>CM035621.1:22737376-32737376 GCA_020496765.1 Gossypium stocksii | reverse complement strand
CTAGGGACCTTTCACACACACCGAGAACACTTAACCACTGAAGCAGACAAATATTTATGTCACAAATTCACAAAACAAAAATAAAAATTTTGGGGTGTTACAGCAAGAAGAAGGTACCCCTAACTTCTAAATCCATTAATGATTTGTTTAACTTATTTAATGTTGAAGAACATGAGTACTTTGCCATGATGACAAATATAAATTGGGATTTTCTTCAACAAGTACTTAATGTTATGACAAATCCAGGATCCCAATGGATTATAAAGAAGTATGGTAGTCTTTATTGTCAAAGGGAATATTTATAACTATTGGCTAAGGTATGGTTTTATTTTGTTCGATATAGTTTCATGCCTACCTCACATAGTTCGACCATCTTAATTGAGTGAATACTTTTGTTGTATGCAATTATGAAAGAAAGATATATCAATGTTGGGAAGATTATTCTTAAAGAGATCGATGATTATGATAGAAAGAAAACTGGCCGTGATTACTTCCCATCCTCGATAACTTCACTTTGCTTAAGGGCCCAAGTTAAGACAAAAGCAAACCTGAACGGCCCATATGTTCAAGGTTGCATCATAGCTCATGATCTTGAAAGATTAATGGAAAATGTCCATGAACTAAACCCAATTGAGCCAAGTGAGCCGACAGAACCAAAAACTGATAAGTCATCGAACAAATCTAAAACTGAAGCTAACTCAGTTACTGAAACAAAAGTGGTAGAATCAAAGGAAGAACCAAATGAGCCTGAATCGATAAAGGAACCAAAAGTTTCTGAACCAAGAGGTGAGCCAAATGTTAATGAGCCAGTTAAACCAAGTATTAATCTTGAGTTGACTATTCCAATGCCCACTTCTTCAAAACACTGCAAAGAAATTAGAATTGTCAACTATGATGGATATGATAAAGTTTATGCATAACCAACAACAGGCTTATTGAAAATATGCGAAAGTTAAAGATGATTCTGTATGAAATACTTTTCAAAACATCTCTAATTGTTTTGTTCCTGAGTTCCTAGATTATATCGAAGATGATAAAGAAAGTGAGGATGAAGCATCAAATAAGGAAAACGAGGAGGATGAGTCAAATAAATGAAAAGGGGAGAAATTCTTTTTCTTTAGTTTTTATTTCTTTTTAGGTGTTTACTTTTATTTTTGTTTCTTAATTAGTATTTTGATTTTGCATAATAAAATAGCAAGCATGAATAAAATAAGCTCAATGCCTCTTCAATAAGAAACAAAATAAAGTGATGTGGTAATGGGAATGAGCATGTCTAGGATTGGATTGTGAGAAAGACTTGGTACTTAAGCAGTCTTTATGACTCACCTCTCTTTTCTTGCAATCCCACCTCGTGTTCAATTTCCATTCATTGTTGTGTTTTTGCAATGAGGATATTATTTCTTTTTAAAGGGAGAATACGGCATTTCGCATAAATTTTAAATTATGTTTCAATCTTTTTGCTTAAGTATGTTGAAATAAATGAATGTTCAGAAAGAACTTTTGTTTATAAGTATGATCAAATGCAAGCATGATTTTTATTTTATCTAAGCTATTTGCATGTTATCGTGAGTGATGGAATACTTGCGTGATTTTAATCTTATGTAAGATTTTCCATGAAAATTTGATTTCTTTAGAAATAGATATGTATGAAGGTGTAAGTCTTCAAAATTTACTTAGTAAATTTCTTAAGGAGAAATCATGTAACACCCCAAACCCGGCCTAGACGTTATGGCCGAATCTGGCGACATCACATGAAAGTGTTTTTGAAAATGCCTCACCAAGATAAAAATCATTCCAGTGATTATCTTTACTTAGGTATTAAAATCGTGAACTAACTTAATTGCTTGAACCCTTCTCTTTTACACGAAAGCTCTTAAATAATTTTGGGAAAATAATGTTTCATGGTGTTGCAGTTTATAAACCATAAAGTAGCTTAAAATCCCAAGTTAAACAAAAACAATCCCAAAGTCCACATTACATAAAAATTCTCAGAAATAAATCAATAATAAATAAAAAAGAATGTAAACTATAGAACTATGAAATCAAAATCTATCTAGTAGTGGTCATTGTCAAGCCCTCCACTGCACCGATACATCTATTATTGGGGATCACATGATAGATAAACAAATAAAAGGGTGAGTTTTCGCAAACTCAGTGTGTACATCCCCATAGCACAACATGCATACAATTAGATTTCAGAAGAATGCCATAAATCGGGCCTGAGCCCTTTACAGAAACAGTGTGAGCCTTAGCTCACTCAGAACAGAATCAGATATAATCGGGCCTTGGCTTATACAGATAACGCATGCAATCAGATTAGAAACAGAATCATGCCCACCAACCATGCACACCATCTCCGTCCAACCGTACACACCATGTGGGGATAAAATCAACTCACCCAGCCCTACACACCAAGTATGGGGATAAAATCACCCATCTAACCGTACATACCATAAGGTACCATAAAACAACACATAACAGATATATGCAGCATAGCTGCCATATAACAGGCTAGAAGCCTTTCAGAATTTCCTTCACTTCATCATCAATCCCACCCCAATGCAACATAATATCATGGCATACTCATATGCAGAATAATAGACATACATTCATATCCAGAACAGTATCAAAACACATGCTACGTATGTTAACACCTATATCGAGATCTAGAACAGTACAGTACACATGCTTAAATCACACATCATGTTCTCAGATCACAGAAAAAGGGTCTAAGATATCCTTACCGACCCTACAATAGGTCACAGTTGACTTGGACGACCCATGCAACCTTTCAAATAATATCAAAAAAATGGGCTCACACGGCCCAAATTGGCCTTGGCTGTGTGGATCACGCGACCTAGCCCAACACCTTACACACCCATATGGTTCACCCATGTGGTTCACCCGTGTGGACCTACACGCCCGTGTGGCCTAGACGACCAAATTGGTCAAGCCTATGTCTCGCACACGGCCTCCCCAACCTCACACGGTCATGTCTTGCCACAAGGCCTCCACACGGGCAGTCCACATGCCCGTGTGGAGTCGACAGTAAGCATTTCGACTTTCACCAAAACTCGTTTTCTGTGCAATCAAAGTACACACCTAGACTTTTTGCAATGCCTAAGCACTCTTGAACTCATCCAAACCTAAAATTGACAATCCAAAGTCCAATTTCAGTATTCTAAATCAAATTGTTAAACATCGATAACTCCCAAAATCACACAATTAACTTACCACCACCAAAATCGAGCATGGCTCCGATTCGAACCAACGAATTGTTGCTTCCAACCTCCTGATTTCCTCCTAGTCAACAGTAAAATAAACCTCTATTAATACCCTACTCAACTACAATAGCGCCAAGAGGGAGAAAAATCACTTACCGAACCAAAAATACAATCGTAGCAACAAAAACGATTTGATCACGAAGCAATAACAAGGGTAGATTTTAACGGAAAAGTGAGGGGAATGGCAGGAAAAATCGACAGAAACTTTGAGAGGAAAAAGAAAAGGAAAAAGAGAAAAAAAGGAAAGTGATGGCCGAATTTCCAAAGAAAGGAAGCAATATTGAACTAAAATTATTAAACCCCCTATCCACATCCCTTAATCTCTCCATTAACCCCTCAATTTAGATTTTTAGTAAAACACAAACTCTTACACGGCACATGCACCAAAAATAAATCCTCCGTTCGCATAGGGATTTGAACACAAGACTTCTCTCGTAACCCTTACCAACTTAACCACCATACCAGTAGGCCCATTCTATTAAGCTTTGACAAATAAATTCTTTTAAGCCTATTAACCAAGGGTAAGGCTTATTCAAATAAAAACCTAAAATTTAGCTCAAGTCCTGGCATGAACTTGGGACCTCCCCAACACACCCAAAGCACATCTCCACCAAAGCAGACAATTATTTGTGTCAAATCAGTACAGAAATACATTCAAAAAATTTCCATGCTACAAATTCACAAAAGCCGAAATTACCAAAAATTTGGGGCATTACAACTCTACCCCCATTAAAAGGAAATTTCATCCTTAAAATTTTACCTGATCAAAAGAGGTGAGGATACTGCTGTCGCATCGAATCCTCTGGCTCCCAAGTAGCCTCCTAAGTGCTATGATTCTGCCACAGCACCTTCATTAAAGGAATAGACTTCCTACGGAAAACCTTGACGTCGCGATCTAAAATCAAAACCGGCTCCTCCTCAATCGTCAAATCTGGTCTAATCTCAATTTACTCCATAGGCACAATGTGTATGGGATCAGAGCAGTAACATCTCAGCATCGAAACGTAGAGCACATCATGAATACGATCTAACTCTAGAGGTAGCTCTAGCTAATATGCGACTGGCCCCACTCGCTTTAGAATCAGGTATGGCCCAATAAACCGAGGACTTAGATTGCCCTTACGATCGAACCTCAGAACCTTCTTCCATGGTGAGACCTTAAGGAAAACTAAGTCCCCCAGAGAATACTCGATGTCCTTTCTCTTCAGATTAACATAGGACTTCTATCTATCAGAAGCTGCTTTCAGTCGCTCTCGAATCAGATCGGCCTTGTCCTCAGTCTCTGATACCAACACCGGACCTAAAATACGTCACTCACCCAACTCAGTCCAGCATAAGGGAGTGCGGCACTTATGACCATACAGTGCCTCATAAGGTGCCATCTGTATACTAGCCTGATAGTTGTTATTGTAAGCAAACTCTACTACCGGTAAGTACTTTTCCCAACTGCCTTGAAAATCAATCACACAGCTCCTCAGCATGTCCTCTAGTATCTGAATCACCCTCTTCGATTGACCATCTGTCTGAGGATAGAAAGTAGTACTGAAGTCTAATCTCGAACCCAAAGCTTCGTGAAGCTTCTGCCAGAACTGTGACGTGAAACGAGGATCCTTATCGAAGATAATCAAGACAGGAACCCCATATAGCCTTACTATCTCTAAAATGTAGAGCTTAGCCAATTTCTATAGGGAGAAATCTGTCCTAATAGGAATGAAGTGAGCAGACTTTTTCGATCGATCCACAATAACCCATACAGAATCTTTCTTAGTGGGTGTTAGAGGCAACCCACTAATGAAGTCTATCGTTACTTGCTTCCATTTCCACATCGGTATTTTTTACTAGTTGTAGCAAAGCCAAAGGCAATTGATGCTCAACCTTAACCTACTAACAAGTTAGACAGCGAGCCACGAAATCGGTCACCTAATGCTTCAACCCTGGCCACCAGTACAACTTTCGAAGATCTCTGTACATTTTGTTCCCACCAGGATACATAACATAAGGGCTACTATGCGCTTCCTTTAGAATCGTCTACCTCAAGTCCTCATCATTAAGTACACAAATCCTGCCTCGGAAGGACAAAACCCCAACATCATTCAACCCAAAATCCGAAGTAGTCCCAAACTTAACCTGACAAAACCGCACTCAAGAGACTTATCCCCCTTCTGTTTATCCCTGATCTGATCAACCCACGTCGGTTTCACTTAAAGTTCTGCCAGCAGACTCCTATTTTCGAATAGAATCAATTGAGTGAGCAATGCTCTCCAATCGATCACAGCCCTACGGCTCAATGCGTAAACTAAATCAGTAGAGGTAAGTGGTTAACAATGCATTATTATGGCCGAATATGGTGAGTGAATGGTACGTTGGTTATCATGGATTCGTAAAATAATATCATAGTGACCGATTGTAAGATAATCGTGTGGGGGAAATCTCGCTGTAGTTATCGCAAATTAGGTGTGTAATGAACACCCTTTAGTAGACTAAATCGGCAAAAGTCGAAAAGTCGAAGTGCTAAAATTCTGGCATTTCGTGAGCTTACGATCGTGCGAGCGCCCGTGGGTTCGTTCGAAGTGGTAAGATCTATAATCGCAATCAGTAAACTTGGTGAGTGCGTGATTTCGTGCACTTCAGTAATTTGGGCCTCGATGGGCTGAATTTGGGCCCAATGGGCTTACGGGCCCATTCGAGTGAAAACTAGCGGTAAGTGAGTTTTAGCAATTCATATGTTAAAACATTTAAACCGGACATAGAATGTGGGCTAAACAGGCCAAAATAGCTAAATGACAATGTAGGGCCCATTAGGGGTTATAGGGCTCGATAACTCTTAAGTTGGTAATTGGGCTAGATGAACTACTTAGATGGAAAGTTGGACTGTTAATAACTAAAATATGCATTAAACTCTAAAAACTGATATAATTACTGAAATACCCCTTAAGGGTGGTAAAATTCCAATTTTACCCCTTGGTGCAAAATGACCATTATACCCCTAGGGTTAATTTTGACTGAAATGCATGCTATACTTTATCTGTTCACTGTATGCCATGACATGATTAACTGTTGCATGGGATTGGGTTTATTGATGGAGGAAGTGCTAAGTGGCAATGCCACGTTTATTGAAAGGGGCTTTGCCTCGTTTTATTGAAAGGGGATGTGCCTCGGTTTTACTGTGAGTGGTTTGGCCACGTTATCTGAGCAGTTACGTTGTGACTATGGTGTGTAGGGCTGGATGGGTCGAGTTATTCCACACAGGTGTGTTGGGTTGGTACGGGTGGTATGTAACGAATGGATTTAGGGTTGGGCTTTGCATTCATGCATTATTCTATTCTGTTATGGGCCGCACTGATATCTGAATAGGGCTAAGGCCCAATTAAACTGTACCTGAATAGGGCTTCGGCCCAATAACTAATCACTGAATAGGGCTTAGGCCCAGTAAGCTTGAGTTGATTTGTGTTTTGGATGGGCTTTCTTTGCACACTGAGTTTCCAAACTCACCCCTTCCTTTCATCCATACAGGTGAACCCTAGACTGGTGGACTTGGAGCTGGAGGGATTCAGAGTGGCCATGTGGACTGCATTGTTGATGTTTATTTAAGTTATTTATTTTCTTATTTATTTTTAACTATTTTCTATTCTGGTTTTGGGTTTGTAAGAAGGCTGCTTTAAATATTTTAAATTGGGTTTTAAATTTTCCTATTTATAATTTGATTTAAACAAGTAGACTAAGGCTGCGCAAGTTTTATCTAAAATAAATTAACGTTTTCAAAACAAAGCACTCGTATCAAATGTATAACAAGTCAACGAACAAGATCTGGTAACAAGATGAATAATAAACTGGTAGTGGATAGGACAAACAAAAATTACACCTTAGTTTTCTTCCTAAAAACTACAAGAACGGTTTTGCAAACTCACCTTAAACGCAATAGGTAAGAAACATGATTAGACGGTTGTTGATGTGACACACCAGACTTGGCCGTAACGTCTCAGCCAGGTTTAGGGTGTTACACTTTTGTGATTAGTGTAGATAGTACACTTTATACGATACAGATAATGCTTCCAAACTTTTAGAGCAAAGACTACTGCAGCTAATTCCAAGTCATGCATCAGATAATTAACCTCATGAGTCTTGAGCTGTCAGGACACATATGCCACTACCTTACCATCTTGCATCAGAACACAACCCAAACCTACATGCGACGCATCACTATATACCACGAAGTCCTTACGAAGCTCATGATGTATTAGAATAAGAGCCTGTGTCAAAACGGTCTCGAGCTTCTCGAAGCTCTTCTACTATGTATCAGTCCAAATGAAAGGAACTCCTTTTAGTCAACGGAGTTACGATCAAGGAGAACCCTTCCACAAAATGACGATAATACCCTGCCAGCCCCAAAAAGTTACGAATTTCTGACACAGTCTTTGGCTATTTCCAATCCAACACAACATCAATCTTACGAGGATCCATACGAATCCCCTCAGTACATACCACATGCCCCAAGAAGGTAACCTCTCGAAGCCAGAACTTACACCTAGAGAACTTCGCATATAGTTGTTTCCATGTAAAGCCTGCAGAACAACCCTGAGATGCTCATCATGCTCATCCTCTAACTTTGAATACACTAGAATATCGTCGATGAACATTACTATGAATTGATCCAAGTAGGGCTAGAACACACGGTTCATCAGATCCATAAACGCCGCTGGTGCATTAGTCAACCCAAATGGCATAACTAGGAACTGGTAATGTCCATAACGAGTCCTGAATGTTGTCTTATGCATATCGACCTCCTTAATTTTCAACTGATTATACCTTGATCATAGATCAATCTTGGAGAACACGAAAGCCCCTCTGAACTAGTCAAACAAGTCATCTATCCTTGGAACTGGATACTTGTTCTTGATTGTGAACTTATTCAGCTAGCGGTAGTCGATGCACATTCTCATCATCCCATCTTTCTTTTTAACAAAAAAAACAGGTGCTTCCCATGGAGACACACTGGGATGGATGAACCCACGATCCAACAACTCCTGTATTTGAGCCTTAAGTTCTGTAAGCTCCTTGAGTGCCATTTTGTAAGGGGCAATAGACACCGGAGCTATACCAGGAATCAGCTCGATCCCAAACTCCACCTCTCAGCTCAAAGGCAATCCCGATAATTCCTTTGGAAAAACATCTAGAAAATCCCTCACAATTCAGATGTCCCTAACCGAAGAGTCCATAGAATCCAAAACACTGATGTAGGCCAAGAATGCCTCACACCCCTTTCTTACTAGCTTTTCTACCACTAACGTAAATATCACATTAGTCAGATAATTCTGCCATTCCCCAATTACGACTATCTCATTACCCTCATCGGTTCTCAAAACAACCCTCTTTTCAGCACAATCCAGACTCACTCAATGTTTCACCAATCAGTCCATGCCCAAAATTAAATCGAACTCCCCAAACGGAAGCTCCATCAAATCAGCCAAGAAAACAGTCTCTTGGACCTCTAACGGTACATCTCTGAATAATTTACTAACCTAAATAGACTGCCCTAATGGACTCACTACTGATATCTCACTAGAAGTGCTCTTATACGGAATCCCCAAAGTCTTAGACACAGTGCTAACTACGTACGAGTGTGTAGAGCCTATGTCTATCAATGCAAAGTAAAGTACATTAAAATTTAGAAACGTACCCGTGATGATGTCTGGAGCATCTCCATCCTCACGGTGATGTGCAGCATAAACCAATGCAGACTGCCTCATCTCAGTCGGTCTCGCACCTCTGCCCGGTGCTCTCTACCCTCGGCCCATGCCATTACCACCCCTAGCCTGATCTCGGCCCCTAGGTGGTTGCTGAACTGTCCTCGGTGGTTGTGCAGTCTCATTAATCAAAGATTGCATCTGATTACCCATCAGTGGATAATCCTTTACATGGTGCTCAGTAGACCCACACCTCAAACAAGCTCCAGTACCCTCCAACACTCGCCCAGATGGCGTCTATTACAGTGCTGACAGACTTCCATCCTAATAGGTGCAACAGTAGGCCCAACTCTCACAGGCCCATTAGTCCTGACCTTTTTCTTAGGCTACATCTTAGTGTTAGAAGGCTCAAAATCCCTCTTAGCCTTCCCCTTCTCTCGGTTTTGACACTCAGAGCACTTTACCTCTTTAGTGATCTTCGTATTTTCCACTAATGCAGAGAAGTCCCGCTCCCTCTGAGGAGCTATCAGAACCCACATACTATCTCGAAGACCATCCTCAAATCAAGCACAGCGCTCATACTCAGTTGCCACCATGCCCCTCGTATAACGGCTCAACCTAAAAAATTCAGCCTCAAACTCAGCCACAGATCGGTCCCCCTGTGTGAGATTAAAGAACTCACGTCTCCTAGCATCAGTATAGTTGGCTCCCATATACTTACTCTAGAAAGCCGTCAGAAACAAATCCCATAACAGACGATTAGCCTGAGTGCCCTCCTTAACCGTGAGCCACCACTGATATGCCTTATCACGAAGCAGTGACACCAGCTCTCTTGAGTTTCTGCTCATCAGTGAAATCCAAATCATCCATTATTCTCACAGTGGCCTCCATCCAATACTCGACCACTTTAGGAGCAACTCCAACGATGCCCTAGAATAACTCAGCCCCATCTGACCGGAGTCGTTCCGTAACTGACCCACGGCCCCCAGATCCAATGTTGGGCGCAGCGACCCTCTCCAATATTCCAAGCATGGCTTGGGACAGTGCGTCGTCCCCAGTCATACGACCATATGGCCCTGACCCAATATCTGTAATAGGTGACACCAGCATCTCGCTAATGTCCACATTCGAAATCGTATCAAAAGCGAAAGACTCAGCTGGAGCCCCTCCACGACCTCTACCTCGACCTCAAGTACCCCGTCCACGATTACCTCTAGTGTTTATCATAGATATCGAAAATTATATGTATTAATAGTTTTATGCAAATTAGTTTATAGTTTCAATATATTATTAGCAAGTATTTTATGCGACACTGTATTTGAAGTTTAAAGTCTATTATCGCGAGAAAATAGTCTCACTACGGTTTTCAGTCTACACTACCTAGAGTGTTTCAATAAAGTATACCATCTCTAGTAATCTCATAGCATATAGACAGTGTCTTTAGTCAATCTAAACATAATTTCATAATAACTAAGCATGCTTTCAGACAATACATGTCAGAATTTCAAAAAACTTACAAGATCGACGCCGGAGACTCGGTGTACCACTTACTTATTATCAAACGTATTTTAGATAGTGTACAAATCATTTCTCAAAATCAAATTTAAAACCCTAGACCACAGCTGAATTTTGCAACCTGGCTCTAATACCACTAAATATAACACCCCCAACTTGGCCTAGATGTTATGGCCGAATCTAACGACGTCACATGAAAATGTTTTCGAAAATGCCTCAACAAGATAAAAATCATTCCAGTGATTATCTTTACGTAGGTCTTAAAAGTGCGAACTAACTTAATTACTTAAACCCTTCTCTTTTACGTGGAAGCTCTTAATTAATTTTGGGAAAACAATGCTTCATGGTGTTGCAGTTTATAAACCATAAAGCAGTTCAAAATCCCAAGTTAAACAAAAACAGTCCCAAAGTCCATATTACATAAAAATTCCAAAAATAAATCAATAATAAATAAAACTGAATATAAACTATAGAACTGTGAAATCAAAATGTATCTAGTAGTGGTCATCGAAGAGCCCTCTACAGCATCGATCCATCTACTACTGGGGATTACCTGACAGATAAATAAATAAAGGGGGAGTTCTCGCAAACTCAGTGTGTACATCCCCATAGCAAAGCATGCATGCAATCAGATTTCAGAATACAGTCATAAATCGAGCTTGAGCCTTTTATAGAAATGGTGTAAGCCTTAGCCCACTCACAGCAGAATTAGATATAATCGGGTCTTGGCCCATACAGATAACGCACGTATATCAGATTAAAAACAAAATCATGCATACCAACCCTGCACACCATCTCCGTCCAAACCTACACACCATGTGGGGATAAAATCAACCCACCTAGCCCTACACACCAAGTATGGGGATAAACTCAACCCACCCAGCCCTACACACCAAGTATGGGGACAAAATCAACCCATCCAACCCTAGATACCATAAGGTACCGTAAAACGACATATAACAGATATATGTAGCCTAGCTACCAGGTAACAGGCTCGAAGCCTTTTAGAACTTCCTTCACTTCATCACCAATCCCACCCCAATGCAATGTAACATAATATCATGGCATGCTCATATACAGCATAACATACATACATTCATATCCAGTACAGTATCAAAACACATACTACATATAACATGTTAACACATATATCGAGATCCATAACAGTACAGTACGCATGCTTAAATCATGTATCATTTTATCAGATCACAGAAAAGGGGTCTAAGATATCCTTACCGACCCTACAACAGGTCATAGTCGACTTGGGCAACCTGGCAACCTTTCAAATCATATCAGAATAATAGGCCCACACGCTGATGTGGCCTGCCCGTGTGGGCCCACAAGGCCTAAATTAGCCTTGCCTGTTTTTATCACACAAGCTAGCCTAAAATTTAACACGCCCTTGTGGTTCACCCGTGTGGACCTACACACCCGTGTGGCCCACACGACCTAATTGGCAGAGCCTGATTCTCGCACACGGCCTCGCCAGCCTTACACGGCCGTGGTTGTCGCGCCTGTGTCACATGCGTATCACCTGGTTCGTCGATCACATGGTCGTGTCTCACCACAAGGCCCCGCATGGGCAGTCCACACGCCGGTGTGGTGTTGACAGCAAGCTTTTTGGCTTTCACTGAAACCTATTTTCTCTGTAATTGGAGTACACACTTGGACTTTTTTCAATGCCTAAGCACTCCTGAGCCCTTCCAAACCTGAAATTGAAAATCCAAAGTCTATTTTCAGTATCCTAAATCGAATTATTAAACATCGATAATTCCCGAAATCATACAATTGACTTACAATCACCAAAATTGAGCACAGCTCTGATTCAAACCAATGAAACGTTGTTTCCAACCTACTAATTTCCTTCTAGTTAATCGTAAAATAAACCTCCATTAATACCCTACTCAACTACAATAGCGCCAAAAGGGAGAAAGATCACTTACTAAACTGAAAACACAATCGTAGCAACAAAAACGGTTTGATCACGAAGCAATAACAAGGGTGGATTTTGATGGCAAAACAGGAGAATGGCAGGAAAATTTGGCAAAAACTTTGAGAGGAAAAATAAAAGGAGAAAAAGAAAAAAAAGGATGGCCGAATTTCCAAAGAAAGGAAGCAATATTGAACTGAAATTGTTAAACCCCCTATCCACGTCCCTTAATTCTCTCCATTAACCAATCAATTCAAATTTTTAATAAAGCACAAACTCTAACATGGCACATGCACCAAAAATAAATCCCCCGTTTGCATAGGGATTCGAACACAAGACCTCTCTCATAACCCTCCTCCACTTAACCACAAGACCAGCAGGCCCATTCTGTTAAGCTTTTACAAACAAATTCTTTTAAGCCTATTAACCAAGGGTAAAGCTTATTCAAATAAAAACCCAAAATTTAGCCCAAGTCTTGGCTTGAACTTGGGACCTCCCCAATACACCTAGAGCACATATCCACCAAAGCAGACAATTATTTATGTCAAATCAATGCAGAAATACATTCAGAAAATTTTCATGCTACAATTTCACAAAAGCCAAAATTACCAAAAATTTAAGGCATTACAAATCTTTGGAGGTGAAAGAATCTAATATCATATAGGTACACTTTTTTTGGGTCGTTTGAGCCTTTCAAGTCGACCTTATGAATTTAAAACTTGAAACTTAATTTTTGAGCTTAATGGCATGTTTATTGCAAATTACCTACATTATAAGCCACACTATCATCTTTTTTTTTTATCCTATTCTTCTGCACCTATCTTAACCAAAATTTGTCTTGGTTATCAAAGTTAAGGAAAAATACAAAAAGATGTACATGCTCTTCACATGTTAAAATATATATATAATAAAGAGCTAGGTTTATTCAAAAGTTAAAAAAATAATAATAAGCTAAGCATGAGTTCGAAATAAGTTTGGGGGGTTTCAAAGGCCCAATTATATGAAGGTTGTGGCACGAAAAGGATCCAAGACAAAGTTAGTGTTAAGATGTTTTGAACCTAAAAATTAGTTCTCTTTATTCTTACCTTTAGCCTAGCCCCATTAAAACCTAATAAAAGGCCTATTGATTGGATGATTATACTGACTACATTAGTGGAGAGGAATGATTAATTTCAACATATGAAGACACTAATTAAACATTGGGATTGCCATGTTTAGTTGATAAAGAAAGCATATTGATTGGTGAATGCTATGGATGACTTTGAAATTGCATACAAAAACTATAATTCATGTTGACATTATGATCTGCTTAGTATAAAGTTAGAAATAATATTTGCATTTGAGGTACTTATCAATAAAGAATATTTTTTAGCATGATTTTGTCGATGAATGATAATGTACAAAGATTGATGTTGCTTTATTATTTTGCAAAATTACCTTAGCAAAAATTGTGTTGTGCATGAACATTACTCGAGACAAGCAATGGTTTAAGAATGGGGTGTGTAAACTAAAAATTATATAGGGTTTTTCTATATATTTGTACCACCTTGTTTACTTAATACATGTGTTTATCTCGAGTAATTATTAAAGAAATAAGTGAATTTTACTTAATTATTAATTTTATACATGAATTTAGAAAGCATGTGAAATTATGCTTAATTACATGAATTCATGTTAATTTATTAACCTATATATTTTTCACTATGTAAGAGATCTATTAGAGACATGATTTAAAAAAATAAAATAGGGACATCTACAAATTATCTATGTGGACAGCAAGACCATGCAATTTGGGGTATGAGGTTAACTACTTGACCAAATAAAGAAGGTGATGAAAGATGGACATGTCGGCTAAGTTTCAAACTGAAGAACCATCCAACAATGGGAATTAAGAGCCAAAATTCAGCACTTAAAGATGGTTTCCCAAAATATGTTTTGTGTAACACCCCAAACCCGGCCCAGACATTTTGCCCAGATCTAGAGGGTCACATGTCGATAACTTTGGAAATCGTCTAAGTAATAAAAGAAAAGTTTGGTCTTTGTTTAAAACGAGTTTATTTAGTTTGGAAAATGTAATCAGGTTAGGTTACCGCATTGGGTTATGGTTACGCTTAAAGATGTTGTAAGTGAGTGTAGAACAAATGGTGTGTTTCTTTTCTTTCAAAACTTTCATTATCCATTTTAGTAGTCCAATTTGTTTAATTAACCAATTTCATATGATATCCGTTCGAAATAAGTAAGTAACCAAATAAAAGTTAAACCCGTAATGGCCTTATTACATCCCTTAAACCAAAGTAGAAAATGGAAATAAAAATGCAAATAGCGAAAGTTTAACTGGTGCAGAAAATGAGTAAAAATCCTGTGGCCACCTCGAGTCTGTCACAGCTCCAAAACCGCTAAGTCTGAGGGTTACTTGCACATGTTAAAAATTAAGGAGTGAGTTTGCGAAAACTCAGTGTGCAACTCCCCAACAGAATAGAATAGGCCAAACCCAATAACAGAAATAGATCGGGCCTAAGCCCATAACAGATACAGAACAGTTATTATGCAAATCCCACCCAAGCCAGCCATCCCACCACCCGTACAAGCCATCACACTATGTGGGGAATAACTCAACCCATCCAGCCCACACACTAATATGCAGCTGTGCTGCTAATAACAGAATATTGTGGCAGAGCCACCACAATCAGAATACATGGTAAAACCACAGTTAACAGAATTATGTGGCAGAGCCACTTTAATAGAACTTCCTCCATAAGAACCTCACCCCATGCAGACTCACAGAATAGATAATATCATGCATTCAGATTAACAGATACAGAATTAGTCATGCAAAACCTTTAATCTAAGCTCTAGGGGTACTACAGTCTTTTATGGACTAAGGGTAAAATGGTAATTTATCTGTGAAGGGTATTTCAGTCTTTTTACCAGATTCTAATGCCTTAATTCTAGATTTTACCTTCCAGTAGGTCCTACATGGTTTCTAGCAACTCAGGTCCATTAATTAGGTTAAAAGTGATTATGGGCCCAAAACCCTATTGGGCCCGTATAGCTCCACTCGTTCGTATGGCCCATTAAGTCTAGTTTTATATCCAGAGTTACAGATTCTATCGTCTAGCGTGTTACTAGTTACTTTCCCAGAAATTTATCCCAAACGGCCCAGTGGGCCCATTGGGCCCATTTAGGCCCACCGAAGCCCCAAAACAGTCTGACTGTGTGAAATGGCGCAATTCAGTCTCCTCAATCCAAAACGCATCACTATGGGTTCAGGTCGGGCCATAAGTGTTCGCACACTAGTGGGCCTTGAAATACCGGCGTTCCAGCATTCTGTCTTTTTGGTTTTTGCCGATCTACACTACGGAAGGTGTAGTTACACACCTGTTTATGAACCACGTCGAGCAATTCCGCAAATGATCACCCTGCAATGATCTAAACATGCCATTAAACTATAATCTGCCTTGAACCATCTTTACCCAAAACTTTAATACCTTCGGCTTTAACCAAAATCCTATTAGCCACTTACCTTGCCGAAGTCTAGCCTCTAAATTTAGATGGCCCTGCAATTAACCAACGCAAACCGACCTCCATGATCAACCTTGATAAGTGACCATGAAATTCAAACAATCAATCGAAAGAGAATTATGAAACCATTTCGAACGAAGGGGATTTCGGCTTATATTCATCAATACGTGACATAAAAAAAAGGAAGAGGTTACTTACCAAAAGCAACGAATCCACAAAAAGGTAAGGGCAACCGGCCTAGACCCTACTCTTAATAGCATTTAAATAATCAAAAGTGCACTCTACGCTTTAATCACTAACATAGCAACACAAAAAGCAAGTCTAAGATTCTGTGCAGGATGAAATCACAATGCAAAGGAGAGGTAATATAGAATGTAGAATTCGGCAAAAGAGAAAGAAGTAGCGTCAGAGAAAAAGAGAAATAAGGGTTCAGATTTTAGAAGAATGACAGCGGGTATTCGAATAGTATGGGATATGGGTTTGGACTTTTCAGGCAATTGAAAAAAGAGAGGAATTGCTAGAAAATGAAGAAACAAGGTTCGGCTATTTGGGAAGAATAAGAAGAAAATAGAAGAAGTAATGACAGTGAGAATGTGGTTTTGGGGATTCGTCTTTTAGGGAGATGTTAGGGAAGGTTCGGCAAATAAGAGGATGGCAACTAGGATGGAGTTGAAAAGAAGAAAAGGGTTCTGTTAAATAAGGATAAGGAGAAGGAGAGAAAAGGCAAAAGCAGCATTCGACAATTGGAACTATTGACCAAAAGAATAAGGAGCAGAAGAGAATCGATTTCTCAAGTAAAGAGAGAATAAGAAACCCGAATGGCACGAATGGCTACCACTAAAATCGACACTAAGAGGGAAGAAAAGTGAATCAATAAGCAAACGGCAACCACTCTAACCCTAAAGCCGAATATACGTGCACCCAAAAACCACTAGCCGATTTCTCCTCCTAACACCAATTGGCCAACACTCAACCTCAACCCATATCCCTAAAAATCTCCTTAATCCCCTCCTCATTTTGCTCCTTGATTTACTCAACCCTCATGTTTGAACTCAATTCAAACTCTTCATGACCAAGTCTTCTCTTATCTGGTCACAACCACCTCTAGAGTTTGACCTCAATTGAACCACTTGACACCCACATTCAGCAAAAAGAACTCCTTCGTTTGCAAGGGGATTTGAACCCAAGATCCCCTTGTCCATGACGCCACCACATGCCCATATGTAGCGCCATAGCGACCTTGCCACCAACCTTTTTGTGCCACAAAATTCCATCACCTACACATAAGCCCTACGAACCAACACTCACACTCCCTTAAGCCCAGGATCAGAATTTTTGCTAAAGTCTTGGCTTGAACCCGGGCCTTCCTGAGGCCCTCCAAACACACTCAAACCCTCAATTTAACATAATCAAATATGCAATTATTGAATTAAAACAAATCATAGAACCCTAAAGTTTGGGGGCATTACAACTCTACCCCCTTAAAGAAATTTTAGCCTCGAAATTTCCCTGATCAGAATAAGTGAGGGTATTGTTGCTACATTACCTCTTCAGGCTCCCACGTGGCTTCTTCTGCACCATGATTGTGCCACAGTACTTTAACCAACAAAACAAACTTTCTTCTTAATACCTTCACATCACGGTCCATAATTTGCAGCGGCATTTCCTCAAAAGTCAGATCAGATTTGACTTCAATATTCTCAATCGGCACAACGTGAGAGGGATCAAACCAGTATCGTCTTAGCATGAAGACATAGAAGACGTCATGGATCCGATCCAATTCCGGAGGTAACTTAAGCTGATTGGCTACCGGACCCACCCACTTTAGCACTCGGTATAGCCCGATAAACTGCAGACTTAACTTGCCTATCTTTTCGAACCTCAAGATTTTCTTCCAATGCAAGTCCTTTAAGAAAACCAAGTCCCCCATAGCAAACTCAATTTCCTTATGCTTTAGGTCTGCGTAAGACTTCTGCCTATCAGACGCCTCCTTTAATCGATCCCTAATCAGTTTGACCTTATCCTCCGTATCTGCTACCAACTCTGGCACCAACATTTTCTGCTCCCCAAGCTCAGTCTAACATGTAGGAGTACGACACCTTCGTCCATGTAATGCCTCATACGGAGCCATCTAAATACCTGCTTGATAACTATTGTTATAAGCGAACTCAACTAACGGCAAGTAGTCCTTCTAGCTACCTTGGAAATCGATAATACAACGTCTTAGCATATCCTCCAAGACTTGAATTACTCTTTTAGACTGTCTATCTGTCTGAGGGTGAAAAGCAGTACTAAAATCCAATGTGTACCCAATGCCTCATGCAGTTTCTTCCAAAATCGAGACGTGAATCTTGGGTCTCTGTCAAAAATAATTGACACTGGCACACCATGAAGCCATACTATCTCAGACACATATAGCTTTGCAAGCTTCTAAAGAGAATAATCCATTCTGACTGGTATAAAGTGAGCCGATTTTGTCAGTCTATCTATGATTACCCAGACCGAGACTTTTTTCGAAGGCGGCAATGGTAACCCACTCACGAAATCCATGGTTACCCTTTCCCACTTCCATAGTAGAACCTTGACTAGTTGTAGAAGCCCAGAAGGTAATTGATGTTCAGCTTTTACCTGTTGGCACGTCAGACATTTACTCATAAATTCGGTTACCTCGCGCTTAATTCCAGGCCACCAATACAGTTCTTGTAAATCCCGATAAAGTTTGTTTCCTCCAGGATGCATGGCATATGGGCTGCCATGAGCCTCTTTCTGAATTATCTGTCTCAGATCAGAGTCCTTCGGAATACAAACTCTCCATCGGAAGCACAAAACCCCTTCACTATTCAACCCAAAATCAGAAGTCTAACCATTATTTACTTGCTGAAAATAAGGAACCAGTGATTCATCCAACAACTGTTTTTCCCTGATCTGTTCAGTTCAAGTCGGCCTTACTTGAAGCTCTGCTAACAGACTCCTATCATCATAAAGACTAAGACGAGCGACCAACGCTCTCAGATCAGATACAACTCTACGGCTCAGAGCATCAGCTACCATGTTAGCCTTCCCAAGGTGGTACTCAATAGAGCAGTCATAGTCTTTAAGCAACTCAATCCACCTTCATTGCCTAAGGTTCAACTTCTTCTGAGTAAGGAGATATTTGAGACTCTTATGGTCTATATAAATAATGCACCTTTCTCCATAAAGGTAGTGCCTCCAAATCTTAAACGCGAATACCATCGCTGCCAACTCTAAATCATGCGTAGGATAGTTCACCTCATACGGCTTAAGCTACCGTGAAGCATACGTAACCACTTTCCCTTCTTGCATCAACACACAGCCTAAACCAACGTGTGACACATCACTATACACAGTATACTCCTTTCCAGACTCCGGCTGAATTAGAACAGGGGCTTTAGTCAACACCTTCTTCAGTTTCTCAAAACTTTCCTGCTGCTTGTCAGACCAGACAAATGGTGCCCCTTTTCATAACAACTTAGTCAACGGTGCAGCAATGGTGGAAAACTCTTCTACAAACCTTTTGTAGTACCCTGCCATACCCAGAAAACTCTGAATTTCAGACACAGTCCTTGGTAGTTTCCACTCCAATACCACTTCTACTTTCTAAGGATCCACCCTAATTCCCTCAATAGAAACAACATGACCCAAGAATGTTACTTCTCGAAGCCAAAATTCACACTGACTGAATTTGGCGTAGAGTTGCCTCTCTCTCAGAATTTGTAGAACTATACGAAGATGCTTATCGTGCTCCTCTTTAGACTTTGAATATACTAAAATGTTATCTATGAAGACAACCACAAACTAATCCAAATAAGGTTAAAAAACCTGATACATGAGATCCATGAAGGTCGCTGGTGCATTTGTTAAACCAAACGGCATCACCAAAAACTCGTAGTGCCCATACCTTGTCCTAAATGTTGTCTTATAGATGTCTGCTTCCTTAACCCTCAATTGATGATAACCAGACTGAAGATCAATCTTGGAGAATACCGAGGCTCCTCTAAGTTGATCGAAACGGTCATCAATCCTTGGCAGAGGGTATTTATTCTTAATAGTCAATTTATTCAACTAACGATAATCTATACACATTCGCATCATCCCATTCTTCTTCTTGAGAAAAAGTATTGGTGCTCCCCACAGAGACACACTTGGTCAGATAAAACCCCGATCCAGAAGTTCTTGGATCTGTACTTTCAATTCAACTAACTCCTTCGGTGCCATCCTGTAGGGGGCGATAGATACAGGAGCTATTCCTGGTAGTAGATCAATACCAAATTCGACTTCCTGATTCAGAGGCAAGCCAGGCAACTCGTCAGGAAAAACAGCTATGAATTCCTTAACAGTCCTTACTTTTCCTACCGAAGGACCTTCAGACTCAGAATTTCTTACATAAACCAGAAACACTTCGCAACCCTTACGAATAAATTTTTTGGCCTTCAATGCTGAAATACCATTCGATAGATAATCCCTTCGCTTCCCTATTACAGCTACCTCCTCACCCTCCGAAGTCTTTAATACCAACCGCTTGGCAGCACAGTCCACCTTCGCTTGGTGTTTAACAAGCCAGTCCATCCCCAATATGAGATCAAATTCTCCAAATGGTAGCTCTATCAGATTCGCAGGAAATGTTTTACCTTGGTTCTCTAAGGGTACATCTCTAAAAAGTTTATCCACACTAACCGAGTTACCTAGAGGACTAACTACAGATACCTCACTCACAATATTTTCAAATAGCATACCCAACTTCCTAGACACACCACAACTCACATAAGAGTGTGTAGAACCAATATCAATCAAGGTAACATAAGGCATGCTATGAATCAGAAACATACCAGTAATGACATCAGGTGCATCGCCCTCCTTACGACGACAAGCAGCATAAACCAAAACTGGCTGTCGAGCCTCAGTATTTCCAGCACCTCTGCCTGGTGCTCCACGACTCCATCCGTTACCATTATACCTCGGCCCTGACCACGACCCCTAGGTGGTAGTCCACCTCTCACTGGTTATGTGCCTCTGCTCTCTGTAGTTTGCACTTGGACCAGCCTCTACAGGCAATCTTTCACTTGATGATCCATAGACCCGCATCAAAAACATGTACCCATGCTCCTCCTACACTCGCCCAGATGTGATTTCCTACACTCAGCACAGATCTGAGACCCACTCACATAAGCCGAAACTGCTCTCACCTGCTCAGCAACCCTGGCCCTCTTAACAGACCGCCCAGAAAAACCCGACAACCCTGTATCTCTCTTAAATCTAATCTTTTCCTTTTCACAGTTCTGACGTTCCATGCGCTTAACATCCTCGGCTACTTTGACTTTTTCCACCAATGCAGCAAAGTTACGCTCCCTTTGTGGAGCAATCAGTACCCTAAGCTCACCTCTCAGCCCATCTTCAAAATACACACAGCGCTCATATTTAATAGCAACAATTCCACGCGCATAACGACTTATCCTCAAGAATTCTGCCTCATATTCCGTTACAAACTTATACCTCTGAGTCAGGTTCAAGAATTCCTTCCTTCGGGCGTCCACATAACTTGCCCCGACGTACTTTCCCTGAAAGGTCTTCTTAAAGAAATCCCACGTTAACCGATCAGCTAATGTTCCTTCTTTTACAGTGAGCCACCACTGGTAGGCCTCATCCCGCAGTAGAGATACTGCTCCTTTTAATTTTTGCTCCATCGAACAGTCCAGGTCATCCATGATTCGTTCAGTGGCCTCCAACCAGTATTCAGCCACATTTGGGGCTACCCTAGATACGCCCCTAAAATTTTCGCTCCATTTGCTCGAACCCGTCCAAAAATCGACCTGCGATTCACCGTTCCAGTACTTGCTCCCGCAACCCTTTCCAAAACGCGGAGCATTGCCTGGGATAGAGCATCATCCCCAGCTACCCGATCATAGGACCCAGTCTCAGTCACTGGCGGCACTGGTGCATCTGCTGCAGGCGCAGGTCCCGAGGCTAAAGATCTAGCCTGAACACTACATCGACCTCTACCACGGCCCTTACCACGTGCAACTCTCGTACTCATATCAATTTATCTGATTACGAGTTTTATGCTTTAGTCAAAATTTTAATTATTATTACAGATGTTTTATGCAGAGATAGAGATTTTAGGGCTTTGTTCTCGCAGATCCAGATCTAACTACAGTTTTTAAGTTCTAACGTGTACAGTTTTTCCTATAGTCTTAATTGCCCTAACTACAGAGTATCAGAACTACCTACAGTGGCTTAGTACTATCTATAGAAATATCTCAGTTTAATTATAAAAATAAATCAGCTAAACTTACAAATTTGGGCCGGAGACTCGATGTGGCACACTTCAGAAAACAACTTTCAGAAAGAAAATCATTTGTATTTCCAGGGAAAATTTTGGAGTAACATGTTTTCAAAATACTAAAAATATTTTTCAAAGCCCATCCCCAACCGAGTTATTGCAACCTAGCTCTGATACCATTAAATGTAACACCCTAAACCTGGCCCAAACATTATGCCCGGATCTAGAGGGTCACATGTCGATAACTTTGAAAATCGTCTAAGTAATTAAAGAAAAGTTTGGTCTTTTTTTAAAACGAGTTTGTTTAGTTCGGAAAACGTAATCAGGTTAGGTTACCGCATTGGGTTATGGTTACACTTAAAGATGTTGTAAGTGAGTGAAGAACAAAGGGTGTGTTTGTTTTCTTTCAAAACTTTCGTTATCCATTTTAGTAGTCCAGTTTGTTTAATTAACTAATTTCATATGATATCCATTCGAATTGTATGGTAAAATCGCTATGTCTGAGGGTTACCTGCACAGTTAGTAAACAGGGTGAGTTTTATGAAAACTCAGTATGTAATCCCCTACTACAAATACGAACAGTCAGTCATGTAAAAGAATTAAAAAGTTTGCCCTACCACAGTTCCAGTATCAACTGGGCCTTAACCTATTATAAAAGGCAGTACCATATAAGCCTTAGCTTATTACAAAATAGAGACATTATCTGAACCAGAATCAGTATCAAAATCAGAATCAGAGTCAGTATCAGAATCAATATCAGTATTAGAATCAGAATGTGAATGCAATGCCCAAGCCCAATCCATCCCTACACACCACCTGTATCAGCCCTACACACCATGTAGGGAATAACTCAACCCACCCAGCCCTACACACTACAGACGTAGCAGAGCTGCTAATACAGAGCAGAAATTCGAGGCAGAGCCTTTAAGCAGATTACGTGGCAGAGCCACTTTATAGCACTTCCTCCATATCAAACCCAACCCCATGTAATATGTCATGCATGCTATGCTCAATCATCAAACGTGTATGCAGAATGGACATGCTCATTATTAGTCATTTAAACATATATTAAAACCTACCAGTCACACAACCATAGTCACGTCAATCAAAATACTATCATACGAACGCAGTCAATTCAATCAAATGCACTAACTAAGTTAGTCACTTGCCCACAAGGGCAAAACAGTCATTGTACACCCTAGGGACAAAACGGTCATTTTACCTTACAGGGGTATTTCGGTAATTCTACCCTACAGGGGTATTTCAATAATTCTACCCTACAGGGGTATTTCGATAATTCCACCCTATAGGGATATTTCATTAATTCTACCTTACAGAGGTATTTCAGTAATTCTACCCTACAGGGGTATTTCAGTAATTCTACACTATAGGGGTATTTTAGTAATTCTACCTTACAGGGGTATTTCGGTAATTCTACCCTACAGGGGTATTTCAGCAATTCTACCCTACAGGGGTATTTCGATAATTCTACCCTAAAGCAGTATTTCAGTAATTCTACCCTAAAGGGATATTTCGGTAATTCTATCCTACAGAGGTATTTTGGTAATTTTGTAAATCAAGGGTATTTCAGTAATTTTGTAAATCGGGGTTAAAACGGTAATTTTGTAATTCGGGGTTACTTTGGTAATTTTACAAGTCGAGAGTATTTCAGTAATTTGGTAAACTAAAGTATCCTAAACAGAGATAACAATACGAATGAGCCTAGGGCCCATTCTCGGCTCAAATGGGCCCACACGCTCGTGTGGCCCTTTTAGCCCAAATTTAGCCACAGATATGAGATTCACCTAGTCTAGTCCAATATTTACCACATAATCAAACAACTTATCCAATTGGGCCCAAAGGCCCATTAGGCCCACATGGCCCCTTTCGGCCCATCGCGACCCGAAGTAGCCGTCCTACAACTAGAGTAGTGAGAAATACACACCTGACAGGAACTGGAGTTAATCTGCGCTCCGAACACTACTATGCCCAAACGCCAACCAAGGTATGCTTACTCTCCTCATAGATTGCTCTATTTAAAGCCAGTTTCTCGCCTACTCCCATGCTAGCTTCCCGATGTGGGATCCCTCCATCAATCCTCCAAAATAAACTCATTAGCAAAATAACCAACCTTTGCGTGCAAAGAGATTCGAACTATAGTCCTCTCAATAGCCATGCCATGCCACCACCACTAGGACACAAGCTCGTTTGTGTCATAAGTCCAACACATTTAACTTCAAAGCCCGCTTACTCGCTTTTGGATTTATTTAAAAGAAAGACCAAAATAAATTGCAAAAGCCGAGACTTAAACCTTGGACCCCTTGCTTCCTTTATGGCGTCACTTCTTGTCCCTTAAGCGGCACCATTTTGCCACTACACCATACTCCTTTTTGTGCCTTATTTTACCCTGATTTATTTATGAGTCATACCACATGAGATCAGGGTTCCACTAAGGCTAAAAATAAAAAATTTTCCTATAGCCTAACTTGAACCCGGGACTTTATAGTCTCCTCCAAACACTTCAAAATTACACATTTGAATTATTTAAGCCACCTTTTAACCAATTCAAAACTCAAGGCCCAATACTTCTAAGACCAAAATTCGGGGAGTTACAAATAAAGTTATAAATATGATGTCTATTATTTGCATATAAACTTACTAAGCTATATAGCTCACCCCTCTTTTCTTTCCATTGTTTTATAGTGTCACCAAGCTAGCTCGAGGATCAGGAATCATCGGAGTTCACGTCACACTATTAAGGCTCTATTTTGGGTATTGATGATCTTGATATTTTGAAAGTATGGCATGTATAGGGACTTGGTTATTTTGTATATGTGTCATAATGTAACACCCTTAACCCTTATTCGTCGCCAAAATGGGTTACAAGGTATTACCAAACAAAACCTAATTGATCAGCCCCATGAATACATTAAAGCAATGAGTTAATTCTATCTACGCATATATACTTGATGTAACACTTATTTACAAGTCACTGGTCATAAGGTTATATCCATTTACCAAACCGTATGCATAATTAAGCATATAACGATTTAACTTAGTCCATTTGTAACATGTAACAATTTATTCATTTTATAAATACTTGTACTATCTTTAACCAATTGCTAATCACTATATTCACAGACTAGGTTTAATAAGTATATTAGCCAAATGATCATCATGCCATATACTAGTTAACACAAGTAACCTAAATAACATACATGTTTATAACACATAGTTCATGCCCAAAAGATTTTAACCCACAATTACATATATTCACCTAAACAAAATCAAGCCATTTTCGCATGGCTTTAGATACATTTATCACCATTTAAACAAAACAATTATAGTCTGTACATGCCATAGTGCTAGACTTAAGCTATTAATAGGATACCAAAATGTTGTTAATAGATGCGATGACTTCAAAACGATCCTGAGCTTGCTACGGTATGATGATCTAAATCAAAACAAGCAAAACACACGAAATGAGCTATCATCTTAGTAACTCACAAGCAATTAATAAAATGAAATAAACTCAATTGACATAGCATACCGAATTACAATCTATTATTAGCCAAATTTATACATGTTCTTACATTTCATAATTTGTGATATACTAAGGGTAAGCTTATGTCTTTTTCCCTCATTTGTAAGATAAGTATATACCTAATCGAAATCACCATACAATCCCATACCATTATTTCATAAATTGAATACTTCATGACTAACAACATATACAAAGATGCTTATATGCTGATGACATACATCATCCAATTTATCTAACTCAATCATAAGCTATACTACTCGAACCATTTATCCAATTCCAAACCCATTTAAATCTATTAAAAACTACCTTATACTCTTGTTCAATCATACTCTCATTTAGCCGTATACCAACATTTATCTTCCCAAGATTTTTGTATAATGGCATAGATGAATGAATGTACTCAAATGCCTACGGTCCATACACACTTCATTTGTTCCTTTCTAAGATCATATTCAATTAATCATATCGCACACTTAGTGCCCCACAATTGATATCACACACATAGTGCTCAATTAAAAAGTTCGCACACATAGTGCCCTTACTTATTCGCACACATAGTGCTCTTGCTTAATCGCACACATAGTGCCCCATTTTATTCTTTTACGGTTAGGCACACATAGTGCAGCAACATTTGACAATAGCACTTCAAGACAATCTATTCCATTCCAATATCCACTATATATATATATATATATATATCCATTTAATAAATACTTATATGCACAAGTAAAATCATTTCATGGTTCACATACGTCATTTGTATCCAAATTAAATACTATAGCCTTAATTGCTTTAAGACTTACCTTATGTCGGATGGAACAGCTCCGATCAGCTACTCAATCACCTTTGCTTTCCCTTTATTCAACTCTCCTCCTTTTGGCTCTTGAGCTTAATTGAGACAAAATAACTAGTTTTATTATCTCACTAATTCATTTATAACCCACAAATACAATAACTTCATATAACCAATAACATGCGGCACTTTCATTTTCATCCACACGTACATATATCAAAATTAGACCATTTTATTTCCATTGACACATTCGAATATCTTATCACCAAAATTAATACTAAAACATTATCTTTTACCCATTAACGTCCTGTTTTGAGCTAGATGTACTTACTCCCTTTACTAATTATTCTTTACTAACTTAAATTAACCATTCGGCTCTTGACCACCTAAGACCCAAATACTATAAGCAACCACATTAATACTTCAATAGAACACATATATATACGGCAACCATCTCTTGTTAAATACTCACACACGACAACCTTCATTTTATCCATCTCAAATTGCATATAATTAAATCATTCATTGATATTAAATTCATTCGGTAATGGTACAAGACAATTCTAACTCTCAAGCATTATCATTTGACATTTAACATAAAATTTCCCAACTTAGTACCTATAGCCGAATACCATATAATCCATAAGGCCTTATTTACCAAAATTTAACAACTTATGCTCATCCTATCACCATCTTTTCTTACAAAACATCAAATATCAACAATGTAGCATGAAACATTCATGGCCAAATGTACACACTCAAATAAATTTAAAAATTTTACCATGGGCTACTTAAAAGACTTAGTAACTAGCTCAATTCCATAAAAATCTAAAAGAATTCATATGAATCTCACTTTAATTGAGCTTTCTCAATGGCCGAACATCTTTAGCAAATTTCTACCCTTCTTTTCTCTCAGAATCGGCACAACACAAGTGAAAATAAACAACCATTTTCTATTTTTTACTATTACATGCATAATAATATATTGTTTATTTACTAATTTAGCCTTATTCACCTTATTTCTTTCCCACTATCTTTGGCCGATTGTGTCCATTAACAAAGTATTTGGTTAAATTTTATTTTAACCCCTTCTCCTAAGAAATCAATTACAATTCGGCATTTACTAATTATCCATCAAATTTTTACTTCAATTCAATTAAGCCCTAAGTTAATAACTCAACATCAAATTGATAAAATTAAGACACAAAATTTTCACACATGATCATTCACGAAATGAAAACATATAAAATAATATTTTAAAATTTTCTAACTCGGTTTTGTGGTTCTGAAACCACTTTTTCGATTAGGGCCAAAATAGGGCTGTCATACATAGTGATTGGGTTGATGATGTTGGCTCATATTGGTTAAGTGACTAATTTGTATAAGGCCATTAGAATTTGGCAAATGTTGCTTATAAGTAAAATCACATGATGATGCATTTCATAGATGTGTTAATTTGCATGATTTGGTTGATGGGTATGTGTTTGTTTGCGTATGATAGAAATGGCATGAGAATGATGTGTTGATGTCTTGGTTATGGACATTATGGTTGCTTAAGTATGCTATGATTCGTACCTATGAATTGGTGTTTATATGTATGTGTTTCAGGGTGGCAAATTACTTGGTAAATAGCCTATATATTGTCCACACCAGTAGACATACGGGTGTGTGTCTAGGCCATGTGTGACACACGGTCAGCCCCATGGGCATGTGAATAGGCCGTCTGTCCCCTGGAACTAAATTTTGAGAAATAGAATGCTCAGTATGGATCACACGAGCAGAAAAATAGGCATGTGTCTCAGCCGTATGGACGGCACGACCTGGAACATAGGTGTGTGCTTAGGGCGTGTGAAGTCTGCACCTATTGTATGAAGAATTGTGAAAATTAAATTAACCACATGGCCTAAGCACACAAGTGTGTGACTTGGCCTTGTGACCTTCAAATGTTGATGACGTCATAAACAGAGAGTTACACGGGGTAGGGACACAGGCATGTGTGACCACACAGCCTGCCCACAGGGGCGTGCCCCACAACCACACGGGCGTGTGACCCCTATGTAGTGGAATTTTTCTATGTTTTTGGAAAAATTTTCTAAAGTGCTTGGTTTAGTCCCAAACTTCTTCCACCCTATGTTTTTGGACTCGTAGGCTTGTTTTAGGGACATTATGATTGAATGTGATCAGTTTTAATTGGGATGAAAATTTATGGCCCTATTTTGTACAATTTCCTGTGTTTAAGTCTGGTAACTCCTCGTATCTTATTCTGGCATCGAACATGGTAAGAGGTGTTACATTTACTGGTATCATAGCTATGGTTTAATCGATTCTCGGACTAACCTAGCGTGTGTACGAGTCTACCTATGCATGCGATATATAAATTGTAATAGTGTGATGACTCCTGACAACTTAAATTATGCTTTTGTAATGCTCTAGATTTTGGGCCTAGAAGGAATGGGCTTCGTGTGCCAGAAAAATTGAACTTTGGTTGTGTGGGAAAATTTCATAATTTGTGCGTTTAGTTTAATGGATAATTGTTTAAGGAGAAGTTAGGAGTGTCAAAGAAGCCCTAGGTTCAACCAAGGGCTCTAGCAAAAATATGAATTTTTCCTTCCTTAGAGAGACTTAGGCATTAGATCTTTCAAATATTTTAGTTAAAAATCGACAAAAGGGACGAGCCTGGCATAGTGGCAAGAAGGTGTTAGGAGCATGAAGATGGTTCTAGGTTCAAGTCGCGATAGAAGCAGAATTTTTTATTGCTATTCAAACAAACCTGGATGTCGATAGGTAGGCTTAATAAATATTGGGATAAAAAGGTGACATAGGTTGAGGTGTAGCCAAGTGGCAGAGGCGTATTGTAAGGTAGCAAGGGAGCCTGGGTTCGAGACTTTACTCTCGCAATTTTTTATTTTGAATAAAACCTGGAACTCGCCCAAGAAACTTTATAATTAATTGGGAGGAAAGTTGGTGCAAATAAGGCAAGCGGTGCAGTGGTAAGATACGTGAAGCACAGCCAAGAGATTAGAGGTTCGAATCTGGTTAGTAGCAAATATTTTTAGATTTCTTCGAATAACCTGGTTGTGGGTTGGTAGGTCTTAAAAGTAGTTGAGGATGGAATATGACACATCAAGCGTCAGGGGTGCAGTGGTAAGTAGGGTGCTATGGGTACTGGGAGTGCTTAGGATCGAATCCCATGTCATGCAAAGTTTTTATTTTTATTCTTTAAGTAAACCATGGCTTTAGCATGTAAGCATTATAGTTAGTTGCGACCGAATTATAGCACAAGAAGAGTTATGGTGCAGTGGCAAGCCATGTGTTGGAAACTTAGAGCGCTGGAGTTCGAGGAACGATGTTGCATGTGATGGTGATTATTTTTATGATTCGATTGGGCAGGGCGTGGATCGGAACTCTTGAGGATGAGAGTAAAAATTCAGATGGGTTGTAGATGAGGATTAGTGTGGATATGGTGGAGATAAAATTGGAGAAAAAGAAGGAATTTAGCTTGGTGATGAGTTTGAGCCGAATAGGGATCAAGGGAATGCAATTCGTGCAAGGATTTATAGGTGTCGAATGAGCAAGGAAAAACATTTTATTATTTTGGTACTTTAATCGCATATTTTCTTGGGAATTTTCTTTCAACCCCTTGACTTTCTTTTTCTTGTTGCCGAATCTTTGCACATATAATCCTTTTTTCTTCTTTTTTCTTCCTCTCAATAATGCAACCAAGCACTCCTCTCATCTAAATTCATTTATTTGCCGAGCTAGAGCTGAGTTCTCAACACCACCCTTGGAAAGTCGAATTCCATTTAAGCGTTAACGTTGGTGTTTTTTCTCTTAAGAGGTGTTGAAATCGAATATACATCTCTCCCTATTTACCATTGCCTAATCGGTTCTCCCATCTTAAAGTTGCAGTTTCCTCTTTTCTTTTACCGTGATCGAGTGTAAGTGATAGTGATTCGTTGATTTAGATTTCTTTGCTGCGATCATTTTGTTTATTTCTACCGAATTTTAGATGGGAACAAGGGATACAAGTGGTAAAGGGATGGCATATGTGACGACGGGGTTTAAGCACGTAACCAGTACTCCCAAGTTTAAGCGACGTAAGGTGTCAGCGTTCGGGACTTTTCGCCTGTTTGCAGAAGGGCGGCTACAACGGACTTCAGATTAAATAGGCAAATCGCAGTTGATCAAGGCAAGTATAGTTTGTCCTTCGGTAAGTGATTGAAGTGGATTCGTTTTGCATTAATGGGTAAGTGTCTAATGAAGTGTAATGTTTGAATATAGGTTCTGACAATGATGAGTACTTAGTACTCCAGGAGGTAAGGTGTGTACTTCTACCCTATACTTGATTGTCTGATATAAAGACAAAGGTGTGTACCCACACTGCACACACAATAGATTGGAAATCCCGAAATACCAAAATGCCGAAAAGCCAGGAGATTGGCAATAGCAACCACACGATCACGCGAACGTTCGTGTGGAAAAGATCGATGCGATGATAAAGGCCCCATGAGTAATCTCATGGTCTTGGGCTGCATGTTGGCCACCCAGGCTGAGATTGGCCAAATGGGCCTGAAGGGCCCGTGGGCCCGAAATGTGTAAAATTGATGAATTGGTAAGAAATGACGAGCCGGTCATATGGGCGACATGGCCATGGTAGATTTGGGCCTAATGGGCCATATGAGAGCATACGCCCCGTTTGGGCTACGTATTGGGCTTTTAGGCCCTAGTGTATTTGTAATTGCTTAATATGACATAAAACGTGCTGATTGAATTGCGGACTTGCTAATGGGACGCAGTTGTGTTTTTTGGGCCCATAATGAAAAATAACTGATATGCCCTCAGGGGCAAAATGACCAAAATACCCCTTGGGGGTAAAATGACTGATTTGACCCTACTTTCTAAATAATATTTTATGCCGTGAAATGTTATATATGCGCTTATGTTTTGTATCATGTTGGCATGACATTGAGTATGTTGCATTGCATGGGGTCGGGTATATGCTTATGGAGGAAGTGTTCTGTTCTGGCAGCTTCGCTACATTAATCTGATGGCTTCTATCCTAATATTCTGGTAGCACTGCTACATTTTAATGATAGTGCCGCATCGGTACTACACTGTCGAGTGTAGGGTTGGGTGGGTTGATTATATGCCCACATGGTGTGATGGGTTGGACGGAGATGGAGTGTAGAGGATAGTTGGGTAGGATTCTTAATGCTTACTATACTGTTACTGTAATGGGCTTAGGCCCATTGATTCTGATATGTTACTGTAATGGGCTAGGGCCAAATTGTTTGTTGCATAATGTATGATTGATGAGGGTGTACAAACTATGTTTTTGAAAACTCACCCCCTCTTCTTAATTTTTTCAGGTAACCTTGAGTAGGCAGTTTGACGTATGGGAGGACTCAGAGGTGGCCACTCTATGAGCAACTTAAACATTAGTTTTGTGTTTTATATTATTGTTAATTACTTACTTTGGGTTTTTTATTATAATAAGGCCTCTCCTTAATTTTCTAGTTTTAGTTTGGGGTTTTAATTCGTTTGGTTCTTATCTGTTTGAGTAGAGTGATTTTCCAAAATAATAAATGTTTTAAAAAATTACATTTCCGCAGTATTTTCGAATTGGTTTCACAACTCTTTTGTTAGACATCACGTTTTCATAACTCAACTATTTTAAATAAAGTTTTATCAATAGACTAATAATGATTTAAGAGAATGATGTTTTAAAATGGTTTACAATAATCAAGTCGATTTTATAAAAATATACAAAGAGACTTTTACCTTACAAAAGAGATTTATCAATAAAAGAACATTTTACGAAGAAGCACTTCAATGTGACATGCCGGATTCGGGCCTAACTTCTAGGTCAGGTTTGGGGTGTTACATTTAGTGGTATCAGAGGCAGGTTGCAAAACTCAGGCTGTGTAATGGGCCTTAGTTTTTGGATTTTAAAATTACTTATAAATGAATCAAAATGCTTTGAAGATTTTTAATATGTGGCGCACCGAGTCTCCGACGTGGAGCCAAATAATTACCCTTAAAACTTTGAATTGTTTTCTTTAACTGTTGTTTGCATCATTGAAGAGCAATGGATAGGGATACTGTGATCCCTTAGATATTATACTGTATTTTGTACTTAAAATTGAAGTTTGTATTTATTCTGTGTATTTTATTTGAATAAGATATTCTAGATGCGTGGTTAAGTTATATAAGATATTCTAGATGCGTGGTTAAGTTATTTAGATCAGAGTGCACAGCAGTAGCATAGTGGGATAATTGATAAACGACTACCCTGTTAGTTGGAAATTTCGGGAATGAAATTTCCTAAATGGGGTAGAGTTGTAATGCCCCAGATTTTAGGCCTAGAAGGAATGGGCTTCGTGTGCCGGAAAAAGGACTTTGGTTGTACAGGAAAATTTCATAAATTGTGTGTTTAGTTTAGTGGATAATTGTTTAATAAGGGGTTAGGAGTGTTGAAGAAGCCTTGGGTTCAACTGAGGGCTCTAGCAAAAATATGAAATTTTCCTTCCTTAGAGAGACTTAGGTGTTAGAACTTATAAATATTTTTAGTTAAAAATCAACATAAGGGACGAGCCTGGCCTAATGGCAAGAAGGTGTTAGGAGTAGGAAGATGGTTCCAGGTTCAAGTCGTAGCATAAGCAGAATTTTTTATTACTATTCAAACCAACCTGGATGTTGGCAGGTAGGCTTAATAAATATTGGGATAAAAAGGTGACATAAGTTCAGGTGTAGCCAAGTGGCAGAGGCATGTTGTAAGGTATCAAGGGAGCCTAGGTTTGAGACTTTGCTCTCGTAATTTTTTATTTTGAATAAAACCTGGAACTCAGCCTATAGATTTTATAATTCATTGAGAGGAAAGTTGACGCAAATAAGGCGGGCGACGTAGTGGCAAGATACGTGAAGCATAGCCAAGAGATTAGAGGTTCGAATCTGGTTAGTAGCAAATATTTTTTGATTTCTTCGAATAACCTGGTTGCGGGTTGGTAGGTTTTAAAAGCAGTTGAGGATGGAATATGACACATAAAGCATCTAGGGTGCAGTGGTAAGTAGCGTGCTATGGGCTCTAGGAGTGCTCAGGTTCGAATCCCATGTCATGCAAAGTTTTAATTTTTATTCTTTAAGTAAATTGTGGCTTTAACGTGTAATCCTTATAGTTAGTTGTGACTGAATTATCGCACAAGAAGAGTTACGATGAAATGGAAAGCCGTGTGTTGGAAGCTTAGAGGGCTGGAGTTTGAGGAATGGAACTACATCTGGTGGTAATTATTGTTGCAATTCAATTGGGCACGTATTTGGCGTGGACCGAAACTGTTGGGAATGAGAGTAGAAATTCGGATGGGTTGTAGATGAGGATTAGTGTAGATATAGTGGAGATAAAATTGAAGAAAAAGAAGAAATTTAGCTTGGTAATGAGTTTGAGCCGAATGGGGATCAAGGGTGTACAATTCGTGCAAGGATTTATAGGTGCCAAATGAGCAAGGAAAAACATTTTGTTGTTTTGGTGCTTTAGTCGTATATTTTCTTGGGAATTTTCTTTCAACCCCTTGACTTTCTTTTTCTTGTTGCCAAATCTTTGCACATATAATCCTTTTTTCTTCTCTTTTCTTCCTTTCAATAATGCAACTGAGCACTTCTCTCATCTAAATTTATTTATTTGCTGAGCTAGTGCCGAGTTTTGAACACCACCTTTGGAAAGCTGAATTCCCTTTAAGCGCTAACATTGGCCTTTTTGCTCTGAAGAGGTGTTGAAGCTGAATATACATCTCTCCCTCTTTACCATTACCGCATCAGTTCTCCCATCTTAGAGTTGCGGTTTCCTCTTTTCTTTTGCCGTGATCGAGTGTAAGTGATAATGATTCGTTTATTTAGATTTCTTTATTGTGGTCATTTTCTTTATTTCTATCGAATTTTAGATAGGAATAAGGGATACTAGTGGTAAAGGGATGGCATATCTGATGACGGGGTTTGAGCATGGAACCATTACTCCTAAGTTTAAGTGACGTAAGGTGTCAGTGGTTAGGGACTTTCGGCCTGGATGCAGAAGGGAGGCTACAACGGACTTCAGATTAAATAGGCAAATCGTAGTCGATCAAGCCAAGTATAGTTTATCCTTCGGTAAGTGATTGAAGTGGATTCATTTTGCATTAATGGGTAAGTGTCTAATGAAGTGTAATGTTTGAATATAGGTTCTGACGATTATGAGTACTTAGTACTCCAGGTGGTAAGGCGTGTACTTCTACCCTATACTTGATTGTCTGATATAAAGTCGAAGGTGTGTATCCACACCGCACACACAATAGATCAGAAAATCCTGAAATGTTGAAAAGCTGAAATGTCAAAAAGTCGAAAGATTTGCAACAGGAACCACTCGAGCACGCGAAGGCTCGTGCGGAAAAGATCAATGCGACGATAAAGGCCCCGTGAGCTATCTCATGGTCTTGGGCCGCGTTTTGGCCAACTAGGCCGACATAGGCCAAATGGGTACGATAGGCCCGTGGGCCGTGTAAGAAATGACGAGCCGGTCATGTGGGCCTAATAGGCCGTATGAGAGCGTGGGCCCCATTTAGGCTACGTATTGGGCTTTTGGGCCTAGTGTATTTGTAATTGCTTAATATGACATAAAATGTGCTAATTGAATTGTGGACTTGCTAATGGGACGCAGTTGTGTTTTTAGGCCTATAATGAAAAATGACCGATATGCCCTTAGAAGAAAAATGACCATAATACCCCTCGGGGGTAAAATGACTGATTTGACCTTGTATACTTTCTGAATAATAGTTTATGTCGTGAAATGTTATATATGCGCTTATGTTCTGTATCATGTTGGCATGACATTGAGTATGTTGCATATCATAGGGTGAGGAATATGCTTATGGAGGAAGTGTTCTGTACTGGCAGCTTCGCTGCATTAATCTAATGGCTTCTAGCTTAATATTCTGGCAGCACTGCTGTATTTTAACTATAGTGCTGCATCGGTACTACACTGTGAAGTGTAGGGTTGGGTGGGTTGATTATATCCCCACATAGTGTGATGGGTTAGACAGAGATAGAGTGTAGAGGATGGTTGGGTAGGATTCTTAGTGCATGCTATATTGTTACTGTAATGGGCTTAGGCCCACTGATTGTGATATGTTATTGTAATGGGCTAGGCCCAAATTATTTGTTGCATATTGTATGATTGACGAAGGTGTACACACTGAGTTTTTGAAAACTCACCCCCTCTTTATAATTTTTTTAGGTAACCCTGAGTAGGTAGTTTGACGTATGGGAGGACTCGGAGGTGACCACTCTGCGAGCAGCTTAAACATTAGTTTTTCATTTTATATTATTATTAATTACTTACTTTAGGTTTTTGATTGTAATATGGCCTCTCCTTAATTTTCTAGTTTTAATTTGTGGTTTTAATTAGCATGGTTCTTATCTGTTTTAGTAGAGCGGTTTTCCAAAAAAATAACTATTTTCACAACATTACGTTTCCGCAATATTTTCGAATTGGTTTCTCAGCTATTTTGTTAGACATCACGTTTTCGTAACTCGACTATTTTAAATAAAGTTTTATCAATAGACAAATAATGATTTCAGAGAATGACATTTTAAAATGGTTTACAATAATCAAGTCGATTTTATAAAAATATACAAAGAGACTTTTATCTTACAAAAGAGATTTATCAACAAAACAATGTTTTACGAAGAAGCACTTCAATGTGACATGCCAGATTCGGGCCTAACTTCTAGGCTAGGTTTGGGGTGTTACAGCTTTCATATAGTAAATAGATCCCGGTCGAGCCGCAGCTGATGACGTAGAAAGTAATGTGCCAGCTCCTGCCCAAGGGACCGCGCCACCTGATAGTAGGCATGTGACGACTAGTCAATGAGGAGGGGCTAGGGAAGGCTTTCTCCACATGATGCATGAATGATATACGAAGTTTATTTGGGTGAATCCAAATGTTCAACCTCCTCCACCTCCTCTTATTACTCAACTAGTTCCTGTAGCTCCCCAAGGTGTGGAGATGGTAAGACTAAGTAAGCCTCCTATTGATAAGATTCAAAAGTACGGGGCTAAAGAATTCAAGGCTAATGTAGATGATGACCCAGAAAGGGCAGAATTCTTCTTTGAAAATACCATTCAGGTATTTGATGAACTTTCAACACACTTGAAGAGTGTTTGAAATGTGCTATATCACTGCTTAGGGATGCAGCATATCATTGGCAGAAGACGCTAGAATTGATGGTACCGAAAGAAAGGGTTATATAGGATTCTTTCAAGAAAATTCTAGAAGAAAAATATTAGTTAGTAGTTCATCGGTCAGAAGCGTAAGAAATTTCTTGAGCTGAAATAGGGTCGAATGTCAGTGACAGAATATGAGCGAGAATTTGTTAGGCTCAGTAAGTATGCTTGGAAGTGTGTTTCCTCTGATGCTATTATATGTAAAAGGTTTGAAGATGGGTTAAATGAGAATATTAAGCTATTAGTTGGGATTTTGGAAATTAAAAAATTTGTCATATTGGTTGAACGGGCTTCCAAAGTTGAAGAATTAAGTAAAGAGAAGAGAAAAGCCAAAAGCGACACTAGAGATGCAAGAAAAAGACCGATGAGTAAGTCATTCCCATCTCAGTCAAAGTAATCAAGAGAAAGGCCAAAAGTGATGCTAGAGATGCAAGAAAATGACCAATGAGTAAGTCATTCCCATCTCAGTCAAAGAAATCTAGAGAAATGTATTCTGGTTCGAATGTATCAGCTGAGTGTTCACGTAGAGACCGCGGGAAGCTATACTCAGATTCTAAAGCTCAAGCTACTTCTATGGCTAGTGTGGGAAATTTGGGTCCAATAGACCTGAATTCAGCATCGTGGTAAGCGATATCCCGGTGAGTACAGAATAAATAGCCGAGCTTGTTTCAAGTGTGGTTCTCTAGAGCATTTTATTCGAGATTGCCCTGAGAAGGATGAAGAAGAAAATTTTCAAAGTGCGAGGCTAAGTAATACTACCAATAGAGGTAGGCCACTGAGGAACACCAGGAATGGAGCTAGCAGTAAAGGTGTGACAAAGAATTCAACTGTCAGATCAGAAGCAAGAGCACCTGCAAGAGGTTATGCCATCCATGCTCAAGAAGATGCATCAACCCCTGACATAATCAGTGGTATATTTTCTCTCTTTGATACTAATGTAGTTGCATTAATTGACCCTAGATCGACTAATTCTTATATTTGCATGAATTTGTATATAATAAGGATTTACTTGTTGACTCTATTGAGTTTGTGATAGAAGTGTGAAACACCTTAGGAAAATATCTGTTAGTGGATAAAATTTGAAAAATTGTCCTTTGATGATTCGAGGTCACTATTTTCTGGCTGACTTAATGTTATTACAATTTGATGACTTTGATACTATTTTGGATATGGATTGGTTGAAATTGCATGATGCCAAGGTAAATTGTAAACGAAAAATTATTGAATTAAAATGTGAAAATGGTAAGGTTCTTCGGGTTGAAACAGATGAATCCAGTGAATTGCCCATTGTAATTTCGTGTATGTCTGCTCAGGGGTATGTGAGGAAGGCTTGTGAAGCATTTCTTGCGTATGTACTAAATACAAAAGTATCCAAATTGAAACTTGAATCAGTACTGGTAGTCTGTGAATTTCTAAATGTGTTCCCAGAAGAGTTGCCAGTATTACCACCGATTAGAAAGGTGAAGTTTTCTATTGATTTGTTAAGGGAAACTACATGAATTTTGATTACTCCGTATAGTATGGCTTCGACTGAATTGAAAGAGTTAAAGGCTCAGTTGTACGAGTTAACAGATAAGGGATTTTACGAGATTGCATTTTTCTCCCTGGGGTGCTCCCGTGTTATTCATGAAGAAGAAGGATGGATCTATGAGACTTTGTATTGATTATCGACAACTCAAAAAGGTGACTATAAAGAATAAGTATCGTTTGTCGAGAATTGATGATTTGTTCGACCAGTTGAAAGGGGAAACAATGTTTTTGAAGATAGATTTAAGATCCGACTACTACCAATTGAGAGTTAAAGACTCGGATGTGCTGAAAACCGCGTTTAGAATGAGGTATAGACATTATGAATTCCTTTTGATGCCTTTTGGTTTAACTAATGCTCCTGCCGTTTTTATGGGCTTGATGAATCAGATCTTCTGACCATACTTGGATAAGTTTGTATTTGTATTCTTAGATGATATCCTGATTTATTCTTGGGATGAGTCTGAGCATGCCGAACATTTGAGAACTGTGTTGCAAATTTTGAGAGATAAGAAATTGTTTGCTAAGTTTAGTAAAAGTGAGTTTTGGCTCTAAGAAGTTAGATTTTTGGGACATATTGTCTCTGCTGAAGGTATAAGGGTTGATCCGAGTAAGATATCGGTAATTGTTGATTGGAAGCCGTAAAGAAATGTACCCGAGGTTAGAAACTTACTGGGCTTAGCCAGGTATTATCAACGATTTGTCAAAGGATTTTCAATGATTGCTACTCCAGTGACGAGGCTGTTATAGGAAGATGTTAAGTTTGAATGGTCAAAGAAATGCCAAAAGAGTTTTGAACAGTTAAAAGCTTTATTGACTGAGGCACCGGTGTTAGTACAACCTGAGTCAGGAAAAGAATTCATGATTTTTAGCGACGTGTCTTTGATCAGTCTTGGATGTGTATTGATGCAAGAAGGCAAAGTGATAGCTTATGCCTCGAGACAGTTGAAACCGCATGAGAAGAACTATCCGACACACGATCTAGAATTGGCTACTATTATGTTTGCTTTGAAAATTTGGTAAGACCATTTGTACGGTAAGAAATGTCGTGTCTTTACCAATCATAAGAGTTTAAATTATTTGATGACTCAAAAGGATTTGAACTCATGACAGTGAAGATGGCTCGAGTTGTTGAAAGACTATGAGTTGGTAATTGATTATCACCCGAGAAAGGTAAATGTAGTCACTGATGCCTTGAGTAGGAAATCCTTGTTTGCCTTAAAGGCTATGAACACGAGATTGGCTTTGTCTGATGATGGTTCGATTCTAACTGAGCTGAAAGCTAGATTAGTGTTTCTTTAGCAAATTTGTGAAGCTCAGAAGAATGACAGTAATTTGCAAGCCAAAAGAGCTTAGTGTGAATTGAGTAGTGATTCAGATTTTTGGATTGATTCGGGTGATTGCTTAATGTTTCGAGATAGAGTATGTGTACCAAAAAATGATGAGATTATTCAAAAAAATTTACATGAGGCACACAATAGTTGTTTGTTTGTTCATCCGGCTAGTACGAAAATGTACAATGATTTGAAGAAATTGTATCGGTGGTCTAGTATGAAAAGAGATATTTTTGAGTTCGTACCAAAATGTTTGATTTACCAACAAGTAAAGGCCAAACATCAAGTGCCATCGTGTAACACCCCAAACCCGGCCTAGACATTATGGCTCGATTTGGTGTGTCACATGGAGAATGAATTACACCTCATTCCTTTATTATTAAGTTTAGGGTGAATTAGCAAAACCACTTTAAGTGTTTAGAAAACAAGAGGGTTAATCAAATTACGAAATTCCATCCACTATCAGTTTGAAGTTCACTTTAAGAGATCTTGTTAGGGTGTCATTGTTATTAAATTATCCATTTGTCACGTAGAGAAGGCTTTGAAAACATTTGTTAATTTTGAAATAAAAATCTAAGCAGCCTTAGTCTACCAATTTTTAACAAATAATAATTGAGTACTTAAACCCAAATGAAAATAAAATAATTATAGAGTGGCCTTATTACAGATTTAAAAACCAAAAACAACTAAATAATAAAATAAGTAAGTTATGAAAAATATTAAAACCAGAATGAAGTTCATGTGGCCACTCTGAATCCCTCCAGCTCCTAGTCCTCTAAGGTTGGGGTTCACCTGCATGGACGAAAAGGAAGGGGTGAGTTTGTGAAACTCAGTGTGTAAGCTAAACCCAACCAGAGTCAAGATCAGTTCAAGCTCAACTAGGCCGAAGCCTTATTCAGGTACAGTGTTAACTGGGCCTTAGCCCTATTCAGAAAGCAGTAATTACTGGCCTTAGCCCTATTCAGTAAACAGTGTGGGCCTTAGGCCCATTACAGTAACATATCAGAAAGTTATGCATGTATGCAAAGCCCAGCCCAATCCAGCCCTACACACCACCCATACCGGCTCTACACACCATGTGGGGAATAACTCAACCCACCCAGCCTTACACACCACAGTCGCAGCTTAGCTGCTTAATTAGATAACGTGGCCAAGCCACTAAAGCAGTAAAACAAGGCAAGGCCTCTAACAGAATACGTGGCATTGCCACTTAGCACTTCCTCCATCAAAACCCAATCCCATGCAACAGAGTATATTATGACATGGCATACAGAGAACTGATATAATTTAGCATGCAAATCAGTCAACTTAACCCTAGGGGTAAGATGGTCTTTTAGCACCTAGGGGTAAAATAGTAATTTCCACCCTAAGGGGTATTTCAGTAAATTTGTCAGATTTTAGGGTTTCATGCTCATTACAATTTGTTAACAGCCCTAATACCATTCAGGTAACTTATTTAGCCCATTTTAGTAATACAGAGTCATCGGGCCACGAATCCCCTAATGGGCCAAACATAGTCTACTAGCTATTACATCCCACTAAGCCCAAATTTTACATCTGTTTTAGCAAATTTAACCGTCAAATTATCAAAATACACTTACTACTGGGTTTCACCCATATGGGCCTGTAAGCCCATTGGGCCCAAACTCGGCCCTCCGAGGCCCAAAACCACCAACGTGTACGAAAATGCACACACATCATTCTTACTGTTTCTGAATATCGATTTTACTGATTTGAACTGACCTACGAGTGCTCGTACGTTTGCAAGCCCTCGAAATGCCAGAGTTCTGGCATTTTAGCTTTTCGGCTTTTGCCGATCTAGTCTACTAGTGGATGTCAATTACACACCTATTTTCGTACTATGTCAAGATCCACACCGAATTATCCTACAATCATTTAAGTCACACTGTTAACTAATATCCAATGAAATCAATGAAACTGACAACCTACCATATTCGGCCAACACCATCTAAAGCCCTTAAGCACTTACCTTTGCTAAAATCTACCACTAGATCTAGATCTAGATTGCTTCAATGGTCTCAGTCTCCAATGCTCCTTGCTAGATAGCCTCCTTTCCACACTAGATCACAAGGAAACCGAAAGAAAAGACTAATATCAACCTTAGCCAAAATCGTCAGCCACCCTAAGGAGTTAGGGGTTTTCGGCTTTTCTATAATCACTAGAATACAGAGAAAGGATTCGAATACTTACCACCACCTTTGCTAGATCGATTTTGTGATTGCTAGATGCTAATTCCACCCATTTAATCTCAGATTTACCCTCTTATTAGCCAAATCCCAAGATTAGATCAAAGAGGTTGTATGAAACTATAGAGAGAAAACCAAAGGGGTTTCGATTGAGAAGAGGTCTCTTGAAGAATTAAAGTTTCAATTTTTGGGAAAGAAGAGAATGAAAGAAAAGAGAAGATGTTAGGAAGATATTTCGGTTTGCTTTCAAATAACAATGAGAAAGATTTGGTCAAGGGAGGAACCGACTAGGTGTATGTCAATAATCTAGGTTTCAGCTTTTTGGAACAATCAGCTAGAAGGCTTTAAGGATAGTTACTTCAATTGGTGGAGAAAAGAAGAAAGGAAAAGAAGAAAGAAGGGATGGATTTGGCTTGAGAGAAAATAGAAGAGAAAAGAAAAGAAAAGAAAAGAAAATGAGAGGGTTTGGTTTTGGACAAATCGGCAAAAGTGGTTTGTATATGCAGTTTTGGCATCTAGAACAAAGAGAGGAGAAAAGAAAAGAAGAAAGAACCCTAGGGACTTGCCTAGTCGGCACTCACCTACCAAATATACCGAACTAAAACCCCAAGAATAACCCAAAAAGCATTCGACTAGCCCCCTTAACTCCTCCTTACCGATTATTCCAAAATCGAAAATGCTCATCCAAGAGCCCCATATTTAGCCATCACTTTCTTCCTATTCAAATTTCCCTATCTTTTCTTCCCTTATCCCTCCTTGACTCAATCCTATGAACACTTCAAGCTCCTCCCAATAGAGTTTTACTTGAAGTCTACTACATGCCTTGCACATGCATTAAAAATAAAACATCACACTACTTAGCATGAGACTTGGACCTTAGCTCCTGCACAACTTCCACATGCCCCCCTTATGTTCTAAGTGGTGTTCCATTGCCACCTTACCACAGGTCATCTTAAGTTTCAAATTACCAATATTTTTTTAAAAGCCCACTTAGTCAAGGCCCTTTCTCTCTTAAGTCTGAAATTTTAAAATTCTATCGGGTTTTAACTTAAGCTTAGGACTTCTAAAGGCCTAATAACATGCTCAAAGCATAAATTAACACATCCAGACAAGCAAAGATTAATTTCAAGCGAAAACCCAAAAATTCTGAAAATTAGGGCGTTACATTTCGGGTTTACTTCAGCCATTGATGGTGCCCGAGAGGAAATAGGATAGGATTACAATAGACTTTGTAACGAGTTTACCTTTGACTCCAAAGAAGAAAGATTTTGTTTGGGTTTCGTTGATCGATTGACGAAATCAGCTCATTTTATTCCTATACGTACCAACTATTCACTTGATAAGCTAGCTAATTGTACATAGCTGAGATTGTGAGATTACAGGGAGTGCCTATTTCTATTATTTTAAATAGAGATCTGAGATTTACTTCGAGATTTTAGAAAGAACTGCAAGAAACTCTAGGTACAAAATTGAATTTTAGTATCGCATTTCATCCGCAAACGAATGGTCAATCTAAAAGAGTAATTCAAATTCTCAAAGATATACTCTGATGTTGTGTTCTAGAGTTCGAAGGTAGTTGGGAGAAATATCTACCCTTAGTTGAGTTTGCTTACAATAATAGCTTTCAGTCGAGTATAAAGATGGCACCATATGAGGCATTATATGGCCGCAAATGTCGAACTCTTCTGTATTGGACCGATCTCAGTGAGAGACAAATTCGCGGGGTTGATTTGTAACACCCTATAACCCTCATCCGTCGCCGGAATAAGGTCACAAGGTATTATCTAACGAAATACAACCTCCGAACATTCAATTCAACTTAACTTATACATTTAACAATAAGATAAGCATTAATAAATCAAGTTGTCTTTAAGTTTAGGCACAACGGTAATCTACAATATCATACAATAAGTTCAAGACAAAAGAACCACTTATCATTCTTGATTATGGGATAATTTTACCACCACTGTATATGCATACATGTATATATATATATATACCAAAACCAAATAAACCACATTAACCAAAACATTTCTCAACCATTAGTTCAAACATGTGACTTTACTAAACAAAATGAATAAGCCATCTTCACATGGCTTTAATATATACATAGCCAAAATATAGCTTGTTTAAAAAAGGAGTTAAGCCTATACATGCCATCTTTCAAACATAGACTTTCAAAAGTACCAAAACTATGTTGATAGTGTAGATGACTTTAAGCTTGAATCCCTGAGCCCGTAGCTTTCAAATGAGATCTATAAAATAGAGTAAGAAAGACACTAGGAGTAAGCTAATTAGCTTTGTGGGAGCCCTAAATCGACCATAGCCGGGGAGTGGTTTCGGGACCACTAAATCGAGTCGTTTATATTAATGAATGTTAAGTTTCGTGCCTAATATATGTGTAAAATGCATGTGTGAGATTGTGGTGTCCTGATTTTAGCCATTTGATGTGAAATTTATTTATATGGACTTGTATGAAAATTATGAAAACATGCTAGGTAAATGTGAAATGGCCTAGTACTATATGGTATAAAATTCAAGGGGTTTGCATGTCAAATTTGCCATTTTACTTATAAGTGGCCGGCCATGTGGTGTAATGATTAAAATTTTGCATGTTTTATATATTTATATAATATATATTCATGCATTATTATAAGTAATATTTATTTTATGTTATAATTAAAAGAAAAGTCATAAAATGAGTTATTTTGGTGATAAAAACAAGGTGTTTCATTTTTGTTTCTTCTCTCCTTATTTCCTTCATCTTTGCCAAACCATAAGAGAAACTAAGAGAGGAATTGAAGCTGGAGATATTCGGCCATTGAAGCTCATGTAGTAAGTAATTCTTGATTTTTTTTTTTTGTGTTTTTGAGCATCATGGCTGATTATATCCTAAAACCATGATCCATTCTTTAAGAATTTCTTTGTTAAGTTGATATACGGCAATGGTGTTCTAAAGCTATGAAATTTAGAAAATCTGGTGTTAGAATTTAGTGAATGAGTATTAGATAGGAAATTTGATGCTTGATTCCATGAGATTTGAAGATTTTAAGTCGAAATGTGGAATTTGAGCTTGTTGATTCGATTCGTTGTGAGACACATTCGGCTAGGGATGTGGTGTTTTCTTGATATGATTTTTAATTGCTTTGAATGATGAGGAATTATTTGATGATTTGAGTTTGATAGAATGAGTCCTTGTGACTAGTTTGATTTTTGAAAATCGGCAATGTGAGGATATATGCAAAGTTATTGTGTATTGATAGTAATTGTATGGGAATTAGCCAAATTAACACTTAACTGATGAATTGGTAGATAGATGTTGCATTTTAGGAATAACTTATAATGAGCATAGATTAGTTAAATTTTATTATAAATGATTAATTTGAGTAAGTGATATTCGGCTAGCACAATAGCATAAGAAAGTTATGTTTAAACTTGGGATTTGGATGATTAATGTTATGTATGTGTAATTGCCGAATATTGATGTATGAGATTGCTAGTATGATAATTTTTAGTCAATGAATAATTTAATTGAATTATTATAAAAAAAAAAAAAAAACTATGAGCATTTGGTCAATTGGTGTATATGATATCTACTAAGATTTGGTTATATGTATAAATTTGGTCATGATGGAGGTGTATTGGGTGTTCGGTGTTTTTGATGTAGTAAATGGTTAATGTGTTTACATGAGTTAGATGTTGAATGTGGATTTAAGAAACTATTTGAGTAAATTGTAGTTTACCTAAGTGATTGATAGTATAAATAACCGATTGGATGTTTGTGTATTGGAAATGTTTTTGTTGATTTTGATATTTGCATGTTCAGCCAAACTAATTATAATTAAGATTAGAGCTGTGGTTAATTACTTAATTGTTTAACGTAATGGCCGAATATTGCCCTTGATCATGAGGTGAATAAGATATGCTAATGACAAATGGTAGTTTGGTAAGGTGATTAAAATGAATGATGTTTACACGTTCAAATGATGCTTGATAAGAAGAAATAAGTAAAGTTGAAATGGCATAAATATGCTAAGATAAAGTTTAATGAACGAACTAGTTAAATGCTTCTGTGAATGGATTGAGGTGTAGTGTCGAATGTGTGTGTCATATAGACATGGTTGCTGTATGTACGAGTTTTATAGAGAAAATATTTTAGTTGGTTATAATGAGTTGGCAAATTAATTAATTAGTTTAAATTTTTGTTGAATTAAGCTCATATACTCATGTACACAAGAACCAAACTCGGATAAGGGGAAAGCAAAACTCATGGACTAACTGATCTATAATAATTTGACGATAGTTCAGGTAAGTTTTAAGTAATCAAACGTAGATAACATTCGATTATAATTTGATATATTACATGAATTGGGTATTCCTTATATTCTATGGATTTAGCTGAACCTTATAGATAAAATGATGATGTGTTGCATTATACTTATATGGCTTAATGGCAAGTATATCATATTGGTAAGTGTAAAATATGCTATTATGATCGTGTGATAAGTATGAAATGAATACGAGTCAAATATTGTGCATAAACTATCGAATGCTCAGTGTGTAGATGAAATGAAGGAAAGGTGATTGAAATTATATGAGAATGTAGTGCTTCGAATTAATCTTATTTAGGTCGAATCAACGAATTACATCGAGGAGGTTAGATGTTGTGATTATGGGACTTTGAGATTTGAAGAAATGATATGTCAATGAAATGATTAAAGAGGTCATGCATATACGGCCAAATGGGTGTTACTTATTGAATATGTTATATGTGAATAATGTGCATAAGTAAGTTCTTAAGTATTTGAGTTGATTCATCTAAAAGTTTTAAGTAATTAAGCTTTGACGAGAACAAAGATGAAAAATGAAAAGAAGATAAGAGTATAATATGTTGTATAGCCGAATGGCAGATCTTGCCATGAAAATGATACTTAGCTATGTAATAAGGCCGAATGGCCAATGTGATATATGTGTAAGTGTATACATGTAATAAGGCCGAATGGCCAATGTGATATTGTGTAAGTGTATATATGTGATAAGGCCGAATGGCCAATGTGATATATGTGTAAGTGTATATATGTGATAAGGCCAAATAGCCAATGTGATATATGTGTAAGTGTATATATGTGATAAGGCCGAATGGCCAATGTGATATATGTGTAAGTGTATATATGTGATAAGGCCGAATGGCCAATGTGATATATGTTTAAGTGTTTATAAGTGACAAGGCCGAATGGCCAATGAGATGAATGTGAAAGTGTATATATGTGATAAGGCAGAATGGCCAATATGAGGTAGGTGTAAGTTGTGCATCGTTATATGTTTATAAAATGTGAACGAATAAGTTATGGGATATGTGGCGTGGCCGAATGGCTATTATAAAAAAAATGAAAGTAAATTATGTGATTTATGAGTTGGTCTGATTGAAAGCAGTTTTCCTGTTAAAATGTTGTGATATGTGAATACTACAAGCGTATAACATAAAGTGTGATAAACTTTTGAATGGTCTATCGTACGAAATCATTCGGGACAGTGACCTATTAAGCTTCAAAGCTGGTGATTAGAGTCGGGTTTTATATTTGGCCGGCCAAGTGCCGATGAATTCAATAAAACAAAATATATATGATTACGAGATCCCATATTAAGATGACAAATGGAGCTCGTACTATACACTAAATGACCCAAGTATGTGATACTTTCCTTTTGATGTAAGAATGACTCTGACTGGATTTGATTATATTCAATTGTGAAATTATGTATTTGAAGGTGCAAGATGTAGGCATATGTGATTTCAGTCACTGGGAATTAATGATGATGGAATATCTTAAGTTGGCCAGGTATGTGTCCTACACCCATAGTTAAATCTGCTCTGGATTGAACCACAATTATGAAATGATATATATATATCTATGGGAATGAGTATTAAGACTACTATGCGATTAAGCCATGTTCGACTGATGTGGGAAGCCATGTGAAGTTATTGATTTATTCTGTCGATTGAGTTTGAAGTTAAGTGATTTATATTTATAAACTTTGCATTGTGTGCTTATATATAATTGGTCATTTATGAAATTACCATGGAAGTGGATACATCCCTAAAAATTTCTATTGTGGTTGAATACCTTTACAATTGGCCATTGTGGCAATTATTTAATGAAATGATTATGTGATATCAATTTCTAAGTAAATGAGACGATGAGTAAAGTATATACAGTTGTGAATACGTTCATTCAGCAAACGATTTTACATATACCAATTTGAATAGGAAATTATGTTTTCATTTTTTTTTTAATTCAGTAAAGTTAATTGTATTACTTAAGACTTACTAAGCTTAGGGAAGCTTACTCTGTTGTTATGTTTTTTGTTTTATAGATTGTTGATTTCGGCCAAATTACTCGGGGATCGTCAGCAACTCGTCACACTATCACTATCTAACATTCGGTATTGTTATATTTTAGAAATGTATGGCATATATAGAGTGGATTAAAGTGAATAATATTTCGAAATTTTAAATATTACAGCCATGTGAATATGGCATCTTATGGAAGTTCGTTTTCTTTTAAGTTCTTAATTTGATTTTTAAATTGTGCTTAGCAACATCATTTGTAAAGAAATGATCTTTTATCCAAGAAAATGTTCAAAAATCTTACTGTGCTGATCTGCTTTGTAGTTTCTGGTAACGCCTCATCCTATTCCGGCGACGGTTATGGGATAGGAGTGTTACATTTTATTGGTATCAGAGCTACGGTTTAGTCGATTCTAGGACTAACGTAGCACATGCGAGTCTAGCTATACATGCCATAAAGTGATAAAATGATAGTGTGATGATTTCTGATAGTTAAAATGTGTTTTTCGTATTGTAATGAATTTTGATCCCGATCGAGCTGTAGCAGATGGTATTGAGAGGATTGAAACATGCTTATGATGTGTCAATGTTGAGAAAGGTATAAATATAAGTAAGTTTTGAGTACTCGCACTTAGCATCTAATTATAGATGACATGTTATATGTGCATGATATAGGAACCATTGCTTATTTACATTACCTTATTAGGTTAAGTATGAGGCAAATGAACTATGAATGTGATGAACTTTGTGAATTGATACTTTGTGTGGATAAGTATGCATGACATTCGGTGTTATATTCGGGCTAAGTCCCGAAGAGCATTCGTGCTGGTGTTATATCCGGGCTAAGTCCTGAAGAGCATTCGTGCTGGTGTTATATCTGGGCTAAGTCCCGAAGAGCATTCGTGCTGGTGTTATATCCGGGCTAAGTCCCGAAGAGCATTCGTGCTGGTGTTATATCCGGGCTAAGTCCCGAAGAGCATTCGTGCTGGTGTTATATCTGGGCTAAATCCCGAAGAGCATTCGTACTGTTGTTATATCCGAGTTAAAAATCCCGCAGGCTTCGTGCTGGTGATGTATATTCGGGCCTTCATGCCTAGTAGGCTTAATGCCGGCGATTCGAGCAAAGTTTAATTGTTCATTACTATATGAATTCAAAAATAAATGAAAGGATACGTTTAAGAGGGGTACTATGTGTGCAAATGATTAGAGGCACTAAGTGTGTAAAATGAGATTCATGTAAGACCTCGTATGTAACGAAGGCATTGATTTGAGATGGTGTGTAAGACCATGTCTGAAGACATGGCATCAATTCGATATGTGATAACATGTAAGACCATATCTAGGATATGGCATTGTGCGAGATATATATGATTAATGAGTATCCGTAATGATTTCGAATGATTCGATGAGCATATTTAAGATGATAAATAAAGTAAGATCAGAATAAATGATACAGGTAGGTACGGAACGTGTGTGAAAATCAAATGAAAGTAAAAATTTGTGAGTTAATATTGTGTCATGTATACTAAATAAGTGAATACGTAAAAAGGTGGTGTATATGTTGTTAAGGAATGGATTTATGTTATAAATGTGTTATGGATTTAGTCTATGAGATCCTCGGTATATGAAGTCATATGTGCTATTGCTGAATGACCCCTATTTTGTTAATCATGTTCAAGAAATTATTTCGATTAAGCTTCGACGTTCGAAAGTCTGTAGGAATTTTTGATGAATGCTGATAAATTTTGAATGTATGAGTTATGTGCCAAAATAAATCTCATGCCAATATATTATATTATGCTTTATGCCTAATCGACTGCATACGGGTAACGATAACTCTGACTGAATGTGTTAAATGAAGTAAATGTTCAGGTACGTGGAAGTTGATTTTCTTTTGGAAATAAGTTAAGTTGAATTTTGAAATGATAAAGTTATAAAGGATATTCATTAGGATGTTTGAGTATATGTGTACTTTCGGCCAGGTTACAGCTTATACATGAATGAAAATGTGGGTTATGAATATGTGGGTTAATGTTATGAATTATACATGTTAATATGTGATTTATATGTGATTATGCCAAATGGGTAGTACTCTAGTAGCCATGTTCATGAGATAAATTCAATGGGTTCCGACAATTGAAATGTTAAGTATGAATTCTTGATGAACGTTTATGATTTATTATTCACTGGTAGAAATTTTTGGGGACGAAAATCCCTAAAGGAGGGAGAATTGTGACAGCCCTAAATCGACCATAGTCGGGAAGTGGTTTCGGGACCACTAAACCGAGTCGTTTAAATTAATGAATGTTAAGTTTCGTGCCTAATATATGTGTAAAATACATATGTGAGATTGTGGTGTTCTGATTTTAGACATTTGATGTGAAATTTATTTATATGGACTTGTATGAAAATTATGAAAACATGCTAGGTAATGTGAAATGGCCTAGTATTATATGGTATAAAATTCAAGGGGTTTGCATGTCAAATTTGCCACTTTACTTATAAGTGGCCAGCCATGTGGTGTAATGATTAAAATTTTGCATGTTTTATATATTTATATAATATATATTCATGCATTATTATAAGTAATATTTATTTTATATTACAATTAAAAGAAAAGTCATAAAATGAGTTATTTTGGTGATAAACACAAGGTGTTTCATTTTTCTTTCTTCTCTCCTTATTTCCTTCATCTTTGTCGAACCATAAGAGAAACTAAGAGAGGAATTGAAGCTGGAGATATTCGGCCGTTGAAGCTCATGTAGTAAGTAATTCTTGATTTTTTTTTCTTTTTTTTGTTTTGGTGTTTTTGAGCATCATGGCCGATTATATCCTAAAACCATGATCCATTCTTTGAGAATTTCTTTGTTAAGTTGATATACGGCAATGGTGTTCTAAAGCTATGAAATTCACAAAATTTGGTGTTAGAATTTAGTGAATGAGTATTAGATAGGCAATTTGATGTTTGATTCCATGAGATTGAAGATTTTAAGTCGAAATGTGGAATTTGAGCTTGTTGATTCGATTCGTTGTGAGACACATTCGGCTAGGGATGTGGTGTTTTCTTGATATGATTTTTAATTGCTTTGAATGATGAGGAATTATTTGATGATTTGAGTTTGATAGAATGAGTCCTTGTGACTAGTTTGATTTTTGGAAATAGGCAATGTGAGGATATATGCAAAGTTATTGTGTATTGATAGTAATTGTATGGGAATTAGCCAAATTAACACTTAACTGATGAATTGGTAGATAGATGTTGCATTTTGGGAATAACTTATAATGAGCATAGATTAGTTAAATTTTGTTATAAATGATTAATTTGAGTAAGTGATATTCGGCTAGCACAATAGCATAAGAAAGTTATGTTTAAACTTGGGATTTGGATGATTAATGTTATGTATGTGTAATTGCCGAATATTGATGTATGAGATTGCTAGTATGATAATTTTTGGTCAATGAATAATTTAATTGAATTATTATAAAAAAAAAAACTATGAGCATTTGGTCAATTGGTGTATATGATATCTACTAAGATTTGGTTATATGTATAAATTTGGTCATGATGGAGGTGTATTGGGTGTTCGGTGTTTTTGATGTAGTAAATGGTTAATGTGTTTACATGAGTTAGATGTTGAATGTGGATTTAAGAAACTATTTGAGTAAATTGTAGTTTACCTAAGTGATTGATAGTATAAATAACCGATTGGATGTTTGTGTATTGGAAATGTTTTTGTTGATTTTGATATTTGCATGTTCAGCCAAACTAATTATAATTAAGATTAGAGCTGTGGTTAATTGCTTAATTGTTTAACGTAATGGCCGAATATTGCCCTGGATCATGAGGTGAATAAGATATGCTAATGACAAATGGTAGTTTGGTAAGGTGATTAAAATGAATGATGCTTACATGTTCACATGATGCTTGATAAAAAGAAATGAGTAAAGTTGAAATGGCATAAATATGCTAAGATAAAGTTTAATGAACGAACTAGTTAAATGCTTCTGTGAATGGATCGAGGTGTAGTGCCGATTGTGTGTGTCATATAGACATGGTTGCTGTATGTACGAGTTTTATAGAGAAAATATTTTAGTTGGTCATAATGAGCTGGCAAATTAATTAATTAGTTTAAATTTTTGTTGAACTAAGCTCATGTACTCATGTACTCAAGAACCAAACTCGGATAAGGGGAAAGCAAAACTCATGGGCTAACCGATCCATAATAATTTGACGACAGTTCAGGTAAGTTTTAAGTAATCAAACGTAGATAACATTCGATTATAATTTGATATATTACATGAATTGGGTATTCCTTGTAATCTATGGATTTAGCCGAACCTTATAGATAAAATGATGATGTGTTGCATTATACTTATATGGCTTAACGGCAAGTATATCATATTGGTAAGTGTAAAATATGCTATTATGATCGTGTGATAAGTATGAAATGAATGCGAGTCAAATATTGTGCATAAACTATTGAATGCTCAGTGTGTAGATGAAATGAAGGAAAGGTGATTGAAATTATATGAGAATGTGGTGCTTCAAATTAATCTTATTTAGGTTGAATCAATGAATTACATCGAGGAGGTTAGATGTTGTGATTATGGGACTTTGAGATTTGAAGAAATGATATGTCAATGAAATGATTAATGAGGTCATGCATATACGGCCAAATGGGTGTTACTTATTGAATTTGTTATATGTGAATAATGTGCATAAGTAAGTTCTTAAGTATTTGAGTTGATTCATCTAAAAGTTTTAAGTAATTAAGCTTTTACCAGAACAAAGATGAGAAATGAAATGAAGATAAGAGTATAATATGTTGTATAGCCGAATGGCAGATCTTGCCATGAAAATGATACTTAGCTATGTAATAAGGCCGAATGGCCAATGTGATATATGTGTAAGTGTATACATGTAATAAGGCCGAATGGCCATTGTGATATATGTGTAAGTGTATATATGTGATAAGGCCGAATGGCCAATGTGATATGTGTGTAAGTGTATATATGTAATAAGGCCGAATGGCCAATGTGATATGTGTGTAAGTGTATATATGTGATAAGGCCGAATGGCCAATGTGATATATGTGTAAGTGTTTATATGTGACAAGGCCGAATGTCCAATGAGATGAATGTGAAAGTGTATATATGTGATAAGGCAGAATGGCCAATATGAGGTAGGTGTAAGTTGTGTATCGTTATTTGTTTATAAAATGTGAACGAATAACTTATGGGATATGTGGCGTGGCCGAATGCTATTATAAAAAAAATGAAAGTAAATTATGTGATTTATTAGTTGGTCTAATTGAAAGCATTTTCCTATTAAAATGTTGTGATATGTGAATACTACAAGCGTATAACATAAAGTGTGATAAACTTTTGAATGGGCTATCGTCCGAAATCATTCGGGATAGTGACCTATTAAGCTTCAAAGCTGGTGATTAGAGTCGGGTTTTATATCTGGCCAGCCAAGTGCCGGTGAATTCAATAAAACAAAATATATATGATTACGAAATCCCATATTAAGATGACAAATAGAGCTCGTACTATACACTAAATGACCCAGGTATGTGATACTTTCCTTTTGATGTAAGAATGACTCTGACTGGATTTGATTATATTCAATTGTGAAATTATGTATTTGAAGGTGTAAGATGTAGGCATATGTGATTTCAGTCATTGGGAATTAATGATGATGGAATATCTTAAGTTGGCCAGGTATGTATCCTACACTCATAGTTAAATCTGCTCTGGATTGAACCACAATTATGAAATGATATATATATCTATGGGAATAGTATTAAGACTACTATACGATTAAGCCATGTTCGACTGATGTGGGAAGCCATGTGAAGTTATTGATTTATTCTGTCGATTGAGTTTGAAGTTAAGTGATTTATATTTATAAATTTTGCATTGTGTGCTTATATATAATTGGTCATTTATGAAATTACCATGGAAGTGGATACATCCCTGAAAATTTTGATTGTGGTTGAATACCTCTACAATTGGCCACTGTGGCAATTATTTAATGAAGTGGTTATGTGATATCAATTTCTAAGTAAATGAGACGATGAGTAAAGTATGTACAGTTGTGAATAGGTTCATTCAGCAAACGATTTTACATATACCAATTTGAATAGGGAATTATGTTTTTGTTTTTTTTTTTTTTAAATTCAGTAAAGTTAATTGTATTACTTAAGACTTACTAAGCTTAGGGAAGCTTACTCCGTTGTTATGTCTTTTGTTTTATAGATTGTTGATTTCAGCCAAATTGCTCGGGGATCGTCAGCAACTCGTCACACTATCACTATCTAACATTCGGTATTGTTATATTTTAGAAATGTATGGCATGTATAGAGTGGATTAAAGTGAATAATATTTCCAAATTTTAAATATTACAGCCATGTGAATATGGCATCTTATGGAAGTTCGTTTTCTTTTAAGTTCTTAATTTGATTTTTAAATTGTGCTTAGCAACATCATTTGTAAAGAAATGATCTTTTATCCAAGAAAATGTTCAAAAATCTTACTGTGCTGATCTGCTTCGTAGTTTCTGGTAACGCCTCATCCTATTCCGGCGACGGTTATGGGATAGGGGTGTTACAAGCTTAGTAAGTCTTATGTAAATTAAACAGCTTAACTTAAGTAAACATATTAATCAAGTAATCAAGATCTAAGTATAATATCATTTGGCTGAATAAGCCTAACCACCACTGTACATTTTTACACTGACATCTCATTTACTAAAAATTTGGAATCACATAATCGTATCATCATATACTGCAAGGTCATTCATTCATTCATCTCAATAGAGTTAATTTAAGGCATCGTATCAACATTTAATTCCACAAGGCCGAATATGCATAATCACTTACATGCACTAATATCAAGTCATTCGATTAGCTTCAAATTCACATGTAGACATGAACATTTCAAGTTCACAATGCCAACTTTAATTCACCCAAATTTAGCTCTAATATAATACCATTTCCACATTTAAACATTTCTTCTTTATTCATAACCACATACATAGTTAATATACTTCCATGAATAATTTCACATGAACCAAATGTTCACAAATACACATATTCAAAATCCACTTCGAATCATTCCCACATAAATAGATAAGTATCACATACCTAGGCTACATAATACGTAACACGAATTCAATTTGTCATCTTAACATAGGATCTCGTTGTCATATACTTTCATTAAATTCACCAGCACTTGGCCTGCTAGGTATAAAACCCGAGTTTTGTCACTGGCTCAAAGCCTGCTAGACTTTTTAAGTCTGAATTCACTTCACTGGCATTACGCCTGCTAGGCTTAAGGCCCGATTTCATTTCATCGACATTACGCCTGCTAGGCTCAAGGCCCAATATTATTTCACCGGCATAATGCCTGCTAGGCTCAAAGCCCGATAATTAATCACTGACTTAAAGCTTGTTGGCCATAAACCCGAATGTCAAAGCTTAATAGCTCATACATTAAATTTATCACATGCCTTAGGGCATATACTTCTAATTCACACATGATACAAGCATATCACAAAATTTATTGCTTCATTCGAACATTGCACATAGCAAATCAACAAGTACATTTCACACTTACCATTCGGTCTTAGCACATATCTTAGTCTCATCTTTCTTACACAATTTAGCCATTCGGCTTTGATACACATTAGCACATATAGGACTTTTACCTTAATCTCATGCATACTATTAACCATAAAACATTTCTATTTATGTACCGTTCATCTCAAATTTCACGTTCCAATAGGATCATTCATACAATTAGCATAAATTGCTCAAGATACAAGACATGCTAAATTACTTAAAACTTAATTCGATGGCTATCGTATGTCAATTTCGACTATTCGACCAATTTATCTTTCCCACGATCCGAATTTGTTCCCTTGAGTTCTTGAGCTAAATTAGACAAAATTTTAACTTATCACATCTCTATCATTTGAAACCACATTCGGCAATTATAAAACACCATAACTATTACAACTCAACCATCCAAAATCACATTCGGCACACTTAAATACCATAGCTAAAATACATCAAGAAATTTCTTTCACATTCGGCACTAGTGAGATAATTTAACACTTACATTACTACTATTAGTTAGCATGAGGTTTCACAATTTGACCTCCATAGCCGAATAGCCATTATCAATAAAGCCATTGCTCAAATCATTACTCACTATCATGCTTGGCACACTTATTTGTAAATTTAATATTTAAACATTTCTTTCTCTAATATCATGCTATAGCCGAATTTCTCATTTAGCTAATATAGTTCTTTTATTCGATCTAATTACAAATACACAACTTAAATCCTTCTTTTATCACATAATTCACTATTTTTGAAACTCATTTTATCAAATATAACTTATTCCATGGCCAAATGCTACCTAAGCATCAAGCTTATGTTCTTTTCACTATTCTAACAAATTTAAGACTCATCTAATAACCATTTTCAATTTATAACATTAAGCATTCAAATTTTAGCATAATACCACATAGCCGAGTACATGCTTTATAACAAGCTCATAATTTCATACTTTCTCAACTCAATTGCATCAATTCAAAGCTCAATTTAAAATGACATGCTTAATTCAAATAAAACAATTTTCTTTCATATTTTAAGCAAAATGCCGAATGAAATTCACTCACATACCACACTAATCGAATTTCCATGTATCACAAGGGCTTATAAATATCAATTCAACTAGCTTCCTACTCATCTTTCTATCATTTTCACTTTAAAACATAAAACACCCACAATTTATCACATTTCCAACATGATCGAATACAATCTTCATTACAAACTTAAAAATTTGTACATGGGTCATGACAAGGGCTTTAAAACCAACTCAATTTGACAAATTTCAAAAGAAATTAACATAAATTACATACCTTAATCAAGGCTTAAAGATGACCAAATGCCTTAGCTAAATTTCTTTATTTTCTTGTTTTAGTTTCGGCAATGGAAGAGAAAAGATGAGCAACTTTATTTTTATCACCCTTTTATTATTTTAATTCATATTTTCTTATTGTAATACCATTACATTTTATTTCACTAATATAAAATGCATATAATGCCAAACATCCATCATCATTGCCGTCCACTATATTAATAGTGGTCCATTTGACATGCAACTCCATAACGTTAACCATATACAATTCGGCCACTTCAATTTTTACCTATCACATTTTCATGGTTTATCAAATGAGTCCCTTTTAATAATTCCACATCTAAATGACAAAATTAAAACACAATATTTTCACATATGTAATTTCACATATAATAAACATAAAATATATCATTTAATTATTTTTCTGACTCAGTTTCGTGGTTCTGAAACCACTTTTCTGATTAGGGTCAAATTAGGGCTGTCACATGATTTGGTTAAGGAAACCAAAGAGAAAGTGAAGGTGATCAGTGATTGTTTGGAATTTGATTCAGATCGACAAAAGTCATACACAGATTTGAAAAAAAAGGGGATCGAATTTTAGATCAGTGATAAAGTGTTTTTGAAAGTATCTCCGTGGAAAAAGATTTTGAGATTCAACTGTAAAGGCAAGCTGAGTCTACGTTTCGTTGGGCCGTATGAAGTTATTGAAAGAATAGGGCCAGTGGCGTATTGGTTAGCCTTAGCGATAGAGTTAGAAAGGATTCATAATGTGATTCATGTGTCGATCTTACGACGATATCGTTCTGATCCTTCACATGTGATTTCTCCAACAGAGATTGAGATTCGACCGGATATGACGTATGATGAAGAACCGATTAAAATTTTAGCCCGAGAAGTTAAACAGTTGAGAAATAAAAGTATAGCCTTAGTGAAAGTTTTGTGGCAAAGACATGGGGTTGAAGAGCCTACGTGGGAACCTACGAAGGCTATGAGAAAATAGTACCAAGACCTCTTCTTCGGCAAGATTTTCAGGGACAAAAATCCCTAAAGGGGAGAGTTATAATAGCCCGATTTAGGGCCAAGTCAGAACAGTGGTTATGGGACCATGAATTCGAAGTAGAAAAATTTATTATGATAAAGTTTTAAGATCTATAGTATGATTGAATGTATGTGTGAGAGTTTCGTTAAGAAATTTTATCAATAGAGGGTCCAATTTGACTAGTAGGACTAAATTGCAAAAAGTGCAAAATATGTGTTCTAGAAGCTTTGGGTGCTTAATTGAAATGAATTTTTAAATTAGAGGTCTTTATTTAGTAATTAAACCATTTTATCTCATAATGGACAAAAATTAACATGGAGGGGTAAAATTTTAAAGAAAGGTTAAAAGGGCATTTTGGTCATTTGGTTAATAAAAGAATAAAAATGGAAAATTAAGTCAAAAATTTGTCCATCTTCTTCCACCTTGGCCAAAAATTTCAAGCTCTACATAGCTAGGGTTTCTTCAACTTTCAAGCTTGATAGTAAGTGCATCCTAGCCCCGTTTTTAATGCTATTTACGTTTTTGAAGTCGTTATCACCCAATTTACCTATTTCTACCATTATTTTGATGTAGGGTTCATGTTTAAAATTTTACCCATGTTATACATGCATGTATTTTGATATCTAATGCTAGAATATGAATGTTAGTTGTCTAATAAACATATTTTGTTAGGTGATTTTCAGTAAAAATATTAAAAAAGGACCTATTTGCAAAAGTTATAAAATATGTATAGAAATATGAGAATAAATGAAAAATATGGGTTGGTATGTATAGGTATAAGGTTCGGCTAGGCTTGGGCTTTGAGAAAAATGAATACATTTCATTTTACGAGCCTAGGGACTAAAGTGTAAGTAAGTTAAAATTTAGTGGCAAAAATATAATTTTACCGTAATATGATTTTTGGACCAAATTGAATAATGTGATAATTAAACAAGTTAAATTTGTTATTATAAATCAAGAAAAAAGAAGTTTGGACCTAAATCGGGGAAAGAACAAGATTGTGGACTAAATCGCAAATATTAGCTATTTTTGTACCGAGGTAAGTTTATGTGTAAATAATGCATCATTGGTTTCGGCATCATTGGTATTGAAGGCCAGGACTATTGAAGCAACTATATCTAGATCTAGTCATAGTTTCGGCAAAGGTAAGTATTCGAGGGCCTTAAAGGATGTTGGCCGAATATGGTGATAGTTGTTACATTAGTTATCATTGGTTCATGGTCTAACATCATAGTGGATGATTGGAGGTTAATCGCATGGGAGATCTCCTCGTAGAATATCACAAATCAGGTGTGTAAACGACATCCACTAGTAGACTAGATCAGCAAAAGCCAAAAAGCCGAAATGCTGAAATTCTGGCATTTCGAGGGCTTGCGAGCGTGCAAACGCTTGTGGGTCGGTTAAAATGGTAAAATTAGTAATCGCAAATGGTAAGAGTACTGTGTTTGTGTTTTCATGCACGTTGGTGATTTTGGGCCTCGAATGGCCAAATTTGGGCCCAATGGGCTACGGGCCCATATCGGTGAAAGTGAGTGGTAAGGTTAATCTGATTGTTGGACTGATAATTTTGCTAAAACGGACATAAAATATGGACTTGGTGGGCCGTAGAGCTAATGGACATTGTATGGCCCATTAGGGGTTTTAGGGCCCGATAACTCTAAGTTAACAAAATGGGCTAAACAAGTTACCTAAATGACACTTGGACTGTTAACAACTGTAATGAGCATGAAATCCTAAAAACTAGTAAATTTACTGAAATACCCTTAAGGGTGAAAAATAACTGTTGTACCCCTAGGTGCAAAATGACCATTATACCCCTATGGCTAAATTGACTAAAATGCATGTTAAATTTTATCTGTTTATTGTATGCCATGACATTTTATACTATTGCATAGGATTGGGTTTTTGATGGAGGAAGCGCTAAGTGGCAATGCCACGTTTACTATAGGGGCTTTGCCTCGTTTTACTATTAGTGGCTTGGCCAGGTTATCTAATTAAGCAGCTATGCTGCGACTGTGGTGTGTAGGGTTGGGTGGGTTGAGTTATTCCCCACATGGTGTGTAGGGCTGGTATGGGTGGTGTGTAGGGCTGGATTGGGCTAGGCTTTGCATACATGCATTAATACTGTTATGTTACTGTAATGGGCCTAAGGGCTACGCTAATTTCTGAATAGGGCTAAAGCCCAGTTAAACATTGATTACTGAATAGGGCTAAGGCCCAGTTAACATTGTATCTGGATAGCGCTTAGGCCTAGTTAAGCTTGAACTAATTTAGGCTCTGGTTGGGTTTAGCTTACACACTGAGTTTTCCAAACTAACCCTTTTCTTCTCATCTATGCAGGTGAGCCCCAACCTTAGTAGACTTGGAGCTGGGGGGGATTCGGAGTGGTCACATGGACTGCACTTGGTTAATTTTTCTTTAGTTACTTATTTCAGTAATTTTTTTAATTTATAATCTTTTGGGTTTAAATTTTTAATAAGGCCGCTCTTAAATGTTTTTATTTCAGTTTTCATTTCTTTATTTATAACTTGCCTAAAATGGTTAGACTATGGCTGTGCGAGTTTTATTTAAAATTAATCAATGTTTTCAAAATATAACACACGTAGCAAAAGGATAACTTAACGACAAATAAGACATTAAATTGAAATAAACTCTAAACTGGTAGTGGATAGTACTTTCACAAATTTAAAACCTGGATTTCCTTCCAAACTCTTAATAACTATTTTGCAAACTCACTCTAATTATATTAACTAAAGAATGTGTTTCCAATCCATCGTTGTTGTGACACACCAGACTTGGTCGTAACGTCTGGGCTGGGTTTGGGGTGTTACAAAGGCTCTATTTTGGGTATTGATGATCTTGATATTTTGAAAGTATGGCATGTATAGGGACTTAATTATTTTGTATGTGTCATAGTGATTGGGTTAATGATGTTGGCTCATATTGGTTAGTTGACTAATTTGTATAAGGCCATTAGAGTTTGGCAAATGTTGCTTATAAGTAAAACCACATGATGATGCATTTCATAGATCTGTTAATTTGCATGATTTGGTTGTTGGGTATATGTTTGTTTGAGTATGATAGAAATGGCATGAAAATGATGTGTTGATGTCTTGGTTGTAGACATTATAGCTGCTTAAGTATGCTATAATTTGTACCGATGAATTGGTTTTTGTATCTATGTGTTTCAGGGTGGCAAATGGCTTGGTAAATACCCTTTATATTGTCCACACCAGTAGACACACGGGCATGTGTCTAGGTCATGTTTGACACACGATCAGCCCCATGGGCGTGTGAATAGGGGGTGTGAATAGGCCATGTGCCCCTTGCAACATAATTTTGAGAAATAGAATGCCCAGTATGGAGCACATGGGAAGAGACTCGGGCGTGTCTCAGCCGTGTGGACGGCACAACCTGGATCCTGGGCGTGTGCCCAAGGCATGTGAAGTCTACACCTATTTTACGAAAAATTATGAAAATTAAATCAACCACATAGCCTAAACACACGGGCGTGTGACTTGGCAATGTGACCTTCAAATGTTGATGATGTCATAAACAGAGAGTTACATGGGTTAGCGACACGGGCGTGTGTGACCCCACGGCCTGCCCACACGGGTGTGTCCCACAACCACACGAGTGTGTGACCCTTACGTAGTGAAAATTTTCTAAGTTTTTGGAATAATTTTCTAAAGTTCTCGATTTAGTCCTAAACCACTTCCAACGTACGTTTTGGGCCTCATAGGCTCATTTTAGGGACGTTATGATTGAATGTGATCGGTTTTAATTTAGATGAAAATTTATAGCCTGATTTTGTATGATTTCTTGTGTTTAAGTCCGGTAACGCCTCGTATCCTATTCCAGCATCGAACACAGGTAAGGGGTGTTACAAGCCTTACCACTGAACCAGTAGGCTCATTCTATCAACATTTGAACAGAAATAAAACATAAGTCAGATACTCAAGGATCAAGGGTGAGATAAAAATAACTAAAACTTTAAGGAAGTGGATTTAAACTCAGAACCTCTTATACACTACTCACAACACTTAACTACTGAAGCACATTAATTCATGTACTAAATTTTAACAAATCGAAAACTCAAATATTTTAGGCGTTACAAAAATAAAGAGAAGTATAAAGATATGAAGAGAAATTATTCTATTCTATAAAAGCCCAACATGAGGTGCATGCATAGGGAAAAAAAAGTTTTCTATTTATTTCAATTTGGACCATTTCTTATTCAAGCATATTTCTAACCTAAAGTTCTTTAAAATTAAAGTGAGACATCACATCCATTTCTAATTAAAAATTGTCCTTTCAAATGAAACAAACCATGGAGGCTTGAAGATGAAAGTAGGAGAAAGTGTAACACCCCTAACCCCAGCCTAGACGTTGTGGTCAAATCAGGCGGTGCCACATTGAAGTGTTATGCGTGAAACTGGTTATCATTGGAAACCTCAAAATCAACTAATCAATTTATGATTAAACGATGACTTCAAAACGGGTTATTCATTTACAAAAAGTTATTTACCTTTAAAAACGTGGTTTATTATCCAAAAATAATTTTACTTACCAAACCGTTCTTAATTTCAAAACAACCTTTTATCACGAATGCTTTTTAAAACAATTACGTATTTGCATTTGTTTTGTAAAAACCCGAGTCCTAATACTAGTAGTTTATCACAAAGCAAGTAAAATCTCTAATTTAAAGTTAAAACTTTAAAGAGGCCTTATTACATTAAAATACCCAAATCATCAAAACATAATTATAAAAATGCCATATTGAATTTAATGAGTAATGTGGCCACCTTTGAGTCCTCTGATGCACCGATTCACCTAAGGTTGGGGATTACCTACATAGTTAAGTAGAGGGGTGAGTTTACGAAAAACTTAGTGTGTAATCCCCTACCAAACAAACAGTCAAATCATACAGTAGATAAATACAGTTTGGGCCTGAGCCCGTTACAGTATCAGTATCAATGTGGGCCTTAGCCCATTACAGTAATAGTATCAATTGGACCTTAGCCCATAACAGTATCAGTTGGGCCTTAGCCCATAATAGTATCAGTTATTAGAATGCATGATGCACATAATCCTAACCAACCCTGCACACCATCTCCTATCCAACCCTATACTCTTGTGGGGAATAAATCAACCCACCCATCCCTACACTCCAATGTTAGCACTGATTGCGACACTAACAAGTATTGCATCAAAACTGCTAGTAATAAAAGTGGCTTAAAGCCATTAGTAGGTCCACAATCGTCTCGTGTGACCCGTGCAACCTTATCGGTAATATGAACAGCACAAAGCTATCAGTGATATGAACGGCACAAGGCCATCGGTAGGTCTACAGTCGTCTCGTGTGACCCATGCGACCTTATCAGTCCACAGTCATCTTGTGCGACCCGTGCGAACTTGTTAGTACAGTACACTTCCTCCAAATATCACAACCCATCCCCATGTAATACAATATGTCGTGACATAATATCATACGTGTATGCAAAATGTCATGCTTAAATACAGACATACACAAGTGAGGGCAAAACAGTCATTTGTCACATAGGGGTATAATAGTCATTTTCCACTATAGGGGTGTTTCGGTCAATTCACCTTTTAGGGGTATATCAGTCATTTTACCCTATAGAGGTATTTTGATCATTTTACCCTATGGGGGTATATCAGTCATTTTACCCTAAGGGGTATATCGGTCATTTTACCCTATGGGGTATTTCAATCAGTTTACCTTATGGGGGTATATCGGTCATTTTACCTTATGGGGGTATTTCGGTCATTTTACCTATGGGGGAATTTAGATCATTTTACCCTATGGGGGTGTATTGGTCATTTTACCCTATGAGGGCATTTCGGTCATTTTATCTATGGGGTATTTCAGTCATTTTACCCTATGGGGGAATTTTGGTCATTTACCCTATAGGGGTATATCGGTTATTTTACCCTATGAGGGTATTTTGGTCATTTCTCAGTTTAGGGTCTAGGTACACTTACCAACTCATCAGTAGGTCTACAGTCGTCTCGTGCGACCCATGCAACCTTTAACAGTCAAACAGTGCAATTAGGCCCAAAGTCCATTATGTGGCCCAAGTGGGGCCCACACGCCCGTGTGGCCCATTAAACATAGAAATGACTTTAGCCATATGAACGACAAAACCAGGCCAAATATTTTTCGCATGTCCGTGATATTTACCCGTGTGGGGCCCACGAGCCTATTGGGCCATTTTAGGCCCAACATAGCCCAAAATGGCCTAAGCCCATGAGATCGCTCATGGTGGCCTCTACCGTCATATCAAATTTTTTACATGTGCGTTCATATGCCCGTGTGGCATCAATTGTCGTACTTTTTGGCTTTTTGGCTTTTCGGCTTTTGTCGTTCTATGGTTAAAGTAGTGTGAGTACACACCTATTTGTGACAACGTACGATTAGCCAAGGAGCACCAACGCTACAGTCAGTTAATACTTTCCATTAGCCAATTGATCAAAAAGATCAACATCTCCTCTCATACTTATCTCCCCAATATTCACTTTACTCACCTTTGATCATACGAAAGTGGCTTGGCCCACTTAAGCCACTGACTAAGGCTGATCACACGCCCCTGTTGAATATTTGCATTACAAGCAGATTCAATTAAATTGGATTGATTAACCATGTGGCTTACACCCACCTATGATGACTTTTGGAACAACAGAACCCAAAAGTAAGGGAAGATAGCATTCGACCTTACCCTGGGATGCCAAAAAAAATACTTACCTACAATCGAGAGATGAGAGAAAGGTTTCGACTGCCTTAGTACTTTTTGGTAAACCCCTCCACTCCTCAAAAGGTTCTAAACCCGATGGACACCACCCCTAAGAGAAAGGAATAAGAATCAGAAACAATAGTAAAGAGGAGTAAGGAATATTCGGTTTTAAGCAGTACAATAGTGGGGTAATTTGAAGATGATCAGGGGAAAATAGGAAAGAGTCAGTGAACTTACCAATTGCCAAAGACCAGTTGTCAATCCAAATGTAAATTGAAGAGATGAAGAGAGAGAGAATCGATAGAGAGTAAGCAAAGAAAGAAGAGAATTGCCAAAAGTCGAAAAACAAAGCGGGAGAGAACAATGCTATATTCCATCAAGGAACAAGGTGCCCCAAAGAAAGAGATGGAATTAAAAACAGTTTGGGAAAAGTAAAGAGAAGATAAAGGTATAATCAGCCTCCCCCCAAAAGATAAACCCGAGATAGTTGAGGTGGAGAGAAAGTATTCAAGAACAGTTATCCCGAAAAAGTAGATGAAATAGAAGAAAACCTGAGTGCAAACTCCTACCATTGGATCAATAGGCTATTTGTGACATGGTTTACCCATATTTAATTATAAGCCTATTAGCCCAAAGCTAGGGGTTTACTCAATAAAATTTTTTTTTTTGCAAATGCCCTTACTTAAACCCAGGACTTCTTAGGCACTCCCTAGGACACCTAACCACTGAAGCAAGCATGCACTTGTGTCACTTTCTTGCACAACTAAATATTCATATGTAGCCTCCTAACCGTTCCCTTACTTAAGGCCCAATACTTCTAGGCCCAAATTCAGGGCGTTACAATTCACCCCTCCTTAAAGAAATTTTGTCCTCGAAATTTCCAACAATCAGAATAGTTGCACCATATAGACTTCAGCACTACGCTCCTATTGCACACTCTAGTTCAAAAATACTACCATAGTTTAGTCCTGAGTGCCTCTAGCAGTCAATAGATAGACTGGGATAGCGCGTCAATCCAATACTCAGCCGCATGATCATAAAACCCTACTCGAGCACCTCTATGGCCTCTGCCGCAACGTCTTGTACCCTTTCCGTAAGTGCCTCTGGTGTTGATTATCAACTTGTGTTTTGTCTTATTAACAGTTCTATGCAGATCAATTTACAGTTCTAGTTGTTTATTAATGGATGTTTTATGAAAACCAGTAACTGAGAGTTTATTTTCGTAGATCGAAATCTCACTACAGTTTCCAGTTTCCTATGGTTTTTAGTCACTCTAACTAAAGTGTTTCAGTTCAGTCTACTACCTACAGTGATCTCAGTATTTCAATTTAAACAAATAGAAGTTTCAGAGGACTTACAGAATCGACGTCGAAGACTCGATGTACCACACTTTTAGTAAAACATTTCAAATGCTTCAAATCATTTGAAACAGTTTTTTCATAAATTCAAATTTAAAGACCCAATCCACAACTGAGTTTTGCAACTTGGCTCTGATACCACTAAATGTAACACCTCCAACCCGGCCCAGACGTTATGGACGAATCTGGTGGTGTTATATTAAAGTGTTTTTCTAAAACATGTTCTCATTGAAAACCCGTTCAGTATTAGACCTCGTTGTGATATTAACGAAAAATTTGTTGATTATATTGGATTGTTAATACCCTTTAAAACTATGTTTGTGGTGTCTTCGAAAACATTATCTTCTTAAAACCCATCTTTTTCTACAACTAGCAGTTTATATCAAACCAAGTAAAATCCCAAATTAAAATTAAACCTTAAAGAGGCCTTATTACAAACAAAAACCAAAATAATAAAACTAATAGTAAATAAGAACCAAATATAAAATAGTTGCAGTCGTGTGGCCACCTCCGAGACCCTCGCGACACCAATCCATCTATGGCTGTGGATTACCTGCACTATTAAACAGAGGGGTGAGTTTATGAAAAACTCAGTGTGTAATCCCCTACCAAACAAATAGTCAAATCATACAATAGATAAATGTAGTTTGGGCCTAAGCCCATTATAGTATCAGTATTAGTGTGGGCCTTAGCTCATTACAGTAACAGTATCAATTGGGCCTTAGCCTATAACAGTATCAGTTGGGCCTTAGCCCATAACAGTATCAGTTATTAGAATGCATGATGCACATAATCCTAACCAACCCTGTACACCATCTCATGTCCAACCCTGTACTCTCGTGGGGAATCGACCCACCTATCCCTACACTCCAATGTTAGCACTAATTACGGCACTAACTGGTATTGTAGCAAAGCTGCTAGTAATATAAATGGCTTAAAGCTATCAGTAGGTCCACAGTCGTCTTGTGCGACCCGTGCGACCTTATTGGTAATATGAACAGTACAAAGCCATCAGAGATATGAATGACACAAAGCCATCGGTAGGTCCACAGTCGTCTCATGCGACTCGTGTGACCTTATCAGTCCATAGTCGTCTTGAGCGACCCGTGCGACGTTATCGGCACAATACACTTCCTCTAAATATCACAACTCATCACCATGCAATGCAATATGTTGTGACATAATATCATACGTGTATGGAAAATGTCATGCTAAAATACAGTATACACAAGTAAGGACAAAATAGTCATTTGTCACATAGGGGTATAATAGTCATTTTACACTATAAGGGTATTTCAGGCATTTCACCTTATAGGGGTATATCGGTCATTTTACCCTATAAGGGTATTTCGGTCATTTTACCCTATGGGGGTATATCGGTCATTTTACCCTATGAGGGTATATCGGTCATTTTACCCTATGGGGTATATCTGTCATTTTACCCTATGGAGGTATATCGATCATTTTACCTTATGGGGGTATATTAGTCATTTTACCCTTTGGGGGTATATCGGTCATTTTACCCTATGAGGGTATTTCGGTCATTTTACCCTATGCGGGCATTTTACCCTATGGAGGTATATCGGTCATTTTATCCTATGATGGTATTTCGCTCATTTAACCTTATAGGGGTATTTTGGTCATTTTACCCTATGGGGGTATTTCAGTCATTTACCCTATGGGGGTATATCAACCATTTTACCCTATGGGGGTATTTCGATCATTTCTCAGTTTGGGGTCTAGGTACACTTACCGACCCATCAGTAGGTCCACAGTCGTCTCGTGCGACACGTACGACCCGTGCAACCTTTAACAGTCAAACACTATAATTGGGCCCAAAGCCCATTATGTGGCCCAAGTGGGGCCCACATGCCCGTGTGGCCTGTTAAGCCTAGAAATTACCTTAGCCATGTGAACGACACAACCAGATCCAATATTTCCCGTATGTCCGTGATATTTACCCATGTGGGGCCCACGGGCCCATTGGGCCCACACAGCCCATTTTTAGCCCCACATAGCCCAAAACGGCCTAAGCCCATGAGATAACTCATGGTGGCCTCTATTGTCATATCGAATTTCCACATGTGGGTTCGTACGCCCGTATGGTATCAGTTGCCGTACTTTTCAGCTTTTCGGCTTTTGCCGTTCTACGATTAAAGTAGTGTGAGTACACACTTGTTTGCAAAAACATACGATTAGACCACGAGCACCAACCTTACATTCAATCAATACTTTTCATTAGCCAATTCATCAAAAAGATCAACATCTCCTCTTATACTTATCTCCCCAATATTCACTTTACTCATCTTGATCAAACGAAAGTGGCTTAGCCCATTGAAGCCACTGACTAAGGCTGATCACACGCCCCTTGTTGAATATCTGCATTACAAGCAGATTCAATTAAATGGGATTGATTAACCATGTGGCTTACACCCACCTGTGATAACTTTTAGAACAACAGAACCCAAAAGTAAGGGAAGATAGCATTCGACCTTACTCAAGGATGCCAAACAAAATACTTACCTACAATCAAGAGATGAGAGAAAGGTTTCGACTGCCTCAGTACTTTTTGGTAAACCCCTCCACTCCTCAAGAGGTTCTAAACCCGATGAACACCACTCTTGAGAGAAATGAATAAGAATGGGCTGCAATAGTAAAAAGGAGTAAGGAATATTCGGTTTTAAGCAGTAAAAGAGTGGGATGATTTGAAAATGATTAGGGGAAAACATGAAAGAGTCGAGTGAACTTCCTAATTGCCAGAGACCAGTTGTCAATCTGAATGCAAATTGAATAGATGAAGAGGGAGAGAATTAACAAAGAGTAAGCAAAGAAAGAAGAGAATTGCCAAAAGCCGAAAAACAAAGGGGGAGAGAACAATGCTATATTTCGTCAAGGAACAAGGTGCCCAAAAGAAATAGATGGAATCAAAAACAGTTTGGGGAAAGTAAATAGAAGAGAAAGGTATACTCAGCCTCCCCCCAAAAGATAAACCCAAGTGAGTTGAGGTGAAGAGAAAGTATTCAAGAACGGTTATCCCAAACAAAATCGATGAAACAAAAGAAAACCCGAGTGCAAACTTCTACCACTGGATCAATAGGATTTTTGTGACATGGTTTACCCATATTTAATTATAACCCTGTTGACCCAAAGCTAGGGATTTACTCAATAAAAACAAAATTTTTTGCAAATGCCCTTACTTGAACCCAGGACTTCTTAGGCACTCCCCAAGACACCTAACCACTGAAGCAAGCATGCAGTTGTGTCACTTTCTCGCACAACTAAATATTTATGTGCAGCCTCCTAACCGTTCCTTTGCTTAAGGCCTAATACTTCTAGGCCCAAATTCAGAGCGTTATAAAAAGCTTGGGTAAATTGTTTCAATTATTATGTTTTGTTTATTTGATTGTATAAATTGATTTTGAAATTGTAAGAATTAAGTGTGTATAATTATTTTCTATGCTCTGAGTGATGAAAGTATTATGTTCATGTTTAATATGATTGTTGAATGATTTTATGAATAATTTGGTTGATGATTTTAAGTGATTAATTTGATAAAAATTTAAATATGGACTAAATTGAAAATTATGAAAATTTTCAAAATAAATATATTAAAGTTTGGATTTTTATGATAAGATTACAATAGTATGATGTCTATAGTATTGGAAAAAATTGTACTTAAATTGGCATGTTTTAAATTAAAAAGACCAAATTGTAAAGATTTCAAAACATGAGTTTTAGGACTGATTTATATGATTTGAGAATTTAAAATTCTGAAATTAGAATACGTAAGTTGAATGGTTTGAAAATTAGGAACTAATTTGTGAAAAAATGACAAAATTTTAATAGTAGGGACTAAATGGTAAAATTTGGAAATTTTGGAAAATGGATTGTTTTGTAAAACTATTCAAACTAGGATTTAGGACTGAACTATAAAATAAGAATATCTAGTTTTTAGGGATTGAATTGTAATATTGTGTAAATTTTGGATTTTAGGGGCAAAATCGTAAAAACTATTAAACTTGAATTTTAGTGACTATTTTGTAAAAATTAAAAAATCTGAGGTATAAGGTCTGTTTTTTTAATTTTCAAACATTTAGGTATAAATATGGACATAATAATTATATGCTTGATGTCATTAAATATTTGATAAATAAATATTTATGAAATTAAATGATAGAAATTTAAAATTGGTAAGTTAGATTGGTTTTAATTATATGTGATTTGGAATATTTGTTTGAGTTGTGTATACAACTTTGAGATGAGTTAGTGAGGATAATTAAAATTAAATCTTAATGCTATGAAATAAGCTCGGATGGTGGATATATATAGATTTTGATATCAAAGATAAATTTGAATTTCAAAGGTTAAAATTGAGTCCAATAATAGTAAATTAAGTGTCTGAATGCTATGAAAAGCTTTTAAAAAATTTGATGTGACATTTCTTATCTGGATCTGTTATTGAATCCGGTAAGGATGTTTCACTTTTAACTTGTTAAGCTTTTAACATATATCACTTCAGAATATATTTCTCAATTTTCAATCATAAGCAATTTTTTTATCAAGATTTTAGTTCATTTAGCCACTGGTAAACACTGAGTAAAATAACTTAGATACACGGGACTCCATCCAGAACACACCAAGGAGCACATAGTGCTAGGTATCGTATCACATCCCTCCAAACACAACCAAATTGTACATAAGTGCATCTATTCATGCAAACACAACCAAAGAGCATCAAAGTGTTATGCCCTAAGCCATTAGAAAAATGCAGGCGAATGCAGGGCTCAAATGTTAATCGAAAAGTGCATGTAATAAGTGCAAAGCTTGAAGGAAACAGAACCCCATATATAGAACTCTAGGTTCACATCAATCCCTATTGGTATTTCAATAGTATCCTAACGATTTCACTGGTTTACTAGGACATTTAAGGTCACAAATAGCATATATCAATCAAGGTCATTAGCACATTTATTAATCAAATAAAGAAATATTCAAAGTTTTGAGGTTCGAAGATTTATTAGACAACACATTGTCTAATCACACATAAAAGCACTATAACTGCTTTCACATACATGTTCAAATCCATATTCGAATTTAATTTTAATGAAATGTTCATTTATTTATTAACATCATGCTTTTACCAAATTCAAGAGGGATCATTATGACCTCAAATGTATACTTAAAGCCAAAACTTCATCTATGGTTACATGCACGTATTATCACAAACAAATTTGTCTTATTAAACAAAATGATCTATAATGACATATTAATCAATATTTTACCATGGTGACATATTAACAAGTTTTCCATATAACACACTATACAATTAGTCTCTTATTTTCAAGACTTCAACGCATGGAAACTTACACACATTCCTTCACATAATCATTTTCATATTTTTCACAAATTAAAAAAACATATTCATTAATTGTCACATGGCAACCAATTTCTATAGTACATTATCATTTGATAGTTGAATTTATAGTCAAAGTTTACCCAATTACTTATTTCCAGATTTTTAAGCCATGGAACTTCACACATTACCATATCATAATATTTTTTTATAAATATAACCAATTTCACATTTTATCACAAAATTTTACCAATCTCGTAAACATATTAAGATAGGATAAGCATAAGTATCTAAGGTACTTGTAACAGCCTATTTTTCGCTAAATCAGAAGAGTAGTTTCAGAGCCACAAATTCGAGGTTAGAATATTATATTAATATTATTTTAAGATTTACAGTATGATAGCATGAATGTGTGAAAGTTTCATGAAATAATTTTATCGATTGAATGATTAATTCGATAAAAAGGACTAAATCGCGTAAATTGCAAAATTGATGTTCTATAGTTTAAAGTGCTTAATAGCTATGATTTATAAAATAGGAAATCCTTATGATGTAATTAGTCCATTGATAATGTTAGTGGACTAAGATGGACATAATTTATATGATTTTATATGTTATAAACTAAGGTTAATTTGGTAAACTAATTAATAAGTAAAGTAAATTAAAATAAAACAAAGGTATCATCTTTTACAATGCTTCTTCCACCGAAACTAAATGCAAAAAAACACCATAGCTAGGGCTTGAAGGTTCGGCCATTGTTCATTAAGCATGTAAGTCCGTTTTTGCTTCGTTTTTTTATGATTTCTATGTTTTTGTTATCGTTGCAACTAGTACTAGTTAGCCTAGGGACTATTTTGCTAAACTATTAAAGATTTAGGAAGTTTCCATTAATGAAGATTGATGTGTTTTGATGTTTGATGGTGAAATATGAAGTTTTGATGTTAGATTTTCATGTTTTACAAAGTGATTTTGAGTAAAAATGCTTAATAAGGGTTAAATTGTGAAAATGTGAAAATGTGTGGTTAAATGTGTGAAAAAGTGGTAAGTATGGGCTACTAGGGATCTATAGAGAATTTGGCTAAGCATGGGTTTAAATGAAATTGTGTGAATTTGTGATTTTGTGAAATAAGGACTAAATTCATAAAATGTGAAATTTTAAGGGCAAATGTGTAAAATAGCAGTAATGTGTATTTTGGACTAAATTGAATAAATAAATGATTAAACAAGCTAAATTTGATTACATATAGATCAAGAAAGGAAGAATTCAGAATTAGATCGAAGGAAAAGTAAATTTATTAAATAGTTCACTATTTCGTAATTTTCGTACCCAAGGAAAGTTTGTATGTTAATAAATGTTGTTAAATTGTGTTATATATTCTCTATTGATGTTGAATTGAATTATAATGCTAGCTAGATATGAGTATGAGCATATTCGACAGAGTTTCGATAGCTGAAAGTCCCGTACGAACCTTAGGAATAGTTTAGGATACAAATGCCATGACATTAGGGTTATTGAGATTACGTGTAAGACCATATCTGGGATATGCCATCGATATGAGATTTCGTGTAAGACCATAGTTGGGCTATTAGCATCGATACAAGATTACATGTAAGACCATATCTGGGATATGGTATTTTTATTGTGTATACGAGATACCCGAGTATCCATATGTATTCCAAATGGTTCAACGGGCATGTCAAGATGAGAATGAAAGTACAATCGAATTAAGTGATACAGGTACGTATAGAACCTATATGAGCATCTAATGGAGGTAACTTGATGAATTCATATTTAATCATGTATTGAACATGAGAAAGGTTTGTGTATTTGTAACGCCCCAAAGTTTCTATTTTTATTTTTGTGTATGTGTGACACAAATCTGTATATGATTCAATGGTTAAGTGTTCTGGGTGTGTGTGGGAGGTCGAAAGTTCAAGCCTTACTTAGGTTAAATTTTGGAATTTTTCTGAATAAAGCCTTAACCTTGCTTAAAGGGTTTAAGTTTAATTGTTGGTAAGTTTATAACAGAATGGGTCTGCTGGTCTAGTGGACAAGTGGAGTGTTGGTGTGAGGGAGGTCCTATGTTCGAATCCCTACGTAGGCGAGGGAATTATTTTTGCTACTGATGCCATGTATGTGCTTGAGATATATTACAATATCGAGGCAGTTGAGATTGAGTAGTAGTGGGGAAGTTGAGAAATCTGATAGAGGTTCATTTTTGTTAATTTTTCAAAAAGCATACTCATCTTTTTGATGTTTTGTCTTCCCCAAAACTCTGTTGATTTTTCCATTGGGATTTCCACTCCCTTCTGGCCGAAAACTATCTTTCTTTTCCCTTTTTTCCTTCAATTTTGCTCTCTTATCGACTGCAATTGCACTTTTGTTCCTTATTTTGGCGTTTCATGGACAACTTCGGTAAGTGAATTTATGTGGTTTGTAGTTGTGAGTGTTAAGTTTTGACTATGGGTTATTCTGATGTTTTGGCAGTATCATATAACTAGGATCGAGACTCTTCTCATACTGCTTCGTAAGCGAACCAATTTCGAAGTGTTGGGGGTAAGTTTCAATCGCTCTATAGTTGCATAATCCGTGCAGGTTGGTTTTAATTCATCGATTAAGTGATTAACTGAGTAGTATTTTGGGCAAATATAGGTTTTGAAAGGCTCGGGGTTTGTCTTAGCTTCAATCAAAACTAGGTGTGTAATTGAAAACACAGAAAATGGGGTTCACGAGCGTGTGATTGACGAGGCTAGGCCTTATATGCAAGACACAGCTGTGTGATGGCCAGGCAGGCTATGTGCGAGACACGGGCTAGACTATTTTGGGCCGTGTAGGCTACACGAGATTAGGGCCACATGTGTAGTCCACACGGATGTGTGGGATTTGGGCCACGCCGTGTGATCTACACGTCCAAGGTTAATTTGGGCCGTGTGGGCCATATGGGCAGGCCATATGGGCGTGTGAGCCCATATTTCAGAAATGTTTCTTAAGGTTGCACGGGTCGCGCAAGTCGACTGTGAACCACTATAGGGTTAGTAAGCACTACTTAGACCCGTAAATGTATGAAACTAATTGTTTGTTATCTGTACTAAGCATGTTAATATTTTGCATGTATACTGGACTAAATGTATGTACTGATAATCGCATAATAGCATGTCATTTTTTGTGTTTTGCATTGCAGTAGGTTGGGATGATATTATTCGGAGGAAGTGTACTGAAAGGCTCTTAAGCCTAATATCTGGTAGCTCCGCTGCACTTTGCTGATTATGTGCCGCATTCGATACTATTTGAAGTGTAGGGATGGGTGGGTGTTTTAAACCCCACAATGAGTGTAGGGATGAACAGAGATGGTGTGTAGAGGCTAGTTGGGTAGGATTGATTACTATATACTGCTTATCTGTTACTGCTATTATGATGGGCTAAGGCCCTTAAGCTTGACTACTACTGATACTGAATTAGGCTAAAGCCTAAACTGCCACTGATACTGAAAAGGGCTTAGGCCCAAGATGGCTTTTGACTGTGCACTGTGATTACTGTTGCTTGTTTTCTGTGGGATTACACATTGAGTTTACATAAACTCACCCCTTTTTTATTTAATGTGCACTGGTAATCCCCAAACTTAGATGGATCGATGCAACGGAGGACTTGACGGTGACCACAGTTTTTGGACTTTTATGGTTTACTATTTATGAATTATGGTTTTATTATTATTGGTTTCATTTGGATGTAATTTAAGGATTTTCTGGGACTTTTTCTTGAACTTGACTTTTATTTATTTTTACAGATTTATACATGTTAGTCGTAGGAAAAAATCGATTTTCAAAAAGCTAAAATTCTTTTCTAATCTCACGATTACTTAAACTATTTTTAAAGCTTCCACAATAAACTATGTTTTCAAACTACCAATTAATTCAATAAGAGATTAAGGAAAGTAATTAAATGGAAATGGTTTTATTGTAATGACGTAGTTTTTGAACACCTTATCATGTGACATCATCATATTTGGCCATAAAATCTAGGCCGGGTTTGGGGTGTTACAGTATTGATATATGTTATGCCATAATATGCTTATTTGGTTGAATTGCATTTAATTAATAAGTTAATTTTATTATCATACGAGCTTACTAAGCTGTAAAGCTTACTTTGTTTTATTTCTCCTTGTTTTATAGTGAAATTGAGTTAGCTCGGATATAGGGATCATTAGAGACTTCATCACACTATCAGACGTCTATTTGGTATTTTTGAGATTATGTATATATGGTATATGGCATGTATAGGCTATGTTTTCTTTCGGTATGTTTTTGAGTTATAAAATTATAGCCATGAGATTTGGATTTTAAATGATGTAAATGTTAGTATGTATTTGGCCATATAGGTTGGCTTATATTATGAGTTGATAATGTGCTTATGATGATGTTATATAGTTCATTTGGTATGTGATGAGATGTATATATTGCCATGTGATAAGGCATAATTTGGTATATGAAGTCTATTTGCTTCTGACATGCTTATTTGCATTTTGGTACATAAATGCTAATTTTGTTCGCTATATGATTTGAACATTATATGTGCTTTATATGTGGTTTAAGGTTAGTAAAGATGTTAAATTGGTTGATTATAAGTTAAGTAATATAAGTGAAATATGGCTAATTAGTCATGTTGATTTGGTAAGTTTTTGGTTCGGCAAATGGTTATGTATTGATAGGTAAATTATGGTGAGTTTTGAGTATGGTAGTGGTTGATATTAAATGGTATAAATGAGATGAATTGAGGTTGAATTGGCTTCCCATTGCGTATGGAATTGGTACCATTATTGCTTGTGTAGGTATGCTTGACTTGGGTGGCAAAATGGCCTTGTAAATGGCCTATATTTGTCCACACGAGTAGAGACACGGGCGTGTGTTCAGTCATGTGTGACACACGATAATCATACACGACCGTGTGTCCTCTAGTGTTGAAATTAAATGCAAGTTAGTATGCTCCACATGACTGGCCGTGTGGCATAAGTCAGTATACCCTACATGTTTGGCATGGCCTAGTGTGTGGCCAATTCAAATAGGCACACGAGCTAGGCACATGGCGTGTGGTCGGTCGTGTGATCTAAGTCAAGGAGTTACACAGGGTAGGACACAAGCTAGGACACAACCATGTGATCCTATTTCAAATGTCTACACGGCCTGTAACACGGGCGTGTCTGGTGGCCATGTGAGACACACTGCTTGAATACACGGGCGTGTGTCCCTTGGTTTCATGAAAAATTTTCTAAGTTTCTTAAAGTTTTCTTGAATGATCGATTTAGTCCCAAACCACTTCTAAAGCATGTTTAAGGCCTCGTAGGCCCTATTAAGGGACAATGTGATTGTGAATGATTGAAGTATGCATATGGATGATGAATTATGATATATGAATGCATAATTGTGTATTAAGTTTTGTAATGTCTCTTAACCCCATTTTGGGGATGGTTGCGGGTTAGGGGTGTTACAATACTTACCATTTGGATGCATTTTTACTTAATTCTAAACTTCCAAATGTAACAACCCATTTTTAGTGTTGTCAAAAATAATGGTTTTAGGACCATAAGTCCAACAAGTGAATTATCATTTTATTATTTATTCAATGTTTAAGGGATATTATTAAGGTCATATTAAAATTTCGTTACGAATTTTTTATGTTTATATAGTTAATTAAGTGAAAATGACTAAATCGTAAAAAAGGTAAAAGTTGTGTTATATTAGTTAAAAGGGATCTAATAGCTTTGAAATCTTAAACTAAAGGACTTGAATGGTAAATAGACCATTTAAGGTGTTAGTGGATGTTTATGGACAAGGTTTTAATGAAAATTTGATGGTTTTAAAAGGTTAATTTGGTAAATTGATAATTAAGTTAAAATGTTAAGTAAATTAAAAGGTAAAAAGGTATCATCTTCTTGTTTTCTTCATGCTAAAAGCGATTTAGCCAATAAAGGAGAAAGCTTGTAAAAACCCAATTTTCGGGCCTAGTCGGAACAGTGGTTTTGGAACCCCAAATTTGAGGTCGGAGAAATTATTTTTAATATTATTTTATGAGTTGTAGCATGATTATATGAGTGTTTGAAAATTTTGGTGAATTAATTTTAGCGATTACTTGCTTAATTTTGAAAAAGGACTAAATTGAATAAAGGGTGAAAGTTTTCTTTTATTAGCTAAAGGTGTTAATTAGCTATGGAACATTAAATTACAGGTCTTTATTGGGAAAATAGATCGATAATAATGTGGTGGTTGTTCATGGAGACAAAATTTTGATAATAGTCAAAGGTTAGGTAACATTTGGTGACTTAATTGATGAATAAATAAAACAAAAAGGGGAAACCTATCATCTTTCTTCTCCCCACCAAAATTTTTAGCAAGAATAAGGGTTTTGAGAGCTCAAACTTTCAGCCACTTAGTTCTCTTACAAGTAAGTGTTTTTTATGGTCATTTTTGATGATTTTTGTATTTTCGAAACCCTTGTAGCTTAATCTAGCTAATGATGGGACTATTTTGCAAAATGGTTGAGAGTCTAGGGTTTGGCCATGAGAGTATCCAAGTTGTTTGCTGAAATTTTATGGAACAAAATGAATTTTAGTTGTTAAATAAACAACTTTTGTGAAAGGATTTTCATGAAAACACCTAAAATGACCATTTTGTAAAGGTTGTAAAATAGGTGGAAAATGTGTGAAATAATTGAAATTTTTGAGTTGCTTTAGGCTTAAAATAGACTCGGCTAGGCTTGGTTAATGAAGAAATTTGAAGGAAATTATTTTACGAGCCTAGGGGCAAAATCATAATTTTGTAAAAGTCTAAGGGCAAAACGATAATTTTGCCAAAGTAGGAATTTTGGAATGTCTTGATTAATGTAGTCATTAAATAAGTAAATTTTGTCATTATAGATCAAGAATAACAGAATTCGAACCTAGACCGGGGGAAAACCAAGCTTTTGGACTAAATTTGGAGTAGTCGCCCATATTTTGTATATTGAGGTGAGTTCATTATGCAATTCATGATTTACTTTGCATGAACTGTTAATTATTATTATGTATATGTTTGATGAGATTTAATGTGGTAAAATTCCTAGTTGAACATTTGGGATATTCAGGATACCGAGGTCAGGACATTGAGGTATATGTGAGCCAGTGTAAGACCATGTCTAGGACATGGCATCGGCATTGTTATGTGAGCCAGTGTAATACCATGTCTGGGACATGGCATCGGCATTGTTATGTGAGCCAATGTAAGACCATGTCTGGGACATGGCATCAGCATTGTTATATGAGCCAGTGTAAGACCATGTCTAGGACATGGCATCGACATTGTTATGTGAGCCAGTGTAAGGCCATGTCTGGGATATGGCATCGACATTGTTATGTGAGCCAGTCTAAGACCATGTCTAGGACATGGTATCGGTATGAGACATTGCTTAAGACCATAGCTGGGCTATCAGCATCGATGTATGATCCCATGTAAGGCCATATCTGGAATATAGCTTTGGCATCATACACTTTTGTGTGAGGCTTGTTAGGTATCCTTTAGTATTCCAAATGGTTTAACGGGTAATTTAAAGGTTATATCAAAATGAGAAAGTTATGATTATGTTGTAAGTGGTACAGGTACCTACACGAAACTCATGAGAAATGAGCTTGGTTTATGTTATATTAATAGTAAGGACGAAAATGAGTAAGTTATGCCTATAATCATATGAGAATTTTGTGTAAGTTAATAACATATTGTGTGTGTTTTAATGTATGATTGATGTCATTAATTATTTACATGTAAACTTACTAAGCCTTATGCTTACTCCCTTTCCTTTCCATATTCTTATAGCATCGCCAAGCTAGCTCGGAGATCAAAGGACGTCAGAGGCTTGATCACACTATCAATCTGAACATTTGGTATAGTTAGATTTATCATTTGAGTACGGCATGTATAGGGACTTGGTCTTTTTGTCAAGTGTCATATTGTTTTGGCCAAATGTGTTGGCTTGTCTTGAAGATTGATTCATTTTGTATAAGGCCATGGATGATGGCTAATACTTATTATTGATATATGTGAATGATGATGTTTTTCATGAATGTGCAATTTGCATTCTTGAGTTTATGGTGTGTTAATGCATGTATAAGTTGCATGATTTGCTTAATAAAGTATGTGATAAGTTCTACATGTGAATGGAGTGTAATGGCATTGATGTGTGGATGTCTTGATTGTGGTAGATTTTGGTCATATATTGTAACACACCAAACCCAACTTAGAAGTTATAGCCGAATCTGGCGATGTCACATGAGAGTGTTTTGAAAACCGATTCAAATATAAAAGCATGTTCAGATTATTATCTTTGGCTTAGTCGGAAATATGTATTGGTTGATTTGCTTGAAAACATTTCTTTTATGCGGAAGCATCGAAAACTATTCATGCATACGAAAATCTTTAGTTTAGTTTAGGAAAAAAAAGGCATTTGATGTGTCGCAGTTTATAAATCTGTAATAACAATTTAAAAATTCCCAAATTAAAACCAAAACAGTCCCAAAGTCTAGAAAATTACTTAAAAAATTCCCAAAGGTAGTAAATAAAATAGTAAAGCAATAAAGTCTTAAATCAAAACAAGGGTGTTAGTGGTCACTGTCGAGTCCTTCGCTACACCGATGCATCTACTGTTGGGGATTACTTGGAAGATAAAACAAATAAAGGGGTGAGTTTTCGCAACCTCGGTGTGTAATCCCCACAGGCAGCATGCAAATAACCATATATAATGAATAACAGATAGTTTAGGCAAAAGCCCTTTACAGAAATGGTATGGACCTTAGCCCATTCAGAAATAAAATCAAATACAGACTTAGGGCCATAGCCCATCATAAATACCGCATGAATATCAGATCAGAATATCAGAAACATTCCCACCATCCCTGCACACCATCTCCGTCCAAACCTACACACCATTTGGGGATAAAATTGACGCACCCAGCCCTACACACCAAATGTGGCGATAAAATCAATCCATTCAACCCTACACACCATAAGGTACCGTGACATGGCACATATCAGAAATATGCAGCATAGCTGCTAAATAACAGGCTTAGAAGACTTTCAGATACTTCCTTCACTTCATCAATAATCCTACCCCCAATGTAATGCATCATACAATTATGGCATGCTTATATGCAAAATAATAGACATACATTCATATCTAGAACAGTATCAATACACATGATAAGTATAACATGCTAACATATATGTCTCAATATCATATCACAGAATAGGGGTCTATGTAATGCTTACCGACCCTACGACAAGTCACAGTCGACTTGGGTGACCCGTGCAACCTTACAGTTCATATCAGAAAAATAGGCTCACACACCCATGTGGCTTGCCCGTGTAGGCCTACACGCTTGTGTGGCCCACATGACCCAAATTGGCATTGGCCGTGTGGATCACACGGCCTGGTGAAAATCCCATACACTCGTGTAGGCCCACACACCCGTGTGGCCCACATGACCTAATTGGTCGAGCCCGTGTCTCACACACGACCTTGCCGGCTATCACATAGCCATGTCTGTCGCACCCTTGTCGCGCACACACGGCCTTTCTCGTCGTCCACACGTCCATGTATCGCCACACGGCCTACCACACGGGCAGTCCACATACCAGTGTGGCATCGATAGAACGTTTTTTTAGCTTTCGCTGAATTTTGATTTCTGTACAATCAGAGCACACACCTGATCTCGATATACTGCTAAAGCACTTCTAAGCACTCCAAAGCCTACAAATCAGTTCACACAGTCTTGATTTAGCAACTTAGAGATTAAACTAACGAACTTGTCATTGAGGAATTACCCGAAATCCAACTTACTGCCCTTAGAGAACCCTTGTAATCACTTCCTAAACCAAGAACCGAATCCACTGCTTAAAGACCATCGCCTAACCAACAATTTCAGAAAAAGGCTTAGGTTCCCTTTCAACCGATACACAATACTAAAGATAGAAAGAACAACATTACCAAACTTATTCTACAAAACGACACAAAAGGAGGAAGAAGTACTATTGTCGACTAGAAGGAAGCGAAAAGAATGGTGAAGGAAAAGAGGATTTCGGTTGGGAAGAGGAAGAACGATAGCTGAATTTTCTTACTAGGGAAAAGAGAAACCCAAATTTCTCTAAAAACAAACTTGCCAATTCAAAAAGAACTCCTAAAACCCTTGATTTTCTCCATCCACTACCCATCACTCAGACTTCCAGATAAACACAATCTTTAGTCGAACTAGTAGCAAAAATAACACTCTTTTGCCCATGTAGGGATTCGAACACAAGACCTCCAGTTTAGCAACACTCCACCTAGCCACCAGACCAGCAGGCGCATTTTGCTAAGCTTTTACAAATAAATTCTTATAAGCCTTTCAACCAATAGTAAGGCTTTATTCAATAAAAACCCAAAATTTAACCCAAGTCTTGACTTAAATTTGGAACCTCTCACATACATCCAGAACAAAAAATCATTGATGCAGACAGATATTTGTGTCAAATTAATGCAAAAACATATACAGACATTTTTCATGCTACAAATTCACAAAAGCCGGAATTAAGGTAAAATTTGGAGTGTTACATGTATTTATAAGTAGAATGGTGTTACTTAATAATGTGTAGGTTGGTGCAAGTAAGGGTGGCAAAAAGGGCTTGGTAAATAGTCTTATTTTTGTCCACACGGGTAGACAAATAGGCGTGTGTCTAGGCTGTGTGTGACACATAGTCTACCCTGTGGGTATGTAGTCCGGTCGTGTGTCCTTGACACCATAATTTGGCAAAATAGAATGCCCAGTAGTAACCACACGAGATGAGACACAACCGTGTATCTCAACCGTGTGGAAGGCACGGCCATTACACTTGGGCATGTGCCTAGGCCATGTGAAGTCTGCACCTTAAACGCGAAATTAAATTCACCACATAGCCTAGCACACAGACGTGTGACTTGGCCGTGTGACCCTAAATTGTTGATGACGTCAGAAACAGAATGCCAAGGTTTTGGCACACGGGCTGAGACACAAGCGTGTGTCTCGACCGTGTGAAGGACACGGTCATGGACACGTACGTGTGATAGGCCGTGTGAAAACCCCTATAGGTTCAAAATAAAAATAAATTCACTCGGGCTAGGGACATGGGCGTGTGTAACCACACGGCCTGCCCACACGGGTGTGTCCCTTGCCACACGAGCGTGTGCCCTTATTTTTAGTGAAATTTTCCAAAGTTTTCTAAAGTGCCTCGTTTAGTACAGAACCATAGCTAAAGTATGTTTTGGGCCTCGTAGGCCCATATTAGGGACTTTAAGATGAAGTTTGAAAAGTTTTAAATTTGAACGAAATTTCATGACTCGAAAATGTTTGTATGCATGTGCTTATGTCCGGTAACGCCTCGTACCCTATTCTGGTAATAGACACGGGTAAGGGCCGTTACAAAGCTAGATTCGACCAAGCTTGTTTTCATGCATGAAAGTGATTTTAAATCCCGTTTTTGATGATTTTTATGTTTTTGAGTTCGTTTTAGCTTAGTCTAGCTAGCCTGGGGTTAATTTGCAAAACTGCTAAAGATTGAGGGGCATACCATGAATATTTTTTAGTATGTTTTGATGTTAGTTGATGAATTATTTATCTTTGTTGTAAAATAAACAAGTTATGTTAAATATTTTTTTATGAATTTTAGAAATAGGGATTAAATTGTTAAAAGTATAAATCCAAAGGTTTTATTGTGAATAACTATTAAATATGAGTTGTTTTAAGGTCCCTTACATCATGGATTAAGTTGGATTTAGGTTTAAATAGTTAGATTCTAAGTTATGATCTTAGGGACAAAATTGTAAAAAGTTAAAATATTAGGGGTAAATTTGTAATTTTGCATAAATATGAACTATGGATTAAATTAAATACTAGAAGTGCTTGATTGCTTGAAATTATCTATTTAGATCAAGATATACCACATTTGGACTTAGATCGAGGAAAAGTTAAAGCTTCGGACTAGTTCGACTATATTATTACACCCTACCTATCGAGGTAAGTTCATGTGAACTATAATTGTTTTAGTGTCATCTAATTTGAATGCCTAATATGTTATTTTAATGCAAATAAATCAATAAATGAATGTATTCATACTATGATGAATTGACAGATATCGAGTCCCGTTTGAACCTTAAAAATTCTTAGGATATGGATGACATGTCATTAGGGATTTCATGTTTCGGGTGCTAGTATTAAATGTCCTACCGATGCTAAGGTCCTACATTTGTTGCGGATTCTCCACAACTCATCTGAGCAGTATTGTGTAGCTTACATTCTGACCCATAAACTTATGTGAGCAGGCCCATTTCATAGCTCGTGTGAACAATGATGTAAAGGAAAGGTTACGGTTAAATGTAAAGGCACACTATGTTTGATCTTTCCCGAGTATCCGATGTAATTCTAGATAGTTCAACGGGTATAAAAAGGAAATGAAATGGTAAGTATTCAAATGGAATGAATCATGAACTTATGAAAAATATTTTTGAACTAAATGATGTGATTTCGTGTGTAAATCTACTTATTTTATAGATGAATTCATTTGAGTCATGTACAAGAGTACTAACTTGTGAATGTGATGATGCTGTATAAGCTTATGCCAAGTTTTAGTTGATATTACACTTATGCTAAATACATTATGCAAATGAAATGGTAAGTTGTGTTTAAGTTTATATGAGCTTACTAAACACTCGTAGCTTCTGTAGTTTGTTTTTCCTTTGTTTTATAGATTATCGCAAGCTCGACCGGTTGGAAGCTCGTCGGAGACCTATCACGCTATCCAGCAATCATTTTGGTAGTTTTTGAAAATTTTGGCCAAGGTTAATAATGGCACGTATAGACTGTTTTGTAATGGTATTTTAGTGAATATGTAAATGGTAATTTGGTATGTTTGTGCCTTGAAGTTTATGTTTAGTGGATAGACTTATAATGCTTGTTAAGTTAAGTTCCTTTGATCACTTTAAGGTAATTGATGTGTATGGCCTTTTGGGTATGTTGATGTTAGCTTGGGAATGGTCATTTGTGATGTGATTTAGGCACGTAATGGACTTAGGTCTTCCTGCATGGAATGAGGTAATGTTAACATGTTTAGGTAAATGATGCTTGGATGCAATTGTGGTGCCTTTGAATTACACAACCGTGTATCATCTGAAAGTTTCTTAATATTCAAGTCAGTGAGTTACATGGCCTAGCACATGGCCTAGCACATGGTCTGGCATACATGCGTGTGAGGCAAATCAAAGAGTTACAGGGCCTGGCACAGGGGCATGTGACATGGTCATGTGGCCCTACTCAGTGAGCACACAGGTGAGGACACGGGCTGGGACACAGCTATGTGTCCCTTGTTCGAAAGTTACATGGCCTGGGGTGATGTTATACAGCCATGTGACCTCTATTTTCTAATTTTTTCACCTTTTTCTTAAACTTCCTATTTTGTTTCAAATTAATATCGAATTGGTTCTAAGCTATTTTTAGGGCTTCGAGGGCTTAATTTAGGGACAGAATGCATGTGATTGAACGGATTATGATATGTTTAATTTATTTAAATATTGAAGTTAAATGTTTATGATTGTACGGTAATGCTTCGTAACCCTAATCTAGTGATGGAGATGTGTTAGAGGTGTTATACCAAATACTTGAATCCAACCTCTAATAAGCTTGAAACTCCATCACTCAACATCTAAGCTTCTCAAGCTTTCTCAAAATAAATAAACTTAAATATTAAGTGAGGAGAGGTGGAAATCACCATTTCTTACCTTTATAAAGCTTTCTCTCTTTGGCTTTATTTTCTTTCTAAAGAATTCATGAAACCCTAGGCTTAAATTTGAGAGATTGAATGTGGAAATGAGTTTAGCAAGTTGTTTTCCAAGTGAGTTTAGTAAAATCTCAAAGTTTGGGTGTTGGGTTTTTAAGAAATTTCGATAAAAAGAATGGGGAAATGAGAAAAGAAGAAAAAGTTCCATGGGAAGAAATTTCGGACTTGAACTAGGCCGATGGAGGTTGCATCCTCCTTAAATTTTCTCTTAAAAATTATTCAAGTGGGCCAAAGGCCGAAGTCCACCTATCTAAGTCAAAAGTTTTAAAATCTTTGGTCCACTTCCCTAATTCATGATCCAAATGTTTAAATAAATTCCATATATCAAAAGTATTATCCAAATAACATTTCAATCATGAAATTCTTAATAAATGACCAAATACCCTTATGGGGTCAAATTACCTTTTTGTCTTTTTATGCCTCTAAACACAATTTCTTCACAATAAATAGTTATAAATCAACTAAAAAATCCATAATTCACATTTCATACTTAATAACATCCTTGTGTAATGAAAATTATGCGTTTATCCTATTTTTTTCAAAAATGAAAAATTTACAATTTATTCTCCGTACTTTCAAATCTTTCAACTTGGATCTCCAAAAGTGATATTCATAACCCCAGTACATAACCCAATTTATTCACATGCCAAATAGTAAAAAATTTATTTCCCTTTTTGGTTAATTTTCATTTTTCTTTCAACTTTCTAAATTTTACAATTTAATCCTTTATGACATATTGTCATTCCTAATTTTTTTTTTTATTCTCATCTCCAATACAAAATTTTCTTTCATAAAAAATTCTTTATTTAACTCATCCCAACCTTTTCATAATTTTACTATATCAAATCCTAAATAGTGACATGTCTCTTATTAAAAAATTTGAGGTGTTATGTTTTAAATGAAAAGTGGTTGAGAAAATATTGAATATTTCCCTCATTTCTTTTGGAATATTCAAGTGCACTACAACAAGAAGAAAACTCTTTTTTTTCACTATTTTTCATTTCTCGAAAATCTACATTTTGGTTTTCTATGAACTTATTTTCAACCTTAAAATCCATGGATTTGAAGAAGTTGCAGAGAAAGTTTAGAATGTATAAGAAGATTAAAGGTGAAATGTGAGAAATTTTAGGCGTTATTTTGCATTTTACATTCCATTAAAGTATAGATTGTTATATTTGAGTTGTTAAGAATATAAATTTGATTATGTTATTAAATGTATTATTTGAAAAAAAAAGTTAGAATTGTGGGTGCAGCAAAGAAAAGGAAAAAGCTACTAACTAAGGAAGAAAGCTTTATTTTTTTCAAGCTATGGTGGGTGCATGTTTGGGTATTATGAAAATGTTACATGGTTAAAATGGATGTATAAAGGTTCTGTAATGCTAAAAGAATTGATAACGACTACTTGGGTTAAATAAATTGCTTGGGAATTGTAACACCCCAAACTCGCCCTGAACGTTATGGCTGAATTTGGAGGTGTCACATTGGAGTTTTTTTTTTTGAAAACTCTTTGTTGATAAAAACTCATTTGAAGGTTAAAGCCTTTTTGTTGAAAATCAACTCGTTTCAGGTGTTTTTCGAAAACATTATTTTGTTTGAAAACCTGTTTCGTGTTAAAACCTTATTACGACTTAATCAAAAATTTGTTAATCAAATTCAAATGTTGTTGCACTTTAAAATCAATGTTTGTTGCGAAAGCTTAAAAAAAAAAAAGAATTGTGCTACGGAAACGTAATGTTTTGAAAACCGTTAATATTTTGGAAAACCGCGTCCTACTACTAGCAGATATAAATTGTGATAAATAAAAAACCAAATTAAAACTAGAAATTTAGAGAGAGGCCTTATAACATCAAAACCCAATATGTAAATAAAAGCTCAATAAAATAAAACGGATGCAGTAGTGTGGCCACCCTCGAGTCCCTCGCAGCACCGGTCCACCTAACGCTTGGGATTACCTACATAGTTAAAAGCAGGGTGAGTTTATGAAAACTCAGTGTGTAATCCCCTAATACAAAACAGTCAGTCAGATAAACAGAATATAGAGGCATACTAGGCCTGAGCCCATTACAGTAACAGTACGGTGTAATCATGCAAAAGTGCAACCCACCCCAATCCAGCCAACACACCTCACTCCGTACCACTAACACACCATGTGGGGATAAAATCAACCCACCCAGCCAACACACCAATATCCCAGCTAAGTTGCTAGATAAATAAGTGGCTTAAAGCCATCAAAAACGACACAATGCCTTCAGAAATGGCACAAAGCCTTAAATAACGGCACAAAGCCTTTGGTGGGTCCACAGTCATCTCGTGCAACCCGTGCTACCCTAACAGATCAGTACTTCCTCCATAATAATATCCCAACCCATGCAGTATGTCGTGCATGTATGCAAAGCACATAAATAGCACAAGGCATGCTCAATCAATCAACCATCACATAAGGGCATAACAGTCATTCTACCCTACAGGGGTATTATGGTTATTTTATCCTTTGGGGGTAATTCGATCATTTTACCCTATGGAGGTAATTCAGCCAATTTACCCTTCGGGGGTAATTTGGTCATTTTACCCTCGAGGGGTAATTCGGTCATTTTACCCTCGAGGGGTAATTCAATCAATTTACCCTTCGAGGGTAATTCGATCATTTTACCCTACGGGAGTAATTCGATCATTTTACCTGACGGAGGTAATCGGTAATTTTGTCATTTTACCCTACTGGGGTAATTCGATAATTCAGTCATTTTACCCTTTGGGGGTAATTCAGTCATTTTACCCTACCGGGGGTAATTCAGTCATTTTACCCTATGGGGTAATTTGATAATTTGGTCATTTTACCCTCCGGGGTAATTCGGTAATTTTGAACAGAATGGGTCTAAACTCACCTACCGACCCAACAGAAGGTCTAAAATCATCTTATGTACCCGAACAGTCATAACAGTGTAATTGGGCCCAAGGCTCAATATGCGGCCCAAGTGGACCCATATGAACTACTGGCCTAGAATTAACCACGGTCATGCAACTACGCAGTCTAGTCCAATATTTACCGCAAAGCATAAACTTTTATCTGTATGGGACCTACGAGCCCATTGGGCCCACACGGCCCATTTCAGCCCATAACGGCCTAAGCCCATGAGCACGCTCATGGTAGCCTCTAAGTCTTAAGCCCATGATTAGTGGGCTCGGTTCACCACACGAGCGATCACACACTTGCGTGCCCCCAAACACTGTACTTCTGACTTTTTGACTTTTACCGATCTACAGTCGAGAGGGTGTGATTACACACCTTTCCAGCTTTACGACAGTAACAAATTTTGGTGTACGGTTACACACCTATTTGCGAAGAGCGCGATAAACCCTTGAGCACCTCAACATGTATTCATCAAGGCATTCAGTTAAATTCCCATTCACTAGGGTTCACACCCTCATATAACCTCATTCCACAAGTAAACACTTACTACCTTACCTTGATCGAGTACTACGGCTTAGACCCCCCTTAGCTGTTGGCTAGAAGTAAACAACGTTCCTTGTCACAAAATTTGTGATATAAAAGTAACTTATCAGTTATCATTGCCTAACCCAAGGGTATGTACGAATCCATAAAGCACAACCCCTAGATTAGGGAAAAAGTATTCGGTCACACCTAACCCACACCAACCTAACCCCCAATCGTACGACATAACTGTAAACAACATTACCTTTGTTCGGAAAATAAAAGAACGATTTTGAAGACTTCCGTATCTCTTGAGAACCTCTTCACCCTTCGCGAAATTCTAGCAAAATACAAATAAACATCCTCCCAAAAGAGAAGAGGGAGAATTCGACAAATAAGGAAAAGGGTTATTTGGTTATAATTCGTACAAGAGAAAAGCGAATACAGCTAACGAGCATACCTACTAAATCAATGGAGAAATGTTGTTACACCGAAACTTGGGTAAAAGAGGGAAAAAATAAGAAAGTCGGCCACCATGATCCCAAATGGAAAGACTAAAGAAAGGAAATCAAGAAATGGTTATAGTGTATTCGGCCAACAAAAGAGTTTGCAAGGAAAGAGAACAACCTTGACGAGTGTAGGAGGACCAAAAGAGTCGGTTCGGATTAAGAGAATAAAAAAGAAAGAGAAAAAACAAATGAACTTGATAGCAAGAGAAAAGTAATACTTTGCCCAAAACGAATGAAGAAGAACAACAAAGCCACCAGATATTCGGCCAAAATTAGCAGAGAAAATGTGAGGTAAGAAAGAGAAAATGTGATTCGACACTTGCAAAATGAGAGAAAAGAACAACCCATGAGGATTCAGCCATCTCAACAATACATAAAATGTCTTTTCTTTTCAAAATCAAAACGAAAAGAACCTTTGTGTTTCAATCGGCCACTACTTCCTACCAACATCCCATCCCATCCCATAATTTTCTCCCTAAATCCCTTCACCAATCTCTCCATCGATTTCTCCTCAACTCCCCCAACAACTCCATTCAAATCCTATCCAAACTCCCCTTAGTTGTGTTTCAGTCCAACTCCACTACCTACACCATTCAAGCAGCAAAATAAATACTTCACCGCGCAACCCAAGACTTGAACCACAAACCTCCCAATTACTCAACATGACACCTACCACTGCACCATAAGCTCTTTTGTATCACATTCTATCCTCAATTTAATTATAAGGCCTACTTTCAAGCGCCAAGGGTTTTATTCACTTAAAACCAAAAATTTTGCTAAAGCCCAGGTTTGAACTCAGGACTTCTCCCACACTTCTCAAGACCTTTAACCACTGAAACAAGCCTTCACTAATTCCACTCCTTGCACAACAAATATTCATGTGCCGACTTCCAAACGCTCCCCAAGCTCAAGGCCCATTTCTTCTAGGCCCAAAATTCGGGGCGTTACAGGAATGCCTCTTGGCATGGTTTGATTAAAAGGGAATGAAAAAGGCATGATTTAAATAAAATGTGGTCTTATATTTGTTAAAAAAGAATAAATTTTTAGAGATGTAATTTTATATATATTAATATATGCATGAATTGAGAAAGCTTGTGTGCTTATAAAGTGAATTGACATGAAATTGAGTTTGCATATATATGCATCGTTAATATGTGTCGAAACCATTTTTTATATTTTGAAAAATAGGAGTTGACTTAAAAACAAAAATGGAGTCGCCACCAATCTTTTTTCGAGGTATGATCGGATCACCTTGAGATTGATCATTTTAATAAAACATTCTGATTTATTAAAACAATGATTTTAGTCTACGAAATTTGAGAAAACGGGTTCGGGATTCAGTTACGCACGAGTAAGGGTTAGCACCCTCGTAAGGCCCCAAATTGGTACCTAATTGATTAATTAATGTCTTAATGTCAAAATTTTGAAAAGATTTTAGATTACGATCCTTTTATTCAAAAAAACACTTGAATAAATCAAATTGGATGCTGAGACCCTTTTATCTCGAAGAAATAAAATGTCACACCCAGTGAGTTAGGATATGACATTTCAAACCCTCAAAACTAAGCTTGTCTTATGATTTTTTTAAACTCATGCACTTAAGTTTAAAGGATATTCAATTATTTGGGTCAAATGAAAAATTGGAACCCAGTAAGTTAGGGCACAATTTCTCAAAATTCCAAACATAGAATATTGCCTCTTTTTTTTAGAAATCCTTACCTCGAGATAACAAAATGTCACATCCAGTGAGTTAGGATGCAACATCTCGAATTCCCGAGAATAAGCTTTTGTTTGAAATTTATACGTTTTGATTTGAAAAAAGGGTACTCGGCTACTTAGATTCAACGAGGAAAATTGGAACTCAGTAAGTTAGGGCACAATCCTCTCGAAGCTCCAAAATGTGAGTATTACCTTATTTTGAAAAGTTTTGAATAAAATGTAGCAATTAAACGAAATGCATTTTATATTTACAACGATGGTTCGTGAATAAAACACTGCACTAATAAATTACAAAACCCATATACTAAGAACAATTCACGAAAATTACATGGCGTACCAATATCTAATGCTAATATATACAATCTAGCGAAAGAACAACATAAAATAGCAAGTAAGATAAACAGTACAATGGCAATGCTAATGTGAACATAAAAATAACAATAAAAGTGATAAAATAATAAAATCTAAGTTTTGAAGAAACAAATAAACAAATAAAAATATAAAATAAATAATAACAATTAAAGAAATATATAAATAAGATAAAAACCAGGAAATAAAATAAAATTCATATAAAAGAGATCAAATATATAAAAAAAACAAATGGTATATAGAAATATCAAAGCAAAACAATTAAAATCAATAAGGTAAATTTAAAAATAATATATATACTTATATGCAATAAAATAAAATACATAACATATATTTTAAATAAATAATATGTAAAACTTTAGATAAATAATAAAGTAATTTAAAAAGTGAAAGATATAACAAATCTTAAATTATATTAAAAAAGAGTTAAAACTAGATAGAATATAAAAGATAACATACATAATAAGTAAAAATATATATATAATAAAATAACCTAAAGAAATTAAAAAACAAAATGATTTAATTAAAATAAGTAACAAATATAAGGAAAAAAATTACAATCTGATGAATTAAGGACTAAATCAAAACAAAAATAAAATCAGAGAGGAAAGAAAAAAAAATGAGGACCAAATTAAAACGCGTGCCATATCATATGGATCAACTGGGCAATTATGCCTTATCACCAAAACGACTCCATTCCAAAATCCACATTTAAATGGCCTATGGACCAGATTGAAACAAAAGCAAAATTCTAGGCCCAAATTAAAAAAAAGGAAAATATAACTCAGATGAAATTGCATAGCGATAAAATGCGGATGGACTTATAGAGCAAATAGCCCCTTTATTGAAAACGTGCAGATCCTCCCTCGGTCAGGTCAACAAGCGGATATTGGCCTTTTAAACGATGCCATTTTTGGCATTAGTGTGCTACCTCAAAACGTCGTCGTGTAGACTGCCTTTAAATACCAAAAAATTTTAAGAAAAAATCATTTTATCATTTCCCTAAAAAAAAAACCAACAAAAATCCACTGAAAAAGACTCCCCTCGCTCTTCGAACTCCGACCTTAATCCGGTCGAGCTCCGATCATTGGGCCACCGTGCTCCGCCACCTCCGCCGCCGTAAACGGTTGCCGGGGCTCCCAGAAAGGGGTTATTTCAGTCCTATAAAACTTCCTAAACCCAAATCTAAACTCCAAACACCCAAATCCCTCTCCGAAATAAAAAAAAAACACAAAAAGGCGTTTTGGTTTTGAGCTCCGATTATCACAAAGAAGGTAAGCGTTTGTATTTTCTTTCTATTTTCGCGATATGTAAATGCCTAGATATTAAATATACAAAATGGATATAAAGTATACCTCTGCTTTTGATTTGTTTGTATTCAAAATTCGTAAAGGAATTTACATCCATCATATATGGCTTTTTATAGCCAAATAAAAATGAAAATACAAAATCTTTTTTCTCTTATTTTTGTTATTTTGTTACTGTACTTGCTGCTGTCATTTTTCATCGTTTTTCGTAGGTTCTAGCGTTGTGAGTTGCGAACGTGGCTATACAGAGAAAGAGGCCGTTCCTGAGATGATGTGGAGGCCCGAGGCATGACAGCGGCGAGGGGTAGCTTCTGAAAGAAATTTAGTCATTGGGCCCTTTGGGCCAATTTTGATTTGGGTACTTTTATTAAAATTGTGCTTGGGTTTTAGGCCTGCAAGGGTTTGGGTTAGATTTATTTTGGGTTTTAATTTGAGTCTCAAGTTTTGTATTTGAACTGGTATTGGGTCTTTAATTAGTAAATGTTGTAAATGGACTATAGATTTTATAAATGTGGATTTTTATTTATTTATTCATTTTTTCTATTATTATTATGGTTTACAGGCCTGGGGAAATGATCCTTCTACAATATGAATGAGTAATTAATATAAGTTGATAAGAAATTTTGACATGACAATAGAAATAATTAATAAATTAGTGCATGGGTATATATACAGGATGTGGAATATAAAAGTTATAATGACTGCACTAAATGTGCTTTAGGGTGAGTTTTGATAGATGGTGGGGTGGGTTTGGATGGACGATGAGGTGTGTTTAATTTTTTTTTGTCTCACGTTACAGTATTACCATAGTAATTAATATCACCATCACCATTATTTTTACACTAACTACATATAAATGCACCATCTATCTAAACCGAGCCTTAAATGTTAGGAGGAGGATGGAGTTAATGTGTTTGCACAAATCTTCGTTGGAGTGTTTGGTGGGAACAGTTAATGTTCCTTAATTTATGTAATTACATTAGAGTATTTGGTTGGATTGCACCAATGGTGCATATATAGGAGCGTTTGACTGGATATATTCCATATACCTTAACTAGGTTCCGTCAATTTTCTACTAAGGGCTAATATCAATTGTGATAATCAAATGCTTAAAAATATTTAAGAATTGTAAAAAAAATGTTGATAGGGTTTATTGATATGTATGTGAATTATATTATTGAAAATTTCACCCTAATAGAGTAAGGGAAGTCACAATTCTAAAGCAAAGATATTAGAAGGATGAATTTAATAATTGTGAACTATTTTGAAGTTGTTATTATCCGATCATTTAATTAGACTTAAATTAATAGTTGTATTAAGTTAAACAATTGAATGAATTCATACTCTAAACTAAACTCTGTAGTAGTAAAATTATTGGATCTAAATTGTATTAATAAACTTAGTGTTTTGATTTTTTTTCTCTATTTACTTATCTCACATTATTGTTTTGTTCTATTACTTATTATAACAACAACAGCAACATGAATAAGCAAACCAAGTTATTTTGGATTATAATTAATATAAACAAGTAAAAACGTTTAAATTGATATAATTAAAATTAAAATTTTATATTGAATGGATAGAAAACAGATTTTTCTGTTTAACGAACCAACCATTTCCACTTCAAGATTCTTTTTTCCTTCTTTTCTTTAACCTTGCTACGTCAATTAATAACTCACTAGTCACAACGAGAAGCAAATAGATATAATTGCAACTTTATACAAGTCTTCTAAGCAATAGAATGAGAATCATAACAAAGATATATCATGCATTTAACTTTAATTATTTTGAAGAACACCGGGACCCACCTACTTTTGTTGGTGGCTGCCATCGAGGGATCTTTTTCAATTTTGGCAAAAAAAAATTAATATCCGATCCAGATTCAAAGGAGCCTAGGCAATAGTCAATGGCAAGAGAAGAAGTAGGAGCGTGACTTCATTGTCCAAGGATCACAACACTGCTTTCAAGCTAAAACCTATCCATTTCAACATGTTTATTATGTTCATCCCATAATCAGCAAGGATGGATCACTCACCCAAAACAACTCATTTCTTCAGCTGATGATCAGAGAAATAATAAAGAGAGTAATAGATTTGGTTCTCAAGTCAGGAATAAATAAGGTATTAGAGTACATGGAGACAACTTTGTATCTTTCTTCTTCCCTGCAACAAAAGAAGATAGGGATAGAAAAAAAAGCTAAACAATCACCACCACCATCATCATTTATCTGCTTTCCGGGTGCAATGGGAAGAGCTCCAGAGTTCTGTTTTCATCTTCTTTACTTGACGATCTGCTATCTTCTTCCTCAAATGACCAGCTTCTGCACTTCCTCTTACATGGACTATCATCCTCTCTTTCCATTGTTTCCACCTATTATACATGCATGATAATTTGATAAGCTTCATAAAGCTAATATAATTAAATCAAAGGGAGTGAGGTTTTAGCTTTAACTTTTACGTACCCTAGTATCCAAAGTTATTGGAGTAATGGGAGCAGAGCTTCTGGGACAATGGGTAAGTCCAAGGCTGCTTCGCTTCTGCTTTTGTCTCTCCCGTGCTTTGTGGTTTTGGAACCAGTAGAACACGTTTTTGCCTTCGATCTTGCCGTACTTCCCTAGCTGCTCAGTGATTTGTTCTATTTGTTGTGCGTTTGGAGTTCGCATCCCACCCCGATACAACATCTCCAAAATCCCTATCTGCTCTTGCGTTGGATTCCACCGCGTACCTCCTGGGTGCGTTTCCACCTACATGTCGTCAACTTTCACGTTAGACTTCTTCAAACACTATTAATCATATTTACTTCATTAATTGAGTTTCCATTACTAATAGTGATGAAACATAGTTTAAAGCCTTAAACCTTATGATGATGCTGTAGCTCTTCCGACTGAAACCAAACTACTAGGGTACATGAAGTGATATAAATAATTGTATGCAAGTATAGGCAAGTAATAGAGGGAATGGGGGGTGGTGGAGTGTACCGGAGGAGAATGTCGGTTGTTGTCTTCAGAGGGGCCATTGCCGAGTTTTCGAGGGCCGCTATCGGGCCTAATGAAGCTCTTAAGGTCGAAAGAGGAGACGGTCGTATAAGTAGAGTTGGAGTGTAGCTTTGGAGCAAGAGGGCGTAAACGCTTACAGCCAAGAGAGAGCAATGGTTCTTGCTCCCAAAATCCACAAGCCAGTTGGTGCATCTTCATGTTTCCCATGGTGAAGGTGTGAACGATGGAGAGTAGTAAATTATATAGCAGATTGAGGGGGAAAAAAGCAGACTTTAAAGGAAAAGAAAAATAATGAAAGTGGGATGTGAGGTGGTGCTTTGAAGAACGGAGACCAAATGATGAGGTGAGGTTGACTTGTGATTTCTCATATTTTAAAAACCAAAAAGAAAAAAGAAAAGAAAAGATAAGTGTTGAAATAAGAGAAGAGATTCGATTTAATTATGCCGTAAAAATCAAAATAATTATACCCACTTTCATAATTATTTATAAAATTAATATTTTAATTATTTAATCATTAAATTTATTAATATAATTATATTTGTTAAACATGTAAATTTTTAAATCAATTTGATATCTTTATCATATTAATCTAATACACTTTATATATTAATATATTCAAGCGATTAAATATTTTACATAAAAAAATAGTTAGAAATTTTACATCAATTTTGACATCAATGTTACATAAATAAAATATGAAATATAATGATTCGATTATTTAAATATTAATAAAATAAATTAAAATTTTTACACTATATAAATGAATTTCTCTCCATTTTAAGATATTTTTATTTTATTATTTTTTATGATAATAATAGTAAAAAAATGTTTAAGAATGGAATGAAAAATTGATATGAATTAAATATTAGAATACATGCAGAAACATTTGGTTTTATAATTAGGTATGGGCGTGTGGGTGAATGAGTGGTAGGAATGCAATATAGTATAATGCTTATTTGCAAATCCGTGTGGGTTGGGTGTTTCAAAAATAAAAGGATTCCTCCAATCCCAATACTTGAAAATGGAACTCTTTCCTTTGCTTTCCAAGATACGGAATATGATGAAACAGACACTCAAGAAAACAGGAATACACAAAGCTTACACCTAGTAATTATGTCTATTCATATTTTATCATTTTATATTTATAGAGATTTTTTTATTTTTTTATTTTTAATATTTTTATTATATAATATATAAAAGGGTAAATTATATCATTAATTATTGAAATATGGAAAAGTTTTCATTTTAGTTACTTAATTATTTGAAAGTTTTCATTTAAATTACTTGACTATTAAAATCAATGTTATGCGGCTTTCTCTGTTCAGATTACTTGCATCAATCGAAAACTTTTGTCGTAACCATTTTTAAAAAAACGGATGTCGACTTAAAAAGTGAAAAAGAGGAGTCGTCACCAATCTTTTTAGGTGTGATTGGATCACCTTATAAAATGTTTTGGTCTGCGAAGAATTAGAGAAAATGGATTCGGGAGTCGGTTACGCGCGGGGAAGGATTAGCACCCCCGCGACGCCCAAAATTGGTACCAGATTGAGCAATTTTCTGCCTTAAGTCGAAATTTTGGAAAGATTTAAAATGAGATTCCTTTTTTGAAGCATGGATGACTTGAGTAGAAAAGTCGAGACTTCTTTGCCTCAGAAGAATACGAACGTCACATCCAGCACGATTGGACACGAGGTTCTTAAATTCTTCGAGACCGAAGTCGTCCCGTGAGTCACAAAGTTTTGCTTAAAATGGTATTTTAGGTATTTAGATGAGCGAGAAATTGCAACCCAGCACGTTAGGGCACTATTTCCCGTATCTCTAAACACAAAAAATATTGCCTCGTTTTTGAATCATTTTGAATAAATTTTGAGGTGATTTGGGTTGAAAAAATCGAGATTCTTTCGCTTCGGAAGAATACGAATATCACATCCAGCACGATTGGACACGAAACTCTCAAATTCCACGAAACTAAAGTTATCTCGCTAGTTGTGGAATTCATTTAGGAAAGTGTTTTAGGTATTTAGATGAGCGAGAAATCGCGACCCAGCACGTTAGGGCACTATTTCCCGTATCTCTAAACACTAAAACATTGCCTTGTCTTAAAAATATTTTGGATCAAAATGAAATATATACATCTTTAAAAGCAATGATGCAATTGAAAGATTACGTGATATCGATACTAAGTTACATAATTCACATGATATAAAATTCTAACAGCGCATATGACATTTGACATGACAATAATAATATTAAACATGAAATGGAACAAAAATAAAAACATATAATAATAAGTAAGATTACAGAAACATAAGAAAACAGATCATACTATATATGCGACATGTAACATACGTAATATAAAAAGACATAATATAAAAAAGGACATATACAAAAATATATATATGCATAATACATAAAAATATACGATATATATATGAAAATGATAGTATAAAAAAGCATATGATTAATAGGATATTAAAATATATATACAATATGGTTAAAATATATACATGAGATGATAAAATATGTGGATAAAATATATATAATATTAAAGTGTATATTCATAATATCTATATGTACATAAAATAATGCTAGGTATATCTAGGGTAGTATGAAGTTTATAGTAAATACAAAAATATATGGAAGAAACATAATGTAGTATTAGGAATACATATATAATGTATAGCGTTAGATATATATGCGAACATAAGGATATATACACCAAATACGCATAGGTTTAAAATATATACGATATATATATATTAGAAATAATAATAAAAGGTATATGTATAATAGAATATTGCGATATATATACATGACGTAGTAAAACGTATATGAAATAATAAAATATGTACGTACTATGAAGAAGACCTATACATAATATGAAATAAATATAATATATACACAACGTATAAACATATATATAACGGTATTTAAAAGATATAGCATTAAGAAAATGGTATACATACGTATTATTAACATATATATGTAGGACATATTAAAAGAGTGTATAGCTATGGCGTACAGATTAAAAATAAAAGTAAAAATATATAATATATATATACATATTGGAAATATTAATACTAAGATATAGCTAATAATATTAAATATATACATATATACGAGCATATTACAAATATATAACTAAAACTAATGCTAATAAAGATATAATAATGATAATTATTATTATGCTAGCAAAAATAAATAAATAAAAATAAAATAAAATAAAAATAAAATAAGTAATAATAATAGTAGTGGATATAGTAAAGTCGTAAAAAAAAAAATAATATTAGATATAATATAGTTTAATAATATTTAATAATAATAATAATAATAATAATAATAATCATATAATAACATATATAAAAAAGGAAAAAACGAAACAGAAAATAAAGAAAAAGGACAAAATTGAAATAAAAGGCAAATTTTCGGGGCAAAATCGAGAGGAAAACAACAGAGGAGGGTCTATGCGAGTACGGGAACAAGGTTTAGGGACCAAAGGAGCAATTTTTTCGCGCGTTTAAAACGACGTCGTGGCAAAAGGGGCTAAATTGTGACACGGGGTAAATTAACGGGTTAAATTAAAGTGTTTAAAAACCTAACTGCATAGGTCCAAAAAAGCGGAAGGGCTGATTGCGCAAATAGCCCTTCCATTTAAAAAACATGCGGACCTTTGCTGGAGCGGGTCGGAGTCCAGGTCGGGCCCTCAAAACGACGTCGTTTTGGGGTTAAAACGCAGCCCCCAAAACAACGTCGTTTTGGGAGGCTATAAAAGGCCCATTTTCTTTGAAAAATTTCATTTCTACCGTGCGAAAGAAAAAAAAAGGGAGAGAGGGGAGAGATGGGAGGACCGGAGGCGATTTTCGGTGAGCCCTCCGGTCACCGTCCGGTCACCGGACCGCCGCGCCGGCGCCGGTGCCGGCCACCGCACGCGGTGGCCGGAAAAGGTAAAAATTTTTATTTTTTTTCTTTTTCTTTTTTTTTTATTTAAAGTCTAGTATATGCGTGTGAAAGAGGCCAAAAAAATAAACTTTAAAGATTTAATCACCTTGTATTTCGATTCTGTTTCTCGGTTTTATTTCCGATCTGGGGGGTATCCCTTCGTTGTATGACCCTTTAAACTGCTATTTGATGTTTGGAACTTGAATGTTTGTGTCTTGTGGAGAAATATTTCAATATATTGTTTGTTTTTTTCTTGAGAATTCTCAGAAAAACCGACCGCTTTACATGATTCAAGTTGGCCTTTTATAGCCGTTTTACACTTTGTTTTCTATATTTTCTGTCTAATCTCCTTAAATGTCTTTGCAGGTGCGAGTTGGTGCTGACATGGGCGGTGGGAATGACCTGGGGCGGTGCTTGCAGGAAGCTGGCAGAGGGTAGGTGCGCAAGTGGATAGAAACGGGGCTAGGGTTTTGGGTGATTAGGGTTTCGGTTGGTATTGGGTTAGGTTTGGGTTTTGGGCTTAGTGGGTTATGGTTGAATTTGGGTAATTAGGGGAATGGGGCTAAGTGTTGTAATGGGTTGTTGTAAATGGGTCAGGATTTTGATGTAAATGGACATTTATTTTAATCAATTTTGGTTTTATTTGGGTCTTTATTGGACCCCGGGCAAAATTGCCCTATTACAACTTTCTTTCTCATTCTCTTCTATATTTCATTTTTTTTATAGTCAAATCGTCTTGGATCTAAGGTATATTCTTCTATTCACTAATAGGTACTGATCCACCGTATTGATTGTCAAATCGTCGCTAGGAACTTACTGACAAAAAAAAATTAACAACTTAATAACTTAAATAAAAACTTTTGAATAGTTTGAATAACTTAAATAAAAATTTTAAAATAATTCAATAATGAAATTTTTAAAAATTATTAATAATAGCTTCCTAAACATTATATATTCTAGTCATATCATCTTATCATATTATAATTATTTTCTATTATTATAAGCCATAATTAAATTTATCTCCGTAAGCAAAGAATGTTTATAAAAGAAAAAAAAAGGAGTTTATGCATTAGTGCATGTTAAACATACCAAATAGTCTCTCCACCTCTACTTGGGAACTGTAGCACTGGGTTTCCCAAATTTTATATTCTAATCTTAAAACACCAACAATACTCACTGCTGTTTTGGGTCTGAATTTGGCAATATCTTATTTATTGGGAATTGCCATGCAATGGAACCATACATGCAATTCTTTTATGTATACATAAATAAAAGAATTCCGAATAATGATATAAGTAATATTTGAGTGTGGGTAAATAATAATTGCATGTTTCACTTTGTATGATGAGGTTTGAATATAGAACTTGATTTTATGACCACTATCGCATGATACTTTGGAACCAATTGATTGGATGCAGCACGTGTGACTCTCAACATCTGACCCAAATTACACGTGTGCGATTCAATTATATATACACTTTTTTCTCTTAACAAGATATATGAAACCATTTCCATTTTATTATAATGTAGTAGCTTTTTATTAATTTCACAAATGGTTTAAAAATATTTCTAAAAAGTGATATTTTTAGGATAAATTTTAAAATTATATATGTAATTTAATTTAATGTGTAATATGATTTGATATAATATATGTAAATTTTTTATTTTAATTCAATTGCATATATAAAATTTAGTTTAATTTTAATTATAAATACTTTAAAAATAAATGAGTTCAATTATTTTCGTTTGAGACAAATATAGTCGTGTATATATGTAATAAGTAAATTTAAAAGAGTATTATGTTGATAATAATATTAGTAGTTTTGTAAAAATCAAAATAAAATTTCACACAAAATCAAAATTAATATATATCATATTGCTTCGTATAACAAAATTTATATAATATTTCGAGATTTTTCTATATATTTTAAACATTTTCTTAAATAATAGTTCGTAGTCATTATCATGCATGCTTTCCCCAAGAAATTTAAAAAATAAATGGGCATAAAATCATGATATTTTTATACAAAATTTTTTTATCATGTTTTCATCCATTTTATAGTCTGAGCGTAGCCTTGCTCAGACCAAGATGGTATTTAAATAAGGCCTTCCAAATAAGATTGACTCCAAATTTTGAACTTGATCCAAATATTCATTACAGCAAAATAGGTTTTTAGCGGTGCCTATAAGCGCTGCTAAAATAGTTTGCAGCATTTGAATAAGCCTCATAAGAAAACGCCGTTAAATTTTGCTAAGTTTATATGGAAAAACGGCGTTATAGAACATGACCTTTAGCGGCGCTTCTCTTAAAAGTGCAGCTAAAGGTCATATTCTTTGGCGGCGTTCGTGAGAAAATGCCATTAGCTTTAGCAGATTTTACCAAACCATTCTAATTCATAGAGAACCCGAATTGTCAACATAATTTCCTATAACATCAAATCCAACCAAAAATTTCAAATCTAAATGATACGATCACGAAAGAAATATGTGTATGATCTAAATTAATAAATGAAATAACAAATATATTATATTCAAAAGTTATATTGTTAAAATATTCTCATAATAAAAAAAACAAAAGTCTAAGATGGCAGATTCTGCGGCTGTTGAAACATCTTCATCATATTCTGAAGTTGTAGCTAGAGTTCGTTATATTTTCTTGTTGCCTCTGCTTCCTTCACTGTTGCCTCCGATTTAAGTTGTAGCTGGAGTTCATCATATTTTCTTTGAGCCTCTACTTCTCTTAATGCTACCTCCGCTTTAAGTTGAGCAATTTGCTCAACCGTGCTTGCTTGCATCTGAGCCATCTGGTCTCTTAACCTCTAAACTTCAACTTGAGCCTGATTCTCCAAAGACATGTATTGCTACGAGCTGGATCTAAAATATTGGGTTGGGTTAACAAAAGATCCTTGAAATCGAACCCGACCATACCTTTCAGGACTCAAAACTTCAATAATAATTTGGTTACCAATGCCGTCCAGATTAACAGAACTATTGCTTGAAGCGATCGCTTCATACTTTTCCCTTTTTATCCTTTAGTTTCTCCTAATAAATCAACCAAGAAGTTAGAAATAAAATATATAATCAAACAAATGCAACATAACTTGGCATTATTTGCATTACAAATAATGAATTAAACCATTATAATTAAACATGATAAATATTTAAAATAATTTAAATTTTATTAAGTAAATATACCATAATTTCTGTAGTTTTAGTAGCCATAGGAGATCCATCTTTCTTTCTATGTGTAATTCAAAATACCTCATCATCAGCTATACAAGCAATTTCTCTTCGAGGCTTATATTTTTCTTAAAATATTCCTTCTTTAAAGTACTTTTTGGTCTCTCTATTTCTTTCCTAATGTCTTCTTCACATAATTATCTAAGACCTCTAAAGTAAATCTCTCCTGCAAATAACGCAAGTTTAGAAAATAAATATAAATGAAACTTAAACCAAAGTATTATAAATTACATTCAAGTTATTACCTTAATATTATCGAGAGCTTGATTTTTGTTACTATCAGGCATATGATGCCATGATTTGTAATTGATTGGCAACAGATTGGCATTTCGTGCTATAATGCCCAAGTATCCTACTAAAAGTTGAGCTTCTGATTCAATAGGCTGACCATGACTGTTTCTAGCTACATTGATACACTCGACAGAATTTAGATCCTATAAATCTTTTAAAAGCGTATGTCATCGAGTTTTATGCCTCCCACCACTTTTAGCTAAAAATATGGTATATGATAATATAAGAATTTGAAACAAAAATCAATAATAAAAGTCAACATGCATGTAAGTTAAAGTTAACATTACTTTGAATTTCTGTAGGTTCGTGAGCTGTATTCAAAACATTTGAATATCTAATAGCAGTCTATTGTTCACTATTTGTTTCTTTCAAATTTGGAGGACTTTGAATAATACTTAGATCTCACAATATTCTTCTAGGCATTTTATCTGTAATACACCTAAAATAGTTGAAATATTAGTAACTAATTACAACAATAATAGTACATATAAAATAGTTGAAATATTTAACAAGATCAAGATTTAAATTATAATATTACATATAACTAAAAAATCGTAAAATCTTACTACATCATGATTCGTAAATATCTTCATCCACATCCTAGCGAACCCATTGAAATTGTGTACTAGTACTAGGGATAGTTTCATTTAAGGTTTGTTTTAGAAAAGGCAAAGTTTTTTTTATCTTTCATCGATGTCATCTCTACTTCTATTGCCCATGTCAAACAAGTCTCTAAGAGTGTTACGGAGTACAACATACCAACCCTCATCAGTTGGATCTTTCAAGTAAAAAACTTATTTGACTTAAGAAGAAAATACATACGACTCGTCTATCAATTGTTATCCAGTGTGAATTGATCGAGAGAAGTCACCATTGTAAAACCAAATTGATCTTTTTCAATTCTGCGAGCAGTATTAAATCAGCCCAATCACATCGAAATAAGACAACCTTCGATTTGCCATAGTAATCCAACTCAATAATATCTGTAAGAAGTCCGTAATACTCCATATTTCCCTCAACAGGATTACTGTCCCTAGCACTAGCATAACTTGTAATTGAAGAATTAACAACTATTCCACAATTTTGAGTTCTCCTCAATCTTTCGTAAGATTTTATATGAAACCTGAATCCATTAATGAGGAAGGCAGTATATCTTTTTACTACTCTATTTGGACCTTGGGAAAGCCATTTAACTTCGTTATTGACATCCTTTCCACTCCAAACCTATTGAATTGAAAGTAAATTGATTAATTATAAATGTTATACGAAAACATCATTATTTTTCAATGAAAGCTTCAGTTGCATACCTTTTGCCCTAACCATTCATGAAAAGATTATTGCATAACTTATGAATCTCTCGATGTTGTAATCTTCGGGAGCGTGAACGAGATCTCAAGACTTGTTTTTACTCACTATGTTAAAAAGTGGATTACTTGGTTAGAAGATAAACAAATTAAAAAGATGAATATTTATCAAATTCTAAAACTTACTTACATAATGGTTCAATTGAATCGTGGTGAAAAAGAACATATCGATGTGCTTGTACCCAAAATCTATCATCTAAGTGTGCAATTTCAATTTTACCAATTGGTTATCCATAACTTTGAAATAAATAAATTTCGGCTAAGTTATGATTAGAGAGCCCAACTTTTCTACTTAGTCTATTCATTCTTATTTCAATATCTTCTAAATATCTAGAGTAGAAAGTCATACACTCCTCTGCCAAGTAACCTTCAGCAATTGGTCCATCTAGATAACGCTTATTATGACAATAAGACTTCAATTTACATAGGAACCTAAACATGATATTCAACATTATCAAAAGTTGTAATTAAAGGTATATTCATGAATGAATGAAAACTTTCCAAATAAATTAGCACCTCTCTATAGGATACATCCACCGATAGAAAATCGATTTACCAATAAGGCAACTCAAAACAAGTACTTCTTTTTTTCCACAAGTCTGCCTCATGAGGATCATCTTCTTCATTAGATTCGTCATCACTTTGCTAGTCAACATCGCCAATATACGCCTCCCTTAGTCTTCTTTTTGTTTACGTGTTGGGGGGTTGATTCATCTTCCCGTAACTAAAATTAATATCTTTTAACATGAAAAAGATTTCAGATCCAATGGTCTGCTCAGGAGCTTCTCTGAACTCTTCAATACCATCAAATAGAGTCCTTTGAAATCTAAATCTATGATTTCCATCTAACCACCGACAATGCCCCATATAAGAGAATTTCTTCCCATTATATAACTACTTCGAACATGTTTGAGCCGCACAACAAGGACAAGCATAACCTCCTTTGGTACTCCAACCAGATAAATTGGCATAAGCCGGGAAATCATTAATAGTCCAAAACAAAGCTACACGTAAACAAAAGTTCTCATTTCTCAAGACAACATATGTTTTAACACCCGTCCATAACTATTTAAACTCTTCAATAAGTGGCTGCATATAAATGTCAATATCATTCCGGGACCTTTCTCTCCCAGGATAATCATAGATAATATAAAAGAAGATTGCTTCATACAAATGCAACGGAGACAAATTGTAAGGAACAAGCACTAAAGGGCAAATACTGTACGAAGTACTCATGATTTTAAAAGGATTCAATCCATCAAATGCTAGCTCGAGCCTCACATTCCAAGGATTGCTTGCAAAGCTTAGAAATTTACTGTCAAATGATTTCCAAGCTAAAGAATCTACAGGATGCCTTAATAATCCATCATCAGTTTATTGATCATGATGCCACCTCATAAACTCAGCTATCTTTGACGACATGAAAGGCCTTTGAAGCCTTGGTATTAGTGGAAAATATTGCAAAATCTTTACTGGCTTCTTTCTTGACTGTGCCTCACCTTCATCCTCATTCATATCTTTTGCATTCCTAATTATCCAACGAGATTTACCGCGAACATGACAAGACTGCTGGTTTTTCCGATCACCCCAATACAACATGAAGTCATTTGGGCAACTATAAATTTTGTCATACCCATGGCCTAAATCTTTTATCATTTTCTTCATACCTTTGCATGAATGAGTGATTTTTGCAAACTAAAACATATCTCTCAAAAACTTTAACAATAATGTAAACCCGTTTCCGGTCCACCCTTCCAAAAATTTTAAATGAAAAAGATTAATGCAAAAGGACAGTTGTGAAAATTTTGATCCCTCATAAAGTTCTTCATTCATTTCATTAAGTAACTTATAGAACTTTGTCACTTCTTTGTTTGGCTCTTCATCAGGTGCACTTCTTCCTGTTTCAGTAAAAGTATTTCCACCAATATCACAACCATTAGATGCAATAATTTTTGGTGGAAATGATTGCAAACAATGACTGTGCATATTAAATGCATCCTGCAACATACCTTCCATGTCATCTTCTCTAATAGACTGATGGTAGGCATTATGAGGATAAGCCGGATTAATAGTTGAAGAATATCTACGAGGCATACATTCTCCATAAAAAATCTATTTTTTATAGCCCCGAATAAAGCCATCAACAATTAAATGTTCGTAGACAACTTCACGAATATGCCAATTAATGTTGCCACATTTCTTACACAGGCAAAGGATCGTATTCTCTTCACTTGAAATACAAAATTTAGAAAAGCTTATACTTTATTTCGATAGTCATTGCTTACCCTTGACAAATCTATCCAACTCTTATCCATTTTGTAGTTCGTGAGGTCTAAAGTTGACAATAAATTACAGTTACTTAAGTGTTCTAAATAGATTTAAATCATGTCATTGTACCAAAAATGATTTAATTCAATATAATTAAATTTTAATACATATCATTGAAAAATTTGTCATTCCAATAAAAATTTCAAAAAAAATAAAAATAAAAGAAACAAAAATATTTAGAATAAAATAAACTAATAAGGAAAAAAACACTTGAAAAAAAGTTATCATTAAACGAACAATTCAAAAAATAATTTTTGAATAGATGATAACTCTGCAGTCTAGTCTCTAAATTAAAGACAAAATTTATGACAATTAAAAATTATTAAAACACAAAAGTATAATATCAAGTGACAATCAAGAGCTTCTACATAAAATTTCGTAAATTTAATATCGTAATTTTCTTTTTGAAATGTTTCCTATAAATATAATATTGTGGTATAATAGATATTTGTTTCTCAAAATAACATTTAAATTTATGTTCAAATAGAAGCAATCATTTTGTTAGCATTTAAATAAAGGTAGAAAGTATTTCATTTATAATTTTAAGAGAAAAAAGTATTCAAAAAATATATTTAATTAGCATTTGAAAATTGTTTAATATTTAGGATGTATTTAATAAATTGTTAAAAATTTTCATTTCATTAAAAATATAGTTTTTACATTTAATATTTGAAATGTCACACACTGGTTTGGTGAACCAAATCTGTAACACCCCAAACTCGATTCGATGAACTAGATCCCCATCTTGGCTATTACCACATCAATACAGATGTAAACTTACCCTACTTATAAAAATTGCAATCGGCTACAACTCACTTAATTACAAAAATTTGAACTAAAATATGTAAGTATATACAATCAAGTGAATACAAGTACAACGCATGGCAATTAAATTACAAAAGTGTCTAGCTTGAAATCCTAATCTATCATAGAAATTCAATGGGTGCGAATTTCTACATACTGGCTTAGACTTTGAACACCTCGCCCAACTCGCTCTGTATGCATAATAAATTGATACGCCACTCTTTTGGCGTAGTCCTGGCCTCATTCCTTCAGGCGCAATCTCACATTCATTTTGAAAGATAGGAAACAACCATGTAAGTTCATAAGAACTTAGTGAGAAATAATCATTTAGACCTTAGTCTTTGTATTCCGTAAACAGGCAGATAGTCCATCATCAACAACTTATCTTTCTTTAAACATCATATGTCTATCATTATGAGGATCGCACCATTTATGAACATGATCATTCCTTTTGTCCCCTATAACATGATCTGTATCCTTTATCATTGTTCCATCAATGACTTCATCTCATCAAACTTCCTTTCTAACTTATCATGATGATGGTTCCTTTACCCATACTCTTCGGAAATCGACGAGTTACTTTTCATACCTGATCATTCTTCAACCCCTTAGTTCTCTTACTATTTACAAGTATATATCCTACTTTGAACTATCAAAGATAGAATTTACTCAAATTTGTTCTTTAAACTCACTTGGTTTTTATTTTGTATTTATTGGGTAGCACATTCTACAATTACTAATTTTGATTTTAAAAGAATCCATGCAAATATGCTATGTCATTCCATATAGAGTCTGCCACAAAAGAAGCTCATTAAGAATAAGGGTTCTATATAGTTTACCACAAAAACATTTCCTTCATAGTTTGTCATGCATATCGTTTATTCAAAGTTCTCCATGAATATCATTCATTCAAAGTTCACCATGAGTATCATTCCTTTAGAGTTCGCCACAGAGGCGTTTTAGTCATGGTTTCGATGAAGTAATAATAATGATCGTACCTAGAAAGTAACTATTATCACTATAAAAGGCAAGCGCAGCTACCGAATAGTAGTATAGTTAGTGGCAAGACTGGAATATCGAATCCAAGGAACCAAAAGTAATAGTAATGACTTTCTTCCTATTATCTAGCTTAAAAATAAAAGAGGATTTGGTTGTAAACTAACTAATCTAAATTAAACTAAAGACACGACAAAGAGTAAATTGGGAAATTACTTTGGGAGAACTGAATGATAAAGACAATACCCAAGGAAGAATCCACCTAGACTTCACTTGTTATCTAACTCTGAACTAGACGATTTCTTCATTCGACTTGATCCGTAGAGATCCTTAAATTATGTTAATATCTCCATCGAGAATAAGAACAACTAATCCTAGGTTGATTAATTGAAATATTTTTCTAATTAAAACCTCTAGTCTTGCATTAACTCGATCTATGGATCCCTATATTAGATTTGACTCTAATCCAGCAGATTTTTGTCGTTCTATGTCTAGGATTGCAATCAACTCCGCTTAATTGTGTTGGATCTACTCTTACACAGGGACTTTTGCTCCTCTACATAAGCACATTCGACTTAAATTAATATTCCAGAAATATCAATTCAAGAATTAAAAACACAATTAAGAATAAATCGAATATTTATCATATAGTTTAGATAACAATAACAAGATTCGTCTTAGGTTTCATCCCCCTTAGGTATTTGGGGGTTTAGTTCATGTTCATAAAAGAAAACATCTCAGAATAAAGAAAATAACAAAACATAAAGAAAACCCAAAACTCTTGAAAGGATTGAAGGGAGATCTTCAGTCTTGATGTAAATCCTGGCTTCTGAGATGGATCAATCGACTTCCTTCGAGTAATTCCTCGTCTTCTACTCTCAGTCTTGGCGGGGACACTGAACACTATTGTAGCTGCCTCTTAGGATTTTTACATAGAGTTTGGATTGTCTTTCTTAGCCCCTAAGTAGCTTTTTCCGCTTGAAAATAAACTTCATCATGACAAGGACACGCCCGTGTGAATCGAGCCTAGATCATACTCAAGCATGTTAATATGGCATGACCGTGTGGGTTACCCGTGTGACGAACTCCAGGCCGTGTTGTTTCTTTGCTTTGGCCCATTTTCACCGTTTTCGGTTCATTTCTCGTTCTTTTCACACTTCTATGCTCTCCTAAGTATAAAACATGAAATTAAAGGATTAGGAGCATCAAATTCCACAAATTCAATGATAATTCATCCATAAATGTGCTAAATGTGGGATAGAAATATCTATAATTTATAGTTTATCAAATACCTCCACACTTAAGCCTTTGCTTGTCCTCAAGAAAAATCACAACTCACAATTAAAAATCATTCTTCTCAACCTATAATCTTTATCAATAATGTTTCGAACTAATCCACAAGTAATCATACATTGAGAATTCAACTGAAAGAAAATTAAAGTCTTAAACAATCTAAGTTGAGAATTTTATCACAGAAACATAGGTTTTCTACCCTCTTTTAAGTAATTACTTTTAATTCAAAATCAACAATAGTTGACACCCTCATTAAAGATTCACTCTATTCACTCGAAGTGTTTAGGGTTCAGAAATCAAGCACTCATTAGTCAACATGAAAAGTTATTACCATATGCTTGCATGAAAATCAAATCTCCACCACTATGTATTGACATGATACATCAATCAAAAGGTCTTTTAGAAGGTTGTAACGGGGCTTTGGTTAGGGGTGTGGTCACAAGCTGAAAAAGAAGGTTAAAATCGAGATTGAACTGAAAAATCATCTAACTAGAAAAATCTCTATCACTGAAATAAATACATACATTTGAGTTGTTTCCTCATGACTAACATTATTTAAGAGCTATAATTACAAAATAATATGCTAAACATTTAAGTTACAACTAATTTTTTTAATAACAAATCGAATACTTTACAAACTTTAACTACTGAAAGGGAGAACATAACTAGATAATTATTCAATTCAATTCTCAACAAAAATAGGGATCAAAGTAATTAAAGGGATTTCAACAAAAATGGGTTATTGTTTAATATTGAGGGTAAGTCAATGAATGGCTTGCTAGGCTCAAAAGGGTTCACTAGGGGTTAATTTATGAAGGTAGGCTTTTATGGAGTAAGTAGTTTAAAACCTAGGTGCCTTTATCATTTCGATATATCAAATCAATGGTGTGGTCTTGACATGTATAATCGAAGCAAGTTCTAGAGTAACAGATCAATATTGACTCACTCAAAGCAATAATAAAAGTGAGCACGAAAGGATGTATGCTCAAAAGGCTCAAAAATCTCACCAGAATTATGGCTTTTGATGTCAATCCTGCGAATTTCAAATCTCAAGATAGCACTTAAAATTGGGGAAAACAACCTAGAAAAATTTTAAATTCTCAAAAATTTCAGCTTATCATGCTTGATTCTCTAATGTCTTAAAGTTTGAATAATCAAAGCACAAATACTTATGTTTTAATTCTAAACATATCAATAAAAATCATAAATCAATTAGAATTCATTCTAATTGTTAAGGCCAAGATTCAGGGATTTGACAATAATGCAAAAAGTGAAAGTGAGTAAATTTCAGGGATTTTCTGATAAAACTTAATAATCTCCCCACACTTAAGATGTACATTGCCCTCAATGTACAAAATTAAATTTACTAACACTATAACCATAAATCTTAAGATAGGGAGAGAAGTGAAACTCCCTAAATATTGGATGAATTCCTTGAGTAGTGAAAGCTGAATTGGAGAAAGGACTACTTGAAGTTCATGATTCTGGGTGACTAAAGAGAATAAGCACAACTATATGGAGAATTCAAGTATTACTCGATAAGAAATGTAGTGCAAAATAAAAAGAGAAGAAAAAATATAAAGTAAAGAAAACTAAAACTAAAAATAAAGTAATAGGGGATTGGGCACACGGCTGTGGCACACGCCTGTGTGCCCTGGGGCTAGCCCGTGTGTTTCGTGGGATTATGGTGTGACCACGGGTGATAGGGACGGGTGTGTCACACACCCATGCTAATCTCTCAGTTTCAACCACGGCTTATGGGCAAGGGCGTGTTCCACGCCCGTGTTGATTTGGTAGGTTCGCCCACGGCCATGTCGTACGGCCATGGTGATTTGTTGAAACCCGTGTTTTGGGAAAAAATTTTGCTCTGTTTTCACACGACCGTGTTGCATGGCTGTGTCTCCACCCATGGTGTGACCAGGGCCTTAGGCAGACCCGTGTGCCTAGCCATGTGGCTCTGAAAAATGTACGTTTTAAGGACTTAGTTATTTAGATGTTATAAACTGAATTTAAAGAAATCAACAATGTTAGTGCTCGGGTTGCCTCCTAAGAAGCACTTATTTAGAGTCTAAGCTTGACTTACCTTGCTTGCACCTTTATGAGGGTTCATGGAGCTTAAGCTCCTCCCTATCATTCTTAAAATCGTTTCCATTATATAGTTTAAGTTGATGACAGTTTACCTTAAAAGTGCCGTGAGTTGGATGTGTTACCTTAATTGTGTCGTAGGGAAGAACACTTTGAACTATGAATGGGCCTGACCATCTCGATTTTAGCTTTCCAGGGAATAATTTAAGCCTTGAGTTGTAAAGCAAAACAAGATTGCCACTTTTAAACTGTTTGTGTTGCTTTAGACGAGTGCCATGGCGCCGATTTGTGGCTTCCTTGTATAAGCGTAAGTTTTCATATACATTATAGCGCCATTCGTCCAACTCATTTAGCTGCATGAGTCTCTTTCCACCTGCAAGATTAGGGTCGAGGTTTAGAAATTTGGTAGCACAAAACGCCTTATGTTCTAGTTCAAAGGGTAAATGACAACTTTTCCTATAAAAAAGTCTATAAGGAGATGTTCCTATGGGAGTTTTGAACGTAATTCTATAAGCCCATAAAGCGTCATCTACTTTCATTGCCCAATCTTTTCTATTTACCTGTACGGTTTTCTCTAAGATGCATTTTAGCTCTCTATTAGCTACTTCAACTTGTCCACTGGTTTGAGGGTGGTAAGGGGTAGTTGTTTTATGGTACACTCCATATTTCTGTAAAACTTTTTCAAACTGAGCATTGTAGAAATGAGTTCCCCTATCACTGATAATTGCTCATGGTGTTCCAAATCGAGAAAAAAGTTTTTTAAGGAATCTTACTACCATTCTAGCATTATTAGTAGGTAAGGCTTGGGCTTCTACCCATTTAGACTTGTAATCAACTGCTACTAAAATGTATTTATTTTCGAATGAGCTAGGGAATGGACCCATGAAATCGATACCCCATACATCGAATATTTCACATTTAAGCATATACATTTGATACATTTCATCATGTTTAGAGATATTACCTGTTCGTTGACATTTGTCACAAGAAGTAACATACCTGCTGCTGTTTTTAAATAATGTGGGCCAATAAAAACCTGATTCGAGTATTTTATGGGCGGTCTTAGTTCTACTGTAGTATCCTCCTGTTGGTCCTAAATGGCAGTTTTCCAAGATCTTGTTTGCTTTAGTTGTTGTAACACATTTTCGAATGACTTGGTCTGCACAATACGAAAAAGAAAAGGGTCTTCCCAAAAGTAGTTTTTCACATTAGTAAAGAATCGCTTCTTTTGCTGATGTGTCAACCCTTTTGGGGTTATGTTAGCAACTAAGTAATTTGCAATGTCAACAAACCAAGGTACCTCAACATCAGATATGATTAGGAGTTGTTCTTCAGGAAACGAGTCGTTTATTTCGACCTCATCGAGTTCTTTGAGATGTGGATTCTCAAGCCTGGAAAAGTGATCGGCTGCCAAGTTTTCAGCTCCTTTTTTGTCTTGTTTTTCCAAATTGAATTCTTGCAACAATAAAATCCATTTTATTATCCATCCTATTAAACGAAGCGCGGAATGATCAGTATATATGATGACTTTAGACAATATTAGATATGGTCTAAATTTGTCGAACACAAAAACCACAGCTAGTAATTCTTTTTCTGTGGTAGTGTAGTTCTCTTGTGCGGCTGTTAAAGTTTTGCTAGCATAGTAGATTGGCTAGAAATACTTGTCTCTTCGCTGTCCAAGAACTGCACCTACTGCAAAATCACTCGCATCACACATTAGCTCAAAAGGTAAATTCCAATCAGGTGTAATTATAATTGGAGCATTAGTGAGTTTCTCTTTCAGAGTGTCAAATGCCTCTAAGCATTCCTGATCAAAATTGAAGGGTACGTCTTTTTCTAGTAATTTTGTTAATGGCTTAGTTATTTTAGAAAAGTCTTTAATGAATCTTCTATAAAAACCAGCATGTCCTAGAAAGCTTCTAATTGCCTTAACTAAACTAGGGGGAGGTAGTTTTTCAATGGTCTCAACTTTTGCTTTATCTACTTCTATCACTTTACTAGAAATTTTGTGTCCTAGCACAATACCTTTTCATACCATAAAATGACATTTTTCCCAATTGAAAACAAGATTTGTTTCTTCACATCTTATTAAAACTCATTTTAGATTTTTAAGGCAAAGATGGAAAATGTTACCGAATACCGAGAAGTCATCCATAAATACCTCAATGATATCCTCCACAAGTTCATCAAAAATTGCTAGCATGCAACGTTGAAAAGTAACAGGAGCATTACATAATCCAAAATGCATTCTACAATAAGCAAACGTACCGTATGGACAAGTGAATGTCATCTTCTCTTGATCTTCAAGAGCTATTGGGATTTGGAAATAGCCAGAAAGTCATCTAAAAAGCAGAAGTACATATGTCCTGATAGTCTTTCTAACATCTGATCAATGAAGGGTAAGGGGAAGTGATCTTTTCTAGTGGTATCATTCAATTTCCTGTAATCAATACAAACTCTCCAACCTGTGACAGTTCTTGTAGGGATTAATTCGTTCTTTTCATTGGCCACAATAGTCATGCCACCTTGCTTAGGAACAACCTACACAGGATTTACCCAAGCACTGTCAGAAATAGGATAAATAATTCCAACATCTATAAGTTTAATTACCTCGGTTTTAACCACTGCCTTCATGTTGGGGTTCAATCTTCTTTGAGCTTGCACACATGGTTTATATTCATCCTCTATCAAAATTTTGTGGGTACAAAAAGAAGGACTGATTCCTTTAATGTCAGAAATTTTCCAAGCTATGGCTCTTTTATGTTTTCTTAACAGTTGGATTAATTCCTCCTTTTCCTTGGGTTGCAAGTTTGAAGCAATAATTACTGGTAGTGTAGAATTGTCTCCGAAGAATGTATATTCTAAGTGTTTGGGTAATTGTTTGAGATCTAGTTTGAGAGGTTTGTCAACAGAGGGTTTTTGTCTTAGTGCATCTTTAATCTTAATGCCCTCGTAATCTATTTGTCTTGCAGAAGGTTTATTAGAGTTTACCTCAGTTATTACCTTTTTCATCTCAGTGGTGACTTCGTCCTCTCCTCTACCTTGAATGGGACACAGTTCCAACGTGGCTTTAAGAGTGATTTCCTGAAAAGAATCTTGAATAGAATAATCAATGGAATCAATAAAATAACAGGAATCATCCTGTTCCCTAGAAAATTGCATGGCATCATAAATTTTAAACACAATTTCTTCATCACCTACCCTAAGCACAAGTTTACCATCTCTTACATCAATAACAGCTCTAGCAATAGCTAAAAATGGTTGTCCTAGGATTAAGGGTACCTCAACATCCTCATCCATGTCTAACACAACAAAATCAACAGGGAATATAAATTTATCCACATTAACTAATACATCTTCAATGATACCCCTAGGATATTTAACAAATTTATCGGCTAATTGAATACTCATCCTAGTGGGTTTTGGTTCCCTTAGACCTAGTTGTTTCAACGTTTTATAGGGCATTAAGTTAATGCTGACACCTAAATTTGCTAATGCATTTTTAATATTTAAATTACAAATTAAACAAGGAATAGTAAAACTTCCTGAATCTTTCAATTTGGTTGGGAGTTTGTTCTGGAGGATCGCTGAACACCCTTCGTTAAGTTCCACTATGGATAGTTCTTCAAACTTCCTTTTTTTTAGAAGTTCTTTCAAAAATTTTGCATATGTGGGCATCTACGAAATAGCTCCAACAAAAAGGTAAGTTATTATGCAATTGTTTAAAAAGTTCAAGAAATTTACCGAATTGAGCGTCCATGCGGTCTTTCTTCAATTTTGCTCGGTATAGGTGGGTGGGTTGTATTCCTTAAGTACTGGTGGAGCGTTTTCTTTGGGCTCGACTTCCTCAACATTTTCCTTGTCATGCTCTTGTAATACCCTCTTTTTAGGTTCAACTAGCGTTTTCCCACTCCTTAATATAACTACTTTAACGTGCTCCTTAGGATTAGTCTCTGTGTTCCTTGGCAAACCATCTTGTGGTCTTTCGAGATTAGTTTAGTAAGCTAGCCTATTTGAGTTTCGAGTCCTTGAATAGATGCTTGCTGGTTTTTAAGTTTCGTCTCGGTGTTCTGGAAATGGGTTTCTGACACCGAGATAAATTTTGTAAGCATCTGCTCAAGGTTCGGCTTTTTCTCTTACTGGTAAGGTGGTTGCTGAAATCCTGGAAGAGGTGGTGGTCTCTGATTTCCTTGTCCTCCCCATGAAAAATTGAGGTGGTTCCTCTAACCTGCATTGTAAGTATTACTATAAGGGTTATTTTGAGATATAGAATTATTACCCATATAGTTGGCTTGCTCATTTTCCATGCCATATCCATAGGTAGGGAACTCAGAATTGCTCATGTTTCCTTGAATTGAGTCGCACTACATTACTGGGTGTACCTGCATAGAACCAACTAAACCGTCAATCTTTTTATTTAAGAGTTCTACCTGATTTGACAGCATAGTGACTGCATCAATATTAAAAACTCTGGTAACTTTTTGCAGCTTTGTTCTCATGACTTGCCACTAATAGTTATTCAGTGACATCTCCTCTATAAACTCGTAAGCTACCTTTGGTGTTTTGTTATTGATTATTCCACCGGCGGCTGCATCAATCATCTGTCTCATTGTGTTGTTCAAACTGTTGTGAAAAGTTTGAACTTGTAACCATAGAGGTAACCTATGGTGAGGGCACCTTTTCAATAAATCCTTGTATCTCTCCCAAGCATTGTAGAGTGTTTCTAAACCCATCTGCACAAAAGAAGAGATATCATTCCTTAATTTTGCCGTTTTAGCTGGTGGAAAATATTTAAGTAAAAATTTTTCAGTCATTTGTTCCCATGTAGTGATAGACCCTCATAGTAGAGAGTTTAACCACTGTTTGGCTTTATTCCATAAGGAAAAAGGGAATAATCGAAGATGAATAGCATCATCAGAAATGCCATTTATTTTGAATGTGTTGTAGAATTCCAAAAAATTAGCTAAATGTGAGTTAGGATCCTCATCTTGGAAACCATCAAACTGAACAGACTGTTGTATCATTTGAATAGTGTTAGGTTTTAGTTCAAAATTATTTGCAGCAATAGTAAGCCTGACAATACTAGATTCAATACTAGCCAAATTAGGTTTAGCATAATCATACATGGTACGCGGAATAGGATTTTTCTTAACAGGATTTGCGGCTACTAAGGAGGTAGCTGATTATCTTGATTTGCCTCCATCTCTTTAGTAGATTCAGATTCTTCTTCTTGTCCCTGTTCTGGGTGCTGTAGGCTTCTTCTTATCTCTCTATGATTTCTGCGAACTATGGCTTCTAGATCGCTATCAAACAATAATGGTCCTACCGGGTTTCTTCTAGTCATAAACTAGAGATACCTATTAGAGAAAAAAAAGAGAAAATTTTAGTAAATAAGATCTAAAAAATAGAAAATAAATTGCTTATAAAAGTAAAGATGGCTAAAGTAATAGAAATCGAGTGTTCCTAATATTTTAGCTCCCTAGCAACAGTGCCAAAAACTTGATCGTGATTTGGATGAAGTAATAATAATGATCGTACCTGGAAAGTAACTATTATCACGATAAAAGGCAAGCGCACCTATCGAATAGTAGTATAGTTAGTGGCAAGACTAGAATATCGAATCTAAGGAACCAAAAGTACTAGTAATAACTTTCTTCCTATTATCTAGCCTAAAAATAAAAGAAGATTTGGTTGTAAACTAACTAATCTAAATTAAACTAAAGACACGACAAAAAGTAAATTGGGAAATTACTTTGGGAGAACTGAATGATATAGACAATACCCAAGGAAGAATCCACCTAGACTTCACTTGTTATTAAACTCTGAACTAGACGATTTCTTCATTCTACTTGATCTATAGAGATTCTTAAATTATGTTAATATCTCTGTTGAGAATAAGAATAACTAATCCTAGGTTGATTAATTGAAATCTATTTCTAATTAAAACCCCTAGTCTTGCATTAACTCGACCTATGGATCCCCATAGTAGATTTGACTCTAATCTGGTAGATTTTCGTCGTCTTATGTCTAAGATTGCGATCAACTTCGCTTAATTGTGTTGGATCTACTCTTACAGAGGGACTTTTGCTCCTCTGCATAAGCACATTCGTTTTAAATTAATATCCCGGAAATATCAATTTAAGAATTAAAAACACAATTAAGAACAAATCGAATATTTATCATATAATTCAAATAACAATAACAAGATTCGTCTTAGGTTTCATCCCCCTTAGGAATTTGGGGGTTTAGTTCATGTTCATAAAAGAAAACATCTCAGAATAAAGAAAATAACAAAACATAAAGAAAACCTAAAACTCCTGAAAGGATTGAAGGGAAATCTTCAGTCTTGATGTAAATCCTGGCTTTTAAGATGGATCAATTGGCTTCCTTCGAGTAATTCCCTGTCTTCTACTCTCAATCCTAGCGGGGACACTGTACACTCTTGTAGTTGCCTCCTAGGGTCTTTATATAGAGTTTGGAATGTCTTTCTTAGCCCCTAAGTAGCTTTTTCCGCGTGAAAATAAACTTCATCACGACAGGGACATACCCGTGTGGCACGCCCGTGTGGCACGCCCGTGTGAATCGAGCCTCGGCCATGCTCGAGCCTGTTAATGTGGCACGGTCGTGTGGGTTACTCGTGTGACGAACCCCAAGCTGTGTTTTTTCCTTGCTTTGGCCCATTTTCTCTATTTTCGGCCCGTTTCTCATTCTTTTCACTCTCTTATGCTCTCCTAAGTATAAAACATGAAATTAAAGGATTAGGAGCATTAAATTCCACAAATTCAATGATAATTCATCCATAAATATGCTAAATGTGGGATAGAAATATGTATAATGTACAGTTTATCACATTTCATTCAGATGGTTGCCACAAGGGTTATTCTTATAAAGACTTCCAAAAAGGCTAATCTTTCTATTTTTTTCCACAAGGCACTTTCATTTCATGATTGGCCACAAAGGCTTGCATATCATGATTCGCCACAAAGAATTTTCTTTCATGTTATGCCATAAAGGCTTTTCTTTGCTGACATGTTTACGATATAGATTTTGTAACAGCCTGAAATTAGGCCTAGTCAGAATAGTGATTTTGGAATCATTTACCCGAGATTAGAGAAAATTATGTTAGTATTCTTTTATGCGTTATGGTATTTTTAAAGAGTGCATAAAAATTTTGGTGAACTAATTTACACAATTGAAGGCTTAATCGCGAAAAAGGACTAAATCGCATAAAGGGCAAAAGTTGTGAATTGCTAGTAAATTGAGGTAAATAGCAAGAGAACCAAAATTAAGGGGTATAAAGAGGCAAATAGGCCCTTAATTAGAGCTTGGCCAGCCATGAGAAGCAAGGGAGACAAAAAGAAATGAAAAGTCAAGGTTTAGGTGAGTTGGTGACTTATTTTTGATTAAAATAAAATAAATAGTAAAAAGATGTCGCCACCTTCATCATCTCTTGTTCTTCACTGGAAATACCAAAAAAAATAGAGGTGTGAGAGCTTCAAAATTTTTAGCAACTTCTAGCACTCATAAGTAAGTGATTCTTAAGGCCTTTCTTGAATATTTTTACATTTTTGGAACCCTTGTAGCATGAGCTACCTATTAAGGGGTGTATTTTTCAATTTGGTTGAAAATTTAGAGTTTTTCCATGAGTTATAAGTGTTGTTTGCTGGAACTTTATGAAGGAAAATGAATGTATGTAACACCCCAAACTTGGCCTAGGAGTTAGGCACGAATCTGGCGGTGTCAAATTGGAGTGCTTTTTGAAAACCATATTTCTTGTTGATAAAACCTATTTGAAGGTTAAGACCTCTTTGTTAATTCTTAGCCATTTGTTAACCACTTGAAATTGTCAATACTTTTAAAACATTGTTTGTTGCGGAAGCTTAAAAATTGAGTTGCAGAAATGTTGTGTTTTGAAAGCAGTCATCGTTTTGGAAAATCGCGTTCTAATACTATCAGTTAAAATGGAAGCAGATCAAAATCTCAAACTTAAAATAAAATCCAGAGAGGCCTTATTACATCAAAAACCCAAATTTAAGTTATTGAAAAATAAATAGTCGATGTAATGGAGTTGCAGTTGTGTTGCCACCATTGAGTCCCTTGCAGCATCAATCCACCTAACACTAAGGATTACCTACACAGTTAAAAGCAGGGTGAGTTTACGAAAACTTAGTGTGTAATCCCCTAATATGAAAACAGTCAGTCAAACAAATAAAATACAGAAACAGTCTGGGCCTAAGCCCATTATAGCAAACAGTATCAGATAGGCCTTAGGCCATTATAATAGCAGAATCAGAAGTAGAACATATGTGGGCTTTAGCCCATTACAGTAGCAGAATCAGAAGCAGAACATATGTGGGCCTAAGCCTAAAACAGGAACAGAATCAGAATGTAGTATGTATGATGCATGATGCATGTTATCCCATCCAACCCTGCACTTGCCTCCGTCCAACCCTGCACTTACAGTGGGGATAAAATCGACCCACCCAACCAACACACCAAGAGTTAGCACCGGTTGTGGCACTAACTAGAATTGCAGCAAGGCTACCAGATAAATAAGTGGCTTTAAGCCATCAATACAACCTACTTTTGGTAAAATGAACGGCACTAAGCCACCGATAATATGCGTGGCTCAAAGCCATCGGTAAAATGGACAGCACTAATCCATCGATAATATGCGTGGCACAAAGCCATTGATAAATTGGACAACACTAAGCCATCGATAATATGCGGGCACAAAGCTCATCAGTAAATTGGACCGCACTAAGCCATCAATAATATGCGTGGCACAAAACTATCGGTAAACTGGACAGTAGTAAGCCATCAATAATATGCATGGCTCTAAGCCATTGGTAAAATGAATGACACTAAGCCATTGATAGTATGAACGGCACAGAGCCATTGGTGGGTCCATAGTCATCTCGTGTGACCCGTGCAACCTTAACAGATCAGTACAAATATACGGCTTTAAGCCTTTAGTGGGTCCACAATCGTCTCGTGCGACCCGTGTGACCCTAACAGATTAGTACTTCCTCCATAACAATCACCCAACCCATGCAGCATGTCGCGCATGTATGCAAAACACAGAAATATCACATAACATACTCAATCAATCAAACATCATATAAGGCATAACGGTCGTTCTACCCTATAGGGGTATTACGGTTATTTTACCCTACAGGGGTATTACGGACATTTAACCCTACAGGGGTATTAGATCATTTTACTCTATAGGGGTATTACAGTCATTTTACCACCCATCAGGAGGTCCACAGTCACCTTGAGTGACTGTTGCAACCTGAATAGTCATAACGGTGTATATAGGCCCAAAGCCCACTATCCAGCCCAAGTGGGCCCACATGCTCGTGTGGCCCATTTAGCCTAGATTAAGCCACAGCTAAGCGAACTACATAACCCAAACCAATCTTTACCAGATAACGTGGACTTTAACCGTGTGTGGCCTATGAGCCCATTGGGCCCACACGACCCATTCAGCCCATAACGACCTGAGCCCATAAGAACACTCATGGTGGCCTCTATAATCTTACGCCCATATTCGTGGGCTCGGTTTACCACACGAGTGATCACATGCCCATGTGGCCTTAAACACTGTGTTTTTTGGCTTTTCAGCTTTTATTGATTTACAGTCTACTAGAGGGAGATACACACTTGATGCGAAACTGTGCTAAGATCCATAAGTATCTAACCTACATTCTTTCATAACACACTATTAATAATCTAACTATAGGGTTAAGACGACCCCCTCTTAATGATACTTATCCACAGATAAATTGTCACTTGCCTTAATCGATCGATGAAAGATTGCCCACTTAATCCGTTATAAGCGACAGACCGCAACTCCTTCACAGTTATCCTACAACACATTTAGAACTTCGTAAACTAATCTATTTATTTAATAAGTAACCACCCCATTTACAATGCCTGAGGCAACTACTCTCCTTATCGCAAAACTTACGAGCCAAAAATAACTCACACTAGATAGAACCCTCCTGCTTGAAGAAAGAAAGTCGACTGAAGAGGGTGGAAGGAGAACCAAGTATTTGATTAAGGTAGGGATTCTAAAATAAGCCCCCTCTCTTTTGAGAGAAATCGAAAGTGATAGAAGAGAAAAGAGATAAAAAATATTTGGCTTAACAATGTAAAAAAATAAGAAAAATGGCACACTTGATAAAAGACGAAGGAACTGAGAACCAAAAGTAATCGGCCAAGAGAACCCAATTGAGAAAAAGAAAGAATGTGAATTCAGCAAAAAGGAGAAGAAAGTAACCGAATGCTGAGAGAAGAAAAGCCAAAACTTGAAGGTGTTGAGAAGGAAAGAAGATGAAATAATCGGTGAATTAAGGGCGAAAATAGAGAGTAGTCTGCTAAAGTTTTAGAGGGAAAAAGATAGATAGTAGTTGGCTAAAGGGGAGAAGTGAAACCCGAAAAAGTACCCAAAACAAAAGCTAATACGCTAATACTATAGTTCAATTGGTTTCTAAAGAAAACGAGAGAAAGAAAAAAGAAATAAAAACAAAACCCGAATTAACAATACCAATATTCGGCCACCCCACCAAGAGTAGAAAGCTCCAAAGCAAAAGACCCTAAAACCAAAAAATGAGGAGAGGGAGCCTCGCAAACCAAATTTATGTGCCCACATTTGGTCACAACTACCACTCCCCTGCTTATTAATCCACCCCTCAAACTTCTCAATGATATCCTCTTTGATTTTCTCCCCATATCACTCAACATCCAATTCAAATTGCTTCCAACTACCTTATGACCAATTCAAACTCAGAGTCTCAGTCCAACTCCACCTCTTATATCGCTTAAGCAACAAAAATTAATACCCCTATTTGTTGTGCCCTCACTCGAACCTCAAACCTCATGCACCACTCCTCACGCTACTTTACCATTAAGCCAATAGGCTCCTTGTGTCATAACTTATCCTCAATATTTTATAAAGCCTACATGCCAATGTCCAAGTTTATGCAAGGAAAAACCAAAAATTCTGCACACGCCAAGACTTGAACCTCAAACCTTACAGTTAGACATCACGCCACCTTGCCACTAGACCACAAGATCTCTTTGTGTCATATTCTAACCAAAATAATTTATAAGGCCAACATGTTAAAGGCAAGGTTTACTTAAGAGAAAAAAACTAAAATTTTGCTAGAGCCTAGATTTGAACCCAGGACTTCTCCAACACTTCCAAACACTCGTAAACCACTCAAATAGACCATTATTGATGTTACTATGTTGCACAACTAAACACTTATGTGCTGTCTCCCAACAGCTCCCTTACTCAAGGCCCAAATTCAGGGCGTTACAATGTAGGTTGAATAAACAACTTTTGTGAAAGGGGTGTTTATGGAAAACACCTAAATTGGACTTCTTTGTAAAGTTGTAAAATAAAGAGTAAGTGTTTGAAATAATGAGAATTTGGGGCAACCATCAAAGTAAAAAGAGTTTTGTTCGGCTTGGTTAATGTGGAAATTTGATAAAAATCAATTTCCGAGCTTAGGGGTAAAATGGTCATTTTACTAAGGTCTAGGGGCAAAATTATCATTTTGCCAACTTTATGACTTTTGAATGGTTAGATTAAATTGGTGATTAAAGTAGTGAATTTTTATTGATATAGATCACGATTTACAAAATCCAAACTTAGATCGAGGGAAAGCCAAGCTCGTAGATTAAAGTCGATTGAGTAACCATATTTTGTATACCGATGTAAGTTGGATGTAAATAATACAACTTTATTTTATGTTTATACATTGATTTTGATATTGCATAAAATGTTGATTATGCCTTTGTAATGATATATTGAGGTTGAGATGGTAAATTTCCCGATGGAACTGTAAGAATAGATTGGATAATTATGCCGTGAGACTAGGGCTATACGAGAGCTAGTGTAAGACCATGTTTGGGACATGGCATCGGCCTCGTTATGTGTCAGTGTAAGACCATGTCTGGGACATGGCATCGGCACCGAGATGGAGGAGCTAGTGTAAGACCATGTCGGGCTCGATATGAAAGAGTCAGTGTAAGACCATGTCTAGGACATAGCATTGGCTCGAGATGTATGCCAGTGTAAGATCATGTCTGGGACATAACATCAACGATGAGACTAGAGCTAGTGTAAGACCATGACTGGGACATGGCATCAGCCTTAACATGTTAGCTAGTGTAAGACCACGTCTAGGACATGGCAGCTGCGCTTAACCTACGTTTGAGGCTATTGAGTATCCTCTTCTATTCCACTGAGTTCCATGGGAAAAATTTATAGCTTGAGTAATTAAATGAAATGATGAGCTTATTGTGAGTGATACAGGTACTTGTATATCATCTATGTAAAATGAGCTCGACCTTATGTTGTATAATTAGTAAGAGAATGATGATGGGTAAGTTATGCCTATAATCATTCATGTTTATGAGTGGATGTTGGTATGTTATGGGCATGTTAATTCATGGTAATTTGTTGATGATGTTTACATTCAACTTACTAAGCTTTATCCTTACCCCTCTCCTTTCCATTTCCTTTTAGTGCCGCCTAGTTGGCTCGTGGATCAAAGCACGTCGCAGGCTCTTTTCACAATATCATCCAAAGCACTCGGTATAGTTAATTTTAGCATTTTAAGAATATGACATGTAAATGACTTTATTCTTTTGTAAGTGTCATATTATTTTGTAGTGGACACGACCCAGCACATGTGCGTATGCCACGGCTGTGTGATTGATGACGTCAGAAACAAAATGTCAAGGTTTTTGCACACGGGTTGCAACACGGGCGTGTCATGCCCATGTGAGGGACACGGGCTGAGCACACGGGCGTGTGCCAGGCTGTGTGAAAACCCCTGTAGGTTCAATGTTAGAAAATAAATCCACACAGACAAGGGGCACGATGCCTAGGCCGTGTGAACCACACGGGCCATCAGCTCGGCCATGTCTAGAGGCCACACAGACGTGTTGCCATTCCACACGGGCGTGTGCCCTGTTTTTAGTGGTTTTTGAAAAAAATTTCTTTACTGCCCGAAATGGTCCCGGATTGTTTCTAAACCATGTTTTAGGCCTCATGCCCATATGAAGGTTTGTAAGACAACATTAAAAAAAAAGTTTTAATTTGGGACGCATTTCTTTGAGTATAAGTTGAATGTTCGCATGAGATTTAGTAAGGTAATGCCTCATACCTTATTTTGGTGTCGTATACGACTAAGGGGTGTTACATTTAGTGGTATGAGAGCTATGGTTTAGTAGATTTTAGGACTGACTTAACTTGTATACGAGTCTATCTATACATGCCATATCTGTAATATTATAGTGTGACGACTCCTGACAATTTTAAATTGTACTTTTCGTATAGTAAATGAATTTTGAAGGAGCTATGGCAGATGATGGAAAGTAACGCACCGGCTCTCGCTGAAGAGATCGTGCCGGTTAAGTTCGAGCCGGTGACAATGAGTCAAGGTGGAGGGGCTAGAAAGGCCTACCTCCAGATGATGCATGCTTGGTACACGGAGTACGTTCGTGCGAACCTGAACACTCCACCTCCCCCACCTCCTTTAATTTATCACCATGCCCTAGTAGCTCCTCAAGGAGCATAAATGGGTTAGAGAGAAAAACCTCAGTAGATCGAATTAGAAAACATGGGGTCTAGGAATTTCGGGCGAATAAAAATGATGATCCGGTGAGAGGCGAGCTCTGGTTGGAGAACACTATTAGAGTGTTCGATAAGTTATCATGCACACCTGCGGAGTGCATAAAGTGCATAGTGTCACTTCTATGGGATTCAGCCTACTAGTGGTGGAATACTCTCCTGTTAGTGGTACCGAGAGAAAGAGTAACTTGAGAGTTCTTTCAAGAAGAGTTCTGGGAAAAGTATATTAGTCAGAGGTTCATCGACCAAAAGAAAAAGGAGTTCCTTGAATTGAAGAAAGGTCGAAAGACAGTTACCGTGTATGAGCGCGAGTTCGTGAGAGTCAGCAGCGAGTATGCACATGAGTGCGTGTCTACCGAAGCCACCATGTGTAAGCAATTTTAGGACGGCTTAAATGAGGACATTCAATTGTTGGTGGGTATTCTAAAGATCCAGGAGTTTGTAGTACTCATTGAAAGAGCATGTAAGGCCGAAAAGTTAGCCGAAGAGAAGAGAAAAGCTGAGATGGAGTCCCGTGATTTGAAGAAAAGATAGATAGGGAAATCACATCAGACCTCATCTAAAAGATCGAGAGAGTTTGCTACCCAATCGACTACTTCAGTGGGATACTCGGGTAGAAGCAAGAATAAACAGCATACAGTGCCCAAAGCTCAGACTACCTCCGTTTCGAGTGTTCGTAGTGCCAGACTGGATAGACTTAAGTTCTCACAGTATGGTAGACGACACTTCGGCGAGTGTCATTAGCTCCTGGAGAGACTTAGCGCAAGCTTTCATGAAGCAATACAATCATGTGATGGACATGACGCCAGACAGAATCACTCTACAAAATATGGAAAAGAAGCCGAATGAAAGCTTCAGACAATATGCGCAAAGATGGAGGGAGGTTGCTATGCAGGTTCGGCCACCGCTCCTAGAAAAGGAGACTACAATGCTCTTTATCAATACTTTGAAGGCCCTATTCATTACCCATATGATAGGGAGTGCCACTAAGAGCTTTGCTGATATAGTAATGCTAGGAGAAATTATTGAAAATGCCATAAGTGGTGGTCAGATTGAAGTAGGGGAAAACATTAGAAAGTCAGCTCCGAGGAGGAAAAATAATGAGGTGAATAACACGAGTACATATAACTCGAAGTCAATTATTGTTAGTCAACCAAAAATAACTACTGCTGGGCAACAGGGTTCGCAAAGGCATGAATCTGGCACAAGGCGAAACTCTAAAAAGCTCACATTTAGGCCTATCCCAATGATGTATAAGGAGCTATGTCAAAGTTTGTTTGACGCACACGTGGTGTCCCCATTTTATCTAAAACTGTTGCAGCCCCCATATCCCAAATGGTATGACTCGAACGCTCAATGTGACTACCACGCGGGACTACCGGGACATTCAATAGAAAATTGCACTGCTTTCAAGAAAACAATGGAAAGACTCATTAAGATGGGGATTGTAAAATTTGATGATACCCTTAGTGCGGAAAACCCATTACCTAACCATGGAGATAAGGGGGTAAATGCAATTGGAGAAAATATCGTGAGAAGGATCAAGGAAGATATCGCTGAAGTAAAAACCCTGTTGAAGATGGTTTCGAAAGAAATGATGGGAAAAAGAATGATAATATCAGATTCTGAGGAAGGATGTGAAGGAGTGAGGACTACTGTGAGTTCTACAGAACGGAGGGGCATGAGATCTAGAAATGCGTTAATTCAGGACATTGGTACAAAGCTTTATAGATAATAAGGAAATAGAATTTTATGAAGAAGGCTCAGGGGATGGAAGTATATGTGTCATAAAAGGAGAGTTGACGAATCAAAAAGTCAATTACTCGAGGATCATCATTTCCCGACCAAGAAACACTAAGGGCGGAGCACAAGTATCGCTAAAGGTCGTAATCCATAAACTTGTTTCCTTTCCTTACAAGGATAACAAAATGGTACCATGGAATTACGACTGTAATGTGACAATACTAGGAGGGGAAAATCCAGCTAGTACTTCCAAGGAGGGCTGAAGTGAAGGATTTTACATACATAGTAGAAGGCGTTACGATGCAGTAAACGTTAGAACTGAGCCTGTGAAAGCAAAGGCCTTGGTAGCTGAGCAAGAGAAGGGGGTTGAGGCACTTATCAATGAGCTTATAAAAGAAGAAGAGGCTAAAGAATTTCTAAAATTCTTGAAGCATAGTGAATACAACGTGGTAGAGCAGTTACGCAAATAGCCAGCTCGTATATTGGTGTTAGCATTACTTTTGAGCTCAGAAGTACATCGCGAAGCATTGATGAAAGTGCTAAACGAAACCTACGTTACTAACGATATATCCGTCAACAAGTTGGATTGTTTGGTTAGTAACATAAGTGCCGACAACTTCATTTACTTTAATGATGATAAAATTCCACCCGGGGGCATGGGATCGACCAAGGCTTTGCACATCACTACTTGTTGCAAAGGATATACTCTGCCTAGTGTGCTAATCGATAATGGATCGGCTCTGAATGTCCTACCATTGTCTACATTGAGTAGGTGGCCTATAGATAGTTCTCACATGAAAACATGCCATACCATAGTGAGAGCATGATAAACGATAAATTATACATATTTTTACCTCATGTTTAGCCTAATTTTTAGATGAATTATTATTAATTTTGTGAGAATTGGTGCTCTTAACCCTTCTATTTCATGTTATATACTCAGGAGAGCATAGGGAAGAGAAAAGAACGAAAAATGGACCAGAAACGAAGAAAATAGGCCAAAGTGTGAAAACGACATGGCCCAAGAAGTCACCACACGGCCATGGCACATGGCCATGCCACACAAGGTCCAACACGGCCCAGCCCCGACAAGCACGGCCAGGCTACACGATCGTGCCACCTCAACAGGCCCAAACACGGCCCCTATCAAAACCACATTGGCGTGGTACACGGGCGTGTCCCTGTCGTGAGGAAGTGCAATTTCACTCGAATTTGGATGCTTAGAGGCTAAGAAAGGCATCCCAAAGCTCTACATAAAGACCCTAGGAGGCAACTCTAAGGGAGTACTCCTTTCTCCCAAGAAGGAGCGCCATATTTCTGCCAACACAAGGAGTGAAAGCAAGGAATTACTCCAAGGGAAGCCGATTGATTCATCCCAGAAGCCAGAATTCTACATCAAGACAGGGGATCTCCCTAAATTCCTTCAGGGTTTTTAGGGTTCTTTATGTTTTGTTATCTTATTTCTTCTGAGATGTTTTCTTTATTAATTATGAACTAAACCTCTCATATACTTGAGGAGGATGAAACCTAAGACAAATCTTGTTATTATTTATTCTTGAATTATATGATAAATACTTGAATTGTTCTTAATTATGTGTTCTTCATTCTTGAATTAATAATCCTAGGTATTACTTCAAGAAACTGATGTGCTACGGTAGAGGAGCAAAAGTCCTTGTTTTAAGAGTAGATCTACCATAATTAAGCGGAGTTGCATGTTACCCTAGACATAGGGCGACATAAATCTGCCAGATTAGGGTCAAACCTAATAGGGGGATCCATAGATTGAATTAATGCAACCTAGGGGTGTTAATTAATAAAGAAACTTTAGTTAACCACCTAGGATTAGTTGTTCTTATCCTCGACGGAGGTATTAACATAGGTTAGGGATCTCTACGGATCAAGTCAAGTGAAGAAATCGTCTAGTTCAAGAAGCCAATAACAAGTGAAGTCTAGGTGGATTCTCCCTTGAGTATTGCTCAAATCAATTAGATTTTCCTGAAAGTTTTCTGCAATTTATTTTTTGTGCACTTTTAGTTAGTTTTAGAATTAGTTTCAAACAACCTTCTTTTATTTTTAGGCTAGATAATAGAAAGGAAATAAGTATTAGTACTTTTGGTTCCCTTGGGTACAATAACTCGGTCTTATTGCTAAACTATACTACTATTCGATAAGTGCGCTTGCCTTTAAAATCGTGATATTAGTTAGTTTTTGGTGTGATCTGTTTTTATAAATTTTGTACTTAATATCGCGAGTATCAAGTTTTTGGCGCCGTTGTCGGGGAATTAAAATATTAAGAAAACTCGATTTCTATTACTTTAGCCATTACTATATATATTTATTTTCGGTTTTTATTTATTTTTATTATTTTTTTATTTTTTATTTATTTTATTTTATTTTTCTTTCATTTTATCCTATTTTAATTTTCTTTGCTTTTCCCCTCTAGGTATTTCTAGTTTATGACTAGAAACAACCCAGCAGGACCATTACTTTTTGACGAAGATTTAGAAGTGACAGTTCGTATAACTCGCAGAGAGATCAGACGAAGCCTACATTATCTAAAACAAGATCAAGAACAAGGGCCAGAACCTACAGAAGAGACGGAAGCAAACCAAAACATTCCACCACCTCCTGCAATAGCCGCGCAACCAGCGAATCAAGATGAAGCTCCTTGTACTATGTGTGATTATGCTAAACCTAGTTTGGCTGGTACTCAAACTAGCATTATTAGACCTACTATTACTGCTAATAATTTTGAATTAAAACCTAACACTATTCAAATAATACAGTAATTAGTGCAGTTTGATGGTTTACAGGATGAAGATCTAAATTCACACATAGCCAATTTTTTGGAACTTTGTGATACCTTTAAAATTAATGGCGTTTCTGATGATGCCATTCGTCTACGGCTATTTCCATTCTCTTTGAGAAATAAAGCCAAACAGTGGTTAAACTCTTTACCATGAGGCTCAATCACTACATGGGAACAGATGACAGAAAAATTTTTACTTAAATATTTTCCTCCAGCTAAAACAGCTAAATTACGAAACGATATCTCTTCTTTTGTGCAGATGGATTTAGAAACACTTTACGATGCCTGGGAAAGATACAAAGATCTTTTGAGAAGGTGCCCTCATCATGGATTACCTTTGTGGCTACAAGTTCAAACCTTTCATAATGGTTTGAATCTTCGACAAGACAAATGATCGATGCAACCGCAGGAGGAACAATAGAACACCCAAAGCAGCTTATGACTTTATTGAAGAGATCTCACTGAATAACTATAAGTGGCAAGTCATGAGGACAAAACCGACAAAAGCTGCAAGAGTTTATAATATTGATGCTGTCACTATGCTTACTAACCAAGTAGAAATTTTAAATAAAAAGTTTGATCATTTTGCTGGTTCTACGCAGGCACAGCCAGTGATGCAGTGCAACGCAACCCCAGGAAATATGTTCAATCCGGACTATTCATCTTATGGACACAGCATAGAAACTGAGCAAGCCAACTATATGGGTAACAATTCTAGACCTCAAAATAACCCTTATAGTAATACTTACAATGCAAGTTGGAGAAATCACCCCAATTTTTCATAGGGAGGACAAGGAAATCGAAGACAACAGCCTCCTCCAGGATTTCAGCAGCCACCACCACAACAAGAGAAAAAGCCGAATCTTGAAGAAATGTTCACCAAATATATGGCCGCATCAAAAACCCGTTTCCAAAACACTGAAATGGCACTAAAAAACCAGCAAGCATCAATTTAAGGGCTTGAGAATCAAATCGGTCAACTTGCAAAATTAATTTTAGAAAGACCACAAGGTGGACTACCAAGTAATACTGAGCCAAATCCCAGAGAACATGTCAAAGCAATTGCTCTAAGAGATGGGAAAGTACTAGCTGAACTAGAAAAGAAGTCTGTTCCAGAATCTTCAGGAGACAAGGTAGAGGAATCCAAGGAAAACACTCCACCAACACTCAAGGAATACAAACCGCCTATTCCATACGTGGCAAAGTTGAAGAAAGACTGTACAGACACCCAATTCAGCAAATTTCTTGAACTTTTTAAACAATTACACATTAACTTACCTTTTGTTGAAGCAATTTCGCAGATGCCAAAGTACGCGAAGTTCCTTAAAGAACTTCTAACAAATAAAAGAAAGTTGGACGAATTAGCCACAGTGAAACTCAACGAAGAATGCTCAGCTATTCTCCAAAATAAACTGCTGGCAAAACTAAAAGATCCAGGAAGTTTTACTATTCCTTGTTTAATTGGTAGTTTACTTATTGATAAAGTCTTAGCTGATTTAGGTGCTAGCATTAATCTCATGCCTTACAAAATGTTCAAGCAACTAGGTCTAGGGGAACCAAAGCCCACTAGGATGAGTATTCAACTAGCTGACAGATCCATTAAATATCCTAGGGGAATGATCGAAGATGTGCTAGTAAAGGTAGATAAATTTATATTCCCTATTGATTTTGTTGTGCTTGATATGGATGAGGATATTGAGGTGCCTTTAATTTTGGGACGTCCATTCTTAGCCACTGCTAGAGCTGTTATTGATATAGGGGATCGTAAATTAGTACTTAGAGTTGGTGAGGAAGAAGTCATTTTTAAAGTCTATGATGCTATGAAATTTTCTAAAGAACAAGATGATTCCTGTTATTTTGTTGATATTATTGATTACGTTGTTCAAGATAATTTTCAGGAACTTTCTCTCTCAGACACGTTGGAACTGTGTCTTGTTCAAGGTGGGGGGGAGATGAAGTCACCACTGAAACTGAGGAAGTAAGAAAGGAGTTAGATTCTAATAATATTATAACGAGACACATAAGTTATGAAAATATAAAGATGAATGATGAGTTAAGACAGAAACCTTCCATTGATGAACCCCCTAAATTATAGTTAAAGCAACTGCCAGATCATTTAGAATATGCTTTTTTAAGGGAAGATTCAACTTTACCAGTTATTATCTCATCAAATTTAAGCATTGCAGAAAAAGAAGAATTACTCCACGTGTTAAGGAAGCACAAGCAGGCTATAGCTTGAAAATTTTCAGATATTAAGGGAATTAATCCTTTTTTTTGCACCCACAAAATTTTAATAGAAGATGAATATAAACCATCAGCGCAAGCTCAGAGATGATTGAATCCCAACATGAAGGAAGTCATAAAAGCCGAGGTAATTAAACTTCTAGATGTAGGCATTATTTATCCTATTTCTGACAGTTCTTGGGTAAGTCCTGTGCAGGTTGTTCCTAAAAAAGGAGGTTTGACCGTGGTGTCAAATGACAGAAAAGAGTCAATACCTACAAGAATAGTCACTGGATGGAGAGTTTGCATTGATTATAGAAAGCTGAATGATGCCACTCGAAAAGATCATTTCCCCTTACCTTTTATTGATCAGATGTTGGAAAGATTATCAGGTCACATGTATTATTGTTTCTTAGATGGCCTCTCTGGTTACTTTCAAATCCCGATAGCTCTAAAAGATCAGGAGAAAACGACATTCACATGTCCATACGGTACGTTTGCTTATCATAGGATGCCTTTTGGTTTATGTAACGCTCCTGCTACTTTTCAGCGATGCATGCTAGCCATCTTCAACGAGTTTGTGGAAGACATCATGGAGGTATTTATGGATGATTTTTCAGTTTTCGGTAATTCTTTCCAACTTTGTCTTAATAATTTAAAACGTGTTTTGATGAGATGTGAAGAGACAAATTTAGTATTAAACTAGGAAAATGCCACTTTATGGTTCAAGAGGGTATTGTATTAGGACATAAAATTTCTAGTAAAGGGATAGAGGTAGATAAAGCAAAAATTGAAACCATTGAAAAATTACCTCCCCCTAATTCAGTTAAGGCTATAAGAAGCTTTTTAGGACATGCCAATTTTTATCGTAGGTTTATTAAAGATTTTTCTAAAATAGCTAAGCCTTTAACAAGGCTGTTAGAAAAAGACGTGCTTTTCAACTTTGACCAAGAATGTTTAGACTCTTTTAACGCTCTTAATGAAAAGTTAGTCAATGCCCCGGTTATAATTTCACCTGATTGGAATCTACCTCTTGAACTAATGTGCGATGCAAGTGATTTTGCAGTAGGTGCAGTTTTGGGACAGCGAAGAGACAAGCACTTTCAACTGATCTATTATGCTAGCAGAACTTTGATAGCTGCTCAAGCAAATTATACTACCACAGAAAAAGAATTGCTAGCCGTTATTTTTTCATTTGACAAATTCATATCTTATTTGATTTTGCCAAAAGTCATTGTTTATACTGACCATTCTGCTCTTCGTTACCTTTTAACTAAAACTGATGCAAAACCTCGATTAATAAGATGGATTCTATTGTCACAGGAATTCAATTTAGAAATAAAGGACAAGAAAGAAGCTGAAAACTTGGCAGCAGATCACCTTTCAAGATTAGAAAACACATAACACAAGTACCTCGATAAAATAAACGACTTGTTTCCTAAAGAACAACTCCTAGCCTTAGCAGATGCAGCAGCTCCTTGGTTTGCTGATTTTGCATATTATTTAGCAGCTAACATAACCCCAAAAGGGCTGACCCATCAGCAAAAGAAGCGATTCTTCGCTGATGTGAAAAACTACTTTTGGGAGGATCCTTTTCTTTTTCGAATTTGTGCAGATCAGGTTATTCGAAGATGCGTTACTAAAACAGAAGCATACCAGATTTTAAATCACTGCCATTCAGGACCCACAGGAGGACATCACAGTGGAGCTAGAACTGCTCATAAGGTATTCAAATCAGGCTTTTATTGGCATACACTTTTCAGGGATGCCAACAGGTATGTGACCTCTTGTGATAAATGCCAGAGAACAGGTAATATTTCTCAACATAATGAAATGCCTCAGAGCTATATACTTTCATGCGAAATATTTGATGTATGGGGTATTGATTTCATGAGTCCATTCCCTGCTTCATTCGGGAATAAGTACATCCTAGTAGCAGTAGATTATATGCTAAAATAGGTGGAAGCCCAAGCCTTACCTACTAATGATGCTAGAATGGTAGTACGATTTTTGAAGAAACTTTTCTCTCGATTTGGAACACCTAGGATAATTATCAGTGATAGGGGCACCCATTTTTTCAATGCCCAATTTGAAAAAAATTTAAAAAGGTATGGGGTACACCATAGAACAGCTACCCCTTATCATCTACAAACCAGTGGCCAAGTCGAAGTAAAAAATAGGGAACTAAAATGCATCTTAGAGAAAACAATAGAAACAAATAAAAAAGATTGGTCAAGAAAGATAGACGATGCTTTATGGGCCTATAGAACTGCTTTTAAAACACCTATAGGTACATCTCTGTAACACCCCTATCCCGTAACCATTGCCGGAATAGGAAAGGAGCATTACCAAACATGTAATCAGACTGAATCAGAAAAATTTTGAACTTTTTAATCATTAATCATTATGTATTTTCAAACATCATAGCATGCTTCAAATGATAATAAAATGATGCATATAACTATTGAGGATCAAATTGAAATCATAGTAAAAGATATGAAAATAATCATAAATTTTCAACTTAGGGACACACGGCCGTGCTCCTTTGCCCGTGTGCTCTCGCACGGTCGTGGCTATCCAACACGCCCAAATCGCATGACCCATGGTTGAAACTAACTTACCTCACACGGCCACTAGACACGCCCATGTACAAAACAGAGCAGACCGTCTGACTATACTGCCAAATTTCACACGGCTACAAGTTACCAGACATGCCCGTGTGTCTAGGCCGTGTACCAAAACTGACCAAAACATTTAAGGTGTAGGTGACACACGGTCGAAATACACACCCGTGTTCCCTGGCCGTGTGGCACAATATAGGCTCGGTTTAAGCCAAATTGCCACCCAAAAACATACTAATTCAAGCATATAATAGACCCAAAATCATCATAAATCTTGCACCAACTAGGCATAACAATTCAATAACTAAAATAGCCACATTCATGAACTCATCCACACAAAAATATACATAATCATTTCTTACCATTTCAACTCATAAACACATCTTGATCATATAATTTACCATAAGCACATATAATCAAAAAGCCATTCTCAAAATACCTAATTACAGAAGTATAAGCCAAGCCACATCTCATAGCTTGGTTATCTATCAAAATATACCATATTCCTTAATAACTAGCCTATACATGCCATGACCATTTCATTTACAAAAGGTTCAAAAGTACCAAAGCTTGATAGATAGTGTGATGGCGACCTCCGACATGTCCGATTATCGAGCTAGCTTCCGAATCTAAAAGACAGTGTAAGAAATAAACGGAGTAAGCTTCTAAACCTTAGTAAGCTCGTAAAACTTAGAATTTAACTTACCGATTCATTTAGGTAATCCCTACATATACAAGTAAGGCCAATTCTATTCATATGCTCTTATAATCTATTTCACAAGCTCACACATGTTAGTCTATATGATTTCATATACAATCTTATACAAGAGTTTAACCTATAATTCATATGACATATAATGCATTCACTATCATGTGTCTCATGGAACATATAAGTCCTATGTATTGGATCATACCTTTTCATGTAGTTCATATATGTGCATATATCCATTCCATCTTATAATTCATGTACTTATATTAGTATTGCCTGTTGAACCTATAAGAATATCGAGGATACCCGGGTGATACACACACAGTGTATATACATATAACCTGAAAATCATCAATACGTCATGTATTCTCTTACGAGCCTGTACGATAAGCCTCAAAGGCTGAACATGTAATCCCCAAGGATGAACGGTGAGCCCGTAGGCTGAGCGGTAAGTCTGAAGACTAAGCATGTGATCCCGAAGGATAAACGTGTAGCTCATGAGCACGTTGTAAGTCTGCAACAAATGCAGGAACTCAAACCACCCTGTAGCCCTAGTGACATGTCACTTGTATCCTTACGACTTATACGGTTCTAATGGGAACTCGGTATTCATGTATTACTTGAAACATTTAACATTTCCATTCCAAAACACATGTATATACTCAATAGGCAATCCATTTAGCAACTTTATACATACACATGATCATTAAACAACATTTATAAGCATTTATAATTTAAATTCCAAATTCAATGAACTTACCTCGTAATCTTGATATCTACTCGTCTATTTTCTGTTTTCCCTGATCAAGTTCTGGGATTCACTCGTCTTTATCTAAATTAATGCAAAATTTAGCTATTTACTAACTCACATATTCAATTCAATCCAAAAACATATATTTTGACATATTTGCAATTTAACCCCTTTTTTTTAGCATTTTTTAATGTAGCCCTTTTATCACAAAATGACAAATTACACATCAAGGACCTCAATACACCTAGTCGAATATCCATATAATCTCTATAAGTACATATCTTTCATTTAATCACAATTTTAACCACAAAAATTCTACCTTTTTGCATTCAAATCCTAAAAACCCATTTTCTTCAAAAATCACTTTAAAATTCTTGTGTATTTCCACATAATATTTTATAATTCATCAAAATCCATCAAAATAACATGAATTCATCAATGGCACTTTTCAAAGACATGTTAAAAATCAGAAATTGAGGTATGGGTCAACTAATATACGAAGCAACGATCTCAAAAACATAAAAATTATCGAAAACGGGACAAAAACGAACCTCCAATTGAAGCTCAAAGTATCCGAATGAAGAAAAGATTTAAAACCCTTCTTTTGTTTTAAGAATCGGTAGAAGAGGAGATAAATTTTAAACCATTTTCTTGTTTTATTTAACTAATATAATATATAATAATTAAAGGACAATTTTAACCTTTGTAAAAACAATTATAAAACCTTATAAAATATGAATATAATTGTCCATTTCCAGCCACTCCAACTAAAAATGGCATAATTGCCATGCAAGTACCTCCATTTATAAAGCCATTATCAAATAAGCCATTTATAAAATAGAACTCTAATTTATCGCTTTATGCAATTTTGTCCTTTTTACCGAATTAACTATTCAAACAGTAAAATTCCCGAACAAAACTTGCATATCATATAAACTATCATGCTGTAACATATATTAAAGCAGTAAAAATAATATTTTGACTCTATTGAGGGGTCCCGAAACCACCCGTTCCGACTAGGGTATAAAGTGGGCTATTACAACTCTCCCCCCTTTAGGGATTTTCGTCCCCGAAAATCTTACCGGTAAATAGATTAGGGTATTGCTTTCGCATGGTTTCCTCGAGTTCCCACGTAGCTTCCTCTATTCTGTGTTTACACCAGAGAACTTTTACAAGTGCTATACGCTTATTTCTCAACTCTTTGATTTCCCGAGCCAGAATTCTAATCGGTTCTTCACTGTACGATAGATCGGACTGTATCTCCACATCAGTGGGAGAAATGACATGAGACGGATTAGATCGGTATCGACGAAGCATTGAAACGTGAAATACATTATGAATCTTTTCAAGTTCAGACGGTAATGATAATCGATAAGATACAGGTCCAATTCTTTCAACAATTTCATATGGCCCGATAAAACGAGGACTTAGCTTCCCTTTTGTACCGAAATGAAGAATTTTCTTCCACGGTGATACTTTCAGAAATACTCTATCTTCGACCTGAAACTCTATTTCTTTCCGCTTCAAATCAGCATATGATTTCTATCTGTCTGAAGCTGCTTTCAATCTGTCGCGTATCACTTTCACTTTTTCTTCTGTATCTCAGATTAAATCAACCCCATGTAACTTTCTCTCACTCAATTCTGTCCAATACAGCGGTGTTCGACATTTACGACCGTATAATGCTTCGTATGAAGCCATTTTTAAACTCGTCTGAAAACTGTTATTGTATGCAAACTCTATCAGAGGTAAGTATTTCTCCCAATTACTTTCAAATTCAAGAATACAACACCGTAACATGTCTTCCAGAATCTGAATAACTCTTTCAGACTGACCGTCGGTTTGGGGATGAAATGCTGTACTGAAACTCAATTTCATTCCCAAAGCCTCTTGAAACTTCTTCCAGAATCTCGAGGTAAACCTCGGATCTCTATCAGACACAATGGATAATGGTATACCATACAATCGCGCAATTTCAGATAAATATAATTCCGCTGATCTATCCAAAGAATAATCAGTACGGACCGGTATAAAATGTGCAGACTTCGTCAATCTGTCAACGATAACCCAGATTGCATTTTTCTTCTTCAGAGACAGAAGTAGTCCAGATACAAAATCCATAGTGACTCTGTCCCATTTCCACTCTGGAATCATAATAGGCTGTAATAAACCTGACGGTACCTGATATTCAGCTTTAACTTGCTGATAGATCAAACATTTCGATACGAATTCTAATATGTCATGTTTCATTCCTGACCACAAATATTGCTGTTTCAAATCGTTATACATCTTAGTGCTACCTGGATGAACTGAAAATCGACTATTATGGGCCTCGTGCAAAACTTTCTGAATGAGTTCACTATTTTTCGGTATACATATTCTATTTCGTAACATTAAACAATCATCATTCCTTATAGAAAAGTCAGAATCAGAATTAGACTCACAGTGAAGTCGTTTAGCTTGTAGATCGGAATCAGTCCTTTGAGCTTCACAGATTTGCTGCAGAACCAATGGTTTAGCCTTTAGTTCAGCTAAAACAGATCCATCATCAGATAACGTCATTTGAGCATTCAAAGCTCACAGAGCAAATAGAGACTTTCGACTTAACGCATCAGCTACAACATTAGCTTTCCCTAGATGATAATTAATTACAAATTCATAGTCTTTTAGTAGTTCGAGCCATCTCCGCTGTCGCATATTCAAATCTTTCTATGACATCAGATACTTCAGACTTTTATGATCGGTAAAAATTCTACATTTCTCACTGTATAAGTAATGCCGCCAAATATTTAATGCAAAGACTATAGCAGCTAATTCAAGATCATGCGTCGGGTAACTCTTCTCGTGCGGTTTTAACTGTCGGGAGGCATAAGCTATGACTTTCCCGTCTTGCATCAATATACAACCCAGTCCGATAATAGATGCATCACTGTATATAACAAATTCTTTACCCGATTCAGGTTGAACTAAAATCGGAGCTTCTGTTAACAGGGCTTTCAATTGTTCGAAACTCTGCTGACATTTATTAGTCCACTCGAATTTCACATCTTTTTGTAGCATTCGAGTCAATGGTACTGCAATAATCGAGAATCCTTTAACAAATCTTTAGTAATATCCCGCTAATCCCAGAAAACATCTAATCTTAGATATATTTCTCGGAGGTTTCCAGTCTATAATAGCAGATATTTTACTCGGATCTACTCTAATGCCTTCCGCAGAAACAATGTGACCCAAAAATCTGACTTCTCGAAGCCAGAATTCACATTTGCTGAATTTGGCAAACAACTGTTTATCTCTCAGAATCTGTAACACAATTCTCAGATGTTCAGTATACTTTACCTCATCACGTGAATAGATCAGAATGTCATCAATGAATACGACAACAAATCTATCTAAATACGGTCTGAATACACGGTTCATCAAGTCCATAAACACTGCCGGGGCATTTGTTAAACCGAAAGGCATGACCAGAAACTCATAATGCCCGTATCATGTTCTGAAAGCAGTTTTCGGTATATCTGAATCCTTAACTCGCAACTGGTAATAACCCGATCTCAAATCAATCTTTGAAAATACAGTAGCTCCTTTCAACTGATCAAATAAATCATCAATCCGCGGAAGAGGGTATTTATTCTTCACTGTCACCTTGTTTAACTGTTGGTAATCAATACACATTCTCATTGATCCGTCTTTCTTTTTCACAAATAATACGGGAGCACCCCAAGGTGAAAAACTCGGTCTCACAAAACCTCTATCTATCAATTCTTGTAACTGTGCTTTCAACTCTTTTAATTTAGTCAATGCCATTCTGTACGGGGCTATCGATATCGGAGTAGTGTCTGGTAACAATTCAATACCGAATTCAACTTTTCTAATTGGCGGTAAACACGGTAATTCTTCCAGAAAAACATCTGAAAACTCACACACAACTGGTACAGACTCAATTTTTAATTCCGACTTGCTAGAATTCATGACATACGCTAGATACGCATCATAGCCTTTTCTAACATACTTCTGAGCTCTCATAGCAGAAATCACTATCAGTAATTCATTCGAATCATTTGATTCAATCCGAAGAATCTCACCATTCAGACATTTCAATTCTACACTCTTACTTCGACAATTCACAATAGCCTCATGCGCATTTAGCCAATCCATGCCCTGTATTACATCGAACTCGTCAAAAGGAAGGAGCATCAGATCAGCCATAAAACAATATCCTCGAGTCATTAATGGACATTTCTTACATATCTTATCAACTAACACAGACTTTCCTAACGGATTCGATATTTTAACTACATATTCAGTAGACTCAATATGTAAATTCTTTTCAAATACTAATTTCATACAAATATATGAATGAGTTGATCCAGGATCTATCAACGCAACAATATCAGTGTGATAAAGAGAAAAAGTACCGGTAATAACGTCAGGTGACGAGGCTTCCTCGCGTGCACGTATTGCATAAGCTCTCGCAGGAGTACGCATCTCAGATCTCACATTAGCATCTCTCGCTACATTACGATTTCCACTTTGATTCCCAACATTTCGAGGCGGTCTACCTCTCGATGCAACATTATTTGTCTTAGTCGATTGTTCTTTATCAGGTACAGATCTTTCAGGACAATCACGCAAGTAGTGATCTAACGATCCACATCAAAAACATGCCCCACTTATCAATCGACACTCTCCGAAATGCCTTCTATTACAATGCTTGGACTCTGGTCCGGGAGTTCTCACACTACCCGCACTAACTACAGAAGTCGTCTGAGGTCTTGAATGAGAAGACTTAACACTTTTCTCTCGGATAGATATGCCCATAGAAGCAACAGAACGAGGATGTAAATCCTTTGATCTTTTAGATCCAGACTGATACGGTTTACCCGCAAACCTCTTTCTAGCCTCTCTGAATTCGGAATCCGCTTTTCTCTTTTCTTTAGCAAGCTCTTCGGCTTTACAGCCCGGTTAACGAGAACTACAAACTCTTTCAGTTCGAGTATTCTGACTAATAGTCGAATCTCTTTATTTCGCCCATCTTCAAACCTTTTTCACATTATGGCTTCGGTAGATACACATTCACAAGCATATTTGCTGAGTTGAATGAACTCTCTCTCGTATTCAGTTACAGACATTCGATCCTATTTTAGCTCTAAAAACTCTTTTCTTTTCTGATCAATGAATCGTTGACTAATATATTTCTTCCTGAATTCTGTCTGGAAGAAATTCCAATCAACTCACTCTTGTGGTACAACCGAGGTCAATGTATTCCACCATTGATATGCTGAATCCCGAAGCAAGGAAATAACACATCTCAAACACTCATCAGGAGTACAGGCTAGTTCATTAAAAACTCTAATCGTATTCTCAAGCTGGAATTCGGCCTTCTCAGCATCATCACTTGCTGAAGCTCTAAAATCTTCAGCACCATATTTCCGTATCTTGTCAACAGGAGGTCTGTTCAATCTTAGAGGATCCATAACTCTCACATTTTCAAGGTTCGGTTGAGGGACTTGAGGGGGTGGAGGTTGTGGAGCAGCCGGGTTTGCTCGCACAAACTCACTAAACCATCCAGACATTATTTGGAAGAAAGCTTGTTTAATTTCTTCCTGATTGGCTGCAGTAGGGCCCGATTCAGAAGGCACAGCCCCTTGAGCGGGTGCTGGAGCAAAACTTTCAACATCATCAGCTAAAGCTCGATTCGGATCCATTACTATATAAAATAGATTTCAGAGGATCTTAGGAGATATCACACTATCACATTTCATGTACATGGTATGTATAGCTAGACCTATACCACTACGGTAGTCCTAGAATCGACTAAACCGTAGCTCTGATACCAACCAAATGTAACACCCCTATCCCGTAACCATCGCTGGAACAAGAAAGGAGTGTTACCAAACATGTAATCAGACTGAATCAGAAAAATTTTGAACTTTTTAAATCATTAATCATTATGCATTTTCAAACATCAAAGCATGCTTCAAATGATCATAAAATGATGCATATAACTATTGAGGATTAAATTGAAATCATAGTAAAAGATATGAAAATAATCATAAATTTTTAAGTTAGGGACACACGTCCGTGCTCCTTTGCCCGTGTCCTCTTGCACGGTCGTGCCAATCCAACACGCCCGAATCGCATGACCCGTGATTGAAACTGACTTACCTTACACGGCCACTAGACACGCTTGTGTACAAAACAGAGCAGACCGTGTGACTATATTGCCAAATTTCACACGGCTACAAGTTACCAGACACGCCCATGTGTCTAGGCCGTGTACCAAAACTGACCAAAACATTTAGGGTGCAGGTGACACACGGTCGAAATACACACCCGAGTTCCCTGCCCGTGTGGCACAATATAGGCTCGGTTTAAGCCAAATTGCCACCCAAAAACATACCAATTCAAGCATATAATAGACCCAAAATCATCATAAATCTTGCACCAACTAGGCATAACAATTCAATAACTAAAATAGCCACATTCATGAACTTATCCACACAAAAATATACATAATCATTTCTTACCATTTCAACTCATAAACACATCTTGATCATATAATTTACCATAAGCACATATAATTAAAAAGACATTCTCAAAATACCTAATTACAAAAGTATAAGCCAAGCCACATCTCATAGCTTGGTCATCTATCAAAATATACCATATTCATTAATAACTAGCCTATACATGCCATGACCATTTCATTTACAAAAGGTTCAAAAGTACCAAAGCTTGATAGATAGTGTGATCGCGATCTCCGACACATCTGATTATCGAGCTAGCTTTCGAATCTAAAAGACAGTGTAAGAAATAAATGGAGTAAGCTTCTAAACCTTAGTAAGCTCGTAAAACTTAAAATTTAACTTACCGATTCATTTAGGTAATCCCTACATATACAAGTAAGGCCAATTCTATTCATATGCTCTTGTAATCTATTTCACAAGCTCACACATGTTAGTCTATATGATTTCATATACAATCTTATACAAGAGTTTAACCTATAATTCATATGACATATAATGCATTCACTATCATGTATCTCATGGAACATATAAGTCCTATGTATTGGATCATACCTTTTCATGTAGTTCATATATATGCATTTATCCATTCCATCTTATAATTCATGTACTTATATCGGTATCGCCCGTTGAACCTATAAGAATATCGAGGATACCCGGGTGATACACACAGAGTGTATATACATATAACCTGAAAACCGTCAATACGTCATGTATGCTCTTACAAGCCTGTACGGTAAGCTTCAAAGGCTGAACATGTAATCCCGAAGGATGAACGGTGAGCCCGTAGGCTGAGCGGTAAGTCTGAAGACTAAGTATGTGATCCTGAAGGATAAACATGTAGCTCATGAGCACGTGGTAAGTCCGCAACAAATGCAGGAACTCAAACCACCCTGTAGCCCTAGTGACATGTCACTTGTATCCTTACGACTTATATGGTTCTAACGGGAACTCGGTATTCATGTATTACTTGAAACATTTAACATTTCCATTCCAAAACACATGTATATACTCAATAGGCAATCCATTCAGCAACTTTATACATACACATGATCATTAAACAACATTTATAGGCATTTAAAAGATAAATTCCAAATTCAATGAACTTACCTCGTAATCCCGATATCTACTCGTCTATTTTCTGTTTTCCCCGATTAAGTTCCAGGATTCGTTCGTATTTATCTAAATTAATGCAAAATTCAGCTATTTACTAACTCACATATTCAATTCAATCCAAAAACATATATTTTGACATATTTACAATTTAACCCCTTTATTTTCAGCATTTTTCAATGTAGCCCTTTTATCACAAAATGATAAATTACACATCAAGGACCTCAATACACCTAGCCGAATCTACATATAATCCCTATAAGTACATATCTTTCATTTAATCATAATTTTAACCACAAAAATTCTACCTTTTTTGCATTCAAATCCTCAAAACCTATTTTCTTCAAAAATCACTTTAAAATTCTTGTATATTTCCACATAATATTTTATAATTCATCAAAATCCATCAAAATAACATTAATTCATCAATGGCACTTTTCAAAGACATGTTAAAAATCAGAAATTGAGGTATGGGTCAACTAATATACAAGCAACGATCTCAAAAACATAAAAATTATCGAAAATGGGACAAAAACGAACCTCCAATTGAAGCTCAAAGTAGCCGAATGAAGAAAAGCTTTAAAACCCTTCTTTTGTTTTAAGAATCGGTGGAAGAGGAGATAAATTTTAAACCATTTTCTTATTTTATTTAACTAATATAACATATAATAATTAAAGGACAATTTTAACCTTTGTAAAAACAATTATAAAACCTTAAAAAATATGGATATAATTGTCCATTTCCAACCACTCCAACTAAAAATTGCATAATTGCCATGCAAGTACCTCCATTTATAAAGCCATCATCAAATAAGCCATTTATAAAATAGAAATCTAATTTATCACTTTATACGATTTAGTCCTTTTTACCGAATTAACTATTCAAACAGTAAAATTCCCGAACAAAACTTGCATATCATATAAACTATCATGCTGTAACATATATTAAAGTAGTAAAAATAATATTTTGACTCGGTTGAGGGTTCCCAAAACCACCCGTTCCGGCTAGGGTATAAAGTGGGCTGTTACATTCTCCCTACAAACTTGTTTATGGAAAAAGTTTTCATTTGCCATTTGAACTTGAACATAAAGCATTCTGGGCTATCAAATTTTTAAACCTTGATTTTAAGCTTGTAGGTGAGAAAAGATTAATACAGTTAAATGAGCTAGATGAATGGCGTTGCAAAGCCTACGAGAGCTCATGACTATATAAGGAAGCCATAAAGCGACGTCATGAAAAACGACTGAAACAACCTAAGCAATTCAAAACAGGTGATCTTGTCTTACTCTACAACTCAAGGCTAAGACTATTTCCTGGAAAACTCAAATTAAGGTGGTCAGGTCCATTCACTGTTCAAACTGTCTTTCCATACGGCACAATTGAGGTAACTCACCAAAACCACGGTACGTTCAAAGTAAATGGCCATAGGCTTAAACACTATAGAGGTGAGAAGTTTAAAGATAACAGGGAGGGGCTTCAGCTCCATGAAATCCCTTCGTGATACATCTAGGTAGAGTCGAGCTTAGACTCTAAATAAGCGCTTCTTAAGAGGCAACCCGAGCACTAACTTAGTAAATTTTCCTTTATTTTTGATTTTAGTATTTTTATGCATCAACTAACCCTTTTAAATGCAGAAATTTGGGACCACACAGCCATGCCCACGGGCGTGTCCAAGGCCGTGTGAACACTTAAAGCAAAGACACGGTCGTGCACCCAGGCCGTGTGTAAATAGAGCACAAATTTTCCAAAAACATGGGCCACTGATAAATCGCCACGGCCGTGTCAACCTTTCAACTTAGACACGGGCTTACACAAATCCACACGCCCGTGTCCACAGACCGTGGCCAACACTGTCAATTTAGACACGGCTGGGTGACAACCTACACGACCGTGTGATTAACAAAGAACCGATCGCAAACGGCCGTGTGACCGCTCACACGGACGTGTGAAAAGGAAACACGATCGCAACGGCCGTGCGAGATGGCAACACAGGAGTGTACTTCGAACCAGGCGCACCAAAACCACTGAATTTCGAATCACACGGGCAAAACCCGAGTCACACGGGCGTGTTCCATGCCCGTGTGACCCAAAAACTATAAATAAGAGGTCACTATTCACTTTCTCCTTCACTCAAACCCTAAATCCTCTCACCCAAACTCTCCCCCAACCATCGTAAACACCGCCTCCGACCCTCAAAACACTACAATGTTCGTATAGGACTATCCCACACCCGTGCAAAGCACCCCACGACCATTTTGGAACCTCTCCCATGACTGTGCACATCTCCTATTTGGTTCTATTTTCCTCATTTTTCTCTTTAATTTTTACTAATCTATTTTATTTATTTTTATCATGATTATATTTTGATTTAGAATTAATTCAAGCATGGAATTAGTTACACTAGGATGAATAATCTAGAATAGTATAGAAGATTTCATAATTGCATGCCACTTAAAATCACATTTGATTGCCATTTATCTCATGCATTTAGTATAAATACATAATTATGTTGCCTATTTTTAATATCACATTAGGATGGATAATCTATATTATTTAGGTTAGTCCCCATTTTATGTTTTTCGGAACATCGTTATTTTAATCTTCCTTGTATTTCATTTATAGTCATTTTATTTTTAAGACTAATGCTTGTTATTTTTAGGCATCATGTCATCATCGCGCGGTAAAAAAAGCTACCGTCCCCGCTTCAAAGAAACGCAAGGGACCTGGTGGTTCGTCCTCATTACTAAAAATCACCATCCTTTCCTTCGTTTTTCGCAAGCTTCCAAGGAGGAGCGATATGAAATACTTCGAGCTCGCACTATAACCACTGGCCGATGCATAGATTGGGCCACCCTCGAGCAAATATACCTAGTAGACGAGGTCAGGGCCCTATTGATTACCGATCCATGAGCCTACATACTTAGAACTCATTCTCGAGTTCTGCTCCACATTCCATCTTCAGACCGTGATGAGCAGATACAATGATCCAGGAATAGTCCAGTTCTGTTTTGGAGGTCTCGTGCGACAGCTCAGTGTCCCAGAATTTGGTATAGCTCTTGGTCTCTATACCAAGCAATTTATGGAAGAGGAGGACTTCTCCACGCTTCATCGCCACATTTATTTAGCACCATCTAGGTGTTGGGAGGCCCTAGTCCCTACGTCATCAACATACAACCCTAGTCGCTCTAAAGCGACCAAACTTATCTCGACCCTTAGGTATCTACATTCTCTTCTTGCACATACACTAACCGGTAGGGGAGAGAGCACAGGGGTCATCCGTACCCACAACGCCTACTTCATATGGTGCATGGCGAATGCACATGTCATCGACTTAGCTTACTTCATCGCCCATGCAATCCAGCATCAGATAGAGAGGCACCGCAAGGGCGTAGTTTCTATGGGCCTGTACATTACGAGATTAGGCCGCTATTTTAGCCTATTCAACACTTCAGCCCAGACATCCTCATATACTTTGGTGGGCCAGATGTCCCCCAGGGCATTCAGACCATGCTTTACATGAGCATGATCGAGCGGAGGCCGGGAGGTAGCCTCTTCTAGTATCGCCTCATCCAGGAGGGCAAGGATCCTGAGGACATTCCTGATGATGTCCCATCATAGGAGGAGGATGCACCAGCTGAGCCGCCACCCCCTCGTCGCCCATCTCATGCAGCAGCTTCATACGTTGACATATCTGAGCGCCTATCACGATTCGAGTAGCAATGCGTCTAATGCTTCGACCACATCGACGCCACACTATAGCAGATATGCCAGCACCTTCACATCACTTCCCCACTGCCACCGCGTGATCCACCTGAGGATTAGATATTTCTATTCCTCCTAACTTTAATTTTATCTTAACTTTTATTTTAACACTGATCCCTATTTTTACCTTTTCCTTTCTTCTAACTTTATTTTCCTTTTTATTTTTATTTTTAGTTCATTTTATCTTTTTCATTATTTGAATATTGGTATTTTTAGAACTTAGTCTATTATTTTTCTATTATTTATTTTTCTATTTTTCATATCGGCTAATGCCTAACGAGTAATCTCTATTAATCAAATACTTTTGCACGACTAATAAATACTTTCGCAGTTTTAAAAGAGCCTTACAGCTAATATCTATGTAGAAATAGGAACACCTTGCCACAACTGCCGACTCTTCCAATTCCAATATCCGTCTCACAAATTCATCTAAAATTTAGGGAGTTTCATGCCTTTCCCTATCTTATGATCTTGTGCTTTTATTGCTACTAAATTTATCTTTGTACATTGAGGGCAATGTACATCTTAAGTGTGGGGGGGAAATCTATTTTCAGTCTTTACACTCTCTTTGAAACCCCTAAACTTTTTCTTACTAACATTTTGCGTTGTTCTCAAATTCTCACTTTCACTCTTTGCATTATCTTCAATCTCCTATTAGGAATATATTCTGATTGATTTATGATTTTTATTGATATATGAGAATTAAGATATAGGTGCTTGTACTTTGATTATTCAAACTTTAAAACATTAGGAAATCAAGCATGATAAGTTGAAATTTTTAATAACCCCAATTTTTTCATAAGTTATTTTCCTTAATTCTAAGTGCTATCTTGAGATTCGAAATTCGCGGGATTGACATCAAAAGCCATAATTCTGGTGAGATTTTTGAGCCTTTTGAGCATACATTCTTTCGTGCTCACTTTTATTATTGCTTTAAGTGAGACAATACTAATTTGTTATTCTAGAACTTGCTTCGATTATACATGTCGAGACCACATCATTGATTTGATATACTGAAATGATAAAGGCACCTAGGATTTAACCCACTTACTCCACAAAAGCCTACGTCCATAAATTAACCCCTAGTGAACCCCATTGAGCCTAACAACCTTTTCTTTGACTTACCTCTAATATTAACCTTTCACCCATTTTTTTTAATTCCATTCAATTATTTTGACCCCTATTTTTGTCAAAATTTGAGTTGAAAGTTTCATCTAGCTTTATTCTCTTTTCCAGATTGTAAAGTTTTATTCGATTTATTGAATTGTTCTTAAAAAAAACTTATGTACTAATTCAGTTGTAATCTACAATAGTTCAAATAGTTTTTGCATATTTCTATTTTAAGGCTACCAAGGCAGAAATGATGTTATCATAAGACTTAACTCGAGAAATATGTTCCAGTGATAGAGATTTTTCTAGCTAGATAATTTTTCAGTTCAATCTCGATTTTAACCCTCTGTTGCAGCCTGTGACAACACCCCTAACCAAGCCCCATTACAACCATTAAAAGACCTTTTGATCGATGTATCATATCAATCTATAGTGGTGGAGATCTGATTTTCTAGCAAGCCTATGGTAATAACTTTTCAGGTTGACTAGAAAGTATTAAATTCTTGAACCCTAAACACCTTGAGTGGATAGAGTGAATCTTTAGTGAGGATTTCAACTCCTGTTAATTAAGATGGAGAGATAATTACTTAGGAGAAGGGAGAAAACTTATGTTTCAATGATAAAATTCTCAACTTAGAGTAACTGAATCCTTAATGTTCTTCTAATTGAATTATCATTGTATGATTACCTGTGGATTTGTTTGACACATTATTAATAGCGATTTAAGTTAAGAGGAATGATTCTTAATTAGGGATTGAGATTTTGCTTGAGGACAAGCAAAGGCTTAAGTGTAGGGGTATTTGATAAACGATAAATTATACACATTTTTACCTCATGTTTAGCCTAATTTCTAGATGAATTATTATTAATTTTGTGAGAATTGGTGCTCTTAACCCTTCTATTTCATGTTATATACTCAGGAGAGCATAGGGAAGAGAAAAGAACGAAAAACGAAATAGAAAAGAAGAAAATGGGCCAAAGTGTGAAAACGACACGGCCAAAAAAGTCACCATACGGTGGTGGCACACGGCCGTGCCACACAAGGTCCAACACGGCCCAGCCCTGACAAGCACGGCCAGGCTACACGGCCATGCCACCTCAACAGGCCCGAACACGGCCCTTAATGAAACCACACGGGTGTGGCACACGGGCGTGTCCCTGTCGTGAGGAAGTGTAATTTCACTCAGATTTGGATGCTTAGAGGCTAAGAAAGGCATCCCAAAGCTCTATATAAAGACCCTAGGAGGCAACTCTAAGGGAGTACTCTTTTCTCCCAAGAAGGAGCGCCATATTTCTGCCAACACAAGGAGTGAAAGCAAGGAATTACTTCAAGGGAAGCCGATTGATTCATCCCAGAAGCCAGAATTCTACATCAAGACAGAGGATCTCCCTAAATTCCTTCAGGGTTTTAGGGTTCTTTATGTTTTGTTATCTTATTTCTTCTGAGATGTTTTCTTTATTAATTATGAAATAAACCTCTCAAATACTTGAAGGGGATGAAACCTAAGACAGATCTTGTTATTATTTATTCTTGAATTATATAATAAATACTTGAATTGTTCTTAATTATGTGTTCTTCATTCTTGAATTAATAATCCTAGGTATTACTTCAAGAAACTGATGTGCTAAGGCAAAGGAGCAAAAGTCCCTGTTTTAAGAGTAGATCTACCATAATTAAGCGGAGTTGCATACAAACCTAGACATAGGGTGACATAAATCTGCCGGATTAGGGTCAAACCTAATAGGGGGATCCATAGATCAAATTAATGCAACCTAGGGGTGTTAATTAATAAAGAAACTTTAGTTAACCACCTAGGATTAGTTGTTCTTATCCTCGACGGAGGTATTAACATAGGTTAGGGATCTCTACGGATCAAGTCAAGTGAAGAAATCGTCTAGTTCAAGAAGCCAATAACAAGTGAAGTCTAGGTGGATTCTCCCTTGAGTATTACTCATATCAATAAGCTCTTCTCAAAAGCTTTCCCCAATTTACTTTTTGTGCACTTTTAGTTAGTTTTATAATTAGTTTCAAACAACCTTCTTTTATTTTTAGGCTAGATAATAGAAAGGAAGTAAGTATTACTACTTCTGGTTCCCTTGGATACGATAACTCGGTCTTACTGCTAAACTATACTACTGTTCGATAGGTGCGCTTGCCTTTAAAATCGTGATATTAGTTAGTTTTTGGTGTGATCAGTTTTTATAAATTTTATTACCTAATATCGCGAGTATCAGAACATTTGATGGCATGGAGAGAAAAGTGATGGGAAGGATTGACATACCATTGTTGATTGGACCAAACACATACGAAGTAGATTTTTTGGTAATGGACATCAAGCGCTCCTATAATTGCTTGTTGGGGAGGCCCTAGATACATTCGGCGAAAGCGGTGCCCTCATCTTTGCACCAAAATTTGAAATTAGTAACAAAAGGATGGCTGGTTACTATAAATACGGAAGAAGACATTATAGCGACTGTTAACAATGATGCGCCCTATGTAAAGGTAAATAAGGAGGCAGCTGAATGCTCTTTTTCGATCCTTAGAATTCGTCAATGCAACATTCATTTTAGAAGGGAATGAGGTGCCGGTGCCCAAGATATCCAAAACCACGAGAATGGGTTTGCAAATGACAGTGGGGAAAGGAGCCTTACTAGCAAAAGGATTGGGTAGAAATCTCCAAGGAGGGGTTCAAGAACCAATGCTGAAGGAAAAAAGAGACCACTTTAGCTTGGGTTTCAGGCCAGATCCTAGACAAAAGAGGAAATAGCTGGAGAAGCAGCAAGAGAGAAGAAGGGCACGTCTGAGTGGAGAAGAAGTTAAGTGGGAGTTGATGACATTCCCTCACATATCCCAAACTTTCGTATCTGGAGGGATAATTTACCCTGAGAGAGGGTTGCTAAAAAATGAAAATCCTCACATCATGCCATACACAGGGAAGAGATTGAATAAAGAATCCTGTTGGGCATTCGTCCTTGTGAACCTGGGAGTGTTTTGAACAACTGGACTACAGAGGAACTTCTTATAGTTTTTAGAAATTATACAGAGTAATGTTCAGAACACACTTGTTGTTTTAAAGCCTAGAAATAATAAGATTTCATTTGTGAAATAGGCTCATGTTCAATCATCTTTGTTTCAATAAAAACATCTTTTGATGATCAATTCGAGCAAATATTCTTTCGATCCTCTAATTTCCTTCCAAATTTTTTATGCTCATTCATATCATACAAATAGTTGTTCTCAAATTCATTTGTTCTTTGCACACTCTTTTGTGCCTACCACAGGTTCCTAGATGTCAATGACATAAGCAACGATACTACAGATTCTGAATTCCTTTTAAGCAAGGCATGTGTTTAAAGGAATCTCAGGATTTTGAAGGTGATGGAGATTGTGACTTGTCTTCAGATTTGTTAAGAATGGTAAAACAAGAAGAAAAAAAATTTTACCCCATGAGGAGGTGGTAAAGAATGTAACTTTGGAAGAAAGAAGAATAGTCAAAATTGGAACGCACATAGCCGAGGAAACAATGCAAGACCTTGTTGAATTACTACGAGAGTTCAAAGACGTCTTTGCATGGTCATACCAAGATATGCCTAGGTTAAGTATGGATATTGTACTGCATTGCCTTCCCATAAGAGAAGAATGCAAGCCAGTCCAGCAAAAGCTGCGAAGGATGAGGCCTGATGTGGTACTGAAGATAAAGGAGGAAGTCAAGAAATAGTTTGATGCTAGTTTTCTACAAATGGTCAAATACTTAGAGTGGGTTACCAATATTGTTCTTGTCCCTTAGAAAGATGGAAAGGTTCGGATGTGTGTAGACTACAGGGATTTGAATAAGGCCAACTCGAAGGACAATTTTCCCTTGCCTCATATTAACACGTTAGTAGGTAATACGGTAGGATACTCATTGTTTTCTTTCATGGATGGTTTCTCAGGATACAATCAGATAAAGATGCATCCTGAGGATATGGAGAAAACCACCTTCATAACACTGTGGGGTACCTTTTGTTATAAGGTAATGCCATTCGGGCTAAAGAATGCAGGGGCAACATATCAAAGAGCTATGGTGACTTTATTCCATGACATGATGCACAAAGAAATTGAAGTGTATGTGGATGACATGATCGCCAAATCTCGAATAGAAAAGGAACATATCCAAGTCTTGAAAAAGTTATTCTTGAGATTGAGGAAATTTTAACTAAAGCTCAACCCGATAAAGTATACCTTTGGAGCTAGGTCGGGAAAGCTACTGGGCTTTGTAGTCAGTGAAAGAGGAATAGAGGTTGACTCAGATAAGGTCAAAGCTATACAAGAATTGCCTTCATCACTCACTCAGAAGGAAGTTTAAGGTTTTCTAGGAAGGTTAAATTATATTGCTCGATTTATTTCACAATTAACTGAGAAATGTGACCCTATATTTCACCTTCTTAAGAAGCACAACCAAGGCACTTGGGATGCTGAATGCCAAAATGCTTTTGATAAAGTCAAGTAATATTTGTTAAATGCTCCAATACTATCTCCGTCTAGTCTAGATAGACTGTTAATACTGTATTTGTCAGTGTTCAGTAACTCTATGGGATGTGTGCTGGGTCAACATGATGAGATAGGAAGAAGAGAGAGGGCGATATACTACCTCAGCAAGAAATTCACTGAGTGTGAGATGAGATATTCACCGATTGAGAAACTGTGTTGTGCATTGATTTGGACAACTCGAAGATTGAGGCAATTTATGCTATATCATACAACCTGGCTAATTTTGAAACTTGACCCATTAAAGTATATGATGGAGTCAACTACTTTGAATGGAAAGATGGCAAGGTGGCAGATATTGCTTTCTGAGTTTGACGTAGTCTGTTTGAATTAAAAGGCTGTAAAAGAGAGTGCAATAGCGGAATTTCTGGCTAGCAGAGCTTTAAAGGATTATGAATCTTTGAGCTTTGATTTCCCCAATGAAATATTAATGTATATGGAAACTACTGAAGAGTATCCGTGGAAGTTAAACTTTGATGGAGCATCAAATGCTGTAGGAATTAGAATTGGGGCAGTCTTGGTATCCCTAAAGGGAGATCATTATCCATTCACATGCAAATTGGATTTTGACTGCACAAACAATATGGCAGAGTATGAGGCATGCATCATGGGAATTCAGGCAGCTATAGAACATAAAATCAAAGTGCTAGAAGTATATGGAGATTCTGCGTTGGTAATTTACCAACTTAAATGAGAATGGGAGACAAAAGACCCCAAACTAATTGATTACCGAAAAATAGTTTTGGGGTTAATTGAGGAGTTCAACGACATCACCTTCAATTATCTCCCTCGAGATGAAAATCAAATGGCCGATGCCTTGGCAACTCTGGCTTCCATGATCAAAGTAAACAAACAAGAAGATGTAAGACTTATTCAGGTGAGTATTTTTGAGGTTCCAGCTTATTGTTGCAACATGGAAGAGGAAAAGGATGACCACCCTTGGTATCAGGATATATTGCGATACATAAGAAATCGTGAATACCCTAAGCATGCAACTGAGAATGACAAAAGGACGCTAAGGAGATTAGCCTGCGACTATGTTTTGGATGGGGATATCTTGTATAAAAGAAGGAAAGATCAGGTGCTCTTGAGATGTGTTGACGATATTGAAGCTAGGAAAATTTTGGAAGAAGTGCATAAAGGTGTTTGTAGGACACATGCTAATGGTTTCATGATGGCTAGACAAATCATGAGGTTTGGATACTATTGGTCTACCATGGAAGGAGACCGTATCAACTATGCCAAGTAATGTCATAAATGCCAGATTTATGGTACAAAATTCACATACCGCCTTCACCTTTGCATGTTATGACATCTCCATGGCCTTTTTCCATGTGGGGCATGGATGTCATTGGGCCGATCTCACTGAAAGCTTCGAATAGGCATCGATTCATCTTTGTGGTTATCGACTACTTCACGCGCGTTGACCCGATACCCGGGGAGGATCCGCGTGTTTTTATAAAAGGGGTAATTTGCCTCTTTGGTCCTTCCGCAATTTTATTATTTATAATTTTGTTCAATTTAAATTTTCTTTTATTTTTTTAATTCTGCCCTAAAAAATTGCTTATGTCTCGATTTAGTCTCTACCCATTTAAACACAAAAAATTAGAAAGGTGCCGTTTAGGGAATAGAGCATATTTGCCCAGTAAGTCCCTCCTTTATGGCACGTGTTTCAATTCGGTCCTTAATTTGGTTTTACTCCTTTTTAAAATTTCACCTTTAGAATTTATTAAAATTAAGTTATAATATTTTTATTTTTTGTTTTTATTCTGATTTAGCACTTTTAATCTATTATTTACTTATTTATTTTAATACTTTGCTTATTTATACATTGTATTACTTTAGTCATATTACGTATTATTTTAATTATATATTACATATTATTTTAAATTTATATACTATTGTATATTATTTTAAAATTTGTGTATTATTCAAATTGTTTTATTATTAATATAAATTTTCTTCTATATTTTTTATTTTAAATATGTATATTATCCCTTTTTTATGTATATATATATATATATTAGATTATTATACTATATGTGTTTTTCCTTATTTTTTATATAGTTAAAATTTTATATATTCATTTATTTATATAAGAATACTAAATTATTATATTATATCTTCCTTTATATACTTCTCTATAGTAAAATTTGTAAATTTTATTTATTTATATTTTATTATGTATATATATTATTCATCTTAGTTTTTTAGCCATATCATTTTTAATATTTTTTTTTCATTTTTCTAAAAATTGTTATAACATTCACTAGTCGTTTTGAGCATACATTATTTACCTTATATTATTATTATTTTTTATATACATGAATTTAATCTTGTGAATAAATTTCTTTTTTTTTATGTCATAGATTCTTTTAAAATTGTTATTATCTACCCTATATTTTTTCTTTTTTTTGATTGTCCATTATTTTAAATTTAGAATCCATTATCTTTGTTTACCTTAACATTATTATTATTGCTTGTCATTCTTTTACTTAATTGTTTATGTTAGCGCAAATTTTTTAATATGACCTGTAACTTTAGTAAATTGCATTTTTTAAATAACTTAATTTTTTTTAAATCTTTGATAAAAAATATCTATCTCCTTTAATTACCACATTTTATCCAAAAGTTTTTCTTAAATAAGGCAATGTTTTGTGTTTAGAAATTTGGGAAATAGTGCCCTAATTTGACTAAATAACTAAATATCCTTTTAATGAATTTCGTAAATCATGAGACGATTTTGATTACGACGGTTTAAAACATCATGTCCTAACGTGCTGGATGTGATGCTTGTATTCTTTCGAAACGAAGGAATCTCAAATTCCAACTCAAATGGTTCAAGTTTTTAAAGGGATCATGTTTTGAAATCTTTTCGAATTTTCAACATTAGGACAAAAAATTAATCAATTCGGTACCAATTTTGGGTGTTACGAGGGTGCTAATCCTTCCTCGTACGTAACCGACTCCCGAACCCGTTTTCTTGAATTTCGTAGGCCTAAATCAATATTTTTGAAATAAAATATTTTATAAGGTGATCCGATCACACCTAAGCAAAAAGGGATTGGTGGCGACTTCCACTTTCGTTTTTTAAAAAAAGTCGACCCCATTTTTCAAAAAAAAAAAAGGTTTCGACACTAGGTAATGGCTCAACATGGGTTGGAGAACCACCAAATTTTGTTGTTACTAATTAAGGCTTAGTTTAGCATTACTTCTCAAAAGTACTTTTAGGCAAAAAGCACTTTTGAGCAAAAGCTAAAACTTTTTACTTCTACTTTTGGTGAAGGGAAATGTTTTTGCAAAACACTTTTTTATTCAAAAAAGCACTTTTTTAAAAGGGTCTTATTTAGCAATACTTTTATTTTAAAAGTATTTTTACCCTAAAAATACTTATTAGAAACAATACTAAACTAGCTCTAAATAAAATTGCATTTACTTAGAATAAATAAATAATTAAGTGTAAAAGCATTCAATTGTTGTTTTAGAAATAAAATAATTTATAGTAAAAATAATTAAGCTCCACGGAAACTTACCCTTTTTATTTTTATTTTATTACATAAATTTTCTCCTTTTTTTTTTCTTGCTAACTTCCTTTCCCATTTGGATAGGATGAATTTCTAACTTTAAGTTGACAATCATATTCCTTAACTAAAGGGATATATACGATAAAAATGGGTAAATCTTCACATCAAAACCATATTCCAGTGAATTTTGGTTTTATTTTGTACAACATTCAACCATTTCATGCTTTTGTTCTTGCAATCAAAACCATTCACATCAAAGTGTTTAAAATATAAATAATCATTCATTCTTATTGATGCTTGCATGGTTCTACAAATGATGATCTTAACTTCTTTCGCATATGTAAATTACAACGGTAACAAAACTGCTCCTAAAAAATATTATTATTCCTAGTCTTCCAAATAATCCGGAAAATAATAATATAAACCTTTCAAAATATATACTCAATTCAAATAATAAAAATGAATATGCTTTCAAAAAAAACATTATACTTAAAACATGAAAAACACTATATAAAAACTCACTAAAGCATATGCTACATAGTAACCCAAGTGGAATTATTCCAACTCCACTCATAAGCATCATTCATTTTCCCCTATATCTTCTTTTTTTAGTAATAAAGAATCCTTTCAGGAAAACAAAGCAGATTATCCTCACTCTTTTTTCACTGGGAAAATGAGTTGAAAGAATATATGAAATTAGAATGAGAAAAGAAGGAAATGAAACGGAAACTCAGAAAAAGGCTAAGTTGAAATATCATATTCGTTTTCCTTTAAATATTTGCGTTCAATATGTAAGATATTATGCCTTAATTCAAATCACTAACATGGATTGATCTAAAAAAATGTTGTATTAAATTAAAACATGTAAGTAATAAGAGGTACTTACAAATGCAATTACGGAGAGCTTCAAACGGAGTTGCTTGATTAGGCAATTCAAATGAGCCTATCAAATACTTCTTTTGTCGGGATCCAATTTATTATTTCAAAAAAAAACATAATAAATAAACGACAATGAATCAAGTGTAAAAGATAAACTAAAATTAAAGTCTAAACACAATGATCCACAATTCAACATTCAAAGAAGGCAACTTGGAGAAGGATAAATAAACAACTACTAAACTAAGCATAGAAAAATAACTAAAAATCACATAGAACCTATAAACTATTACCTGATATAGAGAAGCAATACATGTAAAAAATAATCCGGTCTGACCAAAAAAGAGAAAGAAATAGAAAATTTGGAGATCAGTAACTGCCCTACAAAACCGTGCTATATATCAAGAATGGTCAAGGATTCCCAAATCGTTTCTTTATCACAGTTTAGCATACCCCAGATCTAAATATCGTTCAGAGAACTTGCTGATGTAAAAACTCAACTAAACTAGCCTTAGTCAACAAGGTCAAATCATCAGTGAAATGTTTTTGTCAACGTAATGTGATTTTCTTATACTGCCAAGCAAACCTAAGATGTTATAGTGATCAAATAATTTAATTCCATTTCAGCTCAAAATGTTAGAATTCATTGAAAAATTTCAGTTCCACCAATTTATATAACGGCCCAAAATCGGGTCTAGTTGGAATAGTGATTTCAAAATCACTTCCTGAGGTTTAAGAAAATTCTTTTAGTGTTGAACTATGTGTTGTAGTGTTTTATTAAGTATGCATGAAATTTTGGTGAATCAATTTACACGATTGGAGGCTTGATCGCGAAAAAGGACTAAATCGCATAAAGGGAAAAAATTGCAATTTCTAGTAAAATTGAGCTAAATGACCATAGAAGTAAAACTTAAGGGTTTAAAAGGGAAAAAAGACCCCTTTTCACTAGGATGGCCGGCCATGACAAGAGAACAGAAGAAAAGTCAAAGGGTTAAGTAAATTTGGTGGATGATTGGATAAAATAATGCCTAATTAGTCTAACCTACACTTTCCTTCTTCCCATTTATCTTCTTCTTGCTGATTTTACTAGTTAAAAAGGGGGTTTTAGAGCTTCAAATTTTCAGCTACTTTTATCAGTCACAAGTAAGTGATTTTCAAGGCTTTTCTTGAATATTTTTGCATATTTGGGACCCTTGTAGCATGAGCTACATTTTGAGGGGTATATTGTGCAAAAGAGTTGAAAGTTGAAAGTTTTTCCATTGTTGAATAAATGATGTTTTTTGTAAGTTTTGGGAAGGAAAATGAATGTAGGTTGTCCATTGGACCACTTTTGTGTAAGAGGTTGCATGAAAACACTAAAATTGGACTTAGTTGTAGAAGTTGTAAAACAAAGGGAAAGTGTGTGAAATAATGGGAAATTGGGGTAGTATTGAGGATAAAAGAGTGGTTTAGGCTTGGTTGATGAGGAAACTCGATAAAATTTGATTTCCGAGCCTAAGGGCAAAATGGTCATTTTGCCAAGAGACTAGGGGCAAAACGGTCATTTTGCCTAATTGTGATTTTTGGATTGTTTTAATTAAATTGGTGATTAAATGGATGAATTTGTATTCATTTAGATCAAGGAAAGCGAGGAGTCAACCTTGACCAAGGCAAGGGAAAAGCTTTTGGGTAGATTTTATATTTCTCGTATCTTACATACCAAGGTAAGTTTATATGTAAATGATACCTTCTTTATTAATGTTTTCACTCATAAATGACTTATATGATATGTGGTTAATGGTATGGATATTGAACGAAATCATAAGAATTGAGAGTATAGGTAAATTTCCATAAATTATGAGTTAAGGTGAGCTTTGTGTGACATCACTAGTTTAGAGTTGAAATTACCAAATTAAGTATACGTTGCCTGAGTGGTGATTAATATAGATGGGCTAAGTGAGATACCATCGAGATCATATTGATAAGGGTGGGTAAGTGCGATATCACCGTAATTTACTTATGAAGGTGGGCTATGTGCGAGACCACCGTGAATTATTGATGAGGGTGACCTAAGTGCGGAACCACCCTATTATCGTTAATGTCATTATGAATGGCTAGATTCGATATTTGTCTTGCCTGGATGTGTTATCGTGAAAACACTTGAGTGAGATTTATGTGTGATGTGGTGATGAATAAGTGCAGGGAATGTAAGTGCTAATAATATGAGCTTCGTGGGTGAAATTGTGTGAGAAAGTTGGATGAGTTATGGGAAGAGTAAGTAAACCCATGTTTGAAAGTATTGGTACGGTTGATGTGACAGTTAATTATTTAATGAATGATTTTGGTAATAAATGTTTGCATATAGACTTACTAAGCTTATTGCTTACCCCTCTCCTTCATTTTCTCTTAGTGCCGCCCAAGTAACTCGAGAATCCAAGGATGTCGTAGGCTTCGTGCACACTATCAATTCTAGTACTCAGTAAATTCATGTCATATGTTTTGATCAATGGCATTTATAGGTCATATGGTCATTTTGTGTATGATACTCTAATTTGCCAATTGTGTTGGCCATTTATCTTATAAAGATCATTTTGTAAATGGCTTTTGGAATTGGCCTATAATCATTCTATTTACTTAATGGAATGAGATGAATTGTAACGAAATTGTGCAAAGTTGCTTAGTAGTTTAAGCATGCATTTTGGTTATGAGTTAGTTGGTGTGTGAATACCTATTTAGGTGCATTTAGATAAGTATTGGTGCTAGGTATAATGTATGGGGATTGGAGTCTTGTTTGTGTATGTTTCAGGGAGGCTAAGAGCTTGGTAGATAGTCCATTATTACCCACATGGATAAACACACAGGTGTGTGTCTAGGCCATGTGAGACACACAGGTCACACACAGACGTGTAGCACGACCGTGTGTCCCCTACACCTTGCATGGATAGCATTAATTGCCATCAGGCTCTCCCACGGGCAAAAGACATGGCCGTGTGTCCCAAACGTGTGGAGGACATAGCCAGCACTCGGGCGTGTGCCACGGTTGTGTGAATGATGATGTCAGAAACAGAATGTCCATTTTTTTCGCATACGGGCCGTGACACGGGTGTGTCATAGCCGTGTGATGGACATGGGCTGGGCGCACGGACGTGCGCCAAGCCATGTGAGAACACCTATAGGTTGGTGTTGGAAATTAATTCCATATGGGTAAGGGACACAAGTGTGGCCTTACCATGCCTAGGCCGTCTGAGGTACACAGGCCAACCGCATGGCCATGTTTAGAGGTCACACGAGCATGCGCCCTTCCACACGGTTGTGTGCCCTATTTTTAGTAGACTTTCTTGAAAATTTTTTAGTACCCAAAATGGTCCTGGATCGTTTCTAAACCATGTGTTGGGCTTTGTAGACCCTTTATAAGGTTTATATGGCATAAGTTGAAAAATTTTCAAATTGGGTCATATTTTTAGTAGTTGAAATCGATTGAATTACATGTGTTTTTGTACGGTAATGCCTTGTACCCTACTCGATATCAGTCACAGGTAAAGGATGTTACATTTAGTAATATCAGAGCTATGGTTTAGTCGATTCTAGGACTAACCTAGCTTGTGTACGGGTCTAGCTATACATGCCATTAATATTGATGATAGTGTGACGACTCCTAACAATAGTAAATTATGTTTTTAGTATAGAAATGGTTCCCGATCAGTCTTTGGCGGATGATATGGAGCAGATGATATGGAAAGTAACACGCTGGCTCCAGCTGAAGGAAAATGAATGTAGGTTGTCCATTGGAACACTTTTGTGTAAGAGGTTGCATGAAAGCACTCAAATTAGACTTAGTTGTAGAAGTTGTAAAACAAGGGGAAAGTGTATGAGATAATGAGAAATTGGGGTAGTATTGAGGATAAAAAGAGTGGTTTAGGCTTGGTTGATAAGGAAACTCGATAAAAATTGATTTCTAAGCCTATGGGCAAAATGGTCATTTTGCCAAGAGATTAGGGGCAAAACGGTCATTTTGCCTAATTGTGATTTTGGATTGTTTTAATTAAATTGGTGATTAAATAGATGAATTTGTATTCATTTAGATCAAGCAGAGCGTGGAGTCAACCTTGATCGAGGCAAGGGAAAAGCTTCGGAATAGATTCCATATTTCCCGTATTTTGCATACCGAGGTAAGTTTATATGTAAATGATACCTTCTTTATTAATGTTTCTCTCATAAATGACTTATATGATATGTGGTTAATGGTATGGATATTGAACGAAATCATGAGAATTGAGAGTTTGGGTAAATTTCCAAAAATTATGAGTTAAGGTGAACTATGTGTGAAATCACTAGTTTAGAGTTGAAATTAGCGAATTAAGTATACCTTGCCTGAGTGGTGATTAATATCGGTGGGCTAAGTGAGATACCATCAAGATCATATTGATAAGGGTGGGCTAAGTGTGATACCACCGTAATTTACTTATGAAGGTGGGTTATGTGCGAGACCACCGTGAATTATTGATGAAGGTGACCTAAGTGTGGAACCACCCTATTATCGTTAATGTCATTATGAATGGCTAGATTCAAAATTTGTCTTGCCTGGATGTGTTATCGTGAAAACACTTGAGTAATATTTATGTGTGATGTGGTGATGAATAAGTGCAGGGAATGTAAGTGCTAATAATATGAGCTTCGTGCGTGAAATTGTGTGAGAAAGTTGGATGAGTTGTGGGAAGAGTAAGTAAACCCATGTTTGAAAGTATTGGTACAGTTGATGTGACAGTTAATTGTTTAATGAATGATTTTGTTAATAAATATTTGCATATAGACTTACTAAGCTTATTGCTTACCCCTATCCTTTCCATTTTCTTTTAGTGTAGCCCAATTAACTCGAGAATCCAAGGACGTCGGAGCTATCATGCACACTATCAACTCTAGTACTCGGTAAAGTCATGTCTTTTTGTTTTTAGTAATGGCATTTATAGGTCATTTGGTCATTTTGTGTATGATACTCTAATTTTCCAATTGTGTTGGCCATTTACGTTATAAAGATCATTTTGTAAATGGCCTATGGAATTGGCCTATAATCATTCTATTTGCTTAATGGAATGAGATGAATTTGCAATACAATTGTGCAAAGTTTCTTTGTAGTTTAAGCATGCATTTTTGTTATGAGTTAGTTGGTGTATGAATACCTATTTAGGTGCATTTAGATAAGTATTGGTGCTAGGTATAATTTATGGGGATTGGAGTCTTGTTTTTGTGTGTTTCAGGGAGGCTAAGGGATTGGTAGATAGTCCAATATTGCCCACATGGAGAGACACATTAGCGTGTGTCTAGGCCGTGTGAGACACACGAGTCACACATGGCATGTGGCACGACCGTCTGTCCCCTCCACCTTGCATGTAAAGCATTAAATGCCATCAAGCTCTTCCATGGGCAAAAGGTACGGCTGTGTGTCACAATCATGTGGAGGACAAGGCCAGCACACGGATGTGTGCCACGACTGTGTGAATGATGATGTCAAAAATAGAATGTCCAAGTTTTCGCATACGGGCCGTGACACGGGCGTGTCATGGCTGTGTGATGGACATAGGCTGGGCACACAGGCGTGTGCCAAGCCGTGTGAAAACCCATGTAGGTTGGTGTTAGAAATTAATTCCATACGAGTAAGGGACACAGGCATGTCCTTATCATGCCTAGGCCGTGTGAGGTACACGAGTCAACTGCATGGCTATGTTTTGAGATCATACGGGCGTGTCGCCCTTCCACATGGGCGTGTGCCCTGTTTTTAGTAGACTTCCTTGAAAATTTTTTAAGTACCCAAAATGGTCTCGGATCATTTCTAAACCATGTATTGGGCCTCGTAGACCCTTTATAAGGTCTGTAGGGCATAACTTGAAAAAGTTTCAAATTGGATCGTATTTTTAGTAGTTGAAATCAATTGAATTACATGCGTTTAAGTACGGTAATGCCTCATACCCTACTCCGGTATCGGTCACAGGTAAAGGGTGTTAAAACTTAGCTATTAATTTTTGACTTACTATTTTGACCTTCAAGTTTTGCCTACTACCCCAAATTCAGGCTCTAACAGCTTTGCCGTGTTGTATATGTATATTAGCTATACAGATAATTTCAGGTTAAGAAAATCTAGTTTGTATACAATTTTGACAGTAGCTGTAATTTTAACCATATGGATTAAACTTTTGATGAAAACTCTTCCTCTTATTTGAAAACTAAAGCCACTTGAATTATGACATAAAAGTTGGCACTTGGCAGAAAACAACCTATCATCTATTTTCTTGCTTAGATTCTTGCCATCTTTCATAACTAATATTTAATTTGTATTCTTCTGTACTAATTGTCCAACCAAGAAAACCACAAGATAATTAAGAACAAATTTAGCTAACTTCCATTTCCAAGACTTAAAATGTTCATATATCATATGCAAAATGTTGTCCCTCTACTATTCGACTATACAAGTAGACCAATATATAGATGTAGTAAGACAACAAAGACACCTCTTATGGAGTGCTAAATATGATAACCACAAAGAATAGGCAACCTTTGATTCAACTGCTTGCAAAGTGCAAGTAAATGCTTTAATTGTTATGAGCTAGTTCCTTCCATAAGTATCGTTCTTGATTAATTTGAAAAATAAATAGAAAAATATTAGTTAATGCTAGAATATATAAAATCATAAAGATAAAAATGAAGCAAACAGTTGAATATTCAAAAGAAACTGCATTAAGTACCAAAAGCCAGATGAATCCTTATCCTGCCAAAATCTGAGGCAATGTCATTGCAAAGTTTTCAGCAATAAGTGTACAAGATGAGCACTCCTGCATACATGAATTCTATTAAACAAGGCCCCCTAACTATTTTACAACAGAGTAGATTTAAAAGCATATATTAAAAGAAGGGGGGAGCTTCACAAGAAACACAAATGGCAAATAACAAAAGCCAACTTATTTTAACATATAAGTTACATGGTGTGAGAATATATAAAAATATAATTCACATAATAATTTACTTGTATTTTTAAGGTGTTTAAGTATGTAATATATTTTGTTTTTGTAACATCCCAAACCCAGCCTAGACATTATGGCCGATTCTGGTGATGTTATATGGAATGGGGATTTGAAATCAAATTTGTCAAGTTAAAACTGTTTTCCATTTATTAGCCTCTATTTATCTCTCGTTAATTTCAAAATCACTTTCTTGTTAACTTTATTCATTTAAAACATATTCTGTAACGAAAGCTTTTAGAAACTGTGATATTTCAAAAAAAAAAAAAACCATTCATGCTTAGGAAAAACATTATTTTTAACAAAATCGAGTTTTTCTTGAGTTCGCAGTTTAAAAGTCCATAAAACAGTCAAAATCTAAAATAAAAACCAACAGTCTAAAAGTTCCAAATTAGATCAAAATAATAGAAAGAAAGTAATATAAAATAAAAAAACAAAATTAAAGCAGTTCAAAATAGTGGCGGTCACCGTGGAGTCCTCCGCCGCACCGATCCGTCTATGACTAAGGATTACCAGTACAGATTAAATAGAAAGGGGTAAGTTTTCGTAAACTCGGTATGTAATCCCCACAGAAAACATGCATACACTCATACAACAGTAATCAGTTAAATACAGTTTGGGGCCTAAGCCCGTTACAGATTCAGATACAGTTCAATTATAATTAGGGCTTTAGCCTATCTTAAATATAGTATGCATTCAGTAACAGAAATCAGTATCCTACCCAGCAGCCTCTACACACCATCTCTAACCATTCTTACACACCATGTGGGGTTGAAAACACCCACCCAGCCCTACACACCAAGTCGTATCGAATGCGGCACGTATTAGTAATATTGTAGCTGAGCTGCCAGATAATGGGCATAAATGCCTTTCAGTACACTACCTCTAATATCATCATCTCACCCCAATGTAAATGCAACTAAAACATGCTCAATGCAAACATACAGAAATACATGATTTCATGTTAATATTCAGTTATACATATAGATCAGTAACATGCATATATCAGTCATGCTCACATAAATCAGATATTCAAATCATATCATATTGGGTCTAAATAACTCTTACTGACCCTATAGTAGGTTCACAGTCGATTTAGACGACCCGTGCAACCCTAGGTTTCATTTCAGGTAAATAGGCCCACACGCCAATGTGGTTTCCCCGTGTGGGCCCATACACCCAGATTGGCCATGGCCCGTGTTCATCACACGGCCTAGCCCAAATTCCCACATGCTTGTGTGGATTGCCCGTGTGGGCCCACACACCCGTGTGGCCTACACAGCCTAAATCGGTCTAGCCTGTGTTCGTACAAGGCCTACCTAGCCATCATACAACCATGTCTAATGCATGGCCGAGCCTTCGTCGAACACACGGCCATGTCATTCACACACGACTTACCACACAGGCGACCACATGCCCGTGTGGCATCAATAGTGGGGTTTTTAGCTTTCACCGAAACCCTATTTTCTACATTTTTAAGTACACACTTGGTATTGATTGATGCTAAAACGATCTCTAAGCACACCAAAACCTATATTCGGCCAAAATAACACTCAATTAATCACTTAATTTGACACTCAATCAACTATAACTGAAAGGAACATTCTCTAAAGTCTAACGAAACCCTTACCTTCAAGCAAGTAACAGTGATTTTGCAACACCCGAGCATCGATTGGCTGGTCACAGCCCCTTATCTTTCATTTAAGTATCAAAATAAGCCTCCATTAACAGAATATTCGTTAACAAAATGAAAAATGCACTTAATCAATTACTAAAAATGCTCAAAAGCAAGAAAGCAATGATTCTCAGAAACTTGCTAAAAGGTAGAACAAATAAAAACAGGAATTGCAATAAAGTGAAGAAGAGAATTTTGGTAAGGAGAGTTGGGAAGGAAGAACGTCCAAATTTTTAGGAAAAAAATATATTTAAAAAAGAACAAAAAATTAAAATAAATCTAAAACCAATCCGATACACTCTACTAACCCCAAATCCCTAATTTCACCCCCCTCAATCCCCCCTACATCTCCACTACTCAAAATTTTAATTCACTTCAAACTCCTACACAGCACCAATAGCAAAAATAATTCCCTCACTTACACAAGGATTCCAACATAGGACCTCCATCACTACTACACTCCACTTAACCACCAGACCAGCAGGCCCATTCTGATGGTATTTTACAAATAATTAAACTTAAGCCATTAGAGAAAGGTGAAGGTTTTATTTAATAAAATTCCAAAATTTAACCCAAGTAAGGCCTGAATTTAGGACCTCTCACATACACCCAGCACACTTAACCACTAAAATAGACAGATATATGTGTCAAAAATTCAAAAAAGCTAAAAAAATTTTGGGGCATTACAACTCTACCCCCTAAAAGAAAATTTCAGCCTCGAAATTTACCTGATTAGAACAGATGAGGATACTATTGATGCATCGAATCCTCAGGTTCCCACGTAGCCTCCTCAGTGCTATGATTTCATCACAGAACCTTCACTAGTGGAATAGACTTCTTCCGAAGAACCTTTACATCACGATCCAGAATCTAAACCTGCTCCTCCTCAAAGGTCAAGTCTGACCTAACCTCAATTTCCTCTATAAGGACAATATGAGTAGAATCAGAGCGATAGTGCCTCAACATCGAGACGTGTAACACATCATGAATACGATCTAACTCCAGATGTAGCTCCAACTGATAAGCAACCGGTCCCACTCTTTTCAAAATCTGGTATGGCCCAATAAACCTAGGGCTAAGCTTGCCCTTGCGACCGAACCTCAGAACCTTTTTCCATGGTGAGACCTTGAGAAATATGAAGTCCCCCACAGAATACTCATTCTCACATCTCTTTAGATCCGCATTAGATTTTTGTCTATCAGAAGTCACTTTTAGACGATCTCAAATTAGTCTAACCTTATCCTTAGTCTCAGAAACCAACTCAGGACCCAGAACCTCTCGTTCACCCAACTTAGTCCAACATAAGGGAGTGCGACACTTATGACCATATAAAGCCTTGTAAGGTTTCATCTAAATGCTAGACTGAAAACTATTATTATAGGCAAACTTCGCTAGTGGTAGATACTCCTCCCAACTGCCTCAGAAATTAATAAAACAGCTCCTTAACATATCCTCCAGTATCTGAATCACCCTCTCAGACTGACCATCGGTCTGAGGATGGAACGCAATACTGAAGTCCAATCTCAAACCCAGAGCCTCATGTAACATTTTTCATAACCGAGACGTGAAGCGAGGATTCCTCTCAGAAATGATTGAGACAAGTACCTTATGCAGTCTCACTATCTCCGAAATGTCGATCTTCGCCAGCTTTTGTAGAGAAAAGTATGCCCTAACCAGGATGAAGTATGCAGACTTGGTCAATTGATCCACTGTGACCCAAATAGAATCCTTCTTAGTGGGTGTTAGAGGTAACCCACTAACAAAGTCCATCGTTAGTAGCTCCCATTTCCATAGCAAATCTTAATCGGCTGTAGTAAACCCAAAGGTAACTAATGCTCAGCCTTAACCTACTAATAAGTCAGACAACGAACCATGAAGTCAGTAACATTACACTTCAACCCTGGCCACCAATACAACTTACAGAGGTTTCGGTACTTCTTATTCCCACCGGGATGCATAGCATAAAGACTACTATACGCCTCCCTCAAAATAGACTACCTCAGATTAGTATCATTCGGGACCCAAGGAAATAGAGTACCTCATTACTATTCAGTCCAAAATCTAGTGCTGCCAGTCTCAACTTGATGAATCTGAAGACCCAAAACTTCATCCCCTAATTGCTTATCTCTAATCTACTCAATCCAAGTTAGTTTAACTTGCAGCTCAGCCAATAGACTCTCATTATCGAACAGACTAAATTGTGTAAACATTGCCCTCAGATCAGTCATTGCCCTACGACTCAATGCATTGGCCACCAAATTGGCCTTGCTTGGATGGTATTCGATGGTATAGTCATAATATTTAAGCAGTTCAACCCATCTATGCTACCTAATATTCAAGTCCTTTTGAGTAAGGATGTACTTGAGGCTTTTGTGATCAATGTAGATGATACACTTCTTATCATACATACAGCGCCTTCAGGTTAGTGCAAAGACTATGACAGCCAATTCCAAATCGTGCATTGGATAGTTCGCCTTGTGTGTCTTAAGCTGACGAGACGCATATGTTACAACCTTACCACCTTCCATCAACACACATCTCAAATCGACATGTGATGCATTACTATAAACCATGAATTGCTTTCTAGGTTTAGGCTGTATCAAAATAGGAGCTTCAATCAGTATAGTCTTGAGCTTCTCGAAGCCCGTTTGTTGCACATCAGTCCAGACAAAAGGTACTCCCTTACTCAAAAGCTTAGTCAACGAAGCTACGATCCAGGAGAACCCTTCTACAAAACACCGATAATAACCCACCAAACCCAGAAAGCTGGGGATCTCAGACACATTCTTAGGCTGCTTCCAATCTAGTACAGCCTCAATCTTTTGATGATCAACTTGAATCCCCTCAACAGAAACTATGTGTCATAGAAAAGTCATTTCACGTAGCCAGAATTCGCACTTATTGAATTTAGCATAACTGCTTTTCTCCCAAGGTCTGAAGAACCACCCTAAGGTGCTCGTCATGCTCATCCTCAATCTTATAATAAACCAATATGTCATCGATGAACACTACTACAAACTTATCCAAATAGGGTTAAAACACTCGGTTCATCAAGTCTATAAACATTGCTAGTGCATTAGTCAATCCAAAAGGCATAACTAGGAACTTATAGTGTCCATATCGAGTCGTAAATGTCGTCTTATGTACATTAGCTTCCTTAACCCACAACTTATGATACCTAGAACGTATATCAATCTTGGAGAACATAGAAGCCCATCGGAATAGGTCAAACAGATCCTCAATCCTTAGAAGTGGATACTTGTTCTTAATAGTCAACTTATTTAGCTGCCAGTAGTCAATACACATCCTTATGGATCCATCCTTCTTCTTAACAAAGAGTACAGGTGCTCCCCATGGAGACACACTGGGATGGATGAACCCACGATCCAACAATTCCTGAATCTAAGCCTTAAGTTCCATAAGCTCCTTCGGTACCATTTGATAGGTAGCGATAAATATCGGAGCTGTACCAGAAAGAATCTCAATCCCAAATTCCACTTCCTGATTCAGAAGTAAACCTGGTAGCTCTTCAGGAAAGATGTTCGGAAAATACCTTACAATTCTGACGTTATTTACAGTAGAGTCCCTAGAAGCGGAAACACTAACATAGGCCAAGTACGCCTCACATCCCTTACAGACTAGTTTCTCAGCCACTAGTGCAAAGATCACATTAGCCAAATAATTCTTACGCTCTTTAATCACAACCACTTCATTATCATTCTCGGTTTAAAAACGACTCTCTTAGTAGCACAATCCAAACTGACACGGTGCTTGACCAACCAGTCCATTCCTAAAATCAAATCAAACTCCCTAAATAGAAGCTTTATTAGATTAGCTAGAAAAATTGCCCCTTGAACCTCTAACGGAACATCTCTATACAGTTTGCTAACCCGAACCGACTGCCCTAGTGAACTCAGTACAGTCAACTCACTTGTAGTACTCTCAACCGAAATCCATAAGTTTCTAGATATAGTGCTAGCTATGTATGAGTGTGTAACACCCCAAACCCGGCCTAGAAGTTGAGCCCGAGTCCGGCGTGTCACATTGAAGTGTTTTTCGAAAATCGTGTTTTCATTAAAAACCTTCTTGTTTAAAATTTGTGTAAAACCTCAGTTTGCATTTGATCAATTCCAAACATGGGTTATTTAAAAAGATTATCCCTTTTTAAAGACGTTATTACTTATAGAACCTTAATCGTTGTGGAAGCTTAATTTAAAACAATTGTTATTACAAAAAAAACTCGTTTCTACCTCTAGTAATTATAATCCACAAATAAAGTACCAAATTTGTAATCCAAAAATTAAAAGGCCTTATTACATAACAATAAATAAATAAAATAAAATAATTAAAGATAAAATAAATAAAACTACTAAACGGTAAATAGCTTGTAGTGTGGCCACCTCTGAGTCCCTCTACCTGTCGAACCGTCTACTGAGGTTCACTTGAGAAAAATAAAAGAGGGAGTGAGTTTCGAAATTCAGTGTGTACAACCCTCAGCAACAATATATATATATCATGCAACACAAATCATCTTGGGCCTGAGCCCAATACAATAATAGCACGAAACCTTGAGTAATCATGTATGCAATAATGCAATGCCCAACCCATCCAATTGATACACATCATCTCCATCCAACCGAAACATATCCTATGGGGATAACTCTATCGACCCACCCATCCGATACACATCAATGGTAGCGCTGGTTGTGGTACTACCTAACGTTGCAGCAAAATCAATGGTAGTGTCGGTTGTGGTACTACCTAATGTTGCAGCAAAGCTGCTCGTGGCTTAAAAGCCTTCGTTGGATCCACAGTCGTTAAGCGACCGTACGACCCTCATATAACACTTCCTCCAACATAATTCCCACCCACATGCAACATCATAACACATGAATGTAACATGTAGCATACAGTATGCGTAAGTCATACTTATAACACACAGGGGTATTTCAATAATTTTACCCTACAAGGGTATTTCAGTAATTTACTAACGTATGGGTCTTAATTTCAAACTTTGGCCCGTTAACAAGTCCTCCTTGGCTAGAGTGAACAGACACTATGCACCAGGTAGGATTCTAGAGAAGAGGATGTGGGTCATTAAGACCGTTTAAGTACCAAGCTCTCCCTAAATCCAATCCTAGACATGCATATGCCCATTGCCACACTCTAACCTTACGACTTGTCCACAGACGTGCTTGATAAATTAATTAAGTTTTATACGCTTGTGGATTCTTTAGAAACTAGACCTAAAAGTCCATTATAAAACTCTAGCAAGTCTACATGCTTTCATGCATTCATATAGCCCATCAGGCCCAATCGCTTTTATATGGCCCATTAGGCCCAATTATATTTGTATGGCCCATTAGGCCCAATCACATTTCCAAACCAGTCAACCACTTTATCAACTCATCACTTATTATCAGCATATCAATTTTTGCTAGATTGGGCCCACAAGCCCGTCGGCCCATTGGGCCTATTTTGGCCCGGTTAGCCAAAACGTGACCCAAGTCCATGGGATCGCTCATGGAGCCTCTGATGACATAACGAATACTCTCGTACGAGAGTTCGCACACTTGCAGAACTATCATAGCCAATTTTTTAGCTTTTCGGCATTTTGGCTTTTCAGCTTTTTGGGATTTACCGATCTATCGTGTGTGTGCAGTGTATGTACACACCTAGTAATAAAGCATGTTGCGATTTCTTTATCTCCCAAACCTACAACTGATATCACCCTTCAATTAATTGCATGCTTAATACATATCTTTACCAAAACCAAAACCAAAACCTCACCTTTCACCTTACCTTGCGCGACAACTTATAACAGCCCCTTCTTTAATCACTAACCACGATCAACTCCTACATTTGCACCAATCTTAACTATTAAAACCAGAATAACGGGTGACTTGTATCCAACACAAGTCCCCCTTCCTTTAACTATGACCATTCGGCCAACTAAGATCAAGAACACTTACCTAAGAAGCAATCGGCCCAAAAGAAGAGTAGTGCGGCATAGAGAAGGTTCGGCCAACAAAGTATTCGACTTAGAGAAGGTGAACTAGGAGCAAGAAAGAGAAGAGTATAATGAGAAAGGAAGGGAATAAATCGGCACAAACTTAAAGGGAAAGAATAAGGGTTTTTCGACTTTTGGGTACTTGGAGAGAAAAGTAGCTTTCAGCAAAATAAGAAGAAAGAATTTGGCATTAGCCTAGAACCCCAAAATCGGCACCTATATATACACTAGCCGAAATTGCCTTCCCTTAATTACCAATTTGGCTCCACCACTTCTTCTATCCCCATCTCCTAACTTTTCTCCATGATAAACCTTTTAATCCCTTCCTAACTTTTCTTTTTCGAACACTCCCATTAGAGTCCAGCTCCACGCCATTACCAATCATCTAGAAGGCAACAATAAAATTCCTAAAAATACCAAGCCAGCACTCAAACCTAAGATCCCCTTGCTTGCCACTAACGCCACCTCTCTGCACCCTAAGTGGCGTCACTTATCCACTACACCACAGCTTTGCTTGTGTCCTATTTTATCTCCATTTATTTAAAAGCCAAGCTACTTGCCATCAAGGTTCCTTTAATTACTAAATTAAAATTCCTTCACCTCAAAGTTTGAACCAAGAACTTCTCCAACACCCCTAGACACTCCAAATTTATCAAACCCTTAAAGGCAACATGTCATTTCCCATTTTCTTGCTTACTAAAAAAAATTTATGAGACCCAAAGCTCAAAGCCCAATTCATCTAGGCCCAAAATTCGGGGCGTTACAGAGTGAATAGACCCTATGTCTTTCAAAGTAAGGTAAGGTACATCATAGATAAGGAACGTACTTGTGATGACATCCGGAGTATCTCTGTCCTCTTGATAATGAGCAGCATATACAAGAACAGGCTGCCTTGCCTAAGTCTATCCAACACCTCTGCCCGGTGCTCTCTAACTGTGGCTCATACCGTTTTTACCCTAGCCTGACCACGACCACTAGGTGGCTACTGAACTACTCTTGGTGGCTATGCAGTACTAGAACCCAGAGCTTGCACCTGATCGGCCCTCAGCGGACACTCCCGAATGTGGTGCTCTAATAACCTACACATTAAGCAAGCTCTAATCCTTCTCCAACACTCCCCCTGATGGCATCTACAAAAATCTCCACACAACTGCAAACCAATAGAAATTACAAAGGGCCCAGCTCTAACTAGCCCATCAGATCTAACATGTTTTTTAAGCCTCTGCACAGAACTCGAGGGCTCTGAATCTTTTTTGTTTTTACCCCTCTCGCAGTCTCTATTTTCGAGCTCAGCGTGCTTAACCTCTTTGGCGATCTTCGCCTTCTCCACCAGTACGGAGAACTCTCCCTCCCTCTACGGAGCTATCAGTACCTTCAAATTATCTCTAAGGCTATCCTTAAAGTGGACACACCTCTCATATTCAGATGCCATCATACCTCGCCCATAGCGGCTCAGTCTTAGGAATTCAGCATTATATTCTGCCATTGATCAGTCTCCTTGAGTAAGGTTCAGAAACTCACGCCTACGAGCATCGATATAGCTGGCTCCCACATACTTGCTCTGAAATGCAGTCTTAAAGTACTCCCAAGTCAAACGTTCAGGCTGAGTGTCTTCCTTAATTGTTAACCACCACTAATAGGTCTCATCGCAAAGCAAGGAGACTGCACCCTTCAATTTCTACTTAGGGGTATAGTCTAAATCATCCATTATCCTCTTACAAGCCTCTATCCAGTACTCGGCCACATTAGAGGCAACTGTAGTGACACCCCTAAAAAGCTCAGCTCCATTAGATCGAAGTCGTTCCGTAACCAACCCTCGGCCTCCAGATCTAGTGCTGGGCCCAGCAACCCTCTCCAAAATCCTTAGCATAACCTAGGACAATACGTCATCCCCATGCGATCTTGAGACCCAGTCTCAATAGTAGGTGGTATTGGTGTCTAACTAGTGTCCAATTTCAGTATGCTGCCCAGAGAAGATGACTCAGCTTGAGCCCTTCTATAGCCTCTACCTCGGCCTCGGGTACCACGACCACAGATACCTCATGAGTTCATCGTAGATTCGAAGTTTTCTCTAAATTAATAGTTTTATGTATATGCTATAGTTTCAGTATTTATTAACAGATGTTCTATGTAAACAATTTCAAAAATTCAGAGTTTGTTTTTAGCAAATAAAGTCTCTATCAGTTTCACTACAGTTTCAGTTTCACTACGGTTTTAATATACACTAACTAGAGTATTTTCAGAACAATCTATCTATAATATCAAATTAGTTCATTAGAATTTAGAAAACTTACACAATAGGTGCCGGAGACTCGATGTACAATATACTCAATTAAAATATTTCAAATCATTTGTAAATCAATTTTTTAAAAACCAGATTTTGAACCCAAAATCTACAGTCGAGTTTTGCAACCTAGCTCTGATACCACTAAATGTAACACCCCAAACCTGGCCTAGATGTTATGGCCGAATCTGGCGATGTCACATAGAAGGTGGATTTGAAATCGATTTTGTTAAGTTAAAACAGTTTTCCGTTTATTAGCCTCTATTTATCTCTAATTAATTTCAAAATCACTTTCTTGTTAACTTTATTCATTTAAAACATATTCTGTAGCAGAAGCTTTTAAAAACCGTGATATTTAAGAAAAACTATTTGGGCTTAAGAAAAATATTTTTTTTAATAAAACCGAGTTTTTGTTGAGTTTTACAAGTTAAAAGTCCATAAAACAGTCAAAATTTGATATAAAATAAAAAAATTAAAGTAGTTCAAAATAGTGGTGGTCACCGTCGAGTCCTTCACTACACCGATCCGTCTATGACTGAGGATTACCTGTACAGATTAAATAGAAAGGGGTGAGTTTTCTTAAACTCAGTGTGTAATCTCCATAGTAAATATGCATACAGTCATATAGCAGTAATCAGTCAAATACAATCTAGGGCCTAAGCCCGTTACAAATTTAGATATAGTTCAGTTACAATTAGGGCCTTAGCCCATCTCAAATACAGTATGCATTCAGTAACAGAAATTAGTATCCTACCCACCAGCCTCTACACACCATCTCCGACTATCCCTACACACCATGTGGGGTTTAAAACACTCACCCAGCCCTACACACCAAGTCGTACTGGATGCGGCACATATCAGTAATATTACATCTGAGCTCCTAGATAATGGGCATAAATGCCTTTCAGTACACTTCTTTTAATAACATCATCCCACCCCAATCTAAATGCAACTAAAACATGCTCAATGCAGACATACAGAAATACATGATTTCATGTTAATATTCAGTTATACATATCGATCAGTAACATGCATATATTAGTCATGCTCACGTAAATCAGATATTCAAATCATATCATTTAGGGTCTAAATAACTATTACCAACCCTACAGTAGGTTCACAGTTGAGTTAGACGACCCGTGCAACCCTAGGTTTCATTTCAGGTAAATGGGCCCACACGCCCATGTGGCTTGCCCGTATGGCCCACATGTCCAGATTGGCCTTGGCCCATATGGATCACACGGCCTGGTCCAAATTCCCACATACTGGTGTGGATTGCCCGTGCGAACCCACACACAAGTGCGGCCCACATGACCCAAATTGGTCTAGCCCGTGTGTCACACACGGCATACTCGGGTGACCATACGGCCGTGTCATTCGCACATGGCCTACCACAATGGTGACCATACGCCCGTGTGGCATTGACAGTTGGGTTTTCAACTTTAACCGAAACCTTATTTTCTACGTTTTCAGGTACACACCTGGTATCGATTGATGCTAAAACGATCCCGAGCACCCTAGAACCTATATTCGGCCAAAATACCACTCAATTAATCACTTAATTTGATTCTCAATCAACTATAACCGGAAGGAACATTCACTAAAGTTTAATGAAACCTTTACCTTTGAGCAGGTCACAGTGATTTTACAACACCCAAGCACCGGTTGGCTAGTCACAGCCCCTTATGTTTCACATAAGTATCAAAATTAGCCCCCATTAACAGGATATTCATTAACCAAAATGAAAAACGCACTTAATCAACTTACTGAAAATGCTCAAAAGCAAGAAAACAATGATCCTCGGAAACTTGCTAAAAGGTAAAACAAATTGAAATGAGAATGGCAGCAACGTGAAGAAGAGAATTTCGGCAAGGAGAGTTAGGAAGGAAGAACGTCCAAATTTTTGGGAAAAATAGATTTTTGAAAAAGAAAAAATAAAAATAAAGTCAAAACCAACCCGATACACTCTACTAACCCTAAATCCCTAATTTCACTCCCTCAATCCCCCTACATCTCCACTACTCAGAATTTTAATTCACTTCAAACTCCTACACGGCACTAATAGCAAAAATAATTCCCTCACTTACGCAGGGATTCGAACACAGGACCTCCATCACTCCTACACTCCACTTAACCACCAGACCAGCAGGCCCATTCTAATAGTATTTTACAAATAATTAAACTTAAGCCCTTTGAGCAAGGTTAAGGCTTTATTCAGTAAAATTCCAAATTTAACCCAAGTAAGGCTTGAACTTAGGACCTCTCACATACACCCAGAACACTTAACCACTAAAAATAGACAAATATTTGTGTCAAAAATTCACAAAAGTTGGGAAAAAAATTTGAGGCGTTACAGTTTCTGTGTCTTTGCCTTTTTCTTTGTCAAATTCATTTAGGTATCTTGTGAGTTAAGCCTCTGTTGATTATTTTTATAAGTTGCTTGTCAGTTGTGTCTCCTTTGATCAATATTCATAAAGATCCCTAGGCTACTTGTGAGCTTACTAGGACTAGATCATTAAAAATAGGAGTAAGACTCAGCTTCTATAAAACCATCGATCATATGAAGGTCCTTTTAGTTCAAGTGAATCTTAGATTAGACACGACAACTTGTTCCTATGGTCGATACTTATAAAACAATGATTAATTGAAAACTGGATGCAAAAGCTAAATTCAAGTTCAACTATTAAGCTGTATTTGAAATGCATAATGTTAAATGTTAAAAGGATTAAAGAAATAAAGATTGTATTGTGTCTAATAAGTAGTAAGACAAGGGAATAAGGAAATAGGGAAATTCATAGTTCCTAAAACCAAAAAAAAAAAAAAAATGAAAAACCTCACATACTTGCTAACCAGTTATATAAAATTGACATCAGCAACAACCCATAGTTAGGAAAGCATGTAAATTCATAATCTAAATCCAAAAATTCAAATTCTAGGTCAATTAATGTATAAGGCACATATGAACTACCCAAATTAAAATGTAATAGAAGATAAATTTTCCTAAGACTCACAGAGGCTAGTGAGTGAGTTGGTTGCTGGGTAAAATGGCTAGGCGTCGGTTGCTCGATTACAGCCTCTGAGAAAAGAGGGAGATGATTTGATTTCTTTGTGAAAAAGATGTCGCTTCAATAAAAATTAAATAAATTCGCGGCGTTTGTGGGAAAAACACCGCTATTGCTTTATCTTTTGCGGCGTTTATAGGAAAAACTCCACTAATGGTATATATTTGGCGCGTTTTCGGTCTAAATGTAACTAAAAATGCCGTTAAAAGCTTAATTTGCTGTAGTGTAAGAAAAATTCATATGAATAAAAGGTATTTTTACACATATAAAAATTAATTAATTAATAAAATAATTGAAAGTAGTAAAAAAAACTTGTAACTGATATTTAAGGTATAAAACAAAAAAAAAATATTAAAGGAAATTTATTAACATTTGGAGAAAAAAATCAATTGAAAGTTTTATAATATTTAATATATAAATGTTTGGGTGTAATTCACGTTTCAAAATGGATTCAATTGAAAGGTCTTTATTTTAATGAGAGTAAACATTAATGCTGAAAATATGTAACATATATTATCCTTTGATTTAATATAATTGATCCCATTTGCCCCTCAGTGTATATTTATCCTTTGATTTTTTATAATATATCTCATTTATCTCTATTTTGTAAGGAGGGAGCTGAAAAAATATATAATATAGATGCCATTAAATTTATGATAAATTTGATCATATATAAATTTTTTAATTCAATTTACAAAATTCTTAAAATTTATTATTAATAAGTTTCCATAAAAAAATTAAATATATGTATATATTAGCATCAACCTTTCGGAGCTGTACATAGAAAGCATTCAAACTAATGATAAATTTCGATTGAAGATTAACAATAACTTTCTAGAAGAAACTACAAAAAAGTAAATTAGAAATCTTATAATAAATTAGATTTTGAACTGTGGTTTTCTTAAAACTTCAAATATGAAATGTATCCCAAAAATCTAAGTAAAATAGTTGATATATTAAACTCGCGTTTGCGTGCAGATCTATCGCCATAGATGCCTCTTCCATGGTGGAATTAAGATTCAACAAGCGAGATTTTGTTGCTGACAGCTGATGTGACCTTTTCTCTTTCTCTTCTCATGTTAAACGGCGTCGTGTTTCCATGCATTCTCAAGAAGAACCTCAAATTGACAAATTTGCCTACTACCTGTTTGTCTATATGTTCGGTTTCTTTGCAAAACAGCTCATTTCTAAGCTCTTCAAATGGATTTTTCACTTTTATATATTTAAGAATATCAAAAGTTGGAATACTTATTGAGTTAATAAAAGGTTAAAAATTTTAAGAGTTTAATTTGAATTTTTTTAAATTTGAAGGATCTAGTTAAAAATTCTGAAAATTTTGTAAGATTAATAAAAATTTTCAAAAAAATTAAGAGAACGTAATTAAAATTTAAAAAATTAAAAAATATAATAAAACTTTTCAAAAATTTGAGGAAGTCTTATTAAAGCTCTTTAAAAACTTCAAGAGAATAATAAAATTTATAAAATTTTAGAAACCTAATTAAAATTTTCTAAAAATTTCAAGGAATTTCCCAAATCTTTTTTTGAGGGCCAAGTCCCTCTATGCTACCATTAGGAATTTCAAAGAAATTTAGGTTTTTTTATATAATTATATAGGTTTTTATCCTATTTATAATTTTACGAGATAAAAACAATTTTATTTAAATCAAAATGATATCAAATAAAATCCTCACAATAATAATAATTCTAAAATTTAAATTTCATCATATGTTTAGAAAAAAAGTACATTTCTATTTTTTTTCAATCCATATCAGTGAGATGTTGAAAAATATTATTATCTTATATTAACTAAGATGTTGAAAAATATTATTATCTTATATTAACTAACTGTTAACTTTTTAATAATTGTACTATTCAGATTGCGAATTTATTCTGAGATAAAATTTTAATCAATATGCTTTGATAAAAAAGAAAATTTTCTTTTATAATTTTCAACAACTTGACGAGATAAAATACTAAAAAATTGTTTTTTCTTTTGGCATATCAAAATATTCAAAATAAATGCAAGAGACATAAAATTCATGGTCATTGGTACGTTGAAAAAGAAGGGCAAAAAAAAAACTTATTTTAAAGGATTTTACTAGTTAAGATTCAAGGTGTCAAATGAAATGATGCATGGTGAAAAACCTTTGTATCTGTGCCTATTTCTTGAAAAGAGAAAGATTACTTGGAAAAGGTGATTAATTTCGAGGTTAACTAAATATTTATAGTGTCCAACTGGTCATTTCTTTGCTTCACGACAAATACTATGTCTGTGATAATCATCATATCAGTGTTGACATCTTAAGATTAATTATGAGTTTATCCCCATAATTCTCCTTTTTCCCTCTTCACGTAAACTTTATCATAATTCATTGTCTTTTTCGTAGCTTTTTCTTTATTAATTATAGGAATAAATTTTAAAATCAAATATGATGCAATAGGATTTTTTTTTATTATTACAACCATATAATTTGGGGGGAGTGATGTTATGTTCGAGACTGGAATCTTAGACATTGATGTTCCAATACAAAACTTCAAGAGTTTGCTCTTTTAGATTGTTGGCCAATAAAAAAGATTTTAATTTTATATAGTTGTATTTGTATAATTATATAAATTGTAAAATTTATATCACATTGTATGTTAGATCAAAATTTATTAATAACTTTAAGATTTATCTCTTAATTATATGTGAAAAAGTCTAGTAAGGTAAGTTGTTACAAGAGTTGTTATTTTACTTTTTTGGATAATAACATAATAGTACTATATCAAATTAAAGTGAACAAAAACACCTAAAGCCTTGTCTTACTCGAGAGTGCCAATTAACTCCCTAAGCACATTTTTCGATCACTTGCATACCTTCCTTTCCAACAGAAGACATTTTGTAAGATCAACAACTTGATTACACTTCTTAGGCACATGCCTTATCACCCAATAATTCTTGCTTTGTAACATCAATTGAATTCGTCGAAGCAAAGCCGAATTCGAGGACACAGAGTAACCTTCTTGGATAGCTTTGACCACCTCTAAGCAATCTGTTTGAATCAAAGCCCTATCACACCCCCTTTTTTGTAACAAAAGTAAACCATCCCATATGCCCCATAACTCAGCATAAAAAATTGAACAATCACCCAAATCATGGTTAAACCCAACAATCCACTCCTCGGACTAGTATCACACCACACCGCTAGCAGAGGCTAACCTTGTACTCACATTCCTCACCGTATCAATATGTAGAAAAACAAAGTTACCTGACAATGATTGATCTTGAGTACCAATATGCCTATTAGATGGTTTATCCTTATATGAAAACAAAAATTGTCTAGCCCAACTGATGCGAGTCGCAAGGCCGAAAATCAAGCTCATGAATATGATGAGCTTAAATTTCCTCAAGGTCCAATAATGAGGTCGAAGGCCAAGAAAATCCAAGTAAGATTGAATGAGACCATCCAAGACTTCGTTACCAAGGTCCTAGATGTGCACACGACCGAAAAAGAAAATCAAGATTCACTTTCTTGATTTCAAGAAAATCAAGAAACCAAATCTTGGTCCAATTTTGTTGTTTTAGACAATTCCAAGAATCAAGAAAATCAAGATTTCAAATCTTGAAAATCTTGGTCTAAGAAACTGAATCTTGCAACCAATGCGCATTGGATTTCATGTACTAGCTTGAACGAGCCAATTTTGAGAGCAGATGGATCACAAGATCATGTTATTGAAAGAAAATAAGCCATTAAGATGTCTACAAGCCCATCCTAAAGTTTGAGAAGTAATTTAATTAAATATCAGGCCAAATTATCAAAATGGCCCAAATTGTAAAATATTTAAACTATAGGTCAAATTTTATTTTAATAGGTGGATCATCATGTAAGAATTCAGCCCAAGGAGCCTAAGGAGCCTATTTAATTCCTTTGGTCGAATTCCAATTAAAATTCCACACTTAGAATTATTTTTTTATTTGATGAGTTGTCATATTAGTTATTCCATTAGGATTAGGAAAACTTATTTTGGGGGCCTATAAGTAGCATGAATGTCCACTCTTATAGATGAATAATTGATTTTTTTTTTTGAAGTTAGTAATAATTCTTTTTAAGTTTTTCTTAAAGAATTGCTCTTAAGTTTCTTTTAGAAGCTGTTTTAACAATCTTTTAGCTTATGGCAATCATCTTCAAGCTTTTTTTTGCCAAGATCTCTTTCTTGAAAGGGGAATTAGAGCCATTGAAAGGAGCTGTGGATTCTTAATGTTTCCAAGGCTTCTTAGGATGTCATCTTCTCCTTTCTAGCCTTAATTTATTGTTTCTTATTTATTTTAATTTAGTTCTTGCTGTTTTAGTTTATTGATTTTATTGATTTTTGTTCCAGGTTAAAATTGCTTTAAGGGAGACGTTCTCCTATCTTGCTCCATCAAGAAACACATCAAAATTAGGAGTTTTAATCTTTTGTTGTTGATTCAAACATTCTTGTACAAAATAGTTTGCTTTTTTCTTTAAAATCAATTCTAATAAATCTGTTTTGTGTTTTGTTTTTCCAAGTCTGGTTGGGGCGTTTTCTTAAGGTCCAAGGACAATTTCTTTCCATCCAAGAAACCCTAATTCGTTCTTTATTGGACTCTTTACCAGCTGGTTTATCTTTCTTTTATTTTAATTTTGTTTAACTCTCCTTTGTGGCGACTAATCTATTTCTATTGTTTCTCATTTCAATTTACGTTCGTTTAGAGATCTAGGTTAAATTTGCAACTTATACAAACTACGATCCTGTTCTGCACATGTCTCGTATTGTTCTTTATCATTTGGTATCATATTTGGGCATTTTGGGTGTTCATGTTTGATTTATAAACTGATTTCAATTGCAAAACAGGCTATAAGTAGTTTTTACCTATAATTTTTTCGAAAAAAATATTTTTGAGTAGGTAAACGTTTTTCAATTGATTTGAAATTTTATATACAGATTCTTGGCATTATATTACAATATAAAAATAATTTCCACAAAAAAATGATCAAAAAAGTACAGAAAAGGGAAATATGAAAAGAAACAAAAAAATATTTTGTGGGTTGAATTTTGTGCCAAAACTTTTTAGATTAGATCTACATTATTTGAGGAGGCTCTAATTTAAATTTTGAGATTTTAGGAAATCATGAACACCTCGAACGAAGTTTGGCAATTTGTTTTGTAACTTTTCGAGTTTTCGAGTTTCAGCAATTTTCATTGACTTTTAGCCTTAGGTTTTTATTTGTTTTTGCTTTTTATTATTCCTTTACGCATTCTAACACTTTATTGTTTATTGTGTTAGTAGGTTAAAGCATATTGCACATTCCTTTCTCCGTGCAACACAAATTGTTGGTGTCTAGCCACTTTTGAACTCCTAGTGTCGCTGGGATATTTGGTAGTTACATTCTTTAACATTCTAATTGATTGTCATAAATACTCCTAAATGAATCACAAGATTTATTCTTCCTCATTGAGAATTCAATTTTATTTTTGAGTGCATAACGGTGAGATTTGTTTAATTTTTTTTATTTTTGAGTGCTATATTTATTTTCTCAGATTTGTCACAATATCTCGTAGTGATAAAGGAAGTGATGTCCAGAGTGACACACCACTAGTGATCATAAAAATCTTACTAGTTTTGCAAGGAAATTACAACGTGACCTCAATGAAGTCAATGATAAGCTCGAACTCATGTTCAATAGGTTGCAACGAAATCTAGAGGATTGAAATGCTTAAGATTAAAAACGTGACATTATTCTAGACACAATCAGCAAAATATTGGAATGTCTAAGTAGCAAAATTGAGCGTCGAAATCATAATTGGGGATATAAGGTTGATCAGCCTTGTTTTCATACAAATAATGCTCAATGTGTCTCTCATGTAAATGATGAGACTTTGGTTAATAATTATCATGGGCAATATTTTTTAGCTAAATCTAAGTTCTTAATTCTAGAATTTCATGGAAAGAATGATTAAGAGACTTATTGTGATGGAAAAAGTGATCATAAATTAGTTTTTCAATTCAAAGGGTGATGGCAAAACGAAAGGAGGAATACAATTGAGCTATCACCTTTTTGTGCAATGCTATTGGTGTAATTCAAAAGATCATAAAATTTTTCAAAGTCCAATTAAATATCCAACTAGAGAAGAAAGTAAGTATGACTTTGTACCTTTTGTTGACTCATACTCTAGTAGAAAAGAGATTTGTGATGGTGAACTTTGTAAATAAAAAACAGATGATAGTGAAAAATTTTTCCTTGAATCTATTGAGTTAGACGAGTTAGAAATGTCATGTTCTCCTACTGAGATGTATTATACTAAATTGAATATTCATAATACTTATGAGGGGATACGGGAAGTGAGGCGGAATCATGTGAAAAGACCGAGAGAAAAGTCTACTTGATGGTCCAAATTTGGTGAGTGAAAATCCATATGAGGTAAAATTGAAGAGTTCTCGAGTGGAAAAAAGAAAAAGAAAAGTAAGAAAATACTCATACAAAAGTGAAGAATGATTATATTTTAACTAACCCTAACTCAAATTTGTGTAGTGGTGTTTCTTTATTACAAGATTTCAAGGATCCATTTATAGACTTTCAATTATATTACTCTACCATTGATAGATGATTTCACTTATGGGAGAGAGGTGAGTTGAACATTGATACTTTTCCACAAGTACTACAAGGTAAGAAAGGTAAGAAAACATTAGAAATTGATTTAAGAAGGCATACCTTGAATGTTTTTGATAAGTATGCTACTGATTCTGTTTGTAAAAGATTTCTTTACAACATGTTTTCTCATTGGTCAAATTTTACTAAACCTTTGTCTGAAAGTTCAATTGATTTTATGGGTTTATCTAGGTATGTCAAGGTTACTTTTGTTGCATTCGATAGGTTTATTAAAGAGGTTTATGCATTTGATCTTGCAATAAAATTTTCTACCTTAAACTTTAAATATAAAATTTTATATAATAATATTAAACTTCTGGATTTTGATTATTATGTGAAATTATTGACTAATATTTGGAAAGTCTTATGGACGACCATGCATATTCAAAAAAAGTTACAATTTATTTTTTACTTAAACGCTCACATGCCTAACATTTCTTTGTTTAGTGTTGATACCTTCTTTTTAAAGGAGATGTCCATGATCAAAGCTAATTTGAAGGATTAAAATAATGTCTTTGATATTGGAGATAGTCTTGGAGATGTCCTTATTTTATGCAGCTAAAGATTCAGGGACAAATTTTATTGAGGAAGGGAGGAATCATGCGAGTCGTAAGGCACAAAATCAGGTGCATGAATATGATGGGCTCAAATTTCCTCAAGGCCCAATAATGAGGTTGAAGGCAAAGCAAATTCGAGCAAAATTGAATAGGACCATTCAAGACTTTGTTACCAAGGCCCTAAATGCGCACACGACCGAAAAAAATCAAGATTCACTTTCTTGTTTTCAAGAAAATTACGAAACTAAATCTTTGTCCAATTTTGTTGTTTAAGATAATTTCAAGAATAAATAAAATTAAGACAAACCTTGAACCGTATTATTTTTTATCACCAGCTTAATGAAACTTGAACTGTCTTAGAAGCATTCCAAGACAAACCTTGAAATATGAATAAATTTCTATTCTTCCATAGGCGCCACACAATTAGGCCAAAAACGTAAGGCTAGTTAACATCTGTAACCTCCCTAACTCAGCTTAGATGATAGATTCGAGCCAAAGAGATCACATTAACCACCGAAGTGGTTCAGTCTTTTTCAAATCAATTTTCACTTGTTAAATCTGTATATACAAGTCAATGTTCTTGCAATAGTTATCAAGAATATAGTAGTAGCAATCTATTAACATACTTTTAATAAATAACCGGTTACTAATCAGACACACATATATATAAACATGAATTATACTCAATTCTATAAATATAACCCTAATAACATTTATATAAAAATAACCAACCAATTATAAGATTCCTTAATAATTCATATCATGCATACTAAATGGATGAATTGCAAAACCCTATCTCCCAAACCATGGAATCCATAAATAGTAACAACGACAATAACGATAACTATAAGAACAAAATTAGAGTAATAATAAAAAAATGCTTTAAACAAAGGCCACGATAAGCTGAGACCCTTCATATGTCAAGTCTGCACCCTAATCCATTAGATTATTTGTAACGATGGAAATTAGAGGAGTGAGCTTGATAGGCTTAGTGGAAAACCCTTTACAATAAATCTAAACAATATTTGAATAGACATGTTAATCGCAATAATCATATTTTTATATTAATAGTAATAATACGATAATCTAGTTTCTAACACTCTAGATAAGCGAAACAATCAACATTCAATTGAATTCAATTGAGTAACACAATTTTAGAGTCATAGAATCATTTACAATGCACACTTATCAGTTTGGACGGATCATCATATACTTTCCAATGAGAATGCATGGTATGTCATGCAATAGTCATTTAATGTGTTATATAGTATTCTCAAATCCTACCCTCGACTACTAGCTCTCCATATAGGGAGTTCCCTAGAACCCCCTCTACCTTTTTACTCCACTTATACATCTAGGTGCAGATAGTATACTATTTGGTTGAGGATCTACAACCTCTCGTAGATAAAAGCTGTCAAAGAAGATCATGGATACTCTGTACATAAAGTTACAGTGAAAACTGTCATACCTTACACCTTTCACAACTTCCCCCATGTATACGCAAACAAACAGATCTTATAATTCGATCATTCAATGATTGTTCAACATATCATCTTATAACAGAAACATATCAATGTGTGAAATACCTATATGGCATGTATATCATGTAGTATAGTTATATAATCATTCACATATTTAAATAATCATTCCTAAGCAATCATATTTTATCGACAAACATGGAATCACTCACGAATTTATTTTATCATAAATAAACATGTAAATCATAAAATCATTCATCCATGTGGTTAGCTGTTCTATTCCTAATTCGGGACCTAATTGTAAGTTCTAGTTCTCTAGATACCCTTAAAGCCTAATCAGGGATTAAATTACATAAAATAAGTAGAGATAAGGCAAAACTGTAATTTTTAGCTTTTAAGGGTCACATGGCCGTGTTCCACCCTATATGTGTGGCCCTAGGCCGTCTGTGGTGCGAAGGGGTATAGATGTAAGAGCCACATGATCATGTGTCTAGGCCGTGTGCAAGGCCTTAGACTGTGTGGTATGGTTCCACATGGCTGTGCATTCCGCCATGTGCGGGGCTCTAGCCTATGTGTGCACGAAGGGGAAAGGGTGCAAAAGCCAAATGGCCATGTGTCCTGGCTGTGTGTGAGCCTCAAGGGGAAAACAAATGACATGGTCATGTGAGGGATCGTGTGTCCCACACAAGTGGGCCACATTCCCATGTGGTAGACCATGTGTACCTGGACAGTTTTGTATTTTGACCAGAGTTTTTGTAAAATGTCACCCACCTTACTTTCTTGGGATCTCAAGCGATCACCCCATGTTCAAGCTTGATCCAAGCACCTACAACGGTCTTTCAATTGACTAAAAGCAACGATTATTGATGGGTTTTCAAGATTTGAGGGGGTTTTCAAGATTTGAGAGGCTTTCGAACAGAATGATTAATATTCAATAATGGGTTGATTAATCTGTTAAAACTTGTTGTAACCTAAAATTGAAAAGTCCTAATTGGTAGGGGATAGAATACTTATTGATTTCGATAGAAATTTGACAAGTTAGAAACGCAAGATCCAAGGATTTTGATGAAGATAATGGATTAGGGCTTGATTGTAAAGATTCAAGAATTCAAAGAAATTTCCAATAGGAAGGTTTCAGAACAAGATTACAATAAAGAGTTTTCTTGAGATTGTATGAAGATGAGAGTAGAGGTAGGGTTTTTATTTGTTAAAATAACAAATAAGAATTTTAATTGAATTAGGAAGGGACTTTAAGAGAATTGGGTTGAGTAAAAAAAATCGGGGTCTAATGACAAATGGCCCATTTATAAAGAAAGACATTAATGTATGGTGCCTAACGTGGGTTGGGCCTTTTATATGTGTGGGGGAAAAATAAAAATAAAAATATAATCTATGAGATTTGATCCTTTGCTCTCTACAATTTCTACCAAGCTTTTAACCACTAAGCTAAGCTTTAGTTCTTGTTAATTTCTAAAAATCTAACCTTATTTTATTTGGGATGTTACAACATATGTAGAAATCAAATCCAACCTAGAAGATAATTTAGAAACTAACCATTCAACAATATTGGTAGAGAAAAAACTACTACTTTGACTTGTAGGCACCACTTGTAACTAGACCTCTCTCGCTGCAGAATAATCTCTAAGGACATGAAGAATGCCTTCTGATTCATAACCACAATCTGGGCAAGAACGATCCTATCCAATTCCATGCTTAAATTGTTCCAAGTTAGTCAGTAGACATTGCTTGAAGACAATCCAGATAAAGAGAATAACCTGTGCGGCCTTTGAATTTTCCAAATAGTTTTCCAAAAATCATCTCTGGGGATCCAAGAATTCTCTTAGAGCAAGTGATACGCACTTTTAACTGAGAGAGATCCCTTATAATTATGACTCCAAACTATTCTATCATGACTCATAAATGAGTAAGGAGACAGGATACTATGCACCTGACAATATCTCCCCACATCCAAACACATAATAATTAACTAATAATTATTAATTGTAGGATTTAGGCACCCATAACGGGTAACCCATTTGATATAAAAAATAAAATTATATTACTAGCCGTTGGAATTTCACATTTAAATTCAAATTAAAACTGCCAAAAAGTTAAGGCCGGTTAAACAAAAAATCAAGGTAGGTTAAACAAAAAATCAACAAAAATAAAAAGAACAAATTGACAGATTTCGGACAAGGAAAAAAAAGGAAATTGTAGTATATTTTTAAAATTTTTTAATAAAAAAAGGAAAGATTAAATTCTATTCTCTCATTTGTTGGGACTTAGTGCTGTTGAACAAAAACGATTTTCAATGTGTGATTTCATTTTGATTAGTATATTGAACTAATTTATTTCAATCCTGAAAACTTATTTTATCTGCGATAATCATGCATGCTAATTATGATTACTATATGATTTTAACTTATTTACATGGGTACTTATTTGAAAGATTTAGAATAATTTTTTACACTTCACAAGAAGGTAATTATGATTACTACATGATTATACTAATTTAGACCAAATATTTTGTTTTTTTAAAGATGGACTTCGATAATATGTGTATATGGGTAATTGTTTGATACACCATCAATAGAGTTTTTTAGACTCCACAAGCAAGTTGAGGGTACGATAAGTGTGACATTTATTTATATAATTAATTTTTTACTACATTTTAAAATGCTCTTTTCAAGCTAGTGAAATTTTTTAAAGTCTACAAGCAGATTGATAGTGTGACAAGTGTTTTATAATATATTACTCTATGCATTACATACACATAAAGTTTGGTTATACATATGCGCAAACATGCATGTTGCTTTATATATATAGATACTTTCATTTTATTTGATTTATTATTTAATTTCTAAACAATTTGGTATTAGATACGTGAGTCACTTGATCTATGTCGTAGAAGACTAGTTTTGGATGTACACATTTTTTGGATAAAATGTAAAGTTGTTTTATACAGATACATAAACATGCATTGTTGCGTAATGTATACACACACACGCACACACACACACACACACACACACACACACACACACACACACACACACACTGTCTTCTTATTTGATTTATATGCAATATGATATTGGATATGTGAGTCACTTGATCTATGTCATAGAGAACTAGTTTTGGATGTAACATATGTTGGGACCGCTGGTACACCCTGTGGCATAGTGGAAAAATTATTCCGGCGATCCACAGTTAAGGATCCATGTAAGAGAAAAGAATTAAGGTTGAAATAGGATTGAAAATATACATTTTTTACAGAAAACATTGAAAGGATGTTGCTGATTCAATGTAAATTCCAAGCCGCAATGAAAAACGTCTCGACCTCTATGTAGTCCATCCTGTAAAAAATGAACAACCTCTTTTTCTTGAACTTTTCAGAGAGAATTAAAAATTGTTGCTAGACCTTTTAAAATTTTAAATTAGTCACCTTAACACACTAAGAGATTATCATCATTCTATCCTCTTTGATATCACATATTAAAAAGGAAAACCAGAATTACTACTTTATTTATAGAGAAGGCAAATGGAAAGTTAGAAAAATGAATTACATTCTTTCAAAAGAATATAGAGTTATTCCATTATTAATAGAGAAGGCAAATGGAAAGTTATAAAAATGAATTATATTCTTTCCAAAAAAAATATTAATTTCTATATCTTTTATGTTTTGATCGAAATTAATTAATATAACTATTTATTTTAATAAATTCGATAAAATATATACAACTGATATTTTGTATGAATCAAATTCATATATTAATTATATTTATGTTCTCTATTTGTGCACAACAAGTTTGTACATATAATGTGTTTAATATTTAACAATTAATTTAATTCATGTGACAAATAAATACAATAACAAATGTATTTGGATTATGTTCATTTCAACTATAGGGTGTGACCTTGTAGGCTCTTGTAACATTGGTAGTAATACTAGAACGTTTCTAACATTACAAGCAATGAGTGGCATCTAGCAATGAATAATTGTCACCCAAGTTAGAAGAAGTCGTGATTCGACATAACCTTTCTATGATAATCTTTTCATTTATTATATCTTTTTATCATTAATATCTAGATTGGACACAAGTCATGGAATAGTCACACTTGTATAGTCTAATATCATATTTCTTGATTTTCTAAGTAGACTACAATAAACAAATAAGTGTGATATCTCATATCAACTTATTCGAGCATAACCATGCATTTCTAGTCTCACTCCATCAAGAAGCCTAAGATATTGCTCCCATTATATAGGAGGGATAAATCCTATCTTGATCAACCATATCCCACTACATGGATTGTGGTATATCCAAAATTAGTCTTTATAGTACAACTTGTTACGGTGGACGTTTTGATTGTATCAAAATATATGACTCACGATGTTGGGACAATGATGATCTCAAGTATAAGGATCATATACATAGTTATCACTATGAGTAATATTGTGACTATTACATAATAATCCAAGAAACATACTCATAGCAGGTTAGTCCAATATGTTGTTCTCTAACACATACTCATGTATTAACTTTGACATCCCTATGTCAATGACAATTCTTTGTCATCAATTAACTACACATTAGTCTCAATGTATTATTGTTGTCCAAGCCTACAATAATACTTGACTATGAACCTTTTTAAGAATAATTATATTTTCTTATGAGAATCATACTAGTGCTACCTTGATTCAAGCCTTTGTAAAAGCTGTGTATTTGTAAGAGTAAGGTGAACTACAGTTTTCACCAAGTATTCCACTACTCTAAAATGAATCACAACATGCTCATCACTTTTTGGGTTGCTAAGTTAGATATTGAGCTATCATGAGATTTTATGGAATCTATCCTAGTTTCAGAAAAGTGATAAATGATTCTCAAGATATTGATGATAATGACGAGATTAAGTATGAGGAGCTTGATGACTAGACATGTTATAACCATTATTTATTTTAATGCTCTCTAGGAGAAGATTTGTATATGTTTCTTTATGTTAATAATGTAATGAGCCAATTTTTTCGGTGTAAAAAAATTCTATTTGGGGTCAGATTTCTTAAATTGAGTAATTTCGAGTCGTTAACTGAAAGGTTTCTAGGAGTGGATACAATAATGGATTATTGTCTCATTAATTAGTATTTAATACTGATCTGAATTTTTAGTTGGTTAGAATTAGGAGTTTATTAATTAAATCCTATGGACTAAATTGTAATATTAGAAAATTAGTGAAGTTAAATTTGTGAAAAATAAGAAATATGATTTAAAAGATGAGAGGTCCTTAATTGGTAAATAACCCAAGCCCATCTAGGCAAATTTCTCATTTAGAAATTGTAAGAGGAAGGAATGATAAAAGGTAGTTGACTGCATTTTCTTTTCCATACCAAAAATTATTTATAAAAATTCTTGGAATTTTCTCTCACTCTTTCCATCAACTCTTAATTTTCTCTAAAAAAATTATAGATTGGCGAGTCCATTTTTCTTGAAATCGTTTCAATAAACAAGATTCTTAATTAAAAACTCAACATTTTTCTTGTTTTTTCTTTATCTTTTGCGTTGGTTTTGAAAAAAAAGGAGATATATTTTGATTTCTTGAATCAATCTTTGTTTTTCCAAAAGAGTAAAGTGTTTTATAAACTTAATATATTATTTTAAATCTTTTAAATATGATTTTTTTTTCTCTTCTATCAATATTTCTTGCATTTCCTTACATTTTAAACATATTTCAAACAAGAGTGGAAAATCCTTGATTTAAATGTTTCTTGATGTTTTTGAGCTAAATTATTGTTGGAATTCAGTTTAGAATTGAGTGGGTGAGCTGAATATCAAGTTAGAATATAGTTGGAGCTTGATATTTAAAGTTGCAATTATTTATAGCTTAAAGAGCTCTAGAGAGAAAAAGTGTTTGAACATAAGTTTTTTTTTTTTTTTTTTTTGAGGGGGGTTGAGTATTTAGGAGTGCCTAATGATGATTCTAAGGATAGTTTCAAATTTGCATAGGTTAGGTTTGAGTTCCCTTGAGTTCCGATTAAAAGTAAAAAAGTATCTCGCTACATCAAATTGTGTCTTGTTGATAATTATAAACATTTTTAATATTTGAAATATGTATTCTAACTTTTTTTACTATTTTGATTTATTGTTGTAGTAGTGGAAGTAGTCGAGACATCAAAGGCTAAAGAAAAAGAAAACAATTATCGAGTCGTGATGGTTTTCGATTTGTGCTAACTTTATTTCAATTTCATAATGTAGACTCAATTAAGTAATTTATGTTAGACTGGTTGATGATAATAGTATGTTGTTGATTTATATATGTGTTTTTATAGCGTGATTAATGTTAAATTTATTTATGTATGATGAGTGTGCTTAAAATGAAATTATGGAAATGCATAAAGATGTTTTGTATTGAAATTATTGTTATGATTCTAATAATTGAAAAATGTTAATACATAATAACAATTTTATTGTTAGATGTTTTTGGTTGATGATATGAGTGTGCTTGTGATGCTTGGCGATGTATGTCTTGATTTTTTTTCTTGATTATGGCATTGGAATGGAATGGAGGGTAAGTATGTGATTATGTAGAAAATAAGATTTCCTTTAAAAACATGACTTTTAATTTTGGTTTATAAGATATTTGTATTAGGCTAATTTAGCCCGGGCTCACACAAAAAATAATAAACCCCAAAAAAATAAAACAAAGTCCAAGTCCAGTCCAAAATTACAAATATATAATTTGGCCCGATCGGAATGGCCCATTACTTGAAAAGATTTAAGGTCCATCAACAAGCTTGACTCATATGGAAATATAATCTTCAAGGATATACAATCTTAGATATGATATGCAATCTTAGAAGATATGATTTTGCAATCTTAGATATTTAATTTGTAGATACCCTTTAATCTTAACCGTTGATGTAATTAATCTGTACTGTTGGATTTGGGGAGGTTCAACTATAAATAGAGGGCTCTCCCTTCATTGTAAATCACGGGAGTTTTGGGGAAGTAATAAGAATTCTTGAGAGCATTCACTCAAATTTCTCTCCCTCTTGCGTTCTTATTTTCTATAGTTTGTTCTTATTTTATTCTTCATTCATCTTCGTTTCTTTTTTTAGTTGCTTTCGCTCGGGTTGGATTTTGGTGAAGAAGTTTCATTGAATCCTCATATTGTGAGAGTCAGGTTGACTTAAACGTTTTTTTAAACTTTTTTTTTATTAATCCCTATTCTATTGTTTTTCTATTTTTTAAAATTTGTTAGATATTTATTTATTTTGATATTTATATATGCATATTCTTTTCAAAAAATTACTTTATTTATTTTTTATTCATTATTATTTACAATAAATTATTTTATTATAGATCATCATATATTACCTTATTTATTATATATATTATTACTTTAAACCATTTTATATTTAATATCAAACTTTGCCATATTGCTCGTTTTATTAAAATTGTTTTATTATTTTATTCAAAAATTTTCACATATTATTTATTTTGTATTTTTTATTTCATATTTGATCTTTTTAAATGGCCCTCTCTATTATGCCTTTTTTATTTATTTGTTCATTGTTTTAAAATTTAGATTCCATTATTATTATGGTCATTCTTAATATTTTTTTTAGCATTATCATTGTCTTTATTAATGTTATTTGCTATTTTACTTTGATTCTTTCTTTTTAATTGTCTATATTAGCGTTAAATATTAATCTGTTATGCAATATTTTTTAAAAAAATATGTTTATGTTTTTATTATGCATTAGCGCAACATTTTATTCAAATCATTGTTTTAAAATATATCCCATCTAATTGCTGCTTTTTATCTTGTTTTAAAATTAAGGCAATATTTGACATTTGGGAATTTTGAAAGAATCGTGCCCTAACTTACTGGGCTTCGATTTTTCTCATTAAGTCTAAATGATTAAATACCCTTTTCAAGTTAAAATGTGTGATTTTCAAATAAAAACTATCTTCCTTTTCAAGTTAAAATGTGTGATTTTCAAATAAAAACTATCTTTGAGAATTTAAGATATTACGTTCTAACTTACTGGATGTGATATTTTGATATTCCGAGGTAGGGATTTCTAAAAATGAAAGATATTTGACATTTGGGAAATTTGAAAGGTCGTGCTCTACCTTATTGAGATTCGATCATTTTCTTTTATCCAAATAATTGAATGTCTTTTAAAAAAGTTATAATTTAAAAAAAAATCAAAAGGATCATACTTTAAAACCTTTTCAAATCTTCGACACTAGGACATTTAATAATCAATTAGGTACCAATTTTTGGGGGTTACGAGGGTGCTAACCCTTCCTCGTACGTAACCGACTCCTGAACCCGATTTTTCAAATTTTTATAGACCAGAATCTTTTTTAAAAAATACCAAAATGTTTCATAAGGTGGTCCAATCGCACCTGAACAAAAAGGATTGGTGGCGACTCCATTTCCATTTTCATTTTAAAGTCGACCCTGCTTTTCAAAATTAAAAATGGTTTCGATAGCTTTGCGACTCCACTAGGGACCAATAAGAGAGTCAAGCCGTAAAATTGATTATATTCTGTCCTTTTGTCGAAGTTTGGAAATTTGATTTGAAAAATTACAAATCCTTTTACATGTGTTTGCATTGTTGCATATGTGTGTTATTTTCTCGCAACACATTGCATTTGCATGACCGTTGTGGTCACACCCTTAAGTGGGAATGAGAAACTACGCCTTCCTGAGGTTTTCACCTTCGTGCAGGATAGTGGATCGCTTCTGGGATACATCTATACCTATGTCTTCGTGAGATTTTCGTCTCCGTGTAGCCATAGGGAAATGTATTCCACTGAACTGAACTCGGTCCGTATAAGCCTATAATGGGTGAGGATTGAGGAATCTGCTGGTTCATGTACCTCTACTGTAGAGCTAAACCACATATAGAAAACGTAGGGGCTCACCCTAAGTAGAACTATACCAAACCTTAGTAATCACCCTGATAGGTGTTTGCTTATTCTATTTGCTTTATGTTTTATTTTGTGATACTAACTTCTTGTACTTTATTTTGGTACATGTCATCTCATATTCTAAAATGTATCGATTCACGGTCAGTTGCTAAATTAGAAAGCTAGTTATGGAGAACGAATTTCTTGATAAAGTGAGAAACAATGCGGTTGTCCGTAAATGGTCAGAGGAAACACAATTAGCAAAAGGAGATAGCCTAGCTGAAGGATACACATCAGAATTATGGGACTACACTCACATCAGTGTGACGTAGAATAATCTCTAAGATATAAAGAAAATATGGGATCAATGGAGTAACGAGACCAAGCAACTGTTCTATTACAACTTTGGGGATTTGCCGTACTTACTGGATATGAAGGTAGATGAACATTTGTTTCGGGCCATCACCCAATATTGGAAGCCTGCGTATAGTTGCTTTACTTTTGGAAAGGTTGATCTGGTACCCACGGTGGAAGAATATTCAGCTTTGTTATGTTGTCCCAGGATTCAGGTGGATAAAGTTTACTCAAGGGCTAATTGTATTCCAACTTTTGTGAGGAAATTGATGAATGTCACAGGGATGAGCGAGCAGTGGGTCTTAGCTAGAATCAAGCAAAAAGGTGAGTGTAAGTGCATCCCATGGAAGGTTCTGAAAGATTTGATTCTAACCCATCCTGATGAAAAAAGAAAGTTGATGTTCTTGCCTTAAGTATATATGGATTGACAATTTTTCCTAGGGCATTAGGATATTTGGATGAAGCCGTTTCAGATCTTTTCAATTGACTCGACAAGCAGGTCACACCTGTTCCTGCAATCTTGGCTGAAACGTTTCGATCATTAAATGCATGTAGGAGAGCTGGAGAGGGCAAGTTCATAAGATGTGCACAGTTGCTATTGGTTTGGTTCCACAGTCATTTCCGGAAGGTGGATAGAGTCTCCTATCAGGTTTTTCTCAAGAATTACTCTCCTTTAAAAGAGATTGTAGCAGTACCATGGAGAGATGATATCTCAAAAGAAAATTGGACAGCGCTTCTCCGAAATCTCCAAGAAGACGATGTTGAGTGGCGAGCTCCTTGGTTGGTTCCCAATGAAGTTTTGTACTGATGTGGGAGTTTCGATTGGGTCCCACTACTTGGAATTTGGGGAGCTGTTGGATATGCACTTTTGCTCGTGCTGAGGCAGTATAGGTCAAGGCAATTCATACCGGTAACACATGGGTTGGCTTAATGTGAGTTTTCATACAAGGGAGATCGTTATAAGAAACTGGATAAGGAAATTTCCAGTGCTTGGAATCAGACTTGCCGTATAAAGATAGTGGATGTGTGCTCAGTGACGACCCCAGAATTCACGGAATGGTGGAGTAGAAGAGTGAATGATAATATCCCAGTACAAAGTTTAGAAGGTGCTCGATCGATTGAAGAGTACTTACAAGTGGTCCCATCGGAGTTAGAGATTATAAAGCAAGTTTTTGAAAAAGAGGAGTTCAGAGTTTGGAAAACATATAGAAAAGTTGGAGGAAGAAAAGATGCATCTCAGATTAGACGCAGATGTTCAGAAATTAGAGGCTGAAAAGTTAAGAAAAGAGAAGAGGAGATTTAAGCAAGATCAAGATGATCTAAAGACAAAATATAAGAAGATTCAGCTGTCGATAAAAAGAGCTAGATTAGGGAAGACTTCGGAACAGTGGCAACAAGAGATCTGAGAGGAAAGAGCCAAAGCTGATCGTTGGGAGAGGAAGTTCCAAGAAATTCAGGCACGAAACGAGGCCCTAGAAAGGAGTTTGGCAGAAAGCCGAAAGGAAAAGGCTGTATTAAGGACTAGGGTAGCTGAACTTGGACAGTCTCTTCATCATCATCGAAGTCGTAACTCCACGATTAAGCTGAAGGCAAGTCTGAATAAGATCGAGGAAATGAAGGGTAAGATTGAAGGGTTAGAATCAGTATTGCAAAATTGTGAACTCCGGATCAAGCATCTTGAAGTAAGAGAAGGGTATTGGAAAGATGAGCTTCATCATTTTCAAGATCAAGTCAGATATAGGGATTACCTCATGGGTGAAGCCATAGCTCAGGTTCGAGAGGTAGCTGATCATCTACAGATCTTGGTGGTATAGGCTGATACATTAAGCACGAAGTATGAGCTACAGTCCGATCGTGGTCAAGAGTTAGCCTTGTTGCTTAGTAAAGTTAAGACTTTGGGCATTAGGGCGAAAGTATATTTGTAGCTCGTTTTATGTAAAGGATTTTGTTTTCTAATAAAGTTTTCTAAATGAAATTAAATCGAAATCGATGACTTTTTGTATTCATGCATTTGCATTACATCACATCATATGCATCTAAATCTATAGAAAGACCCTAATTAGGTAAAATATTTTTAGAGTTAACTTGGAAAACATGGAACAAAATTTGGAAAGATTAGAGCAAAGGCAAATGCAAATGCAAGAGCAATTGACCAAAACTCAATAAGATATGCGAGATCAAATGTTGGAGTTCCAAAGAAATGTGATTCACCAGTTAAGTCAGTTATTAGGTCCAGTAATCAACAGTGGGGACGATAATGAAGACCTCGTCTATCCCCTTAGTTTTACCCCAAAAAATGTCCAGACTCAACTAGACGCGCATCCGTAAGGGGTACCAGTAATTACCAGACCTCAACAGCAACAGGCCGATATGTTGGCACCAGTAAACTACTTGATAGGCTCAGGTCCCAATCCAGGGGGCAATCCAACCAACCCAAGACTGAACTCAGAAAAAGGCCAAATTGCGCCCATCCCAATCATGTATAGGGAGCTGTACCAAATTTTGTTTGATGCACACGTGGTATCCCCTTTGTACCTAAAGCCTATACAACCCCCATACCCCAAATGGTATGACACGAACACCCAATGTGAATACCATGTGGGAATCAAAGGACATTCGATTGAGAACTGCATTGCTTTCAAAAAGGTGATCGAAGGACTTGTCAAAATAGGGGTTGTCAAATTCGAGGATCCTTCTAGTGCAAAAAATCTGTTACCCAACCATGTTGTTAAAGGGTTAAATATTGTGATGGATAGGGGCATGAGATCCTGGAATACATCGAGTTTAGGGCTTTAGTGCAAGACCTGACCTAAACATTAATGACGTATTTGAAGAGGGAACCAAGGAATAAAAGTTTTCAAGCCCTTGCATATTTGGGAGTGTTTTGAACAACGAGACTGTGGAAGTGATCCTTGTATTTTTAAGGCTAATCTAGAGTATTATTCAAAACACGCTTGTTGCCTTAAGCCTAGAGGCAATAAGAATCCTTTTGTGAAATAGGCTTGTGTCTGAAATTTTTATTTCAAATAAAATGCATCTTTTTTTGAATAAATATTCTTTTATTCTTTCCACGTATATTTTTTTTTGTTCTTTAGACTTTCTTTCAGATATTATTTTATTCATGATCATTCCAATAATAATTCTTAGAATTATTCATTCTTTGAAATTTGCCTTCGTAGCTACAATAGGTCCTCAGATATCAACGACATGAGCAACATTACTATTGACTCAGAATCTCCTTTTTAAGTGAGATATGTGTCTAAGGGGATCTCAGGACTTTGAAGATGACAGAGATTGTAACCTTATTTCTTGACTTGTTAGGAATGGTAGAATAAGATGATAAACGGATCCTGCTTTACAAAAGGATCAATGAACATTGTGAACCTAGGGGAAGAGTAAGAAAAAAAGGTTGGAGCATGCAAAAGCGAGACTTCATTGAGTTACTGAAAGAATTCAAAGATGTTTTTCGCTCGATTATATGTGCCTGGGCTACTAAGATCCATGGATGCTTTTAAGGCTAAAAGAGGTCCGTAAGATGCATGCAGGTAGTTTTACAATGGCTAAGCTAAATATGAGGTTCGAGCACTGTCGGTTTACCATGGAAGGGGATTGCATCAGTTATATCGCAAATGCTGAATTAAAGAAGACAAGGTTTATGTGACGCCTCCATCTATTTATCATATGTGGGGCATGGATGTTATGAGGCCAATCTCGTTAAAAGCTTCTAGCAGACATCAAATCATCAAGAAGGTAAATGTTGCTTCATATGCCAATATTATAAAGTCGACAATCATCAATTTTCCAAAAAAAAGAGAGATTAGTTGCCGAAGAAGTCGTGTTTTATAGTGCACAACTGTGCAACGTCAAAAGTTTACAGTCTGTTCAAAGATCAGGCGCCATGCAGCAATGGTTGTAAAAAAAAAGTTAAAAAAAACAAATGAAAACAACGGAAATTATGGAAGATGACTGAGACTTGAAAAGATTGGCATAAGAAGCTACCACTTACTCTCTATAGTTACGTTGACCAGGACTTTCACTAAGGCAACAGCTTTCCCATGAATAGAGGTGGTTCTGCCCATGGAAATCGTGATTCCTTTTCTCTGAGATTTGATTGAGTCAGGAATTAGATGAAGTAGAAGGAAAGGGGTTTGAAAGTATTCATCATAGTCAAATGTGCCAAAAATGGATGATGATGATTTATGATGAAAAGGTTCACCCAAAGAAATTTCATTATGGAGACTTGGTATTAAGGAAGATCCCTTCTATGCAAAAGGATTTCAAAGAGAAATGAATGCCAAACGGGAAAGGACCTTATGAGGTAAAAAGGGTTTTTCCCGGAGGAGTATTGACTTTGACTGAGGTAAACTTATCTAATCCTGCAAATTCAGATGCAGTCTAGAGATACCTAAAAGAGGAGAGGCCAAGGTGAAAACCTGCAAAGAGCACTTTGTGACCTTCAAAAAAAAAGAGAAAAAATAAAAAGGAAAAAAGAAAAGAAAAAGGAAAAAGAAAAATGGAGAGGCCAAGGTGAAAACCTGCAAAAGGCACCTTGAGACCAAAGGGGTTTTGAGTTGAAAACCCAAAAAGGGCGGCTCACATTTTGATCAAAATGGGGCAAATGGTAGTCTTGCTATACCTGAATTAACAACAAAGAAATATGTTACGTCTTGGGGCATCGACAAAGTACTCCGGATCTCCTAAACACATATTGAGCTCAAAATGGTCCTCAAGAAATTGGTACAAAGAAGCGCAGGCTAAGATATCTGGGGCACCTAATTCTTGTCTTACCTATTTTAAATTTGCTAACTTTGATTGCCATATTCTTTTCAAGATACGCCTTAATCAAATTCCTTTTATCGCCTTGGCTATCCTTAATTAATTATTTTGAGCTATGCTCCTGATTAATTTCCTTCTTGTCCATAGTTGTGATCTTTTTCAAGCATTTTATATTGAAATAACAATTAATTGACTAATAATATTTTCATAAAAGGAGTTTTGCATATTACTCTAGAAACTTCTAGATAATACAAGAAATTGAAACAGGATAATTGTTTAAAGAATTCCCATGTGTAGGGGTCGGAGGTACTTGAGAAAATTGAGACGATCTCTTTTGTCCAAATTAAGGAGTAGAGCAATATTGATCCTAAGAGAGGATCATTTCATGAACATCTCCAGTAGGTCATAACATTCGAGGAATGGTATGACAGACCAAATCGATGGAAAAGGTTCAAAGCATACTTCGTGAAGAACGAAGATTGAAACTCTTGATGAACAATGAGCGATGACACCTGAAATAGGAATCATTCTCATAACATTTTTGCATCATAATATGTTTAATTAGGAAGCATTTGACTCATTTCGATCATGCCATCCTAATCATTAAGCATAAGCATATACCCATTCTACAGGTTATGTAGAAAGCAAATCTGGCATCCTTGAGTTTTGCAAGGAGCAGATTGAAGACAACGATCTGGCAATCCCTGTGTTGGCAGGAAGCAGATTGAAGAGAGCAGATCTGGCATCCATGAGTTTTGCAAGGCACAGATTGAAGATGTAACATCCTGAAATAGGGCCTAAATGGAATGGTGGTTGTGAAACCACGAATCCAAGATATAAAAGTTTATTTCGATTAATTTTTATGATTTACCGAGTGATTAGATGTATGTGTTAAAGTATTGATAGAAAGTTTTATGAATTGCATGACTAATTTACCTATTAGGGCTTAATTCCAAAAGTTGATAAATATGAGTTCTAGATGTTAAAGGATTTAATTGAAGAGCATAATTGAAGTAGAGGTCCTTAAATGGAATTATACCATTAGGTTTCATGGACAAAAATGGACATACATAGGTAGAAATAACCAAAGTTTTTAATGAAGGGTATTTTAGTCATTTGGTAATTAAAAGATTAAAAAAGGGAAAAAGATGGAAAAATATGTCCATCTTCTTCATTAGCACGAAATTGCAAGGGTTCTCCATAGCTAGGGTTTGTTTCAAGCTTCCAAGCTCCATAGTAAGTGATTCCAAGCCCCGTTTTTAATGTTCGTTATGTTTTCGGAGTCCCGGTAACTTGATTTAGCTTATTCTAGCAATAATTTAACCTAGGGTTCATATTTGGAAAAATACCCATTGGTGAAAAGTGTTTATTTTGATGTTTTATGATAGAATATGAGGTTTTAAATTATGTTAAACAACTTGTGCTACTCGGTTTTAAGTGAAAATGAGTAAAATGACATAATCAGTAAACATACCTATTGTTCATAAGTACATGTTAGAGTGAGAATTTGATGTTGCCATTAAGGGAAAATGATCAGCATGTCATAAAACATAAGAATTAGGGAAAAAGCTTAATTTTCAAGCTTTGAGGCAAAAGTGTAAATATGTAAAAGTTTAGGGGCAAAATCATAATTTTGCCAAAGTTAGAGTTAAGGATTATTTTGATAAATGTGGGTATTAAATAAGCTAAATTTGCTAATTATAGATCTAGAAGAATGAAATTTGGGGATAGACCGAGGAAAGAAAAAGGTAGAAGATTAGGTTGTCAAGTCAATCGCATTTTTGCACCGAGGTAAGTTTACGGTAAATAAATGCAATATTTCAAAATTTTATATTAATTTTGTTAATTTCCATCATATATACATTTATTTTATGAGAATATTCCAAGTTGAATTAAAGATGAGATAACAGAGAAAAGGTATCAGAAAGCCCATTTGAACCTTGGGAATGTATAGGATACGGAATGTCATGACATTTCGGGTTGAGACAGTTGAGGAACATCCCATGTAAGTCCATATCAGACATATGGCATTGGCAGGTTGAGACAGTTGAGAAACATCCCATATAAGTCCATATCAGACATATGGCTTTGGTAGGAAAGGGAACATCCCATGTAAGTCTATATCAGATATATGGCTTTGGCAAGACAGGGAACATCCCATGTAAGACCATGTCTAGAGCATGGCATTGGCAGGCTATTATTAGGCAGGAAAACCCAAGTATCCTTAGTATTCCAAATGGTTCAATGGGCTAATATATAGGTTATGTTACTAGAGGGTTCAGGTAAAAGAATGATAAACAGGAAAGTTAAAGAGTAAGTGGAGAAATATAATAAAGATTTAGTTGTTGATGGTAAATGTTGTTATTTATTTACTTGTAAACTTACTAAGCATTGTAGCTTACTTCTTTCCTTTTCTCTCTTTTATAGAGTAGTCGAGCCAACCCGGGAATCAAAAGGACATCGGAGCTCGTTTCACACTATCAAAGGCTATCTCGGTATTTTGTCGTTTGAAATGTTTTGGGTTATGGCATATATAGGGACTTAGTCATTATGGTGTGTATGTCCTTATGGTATGACTAAAGAATGGTATGTGAATGCTTGATGATGGTTAGCTATTGAAATGGCTAAGTAAGAACATGTATGGATGTTATGTATGCTTAAATGTTAGTTTATGTAAAGAAATGATGGAGGAGGAAAAAGTTGGCCATGAAATAGATCTATAACAGCAGCAGTGATGTGAATGTGAAAAATCATTAAAAATTGTAGGAATGGAATTAGAAGGTGAATGAGATATAGAATTAAAGCTTATTAAGTCTATTTTCATAGGAAAGAAATAGGACAAGCAAAGGAAGTCCGTATTGTGAGATATTTAAATTCTTGTGAGACTGGTTCAGAGGAATTTCGTGATAACCTGTTCTGAATTTAAAAATTCACCAAAAATTATATAAAAATAATTATGATTCATAATTTACATGTATAAACTCCTAAGTGAGTCTATTTTCATTAGAGACAAGCTAAATCATGATATGAAAACAGAACTAAGAGATAATTGATTTTATGTAAGGAGAGGTCAGAACAGTAGGATTGTGAAACAGGGGAAATTTTAACTAATAAACTGTACTAATTGGCTAAGCTAAAAATTCTATAGAAAAAATTAGTAAGAAGGTATATGAGTCTAGTTTTAGGGAAAATTTACGGAATTGAATTTTGAGTTCCGTAACTTGAGTTATGATTTATTTAGTGACTGTGATGCAGTTGGACAGTTTTATAAGGAGCAGAGAAATAATTTATTTTGGTTCGTTTAAGTAATCGAAAAAAATTTTATTGATCTCGGTTTGGCCCAGAACTATTTCAATAGCATGATTTAGGGTCTCGATAACCCTTCTTAGGAACTTATTGAATGAATGAATATAAATTAATTTTTTAAAGCAAATTTTTATGCCCGATTGAGTAAGTTAAGTCCGGTAACGCCTCGTGCTCGACTCCGGTGACAGTCTCAGGTAAGGGATGTTACAGAAGACAACGATCTGGCAATCCCTATGTTGGCAAGGAGTAGATTGAAGAGAGCAGATCTGGCATCCTTGAATTTTGCAAGGATCAGATTAAAGACAAAGATCTGGCAATCCCTGAGTTGGCAGGGAGTAGATCGAAGATAGTAGATCTGGCAATCCCTGAGTTGGCAGGGAGCAAGTTGAAGATAGCAGATCTGGCAATCCCTGAGCTTGCAGGGAGCAGATCGAAGATAGCAGATTTGGCAATCCCTAAGCTTGTAGGGGGCAAATCGAAGATAGCAGATTTGGCAATCCTTGAGCTTGCAGGGAGCAGATCGAAGATAGCAGATCTGGCAATTCCTGAGTTTGTAAGGAGCAGATCGAAGATAGCAGATCGAAGATAGCAGATTTGGCAATCCTTGAGCTTGTAGGGAGCAAATCGAATATAGCGAATCTGGCCCTCCTGGAGTTGCAGTGAAGATCGAAGACTCCTATTCTGTCTGTCTAAGTTTGTTGTGGAGCAGACTAAACATAGAAGATCTGGCCTTCCTGAAGTTGCAGTAAAGCAGATCAAATACATCAGCCTCGTCTCCCTGAGTTTGCAGTGGAGCAGAATAAAGATAGCAGATATTGCCTTCCTAAAGTTGCAGAAGCAGATTGAAGCCGTCAGACTTATAGTCCAATACCTCTAAAATTGTAGAAGGGTTGGAAGTTATTTGAAGAAGACAAGGACCAAGAAGTCAGAATCCAACAGGATCGAGCAAAATTGGCCCCTTTTTTTAGCCTTTGCTCCATTCTTGTTACACGACAATGAGCAAAGAGAAGCAGCTGTAATAGGCCAATTTATCCCAGGCCCACACAAAAAATAATAAACCCCCAAAAAATAAAACAAAGTCCAAGTCCAGTCCAAAATTACAAATATATAATTTGGCCCGATCGGAATGGCCCATTACTTGAAAAGATTTAAGGTCCATCTACAAGCTTGACTCATATGGAAATATAATCTTCAAGGATATGCAATCTTAGCTATGGTATGCAATCTTAGAAGATATGATTTTGTAATCTTAGAGATTTAATTTGTATATACCCTTTAATCTTAACCGTTGATGTAATTGATCTGTACCGTTGGATTTGGAGAGGCTCAACTATAAATAGAGGGCTCTCTCTTCATTGTAAATCACGGGAGTTTTGGGGAAGCAATAAGAATTCTTGAGAGCATTCGCTCAAATTTCTCTCCCTCTTGCGTTCTTATTTTCTGTGGTTTGTTCTTATTTTATTCTTCATTCATCTTCATTTCTTTTTTTAGTTGCTTTCGTTCGGGTTGGATTTTGGTGGAGGAGTTTCATTGAATCCTCATATTGTGAGAGTCAGGTTGACTTAAACGTTTTTTTAAACTTTTTTTTATTAATCCCCATTCTATTGTTTTTCTATTTTTTAAAATTTGTTAGATATTTATTTATTTTGATATTTTTATATGCATATTCTTTTCGAAAAATTACTTTATTTATTTTTTATTCATTATTATTTACAATAAATTGTTTTATTATAGATCATCATATATTACCTCCTTTATTATATATATTATTACTTTAAACCATTTTATATTTAATATCAAACTTTGCCATATTGCTCGTTTTATTAAAATTGTTTTATTATTTTATTCAAAATTTTTCATATATTATTTATCTTGTATTTTTTATTTCATATTTGATCTTTTTAAATGGCCCTCTCTATTATGCCTTTTTTATTTATTTGTTCATTGTTTTAAAATTTAGATTCCATTATTATTATGGTCATTCTTAATTTTTTTTTTTTTAGCATTATCATTGTCTTTATTAATGTTATTTGCTATTTTACTTTGATTCTTTCTTTTTAATTGTCTATATTAGCGTTAAATATTAATCTGTTATGCAATATTTTTTTAAAAATTATGTTTATGTTTTTATTATGCATTAGCGCAACATTTTATTCAAATCATTGTTTTAAATATATATCCCATTTAATTGCCGCTTTTTATCCAAAATTTGTTTTTTAAATTAAGGCAATATTTGACATTTAGGAATTTTGAAAGAATCGTGCCCTAACTTACTGGGCTTCGATTTTTCTCATTAAGTCTAAATGATTAAATACCCTTTTCAAGTTAAAACGTGTGATTTTCAAATAAAAACTATCTTTGAGAATTTAAGATGTTGCGTCTTAACTTACTGGATGTGATATTTTGATATTTCGAGATAGAGATTTCTAAAAATGAAAGATATTTGACGTTTGAGAAATTTGAAAGGTCGTGCTCTAACTTACTGAGATTCGATCATTTTCTTTTATCCAAATAATTGAATGTTTTTTAAAAAAGTTATAAGTTTTTTAAAACAAATCAAAAGGATCATACTTTAAGACATTTTCAAATCTTCGACACTAGGACATTTAATAATCAATTAGGTACCAATTTTTGGGCGTTACGAGGGTGCTAACCCTTCCTCGTACGTAACTGACTCCTGAAGCCGATTTCTCAAATTTTTGTAGACCAATATCTTTTTAAAAAAATACCAAAATGTTTCATAAGGTGATCCAATCGCACCTGAACAAAAAGGATTGGTGGCAACTTCATTTCCGTTTTCATTTTAAAGTCGACCCCGTTTTTCAAAATTAAAAATGGTTTCGACAATATTTATTACACTTGATTAATTTGGATAAAATATAAATTAATATTAAATGACCTATTAAACAATGTTGGAAACAATTTAAGTTTAGTTGGTATGTTATAGGATTTGTTTTGTGACGGAGTATGATTTGGAACTTATGTGCATTCTATTGGCACTTGTGCATGTATATACATTTTGAAACTTTTTTTTGCACCATTGCATATCATTAAGGGAACGTGTTTACATGCATCGAAGCATTTTTTTTCCAATTGGCACTTGTGCGCGTTATTGTTAAGTGTTAGAAGTTAACCTGTGTATCCATTCTTGATCCTTAATTGGCTAATAGGGGCTGATAACTAATATGAATTATTCTAAAATGATGAAATGGAGTACTAAATGTGAATGAGTATGGTTTATGGAAAACATGAAGATATCAAATAAGATAATGATTATACGTACTCAATCTGTAAAGATTATTTTATCGTTGAAAGAGTAAATTATTTTATGTTGGAAAGTGCTATTTAGCAATCACATGGGATATAATTTAATTATGTTTGTTATGGAAAAATGTTAATTATGAGACAAAACTATTAATGAGCATGAGGCATCGAAAAATAAAAAGTATGGTTGTGATAATGTCAAGTATGATTTGTGGTTGTTGAATAATGAGAACTATGATATGGGATTGATGAAAAATAATTTATCTGATGTTTAAAGGTTTTATGATACATTTTTAGATGTTGTTCTTTCTTTGTATAAACATGCTTTATTACTTAATATTTTTGGCAATGTTTTAATTTTTTACTCAAAAAAGACATTTGGTGATTTTTTAAATAATGGTAAAAGATGTTATATGGACTATATTAAATTTATTTGATTGATGTTATGTTACATTATAACATGCTTTATTGCTTAATGCTTTTATATTATGAACATGCTTATGTTAGCACCACCAAGCTTTTCAAGGATCGATGTGCGGATTATTTTTTTGAGCACAAGTTTTGGTTTGTGTACGAGTTTGATTGACTTGCCACAACATGTTTTGCTAAGTTGTTGTCCTTGTTAATATTTCGACATGTTCTGTTACCAATTGAGAATTTTCTTTTTTATTTCCATATTTGACATGGGTTTTACATGACTTGTGCATGTTATTATGCTATGTTTTAATTGACTTGCCCATCAAATTCTTGATCATTTTGTGTTGAATTCCATAGGGTTACATGTTTTAAACTTATTATGACTTGACAATTGTCTCTGAAATGATTTGGTAGTATGCTAAACATGTTTAGGTGCCATATAAGGGATCAGTTGAATTTCTTAAAATGTCATTTTTCTACATTTTTGTACTGATTCTTGAGAAATCAATACCATGTCTTGACATAATAACATTTTTAATTATTTCATGCATTTTTTGGCAGTGGTCCCGAGACATACCAAGCTTGTCTTGAGACATAGAGTGCCAGGTCTCGAGACATAGAATATTGAAGTTAAATAGAGATCCTTTAGCCCAAGGTCCCATGACATGAGTCTTTGTCTCAAGACATAGGGGTCAATTTCTCAGACATGGTCCCATTGCCTCGAGACTTCAAACTTTGAAGATAAAATTCAAAAACAAGGGAGGCATGTCTAGAGACATGGCTTCATTGTCTCGAGATATAGCCTTGCATTTTGCTAGCTTAACCTAGAATTCGTAACCTAGCTCCGTGTTTGACCATCTTTTATATCATATCCAAAATATCGGGTATGTGAACTGAGAGTGGTCACACCCCAATTTTTTAAGGTTATCTTTGTGCATTTGTTAAATAAATGAGTTATTGGTCTAATGGTTAAGAGATAATGAAATTTTCCTTAAAACCCAAGTTTGAATCCCTTCCCTCACATCATTTTTATTTTGTGCAATTTTTCTTCAAACCCTAGTAAGTGTCATGCCATGTTTTAAAAGAAATGTTCTAAGAGTATAAACATAAAGAGTTCTATCCTAGTGGTTAATAAGTAGTGTAACTATCTTTGAGACCTTAGCTTGATTCCCCTTTCATGTATAATTTTTACTCATCATATTTTTGCCTAAAACTCTAGTTGTGTCGTCCCTACCTAGAAACCCTAGGTATATATTGTATTTTTCTTTTTAATTTAGCCTAATTTGCTCAAATGTTAGCTTTCTCTGCCACCCCTCTTCTTTTTCTCTCATATTCCCTAATTTTATTTTCCTTTCTTCTTCTCTGTTTTTTTTCTTTTGTTCTTTATTATTGCCACCCTCTTCTCCTTCCTATTTCTTCTCCTTTACCTCTACTGCTCCTTTGATTTCTTTTTTTATTTTCTCTTTGTCTCACATTGTTGCTGTCGAAACCACCATCCATATTCTTGGTCGAATACTCTTTGGCCCTTTACTAGTGCATGTTAATCTTTTCTATGTTAATTCATTACCACAGAACCAAATCAAGTAGTGTAAGTGAAGTTTTTTTAAATAAGATCTATGTTAGTTTTTTTCTCCTTTTTTATTTTTTGTAATGGTCAAACTTCACATGTTCTTTTCTTTTTTTGTGTTTTGTTGATTGAAGGTCCAGATCCGAATCGTTCGGATCAGCAATAGTATTGGAAGATGTTCAAAATCCCTTCTTAAGCCACAATAGAGTAAGAATTGATCTACATCTCTAGATAAAAAAACAAATCTCTTTCTTTGTTTTAGTTGAACTCTATAGGGTGGTTAAGGACTGATTTTTAATGATTGTCCTCTATGTTTGGTACAAATTTGAATTAGATCTAATCAGATCTAATTCTTAGAAGTTGAGGAATTAAGTCTAGTGCTATGAATTTGTGTAATCAGGTATGGGTCCTTAACATGTTGTGTGAAAATTATTAATAGCATGAATATATGATAATATGATGATTGGTTGAATAGGCATTTATTGTAACAACCCATTTTTGAGTCAAATCGGAACAATGGTTTTGGGACTACAAATTCGGGGTCAAAATATTTATTTTATTATTTTAATAATGTTTACAGCATGATGGAATTAATGTGTGAAAATTTTGTTAAGAAATTTTACCGTTTAAATGTTTAATTTGATAAAAAGAACTAAATCGTGTAAAGCGTAAAAGTAGAGTTCTATTAGTTAAAAGTATCAAATGGCTATGGAATTAAATAATGGAGGTACTTAGGTTGAAATTAGACCTTTATTATTATGGGTGAACGGTAGTGGACATAGTTTAAATGAATTATATATGTTTTATTAAAGGATAGTTTAGTAAATTAATAATTAAATTAATTAAAATCAGGTAAAAGGAATTCATCATCTTCCTTAGTCATTTAGTCCACTAAAAATTAGAAAGGAAACCTCCATTTTTATGCTTCAAGGTTTGGCCAAGCTATTTGTACACATCTAGGTATGGTTTTTGTTTCGTTTTTTATGATTTCTACGTTTTTGAGTTCGTTGTAGCTTAATCTAGCTAGCCCGTACCTTTATTTTTGAAACTGTTATAGATTTTCAATGATGCCATTGTTGAATATTTGAGTGTTTAAATGTTTAATGATAGATTATGAAAGTTTAGTGCTAGATATACAAGTTTTGTTAAGTGATTTTTTACAAAAATGTGAATTAGGGATTAAATTGAGAAATGTTAAAAAGTTGTGGTTAAAAGTGTGAATAAAGAGAAATTATGGGCTGCTAGTAGTGTGTAATAAATTTGACAAGGCTTGAGTTTCGAGAAAATTGAATGAATTTCATTTTACGAGCTTAGGGACTAAATTGCAAAAATTGTAAAACCTTGGGGGCAAATGTGTAATTTGCCAAAATTATGAAATATGGACTTAATTGAATTGAATGGAAGTTTGAATGATTTAATTTGATATTATCTAAGTCAAGATAATCAAATACCGGAATTGGATTGAGGAAAACGTAAAGTGGATGAATATGCGATAAATTCCTATCTGAGTGGTACGAGGTAAGTTCATACGAACTTTTATATAATTCTGTTTATTTGAATTAATTATATGTGAAATGAACCATTGATGCTAATGAAGTTCGAATCCCTAAATGATGTGAATTGTTAAATACCGAGTCTCGTTTGAACCGTAAGAAGTGATAGGATATGAGTGACATGTCACTAGGGTTACCGTTTTGGTCGAGATCCTGCATGTGTTATGGACTCACCACAGCTCGTATGAGCTTACCGATATTTCAGCTCGTATGAGCTTACTGTTCTCAACTCGTTAGAACTTACTATTTCAGCTCGATAGAGCTTACTATTCATCAGCTCAGGAGGAGCTTACCTATCATGGCTCAAAAGAGCGGAAATGATAATGAATTGATAGATTACTGATTAATACACTTATAGTGTATCACCCGAGTATCCCTCGATGTTCTAATAGGTTCAATAGGCATAATTAATGTTACCGATCATATGATTAAGCTATGTGTTTATACAGATTAATTACTGTTATATTGATGAGGTACTTTTTATATGGATGAAATACTGTTTATACGGATGAATTATTGTTTATTTAACCTAGAGTGAAATGCTACAAATGATGCAAGTGATATTTGAATTTGATATGGTTCAATGTGTTGAATATGAAATTGAGATAATGTATGATTATGTACACTTATTTGACTAACTTGTTGGAAAATGCTTGTGATTAGGCATTTGGCAAGTGAATTGAGTATACTTTATTAAATTGCCTTGATTATATGTATTAAATGGTAAGTTTATCTTCGATTCATACGAGCTTACTAAGCTTTTAAGCTTACTTGGTTCATTTCTCCGTGCTTTATAAAGGTTTATTGGATAGCTCAATTTAGACAAAGTTAGAGATTCACACACACTATCCAAACATCTTGTTGGTACTTTTGGAACTTATAGAGTTGTGTAAATATGGCGTGTATAGGCTAGTTATATGGATGTTGCTTTGGTACATGTTTAGAATGTTTATAACAAGCCATGAGATGTGGCTCAATTTGGCATTAGATATGATGATATATAAGTGTTTATAAGTTGATATGGTTTTGGACAAGTTGATATGTGATATATCGTTACTTTGATATGTTTATTTTTTGGCTTGTAGGGTATGCCCTTTAAGGGTGGCAAATTGGCCTTACAAAATGCATATTTTTGTCCACACGGGTAGAGACATGGGCGTGTATCACAGCCTTGTCCCTCAATGGTTCAATTTGAATTAAGCCTAGGTGCTCCACACGGCCTCACACATGGTCGTGTGACCGACGTGTGGCATAAGTCAGTATACTCTATAGGTTTGGCACGGCCAAGCACACGGCCCAGACACGGGCATGTGAGGCCAATTCGAATAGGCACACGGGTTAGACACATGGGCGTGTGACTGGCCGTGTAACCCAAGTCAGTATACCCTCCAGTTTTCACATGGCCTATCACACGGACGTGTCTTTGGCCGTGTGTGAAAGTTAATATGTATGCCCTGTTTTCACACGGCCTGTGACACGGGCGTGTCTGGTGACCGTGTAAGGCACAGGGCTTGTTCACACGAGTATGTGAACCCTTTCGAAAATATTTTTAAGTTTTTCCCTAAATTCTTATATGATTTTAATTTGATCCCAAATGTATATTTAAAGTTTATTAAGCTCAATTTAAGTATGTTACATGTATAAATGAATGACTTTGATTGATATGAAATTATTACTGTTATATGAATGTTTTGAACTAAGTTACTAGTCTGGTAATACCTCTTAACCTATTCCGGCGACGATTATAGGTTAGGGGTGTTACATTTATTATGGTGCATGGCCGAATGGCAAAGTGTTATTTGGGAATTGGACTAAATTGGTAAGGTGATTAAAGGTGGTGGTTGATTGCAAACTGAGGAGTAATTGGTAATTGCCAAAAGTTATAAGGCCTTAAAGGGTAAATATTCAATTGTGTGAGTACCATAAAGGTTAGCCAAGTGTATGACTATTGAAATTGGGTGCCTAGTACTGTTTTCACTTGACTCATAGCATGCTAGTTGTTCCTATAAAACCGATTGTATGTTAGTAGACTATTAACGGTTACATTGTACGTTACTTGCATGATATGCATGCCACCAACACTATTTTACTGAATGTATATGCAAAGCATACCACTGATATTGTTTTACTGAATGCATGTATAACATGCCACTATACTAAAATTGTTACTGATTATGCATGATGTGCTACATTGTTAAGTGTCATATTACATTGCATGGGTTTTGAGATTTGATGGGTGACGGAGGAGTTCCGTGGAGTATCGACGATTTATCCAAATTATTGTATTGGTGGAGCATTGTTGGAGTATCGACGACTTATCGCAACTTATTGGCAACTTGTTTGCAGTCCATTAGCAGTTTAATTGCATACTGTTACTAGTGGTTTATCCATATTGAGCTTCAGCTCCTACTATTGTTGGTGTTCGAATGACGGATTTTGGGAAACTCATGGTGTGTTGCGAATGGATGGGTAAGACCTTCGCACTATTTTACATCCGAATGTGCTCATGCGTATACATTATTTATTAAATTACCAAGATCAATTATGGACATTGATATTGGTGGCTATGTGCCCTATTATCATTGTTTGAATATTTGTAATACTTGTATTTGTTCTATTAAGACTCATATTGAGCTTTTCAAGCTCACCCATTTACTCCTTATAGATAACCCTTAAGATAAGGATCAGATTCGGCTTGTGGAGGTCTCATCTCGGGTTTTTAGTTAATAAAGTATTTTAGTTTTCGGGTTTTTAGTTAATAAAGTATTTTAGTTTTACTTTATTATTTTGGTTTTTATTTTTAGGATTGTAACTTTTGTTAATTATAGACTGTGGCATCGGTTTTTTTTTTTTTTTGCATGCATAGAATTTTGGATAAAATTAAGCAAATTTAATAATCGACCAAATATGACTTAAACCACATAATTTCTTGCAAAAATTAAAGGCATCACATTTATGCTGTGAAATGATAAAATGAAGTTTTTAAAAGCTTGATGACGGATTTTCAAATATCTTGACTTTCTAATAAATTTCAATTGAATCTTAGACGACCTAACAATCTAGTGCTTTTAACAAACCTAAGGTAATCGCACCAAGTTTTCTAAAAATTGATCGAAATAGTGATTTTAAAACTGAACGAATTCACTTGGCCATTTTAGTGGCTAATGTAGCCTTCAGAATTTGGCCGTAACGTCGAGGTCGGGTTTGTGATGTTACATTTTATCCTAGATTGTTTTATATGGGCTCAATGGACTTCAATTAAGTGCATTTACCACTCATGGCATTCTTTGATCGAGATTGCCATGATTTTTTTTATTTTTAGCGTTGGTGCTTATTTAAATATTTGTTTGAGTTACTTCAACAATGAATGTGGTGTCTTGCATCTAAGCCATCTGGGTAAAGTGTTACAAATACTTTATGTGTCTTGGACCTACTTTTGCAATAAGTGTTATGTTGAAGTGTTAGGACTTCTTTTATTAATATATTACGCATTATGCTCTTATAATATTTAATTATTATTTTGTCTATATACTATACCTATAGGATTACAAATAGTGAGTGTTCTATTATTACAATAAAATAAATTAATGACAATTAGCATATTCATATGGAGTTTGATTGTTAAACTTAGTTTATTGTTGGTTCCATCAATATGATAATTATCACTATTTATTTATTATGATAAAATGTAAATAAAGAGACAAAAATTGTGTATGTTAAGCATTAATATGTGCATGTCTTGATGTAGAATGTCTTTATTTGAAATAGCATCTACTTCCAAAAATATTACTGTTAAGCTTAACAAAGGTGAAAAGCTCAATGGGAGAAAGTTTGAAATCTGGAGTATGAAAATCCAATATGTCCTAGAGGGAAAAAAGGTTCTAAATAATGTTTTAGAAGAGCCTAAAGAAGGAAATACGGTTAAGGGACCACGAGACTTATGATGCTTGGAAAAATAAAATCTCTATAGCTCGCATAGCATTGTTAAGCAGTATGGACAATGGTATCATACGTGTGTTTGCAAAAGAAATGTGGATTGCTTTTAAAGTAAAATTTGGTGGCACTTCATTCACTAAAATCAAGCAACTCATAGTCAAATTTGGCACGTATAAGAAACAACCCAATCATTATATTAGGTAGCATGTAAAAGGAATGCCAAACATGATAAGTGAGCTAAAAGATACATTTCCCTCTCTAGTTGATTAACAACAGGTTCAGACAGTTTTTCTGTCCTTAGCTTACAACTAGAAGAATATGAAAGTGCACTTTACCTACAATGAGAACATTAAGACCCTGGATGATGCTTCTCAACACCGTCAGTTGGAAAAAGATTGTATTGAAGCAACTAAGCCTAATACTGATGTGTATATAGTGGGAATTAGTTCCAATGTAGTTTCGATGTTCAAGAAGTGCAAACTATATGCTGGGTATGAAGGCAAAGCTTTTAAGTAGCCAAAGTTACACTTTCAATGCAAAAGAAGGGCTCCCCACACATTTAAGAAGAAGAAGGCTAAAGTTAAATGTTTTAACTATAGCAAGAAGGGTCACTTTGCTCGTTAATGCACTCAGCCAAAGATGGTAATAACCCATAAATCATTTTCAAGTGTTGTATTACTAACTGAATCTCATCATTTGTTTCTACTATTGTATTACTAACTGAATCTCATCCTTTGTGGATCATAGAATAAGGTGTCATGGACAATTTATCACAAGACTGTGTTCATGAATTTTCATTGGATTCCATTGGGAATCAAATGGATTTATGTAGGAAACAACAAAAGGGTTGAATTCATGGGGATTAGCACTTGCAAATTGAGTTTGTGTGGTGGAAGACCGTTGGTCCTATAAGATGTGTTATTTTCTATCGAGATACGATAAAATTTGGTCTTATTTATATTTCTTCTTTGTTGTGGCTTTAATTTGAAATATTCTAGTACTGATATGGATTTACTTTTAAAACAAACATATTATGGATCTAGTTATTTGCTAAATGGTTTTATTATATTGGATATTGACTACACGTCATGTACTAATAATAATAGTTATAGTTATTTACTAGTTACATATTCTAATGCTATAAATGTAGATGTCAATATTTGGCATTCCAGACTTTGTCATATTGGACATCATAGAATGCATAGGTTAGATAAAAATGAATTATCAGGCCCTACCGGAAAAACTAATCTACTTATACGTGAAAATTGTCTAGCAAGAAAAGTGACTAAAAAACCATTCAGTAAAGGAATATGAGGCAAATTTCTATTGCATTTAATATATTCAGATAATTGTAACCCAATGAATGTTACAACACGAAGTAGATGAGTATACTTCATCACCTTTATAGATGACTATACCGACTTCGATTTTGTCTATTTGATTTCCCACAAGTCTAAAGAATTAGAATGTTTTAGAAAACATGTTACTTTAGTGGAAAATAAATTAGGTGAAAATATCAAGGCATGAATAACTGAATTTTTTGAGCAATTAAGGAGCTTCTGCGATGAAAAAAGGTTAGATAAATAGCTAACCATTCCTAGAAATCAAAAACAAAATGGTGTTGGAAAAAAAAAAGAAAAAAAAATTTAGAAATGGTTTAGTCTATAACGGCACAAGAAATTTTACATATCACTTTTTGGGGTGATGTTTTAGTGACAACTATTTGTGTTAAATAGAGTACCCTCCAAATCTATTGGATCAACACCCTCTGAATTGTGAACTAGTAGAAAACTTGACCTTAGTAATTTATGAACATGGGGTTGCATTGCTTATGTACACAAGTCTGCTCATCGACATGGAAAAGTAGGTCTAAGAGGTAAAAAAAAAGGTATATTTGTAAGATACTTTGAACATTTAAAGAGATATATGTAACAAGAAAGTGAGAGCATCATCGAATTTGAGTGTTAAGATGTCATATTTTTAGAAAATGATTTTCCTAATAAAGGTAAGATTAAACATGATTTTTTCTCTTTTTGAGATAAAAGATTGTGATTATTTTATTATTCTTATCCAAGTGGAAGCTTAGCAAGATATGTTGAAGTTGTTTCATAAGAACTTCAAGTTAGGCATAGTAATCATGGACACATGCCTCAACATTGTTCCAATATAGAGAGAGAAAATTTCATGATTACCCTAGAAGATGTAGAAAAAATTAGAAATATGGTAGAAGCTCTTTCTTTCGATGCAAAAGATAAATGGATGAAAGTAATGAAAGAAGAAATGGAGTCAAAAAGATCAAACAATGTTTGAGATTTTTTTATCTACCAAATGAATGTAAAATGCGCAATAACAAATGGGTTCTTAAAATTAGGCGTGAATTTAATGGCACAATTAAGACTGTAACACCCCTAACTCGTATCTGTCGCCGGATTAGGATTACGAGGCATATCTGATCAATGGTTCAATTCCAAACATTTATACATATGCATATGTTCACTCAAGTCAAATCCAGTTGTAATAGAAAAGAAAGCCAATTCACATTTCAAACAAGTAATGACATATATCTTGCATAAACAATGTCGCAATTAAACTCAACGTATTGCTTTCAGCATCGAAGTATTTATATGCATGATATTAAATAATACCAACATGGTCAAATATACCTTTAATGTCAATTATGTGGTTATTCACATAGTAACCAATTCACATACACATTTAAAATTTAATAATCCATAAAACATATTTTAAACCACCACATTAGCGACTTAGGAAATAGGCTAAATAAACTTGCATGCTTTATTCTTTAATACAAAGTGAATCGATATTTGGGCTTCTTAACTATTAATCTCCTAATGTCATTTGCAAATTAACATTAAGAGCAAACCTTTAGAACCCACGTCTAATCATGCAACCATATTATTAAATTTAATAAGTAATCACGTATAGATGTTTAGTACATTACACCATGGCCAAATAGACTAACAAATACATATATGTAATATGCAATCAACCTTAAGGTAGCAGTCACATTTTAGTATTAAACACATATAGAACAATTGGCCAAATATTCACAAGACACATGCAAGTATTATCACTTAGCAAACAAATCAATTAAGCTAGTGTACATTTATCCAACATTTTTATTCATTGTGTCTAACATCACCACCGAATCGATTCAAACACATAATACCTAACACATATAACTTATAATCAACCTGCACATTTATAAAATCAACCATACGCATATTTACATATATACATAACATCTATAATATAATCATCTTATACACAAGTAAATATAAATAAAATTTCAACTAAATTAATGCGGCCGAATATTACATATACATATGTCCTAGTATAAATTATGATGGTTATTAATTTATTTCAAGCATATAACATATTTGTTACTTAACAAACACATGTCAAACCCTAGCATAAATAACATCATTTATAAACATATGGCCGAACCACTAGTACTTTTGCAAGCTATATATATACTTTAATACATATTTGAAATAACATAGGGATTTTAATAAACCATAACATATAATATACTTATCAAAAGACTTAAACAATAATTCATCCCTAACCAAATTCAAACCTAAAATATAAAGCCATTATCATTATACAAAATACTTACCCCAAACAAAACCATAATCAAGCATACTCGCATATATCAACCAAGATCATGGACACCAAAACCAAGCACATATAAAATTTAATCTAAACATAAGTAATAAGCCATTTTCGCATGGCTTTAGTTACACAACCAAAATCAACACTTCAAAAATATGTTCCAGCCTATACATGTCATAATTTAAGTTTAGCTATTAAGGTACCAAAACAGTAGATAGTATGATGAACTTGGCTGACAGTCTCCTGAACTTGTAGCTTGACTTCAGAATCTATAAAACAAAGAATCAAATACACAGGTAAGCTAATACAACTTAATAAGTTTAAAACAAATAGACAAATTTCAGGATTTAATCAATTCTTTCAAGCTAAGCCGAATGGTATAAACAAAACCAATTTTAACTTCGAATTCTCAAATGAAATCAATAGTAACATTTCCATTCATATTTCTACATAGCCGAATGCTATCACAACTACTTTAACCGAATGTGAAACCAGCTTCCTAGGTCATAACATCGCTATACAATTAAATACATATACATACTTATTTGCATAAGCACAAGAATTCAACCAACAATATTATGTGCATTTGTATACAATGGTAATTTACTTAAACCGAATGCTTATATTATCAAGTTAACAAGGCATTATTTAACCTTCAAGGCCGAATGATCAATAGGTACCTAGTTCACACATTCATAATACAATACCATGTACATATGTTGATCATTTGGCCGAATACCCATAAATACATATACACGAAATTAACACTCATTCAATAATATACAATAGACTAAATACACTTACCTTATTTTTGTTAATAATCAAACTAACTCATACCTAGCCATTTAACTCGTGCTACACAATCCGTACACAATTAGCTTTGCCCGATGAACCATTTAGAATTGGATAGGACACTCGGGTAATCACATAAATCGTACAATGCCAACGTCCTAGACGTGGCCTAACTTGTAGCCACATACCGATGCCACTGTCCCAGACAGGGTCTTACTCGTAAACACATATCAGAATCACAAATCGATGCCATGGACTTACTCGCACACATATATCAGAATCCTATGTCATGACATATGTATCCTACCTATTCCTAAGGTTTATACGGGGCTTTCATATGTTGTATCTCGGTCGAATCGAACTTGGAAATGTCATAGCCAAATTTAACATATTTAGCCTTAGCATAATTTGATTATAACATTTCATAACAGCATATAATTATAACATTATACTATCAATAAACATGTTTATTTACTTATAAACTTACCTCGGACGTTGTAAAATGGAACGGGGCTGTTAGTCGACAACTTTCGTTTTTCCCCAGCCCAAATTTGATTTATTTGGTTCTTGATCTAAACATATTCAAATTAAGCTCATGAAAATATATTTTCATTCAATTTAGTCCAAAAACACATAAATGGGCAAATTACCATTTTACCCTTAACATTTATATTTTTTACAATTTAGTCCCTAATGCATAAAATACAAAATATGCAAAATTAATCACACCCAAGGTAGCCCGAATACTCCTAATGTTCAAATAAACCTATATTTTTCTTCAACTTCACATTTTAGTCTCCCCACATTTTTATTTTTACAATTAAATCCCAATTACTCAAAATCATCAAAAATCCCTTTACAAAATATGCTAACCCAACACATATCTTTCATAATTCATCATCAAACAATAAAAATCACAAACTCTCATCAATGGCTTAACTCAAAATACTCAACAAAATGAAAAATTAAAACTTGGGTTTTGTAGTACTCGAAGCAACGATCTCAAAAACGTAAAAATTATCAAATACCGACTAAGAACGAACCTTGAATCAAAATGAGAAAGATGGCTGAACCTAGCCCTTATTTTTTCTTTGTTTCTTTTGTTTATAATCAGTGTAAGAAGAAAATAATGAACATGGCTTATTTTATGTTTTAATATAACATATATTAACATGTTTTTTTTTTTTACTTATTTAACCTTTAACATTAAATAATAAACCATTGTAAGCTAAGGTTATGACCGTCCACCATATTTACTTTTGGTCTAATTTCATCATAAATGCCTCCACTTACAAAGACATCAACAAATAAGTACTTTCACATTTAACCACCAAATTTTCATTTTACGCAATTAAGCCCTTTTATTTCATCAGACACTCAAACGATAAAGTTAAAACACGAAAATTTTAAAGATATAAATTCACACAAAATAATCACAGAAAATAATTTTAAAATATTTTCTTGAGAATTCGTGGTTCCGAAACCACCATTCCGATTAGGGTCTAAATCGGGTTGTTACAGAGACATACAAGATATGCCTTGTAATGAAAGGGTATATGTCGAAACCATTTTTTATTTTGAAAAAGGGGTCGACTTTTAAAAATGAAAACGGAGTCGCCACTAATCCTTTTTCGAGGTGTGATCAGATCACCTTGAGATTGATCATTTTAATAAAACATTTTGATTTATTAAAACAATGATTTTGGTCTACGCTAGAAAATGAGTTTGGGAGTCGGTTACGCACAAAGAAGGATTAGCACCCTCATAACGCCCAAAATTGGTACCTAATTGATTAATCAATACCTTAATGTCAAAATTTGAGAAGATTTCAAAATACTATCCTTTTTATTTTAAAAAATTGTTTGAATAAATTGAAATGCGTGTTAAGACCCTCTTGTCTTGAAGTAATAAAATATCACATCCAGTACGTTAGGATACGACAATTTAAATCCTCGAAACTAAGCTTGTCTTTTGATTTTCAAAATTCATGCATTTAAATTTTAAAAGGATATTCGATTATTTGGGTTAAAAGAGAAAGATCGAAACCGAGTAAGTTAGGGCACAATTTCTCAAAATTCCAAACGTAGAACATTGCCTTTATTTTTAAAAATCCTTATCTCGAGATAACTAAATGTCATATCCAGTGAGTTAGGACACAACACTTTGAATTCCCGATAATAAGCTTTTATTTGAAATTTATACGTTTTGGTTGAAGAAGGGTATTCGGTTACTTAGATTTAACGAGGAAAATTGAAACCTAGTAGGTTAGGGCACAATCTTCTCAAAGATCCCAAATACCAAGTATTGCCTTATTTTGAAAATTTTTTCTTTTTGAATTTGGAGAAAAACAATGCAATATTAAAACAATTTATGAATGAGAAAAATGCATTAATGAATAACGACAATATGAAAATTTGAAAAAGAGTGAAAATAAAATAAATCTCTATACAAAAATTATAAATAAACGAATAAAAATAAAAAGAATAATTAATAATTAAACAATTAAATGGATAAATAGAAAAGGTTAAAAAATACCTAAGCCAACCTAACTCCCACAATATGAGGATTCAACAAAATTCTTCCACCAAAATCCAACTCAAACGAAAGCAACTAAAAAAGAAACGAAGGTGAACGTAGAACAAAATAAGAACAAGCCACGGAAAATAAGAACGTAAGAGAGAGAGAAATTTGAGTGAATGCTCTCAAGAATTCTTATTGCTCCCGAAAGTCAAGTGATTTATAATGAAGGGAGAGACCTCTATTTATAGTTGAGCCTCCCAAAATCCAACAGTGCAGATCAATTACATCAATGGCTAAGATTAAAGGGTATCTACAAATTAAATCTCTAAGATTACAAAATCATATCTTCTAAGATTGCATATCATATTTTCTAAGATTGCATATCATATTTAAGATTGCATATCCTTGAAGATTATGTTTCCATATGCGTCAAGCTTGTAGATGGACCTTCAATCTTCTCAAGTAATGGGCCATTCCGATCGGGCCAAATGATATATTTGTAATTTTGGACTGGACTTGGACTTTGTTTTATTATTTTGGGTTTATTATTTTTTGTATGGACCCGAGCTAAGTTAGCCTATTATAGCTGGCCCTCTTTGCTCATTGTCGTGTAATAGAAATGGAGCAAAGACTATAAAAGTGCCAATTTTGCCTGGTCTTGCCAAATCTTGACTTCTTGGCACTTCTTTTCTTCAAGTAGCTTCATTCCAGTTCACTGCCTCTTCAGGGGCGTAGGAATTGTCGCTCTGATCTGCCTTAATGTAATTAAATGGCTTAAATCTACTCCCTTACTACTACATGGAGATAAGATTCACCGTCTTTGATCTACTCCATTGCTACCTCAAGGAGATAAGATCTCTAAAAATTTTCAGTCTGCTCCACTGCAACTTCAAGGAGATAAGACTTGTATCTTCAACCTGCTCCACTGCAACTTTAGGGAGATAAGGCTGGTGGCTTAAATCTACTCCATTGTCGATACATGGAGATAAGATGCGCAGTCTTCGATCTACTCCATTGCAACTTCAGGGAGATAAGATCTACAATATTCAGTCTGCTCCTCTACAACTTTAGGGAGATAAGACTTGTAACTTCAACCTACTCTCTACAACTTCAGAGAGATGAGGTTTGATATCTTTGATCTGCTCCACTACTGCTTAGGGAGATAAGATATGCTATCTTCAGTCTGCTCCGCTGCAACTTCAGGGAGATAAGACTTGTAACTTCAACCTGCTCTCTACAACTTTAGAGAGATAAGGTTTGCTATCTTCGATCCGCTCCACTACTGCTTAGGGAGATAAGATCTACTATCTTCAATCTACTCCGCTGCAACTTTAGGGAGATAAGACTCGTAACTTCAACCTGCTCTCTACAACTTCAGAGAGATAAGGTTTGCTATCTTCGATCTACTTTACTACTGCTTAGGGAGATAAGATTTGTGAATTTACCGATGTTGCTACACCGTCCTCTGGGGACCTGATCTGTAGAATCGGTTTCATGTGCTTATGCTTATGCTAAGTGATTAGGATGCTATGATTGGAATGAGTCAAATGCTCCTAATTAGACATGCCATGAATGAAAAATGAGAGTGACCCCTTTTTAATACTTAGGGTTGTCACTACATAGAGTTTTATTGCTGACTTATTACGCTGCCATCTCGCTCGGCTGGTATCTTTACCAGAAAACTCGAAGAAACAATCATAGTTTGTTCCTTGGTACCTCTGGGACCTAAGGCTTGTACCATCTTCAAACCCTCCTACTGCAACTTAGGGGTATAAAATCTGAATCTTTTCCAATCCATTCCTACTACAATTCAAGGTATAGGATTTTAATCTTCCTCCATCAATCTGGTCTGTTATACCATTCCCTGGGTGACTTGACCAGATATGTATGCATGAATGTAGAATGTCATTTTCTGAGAATTACTCGTTGTTTGTCGAGATTGTATCACCAACGCAATATCTTGTCTTCTCTTTGACAGAAAATATAAAGAGATAGTCACAATTTAGACTCCTCTTCCTCAAATATTTCCAACCCTTAGGTTTGGCAAGTTCTAAACAATAGTCCTGTTTCAGGTTCTTGTATTATTTAGAAGCTTCCAAAGTAATATGTGAAACTCCTTTTATGAGAGTATTATTAGTCCATTAACTATTATTTCAATTCAAAATACTTGAAAAAGATTGTAACAATGGACAAGAATGGAATTGATTTGGAGCATATCACAAAATGAATAAATTAGAAAAATTAATCGGGAATGCATCTTGAAAAGAAATAAGGTATCCAATGATAGCAAATTCAATATGAGTGAGACGAAGAATTAGGTGCCCCAAATATTGCAGCATGAGCTTCTCTGTATAAACTTTTTTGAAGACTATTTTGAGCTTAATATGTGCTTGGGGAATCCAGAGTACTTTGTCGATGCCCCAAGACGTAGCATACTTCTTCATTATTAATTTAGGCATAGTAAAACTGCCATATAACCCACTTTTGATCAAAATTTAATCCGCCCTTTTTGGGTTTTCAACTCAAAACCCCTTTGGTCTCAAGGCGCCCTTTACACATTTTTGCCTTGGCCTCTCATTTTCTCTTTCTTTTTTTGAAGGTCTCAAAGTGCCCTTTGCAGGTTTTCACCTTGACCTCTTCCCTTTTGGTAAAATACTTCTTAACTGAATCTGAATTCATTGGATTGGGCAGGTCTTTGCCATCCATTTCGGTCAATATCAATGCTCCTCTAGAACACGCCTTCTTTACTACATAAGGTCTTTCCTAGTTTGGCATCCACTTTCCTCTGAAGTCCTTTTGTATAGAAAGGATCTTCTTCAATACCAGGTCTCTTTTCCGTCACAAGTCCGCATCATCCGTTTTTGGTACATTTAACTATGATGAATACTTCCAAGCCTTTTTCTTCAGCTAGGTTCACTAGAGACGTTCTGCTTCATCTAATTCTTGACTCAATCAAAGCTTGGAGGAAAGAAATCTTGATTTTCATGAACAAAACTGCTTCTATTCCATAAACCCATGAGAAAGGTGTTGCCCCAGTGAAAGTCCTAATTGACATTTTATAAGCATGGAGAGTAAATGGTAGCTTCTTATGCCAATCTTTACAAGTCTAGGTCATCTTCCATAATTTTTGTTGTTTTTGTTTTTTTCTTTCTTTTTTTGTACTTTTGTTTTTCTCGTTTTGGTTGCCTTTGCTGCACTATGATATGGCGCCTGATCTTTGAACAGACTACAGACTTTTGATATTGTACAGTTGTGCATTATTAAACATATTCTTTTCCGACATTCTTTGTCGGCACCTGTTTTTTTTGGGATTTGATGATTGTCGACTTTGTAACATTGACACATGAAACTACTTTCACCCTCTTAGTGAAGTAGTCGACGACCACAAAGATGAATCAATATCAGCTAAAAGCTTTTGACGAGCTCGGCCCTATAACATCTTTGCCCCACATATAGAAAGTTTATGAAGAAATGAAGGAAGCACATAACTCTTGACTCCCTAAATTTGGCATTTATGGCATAACTGATGCAATCCCCTTCCATGGTGGACCAGTAGTACCTGAACCTCATGATTAGCCTATCTATCATAAAACTATTAGCATGTGTCCTTCTAACACCCATATGGACTTCTTTTGGCCTTAACAACATCCACAGGTCTTAGTAGCATAAGCTTATCTTGATGTGATTGTACGGAAACATCTTTGAATTCAATGACGTTTCACTTTGTCTTTGTGGTAATGCAGGCTCCGATCTTTGCCTCTTTCTCTTCTCTTAGGCTTACTGTCCATTGACTTTTTGTAAGGTAGGATCCATTTCCATCTTGTTCTACCATCCTTAACAAATTAAGAGGTAGGTTACAATCTCTATCATTTTCAAAGTCCTAAGATCCCCCTAAACATATATCTCATTCGAAAGGAGATTTTGAGTCAGTAGCAACATCGCTCATGTCATTGATATCTGGGGACCTGCTGTAGGCATGAAGGCAGATTCCAAAGAATAAATTATTCTAAGGATAATTATTTATATGGTATGATCATGAATGAAGAATAAAAGAATATTTGAAAGAAAGTCAAAAGAAATCTAAGAATAATAAAATGGAAATAATAAAAGGATATTTGCTGAAAAAGATACATTTTATTGAAATAAAGATTTTGGACACAAGCTTATTTCACAAAAGGATTCTTATTGCCTCTAGGCTTAAGGCAACAAGCGTGTTTTGAATATTACTATAAATTAGCTCTAAAAATACAAGAATCTCTTCCACAGTCCCATTATTCAAAACACTCCCAAGTATGTAAGGGCAAATGCTTGGAAAATTGTATTCCCTAGTTCCCTCTTTGGATACGTTATTCAGACCCCCGGCTATTCTTTCTTAGGCTTTTGACTTCTTCAAGGAATCACAACTCTCTTGCCCCCTCCTTCAGTTATCGCATTTACTCCTTATCAGAGCAATTAGGTTCTAGTGAATCGTTAAACTTCACAATTCCCATTCTAGTGAACCTTTCGACCAACTTTCTAAACATAGTGCAGTTTTTGATTGAATGTCCTATTATTCCTGCGTGGTACTCGCATTGGGCATTCGCATTATACCATTTTGGGAACGAAGGTTGCACAGGTTTCGTGTAGAACAGATATACCTCATGCAAATCAAATAAATTCTGATATAGCTCCTTGCATGACATTGGGATAGGTGTGAACTGGAGCCTTTCTGTGTTTGGGCTCAGGTTGGATTCCTACCTTGAAGAGCCTTGATAGCTAGTGGTTACAGCTATTGGCTAGGCTACAGTAATTTATTTTGAATGCATGCTCAGGATATTTACATCATTTTCCCCACTTTTCAGAGTTGTTCTTCTGACGCTTTATCCCGCATCTATCCTTCCACTTCTTATTGTGTTTTCAATCATCTCACCCGACATTACTATATCTAAAAATCTCATGGTAGCAGTTCCTAACATATGACTAATGAACGGGGCTTTCAGAGTATTGATGAAAAGCATTGTGGTTTCTTTTTCCAGAAGGGGTGGCTGGACTTGTATTGCTACCTCTCTCCATCTTTGGGCATATTGCCTGAAGCTCTCACTCTACTTCTTCTCCATATTCTACAGTGTTATTCTTTTAGGTACCATATCTGGTACATGGTTATATTGCTCCATAAAAGCCTGTTCCAAGTCCTTCCATGAGTGGATTTTGGCATGGCTTAACTGGTTGTACCATTTAACTGTTGACCCGATCAGACTATCTTAGAAATAATGGATTAATAGCTGCTCATTATTAACATATCCTATCATCCTTCGACAGAACATTGTCATGTGAGCCTCAGGACAACTAGTCCCATTGTACTTTTCAAACTCTTGAGTCTTGAATTTTGGTAGGAGTACTAGATCTGGAGCCAAACTCAGATCCATGGCATCAACCCTGCAATGGTAATCAGCATTCTCCATTGCTCTAAGTTTTTCCTCTAACCACTTGTATTGGTCCTCTAATTGCTTTGGCAGTTCCTTTCTTGTCCCTTCTTTCTCTGCTATATCTCAATCAGGGATAACAGGATTAGTTGGGTTATCCCCTGGGTTAGAACCTAAGCCAGCTTGGAAGTTCATCGGTATTGAAACACCAGCGTGACCCTGTTGAGGCCTAATCATGATAGATAGTCTTTGAGGATACACCTCAGGCTGTGTCTGTGCATGTGTTGGGGTAAACCTGGAGGATAGTCCTCATTATCCTCCCCAGTATTAGCCATGGGGCCCTTTCCCTTATCCATCATCCCAGTCAGTAGTTGGGACATTTAAGTCATCATATTTCTTTTGAGATTCCAGCATTTGGTCCCTCATGTCTTGCTGGATCTTGGCCAGTTGCTCTTGAATTTGTATTTGTAGTTGGTCTTGCATCTCTCTTTGGAGTTGTTCGAGTCTTTTTAACCTTTGGTCCATATCTTTCATTTTTCTTCGTGTACCGTAGCGATGCTTAATCGATAGGCTTTTGTCAGTTACTAGTTTAACTAAAATTACTTTATCTAATTAGGGTCCTTTTGTGAAAATCTAATGCATATGATGTAATGCAAATGCATGAAATGAATGTAAAAGGAAAGAGAGGCATTGATTCCGAATTCAATTCCATTAGAACAACTTTTCCAGAAAATAAATTTCTTTACATAAAATAGATATTTATATGGCCTTACCCTCATATTCCAAGCGAAGACATCGATCCCTTTCTTTGTATCGTTAAAGTCAAATCTCGCGAACTTTTCAATAGACGTCTCTACTAGCTCTTTTTGCTTGATCCAGGCAGCGACTCACTACTCCACGATACTCGTTAGCTCCTTTAATAAAGTCAAGATGTGACGGCTCTCAAATAATCTTTGTCGTCTTGAATCCTCGGGCAACAAAATAAAGTCACGTATTCCTCTACGGATTATCAGCCTTATCTCGTTGTGTTTACTCGGACCATTTTTGGACAGCCGTATTATATTTTGCTTTTTTAAAAGATCCATTTTCCATGACAAGCTTTTCTAGTTAGTAATCGAATTTGAATCAACACCTCCTTTCTATGATGAGAATGTAATGTAATCAAAACAAAAGAAAACACGTTAGCATAGGAGAGATAAATAAAATAAAGCACCTATTCGGGTGACCACTACGGTTCGGCGCGGCTCTACCTAAGGTGGGCTCCTAGGGCTCTTTATATGAGCTTTGGTTCTAGAGAAAGGGTACCTGAACCAACAGATTCCTCAATCCTCACCCATTATAGGCTCATATGTACCGAGTTCAGTTTAGGGGAATACATTTCCCTATGACCATGCGAAGATGAAAATCTCACGAACACATAGGTACGGATGTACCTCGGAAGCAGTCCACTAACCCATGCGGAGGTGAAAACCTCACGGAGGCATAATTTCTCACTCCCCCTAAAATGTGTAACCAAACGGTCATGCAATGCAATGTGCGGGAATAAAACTCGAAATAGAACAGAAATATGAATAAAATATAATGGATGAGATGCAGTGAAAGGATCGTATATTAAAATTAAATTTTCAATTTTCAATAAAAAGACAAAAAATAATCAATTTATGGCTTGACTCTCTTAACATCCCCAGTGGAGTCACAAAGCTGTTGAAACCATTTTTTATTTTGAAAAACGAGGTCGACTTTTAAAAACGAAAATGGAGTCGCCACCAATCCTTTTTCGAGGTGTGATTAGATCACCTTGAGATTGATCATTTTAATAAAACATTTTGATTTATTAAAACAATGATTTTGGTCTACGCTAGAAAATGAGTTCGGGAGTCGGTTACGTACGAGGAAGGATTAGCAACCTCATAAAGCCCAAAATTGGTACCTAATTGATTAATCAATGTCTTAATGTCAAAAATTTGAGAAGATTTCAAAATACGATCCTTTTTATTTTAAAAAATGTTTGAATAAATTGAAATGGATGTTAAGACCCTCTTGTCTTGAAGTAATAAAATATCACATCCAGTACGTTAGGATACGACATTTTAAATCCTCGAAACTAAGCTTGTCTTTTGATTTTCAAAACTCATGCATTTAAATTTTAAAAGGATATTCGATTATTTGGGTTAAAAGAGAAAGATCAAAACCGAGTAAGTTAGGGAACGATTTCTCAAAATTCCAAACGTAGAACATTGCCTTTATTTTTAAAAATCCTTATCTCGAGATAACAAAATGTCATATCCAGTGAATTAGGACACAACACTTAGAATTCTCGGGAGTAAGCTTTTATTTGAGACTTATAGTAAGCTTTTATTTGAGACTTATACATTTTGATTGAAGAAGGGTATTCGGTTACTTAGATTCAACGAGGAAAATTGGAACCCAGTAAGTTAGGGCACAATCTTCTCAAAGATCCCAAATACCAAGTATTGCCTTATTTTGAAAACTTTTTCTTTTTGAATTTGGGGAAAAACAGTGCAATTAAAACAATTTATGAATGAGAAAAATGCATTAATGAATAACAACAATATGAAAATTTGAAAAAGAGTGAAAATAAAATAAATCTCTATACAAAAAATTATAAATAAACGAATAAAAATAAAAAATAATTAACAATTAAACAATTAAATGGATAAATAGAAAAGGTTAAAAAAAAATGCCTAAGCCAACCTAACTCCCACAATATGAGGATTCAACGAAATTCCTCCACCAAAATCCAACTCAAATGAAAACAACTCAAAAAGAAACAAAGATGAACGAAGAACAAAATAAGAACAAGCCACAGAAAATAAGAACGCAAGAGAGAAGGAAATTTGAGTGAATGCTCTCAAGAATTCTTATTGCTCCCAAAACTCAAGTGATTTACAATGAAGGAGAGACCTCTATTTATAGTTGAGCCTCCCCAAATCCAACGGTACAGATTAAGTACATCAACGGCTAAGATTAAAGGGTATCTACAAATTAAATCTCTAAGATTACAAAATCATATCTTCTAAGATTGCATATCATATCTTCTAAGATTGCATATCCTTGAAGATTATGTTTCCATATGCGTCAAGCTTGTAGATGGACCTTCAATCTTCTCAAGTAATGGGCCATTCTGATCGGGCCAAATGATAAATTTGTAATTTTGGACTGGACTTGGACTTTGTTTTATTATTTTGGGTTTATTATTTTTTGTATGGACCCGGGCTAAATTGGCCTATTACAGTATACTTAACTAATGGAAATTGACAATGAAGAGACTTTCTCTCATGTCTTGAGATTTGCCTCTATACGCTTAATTCTAGCCTTAGTAGCAAGTTTACATTTGGAGTTACATTGAATAGATGTAAAAAAATATTTTATAAATGGATAACTAGAAGAATAAATCTACATAAAAGAACCTGTAGGTTTTATTGAGAGAAGTCAAGAGCACAAAGTGTGCAAGTTACTAAGATTCATTTACAAACTTAAGTAATCTTCTAGGCAGTGGTATATAAGATTCCACTAAGCTATGATTTTGTATAAGGTTACTATGATTGATGAAGATTACTCTGTATATGTTAAAAAAGATAAGTACAAGTTTGTAATCTTATCATTTTATGTGGATGACATACTATTGGTTGGAAATGACAAGGTGTATATAATTATGGTAAAAAATTGGTTATCTTCCAATTATGAAATTAAGGGCTTGGGTGAAATGACTAACATTCTTAGAGTAAAGATTACTTAAGATCACTTTATGAAACTAATAGCTTTTTCGCAATAGTCATACATTAAGAAAATCTTTAAATGATTTAGAATGCAAGATTGAAAGCCAATTGATACTCTTGTTACAAGAGGCAAAAGCTTTAGCAAAAGAATGTGTCCAAAAACTCCTCAAGAAAAGGCTAAAATGGAGAAAGTTCCTTACTCTAGTGCAATAGGAAGCCTTATGTTTGCAACACTGTGCACAATGCCTAATATATGTTATGTTATTGGATTAGTAAGCATATATCAATCAAATCAAGTTAGTCCCATTGGAAGGAAGCGGAAAGGATACTAAGCTATCTAAAAGCCACTACATATTATTCTTTGTCTTATCAATGATATAACTTCAATCTAATTGCATATAAAAGTGCTAATTTGGGAGGATATTTATATGAAAGAAAATCTATATTTAGATATATTTTGTAATGTCATTTTTGCCCGAGCCCATATCAATAATAAAAGAACCAAAAAGTAATTGTCCAAATGTCCATCATTACAGACCCAAACACCAAATTTTACAAACCTTAGTCCACTACCCAAATTAAAACCCAAAAATAAACCTAAACTAACCCAAACCTACAGGCCTAAACCCAAGCCCAATTACAATAACGGGACCAGATTAAAATAGGCCCAAATGTCCCAATGCCCAAATTTTTTTAGAAACCCTAAGGGTTTTTGAAACCCCTTGCGCTGCTGCCCGCTATAACCTCCTTCACTGCCGAGCATCATGCCGCTGTCAGCACACAAAATCCACCCCCATTGCCGTCGTACACCTGTAAAAAAGGAAATTAACATCAATTACAAATCTTGTATTTATTGTTTTTAATTTATTTTCGGTTATAAAAACCAAGTGCTACCAATGTAAAACACTACTTACGATTTACAAATAGAAGAGAAAAAAATAAAATATACAGAGATTTCAAACGTATTTTATCATTATTTTCTTGCCTATTTGTTTCTAATATTAAAAATACATAGAGGCATAAGGAAAAACAAACCTTTACCCCTTTTGTGACTAAAAGCTGAGAATTGCAGCGTTTCTATTTTTCTTGATTCTAATGAGGATTTCGGGCGTTTAGGATTTGGATTTGGGTTAGGAAGGCTTTAAGAAACGAAGTAGGCATTTTTGGAGGTTTCAATCGCCGTATACGATGGCAGATGGCAACGGAGAACAGCGACTCGATGATCGGAGCTCGGTCGGACCTAGGCCACTAATGCCCAAAACGGCATCGTTTTAAGGCCAAAGATTCTCGCATTGACCAGGCCCAGGGAGGATCCGTGTGTTTTTATTTTATAAAATATTTACGCAAACAACCTTTCCGTTTTTGCGGTGTGCTACAATGTGATTTTTTTTATTTTTTAATTTGGCCCAATGTTTTTATTGCTTTTCAATTCAGTCCTATACCAGTTTTAAATCTTGAGCGCCGAACGACGCCATTTTAGGAATAGGGCATATTTGCCCAGTGAGTTCCTCCTTTGTGGTGCACATTTTAATTGGCCTTAGAATCTTATCTAAATTTCATTTTAGCCCTTATGCGCTTATTTCCTTGTGTTTTTTACCCCTAATTTTATCTTTTATTCTAATTTAACCCCTAATTCTTTTTTTATTTTGTTATTTATTTATTTATTTCGATATTTATATATACTTTTTAAATTATTTTATTTATTTATTTATTGTTTACATTAAAATTTTTTTATTATATATCATTATATTGTTTTTGTAACACCCCAAACTCAGCCTGGACATTATGGCCGAATCTGGCGATATCACACTAGAGTGACTTTTTGAAAACTCGTTCTTGTTGATAAAAACCCGTTTGAAAGTTAAAGCCTCTTTGTTAATTATAAAACCATGTTAAAACCTTATTACGAATTAATCAAAATGTAACACCCCAAACCCTACCCAGACGTTATGGCCGTATTTGGTAGTGTTATAATGAAGTGTCTCAAAAAACGTGTCTCCCTACAGCTATAGATTTGTTGTAAAAACCTCTTATTCTTTAAGGTTTGAAGAAAAAATCATTCTATTTATCCTTGATTATTCAGATTATGAAAATAGTTTACTTTGGAAAAACATTTAGATTGCGGAAGCTTTGTTTGAACTCTCGTTTTTTGTGAAATCGTGGTTTTTGGAAAATAGATATCATTTTGTAAAACGTGCCCTAAAGCTAAAAGATTTTAAAATGAAATAGATAAATCCAATATTTAAGAAAAATTAAATAACGGCCTTATTACAAACCCAAAAATATAAACCATAATTAAAGTAAATAAAAAAAACGAAAGCAATGTAAAAGTGAAGTGTGGCCGCCTCCAAGTCCCACGTCGCACCGAATCGCCTATGCCTTGGGATTACCTGTACAGTAAAAACAGTTGGGTGAGTTTACAAAAACTCAGTGTGTATTTCCGTGCATAACAGTGTTTCAAAATCAATCTAGGCCTGAGCCCATTTCAAAACAGATCAGAGTCAGTGGCCAAAGCCCATTATAGAACAGTATATCATGCAAACAATATCCTACCCAACCATCCTCTACACTCTAACTTCGTCCAGCCCATCACTCCACGTGGGGATATAATCAACCCACCCAACCCTACACTCCACAGTGTAGTATCGATGCGGCACTATCGATAAACATGCAGCAGTTCTACAAGAATATTAGGCTATAAGCCATAGAATATTACAGCAAAGCTACCAAAACAGTACACTTCCTCCATAAACCTATACCCCATCCCCCATGTAATGCAACATATTAAAAGACATGCTAACATGATACAGATAACTCATACAAAGCATTTCATATTATACAAATTTAATCAGAAAACATACAGAGTCAAAACATTCGTCTTACCCCTATAAGGTATTTTGGTCATTTTGCCCCTTAACGGCATTTCAGTCACTTATTAGTGTGGTCCTACGTATGTGAAGGCCCATCAGTAGGCCCATGGTCTTCTGGTGACACATGCAGCCAAACAGTCCAGAGATTCGAATACGGCCTAAAGCCCATCTAGCGGCCCACGGGCCCATTAGGCCCATTTGGCCCATTTTGGCCCAACTCATGAAATCGCTCATGATAGTCACTTCCAGATGTAAGGTCACAATCTGTGGCCTCAATCAATCACATGAGCGTTCGTACACCCATGTGGCCAACATTTGATTTGTCATCTTTTTGGCATTTGCCGTTTCGGCATTGCGCCTTAGTATCCAAAAAGATTGATAACACACCTATAATGAGATAAAGGAAAGCAAGACATCAAATGGAATCAAAGCTTCGGCTTTAAGAATCAAAAACCTTAGATTCGTTCCCACACCCCAAATAATGATCTACAATCAGCAACTTAAGAAGTGAAGGGTTAAGAGCCTATATTGAAGAAATTGGAAAAGAGAAATGGAATGAAAACAAAGGTGGAACATCAATCGGTTTATGAGTATGCCAAAAGGAGAAACAAAATTGAAAGAAGAAGAAGGATATACGAATCAGCTAGAAAAAGAGAATTAAGGGTCGATGGATTCAAAACCACATTCGGCTCCTAAGGCAAAGTGACATTCGGCAAAACATGAATTCAGAAAGGTGATGAAAAGAGAACTATGAAAGAATAAAAATAATTGGTCTCGACAAAAGAAAAGAAAGTGACCAATGATGCATTCGACTTGCAAAATCTAAAAGAGAAGAGAAAGTGCAACTAAGAGAAAAAAAAGAACAAAAATTTGGAAGATAAGACTTTTGTGTTGAGCAAGAAGATGGTGTCAGTCAATGCTAAGAAAACTAAAAGGAAGCAATCCCTCTACCCCCACAAAAGCCAAAAAATCCTAGCCTAAACACCTTAATTTGGTAACAAAAATATACAGTTGACCGAATGGCACCTCAAGTCCCACATTTGACCAAAACTTTCCAAATACAATCCTTTAATAGTTGTATGAAATCAGCCATTCATCAATCCAAAATTTCAAATCAAGCAAAACACCCCCACCACTTGACTTGTTTCACCGACAGTAGCCTTCCATTCAAAATCCCACCGCTTGACTGATTCATCCTGCTACTAAGGGGAGTTTCGGTCAAACCTAACATCTAGCCCACATGACCAAAAAAATAATAATAATATCCAAAGGCGTCCGAATTGCTCGAACCTGTAATCTCCAATAAACGCCCCTTACACACACATGCCTTGCCACTAAACCAATACGACTTTCATGTCAATATCCCTATACATCAACTTATAAACCTTCTGTCCAGAGTGCCGTGTTCCCTTCAAGCCTTTAAAAAAATAACATTTTTCCCTTAAGCAGACTCGAACCCCCGACCCAAGCGTACTACACACGCCTCCTTACCAACTTACCATTGTCCTTTTCATGACAAGCTGCAGCCGAAATAAAATAAAAGGCTTACTAACTGAGCCTATATCTTCTTAAGCCAAAAAATAAAATTTTCTCCAAGACTTAGGTTCGCTCACAGGACCCTTCCGCCCCTCCAACCCACTCTCAACCCACTTAATTAACACCTCAAACATAAAGTCAAAACAAGGCAAAAAAATTACAAAATCAAAAAAATTTAAGGCGTTACACAAAAATTTGTTAATCACATTCAAAAGTTCTTGCACTTTAAAAACAGTGTTTGTTGTAGTAACTTAAAAGAAAGAATTATGTTGCGGAAATGTAATGTTTGAAAACTGTTAATATTTTGGAAAATCGCGTCCTACTTCTAGCAGATATAAATCATCATAAGAAAAACCCAAATTAAAACTAGAAATTTAGAGAGAGGCCTTATTGCATCAAAATCCAAAATGAAATTTAAATGTAAATAAAAGCTCAATAAAATAAAACGGAAGCAATAGTGTTGCCAACCTCGAGTCCTTCGCAGCTGCGGTCCACCTAACGCTGGGAATTACCTACACAATTAAAAACGGGGTGAGTTTACGAAAACTCAGTGTGTAATCCCCTAATAAGAAAACAGTCAGTCAGTCAAACATACAGAAGCAGTTTGGGCCTAAGCCCAGTATAGCAGACAGTATTAGATGGGCCTTAGCCTATTATAGTAGCAGAATCAGAAGCAGAACATATGTGGGCCTAAGCCCATTACAGTAACAGTTGGCCTCAGCCCATAACAGAAATAGAATCAAAATGCAGTATGTATAATGTATGATGCATGTAATCCCATCCAACCTAGCACTTGCCTTTGTCTAACCCTTCACTTACTGTGGGGAATAAATTACCCACCCATCCCTACACTTACAGAGTTCACACTGGTTGCGGCACTAACTAGAATTGTAGCTTAGCTGCCAATAATCAGAATTGCAGCATAGCTGCCAGTAAGATAAGTGACCTTAAGCCATCAATACAACATACTTTCGATAAAATGAACAGCACTAAGCCATCAGTAATATGCTTGGCACAAAGCCATCGGTAAAATGGACAGCACTAAGCCATCAATAATATGCGTGGCACAAAGCCATCGGTAAAATGGAGAACACTAAGCCTTCAATAATATGCGTGGCACAAAGCCATTGGTAAAATAGACAGCACTAAGCCTTTGATAATATGCGTGGCACAAAGCTCTCGATAAAGTGGACAGCACTAAGCCATCGATAATATGCATGGCACAAAGCCATCGATAAAGTGGACAGCACTAAGCCATCGATAATATGAACGACACAAAGCCATCGGTCGGTCCATAGTCGTCTCGTGCGACCCGTGCGACCTTAACAGATCAGTACGAATATACAACTTTAAGCCTTTGGTGGGTCCACAGTCGTCTCGTGCGACCCGGGTGACTCTAACCAATCAATACTTCCTCATTAACAATAACCAAACCCATGCAGCATGTTATGCATGAATGCAAAACACATAAATATCACATAACATACTCAATCAATCAAACATCATATAAGGCATAACAGTCATTCTACCCTACAGGGGTAGTATGGTCATTTTACTCTACAAGGGTATTACGGTCATTTTACCCTATAGGGTATTATGGTCATTTTACCCTTCAGGGGTAATTCGATAATTTTACCCTCCAGGGGTAATTCAGTCATTTTACCCTCCGAGGGTAATTCGGTCATTTTACCCTCCAGGGGTAATTCAGTCATTTTACCCTCTAGGGGTAATTCGGTCATTTTACCTTTCGGGGGTATACGGTCATTTTACCCTTCGGGGGTATTACAGTCATTTTACCTTACAAGGGTATTACGGTCATTTTCCTCAAAATGGGTCTAGACTCACCTACCAACCCAACAGAAGGTCTACGGTCATTTCGTGCACCCTAATAATCATAACAGTATAATTTGCCCCAAGGCCCATTATGCGGCCTAAGCAGGCCCACACGCTCGTGTGGCCCATCTGGCCCAAAATTAATCACAGCCATGCAAACTACAAAGCCTAGTCCAAAATTTACCACATGTCGTGAGATTTACTAGTGTGGCCCCACGAGCCCATTGGGCCCACACGGCCCATTTCAGCCCGACGTGGCCCATTACAGCCTTAATCGTCCTACACCTATATTTTACGGACTCGGTGAATCACATGTGCGTTCGCATGCCTATGTGGCCTTGAAGCCCACTCTTTCATCTTTTTAACTTTTCGACTTTTCAACTTTTCAGCTTTTTGCTGATCTACAGCTAAAAACTGTGTGTGCATACACATTCTTTCGGCTCTTCAGTCAATTATTAGATACAGGGTAGTGCTACACACCTGTTTGTGAAGTTGGGTGAACAATCCACAAGCGCTAAAGCCTACATTTAATCAAGGTACTCAATCAGTCGTTTGGCAACAGGGCCTCAGCCTTTCTTATTACAAACCCAACTTATCACAACTACATACCTTGATTGACTGGGGGCGACTTAGTCCTCTAAATTTGTTAACCAGCGTTGATCACAGACCCTACCGAAAATCTGTATTACACATACAGATTTTATTAAACAAGATTAATCAAATACGTAGCTTAAATCCAAAATCAAGGTAGCGTTCTACCTTAATTGAATAATGGAAGAGAGGGTTTTGATGGCTTGAGAACCCTTGCACTTCTCACTTCTCGGGAAATCCTAGAACTCCAACGAACACCATCATGGGGAAAAAGTCATAATTTGGCAATCAAAGAACATGAAGAGAATAAGTATTCAGCTTTTAGAAAAAGTAGAAGATACGGATTTGAACACACATTGCATTAATAGAGAAACAACAGAGAGAACTTATGAGTACCTATCGATTCCTCAGAACCCTTGCAAGACCGAAACAACACCAACAGCAGAGCACAAAAAAAATGGCTAAAGATCAAATAATAGAGAAATATTAAAGAAAATAGAGTAAAGAAAGAGGAAGGAACAATCGGCTAGATGAGGAACTGAGAAGAAAAGGCAATGAGTCAATTTACCAAACAAGAGATGCCAAGAGGAAAAGAAAAAATGAATGTATAGAGAAGAGAGAAGAGAGAGGTTCGGCCAAAAGGAAAAATCAATTGAACTGAGATGAATAGTATATTCGGCCAACACTTGGAAGAACAGAGAGGAGATAAGAGCAGAAGAGTGATTTTGGCAGAGGTTGAACAAAAGGAATAGAACCAAGGAGAGAGAGTAAATTGGCAGAAAACAAAACCAAAAGAAAAGAGAGAGACTTAGGAAAAAGGGTAGCACAAAGTTTTTGGCAGTAGCAAGAAAGACCCAAAACACAAATCTCGTACAAACCTATCCCACAATCGGGTTTCAAGGCTACCAAAATCCAAAACCAAACAAAGAAATGAGGAATAACACCTTTAGCCGAATACCTAAACTCCCTACTCCCCAATTTGGCACAACACCCCCACACACTTCCACTCCTTGATTTTCTCTCCTATCACCTCCTAAAAATCCTCCTTGATTTACTCCTTATATCACTCCACAATCAAATTCAATTCAAACACTCATGACCACTTCAACCATAGAGTCTCAATCTAACTCCACCTCCTACACAATCCAGGTAGCAAAATAAATATTTCTTTGCTCAAGGTATGCCTCAAACGCAAGCCCCCTTGGAACCACTGACACGCCACTTACCACTCAACCACGGGCTCCTTTTGTGTCCTATATTATTCGCAACAATTTAAAAGCCTATAAGCCAAAGTTAGTGTTCACTTAAATAAGTAAAACAAAAATTCTACACATGCCAAGACTTAAACCTTAAACCTTACAGTTATACCTCACGCCACCTTGCCACTAGACCACAAGCTCTCCTGTGTCATATTTTAACCATAATAATTTATAAAGCCCACCTGCTAAAGGCAAGATTTACTTAAGAGAAAAAACTAAAATTTTCCTAGAGCCTAGCTTTAATCCTAAGACTTCTTCAACACTTCACAGAACCCTCAACCACTAAAGCAGACATTTAATTGTGTCATTTTCTTGCACAATTAAATACTTATCTATAGCCTCCTTACTGATCCATACCCAAGGCCCAACACTTCCAGGCCTAAAATTCGGGGCGTTACAGTTTTATTTATTATATTTTTATATATTATTTAGTCTAAACCATTTTGTGTTTTATTTAAAAAAAAAAGTTTACCATATTGTTTATTTTCAAAAATTGTTTTATTATTTATTTAAAATGTTTCATATATTATTTATCTTATGTATATATTTTTATTTTTTATATCATATTCTATTTACTCTATTATATTATATGTATATTATTAATTTAATCCATTTTATATTCTCTTTTAAAATTTGTCGTATTATTCATTTTTAAACGGCTTTGATATTTATCCTAGCTTTTCACATATTATTTATCTTACGTACATATATTTTTATTTTTTTATATTCAATTTTTTTATATCTCCCTTTATTATATCCTTTTTTTATTCATTTATTCATCATTTCAAAATTTAGACTCAGTTATTATTACTTTAACCTTTATTTAGCATTAACTTTTATTTTAGTAACCTTTATTTTATTACTTGGTTATTCATGTTATTAGTTATGTTACATTTTTTTATTGTCTTATTAGTGTTTAATGTTAGTATGTCATGTAATTTTTGTGAATTATTTTTTTAGTATTTGTGTTTTGTAATTTATTAGCATAATGACTTTATCCCCAAATCATCATTTTAAATAAAAAATACATTTCATTTACTTGCTACATTTTATTCAAAAGTTCTCAAAATAAGGCAATACTCGATAATTGGGAGCTTCGAGAAGATTGTACCCTAACTTACTAGGTTTCGATTTTTCTCATCAAATTTAAGTAACCGAGTACCCTTTTGAAGTCAAAACATATAAGTTTCAAATAAAAGCTTATTCTCGGGAGTTTGAGAAGTTGTGTCCTAACTCACTGGATGTGACATTTTGTTCTCTCGAGGTAAGGATTTCTAAAAATAAAGGCAATACTCTATATTTGGAATTTTGAGAAATTGTGCCTTAACTTACTAGGTTCCGATTTTTCATTTAACCCAAATAATCGAATATCCTTTTTGACCTAAAATGCATAAGACAAGCTTAGTTTCGAAGTTTTAAATATTGTATCGTAATTTATTGGATATAGTATTTTATTACTTCGGGACAAGAGGGTCTTAACGTCCATTTTGATTTATTCAAGCATTTAAAAAAAAAAAGGATCGTATTTTAAAATCTTTTCAAATCTTCGACATTAAGACATTAATTAATTAATTAGGTACCAATTTTGGGCGTTTCGAGGGTGCTAATCCTTCCTCGTGCGTAACCGACTCTCGAACCTATTTTCTTGAATTTCGTAGACCAAGATTATTGTTTTAATAAATCAAAATGTTTTATTAAAATAATCAATCTCATGGTGACCCAATCACACCTCGAAAAAAGATTGGTGGCGACCCCATTTCCATTTTTCATCGACTCTTTTTTTTCAAAATAAAAATGGTTTCAACATATTTTATTATAAAATAATGGAGCAATCTCCTGGGCCAACAAGAAACAAACTTGTAATGCATTATCCAAAATGGAATATGAGTTTGTGGCAATTTCAACTATAGTTTAAGAAACTATTTGGTTTAAATGATTCTTGAGTCATTTGGATTTAGTACAGATACATTACGTGGGTTAGTGAATTGCGATAATTAAGATGTAATTTCATTCACTAAAGATCTAAATATCATTCTAGAACCAAACACATAACCGTAAAGTAAAATTTCATACAAGACTTGGTTGTGCATAAGAAAGTTAACATATAGTACATATCTACACAAAAGATGGTTAGGCCCATTTACAAAACCAATTACTAAAGATGTATTTAATGAGCATTCTAGATCTCTAGGATTGTGTAAAATTTGATGTACTAGCTACATTGACTACTATGAACAATTTTCTTAACGATTGAAGTATATTAGAGATATGAATGAAATTTGTTCTGAATGCTTACTAAGCGAGTGTAGTGTTAAGTACATATATGAGATTAAACTTATGTCAGACAAATTATTATCCTTCTTATGTAGGCAATCACCTCAATGGCTTTGTGTCATGTGGAGATGAGATTAGTTTCAATTTTTAAAATTGGAAGTTTTAATGAGAGCTCAAGCTTAAAATAAATTCGCCTTGATAAAAAGTTAAGTTAAGGTTAAACAATGATGAAATTATGACCGAAAGTAGATAACATATCGTACAATTCACTTTATTAGTCTATAATGCAAATGAAAGTAATATGGATTAGGTCATTAAGAAAGTAGAGTTGAGGACTCAAGTTAGATACTAAGTGTATTTGAACTATCACCCATATGGTATTAAAATCTCAATAATAAACATACACTCCAAGAAAAGGGGGCAGCATTATAGTAGTAGGTGTTTCATACCACATATACATTATATGACCTGTAATACCCCATTGCCCAGTCCAGCCGCCGGACCTGAACAAGATGATGTTACTTCCGAATACTTTAACAATTGTGAAACATTCAGCTTGCTGGAATGTGCAATAGCATGAGTTGGCAACTTATATTGTTTTTGGCACATACTTAAAAATTTACAAAATGTATATTTAATCCAACCATATACGTTGTCTTGTGTTTAAAAGAGTTTCACCTAAATATAGTAAAACCAAATTCTTAGTTTACTAGCTTGCGAACTACCTTGATATGTACATGTTATAAAATACAAATAAGAGGCTTACAACTAAAAGTAAGAACTTCTAGCTTAGTCCCTTCTCGAGAGTTCAAAATAAATTTTGATACCTGAAAGGAATAAATCAAGAAACATGGCAACTTCAAGACGAACTAAGTGAGTTCGCATGATGTTTACTCTCTCACATATACAACTTGTATGGAATAAAATTTACACATAAAGATAACTAATACCTTAAACAGTCAAGTATGAATTTAATCAACCCTTATACAATACGTTTTGCTCAAATAGATAGTTTGCCTTCACTCTCTTCTAGCATGTGTTACGGTAAGTCTATGTGGACTTACCCAATGCAACTTATACAGGGTGAGAAATCTTATAGAAGTCATATTTGGCTAATACATAGTAGAAACATCTTTGTGAATTCACATTTAAGGCTTCATGTTTGTAGACTCAAGTTTGCGGATTCATACCTACCTTCATACATACAAATATCTACTTACAACTAGTTCTTGAGGACTCATGTTCAATGAATATTGCTTGTGCAACCATGCTTTAATAACTTAGATACACAAACTCACACTATGAGAATTTGTTCATGTAGACTTGTACTTGGTGGACTTTTTTTTGCTAATTTTCATATAGTAGAGTCCTAGTAGAACGACTTAGCCTAGAAGCTTAGGAACAAGTCCTACAGATTGTCTTAGCTTGAAATATAGTCCTATAGACTTATACTTGCGGATGATCTGGTGAACTCATGCCTAGATGATAATCCATGCAGACTCTTGTTTGAATGATGGTCTTGGTGGACTCACACCCACGGATTTTCATTTGGAGGAACCAAACTTGCGAATTCATACTTAATGAACTTGATGACATATCCTGCAAACTATCATAAACCTGTATATATAAGGACAAGTCCCTATGGACTGTCATAACTTGTAACTTGAGGAAAAATCCCACCTCAATGTCAGTCCAATTTTAATTAACATCTCGCCATAACACCAATACTTCTTTCAATTAACATCCTACCATAACACCGATACTTCAATTAATTAACACCCCTTACCCGGGTTTATCACCAGAACCGAGTACGAGGCATTATCGGACGATAACACAACCAATCATACATTATCGAGCCATAAAACTTCACTCCAATTTAAAACTTTTCAAATTACATCATTAAGTCCCTAAAATGGACCTACGAGGCCCGAAACATACTTTGGGAACCATTCGAGACTAAACCATTAACTCTTTAATACTTTTAAAGAACTTAGGAAATTTTCTTATTTTGGAGAGTTACATGCCCGTGTGGGCTGACCATGTGACGACACACGCTCGTGTAGCTCAGGACACGCCCGTGTCCTCCACCCATGTAACTCTTTGTTTATGACGTCAGCACACATTCAAGGTCACACGGCCAAGGCACACGCCCGTGTCCCAGGCTATATGGATGTAATTGAGGCTATTTACCAAGCGTTTCTGCCATCCAAAATCACTTATACATTTAGGCCAATTTCATCAGTACACAATGTGACATATTTAGGCCTCCAAGTAGCCACTATTGAGGCATAAATTCATTACTCAAATGACATAAGTTTAATGTATCACATCACCCTTACAATGCCATTTACCACCTACAACTTACATTACCACCCTTACTCTAAGCTAACCAGCAGACACTTGCATGACCATTCACATGATACATTTGTCAAGTCCATATCATATACAAATTCATTCACCCACATGCAAACCTACTCATTCATGTATTGCATCATTATGACTTATAACATAGCTATTATTAGCCATATCAAATAGCATTATACAACAATAAAATTTCCATTAACTTAGGCCAATATTCTAGGCCAACTCAATAACATATACACCTATTTGCAAGTCCCTATACATGCCATAAACATATAAATACTTGGAAATCTTTTAATACCAATCTTAGTTTGATAGTGATTGAATCTCCAGCGACCTCGAACTCGAGCTAGCATCTGAAACACCAAAAGAAAAAGGAAAGGAAGGGAGTAAGCCTTATAGCTTAGTAAGTAAGTATGTAAATAGTAAATAATTCATTAACATGCTTCAATAAAACCTCTCATTATGATCTAAAAACCATATGGTTGTAATCGCACCTAGTTTCCACTTTTTACTCTTGTCCACCTTAAGTTGTTTACTCGCGCTAGAGTCACTAAATTATTTTTATCCGAAGATATGGAACTCCAAATTTAGATCCATTAATTTTCACAGAAACTAGACTCACATATCTTCTTACCATAAAATTTCCATAATTTTTTATTCAACTAATAAATACAGTTTATTCATTAAAATCTCCCCTATTTTGCTACCAGACAGTTACAAACCCTTTTCACTAAAATTTAATTATCTCATCGTAAAAAGTTCAAAATATGTTTCTATTTATTTTCTTTGAAAATAGACTCATTAAGGAATTCAAGCATACAAATCATATCTCGCAATTATTTTTGTATAATTTTTAATGATTTTCCAACATTGGAATAGGGGATTTCTAAACCCATTCTAACCCTATCTCACTATAATTTAAATATCTCATACTATATAAATAATTTGCTCCCACAATTTCTTTTATGTGAAAATAGACTCAATAAGCTTTAATTTCATATCTCATTAAGCATCTAATTCAATTTCCATTATTTTTGCTGATTTTTCAAAGTCACGTAACTGCTGATGTTTCAAACTATTTTATTGAAAATTTTATTCTTCTATGTTTCCCTCATATTATTTTCATTTATGAACACATAACACCGATCATGTTCAATATTAGCCGTTCCAATGGATAATCATCATCAATATTTCCAAGTATTCATGTTACACTTACACCGTATCAACCTTACAACGAGTCATTCACATCTTGAGCACATTGCTCCTATGTATACACCTACACTTACACACCACATCACCACACCAGTCTCTTTGAGTAAGCTTTTCCCGTTGGACCCTTCGGAATAACATTCAATACTCGGTGGTTTTAGCACATAGCTCCACCAACACATAATCCGGCACTCATGTACACATGGTGAACTCTCGATATCACCCATCTGACCTTACCATCAAATCCCATAGCTCTCGTGTCTACATGGTGCCCAACACTCGGAACCACACATGCGACCTAGCTACTTAGTCCCATAGCTCTCGTGTCAACATGGTGTCCAACACTCAGAACCACACATGCAACCTAGCTACCTATAACATAGCTCTCGTGTCTACATGATATACCTTCGGTACCATGCATGCGACCTACCTATCTTTGATCCGTAGCTCTCGTGTACACATGGTATACACTCAGTATTACATATGTGACCTAGCTACCCTTAATCCGTAGCTCTCGTGTACACATGGTGTACACCCAATATTACACATGTATATTGCAATATCCAAGGCTTGGTATCATGATTCCATAGATAGTAAACTTCAAATTAAGCCTGGTGGGTATCAGGATATCCAAGGTTTGGTATTGCGATATCTAGGGTGTAGTATCGTGATACTGAAAACAATCCATTAATTCCACTATTTTTGGCAGAAATACAACTTTGGTATCTATTTCAAGTTTCCATCAAATCTATCATTTTGTGAATAGGTGACCAATATAATCAATACCAAAACATCACAAATTCATATCAAAACAAATGCAAATAACCATATTCAATCGAGTATCAATATATATCACCTAATCAACCATTAGAATCATCATCCCATTACCATTGCTTACAAAACAAACCATTTGAAAAATCCCAAACATTTACCTATCTCAAACTACTTGGAGCATACAAATTATATATCATTTTTGCCATTTTAATTTGCCACAACATATCTCAACATGTTACCAAAAAATACATATACAAATAAATATTACCTTACCAAGATCAAACATTAATAAAACTTCAAATTAAAACTATCATTTCAAGCTAACATATACAAACATCTATGTACATGCCACAAAATTGGACTTTAAAACGATTGAAAAACTATCAAATTAATAACGGGATAGTGTGAGCTTACAGACAATCCACTTGACATGTTCTGCAAAGTGACAATCTACAGGAAAAGGAAGACCACAGAGTAAGCATATTGAATGCTTACTAAGTTCATTCATAAGCATTAAACAACAACTTATCTCAAATTACAATTTAAAACAACAAGCTATTTAACTTGACAAGTTTGCCTAAACATGGCAGCCACATAACAACAAGGTGAACTTAGCATATAAATAAACTATAATGTCATTTGAACATATACCAATTAAATTCATTTTAAAACCAATATCTCAATAACATACTCTTATTCAATTCGACATTTATTCATTCAAATATCAATCTCATGTTAATTCATTTCAATTTTTCTTTCTATTAGTTACCTAGCTTGATGAACTCTAGTAAAAGAATTCGATTACACATGTATCTTTAGTACAATAGTTGCTCGTCCAAGCTGAATACATATTGATGCCATGTTACCATTCCAGATTAAACCTTTAATGACACATTCAATTGCTTGGCCAAGCTGAAAATATACATGTAAGGTTGCTAGTTCAGACTAAACCTATGTCGCATATATCTTCGAGTCCACAACAAATGTTGGATCTTGGTAATCATCGGTAAAAAATCTGTACAAGTGTGTACAAAACCTTTACTAAATTCACCCAGACATTTTCAACACACACACACACACACAGATATATATATATATATATATATATATATATTCATTTCTTTACAATTCAGTGCAAATATCACATTTTGTACCAAATTGCAAACTCCAAATTTCAACCAAACATACAAATATTCATAATCAAAAACATAAAAATTTAATACAATCATATCATATGAAGTTACTTGGAAAAATTATCAATTAATTTGGAACTTCAAGACTACTCAACAATTTTTTCTTTTCCCTGACTATTTTTTATTTGATCCAATTCTCGATCAATTAAAGGACCGAATAACTAGAGCTAGAAAAATTATTTTTCTTAGGTTTCCAAGTCTTATTTAGTTAGAAGAATGAAAAAGATAGGAAAATTCCACTAACTTGTGGCTTTTATACATAGATTATCATATGATTAAATAAGTTTAATTAAACTAATTAAGTTTTAATTAACTTAATCACCATCAGCCACAACACACATTCCAAGATGGCTAAATTGGTATTTTGGACCTTTGGTTAATTTTAATTTAAGTCTATAAGCTTTTGGCCAATTAAAAACCTATATGATAAACTTTTATAATTTAGTCCTTATACCTTAAGTAACTACCAATTTGACAAAATTAAGGGGCCAAACTTTAATACTAATCTCCTAAATATTAAATAATAATATTTTATGACTCAGACATCAAAAAAAGGGTTTCAAAACTGTCATTTTTGATACCACTGAAAATTGAATTGTTGCAATATATTCTAGACATAACCACCTAGTTCAAAAGACATCGTCAGATTCACCACGTTAAATCATGGAAGACACAAAACCTTAAAATCTATACTCAAACCATGGTTTCATAATGATTAAAATCGGATCTAAATTGAAGATATTAACTTAGTTAGAAAATAATATGTAAAGAGAATAGATTAAAAAAAAATCAAAGAAAGAAGGAATTGGCTTATGTTTGAATTGGTGTCATGTTTGGCTTGATAGACCTCTAAAATGAGATTGAAACTTGATTAAAACACCAAAAGAAAACACAAATTTGAAACCTTAGGTTTAAAAGATGGGACTTTTGAAACCTTAGGGCAACATAAATAAAGTGCCAAAATGAAATGTGGTTGATAAGTTTAAAAGGCATGGTAATCTAGAGATGATGGACCCAAAACATGTGGAACAAACCATCATTAGCACATCACACTACTGTTTAATAAAATTGTGACATGTAACAACCTCATTAATGCAAAGTTACATAGACTTGGGAATTGTAAAGTTGGTTACATCGTGCATATTTTACACACGCCTCAAGTTGATCTTCATTGAAAACTCTAGAAATAAGAAAATTTAGAAAAATATTTCTTCCAATTACCAAAAGCTACACCAACAAGTATTTCCTTCGCTAAAATAATGGTTCTATCTTTTTAAGCTCACCTTTTAAGGCCTCGCCTATTTAGGCTTGCTCTTTCCTTATCAAGTCTCATCTCTCCAAGCTCACATTTTCAAGCTCACCAATAATAATTTGATATACTTCTAGAAAAGACACCTTGTTAAAAAAACATACATTAGGGAAGATAACTTTATAATTTTACCTTTGACTAGAGGAGGCAATTGTTGACATAAAGGACCTTACCAAGTCAACCACTTGGACCAAACAAGGGCTTGCTCGCATAAGGGCTCACCTAGTTGAAGGCTCCTATATGCTTGGCTAGTAAACCATTTTTAAATCACACTAGTCAGAGGCTTCTCCTACCATATTTAATAAAGTCAACCATAACTTAATTGCTAACTCTACAAAGTATAGTCAAATCACATCCTATCATTTCCAAGTAGAGTCTCCAAGGCTTAATATCAACAGTTCATGACCTTACTTAAAGTAAGACACCTATCCAAGGGGTTTCACGCTAAGCTTGTCATCTATAGAAACCCTAGCGTCTCTAAGAAGACTGTATGTTACGTCATTAGTATCGACACTATGATTATACTCTATGCGAATAACCTCTAATCTCTGGTATCACATTTTTAATCAACAATATGAAAGCTAAGAAAAATTATTACTTTTTTTTTTCTTTTTCTTTCATTCTAAATAGTCATTTTTTAATTTAATAGTTGTTTCACTGAAAATAAGTTATTAATTAAATTATCCATTATTATTCATTTAACATCTCATCATTAGAAAATTATCCACTGTTTTATTAAACATCATTACTTTTTAAAATAAATATTCTATATAATATTATTTTTCACTTACAATGCCAGTGCAGTACTACATAGTAATAACTGTGTCTTCTTTTCAAGATTGAATTAATTTATAATACCAAACTCAACAATTGAAAAAAAAATAAAATTAGAGGTTATACAAATACCAAACTTTCGGATTGTATTCGGTATTCTCAAATTTCCCCCGAAACCCCAACATTTAATTTATTAATAAAAATGTTTTATCATATTTTCAAAACCTGAGATGAATTCGCCGTACCTGTATGATAATTTGGGGTACATAAAAAAAAAAATCAAATCCCCCTCCAATGACGACAAAAACTAAAAAGTATTAACATTTTCCCACGTTAAATCCTCCCCCCAAACTTTACATTGGCGGACATGATTATGTTCCCAACAATTTAAAAAGTATTAACAGTTTCTAGTTTCTTTATAATTTGTCACCTTCTTTCTTTATGGGCAAATCAAAATTTTCTTCTAAGTACTCTCAGCATACAATTACTATTGAAAGCACATACCAACTGGGAACCTCAGTTCTTTCTCTTTTCTTTCTTTGAGGGGTTAATATTTATTACTTAAAATTTTCTCTTTAGTCTTAAACAAATTATTTGTATTTATGTTTAATCCTATTAAACATTTTAATTTACCAATGAAAAGTTCTTATTTGTTTGATTAATGAAGTGTTGCATTGTAATTAATTACTAATTAACTAAATGCTAAATATTTATTTTTAAATTATGGGATGTGGTGTAGTAGTTACTTATCTTATCTTTTAACTATAAGATTAGGGGTTTGATCCCGACTACGAAATATGACGAAAATAAAATATATTTTATGTTTAACTATTTACCTATTTAGAAAATATCGCGACGAGAGAATTAATCATTATAATTGATAATAAACACCTTAATTTTGATAAAAATATTTATTTTTAAATTATCATTATTATGTAATTAAAATCGTAAAAGATATGCTCGAAATTAGATTCATGAGGAACATGTTGAATACGACAATTTTACAGCAATAATTTGTAGTATTAATTTTAGTTAATTAGTGGAATATATAATAATATATTCTTCAACAATGATAATGAAACATGGAAAGAAGAAATATGCGCATGATTGTAAAATCACAGTTGTATTTTGTCTGCATGTCATTAATAATATAATACAAATGTTCATGAAAATTTTATCTCGATTCCAGTTATTTTTTAATAGTAAAAGTTTTATTTAAATTTAATTGTAAAATAATTAACATAAAATATTTTAATATATTTTAATTATGATTTAGGTTTTTAGCCCGATTCAAATTGGTATAGGTAAACAAAGTTCAAGTTAGAGTATTGTTCGTGCTATGATTGTGTCTACGTTTAAACATAAAATGAGATTTTTTTTATACAAAAATAGTTTTAATTTGAGAAGAAATCAAAACCAAAAATATAACTTAAACTCATTTAAGATTTTTTCAAAAAAAAAAATTGGGATAATGGCTAAGAATAAAGTGACGGGTAAAAATACTATAAAGGTTTATGTATTAAGAATTAAATTGTATTTTTCTTCTCTATTAAAAATAGATAAAACAATCGATTTTTACTAAATTAAAGAGCAAGTTGATCTTTCTATTAAAACTTTTCATCTATTTCTATTGTTAAAATTTTTTTTATCTATTTTTATTATTAAAAATTGGTCACTGTATATTAGTAGGAGATACATATGACACACAAAGTATTACTATCTTGGTATTTTATCAGCCATATTAATTTTTAATAGTACAAATAAATAAAATTTTTAATAAAAAGATCAATTTATTCTTTATCTTAACGTACATAGATTAAATTTACTTATTTTTTAATAAAAAAAAGTACTCTTTTAGTAATTTTACCTTCATGATGAGAAAAACAAAAGCTGAGCGATGATTCAACAAAAGCAGCAACGAATGAGGTGTCCTAGAATTGGACCAAAAACCACCGAACAAAGACCAGAAAAATTGCAGCTCATCAAAACTGAACTTAAAATCCCATTGTCTTATTCTCTGAAATTCCACTTTCAGAGAATAAGGGTTGGATTGACCCAATCATTAAATTACATGCATGTATGTTCATGAAAAAAATTATTTTATTTTGGAAAATCAAATTTTATGCAAATACTTGATCAGATTTTAGGACACTTGCTGTCCTATGAATGGACAGTCAAAATTTATCAAATGGGTGGAATGTTTCTAATAATTACAAACTTCTTTCTTCCTTTGCTAATGAAAAATAAGGGTTTGTATCAGTTTTGTTTTGTTTTCGTTCTAGAAATTCATAAAATGAGATTTTTATTATCACAAACAACAACAGCTCAATATGAAAATATAAACTATTTCAAAATTTATATAAAAATATCGTTTTAAATATATATAGTATAAATAAAGTGATTAATTAAATTATTGTCATAAGTTAATTTAACATAAATTCATATGTAAAATAACTAAAATATTTTTATTTTAAAAGGTAATTAATATTATTTTAAGGATATTTTCATCTTTTCATATTTTTATATAATTTTCAAATAATATAATTAAAAAAATATTTAAGTATCGAACAAAGGATCAACAATTCATTTAAAAAACTTTTTCACCCCACTACTAATCATTTATTGATATATTTATATAAAAATATTTTAATATAAAATATTTTTATTCACTCACATATTAAATATGATAAAATATAATATTTATAATATGAAAAATATATCATCATCTATTATTTTATTTACATTTGCATGTTTCATATAAAAGAAGAGAAGTGTGTGAATATAAGTATTAATGGATCATGTTGGGGTTAAATACAAAAAGTTGAATATGTTGTAATTTCATTATTAAAAGAATTTTATTTGAATATTAGATTCGATTCAATAGAATTAATTTTAAACTTTAAAACGGATATGAAACTTGTGATTATAAAAAAAATTACTTTGAATTAAAAATATTTATTAAGATATTATAATTAAAAATGAATAATGAATGAGTACGTAGATGAAAGGTATAGAATAGAAGGGATAGTCGGATATAGATAACAGGAGTGGATCCCACACAGTGGAAGAAACGGTGGGAAGGCATGATTAGAAAGACAATGGCATCATTGGCACGTGTTTATGGACCACATCCATCATCATAAAAAAAGTAAAGTTATATCATAACTCATTTTACTTTATTTAACTAAAAGTAAAACATACTGTTGCTTTACAAACCCTAACTACCATACCCTAATATATTGAGAATAATAAATATATCAAAATAAAATTCAAACCATTTACTTCCGATTCAATTGATCTCATGAGTTGATCCCACAATAAGTGAGTTGGAAAATGTCTAAAAAAATTTATTTAAGAAGTCGAGGGTTTTTTATTTTGTATTTTTATTAAAATTATAAAAAAAGACAATTTAAACCTAAAATAAATGATGATATAAGATTTGAACATATGATATTAAAATTTTTTTAAGCACATATGATATTAAAAATTTTTAAGCTTTTCATTTAAATCAAAATTTCATCTAATTTTTATAAAAATATTTTTATATAATTTTTCCATTCACATGTGTGCCATAATTCAATAAATATTTATGTATTTGAAAGAACTATGCTTCTAATATCACACATTTAGATGTATTCAAGGACTAGTAACTTGCCTAGCTTGATTATCTGATTTACTTTAGGTTAAATTTGGGTAAAAATTTCTTAACGACGGACTAACTTGACCCGATCTAAAATAAAATTAAATAACTTTAAGATCACTATTATCTAACTTTAATTAATGTTAATACAAAATCATTCGTAACATATTTCTTAAATAATAAAATAGAACATTGGTTGGGTTGGGTTGGGTTAGGCCGAGCTTGGACTCAAGCTTAAAATTCCTTTTAAAATCAAATATTAGAATGACCTAACCTAATCCATGATCACCTTGACATGTACATTACACGTGAATTTACGCGTTTAAATTTTGTGATTTAAACTAAATAATTTTACTTTAAGTAACTAATGTAAAGTAAAATTATTTAAAATATTAATTAATAAGCATAGTTAAAATATATGAATTAATTTGATATTCAAAATATTATAATAATAAAATAATTCTTAATCATTTTAAAGTATTTTGACATATTGTAACTTAAACTCCCTACTCCTCATTTTTATATTTTTAATAATAAATATAACTATATTAATTCGTAGATAATATATTCATAATATAATATATTAGTTTATATTATATAAATGTATTATATACAATTTTATATTTTATATAAAATTATATAACATATGATATTTAAAACTAAAATAATGTAATTCTTGCGTAGTTAATAAAAATAATACTTTAAATATAAGGTAATTCAATATAAATTTTAACCGTTTTATGTATTATGATATTAATTCATTTAATAAAGTTTTTTTGACAAAATCTAAATTCTAATTTATAAGTTTTATGTATTATGATATTAATTCATTCAATAAAGTTCTTATTGACAAAATCTAAATTCATTTAATAAATTTAATTAAACAAACATTTTAATAAAATTATAATTTTTATTTAAAAGTCTGATAAATCTTTATCATAATAAAAAATATACATTTAAAACTACAAAATCAATAATATAATAAACATTCAAGATGGTGTGTTTATACTAGGAAATATTTTTAATTTTGTGCTTATGGATTTTAATCACAAAGAGAAAACTGAAATATTGAAGAAGGGGAAAAAGGGTCATCTTCTCCCACTTTAGCCAAAGATTTCACATTTCTAAGCTCTTAGCATATCGTCTTGCTTGGAAATCTTTTCAGCTTGGGAACTTGATAGAAGAGGACGGAGTGAGAAACTGTTTGTGTTACTGCTTTAAACCATGATAAAATAAAAGCAAAAATGAGGGCATGCAGCAATTGTTCAGATTGAAATATATTACCAACTAGAGATTTAGATGGGTGATTATGTCATGCAATTAACTATACAAAATGAAATTTACTATAACGCCTCTAATCCGTTCTTGATATCGAGAAAGATAGTAGGGTATATAAGAAAGAAAGGGAAATGAAGAACATGATCGCATGGGTGAGAAAATGGTTATGTCGTGTAAAGGAAAGTAGGTGCAAATGTGCAGGGAAAAGAGAGGTTGAATTCCGAAGCGAATATATGGATGACAGTCCAAGCACAGTTGGAATTGATGGCACTGAAACATCCTCACTATACAAACTTTTCCCCTTTTACTCTTTCTTTGCTTTTCCTTCCTCCTATCCCAAACCCCTTTTTTCTTCTTCTTCTGTATATTTGTTTTCTCCTCTTTGTGGAGTTCCCACAAACTCAAAAGAAAAGTTAAAAATCTTGACCTCTCACACTCCTTAAAAGTTTAAATGTCTGTTTCCCATGTCTACCTTCATTCTTCTAACTTATTGCATTATTCTTTCTGTAGTAAACTTTAAACTTTAAAGCCATTCTCTACCACCGCTAATACCATTGGTTTAAGTGCCAAAAAACAAAAATCCATGTCCCACGACTGATTTCTTGTCTGAAATCTACCTGAGAATGGCCCCATGAACTTCAGATTAATAGCCGTTGATCCCATTTTCCCTCCAAAAAGAGAGACTCCATTTTTCAAGTCACAATTTGTCAACCTTTTTTCCTTTTTTCTCTTTGTGGATATTGGATTTCTTTGTCTGCTGGTGGAGATTGAGAGTTTGTGACCCATTTTTTACAAAAAGAAGGTTTTGTTTTCTGTTCTTTGAAAATGTAAAGCTCTGAAGTTCAGTTGACGATGGAAGTCAATAACATAAAAAAGAAAAGCTATAAATCAATTTAAACAAGTGGACATATTTAGTCCATCACCAAAAGGTTGTGGGGAAGAATGAAAAGAAAAAAAAAACCCAAAAAGCGTTAGCCCTTGGTGATAGACTAATACATACAATTTAATGTTTATTGACAATTACTATAAATTCTATTAAGTGAATATTCATTATAATTAATCTTTCATTTCTCATCTTTTTAATTCTTTCTCTTTCATTTTTCTTAATTCTTTATCTTTCATATTTCTATAACCCTTTTTTATTTATATATTAAAAATGAAGAGTTTAATCTCCATATATATATATATAGTAGTATACTAGTAATGATGATGAAAAAATAGAAGAGAAATGCAATAAAAATGTCCTCTATTTTCAAATATTATTGTTGTGTTCTTTGCATTATTATTAATTTATAATACATTACCAGCACGAGTTTACTTGATATTATTCAATATTCTATTGGAAAACAAATAACCTAGATGTTTAACGTCCTTGTTGAAGGAACAATCTTAAGGTATATGTTTTTTTATGCGTGCTTGAAAGACTTTGAAATTTCAATATTTTTAATGAAAAAAAAGTTAAAAATAATGCTTATTTTATTTTCTTCATATTTAAGTATGAATTTATGTTTTATACATTCCATGGTTTGCTTGTTTATGATCTAAGACTTTGAATAAGATTGAAGTATCAACAACTTGAATATTTTTGCTTAAATATGTATATCTTTCATAACATATGTTGTTGATATGATAACTATATTGCCTATTAGATTATTTTTGATAGAGACACACATGATTTGTGAGTGTAAATGAAATTGACTCTTTATATAGACAAAGAAAAAAATCATTGTATTTGTCTAACATCATCTACACGAAGAATTAAAAGTGAAATATCTAATTGCGAAATATCTTGACTCTTGAATTGTGTAATAATTTGAAAGAATTATTTGACCATTAGAAAACAATAATACTCTTAAAGCTTATTATGATTGAAATATCTAATGTGCTCCTACAGCAACAATATTATAAAAAACAAGCTTTAAAAAGTATATTGAAATGATTTCATGTCTTCTAGTGAAAAATGTTTCATTTCCTAAAGTGAATGTAGTAATTCATAACAATTATGAAAAAACAAAATATAATGATCATGATTGTCATTGTAATTGAGGATGTGATTGGAGACCTAATAATAATTATTATCATGGTAGTTATAATAGTGGTACTTCTAATAACTAGAAAAAAGTAATAAGGAAAAACAAGAAAATGATGGTCAAAATATTTGAAGGTTATTAAAAATTCATGCTACCAATGTGGCATGAAAATGCATTGGTCATGTACTTGTCGTATGTTTAAGCATCTAGTAAAACTTTACCAAAACATCCATTAAAAAAAACAATATTGAGACAAATTTTGTTCCCAAAATGACGAAATGGAGGATAATTTTTTGGCAAAAGATAAAAATTTTTACTATGATGCTAAAGTAGAAGGATGATTAATATGTTCTTAGTTTGTGTTAAAATTTTGTCAGGATCCAAGCATTGAAAATTTAATTGTTTAGTTTAAGAATTACTAGAATCAATGACTACTTGATATTTGCTTGGGTATGATCTCTTTTTCTTCGTTACAAAGGATACTTATAATCACTACTTCTCATCCATGATAACCTAAATTAATTTAATCAACTTCTTTTGAAATTTGATTTGATTTCTATTAAGAAGTTTAAAAATTTTATGAATTTTTAAATCTCTTCACGTATTTAGTTATTGAGATTTTTATATGGAGATAAACGTTCTTATTTTTATTGGTTTATTTTCAATAGAATTGATTGGTTTAATTTTAATTTTGATTAAGATATATGATTATTATGGAATGGGAGTAAAAGTACTTATAACAACCCGTTTTTTAGTAGTGTCGGAAATAGTGGTTTCGGGACCACAAATCCAATAAGTGAGTTTGTAAATATTATTATTTAATATTTACGAGTCAAATATGGTATTAAAATAAATTTTAGTGTTGGCAATTTATGCTAGTTGAATGAATAATTAAGTTCAAGTGTCATGACCCTAAAATCAAGTGGTTTTAGAAAATAAGGCATCAGGACCTCGTTTCTATAAACAAAATAAAATATTTACGGAGTGTTATTAAGGTTGTATTAAAGTTTCATTAAGAAATTTTAATGTTTAAGTGGTTAATTAATTGAAAAGGACTAACCTGTAAAAGATGTAAAAGTTTAATTCTATTAATTAAAGGTGAATTGTTGGACTTAGTTGGTAATTATACCAATTGAATTATTGGTGGACGGTTTTGTGTAATTAAAAGTTCACAATTTGGTTGATTTTTAAAAGGAAAAATTTGTAATTCTATAATTAAATGAAATTAAAAGAAACAAAAGGCCTAAATGCTATAATCTTTTTGGTTTTTCTCAAATACAACCGAAACCTCCATGGATAGATTAGGGAAGCTTTCAGCCAAATTGGTTTTAAGTGCATGATAAGCATTTTGATCCCATTTTTAATGATTTTTATGTTTTTGTTATCGTATTAGCTTAATCTAGCTAAGTCGGGGGTCAATTTTTTAAATTATTAAATGTTTAGAATTTTATCATGGATGAATTTTGAGGTGTTTTTGAAATTTTATGATAGATTATTAAGTTTTATTGTTAAATATAAGAATTTTGTTAAGTATTTTTTGATGATTTTAGTGTTTAAGAATTAAAATATGAAAATAGTAAAAGTAAAAGGACTTATTGTGAAATAACAAAAAAAATGGGTTGGTGTAGGGTTCCAAACAGTTCAACTAATCATTAAATTTAATAAAAATGGTTAATTTGTATGTTTTGGGCTTAGGGACTAAATTGCATAAAAGTAAAATAGTAGGGGTAAATTTTTAAAATGTCAAAGGACTTAATTGCATAAAATGAATTATTTTTCTGTTTGAATTAATGAATTGGATGGAATCATTAATTTAGATCAAGAACAAGTGAAAATTTGAAGAGAAAAGAAAATCACCAAATAGCCCTTGTACTTAGTCATTGCTGCAATTTAGTTAGGTAAGTCCGTATGAACATTTACTGTGTTATTGTTATTTAAATTGAATGCCATACTATGTTACTCTTAATGTAAATGGATCAATATATATATATATATAGATAAATGTATCAATGTTGCGACGAATTGATGGTTAATGAGTTCTAGTTGAACCTTAGGAATTCCTAGGATACAAATGACATGTCATTAGGGATTTCATGTTTCGGGTGTTGGTCTTGAATGTCCTACCGATGGCTGAGGTCTTGCATTTGTTGCGGATACTCTACAACTTATGTGAGTAGCATCGTGTAGCTTACATTCCGACCCACAACTTGTGTGAGCAGACCCATTTCACAACTCTAGTGAGCATTGATGTAATGGAAAGGTAACGGTTACATGTTTAAGCACACTTCATGTGGGCTTACCCAATTATCTGATGAAATTCTAAATGGTTCAATGGGTAAGAAAAAGGAACGGAAAGGTAAGTATCAGTTGCATTGAATCGTGAAATTATGGAACATTAAAGGTGCAAAGGCTATGTTTACACATGATGAACACTTGTTTTATGGATGTTATCATAAATATATGAACAAACATAGTAACCTGTAGATTGATGATGTTGCTTAGGCTTAAGCGAAGCTTGTGGTTATGGTTGATTGTTATGCTTATGCTTTATACTATGCAAATGGGATGGGTAAGAAAAGAAATAAAACATGTAAGAAAAGGAATGGAACGGTAAGTGACTTAATAGAAAGGCTCATAAAGATATGAAAAAGTTTATACAATTTTGTAAAGTTCATTGTTGAAACGGTATATTATTGAAGTTTATATGAACTTACTAAGCATTCGTTTCTTACGTAGTTATTTTCCTTTACTTTACATATTACCGAAAGCTCGATCGGTTGGAAGCTCGTCAGAGATCTATCACACTATCCAGTGGACAATCTGTTAGATTTTGAGTAGTTTGATTAAGGTTTATCATGGCATGTATAGGGTGATTTTTAATGGTATTATAATGCATGTGTTAATGTTTTTTTTTAGTAAATATAAGCTTTAGAAAGCTATGTTGATTTGGTACACCTTGATGCCTTATCAAATTATGTGATTTTGGTCACTTTAAAGTACTTGTTGATATGGATACTTGTGACATGTTTTCGTTCATATTTGAGCTAGGTTAGCATGTATGGAAAATGGAAATATTAACATGTATAGGTGGAATTATACTATTATTTTGGTGAATGTCTAGTTCAAATTTGGCTGGTATAAGTTATGGATGTTATCTTGGCTTAACACCATTTGATGCTAGCTAAAATACGTCATTTTGGGTACTTATAATGCATGAATGGGATGACTCAAATGGTAAGTTTGTGATGAAGTGTTTATGGTCATATTTGTAGCATGAACTGTTAGAATTTAAATTATGTTTAATTATGGAAATGTTATCAAATATATGCATGTTTACGTAAGTTGTAGATGAATGCATTTGAGGGGCCTTGTATGACTTATTGGTTGATTGATTTTGAACTATCGAATTGATCATTACATGTAAGTTTTGGTCATGTTTTGATGTTTTAATTATGTGTACAAAAGGCTTTTAGGCATATGCATGATTTGGTAATGGAATTGGCTTGATTTTGGGCAAATTCATGTCCACACAACCTATGACACAGACGTGTGATGCAGCCGATGAGACACCCGGCCTGGCGTGTAACAGCCCAATTTTGGGCCTAGTCAGAATAGTGGTTTCAGGACCACAAATTCGACGAGAAAAAAAGTATTTATTTTTTTAATTTTTACGGTCTATGATTTCATGGAGTGATTTCACAAAAATCTCGTTTGAAAATTTTGACGTTTGGGCACTCAATTTGGTCAAACGGACTAAATTGTAAAAGTGCAAAAGTTGAGTTCTATATGCTAGAGGTGCCCAATTGTTATGAGTTTTTAAATTGGAGGTCCTTAGATGGTGATTGGACCATTGATTAAATTTTTGGACAAAAATGGACATGAAATAGGTGAAATAGAATATTTTTAAGTTAGGGGCATTTTGGTTATTTAGTGATTAAAATGAATTAAAAACAAAATTTAAAAGCAAAATTTGTCCATCTTCAACCCCATGGCTGAATATAGCAAAGGGAAACCATGGCTAGGGTTTTTCAAGCTTTCAAGCTCAATTGTAAGTCCGTTCTAGCCTCGTTTTTAATGATTTTTACATTTTTGAAATCCTTGTAACAAGATCTATCTATTTTTACAACAAATTTGAGGTATGGTTAAAGTATAAGGTTTTGAACCATTAGAAATATGTGTTTATTTTTGTGTTATTGGTAGAAAATGCATGTTTATGGTTAGAGAAACGGCTTTTAGTAAGTGATTTTCAATGAAAATGCCTAAAAGGACTAGTTTCTAAAAGTTATAACATATGTTATAAAAATATGTTTGAGTGGAAATTGTAGGCTGTTATAGTTATGAAAATGGTTCGGCTAGGCTTGTTTGTTAAAGAAATTGAATAAATTTCATTTTACGAGCCTAGGGACAAAAGTGTAAATATGTGAAAGTTTAGGGGCAAAAATAAAATTTTGCCATAATATGACTTTTGAGTCACATTGAGTAATGTGACTAATAAGTGAGCTAAATGTGATGTTATAGATCATGAAAAATGAGGTTCGAAACTAGAACGAGGGAAAAATGAGTATTCGACGGTTAGGTCCTTATTCACCACTTTTGGTATCGAGGTGAGTTTGTATGTAAATAATACATCGATAATTTATTTTTATATGTTTATATATATTGTATGAATTGTGTAAATGATTTAACGAATGTATTTGACAAATTTCGATAAGTGATAAGTGAGAATGACAAATCCTAGTTGAACCTTAGGAATCAAATAGGATAGGAGTGACATGTCATTAGGAAACAAAGTGTTTAAGTGATTAAGTGTTTCAGGTGCTAGTCTAGTATGTCTACTAGTGGCTAGGTAGCCCTGCATTTGTTGCGAACACCTGTCAACTTGTGTGAGCAGCACTGAGTAGTTGCGTCTCGACCATCAGCTTGTGTGAGCAAACCTGTGACTAGCTCATGAATGAGCAAGTGTGAAATGTGATAAGTGGTAGCTTTGGATACATATATGTGGCACTTATGTACAAACTTTCCGTGTATCCATTACTATTTTGAGTGTTTAACGGGAATGTCAAAGGTGTGAAAGTGTATGTGGCAATGTTACGAATTAAGAGATACAGGTATGTACGTGATGTTTATAATTATGGATTATAGGATATTGTGAGTCTATGAATCCCATGAGAATTTTATTATTGAAAGACTTGTGACTATTGATCTATGTTTGTGATTCATGAAATACATGATAAGTTCGATTGACGATGGTGAAATGGGCTTTCGGGCCCAATTGAGTTATGTTAGAACATATATTGTTTGCTCATATTATGATGCATCAGATTTGAGAGAAAAGGAAGGATTGGCATAATTGCCTATTAAATGACTATGGGAAAATACGAATTGAAAACATTTGAAAGAAGTTAGAATAAATGCTTGAAAAGTGAATATTCATAATTAATGTGCATGTTTGTTAGGAGGTTGGGAACGATCGAATAATAGAGACGATAATGTGAGCCTTATGGCATCTTATTTTACCTTGTACTTATATTGATGGTTTTAGATAAATGATCAGTAATAAACTCATAGGTGATAAGCTTAATAAGTAGTGAACTCCCTGTAAGGTTGTGTTTAAACAAATGATGATTATGAAATTAGTGATAACATTGTGCTAACCTTCTTTATATAAATTGTATGGTTAAGTGGTGTTCTAAGAAGCTTATTATTTGCATATAAACTTACTAAGCTCTATAGCTTACTCCCTTCCCTTTTCCATATCTTATAGGATGGTACGCTAGCTCGGGTTGAAGATCGCCAGAGATGCCATCACACTATCAAGCTATCATGTTAGGTAAAAGAACATAAACCTTTGAGTTTATGGCATGTATAGGGTCTTAGTCATTTTTTGTATGTGTTATTAAGGATTTGATTGGTATATAGCCATGTGAATTGGCTTACATTGGCCTATTGGGTTGTAAACCTATTTATATGAACATGCATAAGTTATTGTCTTTGATGATGAGTGAATGCCATTTTCAAGCCATGTTTATGGATGTTGATGGACAATCAATGTCATGTTAAATGTTATTGAGATGTATAAGTGTGTGAAGGAAGTTGAGGGTGGCAAAAAGGCTTGGAAATTAGCATTAAAGTTGTCCACACAGGCAGACACACGGGCGTGTGTCTAGGCCGTGTATGACACACAGTCAGCCCCATGGGCATGTTGATAGGCCGTGTGTCCCCTGGACCTTAGTTTTGAGAAACAGAATGTCCAGTAGTAAACACACAGGCAGAGACACGACTGTGTGTCTCGGCCGTGTGAAGGACATGACCATAGGACATGAGCGTTGTAACAGCCCGAATTAGGGCCTAAATGGAACAGGGGTTTTGAGACCACGAATCTAAAATAGAAAAATTTATTTCGATTAAGTTTTAAGGTTTATTGTGTGATTGAATGCATGAGTGAAAATTTTAGTAAATGAATTTTACCGATAAAGTGCCCGATTGAGTAACAGGACTAAAGTGCAAAAGTTTCAAAATATGTGTTCTAGAAGCTTTTATTGTGAAATTGAAATGAAATTATAAATTAGAGGTCCTTATTTAGCAATTAGACCATTTTTGGGCATGATGGACAAGAATGCCCATGGAAGGAAAAATTTGTAAAGAAGGCCACTAAGGGCATTTTGGTCATTTAGATATTAAATGAAATAAAAAGGGAAAATAAGTTAAAATTGGTGTCCGTCTTCCTCATATATGGCTAAATGACCCTTTCTCCATAGCTAGGATTTTTTTTTTATCTTTTCAAACTCCAATTAAGTGATTCCTAGCCCAGTTTTTTATGTTCTTCATATCTTTTAGATCCTCGTACCTCGACCTAGCATTCTATACCACTATTTTAAGCTAGGATTCATGTTTAAAAATTTACCCATGTGTGACATGAAAGCATTTTGATGTTTATTGGTAGAAAATGAAAGCTCGAAATGTAGTAAACAACATTTGCTAGGTGATTTTTCATGAAAATGCATTTAGGGACTAAAATGCAAAAGTTGTAAAATATGTGCATAAATTGTGAAACATTGAAAATTGTGGGCTGCTATAGAAGAGAAATATGTTCGACTATGGGAATGTAGAAAAATTTATACATTTCATTTTACGAGCCTAGGGACTAAATTGTAAAAATTGACAAAGTTAGGGGTAAAATGGTAAAATTTACCGTAGGATAATTTTGTGTCCAATTGAGTAATGTGTGTATTGAATGAGTTAAATTTGATGTTATAGTTCAAGAACAACGCAAAAACTACCTTGACTGAGGAAAAGGCAAGGTGACGGCCTAAATCGAAAAAGATTAGCACATTTGTACCGAGATAAGTCCTATATGTAAATAATGAGTTATTTTTAACCATTATGTTTAACTAGTTTAATTAATTTGAAATTCTGAAATTTTATATCTAATTATTATTTATGGAATGTGATAAACTGATAAGTAAAGAAAAGTCCCGGTTGAACCTTAGGAATCATTAGGATACGAGTGACATGCCACTAGGAAACCATCGACTGTTATCGATTGTTTATGTGATTCCGGGTGCTGGTCTAGTTCGACTACTAATGGTTAGGTAATCCTGCATTTGTTGCGGATACCTGTCAGCTTGTGTGAGCAGCACTGAGTAGAATCGACTACACCGTCAACTTGTGTGAGCAAACTCGATAATAGCTCATTATTGAGCCTTATGTGATAAGTGGTTGTAATAGGCCAATTTAGCCCGGGTCCATACAAAAAAAAAAAAACCAAAATAATAAAACAAAGTCCAAGTCCAATCCAAAATTATAAATATATCACTTAGCCCGATCGAAATGACCCATTACTTGAGAAGATTGAAGGTCCATCTACAAGCTTAACGCATATGGAAACATAATCTTCAAGGATATGCAATCTTAGATATGATATGCAATCTTAGATATGATATGCAATCTTAGAAGATATGATTTTGTAATCTTAGAGATTTAATTTGTAGATACCCTTTAATCTTAGCCGTTGATGTAATTGATCTGTACCGTTAGATTTGGGGAGGCTCAACTATAAATAGAGGCCTCTCCCTTCATTGTAAATCACTTGAATTTTGGGAGCAATAAGAATTCTTGAGAGCATTGACTCAAATTTCTCTCTCTCTCTCTCTTGCGTTCTTGTTTTCTGTGGCTTGTTCTTATTTTGTTCTTTGTTCATCTTCGTTTCTTTTTGAGTTGCTTTCATTGGAGTTGGATTTTGGTGGAGGAATTTCGTTGAATTCTCATATTGTGAGAGTTAGGTTGACCTAAGCGTTTTTTTTAACTTTTTATTTATCCATTTAATTGTTTAATCATTAATTATTCTTTTTATTTTTATTCGTTTATTTATCCATCAACTTTCTTATTTATATATTGTTCATTCATTTAACCATCTTATCATTCTTTTATTTTCTTCCATTAATTATATATTTTATATATATTTTTTGTTGTTATTAATGTTATGTCACACATGTTTTTTTTTAACTCGTTTTATGTATCATCCATTTTAGATTGTTTGATTATTTGCTTTAAGTTTTTTTCATATATTATCAAGTGCAAATCTTTGTTATATACTATCTATTTATATACCATTTATTTTTAAGATGTTTTGTGTATAACTTGTTCTAAATTCCTTATTACAATTATTTTTAAACTCATTTATATATTATTACTTTTTATATTACCTATTTTCATTTTATATATATTATTTATTCTAAACTTATACATATATTACCTACCTTTTATATATATATAATTCATTTATTGATTTGTATATTGTTGATTTCAAATTTCTTTTTCCCTTATTATTCATTTTCAAATTCATTAATTTCAAAATTGTTTACATTCTAAATTTGTTTTAATAATGCATTAATTTTCCCCCAAATTCAAAAAGAAAACTTTTAAAAACAAAGGCAATATTCTGTGCTTGGGAAACTCAAGAAATCGTGCCCTAACTTACTGGGTTTCGATTTTTCTCTTTTAACCTAAATAATTGAATATCCTTTTAAAATTTAAATGCATGAGTTTTGAAAATCAAAAGACAAGCTTTGTTTTGAGGATTTAAAATGTCATGTCCTAACGTATTGGATGTGATATTTTATTACTTCGGGACAAGAGGGTCTTAATATCCATTTCAATTTATTCAAACATTTAAAAAAAATCAAAAGACAAGCTTAATTTCAAGGATTTAAAATGTCGTATCCTAACGTGCTGGATGTGATATTTTATTACTTCGGGACAAGAGGGACTTAATATCCATTTCAATTTATTCAAACATTTAAAAAAAAAAAAATCAAAAGACAAGCTTAATTTTGAGGATTTAAAATGTTGTGTCCTAACGTGTTGGATGTGATATTTTATTACTTCGGGCAAGAGGGTCTTCCATTTCAATTTATTCAAACATTTTTAAAAATAAAAAGGATCGTATTTTAAAATCTTCTCAAATTTTCGACGTTAAGACATTAATTAATCAATTGGGTACCAATTTTTGGCGTTATGAGGGTGCTAATCCTTCCTCGTGCATAACCGACTCCCGAGCCCGTTTTCTCGAATTTCGTAGACCAAAATCATTGTTTTAATAAATCAAAATGTTTTTATTAAAATAATCAATTTCAAGGTGACCCGATCACACCTCGAAAAAAAGATTGGTGGCGGCTCCATTTTTGTTTTTTTAAAAGTTGACCCTGTTTTTCAAAAATAAGAAAATGGTTTCGACAGCTTGGCGACTCCACTAGGACATCAAGAGAGTCAAGCCATAAAATTGATTATTTTCTGTACTTTTGTCGAAATTTGAAAATTCGATTTGAAAATTACGATCCTTTTATTGCATGTGTTCACATCATTACATATGATTGTTATTTTCTCGCACACATAGCATTGCATGACCATTGTGGTCACACCTTTAAGTGAGAGTGAGAAACTATGTCTTCGTGAAGTTTTCACCTCCGCATGGGCTAATGGACTACTTCTGGGATACATCCGTACCTATGTCTCCGTGAGATTCTTATCTCCGCATGGCCATAGGAAAATGTATTCCCCTGAACCAAACTCGATCCATATGAGCCTATAATGGGTGAGAATTGAGGAATCTGTAGGTTCAGGTACCCTTTCGTTAGAACTGAACCGCATATAGAGAGACCTAGGAGCCTACCCTAGGTAAAGCCACGCCAAAACCTAGTGGACACTTGGATAGGTGCTTTGTTTTATTTCTTTTGTATTGACGCGTTTGGTCATAAAGGTCTCTACGTTGTATTTCACTTATCTTTGTTATAATTTTCATTATGAAGTTTGCATTTGTGGTGTTGGTTTGAGTGTCGGTATCTTTCTTCACATTGCATTGCATTATTGGTCAATTTTACCTCTCTTAAGTGGGAGTGAAAAATTATACCTTCGTGAGGTTTTCACCTCCGTGCAGGATAGTCTATCGCTTCCAAGATACATCCGTACCTATGTCTTCGTGAGGTTTTCACCTTTGTGCAGCCATAGGGAAATGTATCCCCCTGAACTGAACTTGGTCCATATGAGCCTGTAATGGGTAAGGATCGAGGAATCTACTGGTTTAGGTTCCTTAGTCTCAGAACTGAACCACATATAGTTAGCCCTAAGAGCTTACCTTAGGTAGAATCATACCAAACCCTAGAGCTCACCCCAATCAGGTGCTCTATTCTGTTGTTTATTTCTTTTGTGCTAACGTGTTTTGTTTTGTTTATGTCCGCATTGCATTACATCATTATAAAGGGGAGGTGTTGATTCATATTTGATTGCTAAATAGAATAGTTTGTCATAAAGAAATGAATTTTTTGATAAAGTAGATTATAATATGGTCGTCCGAATATGGTCTAAATAAACATGACGAGAGAGGGCTGGTAGTCCACAGAGGAATACATGACTTGGTTTCATCGCTAAAGATTCAAGCCAATGAAGATTATTCAAGAGCTATCGTGTCTTGATTTTTTTGAAGAAGCCAATGAGTGTCATGGAGATAAGTGAGCAATGGGTCGTGGTCCAGATCAAGCAACAAGGAGCTAGCGAAGGCATCTTTTGGAAAATTTGCAAGATTTGACCATGAAGAAAAGATCAGTGTTTTCACTTGGACTATGAAAGGCAAGGCTGCATATGTTATCCATTTCATATAAAGAAATTTGTTTTATAGAAAAGTTATTCTAATGGAATTGAATTCATACTTAACGCCTCTCTTTCTTTTGCATTCATTACATGCTTCTGCATCGCATTGCGTCACTTGCATTAGACTTTTACAAAAGGACCCTAATTAGGTAAAATTATTTCAGAGTTAAATTGGAAAACATAGAACAAAAGTTTGAGAGATTAGAGTAAAGGAAAATACAAATGCAAGAGTAATTGACCAAAATTCAACAAGATATACGAGATCAAATGTTAGAGCTCCAAAGAAATGTGATTGGCCAGCTAAGTTAGTTAGTAGCCGAAGTGCATGAAAAGAGGAAAGGCCCAGTGGTCAACAGTGGGGATGATAGTGAAGACCTCGTCTATCCCCTAGGTTTTACCCTAATAAGCGTCTAGACCGAACTAGATGCATATTCGTAAGGGGTACCTGTAACTATTAGACCCCAACAGCATTAGGTCGATATGTCGACACCAATAAACTACTCGATAGGCTCAGGTCCCAATCTGGGGGGCAATTCAACCAATTCCATTGTCATTGATCTGGCTAGTATAGAAGAAACAAAGAAGGCTAGTGTGGAGATTCTGAAACAATGTGAAGATCGTTACAAAAGGAAAAAGCGAGAGTGGAGCTCCCAAGTTAATACTTTAAAGGCCTTGAAGAAAAAAGAAAATGAGGCGAATAACATGAGTATGCATAGAAAGGGTTATTCAAAACCAATTACCATAGGACGACCAACTACTAGCCATCAAGCCCCCAAGGCAAGAACCCAATCTAAGACCAAACTCAAAAAAATCTCAATTCGCGCCCATCCCAATCACATATAGGGAGCTGTACCAAATTTTGTTTGATGCACATGTAGTATCCTCTTTCTACCTAAAACCTATACAGCCTCCATACCCTAAATGGTACAACACGAACGCCCAATGCGAGTACCATGCAGGAATCATAGGACACTCGATCGAGAACTGTACCACTTTCAAAAAGATGATTAAAAGACTTGTCAAAATAGGTATTATCAAATTTAATGATCCCTCTGGGGCAGAAAATCTGTTACCCAACCATCTAGATAAAGGGGTGAGTTTTGTGATGGAAAGGGGCATGGGATCCAAGAATGCATCGAGTTTAGGATTTTAGTGCAAGACTTAATATTGGGGGATCTAAATGACGTATCCAAAGAGGGAACTGGGGAATACAATTTTCCAAGCATCCTACATACTTGGGAGAGTTTTGAACAATGGAAAGGTGGAAAAGGATTCTTGTATTTTAGAACTAATTTAGAGTAATATTCAAAACATGCTTGTTGCATTAAGCCTAGAGGTAATAAGAATCTTTTTGTGAAATAGGCTCGTGTCCAAATTTTTATTTCAATAAAATGCATCTTTTTGAACAAAGATTCTTTTATTCTTTCCTTGTATAGATTCTTTTTATTTTTGGACTTTCTTTCAAATATTCTGTAACGCCCCGAATTTGGGCCCAGAAATATTGGGCCTTGAGTTTTGGATCCTAGCTTAGTATTTTTAGGAGTTTAATTTTAGGCTTCTAAAAGATTGGTAGTGGCGTGAAGCTGGACTCTCAGAAAGATAATCAGAAGAGAAAATTTTGGAAAAAGATTAAGGAGTTATCAGGGAGAAAAACGAGGAGATGAGAAGGGGGAAGTGATGGAGCTAAATTGGGAATTGAGGCTATAAATATGTGCCAAATTTGGGATCTTTTCTCATCTTTTCCTCAAGTGCCGATTTGTATTCTTTTTTTTTTCTTCTTCTATTCTTTCTTCTTTTCTTGCCGAATTCTCTTCTTCCTTTTACCGAAAATCCATAGAGTTATGTTTTTTTTCTCTACAAAAGCTGAACACCATCCCTAATTTCTTAAAAGCCGAATACCCACGTCCTCTTACCGATTTCTTTTGTTTTCTTTCATCATAAACTTAATTTTGTAATTCGTAACCTTAATCAAGTGGTTAAAAGCCAATTGCACACTCAGTAGATATCTAGGCCACGAGATCAGAGACTAGTTTCGGGTTCAAAGATTTCAAGCGGTGTAAGGATTCCTAGCAAGTGATCTAAGAATATTCGGGAATATTTGCTAAGGAAAGGCTAGAAAAGCCAAAGGTACACGAGAAGGTTACGGTAAGGCTTCGGGATTTGATTAAGTTGTATTTTAAGGTATAGAATTGATTCGAAAGTGGTTTTGATTGTAGGTCGAGGCTGAGAATAGTGTAGTGCGGGTCGTCAATCAGGTGTGTACATACACTACACACACGAAAATTGGCAAAAGTCGAAATCTTGAAATCCCGAATGGGCCTGACAAACTTGTGGGCCCAAAGTGGCAAAGTTGTGATATGAAATTGTATGATGAATTGAAATGTATGAATGTATGGTTGGATTGTGAATGGGCCTAATGGGCTACATAAGCATGTTTGGGGCTTAATGGATTTAATGAATATGATTGGGCCTAGCGGGCCTTATAGGATCGTAGAATGCATGTTAAGGTTTTTTTATGGACTTTAGGCCTAGTTTTGATCTCTCAAATTTTACATAAGACTTAATTAAATAATTAAACATGTCTGTGGATAAGTCGCTAGACTAAGGTGTGACAATGGATGTGTGCATGTCTAGGATTGGATCTAGGAAGAGCTTGGTACTTAAGCGGTCCGAGTGACCCACCTCCTCTTCTCTTGAATCCTACCTGGTGCATAGTGTCCGTTCATCTTAGCTGCGAGGACTTGTTGATGGGCCAAAATTCATAATTAAAATCTGTATTATTAGGAAATTACGAAAATACCTTTCTAAGATAAAATTAAGAAAATACCTTCTAAAGTAGAATTACGAAAATGCCCTGTAAGGTAGAACTACTGAAACACCCTCGTAGGGTAGGAGTACCAAAATACCCTTCAAAGGTAGAAATTACCAAAATACCCATAAGTAGTGAAATGACTAAAATACCCCTATGTGTTATGAGTATGATTGGTGTATATTGTATGTGACGATGATACATTCATGAGATATTATGTTGCATGTGGGTTTGGTTTTGATTGGAGGAAGTGTATATGAGGGTCGCATGGTCTCTTGACGACTATGGATCCAACGAAGGCTTTAGAGCCACGAGCAGCTCTACTGCAACGATAAGTAGTACCGCAACTGGTGCTACAACGAAGGCTTTTGAGCCACGAGCAGCTCTGCTGCAACGATGAGTGGTGCTGCAACCGGTGTCATAATGGGTGTATAAGGATGGGTGGGTCGAGTATCTCCCCACAGGAGTGTAGGGTTGGAAGGGGGTGTACAGGGTTGGTTATGGGTAACTGCATATGGCATGAACATCTTGATATTTGAATGTGGGCTGGGGCCCAACCGAGGCTACCATGGGCTAAGGCACAGAGGCCACCGATATTGTTAAGGCTTAGGCCCAATGTGATTTTTGCATATTGATTTGATTGCCAAGGGTTGTACACACTGAGTTTCGTAACTCACACCCTTATTATTAATATTTCAGGTGATCTGCAATAGACGACTCGACGCGAGAGAGGACTCGGAGATAGCCACACTACAAGTTACTTAGGAATTCTAAATATAGATTTATTACATGTTTTATGATAATTTTTTTCCACTGTGATGTAATAAGGCTATGTAACTCCGATTTCACTTTTTACTTAGGGATTTATTTAGTTACTGTTATATTTAATAAACATGGTTTTTCCTAAATATTTGTTTAATTCAATTCTTGGATTTTTAACTAAGTAATTTCTTTTCAAGCATATTTTATTCGAACTAAGTTTTAACTAAACCGTTTTAAAAGCAACTCTTCAATGTGACATCGCCAGATTCGGGCCTAACTTCTAGGCCGGGTTTGAGGTGTTACATATTCTTTTATTCATCATTCATGATCATACCATACAAATAATCATCCTTAGAATAATTTATTCTTTGAAATTTGCCTTCGTACCTACAATAGGTCCTCAGATATCAACGACATGAGCGACGTTGCTATTGACTCAGAATCACCTTTTTGAGTGAGATATGTGTCTAGGGGATCTCAAGATTTTTAAGATGTCAGAGATTGTAACATTATTTCTTGACTTGTTAAGAATGGTAGAACAAGATGATAAGCGGATCCTACTTTACAAAGGATCTATGAACATTGTAAACTTAGGGGAAGAGAAAGAGGAAAAGATTGAAGCTGGCAAAAGCGAGACTTCATTGAGTTACTCAAAGAATTCAAATATGTTTTCGCATGATTGTATCAAGATATGCCTGGGCTACTAAAACCTGTGGATGCTGTTAAGGCTAAAAGAGGTCCATAAGAATGTCAGAAGGATGCATACAGGTGGTTTTACAATGGCCAGGCTAAACATGAGATTTGGGCACTGTTGGTTTACCATGGAAGGGGATTGCATCAGTTATACCGCAAATACCGAATTGAAGAATACAAGATTTATGTGCCTCTTCCATTTCTTCACAGACTTTTTCTATATGTGGGGCATGGATATTATGGGGCCGATCTCATCCAAAGCTTCTAGTTGACATCATCTTTGTGGTCGTCAATTAGTTCACTAAGAGGGTGAATGTTGTATGCCAATATTGCAAAGTCGATAGCCATCAATTTAAAAAAAAGGGGGGAAAGGATCAGGTGCCAACAAAGAATGCCAGAAAGGATCATGTTTAATAATGCACAACTGTAAAATGTCAAAAGTTTACAGTTTGTTCAAAGATCAGGCGCCATAACATAGTGTAACAAAGGCTTCAAAAAGAAAAAAGTACAAAAAGAAAGAAAAATAAAAACAACAAAAATTATAGAAGGTGACCGAGACATGTAAAGATTGGCATAAGAAGCTACCATTTACTCTCTATGCTTACGTCGACCAGGGCTTTCACCAGGGCAACACCTTTCCCATTGGTTTATGGAATAGAGGTGGTTCTGCCCATGGAAATCATGATTCCTTTTCTCCAAGCTTTGATTGAGTCAAGAATTGGAATGTCTCCAGTGAACTTGGCTGAAGAAAAGGGTTTGAAAGTATTCATCATAGTCAAATGTGCCAAAAATGGATGATGTTGATTTATGAAGAAAAAGGTTCACCCAAAAGAATTTCATGATGGGGACCTGGTATTGAAGAAGATCTTTTCTATACAAAAGGATTTCAAAGGGAAATGCATGCCAAATGGAGAAGGACCTTATGTGGTAAAGAAGGCTTTCCCTAGAGGAGCATTGATTTTGACTAAGATAAACTTATCCAATCTTGTAAATTTAGATTCAGTCCAGAGATACCGAAAAGAGGAGAGGCCAAGGTGAAAACCCGCAAAGGGCACTTTGAGACCTTCAAAAAAAAAGAGAAAAAAAATAAAAATGAAGAGGCCAAGGTGAAAAACCCGTAAAGGGCACCTTGAGACCAAAGGGGTTTTGAGTTGAAAACCCAAAAAGGGCGGTTCAAATTTTGATAAAAATGAGGCATATGGTAGTCTTACTATACTTGGATTGACAATGAAGAAGTATGATACGGGCATCGACAAAGTACTTCGAATCCCCTAAACACATATTGAGCTCAAAATGGTTTTAAAGAAGTTTGTACAGAGAAGCTCAGGCTGCAATATCTAGGGCACCTAGTTTCCATTTTACCCATTTTTGAGTTTGTTATCTTTAATTATCTTATTCTTTTCAAAATACACTTCTAATAAACTTTCTTCTCAATTGCATTTGCTATCCTTGTTTAACTTGTTTGTTTCAAGCTATGCTCCTAATCAATTTCCTTCTTGTCCATTGGTATGATCTTTTTCAAGCATTTCGCATTGAAATAACAGTTAATGGACTAATCATACTTTCATAAAATGAGTTTTGCATATTACTCTGGAGGCTTCTAAATAGAAGAACTTGAAACAGGACTATTGTTTAGAACTTACCAGGCTTAACGGTTGGAAATATTTGAGCCTAAATTATCTCTTCGGATTTTCAGTCAAAAATATATGTTGAACGAAAAGACGAAATATCACGTCAGTGATACAATCTCGATGGAAATGAGTAATGTCAACCATAACATAGAAGGGGATCACTCTCCAAAAAAAATGATATTCTGTATCCATGTGAGTATCATACATACACATCTGGTCGGGTCACTTGGGGAGTGATCAGTGGATGGAACAAGTTACAGATTCTATACCCAAAGTTACAATGGGAAGGATGGAAAAAGATACAAGTCCTATACCCTAGAATTGCAGTAGGAACTGATTGAAAAAGTTTCAAATCCTATGCTCCTGAACCATAGTGGGATGGTTTGAAAATGGTACAAACCTTATGTCCCTGAGGTACAGTGGAAAGGACCCTAAAGTTAGTGGGGCAAATCAGTTGAGCAAAAATGTTTTCAGGTTTTCTGTCAAATGCCAACCGAGTAGGCAGACAGTGTACTACAATAGATCTCTGATAAGCAACAAGTGATGACATCCTAGTTATTAAAAAAGATCGTCCTCATGACATTTTGTATTCATACATATATCATTCAGTTAGGAACATTTAATTCATTTAGGTCATAGCATCCTAACCATTTTGCATAAGCATAAACACATCAAACTGATTCTACAGGATAGGTCCCCTAGAGGATGGTGTAGCAATATCGGTGAATTCATAGATCTTATCTTCCTGAGTTTGCAGTGAAGGGGATAAAAAACATCAGCCTGGCATCCTTGAGTTTGCAGCGGAGTAGACTGAAGATAGCAGATCTTGTCTTCCTGAGTTTGCGGTGGAACAGACTGAAAATAGCAGACCTTGTCTTCCTGAGTTTGCAGTGAAGCGGATCAAAGATATTAGTCTGGCATCCCAAGTTTGTAGTGGAGTAGATTGAAGATATCGGATCTTGTCTTCCTGAGTTTGCAGTGAAACAGATCGAAGATATTAGTTTGGCATTCTTGAGTTTGCAGCAGAGCAGACTAAAGATAGCAGATTTTGTCTTCCTGAGTTTGCAGCGAAACGGATCGAAGATACTAGTCCGGCATCCTTGAGTTTGTAGTGGAGCAGATTGAAGATGGCGGATCTTGTCTTCCTGAGTTTGTAGTGAAGCAGATCGAAGATATTAGTCTGGCATCCCTGAGTTTGCAGTGGAGCAGATTAAAGATAACAGATCTTGTCTTCCTGAGTTTGCAGTGAAGCGGATCAAAGATATCAGCCTGGCATCCCTGAGTTTGTAGTGGAGCAGATTGAAGATAGCGGATCTTGTCTTCCTGAGTTTGCAGTGAAGCGGATCGAAGATATTAGTTTGTCATCCCTGAGTTTGCAGCGGAGCAGACTAAAGATAGTAGATCTTGTCTTCCTGAGTTTGCAGGGAAGCAGATCGAAGATACTAGTCTAGCATCCTTGAGTTTACAGTAGAGCAAATTGAAGATGGCGGATCTTGTCTTCCTGAGTTAGCAGTGAAGTGGATCGAAGATATTAGTCTGGCATCCTTGAGTTTACAGTGGAGTAGATTAAAGATAGCAGATCTTATCTTCCTGAGTTTGCAGTGAAGTAGATCGAAGATATCTGCCTGGCATCCTTAAATTTGCAGTGGAGCAGATTGAAGATAGCGGATCTTGTCTTCCTGAGTTTGTAGTGAAGTAGATCGAAGATATCAGCCTGGCATCCCTGAGTTTGCAGTGGAGCAGATTGAAGATAGCGGATCTTGTCTTCCTGAGTTTGCAGTGAAGCAGATCAAAGATATTAGTCTGGCATCCCTGAGTTTGTAGCGGAGCAGACTGAAAATAGTAGATCTTCTCTTCCTAAGTTTACAGTGAAGCGGATCAAAGATAATAGTTTTGCATCCTTGAGTTTGCAGTGGAGCAGACTAAAGATAGCAGATCTTGTCTTCCTAAGTTTGCAGTGATGCGGATCAAAGACATTAGCCTGGCATCACTGAGTTTACAGTGGAGTAGACTAAAGATAGCAGATCTTGTTTTCCTGAAATTGCAATGAAGCATATCGAAGACACTAGCCTTGCCTCTTTGAAATGGCAATGGAGCAGATTGAAGTCATTAGACTTATTTCCCTGAAGAAGCAGTGGAATAGATAGTCCAATACTTCTAAAGTTGCAGTAGTTGCAGAGAAGTAAAGTTAAGTTGAAATTCCAATACCTCTGAAGTTGTAGTTGGGTTGGAAGCTATTGGAAAGAGACAAGGATCAATAAGTCAAGACTCAGCAAGACCGAGCAAAATTGGTCTTTTTATAGTTTTTGCTCTATTCCCGTTACACGACAATGAGCAAAGAGGGGCAACTGTAATAGGCCAATTTAGCCCGGGTCCATACAAAAAAAATAATAAACCCAAAATAATAAAACAAAGTCCAAGTCCAGTCCAAAATTACAAATATATCTTTGGCCCGATCGAAATGGCCCATTACTTGAGAAGACTGAAGGTCCATCTACAAGCTTAACACATTTGGAAACATAATCTTCAAGGATATGCAATCTTAGATATGATATGCAATCTTAGAAGATATGATTTTGTAATTTTAGAGATTTAATTTGTAGATACCCTTTAATCTTAGCCGTTGATGTAATTGATCTGTACCGTTGGATTTGGGGAGGCTCAACTATAAATAGAGGCCTCTCCCTTCATTATAAATCACTTGAGTTTTGGGAGCAATAAGAATTCTTGAGAGCATTGACTCAAATTTCTCTTTCTCTCTTGCGTTCTTATTTTCTGTGGCTTGTTCTTATTTTGTTCTTCGATCATCTTCGTTTCTTTTTTAGTTGCTTTCATTTGAGTTGGATTTTGGTGGAGGAATTTCGTTGAATTCTCATATTGTGAGAGTTAGGTTGACTTAAGCATTTTTTTAACTTTTTTATTTATCCATTTAATTGTTTAATCATTAATTATTCTTTTTATTTTTATTCGTTTATTTATCCATCAACTTTCTTATTTATATATTGTTCCTTCATTTAACCATCCTTATCATTCTTTTATTTTCTTCTATTAATTATATATTTTATTTATTTATTTGTTGTTATTAATATTATGTCACACATGTTTGTTTTAAACTCGTTTTATATATCATCCATTTTAGATTGTTTGATTATTTGCTTTAATTTTTTTTCATATATTATCAATTGTAAATCTTTTTTATATACTATCTATTTATATACCATTTATTTTTAAGATATTTTGTGTATAACTTGTTCTAAATTCCTTATTACAATTATTTTTAAACTCATTTATATATTATTACTTTATATATTACCTATTTTCATTTTATATATATTATTTATTCTAAACTTATACATATATTACCTACTTTATATATATATATATATATATAAAATTTATTTATTGATTTGTATATTGTTGATTTCAAATTTCTTTTTCCCTTATTATTCATTTTTAAATTCATTATTTTCAAATTTGTTTGCATTTTAAATATGTTTTAATAATGCATTAATTTTCCCCCAAATTCAAAATGAAAACTTTTAAAAACAAAGGCAATATTCTGTGTTCGAGAAACTCGAGAGATCGTGTCCTAACTTACTGGGTTTCGATTTTTCTCTTTTAACCCAAATAATTGAATATCCTTTTAAAATTTAAATGCATGAGTTTTGAAAATAAAAAGACAAGCTTAGTTTTGAGGATTTAAAATGTCGTGTCCTAACGTACTGGATGTGATATTCTATTACTTCGGGACAAAAGGGTCTTAATATCCATTTCAATTTATTCAAACATTTAAAAAAAATCAAAAGACAAGCTTAATTTCGAGGATTTAAAATATCGTGTCCTAACATGCTGGATGTGATATTTTATTACTTTAGGACAAGAGGGTCTTAATATCAATTTCAATTTATTCAAACATTTAAAAAAAAAAAATCAAAAGGCAAGCTTAATTTTGAGGATTTAAAATGTCGTGTCCTAACATGCTAGATGTGATATTTTATTACTTCGGGACAAGAGAGTCTTCCATTTCAATTTATTCAAAATTTTTTTAAAATAAAAAGGATCGTATTTTAAAATCTTCTCAAATTTTTAACATTAAGACATTAAGTAATCAATTAGGTACCAATTTTGGGCGTTATGAGGGTGCTAATCCTTCCTCCTGCATAACCGACTCCCGAACCTGTTTCCTCGAATTTCGTAGACCAAAATCATTGTTTTAATAAATCAAAATGTTTTTATTAAAATAATCAATTTCAAGGTGACCCGATCACGCCTTGAAAAAAAGATTGGTGGCGACTCCATTTTTGTTTTTTAAAAGTCGACCCCATTTTTCAAATATAAAAAAATGGTTTCGACAGTGGTAGCTTCGACTACATATTAGTGGTAGCTTCGTCTACAATATGTGTGTGGCACTTGTGCCTTATTTCTGCATATCCTTTAGTATTCCTTGTAGTTCATCGGGCTATCCGAATTAATATGACACAATGTGAATGCATGCGAAAAGATTTAACCGTATGTTTAAGATTGTGTGTGGGTAGGTTATATGAAAACTATTATGTGTACTAAGTGTTTATTGTATGTAATGAATCATGTGGTAAGATCCCATGTGTAAGTGATAACTCTCAAGCTTAATTGTATGATTGGAAATCTTAATTCCATTATCTATATCTATTTAGTTTAAATGCTCATTTCTTTTACATATAGACTTAGTAAGCCTTATAGCTGACCCCTTCGTTTTTCCCTTCCCTTATAGGTATGTCAAGCTAATCCGAGGTTCGGTGATCGATGGGATTCCATCAACACTATCAACGACTGTTTTGGTATTTTGATTTTGAACCTTGAAAATTATGGCATGTATAGGTGGTCCATTGATTTTAGTTATAAGATAAGGTTTTTTTGGGTCCATTTGTTGGAAGAGTTTTTTTTGCTACTTTTGCCATTTAAGATGAGCCATAATGGCTAAGTTATATTATATTAAAGTATTGTAATCTTTTATGCTATAAATTACATTTTGGGTGTATAATGTCCATAGATGTGTATGTTTATGTGTGGTTGATAAAATGAAGTGTATGGATGCTGAAATGTGGTTGTTTGGATGTGTTTTCGTGTTATATTATGTATTGGCAAAATTGGTTTGTGTTGGTCTGTGTTTCAGGGTGGCAATTGGTTTGGAAAATAGCCTATAATTGTCCATATGGGTAGACACATGAGCGTGTAGCTAGGCCGTGTGTGACACATGGCCAGCTCACTAGTGTGTTGATAGGTTTTGTGTCTTCTGCACTTGAAATTATAAGAATTAAATGTTTTGTAGTAAACACACGGGTTGGTGATACGGCCGTGTGTCCTGACCGTGTGATCGCCCATGGCTAAGTCATGCGACGAAGATTGTAACACCCCAAACCCAGCCCAAACGTTAAGGCCAAGTCTAGTGTGTCACATTGAAGTGTTTTTCAAAAACCATGTTTTCATTGAAAACCCTTCTTAGTCTACCGTTAAACTCGTATAAAACCTCAGCTTGTGTTTTTTTTCAAAACGTGGCTCATTGGAATAATCATTCCCTTTTCAAACATTGTTACCAACTTTGTAAAATTTTGTGGAAATTGTGAAAGCTTGTAAGCCTTTATAGTTTGCGGAAACATGTTATTTTTAAAACAGTTTAAGTATCGAAAATCAAACCTTCATCGTTATGGCTTAAAGTGAATGGGTACTATGCACCAGGTAGGATTCCAGAAAAGAGGGGGTGAGTCAATTAGACTACTTAAGTACCAAGCTCTCCCTAGATCCACTCCTAGGCATGCACACACCCATTGCCACACTTTAACCTTATGACTTGTCCATGAACAACAAATTAGGTTTAGGTCTATTTAAAATATTTATTTATGAAAACGTTTACATTGCAGAAGCTTTACTCTATTATCGTGATATTTCAAAAACATGTAACTTTTATAAAAATGCGCCTTAGAGCTAACCAATTTCAAAACAATTTATACAAAATCATACTTAAGCTAAAAACAAATTAAATAATTAGAACGGCCTTATTACAAACCCAAAATCAGAATAAAAATAATTAAAAATAAATATGGAAATAAAAGACTTAATAAACCAACAGTCCAGTCCATGTGGCCACTCTAAATCCCTCCCAACTCCAAGTCCACCAGTCTAGGGCTTACCTGTGAGGATGGAAGAAAAAGGGGTGAGTTTGGAAATTCAGTGTGTAAGGAAAAACCCATCCAGAGCCTAAAACAGCTCAAGCCCATTGGGCCGAAGCTGTAACCAGTCTCAGAAACAACTAGGCCGAAGCCCTATCCAGAACAATAAACTGGGCCTTAGCCCTTTTCAGATAACAGTACGGCCTATAGGCCCATTTCAGTAACAAAGCAGATATTAATTATGAATGCAAGCCCATCACATGTGGGGAGACTACTCAACCCACCCAACTGCTACACTCCACCCGTACCAGCCCTACACTCCATGTGGGGAATAACTCAACCCACCCAGCCCTACATTCCACAGTTGCAGCATAGCTGCTCAGATAACAGAAAAATGAGGCAAAGCTTCTAGTACGTGGTCAAGCCACTTTCAGAACTTCCTCCATCAATAACCTAGCCCCATGCAACAGATATTCACGATATGGCATACAGTAAATAGAAACAGTAAATCATGCATTTCAGTCAAATTTAGCCCTAGGGGTATAACTGTCATTTTGCACCTAGGGGTAAAATAGTAATTTCGCACCCATAAGGGGTATTTTAGTAATTATACCAGTTTTTAGGGTTTCATGCACATTTTAATCAGTAATAGTCTAACTTTTACCTCAGTAGCTTATTTAGCCCATTTTACTAGATTACAGTCATTGGGCCCTAAAACCCTAATGCGCCCTACAGTGCCAATTAGCTAATTTAGCCCATCTGGTCCAAATTTTATGATTGATTTACCAGTTTTAGTAGTTTTAGACCTACAGTTTACCAGTACGCATTTATTGCCTATTTTTACCCATATGGGCCAGTAAGCCCGTTGGGCCCACATTCAGCCCATCGATTCCCAAATTTACCGAAGTGCACAAAATTGCACACTCAACCAACTTACCACTTACGATTACAGATCCAGTGAATTCCAACTGACTTATGAGTGTTTGTACGCTCACAAGCCCACGAAATACCGGAATTTCGGTATTTCGACTTTTGCTAAATTGAACTACAAGAGGGTGTTCGATACACACCTGATTTGTGACAACTGCTAACGAAATCTCCCACGGTATCCTAAAATCAATCACTTCAACTCTTAGATTACAAATCAATAATAACCAAACCTAATCAACACTTACCATATTCGGCCATAATCACTTAAGGCCCTTGAGATCTTACCTTTGCCGAAATTAGTGATTAGATCTAGATCTAGTCATTCCACTTGTTCAAGCCTTTGATCAGTCGCCTCTAGAACACACTAACACCAAAATAAATCAAGTGTTAAACCCCTTAGAGCTTTAAACCCTAATCGACAGCCTCCCTAAACCTCTAGGGATTTCGGCTTTTCTAAATCCCAAAATAACGAATAGATCTGAGATGTCGAGTACTTACCACAGGTTTTCCTTAATCAAAGCGATTCTTCTACTCAGATCTGATGCAGATCTAGCCCCTAAACATTAGCAGATTTCGAATCTTAGAGATCTAAAGTTTGGCTATATGTCCCTAAAAACTATGGTGTTTTTAGCTTTTGGAACTGTGAAGAGAAAGATGATTTGGTGTGGTGGTTTTGAAGTGGTGTTGCCGACAGGGGTTAGGGGTTTAGAGGATGTGAAAATTAGCCAAAAGAGATGAAGAAGATAGGAGGATTTTGGCTAGAAGAAATCGGCACAAGAAGCAGCCTTTCGAGTTTTGGCTTTTAGCAGTTGATGGGTTTTTGAAGAAAAGAATGGCAGATTCAGTTTTTGAAGCAAAGAAAAGGGAAGATGAATAAGGAGGAGAGGTAGTTTCAGCTATAGAAGAAAAGAAAAAGAAAATAATGGAAGAGAGGAGAAGAGAAGGGAGAATTAGGCACAAATGAGAGCTTACTTGTGTTTTCAGCTTTTTGGCACACTAAAGGGAGAATAGATCAAGGGTGAAAACTCTAGGTGGCTAACCCTAATTTACCAAGACAGAAAAAGAAATAAAAACTAACCCTAATGATTACCTAAGCAAATGGCATAGCCTCCCCAAGGCCCTAGCCGAATCCTACTTAGGTCCCATCACATGCCTGGCACATGCCCAAAAATAAAAGTATCATCTGCTTACCTTGTGACTTGAACTCTGGCCCTTAAACTCAGTCCACATGCCATTTTTTTAGGAGCTTAATGGTGCCACCTTGCCACTTTGCCAAGGCCCTCTTTGAGTCTTAATTTGCTAACTTTTCCTTATAGGCCCACTTAACCAAGCCCCTTTTCACTTAAAAATCGAAGTTGATTTTTCTGCTGGGTTTTGACTTAAGCTTGGGCCTTTTAAAGGCCCACTAACATCCTTAAACATAATTTCAGTAACCAAATACCCAAAATTTAAATATTTCACCAATAATCGCAAAAAACCCCGAAAAATCCCGAAAATCAGAGTGTTACAAAGATTTCGCGATGACGTCATAAATAGAATGCCCCAGCTTTCACACAGGGTGAGGACACGGATATGTTGAGGCCATGTGAAAGACACAGGCCAAAGACACGGGCATGTGCTCGATCGTGTGAAAACCCCTGTGGGTTCAAAATGAAAATTAATTTCGCACGGGCTAGAGACATGAGTGTGTGCGACCATACAGCCTGCCCACATGGGTGTGTCCCTGTCCCATACGGGCGTATGCCCTGTTTTAAGTAGAATTTTTCTACGTGATTAAAAAGTTCCTGTTTGGTTTCAGATTGTACCCAATGAGTCTCTTGGGCCTCTGAAGCCCATAATAAGAGGGTTTTGAATATGATTGAAAAAGTTTTAAATCTTAGTGGAATTTGTGGGTTAGGATTGAGTGATCATGTGTTTCATAAGTCTGGTAATGCCTCGTACCTGGTCTCGGCATCAGACTTGGGTGAGGGGTGTTACAGGCATGTGCTCAGGCCATGTGAAGTCTGCACTTTAAATGCGAAAATTAAATTTACCACAGGGCCTATCACACAAGCGTGTGACTTGGCCGTGTGATCATAAATGGGTGATGATGTCATAAATAGAAAGTTACACTGGTTGGGATACGGGTGTGTGTGACCACACGGCCTGCCCACACGGGCGTGTCCGAAGTCACACGGGCGTGTGACCCTGTTTTGATGAAAAAAATTTAAGTGCTCCAAAGTTCTCGATTAAAAGTTTCGATCCACTTCTAATATATGTTTAGGGCCCTGTAGGCTTGTAATAGGGACATAATGATTATAAATGAAAATTGTTAAATTTAACGAAAATTTTATGACTCAGATTTGTGTGTTCAAGTGTGTTAAGTTCGGTAATGCCTTGTACCCTATTCAGGCATCTGATATGGGTAAGGGGTGTTACATTTAGTGGTATCAGAGCCATGGTTTAGTCAATTCTCAGACTAACATACCATATATGAGTCTAGCTATACATGCCATATTATTAGCTGTGATAGTGTGATGTCTCTCGATCCTGATGAAATTGTTCTGTAACAGCCCGGTTTAGACCCTAGTCGAAATAGTAGTTTCGAGACCACATATACGAGTTTGAAAAATATTTTAATATTATTTTCTGTGTCTGTGTACGTGAATTAACTTCTGTGAAATTTCTGTGATTTAATTTGTCTGTTTCTGTGCCGAATTATGAAAATGGATTAAATTGCATAAAAGGTAAAAATTAGCATTCTATATGTTCAATGTGTGTAATTAAGATGGCTTTTAATGATTATGGCCTTAAATGGTAATTATACCATTTAATTCATGAGTGGTCATAAATGACCTTATTATATGTGATTTATATGTTTGTTTAATAAGGTTAATTTGGTAAAATGTGAATTAAAGTCATTAAAATTAAAACAAAACATGAAATTAGTGATATATTCATTCATCTTGCCGATTATACAAAGTAAAAGAAAGGTTTTGGAGCTTCCATGCATTTGGCTAGCTTCTAGCTTGATTAAAGATCAAGAACAAAAGAAAACAAAATAAGAACGGGGGAAGTTAAAAGTGATCAAGTAGTTGCTAATATCCGTCTGAATCCGTACGAGGTAAGTCAATATACAAATAATGTGTTTCAATTGAATTTTTCTTGCATTGAGATGTTATATATATGATTATTTGAGTTGAATATATGACGATAAAATTTGATAATGCCATAATGTACGAAAAGCTTCATACGAATTATAGAATTCTGTGATATGATCTTGTGTAAGACCACGTCAGGGACATTGGCATAGATCTGAGATATCGTGTAAGACCGTGTCTAGTACACAGGTATCGATTAGAGATTTTGTGTAAGATCATGTCTGGGACATTGGCATCGCATCTGATTTAGTGTAAGACCCTGTCTGGGACAATGGCATCGATATTTGAATACATGTAAGACCACGTCTGGGACGTTGGCATTGTACGGACTTCTTAAGCCTACTGTATATCTGATTGTTTCTAAACAACTTATTGAGCAATTCTGAAAGATAAATGTATGAATGAATGTGTATTTGATTCAGGTACGTTTGTATCAAACTAAAGATCTGAATATGGAAGGTATGTTTATATGAAATGAAATGTGATATATAATGAGTATGAATTGGTTGATAATGATTTTGTTTTGTTGTTGTATGTTTTAGGTATGAATTGGTTGAGAAATGTTGGCATGAAATGCTTTGATTTTGGCTTGTAGGGATGACCCATTTAGGGTGGCAAAGTTGGCTTTCCAAATGGCCTATTTTGTGCCACACAGTCAGAGCACACGGGCGTGTGACTCGACCGTGCGTCCCCTATTCTGTAGCTAATTTGGTCAGTATGGCACGCGGGCTGGACACATAGGCATGTCTGGTGACCGTGTGGCCAATTCAGGATGACACACGGGCTGGACACAGGGGCTTATCTAGTGACCGTGTGACTTATTTAGTATTGTCCATGGGCTAGGGTAAAATTGATGCATGGTCATGTAGGATGTGAGACACGGTCGTGGGAGGTACACGGCCTAGCCATAGGGGCATGTGCCCTGTTTTAGATGGAAAATTTTCTTAAATCTCTTAAAACCTTTTAAGTGTTTGATTTAGTCCCTACATTTTTTAATGCATCTTTAAGGTCTCGTAGACCTTCTTAAGGGACTCAATGATGATGTTTGATTATGATATGTGATTGATGAATGAGAAATATCTATAAAAGTTCTAAACTATTTGGTAATACTCCTAACCCTAATCCGGCAACAGATATGGTTTAAGGGTGTTACATGTTCTGTTGAGATGGAAATGCTTTCCAACCGAGCTACTGTCGATAAAGCCGAAAGTGATATTAAGATGTTTGAAAATGTGTTCTGATGAGACAAAACTTAGATAGGTCAGAATAAAAGTTCATGACATGTATGTGATTGAGTACAGAACGAAATAACCATCAGTTGGAAATATGGGTGAAATGTGATCGTTCTGGTTGAACTTTGAGCTTTGATGGTTTATATAGTTGAGATATGAAAATTGAGTTGTAAGTTTATGTGTGAATAATGCATCATTATATTATGTTTAAATGTTGAATGTATCATGAATTGCATTATTGACCATGTAGATGATGTTTAATTGTACGAATGAGTTCAACAATAATTCGACAAGTGTGGAAGTCTAGTACAAACCCTAGGAACATTACAGGATACAAGCATAATTACATCAAGGTTATTGAAATGTAATTCCGTGTAAGACCATATTTGGGATATGACATCAGTATGTGACGTGATATTCTGTGTAAGACCATATCTGGGATATGACATTAGTATGTGATACGATATTCCGTGTAATACCATATCTAGAATATGGCATCAGTATGGTAGTGCGTGTTAGACCATGTCTGGGACATGGCGTCGGTACGAATTTCGTGTAAGACCATGTCTGGGACATGGCTTCGATATGAGTTTTCATGTAAGACTATAGCTGGGCTATTGGCATCAATATTGGATTACATGTAAGACCATATTCGGGATATGGCATTGTATGACCTACGTATGACTCTCGAGTATCCTTAATGATTCTGAATGGTTCAACGGGCCTAGTTTAAACGAGAGCAAAAGTACATTTAACGTAAGTAATATAGGTACGTACGAAGTCCGTACGACAATTGGATGGAAGAATGATGATGAATCTATATGTGTTGTTTAGTAATGCTTTTATAATAAGGTTATGATCAGGTAAGAAATGGCTATGAGAGTTTACCAATGATTATATCGAATTCCAATATGGAAAAGTGAAATGAAATGAAAGTTTATGTTGTGAATAGCTCACTCATGTTTGTTCGATATCCATATGATGTTATGTGCCTAACTTATTTGATTAAATGAACATGATAAGTAATCTTACTCAAATTGATGAAATATGTGTTTATGTGCACTTGTTTGAATTAAATAATTGGAAAGTTCGTGGAACATGAATATGTATTTTAAATTGCTTGAAGTGAACTATGTGATTGTGACGATATTGTGTGATTGATAAATGCTAAGTCATATGTGTGTGTGTTTATAAGAATCAAATTAGAGGCTTTATGACCTCACCCCCATTACCAATGTAGTATTTGTAATAAGATTTCATGAGACTTTTGTTGAATGAACTCACATGTACAAGACTAAAGAGTTTAGTAGCGAAATAACTAGAATGTAGTCAGAGTTGAAAATAGTTTGGCAAATGAATATAGTTCTGGAAGAGATATTAGATTGTACTAAAGATTATTCAGATTAAGCAATGTTACAGTTAAAGGAAAAGTTAATCTTGGCTAACCAACTTATTCAGATATGATGTCTAAAGTATGTGTACGCTGAAATTTTCCCAAATTGGTTTTCGTTACTGAATGGAATGATATGAGACTATTAATGACAGAATTAGTAAGAGAAATGGTAATTGAGTAGTAAAGATGTTTGTGTATGTCAGTTACAGTTGAAATGAATATGATGATCTTTTTTGGTTGTAACGCCCCAAATATATAGAGGTTGTAATTTTTGCATTATTTGTCATAAAGGCTTGTTTGGCATGTTGGTTTAATGTTTTGAGTGCGTTTGGGGGTTGTTAGGAAGCTTGGGTTCAAGTTCGACCTATGGCAAAAATTTTAACTTTTGCTCTTTAGTGGTTAGGGATGTGGGTGAGTAGGCTTTATGTTTTAATGTGTTTAGTTTTTATCACAAAGGAGCTTCTGGTGGAGTGGCTATGGGGTCACAAGTGTGGGAAGGGATGTGAGTTCAAATCCCCTTGCAAGCAAAATGCAATTATTTTACTACATGGGGGCTGCAAGAGGTGGAATGGAATTCAAATACTAGAAGTTGTTGGAGACTTGGTAAAAGGGGGAAATGTGACAGTCCGAATTTAGACCCTAATCGGGACGGTGGTTTTGGGACCACGAATCCGAGTCAAAAAAATAATTAAATATTATTTTTCGTGTTTATTATATGTGAATTAGCATATGTGAAAGCTTCGTACGAGAAATTAGATTGTTTGTGTGCTTAATTAAATAAAATGGGCTAAATCGCATAAATTGAAAATTTGATGGTATTAGTTGTGAGGATTGAATTGATAGTGGCTTTATAAGTGGAAGCACCAATATTGTAAATAAACCTTTTTCATTTATGCAAATGGACGGCATGAGGTAATTATATAAAATAAAATATGTTTTCTTTTATTTTGTGACAGCCCTAATTTGACCCTAGTCGGAAAGTGGTTTCAGAACCACAAAACCGAGTCAGAAAATTGTTATAATATTATTTTCTATGTTTTATTTTTGTGGATTGATATGTGTGAAAATTTGGTGTTTTAATTTTGTCAATTGGATGTGAAATTAGCTAGAAAGGACTTGTTGAGAAACTTTAAAAACGTGGTAGGTAAATGTCTAATTGGTTAATATGATGAATTTCTAAAGTGGTGGACTTGCATGTCTATTTTACCTTTTTAAAGTAAGTGGACCGTAGTGGGGTTGGTAATACATCATGTGTTTGTGTAATGATAATAATAATAATACTTAAATTTATGTTATATTATAATATATGTTAAAATATAACATAATATGGTGATGAAAACAAAGCTGGGAAAAAAAAAATCTTTCTCATTGCCGAAACTAAAGAAAATAATGAGGGAAAAGAAGCTCTTGGTTGTTCGGTCAATTGGGGAGAAAATTCAAGGTAAAATTCATGCTATTTTGATATTAAATTGATGTTTTTGAGTTCCTAGCTTGATTTTATCTTAAACCCATGAGTTGTTCACTTAAATTCTTGATGGAGGCATGAACGGTTATGGTTGAAAACTCTATGCTTGAATTCTTAAGATAGAAATTGATTTAGGGGTGTTTAATGGATTCCATAATGTTAAAATTCATAGGAATAGAAATTTGTAAGTTTAAATTTTAAAAATTTGAGTTTTGTGTGGCCTAAATGTCAAAGGGGCATTTGGTCAAGGGTGATTTGTACTTTATGATGGAAGGTTTATAGTTTTAGTTTAGAAATGGTAGCAAGATGAATTCTGAGCTAGCTAAACCTATGTATATATATGTGGTTAGATGATAAATGGTAAATAGCTATAGTGATATCGAATGGAATTTTGCTAGATGCTAAACATGATTGCTTAAATTTCTAGAAATTCTATGTGTGACCAATTATGAGTATAGGTGGTGATTTGAGCAAATGTTGTGCATTTAGTAATCTTTGAAGGTAATCGGCTATGGGACAATTTAGAAATAAGAAGTACGAAATAACGTCTTGAAATTTAACTTGTAAATGACCTTGCCGAATGCATTAGTTATTAAGCATGAGTTTAATTGGTGAATAAGAATTTGATTGTATGTTTGATTAGGTCCAATTTACCGAATGTGAATCTAGAAGGGGATTTTAGTAACCTTGATAAAGATTTGTCAATTTGGTATTAATAAAGCCAAAAATACACATGTGCTATGGAAAGTTGTTTTAATTTTTATATACTTGAAGATGAGTTAAGGTAGATAAGTTTAGGTAAAGAGGAAGTTGAGAGCTTCTAACGTATATATGGTATACTTGGTCATATAGGAAATTAAATGAGCTAGAATGTGATTTTACTAATTGGAAAATAGATGAATTTACTATGATTATTATGGTAAATGCCGAATGATCCTTTTTCTGGATATAATGTATGATTGTTGTAAATTGAGATGATTGAAGATATGAATTTGATATTGAGTGATAATCAACTAGAGTATATTTGTGCATTGTTGCCATATATGAGTATTGAATTAGAAGTGTCCATATGAATATGTTTTTAATGAGAAGAGAATGAATTGGAAATCTAATTAAATGAAATGTCTTGATTTAATTAAGCTCAAGAGCATCAAAGGGGAGAGTCGGACAAAAGAAAGACTAAGATTATCGAGTAGCCATAGAAACAAATCCATCAGATCATAAAGTAAGTTCATAAGCAATTATGGGTTTAGTTATGTTATACATAAATGGTGCGCACATATCATGATAGAATTATTCTTATACTATTATATATATATTTATTTAATTGATAGATATGTGGTAGTATATATATAAACTGGATTAAGTCAGTTGATTGATTTATAATGGATTTAATAGGCACTGTGTGTGCGGATTTTAAAGGCACTATGTGTGCGGATTTTAAAGGCACCATGTGTGCAGATTCAATAGGCACTGTGTGTGCGGATTTTAAAGGCACTATGTGTGCGGATTTAATAGGCACTGTGTGTGCGGATTTTAAAGGCACTATGTGTGCGGATTTTAAAGGCACCATGTGTGCGGATTCAATAGGCACTGTGTGTGCGGATTTTAAAGGCACTATGTGTGCAGATTTTAAAGGCACCATGTGTGCGGATTCAATAGGCATTGTGTGTGCGTATTTTAAAGGCACTATGTGTGCGGATTGTAAAGGCACTATGTGTGCGAATTCCTTTAACCGAGTACTATGTGTACGAGATCCTGTGCTAAAATGACAAATTGAATTTGTATTGCATATTAAGTGGCCCAGGTATGTGATACTTACCTATTTATGTGAGAATGATTCGAATTGGATTTTGATTATGTTCATTTGTGAACATTTGGTTCATGTGAAATTATTCATGGAAGTATATTAATTATGTATGTGGTTACGAATAAAGAAAGAATGTTTTGAATGTGGGAATGGAATTAAATTATAGTTCAATTTGGGTGAATTAAAATGAGCATTGAGAACTTGAAATGTTCACGTTTATATGAATTTGAAGCTAATTGAATGATTTGCCATTAGTGTATATAAGTGATTATGTATATTTGGCCCTTGTGGAATTATAAACAACGAGGATATGTTTTGTTCATATGTGATCATAATCATTAAAATTATAAGTGGTTATGAAGCCTCGTATTAACTCTGTTAAATAGAATCAAGGATTGACATTGTGTTATACAATTTCTGTGATTATGTGATTTTTCATTTTTTTTAAGAAATGATATGGTATCGGTTTAGTAAGCAATAAATGTAAATGTGTAAATTTAGCCTGGACAGCTTTGAGTTACTGCAGTGGTGTAAATTTGAAAATACACTAAAAATAGTGGGAGATGAGTTATAGGCTGAATAAAATATGTAATTAAAGCCTAAAGAATCTAGTTTCACATAAAAGAAACCGTTAAAGTTAAAGAAATGCCTATAATGAGATAATTGAAGTTGGGTGGGACAGGGTCAGACTAACTCCGAAATCCCCTATTCTGTTTTGAGAAAATTATTATAAATTGTACAAAAATATCCATGAGATGTAATTTATATGCTTAGAATTCTTAATGAGTATATTTTCAAGATAAATAGATGAGAACATTATCCGACTCCTGATCTATGAGATAATTGAACTTTAGTACAAAAGGGTCGGAACCGTTAGTCAGTGAGTCAGGAGTAAATTTGAGAAATAAACTGTATCAATTGGCCAAGTCAAAAATCCTGAAAATTTTATGGTAGAAAGGTACATGAGTCTAGTTTCATAGAAAATTTATAGAACTTGATTTAGAGTTTTTTAGCTCTAGATATAAATAATTAGGTGACTATTGTTCAGGAAGACAGCTTGTAGTGAATTTGTGACTATGTTGTAAACTTGGGTAAACTTATTAATGAATTGTTTATTGTTTTCTTATGAACTTACTAAGCGTAAAGCTTACTCCTCCTTTCTTTCCCTTATTCCCTAGGTTTTCAGGTTAGCTCGGGTTAGGTGTAACGTCCCCACGCCCGAGACCGTCGCCGGAGTCGAGTTTGAGGTGTTACCAAACTTAATTTATCATTAAACCAACTTTACATCATTTATTTTAATTTTCGGAATATGTAGAATCTCTGTGTCATGGTAGCTTAAAAATTATATCTCGAGTTACAAAACTTGAAATCAGGATCCGTAAATTTTCCCTGAATCTAGACTCATATATCTATTTACTAATTTTTTTCTAGAATTTTTGGTTGGGTCGATTTGTACAGTTTATTAGTTAAAGTTACCCCTGTTTCAGGACTTGACTGCACTGACCTCTGTTTACTACGAACCACTTTTCTCTCCGTAAAAAATTCATATGATTATGTTGTTTCCTTATCTTGAAACTAGACTAACTCAGGATTCTGTACATATAAAGTACACCTCTTAACTATTTTTGTACAATTTATAGTGAATTTTAAAAGTTAGAACAGGGGATCCAGAAATCATTCTGGCCCTGTCTCACCAAAACTCAAATATCTTATAAAATATAATCCCTCCACCTATTTCGTTTCTTCCATTTGAAAGTAGACATAATAAGCTTCAATTTCATAACTACCATCACCAAATTCGATTTCTATGATTTTTAGTAAATTTTCAAACTCACGTCAGTGTTGCTGCAATGTTCTGTTTTATGGTTAATTTCATTTTCATAAAAGCTTTCATGTACTAGATAACCTATTATCCTTCCATGACATCAAACATAATCTATATTAGCCATTTCAATGACTCATCATTATTAAGCATTTCCTCAACCAAAACACCACCATATCACAAGATTATTTACACAAAGTAGGTATATTGCTATACATGCCATACTGAGTTTTACAAGCCATTTACCAAAAAGTCCTTCGGATAGTGTGATCGAGCCTTCGACCTATCCCGATTCTCGACCCGGCTTGTCCAAAACTACAATGAATGAAAGGGAGGGAGTAAGCATAAATGCTTAGTAAGTTCACATGCAAATAACAAGTAACATAACAAAGTTATTATGCCAAACAGCATTAGCATAGCATCCCCAAAACATATGTCACAATTCTAATCATCATACTTCATCTTACCACATTTTTGTTGTTGTGTCGAGTTTCAACCCGAGGGTTAAGTATATACCTGTCCAATATGGCCATTTCTCAACATTACCGAATTGTCACTTACATCTTGAGTGCCTTTCCATTTCACTTGAATTTTACCCGTTGAACACATTGAAATACAACTCGGATACACGAATCATTTGCACATAAGTGCTATATATGTAATCAATCAATTATGTAACCCGCCCATAAGCGAACTCGGACTTAACTCAACGAGCTCAGGCGTTCGCATCCATAAGTGAACTCGGACTCAACTCAACGAGCTCGGATGCCTAGTTACATTTCACGAACTCAGACTCAACTCAACGAGTTCGGATATTCGCATCCATAAGTGAACTCGGACTCAACTCAACGAGTTCGGATGCTCAACCATCCTAGTGACATGTCACTTGTATCCTAATCTATTCCCAAGGTTCAAACGGGATTTTCCTCAATCACACATCCTTGCCGTCTTCCACAGAATACCGAAACCAATACTCGGTAGCCATTTATATTTAACAAGTAGCACATATAATTTGCATATTGTTCAAAAATAACCACAGAGCATATATTTCATGATAAAAATCAGCATATCATATAAATAACATCAATCAACTTAAGAATAACAATTATGTTACATTACTTACACATGAACTTACCTTAGTACCAAAATACAAAGACTTTGCAATTTAGTCCGCAATCTTTTCTTTTCCTCGATTGAGGTCGATTCCACGTCTTTCTTGATCTAAAATAACACATTTAGCTTGTTTAATACTCACATTTTCAAATTAGTCCTTAATTCAAATTTTGGCAAAATTACAATTTTGCCCTTAAACTTTTGCATATTTACACTTTTGCCCCAAAGCTCGGAAATTAAATTTCATTTCAAATTCTTATGTTTTAGGACATGCTGATCATTTATTTGCTATTAGCAAGCTCAAATTCCCTCTATAACACATACTTATGCACAATATGTACTTTTACCGATTAAGCCTTTTTGTTCGTTTTTACTTAAAACCGAGTAGCACAAGTTGTCTAACACAATTTAAAACCTCATATTCTATCATAAAACATCAAAATACACAAATTTCACCTATGGGTATTTTTCCAAATATGAACTTGAGGTCAAAATATTGCTATCATAAGCTATACCGAGCTACCGGATTTCAAAAACGTAAAATTCATTAAAAACGGGGCTTGGAATCACTTACTATGAAGCTTGAAAGTTGAAGAAACCCTAGCTATGGAGAGAGGGAGAATTCGGCAGCAACCAAGGAAGATGATAACTAATTTTGTGTTATTTTTCCCTTTTTATTTCATTAAATATCCAAATGACCAAAATGCCCCTCCTTACTAAACTTTCAAAAATTCCTTCCATGTCCTAATTTTGTCCATGAACTTAAAATTGGTCTAATTACCATTTAAGACCTCCTAATTAATATTTCAAAGCAATTTCATACTAAAAACTTCTAGAATGCAAGTTTTGCGACTTATTCGATTTAATCCCTAACTTTAAATTAAGCACTTTACGCTTGGAATTTCTTCACGAAATTTTCACACCATCATAAAATCATATCATAAACATCAAAATAATTATAAAATAATTATTTCTACCTCAGATTTGTGGTCACGAAACCACTATTCTGATTAGGCCAGCTAATAATGTTATAGACCTATATAATTATTCTTATGTTTGTATATTATTATTTCTTGTGATGTGGTGAATAGCATAATTGTTTTAAAAAGAAATTTTGTGGCCTGATTTTAAATGAGTGGTTGAGTTTAAGTCCAGTAGCACCTCGAGCCCTGTTCTGGCATTGAATACGGGTGAGGGGTGTTACAGGAAATATTTAACTTGGTCTTGAGAAGTTCAATCAAATTCAAATGGGGAGGTTTGAGTGAATCAAGGAGCAAAATGATGAGTGAATCGAGGAGATTTCAAAGAATTTGAATTGGGTGTTAGTGTTGCCATTTGGAAGGGGGTTTGAGTTGGAAAATTGGCTAGTGTGTTCCTTGATGTTGCATTATCGATTTTTAAAAAGTGAAGTTCCGAATGTTCCTCTAGTAATTCAGGTTTTGGTTCTTTTTTCTATTTGGCATTTTTGTGTTTTGTTTTTCTCTTCACAAGTGGTCATTTGGTGCTGAATTGCCTTAAGAGTCTTTCTTCTCTTCTTTGCCGATTTGGGACATAACTCCCTTTCTTCAATCTCCTCTATTAGCCGAACTTTGTTGAGCCTTCTTTTGTTTTTCTTCTTTCTTTCACTAACCAAACTTTTGCAACTCTCTTCTCCGTTTCATATTTCTTTTCTTCTTTTCTCTCATTGTGGTACTTTCTATTCGGTTTTCTTTTCTTCTCTCCTCTGTTTGTTTTAGCCACAAGCCGAATACCCTTTTTCTTGCCTTCTTTTAATCTAGCCACAATCTTTTCTTGGGAGCACCTTAGCATTGGCCTATTTTTTTCTTTTTTCTTCTCATTCTCACCTTCGTTGTCAAGCAAACCTTATTTTCAAACCTTAGCCATAAAGGTGTGGGCGTGTTTCGTTATTTCAGGCTTTCTTTACTTTATTCCCTTCCAAGCAATTTGAGTGCCGATTAGGGAGTTCTCTCTCTTTTTGTTCTTAGGTTTTATATTGGTTATCAGCATTCCGTAAGTGGGGGCAATAATCATCAGGAATTGGGAAATGGTTTTGGGCAGCAATCGTAAGGATTAAAATTTATTTATTCAATCAATGTTTGATATTGCGGACTTCTCGTGCTTTCTATAAATCAAGTTCGTACACGCACACCACTGTAACCTTAATCGGCAAAAGCTAAAATGTCAATTTATCAAAAGTTTGACAACGGTAGCCACACAAATGTGTGAACGCTCGTATGGAAGGATCGAGATAACGATAGAGGCCTCACGAGCGATCTCGTAGACTTGGGTCCCTTTCTGGCCAACTGGGCCGAAACGGGCCATATGGGTCCGTGGTTCCGACGTGAGTAAAATTTATGGATGGATAGGAAATAACGAGCCGGTTATGTTGACCAAATGGCTAATGGCATATTTGGGCTTAGTGGGCCACACACGAGAGTGGGCCCCACTTAGGCCACATACTGGCTTTTGGGCTTGAGTGTAATATTGATCGCTAAAAGCGACATGGGTCGCACTGAATGATTGTGGACTTAGCAACGAGCCGATTCGTGTGCTTAGGCCCATAGTGATAAAATGACTGTTATGCTCCTAAAGGGTAAAATGGCGGAAATGCCCCTATAGGCTATTTAATTGATTTTGTATGCCATGTTATGATATGTTTGCTTTCATGTGATATTATGCTGCATGGGGATGGGAACATTTTTGGAGGAAGTGATTGATTTGTAAGGGTCGCATAGGTCGCCCGAGATGACTGTGGACCTGATCGCACGGGTCGTCTGAGACGACTGTGGATCTATTCGGGTGAGGTCGCACGGGTCACCTAAGACGATTATGGACCCATCGGAGGCTTTAAGCTGATTATGTGTTTGGCAGCTCTGCTGCGATAGTGGTTAGTGCCGCAACAGGTGCTACTTTTGGTGTGCTGGTTAGGTGGGTCAATTAAATCCCTACATGGTGTGCTGGTTTGTATGGGTGGTGTGCTGGTTGGATTGGGCATTGAGCATTGCATATATTGATTCTGATATTGACTTGGGCTTAAGCCCAGATAAATGTGACATGTGTTAATGTGATAAGGGCGTTGTCCCAGTTGAGGTTATTCTGGGCTTAAGGCCCAAATGACACCGGTAGTGTAAGGGCTTAGGCCCAAATTGATTGATGCATGTTTTTTGATCGATGAGGGATGTACACACTGAGTTTCAAAAACTCATCCCCTCTTTAATTCTTTTTCAGGTGATCCTCAGTAGGTGGTTCAACATGCGGGAGGACTCGGAGGTGGCCACACTACGAGCAGTTTTTAATTTTTAGTATTCACAATTACTTTACTTAAATTATTCTCTTTGGGTTTAAATTTCTGTAAAAAGGCCTTTGCTCCGGTTTCGTTTTAAATTGGGATTGTTTATTTCTCTTTTTAACCTGATAGCTCTAGGGCATGGTTTCATAATAAATATTTGTTTTTCAAAAATATCGCGATAACACAACAAATGGGTTTTAAAACAAAAGCTTCCGCTATAACTAAAATATGAGATATTAGTAATATAAAAGTTAAGGTCTTTAAATAACAACTTAAGGTTTTATTCAAACTTAAAAATTTACAAGTTTTCACTGTTTTTAACCGCAAACAAATCGTTTCACCCTCCAATGTGAAACGCCAGACTCGAGCCTAACTTCTAAGCCGGGTTTAGGGTGTTACATTTAGTGGTATCAGAGCTTGGTTCAAAACTCAGGCCGTGAGATGGGTTTTTTGTTTTAAGGATTTAAAGTAGTTTAGAATGATTTAAAAATATATTTTGAAAGATTTTATATTGTGGCACACCGAGTCTCCAGCGTCGAACCAAGTAAGTACCCTTATTACCAAGCTTTCTTAACTTGATATACTGTAGGTAGTATTGGGCTACATTAGATGATTGATTATACTGAGACTCTTAGCTAGAGTAAACTTGGAGCCAGTAGGAACTAAAACTGTAGTGGACTTATGACTGCGAAAACAACTCATAGCTACTTTCATAAAACATTTGCCTAATTACTGGAACTATGAACTAAATTGCATAAAATTTCTAAATCAGACTATACACGAGGTGATAATGAGCACATGGATTTCCTAGGGTTGGATCTCTGACATCCGGTCACATGCCCATTGCTGATGAGAGTGAGGCTCTAGCTTCACTAGTAGCTGAGACAGAATTGTACGGTCGAGTAGCGACTGATGACGCTTTGTCGTAGGTAATACTAAGGATTCTAGAAAGGGTCGTTGGGCCAACATTGGTAATAGGAGCCAAGGGTCAATTGTTGAGAGACTCTGGTCGAATGGAGCCGAGATCTTCAAAGGTATCGCGGGAGTAGCTCTGAATCTAGCTGAGTATTGGTTGAAGGCTTCAGAAAGAATAATGGATGATTTGGACTGCACACCCGAGCAAAAATTGAAGGATGCAATATCATTATTACGAGAGGAAGCCTACCAATGGTGGCTTACCGTAAAAGAGGGCACACAGCCGGAGCGAGTAACTTGGGAGTTCTTCAAGTCTGCGCTCCAAGGTAAGTACGTAGGCGCAAGCTATATGGATGCCCGGAGGAAGGAATTCTTGAACTTAACTCAAGGAGGCAGATTTGTGGCGGAATATAAGGCGAAATTCCTACGACTCAGTTGATATGCTAAAGAGATAGTGACTATGGATTATGAATGTTGTGTTTGGTTCGAAGACGGCCTCAGAGAAATTCTTCGGGTCTTGATAGCTCCTCAGAGAGAGAGGGACATCGCGATATTAGTAGAGAAAGCAAAAATCACTGAAGATGTGAAGCGCGCTAAGTGCCTTAACCAAGAAAGAGAAAGGGGCAGAGGTAAGAGGGATTCTGAGTCATCCAATTCTGATCAGATACCCAAGAGAAGGGCCAGAGTGGATGGCCAGCCAGAGTTGGGCCCCCGTTTAGTACTTTTGGGTTGGCACCTTGTGTTGATTTTGGAAGACGCCATATGGGTGAATACTTGTGGAGGACGAGAGCTTGTTTGAATTGTGGTTCCACGGAGCATCGTCTTAGAGAGTGTCCCAGAAGACCGAATGAGATGCAAGCCTTTGGTAGTGGTAGTGTCCAGCCGCCGATGGGTGGTCAACAGCTACCGAGAGACCGTGGTTAGGCCAGGGGCAAAAATGATTTGGGATGTGGTTGTGGAAAACCAGGCAGGGGTGCTAGTTATGTGGAGGTGAGGCAACTAGCTTTGGTCTATGCAGCACGTCGCCGAGAGGATGGAGACCCTCCAGACGCGAATACTGATACGTACTTTATCCATTGAATGCTATGCATTTACTTTGAGATTAGAGATAGAGTGTGCAGTAGAAGCATAGTGGTGTAATTTGTGTAGTACGACTATTAGATAGTGTAAAATTTTAAGGATGAAATTTTTTTGAGGGGGTAGAGTTGTAACGCCCCAAAAATATAAGGGCTGTAATTTTTGCATTATTTGTCATAAAGGCTTGTTTGGCATGTTGGCTTAATGTTTTGAATGCGTTTGAGGGTTGTTAGGAAGCTTGGGTTCAGGTTTGATCGATGACATAATTTTTAATTTTGGCTGTTTAGTGGTTAGGGATGTGGGTGAGTAGGCTTTATGTTTTAATGTATTTAGTTTTTGTCATAAAGGAGCCTCTGGTGGAGTGGCTATGGCGTCACAAGTGTGGGAAGTGATGTGAGTTCAAATCTCCTTGCAAGCAAAATGCAATTATTTTGCTACATGGGGGCGACAAGAGGTGGAATGGAATTGAAATACTAGAAGTTGTTAGAGACTTGGTAAAAGGGGGAAATATTTGACTTGGTCTTGAGAAGTTGAATCAAATTCAAATGGGGAGGTTTAAGTGAATCAAGGAGCAAAATGAGGAGTGAATCAGAGAGATTTCAAGGAATTTGAATTGGGTGTTAGTGTTGCCGTTTGGAGGGGGTTTGAGTTGGAAATTTCAGCTGGTGTGTTCCTTGATGTTGCATTATTAGTTTTTGAAAATTGAAGTGCCGAATGTTCCTCTAGTAATTTAGGTTTTGGTTCTTTTTGCTATTTGGCATTTTTGGGTTTTGTTTTTCTATTCACAAGTGGTCATTTTTTGCAAATTTCCTTAAGAGTCTTTCTTCTCTTTTATGCCGATTTGGGGCATAACTCCATTTCTTCAATCTCCTCTATTAGTTGAACTTTGTTGAGCCTTCTTTCATTTTTCTTCTTTCTTTCAATAGTTGAATTTTTGCAGCTCTCTTCTCCGTTTCATATTTATTTTCTTCCGTTCTCTCATTGTGGTACTTTCCTATTAGGTTTTGTTTTCTTCTCTCTTCTATTTGTTTTAGCCACAAGCCGAATACCCTTTTTCTTGCCTTCTTTTAATCTAGCCACAATATTTTCCTGGGAGCACCTTAGCGTTGGCCAATTTCTATCTTTTTTCTTCTCCTTCTTACCTCCGTTGTCAAGCGAACCTTGTTTTCAAACCTTATCTATAAAGGTGTGGGCGTGTTGCGTCATTTCGGGCTTTCTTTATTTTGTTCCCTTCCAAGCAATGGGGAGTTCTCTCTCTTTCTCTTCTTGGGGATTATATTGGTTATCTGCATTTCGTAAGTGGGGGAAATAATCATCAGGAATTGGGGAACGGTTTTGGGTAGCAAACTTAAGGATTAAAATTTATTTATTCAATCAAGGTTCTGTATCGTGGACTTCTTGCGCTTTTTGTAAATCAGGTGTGTACACGCATACCACTGTAACCTCAGGTCGGTAAAAGTCGAAATGCCAGTTTATCAAAAGTTTGGCAACAGTAGCCACACAAGTGTGCAAACGCTCGTGTGGAAGGATCCAAATAACGACAGAGGCCTCACGAGCGATCTCATGGACTTGGGCCACTTTCTGGCCAACTGGGTCGAAATGTGCCATATGGGCTCGATGGTGCCGTGGTCTCGATGTGAGTAAAATTTATGGACTAATAGGAAATAACGAGCCGGTCATGTTGGCCACGTGGCCAAAGGCAGATTTGGGCTCAGTGGGCCACGTACAAGAGTGGGCCCCACTTGGGCCACATATTGGGCTTTTGGGCCCGAGTGTAATATTTATCGCTAAAAGTAACATGGGTCACACTGAATGATTGTGGACTTAGTAACGGACCGATTCGTATGCTTAGGGCCATAGTGATAAAATGACTGTTATGCCCCTGAAGGGCAAAATGAATAAAATGCCCCTATAGGCTATTTGATTGATTTTGTATGCCATCTTATGATATGTTTGCATTCATATAATATTATGCTGCATGGGGATGGGAACATTTTTGGAGGAAGTGATTGATTTGTAGAGGTCGCACGGGTCGCCCAAGACGACCATGGACCTGATCACATGGGTCTTCCGAGATGACTGTAGATCTATTCGGATGAGGTTGTACGGGTCGCCCAAGACGACCATGGACCTGATCACATGGGTCCCCCGAGACGACTGTAGATCTATTCGGATGAGGTTGCACGGGTCGCTCGAGATGACTGTGGACCCACCGGAGGCTTTAAATCTATTATGTGATTCGCTACTCTGCTGCGATAGTGGGTAGTGCCGCAACCGGTGCTACTTTTGGTGTGCTGGCTGGGTAGGTTGATGAAATCCCCACATGGTGTGCTAGTTGATACGAGTGGTGTGTTGGTTGGATTGGGCATTGAGCATTGCACATATTGATTCTAATATTGACCTAGGCTCAGGCCCAGATAAATGTGACATGTGTTAATGTGATAAGTGCGTTGGCCCAATTGAGTCTATTCTGGGCTTAAGGCTCAAATGCCACCGGTAGTGTAATGAGCTTAGGCCCAAATTGATTGATGCGTGTTTGTTGATCGATGAGGGATGTACACACTGAGTTTCAAAAACTTATCCCCTCTTTAATTGTTTTTCAAGTGATCCTCAGTAGGCAGTTCAACGTGCGGGAGGACACGAAGGTGGCCACACTATGAGCAGTTTTTAATTTTTAGCATTTGCAATTACTTTACTTAAATTATTCTCATTGGGTTTAAATTTCTGTAAAAAGGCCTTTGCTCCGGTTTTGTTTTAATTTGGGATTTTTTTTCTCTTTTTAACTTGATAGCTCTAGGGCATGGTTTCATAATAAATATTTGATTTTTAAAAATATCGCGGTAACACAACAAATGGGTTTTAAAACAAAAGCTTCCACTATAACTGAAACATGAGATATTAGTAATATAAAAAATAAGGTCTTTAAATAACAACTTAAGGTTTTATTCAAACTTAAAAATTTACAAGTTTTCACTGTTTTTAACTGCAAACAAATCGTTCCACCCTCAAATGTGACACGCTAGACTTGGGCCTAACTTTTAGGTTGAGTTTGGGGTGTTACATGGGTATTCTATATGTTCTTTTATACTTAGAGATATATGTGTGATTGTTCAGTTTCTAATGGAGTTCTTATATTGAGAGAATGCTAGCTAACTATAATGTTAGATGAAAGTTCTGCTGGTTTGGTTGGCTCATGACCGGCATTTCTTTATCTCTTCGGAATTCTATTCTAATATGTTGGATTGAAGTCAATGGTAGAAATTATGTGGGGCTATTCTTATGTTTCTACTGATTATGATTTTGTTTTACATATGCGGGAAATATATTATCTCTATTATGATGGAAGTCTAGAGTCAATAAGCTGTGTTTCTCTTTTAGCTTTCTTTGAGGAATTATTAAGATCTTTATTATCTCTTGTGAGTTGTATTCTTGGACTTCCTGTATGGTATCGTATCTTGGATCTCTTTATCTCAGTTTTTCTATCGTTCTTTATTTCGTAGATTATCAATCATGGCTCATATTTAAAGTGTGTTCTTTGACTTGCGATAACTATGTATTATAGGTGTATTCCCAGTTCGATCATAGGAATGTGGTAATTCTGGTATCGAGATTTCCTTAATTTTCATGAAAGGGATTGACATCGGCAAAGGTATAGATAGTGGAACTCAAGCTCCAATTTGTATGATGGGTTTCTTTCCTCAGGTAAGTTAATTAAAGTCAATGCATTCAATTGGAATATCCTTGCTACTTTGAGCTATTGTGATTGTAAAGGTCTTTGATTAGTTTTATAAGAGAATTTTGAAAGATTGTATGTTTGAGTTGTTTTAATAGCATGAAGAAAGGAGCATTTTGTTATGTTATTATTTGATAGTCGAAACTGACTTGGTTGTTTTTATCAGAGTGAGCATGTCAGTTGAAATGTGATTTGAGTTACATGTAGTTAAAGTATCCTCAGTTATGGTAATAAATGTTGTGTATTCATGAGCATATCGATGGACAGTCTGAATAGAGGATTGATATTCTAGAGAGTTTGATACCAAGATGTGCCTATTAGATTTGTTCTAATCTGATGATGTTATTATGAGTTAAAGCGGTTCTGAATGATATGGTTGTCACAATTATAAAATTTGAATAATCCGTGCATGTTAGCAAAGTTGAAAACAGTTGAAATTATTATTAACTGAAGTTCTGGTTCTAAGTTTAGTTTGAATTGAGTAATGAATTTATGATTTATCAGTAGTGCATTGTTGAACGAATTGGAATGTGTTATATTACTAGAATGTAAAGTGATAGTTCATGTTTTCAGACGGTTAAAGTCTTACTAAAAGACTTGTTCGACGAGTGATTTAGAGTGGGAAGCTAGTATTTCTATGAGGAGAGATTGATAGCATTGTATGTTTGACGAAAAATTTCACATGCTTCTTGATTCTAAGAGTATTAAGTACCTAATGTGCAAAAAAATTGAATTTAAATAAATTGAAAACTAAAGCGATGCTTTCGATGCAAGATTGAGAATTTCAAAAATGTGATAGTGAGTGCTAAATTAAACGAGTACAGTGTGAGACAACTTTGATTTTGGTTTCTGTTATTGTTATTCTGAGATAGAACTCGCACAAATATTATTCAAGTGGATACAGGAAACATTGTGCGAGACCCAGAAGTAGCTTAATTGTTCACTTAGAAAGTAATTTAGACCTTTTTCGACACTGTGTTTCAGAGTTCAAAGGTGACACATGGTCAGCCCCATGGGTGTGTTGATAGGCCATGTGTCCCCTACACCTTAGTTTTGAGAAATAGAATGTCCAGTAGTAAACACACGGGCAGAGACATGGCCGTGTGAAGGACACGACCATAGGACATGGGTGTGTGCCCATGCAGTGTGAAGTCTGCTCTTTAAATGCGACAATTAAATTTGCCACACGGCTTAGCACACGGGCATATGACTTTTCCTTGTGACCATAAATGGGTGATGATGTCATAAACAGAGAGTTACAAGGGTTGGGACACAGGCGTGTGTGATCACATGGCCTGCCCACAGGGGTGTGTGACCCTGTTTTGATGAAAAGTTTTCTAAGTGCTCCAAAGTTCTCAGTTAAGTCCCGATCCACTTCTAATGTATGTTTAGGGCTTTGTAGGCCCAGAATAAGGACATGATGATTATAAATGAAAATTTTTAAATTTGAGAAAAATTTTATGACTTAGATTTGTGTGTTCAAGTGTGTTTAAGTACGGTAATGCCTCGTACCCTATTCCGACTTCGGATATGGGTATAGGGTGTTACATGGCGATACGGTCTTGTGTCCCCTGAAGGTTTTATAGCATGCAAGTTAGGCAATTACATGGGCTAGCATACGGCCTGGCACATAGGCATATGGGGCTATTTTGAGAGTTACACGTCTTGGCACACGAGCGTGTGACACTGCCGTGGGACCGTACTCAGTGAGTTACATTGGTGAGGATATCGGCTGCGACACAGCCATGTGTCCTTAATTCAATTGTTACACGGCCTGAGACACAGGCGTGTGTCTTAGCCGTGTGAGTCACATTGCCTTGCCACATGGCCATGTGACCTCTACAGTTAAAATTTACTAACTTTTTCTTAAACTTTCCAAATATTTCCAATTTAGTCCTAAATTTAGGCTCGATTTAAGGACGATACATATGTAGTTGACTGTTATATGATATGTTTATGATTAGTATGAGATGTATGTTTAAATGTTTTGTTTGTATGGTAACATTTTATAACCCTAATCATGGGACGGATATGGGTTAGGGGTATTACATTACTTGTCAAGAACTTTGGGATATTCACCTGTCTTGATAGTTTTATAATTGAGGTGGAGATTAAAAAATGTTTATGTTTAAACCTTTATACATGTAAAGTCACTTTAATACGACCTTATAATATTTTACATTTTGTTGTGTTATGGTATATATATAAAACAATAAATTATCTAACCATAATGATTTATTAGTAATATCAATTTTTTATTTATTATGTTTAATATATGTTTCATTTATACCTATTCATTTTATTTTTATATGAATAAATAAAGTTTTTGAAGATCAGAAATTTTTATCATTCATGTTGAAAAGAAGTGTAGAAGTATATATTATTTAAAATAAATTAAGCATTCATTAAGGTTATATAATAAAATGATTACATGCTCCTAAAGAGCTAATATTGCATCAATATGTAAAAAGCTCTTTAAGAGCTAATATTTTACCTGCTTGTGATGCAAAATTTTGTAAAACATAATATTATTTTTCAGCTTAAGAAGTTATATGTTGAAGGAAATTTTAGTGTGATTTACATTAAAACCATGGATACAAATGACATGAGATACTCATTTATTTGTGTTATATATAGTCCCTGAAGGAATACGTTACACTTATATGATTGACAAATGAGATAGTGAAAAGAAGTTCATTGTAACACCCTTTACCATACACGAATTACTAGATCCGAATATTGAGTGCTACAAGATTTAAACACTTAAAAAAATTAAAAGCAGGCATAAAACCATTCTAACACAAATTTCTTATTTCTTTATTTACTATTCTTGAAACAAAAGATAAATAAAAGAGAACATTTAATAATTACATCAAATTTTCAAAAGTAGCATATAATTTTATGACTTAAAAGCTTATTAGAGATAAGCTTTTTTATTTTTTAGAGTACTAAGCGCCATATTCCTAAGGTGCCCTTTGTATGCATAATATCTCAATACGAACTACCACCTTGGCGCATTCCTAGCTGGGTCCCTACTAGCATATAAACTTTACCTCAAAACCTGCATCACAACCAGACACTAATAAGTTCAAATGAACTTAGTGAATTTTAACCAAGGTTACCTTTGAACATTTTGTAGAATTCTTCAACTCGATGATTCTGAAGTTCTCTTTAGTATTTGGCGAACACTTTCCTAAACACCAGACGTATACCTTTACGCCAAACTCTACACTTGACCCCATATACACATTTCATTTCTTAGACGGATTGCAAAATTTACCCCTAAATGCTAGTCTTATTTCTCACTTTCTAGAAAGGCAAAAGTTGGATACATTCCCTGGAGTGATATTCATGCTAAAGTTATTTTCGATGGATTCTCACTCAAACTAACATTCAATGCTTTCCCTAGAATAATATATGCACAATTATTTGTCTTGGCTAATTCTTATATAGACAAATGTTGCATATTCATCTCAGAATGGTTCACAAATAGATCTTATCACTGGCGAACTCATACATTATTTCCACAACAGTTAGAATACTAACTAGATCATATCTTTAAGTAAACCCAGAGAACAATCAATTCTAATGGATGAAATATTTTAGGATATTCAATAGAATTCCAAAACACTATATTACATAGTGAGAGATACCCATATTTGGCAACTACTGTAGAAACCATGTAAACTCTATACTTAGCATGGAAATACTCTGGCTTGACAGACACTTATACGACCCATAACTTTGAGCACATCGAGTTCTTTATTCTTGTAGAACTATAGCAGATTCATATATTGGGTATATGTAGAGAAAACTCTTTCAGATGTTTCTTCAAACATGATTTTAAACCTTGCCACGTAAATGTGCTAACAGATTCTCGCCACTTAGGCTATACAGAACTTACCACAAAGGCATTGCAAAACACGCCACAAAAGTATTGCAGAATAAGCCACAAAGGCATTGCAGAATATGTCACAAAGGCATTAAAGAATACGCCACAAAGGCATTGTAAGTAACTTGCATATAAAGGCTTTATTTGGTCGCCACCAAGGTACCACATGAACTATCGTGTTTGCAACATTTTCTTATATTCATCATTGCGTGAGGTTTGCCTATCATTGCCCCGGGACACGCAGAAATCTAAGTAGATAAATGTGGCCCATCTGTTCTTTATAGAATATACCATGGTCATGGTTTTTCCTCGTACCAACATTCTTGTTTACTATCCAGACAGACTTCAAAGAATACCACCGTGTGGTCAAATCTCATATCACAAAATTTCTTGACATCTCGTCAAACCCTTATATCTCTGACAATTTCAACCATGCATCATACATATAATGTAAGTACACATTCATGTAGATTTTACTTATACCCATAAAAAAATCATACTTCTTCACATGCTTAACACACATTAACACAATCATGCAACACAATATACGCTCCATGGACAAACGTATAGTTGCCTCACAAGGCCACATGCACTCATGCATCCAACACATCACACACTTATAGTCATACAGACTTGTACGAGACGAGACTAGGAACTTACTTGAGAACTCACATTCACTTCAACTTAGAGTTTTTGTCCCAATGATTGTACCCGAACAAACAGCAACAACAACTTAAAAGAGTATGAAACTTCCATTAAAATCTCATTTATAGACAGTTTACTAACATTTCAAATAAAGACAACCTTATGTAGGGCCTCTTACTCACACCCTACTGTTTTTATGTCTCTTAACATCTTTACTCTTTCAAAATCATAACATGCAAAGCTATCAGATTTACCGGGAGGTTGAAACATCCACCCATTCTCCCCAAAACCTTAGCTTCCAGTTTAATGATTAAGAGGAGAATACTGAGACTTAAAAGGAGAACCACTATAAAACGAAAGGAAGAAAAGAGAAACATCTGAATGTTCCCATCTTATCACATATATATACTCAGTTCCTCTTAGTTGATCTTTACAAGTGTCATATACATACATAAATTGTCCTTTTAATGCCCTACAAAAATCGAGAAAAACATAAAAGAGAATCCACTACAGATATTGTTTGACTAGCCCAATCCATTTAGTTGACTCCCACCCAATCAAGTTACAGAACCCACATTGCACAGTGGTCGAGCAAATTAGGCATACCATGCTTTTGGCAGAAACACTAATAAAGGGTGCTCTTGAAGACGATCTAATCTCCCACAACTCATACACACACCTGATATGCACGTTGTGCTCAATCAAAATTTTGAGGCGTATCCTTTGGTTGGTGTACTCTTCTTCAATTGGGAGACAACTAAAGATGAAATCCTTAGATTCTAAATGGGAGGGTACATTATGTGCCAGGATTTAACTTGTCAAAATTCTTAAAAGTGGTGAACTATACTACAATAGTATGCCAAAACAGGTAACCTACATTTATATATTCGCCTTTTTCTTGGATCCGCTGATTTTGGAGTGTTACAACTCTCCCATCCTTAACAAAAATTTCATCCTTAAAATTTTTCTAACTTGGTAACACCATTGCTAGTGGTGTGCAGCCAACTTTTGAATAAGACATATCATAATATTTGGTGACATGACCAACATAAACATAATAGGCTTCTTATCCGTGGCGAGTATTTTCATATTTTAAATGTCCCAAAGAGTTTGATAGGTGTTGAGTGGTGATTAAGGAATTTAAATGGTCGCCTTTGAAAAACTTCTCACATACACTTGCTTCTTTAAAAAATATTGGGTGTTTGTCTCCTTTTCCTTTCTTCAAATAAAACATGTATATATACTAATATATCTACCACATACTTAGTACTTAAAGTTACTAAACCATAACTATTCAATCTAAGCATAATAAGTACCTAAATCCCATAATAATTCTTTTCACTTTCCTAATAACAACTTTAGTCCTACCTTAGTCACAATATTATTTCACACTTCAAACACATCGTAACACATTTACCTACACATGATCTGTAATTTGAATACATAATAGTTTAAATATAATTATCACATATGAACTTGCTTTCTCACATTTTATTTGACTTAACCCGCATAATATAGACATCAATATCATATGGCAGTAGGCAGTAGAACGAATCAATATGCCCCTCATTAGAGCATAAAAAAAGCAATAATGCAGGGCACAATTAAACACATTTTTGACTTAGCTAAGGCATAGTGGCGTAAAAATGATTATTGTAAATTCATCGTACGGACAACATTAGGTTTAATATTTAATCACAAAAACAACAACCTTCAAACACCATAAGTTACAACATTAAGCACTTCCAGATTCAATTCTCAAACATATAATTGTATCATATAAATATCACTATATTACCATTTGGACATTATAGTTTACAACATATAACACTTCAAATGTATTAAATTTTAACATTTGAACATCCTTTACTACCGATTGAACATCATAATTTTACAACATATAATGATTAACTTCTCATTAATCAGTCCCTTTAAATAACATAAGCATTTAACAACTTATTTAAACAGCAATAAAATTCATCATGCAACTCACATTAATGGACAAAAATATTGATAATATGCATACAAGCCACATGTATTGGCAACTCCCTTGATAGCCAAGTATTTCACCTATATTCTCCTAATACCATCACTCATACCATCTTAAAGATACAACAAAACAACCAAGGATGGAAATATAAAACTTATAAGCACTTATTATATCCAGCAAATAGTGTACAAAAATGTAGCATTTTCTAACAAGCTTGAAACATCTTTAAAACATAGAATCTAAATCTTGAAGGTTTGGCATTAGAAATACCAGATGGACAACATCTAAATGTCATTTTGGAATGGCATAAATAACAAAAAATGGATAGTATTTTAATTTCATTTGGAATAATATAAATATAACACCTTTAAACACATTTAAGCAACATACTTACTCATTTTAATATCATACTAGGACAACTTAAAACACCTTAAACACATTTAAGAAACATATTGTAAGAACCATGTTTGAACACATTACAACATAATTGAGAGGATATAATTGGACATCATTAGGTCAAATAGCAACAGCCTCATTCAACCCATCAAGCAGTTTAAAATCAACATGACCAATTGTATGTGAATCTGAATCAAGATGCTCTATAACTGAGAGTTGCATGCTAATTAGACAGGAATTTAGGTATGAAGTTAGACTTAAAACCTCAAGAACTTACCATTTGGATAGTTTAAATTCATCCTTAAGCCGCATTCAAACAACAACTAGGCCTTTAAAGAAGCACCATTATAGCACCTTTAAATTAGCATTTACAAGCTAAAACATCAAGCATTCAATAACAGTTTTTGGCAACCAAATTAAGCATTGAATTACCAATTCTTCTTCTTATTCTTCTTCACTTCTAATAGAAGCATTTAAATAAGAATAAAATATTCTTAAGCCACAAAAACTCGATTTCAATAACCCGTATAATCGTACCTTACCAACATGCAAAAATTAACTTTATTTAAACATGAGACCTACATAGTTACCACTTGAAAGACTTATCAAAATTTACCCCCAAACTGATTCTAGCCTCATGCAATTTCCTTCTCTTTCTTGCTACCACATCCTTAACATTAACATTATACTAAAGTGTTCATCACAGAAAAGTCTTTCACTTGCTTGCGGGACTAAGCCAGGTTCAACGCATTATGCATATAGAGCTAACTATATCTCCAACGTTAGAGGATCAACTAAATCAAAAGCTCTAATACCAATTAATATGTAACACTGTATACCCAACCTTAATTACTGGATATGAATATTTAGTGCTACAAGATTTAAACACTTAGGAAAAATTTAAAACAGTCATAAAATCATACTAACACCAACTTCTTATTTCTTTATTTACTATTCTTGAAACAAAAGATAAATAAAAGAAAACGTATAATAATTACTTCAGATATTCAAAAGTACCATATAATGTTATGACTTAAAACTTTATTAAAGGCAGACTTCTTTATGACGTAGAGTACTGAGCACCATATTTCTAAGGTGTCCTCTGTATGCATAATATCGCAACACGAACTGCCACCTTGGTGCATGCTCAACTGCGTCCCTACTAGCATATCAACTTTACCTCAAAACTTGCATCATAATTAGACACTCATAAGTGGAACTGAACTTAGTGAATTTTACCAAGGTTACCTTTGAACATTTGTTATAGAATTCCTCAACTTAAAGATTCTGAAATTCTCTTTAATCTTTGGTGAACACTTTCCCAAACACCAAATATTAGACCCTAAAACCTGGCCTAGAAGTTTAAAACGAATCAAGGATGTTACATTGATCACCGAAGTGATCGTAGGTAAATCTTTACAAACAAGTTATCACGTCAAACCAAAATATTTAATCGCTTAAATATCAGTTAGCAATAGCTATAGAAAAGTTTATTATAAAACCATAATTAAATTATCGATTAAAAGTTAAAACAGAACTTGTACCACAATTTTATAAAACATTTTTGTTCAAAAGCTAAAAAATTGAAATAGAAATTGGAAATACAACTTATACTGCATTAATCTCCAAGACTATCTGAGACCTCTGACTTGCCGAGTCCAGCTGCAGAAAACAAATGTGTACTTGAAAGGGGAACAGATACGGGTGAGCTACACAAGCGTAGTGTGAGAGTTCAAAACCAGTCTAACTACAAAATCTTAGAACATGATGCTAGATAACAGTTCAATAATAATATGTTCTTACAGGGACAAACAGATACAAAAGGTAAACTGACATCCCCATAGAAAGGTAACAATACAAGCCCACGAAGTCACACACAAGCACTGTCACATGTGCCAAGCAGTCAGACAGAAGTAGTTAGATAATCTCGCACGCAGAACACCCAAACAAATACATATGTATGCAATATGGTATTAAAATAACCCACCCATCCAGCCAACACACCTCTCCGCCCCCTATCACACTACATAAGAGTTGTTAGCTCATCCAACCCTACACACTATATTCATGGACTGAGCCACTCAGATATTTTATGCAGTAAGGCTATCGTATAAGCTGCACTATACAATATGGTAAACAGTGGTACAGATGTGCAGTTGAGCTCCAGATTAGTTAATGGTACGTAGTATAGCTAACATACATGCGGTACAGTGCGATACAGTAAACCACTATACTGGTAAGTTACAGCTAAGCTGCCAGATCAGATAGTTATTGTAACACCTCATACCAGTATCTGACGTCAAAGCAGGGTTCGAGGTATTACTGGACTTGAACGGTAACATTCATACACAACCGAACCATAAAATCTCATTACCATTTAAAACTTTTAATTCATACACTACTTATCCCTATTATAGGCCTACGAGGCCTTAAACATACACTGGAGGTGGTTTGGGACTGAACCGATACCTTTCAAGCACATAGAAAATTTTTACTCAAAATAGGGTCACACGCCCGTGTAACATGGGACACGCACATGTGGGCAGGCCGTGTGATCGCACACGCCCATGTCCCAAGCCCGTGTGGGATTTACTTTTCATTTTGAACCTACAGGGGTTTTCACACGGCCTGGCACATGCCTGTGTCCCTCACACGACCATGACACGCCCGTGTCCTCACCCGTGTGTGAAAACTTGGGTATTCTGTTTATGACATTAGCAAACATTTAGGGGCACACGACCAAGCCACACGCCTGTGTGCTAGGCCCTACCTTCCACACTGCTGAGACACACAGTCGTGTGTCTGCCTGTGTGTTTACTACTGGGTATTCTGTTTTGCATAATTTTAGGTGCAGTGTAACACCCCAAACTCGGCCTAAAAGTTAGGCCTAAATCTGGCGTGTCAGATTGAAGTGTTTTTTGAAAACCTTGTTTCCATTGAAAACCCTTCTTATTAAAACTTGTTACCATTTAAAACTTGTGTAAAATCTCGAATTTCATATGCGTATATTTAAAACGTGGTTTATTAAAAGACGTTCTCTTGAAAAATGTTATTACCTTTAAAACTTAATTGTTATGGAAGCCTAATTTAAAGCAGTTGCAGAAACGTGATATTTTGAAAAATAGCTGTTGTTTTGGAAAAACCGTGTCCGACTTCTAGCAATTAAAAAATAATAAATAAAATCCCAAATGTAAAAACCAGAAATTTTAAAAGGCCTTATTACAACCTAAACCAGAATAAAGTACTTAAAAGTAAGTCAAGACAGAGCATAAGCAATGTGTGTCCTTCTCTGAGTCCCTCACAGCACCGGTCCTCCTAAAGCTAAGGATTACCTGCACAGTTATTAAATGGGGTGAGTTTTATGAAAACTCAGTGTGTAATCCCCTACTATATAAAACAAACAGTCAATCATACAAAGGAATTAAAAGTCTAGACCCCAGCCCTACAACAGTTCTAGTTGGGCCTTAGCCCACTATAACAGACAGTACCAAATGGGCCTCAGAACATTACAGAATCAGAAACATTATCAGAATTAGAATCAAAATCAGAATTAGAATCAGGTCCTAAGCCCAAAACAAAATCAGTAACAGTATAATACAGATATGTAGAATAGACTAGGTCGAAGCCCTATACAGAACAAGTCAGTCTGAGCCTTAGCCCTATACAGAACAGTGTGGGCCAAGCCCATAACAGAATCAGAACAATATGCGAATGCAATCCCAACTGAGTCCAGCCATCACACCACCTGTACCAACCCAACACACCATGTGGGGAATAACTCGACCCACCCAGCCCTACACACCAATGACGCAGCCATGCTGCTAATAACAGATAACGTGGCGAAGCCATTAGTATCAGAATAAGTGGCAAAGCCACTAGCACAGAACTTCCTCAAAATAGATTTCCCAACCTAATATGTCGTGTATGCTATGCTCAACCATCACACATGCATGCAGAATGGCCATGTTCAGTATCAGTCATTTAAACACATATTAAAACATATCAATCACCCAACCACGGTCACGTCAGTTAAATCACTGTCATACGAAAACAGTCAAATATGTCAAACATGCAGTCCAAGTCAGTCACTTGCCCACAAGGGCAAAACAAGCATTTAACACCTTAGGGGAAAATGGTAATTTTACCCCACAGGGGTATCTCGGTAATTCTACCCTACAGGGGTATTTTGGTAATTTTACCCTACAGGGGTATTTCAGTAATTCTACCCTACAGGGGTATTTCGATAATTTTGCAACCCAAGGGTATTTTAATAATTTCACAAACTAGGGGTATTTTGGTAATTTTGCCATCCAAGGGTATTTCGGTAATTTCACAAACCAAGGGTATTTCGGTAATTTTACAATCCAGGGGTATTTCAGTAATTTCACAAAACAAGGGTATTTCGATAATTTTGAATTCTGGGTATTTTCGTAATTTGTAAACTGGGGTATTTCTGTAATTTTGTAAATTGAGGGTAAAAAGTAATTTTACAATTTTAGGGTAAAATGATAATTTTACAAATAGGGGTAAAACGATAACTTTACAAATCAGGGGTAAAATGGTAAGATATATATGTGTGCATACAAACGAACAGAATCATAATACAAGGTTTCAGACAGTAACTCAAAGATAGAAACTCACACCCAATCAGTTAGATACAGAATGCACACAATCTCACAGAACAGTGGCACATTGATAGTCAGTTAGACAGAGCATATAAGCATACGCACCCAGTTAAGTAAGTTCTAAAAATAGTCAACTTACACATAACAGTCGCGACAATACATAGGCTGAGAACATGGTCTACAGATTCAGATTGAGACACTTAACCACCTTCAGTTAAGTCTAGCCAAGTATCAGGCACACAAACACATTTTTTAGATTGAACATCCTCAACTAAAATTCGGTGAGCTAGGACCCACGATAGTGTGCTCCGGTCGTGTGGAATAACCTATGCCGTGTGGAGGAAGGCACACTGTCATGTGGCAAAGGCACATGCTCGTGTGAACTAGGGACACGACCATGTGAACAAGGCGTGTAACTCACTATCCAATTTTGCCAAAATAAAGTGTAGGGTAGACACGGCCGTGTAAGGGTCTCATACGCCCGTGTGTCCCACCAGACACGGGCGTGAGTCCAAAACACATGCCCTTGTGGAATCCCTAAACCCTCAAATCAGCCACACGGCCGCGTGGCCAGGCTGTTGGCACCAAGTCACTAAGTCTCTAATTCCTGATCACACACGCCTGGGTACCTAGGGGACACAGTCGTGTGGTAACCAAAATTTGGCTGGAACCTTAATTCCCAAAAGCAGTCGGCCATGTGAGTTGTCACATTCCCGTGTGAACGTATGTATGGTCATGAAACCACCCTAAACTAGACCCGAAAAGGCTGTTTTGGCCATCCAAACAGTTCCGAACCATAGCCACTACCACATTAGATAAAAAAGGCATTTTCCCCTTACTTTTAGTGACTAAAACCCTAAACCAACGAGTTTGTGCACAGTCACGAAAAGCCAAAACAAAATAAACAAACAAAATAGTGTAGTAAAGGTTTGAATCCCACACCTGTTTTACAATCGGAGCCGACGACGGAGGAGCAAAATTCCAAAAACCGCAGACAAAACATTTTCAAAACAAGGAGAAAAGCCTAAAAAGAAAAACAAAAAGAGGGAGAAGGAGAAAAAGAACAAGTAACCCACAACAAAATAAAAATAAAGAAATAAAATAAATTAAAATTAAATAAATTTTAATCTAAATAACATAAAATAAGCAGCAAAATAAAACCAAAGAGAAAATTCACTTAGAAAGTGCACAGAAAGACTCGAACCCAGAACCTAGGGACAAACTAGCACACCCTCAACCACTAGACCAGAAGGCCTATTCTGCGACTAAAATGCGCCACTAAACACAATAGCACATCCTCTTCACTGACCCAAACCACAAACACTCAAAACTTCTAACCCCAAAATCGAGGTGTTAAAACTCACCCTTCCTTAAAACAATTTCGTCCCCAAAATTTCCACTAACAAAATGAGGGTATAACAAAGTCTACCCTACTAAGTTCCCGCTGTGCACTCTAGTCCCAAACACCACCACACCAAACTTGAACGCAAGACTTTTCACACATACCAGAATACTTAACCACTGAAGTAGAAAGATATTTGTGTTACACACAATTACTATGCTCAAATCAAAGCATCGAAACATTCACCACTATACCTATGTCAAAAATGTTGAGGACATTCTCGAATATGATACTTGGTGGACCCGTATCTCAGACATGCTCCCACCTTCTTCCAACAATTGCCCGGATTGTGCTTCTTACAATACTCACAAGACAAAATGCTCGCACCTCCACTAGCACTTTCAGCACAACCGCTATTGCCACTCAAATGCATTCTAACATGCTTCGCAGAACAAGGCCCCAACCTCGGAGGACTGCGATCTCCTTTCTTCCCACAATCAACACACCTACTTTACACTAACTCTCCATGCTTCCCCAGCTTAGCCTCGAAGACTTTCTCTAACACTTCCCTCACTACTCGAGTTAGTACCTCAGTACCAAGCTCCAGGTTATCGATACCCAAAGTTGACAAAATCACATTGTCCTCCGACTGCTGAACAGACACATGTCCCGGAGAAGTAGATGACTCTTTGCAATTTTGCTTACCTTCAGAATCCATACCAGTCTTCTACTAACTTAAAGTAATTTGTATTTCATCAGTAGTCATAACATAAATATCTAATGAAACAGTTCTAATCTTACAATTTCAAATTTCTACCTGGACCGGCATTGGAGCCTTAGACAGTTCATTTCTGTAAAATATTTTCCCATAACATAAATCGTTTCAGCTTACTGTGGTAAAGTTCCTCAAAAATTCCTTTTTGTAAAACAATTACATGTACACACGGATACGCAAAAACACAGGCTGAGTTTTTGCAAACATGGCTCTGATACCACTAAATGTAACACCTTAAAACCCGTCCTAAAAGTTTAGACCGAATATAGGATGCTACATTGATCACCGAAGTGATCGTAGGTAAGTCTTGACAAACAAGTTATCACGTCAAACCAAAATATTTAGCCACTTAAATATCAGTCAGTAAAAGCTATAGATAATTTTATTATAAAACTGGAATTAAATTATCGATTAAAAGTTAAAACGAAACTTGTACCACAATTTTATAAAACCTTTTTGTTTAAAAGCTGAAAAACTGGAACAAAATATAACTTATACTGCATTAATCTGCAGGACTGTCCGAGACCTCCGACTTGTCGAGTCCAGCTGTAGAAAACGGAAGTGCATCTGAAAGGGGAATAGAATGTGGTGAGCTACACAAGCTCAGTGTGAGTTCAAAACCAGTCTAACTACAAAATCTTAGAATAGGATCTCAGATATTAGTTCAATAATAATCTACCGGGTCTCACACACCAGTGTGTCCCACCAAATACGGCGTGAGTCCAAAACACACGCCTGTGTGGAATCCCTAAACCCCCAAATCAGCCATACGGCCGTCTAGCCAAACTGTGTGGCATCAAGTCACTAAATCCTCAATTCCCAAACACACACCGCCATGTACCGAGGGCATACGACTGTGTTAAAATCGACAAAATCTACAAATCGACCACATATATGTGGCCAGGCCATGTGGTACCCAAATTTCTCCCGGAACCCTAATTCCCAAAAGCACACGGTCGTGTAAGTCATCACACGCCCGTGTGGATGCCTGTGTTGTCATGACACCACCCTAAAACAGCCTCAAAAACATTGTTTTCGCCACCCAAGTAGTTCCCAACCTTAGCCACTACAAAGTATATCAGAAAAAGATGTTTTCCCCTTAGCCCCAATGATTAAAACCCAAAACCAACGAGTTTGAGCACAGTCACAAAAAGCCAAAATAAAATTAACAAACAAAATAGTGTAGTTAAGGTTTGAATTCCACACCTGTTTTGCGATTGGAGCCGAAGACGGATGAGCAAAATTCCAGAAACTGTAGACAAAACATTTTCGAAACAAAGAGAAAAGCCCAAAATAAAAAATAGAAATAGCGAGAGGGAGACAAAGAACGTGTAACCCACAACAAAATTAAAATAAAACAATAAAATAAAATAAAATAAAATAAATTTTAAACTAAATAAAATAAAATAAAATATGTAGCAAAATAAAACTAAAGAGAAAATTCACTCAGAAAGCGCACACAAAGTCTCAAACCTAGATCCTAGGGACACACTAGCACTCCTTCAACCAATAGACCAGCAGGCCTATTTTGCCACAAAAATGCGCCACTAAACACAATAGCGCATCCTCTTCACTGACCCTAACCATAAACACTCAAAACTTCTAACCCTAAAATTGGAGTGTTACACCTGACGCATACCTTTATGCCAAACTCTACTCTTGACCCATATACACATTTCACTTATTAGACGAATTATAGAATTTACCCCTCAACAAGAGTCTTATTTCTCACTCTCCAGAAAGGAAAATGCTGGATACATTCCTTGAAGTGATATTTATGTAGAATTTACTTTTGACGGATTCTCACTCACACAACCATTGAATGCTTTGCCTAGAATACTATATACACAATTATTTGTCTTAGTGGATTCTTATATATACAAATGTTGGATATTCATCTCAGAATGGTTTACAATTATATCTTATCTTTGGCGAGCACATACACTAATTCTACAACTGTCAAAATACTAATCATATCATATCTTTAAATCAACCTAGAGAACAACCAATTCTAATGGATGAAATATTTTAAGACATTCAGAAAAATCTTAGAACACTATATTTCTTGCTACCCATATTTAGAGCATACTGTATAAACCAGATAAACCCTATAGTTGTATTAAAATACTTTGGCTTGACGGACACTTATACTACCCATAACTTCGAGCACATCGAGTTCTCTATTCTTGCGGAACCATACTGGATTCATATATCGAGTAAATGTATGGAAAACTCTTTCTGACATTTCTTCAAACATGATTTCAAACATTGCCATGAAAACGAGCTAACAAATTCTCGCCACTTAGGCTATACAAAACTTACCACAAAGGCATTGTAGAATACACCATAAAGCTATTGCAGAATACACCACAAAGGCATTATAGAATATACCATAAAGGCATTGTAAAGTACGACACAAAGACATTATAGAATATGACACACAAACATTACAAAAGACACCACAAAGTTATTGCAAGTAACTTGCCTATAAAGGCTCTATTTGGTTACCACTACGGCACTACATGAACTACTGTGTTTGCAATACGGATTAACCTAAACTCATCGTGGCGTGATGTTAGACCATCATGGCCATAGGACACACTAAAACCCAAGTAGATAAATATGGCCCATCTATTACTTACAAAATATGCCATTGCCATGGTCTTTCCTCATACCAAAATTCATGGTTACTACCCTAATCGACTTCGTTGAATACCATCGTGAGGTCAATTCTCATATCACAAAATTTACCGACATTTTGTCAAACCCCTATTTCTCCAACATTTTTAACCATGCATCATACATATAACTTAAGTACACATTCATGTAGATTTTGTTCATATGCATAACAAAATCATACTTCTTCACGTGCTTAAGACACATTGACACAATAATGCACCATAATATACGCTCCATGTACAAACATATAGTTTCCTCATAAGACCACAAGCACTCATACATCTAACACATCACACACTTAATTTATCTAGATACTATACGGGGATAGCACATATATGGTCAATAGTCACTCAAGGATTCATACATCATTACTGGGACATCAACGATAAGAAGAAACTTTCTAAAATGACTTGTAAGAGTCAAGACTAGGGACTCACCTGAGAACTTACCTTCACTTCAAATTAGAGTTTTTGTTCCTATGATCCTACTCGACTCCTTTATCTTTACTCTTTTAGAATCATAACATGCAAAGCTATTAGACTTACCTAGAGGTTGAAACATCCACCTATTATCCCAAAAACCTTAGCTTCTAAATTAATGATGAAGAGGAGAATACTTAGGTTTAAAAAGAAGAACTAAAGTATAGAACAGAAGGAAAAAAATTAAAACATCTGAACGTTCTCTTCTTACCATATATATAATCAGTTCCTCTTAGTGGATATTGACAAGTGTCATATGCATACAAAAATTGTCCCTTTAATGCCCTACCAAAACTGAGAAAAACATGAAAGAGAATCTAGTGTACATTTTGCTTAACCAGTCCAGTTCGTTAAGTTGACTCCACCTAATCAAGTTATAGAATGCATATTGCACCGTGTTTGAGCAAACTAAGTGTACATACCTTTGGCAAAAACTCTCATAAGGCATGCTCTTGAAGATGATTTAATCTTCCACAAGTTTCACACATACTTGATATGCACGTTGTGCTTAGTCAAAATTTTGAGGTGTACTCTTTGGTTGGTGTAATCTTCTTCAGTTGGGAAACACCTCAAGGTGAAATCCTTAGATTCTAAATAGGCAAGCACATCATACGCCAAGGTTTAACTTGCCAAAATTCTAAAAAGTGTTGGACTATACTACAATAATGTGCCAAAACATGTAACCTACTGATCTACCTTAATTCGATGTAGCAAATTAAACTAGTTTTCACATTTGAAGAGCTTGAATACAATCATTTTTATTATGTTTTAGTTAAGTTTTTATTATTTCATTTTCATTCAATAAAAAGTGTAATTTGAGTCTTTTATTAAACTTAGGGGCCGAATGAGGCCTAAGGGTGAGATAACATATGTTGTGACTATTGAAAAGACCATTAGAGAGCGTACCAACTCAATACTGGTTGTTGTGTTGTAAGACAAGGAGTTTGATGTCGTAACATAAAGAGCAAAGCACAAGAATCCTAAGACTGCCATTAGTGTCACGACACAACCAAAGAATGTTGTAACACACCCCTGAAGCTACCCTGAGTACGAGCATACTGCATACATGATAGTAGATGATTTTATAATTTTTACTATTAGACTACTAAGTTCTATATTACACTGTAAATAGACATTTAGCAATTGAATGTACCAAATGATATAGAGAGAACAGGGAAACGAGCATGCTAGTATGTGTGATATATGGTTGAATTTGTAATTGTTTAGTGTATTAAATTTGTGAATATTGAAATACCTATGGATGACCTAAGGCATTGTTTGGTGTACACCTAGAGCTAAAAAGCTAACCTTTATTTATTCATCCTTATCCTATACTTGTGCCAAAAAAAAAAAACTTATTGAGGAACCTTCATACAAAACCCAAGCAAAAAAATAATGATTTATATTTACCCTTTTTCTTTAGTCCTGAACTGTAAAACTATAGACACTCAGCCATATGTATCGAACGTTAAGTAGACACATTACAGCAGATTTGGTAGAAACAGAGTGAAATATGAAAGATCAGTGTGAATAGTGATTAAAGGCTAGCTTAAAAGTGCAAAATGAAAGAAAAATCCAAAAAGACAGTCAAACGAGTAGAAAAAGTATGTGAAAAATAAATGTATTTTTGAGTGAGATGTGTTGAAAAAGAAAGAAAACCACAAAGTCAGCAAAATAAAAAAACTAGTTTATTAGTGTACAAAAAACTCGTAAGCTAATCGTAGTTGCTACATTATGCTATGATTTCCTATGTGGAGAAATAAGTAAGGTGAGAGAAGGAGAAATAAAGCGGTGAACGAGAAAGGGTAACTAAAGGGGAAAGTAGGGAACAATACTATGTGCTAAACTATTTTAGTGCTTGAAACTATCTTGATGCTTACAATTCTTGAATTCCAACCCGGTCCTAAGCCTCAAAACGTTACAAGCCAAAAAGCCCTTTGTGACTTATGTAGATGTATTCATGAATTGACATCATACTTAATAACTGTATTGATTATTGTTTGTATTCTGCCAAGATAATCAAATTACATGTACAATTTATTGATGGATCCCTACATTTGAAACTTTTAATGTTTTTATGCTTTGTAATATGCTGAACTTAGGTGTTTCATATTAAGAGTGGCAAGTTAGCTAGATATCATGCCAAGATTATGTGTAAATATGAAATGCCGAGTTATGTGCTTCAAAGTTAACATTTGTACCATATTTGCTCAATGGTTGTCTTTTAATTACTATTTTTGTTTGCGTTGCTTTAGGACAAGTAATAACTTAAGTATAGGGGAGTTTGATTTTTCGTAATTCTGTGTAACAAGTTAAACTAGTTTTCACAATTGATGAGCTTGAATACAAGCATTTTTATTATGTTTTACTTGAGTTTTAAGAATTTCATTTACATTCAATAAAAAAGTGTAATTTTAGTCTTTTATTGACCTTAGGGTCAAATAAGGCTTAAAGGTGAGCTAATATACATTGTGTGAGTGTAGGAGACCATTAGAGGGCGTACCAACTTAATACTAGTCACTGTGTTACAACACGAGGAGTTTGATGTTGGAATACAAGGAGAAGAGCACAAGAATCCCAAGACTACCATTAGTGTTGCGACACACCCATGAAGCTATCCTGCGAAAGATCATATTGCATTCGAATGTCACAACATAGGCATTAAGGTGTCGCGACATCAGTCTTGTATAAGAAGTAATTATGAGTCAGGGGCATTTTCGTCTACACAATCAAATATTAAGCACAAGAGGTCAGTTGACCTAGGGTTGAGGATGACGACAACCCTAACTCTATAAATAGGCTCTTAAACACTTGTTAAAGGAGAGCTTTCATACTTTATAATTTTTTTTAATTTAATTTTTTAGTTTTTCTTTTTCCTTAGCCTTTATGTTATTTTCAGTTTTGCTATTTGCATTTGTCGGGAGATCTTATTTGTGGAACAGGAGTGGATTTCGGGCTTCAATCAATACAATTTTTTGTTAAACCTTCGTCTCTGGATTTGTTATTAATGTTTATCTTTCACATCAAGTTTATTATGTTTTTCAGATCCATGAGAAACTAATCCTCTTATGAGGGATCAGTTAGTGGAGGTATGATTAATTGATTATTTTGTTAAGTTTTTGTAGCACCCCGCTAGAATAGGGTACGAGGCATTATCGGACTTAAACATAAACATTCAAATGAAATCGAGCCATAAAATTTTGTTTATATCGAAATTATTCATTCACCTGCATATCTTCCCTTACATGGGCCTACGGGACCTAAAACATCCATTGAGAGTAGTTCGGGACTAAACTAGAAACTTTGGAACACTTAGAAGATTTTCATGTTTTGGAGAATCACATACCTGTGTAGGTAGGCCGTGTGGTCACACACACTTGTATGGCTTGGGTCACGCCCGTGTCCTCAACCCATGTAACTCTCTGTTTATGAAGTCATCAGCAAAATAAAGTTAATAGAGCCAAGTCAAATGCCCATGTGATAGGCTGTGTGGTGAATTTAATTTTCGCATATAAGGTGCAGACTTCATACATCCTGGGCAAATGCCCGTCCTTAGGTGGGGCCATCCATACGGTTGAGATACATGGCCGTATCTCTACCCATGTGTTTACCACTAGACATTCTATTTTACAAAATTAGGTTACAGGGGACACATGGCCTGTTCACACACCCATGGGGCTGTCCGTGTTTCACACACAGCCTAGACACAAGCCTGTGTGTCTACCCGTATGGACAAATATAAGGTTATTTACCAAGCCTTTTTGCCACCCTAAAACACAAGCACACTTACACCAATTTAAAGGCACATAATATAACATATTTAAGTTGTCAAATATCTCAAAACCAAGTCATCCACATGTCATTCACATACCACACTTATCAAGCCTATACATCACATACTTAGCAACTTAAACATGCAAGCTATCACTTTCATGAATAACATTATCATATGCATATACCAATAACCAATATTGGCCAATTTCATATGGTCTTATACAAAATGAATCAAGTATCATCATAAGCCAACATCTTTGGCTAAACCAATATGACACATAACAAAAAGACCAAGTCCCTATACATGCCATACTCAAAATGTTAAAACTAGCTATATCTAAATACTTCAATTGATAGTGTGATCGAGTCTCCGACGTCTTTCAATCCCCGAGCTAGCTTGGCGACACTATAAGAAAAATAGAGAAGAAAGGGAAGTAAGTATAAAGCTTAGTAAGTTTGCATGTAAATAATCAACAACATTAGTCATGCACTATCATACACATGACATAAATATAACTTGTCACAATGTCACCAAGTATCATAGATACATCTTAGGCCATGTTATTTATATAATGTACCATAAAACTCATGTTCATGATTCCTTCATTCACTTCTTACCGAGACCTTACCGATGCATAACTCAAGAATTATGAGCTTCATGTATGTACCTGTACTCTTTCAACATGTTCATACCTTGTCATTTCTTTGACATACTCTTGAATTACAGGTTAAACCACTTGGAATACTAAAGGATACTCGAGAAATCTCATACACATGGTAGGATGCCAATACCATATCCTAGATATTGTCTTACATGGGATCACAAATTGATGCCAATGCCATATCCCAGATATGGTCTTATACGAGACATCATATCGACGCCATGTCCCAGACATGGTCTTACACGAAATCTCATAACGAAGCCATATCCCAGATATGGTCTTACATGTAATCACGCAATCAAATGTCGATGCCAAATTCCAGATATGGTCTTACATAGGATCTCATAACCCTAATGTCATGACATTTGTATCCTATCTATTCCTAAGGTTCAATCAGGATTTCGAGACATCAAAACCTCGTCACATTATGATCGAGTCATTGTAAATCAAAATTCATAAAATAGTTATACATATCATGCAATAATAAAGCATTAGATACATAATGAAGTAATGTCACATTATTTACCCACAAACTTACCTTGGTAACAAAAATTGACTAGTTATACAATTTAGTTCACAACTTTGTTCTTTCCTCGATTTAGGTTCAGACTTTGTTCCTCTTGATCTATAATAGAAAATTTTACTTATTTTATCATGACAAATTTCAAATCAATTCATAGATCATACTTTGGAAAAATTATAATTTTGCCCCTAAACTTTCACATATTTACAAATTAGTCCCCAGGCTCGTAAAAATGATTTTCATTCGATTTCTTTGTACTTTAAGCATAGTTGGACACATTTCATGCTTATAACAGCCCATCTTTTCTTTCAAATCAGATTTTTACCTCTTATTTACAATTTTTACAAATAAGTCATTTTTAGGGTTTTCATGAAAAATCACCTTGTAAAATATGTTTATCACACATCAAACTTTCATATTCCTTCATTAAACATCAAAATACATGTCTGTCATGCATGGGTAAATTTTTGAACATGAACCCGAGCTCAAAATAATTGTAAAAATAGCTAGATCAGTTGATAACTACTTAAAAAATGTAAAGAACATTAAAAACGAGGCTAGGATGCACTTACTATTGAGCTTGAAAATGAAAAAAACCCTAGCTATGGAACTCTTAGAAATTTTGACAATTTCTTGAGGAAGATGAGCACATTTTTGCTTTCTTTTTTCCTTTTTTTTTCATTTAATAACCAAATGACCGAAATGCCCTTTTTACTAAAGCATCAAAATTTACCCATGCATGCCCATTTTTGTCCAAAAATATAAAAATTGGGCAAGGGTCTATTTAAGAACCGCTAATTAATAATCCAAAGCTATTTCATACTTAATGCTTCTAGAATATCATATTTTGTAACTTTTGCAATTTAATCCTAAAAGTCAAATTGAACACTTATTCACAAAATTTCTTCATGAAACTTTCACACAACCATGCAAACATGTCATGGATCTAAAAAAAAAACATAAAACAATTATTTCTACTTCAAATTTATGGTCTCGAAACCACTATTCTGACTAGGCTCTATATCTGGACGTTACAATTTTCGTAGCGAACCAACTATTCGAGAGAGGAAGAACTTAAGCCCTTGTTTTGATGACCTAGGAAGTCATTTATGTAGGAATTAAATCAAAATTGGTATGGCCTATCCGTGAACACCTTAGCCTCGAACTAGTCTGGATTCTAAGGTCGAGAGATAAGTAGTTCTTGCTGAGTCATTAGTCTAGTGAAAGATCGAGAGATCCTACTAGGGTAACAACTAGTTGATTGAACAGAGAACTCGAAGTGATAGTTAGTTATGATTACCGAAGTGAGCTAATCACTCATGCTCAGATCTGATTTAGTTTCTACATTAAATTTCCTGAATTCTTTTTCTTTATATTATTTAATTCTTTATTTAAAAACTTACAAAAAATATTTCTTTATGTTTATTCATAATATAATTTATTTAAAGTACTAATTAACTCTATTTGTGCCTAGGTTAGGGTTCATTTAGTGCTCGCCTCCCTTGGCTACGATCCTTGGAGTACTCGCTTCGTTGTAACTATATTACAACCTGACTCGTATACTTGTGAACACCACCTATTTGATATATTTTGTGTAGGATTCCTACTCTGGATGTTGGTACACCCAGAGACGGTAACCTACATATCTATTGATCGTGATCTGATGAAGTAATAAAATGATCGTACCTAAAAGTCTAACCATTATCACGATAAAAGGCAAGCGCACATATCGAATAGTAGTATAGCTAGTGGCAAGACCAGAATATCGAATCCAAGGAACTAAAAATACTAGTAATGACTTCCTTCCTATTATTTAGCCTAAGAATGAAAAAAGGTTTGGTTGTAAACTATCTAAATTAAACTAAAGAAACGACAAAGAGTAAATTGGGAAAATTACTTTTGGGAAAACTGATTGATAAGCACAATATGTAAGGAAGAATCCACGTAGAGTTTACTTTTTATCTAACTTTGAACTAGACGATTTCTTCATTCGACTTGATCCGTAGAGATCCCTAAATTATGTTAATACCTCCATCGAGGATAAGAATAACTAATCCTAGGTTGATTAATTGAAATCTCTTTCTAATTAAAACCCCTAGTCTTACATTAACTCGATCTATGGATCCCCATATTAGATTTGACTCTAATTTGGCAGATTTTTGTCATCCTATGTCTAGGATTGCGATCAAATCCGCTTAATTGTGTTAGATATACTCCTATACAGGGACTTTTGATCCTCTGCATAAGCACATTAGACTTAAATTAATATCCCAGAAATATCAATTCAAGAGTTAAAAACACAATTAAGACCAAGTCAAATATTTATCATATAGTTCAGATAACAATAACAAGATTCGTCTTAGGTTTCATCCCCTTAGATATTTGGGGTTTTAGTTCATAATTATAAAAAGAAACATCTCAGAATAAAGAAAATAACAAAACATAAGAAAACCCAAAACTCCTGAAAAGATTATAGGGAGATCTTCTGTCTTGATGTAGATCCTGGCTTTTGAGATGGATCAATCGTCTTTCCTTTGAGTAATTCCATGCCTTTAGCTCTCCATCTTGGTAGGAAGACTATACCCTTGGCGAGAATAATGTACACCCTTGTAGTTGCCTACTAGGGTCTTTATATAGAGTTTGGAGAGTCTTTCTTATCCCTTAAGTAGCCTTTTTCGAGTGAATTTGAACTTCATCACGACAGGGGCACGCCCGTGTACCATGCACTTGTGAATTAATGTTGGGCCATGTTCAAGCCTTTTAGAGTGGCACGGCCGTGTGGGTTGCCCGTGTGAATCGATTCTAGGCCGTGCTCGAGCCTATTTATATGACACGTCTGTGTGACACGCCCGTGTGATGAACTACTAGACTGTGTTGATTCCTTACTTTGGCCCATTTTCTCTGTTTTTGGACCATTTCTTATTCTTTTCACTCCCCTAAGCTTACTTAAGTATAAAACGTGAAATTAAAGGTTTAGGAGCATCAAATTCCACAAATCAAGGAATAATTCATCCATAAATGTGCGAAGCATGAGGTAAAAACATGTATAATTTACGATTTATCAAATACCCCCACTCTTAAGCCTTTGCTTATCTCAAGCATAATCTCATCCCACAATTAAAAATCATTTTTCTTAACTTATGATCCTTATCAATAAAGTTTCAAACTAATCCACAAGTAATCATACCTTGAAAATTCAACCGAAAGAAAATTAATGTCTCAAACAATGTAAGTTGAGAATCTTATCATAGAAACATAGGCCTTCTCCCTTCTTCTAGGTAATTACCTTGAACTTAAAATCAACAAGAGTTGACATCCTCCCTAAAGATTCACTCTATCCACTTGAAGTGTTTAGGGTTCAAAAATTAAGCACTCATTAGTCAATCTAAAAATTATTACCATAAGCTTGCAGGAAAATCAAATCTCCACCACTATATATTGATATGACACACTGATCAAAAGGTCTTTCAAGGGCTATAACGTGCCCTTGGTTAGGGGTGTGGTCACAAGCTGAAAAAGATAGTTAAAATTGAGATTGAATTGAAAAATCATCTAACTAGAAAGATCTCTATCATTGAAACATATTCCTAGAATAAAGCCTTTTGGATGAGATCGTTTAAGAACAAGAGCTCAAAAATTACATGGAAATATGCAAAACATTGAATTACAACTGGAATATAGATATGTTTTTTTTAAGAACAAGTCAAATAACAACAAATTAAATATTTATAAACTTTAAAAACTAAAAAGGAGAACAAAGCTAGCCAATTATTCAGCTCAAATCTCGAAAAAAATAGGGATCAAAATAATTGAAAGGAATTCAACAAAAATGGGTTATAGGTTAATATTGAAAGTAAGTCAAGGAATGGTTTGTTAGGCTCAATAGGGTTCACTAGGGTTTAATTTATGGAGGTAGGCTTTTATGGAGTAAGTGGGTTAAAACCTAGGTGCCTTTATCATTTCGGTATATCAAATCAATGATGTGGTCTTGACATGTATAATCGAAGCAAGTTCTATAATAATAGATCAATATTGACTCACTCAAAGAAACAATAAATGTGAGCACGAAAGAATGTATGCTCAAAAGGCTCAAAAATCTCACCAGAATTATGGTTTTTGATGTCAATCCTACGAATTTCAAATCTCAACATAACACTTAAAATTGGGGAAAACAACCTAGAAAAACTTTAAATTCTCAAAAATTTCAACTTATCATGCTTGATTCTCTAATGTCTTTAAGTTTGAATAATCAAAGCATAAGTACTTATGTCTTAATTCTCAACATATCAATAAAAATCATAAATCAATTAGAATTCATTTCAATAGGGGATTGAGACTAATGCAGATAGTGAAAGTGAGAATTTGAAATTTGAGAACAATGCAACAAGTTAATGGCACAAATTTTCAGGGGTTCAAGGATAATATAAAGAATGAAAGTGAACTCCCCCCATACTTAAGATGTACATTGCCCTCAATGTACAAAGATACATTAGTAGCAATAGAAGCATAAAATCATAAGATATGGAGAAAAGTGAAACTCCCTGAATATTGGATGAATTCCTTGATCTGGATGTGAAGATTTGTAGGGAAGGGTGTTTATCCCTAATTTTCGTACCAAACGGATATGACGATCGGTGTCGTGGTGGCTATGGCCGTGGTGACGAGGGTTGTGGTCGTGTAGGAGCTAGCAGTCGTGGCAGGGTTTTCCCGTTAGATATGAATTTAAGTTGTAAGGCTCTTTTGAAACTACGATAGCATTTATCAATTTTTGGGAATTGGATTAGCACAGTGTACCCGTTAGGAAATAGCCAATATTAAACAATTGAAATAAAATAAACTAAGTTCGTAAAATACTAAAATTCAAATAATGAAAAAGATAAGATAAAAGAAAAAGGAAAAATAAAAATGAAAATAAAGGAGAAGATAAGAGGACTCGTGAGTCCTAATCTGTAGCTTGTTCGTGAGGTGGGGGCGGTGATGAAATGTGTAGATGCTGGCATATCTGCTGAAGAGTAGCGTCAATATGGTCAAATTGTTGGAAGCACTGCTGCTCGAATCATGTAAGGCGCTCAGATATGTCAGCATAGGAAGCTGCCGCATGAACTGGGCGGTAAATAGGTGGTGGCTCAGTCAATGCCTCCTCCTGTGGTGGGACATCATCAGGAATGTCTGCTGGGTCCTCCTACTCGACACCCTAGAATAGGCGGTATTGCGGAGGATCGGTCCCATGTCGATGCTGAGTCATCCTCATGTGAAGCATGCTTTGGATGCCCTATGGGGACATCTGGCCAACGAGAGTATAGGAGGATGTTTGGGCTTCTGTGTTGGGGAGGCCAAAGTAGCGGGCCATGTGGGTCACGTACAGGCCCATCGAGATTACACCCCTCCGATGCCACTCCGTCTGATGCTGGATGGCATGGACGATGAAGTAGGCAAGATCGATCAGGTGTACGTACGCCATGCTCCACAAAAAGTAGGCGTCGTGGGTGTTGACGACGCCGGTGCTCTCGTGTCTACCCGTCAATGTGTGTGCGAGTAGAGCATGTAAGTACCTCAATGAAGGGGCGAGAGCTATCGCCTTAGAGCGGCTGGGATTGTAAGTGGCTGAGACAGGAACCAGGGCCTACCAACATTTAGACGGTGAGAAGTGGATGTGGCAATAAAGCTCTAAAAGGTTCTCCTCCTCCAAGAACTGCTCGGTGTACAGACCCTGCACGGTACTAAATTTCGGTACACTAAGTTGTCGAACGATGCCTCCAAGGTGGAATTAAATCATCCCTGGGTCATTGTATTGGGCCATGACTGTTTAGAGGTGGAACGTGGAGCAAAGCTCTAGGGTGAGCTTGAGGTAGGTGGGCTCAACAATTTGGAAGAATTGATCCCACGGGTCTATCATCAACAAAGCCCGTACCGCGTCAGCCAATTAGACCCGTTTTAGTACGGCCTAATCGATGCATCTCCCTACTCTGAGTGGCCTCGCCCGGAGAATTTGAAATAGTTCCTCTTGGGAACTTTGTGAAAATTGGAGGAAGGGATGTCGAATTTCAATGGTGGGTCTGGAGGAGGAACCACTAGGCCCCTTTCATTTTTTGGAAGTGGGGACGGCAACTTTCTTTCCTCGTGAAGATGACATGATTCCTGAAACACTAAAAATGAGCATGTATTAGTAATAACTAAGTGATAACTAACGATAATCAAGACTTAATTATTCGATCAAGTGCTAATACCTATTTCAATGCAAAAGTTATTACTAGGAAAGCAATTTGTTATTTGATTTATCTAAGCATGGAATTGGATAGAATGTGAGTGTTAAATAGCAAAATGTATTAAGAGCTGATTGCCTAAGATAACTAAATATGGCAGCATAAGAATGATTCAAAATGGCATGACATTAATCATAGTCAAGGATCACCAAGAATGCATGGGTATCAAATAATCATTGAAAATAATGATGAATAAAATAAAAAAAATAGAAGTAATTGAAAATAAAAACAAATATTAAGAGAAAAAGGGGAAAAGGGAACCGAATGAGTGGTTATAGGGGTGGTGCATGGTTGTGGGGATGCTTGCACGGGCGTGGTGTCGTTGCTTGGTCGGCGGCGGCACTTGGGATGGCTGATATAGTTTGTGGGTGAGGATATTTTTAGGGTTTTAATGGAGAAGAAGATGAATAGTGGGGGGTTTTATATAGGATTTGGGGCACACGGGCGTGACACACGCTCGTGTGAATCATTTTTACCCTGTGTGGTTCAAATTTCAAGGGTTTTGGTGCACTTGAGTCGTGACACACGCCCGTGTTCTTTGGGCGTGTTGGGGCACACAGCCGTGTCGCACGGCCGTGTCCTTCGATGTTCACTTCTCCCACGCCCATGTAGGTGGGTCACACACCGGTGTATGGATTGACAAGTTCGACCACGGGGTGGAGACACGGGTGTGTTGCATTCCCGTGTTAAATTAAGAGGATCGGCCATGGCCTTGAGACACGGGCGTGTCACAGGCCCGTGTTGATTCGATAGAATTGGTCAAGTGTAACAACCCAATTTTGAGTCTGATCAAAACAGGTGGTTTCGGGACCACTTAATCGAGTCAAGATAATTATTTTATTATTTTATTGATGTTTACAGCATGATAGTATTTCGGTGTGAGTGTTTCGTAAAGAAATATTATCGATTAAATAGTTAATTCGGTAGAAAGGACTAAATCCTGTAAAGCGATAAATATGAGTTCTATTAGTAAAATGGCTTAAATGACTTTGTGTTTATTTATGGGAGTCCTTGCATGGTAAATATGCCATTTTTATTTTGAGTGGATGATAATGGACATTTATGTCCATATTTGGCATGAATTTTATATAGTTTAATAAAGGTTAATTTAGGTATTTAATTATTAAAAGTTATTATTATAAAACAAACAAAATTCAATGCTCATTCTCATCATCTTTTACTGAAATTGAAAGAAAATATGGGGTTTAAAAGCTTTCTCACATTCGGCAATTGAAGGCTTGAATTAGTAAGTGATTTTTGACCGATTTTTAATAATTTTTACGTTTTTGTAATCGTTGCTTTGTATACTATCATGCCCGTACCTCAATTTCTAAAATTTGTTGTGTTTTGAAATGTTCCATTGATGAATATATGTCTATTTTGATGTTTCTTGATGAAGTATTGATGATTGTTTAGAAATATACAAGTTTTATAAAGTAATTCTTGATAAAATTGAGTATTCAAGATTAAATTGAAAGAGACAGAATTTTTATGGTTAGAAATATGAATAAAATAAAAATATGGGATGTTTAGATGCTATAGAAAATTTGGCTAAATACCTGTACAATAGGATTTTGTGTATTTTTGCTTAATTATGCATTAGGGACTAATTTGTCAAGGTATGAAACTATGAGGGCTATTTTTCTAAATAGGCCAAATTACATGTCTATGGATTTAATTGAATGTGTTGGTGAATAAATGGTTGAATTTGAATTCGTATAGATCAACATAATCAAATATTGGAACTTGATCGGGGGGAAACGAAAGATAGACAGGTAAACGATTATACGAGCAATTATGAGGTAAGTTCGTATGGTTAAAAATTGAATTATTAGATACTGAAATTGTTTTAATTGATGGTAATTGTATACATAATGAATAATTTACTAAAATTATCGGCTCTATGAATATGTTGCCGTCACTAAATTATATGATTAAATTGATACAAAAATTATATGTTATAAGAAATGATAGATAATCAGTAAAATTGTGAGTATGTAATAGTAGTATGTTAAATGGCTTTGTACATGATTATGTTAATATTACATGATGATGGAATGCCCTAATATATTTGGTCTTGTGTTTGGAAGTAATGAAGTACTTTGGAGTTGAGTAAATGTATATTGGAGTTAGTTGAGTTTTAGTATATGATAAATTAAATGTCTTGTATGTGGTAAGTTACTAAGCAAATATTTGTCATTGATTAAATTAAATACCATATACATATGTGTGCCGAATTGAAATGTATAAAAAGTTGAGGTTGCTGAATGCAAATAGAGTTGATAAATTTGAATTGATAAATATTGAGTAATTGAATTTCGGCACTGAGTGTGCAAGTATAAAAGGTTACGGATGTGAAAATTGCACTAAGTGTGCGAGCCTAATTATTGAGCACTAAGTATGCGAATTCGATATATAATGTCGAATAACTATTGGCACTAAGTGTGTGACTTTTGAGTAATCGGGAATAGTCGAATATATTTTTGCCTTGAATTTCTTGAGAAGTATTTATGATTTATAAATTTGAATTTGAGCAGGTGAGTATCAAACCTATAGGGTTAATATTATTGATCGTAAATCTTTGTGATTGATAATAGTAAAGAAGGTTGCATGATAGATGTACGATTTGGATGAGTAAAATGATATGATTATATATATCTATATACAATACCATATATATGTTAAAATGTGAATGTTTGAGTTATTTGGACTAAGTTTTGATATTGAGAAATTGAATGGAAATTGTATGATAATCGAATTTATGATGATTGAAAATATGCTTGAGTTGAATTTGAACAAGTGATATTCGAACTTCTAGCCTAGCAAGCCTTGTGCTGGTGAAAATAATCGGGCTTTATGCTAGCAGGCTTAATGCCGGTGTATCAAAATTTAGGCTTTGAGCCTAGCAGGCTTTGTGCCGGTGTGATTTTAGGTTTATACCTAGCAGGCTTGTTGCCGGTGAATTATAAAGAGTTTATGCTTACGAGACTTTGAGATGAAGTGATGATTTCATATTTTTAATGAGCTAAAATAAACAGGTATGTGATAGTTAGTTGTATTTGTGTAATAAGGTAAGTTGGTTGTTTTATTAGTGATGCATATGTTATATGAGATACGTGACATGTTTAGATAAATTATTACATGGTTATATGATCATATGATATATGAAATGTTTGATTGTATAGAAGAAAAGTTATATGGTACACATATGAATTATTGAAATGAAAGATGATATATGATATAGTATACATAAATGATAGACGAAATGATATGAGTATTGGAAGGTTACATGAGATCAATGATATATATAGATTAATTGATACATGGTTTAAATGAAATATAGTTATGAAAAGTGACATGATTTATATAGAAGGTATATTTGAAAATGAATTACTGATGTTACTAATGAGTTAATGTTTATACGGGTATAATTCTACTATCAGTTATATGAATGTGTTATAGGTTATACATAATGAAGTAAATCGACACCAATGCTATGTGAATTCTATGATATTGATGTTGTATAGGTGATATGTGATATAAATGGTTTAGTTACATATATGGCACTTAGTATGCAAGATACAGGGTTTTTGATGTTGGTCTCAAGGGTTCAACTGTAAAGATGATGCTATGAGAATAGAAATGATGATACAAATCAGTACAGGTATACATGGTACACTTGACAAGTAAGTGACATTGATAAATTTATATGATACATGAGTAGATGTGATAAATTACACATGAATTACATGCCTGTTAAGAAAATAAATATTGAATTAGATGAGGCTGGTTCAAAAGCAATCTTATTGCTTAAAATGACAAGCTTAATGTTAAATTTTTTATATAATGCTGATAATTATATGAACTTACTAAGCTTATTAGCTTACTCTATTTATTCTTTGTATTTTATAGTGATATGAATGTTCGCTTGGTTTGGAAGTCATCAAAGATTTCATCACACTATCCAGGAGACAATTGGTATTTCTGAACTCTTTGAAATGGCATAATCTGGCATGTATAGGCTAGTTTGTAAGTTGATGTTTATTGTTATCCATGCGGATGGATTTAGTATAATCTTTAGCCCATGCTCAAGCTATGTGATATGGCTTGGTCTTGATATGGATGTTTTGGAATGAAAGATTATATGATATGTCTTTTATTTTAGAATGTTGAGGAATGGTAAGTTAGTATGTTTTGATAGTAAATGAGATGAGGAATGAGGCCAAATTGAATAGTCCACTTGATGTATGAATGGAGTTTTATATGTTTGTTTTAAGTATGATATGGTGATAGATGTTATATATATTACTGAAATGAGTTAATGTTTGATAAAAGTTTAAAGTTTTACTGTTCCAGTCTAAGTTACAAGTTCAGTAATGCCCCTTACCTATTTCGGCGACGGTTACGGGATAGGGGTGTTACACCACGGCCACCTCGCACGATTGTGGCTAGTTGTCGTAGCTCGTTTTTTGGGAAAATTTTACCCTGCTCATACACGGCTGTATCGGACGGCCATGTCTTTGCCCACCGTGTTCACATAGCCTTAGGTACGCCCGTGGGCATGTCTGTGTAGCTTGAAAAACCTACATTCAAAGGGTTAGTTGATGAGGTATAGAGTCTAAATAAAAGAACTTTACTATGTCAGTGCTCGGGTTGCCTCCAGAGAAGCGCTCATTTATAGTCTAAGCTCAACTTTTATTAAGCTCGATGGTTTGAAGAGTTGAAACTCTTCTATCCTACTTTCAGTTTTATTATCAACATAAGGTTTGAGTCGAGTATGATTTACCTTGAAAGTGCTAAGTGTCTTGTGTGTTATCTCGACTGTACCATAAGGAAAGATTTTCATTACCATGAAGGGAGGTATGTTACTTATGTGATGTTTTACATTCGAAATTCAAGGATCTTCCACCTCTAAGAATACTTTATCTCGTACCTTAAATTGATTCATTTCTACCTTAAGGTCATCATTGTAATGCTTTGTTTTGATGTGACATATTTAGTTCCTCAATCTAGAGCATTCGTTTTTCTTGTACGTTTCCCTTAGATGGACTTGTCTGTGGTTGGGTCGCCCTTGTGTGAAGTGTATCCTGCAAAGAAGGTTGGAAGGTGAGATCATTCTTATTACAAGGACTTGTAACAATATTTCTATCATCAACAATCTTATTTGAGTTTCGGGCTTGTAAAGTAACTTTGTCATCACCTATACGAAGTGTAAGCTCACCTGTACCTACATCAATTATGGTTCTAGCAGTTGCTCAAAAGGGTCGCCCTAAGATTAGGGGTACATCGCTCTAAAACAACAAAGTTGACTGGAAATATAAATTTATCAATTTTGACAAGCACATCTTCGATTATGCCCCTAGGAAATCTAATGGTTTTATCAGCCAATTGGATGCTCATTTTAGTTTGTTTAGGTTTCCCAAGGCCTAGTTGTTTAAACAATTTATATGGCATTACATTAATACTAGCCCCTAAATCAGCTAAAGCATTTTTGACGTCTAAACTACCAAGTAAACAAGGAATTGTAAAACTCCCTGAATCTTTCAGTTTATTGGGTAGCTTGTTCTGCAAAATAGCTGAGCAGACCGCATTTAATTCCACATGAGATTACTCATCTAACTTCCGTTTGTTCGTCAAGAGTTCTCTTCAAAATTTAACAACATTTAGCATCTGCGACAGAGCTTCAATAAACGGTAAGCTAATATGTAATTTCTTTAAGAGTTTAAGGAGCTTACCGAATTGCTCATCTGTGCAGTCTTTTCTTAGTGCATTTGAGTATGGGACACGACGCTTATACTCTTTGACAACTGATTCTTTGTAATTTACCTCTTCTTTACCTTTACTTACCTTAGTTTCCTTACTTGGCTCTGTTGTGGTTTTGGCTAACCCTCTTTTATCAATTGTGTCGATGGCATGGAGTTGTTCCTTAGGGTTAGTTTTAGTGTTGCTCGGCAAACCTCCTTGTGGCCTTTTAGAAATTAGCTTAGTGAGCTGGCCTATTTGAGTTTCAAGCCCTTAAATGGATGCTTGTTGGTTCTTAAGTGTCGTCTCGATGTTCTGGAAACGGGTTTCTGATAAGGTGATAAATTTTGTGAGCATCTCCTCAAGGTTCAGCTATTTCTCTTATTGGAACGGTGGTTGTTGAAATCTCGGAGGGGGTGGTTGTCTTTGATTTCCTTTACCTCCCCATGCCAAATTTGGGTGGTTCCTCCAACCAGTATTGTAAGTACTACTATAAGGGTTATTTTGGGATCTAGAATTATTACCCATATAGTTGGCTTGCTCGGTTTCCATGCCATGTCCAAAGGAGGAGTAATAGCAATTGTACATGTTTCCTTGGTTTGAGTCGCATTGCATTACTGGGTGTACCTGCGTAGAACCAGCAAAATTATCAATCTTTTTATTTAAGAGTTCTACCTGATTTGACAGCATTGTGACTACATCAACATTAAAAACCCTGATAGCTTTTTGTGGTTTTGTTCTCATGATTTGCCACCGATAGTTATTCAGTGACATCTTTTTCTATAAATTCGTAAGCTGCTTCTGGTGCCTTGTTATTGATTGTTCCACCGGCGGCTGCATTGATCATTTGTCTCGTCGACGGATTCAAACCATTGTGAAAGGTTTGAACTTGTAACCACAGAGGTAACCCATGGTGAGGGCATCTTCTCAATAAGTCATTGTATCTCTCCCAAGCATCGTAAAGTGTTTCTAAATCCATCTGCACAAAAGAAGAGATATCATTCCTTAATTTTTCCGTTTTAGCCGGCGAAAAATACTTAAGCAAAAATTTTTCGGTCATTTGTTCCCATGTAGTGATAGACCCTCGTAGTAAAGAATTTAACCACTGTTTAGCTTTATTTCTCAAGGAAAATAGAAATAACCAAAGACGAATGGAATCCTCAGAAACACAATTTATTTTAAATGTATCACAGAATTCCAAGAAATTGGCTAAGTGAGCGTTAGGATCTTCATCCTGCAAACCATCAAACTAAACAAACTATTGTATCATTTGAATAGTGTTAGGTTTCAGTTCAAAATTATTTGCAATAATAGTAGGTCTAACAATACTAGATTCAGTACCAGCCAAATTAGGTTTAGCATAATCATACATAGTGCGAGAAACATGATTTTGCTCAATAGGATTTACGGCTACTACGGGAGGTAGCTAATTATCATGATTGCCTCCATCTCTTCAGTAGGTTCATGTTCTTCTTCTTGTTCTTGTTCTGGGTAATCTAAGCTTCTTCTTATGTCTCTGCGAGTTCTTTGAACTATGGCTTCTAAATCATCGTCAAACAATAATGGTCCTCCTGGGTTTGTTCTAGTCATAAACTAGAGACACCTGGAAGAGAAAAGTAAAAAGAAAAATTTATTAAATAAAAACCTAAAAAAATAAATTGCAATAAAAGTAAAAGATGGCTAAAGTAATAGGAATCGAGTGTTCCTAATATCTTAGTTCCCCGGCAACGACGCAAAAAACTTGATCGTGATTTGATGAAGTTATAAAATGATTGTACCTAAAAGTCTAACTATTATCACGATAAAAGGCAAGCGCACTTATCCAATAGTAGTATAGCTAGTGGCAAGACCGGAATATCGAATCCAAGGAACTAAAAGTACTAGTAATGACTTCCTTCCTATTATCTAGCCTAAGAAATAAAAAGAGTTTGGTTGTAAACTATCTAAATTAAACTAAAGAAACGACAAAGAGTAAATTGGGAAAATTACTTTTGGGAAAACTAATTGATAAGGACAATACCTAAGGAAGAATCCACCTAGACTTCACTTGTTATCTAACTCTGAACTAGATGATTTCTTCATTTGACTTGATCCGTATAGATCCCTTTATGTTAATACCTCCATCGAGGATAAGAACAACAAATCCTAGGTTGATTAATCAAAATCTCTTTCTAATTAAAACCCCTAGTCTTGCATTAACTCGATCTATAGATCCCCATATTAGATTTGACTCTAATCCGGCAGATTTTCGTCATCCTATGTCTAGGATTGCAATAACTCCATTTAATTGTGTTGGATCTACTCCTATACAGGGACTTTTGATCCTTTGCATAAGCACATTAGACTTAAATTAATATCCTGGAAATATCAATTCAAGAGTTAAAAACACAATTAAGTACAAGTCAAATATTTATCATATAGTTCAGATAACAATAACAAGATTCGTCTTAGGTTTCATCCCCCTTAGATATTAGGGGTTTTAGTTCATAATTATAAAAAGAAACATCTCAGAATAAAGAAAATAACAAAACATAAGACAACCCAAAACTCCTGAAAGGATTGTAGGGAGATCTTTTGTCTTCATGTAGATCCTGGCTTCTGAGATGGATCAATCGGCTTTTCTTCGAGTAATTCCCTGCCTTTAGCTCTCTGTCTTGGTGGGAAGACTATACCCTTGGCGGGAATAATGTACACCCTTGTAGTTGCCTACTAGGGTCTTTATATAGAGTTTAGAGAGTCTTTCATAGCCCCTAAGTAGCCTTTTCCGAGTGAAATTAAACTTCATCATGACAGGGGCACGCCCGTGTGCCACACCCGTGTGAATCTATGTTGGGCCATGTTCGAGCCTTTTAGAGTGGCACGACCGTTTGGGTTGCCCATGTGAATCAATTCTAGGCTGTGCTTGAGCCTGTTTATGGGGCATGGCCGTGTGACATGCCTGTGTGGTGAACTTTCAAGCCGTGTTGATTCCTTACTTTGGCCCATTTTCTCTATTTTCGGCCCGTTTCTTGTTCTTTTCACTCCCCTAAGCTCACCTTAGTATAAAACATGAAATTAAAAATTCCACAAATAAAGGAATAATTCATCATAAATGTGCTAAGTAGAAACACAAAAATTTATATAATTTTTTATGCCCTTTTTAACTTAAATTCATGCAAATTGGGACAAATTCTTGTCGAAAAATAACTAAATATTATAAAATAATTAAATTTTGTTAAAAATATGAACATGATGAATTTCAATTAATTTTATAATTAATTTTGATTAAATTTGGTTATTTTTGACAGAATTGCACAATCGGCGAAAAATGGCCCGACGAACACTGGGAGAAGAACAAAACTGAGAAGAAATTTTGAGTATCGAGGCGAATTAATTTCTAGCCCAAGACGGTCCAGAAATGTGTATTAATTCATAATTAAATTAATTTTAATTTATTTCCTATTTAATTTAGGTTAAATAAATTAATTTTAATTAATTTTGGAGAAAGGGCCTAGTGAACTGCACTGGTTGAACCGAATGGAGTAAGCCGAACCAGCCACTAATTGGGCTGAACAGAACCGTCCATAGGCTGACCCAAATCAGCAATTTAGCTGATTAATTATGCTTGCAAAAAGGCCCTTGAAAGACCTCCAAATTTCATTCAAACCCCACCTTTATTTTAGGCTTTGTAGATTTGCCCCACCCTAATTATAGCAAAGTTGAAAGCTTCAACCTTGCCATGTGTGTGGCTGGCCATAGGGTGGCTCTTTGGCTGATGGGATTTGCTATTTTTAGCAGCCACAATCAGATATAAAAGCCACCCCTTGCTGATCATTTTACTCATCCCTCATTCACTCAACATTCTCTCATTCTCTCTTTCTCTCCACTCTTCCTTTCTCTCCTTTTTTCCATCCCATTTTCCTATAGTCTTGTGCCGATTTCTCCTCTTGGAAAAGAGGTATTTTCCCAGCCATTTTGGGTAGAAAGCAAGTGTTCGTAGAAGCCTTGACCTGTGAGGACAACAGAGACGAAAAACGGAGCAATCAGTCAAGCCACGGAGAAACACCGGATTTGCCTTCTTGTTCCCTATCTTTTTAATTTCTGTTGTCTTTATGATGAACATATCTATGAATATTATTGTTGTTGAAATGGTTATTTTAATCAATTTAGCTTGAATTTAATTCGTGTTGGGTTGATTATATTTTGCCTACTTGAATTATTAAAATAGTGTTTATGATGTTATAGGCCTCAGTAAAATGCTTGATTAAGTAAAATCATGTTTAGGTTATCTGGCATTAAAATTGTTTAGATAACTATAGAATTAATTGTTTAAACGGATTGAAATTGCAATTAATGGACTCATTACTTAATCAGTGCATGTTTAATTCTTCTAAGGTAGCTAAAAATTAAATTAGCATTGTATTTGGCGATACATATGCCTTGCATAACTTGCAAGTTTGTTGTGATTAAATTTTTTCAAGGTATGGCTACTTTGTTAATTCACATAATCTTTTACATGTTTATTAAATTGAATTAAGCGTTTGAATCGACATAGAAATATGCGAGAGATAATTTAATTTAATAAGTATGTATGTGCAATAGCATGTTTACCTTTATAAATCTGTTTAATCGGTTGAATTGGCATAGGGATATGTTCCAAGAGATGAATGGATTTTAACTGAGTAAATATGTTCATAAGTTAGCAAATTACTGGGTTGCCGTGAATTTATTCGTAATAGCATAAGCATGAATTTAATAATTCTAAGTTAAAAAGGTGTAATTAATCCAACACAATTATACCATCTTGATTAAATCCTTTTGAAATCACGCACTAGAAGTCTTTTATTTTATTTAAATTGTTTACTTAGTTTTAATCTTAGTTTATAAATCACTCTATTCAAACCAAAATATTTTTTTCCTCACCAAAGTGTTTTTAAATTAAATTCATAAATATTTCTTTTTGCAGTCCTAGTGGGTATGATAACTCGACATTTACTTGTCACTTTATTAATTGTTACGACTATGTGCACTTGCACATTTCCACCGTTCCAAGTTTTTAGCGCCGTTGCCGGGGACTGTTTTGAAAAACATTATTTGTGAATTTATCTTTACATTTTGGTTCATTTATTTTCCTGTTCAATTTTACTTACTTAATTTCTCTTTGATTATTTCAGGTGTTTATGAGTATTGACCGAATTATCGACTTACTCCCTGTGGACCCTGAGATAGAACGAATGTTTCGACAGCGAAGAAGACAAGTGAACCAGAGAAAGACTGAAGAGATGAATTTTGAGAATATCAATCAAGGAAACGGAGCAAACTTTGCTCAAAATCCTATCCTTATTGCTGATGATAGGGATAGAGCTTTACGACAATATGCCGTGCCAGTGTTCAATGATCTTAATCTGGGTATTAGAAGACCTGAGATCGAGGCATAACAATTTGAGTTGAAGCCAGTCATGTTCCAGATGCTTCAGACAGTAGGCCAATTCAGTGGAATGCCTACTGAAGATTCTCATCTTCACTTAAGACTGTTTATGGAGGTGAGTGACTCTTTCAAGCTAGCCGGAGTACCCAAAGATGCACTATGATTAAAGCTATTCCTGTATTCACTGAGGGACAGAGCTCGAGCCTGGTTGAACTCACTGCCACCGAACTCAATTTCCACATGGCAAGAGTTAGCCAAGAGATTCCTCATGAAGTACTTCCCGCCAAGCAAGAACGCTAAATTGAGGAATGAGATCACTACTTTCCAACAAATGGATGACGAGTCCTTGTATGAGGCGTGGGAAAGATACAAAGAATTATTACGAAAATGCCCTCATCATGGAATCCCACATTGCATCCAACTTGAGACATTTTATAATGGTCTCAACGCTCACACAAGGATGGTAGTGGACGCCTCCGCTAATGGTGCTCTCCTTGCTAAGTCTTACGATGAGGCTTACAAAATCATCGAGAGGATCGCCAGTAACAACTATCAGTGGCCAACCAATCGAGCAGCATCAAAAAGACGAGTCACTGGAATCCATGAAGTGGACGCTCTCACTTCACTCGCATCTCAGGTATCTTCGATATCTTCAATGTTAAAGAATCTTACAACTAATGGGTCTAACAATTTTGCAGCTCAGCCACCTAACCAATATGAGAATATAGCCTGTGTTTATTGTGGAGAAGGACATTTATTTGAAGAATGTCCATCAAACCCAGAATCTGTATACTACATGGGTAACCAGAACCAAAACCGAGGAAGGCAAGGGCTACAATCCAATTTTTACAACCTATCATGGCGAAATCACCCCAATCTTTCCTGGAGTAACCAAGGGGCTGGGGGTAGTAACAACTACGCCCAACCTAGACTGACCCAGCCGCCTAGTTTTTCACAGCAAGTTTAGAAACCAGTTCAAGCTAAATCGTCCAATAGCCTAGAAAACCTACTGAAGGCTTACATGGCGAAGAATGACGCCTTAATTCAAAGCCAAGCTATTACACTGAAGGGTTTGGAGAACCAGATGGGCCAGCTTGCAACTAAACTCAGGAACCGTTCACCAGGTGCTCTACCTAGTGATACGGAGAATCTGAGAAATCCGAGGAAGGAACATTGTAAAGCACTAACATTGAGGAGTGGAAAGACAGTAGAGTCCAACACTGTCAAAGTTGAAAAGGAGCATGTTGAAGCTCAAGATCCGGAAGAAGTTCAATCGATTGTTGAAGTTCTAGTTCCACCTGAACCAAAACCTGCAAGATCTGATAAAGTAACCTCAGAACCAGTTAATTCTGATCAACTAACAACTTCGTTAGGTGCAGAATTACCACCAAAGACAAATCAACCAGTACCAGTTCCAGTAAGGAAACCTCCACCACCCTACCCTCAAAGACTTCAGAAGCAAAAACAGGAGGTCTAATTCAAAAAGTTCCTTGACATACTCAAGCAACTTCACATCAACATCCCGTTGGTGGAAGCACTTGAGCAAATGCCGAACTATGTTAAATTCATGAAAGATATCCTGTCTAAGAAATGAAGACTTGGAGAATTTGAGATGGTAGCTTTGACGAAGGAATGCAGTGCATATCTTCAAGACAAATTACCCCTGAAGTTAAAGGATACTGGATGTTTTACCATACTGTGCAATATTGGAGCAACATATTGTGGTAAGGTATTATGTGACTTGGGCACAAATATCAACTTGATGCCTATGTCAATATTTAGGAAGTTGGGGAGAGGTGAAGTTAGACCTACTACGGTTACACTTCAACTAGCAGATCGATCCTTAGCACATCTAGAAGGAAAAATTAAGGACGTATTGGTACGTGTAGATAAGTTTATCTTTCCTGTTAATTTTGTAATTTTAGATTTCGAAGCAGACAAAGAAGTGCCAATTATCCTGGGGAGACCGTTCTTAGAAACTGGAAGGACACTTATAGATGTGCAGAAGGGCGAACTTACTATGCGCATTCAGGATGATCAGGTAACATTTAATGTTTTCAACTCAATGCGATTTCCTGACACAATAGATGATTGTTCTGCAGTATCCGATTTAGAGGACTTAATAGTGGAGAAGGAATTCAACTCTGTTGAAGATCCACTAGAAAGAATTTTGACATCAGACCCTCCAAGTGATGAAGAGGAGGATGAAGACTTAGCTTTGTTAGAAGCTAATCAAAAGGGATTTAATCTACAATCCTGTTTTGAATATTTGGAATTAGAGGAGAGAGAGTACACACAGCCGAAAGCGTCAATCGAGGAGCCACCTAAATTAGAACTCAAGGTATTACCTTATCATTTAAAATATGTTTATTTAGGTGACGCTTCTACTTTACCTATGATTGTTTCAGCAGAGTTAACTACTGAGCAAGAAGAGAAACTTATCTTAGTTCTGAAACAATTCAAGAAGGCTATTGGATGGACTATAGCTGATATTCGTGGTATTAGTCCATCTATATGCATGCACAAGATCATCCTGGAAGATGGTGAAAAAGGGATGATCGATGGACAACGAAGGCTGAACCCCATAATGAAGGACATGGTGAAAAAAGAAATTATCAAGTGGTTAGATGTGGGTATTATTACCCTATCTCAGACAGTTCATAGGTAAGCTCGGTCCAGTGCGTACCAAAGAAAGGAGGTATCACGGTTGTAAAGAACGAGAACAACGAGTTGATACCAATTAGAACAGTTACGCGATGGAGAATCTGCATCGATTACTGGAAGCTAAACAAGGCAACTAGGAAGGATCACTTTCCGTTGACGTTCTTGGACCAGATGCTGGATAGACTTGCAAGGCGAGATTACTACTATTTTCTCGATAGATACTCGGGGTACAACCAGATTACAGTAGCACCGGAAGATCAACACAAGACCACATTCACCTGCCCATACGATACATTTGCATTTAGACGCATGCCATTTGGTTTATGTAATGCACCTGCTACATTTCAAAGATGTGTGATGTCCATTTTCACTGACATGGTTGAGAAGCTTTTGGAAGTTTTCATGGACGACTTTTCAGTATTTGGAGATACGTACGATGATTGCTTAGCTAATCTCGCTAAGGTACTAAGGCGATGCGAAGAAACAAACCTAGTACTCAACTGGGAAAAGTGCCATTTCATGGTACGATAAGGAATTGTTCTAGGGCATCGAGTAACGAGACATGGGATCGAAGTAGACAAAGCAAAAGTTGATATTATTGAGAAACTCCCACCTCTAACATCTGTAAAGGGTGTTAGGAGCTTTTTAGGCCACGCCGGGTTCTATCAACGATTTATCAAAGACTTATCCAAAATTGCAATACCGTTGTGCAAATTATTGGAGAAGGACACAACATTCAAGTTTGATGATGAATGCTTAAGACCTGTTAAAGACTTGAAGAATCGGTTAGTCACGGCACCCATAATCGTCACACCAGACTGGGACTTTCCATTTGAGTTGATGTGTGACGCAAGTGACTTCGCAATTAGAGCTGTCATGGGCCAGCGAAGGAATAAAGTTTTTCATCCCATCTACTATGCAAGCTGGAATCTTACAGGAGCTTAATTAAACTACACGGTAACAAAAAAAGAGTTACTGGCTATCGTGTTTGCTTTTGACAAGTTTCGATCTTACCTTGTAGGTATCAAAGTAACTGTCTATACGGACCACTTGGCAATCAAGTACTTACTTGCCAAGAAAGATGCTAAGCTGAGGTTAATCCGATGGGTACTTTTACTTCAAGAGTTTGACTTGGAAATTCAAGATTGAAAGGGAGTAGAAAACCAAGTAGCAGATCACTTGTCCAAATTGGAGCCGCAAGAAGGAAATACTCTACATATACTGATTCATGAGACCTTCCCAGATGAACATATATTGAAGGTAAATCATGTCCATAATACCCCTTGGTTTGCTGATATTGCTAACTTTTTAGCTTGTGGTTTGATGCCAATCGATAAGACGTATCAAAACGGAAAAAATTTCTTCACGATGTGAAGTACTATTTCTAGGAAGAGCCATATCTATTTAAAAAGTGTGCAGATCAGATGATCAAGAGATGCGTGGCAGAAGAAGAAATACCGAAGATCCTATACCATTGTTACTCAGCTCCGAGTGGGGGACATTTCGAAGGTACTCGTATTGCGGCCAAAGTATTGCAAGCCTGATTCTTTTAGCCAACACTATTCAAGGATTCATATGCGTATGTAAAAAGCTGTGATAGATTTCAAAGGGTCGGAAATGTCACCAACAGAAATGAGATGCCTCGAACAAACATCATTGAGGTCAAATTGTTCGATGTTTGGGGTACTGATTTTCTTAGGCCTTTCCCTCCGTCTTTTGGTCACAAGTATATATTGGTAACAGTAGACTATGTGTCCAAGTGGGTCGAGGCAGAGGCATATCCGACAAATGATGCGAAGGTTGTAATGAAGTTCTTGTAGAAGCACGTGTTTACAAGGTTTGAAACCCCAAGAGCTATCATTAGTGATGAAGGGTCCCACTTTGTAAATAAGTGGTTAAAATGGTTACTAGATAAGCACGGGGTGAAACACAAGGTTGCAACAACTTACCATCCGCAGACGAATGGGCAAGCTGAACTGGCAAATAAGGAGATTAAAGGTATACTTGAAAAGGTAGTTTGCCCGAACCGACGAGATTGGTCCAAAAGATTGGATGATGCTTTATGGGCTTACAGAACAGCATACAAGACACCTTTAGGAATGTCACCCTATAGGCTAATCTTTAGGAAAGCATGTCATCTACCTCTAGAGTTAGAGCACAAAGCTTACTGGGCTCTTCAAAGCTTATGGATCCTAAGCTTGCGAAAGAAAAACGGATGTTCCAACTCAATGAGTTAGAAGAATTCTGAATGTTCTCATATGAAAATGCCAAACTACTCAAAGAAAGGCTCAAGAAATGGCATGACAAACACATCCGAGTTTGAGAATTTGAAGCAGGTCAGCAAGTTTTGTTGTTCAACTCAAGATTGAAGTTCTTTCCAGGTAAGTTAAAATCACATTGGTCTAGTCCATTTACAATTCACAGAGTCTATCCATACAGAGTTGTTGAGCTCCAAGGTAAGAGAGGTAAATTTCAAGTTAATGATCAGCGTTTGAAACATTATTGGGGGGATAAAACCGAACGAGATAACATCTCGTTCATTTTATCAGACATTTAATATTTTTTGTGTTTTGTTTAATAAATAATTTAGGGTCTATTCTTCGGGTTTAGTATGTTTAAATAAATTCTGTCTAAGAGGTTGGAACTTAAGTGGAACCGTTTGTGACCCCTCCAATCTTTCCTGGGAATTTATTTTAACATAATTTTCCAAGAAATTCTTCCCTAATCAACAAAATAAATTTTTTTTTTCAAATAAAAGGGTCAATTTGATCCAATTTTTAAATTGCAACTCAATTTTTAATTGTCATTAAGTCTAGGGGCTTAATTGAATTATTTTTAAAAATTTGATTGCTCTTTTTGTAAATAATAAAGAAATTAGGTGCCTTTCTTTGTAAATACATTTTTAAGGCATCTAGAAGAAATATTTTTATTTTTTATATACTATTAATAATATGATAAACTTTAATATATAATTATATTCATTATAATTTATATATTAATTTTTATCAACTTAGATTAGAATTAGGATTGTTTTAATTTCAATTTTATTTTTATGTTTATCTTAAATAATTAATAGCATTTGAGAATTTTATATGCTTATATTTAATTATTAATTGCTGTTAAACTTGAGTAGGATTAGAATTAAATTCTTATTTTTAAATATACTAACAGTTATACTCTAATTCCTATTGATCATTCTATAAATACCACCTTATACCTCCTATCCATGCATCAACCACCCTCTCAAACACCAAAACACCTTGTGCCGCAACACCCCTAGCTCCAGCAACTTAGTCGGCAAGCACCCAGTAGCATCAAGCCGCACGCATCTGCCGCTCCAGCGCCCCACCTACACGCCATTGCTGCACCCAGACCATGCGCACATCTAGCAGCTGCCCAAGATGAAGGCCTTGCTGCTGCTGCCTAGGCCACGTCTCACTCCAGCGCCCAGGCCTGCTCCCGCATGTGAGGCTCCCACACGCTACCTGCTGCTGAGCCGACCCCCTGCTGCTTGCTGTGCACCACTGCTTGCCGAGCCAGCCCTCTAGCCGCACACGAAGCCCTCGAGCCCTGGCCTTTGTGCGGTATTCCACCTTCACCCAACCTCAGCCAAACCCTTCAACCCTTATTTTAACTCAGCATCTTTTTCCTCATAATTATTTTTCTTTAGAGTTCTTATATTTTTGCAAAAAGGTGGTAAGATTTAATTTCCCTTTTAAATTTTAATTTATTTTAATTATTTAATTTTTCAATTCTTTGAATTATTAATAATTTTTATGATTTAAATTTTTGGGAAAATAAATGTTGTGTTTTTTCCATCTCGTGTTTAGGTTAATTATGCCTCGCAAGAGAACTCATGCCTCCGCTCAAATCGACGAAACACAAAGCAAGTTCCATTGTGTTGAAGCTAAAGTGAGATATGAAAGTATCTACAAAAATCAACAGATGCATCCTGAGAAAGGCTTCACACTGAAGGAGAGCAACTATAGAGACTTCATGGCACGTATTCGTCAAATTGCTGAAACTCTCAATTGGGAACTGTTTTGTGAAAAGAAGCCTAGTGTAGATGAGGAGTTAGTTCGTCAGTTCTATGCAAATTTAACTTCAAGTGAGATAACGGACGTCCCTGTTTGCAGAATCAAGGTACCTATAAATTTAAATGTTATTAATGAGTTCTTTGAATTATCTGATTTCGAGAACGACGAGTGTTCATCCTTGATGAGCAATATCAAGCCGAAATTTCTACAAAAAATTCTCGAGGAGCTTATAGTTGAAGGTTCCAGTTGGACTGTGTCAAAACAAGGAACCCACACTTGTCGAAGAGAATACTTAACACCTATTACGAAGGTATGGTTTTATTTCATCCGTTTCAGCCTTCTGCCTAGCTCACATGGGACAACAATTTCATTGGAGTGAATGGTCTTATTATACTCGATCTTGATGGGTAAAACCATTGATGTGGGAAAGATCATCTGAAAGAAATTCAAAACTGTGCCGCTAGACGTTCTGGCCCTGCTTACTTGCCTTTTACAATAACTATTTTGTGTTTGAAAGCAAAAATTCTTGCTAATGTAAAGAAGACAGGGTACACTCAAGGCACAATTACAGATTGGGACCTCTACCGAGTAGCCAGAGACTTAGTTCTACAACAACGAGTTGAAGAAAGTGAAGAACCTAAGGAACCTGATGAAGAAGAAGATCCCACGATGCAATCATTTGAAGTCCCTGATAAGGTGGACCCAGTGGAGCCAAAAGGTGAATCTGATGCTGGAACTCCAATGTTTAGTGCTCAGTCACCTAGCCCAGACTTTCGAGATGAGTTGTCAAATTTGATGGACTTAATGCAACACATGCAATGGCAGCAATAAGCATACTGGAGATACTAAAAAATAAGGGATGACTCGATTCGAAGTGCTTTCCAAAGAATATACAATAACCCATTTATTATTGTGCTTGAATTTCTAGATTTCATATTCGAGCCATGGACTCCATTCTCGAAAAAGGAGCGAAGCGACTCATGCAAAGGCAATAATGATTGAGCAAAAGATGAGTCCAAGTTGGAAGGATCTGCAAATAAATAAAAGGGAGGGATCTTGATTTTATTTAATTTTTGTTTTTAGGTTACTTTAGGATTAGGTTAATTAGGAATTTTTATTTATGCATAATAAAACAAGAGAAGGAAATCCTAAATAAATATGGACAAGTCAGAAAGTGTAAAGTGTGGCAATAGATATATACATGTCTAGGATTGGATTTAGAAAGAGCTTGGTACTTAAGCAGTCACATTGACTCACTAAATTCCTACCTGGTGTATAGTATCTATTCACTTTAAACAATGAGGACATTGTTCATTTTAAGTTGGGGGGACTGAAATTTGAAATTATTTTCATCCAGAATAAAATTTTTCTTTTAATTATGATTAGGGTATATTTCTATTCAATAAATTTGAATTTTGTTAAGTATGCTAAACTTGAGTATGAATAAAGTTCTATTTTTTTCAATAAATTATTATGTAGTTTAATGATGACATGAATGTAATTTTAATAAAGCATGCAACTTCATACCATAAATTTTTTTTTATCTCTTTAGGAAAGTTAGGTATGCATGAAAGTTTAAGTCTTTAGAATTGACTTAGTAATTTCTTGAGGCGAAATCCTAGGAAGCTTGGAACATTGAAAATGATTTAGGCAGCTATTGTTTGGACCGTTTGAGCCTTTCAAGCCCACCATGGTAAATTTTATCCTTTGAAACCCAACTTTGAGACTATATGGCCTAATTTTATTTTGGAACCTATACAAATTTAGCCCATCACATTTCTCTGAATTATCTTTAAATTGTCGCAAACACTAGACTCAGTACTATTCAAGAATATCGTTTGAAAATAAGTTTGGGGGAGTTGAAAAGAAATATCAAATGCTCAAGAATTGTATGCAGAAAGCAAGTGCTCAATCAAAAAAAAAAAAGAAAAAGAAAAGAAAGAGCACATATATTTGAAAAAGAGCATGTGAAAGTTGGTGATTGAAGGTAAAAATTTCTGAAGGTTTGATTTACACTAAGTTTAGGGTTTTTAGCTGAAATTTATCTATCTTTTTTACCTACCCCTAAGCCCAGCCACGTTACAACCTTCTTAAAGACCTATTGATTCGAAGTTCCAAAGTTACCTACATTAGTGGAGAGAAATTTCTTTGTTCAACATATGAAGACATAAGTTAAGCTTAATGATTGCAACTTAATCTTGAATAAAGGATTAAAAAATTGAATTGGTAGGAATCAACATGTCTTTATTAAGAAACATTTATTCTAATTTTGCTATTGTAAGAATTGTTTAGATTAATTTGAATAAGATGAACACTTGAGTAGCATAATGATCAAATTTCTTATTTTTGAGCATGAGTATATCAAATTCATAACTTTGAGAAAAATGGTGTTCTAAAGAAGGTTTTCAAAAGTGTTTCCGAGAAATTCTTTTCAAAATTTATGCATTACTCGGGAAGAGCAATGAATTAAGTTTGGGGGTGTGGAAACACGAAAATTTATATACTTTTCCATGCCCTTTTTAACTTAAATTCATGCAAATTCGAATAAATTCTTGTAAAAAAATAATTAAATATTATAAAATAATTAAATTGTGTTAAAAATATGAACATGATGAATTTTAATTAATTTTATAGTTAATTTTGATTAAATTTGGTTATTACAATCAGCGAAAAATGGCCCGGTGGACACTGGGAGAAGAACAAAACCGAGAAACAATTTGGAGTATCGAGGTAAATTGATTTCCAGCTGAAGACGGTCCAGAAATGTGTATTAATTCATAATTAAATTAATTTTAATTTATTTTATATTTAATTTAGGTTAAATAAATTAATTTTAATTAATTATGGAGAAAGGGCCTAGTGAACCGCACTGGTTGAACCAAATGGAGTGAGCCGAGCCAGCCACTAATTAGGCTGAACAGAATCGTCCATAGGCTGACCCAAATCAGCAATTTAGCTAATTAATTATGCTTTCAAAAAGGCCCTTGAAAGACCTCCGAATTTCATTCAAACCCCACCTTTATTTTAGGCTTTGTAGATTTGCCCCACCCTAATTATAGCAAAGTTGAAAGCTTCAACCTTGAAATGTTTGTGGCTGGCCATAGGGGGGCTCTTTGGCTGATGGGATTTGATAGTTTTTGCAGCCACAATCAGCTATAAAAGCCACCCTTTGCTGATCATTTTACTCATCCCTCATTCACTCAACATTCTCTCAGTCTCTCTTCCTCTCCATTCTTCCTTTCTCTCCATTTTCCCATCCCATTTTCCTATAGTCTTGTGCCGATTTCTCCTCTTGGAAAAGAGGTATTTTCCCAGCCATTTTGGGCAGCAAGCAAGTTTTCATAGAAGCCTTGACCGGCTAGGACAACGGAGACAAAGAACGGAGCAATCAGTCAAGTCACGGAGAAACATCGAATTTGCCTTCTTGTTCCCTATCTTTTTAGTTTCTGTTGTTTTTATGATGAACATATCGATGAATATTATTGTTGTTGAAATGGTTATTTTAATCAATTTAGCTTGAATTTAATTTGTGTTGGGTTGATTATATTTTGCCTACTTGAATTATTAAAATAGTGTTTATGATGTTATAGGCCTCAGTAAAATGCTTGATTAAGTAAATTATGTTTAGGTTATCTGGCATTAAAATTGTTTAGATAACTAAAGAATTAATTGTTTAACGGATTGAAATTGCAATTAATGGACTCAATACTTAATCAGTGCATATTTAATTCTTCTAAGGTAGCTGAAAATTAAATTAACATCGTATTTGGCGATACATATGCCTTGCATAACTTGCAAGATTGTTGTGATTAAATTATTCAAGGTTTGGCTACTTTGTTACTTCACATAATCTTTTACATGTTTATTAAATTGAATTAATCGTTTGAATCGACATAGGAATATGCGAGAGATAATTTAATTTAATAAGTATGTATGTGCAATAGCATGTTTACCTTTATAAATCTGTTTAATCGGTTGAATTGGCATAGGGATATGTTACAAGAGATGAATGGATTTTTACTGAGTAAATATGTTCATAAGTTAGCAAATTACTGGGTTGCCGTGAATTTATTCATAATAGCATAAGCATGAATTTAATAATTCTAAGTTAAAAATGTGTAATTAATCCAACACAATTATATCATCTTGATTAAATCCTTTTGAAATCACGCCTAGAAATCTTTTATTTTATTTAAATTGTTTACTTAATTTTAATCTTAGTTTGTAAATCACTCTTTTCAAACCAAAATATTTTTTCCCTCACCAAAGTGTTTTTAAATTAAATTCATAAATATTTCTTTTTATAGTCCCTGATGGTACTATAACTCGACATTTACTTGTCACTTTATTCCTTGTTACGACTGTGTGCACTTGCACATTTCCACCGTTCCACTAAGCATGAGGTAAAAACATGTATAATTTACGGTTTATCATCTATTTGCCTTTTTCTTGGATCCACTAATTTTGGAGTGTTACATTCATAGTGTTAGTATGTCTAGTTAGACCATCCGAAGTTAATGATGATGAAAAATAATTTGATGAAAAATTATATAATTTTATTCAAGAATTAGAAGTTATATTTTAATAATTGTTATCAATACTAGTTATTTGGACAACGTGTTGAATGAAAACTAGCTAAAGTTAAAGATTAGTTGCATTTTTGGATGATAACCAAATAATATGTGAGCTCATGTACCCAAAGTTTGATATTATTTCTTGAAATAATTTGATTGTGCACAAGTTCTATTCTATGCAATTCGTGCTAACAATGTTGGTGCACAATATACCAAGCTTGATTTTCATAGTTTTAGGGCACACTTCCAAGTCATAGGCCCGTGTGCTAAGCCGTGTCCTCTACATGGCTGAGACACACGACCGTGTCTCTGCCCATGTGGCCAACACTTAGGCTATTTTCCAAACCTTTTTTGTACTCTTAACTCTTCACACACATAAACAATTCATAAACATACATCACGACCTTGATTATTCTAGATTTAACGATCAAACATATGTAATATACCTAACTACGTCAAGGCATTTCCATGCATGTATAAACTAGGCTTACATACCCATAACCATTATGAGCCACATCTCATGGCTATATATAATGAAGCATCATCAGCGAATACATTTAGCCAATTCACAATAATACATACTACCAATGATTAAAACTCTATACATGCCACTCACTTGTAAACTAATAAGAATTTGCATTACTCCAACTTGACAAATTGATAATGTGATGCTGCCTCCGACGATCTCCAACCCTGATCCAACCTGAAGACATTAAGAGAAAAAGGAAAGGAGGATGTAAGCTTTACAGCTTCGTAAGTTGGCATATAACAATAAGCAAATTTGATTAAGAATACATTTCACATAATTTCGCTTCTTACTCACGTACAACCTAAGTTGTCTTCCTGAGTCAGAGTCACTAAATTAATTATATCCGAAGTTATGGAACTCCAAATTTAGATCCACTAATTTTCATTGAAATTAGAATGACATACCTTCTTACCTAAAATTTCCAGAATTTTTGGTTTAGCCAATCAATACAATTTATTCAGTAAAGATTCCCCTATTTGGCTATTCAACAACTCTGACACCTCTTCACTAAAAATCAATTTTATCAATATATAGAGTTCGGATAACCTTCCTGTTTCTTTTTGTTGAAAGTAGACTCATAAAGGGTTCTATGACTATAAATTACACATCATAACCATTTTTATAAAATTTTTAGAGATTTTCCAAATATGGAACAGGGGATTTCCAAAACCATTCAGACCCTATCTCACCAAAATTTAAATATCTCATAATATAAATTTCATTTACTCACACCATTTATTTTATGTGAAAATAGACTCAATGAAATTTAATTTCATATCTTATTCAGCATCTAATTCAATTTCCACAATTTATGGTGATTTTTCAAAATGACGTAACTGCTGTTATTTCAAACTATTTTACTGAAAATTTTACTCTCCCATTTGTTCTTCATATTACTTTCATAGATGCATACATCACACCAAGCATTTTCAATACTAGCCATTGAAATGAATAATCATTACCAATATTTATGAGTATTCATAGTAGTGCTTACACCATATCAACCTTACCACAATTTTAATCACATATCGAGCACGTTGCTCACATTACACCATTGCTCTCATACACATTTGCCCAAATATACACCTGTGCTTATACATCACATAAACACTCACATTATGCCATTAAATCCTGTAGCTCTCGTGTCTACATGGTGTCCAACACTCGAAATCACACATGCAACCTAGCTACATATAACATAGCTCTCGTGACTACATGATGTACCCTTGGTAACATACATGCAACCTAGCTATTTTAAACACATAGCTCTCGTGTACACATGGTATACACCCAGTATTATGCATGTGACCTAGCTACTCATGAAGTTATTATCTTGTAGCTCTCTTGTACACATTGTATACAGACCGTATTACACATGTGACCTAGCTACCACATAATGTCTCGTAGCTCTCTTGTACACATAGTGTCCTACCCTCGGAACCACACATGTGACCTAGCTACACATTATCCATATCATTCATTTTCTGAAGGTTCAATCGGGAATCCCAAAATTCCATAGTTCACCAAGTCATGGAAGTCATCCAACATTGTCCATAACATACATTAAATTATTATTATGAAATTAAAAATGATGTATGACTTACATACAAACTTACCATTTCACATAATCGCTGTAGTCATAAAAAGCAGTTTTGAATACAACATTTCAATTCATTTCATGTCACCTATGTCACCTTGTGTCATGGACATATTTTTAAATCAATACACCAACATAACATAGTAAACATGTAATTCAACAAAAATAAGTTTAATACCACAACTTAGGCTTCAAACATACATTACGACATTACTGCATTATTGTTATTACACCAACTTACCTTGGACGCGAAAACGAAAATTTTCCCAATTCGGTCCATAACCTCGATCTAATTTTCCATGAGCTACATTAGCACAATTAGCTCATTTATTAGTCACATTATTCAATGTGACCCAAAAATCACATTAAGGAAATTTTACGTTTTTGCCCCTAAACTTTCACATATTTACACTTTTATCCCTGGGCTCGTAAAATAATTTTTATTCAATTTCCTTGTACATTAGACTTAGCCGAACCATTTTCTCTTGTATCAACCCAAAATTTCCACTAAATCACACACTTATGTACACATTTATAACTTTTGCATTTAAGTCTTTTTTATGGTTTTCACCGAAAATCACCTAGCAAAAGACGTTCACCACACTTCAAGCATTCATTTTCTACCATTAAACATAAAAATACACAACTATTCAACATGGGTAAATTTTTAAACTCAAACCCTAGCTCAAAATAATGGTAGAAATAGCCAAACCAAGCTCCCGGATCTCAAAAATGTAATGAGCATTAAAAACGGGGCTTGGGTGCACTTACTATTGAACTTGGAAGCTTGAAAACCCTAGCCATGGTGTCCTCCCCCTAAGTTTCGGCCACATGAAGAAGATGGACATGATTTTGGACTATTTTTCCCTTTTTAATTCTTTTAATTACCAAATGACAAAAATGCCTTTCATTAAAAACCTTTGGTATTTTATCCTTTCGTGTCCATTTTTGTCCAAACTAAAATATATTGGTCTAATTTCCATTTAAGGACCTCCACTTTAAAACCCCATTTCAATCAAGTACCTTTATGAACAAGAACTCACATTTCTCACCTTTTACAATTTAGTCCTAAATACCAAATTGAACACCCAATCGATAAAATTTCTTAACGAATTTTTCACACAAGTATCCAATCACATTATAAACCTTAAAAATTAATTGCAATAATTTTTTTTCTACTTCAAATTCATGGTTTTTGAAACCACTGTTTCGTTTATGCCCTAATCCGGGCTGTAACAATTCTCCCCCTTTAGGGATTTTCGTCCCCGAAAATCTCACCAGAAGGAGTTGCTTTCAACCTCAATGAAACACCTTCATTAAATTTTCCAGAATCACAAATCAATTAAACGTCATATATCTCTTTCCAATAACTTTTAAACCATAACACACAGTGCCGAAACACCTCATTAGAACCTGAATTACTCACCCCATAATATAATATATATATACATACATACTCAATAATCCATCAAATAAAACTCTACACATACCAAAATGGTTATATGGATCCTTGCTAAACATTCAACCACAATTCAGATCTCCCTTTTCGGAGATTATGACAATTCCGATTTTGGAACTTATAATAACTCAAACTAATCATCATTCTCGTTCCATCACTGACTATATTAGTCCTGAACACACTTGATTTTGGCTTACTTGCTAGAATTTGGATATCTGAACATAACCTCACAATATCATTTATACTCAATCACCAGAATATCCACTCACATAGCTATACATTTTATTACCCATGGATGAACAAATGTACTACTACTGAGATTCATACCAATACTTCTGCATAAATTCTAAATTTATCAATATGCATATTCTATCTCGACATATCTATAACAAGAGGAATCATGCCCAACCTGGAATTCAACATTAGAAATAAACTCACTCTAAAGTCATTTAGATTATCTTTCACTATCACATTTCCGAGTTTCTCAATTTCGCAAAGAAAATCCCGCTTTAATAGTTAATACTGCTAGGATTAGACCATCATCAAGTAAGATCAATCAAGTAACCAGTACTCACAATTATGAATAAAGAATTTCCGTCCAAGTATCTGTGACTATAACTATTTTCTCAAAGATTGATCAAAAATCTTCTTGAAAACTTTCATTATTTCTAATCCATTGATGGAGTCCTAAACTTCAGTTCTTTTTCTGTAGCATTAGACTCTTTCACCCATTAGAATCAGAAAGCATATTACATCTTTCCGTCGAACATACAAACCATCATCTTATTTGTATTAAACACATTCCAATCTGTTCCATAATACATCACTGACAAAAATCACAAATTCTTTACTCAAGTTTTTAAACTGAGCTCAGAACTAGAGTTTAAGTTAATAGTACTCTCATATATTTAGATCTTTGTAACCATGCATAAATCAGTCAGATTCTCATAGTGCGATGACTTTATAAATTGGCACACCTTTAATTCACAATAACATCGTTCGATTTAAAACAATCTAGTAGGCATACTTCTGAATTTAAATTTCCAAAGTTTAATCTCATCATTTAGGCTATCCATCAATATCTATACATACTCGTGAGTGTACAAAATTTATTTTCTTAGCTGAGGACATGTTTAAATATATATAACTGTAACCACATCTCAATAAACTAGCTTACTTTCACGGGAACAACTGAGTTGATTTCAACCATCGAGTGGTAACATATCAAAACACTCTTTTCCTCATACTATTACCATAACCAAAATACATTCATTCATTCACAATTCATCCAACATGTAAATCAAAGGTCTTACAACCATACTAGTTCTGAGAAACAAATATCCTGATTGAATTCATCGATTTTTATTCAAACTTACCATAGAAAAGAGATCCATCACCAAATTTTGAGCTATGTTCTCATCATTTATACCTTACCGTTGTCAAGTCCTTTCAGGAAAGTTACAGAAATTCAGATACCATAATCACCACATTCTCATTATCGAGTCTAGAAATACATTAGCTCTGGACTTCTTTTGTATCGGATACCATGGTCTTATTCATCAATTCCTCATTGAACGATCGCACTCATTTCCTACATTCTACTCAATTTGATTTTCCAATTCAATTTTCATACCATTATCATATTCATGGCTCAATAACAAAGAAATAAAACAAAACATTGTATTATCCCTAGTTTACCACTTAAACATAAGATTCCACCATATGAACATACTGTTTACACTTGTTCAAGCAAGTGTACATACACACAACTTCCGTCTATTTGAATGAGTTTGTTTATCATGTTCATGCCAAGTAAACACGAAAAGGCTTATCACTATATAAACTTTCACTTTATTCTACTTTTCTACATTTATCAACTTATGGTTATCTCACCTCGTACATTAACATATACATATTATTAACTTCTATTCATACCTTTCTAAGTTTCATCTCATCATAATTGTACTTTGCTTAATTGCTTTAATATCACTATCAGCATAATCGGATGTAGCTCGATTGAAGAGTACCTCTGTCTAAACAAGATGGTTCACATTCGCGTCGGGAGACATCACACTATCACGAATTTGTGGTATGTATAGTGAAACACTCACAAATGCTAGGTTAGTCTAAGAATTGACTAAACCATAGCTTTGATACCACTAAATGTAACACCCCTTAACCATGTTCAATGCCGGAACAAGATACGAGGCGTTACCAGACTTAAATGCACATGAACATGTAAAACCGAGTCAAAAATTATTGTTCAAATTCAAAACTTCTCAATTTCAATTTCAAAGTCCCTTATATAGGCCTACAAGGCCCAAAACATACACTGGTAATGATTTAGGATGAAACCGAGAACTTTTGAAACTTTTGAAACACAACTAAAATTTTCCCATTTCGGAGAGTCACATGCCCATGTGGGTAGGCCATGTGGTCTCACACGCCCGTGTGGCTCAAGACACGCCCGTGTAACTCTTTGTTTATGATGTCAGCATACATTTAAGGGCACACGGCCAAGTCATAGGCCCCGTATGCTAGGCCGTGTCCTCCACATGGCTGAGACACACGGGCATGCCTATGCCCATGTGGCCAACACTTAGGCTATTTTCCAAGCCCTTTTTGTACTCTTAACTCTTCACACTCATAAACAATTCATAAACATACATCATGCCCTTGATTATTCTGGATTTAACTATCAAACATAGGTTATATACCTAACTATGTCAAGGCATTTCCATGCATGTATAAACTAGGCTTAAATACCCATAATCATTATGAGCCACATCTCACGGCTATATAGAATGAAGCATCATCAGCTAATACATTTAGAAAATTCACAATAATACAAACTACCAATAATTAAATCTCTATACATGCCACTCACTTGTAAACTAATAAGAATTTGCATTACTCCAACTTGTCAAATTGATAGTGTGATACTACCTCTGACGATCTCCAACCCCGAGACAACCTGAAGGCACTAAAAGAAAAAAGAAAGGAGGGTGTAAGCTATACAACTTAGTAAGTTGGCATATAACAATCAGCAAATTTGATTAACAATACATTTCTCATAATTTTACTTCTTACTCAAGTACAGCCTAAGTTGTCTTCCTAAGTCACAGTTACTAAATTAATTATATCTGGAGTTACAGAACTCCAAATTTAGATCTGCTAATTTTCATTGAAACTAGACTCGCATACCTTCTTACCCTAAAATTTCTAGAATTTTTTGTTTAGCCAATCAATACATTTTATTCATTAAATATTCCCTATTTTGCTGCTCAAGAACTACAACACCTCTTCACTAAAAATCAAATTTCTCATTATATAGAGTTCGGATAACCTTCCCGTTTGTTTCTCTTGAAAGTAGACTCATCATGAATTGTAGGAATATAAATTACACACCATAACCATTTTTATACAATTTTTAGTGATTTTTCAAATTTGGAACAGGGGATTTTTCAAACCATTCAGACCCTGTCTTACCAAAATTTAAATATCTCATAATATAAATTTTATTTACTCATATCGTTTTTTTATGTGAAAATAAACTCAATGAAATTTAATTTCCTATCACATTCAGTATCTAATTCAATTTCCACTATTTACGGTGATTTTTCAAAATCACGTAACTACTGCTATTTCAAACTGATTTACTAAAAATTTTACTCTCCCATGTGTTCTTCATATTAGTTTCATATATGCACACATCACACCGAGCATGTTCAATGCTAGCCATTCAAATGAATAATCATCACCAATATTTATAAGCATTAATACTAGTGCTTACACCATATCAACCTTACCACAATTTTAATCACATATCGAGCACGTTAGTCATATTACACCATTGCTCTCATACACATTTGCCCAAATATACCCCTGCGCTTATACATCACATAAACACACAATCTCTTTTAGTAAACTTTCTCGTTGAACCCTTCAAAATAACATCTAATACCCGGTGGTTTCAGCACATAGCTGCACCAACAAATAATTCGGCTCTCGTGTACACATGGTGAACTCTCAATATCACCCATGTGACCTAGCCATTAAATCCCGTAGCTCTCATGTCTACATGGTGTCCAACACTCGGAATCACACATGTGACCTAGCTACATATAACATAGCTCTTATGTCTACATGATGTACCCTCGGTAGCATACATGTGACCTAGCTATTTTAAACCCGTAGCTCTTGTGTACACATGGTATACACCCAGTATTACGCATGTGACAGAGCTACTCATGAAGTTATTATCTCGTAGCTCTCTTGTACACATGGTATATATACTGTATTACACATGTGACCTAGCTACCACATAATGTCTTCCAGCTCTCTTGTACACATGGTGTCCTACCCTTGGAACCACACATGTGACCTAGCTATACATTATCCGTATCATTCATTTTCTGAAGGTTCAATCGAGAATCCCAAATTTCCATAGTTCACCCCAAGTTATGGAAGTCATCCAACATTGTCTATAACATACATTAAATTATTATTATGAAATTAAAAATGATGTATTACTTACATACAAACTTACCATTTCACATAATCACCATAGTTATAAAAAGCACTTTTGAATACAACATTTTAATTCATTTTCATGTCACATATGTCACCTTGTGTCATGGACATATTTTTAAATCAATTCACCAACATCATATACTAAACATGTAATTCAACAAAAATCAGTTTAATACCACAATTTAGGTTCCATACATACATTATGACATTATTGCATTATTATTACACCAACTTACCTCTAACACGAAAACGACTATTTTCTCGATTCAGTCCACAACCTCGATCTAAGCCTGAATCTCGTTTTACATTATCATAATATCACAATTAGCTCATTTATTAGTCACATTATTAAATGTGACCCAGAAATCACATTATGGAAATTTTACATTTTTGCCCAGAAATTTTTACATATTTACACTTTTTCCCCTAGGCTCGTAAAATAATTTTTATTCAATTTCCTTGTATATTGGACTTAGACGAACCAGTTTCTCTTCTGTACAAACCCCTAATTTCCACTAAATCACATACTTATGTACAAATTTACAACTTTTGCATTTAAGTCCTTTTTACGGTTTTCACCAAAAATCACCTAGCAAAAGACGTTCACCACACTTCAAGCATTCATTTTCTACCATTAAAATCAAAATACACAATTATTCAACATGGGTAAATTTTTAAACTCAAACCCTAGCTCAAAATAATGGTAGAAATAGCCAAACCAAGCTCCCGGATCTTAAAAATGTAATGAGCATTAAAAACGGGGCTTAGGTGCACTTACTATTGAACTTGGAAGCTTGGAAACCCTAGCCATGGTGTCCTCCCCCTAAGTTTCGGCCACATGAAGAAGATGGACATGATTTTGGACTATTTTTCCCTTTTTAATTCTTTTAATTACCAAATGATAAAAATGCCCTTCATTAAAAACCTTTGCTATTTTATCCTTCCATGTCCATTTTTTGTCCAAACCAAAATATATTGGTCTAATTGCCATTTAAGGACCTCAAATTTAAAACCCCATTTCAATCAAGTACCTTTATGAACAAGAACTCATATTTCTCACCTTTTACAATTTAGTCCTAAATACCAAATTGAACACCCAATCGATAAAATTTCTTAACGAATTTTTCACACGAGTATCCAATCACATTATAAACCTGAAAACTTAATCGCAATAAATTTTTTTCTACTTCTGATTCATGGTTTCAAAACTACTGTTCCGTTTAGGCCCTAATTCGGGCTGTTACAAAAATGCTGTAACTAATTATATACCCCAGAAGGAGAATGTGATAAAAGAAGTCTTGACCATGCTAGAAGAATGGAAAACTGGTCAATTCAATAAATTTAAAAATTCTTGAAAGAAAGGAGAAAAAAATGAAGATGGTTACATGATAAAGGAGGTGGCTACTCATGAAGATACCCAAGGCATAATTTTTTTATAATACCCAGAAGAGGTTTGGGTACTTGAAATTATGAATATAATGCAATATCCCAATCAATTATGTCATAACTAAATATGATGGAGCTGGCAACAGGAAATTGTTGTTGATAACAATAATATATGTAAAACACTTCAATATTATGGACAATTGAGATCTTGAATAAAAATATACTTGAAGGCATTGAGTGAAGAACAAGTCATCAAAATAAATAAACGCTTCTATTATAACTTATGAAATGTATCTCGGACTTGAAGTCCAAACACCCGGAAGGTGTAAGGTTAAGAGGAGTACATGTTAGTATAATTTTGAAAAAAAATATAAGCCATAAGATATAGAATTGACTTGTAATACAATTGTTTACAAGACAATTGGTTTTGGTAATGAAAAAAATGATTAATTTGTGATGATGCAAACACTAAATAAAGTTATTTATTTACGTCTAGTGGATTTGTATTCAGTTGATATAGATTATTTGATAATATTATCAAAAATGAAAATTTCTAAAGGATTGATGCTTGAAACATGCAACTTTAGTTTCATGGGAAATCATTAAATGTGACTATGAGTTTGGTCATTTGTTTTTTTTAATTAATATATTTATACACATAAGTTATTATCATTATTGTTGACATTAATGTATGAAATATAATTCGATAGATAAGCTTTACAATGAAAGTATATCTAAAAATGAAAATTTGCCTTGATGCGAAGATCGAGTTTTTATATAATCAAAATTAATCAGGCTAATTTTTCATTAAAAGGAATACAAATGGTCAAACAATAATGTTATAAAATGACGGTCCTGAAGTAGCATTTCTTTATGTGCCCAATGCATTCATTATATTGGTTATAGTGAATGATAAAATACATCATGCTTTATAAAGTTGTTGGCGACATCTAAAGCGTGAGAATGCAATTGAATTTTATTTTTATATTGATATGCATTCACAAAATTTGTTGTATATGTTGATGATTTATTATTGGTAAATAATATTAAATGACTCAATACTGAGTTATAAAATGATGTTCAAATAAGGGAAGCAAAATATGCACTATTGTAACATCCCTCACTGTGACAGCCTTAAAACGACCCTAGTCGGAATGTGGTTTCGGGACCACAAAACCGAGGCATAAAATATATTTAATATTCATTTTGATGCCTATAATATGTGTTAATTCATGTGTGACATGTTTGGTGTGTTGATTTAGAGTTATAAATTTGAATTTCACTAAAAAGGACTTAGTAGTGAACTTTGAAAATATGCTAGACAAATGTGTGACGACTAGTTAATGCATGTATGCAAATTGAGGGAGTTGCATGTCAAATTTACCTTTTTATGTGAGTGGATGGTAATGATGATTTTGTTTGGCATTTTGTGCTTTGTATGTTAGTAAATAATGATAATAATAAATTTGTTTATATTAAGGAAATGGTGTCATAAATAAGAAATAAGAAAAAGAGTTAATAAAATAAATGAATTAAACATGTTTGAGGTGAAAATTACAAGGTCATTCTTTTGTTCTTCATCCTTGGCCGAAACTAGAGAAAGGAGAAGCTAAGGCATTCGGCTACTTAGGCCTTTAAATTCAAGGTGATTTTCATGCTAACTCTTATTGATTTTGGTGTATTTAGGAGCTATATGCAATCCTTAGTCAAGCCCATGTTGAATTCTTGATTTTTGGTCAAGGAATGGCATTCGGCCATATGAGTGAAAGTAGAGAAAAATTCATGTTCCCTTGATGTTTTTGTTAAAGAATGGAACTTTGGTGTTGTTTGAGCTAGATAGATAATTCTTCATGAGGATTCATGGTTAGATAGAATCGGTTGGTGTGTTCTAGCCTTCTACTTCAAATTTTTCGATTCTTAAATTGAGATTTTGGCCAAGGGTTGAGAAAAAAAATTTTGCTAGTAGGGAAAATATATTATATGTGATAAATGGAATTGCTTGTAATTAGCAAAAACTTGAATTTGGCTGTTATTCATGCAAGCCTTTGCCGAAACTATAAGGAATGGATATATGTGAATCTAGATTATTAAACTTTTGAAATGAGTAACCATTATGAACAAATTTGTGTTCGGTTATTAAATGGTGAAGTAGTGCTCAACATTTGTAGTACTTGCTAAATTGGTTAAATCGATCTTTGAATAGATGGAATTAGGTGGAAATCGAATGAGTTTAGTTGCGATTATATTTTTGAATGAGGTGTTGGTTATGCATGAGTGTGCTTAGGTTGTCTAAAATACCTTATATGCATGTACAATTGTTTCATGTGGTCTTAAGGACTTAGTACTCTTGAATTGTAGTGCTAATAAGATTTGATATTAGTTGTTTAGTAGAATAAGTTATATGAATGTGTTATGTATGAGATGGAATGCTATAAAATGTTAGTTAAAGTTTAGGAAATGGATTTGAATAAAGGTCCATGCTTGGACATATGGCCGAATGGCCTGAATGGGTATGCATCTAGAAATGGTAGTTAGACTAATTGATCAATTTGCACTTGTGGGAGCTTTATGGTTAAAGAAATAACCTATTCGGCCATGAGCATAAAATCTTTGATTTTTGTTTTGATAATTGGTGTCTTAAGAGTAGTATATTGATTAAAATGAATATGAATTATATATATTTATGTTAAGACCAATGACTACTCTAAATGATGCCTTAGGAAATGTTATGTTTTAATTATGTGAAAAAGAACTTTAAAGAGTGAAATTGTATAAATCGGCTTGATACAGCAGCAGTAATGTGTTTTGGAAAAATCACCATAAATTGTGGGAGATGAATTCGAGGATGAATAAATAGTTTAATTAGAGCTTAATGAGTGTAGTTTCTTATAAAAGAAACCTTACAAGCAATGGAATTGCCGATAAAGAGATTTTTAAAGTTGTGTGAGACAGTGTCAGATTGACTCCGAAATCCCCTGTTCTGTTTTTAGAAAATCACTATAAATTGTATAAAAATTTTTATAAGACAAAATTTATATTCTTAGACTCCTCAATGAGTCTAGTTTCAAATAAAATAGGCGAGGACATATTTTGAATTCTGTACAAGGAGAAATTCGATTCGGAGTATAGAGTGGTCAGTCCAGTCAAACAGTGAAATAGGGGAAATTTTAAGAAAATTCTGGTATTGATTGGCCAAACCAAAAATTCTGAAAATTTTATGGATAGAAGATATATGAGTCTATTTTCAGGAAAAATTAATGGCACTTCATTTGGAGTTTCGTAGCTCCAGTTAAGAGTAATTTATTGAATGTTGCTCAGAAAATCAGCTTGTTGCGACTTGTGATATGTGTGTGAAATGGCCGAATGTATATGTGTTTGCTATGAGAAGTATATGCATTTATTATTTGACTATAAGTGAAAATGATTAATTGAGATGTTTGAATAAGGATCAATAAAATTAAATATTTCATTTAGCTCAAGAGCATAGAGGGATAAGTTCGGATAAAGGGAAGGCTAAAGTGGTCGAATAGCCAACTCATAATTACTCGGGAAAGTTCAAGGTAAGTTTTGAGTGATTGAATTTGGTACTTAATTTTAAATGCCATGATATACTTGTATGATAAACGAATGACGTCCCATTTTCCTTACCGTAGTAAAGTTATTGAGAATGAAACCTATTACATGTTGTTATGTGGCCGAATGGCTATTGGAGAATTAAACAAAGAAAGAGACCGGGGACTTATGTTTTGCATGTGATTGCTTATTGAGCTAAAAGTTTAGTAAATGAAGAATATATGTACTAGAATTGAATGAGGTTCGCTACGCAAAGTCATTGAGCATGTTATGAGTCTATATGTGAATGAATGGGCTTGAATTTCAAACGTGATCTTGCAATGTGAAATGTGACAACATGTGAATACATATGTATGAGACTATGTAATGTAAATCCGGGGTTAAAGTCCCTATGACTATATGTGGAGACTATGTCCAGGTTAAGACCCGAAGGCTATATGCAGAGATGATGTCCGGGTTAAGACCCGAAGGCTATATGCGGAGATTATATCCGGGGTAGAGACCCGATGGCTATGTATAGAGATTTTACCCGAGCTAAAGGTCTCGATGATGATGCGAGTAAAGTCTAAGACTAAAAGTCTTCATGGTAACGATTGCTAATGAATGCGCTTAAAGTGTTAAGTTATACAGGTATGTACCCTAAGCTTATATGCAAACTGGTTTTTGGACCAAATATTAAGGTCATTGTGCGATTACATATATGTGCATGAAATGAGACTATTAATATGGTCAAAGTACAATTGGTCAATGCGAAGTGTTATGTGAAATTTTGTGACATGACTATGTTTACATGAGTTTACTATAAGTGAAAGCTATCTACTTTCGTATATGATGTGAATGTGTATATTTGATTAAAGGGTGACTTACTTAAAAGAAGAGGGAAACAAAAATACGAACAACTATGTTATAATTTGATGTTTTATCTGTTGTCATTGCTTAAAACTTACTAAGCATTGTAATGCTTACTCCGTTTACTTTGTTTCCTCTGTTTTATAGATCTCATTTTGGAAGCTACGGACTCGGGGATTGAAGCCTTAATCACCTACACTATCGCCGTTATTTTGGTACATTTGATAGTTATTTTGGATCAATGGCATGTATAGGCTAATCTCCTTTTTGTTGAACCAAATTACATTTTGAGTTGTAATTATTCTAGCCATGCGAAAATGGCTTGCTTAGTCTTCGAGTTGGTTATATGTTTGGATGATACTCATATGGTTCAATGTTGTGGCATGATATTTAATTAGTACCCGATATGCATTGAGTTTCTCATGTGGTGTTCGGTTATTGAAAAGTTTGATTTGGCCAAATTGTTAGTAGCCACATGGTAGAAATATGCTAGCATGCTTATAAAACGCTTTTAATGAGATATGATGTACTGACTGAACCTTCTTGCAAGTGATCTATAAATATTCGGTTATAGAACTTTAAAGAATCTAAGTCTAGTTGGTATTTATGAACCTCTAGTAAGCCGTATTTAGTTATGTAATACCTCAATACCCTATTCCGGCGACGGACAGGGGTATAGGGTGTTACACTCACCCAATGCAAAAAAAAAAAGATAATTCAGTTAGACACTCCCTATTGCTATATTTGAGAAGTTAATTTTCAGCATTGGATTGCGTCATTTGAAAGATCTTAAGTGATTCTTACATAAGGGGGAGTAAAATCGCACTACATTTTTCTTTTAAGGTTTTTAATGAGGCACATCCTTTATAAAATGAACATCCAAGGGAACATGCTATGAATGCTATTAAGTGGATATTCATAATAATCAACTTTCACCTTTCATCTTCCTTAACTCTTCACCTTTCACCTTCTTGTAACCCATTTCCTATTTAAGCATTAGAAAATGAGGAGGAGTCTAATCTCCCTATATATATAGAGAGAGAGAGAGAACTATACTACTTGTAATGATGACGACCAAAAAAAAAGAAGAGAAATGTAATAGAAATCTCCCTTATTCTCATCTATTATTATGTGTTCTTTGCATTATTATTATTTTATAACACATCAATATTAATATCCATAAACCCTTACCTGCTTCGATAGTTATTAGTTCAGTGATAATGTTACACGCATTATATGATGTGAAAGAAAAAAAATTTATGTAATAAATTTATAAAATTTTAAATAAAAGTTAAAAATGAATTTAGTTGAAGGGTTAACATTTGGTACATTGATAATATATAGTTTATTCCATAAGAAATTTAAAAAATTTACCATATATTTTTTTTTAATATTTAATTTTTAACATTTTACTATACACCTATAGGATACTTGTCAACCCCTTATCTTACTTGTGGAGACTGAAATCTCCACTGATAGTATACCAAATATTTTCCATTTAATTTAAATACAAAAAGGTCTTTAATTAGTTCAAATTTTATATGCATGTAACACCTAGACCTAGCCTAGACGTTATGGCTGAATCTGGCGACATTACATAAAAGTGTATTTCGAAAACTTTGATATCAATGAAAACCTCTTTTCTATTTAACCTCTTTGTCTTATCTTATGACGTCCTTAAGACGTGTCATTCATTTTAAAAATGTAAGTCTTTAACTAACGATTTTCCACTTCTAAAATGTTATTAATTTTCAAAACGTCATTTATTTTGGAAGCTTTTTAATAGGTTGCGTATTTGAGGAATTTCTATTAAAACATTTATTGTTTTTGAAAAACTCGCATTTCCTATTGCTAGTAGTTATGAATCAAAACAATCAAAATCCAAAACTAAAGTAAAATCCAAAGAGGCCATTATACAGGAAATAACCCAAAATAAATGTAATGCCCCAAAAATCTCGAACATTTATTTTTGCGATTTTGGATGTGGAATGTGTGAATGATTTTCTAGTTAGGTAAATTTTTTTTAGTGATGGATACCTTCCATGAAGCCCTAAACCTGAACTTGGAAGTAGGAAGAAAATTAGTTTAAGTACCAAAGGAACCCAGACATCGAGTTATATGGCTTTTAAATACATGGGGTAGAAATTGGACACAAGTGAGCTTGTGGTATACTGGCAAAGTAGCGCCACTTAGGGAGTTGTGGGTGGCATCATTAGCAAGTAAGGGGATCATAGGTTCGAGGCTAGAGTGGTGTTATTTAGGACTTTATTTTTTCACTTTGGAGGGCTAGTAGTGGCGTGGGAGTGGACTCTGAAGGGAGTGATTAGAAGAGAATTTTAAGGAAGGGATCAAGAAGCTTATCATGGAGAAAAATTAGGAGATTGATGTGGGGAAAGAAGTGGTGTCGATTGGGACTTTGAAGAGTAGGCAAGTTTTGGTTTTGGGCATAAATAGGGGGTGCCAAATCCCCTTTGTGCTTTTTCGTGAAAAGGGTTCTCTTTGTTGTCCTCCCAAACTCTTTTTGATTCATCATTCTTTTATCTTGAAGTACTTAGAAACTGAAAACCCCATATTCGTTTCTAAGTGAGTATCGTCTTCTCCTTTTTGTCAAAACTATTCTTCTTTCTTTACTTCTAGTTTGTTTCTTTTGTACCGAATACCTCCTTTCCACCACACCAGACTCTAGGGCCGATTACAACTGTGGCCGAATCCCCTCTGTGTCATCATTACTTCCCTTTCTTGGGCCGATTGCCTCTTGGGTAAGAACCTTACTCTTTCAATCGGTTTTGCTAAGAACCTACTTCTCTTATTCCTCACTACCATAATCAATTTTGTAGGGATAGTATCGAATCTCTATTCTCCAGATCTTTGCGGAATCATTCCTTACGTTTCAGGTTTTAGGTAAGTGTTCATCACTATGGTTTTAGGAGTTGGCCGAATGGTCAGATATGTTATAGGGGTGACTCGTGTTGGATGCAAGTCACTTATTACTCAGGCTTTAATGGTTACGTTGGTGCAGATCTAGGAGAAATTGAAGTTAGTGATTAAAGGAAAAGCTATTAGGACTTGTTACATACGGTGAGGTTATGGTAAGACTTCGGTCCCCGGTAAAGTTTATGGTTAAGCATGTGATTAAGTGAAGGGTGGTGTTGATTGTAGGTTCGTGGCTAAGGATATTGTAGCACGTTTCATTACCAGGCGTGTACATACACTGCACACACTATAGATTGGAAAATCTCGAAAGCCGAAAAGCCAAAATGTCGAAAAGCCAAAAATTTTGCTACAGTAGTCATGTGAGTGTGCGAACACTCGTAGGAGGGTATTCGATACGTTATTAGAGGCCCCATGAGTGATCTCATGGACTTGGGTCACGTTTTGGCTAACCGGGCCAAAATGGGTCAAATGTGCCGATAGGATTGTGGGCCCAAACTAGCAAAAATTGATATGTTGATAATAAGTGATAAGTTGATAAAGTTTGTTGAATTGTTTAGAATGGATTGGGCCTGATGGGCCGTATGATTGTGATTGGGCCTAACGGGCCATATAAATGCGATTGGGCCTGATGGGCTATATGAATGAATGAAGGCATGCAGACATACTAGGGTTTTATAATGAAGTTTTAGGCCTAGTTTCTAATGAATCCTTAAGCAGGCATAAAACTTAATTAATTTGTCAAGTACGTCTGTGGACAAGTCATAAGGTTAGAGTGTGGCAATGGGCATATACATGTCTAGGATTGGATCTAGGGAGAGCTTGTTACTTAAGCGGTCTTAATGACCCACCTCCTCCTTTCTGAAATCCTCCTGGTGCATAGTGTCTATTCACTTTAGCCAATAAGGACTTATTTACGGGCCAAAGTTCATAATTAATACCCATCCGTTAGTAATTTACTGAAATACCCCTATAGGGTAGAAATATGGAAATACCCTTGTGTGTTATAAGTATGACTTATGTATACTATATGCTATATGTTGTACTCATGTGTTATGATGTTGCATGTGGGTGGGATTTATATTAGAGGAAGTGTTATATGAGGATCGCATAGTCGCTTGACAACTGTGGATCCAACAAAGGCTTTTAAACCCAATATATGATTAGCAGCTTTGCTGCAGCGTTAGGTAGTACCGCAACTGGCGCTACCATTAATGTGTATCGGATAGGTGGGTCGATATAGTTATCCCCACAGGATGTGTTTCGGTTGGACGTAGATGATGTGTATCGGTTGGATGGGTTGGGCATTGAATCATTGCATTATTGCATACATGATTGCTCTAGATTTTGTGGTACTATTATATTGGGCTTAGCCCCAAGATGACTTGTGTTGCATGATATATATATATTGTTGCTGAGGGTTGTACACACTGAGTTTCGAAACTCACTCCATCTTTTATTTTTTTCTCAGGGGGACCTCAGCAGGCAGTTCGACGGATGGAAGGACTCAGAGGTGGCCAACTAGCAAGACAGTATTGATTGGTTTCTTTTTCATTATTAAAAGTTCTAGTATTTTAATTATTTAAGTCCGGATTGTAATAAGGCCTTTTCTCTGGTTACTATTATTCATTGTTATGCTATAAGAATGGAACATGGACCTGTTTCTATTAAACACATTTCAAATTTTTCTGAAATCAATTAATGTTTTTTTAAAGAATAAAATTAAGCTTCCGCAGTTAAAGAGAATTTTGTTTTCAAAATAACTATTAGCATGTAACAAAGAAATAACTTTTGAATACACCTCATTTTAAAGACAAATGCAAATTGGGATTTTACTTGAAATTTCTTTTGGAAGGGTTTTCAATGAAAATAAGGTTTTTGATAAAACACTTCAATGTGGCACGCTGGATTCGACCATAATGTCCTGGCCAGGTTGGGGGTGTTACATTTAGTGTTATCAAAGCCTGGTTGCAAAACTCGGGCTGTGAAGTGGTCCTTATTATTTGGGGTTAAAAGTTAATTATGAGTAGGTCAAAATATTTTTGAAATTCTTGCTGGGTGGCACACCGAGTCTTCGATGTCGAGCCAAGTAAGTTCTTTTAGTACTAAACTTGTTTAACTTGATATATTGTAGATAGATAGTGGGCTACTGTAGATGATTATGCAGAGATTTTTAGTTAGAGTGAACCTGAAGCCCGTAGGAACCTGAAACTATAGAGGATTTGTTAAAACAACTCTTACTTAATACTATCATAAAACATTGGCTTAATTACTGAAACTGATTAAAACTTCATAAAATTTCTAATCCAAATAATACGTGAATCGATGATGAGCACTAGAAGAGGTGTAAGAGGCCGCGGCCGAGGTCGCAGAAGTGTTAGGGTTGGATCGTCTGCATCGGGCCATATGCCCAATGTTGAAGTAGGAGATGCTCTAGCCTCACCCATAGCTGAGATTGGGCCGTATGATCGGGCCGCTGGGGATGATGCATTGTCGCAAGTAATGCTGAGGATTTTGGAGAGGGTCGTTGGCCCAATAATGGCACGGGTAGTCGTGGGTCAATTCTGGAGTGACTTAGGTCTAATGGGGCTGAGATCTTTAAGGGTGTTACTGGTATGGCTCCTAATGTGGCCAAATACTGGATAGAGGCCACCGAAAGGATAATGGAGGATTTGGATTGCACACTTGAGCAAAAGTTAAAAGGTGAGTGTCATTGCTTAGGGAGGAAGCCTATCAATGGTGGTTGACAGTAAAAGAGGGCATTCAACCTGAGCGGGTCACTTGGGAGTTTTGAAAATGGCATTCCAGGAGAAGTATGTGGGTGCAAGCTATGTGGATGCTAGGAGGAAGGAGTTCTTGAACTTGAACTAGGGAAACAAATCTATGGCTGAATACGAGGTGGAGTTTCTACACCTTAGTAGGTATGCTAGGGTTATGGTAAAAATGGACTATGAGCGATGCATTAGATTTGAGGATGGCCTAAGATATAGTCTTAGAGTATTGATAGCTCTACAAAGGGAATGAGTTTTCTCGAAACTGGTGGAGAAGGCAAAGATAGCAGAAGAGGTGAAGCGCACTGAACGCCTAAATCGGGAAAAAGAAAGGGTAAGAATAAAATGGAGGCTGAGACTTTGGGTGTCAGGCAGAGGCCTAGAGCTAGGGCCAGAAATAATAGGCCAGTTAGAGCGGGGCCCCCTGCTGCTAATCCAGGGGTGCCACCTTGTGTTGATCGTGGGAAAAGTCATGCAGGCGAGTGTTAGAAGAGAAAAAGAACTTGTCTAGCTTGCGGATCTATTGAGCATTGGATCAAGACTTGCATTAGAATGCCGGGCCAAGTACCAGCTGTGGGCCAAGGTAATGTTCAGCCACCAAGGGGTGGTCAGCTGTCGCCAAGGGGCCGTGGGTAGGCCAGGGGCAGTAACGATAATGGACGTGGACATGGAGCACCGAGTGGAGGTACAGGCCATGCTGAGGCAAGGCAGCCAACTTTGGTTTATGCTGCTCATTGCCAAGAAGATGGGGATGCCTTAGATGTGATAACGAGTATGTTCTTTATACATGAGCTACCTTATACTGCATTAATTGACATTGGATCGACGCATTTATGTGTTGCATGCAATATGAACTGAACCTTTAGGTGGTACGTTTGAAATTACTGCAAATGAGATTACAGTGTTAAGTCCATTAGGCCAGTTGTTAGTAGTGAATAGGTTGTTTAGCGAAGTACCCTTAGTAGTTCAAGGGGTTACTTTCTCGGTAGATTTGATGGAACTATTTTTTAACGAATTTGATTTAATCTTGGGTATGGATTGGCTGGTGAAACAACGAGTGACTTTGGATTGTGCCGTAAAGAGAATGGTGTTAAGAACGGCAGAGGATGAGTAGGTGGTGATAATTGGTGAGCATCAAAATTATTTGTCAAATGTAATTTTGACACTAAGGGCTAAGAAGTTGGTACGTAAGGGTTACGAAGCGTATTTGGCTTATATAAGTGATACGGAGGCTAAGAGTCCTATTGTTAAGGGTTTGAGAACGGTTAGGGAATTTCTTAACGTCTTTCCCGATGAACTGCTTGGGCTACTGCCCAATAGAGAAGTAGAATTTGGAATTGAGTTGCTACCTGGTACGGCTCCGGTGTCCATCGCCCCTTATCGGATGTCACCGAAAGTATTGGTAGAACTTAAGGCATAGATTCAGGAATTATTGGACCGGGGATTTATTCGACCAAGTGTGTCTCTATGGAGAGCACCGATATTATTCGTAAAGAAGAAGGATGGGTCTATGCGAATGTGCATTGACTATTGGCAGTTAAATAAGTTAACCATTAAGAACAAGTACCCTCTTTTGAGAATAGATGATCTTTTTGATCAGTTTAAGGGAGCCTCAGTTTTGTCAAAGATTGATTTACATTCGGGGTATCACCAACTGAGGGTTAAGGAGGGGGATGTTTGTAAAACAGCTTTTAGAACTCGTTATGGGCACTACGAGTTCTTGCTGATGCTATTCAGGCTAACAAAAGCACCTGCTGCTTTTATGGATCTCATGAACCGGGTTTTCTAACCTTATTTGGATCGGTTCGTGGCAGTCTTTATTGATGACATCTTAGTGTACTCCAGAGATGAAGATGAGCATGGTGGACACTTAAGGATTGTGTTGCAGATTTTGAGGGAAAAGCAGCTATATGCCAAATCCAGCAAGTGCAAATTTTGGCTAAGGGAAGTTACTTTTCTAGGACATGTGCATTTTTGCACATTATTTATATGGGGAAAAGTGCATAATCTATTCGGATCATAAGAGTTTGAAGTATCTCTTTACCCAAAAGGAGCTAAACCTTAGGCAGCGCAAGTGGGTGGAATTATTAAAGGATTATGATTGTACGATCGAGTACCACCCTGGCAAAGCAAATGTGGTAGCCGACACATTAAGTCATAGGGTTGTGTCAGACTTGAGGGCTATGCTCACTCATTTAAGCTTGTTTGATGATGGTAGTTTGTTGGCTGAGCTTCAAGTAAAGCCGGTGTGGGTTAAGCAGATAAAGGGTAAGCAGTTATTGGATGAAACCTTAGGTTCTCGTTTTAGACAAGTGGAGAATGGGGAAATGTTAGACTTTGGGTTGAATAGGGAAGGGATACTGTGTTTCTGTAAAAGAATGTGTATACAGAAGGATGATGAACTAAGGTAGTCTATTCTGCGGGAAGCGCATAGTAGTCCCTATGCTATGCATCCCGGCGGAAACAAGATGTATCAGAATTTTCGTGAGCTTTATTGGTGGCCTAGACTTAAGCGCGAGGTGACGAAGTTTGTATGTAAATGTTTGACATGTCAACGGGTGAAGGTGGAACATCAGTTGCCCTCAGGATTGCTTCAACCGGTGAAGATTCCACTTTGGAAGTGGGAAAGGGTGACTATAGACTTTGTTAGTGGGCTACCCTTGATGCCTACTAAGAAAGACTCAATATGGGTTATAGTGGATTGGTTAACTAAGCCTGCCCATTTTGTATCGGTCCGTACCAATTACTCATTGCAAAAGTTGGCTAGGTTGTATGTGGCTGAGATTGTTAGATTGCATGGAGTGCCAGTTTCCATAATATCTGATAGGGATCCATGTTTCACGTCGCGATTCTGGAAGAAGCTGCACGAGGCATTGGGTACTAGGTTGAACTTCAGTACGGCATTCCATCCCTAAGCAGATGGACAATCGGAGATGGTTATCCAAGTTTTGAAAGATATGTTGAGGGGATGTGTAATTGAATTCCAAGGTGTTAAGGTTTGGTCGGAAAGGAAAGTTGAGCCCTAGATTCATTAGGCCTTATCGTGTTCTGAAGCGAGTTGGGCCAGTTGCCTATCATCTCGAATTAACTTCTAAACTAAGTCAGATCCACGACGTGTTACATGTTTCCATGCTAAGGCATTATCGCTCGGATCCTTCACACGTCGTGTCAGTCAAGGAAATCGAGGTTAGGCCAGATCTAACTTTCGAGGAAGAGCTCGTGCAGATAATTGATCGAGATGTTAAGGTGCTGAGAAGGAAATCTGTTCCATTAGTAAATGTACTGTGGCATAACCACAATGCCGAGGAGGCTACTTGGGAACCTGAGGAAGCAATGCGACGTCAATATCTTCAACTATTTGGATCAGGTAAATTTTGAGGACAAAATGTCTTTTAGGGGGTAGAGTTGTAACGCTCCAAAAATCCCGAACCTTTATTTTTGTGATTTTGGATGCAGAATGTGTGAATTATTTTCTAGTTTGGTAAATTTTTCTTTAGTGATGGATATCTTCCATGAAGCCCTAAACCTGAACTTGGAAGTAAGAAGAAAATTAGTTTAAGTACCAAAGGAACCCTGACATCGAGTTGTATGGCTTTTAAATACATGTGGTTGAAATTGAACACAAGTGAGCTTGTGGTGCAGTAGCAAAGTAGTGCCACTTAAGGAGCTGTGGGTGGTGTCATTAGCAAGTAAGGGGATCCTAGGTTCGAGGCCTAGAGTGGTGTTATTTGGGACTTTATTTTTGCACTTTGGAGGGGTAGCAGTGATTAGAAGAGAATTTTAAGGAAGGATCAAGGGGCTTATCGTGGAGAAAAATTAGGAGATTGGTGTGGGGAAAGAAGTGGTGCCGATTGGGACTTTGAAGAGTAGGCAAGTTTCAGTTTTGGGCATAAACAGGGGGTACCAAATCCCTTTTGTGCTTTTTCGTGAAAAGGGCTGTCTTTTTTGTTATAGCCGAATCTTCTCTTCCCAAACTCTTTTTGATTCATCATTCTTTTCTCTTTAAGTACTCAGAAACCGAAAACCTCATATTCATTTCTAGGTGAGTATTGACTTCTCCTTCTCATCAAAACCATTCTTCTTTCTTTACTTCTAGTTTGTTTCTCTTGTGCCAAATACCTCCTTTCCACCACACCAGACTCTAGGGCCGATTACAACTGTGGCTGAATCCCTTCTGTGCCGTCACTACTTCCCTTTTTTAGGCCGATTGCCTCTTGGGTAAGAACCTTACTCTTTCAATCGGTTTTGCTAAGAACTGACTTGTCTTATTACTTACTACCATAATTGATTTTGTAGGGATAGTATCGAATCTCTATTCTCTAGATCTCTACCGAATCATTACTTGCGTTTCGGGTTTTGGGTAAGTGTTCATCATTATAGTTTTAGGAGTTGGCCGAATGGTCATATATGTTATAAGAGTGACTCGTGTTGGATGCAAGTCACCTATTACTTAGGCTTTAATGGTTACGTTGGTGTAGATCTAGGAGAAATCGAAGTTAGTGATTAAAGGAAAAGCTATTAGGACTTGTCGCACACGGTAAGGTTATGGTAAGACTTCGGTCCCTGGTAAAGTTTATGGTTAAGCATGTGATTAAGTGAAGGGTGGTGTTGATTGTAGGTTCGTGGCTAAGGAGATTGTAGCACGTTTCGTTACCAGGTGTGTACATACATTGCACACACGATAGATTGGCAAATCCTGAAAAGTTGAAAAGCCGAAATAACGAAAAGCTAAAAATTTGGCTATGGTAGTCTTACGAGTGCTCGAACACTCATACGAGGGTATTCGATACATCATCAGAGGTCCTATGAGCGATCTCATGTACTTGGGTCACATTTGGCTAACTAGGCTAGAATGGGTCAAATGGGTCGACGGGCTTGTGGGCCCAAACTAGCAAAAATTGATATGTTGATAAAAAGTGATAGTTGATAAAGTTTATTGAATTGTTTGGAATGGATTGGGCCTGATAGGCCTTATGATTGTGATTAGGCCTAATGGGCCATATAAATATGATTAGGCCTGATGGACTATATGAATGAATGAAAGCATGCAGACATACTAAGGTTTTATAATGGACTTTTAGGCCTAGTTTCTAATGAATCCTTAAGCGGGCATAAAACTTAATTAATTTTTCAAGTACATCTGTGCACAAGTTATAAGGTTAGAGTGTGGTAATGGGCATATGCATGTCTAGGATTGGATCTAGGGAGAGCTTGGTACTTAAGCAGTCTTAATGACCCACCTCCTCTTCTCTGGAATCCTACCTAGTGCATAGTTTCTGTTCAGCTTAGCCAATGAGGACTTGTTGACTGGCCAAAGTTCGTAATTAATATCCATACGTTAGTAATTTATTGAAATACCCCTGTAAGGTAGAAATATGAAAATACCCTTGTGTGTTATAAGTAAGACTTATGTATACTATATGCTATATGTTGCACTCATGTGTTATGATGTTGCATGTGGGTGGGATTTATATTGGAGGAAGTGTTATATGAGGATCGCATAGTCGTTTGATGACCGTGGATCCAATGAAGGCTTTTAAGCCCAATATATGATCATCAGCTTTGTTACAACGTTAGGTAGACCGCAACCGGTGCTACCATTGATGTGTATCAGATGGGTGGGTTGATATAGTTATCCCCACAGGATGTGTTCCGATTGGACGGAGATGATGTGTATCGGTTGGATGGGTTGGGCATTACATCATTGCATTATTGCATACATGATTGCTCTAGATTTTGTGGTACTATTATATTGGGCTTAGCACCAAGATCACTTGTGTTGCATGATATATATATTGTTGCTAAGGATTGTACACACTGGGTTTTGAAGCTCACTCCCTCTTTTATTTTTTTCTTAGGGGGACCTTAGTAAGCGGTTCGACGGATGGAGGGACTTAGAGCTAGCCAACTAGCAAGACTGTATAGCCTTGTTTCTTTTTCGTTATTAAAAGTTCTAGTATTTTAATATTTAAGTCCGGATTGTAATAAGGCCTTTTCTCTAGTTACTATTATTCATTGTTATGCTATAAGAATGGAAGATGGACCTGTTTCTATTAAACACATTTCAAATTTCTCTGAAATCAATTAATGTTTTTTTTAAAGAATAAAATTAAGCTTCCGCAGTTAAAGAGAATTTTGTTTTCAAAACAGCTATTAACACGTAACAAAGAAATAGCTTTTGAATGGACCTCGTTCTAAAGACAAATACAAACTGGGATTTTACTTGAAAATTCTTTTGGAAGGTTTTTCAATAAAAACAAGGTTTTCAATAAAACACTTCAATGTGACATGCTGGATTCGGCCATAACGTCTGGACCGGGTTGGGGTGTTACAATAAAATTTCATAATCATAATTAATTACTAATTTGAATGAAATAGGTTGTATGGCCACCGCTGAGTCCTCTGTTGCACTGATCCTCCTATGTCTAGGGATTACCTTGACAGTATAACAAAAAGGGGGTGAGTTTACGAAAACTCAGTGTGTAATCCCTAAAATAACCAAAAAGACAATATGCAAATAATTAACAATCTGAGCCTATGCCCTTTTCAGTAACAGTAATCAGTTGGGCCTTGGCCCATTACAGTAGAAATACCAAGAACAGTAGCAGTAGGGCTTTAGCCAATTTCAATACAGTATAATGACAGTGGCTATGGCATTAGGGCCTTAGACCATTATAGAATAAGAAATCAGTACCCAGTGTATAGTATGCATGTTTACCCAACCAACCCCTATACACCATCTCCTGTCTAACCCTACACTCTTGTGGGGAATACATCACCCACTCATCCCTACACTTACAAATTAGCACCGATTGCGACATTAAACAGTATTTGCAGGAGAGTTGCCAGTAATATAATCGGCTTAAAGCCATCATAGGTGCAGCAGAGCTACCAGTACAGTACACTTCCTCCAATCACAATTTACCCATCCCCATGCATTGTACCATGCAAACACGTCATGTCATATTATACATGTATGTCAAACAATTAAAAATAGCATGCTAAACTATAGTCATATATGGATATACATACATACATCACATAGGGGCATAACAATCATTTAATCAATTAGGGGTCTAGGTAAGCTTACCGACCCAACAGTAGGTCCACAGTCGTCTCGGACGACCCGTGCAACCTTAACAGTGAAACAGTGAAAATAGGCCCACGACCCATATCGCGGGCCCACCTTTAAGGCCCACACGGCCCAAAATAGCCTTAGCCGTGTGGGTTACACAGCCTGGCCCAATAATTTCCACACGTCCATGTCATTTACTTGTGTGGGGCCCATATGCCTGTAGAGCCCACACGGCCCAATTCGACCTAATATGGCCCAATACAGCCCAGTCCATGAAATTGCACATGGCCGACCTCATCGATCTTATGCCCATGTTTAGTCTCACGGCCTACCACATGGTAACTGCATGCCTATGTGGTGTCAACTATTCACACATTCCGGCTTTTTGCCGATTTACGATTAAGGGCAGTGTTTACACACCTAGTTTGATTCGCTGTGAAAACACTATCGAGCACACGAGACCTATAATCAACCAACGAAAAGCCCACAATCAATGATACCTAACAGAACTAAACGGAGTTAAAACGTGCCAATTAATTTCCATTACCAAAACCTTACCTTCAAAAGCGAGCAACTCCTAACTGCAGATCCGATCGAGATGGGTCACTACTCCCTCAAGTCGTTGCTAACAATTCTAAAAAGACCCAATATTAATCATCAATTCATATTACACAACCATGAGAAAAGAAAATTTTCTCCTCACTTCACCAAAATAAAGCCACCTTACCTACCAACCAAGTAACCGTTGAGCCATACCACTCCAACGCTAATCGAATCGCTCCAACCCTTAACTTTCATAAACAAAACAGTCAATCAATTCACTAAAAATCCACAAACTAAAATCTATTACAATTATGACACTTACCCACCATGCAAGAACTAACTCAGAAGTGAGAAGTTGCAGTAATGAAAAAGGAATTAGAAAGAGAATGAATTAAATAGAAGAAATAAAGCAGTGAAAAGAGAAAATTTCAACAGGCAGTCAACAACAAAGGAAAGAAGACAATGAAAGCTGGAGTGGGAGGAGGAGGAAGAGACGTTTCTCGAAGGGAAAGACAAAGCAAAGAGGAAACAAATGAAATAGTAGAGAATCACCTAGCAAAACGTCAACAGAAGCGAGTAAAAAGATGGGCAGCAGTCTTGAGAGGTAGAGGAAAACTATTGTAAAAAAATTTTGAGAAAACAGAGACGAGAAGGATTTTTTTGAAGTGGTCACAACAAACAAATAATCCTCTCCCTTATTTTCTCCTAAAATTCGGCCACTAACTCCCCATCCCTTGATCCACTCCTCTAAAATCTCCTCACAACATTCCACCAACTAATTTGAACTCCCCTCAAACTCTTCCATCCAAAATTTCCTCCCCAAAACACTCCCCTCAATCCCCAAACTCCCTCAACCGAATTTCCCAACATTATCGACCACAAATTCGGCCACACACCCCCAATCCCCTCAAACACTCTAATTTTTGTCAAACTAAAACACCTCCACGGCCTTGCAATAAGAATTAAATTATGTGCTTGCATTAGTACTTGAACTCCTGACCCTCTGCTCACTAACACTCCTTTTAACCACCAGACCAGCAGGCCTATTCTGAAATAATATTAACAACATTTATTCTTAAGCCTAATGGCTAAAGTTAGGGGTTTAATCAATTAAAAACTAAAATTTGCCCAAGCTAAGGCTTGAACTTGGGACCTCTCAAACACTTCACAGAACACTTAACCACTGAAGCAGTGATAAATGTAAATTATTCATATTTTTACCTCATGCTTAGCCTAATTTCTGGATGAATTATCATTGAATTTGTGGAATTTGATGCTCCTAATCCTTTAATTGCATGTTTTATACTTAGAAGAGCATAGGAGAGTGAAAAGAACAATAAATGGGCCGAAAACGGAGAAAATGGGCCAAGGTGTGAAAACAACACGGCCTGGAAGTTCGTCACACGAGCGTGTCACACGGCCGTGCCCCTTTAACAGGCTCGAGCACGGCCTCCACATCGATTCACACGGGCGTGGCACACGGGCTTGTCCCTATCATGAGGAAGTTCAATTTCACTCGGAAAAGGCTACTTAGGGGCTAAGAAAGATATTCTAAACACTATATAAAGACCCTAGGAGGCAACTACAACGACACACATTATTCCTGCCAAGACGGGGAGTTAAAGGTAGGGAATTACTCGAAGGGAAGCCGATGGATCCATCTCAGAAGCCAGGATCTACATCAAGACAGAGGATCTCCCTTCAATCCTTTTAGGAATTTTGGGTTTTTCTTATGTTCTGTTATGTTATTTCTTCTGAGATGTTTTTTTTTATAATTATGAACTAAAACCCCAAATATCTAAGGGGGATGAAACCTAAGACAGATCTTGTTATTGTTATCTGAACTGTATGATAAATATTTGATTTGTTCTTAATTGTGTTCTTAATTCTTAAATTGATATTTCTGAGATATTGATTTAAGTCGAATGTGCTTATGTAGAGGAGCAAAAGTCCCTGCATAGGAGTAGATCCAACACAATTAAGCAAAGTTGATTGCAATCCTAGACAGAGGACAATGAAAATCTACCAGATTAGAGTCAAATCTAACATGGAGAGCCATAGATTGAGTCAATGCAAGACTAAGGGTTTTAACTAGAAAGAGATTTTGGTTAATCAACCTAGGATTAGTTGTTCTGATCCTTGATAGAGGTATTAATATAATTTAGGAATCTCTACGGATCAAATCAAATGAAGAAATCATCTGGTTCAAAGTTAGATAACAAGTGAAGTCTAGGTGGATTCTTCCTTAGGTATTGCCTTAATCATCTAGATTTCCTTAAAGCAATTTCACAAATTTACTCTTTGTCACCTTTTCAGTTTAGTTTAGATTAGTTAATTTAGAAAGAAAACCCCCCTTTATTTTTAGGCTAGATAATAGGAAGAAAGTCATTACTAGTACTCATAGTTCCTTAGATTCGATATTCCGTTCTTGCCATTGACTATACTACTATTCGATAGGTGCACTTTCCTTTTTATCGTGATATTAGTTAGTTTCCAGGTACGATCGATTTTATTACTTCACCACAATCACAAGATCAAGCAGATATGCTTTTTATGCCACAACATACGAAAATACAAATTAAGAATTATTGGGGCGTTGCAACTCTACCCCTTTAAAGAAAATTTCGGCATCGAAATTTTACCTGATCAGAATAGATGAGGATATTACTGTCACATTGCATCCTCAGGCTCCCACGTGGCCTCCTTAGAACTATGATTTCGCCAAAGTACCTTAACCAGTGGAATGGACTTCCTTCTTAGAACTTTAACATCACGGTCCAATATTAGTACTGGCTCCTGCTTAAAAGTCAGATATGGCTTAACCTCAATCTCCTCAACTAGAACAATATGTGTGGGATCAGAGTGGTAGTGCCTTAAAATCGAGACGTGAAAAACATCATGAATCCGCTCCAACTTTGGAGGTAACTCTAACTGGTAGGCAACTGGTCCCTCTTGACTTAGTATGCAATAAGGCCCAACGAATCTAGGGCTCAACTTACCCTTGCGTCTTCTTCAATGGTAAGACCTTGAGAAACACGAAGTCTCCCACAGAATACTCTATCCCCAGGCGCTTGAGATCTGCATACAACTTTTGTCTATCAGATGCCTCTTCTAGTCGATATCAAATCAACCTGACCTTATCCTCAGTATGAGAAACTAGTTCAGGACCTAAAACATGTCACTCGCCCAACTCAGTCCAACACAGGGGAGTGCGACACCTACGTCTATATAAAGCCTCGTAATGTGCCATCTGTATGCTAGACTGGTAACTGTTGTTGTAAGCGAACTTAACCAATGGTAAATAGTCCTCCCAACTACCTCGTAAGTCTATTACAGAACCCCTCAACATATCCTCTAGCATCTAAATCACCCTCTTAGATTGACCATCTATCTGAGGATGGATTGTAGTACTAAAGTTTAATCTTGTACCCAAAGCCTCATGTAGTTTCCCCTAGAACCAAAACGTGAAGCGAGGATCTCTATCAGATATTATCGAAACTAGTAACCCATGTAATCTCACTATCTCAGAAACATACAATCTAGCCAGCTTCTACAGCAAATAATTAGTACGAACAGGTATGAAGTGGGCAGACTTGGTCAACCGATCCACAATGACCCATATTGAGTCCTTCTTAGTAGGCGTTAAGGGCAACCCAGTAACGAAGTCCATAGTCACTCTCTCCCACTTCTAGATTGGAATCTTAACTGGCTGCAATAAACCCAAGGGTCGCTGATGCTTATCCTTAACCTACTGGCATGTCAAATATTTACTCACAAAATTAGTAACCTCGTGCTTAAGTCCTGGCCACCAGTATAGCTCATGAAGGTCTCGGTACATCTTGTTCCCACTAGCAAAAGGGCTGCTATGTGCCTCTCACAGCATGGACTGCCTCAACTCAGTATCATTCGGTACATAGACACTCCCACGAAAACAAAGTACCCCTTCGCTATTCAATCCAAAATCTGCCGTACTACCATTCTCAACTTGTCGGAATTGAAGACCTAGTGACTCATCCTCCAACTATTTACCCTTAATCTTCTCGACCCAAGTAGGCTTTCTAATGCCCCTCACCCATAATCGTCTCTGGACACGGGTACGAGGCATTACTGAAAAAACACTCGCACGACATTTCTACTTTAGTTAACAATATATTTCCATTCCTCAAAAGGTATTCTTAAGAAGTAACATCATTATACACATGTTTCCACTTTTTACTCATGTTCAGCTTAAGCTGTTTTCTTGAGTCATAGTCGCTAAATTAATTATATCTTGAGCTACAGAACTCGAAATTAAGTTCTGTAAATTTTCACTGAAACAAGACTCATATATCTTCTTTCAATAAAATTTTTATATTTTTTGGTGTGTCCAATTATTACAGTTCATTCATTAAATATTCCCATGTTTCGCTATCCAGCAGACCTGACCTCTCTTCACTAAAAATTTCTTATCTAATTATTCATAATTCGGATAATGTTCCCATTTATTTCTCTTGAAAATAGACTCATCAATAATTCTAATTGTATAAATTACACACCATAAATGTTTTTATACAATTTTAAATGATTTTCCAAATTCAAAATAGAGGATCCCAAAATCTATCTGACCCTATCTCACAATAATAAAGATTTCTCACAAATTGAGAATCATTTTCTTACTCTAATTATTTTATTTGAAAATAGACTCAATAAGCTATAATTTCATATCTAATTCAACTTCTAATTCAATTTCCAACATTTTGGTGATTTTTCAAAAGCACACAATTGCTACTGTCAAATATGTTTTACTTATAAGTTTCACTTTCTTATGTTTTCTTTATAATAGCTTTAATTGTATATACTTACCTCTTATCGACCTTAGCATGATTCGATCATAAAACGAGCACATTGCTCATAATTTACACATACATACCTGCACTTACTCATAAGATTTCACATTCGCACTTACACATATAAATGCATCATAGCAAAGAACACATTATACATTAATTCATCACACACATGGTCAATCCTTTTACATTCTATCACAATATTACCATATCAATTCAATACCCGTTGAACCATGCAGAATTCTATAGGATATGTAGGAAAAGGCACAAAGTACCACACATATTGTAGTTGAAGCTACCACTGGAATGTAACCGAAGCTACCGATGATTTGTAACCAAAGCTACCACATATCAAATATCACATAAAGGCTTAATAATGAGCTATTCACGGGTCTGCTCACACAAGCTGACGATATAGTCGAAGCTGCTCAGTGCTACTCACACAAGCTGATAGGTATACGTAACAAATGCAGGATTACCTAGCCACTGGTAGTTGAGCTAAACCAGCATCCAGTATCACATTCACAATCGATCACTATCAATAGTTTCCTAGTGACATGTCACTTGTATCCTAAACGATTCCTAAGCTTCAATCAGGACTTTTTCACACTTGTCGAAACTTAGCCAATTTACACTTAATCACATATCTTATGATGATAACCAATATCACAAATTTCACATAATAACTATATGCATAAAAGCTCTTAGAACATAAGAATTCAACTCAACTCCATGTCATAAACATACGTTTACATCACTTAATGTTTATAGCACATAACCATTAATTAAACATATTCAAATCAGCATACTAATTTAAGTTTCAAGCATAAACAACAATAGCATTGCATTATTCTTAACACCAACTTACCTCGAATGCAAAAACAACTACTATTTTCGACTTAGTCCATAATCTCGTTCTTCCCCGTTCTAAGCCCAAATTTCGTATTTTCTTGGTCTAACATATCAAATAACACTCATTTAACACTCAAATTATTTAAATTAGTCTAAAAATCACATTTTTAAAATTCTACGTTTTTGCCCCTAAAGTTTGTCAAAATTACGCTTTTGCCTCAAGGCTTGTAAATAATTTTTATTCAATTTTCAAGTATTTTAGACTTACTTGAAAAATTTTCATAACTATGGCAATCTCCAATTCCCACTAAATCACACTTTTATATACAAATTTTATAACATTGCATTTAGGTCCTTTTTACAGTTTTCATCGAAAATCACTTAGCAAGAGACGTTCACCACACTTAAAGCATTCATTTTCTACCACGAAACACCAAAATACATGCATGTTGCATATGGGTACATTTTTAATCATCATCCTTAGCTCAAATAAATGGTAGAAATGGCTAGATTAGGTGATGAGGATTTCAAAAATATAAAGAACATTAAAAACGGGGCTAGAACGGACTTACTGTGAAGCTTGGAAAGCTTGAACAAAACCCTAGCTATGGTGACCTTTCATATTCGGCCCTAGCTTGAAGAAGATGAGCAAATTTTTGCTTCATTTTCCTTTTTTAATTACTAAATGACTAAACTGCCCTTAAAGGCCTTTCTCTCAAATTTGTCCTATTCATGCCCATTTTTGTCCCAACTTAAATATATTGGTCTAATTACTAAATAAGGACCTCCACTTTAAGAAATCTTTTGAATTAAACCCCTTTAGCATCTAGAACACACATTTTGCAACTTTTACAATTTAGTCCTAATTATTAAATTGGACGCTCTATCGCTATAATTTCTTAACGATATTTTCACACAATCGTTCATTCAAAAATTAAATCTCATAACTTAATCAGAATAAATTTTTTTCACCTCAGATTCATGGTTTTGGAAACCACCATTTTGTTTAGGCCCTAGATCAGGCTATTACAACTCTTCCCCCTTTAGGGATTTTCGTCCCCGAAAATCTTACCGGAATGAGGTTTGGCATCTTTTCGTATAGTTTCCAAACATCACTAAGTAATCTTTTTCGAGAGAATACTTTCAAAAACACTTTGTCATTGATCCGAATCCCAATATGACTAAGTTTCATTTCTGTATAACTTTCATATCGGTCCAACACTATTTTCAACTTTCACAATCGTTTTCACCTTTATATCAAAATCACAGTTCAACTTAGTCTAGAGCTCAAAATTTCCTGTGACTTTTTTCCTAGTGGAGATATAACCCTCATATTCTTATACAAAAATAATAATAAAATAGAGATTGACACTTTAGGGAAGCTAACTATTGTATAGACACATAAATTGGTCAACTCCGTTAACTAAAGAATCCGTACATACTAAAATAATTTTATGAATTCTGTCAAACGCTTGGGAACAACCTAGCTAGTATCTCTCTCTTAATCCGGAGAAAAAGGAAATCCCAATACGAAATTTCAGAATATCCCTATTTCATTATCATTTCAATATCATGACTAACAGAATTAATCCCAAATACAATTGACATTCGACTTTACTCTGTTGACAATTCAACGTCTGAACACTAAATCAGAAATACCGGGTTCATATCTGTATACCAGAACATTTACTTCAAATCACTGTACAAAATTCTCTGCATAAACATCTGAGTTCCACAGTAAATAAGTTCTATCTTGGAATAATAGTAACAATAATCAAACTCAACCTAAAGTTCAGAATCAAAAGTCGATCCTTACCTGTAACACCCCAAACCCAGCCAGATGTTATGGCCGTATTTGGTAGTGTCACATTGAAGTGTCTCGAAATCGTGTTTCACTATAACTAAATTTGTTGTAAAAACCCTTATTCTTTAAGGTTTGAAGAAAACATCATTCCGTTACCCTTGATTAATCAGATTATGAAAGGTGTTTGCTTTGGAAAAACATAATTATTGAGGAAGCTATGTTTGAATTCTTGTTTGTTGTGAAAACGTGGTTTCTGAAAAGCAGATATCATTTTGTAAAATGCGCCCTAAAGCTATCAGATTTTAAATGAAACAAATAAACCCAATATTTAAGAAAAATTAAATAGTGGCCTTATTACAAACCCAAAATAAAAACCACAATTAAAGTAAATGAAAATTTAAAAGCAGTGTAACAGTAAAGTGTGGCTACCTCCAAGTCCACGTAGCACCGAATCGCCTACGCCTCGGTATTACCTGTACGGTAAAATAAAAGGGTGAGTATACAAATACTAAATGTGTATCCCGGTAATAACAATATAACAGAATCAGTCTGGACTAGAGCCCATTATAGTAGCATATCACAATCAGTGGCCTAAGCCCATAACAGTAACAATATAACATGCAATCAGAATCCTACCCAACCATCCGCTACACTCCATCTCTATCCAACCCATCACTTCATATGGGGATATAATCAACCCACCAAACCCTACACTCTACAGTGTAGTACCGATGTGGCACTATCGATAGAATACAGCAGTGCTGCCAGAATATTAGGCTATAAGCCACAGAATAATACAGCGTAGCTGCCAGAACAGTACACTTCCTCCATAAACATATACCCCATCCCCCATGCACTGCAACATATTAAATGACATGTTAACATGATACAGATAACTCATACAAAGCATTTTATATTATACATATTTAATCAGAAAACATACAAAGTCAAAACAATCGTCTTACTCGTAGAGGGTATTTTGGTCATTTTGCCCCTAGGGGCATTTCAGTCATTTGTCAGTGTGGTCCTTCGTATGTGAAGGCCCATTAGTAAGCCCATTATCATCTAGTGACACATGCAGTCAAACAGTCCAGAGATTCGAATACGGCCTAAAGCCCATCCAGCGAGCCCACGGGCCCATTTGGCCTATTTCGGCCCAACTCATGAAATCACTCATGATAGGCATTTTTTGATGTGGAGCCACAAACCGTGGGCTCAGCCATTCATATGGGTGCTCGAACACCCTCTGTGGCTAACGTTCGATTTGTCGGTATTTTGACATTTGAGATTTTGGCATTTCGCCATCGATTTTGATAGTGTGGTTAACACACCTAAATACGTGCTGTGTAATTAACTCTTTCGTACCAATACCTACAAATCCAACAATGCCAAATTAAACAACTGACATAAAGGCTAAGCACCTCCAACCCTTAATCCAAATTTTACACCACCTCACCTTATGTGCACGAGCATTTTGGAAATTCCCAAATCTATCGACTACAATCAATATTACTTCTTGATCGTATAACTAAAACAATCATACATCTTATTAGCCACAAACAACTATAAGAACATGACTTTAAATCTCAAAACAATGACAATAGAACATTCAGCCAAATACTACTTACCCCAAAATCAATCGTTTACCGAATAAAGTATCTCCTAATCACAATCGATCATAACACGGTGTTATCACTTAGATGGAAATAATTGATCACGTACGAGAATATGAAATCTTAGCATAATCGGTACACGTGATTTAATAACTTACCTGTAACGCCCTAATTTTTGGGTTTCTCTTAGATTGTCCTTTAGCTGATAAAATGTTTAAATTCTAGTATGTGGGTGTGTAATGCATGTTTGGAGTGTGGTAATGGGCCTATGGAAGGCCTAGGTATGGGTTAGAAGCTTGGCAAAATTTTGGATTTTTGACTTAGGAAATAGGGGACCATTGGAGGTAAGGGCCTTAAGAAATTGTGTGCGAAATATAGCACAAAACAAGTCTTGGTAAAGTGGCAAGGGAGGTGCCACTAGGCTCCTTAAAAAGTGGCGCCTAAGTGAGCTTAGAGGTCCAAGGTTCAAGCTCCAGAGTTTGCAAAGAAAGCGTTTTATTTTTGAGCTTGAGCAGGTAAGAATTCGAAGCAAAGTTAAGCTCTGCTTGGAAGGAATTTGAATTGGTCATAGGAGTTAATCAAGGAGCAAATCAAGGAGCTTTTGAACTTTTCTGATTAATTCTGAAATTCTGATTATATGCCTACTCAAGACTATATTATGATACTTTAGCTAGGGTATTACTGAAATTGTAGAGACTCTGATAGGTAGACTGAGACTGTAGCTAGGCTACCGCGAAAGAAAAATAAACTCTGAAATGCTACTCATTCATAAGACATCTGTAATAAACACTGGAATATTAATCTGACTCATAAAATTCTAAAACAGAAAATACGAAATGAGTACGCGAGCAGCTCGTGGTAGGGGCCGTGGACGTGGCCGAGGTAGTGCACGAGCTGAATCTTCATCTTCGGGTCATGCGCCAGCAACTGATGTACCGGTACCACCGGCAACAGAGGTGGAGTCTCATGATCGACGTGTTGGGGACGACGCCCTATCACAAGCAATGCTTCGAGTTCTGGAAAGAGTTGCTGGGGCAAGTACTGGTAATGGATTTCGGGGATCTATTTCTGAGTGACTCCGAGCTAATGGGGCAGAATTCTTTAGGGGCGTGTCTGGTGTAGCCCCGAGTGTGGCCGAGTATTGGTTGGAGGCCACAGAGCAGATTATGGACGATCTGGATTGCTTTATGTAGCAGAAGTTGAAGGGAGCCGTATCGTTGCTTAGAGATGAAGCTTATCAGTGGTGGCTCACGGTGAGAGATGGAACTTCAGCTGGTAAGGTAACATGGGAGCTGTTTAAGACGGCCTTTAAAGGAAAATATGTTAGGGCTAGCTATGTGGACGCCCGCAGGAAAGAATTCTTGAATTTGGTTCAGGGAAGTAGGACAGTATTTGAGTACGAGGCTGAGTTTTTGAGGCTGAGCCGGTATGCTTCTGGGATAGTTGCTACTGAATATGAGCGTAGCGTACGCTTTGAAGATGGTTTGAGAGATGAGCTGAGGGTGCTGATTGCTCCGTAGAGGGAGCGTAACTTTGCTGCATTGGTTGAGAAAGCTAAGATAGTTGAGGAAGTAAAGCAGACAGAAAGACAGAACCACGAGAAGGACCGAAACTACTTCCGGAGGGATTCTGGACCATCAGGTGGGGCTAACAGGAATACTAAGAGAGCAAGAGTGGCAGAACCAGTGCGAGCAGTGCCAATGAATGCTGTCAGACCGCAGGGTTGTAGGAATTGTGGTAAGATACATATGGGCGAGTGTCAGAAACGTTCTAGAGCCTGTTTTCGATGTGGGTCGATGGAGCATAGGATTAAGGATTGTCCCCAGGAACCAGACCAGGACCAAGTCAGGGATCAGAGGGTTGCTCAACCAGTGAGGGGTAGACTACCAGCTCCGAGAGGGCGTGGACAAGGTAGAGGTGGAAATGGTAATGGTCGAGGACGAGAAGCACCTGGCAAGGGTGCTGGTTTTGCTGAGGCTCGTCAGCCAGCGTTGGTGTATGTAGCTTGTCGTCGAGAGGAGGGTGATGCTCCTGACGTCATAACCAGTACTTTTTTAATTTCTAGTATGCCATACATAGCGTTGATAGATGTTGGATCTACCCATTCTTATGTTACATGTGCCATATCTGAGTCGCTGGGAGTGCGTTCTGAGGAGACAGTGAGTGGGGTAACTGTATTAAGTCCTTTGGGTCACTCGGTTAGGGTAGACAAACTGTATAGAGATGTGCCTATGAAACTCAAGGAAAAATCTTTTTTGGAGACTTGATGGAGCTACCTTTCGGAGAATTTGATCTTATCTTAGGAATGGATTGGCTTGTAAAGCATAGAGCTACTTTGGATTGTGCTGCAAAGCGAATGAGGTTAAAGACTGCAGAGGATGAGGAAGTTATGGTGATAGGTGAACTTAGAGATTATCTGTCCAATATGGTGTCGGCATTAAGAGCCGAGAAGTGGATTTGAAAAGGATGCGAGGCTTATTTGGCATTCATAAGTCAAGCAGAAACTGAGAAACTAACTGTGGACAAAGTTAGAACCGTTAAGGATTTTCAAGATGTTTTTCCAGAAAAGCTTCCAGGTTTACCTCCGAATCAAGAGGTTGAGTTTGGGATCGATTTGTTGCCTGGTACGGCACCAGTGTCCATTGCACCTTATAGGATGTCACCGAAGGAGTTGGTGGAGTTGAAAGCGCAAATTCAAGAACTGTTAGACAGAGGCTTTATCAGGCCAAGTGTGTCTCCGTGGGGAGCACCAGTGCTATTCGTAAAGAAGAAAGATGGGTCAATGCGAATGTGCATCGATTATCGGCAGTTGAACAAACTGACGATTAAGAATAAGTACCCATTGCCAAAAATTGATGATCTGTTCGACCAGCTTAGAGGAGCTTCAGTATTCTCCAAGATTAACCTTCGATCTGGGTACCATCAGTTAAGGGTGAAAGAGATGGATATTCACAAGACAGCATTTAGAACTCGTTATGGTCACTATGAATTCTTGGTTATGCCATTTGGGCTGACCAACGCACCTGCAGCATTTATGGATCTGATGAATCGAGTGTTTCAGCCATACTTGGATCGATTCGTGGTCGTCTTTATCGACGATATTCTGGTTTATTCTGAATCTGAGGAAAGGCATGATGAACATCTTCATATTGTGCTGCAAGTGTTAAGAGAAAAGGAGCTTTACGCGAAATTCAGTAAGTGTAAGTTCTGGTTGAGAGAGGTAACTTTCTTAGGGCATGTTGTTTCTGCTGAGGGGATTAAGGTGGACCCTCGAAAGATTGAAGCAATTCTGGAATGGAAACCACTGAGGTCGGTGGCAGAAATTCGAAGTTTTCTGGGTTTAGCTGGGTACTATAGAAGGTTCGTGGAAGGATTTTCTGTGATGGCAGCGCCGTTGACAAAGCTCATAAGGAAAGGGGTACCATTTATTTGGACCGAGCAGCAGCAAGAAGCTTTTGAGAAACTAAAGAAGGTTTTGACCGAGGCGCTTGTACTGATTCAACCGGAGTCTGGAAAAGATTTTACCCTGTTCAGTGACGCATCACATATTGGGTTGGGCTGTGTGTTGATGCAAGAGGGTAAAGTGGTTGCTTATGCATCGCGACAGCTTAAACCTCATGAGGTGAACTACCCTACCCATGATCTGGAGTTGGCAGCAGTAATCTTCGTACTTAAGATTTGGAGACATTATTTGTATGGAGAAAGGTGCATTATATATACCGATCATAAGAGTCTTAAGTACTTGTTGACGTAGAAGGAGCTGAATCTTAGGCAACGGCGATGGATTGAGTTGCTTAAGGATTATGATTATGCAATTGAGTATCATTCAGGCAAAGCTAATGTGGTGGCTGATGCATTAAGTCGTAGAACTGTATCTGATCTGAGAGCAATGTTTGCTCGTTTGAGTCTGTATGATGACGGTAGCCTGTTAGCAGAACTGCAAGTAAGGCCAACCTGGGTGGATGAGATTAGGGAAAAGCAGTCGAGGGATGAGTCTCTAGTATCTTGATTTCAGCAGGTGAAGGATGGGAATACTTCTAAGTTTGGACTTAACAGTGAAGGAATTCTATGTTTTCGCGGTAGAGTCTGTATTCCTAAGGATTCCAATTTGAGGCAAGCAATTCTGAATGAAGCTCATAAAGGACTGTGTGCTATGCATCCTGGAGGTAATAAGATGTATCATGACTTAAAGGAGTTGTATTGGTGGCCTAGACTAAAGCGAGAGGTAACGAAATTTGTTGGGAAGTGTCTGACTTGTCAGCAAGTGAAAGCTGAACATCAGTTACCTTCTGGACTTCTGCAACCAATGAAGGTACCACTTTGGAAGTGGGAGAGGGTGACCATGGATTTTGTAGGTGGGTTGCCCTTAACGCCGTCAAAGAAGGACTCGATTTGGGTGATCGTGGATAGGTTGACTAAATCTGCCCATTTCATCCCTGTACGTACTGATTAATCACTTCAGAAGTTAGCCAAATTGTATGTGGCAGAGATTGTGCGACTGCATGGGGTGCCAGTGTCTATTATCTCTGATCGAGATCCTAGATTCACATCTCGGTTCTGGCAAAAGTTACATGAGGCGTTGGGAACGCGACTGAACTTTAGCACGGCTTTTCATCCTCAGACTGATGGTCAGTCAGAAAGGGTTATTCAGATTCTGGAGGATATGTTGAGGGGATGTGTTATTGACTTTCGAGGCAGTTGGGAGGATTATCTACCGTTGGCAGAGTTTGCGTATAATAACAGTTATCAGGCTAGCATCCGTATGGCACCTTATGAGGCACTGTATGGGCGTAAGTGTCGTTCACCTAGTTGTTGGACTGAGTTGGGCGAGCGGCAAGTTCTTGGACCTGAATTGGTAGCAGAGACTGAAGAGAAGGTCAAAGTGATAAGGGATCGATTAAAAGAGGCATCTGATCGGCGGAAGTCTTACGCAGATTTGAAGCGTAAGGAGATTGAGTATTCAGTGGGTGACATGGTCTTCTTGAAAGTTTCGCCTTGGAAGAAGATACTAAGATTTGGTAAGAAAGGCAAGCTAAGTACGCGGTTCATTGGACCTTACCGGGTTTTTAAGCGAGTAGGTCCAGTGGCCTATCAGTTGGAATTACCTCCAGAGTTAAATAGAATTCACGATGTGTTTCACGTATCCATGCTAAGACGATATCCTTCTGACCCTACTCATATCCTACCAGTTGCAGAAGTGGAAGTACAGCCTAATTTGACTTTCGAGGAAGAGCCTGTGCAGATTCTAGATCGAGACGTAAAGGTTCTAAAAAGAAAATCAGTTCCATTAGTAAAGGTACTTTGGCGTAATCATGGCAGAGAGGAAGCTACTTAGGAACCAGAGGAGGCAATGCGTCAGCAATATCCTCGTTTGTTTGGATCAGGTAAATTTCGAGGACGAAATTTCTTTAAGGAGGGCAGAGTTGTAACGCCCTAATTTTTGGGTTTCTCTTAGATTGTCCTTTAGCTGATAAAATGTTTAAATTCTAGTATGTTGGTGTGTAATGCATGTTTGGAGTGTGTTAATGGGCCTATGGAAGGCCCAGGTATGGGTTAGAAGCTCGGCAAAATTTTGGATTTTTGACTTAGGAAATAGGGGACCATTGGAGGTAAGGGCCTTAAGAAATTGTGCGCAAAATATAGCACAAAACAAGTCTTGGTAAAGTGGCAAGGGAGGTGCCACTAGGCTCCTTAAAAAGTGGCGCCTAAGTGAGCTTGGAGGTCCAAGGTTCAAGCTCCAAAGTTTGCAAAGAAAGCGTTTTATTTTTGAGCTTGAGCAGGTAAGAATTCGAAGCAAAGTTAAACTCTGCTTGGGAGGAATTTGAATTGGTCATAGGAGTTAATCAAGGAGCAAATCAAAGAGCTTTTGAATTTCAAATGAGGTGGCCGGTTTAGGGACTCTGCAAGTGCCATTCGACTAGGGGGCTTGGTGCTTGTGATTTCGGCAATTAGGGGCTTGGTATACCGATTTTCAAAAGGTTCTCTTTAGGGGCCTTTTGTTGATTTCTTTAAGTTAGTAAAACTCCCATTCTTTTGTCGTTTTTCATAGTCTATTAGGTATCTTTTAGCCACTTTGTTCCTCCTATCACACCTAGTAGCCGAACCTTATTTCCACCCTTGTGCCGCACACTCATTTTGACCGAAACACTTCCTTTTCATCTCTTTTCTTCATTCTTCTTCTCCTCCTCTCATACCATAAATCGAACCTTCATCATTACCTCCTTCTCTAGCTGAATCTATTCTCCCTTGTCCCTTCTCTAAACCTCTGTCGACGACTACAAAAAGAAGCCGGAACTCATTGTGGCCGATTGTTCTTTGCCAAGCCGATTACTCTCATTTTTTTCTTCTTCTAAACCCTTTCATAAGCCGAAACCCTCATTGTGTTTAGCCGAATCCTCTCTACTCTCAACTCTTTCTTTCTTTTACTTGGATCGTGACTAAGGGGGCATCTAGAGGCACTTCTTGAACCGATTAGCACTTTGGTAAGTACTCAATCTAGTTCTTTCGTTAAGTCTCTGATTAAAGTTTAAGTTAAAACCCTTGTGAGGGTGGTTATCATGGGACTAAGGTAGTTGTGGTCTCTTGCTTTGATGTTATTGTGTTAGCGTAGACAAAAGGGGCACTTCGCAAGGACTTGAAGGTTGGTTCGGCAAGGCACAAATATCTAGTCCATATTTCGGCAAAGAAGGGTAAGATTTAATGATTTAGGCCATGTTGGCCGATTATGATTAGTGGGTGAAGGCCTTATGTATGGCCGATTCTTAGACTAACACCTTAGTGATCAATTGTAGGCTTTACGCACGTGGGTTCTTCAACGGTTTCGACAGTTAACAGGTGTGTAACTAATCCTAACTTTTAGACTGATGTGGTAAAAGCCGAAATGGCCATAAAGTGACCGACAACAGGTGGAAAGTGACCGAAAAACGCTTTCGTGTAATATGCAAGAGTAATTGTTTACTCCGTTGGGGTTAACCATGAATTCGGTGGTGAAGGAATTGCAGAAGGTGCAATTCTGAATGTTTTGGTAAGTTGGGCTTCAATGGGCCAAGGTGGGCCCAATGGGCTTCCGAGCCCAAATCGACAAAATGACTGTTAAAGGCTTTCTGACGACATGGTTCATAATAACATGGTTAGGTTGGTAGACTAGACCTAAAATTGGATTTAACAGGCTTGAGACGATATTGGACTTAGTAAGGCCATTAGGGGTTTTAGGCTAAAAAGGGCAAAACTGGAAATTTAGCTTAAGTGGACTTCCGTGGTTATTTATGGACTGATAATTTATTGAACTTGCATAAAATCTCTAAAAATATGAAAAAGGACTAAAATACCCCTGAATATGGAAAATTACTAAAATACCCCTAAGTGTGAAAAGACTATTATACCCCTAGGGTCAATTCTGTATGAAATATATAATTTTATGTATCTGCATGAGTTATCTTTTAATATGAGTATATCTGATGCATGAGATGCTATATGTTGCATGCTAGTATGTATATATCTGTTGCATGGGGTATGGGTTTTTATGATGGAGGAAGCGTTCTGGCAGCCTCGCTGCAATCTGGTGGCCTCGCCACATATACATCTGTTCTGGAAGCCTCGCTGCAATCTGGTGGCATCGCCACGTATATACATCTATTCTGGTGGCCTCGCCACAACATCTGTATCTGGTGACCTCGTCACAATATCTGACAGCCTCGCTGCAAATTTCTGTGGTGTGTAGAGGTTGGGTGGGTCGAGTAGTCTCCCCACATGGTGTAAGGCTGGTACGGGGGCGTTATGGATGGATCTGGGTTGGGTTTTCTGTCTGCATATTATATCTGATCTATATCTGTTATGGGTCTATGGGCTTAACCTGATTTCTGAAATGGGCCAAGGCCCAATTAATCTGATTCTGAGGCTTGATCTGTTTTGGCCTATGGTTGAGATTATGTTACACACTGAGTTGTCAAACTCACCCCCTTTTAATTTCATCTCTTCAGGTAACCCTCAACCATAGTGGGCTTGGAGCTGGGAGAGATTCGGAGTGGCCACAGCATCTGCAAGTTTGGTTTTCGCTTTATTTTCAGTATTTTATTTTGCTATTTTGGGTTTTTTTTATTGTAATAAGGCCGCTATTTAAATTTCTTGTTTAGTTTTATTTTCTTTAAGGGTCTGATTTCATTTTATCGAAACAGCTAGTTATAGGCGGTGCGGGTTTTCAAAATCCTAAAATTGTTTTCAAAACTTAACGAGTTCAACGATCGGATAAACTAAAGGCTTAACTAAATGGGCTTTTCCACAAACTTACTATTTTTATAATATCACCTAAGACACAACATTAGAAAGGGTAACAAACTTAGTTATAGGTTCATGTGACACATCAGATCTGGTCATAACGCCTAGGCCGGGTTTGGGGTGTTACATTACCCAAGATTAGAAGGCATCCATGAAGAAAATGAGTCAAAGTTTGACTCTAGCTAAGGCCCCTAGATTCGGCCTACACAAATATAGAACAAAGAAAAAGAAAAGATAAAGAACAAAGGTGCAATCGGCCATTACTGGAACTAAAAAGGAGTAGTGATGACAAGTAGGGATATTCGGCCCTCATAAAAAAACGATAAGAAGAAAAGAGATGGGAGCACATACCGAAATCTACCTTTTCACCTTACGAAATCAAGATGATTTGGCTAGAGAGAAGACAAGAAAAGATAGAAGGAAGAAAGTATCGGTCAGCCAACTATAGGAAGGAATAATTAGTTTAAGAGTAGTCGGCTATGACACTAGATATGAAACAAATTGTAAATGATTAAGGCAAAGGCAAAAGAGAAGAGTAAGTGACCAAAGGTGTATTCGGCTGTCGCAAAATCAAAAGAATAGAAAAGGTGCTTGAAAGGAATGAGAAAAATGTGTATGTTTTAGTTCAAACAAATGGAGTGGAGATGTATTTGATTGGGAGTCAAAAGAATGGAAGAAAAATACCAAGAGGGGAGAAAAAAAATTAGCACAAAACTTTTGTGTTGAGCAAGAAAATGGTGTCTTTGTTCAAAGCTAGAAAACAAAAAAGAAAGCAAATCAAAATCCTTAATCAAAAGCCGAAAATCTTCAGCCTAGTCTCCCTATTTTGGCAACAAAATCACTAATTTTGGCAATAAAAACTCAATTGACCAAAGGGATCAACAAAGTCCCACATTCGGCTGATTCTATCCACGACAAGCCTTTTATAGCAGCATAAATTATGCCAGCCTTCAATCTAAATTTCAAATCAATATTTATTTCACCGTTCCACCGCTTGACCAAATTAGCTTTTAACGCCTTTGGTCAACCTCCAATCTGTCTTGCACGAGTAACAAAAATTAGGCTTTATGCGTAGGGTGAAGCTTGAACCTGCGACCTCCAATAAACCCCCTTACACACACACCCCTTGCCACTGAACCAATACGACTTCCATGTCAATAACCCCACACAACAACTTATAAACCTTCCATCCAGTGTGCCGTGCTACTTAAAAAAATCAACATTTTTCCCTTAAGCAGACTCGAACCTGCGCCCCTTCTAAATGCCCAACACGCCATTTGCCATTATACCACCTGCTTCTATATGCCAAGCTTTAACCAAAATTATTTATAAACCCTTCCAAGTGATGCTAATGTCCCCTAAAGGAAAAAACTAATTTTTTTTCTAAAGTCCTGGTTTGAACCCAATACTACTCAGACATCCCCCAATCACTCCAAATCACTTAATTAACCAACCAAACAAGTAATCAAAGCAAGATAGACAAAATCACAAAATTAAAAAAAAAATTAGGGCGTTACATTATTGTACTCATTTAGCTTATCTCTCATTAACACATTTTTGAGTTTCCTAAACTTGCAAAGCGACATCACTTCAGTTATTTATTTAGCTAAAATCAACCGTCATCAAATTTCCAATACAGGCATATTAGTGACCGTCTCTAAATCACTAACCGAACAGTTCTTTTAATACAATATTAACCATCTGAAAACATGAAACATCACTTTGCATTTTAGCAATAAAACACATTCTAATCCGTTCACTAATGTGTCACTAGAAATCATAATTTCATTACTCAATTCAAACTAAACTCAGAACTAGAGCTTTAGTTAATCATACCTTCAACTGCTTCAACTTTGCTAGCATGCCCAGACCATTCAGTTTTCACAATTGGGATAACCTTATCAATAGAACAACTTTAACTCAGAATAATACCACTCATTTAGAACAAATCTAATAGGTATTCTTTTATATCATACTTTCTTGAATTTCCATTTTCTTTTTTCAGACTACTTGACTATATATCTATGTATGCACAACATCATTCTCGAACCAAAGAATAAACATAAGTACACAATACTTGATTTATTTCCCAATTGGTCAGCCTACTTTGATTGAAACAATCGGGTTATTCTTAATTATTTAGTATTATTCCATAGAGATCACTTCTTCATGTTGTTAAAATAGATCAAACATACAATCTTCTATAATTCTTTCAATATGCCAATCACAGATATTTACTAACTGTATTGACTCAAACGGAACGTAACAACTTACTTGTACTCTCTGATAATAATACAAATTACCCGAGGAATCAAAATCAATATATAATTTGAGCTTGACTGCCATAATCCACACTTTCATTGTCTCAATTTCAAAGATAAGCCATACTTGATAAATTAAACAATAAGGATGATAAGAAAACTGAGATAATGAAATCCGAGACACAAAACCATATTGAATGTCTGAGGACACCACTCATACGGAATAATAGAAATCTTGACGATTCTGTAAAGAAAACTAGAAGAAAAGGAAACACAGTTCATATATTTCGAAATCATTTATAATAGAGATAAGACATATTCCTTACTGATGTAATAACAAAACAATAGCTAGAAGAAACAGAAGAACAATTTCATGTGAATTCACTGCAAACTTTTATCTCGGACGTAACAGAATAGAATGCCAATAAAAGATAGTGGAATGCCAATTATAAATCAATTAGACCAACGATACTTCCATCAGAAAACAAGCAATCACAATTACTTTCGATAATGTCTGAATACATAAAATGTCCAGAGAGATTTTCACAGATTACTCCACTATAATTATTATGCTCATATATCTTCATAATTCAAACATTATTCTTCAAGCTAATTCCGTTATCACTAATCTCACAATATTTCATTCATCAACAGAAATCAATTTTAGAAGAGTTCTTAGTATATACCGTCTTTGGACTTTGTACCCAAATCTGAGTCGATTTAACTGAAATTTACTCTTTCTATAACTGTGGCATTGCACATTCAAATTAATCTTTAGGTAATTCTGATCTTTCTCTTATAACCATTTTTTTTACTCATTAAGCCATTTCCCATCTTTAATTACATCATTAATTATTCTGCCATTGAACTTTTTAATTTCACACTTAGGAACTTAATCAACATAATTCCCGTGAATTTTCGTTATAAACACCTCATCAGTAAGGGGGTAAGGTCGTATAGCCTCTAACTCGATTCTAACATATATATACACATATGACATATATTTCATTATCAACACATGTTGTCATAATTATACTATCCACTTCAAACAAATTAACATTCATATCTATTGTACACAAAATTTCCGATTGTTTCATTCAAAAAAATGCACTAATTCATACATTCTATGAATTTTGAATAACTTTACTTATCACATTCACTAAACCAATTAAGCCATGCACATAGCATCATATAATGGTCAGACAAATATGTATGGGCATATCACCATATGAACTTTTATCTAACACATTATCACATATATACATATATATCACAAATTCTTATTCATACCTTTCCGAATTTTGACCCATTATGACTGCACTTTATTCAAATACTTTAGTATCACTATCAAATGGTCGGATATAGCTCGGTCGGAGAGTACCTCTGTTTAAACAAGATTGTCCTCATCCGCGTCGGGAGAGATCACACAATCACATATTTGTGGCATGTATAACTAAACATATCACACTCACTATGTTAGTCTGAGAACCGACTAAATCTGGCTCTCATACTACTAAATGTAATGCCCCTCACCCGTAGCCATCGCTGGACACGGGTACGAGGCATTACCGAACACTTGCATGATCATTTGATTTCAACCCATAAAATCCGTGTAACAATTAAAACTTTTCCATTCCATACATAACATCCACATTAAGGGCCTACGAGACCCAAACGATACATTAGGTATGATTCGGGACTAAATTGGAACTTTTCAAGCACTTATAAAAATTTCCCCCAAAACAGTGTCACACACAACCGTGTGACTTGGGACACGCCCATGTGGGCAGGCCGTGTGGTCACACACGCCCGTGTCCCAGCCTGTGTTAAAAACACCAAGCATTATGTTTCTGACGTCAGCAAATATTTAAGGGCACACGACCAAGTCACATGCACGTGTGCTAGGTCGTGTCCTCTACACGGTATTGTCTCTGCCTGTGTCACCAACACTTAGGATATTTTCCAAGCCCTTATTGTGCTTTTAACTCTAGACACTTGTATACATTGCATAGACGTATATCATACCTTTAATTATTCCTAACTTACTCATCAAACACATGTAACATACTTAATTACTTCAAAACGTATCCACATACGCACATAACATGGGCATACATACCCTTAGCTATTATGGGCCATCTCTCGTAGCCTTATATAATAGAGTAACATAAGCCAATACATTTGACCAAATCACATGAATATTTATACACCAATAATTAAAACTTATTACATGCCACTCATTAGAAAGCAACTAAGATTTATTCGTACCCTGACTTGATAAACCAATAGTGTGATGCTGCCTTCGACGATCTCCAACCCCGAGCCAACCTGACAACAATAAGAGAAATGAAAGGAGGGTGTAAGCTTTATTGGTTAGTAAGTTGGCATATAACAATAAACATATTGTAAGATCCATGTTTGAACGCATTGTAACATAATTGAGAGGACAAAATTGGACATTATTAAGTCAAATAGCAACAGCCTCATTCAACCCATCAAGCAGTTTAAAATCAACATGACCAATTATATGTGAATCTGAATCAAGGTGCTCTATAACTGAGAGTTGCATGCTAATTAGACAGGAATTTAGGTATGAAGTTAGACTTAAAACCTCAAGAACTTACCATTTGGACAGTTTAAATTCATCCTTAAGCCACATTCAAACAACAAGTAGGCCTTTAAAGAAGCACCATTATAGCACCTTTAAATTAGCATTTACAAGCTAAAACATCAAGCATTCAATAGCAGTTTTTGGCAACCAAATTAAGCAATTCATTACCAATTCTTCTTCTTCTTCTTCTTCTTCTTCTTCTTCTTCACTTCTAATAGAAGCATTTAAATAAGAATAAAATATTCTTAAGCCACAAAAACTCGATTTCAATAACCCGTATAACCATACCTTACCAAAAAATTAACATTATTTAAACATGAGACCTACAGAGTTACCACTTAAAAGACTTATCAAAATTTGCCCCCAAATTGATTCTAGCCTCATCAATTTCCTTCTCTTTCTTGGTACCACATCCTTAACATTAACATTATACCGAAGTGTTCACCACAGAAAAGTCCTTCAATTGCTTGAGAGACTAAGCCAAGTTTGACGCATTATGTATATAGAGCTAACTATATCTCCAACCTCAGAGGATCGACTAAATCAAAAGCTCTGATACCAATTAATCTGTAACACTGTCTACCCAATCCTAATTACTGGATACGAATATTTAGTGCTATAAGATTTAAACACTTAGCAAAAATTTAAAACAGACGTAAAATCATACTAACACCAACTTCTTATTTTTTTATCTACTATTCTTGAAACAAAAGATAAATAAAAGAAAACTTATAATAATTAATTCAGATATTCAAAAGTAGCATATATTGTTACGACTTAAAACTTTATTAAAGGCAGACTTCTTCATGACGTAGAGTACTAAGCACCATATTCCTAAGGTGTCCTCTACATGCATAATATCGCAACACGATCTGCCACATTGGCACATTCTCGACTGCGTCCTTACTAGCATATCAACTTTACCTCAAAACTTACATCATAACTAGACACTCATAAGTGGAAATGAACTTAGTGAATTTTACCAAGGTTACCTTTGAACATTTGTTATAGAATTCCTCAACTTAAAGATTATGAAATTCTCTTTAGTCTTTGGTGAACACTTTCCCAAACACCAGATGTAACACCCTAAAACCTGGCCTAGAAGTTTAGATCGAATCCAGGATGTTACATTGATCACCGAAGTGATCATAGGTAAATCTTTATAAACAAGTTATCACGTCAAACCAAAATATTTAATTGCTTAAATATTAGTCAGTAATGCTATAGATAAGTTTATTATAAAACCAGAATTAAATTATCGATTAAAAGTTCAAACGGAACTTGTACTACAATTTTATAAAACCTTTTTGTTCAAAAGCTGAAAAATCGAAACAGCAACTTGAAATACAACTTATACTGCATTAATCTCCAAGACTATCTAAGACCTCTGACTTGCCGAGTCCAGCCGCAAAAAACAGATGTGTACTTGAAAGGGGAACAAAGGGGGGTGAGCTACACAAGCTCAGTGTGAGTTCAAAACTAGTCTAACTACAAAATCTTAGAACAAGATGTCGGATAGCAGTTCAATAATAATACGTCCTTACAGGGACAAATAGATACAAAACGTAAACTGACATCCCCACAGAAAGGTAACAATACAAGCCCACAAAGTTGCACACAAGCACTGCTACATGTGTCAAGTAGTCAGACGGAAGTAGTATGATAATCTCGTACGCAGAACACCCAAATAATTACATATGTATGCAGTATGGTATTAAAATAACCCACCCATCTAGCCAACACACCTCTTCGTCCCCCAATCACACCACATAAGAGCTGTTAGCTCATCCAACCAAACACACAACATAGAACCTCGAAAGCCCATCCAACCCTACACACCATATTCATGGACTAAGCCACTCAGATATATTATGCAGTAAGGCTATCGTATAAGTTGTACTGTACGATGCGGTAAACCGCGGTACAGATGTGCAGTTGAGCTGCCAAATTAGTTAATGGTACCTAGTATAGCTAACATACATACGGTACAGTGCGATGCGATAAACCGTTGTACCTATAAGTTGTAGCTGAGCTGCCAGATCAGATAGTTATTGTAACACCCCATACCAGTATTCGACGTTAAAATAGGGTTCAAGGTATTACTGGACTTGAACAGTAACATTCATACACAACCGAACCATAAAATCTCATTACCATTTAAAAATTTTCATTCATACACTACTCGTCCCTATTACAGGCCTATAAGGCCTTAAACTTACACTGGAGATGGTTCGGGATTAAACCGAGACCTTTCGAGGACATAGAAAATTTTTACTCAAAATAGGGTCACACGCTCGTGTAACATGGGACACGCACATGTGGACAGGTAGTGTTATCATAGACGCCCATGTCCCTAGCCCGTGTGGAATTTATTTTTTATTTCGACCCTATAGGGGCTTTCACATGGCCTAGCACACGCCCGTGTCTATAGTCCGTGTCCCACACACGGCCATGACACGCCCGTATCTTCATCCGTGTGTGAAGACTTGGGTATTCTATTTATGACATCAGCAAACATTTAGGGGCACACGACCAAGCCACACGCTCGTGTGCTAGGCCGTGCCCTCTACACAGCTGAGACACACAGTCGTGTCTCTGCTCGTGTGTTTACCACTGGGCTTTCTGTTTGGCATAATTTTAGGTGCAGGGGACACATGGTCTATCAATATGCCCTTGGGGCTGATCATGTGCCACACACGGCCTAGGCACATGTTTGTGTGTCTATCCGTGTGGACAAATATAGGGCTATTTTCCAAGCCCTTGCCACCCTGAAACACAAGCAAACATATACTAATTTTGCCAATACATAACCATGGCATAAATGCTCATCCAACCATCCACAAATATGACATTTATACTCAATTTCATTTCACATTCACCATGTATATACATCATATCATATTTGATACAAACATGCAAGCTTGCACTTGGGTGAATTCCATCACATTGATTAACCATAATTAACCATTATTGCCTCATTTCAAATGGCCATATGCAAAATAACTAGTAACAGATTTAGCCAACATTATTGGCCCTAATGACCATAAAACATAACAAAATGAATAGACCACCTATACATACCATAATATTAAGTGTTGAAATCAAAATACCAAAATAGTTTTTGATAGTGTCGATGGATTCCCGTTGATCATCGAACATCGAACTTACATGATGAACCTATTTGGGAAGGGGAAAAGAAGAGGGGCAAGCTATGAAGCTTAGTAAGTCTATAAGCAAATAAAGTATATCAAAGTCTCATAATACTATAATAACAAGAACAAATACATATAACCATAATGTGAGTGTGAATATTTATCACTTACTCATTTAACCGTACCAAATGATTCATCACACATACTAAGCACATAGCACATATGATAATCACTTATACCTACACATACATCATCTCAACACATTGTCTTTGTCACTTTCTATTACACACTATCATATCGTTCCGTTTTATCACTCGTTGAACCATACGAAATTCTAAAGGATACTCGGAAAGATTGCACAAAGTGCCACACTTATATGTAGCCGAAGATATCACTGGTATGTAGCGAAGCTACCACTTATCACATTTCTCATAAATGCTCATATTGAGCTATTCGCGGGTCTGCTCACACAAGCAGATGGTCGAGTCGATATTACTCAGTGCTGCTTACACAACCTGATAAGTATCCATAACAAATGTAGGATTACCTAGCCATTTATATTCTAACTAGACTAGCACCCAGAATCACATATACATTAATACACTTATACGATGGTTAACCTAGTGACATCTCACTTGTATCCTAGATGATTTTCTAAGATTCAATCGGGGTTTTCACACTTGTTGATACTTAACAATATACACAAATGATAATTTATCACAATGATACCATTATTAAAAATAAATAATTATAAACTAAAAATAAGACATTATTCACATATAAACTTAGCTTGAGACAAAATGCTAACTTTTGCGATATAGTCTGTAACCTTCCCTTTCATCGATCAAGGTTGATTTCTCATTGTTCTTAATCTATAATACCAAATTAAGTTTAATTAATTACCACATTGACTAAAACAGTTCATAATTCACACTTTGGCAAAATTTATAATTTTACCCCTAAACTTTCACATATTTACAAAATGGTTCATAGGCTCGTATAATGAAATATACCTATTTTTCTCTACACCCAAGCCTAGCCATTTCATTTGCTCTCTTGTGGCAGCCACATTTTACCCTATTTCACACTTAATGCACAAGTTTTAAAACTTTTACAATTTGGTCCTTTTATGTATTTTCATCAGAAGTCACCTAGTAAAAGTTGTTTATTACACATCAAACATTCATTTTCTACACTAAACATCACAACACTTTCAAGTAACACATGGGTCAATTTCTGAATGTGAACCATAGCTTAAATTGATGGTAGAAATAGAAAATTTAAGCTTTAAGGACTTCAAAAATGCAAAGAAAATAAAAAATGGGACTTGATTGCACTTACTTTGAGCTTGAAAACGAATGAAACCATAGCTATGGCTTTCTTGAGAATTTTGGCTATGGTGGGTAGAAGATGGACACATTTTTTACTTATTTTTTCCCTTTTTATTTCTTTTAATATGCAAATAACCAAAAAGCCCTTAACGGTATTCCTTGAAAATTTTTCCTTCCATGGGTATTTTTGTCCATCATGCTATAAAATGGTCTAATTACTAAATAAGGACCTTTAATTTATGAATCCATTTCAATTTAACACTCAATGCTTCTCGAACACACAATTTGCAATTCTTGCAATTTAGTCCTAGTAATTCAATTGAATACTTTATCGGTAAAAATTTATTTACCAAATTTTCACACATGCACTTAATCCCATATTAAGCCTTAAAACTTTATCAAAAAAATTTTTCTACTTTAATTCATGGGTTTGAAACCACTATTCTGTTTAGGCCCTAAACTGGGTTGTTACAACTCTCCCCCACTTTAGGGATTTTTATCCCTGAATATCTTACCAGTAAAAAGGTTTGGGTACTGTTTTCTTAAAATCTCCTCCAGTTCCCACATAGCCTCTTCTACTCCATGCTTTTGCCGTAATACTTTTACCAAGGCCACACTTTTGTTTCTTAGCTGCTTTCTTTCTCGTGCCAAAATTTTGATTGGCTCCTCACTATATGTCATATCTTGTTAAATTTCAACCTCAGTCAGGGAAATCACATGTGACGGATCAAAATGGTGACGTCGCAGCATCGATACGTGAAACACATCGTGAATCTTTTCTAACTCTATCGGCAAAGCCAGTCGATATGCTACTGGTCCAACTTTTTCCACAATCTCATATGGTCCGATAAAACGCGGACTCAACTTGCCTTTTCGACCAAATCTCAAAATCTTTTTCCAAAGAGACACTTTCAAAAACACTTTATCACCCACTTGAAACTCAATTTCCTTTCTTTTCAAATCTGCATAGGACTGTTGTCGGTCCGAAGCAACTTTCCAACAAGCATGGATTACCTTTACTTTCTCTTTGGTTTCTCTAACCAGGTCAACTCCATGAATTTGTTTTTCACTCAATTCGATCCAATACAAAGGTATCCGACACTTTCTTCCATACAATGCCTTATAAGGCACCATTTGAATACTCGATTGATAACTATTGTTGTAGGCAAATTCAATCAAAGGTAGATATTTTTCCCAGCTACCTTGGAATTCCAATACACAATATCAAAGCATATCTTCAAGCACTTTGATCACACTCTCAGATTGACCGTCGGTTTAGGGATAGAATGCCATACTAAAATTTAACTTTGTGCCCAAAGCTTCTTGCAACTTCTTCCAAAACCGCAATGTAAATCTTGGATCCCTATTCAAAATAATCGATAATGGTACTCCATGTAGTCGCACAATCTCTAAGACATATAAGTCGGCCAACTTATCGAGTGAGTAGCCAGTACGCATTGGTATGAAATGGGCTGACTATGTAAGTCTATCAACCACAACCTAAATGGCATCTTTCCTACTAGGCGACATCGGTAATCCGATTACAAAATCCATGGCGATTTGATCCTATTTCCATTCGGGAACCATGATAGACTGTAATAGGCCGGAAGGTACTTGATGTTCAGCCTTCACTTGCTGAAAAGCTAAGCATCTCGATACAAACTCGAAGACATCTCTTTTCATGCTGGGCCACCAATATAATTTCTTTAAATTGTTGTACACCTTGGTGCTTCCGGGATGAATAGACAAACGGCTATTATGTGCTTCAAGCGAAAATTCTGGATGAGTTCATTGTCTTTCAGTATGCAAATTCTGCTTTTGAACCTTACAAAACTGTCGGAACTAATTTGAAACTCCAAACCGGTACCCGATTCACATTGAGCCTTCTTGGCTTGCAAATCACTGTCACTTGATAGAGCTTCACAAATTTCTTGAGTAAACATCGATCTAGCCCTCATTTTGCCCAAAATCGAACCATCATCAGATAAGGCCAATTGTGTATTCATAACCCTCAATGCAAATAATGATTTCCTACTCAAAGCCTTAGCGACCACATTTGCCTTTCTCGGGTGGTAGTCAATCACTAAATCATAATCTTTTATCAACTCAAGCTACCTTCATTGCTGTAGGTTCAATTCTTTTTGTGACATTAAGTACTTCAAGCTCTTATGATTAATGAAAATACAACACCTTTCACCATATAAATAGAGTCGCCAAATCTTCAAGGCGAAGACAATAGTGGCTAATTCCAAGTCATGTGTCGGGTAGTTCTTTTTTGCAGCTTTAATTAACTCGAGGCATATGCCACTACTTTACCCTCTTGCATCAATTAACATTCGAGACCATTTAAGGATGCATCACTATGAATTACGAATTACTTTCTAGACTCGGGTTGCACTAACACTAGTGCCTCAGTCAACAATGTCTTCAATTTCTCAAAACTTTGCTGACACTTTTCGATCCATAAACTTAACATCTTTTTGTAGCAACTTTGTCATCGGAGAAGCAATCATTGAAAACCCTTTTACAAAACATCTGTAATATCTAGCCAAGCCCAAAAAGCTTCTAACCTCCATTACATTTTTCAGCAGTTTCCAATTCACAATTGCCGAAATCTTGCTCGGGTTAACTCTAATGCCATCTCCCGAGACAATGTCGCCCAAAAATCCAACTTTCCTAAGCTAAAACCCACTTTTACTGAACTTGGCATATAGCTGTTTATCTCATAAGATTTGTAAGACCATCTTCAAATGCTTGGCGTGTTCATTTTCACCACAAGAGTAAATTAAGATGTCATCAATAAACATAACTACGAACTTGTCCAAACATAGCAGAAAGATTCGATGCATTAAATCCATAAATATAGCCGGAGCATTTGTTAAGCTAAATGGCATCACAAGGAATTCGTAGTGCCCAAATCTTATTCTAAAAGTGGTTTTTAGCACATCAGACTCTTTGACCCTTAGTTTGTAGTATTCGGATCTCAAATCTATTTTCGAAAAAATAGTGGCTCCTTTCAATTGATCAAACAAATCATCAATTCTTAGCAAGGGGTATCTGTTCTTTATTGTCACCTTGTTAAGTTGTCTATAATCAATACAAAGTCTCATCGACCTGTTCTTTTTTACGAACAATACAGGAGCACCCCACGAGGAAAAGCTCGATCTTACGAATCCTTCATCTATCAATTCTTGGAGCTAAGCTTTAAATTCCTTTAGCTTAGTTGGAGCCATCTTATATAGAGCTATAGATATCGGGGCAGTCCTCGATAACAAATCAATAGCAAACTCTATCACAAATAAATAGCAAACTCTATTTCCCTAACGGGGGGTATCCCCGACAATTCTTTTGGAAACACATCCAAGAATTCACAGACTATAGGCACTGATTCAACTTTCAATTCAGAATCTTTTGTATTCAATACATATGCAAGATATGCTTCATAACCCTTCCTTAAATACTTCTGAGCAGTCATGGATGAAATCAACATAGGTAATTCACTGGGCTCATCTGTCTCAACCTGAAGTATCTCTCCACTTTCACTTTTCAATTCAATGACCTTTTGTCTACAATTCACCTTAGCGTCATGCATTGACAACCAATCCATGCCCAAAATGGCATCAAACTCATCAAATGGTAATAGCAATAAATTGGCCATAAAACAGTGACCTCGAATCTTTAAGAGACAATTCTTGCAAATCTTATTTATAGACACACTTTTACCTAAAGGGTTTGACACTTTGATCACAAACTCAATCGACTCAATAAGTAAATTCGTATCAGTTACCAATTTCATGCAAACATAGGAATGGGTAGACCTGGGATCAATTAATGCAACAATATTAACGTCATAAAGAGAGAATATACCAGTGATTATGTAACAGCCCACTTTATACCCTAGTCAGAACGAGTGGTTTCGGGACCACTTAACCGAGTTGAAATATCATTTTTACTACTTTAATATGTTTTACAGCATGATAGAATTACCGTGTGAAAGTTTCGTTTAGAAATTTTATTGTTTGACTGGTTAATTTGAGAAAAATGACTAAATCGCATAAAGCGATAAATTAGAGTTCTATTTTATAAATGGCTTATTTGAGCATGGCTTTATAAAAAGAGGTACTTGCATGGAAATTATGCCATTTTTATTTGGAGTGGATGGTAATGGACCATTATGTCCATATTTTATAATGTTTTATAATTATTTTACAAAGGGTAAAATAGTCATTTGGTTATTATATGTTTTATAATAAAACAAAACATAGAAATAGCTTTAATTTTTCTTCTCTTCACTGATTCTCATAAACAAAATAAGGGTTTAAAGGCTTTGTTTCATTCGGCTACTTTTAAGCATCAATTGAGGTATATTTTGGCTTCGGTTTTTAGTGATTTTTACGTTTTTGAGATCGTTGTTTCGTATACTAGCTGACCCGTACCTCAATTTCTGATTTTGAACATGTCCTTGAAAAATGCTATTGATGAATTCATGTTATTTTGATAGATTTTGATGAATTATTGTATATTATGTGAGAAAATACAAGAATTTTAAAGTAAATTTTGATGAAAATGAGTTTAAGGATTTATTTACAAAAAGATAGAATTTTTGGGGTTAAATTCGTGATTAATTGAAAGATATATGCTTGTATAAGTCCCTTGAATATTCGGCTAAGGGAAATTATGGATTAATTATGTAAATTGTCATTTTTGTGATAAAGGACTAAATTGCAAAGTATTGAAAATATAGGGGCTAAATTGCAAATATGTCAAAATATATGTTTTTCGGAATTGAATTGAATATTTGAGTTAGTAAATAGCTTAAATTTGCATTAATTTAGACAAAGACGATCGAATCCCGGAACTTGATCGTGGAAAATGAAAAATAGTCGAGTAGATATCGGGATTACGAGGTAAGTTCGTAGAATTTGGAATTCACCTTATAAATGCTTATAAATGTTGTTTAATGATCATGTATATGTATAAAGTTGCTGAATGGTTTGCCTATTAAGTATATACATGTGATTTGGAATGGAAATGTTAAATGTTTCAAGTAATACATGAATATCAAGTTCTTGTTAGAACCGTGGAAGTCGTAAGGATACAAATGACATGTCATTAGGGCTACAGGGTGGTTCGAACTCCTGCATTTGTTGCGGACTCACCACGTGCTCATGAGCTACACGTTCATCCTTCAGGATCGCATGTTTAGTCTTCGGACTCACCGTTTAGCCTACGGGCTTATCGTTCATCCTTCGGGATTACATGTTCAGCCTCTGGGCTTACCGTACAGGCTCGTAAGAGCATATATGACGTATTGACGGATTTCAAGTTATATTTATATACACTGTGTGTGTATCACCCGGGTATCCTCGATATCTTATAGGTTCAACGGGCAATACCGATATAAGTTACATGAATTACAAGATGTTATGGATATATGTATATATGATACATGTTATATGAACTACATGAAAGGTATGATCCAAACCATAGGATTTATCTATTACATGAGATATATGAAAGTGAATGCATTATATGTCATATGAATTATGATGTTTATATGTGCTAATGGATATGAATTATATGGTAAACTCTTGTATAAGATGGTGTATGAAGTCATATGGACTAACTTGTGTGAGCTGATGAAATAGGCTACAAGAGCATATGAATAGAATTGGCCTTACTTGTAGATGTAGGGATTACTTAAATGAATCGGTAAGTTAAATTCTAAGTTATACGAGCTTACTAAGCTTTAGAAGCTTACTCCGTTTATTTCTTTCATTTCCTTATAGATTCGGAAGCTAGCTCGGATAACAGATGGGTCGAAGATTGCTATCACACTATCGATCAAGCTTCGGTACTTTTGAACATTTTGCAAACGTTTTGGTCATGGCATGTATAGGCTAGATATTTAGTGAACATGATATATTTTGGTAAATGATCAAGCTATGAGATATGGCTTGGGTCATATATGTATATAATCAAGTATTTTGAGTTGTTCTTTGGCTATATGTGCTTATGAAAAGATATGTGATCTTGATGAGATTATAAGCTTGCATAGTTGATATGTTTATTGTGTTATATGTGCAAGTTATGTGCATTGTTAGCTTAGATGAAAGGTAAGGAATGATTATGTATATTTATGTGTGGATGAGTTCGTGAATGTACCTATTTTAGCTATTGAATTGTTATGCCTAGTTGGTGCAAAATTTATGATGATTTTGGGTCTATTATATGCTTGAATTGGTATGTTTTTGGTTGACAATTTGGCATGAGATGTTGCATAATTATGGCTAGTAGAAATGACCCAAAATTTGGGTGGCAATTTGGCTTAAACCGAGCCTATATTGTGCCACATGGCCAGGGAACATGGGCGTGTATTTCGACCGTGTGTCACCTGCACCATAAATGTTTTGGACAGTTTTGGTACACGGCCTAGAAACACGGGCGTGTCTGGTAACTTGTAGCTGTGTGAAATTTGGCAGTATAGTCACATGGTCTGCTCTGTTTTGTACACAGGCGTGTGACCAGCCATATGATTTTCGACAGTTTCGACCACGGGCTATGTGGTTTGGGCGTGTCTGGTGGGACACGACCGTGTGAGAAGAGCATAGGCAAGGGACACGGCTGTGTGCCCCTAACTAGAAAAAATTATGAATTTTTCCCTGTCTTTTGGCATGTTTTCAATTAGACACTAAATATGTTATATGTATTTTTATATGCACAATTGATCTATGTTTTGATGGTTGTTGATCCAAGTTTATTAATGATTAAAATGTGTAAAAATTTTGACTGTTTCGGCACAAGTTACAAGTCCGGTAATTCCCCTTACCTATTCTAGTGACGGTTTCGGGATAGGGGTGTTATAGATTACGTCAGGGGATGGTGCCTCTTCCCGAGCACGAATAGCATAGGTTCTTGCAGGCACTCTAGCCTCAGATCCTACAGCTGAATCTCTAATTACACCTTTGCTCCTAGCTCCCTCTTTTACATTTGTGACAGGTCTCCTCCTAGCAGCCACATTACTTGATCTAACATTCTGAGTATTTTCCTTCTCAGCAATTTCAGGACAATCATTGATAAAGTGATCTTGGGATCCATATTTGAAACAAGCCCGGGTGACCATCCAACATTCACTGGGATGTCTCCTTCCACAGTGTTGGCACTCGGGGTTGCTCGGCTTAATATTGCCAACACTAGCTATAAAGTAGTCTGTGCTTTAGAACCTATACTTTGATTCCCACGAGTTCTATGTGGATTCCTGGCTGAAACAGCTGAACGATTTTGCACATCTTTTGATCTCTTTGACGGGGACTGAAAAGACTTACTCATTGATCTCTTTACCCCCTCTCTAGCATCAATCTTAGCTTTCCTCTTTTCCTTGAATAATTCCTCCACTTTGCAAGCTCGATCAACTACTACAACAAATTCCTTTAATTCCAGCATTCCCACATATAGTTGAATATTTTCAATCAGCCCATTACTAAACCTTTTACACATAATTTCCTCTGTAGATACACATTTCCGAGCGTACTTACTGAGTCGAACAAATTCCCACTCGTACTCAGACACTGTCAATTTGCCCTGCTTTAACGCTAGGAATTCCTTCCGCTTCTGATCGATGAATCGCTAACTTATGTACTTTTTCTAAAATTCCACTTGAAAGAAATCCCAAGAAATTCTTTCCCTCGGTACCATTGAGATTAAAGTCTTCAACCACTGATACGCACAATCCCTCAGAAGAGATACAACACACTTTAAGCACTCCTCTAGCGTGCAAGAGTGCTCATCGAATACCTGAATAGTATTTTCGGGCCAAAACTATGCCCTTTCAGGGTCATCATCCACATTGGCCTCGAAATCTTTGGCTCCGTATTTACGTATCTTGTCAACAAGGGGCTTACTTAGTCTTACCACTTCCACACCTTGTGGGGCTACAAAAATCAGCTGAGGAATAGGAGGAGGTGGGGGAGGTTGAGCATTTAGATTTGCCCAAATGAACTCAGTATATCATTCAATCATTCTATAGAGAAAGGCTTCCCGAGCCTCTTCTCTCCAACTGGATTATACGTTTCTACTATCAGGTGGTGCAGTCCCCCGAGCGGGAGCCGGCGTATTACTTCCTGCGTCGTCAGCAACAGTTAGGTCGGGATCTATTTACTATATGAAAACACAATTTAAAAGGTTAGGAACCATTACACTATCAAAATTCGTAATTATGGCATGTATAGCTAGACTCTCACACTTGCTATGTTAGTCCAAGAAATGACTAAACTATATCTTTGAAACCACTAAATGTAATGCCCCTTACCTATATTTGACACTGGAATAGGGTTCGAGGTATTACCGGACTTGAATGGTAACATTCATACACAACGGAACCATAAAATCTCATTACCATTTAAAACTTTTCATTCATACACTACTCATCCCTATTACAGGCCTATGAGGCCTTAAACATAGACTAGAGGTGGGTCGGGACTAAATCGTGACCTTTAGAGCACATAAGAAATTTTTACTCAAAATAAGGTCACACACTCGTGTGACATGGGACACGCCCGTGTGGGCATGTCGTGTGATTGCACACGCTTATGTCCCTAGCCCGTGTGGGATTTATTTTTCATTTTGAATGTACAGGGTTTTTCACACGGCCCGGCACCCGCCCTTGTCTATAACCTAGTCCCTTACACGGACATGACACGCCCGTGTCCTCACCCGTGTGTGAAAACCTGGGTATTTTATTTGTGACGACAACAAACATTTAGGGGCACACGACCAAGCCACACGCTCGTGTGCTAGGCCGTGCCCTCCACACGATTGAGACGCACGGCCGTGTCTCTGCCCGTGTGTTTACTACTGGGCATTCTATTTGGCATAGTTTTAGGTGTAGGGGACACACGGTCTGTCAACACGCCCTTAGGGCTGACCGTGTGTCACACATGGCCTGGGCACATGCCCGTGTGTCTACCCGTGTCGACAAATATAGGGCTATTTTCCAAGACCTTGCCACCCTGAAACACAAGGAAACATATACTAATTTTGCCAATACAAAACCATGGTATAAATGCTTATCCAACCATCCACAAATATGACATTTATACTCAATTTCATTTCACATTCACCCTGCATTTACATCATATCATGTTTGATACAAACATGCAAGCTTGCACTTGGGTGAATTCCATCACATTGATTAACCACAATTAACCATTATTAGCTCATTTCAAATGGCCATATACAAAATAACTGCTAACACATTTAGCCAACATTATAGGCCCTAATGACTATAACACATAACAAATGAATAGACCACATATACATGCCATAATCTTAAGTGTTCAAATCAAAATACCAAAATAGTTATTGATAGTGTTGATGGATTCTCGTTGATCATCGAAGCTCGAACTTGCTTGATGAACCTATATGGGAAGGGGAAAGAAGAGGGGTAAGCTACAAAGTTTAGTAAGTATATATGCAAATAATGTATATCAAATTCTCATAATACTATAATAACAAGAACAAATACATATAACCATAATGTGAGTGTGAATATTTATCACTTACTCATTTAACCTTACCAAATTATTCATCAAACATGATAAGCACATAGCACATATGATAATCACTTATACCTGCACATGTATCATCTCAACACACTGTCATTGTCACTTTCTATTACAGACTATCATATCGTTTCGTTTTATCACCCGTTGAACCATACAGAATTCTAAAGGATACTCGGAAAGATTGCACAAAGTGCCACACTTATATGTAGCCAAAAGCTACCACTGGTATGTAGCTAAAGCTACCACTTATCACATTTCCCATAAATGCTCATATTGAGCTATTCGCGGGTCTGCTCACACAAGCAGACGGTCGAGTCGATGTTACTCAATGCTGCTCACACAAGCTGACAGGTATCCACAACAAATGCAGGATTACCTAGCAGCTGATATTCAAACTGGACCAGCACCCAGAATCACATATACATTAATACACTTATACGATGGTTTTCCTAGTGACATGTCACTTGTATCCGAGACGATTTCCTAATGTTCAATTGGGGTTTTCACACTTGTTGGTAATTAACAATATACATAATTTATAATTTATCACATTGACACCATTATTAAAAATAAATAATTATAAACTAAAAATAAGACATTATTCACATATAAACTTAGCTTGAGACAAAATGCTAACTTTTGCGATTTAGTCCGTAACCTTGCCCTTTCCCCGACCAAGGTCGATTTCTCGTCGTTCTTGATCTATAATACCAAATTAAGTTTATTTAATTACCACATTGACTAAAACAGTTCATAATTCCCACTTTGGAAAGATTTATAATTTTGCCCCTAAACTTTCACATATTTACAAAATGGTCCCTAAGCTCGTATAATGAAATGTACCTATTTTCCTCAACAACCAAGCCTAGCTGTTTCATTTAATCTCTCGCGGAAGCCCACATTTTACCCTATTTCACACCTAATGCACTAGTTTTACAACTTTTACGATTTGGTCTTTTTATGCATTTTCATGAAAAATCACCTAGTAAAAGTTGCTTATTACAAATCAAACTTTCATTTTCTACCACTAAACATCATAATAATTTCAAGTCACACATGGGTCAATTTTTGAATATGAACCCTAGCTTAAATTAATGGTAGAAATAGAAAATTTAAGCTTCAAGTACTTTAAAAATGAAAAGAAAATTAAAAATGGGACTTGATTGCACTTACTTTGAACTTGAAAAAGAATGAAACCCTAGCTATGGCTTCCTTGAGAATTTCAGCTATGGTGGGTAGAAGATGGACACATGTTTTACTTATTCTTCCCTTTTTATTTCTTTTAATACCCAAATGACAAAAATGCCCTTAATGGCCTTCCTTGAAAATTTTTCCTTCCATGGGTATTTTTGTCCATCATGTTATAAAATAGTCTAATTACTCAATAAGGACCTTTAATTTATGAATCCATTTCAATTTAACACCCAATGCTTCTAGAACACACATTTTGCAATTCCTGCAATTTAGTCCCAATAATTCAATTAAATACTTTATCGATAAAAATTTATTTACCAAATTTTCACACATGCACTTAATCTCATATCAAACTTCAAAACTTTCTCGGAATAAATTTTTCTACTTCAAATTCGTGGTTCCAAAACCACTATTTCGTTTAGGCCCTAAACTGGGCTGTTATAGTTCTACGCAGCGAAGTTGACTTATATGTTGTATGTTGTAGTGTAGTAATCCGTTGTACAGTCATGTTGCAGTTAAACTGCCAAATCTGTTGGTAATGCGCAACAAAGTTGACGCATATGTTGTACAGTGTAGTGTGGTAGTCTGCTGTACAGACCAGTTGCAGTAAAACTGCCAAATCAGTTCAAATATAGTCTCCCTTCTGCTCAAAATCCCACCCAAAAATATTTTATGCATATGTATGTGTGTATACAAACGAACAGAACTAGAATACAAGGTTTCAAACAGTCACTTAGAGATAGAAACTCACACCCAATCAATTAGATACATAATGCACACAAACTCACAGAACAGTGACAAATTAGTAGTCAGTTAGATAGAGCAGATAAGCACACGCACCCAGTTACGTAAGTTATGAAAACAATCAACTTACACATAACAGTCGCGTCAATACATAGGCGGGGAACATGTTCTACAGATTCAGATTGACGCACTTAACTACCTTCAGTTAAGTCTAGCCAAAGGTCGGGCACACAAGCATATTTTTTAGATCAAACATCCACAACTAAAATTCGGTGAGCTAGGACCCATGCCCATGTGCTCTGGCCGTATGGAATAACCTAGGCCCTGTGGGGGTCAAAAAGCCCGTGTGGAGGATGGCACATGGCCGTGTCATAGAGGCATATGCTAGTGTGAACCAGGGACACAACCATGTGAACAAGTCATGTAAGTCACTGTCCAATTTTGCCAAAATAAAGTGTAGGGCAGACACGACCGTGTGAGGGTCTCATACGCCGGTGTGCCCCACCAGACACTGGCGTGAGTCAAAAACACACGCCCGTGTGGAATCCCTAAAACCCTAAATCTGCCACAAGGCCATGTAGCTAGGCTGTTGGCACCAAGTCACTAAGTCTCTAATTCCCGATCACACATGCCCGGGTACCTAGGGGACACAGCCGTGTGAAAATTGAAATAATCCCAAAATTAGCCACACGATCGTGTGGTATCCAAAATTTTCCCCGAACCCTAATTCCTAAAAGCACACGGCCATGTGAGTTGTCACATGCTTGTGTGAACGTATGTCTGGTCATGAAATAACCCTAAAACAGCCCCGAAAAGGCCGTTTTGGCCACCCAAATAGTTCCCAACCATAGCCACTACCACATTATATAAAAAAAGGCGTTTTCCCCTTACCTTTAGTGACTAAAACCCTAAACCAACGGGTTTCTGCTGAGTCATGAAAAGCCAAAACAAAATAAACAAACAAAATAGTGTAGTAAAGGTTTTAATCCCACACTTGTTTTGCAATCGGAGCCGACGATGGAGGAGCAAAATTCCAGAAACCGCAAACAAAATGTTTTCGAAATAAGGAGAAAAGCCCAAAAAGAAAAACAAAAAGAGGGAGGGAGAGAAAAAGAACAAGCAACCCACAACAAAATAAAAATAAAGAAATAATTGAAATTAAAATTAAATAAAATTAAAGAAATTTTAAACTAAATAACATAAAATAAGTAGCAAAATAAAACCAAAGAGAAAATTCACTCAGAAAGTGCACACAAAGACTCGAACCTAGATCCCAGGGACAGACTAGTACACCCTCAACCACCAGACCAGAAGGCCTATTGTGCAAGTAAAATGCGCCATTAAACACAATAGCACATCCTCTTCACTGACCCTAACCACAAACGCTTAAAACTTCTAACCTCAAAATCGAGGTATTACAACTCACCCCTCCTTGAAGAAATTTCATCCCCGAAATTTCCACTAACGGAATGAGGGTATAACACAGGCTACCCTACTAAGCTCCCATTGTGCACTCTGGTCCTAAAACACCACCACACCAAACTTGAACGCAAGACCTTTCACACACACCAGAACACTTAACCATTGAAGCAGACAGATATTTGTGTCACACACAATTACTATGCTCAAATCAAAGCATCAAAACATTGACCACTATACCTGTCTCAAAAATGTTGAGGACATTCTTAAATCCGATGCTCGGTGGACCCACATCTCAGACATGCTCCCACCTTATTCCAACAATTGCCTGGATGACGCTTCTTACAATACTCACAAGAAAAAATGCTCGCACCTCCACTGGCACTTTTAGCACAATCGTTATTGCCACTCAAATGCATTCTAACACGCTTCGCAGAATGAGGCTCCAACCTCGGAAGACTGCGATCTCTTTTCTTCTCACAATCAACGTACTTACTTTGCACTAACTCTCCACGCTTCTCTAGCTTAGCCTTGAAGACTTTCTCTAACACTTCCCTCACTACTCGAGTCAGTACCTCGGTACCAAGCTCTGGGTTATCAATACCCAAAGTTGACAGAATCACATTGTCCTCCGACTGCTAAACAGACACACGTCCTAGAGAAGCAGATGACTCCTTGCGATTTTGCTTACCATCAGAATCCATACCAGTCTTCTACTAACTTAAAGTAATTTGTATTTCATTAGTAGTCATAACATAAATATCTACTGAAATAGTTTTAATCTTACAATTTCAAATTTTTACCTGAACTGGCATTGAAGCCTCAGACAGTTCATTTCTGTAAAAATTTTCCCATAACACAAATCGTTTCAGCTTACTATGGTAAAGTTCCTCAAAAATTCCTTTTTGTAAAAAATTATGTGCGCACACGGATACACAAAAACACAGGCAGAGTTTTTACAAACCTGGCTCTGATACCACTAAATGTAACACCCTAAAACCCGTCCTCTAAGTTTAGACCTAATCCAAGATGCTACATTGATCACCAAAATGATCGTAAGTAAGTCTTGACAAACAAGTTATCACGTCAAACCAAAATATTTAGTCACTTAAATATCATTAGTAAAAGCTATAGATAATTTTATTATAAAACCAGAATTAAATTACCGATTAAAAGTTAAAACGAAACTTGTACCACAATTTTATAAAAGCTTTTTGTTCAAAAGCTGAAAAATTGAAACAGAATACAAGTTATACTGCATTAATATGCAGGACTGTCCGAGACCTCTGACTTGTCGAGTCCAGCTACAGAAAACAGAAGTGCACCTCAAAGGGGAACAGAGGGGGGTGAGCTACACAAGCTCAGTGTGAGTTCAAAACCAGTCTAACTACAAAATCTTAGAATAGGATGTCGGATAGTTGTTCAATAATAATATGCCAGGTCTCACACACTAGTGTGCCCCACCAGATACGGTCGTTAATCCAAAACACATGCTTGTGTGGAATCCCTAAACTCCCAAATCAGCCACACGGCCGTGTGGCTAGGCTAGTGGCACCAAGTCACTAAATCCTTAATTCCTAATCACACACGGTCGTGTACCTAGGGGACTCAGCCGTGTGAAAATCAATAAAACTGTAAATCGGCCACACGATCATGTGGCCAGGCCGTGTGGTACCCAAAATTCACCTAGAACCCTAATTCCCAAAAGCAAACGGTCGTGTAAGTTGTCATACGCCCATGTGGATGCCTATGTTGTCATGAAACCACCCTAAAACAGCCTCAAAAATGTTTATTTGTCCACTCAAGTAGTTCCTAACCTTAGCCACTATAAAAGTATATCAGAAAAAGATGTTTTCCCCTTAGCTCCAATCACTAAAATCGAAAAACAACTAGTTTGAGCACAGTCACAAAAAGCCAAAACAAAATTAACAAACAAAATAGTGTAGTTAATGTTTGAATCCCACACCTTTTTTGCGATTGGAGCTAAAGAAGGAGGAGCAGAATTTCAAAAACTGCAGACAAAACATTTTCGACACAAAGAGAAAAGCCCAAAAAGAAAAACAAAAAGAGGGAGATGGAGACAAAGAACGTGTAACCCACAACAAAATTAAAATAAAGCAATAAAATAAAATAAATTTTAAACTAAATAAAATAAAATAAAATATGTAGCAAAATAAAACAAAAAGAGAAAATTCACTCAGAAAACGCACACAAAATCTCGAACCTAGATCCCAGGGACAAACTAGCACTCCTGTAACCACTAGAGCAGCAAGCCTATTTTGCCACTAAAATGCGCCACTAAACACAATAGCCCATCCTCTTCACTAACCCTAACCACAAACACTTAAAACTTCTAACCCCAAAACCGGGGTGTTACACCAGACGCATACCTGTATGCCAAACTCTACAATTGACCCATATACACATTTCACTTATTAGATGGATTATAGAATTTACCCCTTAACACGAGTCTTATTTCTCACTCTCCAGAAAGGAAAATGCTAGATACATTCATTGGAGTGATATTTATGTAGAATTTACTTTTGACGGATTCTCACTCACACAACCATTGAATGCTTTGCCTAGAATACTATATATACAATTATTTGTCTTGGTGGATTCTTATATATACAAATGTTGGATATTCATCTCAGAATGTTTACAAATATATCTTATCTTTGGCGGGCACATACACTAAATCTACAACTGTCAGAATACTAATCATATCATATCTTTAAATCAACCTAGAGAACAACCAATTCTAATGGATGAAATATTTTAAGACATTCAGAAAAATCTCAAACACTATATTACATAGCAAGAGATACCCATATTTAGAGCATATTGTAGAAACCAGGTAAACTCTATAGTTGCATTAAAATACTTTGGCTTGACGGACACTTATACTACGAGCTAAATACTGGATTCATATATCCAGTAAATGTAGGGAAAACTCTTTCTGACGTTTCTTCAAACATGATTTCAAACATTGCCATGAAAACGAGCTAACAAATTCTCGCCACTTAGGCTATACAAAACTTACCACAAAGGCATTATAGAATACACCACAAAGCCATTGCAGAATACACCACAAAGGCATTATAGAATATGCCATAAAGGCATTGCAAAGTATGATACAAAGACATTATAGAATATGCCACACAAATATTGCAAAAGACACCACAAAGTTATTGCAAGTAACTCGCCTATAGAGGCTCTATTTGGTTGCCACTAAGGCACTACATGAACTACCGTGTTTACAATATAGATTTACCTAAACTCATCATGGTGTGATGTTGGATTGTCATGGCCCTAAGACACATAAAAACCCAAGTAGATAAATACGGCCCATCTGTTACTTACAAAGCATGCCATCGCCATGGTCTTTCACCATACCGAATTCATGTTTACTATCCTAATAGACTTTGTTGAATACCATTGTGAGGTCAATTCTCATATCATAAAATTTCTCGACATTTTGTCAAACCCCTATTTCTCCAACATTTTCAACCATGCGTCATACATATAACTTAAGTACACATTCATGTAGATTTTCTTCATATACATAACAAAATCATACTTCTTCACATGCTTAAGACATATCGACAAAATAATGCACCACAATATACGCTCCATGTACAAACATATAGTTTCCTCACAAGACCACAAGCACTCATGCATCTAACACATTACACACTTAATTTATCCAGATACTATATAGGGATAGCACATATATGTTCAGCAGTCAGTCAAGGATTCATGCATCATTACTGAGACATCAACCATAAGAAGAAACTTTCTAAAATGACTTGTAAGAGTCAAGACTAGGGACTCACCTGAGAACTCATCTTCACTTGAACATAGAGTTTTTGTTCCTATGTTCCTACTCGACTCTTTCATCTTTACTCTTTTAGAATCATAACATGCAGAGCTATCAGACTTACCCAGAGGTTGAAACATCCACCTATTATCCCAAAAACCTTAGCTTCCAATTTAATGATGAAGAGGAGAATACTTAGGTTTAAAAAAAAGAACCAAAGTATAGAACAGAACGAAGAAAATTAAAACATCTGAATGTTCTCTTCTTACCATATATATAATCAGTTCCTTTTAGTGGATATTGACAAGTATCATATGCATACATAAATTGTCCCTTTAATGCCCTACCAAAACTAAGAAAAACATAAAAGAGAATCTAGTATACATATTACTTAACCAGTCTAGTTCGTTAAGTTGACTCCCACCCAATCAAGTTATAGAATGCATATTGCACCGTGTTTCAGCAAACTAAGTGTAAATACCTTTGGCAAAAACTCTGATATGGCCTGCTCTTGAAGACGATTTAATCTTCCGCAAGTTTCACACATACTTTATATGCACATCGTGCTTAGTCAAAATTTTAAGGTGTACTCTTTGGTTGGCGTAATCTTCTTTAATTGGGAAACACCTCAAGGTGAAATCCTTAGATCTAAATAGGCAGGCACATTATACGCCAGGGTTTAACTTGCTAAAATTCTAAAAAGTGGTGGACTATACTACAATAATGTGCCAAAACATGTAACCTACTGATCTACCGTAATTCGATGTAGCAAATTAAATTAGTTTTCACATTTCAAGAGCTTGAATACAATCATTTTTATTATGTTTTAGTTAAGTTTTTATTATTTCATTTACATTCAATAAAAAGTGTAATTTGAGTCTTTTATTGAACTCAGGGGTCAAATGCAGCCTAAGGGTGAGATAATATATATTGTGACTATTGAAAAGACCATTAGAGAGCGTACCAACTCAATACTTGTCATTGTGTTATAAGACAGGGAGTTTGATGTCGTAACAAAAGGAGCAAAGCACAAGAATCCTAAGACTGCCATTAGTGTCACGACATAACCAAAGAATGTTGTAACACACCCTTGAAGCTACCCTGAGTACGAGCATACTGCATACATGATAGTAGATGATTTTAAAATTTTTACTATTAGACTACTAAGTTCTATATTACACTGTAAATAGGTATTTAGCAATTGAATGTACCAAATGATATAGAGAGTATAGCGAAACGAGCATGCTAGTATGTATGATAGATGGCTGAATTTGTAATTGTTTAGTGTATTAAATTTGTGAATATTGAAATACCTATGGATGACCTAAGCCATTGTTTGGTGTACATCTAGAGCCAAAAAGCTAACCCTTATTTATTCATCCATATCCTATACTTGTGCCAAAAAAAAAAAACTTATTGAGGAAACTTCATAAAAAACCCAAGCAAAAAATGATGATTTATATTTACCCTTTTTCTTTGGTCCTGAACTGTACAACTATAGACGTTCAGCCATATGTATTAAATGTTAAGTCGACACATTATAGCAGATTTGGTAGAAAACAAAGTGAAATAATAAAGATCAGTGTGAATAGTGATTGTAGGCTAGCTTAAAAGTGTAAAATGGAAGAAAAATCCAAAAAGAAAGTCAAACGAGTAGAAAAAGTATGTGAAAAATAAAAGTATTTGTGAGTGAGATGTGTTGAAAAAGAAAGAAAAATCACAAAGTTAGGAAAATAAAAAGACTATTTTATTAGTGCACAAAAAACTCGTAAGCTAGTCATAGTTGCTACATTATGCTGTGATTTCGTATGTGGAGAAATAAGTAAGGTGAGAGAAAGAGAAATAAAGCGGTGAACGAGAAAGGGTCACTAAAGGGGAAAATAGGGAAGAATACTATGTGCTAAACTATTTTCGTGCTTGAAACTATCTTGATGCTTACAATTCTTGAATTCCACCCCGGTCCTAAGCCTCAAAACGTTACAAGCCAAAAAGCCCTTTGTGACTTATGTAGACGTATTCATGAATTGACATCATGCTTAATAATTGCATTGATTATTGTTTGTATTCTGCTAGGATAATCAAATTACATGTACAATTTATTGATAGATCCCTACATTTGAAACTTTTAATGTTTGTATGCTTTGTAATATACTGAACTTAGGTGTTTCATATTAAGAGTGGCAAGTTAGCTATATATCATGCCAAGATTATGTGTAAATATGAAATGCCTAGTTATGTGCTTCAAAGTTAACATTTGTACCATACTTGCTCATTTTAATTACTATTTTTGTTTGCATTGCTTGAGGACAAGTAATAACTTAAGTATAGGGGAGTTTGATTTTCCGTAATTCTGTGTAACAAGTTAAACTAGTTTTCACAATTGATGAGCTTGAATACAGGCATTTTTATTATGTTTTAGTTGAGTTTTTAGAATTTCATGTACATTCAATAAAAAGTGTAATTTGAGTCTTTTATTGACCTTATGGGTCAAATGAGGCCTAAAGGTGAGCTAATATACATTGTGTGTGTGTAGGAGACCATTTGAGGGCGTACCAACTTAATACCAGTCACTGTGTTGCAACACGAAGAGTTTGATGTTGCAATATAGGGAGAAGAGCATAAGAATCCCAAGACTACCATTAGTGTTGCGACACACCCATGAAGCTATCCTGAGTAAGATCATATTGCCTTCAATGCCGTAAAACAGGCACTAAAGTGTCGCGACATCAGCCTTGTATGAGAAGTAATATTGAGTCAGGGGCATTTTGGTCTACACAATAAAATATTAAGCACGAAAGGTCAGTTGACCTAGGGTTGAGGATGATGACAACACTAACTCTATAAATAGGCTCTTAAACACTTGTTAAAGGAGAGCTTTCATCCTTTATAATTTTTTAATTTAATTTTTCATTTTTTCTTTTTTCTTAGCCTTTATGTTATTTTCGGTTTTGCCATTTGCATTTGTCGGGAGATCTTATTTATGTAACATGATCAACTCTTTGTGGATTTCGTGCTTCAATCAATACAAGTTTAGATTCTGTTAAACCTTCGTCTCTAGATTTGTTATTAATGTTTATCTTTCACATCAAGTTTCTTATGTTTTTGAGATCCATGAGTAACTAATCCTCTTATGAGGGATTAGTGAGTGGAGGTATGATTAATTGATTGTTGTGCAAAGTTTTTGTAACACCCCTTACCCGTGTCAGACGCCAGAACAGGGCACGAGCATTACAGAACTTAAACATAAACATTCAAACGAAATTGAGCCATAGAATTTCATTCATATCAAAATTATTCATTCACCTACATATCTTCCCTTATATGGGCCTGCAGGGCCCAAAATATACATTGAGAGTAGTTCGAGACTAAACCAGAAACTTTGGAACACTTAGAAGATTTTCATGTTTTAGAGAGTCACACGCATGTGTAAGTGGGCCTTGTGGTCACACACACCTATATGGCTTGGGACACGCCCGTGTCCTCAACCTGTGTAACTCTCTATTTATGACGTCATCAGCAAAATAGAGTCACATGGCCAAGTCACGTGCCCATGTGCTAGGCCATGTGGCAAATTTAATTTTTGCATATAAGGTGCAGACTTCACATGGCCTAGGCAAATGCCTATGTCCTAAGGCTGTGCCATCCACACGACTGAGACACACGACCGTATCTCTGCCCGTGTGTTTAATACTGGACATTCTATTTTGCAAAATTAGGTTGCAGGGGACACACGGCCTATTCACACACCCATGGAGCTGTTTGTGTGTCACACACAGCCTAGACACATGCCTGTGTGTCTACCTATGAGGACAAATATAAGGTTATTTACCAAGCCTTTTTCCCACCCTAAAACACAAGAACACTTACACCAATTTAAAGGCACATAATATAACATATTTAAGTTGTCAAATATCTCAAACCAAGTCATCCACACATCATTCACATACCACACTTATCAAGCCTATACATCACATACTTAGCAACTTAAACATGCAAGGTATCACTTCCATGAATAACATTATCATATGCATATACCAATAACCAATATTGGCCAATTTCAGATGGCCTTATACAAAATGAATCAAGTATCATCATAAGCCAACATCTTTGGCTAAACCAATATGACATATAATAGAAAGACCAAGTCCTTATACATGCCATACTCAAAATGTTAAAACTAGCTATATCAAAATAGTTCAATTGATAGTGTGATCGAGTCTCCAACGTCCTTCGATCCTTGAGCTAGCTTGGTGACACTATAAGAAAAATGGAGAAGAAAGGGAAGTAAGCATTGAGCTTAGTAAGTTTGCATGTAAATAATTAACAACATCAGTCATGCAATATCATACACATGACATAAATATAACTTGTCACAATGTCACCAAGTATTATAGATACATCTTAGGTCATGTCATTTATATAATGTACCATAAAGCTCATGTTCATGATTCCTTCATTCACTTCTTACTGAGACCTTATTGATGCATAACTCAAGAATTATGAGCTTCGTGTACATACCTATACCCTTTCAACATGTTCATACCTTGTCATTTCTTTAACATACTCTTGAATTACCTGTTGAACCACTGGGAATACTAAAGGATACTCGAGAAATCTCATACACATGGTAGGATGCCAATACCATATCCTAGATATGGTCTTACTTGGGATCACAAACCGATGCCAATGCCATATCCCAGATATGGTCTTATACGGGACCTCATATCGACGCCATGTCCCAGACATGGTCTTACACGAAATCTCATAACGAAGCCATATCCCAGATATGGTCTTACACGTAATCACATAATCAAATACCAATGCCATATTCTAGATATGGTCTTACACGGGATCTCATAACCCTAATGTCATGACATTTGTATCCTATCTATTCCTAAGATTCGATCGGGATTTCAAGACATCAAAACCTTGTCACATCATCATCTAGTCATTGTAAATCAAAATTCATACAATAGTTATACATATCATGCAATAATAAAGCATTAGATACATAATGAAGTAATGTCGCATTATTTACCCACAAACTTACCTCAGTAACAAAATTTGACTAGTTATACAATTTAGTTCGCAACTTTGTTCTTTCCTCGATTTAGGTTCAGACTCCGTTCCTCTTGATATATAATAGAAAGTTTCACTTATTTAATCATGAAATTGATCAAATCAATTCATAGATCATACTTTGGAAAAATTATAATTTTGCCCCTAAACTTTCACATATTTACAAATTAGTCCCTAAGCTCGTAAAAATGATTTTCATTTGATTTCTTCGTACTTTAAGCGTAGCCAAACACATTTCATGCTTATAACAGCCCACCTTTTCTTTCAAATCAAATTTTTACCTCTTATTTACAACTTTTACAAATAAGTCCTTTTTAGGGTTTTCATGAAAAATCACCTTGTAAAAGATGTTTATCACACATCAAACTTTCATATTCCTTCATTAAACATCAAAATACATGTCTATCACACATGGGTAAATTTTTGAACATGAACCCTAGCTCAAAATAATTGTAAAAATAGCTAGATCGGTTGATAACTACTTAAAAAATGTAAAGAACATTAAATACCCGGCTAGGATGCACTTAATATTGAGCTTGAAAATGCAAAAAAAAAAAAAAAAAAAATAGCTAAGGAACCCTTAGAAATTTTGACAATTGCTTAAGGAAGATGAGCACATTTTTGCTTTCTTTTTTCCTTTTTATTCATTTAATAACCAAATGACCAAAATGCCCTTTTTACTAAAGCATCAAAATTTACCCATGCATGCCCATTTTTGTCCAAAAATATAAAAATTGGGCAAGTTGCTATTTAAGGACCGCAAATTAATAATCCAAAGCTATTTCATACTTAATGCTTCTAGGATCTCATATTTTATAGCTTTTGCAATCTACTCCTAAAAGTCAAATTGAACACTTATTCACAAAATCTCTTCAAGAAGCTTTCACACAATCATAAAAACATGTTATGGATCTCAAAAAAAATCATAAAATAATTATTTCTACTTCAGATTTGTGGTCTCGAAACCACTATTCTGACTAGGCTTTATATCGAGATGTTATAATTTTCGTAGTGGACAAGCTGTTCGAGAGAGGAAGAACTTAAACCCTAGTTTTGATGACCTAGGAATTCATTTATTGGGAATTAAATCAAAATTGGTATGGCCTATCCGTGAACACCTTAGCCCTGAACTGGTCTGGATTGTGAGGTCGAGAGATAAGTAGTTCTTCCCGACTCGTTAGTCTAGTGGAAGATCAAGAGATCCTACTAGGGTAACAACTAGTTGATTGAATAGAGAACTCGAAGTGATTGTTAGTTATGATTACCGAAGCGAGCTAATCACCCATGCTCAGATCTAATTTGTTTCTATATTAAATTTCCCAATTTCTTTTTCTTTATATTATTTAATTTTTTATTTAAAAAATACCAAAAATATTTGTTTATGTTTATTCATAATATAATTTATTTAAAGTACTAATTAACTCTATTTGTGCCTAGGTTAGGGGTCATTTAGTGCTCGCCTCCCTTAGGTACGATCCTTAGAGTACTCACTTCTTTGTAACTATATTACAACCTGACTCGTATACTTGCAAACACCACCTATTTGATATATTTTGTGTAAGATTCATACTCTGGACGTTGGTACACCCGGAGATGGTCACCTACATATCTATTTGTCTTTTTCTTGGATACACTGATTTTGGAGTGTTACATTCATAGTGTTAGTATGTCTGGTTAGACCATCCGAAGTTAATGATAATGAAAAATAACTTGGTGAAAACTATATGATTTTATTCAAGAATTAGAAGTTATATTTTAATAATTGTCATCAATACTAGTTATTTGGACAACGTATTGAATGAAAACTAGCTAAAGTTAAAGATTAGTTGCATTTTTGGATGATAACCAAATAATATGTGAGCTCATGTACCCAAAGTTTGATATTATTTCTTGAAATAATTTGATTGTGCACAATCTCTATAGTATGCGATTTGTGCTAACAATGTTGGTGCACTATATACCAAGCTTGATTTTTGTAGTTTTAGTTGGGATAATATTAAATTGTCTATACCTATATGTGTTATACTTAATAGTTAGAAAAAATATGCCTCCATTTAATCACTTAACCATTAATATAATAACTTCACAATAAACATGTAATTTTATTTGCATCAGGCCAACATGTAAGAAATATTTGTCTCAGGAGAATTGACTTTCATTTATAAGCTAATAGATTTCATCTAAGAATATTAGGATGTGTAATATCTATTTTATATTCCACCATAATGCACTAAGATGAATCATCAAGTATGAAGTTGAGCAAATTTAGAATTTTCATTAGATGTGAAAAAGTTGAAAGGAGATATATTTATAATTTTGAAAAAGTATTGTCATATTGAAAATTTTCTCAATATTAAGGGGAGACAAGTTGCTTAAATAATTAAATTTTCAATTTCCATCTCAAAGCCCCTTACACAGGCCTATGAGGCCCAAAACATACACTAGTAGTGATTGAGGACTAAATCGAGAACTTTTGAAACTTTTGAAACACAACTAAAATTTTTCACATTTTGGAGAGACACACGCCTGTGTGGGCAAGCTGTGTGGTCTCACACGCCCATGTGGCTCAAGAAATGCCCGTGTCCTCCAACCGTGTAACTTTCTGTTTATGACGTCAGCATACATTTAAGGGCACACTGCCAAGTCACAGGCCCGTGTGCTAGGCCGTGTCCTCCACATGGCTGAGACACATGGCCGTGTCTCTGCCCGTGTAGCCAACACTTAGGCTATTTTCCAAACCCTTTTTGTACTCTTAACTCTTCACACTCATAAACAATTCATAAACATACATCACGCCCTTGATTATTTTGGATTTAACCATCAAACATATGTAATATACCTAACTACGTTAAGGCATTTCCATACATGTATAAACTAGGCTTACATACCCATCACCATTATGAGCCATATCTCATGGCAATATATAATGAAGCATCATCAGCTAAGACATTTTGCCAATTCACAATAATACATACTACTAATAATTAAATCTCTATACATGCCACTCACTTGTAAACTAATAAGAATTTGCGTTACTCCAACTTGTCAAATTGATAATGTGATGCTGCCTCCGACGATCTCGAACCCCGAGGTAACCTGAAGACACTAAGAGAAAAAGGAAATGAGGGTGTAAGCTTTACAGCTTAGAAAGTTGGCATATAACAATAAGCAAATTTGATTAACAATACATTTCACATAATTTCGTTTCTTACTCATGTACAGCCTAAGTTGTCTTCCTAAGTCATAGTCACTAAATTAATTATATCTGGAGTTACAGAACTCTAAATTTAGATACACTAATTTTCATTGAAACTAGACTCACATACTTTCTTACCCTAAAATTTCCAGAATTTTTGGTTTAACCAATCACTACAATTTATGCATTAAAGATTCCCCTGTTTGTCTGTTAAATAGCTCCGACACCTCTTCATTAAAAATTAAATTTATCAATATATATAGTTCAGATAAACTTTTCATTTCTTTCTCTTGAAAGTAGACTCATAAAGGATTCTATGACTATAAATTACGCACCATAACCATTTTTATAAAATTTTTAGTGATTTCCAAATATGGAATAGGGGATTTCCAAAACCATTCAGACCCAGTCTCACCAAAATTTAAATATCTCATAATATAAATTTAATTTACTCACACCGTTTCTTTTATGTGAAAATAGACTCAATGAAATTTAATTTCATATCTTATTCAGCATCTATTTCAATTTCCAAAATTTATGGTGATTTTTCAAAATCACGTAACTGCTGCTATTTTAAACTATTTTACTAAAAATTTTACTCTCCTATTTATTCTTCATATGACTTTCATATATGCATATATCACACCAAGAATTTTCAATATTAGCCATTGAAATGAATAATCATCACAAATATTTATGAGTATTCATAGTAGTGATTACACCATATCAACCTTACCACAATTTTAATCACATATCGAGCATGTTGCTCACATTACACCATTGCTCTCATACACATTTACCCAAATATACACCTGCGTTTATACATCACATAAACACACAATCTCATTTAGTAAACTTTCCCATTGAAGCCTTCGAAATAACATCTGATATCTAGTGGTTTCAGCATATAGCTCCACCAACACATAATCCAACTCTCGTGTACACATGGTGAACTCTCAATATCACCTATGTGACCTAGCCATTAAATCCTGTAGCTCTCGTGTCTACATGGTGTCCAACACTCGAAATCACACATGTGACCTAGCTACATATAACATAGCTCTCGTGACGACATGATGTACCTTTGGTAACATAAATGTGACCTAGCTATTTTAATCCCGTAGCTCTCGTGTACACATGGTATACACCCAGTATTACGCATGTGACCTAGCTACTCATGAAGTTATTATCTTCTAGTTCTCTTGTACACATGGTATACAAACCGTATTACACATGTGACCTTGCTACAACATAATGTCTCATAGCTCTCTTGTACACATGGTGCCCTACCCTCGAAACCACACATGTGACCTAGCTACATATTATCCGTATCATTCATTTTCTAAAGGTTCAATCGGGAATCCTCCAAATTTCCATAATTCACCAAGTCATGGAAGTCATCCAAGATTGTCTATAACATATATTAAATTATTATTATGAAATTAAAAATGATGTATTACTTACATATAAACTTACCATTTCACTTAATCATTATAGTCATAAAAAGCACTTTTGAATATAACATTTCAATTCATTTTCATGTCACCTATGTCACCTTGTGTCATGGACATATTTTTAAATCAATTCACCAACATAATATGCTAAACATGTAATTCAAAAAAATTAGTTTAATACCATAATTTAGCTTTCAAACATACATTACCACATCATTGCATTATTATTATTACACCAACTTACCTTGGACGCGAAAATGACAATTTTCTCGATTCGGTCCACAACCTCGATCTAAGCCCGAATCTCATTTTCCATGATATAAAATATCACAATCAGCTCATTTATTAGTCATATTATTCAACGTGACCCAAAAATCACATTATGGAAATTTTACTTTTTCCCTAAACTTTTACATATTTGCACTTTTACCCCTAGGCACGTAAAATAATTCTTATTCAATTCCTTGTATATTGGACTTAGCCGAACCATTTTCTCTTCTGTACCAACCCCTAATTCCCACTAAATCACACACTTATGTACAAATTTACAACTTTTGCATTTAAGTCCTTTTTACGGTTTTCACCAAAAACCACCTAGCAAAAGACGTTCACCACACTTCAAGCATTCATTTTCTACCATTAAACATAAAAATACACAACTATTCAACATGGGTAAATTTTAAACTCAAACCCTAGCTCAAAATAATGGTAGAAATAGCTAAACCAAGCTATCGGGATCTCAAAAATATAATGAGCACTAAAACCAGGCTTGGGTGCACTTACTATTGAGCTTGGAGGCTTAAAAACCCTAGCCATGGTGTCTTCCCCCTAATTTTCAGCCACATGAAGAAGATGGACATGATTTTGGCCTATTTTTCCCTTTTTAATTCTTTTAATTACCAAATGACAAAAATGCCCTTGATTAAAAACCTTTGGTATTTTATCCTTCTATGTCCATTTTTGTCCAAACTAAAATATATTGGTCTAATTGCCATTTAAGGACCTCCAATTTAAAACGCCATTTCAATCAAGTACCTTTATGAACAAGAACTCACATTTCTCACCTTTTACAATTTAGTCCTCAATACCAAATTGAACACCCAATCAATAAAATTTCTTAACGAATTTTTCACACAAGTATGCAATCACATTATAAACCTTAAAACTTAATTGCAATAAAATTTTTCTACTTCGAATTCATGGTTTTCGAAACCACTATTTCGTTTATGCCCTAATTCGATCCACACCAACTAAACCGAGAACTTTTGAAACAAAACTAAAATTTTTCACATTTAGGAGAGTTACATGCCCTCGTGGGCAAGCCATGTGGTCCACCCGTGTAACTCACTTTTTATGATGTCAGCACACATTTAAGGGCACATGCTCAAGTCATAGGCCCGTGTGCTAGGCCTTGTCCTCCACATGGCTGAGACACATGGTCGTGTCTCTGCCCATGTGGCCAACACGTAGGCTATTTTCCAAGCCCTTTTTGAACTCTTAACTCTTCACACTCATAAACAATTCATAAACATACAAGACACCCTTGATTATTCCAGATTTAACCATCAAACATATGTAATATACCTAACTACGTTAAGGCATTTCCATGCATGTATAAACTAAGGTTACATACCCATAACCATTATGAGCCACATCTCATGGCTATATACAATGAAGCATCATCAACAAGTACATCTATAAAATTCACAATAATACATACTACCAATAATTAAATCTCTATACATGCCACTCACTTGTAAACTAATAAGAATTTGCATTACTCCAACTTGTTAAATTGATAGTGTGATGCTACTTCTGAAGATCTCTAACCCCCAGCCAACTTGAAGACACTAAGAGAAAAAGGAAAGGAGGGTGTAAGCTTTACAGCTTAGTAAGTTGGCATATAACAATAAGCAAATTCGATTAACAATACATTTCTCATAATTTCGCTTCTTACTCGTGTATAGCCTAAGTTGTCTTCCTAAGTCACAATCACTAAATTAATTATACTCGGAGTTATAGAACTCCAAATTTTGATCCGCTAATTTTTGTTGAAACTAGACTCACATACCTTCTTGCCCTAAAATTTCTGGAATTTTTGGTTTAACCAATCAATACAGTTTATTAATTAAATATTCCCCTATTTTGCTATTCAACAACTACAACACCTCTTCACTAAAAATCAAATTTCTCATTATATAGAGGTCAGATAACCTTCTCGTTTATTTCTCTTGAAAGTAGACTCATCAAGGATTGTAGGAACATAAATTACACGCCATAACCATTTTTATAAAATTTTTAGTGATTTTCCAAATTTGGAACAGGGGATTTCTAAAATCATTCAGACCCTATCTCACCAAAATTTAAATATCTCATAATATAAATTTCATTTACTCATATTGTTTCTTTTATATGAAAATAGACTCAATGAACTTTAATTTCATATCTAGCATCTAATTCAATTTCCATTATTTATGGTGATTTTTCAAAATCACATAACTACTGCTATTTTAAACTGTTTTACTAAAAATTTTTACTCTCCCATGTGTTCTTCATATTACTTTCATTTATGCACACATCACACCGAGCATGCTCAGTACTAGCCATTCAAATGAATAATCATCACCAATGTTTACGAGTATTAATACTAGTGCTTACACCATATCACCCTTACAACAATTTTAATCACATATCGAGCATGTTGCTCACATTACACCATTGCTCTCATACACATTTGCCCAAATACACACCTGCGCTTATACATCACATAAACACATAATATCTTTTAGTAAACTTTCTCGTTGAATCCTTCGAAATAACATCTGATACATGGTGGTTTCAACACATACCTCCACCAATACATAATCCGGCTCTCGTGTACACATGGTGAACTCTCAATATCGCCCATCTGACCTACCCATTAAATCCCGTAGCTTTCGTGTCTACATGGTGTCCAACACTCAGAATCACACATGCGACCTAGCTACATATAACATAGCTCTTGTGTCTACATGACGTACCCTCGGTAACATACGTGCGACCTAGCTATTTTAAACTCGTAGCTCTCGTGTACGCATGGTATACACCCAGTATTACGCATGTGACCTAGCTACTCATGAAGTTATTATCTCGTAGCTCTCTTGTACACATGGTATACCCACCGTATTACACATGTGACCTAGCTACATTATCTATATCATTCATTTTCCAAAGGTTCAATCAGGAATCCCAAATATCCATAGTTCACCAAGTCATGGAAGTCATCCAACATTGTCCATAACATACATTAAATTATTATTATGGAATCAAAAATGATGTATTACTTACAAACAAACTTACCAATTCACATAATAACCATAGTCATAAAAAGCACTTTTGAATACAACATTTCAATTCATTTTCATGTCACCTATGTCACCTTGTGCCATGGACATATTTTTTAAATCAATTCACCAACATAATATACTAAACATGTAATTCAACAATAATCAGTTTAATACCACAATTTAGGTTTTGAACATACATTACAACATTATTACATGATTATTATTACACCAACTTACCTCGGACGCGAAAACGACAATTTCCTGATTCAATCCACAACCTTGATCTAAGCCCGAATCTCATTTTACATGATCTATAATCTCACAATTAGCTCATTTATTACTCACATTATTCAATGAGACCCAAAAATCACATTATGGAAATTTTACATTTTTGCCCCTAACATTTCCCATATTTACACTTTTTCCCCTAGGCTCGTAAAATAATTTTTATTCAATTTCCTTGTATATTAGACTTAGCCGAACCATTTTCTCTTCTGTACCAACCCCTAATTTCCACTAAATCACACACTTATGTGCAAATTTATAACTTTTGCATTTAAGTCCTTTTTACGGTTTTCACCGAAAATCACTTGGCAAAAGACGTTCACCACACTTCAAGCATTCATTTTCTACCATTAAACATAAAAATAAAGAATTATTCAACATGGGTAAATTTTTAAACTCAAACCCTAGCTCAAAATAATGGTAGAAATAGCTAAACCAAGCTAACGAATCTCGAAAATGTAACGAGCATTAAAAACGGGGCTTGGGTGCACTTACTATTGAGCTTGGAACCTTGAAAACCCTAGCCATGGTGTCTTCCCCCTATGTTTCGGCCACATGAAGAAGATGGACATGATTTTGGCCTATTTTTCCCTTTTTAATTCTTTTAATTACCAAATAACAAAAGTTCCCTTCATTAAAAACCTTTGGTATTTTATCCTTCCATGTCCATTTTTGTCCAAACTAAAATATATTGGACTAATTGTCATTGAAGGACCTCCAATTTAAAACCCCATTTCAATCAAGTACCTTTATGAACAAGAACTCACATTTCTCACCTTTTACAATTTACTCCTAACTACCAAATTGAACACCCAATAAATAAAATTTCTTAACGATTTTTTCACACAAGTATCCAATTACATTATAAACCTTAAAACTTAGTTGCAATAAAATTTTTTCTACTTCTGATTCATGGTTTTCAAAACCACTATTCCGTTTAGGCCCTAATTTGGGCTGTTAGAAAAAAGCTCTAACTAATTATATGTCCTAGAAGGACAATGTGATAAAAGAAGTCTTAAGCATGCTACAAGAATGGAAAACTAATCAATTCAATAAATTTAAAAATTCTTGAAAGAAAGGAGAAAAAATGAAGATGGTTACATGCTAAAGGAGGTGGCTACTCATGAAGAGACCAATGCATAATTTTTTTATAAAATCGAGAAGAGGTTCGGGTACTTGAAATTATGAATATAATGGGATATCCTAATCAATTATGTCATAACTAAATATGATGGAGCTGGCAAAAGGAAATTGTTGTTGATAACAATAATATATGTAGAACACTTCACTATTATGGACAATTGAGGATCTTAAATAAAAATATACTTGAAGGCATTGAGATAAGAACAAGTCATCAAAATAAATAAACGCTTCTATTATAACTTATGAAGTGTATCTCGGACTTGAAGTCCAAACACCCGAAAGGTGTAAAGTTAAGGGGAGTACATGTTAGTATAATTTTGAAAAAAAAATATAAGCCATAAGATATAGAATTGACTTGTAATACAAATGTTTACAAGACAATTGGTTTTGGTAATGAAAAAATGATTAATTTGTGATGATGCAAACACTAAATAAAGCTATTTATTTACTTCTAGTGGATTTGTATTCAGTTGATATAAATTATTTGATAATATTATCAAAAACAAAAATTCCTAAAGGATTGATCTTCAAACATGCAACTTTAGTTTCATGGGAAATCATTAAATGTGAATATGAGTTTGGTCATGTGTTTTTATTAATTAATATATTTATACACATAGGTTATTATCATTATTGTTGATATTAATGTATGAAATATAATTACAGTTCCTGAAGAATTTCCAAGAGAAATAATCATTCGATAGATAAGCTTTACAATGAAAGTATATCTAAAAATGAAAATTTGCTTTGATGTGAAGATTGAGTTTTTATATAATCAAAATTAAAGAATTGCTATTGAGTATCCAGTAGTATTTATATAATCAAAATTAATCAGGCTAATTTTTCATGAAAAGGAATACAAATGGTCAAACAATAATGTTATAAAATGATGGTCCTAAAGCACCATTTCTTTATGTGCCCAATGCACTCATTGTATTGGTTATAGTGAATGATAAAATACATCATGCTTTATAAAGTTGTTGGCGACATCTAAAGCATGAGAATGCAATTGAATTTTATTATTATATTGATATGCATTCACAAAATTTGTTGTATATGTTGATGATTTATTATTGGTAAATAATATTAAATGACTCAATATTGAGTTATAAAATGATGTTCAAATAACGGAATTAAATTATGCACTATTGGAACATCCCTCACCCAATGCAATAAAAAAAATGATAATTCAATTTGACACTCCCTACCACTATATTTGAGAAGTTAATTTTCAACATTGGATTGTGTCATTTGAAAGATCTTAAGTGATTCTTACATAAGGGGGAGTAAAATCGCACTACATTTTTCTTTTAAGGTTTTTAATGAGGCACATCCTTTATAAAATGAACATCCAAGGGAACATGTTATGAATGCTATTAAGTAAATGTTCATGATAATCAACTTTTCACCTTTCATCTTCCTTAACTCTTCACATTTCATCTTCTTGTAACCCATTTCCTATTTAAGCATTAGAAACTGAGGATGAGTCTAATCTCCCTATATATATATATATATATAGAACTATACTACTTGTAATGATGATGACAAAAAAAAAAGAGAAATGCAATAGAAATCTCCCTTATTCTCATCTATTATTATGTGTTCTTTGCATTATTATTACTTTATAACACATTAATATTAATATCCATAAACCCTCACCTACTTCGATAGTTATTAGTTTAGTGATAATGTTACACGCATTATTGAGCAGATGTTTGAGCAGATAAAAGTTATTGGGTGGTTAACTCTTGCATATGTTTGAAGTTAAACTCGGTTATTGAGATAGAAAAGGTTTTGATTATAAGTGAAATTTATACTTAGCATGCGACTTTATATATGTTGTTTTATGATGGTAGATATGTGATCTTTATTCATAACCGAATGCTTAAAGATAGAGTTCATTTGGTTTTTGACTATATGAATTTTTGGATGCACTTATGTTTTAGGCTAATTGCACGTACGATTCTTAGCCTTATAAAAATACCAATTGAATAGTATGTTTGAACTTTAATGGCAAGTATTTTCGAAAATGAAAGCTAAAATGTGAGTTATTAAGTGCCTTAAGTGCATTAAAATATACTTTGAAATTAGCTATAGGAATGCTACACATGTCATCTTGTTAAAATTCATGTCCTTATTATTGAAGTGAAATTCTTGTCATGCTCTTGATATTTGCTTCTGCTATATGATTTTATACTACTTACGAGATTGCATAATTACGAGTATGTTTATATTAATAAAGTTGTGCTTTGAGTGGTAATGCCTTATAACCCTTCCGGCGACGGACAGGGGTTTAGGGTGTTACATTTTATTAGTATCAGAGCTACGGTTTAGTCGATTCTAGGACTAACGTAGTGTGTGTTAGTCTATCTATACATGCCATAATGTGATAATACGATAGTGTGATGACTTCTGACAGTTAAAATGTGTTTTTCGTATAGTAAATGAATCCTAATTCCGATCGAACCGTAGCAGACGATGTTGAGAGCGTAGCGCCTGCTCCCGTGCAAGGGATAGCGCCGATTGACTCTCAGCCAAATACGAGTAATCGAGATGATGAGATGAAACAAGCCTTTTATGCTATGATGAATGATTGGTTCACTCAATATGCTCGAACTAATCCGGCTGTTCCACAACCCCTATCCCCGAATAATCCACTTCCGATACCTATGGTGCCTCTTATGATTGATCTGTTGAGATCGAGTAAGCCCCTTGTTGATAAAATTAGAAAATATGGGGCTGAAGAGTTTCGAGCCACTGTTAGTGACGATGCTGAGTGGGCTGAGTTTTGGCTCGATAATACTATCTGAGTATTCGATGAGCTATCGTGTACTCCTGACGAGTGTTTGAAATGCGCTGTGTCTTTATTACATGATGCTGTCTATAATTGGTGGAATACCTTGGTTTCGGTTGTACTGAGAGAGCGGGTCACCTGGGAATTCTTTCTGACAGAATTTCGTAAAAATTATATCAGCCAAAGGTTCATCGATCAAAAACGTAAAGAATTTCTTGAGCTTAAACAGGGTCGAATGACAGTTACAGAATATGAACAAAAATTTGTAAGGCTCAGCAGATATGCCCGTAAGTGTATTTCATCCGAAGCTATCATGTGTAAACGCTTCGAGGATGGGTTGAATGAAGATATCAAACTGTTGGTAGGCATTTTGGAAATTAAAGAGTTCGTAGTACTTGTTGAGCGAGCTTGTAAAGCCGAAGAGCTCGAAATTGAAAAAAGAAAAGCTGATGCTATAGCCAGAGAGTTTCGTAAAAGATCTTCGGGAAAAATATTCCAATAATCATCGAAGAAATTTTGAGATGAATCGGGCCGATCCAGGAATACTTCGGGCTTTTCCAGACGAGATCGCAATCGACCTCCTGTGAGTACACGAGCTACCTCTGTTGCTAGTGATGGCAATGATCGTCAGGACAGATCTGAATAGAATCATTGTGGTAAATGGCATTCAGGTAGCTATAGATTGCATGACCGCTCCTGTTTTAAATGTGGATCAGCTGATCATTTTATCAGAGATTGTCCTAGAATAGCAGAGCTGAATACTAATCCGAGTGGGAGACCTAGTACTACTGCAGCACGAGGTAGACCACCTAGACATACCGGTAATGTTAGTGGCAGTTAAAGAGGGACTAAATATACTGCAGCACGATATTGATGTTATTGCTTTGATTGACCCCGGTTCAACTCATTCCTATGTGTGTGAAACTTTGGCATCCAGTAAGACTCTATCTGTTGAGTTTACTGAGTTTGTGATTTGGGTGTCAAATCCTTTGGGCCGTTATGTGTTAGTTGATAAAGTATGCAAGAAATGTCCCCTGATGATTCGAGATTTTTGTTTTCTGACGGATTTGATGTTATTACCCTTTGATGAATTTGATATCATTCTCGGTATGGATTGGTTAACCGTGGACGATGCTGTAGTGAATTACAAATGAAAGACAATTGACTTACGATGTTCAAATAATGAGATAATTCGAGTTGAGTCTACTGATTTGAATGGGTTACCGGCAGTGATATCTTCGATGTTGGCTCAGAAGTATGTGAAAAAGGGGTGTGAAGCTTATCTTGCATATGTTCTGGATAATAAAGTAACAGAAAGAAAGCTCGAGACAGTGCCCGTGGTTTGTGAATGTTCGGATGTATTTCCTGAGGAATTACCTAGGTTGCCACCTGTTCGGGAAGTAGAGTTTGGCATAGGGCTAGTACCTGGAACGACTCTGATTTCGATAGCTCCGTATCGTATGGCACCAACTGAATTAAAAGAATTGAAATCTCAGTTGCAAGAGTTAACAAATAGAGGTTTTGCTCAACCGAGTTTCTCACTTTGGGGTGCACCAGTGCTATTTGTGAAAAAGAAAGACGGAATAATGAGAATGTGCATCGATTATCGTTAGCTTAATAAAGTAACGATAAAGAATAAATATCCATTGCAGCGAATTGACGATTTATTTGACCAGCTAAAGGGAGCTTCAATATTTACGAAGATAGACTTGAGATCGGGCTATTATCAGTTGTGAGTTAGAGACTCTGACGTGCCTAAAATTGCTTTCAAAATGAGGTACAGACACTACGAGTTTTTGGTGATGCTGTTTGGGCTCACTAATGCCCCTACGGTTTTCATGGATTTAATGAATCGAATTTTCAAACAGTATTTGGATCGGTTTGTAGTCGTGTTTATAGATGATATTCTGATCTATTCACGCGATGAAACTGAGCATGTCGAACACTTGAGACTGGTGTTACAAATTATGCGAGACAAGCAGCTATATGCAAAGTTCAGTTAATGTGAATTCTGGTTGAGAGAGGGTAGTTTTCTGGGACATGTTGTTTCGGCATCAGGTATCCGAGTTGATCCGAATAAAGTTTCAGCTATACTTGATTGGAAGCCTTCGAGGAATGCTTCAGAAGTTAGGAGCTTTTTGGGACTTGCTGGGTATTACAGATGGTTTGTGAAAGGCTTCTCGATGATAGCAACACCGTTGACAAAGTTGTTACAGAAAGATGTCAAATTTCCATAGTCAGAAAGATGTCAAAAAAGCTTTGACCAATTGAAAGCTCTTTTGACCGAAGCTCTAGTGCTAGTTCAGCCAAAATCTGGTAAAGAATTTATGGTATATAGTGATGCCTCTTTGAACGGTTCAGGATATGTTTTGATGCAAGAGGGTAGAGTTGTTGCGTATGCTTCGAGACAGTTAAAACCTCACGAGAAAAACTATCTGACTCATGATCTTGAATTAGCTGCTATTGTTTTCGCTTTGAAAATTTGGCGTCACTACTTGTTCGAAGAGAAATGTCACGTTTATTCCGATCATAAAAGCCTCAAATACTTGATGACTTAGAAAGATTTGAAGTTGAGACAACGACGATGGTTAGAATTACTGAAAGATTATGAGCTCGTCATTGATTATCATCCGGGAAAGGCTAATGTGGTTGCTAATGCTTTAAGTCGAAAATCACTGTTTGCTTTGCGAGCGATGAATATAAATTTGTCTATGCCCGTTAATGATGCGTTAGTAGTGAAATTAAAAGCAAAACCAATATTGACGCAACAAATCTAGGAAGCCCAGATAGTTGATGATGATAAGATCATAAAACGAACTCAATGTGATTTGAAAGAAGATTCAGAGTTTCTGATTGATGACAATGATTATTTGAGATTCAGAAATCGATTGTGTGCTCCGAGAAATTCAGAGCTTATTCCGATGATTTTGAACGAAGCTCGTAGCAGCCGAATGTCAGTTCATCCGGGTAGCATAAAAATGTACAACGATCTAAAACAACAGTACTGGTGGCACGGTATGAAACGAGACATTTCTAACTTTGTTTCGAAATGTTTGATATATCAACAAGTGAAAGCTGAACATCAGGTGCCTTCGGGATTGCTTCAACCGATTATTATACCTGAGTGGAAATGGGATCGTGTTACGATAGATTTCGTATCTGGTTTACCGTTGATGTCGAGCAAGAAAGATGCAATCTGGGTTATTGTTGATAGATTGGCAAAGTAAGCTCATTTTATTCCAGTTCATACCGATTATTCACTCGATAAGCTAGCTGAATTGTACGTTTCTCAAATTTTGAGATTACACGGGGTGCCTACTTCTGTTGTTTTGGATAGAGAACCCAGATTTACATCGCGATTTTGGAAGAAATTGCAAGATGCGTTGGGTACCAAGTTGCATTTTAGCACTGCTTTCCATCCCCAGACAGATGGTCAATCTGAGTGAGTTATTCAGATACTTGAAGATATGTTGAGATGTTGCATCCTTGAGTTTAGTGGTTCGTGGGAACGATACTTGCCTTTGATTGAATCCGCATACAATAATAGTTTTCAATCGAGTATCAAGATGGCACTTACGAGGTTTTGTACTGTCATAAATGCCGTACACTGTTGTTTTGGACTGAGCTTAGTGAGAATAAGATTTACGGGATTGATTTGATTAAAGATGTCGAACAGAAAGTAAAAGTGATCCGTGAAAGTTCGAAAGCGGCACCAGATCGTCAGAAATCGTATGCAGACTTGAAACGTAAAGATATAGAGTATCAGATTGGAGATAAAGTGTTTCTAAAAGTCTCACCGTGGAAAAAGGTACTCAGATTCGGCCGTAAAGGCAAATTGAGCCTGAGATTTATCGGACTGTATGAGATTTCGGAACGAATTGGGCCGGTGGCATATAGATTAATATTGCCACCCGAACTTGAAAAGATTCACAATGTTTTTCATGTTTCGATGCTTAGACGATATAGATCCGATCCCTTACATGTGATTAATTCGTCAGAGATTGAAATTCAGCCTTATTTGAGTTATGAGGAAGAACCGGTTCGAATTATGCCTCGTGAGGTGAAAGAACTACGGAATAAGAAAATCTTGTTAGTAAAAGTATTGTGGCTCAAACACGGGGTTGAGGAAGCAACTCGGGAACTAGAGGACTCAATGAAAGAACATTACCCTAACCTATTCACCGGTAAGATTTTCGAGGATGAGAATCCCTAAGGGGGAGAGCTGTGACAGCCCTATTTTTTGGCCCTAATCGAAAAAGTGGTTTCGAGACCACGAAACCGAGTCAAAAAAATATTTAAATATTATTTTTTGTGGTTATTATATGCGAATTATTAAATAAGGACTTGTTCGCATAAAAGAAAAATTAGATGGTTTATGTGTGAGTTCCAAATTGTAGATGTTCTTTTAATATGGATGGTTTAAGATGCAATTAGACCAAGGGAAATTTGCATGGACATATTCAGCCATAGATAGTGGAAAAGGAATGTTTTTACAAGGGCTATTTTAGTAATCTAATAATTAATATATGCATGAATTAATAAAAGATAAAATGGGTGCTTAATTCTCTTGTTTTTGCCGAATTCACCAAGGAAAAAGAAATAGAAAAGAACAAGGGCATTCGGCCATTGTAGTGTTTAATTAAGGTATGGTTCCATCTTAATTCCTTTGAATTTTGTGAATTTAAGTTAGTTGTTAAGCTCTTGACATAGCCCATGTATTAATTTTTAAGTTGGTGGCAAATGATGCATACGGCCATGGATGTTTTGTGTTACATTGATAGTGTTTTGATGTTTTGTAATGAGGGATGATGATAGATGAGTATGAGCTTGGTAAACCTTGAGATTTGTGGCTTAAAAGATTAATGACAATCGGCTATTATGGTGAAATGTGAGATTAGTCCTTGATATTAGAAATGAATGTTTAAATTGTTAGTATGTGTATATATTTTTGCCAAATGTGAACCTAAATAATGATTTGAGTAAATGTTTGTGTATTAAAATGATAAAAAGTGAAAAGAATTGTCGTATGTGTGTTATTAGGAAGGGAAAATTGTCTTTGTTTGAATTAATCACGTCATTTCTAAATTGAGCTTTGAATAAATGAAACTGGATGATGAATGGGAGGTTTGAAATGTGTATGTGAGAGTATGACAAATAATATGCCCTTGGTAATTTTATATAGCATTCGGCTTTAATGGGAAATAGTAAGAAATGGAATCGTTGAAGATGTTGTGTTTGACCATGAATATGTTTAAGTAATTTCGATTATGGGTTATTATTTGGTTAATGCTTTCGGTTATATAGTTGATATACCTAAAATTTGGTCGAGTGTTAATTTGTTAAAGGATTTCAAATATTAAGTTAAATGATATTCGATCATGAGGTGAATTGAAGTAAGTGAACTTTGTTTGTTTGTTTAAATTTAGCTCAAGAACAAAGAGAGCCAAATTCAGATAGGGGGAAGGCGAAAGTAGTTGAATAGCCAATCAGTAGTTGTTCAAAAACATTCAAGGTAAGTTTTATGTAATTAAACGTAAATTACATTCGATTATGACACGATATAAATTATGAGAAATAAGCATTTTTTTTTTTTTAAATGTATGGATTTAGTTGAATGTAAGATGAAATGTTGGTATGTGGCCTTATGCTTATATAGCCGAATAGCAAATATGACATGAGGTAAACTTGTGATATGTTGTCGGATTGAATAATAAGTGTGAAGTGAATGTGAAAGAAAAATGATTCGTATGTGTTCATATTCGAAGGAAGTCAAAGTTGATTAATGTGGTTGCCTTGTGTGAAATGCATAAGTACATGGTTTTGATACGGTTATGATTTTGTAAAATTATCTTCGAATTGTTATTCGGGCCTTTGGCTTAGCAAGTTTTTAGCTGGTGAATATTTTTCGGGCCACGAGCCTAGCAGGCGTAATGCCGGTGAATGAGTATCGGACCTAAAGTCCAGCAGGCCTCGTGCCGGTGATAAGTTCAGGTTTATACCTAGTAGGCTATTTGCCGGTGAATTAATAAAGGTCTAAGACTATGAGACTTGTGCTATTATAGCATTTGAATTCGTTCAATAAATTAAGTTGTCCATGTACGTATAATTTATTTATGCATATGAGAATAAAGTGGATTGAATTATTGTTGTGAAATGAAAAGTATAGGTGAAGTGGTTGTGCATAGATATATTTATATATATATATATTCGGTCATTGTGCAATTGGATATGAAAGTTTTGTTATATACGTGGTTATGAACATTAAATTTAAATGTGGATATGGTGTTGTAAACTAGTTCGATTCGATTGAATTAAAGTTGGCATTGAAGTATTTAGATGTTTATGACTATATGAATTCGAATTTAAATGAAATAATATGTTATATGTACATATATGTAACTATTCATATTCGACCAAAGGGTGGTATACTTAGATAGTGTTATATGTGATTTTGGGATATTTTGTTTTATAAATGGGAATTATTTCTAGAGTGAAATTTCAATTTGTGAGCTGGTATAACGAATTGAATACATATGTGAATAATGTGCATGAGTGAGTTAGTTGTTTAAATTACTTAAGACTTACTAAGCTAAATTGCTTACTGTGAATATTTGTGTTTTGTTCCATTTTATAGATCTTGTTTGAAAGTTACGAGGTCGGGGAATTCAAGTTCAAAGTCATCCACACTATCGTCTTTTTGCGGTACTACTAAAAAGTTTATAATCCCAAACTTGTGGCATGTATAGGCTTAACTCTTTTGAAAACAAGTTATTTTTGGAATTTTTATATATTCAGGCCATGGGAAAATGGCTTGTACATTTACTAAGTATGAATGTATGATCTTATGGAATTATGTGGTTGATTGCTATATGAATAATCGTTGAAGTTTAATTTGATATATGGCTTGAGCTCTAATTGCCCATGAAAATACTTGTACACTTGCATATGTTTAAGCAGATAAAAGTCATCGTGTGGTTCACTCTTGTATATGTTTGAAGTTAAACTCAGTTATTGAGATAGACTAGGTTTTGATTATAAGTGAAATTTATACTTAGCGTGTGACTTTATGTAACACCCCAAACCCGGCCTAGACGTTACGGCCAAGTCTAGTGTATCACATTGAAGTGTTTTTCGAAAACCATGTTTTCATTGAAAACCCTTCTTAATGTTTAGAAACTTTTACCGGTAAACTTGTATAAAACCTTTATTTTTTTTCCAAAACGTGATTCATTGTAATAATCGAAACAACTTTGTAAAATCTTATGGAAAAATTACGAAAGCTTGTAAACCTTTGTAATTGCGGAAACATGTTATTATAAAAATAGTTTAAGCATCGTAAAATCAGACTTTCTTTGTTATGGTTAAAGTGAATGAATAGTAAGCACCAGGTAGGATTCAAGAGAACAGGAGGTGAGTCATTTAGACTGCTTAAGTACCAAGCTCTTCCTAGATCCAATCCTAGACATGCACACATCCATTGCCACACTTTAACCTTATGACTTGTCCACGAACAACAAATTAAGTTTATACGTATTTAAGATATTTATTTATGAAAATATTTATGTTGCGGAAGCTTTGCTCTGTCTTCGAAATATTTTAAAAACAAGTAACTTTTACAAAAACGCGCTGTAGAGCTAACCGATTTCAAAACGATTTAAACAATGTCCAACTTATGCTAAAAATAATTAAAAAAATTAAAGAATTAAAAACCCAAAATAAAATAAATAGAGCGGTCTTATTACAACCCAGAAACCAGAATTAAATAATCTAAATAAATAATAAAATGAAATAATTGAAAACCAAAAATTTAAATCTTCGTGGCCACTTTGAATCCCTCCTAGCTCTAAGTCCACCAACTAGGGCTCACCTGCATGGATGGAAAGAAAGGGGGTGAGTTTGGAAAACTCAATATGTATAGAATGCCAATCTAGAGCCCAAGTCAGCTCAAGCCTACTAGGCCGAAGCCCTATCCAGATACAGTAAACTGGGCCTTCGGCCTTTCAGTTAACAATATGGCCCATAGGCCCATTTCGGAACAGAACAGATAATATCATGTATACAAGCCCGACCCAGCCTAAATCCCCACCCGTACCAGCCCTACACACCATGTGGGGAATAACTCAACCCACCCAGCCCTACACTCCACAGTTGCAGCATGGCTGCTCAGATAACAGTAAATTGAGGCAAGGCCTCCAGTACATGGTCAAGCCACTTTCAGTACTTCCTCCATCAATATCCCAGTCCCATGCAATAGATAATAATGGCATGCAGTAAACAGTAATAGTAAAACATGCATTTTGGGTCAAACTTAACCCTAGGGGTATAACAGTCATTTTTCTCCTAGGGGTAAACCGTAATTTTCCACCTATAAGGGTATTTCAGTAATTTTATTAGTTTTTAGGGTTTTCATGCATAATACAGTCACTACTAATCCATTTGTCTTAACGGTAGTCTATTTAGCTTAGTTTAACAATTTTAGCTATTGGCTATAAAACCCTTAATGGGCCCTACGGTGTCTATTAGCAAATTAAGCTCATTTAGTCCAAGTTTCATAACCAACTTTTTAGTTTTAGTAGTTTTGATCCTTCAGTCTAATAGAACATACTTATTGCCTATTTTACCCATATGGGCCCGTAAGCCCATTGGGCCTATCTGTAGCCCATCGAGGCTTAATTACCGAAGTATACGAAATTCCACACGCGACTAGCTTACCACCTTGCGATTTTAGATGTAACAATTTCTAACGTCTTGTGAGCATTTGCACACTCACAAGCCCACAAAATGCCGGAATTTTGGCATTTTGACTTTTGCCGAATTAGACTAAAGAAGGGGTTTGATACACACTTGTTTCGCGACGAATGCTAGAGAGATCCCCTACGATGTCCTACAATTGATTACCACAATTCTAAGATTGCAAATCTACAACAAACAATCCCAATATTCACTTACCCATATTCGGCTAATGCCCTTAAAGCCTTCAAAATCTTACCTTTGCCGAAAATCGATGACTAGATCTAAGTCTAGTTGTTCCAAAGATCCAAGCCTTCGATCAATCACCTCTGATATACACTAATCACCAAAAGAAATCATTGGTTAATGACCCTTAGAGCCCTATGCCCAAATCGACAGCCTCCCTAGATTTTAGAGACTTCGGCTTTTTCTAAATTGTAAAATAACTTATAGATCTGGGTTAATGAGCACTTACCACTGATTTCCCTTCTATTTCTACTCAGATATGATGTATATCTAGCCCCTAAATGATAGTAGAACTCAAATCCAGGAGATTTGAAGTTTCGGCTATGAGCTCCTATGGTTATGGCAGTTTCAGCTTTTTAACTGGTGAAGAAGATGATGACTTGAGGCTATAACTTTAGAGTAGTGTTGCCGACAGGTACTAAGGGTTTAGAGAAGATGAAATTCGGTCAAAAGGAATAAAAAGAATAGAAGGAATTGGCTTGGAGAAATCGGCACAAGAAGTAACTTTTCAGGATTTCGGCTTCTATGGCAATCGGCTATGGTGGTTTTGTGGAGGATGAGATCGACAGATAAGGTGAGTAAGGTGATAAAAAGGTTTCGGCTAGAAGAGAAAGCAAAAAGGAAGAAAAGAATGGAGGAGAAGAAGAGGAAGAAAAAATCGACACAAAAGAGAAGGAATTTGCGTTTTCGGCTTTTGTGAAAACTTAGAAAAGGATGAATGAAAGTGAAAGCTTTTAGGTGGCTAACCCTAATTCTCCAAGATAGAAAAAGAAAAGAACCTAACCCTAATATCAACTAAAACAATCGGCCCAACCTCCCTGAGGCCCTTGCCGAAATTCATTTAAGTGATCACATGCCCGGCACATGCCTAAAAATTAAAAAGAAGCTATATGCTTACCTTGCAACTTGAACCCTGGACCTTTAATTCCTTCCCAGGTGCCACTTTTTAAGGAACTTAGTGGCGCCACCTTGCCACTTTGCCAAAGTTCTTCCTGTATCATAATTTACGAAGTTTTCCTTAAAAGCCCACTTAACCAAGTCTCCTATTCACTTAAAATCCAAACTTGATATTTTACTAGGTTTTAACTTAGGCTTGGGCCTTCTAAAGGCCCACTAACACATTGAAACACAATTCCAATATCCAGAACACCAAAATTTTAAAAATTCACCAAAAATCACAGAAACCCAAAAAATCCCGAAAATCAGTATATATGTTGTTTTATGATGGTAGATATGTGATCTTTATTCATAATCGAATGCTTAAAGATAAAGTTCATTTGGTTTTTGACTATATGAATTTTTGGACGCACTTATGTTTTAGGCTAATTGCACATACGGTTCTTAGCCTTATAAAAATACCAATTGAATAGTATGTTTGAACTTTAATGGCAAGTATTTTCGAAAATGAAAGCTAAAATGTGAGTTATTAAGTGCCTTAAGTGCATTAAAATATACTTTGAAATTAGCTATAGGAATGCTACACATGTCATCTTATTAAAATTCATGTCCTTATTATTGAAGTGAAATTCTTGTCATGCTCTTGATATTTGCTTATGCTATATGATTTTATACTACTTACGAGATTGCATAATTACGAGTATGTTTATATTAATAAGGTTGTGCTTTGAGTGGTAATGCCTTATAACCCTTCCGGCGACGGACAGGGGTTTAGGGTGTTACATAGATAACAAGTGAAGTTTAGGTGGATTCTTCCTTAGGTATTGCCTTAATCAATCAGTTTTCCCAAAAGCAATCTCTCTCTTTACTCTTTGTCATTTATTTTCAGTTTAGTTTGGATCAGTTAATTTAGAAACAAAACCCTCTTTTATTTTTAGGCTAGATAATAGGAAGAAAGTCATTACTAGTACTCATAGGTCCTTGGATTCGATATCCTGGTCTTGCCACTGATTATACTACTATTCGATAGGTGCACTTGCCTTTTTATCGTGATATTAGTTAATTTCTAGGTATGATCAAATTTTATTACTTCATCACAATCACGAGCGATCAAGTTTTTGGTGCCATTGTCGGGGAGCTAAGATATTAGGAACACTCGATTTCTATTACTTTAGCCATTACTATTTTTATTTATTTTTCATTTTTATATTTAGCTTTTTTTATACTTAAATTTTCTTCTTTCCTTCCAGGTATCTCTAGTTCATGACAAGAAGAAACCCAAGAGGACCACTACTTTTTTACGACGATTTAGAAGCTACAGTTCGCAAAAATCGCCGAGAGATAAGAAGAAGTCTACAGTATCTAGAACAAGGACAAGAAGAAGAACCTTAACCTATTCCAGAGATGGAAGCAAATTAGGATAATCAGCTACCTCCTGTAGTAGCCGTAAATCTAGCTGAGCAAAACCCTGCTCCACGTACTATGTATGATTATGCTCAACTTAATTTGGCTGGTACTGAATCTAGTATTGTTAGGCCTACTATTGCTGCAAATAATTTTGAACTGAAACCTAACACCATTCATATGATACAACAATTTGTTCAGTTTGATGGTTTGCAGGATATGGATCCTAACGCTCATTTAGCCAATTTCTTAGAATTTTGTGACACATTTAAAATAAATGGCCTTTCTGACGATGCCATTCGTCTTCGGTTATTCCCATTCTCCTTGAGGAATAAAGCCAAACAGTGGTTAAATTCTTTACCACGAGGGTCTATCACTACATGGGAGCAAATGACAAAAAAATTTGTGCTCAAATATTTTCCGTTAGCTAAAACAGCTAATTTAAGAAATGATATCTCTTCTTTTGTGCAGATGGACTTATAAATACTTTACGACGATTGGGAGAGATACAAGGATCTACTGAGAAGGTGCCCTCACCTTGGGTTACCTCTGTGGTTACAAGTTCAAACCTTTCACAATGGTTTGAATCTTTTGACAAGACAAATGATTGATGCAGCCGCCAGTGGAACAATCAACAACAAAACACCAGAAGCAGCTTACGAGATTATAGAAGAGATGTCACTAAATAACTATCAGTGGCAAGTCATGAGAACAAAGCCACAGAAAGCTGTCGGAGTCTTCAATATTGATGCAGTCACTATGCTTTCTAACCAAGTAGAACTTCTTAATAAAAAGATTGGTAACTTTGTTGGTTCTACGCAGGTACACCCAGTGATGCAATACGACTCAAACCAAGGAAACATGTACAATTCCGACTACTCCTCCTATGGACATGGCATGGAAACCAAGCAAGCCAAGTATATGAGTAATAATTCTAGATCCCAAAATAACCCTTATAGTAACACTTACAATGTAGGTTGGAGGAACCACCCAATTTTTTCATGGGGAGGATAAGGAAATCAAAGGCAACCACCCCCTTCAGGATTTCAATAGCCACCGTTCCAACAAGAGAAAAAGCCGAACCTTGAGGAGATGGTCACAAAATTTATCACCGTATTAGAAACTCGTTTCCAGAACACCGAAACTACACTAAAGAACCAGTAAGCATCTATTCAATGACTTGAAACTCAAATAGGCCAGCTCGCTAAGCTAATTTCTGAAAGATCACAAAGTGGGTTACCAAGCAACACTGAGACTAACCCTAAAGAGCAACTTAATGCCGTGGATGTAGTAGATGAGGAAGGGTTAATCCAAACCAACCTAGAGCCATGTAAGGAGACTATGGTGAGCTAAGGTAAGGATGAGGTAAGTTCCAACGAGGCAATTATCAAAGAGTATAAGCCTCGTATCCCATACCCAAATGCACTAAGGAAAGACCGCACAGATGAATAATTCGGTAAATTCTTTAAACTTTTAAATAAATTACACATTAACATACCATTTAATGAAGCTCTGTCGTAGATGCCAAACGCTGTTAAAATTTTAAGAGAACTACTGACGAATAAACGGAAGCTAGATGAAACATCTCATGTAGAACTGAGTGCGGTATGCTCAACTATTTTACAGAATAAGCTGCCCAACAAACTGAAAGATCTAGGGAGTTTTACAATTCCTTGTTTACTTGGTAGTTTAGACGTCAAAAATGCTTTAGCTGACTTAGGGGCTAGTATTAATGTAATGCCTTATAAATTGTTTAAACAACTAGGTCTTGGGAAACCTAAACAAACTAAGATAAGCATTCAATTGGCTGATAAAACTATTAGATTTCCTAAGGGCATAATTGAAGACTGTTGGATCGCCCGGTGCCTCCAAGGCGCAGCGGAAAATTAGAATAATAAATTTTACCGGCGATCCATACCATGGATCCATGTGTAAGGAACGAATCGGGGTGATAAAGGTTTCGAAATTACCGAAACTTCAATCTGAGTAGACAGCGACGCCAAGGCAACGGGAATCCTGAAGCACTATCGAACCAAGCCGCAACCTTTAACGATGTCGGCCTCTACGTAGTCCACCCAATTGACAATGAACGGAAATCTCTCAGAAACTATTTTCAGAGAGTATATCTTTTGACGGCTGCTAGGCCTCACTTTTATGGTTTCAGGATTGCCTATGTATATCCCCTTTAGGGTTTTTACCCTTGCCATATTTAAAACTTTGTGTTAATTGGTATATATTCATAATGAATATTTATTACCATAAATAATCCGAATCATAATAATCGTTATTAAATAAATATAATAACGTTTAACCGAAAATTATAATTACGTTAATTATAATAAAGATTTCGGTAAACTATATTTATTTAAATTTATATATACATGAACCAAAATCATATATTAGAAAATTATGTTCTTGATTATGTGTACAACATCCTTGTACATATAGTATGTTCAATAATTTGATTGCCGAATTTAATTAATTCTATAATTAATTTAATTCATGCGACAACCAGACACAATACCAACTATGTTTTACTCCGTTCATTTCAATTAAAAGGTGTGACCCTATAGGTTCTTGTAACATTAGCAGTAATATTAGAACTATTCTAATATTACAAACAATGAGTGGCATCTAGCAATGCATCATTGCTACCTAAGTTACAAGAAGTCATGATTCGACATAACCTTTTGTGATTAACTTTTCATGCATTAATCCTTAAGTCCAATATCTTTAGAATAGACACAAGTCATGGAATAGTCACACTTGCATAGTCCATCCTATGTTTCTTGATACCTTGAGTAGACTATGATATACAAATAAGTATGACATCTCATATCAACTTATTTGAGCATGGCCATGCATTTCTAGTCTCACTCAATCAAGTGGCCTGAGATATTACTCCTATTATGTAGGAGGGACTTATCCTATATTGATCAACCATATCCCTCTACATAGATTGTGGTATATCCAACATTAGTCTTAATAGAACAACCAATTACAGTGTTCGTTTGACTATATCAAAATATACAACTCACGATGTTGGAATGATGATGATCTCAAGTATGAGGATCATATACATATTAATCACTATGAGTAATATTGTGACAATTACATAATAATCCAAGAAACATACTCATAGCGGGTCGGTCCAATATGTTGTTCTCTAACACACACATTCATGCATTGATTCTGATACTCGATATCAATGACAACTCTTTATCATCAATCAACTACATGTTAGTCTCAATGCATTATTATTGTCCTAGCCAACAATAATACTTGACTAAGGATCTTTTAAGAATAATCATATTATTCTTAGGACATTATTATAAAACAGTTTATTTATGCACACAGAAATGAAACTGAAATAATAATGGCAAAGCCTTATATTAATAAACATGATAAATCAAGTATGTTGTTACAACCATCTCGTGATTGATCTTTGGGCATACTCTTACAAAGACGTGCTTGTCAAAATTGATAAATTCATATTCCTAGTCAACTTTGTTGTTCTAGACATTGATGAGGATAGCAATGTACCCTTAATTCTAGGGCATCCTTTTTTAGCAACTGCTAGAACAATAATAGATGTAGGAATAGGCGAGCTTACACTACGAGTAGGTGATGACAAAGTTACTTTACAAGCCCAAAACTTGATTAAGAATGTTAATGATAAAAATACTGTTTCAAATCCTTGTAAAAAGAATGATCTTACCATCCAACCATCTTTACAGGATACACTTCACATAAGGGCGACCCAACCACAGACAAGACCATCTGAAGGAGACGTACATGAAAAGCAAATGCTCCAGATTGAGGAACTAGATGAGTGGCTGTACTATCAACAAGAAAAGCCCAAAATATGCCACACCAACCCAGAGCATCACCAAGACTACCCTCAAGTAAAAACGAATCAAATCAAGGTAGGGGATAAGGTAATCTTAGGGGAAGACAGTCCTAAAATCTTGAATTCAAAAGAACATACAAGTGACACACCTTGCTTCATGGTAATGAAAATCTTCCTTTAGTACAGTCGAGATAAAACATGAGTCACTCGACACTTTCAAGGTAAGTCATACTCGACTCAAACCTTATGTTAATAATGAAATTGAAAGCAGGATGTAACACCCTGAATTTAGGCCTAGAATTATTGGGCTTTGAGTCTAGGTTCGGATAGAAGACGACCCGAATAAATTAGAAGTTTTAAATATTATTGTTAAAAAATTATTATTAATATTGATGTTTAGTTTAGTAATTAAGTAAATTAAGAGGGACTTATAGTGTGGGAAAAGTCCTGGGCTCGGCCTAGGGCTTTAAGCAAAATTTTTATTTTTATGCTACCTTAGGGAATTTGGGTAGTAGTCCTAATAAACAAGTTGGGCTAAGTTTAAGCACCAACAAGCACCTGGCCTAGTGGCTAAGCATGCTAGGAGGACGTGGGAGGTGCCTAGGTTCAAGGCACGACTGTCGCAATGTTTGGGTTTTTTTTAGTAATCAGGTTGTGTTTAAATAGGGGTTACGAGAAGTTGAGACCGAATTATGCCACAAGAGCGCCTGTGGCACAGTGGCAGCAGCGCGCTAGGAACGCCGAGTGGACGCGAGTTTAAGACCAGGCGCAGGCGAAATTTTAGTTTTATTTTTAAGCAACCCGTGACTGAAGCAGGCAAGCTTTATAATTAAATGCGACGCTATTATACAAAAAGCAAGGTCGCGTCGCAGTGGCCAACAGCGTGTGAGGTTGCTGCACGCATGGGGAGAGTAAGCAGGCAGGACCAAAACTCTCCTAGCAGCCTTGTGAAGTGGTGCAAGTGGTGGATAAGACTGCACCTGATAGGAAGAATTTGGATGCAATTCAAATTCGGTGGATGGCTAAAATTAAAGATTTGGATTGAAGAATTTTAATGGGATAAAATTTAGCCGATTGGGGATGTACCGAAGGAACAAGGGGAAATTTTTTTTTTAGTTTTGGTATTAATCGTTTTTTTTCTTGGTTTTCTTTCAACCTCTCGGTTTTATTTTCTTTCAATAGGTTTTGTTTTTATTCATCTTTTCATCTTTTCTTTCTTTTGTTTCTAAAGGCCAAATTTACTTGTTCTTTAGTTATTTTTTTCTTCTTTTACTATTTCTCTTCTATTTTTCATCAAAGGCCGAACCTTCTTCTATATTCTTCTTTTTTCTCAACACCTTGTCAGTCGATTACCACCAAAAGCGGAGACCCCGCTCTTTCTTCAATCTACTTAGCTGAATCTCACAACTCCTAAAATCCTTACGAAACCTTTTCTTTGATGCAACTTCTACTTTCTCTTTTTCATTATACTAAAAATCGAAACCTTCGTATTCTTAGTGATTCGGGAATTAATTTCTAGATTTATTCTCTACTTGCATTTAAGTTAGATTCACAATGGATCTGAGATTGAAAAATTATTGGAAATGCTTCTGACAAGTACGTCTATGGTTGTAAGTATTCGGATCTTATCTTCCATTATTTAGTGATTCCAGAAAAGCTGAAAATCCCTAAATACTTTAGGGAGGATGTTGACTATGGTGATAGGTAAGGCTAGTCGTTCTAATCAGTTTATGTGTTCTAGTTTGCAAGGAAAAGTGATTTAAGCAAAGAGGAGCAAAGGCTAGGGAAGTGGAAGCAATCTAGATCTAAATCTAGTAGTTGAAATCGACAAGGGTAAGTGGTTAGGGATGCCCTAGTATGGCCAAATGTGGTAAGTGATCATTATGTTAATTATCGTGGATTTTTAATCTAATTATGGCAGTGGTCAATTGTAGGGAAGTCACGTGGGAGATCTCGTTAGTAGTCGTCGCAAAATAGGTGTGTATCAAACACCCTTCTGTAGTCTAAATCGGGAAAAGCTGAAAAGCCAAAATGCTGAAATTCTGGCATTTCGTGGGCTTGTGAGCTTGCGAGCACTCATAAGTCGGTTGGAAATCACTGGATTTGTAATCGCAAGGGGTAAGATGGTTAAGTGCGCAATTCCGTGCACTTTGGTAAAATTGGGCCTCGATGGGCCGAATATGGGCCTAATGGGCTTATGGGCCCATATGGGTAAAATAAGATATAAACATGTTCTGATAGATTGTAGGTCCAAAACTACTAAAACTGGTAAGTCAATCGTAAAACTTGGACTAATTGGGCTTAAGTAGCTAATAAACATTGTAGGGCCCATTAGGGGTTTTAGGGCCCAATGATTGTGATCTGTTAAAATGGGCTAAATAAGCTACTGAGATAAAAGTTAGACTATTACTGATTAAAATGTGCATGAAACCCTAGAAACTGGCATAATTACTGAAATACCCCTTATGGGTGAAAAATTACTATTTTACCCCTAGGTGCAAAATGACTGATATACCCCTAAGGCTAAATTCGACTGAAATGCATGCTTTACTGTTTCTGTTCATTGTATGCCATGACATGATTATCAGTTGCATGGGATTGAAATTATTTGCTGGAGGACGTACTGAAAGGAGGCTTTGCCTCAGTTTACTGAAAAGAGGCTTTGCCTTAGTTTACTGAAAAATGGGCTTTGCCCTAGTTTACTGAAAGAGGCTTTGCCTCATATTACTGTACTGGTGGCTTGGCCACATTATCTGATTATGCAGCTATGCTGCCACTGTGGAGTGTAGCGGTTGAGTGGGTTGAGAAGTTTCCTCACATAGAGTGTTTGGTTGGTACGGTTAGAGTGTAGCGGTTGGGTCGGTTGAGTAGTCTCCCCATATTTGATGGGCTTTGCATACATGCAATATTACTGATCTTTTACTGTAATGGGCCTATGGGCCATACTGTTATCTAAAAAGGGCCAATGCCTAATTGTATTGTTACTAAATGGGGCTAAGGCCCAATTAACTGAGTACTGAATAGGGCTTCGACCCAGTATTTATTGAGACTGGATAGGACTTAGGCCTAGTGGGCTTGAGCTGATATGGGCTTTGGATGGGATTTTTTACACACTAAGTTTCCAAACTCACCCCTTTTCTTCCATCCATGCAAGTGAGCCCTAGATTGGTGGACTTGGAGTTGGAGGGATTCGGAGTGGCCACGTAGACTGCATTTCTGGTTTAATTAAGTTATTTATTTTATTTTATTATTTACCTTAATTAATTTTATTCTGATTTTTAGGTTTGTAATAAGGCCGCTCTAATTATTTAATTTGTTTTAGCTTAAGCATGATATTGTTTAAATCGTTTCGAAATCGGATAGCTTTAAGGCGTGCTTTTATAAAAGTTGTTTTCAAAATATCACGATAACAGAGCAAAGCTTCCACAACGTAATTGTTTTCATAAATAAATATTTTAAATAGACTTAAACCTAATTTGTTGTTCGTGGACAAGTCATAAGCTTAAAGTGTGGCAATGGGTGTGTGCATGTCTAGGATTGGATCTAGGGAGAGCTTGGTACTTAAGCACTCTAATTGACTCACCTCCTCTTTTCTGGAATCCTACCCGGTGCATGGTATCCATTCACTTTAAGCCATAACGAAGAAGGTCTGATTTTTTATACTCAAACTGTTTTGAAAATAACATGTTTCCGAAAACTACAAAGGTTTACAAGCTTTCACAACTTTCCATAAAATTTTACAAAGTTGTTAATAATGTTTGAAAAGGGAATGATTATTTCAATGAACCACGTTTTGAAAAAAATAAACAAACACAAGCTGAAGTTTTATAAAATTTTAACGGTAGAAGTTTCTGAACACTAAGAAGGGTTTTCAATGAAAACATGGTTTTCGAAAAACACTTCAATGTGAACCACTATGACCAAACAAGCTTGAGAAAGTCGAGCTTAGACTATAAACAAGCGCTTCTCGGGAGGCAACCTGAGCACTGACAGAGTAAATTCTTTCATTTAGACTCTCTAATACATCAACTAACCCTTCGAATGTAGTTTTTTTGAGCCACACGGCCATACCCACGGGCGTACCTAAGGCCGTGTAGACACCATGAGCAAAGACATGGCCGTGCGATATGGCCGTCTATGAGTAGCATAAGATTTCCCTAACATACGGGCTACGACAACTAGCTACGGCCGTGCGAGGTGGTCGTGGCCAATCCTGTTAATTCAACACGGATGTGAGACACGCCTATGCCTCAAGACTGTGGTCGAACCTGCCATTTCATACACGGGCGTGTGACCACCTACACGGCCGTGGGAGAAGCGAACATCGAAGGACACGACTGTGCGACACGACCGTGTGCCCCAACACGCCCGAGGAACATGGGCATGTGTCACGAATCAGACGCTCCAAAATCCCCAAATTTCAAACCACACGGGCTAAACCTGAGTTACACGGGAGTGTGCCATGATCGTTTGACCCAAAATCCTATATAAACCCCCACTATTCATTTTCTTCTCCACCAAAACCCTAAAATTTCCTCCACCCAAAACCCATACCAGCCTTCTTTAACGTTGCTGCCGGCCTCAACAACACCACCACGCCCATGCAAGCTTCACCATGACTGTGCTCCACTCCTAACCATTTATTCGATTCCCCTTTTTCTTACTTTTTCTCTTAGTTTTAATGTCTTTTTATCTGTTAATAATTTTATTTATATAGTTTTTACATTATTAATAGGAATTTCATTCATTTAGCATGATTAATCTAGAAACTTCATTATGCCACTTTGAATCATTCTTTGGCTGCCATTTTTACCTATCACATGCAATAGGCTTTAGGCATACATTGATTATAAAAACCCACTAAAACAAGCCATTGCTTTCTTGTTAGAAGTTATATGTTTAGGATGAATCGAATATGGTATTTAGATTGACCCTCGTTTAATAAGTTTTAATTAGCATTAACTTGTCGTTTTGTTTAAGAACCTATAAACCCTCCTGATTTATTCTTTTTCTTGAGACTAATTTATTCATTTTTTTAGGAATCATGTCATCTTTGAAAGGGAAGAAAGCTGCCGTACCCACTTCCAAAAATCGAAAGGGGCCCAGAGGTTCCTCTTCTAGACCCACTGCTGAGATACGAAACCTTTTTCTCCAATTACCACAGAGTTCCAAAGAGGAACTATTCCAAATATTATGAGCCAGACCCCTCGGAGTAGGGAGATGCATTGATTGGGCCGCACTAGAGCAGGTCCAACTAGCAGACGAGGTTTGGGCCTTGTTGACGACAGACCCATGGGACCAGTTCTTCCAAATTGTGGAGCCCACTTACCTCGAGCTCACCCTAGAGTTCTGCTCCACGTTCCATCTCCAGACGGTCATGAACCAACACAACGATCCAGGAATGATTCAATTCTGTTTAGGAGGCCTTGTTCAACAACTTAGTTCACCAGAATTCGGTACAACACTAGGCCTATAAATTGAGCAATTTTTAGAGGAGGAGGACCTTTTTGAGCTCCATCGACACATCCACTTCTCGCCCTCAAAGTGTTGGCAAGCCCTGGTCCTAGCCTTGGCCACATACGGCCCCAGTCGCTCCAAGGCGACAGCTCTCACCCCATCTCTGAGGTACCTTTATGTCATACTAGCATATACATTGACGGGTAGGCAAGAGAGCACCGTCATCGTCATGGCGAACGTACATTTGATCGACCTTGCCTATTTCATCGCCCATGCCATCTAGCACCAGACGGAGCGACACCGTAAGGGCGTGATCTCTATGGGCCCATACATCATGCGATTGGTGCGCTACTTCGTCCTACTTAACACCGCGGCCAAAACATCCTCTTACACCTTGATCGGCCAGAAGTCCCCACTGGGCATCCAAACTATGCTACACATGAGGATGATTCAGCGTCGACGTGGAAGTAACCCTCCTCAGTACCAGTTAGCTCAATCTACCGAGCAAGAGGACCCCGAGGACATTATTGATGATGTCCCACCACAGGTGGAGGCACCGATTGAGCCACCACCTACTCGCCGACTAGTTCATGCGACAGCTTCTCATGCTGACTTAGCTGAGCGCTTCACATGATTCAATCAACAATGTTTTCAGTGCCTCGATCACATTGATACCACCCTATATCAGATTTTTCAGCATCTTCACATCTCACCACTACCCCCACCTCACGACGCACCTGAAGATTAGCAGTCACGAGTCCTCTTATCTTCTCATTTATTTTCATTTTTATTTTTCTATCTTCTTTTATTTTATCTTTTTCATTATTTGAATTCTAGTATTTTTAGAACTTAGTTTATTTTATTTCAATTATTTCATATTGGCTATTTCCTAACGAGTAAATCTTGCTAATCCAAATTCTCTAAAACTGATAAATGCCATCGCAATTTCAAAGGAATGTTACAGCTCATATCCATATCTAATGGGAAAACCCTGCCATGACTGCCATGTCCTACTCAACCACGACCCTATCCACCTTGAACATAGCCACCACGACCCCAATCATCTTATCCTTCTGGCATGGAAAGTGGGGATACACACTCTTCTCTACAAATCTTTACACCTAGCTCAAGGAATTCATCCAAAATTCAGAGAGTTTCACTTCTCTCCTTATCTTATGATTTTATGCTTCTATTGCTACTAATGTATCTTTGTACATTGAGGGCAATGTACATTTTAAGTGTGGAGGGAAACTCACTTTCATTCTTTGTATTATCTTTGAAACTGCTGAAAATTTTTACCACTAACTTTTTGCATTATTTTCAAAATTCGAACTCTCTGCAATAGTCTCAATCTCCTATTAGGAATTAATTCTGATTGATTTATGATTTTTATTGATAAGTTGAGAATTAAGACATAGGTACTTATGCCCTGATTATTTAAACTTTAAGACATTAGGGAATCAAGCATGATAAGTTAAAATTTTTGAGAATTTACAATTTTTCTAGGTTACTTTCCCTAATTTTAAGTGTTATCTTGAGATTTGAAATTCACAGGATTGACATCAAAAGCCATAATTCTGGTGAGATTTTTGAGCCTTTTGAGCATACATTCTTTCGTGCTCACTTTTATTATTGCTTTGAGTGAGTCCATACTAATTTGTTATTTTAGAACATGCTACATGTCGAGACCACATCATTGATTTGATATACCGAAATGGTAAAGGCACCTAGGTTTAACCCACTTACTCCATAAAAGCCTACCTCCATAAATTCACCCCTAGTGAACCCCATTAAGCCTGATCCCTATTTTTTTTTTTAGATTTGAGTCGAATAATTGTCTAGCTTTATTCTCTTTTTCAGTTTATAAAGTTTATAAATATTCAATCTATAAATATTTGATTTGTTCTTAAATTGATAAAAAAATAGGTATACACAGTTAATTCAGTTGTAATTCATATTTTAGTTGTGATTCAATATTTTTGAATATTTCTATAAGCTTCCGAATCCAGAATGATGTCATCGAAAAGGCTTAGCTTTAGGAATATGTTCTAGTGATAGAGATTTTTCTAACTAGATGACTTTTCAGTTCAATCTCGATTCTAGCCTTCTTTTTCAGCTTGTGACAACACCCCTAACCAAAGCTCCATTACAACTATTGAAAGACCTTTTGATCGATGTGTCATATCAATTTATAGTGGTGGAGATTTGATTTTCCTGCAAGCTTATGGTAATAACTTTTCAGGTTGACTAAAGAGTGCTTAATTTTTGAACCCTAAACACTTTGGGTAGATAGAGTGAATCTTTAGTGAGGATGTCAACTCTTGTTGATTTTCAATTGAAAGGTAATTACTTAAGAGAAGGTAGAAGACCTATGTTTCTGTGATAAAATTCTCAACTTAGAGTGTTTAAGACTTTAATGTTCTTCTGGTTGAATTTTCATTGTATGATTACTTGTGGATTAGTTTGATTATTGATAAGGATTATAAGTTGAGAAGAATGATTTTTAATTGTGAGTTGAGATTTTGCTTGAGGACAAGCAAAGGCTTAAGTGTGGGGGTATTTGATAAACCGTAAATTATACATATTTTTACCTCATACTTAGCCTAAATTCTGGATGAATTATCATTGAATTTTTGGAAATTGGTGCTCTTAATCCTTTTATTTCATGTTTTATACTTCGGTGAGCATAAGGAAGAGGAAAGAGCAAGGAACAGGCTGAAAATGGGCAAATTATGCCCAAATCAATAATCAACACGGCCTGAAGGTTTGCCACACAGGCATGTCACACGGCTGTGCCCCTTTAACAGGCTCGATCACAGCTTGGAAGTCGACTCACACATGCGTGGCACACGGGTGTGTCCCTATTATGAGGAAGTTCAATTTCACTCAGAAAAGGCTACTTAGGGGCTAAAAAAGGCATTCCAAAACTCTATATAAAGACCCTAGGAGGCAACTACAAGAGTGTGCATTATTCCCGCCAAGACGGGGAGTTAAAGGCAGGGAATTACTTGAAGGGAAGTCGGTTGATCCATCTTAGAAGCCAGGATCTACATAAAGACAGAAGATCTCCCTTCAATACTTTCAGGAGTTTTGGGTTTTTCTTATGTTTTTTATTTTATTTCTTCTAAGATGTTTTCTTTTATAATTATCAACCAAAACCCCAAAAATCTAAGGGGGATGAAACCTAAGACAGATCTTGGTATTGTTATCTGAACTATGTGATAAATATTTGATTTGTTCTTAATTGTGTTTTTAATTCTTAAATTGATATTTCCAGGATACTGATTTAAGTCGAATGTGCTTATGTAGAGGAGCAAAAGTCCCTGCATAGGAGTAGATCCAACACAATTAAGTGGAGTTGATCGCAATCCTAGACATAGGACGACGAAAATCTACTAGATTAGAGTCAAATCTAATATGGGGAGCCATAGATCAAGTTAATGCAAGACTAGGGGTTTTAACTAGAAAGAGATTTCATTTAATCAACCTAGGATTAGTTGTTCTTATCCTCAATGGAGGTATTAACATAATTTAGGGATCTTTACAGATCAAATCAAATGAAGAAATCATCTGGTTCAGAGTTAGATAACAAGTCAAGTTTGGGTGGATTATTCCTTAGGTATTACCTTAATCAATCAGTTTTCCCAAAAGCAATCTCTCTCTTTACTCTTTGTCGTTTCTTTTCAGTTTAGTTTAGATCAGTTAATTTAAAAACAAAACCCCTTTTATTTTTAACCTAGATAATAGGAACAAAGTCATTACTAGTACTCATAGTTCCTTAGATTCGATCTTCCAGTCATGCCACTGACTATACTACTATTCGATAGGTGCACTTGCCTTTCTATCATGATATTAGTTAGTTTCCAGGTACGATCAGATTTTGTTACTTCATCACAATCATGAGAGATCACTAAGCTCTATAGCTTACTCCCTTCCATTTCCCATATCTTATAGGATGGTATGCTAGCTCGGGTTGGAGATCGTTGGAGATGCCATCACACTATCAAGCTATCATGTTGGGTAAAAAAACGTAAACCTTTGAATCTGTGGCATGTATAGGGTCTTAGTCATTTTGTGTATGTGTTGTTAAGGATTTGATTGGTATATAGCCATGTGAATTGGCTTACTTTGGCTTATTGGGTTGTAAACCTATTTATATGTACATGCATAAGTTATTGCCTTTGATGATGAGTGAATGCCATTTTCGAGCCATGTTTATGGATGTTGATGAACAATTAATGTCATGGTAAATGTTATTGAGATGTATAAGTGTGTGAAAGAAGTTGAGGGTGGCAAATGGCTTGGAAATTAGCCTTAAAGTTGTCCACACAGGCAGACACACAGGTGTGTAGCTAAGCCGTGTGTGACACATGATCAGCCCCACAGGCGTGCTAATAGGTAGTGTGTCCCATTCCCCTTAGTTTTGAGAAATAGAATGTCCAGTAGTAAACACACGGACAGTGACACGACTATGTGTCTCGATCATGTGAAGGACACAGTCATAGGACATGGGTGTGTGCCCAGGCCGTGTGAAGTCTACACCATAAATGCAAAAATTAAATTTGCCACACGACCTAGCACACGAGTGTGTGACATGGCTGTGTGACCCTAAATGGTTGTTGATGTCATAAACAGAATGCTCAATATTTTTCACACAGGTTGGGACACGGGCGTGTGTGACCTCACGGTTTGCCCACACGGGCATGTCCCAAGTCACACAAGCATGTGACCCCGTTTTGATGAAAATTTTTAAGTGCTCCAAAGTTTTCGGTTAAGTCCCGATCCACTTCCAATGTATGTTTAAGGCCTCGTAGGCCGATGTTAGGGACATAATGAGTATGTATGAAAAAATATTATTTTGAGGGGAAACTTATGACTTGAAATTGTATGAGTGCTTGTGTTTAAGTCTAGTAATGCCTCGTACCCTATTTCAGCTTGAATACGGATATGGGGTGTTACATTTAGTGGTATCAAAGCTATAGTTTAGTCGATTCTCGGACTAACTTAGCATGTGTGAGAGTTTAGCCATACATGCCATATAACCTGTGATAATGTGATATCTCCTGATCCTGATGAAATTGTTTTGTTGAGACAGAAACACTTTCCAACAGAGCTGCTTTTGATAAGGTCGATAGTGATATTAAAATGTTTGAAAATGTGTTTGTGAAGAGATGCAACTTTGAAAGGTAAGAATAAAAGCTCAGGGTATGTATGTGATTAAGTATAAAATGGAATAACCATAAGTTGGAAATATGGGTGAAATGTCATCGTTCCGGTTTAACATTGAGCTCTAATGGATTATAGTTGTGATATGAAAATCGAATTGTAAGTTTATGTGTAAATAATGCACCGTTATATTATGTTTAAAAGTTTAATTATTTCTTGAATTGCATAATTGCTCATGTGGATGATGTTTAATTGTATGAATGAGTTCAACGATAATTCGATACGTGTGGAAGTCTAGTACAAAACCTAGGAACATCACAGGATACAAGGGTCATAACATTGTGGTTATCGACATGCGATTCCGTGTAAGACCATATTTGGGATATGGCATCGATGTGGTAGTACGTGTAAGACCATGTCTGGGACATGGCATCGGTACGAGATGTAACACCCCAAACCCAGCCCAGATGTTATGGCCAGATCTGGTGTGTCACATGGACAGTTAATTACTTTTTGATCTTCCTTTAATAATCCTTATATTGACTTAGCAAAATCGTCTCATGCCTTTTTTTACAAAAAAAGAAAAAAAAAAAGAAAGCCATTTAGTTTATAAAAGCCCTATCCACTATCAGTTGAAGGTTACTTCTTTAAAGTTCTTTTTATGGAGTCGTGGCTATTTGGTTACCCATTTGCGCGTAGAGTATATTTTGAAAACGTTTGTTCAAATTGAATTAAAAATCCGTGCAGACTAAACTATCATTTTAAACAAGTACCAAATAAATAAGTAAAAACCAAAATAAAAATAATTACCGAGCGGCCTTATTACAGGTTAAAACCCAAAAAATAAAGAATACTAAAATAAAGTAATTTTTGGAAAATGTAAAACTGGGAAAAATAGTTCACGTGGGCACTCCGAATCCCTCGCAGCTCCAAGTCCTCTAAGGCTTGGGTTCACCTGCATGGATGGAAAGAAAGGGGGTGAGTTTGTGAAAACTCAGTGTGTAAGCTAACCCAACTAGATTCAGAGATTAGTTCAAGCTCAAACTGGGCCTAAGCCCTATTCAGATACAGTGATAACTGGGCCTTAGCCCTATTCAGAAAACAGTGTGGACCTTAGGCCCATTACAATAACAGATCAATGTATTATGCATGTATACAAAGCCCAAGCCCAATCCAGCCTGACACACCACTCGTACTAGCCCTACACACCATGTGGGGAATAACTCAACCCACCCAACCCTACACACCATAGTCGCAGCACAACTGCTTAATCAGATATTGTGGCCAAGCCACCAAAACAGTAATACGAGGCAAAGCCTCTAAGCAGAATACGTGGCATAGCCATTTTAGCACTTCCTCCATCATAATAACCCAATCCCATGCAACAAAATATAATATGACATGGCATACAGAGTATAAGATATAATAGCATGCAAAACAGTCGACTTAACCCTAGGGGTAAAATGGTCTTTTAGCACCTAGGGGTAAAACAGTAATTTTCCATCCTTTAGGGGTATTTTAGTAAATTTGCCAAATTTTAGGGTTTCATGCTCATTACAGTCTACTACAGATCTATCATCGTCTAAGTAACTTAATTAGCCCATTTCATTATTACAGAGTCATCGAGCCCTAAAGCCCCCTAATGGGCCGAGGAGCCCACAAGCTACTGTGGCCCACTAAGTCCAAGTTCTCCGCTCGCTTTAGTAGATTTAATAACTAGATTACCAGAATATACATACCCCTCAATTTCACCCATTTGGGCCCGTAAGCCCATTGGGCCGAAATTCGGCCCTTCGAGGCCCAAAACCACCCAAATGCACGAAAACGTGCACACAACAGTCTTACCGATTGCGATTACCAACTTTACCGCTTCCAACTGACCCACGAGCACTCGCACACTCACAAGCCCTCGAAATGCCAGAATTTTGGCATTTCAACTTTTCGGCTTTTGCCGATCTAAGCTACTAGAGGGTGTTGATTACACACCTATTTGCGATATACTCAAAAGTCCCTCGAACGATTAACCTACAATCGCTTTAACCACACTGTTAACCCATCATTCTATAAAACTTATCACCACATTGTCTTACCCATTCGGCAACATTCAGGTATAATCGATGCTTACCTTGCTACAATCTATCTACTAGATCTAGATCTAGATTGCATTGATATCGCTAACCTCCTGTAATATCCCGAATTAGGGCCTAACCAGAATAGTGGTTTCGTGACCATAAATCTGAGATAGAAATAATTATTTTATAATTATTTTGACGTTTATGATATGATTGCATGATTGTCTGAAAATTTCGTGAAGAAATTCTATGCATAAAGTGCTTAATTTGAAATTAGGGACTAAATCGAATCAGTTGCAAAACTTGCATTCTAGAAGCTTTTAGTATGAAATTGCTTTGGAATATTAATTAGGAGGTCTTAAATAGCAATTTGACCAATTTCTAAAATTTTGGACAAAAATGGACATACATAGGTAGAAATAACCAAAGTTTTTAATGAAGGGTATTTTAGTCATTTGGTAATTAAAAGATTAAAAAAGGGAAAAAGATGGCAAAATATGTCCATCTTATTCATTTGGACGAAATTTCAAGGGTTCTCCATAGCTAGGGTTTGTTTCAAGCTTCCAAGCTCCATAGTAAGTGATTCTAAGCCCCGTTTTTAATGTTCTTTACGTTTTTAGAGTCCCGGTAACTTGATTAAGCTTATTCTAGCAATAATTTAATCTAGGGTTCATATTTGGAAAAATACCCATAGGTGAAAAGTGTTTATTTTGATGTTTTATGATGGTATATGAGGTTTTAAATTATGCTAAACAAGTTGTGCTACTCAGTTGTAAGTAAAAACAAGTAAAACGGCTTAATTGGTAAAAATACCTATTGTTCATAAGTACATGTTAGAGTGGGAATTTGATGTTGCTGTTGGTAAAAAAATGATCAGCATGTCTTAAAACATAAGAATTAGGGAAAAAGTTTAATTTTCGAGGGGCAAAAGTGTAAATATGCAAAAGTTTAGGGCAAAATTGTAATTTTGCCAAGTTAGAGTTAAGGACTATTTTGATAAATGTGAGTATTAAATAAGCTAAATGTGTTATTTTAATTCAAGAAAGACGTGGAATCGACCTTGATCGAGGAAAAGAAAAGATTGTGAACTAAATTGCAAAATTTCTATATTTTGTACTGAGGTAAGTTCATGTGTAAATGTGGTAACATAATTGTTATTTTAAGTAATTCAATGTCATTTATATGATATGATGTTTATTATCATGAAATATTATGCTTTGTGAATTATTATTTGATAAATTTAAAATGCTATCAAGTATCGGTCCCGACATTCTGTGGAAGGTGACAAAAAATTGTGTGATTGAGGAAAATCCCATTTGAACCTTGGGAACAGATTAGGGTACAAGTGACATGTCACTAGGATGATTGAGTTCCGAGTTTGTTGAGTTGAGTCCATGTTCGTGAGATGTAACTAGGCATCCGAGCTTATTGAGTTGAGTCCGAGTTCACTTATGGATGCGAACACCCAAGCTCGTTAGTTGAGTCCGAGTTCACTTATGGACGGGTTACATGGTAGCTTGGCTACATAAATTCTATAGGCTATTGAGTTTTGTCCAGCTATGGATATAGCGCTTATGTGTATGCAATCTGTGTATCCAAATTATATTCCGATGTGTTCAACGGGCAAAACTTAAATGGATAAGGAGAATACCTAAACGAAAGTGATATGTTGGTAAGTATGATGAATGAGAAAATTTGACAGGTATGAACTTAAACCCTCAGGTTGAGAATTTGGTATGATGATGTTGGGGTAAGATAGTAAACACCCTTGTAACATGAATGGTTTTGTGATATTTATGCAATTGATGTTTCATGTTGGATTTCATGAATTATGTTACTTGCTATTTTCATGTGAATTTACTAAGCATTTATGCTTACTCCCTCCCTTCTACTCATTGTAGTTTTGGCAAGCTAGCTTGGAAATCGGGAAGGTCGAAGACTCGCTCACACTATCCGGAGACCAATTGGTGCAATGGCTTGTATATTTTGAATATGGCATGTATAGCATTATAATCATTTTATGTATAAGATCTTATGATATGGCTATTTAGTGATAAGGAAATGCTCGATCATGATTAGCCATTGGAATGGTTAATTATGATCATATTTGGTGTTATGTATGTTTAAGGTGATACCTAATCCATGGAAATGCATAAAAAGGTGAAAGATGTTATCAAACAATATCATACAGCAGCAATGATGTGAGTTTGAAAAATCACTAAAAATAGTAGAGATAAAATTAGATAGTGAATAAAATATGAAATTGAAGCTTATTGTGCCTATTTTCATATGGAAGAAATGAAATAGGTAAATGAGTTGTATTTTATAAAATATTTGAGTTTTGGTGGAACAGGGTCAGAGCAATTTCTGAATCCCCTATTCTGAATTTAGAAATTCACTAAAAATTGTAACAAAATAATTAGTAGTCATGCTATATAGGTACAGATTCCTTATTGAGTCTAATGTTAAGGGAAACAAACAACATAGTCATCTGAATTCTGTACATAGAGAAAAGTTATTAGTAGTGAACAGAGGTCAAAGTAGTTGAACACTAAAATAGGGGAAAATTTTACTAATAAACTGTACTAATTGGCCTAACCAAAAATTCTAGAAAAAATTAGTAAATAGATATATGAGTCTAGTTTTAGGAAAAATTTACAGATTTGAATTTTGAGTTTCTTAACTCGATATATGATTTTTTTAGCGATTATGACGCATATGAACTGCTTATTCCAAAAGGTAAAATAAATGGTTCGGAAATTGTTTAAGTGATAAATTAAGTTTATTAACACCTCAAGCTCGACTCTGGCAACGGTCTCAAGTATGGGGGCATGCGTTACACCTCCTTTAACGAAATTTGTCACTATGAATAGCTATTCCCAAAATTGACCACAAAAACGAGAAGCTAAATTAGTCCATTAGACAGAGGTCCCAAAATCGACTAGTACTAGGGGGTTAGGGGTTTCGGCTTTTCTTGATTTGTAACAAAAATAGAGTAGGAAAGAAACTACTTACCCAACAGTGTTCTTGACAGCATTGCCACATGAAAGAACCACCAAAGCTATTTTTTACCAAATCAAACCTGATCTCTACCAGATCTAGCCCAAAACCCGAAGGTGAAGAAGATGCCTAAAGTATTCGGCCAGAGGGTAAGTGTTTGCAAATGGATGAGAGGGTTCGGCTATTAGGGAGTGCCAAAGAAAATAGTAAAGAGATAGAGAAGTGAAGGACAGGAGATTCAGCTAGAAGAGAAGAAAAAGAATGGAGAGATTTGGCCAAGGAGAAATCGACAGAAAACTAAACTTTTTAGGATTCCGGCTTTTAAGAAATCGGCTAGGTAAGGTTCCAAGTGAGTCTAGACAGGCTATGAAGTGAAGAAGAAAGAGGAGAAAGAAGAGATGGATTCCGCTTGAGAATGAAAAGAGAAGAAAAGGGTTTGGCTCTTGGACGAATCAGCGCAAGAGGGTTGTGTATTGCATTTTTGGCTTTTAGAACAAAGGGAGGAGAGGAGAAAAGAAGAAAAGAATGTAAACACCCTAGGGGTTTACCTAATGGGCACTTACCTACCAAAAATGCCGAAACTAAAACTCCAAAAGAACCCAAGAAGTATTCGGCTTGCACCCTTTACTCCACTTGTTGATTATGCCCACACCAATAGACCCCAGCCGAAAATACTCCCCAAGAGACCCATATTCGGCCATCACTTACTTCCCATTCAAAATTCCTAAATTTTCTCCCCTTATCCCTCCTTGATTCAATCTCATGAGCCATTCAACACTTTCCCCTAAAGTTCAACTTGAGTTTCATCACTTACCATGCACAATCATTAAAAATAAAACAACATATTGCTTACCAAGGGATTTGAACCTTAGCCCTTACATAGCCTCCACATGCCACCTCTTTAAGCTCCAAGTGGCGCTACCTTGCCACTTTACCACAGGTCTTCTTGTGTCTTAAATTACCAACATTTATTTAAAAGTCCACTTAATCAATGCCCCTTCTCCTTTAAGTCTAAAATTTTAAGATTCCACCAGGTTTTAACTTAAACTTAGGCCTTCTAAAGGCCCACTAAAACACATTTAATGCATAACTTAACACATCCAGGAAAGCAAAAACAAATTCAAGCAAAATCTCAAAAACTCAAAAATTGGGGCGTTACACGAGATTTCATGTAATACCATATTTGGGACATTATCGTCGATATGAGTTTTCGTGTAAGACTATAGCTGGGCTGTTAGCATCTATATCAGATTTCATGTAAGACCACATCTAGGATATGGCATTGTATTACCTGTGTATGTCTTCCAAGTATCCTTAATGATTCTGAATGATTCAATGGGCCTAGTTTAAATTAGAATGAAAGTACACGCAAAATAAGTAATACATGTATGTACAAAGTTCATGTGACAATTAGATGGAAGAATAACAATGAGTTAGTATGTGATGTTTAGTAATACTCTTATGATAAGGTTATGATTGGGTAAAAAATGGCTATGAGAGTTTAGCAATGCTTATACCGAATTCCAATATAGAAAAGTGAAATGAAATGAAAGCTTATATCGTGGAAAGCTCACCCATGTTTGTTCGATATCCATATGATGTTATGTGCCTAACTTATTTGATTAAGTGAATGTTATAAGTAATCTTACTCAAACTGGTGAAATATGTGTTTATGTGCACTTGTTGAATGAAAAAATCAGAAAGTTCGTGTAACATGAATATGTTTGTTAAATTGCTGGAAGTGAACTATGTGATTGTGGCGATATTATGTGAATGATAAATGCTAAGTCATATGTGTGTGTTTATGAGAGTCAAATTAGAGGCTTTACGACCTCACCCCCTTACCAATGTGGTATTTGTAATAAGATTTCACGAGACTTAAGTTGAAGAACTCACAAGTGCGAGACTAAAGAGTTCGTAATGGAATAACTGGAATGTAGTCAGAGTTGAGAATAGTTTGGCAAGTGAATATAGTTTTGGAAGAGACATCAGACTGTTCTAAAGATTATTCAGATTAAGTAAAGTCACGGTTAAAGAAAAAGTTAATCTTGGTTAATCGACTTATTTAGATATGATGTCTAGTGTATGTGTATGCTGAAATTTTCCCAAATTGGTTTTCGTTATTGAATGGAATGATACGAGACTATTGATGACAGAATTAGTCAGAGAAATGGTAATTGAGTAGTGAAGATGTTTGTGTGCGACAGTTACAGTTGAAATGAATATAATGATCTTTTCTAGGTATTCTATATAGTCTTTTATCCTTAGAGATATAGGTGATTGTCCAGTTTCTTTCTAATGGAGTTCTTCTGTTATGAGAATGCTAGCTAACTGTGATGTTAGACTAAAGCCCTGCTGGTTTGGTTGGTTCATGATCGGCATTTCTTTATCTCTTCAGAATTCTATTCTAATATGTTGGAATGGAGTCGATCGTAGAAAGTTACGTGAGACTATTCTTATGTTTCTATTGATTATGGTTTTGTTTTATATATGTGGGAAATATATTTTCTCTGTTATGATGGAAATTCAGAGTCGGTAAGCAGTGTTTTTCTACTAGCTTTCTCTAAAGAATTATCAAGATCTTTATTATTTTCTAGTGAGTTATGTTCTCGGACTTCCAATGTGGTATCAAATCTTAGATTTCTTTATCTCGGTTTCCTTATCATCTTTTTTTAGTAAATCATCAACCATGGCTTATCTCTAAAGTGTGTTCTTCAACTTGGGATAACTATGTCCAATGTGATTATGCTTCTGGTTCGATCATAGAAACGTGGTGATTGTAGTATCTAGATTTCTCTAATTTTTGTGTAAAGAATTGACATCGGCAAAGGTATAAGTGGTGAAATCACAAGCTCCAATTTATATGATGGGTTTCTTTCCTCAGGTAAGTTAATTAATGTCAATGCATTCAATTGGGATATCCTTACTACTTTGAGCTAATGTAATTATAAAGGTCTTTGATCAGCTTGATAAGAGAATTTTGAAAGATTGTGTGTTCGAGTTGTTTTAATAGCATGAAGAATGGAGCATTTTGTTATGTTATTATTTGATAGTCAAAACCGACTTGGTTGTTTTTATTAGAGTGAGCTGGCCAGTTGAAATGTGATTTGAGTTACATGTAGTTAAAGTATCCTCAGTTATGGTAATAAATTTTGTGCATTCATGAGCAAATCGATGGACAGTTTGAATGGAAGATTGATTTACTAGATAGTATGATACCGAGATATACCTATTAGATTTGCTTTAATCTGATGAGTTGAAGTTGTAACACCTCAAACAAGGCCTAAACGTTATGGCCAAATCTAACGTGTCACATGGACTTACGACTGACTGTGTTTTCTGTTTATGGTGAAAGTGATTTTTGTAAAGCAGTGGTTCAGTGAAAAGTCAGTTTATTAAGTCTTTAAGTTATCCGTTCATTACGTTTGTTGTGTTTTGAAACCATTCATTAACTTTGATTAAAAACCCGCGCGGCCTATAACTAGCAGTTTCGATAAAGTATAAATAAAACCAATAAATAAAACCATAAAAGAAAAAAAGAAATTTTAAGAGCGGCCTTATTACAACTTAAAACCCAAAATGATAATCAAAATAATTAAAATACTGCAGGAAAAGTGCGATAAATCAAACTTGTAGAACATGTGGCCACTCCGAATCCCTCACAGCTCCAAGTCCGCTATGGTTGGGGATTACCTGCAAGGATGAAAATAAGGGGTGAGTTTGGAGAAACTCAGTGTGTAAAATAACCCAACCATAGTCCAAATCAGATCAAGCCTCAAAGTCAGATTAATTTTGGGCTTTAGCCCATTACAAAAATCAGAATGAAGCCCATAGGCCCATAACAGATACAGAACAGATATATCATGTATGCAGAAAACCCAACCTATAACCATCCATATACTCCCCCGTACCAACCTTGCACCATGTAGGGAGACTACTCGACCCACCCATCCGCTACACACCACAGAATTTGTAGCAGGGCTGCCAGACAGATATTGTGACAGAGTCACCAAATACAGATATTGTGGCAGAGCCACCAGAACAGATATATGTGGCATAGCCACCAGAAACAGATATATGTGGTGTGGCCACCAAAAATATAACCCATATCCCATGCAACAGATATACATGTCATGGCATACAACATACAAAATCAGAATATCATGTGTTTCAGTCAGAATTAACCCTAGGGGTATGACGGTCGTTTTGCTCTTAGGGGTAAATCGAAAATTTTCACACTTAAGGGTATTTTAGTAAATTTACTATTCTAGAGTTTTCATGCATAATACAGTCATTAGCGTTTTTAACTGATTCACTTATCGAGCATTTTTACCTTATTAGGCCCGTTGGCCCACTAACCTGATTTCGGCCCATTAAGCCCAAATATACCGAAGTGCACGAAGTCGTGCACTTTGCAATCGTACCGCTTGCGATTATAGCCCAAACCACCAAATGAGTGCTCGTACACTCATAAATCTACAAAGTGTCGACCTTTCGGTCACTTACAGTCACTTTTCGGTCAAATAAGACCTTTGTCGATTCAATCTATAAAGAGGGTACAGTACACACCTGTTTACTGCTGAAACGCTGACGAGATCCCCACACGTAAAGCCTATAATCAGTCACTATCACGTTAGTCTAATAATCGACAATACCAAAGCATTAACCTCCTTACCACAATCGGCCAACATAGCTTAAGTCCCTAAAGTTCTTACCTTTCTATCGAATATGGACTAGTTCTCGATACTCGACGGTGATAGCCTTCAAAATCCTTTGTTGTACAACCCCTTGACCACACTAGCGCATATAAAACCAAGAGAAAGATGCCAATAGGCCCTTAGTCCAAATCAATAGCCACCCGTAAGGGGTTTCGACTTTTGCCTTAACACATAAACTATCGAAAGAACAAGGTTTGCATACTTACCCCAAAAACGTTACACTACCAAAGAAGAGTTCTAGATAACGATCTAATCCCGATCTACCGTAGCTCCTATCACGAACACAAGAAGAGAAAAGTATAGTTAAGAATTCGGCTCCTGAAGTACCTTAGTGTAGGAAAGTTTTAGTTTTTGAAAGAAAAGAATGGGATTTGGCCACAATAGAGTTTGGCTATGGGGTTGTGGGAGTTTTTAATGAAGAACAAGAAATAGAGAAAGGAAAGAGTGGTGATGAGAAGGTAGATTCGGCTATGGGGAAAAATTGGCAATGAAAAGAGAAAGGGAGAAGAGAAATATTCGGTAATGGAAGGCTTTGCTTTAGACTTGCGGTTCGCATAGTGGGAGAGAACAAGATAAAGAAGAAAGGGGTATGGATGAAAGAAGAAGAAGATAAAAGGAAAGAAAAGAGAAAAAAAGAGAAGTAGGTATTTGGTTTGGTAAAGAAAACGGCACAGAGAGGTATGGAGGCTTGCGTTTTTGGCTTCTAACAAAATGAAAAGAAGAAAACCTAATGATACTCTACCCTATTTCGGCAACCAAGAGAGTGAGCAACCAAAATCCCAAAAATGTTCAAAAAGAATTCGGCAAACACTCCTCCAAAATGTCGAATTTGCCAAAGCCTAAACCCCTAGCCGATTTGCCTAACTAGAGACCCTTGGCCGGCCAACTCTTACTCCTCAAGAGTTCAACATTCGGTCAACACCCAACTCCCTGATCAGCTCCTAAATTTCCTCCCCTTATCCCTCCTCAACTCACTCCTTTGAACCATTCAAACTCTTCCTGACAGAGTTTTACCTGAAGTCCAACACCTAACTCTCCTGCTCATAAAAAAATTAAATACTCTAATTAACTTACCTTGCGACATGAACCTTGGCTCCCCCCTAACATCCACATGCCACTTTCATAGCACCCTAGTGGCGTCATTTAGCCACTTTGCCAGGGGCTCTCTTGTGATCAATTTTTGCTTACTTTAATCGTAAAAGCCCACTTCATCAGGACCCCATTCCCTTTAAAACTAAAATTTATTAAATTCGTCGGGTTTCAACCTAAGCTTGGGCCTTCTAGAGACCTGCTAACGTACTAGAACATAATTTATACAGTTAAAACACAGAAATTTAAGAATTAACCAAAAATCATAGAAATCCCGAAAAGTCCTGAAAATTAGGGCGTTACAGAAGTTGTTCTGAATGATAAGGTTGTCACATTTATAAAATTTGGATGGTCTGTGCATGTTAGCAAGTTGAAAACAATTGAAGATATTATCAACCGAAGCTTTGGTTCTGAGTTCAGTTTGAATTGAGTAATGAATTTATGATTTTTTAGTGATGCACTATTGAACAGATTGGAATGTGTTTTATTACAAGAATGTAAAGTGATAGTTCATGTTTTAGGACAGTTAAAGTCTCCCTAAAAGAATTATTTGACGAGTGATTTAGAGTCGTTCGTTAGTATTTCTGTGTTGAGAGATTGATAGCATTGTATGTTTAACAAAAAATTTCATGTGCTTCTTGATTCCGAGATTATTAAATACCTAATGTGCAGAAAATTTGAAATTAAGGCAATGTTGATTGCTTGGTCTATTGAAAGACTGTGAATAGTTAATGAATAAACTTTGGAAAGTAGATATGGTTATAGATGATTGAATGGGAAGCCTTTATTCATTTTGTGAGTGTTGGTTTATTTGTTGGAAATCTAAATCTAAATAAATTGAAAGCTAAAGCGATGTCTTTGTAGCAAGATTGAGAATTTTAGGAATGTGATAGTGATTGGTAAATTAAACTAGTATAGTATGAGATGACTTTGATTTTGGTTTCTGTTATTGTTATTCTGAGATAGAACTCACACAAGTATTATTCAAGTGGATACAGGAAACGTTGTGCCAGACCCAGAAGTAACTTAATTGTTCATTTAGAAAGTAATTCAGACCTTTTCCAACACTGTGTTTTAGAGTTCAAAGGTAATTAGAAAGAGATATACAAGGTTGAGTTGATTTGTAATTCTAAGAAATTAGTGGAAGCAATTTATGAGAGTTGAAAGCAATTTCTTCTAGTAGGATTTTAGGGGATGAAAATCCCTAAGGGGGAGAGTTGTAAAAGTTCGATTTTAGGCCTAGTCAGAACAATGGTTTTGGGACCAAAAATCTGACAAGGAAAAATTATTTTTATTAAATTTTTATGGTCTACGATTTCACGAAATGATTTCGTGAAAATCTCATTTGAAAATTTTGACATTTGGGCACTTAATTTAGTCAAAAGGACTAAATTGTAAAAAGTGCAAAAGTTGAGTTCTTTATGCTAAAGTTGCCCTATTGTTATGAGTTTTTAAATTGGAGGTCCTTATATGGTAATTAAACCATTGATTAAATTGTTAAACAAAAATGGATAAGAAATAGGTGAAATAGGATATTTTTAAGTTAGGGGCATTTTGGTCATTTAGTAATTCAATGACTTAATAAACAAAATAATGGCTAAATTTTTTGTTCATCTTCTTTCCTTGGACTAATATACCATGGAAGCCATGGCTAGGGTTTTGTTCAAGCTTCCAAGCTCCAAAGCAAGTCTGTTCTAACCCCGTTTTTAATGATTTTTACATTTTTGAAATCCTCGTAACAACTATTTTTACCACTTACTTTGAGATATGATAAAGGTTTAGGGTTTGAACCATGTTAGACATTTGTAGATTTTGATGATTAATGGTAGATTATGCATGTTTATGGTTAGAGAAAGAACTTTTACTAAGTGGTTTTTAGTAAAAATGCATAAAAGGACCTAATTGTAAAAGTTGTGAAACATGTCTTAAAAATTTGATTTAATGGAAATTGTGGGTGGTTATAGTTATGGATAATGGTTCAGCTAGGCTTGTATGTCAAAGAAATTGAGTACATTTCATTTTACGAGCCTCAGGGCAAAAATATAAATATGACAAAGTTTAGGGGCAAAAGTGTAATTTTTACGATAGTGTAAATTTCGGACTAAATTGAATAATGTGATTAATGAATAAGTTAAATTTTCTATTATAGATCGAGAAAACGAGGTTTGAAACTAGAACGAGGGAAAAATGAGTATTCGACTGTTAGGTTCTTTTTCACCATTTTTCGTATCAAGGTAAGTTTATATGTAAATAATACATCGATAATTTATGTTAATATGTTTATATATATTGTATGAATTGTGTAAATGATCTAATGAATGTATTTGACAAAGTACGATAAGTGATAAGTGAGAATGGGAAATCTCGGTTGAACCTTAGGAATCGAATAGGATACGAGTGACATGTCACTAGGAAACCAAGTGTTTAAGTGATTAAGTGTTGCGGGTGCTGGTCTAGTAAGTCCTACCAGTGGCTATGTAGTTCGGCATGTGTTGTGGATACTTATCAGCTTGTGTGAGCAGCATTATGTAGCTACTCATGACCGTCAGCTTGTGTGAGCAGGACCGTGAATAGCTCGAGAGTGAGCTCTTAAGTAATAAGTGATAAGTGGTAGCTTTGGCTACATATATGTGGCACTTATGTGCAAATTTTTTTAGTATCCATTAGTATTCTGAGAGTTCAACAGGATAAGATAAAGAAGTGAAAGTATATGTGACTTTGTGCGAAATGGTACATGTATGTACACAAGCCTCATAACAAATGAGCTCGATATGTGTTCAACTTTATTAAAATGGAGATTGAATAAGTTATGATTGTGAGGATAATACATTTATGCAAGTTTTTATTTTATTAACTGAATGGTTAAGTGTGTATAATGATGAATGTGAGATAAAACTTGTGTTTATCGGTCCATTCTCATGATGTACGAAATACATGTTAAATTCAATCGACGATTGTGTAATTGGCTTTAGGGCCAAACTGAATTATGATGTAGGATGTTTTATTCGCCCAAATTTTGATTTATCGGATATGAGAAAAAGGAAAAATTGGCATAATTGCCTATTAAAACGATGATTGGAAATATGTGTTTCGAGCGACTGAAAGATGTTAAAATACATATATTCGAAAAATAAATACCATAATTAAGGTGTATGTATAATATTAGAGGTGATCATGGGTTGGGCGGCCCGGCTCGGCCCGAAGGCCCACCCAAAAAATGAGAGGGTTCGGGTAAAAATATAGGCTCGAAATATGGGTTTGGGCAAAAATACGAGGCCTGTTTAGAAAATGGGTCGGGCCTCGGGCCAACCTTTTTTGGCTCGAGCTCGGCCTGACCTGAATTATATAAATATATATATTTTATTTTTTTAACCATATTTTTAGTTCTAACTTGTTTCAATTTTAATATAACCACTTTTTATTATATTTTTAACTTGGGTATTGTTTTAAGAATTGTTTGTCTCATTTTTATTTTGTTTCTTGTTTTAATATTTGTTTTTATGTTTTTAAATGTATTTAATTTATTATATTTTTTTAAAATTTTTTTAATGATATAAGCAAAAACAAAGTAATATGGGTCGGGCAGGGCGAAGCTCGGGCCTAGCATTTTTATTCTGGGCTGGGCCTAGACAAATTTTTAGGCCCATATTTCGGGCTGGCCGGGCTTAGAAAATAGGCTGAAATTTTTTCCTAAGCCCTGCCCAAACCCGGCCCAGCTTGGCCCATGATCACCTCTATATAATATGAGGTTAGGATTGATTGATGAATTGTGGTATTTTGTTATAATGGAGAGCCTTTGATTTCTAAATAAATTGTAAGATGGCTATTATTTGCAAATGAACTTACTAACCTCTATAGCTTACTCACTTCCCTTTCCCATATCTTATAGGATGGTAAGCTAGGTTGGGTTTGAGATCGCCGTAGATGCCATCACACTCTCAAGCTATCATGTTGGGTAAAAGAACGTAAACCTTTGAGTCTATGGCATGTATAGGGTCTTAGTCATTTTGTGTATGTGTTATTAAGGATTTGATTCGTATATAGCCATGTGAATTGGCTTACATTAGCTTATTGGGTTGTAGACCTATTTATATGTACATGCATAAGTTATTGTCTTTGATGATGAGTGAATGCCATTTTCAAGCCATGTTAATGGATGTCGATGGACAATTAATGTCATGGCAAATGTTATTGAGATGTATAAGTGTGTAAAGGAAATTGAGGGTGGAAAATGGCTTGGAAATTAGCCTTAAAGTTGTCCACACAGGCAGACACACGGGCGTGTTAATAGGTTGTGTGTCCCCTGCATTGTAGTTTTGACAAACAGAATGTCCAGTGTTAAACACATGGGCATAGACACGTCCGTGTGTCTCGGTTGTGTGAAGGACACAACCATAGGACATGGGCCTGTGCACAAGCCGTGTGAAGTCTACACCATAAATGTAAAAATTAAATTCGCCTCACAGCTTAGCACACGGGTGTGTGACCTGGCTGTGTGACCCTAAATGGTTGATGACGTCATAAATAGAATGCTCAATGTTTTTCATACTGGGACACGGGCGTTTGTGACCACACGACCTGCCCACAAGGGCATGTCCCAAGTCACACAGGCGTTGACCCTGTTTTGATGAAAAATTTTCTAAGTGCTCCAAAGTTCTCGGTTAAGTCCCGATCCACTTCCAATGTATGTTTAAGTCCTCGTAGGCCCATGTTAGGGACATAATGAGTATGTATGAAAACTTTTTAATTTGGGGGGAAAACTTATGACTCAAAATTGTATGAGTGCTTGTGTTTAAGTTTGGTAATGCCTTGTACCTTGTTCCGACATGAATACTGGTAAAGGGGTTACATATGCCATTGGAGAAATATCTACAAATTCACTGTCTACTCCTACAGAATTCGTTCATAGAAAATGAATTTCCTTCACTTCACACCATTACAGAAATTCAAATGAAAGAATAAGGAAAACAACCCAACTGAACTTACACTTACCCGATGAATGAAAAACAACTGAGTTATCGAACCTCTCAATGTTTAGAACAAACAATATGTCGATTAGAGTGGAGAGACACAAATAAATGAAAAAGGAAGCATAAAGAAAAGAGAAAGAGAGGAGAACTGACGTCAACGAAAAAAAGAGAAGAGAGAGAAAATGAATTAATTAAAAAAATTAGAAATGGGAGAGTATCCCAACTCCCCACTAGTACTAGATCCCTACTAACCCACAGCTTGATCGTCATCTAACAATCTCAGAGTTTCAGTTCCATTGAATCTTTATCACACAACCGAAGCAAAAGTATTATCCATGCTGACATAGGGACCCGAACATGAGGCCTTTAGGTAAGCTAACACCTTACCACTTGAACCAGCAAGCTCATTCTGATATCAGTTCACAGAAAATATAACATAAGCCCACCCTAATGGGATAAAGCTAATATCAAAATAACAAAATTACTAAAAGTGGGACTTAAACCCAATACCTGAAACATACATCCAAAATACTTAGCCATCAAAGTAGATACTCATTTATAACAGATTTCATAGAAACAAAGATAAATAATTTAGAGCGTTACAACTCTACCCCCTACAAGAAATTTTGGCCTCAAAATTTACCTGGTCCGAACAAATGAGGATATTGCTAATGCATCGAGTCCTCAGGTTCCCACGTGGTTTCCTCAGTGCCATGATTCCACCACAGAACCTTAACTAATAGAATAGACTTCATCCTAATAATCTTTACGTCCAAATCCAAAATATGAATTGGTTCTTCTTCAAATGTCAAATCTGGTCTAACCTCGATCTCCTCAACAAACATAACGTGAGATGGACCAGACTGATGCTGCCTCAGCATATAGATGTGAAACACATCATGAATACGGTCCAACTCTAGAGATAGCTCTAACTGATAAGCGACCAGTCCCATACGGTTCAGAACCTAATATGCCCTAATGAACCTAGGGCTCAAGTTGCCCTTACGTCCGAACCGCAGAACTTTCTTCCATGGTGATACCTTAAGAAAGACAAAGTCACCTACAGAGTACTCGATATCCGTCCTTTTTAGATCTACATATGACTTCTATCTATCAGAAGCCGCCTTAAGATGATCTCGAATTAATTTGACTTTGTCCTTAGTCTCTGAAACCAACTCAAGACCCAAAACCCGTCGTTAACCCAACTTAGTCCAACACTGCAGAATACGAGACTTACAACCTTACAGAGCCTCATAATGTGCCGTCTGGATGCTAAACTGAAAACTGTTGTTGTAGGCGAATTTAGCTAAAGACAGAAAATCCTCCCAGCTCCCTCGAAAATCAATCACACAATTTCGAACCATATCTTTCAATATCTAAATCACCCTCTCAACTTGACCATCGATCAGAGGATGGAACATAGTACTGAAGTCTAGCCTTGAACCCAAAGCTCCATGAAGTTTCTTTCAAAATCGAGAAGTGAAGCGAGGATCACTATCAGAAATGATCAAAACCAAAACCTTGCAAAGTCTCACAATCACAGAAATGTAGAGCTTGGCCAACTTATGCAGAGAACAATCCATCTGAACCGAAATCCTTCTTAGTAGGTGTTAAAGGTAACCCACTAACAAAATCCATCATCACACGCTTCCATTTTCATAAGGGAATCTTAATGGGTTGAAGCAAACCTAAACGTAACTAGTGCTCAGCCTTAACTTGCTAGCATGTCAGATAACAAGCAATGAAAATTGTTGCCTCTCATTTCAAACTCGGCCATCAGTACAGATCACGGAGATCTTGATACATCTTATTTCCACTGGGGTGCATAGCATAAAGGCTTCTATGTGCTTCCTACAGAATCAACTGTCTCAAATTGGAATCATTTGGTACACAAACCTGTTATCGGAAACATAGAACTCCATTACTATTCAGCCCAAAATTCGAAGTACTACCACTCTCAACCTGACGGAAACACAGAACCTGAGAATCATCCCCCAACTATTTTTCCTAAATCTGATCAATCTATGTCGGCTTAACTTACGACTCGGCTAACAGACTCCCATCCTCAAACAGACTTAGGCAAATAATCATCACCTTCAAAGCAGACACTACTCTATGACTAAGAGCATCAGCCACCACATTAGCTTTACTAGGATGATACTCTATCATTTAGTCGTAATCCTTGAGCAGCTCAATCCATCTATGCTGCCTAAGGTTCAATTCCTTTTGAGTATAGAGGTACTTAAGGCTCTTGTGCTTGGTGTAGATAATACACCTCTCACAATACAAATAATGCCTCCAAATCTTTAAGGCAAAAACCACGGTAGCCAACTCGAGATCATGCTCGAATAATTCCCCTCGTGTGACTTAAGCTGTCAGGACACATAAGCCATAACCTTATTATCTTACAACAATACACATCCCAAACCGATGTGCGACACATCATTGTAAACCATAAACTTTTTGCCAGATTAAAGCTGTATCAGAACAAGAGCCTGAGTCAGAACAGACTTAAGCTTCTTAGAGCTCGATTGTTACACATCAATTCACACAAAAGGAATATTATTATGTGGAAGCTTAGTCAGAGGAGCTGCAAACAATAAGAACCCCTCAACAAGCCGTTGATAATAACTCATAAGACCCAGAAAACTGTGGATCTGAGAAACATTATTTGGGTGTTTCCAATCAAGTATAGCCTCAACCTTTCAAGGATCAACTCAGATCTCCTCAACAGAAACCACGTGCCCCAGAAATGTTACTTCCTATAACCAGAATTCACACTTGTTCAACTTAGCGTAGAGTTGTTTCTCTTGAAGTATTGGAAGCACTACTCTAAGATGCTCATCATGCTCATCCTCGGCTTAGAGTACACTAGAATATCGTCGATAAAGACTACGATGAACTGATCCAAATACGACTGGAAAACCTGATTTATTAGATCCATTAGTGCAGCCAGAGCATTCGTTAAACCAAAGGGCATAACTAGGAACTCGTAGTGCCCATAACAAGTCCTAAAAGCCATCTTAAAGATATCAACTTTCTTAACCCTGAGCTGATGATACCCGGAACAAAGATCTATCTTAGAGAATACTAAAGCTCTATGAAATTGATCAAACAAATCATCAATTCTCAGAAGTAGGTACTTATTCTTCATAGCCAGCTTATTCAACTCTCGATAATCGATACATATCCTCATGGTGCCATTTTTTTCTTTACGTAGAAAATCAGTGTCCTTACAGAGACACACTAGGACAGATAAATCCACGATCCAAAAGCTCTTAAAGCTAATCCTTTAGCTCTATAAGCCCTTTCAGTATTATTCAATATGGAGCAATGGACATCGGAGCTCTACCCGTTAGAAGCTCAATGCCAAACTCAACTTTCCGATTTGGAGGTATACTCAATAACTCATCAAGAAATACATCCGAAAATTCCCTCACTGTTGTGGTGTTCACGACAGAAGAATGCCCAAAAATTAAAATACTTACGAAGGCTAGATATGCTTCACACCCTTTTCGAACCAGTTTTTTGGCCACTAAAATGGAGATTACGTTAGACAAGTAATCATGATGCTCATCAATCGCAACAACTTCCATATCAACCTCGATTCTCAAAACGGCCCTCTTAATCACACAATCCAAACTGACTCGATGCTCTACTAATCGGTCCATACCCAGAATCAAGTCAAACTCTCTAAACAATAGCTCCATCAGATTTGACGAAAACACAACCCCTTGTACTTCTAACGGTATATTCCTATACAGTTTGTTTACCTGAACAGACTAACCCAATGGAATTAGTATAGAAATCTCACCAGAAGTACTCTCAACGGTAATCCCCAAGTTTCCAGAGACAATACTAGTTACATACGAATGTGTTGACCCTATGTTTATCAAAGCAGTATAAGGGGTATCAAAAATAAAGAATATACCCGTAATCATATCAGGGGCGTCTTTGTCCTTACAGTGTCGAACAGCGTAAACTAGTGTAGGCTGCCTCGCCTCAATCTGATTAGCACCTCTGCCTGGTACTCTCTATCCTCTACCCAAACCATTATCATCCCTGGCCAGACAACGACCCTAGGTGGCTACTGTACTACTCTATGAGGCTGAACAAAACCCAGACCCAAAGCTTGTATCTGATCAGAACGCCCATCGACCCACAACGTGAATAAGCCCCTAATATCCTCCAACACTTGCCCGAATGGCGCCTACCACAATCACATGGCTGAACCTCAGTAGAAGCAACTAGAACCCCTACTCTAACAGGCCTATCAGGTCTAGCCCATTTCTTAGGCCTCTAACCAGAACTAGAGGGCTCTGACTTCCTTTTATTCTTGCTTTTCTCATGATCCCTATTTTGGCGCTCAACGCGCTTAACCTCCTTGGCAATCTTTGCCATGTCCATGAGAATGAAAAACTCTCGCTCCCTCTATGGAGTAATCAAAACCCTTATACTGTCTCTTATACCATCCTCAAAACGAACACACTTTTCATACTCAGATGTCACCATGCCTTGTGCATAGCGGCTCAGTCTAAAAAATTCAGCTTCATACTCAGCCACAGTACTATCACCTTGCATGAGGTTCATGAACTCACACTACAAGCATCTGCATAGCTTACACCTACATACTTACCTTGGAAGCGGTCTTGAAGTAACCCTAATAAAGGTGATTTGGCTGAGTACTCTCCTTAACTGATAATGACCATTGATATGCCTCGTCATGAAGCAAAGAAACTGTACCCTTCATTTTCTTCTCTAAAGGGCAGCCAATGTCATTCATTATCCTTTTGGTGTCCTCCAACTAATATTCAGCCATAGTAGGGGCAACTCTAGTGATGCCCCTAAATAATTCAGCTCCATTAGACCGAAGTCGTTTAGTTACTGACTCACGACCCCCAGATCCAGTATGGAGTCTAGCAACCCTCTCCAAAACTCTCAACATCACTTGAGACAGTGCGTCGTTCCCAGCCGAGCAGCTTTGAGACTTGGTCTAAGCAATAGGTGTAGCCAGAGTCTCACTCGTATCCAGATTTGGCATACTGCCCAAAGAGGAAGACTCAGCTCGAGTTCCCCTAAGGTGACTACTGCGCCTACGAATACCACGATTGTAAGTTCCACGAGCGCTCATTGTTTCAAAATTTTATCTATATTAAGAAATTTTATGCATCAGTTTTCGTGTTTATTAGCAAATTTTTTATACTTTAAATATCTATCAGAACTTCAGAAATCTTTCAGAAATCACATTTTCTAGCTAATTCAGTATAGTTTTAGATAGTTCTAACTACAATATTTCTAAGTCTAGAAGTACTTACAAGATCAGTGCCGTAGACTAGGTGTACCACATATTTACACATAAAAATAAATTCATTTTAAAATCATTTCTTTTTCAAAGTCAATTATGAACCCAAAATTCATAGCTTGAGTTTTGCAACCTGGCTCTGATACCATTAAATGTAACATTCCAAACCCAGTCTAGACGCTATGGTCAAATTTGAGAGTGTTACGAAGAAGGGTTTTGAAATCAATCTTATTATTATTTTCGTTAAGGAAAACATTGTTAATTTGCTCTTTTAGAAAACTTATTTGCAGTGGAAGTTTGATGTTGTTAAAAGCTGAAAACCAAGTTTGTGTTTACAAAAAAATATTTGCTTGAGTAAAACTGTGGTTTTTTCAATCCTTACAGTATAAAAGTCAAAAACACATCTAAACCAAAATTAAATCAAACAGTCTAGAGAGTCCCAAAATTACAAATTTCTCAAAAATAATCTAGATTTTAAATAAAAATTGTTAATCAAAATAGTTCACGAACTAATGGTCACCGCTGAGACTCCGTCACACCGACCCGCCTATGTCTAAAGATTACCTGAATAGAACAAATATCATATGTGAGTTTTCATAAACTCAGTGTGTAACTCAACTGAAACATGCATGCATCAAATTCAAAATTTTAGTATATCAGAATCAGATTATCATATACATACAAATATGCAATTTCCTACTCCCATCCTCTACACACCTTCTCTGATCATGCCAACACACCACGTGGGGTATAAAATGCCCACCTAGCCCTACACACCATATAGTGTCTGTTGACACTTATCAAAATAATTTGCAGCACAGAATGGCTACAAATTATCGCTTCACAAAACACTTCCTCCAACAAACAGATCCCATCTCATATACAAATACAAAATACAAATATACAAAATTAACAGATTTAACATGACCCGTATGCTCGTATAAAGATATCATACATGCTTATACAACATAATCAAACATACATATCGATTTTCCTAAACTCGGATAAGTCTGTCAAAATAAGGGATCTCATGTGTTAGGGTTTGTTTTGCCTTTACCAACCCTACGGAAGGCCCACAGTTGATCGGAACGACTCGTGAGACCCTAGGAAAAAATTTAAAATTTTAAGCCCACAAACATGTGTGGGCCCACATGGCCAAATTGGCCTTGCCCGTGTGACCCACGCAGCCACACCTTCCGTGATTAAAGTGAAATAGGAGATTTGTGCTTAATATTATAATTTGATAATTAAATTGTTAGTATGTATATATATGGTTGCCAAATGTGGACTTGAATAAAGATGTGAATAATTCGTTGTTTATTGAGGTATGTACATTCGGTCATGGAGGAAATTAACTTGAATTTGATTGTTGTTTTAGTTGAATAGAGAAATGGATGAATCCATAATTATAAGTGAGCAAATAAGTAGAATCATGAGATAAAAGGACTTAAGTGCTAATATACCACTTTGGTTTAAAAGTGCCATGGATAAATTTATTAAGGTAAGTTTTATGCACTTGGATTGATTTGTGGAAATTGAGATATACTAGGGAGTATTCGGCTAAGGTATGGGAGGTAGAATGTTGAATAATTGCTTATCAAAGATGATAGGACCGAATGGTTAATCTTCGGTTTTGTAAGGGGCTGTTATGTGATTTTGTTCTAGTTATATTACGTATAAACAATATTTGAATAATGTTAAATGTTGGAAGGTAATGTTTGAAAGTTAAATTTTTGCATACCATTGCCGAATGTGCCTTATGTTAATGAATGGTTTAGTGAATGTATTTTTAGATAATTAAAAATAAGATTTTCCGTATAGGTGTTATTAGATAAGAAATTATTTTATTCTTGTTTGAAATAGGAATGTCTTTGTTAATCTTAATTCATGAACAATTGATTCGAGATGAGTCGAATTTGTTAGTTTAAGCATAGACGAGCATATTGGTGAGGGAAGCAAATTCGGCCAATGTATGCCTTGCATAAGTTTTTGTTGTTAAGTTTTGCCCGTGTGTTATATTTGAAAGAAAATAAATTGGATAAACAATTAAACAAGTTAATTTGTTTAAAATTTAGCTCAAGAACTCAAGGGAACCAATTCGGATTGGGGGAAAGAAAAATTGGTTGAGTAGTCGAAATTGACGTATGATAACCATCGAGGTAAGTTTTAAGTATTTAAACATAAGCACTTGTGAATATGCCATAATATGTCATGAAAATTTACATATCTTTTTACTTAATATACTTAAATACATGCATATTTCCGAATGGTATACATGAAAGTGAAGTAAAGTACTTTATATGGTTATAGTGCCGAATGTGGTATACATGAAATGGAAAATAACAGTTGATATTTGTACATTACCGAACGGTACGTTAAGAAATGAAAATGCGATAAATATTATGAAATTGTATTCGAATGATACAAAGGTTTTAATGATGTGTATGTATTACATGGAAAGGAAAGATTATGATTTGATATTCAAAACTGTATGATTTGGTTATTGCAATGAACAATTTGGGCTTTGGCCTAGGAAACTTTTAGTTGGTGAATATTTTCAGGCTTCTAGCATAGCAGGTGTAATGCCGGTGTATGAATATCAGACTTAAAGTCTAGCAGGCCTCGTGTCGGTGATAAGTCTAGGTTTAAACCTTGCAGGTCTTGTGTCGGTGATAAGCTCGGGATCTTACCTAGCAGCCTTAGTGCCGGTGAACTAATAAAAGTCTAAGATTATGAGATTTTGTGCTAAAATGGCTATTGAATTCGTTCAATGCATTAAGTTGCTCAGGTACATATTGTAATTATATATGTGAGAACGACTCGAATTGAATTATGAATGTGTAATGAGAAATATTTGTGAAGTTGTCAAAAAGATATATTATTATGTACATAAGTACATTCGGTTTTTGTGAAAGTATCTATAAAAGTATCGGTCTCTTATATATATATATATTTATATGTGATCATGAATATTAGAATGAAATGTTGATGTGGTATTGAAGACTAGTTGGATTTGATTGAATTAAGTTGACATTGAAGTATTTGAATGTTATGACTATATGAATTCAAATTTATATGAAATAATATGTTACATGTGCATATAGGTGACCATGCCTATTCGACTAAGTGGTAGTATGCTTAGATAATGTTATATGTGATTTTGGATATTCGTTTATTAAATGGAAATTGTTCTATGAAGTTAGTATAATTGTGAATAAGGTTCACAAGCGAGTTTAATTGTTTAACTTACTTGAGACTTACTAAGCTTAGTTGCTTACTGTGAATATTTGTGTTCTTTTCTATTTTATAGATCTTGGTTGAAAGCTACGAGCTCGAGGATTCAATCTCAAAGTCATTTACACTATCATCACTGTTTTGGTACTATTAAAAGTCTATATGTTGGAAGATGGCATGTATAGGCTTAACTCTCTTTTGAAAACAAGTTATATTTTGAAAATGTATATATTTAAGCCATGCGAAAATGGCTTGTTATTTTGATAAATATGGTTAAGTGGTTAAGTAAGTTAAAAATCATATTATTCATGCATGGTTGAATGAGATAGTTGTAGGCTTTCAATGGTGACTAATGTGTGATATGCCTTAATGATGGATTGCTTTGTTATTAAGAGTTTCGGATATGCTCTTTTGTGAGTACACATATATGTAAATAGGATAGCTTTCTTATATGGTAAATTAAGGAGTTGGTTTAGACGACTTTTATTGTTGGTTTTATGCATCTTTGGTTATGTTTGGAATTGAGATGAAATGATTTAATGATGAGGAAAGCTTTAAAGGTATGAGATATGTTGCATTGAATGACTTATATTACTAAGGTAGTATATTCGGCTATTGGCAATATTAATTAGTCACTATTTGATATTTGTAATAGGTATAAGGAAAATGATGAGAAATTTTTATAGTTATTGATTGACTAACTATATGTTATAAACTAAATTACTTATGGTTATTTTTAACTAATGGAATTTTGTTATTAAATGAATGTGTGGATTTGAGTATCATTCGTTAGTGTTGTTTGGTAATGCCTCGTAACCCTGTTTCGACGACGGATACTGGTTAGGGGTGTTACATTTTCTTGGTATCAGAGCTACGATTTAGTCGATTCTAGGACTAACATAGCATGTGTGAGTCTAGCTATACGTGCCATAGTGTATTAATACGATAGTGTGGTGACTTTTGATAATTGAAATGAGTTTTTTGTATAGTAAATGGATCCTAATCCCGATCGAGCCGTAGCAGATGATGTCGAGAGTGTAGCGCCTGCTCCCGCGCAAGGGACAGCGCCGAATGACTCTCAACTGAGTATGAGTAACCGAGATGAGGAGGCTAAACAAGCCTTGTATGTTATGATGAGTGATTGGTTCACTCAATATGTTCGAACTAATCCGGCTATTCCACAACCTCCACCCCTTAATAATCCACTTTCGATACCTGTCATGCCTCCTGTGGCCGATCCGTTGAGATCGAGTAAGCCCCCGGTTGATAAAATTAGAAAATATGGGGCTGAAGAGTTTAGAGCCACAGTTACTGATGATGCTGAGAGAGCTAAATTTTGGCTTGATAATACTATACGTATCTTCGATGAGTTATCGTGTACACCCAATGAATGCTTGAAATGTGCTGTGTCTTTGTTATGTGATGCTGCCTATCATTGGTGGAATACTCTGATTTCAATTGTACCGAGAGAACGGGTTACTTGGGAATTCTTTCTGACAGAATTCCATAAAAAGTATATCAGCCAGAGATTTATCTACCAAAAACGTAAGGAGTTTTTTGAGCTTAAACAGGGCCGAATGACAGTTACAGAATATGAACGAGAATTCGTAAGGCTCAGTAGATATGCCCGTGAGTGTATCTCTTCCGAAGCTATCATGTATAAACGCTTCAAGGATGGATTGAATGAAGATATCAAATTGTTAGTAGGCATTTTGGAAATGAAAGAGTTCGTAGTACTTGTTGAGTGAGCTTGTAAAGCTGAAGAGCTCGGAATTGAGAAAAGAAAAGTTGAAGCTAGAGCTAGAGAGTTCCGTAAAAGATCTTTGGGAAAAAAATTTCAATAGTCATTGAAGAAATTTCGAGATGAATCGGGGCGATCCAAGAATACTTCAGGCTTTTTCAGACAAGATAGCGATCAACCTCCTGTGAGTACACAAGCTACCTCAGTTGCAAGTGTTGGCAATGATCATCGGGACAGATCTGAGTGCAAGCATTATGGTAAATGACATTCAGGGAGCTGCAGATTGCATGATCGCTCCTGTTTTAAATGTGGATTAGCTGATCACTTTATCCGGGATTGCCCGAAATTAGCGGAGCAGACTACTAATCCGAGTGGAAGACCTAGTAACACTGCAGCACGAGGTAGACTGCCTAGACATGCGGGTAATGCTAGTGGCAGTCACAGAGGGACTAAAGATACTGCTATTCGATTTGAGGCTCGTGCACCTGCTAGAGCTTATGCCATACGTGCTCGTGACGAGGCTTCTTTCCCAGACATTATCACTGGTACATTCACTCTTTATGATACTGATGTTATTGCTTTGGTTGATCCCGGTTCGACTCATTCCTATGTGTGTGAAACTTTGGCATCCAGTAAGACTCTACCTGTTGAGTCTACTGAATTTATGATTCGGGTGTCAAACCCTTTGGATCGGTATGTGTTAGTTGACAAAGTATGCAAGAACTGTCCCCTAATGATTCGAGATTGTTGTTTCTGGGCCGATTTAATGCTATTGCCATTTGATGAGTTTGATATCATTCTCGGTATGGATTGGTTAACTATGCACAATACTGTAGTGAATTGCAAAAGAAAAACGATTAACTTGTGATGTCCGAATGATGAAATAATTCGAGTTGAGTCTACTGATGTGAACGGGCTACCGGCGATAATATCTTCTATGTTGGCATAGAAATATATGAAAAAGGGGTGTGAAGCTTATCTTGCGTATGTACTGGATAGTAAAGTACCAGAAAAGAAGCTCGAGACTGTGCCAGTTGTATGTGAGTATCTGGATATATTTCCCGAGGAATTACCTGGGTTGCCACCTGTTCAGGAAGTAGAGTTTGGTATAGAATTAATACCAGGAACGACTCCAGTTTCAATAGCTCCGTATCGTATGGCACCAACCGAATTAAAAGAATTGAAATCTCAGTTACAAGAGTTGATAGATGAGGTTTTGCTCGACCGAGTTTCTCACCATGGGGTGCACCAGTGTTGTTTGTTAAAAAGAAAGACGGAACCATGAGAATGTGCATTGATTATCGTCAACTTAATAAAGTCACGATAAAGAATAAATATATGTTGCCGGGAATTGATGATTGATTCGATCAACTAAAGGGAGCTTCAGTATTTTCGAAGATAGACTTGAGATCGGGTTATTATCAGTTGCGAGTTAGAGACTCCGATGTGCCTAAAACTACTTTTAGAATGAGGTATGGACACTACGAGTTCTTAGTGATGCCGTTTGGGCTCACTAATGCCCTTGCAGTTTTCATGGATTTAATGAATCGAGTTTTCAGACAATATTTGGATCGGTTTGTAGTCGTGTTTATAGATGACATTTTAATCTATTCACGCGATGAAACTGAGCATGCCGAACACTTGAGATTGGTGTTACAGATTTTACGAGACAAATAGCTTTACGCAAAGTTCAGTAAATGTGAATTCTAGTTGAGAGAGGTTAGTTTGTTGGGACATGTTGTATCCGCGTCAGGTATCCGGGTTGATTCGAGTAAAATTTCAGCTATACTTGATTGGAAGCCTTGTACCTTATAGTGAAATGGGATACTTGTGCTTAATATTTAAAATTGATAATTAAATTGTTAGTATGTATATATATGGTTGCTGAATGTGGGTTTGAATAAAGATGTGAATAATTCGTTGTTTATTGAGGTATGTACATACGGTCATGGAGGAAATTAAGTTGAATTTGATTATTGTTTTAGTTGAATATAGAAATGGATGAATCCATAATTATAAGTGAGCAAATTAGTAGAATCATGAGATAGAAGGACTTAAGTGCTAATATACCACTTTCGGTTTAAAAGTGCCATGGATAAATTCATTAAGGTAAGTTTTATGCACTTGGATTGATTTGTGGAAATTGAGATATACTAGGGAGTATTCGGCTAAGGTATGGGAGGTAGAATGTTAAATAATTGCTTATCAAAGATGATAGGACAGAATGGTTAATGTTCGGTTTTGTAAGGGGCTGTTATGTGATTTTTTTCTAGTTATATTACGTATAAACAATATTTGAATAATGTTAAATGTTGGAAGGTAATGTTTGAAAGTTAAATTTTTGCATACCATTGCCGAATGTGCCTTATGTTAATGAATGGTTTAGTGAATGTATTTTTAGATAATTAGAAATAAGATTTGTCGTATGGGTGTTATTAGATAAGAAATTATTTTATTCTTTTTTGAAATGGGAAATGTCTTTGTTAATCTTAATTCATGAACAATTGATTCGAGAGGAGCCGAATTTGTTAGTTTAAGCATAGACGAGCTATTGGTGAGGGAAGCAAACTCGGCCAATGTATGCCTTGCATAAGTCCTTGTTGTTAAATTTCGCCTGTGTGTTATATTTGAAAGAAAATAAATTGGATAAACAATTAAACAAGTTAATTTGTTTAAAATTTAGCTCAAGAACTTAAGGGAACAAACTAGGATCGGGGGAAAGAAGAATTGGTCGAGTAGTCGAAATTGACGTATGATAACCATCGAGGTAAGTTTTAAGTATTTAAACATAAGCACTTGTGAATATGCCATAATATGTCATGAAAATTTACATATCTTTTTACTTAATATACATAAATACATGCATATTTCCGAATGGTATACATGAAAGTGAAGTAAAGTACTTTATATGGTTATAGTGCCGAATGTGGTATACATGAAATGGAAAATAATCAGTTGATATTTGTACATTACCGAACGGTAAGTTAAGAAATGAAAATGCGATAAATATTATGAAATTGTATTCAAATGATACAAAGGTTTTAATGATGTGTATGTATTACATGGAAAGGAAAGATTATGATTTGATATTCGAAACTGTGTGATTTGGTTATTGCGATGAATAATTCAGGCTTTGGCCTGGGAAAATTTTAGTTGGTGAATATTTTCAGGCTTTTAGCCTAGCAGGCGTAATGTCGGTGTATGAATATTGGACTTAAAGTCCAGCTGGCCTCGTGTCGGTGATAAGTTCAAGTTTAAACCTAGCAGGCCTTGTACCGGTGATAAGCTCGAGATCTTACCTAGTAGGCTTAGTGTCGGTGAACTAATAAAAGTCTAAGATCATGAGATTTTGTGCTAAAATGGCTATTGAATTTGTTCAATGCATTAAGTTGCTCGGGTACTTATTGTAATTATATATGTGAGAACGACTCGAATTGAATTATGAATGTGTAATGAGAAGTATTTGTGAAGTTGTCAAAAAGATATATTATTATGTACATAAGTACATTCGGTTTTTGTGAAAGTATCTATAAAAGTATCGATCTCTTATATATATATGTGATCATGAATATTGGAATGAAATGTTGATGTGGTATTGAAGACTAGTTGGATTCGATTGAATTAAGTTGACATTGAAGTGTTTAAATGTTATGACTATATGAATTCAAATTTATATGAAATAATATGTTACATGTGCATATAGGTGACCATGCCTATTCGGCTAAGTGGTAGTATGCTTAGATAATGTTATATGTGATTTTGGATATTCGTTTATTAAATGGAAATTGTTCCATGAAGTGAGTATAATTGTGAATAAGGTTCACAAGCGAGTTTAATTGTTTAACTTACTTAAGACTTATTATGCATGTAACACCCCTTAGCCCCAAACCGTTGCCGGAATAGGGTTACGAGGCATTACCTGACATATCAGACAACTTACAAATAATTCATAAATAAAATAATATTCATAGTATAATTTAATAATTAAATCCCAATATTGAACTGTCAAGGCCTAAATATGTATTAAAAATGGTTCGAGACTTATTCGAGTAATCCAATTTTTTTAATAAAAAATTTGGCAGCATTTCTGCTTATTTTTACATAAAACCCCATGCAATTTCAAACCGAAAATAAACCAATGCCAATGTTCAACCAAAGATTTTACACATTAAACACTTCTAATCAAGCTCATAACATTGGTTTAATACTTTAATCAAATATCATAACAAATAAAGAAATAATTTATAACTTCATTCTTTATCCAATTTAGTACCAAATTTTACCATTTATATAACTAGTATTTCATTCATCATTCAAAACATTTTAACCATTATTTACAACTCAAAATCATATAGCATAATTACATAACTCACATACTTTCACCTAGTACATGCCACTTAATCTAAAGGAAGAAATACATCACCAAAATCTTCATGTTAGAGTCGGGATCGTTCTGGATGATGAACCTGACTTGAGCTCTAATGACCTGCGCATGGAAACAACCGTACGCTGAGTATTTCATACTCAGTTGTATTACTATAAATCAAACTATTTAACATTAATAATTTACAAACATCAATCATAAGCTTATAAATCATTTAAACTAATTATATATATAGTTGAATATCACTTCATAAATTTTTCACGTACTAATTCAATTCATAATTTATCTTATGCATTCTTTCATGTACTTTCAATAGTGCCAAAACAAATCAATCTCATTTTCAAATTTTCATTTCAATTGTTTACCCTATTAACAATGCTCGAACTCTAACAGATACGCGGATTCCACCCAAACACACCAGAATATCCAACCCAAACACACCAAAATAATAAAATTCTCCGTAACACACCAATATAGCCTCCCAAACACACCAGTATATCATATCCTCCCAAACACACCAATATATTATATCCTTCCAAACACACCAGTAAGGCATGAAATGCCTCTTCGGATAAACTGAAGCATATAATAACAGAATCATCTCCTCGGCCGAGCTACAAATCTCCTCATCACATCACAAATCCAATGGCATGCCATTTGTATCAAATGTAGTCCGACAAGTTAATAGGGTATTATTTTACTTTTCCAATTTCACCTTCATTTCCACAAAAATTTCAATTCCATTTCAATATACGATGAATTCAATATACTCTCAATCTCAATCCACATGTAATTCAATACTCATACTTTTCCATACTTCATTTCAAATATTAATACTTGCATTATAATGTACTTACCTTACATATAAATTTAAATATAAAATTTAATAAATAATTTGAGTTATAGTAATACAAACCCGGAATACACGTTTACTCTTTAACGATCTTTTCTTTTCCTTTGGATGCCGATGCCTCGTTTTCCTTGTTAGCAATTACACTTGAAGCTTTAAAATCCCAATTTTCCCTTTTCTTTTCTTTCCCTTTTTCTTCCCCTGTTTTCGTCTTGTTCTCTGCTTCTTTTTCTGTTCTTCTTCTTTATTTGGTTTTCTTTTACTATCTTTTTATTTCTATTTACTTATTTCTTTTATATTAATTTAATAATAATAATATAAATATCTTATTTAACAACCAATGAATATTTTACAAATGTAATATTATATACACTTACACATGTAATATATCATCATACTACATTTGTTATTTTTTTTAATTTATTTATCATATAAAATCCAAAAAATTTTAATTAATAATATAATTTAATTCTAATTATCTATATCTTTTAATATTAAGTAAACAAATTATTTTATAACAAATGTACCAATATTTTTATTACAATTGTCATTATTCAATTTGTTTACCATACAAAAATCATATAATTTATTTATTTAATTTAATAAATATCTTTAACTTAAATAATAAGTAATTTAATTATTTTTCTTACAATTGTACTAATAAAATTTTTACACATGTATTAATTATATACCATACATTTGTCTTTATCTTACTTATTTTATAATTTAATAATAATAATAATAATAATCATAATAATAATTTTAATTAATTATATAGAAAAATTTTAGATTTTTCTATCCATTTTGCCGCCTCAATGACTACAAATGGCTTAATTGCCATTTTAATCCCCTTTTCTTTCTATTGTTTTAGAATTAAACTTTTAACCTTTACTCAATCTAGTCCTTTTTACTAATTACTCTAAATTAAACTAGTTTCACCTAATTAAAACCTAATTAGACACACAACTAGACTCATAATTATTCCTAATAATTATTTAAGGATTTAATTTACTAAGACGGAGGCCCGCTAATACACTTTTCCGGTGCCCACGGATTTTGGGGTCATTACAATGCTTAATTGCTTACTATGAATATTTGTGTTCTTTTCTATTTTATAGATCTTGGTTGAAAGCTACGAGCTCGAGGATTCAATCTTAAAGTCATCCACACTATCATCACTGTTTTGGTACTTTTAAAAGTCTATATTTTGGAAGATGGCATGTATAAGCTTAACTCTCTTTTGAAAACAAGTTATATTCTGAAAATGTATATATTTAAGCCATGTGAAAATGGCTTGTTATTTTGATAAATATGGTTAAGTGGTTAAGTAAGTTAAAAATCATATTATTCATGCATGGTTGAATGAAATAGTTGTACGCTTTCAATGGTGACTAATGTGTGATATGCCTTGATGATGGATTGCTTTGTTATTAAGAGTTTCGGATATGCTCTTTTGTGAGTAGACATATATGTAAATAGGATAGCTTACTTATATGGTAAATTAAGGAGTTGGTTTAGACGACTTCTATTGTTGGTTTTATGCATCTTTGGTTATGTTTGGAATTGAGATGAAATGATTTAATGATGAGTAAAGCTTTAAAGGTATGAGATATGTTGCATTGAATGACTTATATTATTAACGTAGTATATTCGACTATTGGCAATATTAATTAGTCACTATTTGATATTTGTAATAGGTATAAGTAAAATGATGAGAAATTTTTATAATTATTGATTGACTAACTATATGTTATAAACTAAATTGCTTATGGTTATTTTTAACTAATGGAATTTTGTTATTAAACGAATGTGTGGATTTGAGTATCATTCGTTAGTTTTGTTTGGTAATGCCTCGTACCCCTGTTCCGGCGACGGATACTAGTTAGGGGTGTTACAATTAATTTCCTTCACTTCACACCGTTATAGAAATTCAAACGAAAAGAATAGGGAAAACAACCCAACTGAACTTACACTTACCCAATGAACGAAAAGCAACTGAATTATCGAACCCACCAACGTTTAGAACAAACAATATGTTGATTAGAGTGGAGAGACATGAAGAAACGAAAGAGGAAGCACAGAGAATAGAGAAGGAGAGGAGAACTGACATCAGAGAAAAAAATAAGAAGCGAGAGAAAAAGAATTAATTAAAAAAATTAGAAATGGGAGAATATCCTAAGTCCCCACTAACACTAGATCCCCACTAACCCACAACTTGATCATTATCTAACAACCAAAAAGTTTCAGTTCCATTGAACCTCTATCACACAACCGAAGCAAAATATCATCCATGCTCACACAGGGATTCAAACATGAGGCCTTCAGGTAAGTTAACACCTTACCACTTGAACCATCAGGCTCATTCTAATATAAGTTCACAGAAAATATGACATAAGCCCACCTCAAAGGGATGAGGCTAGGATCAAAATAGTAATATTAATAAAAGTGAGACTTAAACCCAAAACCTTAAGCACATATCCAGAACACTTAGCCACTGAAGCAGACACTCATTCATAATAGATTTCATAGAAACAAAGATAAATAATTCAGGGCATTACAGATTCGTACTACCAACTCAGTTAGCATTTTATCTAGAACTAGAAATTCTATCACACATGTATGTGTGGAAAACATGTGTTTAGAACACAAATATGTGTTTACAAATAACATAAATAAATAATGAAATGTATGGTTTGAAACAAATAGTAGTATCACCTGGAATATGTACAATATTAAAATAAAAAATTATATAAACCTGTAAGTAAAACAAAATTTAAACACATAAATAAATCAAATTAAGAATATTACATAAATAAAATTATTTATGATATTATCGTCATCAATCCTAAGTTGGTATTGAGTTAATTTATGACACTAATTCAATCAACAACATTATTAATATATACAATTGATAGAGGTAATAAAGTGTGCATAATAAAATTAAGACATGTTTAAAAAAATTCAAGGTTTTATTAAAACAATTGGTGTGGATTCAAATAACACCATATACATATTAATTAAAACTACTAAAAATTCTCTCGAATAATATGACTTATTTTAATTACAGAAGGGCATTTTCATAATTTTCTCAATCGAATTGGTGTTTGGTTGACTCGTGACAACAAATCAATCAGGGTCTTAAATAATAATATAGATTGATGCAGGTAATAAAATATGCATAATACAATTAAAATGTAAATTTATATTAAAATGATTTTTTGGTTTAGTGATAAAATTAAAATTGTATTGAACTCAATAACATGGACTCTAATAGCACAACATGTAAATTTTTTATTTGTTTTTTTTAATAGAAAAAACTAAATACCCCGGATAATATAATTTATTTTAGTTATAAAAGGATTTTTTATAATTTTATTAACCGTGTTGGTGTCCACTTGACATGTGACACTAACTCAATTAAGGGCTTAAATAATAGTATATGTATATTGATAAAGAGTTCTTGATAATTTTATAATTGAGTTGAAACTCATTAGTAGGTGACAACAATTAATAAAACACTTAAATATATAGATACAGATAGATAGATGAAACACTTAAATATATTGATTTTTACTACAATTAGACGTGAAATATAGAATTCAAACTAGATCTCCGTTGAAGGGATAGATTGATTTTGGGTTGAGTCAATTTGGATCCAACTAATTTGATTTTTAAAAATTTATAGTTTTTTTTTAGTTAGGTAAGTTTGGGGTTTGGATTATTCTAGATTTGAGTTTGAGTTTGAGTAATTTTAAGTTCATGTTTGAGGAGCGAGATTTTTAGGTTATGATCTACAAAATTTAATTTAATACACAAATTATATTGAATCAAATCTTTTAGATTTTTTAAGTTATTTTTATGTTTTAGGTTTGACAATTAAATTCGATAAAGTTAAATTTATTATTTTAAAATTAAATTAAATTTGAGTAAATCATTTACTTGATTTAAAATTGTTATAAAATTAATAATTATTAGAAATAAATTTTGAAAAAAAATATGATGAATTATTATAGAGTTAAATTAATTAACCTATAATATGTAAAACCATAAAATTACATCCTTTTAAAATTGACGAAAATAGTTATTAATATTTAGTTTAGTTTTAAATTTGTCATTATAAATATTTGATTGTTCATAATATTTTTAATCTAAAATTTTGACATTTTTATTTTTAATAACATTTCATTAATATAAAATTCTATATTTTTATTGTTAACAACATTAATACATTAAAATTTACCAAATAAGCAAAAATCAAAGAGATTTTTAGGATCTAAAACAAGTAAAAACTAAAAAAATATATCTATATATCTCTTTAGGATTTTGAAATAAATCAAAATTAAAATAAAATTTTAATCTTTTAAAAGATTTTAAAGTCAAACAAAATCAAAATCAAAAGTTTTTGAGATTTTGAATTATATCAGTTTTTTAAAATTTTGAATTGTATTTTGATATATAATTTCTATTCACTTATTAATTTATAGAGAAAAAAATTATTTTATTAAGTGCTTATTATATTTGTAACTTGCTATCAACATCATATGATATAAGCTAAAACTGTATATTTATGATCACATACAATGATAATTACAAGCTATAAATTAAAGCAAATTTAATAATTTAGGTTATAAGTACTTTCTTTTATTAATTTGATAAAAAAATCTTAATGTAAGTTGGGTCATTTCAAGCTACTTCTTCATGTTATTCTAGGTCTAGGTCATTTAGACTCTCTGTCATTTAATATTTGAGTCAATTTGGAGTTTATGTTAGTTCCGAGTTTAGGTTAATTTGAGTTTGAGTTGGACTGATTTGAATTATTGAATTTTCATGGTGAAATCTGTTGGATTAAGTTTGAGTTTAGATTGATAAAGACAGATGATCAAGTTTGGGTCAAAATTGACAGGTTTACTTCAAACTTTAGTATGGTTCGCCCATATTTATGATTGGATAACTACAGTTTGTAAATCACCATCTATATTATTCTTTACCAAAATAATATTTAAAAAATGTATTGTATTATACATATCTTTATTATTTTTACTAAAAGAAATGTCTGATAAAATATTAAAAGGTACAAAAATATTTGGGAGCTTATTCAATTTAGATATTTCCAATATCTAATTTTATACCTTCCTTTACCAATTTCTAAGCACCATGTTTTCCCTACCAACATATCTACACATAATGTTAGTTGTAGATATACATTCCAATTGTTTTGTCAAGTGTAACTTATTTTACAACTGAATGATTGTGCAACATGCTATATATATTTCCATACTTTTGATCGAAAACTATTATTTTATTTTTTAAATTATTTTGAAGATTTTAAACTGTAATTATATGGATTGGTTCTTGATGAGCATTAGTCAAGCAAACATTTTCTTGAAGAGTTTATAAGTGATCGAGTTATTATATTTGTGGAGATCTAGTTTCCATTAATACCATATAAAAGAATAATTGAAGCACAATTATAGGGGCATATATAATTCACTATAGCCTATAATGCCTATTTAAAGAAGGCTTGTTACTAATTATGCATGGGTTGAAAAGAGAAAAAATTTAGTCCACCTTAGAAACTTGTTTTAGTGGTAACACTTTGTAAACAATTTGTGTTCATGCTCATTTGTAACTAAGTTTTTAGGGGGAAAGTTTTGATTTGTAGAGTGATCTAGTTAGTATTTTGGAGTGAAGTTATAACTTGGTGAGTGAGTTGTAAACTTAAGTCACATATTATATTCTTGATTGATAGTGGAATACTCTCTAAGTTTATGAACTATCTAGCCAACTCTTGTGTCCATCTCTAATTTTTAGTCTTTTATTATTTTTATTAGGTTGCGACTTAACTAACAACTAACATGCAATTCAACACTTACAATTGGTATTAAAGCTTGACATCTAACATACTAGGTGGAGTTCCTATTGTTTAATTTCTTAACAAATGGAAGGAACCTCAATCATAAGACCCTTATGCTTGATACCTGCAACTATCCCTACTCGTATTCATTAAGTCGCAAGATGAGAGAGCTTAGAAAGAAAAATTAACAAGTTGTGAGCTTTCTACTATTGATGCTAATGGTGTAAAAACTCCCAAGTTAGAAATTACCCAGATCACTAAGAAAGATAAATTCGCAAATGTGAATTCAAAAGCACTCAATGACAAATTCAATGGAGTGTAAACTCGTGAGTTTAAGAGGGTATTCAAGTTCACAATAACTTAATAAGCTAGGACAGTTCTACAAATAACTCATGAAGACACTACAATTGTCAAACAATCTAAACTCAAAATGTTAAAGACCAACCTTGAAACTCTTAAAATGATTAATGATGAATCTTTCTTAGATATCTATGCAAAAATCTATGACATCTTTAACAAAAAATTTTCTCTTGGGAAGGAGTTTTCGAATGCTAAGATAATCGGGATGGTTTTGATGTCTCTCCCTAAACATTTTACGATCAAGGTAATTGCTATAGAAGATGCCAAAAGAATTGCTAAAATGAGAATTGATGAACTCATTGGAACCCTGCAAACCTTCTAGATGAATCTTGACGAGAGTACGAAGAGTAAGGAAAAGGTAAAAAAAATTGCATTACAATTTGCATCCTCATTTGCAACTGAAGAAGAAACTATCTTTGAGGATCTACTGAAGTAGTTAGAGTTAGATCTAGTGCCCTAAGAGTAACATTTTCGTCTATGTACACTTGTAACTTTTTTTAACAAATTGGTTAATAAAATTATTCATGAATTACAGTAATACCCTTTGTATATTGTCCTCACGTGATTTTTGCATGCAAAGCAAAAAAAAAAGAAGAAGAAAATATTAGCTTATTGGTTGTCTAATGCTTAACTAATACTAAGAGGTATTACATGGTCAGATCATAATACAAAAAGACAACTTATATTAGTAGACGAACCTAAACATGTCCTTATTCTAACCAGAAATGAGCAAATCGATTGAAAGACTAATATATCGTTTATCAAGTCTAGTTGGGGAGATACCTTGTCTTGGGCATCGAAGTGGATGGCTCCGAAATGATAGAGACATAGATATGATTGACTAGATTGATAGTACATCGAACTAGACCCAAGAAGACTAGATTGGGGAGATGCCTAAAGAATGACTCGTAGACTTTGATGTAAGTAAAAGTATGAGTTGAAATAGATAAGGAACCGAAAGTTGGTGCATTAGGTATACAACTTCTGCAAGATGTAGCATCATTCACAATAGTGGAATCCATAGCACTGATTGAGTTCAAATAGATTAAAGATATCCTATAAGGGTAACACACTTATAACAAGGTCATTGGACGAGCACTGATCGAGTTGCTTTCATAATGGTATTCCATTGGAGAGAGCTTAGTCACGATACCTTAGTGGAATGACTTCGTGATTAAATGAGTTTACAATTAATAGGAAAAAACCTGGAACTTAATTATAATCATTTGAGCGACAATTGCATATGTCCAATTGGTCCCTCCATTAGCTCTTTGAAACCAGAAATGAATTGCATGTTGAGTCAATTGAACAAAAATGAATAGAAATGGTGAAAATAGAGAATTGGAAACATTAGGAAATGATTATAGTTTTCTCTAAAATGAAAATGAAAATGGAGAAATGGAATCATTTGGATATGAATGTGGTTTTCTCCAAAATGAAAATGAAAAATGAACCTGAAAATTGAATTTATGTTTTTTGAATTAAATGAAGTTCAAAAATGAAAATAAATAATTTGGTCATACTGAACCATTGAATACGAAAATATTAAATATATTTTCTCATAGATTCATTTACGTAAAGTCATCGTTATTTTAATGAAACTAGAATTGGGTTGAAAAAATATTTAATTGGAAATTTATTGAAGTTTATTTTGGGAAATAAAGAAACAAATATTAGGTTGAATCAAATTATAAAGTATCAGGTTAAAAGCTTTAGAAGCACTTTTAATTGGACCCAATTTGGAAGGAGACTCACTTAGTCACGAAGTCATTCTACTATAGTATCATGAATGAGCTCTTCGCAATAACATACCATTATGAAAGCAACTCTATTAGTGCTCGTTCAATGACCTTGTGAACAATGTGTTAACCTCATAGGATATTCATAATCTCTTTGAGATAATACTTGTTCTCCTGATATGATCCTATTTAATCTCATGGTAACCATTCCATCTTCCTTCATGAAAAGTCAATTACTATCAAGTAGTAGTCAAGTCATCTATCACAAAGATGAATAACCTGCTGCCATGTTTACTTTTCATCAACCATGTAAATGCCATTGAGAGGATATCATTTACCCATGTCTCGGGCTATGAATTCCACTGTTGTGAGTGACGCTACATACAAAAAATTTTGTTGTAACACCCTTAACCCGTAACTATAACTAGAATAGGTTAAGAGGTATTACCAAACATATAACACAATACAGAACATTTATTTGTCAAATAATTATCAAGTTCAATCATTAACATCCGTATACACTTATAACATGCTTAAAACAAACCTATGAGTCCTAAATCATGCATTAGGGACTAAATCGGTAACATACGAATTGTTTTGAGATAACTTAGAAAAATTTAAATTCAAAGGACACACGCCCGTGTGAACAGGACGTACGCCTCACACGACTAAAGAGACGCCTGTGTCAGGGGCCCTATGAAAACAGGGGGTACATACTGAGTTGGCCACACGGCTGACCACACGCTCGTGTGTCTAACCCATGTACCTATTCAAAATGGCCACACACGCCCATGTGCCAGGCCGTGTACTAGGCCGTGTCAAACCTGTAGGGTATACTGACTTGGGTCACACGGCCAGTCATACAGCCAGTCACACGCCCATATGTCTAGGCCTTGTAACTCACTGATTTGATTTTTAATTTAGCTTCAGGGGACGCAGGGCCATGTACCATTACCGTGTGTCACACACGGCTAAGACACACACCGGTGTGGACAAAAATAGGCCATTTACAAGGTCATCTTGCCACCCAAATTACAAGTACATACAATAAATCAATTGATACTATTTCCACATGCAAATAGGCAACCAAACATCAACATCCATTACACATATTATCCTAATTCAACAGTAACCATTTCAATAATCAATTCATTGCCATTTTCATGTTTAATCCCATGCCAAATTATCAAGTTTTATTAACCATTAATCACATATCAAATTGACTATTTTCACTATTTCATTCCATCTTTGAATTCATCAAGCAACCACATTACATATCATAAACATAACTCAAAGCATATGTTAAGTTAAGGCAAATCACATGGCTTAATCTTATACCAAAACATGTGCCAAAATTATAAGCTTAAGTAACCATAACTATCATCTTTATAACTAGCCTATACATGCCATATTTACACCATTTTGTGAGTTCAAAAGTACCAATCAACCAACTTGATAGTGTGATGTGAATCTAAGTGTATTAATCGATAATCCATCAATTTATTATCATTTCCGCTTTTTTTGAGCCATGATCGATAAGCTACTGCTAAGCTGATGAACAATAAGCTCTATCGAGCTAAAACAGTAAGCACTAAAGAGCTGAAAACAGTAAGCTCATACGAGCTGATATATCGATAAGCTCATACGAGCTGTGGTGAGTCTACAACACATGTAGGATCTCGATCAAAATAGTAGCCCTAGTGACATTTCACTCGTATCCTACGACTTCCTATGGTTCAAACAGGACTCAATATTCATCAAACCTTTCAATCAGGCATTCGGTATTACAATTAACTCATTTACTCAATTTATATTATTTCAAACCAAATTCAAGAAAATTCAAGTAATTAAAGTAATTAAAGTTCAATTCTAATTATAAGAACTTACCTCAAGTTGTTGAGATGTAAATTATCGCCTATTCGGCAAGTTTTCTTCTTCCCCGATCTAGTTCCGGTATTTGCTTATACTGATCTATAATATATCAAATTTAGCCCATTCAATACTCATTCAATTCAATTATGCCCATATTTCATAATTTAACAAATTTTTGCATTTGCCCCTAATGTTTCACATTTTTACAATTTAGTCCTTATTACATAAAATTATAAATTCATGCAATTTCTTCCAATCCATGCTTAGCCAAATTTTAATGGAGTCCCTAATAACCCATATTTTTAATTTATTTCACATTTTAACCACAACAATTCAACATTTCTCAATTTAATCCCTAAATGACAGTTTCACTAAAAATCACATAATCAAACTTGTTCATCTAGCATAAAATCTTAATAATCTATCATGAATCATCAAAATACTCATGCATTCAACAATGGTAACCTCCAAATACTTTAACAGTTTTGAAATCGGAGGTACGAGCTAGCTAGATTACGAAGCAACGATCTCAAAAACATAAAAATCATTAAAAACCAAGTAAAGAATCACTTGCATGGTTAATAAACCCTAGCCTAACCTTTGAAGCTATTTTAATGGTGTTTTCTTTCTCAATTTTCGGTGGAAGGAAGATGAATGGTAATGAATTTCATGTTTTGTTTAATTAATTAACCTTTATTATCAAATTACAAAAATAACCTTTAATAAACCATTAAATCATGCATAAATAATGTCCATCTTCGTCCACTCATCCTTTTAAAGGTCTAATTACAATCTCCACTATTTTATTTCATAGTCATTTAATACCTTTAGCTTATAGATCTTTACTTGTACTCTTTTCGCGATTTAGTCCTTTTTATCGAATTAAGTATTCAAATGGTAAAATTTCTTTATGAAATTTTCGCAAAGCTTACTTGGGTTCCCACGTAGCCTCCTTGATCCCATGTTTATGCCAGAGAAATTTCACTAGGGCTATACATTTATTTCTCAATTCTTTGATTTCACGAGCCAGAAACCTGATTGGTTCTTCGCTATACATCAAATCAGATTGAATCTCAACATCTAACGGAGAAGTCACATGTGACGAATCTGATCTATATTGACATAATAAAGAAACGTGAAAGACATTATGAATCTTTTCAAGCTCTAATAGTAAAGCTAGTCGATATGCTACAGGCCCTATTCTTTTGACGATCTCATATGGTCTGATAAATCGTGGACTTAGCTTTCATTTACAGCCAAATCGAAGAACCTTTTTCCATAGTGATACCTTTAGAAACACTCGGTCCCCGACTTGAAACTAAATTTTTTACGATTCAAATCTACGTATAATTTATGTCGATCTGAAGCTGCTTTTAAACTGTCGCGAATCATTCAGTTTTTCTTCAATTTCTCTAATCAATTCAACCCCGTGAATTTTTTTCTCACTCAATTCAATCCAGTATAGTGGGGTTTAGCATTTGTGACCATATAAAGCTTCGTACGGTGCCATTTTTATACTCATCTGGAAACTATTATTGTATGCGAACTCAATCAACGATAACTAATTTTCCCAACTGCCCTTAAATTCTAAAATACAACATCTTAACATATCTTCGAGAACATGAATAACTTTCTCAATTTGACCGTCATTCTAAGGATGAAAAGCAGTACTAAAATTCAAATTTTTTTCCAGAGCTTCTTGCAATTTCTTCCAAAATTGTGACATAAATTTCGGATCTCTATAAAAAATAATAGATAATGGCACCCCATATAATTGGACAATCTCAGAAATGTACAATTCAGCTAATTTATCAAGCAAATAATCTATACATACTGGTATGAAATGAGCAGATTTCATTAGTCGATCGACGATAACCCAGATAGCATCATTCTTTTTCAGACTTAGGGGCAATCTTGATATAAAATCAATTGTAACTCTATCCCATTTCCACAAGAGAATCATCATAGGCTACAGTAGACCTGACGGTACTTGATGTTTAGCTTTGACTTGCTAACAAATTAAACATTTAGAAACAAACTTTGAGATATCTCGTGTCATCCCGTGCCACCAATGAAGTTGTTTCAAATTATTGTACATTTTGGTACTTCCCGGATGAACAGACAAGCAGCTACTGTGCGCTTCATGTAAAATCTTCTGAATGATTTTAGAATTTTTTGGTATGCAAATTCTATTCTAGAACCATAAACAATCATCAGTTCCAATTTGATATTTTCAATTAGAAATACACTCACATTGAACTCGTTTTGCTTGCAACTCACGATCATCTTTTTAAGCTTCACAAATTTGTTGAAGAAATACTAGTTTAGCTTTTAATTCAGCTAAAATCGATCCATCATCACATATCATCAACTAGGTATTCATTGCTCGTAAAGCAAATAGGGACTTTCAGTTCAAAGCATCAGCAACAACATTAGTTTTCCCCGGGTGATAATTAATCATAAATTCATAATCTTTTAATAACTCAAGCCATCTTCATTGTTGCAGGTTCAAATCTTTTTGTGACATCAAGTATTTTAAGCTTTTGTGATCTGTATAAATGTGGCATTTTTTATCGCATAAGTAGTGTCTCCAAATCTTTAATGCACACACAATTGCAGCTAACTCAAGATCGTGCATCGGATAATTCTTTTCGTACGGTTTCAACTTTCAAAAAGCATAAGCTATAACTTTTCCTTCTTGTATCAGTACACAACCCAAACCATTTAATGACATGTCACTATAAATCACGAACTCTTTTCCCGGTTCAGGTTGCACCAGAACTGGTGCTTCAGTTAATAGTGCTTTCAACTATTTGAAACTCTACTGACATTTTTCTGACCATTCAAATTTCACGTCTTTCTGAAGCAGTCATGTCATTGGTGTTGCAATCATCGAGAATCCTTTCACGAATCTTTGGTAATAGCTCGCTAAACCCAAAAAACTACAAACTTTAGACACATTTCTTGGAGGTTTCCAATCAACAATACCAGAAATTTTACTTGGGTCGACTAGAATGACAAACTCTTTCAGCTCAAGAATCTTGACTAATATAATGATTTCTTCATTTAATCCATCTTTGAACCTTTTGCATATTATAGCTTCGAAAGAAACACATTCACGAGCATATTTGATGAGTCATGCAAACTCTCTTTTGTATTCTGTTACTGAAATATAGCCCTGTTTCAACTTAGAAATTACTTTCGTTTCTGAATAATGAACCGTTGACTGATATATTTCTTTCTAAATTCAACTTCAAAGAAATCCAAGTAACTGTTTCTCACGGAACTACGGATATCAAGGTATTCCACCACTAATATGCAGTGTCTCTCAATAGTGATATAGCACATTTTAAACACTCATCAAGTGTGCAAGAAAGTTCATCAAATACTCGAATCGTATTCTCAAGCCAAAACTTGGCTCTCTCAGGGTCATCGCTAATAGTGGCTTTGAATTCTTCAGCCCCATATTTCCGTATCTTATCAACAAGTTGTTTATTCAATCGCAAAGGATCCATACCTTGAGTAACTACAGGGATCGGTTGGGGAACAGGTGGGGGTAGAGGTTGTTGAGTAGCCGGATTAGCTCAGACGTACTCAGTAAACCATTCACTCATCATTTGGAAAAAGGCTTGCTTACCCTCTCCTCCCTGACTTCCCATAACGAGACTAGATTTAGACGGCACTGTCCCTTGAGCGAGAGTTGGTGCATTACTTTCAACGTCATTAGCTACAACTCGATTTGGATCCATTTACTATATAACACATAATTTAAAAATTGTCAGGAGGTATCACACTATCGCAGTTTATATATAGCATGTATAGCTAGACTAACCTATGCTACGTTAGTCCTAGAATTGACTAAACTATAACTCTGATACCAATAAATGTAACATCCCCAACTCGTAACCATTGCCGGAATAGGTTAAGAGGCATTACCAGACATATAGCACTATACATAATATTTATTTGTTAAATAATTATCAAGTCCAATCATTAACATTCGTATACACTTATAACATGCTTAAAACGAACATATCAGTCTTAAATCATGCATTCGGAACTAAACCAATAACATACAAATTATTTTAGGATAACTTAGAAAAATTTCAATTCAAAGGACACACGCCTGTGTGAACAGGTCATGTGCCTCACACGACTATAGAGATGCCTGTGTCACAGGCTGTGTAAAAATAGGGGGTACATACTTACTTGGCCACATGACTGACCACACGCTCGTGTGTCTAGCCCGTATGCCTATTCGAAATGGCCACACACACCCGTCTACTAGGTCATGTCAAACTTGTAAGGTATACTGACTTGGGTCCCACGGCCAGTCACATGCCTGTGTGTCTAGGTCGTGTAACTCACTAACTTGATTTTTAATTTAGCTTTAGGGGACACATGACCGTGTACCATGACCGTGTATCACACACGGCTTAGACAAACGCCCGTGTGGACAAAAATAGGCCATTTACAAGGTTATCTTGCCACCTTAATTACAAGTACCTACAATAAATCAATTGATACCATTTCCACATACAAATAGGCAGCCAAACATCAACATTCATTACACATATTATCCTAATTCAACAGCAACCATTTCAATAATCAATTCATTACCATTTTCATGTTTAATCCCATGCCAAATTATCAAGTTTTATCAACAATTAATGACATATCAAATTGACTAATTTCACCATTTCATTCCATCTTTGAATTCATCAATCAACCATATTACATGTCATAAACATAACTCAAAGCATATGTTAAGTTAAGCCAAATCACATGGCTTAATCTTATACCGAAACATGTGCCAAAATTATAAGCTTAAGTAACCATAACTATCATCTTTATAACTAGCCTATACATGCCATATTTACTCAATTTCGTGAGTTTAAAAGTACAAATCGGCCAACTGGATAGTGTGATGTGAATCTCTAACGTCGTCCGAATCGAGCGAGCTATCGAACCTCTATAAAACACGAAAAATAAGCAGAGTAAGCTTTATAGCTTAGCAAACCCATATAACTCAGAATTAAACTTACCATATCCAACATCAATATACAAATTAAACATAGTATATCTTGCCAAATCCCTATACATATTAATCCATCAACATGTTAGTCATATATGTACACATATCATCTATTCATAAAGATGTATCAACCATTCACAATCTCATACTCAATACATTTTATCATATCAATTCCATCTAACACAGATATCATTTGTATCAATTATCTTTTTGTCATAATAACTATAGTTCATTCGGTAAATCGTAATTCATTCGTATAAACAGTAATTTATTCGTATAATCACGTAGCTTATTCAGATGATTAGTAGCAGAAATTATGCCCGTTGAAGCTCTTAGAATATCGAGAGATACTCTGGTGATACACTCTAAGTGTATTAATCGATAATCTGTCAATTCATTATTATTTCCACCCTTTCGAGCCATGATCGGTAAGCTCCTCCTAAACTTATGAATAGTATGCTCTACCATGCTGAAATAGTAAGCTCTAAAGAGCTGAGAACAGTATGCTCATACGAGCTGATATATCAGGAAGCTCATACGAGCTGTGGTGAGTTCGCAACACATGCAGGATCAGGACCTAAATAGTAACCCTAGTGACATGTCACTCGTATCCTACGACTTCCTACGGTTCAAACGGGACTCAATATTCATCAGACCTTTCAATCCAGCATTCTGTATTACAATTAACTCATTTACTAAATTTACATTATTTCAAACCAAATTCAATTAAATTCAAGTAATTAAACTTTGATTCTAATTATAAGAACTTATCTCAAGTTGCTCGGATGTAAATTACCGCCTATTCGGCAACTTTTCTTTTCCCTGATCTAGTTCCGGTATTTGCTTATATTGATCTATAATATATCAAATTTAGCCCATTCAATACTCATTCAATTCAATTAAGCCCATAATTCATAATTTAGCAAATTTATGCATTTTCCCCTAATGTTTCACTTTGTTACAATTTAGTCCTTACTACATAAAACTACAAATTCATGCAATTTCTTTCAATCCAAGCTTAGCCAAATTTTAATGGAGTCCCTAGCAGCCCACAATTTTAACTTATTTCACATTTTAACCACAAAAATTCAACATTTCTCAATTTAATTCCTAAATGACAATTTCACTAAAAATCACTTAATCAAACTTGTTCATCTAGCATCAAATATTAAGAATCTATCATGAATCATCAAAATACTCCTGTATTCAACAATGGTAACCTCCAAATACTTTAATAGTTTTGAAAATGGAGGTATGGGCTAGCTAGATTATGAAGCAACGATCTCAAACACATAAAAATCATTAAAAATTGAGTAAAGAATCACTTACATGCTTAATGAACCCTAGCCGAACCTTTGAAGCTATTTTAATGGTGTTTTCTTTCTCAATTTTTGGTGGAAGGAAGATGAACGATGATGAATTTCATGTTTTGTTTAATTAATTAACCTTTATTATCAAATTACAAAAATAACCTTTAATAAACCATTAAATCATGCATAAATAATGTCCATCTTCGTCCACTCATCCTTTTAAAGGTCTAATTACAATCTCCACTATTTTATTTCATAGCCATTTAATACCTTTAGCTTATAGATCTTTACTTGTACTCTTTTCGCGATTTAGTCCTTTTTATCGAATTAAGTATTCAAATGGTAAAATTTCTTTATGAAATTTTCATAGAATAATTCTATCATGTTGTAAACCTTAATAAAATAATAAAATAGATATTTTGACTTCAGATTTGCGGTTCAGAAACCACTGTTCCAATTTGACCGAAAATAGGCTGTTACATTTGTACACCCAACGCACCAGCTTTCGATTCATTATCTCTTCGAAACCATGATTTTACTTATATCAAATTGTACAAGTCACACCTACATACTCCATCATCCACTCAGGATTTAGGTTTGCCACTCTATGAATGTCACAAGTGAATAAATCCATAAACGAATTCAAAATCTATTCTTTTGGATCCAATTCAGTATACTATTAGTTTAGTCAGTCACATCTATGTCTTTATCTTTTGGGAGTCATTCGCTCCAATACCTAAGACAAAGCATTTTCCCAATTAAACTTGATAAACAACATATTAGCCTTTCAATTGTACTAATCTTATTAATTGATTGATTGATAGAGTTCAATCAGAAAAGAGATCTTTTGATTACAATATCATAAAATAAACTAAGTAAAAACTATGAACAAAATAAAAACCTAAGAACAATTTCTATCTCCCTAAAGATTGTTTATTTAAATTGATTACAGTGGCCTTTATATAAGATAAACTCAGAATATTAAAGCGTCTAAACTAATTTCCCTAAAAAATACAACTGTCATGTACAAGGACTTTTAGGCCACTCAGAAGCAGTATTGCAACATAAGCCTGTAGTGTTGCAACATTAGATTTGGTCTCGTGACATAGAAAGCATTTTTGCTCCAGGACTTATTTTTGCTTTTGTCTTCGATGTTACGACATTGATGTCTTGGTGTCGCGACATAGGCATCAGTTTCCTCTCAAATATGCATTTTTAGCTCCTGATTTGTCCTACAAGACCATGTAACCTTATTTAGATATCTAAGTTGGAATAAAAACTATTAAAAGCCATAAATCATTACTTCAAGTATGAAAACATAGATATATACTAAGATAATTTGATTTACTATTAAACAAGCTACAGTTATGTGTAAAAATAGATGTAAATAATAGTATAATTTGTGGCAAATCACTCTCCCACACTTAACTTGTTGCTTGTCCTCAAGCAACCAAAACATGTATATGTAACAAAGAGAAAATTAATATGAAAATGATTTGATTCCTTTCCTTAAACAAGCTAAAGTTAGTGAAGATGGATGTAAATAAGAACCTCACACCTAAACCCCCACACTTAACTTTTTACTTGTCCTTAAGCAAACCAAGTTTAGACATATAGCATGCAAAAAGAAGACGTCTCTTGGATTTTGTTACTACTACAAATATGATTGTCAAATATTAAAGGTATAAAAAATTTTATAGCACAAACAACTTTATCTTGATAGTTCGATGCATTGAAAATTTTTTTGAAGTAAATTAGGATTAGTTTATAAAGTTGCAATTTTAAAAAATTAGAAGTAATTCCTGTGACAAGATGTTTAATAATATCACCATTAACATGTCAATCAAAAATATTCATTAAGTATAATTGTTAGTAATTCTAGAAGATTATGCACAGAGAATGCTTAAGTTACATTGGTCTTCTAAACTTGTACCATTCTGAGGCTTAGAACGGTATGAGTTCAAAGAAAGATATGGCCCAAAATAGTTCAAACACTAGAAATAGTTAGGTACATGACATTGATCCCTTTCTTCCCTCTAAGTGTCCTTTCCAAGCTCACCGCCTTTGTCTCCCTCCCTCAGCTTCCTTATCTCTCAATGTAAGAAGATATAACATAAGGCTAGCAATTATGGTCAACTTAACGAGTTTTGGTGCACTAATGACTGAGTTTCTCTCTCACTTTTGTGACATTTTGTTTTGTCACTCAACTTTTTACTCCTTTCTCACTCACAATGCTTTTGTTTCTATTATGTACTTTTTCTTCTCGTTTTTACTTTTGACTTTGTCTAGAATTTTCTTTTTTGCACATTTTTGCTTGACCCATAATCAGTGTATCACATTGTTTCTTCCATTTTCACTTTAATTATTTTTTTGTAAGCACTATGATGTATCTACCTAAACCCTCAATATCTATGGCCTAACGTCTATTTCGTAATGTATTAAAGGACCAAAGATAAGGAAGAGTTCAAGTTTTCAATTTATGTGTGGTCTATTAGGTTTAGATTTCTTTGCTCTATCAAAAAAGAGTTATCAGGCTTAAATAAGGAGACTAGGGATTCATAGCATCAATGTGTGGTCATTTGAGAACTGGTTATTCAAACAATTCCTTAGGTCATCCCTAAGCATCCCACCATACACAATTTCTTTCATGCTTCGAATTAAACCAAATAAATAATAATCAATTCAAGCATTCATGTTTCTATGACCATCTATAAGACTTTTATCTCATATGGCATCATTAAACATTCTTACCTAGGTACTTCTAATCTATTATGGAATTTAACTAAGAAACCTAATCAATTCCCCTTAAAAATAATCAAATTATCTCATATCAATAAAAATTTTCATGCTTGACAAAAATCATTACATGATTTATTATTTTCAACCACTATTCAAAGTATTAATATAATCTAAGCACCATGCAACAAAAATGATAATAACTTTTTTTGGTAAATGAATAATCAACTAAATCAGAGTTAACATTTAAACAAAAATGCACACAAACTAATCCTATGTACTTTTCCTTAGACTTTAGAATATACATTACCTTCATGGTAAATAAAGAATGAATGCAAATCCACAAAATTTGATTGTAACCACAAATCAGATCCCTCGAGATAAAACAAAGAACAAATTGAAAGTGAATCTAAAACCTAAGAAAAGAGAAAAACTAAACTGAAATTAAAAGAGAAAATCTAAACTATGTAATTTGTGTCCACAATGTGTGACAAATGAGCTTATTTATAAATTTTGGGTGGTTGTCATCCTTAACCCTTGGTTTGCTAACGTTCATGAGCTTTAAGTTTGATTGTGCTGATCAAAACGCCCCCTGGTTTGTGTCAATTCTCATCTAGAGTTGATGTCGTGACACATCAAGACCTTTGTCCCGACATAGAAGTCAATATACTCCTCTTCAAGATGTCTTCAAGGGTATGTCGCAACACCCTTAAACTATGTCACGACATCAAAGGCAATCTTAGAAATTTTCCATTACGTTCCCTATGTTGCGACATCTAACCTTCCGTGTTGCGACATAGTGACCAGTATCAATTTAGGATGCCTTCTAATGGTCTCCTGCACACTTACAAACTTCATTAGCTCACCCTGAGGCCTTATTCGACCCTTAAGGTTAATAAAAGACTCAATTTGCACTTTTATTAAATTTAGTTAAACATACGAGAACATAATTAAAACCTAAAGATAATGATTTTCTTCAAGCTCCTAAAGTGTGAAAATTAGTTTAATCTGCTATACCTAATTACGAGAAGTCAGGCATCAAACCTAGTTCCTAGCTTCTTCGATTTTTTGGTTTTATCACTCCATAGGATCTATACTTGTAGTAGAAAAACAACTAAACTCAAATAAAATTATTATTAAAAAGTATAAATAAAATAAATGAATAAGATAAATAAAATAAAATATAAAACAAAAAAATTAAAGTTCTTTAAAAACCGAGACGATTTGTGTCGCCACCATACAAGAACTTTTAGTTGGTGCTCAACCCTTTGATCCACCATTTGTTCCATTGTCGATGTATATAAACCAGCCTCTTCGGTCGATCCATTGATATTGCCTCATTTGCAATCGTCACAACCTCCACATTATGAGCCATTTATTTTCTGAAGTATTATTGCCTCGAGCTTCCTTCCCTTTATATCATGTGAAGTTTTGGTCTTTTGAGTTTTATTGACCTTTTCGGATGAGAATGAATTGACCTCATTGGCCTCTTCAATTGTCACCTTCTTTTCTATGGCCAGAAAGCGTATTGACTCCTTTACACTTTCACTCAAAATTGATTGAAACTCTATGTCAGTTGTTACGGCTAAGTCTATGTCTATTGCTACGTCAATTGGATCGAAGACCACATCAGCCATATTTAATTCTTCCCCATGATCTCTGATTCCAAACTCTTATTGATTGTTATTTTTAACTTCAGGGTGATCAACGATATTATGAGGGTCTTCAGGATCAAGGTCGGGAACATCATGCACGACTTAGTCCCTTGGAGGTAACGCCTTAGATTTTTCTTGGAGAATTTTCCTCATTTTTGCCACCATGTTCAGAATGTTCGATAACAATTTAGGTTTGGACGGCTTAGCAATTTTGCATGAAGGCATCTAATACGAATCACAAGGGGGCTAATCTGAGTGTTAGGGCATATCATTGTCTTGGTTGTACGACTTATAAAGAGGTTTGTATGGATAATCATTGTCCTTACATTTGTTATCATTGCTCAATTAGTTTGTCGCGGCTCCGTTGAACAAACTTGTTATGCAGTTCAATTCAGTGTCCCAAGGAGCCCTTTCATCATTAAACCACCTATAATTAAATTCCTCCATAATTAAATCGTCTAGTCAAAAAGGTGAATAATAAATAAATAAAAATAACACAATTGATAAACATATAAAAAAATTAGTACAATATCTAACTTGTTCACCATTTGACTAATATCATTTTGCAAAATAATTAAAATAATAACAATTTTCATTGTCACAATCCCTGACAATGGCGTAACCAACTTAACCGCCTTCAGACGTACTAACGTCTAGGATGTGAATACTGCAACTAAAGATATGAATTAAGGCGGTGTAACGCCCCAGATTTTGGGCCTAAAAGAAATGGGCTTCGTATGTAGGAGAAATTGGATTTTGGTTGTGTGAGAAAATATCTCAAATTGTATGTTCATTGTGTTGGTTAAGTGATTTGAAGTGTTTGGGGATGTCTAAGAAGTCTTGGGTTCAAACCAGGGTTCTAGCAAAAAAATTAATTTTTCCCTTAGATGGACCTTGGCGTTAGCTTGAAGATCTTATAAATATTTTTGGTTAAAATATGACACAAGGAAGCATGTGGTCTAGTGGTTGTGGCGTCATTAAGGTTGCAAGGGAGCATGGGTTCAAGTCTTGGCTCTTGCAATTTATTTTGGTATTTTTCTTTTAAATAAATATGAAAGCAAGTAGATGGGCTTTATATTTAAATGTATTGGATTGATGACACAAAAAGTTGGATAGCAAGGAGGCAGGTGGCATGTTTGAGCAACAGAGAGGGCTAGGGTTCGAATCTCACTGCAAGTATTGGACTTCTATTTTGCTACATGAGGGCGGCAAGTGGTTGCGTTGGATTCAAATTCTATGGAGTAGTTGTGGACTTGGTAAAAGGAGGAGGTTGAATTGGTCAAATGATTTTGAATTGAGATTGAATGGGGAGTTGGAGTAAATCAATGAGAGAAATTGGTGGAGTGTTTCAAGGGATTTGAAGTGTGTGGGAAGGGTAATGCCAAATTGGGTAGATGGCACTCAGAATTTCGGTAGAAAGTGTTTTTGGAGTGTATGGTATGCTTCAGTTTTCTTTTTCTTGACATTTTGTGGTTTCGATTTTCTTGGTAGCTGAACATTAGTTGTTTGGCGTCAATGTAGAGTTGCATTTTTGGTCACATTGGGGTAAGTCAAGTTTCTTTTCTTGAATTACCAAATAGGTAACCTTTTCGTCTGTTGAGTCTCATTTTTCCTTTTCCACTGAGCGTTGTTTACCTCTTCTCTTCTATTCTATTGACTTTGCTGATTATACCATCTTCTCAATCCTCTTTCTTTCCATTTTTTTCTCTGAAAGCCTTAGTCGACTACACCTCTCTTCTTTCCTCTTTTCACTTTGTCGTTCGGATCCTCTGCTTTCCTTCTCTCAACAATAGGAAACTTTTGATCATAAGGATTCGGCTAGATACTCTCATCTCTCCTTTTTTTTCTTTCGATTCACAACCTGAGTTTAGCTATTAGTCTTGTCTTCTTTCTTTTTGGTGATTGGTTACTTTGTGGTTGTGACTTAAGCATTCATGTCGACTTTGGTTTTGTAAGATCGAATTCTCGATGAGCAAAAGGGGTTCTAGCCATAAGGTGATGGCAAGGGAGGCAGTTAAGAATGTGCGCATAGCCTTTACTCCTAATTTCAAGCGGCGTAGGGTGTCGGCAGTTCGAAACTTTCCACTTAGATGTGGAAGGGTGACTGTATCAAACTTTAGATTGACTAGGCAAATCGTAGTCAACCGATCTAGTCAAGGTGACGGTGCTCGGGATTATTTAGTACTCTACGTGATAAGGTGTGTATCTGTATACACTATTCTGATTGTTAATCGGGTGAAAAGGCAAAAGTGCATTTTTCGTACTGTTTTGATTGTGGATTGGCAAAATACTGAAAAGTTTAATTACCGGTGAATGATGCCACACAAGCATGCGATCACACGTGTGGTGAGCTGAGCCCACGAATTATGGGCATTAGACTATAGAGGCCATCACGGGCACTCTTATGGTCTTGGGCTGTTCTGGGCCACATTGGGCCATGTGGGCCCAGTGGGCCTGTGGGCCCCACACAGAATACATTTGTATATTGTGGTTAATGTTAGACTGAGCAGTGTAGTCCTTGTGGCTAGGGTTGTTTTGGGCTAAATGGGCCGTGTGGGCCCAATAGGCTTATGGGCCCACACGGATAAAATGTATATGATGTGATAAGTGACTGATTTGGGTTGTGTTGTTCGCATAGCTGTGATTGTTTATGGGCTAAATAGGCCACACGAGAGTGTGGGCCCACTTGGGCCAAGTAACGGGCCTTAGGCCCAAGTACCCCATATTGTCTGTTTAGGTTATAAAAGTCGCTCGAGGCGACGAGGGACCTTCGGTTGGGCTGTTAAGACCTCGATTTACAAAATTACAGAAATACTCTCGGTTTATAAAATTACAAAAATACACTCGATTTGCAAAATTATAAAAATAACCTTGGTTTACAAAATTACAAAAATACCCTCGATTTACAAAATTCCAGAAATACCCTTAGTTTACAAAATTACAAAAATACTCTCAGTTTGCAAAATTATAGAAATACCCTCAGTTTATAAAAATTACAAAAATACCCTCAGTTGTAATTACAGAAATATCCTTAATTTACAAAATTACAAAAATACCCTCAGTTTGCGAAATTAGAAAAATAACCTCGATTTGTAAAATTACTGAAATACCCTTGATATGTAAAATTAGTAAAATGCCCTCAATATGTAAAATTACCAAAATACCCCTGTAGGGTAGAATTATTGAAATACCCCTGTAGGGTAGAATTACCGAAATACCCCTGTATGGTAGAATTACTGAAATAGCCCTGTAGGGTAGAATTATCGAAATACCCCTGTAGGATAGAATTACCGAAATACCCTTGAAGGGTAGAATTACCAAAATACCCCTGTAGGGTAGAATTATTATTTTACCTCTGACTGACATAATGACCGTTTTGGCCTTAGAGAGTAAAATGACTGTGTTGCCCTTGTGGGCAAGTGACTGACTCGGAATATGAACTTGACTGATTTAACTGTGATTCTATGACTGTGTTTTAATTGATTTGACTGTGATTGTATGACTGTGTTTTAACTGATTTGACTGTGATTGTGTGACTGTGTTTTAACTGATTTGACTGTGGTTGTATGACTGATATGTTTTTAAGATAAGTGTTTAAAAGACTGTTACTGAGCATGGCCATTATACATACACGTTTGATGATTGAGCATGACATACACGACATTCTGTATAGGGTTGGGCTTGATTTGGAGGAAGTTCTGTACTAGTGGCTACACCACATATTCTGATTCTGGTAGCATTACTACGTTATTTGTTATTAGCAGCATGGCTACGTATTGGTGTGTGGGCTAGGTGGGTCGAGTTATTCCCCACATAGTGTGATGGCTGGTATGGGTAGTGTAATGGTTGGACTGGGTTGGGGTCAAATTCACATGCTGTTCTGTTCTCTTTTAGGCTTAGGCCCACCTGATTCTAATTTTAATTCTGATTCTAATTTTGTAATTAGCTAAGCCCATCTGTTATTGTTTGCTTTAAGGGCTAGGCCCAGTTGATTCTGTTATGGGTCGAGACCTAGATGTTATCGTATTGGGCTGTGGCCTACTTCTACTTTAAACTGTTACTATTTTCTGTCTTCTGACTGATTGTTTTACTTAGTAGGGGATTTACACTGAGTTTTCATAAACTCACCCCATTTATTAACTGTGCAAGTAGTCCCTAGCTTTAGGAGGATCGGTGTTGCGAGGGACTCGGAGAAGGCCACACACTGTTGATGGTTTTAGTTTTGATTACTTATATTTATGTAGTTTGATTTGGGTTGTAATAAGGCCTTAATAATTTTTGGATTTTAAATTTGGAATTTTATTTATTGTCTTTAAATTGTTAGGAGTAGAACTTGAGTTTTCCTAAACAACAACTATTTTACAAAATATCACATTTCCGCATCTATTTTAAATTAAGCTTATGCAACAATTAAGGTTTTAAAGGTAATAATGTTTTCCAAGAGGATGACTATGAATAAACCATGTTTTATCAATAAGCAAATGAAACCTATGGTATTTAATGGCAGAAAGTTTTAAATTTCTTAAGAAGGGTTTTCAACAGAAACATGGTTTTCGAAAAACACTTCAATGTGACACGCCGGATTTGGGCCTAACTTCTAGGCCTAGTTTTGGGTGTTACAGGCGGTGTCAACAAGTATACAAGTCAAGTTGTAATATAGTTTGTTTACAACAATACACTTGCTAAGTATTCCTAGGATCGTACCTTAAGGATTGTAGCTTGGGGAAAATTACTATTAAGCCAATTTCCAAAAATAACTACTAATCTACTCAAGTCACGAATTAGTAGTGTTAATCTAAAAACAAGATGATAATAATATCAGCCAAATAAATTGAACTAAACTAAATCTACTACTACGCTCACGTATTAGCTTCTCTTATTCCATGTATTGAATATGCGAGTTCCTTTAGCCTAGATCCAATTTTTTTACCTAATTAATTATTGATGTAGGGTTCTAAATAGTTGATTACTAGTTAACCTAGCAGGGCTTCTCAGCCTTCTACTAACCTAACTAGATGGCAAGAACTACACATCTCTCGATGATGCAATTTAGACCAGGGTACCGTAAGGCTTTCACGGATAGGCAATATCGAATTCAGGTTAATTCCCACCTATATGACTTCCTAGGGTATCAAACCTAGGGTTTAATAGAACACCCCAAAACCCAGCCTAAAAGTTCAGGCCAGATTCTGGAGGTCACATTGATCACTAAAGTGATCATGGGCAATTTAGTTTAACAAATTGAAAAAAAAATTAAAGTATTTATGTTCTGTAAAAACGCTCAGAAATAAAGTCTTGTTAATACAAAAAAAATTATGCCTAAAGAAAACCATTTACGAAAAACCCAAATTAAAACTGTATCACAGTTCTTATTACTGTTTACATTTCAAACCATTTACCAAAATAGCAATCGAAAAGAAGACTCTTAAACATGTTTCCTTATCATGACTGTCCGAGACCTTTGGCATGTTGAGTCCAAGCTTCAGAAAGCAGTAATGTACCTAAAAGGGGAAATATTAAGGGGGTGAGCTATACAAGCTTAGTGTGAGTCCAAAAGCTGACAAACAACAGAATTATAGAATAGAAATCCAAATAGTAGTTCAATGGCATAGTGTGTTTAAAGAGAAACACAAAAATAGAGTGTAAACTCAGAACCTATATCCCGACCATACACAACAATCAGCTCACTTGGTACTATACACAGAATCACAACAGACAAATCATCAACAAGTTGATACCAAAACACTATCATCACAAACAAAATGATAAGAAAATTGAAATAACGCTTGCACCTTAATACCCGCTGTAACGCCCTGAATTTGGGCCTATAAATATTGGGCCTTGAGCATGGGAACAGTTAGAAGACTACACATAAATTTTTAGTTGTGCAAGAAAATGACACAAATGCATGCTTGCTTTAGTGGTTAAGTGTCTTGGAGAGTGCCTGAGAAGTCCTGGGTTCAAGTAAGGGCATTTACAAAAAAAAAAAATGGTTTTGATTGAATAAACCCCTAGCTTTGGGCCAATAGGCTTATAATTAAATTTGGGTAAACCATGACACAATGAGCTTAATGGTCAATTGGTAAGTGGCGTGTAAAGTGTGCTTGAGGACTGAGGTTCAAATCCTAGTGAGCACAGTAGAGTGTTTTATTTTGCTGCTGTGCCATGGGAGTGTTGTGGTTTGACCAAAAAATTGAAGTAGTTGAGGGGAATTTGAATTGAGTTGTTGAAGGATTAGTTGAGTGATTTAAGGAGGAAATTTTGGATGAAGGAGTTTGAATAAAGTTCAAATAAATTGGTGGCCAAATTTTAGGAGAAAATCAAGGAAATGTGAGGGGAGTTGGGAGAGTTGTGCTGTATAGGGACTTTGGGCACTCTTGAATTTGGCTTTTGAGTGTATCTTTTAGGATTGGTTTTGTTGGTGCTCTTGAACTCGTTTTGGTTACTCTTTTCTGCTCTTGGGTTTTGGAGGCCGAATAGGCTATACACTCTTTCAGGTATTTGCTTTTCTCTTTTGTTTTCTTTAGCTTTGGCCGAATTTCCCTCTTCTACTCTTTCAATCGATTTTCCTTCCTCTTCTCTACCTCTTCCAAAGCCTTGGCCGAATACTCTTTCTTTCCTTTTCTCTCCCTCTTAACTCTTTTCTTCTTATCTTAGCCAAAAGTTATCTCCCATTGTTACTTGTTATTTAATCGAAAATCTTTATTATTTATAGACCTCTCTGTGCCGATTTTCCCTTCACTACTATCTATCGTCTCTGTAGTTCTTTCGGTTCATCGATATTGTCGTTATTGGCCGTAGTGCTCAACTATTCTTCTTTCTCCCTGTTCGTCACATTAATCTAGCACCTAACACCTTTCTCTGATGCCATTATCTGTTAAGGTGTGATAACTCCTTTTTGTCTCTACTCTATTGTGTTCCGTCGGCTCTTAAGGGGGGTGATAGGCTGATTTTTCTCTTCATCTAATCTTGACATTGCGTTTTCAGTAAGTCATTTCTCTTCAAGTTCAAACTGTTCAATTGGTGGATGGTTATTAAGAGATTGCGTTTTTAATGTAGATAATCGATAAGGAACATGTGATCGATTCTAGCCACTAATCTAAGAGAAATAAGTTGATTATTATTCAATCAAGGTGAGTAGAAATTGACGGTTTAGGATTAAATGGTTGTTAACCCTTTTGGTTATAAGACTGGTTATATATCTTGATTAAATATAGGTTCAAAGATCGTGGATCTTAGCACATTTTCGCAAACAGGTGTGTATTCACATTGTTTTACCTTAAAATCGACAAAAATCGAAAAGCCAGAAAATATGGCATTTGATGCCACACGAGCATGCGATTAGTCATGTGGAAAACTGAGCACTTGAAACATGGGCGTTTTATTGTAGAGGGTGCCATGAGTGATTCATGGGCTTGGGCCATTTGGGCCTAGTTGCGCCGAAATGGGTCGCGTGGGCTCAATGGACTCGTGGGCCCCACATGGGTAAGCCACACAGATATATGGAGGATATTGGACTCGGCTGTGTCGTTTACACGACCAAGGTCATTTCTGGGCTTAGTGAGCCACATGGGAGGCCGCATAATGGGCCTTGGGCCCACTTGCACTGTTTTGACTTATGAGATAAATTTACCAATATACCCCCATAGGGTAAAATGACCGATATATCCCCATAGGCTGAAATGACCAATATACCCCCATAGGGTAAAATGATCGATATACCCCCATAGGGTAAAATTATCGATATACCCCCATAGGGTAAAATGACCGATATACCCCCATAAGGTAAATTGACCAATATACCCACATAGGGTAAAATGATTGATATGCCCTTGTATGACGTATGAGTGATTAAGAATGCTATTTGATATATTTATAATTTTCATACCGTATGATATTATGTCATGACATATTGCATTGCATGGGGGTGGGTTGTTATATTTGGAGGAAGTATACTGTACTGGTAGGGTTGCACTGGTCGTACAAGATGACTGTGGACCTATATTGGTAAGGTCGCACGGGTCGCACAAGACAACTGTGGACTTACTGATGGCTTTGTGCCATTTATATTACTGGCAGCTTCGCTGCAATACTGTTTAGTGTCGTAACCGGTGCTAATTTTGGTTTGCCTAGCTAGGTGGGTTGATTTTATCCCCACATCCTGTGTCTGACGGGACAGAGTGGATTGTAGAGGCTAGATTGGGTAGGATTTCTAATTGCATTACTGCACTGATATCTATTACTGTTATGGGCCAAGGCACCACAGATGCTATTACTGAAATTGAGCCAAGGCCCTATTAATTAATGGCATTGTGATGTGCTTAAGACCAATCGATTACTGTTACTGTATTGGGCTAAGGCCCAGACTGTTACTGCATAACTGTATGATTGACTGATTGTTTGTTAGAGGATTACACACTGAGTTTTCGTAAACTTACCCCTTTTGTTTTTAACTATATAGGTAATCCCCAGTTATAGGCGGTTCAGTGCTGCGAGCGACTCGATGCTAGCCACACTACTTGATAAATTGATATTTTTAGTACTTATAATATTTTTGTTTTAGTATATGGGTTTTTGTTTGTAATAAGGCCTCTCTAGTTTTTAACTTTAATTTTGGGATTTTTACTTGCTTTGATATAAATTGCCAGTTGTAGAAATAGAAGGGTTTTAAAAAGATAACTGTTTTCAAAGACACCACGTTCTCATAACAAATTTTGAAAAGCTTGTAACACCCCAAACCTAGCCTAGAAGTTAGGCCCAAATCTGGTGTGTCACATTGAAATGTTTTTCGAAAACCTTATTTTATTGAAAACCCTTCTTATTATTTAAAAACTTAAATCTCAGTTTGCGTTCGCTACTTCCAAAACATGGTTCATTTAAAAGTAATTTACTTTTAAAACCTCAATTACTGTCATAAGTGAGTACCAAGTAAGTTTGCGAAAGCTGTAAAAATTAGTAGTTTGTAGGAACGTGTTGATTTGAAAACAGTTAACATTTTTGGGAAATCGAGTTCTACTTAGAGCAAATAATAAACAAAAACTAAACTTAAAATTTAGAAATTATAAAAGGCCTTTTTACAAAAAATAAAATCCCAGAATGAAATTAAATGGTACATAAAAGCCAAATAAAAGAAAACAAGAGCTGTAGTGTGGCCACCTCTGAGTCCCTCGCAGATCCAATCCGTCTAAGTCTAGAAATTACCTGAAAGGTTAATAAATGGGGTGAGTTTATGAAAACTAAATGTGTAATCCCCTACTACAAATACGAACAGTCAGTCACGTAAAAGAATTAAAAAGATTGCCCTACCATAGTTCCAGTATCAATTGGGCCTTAGCCCATTATAAAAGGCAGTACCAGATGGGCCTTAGCCCATTACAAAATCAGAGACATTATCTAAACAAGAATCAGTATCAGAATTAGAATCAAAGTCAGTATCAGTATCAGAATCAGAATCAGTATCAGTATCAATATCAGTTAACAGAATCAAAATCAGAATCAGAATCAGAATCAGAATGTGAACGCAATCCCAACCTAGTCCAGCCATCACACCACCCGTACCAACCAACACACCATGTGGGGAATAACTCAACCCACCCAGCCCACACACCAATGGGCAGCAAAGCTGCCAATAACAGAATATTGTGGCAGAGCCACCAAAATCAGATAACGTGGCAAAGCCACTTAACAGAATACGTGGCACAAAGCCATCGATAACGTGTCTATAATCGGCACAAAGCCTATGATATTGGCACAAAGCCTTCGGTAATGGCACAAAGCCCATAATAATGGCATGAAGCTCACAATATTGATACGAAGCCCACAATAACGGTACATAGCCTTCGGTAATGGCATAAGCCCATAATAACGGCATGAAGCTCACAATAATGGCACACAGCCTTTGGTAACATGATCAACACTCAGCCATTGATCGGTCCACAGTCTTCTCGAGTGACCCGTGTGACCTTATCAAATCAGTATGAATATATGACTGTTAAGCCTTCGGTGGATCCACAGTCGTCAAACAACCATGCGATCCTAACAGATCAGATCTTCCTCCATACAGAATCCCAACCCATGCAACATGTCATGTATGCAGAATGTCATGCCCATATTTGAATCAAATAATCACAGTCAAGTCATTCATATCACCAACATATATTCACAATCAAATCCGTCAAACACACAGTCCAAGTCAGTCACTCGCCCACGAGGGCAAAACAGTCATTTAACACCTAAGGGGCAAAATGGTAATTTTACCCCATAGGGGTATCTCGGTAATTTTACCCTACAGGGGTGTTTCAGTAATTCTACCCTACAGGGGTATTTCAGTAATTCTACCCTACAGGGGTATTTCAGTAATTCTACCCTATAGTTGTATTTCGATAATTTTACCCTACAGGGGTATTTTGGTAATTTCAAAAGTCGAGGGTATTTTAGTAATTTTGTTATCTAGGGGTATTTCAGTAATTTTCAAATTAAGGGTAAAACGATAATTTTACAAATCAAGGGCAAAATGGTAATTTTACAAATTAAGGGTAAAACGGTAATTTTACAAATCATGGGTAAAATGGTAATTTTACAAATTAGCGGTAAAACGGTAATTTTACAAATTAGGGGTATTATGGTAAGTTTACAAATCAGGGGTAAAACGATAATTTTATAAATCAGGGATATTACAGTAGTTCTACCCTGTAAACCAAGGGTGTTTTAGTAATTTTGTAAATCAGTGGTATTTCAGTAATTTTGTAAATCAAGGCTATTTCAGTAATTTTGTAAATTAAGGGTATTTCCGTAATTTGGTAAATCGGGGTACTTTGGTAATTTTGCAAGTTGAGGGTATTTCAGTAATTTGGTAAACTAAAACGTTCTAAACAGAGATAACAATGCAAATGGGCCTAGGGCCCATTCTCGGCCCAAATAGGCCCACACGCTCGTATGACCCTTTTAGCCCAAATCTAGCCACAGATAGGAGATTCACCTAGTCCACTCCAGTATTTACTACACAATCAAACAACTTATCCAATTGGGCCCACGTGGCCCCTTTCGGCCTATCGTGGCCCGAAGTAGCCGTCCTACAGCTAGAGTAGTGAGAAATACACACCTGATATGAGACTGGAGTTAATCTGCACTCCGAGCACTCTTAGCCGATGCCAACCCAAACGAGCACGCCATAAAGCGAAAGGGATCAGCTAAGAAATGTACCTTTACTCTCCTCATGGTTCTCTCTACTTAAAACCAGCTTCGCATCCACTCTTATGTTAGCTTCCCAATGTGGGATCCCTCCATCATCAGATTTTAAATTCAACACCAACTCTTGCCGCCCCCTGTTAGCAAAATAAATGCTCTTTGATTGCCATGAGTTTCGAACCCTGGACCTTCTTGCCAACTCTATGACGCCACCTTCCTGCCTCTTATATGGCATTACTTTGCCACTAGACCACAAGGCTTTTTGTGGCACAATTTCTCCAACAATATTCTTAAGGCCTACCTACTACACCCAGGGTTTAATTCACCTTAAACCAAAATTTTTGCTAGAGTCCAGGTTTGAACCCAAGACTTCTCCAACACTTCTCAGCACACTTAACCACTAAAACAAGCCTTCATTAACGGAATTTACACGCACAACAAAATATTATAAGCTGCCTTCAACCGCTCCCATGCTCAAGGCCCAAAACTTCTAGGCCCAAATTCAGGGTGTTACAAAGCTTACGCAACAAACATAGTTTTAAAGTATACTAACAATCCAATATAATCAACAAATTTTTTGTTAATATTAGAAAGAGGTCTAATATTAAACGGGTTTTCAATGAGAACATGTTTTCAAAAAACACGTCAATGTGACACCGCCAGATTCGGCCATAACGTCTGGGATGGGTTTGGGGTGTTACACTCGCAATTAGAACAGTCACGAATGTTAAGACAAGCAGATAGAATCAGACAAACTTATACCCAGTCACTCAATTAGTTGCGTATGAATGCAGTCAAGTAGTAAAAACCCACCCATCCAGCCAACACACCTCTCAGTCCCCCAATCACATCCCAAAAGAGCTGTTTAAGCTCACCAACCAAATACACCACAAAGGACCTCTAAAGACCCATCCAACCCTACACACCATGTATGTGGATTAAGCCACTCAGATAATAATACGCAGCAAAGATAGCATATATGTAGTACAGTGCATTGCGATAAACCGTTGTATAGACATGTTGTAGTTTAAACTGCCAAATCAGATAATAGTACGCAACAAAGGTGACGTACATAAGGTATATTGTGGTAAATCGCTGTACTGATAAGTTATAGTTAAACTGCCAGATCATATCAGGATTAGTCTTCCTTCTCTTCACAACCAACCCAAAAATTACTTTATGCAAGTGCATGCATGCTTACAACCTTATAGAAACAATGAACACATCGACAGACAGTCAAATAGAAACATGCATGCACACACCCAGCTAACCGGGTTCAAAATCAGGTATCTCACATAACAGTTATAAATAAAACATAAGCTGAAGCCCAGATCAAAGTCTTAACTACCCTCACTAAAGCTTAGCCAAGGGTCGAAACACACAGACACATTTTTAGATGAAAAAAACATACACATAACTAAAATTTGTGACGAAGGGCCACACGGTCGTGTGCTCTTGCCATGTGGAAATGCCTAGGCTGGGTGAGGGTCAACGTGGCTGTCTGGGAGAAGGCACACGCCCGTGTGAGCCAAGGACATGACCGTGTGGATAAGCCATGTAACTCTTTGTCCATTTGGGCTAAAATAAAGTATAGGGCAAACATGACCACGTGAGGGTCTCACACGCCCGTGTTTCCAAAGCAAAGTCCGTGTGGCTAGGCCATGTGGCACCAAATCATTAAAACCCTAACTCTCAAACGCACGCGCTCGTGTGCCCAGGAGACATGGCCGTGTAGGAATAAACTAAAATCCCCAAATCAACCACACGGTTGTATGGCATAAAAATTGGCCTAGAACCTTAACTCCTAATTGGTCACGAAACCACATTAAAATAGCTTGAAAAATCGTGCTTTCACACTTGAAACACTTTCCATCCCTCGATAACCAGAAATCTTACTAAATAGAACATGTTCTAAGCATAAAATAGCAATGCAACATTGCAAATAATCGGTTACAAACACACACATGTGAAATGCTGACTTTCACGAAATTGATTCAAGAATTCTCAAACAAAATAGAAATGATTTGAGACCCACACTTGATTCGCGATCAATGACGTCCAAACATTAACTCAATGAAAAAGAAGTGAAGTTCTCTAAATCTGCAAGCAAAACCGTTTCCCAAAAGAAGAAAAAATAAAAATAAAAGCAAACAAAGAAGAGGGAGAAGGAGAATGTGAAAAAGAAAATAGTAGTAAAAACTAGAAAATAAAATAATAAAATAACACTAAATAAAGGAAATAATTATCCAAACTTTTAAAACAAAACAAAAAATAATCCCTCAAAACACTCCTGATGGCTCGAACCCAAGACCCTAAGCTAAACTAACACACAATCAACCACTAGACCAATAGGCCCATTCTTACACTAAAACGCACAACTAAATACAATAACACAACCTAGTCCCTGACCCTAACCAGAAAACTCAAAATTTCTAACCCCAAAATTTGGGATGTTACAACTTATCCCATCTTAAAGAAATTTTGTCCCTAAAATTTCCCACTAATAAAACAGTGGTATAACACAAGCTACAACACTACGCTTTCCCTGGGCACTCTAGTCTCGGAGTGCTTCTACACTAGACTTGAACTCAAGGCCCTATACACATACCCAAAACACTTAACCACTGAAGTATATACATATTTATCCTATCATACCCAATTACTATGCTCTAATCAAAACGTCAAAACATTGACAACTATACATGTCTCAAAGTCGTCGAGGACACTCCTGAGTCTGATGTTTTGTGGACCCATATTGAAAACATGCTCCTGCCTTTTTCTAGCAATTGCCTAGATGGTGCATTTTATAGTGCTCACAATCATAAATGTCCAAATATTGTAGCTCTAAGCTAACTAAACTAATCTTACAATTCCCTAAGTTTAGCTCAAACCAGCATCGGAGTCTTGAACATCTAATTTTTGCAAGAAGTTTTTCTAAACACAAGTCATTTCAAAACACTACGGTATAATTTCCTAAAAATTTTTTCTTTAAAGTGAACATACGTGCACATAGTTATGTCAAAAAATAGGCCGAGTTTTTACAAACCTGGCTCTAATACCACTAAATGTAACACTCCAAAACTCAGCCTAGAAGTTTAGGCCAAATTTTAGAGGTCACATTGATTACCGAAGTGATCATGGGAAATTTAGTTTAATAAGCCGAGAAAAACATTACAGCATTTACGTTCCGTAAAAAAGCTCAAAAATAAAGTCCTCTTATTAAAAAAAATTTTGTCCAAAGAAAACCATTTATGAAAAGCCCAAATTAAAACCGTACCATAGTTCTTATAACTGTTTACATTTAAAAAAAACATTTACCAAAATAGCAATCGAAAAGAAGACTCTTAAACATGTTTTCTTGTCATGATTGTCTAAGATCTCCGGCATGCTGAGTCCAAGCTTCAAAAAGCGATAATGTACCTAAAAGGGTAAATACTAAGGGGGTAAGCTATATGAGCTCAGTGTGAGTTCAAAAGGTGACAAACAACAGAATTATAGAACATAAATCCAAATAGCAGTTCAATGGCATAGCGTATTTACAGAGAAACATAAAAATAGAATGTAAACTTGGAACCTACGTCCCGATCATACGCAATAATCAACACATTTGATACTATACGTAGAATCACAACAGGTAAACTCATCAACAGGTTGATACCATAATACTATCATCATAGACACAATTATAAGAAAATCAAAATTATGCTTGTACTTTAATACCTGCAATTAGAACAGTCACAAACATTAAGACAAGTAGAAAGAATGCAGACAAACTGACTTATACCCAGTCACTCAATCTGGTACGTATAAATGCAGTCAAGAAGAAAAAACCCACCCATCTAGCCAACACACATCTCCATCCCTGATCATTCCCTAAAAGAGCTGTTTCAGCTCACCAACCAAACACACCACAAAGGACCTCGAAAGGCCCATCCAACCCTACACACCATGTATGTGGACTAAGCTACTCAGGTAATAATAGGCAGCAAAGTTGGTGTATATGCAGTACAGTGCATTGCAGTAAACCACTGTACAGACATGTTGCAGTTTAAACTACCAGATCAGATAATAATACTCAGCAAAGCTAACATACATGTAGTACAGTGTGGCAAATTGCTGTACCAATAAGTTGCAGTCAAACTGCTAGATCATATCAGAATCAGTCTTCCTTCTATTCACAACCAACCTAAAAATTACTTTATACAAGTGCATGTATGCTTACAACCTCACAGAAACAATGAACATATCGATAGACAGTCAGACAGAAATAGACATGCACACACCCAACTAATCGGGTTTAAAATTTAATGTCCCACACAACAGTCACAAATAACACATAAGCCGAATCCTAGATTAGAGTCTTAACTACCCTTACTAAAATTGGTGACTTAGGGCCACACAGACACATTTTTAGATAAAAAATATATACAAAACTAAAATTGGTGATTTAGGGCCACACAGCTGTGTACTTTGGCCGCATGGAAATGCCTAGGCCATGTGGGGGTCAACATGCCCATAAAGGGGTTAACACACCTGTGTGAGAGGAGGCACACGCCCGTATGAGCCGGGGACATGGCCGTGTGAATAGGCCATGTAACTCTTTGTCCATTTGTGCTAAAATAGAGTACAGGGCAGACACATCCATATGAGGGTCTCACACGCCCGTGTGCCCACCAAACACAATTGTATGTCCATAACACATGCCAATGTGGCCAAGCCGTGTGGCACCAATTCACTATAACCCTAATTCCCAAACACAAACGCCCATGTGGCCACCTATGTAGTTGAAACCACCCTAAAATAGCCTAAAAAATCGTGCTTTCACACTAAAAAAACTTCCCATCCCTCATTAACCCTAATCATACCAAATTAAATAAGTTCTAAGCATAAAATAGTAATGTAGCATCGGAAATAACCAGTTACAAACACACACACGCGAAATGTCAACTTTCATAGAATTAACTCAAGAATTCGCAAACAAAATAGAAATGATTCAAAACTCACACTTCATTGGCAATCAATGATGTCCAGGTACTGACTTGAAGATAAAGGAGCGAAGCTCTCCAAAATCTGAAAGCAAAATCATTTGCCAAAAGAAGAAAAAGAAAAGCAAACAAATGAGAGGGAGAGGGAGAACGTGAAAAAGAAAAGAGCAGTAAAAACTAGAAAATAAAATAATAAAATAACACTAAATAAAGGAAACAATTATCCAAACTTTTACAACAAAACAAAAATAATCCCTCAAAACACTCTTGAGGACTCAAACCTAGGACCCTAACTTAAACTAACACACAACCAACCACTAGACTAGTAGGCCCATTCTTACACTAAAACTTACAACTAAACACAATAGCACAACCTACTGATTGGCCCTAACCACAAAATTCAAAATTTCTAACCCAAAAATTTGGGATGTTACATTTAGGTTCTTTCTTCCCTGACCACTAATCCTAGGGAATATCGATTTCAAGTTAATTCATACCTAGATGACTTTTTAGGATCATCAATCCTAGGGTTTAATAACACTTAATCAGATCATAACAATCTAAATGAAATCTATCTGTCAATCAATTAATAAGATTAGTACAATTGAAATATGTGAAATATAGATAAAGTATAAATTGATTCTAATATTTACAAAAACATTTAATTAACAATGTTAAAGAAAGAAATATAAATAATAAAATAAAGGAAACAGATGCTTTTGGATTTATCAATGAAATTGTAGCTCTAGAACAATCTCTGCTCGCAAAAGTCTCAAAACAGAATAGGATTTTCTAATTATAAGAACATAAAATAAACTAAGTAAAAACTAATAACGAAATAAAAACCTAACTATTTCTATCTCCTTAAAGACTATCTGTTTAAACTACTTACAATGGCCTTTATATAGGCTAAATTTGGAATATTAAAGTGCCTAAACTATCCTTGAAGTACTTAGAGTTTAACTAGGAAAAATATTCCTAATTTCCCTAAAAATGCAACTATCATGTACAGGGACTTTTGGGCTACAAAGAAGTGGTATTGCAACATAAGCCTGCAGTGTTGCAACATCAGATCTGGTGTCGTGACATAGCAAGCAATTTTGCTCCAGGTCATGCTTTTTCTTCTGTCTTCAATGTTATGACATTGATGTTTTGGTGTTATGACATAACAGCAGTTTTAGCTCAAATATGCATCTTTCTGTCCCGATTTGTCCTAAAGGACCATGTAACCTTATTTAGATATCTAAGATGTAATAAAAACTTGTAAAAAGAATAAATCATTACTTCAAGTATGAAAACAAAGATATATAATTTGATTTACTATTAAACAAGCGACAATTATATGTAAAAAAAGGATGTAAATAATAATATAATTTGTGGCAGGTCAATTGACTTGCCAACTCCACTGCAAACATATAACTAGGTGTGTGCAAACATAGCATACATAAGTCATCCTACTATCGAAGCATAAGGAATCTTTGTCATGTTTTCTCTTTCTTTCGTTTTCTTAGGACTATCCTCCAAAGAGAAATGAAATGATGATACGAATGGTTAATTCCCCTTATTCGAATTGGTCATTACATAATGCTCTAATATCTTGTCTTTGTATAGAGCCTGAGACAATGCTATCACTTTATTCTTTTGATCCCTTTGGATTTGAATGCCTGGAAAAAAATTAGCTTCTCCCAAGTCCTTCAAGCTAAACTGTTGGGTTAACCATAGTTTAACCGATAACAATGTCCCTATGTCATTCCCAATGAGTAGAACGTCATCGACATATAGAGCGAGAAAAACCACCTTTCCATCCCCTAAACATTTATAAATACAAGGTTCATCTATGTTTTGCTCAAATCTTTGATTCCATGAGCAGGATGCTTGCTTAAGTCCATATATGGATCTAAGCAGTTTGCAAACTTTATGATTGTTTCCTTAGCTATATATCTGGTGGATTGCATCATATAGATGCTCTCTTCAAGAAAGCCATTAAAACACGCTATCTTGACATCCATTTTTTAGATATCATAATCGAGAGCCACTGCAATAGATAAAATTATGCAGATTAACTTGAGCATTACAAACAGAGAGAAGTTTTTTTCATAATCGATACCTTATTTTTAAGTATAATATTTTGCTACAAGTTTGGCCCTATAAGTTTCCCATTTTTCATCCACATTTCTTCTTCTCTTGTAGAGCTAGTTACACCATATGAGTTTTATCCTTTTTGGTAAGTCTACAAGTTCCCACACTGAATTGGAGTCCGTAGACTCTATTTAAGCTTTTATAGCTTGTTTCCTAGAACTTGGAATCAACACTTTGCATCACTTCATCATACATGAGTGGATCATTTTCTTCCTATTTGGCATATTTAGTGTTAGAAACACTTCCTCCAATTTGGAAGAACTCATCCCTACGAGAGACCCTACCATTGAGACGAAGCACCCTATGCTTCTAATCATATGCATGTCTATTATTAGGATTTAGTTCTGGAACTGATTCTGCAGGGTTTTCTATATTTCTCAAATGTTAATCAAGTACCTCTTTACTCAGAGGTTTTTACTCCGACGTTTGAAGTTGTTCATGTAACTTTCTTCAAGGAAACTAGCATGAGTTGACACTATAACAGTTTGCTCTTTCAGGTTATAAAACAAACCACCTTTTATTCTCATAGTGTAACAACTCATTTTCAATGATATCGAAACAGTGGTAACATAACCAAAAATTCCAAGCTAAAAAGAAAATTTTACTTTAATATTTTTACATGAATTATGATATGGTAGAAAAGTCGTTTGAAAGTATTGATAGGAAAATTTTACCGATTTAGTGATTTATTAGAAAAAAGGATCTAATTGTATAAAATGTAAAATTTGAGTACTAGAAGCTAAAAGAATTAAAGAATTAAATAGCCATGAAATTGAAAATTAGAGGTCCTTAAAAGGGAATTAGACCATCAATTATAGGCTGAAAAATATCAATGATGATTCATCCATGGAAAAATTGAAAAAGGGCATGGATTAAATTGGAAATTAAAATAATTAAAAGATGATATTAGGAAATATCATCTAATTGTCATCATCTTCCCCAATTTATGCAAGGAAATCCTAGGATGGAAAGAGAGAACTAACCAAGCTTAATTGGGTAAGTTTCCATGTCCTGTTTTTAGTAATTCTTATATTTCTGAACTCGGGACAATTTGTTCTCTTTATTTTTGGGATTAATTTGAAAAGTTATCAAAATATGGAATTTATGCTATAACGCCCCAAACCCGACCTAGACATTATGACCGAATCTGACGTGTCACATCAAAGTGCTTTTTGAAATTTGGACTTGTATATAAAAATCTGTACTTAAGTTAAAACCCATTTAGTTTTTACTGCTTGAGAAACTTCAGCCAATTAGGTTATTACTATTTGAAATCAATTTACCAAAACAGTTGCCATATTTATTATCATTGGTTCCCAAACTGTTCAAAACTGCGGAAGCTTTTCTAATTAAAACCCTTGAAGTTTTAAATGCGTGTTTTCTTGGAAAACAGTTATTATTTTGAAAACTCGTCTTTCATATTCTAGCAATTTAAAATAAGAAATCAAAACCCAATCAAAAATTAAATCCACCAAAATGGCCTTATTACATAATCAAAAACACAATATGACATTTAAATAAATAAAGTCAAAAGCAAAACATCTGCAATCGTGTGGCCACCTCTGAGTCCCATGCGGCTCCAAATCGCCTAAGGTTAGGGATTACCTGTATAGTTAAAAGAAATGGTGAGTTTGCGAAAACTCAGTGTGTAATCCCCTATTAGGCAAACAGTAAACAGTGCATGCAGAAACAGTCTAGGCCTGAGCCCTATTTAGTAACAGTGTTGGCCTAAGCCCAATACAGTATCAGTATAGTGCAGATATGCAACCCATCCCAATCCAACCAACACACCACCCGTACCAACCAACACATCATGTAGGGATTAAATTGACCCACCCAGCCAACACACCAATATCGGAGCAAAGCTGCTAGTAGCAGTAACGCAGCAAAGCTGCTAGTAACAATAAGCGGCATAGCCACCAGTATCAGAATATGTGGCAAAGCCACCAGAAACAGTAAATACGTGGCAGAGCCACTAGTACTTCCTCCATAATGGTATCCCAACCCCATGCAGTATGGCATGTCATAAATATTATGTGTATGCAGTATATCACTAGTATCAGTCATGTAAAATCATACACACATCAATCAACCTACCACTAAGGGTTAACGGACATTTCGTCAGTTAGGGGTAAAACAGTAATTTTACCCTAAGGGTATTTTGGTTATTTACTAATTTTGGGATCTCGGTATAGATAACAACCCTTCAGAAGGTCTACAGTCGTCTCAAACGACTAAAATGACCCAAGTAGTCATAGTAGTGTAAATGGGCCCAAAGCCCATTGCTCGGTCCAAGTGGGCCCATACGCTCGTGTGGCCTATTTGGCCCAAATTTGGTCTCAGCTATGCGATCTACAAAGCCTAGACCAATATCTATCACTTACCGTGGATTTTATCCGTGTAGAGCCCACGAGCCCATTGGGCCCACACGGCCCATCTCAACCCAACGTGGCCCATAACGGCCCATGTCCACGAGAACGCTCGTGGTGGCCTCTACAGTCTATCACCCATGATTTGTGGGCTTAGTTCACCACACGAGCGTTTGCATGCTCGTGAAGCTACAGTTGCCGAAGTTTTGACATTTTGACTTTTTGGCTTTTGCCGATTCATTATTAAACAGAGGTGTGAATACACACCTCTTTCAGCTTTTTGACAGTAACGGTTTATGGTGTACAGATACACACCTGACTGCAAAATCGAGCGAATCATCCACGAGAGCCAAAGCCTAGTTTCTAATAAATTATACCGTTAGTCTTCCAAACACTAGGATTCCTCAATCATTAATCCCAAAACAACCATTACCCTTACCTTGAATGAACGAATTTAACTTTATTGCACTTAACGCTGACCAAGGATTAATCTACCATCCTTGATAACTATCTACTCATCCAACGAATCTTATTAAGCAAAACTTGTTTAAGAGAGTAGGGCTCAAAGTCCCAAAACAAGAGTCATAAAGTATTCAGCTGAACACCACTTACCCCCAAAGTCGATTGATTGCCGACAGACTATATGTCTAAACATGCTCGAAACTGCAGAGATGGAAGAATAGTTTGAACCCATTGTGAAATACAATGACCCAATTACAACATCTCTAAGAACAAAGATGGGAAAAAGAATCAGCCATCAGTGACCATAAAGAGAAACAACAAGAAAAAAAATATTCGATTAGAAAGAAAACTTAAGTTACGAAGAAGAGATGAAGCAAATAAGAAATAATAAACCTACCTACAAAAATTGATGACCGAAATGAGGGTTGTGCAGAAGAATTCAACTGATTGCCAGAGGACAGTTAAGAACTACAACATTCAGCTGAAAAGGCATATGACGCGTTTGGCTAGAATTAGAAGTAAATAAGAAGTAGAGAAGATAATGGAGAAAAAAAGATGGAGAAAAGGTTCAGCCTAGAAGATAGAGCGAAAGAAGAAGAATCAAAGAGGAAGAAAAGAAGCTTTAATTGGTTTAAGAAAAGAGAAATGAAAGAAGTGAAAGGAGATAGGCAATTCGGCAAAAGAAGATAGTAAAATAAAAAGAACTCAAATGGTAAGGACACATTCGACTAGCACTCAAAACGTAACAGAGAACGATCCCAAAATGCAATATTCAGCCAAGTCAAGTCAACAAAAGCAAAATGAATGGAAAAGAAACAACTGTCGAAACCCCCAAAGTCCCTCACCAATTCGGTACTAAGTCAATGACCGAATAGGCACCTACAGACTCCTAAATTCGGCCAACTCCTCCTCCCATCAAACTCCACGACTTCCTCCACATAATCCTCCCCTTATCTCTCCACGATCCACTCCTCAGATCACTCCTCAATTCTCTCCTCAACCACCTCCCCTATTAGAATTCTACTACAACTCAACCACTGGCCGAACCCAATTACAAAATAAATACCTCATTTGTGCTATACCACACTCGAACCTCAGACCTTGAACACCACTTCACATGCCACTTGCCACTAGGCCACTAGGCTCCTTGTGTCATCAATCAACCATAATTAAATATAAAGCACATACTCTAATATCCAGATTCACTCAAAAGAAAAAATTAAAATTTTTCAAAAGCCAGGACTTGAACCTAGGCTTCTCAAACACTCCCAAATACGCCCAAACACTCTAGCCATTAAAGCAAACATGGAATTTTGGTCAAATCATGCAAAATAAAAGACCCTATATTTTTGGGGCGTTACATATGCCATGGATGAATATGCTGTAAATTGAAATTTTATGGTAAAAAATAAAATGTTGTTAGTAGATAAACAACTTTTACAAAGTAATCTTTTATGAAATTGTGAAAAGGGACTAAATTGTAAGCTTGTAAAATTTATGGAGAAATTCTAATTTTTGTGAAAAATAAGTGCTATAAATGGTACATAGGGAATTCGGCTAGGCTTGGATGGAGGATTAAATTGCATGAATTTTATTTTACGAGCCTAGGGACAAAATTAGAATTAATAATAACTTTAGGGGCAAAATGTTAATTTTGCCTAGAGCATAAATTGAATGTATTGGAGCATGAATTGGATAAAATTGATGATTAAATTCATTTATATAGATCCGGACGAATCAAATACGAGGCTAGATCGAGGCAAAGAAAAAGTATCAGATTAGTAGGTTATAAAACACGAACAATCATCGAGGTAAGTTCGTGTAACTTGAAATTAATACATGAAATGCTTGAATTACATGTTCTATGATTTGAATGACAATTGAATGTTTAATGTGTGGAAATTTATTGAATGAATAATAATATTTGATAAAAAGGGGAAATAAGTCCCAGTTGAATAAAAGGGTTTTGATGGATCACTAAAATGGTTACGGTATGAATGGTAAAAAGGATTTAGCCCGGACAAGTAATTTTATTATAAGCCCTCCCGATGAATATGTGGTGAAATGGGTTTAGCACGGATGGGTAATCCAAATTAAGTGATATAAAGTTTTGTCATTTAAAGGATTTAGCCTGGATTGGTAATCCTAACAAAACTCTTTGAGCATATGTTATAAGGGATTTACCCTAGACTGGTAATCCTGCTGTAAGAAATGAGGGTCGCGGAAGTGTGCTCTCTGAAAAGGATATATATAAATTGATGGTTAATGAGATTGTACACTATAAGTGTACTATTGGATATCCATCGAAATTTTGAGAAATTAAACAGGACAAAAATAGGAAATGGAACATGAATGATATAGGTGACATGGAAAATGGTAAGTATTTAGATATGTGGTTTGATGAGCTCATCAATACTTAAATTTTACATGAAATTACTTGACTAACCTAAGTGTTGAGTTTGTACATGATAGGTTGATATTTAAATGTATGGTTATATGCTAGTTTGATTGAATTAATGAATGTATATGATAAGTTTAATTTATTGTTACATGAGGTTACTAAGCACTATGTGCTTACCCCGTCTCTTTTGCCCTTGTTTTATAGTGCTCAGAAGTTTAGACGGTCGCAGATAGTTGGAGTTGCGTCACACTATCAACCTTCACTTTTTGGTATAAAAAAATATGTTTTGAATTAGTAAAAATGGCATGTATAGGCTACTTGCATCAAAGTTAGCATAGGAATGAATGGATGTAACAATTAGCCATTGGTATGGCCAATGGTAGCTTGGTTTTGAAATTGTTATTAGGTTAACTATGGCTATGCATGAACATGACATGTTTTATGTTTAAAATGGTTTTAAATCTGTACTTGAATTGGTTGGTTGGTATTGGAATGGTTTAGTGCAGGCATTGGATGAAAACGGGTGAGAAACGAGGCTTGGATATAGCCTTGTTTTTGTCCACATGGGTAGACACACGGGCATGTGTCTAGGCCATGTGTGACACACGGGCTGCTACACAGGCGTGTAGCCAGGCCATTTGTCCCCTGCATCTAACGTTTGAGAAATAGAATGCCCTGAATTGAGCACATGGGCTCAGACATGGGCGTGTGCTTGCCTATGTGAGGCACACGCCCTAAAAACAAGGGCATGTGATACGACCGTGTGAATCCTACACCTAAAATTTGAAATTTAATTTAACCACACGGCCTAACAACATGGGCGTGTGCCCAGGCCGTGTGACTTTATTTTGTATATGGGTTGCAAGTTAGAGAGTTACACGCCTTGGAGACACGGGCACATGAGCTACACGGCCATGCCACACAGGCATGTGACCCTCCACACGGGCGTGTGACCTTAATTTTGAGAAAAATTTTGGGATTTTGTGAAAAATTCCCTATGATCTTGATTTGGTCCCGGGTCGATATTAATGGATGTTTTGGGCCTCGAGGACCCATCAAAGGGACGTTACAATAAAATCTCAGGAAATAAATAGTATTTGACTCGATTTAATGGAAAATGTTCTCTAAACCCTGGTAGTGCCTCGTAACCTTGTTTCGGCAATGGATACAGGTTGGGGGTGTTACACTTAGGATATCTTACAAATATGCAAAATTTTGTCTATGCTTCCTCACATCTTTATCTAATACATGGGTTGAGCATCCCCAAATCCATAAATGGTTTAGATTCAGTTTCTTGCCGTGCCACAATTCGTATGGAGTTTTTGAAGCTTCGTTAGTCGACACATCACTTAGAACATAGCAAGTTGTTTGTACCACATATCCCTAAAAAGATATTAGCACCTATGAATAACTTAACATTGAGCATACCATGTCCAACAACATCTGATTCCTTCTCTCTACCACGCCATTTTGTTGTGAAGTGCCCGACACAGTTAATTGGGATAGAATCACATTCTCTATAAGGTACCCTAAAAACTCATCTGACAAATATTCTCTACCTCGATCAGGCCAAGGCGCCTTTATGGGTAAACCTAGTTGTTTCTCCAATTCCACATGAAACTTTTTCAATTTATCACAGGTTTCACTTTTGCGGTGAATAAGGTATTGGTTCACGACGGAATGTGCAAGTATACACAGTCGTTATCAAGTAATAAGTAAGTAAAAAGATTATTGTCTCCACAAGGACTATGTTTAAACCAATAATTCTAAAATTAATATTCACAAGTTGGTTAAGAAAACACAATATCTTAAGGTGGTGGATATTAAAATCAAATTAATCAACTATATGCAAATGAATTAACCTAAATGTAATAAAATGAAATAAAATGGAATGAGATGGTTTAGAAATAATTTCACAAAACTTAACAACAATAACATGAGTAAGTTAGAACAATTACAAATTTTTAATTTAACTCATTTATCATCATGCTTAACAAATGTTCCGGAAAAATTTCTATGGCAACTCGACCATTCATTAACTTGGAATCTAATATAAGTTCTTTTGAAGTCTTATACTTAGGAAACATGCATATTTCTATGTCAATATTTAACTAAGGATTCCTTAGAATTTATGTGAAGTAACAGGGACAGGGTCAGTTTGAAATAATTTAATCACATTAATCTAAAGTTATGCAAGGTAATAATATTCTTTTGGAATCATTACGATCCTTTAATTCATTCTAGTTCGAATATGAATCAAACATGCACCTTTCGATTATTGTGTCCATTTATCACCATTTGGTCAGATTAAGTAACTAATTTTAATGCATTCAAACATATTTTAAAGCATGAATAACATGAATAATTTTAATTGGAAACATAAACAATTGAGGCACAGAACAATTTAAATGAATTGAATGAATTAAATCAAGGCATTACAATCATTCTAACTAAAACAAATGTAATTCATTATTATTAATGAAAAGAAAATTAAATAATTTGCAATCATGTTGATAAACTAAGAACAATTAAAGAGAAAAGGAAAAACAAACTTTAAGATCAATTCAGTGATTTCTCGAGAACTATTCGTAGTGGCTTCCTCTGATTTTTATGGTTAATTCAATGCAAATTACTCCTCAAGGTGGTCAGCCAAAAGAGCATTTTCTCTCAAGAAATGCTTGTTCAGGGAACTCTCAAAGAGAGTATGGAAAAATAAAGAGAGTGGAGCGCTTAGGCATGGAAGAGAGAAGAGAAAGATCAGTGAATGTTGAGTGACGGATGAAAGGGTTTTGGCTTGTATTTATAGATATGAGAGGAGGCTAAAATTAAAGATTTTTAGACACAATATTTTACCTCATGTGGCCGACCATGAATTGTGGAGAGGATGGTGGTTGGTTTTGCTATTTTAAGCATGTTGCTGAAATTGCAAGCTTGAAAAGTGGAAGGGTTGGAATGGATGAATAAGAGAGTTTGAGGGTTTGTTTGCAATTGTTTAAAATTATTTTAAAGATCTGATTTTGGTAGCATTATTGCTGGTTTTTGGATGCTAGATTTGGGCCTTCCTTAGTCATGTGAAGCTCTCTTTGTTTGGGTTGCATTTTGGGTGTTCATCTTTGCTAGAAGTGATCCAATCTTTGCTGCCCATTTGCACCTTGGTCCTTCCATAATTTGAGGGTTCAAATTACTTTATTTAGACATCCCTTGATGAATTTTTGGTAGCTTGGTTGATGATGTTTTGCCGAGCTACACTATCAGGGCCTCAACAGAAGAGTTTCAGGATCAGATTGTCTCTAGTGTGTCAACTGCTAAAAAATAACATGAAATTAAGTAAAATTTACACGAAATGGAATAAAAATATATTTTTAACATAAATTATTCAATTTTTTAATTATGTGATAAAAATCACAAAAATCATTATCAATTACTCAGAATTTACAAGATTTATGAGCTAGAAAGTGCTATGAATAACTCTATATTTTAGAGTTATCACGTCCCCAAACCTACTTCATTGCTCGTCCCAGTTAATGACACATGCAAATTTAAAAATTTTCAATAGGGCAATCTTGTGCAATATTTAAATAGAATCAATTCTTCACACAATCATGTATCAACAAATTTATGCCTACAATTTTTTTGATAAAAAGTTACTGACATATAAATATTATTTAAAAAATTCAATATCGATTAAAAGAAAATGTTAATATGATCATAATTCATATGCTTTTCAGAATCAAATGTAAATCTTTCCATTCAATTTATTCTTCCTTTAATTAAGCAAGATAATCCTAAGGTTTAATAGTGGTCTTCATATGTTGAACTTAGTAATTTCTCTCCACTAATATAGTTGGCATAGTTATCAAAATCAATATTTCATAGGGTTGTAATAGGGCTAGGCTCAAGGTAGGGATAAAGCGATTTTTATGTTCAATAACCTTAAACTTGCCTTGGATCTTCGTAGCACAATCCACCTTACTAATTGGGTTAATACCCCTTAACTTTAATTTTGAACTCATGCTTCTAAATACTTTGATCATAAAACATGATCATACATCAACATCTGACATGCTTTTTTTCTTTGAAACATGTACCTCTTTTTTACTTCTCTCCCAAATTTATTTACCAAAGCAAGTAAAGATTGGCATAAAAATTGGGTAAATTTTATGAAGAGATGATAAGATGACTTATAATGTAGGTAAATCAAATAAAAAAGGCCATATAACTCAAAATAAGGTTTCAAGGGATAAAAATAGGGTAAGCTTAAAAGGATTAGACGATCCAAACAAAATGTGCCTATATCATTTTAAAATTAGTATGCCTACTACGATTTCGCCTCAAGCAAGTTATTAAGACAATTCTAAAGACTTAAACCTTCATACATGTCTAATTTCTAAGGAAAAGTAAATTTCATGGCTAACATACATAAAACTGTGAAAACACACTCATATCATGATTAAGCTAACATACTTTCAAAAAAAAAATCTTGAATAGAAAAAAAAAATTATACTTTCATACAAGCTAATTTATTAACAAAAATTTTCTCTAACCATTAATTTATTTCAACATACTTATGTGTGGAAATTGATTTTTTTTAAATCATGTAAGATTGGCCCTTACCGCCTTTAAAAAGAAGCAATGTCCTCATTGTAAAATAACAAAGTAGTGAATGGAAACTGTACACCAGGTATGATTTCAAGAAAGAGAGGTGAGTCATGAAGACTGCTTAAGTACCAAGTCTTTTTTTTGAAAAATCCAATCCTAGACATGCACATTCACATTACTACACGACTTTTCTCTTTACTAGAGAAAAAAATAATGGAAATGCATCGACTTAATTTATTCATAACTTGAAAATTATTCAATTTTATTAATTATTTCAATCTAGTGTTTTATTGAAAAAAATGTAAAATAGCAATAGAGAAACACTAAAATAAATGATAATTAAAAATATAAAATAACGATAGAGAAAAGTTAAGAGAACTCCCTCTATTTTTTTCACGATCCTCATTGATCAAAATGATGTCAAAAGGCTATCTGTCGTACCAACTATACTCATCTACGAAATAATCATATTCTTTCCTAACAAATTTGTCCAACATTTGATTTCGAAAAGAAAATAAAAAATGATCGTTTTTGGTGGCCTTGTTTAACTTCCTCTAGTCCATGCAAACCCTCCAACTTATGACTAGAATATCTACAATAATCCATATGATACCCTTCATGTACTTTTCCAAAACCACAAGTGACTTTTCGTCTTGATTCTTGGTAAACTCAATTGAAATAATGTTAGGTAAAGTCAAAGATAGACCCAGATAATTATATTTCAAATGAGGAGGAAAAATTTTCAATCCCAATTCAATTGGCTCTTCAATCAACACTTTTGGTTATATGTACTCCTGAGATAGTAACTCTAATCATTCCATTGGAATTCTCTGAGTGACTCCCTTTGTTTTAGCTTCTACAAAGCTAATATTTTCTCGTCTTCATCATCACTTGACGAATCTACTAGTAAAATACATTCTAATGGATCATTTAAAGAATTGAGTTCCAATTTTGTAGAAGCCAACAATTCTATCTCGAAAATAACAAAGCAGTCGTCAAATACATCTAATGATTTAATAACATTGAATACATTACATGTCACCTTGTCATCCAAAATTTCCTTAATTTGAGTACCTTGTTGCTGCTTCTGGAATTGTTGAGGATACGACAATGGTGGAATCTTAGCTTTAACTGTACAACTCTTTTGTGAATTTCTTTTTACATTTGACAAAGGTGTTAGATTATCAGAACTGACTAGTTTAGAGTTTACCTCATCAAGGATCACCGCGACTTATATGGAAGAGGAATTTCAACACTCGATTGAACTTCCAATTTGTCTTGAGCTACAACAAACTCATCTTCAACCTCGACCGCTCTGGGCTTCAATGCCCTTCCACTACTCAAGGTGACAACTTTGCAATGCTCTTTTCTAGTACTTCTTAGATTTTCAGTATTACTTGATAAAACTACTTGGGTCATACGTCTGAACTCATTGGCTAGTTGTCCCACTTGGTTCCTTAAATTCTTCAACCTTGCATCTTGGCTTTAGATTAGTGCATCATTCTTCGTTCTGTATGCCTTCAGCAGATTCTTAAGATCACTTGAAGATTTAGTTAGTGGGGGATGTTGCACTTGTTGAGAATATTCTGACATATCATTTGGTCGAGATGGTATAAAAGAGTTGCTAAGCCCATTGATAACTACATGAAAAATTTGAATGATACTGCCATGAAGAGTTGTAAGAATTCGATTGTGGACCAAGCCAATTCTGATTTCCCATGTAATATTTTAACTCTAGGTTCGATAGGCAATTTTCAAAGAAATTGTCATCTCCACAGTATTCACAAGAAATATTCTTAAATTAGTTCAGCTGCTGACCTATCAGATTACCATTGAAACCATTATCATTTATGTACTTAAGCATAGAAGATATAGAAGATACCTAGGCTATCAAAGAAGTAAGTGCCTCAACTTCATGTACTCCAGCTACTCGTCTTCTTGTGGCTACTCGATTTATTGTCCATTTATAGTTATTACTTGATATTTTTTCAATAATCTCATACTTTGTTGTAAGACTTATAAAGGAGGGCTCTATTTTTCGAAGCTCCATTATCATTCTAGCATGAATATTGAGACCAATATAGAAAGTCTCCATTTGAATGCAATAAGGTATGCCATGTATGTGCAACATGAATGAAATTTTCCCTATATTTTTATGATTTTCATTTGATCACTTTATTTCACTCATTTTCACTCACACTGCTTTTAACCTGTTCCATGCTTTTTTTATCTCGCGCTTGGCTTTTATCCCTCACAATGCTTTTGTTCTCTCACTATTTTTCATTAAGGCACTTTTACTTACGAGAATTTTATACTTATTATATCATACTGTTTATTACTTTTTTTCATTCTAATTTGTCTTTTAAAACCTCCTTGATGTTTCTACTTATTCCAAGAATATGTATAGCCTAACATTTAAGTCCATACATTAATTTTAGATACTAAGAAGAAAGATAAGTAAAAATCATTTACGGTTCAAGGTTTCATTATAAAGGTTCATCAAGAAGTGGATTTAGGCTCAATCATGGTACTATGGTATGCATGCATCTAGTTGGCTTTTTGGCTCTAGGTTCTATCAAACAATGCCTTAGGTCATCCCTAGGCACTTCAATATCCAGGGATTCAATTATGTTATAAGATCACTATAGGAAAACAAACTTTTAGTGGCATTTTTTATGCCTATAGCGGCGCTTTTAAACGCCGCTAAAACTATTTGCGGTGTTTTCTCAAGCACCACAAAAAACACCTTTATAGCCTACACTGCTAAATTTTGCGGCGTTTATTTGATAAAAGCGCCTCTAAAGATCATGACTTTTAGCGACACTTTTGTGACAAACGCCGTTAAAAGTCAAGGTCTTTAGTGGCGCTTTTATTAGAAATGCCACTAAAGATCATAGCTTTTAGTGCTGTTTATCACAAAAGCGCCGCTAAAAGTCATGATCTTTAGCAGCGCTTTTATCACAAACGCAGCTAAAGACAATGAATTTTAGTGGTGTTTGTCATAAAAGCACCGCTAAAACTCATGCTCTTTAGTAGCGCTTTTATCAGAAATGCTGATATGTGTGATATGAAGTAATAAAATTTATAAACTATGATCGTACCCAAAACTAACTATTATCACGATTTAAGGCAAGCACACCTATCGACGGTAGTATAGCTTAGTGGCAAGACCGAGATATCATACCTAAGGGAACCAAAAGTACTAATACTAACTTTCTTTATATTATTTAACCTTAGAATAAAAGGGGATTTTTTTATTTACCTAAACTAATTATTAGACTAAACTAAGAATGCACAAAAAGTGAATTGGGGAAAAACTCTTAGGAAAACTGATTGACTTGGACAATACTCAAGGGAGAATCCACCTAGACTTCACTTGTTATCAATTCTTGAACTAGACAATTTATTCACTTGACTTGATCCGTAGAAATCCCTAACTTATGTTAATATCTCTCTCGAGACTAAAAACAACTAACCCTAGGTTGATTAATTGAAATCTCTTTCTAATTAAAACCTCTAGTGTTGCCTTAACTCGTTCTATAGATTCCCTTATTAGGTTTGACCCTAATCCAGTAGATTTTTGTCATCCTATCTCTAGAATTGCGATCAACTCCGCTTAATTATGTTGGGTCTACTCCTATGCAGGGACTTTTGCTCTTCTACATAAGCACATTCGACTTAAATCAATATCCTGGAAATATCAATTTAAGAGTTAAAAACACAATTAAGAACAAATCAAATATTTATCATATAATTCAAGAGAAAATAATAACAAGATCTATCTTAGGTTTCATCCCCCTCAAGTATTTGGTGGATTTAGTTCATAATTATAAAAGATAACATCTCAGAAGAATAATGATAAAAAAACATAAAGAACTGAAAACCCCTGTAGGAATTTGAAGGGAGATCTTCAGTCTTGAAGAAGAGTTTAGCTTCTAAGATGAATCAATCGGCTTCCCTTGGAATAATTTCTTGCTTCTACTCTCTATGTTCGCAGGAAATAAGCATCTTCTTAAAAGAAGAAAAGTACACCTTAGTAGTTGCCCCCTAGGGTCTTTATATAGAGCTTTGGAATACCTTTCTTAGCCCCTAAGTAGCCTTTTCCGAGTGAAATTAAACTTCCTTACGATAGGGACACACCCGTGTGCCCATGTGGATTAAGGCCCAAGTTGTGCTCGGGCCTGTTAAGGTGGCACGACCGTGTGGTTTGGCCGTGCAAGTCGGAGTTGGGCCGTTTTTAAGCTCAAGGTGGCACGGCCGTGTGATACAGCCATGTGGTGAATCTCCAGGCCGTGTTGTTTTCATACTTTGGTCTATTTTCTCCGTTTTCAGCCTGTTTCTCGTTCTTTTCACTTTCCTATGCTCACCTGAGTATAAAACATGAAATTAAAGTTTTAAGAGCATCAATTTACACACATCAAAGGGGTAATTCATCTAGAATTTAGGCTAAGCATGAGGTAAAAACATGTATAATTTATCGTTTATCAAATACCCCCCACACTTAAGCCTTTGCTTTTCATTAAGCAAAATCTCAACTCACAATTAAGAATCATTCTTCTCAACTTATAATCCTTATCAATAATGTTTCAAACTAATCCACAAGTAATCATACAAATAGAATTCAACCAGAAGAACATTAATGTTTCAAACACTCTAAGTTGAGAATTTTATCACAGAAACATAGGTTTTCTCCCTTCTCTTAAGTAATTACCTTTCAATCAAAATCAACAAGAGTTGACATCCTCACTAAAGATTCACTCTATCCACTCAAAGTGTTTAGGGTTAATAAATCAAGCACTCTTTAGTCAATCTGAAAAGTTATTACCGTAGGCTTGCAAGAAAATCAAACCTCCACCACTATAGATTGATATGACACATCGATCAAAAGGTCTTTCAATGGTTGTAATGGCGCTTTGGTTAGAGGTGTTGTCACAATCTAAAAAAAGAAGGTTAGAATCAAGATTAAATTGAAAAATCATCTAGCTAGAAAAATCTCTATCACTAGAACATATTCCTCGAGCTAAGCCTTATGATGACATCATTCTGGATTCGATAGCTTATAGTAGAAATATGCAAAAAATTATAAAACTATAACTGAAATATGAATTACAACTAAATTAACTGTATATACCATTTTTTTTCAAGAACAAATCAAATACAATACTTTGAATATTTACAAATTTTACAAACTGAAAAAGAGAACAAAGCTAGATAATAATTGAACTCAAATCTCGACAAAAATAGGGATCAAAATAATTAAATAGAATTCAATAAAAAATAGGTTATAGTTTAATATTACAGGTAAGTCAAAGAATGGGTTGTTAGGCTCAATGGGGTTCACTAGGGGTTAATTTATGAAGGTAGGCTTTTATGGAGTAAGTGGGTTAAACCTAGGTCCCTTTATCATCTCAGTATATCAAATCAATTATGTGGTCTCGACATGTATAATCGAAGCAAGTTCTAGAATAACGAATGAGTATTGACTCACTCAAAGCAACAATAAAAGTAAGCACGAAAGAATGTATGCTCAAAAGGTTCAAAAATCTTACCAGAATTATGGCCTTTTGATGTCAATCCTACGAATTTCAAATCTCAAGATAACACTTAAAATTAGGGAAAATAACCTAGCAAAAATTTAAATTCTCAAAAATTTCAACTTATTATGCTTGATTCCCTAATGTCTTAAAGTTTGAATAATCAAAGCATAAGTGCCTATGTCTTAATTCTTAATATATCAATAAAAATCATAGGTCAATCAGAATTAATTCCTAATAGGAGATTGAAGATAATGCAGTGAGTGAAAGTGAGAATTCAAAATTTTGAGAACAATGCAAAATGTTAGTTGTAAAAATTTTTCAGGGGTTTCAAAGAGAATGCAATGACTGAAAGTAAGTTCCCCCCCATACTTAAGATGTACATTGCCCTTAATGTACAAAGAAGCATTAGTAGCAATAGAAGCATAATATCATAAGATAGGGAAAGAAATGAAACTCCCTGAATTGGATGAATTTGTGAGGTGGTTGTAGTAGTTTGTCCACAGCTACTATGCCGAGAGGGTATGTTTGTCGGTATTAGGTGGCTAAGGTTCCTATTAGATTTTGGATTTGAGCTGTAGAGCTCCTTTGAAACTGCGAAAGCATTTATCAGTTTTGAGGAATTTGGATTATCAGAATGTGTTTGTTAGGGAATAACCGATATGAAAAAATTAAAATAAAGTAAACCATGTTCTAACAATTCGAAAATTCAAATAATGAAAAAGATAAAATAAAATAAAACGGAAAAACAAAAAGGAAAATAAAAAAGAAGATAAGAGGAATAGAAAGTTCTAATCCTCAGATGGTCCACGAGGTGGGGGCGGTGATGAGATGTGTAGATGCTGGCATGTCTATTGAAGAGTAGCGTCGATGTGATCGAAGCGTTGAAAGCACTGCTGGTCAAATCGTGTGAGGCGCTCGGATATGTCAACAGATGAAGCTGCCGTATGAACTGGGCGGCGAAGGGGTGGTGGCTCAGTAAGTTCCTCCTCTAGTGGTAGGACATCATTAGTAATGTCCTCAGAGTCCTCCTGCTCGGCGTCTCAGAGTAGACGGTATTGGAGAGGATCGGTCCCATGTCGGTGCTAGATCATCCTCATGTGTAACATAGTTTGGATGCCCTATGGGGACATCTGGCCGATCAAGGTGTAAGAGGATGCTTGGGCCGCGGTGTTAGGTAGGCCGAAGTGACGGGCCAGTTGAGTGATGTATGGGCCCATCAAGATCACGCCCCTATGGTGTCACTCCACTTGATGCTGGATGGCATGAGCGATGAAGTATGCAAGATCGATTACATAAATGTGTGCCATACTCCATAGAAAGTAGGCGCCGTAGGTGTTGATGATGCCTATGCTCTCGCGTCTGCCCGTCAATGTGTGTGCGAGTAAGGCATGTATGTACCTCATAGATGGGGCGAGATTGGTCGCTTTGGAGCGACTGGGGTCGTATGTGGTTGATGTAAGGACTAGGGCCTCGCAACACTTAGATGGTGATTGGTGGATGTGGCAGTGGCAGTGGAGCTTGGAGAGGTCTTTTTCATCCACAAACTACTCGGTGTATAGGCCGAGTGCTATACTGAACTTCGGTACACTAAGCTGATGAATGAGGCCTCCTCGATGGAATTGTATCATCCCCGGATTGTCATGTCGGCTCATCACCGTCTGGATATGGAATGTGTAGCAGAACTCGAGGATGAGTTCGAGATAAGTAAGTTCCACGATCTGAAAGAACTGCTCCTATGGGTTCGTGGTTAATAAGGCCCGGACCTCGTCAGCTAGCTAGACCTGTTCTAGTATGGTCCAATCAATGCACCTTTCGACTCCGAGAGGTCTTGCTCGTAGGATTTGAAATAGTTCCTCTTGGGAACTTTACAGGAACTGGATAAAAGGATGGCGAACTTTGGCTGCGGGTCTAGAGAAGGAACCATCGGGTCCCTGTCGTTTCTTGGAAGAGGGTACGATAGTTTTCTTCCCTCTTAAAGATGACATGTTAACTAAAACAAAACGAGAAAGAAAAAGAAAAATGGGCATGTGTTGTCATTATGCATAACTAAGTGAAAGTTTAACAAAAATCAAAATAGTTCAATCAAAGACTTAGTACCTAATTCAATACAAAAACTAATGTTAAGAAAACAATTTGGTTTATCTAAACATGAAGAATGGAAGTGTTTAAATAGGAATTGGGACTAAAACTAATTGCTTAAGATAACTAGAGGTGGCACAAGATACTGGTTTTACATGGCATAATGAATGTTCTAGATTAATCATGCAAAATGAATGAATCTTCTATCAACAATAAAGCAAATATCTAAAAGAATGAGATAATAAACAAATAAATAGAAAAAGGACGTTAAAATTAAGAGAAAAAGTAAGAAAGGGGAATTGAATAGGTGGTTATGAGGCGGAACACGGTCGTGGAGAGGTTCCACGAGCGTGGAGGTGCTATTGAGGCTGGTGGTGATGCTAGGAATGGTGGGTATGGAGTTGGTTTGAGATGTTTTTTAGGTTTAGGTGAAGAAGAAGATGAATAGTGAGGGTTTAAATAGGATTTTGGGTCACACGGGTGTGTCACACGCCTGTGTGAGTCAGGTTTTGTCCGTGTGGTCCGAAATTTGGGGATTTTGGCGTGCCTGGTTCGAGACACACACCCGCGTTCCCAGGGCGTGTTGGGGCACATGGCCATTTCACACGGCCGTGTCCTTCGATGTTCACTTCTCCCATGGTCGTGTCGGAGGTCACATGCCCGTGTCTTGAATGGTAGGTTTGACCACGCGCTTGGGGCACGGACGTGTCGAACGCCCGTGTTGATTTAACAGATTTGGCCACGGTTGTGGGACACGGCCGTGTTGCGTGCCGGTGTCGATTTGTCAGGCTTGGCCACGGCCATATCGCACAGCCGTGGTGTGGTGTCACAGCCCATGTCTTTGTTTATGATGTCACATAGTCTTTGGCACGACCGTGTCAATACCCGTGTGGGTTGGAAATCCTACATTCAAAGAGTTAGTTGATGAAGTAGAGAATAAAAGAATTGAACTTAAGTCAATGCTTGGGTTGCCTCCCTAGTAGCTCTTATTTGGAGTCTAAGCTCGACTCTACTTGCGTGTGTCATTACCAGGGTTCGTGGAGCTGAAGCTCCTCCCTATTATTCTTAAAATCCTCACTTTTATAATGTTTAAGCCGATGACCGTTTACCTTGAAAGTGTCTTAGTTTGGATGAGTTACCTCGACTGTGCTGTATGGGAAAATTTTCATTACCGTGAAGTAGGGTATGTCACTTGTATGTTCTTTTGAATTCAGGATTCGAGGATCGTCTTCCCCTAAGATTACCTTATTCCCTACCTTGATTTGATTCGTTTTTACCTGAGGATTGTCTTGGTGATGCTCTGGGTTGGTGTGGCATATTTTGGCCTTTTCGTGATAGTTCAGCCACTCATCTAGTCTTCAATATGAAGCATTCACTTTTCAAGTGCATCTCCCTTAGATGGACTTGTCTGTGGTTGAGTTGCCTTTATGTGGAGTGTATATTGCACAGAAGGTTGGGTGGTGAGATCAGTGTTTTTACAAGGACTCGTAACTATATTCTTATCATCAACAGTCTTAATCAAGTTTCGAGCTTGTAAAGTAACTTTGTCATCACCTACACGTAGTGTAAGCTCACCTGTTCCTATATCAATTATTGTTCTAGCAGTTGCTAAAAAGGGTCGCCCTAGAATTAAGGGTACATTGCTATCCTCATCAATGTTTAAAACAACAAAATCAACTGGGAATACAAATTTATCAATTTTGACAAGCACATCTTCAGTTGCTCCCTTTGGAAATTTAATGGTCTTATCAGCTAATTGGATGCTCATCTTAGTTTGTTTAGGTTTTCTAAGACCTAGTTGTTTAAACAATTTATAAGGCATGACATTAATACTAGCCCCTAAATCAATTAAAGCATTTTTGGCGTCTAAGCTACCAAGTAAACAAGGAATAGTAAAACTCCCTAGATCTTTTAGTTTGTTGGGTAGCGTATTCTGTAAGATGGCTGAGCATACTGCATTCAACTCCACATTAGATTTCTCATCTATCTTTCACTTGTTTGTCAAGAGCTCTTTTAAAAACTTAATAGCATTTGGCATCTGCGAAAGAGCTTCAATAAACGGTAAGTTGATATGTAATTTCTTTAAGAGTTTAAGAAACTTACCGAATTGCTCATCTGTGCGGTCTTTCTTTAACGCATTTGGGTATGGGATATGAGGTTTATACTCTTTGATAGTTGCTTTTTTGGAACTTACCTCATCCTTACCCTTACGTACCACAGTCTCCTTGCATGGCTCTGAGTTGGTTTTGGTTAACCCTTCCTCATCTATTGTATCCATGGCATTGAGTTGCTCCTTAGGGTTGGTCTCAGTGCTGCTTGGTAACCCACCTTGCGGTCTTTCAGAAATTAGCTTGGCGAGCTGGACTATTTGAGTTTCGATTCCTTGAATGGATGCTTGTTGGTTCTTCAATGTTGTTTCGGTGTTTTGGAAACGAGTTTCTGATACAGTAATAAATTTTGTGAGCATTTCCTCAAGGCTTGGCTTTTTCTCTTGTTGGAATGGTGGCTGTTGAAATCCCGGAGGAGGTGGTTGTCTTTGATTTCCTTGTCCTCCCCATGAAAAATTGGAGTGGTTCCGCCAACCTACATTGTAAATGTTATTATAAGGGTTATTTTGAGGTCTAGAGTTGTTACCCATATAGTTGGCTTGCTCGGTTTTCATACCATGTCCATAGGAGGAATAATCAGGATTGTACGTATTCCCTTGACTTGCGTCGTATTGCATTACTGGGTGTGCCTACGTAGAACCAACAACCTTATCAATCTTTTTATTTAAAAGTTCTACCTGAGTGGAAATCATCGTGACTGCATCAATATTAAAAACTTTTGTAGCTTTTTGTAGCTTTATTCTCATGACTTGCCACTAATAGTTATTCAGTGACATCTCTTCTATAAATTCGTAGGCTACTTCTGGTGTTTTGTTATTGATTGTTCCTCCAGCGGCTACATCAATCATCTGCCTTGTTGAATGATTCAACCCGTTATGAAAAGTTTGAACTTGTAGCCACAAAGGTAATCCATGGTGAGGGCACCTCCTCAATAAGTCCTTATATCTCTCCCAGGCATCTTAAAGTGTCTCTAAATCCATTTGCACAAAAGAAGAGATATTATTCCTTAATTTTACTGTTTTAGCCGGCGGAAAATATTTGAGCAAGAATTTTTCAGTCATTTGTTCCCATGTAGTGATTAAGCCTCGCGGTAGGGAATTTAACCATTGTTTAGCTTTATTCCTTAGGGAAAAAGTGAATAGTCGAAGGCGAATAGCATCATCAGAAGCACCATTTATTTTAAAAGTGTCACAAAATTCCAAGAAATTGGCTAAGTGTGAGTTGGGATCCTCATCCTGTAAACCATCAAACTGAACAAATTGCTGAATCATCTATATAGTGTTAGGTTTTAATTCAAAATTATTTGCAGCAATAGCAGGCCTAACAATACTAGTACCAGCCAAATTAGGTTTAACATAATCATACATAGTACGAGGAACATTATTTTGGTTCACCGGTACTGCGGCTATCGCAGGAGGTGGTAGATTGTCCTGATTTGCTTCCATCTCCTCAGTAGGCTCAGGTTATTGTTCCTGTTCTGGATACTATAAGCTTCGTCTGATCTCTCTACGAGTTCTACGAACTGTGGCTTCTAAATCTTCGTCAAACAATAGGGGTCCTTCTAGGTTTCTTCTAGTCATAAACTAGAGATACCTGGAAAGGAAAAAGTCAAAGAAATTTAAAATAAATAAATAAAACAAATAACAATAAAGGTTGAAAATAAATAAAAATAGTAGTGGCTAAAGTAATAGAAATCGAGTGTTCGTAATATCTTAGTTCCCCGGCAACGATGCCAAAAACTTGATATGCGTGATATGAAGTAATAAAATTTATAAACTATGATCGTACCCAAAACTAACTATTATCACGATTGAAGGTAAGCGCACCTATCGAACAGTAGTATAGCTTAGTGGCAAGACCGAGATATCGTACCCAAGGGAACCAAAAGCACTAATACTAACTTTCTTGCTACTATTTAACCTGAGAATAAAAGGGGATTTTTTTTATTAAACTAAACTAATTATTAGACTAAACTAAAAATGCACAAAAAGTGAATTGAGGAAAAGCTCTTAGGAAAATTGATTGACTTGGACAATACTCAAGGGAGAATCCACCTAGACTTCACTTGTTATCAATTCTTGAACTAGACAATTTATTCACTTGACTTGATCTGTAGAAATCCCTAACTTATGTTAATATCTCTCTCGAGACTAAAAACAACTAACCCTAGGTTGATTAATTGAAATCTCTTTCTAACTAAAACCCCTAGTGTTGCCTTAGCTCATTCTATGGATTCCCTTATTAGGTTTGACCCTAATCTGGCAGATTTCCGTCGTCCTATCTCAAGGATTGTGATCAACTCTGCTTAATTATGTTGGATCTATTCCTATGCAGGGACTTTTGCTCTTTTACATAAGCACATTCGACTTAAATCAATAGCCCATAAATATCAATTTAAGAGTTAAAAACACAATTAAGAACAAATCAAATATTTATCATATAATTAAAGAGAAAATAATAATAAGATCTATTTTAGGTTTCATCCCCCTCAAGTATTTGGGGGATTTAGTTCATAATTATAAAAGATAACATCTCAAAAGAATAATGATAATAAAACATAAAGAACCCGAAAACTCGTGTAGGAATTTGAAGGGAGATCTTCAGTCTTGAAGGAGAATTTAGCTTCTGAGATGAATCAATCGGCTTCTATTGGTGTAATTCCTTGCTTTTACTCTCTGTGTTGGTGGGAAATAAGCACCTTTGTAACACCTCAAACCCAGGCCAGACGTTACGGCCAAGTCTGGTGTGTCACATCACCTACAACTAACCTTGTGACCTAGTTACCAAGATTAGGGTGAGCTTTGCAAAACTGCTATTTAAAGTTTTAAGAGAAATTCCTGGTTTATTGGTGAATGCCCTATCCACTACCAGTTATTAAGAGATTTATTATAAAATTTAGCTTTTTTACTCGTTTGATACGTGTGTTTGATTTTGAAAATGTTTGAATAAAGTTTAAGAAAACTCGCGTAGCTTTGTACATAGCATTATAAGTATAATATAAATAAAAAGTTGAAAAAAACCAAAATAATTAGAGCGGCCATATTACAACCCAAAACCATAATGAAAATAATTTAAAATAAATACAGAAATAAAGTAAAATAAAATAAAATAAAAACTTTATTGGTTACTGTAGCCCATGTGGCCACTCTGAATCCCTCCTAGCTCCAAGTCCGCCAGTCAAGGGCTCACCTGTATGGATAGAAGGAAAAGGGGGTGAGTTTGGAAACTCAATGTATAAAGAAAGCCCATCCAGATCCCAAACCAGCTCAGGCCCATTGGGCCTAAGCCCTACCAGTCTCAGTAACTACTAGGCCAAATCCCTATTTAGTATTCAGTTAACTGGGCCTTAGCCCTATTCAGTAAACAGAACAATTGGGCCTTAGCCCTTTTCAGATAACAGTATGGCCCATAGGCCCATTACAGAAACAGAACAGATATCATTATGAATGCAAACCCAAACCCAACCTAAATCCAACTGCTACACTCCACCCGTACCAGCCCTGCACTCCATGTGGGGAATAACTCAACCCACACAACCCTACACTCCACAGTTGAAGCATAGCTGCTTAGATAACATTGTAATGAGGCAAAGCCCCTTCAGTACGTGGTCAAGCCACTATCAGTACTTCCTCCATCAATAACCCAGTCCCATGCAACAGATAATCATGTAGTGAACAGAAATAGAAAAACATGCATTTCAGTCAGATTTAGCCCTAGGGGTATAATGGTCACTTTGCACCTAAGGGTAAAATAGTAATTTTCCACCCATAAGGGGTATTTCAGTAATTATGCCAGTTTCTAGGGTTTCATGCACATTTCAGTCCCTAATAGTCCACTTACATCCCAGTAGTCTATTTAACCCATTTTAGCAGTTTTTAGTTACTGGGCCCTAAAACCCTTATGGGCCCTACAGTGTCAAATAGCTACTTAAGCTCATTTAGCCCAAATTTTATGACTGGATTACCAGTTTTAATAGTTTTAGACCTACGGTATACCAGAACACACTTACCACTTATTTTTACCCATATGGGCCTGTAGGCCTATTGGGCCCGAATTTAGCCCATTGAGGACTAAATTACCGAGGTGCACAAAATTGCGCACTTACCAACTAAACTGATTTCAGTTATCAAATCTTACCACTTCCAATCGACCCACGGGCACTCGCATGCTCGTAAGCCCACGAAATGCCAGAATTTCAGCATTTCAACTTTTCGACTTTTGCCGATTTAGACTACAGAAGGGTGTTCGTTTACACACCTGTTTTGCGATAATCACTACCGAGGTCTCCCATGATAACCTACAATCAGCCACTACAGTGTTTAGATTACAAATCAACAATAAACAATCTTAAAACTCCTTACCACATTCGGCCACAATAGGGTGTTCTTAACCACTTACCCTTGTCGATCTGTTTACTAGATCTAAATCTACTAGTTCCTCCAACGATCCAAGCATTCGATCGGCAACCCTTAGTCCACACTAGCACAAAACAATTCAAATAATAAGACCAACAGAGCCTCTAGCCCTAATCGACAGCCTCCTAGACATATAGGGGTTTCAGCTTTTCTTAAATCTCGAAATAAAGTATGAGCAGGAGATTCTGATAACTTACCAAAGGTTTAATACTCCAGAATGATTCCAATCCCGTTTTTCACTCAGATCTGACATAGATCTAGCCTCTAAACACGAGCAAAGAATGAATCTATAGATCTAAAAGTTTGGCTCCTAAGTCCCTATGAGTATGGTGATTTCGACTTTTGATGTGATGAAGAAGAAAGTGATTTAAAGTTATGGATTGAAGAGGTGTTGTCGACAGAGGTTAGGGGTTTTGAGAGTGTGAGATTTAGCTAGAAGGGATGAAGAAGAAAGGTTTGGCTATGGACAAATTGGCACAAAAGCAAACTTTCGAGATTTTGGCTTTTAGTAGTAGTCGATTGGCTTGAGAAGAAAAGAATGGCAGATTCGATTTTGAAGAAAAAGAAGAGAAGAGATGAGTAGAGAGAAGAGGTTGTTTCGGCTTAACAAGAAAAGAAAAAAAGAAAAGAATGAAAGAAGGGAGGAGAGGGTTTTCTTTTGGTAAAAACGGTACAAGGGGGTTCCTGCCACACTTTCGGCTTTTGTGAAAAAGAGGGAGGAGAAAAGAAGAGAGCTTATCACTATACCTATCAACAGCCAAGAAAAGAAGAGCCAAAACAAACCTGAAGAGACCCTAAAGCTACTCGACTAGCACCCTAAACACTCCCTAGCCGATTGTGTCCCAAAACCCTAAGCCAAAACTGATATGTTCCCACAAAAATCCCTTGTTCGGCCACCACAAGCTCCCCTTCAAAATTCCTATTATTTCTCTCCCTAATCTTTCTATTCTAATTCCATGGACCACTCAAACTCTCTTTAGCGGAGTTCCACTTGAGTTCCATCACATGTCCAGCACATGTACAAAAATAAAACACCACTGCTTGCAATGCAACTAGAACCTTTGCCCTAGCACTCAGTCCATACGCCACTTTTTTAGGCACTTAAGTGGCGCCTCATTGCCATTTTACCAAGGCTTAGTTGAGTCTTATTTTCCCTACTTTTTCTTAAAAGCCCACTTAACAAAGTCCCCTTCACTTAAAATCCAAAGTTGACATTTTTACCGGGTTTTATCTTGGGCTTGGGCCTTCTAAAGGCCCACTAACACACTTAATCACAAATTTAATAACCAAATCACCAAAATTTCAAGATTTTACCAAAATTACAAAAATCCCAAAAAATCTCGAAAATTAGGGCGTTACAACCTTCTTGAGAGAAGAAAAGTACACCTTAGTAGTTGCCCCCTAGGGTCTTTATATAGAGCTTTGGAATGCCTTTCTTAGCCCGTAAGTAGCCTTTTTCAAGTGAAATTGAACTTCCTTACGACAGGGACACGCCCGTGTGCCACGTCCGTGTGGATCAAGGCCCAGGTCGTGCTCGGGCCTGTTAAGGTGGCACGATCATATGGTTTGGCCGTGCAAGTCGGGGTTTGGCCGTGTTCGAGCTCAAGGTGGCACGGTCATGTGATACGACCGTGTGGTGAATCTTCGGGCCGTGTTGTTTTCATACTTTGGTCCATTTTCTCTGTTTTCATCCCGTTTCTCGTTCTTTTCACTTCCCTATGCTCACCTGAGTATAAAACATGAAATTAAAGGTTTAAAAGCATCAATTTACACACATCAAGGGGGTAATTCATCCAAAATGTAGGCTGAGCATTAGGTAAAAACATGTATAATTTATCTTTTATCAAATGAAGCTAAAGACCATGACTTTTAGCAGCGTTTGTCACAAAAGCACCGCTAAAAGTCATGATATTTAGTAGCATTTTTATGTAAAATGCCACTAAATTTGGCAGATTTGCAATATACATTTTCCCCAATATCCAACCCTTCTTACATGAAATCCAACCAAAAATAGCAAATGTAGCATGAAATCTAACAAAAAATAGCAAATCTAAATGATACTTCAAATTTAACGAAGGATATATGATATAAATTAAAAAATGAAGCATAATTCAAAATATCCTTACAATAACGTTAAAAATATTCTTACATTAAGAAAACAAATGTAACACCCCAAACCTGGCCTAGATGTTACAGCCAAAACTGGTGTGTCACATGGACGATTTATTCAAAAACCAGACACTTTGACAGACATCTTTTCCTGTTTTAAAAACCTTGTTTAGAAAGTTGAAGGTTTTGGGTAAAAACAAATTTAATACCTTTTTTTAATAACTTGAAATGTTTAAACTAGACTCCATTTGTTGTCTTTCATTATCATGTTATCCAAAGCATTACACAAGGTTTATTTAAAAATGTTTGATATAAATTTTGAAACCCGAGTACCCTAGTTATTGTTTTAAAGGAAATCAACAGTGTAACCCGTAATAAAACACCCATAGTGGCCTTATTACAGAAATAATATTGAAACTTAAAGGAAATAATAAAATAAAATTAAGAAAAGGAAAATATAAGTAGAAATGTCTTCCAGAAGCAGAAGTCATGTGGCCACCCCGAATCCCTCGCAGCTCCAAATCCTCTATGGTTGGGGGCTACTTGCATAGATAAAAATAAAAGGGTGAGTTTGTGAAAACTCAGTGTGTAATTTTCCCCAACCAATAACAGAGATCAGGCATATAGAACAGACCAGGCTGAAGCCCCATTCAGATACAGATCAATCTGGGCCTTGGCCCTATTCAGAAACAGAGTGGGCCTTGGGCTCATTACAGATACAGAATAGAACAAATGCACAACCCAACCCAGTCTAGCCCATCACACCACCCGTACCAACCCATCACACCATGTGGGAAATAACTCAACCCACCCAGCCCACACACCAGTGCGCAGCCATTCTGCTAAAATCAGATATCATGGCAAAGCCACCATAATAGATTACGTGGTTGAGCCAATAAACAGAATACGTGGCAGTGCCACTATACAGAACTTCCTCCAAATCCAAACCCAACCCCATGCAGACTAATAGTATTACTTATCACAGGCATACAGATTAACAGATTTAGATAAAACATACATAAATCAGACAATCCACTATTAGGGGTATAACAGTCATTTGGTAGCTAGGGGTAAAATGGTAATTTTACCCTTTAGGGGTATTCTGGTCATTTTACTAACTTACAGTGTCTTAGCACCTAATACAACCTTCTAGCAGGTCTAACATCGCTCTGAGCGACTCACGAAGTCTATTTGGTCAAACAGTATATATGGGCCCAAAAAAGCTCGTGTGGCTCGATCAGTCCAAACTTATGCATAATAATACGGATCTTAACATGCAATGTACCAGATACTACTTATCGTATAACTTACCCATATGGGCCCGTAGGCTCATTGGGCCCATTTCAGCCCATCGAGGCCCAGAACAGCCCGAGTACACGAGATACACACAATGGCATTCTGTAGTCAAACACCCACGATTTGTGGGTTTGGATCGGCCCACAAGTATTCGCACGCCAACAAGACCTCGATATGTCGGCATTTTGGCTTTTTGGCTTTTGCCGACCTATGCTATTAAAGGGCGTCATTACGTACCTTTCGTTTCGCGATGCTAGAGAATCCCTATAGTCTGCTGAGTCAAGATGTTTCGCGATGCTAGAGAATCCCTACAGTCCGCTGAGTCGAGACAGTCACCTGTCTTCTGACGATAATTTGAACCACATATAAAAATATTATTGACCGAAAATCCACCTTGCTTACTACCCAATCCTTACCACAATTGGCTAACATCAACAAGAGCCACCGATCACTTACCTCTATTGAGAATTAGCTAATAGATTTAGATTTACTTCGATAACACAAGCCACCAACCACCCTTCATGAGATCGACTACCAAGTAGCACCTACTCAAGAGACCTAAGCAGGATGATCAAGAAAAAAAATGAACCAACGTCGATCAGAAGTGGAAACAAATGAATCGCTTACCCCTATTTACAATCGGCAGAGATTGTAGATTGAAAAAACGAGAACTCACCTCCTTGAGTCTAAAACGCTCCAATCCCAAGCAACTCCAGGATGAAAAGAAGATGATAATATTCAGATAATTGAAAGATCACACGTTGGCTATGATAAATAAGAAAATCCAATATCAAGACAAGAAGCGTATGGTAAAGAAAAGGAAATAAAAGATATTGATAGGAAAGAGATACGATGTTTAGAAAATAGAAGAGGAACTAGAGATAGAGAAAAGAGGAATGGGAAGTTCGGCTTATAGAAACTATATGATGAAAAGATTTCAGCAACTAGAGTGAGTAAGGGATGAAGAACGTAGGGTTCGGCAATAGTCTATAATCGGCAATGGCCTAGATTTGGCAAATAAACAATATGCCCAAGGGGTGTTGAATGAAGAAAAAGGAATACGCGAGAGGAGGGAGAGATAAACAGGATTCGGCTAAGCACAAATAATAGATTGAAGGCTTAGAGTAATTGGTACAAACAAGAAGTGAAAAAAAAAGGTTCGGTAGGAGTAGATAGGAGGAATCAGTTTGTGACCAAAACGAAGGAGAAGAGAAGGAGAAAAGATATGGGGTTCAGCTAACACCAAAAGAGAAATTTTGGCACAACACCTATACTCACCCTTTTGCAGAAAATGCCAAATGCCAGAGACCCTATGCCGATTTTGCCTACTCAAGCTTACCCACATTCGGCCAACTCTTCCAAACCCTTAAAAACTTCCACAATTTCCTCCATGATTTACTATAATTTTAATTTGGATATTAACTTAAACTTTCAAGATCATATCATCCTTATCTCACCACCAACCTGAAGAGTTTACCTCCAATACCACCACTAGCCGATTCCAACTTGCAAAATAATAGCTTTTTGCTTGCAAAGAGACTCGAACCTCAGCTCTCCCACCTTCTAAATCACGCCACACCAAGCCCCACATGTGGCGCCTCTTGCCACTCCAACACAAGGCTTTTTGTGCTAAGAAACCACACCATTAATTTATAAGTCCTACCTACCAGTGTCCAAATTCACTTAAGGCTAAAATTAAAATTTTTGTCAAGGGTTTAGCCTAACCTAGGCCTTCCAAAGGCCCCCTAGACACACCCAAAACATCAAATTAACATACCCAAGCATGCAAATATCAATTCAAGCAAATATCTTGAAACCCTAAAATTTGGGGCGTTACAACAAACGCTAAGATGACGGCTTTTGCGACTGCTGAAACATCTTCATCATACTCTGAAGCTGTAGCTGGAGTTCATCATTCTTTTTGCTCTACTCTGCTTTGCTGCCTTTGCTATTGCCTTTGCTTCCTTCGCTACTACCTCTGCTCTAAGTTGTAGCTGGAGTTCTTCATATTTTTTTTGAACCTTAGCTTCTCTCGATGCTACCTCCGCTTTAAGTTGAGAAATTTTCTCAACTGTGCTTGCTTGCACCTGAGCTATCTGGTCTCTTAACCTTTGAACTTCAACTTGAGCTTGACTCCCCAAAGGCATGTATTGCTATGAGCTGGATCCAAAATATTGGGTCGGGTTAATACTAGATCCTAGAATTCGAACCCAACCATACATTTCAGGACCCAAAACTTCTGTAATAATTTTGTTATCAATGTCCTCAAGATTAATAAAACTATCAGTCGAAGTAATCGCTTCATACTCTGCCTTTTTATCCTTTAGTTTCACCTAAGAAATCAATTAAAGAGTTAGAAACGAAATATATAATAGAAACAAATGCAACATAACATTATTTAAAACTACTAACGAAAAATTAAACCATTATAATTAAACATTATAAATATTCATAATAAATCAAATTTTATTAAGTAAATATACCATAATTTTTCCAACTTCAAATGTCATTGGGGATACATCTTTCTTCCTATGCGTAATGTTAAAAAGCTAAAGGCGTCCAACTTTTTGACCAGACGAGAGTTCCTACAATATAGTAGTAAAAATATTATTTAATAGAAAGTAATTAATATTTGACATAATTAATAAATTCAAAATACCTCGGCCTCAACTACACAAGTAAAACTTTTTGACCCTGCTGTGTGCGTGAATTTTTGTTTTTGCTTGCTGCTTGTTCCAACTCGCTCACGGTCCTACATTATGAAATTATTATTACGTATATAGTAAATACTATAAACTAAAATAATTATAAGAGTTTAGAAGTACATAATACCTCTCCTTTCTTTGAATTCCAGAATCTAAACGCATCTTCCCATTGGTACCTCAGCATTCCCGACAGAACATTTTGCAATTTTTCTTCAACGCTTATATCTTTCTTAAAATATTTTGTCTTCAAAGTGCTTTTATGTTCTCTCCATTTTTTTCCCAATGGCTTCTTGATATAGGCAGCGAGACCTCTAAAGCAAATCTCTGTTAAAAAAACACAAGTTTAGAAAGTAAATATAAATGAAACTTAAACTAAACTATTATAAATTACATTCACGTTTTGTTACCTTAATATTATCGAGAGCTTGATTTTTGTTGCTATCAGGCATTTGATGCCATGATTCGTAGTTGATGGGCAACATATTGGCATTTCATGCTATAATGCCCAAATAGCCTGCTAAAAGTCGAGCTTCTGATCCAACAGGCTATCCATGACTGTTTCTACTCACTTTGACACGTTCGACATGATTAACTCATATAAATCCTTAAGTAGCGTACATCCTCGACCTCTACGTGTCCCACCACTTTTAGCTGAAAAATGATATATTATTATATTGAAATTGAAAAATAAATCAATAATAAAAATCAACACGCATGTAAAATAAATTTAACATTACTTTAAATTTCTGCAGGCTCGTCAAGTGTCTCCAGAACAGTCGAAGATCCAATAGCTGTCTGCTATTCACTATTTGCTTCTTCCGAATTTGGAGTATTCTAGACAATACTTAGATTTCGTAATCTTCTTCTACGCATTTTTTCTTTTGATTGAAAAATAAGAATAAAGATAACTGATGTTATAGATAAAATAACATAAACAAATCTTTACCAGTTAATTGAAGCAAATATATAGGGGGAAGTCGTATTGTTTAGTGACTAAAATTATTTCTATGGCATCAAAGATGTTTAATAAAAATAAGATAGAAGGGCACATGCCAAAGGCTGGCGATGAAGACATATAAGGTCTGAAAAGCACATTTAACTACTTTTTGGTTAATATTCTGAAATAAGGTACCATTTGTAACCCAAGACTTACAAATACAATTAAATAAGCTACCATTTGTAACCCAAAAGCAAATCCACACATGGCATTTCAACTATGTTAAACAATAACCTATGGTACAACACAGTAATGTAACATGAAAGAACATAATTATGCACAGCAACACAAACATAGATGCAGATAGGTTTGAAAGGGTTTTTCTGTTTCCATTTCAGTCTATAAAGAATTTTAAGTGTACATATTTTGTGACATTGAAATTAATTCTAACATTGATTTTAATTATACAATTGGAGATTTTTTTTAAGAAAACTAGTTAGGGAAACATAGGAATATTAGCAATAGCAAAACATTTTGAAATCATGTTAATATTTAAATAGCAAAATATATAGTTGTAGTCAAAAAGATAATTTTTAATCATATAATAAAAAAATATTTTTAGTCAAATTATAGAAAAATCATCTCAATATTTAAATAGCAAATTAACCAGTTCAAATAGTGCAACTAAAATGATTGAAAAAATAAAACAAAATGCACAACTTCAAAGAGCACAGTAATGAACTTTCCTTTCATGAATAAAATAGTAAACACATATGTACAAACCCACTTACCCTTTACTTTTCTTTTGTTAGGTGTCTGATCCAATAAAAGCATACCTTTCCTTTTACTTGTTGGTTTGTAATACCTGGAGATGGAGTACCCAAGTAAGGGGAGCTAAGAGCCTGCGTTTAAAGTGGGGGAAAAAGGAATTAAAATTAATAGATGCAAGTTTATTTAGGATAAGTAAAAGATGCAATAAAAACACACTATGTTAAAAGGAATTAATACTAACAACTGAATTGGTGAATTGATTAGAAGAAACCCAGAATCTAGTCACAAAAAATGCCTTGTCGAACTGCAGAAAATATAAGTACCACATAAAAATAATAAAATTTACCAAAAAAAGTTTATAACATGAGCCATGAAAATTAATGTTCTTATTCCCTTATTTCCTGTTCTAGATAGCTTCAACCTTTCAATTTTCCATGCATTCCAACAACTTTAATTTCTACGTTATCAACAAAAGGAAAACTTATACGTTATCAGCAAAAAAAGAAAGGTTGAGTTTTAGACTTAATTTTTTCAAAGAATTGGCAATGGAACTATAGCTATTGTTTGAAAGAGTAAACGAGTCAATGACACTTATTGAAAAATAGGCTAAGTTAATTTTAGCCTAAAATACGCGTCTTAATTTTAATTTTTTAATGAATTTCATGCACTTAAGTTAATTTTAAAACTAAAATGAATAAGTTTCAATTAAATTATAGTAGACCAAGTTTGAATCTAAAAATAAAAGAGCTTCATCTTTGATAGTTTTTTAAGCACTTTTTCATTGTAAACTTTTTACTTTTACAATTATATGAATTGGTTGTGAATTGTGTTGCATGGATCTAATTTAAACGGATAATCAACCAAATAAGGACACAACCAAAGTCATCTAGAACAGATATAAGTTGTATGTATGGAAACAAAACACCCAAAACAACCAATTTCCCAATGATATAAACATAAAACATTAAAAAAAATAACTAGCAAGTGAATTGATGAAGTGATCAGAAGAAACCCAAAATCTAGTCACAGAAAAAGCCTTGTCAAACTATAGAACAAGTTTATTTAGGATAAGTAAAAGATGCAATTATACAGCTGTAATTTGTACAGAAATCGACAGCATTTAAGCACCAAATTGGACAGCAATTATACGACAGTAACAACATTTGGACAACACTGATTTGCAATATTCATACATCATTAATTCACAAGTATTTGCAATATAAGGTAAATAAGCATCTTGCACACAACTTGACTAAGAAATTAGTAGCAAATACGGAATTGAGTTTGGGTAAACAATGTGGACTGTCTCTCTATTACGTAGCTGTCAATGGCTGGAGCCATCCACCAATATTACCAAATTGAATGTATGTTTTAAATTATCAACCCATCAAAATAAAAAACTAATTTGGACATAACTTAAATATGTCTTTTTTATTTTACCTTCTTTCTAAGATGGGCGGCTTCTCTATTTTGAGCTAAATGCCTCAAATGTTTTCACATTCAAACTTAATGAACTAATCTGGACATAAAAAGTTACAATCCCTAAAAATTATTACCAAACTAAGGATACAAAAGAAATTAAGCCCATGGACAACAAAGAATTTCTGGAAAAAAGAAGCAATAATCAACTACTAATCTATTTACTAAAAACTAATACTCACATTTTTTGGCTGAAAGAAAAATAGTCAATTCATTACTCAATCTAAGTCCTCTTCAATTCTAGTCACTTTCAAAGTATGGATACCTTTCTCAATACAAATCTGTAACAAATACATATGAATATATGCAAGGTTACTTGTCAAACATAAATTGAAAACGATTGTTACATAAATTGAATGGCTCATAAGCCCTATTACACAACTCATATGATACAAAACAAATATATAAATATATACAAGGTTACTTGTCATAACTTAAAACATTCTATCAATGGATATATAAAAGAAAAAAAATTGTTAAACTTGTATATTTATATATATTGTCATTATTCTCTCAACATATGAAAGAAAATATCATAAAATTCATGTATATATTAAAGAAAAAATATATACTTCCATTACTCTCTAAAAGAATATTCATAAGTTTTAAAAACATTTAAACATATTAATTATTAAAACCAAACATTATTAATATAAAAAAAGAATAGTAATTTGATTTATATTAAAATAAATTATTCAACTTTAAAAAGGATATCAAGAACATAATAAACACACGATAATAGAAAGGTATGAATGTTACCTTATACCGAAGTCTTTAAGCTCTTTCTCAATAAGACATGTCCTGGCAGTGCTGATAACATGGATAAAATAGCATTTCTTTAAAATACTTGCAATAAGGGATAAGCATGAAATGGAAGATAAGAAATTAGCAGCATCTAAACTGAAAAGCAATAATGCCATGGGCCACAACAATTTTTAGAAAATATTTGACATATAATCATACTATTCTCTGACATTCATGACAACATGTACAAATTAGCTCGATGAGATCCATTCTGCTCAAGTGCATAATCTTTAATGACACTGGCATAGCATTAACATGAAAAAAGAACCATTCTAAGTTACAAAACCAAAATAAATGAAGCCAAATAAATAATTTAAGCGATTCATTGAATTCCATTCTAAACCAAACAAAACTTCAACTTAAGAAACAACAGAAGACATATGATGATGTCTTTTACAAACATGCAAGAAAACCTCAACTTAGCCAATGAGAATTTAAACTTCATTGAAAACGTTGCCTCCTCTTCCAGGATCCAATTCGGTCCTACTCAAAGGACCAGCAAGTTAACCATTTAACATATAAAGTCACCATCGAAAGTTAAAAAACTCGACTGTTCTTTGCGCAATAATCAAACATACATAGGAAGACTTACACGATGATGTAGCAGAGTGTCGACGGTGATGAGGCAGAGGAAGGTCGATGGTGATGCGGCAGAGGGGACAGTTGTAACGCCTTGAAATTGGGCCTAGTAGGAATGGGCCTTGTGCATGGGAGCCACTAGAAGGCTTCATGTAAAAGTTTATGTGAGCTAGGGAATGACACAATTAAATGTCTGCTCAAGTGGTTAAAGGTCCTGGAAAGTGCCTGAGAAGTCCTGGGTTCAAACTTGGGCTTTGGTAAAAATTTTGGTTTTAAGTGGATAAAACCCTTGTTGCTTAGAAGTAGGCCTTTTAAATTATTGTGTTAAAAAATGACACAAGAAATCATGTGGTCTAGTGATTGTGGCATCATTAAGGTTGCAAAGGAGCCTAGGTTCAAGTCTTGGTTCTTGCAATTTATTTTTTTTCTTTTAAAGGAACCTGGACTCTGTCCTATAGACTTTATAAGTAATTGTGGACAAAATGAGACACATGGAGCCTAATGGCATGATGGTAAAGTGGCATGAGGAGTGGTGCATGAGGTCTGAGGTTCGAATCCCATTGCAAGCAAAAAGGATATTTATTTTGCTAGCATGAGGTGGCAGGAGTTTGAGGTGGTTTCGAACTCTGCTAGGTGAGACTTTAAATGGGTCCTGGAGGTTGTTATGGAGGATATCAAAGAGGGATGAAGGGAGAGATTTGGGGAGATTTTCAAGTATTTTGAAATGGGAAAATTTGTCGCCAAAACGGGTAGCTTGTGTGGGCATATTTGGCTGAGTGGTCTGGGGTATGCCTTTTTCAGCATTTTGGAGACTGAGTAGGAGCCGATTCTTCTTTGGCCATTTTGGGTTTTATTCTTTTGGTGTTTCTGCTTTTTATCTATGTCGGGATCTTAAGTGACCATTCGTGTTTTGTTCAGCTAGTGTGCCGAAACTTCTAATTGTCCATATACCAAAAGCTAGTGTTGTTTTCCCCAACACCTTTCCTTCCTCCTTTGTTGCAATTGCTGCCAAATTATACTTCTTCTTTACCTCTACTAAATTGTTCTTCTCTTCTTCCATCAGTACCAAATTTTGCTAGGCCTTTTCTTTTCTCTTCCAGCTCTTGATTTTCTCTCTCTCGATATTGTCCCTATTGTTATTTTGTACCAAATATTCTCCTCTTCTTCTCACTTTGACACATTCAGCTTTAGCCTTAGTGTTAGCCGAACCATTCTACAATCCCTACTCTATAACTTCGTCTTCTTTCATTTCCTTAGACCAAACTTGGCTTGTCTCCCTCTTTGCCAAATATTGATCTTTTATACACCTTGAAACACTCTTCAGACTTCTCTGTAGACTCAGGAGGTAGGCCAAGCAGCGGATCGTTGGTTTAAACTCTCGAAGGGTATAGAATATCTCTGGTGGCACGAGATTCATCTTTCGGATTTCAACCGGTCGCTTGAGGGATGGTAAGTGTGTTTGGCCAACCGTTTCTTTAGTGTAACATTGGATTCTTAAGCCTTATCTTGTAATTAACCTTCTCTAACAGAATTTGTTGGAAGACGGATAAACATTCAGTTGCGTGATAACCCTGATAGTGTTCTAAAGGGACTAAGTACTTGTTCAAGTAAGGCGTTGGTAAGTGATCTTTTGGACGAGTCTTGAGTAGAGTTTTTCAACTCGTTTGTTAGACTGTTAACCAAAGTGTTGTTGTAATAGGTTGGGCGTGCGTGGGATAGTCTACTCGGTTCTCAAACAGGTGTTATAAACCTTTTTCTGTTGATCAGCTTGGAAGCTGAAGGTGTGGGTAATAATGATATGCCATACATGATTGTCGGCTGTTTAGCCGAAAGTGTGTACTCACACTGTTTTGATTGCTGAACGGCTGAACTCTAATAGATTGTAGATCAGCGAAAAGCCAAAATGCCAGAAAGCCAAAAGATCGGTAACTATTGCCACACGAGCGTGCGAATACACGTGTGGAGGATTCGATGCTATAGTAGAGGCCACTGTGAACGACCTCATGGGTTTGGGCCGATTTTGGGCCGAAGCGAGCCATGTGGGCTCGATGGGCTCGTGGGCCCCACACAGGCCTTTGTCATGGATATGTAGAAATATTGGACTTGGCTATGTCATCTACATGGCTAAAGTCGATTTTGGGCTTAGCGGGCCAAATGAGCATATGGGCCCCACTTGGGCCGAGTAATCGGCCTTAGGCCCATCTACACCGTTATGTCTGCTTAGGTTACTAAAGTCGGCTGAGGCGACGATGGACCTTTTGTTGTGTCGTTAAGACCCTGTAGTGCAAAATTACCGAAATACCCATACAGTGCATAATTACAGAAATACCCCTATAGTGCAAAATTATTGAAATACCCCTGTAGTGCAAAATTATAGAAATACCCCTATAGTTCAAAATTACAGAAATACCCCTATAGTGCAAAATTACTTAAAAATACCCTTATAGTGCAAAATTACAGAAATACCCCTGAGTGTAAAATGACAAAATACCCTTAGAGGGTAAAATGACTGTTTTGCCCCTCGAAGGTAAATGACTGACTTGTATTATGATTGGACTAGTTTGACTGTGAATATATGCTTGAGATATGAATGACTTGACAGTGATTGTATGACCGGTTATGAGCATGACATTCTACATACATAACATATTGCATGGGTTCGGATATTGTACGGAGGAAGATTTGATCGGATAGGGTCCCACGGGTCACGCTAGTCGACTATGGACCCACCAAAGGCTTTCAGTCGTATATTCGTTCTGATCTGGTATGGTGCACAAGTCACCGAGACGATTGTGGACCTACCAATGGCTTTAAGCCACTTAATATGATTATGGTTTTGTGCCAATTGATGGCTTTGTGCCAATTATATTATCGTGTTCAATGCTTTGGTGTCGATTATATTATCGTGATGGATGGCTTTGTGCCAATTGTATTACCGTGATTGGTGGCTTTGTGCCAATTGTATTACCGTGATTGAAAGGCTTTGTGCCGACTATACTACAATTTAATGGCTTTGTACCTATCATAATACTGTAATCGTTAGGCTTTATGCTACGCATGTTATTATGTCTCGATGCCATTCTATTTAAAGTTCAGAACTGTTCTATCTACGGCTTGAAGCCATTTTGTTGACTTAGTGCCGTAACCGGTGCTAAGCTTGGTGTGTTGGATGGGTGGGTTGATCTATCCCCACAGGCTATGCAATGTTGGACGGAGGCAAGTGTAGGGTTGGATGGGTTAAACACATATCATGCATCATGCATCATTCATTATGTTCTATTCTGATATGGGCGAGGCCCAATTGATTCTGTTATGTGTTGTGACCCAAACGATAATGTTTTGGGCTGAGGCCCACCTGTGTTCTATTACATTTTGTAATGGGCTTAGGCCCAGATTGTTACTACTTTTTGCACTAACTGCTCTTGGTATAGTAGGGGATTACACACTAAGTTTCATAAACTCACCCCGTTTATTAACTTTTCAGGTAATCCCTAGCGTTAGGAGGATCGGTGCTACGAGAGACTCAGAGATGGCCACACAACTGCTTATGGTTTCTGTTTTATTTACTTACTTATAAGTACTTTATTTTTTATTTGGGTTGTAATAAGGCTTCTCAGGTTTTATTTTTAATCTTGGGATTCTAATTCGCTTTGATAAACTATTAGATGTAGGAAAAATACGTGTTTTCAAAAGATAACGGTTTCCAAATCATCACGTTTTCTGCAACATTTTCAAAATGGTCTCCCGACTTAATATCTTTTTAAACATCATGTTTTCGTAAATTAGTTGTTTTAAATTAAGCTTCTGCAACAAATAATGTTTTAAATGGGAATCATTTTTCAGCAAACCATGTTTAGAAAATAAACTCACTTAAACTAAATTTTTACTCAAGATTAAGCGATAGAAAGGTTTAACTATTACAAAGGGTTTTCAATGGAAATAAGATTTTCGAAAAACACTTCATTATGACATGCCAGATTTGGCCTTAACCTCTAGGCCAGGTGTGGAGTGTTACAACAGTCGTCGCTGATGAAGCAGATGGTCAGACAAAGATTTATTGAATTAGGGATTTAGGGTAAACTTTTAGGGAAAAACAATAAGGGATTTCGGGGTTGGAGTGAGGATAAAACTGAGCATAGCAAAACGACGCTGTTTTGCTCAAAATAAAAATATATTTTGCGGCGTTTGTACACTAAGGCCACTACTATTTTTAACGCTTTTTGATGAAACGACGTCGTTAAGCTAATAAGGCGTTTCGAGATTGTAATGGAGATAAAATGGATGAAACAAAAAACGATGCATTTTAATTATACTTTTTGCGACGTTTTTTCAAAAAGGTGTCGCTAATTTTCGATCTTAGGCGGCGTTTCTTAGAAAGCAACACTAATTCTTGATCTTGAGCGACGTTTTTCAAAATCCGCTGTTAATTCTTGAAGCGTCACTAATTCCCGATCTTTAGCGGCATATTTCAGAAATGTGCTGCTAATTCTCGATCTTTAGCGGTATTTTTTATAAAGCGCCGCTAATTCTTGATCTTTAGCGGCGTTTTTCAAAAAAGCACCGATAGGTCTCGATCTTTAGACGTGCTTTTCAAAAATGTGCCACTAATTCTCCGCCTTTAGCAGCGTTTTTTAAAAAATGCCTGATGTACTCTTATATTTGACACTTTTTGCTTGTTAATTCCTTTGTCTTGTGAAGTTTTCACTACTTAATCGGTTGCATTTGATTTATTTCTTTTGTAGTGAACCCACTACTGGAAATGGCAATAAAAGGACGTAATCTGCAGTTTTCTTTCTTTTTATTTTGTCATGGCTGGAGTCATGGGCACAACGTTGGGCACGACGCGGATCTGACATGGCAAATCAAAAGTCAACGCGGGGAATATTCTGGAAACAACTTATCTTGATCTATTGACATGATTTAGGGGATTTTAGATTTCATTTTCATAATTTTAGGATATTATCTTATCTTTTTTTGATTAGTTTCCTTATTGTTTTGGGAATTTGAAGCCTATAAATACCCACCTTTGGGTAAGGCTAAGGATCATCTCTTGTCTTTAGTTCTTGTTGCTACTTTGTTTTCATTTTCAATAAAGTTTTCTTCTTCTTTTTTTTGCTTACTTTTATTTTATTTTATGCTTTTACATTATCAAAACATGTTAAGCGTGATAATCAATATCATGCTTGGCTAATTTTTCTCAATCTAAGAGCTAGTACGAATCAATTCCACGCGTGAGAATTGAATATTTGCTTAAATCCCTTCAGGATACATTTTCGTCTTTCTGCTCAGATAGTTTGGCAATCGACCTTACTAAAACTTTTAAACGTTTTTCAAATCAAAAGGTATCAGTTGGTCTAGAATCGTTTAATTATACAGTTGGGAGGAAGGATCGGCCTATTGCATTTTGACTTCCTATGAACACTCTTAGCGGCTGTCCGCTAAGGAAAGACGAGATAAAAAATGATTCTTGGTGAGACAACTTCCGAGTCAGGCTTTTCTTGTTTTAAAACTAAGCATTTTAACAGCGATAGACGTGGCTGATTTACTTAAGAATCGACTTTCGAAGATAGACTTGGGAAGATCGGTTACATGAGAGAAAAGTAACTTACGATAGGTTGGGCATCGTAGAATATAACCAACATGAATCCCGGAGCAAAAATCTATTTTCGATGATCGTGGGAATTGACAAAACTAGCTCGAGGCGATTTTTATACTCGTGATTATTCAATTTAATCTTTTACCTTCTTTATTTTACTACTTCTATTTTAATACATCTTTCTTTACAATTTTACTTGTTTATTTTATTTCCTTGTTACTTCTCAAATCATGCCCATTTTTTTACTCTCTATTTCAGCTCCTAGGTTGGGAACAAGAAATTTAATCAAGAATTCCATTAAACTCCCTGTGGATCGACCCTCTTCCACTATTCTACCTTTTATTTTATTTTTGAAGAGGTTTATTTTATTTTGATAAGCAAAACGATGCTTGTCGAAATTGGCACTGTTACCAGGGAGTTTTTCGATAATTATTGATTATTTTGTTTGATTTTTATGATGAGGAGAAACCCGGGGACTCTAGTTCAATTTACCTCAAAAATTGAAGCAAGCGCTCGTAGAAACCACAGTCAAACGCTTCGACGAAAGATGCAGCAAGAGCAAAGAGAACAACAATCTAATCTGGAGTCCACTTCTGTGACGCCACCACGTGAAGCAGAACCAACTCCCAACGAAGGACCATCTCCCAACGCCACTACTCCAATCACAAATCCCACGTTTGAACTGGAGCCAATGGAGAACCAAACCATTAGAGAGCTTGCTGCCGCCCCCGCCGTACAACAACCGCTCTGCATTACCTTTCCTCAAGGCACCACCCCTTTTCAACTCAAAACGGGGTTAATTCATCTCCTCCCTACATTCAATGGTCTCCCTAGCGAAAGTCCACATAAACATCTCATTGAATTCCACATGGTGTGTAGTAGCATGAAATCGCAAGGAGTCTCGGAAGACCAATTCAAACTAAGGGCATTTCCTTTTTCCCTAGCCGGAATGGCTAAGGAATGGTTCTTTTACCTTCCACCTAACTTAATAACCACATGGGCTGAACTATCTCATGTTTTCCTTGATAGGTATTTTCCAACGGCAAAGGCGAGCGAGCTTAGGTGAAGCATTGTGGGAATCCAGCAATGGAGCGATGAATCTCTTTACGACTACTGGGGGAGGTTCAAAAAGTTATGCGCATGTTGCCTGCAGCATGGCCTATCCGAGCAGACCCTCCTTCAGTATCTCTACGAAGGGATGCTTCCAATGGACAAAAAAATGGTGGATGCTGCAAGTGGTGGCGCACTCGTTAATATGATGCCAGAAAATACGAGAACTCTAACCTCTACTATGGCTGCAAACTCGCAACAGTTCGGCTCTTCAAGTGAACCTAGTCGATGGGTACACGACGTAAGTACCATTTCTTTGGAAAATAAAATAGACAAGTTGAATGATATTGTCAACTCTCTTGTTATAGGTAAGATGGGACCAGTGAAGGTTTGTGGAATCTGCACGATGCCAAACCACCCAACCGATTCATGTCCAATGCTACAAGATGAGTCGAGAACCAAGTCAATGCCATAAATAATTTCCTAGGACCTCCTCAAAGGCCATACAATCCCTATGGTAACACTTTCAATCCCGGTTGGAGAGATCACCCAAATATGAGCTATGGAAACAAAATCCAAAATTACCAACCAAGACCACCACCCTTTCCAAATCAATCACCACAAAAAACCTCTCTTGAGACCATTGTTGAAAAGTTGGCCATTTCACAAGAGAAATTCCAAGCCCAAAAACAATCCCATCTCCAAGAAATTGACAAACAAATAAGCCAACTAGCCCAAACCGTTGGTTGCCTAGAGTTTTAAGGACGATTACCCTCTCAAATTGAAACAAATCTGATGGAAAATTGAGCGTGATTCTTTACGAAGTGGAACCATAATTTCACCAGAGCTGACAAAGGAGCCCGAGAAAACTGACAAAGACAAAAAAGACACTTCTTTGAAGAGTCAAGAAGAAAAATCCTTGCCTACCTCATGTAAAGTCATTCCTAGTCCTTCTTTTTCTACTTGTGAGACTCTTCCTCCCTTTCCAGGAAGGCTTGCAAGGTGTGACAAAAAGGAAGAGGAGAAGGAAATTTTGGATATATTCAAAAAAGTGGAAATCAATATTCCACTCTTTGATGTCATTCAAAAGGTGCCAAAATATGCGAAGTTTTTGAAGGACTTATGCACAAATCAAAGGTGGTTATCTGGTAACTCAGCGAGAATATTTCGGCTGTTTTTCAAAAATGCCAACCACCAAGATACAAGGACCAAAGGATGTTCTCAATTTTGTACAAAATCGAAAAATTCAGAATAAAAAGGGCGATGTCCGATCTAGGAGCATCTATTAATGTCATGCCGCTAAGCGTCTACAACAAAATTTCAGTAGAACCATTAAAGGAGATGCGAGTGACGGTTCAATTAGCTGATCGGTCAGTTATCTAGCCCAAAGAGGTAATAGAAAACGTGTTGGTAAAGGTAAACGATCTCATTTTCCCTGCTAATTTTTACATTATTGACATGGAAAATGACTGTAGCAACAATGGATCAGAAATCTTGCTTGGGCGCCCTTTTTTGTCAACAGCACATACAAAAATCGATATCCGTAATGGCATCTTAACCATGGAATTTGACGGGGAAGTGGTTAAATTTGATGTGTACAAATTTATGAAGTATCCTGATTCCATCGCAAGTTGAAATTTTGTTGACATTATAGATCTGTTAGCCAATGATTTTATCGAAACTAATTTGTTTTATGATTTTTGTATGGAATTGGAGGGTCTCAACGATGAAAGTGAAATCATTTCAACTCTTTCCTCCATTTTCGATTTTCAATTAATTCCATTTCAATCTAAACCCCTTTCCTCAATTTTGCAGGCGCCATAACTAGAATTGAAGTGACTCCCATCGCATCTCAAATACGAATTTTTGGGCGATAACCGAACCTTGCCAATTATCATTTCAAGTGAATTATCACAGTAGGAAGAGGAAGAATTGATTGCTGTTAAAGGCAATTGGATGGACATTAGTTGATATCCAAGGCTTAAGTCCATCCACTTGCATGCATAAAATTAAAACAGAGGAGAACACAAAACCAACGAGAGAAAGCCGGCGACGTTTAAACCCATCAATGATGGAGGTTGTGAAGGAGGACATTCAAAAGTTGCTAGATGTTGACATTATCTACCCCATTTCCAATAGCAAATGGGTAAGTCCGGTCTATGTTGTGCTAAAGAAGACTGGAATCACAGTGGTCGAAAATGCCGAAGGAGAAATGATTCTGAAGAGAATACAGAATGGTTGGAGAATGTGTATCGATTATAGGAAACTCAACTCACAAACCCAAAAGGACCATTTTCCTTTACCATTTATCGATCAAATGATTAAAAGACTTGCTGGAAAATCACATTACTGCTATCTTGATGGATTTTTTTAGATTTTTTCAGGTTCTGGTGGCACCTGAAGACCAAGAAAAAACAACATTCACTTGCCCTTTCGGAACTTTCACCTATAGGAGAATGCCTTACTGTCTTTGCAATGCTCCGGCTACATTCCAACGATGCATGTTAAGCATTTTCTTTGATCACATCGAGCAAGGAATAGAGCTATTTATGTATGATTTTACTGTTTATGGTAATTCATTCTCTCAATGCCTTTCCAATCTTTTTTATGTTCTTAATCGATGCATTGAATTTAAATTGGTTTTAAACTACGAGAAATGCCATTTCATGGTAAGTAAAGGATTGGTACTCAGTCATGTGGTTTCAGCCCAAGGAATTGCCGTTGATAAGGGAAAGGTTGATGTAATTTGCTCACTTCCATACCCCACTTTAGTGAGGTAAATTCTTAGTTTTCTTGGCTATGCAGGTTTCTACCGACGGTTCATAAAGGACTTCTCTAAGTTGGTGCAACCTTTTTGCCGATTGCTACAAAAGGATGTAAATTTTGTTTTTGATCAATCTTGCAAAGATTCGTTCGATGAGCTTAAGGGAAGGCTTATATCCGTACCAATCGTACAACCACCAGATTGAAATTTACCATTTGAGATTATGTGTAACGCATCCGACCTTAGTGTGGGAGCCGTTCTCGGCCAAAGGAGTAAAGAAGGACTATATGTGATAGCCTATGCCTCCAAGACTCTCGAATAGGCTCAACGCAACTACTCGACAATAGAAAAAGAGCTATTTGCTGTCATTTTTGCATTAGAAAAATTTCTTTCTTATTTATTAGGAACTAAAATTTTTGTTTTTTCCGATCATGCAGTGCTGAAATACAAGATGAACAAAAAAGAAGCAAAACCGAGGTTGATATGATGGATTCTCTTACTGTAGAGTTCGATATTGAAATCAAGGATAAAAAAGAAGTGAAAACTTAGTGGCTGACCACCTAAGCTGTTTGCCTACTTTACCAGTCAAACCTCTTATACGAGAACAATTTCCAGACAAAACCTTGATGGAAGCACACGCATTGTAATGCCCTAATTTTTGAGATTTTTTAGGATTTTTATGATTTTGGTGTAAGCATGAAATTTTGTTGCTTGGCTATGAAATTTATGTTTTAAGTGTGTTAGTGAGCCTTTAGAAGGCCCAAGCCTAAGTTAAAACCCGGTAGAAATATCAAATTTTGGGACTTAACAAGAAGGGGTCTTGGTTATGTGGGCTTTTTAAGAAAAAATGGGCAGTTTAAGACACAAGTGAGCCCTTGGTAAAGTGGCAATGTGGTGCCACTTAGAGCCTAAGAAAGTGGCGTGTGGATGTGTGCAAGGTCCAACGTTCAAGTCACAAGGTAAGGAGTATGGTATTTTATTTTTGTTGCATGTGCTAGTCATGTGATGGATTGTAAGTAGAACTCTATTAGGAAGAGTTTGAGATGCTCATGAGATTGACTCAGGTAGGATAAGGAAAAGAAATTTTAGGAATTTTGAAAGGGAGCATGTGATGGCCGATTGTAGGACTCTTGGGGAAGCATTATCGATTTGGTCAATTGGTTTTGGTGTAATTGGCTAAGGGTTGTTTAGGGTGCTAGCCGAATACTTTTGAGGGCTTTTATGAGGTCTTGTTTTGATAATTAGGAGGGGTATGTGTCGACATCTTGAAGGGCTAGCTTTCAGGTTTTGCTAGATTGCTCTCTTGTGTGCCGTTTAGATATAGAACCCTTAGGGTTTTTGCTCTTTCTTTTGCTTTCCCCACTAATCTAGAAGCCGAACCCGCAAGCATCCATCACTTATGTCGACTTGGCCATAATCAAACCTCTCCTCTCTTTTTTAATCTTCATTCTCTTCTCCTCTCCTCTCTTCCTTTCTCTCATCTCCATCCTCTTTAATTTTCACAAAAGCCAAACCCACTTTCCTCTTTTCTACCTTCTTCTTAAGACCATTAGTCGACTACCATAAAAGCCGACACCACACTCACCATTGCCGTTCACATTTTGGTTCAAGACTTCTTCTTCTTCAGATATCTTTCTCTAAAACCAAATCTTACCCTTGTCTCTAGTGAACTCTTCTCAAACCCGAAGCATTCAATCTGGTAGTAGATTTCTTCATGGCCGACTACTCCAAAAGTCGAAATCGCGAAGTACATATTATTTCCTAGTGTCATTTTGTGTTAGCAGCCAAAACTTTTATATTCGTAGTAAATCGGGGATTGAACCTTTAGATCTGGTGGATCCATTATCGTGGTAAGTAATTAGAACTCCTTCTCATACATTATCTTTGGGTTTAAGAAAAGCCAGAAATCCCTAAATGCTTTAGAGAGGCTGTCGACTATAGTAAAAAGTAATGCTAGTCCTTCTAATCAGTGTTATGTGTAAGACCATTAGTCGACTACCATAAAAGCCGACACCACACTCACCATTGCCGTTCACATTTTGGTTCAAGACTTCTTCTTCTTCAGATATCTTTCTATAAAACCAAATCTTACCCTTGTCTCTAGTGAACTCTTCTCAAACCCGAAGCATTCAATCTGGTAGGAGATTTCTTCATGGCCGACTACTCCAAAAGTCGAAATCGCGAAGCACATATTATTTCCTAGTGTCATTTTGTGTTAGCAGCCAAAACTTTTATATTCGTAGTAAATCGGGGATTGAACCTTTAGATCTGGTGGATCCATTATCATGGTAAGTAATTAGAACTCCTTCTCATACATTATCTTTGGGTTTAAGAAAAGCCAGAAATCCCTAAATGCTTTAGAGAGGCTGTCGACTATAGTAAAAAGTAATGCTAGTCCTTCTAATCAGTGTTATGTGTATTTGTTAAGAAAGGGACGATTTAGCAAGGAGCGTGGGAGGCTTGGATCATTGGAACGACTAGATCTAGATCTAGTCACTATTTCGAGAAATGTAAGTGACTAAGGGCCTTAGATGGTGCTGGCCAAATAGGTATGTTCGTTTGGTGTCGATTATTCAATTAGATCTGTAGTGACATGTGGATTGAAATGACTGTAGGACAATCGCGTGGGACATTTCGTCTACGTCTGTTGTAAATCAGGTGTGTAAACGGACACCCTTTAGTAGACTAAATTGGCAAAATTCGAAAAGCCAAAATGCCAAAATTTTGGCATTTCATGGGTTTGCGAGCGCGCGACTGCTCATGGGTTGGTTGGAAGTGGTAAGATCTATAATCGAAATCAGTAAAGTTGTTGTGAGCATCATTTCATGCGTCTCGATAAATTTGGGCCTCCAAGGGCTGAATTTGGGCCAAACGGGCTTTTGGGTAAAAATGAGCAGTAAGCGGGTTCTGTTATTTTGTAGGTTAAAACTGTTAGAACACTTGTGAAATTTGGGCTAAGTGGGCCAAATTAGCTAGTAGACACTATAGGGCTCATTAGGGGTTTTAGGGCCCAATAACTCTAAGTTGCTAAAATGGGCTAGAAATGCTTCTCAGAATGTAACTGGACTGTTAATATCTGAAATGTACATAAATCCTTAAAAACTGGTATAATTACTAAAATACCCCTTAAGGGTGAAAAATTACGATTTTACCCCTAGGTGTAAAATGACCATTGTACCCCTAGGGCTAAATTGACTAAAATGGAAGCTATACTTTATTTGTTTACTATATGCCATGACATGTTTAACTATTGCATGGGATTAGGTTTATGATGGAGGAATTGCTAAGTAGCTTTGCCACATTTACTGAAAAGGGGTTTTGCCTCGTTTTACTAAAAGGGGTATGCCTCGGTTTTACTATTAGTGGCTTGGCCACGTTATCTGAACAGTTATGCTGCGACAGTGGTGTGTAGTGCTGAGTGGGTTGAGTTATTCCCCACATGGTGTGTAGGGCTGGTACGGGTGGTGTGTAGGGCTGGACATGGGCTAAGCTTTGCATTCATGCATTATTTCTGTTCTGTTGCTGTAATGGGCATATGGGCCACACTGATATCTGAATAGGGGTAAGGCCCAGTTAACTGATTACTGTAAAGGGCTAAGGCCTAGATAACTGATTACTGAATAGGGCTTTGGCCCAGTTATTACTGAAATTGGATAGGGCTTGGGCCTAGTAAGCTTGAGCTAATTTGGGCTCTGGATGGGCTTTCTTTACACACTGAGTTTCCAAACTCACCCGTCCTCTCATCTATGCAGGTGAGCCCTAGACTAGTGGACTTGGAGCTGGAGGGATTCAGAGTGGCCACGTGGACTGCACTTGATGGTTTAATTAAGCCCTTTACTATCATGTTTATTTTAAATTATTTTTCCTTATGGTTTTGGGTTTGTAATAAGGCCGCTTTAAGTATTTTAATTTTAGGGTTTTAATTCCTTATTTATAATTTGATTTAAATGAGTAGTCTAAAACTGTACGGGTTTTTCTCAAAATTAAACATTATTTTCAAAATGAAACATTTGTATCAAATGGATAACGAATAAATAAACAAAATCTTGTAACAAAATGAATTCTAAACTGGTAGTGGATAGGATGTTCACAATATTAAACCAGGATTTTCTTTCCAAACTATATTTACAGTTTTGCAAAACTCACCTTAATTGTTATAACTAAAAAGCATGATTAATCTGGCATTAATGTGACACACCAGACTTGGCCATAATGTCTGGGCTGGGTTTGGGGTGTTACATTTAGTGGTATTAGAGCCTGGTTGCAATAACTCGGCTGTGGATCGGGTCCAAATGTTTTCTTAAAATTTTAAAATTCAAGGCCCAAGAAGGGTATTTTAAAATTTATTTTTGGAAACTTTTAGGAAAATCTTGTTTTAAACTTATTTTCTTCAATAAATACTCATTTAAGGTTTACTTTAAAATGGTTTAGGTTTTAAACGGGCTTTCTAAAACCTAGTTTCTGAAGGAGTGGCACACTGAATCCCTGGCACCAAGTCTGTAAGTGTTTCTTCTCTTATACTGTACTTTACTGAAATGTTACTGTAGATAGAACTGAGACCCTACTATGATACTGTAGATAGGGTAGTACTGAAACTGTAAAGAATAAGACAGTAGGGAAACAAAACCCTAGAAGACTGACACTATAGCTGGGCTATGATTTCGTGAAAACAAACTCTTAAACACTATTCATGCATAAGACACTTGTAATAAACACTGGAATAATAAACTAATGTCATAAAATTCATAGTCATATAAGTCGATATGAGTACGAGGGCAGCTCGTGGATGAGGCCGTGAACATGGCCGAGGTAGTGTACAAGCGGGGTCTTTATCTTTAGAACACATGCCAGCTGAGAAGGCATGACCACTGCCTATAGCTGAGAATGGGCCGTATGATCGGGCTACAGGGGACAATGCTTTATCCCAGGCAATGTTAAGGGTCCTAGAGAGGGTTGCTGGAGCTAATACTGGGACTGTGAATAGAGGATCCATTTCTAAGTGACTCTGGGCTAACAGAGCAGAGGTCTTCTGGGGAATATCTGGAGTAGCTCCAAATATGGCTGAGTATTGGTTGGAAGCCACGGAGCGTATCATGGACGACCTGGATTACTCGGTGGACCAAAAGCTAAAAGGAGCAGTGTCTCTGCTGTGAGACGAGGCGTATCAGTAGTGGATCACTGTGAAGGAGAGTACCCCAGCTGAGCGGGTAACCTGGGAACTGTTTAAGACGGCTTTCAAGGGAAAGTACATCGGGACATGTAACGCCCTAATTTTCGGGATTTTTCGGGTTTTGTGAATTTTAGTGAAATTTTTAAAATTTTGGTGTTCTAAAGGTTGATAATGTATGTACATGTGTTAGTGGGCCTATAGAAGGCCCAAGTTTAAGTTAAAACTTGGTAAAATATTAAGTTGGATTTTCAAGTGAAAGGGGACTTGGTTAAGTGGGCTTTTAAGAAAAACCGTGTTAAATATGTCACAAGTGAGCTCTTGGTAAAGTGGCAAGGTGGAGCCACTAAGCTCCTAGAAAAGTGGCGCCTAAGTGGATATTCAAGGACAAGGGTTCGAGTTACAAGGTAAGCGTAGAGTTCTTTTTAATTTTTAAGCATGTGCCGGGCATGTGCCTGACTTAAGTGAATTTTGGCAAGGGGGCTTTAGGGACTTGGGCCGATTGCTTTAGAGGGACTACTAGGGTTATATCATTTTCTTTTTTTCTGTCATGACAATTAGGGTTAGCCATCTTAGGAATTTTTCTCTGTTCTACTGTCAGAAAAGCCAAAAGTTGCCTCCATGGAAAGCTCATAGCCGAATTCTTCCTCTCCACCTCTACCATTGTTTTTTTTCATTTTTCTTCTTCCCCTTTGATCTCTTCCCTAGCCGAATACCCACCTTGCACAGATCCACTCTTTCTTTTGCTTTCATTTCTCTTAAAATCAACCATAACCGATTGCTCAAAGTGCCAGAAATCCCGAAAACTGCTTCCTTTCTTGTCGATTTCTTGTAAGCCGAATCACCCCTATTCCTTTCACCTGTTATGGCCGATTACTACACTCCCTTGAATCACACCATTGTCGAAACCATCACCCAAAATCTACACCCAAAACGCCATCCTCTTTTCTTGTTAAAAAGCCGAAATCACCATAGTTGTAGGGAGATAGTCGAAATTGCAAATCTCAGAGATAAGGTTTCTACTGACGTTTAAGGGTCAGATTTACATCAGATCTGCATAGGAACTGAAGGGAAATCGTTGGTAAGTGTTTAATACTTCAGATCTGTTCAATATTTCATATTTGGAAAAGCCGAAAGTCCCTAAAGTTAAGGATTTTGTCGTTTTGGACTTTTGGTAAATCAAGTGGTGTTTTCTTTGTTCTTTTTGTGTGTTAGTTAGAGAAGAAGGTGATCAAACAAGGAGTTGAAGACATTGGAACATCAGATCTAGATCTAAAGGGATCTAAATCGGCAAGGTAAGAACATTAAGGCCATTGGAGGTGTTGGCCGAATGTGTAAGTAAGGCTTTGGGTAAGTTTTCAATTCAGATTAAGTGTTAATATGGTCTAATCAATTAAGTATTGGATTGTAGGGATTAACGCATAGGAGATCTCGTAGGAGAAACTGCAAAATAGGTGTATGTTTCAAACGCCCTTCAATGCGCAAATCGGCAAAAGCTAAAAAAGCCGAAATGCCGAAGTTTCGGTATTTCGAGAGCTTGTGAGCGTGCGAACGTTCTCAAGTTAGTAGGAGAAGGTTAGTTTTGGAATTGGCACTTTAGGCGTGTTGACTGCTAAATTTTGGACATTATGGTAAGTTGGGCCTCGGTGGGCCAAATATGGGCCCAATGGGCGATTTGGGTCCATGTGAGTAAAAATGGGTTTAAAGGTAATATTATGAACTGTAGGCGTGAAAACAGTTAAAACAGGATAACTGATTATGAAATTGGGACTAAATGGGCCTAATGGGCCAATCGACGTAATAGGGCTCATTAGGGGTTTTAGGGCTTGAATGCTAAGACTGAAAAACTGAGTTAACCGGACTTCTGTGACAACTATGTGATTAATAAATACTGTAATAAGCATGAAATCTGTAACATGAGAGCAAAATTACTGAAATACCCTTAGGGTAAGAAATTACTGTTTTGCCCTAGGTAGAAAATTACCGTTATACCTTTAGGGCTAAAATTGACTGTACTGTTTGACATGACTGTTACTGTTATTGCATGCCATGATATGTATCTATTGCATGGGTTGGGTTTTGATAATGGAGGAAGTGTGAGTGGCACAGCCACGTTACTGAAAAGGGGCTATGCCTCGTACTGTTTCTGAAAGGGGCTTTGCCTCGTATACTGTTTAACTGAGCAGCCATGCTGCGACTATGGTGTGTGGGCTGGGTGGGTCGAGTTATTCCCCACATGGTGTGTTGGCTGGTACGGGTGGTGTGTAGCGGTTGGTGGGTTGAGTAGTCTCCCCAATTGGGTTTGCATTTATACTGTATTACTGTACTGTACTGTTCTGGGCCTATGGGCCAATCTGTTATCTGAATAGGGCTTCAGCCCAGTATCTGTTATAGGGCCTTGGCTCAAATTACTGTTTCCTGAATAGGGCTTCGGCCCAGTATCTGACTAAGACTGGTTAGGGTTTAGGCCTAGTGGGCTTGAGCCAATTTGGGCTTTGGATGGGTTCTGCACACACTGAGTTTTCCCAAACTCACCCCTTTCTTTCCATCCTTGCAGGTGAGCCCTAGATCGTGACTTGGACGCTGGGAGGGATTCAGAGTGGCCACGAGGACTGAACTTTCATCATAGTTGGTTTCTTTTTATTTTTATTTATTTAATTACCTTTTATTGGTTTTATTTTGATATGGGTTGTAATAAGGCCGCTATAACTGTTATTCGGGATTTCTCTACCGTTTTATTTCAAACACAAACCTACACCGTTTTCAAAATTAAACAAACATTTTATTAACCAACCTGACTTTACTGAAGACTAAGGAGGACAATAAGACTAAAATGAAACGATTAACAAATGAGATAGAAATTAGGTTGAATAATAATTAAATCGGGAATTTCAAGAAAAACAAGTATTACTTTTCAAAAATCTCAAACATCAGACTTAGTATATAGGACGGCGTAGCATAGTCTAAGTGATGTAGCACACCGGACATGGCCATAACGTCTGGGCCAGGTCTGGGGTGTTACAAGGCAAGCTACTTGGATGCCCGGAGGAAAGAATTTCTGAACCTGAGCCAGGGTAATAAGTCTGTTGCTGAATATGAGGTAGAGTTTTTGAGATTGAGCTGGTATGCTAGGGAATAGTTGCTACGGAGTACGAACGTATCATTCGTTTTGAGGATGGCCTCAGGGATAAGGTTAGGGTACTGAAAGCTCCACAAAGGGAGCGTGATTTTTTCGCATTGGTGGAAAAGGCTAAGATAGCTGAGGAGGTCAAGCGTACTTAGCGGCAGAACCGAGAGAAGGATCGAAGCCGATTCAAGAGGGATTCTAGACCTTCGGGTGCTACAAATAGGAATACCAAGCCAACTGAGTGGATGAATCGGTCCAAGTGGTTCCGGTAAATACAGTTAGACTGCAGGCTTGTGGGGCTGTGGTAGAGTACATCTGGGAGAATGCTGGAAGCGTACTAGAGCATGTCTCCAGTGTGGGTCCAATGAGCATAGGGTCCAGGACTTTCCTCGGAGGCCAGCTCAGAGTTGCTCAACCGGTGCGAGGTGGACCACAACCGCCGAGAGGCTGTGGTCAAGGTAGGGGTGGCAACGGAAATGGTCATGGATGTGGGGCACCTGGCAGAGGTGCTGGAAATGCAGAGGCTTGTCAGCCAGCATTGGTGTATGTTGTAGCTGGTACGTTTTTTATCTCTAGCATGCCATACACTGCCTTGATAGATATGGGTTCTACCCAGTCATGCCATACACTGCCTTGATAGATATGTGTTCTACCCAATCATATGTTGCATGTGACATATCTGGGTCATTGGGTGTGCACTCTGAGGAAACTGTGAGTGGGGTAACTGTGATAAGTCCACTGGCTCATTCGGTTAGGGTAGACAAACTCTTTAGGGAGGTGCCTTTAGAGACCCAATGTAGGACTTTCTCTAGAGACTTAATGGAGCTACCGTTCAGAGAATTCAATCTTATCTTGGGGACAGACTGGCTTGCTAAGCATAATGCGACTTTGGACTGTACTACTAAACGGATGGTGTTATGAACTACAGAGGATAAGGAGGTGATGGTTATAGGGGAGCAAATAGACTACTTGTCCAATGTGGTCTCGGCCTTGAGGGCTGAGAAGCTGATTCGCAAGGGTTGCGAGGCATATCTAGCATTTGTAAGTAAGTCGGAGACTAAGGGTTTGGCTATGGAGGAGGTTAGAACTGTTAAGGAATTTCAAGATGTTTTTCCTGAGGAGCTTACTAGATTGCCTCCAAATCGTGAAGTCGAATTTGGAATCGACTTGCTGCCTGGAACGACTCCAGTGTCCATCGCACCTTATAGGATGGCACTAAATGAGTTAGGGGAACTGAAAGCTCAAATCCAAGAGTTGTTGGATAGAGGTTTTATTAGACCGAGTGTGTCTTCATGGGGAGCACCAGTGCTGTTCGTGAAGGAGAAGGATGGGACGATGCGTATGTGCATCGATTATCGCCAGTTGAACAAACTAACGATAAAGAATAAGTACCCTCTACCTAGGATCGATGATCTGTTTGACCAGCTTAGAGAAGCTTCGGTATTTTCCAAGATCGATCTTCGATCTGGATACCATTAGTTAAGGGTCAAAGAGGTGGATAGTCATAAGACAGCATTCAGAACTCGGTATGGTCATTACGAGTTTCTGGTTATGCCGTTTGGACTGACGAATGCACTTGCGACTTTCATGGATTTGATGAATCGGGTACTCTAACCATATTTGGATCGATTTGTAGTTATCTTTATCGATGATATTCTGGTGCGCTCAGAAACTGAGGAGAAGCATGATGAGCATCTCCGTGTTGTTTTGCAAGTATTGAGAGAGAAGCAACTCTATGTAAAATTTAGTAACTGTGAATTTTGGTTGCGAGAAGTGACATTTTTGGGTCATGTTGTTTCTGCTGACGGGATTAGGGTGGATCCTCGGAAAATTAAAGCGGTTCTAGATTGGAAGCCGCCAAGGTCGATATCGGAAATTCAAAGTTTTCTGGGTTTAGCAGGCTACTATAGAAGGTTTGTAGAAGGATTTTCTTTGATTGCTGCACTGTTAACGAAACTAATGAGAAAAGGAGTATCTTTTGTATGGACTGAGAAATAGTAAAAAGCTTTTGATAAGCTGAAGAAGGTATTGACTGAGGCGCCAGTGTTGATTCAGCTGGAGTTAAGGAAGGATTTCACCGTGTACAGTGATGCGTCGCTTGTGGGGTTAGGTTGTGTGCTGATACAAGAGGGTAAGGTGGTCGCTTATGCTTCGCAACAACTTAAGCCTCACGAGGCAAACTACCCTACACATGATTTGGAGTTGGCAACAGTGATCTTTGCGTTAAAGATCTGGAGACACTATCTGTATGGGGAAAAGTGTATTATATACACGGATCATAAGAGTCTCAAGTATTTGTTGACTCAGATGGAGTTAAACCTTAGGCAATGAAGATGGATAGAGTTGCTTAAGGATTCCGACTGTTTGATTGAGTATCACCCAGGTAAGGCAAATGTGGTAGCTGATGCACTAAGCCGAAGGGCTATAGCTGAGTTGATAGCAATGTCTACTCGTCTGAGTCTTTATGACGATGGAAGCTTGTTAGCAGAGTTACAAGTGAGACCAACTTAGGTTGAGCAAATTAAGGAGAAACAGTTAGAGGATGAGTCGTTAGTTCCTCAATTTCAGCAAGCTAGGAACAATGAGAATTCTGATTTTAGACTAAATAGTGAAGGAGTTCTGTGCTTTCGAGGAAGAGTTTGTATTCTGAAGGACTCTGACTTGAGGCAGTCAATTCTGAAAGAGGCTCATGGTGGACCTTGTGCAATGCATCCTGGAGGGAATAAGTTATATCAAGATTTGCAAGAGTTGTACTGGTGGCCTGGACTTAAGCGAGAAGTGATCGAATTTATGGGAAAATATCTGACATGCCAGTAAGTAAAGGCTGAGCATCAACTGGCTTCTGGACTGCCATAGCCAGTGAAGATTCCACTTTGGAAGTGGGAGAGGGTAACCATGGATTTTGTGAGTGGGCTACCTTTGACACCTTCTAAGAAAGACTCAGTATGGGTAATTTTGGATAGGTTAATGAAATCTACCCATTTCATACCTGTCCGAACCAATTACTCACTTCAGAAGTTGGCTAAGTTGTATGTGGCAGAGGTAATGCGACTCATGGGTGCCAGTTTTAATAATTTCTGATTGGGATCCTAGGTTTACATCTTAATTCTGGAAAAAGTTGCACGAGGCGTTGGGTAAGGATTGGATTTCAGCACTGCTTTTCACCCTCAGACTAATGGACAGTTAGAAAGGGTTATTCAAGTTCTGGAGGACATGTTAATGGCTTGTGTTATCGACTTCCGTGGTAGTTGGGAGGATTACTTGCCATTGGCAGAATTTGCTTATAATAACAGCTATTAGGCAAGTATTCAGATGGCTCTATATGAGGCACCATATGGGTGAAGGTGTCGTACGCCTACATGTTGGACAGAGTTGGGAGAACGTCAGGTTCTTGGGCCAGAGTTAGTGGCAGATACTGAGGATAAGGTTAAGTTGATCAGAGATCGGGTAAAAGAACCGTCCGACAGACAAAAATCTTATGCTGATCTAAAGCGTAAGGAAATTGAGTATTCAGTGGAAGATATAGTTTTCTTGAAGGTCTCGCCTTAGAAGAAGATATTAAGGTTTGGTAAGAAGGGTAAATTGAGTCTGCGGTTTATAGGGCCTTATCAGGTTCTTAAACGGTTAAGGCCAGTAGCTTACCAATTGGAGTTACCGCCGGAGCTGGACCACATTCATGATGTTTTTCATGTGTCTATGATAAGACGATATCAATCGGATCCTTCACATGTCGTACCAGTAGAGGAGATTGAGGTAAAGACCGACTTGATGTTTGAAGAAGAGCCTGTGCAAATACTGGATCGAGAGGTCAAAGTGTTAAGAGGACGTCAGTTCCTTTAGTAAAAGTGCTTTAGCGCAACCATGGCAGAGAAGAGGCTACTTGGGAGCCAGCAGAGGCGATGCGTCAACAATACCCTCACCTATTTGGATCAGGTAAATTTCGAGGCTGAAATTTTTTTAAGTGGGTAGAGTTGTAACGCCCTAATTTTTGGGATTTTTCAAGATTTTTGCGATTTTGGTGTCAGTATGAAATTTTGTTGCTTGGCTATGAAATTTATGTTTTAAGTGTGTTAGTGGGCCTTTAAAAGGCCCAAGCCTAAGTTAAAACCCAATAGAAATATCAAATTTTGGGACTTAACAAGAAGGGGTCTTAGTTATGTGAGCTTTGAAGAAAAAGTGGGTGGTTTAAGACACAAGTGAGCCCTTGGTAAAATGGCAATGTGGCGCCACTTAGAGCCTAAGAAAGTGGCGTGTGGATGTGTGCAAGGGCCAACGTTCAAGTCACAAGGTAAGCAGTATGGTATTTTATTTTTGTTGCATGTGTTAGTCATGTGATGGATTGCAAGTAAAACTCTGTTGGGAAGAGTTTGAGATGCTCATGAGATTGAATCAGGTAGGATAAGGAAGAGAAATTTTAGGAATTTTGAAAGGGAGCATGTGATGGCCGATTATGAGACTCTTGGGGAAGCATTGCCAATTTGGTCAATTGGTTTTGGTGTAATCGGCTAAGGGTTGTTTAGAGTGCTAGCTGAATACTTTTGGGGGCTTTAAGGAGGTCTTGTTTCGACAATTAGGAGGGGTATGTGCCCACAGCTTGAAGGGCTAGTTTTCGGGTTTTGCTAGATTGCTCTCTTGTTTCCGTTTAGATATAGAACCCTTAGGGTTTTTGCTCTTTCATTTGCTTTCTCCCACTGATCTAGAAGCCGAAGTCGCAAGCATCCATCACTTGTACCGACTTGGCCATAATCAAACCTCTCCTCTCTTTTTTAATCTTCATTCTCTTCTCCTCTCCTCTCTTCCTTTCTCTCATCTCCTTCCTCTTTAATTTTAATAAAAGCCGAACCCACTTTCCCCTTTTCTACCTTCTTCTCAAGACCATTAGTCGACACCACAAAAGCTGAAACCGCACTCACCATTGCCGATCACATTTTGGTTCAAGACTTCTTCTTCTTCAGATATCTTTCTCTAAAACCGAATCTTACCCTTGTCTCTAGTGAACTCCTCTCAAACCTGAAGAATTCACTCTAGTAGTTGATTTCTTCATGGCCGACTACTCCAAAAGCCGAAACCTCGAAGCACATATTATCTCCTAGTGCCGTTGTGTGCAAGGAGTTAAAACTTTCGAGTGGGAGATTTCATCTACGTCTGTCCTAAATCAGGTGTGTAAACGAACACCCTCTAGTAAACTAAATCGGCAAAAGTTAAAAAGTCGAAATGTCGAAATTTTGACATTTCTTGGGCTTGCGAGCTTGCGAGCGCTCGTGGGTCTGTTGGAAGTGGTAAGATTGTAATCGAAATTGGTAAAGTTGATGTGAGCGCAATTTTGTGCGTCTCGGTAAATTTGGGCCTCGAGGGGCTGAATTTGGGCCCTACGGGTTTCAGACCCATTTGGGTAAAAACGAGAGGTAAGTGGGTTCTAATATTTTGTAGCTTGAAACTATTAGAACACCTGTGAAATTTGGGCTAAGCGGGCCAAATTAGCTAGTAGACACTATAGGGCCCATTAGGGGTTTTAGGGCCCAATAACTCTAAGTTGCTAAAATGGGCTAGAAACGCTTCTTAGTAGGTAACTGGACTGTTAATAATTGAAATGTGCATAAAACCCTAAAAACTTGTATAATTACTGAAATACCCCTTAAGGGTGGAAAATTACAGTTTTACCCCTAGGTGCAAAATGACCATTGTACCCCTAGGGCTAAATTTGACTAAAATGCATGCTATACTTTATTTGTTTACTGGATGCCATGACATGTTTAACTGTTGCATGGGACTGGGTTTATGATGGAGGAAGTGCTAAGCGGCTTTGCCACGTTTACTGAAAGGGGCTTTGCCTCGTTTTATTAAAAGGGGCTATGCCTTGGTTTTACTGTTAGTGGCTCAGCCACGTTATCTGAGCAGCTATGCTGCGATTGTGGTGTGTAGGGCTCGGTGGGTTAAGTTATTCCCCACATGGGTTAAGTTATTCTGTTCTGTTACTGCAATGGGCCTATGGGCCGCACTGATATCTGAATAGGGCTATGGCCCAGTTAACTGATTACTGTAAAGTGCTAAGGCCCAGATAACTAATTACTGAATAGGGCTTTGGCCCAGTTATTACTGAAATTGGATAGCGCTTGGGCCTAGTAAGCTTAAGCTGATTTGGGCTCTGGATGGGCTTTCTTTACACACTGAGTTTCCAAACTCACCCTATAACACCCCAAACCCGGCCCAGATGTTACGGCCAAATCTGGTGTGTCACATCACCTAAAGCTAACCATGTTACCTAGTTACTAAGATTGGGGTAAGCTTTGCAAACCGACATTGTGGGTTTAAGAAAAATTCCCGGTTTTTAGAGAACGTCCTAAGCATTACTAGTTATTAAGAGGGTAATATTAAAACTTAACTTTGTTACTCGTTTGAAACGTGTGATGAGATTTTGAAAACATTTGATTAATTTTAAGAAAAACTTGCGCATCTATATTCAATATAATTAAAGTAGTGTATGAATAAGTAATTAAAAACCCAAAACAGAAATAATTAGACCGGCCTTATTACAACCCAGAACCATAATAAAAATAATTAAAAATGAATACAAAAATAAAATAAATTAAAATAGAACTTAAATAACTGCAGTCCATGTGGCCACTCCGAATCCCTCCCAGCTCCAAGTCCACCAATCTAGGGCTCACCTGCATGGATGGAGAGAAAGGGGTGAGTTTGGAAACTCAGTGTGTAAGGAAAGCCCATCCAAAGCCCAAACCAGCTCAAGCCCACTAGGCCTAAGCCCTATCCAGTCTCAGTAATAACTGGGCCGAAGCCCTATTCAGTAATTAGTTATCTAGGCCTTAGCCCTTTTCAGATAACAGTATGGCCATAGGCCCATTACAGTAATAGATCGATGAATATGCTGGTATGCAAGCTCAAACCCAGCCTATGTCCATCCGCTACACTCCATCCGTACCAGCCCTACACTCCATGTGGGGAATAACTCAACCCACCCAGCCTTACACTCCATAGTTGCAGCGTAGCAGCTCAGATAGTAGTAAATTGAGGCAAAGCCTCTGGTACGTGGTCAAGCCAGTTTCAATACTTCCTCCATCAATATCCCAGTCCCATGCAACAGATATTCATGACATGGCATGCAATAAATAGTAACAGTAAAACATGCGTTTTGGTCAAACTTAGCCCTAGGGGTCTAATGGTCATTTTACACCTAGGGGTAATTTAGTAATTTCCACCCATAAGGGGTATTTCAGTAATTATGCCAATTTTTAGGGTTTCATACACATTTTAATCAGAAGTAGTCTAACTTTTATCTCTGTAGTTTATTTAGTCTATTTTAGCAGTTTACAACCATTAGGCCCTAAAACCCCTAATGGGCCCTACAATGTCTACTAGCTACTTTAGCCCATCTAGTCCAAATTTTACGATCGATTTACCAGTTTTAGCAATTTTAGACCTACAGTCTACCAGCACGTATTTATTGCCTATTTTCACCTATATGGGCCCGTAAGCCCATTGGGCCCACATTTAGCCCATCGAGGCCCAGACTTACCGAAGTGCACGAAATTGTGCGCTCAACCATCTTGCCACTTGCGATTACAGATCCAGTGCGAATACCAGAATTTCGGCATTTCAACTTTTCAGCTTTTGTCGGTTTGAACTATAAGAGGGTGTTCGATACACACCTAATTTGCGACAACTGCTAACGAAATCTCCCATGGTATCCTACAATCGATCACTCCAACTCTTAGATTACAAATCAATAATAACCAAACCTAATAAACACTTACCATATTCGGCCATAATCACCTAAGGCCCTTGAGATCTTACTTTTGCTGAAATTAGTTACTAGATCTAGATCTAGTCGTTCCACTTGCCCAAACCCTCGATCTGCAACCTCTAGATTACTCTATCACCAAAATAAATCAAGTGTTAAACCCCTTAGAGCTTTAAGCCCCAATCGACAGCCTCTCTAAACCTCTAGGGATTTCGGCTTTTCTAAATCCCGAAATAATGAATAGATCTGAGATGTCGAGTACTTACCACAGGTTTTCCTTAATCAAAGCGATTCATCTACTCAAATCTGATGCAGATCTAGCCCCTAAACACTAGCAGATTTCAAATCTTAGAGATCTAAAGATTCGGCTATATGTCCCTAAAAACTATGGTCTTTCGGCTTTTGGAACTGTGACGAGGAAGATGATTTGGTGTGGTGGTTTCAAAGTGGCGTTGCCGACAGAGATTGGGGTTTAGAGGGTGTGATAATCGACCAAAAGAGATGAAGAAGATAGGAGGATTTTGGCTACAAGAAATCGGCACAAGAAGCAGCCTTTTGGGATTTCAGCTTTTAGTAGTTGATGGGTTGATAAGAAAAGAATGGCAGATTCGGTTTTTGAAGAGAAGAAAAGGAAAGATGAATGAGGAAGAGAGGTAGTTTTGGCTAAAGAAGAAAAGAAAAAGAAAAGAATGGAAGAGAGGAGAAGAGAAGGGAGAATTCGGCTCAAGGGAAAGCTTACTTGCATTTTTGGCTTTTTGGCACATTAAAGGGAGAATAAATCAATAGTGAAAACTCTAGGTGGCTAACCCTAATTTACCAAGACAGAAAAAGAATTAAAAACTAACCCTAATGACTACCTAAGCAAACGACATAGCCTCCCCAAGGCCCTAGTCGAATTCTACTTAAGTCCCATCACATGCCCGGCACATGCCCAAAAATAAAAGTATCATCTGCTTACCTTGTGACCTAAACTCTGGCCCTTAAACCCATTCCACACGCCACTTTTTTAGGAACTTAGTGGTGCCACCTTGCCACCTTACCAAGGCCCTTTTTATGTCTCAGTTTACTAACTTTTTCTTAAAGGCCCACTTAACCAAGTCCCTTTCACTTAAAAACCAAAGTTGATATTTCTACCGGGTTTTAACTTAGGCTTGGGTCTCCTAAAGGCCCACTAACATCGTTAAACATAATTTCAGTAACCAAATACCAAAATTTCAAGATTTCACCAAAAATCACAAAAACTCGAAAAATCCTGAAAATCAGGGCGTTACACATCGCTTCCTCTCATCTACGCAAGTGAGCCCTAGACTGGTGGACTTGGAGCTGGAGGGATTTAGAGTGGCCACGTGGACTGCACTTGATGGTTTAATTAAGTCCTTTACTGTCATGTTTATTTTAAATTATTTTTCCTTATGGTTTTGGGTTTGTAATAAGGCCGCTTTAAGTATTTTAATTCCGGGGTTTTTAATTCCTTATTTATAATTTGATTTAAATGAGTAGTCTAAAGCTGCGCGTGTTTTTCTCAACATTAAACAACATTTTCAAAATGAAGCACTCGTATCAAATGGATAATGAATAGACAAACAAAATCTTGTAACAAAATGAATTCTAAATTAGTAGTGGATAGAATGTTCACAATATTAAACTTGGATTTTCTTTCCAAACTATATTTACTGTTTTGCAAAACTCACCTTAATTGTTATAACTAAGGAGCGTGATTAATCTGCCGTTGATGTGACACACCAGACTTGGCCGTAACGTTTGGGCCGAGTTTGGGGTGTTACACGCTTCATTCCCATAGTTTGCCGATTTGGCAAATTTGCTAGCTACGGGTAAATTTCCAAACAATCTATCTCAATCCGAGATCAAGCACAGAAAAAGAGAATATCGATACTACATATGGGATGATCCATATTTATGGAAAAGTTGCTCAGATCAAATTGTCCGACGATGCGTAAGTAACAGTGAGGTAAAATCCATACTTGAGTTTTGTCATTCCTATGCTTGCGGTGGACATTTTGACCCTAAACGTACTGCACACAAAATTATTGAGTGCGGATTTTATTAGCCAACCTTGTTTAAAGACACTTACAACTTTTGCAAGGCGTGTGACAGATGCCAAAGAGTCGGAAATCTAAGCCGAAGTAGTGAGATTTCGTTAAATCCTATACACATCTATGAAATTTTTGATGTCTGGGGGCTCGACTATATGGGGCTGTTTACCTCATCATTTGGAAATTTATACATTATTTTGGCCGTTGATTATGTTTCGAAATGGGTAGAGGCGAAAGCCACCCGAGAATATGATGAGAAAACCACAACTAATTTTTTGCGTGATTTTATTTTCTCCAGATTTGGAACTCCGAGAGCGATCATTTACGACAGAGGAACACATTTCATTAACCAAGTTGTCGAAGCTTTGATGAAGAAATATGGCATGACTCAGCGAATAGCGATAGCTTATCATCTGCAAACCAACGGACAAAAAGAGGTGTCAAATCGAGAAATCAAGTCAATCCTAGAGAAGACAGTTAAACCAAATTAGAAGGATTGGAGCTTGAAGTTAGTTGATGCGTTGTGGGCATATCGCACGGCCTACAAAGGACCTATCGAGATGTCACCTTACTAACTTATTTTCGGCAAACCTTGCCACTTACCTGTCAAACTCGAGTATAGGGCACTTTGGGCGGTGAAGGAATGTAATATGGAGATGAACGCTGTTGGCGAAGCACAGAAACTTCATATCCAAGAGCTTGAGGAGATTCACTGAAACGCTTACGATAGTGCACAACATTATAAAGAGCAAACAAAAGCATTTCATGACAAGCGCATTTCATTTAAATCTTTTTCCGTTGGGTAGAATGTCCTCCTATTTAACTCAAAATTAAAAATTTTTGTAGGAAAACTTAAGTCCAAGTGGAGCAGACCATTTACCGTGATCAATTTTTTTCCTCATGGAGCCGTGGAAATTGAGGATAGCTCAGGTGCACAGTTTAAAGTTAATGGACAGCGGCTAATACCTTTTTTTAAGAGCACACCAATCGAACTGATTGAAGAAATTGGGTTGGAAGAGCTAAAAATCTGACAGGAAAATGTTTAGCTTAACGACGTTAAACAAAACGCTAAATGAGAGGCAACCTATTTGTTTACTTTTCATCAATTTTTATTTTTGCACTTTTATTTGTCATTTGTTCAGACCTCCCAATGCCCTCGAAGAGAACATCATGGAAATACTCTCCTTCCTTTGCCCCAACCGTGGCTGTGGCCGCGGTCGTCATTGATCACGGGGAGTATCCTTTACCCTTCTTTGTTCTTAAATGTATTTTTTTCCATATTGGGACAATACGATTAAGTGAAGGGAAGGGTAAAGGATGACATTAATTTTGCCTTGCTTGTCATATTTGTTTGATAATATGTTTGTTTGAATTGATTAGAAGAACAACTCCTTTGCCATTGCTCGCCGCTAAACATGTTATGATTATTTTAGTTCATAAAGATAGTTGAATTCTAGCATGCTATATAATCGAATGATATGGGTAAGTCCAATTTGACAACCCTCGCAATTTGTCTTGATGTTGTTAGTTGAATTCCTCACCTAGCTTAATTAATTAGCCCATTTTGTGAGAACTTAAGCCTTTAGCATGTATGACTATATTTTTATGCTCTTTTTCTTGCTTGAGAGTGTCAATTTGGACATTGGAATCTAGAAGTTGTGGCTTGTATGCATTTTGGAGATTACATTGGTATTTGATGCATTAATATGATTTAGGCATTAGGATTTACTCTTTTGTTTTGTCAAAGGTAAAAGAGAGGGATAAATGAAAAGGCTCGTGTTTAAAATCTTGGTGAAAACAAAGAACATGGGATTAAGCTTCAACTTGGTTCACTAGGGAAAAAGAAAGGGTAGGCCTTTTAGTGAGGTAAAAAAAAGACAAAACAAAAAGAAAACAAAAAAAAAAGACAAAAAGAAAAAAAGAAAAAAAGAAAAAAAGACAAGAAAAAAGAAAAAGAAAAAGGAAAAAAAAAATAGAACAGTTTGATGACTTGTTCATTGTAGTTACCTTTGTTTGCTTTGCTTATTCTTGTTACCTATGTTTTCTAAGGTTGTGGACACGATTTAGTTACTTGTTCGAAAAGTCTTGTCTTGATTTTCTTTAGCCTCATTTTAGCCTTATTCTCCACCTTTACCTAAGCCTCATTACACCCTTTTATTAAAAGTCCTAATGATTTTTGCATCTCATTTCCTTTAAGTAGTGGAGAATTGATCTTGCCACAAGCCTATGGAGACCCTTATTCAAATTTTGACTTTGAGTGAATTTGCTTTCTACACTCGAAACACTTTGAGTGATTTGAGTGCATATTGGTAAGAATTAAGCTTAGGTTAGAATTTGATTTATAATTGATAGACAATGGTAAGGTTGAATGATTGTTCTTGCTTGCACCTATTCGTTTTGATTCATGCTTTATTCGTGTCATTTTTTGTGCACTTGAACTCTCATAACTTTGTTTAAGACTTGCAACGGTTTAGGAGAAAGATGATTAAGCTTTTGATTAATTTATTTCAAACATACTTGAGGGCAAGTATGAGACAAGTGAGGGGAATTTGATGTACTCTTCTATTTGACGCTTTTTGCTTGTTAATTCCTTTGTCTTGTGAATTTTTCACTACTTAATTGGTTGCATTTGATTTATTTCTTGTGTAGTGAACCTAATATTGGAAATGGCAACAAAAGGACGTAATCTGCAGTTTTCTTTCTTTTTATTTTGTCATGGCTGGAGTCGTGGGCACGACGTTGGGCACGACGCAGATCTGATGTGGCAGATCAAAAGTCAACGCGAGGAATATTCTGGAAACAACTTATCTTGATCTATTGACGTGATTTGGGGGATTTTGGATTTCATTTTCATAATTTTAAGATATTATCTTATCTTTTTTTGATTAGTTTCCTAGTTGTTTTGGGAATTTGAAGCCTATAAATACCCACCTTTGGGTAAGGCTAAGGATCATCTTTTGTCTTTAGTTATTGTTGCTACTTTATTTTCATTTTCAATAAAGTTTTCTTCTTTTGTTTTATTTTTGCTTACTTTTATTTTATTTTACGCTTTTACATTATCAAAACATGTTAAGTGTGATAATCAATATCATGCTTCGCTAATTTTTCTCAAGCTAAGAGCTAGTACGAATCAATTCCACACGTGAGAATTGAATATTTGCTTAAATCCCTTTGGGATACATTTTCGTCTTTTTGCTCAGATAGTTTGGCAATCGGCCTTACTAAAACTTTTAAATGTTTTTCAAATCAAAAGGGATCCATTGGTCTGGAATTGTTTAATTATACAGTTGGGAGGAAGGATAGGCCTGTGGCATTTCGACTTCCTATGAACACTCTTAGCGGTGGTCCACTAAGGAAAGACGAGATCAGAAACAATTCTTGGTGAGACAACTTTCGAGTCAGGCTTTTCCTGTTTTAAAACTAAGTATTTTAACGGCGATAGACGTGGCTGATTTACTTAAGAATCGACTTTCGAAGATAGACTTGGGAAGATCGGTTACATGAGAGAAAAGCAACTTACGATGGGTTGGGCCTCGTAGACTGTAACCGATATGAATTCTGGAGCAAAAATCTATTTTTGATGATCGTGGGAATTGACAAAACTAGCTCGAGGCGATTTTTATACTCGTGATTATTCAATTTAATCTTTCACCTTCTTTATTTTACTGCTTCTATTTTAATACATCTTTCTTTACAATCTTACTTGTTTATTTTATTTCCTTGTTACTTCTAAAATCATGCCCATTTTTTTTACTCTCTATTTTAGCTCCTAGGTTGGGAACAAGAAATTTAATCAAGAATTCCATTAAACTCCCTGTGGATCGACCCTCTTCCACTATTCTACCTTTTTATTTTATTTTTGAAGAGGTTTATTTTATTTTGATAAGCAAAATGACGCTTGTCAATGCCACTAATGCCACTAGAGACGCAACTTAAAACGACTCCGTTTAAGCTAAAGTAATAAATTTTAATAGTTTAATTATTTCTTAAATTCCTTTTAAACTAAGTTTGCTTTGTTTCAAACAATATATCTAATTTGTAAAAATTTATAATTGTGTACGAAATTAATGTTAAAAAATGAAACCAAACCCTAAACCATAAATCCATTGACCCTAAATATATATATTACAGCATACAAAGTTATTAAAGAAGAATATTATTACTTACTCACCCTAAAATAAATTTATTTTTTGTCATTTTTATCAAAATCCCTAACCATTAAACCCTAATACCCTAACCCTTAAAACCATAAACACTAAGACCCTAAACCCTAAACAGTAAATGTAACGCCCTAATTTTTAGGATTTTTTAGGATTTTTTACGATTTTGATGAAATTTTGAAATTTGGTTGTTAGATTATGGAATTTATGTTTTAAGTGTGTTAGTGGACCTTTAGAAGGCCCAAGCCTAAGATAAAACCTGGCAGAAATATCAAATTTTGGATTTAAAGTGAAGGGGACTTGGTTAAGTGGGCTTTTAAGAAAAAGTGAGTAAAATAAGACTCAAGTAAGCCCTTGGTAAAGTGGCAATGTTGCACCACTTAAGTGCCTAAAAAAGTGGCGTGTGGACAGGTGTGCAAGGGCTAGAGTTCAAGTCACAAAGTAAGCATTGTGTGTCTTAATTATTTTTATGCATGTGCCAGACATGTGATGGTTTCCAAGTAGAACTCTGCTGAGGAGAGTTTGGGTTATTCATGAGATTAGATCAGGTAGGATAAGGGAGAGAGATTTTAGGAATTTCAATTTGAAGCAAGAAGTGGTCCGCCAAGGGACTGTGAAGTAGCATAATCGACTAAGGTTTGGCTGAATGCTTTTGGGGTCTTCCTTGAAGTCCTAATTCGGTAATTTGGGTAGGTGTGTATGCCAATTTGTGTACGGGTTTGAGCTCTCGGGTTAGGCACTTAAGGGCTATCTTGTATGGCCGAATAGGTAAGGTGCCCTTAAGTTCCTTTTCTTCCTCTTTCTTTTCCTAAAAACCAAAACCTAGACCCCTACCTTCTCCTTGTGCCGAATTTTCCTTAACAAAACCCTCTCCTCCCTTCTTTCATCTATTTTCCTTTCTTCTTAAATTGAAACAACCTCTTCTCCCCACTCATCTCTTCTTTTCTTGTTTTCAAAACCGAACTTGCCATTCTCCTTCTCTTCTCTTTGCTTTTCTTCTACTTCTATTCTTCTTTTCAAACCGAAACTAGTGTGGCCAAATCTTCACTTTTCTTCTTCTTCCATTTACTTCTCAAACCGAATAGACATACTCTAAGATAGATCCAAAAGTTGAAATAGTTAGATTCTTTCTCTACCCATGTTTGAGGGTTAAACCTACGTCAGATTTGGATTAGAATAGGATTAGGAGCATTCGTGACTGGTAGATCTTTGGTAAGTAATCAGATCTCTTCTTTCCATGCGTTATTTTTGGATTTAGGAAAAGCCGAAAGTCCCTAAACACTTTAGGGAGGTTGTCGACTATGGCAACGAGTATTGCTAGTTCTTTTAATCGATTTTATGCGTATTTGTTGCGAAAGGGATGATCTAGCAAGAAACATAGGAGGCTTGGACCATTGGAACGATTAGATCTAGATCTAGTCCCTATTTTCGACAAAGGTAAGTGTTCTAAGGCTTAAGGGTGACTGGCCGATTATGGTAAGTAAGATTACATTGGTTATCGTTAATTCGTAAGGCTAATCTGTTAAGTGACCGATTGTAGGATACCCTGGGAGATATCATCAGCGTTCGTCGCAAATCAGGTGTGTAGACGAACACCCTCTAGTAGTCTAAATCGGCAAAAGCCAAAAAGTAAAAATGCCAAAATTTTGGCATTTCGTTAGCTTACGAGTGTGTGAGCACTCGTGGGTTGGTTGGAAGCTGTAAGATCTATAACCAAAATTGGTAAAGTTGGTGAGTGCGTAATTTCGTGCACTTTAGTAAATTTGGGCCTCGATGGGCTGAAATTGGGCCTAATGGGCTTACGGCCCCATATGGGTAAAAATAAGCGGTAAGCGTGTTCTGGTATAGTGTAGGTTAAAACAGTTAAACTAGTAATAAAATTTGGGCTAAACGGGCCAACATAGCTAAGTGACACTGTAGGGCCCATTAGGGGTTTTAGGGCTCAACAACTTTAAACTGCTAAAATGGGCTAAGTAAGCTAATGAGGTGAAAGTTGGACTATTAATAACTGAAATATACATAAAACCCTAAAAACTGGTATAATTACTGAAATACCCCTTATGGGTGAGAAATTACTATTTTACCCCTAGGTGTAAAATGACCGATATACCCCTAGGGCTAAATTTGACTGAAATGCATGCTTTACTATTTCTGTTCACTGTATGCCGTGGCATGATTATCTGTTACATGGGACTGGGTTTATTGATGGAGGAAGTGCTAAGTGGCATTGCCATGATTACTGAAAGGGGCTTTGCCTCGTATTACTGAAAGGGGCTATGCCTCATATTACTGAAAGCGACTTTGCCTCGTTATACTATTAGTGGTTTGGCCACGTTATCTGAGCAGCTATGCTACAACTGTGGAGTGTAATGCTGGGCGGGTTGAGTTATTCCCCACATGGTGTGTAGGGCTGGTACGGGTGGAGTGTAGCAGTTGGACATAGGATGAGCTTTGGGGCTTTGCATACATGCATGATATCTATTCTGTTACTGTAATAGGCCTAAGGGCCGTACTATTATCTAAAAAGGGCGAAGGCCTTGTTAAACTGATATCTGAATAGGGCTTCGGCCGAGACTTACTGTATCTATATAGGACTTTGGCCCAGTTGTTACTGAAACTGGATAGGGCATAGGCCCAGTAGGCTTGAGCTGATTTGGGCTCGGGGTGGGCTTTCTTTACACACTAAGTTTCCAAACTCACCCCCTTTTTTTCCATCCATGCAGGTGAGCCTTAGACTGGTGGACTTGGAGTTGGAGGGGTTCAGAGTGGCCATGTGGACTGTATAGCTAGTTTTAAATTAAGTTATTTATTTCCTTACTTATTTTAATTATTTTTATTCTAGTTTTGGGTTTGTAATAAGGCCACTTTAATTATTTTAATTTGGGTTTTCAATTATTTATACTATACTTTAATGGTTTGAATAAGGTTGCACGACTTTTCTCAAAAATTAATTAAACATTTTCAAAATCAATCACACGTAGCAAATGAGTAACAAAAGCTAAATCTTATAATAGAATACCTTTAAAATTTGGTAGTGGATAGGTCGCTCACAACTTAAATCTGGATTTTCTCTTTAAACTTTGGTAACGATTTTTCAAAGCTCACCCTAATCGTAATAACTAAGAAACAAGGTTAGTCTGTCGTTGATGTGATACACCAGACTTGGCCGTAACATCTAGGTCGGGTTTGGGGTGTTACATTTAGTGGTATCAGAGCCAGGTTACAACAACTCGACTGTGGAATCGGGTCCAAAAAGTTTTCGACAATTTTAGAATCAAGGCCCAAGAAGGGTATTTTAAAAACGATTTTGGAAATTTCTAAGAAAACCCTTTTTAAACTCATTTTCCTTTGAATATATTTATTAAAGGCATTACTTCAAAAGTTTTTGCTAAATTGGGCTTACTGAAATTGGGTATCTGAAGAAGTGGCACACTAAATTCCCGACACCAAGTTTGTAAGTGTTTTTCTCTTATACTATACTGTACTGAGACATTACTGTAGATAGAACTAAGACCCTATTATGATACTATAGATAGGGTAGTACTGAAAAACTGTAAGACTGAGATTGTAGGGAAACTAAACCTTAGAAGACTGAGACTGTAGTTACGCTACGATTTCGCGGAAACAAAACTCTGAAACTCTATCTGTACGTAAGACATTTTGTAATAAACAACTGAAATATTAAATTAATGTCATAAAATTTGTAATTAGATAAGTCGATATGAGTACGAGGGTTACTCGTGGACGAGGCCGTGGACGTGGCTGAGGTAGTGTGCAAGCTGGATCTTCGTCTTCCAGACATATGCCAGCTGAGGAGGTGCGAGCTTCGCCAGCAACTGAGACTGGATCGTATGATAGGGCTGCAGGGGACAACACTTTGTCCCAAGCAATGTTAAGGGTTTTGGAGAAGATCGCGGGGGTGAGCACTGGAACTGTGAGTAGGGGATCCATTTCTGAGCGACTCCAAGCTAACGGAGCGGAGGTCTTCAAGGGCATATCTAGAGTAGCCCCAAATGTGGCTGAGTATTGGCTGGAATCTACGGAACAGATTATGGACGACCTGGATTGCTCGATGGAAAAAAGCTGAAAGGAGCGGTGTCTCTACTACGAGATGAGGCATTTCAGTGGTGGATCACTGTGAAGGAGGGTACCCCAGCTGAGCGGGTAACCTGGGAACTGTTTAAGATGGCTTTCAAGGGAAAGTATGTCAGAGCAAGTTATGTGGATGCGTGTAGGAAAGAATTTCTGAGCCTGACCCAGGGCAATAAGTCTATAGCTGAATATGAAGCTAAATTTCTGATGTTGAGTCGGTATGCCAGTGGTATAGTTGCTACTGAGTACGAGCATAGTATTCATTTTGAAGATGGCCTCGGGGATGAGCTAAGGTGCTGATAGCTTCGCAGAGGGAGCGCGATTTTGCTGCATTAGTGGAGAAGGCTAAGATAGCCGAGGAGGTGAAGCAAACTGAACGGCAGAACTGTGATAAGGATCAAAACCGATTTATGAGGGATTCTGGACCCCCTAGTGCTGCAAACAGAAATACCAAGAGAGCTAGAGTAGAGGAACCGGTCCGAGCCGTTCCGGTAAATACAGTTAGACCATAGGCTTGCGGGGATTGTGGTAGAGTGCATCTGGGAGAATGCTGGAAGCGTACTGGGGCATGTCTCCGATGTGGGTCCAAGGAGCATAGGATCAAGGATTGTCCTTAGAGGCCAGCTCAGACTCAAGTGGCTAAACAGAGGGTTGCACAACCAGTGCGAAGTGGACCGCTATTGCCGAGAGGCCGTGGTCAAGGTAGAGGCGGCAATGGAAATGGTCGTGGACGTGGAGCACCTGACAGGTATGCTAAAAATGCTGAGGCTCACCAGCCAGCATTGGTATATGCTACTCGATGCCGAGAGGAGGGTGACGCACCTGACGTCATAACTGGTACGGTTTTTATCTCTAGCATGGCCTACACTGATTTGATTGATGTGGGTTCAACCCATTCATATATTGCATGTGACATTTTTGGGTCATTGGGTGTGCACTCTGAGGAAACTGTGAGTGGGGTAGCTATGGTAAGTCCACTGGGTCACTCGGTTAGGGTAGATAAAATCTTTAGGGAGGTGCCTTTAGGGACTCAAGGTAGGATTTTTGCTGGAGACTTAGTGGAACTACCATTAGGAGAGTTTGATCTTATCTTGGAAATGGACTGGTTAACTAAGCATAAAGTGACTCTAGATTATGCGGCTAAGAGGATGGTGTTAAGGACTATCGAGGATAAGGAGGTAATGGTTATTGGCGAGCGAAGGGACTACTTGTCCAATGTTGTTTCGGCCTTAAGGGCTGAAAAGCTAATTTGCAAAGGTTACGAGGCGTACTTGGCTCTTGTAAGTCAGACTGAGACTGAGAATTTGACTGTGGAGACAGTTAGAACTGTTAAGGAATTTCAAGATGTCTTTCCTGATGAGCTTCCTAGATTACCTCCGAACCGAGAAGTCAAATTTGGAATTGATTTACCGCCTGGAGCGGCTCTAGTGTCCATCGCACCCTATAGGATGGCACCGAAGGAGTTAGTGGAACTGAAGGCACAACTCCAAGAGTTGTTGGATAGAGGTTTCATTAGACCAAGTATGTCTCTGTGGGGGGCACTAGTACTGTTCGTGAAGAAGAAGGATGGGATGATGTGTATGTACATCGATTATTGCCAGTTGAACAAACTGATGATAAAGAACAAGTACCCTTTGCCAAGAATCGACGATCTATTTGACTAGCTTAGAGGAGCTTCGGTATTTTCAAAAATCGACCTTCGGTCTGGATATCACCAGCTAATGGTCAAGGAGGTGGATATTCATAAGACAGCATTCAGAACTCGGTATGGTCATTACGAGTTTCTGGTTATGCCGTTTGGACTGATGGATGTACTGCAGCTTTTATGGATTTGATGAATCGAGTATTTTAGCCGTATTTGGATCGATTCGTAGTCGTCTTTATCGATGATATTCTGGTATATTCAAAAACTAAAGAGAGGCATGATGAGCATCTTCGTATTGTTCTGTAAGTGTTGAGAGAGAAGCAACTCTATGCAAAATTCAGTAAGTGTGAATTTTGGTTACGAGAGTGACTTTCCTAGGTCATGTTGTCTCTACTGAGGGGATTAGGGTGGATCCTCAGAAAATTGAGGCAGTTCTAGAATGGAAGCCACCGAGGTCTATATCGAAAATTCAGAGCTTTTTGGGTCTGGCAGGGTATTACAGAAGATTTGTAAAAGGATTCTCTTTGATTGCTGCACTGTTAACAAAATTGTTGAGGAAAGGAGTATCATTTGTATGGGCTGAGGAACAACAAGAAGCCTTTGACAAGTTGAAGAAGGTATTGACTGATGCGCCAGTGTTGATACAGCCGGAGTCTGAGAAGGATTTCACTGTGTACAATGATGCATCGCATGTGAGACTAGGCTGTGTACTGATGCAAGAGGGTAAGGTGGTCGCTTATGCTTCACGATAGCTTAAGCCTTACGAGGTGGGTTACCCTACACATGATCTAGAGTTGGCAGCGGTGATTTTCGAGTTAAAAATCTGGAGACACTATCTGTATGGGGAAAAGTGTATTATATACACAGATCATAAGAGTCTCAAGTATTTGTTAACTCAGAAAGAATTGAATCTTAGACAACGAAGATGGATAGAGTTGCTTAAAGACTATGACTGTTCGATTAAGTATCACCCAGGCAAGGCAAATATGGTGGCTGATGCACTGAGCCGAAGGGTTATAGCTGAGTTGAAAGTAATGTTTGCTCGTTTGAGTCTATATGATGATGGAAGCTTGTTAGCGGAGTTGCAAGTGAGACCAACTTGGACTGATCAGATTAAAGAGAACTAGTTAAAGGATGATTCGTTGGATCCTCAATTTCAGCAAGCTGAGAATGAGGAGAATTCAGATTTTAGACTGAATACTGATGGAGTTTTGTGTTTTCATGGAAGAGTTTGTATTCCGAAGGACTCTGGGTTGAGGTAGTTCATCTTGAAAGAGGCTCATGGTGGACCTTGTGCCATGTATCCTGGAGGGAATAAGCTGTATCGAGACTTGTGAAAGGTGTACTGGTGGCCTAGACTTAAGCGAGAGGTGACTAAATTTGTGGGGAAATGTCTGACGTGCCAGCAAGTAAAGGCTGAGCATCAACTGCCTTTTGGACTCTTGTAGCCAGTGAAAATTCCACTTTGGAAGTGGGAGAGAGTAACCATGGATTTTGTGAGTGGGCTACCGTTGACACCTTCTAAGAAGGACTCTATATGGGTAATTGTGGATAGGTTAACAGAATCTACCCATTTCATACCTGTCTGAACCAACTACTCGTTGCAAAAGTTGGCCAAGTTGTATGTGACAGAGATAGTGCGACTGCATGGGGTACCAATTTCGATTATTTCTGATTGGGATCCTAGGTTCACATCTCGATTTTGGCAAAAGTTGCATGAGGCGTTGGGTACGCGATTGGATTTCAGCACTGCTTTTCACCCTTAGACAGATGGACAGTCGGAAAGAGTTATTCAGGTTCTAGAGGACATGTTAAGGGGTTGTGTTATTGATTTTCGTGGTAGTTGGAGGACTAGTTACCATTGGCAGAATTTGAGTACAACAACAGTTATCAGGCAAGTATTCAAATGGCTCCATATGAGGCATTTTATGGGTGAAGGTGTCGTACGCCTACGTGTTGGACAGAGTTGGGAGAACGACATGTTCTTAGACTAAAGTTAGTGGCAAATACTGAGAATAAGGTTAAGTTAATTAGAAATCAGTTAAAAGAGGCATCTGATAGGCAAAAGTCATATACTGATCTAAAGCGTAAGGAAATTGAGTTCTCTGTAGGGGATATGGTATTTTTGAAGGTCTCGCCTTAGAAGAAGATCTTGAGGTTTGGCAAGAAGGGCAAGTTGAGTCTGCGATTTATTGGGCCTTATCGGGTTCTTAAATGGGTAGGGCCAGTAGCGTATCAGCTCGAGTTACCACCGGAGTTGGACCGTATTCATGACGTCTTTCATGTGTCCATGCTAAGACGGTATCGATCGGATCCTTCGCATGTCGTACCAGTGGAAGAGATTGAGGTAAAGGCTGATTTGACTTTTGAAGAGGAGCCTGTACAAATTCTGGATCGAGAGGTCAAAATGTTAAGAAAGAAGTCAGTTCCATTGGTGAAGGTGCTTTGACGCAATCATGGTAGAGAAGAGGCTACTTGGGAGCTAGAAGAAGTGATGCGTCAAATACCCTCGTGTATTTGGATCAGGTAAATTTCGAGGCAGAATTTTCTTTAAGGGGGCCTGATTTTCGGGATTTTTTAGGATTTTTGTGATTTTGATGAAATTTTGAAATTTGGTTGTAAAATTATGGAATTTATGTTTTAAGTGTGTTAGTGGACCTTTAGAAGGCCCAAGCCTAAGATAAAACCCGTCAGAAATATCAAATTTTGGATTTAAAGTGAAGGGGACTAGGTTAAGTGGGCTTTTAAGAAAAAGTGAGTAAAATAAGACTCAAGTAAGCCCTTGGTAAAGTGGCAATGTGGCGCCACTTAAGTGCCTAAAAACGTGGTGTGTGGATAGGTGTACAAGGGCCAGAGTTCAAGTCACAAGGTAAGCATTGTGTGTTTTAATTATTTTTGTGCATGTGCCATACATGTGATATTTTCCAAGTAGAACTCTGCGAGGAGAGTTTGAGTTATTCATGAGATTAGATCAGGTAGGATAAGGGAGAGAGTTTTTAGGAATTTCAATTTGAAGCAATAAGTGGCCGACCAAGGGACTGTGAAGTAGCATAATCGGTTAAGGTTTGGCCGAATGCTTTTGGGGTCTTTTTTGAAGTCCTAATTCAGCAATTTGGGCAGGTGTGTGTGCCTATTTGTGTAGGGGTTTGAGCTCTCGGGATTGGCACTTAGGGGTTGTCTTGTGTGGCTGAATAGGTAAGGTGCCCTTAGGTTCCTTTTCTTCCTCTTTTTTTCCTAAAAATCGAAACCTAGCCTACCTTCTCCTTGTGCCGAATTGTCCTTAACAAAACCCTCTCCTCCCTTCTTTCATCTCTTTTCTTTTCTGCTTTTCTTCTTTTCTTCTCAAACCGAAACAACCTCTTATTCCCACTTATCTCTTCTTTTCTTGTCTTCAAAATCGAACCTGCCATTCTCCTTCTTTTCTTTTTGCTTTTCTTCTACTTCTAATCTTCTTTTCAAACCGAAACTAATGTGGCCGAATCTTCACTTTTCTTCTTCTTCCATTTACTTCTCAAACTGAATAGACATACTCTAAGATAGATCCAAAAGCTGAAATAGTTAGATTCTTTCTCTACCCGTGTTTGAGGGTTAAACCAACATCAAATCTGGATTAGAATAGGATTAGGAGCATTCGTGACTGGTAGATCTTCGGTAAGTAATCAGATCTCTTCTTTCCATGTGTTATTTTTGGATTTAGGAAAAGCCAAAAGTCCCTAAACACTTTAGGGAGGTTGTCGACTATAGTAAAGAGTATTGCTAGTTCTTTTAATCGGTTTTATGTGTATTTGTTGCGAAAGGGACGACCTAGCAAGGAGCGTAGGAGGCTTGGACCATTGGAACGATTAGATCTAGATCTAGTCCCTATTTTCGACAAAGGTAAGTGTTCTAAGGCTTAAGGGTGATTTACCGATTATGGTAAGCAAGATTACATTGGTTATCGTTAATTCATAAGTCTAATTTGTTAAGTGACCGATTGTAGGATACCCATGGGAGATCTCGTTAGCGTTCGTTGCAAATCAGATGTGTAAACGAACACCCTCTAGTAGTCTAAATCGGCAAAAGCCGAAAAGCCAAAATGCCGAAATTCCAGCATTTCGTGGGCTTGTGAGCATGCGAGTGCTTGTGGGTTGGTTGGAAGTTGTAAGATCTATAACCGAAATCGGTAAAGTTGGTGCATACGCGATTTCCTACACTTTGGTAAATTTGGGCCTCGATGGTCTGAAATTGGGCCCAATGGTATTACGGGCCCATATGGGTAAAAATAAGCAGTAAGCGTGTTCTGGTATACTGTAGGTTAAAACTGTTAAACTAGTCATAAAATTTGGGCTAAACGGGCCAGCATAGCTAAGTGACACTGTAGGGCCCATTAGGGGTTTTAGGGCCCAACAACTTTAAACTACTAAAATGGGCTAAGTAAGCTACTGAGATGAAAGTTGGACTATTAATAACTGAAATATACATAAAACCCTAAAAACTGGTATAATTTTTGAAATACCCCTTATCGGTGAGAAATTACTATTTTACCCCTAGGTGTAAAATGACCGATATACCCCTAGGGCTAAATTTGACTGAAATGCATGCTTTACTGTTTCTGTTCACTGTATGCCATGACATGATTATCTGTTGCATGGACTGGGTTTGTTGATGGAGGAAGTGCTAAGTGGCATTGCCACGATTACTGAAAGGGGCTTTGCCTCGTATTACTGAAAGGGGTTATGCCTCGTATTACTGAAAGCGGCTTTGCCTCGTTATACTATTAGTGGCTTGGCCACATTATCTGAGCAGCTATGCTACAATTGTGGAGTGTAGGGCTGGGTGGTTGAGTTATTCCCCACATGGTGTGTAGGGCTGGTACTGGTGGAGTGTAGCGGTTGGACATAGGATGGGCTTTGGGGCTTTGAATACATGCATGATATCTGTTCTATTACTGTAATGGGCCTAAGGGCCGTACTGTTATCTGAAAAGGGCTAAGACTAAGTTAAACTGATATCTGAATAGGGCTTCGGTCCATACCTACTGTATCTATATAGGGCTTTGGCCCAGTTATTACTGAGACTGGATTGGGCTTAGGCCCAGTGGGCTTGAGCTGATTTGGGCTCCGTATGGGCTTTCTTTACACACTGAGTTTCCAAACTCACCCCCTTTCCTTCCATCCATGCAGGTGAGCCCTAGACTGGTGGACTTGGAGTTGGAGGGGTTCAAAGTGGCCACGTGGACTGTTTAGCTGGTTTTAAATTAAGTTATTTATTTCCTTACTTATTTTAATTATTTTTATTCTGGTTTTGGGTTTGTAATAAGGCTGCTTTAATTATTTTAATTTGGGTTTTCAATTATTTATACTATACTTTAATAGTTTGAATAAGGCTGCGCGAGTTTTCTCAAAAATTAATTAAACGCTTTCAAAATCAATCACACGTAAGAAATGAGTAATAAAAGCTAAATCTTATAATAGAATACCCCTAAAATTTGGTAGTGGATAAGTCGCTCACAAATTAAATCTGGATTTTCTCTTTAAACTTTAGAAACAGTTTTTCAAAGCTTACCCTAATCGTAATAACTAAGAAACATGGTTAGTCCGTAGTTGATGTGACACACCAGACTTGGCCATAACGTCTGGGCTGGGTTTGGGGTGTTACACTAAACCCCAAACAATGGACTTGAAAACACTAAACCCTAAACCTTAAAAAAGTAACAAACCTAAACCATAAACTTAACATACTAACCATTAAACCCTAAATCATAGACCTTAAACCTTAAATATTAAACCCTAAACTCAAAAATAGATTTAATCAATATTAAGTACTGCTTCCACAATTTATTATAAACATAAGATTTTACATTAATATCTATGTATATACACATCAACATCCATATGAATTTATTAGGGTTTAAGGTTTTAGGGTTTAAGGATTAGTGTTTAAGGTTTATGTTTTTTAAATTTAAGGTTTAGGCTAGGTTTAATATTTAGGGTTTAATGTTTAGGGTTTAAGGTTTAGGGTTTAAGGGTTTAGAGAAAGCCATATGGCGTCGATTTTAACAACTTGGTAACTTAAATGAAAACTTCTAAATAGTTTAGTTATCAATTTGTAACTTTTCATAATTAAGGAACTAAAATGAAACTTTCTCATAGCTAAGTGAATTGTGTAGTTTATATTTTTTTATAAAGTTAGTTTCAAATATCAAAATAAAACCGAATTCAAAACAAAAATAAGAACAAAATATGAAAATTAAATCGGATCAAATCGAAATGAGTGTCGGTTACCTCACTCAAAAAATGGTTGCTTAACATTTAACGGCATTTGGTCCAAAAATGCCGCTATTGTTTAGTTCTTAGTGGCGTTTGGAACAAAAATGCCGCTATGCTTTTAGCGGCATTTTGAGTAAAAACGCCGCTTTTGCTCTTTCTTTGCAGTGTTTTGACCTAAAACACCGCTATTGCTTAGTTTTTTGCGGCGTTTGGACCAAAACGTCGCTATTGCTGAGCTTTTTGCAGCTTTTGGACCAAGAATGCTGCTATTGCTCTATTTTTTGTGTCGTGCTCCATTTTTTGTGATGTTTTCTTGAAAACGCCACTAATTATAATATTTGTAGTGTTTTTTTATGCAAACTCCACTAAAAATGCCACCAAAGCCTTATTTTCTTCTAGTGGATTCTAACTACCTATCATTTAACTAAACATGCATGCTTCCCTATGTATACATTAATCATCCAGTATACTCAATTACTTTTTTCTATTCATAATGTAATAAATTGAACTAATTAGTCTAAAAATTAAATAATTTAGAATATATTATTATCATATCAAATTTATAGCATATACAACCAACCTATTTACATGTTCCTAACAAATCACTTGTATTTCTACAAGCTTAAGCACACATCACATAAAACATAAAAATATAAATGAAAAGTAACTATAATTGCTAAAAATAATGAATAAAGATACTAAAAGTTTCTATATCACCCCACACTTTAGATGGCACATTATATCTAATGTGCATTGCATAAATATAAAAGAAAGAAACTACCTTATTTTTTCATGAAAATTAAGTATGTGAATGAATGTGTGGAAATTTCCAAGACTAAATATGTTGAGAATAATGAATTTGTTTGAAAAATATGAAAGCGATGAAAAAATATTAGATTTATTATGTAATGGTGATGCATAAGTTCCATGACTTAAAGTGTTGAAACTAAACGACTTAAAAGGTGGTGACTTAATAAGCCTTAGTCATAAGTTAAGTATGAACTATTAATATGGGATTATAATTTGGTTGCCATGGAATTGTTAATAAATGTGACATAAAAACAAAGATTTGACTATATTTCTACATTGAGGTCATACTATCCCTTTTTGGAATTGGCGATATGCTAGATAATAAAAAGAAAATGATGATTATATAGCTAATTGTAATATATGAATGTGAGAATATACATATATATATATATATAAAAGCACGTATAATGCTTATTGTATTTAGACAATGAGTTGTCTAGCAAACCTATGAACTATGAAATTTTGAATCTGTCTCCATATGAATATTAATGAATTCTATGAACTTTGAAACTACCTCTAAATGAAGGATGAATATGTAAATGACCTTAAATTATTATAAGCTAATTGTGAATGTTAGGTACCTAGTAAATTTAGTGAAAAGGTTAGGATACGACCGAAACATGTATATGTCATATTCCCAACGAATTGGCCTAATAGTTGACTACTTTGAAATGTTTTAGTCATTGAAACATTAAAGTATAGGACTCCTGCAATAATATATTTACTCAAAATTAAGGTAGAGACAATGAACGTCACGATTGAATTAATCTTCAAATATATTTAAAAGTATTCAACTTGAATATAATTAAATGTATTATCAAAACCAAGTGAATGCATCTATTCATCTACTTAATATTAAAGATAAAAAAAAACATATTGGTTTTTTTCTCTTAAAGTTTGTTGTCAAAAGCGATAACTATTTCAATAGTCCTATTTTGCAAAGTTTATTAACGAAGAAAAATAATAAGAAAGTCAAGATTATTTATGCTATATAGATTAATAATTATACGTTTGTAAAGCTTTGTTTAGAGAATAAATCTATTAAACTATTTCTGACACAAAAATACTTTAAGTATGATCTAGCAATTCTCACAATGATAATTGTAGCATCATTATTGTATAACTGTTTGTACTCGCTCCCCTTGAACTCTCTTAACTTATCAAGGGAAAACTCCTTCTAACAATTAAGTGTAAAATATAAAGAATATAACCCAACAACATGTTCCTCAATTAGAATAAATTTAGCTCTCAGAATAATGTCTCCAAAGGTGGTGGGCAACTCCTTTAAATTGCCAAGAAAGTTAGCTTGAACCTTTAGATGTTATCCCTTTATCAACTAGTGATATGAACTTAAATATTCTTAGTAAATAAAACCATTTTAACTAATCAACCAAGCTTTATCCTTATCCAGAATGTAATTCATATAATTCCAACAGAACATGGACTCCTCCAATCATAAAAAAGGCAATTGGCAACTTGTCTCTTAGACTCTTCCTATGATTTTCTAGTTTATTTTATAAAAAAATTCACTTATATAATTACAATGCTTATAAAGGACATGAAAATGATAGCTTAAAGTCATGGCAAGTGGGGGCTAAGGAATAAGTGAACATAGAAACATTGAAACAGATTATTGTTTACTAATTCTAACACAAGTTACACATCAGGTCTTAACAATGCTATTAACATGAGGCCAACTTATTTATTCGTGAATAACCTCCTAGATAGAAAAAACTACAGATGGGTTAGATCGATCTTGGGGAAATAAGGCAAGGTTGTTGATGTTGTTATTCCCAAGAAATGGAGTAGAACAAGGAAGAAATTTGCATTTCTAAAATTCTATTTCAAAAATGAGGTTGTAAGGTCAATGAGATATCTAAATGGTTCTCTAATATTAGATAAACAAATTGGGGTTAATTTGGCAAAATTTAAAAGCCGAACGATGTATTGGAGAATAAAGGTGAAAAGTTACGAGGAAGTTGACAATACTACAATGAGACGAAATGAGCTACTACTTAGAGGGACACGATTGGTGAGACTCACAAAATTAATCAGCTTAGGAGTTGTCTAGTTGAAGTGGATGGAGGAAAACTACAAGCTCTAGAAACAAGCGTTATTGGTAAAGCATGAGGTGTTTTTGATGTGGACTGGCTGGTAGCAAACTTCAGAGCTCAAAGAGTATTCACTGTTCGATTGGTAAGATTATCTGTAGAATATTTTCTAATTCAATTGGATGACGAAGAAGTTTGAGAGGCAATGTAACAGCCTATTTTAGACCCTAGTCGAAACGGGTGGTTTCGGGACCACTTAACCGAGTCAAAATATTATTTTAAATGCTTTAATATGTTTTACTGTATGATAGATATATGGTGTGAAAGTTTCGTATTGAAATTTTACTGTCTGATCGGTTAATTTGATAAAAGGGATTAAATCGCATAAAGTGATAAATCAGAGATCTATTTTATAAATGGCTTATTTGAGTATGGCTTTATAAAAGGAGGTACTTGCATGGCAATTATGCCATTTTTAATTGGAGTGGTTGGTAATGGACCATTATGTCTATGTTTTATAATGTTTTATAATTATTTTACAAAGGTTAAAAATGTCATTTGGCTTTATTATATGTTTTAATTAATAAAACATGAAAAAAATATCTTTAATTTTCTTCTCTTCCACCGATTCTTCAAACAAAAATAAGGGTTTAAAGGCTTTGTTTCATTCAGCTACTATTTTGCTAAATTGAGGTATGTTTTGACTTCGGTTTTTAGTGATTTTTACGTTTTTGAGATCGTTGCTTCGTATATTAGTCGACCCGTACCTCAATTTCTGATTTTGATTATGTTTTTAAAAAATGCCATTGATGAATCCTTGATATATTGATAGATTTTGATGAATTATTGTATATTATGTGAGAAAATACAAGAATTTTAAAGTAAATTTTGATGAAAATGAGTTTAAGGATTTAATTGCAAAAAGATAGAATTTTTGAGGTTAAATTTGTGATTAATTGAAAGATATGTACTTGTACAAGTCCCTTGAATATTCGGCCAAGGGAAATTTAGGGATTAATTGTGTAATTTGCTATTTTGTGTTAAAGGGGCTAAATTGCAAAGTGTTGAAAGTATAGGGGCTAAATTGCAAATATGTCAAAATATATGTTTTTGGATTGAATTGAATATGTGAGTTAGTAAATAGCTGAATTTGATTTAATTTAGATAAAGACGATCGAATCCCGGAACTTTATCGGGGAAAACAGAAAATAGACGAATAAATACGAGATTTCGAGGTAAGTTTGTATAATAAAATTTAATGTGTTTATGTTTATAATTGTTGTTAATGGAATATATGACATATTAGTTGATTGAATAGCCTATTTGGATGTATACATATGAAATTGAAATGAAATTTTTACAAGTGAGAAATAAATACCGAGCCCCGTTAGAACCGTAGAAGTCGATAGGATACAAGTGACATGTCACTAGGGCTACAGGGTGGTTCGAGCTCCTGCATTTGTTGCGGACTCACCACGTGCTCATGAGCTATAGGTTTATCCTTCGGGATTACATGTTCAGCCTACGGGCTTACCGATTATCCTTCGGGATTATATGTTCAGCCTCCGGGCTTACCGTACAGGCTCGAAAGAGCATATATGACGCATTGACGGATTACAGGTTATACGTATATACACTGTGTGTGTATCACCCGAGTATCTTTCAATGTTCTTATAGGTTCAACGGGCAATTCCTGATACATGTTACCTGAAGATTGAATGATATATGTATTACATGTTATACGAGACATGAGAATTTCATGGATTATATGGTATAAGTTATATGAAATACATGTACAAGTATTTGAGCAATGATATGATACATGAATGTTGTGGTTGGTACATGAATGAATTTATATGTTACATGAACTAACAAGTGTATGCTTGTGAAATAGGCAATTTGAGTATATGAATTGAATTGGCATTGTTGTTGTAATTATCGCATTGATTCAGTAAGGTTTAATTTCTATATTATACGGACTTACTAAGCTTTAGAAGCTTACTCTGTTCATTTCTTTCACTGTCTTATAGATTCGGAAGCTAGCTCGATAATCGGACGAGTCGGAGATCGCCATCACACTATCTATCAAACTTTGGTACTTTTAAACCTTTTGTAAATGAAATGGTCATGGCATGTATAGGCTAGTACTTTTGTGAACATGATATGTTTTGGTAAATGATCAAGCCATGAAATGTGGCTTGGGTCATATGTGTTTATAATAATGTATTAGAGTTGTTCTTTGGCTATATGTGTTTATGGAAAGATATGTGGTTTTGATGAGACTATAAGCTCACATAATTGATATGTATATATGTGTGGATGAGTGCATAGAAATGGTCATTTAGGCCTTTGAGTTGGTGTGCTTGATTTGTGAATAAATTGAGATGATTTTGGGTCCATTTTGTGCTTGAAATTGTATGTTTTAGGTTGGTAGAATGGCATGAAATGTTGTTGGTTAATGGCTAGTAGAAATGACCCATATTGGGTGGCAAATTTGGCTTAAACCGAGCCTATAACGTGCCACACGGCCAGGGAACACGGGCGTGCGCTTCGACCGTGTGTCCCCTGCACCTTAATGTTTTGGTCAGTTTTGGTACACGGCCTAGACACACGGGCGTGTCTGGTAATTTGAAGCCGTGTGAAATTTGGCAGTATAGTCACACGGTCTGCTCTATTTTGTACACGGGCGTGTCTGGCAGCCGTGTGATATTTGACAGTTTCGACCACCGGGTAAGGGCACGGGCATGCCTAGGCCGTGGGCGACACACGGCCTAACCCCAGGGGCGTGTTGGACAGCCGTGTGGGATAAGTCAGATTCGACTACGGGCTGAAAGGTTTGGGCGTGTCTGGAGGGACACGGCCGTGTGTGAAGAACACGGGTAAGGGACACGGCCGTGTGTCCCTAACTTTGAAATTTTGCAAATGATCTCCTTTCTTTTAGCATGTTTCCAATTAGATTTCCAATAGTTATATGCATCCTTTTATGATCAATTGAAGCATGCTCTAATGACAGATGATACGTGATGGTTCTTGATTAAAAAGTTTTAAATTTTTTACTGTTTCGATAAATGTTACAAGTCTGGTAATGCCCCTTACCTACTCCGGCGACAGTTACGGGATAGGGGTGTTATAGGCAATGGAGAGTGATGGATAGAAATGGCTTTAGCAGTGGCTTATGGATATCAAACCATGGCACCCTGAATTCACGGTTGAGGAAAGAGTGGTAAAGTTGCAATGTATTGGAATACCTTTTTCCTTATTGTGTAAAAAAATTTTAAGAGAATAGCATCTAGTTGAGATATCTCATGGATGTAGGATGCAATATGAATTCTCTTGATGATATTTGTAATGGGTTCATCATTATTATAACAAGAAAAATGGAATTGATTGACAAAGTAATTAAATTAATTTGTGGTATTTTTAAAGTAATGGTTAGAGTATTTGAAAGGCATAAACAAGTGGTTGTGGTTGTAAGGGAGAGATGGATTCCAGGTCTTGAAATGATGGATAATTGTGTTAATGGAAGGTCACTATCTTTGGCAGATTTTTAGGAGAAAGATATTCAGTCAGACCAAGAGGAAGAGTATAGAACTAGATTAATGGAAGATGATGTGGCATTAGTCAATAGGGATGAGTTGGCAAAGAGTAAATATGTTGAGGATGATAATGATGTGTTGGTAACCAAATCAAATGATGACTATCGAGTATGAAGAATGTGTTGGAAAAAGAGTTTCAACACTACTGGCTTCATAGTATTAATGGGGATGATAAAGATATTGATTGGGGTAATAACTCTGATGGAATAATGGATGAAGGGTTAAAGAATAGGTAGACAATAGATTTGGTTAATGAAGGAGCAGATGAAATAGACTCAATTGAGAAAATGAGCCTATAAAAGTTAGTGCAGATTATGAAGAAGATAAAGGTACAAACTTAGCGTCATTTTAGTATTGCTTCTAAGAAACATTTTTAAGGTAAAAAATACTTTTGAGATAAAAGCATTGTTAAACAAGATGCTTTTGAGATTTTCAAAAATGTTTTTGAGACAAAAAAATGATTTACAAAAGTATTTTTTTTAGCCAAAAGTAGAAGTAGACAATTTTTGTTTTTTCCTCAAAAGTGTTTTTTTGAACCAAAAGAACTTTTGAGAAGTAATGCTAAAATAAGCCTTAAATGAGAACGATAACATAAGTGCATCTAGTGTTATGATGCATTTAAGGAGTAAGAAAAAAGGGATTGAGACTGAATTTTGGAATCATCAATAATGAATAAAGAAGAAAGGCTCAAAGGGAATTAGTGCAAAAGTTAAGAAAGTTACCTTTTGAGAAGTAATGCTAAACTAAGCCTTAAATGAGAACGATAACATAAGTTTTTCTAGTGTTATGGTGCATTTAAGAAGTAAGAAAAAAAGATTGAGATGGAATTTTGGAATCAACAATAACGAAAAAAGAAGAAAGGCTCAAAGAGAATTATTACAAAAGTGAAGAAGCCCTTCTCTCCCTATTTTTATTAAGGTGACTTTCTAGGCGTATGGGTTAAACATATTGTCATGGAACCTTTGTGGTTTGGGAACAAATGTAAGAAAAAGGGTATGGTGAGAAGAATTGTGAATTAATGCAATTTGCATATGGTACTCCTACAAGAAACAAAACTGAAGGAGGTTAATGATGTCGGTTTGGAGAATTTCTCATTATGAAGGAAGATAGGTTGGTTCGATACTCAAGTCAAGGGCTTATTGATTTGTGGAATAGGAATAAATTTAGTTTTAAAACTATCTAGTTGTTGAAGGATGTTAGGAGGAACATGAGTTCAATACTTTCATTTACAACGTCTACGCCTAGTGTGGTGCTTCTAAAAGGAAGGAATTGTGGTGCGAGTTTCTAAATTCTATGAATAACAACTCTTTTAGTTGGTGCATTGTAGGTGATTTCAACTCTATGTGCTTTAACAATAAGAGATGAGATTCCGATTTTGGAAAAATGCTGATGCCCATGATGTAACCTGATGCAAGAATATGCAGGCCACGTCCTATTCGAATGTGAATGGACTTTTCAGTTCTTGTATTATTTTTTAGGGTGGTGGAAGATCTATGTATGCTGACCAAGAAACCTAAAATCATTTTGTTCCTTGTGTTTTGAAATATTTCCTAAATATACAAACACAATATGGTTTACTACATTTAGTTCAGCACTATGGATAGTGTGGTTGGCAATGAATGACATTTATAATAGTAGAGAATGGTCCATTGAAGAGACAATATTTACTACTAATGGTAGAATGTGAAAGGGCTACTTGGATTGCTCCTGAAAGTGAATGGTTTAAATTTAATGTTGATGCATCTCCGCAGAGAGAGCAACAAGTGTTCAATTGTGGGGGAGTTCTCAAAAACTCTAATGGTTATTTTTTGATGATTTTTTCTGATCCACTAGAGCATATGTGTGTTGAAATGGTTAAACTTTATGATATTATTAAGATGGCTTTAGAGCTCTTTTTTTTATTCCCAATAGAATAGAAAATTGGGTCTAATTGTGGAATTTGACACATTAGTAGTTGTTGAATGCTGTTGTGGCAGTTGTTACAAGATGACTATTTATGCAGCATGCACATTTGGCGAACCCTCCAAGATTGGCGAACCCTCCAAGATTGGTGAACTCACAGGAAGTGGTGAGCTACCTTAAATGAACAATAAATGGCGACCTTTTACAAATGATTAGTGAGTTGCAAGCTTATTACTTTGGTGAATTAGAATGTGAACTGGGATCGCGGGAAAGATACGAGATGTCTAAAGCTAAACCATGAAGCTGTGAACCAACTAGATTTGAAGAACTTGCGTGCAAGCTATGTTTTCAGATTATATTTTCCAGATTTTTAGGAGATTTAGTAATTATTAGTATAGTAAATTTTACGTTTATTAGCATAAAATATTTTTTATTTCTTTCCATAATTAGGAATTTTTTCTTGTTATAAATATCCCTATTTCATTGTTCAAAAACTGTGTAATATATGAAACTTTTGCAGATAGTTTTGTTGCTAAAGTTCTTATTTCTTCTCTAGAATTCTTCCTTTCTTAGTGTTGAAATTGCAACAATTTGTATTAGAGCTAAGGCCATTGTCGTTTCTTTCTAGATTAAACATGGTTTCCACAAGTTTTTCTCCACCTTCGATGTTCATTTTCAATGGTGAAAGCTATCATATATGGGTTGTTAAGATGAAGACCTAACGCAAGCTTATGACTATAAGAGGTTGTGAATACTAATATCGAGCTCGCACCATTAAAGGACAACACTACGGTCACACAAATCAAGCTCCACAGTGACGAGTAAGCTAAAAGATATAATATAATATCCTACATACAACTGAAAGATATAATACATGTCCTACATACGGAATGTCATCTCAAATGTAATATTTACACATATTATGGCTTGCAAGACTCCAAAACAGGCTTGGGATAAGCTACAGGACGAGTTTCATGGTTCAGACAAGACCAAACGGCAACAATTAATTACTCTTAGGAGAGATTTTGAGAATTTGAAGATGAAGGAAGCTGAAACAGTGAAGTAGTACGCAGATATGATTATGGTGGTAGTTAATAGCATCAGGTTACTTGAGGAATGTAATAGCCTGTTTTAGTGTCAAATCAGAATAATGGTTTCAAGACCACAAATCTGAAGTAAAAATAATTATTTTATTATTTCTTTAAGGTTTACCCTATGATTGAATGATTATATGAGAATTTCATTAAGAAATTTTATCGACAATGTGTCCAATTTGCCTAATATGACTAAATTGCAATAGGTGAAAAATGTGTGTTCCAGAAGCTATAGGTGCTTAATTGTAATGGATTCTTAAATTAGAGGTCCTTAAATGGTGATTAGACCATTATGCTTTAAGGTGGACAAAAATGGACATGGTTAGGTGAAATTTCAAAGTTAGGCATTAAGGGCATTTTGGTTATTTGGCAAATAAAGACAAAATAAAACAAATAAAAGATGTTCATCTTCTCAATTTCATCCCCCTTATGCCGAATTTGAAGAGTCGCCATAGCTAAGGGTTTGGCCAAGCTTTCCAACCTCGATTGTAAGTCCGTCCTAGCCTCGTTTTTAATGATTTTTATGTTTCTGAGATCCTTGTAACCTAATCTAGCTTTTCCAAGGACTATTTTGAAGTATTATCAAAGTCTAAAATTTTACCCATGTTAGACATGCATGTATTTTTATGTCTAATGGTAGAAAATGTGACAACCCAATTTCGACCCTAATCAAAATGGTTGTTTCAGGACCACGAATCCGAGTCAGCAAAATATTCAAGTATTATTTTCTATGTCTAGTATATGTGAATTGACTAGTATGAAAATTTCATTTTGAAATATTACCGTTTAAGTGCTTGATTATAAAAAGGGAGTAAATTGCATCAATTAGTTAATAGGCATGTTATAATAAAAAAAATGCCATTGTATCATGCTCTTTGAATATTGGGGTCTTAAATGCCAATTAAGCAATTGAAGAATTTTATGGACGGTATAATATAGAATTTTAATGGTGAAATTGTTTGTGACTTATGATTATGAGGTGTTTGAATTTCAAATAAACCTTTTTATTATGTGACTGCCGATTATGTCCATGTTATATGTGTTTTGTTAATTGATGTGGAAAGGGCTAAATAGGTAAAATAATAATTACTTATGATATAATAAAACAAGGCATTAAAAAAATGGAAAAAGAAAGATTGCATATTCATTTTTGGGAGAGCCGAATGTTGGAGAAGAAATTGCTTTGAAATTTTGGCAAATTGAAACAAAAAATTCAAGGTAATTTCCATGATAGTCTAGTTACATTTTGACATTTTTGAATTCCTTGCTTGATTCTCTACAAAACCCATGAATTTATTTTTTTGAAATAGATAGAAATTTGAGGTTCGGCCATGGTTGAAATTTATGAAATTTATGAGATTTGGTGATTTATGTTTGAAAATGGAGGATGAATGCAAATTAAGTATATAATTATGAGTTTTAGTCAATTTTAGTGAAATTGATTAAAATGCTAAAGTAGAAAATGTTGAAGGATAAATAGCTAAGTATATGAACTAAGGAGTCTAGTAAAAGTTTTTGTGAGTATTCGGCTTTATTATGCTATAAATAAATTTTGATTAATTGGAGTATTTTGGAATTTTGGATCAATTTGTTAAAGTCCAAAACTCTTAAGGGTTATTAAGCAAATTATTATTTGGTATGATCTTTGAGTGAAAGTAAATTGATCCAATTGATAAAGTAGTTTAATTTGTTTTAAATTAGTTCAAGATCCAAAGATACAGGACTTGGATCTGGGAAAAACGAAGTTAGCCGAGTAGTTGATGCAGTCGTACAAAATTTTCGAGGTAAGTTCTTGAGCTATGTTATGTATTAAAATTTAATGACTGTTAGATATTATTACCGAATTGAATTATTAGAAATTTGTTATGACATTTTCGAATGTAAATCAAAGTAATGAATGGTTCTCTTTGATATATAATATGATTGCCGAATGTGTTATGAAGTAAGGTATGGTGAATGATATTTCATATGATATATAATATAATTGCTGAATGTGTTATGAAGTAAGGTATGGTGAATGATATTTGATATGATATATAATGTGATTGCCGAATGTGTTATGAAGTAAGGTATGGACTCTTACCATGAATTGAACGAGACTGTCAATTGTGATTTTGAGTTAGAAGAAATGAATCAAAAACGTTGATAGTATACTTGTTAATAATCAATGGTATAAGTTATATGTCCATGATATTCAGGCTTCGAGCCTAGCAGGCCTTGTGCCGGTGAGTTAAATCAGGCTTCGAGCCTAGCAGGCCCTATGCCAGTGAAATAAATCAGGCTAAAAGCCTAGCAGGATTTGTGCCGGTGGTTTAAATCAGGCAGTACGCTTAGCAAGCTTTAAGCTAGTGGACAGTGTCAAGTTGTAAGTTTAAGAGATCTAAAGCCTATATGTATCAAATCGATGAATGAGAAATTATGAAAGTGAGTGACTCGGATTAAATAATATTGAATTCAAGTACAATGTATATTTTCGAATTATAATGCCATGAGAGTACATTTTTGTAAATGAAATTGTCTATCATTGAACTACATAAAAGGTTTTATTATATGAGAAGTAAGCTATTCAGTTGTCAAAAAATTAAATGAGCATATTCGGTTTTGATGTCTTAATTGAAATAAAGTATAGTTTATGTGGTACATTCGAATTGTATGAATTAAGAATATTATTTAATATAATGATATAATTGCTTAAGTCTTACTAAGCTTATGAAAGCTTACTTTGAGTATTTGCTTCTCTGTTTTTATAGATCGTTGAAATGAGTTGGAAAGCTCGAGATTTGTCAGCATCTCGTCACACTATCGATCATTTTGGTATTATATGTTTTAAACTTTACATATGGCATGTATAGGCTATACTATCCTTTGAACATGTTTAATTTTGGAGTGTATATAATTAAAAGCTATGCGAAAATGGCTTAGTCATTTTGGCTAAGTATAGTTTCATAGTTGATCTAATGATGTGGCTAATGTACTAATTTTGGTTGGTATATTCGGTTATGTTCTATATATTTAAACGTATATTTCATTTGTTATAAATGACTAAAGGTGAATGAGGTGGAGACTTTATCTATAAGACATAGATTAAATGTTGCAATGTTGAGTAATCTTTGAGAATTTAGATAATTATGTACGTTTGATCATTGTATGGTGTTAAAAGATGCTATGTGGTTATTTGAGTTTGGTTATTAATAATTTTTTAATGTGAATATTGGTTATGTATATGTTGGGTTTGAGACTGTAGTTGAATTGTTATGTGATATATATATATATATAAACCTTGTTAAAATCCATGTCATATGTTTGAGTTGTATTTGAAGTTAAGGTGGTTAATATTTAGTCAATGAACGAAAGTTTGAATTCATTATATGACATGTTGTAAGTGCTATTTAATTTATTTTACATATGTGTTTACTGAATTAGGTTAATACAAAATGACTCAGTGGCTTGTTTATTACAGTAGAAATCGTGATATGTGTGAAGTATAGGTTAGTAGTGAAATTGTTATTAATTGAATCTCATGTTGTAACGCCCTGATTTTCGGGATTTTTTGGGTTTTTGTGATTTTTGGTGAAATTCTAAAATTTTGAGTTTTGGATACTGAAATGGTGTTTAAATATGTTAGTGGGCCTTTAGAAGGCCCAAGCCTGAGTTAGAACCCGGTAAAATATCAAGTTTGGATTTTAAGTGAAAGGGGACTTGCTTAAGTGGGCTTTTAAGAAAAACCTCGTAAATTATGACACAAGTAGGGCCTTGGTAAAGTGGCAAGGTGGCGCCACTAAACTCCTAAAAAAGTGGCGTGTGGATGAGGGTTGAGAGCCTGAGTTCAAGCCACAAGGTAAGCAAATGATACTTTTATTTTTGGGCATATGCCGGGCATGTGACAGAACTTAAGTGGAAATTTGGCTAGGGCCTTGGGGAAGTTGGGTCGATTGCTTTAGTGGTGATTAGGGTTAGTTATTTTCTTTTTTCTGTCATGACAAATTAGGGTTAGCCACCAAAGTGACAAAAGAGGCAGATTTCCTTTTCCTGTGCCGATTTCTTCTTCCTCTCCTCCTCTCCTTTATTCTTTTCTTTTTTGATTCTTCTCTTCTCTTTTCTTGCTCTATTTTCTTTCTTCTTCTCCTCTTCTCTAGCCGAAACATCTCTGGCATTCTACCCATCCTCTCTTTCAACTCCATCCTTCTCAAAACCACCATAGCTGATTGCCATAAAAGCCAAAATCCCAAAAATTGCCTTTTACTGCCGATTTCTTTAAGCCGAATTCCCCCTACTTTCTTCATTTGTGGTAGCTGATTCTTTTATCTTGTGAACCCTTAGTACTTGTTGGCAACACTACTCCAAAACTACTACCCCAAATCATCTTATTCCTCACTAGTCAAAAGCCGAAAACGCCACATTATTAGGATCTTATAGCCGAAACTTTAGATCTCTTATATTTGAGTTCTACTAGCGTTTAGGGGCTAGATATACATCAGATTTGAGTAGAAACATAAGGGGAAACTGTGGTAAGTACTCGATATTCCAGATCTATATGTTATTTTGCAATTTAGAAAAGCCGAAGTCCCTAAAGTCTAGAGAGGCTGTCGATTGGGGCTTAGGGCTCTAAGAGTTATTAATCAATGATTTCTTTTGGTGCTAGTGTGTTCTAGATGTGATTGATCAAGGGCTTGGACAAGTGGAACGACTAGATCTAGATCTAGTCACTAGTTTTGGCAAAGGTAAGATCTCAAGGGCCTAGGTGTTGATGGCCGAATATGGTAAGAGATTATTGGGTTTGGTTATTGTAGATTTGCAATCTAAGAGTTGTGGTAATCGATTGTAGGATATTGTGGAAGATCTCGTTAGCAGTCGTCGTAAAATAGGTGTGTATCGAACACCCTTCTTTAGTTCAAATCGGCAAAAGCTGAAAAGCCAAAATGCCGAAGTTCTGGCATTTCGTGGGCTTGTGGGTATGGAAATGCTCATAAGATGGTTGGAAATCGTTGGATCTAAAATCGTAAATGGTGAGATAGTTATGTGTGTAATTTCGTGTTCTTCGGTAATTGGGCCACGATGGGCTAAGAGTGGGCCTAATGGGCTTACGGGCCCATATAGGTGAAAATGAGTAATTAATGTGTACTGATAGACTGTAGGTTCAAAACTGGTTAAACTGATAAATTGATCATAAAATCTGAACTAAATGGGCTTAAGTAGCTAATAGACACTGTGGGGCCTGTTAGGGGTTTTAGGGCCCAGTAACTTAAAATTGTTAAAACGAGTTAAATAACTACTAAGATGGAAGTTAGGATATTGGAGACTGAAATATGCATAAAAACCCCCAAAACTGATGAAAATACTAAAATATCCTTATGGACGAGAAATTACGGTTTTACCCCTAGGTGTAGAATTACTGTTATACCCCTAGGGCTTGATCTGACTAAACTGCATGTGTTACTGTTTTCTGTTCATTACATGATTATCTATTGCATGGGACTAAGATATTGATGGAGGAAGTACTGAAAGTGGCTTGACCACGTACTGGTGGCTTCGCCTCAACTTACTGTTATCTGAGCAGCTATGCTGCAACTGTGGAGTGTAGGGTTAGGTGGGTTGAGTTATTCCCTACATGGTGTGTAAGGCTGGTACGGGTGGAGTGTAGCGGCTTGATTTAGGCTGGGTTGGGTTTGCATTCATATTTATTATCTGTTCTGTTCTGAAATAGGCCTATGGGCCGTACTGTTATCTGAAAAGGGCTAAGGCCCAGAGTACTGTTATCTGAAAAAGGCTAAGGCCCAGTATATTGTATCTGGATAGGGCTTAGGCCTAATGGGCTTGAGGTGACTTGGGCTCTGGATGGGCTTTCTATACACACTGAGTTTCCAAACTCACCCTCCTTCTTCCATCTATGGAGATGAGCCTTAGTTTGTGGGCTTGGAGTTGGGAGGGATTCAGAGTGGCCATGAAGATTAAAATTCTTGTTTTTGATTAAGTTTTATTTTTAATTCATTTAATTACTGTATTTATTTCAGATTATTTTGTTATGGTTTTGGGTTGTAATAAGGCCGCTCTAATTATTTACATTTCGGGTTTTAATTCTTTACTTATTTAATTTGTTTTTAACTTAAAATTAATATTGTTAAAATCATTTTGAAATCGGATACCTTTGAGACGCATTTTTATAAAAGTTATTTGTTTTCAAAATAACACGATAAACGAACATTTTCAAAACCAAACGTACATTTCAAAACTGTAACAAAAGTCACGATTTTAAATAAACCTTTAACGAATGGTAATAAGTATGATATTCATTTAGTAAATCGAGAATTTTTTTTTAAAATTTCAATAACGGGTTTTGCAAAGCTCACCCCAAACTTAGTAACTAGGTTAGTTGTAGGTGATGTGGCACAGCAGATTCGGCCATAACGTTTGGGCCGGGTTCAGGGTGTTACATTTAGTGGTATCAAAGCTCGGTTGCAACAACTCGACTGCGGATCGGGTCTAAAAAGGCTTTTAAAATTTTTAAGCACAAGAAGGGTATTTTTGGAAAATTAATTTTTTTGAAATATTTGGAAAGACTCTTTTTAAACTTTTTTTTATATATGCACGTTTTAAAGGTTTGATTTTGAAAAGTCTTAATCTTTCTGAGTTTTACTGATAACTGGAGAAGTGGCACACTGAATCCCCGACGCCAAGTCTGTAAGTATTTCTGCTTTACATACTGTACTATGCTGAAACAATACTGTAGATAGAACTGAGCCTTTGCTATGATACTATAGAGAGGATAGTATTAAGACTACAAGACTGAGACTATAGGGAAAACTAAACCCTAGAAAAACTGAGACTGTAGCGAGGCAACGATTTCGCGAAAACAAACTCTGAAACTCTATCTGTGCATAAGACATTTATAATAAACAACTGAAATATTAAACTAATGTCATAAAATTCGTAATCAGATAAGTCGATTTGAGTACGAGAGCTGCTCGTGGACGAGGCCGCGGACGTAGTCGAGGTAGTGTACAAGCTGGGTCTTCGTCTTCGGAGCACATGCCAGCTGGCAGGGCACGACTGCCATCGGCAGCAGAAAATGGGCCGTATGATCGGGCCGCAGGGGATGATGCCTTATCCCAGGCGATGTTAAGGGTTCTGGAAAAGGTGGCTGGAGCTAATGTCGGCCCTATAAACAGAGGATCCATTTCTGAGCGACTTCGGGCTAACGGAGTAGAGGATTTCAGGGGTATATCTGGAGTAGCCCTGAACGTAGCTGAGTATTGGCTAAAAGCTACGGAAAGGATTATAGACGACTTGGATTGCTTTGTTGAGCAAAAACTGAAGGGAGCGGCGTCTTTGCTACGAGACGAAGCATACCAATGGTGGATTACTGTGAGAGAGAGTACCCTAGCTGAGCGGGTAACCTGGGAATTATTTAAGACAGTTTTCAAGGGAAAATACATTGGAGCCAGCTATGTGGATGCATGTAGGAAGGAATTTTTGAACCTAACCCAGGGCAATAGGTCAGTTGCTGAGTATGAGGTAGAGTTCCTAAGGTTGAGCCGATATGCCAGGGGAATTGTTGCTACTAAGTACGAGCACAGTGTTCACTTTGAGGATGGCCTTAGGGATGAGCTAAGGGTGCGGATAGCTCCGCAGAGAGAGCGCGATTTTGTTGCATTAGTAGAGAAGGCTAAGATAGCCGAAGAGGTGAAACAAGCTAAATGAAAGAACCGCGATAGGGATCGAAACCAATTTAGGAGAGATTCTGGACCATCTAGTGCTGCAAATCGAAATGTTAAGAGAGCTAAAGTGGAGGAACAGGTTCGAGCAGTTCCGGTAAACACGGTTAGACCACAGACTTCTTGAGATTGTGGTAGAGTGCATCTGGGGGAGTGCTGGAAACGTACTGGGGGAGTGCTGGAAACGTATTGGGGCATGTCTGTGTTGTGGGTCAAAGGAACATAGGATTAAGGATTGTCCTAGGAATCCAGCCCAGACTCAAGTTGCTGAACAATGGGCTATGCAACCTATGCGAGGTGGACCACCGCCGCCAAGAGGTCGGGGACAAGGTCGAGGTGGCAATAACTGTGGACGTGGGGTACCTGGCAGGGGTAGTGGTAATGCTGAGGCTCGTCAACTAGCTTTGGTTTATGCTGCTCATCGCCGAGAGGAGGGTGATGCACCTGACATCATAACGGGTACGTTTTTGATCTCTAGCGTACCCTATACTGCTCTGATAGATGTGCGATCAACCCATTCGTATGTTGCATGTGACATTTATGGGTTGTTGGGTGTGCACTCTGAGGAAACTGTGAGTGGGGTAACTGGGATAAGTCCTTTAGGTCACTCGGTTAGGGTAGATAAACTCTTTAGGGAGGTGCATTTAGAGACTCAAGGTAGGATTTTTCGTGGAGACTTGATGGAGTTACCTTTCAGAGAGTTTGATTTAGTCTTAGGAATGGACTGGTTGACCAAGCATAGGGCAACTTTGGATTGCGCAACTAAGAGGATGGTGTTAAGGACTGTCAAGGATGAGGAGGTAATGGTTATTGGGGAGCGAAGGGACTACGTGTCTAATGTGGTATCGACTTTAAGGGCTGAGAAACTGATTCACAAAGGACGCGAGGCATACTTGGCTTTCATAAGTCAAGCTGAAACTGAGAATCTGACTGTGGAAGCAGTTAGAACTATTAGGGAGTTCCAAGATGTATTTCCTGAGAAGCTTCCTGGATTACCTCCGAACCCAGAAGTCGAGTTTGGGATTGATTTGCTGCCTGGAACGGCTCCAGTGTCCATCGCCTTATAGGATGGCACCAAAGGAGTTAGTGGAATTGAAAGCTCAAATCCAAGAGTTGTTGGATAGAGGCTTCATTAGACTGAGTGTGTCTCCATGAGGAGCACTAGTGTTGTTTGTGAAGAAGAAGGATGGGACTATGCGTATGTGCATCGATTATCGCCAGTTCAACAAACTGACGATAAAGAACAAGTGTCCTCTGCCTAGAATCGATGATCTGTTCGATCAGCTTAAAGGAGCTTCGGTATTTTCCAAGATCGATCTTCAATCTGGATACCATCAATTAAGGGTAAAAGAGGTGGATATTCATAAGACAGCATTCAAAACTCGATATGGTCACTGCGAGTTTCTGGTTATGCCGTTTGGACTAACGAACGCACCTGCAGCTTTCATGGATCTGATGAATCAAGTGTTCCAACCTTACTTGGACCAATTCGTAGTCATCTTTTTCGACGATGTTCTGGTATATTCAGAAACTAAGGAGAAGCATGATGAGCATCTTTGTATTGTGCTGCAAGCGCTGAGAAAGAAGCAACTCTATGCGAAGTTCAGTAAGTGTGAATTTTAGTTGCGAGAAGTGACTTTTCTAGGTCACGTTGTTTCTACTGAGGGCATTAAAGTAGATCCACGGAAAATTGAGGTAGTTTTGGAATGGAAGCCACCGAGGTCAGCATCAGAAATTCGGAGTTTTCTGGGTCTGGCAGGCTACTACAGAAGATTTGTAGAAGGATTCTCCCTAATTGTTGCTCTATTGACGAAACTGTTGAGGAAAGGAGTAGCATTTGTTTGGATTGAGAAATAGCAAGAAGCTTTTGATAAGTTGAAAAAGGTATTAACTGAGGCACCAGTGTTAATTCAGCTTGAGTTTGGAAAGGATTTTACTATGTCCAGTGATGCATCTCATGTGGGTCTAGGCTGTGTACTGATACAAGAAGGTAAGGTAGTCACTTATGCTTCACAACAGCTGAAGCCTCATGAAGCGAATTACCCTACGCATGATGTCGAATCGGCAACAGTGATCTTCGCGTTGAAAATCTGAAGACATTATCTATATGGGGAAAAGTGTATTATATACACAGACCATAAAAGTCTCAAGTATCTGTTGACTCAGAAGGAGTTAAACCTTAGGCAACGAAGATGGATAGAGTTGCTTAAGGATTATGACTATTCGATTGAGTATCACCCAGACAAGGCTAATGTGGTTGCTGATGCATTGAGTCGAAGGGTTGTTACTGATTTGAGAGCTATGTTTGCTCGTTTAAGTCTGTACGACAATGGAAGTCTATTGGCGGAGTTGCAAGTGAGACCTACTTGGACTGAATAGATTAAGGAGATGCAATTGAAGGATGAATCATTGGTTTCTCCATTTCAGCAAGCTGAGAATGGGGAGAATTCAAGTTTTGGGCTGAATACTGATGGAGTTCTTTGCTTTCGTGGAAGGGTTTGTATTCCAAAGGACTCTGAATTGACGTAGTCAATTCTGAAAGAGGCTCATGATGGACCTTGTGCTATGCATCCTGGAGGGAATAAGTTATATTGAGACTTGCAAGAGGTGTACTGGTGGCCTGGTCTAAAGAGAGAGGTGACTGAATTTGTTGGGAATGTCTGACGTGCCAGCAAGTTAAGGCTAAGCACCAACTACCTTCCGGGTTACTTCAATCAGTGAAAATTCAACTCTAGAAGTGGGAGAGAGTAACTATAGATTTCGTGAGTGGGCTACCTTTGACACCCTCCAAGAAAGATTCTGTGTGGGTGATTGTGGATAGGTTAACGAAATCTACCCATTTTATACTTGTCCGTACCGATTACTCACCGCAGAAGTTGGCCAAGTTGTATGTGGCGGAGGTAGTGCGACTGCATGGGGTGCCAGTTTTGATTATTTCTGATCGAGACCCTAGGTTCACATCTCGATTCTGGCAGAAGTTACACGAAGGTACACGATTGGACTTTAGTACTGCCTTTCACCCTCAGATAGATGGATAGTCTAAAAGGGTTATTCAGGTTCTGGAGGATATGTTAAGGGGTTGTGTCATTGACTTTCGAGGTAGTTGGGAGGACTACTTGCCATTGGCGAAATTTGCGGACAACAATAGTTATCAAGCGAGTATTCGGATGGCTCCATGTGAAGCACTATATGGGCGAAGGTGTCGTACGCTTACGTGTTGGACAGAGTTGGGAGAGCGACAAGTTCTTGGACCAGAATTGGTAGCAGACACTGAAAGTAAAGTTAAATTGATAAGAGATCTGTTAAAGGAGGCATATGATAGGCAGAAGTCGTATGCAGATCTGAAACGTAGGGAAATCGAGTTAGCTGTTGGGGATATGGTCTTCTTAAAGGTTTCGCCTTGGAAGAAGATCTTGAGGTTTGGTAAGGAGGGCAAACTGAGTCCGTGGTTTATTGGGCCTTATCGGGTTCTTAGACGGGTAGAGCCAGTAGCGTATCAGTTGGAGTTACCACCAGAGTTGGATAGAATCCATGACGTCTTCCATGGTTCCATGCTGTGTCGATATCAATCGGATCCGTCATATATTGTACCAGTGGAAGAGATTGAGGTAAAGACCGATTTGACCTTTGAAGAGGAACCTGTGCAAATTCTAGATCGAAAGGTTAAAGTTTTAAGAAGGAAGTTGGTTCCGTTAGTAAAAGTGCTATGGCACAATCATGGCAGAGAAGAGGCGACTTGAGAGCTAGAAGAGACGATGCATCAACAATACCCTCAACTATTTGGATCAGGTAAATTTCATTGTCGAAATTTCTTTAAGGGGGTAGAATTGTAACGCCCTGATTTCGGGATTTTTTGGGTTTTTCTGATTTTTGGTGACATTCTAAAATTTTGAGTTTTGGATACTAAAATGGTGTTTAAATATGTTAGTGGGCCTTTAGAAGGCCCAAGCCTGAGTTAGAACCCGGTAAAATATCAAGTTTGGATTTTAAGTGAAAGGGGACTTGGTTAAGTGGGCTTTTAAGAAAAACCTCATAAATTATAACACAAGTAGGGCCTTGGTAAAGTGGCAAGGTGGCCCCACTAAAATCCTAAAAAATTGGCGTGTGGATGAGGGTTGAGAGCCTGAGTTCAAGCCATAAGGTAAGCAAATGATACTTTTATTTTTGGGCATGTGTCGGGCATGTGATAGAACTTAAGTGGAAATTTGGCTAGGGCCTTGGGGAGGTTGGGCCGATTTCTTTAGTGGTGATTAGGGTTAGTTCATTTCTTTTTTCTGTCATGACAAATTAGGGTTAGCCACCAAAGTGACAAAAGAGGCAGATTTCCTTTTCCTATGCCGATTTCTTCTTCCTCTCCTCCTCTCCTTTATTCTTTTCTTTTTCGATTCTTCTCTTCTCTTTTCTTGCTCTATTTTCTTTCTTATTCTTCTCTTCTCTAGCCGGAACATCTCTGCCATTCTACCCATCCTCTCTTTCAACTCCATCTTTCTCAAAACCACCATAGCCGATTGCCACAAAACCCGAAATCCTGAAAATTGCCATTTGCTACTGATTTCTTTAAGCTGAATTCCCCCTATTTTCTTCATTTGTGGTAGTCGATTCTTTCATCCTGTGAACCGTTAGTACTTGTCGGCAATACTACTCCAAAACTACTACCCTAAATCATCTTTTTCCTCACCAGTCAAAAGCTGAAAACGCCACATTCTTAGGATCTTATAGCTGAAACTTTAGATCTCTTAGATTCGAGTTCTACTCACGTTTAGGGGCTAGATGTACATCAGATTTGAGTAGAAACGTAAGGGGAAACTGTGGTAAGTACTCAATATTCCAGATCTATATGTTATTTTGTAATTTAGAAAAGCCGAAGTCCCTAAAGTCTAGGGACGCTGTCGATTGGGGCTTAGGGCTCTAAGAGTTATTAATCAATGATTTCTTTTGGTGCTAGTGTGTTCTAGAGGCGATTGATCAAGGGCTTGGACAAGTGGAATGACTAGATCTAGATCTAGTCACTAGTTTCGGCAAAGGTAAGATCTCAAGGGCCTAGGCGTTGATGGCCGAATATGGTAAGAGAACATTGGGATTGGTTCTTGTAGATTTGCAATCTAAGAGTTGTGGTAATCGATTGTAGGATATTGTGTAAGATCTTGTTAGTAGTCGTCGCAAAACAGGTGTGTATCGAACACCCTTATTTAGTTAAAATCAGCAAAAGCCGAAAAGTCAAAATGCCGAAGTTCTGGCATTTCGTGGGCTTGTGAGTATGCGAATGCTCATAAGATGGTTGGAAATCGTTGGATCTGAAATCATAAGTGGAGAGATAGTTATGTATGTAATTTTATGTTCTTCGGTAATTGGGCCACGATGGGCTAAGAGTGGGCCCAATGGGCTTACGGGCCCATATAGGTGAAAATGAGTAATTAATGTGTACTGATAGACTGTAGGTTCAAAACTGGTTAAACTGATAAATTGATCATAAAATCTAAACTAAATGGGCTTAAGTAGCTAATAGACACTGTGGTGCCCATTAGGGGTTTTAGGGCCCAACAACTTAAAATTGTTAAAACGAGTTAAATAACACTGCATGTGTTAGTGTTTTTTGTTCATTACATGATTATCTGTTGCATGGGACTGGGATATTGATGGAGGAAGTACTGAAAGTGGCTTGACAATGTACTGGAGGCTTCGCCTTAACTTACTGTTATTTGAGCAGCTATGCTGCAACTGTGGAGTGTAGGGCTAGGTGGGTTGAGTTATTCCCCACATGGTGTGTAGGGCTGGTACGGGTGGAGTGTAACGGCTGGATTTAGGCTAGGTTGGGTTTGCATTCATATTTATTATCTGTTCTGTTCTGAAATAGGCCTATGGGCCGTACTGTTATCTGAAAAGGGCTAAGGCCCAAAGTACTGTTATCTGAAAAGGGCTAAGGCCTAGTATACTGTATCTGGATAGGGCTTAGGCTCAATGGGCTTAAGCTGACTTGGGCTCTGGATGGGCTTTCTATACACACTGAGTTTCCAAACTCACCATCCTTCTTCCATCTATGCAGGTGAGCCTTAGTTGGTGGCTTTGGAGCTGGGAGGGATTCAGAGTGCCCACGAAGATTAAAATTCTGGTTTTCGATAAGTTTTATTTTTAATTCATTTAATTACCGTATTTATTTTAGATTATTTTATTATGGTTTTGGGTTAAAATAAGGCCGCTTTAATTATTTTCATTTCGGGTTTTAATTCTTTACTTATTTAATTTGTTTTTAACTTAAGATTAATATTGTTCAAATCGTTTCAAAATCGGATACCTCTGAGACGCGTTTTTGTAAAAGTTATTTGTTTTCAAAATAACACGATAAACGAATGTTTTCAAAACCAAACGCACATTCCAAAAGTGTAACAAAAGTCACGATTTTAAATAAACCTTTAACGAACAGTAATAAGTAGGATATTCATTTAGTAAATTGGGAATTTCTTCTAAAATTTCAATAACGGGTTTTGCAAAGCTCACCCCAAACTTAGTAACTAGGTTAGTTGTAGGTGATGTGGCACACCGGATTCGGTCGTAACGTCTGGGTTGGGTTCGGGGTGTTACACATGTATTAAGCACGTTTATAATTGGTCAAAACCTTAAAATTTACCAAATGAATAGTGTATTTGGTTTTGCAAAAAAAAAAAAAAACATATTTGTTTTCTTTTAAAGTTGGTTTATGTGCATGAAAATATGTAATTTGGAAATGCACCATTTCACGTTTCTTTGGATTTGGTTAAATTGGTTTATATGATTACATATTTTATTTATGTGCCGAATGTATATTTTAATTTGATAATTATTTAAGACATGTGTTCTTTATATTTTATACTTGTAATAATTGGTTTGGATGTTTTGTAATAATTTTGATAGCACAAACACTATGTGCCAAAATGATATACTTGATATTATTGTTTATAATTATATATTAGACAGATCTTGATTAAATGGTCATGATATGAATTGTAAAATATGTTAATTGATTACTTATGTTTATAATTGCATGACATTAGAGTTGTGTTCATAATTATGTTTGTGGTTATCTAGAAGTTGTGTTTCGTCTGGTAATACCTTATAACCCCATTCCGATGATGGACATGGGTTAGGGGTGCTACATTTTATTGGTATCAGAGCTACGGTTTAGTCGATTCTAGGACTAACGTAGCGTGCATGAGTCTAGCTATACATGCCATAAAGTGATAATACGGTAGTGTGATGATTTTTGATGTTTAAAAATGTGTTTTTATATAGGAAATGGATCCCGATGAGCTTTAGCTGATGATGTAGAGAGTGTAGCGCCTGCTCCCGTGCAAGGGACAGCGCCTGCTGAATCTCAGTTGATCCCGGGTAATGAGGGAGAGGTCAGGCAAGCTTTCTATAACATGATGAACGAATGGTTCTCCGAATTCGTACAAAATAATCTGGCTACACAACCACCTCCGTCCCCAAATAATCCACTCCCGATACCTGTGATACCTCAAGTGATTGATCCATGGAGGTTGAATAAGCTCCCAGTTGATAAAATACGAAAATACGGGGCCGAAGAGTTCAGAGCCACAGTTAGTGATGATGCTGAGAGGGCCGAGTTTTGGCTCGATAATACTATCTGCATATTTGATGAGCTATCATGTACTCCCGATGAGTGTTTGAAGTGTGCTGTGTCTCTGTTACGAGATGTTGCTTATCATTGGTGGAATACTTTGGTTTTGGTAGTGCTGAGAGAGCAAATTTCTTGGGAATTCTTTCTAACAGAGTTTCGTAAAAAGTACATTAGCCAAAGGTTTATTGATCAAAAGCGTAAAGAATTTCTCAAACTTAAACAGGGCAATGACTGTTACTGAATATGAACAAGAGTTTGTAAGGCTCAGCAGATATGCTGGGGAATGTATCTCAACCGAAGCTATCATGTGTAAATGCTTCGAAGACAGGTTGAATGAAAATATCAAATTTTTGGTCGGCATACTTGAAATTAAAGAGTCCGTAGTACTTGTTGAGCGAACTTGTAAAGCCGAAGAGCTGGAAAAATAAAAGAGAAAGGCTGATTTCGAAGCTAGAGATTTCCGTAAAAGATCCATAGTAAAACCTTTTAGTCATCGTTAAAGAAGCCTAAAGAAGATACTAGTAGATCTAAAGCTGATATAGGTCATTCTAGATGAGATTGAGACCGACCTCCTGTGAATTCTCGAGCTACATCTGTTGCTAGTGTGGGCAACGTTCGATAGCATAGAGCTAAGTGTAAGCACTGTGGCAAATGGCATTCGGGAGATTGTAGACTGCGTAATCACTCCTATTTTAAATGTGGATTGGCGGATCATTTTATTCAAGAGTGTCCGATGGTAGCTGAGCAGAAGACCGTTCAGAGTGCGCAGCCGAGTACTATGCCAGCACGGGGTAGACTACCTAGACATGTGGGTAATACTAGTGGCAGTCAAAGAGGGACGAAAGATACAACCGTTCGATCTGAGGCTCGTGCTCCTGCCAAAGCTTATGCTATTCGTGCTCGTGAGGAAGCTTCATCTCTAGATGTTATCACTGGTACATTCACTCTTTACAACACTAGTGTAATTGCTTTGATTGATCCTAGTTCGACTCATTCCTATGTGTGTGAAACATTAGTATCCAGTAAGACTTCGCCTGTTGAGTCTACTGAGTTTGTGATTCGGGTATCGAACCCTCTGGGTTGATTTGTGTTAGTCAACAACGTGTGAAGGAATTGTCCCTTGATGATTCGAGATTCATGTTTTCCGGCTGATTTGATGCTTTTGCCATTTGACGAGTTTGATATCATCCTCGGTATGGATTGGTTAACCTTGCACGATGTTGTAGTGAATTGCAAACAAAACCCATTAATTTGTGATGTCAAAATGATGAGATCATTCGAATTGAATCTACTGATTTAAATGGGCTGTTGGCAATAATATCTTCGATGTCGGCTCAGAAATATATGAAAAAGGGTTCCAAAGCTTATTTCGCATATGTGCTAGATAGTAAAGTATCCGAAATGAAGCTCGAGACTGTGCCAGTTGTATGCGAGTATCCGAATGTATTTCCTGAAGAATTACCAAGTTTGCCACCTGTTCGGGAAGTAGAGTTTGGTATAGAGTTAGTACCTGGAACAATTCTGATTTTGATATCTCCGTATCGTATGGCACTGACCGAATTAAAAGAATTGAAATCTCAGTTGCAAGAGTTTACGGATAGAGGTTTTGTTCGATCGAGTTTCTCTCCTGGGGGTGCACCAGTATTATTCGTGAAAAAGAAGGACGGGACTATGAGAATGTGTATTGACTATCGACAACTCAAAAAAGTGACTATAAAGAATAAATATCCGCTGCCACGAATTGATGATTTATTCGATCAGTTAAAGGGAGCTTCAGTGTTTTCGAAGATAGATTTATGATTAGGTTATTATCAGTTGCGAGTTAAAGACTCAGATGTACCTAAGATCGCTTTTTGGACGAGGTACGGACATTATAAGTTCTTGGTGATGCCGTTCGGGCTCACTAATGCCCCTGCAGTTTTCATAGATTTGATGAATCGGGTATTCAGACAGTATTTGGATCGGTTCGTAGTCGTATTTATAGATGACATTCTAATTTATTCACGGGACGAGACCGAGCATGCTGAACATTTGAGACTTGTCGTACAAATTTTACGGGATAAACAGTTGTACACGAAGTTTAGTAAATGCGAGTTTTGGTTACGTGAAGTTAGCTTTCTAGGGCATGTGGTTTCAGCATCACGTATTCGGATTGATCTGAGTAAGATTTTGGTTATACTTGATTGGAAGCCTTTGAGGAATGTTTCAAAAGTTCAGAGCTTCTTAGGACATGCTGGGTATTATAGACGGTTTGTGAAAGGCTTCTCGATGATTGCAACACCGATGACAAAATTGCTACAGAAAGACATCAAATTTGAATGGTCGGAAAAGTGTCAGAAAAGCTTTGATGCGTTGAAAGCTCTTTTGACTGAAGCACTAGTGCTAGTTCAACCAGAATCAGGTAAAGAATTTGTGATTTTCACTGATACATCTTTGAATGGTTTGGGTTGCGTCTTGATGCAAGAAGGCAAAGTTGTAGCTTATGCCTCGAGACAGTTGAAGCCACACGAGAAGAACTATCCGACTTACGATCTCGAGTTAGCTGCTATTGTTTTCGCTTTAAAGATCTAGTGCCACTACTTGTTCGGTGAAAAATGTCACGGTTACTCCGATCATAAAAGCCTTAAATACTTGATGACTCAGAAGGATTTGAATTTGAGACAGTGACGATGGTTAGAATTATTCAAAGATTATGAGCTTGTGATTGATTATCATTCGAGAAAAGCTAATGTTGTTGCTGATGCTTTAAGTCAAAAATCACTATTTACGTTGCGTGCGATGAATGCGCATTTGGCTATGTCTATTGATGGTGTGTTAGTAGTTTAATTAAAAGCAAAACCGTTACTTGTACAGCAGATTCGTGAAGCTCAAGAAGTTGATAATGATTTAATAGAAAAACGGGCTCAATATGACTCGAAAGGTGATTCAGAGTTTCTAATTGATATAGATAGTTGTTTGAGATTCAGGAATCGATTATGTATTCCAAGAAATACAGAGCTTATTCAGATGATATTGAACGAATCTCATAGCAGTCGGATGTCAGTTCATCTGGGTAGCACGAAAATGTATAACAATCTGAAACAATAGTACTGGTGGCATGGTATGAAATAAGACATTTCTGATTTTGTTTCGAAATGTTTGGTATGCCAACAAGTACAAGTCGAGCATCAGGTGCCTTTGGGATTACTTCAGCCGATCATGATACCTGAGTGGAAATGGGATCGAGTCACTATGGATTTTGTATCAGGCTTACTGTTGACATCAAGGAAGAAAGATGCAATCTGGGTTGTTGTTGATAGATTGACAAAATCCACTCAATTCATTCCGGTCCGTACAGATTACTTGCTTGATAAATTAGCAGAATTTTATATTTCTCAGATTGTGCGATTGCACGGAGTACCTATTTCTATCATATCAAATAGGGACCCGAGATTTACATTGCGATTTTGGAAGAAACTGCAATACACGCTTGGTACCAAATTGCATTTTAGCACCGCATTCCATCCTCAAACAGACAGTCAATCCGAACAAGTCATTCAGACACTTGAGGATATGTTGAGATGTTGTATCCTTGAGTTTAAAAATTCATGGGATCGATACTTGCCTTTGGTTGAATTTGCATACAACAATAGTTTTCAATCTAGTATCAAAATGGCACCTTACGAGGCTTTGTATGGTCGAAAATGTAGTACACCCTTGTATTGGAATGAGCTCAGCGAACACAAGATTCATGGGGTTGATTTAGTCAAAGAAACGGAACAAAAAGTAAAAGTGATCAGTGAAAGTTTGAAAGCAGCATCGGATCGTCAGAAATCGTATGCGGATTTGAAACGTAAAAACATAGAATTTCAAATAGGAGATAATGTGTTTCTGAAGGTTTCCCCGTGGAAGAAAGTGCTTAGATTCGATCGTAAAGGCAAGTTAAGTCTGAGATTCATTGGGCCGTATGAGATTATCGAATGTATTAGACCAGTTGCGTATAGATTATTGTTACCACCTGAACTAGAAAAGATCCACAATGTTTTTCACGTGTCAATGCTTCGCCGATACCGATCAGATCCCTCACACGTAATTTATCCGTCTGAAATCGAGATTCAATCTGATTCGAGTTATGAGGAAGAACCGGTTCGTATTCTAGCTCATGAGGTGAAAGAATTGCGAAATAAGAAAATCTCGTTGGTGAAAGTATTATGGCAGAAACAAGGGATTGAAGAAGCAACTTGGGAGCTCGAGAGTTCGATGCGAGAACATTATCCCTATCCTTTTACCGGTAAGATTTTCAGGGACAAAAATCCCTAATGGGGGGAGAGTTGTGACAACCCAATTTCGACCGTAATCGGAACGGTGGTTTCGGGACCACGAATCCGAGTCGAAAAATATTAAAGTATTATTTTCTATGTCTAGTATATGTGAATTGACTGGTGTGAAAATTTCGTTTTGAAATATTACCGTTTGAGTGCTTGATTATTAAAAAGGAGTAAATTGCATCAATTGGTTAATAGTCATGTTATAATAAAAAAATGCCATTGTATCATGTTCTTTGAATATTGGGGTCCTAAATGGCAATTAAGCCATTGAAGAATTTTATGGACGGTATAATATAGAATTTTAATGGTGAAATTGTTTGTGACTTATCATTATGAGGTGTTTGAATTCCAAATAAACCTTTTTATTATGTGAGTGCCGATTATGTCCATGTTATATGTGTTTTGTTAATTGATGTGGAAAGGGCTAAATAGGTAACATAATAATTACTTAGGATATAATAAAACAAGGCATTAAAAAAATGGAAAAAGAAAGATTGCATGTTCATTATTGGGAGAGCCGAATGTTAGAGAAGAAATTGCTTTGAAATTTCGGCAAATTGAAACAAAAAATTCAAGGTAATTTCCATGATAGTCTAGTTACATTTTGAGATTTTTGAATTCCTTGCTTGATTCTCTTCAAAACCCATGAATTTATTTTTTTTTTTGAAATAGATAGAAATTTGAGGTTCAGCCACGGTTGAAATTTATGAAATTTATGAGATTTTGTGATTTATGTTTGAAAATGGAAGATTAATGCAAATTAAGTATATAATTATGAGTTTTAGTCAATTTTAGTGAATTTGATTAAAACGCTAAAGTAGAAAATGTTGAAGGATAAATAGCTAAGTATATGAACTAAGGAGTCTAGTAAAAGTTTTTGTAAGTATTCAGCTTTACTATGCTATAAATAAAGTTTGATTAATTGGAGTGTTTTGGAATTTTGGATCAATTTGTTAAAGTCTGAAACTCTTAAGGGTTATTAAGTAAATTATTATTTGGTATGATCTTTGAGTGAAAGTAAATTTATCCAATAGATAAAGTAGTTTAATTTGTTTTAAATTAGCTCAAGATCCAAAGATACAGGACTTGGATCGGGGAAAAACAAAGTTAGCCGAGTAGTCGACGCAGTCGTACGAAATTGTCGAGGTAAGTTCTTGAGCTATGTTATGTATTAAATTTTAATGACTGTTAGATATTATTGCCGAATTGAATTATTAGAAATTTGTTATGACATTTCCGAATGTAAATCAAAGTAATGAATGGTTCTCTTTGAGATATAATATGATTGTCGAATGTGTTATGAAGTAAGGTATGGTGAATGATATTTGATATGATATATAATATAATTGCCGAATGTGTTATGAAGTAAGGTATGGTGAATGATATTTGATATGATATATAATGTGATTGCCGAATGTGTTATGAAGTAAGGTATGGACCCCTACCATGAATTGAACGAGACTGTCAATTGTGATTTTGAGTTAGAAGAAATGAATCAAAAACTTTGATAGTATACTTGTTAATAATCGATGGTATAAATTATAAGCTTGTGATATTCAGGCTTCGAGCCTAGCAAGCCTTGTGCTGGTGAGTTAAATCAGGCTTCGAGCCTAGTAGGCCCTGTGCCGGTGAAATAAATCAGGCTAAAAGCCTAGCAAGATTTGTGTCGGTGGTTTAAATCAGGAAGTACGCCTAGCAAGCTTTAAGCTGGTTGACAGTGTCAAGTTGTAAGTTTAAGAGATCTAAAGCCTATATGAATCAAATCGATGAATGAGAAATTATGAAAGTGAGTGACTCAGATTAAATAATATCGAATTTAGGTACGATGTATATTTTCAAATTATAATGCCATGAGAGTACATTTTTGTAAATGAAATTGTCTATCATTGAACTACATGAAAGGTTTTATTATATGAGAAGTAAGCTATTCGGTTGTGAGAAAAATTAAATGAGCATATTCGGTTTTGATGCCTTAATTGAAATAAAGTATAGTTTATGTGGTACATTCGAATTGTATGAATTAAGAATATTATTTAATATAATGATATAATTGCTTAAGTCTTACTAAGCATATGAAAGCTTACTTTGAGTATTTGTTTCTCTGTTTTTATAGATCGTTGAAATGAGCTGGAAAGCTCGGGATTTGTCAGCATCTCGTCACACTATCGATCATTTTGGTATTATATGTTTTAAACTTTACATATGGCATGTATAGGCTATACTATCCTTTGAACATGTTTAATTTTGGTGTGTATATAATTAAAAGCTATGCGAAAATGGCTTAATCATTTTGGCAAAGTATAGTTTCATAGTTGATCTAATGATGTGGCTGATGTATTAATTTTGGTTGGTATATTCGGTTATGTTCTATATATTTAAACGTATATTTCATTTGTTATAAATGACTAAAGGTGAATAAGGTGGAGACTTTATCTATGAGACATAGATTAAATGTTGCAATGTTGAGTAATCTTTGAGAATTTAGATAATTATGTACGTTTGATCATTGTATGGTATTAAAAGATGCTATGTGGTTATTTGAGTTTGGTTATTAATAATTTTTGAACGTGAATATTGGTTATGTATATGTGGTGTTTGAGACTATAGTTGAATTGTTATGTGATATATATATATATAAACCTTGTTAAAATCCATCTCATATGTTTGAGTTGTATTTGAAGTTAAGGTGGTTAAGATTTAGTTAATGAATAAAAGTTTGAATTCATTATATGACATGTTGTAAGTGATATTTAATTTATTTTACATATGTGTTTACCGAATTAGGTTAATACAAAATGACTTACTAGCTTGTTTATTACACTAGAAATCGTGATTTATGTGAAGTATAGGTTAGTAGTGAAATGGTTATTAATTGAATCTCATGTATTAAGCACGTTTATAATTGGTCAAAACCTTAAAATTTACCAAATGAATAGTGTATTTGGTTTTGCAAAAAAAAAAAAAAAGATATTTGTTTTCTTTTAAAGTTGGTTTAAGTGCATGAAAATATGTAATTTGGAAATGCACCATTTCACGTTTCTTTGGATTTGGTTAAATTGGTTTATATGATTATATATTTTATTTATGTGTCGAATGTATATGTTAATTTGATATTTATTTAAGACCTGTGTTTTTTATATTTTATACTTGTAATAATTGGTTTGGATGTTTTGTAATCATTTTGATATGCGCAAACACTATGTGTCAAAATGATGTACTTGATATTATTGTTTATAATTATACATTAGACAGATCATGATTAAATGGTCATGATATGAATTGTAAAAGATGTTAATTGATTACTTATTTTTATAATTGCATGATATTAGAGTTGTGTTCATAATTATGTTTGTGATTATCTAGAAGTTGTGTTTCGTCTGGTAATACCTCATAACCCCATTTCGATGATGGACACGGGTTAGGGATGTTATAGAAAATGTATGTCAGTTGTAAGATAAACGACTTTTGCTAAGTGATTTGTGGTAGAAATGTCAAAAAGGACTTTTTTGTAAAAGTTGTAAAATGTGTGTAGAAAATATGTGAATAAATGAATAATGTGGGCTGTTATGAGTATGAAAAAGATTCGGCTAGGCTTGCGTAATCAAGAAATTGGAAGAAATTCATTTTACGAGCCTAGGGACTAAAGTGTAAAAAGTTGAAAAGTTAGGGGCAAAAATGTAATTGTGCAAAAATATGATTTTTGGGCTTAATTGAGTAATGTGAGTATTAAATGGGTTAAATTTGTTATTATAGATCAAGAAAAACGAGGTTCGAACCTAGAACGGGGGAAAAACAAACTATTTGACGATTAGGTCCAATTCTACTATTTTGCACTGAGGTAAGTTTGTATGTAAATAATGCATTGTTATATTTATGTTTAAATGCTTTGATATTGCATGAATTGTGTCATTGACTCTTTGGAAGTATTCGACAAAGTTTCGACAAGTGAGAAATCCCGGTTGAACCTTAGGAATAGAATAGGATGCAAGTGACATGTCACTAGGAACCCATGTGTATATATATATGTTTATGTGATCCAGGTGCTGGTCTTGTATGTCCTACCAGTGGCTGGGTAGTTCGACGTATGTTGTGGATACCTGACAGCTTGTGTGAGCAGCACTGTGTAGCTACGTCCTGACTAACAGCTTGTGTGAGCAAGCCCGTGAGTAGCTCAAGAGTGAGCCTATATGTGTTATGAGATATTGTGATAGCCCTAATTTGGCCCTAATCGGAAAAGTGGTTTCGGAACCACGAAACTGAGTCAGAAAAATAATTAAATGTTATATTCTATGTTTATTATATGTGAAATTGCATGTGTGAAAATTTCGTACTTTCATTCTGTCATTTGGATGTTGAATTATGAAAGAGGACTCGTTTGATAAACTTTGAAAATGTGATAGGTAAAATTGTAGTGACCGAATATTAGGTGGTTTACCAATATGGGGTACTTGCATGTCAAATAGACCATCTTTAAATTAGTGGCCAGCCATTGCATGCATGAAAGCATTATTGTTTTCATTTTCTTTATATAGTTGATGAGTTATTTGTTAAATAAAAATAAGCATAAAATGAAATATGATTTTAATATGAGTTAGTGGGTGAAGAAAATAAAGTGGTTTTTACTCATTCTTTCTCTCATTACCGAAACTTAAAGAACAAAGTAAAGAAAAAGACTCTTTGATATTCAGCCTTGGTGAATCAAATTAGAGGTATGTTTTGATTTAATTTCTTGATGATTTTTGTGAAATTGAGTTAGTTGCTAAGTTCCTTTCATAGCCCATGTTGAAATTTTGAGTTTGGTTGAGGCTTGTACTTTCAGCCATGGAAGGGAGTGAAGAAAATAGTGGGTGTTTTGAAGCTTTTAAATGGAAATGTAAGTTAATATGCATTTAGATGTACATTTTTTTTGTAACGGCCGAATGTGGACATGAATAAGGATGTGAATAAATTGTTGTTATTGAGGTTGAGCTTACTAATTGATTTATATGTGTGGTTTTAATGTTATTAGTAATCGGCTAGTGTGGTACCAAATTGAAATTAGGCTAAAATCTTTGTTAATGTATGTGTATTTGCCGAATGTGTTAATGAATTTTGCAAATATTTATTTAATGAATATTTGGCCGATTGATATATGTATAATTTATTAAAGTATAAATTTTGTAATTTTCCTAAAGGTTATGTGTGCTTTTGGCTATGTGGTATTAAGATTTATTACATGAGTATTTGTAAACAAATGTTAAAGATTCAGCTTTATGCATTGATAAAATGATTTTAATAGTGTATGATATTTTGTTATAAGCATATGTATATTCGGCTACTTGATATTTATAAGCATGAGATATTAAAGCTGATCTATGAAAATATGTATATGAGTTTAAGTATATTCGTTTAATTAGTGATATTGTGAGTTTGGGAATTTGAATGATGAATTAATCTTAAATGCATTTGAGATGGATTGAGATGAAATTGCCGAATGTATGTGTTTCATTGAGAAAATTAGTTTTTGTTGATTATAATTAGTTGGTGAGGTGATTAAACTAGTGTTAATTTGTTGAATTAAGCTCAAGAGCATAGAGAGCCAAATTTGGATAAAGGGAAAGCTAAAGTACTTGAATAGCCGATCCGTAACTGTTCAAAAATATCCGAGGTAAGTTCTTAAGTATTTGAGCTTGATTCTTTTGTATGTTTAAGATTGTATAAATATGATAAGTGAATGTTTGATTTTATACATTCAATGTACCAAGAGTGTATTGAGTTTAGGTTATAAGTGATCAGTGTATCTAAGTCGAATTTGTTAAACTATGTGCTATGATGTGTAAACTAAGCTTGTGTTTTATTGAATTATGAATACCTGTGTACAAGGATAATGTGCCTTAGCTATACATAAGTTGAAACATAAGTTATGGAAAATATGAATAAACGTGTGAATTAGTTATCATAATGTGATATTCGGATGTTGGCCAGCAAGTTTAAAGCTAGAAAATAATATTGGGCTTCGAGCCTAGCAGGCGTAATACCGGTGAAATGCTATCGGGCCTTGAGCCTAGTAGGCGTAATGCTGGTGAAGTAATTTTAGACTTAAAAAGTCTAGCAGGCTTAGAGCCAGTGAAGAAACTCTGGTTTTATACCTAGCAGGCCAAGTGCCGGTGAATTTAATTAAAGTATATGACAACAAGATCTTGTGCTAAGATGACAAATTGAATTCGTAATACGTATTAAGTGGCCCAGGTATGTGATACTTACCCATTTATCTGAGAATGATTCGGATTGGATTTTGATTATGTTCATTTGTGAACATTTGGTTCATGTCTATGTGAATTTGAAGCTAATTGAATGATTGGTTATTAGTGCATATAAGTGATTATGTATATTCGGCCTTTATGGAAATATATACATGGAGGTATACGTTTTGTTCATATGTGATTATAATCATTGAAATTATAAGTGGACATGGTGCCTCGAATTAACTCGGTTATATTGAATCAAGGATTGACATTGTGCTATACAATTTTGTGATTATGTGAATTTGCATTTTTAAGGAAATATTAGGTATATGAAAATGTGTGCAATGTGGCTATGTACATTTGGCCAAATGATGTTACTATTCAATCCTATATATGTGATTAATTTGTTTAAATTAAGTTAAGTTGTTTAATTTACCTAAGACTTACTAAGCTAAGTAGCTTACTTCGAGTGTCTTTGTTACTCTATTTTATAGGTCTTGATTGAAAGCTACGAGCTCGGGGATTCACGTCCAAAGTCATCCACACTATCGTTACAGTTTTGGTATTCTTTAAAAATCTATATTTTGAAAGATGGCATGTATAGGCTTAACTCTCTTTTGAAACAAGTTATATTATGAATTTGTATATATTCAAGCCATGCGAAAATGGCTTGTTCATTTTGTTAAACATCGTTCCTTTTTTTGTTTAATGCTATGTTTAAGTTTTGTTATGGTTTACATATATATATTAATAGATTATTGATAATGATTAGTGAACGATATAAAATGCTTAAGCATGTGTGTAATCGGCTAAAGCTTTGAAAGATGACCACATGAATAGTGCATGATGCGTTGTTTAATACAATGATCTGTTGTAAGTTGGAAAGTGATGTATTTGACGTATCGGAATTTATAAGTATTGATGATATGATATTGTTAGTTGTTAAAATGCGTTAGCTTAAATAAGTTAAGTGTAATCATGTGGTAATAAGTTTGGTTGTAGACTTGATGTCAAATATTAGCTATGAGCTATAACATGTACATGGTTATGTTAGGCATACTTGATAATGATTCATGGTTGCATGTGGTGATTTCGGACAAAGTTTAAATGTTTTAAATTTCATTGATATTCATTATTACATAGTGAATAAAGAAGCCTCTATATATGTGTTTATCTAAATGTCCGGAAGTTGTATTCAGTTGAGTAATACCTTGTAACCCTATTTCAGTGACGGAAGAAGGTCTTAGGGTGTTACATTTTTATTGGTATCAGAGCTACGGTTTAGTCGATTCTAGGACTAACTAGCTGTGTGAGTCTAGCTATACATGCCATAATGTGTTAATACGATAGTGTGATGACTTCTGACAATTGAAATGTGTTTTTCGTATAGTAAATGGATCCTGATCCCGATCGAGCCGTAGCCAACGATGTTGAGAGCATAGTGCCTGCTCCCGCTCAAGGGACAGCTCCAAATGACTCTCAGCCAAATGTGAGTAATCGAGATGAGGAGGCAAAACAAGCCTTCTATGCTATGATGAGTGATTGGTTCACTCAATTTATTCGAACTAATCTGGCTGTTCCACAACCCCCACCCCCGAATACTCCGCTTTCGACACCTGTAGTGCCTCTTATGACCGATCCGTTGAGATCGAGTAAGCCCCCGGTTGATAAAATTAGAAAATACGGGGCTGAAGAGTTCAGAGCCATTGTTAGCGATGACGCGGAGAGAGCGAAATTCTGGCTATACAATACTATACGTGTCTTCGATGAATTATCGTGTACCTCTGACGAGTGTTTGAAATGTGCTATGTCTTTGCTTGGTGATGCTGCTTATCACTGGTGGAATACCTTAGTTTCGATTGTTCTGAGAGAGCGGGTTAATTGGGAATTCTTTCTGACGAAGTTCCGTAAAAAGTATATCAGCCAAAGACTCATCGATAAAAAACGCACAGAGTTTCTTGAGCTTAAATAGGGCCAAATGACAGTTACCGAATATGAACGAGAATTTGTGAGACTCAGTAGATATGCTCGTGAGTGTATCTCTTCTGAAGCTATCATGTGTAAACACTTCGAGGATGGGTTGAACGAAGACATCAAATTGGTAGTAGGCATTCTTGAGATTAAAGAATTCATCGTACTTGTTGAGCGAGCTTGTAAAGCTGAAGAGCTCGGGATTGAGAAAAGAAAAGCCGAAGCTGGAGCTAGAGAGTTTCGTAAAAAATCTTTGGGGAAAAACTTTCAACAGTCCTCGAAGAAGTTTCGAGATGAATTGAGCCGATCCAAAACTACTTCGGGATTTTCTAGATGTAACACCCCTGAACCCGTACCCGTTGCCGGAGGGTTAGGAGGCATTACATGACATTCATTTAATACAACATAATATCAATCGCACAAATCATGACGCTGATATTTATGAGGAATAACTTAACAGTTTATTGAATTTCTAAGTCAAAGTTATTCATATACAAACATAATCATACGTACACCATCGATTCAATGAACTCACGTAACTAATTAACTTTAAAACCACTTTTTTTTTTCAATTAGGTCAATATACCATGCTATAAACCATGCATATCGTAACATACTATCATACCGAACCTCAGCCAAATGATTACATTCAATCAACACATGTTTCATAAAACATAGACATCAAGATATAACATATTTCAAGCCTAATTTACGAATTAGGGAACATAAACATCCATTCACGCACAACTTAATCAAATTTAAAACTTTAGATTGGATGCAAGGTATTCGGGTGAGCCATTTTCGCATGGCTAACTTAATTAAAACATCAAAATCATATTTGTTTAACACCAAAATGTCAAGCCTATACATGCCATTTTCAGGGTTTAGTTACAAAATATCGAAAGAAGTTTGTGATAGTGTGGATGACTTTAGTCCTGGAATTCCCGAGACCGTAGCTAATGAATAAGATCTATAAAACAGAGTGTAAAGACAACAGAGTAAGCATTCATATGCTTAGTAAGTTTTAAGCAATAAAATTTATTTAAAAGACTAAGGTATAGTAATTCCCAATGCTTGTTTATTACTCTTTAGCCGAAAGTAACCAAGGCCAGGTATACCATTATTATATGTGTATGCTAAACAATTTTCCTTTAACAAAACTTGAATCATATAGAGAGTTCATTATTTCAATCAAACTCATTCTTCCCATTAGAACAACTCCAATTCTATAACGAGCTAATTTATTTCATAATGCAGACACACATGCACTTACACTCTCTAACTAAAACTTATTCACATGCTCAATATCAACTGAACACATTTCCATAAGAACCAAATTGTTACATATATTATATAAGCCACATGCCTTCATACATCATTAAAACATAGCCAGAAACAAAATACACACTTGATAAATCATAATTTAATAAAAGCTAGTTCATCATTTGTATATGGCACATACCTGACTATCTTAAGGTAATAAGCTCATTAGTTACGATTGTTAAGGCCAAGAATTTGTATAATTCCATCATGAGTGTCTTCGAGCTTAGCTCGGATTTTTAACTCTAGCCCTAAGGCTCTTCAGAACTTGGCCTGGATAACACATTGGCGCGAAGGCCCTTCGGGATTAACCCAGATACAACACTGGCGCGAAAGCCCTTCGGGATTAACCTGGATACAACACTGGCGCGAAAGCCCTTCGAGATTAACCCAGATAAAACACTGGCGCGAAAGCCCTTCGGGATTAACCCGGATACAACACTAGCGCGAAGGTCCTTCGGGATTAACCTGGGTACAACACTAATATTTCCTTTGCTTCATTCATACAATAGCACATTATAACAACTCAGTTTGACATTCGGTACACATGCACATAGAGATCACATAACATTCCACTTCCATAGCTTATTATTTGAGTTCATTTCGGCTATGTGCTTCTTGCTCAACTATTTAATACACAAAATTTTAGATAATACAAGGTCCTTAAGCCATGGTTAAATTTTCAAACATCTTATCATGCCTTTTCTAGCTTTTCATACTAACTGTATTTATTTAAAACTTACCTCGTTGGTCGATAATTGTTTACGAATCAACTATTCCACCACCTTTGCCTTTCCTTTGTCTGAGTGTGGCTCTCTTAGCTCTTGAGCTAATTAAACAATTTAAGTATCAACTTTTCTATACTTTGCTTAATCACAACAAAGAGTACAAGTATCTTTACTATGCTACACCCACACTCACATACACATTCGGTCCAACATGAATTTTATAACACATATGTTTTCTAATTCAAAACATCAAAATACCATAAGTAGGCACATAACTACACTAGTCGATTACTACTTATCATCTAATTCCTCCTTCAATCATCTAAAAAATTATAAATTAATTTCACATTTCATTTTCTAATGTGGTCATTCGGCAAATCATAAAACATAGGTTAATACTTAAGCATTATTTTCAAATTTCATAACCTTCAACTCAATTCTTTCATTCCTTAGCTAACTTACAAATTCCTATTTGCTAAACTTTAATTTCTTACAAATCCTATATTCGGCAAATATAAAGGCACCACTCCACATTAGTCGATTATTTCATGACAACCAAAGCATATATTCAACATGTTCTTAATCACAAATTAAAAACATTAACACTACTAACATGCTACTTAAATTCACATTCAGCAATATAAACATAGACAAGCTTTCTATCCGATTTCAAAGTGGCATCTATCATGTACATTCATTTAGAATCAAGCTAAAAACTAAATTTAATTACTCAACTTAATATGCGGCATTAACATCACATATAAGGTAAAATTTTGAGTTCAAAAACTCATACTAGCCACGGCAATTCACTCTTGTATAGAAGCATAATATCAAAACATCCATATGTCATTTAAGGAAACATGGACCTCTAGCCAAATGCATAATTCTCCAAACAAAAAGCACTCTTCCACCCTTTTACCTTGGCACTTAACATAACACATCAAGACTTCATGGTTTAACACTCAACCGAATGTACTTGCTAAATATAAGACACCATTAACCAAATTTCACAAAATCAACATAAAAACAACCATGTCCCATTCAAAACATCAAAATTTCATCTAAACTCTCATTAACAACAATGGCTGAATGGTTAACTAAACAAAATCCCAAAATTTTGTACATGGGCTATGCTAAGGACCTATCAACATCTTCAATTTCTATATTTACCAAGAAAAATTTCAAAATAACATACCTTGAATGGATTAAAAGCTAAATCCGAAACCTTGGCTTCTTCTCTACCCTTTTTCTATGTGTTTTCGGAAAAATAAAAGTATGGGCAAGCAAACATAGTTTTTATCACCACCCACCTATTTTATTAGTTTAATTTATTAACTAACATTTTAAATTTAATGATTTTATAACATAAAATGCATATAATAATATTATTTGCTACCACTACCGTGTATCAAAATAAAAAGGGTTTAATTGCCATGCAACACTCCATAATTCAAGACATTACATTCGGCCAATGCAACATTTAACCACCTTATTTTCAAAGTTTTTCAACCAAGTCCATTTCAATCAAATAAGTATACCATTAATCAAATTCTCAAATTATTTTATCAAGTATGCAAATTCAAATATACTAAGCACATGATATAATAGCCATATACTTTTCTGACTCGGTCTTATGGTTCTGAAACTACTTCCCGACTAGGGTCAAAATAGGGCTGTCACAACTCTCCCCCTTTAGGGATTTTCGTCCCCGAAAATCTTACCAGAAAATAGATTTGGATATCTTTCTTTCATAGCATTCTCGGGCTCCCAAGTCGCTTCTTCGATCCCATGCTTGAGCCACAATACTTTTACTAATGGAGCCTTTTTATTTCCCAATTCTTTCACCTTGTGAGCTAAAATACGAATCGGTTCCTCATTTTAGCTCAAATTGGACTGAATTTCAATTTCTGACGGACTAATCACATGCGAGGGATCGGATCTATAACGACGAAGCATCGAAACGTGGGAAACATTATAGATCTTTTCAAGTTTAGGGGGCAGAGTTAGCCGGTAAGCAACCGGCCCAATACGTTCTGAAATTTCATACGGTCCAATGAATCTCGGACTCAACTTGCCTTTGCGGCCAAAACGGAGTATCTTTTTCCACGGTGAGACCTTCAGAAAGACTTTATCGCCAACTTGATAGTCGATATTTTTGCGTTTTAGATCTGCGTATGATTTCTGTCAGTCTGATGCCGTTTTCAAACTATCACGAATCATTTTCACTTTCCGCTCGGCCTCTTTGATTAAATCAACTCCGAAAATCTTATTCTCACTAAGTTCGGTCCAAAACAAAGGTGTACAGCACACTCGACCGTAAAGAGCTTCGTAGGGTGCCATTTGAATACTCGATTGAAAACTGTTATTATACGCGAATTCAATCAGGGGCAAATATTTTTCCCACGAACCGCTAAACTCGAGAATGCAACATCTCAACATGTCCTCGAGTATCTGAATAACCTGTTCGGATTGACCGTCAGTCTGCAGATGGAATGCGGTGCTAAAATGGAGCTTAGTACCCAATGCCTCGTGTAATTTCTTCCAGAAGCGCGAAGTAAAGCGGGGATCTTGGTCTGAAACAATAGAAGTCGACACTCCGTGCAATCGTACAATATGGGAGACATATAATTTTGCTAACTTATCAAGTGAGAAATCCGTACGAACCGGGATGAAATGAGCTGGCTTTGTAAGTCTATCAACAATAACCCAAATGGAGTCTTTCTTGCTCGGCGTTAGCGGCAAATCGGATACAAAATCCATTGTAACTCGATCCTATTTCCACTCAGGTCTGAAGTAATCCCGAAGGTACCTGATGTTCCACTTTTACTTGCTGACACACCAAACATTTACTTACGAATTTGGAGATGTCCCGTTTCATACCGTGCCATCAATATTGTCGTTTCAAGTCGTTATACATTTTCGTGCTACCTGGATGAACTGACATTCGACTATTATGAGCTGCATTCAAAATCGTCGAAACTAGCTTAGAATTTCTCGGAACACACAATCGGTCCCTAAATCTCAAACAATCTTTTTCATCAATTCGAAACTCTGTATCCTCACCCGACATATATTGAGCTCATTTTGCAATCAAGTCGTCATCAACTTTTTGAGCCTCACAAATTTGTCATACAAACACTGGCTCTGCTCTAAATTCAGCTACCAACATATCATCTGTCCACATCGTTAACTTCACGTTCATAGCTCACAAAGAAAATAGAGATTTTCGGCTAAGAGCGTCTGCAACTACATTAGCTTTTCCTGGGTGATAATCAATAACAAGCTCATAGTCTTTTAACAATTCTAGCCACCGCCTTTGTCTCAAATTTAAATCCCTTTGAGTCATCAGATACTTGAGACTTTTGTGATCAGAGAAGATGTGACATTTCTCACCGAACAGATAGTGTCGCCAAATCTTCAAGGCGAAAACAATAGCGGCTAATTCAAGATCATGAGTCGGATAACTTTGTTCGTGAGGCTTCAACTGTCTCGAAGCATAGGCGACAACCCGACCCTCTTGCATCAAAACGTAACCTAAACCATTCAGACTTGCATCACTATAGACTACAAACTCTTTGACGGACTCTGGCTGAATTAACACAGGAGCTTCCGTCAAAAGGGTTTTCAGCTGGTCGAAACTTTGTTGACATTTATCAGACCACTCGAACTTGACATCTTTTTCTAGCAGTCTCGTCAACAGTACCGCGATAATCGAGAAACCTTTGACAAACCGTCGGTAATAACCGGCAAGTCCTAAGAAGCTTCGAACTTCGAAAACATTTCTAGGGGGTTTCCAGTCGAGAATAGCTAAAATTTTGTTCGGATCAACTGGAATACCCGAAGCAGATACTATATGTCCCAAGAATCCGACCTTACGCAACCAGAACTCGCACTTGCTGAATTTTGCATACAATTGATTTTCATGTAAGGTTTGAAGTACAAGTCTCAAATGCTCGGCATGCTCGATCTCATCACGAGAGTAAATCAAAATATCATTGATGAACACTACCACAAAACGGTCTAAATACAGCCTAAACACCGGATTCATCAAATCCATGAAAACCGTAGGGGCGTTAGTGAGCCCAAACGGCATCACTAAGAATTTGTAGTGTCCGTACCTCGTTCTGAATACGGTCTTCGGCACATCGGAATCTCTAACTCTCAACTAATAATAACCGGATCGTAAATCAATCTTCGAAAACACTGAAGCTCCTTTCAACTGATCAAACAGGTCGTCAATTCGGGGCAATGGATACTTATTCTTTACAGTGGCTTTATTCAGTTGTCGATAGTCGATGCATATTTGCATAGTCCCGTCCTTCTTTTTCACAAACAAAACCGACGCACCCTAGGGTGAGAAGCTCGGTCGTGCGAAACCTCTGCCTGTCAACTCTTGCAGCTGAGATTTCAGTTCTTTTAACTCGGTAGGTGCCATATGGTACGAGGCAATCGAAATTGGAGTCGTACCCGGAACCAACTCTATACCAAACTCGACCTCTCTTACTGGCGGCAATCCCGGCAATTCTTCAGGAAACACATCTGAGAACTCACAAACTACAGGCACAGTCTCAAGTTCTCATTCAGAAACTTTGTTGTCTAGTACATAGGCTAGATATGCTTCATAACCCTTTTTCACGTATTTCTGGGCTGACATGGATGTGATTATGGTAGGTAGCCCGTTTAAATCAGCGGATTCAATTCGGTTTCTTTCATTATTCAAACATCGCAAATTAATAGTCTTTCGCTTGCAATTCACTATCACGTCGTGTATGGTCAACCAATCTATTTCGAGAATAATGTCAAATTCATCGAAGGGTAAAAGCATCAAATCAGCTGGAAAACAGAAATCTCGAACCATTAGGGGACATTTCTTGCATACTTTATCAACCAGAACACAACGACCCAAAGGGTTCGACACTCGAATTACAAACTCAGTAGACTCAACAAGAAGAGTCTTACTAGAGGCTAAGGTTTCACACACGTATGAATGAGTCGAATCGGGATCAATCAGAGCGATAACATCAGTGTTAAAGAGAGTAAACGTACCGATAATGACATCCGGAGAAGAAGCCTCATCTCAGGCTCGAATAGCATATGCTCTGGCTGGTGCTCGAGCCTCGGATCTGACTGCAGTGTCTCTAGTCCCTCTCTGACTACCACTAGTATTACCTCCTCACCGTGGTGGTCTACCCCGTACAGCCGTGCCACTAGGTCTCTGACTCGGATCAGGAGTGCGTTCATCCACTTTCGAACAGTCTTTGATAAAATGATCGGTAGATCCACATCTAAAGCAGGACCGGTCATGATGTCTACAGCTCCCTGGGTGCCATTCATTGCCAACGCTAGCAACAGAAGTAGCTCGCGAACTCACAATGGGTCGATAATAATCACGTCTAGAGAAACCCGAGGCATTCTTAGATTGGCCCGAGTCATCTCTAATCTTTTTGTACGACTGCTGAATAGACTTTCCTCCAGATCTCTTACGGAACTCTCTAGCCCCATCTTTAGCTTTTCTTTTCTCATTACCGAGTTCTTCAGCTTTGCAAGCTCGCTCGACTAGCACAACAAATTCTTTAATTTCCAGAATTCCCACTAGCAATCTGATATCTTCATTCAATCTGTCCTCAAAACGTTTACACATGATAGCCTCGGATGATACACACTCGTGAGCATATCGGCTGAGTCGCACGAATTCTCTCTCGTATTTAGTTACTGACATCCGACCTTGTTTAAGCTCAAGAAATTCCTTTCGTTTCTGGTCAATGAATATCTGGCTGATGTATTTCTTACGGAACTTGGTTTGGAAAAACTCTCAGGTGACTCGCTCTTTCGGAACAATAGAAACCAGAGTATTCCACCAGTAATATGCAGAGTTGTGTAACAGAGATACCGCACATTTTAAATACTCCTCGGGAGAACAAGATAACTCGTCGAATACTCGGATGGTGTTATCAAGCCAAAACTCGGCCCGTTCGGCATCATCACTGGGGTTAGCCTGGAACTCTTCAGTCCCATATTTTCTAATTTTATCAACTAGGCGTCTACTCGATCTCATTGGATCGGTCATAGGAAGGGCCATATAGGTTGGGAGCGGAGTATTTAGAGGCGGGGGTTGTGGAACAGCCAGATTTGATCTCAGGAATTGAGCGAACAATCACTTATCATTGTATAAAAGGCTTTTCTCATGTCATCATCTCAATGACTGATATTCAGCTGAGAGTCATTTGGCGCTGTCCCTTACGCGGGAGCAGGCGCTACACTCTTGACATCGTCCGCTACGGCTCGATCGGGTTCGAGATCCATTCTATACCAAAAATCACATTTTAGATGTCAGAAGTCATCACACTATCACATTAACATAAAATGGCATGTATAGCTACACTCATATTTACTACGGTAGTCCGAGAATCGACTAAACCGTAGCTCTGATACCAATAAAATGTAACACCCCTGAACCCGTACCCGTCGCCGGAGGGTTAGGAGGCATTACATGACATTCATTTAATAAAACGTAATATCAATCGCACAAATCATGACGCTGATATTTATGAGGAATAACGTAACAGTTTATTGAATTTCTAAGTCAAAGTTATTCATATACAAACATAATCATACGTACACCATCGATTCAATGAACTCACACAACTAATTAACTTTAAAACCACTTTTTTTTCAATTAGGTCAATATACCATGCTATAAACCATGCATATCGTAACATACTATCAAACCGAACCTCAACCAAATGATTACATTCAATCAACACATGTTTCATAAAACATAGACATCAAGATATAACATATTTCAAGCCTAATTTGCGAATTAGGGAACATACACATCCATTCACGCACAACTTAATCAAATTTAAAACTTTAGATTGGATGCAAGGTATTCAAGTGAGCCATTTTCGCATGGCTAACTTAATTAAAACATCAAAATCATATTTTTTTAACACCAAAATGTCAAGCCTATACATGCTATTTTCAGGGTTTAGTTACAAAATACCGAAAGAAGTTTGTGATAGTATGGATGACTTTAGTCCTTGAATTCCCGAGACTGTAGCTAATGAACAAGATCTACAAAACAGAGTGTAAAGACAACAGAGTAAGCATTCATATGCTTAGTAAATTTTAAGCAATAAAATTTATTTACAAGACTATGGTATAGTAATTCCCAATGCTTGTTTATTACTCTTTAGCCGAAAGTAACCAAGGCCAGGTATACCATTATTATATGTGTATGCTAAACAATTTTCCTTTAACAAAACTTGAATCATATAGATAGTTCATTATTTCAATCAAACTCATTCTTCCCATTAGAACAACTCCAATTCTATAACGAGCTAATTTATTTCATAATGCGGACACACATGCACTTACACTCTCTTACTAAAACTTATTCACATGCTCAATATCAACTTAACACATTTCCATAAGAACCGAATTGTTACATATATTATATAAGCCACATGCCTTCATACATCATTAAAACATAGCCAGAAACAAAATACACACTTGATAAATCATAATTCAACAAAAGCTAGTTCATCATTTGTATATGGCACATACCTGACTATCTTAAGGTAATAAGCTCATTAGTTACGATTATTAAGGCCAAGAATTTGTATAATTCCATCATGAGTGTCTTCGAGCTTAGCTCGAATTTTTAACTCTAGCCTTAAGGCTCTTCAGAACTTGGCCCGGATACCACATTGGCACGAAGGCCCTCCGGGATTAACCCGGATACAACACTGGCGTGAAAGCCCTTTGGGATTAACCCGGATACAACACTGGCGCGAAAGCCCTTTGGGATTAACCCAGATACAACATTGGTGCTAAAGCCCTTCGGGATTAACCCGGATACAACACTGGCACGAAGGCCCTTCGGGATTAACCCGGGTACAACACTGATATTTCCTTTGCTTCATTCATACAATAGCACATTATAACAACTCAGTTTGACATTCGGTACACATGCACATAGAGATCACATAACATTCCACTTCCATAGCTTATTATTTGAGTTCATTTCGGCTATGTGCTTCTTGCTCAACTATTTCATACATAAAATTTTAGATAATACAAGGTCCTTAAGCTGTGGTTAAATTTTCAAACATCTTATCATGCCTTTTCTAGCTTTTCATACTAACTGTATTTATTTAAAACTTACCTTATTGGTCGATAATTGTTTACGAATTGACTATTCCACCACCTTTGCCTTTCCTTTGTCTTAGTGTGGCTCTCTTTGCTCTTGAGCTAATTAAACAATTTAAGTATCAACTTTTCTATACTTTGCTTAATCAAAACAAGGAGTACAAGTACTTTACTATGCTACACCCACGCTCACATATACATTCGGTCCAACATGAATTTTATAACACATATGTTTTCTAATTCAAAACATTAAAATACCATAAGTAGGCACATAACTACACTAGTCGATTACTACTTATCATCTAATTCCTCCTTTAATCATCTAAAAATTATAAATCAATTTCACATTTCATTTTCTAATGTGGTCATTCGGCAAATCATAAAACATAGGTTAATACTTAAGCATTATTTTCAAATTTCATAACCTTCAACTCAATTCTTTCATTCTTTAGCTAACTTATAAATTCCCATTTGCTAAACTTTAATTTCTTACAAATCCTATATTCGGCAAATATAAAGGCACCACTCCATATTAGTCGATTATTTCATCACAACCAAAGCACATATTCAACATTTTCTTAATCACAAATTAAAAACATTAACACTACTAACATGCTACTTAACTTCACATTCGGCAATATGAATATAGACAAGCTTTCTATCCGATTTCAAAGTGGCATCTATCATGTACATTCATTTAGAATCAAGCTAAAAATTAAATTTAATTACTCAACTTAATATGCGGCATTAACGTCACATATAAGGTAAAATTTTGAGTTCAAAAACTCATACTAGCCACGGCAATTCACTCTTGTATAGAAGCATAATATCAAAACATCCATATGTCATTTAAGGAAACATGGACCCTTAGCCGAATGCATAATTCTCCAAACAAAAAGCATTCTTCCACCCTTTTACCTTGGCACTTAACATAACACATCAAGACTTCATGGTTTAACACTTAACCGAATGTACCTACTAAATATAAGACACCATTAACCAAATTTCACAAAATCAACATAAAAACAACCATGTCCCATTCAAAACATCAAAATTTCATCTAAACTCTCATTAACAACAATGGCCGAATGGTTAACTAAACAAAATCCTAAAATTTTGTACATGGGCTATGCTAAGGACCTATCAACATATTCAATTTCCATATTTACCAAGAAAAATTTCAAAATAACATACCTTGAATGGATTAAAAGCTAAAGCCGAAACCTTGGCTTCTTCTCTTCCCTTTTTCTATGTGTTTTCGGCAAAATAAAAGTATGGGCAAGTAAACATAGCTTTCATCACCACCTACCTATTTTATTAGTTTATATTATTAACTAACATTTTAACTTTAATGATTTTATAACATAAAATGCATATAATAATATTATTTGCTACCACTACCGTGTATCAAAATAAAAAGGGTTTAATTACCATGCAACACTCCATAATTCAAGACATTACATTTGGCCAATACAACATTTAACCACCTTATTTTCTAAGTTTTTCAACCAAGTCCATTTCTATCAAATAAGTATACCATTAATCAAATTCTCAAATTATTTCATCAAGTATGCAAATTCAAATATACTAAGCACATGATATAATATTCATATACTTTTCTGACTCGGTCTTGTGGTTCCAAAACCACTTCTCGACTAGGGTCAAAATAGGGCTGTCACACTAGACGAGATTGCGATTGACCTCCTATGAGTACAAGGGCTACCTCTATTGCTAGTGTTGGCAATGATCGTCAGAACAGATCCGAGAGCAAGCATTGTGGTAAATGGCATTCAGGGAGCTACAGATTGCATGACCGCTCCTGTTTCAAGTGTGGGTCAGCCGAACATTTTATTTGAGATTGTCCAAAATTAGTTGAGCGGAACACTGATCCGAGTGAGAGACCTAGTAACACTACAGCACGAGGTAGACCACCTAGACATACGGGTAATGCTAGTGGCAGTTAGAGAGGAACCAAAGATACTGCTGTTCGATCTGAGGCTCATGCACCTGCGAGAGCTTATGCCATACGTGTGCGCGAGGATACTTCTTCTCCAGATGTTATTACTGATACTTTCACCCTTTTTGATACTGATGTTATTGCTTTAATTGACCCCGATTCAACTCATTCCTATGTGTGTGAAACTTTGGCATCCAGTAAGACTCTACATGTTGAGTCTACTGAATTTGTGATTCGTGTGTCAAACCCTTTGGGCCGGAGTGTATTAGTTGACAAAGTATGCAAGAATTGTCCTCTAATGATTCAAGATTTTTGCTTTTGGGTCGATTTGATTCTATTGCCATTTAATGAGTTTGATATCATTCTCGGTATGGATTGGCTAACTGTGCACGATGTTCTGGTGAATTGCAAAAGAAAAGTAATTGACTTGTGATGTTCGAATGGTGAAATGATTCGAGCTGAGTCTACTGATGTGAACAGGTTACCGGCAGTGATATCTTCGATGTTGGCTTAGAAGTATATGAGAAAGGGATGTGAAGCTTATCTGGCGTATGTTCTGGATAGTAAAGTATCAGAAAAAACTTGAAACCGTACCTGTGGTTTGTGAATACTCGTATGTATTCCCCGAGGAATTACTTGGTCTACTACCTATTCGAGAAGTAGAGTTCAGTATAGATTTAGTACCCAAAACGACTCTGATTTCGATAGCTCCGTATCGTATGGCACCAATTGAATTAAAAGAATTGAAATCTCAGTTGCAAGAATTGACAAATAGAGGTTTCTCTCGACCGAGTTTCTCTCCCTAAGGTGCACCAGTGTTGTTCATGAAAAAGAAAGACGAAACCATGAGAATGTGCATCGATTATCGTCAACTTAATAAAGTCACGATAAAGAATAAATACCCCTTACCACGAATTGATGATCTATTCGATCAACTAAAGAGAGCTTCAGTATTTTCAAAGATAGACTTGAGATCCGGCTATTATCAGTTGCGAGTTAGAGACTCTGATGTACTTAAAACTACTTTTAGAACAAGGTACGGACACTACAAGTTCTTAGTGATGCCGTTTGGGCTCACTAATGCCCCTGCAGTTTTCATGGATTTAATGAACCAAATTTTTTGACAGTACTTAGATCGGTTTGTGGTTGTGTTTATAGATGACATCTTGATTTATTCACGCGATGAAACTGAGCATGCCGAACATTTGAGATTGGTGTTATAGATTTTGCGAGACAAACCGCTTTACGCGAAGTTTAGTAAATGTGAATTTTGGTTGCGTGAAGTTAGGTTTTTGAGACATGTTGTATCCACATCAGGTATACAGGTTGATCCGAATAAAATTTCAGCTATACTTGATTGGAAGCCTCTGAGGAATGTTTCAGAAGTTCGGAGTTTTCTGGGACTTGTCGGGTATTATAGACGGTTCGTGAAAGGCTTCTCGATGATAGCAACACCATTGACAAGGTTACTTCAGAAAGATAGCAAATTTGAGTGGTCAGAAAAGTGTCAGAAAAGTTTTGATCAGTTGAAAACTCTTTTGACAGAAGCTTTAGTGTTAGTTCAACCGGAATCCAGTAAAGAATTTGTGATCTATAGTGATGCCTCGTTGAACGGTTTGGGCTGTGTTTTGATGCAAGAAGGTGGAGTTGTTGCATATGCTTCGAGACAACTAAAACCTCACCAGCAAAACTATCCGACTCATGATCTTGAATTAGCTGCTATTGTCTTCGCTCTAAAAATTTGGCGCCACTACTTGTTTGGAGGGAAATGTCATGTTTATTCTGATCATAAAAGCCTCAAATATTTGATGACTCAGAAAGACTTGAATTTGAGACAGCGACGGTGGCTAGAATTATTGAAAGATTACGAGCTTGTCATTGATTACATCTGGGAAAAGCTAATGTGGTTGCAGACGCTTTAAGTCGAAAATCACTGTTTACTTTATGAGCTATGAACGTACATTTGTCTATGTCCGCTGATGATGTGTTGGTAGCAGAATTAAAAGTGAAACCAGTGTTAATGCAACAAATCCGTGAATCTCAGAAAGTTTATGATGATTTGATCGCTAAACGGGCTTAATGTGGTTCGAACGAGGATTCAGAGTTTCAGATTGATGATAATGATTGTTTAAGATTCAGAAATCGACTGTGTGTTCCGAGAAATTTTGAGATTTTCTTGATGATTTGGAATGAAGCTCATAGTAGCCAAATGTCAGTTCACCTGGTAGCACGAAAATGTATAATGATCTGAAACGTCAATACTGGTGGCACGGTATGAAACGAGACATTTCTGACTATGTTTTGAAATGTTTGATATGCCAACAAGTGAAAGCCGAGCATCAGGTGCCTTCGGTATTGCTTCAGCCGATTATGATACCTGAGTGGAAATGGGACAACGTCACGATGGATTTTGTATCTGGTTTACCATTGACACCAAGCAAGAAAGATGCAATCTGGGTTGTCGTTGATAGATTGAAAAAGTCGGCTCATTTTATCCCTATTCGTACCGATTATTCACTCGATCAGTTAGCCAAATTGTACATTTTTCAAATTGTGAGATTACACGGGGTACCTACTTCTATTGTGTCGGATAGAGATTCAAGATTTACATCGCGGTTTGGAAGAAATTACAAGATGCGTTGGGTACCAAGTTACATTTTAGCACCACTTTTCATCCCCAGACAGATGGTCAATCTGAGCAAGTTATTCAAATACACGAAGATATGTTGAGATGTTGCATCCTTGAGTTTAGTGGCTCGTGGGAGCGATACTTGTCTTTGATTGAATTCGCGTATAATAATAGTTTTGAATCGAGTATTAAGATGGCACCCTACGAGGCTTTGTACGATCGTAAATGTCGTACGCCGTTGTTTTGGACCGAGCTCAGTGAGAATAAGATCTACGGAGTTGATTTGATTAAATAGGCCGAACAGAAAGTAAAAGTGATTCATGAAAGCCTGAAAGCAGCATCAGATCGTCAGAAATTGTATGCAGACTTGAAACGTAAAGAAATAAAATATCAGATTGGTGATAAAGTGTTTTTGAAAGTTTCACTGTGGAAAAAAGTACTCAAATTTGGCCGTAAAGGTAAATTGAGTCCGAGATTTATCGAACCGTATGAGATTTCAGAACGAATTGGGCCGGTTGCGTACAGATTAAATTTGCCACTCGAACTTGAAAAGATTCATAATATTTTTCATGTTTCGATGCTTAGACGGTATAGATCAGATCCATCACATGTGATTAGTCCGTCAGAGATTGAAATTCAGTCTGATTTGAGTTATGAAGAAGAACCAATTTGCATTCTGGCTCACGAGGCGAAAGAATTACGGAATAAGAAAATCTCATTAGTGAAAGTGTTGTGGCTCAAACACGAGGTTGAAAAAGCGACTTGGGAGCTTGAAGATTCAATGAAAGAACGTTATCCTCACCTATTCACCGGTAAGATTTTCGGGGACGAAAATCCCTAAATGGGGGAGAGTTATGACAGCTCTAATTTGGCCCTAATCGGAAAAGTGGTTTCGGAACAACGAAACTGAGTCAGCAAAATAATTAAATGTTATATTCTATGTTTATTATATGTGACATTGCATGTGTGAAAATTTCGTTCTTTCATTCTGTCACTTGGATGTTGAATTATGAAAGAGGACTCATTTGATAAACTTTGAAAATGTGATAGGTAAATTTGTAGTGATCGAATATTAGGTGGTTTACCAATATGGGGTACTTGCATGTCAAATAGACCATCTTTAAATTAGTGGCCGGCCATTGCATGCATAAAAGCATTATTGTTTCCATTTTTTTTAAGTATAAAATGAAATATGATTTTAATATGAGTTAGTGGGTGAAGAAAACAAAGTGGTTTTTACTCATTCTTTATCTCATTGCTGAAACTTAAAGAACACAGTAACTAAAAAGACTCTTTGATATTCGGCCTTGGTGAATCAAATTGGAGGTATGTTTTGATTTTATTTCTTGATGATTTTTATGAAATTGAGTTAGTTGCTAAGTTCCTTTCATAGCCCATGTTGAAATTTTGAGTTTGGTTGAGGCTTGTACTTTCATTCATGGATGGGAATGAAGAAAATAGTGGGTTTTTCGAAGCTTTTAAATGGAAATATAAGTTAATATGTATTTAGATGTACATTTTTTTTTTTGTAATGGCCGAATGTGGACATGAATAAGGATGTGAAATAATTGTTGTTATTGAGGTTGAGCTTACTAATTGATTTATATGTGTGGTTTTAATGTTATTAGTAATCGGCTTGTGTGGTACCAAATTGAAATTATGCTAAAATCTTTGTCAATGTATGTGTATTTGCCGAATGTGTTAATGAATTTTCCAAATATTTATTTAATGGATATTTGGCTGATTGATATATGTATAATTTATTAAAGTGTAAATTTTGTAATTTTCCTAAAGGTTATATGTGCTTTCGGCTATGTGGTATTAAGATTTATTACATTAGTATTTGTAAACAAATGTTAAAGATTTGGCTTTATGCATTGATAAGATGATTTTAATAGTGTATGATACTTTGTTATAAGCATATGTATATTCGGCTACTTGATATTTATATGTATGAGATATTAAAGTTGATCTATGAAAATATGTATATGAGTTTAAGTATATTCGGTTAATTAGTGATATTGTGACTTTGGGAATTTGAATGATGAATAAATCTTAAATGCATTTGAGATGGATTGAGATGAAATTGTTGAATGTATTTGTTTCATTGAGAAAATTAGTTTTTGTTGATTATAATGAGTTGGTGAGGTGATTAAACTAGTTTTAATTTGTTGAATTAAGCTCAAGAGCATAGAGAGCCAAATTTGGATAAAGGGAAAGCTAAAGTAGTTGAATGGCGAATTCGTAATTGTTTGAAAATATCCGAGGTAAGTTCTTAAGTATTTGAGCTTGATTCTTTTGTATGTTTAAGATTGTATAAATATGATAAGTGAATGTTTGATTTTATACATTCAATGTGCCGAGAGTGTATTGAATTTAGGCTATAAGCTGAATATGATCAATGTATCTAAGTCGAATTTGTTAAACTATGTGCTATGATGTGTAAACTAAGCTTATGTGTCTTATTGCATTATGAATACCTGTGTACAAGGATATATGTGCCTCAACTATACATAAGTTGAAACATAAGTTACGGAAAATATGAATAAACGTGTGAATTAGTTATCATAATGTGATATTCAGATGTTGGCCAGCAAGTTTAAAGCTAGAAAATAATATCGGGCTTCGAGCCTAGCAGGCATAATGCCGGTGAAATGTTATCGGGCCTTGAGCCTAGTAGGCGTAATGCCGGTGAAGTAATTTCATACTTAAAAAGTCTAGCAGGCTTAGAGCCAGTGAAGAAACTCGGGTTTTATACCTAGCAGGCCAAGTGCCGGTAAATTTAATTAAATAATATGACAACGAGATCTTGTGCTAAGATGACAAATTGAATTCGTAATACGTATTAAGTGGCCCAGGTATGTGATACTTACCCATTTATGTGAGAATGATTCAGATTGGATTTTGATTATGTTCATTTGTGTACATTTGGTTCATGTCTATATGAATTTGAAGCTAATTGAATGATTGGTTATTAGTGTATATAAGTGATTATGTATATTCGGCCCTTATGGAATTTTATACATGGAGGTATACGTTTTGTTCATATGTGATTATAATCATTGAAATTATAAGTGGACATGGTGCCTCGAATTAACTCTGTTATATTGAATCAAGGATTGACATTGTGCTATACAATTTTATGATTATGTGAATTTGCATTTTTAAAGAAATATTAGGTATATGAAAATGTGTGCAATGTGGCTATGTACATTTGGCCAAATGATGTTACTATTCAATCCTGTATATGTGATTAATTTGTTTAAATTAAGTTAAGTTGTTTAATTTACCTAAGACTTACTAAGTTAATTAGCTTACTTCGAGTGTCTTTGTTACTCTATTTTATAGATCTTGATTGAAAGCTACGAGCTCGGGGATTCATGTCCAAAGTCATCCACACTATCATTACTGTTTTGGTATTCTTTAAAAAATCTATATTTTGAAAGATGGCACGTATAGGCTTAACTCTCTTTTGAAACAAGTTATATTATGAATTTGTATATATTCAAGCCATGCGAAAATGGCGTGTTCGTTTTGCTAAACATCGTTCCATTGTTTTGTTTAATGATGTGTTTAAATTTGGTTATGGTTTATATATATTAATAGATTATTGATAATGACTAGTGAACAATATAAAATGCTTAAGCATGTGTGTAATCGGCTAAAGCTTTGGAAGATGACCACATGAATAGTGCATGATGCGTTGTTTAATATAATGATCTGTTGTAAGTTGGAAAGTGATGTATTTGATGTATCGGAATTTATAAGTATTGATGATATGATATTGTTAGTTGTTAAAATGAGTTAGCTTAAATAAGTTAAATGTAACCATGTGGTAATAAGTTTGGTTGTATACTTGATGTCAAATATTAGCTATGAGCTATAACATGTACATGGTTATGTTAGGCATACTTGATAATGATTCATGGTTGCATGTGGTGATTTCAGACAAAGTTTAAATGTTTTAAATTTCATTGATATTCGTTATTACATAGTGAATAAATGAGCCTCTATATATGTGTTTATCTAAATGTCCGAAAGTTGTATTCAGTTGAGTAATACCTTGTGACCCTATTCCAGTGATGGAAGAAGGTCTTAGGGTGTTACAGATATGAGGTAGCTTTGGCTACGTATGTGGCACTTATATGCAAGATTTTTGAGTATCTATTAATATTTTGAGTGTTCAAAGGGAATGTCAAAGATGTGAAAGTATGTGGTTATGTTACAAGTTGGTACAGGTATGTACGTAAAACTCATAAATGATAAACTCGATAGGTGACAAACTCTTGGTAAGGTTGTGATTGAGCAAGTATGACTATGAGATTTTAAAATCGATAGGTGATGAACGTTTGGTAAGGTTGTGATTGAGCAAGTATGACTATGCAATTTTAATGACATTTATGTTATCTCCCATCATATAAATTTCATGATAAAGGTGTGTTTAAGATGCTTATTATTTGCATATGAACTTGCAAAGCTATATAGCTTACTTCACTTTCTTTCCCTTGTTTTATAATGTCACCAAGTTAGCTCGGATCAGAGATCGTCGGAGATTCGAATCACACTATCAAACTCTCATTTTGGGTATTGATGATCTTAGTATTTTGAATGTATGGCATGTATAGAGACTTAGTCAGTTTGTTATATGTGTCATAATTGATTTGGTCAAATGTGTTGGCTTATAATGGTTAGAAGTTCATTTTGTATAAGGCTATTGGAAATGGGCCAATATTGGTTATAAGCATATTCATATAATGATGCCTTTCATGAATGATGTGTTAATGTCTTGGTTGTGGATATTTGGTTGTATGTATATGTTTGGATTGGTGCTATGTGTTTGTTGTGTAGGTGTGTGCTTTAGAGGGTGGCAAAATGGCTTGGAAAAAATAGCCTCAAAACGGTCCACAGGGGTAGACAAACGGACATGTTTCTAGGCCGTGTGTGACACATGGTCTGTCCCACGGGCATGTGTTTAGGTCGTGTGTCTCGTACACCTTAGTTTTGGGAAATAGAATGCTGAGAATTGAGCACACGGGTAGAGACATTGGTGTGTGTCTTTGCCGTGTGGACAGCACGGCCTCGAACACGTGCGTGTGCCCTGGCCGTGTGAAGTCTACACCTATTTTGTGAAAATTAATATTCCACACCTTGAGTGTACTACCTGGGTTGTAACACCCCTTTCCCGTGTTCAACGTCGAAACAAGATACGAGGTGTTACCGGACTTAAACATAAACATTCATGCAAAATCGGACCATAAAATTTCATCCAATTTGAAACTTTTCAAACATATTCATAACGTCCCTATTATGGGCCTACGAGGCCCGAAACATATATTAGAGGTGGTTAGGGACTAAACCGAGAACTTTCAAAACTCTTACAACACTTAGAAAATTTTCATATTTTGGAGGGTCACACGTCCGTGTGGGCAGGCCGTGTGGTCACACAAGCCCGTGTGGCTTGGGACACGCCCGTGTCCTCCACCTGTGTAACTCTTTGTTTTTGACGTCATCACCCATTTATGGTTACATGGCAAAGTTAGACACCCGTGTGCTAAGCCGTGTGGTGAATTTAATTCTCGCATTTAATGTGTAGACTTCACATGGCCTGGGGGCACACTCATGTCTTGGGGCCGTGTCCCTCACACGGCCGAGACACACGGTTGTGTCTCTGCCTGTATTTTTACAACTGGACATTTTGTTTTGCAAAATAAGGGTACAAGGGACACACGGCCTATCAACACGCTCATAGAGCTGACCATGTGTCACACAAGGCCTAGACACATGCCCGTATGTCTACCCGTGTGGACAAATATAAGGCTATTTACCAAGCCTTTTGCACCCTGAAACACAAGCACATTTAAACCAATTGAAAGACAAATAACATAACATATTTAAGTTATCAAATATTTCACAACCAAGTCATCCACACATCATTCAAGCCTATAGATCACATACTTAGCAACTTAAACATGCAAGCTATCACTTCCATGAATAACATCATCATATGCATATATCAAGTATCAATATTGGCCAACTTTTATTGGCCATATACAAAATGAATCAAGTGTCATCATAAGCCAACATATTTGGCTAGACCAATATGGCATATAACAAAAAGACCAAGTTCCTATACATGTCATACTCAAAATGTTAAGACTAGCTATACGCCAATTTTCCAATTGATAGTGTGATCATGTAACACCCTAATTTTCGGGATTTTTGCGATTTTGGTGTAAGCATGAAATTCTGTTGGTTGGCTATGAAATTTATGTTTTAAGTGTGTTTGTGACAGCCCTCATATGACCCTAGTCAGAAAGTGGTTTTGAGACCACTAAACCGAGTCACAAAAAAAATTTAATTAAATTAAATGTTATATTTATTGTCTATTATATGTGAATTTTGCATGTGTGAAAATTCCATGCTTTAATTTGGTCATTTGAATGTGAATTTGAAAAAAAAAAGGGGCTTGTTTGAAAAACTTTAAAACTATGATAGGTAAATCTATAATGGCCAAATAATGTAAGGTTTTCAAAATGGAGGATTAGCATGTCAAATATACCATTATTAAGATAGTGGCTGGCCATGATTTGATGAAATGATTTATTCCTTTACTTAAATTAATTTTGTAATATATTTGGTGAGAAAATAAAAAAAAATGAATTTTTATCATGCAACTTTTATGCATGTAATAGTGTCATCTTCTACCTTAAGCTATTGCCGAAAATTGGAGAAAGAAAACCAAGTAGAAAGCTCTTTGAATTTCAGCTACTCTAGTGTCCATTGTAAGGTACGATTTTATGTTATTTACTTTAGAAATTGTGAAATTGAGTCAATCCTTGAGTTCTTAACAAAACCCATGTATGAATTTTTGAATTTGTATTAATGCATGTATTTAGCCATTAAAAAAAATGAAGTATGGATTGGCTGTTGTTTTTTTTATGTTTTATTGAGTAATGGATGATGAAGGAAGTTGAGCTAGCTAAACATACTTGTATATGTGGTTTAGAAGATTTTAGCAATCGGTTGGTATGGTACCGAATGAAATTATGCAAAAATTTGTAGTTAATGTATGTGTATTAGCCGAATGTTAGCCTAAAGGATGATTTGAGTAAATGTTTGTGTATAATGAAAGAAAAGACTAGAAATTGCCGTATGTGTTAATTGGAAGGAGATTCCTTTGTTCTTATTTTAGACTATTGTTTAAAGAAAAGAAGAGGAGAGGATAGCCTTGAACATTCGGTTAATTGAGGGCAAAAATTCTAGAGTTATTTGATGTAGTTTTGTTAATGGTTAATGAATATGTGGTTCCCTCCTTTATCTAGCTGAAACCCATTTGATAAATTTGGTTTATGAGGCATATTAGGTCCGGCTTTAATGAAGATGAGCTAGGAAATTTTAATTGATGATAGAAATGGATTAAGGATGGTTTAATGGACCTTATGAAGTCAAAATGCATGTGAATTTAAGTTGGTAAACTTAACTTGTGAAAATTACGAGTGGTGTGGTCTAAGTACTCAGGAGAGCATTCGGCTATGGTCTAATAGTATAATGAATTGTTGTTGGATGCTTTGATTGGGATGTGTATAATTATAAATTGAGTTTGAAGCATGATCGATCATGTTAGGATGAATTTAAGAACTACGTATATCCGGTCATTGGGTAAATGAAATTAAGTGAAAGTTAATTATTACCTTTGGCAATTAAAGTTTATAAAATTAACTATGAATTAGATGTACTCATAGTTGTCATTTACGCTTGAAATGGCTTAATTCCAAGCTAAGTTTGGTTATGTTTTGAATTAATAATGGAGTATTTGTGGCCTAATTGTTTAATGGCAAACAGCTATTATAGTGATATACAAGATGAGTGCTTGATATTAGAAACAAATGCTTAATTGTTGGTAATTAATTATATGTTTGCCAAAATGTGAACCAAAGTGAGGATTTAGGAAAAAGATGAGTTTGAACTTGTAATTTGATTTATGTGAATTATTTGATGGTTGAAAATTGGCTAAAGTGGTTAAATTGTATTTAGATATATTTTACAAAGGCTGAATATGGTCATGATTCTTAATGTGAATAGTCGTTGATATTGAGATTTGCCAAATGAAGTTAAAGTTTAAGGAATATGGTTGTGTTATGTGAAGTGTATGATTATATGACTGTGAAAACTATTTGCTTGTGTTTTGAAAAGTATTAATGAAATTGTATGTGTGTTTCGATTGAAAATAAAATTAGTTAAGTAATTTAGTAAGTTGATTTATTGAATTAAGCTCAAGAGCTTAAAGGAGGGGCAAACTCGAATCGAGGAAAAATAAAAGTGGCTGAGTAGTCCAGATTGCGGTACGATAACAGTCGAGGTAAGTTCTTAAGTGTTTGAATTTGATTCTTTTATAAGATTTGAGTATTCAAACCTATGTTATGATTGAGTATGAAATGTTAGGTACATATTAAATAAAATTATGACTCTATTGTATTTAAATGTATATAGCCGAATGGTTATTATTAAATTATGGGTAAGTTATATACGAGATGCTGCTAAATGACTGCTATGAAATGATGAATAAATGGAAAGGGTGTATATTTAAAGGTGATATGGCCAAATGGCACTTATGGAAAATAAGGGTTGAATAGCCAATTCTTGTTTGCTCGTAAATATTGGTGTAAGTTTTGAGTAAATAAATTTAGAATAAGTTGAATATATGTATATATAGACATACTTACCATGAGAACCAAAATGTAAATATGTTTGTTCAAATAGCCGATTGTAATTAAATGAAATATGTCTATAAAGTTGATGTGTTGTTTGATTCATGTGAGCTTTGCGAAGGTTGCATGTGTAGTAATGATGAATAACTATTGTGAAATGTGTGCTATCTTTATTTGTATAGTGAGGCCGATTGGTTACATAGAAATGTAATTATGGCTGAATGGTTATGTAAATGAAAGCAAAGTATGTGATGTATCAGCAAGTGATAATAAAAGGATTATCTTGTATACATGCTTGTGTATGTGGTGTAGCCGAATGGAAAAAATGTGACAAGTACATATGCTTATGTGTATATAAGGTGGCCGGATGACCAATTTGTGAACTGTGTGCATTATTAGGTGTTTGATGAGACCTAATTTAGTAAAAAGTATATGAAATGATTGTGGTAATAAATTCGGGTTATAGTCCCGCAACTTTGTATTGTAATATACATCCGGGCTAAGGTCCCGTAGGCCTCGTGCTGGTAATATATCTGGGTTTACAGTCCCGTAGGTCTTCGAGCCGATGATGAATACAGATTTTGAACCCAGTAGGCTAAGTGCCGTTGAACTATTTCAAACTGTAGATTATTTGCATACCTATAAGGTAATGATATAATTAGCTACCTGAAAATCTATCAAGTGGCGTTGTAACCGGCTAGACGTGTCAATACAAGGTATGAATTGTATTCTCTCATCTTACAAATATGTGATAAGGAATATGATTGGTTCTTTACGTACCTATACGGTAATTTAATACTTGTCATGTCGAGATACTCGAGGATATTGATGTGATTATGAACTAAAGAGTTAAGCTTCTATATAAGTATATACATTCCTGTATGTGCACGAAATAAGTACAAATGAACCAGTACTTATGATTATTGAAAGATTGAAATGATTTAAATGATGATTATGGAAATTGTAAGCGTACAAAGATTTAGTATTATGTACTGATGCTTACTTACTATGGGGATTCGACTTTGGTTGATTTATGAATGTTCTTTGGGAATCAATCAAGAAATAGTTATAAGATATGCTAAATGAGTAGTGGCTCTATGAAATTATTCATGAAAGATCATGACATGAATATGTGATTACAAATATGGAAACTGAATGTGGTTATAGTATTATGTTTCGTTCAATGTATTGAACTAGAAGTAGCAATGATGCTTTTAAATGCAAAAAGACTATATGATCTCAAATTTGAATGAAATAAATAAATTATATGTGAGTATTTGGGTTTTAAACTATTTGACAGAATGGTGAGATCTCTTGATATTGTTGAATGTGATTTGTGCAAGGTCTAAGACGGCAAGACTTAGTTATGAAAGAACAATTAAAGATGTGCAGTATATTAAGTTAGCCAGGTATGTATCATGGACTTGTATGTGACTTTAATTTGGATTGAATCAAAAGTATAAAAAGTAATGCATATGCGAATAAGTATATAAATATAAACGTGACCACAGTACATGTGACTTTGATACATTTGGCCAAAATGTGATGTCATGAGAACGTACTTGATAAACAATAACAAAGGTATTTAGCTTCAAGAGAAACTATATGCTAATGGTGTTTAGTTTGCTTGCGAATATTTGACCATTTTGGTCATTATCAGGAAAGAATATGTGTGCTAGCTAGGCAATGTGTTTATTGAAATTTTAGCTCGATATGGAGCTCTAGAATGACTTCATCGATCAGAAGATATGAATTATAAACGAGGTTAAATGAAAACATTTTGTGACATAAAACACAAAGTCAAAGAAATGCCAATTAAACTATGTGCAAATCACGGTTAAGTATGTTCGGCCAAATAAAATTTTACATAGATTTCTGTATATGAGATAATTGTATTTGATTTAGCAAAGTTATTATTTACTTAAGACTTACTAAGCTTATAAAAGCTTACTTCATTTGTTTCGTGTCTTTGTCTTATAGATTATGGATTCTGACTACCAGCTTGGGGACCGTCAGCTCTTTATCACGCTATCTACTATTGTGGTAACCCAATGTTTCGGATTTAGCTTATGGCATGTATAGGATAGACTATAGTAGAATGATATCATGACTATTTGTTTATAAGCCATGCGAACCTTTGGAAGTTTACTTTTATAAGTTATAAATTTGATCTTTGTTTGTGTCTAGAAATTTTGTAAATGGATGATCTTTATTCAAGAAAATGTTCAAAAAAATTTTACTATTCTGATCTGTTTTTAGATTTCCGGTAACGCCTCATCCTATTCTGGCGATGGTTACGGGATAGGGGTGTTACAGTGTTAGTAGGCCTTTAGAAGGCCCAAGCCTAAGTTAAAACCCGGTAGAAATATCAAATTTTGGGACTTAAAGAGAAGGGGACTTGAGTAGGTGGGCTTTTAAGAAAAAGTAAGTAATTTAAGACACAAGTGAGCCCTTGGTAAAGTGGCAATGTGGCGCCACTTAGAGCCTAAGAAAGTGGCGTGTGGATGTGTGCAAGGGCCAAGGTTCGAGTCACAAGGTAAGCAGTATGGTATTTTATTGTTGTTGCATGTGCTAGTCATGTGATGGATTGCAAGTAAAACTCTGTTGGGAAGAGTTTGAGATGCTCATGAGATTGAATCAGGTAGGATAAGGAAGAGAAATTTTAGGAATTTTGAAAGGGAGCATGTGATGGCCGATTATGGGACTCTTAGGGAAGCATTGATGATTTGGTCAATTGGTTTTGGTGTAATCGGCTAAGGGTTGTTTAGTGTGCTAGCTAAATATTTCTTGGGGGTTTTAGGAGGTCTTGTTTCGGCAATTAGGAGGGGTATGTGCCGACACCTTGAAGGGCTAGTTTTTGGGTTTTGCTAGATTACTCTCTTGTGTGCCGTTTAGATATAGAACCCTTAGGGTTTTTGCTCTTTCTTTTGGTTTCTCCCACTGATCTAGAAGCCGAAGCTGCAAGCATCTATCACTTGTGCCAACTTGGCCATAATCAAACCTCTCCTCTCTTCTTTAATCTTCATTCTCTTCTCCTCTCCTCTCTTCCTTTCTCTCATCTCCTTTTTCTTTAATTTTCACAAAAGCCAAACCCACTTTCCTCTTTTCTACCTTCTTCTCAAGACCATTAGTCAACTACCACAAAAGCTGAAACCACTTGTGCCAACTTGGCCATAATCAAACCTCTCCTCTCTTCTTTAATCTTCATTCTCTTCTCCTTTCCTCTCTTCCTTTCTCTCATCTTCTTCCTCTTTAATTTTCACAAAAGCCAAACCCACTTTCCTCTTTTCTACCTTCTTCTCAAGACCATTAGTCGACTACCATAAAAGCCGAAACCACACTCACCATTGCCAATCACATTTTGGTTCAAGACTTCTTCTTCTTCAGATATCTTTCTCTAAAACCGAATCCTACCCTTGTCTCTAGTTAACTCCTCTCAAACCCAAAGCATTCGATCTAGTAGCCTATTTCTTCATGGCTGACTACTCCAAAAGCTGAAATCCCAAAGTACATATTATCTCCTAGTGTCATTTTGTGTAAGGAGCCAAAACTTTCATATTCGTAGTAAATCTTGGATTGAACCTTTAGATCTAGTGGATCCATTTTTGTGGTAAGTAATTGGAACTCCTTCTCATGTGTTATCGTTGGATTTAAGAAAAGCTGGAAATCTCTAAATACTTTAGGGAGGCTGTCGACTATAGTAAAGAGTAATGCTAGTCCTTCTAATCGGTGTTATGTGTATTTGTTGCGAAAGGGACGATCTAGCAAGGAGCATAGGAGGCTTGGATCATTGGAACGACTAGATCTAGATCTAGATCTAGTCACTATTTCAGCAAAGGTAAGTGACTAAGGGCCTTAGATGGTGCTGGCCGAATAGGTATGTTGGTTTGGTGTCAATTATTCACTTAGATCTGTAGTGACATGTGGATTGAAATGACTATAGGACAATCGCGTGGGAGATTTCGTCTACGTCTGTCGTAAATCAGGTGTGTAAACGAACATGTGACAGCCCTATTTCGACCCTAGTCGAGAAGTGGTTTCGAGACTACTAAACCGAGTCACTGAAATAATTAAATAAAATATTTCGTGTCAGAATATGTGCTTGTGCATGTGTAAATTTTTAATGCTTTGTTTGCCAATTGAATGTGTTTCGAAATAAGGAGGACTTAAGTGGAAGAATCGAACGAATGCATGACTAATTTAAGAGAGTGATTATGGAAGGTTGTAATTTGAATGGATTTGCATGTCAAATATCCATTTTTCATTATTAGTGGCCAGCCATGCAACATTTTAATGATTATTTTAGCATTTTATAATATTAAGAAATGTGTAATTGGTGGTTAACATATTAGTTAATAAAATGATATGAAAAAGGTGGTGAAAAGAACAAGGAAAGCATTGTTCTTCATTTTTTTTTTGTTTTGCCAAATTTAACTTAGAAAGGGAGAAGCAAAGGGCTAAGGCAATCAGCCAAAATTCTAGTTTTAATCAAGGTATGTTCGTGCAAATTCTTGTAAATTGGTTGTGGAATTTAGTTGGTTGCTAAGTACCTAGCATGGCCCATGTGTTAGATTTTATTTTGGTGATGGATGATGCATTCGGCCATTGGAGGTGTGTGTTCGAATGGTGTCAAGCTTGGAGTTTGAGGCTATTAATTGTTAAATGAATGCATGATAGGTTTATTGATGCCATTATACATGTGATTTACGAGTTATAAGTCTAAAATGTGAAAATAGAGCTTTATGTGATTCATTTGAGTGAGAGGAGATTCGATTAATGTTATCTTCATGTAAAATGAGTGTGGTTGTATGAAACCTTGATGGTTGATAATGTCTAATGCAAATGGAGTTATTAGGTGATAAAAGCATAGTTTTGAGGGTTCTATGACAATTTGGTAATCGATGGTAAACTGTATGGACAATAGTATAATTGCTGAATGTGAATGTTGCTAATAGTTGAGGAAAATTGTGGAATTGAGTTATTTACATATAGATTAAATTGTAAAAGACTTTTGTTAATAGAGCTTAGGAAATTCGGCTTTGAGTATTTTAGAATTTGATTCGAAATGTTTATGAGAACCTTAGTAAAGCATTCGGCTAGGATGCATATCCTAAGGAAGGAGTTGTTAAATGATTTAAAGGAGGGTGTTTTTTTGGTAAATATATGTGTATATATATAGACCCTGTGCACGTGCCTTGTAATTTTATTGTAAACATTTGGTTGAACTTGTACCATGCTAAATGCTAAAATACTAGCTTGTGTGGAAAATTTTGTGTATGCTAATATGTGCCGAATGGGAGCCATGAATTGAGCTCACTATGTGAAACATATTCGGCCTTTGATAACTAATATGTCTTGATTGATAAGTGGATTTAAAAGAATATGTATGTTTGATATAATCTAAGCTAAGCATGACTTGTAACATAGTGGTATTTGGCTGAATGTATATGAAAAGGAAATAAGTGTGTGTGTCATATTGAAATGAATGTATATATATAAATATATATATATATATATATAAGGCCGAATGTGTATGTGTGATATAGAGAGGATAATTGTATTTCTTGCTTTGATTAAGTGAAGTATATGAAGTTAATATACTTAATTTGTTCAATCAAGCTCAAGAGCACAGAGGGACAACATTGGATAAGGGGAAAGCTAAAGTGACAGAATAGCCGACCCGTAATTATTCAGAAAAGTTCGAAGTAAGTTTTAAATAGTGAAACTTAGCCTATTATTTGATCAAACATGATGTACATGTCTAGTTATTCGTGTTGATATTGGTGGTTGCAAAGTAAATGGGAAAAATGGCAATAGAGCCAAAAGTTCATTAAAAATAAAGTCTATGAACATCAATTTGATATGAGAAATACGTATGTGCTGATAGGTCAAGCATTTAATGAATATGTTATGCCATGTGTTAATGTGTGAGATAAGCAAGTGAATGTTAATTGAAATCAAATGTGTGAAACTATATTTGAAGGATCCAAATTCACAAAGTTGCAATGAGTTTAATCCGGGATAAGTCCCGAAGGGCCTTAGTGCTAGTGTTGCATCCGGGCTGTGTCCTGAAGGGCATTTGTGCCAGAGTTGTATCTGGGCTGTGTCCCGAAGGGCATTTGTGCAAGAGTTGTATCCGGGATAAGTCCCGAAAGGCCTCCAAGCTAGAGTTACATCCGGGCTATGTCCCGAAGGGCATCCATGCCAGTGTTACATCCGGGCTAAGCCCGAAGAGCCTTACAGCTAGTGTTATAACTGGGTTAAGCCCGAAGGCATTTATGCTAAAAATACATGGTTTATATTTTAATCACCCCAAATGAAGGTATTCATTTCCTTAAGCCCGTCAGGTATGTACCCCATACTCGTTGTGAAGTTATTTCGTTTAGATTTTGGCCACATATTGGGGTTGTGATGCTTTAACTATCGTCTAATGTCATATGAAAGTTAATGACATACTTATGAGGTGTGAATTTCAATTCAAGTAGAATCATGATAAGTTGAACCCTTAGCTATATATGCATATTTGATTTCAAAGTATGATGCTACATGTATATGTGAGAATGAGTATAAACCTAAGTTTAGCATTGAAATGATAGTGCATGCTTTGGTCAAGGGAGAAATGTTCATGGATATGATAAGATTTGTTTATTTGATATGGGATGTTGTTTGGAGAAAAATGAATATGTTTTGTATACAAAACGGTAGCCTTTTTGTCATACTAATGTTTAACCAAATAAAAGAGTTTTAGCCTAAATAGAAGTATGCTTTAATTTTATTGTTTAAAACTTACTAAGCATATGAATGCTTACTCTGTTGCCCTTAACTCTCTGTTTTATAGATCTCGTTCGTTAGCTACGGTCTCGGGAATTTCAAGATTTGAAGTCATCTACACTATCCAAGCCCTTTTGGTACTTGTAGTTAAACCCTTGTAAATGGCATGTATAGGCTTGACTTTTGGATTTTAATCTAGCATCATTTTTGATAATGTATATATGTATAGCCATGCGAAAATGGCTTACTATGTTATCTTCTTATTGGTGTATGAATTTTATGTTGATCATGTAGATTTTGAATGAATGATAAAGGCTTGCAATATCGGATACAAAAAAATAAAATGGTAGTAGCATGCATTTATAACATTCTTTGAAAGAGGAATATAATTGAATGAGAATCTAATTGTCAAATGTTGTACTTGAACGAAAGTATGCATGCGGTAAATGCATATTGATTAAATGGTACATAGTAGAAGGCTAACAAATTTGTGCTTGGCAAGTTAGAAATGAATGAATGATGTATTGTCTAATTGAGTTGATTCATGAGATGTTACCTTTGAATTTGGGTAATGAACCCTTGAATAGGTTAAAAAGGAAGTCATATAATATGTATAAGTGTATGTTTGATTAGTATTTGCAAAGTTGATTGTGAGTTGATACTTTGTGAAACACGCATACCTGTTCATGCACGTGCACAATCGGTTTTGTGAATTGTTTGTGAAAACTTAGAATTTGTTTGGTAGTGCCTCATAATCCTTCCGGCGACGGTCACGGGATTAGGGGTGTTACAGAACACCCTCTAGTAGACTAAATCGGCAAAAGCCGAAAAGCTAAAATGCCAAAATTCTGGCATTTCGTGGTCTTACGAGCATGCGAGCGTTCATGGGTCGGTTGGAAGCAGTAAGATTTGTAATCGTAATCGGTAAAGTGGGTGAATGCGTGATCTCGTGCACCTCGGTAAATTTGGGCCCCAATAGGCTGAATTTGGGCCCAATGGGCTTACGGGCCCATTTGGGTGAAAACTAGCGGTAAGTGGGTCCTAGTAATTCGTATGTTAAGACTGTTAAAACAATGGTGAAATTTGGGCTAAGTGGGCCAAAATAGCTAGTAGACACTGTAGGGCCCATTAGGGGTTTTAGGGCCCAATATCTCTAAGTTGCTAAAATGGGCTTGAAATGCTTCTTAGAAGGTAACTGGACTGTTAATAACTGAAATGTGCATAAAACCCTAAAAACTGGTATAATTACTGAAATACCCCTTAAGGGTGGAAAATTACGATTTTACCCCTATGTGCAAAATGACCATTATACTCCTAAGGTTGATTTTGACTGAAATGCATGCTATACTTTATCTGTTCACTGTATGCCATGACATGATTAACTGTTGCATGGGATTGGGTTTATTGATGGAGAAAGTGCTAAGTGGCAATGCCACGTTTACTGAAAGGGGCTTTGCCTCGTTTTACTGAAAGGGGCTATGCCTCGTTTTACTGTTAGTGGCTTGGCCACGTTATCTAATTAAGTAGCTATGCTGTGACTGTGGTGTGTAGGGCTGGGTGGGTTGAGTTATTCCCACATGGTGTGTAGGGCCGGTACAGGTGGTGTGTAGGGCTTGACATGGGCTGGGCTTTGCATTCATGCATTATTTCTATTTTGTTACTGTAATGGGCCTATGGGCCGCATTGATATCTGAATAGGGCTAAGGCCCAGCTAAACTGTGTCTGTATAGGGCTAAGGCCCAATTAACTTATTACTGAATAGGGCTTCGGCCTACTTATTACTGAAACTGGATAGGGCTTGGGCCCAGTAAGCTTGAGCTGATTTAGGCTCTGGATGGGCTTTCTTTGCACACTGAGTTTCCAAACTCACCCCCTTCCTTTATCTATGCAGGTGAGCCTTAAGCTAGTGGACTTGGAGTTGGAGGGATTCAGAGTGGCCACGTGGACTGCACTTGATAGTTTTTAATTAAGTCTTTTACTTTCTTATTTATTTCAAATTATTTTTTATTATGGTTTTGGGTTTGTAATAATGCCGCTTTAAGTATTTTAATTTTGGGGTTTTTTTAATTCCTTATTTATAATTTGATTTAAATGAGTAGTCTAAAGCTGCGCGGGTTTTCCTCGAAATTAAACAACATTTTCAAAATGAAACAGTCGTATCAAATGGATAACGAATAGACCAACAAAATCTTGTAACAAAATGAATTCTAAACTGGTAGTGGATAGGATGTTCACAATATTAAACCTGGATTTTCTTCCAAACTATCAGAACAGTTTTGCAAAACTCACCCTAATCGTAATAACTAAGGAATATGGTTAATCTATCGTTGATGTGACACACCAGACTTAGCCGTAACGTCTGGGTCAGGTTTGGGGTGTTACAGATCAAGACTCCGACGTCCTTGGATCCCTGAGCTAGCTTGGCGATTTTATAAGAAAAATGGAAAAGAAAAGGGAAGTAAGCATAAAGCTTAATAAGTTTGCATGTAAATAATTAACAACATTAGTCATGCAATATCATACACATGGCATAGTTATAACTGATCACAATGTCATCAAGTATCATATATACGTCTTAGGTCATGTCATTTATATAATGTACCATAAAATCATGTTCATGATTCCTTCATTCCCTTCTTACCGTGACCTTATCGATGCATAACTCAAGAATTATTAGCTTCATGTACATACCTATACCCTTTCAACATGTTCATACCTTATCATTTCTTTGACATACTCTTGAATTACCCGTTGAACCACTTATAATACTAAATGATACTCATGAAATTTCATACACATGGTAGGATGTCAATTCTATATCCTAGATATGGTCTTACATAGGATAGCAAATCGATACTGATGCCATATCCCAAATATGGTCTTCTATGGGATATCATATCGATGCCATGTCCTAGACATGGTCTAACACAAAATCTCATACTAAAGCCATATCTCAGATATGGTCTTACACGTAATCATACAATCAGATGCCAATGCAATATCCTAGATATGGTCTTACACGGGATCTCATAACCCTAATGTCATGACATTTGTATCATATCTATTCCGTAGGTTTAATCAAGATTTCGAGACATCAAAACCTCGTCACATCATCATTGTGTTCTTGTAAACCAAAATTTACAGAACAATTGTACATATCATGCAATAATAAAGCATTAAATACATAATGAAGTAATGTTGCTGTAATGCCCCGAATTTTCGGCCTAAAAGAAATAAGTCATGAGCATAGGAACAATTAGGAGGCCACACATAAATGTTTAATTGTGTAAAAAGTGACAATTGTATGTCTGCTTTAATGGTTAAATGATTCATGAGTGTTTGGGAGTTTCTAAGAAGCCCTGGGTTCAAGCCTTAGCTTATGAAAAATTTTTGTTTTTCTTACTTGAATGAACCCTGACTCTTGCATGTAGGCTTTTTAAATTATTATGGTTAACATATGACACAAAAAGAGTCTGTGTCCAACGGTAGGTGGCGTGTTAACCAAGCCAAAGTGTTGAGGTTCGAATCCTGGGAAAAACAGTGGGATATTTATTTTGCTGCTTGCGCATGCCAGTGTTGGAGTTTGACAAAAATACTACTGAAGGGAGTTTGACTTGGTCATGAAGAAAATGTAGGAGGAAATTAGGGAGAGGATATGGGGATTTGGGGAGTGGGTTATGGAGATAACGGGAGAAAATTAAGGGTTGGGAAGTTAAGGGAAGAGTTAGAGCTGCATTTGGGAGAGTAAAGGCAATTTGATTTCGGTTGTGAGTGTTTTGGGGGGGTTAGTGCCGATTTGGGGTTTCGATTTTCTCTCCATATATGGTTTTAGCCAATTTTTCCTTGTGCTTTTTGTTTTTGTGCCGAATATTGCTAGATTTACTCTCTTGGTTTTGCCTTTCTTTCAATTTCCAGTTAGTGACTCCCTTTCTGCTCTCTCTTCTCTTTCTCAATATTTGCTCCCCTTCTCATTTTTGCTTCCTAGGCTGAATACCTTTTCTTTTCTTCTCTCAACTCATTTGAAATCCTTTTTTCTTTTCTTTTCCTCAACAGATTCTTCTCTTGGCGAATAGTGTTGATCCCCCACCTTTTTCTTTCCTTTTCAGTTTTCTCTCCTAGTCGAATCTCTCTTCTTTCTTCTCTCCTTTTTCTATTGGCTTTTAGTTCTTGCTTCTACTAAACGATTTTTGCCTTATTTGCCCTCTCTTTGTTCAGTTTTAGTTTGGTAGTGATTCTTAGCAATCGGTGAGTTACTTGTTTTCTCTATTCTTTTTGTATGTTCAAATCTGTTCTCTTTTATATTTTTTTTTAAAAGTCAAATTCTCCTTCTTCTTATGTTCTCTAATGACAATTCTTGCCCCTTTCTCGTGATGTGATGTTCATTGGGTTTCTAGGTGGTCCTAAGGAGTGAAGGAGTACAAGAGATACTAAAGCCGTTAAAACCATTTCTCTTATCATTCAATTAGGGTAAGTACGTTACCTTACTCTCTTAGGGTGTAGGCCGAATAATTTCTGTGATTCTGTAACTTAATATTTGTGGATTGAAGCCACAGGTATGAATAATCCTATCTAATAAGATCCACTAGTAATGCAAATTGTCATCAAAGGGATCGTAATCAACTTTCATTAGTGGTATAAGTGGGCTATGCCACATTAATCAATCGAGGCAAGTATTAAATCATTTTTGGACAGTGGTATTGGGAGGGATTGTCTAAATCTTATTGTTAAATGACTGATGGTGTAACGTGGTTGATTTAGGTTGGGAGTTCTCGTGGATCATAGCACGTTCTCACAAATAGGTGTGTATTCACACTATTTTAACTAAAAATCGGCAAAAGCTGAAAAATCGAAAAATATGACATTTGATGTCACATGGGTGTACGATTGCTCATGTGGTAATCTGAGCCTACGAAACATCGGCATTTGACCGTAAAGGCCACCATGATCGATCTCATGGGCTTGGAACATTTTAGGCCACGTTGGGCTAAAATGGGCCGTGTGGGCCCAATAGGCTCATGGGCCTCACACGGGTAAACCACATAGATGTGTGTAGGATAGTAGACCTGGTTGTGTCTTTAACACGGCCAAGATCGTTCTGGGCTTCGTAGGCCACATGGGCTAACGGGCCTATATGGACCACATAATGGGCCTTAGGCCCATTTAACTATTTTGTTTTAATGGGTCGATAAGTATACCTGTACCCAAAACTGATTAAAAGAACTGTTATAACTCTAAGAAGTAAAATTGACTGATTTGCTCTATGATATGTATGACTGTAGATGAGCATGACAATTTGCATACACGTATAATATTATGTCATGACATATTGCATTGCATGTGTATGGGATATTATATTTAGAGGAAGTGTACTGTACTGATAAGGTCACACAGGTTGCATAAGATGACTGTGGACTAATAAGGTTGAACGGGTCACACAGGATGACTGTGGACCAATTGATGGCTTTAAGTGTTCATATTACTGGCAGTTTTGCTGCAATACTGTTTAGTGCTGCAACGGGTGCTAATCTTAGTATGTCTGGCTGGGTGGGTCAATTTTATCCCCACATGGTGTGTTTGGCGGGACGGAGTTAGTGTGTAGGGGCTGGATTGGGTAGGATTTCTAATTACATTATTGCACCGATATTGTTACTATAATAGGTTGAGGCTCACATTGATATTGTTTCTGTAAAGGGCTCTAGCCCAGACTGTTATTGTATACTATATGTCTGACTCTTTGACAAGGGATTACACATTGAGTTTCCGTAAACTCACCCTTCTGTTTAACTGCACAGGTAATCCCTAGCATTAAGCAGATCGGTGCTACGAGGGACTCGATGGAGGTGGCCAAACTATTGCATCTATTTTATACTTGATTATATTTACTAATAAATTTCAATTTGGGTACTTATTTTTGTAATAAGGCCTTTCTCTGGTGTTGATTTTTAATTTTGGGATTTTAATATGCTTTGGTTATAACTGCTAGTATTAGAACTCGGGTTTTAACAAGGAACAACATTTTTACAAAATAAACGCAACTATTTTAAAAAGCTTCCGCTATAAAAGGCTGTTTTGAAATTAATGACGATTTAGTAAGCAAATGATGTTCAGATAATAAACCACATTTTTTTTAAAATTTTAACTTTTACTTTTGGGCTTATGTTAATTTCTATTCATATTTGAAAGTAGTTGGGCACGGATTTTTGAAAGATACTTGGTTTTCAAAACACTGCGTTATTGCAATCTATTTTAAAAGCTTCCACAATAAACATATTTTTAAGTATTTTAACAAGCTAATATGATTAACCCATTTTCATCAAAGTCATAATAAGGTGTTAATATATAAAACAGGCTTTCCAATGAAAATATGATTTTGAATCACTTCAATGTGACACCGCCAGATTTAGCCATAACGTCTAGGCAGGATTTGGGGTGTTACAATTGCATTATTTACCCACAAACTTATCTCAGTAACAAAATATGACTAGTTATACAATTTAGTCCGCGACTTTGTTCTTTCCTCGATTTAGGTTTAGACTCCATTCCTCTTGATCTATAATAGCAAATTTCACTTATTTAATCATCACATTGTTCAAATCAGTCCATAGATCATACTTTGGAAAAATTATAATTTTGCCCCTAAACTTTCACTTATTTACAACTTAGTTCCTAGGCTCGTAAAATGAAACGTACTCAATTTCATTAACATACAAGCCTAGCCGAACCATTTTCATGCTTATGACAGCCCACATTTTCTTCTAAAACACATTTTTACTACCCATTTTGAAACTTTTACAATTTAGTCCTTTTTAGGTGTTTTCATGAATAATCCCTTGGTAAAAGATGTTTATCACACATCAAACTTTCATATCCCTTCATTAAACATCAAAATACATGCATGTCACACATGGGTAAATTTTTTTAACATGAACCCTAGCTCAAAATTATGGTAGAAATAGCTAGTTCGGTTGATAACAACTTCAAAAACGTAAAGAACATTAAAAACGGGGCTAGGATGCAGTTACTTCTGAGCTTGAAAATATCAAAAACCCTAGCTATGAAACCCTTAGAAATTTCAGCACTTGCTTGAGGAAGATGAGCACATTTTTTTTCTTTTTCCCTTTTATTCATTTAATAACCAAATGACCAAAATGCCATTTTTACTAAACTATCAAATTTTACACATGCATGCCCATTTTTGTCCAAAAATATAAAAATTGGGAAAATTACTATTTAAGAACCCCTAATTAATATTCCAAAGCTATTTCATACTTAAAGCTTCTAGAATTTAGTATTTTGGAACTTTTGCAATTTAGTCCTAAAAGTCAATTTGGACTCTTATTTACAAAATTTCTTCATGAAACTTTCACACAATTATGCAAACATGTCATGGACCTCAAAAAACTAAAAAAATATTTCTAATTTAGATTTGTGGTCTCAAAACCACTATTACAACTAGGCCCTGTATCGGGATGTTACATGGGTATCCATCAATATTCCAAGAATTCAACAGATAATTCCTGTAACAGCCCAAATTAGGGCCTAAGCAGAACGATGGTTCCGAGACCACAAATTTGACATAGAAAAATTTATTTCAAGTAAGTTTTAAGGTTTAATGTGTGATTGAATGCATGAGTGAAAATTTTAGTAAATAAATTTTACCAATAAAGTGCCCGATTGAGTAATAGGACTAAATTGCAAAAGTTTCAAAATATGTGTTCTAGAAGCTTTTAGTGTGAAATTGAAATGAAATCATAAATTAGGGGTCCTTATTTGGCAATTAGACCATTTTTAAGCATAATGGACAAAAATGCCCATGGAAGGAAAATATTGCAAAGAAGGCCATTAAGGGCATTTTGGTCATTTGGATATTAAATGAAATAAAAAGGGAAAATAAGTCAAAATTGGTGTCCATCTTCCTCATGTATGGTCGAATGTCCCTTTCTCCATAGCTAGGGTTTTGTTTCATCTTTTCAAGCTTCAAGTAAGTGATTCCTAGCCCCATTTTTCATGTTCTTCGTATTTTTTAGATCCTCGTACCTTGACCTAGCTTTCTATACCACTATTTTAAGCTAGGGTTCATGTTTAAAAATTTACCCACGTGTGACATGAAAGTATTTTGATGTTTATTGGTAGAAAATGAAAGCTTGAAGTGTAGTAAACAACTTTTGCTAGGTGATTTTTCATAAAAATGCATTTAGGGACTAAAATGCAAAAGTTGTAAAATATGTGCATAAATTGTGAAACATTAAAAATTGTGGGCTGCAAAAGAGAAATATGTTCGGCTAGGCTTGGGAATGTGGAAAAAATTGATACATTTAATTTTACGAGCCTAGGGACTAAATTGTAAAAATTGACAAAGTAAAGGGTAAAATGGTAAAATTTACCATAGGATAATTTTGTGTCCAATTGAGTAATGTGTGTATTGAATGAGTTAAATTTGATGTTATAGATTAAGAATGATGCGAAAACGACCTTGACCAAGGAAAAGGCAAGTTGTTGGACTAAATAAAAAAAGATTAGCATATTTGTACCTAGGTAAGTCCTATATGTAAATAATGAGTTGTTTTTAATCATTATGTTTAGCTAGTTTAATTAATTTGAAATTCTTAAATTTTATATCAAAATATTGTTTATGGAATGTGATAAACCAATAAGTAAAGCAAAGTTTCGGTTGAACCTTAGGAATCATTATGATACGAGTGACATGTCACTAGGAAACCATCGACTGTTACTGATTGGTTATATGATTCTGGGTGCTGGTCTAGTTTGATTACTAGTGGCTAGGTAATCCTGCATTTGTTGCGGATACCTGTTAGCTTGTGTGAGCAGAACTCAGTAGAATCGACTACACCGTTAGCTTGTGTGAGTAGACCTGATAATAGCTCATCATTGAGCCTTATGTGATAAGTGGTTGCTTCGACTACGTATTAGGGGTAGCTTCAGCTATATTATGTGTAACAACCCGAATTAGGGGCTAAACGAAAACGTGATTTTGCAACCATGAATCTAGGTTTAAAAATTATTCCGATATAGTTTTGATATTTATTGGGTGTTTGGATAAATAGGTGGAATTTTGGTGAGTGAATTTTATTGGTTACACGACCAATTTGATAGGTTGGATAGTTGAAAAATATGGGTTTTATTTCATAAAGGTACTTGATTGAATTAGATTTTTAAATTAGAGGTCCTTACGTGGTAATTAAACAATTTTAACCTTGTTTAGACAAAAATACCCATGGAAGGGAAAATTTTTAAAGAAGGGCATGAGGGGCATTTTGGTTATTTGGATAATTAAAGAAATAAAATGGGAAAAAGAAGTTAAAATTGGTGTCCATCTTCCTTCTTGGTGCCGAAATTTAGAAGCCAACCATAGCTAGGGTTTTGTTCACTTTCAACTTGGTTTAAGGTACATTCAAGCCCCATTTTTAATGTTCTTCGTATTTTTAGAATCCTCGTAGCTTGCTCTAGCTATTTCTATCCTTATTTTGAGTTAGGGTTGATGCTTAAAAATTTACCGATTTATGACATGCAAGTATTTTGATGTCTAATGGTGGAATATGCGGGTTTAAGGTGTAGTGAACTATGATTTCTAGGTGATTTTTCATGGAAGTCCCTAAAAAGGACCAAATTGCAAAGTTGAGAAATTGAGGGGTAAAAGTATAAATTGATGAAAAACGTAGGTTGTTTTGGGTGCTATAGACATTCGGCTAGGCTTTGGTAATCAAAGAAATCGATACATTTCAATTTACGAGCCTAGGGACTTAGATGTAAAAATTGACAAAGTTAAGGGTAAAATTAAAATTGTTGTAGGATGATTTTGGACTAAATTGAACAATGTGTGTATTAAATGAGTTAAATGTGTCATTATAGATCGAGAAAATCGAGGAATTGACCTTGACCAAGGCAAGGGCAAGGTTTCGAACTAAATTGCAAATTATCACATTTCGTTATCGAGGTAAGTTTATATGTAAGTAAATCAATTGTTTTAGTTATGCATTAATGATATTTAATGGTTATGATGAATTGTTGATGATGATAATTCTCTATGATGTTTGGTTGAGTTGGGATTGAGAGTTCCTGGTTGAACCTTCAGAATAATAGGTGATACGGATAAAATATGGTTCGATTACATGTGTGATAAAGTGATCTTCACCATGTAGACCCGGGAGCTAAGGAGCTCAATGGCTAACCCACATGTGTGATAAAGTGACCTTCACCATGTGCAAATGAAGATTTTGGGACTTAATGATTATGTCACATGGATGGTAAAGTGACCTTCATCATGTGTACATGAGGGCAATGTCCTATGTAGCTCAGACACATGAGCGATAAAGTGACCTTTGCCATGTGCACACGAGGGCTACGAGACTAAATGGCTAGGTCATATAAGTGATAAAGTGACCTTTACTGTGTACCCGATAGCCAAACTTATGGATTGGTGGTATCTTCATGGGAAAGTTCACCGAGTATCGAACATTAATCCAAAGAGTTCAACGGGAATTCTTACTAAAGAGATTTGGTGTGGTAGTTAAATATGTGTGTGCAGGTGTATTCTTTGGGCAAGTGAAATTATGGAAAAAAGCATGTGGTTGCGATGGTGCATGTGGACTTAAATAGGTGAAAATAATGTGTATGAATTGTATGGGAAAGTTCATAAGTTTTGGGTGGTAAGTTAGTATATGAGAGATACCCTTGTTGTGGTTGAATGTTGTCTTAATGTTGATTGTTTACATATAGACTTACTAAGCTTTTGAAGCTTATTCCTTTCTCTATTCCTTTCTTTTATAGATTCAGTCGAGCCAGCTTAGGATCAGATCGAGTCAGAGGATGACCAACACTATCGACAAAATCTTTTGGTATTGTGACACAAACTCTTTGACTATGGCATGTATAGGGACTTAGTGGAATTATAGGTGTCAAGTTGGTTTAGCCATAATGTGGGTAAAGGTCATTTGATAATTCATTTTGTAAATAAGGCCATGTGACATGGCCAATGATGATAATGGTTTATATATGTCTTTTGAGGTAGTTCATGGTATGCTAGGTGATATTTTGATGTTTAAAGATATGTTGAGATGTGGTGTTAAATATTGTAGTGTTTGTATGTGTTTTGGGGCAAGGAATGGCTTGGAATATAGCCTAACGTAGGGCCACACGGCCAAACCCCACGGCTATGTGTGTTGGGCGTGTGAACCTTACTTGTAATTTTCGGAGCTTAAGGACATCACATGACTTGTCACACGGGCGTGTCCCATGGTTGTGTGACCAAAATGGCATGCTGACATCATAAACAGAATGTCCCAAGTTTTTCACATAGGGAGCCACATGGGCGTGTTGAGGTCGTGTGGTAGGACACGGGCTAGGGACACGGTCGTGTGCTCGGTAGTGTGAAAACCCCTGTAGGTTTGAAATGAAAATAATTTTCCAGAAAAATTCAACACAGGTAGGGGACAAAGGCATGTGTGGCTACATGGCCTGCCCATACGGGCGTGCCCTATCTCACACGGGCATGTGCCCTGTAATAAGGCAAATTTTCCAAAATTTTCTAAGTTTTCGGTTTGGTCTCGGACCACTTCCAAAGTATGTTTAGGGCCCCGTAGGCCCATTTTAAGGATCATATGATATAGTATGCAAAAATTTTAAATTGGAACAAAATTTCATGGCTTGAATTTGTATGATTAGATGTGATATTGTTCGGTAATGTCTCGTGCTCAGGTAAAGCGATAAACCTAGGTAAGGGGTGTTACATTATGTGTGTGGCACTTGTGCCTTATTTCCATGTATCCTTTAGTATTCCATGTAGTTCGTTGGGCTATCCGAATTAATATGACATAATGTGAATGCATGCAAAATGATTTAACTGTATGTTTAAGACTGTGTATGTGCAGGTTATATGAAATCTAATATGTGTGCTAAGTGCTTAATGTATGTATTGAATCATATGGTAAGATCACATGAGTAATTGATAATTTTTCAAACCTAATCGTATGATTGGAAAACTTATTTCCCATTATCTATGTCTAATTAGTTTAAATGCTCATTTTCTTTACATATAGACTTACTATGCTTTATAGCTTACTCCCTTTCCTTTTCCCTACCCTTATAGGTTCGTCAAGCTAATCCGAGCCTCAATGATCAACGGGATTCCATCAACACTATCAACAATCCCCTTTGGTACTTTGATTGCATACTATGAAAGTTATGGCATGTATAGGTGGTCTATTGTTTTCGTTATGTGTCATAACTCGTTTGGGTCCATTTGTTGGTAGTGGTATTTTGATACTTGGCCATGAGAAAGGAGCCATGAATGGTTAAGTCCCATTTTTGGAAAAATATTGAAATTACTAATGTGCAAGCTTACATAGTATGCGTAAAATGTGTATGGATGTGTATGTTTGGGTGCGATGGGTAAAATGTAGTGTGCGGATCCCAAAATGTGGCTGTTTGGATGTATTTTTGTGTTACTTTGTCTATTGCCAAATGATAAACGATAAATTATACATGTTTTTACCTTATGCTTAGCCCAAATTTTGGATGAATTAACCCTTGATTTGTGTAAATTGATGCTCTTAAACCTTTAATTTCATGTTTATTACTCAAGTGAGCATAGGGAAGTGAAAAGAACGAGAAACGAGCCAAAAACAGAGAAAATGGGCCAAAGTATGAAAACAACACGGCCGTACCATTTTGAGCATGAACACGGCCCAACCCCGACAAGCACGGCCAGACCACACGGTCGTGCCACCTTAACAGGCCTGAGCACGGCCTGAGCCTCGATCCACACGGGCGTGGCACACAGGCGTGTCCCTATCGTGAGGAAGTCCAATTTCACTCGGAAAAGGTTGCTTAGGGGCTAAGAAAGCCATTCTAAACTCTATATAAAGACCCTAGGAGGCAACCTCAAGGGGACACATTTTTTCCCACCAAGATGGGGAGTTACAGGCACGGAATTACTCGAAGGGAAGCCGATTGATCCATCTCAGAAGCCGAATTCTGCCTCAAGACTAGAGATCTCCCTTCAATTACCTCCAGGGGTTTTTGGGTTCTTTATGTTTTGTTATTTTATTTCTTCTGAGATGTTTTCTTTTATAATTATGAACTAAATCCCCCAAATACTTGAGGGGGATGAAACCTAAGACATATCTTGTTATTATTTTCTCTTGAATTATATGATAAATATTTGATTTGTTCTTAATTGTGTTTTTAACTCTTAAATTGATATTTCTGGGATATTGATTTAAGTCGAATGTGCTTATGTAGAGGAGCAAAAGTCCCTGCATAGGAGTAAATCCAGCACAATTAAGCGGAGTTAATCGCAATCCTAGAGATAGAACGACGAAAATTTGCCAGATGAGGGTCAAACCTAATAAGGGAATCCATAGACCAAGTTAATGCGACACTAGGGGTTTTAATTAAAAAGGGATTTCAATTAATCAACCTAGGGTTAGTTGTTTTTAGTCTCAAGAGAGATATTAACATAAGTTAGGGATTTCTACGGATCAAGTCAAGTGAATAAATCGTCTAGTTCAAGAGTTGATAACAAGTGAAGTCTAGGTGGATTCTCCCTTGAGTATTGTCCAAATCAATTAGTTTTCCTAAGAGTTTCTCCCCAATTTACTTTTTTGTGCATTCTTAGCTTAGTCTAATAATTAGTTTAGTTTAATAAAAATCCCCTTTTATTTCTAGGTTAAATAATAGAAAGAAAGTTAGTACTAGTACTTTTGGTTCCTTGGGTACGATATCTCGGTCTTGCCACTAAGCTATACTACTGTTCGATAGGTGCGCTTGCCTAAAAATCGTGATAATAGTTAGTTTCTGGTGTGATCATTTATTGTAATTTTTATTACTTCATATCGCGAATATTAAGTTTTTGGCGCCGTTGCCGGGGAACTAAGATATTTGGAACACTCGATTTTTATTACTTTAGCCATTACTATTTTTATTTATATAAATTTTCAATTTCTCTTTTTATTTGTTTATTTATTTATTTTCATTTGCTTTTTCCCTTCCAGGTATCTCTAGTTTATGACTAGAAGAAACCCAGGAGGACCATTACTTTTTGACAAAGATTTAGAAGCTACAATTCGTATAACTCGTAGAGAGATAAGACGAAGCCTACATTATCCAAAACAAGGACAAGAAGAAGAACCAGAACCTACTGAAGAGATGGAAGCAAATCAGGACAATTTACCACCTCCCGCGATAGCCTTAGAACCGGTGAATCAAAACAATGCTCCTCGTACTATGTATGATTATGCTAAACCTAATTTGGCTGGTACTAAATCTAGTATTGTTAGACCTACTATTGCTGCAAATAATTTTGAATTAAAACCTAGCACTATTCAGATGATTCAGTAATTTGTTCAATTTGATGGTTTACAGGATGAGGATCCCAACTCTCACTTAGCCAATTTCTTGGAATTTTGTGACACTTTTAAATTTAATGGTGTTTCTGATGATGCCATTTGCCTCTGACTATTTCCTTTTTCCTTAAGGAATAAAGCTAAACAATGGTTAAATTCTCTACCACGAGTCTCAATCACTACATGGGAATAGATGATCGAAAAATTTTTACTTAGGTATTTTCCTCCAGCTAAAATAGCTAAATTACGAAATGATATCTCTTCTCTTGTGCAGATGGATTTAGAGACACTTTACGATGCCTGGGAGAGATACAAAGATCTCTTAAGAATGTGCCCTCACCATAGGTTGCCTTTATCGTTACAAGTTCAAACTTTTCATAACGGATTGAATCCTCCAACGATACGAAATGATATCTCTTCTTTTGTGCAGATGGATTTAGAGACACTTTACGATGCCTGGGAGAGATACAAAGATCTCTTAAGAATGTGCCCTCACCATAGGTTGCCTTTGTCGTTACAAGTTCAAACTTTTCATAACGGATTGAATCCTCCAACGAGACAAATGATCGATGCAGCCGCCGGAGGAACAATCAACAACAAAACACCCGAAGCAGCTTACGAATTTATAAAAGAAATGTCACTAAATAACTATCAGTGGTAAGTCACGAGGACAAAGCCAACAAAAGCTGTAGGAGTTTATAATATTGATGCCGTCACCATGCTTTCTAATCAGGTGGAACTTTTAAATCAAAAGATTGATAATTTTGTTGGTTCTACGCAGGCACACCGAGTGATGCAGTGTGACGCAATTCAAGGAACCATGTACAATCCAGATTACCCCTTCCATGGACATGGCATGGAGACCGAGCAAGCCAACTATATGGGTAACAATTCTAGATCTCAAAATAACCCTTATAGTAACACTTACAATGTAGGTTGGCGGAACCACCCCAATTTTTCATGGGGAGGACAAGGAAATCAAAGACAACCACCTCCTCTGGGATTTCAGCAGCCACCATTCCAACAAGAGAAAAAGCCAAACCTTGAGGAAATGCTCACAAAATTTATTTCCGTATCAGAAACTCGTTTCCAAAACATCGAAATGGCATTGAAGAACCAGCAAGCATCCATTCAAGGACTCGAAACTCAAATAGGCCAGCTCACCAAGCTAATTTCTAAAAGACCACAAGGTGTGTTACCAAGCAACACTGAGACCAACCCTAAGGAGCAACTCAATGCCATGGATACAATAGATGAGTAAGAGTTACCAAAACCAACTCAGAGTCATGTAAGGAGACTGTGGTAAGTAAAGGTAAGGATGAGGTAAGTTCCAAAGAAGTAACTATCAAAGAGTATAAACCTCATATCCCAAACCCAAATGCGTTAAAAAAAGACCGCACAGATGAGCAATTCGGTAAGTTTCTTAAACTCTTAAAGAAATTACATATTAACTTACCATTTATTGAAGCTCTTTCGCAGATGCCAAATGCTGTTAAGTTTTTAAGAGAACTCTTGACAAACAAGCGGAAGCCAGATGAGACATCTCATGTGGAACTAAATGCAGTATGCTCAGCTATTTTATAGAATAAGCTACCCAACAAACTAAAATATCCAGGGAGTTTTACTATTCCTTGTTTACTTGGTAGCTTAGGTGCCAAAAATGCTTTAATTGATTTAATGGCTAGTATTAATGTCATGCCTTATAAACTGCTTAAACAACTAGGTCTTAGAAAACCTAAACAAACTAAGATGAGCATCCAATTAGCTGATAAGACCATTAGATTTCCAAAGGGAATAATTGAAGATGTGCTTGTCAAAATTGATAAATTTATATTCCCAGTTGACTTTTTTGTTTTAGACATTGATGAGGATAGCAATGTACCCTTAATTCTAGGGCGACCCTTTTTAGCAACTGTTAGAACAATAATTGATGTAGGAACAGGTGAGCTTACACTACGTGTAGGTGATGACAAAGTTACTTTACAAGCTCGAAACTCGATTAAGATTGTTGGTAATAATATAGTTACGAGTCCTTGTAAAAGCACTGAACCCACCACCCAACATTCTATGCAAGATACACTCCACATAAAGGCAACCACCCACAGACAAGTCCATCCAAGGGAGATGTACCTGAAAAGCGAATGCTTCAGATCGAAGAACTAGATGAGTGGCTGAACTATCATGAAAAGCCCAAACTATGCCACACCAACCCAGAATATCAACAAGATGACCCTCAAGTAAAAACAAAGCAAATCAAGGTAAGGGATGAGGTAATCTTAGTACAAGACGATCAGCGAATCTTGAATTCAAAAGAACACACAAGTGACACACCTTACTTCACGGTAATGAAAATCTTTCCATACGGTGCAGTTGAGGCAACTCATCCGAACCACGACACTTTTAAGGTAAATGGCCATCGACTTAAACATTATAGAGGTGACAATTTCAAGAATAATAGGGAGGAGCTTCAGCTCCACGAACCCTCGTAATGACACACGCAAGCAGAGTTGAGCTTAGACTCTAAATAAGTGCTTCTCGGGAGGCAACCCGAGCACTAACTTAGTAAATTATTTTATTTTAACTTTCTAATACATCGACTAACCCTTTTGAATGAAGGATTTTCGAGCCACACGGCCATTCCCATGGGCGTGCCCAAGGTCGTGTGGACGCTACGAGCAGAGACAAGGCCGTGCAATTCGACCGTGTACAAGTAGGGTAAAAATTTTTCTAACACACGGGCTTCGACAAATTGCCACAGCCGTGCGATGTGGCCGTGGCCGAAACTACCAATTCAAACATGGGCATGTGACCTACTACACGACCGTGGGTGAAGCGAACATCGAAGGACACGGTCGTGTGACACGGCTGTGTGCTTCAACATGTCCTAGGTACACGGGCGTGTGTCTCAAACCAGGCGTGCTAAAATCCCCAATTTTTGAACCACACGGGCAAAACCTGAGTCACACGGGCGTGTGACGTGCCCGTGTGACCCAAAAACTATAGAAACAGGCCACTATTCACCTTCTTCTCCAATTGAAACCTTAAAATCCTCCCACCCAAAACCCACATCAAGCCTCCCTAGCACCGCCGCCAGCCTCAAAAGCTCATCCACGACCGTGCCACCCGTACCACGACCGTGCTCCGCCCCATTAGTCACCTATTCGGTTCCTTTTTCTTATTTTCTTCTTTAATTTCTAATGTTTTTATCTATTTTTATGTTAATAAAATGTTTTATTTAGTTTTTTGTATTATTTTTGGGCATGAAATACATTGATTTAGCATGAACAATCTAGAATACTATAGAGAATTTCATGATGCCATTTAGACTCTCCTTAGGTTCCCACTTTTACTTATCTAGAGTAGTTAACACTTAGTATAAAATGATATCTAGGCTATGATTATAATGAGTAGATCATTTTAGTTAGGTTTGTAAAATCAACATTTCCATACAATATGTCATGTTTTATTTAAATTTTCATTTAATCTTAAAAATAATACTCATATTTCAGTTTCAATTTTTATTAGGACTAATGCATATCGTTGTATTTTTTTAGGAACTATGTCATCATCACGAGGTAAGAAAGCTACCGCCCCTACTTCAAAGAAGCAAAAGGGGCCCGGTGGTTCCTCGTCGAGACCCACTGCTGCTGTCTGACATCCTTTTATTTAGTTCCTGCAGAACTCCCAAGAGGAGTTATTCCAGATTTTGTGAGCCAAACCCCTCGAAGCGGGAAGGTGCATTGATTGGACCGTTTTACAGTAGGTCCACCTAGCAGACGAGGTTCGGGCCTTGTTGATGACAGACCCGTGGGAGCAGTTTTTCCAGATCGTGGAGCCCACCTATTTTGAACTCACTCTCGAGTTCTACTCCAGGTTCCATCTACAGACTGTGATGAGCAGACATGATGATTCAGGCACGATCCAGTTCCATTTAGGAGGCCTCGTACGTCAGCTTAGTGTACCAGAATTCGGTACAGCTCTTGGCCTCTACCCCAAGTAGTTTATGGAGGAAGAGAACTTTTCTATGCTCCACCGCCACATCCACGTCTCGCCAGTCAACTACTAGCGCGCAATCGTCCCTGAGCAGTCCACATATGACCCTAGTCGCTCCAAAGCGGCCAACATCGCCCCATCTCTGAAGTACATACACGCCCTCCTCGCACACACACTGACCGGCAGACGCGAGAGCACAGGTGTCGTCAACACCCATGATTCCTATTTTCTATGGAGCATGGCAAACGCACATACCATCGACCTTGCCTACTTCATCGCTCATGCCATTCAGCACTAGACCGAGAGGTATCGTAGGGGCGTCACATCTATGGGTCTGTCCATCACTCGGTTGGCCCGCTACTTTGGCTTGCTCAACACCACGGCCCAGACATCCTACTACACCTTGATCTGCCAGATGTCCCCTTAGGGCATCCAATCTATGCTACATATGAGGATGATCCAGTGCCGACGTGGGACCAATCCTCCACAATACCACCTACTTCAAGATGCCGAGCAGGAGGATCTCAAAGACATTACTGATGATATCCCACCACCACCAGAGGAGGCCCCAACTGAGGTACCACCCCCTCGCCGCCCAGTTCATGTGACAGCTTCATACGCTGACATATTTGAGCGCCTCACACGATTCGAGCAGTAGTGCTTCCAATGCTTAGATCATATTGACGCTACTCTTCAGCAGATATGCCAGCACCTTCACATCTCTTCACTGCCCCCACCGCACGAAGCATTTGAGGATTAGGACTTATGAATCCTCTTATCTTATCCTTTTTTTTCCTTTTTATTTTTCCTTTTATTTTATTTCCTCTTATCTTTTTCATTATTTGAATTTTAGTATTTTTAGAACTTAACTTATTTTATTCCTTTAATTTAATTATTTCATATCGGCTATCCCCTAACAACTCAAATCCAAAATCTAATGGGAATCTTGCCACATCTCCACCTAGTCGACACCGCCAAAGCCTACACTCCCAACATGAGAGCTATGGAAAAACAAACACTACCACCACCAGAGTATCCACCTCTGCACCTTCCTTTGTCCCAGACACTCTATAGGCACCACCACTTCACAAATTCATCCAATCTAGGGAGTTTCATGCCTTTCCCTATCTTATGATCTTATGCTTCTATTGCTACTAATGTATCTTTATACATTGAGGGCAATGTACATCTTAAGTGTGGGGGGGAACTTACTTTCAGTCATTGCATTTTCTTTGAAACCCCTGAAAATTTTTACAACTAACTTTTTGCATTGTTTTCAAAATTTTGAATTCTCACTTTCACTCTCTGCATTATCTTTAATCTCCTATTAGGAATTAATTCTAATTGATTTATGATTTTTATTGATGTGTTGAGAATTAAGACATAGGTACTTATGCTTTGATTGTTCAAACTTTAAGATATTATAGAATCAAGCATGATAAGTTAAAATTTTTGAGAATTTAAATTTTTTCTAGGTTGTTTTCCCTAATTTTAAGTGTTATCTTGAGATTTTAAATTCACAGGATTGACATCAAAAAGCCATAATTCTACTGAGATTTTTGAGCCTTTTGAGCATACATTCTTTCGTGGTCACTTTTATTATTGCTTTGAACTAGTCAATGCTGATTTGTTATTCTAGAACTTGCTTCAATTATACATGTCGAGACCACATCATTGATTTGATATACCGAAATGATAAAGGCACCTAGGTTTAACCCACTTACTCTATAAAAGCCTACCTCCATAAATTAACCCCTAGTGAACCCCATTGAGCCTAACAACCTATTCTTTGAGTTACCTCTAATATTAACCTATAACCCGTTTTTGTTGAATTCCATTCAATTATTTGATCCCTATTTTTGTCGAGATTTGAGTTGAAATTATTATCTAGCTTTGTTCTCTTGTTCAGTTTATAAAGTTTGTAAACATTCAAAGTATTGTATTTGATTTGTTCTTAAAAAGAAAAAAAATGTATATACAATTAATTTAGTAGTAATTCATATCTTAGTTATAGTTCAATATTTTTGCATATTTCTATTATAAGCCATCAGATCCTGAACGATGTCATCATAAGGCTTAGCTCAAGGAATATGTTCTAGTGATAGAGATTTTTCTAGCTAGATGATTTTTTAATTCAATCTCGATTCTAACCTCTCTTTTTCAGCTTGTGACAACACCCCTAACCAAAGCGCCATTACAACCAGTGAAAGACCTTTTGATCGATGTGTCATATCAATCTATAGTGGTGGAGATTTGATTTTCTTGCAAGCCTATGGTAATAACTTTTCAGGTTGACTAAGGAGTGCTTAATTCTTGAACCCTAAACACTTTGAGTGGATAGAGTGAATCTTTAGTGAGGATGTCAACTCTTGTTAATTTTGATTGAAAGGTAATTACTTAGGAAAAAGGGAGGAAACCTATGTTTCTGTGATAAAATTCTCAACTTAGAGTGTTTGAATCTTTAATGTTCTTCTGGTTGAATTCTCATTGTATGATTACTTGTGAATTGGTTTGAAACATTATTGATAAGGATTATGAGTTCAAAAGAATGATTCTTAATTGTGAGTTGAGATTTTGCTTAAGGATAAGCAAAGACTTAAGTATGGGGGTCTTTGATAAACGATAAATTATACATGCTTTTATCTCATGCTTAGCCCAAATTCTAGTTGAATTAACCCTTGATTTGTGTAAATTGATGCTCTTAAACCTTTAATTTCATGTTTATTACTCAGGTGAGCATAGGGAAGTGAAAAGAATGAGAAACGAGCCAAAAATGGAGAAAATGGGCCAAAGTATGAAAATAACACAGCCTGGAGGATTGCCATACGGCCGTGCCATTTTGAGCATGAACACGACCCAACCCCGACAAGCACGGCCAGGCCACACGATCGTGCCACCTTAACAGGCCCGAGCACTGCCTGGGCCTCGATCCATATGGGCGTGGCACACGGGTGTGTCCCTGTCGTGAGGAAGTCCAATTTCACTCAGAAAAGGTTGCTCAGGGGCTAAGAAAGCCATTCTAAACTCTATATAAAGACCCTAGGAGGCAACCTTAAGGGGACACATTTTTTTCCTGCCAGGACGGGGAGTTAAAGGCAGGGAATTACTCGAAGGGAAGCCGATTGATCCATCTTAGAAGCTGAATTCTACATCAAGACTAGAGATCTCCCTTCAATTACCTCCAGGGGTTTTTGGGTTCTTTATGTTTTGTTATTTTATTTCTTCTGAGATGTTTTCTTTTATAATTATGAACTAAATCCCCCAAATACTTGAGGGGGATGAAACCTAAGACAGATCTTGTTATTATTTTCTCTTGAATTATATGGTAAATATTTGATTTGTTCTTACTTGTGCTTTTAACTCTTAAATTGATATTTCCAGGATATTGATTTAAGTCGAATGTGCTTATGTAGAGGAGCAAAAGTCCCTACATAGGAGTAGATCCAGCACAATTAAGCGGAGTTGATCGCAATCCTAGAGATAGGATGACAAAAATCTGCCGGATTAGGGTCAAACCTAATAAGAGAATCCATACACCAAGTTAATGCGACACTAAGGGTTTTAATTAGAAAGAGATTTCAATTAATCAACCTAGGGTTAGTTGTTTTTAGTCTCGAGAGAGATATTAACATAAGTTAGGGATTTCTACGGATCAAGTCAAGTGAATAAATCGTCTAGTTCAAGAGTTGATAACAAGTGAAGTCTAGGTGGATTCTCCCTTGAGTATTGTCCAAATCAATCAGTTTTCCTAATAGTTTCTCCCCAATTTACTTTTTTTATGCATTCTTAGCTTTGTCTAATAATTAGTTTAGTTTAATAAAAATCCCCTTTTATTTTTAGGTTAAATAATAGAAAGAAAGTTAGTACTTGTACTTTGGTTCCCTTAGGTATGATATCTCGGTCTTGCCACTAAGCTATACTACTGTTTGATAGGTGTGCTTGCCTTAAAACTGTGATAATAGTTAGTTTCTGGTGTGATCATTTATTATAAGTTTTATTACTTCATATCGCGAATATCACCAAAATTGGTTTGTGTTAGTTTGTGTTTCAGGGGGGCAATTGGCTTGGAAAATAGCCTATAATTGTCCACACGGGTGTGTCTAGGCTGTGTGTGACACATGGCCAGCCCAGAGGCGTGTTGGTAGGACGTGTGTCCCCTGCACCTGAAATTATGGGAATTAAATGTTTTGTAGTAAACACACGGGTTGGAGACACGACCGTGTGTCCCGACCGTGTGGTAGACACGGCCTAGCCATGGACGTGTGCCTTGGCCATGTGGCAAAGTTTTCGCGATGACATCATAAATAGAATACCCCAATTTTTCATACGAGGTGAGGACACGAGCTTGTTGAGGCCGTGTGAAGGACACAGAACAGAGACACGAGCATGCGCTCGGCCATGTGAAAACCCCTGTCGGTTCGAAATGAAAATTAATTCCGCACGGGCTAAGGACATGGGCATGGCCTACCCATATGACCGTGTCCCTGTCCCACACGGGCATGTGCCCTATTTTAAGTAGAATTTTTCTAAGTGTTTGAAAATTTCCGGTTTGGTTCCGGATCATATCCAATAAGCCTTTTAGGATTCGTAAGCCCATAATAAGAGTGTTTTGAATAAGATTGAAACCGTTTTAAATTCCCGTGAAATTTGTGAGTCGAGATTGAGTGAACGAGTGTTCATATGTCCAGTAATGCCTCATACTCGATCCCGGCATCGGACTTGGGTGAGGGGTGTTAAATTAGTGGTATTAGAGCCAGGTTTAGTCGGTCTTTAGACTACTATAGCAAGTGTGAGAGTCTAGCTATACATGCCATAATTATGATTATTGATAGTATGATGGTTTCTAATCATTGAATTGTGTTTTCATATAGTAAATAGATCCTGACCCGGTAGTGGCTGACGATACAGAAAGTAATACGCCGGCTCCCGATCAAGGGACCGCCCCACCTGAAAGTAGGAAAGTGGAATCTAGTCAGAAAAAAGAGGTCCGGGAAGCCTTTCTTTGTAAAATGATCGAATGGTATACAGATTTCATTCCAGTGAATCCAAATACCCAACCTCCCCCACCTCCTCCTATTTCTAAGTCGATTCCAATAACTCCACAAGGTGTGGAACTGGTAAGAATGAGTAAGCCTCCAGTGGACAAGATTCGTAAGTATAGAGCTAAGGAGTTTAGGAAAAATGTTGATGGTGACCCTGTGAGGTAAGAATTTTGGTTAGAGAACACTATTTGAGTATTTGATGAACTCTCTTGCACATCCGAGGAGTGTTTAAAGTGTGTTGTCTCACTTTTGAGAGACTCAGCGTATTAGTGGTCGAAAATGCTAGTCTCGGTAGTGCCTGCTAAAAGAGTTACTTGGGACTTCTTCCAAGTGGAGTTTTGAAAGAAGTATATGTCAGTGCTTTGTTGACCAGAAGCAAAAGGAGTTTTTAGAGCTAAAACAAGGCCGCATGATAGTGTATGAGTACAAGCAAGAATTTGTCTGACTTAGCAAGTGCACTCAGGAATGTGTTTCCACTGAGGAAATCATGTGTAAAAGGTTTGAGGACGGCCTAAATGAGAATATCAAGTTATATGTGGGGATTTTAGAATTAAAAGAATTCGTTGTGCTAGTAGATCGGGCATGCAAAGCTCAGGAATTGTTCAAGGAAAAGAAGAGGGCCGATCCAGAGGCTAGGGATGTGAAGAAAAGAGCAATGAGTAAGTCTGTCCAACCATCATCAAAGAAAGTGAGGACTGTACCAAACTGTTCGATCGTTTCAGTCAGAAATCTGAGCAGAACTCGTGGGAGGCAAAATGCGGGTTTGAAAGCTCAGACTACTTCAGTAGCTAGTGTTGGCAATGCCTAGCCAAGTAACCATGAATGTCAACACTGCGGTAGGAGACATCCCGGTAAGTGTTGGATGGTCAGTGGGGCTTACTTTAAATGTAACTCTCAGGACCACTTCATCAAAGATTGTCCGGAAATGGTAATTAAAGAAACTACTCAAAGCATTAAACCGAGCAATGTACCCACTAGAGGGAAGCCTACCAGAAATGTGAACGAGGGAGCTAGTAGCAAAGGCATAGCTAGGGCTTCATCTACAAGATTGGAGGCCAGAGCTCCTGTAAGAACTTATCCCATTTGAGCCCGGGAAAAAGCGTCATCTCTTGACGTAATCACTAGTATATTCTCTCTTTATGATGTTAATATAGTGGAACTGATTGATCCCTGGTCCACGTATTCTTACATTTGCATGAAATTAGTGAATGATATAAAATTGCATATAGAGTCAACTAAATTTGTGATTAAGGTATCAAACCCTCTAGGCAAGAGTGTGTTAATCGACAAAATTTGCGAAAATTGTCCTTTAATGATTCGAGGTCATTGTTCCTAATCGATCTGATGCTATTGCCATTTGATGAGTTTGATGCCATTTTGGGCATCGATTGGCTATCAATAAATGATGCTAAAGTGAATTGTAGATAGAAGGTTATTGAATTGAAGTGTGAAAATGGTGAAAGCCTCTGAGTTGAAACAAATGTGTCCAGCGAGTTGCCTACTTTGATTTCATCTCTAATTGCTCAGAAGTGTTTTAGAAAGGGGTACAAAGCATGTTTGTCTTATGTATTGAATATGAAAGAGTCTGAACTAAAAGTGGAATAAGTGCCAGTGGTTTGTGAGTTCCCAGATGTGTTTCATGAGGAATTGTCAGGCATACCTCCTACTAGAGAGATAGAGTTCGCCATCAACTTGTTGTCGGGGACTACCCCGATATCGATAGCCCCGTATAGAATGGCTCCAACAGAGTTAAAGGAATTGAAAGTGCAGTTGCAAGAGTTGACGGGCAAAGGATTTAAGAGACCTAGTTTTTCTCCTTTGGTTGCCCCCGTGTTATTCGTAAAGAAAAAGGATGGATCGATGAGACTTTGTATCAATTATAAGCAACTCAACGAAGTGACAATAAAGAACAAGTATCCCTTGCCAAGGATTGACGACTTATTTGATTAGATGAAGGGAGCTACAGCGTTCTCCAAAATAAACTTGAGATCTGGATACTACTAGTTAAGGGTGAAAGAGTCCGTGTGTCGAAAACTACTTTCAGGACAACGTACGAACACTATGAGTTTCTTGTAATGCCTTTCAGCTTGACTAATGCCCCAGGGGTGCTCATGGACTTAATGAATCAGATTTTTAGACCGTACTTGGATAAGTTTGCAATGGTCTTCATTGATGACATCTTGATTTATTCTTGTGATGAGATTGAGCATGCCGAGCATCTAAGAACGGTTTTACAAATTTTGCAAGATAAAAAATTGTATGCAAAATTTAGTAAAAGTGAATTTTGGCTTAGTGAAGTTTAATTTTTAGGCCACATTGTTTCAAGAGATGGCATTCGAGTTTATCCGAGTAAGATCTCGGTGAAAGTGGATTGGAGGTCGCCAAAAAATGTATAGGAAGTTAGAAGCTTTCTGGGTTTGGCTGGTTACTATAGACGCTTCGTAAAAGGCTTTTTGATGATTGCTTCACCGATGACTAAATTTTACAAAAAGATGTTATGTTCGATTGGAATGAAAAGTGTCAGTAGAGTTTTGATAAGTTAAAGACAGTATTGATTGAGGCACTAGTATTAGTACAAGCTGAGCCCAGAAAGGAATTTTTGATCTACAATGATGCATCTCTAAATGGCCTTGGATGCGTATTGATGCAGGAAGACAAAGTGGTAGTGTATGCCTCAAGGAAATTGAAGCCACAAGAGAGAAACTACCTGACTCATGATTTGGAGTTAGCTGCCATTGTATTTGAATTGAATATTTGGCAACATTACTTATTCAGTGAGAAGTGTCGTATCTTTACCGACCATAAAAGTTTGAAGTACTTAATGTCACAAAAAGATTTGAACTTGCGACAACGAAGGGGACTTGAGTTGTTGAAAGACTACGAGTTAATGATCGACTACCATCCCGGGAAAGTGAATGTGGTTGCTGACACCTTAAGTAGAAAATCACTATTTGCTTTGAGAGCCTTGAATACGAGATTGGTCCTATCTGATGATGGTTCAATTTTGGTTGAGTTGCGAGCTAGGCCATCGTTTATTCAACAAATTTTTGAAGCTCAAAAAGATGATGGTGTGTTACAAGCAAAAAGGGCTCAGTGTCAAAACGGTAATGAGACAGAATTTCGAATAGATTCAAATGACTACTTGATGTTTCAAGATAGAGTATGTGTACCGAAAAATGTAGAGTTGATTTGGATTATTCTATACGAAGCTCATAATGGCTGGCTACCTATCCATCCAAGCAGTGCAAAGATGTATAATGATTTGAAGAAATCATATTGGTGGCCCCGTATGAAAAGAGATGTCTCTGAGTTTGTTTCAAAGTGTTTAGTTTGCCAATTTGTTTCAAAGTGTTTAGTTTGCCAACAAGTGAAAGTTGAACATCAAGTACCCTCCGGTTTGCTTCAGCCAATAATGGTACCTAAATGGAAATGGGACCGGATTACTATGGATTTTGTGATGGGCCTTTAACCCTGACAAAGAAAGATGTTGTATGGGTTATCGTCAATAGATTAATGAAGTCAACTCACTTTGTTTCGGTACGTATTGATTATTCGCTTGATAAATAGGCTAAATTGTACATTGCTAAAATTGTGAGACTACATGGAGTACCGACCTCTATCATTTCTGTAACACCCCAAACCCAACCTAGACATTATGGCCAAATCTGGTGGTATCACATTGAAGTGTCTTTCGAAAGCTTGCTCTTGTTGATAAAAATCTGTTTGAAGGCTAAAGCATTTTTGTTAATTCTTAGATCAATATAGTCATTCGCTAACCATCTTAAATCATTATTACTTTTAAAACATGGTTTATTGCGGAAGTATTTCCAAAAATGTCGCGAAAATGTGGTGTTTTGAAAATGGTTAACCCTTTAATGAAAACCACCGTTCTACTACTATCAGTTAAGAATCAATCTAATAAATTAAGCCTAAAATATGATAATTTAAGTTTAAAGATGCCTTATTACATAACAAAAGCCCAAATGAAATGTTTATAAATAAAAAGCTAATATGAACCAAAACAGTTGTGTGGCCACCATTAAGCTCCTTCTAGCACTGACCTGCCTAACACTCGGGATTACCTACACAGAAATTCCGAAGGGTTAGTTTACAAAAACTCAGTGTGTAATCCCTTATGGAGACAATATGCAGTAACAGTTCGAGCCTGAGCTTTAACACCCCTTACCCGGGTTTATCGCCTTACCCGAGCACGAGGCATTACCGAACAAAATCACCATCATCCATACATAATCGAACCATAAATTTTTGTTCCAACTTAAAACTTATTCACAAAATATCACACAACCTTTAAAATGGGCTTACGAGGCCCAAAACATGGTCTGGGAGTGGTCTGAAACCAAACCGAGAACTTAGAAAAATTTTGTAAAATTTGACCTAATGCAGGGTACACGCCCGTGTGAAACAGGGGCATGCCCGTATGGGCAGGCCGTGTAGTCACTCAAACCTATGTCCCCTACCCGTGTTGAATTATTGGAAAATTATTTTTCATTTCGAACCTATAAGGGTTTTTACACGGCCGAGCACACACCTGTGTCCTTGGCTCGTGCCCTTCACACGACCTTGACACGCCAGTGTGGCCTCCCCGTGCAAAAAATGGGGACATTCTGTTTATGACGTCAGCATGCCATTTTGGTCACACGGCCACCGAACACGCCCGTGTGACCAGGTTGTGTGACGTCCCTAAACCCTGAAAATCCCATGCAAGGTTCACACGCCCTACACACATGGCCGTGGGGGCTGGCCATGTGGCCCTAAGTTAGGCTATTTTCCAAGCCATACTTTGCCCCAAAACACATGCTATCACTACTACTTTTAACACCACATAACAAACACATCTTTAGTCATTTGAAAGACTCCATTTACTCATCCATTTCAAATTAAACACACACAACCATACAAAATATTTCATGAATTTCCTCATAATAATAGATAAACAAAATGTTATTCATTAATGGCTAAATCACTTAGCCTTTGATTTCAAAATGACTTATCCCATGACAATTACCATATCATAGCCAAACCAACCTAACACCAACAACCTCACTAAGTCCCTATGCATGCCATAATCTAATAGTGGGTTTCACTATACCAAAAGATAATGTCAATAGTGTGGGTGATCCTCCAACTCGATCCGATCCCAAGCTGGCTTGACTGAATCTATAAAACAAGGGAAAAGAGAAAGGAGTAAGCTTCAAAAGCTTAGTAAGTCTATATGTAAATAATTAACATCAAAATAACAATTTTATGATACCAAGGGTATTTTTTACATGTCAACTTACCACCAAAAGTTACCAACTTTCCCATACAATTCATACACATTATTTACACCTAATTAAGTCCACGAGCACTCTCACAACCACATGCATATTTCCACAATTTCAGTTGCCCAAAGAATAAATCTACACACACATATCGAACTACCATACCAAATCTCTTTAGTGAGTATTCCCATTGAACTTTTCGGATTAACTTTTGATACTCGGTGGATTTTCTACTCATAATTCCACTAATCACATACGCCCGGCTCTCGGGTACACATGGTGAAGATCATTTTATCATCCATGTGGCCTAGCCATTTACTCTCACAGCCCTCGTATACACATGGTGAAGGTCATTTTATCACCCATGTGACTTAGCTACATATGACGTTGCTTTTATGTATACATGGTGAAGGTCACTTTATCACGCATGAGGCATAGTCATTAAGTCCCATAATTATCATTGAACATGGTGAAGGTCACTTTATCACACATGTGGCTCAGACATTAAGCTTCATAGCCCTCAGGCCTACATGGTGAAGATCACTTTATCACACATGTAACCAAACCATCTTTTATCCGTATCACCCGTTATTCCGAAAGTTCATACGAGAACTCTCATTTCCAACACATCCAAACATCATAGAAGATTTCCAGTAGCAGTATTTCATAATATCCATTATAATTATTAATGTACGAATAGAACGAACACATTACTTACATATAACTTACCTCGACAACAAAAAGCGAAAATTTGCGACTTAATCTGAGACCTTACCTTTGCCCCGGTCAAGGCTGATTCCTCAATCTTCTCGATCTAAAATGACACATTTAACTCATTTAATGCACACATTACTGAACTGGACACAAAATCATCCTATGGAAACTTTTACCATTTTACCCCTAACTTTATAAGTTTCTACAACTAAGTCCCTAGGATCGTAAATTGAAATGTATCAATTCTCTTGGTTACCCAAGCCTAGCCGAATGTCCATGGCACTCAAAACAGCCCACATTTCTCACAATTTCATACTTTTAGCCTTCAATTTATTAACCTTGCAATTTAGTCCTTTTTAAGGGCTTCCATGAAAAATCACCTAGTAATCATAGGTTACCACACCCTAAACCTTCATATTCCACCATTAGACATCAAAATACTTTCATTTCATACATGGTAAAATTTTAAACATCAACCCTAGCTTAAAATAATGGTAGAAATAGCTAGAGCAAGTTACGAGGATTCTAAAAATACGAAGAAAATTAAAAGCGGGGCTCGATTGCACTTACTATGAGCTTGAGAAGTTGAAGAAACCCTAGCTATGGTTTCCCACCATGTTCGGCCAAGAAGAAGAGGTTATGGACACATTTTGGTCTTATTTTTCCCTTTTTATTCTTTTATTAACCAAATGACCAAAATGCCCTTCATTAAAAACCTTTAGTATTCCACCCTTCCTTAGGCATTTTTGGTCCAAACTAAGTTAAAATGGTTTAACTACCTTATAAGGACCTTTAATTTCAAAACCTAATTCAATCAAGTACTTTATAGGATAAAACCCATATTTTTAATCTATTGCAATTTAGTCCAACATACTAAATTGGACATGCAACCAATAAAATTCACACACCAAATTTTCAAATATTTATCCAAACACCCAATAAACATCAAAACTAAATCGGATTAATATTTTAAACCTCAAATTCATGGTTTCGAAACCACCTTTCTATTTAGCCCCTAATTCGGGCTGTTACAACTCTCCCCCTTTAGAGATTTTCGTCCCCGAAAATCTTACCGGTAAATAGGTTTGGGTACTGTTTCCTCATAGCTTCCTCTGGTTCCCACGTAGCCTCTTCCACACCATGCTTTTGTCACAACACTTTCACCAAAGCTATACTCTTGTTTCCTAACTATTTAACCTCTCGAGCCAAAACCTTAATTGGCTCTTCTTCGTAGGTTATATCCAGCTGAATTTCAATTTTCGTAGGTGAAATCACATGAGAGGGATTTGAATGATACCGTCATAACATTGACATAAGAAACACATTATGTATTTTCTCGAATTCTAATTATAAAGCTAGACGATATGCCACTAGCCCTATTCTTTCCATAACTTTGTATCGTCCAATGAAACGCGGACTTAACTTGCCTTTCCGGCCAAATCTTAATATTTTCTTCCACGGTGACACTTTCGAAAATACATTATCACAAACTTGAAATTCAATCTCTTTCCTTTTTAAATCAGATAAGACTTTTGCCGGTCAAAAGTAGCCTTTAAACAATCCCAAATTATTCTCACCTTTTCCTCAATCTCTTTAACCAGATCAACACCATGAATCTGTTTCTAACTCAAGTCAGCCTAATACAAAGGAGTTCGACATTTTTAGCCATACAATGCCTCATAATGTTCCATCATTATACTCGACTGATAACTGTTGTTGTAGGGAAATTCCACCAAAGGCAAATACTTTTTTCCAACTACCTTCGAACTCTAGAACACAACACCAAAGCATATCTTCAAGAATTTGAATTATCCTCTCGGATTGGCCATCAGTTTACGGGTGAAATGCGGTATTAAAATTTAGCTTCGTACCTAGTGCCTCTTGCAACTTTTTCCAAAAGCTCAAGGTGAACCTCAGATCTCTATCCGAGATGATAGAGATAGGTACTCCATGTAACTACACAATTGCAGCAACATATAATGCTGCCAATTTATCAAGTGAATAATCCACACGTACCGGTATGGAATGAGTTGACTTTGTAAATCTATCCACAACAACCCACACAGCATCTTTCTTTGTCAGTGTTAAGGGCAATCTTGTCACAAAATCCATGGTAATCCTATCCCACTTCCACTCGGGAACCATTACTGGCTGAAGCAAACCTGAAGGTACCTGATGCTCCTCCTTTTACCTATTGGTAGATCAGACACTTTGTTACATATTTCAATATGTCTTTTTTCATGCCTAGCCACCAATACAATTTCTTCAAGTCATTATACATTTTTGTACTACCAGGATGTATCGATAAACAACCACTATGTGCCCTCAAGCAAAATATCCTGAATCAACCCCTCATATTTAGGAACACAAATCCTATCATGAAACATCATGCAACCATCCGAACTAACTCAAAAATCAGAGTTACCATCTGTCTCACATTGAACCCTCTTGGCTTGCAATTTGTCATTATTCTTTTGAGCTTTACAAATCTGCTGTAAAACCAATGGCTTACCCTTCAACCCGGCTAATATGGAACCATCACCCAACAAGTTCATACTTGTGCCCATAGCTCTCAAAGCAAATAAAGACTTTCTGCTCAAAGCATCCACAACCACATTTTCTTTTCCAGGGTGATACTCAATTACTAGCTCATAGTCCTTTAACAATTCAAGCCACGTCTGTTGTCTCAAATTCAATTACTTTTGGCTCATCAAGTATTTTAAACTTTTATGGTTGGTAAAAATTTGACATTTCTCACCATACAAATAATGGCGCCAAATCTTCAAAGCAAAGATAATAGCGGCCAATTCTAAATCATGTGTCGGGTAGTTTCTTTCATGCGGTTTTAATTGCCTCAAAGAATAGGCCACCACCTTGCCTTCTTGCATGAGTACACATCCAAGGCCATTTAGTGATGCATCACTATAAATCACAAACTCTTTCCAGATTCAGGTTGCACTAGCACTGGTGCCTCAGTTAATTTAGCTTTGAACTGATCAAAACTTTGTTGACATCTTTCGGTCTACTCGAATTTTACATCCTTTTGAAGCAGTTTGGTCATAGGAGAAGCAATCATAGAAAAACCCTCAACAAATCTTTGGTAATAGCCAACTAAACCTAGAAAGCTTCTGACCTCGGTTACATTCTTTGGCGGCTTCCAATCAACAATTCCTGAAATCTTGCTTTTATCAACCCGAATACCATCACCCGACACTATGTGTCCCAAAAATCCAACTTCATGTAGCCAAACCTCACTCTTGCTAAATTTAGCAAATAATTTCTCTTTTCTCAAAGTCTGCAATATCGTTCTCAAATGTTGAACATGTTCTCAATCATCCCAAGAATAGATCAATATGTCGTCTATGAACACCACTACAAACTTGTCCAAATATTGCCGAAAAATCCAATTCATCAAGACCATAAACATAGCCAGTGCATTAGGTAAACAAAAAGGCATAACAAGATATTCATAATTGCCATACCTCGTTCAAAAAGCAGTCTTTGGCACCTCGGATTCCTTAACCCGCAGCTGGTAATAACAAGATCTCAAGTCAATCTTAGAGAGCATCGTTGCTCCCTTTAGTTGGTCGAATAGATCATCAATTCTTGGCAATGGATACTTATTCTTGATAGTCACCTTATTGAGCTGTCTATAATTGCAATAGCTCGATACAGGGACTAAACAAAATAGTGGTTACGAAACCACAAATCTGAGGTTAAAATATTTATTCTGATTGAGTTTTAAAATTTATTTTGTGTTTACAATATTTTTTGAAATTTTTGTTACAAAATTTTATTGTTTGTGTTTATTGTTTGTGTGTCCAATTTGATAAATTGGACTAAGTTGGAAAAGTAGTAAAATGTGCATTCTAGAAGGTAAAGGTGTTTAATTGAAATATGTTTTATTTATATTTTTATGGTTTAAATTTTTATGAAATTATTCTGTAAAAATTTCGTACGAAAATTTTGACGTTTGGGCACTCAATTTAGTCAAAAGGACTAAATTGTAAAAAGTGCAAAAGTTGAGTTTTACATGTTAGAGGTGTCCAATTGTCATGAAAATTTAAATTGGAGGTCCTTAAATGGTAATTATACCATTGGTTAATTTATTGGAAAAAAATGGACGTGAAATGGGTGAAAAAAATATTTTTAAGTTAGAGGCATTTTGGTCATTTAGTGATTAAATGAATTAAAAATCAAATTAAAAGCCAATTTTTGCTCATCTTCTTCCTCAAGGCCGAATATAGCATGGAAAAACCATGGCTAGGGTTTTTCAAGCTTCCAAGCTCGATTGTCAGTCCGTTCTAGCCTCGTTTTTAATGTTCTTTATGTTTTTGGAGTCCCGATAACTTAATTTAGCTTATTCTAGCAATAATTTAACCTAGGGTTCATATTTAGAAAAATACCCATAGGTGAAATGTATTTATTTTGATGTTTCATGATAGAATATGAGGGTTTAAATTATGCTAAACAACTTGTGCTACTCGGTTTTAAGTAAAAATGAGTAAAACGACATAATTGGTAAAAATACCTAATGTTCATAAGTATATGTTAGAGTGGGAATTTGATGTTGCCATTGGTAAATAAATGGTCAACATGTTCTAAAACATAAGAATTAGGGATAAAGTTTAATTTCTGAGCCTTCGGGCAAAAGTGTAAATATGCAAAAGTTTAGGGGCAAAATCATAATTTTTTCAAAGTTGGAGTTAAGGATTGTTTTGATAAATGTGAGTATTAAATAAGCTAAATGTGTTATTTTAGATCAAGAAAGATGTGGAACCGACCTTGATCCGGGAAAGGAAAAGATTATGGACTAAATTGCAAAATTTCTATATTTTGCATCGAGGTAAGTTTATATGTAAATAATGTATTGTTTTTATTATGTTATGATATTTTATTGTATGACGTGAAATAAGTTTTAGTATTGTACAATTAATGGATATAAACGGTGAATTGTGGTTGATGAATTGGGAGTAAATGAGGAAATCTCGGTTGAACCTTCAGAATGGAAAAACGTGGTGCTAAGTGGATATACCATGGTTATACGTGTAACGTGGTGCTAAGTAAATATGCCATGGTTACACATATTGATTCATTAACGTGGTGCTAAGTGGATATACCACGGTTATACGTGTAACGTGGTGCTAAGTGGATATGCCACGATTACACATATTAATTCATTAATGTGGTGCTAAGTGGATATGTAACGATTATACATATAACGTAGTGCTAAGTGGATATGCCACAGTTATACATGTTGATTTGAAAAGTGGCGCTAAGTGCGTATGCCACGAATACATGTGTTAGCCCAATAGTGTGGTGCTATGTGCTTATACCACGAAGTTGGGCGTCAATTATAAAGGGTGGAGTTATGTGCTAAAACTACCGGATATTGTTACATTCTGAAGTATTCAATGGGAGAAACAAGTTTGTTAAATGGAAATTTATGCGAATGTGGAAATACATACTAGGATATGAATATATGGGTTTTGAACCATGAGTTAGATAAGTGATTGAAATTTGATAAGATAAATATGGAAAGTGTTATTTTGCAAGTTGATAATAAGGAATTTTAGTGAAAGAGGTAAAATTTGGGATAAACAGCTTAAAACAACAGCAAAAGAGTGACTTTGAAAAATCACCAAAAATGGTAGAAAGTGAATTAGGAGTTGAATAAGATATGGAATTAAAGCTTATTGAGTCTATTTTCATATAAAAGAAAAATCCAAGTAAAAGAATTCTATAATCTAAGTTATTTAAATTTTTGTAAGACTAGTTCATATTAATATCGTGATCCCATGTTCTGATTTGGAAAAATCATTAAAATTTTTTTAAAAAAATGGTTATGGAACATAATTTATATGGTTAGATTCCTTATTGAGTCTATTTTTAGAAGAAATGAACGAGAACATATTTTGACTTTTGTATAAAGAGAAATCGAAATATTAGTGAAGAGTAGTGAGGACTGTCAAGTAGCGAAATAGGGGAAGATTTAATGAATAAACTGTATTAATTGGCCCAACAAAAAATTCTGAAATTTTTATGGTAAGAAGATATATGAGCCTAGTTTTTGGGAAAATTTAGGATCTTAATTTGGAGTTCTGTAGGTCTGGATAAAAATAATTTAATGACTATTACTTGAGTAAACAACTTGAAAAGGGCTTAAGTAAATGGTGGAACTATGTGTATTTGTAATTATACTATTATGAGAACATGTTATGAAGTTTTATAAAAGCTTGTAATAAATTGATTGTTATTTACATATTTACTTACTAAGCTATAATGCTTACTCCCTTCCCTTCCTTTTTCTTATATAGTTTCAGATGCTAGCTCAAGTTGGAGGTCACCGGAGATACTATCACACTATCAGCTTGAGGTTAGTATTAAAAGATTCCAAAATATTTATAAGTTTATGGCATGTATAAGGACTTGAATATTGGTATATAGGTTACTGAGTTGGCCTAAATTAAAGGAAATTTTATTGTTGTATAAGACCATGTGATATGACTAAAAGTAGCTTTGTTCTGAGTCATAATGATACAATACATGAATGAGTATGCTTGCATGTTAGTAAATAAATTAATGTATATATGATAAGAATGTGATTAGATTTTAAATTGAAAGAAATTTTATAGCCAATTTTGTGTATTTGCAAGTGTAAAAATCCAGTGATGCCTCATACCCTGTTCCGGCATTGAACACGAGTAAGAAGTGTTACAATAATCAATACAAAGCCTTATCGACCCATCCTTCTTTTTTACGAACAATACAGGTGCACCCTAAGGGGAGAAACTCGGCCTCACAAATCCCTTTTCTGTTAACTCTTGCAACTCAGCATTTAACCCTCTCAATTCTGTCGGAGCCATCCTATATGGAGTGATTGAAATAGGTGCAGTCCCAGGTAACAAATCAATAGCAAACTCAATTTCTCTGACAGGAGGTAACCTGGGTAACTCTTTCGAAAACACATCTGGAAATTCACAAATTATAGGTACAGATTCAAGTCTCAATTCTAACACCTCAGTATTCAGCACATATGCTAGATAAACCTCATATCCTTTTCTCATACATTTCTGAACAGACATGCAAGAAATGACCACCGGCATTTTAATACACTCATTTGTTCCAACCGACAGAATTTCACCACTTTCACATTTTAGCTCAAGAGTTTTCTGTCTACAATTTATCTTAACATCATGTAATGTCAACCAATCCATACCCAAAATAATATCAAACTCGTCAAATGGAAACAACATCAAATTAGTCAGAAAACAGTAACCCTGAATCATCAAAGGACAATTCCTACAAACCTTATCTACCAATATGAATATGCTTTACCCCGATCTCAGCGTAACTGTCCAGCTGAAACTGTTGTTCTAGGATTCATTTCTTTAGACCTCTATGATGAAGATTGGAAGGACTTACTCATCGGTCTCTTCCAAGCATCAAGCCTCCATAATTGCTTTTCTCTTCTCTTTATTTAGCTCATTGGTTTTGCGTGCTCTGTCAACTAACACCACAAATTCTTTTAGTTCTAGGAATCCTACTAGCACTTTGATATCGTCATTAAGCCCGTCCTCAAACCTTCTACACAACATCGCCTCGGTAAAAATACATTCTTGTGCATATTTGCTAAGTCTGACAAATTCACGTCCATACTCAGCCACGGTCATCTTACCTTGTTTCAACTTGAGGAACTCTTTCCGTTTTTGATCCACAAACCTCTGGCTTATATACTTTTTTCGAAATTTCTCAAAAAAGAAATCTCATGTCACTTTTTCCCCCGAAACCACATATATTAATGTCTTCCACCAACGATAAGCCGAACCTTTCAACAAGGACACGGGACATTTTAGGTACTCTTCAGGTGTACAAGACAATTCTTCAAATACTCTGATGGAATTTTCAAGCCAAAACTTTGCTCTCTCTGGATCATCATCCACACTAGCTCTAAACTCTTTGGCTCCTTGTTTCTAAATTTTATCCACCGGAGGTTTTTCCAACCTTACCATATCAACACTCTATAGGGTTACGGGAACTGGTTGTGGTATAGGCAGGGGAGGACGGGTTGAGCATTAGGATTTGCACTAATGAAATCAATGTACCAATCATTCATCATTCGGAGAATGGCATTTCGGGCCTCGTCTCCTTGACTCATAGTCTCATTTCTATTTTCTACCGGTGCGGTCCCTTGCACAGGAGCCAGCGCATTGTTAGCAGCATCATCAGTCGCAGCTCACTCGGGATCCATTACTATATAAAACCAAAACATAGTTTAGAAAGGTCAGGAATTACCACACTATCACAATATATCTATGGCATGTATAGCTAGACTCATCCACCATGCTACGGTAGGCCGAGAACTGACTAAACCATAGCTCTTATACCACTAAATGTAAAACCCTTTACCCGGGTTTATTGCCTTACCCGAGCACGAGGCATTACCGAACAAAATCACCATCATTGATAAACCATAATTTATACATAATTTTACCCCATGCTTAGCTCATTTATGGATGATTTATCATTAGGATTGTGAAATTTGATGCTCCTAATCCGTTAATTTCATGTTTTATACGTAGGTTTGCATAGGAGAGTGAAAAGAACGAGAAACGGGCCAAAAACGGAGCAAATGGGCCAAAGTAAGAAATCAACACGGCCTGGAGTTCCTCACACGGGTGCACCACACACTCGTGCCACATTAGCAGACTTGAACACGACCTGGGCTCGATTCACACGGGCGTGTCCCTGTCATGATGAGTTTCAGTTGCACGCGGAAAAAGCTACATAGGGGCTAAGAAGGGATTTCCAAATTTTATATAAACACCCTAGGAGAGGACTAAGAGGACACGTAGAGTAGAAGGCAAGGAATACTCAAGGAAAGCCAATCGATCCATCTCAGAAGCAAGGATCTACATCAAGACTGAAGATCTTCCTAATTTTCTCTCTGGAGTTTTGGGTTTTCTTTATGTTTTGTTGTTTCCTTTTTTTTGAGATGTTTTCTTTTATTATTATTAACTAAACCCCTAAATATCTGAGGGGGATGAAACCTAAGACAAATCTTGTTATTGTTATCTGAACTATATGATAAATATTTGATTTGTTCTTAATTGTGTTTTTAATTATTGAGTGGATATTTCCGGATATTAATTCAAGTCGAATGTACTTATTTAGAGGAGCAAAAGTCTTTGTTTAAGAGTAGATCCAACACAATTAAGCTGAGTTGATCGGAATCCTAGACATAAGACGATGAAAATCTACCGGATTAGAGTCAAATCTAATAGGGGGATCCATAGATTGAGTTAATGCAACACTAGGGGTTTTAATTAGAAAGAGATTTCAATTAATCAACCTAGGGTTAGTTGTTCTTAGTCTCGACGGAGATATTAACATAAATTAGGGATCTCTATGGATTAAGTAGAATGAATAAATCGTCTAGTTCAGAGTTAAATAACAAGTGAAGTCTAAGTGGATTCATCCTTGAGTATTGCTTTTATTGATCAAGTTTTCCCAAAGTATTTCCCCAACTTATTCTTTGTCGCGTCTTAGTTAGAATTTTAATTTATAAACAACTTCCCCTTATTTCTAGGCTAGATAATAGGAAAAAAGTTATTACTAGTACTTTTAGTTCCTTAGATTCGACATTCCGGTCTTCCCACTAACTATACTACTATTCTATAGGTGCGCTTGCCTTTTATCGTGATAATAGTTAGTTCCTAGGTATGATCATTATTATTACTTCATCACAATAACGATCAAGTTTTTGGCGCTGTTGTCGGGGAACTAAGATATTAGGAACACTCTATTTCTATTACTTTAACAATTTCTACTTTTATTGCAATTTATTTTCTATTTTTATTTTTAGGTTTCACTAAAATTTTCTTTTTGTTCTTCTCTAATAGGTATCTTTAGTTTCTGACTAGAAGAAACCCGTCAGGACCACTATTGTTTGATAGCAATTTAGAAGCCACAGTTTACTGAAATTGGAGAGACAAAAGGCGAAGCCTAATGTATACAGAACAAGGATAAGAGAACAAACCCAAATCTACTGAATAGATGGAAGCAAATTAAAATAATTAGCTACCTCCTGTGGTAGCCACAGATCCTGTGAATGAAAATCCTGTTCCTTATACTATGTATGATTATGCTAAGCCTAATTTAGTTGGTACTAAATCTAGTATTGTTAGGCCTGCTATTGCTGCAAATAATTTTGAACTGAAACCTAACACTATTCAAATGATTCAACAGTTTGTTCAGTTTGATGGATTGCAGGATGAAGATCCTAACGCACATTTAGTTAACTTTTTGGAATTCTGCGACACATTTAAAATCAATGGCGTTTACGATGACGCCATTCGCCTTTGGTTATTTCCCTTCTCTTTGAGAAATAAAGCTAAACAGTGGTTGAACTCTCTACCACGAGGGTCTATCGCTACTTGGGAACAAATGACCGAAATGTTTTTACTCAAATATTTTCCACTGGCTAAAATGACAAAGTTGAGGAATGATATGTCTTCTTTTGTGCAGATGGATTTAGAGACACTCTACGATGCTTAAGAGAGATCCAAGGATTTATTGAGAAGGTGCCCTCACCACAGGCTACCTTTGTGGCTACAAGTTCAAACCTTCCACAACGGTTTGAATCCTTCAACAAGACAGATGATTGATGCAGCTATCAGTGGAACCATAAATAACAAAACACCTGAGGAGGCTTATGAGTTTATAGAAGAGATGTCACTCAATAATTATCTGTGGCAAGTCATGAGGACAAAGCCACAAAAATCTGCCGGTGTTTTTATTGTTGACGTAGTCAAAATGCTGTCAAATCAGGTAGAGCTCTTAAATAAAAAGATTGACGGTTTAGTTGGCTCTACGCAGGTACATCCAGTGATGAAGTGCGATTCAAATGGAGGAGGAATGTACAACACATATTATTCATCCCACGATCCTAGCACAGGGAACGAACAAGCCAACTATATGGGTAACAACTCTAGATCTCAAAATAACCCTTATAGTAACACTTATAATGCAGGTTGGAGGAACCACCCTAATTTCTCATGGGGAGGTCAAGGAAATCAGAGACCACCACCCCCTCCGGGCTTCTAACAACCACCTTACCAGTAAGAGAAAAAGTCGAACCTTGAAGAGATGCTCACAAAATTTATCTCAGTATCAGAAACCTATTTTCAGAATATCGAGACGACACTTAAAAATCAGCAAGCATCAATTCAAGGCCTCGAAACCCAAATAGGTCAGCTTGCTAAGCTAATCTTTGAACGACCATAAGGCGGTTTGCTAGGCAACACAGAAACTAACCCAAGGGAGCAACTCCATGCCATCACTATGCACGACAAAGAGGGGTTAGTTGAACGTAAATCTAAAGAGAGGTAGGAAAATATGGTGAGTAATGGTAAGATTGAGGTAAGTCGTGTCTTGGGAAACCCAAACAAACTAGGATGAGCATTCAATTGGCTAATAAAACCATTAGATTTTCTAGAGGTATAATTGAATATGTGCTAGTTAAAATTGACAAATTTATATTCCTAGTAGATTTTGTTGTTCTAGACATAAATGAGGATAGCGATGTGCCATTAATTTTAGGGCGACCTTTTTTAGGAACTACAAGGACTATTATTGATGTAGGCACAGGTGAACTCACACTTCGTGTAGGCGATGACACAATTACTCTGTAAGCTCATAACTTTAATAGAGCATTTACTGATAAAGATGCTATTACAAGTTCTCATAACAAGATAAATCTAACTATTCAACCTTCATTGCAGGATATTCTTAGAAAGAGTATAATTGAGCCATATCCGAGTTCATGCTACAATGAGGGAGCAGTTCATGAAGAGTGAATTTTGTGGATTGATGAACTAGACGAGTGGCGAAACTATAGCAAGAAGGAAACGAAATTATGCCATGCTGAACCAAGGCACCACCATGATGACCCTAAGGCAAAGAAGAATAAATTCAAAGTAGGGGACAAGGTATTATCAGAGGAGGAGGACCCTCGAGTTTCGAATTCAAAACCTCATACAGATGACGCATCTCCCTTCACGGTAATGAAAATCTTTCCCTATGGTACAATTGAGGTAACACATAAAGAATTTGGCACTTTCAAGGTAAATTATACTCGGCTTAAACCTTATTTTGAAACTAAAACTAATAGCAGGAGAGAGAAGTTTCAACTCCTCAAACCACCGTGACTGTGTGAGCTTGAGAAAAGTCGAGCTTAGACTCTAAATAAGCAGTTCTCGGGAGGCAACCAGAGCACTAACATTGTTGACAAGTCTTTCAGAACCACACGGCTAGACACACGGGCGTGCCTGAGCCCGTGGCCATACCACGGGTAGATACACGACCGTGCAACACGGTCGTTTGAAAAAGGGCAATAATCTCCCCAAGACACGGCTTCTGAAAAATCACCACGGTCGTACAATGTGGACGTGGGCGAAGCTGCCAAATCAATATGGGCGTGCAACACGCCCGTGTCCTCAGGCCGTGTTTAAAGCTGAGACATTAGCATGGGTGGTTGACACGCCCGTGCCTGAGACCCATGGTCGAACCTGCTAGTTAAACACGAGCATGGAAGAAGCAAACAACGCAGGACACAGGCGTGAGACACGGGCGTGTGACCTAACATGCCCAAAAAACACGGTCGTGGGCCAATTTTCAGGGGCATCAAACCCTAAAATTTCAAATCACACGGGCTAAACGTAAGGCACACGGGCGTGTGACACACCCGTGTGACCCTATTTTTCTATAAACCCCCCACTATTCACTCATCTTCTTCCATCAAACCCTAGCCACCATCCTCCTCCAGCAGTCGCCACTCCTCCCTAGCGCCGCTATTACCTAAAAACCAGCAACCACCCCTCTTCCCTTCCCCTCCACCCTCTCACTCCTCTTTTCTTTTTTCCCTTCCACTCAAAACCCCAAACCCCTCTCTCCTACCATTCTTCCCCTTCCATTCCCCAACTACAACCACCACCCACCACCGGCCTCACTCTGATCACAGCACCGCCACACACCTCCAGACTCCCATCGATTCCCTCTTTTTCTCACCTTTCTTTTTACTTTTAATTTTTTATTTATGTATTTACTTAGTTATCCATTTTCCTATTATTTGTCATTATTTACTGCTCGTATATTTCTCATACATAGAATCTATTCACATATCTTGCATATTTTTCTTTTATCGGTCGTACTAACTCTATCACAAGAAATGAATGAATAATCATGTTATTTCAATGGCTACCATTAAAATTGCTCTTGGTTGAGTTTTGTTTTAGATCGATTATTTCTTGGATTAGCTGAGACCATTGCTTTATTTATGCATTCTTCTAATAAACTTTCAAGTAGGATTACACTAATATCGTTTAACTGATGTTCTTGCTAGTTTTCACTATCCCATTGATTAAGCTCCACCAACTTTAGGAGTCCTTCAAATATTGGTACCCTCTTGCTCTAATGCCTTAATCTTATCATGCAGGTACCATGTCAAACATTTGTGGCAAATCCAAAACTGTTGTCTCTACTTCGAAAAAGCGTAAAGCACTCGACGCTACCTCATATAGTGCCACCACTAAGATTCAACACCCATTCCTCCAATTCCCGCAAGGTTCCCAAAAGGAACTATTCTAGATTCTTAGGGCGTGACGTCTTGGAGCTGGGCGATGTATCAACTGGGCCGCCTTAGAGCAGGTCTAACTTGCAGACACAATTCAAGCCTTATTGACAACGGATCCCTAGGACCAGTTCTTCGAGATCGTCGAGCCCACATACCTCGAGCTCACTTTAGAGCTCTGTTCCACCTTCCACCTACAGACAGTCATGTCCTAGTATGACGATCCCATAACGGTCCAGCTCTGTCTCAGCAATTTGGTACGCCAACTAAGCGTATCGGAGTTCGATACAGCTTTTGGCCTATATACTGACAAATTCATGGTGGAAGAAGACTATCCAAGCTCCATCGTCACATCCACTACTCTCCATCAAAATGTTGGAGGCCCTGGTTCCTGCTTCAGCCACCTATAATCCAGTTGCTCTAAGGCAACGGCTCTCTCCCCATCACTGAGGTACCTACATGCCATCCTCACACATACATTGACTGGGAGATGCAAGAGTACCGACATCATCAACACCCATGACGCCTATTTTCTGTGGAGTATGGCGCACGGGCACGTGTTCGACCTCACCTATTTCATCACCCTCGCCATTCAACATCAGATAGAGCGACATCGGAAGGGGGTAATTTCTATGGGCCGATATGTGACATGACACGTGAGACACTTCGGTCTCCTTAACATTGCGGCACAGTCATCCTCTCTTACTCTTATAGGCTAGATGTCCCCACATGGCATCCAAAGCATGCTCCACATGGGGATGATCAAGCGCCGACGTGGGATCGATCCTCCTCAGTACCTTCTAGCTCTATCTACCGAGCAAGAGGACCCAGAGGACATTACTGATGATGTCCCTCCATCTCACAAGGACCCACCGTTTCAATCACCGCCCATTCATTATCCAGTTCATGCGACAGCTTCATACCCTGACATATCTAAGTGCCTTACACGATTTGAGCAGTAATATTTTCAGCGCCTTGATCACATTGATGCTACTCTCTATCAGATTTGTCAACATTGCCACATTTCACCACCGCCCCCACCTCACGAACCATCTGAGGGTTAGAACTTTTGAGTCCTCTTATCTTTTTCTTTATTTTCCTTTTTATTTTAGTGTTTTATCATTACTTTTATTTTTATTTTCCTTTTTAGATTTCTTTAGCTTTATCTTTTTCTTTATTTAAATTTCAATATTCTAAAAACTTAGCATAATTTATTTTGGATATTTTATATCGACTATTTCTTAACGAGTAACCAAGCTAATTTATATTCCCTAAAGTCTTAGTAATGATATCGCAGTTACACAGAGCCTAAAAGATCAATAGTACTCTGCCAAATCCAACTCTAATGGGAAAACTACTCCACGATTGCCATGTCCTGCTCAACCACGGCTATAGCCACCAATTTTTTGACACGACAATTGTGGATAGGCAATCTCTACAAACTCAGACTACCCTCTTCCAACCTTACTTTTACCCTAGCCTCAGAATCAAGTTTCCACACTTCCAACTCAAGGATACCATCCAATTTTCAGGGAGTTTCACTTCTCTCCCTACCTTATGATTTTATACTTATATTTTAAATATATCTACCATTGTCCATTGAGGGCAATGTACATCTTAAGTGTAGGGGGGACTCACTTTCCCTTTTTGCATTATTCTCAATCCCTGAATTTTGTCTTGTATTTCAAATCACTTTCTCATATCACTATTAGAATGAATTCTGATTGATTTATGATTTTTATTGATATGTTTAGGATTGAGACATAGGTATTTATGCTTTGATTATTCAAATTTTAAGACATGAGAGAATCAAGTATGATGAGTTGAAATTCTTAATTTTTTCTAAGTTATTTCCTCAAATTTAGGTATTATCTTGAAATTTGAAATTCACAGGATTGACGTTAAAAGCCATAATTCTAGTGAGATTTTTTAGCCTTTTAAGCATAAATCCTTTCATGCTCACTTTTGTTGTTGCTTTGAGTGAGTCAATATTGATTTTTTGTTCTAGAACTTGCTTCGATTATACATGTCAAGACCACACCATTGATTTGATATGTTAAGATGATAAAGGCAATTAGGTTTAACCCACTCACTCTACAAACGCCTACCCTCATAATTAACCATTAGTGAACCCTTTTGAGCCTAACAAACCATTTATTGATTTACCCTTAATATTAACCCATAAACCTATTTTTGATTCTTTGAGAATTTCCCTCACTCTAATTTGATCCCCATTTTTGTCGAGATTTGAGTTGAATGATTATCGAGCTATGTTCTCCCCCTTAATTAGTAAAGTTTAAAATATTCGATTTGTTCTAAAAAAAACCAGTTGTAATTTAAATGTCTAGCATATTATTTTATAATTATGTACTATGGATCTTAAACAATGTTATTCATGAGGAAAAAGCTCAAATTTAGGAATATATTTCAGTGATTGAGATTTTTCTAGTTAAATGGTTTTTTCGGTTCAAACGCGATTCTAACCATTTTTTCAGCTTGTGCCCACACCCCCTAACCAAAGCCATGTTACAACCATCTAAAGACCTTTTGATTTTATACTTATATTTTAAATATATCTACCATTATCCATTGAGGGCAATGTACATCTTAAGTGTAGGGGGACTCACTTTCACTTTTTGCATTATTCTCAATCCCTGAATTTTGTCTTGTATTTCAAGTCACTTTCTCATATCACTATTAGAATGAATTCTGATTGATTTATGATTTTTATTGATATGTTTAGGATTGAGACATAGGTATTTATGCTTTGATTATTCAAATTTTAAGACATGAGAGAATCAAGTATGATGAGTTGAAATTCTTAATTTTTTCTAAGTTATTTCCTCAAATTTAGGTATTATCTTGAAATTTGAAATTCACAGGATTGACGTTAAAAGCCATAATTCTAGTGAGATTTTTTAGCCTTTTAAGCATAAATCCTTTCATGCTCACTTTTGTTGTTGCTTTGAGTGAGTCAATATTGATTTTTTGTTCTAGAACTTGCTTCGATTATACATGTCAAGACCACACCATTGATTTGATATGTTAAGATGATAAAGGCAATTAGGTTTAACCTACTCACTCTACAAACGCCTACCCTCATAATTAACCATTAGTGAACCCTTTTGAGCCTAACAAACCATTTATTGATTTACCCTTAATATTAACCCATAAACCTATTTTTGATTCTTTGAGAATTTCCCTCACTCTAATTTGATCCCCATTTTTGTCGAGATTTGAGTTGAATGATTATCGAGCTATGTTCTCCCCCTTAATTAGTAAAGTTTAAAATATTCGATTTGTTCTAAAAAAAACCAGTTGTAATTTAAATGTCTAGCATATTATTTTATAATTATGTACTATGGATCTTAAACAATGTTATTCATGAGGAAAAAGCTCAAATTTAGGAATATATTTCAGTGATTGAGATTTTTCTAGTTAAATGGTTTTTTCGGTTCAAACGCGATTCTAACCATTTTTTCAGCTTGTGCCCACACCCCCTAACCAAAGCCATGTTACAACCATCTAAAGACCTTTTGATTTTATACTTATATTTTAAATATATCTACCATTATCCATTGAGGGCAATGTACATCTTAAGTGTAGGGGGACTCACTTTCACTTTTTGCATTATTCTCAATCCCTGAATTTTGTCTTGTATTTCAAGTCACTTTCTCATATCACTATTAGAATGAATTCTGATTGATTTATGATTTTTATTGATGTGTTTAGGATTGAGACATAGGTATTTATGCTTTGATTATTCAAATTTTAAGACATGAGAGTATCAAGTATGATGAGTTGAAATTCTTAATTATTTCTAGGTTATTTCCCCAAATTTAGGTATTATCTTGAAATTTGAAATCCACAGGATTGACATTCAAAGCCATAATTCTAGTGAGATTTTTTAGCCTTTTGAGCATACATCCTTTCATGCTCACTTTTATTGTTGCTTTGAGTGAGTCAATATTGATTTTTTGTTCTAGAAGTTGCTTCGATTATGCATGTCAAGACCACACCATTGATTTGATATGTCAAGATGATAAAGGCACTTAGGTTTAACCCACTCACTCCACAAACGCCTACCCTCATAATTAACCATTAGTGAACCCTTTTGAGCTTAACAAACCATTATTGATTTACCCTTAATATTAACCCATAAACCTATTTTTGATTCTTTGAGAATTTCCCTCACTCTAATTTGATCCCCATTTTTGTCGAGATTTGAGTTGAATGATTATCTAGCTATGTTCTCCCCCTTAATTAGTAAAGTTTAAAATATTCGATTTGTTCTTAAAAAAACTAGTTGTAACTTAAATGTCTAGCATATTATTTTATAATTATGTACTATAGATCTTAAACAATGTTATTTATGAGGAAAAAGCTCAAATTTAGGAATATATTTCAGTGATTGAGATTTTTCTAGTTAAATGATTTTTTCAGTTTAATCTGGATTCTAACCATTTTTTCAGCTTGTGACCACACCCCCTAACCAAAGCCATGTTACAACCCTTTAAAGACCTTTTGATTGATGTATCATTTCAATATATAGTTGTGGAGATTTGATTTTCATGCAAGCTTATGGTAATAACTTTTCATGTTGACTATTGAGTGCTTAATTTGTTGTCCTTAAAACACCTCGAGTGATTTGAGTGAATCTTTAGTGAGGATGTTGACTCTGTGATATTTTGAATCAAAGGTGATTACTTAAATAAGGGGAGATACTTATGCTTTTGTGATAAAATGCTCAACTTGGATTGTTTGAAACTTGATGTTCTTTTAGTTGAACTCTCAAGGTATGATTACTCATGGATTGATTCGAAACATTATTAAGAAAGATTATAAGTTGAGAAGAACGAGTTTTAATTGTGAGTTGAGGATTTTGCCTGAGGACAAGCAAAGGCTTAAGTGTGGGGGTATTTGATAAACCATAATTTATACATAATTTTACCCCATGCTTTTCTCATTTATGGATGATTTATCATTAGAAATGTTGAATTTGATGCTCTTAATCCTTTAATTTCATGTTTTATACGTAGGTGAGCATAGAAGAGTGAAAAGAACGAGAAATAGGCCAATAATGAAGAAAATGGGCCAAAGTAAGAAATCAACACGGCCTGGAGTTCCTCACATGGGTGCACCACACGCCCGTGGCACATTAGCAGACTTGAACATGGCCTGGGCTCAATTCATACGGGCGTGTCCCTATCGTGACAAGTTTCAATTGCACACGGAAGAAGCTACTTAGAGGCTAAGAAGGGTATTCCAAAGTCTATATAAACATCCTAGGACAGGACTAAGAGGACACACAGAGTAGAAGGCAAGGAATTACTCAAGGAAAGCCAATTGATCCATCTTAGAAGCGAGGATCTACATCAAGACTGAATATCTTCCTAAATTTCTCTCTGGAGTTTTGGGTTTTCTTTATGTTTTGTTGTTTCCCTTATTTTGAGATGCTTTCTTTTATTATTATGAACTAAACCCCTAAATACCTATGGGGGATGAAACCTAAGACAAATCTTGTTATTATTATCTGAACTATCTGATAAATATTCAATTTGTTCTTAATTGTGTTTTTAATTCTTGAGTGGATATTTTAGGATATTAATTCAAGTTGAATGTACTTATTCAAAGGAGCAAAAGTCCCTGTTTAAGAGCAGATCCAACACAATTAAGCGGAGTTGATCGCAATCCTAGACATAGGATGACAAAAATCTACCGGATTAGAGTCAAATCTAATAGGGGGATCCATAGATCGAGTTAATGCAACACTAGTGGTTTTAATTAGAAAGAGATTTCAATTAATCAACCTAGGGATAGTTGTTCTTAGTCTTGATGGAGATATTAACATAATTTAGGGATCTCTATGGATCAAGTTGAATGAATAAATCGTCTAGTTCAGAGTTAAATAACAAGTGAAGTCTAGGTGGATTTTTCCTTGGGTATTGCTTTTATCGATCAAGTTTTTCCAAAGTATTTCCCCAACTTATTCTTTGTCGCATCTTAGTTAGAATTTTAGTTTATAAACAACTTCCCTTTATTTTTAGGCTAGATAATAGGAAGAAAGTTATTACTAGTACTTTTAGTTCCTTAGATTCGACATTCCAGTCTTGCCACTAACTATACTACTATTCGATAGGTGCGCTTGCCTTTTATCATGGTAATAGTTAGTTCCTAGGTACGATCATTATTATTACTTCATCATAACCACAATCAATCATCCATACATAATTGAACCATAAATTTTTGTTCCAACTTAAAACTTATTCACAAAATATGACAAAACCTTTAAAATGGGTTTACGAGACCCAAAACATGATTTGGGAGTGGTCCGAGGCCAAACCGAGAACTTAGAAAAATTTTGGAAAATTTGACATAATGTAGGGCACACGCCCGTGTGAAATAAGGGCACACCCGTGTAGGCAGGCCGTGTGGTCACACACGCCCGTTTCCCCTACCCGTGTTGAATTATTGGGAATTATTTTTAATTTTGAACCTATAAGGGTTTTCACATGGCCGAGCACACGTCTATGCCCTTGGCCCATGTCCTTCACACGTCCTGGACACGCCTGTGTGGCCTCCCTATGTGAAAAACTAGGGCATTCTGTTTACGATGTCAGCATGCCATTTTGGTCACATGGCCACGGGACACCCCTGTGTGACCAAGCCATGTGACGTCCCTAAACTCCGAAAATCCCATGCAAGGTTCACACGCCCTACACACATAGTCGTGGTGGCTGGCCATATGGCCCTAAGTTAGCTTATTTTCCAAGCCATACTTTGCCCCAAAATACATGCTATCACTGCTACTTTTAACACCACATAAGAAACATGTCTGTAGTCATTTAAAAGACTCCATTTACTCATCCATTTCAAATTAAACACACACAACCATACCAAATTTTTCATGAATTTCCCCATAATAATATATAAACAAAATGTTATTCATTAATGGCTAAATCACATAGCCTTTAATTTTAAAATGACTTACCCCATGACAATTACCATATCATAGCCAAACCAACTTAATACCAACAACCACACTAAGTCCCCATACATGCTATAGTCTAAAAGTGGGTTTCACTATACCAAAAGATAATGTCGATAGTGTGGGTGATCCTCCGACTCGATCCGATCTCGAGCTGGCTTTACTAAATCTATGAAACAAGGGAAAAGAGAAAGGAGTAAGCTTTAAAAGCTTAGTAAGTTTATATGTAAATAATTAACATCACGATAACAATTTGACCACACCAAGGGTATTTCTTACATGTCAACTTACCACCAAAAGTTACCAACTTTCCCATGCAATTCATACACATAATTTACACCTAATTAAGTCCACCTGCACTCTCACAACCACATGCATATTTCCATAATTTCACTTGCCCAAAGAATACACCTACACACACATATCAAACTACCACACCAAATCTCTTTAGTGAGCATTCTCGTTGAACTCGTCGGATTAACTTTTGATACTCGGTGGATTTTCCACTCATAATTCCACCAATCACATAAGCCCGGCTCTTGGGTACACATGGTGAGGACCACTTTATCATCCATGTGACCTAGCCATTTACTCTCGTAGCCCTCGTATGCACATGGAGAATGTTGCTTTATCACCCATGTGACTTAGCTACATATGACATTACTCTCATGTATACATGGTGAAGGTCACTTTATAACACATGAGGCATAGTCATTAAGTCCCATAATTATCATTGCACATGGTGAAGGTCACTTTATCACACATGTGGCTTAGCCATTGAGCTCCACAGCCCTCGGGTCTACATGGTGAAGATTACTTTATCACACATGTAACCAAACCATATTTTATCCGTATCACTCGTTATTCTGGAAGTTCATATGAAAACTCTCATTTCCAACACATCCAAACATAATAGAAGATTTACAATACCAATATTTCATAATATCCATTATAATTATTAATGTACAAATAGAATGAAAACATTACTTACATATAAACTTACCTCGATAACAAAAAGTAGAAATTTGTGACTTAATTCGAGACCTTGCCCTTACCCCGATCAAGGCTGATTCCTCGATCTTCTCGATCTAAAATGACACATTTAACTCGTTTAATGCATACATTACTCAATTGGACACAAAATCATCCTATGGAAACTTTTACCAATTTACCCCTAACTTTTTAAGTTTTTACAACTAAGCCCCTAGGCTCGTAAATTGAAATGTATCAATTCTCTTGGTTACCCAAGCCTAGTCAAATGTCCATGGCACTCAAAATAGCCCACATTTCTCACAATTTCATACTTTTACCCTTCAATTTATTAACCTTGCAATTTAGTACTTTTTTGGGACTTTCATGAAAAATCACCTAGTAATCATAGGTTACCACACCCTACACCTTCATATTCCACCATTAAACATCAAACTACTTACATGCCATACATGGGTAAAATTTTAAACATCAACCCTAGCTTAAAATAATGGTAGAAATAGCTCGATTGCACTTACTATGAGCTTGAGAAGTTGAAGAAACCCTAGCTATGGTTTCCCATCATGTTCGGCCAAGAAGAAGAGGTTATTGACACGTTTTGGCCTTATTTTTCCCTTTTTATTCTTTTATTAACCAAATAACCAAAATGCCATTCATTAAAAACCTTTAGTATTCCACCCTTCCTTGGGAATTTTTGGTCCTAACTAAGTTAAAATGGTTTAATTGTCTTATAAGGACCTCTAATTTCAAAACCTAATTCAATCAAATACTTTACAAAATAAAACCCATATTTTCACCTATTGCAATTGAGTCTAACATACTAAATTAGACATGCACTAATAAAATCCACACACCAAAATTTCACATATTTATCCAAACACCCAATAAACATCAAAACTAAATTGAATTACTATTTTAAACCTTGGATTCATGGTTTCAAAACCACTTTTCCATTTAGCCCCTAATTCGAGCTATTACATGAGCCCATTATAGTAACAAAATTAATAATAGAATACAGGTGGGCCTAAGCCCAATACAGAATCAAAAGCAGAGCAGTAATGCAAACAGAATCCCACCTCAAACCAGCCAGACACACCACTCCATCCTCCAGTCACACCATGTAGGGATAAAATCAACCGGCCCAGCCAGACACACCAAGATTAGCACCGGTTGTGGCACCAATTAGTATCGCAGCAAAACTGCCAACAAACATGTTGGCTAAAAGCCATAAACAGGATGGCTACATGTAACGCTCCAAAAATCTCGAAACCATAAATTCTGTGCATTGATTTTGGTCTGTTAGAACATTAATTTTAATATATTACAAGGATTATTTGAAGTCTTAAGGATAGGGGAGACCATAGGAAAGTGTTAATTTTTTCCTTAATGGAACCCTAGACTTAGGTAATAGGCCTCTTAAACAAATTAAGGGGAAAATAGGACATAATTGGGCCTGTGGCTCAGTGGTAAGGTGGTGTTACATGGGGAGCTGTAAGGTGGCGTTACCAGCAGGGAAAGGGGTCTAAGGTTCGAGGCTTAAGAGTGGTAAATTTAAGACTTTATTTTTGGCTCATGGAAGGAAGGTAGTGGTGCTAGAGTGGACCCTAGAAAGGAGTGTCCAGGAGAGAAATTTAAGGTAAGGATAAAGGAGAGAAAATAGGAGATTGAGAGAGGGGAGGTGATAGTGTCGAATGGGACTTTAGGGGAGGCTAGAATCGGCTTGTGGTCTATTTAAGAGTGTGCCGAATTCTGAATTCATTCATTTGCCAACCTCTCTTCTTCCTTTTATTCTTTTACCGAAATTCTATTAAGTTTCTTTTCTTTTCTCAAAAGCTGAATATCATCCTTAATTCCTTGAAGGCCGAATACCATCTTTGAAAGCCGAATACCATCCTTAAAAATCGAATACCCATATCCTCTTTGTCGATTTCTTTTGTTTACCTCCATCACAAGTTTGTTTTGTTATTAACTACCCTTAATCAAGTTTTTAAAAGCCGATTGCACACTCAATAGATATCTAGGCCATAAGATCAAAGACTAGTTTCGATAAGTACTTAGTTACCTATCTTTTAGTGCATTTTGGTAGAGGCCGAAGGGCTATCTAATCTTTTTATTGTCATTAACCCTGTACTAACAAGGGGTAGGGTTCAAAGCTTTCAAGCGTGGTAAGGATCTCTAGCAAGTGGTAAGTGTACTTGTTCCCAATTTCGGATTCGTAGGTGGCCGATTATAAGTGTGGTTTATAGGGGTGACTCATGTGGATATGAGTCACTTGATGTTGATAGTATGTGTGTTGATGCAGATCTAAGGATAATCGGGAATAATAGCTATGGAGGGGCAATTAAAACTGATGGCACACGGTAAGGTTACGATAAGGCTTCGGGATTCAGTAAAGTTGTAGTTAGGTATGGAATTGATTCGAGTTTGGTATTGATTGTTGGTTGAGGCTGAGGATAATGTAGTGCGGATCATCAACCAGGTGTGTACATACACCACACACACGACCAATCGGCAAAAGTCCAAATCCCGAAATGTCGGGATACCGAAAAGTTGAAAAGCTGAAAGGATGGCACCGTTAATCACACGAGTGTGCGAACACTCGTGTGGAGATACCAATATGATTACCAGGGCCTAGAGAGCGATCTCATGGTCTCGGGCCACTGTTTGGCCAACCAGGCCAGATGGGCTAAATGGGTCTGCCGAGCTTGTGGGCCCAAATTGGTAAAAGTTATTGTGTAAAATTGTATGATAAATTGATATGGATGATTGTGTGATTTGATTATGATCAGGCGTAATGGGCTACATAAGCATGATTGGGCTTAATGGGCTTTATGAGCATGATTTGGCTTAGTTGCCCTTGTAGGATTGTAGAAACGCATTCTAGGGTTTTAATGGACTTTAGGCATAGTTCTGACAACTTCTCAAATTGCATAAGACTTAATTAAATAATCAAACATGTCTGTGGACAGGTCGCCAGACTAGGGTGTGGCAATGGATGTGTACGTGTCTAGGATTGGATCTAGGAAGAGCTTGGTACATAAGAGGTCCAAGTGACCCACCTCCACTTTTCTTGAATCCTATCTGGTGCATAGTGTCCATTCACTTTAGCCGCGAGGACTTGTTGATGGGCCAAAATCCATAATTAAAATCCGTACTATTAGGAAACTACGGAGATGTAGAAATTACGAAAATGCCCCTCTAGGGTAGAATTACTAAAATGTCCCTGTAAGGTAGAATTATTAAATTGCCCTCGTAGGGTAGTATTATCAAAACACCCTTGTAGGGTAGAAATTACCGAAATACCCCTAGATAGTGAAATGACTAAAATACCCCTACATGCTTAATGTGTGGAAAATTTGTACGTTGCATTCATGAAATGTATGTTGCATTTGGGGGGGATTAATGGTACGGAGGAAGATATGTGAGGATTGCATAGTCGCTTGACGATCGTGGATCCACCGGTGGCTTTAAGCCCATTATATGAATAGCAGCCTTGCTGCAACATTTGAGTAGTGCCGCTGTGGAGTGTAGGGATGGGTGGGTTAATATTTGTATCCCCACAAGAGTGTAGGGTTGGAAGGGAAATGGAGTGCAGGGTTGGATTTGGGATGGATGCATTGCATTCATGTGATTCTGATATGATATAAGGTCAATATGGGCTAAGGTCCAAGACCACCGATATTGTTAGGGCTTAGGCCCAATGTGATATTTTTATATTGAATTGATTTGATTGCGAAGGGTCGTAATAAGGCCTTCAGTAGACGACTCGACATGGGAGAGGACTCGGAGATGGCCACACTGCAAGCTACTTAGAAGTTTTAAATAGTTTTCAAATTAATTTATTTTAATTACTTATTTTTCAATGTGATGTAATAAGGCCTTGTATCTCCGATTTGACTTACATTTGGGTTTTTATTTTTCTATTACAACTGCCAAAATTATCAAGTTAAACATGCTTTTTAAATAATAAAAATACTTGATTGTTTTCTTAAAATATGGTCTTCCATCTTAATGAAACATATTACAAGTGTGGATTTCCGAATCATAAACTTAAGCTTTTACCAAGTAAATTTTCTACTTCTCAAAACTTTTGCTAAACAAAGTTATGTTTTGAAATAACCCCCTTTGATGTGACATCACTGAATTCGGCCATAATGTCTGAGCCGGGTCTAGGGTGTTACATTTAGTAGTATTAGAGCCCGGTTGCAAAGCTCTGGCTATGAAATGGCCTTAGATTTTGGGTTTTTAAGACAACTAGATTAAAAAGTTTTTACAGGATTCTTGAAGTGTGGTTCACCGAGCTCTCGACGTCGAGCCAAGTAAGTTTTTCTGTTACCAAACTTGTTTAAATTTCTGAACTATATTTAGATATTGGGCTACTTTAAACAATAGATTCTTAGAGACTAAAGCCCGTAGGAAACTTAAGCCTGTAGTGGATTTGCAACGACAAAATAACTTTTAAATTATTAATTGCATAAGACATAAAGCTTTAAATAGTGGAACTATGAACTAAAATTTCATAAAATTTTTAATCTAAAAATATGTACGCAACGATGAGCGCTAGAAGAGGTGCAAGAGGCCGTGGCAAAGGCCATGGAAGTGCTAAGGCTAGATTGTCGACGTCAGGCCATATGCCCAACGTTGGAGTAGAGGAGGCCCTGGCCTCACTAGTAGCTGAAACGGGACCTTACGATCAGGCTGCTACTACAGAGGATGTCGTATCGTAGGCCATGCTAAGGATTCTAGAAAGGGTCGTTAAGCCCAATAATGGTACAGGAAGTCGTGGGTCGATCGTGGAGTGACTTCGAGCTAATGGGGCAGAGATTTTCAAAGTAGTAGCTAGGGTGGGCTTGAATGTGGCAGAGTACTCGTTGGCAGCCACGAAGAGGATAATGGATGACCTGGACTACACGGTGGAGTAAAAATTGAAGGGGGCGGTATCTCTACTTAAGGAAGAAGAGTATCAGTGGTGGTTAACCGTGAAGGAGGGCAACCAACCTGGGCAGATTACATGGGAGTTCTGCAAATCGACATTTCAAGTGAAATACATTGGAGCGGGCTACGTGGATGCCCAAAGGAAGGAGTTTTTGAATCTGACTCAGGGAGACAAGTTAGTTTCAGAGTATGAGGCTAAGTTTTTGCGCCTGAGTCGATATGCCAAAGGAATAGTCACAACGGAATATGAGTGATGCGTGCGATTTGAAGACGGTCTGATAGACAACCTTAAGGTACTTATAGCTCCACAGAGGGAGCAGGACTTTGCGATTTTAGTGGAGAAAGCAAAGATAGCGGAGGAAGTAAAGAGTACGGAGTGACTCAACCAAGGGAAAGAGAAGGGTAAAAATAAGCGGAACATGGAAGCCATGGGGGCTGGACAGAAGCCTACAAGGAGGGCCAGAGTGAATGGGCCAGTTAGAGCTGGGGGCCTTGTTGCTGCTGCTAACATTCGGATACCACCTTGTGCTGTGTATGAAAAAGGACATACGGACGAATGTTGGAGGAGAATAGGAGCCTGTTTGAGCTGCGGGTTTATGGAACATAGGATTAGAGAGTGCCCAAGGGGGCCTGATCAGGTGCAAGCCAATGGCAGTGGCAATTTTCAGCCGTAGAGAGGTGGTCAATAACCACAAAGGGTCCGTGGTCAAGCCAGAGGTGGTAACGGCACAGGACGTGGACGTGGAGCACCGGGCAGAGGTGCAGGTCTGCTAAAAGCGAGGCAGCCAGCCTTGGTCTATGCTGCTCGTCTCAGGGAGGAAGGAGATGCACCAGATGTGATAACGGGTATGTTTTTAATTCATGAGTTACCTTATGTTACATTGATTGATATTGGATCGGCACAATGGTATGTTGCATGCAATAGGGCTGAGTTGTTGAGTGGTATGTTTGAAATTATTGCAAATAAGATTTCTATGTTAAGTCCTTTAGGCCAGTCGATTGAGGTAAATAAGTTGTATAGGGGCGTACCCTTGGTAGTCCAAGGGGTTACCTTTTTAGCAGACTTGATGGAGTTACCTTTTAGTGAGTTTGATAGTATCTTGGGGATGGATTGGTTGGTGAAACACCGGGCAACCTTGGATTGCACTGCAAAGCTGATGGTGTTAAGAACGGTGAAAGATGATGAGGTAGTAGTAATTAGAGAACGTCAGAACTATTTGCCGAATGTGATTTCAGCATTATAGGCTAAAAAGTTGGTGCGTAAGGGTTGCAAAGCTTATGTGGCGTATATAAGTGATACGGAGGTTAAGAGCCCTACTATTAAGGATTTAAGAACAGTTAGTGAGTTTTTGGATGTTTTTCCCGATGAACTACCTGGGCTATCGCCCAATAGAGAAGTAGAATTTGGAATTGAGCTGTTACCTGGTACAGCTCCAGTGTCCATCGCACCTTATCGGATGGCACCAAAGGAATTGGTGGAACTTAAGGCACAAATTCAGAAATTGTTGGATAAGGGATTTATTCGACCAAATGTGTCTCCATGGGGAGCACCGGTGTTATTCGTGAAGAAGAAAGATGGGTCTTTGCGAATGTGCATTGACTATCGGCAGTTAAATAAGTTAACTATTAAGGATAGATGACCTATGTGATCAACTTAGGGGAGCCTCAGTGTTCTCGAAGATTGACTTGCGTTCAAGGTACCATCAACTGAGGGTTAAGGAGGCAGACATGTATAAGATAGCTTTCAGAACTCATTATGGACATTACAAGTTTTTGGTGATACCTTTTGGGCTAACAAACGCACCTGCTGCTTTTACGGATCTTTAGAACCGGGTTTTTCAACCTTATCTAGATCAGTTCGTAGTAGTTTTCATAGATTACATCTTAGTATACTCGAGAACGGAGGATGGTCATGATGCACACTTAAGAATTGTGTTGCAAATTTTAAGGGAGAAGCAATTGTATGCTAGGTTTAGGAAGTGCAAATTTTGGCTAGAGGAAGTCACTTTCCTAGGACATGTGGTTTCAGTTGAGGGGGTCAGAGTTGATCCTCGGAAAGTGGAAGTAGTGTTGGATTGGAAACCACCTAGGACGGTGTCAGAAATTCGAAGTTTTCTAGGCCTGGCTGGGTATTATAGGCAGTTCATTGAAGGGTTCTCATTAATTGCTGCACCCTTAACCAAGTTGCTACGAAAGGGACTGTCATTTGTATGGGCTGATAAGTAGCAAGAAAGCTTTGAGAAGCTTAAGAAGGTTCTAACGAAGGCCCCTATTTTGATTCAGCCGGCGCCTCGGAAGGAGTTTACAGTTTATAACGATGCGTCACACGTGGGCTTGGGATGTGTGCTGATGTAAGAAGGGAAGGTGGTTGCATATCCGTCGCGTCAGCTTAAGGCTCACGAGGGAAATTACCCAACCCACGATTTGGAGTTGGCAGCAGTGGTGTTCGCACTTAAGATTTGGAGACATTACTTGTATAGAGAGAAGTGCACCATTTATACGGATCACAAGAGTCTGAAGTACCTCTTAACTCAGAAGGAGTTGAATTTGAGGTAGCGAAGGTGGATTGAGCTATTAAAGGACTATGACTGCACAATGGAATATCACCCGGGCAAAGCAAATATGGTGGTTGATGCCCTAAGTCATAGAGCTATGTTGGACTTGAGGGTGATGTTTGCTCGGTTAAGTTTGTATGACGACAGTAGTCTGTTAGCCGAGTTGCAAGTGAAGCCACTGTGGGTTGAGCAGATTAAGGCTAAGTAACCATTGGATGGAACTTTGGGTGCTCGATTCAAACAAGTCGAGAATGGGGAAGCGATGGATTTTGGGTTAAATAGTGATGGGTTGTTGTGTTTTCATGGTAGGATTTGTGTGCCAAAGGATGATGAGCTAAGGAAGTCTATTTTGTAGGAGGCACATAGTAGCCCCTATGCTATGCACCCCGGAGGTAACAAAATATATCGAGATTTACATGAGCTTTATTGGTGGCCAGGGTTGAAGCGAGAGGTTACGGAGTTTGTGGGCAAATGTTTGGTATGTCAGCAAGTGAAAGTAGAACATCAGCTACCATCAGGGTTACTTCAACCGATTAAGATCCCACTCTGGAAGTGGGAACAGGTTACTATGGATTTTGTTAGTGGGTTACCCTTAACACCTTTTAAAAAGGACTCTGTGTGGGTGATAGTGGATCAGTTGACTAAGTCGACCCATTTTGTACCGATCCGCACCGACTACTCATTACAGAAGTTAGCAAGGTTATATGTGGCAGAGATTGTGAGGTTGCATGAGGTGCCGGTGTCTATTATATCTGATAGAGACCCTTGATTTACGTCTCGCTTTTAGAAGAAGCTGCATGAAGCACTGGGTACGAGATTGGATTTTAGTACAGCCTTTCACCCTTAGACTGATGGTCAGTCAGAGAGGGTAATTCAAGTTTTGGAGTATATGTTGAGAGGATGTGTAATTGAGTTTCGAGGTAGTTGGGAGGATTACTTGTCGTTAGTTGAATTTGCTCATAACAATAGTTATCAGGCAAGTATTGGAATGGCATCGTACGAAGCATTGTATAAGCGAAGATGTCATACTCTGACTTGTTGGACTGAGTTGGGTGAGCGGCGAGTATTGGGTCCAGAGTTGGTAGCAGACACCGAGGATAAGGTAAAGTTGATTCAAGATCAGTTGAAGGAGGCGGCAATAGGCAAAAGTCGTATGTTGACCTTAAGCGGAGAGAGATTGAGTATGTAGTGGGGGACTTGGTTTTTCTCAAGGTTTCCCCTTGGAAGAAGGTGTTAAGGTTTGGATGGAAGGGCAAGTTAAGCCCTAGATTTATTGGGCCATATCGGGTGTTGAAGAAAATTCGGCCAGTGGCCTATCAGCCGGAATTGCCTACGGAATAGAGCTAAATACACTATGTGTTCCATGTGTTAATGTTAAGGCGTTATTGCTCAGACCATCTCACATCGTGTCAGTTGAGGAGATCGAGGTTAGACCAAACCTAACTTTTGAAGAAGAGCCAGTTCAGATAAATGATCAAGATGTTAAGGTCTTAAGAAGAAAGTCTGTCCCTTTGCTCAAGGTGCTTTGGCGTAACCATAGTGCCGAGGAGGCTACATGGGAACCTGAGGAGGCAATGCATCGACAATACCCTCACTTGTTGGATGTGTGCATGCCTAGGATTGGATCTAGGAAGAGCTTCGTACTTAAGCGGTCCGAGTGACCCACCTCCTCTTCTCTTGAATCTTACGTGGTGCATAGTGTCCGTTCACTTTAGCCGCGAGGACTTGTTGATGGGCCAAAATCCATAATTAAAACCTGTACTATTAGGAAACTACGGAGATGTAGAAATTATGAAAATGCCCCTCTAGGGTAGAATTACTAAAATGCCCCTGTAGGGTAGAATTACTAAAATGCCCTCGTAGGGTAGTATTACCGAAACACCCTTGCAGGGTAGAAATTACTGAAAAACCCTTGGGTAGTGAAATGACTAAAATACCCCTACGTGCTTAATGTGTGGAAAATTTGTATGTTGCATTCATGAAATATATGTTGGATTTGGGTGGGATTAATGGCACGGAGGAAGATATGTACGGAGTATAGGGTTGGAAGGGAAATGGAGTGCAGGGTTAGATTTGGGATGGGTGCATTGCATTCATGTGATCCTGATATGATATGAGATCAATCTGGGCTAAGGCCCAAGACCACTGATATTGTTAGGGCTTAGGCCTAATGTGGTATTTGTATATTGAATTGATTTCATTGCGAAGGGTCGTACACACTGAGTTACGAAACTCATACCCTTTAATTAACTACTTCAGGTGAACCTCAGTAGACGATTCGACGTGGGAGAGGACTCGGAGATGGCCATACTGCAAACTACTTAGAAGTTTTAAATAGTTTTCGAATTACTTTATTTTAATTACTTGTTTTTTAACGGGTTGTAATAAGGCATTGTATCTCCGATTTGACTTACATATGGGTTTTTATTTTTCTGTTACAACTGCTGAAATTATCAAGTTAAACATTCTTTTTAAATAATAAAAATACTTGATTGTTTTCTTAAAATATGGGCTTCCATCTTAGTGAAACATATTACAAGTGTGGATTTCCAAATCATAAACTTAAGCTTTAACCAAGTAAATTTTCTACTTCTCAAAACTCTTAGTAAACAAAGTTGTGTTTTGAAATAACCCCTCTGATGTGACATCACCGGATTCGGCCATAACATCTAGGCAAGGTCTGGGGTGTTACACTATAAGCCATAAACATGATGGCTAAAAACCTATAATTACGGAACAGTTCCTTTGTCCACAATAACCCATCCCCATGCAGAATGTCATGTCATAAAATCATACGTGTATGCAACACATAGGCTAATCAGTTATTTTACCTCTATGGGCATAACAGTCATTTTTATCATATTAGGGTCTAGGCACATTTACCGACCCATCAAAAGGCCCACATTCGTCTCGGGCTACTCGTGCAACCTTAACATTCATAGTAGTATAAACGGGCCTAAGGCCCATTATGCAGCCCATGTGGGCCCACATGTCTGTGTGGCCCACTACACCTAGAAACGACCTTAGCCACGTGTGCAACACAGCCAAGTCCAATATTCCCACATGTCTGTGAGATTTACCCGTGTGGGGCCCATGAGCTCATTGGACCTGCACGGCCCATTTCGGCCCAACGTGGCCCATGACGGCATGAGCTCATGAGATCGCTCATGGTAGCCTCTACAGTCTTTCACCCATGTTTCATGGGCTCGGTTTACCACACATACGATCGCACGCCCGTGTGGCATCAATCGCCAAGCTTTTCAGCTTTTCGGCTTTTGTCGTCCTACAGTTAAAATAGTGTGAGTACACACTTTTTTGGCTTTTTCACTAAATATCGTCTATAGAGTACTGTTACACACATAAAAGAGAAGGAAAAAGAATCAGTAAGACCAAAATATCTGGCTTAAGAGTGAGAAAACAAAAAGAAAAACAAAGAGAGCCAGAAGGGGTCGAGTACACTCACCGCTTGTCAAAGAAAATAATTTGGCAATACGAAACAATATCACTAATAGTAGAGTAAGGGAGTAATCAACCAAAGCTAAGAGAAAGATATGGAAATCGGCTAAGTACCCAAACATGATGAAAGGAAATAGTTAGAACCTAGGGTAGAGAGTAATCGGCCTAGGTTACAAGATGAAGAGGGAAATATCAAGAGAAAGAGAGAAAAGGAAATGGAGAGGGAGAGAAGAGCAGTGATTCAGCCGACCAAAATTGAGAGGAGGTTGAGGGGGAAATAGAGTATTCAGTAGCTTAAAAAGAGGAGAAAGGAAGAAGAGAATCAACACAGAGAGATCAAAGAAAGGGTGATATTCGGCTAAACCACAAGTAATAAGAGAATATGGCTTTCAGCTTAAGCAAGAAGAAAAGAATTGGGAAGGAGAGTAGAGTGAAGTATCAGCAAAACAAAACCGATTAAGAGCAGAAGGGAGAAGTATTCAGCCACAAAGAAAAAGAGGCACGTCTCACAGAAGAGTAATGAAAGAACAAACAAAATTCGACAGTCAGAAGAATTGAGAGAGAAAAGAGGTGTATTCGACTAAGCAATGAAGAGAGAAGAATCCACAAAGTGCAAAAATCAAAACAAATTCCAACAATATGACACTCTAGACCAAACTCTATATTCGGTCTTAGAGAGAAAAAAACGAAAGCAAAATTAACCAAAGCCTAGAGTGAATTGCCTGGCCGAAACTTGAGTTCCTCCCACTCAAATTCGGCACAACCCCACTAAACCTCAAACTCCCTCTTTCCTTCTTAAAATTCTCCTAATATCCCTCCATAATCTCTCCAACCAACCAATTCAAATTCCACCACAATTCTCCTAGTTTTTCTCCCACCTTACTCCTCAAATCACTCAAATTGACCAATTCCACAACCACCTTAATTCTGTAGTATTCCAGTCAAACTCTACTACCCATACAACAAATGCAGCAAAATAATATCTCTAATGCACAACCTAGGACTTGAACCTTAGACCCAATGTACACTCCACACGCCACTTACCATGAGGCCAACAACTCATTTGTACCATCATTTAACCATAATAACTTGAGAACCTACTATCTAGATCCAAGGGTTTCCTTCACTTAAAATTAAAATTTTTGTTAAAGCCCAAGTTTGAACCCAGGACTTCTCAGACACTCCCAAAAGACATAACATTGAAGCAGATATAAATCTGTGTCACTTTCTTACACAACTAAATACTTATGTGTGCAGCCTTCCACTTGGTCCCACGCTCAAGACTTATTTCTTCTAGGCCCAAAATTCGGGACGTTACAATTTTAGACTAAGATCTGAGATTTACTTCAAGGTTTTAGAGAAAGTTACAAGAAACCTTGGGTACCAAGTTGAATTTTAGTACCACCTTTCACCCACAGACAAACGGTCAGCCGAGTGAGTGATACAAATCCTCGAAGATATGCTCCTTTGCTGTGTTCTCGAGTTCGAAGGTAGTTGGGAAAAGTATCTACCTTTGGTGGAATTCACTTACAACAATAGTTTTCAATTGAGTATCAAAATGGCACCGTATAAGGCATTGTATGGCTGTTAACGTAGGACCCCTTTATATTGGATGGAGCTTAGTGAAAAACGAATCCATGGGATTGATTTGATTAGAGAGACCGAAGAAAAAGTAAAGGTAATCCGTGATTGTTTGAGAGATGCTTCAGATCGGCAAAAGTCTTATACAGATTTAAAAAAGAAAGGAAATTGAGTTCCAAGTGGGTGATAAAGTGTTCTTAAAACTATCTCCCTGGAAGAAAATTCTAAGATTTGGCCGAAAAAAATTGAGCCCACGTTTCATCAGGCCATATGAGGTTGTAGAAAGAGTTGGACTAGTGGCTTATCATTGGCTTTACCGATAGAGTTAGAAAAGCTTCATGATGTGTTCCATGTATCAATGCTACAACGATACCATTCTGATCCGTCGCATGTGATCTCACCAACCGAAGTGGAAATTCGGCCGGATATGACATATAGTAAGGAACCAATCAAAAGTTTAGCACGGGAAGTAAAACATTTAAAGAACAAAAGTGTGGTTTTGGTAAAAGTATTATGGTGAAAGCATGGGATAGAAGAAGCTACATAGAAATCGGAGGAGACCATGAGGAAATAGTATCCACATCTTTTCACTGGTAAGATTTTTAAGGACGAAAATCCCTTAAGGGGGAGAGAGTTGTAACAACCCGAATTAGGGGCTAAACAGAACGGTTTTTTTGAGACCATGAATCCGACATAGAAAAATTTATTCCGTTTAAGTTTAAGGTTTCTTGTGTGATTGAATGCATGGATGAAAATTTTAGTAAATGAATTTTACCGATAAGCTGCCTGATTGAGTAATAGGACTAAATTGCAAAAGTTTCAAAATATGTATTCTAGAAGCTTTTAGTGTGAAATTGAAATGAAATCATAAATTAGGGGTCCTTATTTGGCAATTAGACCATTTTTGGGCATAATGGACAAAAATGTCCATGGAAGGAAAAATTTGCGAAGAAGGCCATTAATGGCATTTTGGTCATTTGGATATTAAATGAAATAAAAAGGGAAAATAAGTCAAAATTGGCGTCCATCTTCCTCATGTATGGCCGAATGTCACTTTCTCCATAGCTGGGGTTTTGTTTCATCTTTTCAAGCTCCAAGTAAGTGATTCCTAGCCCCGTTTTTCATGTTCTTCTTACTTTTGAAATCCTTGTACCTTGACGTAGCTTTCTATACCACTATTTTAAACTAGGGTTCATGTTTAAAAATTTACCCATGTGTGACATGAAAGCATTTTGATGTTTATTGGTAGAAAATGAAAGCTTGAACTGTAGTAAACAACTTTTGCTAGGTGATTTTTCATGAAAATGCATTTAGGGACTAAAATGCAAAAGTTGTAAAATATGTTCATAAATTGTGAAACATTAAAAATTGTGGGCTGCTATAGAAGAGAAATATGTTCGGCTAGGCTTGGGAATGTAGAAAAAATTAATACATTTCATTTTACGAGCCTAGGGACTAAATTGTAAAAATTAACAAAGTTAGGGGCAAAATGGTAAAATTTACCATAGGATAATTTTCTGTCCAATTAAGTAATGTGTGTATTGAATGAGTTAACTTTGATATTATAGATCAAGAACGACATGAAAACGACCTTGACCGAGGAAAAGGTAAGGTATCGGACTAAATCGAAAAAGATTAGCATATTTGTATCGAGGTAAGTCCTATATGTAAATTGTAATAGCCTGGTTTGGACCCTAGTCAGAATAGTGGTTTTAGGACCACAAATTTGATTCTGAAAAATAATTTAATATTATTTTCTGTATCTGTGATATATGAATTAGCATTTGTTAAACTTCTACGATTTAATTTGTCTGTCTCTGTGTCTAATTGTGAAAAAGGATTAAATTGCATGAGTGATAAAATTAGCATGTCACATATGCATATGTGTATTTGAGATGGCTTTTGATTTAATGGCCTTATGTGGCAATTAAACCAATTGAATAGATGGTGGTCATAAATGACCTTGTTATTAATGTTTATTATATTTTTAAGTGATGGATAAATTGGTAATTTGGTTATTAATATGTATATAATAAAAAATTTGTATGAAAATCACCATTTTCAACTAAGGTTTGCTGAAAATACATAGAAATAAAAGAAAGAAAACTATCCTAGGTTTCAGCTAGCATTTTGGCTTGATTCAAGGTATGTTTTGCTTCAATTTTTGATAATTTTTATGTTTCTGTGATCGTTGCTTCGTGTTCTACAATGCCCATGCCTCAATTTCTATTTTTGTTGAAGATTTCATGAGATGCTATTGATGATTTTTGAGGTTTTGTAATGAATTTGGTTAAATTATGATGGATAGGATTTGAATAAACATGTTTTGCCTTGAAATTTTGATGAATTTGAACTATATGGGCTAATTTGTGAAAATGAAATGTTTCGAGGACTAATTTGTAAAATAAATGAAATGTATGAATTGGTATGAGTTACATGTACATTCGGTCAAGCCACAGTCTTGGTGAAATTGGTATATTTATGATTCTGTGAAAAATGAACTAAATTGTGGAAATGTGCAAATGTGAGGGATAAAATGCAAAATGCCCTAGTTATGTATTTATGGATTGAATTGAATGAAATGAATAATTGAATGTTTGAATTTGAATTGATTTAGATCAAGAACAAAGGAAATCGGACTTAGATCAAGGAAAGTCCAAAATCGTTGAATAGTCGGCTCAAATCCGTTAAATCTGTACAAGGTAAGTCAATATAAAAATATGCGTTATATTGATGTATGTATAAATGTTTTAACTATAAACTTTATTGGACGACCATGAGAGCCCGATGTACAATTTCAATCAATGAATGGTGAAACGATATCATGTAAGACCTCATCCGAGACGTAGGCAGTGATTTGAGAATTTCATGTAAGACCACGTCTTGGATGTTGCTATCGATATCTGTTTTCATGTAAGACCATGTTTAGGACACTGGCATCGCATAAGTTTCGTGTAAGACCCTATCCGAGACAGAGGCATCGATATCAAACAACATGTAAGACCACGTCAGGGACGTCGACATTGTACGAGACTTCTATATTCTGTAATAACTCTGAATAGATTGAAGTGAAATTTCAAAATATGAATGGATACATATTATTGATGTCTGATTTAGGTATGTCTGTTCTGTACTGAATTTCTGAGAATGGAAAATACGATGTTGTAAACTATGGATATGAATGAGAAATGAGTACGTCCGATTTATAATTATATATATGAATGTATGAGATGGTTATCAATTGGTAATTATGAATTGCATATCTTTGTTTTTGGCTTACTAAGCTCATTGTAGCTTACTCTATTTATTCTTTCAACTTTTTTACAAATATCATAGCTACTGAGGGCTCGGGGATAGTCAAGGATCGCCATCACACTATCGAGCTTGATTTTGGTACCTTTTAAATGTAAAAAGTTTAAGTATGGCATGTATAGGCTAGAGTGTCTATGTATTAAGCTTGGATATGTTTATTTGTAAGGCTCTGAGAGTTGACTAGCATATGATATGTTGTGCTTGATTTTGGTATGTGGCTTGTGATGCCAATTTGAGTCGCTTATAATAGCTATATGAATTTGTATGTTTTGATCTTTATGAATCATGACAAGGTGAAGAAAAGGTAAGATTTGGAAATAGTATGAATGAGGTATGTACCAAGTGTTTAATCTTGAACTTTGGTTAAGTTATGGATATGTTTGGTGTAAGATTTGAAATTGAGTATGTATGTGAATGGTTTGATCATGTTGAGGTATGTTTTAGGCATTGAATGTAGTAGGAATTGTGGTATCTTTGTGGCATGAATTTGGCTTGTAGGTTTAACCCTTAATAGGTGGAAAGTATGACTTATATCAAATCTGCTTAGTGCCACATGGCTAGCGCACGCGGGCGTGCCTTATGGCCGTGTCAATTTTCAAGTATTGGCACAAAAACTCACACGGCCGAGGCACACGGGCATGTCTTGTGGCCGTGGCAAAAAGTCAGTATGCTTGCCCTATTTTGGCATGGTCTGGGTGTATGGGCGTGCCTGAATCTCGTGTGAGACACACAGCCTGGTCACACGAGCGTGTGACCTCCTAAATTTGGAAAATTTTGCATGTGTTCTGAAGTTTGTGAATGTGTTTGGTTTAGTCCTAACCTTATCGCAATGCATGTTTGAGGTTTTATAGATCTTTAATAGGGACTTGTTGTCTGAATCTTGTAAACTGTAATTATTGTGTTTTGATTTGTTTTGAATATCTGCTAACACCCCTTCCTATTTCGGTGACGGTTACGGGATTAGGGTGTTACATTTGGTTGGTATCAGAGCTACGGTTTAGTCAATTCTAGGACTAACTTAGCGTGTTTGAGTCTAGCTATGTATGCCATATATCTGAACTGTGATAGTGTGATGAATCCTGACGAATGAAATATGTTTTTCATATAGTAATGGATCCCGAAAGAGCCGTAGCTAACGATGTTGAAAGTAACGCACCTGCTCCCGCTCAAGGGACAGCGCCATCTGATTCTAGACCGATTACAAGTGGTAATAAGGGAAAAGCTAAACAAGATTTCTTCCAAATGATGAATGAGTGGTTCACTTAGTATGTCCGACAAATCTGGCTGTTCAACCCCCAGCCCCGACTATTCCTCAACAACCTTTGATTATACCATCTGTGACTAATCCGATTCGTCTGAACAAGCCTCTGGTAGACAAGATTAGAAAGTATGGGGCCGAAGAGTTTTGAGCTACTACTGATGATGATACCAAGAGGGCTGAATTTTGGTTGGAAAACACGATCCGAGTTCTTGATGAATTGTTGTGTACTCCGAAGGAAAGTGTTAAATATGCGGTTTCATTGTTACGAGACTTTGCATACCATTGGTGGAAAACATTGACATCTATGGTTTCGAGTGAACGTATCACCTGGGATTATTTTCAGACTAAATTCAAAAAGAATTATATCAGCCAACGTTTCATTGATCAAAAACGTAAAGAATTTCTTGAATTTGTAAGATTGAGCCAGTATGCACGGGAATGTATAGCTTCAGAAGCCACTATGTGTAAAAGATTTGTCAAAGGCTTAAATGAAGACATTAAACTTCTGGTCGAAATTCTTGATCTAAATGAATTTGTTGTGCTAGTTGAAAGAGCTTATAAAGCTGAAGAGCTTAGCAAAGAAAAGAATAAAGCTGATTCTGAAGCTAGAGAGGTTCGAAAGAGATCTTCAGGTAGATCATTTTAGTCTGTGTCAAATAAGTTTCGAGCCAATTCCAACCGTTCAAAGATTACTGTGGGACATTCTGGCAAAGATCGTGACAAATCACTTTCGAGTTTTAAAACTTCTACTACATCTGTTGCTAGTGTCGGGAATGTTAGATTTGAGAAACCCGAATGTGAACATTGTGGCAAGAAACATCGGGAAAGTTGTAGATTGAAAGATCGAGCTTGTTTCTGATATAGATCTCTGGATCACTTTGTTAGAGACTGTCCTGAATCTGTTGAGCAAGAGATAGTACAAAATCCACGATTGGGTAATACTTCTACTAGAGGCAGAACTTTTAGAAACACAAGAAATGCTAGTGTTGGTCAAACAGTAACTAAAGATACCACTGCATGATCTGAAGCTCAAGCGCCTGCTAGAGCCTATGCTATCTAGGCACGTTATGAAGCTTTGTCTCCTTATGTGATTACTAGTACTTTCACTCTTTATGATACCTCTATGATTGCTTTGATAGATCCTGGATCAACGTATTCTTATATCTGTGTGAATTTACCATATAGTAAGACTTTGCCTGTAGAGCCTACTGAATTTGTAATTAGAGTATCAAACCCCTTAGGTAAAAGTGTCCTGGTTGATAAGATTTGCAAGAAGTGTCCGTTAATGATTCAAGATATCTGTGTCCCTGCTAATTTGATGCTATTTCCGTTCGATGAATTTGATATAATTTTGGGTATGAACTGGTTAACTTTGCATGATGTTGTTGTTAATTGCAAATGAAAAGTTATTGACTTGATATGCAAGAATGGTGAAATAATTAGAATCGAGTCTAGTGAATTGAATGGTTTACCAGCTGTGATATCTACATTAAAAGCTCAAAAATATGTGAGAAAAGGTTGTGAAGCCTACTTTGCTTGCGTGATTGATTCAAAAGTGTCTGATATAAAGATTGAATCAGTGCCAGTCATCTATGAATTTTCTGATATATTTTCTAAAGAACTTCCAGGCTTACCTCCGATTCGAGAAGTTGAGTTTGGTATTGAATTAGTTCTAGGAACTGCTTCAATTTCTATAGCTCCGTATAGAATGGCACCAAAGGAATTGAAAGAATTAAAGACTCAGCTACAAGAATTGAATGATCGAGGGTTTGCTAGACAGAGTTTCTCACCATGGGGTGCTCCTGTTCTGTTTGTGAAAAAGAAAGATGGTACAATGAGATTGTGTATTGATTACCGTTAGCTCAACAAAGTGACTGTAAAGAATAAATACCCTCTGCCCCAAATTGATGATTTGTTTGATCAACTAAAAGGTGTTTCTGTATTTTCAAAGATAGATTTGAGATTGGGTTATTACCAGTTGCGAGTAAAAGATTCTGACATTCCGAAAATAGCTTTTTGAACGAGGTACTGGCACTATGAATTTTTAGTTATGCCTTTTGGATTAACGAATGCTCCTACTATGTTTATGGATATGATTAACAGAATTTTTAGATCGTATTTAGATCAATTTCTTTTTGTTTTCATTGATGATATATTGATCTACTCGAGGAATGAAAGTGATCATGCTGAACATTTAAGAATCGTACTTCAGACACTACGTGATAAGCAATTGTACACGAAATTTAGCAAATGTGAATTCTAGCTACGCAAAGTTAGTTTTCTGGGTCATATCATATCAGCTTCTGGTATCCGTGTTAATCCGAATAAAATCTCAACTATTTTGGATTGGAAACCTCCAAGAAACATTTCTGAAGTTCGTAGTTTTTTGGGACTTGCTGGTTATTACCGTCGTTTTGTAAAAGATTTCTCTCTGATAGTAACCCCGTTGACTCAACTACTTCAGAAAAATGAAAGCTTCAAATGGTCTGAAAAGTGTCAAGAAAGTTTCGATCGGTTGAAAGCTCTGTTAACTAAAGCTCCAGTACTCGTGCAGCCTGAATCAGGCAAGGAATTCGTTGTGTATAGTGATGCTTCATTGAATGGATTAGGCTGTGTTTTGATGCAAGAAAGAAAGGTTATTGCATATGCCTCTAGACAGTTAAAGCCGCACGAGAAGAACTATCCAACACATGATCTTGAATTGGCTGCAATTATTTTTGCGCTGAAAATTTTGCGTCATTATCTGTTTGGTGAGAAATGTCACGTGTTTTCAGATCATAAAAGTCTGAAATATCTGATGACTCAGAAAGATTTGAATCTAAGACAGCGAAGGTGGTTGGAACTGTTAAAAGATTATGAGCTTGTTATTGATTATCATCAGGGTAAAGTGAATGTTGTAGCTGATGCTTTAAGCCAAAAATCAATATCTACATTGTGTGCTTTAAGTACTGGTATTGATCCGAATGATGATGATTCAGTTTTAGCTAAATTAAAAATGAAATCATTATTTTTGGAACAAATCATTGATACTCAGAAAGTAGATAATGAACTGTTAATGAAACGAGCTCATTGTGATTCTGATTCTGAACTTTGGATTGATGATATGATTGTCTGATATTCAAGAATAGAATTTGCATTCCGAGAAATTCTGAATTAATTCAAATGATTTTGAGTGAAGCTCATAGTAGTAAATTCTCTGTACATCCAGGTAGCACAAAGATGTACAATAATTTAAAATGGTTATACTGGTGGCCAGGAATGAAAAGAGATATCTCTGATTTTGTTCTGAAATGCTTAATATGTCAGCAAGTAAAAGCGGAACATCAAGTGCCTTCAAGTTTGCTACAACTGATTATGATTCTTGAATGGAAATGGGACCGAGTAACTATGGATTTTGTTTCAGGTTTACCCTTATCTCTGAAAAAGAAAGATTCAATCTGGGTTGTTGTTGATCATTTGACAAAGTCTACTCATTTTATTTCGGTACGATCTGACTATTCACTTGATAAATTAGCTGAACTCTACATTTCTGATATTGTGAGATTGCATGGGGTGCTGCCGTCTATTGTATCTGATAGAGACCGAAGGTTTACTTCAAGATTCTGGAAGAAGTTGAAAGAAGCTTTAGGTACTAAATTACATTTCAGTACTGCATTTCACCCGCAGACAAATGGCTAGTCTGAGTGGATCATTTAGATACTCGAGGACATGCTTAGATGTCATATTCTGGAGTTTAAAGGTATATGGGAACAATATTTACCTCTGATTGAATTTGCATACAACAATAGTTTCCAAACGAGCATTAAAATGGCCCCGTATGAAGCCTTATATGGTAGAAAATTAGGACTCCGTTATACTAGTTTGAACTCAATGAAAATAAAATATACAGAAATGATCTGATAAAAGAAACAGAACAGAAGGTGAAAGTGATCAAAGATAGTCTGAAAGCAGCTTCTGATAGTCAGGAATCATATACGGATCTGAAACAGAAAGATATTCAATTTGAAATTGGCAATAGAGTATTTCTGAAAGTATCTCCGTGGAAGAAACTATTTCGGTTTGGCAAAAAGGGTAAATTGAATCTGAGAGTTATCGGGCCGTATGAGATTATTGAACGAGTCGGGCCTGTTGCTTATAAACTGATGCTACCAATTGAGCTAAAAAAGATACATAATGTATTTCACCTGTCGATGCTTCGACGTTATAGATATGATCCGTCTCATGTGATATCCCCTTCTAAGATTGAATTAAAGTCTGATATGTCTTATAATAAAGAGCCTATCCGTATCTTAGCTCGAGAAATGAAGGAATTAAGAAACAAGAAAATTCCATTGGTGAAAGTAATGTGGCATCATCACGGATTAGAAGAGGCTACCTGGGAACCTAAAAGTGCAATGAGACAGCAATATCTGAATCTGTTTAACGGTAAGATTTTCGGGGACGAAAATCCCTAAGGGGGAGAATTGTAATAGCCTGGTTTGGACCCTTGTTGGAATAGTGGTTTCGAGACCAGAAATCTGAGTCTGAAAAATAATTTAATATTATTTTCTGTGTCTGTGATATATGAATTAGCATTTGTGAAACTTCAACGATTTAATTTGTCTGTCTCTGTGTTTAATTGTGAAAAAGGATTAAATTGCATAAGTGATAAAATTAGCATGTCACATATGCATATGTGTATTTGAGATGGCTTTTGACTTAATGGCCTTATGTGGCAATTAAACCAATTGAATAGATGGTGGTCATAAATAACCTTGTTATTAATATTTATTATATTTTTAAGTGATGGATAATTTGGTAATTTGGTTGATAATATGTTTATTATAAAACTTTTGTATGAAAATCACCATTTTCAACTAAAGATTGCCGAAAATACATAGAAATAAAAGAAAGAAAACTATCCTAGGTTTCGGCTAGCATTTTGGCTTGATTCAAGGTATGTTTTTCTTCGAGTGATAATTTTTACGTTTCTATGATTGTTGCTTCATGTCTGACAATGCCCATGCCTCAATTTATGTTTTTGTTGAAGATTTCATGAGATGCTATTGATGATTTTTGAGGTTTTGTAATGAATTTGGTTAAATTATGATGGATAGGCATTGAATAAACATGTTTTGCCATGAAATTTTGATGAATTTGAACTATTTGGGCTAATTTGTGAAAATTAAATGTTTCGAGGACTAATTTGTAAAATAAATGAAATGTATGAATTGGTATGAGTTACATGTACATTCGTTCAAGCCATAGTCTTGGTGAAATTGGTATATTTGTGATTCAGTAAAAAATGGACTAAATTGTGGAAATGTGCAAATGTGAGGGCTAAATTGCAAAATGCCCTAGTTATGTATTTATGGATTGAATTGAATGAAATGAATAATTGAATGGTTGAATTTGAATTGATTTAGATCAAGAATAAGGGAAATCAGACTTAGATCGAGGAAAGTCCAAAATCGTTGAATAGTCAGCTCAAATCCGTTAAATTTGTACGAGGTAAGTCAATATACAAATATGCGTTATATTGATGTATGTATAAATGTTTGAACTATAAATTGTATTGGACGGCCATGAGAGCCCGATGTACAAATTTGATCAATGAATGGTGAAACAATATAATGTAAGACCTTGTCCTGGACGTAGGCATTGACTTGAGAATTTCATGTAAGACCACGTCTGGGACGTTGGTATCGATATATGTTTTCGTGTAAGACCATGTCTAGGACACTGGCATTGCATAGGTTTCATGTAAAACCCTATTCTAGACAGAGGCATCGATATCAAACAACATGTATAACCACGTCAGGGACATCGGCATTGTACGAGACTTCTATATTTTGTAATAACTCCAAATGGATTGAAGTGAACTTCTGAAATATGAATGGATACATATTATTGATGTCTGATTCAGGTATGTCTGTCCTGTACTGAATTTCCGAGAATGGAAAATACAATGTTGTGAACTATGGATATGAATGAGAAACGAGTACGTGTGATTCATAATTATATATATGAATGTATGAGATGGTTATCAATTGGTAATTATGAATTGCATATCTTTGTGTTTGGCATACTAAGCTCATTGTTGCTTACTCTATTTATTCTTTAAATTGTTTTACAAATATTGTAGCTACTGAGGGCTCGGGGATAGTCAAGGATTGCCATCACACTATCGAGCTTGATTTTGGTACCTTTTAAATGTAAAAAAGTTTAAGTATGGCATGTATAGGCTAGAGTGTCTATGTATTAAGCTTGGATATGTTTATTTGTAAGGCTATGAGAGTTGACTAGCAAATGATATGTTGTGTTTGATTTTGGTATATGGCTTGTGATGCCAATTTGAGTAGCTTATAATAGCTATATGAATTTGTATGTTTTGATCTTTATGAATCATGACGAGGTGAAGAAAAGGTAAGATTTGGAAATAGTATGAATGAGGTATGTACCAAGTGTTTAATCTTGAACTTTGGTTAAGTTATGGATATGCTTGGTGTAAGATTTGAGATTGAGTATGTATGTGAATGGTTTGATCATGTTGAGGTATGTTTTAGGCATTGAATGTAGTTGGAATTGTGGTATCTTTATAATGCCCTAATTTTCGAGATTTTTCGGGATTTTTGCGATTTTAGTGTGAAGTTGAAATTTTGTTGATTGGTTATGTAATTTATGCTTTAAGTGTGTTAGTGGGCCCTTAGAAGGTCCAAGCCTAATTTAAAACCCGGTGGAATTATCAAATCTTGGATTTGAAGAGAAGAGGACTTGAGTATCTGGGCTTTTAAGAAAAAGTGGGTAATTTAAGACACAAGTAAGCCTTTGGTAAAGCGGCAAGGTGGCGCCACTTAAAACTTCAGAAAGTGGCGTGTGGAAGCTATGCAAGGGCCAAGGTTCAAGTCTCATGGTAAGCAGTGTGGTATTTTATTTTTACTGCATGTGCAAGGCATGTGATGGACTTCAAGTGGAACTCTGTTGGGAAGAGTTTGAGATGCTCATGAGATTGAGTCAGAGAGATAATGAGGAGAAAATTTAGGAATTTTGAATGGAAGCTAGTGGTGGCCGGTTGTAGGGGTCTTGGAGAGCAATTTCAGCAAGTGAGCTTTTGGGTGTGCCAAATGCTTTGAGTGGGATCTTTTGAGTTTTGTTTTGACCCTTCTTTCCTTGGCTGGCGAGTAGGCATAGGGGTTAGGTTCTTCTCTTTTCTCCTCCCTCGTTCTAAAAGCTGAAAACGTGAACCACATATTCTTTCTTCTGTCAATTTGTGCAAGTAAGCCAAACTTCTTTTCTCACTTTTCTTTTCTTCTCAACCGAAAGCCATTCTCCTTTCTCTTCTTCCTTCTTCGCATCATAATCGGTCTAGACTTGTTTGGAACCTTAACTAGCTGATTTCTCAAAAGCTGAAATCCTGAGATACAAGCCTGTGTCTATTTTCTATTTTAGCCGAAACCCCATTCTTTCTTTAATCCACTTAGCCAAATCCCACAACTCCCATAACCCTTGTCAACATTTTCTCCTTTCCATTACAACACTTCTATCTTCTTTCTCCTTCATTATACCAAAAGCTAAAATCTCCATATTCGTAGTGATTCGGGAATTGAACCTCTAGATCTATTCCCTACTCGTGCTTTAAGTTAGATCCACAATAGATCTGGAATAAGAAGGTATTTGGAAATGATTTTGGGCAATTAAATCTTTGGTAAGTTATCGAAACCCCTTTTCCATTCGTTATTTTGGGATTTAAGAAAAAGCCGAAATCTCTAACCCCTTAAAGAGGCTATCGTTTTGGACTAAGGGCTTTACTAGCCTCTTTCTTTTGATTCTTTGTGTTTAGGGTGGATAGGAGACAATCTAGCAAGAAGCGTTGGAGGCTAGGACCATTGGAGCGACTAGATCTAGATCTAGTCATAGTTTCGGCAAATGTGAGTATTCAAGGGCCTAAAGTGGTGTTTGCCGAATATGGTAGGTAGTGTTACATTGGTTATCATAGATTCATAGTCTAATATTTTAGTGGTCGATTGTAGGATTAATCGCGTGGGTGATCTCGTCATAGTATCGCAAATCAGGTGTGTAAACGAACACCCTCTAGTAGACTAAATCGGCAAAAGCTGAAAAGCTGAAATGCCAAAATTTCGGCATTTTGTATGCTTGCAAGCGTGCGAGCACTCGTGAGTCGGTTAAAAACGGTAAAATCTGTAATCGCAAATGGTAAGGTTGACGTGTGTGCAATTTCGTGTGCCTTGGTGAATTTGGGACTCGAGGGGCTGAATTTGGGCCCAATGGGCTTACGAGCCCATATGGGTGAAAATGAGCGGTAAGCGTGTTCTGATAATCAGAGTAACTAAAACTGTTAAACCAGACATAAAATTTGGACTTTGTGGGCCAAAATAGTTATTGGACACCGTAAGGGCCCATTAGGGGTTTTAGGGCCCGTTAGCTCTAAAGTTGGTAAATGGGCTAGAAAAGTTGCAGAGATGAAATTGGACTGTTAACAAGTGTAATAAGCATGAAAACCATAAGAATGGTACATTTACTGAAATACCCCTTACGGGTGAAAATTTACTATTTTACCCCTAGGAGTAAATGACCATTATACCTCTAGGGTTAAATTGACTGAAATGAATGCTATACTTTATCTGTTCACTGTATACCATGACATGTTATTCTGTTGCAGGGTTTGGGTTTATGATGGAGGAAGTGCTAAGTGGCAATGCCACGTTTACTGATAGTGGCTTGGCCACGTTTTACTATTAAGCAGCTCAGCTGGGACTGTGCTGTGTAGGGCCGAGTGGGTTGAGTTATTCCCCACATGGTGTGTAGGGTTGGTAGGGTGGTATGCAGGGCTAGATTTGGGCTGGGTATTTCATACATGCATAATATCTTTACTACTACTGTAATGGGCCTAAGGGCCGCACTGATTATTGAATAGGGTTAAGGCCGAGTTAATACTATGTACTGAATAGGGCTAAGGCCCAGTTAATACTGAATCTGAATAGGGCTTAGGCCCAGTAAAGCTTTACTAATTTGGGTTGTGGTTGGGTTTACTTTACACACTGAGTTTCCAAACTCACCCCTTCCCTTTCATCTATGCAGGTGAGCCTTAAGCTAGTGGACTTGGAGCTGGAAGGATTCGGAGTGGCCACGTGGACTGCATTTGGTTGATTTTACCTAAGTTATTTTCCTTTTAGTATTTCATTTAAAATTATTTTCTTTTTGGGTTCTGTTTTGTAATAAGGCCGTTTCTAAGTATTATTTTTATTTGGGTTTTTACTTCATTAATTAGAACTTGCTTAAAATGGATAGACTTAGGCTGCGCGGGTTTTCATAAAATTAAACAACGTTTTCAAAATATAAAACGCGTATCAAATGGATAACATAAAGACAAACAAGACCTTGAGACTAAATAAATTTTAAACCGGTAGTGGATAGGACGTTCACAAATTTAACCTGGTTTTTGTTCTAAACTTTAAGATAACGGTTTTGTAAACTCACTTTAACCGCGGTAACTAAAGAATATGATCAATCTATCATTGATGTGACACACCAGACTTGGCCGTAACGTCTGGGCTGGGTTTGGGGTGTTACAATCTTTGTCGCATGAATTTGGCTTATAGGTTTGACCCTTAATGGGTGGAAAGTATGACTTATATCAAATCTGCTTAGTGCCACATGGCTAGGGCACACAGGCGTGCCTTATGGCCGTGTCAATTTTCCAGTATTGGCACAAAACTCACACGGCCAAGACACATGGGCGTGTCTTATGGCCGTGGCAAAAAGTCAGTATGCTTGCCCTGTTTTGGCACAGTCTGGGTGTATGGGCATGCCTGAATCTCATGTGAGACACACGACCTGGTCACACAGGCGTGTGACCTCCTAAATTTGGAAAATTTTACATGTGTTCTGAAGTTTGAGAATGTCTTCGGTTTAGTCCCAACCTTATTGCAATGCATGTTTGACGTTTTATAGATCTCCAATAGGGACTTATTGTCTGAATCTTGTAAACTGTAATTATTATGTTCTGACTTGTTTTGAATATCCAGTAATGCCGCTTCCTATTCCGGCGACGGTTACGGGATTGGAGTGTTACATAAATAATGAGTTATTTTTAATCATTATGTTTAGCTAGTTAATTAATTTGAAATTTGAAATTTTATATTGAAATATTGTTTATGGAATGTGATAAACCGATAAGTAAAGCAAAGTCCCGATTGAACCTTAGGAATCATTATGATACGAGTGACATGTCACTAGGAAACCATAGAATGTTACCAATTGTTTATGTGATTCTAGGTGCTGGTCTAGTTCGACTACCAGTGGTAGCTTCGACTACATATTAGTGGTAGCTCATCATTGAGCCTTATGTGATAAGTGGTAGCTTCGACTACGTATTAGTGGTAGCTTCATCTACATTATGTGTGTGGCACTTATGTCTTATTTCCATGTATCCGTTAGTATTTCATATGGTTCATCAAGCTATCCGAATTAATATGACACAATGTGAATGCATACGAAAGGATTTAACTATATGTTTAAGATTGTGTATGTGCAAGTTATATGAAAGCTAATATGTGTGCTAAGTGCTTAATGTATGTATTGAATCATATGGTAAGATCACTTGAGTAAGTGATAATTTTTCAAACGTAATCATATGATTGGAAAACTTATTTCCTATTATCTATGTCAAATTAGTTTAAATGCTCATTTTCTTTACATATAGACTTACTAAGCTTTATAGCTTACTCCTTTTCCTTTTTCCTACCCTTATAGGTTTGTTAAGCTAATCTGAGGCTCGGTGATCAACGAGATCCATCAACTCTATCAACAATATCTTTTGGTACTTTTATTACAAGCTTTAAAAGTTATGGCATATATAGGTGGTCTATTGTTTTGGTTATGTGTTATAACTCTTTTGGGTCCATTTGTTGGTAGTGATATTTTGATACTTCGCCATGAGAAAGGAGCCATGAATGGTTAAGTCCCATTTTTGTCAAAATATTAAAATTACTAATGTGCAAGCTTGCATAGTATGAGTAAAATGTGTATGCATGTGTATGTTTGGGTGTGATTGGTAAAATGTAGTGTATGGATGCCAAAATGTGGTTGTTTGGATGTATTTTTGTGTTATTTTGTGTATTGCCAAAATTGGTTTGTGTTAGTTTATGTTTCAGGGTGGCAATTGGCTTGGAAAATAGCGTATAATTGTCCACACGAGTAGACACACGAGCGTGTGTCTAGGCCATGTGTGACACACTGCCAATCCATGGGCGTGTTGATAGGTTGTGTGGCCTCTGCACCTGAAATTATGGGAATTAAATGTTTTGTAGTAAACACACTAGTTGGAGACACGGTTGTGTGTCCCGACCGTGTGATAGACACGGCCTAGCCACGGGTAGGTGGCTTGGCTATGTGGCGAAGTTTTCACGATGATGTCATAAACAGAATACCCCAGTTTTTCACACGGGGTGAGGACACGGGCTTGTTGAAGCTGTGTGAATGACATGGGCCAAAGACACGGGCGTGTGCTCAGTCGTGCGAAAACCCCTGTAGGATCGAAATGAAAATTAATTCAGCACGAGCTAGGGACATGGGTGTGTCCGACCACACAGGCGTGTCCCTGTCCCACACGGGCGTGTGCCCTGTTTTAAGTAGAATTTTTCTAACTGTTCGAAAAGTTCAGGTTTGGGTCTGGATCATATCCAAGAGCCTTTTGGGCTACATCAGCCCATAATAAGAATGTTTTGAATAAGATTGAAAAAGTTTTAAATTTCCACGATATTTCTGAGTCAAGATTGAATGAACGAGTGTTCGTAAGTCTGGTAATGCCTCGTACCCAGTACTAGCATCAGACTTGGGTGAAGGGTGTTACAATTCCCCTGACATGAGAAATTGTAAGATCAAAAGAAAGATGTATCAAATGTATATGAAATACCTGAAAGTTGTGGCATGATGAGCTCATCTATGCATATTTGAAGTATATATGAATTACATGACTAACTTGCTTGATTGAGTGTATGTGTTTAGGCAATTTGCTAAATTTATGGGAAGCATGTTATTTTATGCTTAATAATAATAAACACAATTGGTAAGTTTAATTCCTATTATACGAACTTACTAAGCATTAAATGCTTACTAGATTCTCTCTTCCTTGTTTTATAGTGCTCGAAAGCTCGCTAAGGTTGGAAATCAGTCAGAGTATTATCACTCTATCCACCTATTTATGTTGGTATAACTAGAAAGCTTATTTTGGTATAATGGCATGTATAAGCTATCTTTGCCAATGTTGGTACGTAAATGGATGTTTGTAATCTAGCCATTGGAATGGCTAGTAATGACATGACTATTATTGTTTTGGTATATTTATGAGGTTAAATCATGAAGATACAAAATGAATTTAGTATGGCTTAATGGAGTTATGTTAAACATGTATATTTATAAAGGGTAAGAAAATAATCATGTAAGCATGTGTAGTTATACCATGTGAAATGATAGGATTTGCTTGGTTATGATGCTTGAATTGGTTGGTATATATGTAACAAACCGTTTTTAGCTAAATCGGAACAGTGGTTTTGGAACCACAAATCTAAGGTTGGAAAATTATTTTATTAGTATGTTAAGTGTTTACAGCATGATAGCATGTATTTGTGAAAGTTTCGTGAAGTAATTTTATCGTTTGGATGCTTAATTCGATAAAAGAACTAAATCGCATAAAATACAAATTTAGTGTTCTCCTAGTTTAAATTACTAAATAGCTATGAAATTTAAATGTGGAAGTCCTTATAATGTAATTAGACCATTGATAAGGTTAATGGACATTGATGGACATATATTAAGTGTTTTTATAATGTTTTCATTAAGGTTATAATGGTAAAATGTGATATTAAGTTAATTAAAATAAACAAAACAATTTTGTTTCATCAATTTTCTCATCTTTTCAACCGAATAACAAAGGAAGAAGAAGCCATTGTTGAGTTTTAGGGCTCGGCCTTGCATGAATAAATTGGTAAGTGACTTTGACTCGGTTTTTGATGATTTCTATGTTTTTGTGATCGTTGGAACTAGGTCTAGCTAGCCCAAGGACTATTTTAAAAAACTATTAAATGTTTTGGTAGTTGCCATTGTTGAATATATGTGTTATTTGATGCTTGATGATGAAATATGAATATTTGTTGATAGTTTTACAAGTTTTATTTAGTGATTTTGAGTAAAAATGCAAATTAGGGATTAATTTGTGAAAAGATGAAAATGTGTGGTTAAATGTGTGACAAGTGATAAATATGGGCTGCTAGAGACCTATAAAGAATTCAGCTATCATGGGTATTAAAGGAATTTCATGAATTTGTGATTTTGTAAAATAAGGACTAAATTGTAAAAATGTGTAAGTTTAGGGGCTAATGTGTAAAATAGCTCAAATGCATAATTTGGATTAAATTGAATTATTGGAATATTAAATAAGCTGATTTTCATTACATATAGATCAAGAAAAGAGGAATTCAGACTTAGATTAGGGGAAAAGCAAAGTGATTGAATAGTCGGTCCGTTTTGTCATTTTCGTATACGAGGTAAGTTCATATGCTAATAAATGTTGTTAAATTGTGTTATAAATGCATTATTATTTTTGGAATTGAATTAAATATGGTTTATATGAGTTTACGAGACATGAACGGCAGAGAATCGACAGATGAAAGTCTCGTACGAACTTTAGGAATAGTTTAGGATACAAATGTCATGATATTAGGGTTACTGAGATTATGTGTAAAACCATATCTGGGATACTGCATCGATATGAGATTTCGTGTAAGACCATAGCTAGACTATGGCATCAATACGAGATTACATGTAAGATGTGTGTGATTCTTGAGCATCTTTTAGTGATTCCGAATGGTTCAACAAGCATAAATGAGACGAGGATGAAAGTAAGATCGATTTAAGCGATAAAGGTACATACAGAACCTATATGAGCATCGATTAGAGGAAAGTTGATGAATCCATATGTGATCATGTTTTAAACACGAGAAAGGTTTGTAAATTGATATATGTTATAGCTTATTATGCTTATTTGATTGAATTTCACTTATTTGTTATGTTAAGTTTATTATCATACGAACTTACTAAGCTGCAAAGCTTAGTTTGTTTTATTTTTCTATGTTTTATAGTGAAATCAAGCTAGCTCGGATCCGAGGATCGTCAAAGACTTGATCGCACTATCGGACATCTATTTTGGTACTTTTGAAATTGTATATATGGTATATGGCATGTATAGGCTTTGGTCATTTTGATATGTTTGATGATAATGTGTTGGCCTTATGAAATGGCTTGATAATAATATATAGTTGATATATATATATGGCCTTGTGATATGGCATATTTTGGATGATGAATTGGTTGATTATAGGTTAAGTAATATATTTGAATTATGGCTAATGAATCATATTGTTTTGGTCTATATTTGGCGAAGTAAATGGCATTGAATTGAGTATTGGAATGGATGTAATTGATCTGGCATGATTTGTGCATTTGGTTGATGATTTTTGGTTGCCTATTATGTCTTGGTTTGATATCATTTGATCTTGTGTAGGTGGGCACAATTAGGGTGGCAAAATGGCTTGGTAAATAGTCTATTTTTGTCCACAAGGGTGTATGTCTCAGCCGTGTGCGACACACTATCATAGTACACAATCGTGTATCCCCTGGTGTTGAAATTAAATGCAAATCAATATGCACCACACAGCTACACACACAGATGTGTGACTAGCCATGTGGCATAAGTCAATATACCCTACAAGTTTGACACGGCATAGCACACGGGTGTGTGAGGCCATTTCGAATAGGCACAGGGGCTAGACACATGGGCGTGTGGTCGGCTCTATGACCCAAGTCAGTGAGTTACACGGGGTTGGACACGGTCTTAGACATGGCCATGTACTCCCATTTCAAATGTCCACACGGCCTATGACACTGGCGTGTCTGGTGGCCATGTGAGACACATGGCCAGTTCACACAGGCGAGTGTCCCTTATTTTGAGAAATTTTCTATGTTTTTCCAAAGTTTTTCCTGAGTTATTGATTTAGTCCCGAACCTCTCCTATTGCATGTTTAAGGCCTCGTAGGCCCTTTTAAGGGACAATATGATTGAATGTGATTGAAATGTACTTATGTATAATGATATATGATAAGTAAATGTATAATTGTGTTTTAAGCATAGTAATGCCTCTTAACCCTATTTTGGCAACGGATACGGGTTAGAGGTGTTATAATATACTCGTAAGTTTTGGTGTAGGTTGATGAAAAGTTTGGGTTAGAAAATGAAGCTAGAAAATGGCTTTATTTTGTCCACACAGGTAGACACACAGGCATGTGTCTTAACCGTGTGTGACACATGGCCTGGCACATGGGCATGTGGTTTGGCCGTGTATCCCCTGCATCCTAAAATTGAGAAACAGAATGCTCAAAGTTGGGCACACGGATAAAGACACAGGCGTGTGTCTCAGTCGTGTGAAAAACATGGCCTAGTACATGGAGGTGTGTTATTGCCGTGTGAAACCTGCACCTAATTTTCAAAAATTAAATTGACCACACGGCCTAGCACACAAGCGTGTGACATGGCCGTGTGACCTATACGCTTAATTAAATTGCAAGTTAGAGAGTTACAAGGGTTAGGGACACGGGCATGTGCCCTACCTTGTATGCCACATGGCCTGAGACATGGGCATGTCACTTGGCTATGTGAACCACACGGCTTGACCACACGGGCGTGTGACCCCTGTATATAAGAAAAATTTTGAAATTTTGTGAAAAATACCCTAAGTTCCCAATTTAGTCTCGACTTGCTTCTAATGTTTAAATTGGGCCTCGAGGGTCCAATTAAGGGATGATATGAATAATTTTGGATATGAATAATATATGACATGAATAATCTGTAATTGTTTTGTAAACTCCGGTAATGCTTCCTAACCTTGTTCTGGCGACAGATATGGGTTAGGGGTGTTACATACTGAAGCTGAAATACTTGAGCAAAGAGAGTGTGAATAGGGTTCGCAAAATTATGATGATGGAAGCGAGCTGGGGTAGTAATCTAGTGATGATCTGATTGCAGTACACTTTGACGACACTTCAGTAAAGGGCACGTAATCGATCTACAGGTAAGCTAATGTAGTACTACTTGAACTTACAAGCTTTGAAAAGTTGAAACCGTAGAAGGTTGGAAAGAAGCCATGCAAGAGGAGTTGAATATGATTCACAAGAACAAGACTTGGGAGCTCGTTGGCAAACCATCACAAAAAGGTTATTGGTGTCAAGTGAGTGTTCAAAACCAAACCCAATGATGATGGTTCACTCAATTGGCTAAAGGCAAGGTTGATTGTGAAAGGTTTCAGTCAACAATATGGCATTGATTATTGGGAGACTTTTGCACTAGTAGCAAGGTTGGACATGATTAGATAATTATTGGCCTTGACTGCATAGACAGGTTGGAAAACTTATCAACTGGATGTTAAATCAGCTTTTTTGAATGGCTATTTTTAGGAAGAAATCTATGTGGAGAAACCTCTTGGGTTTGTAGTTAGAGGAAAAGAAGAAAAGATATACAAGCTTAACAAAGCCTTATATGAATTGAAATAGGCTCCGCAAGCATGGTATGCTAGGATAGATATGCACTTTGCGAGCTTGGGATTTGAAAGTAGCCCTAACGAACCTACCCTATATGTGAAAAAGATTGGCAAAGTCACTTTGCTAATTGTTTCATTATATGTTAATGATCAGCTTGTGATTGGGAGCAACAATGATTTAGTAAAAGAGTTTTAGTTGCAAATGGAAAATATGTTTGAAATGTCAAACCTTGGGGAAATGAGATATTTCCTAGGAATGAAAGTGCACCAAGTTCGAGAAGGAATTTTCATAATTTAACAAAGCTTTACACTGAAGATTTTAAAGAGGTTCTACATGGAGAAATATAACCCAGTCAACATGCCTGTTGCACTTAGAGAAAATCTCAAAAATAGTAAATATTTTCAAAAGGTTAATGAAAAGAACTATCGAAGCCTTGTGGGTTGTTTGTTGTACTTAACAATGACACAACCTGATATTATTTGCGCTGTTGCAATGCTTCTCATGTCAAAGCTGTGAAGAGGGTGCTGATAACAAAGGAACAACTGATTTTGGTGTTTGGTTCACAAAGGCAAACACGTTGAAGCTTGTTGGGTATACTAATAGTGATTGGGCTAGATTAGTGGATGATATGCGAAGTACCTTCAAATATTTCATTTTGCTTAGATCTGGGGTACGCAATTGGAGTTCAAAGAAGCAAATGATAGTTGCTCAATCTATAGCTGAGGAAGAGTATGTAGCTATGATAGTAGTAGTCAACCGAGCAATTTGGTTGAGAAAACTTTTGTTTGACTTGAATCTTATGTAGGTTGAAGCAACCCAAATTTTATGCGACAACCAGTCCATCATAGCAATTTTGAATAACCTAATCTTCCATGGAAAGACAAAGCATTTCAAGACCAAGTTCTATTTTGTGAGAGAATTCTAACAGAGTAAACAAGTGACTCTGGTTCATTATAGTACTTAAACTTAAATTGCGTACATTCTTACCAAACCACTTGGAAAGGCCAGGTTTCAGAAGTTGAGAAATAATTGGTATTCGTAGCATGAAAGCCAATGAGGAGTGTTGCGAGATGCCACTCATGCAGCATGCACATTTGGTGAGCTTCCAATATTGGCGAACTCACACTAAGTGACGAGCTACCTCAAATGAATAGTAAGTGGTGAGCTCATTACTTTGGCAAACTAGAAAGTGAACTAAGGTTGCATGGAAAATGCAAACTGAGATCGTGGAAAAGATGCACTACAGCAAAATAGGTTTTTAGTGGTGTTTTTTAGGCCTATAGTGGCGCTTATAAGCGCCGCTAAAACTATTTGCTGCGTTTTGATAAGCGCCGCAAAAAAAGCCGCTATTGCTAACGCCACTAAATTTTGCAATGTTTATGTGGGAAAACGCTGCTATAGAACATGACCTTTTGGGGGCACTTTACCCACAAACGCCGCTATAGAACATGACCTTTAGCGGCGCTTTACCCAAAAACGTCACTATAGAACATGATCTTAGCGGCGCTTTTTCCACAAACGCCGCTAAAGAACATGACCTTGAGGAAAACGTCGCTATAGAAATGACCTTTAGCAGCGATTTCCCTACAAATGCCGCTAAAGAACATGACCTTTAAAAAAATGTTTTAATTAACTAATATTTATTTCTAAATATATAAAAAATAATCTTTTTCCAAAAATTAAATATGCTAATATTGGACAAAACCACAAATACAAATTCCATTGCCAATTTTGCCATTGGAGTAGAGAGAATCTAACATTTTAGCTACTAATATTAAATTGAATCACAAAGTTAACTAAGTTCAGGGAATCCAATGATAAAGATTTCCTTATTCCCTATGCTACAAACTACTTTAACAGTAAAATCAAACTCTAGACATATATTTCTTCTCAAACCTAATTAAACATTCCATTCGTTACATGACTTATTTGAGAGTGGAATAAAAATTGCACAACATCAAATTGTGTTTTGGCAGAGCATGAATTTATCCCCCAAAAAAGAAGATGGTCACAACATCGTACAATATCGAACCTGAAATCAAATAGTAGATGGTCACATCTCTGGACAAGATAATTAATGATATGTTTTGATCCTAGGAGTTTCAAAGTTTTTTAATACCCTTCTGATAAACCAACTCATGTATCAAAATTTCCTTAGAAGCTCCTTCATTCATACAGTTTTGTAGATGAGAATTCACATCTAAAAACTATCCCTTACCAACTAATTTCAGTATGCATGAGATGACTTACCTACTTTCTTTGAAACTGCTTACAGAAGCTCTACCACGAGTGCAGATGCCCCTCTACCACCATTGCAACCACCACCAACTCTGTATTTCCCATTTTTCTGCTTCAAAACCCCCAAAAATGTGACCAATATATGAGCTCCACTGCAACCCAAAGGATGTCCCAAGGATACAACTCCACCATTCATATTAACCTTCTCCTGTAGGGAAAAAAACTTAAAACTAAGAATGAAATAACAACTTTTGTTGCTGACAAAAGTTGATGGGGGAACAGCAAAAAGAGAACTATTTTACAATATCAGGTAATATTTGTCTCACTCTTAGTAATTTATGCTATCAATTCACATGTTCAAACTAGAACATACAAATATAGATGCCTTAGAGAGAGAAAACTCTCTGGATTAAGGTCAAGCAGTTTCTGATTTGCAAGGGCTACAACCTATAGAGAATGGGGCATTATTTCAAAACTGCTAACTTCATTAGTAAGAAATTAATACATTTAGAAAAATAAATGGAATCTTACAGAAAAGGCTTCATTGATTTCGTAGTAATCAACTTGAAAAAAATAAATGCCAAAACACATTTAATCTATCCAAGAATCAAACAGTATAATGCAACCATTAATCGAACTAAAATCTATTCAATCCATTCGAAGTTGAACAACATAAGACATACTAAACTCTTGTATAAATTCTGGAAAACATGTCCTTACCAGGCTATTTAAACGGCATAAACAAGGTAAAATTGTAACATCCCGAAATATGGCCTAAAAGGAACAGTAGTTTCGTGACCACAAATCTGAGATAGAAATAATTACTTTATAATTATTTTGATGTTTATGATATGATTTCATGATGGTGTCAAGATTTCGTGAAGAAATTCTATGCATAAAATGCTTAATTTGAAATTAGGGGCTAAATTGAATAAGTTGCAAAACTTGCATTCTAGAAGCTTTTAGTATGAAATTGCTTTGTAATATTAATTAGGAGGTCTGAAATAGAAATTTGACCAATTTCTAAAATTTTGGACAAAAATGGGCTTGTACATGAAAAATTTTCAAAGAAAGGCATGAAGGGTATTTTAGTCATTTGGTAATTAAAAGATTAAAAAAGGGAAAAAAATGGCAAAATATGTCCATCTTCTTCATTAGCACGAAATTTCAAGGGTTCTTCATAGCTAGGGTTTGTTTCAAGCTTCCAAGCTCCATAGTAAGTGATTCCAAGCCCCGTTTTTAATGTTCTTTACGTTTTTGGAATCCCAGTAGCTCGATAAAGCTTACGCTAGCTATAATTTAAGCTAGGGTTCATATTTGGAAAAATACCCATAGGTGAAAAGTGTTTATTTTGATGTTTTATGATAGAATATGATGTTTTAAATTATGCTAGACAACTTGGGCTACTCGGTTTTAGGTAAAAACGAGTAAAAGGGCTTAATCGGTAAAAATACCTATTGTTCATAAGTACATGTTATAGTAGGAATTTGAGGTTGTTGTTGGTAAATAAATGATCAGCATGTCTTAAAACATAAGAATTTGTGATAAAGTTTGATTTTCGAGCCTTGGTGCAAAAGTGTAAATATGCAAAAGTTTAGGGGCAAAATGTAATTTTGCCAAAGTTGGAGTCAGGGACTGTTTTGATAAATGTGAGTATTAAATAAGCTAAACTGCTATTATAGATCAAGAAGAACAAAATTCGGGAGTAGATCGGGGAAAAGAGAAAGTAAAGGACTAAATTGTTAAGTTTAGTCATATTTTGTATTGAGGTAAGTTTACGGTAAATAAATGCAATATTTTATTATTTTACATTAATATTGTTAATTTTCAGCATTTATACATTTATTTTACGAAAATATTCAAAGTCGAATCATAGACGAGATGATAAAAAAAGAGTATCGAAAGGTCCCGTTGAACTTTAGAAATATAGGGATACAAATGTCATGACATTTGGGGTTGACAGGACAGGACAAGAATGAGCCATGTAAGCCCATATCAGATATATGGCTTTGGAAAGAAAGGAACATTTCATGTAAGTCCATGTCAAGGACATGGCAATGACAGATTATTATCAGACAGGTCATAGACGAGATGACAAAGAAAGAGTATCGAAAGGTCCCGTTGAACTTTAGAAATATAGGGATACAAATGTCATGACATTTGGGGTTGACAGGACAGGACAGGAATGAGCCATGTAAGCCCATATCAGATATATGGCTTTGGAGACAGGAATAATCCATGTAAGTCCATATCAAATATATGGTTTTGGAAAGACAGGAACATTTCATGTAAGTCCATGTCAAAGACATGGCAATGGTAGATTATTATCAGATAGGAAAACCTGAATATCCCTAGTATTTCGAGCGGTTCAACGGGCTATTGTACAAGTTAAATTATGGAAAATTTATCAACAAGGGAAAGGTAAGTTATATTCATGAGTACTGAAAAGATCAGGTAAGAAAGAAGACAAGTGAATAAGGAAGAAGGTAGGAAATGAGGTGTAAAGAAAGCTTATGATGCTAGGTGATATATTGAATAATTATCGTTTATGATGAATGTTGTAATTTATTTGCTTGTAAACTTACTAAGCCTAGTGCTTACTCTCTTTATTTTCCTTCTCTTTATAGTTATTGCCAAGCTCACTCGGGAATCGAAAGGAACGTCAGAAATCCAGTCACACTATCGAATGAATCATTTTGGTACAGTTAGATGTCTCATTTAGTGTATGGTATGTATATGGACTTGGCTTCTTTTGATATGACAAGTTCAATGAATGTTGTGTAAATACTTGTTAGTGAATAGCTAATGGAATGGCTAATCCTATACATGTTTAATAGTATGTAGGCTTGAATGGTAACTATTACAAGGAAACTATGAAAAAGGTGAAAGTAATTTAAAAACAGATTCAAACAGCAGCAATGTTGTGAGTTTTAAAAATCACTAAAAATAGTAGAAATGGAATTAAAAGTTGAATGAGGCATTAAATTAAAGCTTAATGAGTCTATTTTCATGTAGAAGAAACAGAGTAAGTAAAAGAGTAGTATATTATGAGTTATTTGCACTTGAGTGAGACTGCTCTAGACTGACTCTGTGATCCCCTATTCTGAATTTAAAAATTTACCATAAATTGTACCTAAATAATTAGGTGTTATAATTTATATGCATAGATTTATTATTGAATCTAGTTTTTAATGAAATAAACGTCATGCCTATTTGAGTTTTGTACAGAGGGAAACTTTATTTGTAGTGAACAGAGGTTAGAGTAGTCGAACTGTGCAACAGGGGAGACTTTAACTAATAAACTGTACTAATTGGATGAACCAAAAATTCTAGAAAAAATTTAGTAAATAGATACATGAGTCTAGATTCAGGAAAATTTACAGATCTTGATTTCGAGTTTCGTAACTCGAGATATGATTTTTTTTGTAACCATGATACAGTTGGACAGTTTTATAAGGAATAGAGAAATAATTCATTTTGGCTCGTTTAAGTAATCGGTAATATTTGATTGATCCCGGTTTGGTCCTAAACTATTTCAATACCATGATTTAGGGTCTCGATGACCCCTTTTTAGGGACGTATTGAACGAATGAAAATAAATTAATTTTAAAAAGCAAATTTTTATGCCCGTTTGAGTAAGTAAAGTCCGGTAGCGCCTCGTGCTCGACTCCGGCGACGGTCTCAGGTAAGGGGTGTTACAAAAATCATGAGATTTAATCTGACTTTTACTCATTAATTTTATTCAAAGTCGAACCGCATCCTTCATGTCCCAAAAATCATAAATTTAACATGCAGTATCATTGACATATTGTCCAAAATTTCGAACAGCAACATGGTAGAGAAACCAAACCTTAACCACCTTTACATACAAGTAGGTAAAAAAAACACTCAATGTAACATCCCGAATTAATGCCTAGTTGGAAAGTGGTTACAAAACCACAAATCTAAGGTCAAAATAATCATTCCGATTGAGTTTTAAAATTTATTTTGTGTTTGCAATATTTTTTGAAATTTTCGTTACAAAATTTTATTATTTGTGTGTCCAATTTGATAAATTGGACTAAATTGCAAAAGTAGTAAAATGTGCATTCTAGAAGGTAGAGGTATTTAATTGAAATGTGTTTTATTTATATTTTTATTGTTTAAATTTTTGTGAAATTATTTTGTAAAAATTTCGTACGAAAATTTCGACGTTTGGGCACTCAATTTAGTCAAAAGGACTAAATTGTAAAAAGTGAAAAAGTTGAGTTCTACATGTTAGAGGTGTCCAATTGTTATGAAATTTTAAATTGGAGGTCCTTAAATGGCAATTAGACCATTGGTTAATTTATTTGACAAAAATGAACATGAAATGGGTGAAAAATAATAGTTTTAAGTTAGGGGCATTTTGGTCATTTAGTGATTAAATGAATTAAAAATCAAATTAAAAGCCAATTTTTGCTCATCTTCTTCCTCAAGGCCGAATATAGCATGGAGAAACCATGGCTAGGGTTTTTCAAGCTTCCAAGCTCGATTATCAAGAAAACACGAAATTCGGACTTAGAACAAGGTTATGAGCTAAGTCGGAAAAGTTTGCCGTTTTTGCATTCGAGGTAAGTTGGTATAATAATAATAATGCAATAATGTCATAATGTCTGTTTGAAGCCTGAATTGTAGTATTAGATTTGATTTTGTTGAATTACATGATTATGATATTATTATGTTAGTGATTTGATTTAATAATGCCTATGATACAAGGTGACATAAATGACATGGAAATGAATTAAGATGTTGTGGTTAAAAGTGCTATCTATGATTATGGTGACTATGTGAAATTGTAAGTTTATATGTAAATAATATATTGTTTTATTTATGTTATGATATTTTATTGTGTGACATGTGAAATAAGTTTTAATATTGTACAATTAATGGATATAAACAGTGAATTGTGGTTGATGAATTGGGATTAAATGAGGAAATCTCGGTTGAACCTTTGGAATGGAAAAACGTGGTGCTAAGTGGATATACCACGGTTATACGTGTAACGTGGCACTAAGTGGATATGCCACAGTTATACATGTTGATTTATTAACGTGGTGCTAAGTAGATATGCCACGGTTATACATATAACGTGGTGCTAAGTGGATATGCCACGGTTATACATGTTGATTCGAAAAGTGGCGCTAAGTGCGTATGCCATGAATACATATGTTAGCCCAATAGTGTGATGCTATGTGCGTATACCATGAAGTTGGGCATCAATTATAGAGGGTGGAATTATGTGATAAAACCACCAGATATTGTTACATTCCGAAGTGTTCAACGGGAGAAACAAGTTTGTTAAATGGAAATTTATGCGAAAAAAGTGGAAATACATACCGGGATATGAATATATGGGTTTTGAACCATGAATTAGATAAGTGATTGAACTTTGATAAGATAAATTTGGAAAAGTGTTATTTTGCAAGTTGATAATAAGGAATTTTAGTGAAAGAGGTAAAATTTGGGATAAACAGCTTAAAACAGCAGCAGAGGAGTGTATTTGAAAAATCACCAAAAATGTAGAAATTGAATTAGAAATTGAATTAGAAGTTGAATAAGATATAGAATTAAAGCTTATTGAGTCTATTTTCATATAAAAGAAACATGACAAGTAAAAGAATTCTATATTTTGAGTTAGTTAAATGTTTGTAACACTGGTTCAGATTGATTTCGTGATCCCCTGTTCTGATTTGGAAAAATAATTAAAATTTTTACAAAAATAGTAATGAAACATAATTTATATCGTTAGATTCCTTATTGAGTATATTTTTATAAAAGACAAGCAAGAACATTTTCTTAATTCTGTATAAAGAGATATCGAAATGTTAGTGAAGAGTGGTCAGGACTGTCGAGTAGAAAAATAGAGAAAGCTTTAATGAATAAACTGTACTAATTGGTCCAACCAGAAATTCTGAAAATTTTATGTCAAGAAGATACATGAGTCTAGTTTCAGGAAAAATTGACAGAACTTAATTTTGAATTCTGTAGCTTAATATATAATTAATTTAGCGGCTGTGACTCAGGAAACAACCTAAGCTGAACATGTGTAAAAAGTGGAAACATGTATACAATGATTTTATTTCTTAAGAATACCTTTTGAGAAATGGAAACATTTTGTTAATTTAATTGCTTATTATTATATGCCAACTTACTAAGCTTTAAAAGCTTACATTCTCTTCCATTTCTCTTAGTTTTGTCAGATTGGCTTGGGGTTGGAGATCGTCGGAGGCGGCGTCACACTATCGTTTTGTCAAGATGGCTCAATAAAGATTTTTATTGCTTACAAGTGAGTGACATGTATAAAGTATTAGTCATAGATAGTAGGTATTGGCCAAACGTATTGGCTTATATCGTTACGTTAGATATAGCCAAGAAATGTGGTCATGATAGTTATAGGTATACAAATTCTATTTTATGCATGTGTTGTGGAAATGCTTTGATGTAAATAAGTATACTACATGTGTTAGATGGTTAAGTTAGGATTAATTAAAGGCATAATATGGGTCCATGAAATTCATATGAGTGTAAAAAGTTAAGAGCAACATAAAGGGCTTGGAAAATAACCCAAGTGTTGGCCACAAGGGCGTGCCCGGAGTCACACAGGCTTGTAACACCGTTTTGAGTGAAAATTTTAATAGTGTTCGAAAAATTCCAGTTTAGTCCCAGATCATACCCAATGTATCGTTTGGGCATTGTAGGCCTACAATGAGGGTGTAAAGTATATGAATGAAAAAGTTTTAAATTTTTCATGGAAATTATTTGTCGAAATCAAACGATCGTGCAAGTGTTGTTTGGTAATGCCTAATACCGTGTCCGGCGACGGTTATGGGTGAGGGGTGTTACACTCAAATTAGGACATTTAAGAAGCATGAATAACACAAATTGAATAGCTTATTAATGTCATTTAGGATAGCATCAATGTCGTCATATCATTTTTATGTTGTCGTCATATCATTTTCAGACATCCAAAGAAAACTAGAAAACAAATACGACCGAATAAGTGAAGGTTTAATTCATTGTACTCTATAGTCGAAAGTTGCATGTTAATTTAGCAATAATTAGAACATGAAGTTTTGAAGACAAAAACCTCAAGAACTTACCTCACTTAAACACATATAAGAAATAAGTTTCTGAACAAAATTTTTGCAGAACCATGCATGTTAATTTAGACACTTAAACACATATAACAAATATATTCTTTTTGCACAACAGTTAGGCACGAAAAACACTAATTGCAATGGCATAGCTCAAAACTGATTATCTGAAATGAGAGAACTAGTTTATCATGCAACCTTTGAGGATTATTATTATTTTTAACTTCATATTCTACCAAATGATATATAATGAAGCCAAATTCTTTGCCCCCTTTTGTTCATTTCTTTTAACTACTTGTGTTGGGAAGCAAATATTTAGCACAAATAGCATAGGTTGAAAGTTCACTCATGCAGTAACAAAGCATTTCATAAAGCAATAAGAAGAAAACTCAAGAAATTTAATGCAACTTCATGCAAAATTTTCTTCAGGAAAGGTACATAACATTCTCCATTCATACCCATTATGGCTTCCATGACCTCTTTTGTCTTGAAAACAAAGCACTCCACATGGTAAGTCCATGTCATTATGAAACTACAACAAGAAAACATTACAGAAGAACAACTATAAGATGTTGAGAATTATTTTTCATAAACAAATCTGAAAAGAAATACCAAAATCTGGGAGGAAAATAAATGCCAGGAAATCATAAAAACACCATAATTACTCGATTAAGTGGTAGCTCATAATAAGCTGCTAGGGCTCCAGTCTACAATTAAATGGTAAAAGAGAAAGTTATGGCAAGTATGATGTCCATTAATGAAATTCCAGATATGTATCATCAATTTACAATTGCTCAATAACTTTTTAACCACAAAATGATGACACTTAACCTCCAAACAAGTGATACAAAACCAAACCTAAATAAATAAGCCCTAACAACTAAATCCTTAAAATGTTTAAATCATAAGTGTTGCATCCTTTTTAAAAGAGTTGAATGTTTCTTGTTATCCCTTTCCAAGTTAAACTTTCAAGAATATTGCTAACTGACATAAGTAATTTTATGGCCTATATCAATCCTACAGTGATGCTTACTTATTCTACAACATAATGGAATAACTTCCATGCTTCCAAATAATATCTTACTAGTTGAATTATTTTTAGTTTTCTCAAACTCAATGATTAAAAATGATGCAGATAAAAGGTCCAGTGACTACAAATCAAAATAAAAGAGCTACAAGATTGCTACAATCAACTATTAACCATTAAAGAAAATGTAAGCAATTGAAGTCATCAATCAAAACAATCGAATCTAAGAACATTATTCAATGGACTATCCTCAATTCCAAACATATTCTGTAAGTTAAAGCTACCTGTCTTACTAACTTAGCCCCAATGTTCTCAACTAGGTCTTCCAACTCAACCTTGAAATTGATACAGGCACATCATTCAATTAATAAAAATTCTTAAAACTTTTGACCAAGCTTTCAACTTCAAAAAATGGTTAGAGCAAACGTAATGTACCTCCTTAGCCACTGTCACACTATCATTAACGATTTTGGGAGAGCCATATTTGCTCTCTAAAACGACATTCCTCCCTTTTGGTCCAAAAGTGACTCCAACCAAATTAGTGAGCTTGTTCATACCAGTCTACAACAAAAGAACATGAAGTAAGCTAGAGCAAACATATAAAGGCTGTGAAGTACAATTGAATACTTAACCAGTTAGGAAACTTTTTAGCATTTGAAACAAATACTCACTTGTAATTTCTTTATGGCTGACCCATCCTTATTGAAATGTAGCTCTTTTGCTGCAGAAATCTTGGGCAGACGAGATCTTCTAAGAACAACATTTCATCTACTAAGAAATGAAGATGAAGAAATGGATGCTAAAGATGGCAATTTGTTGGAAGAAGATGAAAGCTTCTTATCCATGACCAGACCATTAGGTGCAATGAATGAGCCAATTGGTGACATGGCTGTGAAAGTGGATGTCATCTTACTCTCTTAATAAGCTGAAAAATATTCAAAACTATGGTTTTAGAATCAAGGTTATCTCAAATGTAAATTGATGAATAAGCAATTTTTTTTCAAATATTTTAATTTCTACAACTAAAACACAATAAAAAAAACAAATGCAGGTAAAATTTACAGGTAAAACCAATAATTTTTGAAGCATTTCAAGTTTTGACAAAGTTCAAATATAAATGAGGGGATTTTTCTAATATTTTTATTTTCTAAAACTCAAAAATAATAATTAAAATATAAAGCTAAAATATAACCATAGAAGAATTTAAATAATTCGAGATATTTTTTTTAAGAAAACTAGTTAGGGAAACATAGGAATAAATACCTTAAATTTGCTCAAATTCGAAGCAAACTACTGGAAAAAAAAAAGTAAATTAGTATCGAAAGCAAATAAAGGATAAACAAAGATAAAATATAATGGGAGAGAGTCCAGTGAAGGGAATAAAAAGTAGCAAAGACGGAAGAACGAGTAACGAACATGACAGAAGAAAGAGGGAAAGAGAGAGTAAACAAAGTGTAGAACAGAGAATGACGTTAAAGTGGAGGTAGATAGTGGCCAAGGGCACGGACGAGCCAAAGTAAGTGAGTGAGGTTTTGCAATGACGAGCAACAGGAGGCGGTAGGAGGTCACTAGATGAAGGAGCGGACCACCGTGAGGATGGAAAGCTTGCGGTGGTTGATGGGAAAGAGAGAATAAAGGAAACAGAGTACTTTACCTTTTAGGTTTTTGTGGAGGTTTCCGATTATGCAGTGCAATACTTTTATCAAAACCTAAGGCTGATACTGGTTCTGAGAAAAAAGAACCAAAGTTAATGAATGCTATCAAAACGGCACTGTTTTAATAAAAGTAAAAAATTATTTGTGACGTTTATGGGAAAACCGCCGCTATTGCTTTACCTTTTGCGGCATTTATAAGAAAAATGCCGTTATTGCTTTACCTTTTGCAGCGTTTTCGATCCAAACGCCGCTAAAAACACCACTAAAAACCTATTTTGTTGTAGTGATGCGAGCTGTCTAAAGCTAAACCATGAAGCCACAAAGCAACCGGATTTGAAGAACTTGCTTGTAAGTTATGTTTTCATATTTTTAGGATATTTAGTATTTATTAGCATAGTATATATGATGTTTATTAGCATAAAATATTTTTTATTTCTCCATAATTAGAAATTTTTTTCGTGTTATAAATACCTCTTTTTCATTGTTCAAAAAGTGTGTAATATATGAAACTATAGCTGATAGTTTTGTTGCTAAATTTTTTGTTTCTTCTCTACAATTCTTCCTTTCGTAGTGTCAAAATTCCAATAGCAATCCTTCTAAACCATGAATTGATACTTCGATGAGAATTGTGGTGAAGTTAAATTTTTTACATATATTTAGAGGGGCCAATACTTTGGTTTACTCCCTCGCCAAAATAGAGGATCATAGAAAACACATGTTTGTTGTGACCTGGGTTTAAGGGTAATTAGAATCGTTTTTTATTTTGTATGGACCCGGTGATAATGCTGATGTAATTTTGTCGTATTTATTAATAATAAGTTATCACCTTAGAAAATAAAAAATAAAAATCTCTTATATTTATAATCTAATTCAAAATATAAAGATATTAATAAGATTATTAATAAAAAATTGTGAACTTGAACCCTATGTTGGTCTGAGAAATAGGGTATTTACTGCCTCAAGTGTGAACTGAATTCAAATTGTGCTAATCACTTTATTGTTATGATTTTGTCATCTTATAATTCAAAAAAAAAAAAAAATTGAACTTACAAGTAGAAAAATTAATGATACAACACTTGTTTTAATAATGGTAACTATGGAAGCTATCAATAATGGTAATGAATGGCTACAATGAAGAAATAATTAAAGACGAAAAGCTTATAATATCTAACCTATATTGTAACATTGTTTATCTTTAATTTATGAAACTCCAAAAATATGATTATAGGTAATATATTATATTATTTTTATTTTTACAATTTATAATACTTATTTTTTTATCCACCAAATCAAGTATTGAAAATTTAAATTAGACAATTTATTTGATATATATTTCTAAAATTAAGTAAGGGATCCAATTAGATTTTAAAATAAATTTAATTTTTTAAATTAAAGCTAAAAAATTTTAAAAAATAATTTTAAAATTTTAAAAACTACAGTATAACATATTATGTATAAAGTATCGTGACAAAAAGAGTAATTGTCAAAAATTACTAATATTACTGTTAAAAAAATTTGTTTCCTAAGCAGCCACCATTCATGACGGTGACAACCAAAGGATCACCTTCTCTCTAATGTGGCTCTGTTCTTCTGCTTTCTTTCTGTTTTGTTTATATATATTTATATTACCCTTATCTCCTTATCTATTTTGTCTCCATGGAAACACACGTACACAAGCTCCTCTCTGATCTCCCTCTAATTTCCATAACTTTTTTTCATCATGAATATACACATAATAATATATAGTATAAAACAAGGCTACAAAAGCCAAATTTGATCAAGAAATTATTAATTAAGACTTCAACTGCAATCACTATTTTAGCTAACCACTTAATTAGCTAAACCAGTAGTCATTCTATATTATTCATCTCACAAGTTACAATCCAAATTAAAACCTAAACTTATCAAACAGAATCAAGTTGTAGATTTTTTTTTCCTTTATATAGATTGTTTTCAATCTTCATCAGAAGTTTCAGGGTACTTGTTCAAATCGGGTTTGGAGAAAACCCGAGGAGGGTTTGATGATTCCGATGAATTAGAAGCATGATGATGATGAAGGGAGGTGGTGTGTAGAGCGTCGACTTTAGCACCGACCTCGGTGGCCTTCTTGCGTATGGAAGCAGGTGAGATGTCTCTAAGTTCATCGTCCTCTTGTAATATAAGGTCAGGGAAGTTGAGCCTAGCGGAAGGTCCACGCAAGTAGAAGACGGCGGTGTCGTAGGCACGAGCAGCGGCTACGGGTGTGGAGTAAGAACCCAACCAAATCCTAGACCTCTTGTTTGGCTCTCGGATTTCAGCCACCCATTTCCCCCACTTTCTCATCCTTATCCCTCTGAACGGTTGTTGGTGGTGTTGAATCTTTTCTCTCCACTTGTTGAACTTGAACAATAATCACCTTTCATTGAAATACCCTAAACCCTAAACTAAAATAAACCCTTCTTTTTAATATGGGTTTTCAATTTTGTTTCTAAAGATTATAACTTGAAAGCCACAACATTTTACAAAAACGAAAGAAGCAGGAGACTAGTTTGGTTTAATCAAAGAATACCCTCTGCTTCAAAAGCTATAATGGAAAAGGATACATATATATAAGATGGTAGATAAAGAGGGAGGGAGAGGGGAGACCGCTATTAGTTTCCCACTTGGCTGCAAATCTGTCGTGAGGGACGGCTGCCACGTTGATCTTCCTTAAAGATAAATCCAAATTTGGCCGACAAAATCCATCACCTCCTTGTCCTTTTTCTCTAATGCCTACACTAAAAACGAAAGTTACATAAAAAGATTGTAGGAAAAGTAGTAGTGTAGTATGATCTATTATTTGAGTAGTAACATTTTTCTCCATTTCAGCCCACGAGTTCTTGTTTGTGTTTGACGAGATTGAGATTATGGAATTTTAAGTATGGAGTCTTAATATATAAAACTTTTGTTTGATGATCTATGCAAAAATTAAAATAATTTAAAATAATAATTTTCAACACATTTAATAATTCTATAATAAAAAATGAACTATAGAATTTTTTTCAATAAAAATATGAAAAGCTATCTACCTATACAGATTTCTTTTTCAATTTATTTCATTTTTTTAACATCACCATTTAAATACTTTATCTTTAAATTTCTAATAATATTATCAAACATTCTAATTATATTTCACACTTAATTTTAGGAAATATACTAAACATACTTTAGAATTTAAATTTAATATTTAATTTTTCAATATTTAAATTTTTAACTCTTAATTTTTCTAGTTTATCAAATAGCATCTGAATTAGTTAAGTTTACTTTAGTTAATTAATTAAAATTTTATACAACTTAATCAATTTTTTTAAATTAAATAATCATTTAATTTAATGCTTAAAATAATTAATTTTATAGAAATTCTTAATATAATTAATTAATTATAATTTAAGACAAAAAAAACATATTCTCCGTTTCATCTTTTGTCATCCTTAGTATTTATTCTCGGAAATTATCATGATTAATCGCATAATTATTATTAGCATAATAATCTATAATGATTATATGTTTTGTCATCTTTCAAAAAAAAAATTAAAATAATTTTTAATGAAAATGATAACTAAAATATTAATTTTTTGAATAATATTGACATGGTAACTTACATGACCGTTCACATGTATTTTTATGCTGACATAACATTATTTATCTAATAAGTCACGTCAATAAAAAATTTTAAAAATAGAGAAAAAATATGATGATTAAATTTGATATTATGTAATCATTATTTGATATTTATGATGATAAAAACAATTTGATAATCATCCAATTTAAAATCTTTTTAATATACCGTATATACAAATTCTCGCTCTTTTTCTTTTCGGTGAGGGTGAAAAAACCCTCATGTAGCTGCTTGTAAGCTTTTGGTATGCCGACATAGTTATTTAATTTGTGTTTCTTTTTCTTTTTTTAGTATGGAATATGTTTCCCAAATTAATCTATTATCAAATATCATCATTAAACAGTGGACAATAGTAATGGATTATAGTGCATAAGATGGTTTTAGGCGACATTCCACATAAATACCTCTAAATAATTACACACCCACTAAAATGTTGAAAGTATTCAACCGCATTTTTTCCTGTATATTATATAAAAAAAATATTTAAATGGTATGTCAAACAGATTATGTATTAAAGTGGTACATATAAGCGAGTGGAAAGTGGTGCATAGATGGCACTATCCAAAAAATCTGACATGTTTGACTACAAAAAATATATTTTTTTTAATAGTGGTGCTTATTTGATAGGCAGCACCACATTTGTACTGGAATAGTATAGAACTTGTATTTTTATACGGATGTATTGCAGGGGTATGGTGCCTATCTGATAGGCGGCACCAATGACCCCTATATGATAGGCAGCACTAGTGACCCTTATATAATAGGCGACACTAGTACCAAATTCTCCCCCCCCCCCAAAATCCAGCTCAATACTAAATATCTGTTTAAAAAAAAAAAATAGAAGAACATAAGGAAGAAGAGGGAGAAGAAAGAAAGAAAGAAAATGTATTTTTATTTTTATTTTTATTGTTATTTTCAAATAGAATAGATTATGATGAGAAAAAATTATTTTGTTCGTATTATATAGTTTTTTAGTGTTATTTTTATGTTTTGTTTTAAACTTATTTTGTTTATTGTGATTTGTTAGATTATAAATGTAAATTTATATTATTTTTAAGTTATTTTGTTAGTAAGTTTTGTGTTTGGATTAATTATTTGTTTAAGTTTTATTACGATTTGCTAGGTTATGAATGTTATGTTTTAAAATTTTTTAATATATTTGAAAGTTATTTTGTTGTTAGTAACTATTATAAAGTAATTGTTAGTTAGTAATAACAACATAAAAAAATAGATAAATACTAAAATCAAAATAAAAATATTTTTTGTTATAGATATTATTAAAAATGGCAATAAATTTGATATTGCCTGATGAGATAATAACTTCAGCACAAAGGGAGAAAGTTGATAAGATGATGAGAGAATTACAAGATTACAAAATGAAACCAGAAGAAGACATCGTTCAACACCTTATTACTGTAAATCAAAAGATGCAAGAAGTGTTATGGAAGGGTCATGAACTGATTAGAAAGAATAAAGTGCAATACTTAACCCTTAGAGGGACATTAATAGAACAAAAGCATCAAATCATTTTTGACCAACTTTGGAAGACATTGGTACCACGAACCTATTGGAATCTAATTATATACTTCATGAAGTTTATAATCTCTTATGGAATAAGGAAAATAGCGAGACAAAGTGTAGGTTCATGAAAGTTGACTGGGAAGCACAATATGTGTTTGACATACCATGGATGGATAAATTACTTGTTCGGAAATTACTGAGAGAATTTCTAAATTCAATACCCATTATAAAGATTGAAGAGGAAGAAGATCCTGAGGAATTTCCAAATTGGATTGTAGAAGATGAAGTTGAAGAGACTTCAGAATTTAATATAGAGAATTTCCCAGAGAAAGATGCGGGATCGGAGATGGAAAAAAACGTAGAAATGAATTTAAGTGGTTAAATGTAAAGATAAATGTTGTTTATGTACAAAATGAGAACTGAAAAAGTCTGAGCTTATGAATGAAAAAATTGCATATTGACATAATTTGGGTCTCTTTTTATTCATTAAATTTTTCATGTAAGTATTTTTTTGCTGTTCGATATTATTTTTAGAATTTTTATTTATTTTTAACAGATTAAGTATTGAAGACGGATAATCAGTTTTTCGTATGCGTTTATTTTGATGGAATATTCTTGAAAACAACCGTTGGATGTAAATTTTTGTCGCCAACAAATAGCAATGAGATTTAATAGAAATGTTTTATTTGATGCTATAAAGGAAAGGATTAGTGCAAAAATTGTTAGACATTATGGGAGAAGGATCTCAAAACTTTTCTACAAGTTTCCAGTTTCGACAGATCGCATCAAATTCATTGAAATGGAACTTGTAGACGATGAAGACGTGGAGATAATAATCGCTCTTTATTGTGGGAATCAGAGTGACCAAAATGCACTGATTCAGTTATTTGCTGAGTTAGCTGATGTGGAGCCAACTGAAGATCTCCCTGCATTAGGTGAAGAACATGGAACTCAAGCACCATGTATGGTGGCTCCAATATTGTATGTTAATAGTCAATCGACTATACACGGGACCGATATCAATCTTAATGTTACACCCGATATTGATGTGGTTGGTGATGATGGATACGATAGTAGTGATCCTTATGATCACGAGGTCGATAATGATAGTGATCCTAATGTGGACGAGGTCCCTGATGTGATTGACGACGAAGACGTGAATAACGATGGAAATATTAACATGTCTTCATTCGGGAACCAGATTCGACGTATTGTGATACACAATAATCTTAGGGCACACATGTCGTTCATAGACCTCGACACAATGCACGTAGTCAAGTTCTTGGAGTACCCTGAAATACTACCTGCTCACTAGTTGGCCGTAGATTCTGATCCTGAGGAGTTGCTCGTGGGCCAGAGATTCGAACATAAGGAAGAGTGCATATTTGCTATTAAACAGTATAGCATGAATATATCAATGGACTACAAAGTCGCAGTGTCTAAATTGACATTATATGTTAGGGAGTGTTGGAAGTCAGCAAAAGGCTACAATTGGTGGGTACGAGCCGCATTTATTCAAAAGTCATAGATGTGGGAGATACAAAAATTTGTTGGGCCTCATATATGTACGTCAACACGTATGACAGAAGATCATTGAAAACTTGATTCCAAAACTATCTGTACGTGTATCATGCCAATGGTACAGGACATGTAAACCATTAAAGTTTCGATACTGATTGCTAAAATACAAGCACAATTCCAGTATCGAATATCGTACCAAAAGGCGTGGATAGCTAAGCAGGTGGCAATGGAGCAATTGTATAGGGATTTGATGCGTCGTACAATTAGCTACCAGGATGGATAGCCGCTATGCAAGAGTACGTGCTAGGGATTGTCATTGAGTTACAGACACAACCTTACTACGGCCCGGATGACCAATTACAACCAGGAGAAAGAATTTTCCATCGAATGTTCTGGATGTTTGATCCATGTGTACGCGCATTTCCTCACTGCAAGCCGTTTGTGCAAGTAGAGGGGACTTGGCTATATGAAAAATATATACAAATCCTACTTCTTACTGTTGCTCAAGATGGGAACAAGAACATGCTCCCAATAGTATTTGCCATCGTAGATAAGGAGAACATGGAATCATGGAAATTCTAACGAGCTTGCAGAGGTATGTTATTAGCAACGATAATATTTGCATCATCTCCAATAGAGGGAAGGATTAATTACCGCCATTAGGGGTTCCGGTGTGCCATGGAGATCCGTTTACTACATCCGGCACATCGCGGCTAACTTCCATCAAAATTATAAAATGCAGACTGGCGGTAACAAGTTGTGAGAATGGGTAAAGGATAACCTTATCTTTTCAATATAAGTTTTAATGTTTTAAGGCAATACTATAACTTATCTTTTCTTAGTACATATACAGCGCACGAGCTAGATCCATACATTTTCCGCCAAAGAATGACTTGACTTGAGGGTGACATGGAGGATCAAATGAACACATCTTTCTAATAGTGGTTGGGTACCATAGAGCTGTGGCAATAGACTCAAAGTTTTGACGAGGGCTTTCGCTATGGTCATATGACCACATACTTGGTAGAGGGGATCAACTCCGTGTTCTTGAAAACACAACATCTTCCTATTTTATCTTCTTCTCAGCTGTATTCTATAGGTTGGCTACCTTGATGCCAAGAATGGGTCAGCAACAAGTTAACCAAATAGAGATGTACACGTGTTTGTCGAAGATGTCAAGGATGCAATGGTTACAAACGGTCGAATGGCGAGGTCGATGAATGTAAAAGTATATTCATGATGTCTTGAAATGCTTAGAGTTACGGAGACCATCGGTCATCGACCCCGTATACCACCTAGGTCCTACGCAGTTGATCTCTAAAACAGATGATATGATTGTAAGAGGTTTCAAGCACTTCATTATCCATGTGTGCATGTCGTGGCGGCGTGTGCTAAAGTCTAGCCCAGTGTTGAACAATTTATCGATGATGAGTGTCGAAACCATTTTTAAGTTTTGAAAAACGAGGTCGACTTTAAAATGAAAACGGAAATGGAGTCGCCACCAATCCTTTTTGTTTAGGTGCAGTTGGAACACCTTACGAAACATTTTGGTATTTTTTTTTTTAAGATTCTGGTCTATAAAAATTTGAGAAATCGGGTTCAGAAGTTGGTTACGTACGAGGAAGGGTTAGCACCCTCGTAACGCCCAAAAATTGGTACCTAATTGATTATTAAATGTCCTAGTGTCGAAGTTTTAAAGTATGATCCTTTTGATTTTTTTAAAAACTTATAACTTTTTTAAAAGACATTATTTGGATAAAAGAAATTGATCGAATCTCAGTAAGTTAGAGCACGACCTTTCGAATTTCCCAAACGTCAAATATCTTTCGTTTTTAGAAATCCCTATCTCGAAATCAAAATATCACATCTAGTAAGTTAGGACGCAATATCATAGATTTTCAAAGATAGTTTTTATATTTGAAAATCGTTCGTTTTAATTTGAAAATGATACTTAACCATTTAAAATTAACGAAAGGAATCGAAGCCCAGTAAGTTAGGGCACGATCCTTTCAAAAATCCCGAATGTCAAATATTGTCTTAATTTAAAAAAAAAAGAATTTCTGAATAAAACAACAATTAATTGAATATGTTTTAAAATGATGCTTTGATCAAAATGCAACATTCATACATTATAAAGCATAAATATTAAAGCAATTTGTGATATACATTCATGTTTCATACAAATATATACAATTAAAAAAAAAGACAACCTAAACTAACAAATTATACATGTGATAAGATGATTACCAAAGTAAATAACAAACTAATACATAACATTAACAAATAAACATATAAAATGAGTCATAACAGATTATAAAATATAAAAACTTTAGAAATGAAAACAAAATTATAATAAAAAAAACAACAAAATAACACTAGGAAATGAACGGGGGTATCAAATTAATATTATGATAAAAAAGAAAATAATATTTTTAAAAATATAAAAAATAATTAATGTATTTTAGATAAATAATAAAAGCTTAGGGTTTTTTTTTTAAAGGATAAGTATATAATGTGTAATAATTTAGACATAATTCTATAAAAAAAAAATAATATACCCCTTTTTTTTAAAATGACCAACATAAAGTTTTATATTAATAATAAATCAGTTTAAAATACAATATAATATACAAATTTCAAAATAATACATAATAGAAATATATAATAAAATATATAATAAAATAATTTTATATGAAAAGAAAGCTTGAGATTTAAAAAAAAAAAGGAAATATGTATGATATATAACAATTTAAAAAAAGGTAATACACATATATATACAAAAAAAAATTTACATTATTAAATCAATTTGAAATATAATACCATATATATATATATATATAAATTTTAAAATAATATATAACAGATAATAAATAATATAAAGATATATATATATACATATATATAAATGTATAATAAAATAGTTTTATACAAAAAACTTGGGATAAATAATGAATAAGTAAAGTATTAAAATAAATAGATAATAAAAAAAACTAAGTCAAAATAAAAGTAGAAATAAAGGATTAAATTTGAATTTTAATAAAATTCTCGGGTTAATTTAAAAAATTAAATTCAAGTCCTAATTGAAACGCGCGTCAAAAGATGAGGGACACACTGGGCAAATATGCCCTAATCCCAAAACGACATCGTTCCCCAAATCTGCCTTAAAATTCCTCTAGGACTGAATTGTGACTAAAACAAAAGTTTAAGGTTAAATTAAAAATAAAAGAAAAACGTAATTGGACTAAATCACACAAAATAAAAAAAATGCGGAAGGATCTAGAGAAGAAATATCCCTTTTTAATAAAACACGCGGATCCTCCCCGGGTAAACGGGTCAACACGCGGATCTTTCGCCTAAACGGCGTCGTTTTGGTGCTTATGAATTAAGCAAAAACGGCGTCGTTTTTGAGATGCTATATAAACTAGTTTTTGGCCCCAAAATTCATTTTAAAACGTTTTTAAGAAAAAAAAAACAAAAAAGGGGTCCCGAATGCTCTCTCCTTCATCGGCCTAAGCTCCGGCAGCGATCATTGGCCACTGCCTCACGCGCCTCACGCACCGCCGTATACGGCAGCCGGAAGGCACAAAATCCTTCCCTTTTTCAGGTAAAAACCTTCCTTTTTTTATTTTTAAGTAGTGTTTTGTAAAAATAAAAAAAATAAAAAAAGGAGCAAATATCAAGCGTTTTATAGTACCTGTTTTATGCGAATAAAAAATGAAACGTAGAAAAAGAAATCACCTTTCTTTAAAAAACTATTTGTATTTATTTCTTAGTATATCCGTATGCCTCGTATCCATTACATTGCTGTTCGGGCTTTTTATAGCCACTGTAATACTACAAATTTGGTTAAAAACAAATCCTTTGATTTATTGCCATGTTTTTTTGTTTCCTTGCTGTTGTTTCCTTTCCTTTTTTTGCAGGTGAATGCAATAATCGCGGCGGCGATCGGGCACTAATGGTGGCTCGACGAGGGCGTGTTGGTTGCTTTGCGATGCGAGGGTTTCCTAGAAACCCTAGGTTTCCCGAAACCATCCAGGCATTTGGGCCGAATACTGCTATTGGGCCACGTGGTTTATTTGGATTTGGGTTAAAAATTTATTTGGGCCAATTGGGTTTGTATTTGGGGCTGAAAGGTTTTTGGGGTGTAATTGGAGTATCGGGTAGTGGTTTGATGGTGTAATTGGGTCACGGGTGTATAGGGCCTGGTAAATTTATTCTGTTTTGGGTTTTGTCATTTATTGGGCTTGTATTTTGGGCCAACAAAATATGTAAATGGACTGTAAAGAAAAACTTTATTATTTTGGGTTTTTATTTTATATTTGTAAAGCCCGAGCAAAAATGGGCTAATACAGCTGCCCCTCTTTGCTCATTGCTGTGTAACAGGAATATAGTAAAGACCATATAAGGACCAATTTTGCCCGGTCTGGCCAAGTCTTGAGATCTTGATCTTCATCTTTTTCAAATGTATTCTGACAACTTCAATTTGCTTCACTGCAACTTCAGGAAAGCAATATCTGCTATCTTCAGCGTGCTCCACTACAACCTCAGGGATGCCATGCTGATATCTTCGATCTGCTCCCTGCCAACTCAGGGATTACCAGATCATTGTCTTAAACCCACTCCTTGCAAAACTCAAGGATGCTAGATCTTCAATCTTTAGTCTACTCCCTTGCTACATCAGGAAGATAAGACTACAATCTTTAGGCGACACCCTTACTACCTCAGGAAGATAAGGCTAATGGCTAAAATCTGCTCTCCTGCTACTTCGGAGAGATAAGATCTACCAACATCAATCTGTCTCACTTCTATCTCGAGGAGACAAAATCTTCATTTTTCAGTCTACTACCTTACAACATCAGAAAGATAAGACTACAATCTTCAGCCAGCTCCCTTGCTACCTTAGGAAGATAAGGCTGATGGCTAAAATCTGCTCCTCTGCTACTTCGGGAAGATAAGATTTGCCAACATCGATTTGCCTTGCTGCTATCACAATGAGACAAAATCTTCATTTTCAGTCTATTCCCTTACTACATCAGGAAAATAAGACTACAATTTTTAGCCAACTCCCTTGCTACCTCAGGAAGATAAGGCTAATGGCTAAAACTTGCTCTCCTGCTACTTCAGAAAGATAAGATTTGCCAACATCAATCTGTCTCGCTACTATCTTGAGGAGACAAGATCTGAAATCATCGATATTGCTACACCGCCCTTTGGGATATGTCCTGTAGAATCGATTCTGTATGCTTATGTTTATGATTAGGATGCTATGATTAGAATAAATCAAACGCTCCTAGCTAAATATGTTATGAATGCTATAAATGCAAAATGTCACGAGGATGACTCATTTTTAAGGTGCCATTGTTCATCAAGAGCTTCATCGTTGTTCCTCTCGAAGCATGCTCTGAACCTTCTCCATCAATTTGGTCTATCATTTCATTCCCCGAATGTTACGACCCCTGGAGATGTTTATGAAATGATCCTCTCTTAGGATCAATATTTGCTCAACTCATTAATTTGGACAAAAGAGATAGTTTCAATTTTCTCAAGCACCTCCGACCTTTACACATGGGACTTCTTTAAACAATTGTCCTATTTCAGTCTCTTGTATTATCTAGAATTTTCCATAGTAATAAGCAAAACTACTTTCGTGAAAATATTATTAGTTCATCAATCATTATTTCAACGCAACACACTTTATGAATAATGACAACAAATAAATTGATCTTCAAGGATAATTAGAGTTCGAACAAATTATCAAAAATACAAAGGAGATTTAATCTGGGAACATATCTTTGAGAAGAAAAAGAATCCAAAGATAGTAAATAGGACAAAAAATAGGTGCCTTAGATATCACAGCTTGGGCTTCTATATACAAGCTCTATAAAGACTGCTTTCAAGCTTAACATGTGTTTAGAAGATCCAAAGTACTTGGTTGATGCCTCGGCATGTAACACACTTTACTTCTTGTCGATTCAGATATAGCAAGATCACTGCATACTTTTCAAAATTTGAGCCGCCCTTTTCGGGTTTTCAACTCAAAACCCCTTTGGTCTCAAGGCGCCCTTTGTCAGTTTTCACCTTGGCCTCTCTATTTTTTTTTTAGATTTAGAAGTCTCAAAGCGCCCTTTGCGGGTTTTCACCTTAGCTTCTTTTCCTTCCAAGCAAAATACTTTTAACTGCGTCTGAATTCACTGGATTGGATAAACTTTTTCCATCTATTTCAGTCAAAATCAGTGCACCACCAGAGAAAGCCTTCTTCACAACATATGGCCCTTCCTAATTCGGCATCCATTTTCCTCTAAAATCTTTCTGTATGGGAAAGACCTTTTTCAATACAAGGTCCCCCTCATGAAATTCTTTTGGATGAACTTTCTTGTCATAAGCTCGTATCATTCGCTTCTGATACATTTGACCATGACGAATAGCCCTTAGCCACTTTTCTTCAATCAGGTTCAACTGATCATATCGCGATTGACTCCATTCTGCTTCATCTAGTTTTACTTCTGACAAAATCTGAAGAGAAGCTATTTCCACTTCAATGGGTAGAACTGCCTCTATCCCATAAACCAACAAGAAGGGAGTTGCCCCAGTAGAGGTTCTGACAGACGTTCGATAGGCAAAGAGCGCAAATGATAACTTTTCATGCCAATCTCTATAAGTCTCAGTCATTTTCCCTACTATCTTTTTGATGTTTTTATTGGCCGCTTCCACTGCCCCATTCATTTTTGGGTGATACGGAGATGATTTGTGATGTTTGATCTTGAATTGGCTGCAAACTTTCGCTATCGTGCTGTTCTTCAAGTTCAGTGCGTTGTCTGATATGATCCTCTCAGGCATTCCATACCGAAAAATGATCTCCTTTTTCAAGAATCAACTAATTGCTGACTTAGTAACACTTGCATACGAAGCAGCCTCCACCCATTTTGTGAAGTAGTCAATAACCACAAAGATGAAACGATGCCCATTCGAAGCTTTTGGTGAGATCGGCCCAATGACATCCATACCCCACATGGAAAAAGGCCATGGAGAAGACATAACATACAAAGGTGAAGGTGGTACATGAATCTTATCCCCATAAATGCATAGTTGATACAATCACCCTCCATAGTAGACTAATAGTATCCAAACCTCATGATTTGTCTAGCCATCGTGAAACCATTAGCATGTGTCCCACAAACACCTTCATGCACTTCTTCTAAGATTTTTCTAGCTTCCACAATGTCAACACATCTCAAGAGCACCTGATCTTTCCTTCTTTTATACAGGATATCCTCATCTAAAACATAGTCGCAAGCTAACCTCCTCAATGCTCTTTTGTCATTCTTAGTTGCTTGCTCAAGGTATTCACGATTTCTCACGTATTGCAATATATCCTGATACCAAGGTCGCTCATCCTTTTCCTCTTCCTCAACGTTACAACAATAAACTCAAACCTTAAAAATACTCATCTGAATGGGTCTCACGTCCTCTTCCTTATTTACTTTTATCATGGAAGCCAGGGTTGCCAAAGCATCTGCCATCTGGTTTTCGTCTCGTGGGAGATTATTGAAAGTAATGTCGTCAAACTCCTCAATTAACCCCAAAACTATCTTTCGATAATTAATCAATTTGGGATCTCTTGTCTCCCATTCTCCCTTGAGCTGGTAGATCACTAATTCGGAGTCTCCATATACTTCTAACGTTCTAATTCTGCGCTCTATGGCTGCCTGAATTCCCATGATGCATGCTTCATATTCGACCATATTGTTTGTACAGTCAAAATCCAATTTGCACGTGAACGGATAATGATCTCCCTTTGGAGATACCAAGACTGCCCCAATTCCGTTTCCTATAATGTTTGATGCTCCATCAAAGTTCAGCTTCCACGGATACTCTTTAGTAGTTGCCACATACATCAACTCTTCATTGGGGAAATCAAAGCTCAATGGTTCATAATCTTCTAGAGCTCTCCTAGCCAGAAATTCTGCTATTGCGCTTCCTTTTATAGCCTTTTGACTCACATAGACTATATCGAACTCAGAGAGCAATATCTGTCATCTTGCCATTCTTCCATTTAAAGTAGTTGATTCCATCATGTACTTTAATGGGTCAAGTTTTGAAATCAGCCAAGTTGTATGATATAGCATATATTGTCTCAATCTTCGAGTTGTCCAGATCAAGGTGCAACACAACTTCTCAATGGGAAAATATCTCATCTCATACTCAGTATATTTTTTACTGAGGTAATATATCACCTTTTTCTTTCTTCCTGACTTGTCATGTTGACCGAGCACACATCCCACAGAATTAGTGAACACTGACAAGTACAGTATTAATGGTCTATCTGAACTGGGCAGAGATAATACTGGAGCATTTGACAAATATTGCTTGACTTTATCAAAGGCATTCTAGCATTCCTCATCCCAAGTACCTTGGTTGTGTTTCTTAAGTAGGCGAAATATGGGATCATATTTCTCAGTTAATTGTGAAATAAACCGAGCAATATAATTTAACCTTTCAAGAAAACCTCGAACTTCTTTTTGAGTACGCGGTGGAGGCAATTTTTGTATGGCTCTGACCTTGTTTGAGTCCACCTTTATTCCCTTTTCGCTGACTACAGAGCCTAATGATTTTCTCGACCTAGCTCCAAAGGTACACTTTGCCGGATTGAGCTTTAACTGAAATTTACTCAATCTCAGGAACAATTTCTTCAAGACTTCAATGTGTTCCTTCTCTGTTCGAGATTTGGCAATCATGTCGTCAACGTACACCTCAATTTCTTTGTGCATCATATCGTGGAATAAGGTTACCATAACCCTTTAATATGTTGCCCCTGCATTCTTTAGCCCAAATGGCATTACCTTATAACAAAAGCTACCCCACAATGTTATGAAAGTGGTTTTATCCATGTCTTTAGGATGCATCTTTATTTGATTGTACCCTGAGAAGCCATCCATAAAAGAAAACAACGAATAGCCTACCGTATTATCCACCAAAGTATTAATGTGCAGTAGGGGAAAATTATCCTTTGGCCTAACTTTATTCAAATCTCTGTAATCAACACACATTCGTACCTTCCCATCCTTCTTAGGAATAGGTACAATGTTAGCTACCTATTCTGAGTACTTAACCTATTGCAGGAACCAAGCATCAAACTACTTCTTGACTTCGTCCTTTATTTTCAACACAATATCAGGCCTCATCTTTCGCAACTTTTGTTGGACTAGCTTGCAGTCTTTTCTTATGGGAACGCGATGTACTACAATATCAATACTCAACCCAGGCATATTTTAATATGACCATGCAAAGACATCTCTGAATTCCCTCAGTAACTCAACAAGGTTTCGCATTGTCTCTTTGGTTATGTGTGTTCCACTTTTCACTTCTTTCCCCTCCTCCAAGGTTACACTCTCTACTGCCTCTTTCTCATGGGGCAAAATTTGCTTCTCTTCCTGCTTTACCATTCTTAACAGATCTAGAGACACGTCACAATCCCTGTCACCTTCAAAATCCTGAGGTTCCTCTAAATACATGTCTTGCTCAAAAGAGAATTCAGGACTTGTAGTATCATTGCTCATGTCATTGATCTCTAGGGACCTGTGGTGGGCACAAAAGAATGTACAATGAACGAATAAATTTAAGAATAGCTATTTACATGTTTATGAATGAAATGAAAATTTTAGAAAGAAATTAAAAGGTTAAAATAATATTTGTCGGTATAAAAGAATGAAAGAATATTTGCTCGAATTGATAACAAATATGTATTTTATTGAAACAAAAATGTCTGAACATGAGCCTATTTCACAAATGAAATCTTATTACTCCTAGGCTTTAGAGCAACAAGAGTGTTCTGAAAATTACTCTGTATAATTTCTAAAGACTACAGGAAGTTCTTCTGCAGTCCAATTGATTAAGGAGCTTCCCAGTTCGTAAGGACGAATGCCCTCTAGATTTCTTTGTTCAGTCTCCTCCTCGTGTATGGCGTTGACATGATGACTCTCATTTCCAAGCAACCCCCTCTCCGGGTGAATTATCCCTCCTGATACAAAAGTCTGGGATATGTGAGGGAATGTCATTAATTCCTACTCAACTTCCTTTCCATTTAACCGAGCCCTTCTTCTCCCTTGCCGCTTCTTTATTTCTTCCCTTCTCTGTTTATGATCCGGCTTAAAACGCAAGCCAAAATGGTCTCTTTTCTCTTTTAACTCCAAAATTTGAATCCCCCTTGGAGATATCTTCTCAATCCTTTTCTTGGCAAGGCTCCTTTCACCACCATCATCTGTAAACCCATTTTTGCAGCTCTAGATATCTTAGGTACTGGAACCTCCCTCCCCTCCGTAATGAATGTCGCATTTACAAATTCCAATGATCGACAAGAGCATTCCACTACCTCCTCATTCGCCTCTACATAGGGTGCGTCACTGGTAACTGTCACTATGATGTCTTCCTCCGCATTTATAGTAACCAGCCGTCCTTCCATTACTAGTTTTAACTTTTGGTGCAAATACAAGGGCACCGCTCCTGCCGAGTGTATCCAAGGCCTTCCCAACAGGCAATTATAGGAGGGCTTGATGTCCATCACTAGAAAATCCATCTCATACGTGTTCGGCCCAATCAACAAAGGTATGTCAATTCTTCCTATCACTTTTCTCTCTGTGCCATCAAATGCTCTCACTATGTTATGGCATGTCTTCATGTGAGAACTATCTATTGGCAACTTGTTCAATGTGGACAATGGCAGAACATTCAAAGCTGACCCATTATCGATTAGCACGCTAGGCAATGTATATCTTTTGCAACGAGTAGTAATGTGCAAAGCCTCAGTCGATCCCATGCCACCAGGTGGAATTTCATCATCATTGAAATAAATGAAGTTGTCAGCACTTATGTTACTAACAAGATGATCCAACTTATTGACAGATATATCGTTAGTAACATAGGTTTCATTGAGCACTTTCATCAATGCTTCGCGATGTACTTCTGAACTTAAAAGTAATGCTAGCATTGATATACGTGCCGATTGTTTGCACAGCTACTCTACCACACTATATTCACTATGCTTTAAGAATTTCAAAAATTGTTTTGCCTCTTCTTCCTTCACTGGTTCATTAATGAGTGCCTCGGCCCCTTTCTCTTGCTCAATTACCAAGGCCCTCATCTTCACAGGCTCAGTTCTGGCGCTTACCAAATCATACCGCCTTCCACTACGCATGTAAGATCCCTTACTCTAGACCTCCTTGGAAGTACTAACTATGTTTTCACCTCCTGGTATTGTCACATTGCAATCGTAATTCCAAAGAACCTTCTTGTTATCCTTATAAGGAAAGGAGACAGGTTCTAATTCCAAAGAACCTTCTTGTTATCCTTATAAAGAAAGGAGACATGTTTCTAAATGATGACTTTTGGTAATATTTGTGTTCTGACTTCATTATTCCTTGGTCGAGAAATGATAATCCTCGGATGGTTAATTTTTGTCAATTCTCCTTCCGATGCGCATATGTTTCTTTCATCCGAGCCTTCAAAAAACTCTATTTCTTTGTTATCCATAATGCCCTGCACTAAGCCCCTGAACTTAACACAGTCCTAAATCTCATGCCCTTCTACACCATGGAACTTACAGTAGTTCCTCATCTTTTCACAACCTTCGTCTGTTTAGAAAATAATTACCCCCTTTTTACCATCTCCTTCCATAACCCTCTTAAAGGAGTTCATACTTCTACCAGGTCAGTTTTAACTCTTCTTATGTCTTCACCTACCGCGTTTACCCCACTATCGGTATGATTGGGTAGTGGGTTCTTCGCATTAGGCTTATCATTGAACTTTACAATACCCAACTTAATAAATCTTTCGACTAACTTCTTGAAGGCAGTACAATTCTCTATAGAATGTCCCGTTCTCCCTGCATGGTACTCACATCGAGCATTTGCATCATACCATTTGGGATATAGAGGTTGCATTGGTTTCAAGTAAAAGGGAGCTACCACGTGTGCATCAAATAAACTCTGATAAAGTTCCCCATACATCACCAGAATGGGCATAAACTGATCCTTTTCAGAATTTTGTCTTGTACCAAATTCATGCCTTTGCGAACCTTGTTGCCCAGCAGTGGTTACTCTTGGTTGGCTGACAGTAATGGCCTTTGTGATAGCCCTAATTTGACCCCAGTCGAAAAGTGGTTTCGAGACCACAAAATCGAGTCACGAGAATAATTAAATGTTATATTCTATGCTTATTTATGAAAATGCATGTGTGAAAATTTCATGCTTTGATTTTGTCATTTGGATGTGGAATTAATTAAAAGGACTTATGTGAGGAACTTTGAAAATGTGTTAGGTCAAATTGTAGTGACCAAATATTGCATGGTTTAAAGTATGGGGATTTGCATGTCAAATTTCCCATTTTAAAGTTAGTTGCCGGCCAACTTGGTCATGAATCAATTTGTTTCATATTTTAATTGTTTGTTAAAATTATATGTTAATATTAAGCATAAAATAAATAATAATAAATTATATTATAATAAGTGAGTGGAGATAAAAACAATGTTGCTATGTTTACTCTTTATTTTTACCGAAACCATTAAAGAAAAGAGAAGAAAAAGAAGCCAAGGCTTTCGGCTATAGTCTTTGCTTTAATTCAAGGTATGTTTTCTTGAAATTTTCTTTGTATTCATGAAAATTGAAGTTGTTGATAGGTCCTTAGCTTAGCCCATGTTAAAATTTTGAAATTGGTGGAGTTATGAGCATACGGTCATGGTTTAGATTATAAGAAATGATTGTTGTTTTCATGTATTTAGGAGTAATGGTGGATAAGTGAAATTGAGCCAGTCAAATGTGCTTATATGTGGAATAATTGCTAAAGGGAAATCAGCTAGCATGCTTGTGTGTGTGTGATTGCCGAATATTGACTTAAATTTGATTGTGAGATAAATGAAAGAATTGAGTTGGCTTGTATAAATTGAACAAGTGAAAGGTTATTTTTAGCTTAATGGGAAATTCGACTTTAGTTATGACATTAGAAAAGAATGTTTAAGTATTAACTTTTGTATATATATGTGTGTACCGAATGTGATACTAAATAATAATTTGGGTATTTGATTGAATTTGAGATGGATTGAAAGTGAGTTTGCCGTAAGTGGTGTAATTTAGAAAATTTATCGTTGTTATATATGTGGTTACCATTATTGAATTTAGTTATTGCGTAGTCAGATTTGTTTAAATTAGCTCAAGAGCTTAAGGGGGCAAACTCGGATCGAGGAAAAACGAAAGTGGCTAAGTAGTCGATAATACCATACATAACAGTCGAGGTAAGTTCTTAAGTGTTTGAACTTTACTTTAGTACGCTTAAAGATTAAATAAACCTAGTAGCGAGAAGGATGAATTCATATAGTCTAAGTGCCGAATTAGTAATGAATTGTCCTCATAAGCCGAATGTGGCTAGTTTGATTAAATTAATGAATATGATAATGTGGAGAACTATACAAGTATTGTGATGAATGAATTAGATCGTATGCATTAGTGAAAAAAGGTATCTTGAAGTAAGGTTGTTGGAAATTTAAGAGTAAATTTGTAATAAATCTGCTTGAGACAGTAGCAGTAATGTGATTTTAGAAATTCACCATAAATTTTTGGAATTGAGTGAGAGGTTGAATAAATTATGGAATTAAAGCTTAATGTGTCTAGTTTCTTATAAAAGAAACCGTGTAAGCAAAAGAATTTCTGATAATCAGATATTTGAAGTGGCGTGGGACAGAGTCAAAATGACTTCTAGGGCCCTGTTTTGTTTTTAGAAAATCATTATAAATTGTACAAAAATGGTTATAAGATAAAATTTATATGCTTAGACTCCTTAATGAGTCTAGTTTCAAAAAAATAAATGAAAACATATTTTGAATTCTGTACAATGAGAAATTTGATTCGTAGTGAAGAGTGGTCAGGATAGTCAAATAGTGAAATAGGGGAAATTTTAAGAAAAATCTGGTATTGATTGCCAAATAAAAAATTCTGAAAATTTTATGGATAGAAGATATATGAGTCTACTTTCAGGGAAAATTAATGGTACTTGATTTGGAGTTTCGTAGCTCCAATTATAAATAATTTAATGACTATTGCTCAGGAAGACAGCTTGTAGTGAATTTGTGATTATGTTGTAAACATTGATAAAACTTGTTTGAGTTGCTTATAAGCTATTGATTAAATCCATACGTGAATTTTGAATTTTTGATGAAACATACATTCGGTCATGGCCTCAAATGGTCAACTTGATTGTGTTTTGATGTTCTTGAGCTTCTTGCTAATTTTATCTTAAATTCACAAATGCTTTCCTTGGATTGGTGTTAGTTTCATGCTCGGTATTGGATAAGATGTAACAAAATGTTAAAATGTGGCTTTAATCTTATGACCAAATGGAATATAGAAACTTTAAGTGAGCTTTGTAATATGTCTTTGGAATGAATGTGAATTATGCACATGTGTAAAGGCCGAATGGCAGATTTTGAAATGAATGAACATTGAATGGTTGGTGTTATAATTAAATGAGGCTAAGAATTAATAAGTAATGGTGTCATGTGGAATAATTATAAATATTTGAAAAAAGGTAAACTTTGATAGTTGACAGGTACAAATGTGTTCATATAGCCGAATAGAAGTATGAAATGCATTTTCAATCATTTCACCTGCCATTACTATGTCTGCAAAGCTCTTAATGGTACTCCCTATCATATGGGTAATGAATGGGGCCTTCAGAGTATTAATAAAGAGCATTGTAGTCTCCTTTTCTAGGAGTGGTGGCTGAACTTGCATGGCAACCTCGCTCCATCTTTGTGCATATTGCCTGAAGCTTTCATTTGGCTTCTTTTCCATGTTTTGCAGGGTAATTCTATCAGGCATCATATCTGTCACATGACTGTATTGCTGCATGAAGGCCTGCGCTAGGTCTCTCCAAGAACTGATTCTAGCACAACTCAGTTGGTTATACCACTTAGACGCTGCCCTAACTAGACTTTCTTAAAAACAATGAATCAATAGCTGATCATTGTTAACATAGCCAGTCATCCTTCTACAAAACATGGTGATATGAGCCTCAAGACAACTAGTCCCATTGTATTTCTCAAATTCTGGCATCTTAAACTTATGAGGAAATACCAAATCTGGGACCAAGCTCAAATCTTTGGCATCAACTCCATGATGTTTATCAGCACCTTCTAGAGCCTTGAATTTTTCCTATAACCATCTGCAACGGTCCTCTAGCTGCCTTGAGGATTCCATTCTCATTCCTTCCCTCTCAGCTATGTCCAAATCAGGGAGAATAGGATTAGCTGGGTTTTCTCCTGGGTTAGATCCCGATCTAACCTGAAAGTTCATGGGTACCCCAATATCAGCTTGCCCCTGTTGAGGCCTAATTGTGACAGATAGCCTTCGAAGATGCACTTCAGGTTGTGCTTGCGCATGAGGTGGAGTAAAACCTGGAGGATAATCCTCATTATCCTCACCAGTGTTAGTCATAGGGCCTTTTCCTTTGTCCATTGCCCCACTTAGCAACTGGGCCATTTGAGCCATCATATTTTGTTGAGCCTCCAACATCTGTTCTCTCATCTCTTGCTGGAGCTTTGCTAACTGCTCCTGCATCTGATCTTGCATATCCCTCTAGAGCTGTTCAAGTCTCTGATCCATGTTCTTAGTTTTGGCGCGTGTACCGTAATGATGTGTAGTTTCCAGATTTTTCTCTCTTCTGTTTGTAATAACTTCCACTAATTAGGGTCTTTCTATGGATTCAAGTGCATATGATGTAATGTAATGCAAATGCATGAATACAAAAAGGCATCGATTCTAATTCAATTTCATTTAGAAAACTTTATTAGAAAACAAAATCCTTTACACAAAATGGGCTACAAATATGCTTTCGCCCTAATGCCCAAAGTTTTAACTTTACTAAACAACAAGGCTAGCTCTTGACCACGATCGAACTGTAGCTCATACTTCGTGTTCAACGTATCAGCCTGTACCGCCAAGGTTTGTAGATGGACAACCACTTCTCGAATCTGAGCTATGGCCTCACCCATGAGGTAATCCTGACTTCTTACTTGATCTTGGAGATGATGAAGCTCTTCCTTCCAATGCTCTTCTCTCACCTCAAGTTGTTTGATGCGGAGCTCACAGTTTTGTAATACCGATTCAAACCCTCTGATCTTGTTTTTCATTCCTCAATCTGGTTCAGACTTACCTTTAACTCGACTGCGAAATTACGACTTCGATGTCGATGAAGGGACTGTCTCAATTCAGCCACTCTAGCCTTTAATCCACTTTTCTCCTTTTCACTTTCTACTAAACTCCTTTCTAAGGCCTCATTCCATGCTTGCATTTCTTGGAACTTCCTTTCCCATTGATCAGCTTTGGCCCTTTCTACTCGAATCTCTTACTGCCACTGCTTCGAAGTCTTCCCTAATCTAGCTCTTTTCCTTGACAACTGTATTTTCTTATATTCCTTATTCAGATCATCTCGATCTTTTTCAACCTTCCTCTTCTCTTTCCTTAAGCTTTCGGCCTCTAGTTTCTGGACATCTATGTCTAATCTGAGATGCATCTTTTCCTCTTCCAACTTTTCTATTTGTTTTTCGAACTCTAAACTCCTCTTTTCCAAATCTTGCTTCATAATCTCTAACTCTAATGGGACCACTCGTAAATACTCTTCAATCGGTCGAGCATCTTCTAAACTTGACACTGGAACGTTATCATTAACTCGTCTTCTCCGCCATTCTGTGTACTCTGGTGTTGCCGTTAAGCACACATCAACTAACTTCATGCGGCGAGTCTGATTCCACGCATCAGAGATTTCCTTGACCATCTTCTTACACCTATCTCCCTTGTATGAAAACTCACATTGAGCCAACCCATGTGTTGTAGCTATGAACTGCCTTGATCTATACTGCCTTAGCACAAGCAAAGGTACGTATCCAATAGCTCCCCAAATTCCAAGTAGAGGGACCCAATCAAAACTCCCACATCAGAACAAAATTTCATCTGGAACCAACCAAGGAGCTTTCCACTCCATGTCATCTTCTTGGAGATTTTGGAGGAACGCTATCCAATTTTCCTCTGACACATCAGCTCTCTGTGGTGCTGCAATAATTTCCTTTAAAGGGGAGTAATTCTTGAAGAAAGCTTGATAGGAAACTTTACTCACCTTCCGGAAATGACTGTGGAACCAAACCAACAGCAATTGTGCACATCCTATGAATCTACCCTCGCCAGCTCTTCTACATGTACTCAATGATCGAAATGTCTTATCCAAGATTGCAGGAACAGGTGTAACCTGTTTATCGAGTTAATTAAAAAGATCTGACACGGCTTCAGTTGCATATCCCAATGCTCTAGGGAAAAGCACCAACCTATATATACTTAGGGCAAAAACAACCACTTTCTTCTTCTTATTCGGATGGGTTAGAACCAAATCCTTCAGAACCTTCAACGGGATGCACTTGCACTCACCTTTCTGCTTGATTCTAGCTGTGACCCATTGCTCACTCATCCCCGTGATGTTCATCAATTTCCTCACAAAAGTTGGAATACAATTAGCCCTTGAGTAAACTTTATCAACCTAAATCCTGGGACAATGCAACAAAGCTAAATATTCCTTCACCGTGGGTACCATATCAACCTTTCCAAAAGTAAAACAACTATACACAGGGTTCCAATACTGAATGATGGCTCGAAACAAACGTTCATCTACCTTTATATGTAGCAAGTACGGCAAATCCCCATAGTTGTAGTAGAACAACTGCTTGGCCTCGTCACTCCATTGATCCCATATCTCCTTTAACTATTAGAGATTATTTTGCGTCACACTAATGCGAGTGTAGTCCCATAATTCTGAGGCGTCTCCTTCAGCCAGGCTATCACCTTTTGCTAGTTGTGTTTCCTCTGACCATTTACAGACAGCCGCATTATTTCCCACTTTATCAAGGAATTCATTCTCTATAACTAGCTTTCTAACTTAGTAACTGACTGTGAATCGATACCTTTTAGAATATGAGATGACATGCACCAAAATAAAACACAACAAGTTAGTATCGCAAAATAGAACATAAAGCAAATAGAATAAGCATACACCTAACAGGGTAACCCCTAAGGTTTAACATAGTTCTACCTAGGGTGGGCACCTATGTCTTCTACGTGCGGTTTAGCTCTAAAATTGAGGTACCTGAACCAGCAGATTCCTCGATCCTAACCCATTATAGGCTCATATGGACCGAGTTCAGTTCAGGGGAATACATTTCCCTATGGCTGCACAGAGATGAAAATCTCACGAAGACATAGGTACGAATGTATCCCGGAAGCAATCCACTATCCTGCACGGAGGTGAAAACCTCACGAAGGCATAGTTTCTCACTCCCACTTAAGGGTGTGACCACAACGGTCATGCAAATGCCATGTGTGCAAAAAAATAACAAACATATACAACAATCACATGTAAAAGGATTTGTAATTTTTTTAAAATCAAATTTCCAAACTTCGACAAAAAGATAGAAAATAATCAATTTTACGGCTTGACTTTCTTATTGTCCCAGTGGAGTTGCCAAGCTGTCGAAACCATTTTTAAGTTTTGAAAAACGGGGTCGACTTTAAAATGAAAACGGAAATGGAGTCGCCACCAATCTTTTTATTTAGGTGCGGTTGGATCACCTTAGGAAACATTTTGGTATTTTTTTTAAAAAAAATATTTTGGTCTATAAAAATTTGAGAAATTGGGTTCGGGAGTCGGTTACGTACGAGGAAGGATTAGCACCCTCGTAACACCCAAAAATTGGTACCTAATTGATTATTAAATGTCCTAGTGTCGAAGTTTTAAAGTATGATCCTTTTGATTTTTTTAAAAACTTATAACTTTTTTAAAAGACATTATTTGGATAAAAGAAATTGATCGAATCTCAGTAAGTTAGAGCACGACCTTTCGAATTTCCCAAACGTCAAATATCTTTCGTTTTTAAAAATCCCTATCTCGAAATCAAAATATCACATCTAGTAAGTTAGGACGCAATATCATAGATTTTCAAAGATAGTTTTTATATTTGAAAATCGTTCGTTTTAATTTGAAAATGATACTTAACCATTTAAAATTAACGAAAGGAATCGAAGCCCAGTAAGTTAGGGCACGATCCTTTCAAAAATCCTGAATGTCAAATATTGTCTTAATTTAAAAAAAAAAGAATTTCTGAATAAAACAACAATTAATTGAATATGTTTTAAAATGATGCTTTGATCAAAATGCAACATTCATACATTATAAAGCATAAATATTAAAGCAATTTGTGATATACATTCATGTTTCATACAAATATATACAATTCAAAAAAAAGACAACCTAAACTAACAAATTATACATGTGATAAGATGATTACCAAAGTAAATAACAAAATAATACATAACATTAACAAATAAATATATAAAATGAGTCATACCAGATTATAAAATATAAAAACTTCAGAAATGAAAACAAAATTATAATAAAAAAAAAAAAACAACAAAATAACACTAGGGAATGAATGGGGTTATCAAATTAATATTATGATAAAAAAGAAAATAATATTTTTAAAAAATATAAAAAATAATTAATGTATTTTAGATAAATAATAAAAGCTTAGGGTTTTTTTTTAAAAAAAGGATAAGTATATAATGTGTAATAATTTAGACATAATTCTATAAAAAAATAATATACCCTCTTTTTTTAAAAAAGAATGACCAACATAAAATTTTATATTAATAATAAATCAGTTTAAAATATATTATAATATACAAATTTCAAAATAATACATAATAGAAATATATAATAAAATAATTTTATATGAAAAGAAAACTTGAGATTTTTTTCAGAAAAGGAAATATGTATGATATATAACAATTTAAAAAAAGGTAATACACATATATATACAAAAAAACTTTACATTATTAAATCAATTTGAAATATAATACCATATATATATATATATATACACATATATAAATTTTAAAATAATATATAACAGATAATAAATAATATAAAGATATATATATATATATATATAAAATGTATAATAAAATAGTTTTACACAAAAAACTTGGGATAAATAATGAATAAGTAAAGTATTAAAATAAATAGATAATAAAAAAACTAAGTCAAAATAAAAGTAGAAATAAAGGATTAAATTTGAATTTTAATAAAATTCTAGGGTTAATTTAAAAAACTAAATTCCAGCCCTAATTGAAACGCGCGTCAAAAGGTGAGGGACTCACTGGGCAAATATGCCCTAATCCCAAAACGACATTGTTCCCCAAATCTGCCTTAAAATGGCTTTAGGACTAAATTGTGACTAAAACAAAAGTTTAAGGCTAAATTAAAAATAAAAGAAAAATGTAATTGGACTAAATCACACAAAATAAAAAAATGCAAAAGGACCTAGAGAAGAAATATCCCTTTTTAATAAAACACGCGGATCCTCCCCGGGTAAATAGGTCAACACGCGGATCTTTCGCCTAAACGGCGTCATTTTGGTGCTTATAAATTAAGCAAAAACAGCGCCGTTTTTGAGATGCTATATAAACTAGTTTTTGGCCCCCAAAATTCATTTTAAAATGTTTTAAAGAAAAAAAAACAAAAAAGGGGTCCCGAATGCTCTCTCCTTCATCGGCCTGAGCTCGGGCAGCGATCATCGGCCACTGCCTCACGCGCCTCACGCGCCGCCGTATACAGTGGCCGGAAGGCCCAAAATCCTTCCCTTTTTCAGGTAAAGACCTTCCTTTTTTATTTTTAAGTAGTGTTTTGTAAAAATAAAAAAAATAAAAGGAGCAAATATCCAGCGTTTTATAGTACCTGTTTTATGCGAATAAAAAATGAAACGTAGAAAAAGAAATCACATTTCTTTAAAAAACTATTTGTATTTATTTATTAGTATATCTGTATGCCTCGTATCCATTACATTGCTATTCGGGCTTTTTATAGCCACTGTAATATTACAAATTTGGTTAAAAACAAATCCTTTGATTTCTTGCCATGTTTTCTTGTTTCTTTACTGTTGTTTCCTTTCCTTTTTTGCAAGTGAATGCAAAAATCGTGGCGGCGATCGGGCACTGATGGTGGCTGGACGAGGGCGTGCTGGTTGCTTTGCGGTGTGAGGGTTTCCTAGAAATCCTAGGTTTCCTGAAACCATTCGGGCATTTGGGCCGAATACTGCTATTGGGCCACGGGGTTTATTTGGTTTGGGTTAAAATTTTATTTAAGCCAATCGGGTTTGTATTTGGGACTGAAAGGTTTTTGGGGTGTAATTAGGGTTTGGGGTAGTGGTTTAAGGGTGTAATTGGGTCACGGGTGTATAGGGCCTAGTAAATTTATTCTGTTTTGGGTTTTGTCATTTATTGGGCTTGTATTTTGGGCCAACAAAATATGTAAATGGACTGTAAAGAAAAACTTTATTATTTTGGGTTTTTATTTTTATATTTGTAAAGCCCGGGCAAAAATGGGCTAATACAATATGTACACCCACTAGTGCACATTGCATATCTGGGAGAACGAGTTTCCCATCCTGCCTGGCCTATCTACGAGGGAGATGCCTCCGACGACTTTTGAGCTTGTCCCAACAAAGGGTTACGTAGGAATCCAAAAGGTCATCCGTAATCATCCAGAATCCATAATGAAATGGACATTAAGGAGAAATCCGACAATAAGCGTCATAGATTATGCAGATTAGCTGGTCATAATCGAAGTAAATGCCCGCAACAAAATTGCCATATTGGACAATCGTCACGATCAGGTAGGAATTGAGCTTATGTAAATCCAATGTACCTAATTTATATTACAAAGTTTGTTCCAAGTTTTAATGTTGCTATTAATCTAATAAAATAAATACAAAAATTGTCTTTTTCTTGATTTATAATTTTTAGAATAAAAAAGTACAAACTCTGTAATATTTAAATTGCAAGAAACCCCTAAAATTGATAGTTTGATGGTGTGGTCCTAGGGGTATATTTTTGCACAGGTCGACATTCAAGTTGTGGGTGATCGAAGTGATCAACGTTCTCTTCAATCGTAGGTGGGGGTGTGTGAAACATAAAAGAAAAATCATATGCCTTAAACGCCATTAATGAACTTGAGCCCGGAGGAGTACTTTACTGTAGCGGATACGACCAAGAAGGAGTGGAGTAATGCAGTGGATATGGGCCAAGAGGAGTGCTGTACTGCGGTGGTACTAGACTAAAGATATCAAACTTGGAATGATATTTGTGTCCTGACAAGCCTGAGAAATAGTCATTGACTTACAACTCCAGATGATAAGAACTACCCCAGAATGTGTATGCGACCGCTCAGGCTCAAGCTTAGGCTCTAGCTCTAGCTCTAACTCTGGCTCTGGCTCGGCCTCTAGCCTAGGCTCTAGCTTGTATGCCTCAAGTCGATACATGTGCGAGGGGGACTACAGTTGATTGCCCACCAAGTAAATATGGTTTTCCTGTACTAGAGCACCATTGTATGTACTCTAACAATGGTTGCAACTCGAAAGAAATATCCATCTGAGGTCTCCACACCATCTGATTATCCCACACTGCAATATATTTCTCGTGCACAACCCCCAATTATTTCTATATTTTCCTCTCTTGTTAATCTCGTGGATCTTCCCCAACTGTATTGGCAGAGCTGAGATATACTGGATGCAACCAAATTGTCGGAGTACTCGATCCCCGTTATACCACTCGACCGTTTGGAAATCAATAATTGGTGCGTTAATGCACCATAGGTGTGAATGAATGTGGGCAGATAAGGGTATAACGACCACAATTTTTAGTCTCCAATACGGTATCCAGATGAACTACCCGATTAATAACATGGTTAAAATTTAACACAATTTGAGTAAGATGTACAAAGTAATTACATGTCATGAATATTGGAATAGCTTACCCCTTCCCCAACATGTTGTTCAATCATCATACGATATATCAGGATAGTGTATGACCTCCCGATACCTGGATTGGTACTCCATCTATGAAAACAAATTACATGTTAGAATAGTATCGTTAGAATAGTATCATTAGAAAAAAAATGTCAATTAATTGCAATAACAAGTAAAATTTTATCACCTGTTCACTAGTGAAAATACATATGCTTGGTGCCTAACTGATGCCAAGAATGGCATCTGGTAAAAAGCCCAAGATTACAGCAATATGAGGCATCCATCTATGTTTACGACATCAGGCTTTATCATCTGACAAATCTCACTATACAACATAGCCAGAACTGTGGAACACCAACTATACGAGCGAATATTCTATAAATCAGTTAATAGGGGTAAATACATCAAATGAACCCTATTGTTGTTCGCATCTGGCATCAGTACACCCCCTATAATATGCATAATGTATGCTCGAGCTGTGCACATCACCTCCTGCTCAGTGGCATTAATTGATAAATGTTCAAAATTAGATTTCAGCCATGAAAATCTCAAACTCATAAATTTCTACTCAACATTTTTGGGCAACACTCTTGGTAGGCTATAACAAGAGCAGCTGGATCAGGTATCATACTTACACCCGTTACAGCACTCCCATAGATTGAGAGCCCAAGTTGCAATGCAACATCCTTCAGAGTGACAGTGTACTCCCTATACAACAAATGAAAAGTGTGAGTCTCTGGGTGCTAACGCTCGATCAATGCAAATATTAAATTGTACAGCAAATCAAACGTCTGGATCAATGCTACTAACCTGAATCCGACTAACTCCAAGTATGGCATCAGTCATTCATCTGGGGGATATCCTAAACCATTCGACCCCTCAATGCAGATACGGGCCCTAACAATATTGAATTACAGAAAATAGTTATTATAACATAATTTATTTCCGTAAATGATGTAGAACTATTATTAACTATGTTTGATATATAATCATCGTTCTTAATTAATGAACTAATTTCGATACCTGCAATTTCAAAACAAATTTCAATAATTAATTTCTAAGTTTGATGCATTTTTAATATTTATCAAAATACCTAAATTTTATATATTGCTTTTAATTACAAAAAATACCAAACAGTTTTTTCCACATCATATTTTTTTGCTATACTACATTAACAAAATAAATATATCTTATAAATTCCAATTCAAACTCATACTCAATGGCCCCATTCACAAATTTCATCTCAATGGTCTAATCTTTTACCTACATAAAAAACAAAAAAATTATATTAAAATAATAAAATAACATCCAATAAAAAAACATAACAAAAACATAACATAAACTAGGAACCTAATAAATACGAATATTATTATTTTAAAATGATAATAAGTAAAATGTATTAGTTTAAAATATAATATATATAATAACATGCCAACTTAATTATTGTCAAAAAATATAATTTTTTTGCATAGAAGGATTCAAAAGAAACTTCATTTATAATATTTATAAAAAACATAAAATAAAATTTAAAAACATAAACCCTTATTCCCAATTATAAAATCTAAAAAAATTAGAACATGTAAACTATTATTCCTAATTTATCTCATAAAATCCAACTCAGTGGTCTCATTCACAAATTCCATCTCAATGGTCTCATCTTTTATCTACATAAAAAAATTATATTAAAATAGTAAAAAAAAATGCCAAATAAATTACATAAAAAATAAATCTAATAAACCTAAAACACTCATAACAAATAAATTACGTGAAAAAATAAAACATTCTTTATTCATAACATATATAGGTTTTTTTACTTCAATAAACATTAAAAAAAAAACTTATGAATGAATGAAAATATAAAATAAATACAAACATACCTTAATAGCTCTTTTTAACCAAATAATACCTTACAAAAATAAAATTAAAAATTAAATCCAAAATAAATCAACAAAAACAACAAAAACAAATTAACATTTATTTATAACAAAAAATTACTAAATAAAAAAAATTACCTTTTTATGATTTTTTAACACCAAGCCTTTCTAAACCCTAAGCACAATTTCTCCTTCTCTTCCTCCTTTCCTTTTCTATTTATTTATTTTCCTTCTCTTTCTCCTTCCCTGTCTCTATTCTGCTTCTCTTTTTTTCTTTCTTTTTCTCCTTCTTGCTCTCTTCTTCTTTTCTTCTTCAAATTTCTTTTCCCTTCCAGCCAAAATGAGACATTGGGGACCCTATAATGGTCCCGAAAACACAAGTCACGGGCATAGTCCCGCCCCATCACTGCCACAGGTGTAGGAGTTAGAGGTGTGTCGCTTATGAGGTTGGCATCACCAACCTGGTGCCGCTTGTCAAATGGGCATGACCAATGGATATGCTGCCTTTCTCTTAGGCTTCACTAGTCATCCTGTCCATCAATGATAGCGGGTCGGCAGTGGGTTCGGGTGGGTCGGGTTTTGGTCATATACAAGTCGTAATTGACCCATATTCCTTCTGGTGCCACCTATTTAGATGTCATTTCCTATATATATATATATATATATATATTGCAGTCAAACATGTCAAATTTTTAGGATGATGCCACCTATGCACCACCCTCCACTTGCTTGGATGTACCATTTTAGTACATAATCTGTTTGGGATACAATTTAAGTATTTTTTTTTTCTTTTACAATATAGAAGTAAAAAAGCCGTATTTAACATATTGGTTTTTCCATAAGAGAATCTAGGGGCTGATCGGGCCCAACCCCTAAAATGAAAAGTTATTATTTAAATTTTTAGAAATTTTTAAAATTTTAATTTAGTGTGTATTATGCCCTTTTAAAATTATAAAATTTTATTTATTTTTTAAAAATTATAAAGATTTAGATTATTAAAAATTAAAATTTTATTTTAGCCCCTTAAAAAAATTTTGAACTTCGCCCCTAAAATTTTCAAATAAAAAGGAATAAAATTGCATTTTCACTCTCTTTTTTTTTAAATATATATATTAATAAACCTTGGAAAGTATATATACTACCATTTTATTATTTGTTTGTTTTTCATTGATTTGGTATCACATCTGTGATATGATATATAATAGTAGTCAGTCAATTATTGAAGGGTAAATTATTTAGTTTGTCATTTAATTTTAGGATACTTTCATTTTAGCACTAAAATGTTAAATTTTTTATGGTGGTTAACTTTACATGTCACATTATGTTTACACTTTTCTTTTGCTCATTCAACTTCTAGGTTACTTTCATTTTGGTTACCCAAAAAATATTTTTTTAAAGTATTCATTATGGTAAAAATAAAAGATTGGAGTGAAAGGTGGTAGAAACTAAAATAATATATTAAAAATGGTTAGATTGCACTTGTTTATCCTACTACTAAAAATTCTAAATTTCTCTATTTATATATTGAATTTTTAAATTTTAAACATCAAAATCAATTAAATAAATTGTCGAAAGAAATTTTACCTATTTATAATGTCAATTGATTTGTTATTATAATTTTAAAATTAATTAATTTAATCTTATTCTACTTTCATTATAACTTCATAAATATTTAATAAAAATATTTATGAGTCTAGTTTACGAAAATGAGGTCTCGAAACCACACTTTCTGATACCTGACTTTTGGGTCGTTACAAAATACTCAAGAAAACAACTCAAAAACACAATTAAAGCTGACTCTAAAGTATATTTTCGTCAAGATTGAAGATTCCAATTGATTTATTAGGAAGTTGTCATGAGTTTCTTTATTTCTTTCAGTTATATTGTCTCTTAGATGTTTTTATTTTCAAACATTAACTAATTTTCTAAATACTTACAGGAGATGAACCCTATGATGGGTTCTATCATTTGATTTTTATTGTACACAATAAACACTTAGCTTCTTGTTCTCAATTATGTGTGTTAAATTCTTGGTTTAATATTTCTAGAGTATTGAACCATGTTCGATGTGCTTTAAATCGATGGTTGAATAAACCCTGTTTAAGATTAAATCTTGCGTAATTGAGTGGAGTTGCATGCAATCCTAGAAATAAGACGGCATAAATCTATCGGATTAGAGTCAAATTGAATAGGGAAATCCATAGCACTAGTAATGCAATAATCTGGTGTTTTAATTAGAAAGAAATTTCAATTAATCAATCTAGAGTCAGTTGCTCTTAAACTCAAAAGAGATATTTGCATAATTTAAGGATTTCTATGGATTAAGATACTAAATAAAAAAAAATTGTGTAATTTAGATTGATAGTGACATATGAAATCTAGGTGAATTCTTTCCTAGGTATTTTTTTGCTTCTTGGTTGTTAATCGTCTATTTTTCTGATTTGTTCTTTGTTGTGTTCGTTAGTTAATTCATTTAGTTAATTTTAGGTTTTAATCAATCACTCGAATTATTCGGTTAAATAATAGAAAGACTATAATTACTAGTACTTTTAGTTTTTGTGAGAACAATATCTTTGCTCACCGTAGCTATACTATCAATTGATAAATGCACTTGCGTTAGTTAAATTTTTAGTTAGTTTCATGACACATCAAGTTTCTAACGCCATTGTCGAGGACTAGAATATTAGGAAAACTTTATTTCTATTAATTTAATATTTTTATTTTTATTTTAATTTTTTTAATTAAATTTTTAAATTCTAAATTTTCTTTTGATTGATTATTATAGGTGCTTTTGGTTTATGACTAGAGGCAACTCATTGGAATCATTAGTTTTTTATAGTGACATCGAAAAAACTGTAACGCCCTAAAATATTTGTTTATGTTTCTATAATTGTTTGACACAAATATCTGTCTGCTTCAGTGGTTAAGTGTTCTGGGTGTGTGTGAGAGGTCCTAAGTGTAACAGCCTGAATTACGGCCTAGTCGGAATGGTGGTTTCAAGACCACAAATTTGAAGTAGAAAAATATATTTCATGATTATTTCTAAGTTTATGACATATTACATGGTAGTGAGAAAATTTTATAAAGGAATTTTTATGAAATAGTGATTAATTTGTCCTTTAAGACTAAATTGCAAAAATTGCAAGATATGAGTTTCTAGAAGTTTTTAGGATGAATTGGCATTATAAAAATTATTAGAGGTCCTTATTTAGAATTAAACCATTTATTAGCATGATGGACAAAAATGCCCATGGAAGGAAAATTTTCTAAAGAAATGGCATAATGGCATTTTGGTCAATTGGTTAATTAATGAAATAAAAAGGGAAAAATAAGCAAAATTGTGTCCATATTCTTCCTCCTTGTGCCGAAAATTGAAGAGTCTCCATAGCTAGGGTTTTGACATTTTCAAGCTCACTAGTAAGTGAAATTTAGCCTCGTTTTTAATTCTCTTCGTATTTTTGAAATCCTCGTAGCTTAATCTAGCTATTTCTACCACTAATTTGAGCTAGGGTTTATGTTCAAAAATTTACCCATACATTACATGCATGTATTTTGATGTCTAGTGGTAGAATATGGAAGTTTAAAGTATAGTAAACATCTTTTTCTAAGTGATTTTTCATAAAAACCCTAATAGGGACCAAATTGCAAATGTGATAAAATGTGTAGTAAAAGTGAAAATTTATGAAAAATAGGGGCTATTATGAGCACATGAAAGGTTCAGCTAGGCTTGGGTAATCAAGAAAATAAGTGCTTTTCATTTTACGAGCCTAGAGACCATTTTGTAAATATGCAAAAGTTTAGGGGAAAATTATAAAATTTGCCAAAGTTTTAATTATGGGCTATTTAGCCAATGTCAATATTAAATAAGCTTAATTTTTCATTTTAGATCAAGAAACACGAAGCCCAGATCGAAACCAGGGAAAAAGCAAGGTGATGGATTAAATCGAACATTCACCCATATTTTGGATTTGAGGTAAGTTGTATGCAATAAATTAGTGTTATGCATTATGAAAATTTTTGTGATGATAATCTATGAATTTATGTTATTTCCATGAATTTGATTAATATAATTTTTACCAAGAAAAGATGAAGTTGTATAAGAGAAATCCCAGTTAAAATTTAAAGAATACGAAGTGTATCATAGTCATGACATGAAAAATTGTAGGTCCCATATAAGACCATGTTTGGGACATGGCATTGGCATCGAATTGAGATCCCATGTAAGACCATATTTGGGACATGGTATTGGCATCGACATGTGGTCCCGTATAAGACCATGTCTGGGACATGGCATCGGCACCGAGATGAGATTTAGTCCCCTCTAATACCATGTTTGGGACATGGCGTTGGCATCTAAGAGTGATACCGTGTAAGACCATGTCTGGGACATGGCATCAACATTAGTTTACAATCTCGTGTAAGACCATGTCTGGGACATGGCATCGACATCAATATGAGATCCCGTGTAAGACCATATCTAGGATATGGCTTCGACATCGGCTTGAGACCCCATGTAAGACCATATCTGGGATATGGCTTTGGCATCTTATCATGAGAATGAAATTTTGAGTATCCTTCGATATTCTAAGTAATTTAACGAGAAAAGTATTCAAGTTGATGAATTTAACGAGAAAGACTAAAGTTTGTGATGAGTGATATAGGTGAATATGACTAAGTTATGAGAAAATGAACACATAATGATATGAGTATGATGGTGAGAAAAGCATGAGTAAGAATACAAAATTATATGAGTTTGTCGGTAAGAAAGAGCATGAGTAAGCCATGTTATTGTGTAAAGAATTTCTATGACATTTCATGATACCTTATCTGAATGCTTATTCCATGATTTATGTTGCTATTTTATTTCATGCAACTTACTAAGCAATTATGCTTACTCCCTTTCTTTTCCTTTTTACTTGTAGTCTTGCCAAACTAGCTCGGGGATCATTAAAAGTTGGAGCTCGAAGTCACACTATCAAGTATCCATTTTTGGTATAGTAAAGTTAGTTATTTTTGGTATGGCATGTATAGAAAACTTTGTCATTTTGATATTTGTCATTTTGGGTAGCCAAATGTGTTGGCTTTGATGCTACTTAAGTCATGTTGTAATGGCCTTTGGAAATGGGCTAATACTGTTTAAGTTAAAATTTATGCAATGTTGATGAAGTTCATGAAAGTACAAGTTTGCATGTATAAATAGAGTAGTGATTGTTATGAATGCCTTAATTGTGAGTATTTAGAAGTGTATTTATGCCATGATATGTGATATTGAAATTGGTCTTGTGGTTGGTTAAGTTTTATGGATGCAAAGGGCTTGGAAAATAGCCTATAATTGTCCACACGAGTGGGCACACGGGCATGTGCCTAGGCCGTGTGCGACACACGGTCAGCCCCATGGGCGTGTTGATAGGCCGTGTGTCCCTTACACCTAAATTATGCAAAACAGAATGCCTAGTTGTAAACACACGGGTAGAGACACGACCGTGTGTCTCAGCTGTGTGGAGGGCATGGCCTAGCACACGAGCATGTGGCTTGGCCGTGTGACCTAAATTGTATGCTGACGTCATAAACAGAATGTCTAGGTTTTCACACACAGGATAAGGCATGGGCGTGTTGAGGCTGTGTGAAGGACACGGGCCGGGGACACCGGCATGTGCCAGGCCTTGTAAAAACCTCTGTAGGTTCGAAATGAAAATTAAATTTGACACAGGCTAGGGACATGGGCATGTGTAACCACACAGCCTGCCCACACGGGGGTGTCCCACTTCACACGAGCTTGTGGCCCTCTTTTGAGCAAAAAATTTCTAACTGCCTGAAAGTTCTCGAATTGGTTTTGAACCACTCCTGATGTATATTTTGGGCCTTGTAGGCCCATGATAAGGATATTAAGAGAATGATTGGAAAGTTTTAAGTTGTGATGAAAATTTATGCTTTGACTTTACACATTCAAGTAAGTTAAATATGGTAATACCTCGTACCCTATCCCGGTGTTGGACATGGGTAAGGGGTGTTACACCAAGTTCAAGCCTTGCCTTGGGAAAAATTTGGTATTTTTTTAATTAAAGCCTTATCCTTGTTCAATAGGCTTAAGTTTAGTTGTTTGTATAACCATATCAGAATGAGCCTACTAGTTCAAGTGGTAAGGGAGTATGTGTGTTGAAGTGTTGGAAGTGCTGTGTTTGAATCCCTGCGAGAGCGTCGATGTTATATTTTTGGCTCGGTCATTTAAGTGAGTTGTAGTTGTGTTAGACATCTGAATAGTGAGGAGGTTGGTGGAGAGAATTAAAGGGAGTTGGGATAGGGGGTTATCAAAATATTTCATTTTGATTTTTCTATTTGCAAAAATTTAGCTTCCTTTCCCTTCTCTTCTCAAGTTTTCTCTTCTCCACTCTTTATTATCAATTCTCTACTCTTGTGCTCTTTGGTTCTCACCTACTTGCTAATCTGGTATTACTGATTGTTGGTTGCGTACGTTACGGTAAGTGGGGTAAGTTTTTGTTTATGTCGAGAGGGAATTTCTGATTAGATACTGCTTTATATTAGTACATTGTTTTTGTTAGTTAACTTTGAGTTTTGACAGCAATGAATCAAGAAGAACGGGGCTGTTCGCTCGCAGAATTGTAGTCGAAGTGTACAAGGAGTTGGGTAAGCATTGAACACTCGATGTTCATTGTTGTCAATTTCGTTAAGTCGGTTTGGCTATGAATTAAACTGATTTTTGGAATGTTGTTGCATCGTTTTAGGTCCTCCTGGTCTCGAGAGTACTTTCGCATTAAAAATGGACCAGGTGTGTACCCGAAACTCAAAAAACGAGAATCTGCGAAAGCTAAAACGGCCATTATCAATGTCACAGAGGCATGTGGTAGGCCGTGTACAAGACACGACCGTGTGGTCGACGAAGGTGAGGACGTACGCTAGGCACGATCGTATGGTGGCCGTGTGGGCCACACGGGCTACACCAAACTAGTTGTGTGGGCCACACGAGTGTGTAACACTGACGTGTGGGTTTCTAGGCCAGGCCGTGTGATGAACACAGGCAAGGCCAATCTAGGCGTATGGGCCCACACCCTTTATTTGAATTTTCCCTAGGATTGCACAGGTTGTCCCAAATGACTGTAGAACTATTGTAGGGTCAGTAAGGGCTAGCTAGACCCTAATTTGTATGATCTGATTGACTGATATTATGTTTTGAGCATGTTATTATCATGCATGTCTGTCTGACCAATCTGATACATATATCTATACTGGCATTGTATATCTATAATTACGCATGTGAGCATGTTAATCTGTATGTCTGATTCTATATTTACTGTATCTATCATTGGGGTTGGGATGATGTATATTGAAGGAAGTGATCTGAAAGGCAATTTATGCCTATTATTTGGCAGCATGGCTGCAATATATCTGATATATGCCGCATTCGGTACAACATGGTGTGTAGGGCTGGTGGGTGTTTTAAACCCCACATGGTGTTGAGGGATGGTCGGACATGGTGTTTGTGTAAAGGATAGGGGTAGGGTTTTTTTATTATGATTTGTACATCGGTATCTGTATCTGAGGTGGGCTTAGGCACGAATCTACTTTTGTATCTGTTATGGGCTTAGGCCCAAGTCTGTATCTGACTGATTCTGAAATTATGTATGTGTGCATGCTTAAGTCTGTAGGGTTACACACTGAGTTTACGTAAACTCACTCTTTTTTGTTTGATCTGTATAGGTAACCCTCATAGTTAGGTGGATTGGTGCATCGGGGGATCGATGGTAACCACATATCATGGACTAGATTTGATTATGGTTTTTACTTTAGTTTTATTTCATTACTGGGTATTTTCATGTAAAATTTGGACTATCTAGACTGTTTGCTTAAATTGGGATTTAACTGGGTTTATGATCATTTTTCTGCAAAACTCAACAAAAGTAAGGTTTCTACCAGAAACAAAGGTTTTCCTTAACACAAACGGTTTTTAATTAAACACAACGATTTCTAAAGCTTCTACTATAGATAATGTTTTGGCAAATAAATTAATTTACTAACGTTTATGAAATCAAATAATAAGTAATGGACGATTGGTTTAAAATAACAATTTAATGCTTTATCCAAACTATGTGTCTTTCCAATCCATGTAACATCGCTTATAACAGCACGGTTTAGGGCCTAAACAGAACAGTGGTTTTGGAACCACGATTCCGAAGTAGAAAAATTTATTCCGATAAAGTTTTGAGTTCTAATATGGGATTAAATGCATGTGTGAAATTTTGGTAAATAAATTTTACCGATAAAGTGTTCAATTGAATTACTAGGATTAAATTGCAAAATTTCAAAATGTATATTCTAGAAGCATTGAGTGTTAAATTGAAGTAAATTCATAAATTAGGGGTCCTTATTTAGCAATTAGACCATTTTATGGCATGATGGACAAAAATACCCGTGGAAGGAAAATTGTCAATGCATTTTGGTCATTTGGGTATTAAAAGAAATAAAATGGGAAAATAAGTCAAAAATGTGTCCATCTTCTACCCACCTTGGCTGAAACTTTGAGGAACACCATACCTAGGTTTTTTCATCGTTTCAAGCTTGATTGTAAGTGTCTCCTAGCCCCATTTTTCATGTTCTTCATATTTTTAAAATCCTTGTAACTTGACCTAGCTATTTCTACCACTATTTTAAGCTAGGGTTCATGTTCAAAAATATACCCATGCATGACATGCATGTATTTTGTTGTTCAATGAAAGAATATGAAAGTTAGATGAGTAATAAACATTTTGCTCTTAGTGATTTTCTATAAAGATTCATGAAAAAGGACTAAATTGTAAAGATTGTAAAAGTGGTAGTAAAAGTTTGTCTTGATGGGAATTGTGGGCTGTTATGACAGCATTATAGGTTCGGTTGGGCTTGGGTAATTAAGGAATTTAGTATATTTCATTACACGAGCCTAGGGACCATTTTGCAAATATGTAAAAGTTTAGGGGCAAAATTATAATTTTGCTAATGCGTGAATTATGGACTGTTTTAGTCAGTGTGGTAATTAAATAAGCTTAATTTGGTATTATAGATCAAGAACGACGAGAAATCAACCTTGACCGGGGGAAAGTTTAACGTTTTGTACCAAAGGAAGTTTATATGTGAATAATGTGTTATTTGAATTTATGATTATTTATTTTTATAATTATAATATTGTGGTAAATTATCAAATGTGTATGTTGAAAAAAATATATCGACAAGTGTGAGAAGCCCGATTGAACCCTAGGAATCGACTAGGATATGAGTGACATGTCACTAGGAAACCTATCATATAAGTGTATTAGTGTGTATGTGATTCCAAGTGCTGGTCTAGTTTGACTACCAGTGGTTCGGAAATCCTTTATTTGTTGCGGATACATGTCAACTTGTGTGAGCAGCACTAGGTAATATCGGCTCCACCATCAGCTTGCGTGAGTGTGCCCGTGAATAGCTCAATGTAAGCATCTATGTGAAATGTGATAAATGGTAGCTTCAGTTATAATAGGTGTGGCACTTTGTGCAATTTTTTCATGTATCCTTTAAAATTTTGTATGGTTCAACGGGTAATAAAATGAAATGATATGATAATGTGTAATAGAAAGTGATAATGACAGTGTGTTGAGATGATGTATGTGCAGGTATAAGTGATATTCATATGTGCTATGTGCTTAGTGTGTGTGATGAATCATTTGGTAAGGTTAAATGAGTAAGTGATAAATATTCACACTCACATTTTGGTTTATGTATTTGTTCTTGTTATTATAGTACTATGAGACTTGGATGTCCATTATTTGCATATAGACTTACTAAGCTTTTTAGCTTACCTTTTTTACTTTCCCTTCCCATATAGGTTCGTCAAGCAAGCTCGAGGTTCAGTGATCAACGGTAATCCATCAACACTATCAACAACTATTTTGGTATTTTGATTTTAACACTTAAGACTATGGCATGTATAGGTGGTCTATTCATTTTGTTATGTGTCATTGTCATTAAGGCAAAAAATGTTGGCTAAATGTTGTTAGTAGTTATTTTGTATATGGCCATTTGAATTGAGTCAATAACGGTTAATTGTGTTTGGTCAATGTGATGGAATTCACCCAAGTGCAAGTTTACGTGCTTCGGTGAAACATGGTGTGATATGTATGCATGGTGAATGGCGAATGAATTTGATGTGTGAATGTTATGCTTGTGGAGGTTTAAGTGAGCAATTACGCTATGGTTTTGCATTGGCAAGATTAGTTTATGTTTGCTTGTGTTTCAGGGTGGCAAAGGGGCTTGAAAAATGGCTGTAACACCTCAGACCCGGACCAAACGTTATGGCCGAATCCGGCGATGTCACATCAAAGGGGTTGTTTCCAAAACGACTTTAATTAATTAAAAACATGTTCGATAGAAAATTTACTTGGTTAAAAAATTGAGCTTGTGATTTGGAAATTCAAATTCATGTTGGGCCATAATGGAAGCCCATGTTTAAATAAAATCACCCATATGATAAAGTTATTTGAAAACCACGTATAATTTAAGAAATTTATCTAAGTTTAAAAACTAGGCAATCAAAACAGAAATAAGCCCTAATTATAGTATTATCGGAGGTACAAGGCCTTATTACAACCCATTTAAACAAAAACGATAAGTAAAGTGAAGTAATTTGAAAATTATTTAGAATTCCTAAGTAGCTTGCAGTGTGGCCATCTCCGAGTCCTCTCCCGCGTCGAGCATTCTATTGTGGATCACCTGAAATATTAATAATAAGGGTGTGAGTTTCGAAACTCAGTGTGTACAACCCTTGGCAATCAAATCAATAGGCAAAAATCACATTGGGCCTAAGCCCTAACAATATCGGTGGCCTTTGGGCCCTAGCCCATGATAGCCTCGGTTGGGCCCGAGCCCACATTCAAATATCAAGATGTTCATGCCATATGTAGTTGCCCATAACCAACCCTGTACACCCCCTTCCAACCCTACACTCTTGTGGGGAGATAATCGACCCACCCATCCTTATACACTCGTTGTGACACCAGTTGCGGCACCACTCATCATTTCAACAGAGCTGCTCGTGGCTCAAAAGCCTTCAGTGTAGCACTGGTTGCGGCACTACTTATCATTGCAGCAGAGCTGCTCGTGGCTCAAAAGCCTTCGCTGGATCCACAGTCATCGAGCGACTGTGCGGCCCTCATATACACTTCCTCCAATCAAAACCCAGCCCACATGCAACATAATATCTCATGAATGCATCATCGTCACATACAACATACACCAGTCATACTCATAACATATAGGGGTATTTCAGTCATTTTACTACCCAGGGGTATTTTGGTAATTTTATACCCTACAAGGGATGTTTTAGTACTCCTACCCTATAAGGGTGTTTTAGCAATTCTACTCTATAGGGCATTATAGTAATTTTACCTTAGAAGGTATTTTCGTAGTTCTACCCTAGAGGGGTATTTTCGTAATTTCCTAAAGGTACAGATTTTAGTTATGGTTTTGGCCCATCAACAAGTCTTCGCGACTAAAGTGAATGGACACTATGCACCAGGTAGGATTCAAGAGAAGAGGAGGGCTTAAGTACGAGGCTCTTCCATGATCCAATCCTAGACATGCATATGTCAATTGCCACACCTTAGTCTATCGACTTGTCCACAGACATGTTTATTACTTATTATGTTTTATGAATATTTGAGAGTCCATCTAATTAGGTCTAAAGTCCATTAAACCCTAACATGCATTTCTACAACCCCATAAAAACCCAAACATGCTTATTAAGCCCATTAAGCCCAAACATACTTATGTAACCTAATAGGCCCGTTCATAATTCAATCATACAATCATACATATCAATTCAACATAATATCTCATATCACAGTTTTGCCAATTTGGGCCTACAAATTCGGCAGGCCCATTCGAGATTTTGAGATTTTAGCTTTTGCCAATTTACCGTGTGTGCAGTGTATGTACAGACCTGGTTGAAGACCCGCACTACACTACCCTCAGCCTTGACCTACAATGAAAACCACTTCCCAATCAACTCCAAACCTTACTAAAACTTTATCAAATCCTGAAACTTTACCGTAACCTTACTGTGTACCTTCGGCTTTTCTAGCCTTTCCTTAGCGAATAGTCTCGAATACTCTTAGCCGACGCCCAACCCAAACGAGCATGCCACAAAGCGAAAGGGATCAGCCAAGAAAGGTATGCTTACTCTCCTCATGGTTTACTCTATTTAAAGCTAGCTCTTTACCTATTCTCATATTAGCTTCTCGATGTGGGATTCTCCATAAAGCATTAGTAAAATAATCAACCTTTGCGTACCAAGGGGTTCGAACCAAAGTCCTCTCACATGCTAAATCACGCCACCACCACTAGGCCACTAGCTTATTTGTGTCATAAGTTCAACATATTAAACTTTAAAGCCTACCTACTTGCTTCCAAATTTATTTAAAAACAAACCAAAATAAATTGTAAGAGCCAAGACTTGAACCTTGGACCCCTTACTTCCTTATCCCCTAAGTAGCGCTACTTTGCCACTACACCACACTCCTTTTTGTGTCATGCTTTCACCAAAAATATTCTTAAAGCCTACCCACTAACGTCAAGGCTCCTATGAGAGAAAAACATAAATTTTTGCTAAAGCCCAAGTTTGAACTCAGGACTTCTCCAGCACTCCCAAACCTCTTAGCCCTCACACCGACACGCCATTTAAAGAATATGGGCCTAGTGCCCATTACGCCACCCAGGTGTGGCCCATGTGCTCGCATGGCCCGCTAAGCCAGATTTGCCCATAGCTACGTGTATGACATAGCCGGTCCACTAATTCTTGCAAGTCTAAAGACAATGACCCGTATGGGCCTGCAAGCCCATTGGGCCCACATTGCCCCTTTTTTCAGGCCCAAATTTTAGGGCGTTACAATTCTACCCCTCTTAAAGAAATTTCGTCCTTGAAATTTCCAACTAACTATTAATCGTACTACCCAAGTCACACCACTATGCTTTCGTTACGCACTCTGATCCTAATAATTTTAATACACACCCAAGACATCAACCTAACACTTCCACGGTCTCTGCCGCAGCCTCTTGCACCTCTTCTAGCGCTCATCTTTGCTCGCGTATTTCTAAATTAGAATTTTTATGAAATTAGTTTATAGTTCCACTTTTTACCGCTTATGTCTTATGCAATTAATAATTTAAAAGTTATTTCGTCGTCGCAAATCCACTACAGGCTTAAGTTTCCTACGGGCTTTAGTCTCTAAGAACCCATTGTTTAAAGTAGCCCAATATCTAAATCTAGTTCAGTAATTTAAACAAGTGTAATAACAGAAAAACTTACTCGGCTCGACGTCGAGGGCTCGGTGAACCACACTTCAAGAATCCTGCAAAAACTTTTTCATCTAGTTTTTAAAAAATAACCCAAACCTAAGGCCCATTTCACAGCTCGAGCTTTGCAACCAGGCTCTGATACCACTAAATGTAACACCTCAGACCTGGCCCAGACGTTCTGGCCGAATTCGGCGATGTCACATCAAAGGTGTTGTTTGTGATTTGGAAATTCAAATTCATTTTGGGCCATAATGGAAGCCCATGTTTAAATAAAATCACCCATATGATAAAGTTATTTGAAAACCACGTATAATTTGAGAAATTTATCTGAGTTTAAAGACTAGGCAGTCAAAACAGAAATAAGCCCTAATTACAGTCTTATCAGAGGTACAAGGCTTATTACAACCCATTTAAACAAAAATGATAAGTAAAGTGAAGTAATTTAAAAATTATTCAGAATTCCTAAGTAGCTTGCAGTGTGGCCATCTCCGAGTCCTCTCCCGCGTTGAGCCTTCCATTGTGGATCACCTAAAATATTAATAATAAGGGTGTGAGTTTCGAAACTCAGTGTGTACAACCCTTGGCAATCAAATCAATAGGCAAAAATCACATTAGGCCTAAGCCCTAACAATATCGGTGGCCTCTGAGCCCTAGCCTATGATAGCCTCAGTTGGGCCCGAGCCCACATTCAAATATCAAGATGTTCATGCCATATGCAGTTGCACATAACCAACCTTGTACACCCCCTTCCAACCCTACACTCCTGTGGGGAGATACTCGACCCACCCATCCTTATACACCGGTTGTGACACTGGATGCGGCACCACTCATCGTTGTAGCAGAGCTGCTCGTGGCTCAAAAGCCTTCAGTATGGCACCGGTTGTGGCACTACTTATCGTTGCAGTAGAGCTGCTCGTGGCTCAAAAGCCTTCGCTGGATCCACAGTTGTCGAGCGACCGTGCGACCCTCATATACACTTCCTCTGATCAAAACCCAGCCCACATGTAACATAATATCTCATGAATGCATCATCGTCACATACAACATACACCAGTCATACTCATAACATATAGAGGTATTTCATTCATTTTACTACCCAGGGGTATTTTAGTATTTTCTACCCTACAAGGTGTGTTTCAGTACTCCTACCCTATAAGGGTGTTTTAGCAATTCTACTCTATAGGGCATTATAGTAATTCTACCTTAGAAGGTATTTTCGTAGTTCTACCCTAGAGGGGTATTTTCGTAATTTCCTAAAGGTACAGATTTTAGTTATGGTTTTGGCCCATCAACAAGTCCTCGCGACTAAAGTGAATGGACACTATGCACCAGGTAGGATTCAAGAGAAGAGGAGGTGGGTCACTCGGACCGCTTAAGTGCGGGGCTCTTTCATGATCCAATCCTAGACATGCATATGTCGGTTGCCACACCGTAGTCTATCGACTTATCCACAGACATGTTTATTACTTAGTTATGTTTTATGAAAATTTGAGAGTCCATCTAATTAGGTCTAAAGTCCATTAAACCCTAACATGCATTTCTACAACCCCATAAAAACCCAAACATGCTTATTAAGCCCATTAAGCCCAAACATACTTATGTAACCTAATAGGCCCGTTCATAATTCAATTATACAATCATACATATCAATTCAACATAATATCTCATATCACAATTTTGCCAATTTGGGCCCACAAATTCGACAGGCCCATTCGGGATTTCGGGATTTCAGCTTTTTCCGATTTGCCGTGTGTGTAGTGTATGTATAGACCTGGTTGACGACCCACATAACACTATCCTTAGCCTTGACCTACAATCAAAACCACTTCCCAATCAACTCCAAACCTTACTAAAACTTTATCAAATCTTGAAACCTTACCGTAACCTTACCGTGTACCTTCGGCTTTTCTAGCCTTTCCTTAGCGAATAGTCTCGAATACTCTTAGTCGACGCCCAACCCAAACGAGCACGCCACAAAGCGAAAGGGATTAGCCAAGAAAGGTATGCTTACTCTCCTCATGGTTTACTCTATTTAAAGCTAGCTCTTTACCTATTATTATATTAGCTTCTTGATGTGGGATTCTCCATCAATCCTCTAAAAATTAAAGCATTAGTAAAATAATTAACCTTTGCGTACCAAGGGATTCAAACCAAAGCCCTCTCACATGCTAAATCACGCCACCACCACTAGGCCATATGCTCCTTTCTGTCATAAGTTCAACACATTAAACTTTAAAACCCACTTACTTGTTTCTAAATTTATTTAAAAACAAACCAAAATAAATTGTAAGAGCCAAGACTTGAACCTTGGACCCCTTACTTCCTTATCCCCTAAGTAGCGCTACTTTGCCACTACACCACACTCCTTTTTGTGTCATGCTTTCACCAAAAATATTCTTAAAGCCTACCCACTAACGTCAAGGCTCCTATAAGAGAAAAACATAAATTTTTGCTGAAGCCCAAGTTTGAACTCAAGACTTCTCCAGCACTCCCAAACCTCTTAGCCCTCACACCAATATACCATTTAGAGAATATGGGCCTAGGGCCCATTACGCCACCTAGGTGGGGCCCACGTGCTTGTATGGCCCGCTAAGCCAGATTTGCCCATAGCCACGTGTATGACATAGCCGGTCCACTGATTCTCGCAAGTCCAAAGACAACGGCCCGTGTGGGCCTGCAAGCCCATTGGGCCCACATGGCCTATTCTTCTAGGCCCAAATTTTGAGGTGTTACAATAGCCTTATATTTGTCCACACAGGTAGACACATGGGAGTGTGTCTAGGCCGTGTATGAAACACGGTCTGCCCCATGGGCGTGGAGCCTGGCCGTGTGTCCCCTGCACCTAAAATTTGCAAAATAGAATGTCCAAGTAACATCCCAAAATAGGGCCTAATTGGAATAGTGGCTTTGTGACCACAAATTCGAGATAGAAATAATTATTTTATAATTATTTTGAGATTCATGATATGATTGCAAGATTTTGTGAAAATTTTGTGAAGAAATTCTATGCATAAAGTGCTTAATTTGAAATTAGGGACTAAATCGAATAAGTTGCAAAAATTGCATTTTAGAAGCTTTTAGTATGAAATTGCCTTGGAATATTAATTAGACGGTCTTAAATAGCAATTTTACCAATTTCTAAAATTTTGGACAAAAATGGGCTTGTACATGAAAAATTTTCAAAGAAAGGCATGAAGGGTATTTTAGTCATTTGGTAATTAAAAGATTAAAAAAGGGAAAAAGATGGCAAAATATGTCCATCTTCTTCATTAGCACGAAATTTCAAGGGTTCTCCATAGCTAGGGTTTGTTTCAAGCTTCCAAGCTCCATAGTAAGTGATTCCTAGCCCCGTTTCTAATGTTCTTTATGTTTTTGGAATCTCGGTAGCTCGAGAAAGTTTATGCTAGCTATAATTTAAGCTAGGGTTCATATTTGGAAAAATACCAATAGGTGAAAAGTGTTTATTTTGATGTTTTATGATAGAATATGAGGTTTTAAATTATGTTAAACAACTTGTGCTACTCGGTTTTAAGTAAAAACGAGTAAAAGGGCTTAATCGATAAAAATACCTATTGTTCATAAGTGCATGTTATAGTGGGAATTTGAGGTTGTTGTTAGTAAATAAATGATCAGCATGTCCTAAAACATAAGAATTTGGGATAAATTTTAATTTCCGAGCCTTGGGGCAAAAGTGTAAATATACAAAATTTTAGGGGCAAAAATGTAATTTTTCCAAAGTTTGAGTTAAGGGCTGTTTTGATAAATGTGAGTATTAAATAAGCTAAATTGCTATTATAGATCAAGAAGAACAAAATTCGGGAATAGATCGGGGAAAGGAAAAAGTAAAGGACTAAATTGTCAAGTTTAACCGTATTTTGTATCGAGGTAAGTTTACGGTAAATAAATGCAATATTTCATTATTTTACCTTAATGTGGTTAATTTCCAGCATATATACATTTACTTTATGAAAATATTCAAAGTTGAACTAAAGACGAGATGACAAAGAAAAAGTATCAGAAAGCCCCGTTTGAACTCTAGGAATGTTTGGGATACGGAATGTCATGACATTTTGGGTTATCAGACAAGACAGGAATATCCCATGTAAGTCCATATTAAAAACATGGCTTTGGTAGGACAGGGAACATCTCATGTAAGACCATGCCTAGAATATGGCATTGACAGGTTATTATCAGGCAGGAAAACCCGAGTATCCTTAGTATTCCGAGTGGTTCAACGGCCTATTGTACAGGTTAAATTACAGGAAATTTTTAGCAAAGGAAAGGTAAGTTATATTCATGAGTTTGTTGAATAATCAAGAAAGAAAGAAAGTAAGTGAACAAGGAAGAGGGTAAGAAATGAAGTGTAAGGAAAGCTTATGATGCTTGATGATATTATGATTAACTATTATTTAGGGTGAATGTTGTGATTTATTTACTTGAAAACTTACTAAACTTAGTGCTTACTCTCTTTGTTTTCCTTCTTTTTATAGTTCTTGCCAAGCCAACTTGGGGATCGCAAGGAACGTCAGAGATCTAGTCACACTATCAACAGGATCATTTTGGTATAGCTAGACGTTTCATTTTGCATATGGCATGTATAGGGACTTGGCTTCTTTTGGCATGAATGTCCTTAGGATATGTTTAATGAATGGTATGTAAATACTTGTTGATGATTAGCTATTGGAATGACTAATCAAACATAGGTCTAATACTATGTATGCCTAAATGGTAATTATCACATGGAAACCATGAAAAAGGTTAAAATAGCTTAAAAACAGATTCGAACAGCAGCAGTGACTTGAATTTAAAAAATCACTAAAAATAGTAGAAATGGAATTAAATAGTGAATGAGACATGAAATTAAAGCGTAATGAGTCTATTTTCATGTAGACAAAACAGAGTAAGTGAAAGTGTTTTATATTATGAGTTATTTGCGATTGAGTGAGACTGCTCCAGATTGACTTTGTGATCCCCTATTCTAATTTTAAAAATTCACCATAAATTGTGTATAAATACTTAGGTGTTATAGTTTATATGCCTAGATTCCTTATTAAGTCTAGTTTCAAATGAAATAAACAACATGCCTATTTGAATTTTTTACAGAGAGATCTAATTCGTAGTGAATAGAGGTCAGAGTAGTCGAACTGCATAACAAGGGAGACTTTAACTAATAAACTGTACTAATTGGCTAGACTAAAAATTCTATAAAAAAATTAGTAAGAAGGTATATGAGTCTAGTTTTAGGGAAAATTTACAGAATTAAATTTTGAGCTTTGTAACTCAAGTTATGATTTATTTAGTGACTGTGATGCAGTTGGATAGCTTTATAAGGAACATAGAAATATTTTATTTTTGGTTCGTTTAAGTAATCGGAGAAAACTTTTATTGATCCTGGTTTGGTCCCGAACCATTTTAATAGCATGATTTAGAGTCTCGATGACCCTTTTTAGGGACATATTGAATGAATGAAAATAAATTAATTTTAAAAGCAAATATTTATGCCCGAATGAGTAAGTTAAGTTCGGTAACGCCTCGTGCTCGACTCCGGCGACGGTCTCGGGTAAGGGGTGTTACAGTCCAGTAATAAACACACAGGCGGAGACACAGCTGTGTGTCTCAGTCGTGTAAAGGACACGATCTAGCACACTGGCGTGTGACTCGGCCGTGTGCCCCTAAATGCTTACTGACATCATAAATAGAATACCTAGTATTTCTCACACGAGTGGCGGCATGGGCATGTCATGGCCGTGTGAGGGACACGAGCTATAGACACGAGCGTGTGCCAGGCTATGTAAAAACCCCCGTAGGATCAAAATAAAAAATAAATCCCCCACAGGCTAGGGACTTGGGCGTATGCGACCACACGGCCTGCCCACATGGGCGTGTCCCATGTCACACAGGCGTGTGACCCTATTTTGAGTAAAAATTTTCTATGTATATGAAAGGTCTCAGTTTAGTCCTGAACCATGTCTAACGTATGTTTAAGGCTTTGTAGGCCTGTAATAGGGATGGGTCGTGAATGAATGAAGAGTTTTAAATTAAAAAAAAATTTTATAGTTCGGTTGGGTACAAGTGTTATCGTTTAAGTCCGGTAATGCCTCGAACCCTGTCCCAGCATCGGATACAGGTAAGGGGTGTTACATCGCCAGATTCGGCTATAATGTCTAGGTCGGTTGGGGGTGTTACATTTAGACATCGAAAAATTCGGCCGTAACGTCTAGGCTGGGTTTGGCGTGTTATAAAAACTGTTCGTAGAAATGGGAGAGAGGTCAGAGAAGTAAGGCAAGGTCAACAGATTTTAATAGACAATCAAGAGCAAAAGGACATTACTCTGGAGATAGATAATAATCCTAGTAATCATCAACTTCTTATACGTCTGCTCCTCAAACTGTGTATGACTATACTAAGCCCACTCTAATGGAGACTGAATCGAGTATTGTCAGACTGACTATTGCTGTAAATAATTCTAAAATTAAGCAAAATACAATTTAGATGGTGTAGTAGTATGTTTAGTTTGAAGGGTTGCAAGATGAAGATCTGAATGCTCATTTAGCTAATTTTCAGGCGATTTGCAACACATATAAGATCAATGGTGTTATGGATGATGTCATACGCTTACGGTTGCTTTCATTCTCTTTGAGGAACAAGGCAAAATAGTGGTTCAATTGACTTCAATGGGGTTCCATCACTGCTTGGGTGCAGATGACTAAAAAGTTTTTTTTGAAGTATTTTCCACCAACCAAAACAACTAAGTTGAGAATGACATCACTTCTTTTGCTTAATTTGATATTAAGACGCTTTACGATAAATTTGAGAGATTTAAGGACTTGTCGAGAAGGTGTTCTCATCATGGTTTACCTTTGTGGCTTCAAGTTCAAATTTTTTACAATGGTTTAAACCTCTCAACTAGAGTTTATTAAGGAGATGGCACTGAATAATTATCAGTGGCAAGTTACAAGAGCAAAGCCTACCAAAGTAGCTGGAGTTTTTGATATTGATGTAGTCTCTATGTTGGCGAGTCAAGTTGAAGCTCTTGGTAAGAAAATTAATGGTTTGAGTTTAGCTAAGTAGGTGAATTCGGTAATACAATGTGATGCGACTGGAGCAAGGATGATCAGTCCAAAATGTTTGCCCTTCAAGTTGAACATGGAGCATGAGCAAGTCGACTTTATGGGTAATAATTTTAGACCTCATACTAACCCTTATGGCAATAAATATAATACGGGATATACAAATCATTCGAATTTTTCTTGGGGTGGTCAAGGAAATCAAAGGTCACAATCCCTTCCGAGTTTTCAGCAAACTTATCAGTAAGAAAAGAAATTGAACCTTAAGGATATGTTAGCTAAATTTATTTCGGTGTTCGAAGATAGATTTTAGAACACTGAGACAGCTTTGACAAATCAGCAAGCATCAATTCAAGGACTTGAAAATTAGATTGGACAGCTTGCTAAACTGGTTTTGGAGAGATGTCAAGGTAGATTACCTAGTAACACTTTGTTGGATTTGGTGCGCTAAGTGTAGTATTTTCATTTAAGTACACTTCTAATTTTTTTGAACAAATTACTTAATAAAAAAAATTCATTTATTACATTAATATACTTTGTATAATTGTCCTCACATGGTTTTTGCACGCAAAACAAAATGGAAGCTAATGTTTCTCATTGGTTATCTAAATGTTTAACTACTACTAAGTGGTATTATATGGTAAGATCATAATACAGAAAGACAACTTGTATTAGTAGATGAACCTAAACATGTCTTTAGTCTAATAAAAAATGAGCAAATAGATTAAAACACTAATATGTCGTCTATCAAGTCCAATTGGGGAGATGCCTTATCTTGGGCATTAGGGTGGATGATTCCCAAAAGATAAATACATGGATGTGATTGACTAGACTAATAGTATGTTAACTTGAAAGATCAACTTGAAATTACCAAAAAGGGCGTGAATTGGTTTCTTAAGAAATTTGTGGAAGCAGCGAATGAATTAGTAACAATGAACATAATGATTTATAGTGGTTCAGCCCAAATTGCCTACTCCACTACCTTAGCTTTCCACAACTAAAGATTTTCCCAAATTCATTAATTTAATCGACCTTTGAGGACAAGATTTAACCTTACAACTCCCTTAATATTTCTACCCAAAATCTTAATATTGCAACTACCTTAAGGTTTCTAGCCAAACTATAAGACTCAACCCTCTTAAAGAGTATAACAAAGAAGCAAACAACAAATAACCTTTACAAGATCAAAATGCTTGTCAATTAAGCGTAATTACAATGAAGAACATTTGAGCTAAAGAATAACAATGAAAGTGCTCAAGTGTGTACAAGAAAAGTATGAAAGAATTAAGTATTAAAGTTGTATTTATTGATCTTTAAGCTTGTTAATCTCTCTTGTTGTTGCAGGACCTTTGAAAGATGATATTTATACCCTTTAATACATTTCTAGCCATTGGGGTTGTTGGAAACATGAATAGAGCCGTTGGAGATGAAAATACCAAATCATTAAATTCACCTGCAACAAAAGGTATTGATACTTTTTCTACAAGTATTGATACTATTAGCATTTAATGTCTAATTCAGTGACGGTTAAATTTAGTTTACAACAATACCAAAGGCAATTTATCGATACCTGGTAAAAGGTATCGATACTTTTTGTAAAATTTAAAAATAGAACGTCAATTTGGTATCAATTTTAGAATGGGTATCGATATCTTCAAAACTATCGATACTTGGCCAAAAAGCATCGATAATTTTTTGCCTAGAGCAAATACTGACTTGTTTAAAAATAGTTTTAACATGATTAAAAATGTTTAACTCAATTGGCACCATTTTAACTTGATTTTATCAATTTTTCCCAATTTTTTTCAACTTTAACTTTTATTCAAAAACACTTTAATTTGTTATATCGTAACATATTATCAAATAAAGCTTAGTTTAACAATCTCCCCCTTTTTTATATAACAAAACATTTGGTAAATTTCTTGAATAGTTTCTCCCCTTTAATAAAATTCATTTTCAATTTAAGGCTTAAAAAATAAGGTCAAATTTGACATTCATTTTACTTTGAAAACTTCGTCACTAGAATTTGGCATAAGATCAATTAATCATAATCAATCAACCATAAAATTTATCTTTCTTTTCTCCCCCATTTTTATTATATAAAAATAATCAAATAAAGCTTAAGAGGAAAAGAAAGTGGTTAGTCCAAAGATAGATATTAAGAATAGGGAACAAGTGAACTAACATACCAAGTAAACATTAAGGTGCAATCACATAGAATTTGCATTTGTGTTGCTCACCTTGAAGCAATACACATTTCCCTACAAGCATAGATCTTTGTTAGAGTGAGCTTTTTCACTCTTAAACAACTCAAGTTGCTTTTAATGATCATCATGAACTTTAGAAAGCAAATTATGGAAGTCTTGATTATTTTTCTCTAAATCATTTAAAATAGCCTACATATCATGAATTTTACTTTCAAGTTCATGATTGGCTTTTGAGAGTGAACTATTTTCATCTTTCAATTTAGAAATAGTTTTCTTATATTTTGAAATCATAGTTTCAAACTCCAAGCCTAATTCATCGTAGGCAATTTGCAACTCATCAAAAGAATAAGAATTTGAAATAAATGAGTTAGAAGCTACCTTAGAATCATTAATAGCCATAAGGCATAAGTTGGCTACTTCTTGATCTTCATCATAAGATGAATCCTCATCACTCCAAGTAGCAACATAGGCCTTGTGTTTTTTTACTAGACCTCTTCTTCTTCCATTAATGACAATCAAACTTGATGTGTCCTAGTTTATTACACTCATAGCAAATAATGAGATCTTTCTCCTTGGTAGATTCAATCTTCAATTCCTCCATCTTTTGGAATCTTATTCCTTTATTGGGATTCATGAACCTCTTCAATCTACTAGCAAACATCTATATCTCTTTGTCTCCATCCACTTCTTCATTAGACTCACTATATTCATTTGTGGTAGAATTTTGAGCAATATCAACATTCTTCTTCATAACTTTTTATTCTTTACCCCCTTTGTTGAATTTCTCTCATGTGTAAGCTGAAAACCAATGAGCTCATCTAATGTCAAAGTTTCTAAATTTTTTACTTCTTCAATTGCGATCACTTCGGCTTCCCATGATATAAGTAAGTTTTGAATCATTTTTCTTACCACCTCTTCATTTGGATAAGTCTTTCCATAAGAATTGAATCCATTTATGATGATTGTAAACTGATTAGACATCTCTTTGATAAACTCTTCGGGCTTCATCTGAAAGTTTCATAGTTGAGTGTAAGGATTCCAAGTTTAAATTTCTTTACTTAGCTAGTAACTTTGTGGGTGACTTAAAGTTTGTCCCAAATCTCTTTATTGTTTGAATAAGATAAAACTTTACTATACTTATCTAGAGTAAGTGCAACAGCCCGATTTAGGGCCTAAAAGGAATAGTGGTTTTGAAACCACAAATTTGAGGTACAAAAATTTATTATGATTAATTTTTGAGGTCTAATATATGATTGAATGCATGTGTGAAATTTTCGTTAAGAAATTTTATCGATAGAATGCCCAATTTGAATATTAGGACTAAATTGCAAAGGTTGCAAAATAAGTGTTCTGGACGCTTTTAGTGCTTAATTGAAATGCATTTGTAAATTGTAAGTCCTAATTTAGTAATTATACCATTATATGTCATGATGGACAAAAATGGACATGGAAGGGTAAAATTTTAAAGAAATGCCTTAAGGGCATTTTGGTCATTTGGTTAATAAAAGAATAAAAAGGAAAAAAATCAAGTCAAAATTATTTTCCATCTTCTCTCCTTGGCTAAAATTCTCAAGGGAAGCCATAGCTAGGGCTTGGCCAAATTTCAAGCTTGATAGGAAGTGCATCCTAGCCCCGTTTTTAATGCTATTTACATTTTTGAAGATGTTATCGCTCGATTTGCCTATTTCTACCATTAATTTGAGCTAGGTTCATGTTTAACAATTTACCAGTGTATGACATGTATGTATTTTGATGTCTAATGGTAGAAAATGAGTGTTGGTTGTGTAATAAACAACTTTTACTAAGTTATTTTTGGGGAAAATGTTCATAAGAACCTATTTGTAAAAGTTGTAAAATAGGTGGTAAAAATCTGATTTGAAAGAAAATGTGGGCTGTTATAATCATGAGATAGGTTCGGCCAGGCTTGGGTTTTGAGAAAAATGAATACATTTCATTTTACGAGCCTAGGGACTAAAGTGTGAATAAGTGAAAAGTTAGGGGCAAAAATGTAAATTTACCTTAATATGATTTTTGGGTCAAATTGAATAATATGAGTAATAAACGAGCTAAATGTGTTATTATAGAGCAATAAAGACGTGGAATCAACCTTTATCGGGGAAAAGAAACGGCCGTGGACTAAATTGCAAAAATAATCATTTTGTATCGAGGTAAGTATGTATGTAAATAATGCATTGTTATAATTGTGTTTTGAATGCTTTAATATTGTATGCATTGTGGATAACTATCTAAATGTGTATATCGACCAAGTAGTGATAAGTGAGAAAATCCTGATTGAACATTAGGAATCGAATAGGATACAAGTGAAATGTCACTAGTAAACCGAGTGTTTAAGTGATTAAGTGATCCGTGTGCTAGTCTTGTACGTCCTACCAGTGGCTAGGTAATCCAGCATGTGTTGCGGATACCAATCAGCTTGTGTGAGCAGCACTATGTAGCCACGTCACGACTGTCAGCTTATGTAAGTAGGCCCGTGATTAGCTCGAGAGTGAGCTCTTAAGTGATAAGTGATAAGTGGTAGCTTTGGCTACACATAAGTGTGGCACTTATGTGCAAAACATCCGAGTGTCCTTTAGTATTCCAAGTGGATTTACGGGTAGTTAAATGCTATGGCATAATGTGAAAGCAAGTGGAAATGGTTGCGTTATGAGCTGATGCAGGTATGAGTGTGAAATTTGTAAGCAATGTGATCGATGTGTATATTGGACCTTTGGTAAGGTTGAAATGAGTAAGGTGTGAACATAAATATTTAGTGTGATTTATACAAATTCTTTCATATCAATTGTATGCTTCATATGTTTGAGACGTCCATTATTTGCATATGGACTTACTAAGCTATGTAGCTTACTCCCTTTCTTTTCTCTTTTTCCTATAAAGTTGTCAAGCTAGCTCGAGGTTTGAAGATCAACAGGGTTGCATACATACTATCAACAATTGATTTGGTATTCTGATTTCAAAATTTGAGATTATGGCATGTATAGGTGACTTATTCATTTTGTTATGTATCATAATTGTTTTTGCCAAAAATGTTGGCTTACTAATATTGACGGTTCATTTTGTAAAAAGGCCATTTAGAGTTGGCCAATACTAGTTATGTCTAAGCTTCACATGTTAATGTGGTTATAAAGGTACAAGCTTGCATGATTAAGTTGAGTAATGTGAGATGTGTATGTGTGATGAATGTGGTATGTATTTGATGAGTGGATGTCTTAATTTATGAATATTTTGTTGTATAATTATGCCCTGCTATGTGTTGTTAAAATTGGTTTAAATGTGTTTATGTTTCAGGGTGGCAAATGGCTTGGTAAATAGCCTTATTTTTGCCTTCACGGGTGACGCACGGTCAGCCCCATAGGCGTGTAAATAGGTTGTGTGTCCCCTACACCCTAATTTTACAAAACAAAATGTCCAATAGTAAACACACAGGCAAAGACATGGCCATGTGTCTTAGCCATGTAAAGGACACAACCTCAAGACATGGGTGTGTGCCCAAGCCGTATGAAGTCTGCACCTTAAATACTAAAATTAAATTTGCCACACGGCCTAACACACAGGCATGTGACTTGGCCGTGTGACCCTAACTGGTTGATGACATCATAAACAAAATGCTCAATGTTTTTCACATGGGTTAGGACATGGGCGTGTGTGACCACACGGCCTACCCATACAGGGGTGACCCAAGTCACACGGGTGTGTGACACTGTTTTGATGAAAAAAATTCTAAGTGTTTCGAAGTTCTCAGTTAAGTCTCGAATTGCTTCTAAAGTATGTTTAGGTCTTGTAGGCTAATTTTAGGGACTATATGAAAGAATGTGAAAAGTTTTAAAATCGGATGCAAATTTTATGGCTCAAAATTGTACGTGTGTTTGCGTTTAAGTCCAGTAATGCTCATACCTTGTTTCTGTATGGATACGGGTAAGGGGTGTTACAACAAGTGCATAAAATAGAATGTGCATTGCCTTGCCATTGAGGTTAATGCTTCTCCTATCTTTCTCATTCCTTTCCTTCTTATTTTTTTGGAACTACTAGCTCTCCTTCTTATTTGGATAGAATTGAAGGACCATCCATAATAATGTCTCATACGACAAGATTATTTTCTTGCATTAGCAACATCATCCTTGTCTTCCAATAAGAATACTTAGCACCATTGAAATAATGTGGTTTGGAGATAGATTGAGACTCACCAAAGAAAATTGACTCAGAAGTATAGGTCATTGTTGTACAATGACTTAATTATCATTTAACCTTCTCCTAAGATCTTTTCTTGGTTGTTAAATCGTCTTTAGAGACTAGTTCTGATATCAATTGTTTGCTCGAAAGGTCAACTCAAAATCACCAAGAGGGGATGAATTGGTTTCTTAATAAATTTGTGGAAGCAACGAATAAATGAGCAACAATAAACGCAATGATTTATAGTGGTCCGACCCCAGTTGCCTATTCTACTACCTTAGTCTTCCATAAATAAGGATTTTCCCAAATTCACTAATTTGATCAACCTTTGAGGATAAGGTTTAATCTTATAACTCCCTTAAGATTTCTACCCAAAATCTTAAGATTTCAACTACCTTAAGATTTCTACCCAAACCTTAAGACTCAACCCTCTCAAATAGTATAACAAAGAAGCAAATAAGAAATAACCCTGAAAAGATTATAATGTTTGCCAATTAAGTATAATTACAATGAAGAAGTGTAACGACCCGATAGTTAGAGGCGACGGAAAGTATTATTTTGGGACTCCGTTTTCATAAATCAAGCTCGTGATATTTTTATAAAATATTTACGGAGCTATAATAGAGGTGAATTAAATTTTGGATAAGTAATTTTCATGAATTAGGAGTTACTAAGGTATAGGGACTAAATTGCGTAAGGGTTAAAAGTTGAATCATAGACTGAAATTAATTAAAAGGACCAAAGTAGCAATTATACCATTGTTTCTTTTAAGTGGAAGTTCGTGGAGGCTTATTATGCATTAATGTTATAACTTAAAATTAATAAATAGTTTATAATAATAATGATAACAATAGTAGTTATAATGAAACAATATTTAAAGAAAGAGGAAACTTGTATTCTCTTCTACATACAAAACCAATTGTAAGGGGGGAGAAGAACACCAACGGCAAATAGGGTTTTCAAGCATTCAAACTTCAATTGGTTAGTCAATTTAGTTCCTTTTTTTTGTAATTTTTATGTTTTTGGAATCCCGGTACCTAGAGCTAGTTGACCATTGTTACAATTTTTGGTATTGTTCAAGATTGAAGATGTTACCATTGTCGGTTATTTAGAGTTTTTGGAATTAAATCGATAGATTTTAATGTTAGAAGTGCAAAAGGACTAAACAGTGAAGATAATTGTTGATTTTGAGCAGTAGGGAATAAATTGTGAAATTTTCAAAATTAAGGGAGTAGAATTGAAAATAGAGAGCTAAATTTAGCTTAGAGTGAAATTAGTATAAAAATTTTAAGTTAAATATGGAGATTAAAATTAGTCCGGTTTAGGGAATAAATTGAAGATTAAGCAAAATGTGGTATAAAACCTAAAATTTAATAAAAGTTGAGTTGTTTATTATTAATCTATTTTAGTTATTTATTCCGTAGTGAATGCTGTTTCGGAATCCTCGAGTAAGAAGGGGAAGACAATGCCAACGTCGAGTAGCTCAGAATATACGGTTTGTGTTTCTATAATTCAAGTTAAATTACAAATTATTACATTTTCAATTGTTTGCATATGGTAAGTAATTGAGGTGAGAACTCTTCTACTTTGGCCCAAATTGAATCAATTGATGATTATAATGAACAAATTATGAGTATCGAGAAATATGGTATCCTTATGAATATGTGTATTGAGAAATTATAGTTATTATCAAATTTAATATATACTTATATGTGTGATGATGTACAAATATGAAATTGGAACATTGGATGTATTGAAAGTGAAATGAAACCATATTAACTATTTCGGGCTAGGTCAAATATAGATGGCATGCTATAGGATAGGAAGAGTTTTGGGATTTCTTCGACCTCGAGTTGACGAGGCTCTGGTAATAATTTGTTTCGGTTTAACCAATGAGACACTAGGTGTCAACTTATATAGCTCTAGGTGCAATTATTAATTCAGATTTATCCGATGAGGCACTGGGTGCCAAACTAGTGTATTGGTTGGATTTGTGTATCCGTCCGAGTCTGAGTCGTGCTAATAAGGGAAATTAAATGATAAAATTTTTGTGTCGATATTGAAATGACAATGATAAGAAATGGATATGAGATGGGAAATGGAATATGAAATGATAAAATGGGATATGAATGTTGAAATGAATTCATGTATTAAAAAAAGAGATGAATCATGCCATTGCATGCGTTGAAATTATCAAATGTTGTATGAAATGCTATTGTAATGTACTAGAACATGTGGAATCTAGTGGATGTGAATAAAGAATGAGCAAATTTATATTATTGGATTGAAACATATGTTCATAACATTACTTGTTGCATTCTTACATTTTAATTACTCATATCAAGTATAAATTGTTCAGATTATAGAAATACCACTGAGTTGTACCCAACGTATGGTATTGTTTCCCGTGCGTAGGTTAGGTACTTTTTAGTTTATTAATAACTCAGCATCCAACAACAATCCCAGACTCAAGTGTGGTGATGTTCTATTTTGTAATGGCATGTACCTAGGAGGTCATTTGTTTGATGTTGTTTATAATGTGATGATATTTTGGTTTTCAAGTGAAATGATGGTTATTTGTATATATGGTTGTGGTTGAGGCTATGTTTGGTGTGATAGCTAAGCTTAATGTTTGGTATGCATTTAGCTTAAAGTTTGGTAACCTAAGTAGCTAATTGTTAGTCTAATTATGGAAAATTTAGTATGAATGAAGCTTTTGAATGGTTGATTCTCTGTTAATATGTTTGAAAATATAAAATGTGGTACCAATGAAGGTATATTGGTTAGACACTTAAGATGGATGTTTAGGCACATTTTAAGCATGTTTAATTGTGTTTTGAATAGGTTAAATAGCTAGTAATTGGGTTTCTTAGTGTCAAAGTAAGCATGATTTGGTAAAGTTGGGTTTTAAGGTGCATTTAGGTACACACGGGCTGGGACACAGCCATGTGTCTCAAGTCAGTGAGTTACACGGGCAAAGACATGGGCTGGGACACAGCTGTGTGTTCCAACTTCGAAAGTCACACGGTCTTGGGCGTTCCACATGACCATGTTTGTAATACCCCTAACCTGTCTCCGTCGCCGGATTAGGGTTATGGAGCATTACCATACAATCAAAAACATTTAACATCATAATATTTAAATAAATTAAAACATATCATAATCCATTCCGTCACATGCATTTTGTCCATAAATAGAGCCCTCGAGGCTCTAAAATATCAAAGAAGCGATTCAGGACTAATTTGAAACAAATCAAAAAGTTCAAGGAAAAGGTGTAAAAATTTCAAAACAAGGGTCACACGGCCGTGTGGCCATGCCTTGTAACTTTCGAACAAGGGACACATGGTCGTATCCTAGCCCGTGTCCTCACCCGTGTAACTTATTGGGTGGGGTCACACAACCATGTCACATGCCCATGTGCCTGGCCGTGTAACTCACTGACTTGAATCTTAAGAAATCCTCATATGACACATGATCGTGTCGCCAAGCCATGTGTGTAACACTCCTTACCCGTGTTCATCGCTGGAATAGGATACGAGGCGTTACCAGACTTAAACATAAACATCTATGCAAAACCGAGCTATAAAATTTTGTCCAATTTAAAACTATTCAAACATTTACATATCGTTCCTTATACGAGCCTACGAGGCCCTAAACATACATTGAAAGTGGTTAGGGACTAAACCGAGAACTTTCGAAACTTTTACAACACTTAGAAAATTTTCATGTTTTGGAGAGTCACACGTCCGTGTGGCTTGGGACACGCCCATGTCCTCGGCCTGTGTATCTCTCTATTTATGACGTCATCAACAATTTAGGGTTACACGACCAAGTCACACGCCTGTGTGCTAGGCCATGTGGGTAATTTAATTTCGTATTTAAGGTGCAGACTTCACACGGCCTAGGCAAACACCCATATCCTATGGTCGTATCCTTCACACGGTTGAGACACACGGCCGTGTCTCTTCCCGTGTGCACCATACTGAGCATTATGTTTGTAAAAACTAAGGTGTAGGGGACACACGGCCTATCCACACGTCCGTGGGGCTAACCGTGTGGACCGTTTTGAGGTAATTTTTCCAAGCCATTGGCCACCCTCAATTGCTCACTCATATGTACACTGTCAATGGCCCTTAGCATGGTATGATTAAACACTTAAATATACACAAACAAGGCATGATCATGATCATTTCACCCCTACTTGCACATGCATAAGACTTCATACTTTGTCAAGACCAATTACACCATTTCCTATACAACTAGACTTCATTCACTTGCTTGAATACATTTTTATACCAATCTACATACACAAAACTATCATCTTTCATCGACTCAAGTTTAATAAATCACATGCAACATATCATCAATTGACCATCAATAACCACAGGCCATGTCATAATGGCATTGGTACATGCATGCATAAATGAGTAAGTCTACAACTCAATAATCAATATGTGCCACATCTCATGGCCTTATACAAAATGAATCAAATATCATCATGAGCCAACACATTTGGCTAAACCAATATGACATATAACAAAAGAAAAGACCAAGTCCCTATACATGCCATACTCAAAAATATTGAGACTAACTATACCCAAAAGTTCTAATTGATAGTGTGATCGAGTCTCCGACTTCCTTCGATCCCTGAGCTAGCTTAGCAATACTATAATAAAATGGAAAGGAAGGGGGGTAAGCATAAAGCTTAGTAAGTTTGCATGTAAATAATTAACAACATTGGCCATGCATTAACATACACATAACATAATATAATTTATCACAATGCCATCAGGTTTCATAGATACATCTTAAATCATGCCATTTACGTAACACACGATAAAATCGTGATCATAATCCATACATTCACTTTTCACTGAGGTCTCATCATTTCATAACCTTAATATTCATAAGCTTTGTGTACATACCTATATCCTTTTAACATGATTATACCTTGTCGTTTCCTTGAGAAAATCTTTGAATTACCTGTTGAACCACTTGGAATACTAAAGGATACTCAGGAAATTTACACGCATAGGATCGTACCGATGCCACATCCCAAATATGGTCTTATACGGAAATTCAATAACCCTAATGTCATGACGTGTATATCCTATCTACTCCTAAGGTTCAATCAGGATTTCAAAGTGTCGAAACTTGTCAAATTGTCATCGAATCATTATTAAGCAAATCCACAGAGACAGTTATACAATTCATGTTATATTAAAGTATTGAAATACATAATAACGTAATGTTGCATTATTTACTTTCAAACTGACCTCGGTACAAAATATGGACAATTTATTCGATTAGTCCAAAAGCTTGTTCTTTCCCCGGGGTAGGTTCGGACTCTATTTTTCCTGATCTATAATAAGTAATTTCACTCATTTAATTATCACATTGATCAAAACAGCCCATAAATCATACATTGGCAAAATTATAGTTTTTCCCTTAAACTTTCACATATTTACAAATTAGTCCCTAGGCTCGTAAAATGAAATGTGTCCATTTTCTTTTTACCCAAGCCTAGCCGAACATATAACAATCCTATACCAACCCACATTTTCATAAAAATCATATTTTTATCACTTATTTTACACATTTTCCAAATAAGTCCTTTTTAGGTGTTTTCGTGAGAAATCACTTTGCAAAAGGTGTTTATCTAACATCAAACTTTCATATTTTTCCATTAAACATCAAAATACTATCATATCACACATGGGTAGTTTTTTGAACGTGAATCTTAGCTCAAATAAATGGTCGAAATAGCTAAATCATGCTTCAAGGATCTAAAAAATGTAAAGAACATAAAAATGGGGATTGGATGCACTTATTTTGAGCTTGAAAAAAAATGGCAGAACCCTAGCTATGGAGGCTTGAAAATTTCGGCTGGAGGAAGAAGAAGAAGAAGAATATGATGGACACTTTTTGACTTTGTTTTGTCCTTTTGTTCTATATTAATCCAAATGACCAAAATGCCCTTTTTACTAAACTTTTAAATTTTATCCATGCATGCTTATTTTTGTCCATAAACATAGAAATTGGGAAATTTGCTATTTAAGGGCTTCTAATTAATAATCTAAAGCTATTTCATACTTTGAGCTTCTATAATCTCATATTTTGCAACTTATTCAATTTAGTTCGAACTATCAAATTAGACACTTTATGCATAAATTTTCTTCATGAAACTTTCACACAATCTGTAACGCCCCAATTTATCGGGTTTTTGAATTTCTGCATAGATTATCTTTGCATGGCTTGTTGTGTTATATTGTTGTGTTATATTGTTGTGATTGGATGTGTTTAATGGACCTCTAGAAGGCTTAGGTTTAAGTCTAAAGCTTCGCAAAATTTTAATTTTTGGCCTTTGGTGAGAGTGGGCTTGAGCTTAATGGGCTTATAAATTAAAGTTGGGTTTTTAAAGCACAAGAAAGCCTATGTTAAAGTGGCAAGATGGCACCACTTAAAACACAGGGGGTGGCGTGTCAAGGTTGGTGAAGGAGCTGAGGTTCGAATCCCTTGGTTGGTAAAGTGGTTGTTTTATTTTATTGCAAGTACAAGGTAAGAGATGGAACTCAAGTGGAACGCTAAAGGAAGGTGTTTGAATTACTCATGGGATTGGATCAAGAAGTGATAAGGGGAGAAAATTTAGGAGCTGTTTGGGGAAACAAGAGTTGGCCGAATATGGGTCTCTTGGGGAGCAATTTCGGTTAAGGTCTGTAGCGGTTGCATAATCAGCAAGCAGAGAAAAATGTGTGTGCCAAATGCTTCTTGGGTTCTTTTGGTGTTTTAGTTTTCGGTATTTTTGGTAGGTAAGTGCTGATTAGGTAAGTCTCTAGGGTGCTTACAATCTTTTCTTCTTTTCTCTCCTTCTTCATTTGTTCTAAAAGCCTAAAACATAGTCCACAACTCTCTTGTGCTGATTTGTTTAAGAACCAAACCCTTTTTCTTTTCTTTTTCTTCTCAAGCCGAATCTATTCCTTTCTTCTCCTCTTTCTTCTTTGTTTCATTATCTGAATAGGCTTACTTGAAACCTCACTTGGCCGACTCCCCAAAAGCTTAAATCCTAAAATATATAGTCTTGTGCTGATTTCTTCTTGGCCGAACGTCTTGTTCTTCTCTTCTCTATCTCTTTATTGTTTTTCACTTGCACTCCCTAATAGCCGAACTCTCTTATCTATTTGTAAACATTTACCCTTTGACCGAATACCTTAGACATCTTCTTCACCTTCGGGTTTTGGGTAGATCTACTAGAGATCGGGTTTTGGTCTAGTGAAAGATGACTTTGGTGGTAGCTTTTGGATCGAGCGAATTGTTGGGTAAGAACTTCAATCTTCTCTTGCTTTTGGTTAAGGGAAAAGTCAAAACCCCCTAACCCTTTTGTACTAATTGATCTAGATCCTTTCTAAGGGTTTAGTTGTTAGGCTCTTTTGATACTAATGGAGTTTTATGGCTTGTCGTAAGGTGGATCTCGTGGAGGCTAGAGTGGTTAACGATATCAAAGCGATCTAGATCTAGATCTAGATCTAGTGGTTAGATTCGGCAAGGGTAAGTGTTGGTGATGCTCTATTGTGGTCGAATAGTTGGTATCGATTATTCCATTGGATTATAGTTGACGATTATTCAATCGTTCGAGGGATTGCAGCATATTTCGCAAACAGGTGTGTAATCGACACCCTCTAGTAGACTAGATCGGCAAAAGTTGAAAAGCCGAAATGCTGGCATTTCGAGGGTTTACGAGCGTACGAGCACTCGTGGGTCGGTTTGAAATGGTAAAGTTGTTAATCACGAACGGTAAGACTGTGGTGCGCGTTTTCGTGCATTTAGGTGGTTTTGGGCCTCGAAAGATCGAGTTTGGGCCCAATGGGCTTACGGCCCCATATGGGTGAAATCCTACTATAGGTATATTCTGGTAATCTGGATATTAAATCTGCTAAAATATGTGTAAAATTTGGACTTAGTGGGCCACAATAGCTTGTGGGCTCCGTAGGGCCTATTAGGAGTTTTAGGGCCCGATGACTCTATATTAATGAAATGGGCTAATTAAGACACTCGGACGATGTTAGATCTGTTAGTAGACTGTCATAAGCATAAAACCCTAAAACCAAGCAAAGTTACTGAAACACCCCTAAAGGGTGGAAAATTACTGTTTTACCCCTAGGTGCTAAAAGACCATTTTACCCTTAGGATTAGGTTGACTGATTTGCATGTTACTATTTCTGATATTCTGTATGCCATAACATGTATATTCTGATTTGCATGTGTTGGGATATTATTGTGAAGGAAGTGCTTAAAGTGGCAATGCCACGTATTCTGCTTAGAGGCTCTACCTTGTATTACTGTTCTGGTGGTTTGGCCACGATATCTGTTTAAGCAGCTCTGCTGCGATTGTGGTGTGTAGGGCTGGGTGGGTTGAGTTATTCCCCACATGGTGTGTAGGGCTGGTGCCGGTGGTGTGTAGGGCTGGATTGGGCTTGGGCATTGCATACATGCATATAATACTGTAATCTGATCTGTTACTGTAATGGGCCCAAGGCCACACCATTTTCTGAATAGGGCCAATGCCCAGTTTAAACTATATCTAAATAGGGCTTCGGCCCAGTCTATGCTTGAACTAATCTCTGATACTGGTTGGGTTAGCTTACACACTGAGTTTTCACAAACTCACCCCCTTTCTTTTCTATCCATGCAGGTGACCCCCAACTATAGAGGACTTGGAGCTGCGAGGGATTCGGAGTGGCCACTTGAACTATTTTTCGGTTTTATATTTTTCTAAGCTTACTTTACTTTATTATTCTTTAATTTTTCAGAAGTTGTAATAAGGCTGCTCATATTTTTATTTTGGTTATTTCTTTTATTTTATTTATCACTTGTTTAAAACACAAGACTAGTTTGCACAGGTTTTATTTCAAACTTAACAAACGTTTTTAAAACACACGAGACGTAACAAATGGGTAACTTAATAACGACGACTCAACTACAAGATCTTTTAAAAGTTAACCTCAATTGGTAGTGGATAGGGCTTTTATAAACTAATACAGTTTTTATTTTCAAAAGGTATAATGTGGTTTTGCTTAAGTCACCATAGTAGTTATTAAAAAGATCAAAGCGTAATTAACTGTCCATGTGACACACCAGATCTGGCCATAACGTCTGGGACGTGTTTGGGGTGTTGCACAATCGTGTAAACATGTCATAGACCTCAAAATAATCATAAAATAAATATTTCTACTTTAGATTTGTAGTCTCAAAACCATTATTCCGACTAGGCCCAATACCTGGGTGTTACAATATGCCTCACACGACTATGTCACACGGCCGTCTTCCAAGCCATGTAAACACAAAATTAACTAAAATCAAGCCATTTCAAAACCATTTCATACATAACTTTTCAAATAATTGAAACACATATTCAAGGGGGTTCAAACACTATTCAAACTTGCATAATTATACCATTTCAAAACAACTTAATTCATCTAACCAATATGCCATTCAAAGGCACCATATTTGCATCCAAACATCATTTACCTAAACATGTCAATATTGCTTTCTTTCAAGCATGAATACCTAATTCCATTATGTAACTAGAACATATCACACATGACCATTTTGAAGCCAACATCAACATATCGTATGACCATGCACATCAATTACCTAAAGCGATCAAAGAGACTTAACATAACAAACATTACAAGTCCATCAACCATACATAAACATCAAGGCACAAACATGCCAAATTACCATTTACACACTCACTAATTACCATTACAAGACATCTTATACATGTTGATATTGTCATTTCTATGCATAATAATCTAATTCAAATATGAACTAAAACATGTCACAAGTAATCATTTTCAAACCATCATCAACATGCCAAGAGTACCTTATAAACAAGCATCTTAAAGTTACCAAAACAACATAACTTGGTAAGGCATCAAAGTGTGCCAAACCAACATAGCTTTCCAAAGCTTATACAAGCCAAAACACCATTAACACATACACCAAAATACCTTTACAAATCACCCTATACATGCCATTATAAACCTTATCCAAATTACACAAAAACTACCGAATTGACTATTGGATAGTGTGATAGGTCTCCGACAAGCTTCCAACTGATCGAGCTTTTGAAAATCTATAAAATAAAGGAAAATAACTACATAAGCAATGAATGCTTAGTAAGCTCGTATAAACTTAAAACATAACTTACCATTTCAATAATGAAATTTATAGAATAAGTACAAGCCTTTACCAATGTCATAAGCTTAATAAAAGCCTATATAACACCATCAAACTCACAAGTTAATAGGCTCATCAACAACACATATAAACTCATGTACATCATAAATAGAATTTCATAAGATGCATTACATAAGCATTAACCCTTTCATATAGTTATGAACCTTTCCATTAAGTCACTTACCACTCCGTTCATTTTCTTACTCGTTGTGCCATCTAGAATTACATCAGATACTCGAGAAAGCTCACACAAAGTGTGTCTTTGCATATAATCGTAACCTTTCCTTTACATCAATGCTCATATGAGCTGTGAAATGGCATGCTCACATGAGCTGTGGGTCGGAATGTAAGCTACATGATGCTACTCACACAAGCTATGGAGAATCCGCAACAAATGCAGGACCTCAGCCATGGATAGGACATTCAAGACTAGTACCCGAAACATGAAATCCCTAATGACATGTCATTTGTATCCTAAGAATTCCTAAGGTTCAACGGGGACTTAATATTCGTAATTCATCATAGCATTGATACATTTGTATATTGCTTCAATTACATCAAAACAACATACTAAACATTCAAATATAGTTAACATAAAAATGATTACGGTTCATACAAACTTACCTATACCAAAACGATGCCCTAACGTGATTTAACAACTAATCCGCTATTTTGGTTTTCCTGTGATTAGTGTCTGTTTGAGTCATTTCTTGATCTAGATAAATAATTTTATTCCATTAATCTCATTCCAGCATTTAAAATAAATAATTTAGCTTGTAACCCATAATAATGAAATTTTATAAAATTACCCTCAAAGTTTACCCTTTTTCACAATTTAGTCCTTAAACCCGAAACTTGTAATTTCATCATTTTTAATTAAAATTCATGCTAACCAATTTTTATCTAATTTTATAACATCTCATATTTATCATCAATTTTCAATATTTTCCTTTAATTTTACCATTTTCATTAATAAATCCCTAAACTTGAAAATCACCAAAAATTACTTAACAAAATACTTATATTTAACACCCAAGCTTATTAATCTATCATACAATTTCAAGAACACTTCAATTTTATCCTTGGTAAAATTCTAAACATTTAACAATTTAACAAATTGACCCCCGGGTTAGCTAGATTAAGCTAAAATGATAACAAAAACATAAAAATCATTAAAAACGAATGCAAAATGGACTTACATGCATGAATTGGAGCTTGGCCGAACCTTAACTCAAAAATGGCTTCCTTCATTTATTTGCTTCGGTTTGTTTCTCCTCAAAAAGAAGATGATAGCATGTTCTTTTTTTTATGTTTTAACTATTATTAAATTTCAATTTTAACCTTACTTTCAACTTATTTCATATATAAGTTGCATGTACATATATGTCCACTCAAAAGTATAGGGTAAAATTGTTATTCAAAGCCCTTTAATCATTACCTTTTAGCTATTAAACACATATAACTAATAACGATTAAATTTGCATTCTATATGATTTAATCATTTTTCTTTAATTAACTATCTAAATATTAAAATTTCTATATAAAATTTTAATACGACCTTAATAACACTACGTAAATATTTTATTAAATATTACAGCTTGATTTATAAAAATGAGGTCTTGATACCTCATTTTCTATAAACCACTTGACTTTATGGTCATACCACTTGAACCTAATTATTCATTCAAATAGCATAAATTTCCAATTAAAAAATTTATGTTAATACCATATTTGACTCATAAATATTATATAATAACATTTACGAACTTACTTGTCAGATTTGTGGCCCCAAAACTATTGTTTTCGACACCACTGAAACACGGGTTGTTACAATGTGACTCCTATTTTTAGGTTTTTTTTAAATTTTCTGTAAACTTTCAAAATTGTTTCAAATTAGTCGCTATTTATTTTTAGACTATTTTAGGGTCTCGTAGACTCATGTTAAAGATTGTAATAGTAATTTTTACTTTCATTTGGAATGATATAGCAAACCTAAGCTAGGTAAAGTAGGTCATTCTACTAATATCATCGAAGGTAGTAGTCGGAGAATGGTCCAATACTCTAATGCTAATAATTGGAATAGTCTTGTTATGTATCCAACTTCTAACTTTCAAGAGGGGATAAATAATAAGAGTGTAGGCAGTGGAATATCAAGTTTAGCATTGCATAGCACGATTCATTATTCAATTGTATAAGACTTTAGTACGAAAGTATTAGATTGTTATGATTTGCTCCTATATAATAAATGATAATAGTTAGCTTGCACCATTGCTTATGATGTAGTTAAATGTTTTGATTTGTTAGGAATGCCTGTGACCCTAATTTAATAACGAAGAGAGGTTAGAGGTGTTACATTTAGTGGTATCAGAGCTACAAACATTTAGTGGTATCAGAGCTACAAGTTTAGTCGTTTATTAGACTAAATCAAGCTCAGAATTGAGTCTAGATGTACATGCCAACATTGAGTCGAGTATGAGTCGGGATTTGGATGTTGATTATAATTATTTATGTTTTATAGTTAAAAGATGGCAAATGAATCAAATAATGAGGTTGAACAAGAGTTTTACTCTAGTGATGAGTATATTGATGATTATGAATAAACTAAGTCAGTAACACTGAGTGCTAACCCAGTTGGTGCTCAACAACCTAATTTTGAGCAAGGTAAGAATGATGGATTAGGTGATTCAAATTTTCTTTGAGCAATCGTTGATGCTCTTCAGCGTGTTGTGGGAAGTACTTCTGCTATAGTACCTACACCGACTGTCTAGCGGGCTCAGATAAAAGAATTGCAGAGATATGGTGTGACTGAGTTTTTGGGGTTGAAAAGGGTTGATCCCTCAACAAATGAAGTTTGAATTGAATCAACTAAACGTGTCTTGCAACAACTTGAATGCGACCATCACAAAAGTGTAATTTGTGTTATTTGTCTACTGCAAGGAGAAGCGTATACTTGCTGGCAATCAATAAAACTTCTGTACCTATCAAAAGAGTTAATTGGAGTTCTTCCAAAAGGAATTTCAAAAGAAATATGTCAGAGAATTGTATCTCGAAGATAGGAGACAAGTTTTTCTTGCTAAAATAGAATGGGATGTTAGTGGTTGATTATGAACGAGAATTTTTATGTCTCAATAAGTACGCTATTAAATTTGTGTCATCCGAAATTGAAAGTTGTAAATGATTTCTGCGTGGACTACATGATAAGCTTCAAGTACAGTTGGTATCGCACCGAATCACAAAGTTTGTCGATCTTGTTGAACAGGCAAAAATGGTAGAACGGGCTTTGGGTCTTGATAAAAAGGCTGAGGTTACTTGCACTGCTGGAAAGCGGTTTGCAGCTACTAGTTCGTATCCACAATCTAAACAAACTAAAGATTTTCTTGGTAGTTGGAAATTGAATTATAAGTCTAATCGATCTGATAGAAACCATGATCGACAACCGACTGTGTCTATGAGTAGTGTGCGAGGTCCGTCTAGGGATGTTGACATTCCGAATTGTGAAGACTGTAAGAAAAAGCATCGGCGTGAATGTTGAAAGCTAACTCAAGCTTGTTTTCACTGTGGATCAATAAAGCATTTTGCTTGAGAGTGTCTGAAAAACGATAATGCTATCCCTCTTTTTTCTCAGAGGTCTGTACCTGCATCTATGGGTCATGGATCAAGTCATGGTAATTCTTTTCCCAGAGGTGGTTTTAGAAATAGAAGTGATGTTGTTACTCATTATTTAGAGGCCAGAGCGCCAGCTTGAGCGTATGTTGTACAGACATGCAAGGATAGTGATGCTATTCGGAACCTGTTTATGCTTTGATAGATCCGTGATCTTCACACTCGTATGTTAATGTTAAGTTACTCAAATAGAGAAGTTTAAAGTCTGAGATGTCTATAGTATCTATGGTTATAAGTCCTTTGGGGAAGTCTGTGTTAGTTGATCAAGTGTGTAGAAGGTACCCGTGAGAAATACAGAATATATCCTTCCTTGTTGGCTATCTGATAGTGCCATTTGGTGATTCTGATCTAATTTTGGGCATGGATTAGCTTACTGAACATAGAGCGATTCTAGAATGTCGTAAAAAGAAATTTATGGTTTAGAGTGCAGACAGTAACATGATTGAGGTGAATGGTGTCTAAACAAGGGGTTCAACTCTATCATTTTAGCGGTTTGAGTTTAAAAACTTCTTAATCAAGGTTGTGAAGCTTTTCTAGCCTATTTCATTAACTCAAATTCTAGTGATAGTCAGAGTAGTAACATTTGTAATGTCTGTGAATTACCTGATGTATTTCCCAAAAAATTACCGGGATTACCACCAGATCAGGAGATTGAATTCGCAATTGAAATGTTTCCTGATATGGCTCCAGTGCCAATGTCTCCTTATCATATGGCACCCATAGAGCTGAAGGAATTGAAAATGCAATTGCAAGATTTACTGGATAGTGGCTTTATACGCCCTAGAATATCCCATTGGTGAGCTCCAGTGTTATTTGTTAAAAAGAAAGATGGCTCGATACGACTTTCTATAGATTATCGACAATTGTATGAGTTGACAATTAAAATTGATGCCCCCTACCTTCTATCATTGACTTGTTTCATCAACTAAAAGGAGCTTCTATATTTTCTAAGATCGATTTGAGATCTGGTTGCTACCAACTGAAAGTAAAAGATAGTGACGTACCTAAAATGACATTTCGTATGCATTACGCCTATTATGAATTTTTAGTGATGCCATTTGGGTTGATTAATGCTCCTGCATCATTCATGGATCTCATGATTTAACACCCTTAACCCGCATCCATCGTCTGAATTGGGATAAGAGCATTACCAAACATATCAGAAAATTTCATAAACTTTTTACCAATCATCATTCATATATCATCATTTCATATATAAACCATACACATAGAGTCCCTTAAGAAGGTATACGAGACCATAGGCATGCTTTAAAAAGGGGCCAGAACTAAATCGAACACTTACAAAATTTTTCCAAATTTAAACATTTTTTTCAAAGTTACAGAGGTCACACGTCCGTGTGGTCAGGCCGTGTGCCTCACACGGCTTTAGACATTTCGTGTGTCTAGGTCGTGGCAAAACAGGGCATACATACTGACTTGCTCACACGGCCACAAGACACACCCGTGTGCCAGGCCGTGTGAAAATTAGGGAGGCTACTGACTTGGCCACATGGCCTAGCACACGCCCGTGTGTGCGACCGTGTGCTTTGCGCAGGCTCACTTCGAAGTGGCCCACGAGCAACACGGCAAAGACACATGCCCGTGTCCCTACTCGTGTGGGCACAAAATAGGCCATTTACAAAGGCAAAAGGCCACCCAAATTTTGGGTACTCCCTACAAGTTCAAAACCAACACATTTCATACCAAATTTTCAGACAATTCTTAACCAAAACATACTTTGTTCATGCTATATCATCATCAACCAACTTCATGCTTATTTCCATACCAAAATTCACACATCAATTTCATTCAATCATATATGATTATATTACCAATTTATCACTTTCATTCACAAACCAAATCATACCAAATTCCCATTCAAGAACATATCAAATTGACATTTCATTTGGTCATTCATTAGCATCAAAACATACCATTACTTAACACAATCATATACCAAATACCAAGCCATATTTGCAACCACGATGTAGCCATATCACATGGCATAATATTCACAACTCAAAAACATATCTCAACTTATCTAGACTATACATGCCATACTTAAACATTTACACTTTCAAAAGGTACCAAAGTTAAGTTTGATAGTGTGGTGATAATCCTCGACGATCCCCGAGCTCCCGATAGCATCGATATCTATAAAACAATTGAAAACACAAACAAAATAAGCTTTTAAAAGCTTAGCAAGCCATATACAAATAAACTTATCATCAAAGAAAATATTCACCACTTTATACACATAATCCATATCCAAATTCATTCACAAGCTCATTGATCACATATATATCACATAATCCCAATTCACATATTCATATTGCACATTTTTCTCATTCATATTTCACATATATTCAATGGCACATATACATACCTTTCATGATCAAATATTGGACATATCTAAAACGTACCTGATTCGAATATTTCTTAACACAGTCATACATTTCTTGGAGTGCCTGTTCAACTGTTTGGAATCAAATAGGATACTCGGATAGCTCAAAAAGCTCGTACAATGCGAACATCCCAGACGTGGTCTTACATGTAATCAAATATCGATGCCACTATCCCAGACAGGGTCTTACACGAAATCAAATACGATGCTGATATCCCAGACATGGTCTTACATGTAAATCTCAAATCGATGTCAATGTCCCAGACGTAGTCCTACACAAGAACTCATATTGGAATCCTATGTCATGACATATCTATCCTAGCTATTCCTAAGGTTCGTATGGGACTTTTTGGACGTCGTCACATTACTGAAACTTTCTCGAATTTCATATGTTCATCATCCATTGTCATTCATCACAATTCATTAACAAATAGGCATGAATCTGGTAATTCAACACATTTATTTGTATACAGGCATACCTCGTACATATTTGAATGGATGAAATCGACTATTCAACAACTTTCGACTTTCCCCGATCTAATTCCATTTTCTTTGGTTCTTGATCTATATAAATTCAAATTTGACTTATTCAATCTCATATTCATTCAAATCAATCCATATACGCATATTTAGGGTAGTTTACTACTTAGCCCTCACATTTTCACATCTTGACACTTTAGTCCCTAATTCACAAAATCACAAAATATGCATAATTTCTTAATACAATAGCTTGGCTGAGTATTCACTTAGCTCATATAAGCCCATATATTTCATTTGTTTCACATTTAAGTCCTTCAATTTTTTATTTTCACAATTTAGCCCAAATTACTCAAACTCGTCAAAAATTCAAATACAAAACATATTAATCTATCACATATCTTTCATATTTCATCAACTATCATCACAAAGCTCACAATTTCATCAATGCAATAACTTAAATTCATCATCAAATTTAGAAATTGAGACATGGGCTTGATAGTATTCTAAGCAACAATAACAAAAACATAAAAATCATCAAAAACGGATCAAATTCCATACCTTAACTCAAGCTCAAAATGTCGAACCCTAAACTTGTTTTCTTTCTCCTTTTTCTTTCTTATTTTCGGCCAAGATGAACTAAAAATGACACAAATTCATGTTTTTCTTTTATTTTAACATAATTAATTATGCAAATTACTAAATCATCCTTTAATTAAAACATAAAAATTCATATAATGGATGGCCATTATTGTCCACTACTAATTCAAATCGTTTAATTACTAATCAAAGTCATCCTATTTAAAAGCCACCTTAAATTCGACACTAAATCAAATAATTGGCCACTTTTGTATTCTCTACGATTTAGTCCTTTTTTTAAATTAACCACACAAATGATCAAATTAATTCACGAAAATTTTACACATGATAGATCAAATACATTAGGCACGGGAAATAATATTTAAATATTTTTCGGACTCGAATTTGTGGTTTCAAAACCACTGTTCTAACTAGGGTCTAAACTGGTCTGCTACAACACTCCCCCTTAGGGATTTTCGTCCTCGAATATCTTACTGTTGAATAGATTCGGATATTGCTATCTCATAGCATCTTCGGGCTCCCACGTAGCCTCTTCAACATCGTGTCGATGCTACATTACTTTTACTAACAAAATATTCTATTTCGTAGTTCTTTAACCTCGCGAGCTAAAATACAGATCGGTTCCTCTTTATAAGTCATATAAGACGCAATTTCTATTTCAGACGGAGTAATTACGATCGGATCTGTATCATCGAAGTATCGATATATGAAATACATTGTGGATCTTTTCTAGCTCAGGTGGCAATAGCAATCTATATGCAACTAGCCCAATACGCTCTATGATTTCATATTGTCCAATAAACCTCGGATTCAATTTATCTTTTCTACCGAACCGAAGTACTTTCTTTCACAGAGATACATTCAAAAACACTTTGCCGCCGATCTCAAATTCAATATCATTTCGTTTCAAATCTGCATATAATTTCTGACGATCGAAAGCTACTTTCAGACTATCTCGGATTGTTTTTACTTATTGTTCAGTCTCTTTTATCAAGTTAACCCCATGTATCTTATTTTCACTGAGCTCCGACCAATACAATGGTTTACGACCTTTTTTACAATATAAGGCTTCGTACGGTGCCATTTTAATGCTCGATTGAAAACTATTATTATAAGTGAATTCAATCAATGGAAAATACTGGTCCCATGTACCTTCTGTAACGCCCTGATTTTCGGGATTTTGTGATTTTCGGTGAAATTCTAAAAATTTTGAGTTTTGGATACTGAAATGGTGTTTAAATGTGTTAGTGGACCTTTAGAAGGCCCAAGCTAAGTTAAAACCCGGCAGAAATATCAATTTTGGTTTTTAAGTGAAAAGGGACTTGGTTAAGTGGGCTTTTAAGAAAAACTTCGTAAATTATGACACAAATAGGGCATTGGTAATGTGGCAAGGTGGCGCCACTAAACTCCTAAAAAAGTGGCATGTGGATGAGGGTTGAGAGCCTGAGTTCAAGTCATAAGGTAAGCGTATTGATACTTTTATTTTTGAGCATGTGCCGGGCATATGATAGAGTTAAGTGGACATTCCACTAGGGCCTTAGGGAAGTTGGGCCGATTGCTTAAGTAGTAATTAGGGTTAGTTTCTTTTCTTTTTCTGTATTGGTAAATTAGGGTTAGCCACCTAAAGTTCTATTCTTCCCTTAGTGTGCCAAAAGCCGAAAACGTAAGACAAGCCTCCTCTGTGCCGATTCCTCTTTTCTCTTCTCCTCTCCCATTCTTTTCTTTTTCTTTTTGATTTATTCTCTAGCTGAACATCTCTACTACTCAAATCATCCTCTCTTTCAATCTTATTCTTCTCAAAACCACCATAGCCAATTGCCATAAAAGTCAAAATCCCAAAAACTGCCTTTTGCTGCCGATTTCTTTAAGCTGAATTTCCCCTATTTTCTTCATCTGTGGTAGCCGATTCTTTCATCCTGTGAACCCTTAGCACTTGTCGGCAACACCACTCCAAAACTACAACCCCAAGTCATCTTCTTCTTCACCAGTCAAAAAGCTGAAAACACCATACCTTTAGGAGCTTATAGCCGAATCTTGAGATCTCTAGGATTCGATTTCTGCTAGTGGTTAGGGGCTAGATCTGTATCAGAGTTGAGAAGAAACATAAGGGGAAACCGTGGTAAGTACTCAATATCCCAGATCTATACGTTATTTTGCGATTTAGAAAAAGCCGAAGTCCCTAAAGTCTATAGAGGCTGTCGATTGGGGCTTAGGGCTCTAAGAGTTATTAATTAATGATTTCTTTTGGTGCTAGTATGTTCTAGAGAAGATTGAGCGAGGGCTTGGACAAGTGGAATGACTAGATATAGATCTAGTCACTAGTTTCGGCAAAGGTAAGATCTCAAGGGCCTAGGTGTTGATGGCCGAATATGGTAAGTGAACATTGGGATTGGTTATTGTAGATTTGCAATCTAAGAGTTGTGGTAATTGATTGTAGGATATCGTGGGAGATCTTGTTAGCAGTCGTCACGAATCAGGTGTGTATCGAACACCCTTCTCTAGTCTAAATCGGCAAAAGCCGAAAAGCCGAAATGCTGAAATTCGGGCATTTCGTGGGCTTGTGAGCATACGAGTGCTCATAAGTCAGTTGGAAATTATTGGATCGATAATCATAAGTGGTACATTGGTTGAGTGCACAGTTTCGTGCACCTCGGTAAATTTAGGCCTTGATGGGCTGAAACTGGGCCTAATGGGTTTACGGGCTCATATGGGTAAAAACGAGCAACAAATGCATATAGATAGACTGTAGGTCCGAAACTATTAAAACTGGTAGACTGACCGTAAAATGTGGACTTAACGGGCTAAGTTTAACCTAAGAGCATGTTTTACTGTTACTGTTTACTGCATGTCATGGCATGAATATCTATTGCATGGGACTAAGATTTTGACAGAGGAAGTTTTGAAAGTGGATTGACCACGTACTGGAGGCTTTGCCTTATTTTACTGATATCTGAGCAGCTACGCTACAACTGTGGAGTGTAGGGCTGGGTGGGTTGAGTTATTCCCCACATGGTCTGTAAGGCTAGTATGGGTGGAGTGTAGTGGATGGACTTAGGCTGGGTTTGGGTTTGCATATTTGCATATTCATTGATTGTCACTGTAATGGGCCTATGGGTCATACTGTTATCTGAAAAGGGCTAAGGCCCAGTATATGTTAACTGGATAGGGCTTCGGCCTAGATTTTATTGAGACTGGATAGGGCTAGGCTTGAGTTGATTTGGGCTCTGGATGGGCTTTCCTTACACACTGAGCTTCCAAACTCACCCCCTTTCTTTCCATCCATACAAGTGAGCCCTAGATTGGTAGACTTGGGGCTGGGAGGGATTCAGAGTGACCACATGAACTACAGTCATTTAATTAAGTTTTATTTTAATTTATATTATTTTCGTAATTATTCTAATTTTATTTATTATGGTTTTGGGTTTGTAATAAGGCCGCTCTTATTATTTTTATTTCTATTTTTGGGTTTTTAGAATACTTATTCTTACATTACTTTAAATAGTTTTAAATATAGCTGCGTGAGTTTTTTTTTAAATCAAATATTTTCAAATCTCATCACACGTTCCAATTAAGTAACAAAGCTAAGTTTTATTGTTATTCTTTTAATATCTAGTAATGTCTAGGACGTTCTCTAATAACCGAGAATTTCACTTAAACCCTCAATATCAGTTTGCAAAGCTCACTACAATCTTAAACTAGGTAACATGGTTAGTTGTAGGTGACGTGACACACCAGATTTGGCCGTAGCGTCTGGGCCGGGTTTAGGGTGTTACACCTTCAAACTCAAGAATGCAACATCTCAACATATCCTCAAGAATTTGAATAATCCGCTCGGATTGACCATCTGTCTGTGGGTGAAAAGAAGTACTGAAATGCAATTTCATACCTAAAGCCTCTTGCAGTTTCTTCCAAAACTGCGAAGTGAACTCGGATCTGTATCAGACATAGTAGACAATGGCACCCCGTGCAATCTCATAATATCGAAGATGTATAGCTTAGCTAACTTGTCAAGCAAATAGTCTGATTGTACTAGAATAAAGTGGGCTAATTTTGTCAATCGATCAACCACAACCCAAATCGCATCTTTCTTTCTCCGAGATAAGGGCAAACTTGAAACAAAATCCATCGTTATTCTATCCGATTTCCACTCCAGAATCATAATCGGTTGTAACAAACCGAATGGCACCTGATGTTCAGCTTTAACTTGCGGACAGATCAAACATTTTGAAACAAAGTTGGAGATATCTCTTTTCATTCCTGACCACCAGTAATGCTGTTTCAAATCGTTATACATTTTCGTACCACCCAGATGTACTGATAGACAACTGTGATGTGCTTTCTTCAGAATCATCTATATCAACTCTGGATTTCTCAAAACACAAATCTGATATCAAAATCTAAGACAATTATTATTATCAATTCGATATTCAGAATCAAAGTCCAAATCACACTGAGCTCGTTTTACTATAATCTCATTATCAACCTTCTGAGCTTTGCAAATCTATTGAATAAATAACCGTATTACTTTCAATTTGGCTAATACTGAACCATCATCGGATAGAACTAAATGAGTATTCATCGTACGCAATGCAAATATGATTTTCGACTCAAAGCATCAGCAACAACATTTGCTTTTCCCGGATGATAATCAATAACAAGCTCGTAGTCTTTTAGCAGTTCTAGCCATCTTCTCTATCGCAAGTTCAAATCTTTCTGAGACATCAGATATTTCAAACTTTTATGATCAGAATATACGTGACATTTCTCACCAAACAGATAGTGTCACAACATTTTCAAAGCAAATACAATAGTAGCTAATTCAAGGTCGTGCGTCGGATAATTCTTTTCATATGGCTTTAAATGTCTTGAAGCATAGGCTATAACTTTGCCTTCTTGCATTAGAACACAAGCAAAACTTTTCATCGAACCATCATTGTAAATGACAAATTCTTTACCTGATTCTGGTTGTACTAATACCGGAGCTTTAGTCAAAAGGGCTTTCGACTGATCAAAGCTTTTCTAACACTTATCGGACCATTCAAATTTCACATCTTTCTGAAGTAATCTCATCAATAGAGTTGCTATCATCGATAAGCCTTTTACAAATCATCGATAATAACCAGCAAGTCCTAGAAAACTACAGACTTTAGAAACATGTCTCGGAGGCTTCCAATTCAAAATAGCTGAAATTTTGCTCGGATCAACTCGGATACTAGATGATGATACAATATGGCCCAGAAAACCAACTTCATGTAACTAGAACTCACATTTACTGAATTTCATGAATAGTTGCTTATCATGCAAAGTCTGTAGCACAACTCTCAAATGCTCGGCATGCTCAGTTTCATCACACGAATAAATCAAAATGACATCAATGAAGATGATCGATCTAAATACAGTCTAAAGATTCTGTTCATGAAATCCATAAAAATAGTAGGAGCATTCGTTAATTAGAAAGGCATAACTAAAAACTCATAATGCTCGTACCTCGTTCGGAAAGTAGTTTTCGAAATGTCTGAATCTTTTACTCTCAACTAATAATAGCCCGACCCCAGATCTATCTTTGAAAACACAGTAGCTCCTTTCAACTGATCAAACAAATCGTCAATTCTGGGTAGAGGATATTTGTTCTTGATAGTCACTTTGTTCCTAATGATAATCAATGCACATTCTCATCGTGCCGTCCTTCTTTTTCACAAACAGAATAGGAACACCCCAAGGTTAGAAACTCAGTCTTGCGAATCCTTTATCAGTCAACTCTTGCAACTGAGACTTTAATTCTTTTAACTCGGTTGGAGCCATTCTATACGGAGCTATAGAAATTAGAGTAGTCCCTGGCACTAATTCAATGCCAAATTCAACTTCTCAAATCGGAGGTAATCCCGAAAGTTCTTCAGGAAACACATAAGAGAATTCACAAACAACAGGCACTGATTCAATTTTATTTTCTATCACTTTTAAATCGATCACATAGGCAAAATAGGCTTCACAACCCTTTTCACATATTTCGAAGCTTTCATCGAAGATATCACAACAGGCAACCCATTTAAGTCGCTAGATTCAATTTAGACTATTTCATCATTCTTGCATCTCAAATCAATAGTTTTCCGTTTGTCATCATGCAAAGTTAGCCAATCAATACCCAGAATTATATCAAATCCATCAAAAGGTAATAGCATCAGATCAGCCAAAAAACAGATATCTCGAAACATCAATGGACAATTTTTCCACACTTTATCAACCAAGACACTTTTGCCTAAGGGGTTCGATACTCTAATTACGAATTCAATAGACTCTACAGGCAAAGTCTTACTGCACACTAAGTTCATGCATGAATAAGAATGCGTTTATCCTAGATCTATCAATGCAATTTCAAAAGTATCGTAAAGAGTGAATGTACTAGTAATCACATCCAAAGACGAACCTTCCTCACTAGCTCTGATGGCGTAGGCTCTGGCAGGTGCTTTAGCATCAGATCGAACAGCTATATCTTTAGTAGCTCTTTCACTACCACTCACATTTCCCATATTTCTGGGAGGTCTACTTATAGCTGATGTGTTGCTCGATCTCAAATTCTGCACTATTTCTAGCTCAACAGACTCAGGACAATCTCGAATAAAGTGATCTAAGGATCCACATCTAAAGTAGGCTTGGTCATTCAATCTACAACTTCCTAGATGTTTTTTAAAATAATGTCTACACTTAGGTCGATCGAATCAGACATTTCCAACACTTGCAACAGAAGTAGCCGGAGCTCTAAATCTTGAATGCGATCTAGCATGATCTCTGATCAAATGCCTCACATTAGCCTTTGAACGGCTATAATCATCTTAGAATTTCTTTGACGTAGACTAAAATAATTTACTTGCGGATCTCTTTCTCACATCTCTAGCTTCTGAATCAGCTTTTCTTTTATCTTCCATGAGTTCTTTGGCTTTACATGCTCGATCAACAAGTACAATAAACTCTTTGATTTCCAGAATACCGACTAACAAACGAATATCTTTATTTAGGCCATCTTCGAATCTTTTACACATTATTTCTTCGGTAGATGCACATTCTCGTGCATATCAGCTCAGTCAAACAAATTCTCGCTCGTATTCCATTACAGACATAAGACCCTATTTAAGCTCAAGAAACTCTTTACGTTTCTGATCAACAAATCTCTAACTGATATATTTCTTACGGAATTCGAATTGAAAGAAATCCCAGGTTATTCGTTCTTTTGGAACAACAGAAATTAGAGTTTTCCACCATTGGTAAGTTATGTCTCTTAACGAGGAAACGACACATTTAACACATTCCTCGGGAGTACACGACATTTTGGGAGTACACGACATTTCATCGAACACTCAGTTTATATTCTCGAGCCAAAACTCAGCTTTCTCAGCATCGTTATCATTAGTGGCCCTAAACTTTTTGGCCCCATGTTTTCTGATTTTGTCAGCTAGAGGCTTATTTATTGGAATCAGATTCATAACCGGAGGCACAACAGGTATCTAAGGGGGATTAGGCAGGGGCAGAGGTTGTTGAGCAGCTGGATTCATTCGAACGAATTCCGTGAACCACTCGTTCATCATTTGGAAGAAGGCTTGCTTCGTCTCACCCTTGTGGCTACTAGTTACATTTCTTGTATCAGTACGCACTACTCCTTGAGTGGAAACAAGTGCATTACTTTCAACATCGTCAGCTACGCCTCATTTGGGATCCATTTACTATACGTAAACACATTTTATTTGTCAAGATTCATCACATTATAACATTTCAGATATATGGCATGTATAGCCAGGCTTACATTTGCTACGTTAGTCCAAGAATTTATTAAATTGTAGCTCTGATACAAACCAAATTGTAACACCCCTAACCCGTATCCATCGTCAGACTAGGTTTAAGAGTATTACTGGGCATATGGGAACATTTCATAAACTTTTTACCCATCATCATTCATATATCATCATTTCATATATAAATCATACACATAGAGTCCCTTAAGAAGGTTTACAAGACCTTAGGCATGCTTTAGAAAGGGGTCAAAACTAAACCGAACACTTACAAAATTTTCCAAACTTAAACATTTTTTTCAAAGTTACAGATGTCACACACCCGTGTGGTCAGGCAGTGTGCCTCACACGGCTTTAGACACGCTCATATGTCTAGGTCGTGGAAAAATATGGCATACATACTAACTTGCTCACACGGCCATAAGACACACCCGTGTCCCAAGCCGTATGAAAATTAGAAAGGCTACTGACTTAGCTGCACGGCCTAGCACATGCCCGTGTGTGCAACTATGTAGTCTGCCTAGGCTCACTTCGAAGTGTCCCTCGAGCAACATGGCAGAAACACACGCCTGTGTCCCTGCCCATGTGCGCACAAAATAGGCCATTTACAAGGCTAAAATGCCACCCAAGTTTTGGGCCCTCCCTACAAGTTCAAAACCAACACATTTCATACAAAATTTTCAACCAATTCTTGACCAACACATACTTCATTCATGCTATGTAACACCCCTTACCCGTGCCCGACACCAGGACAAGGCACAACCGGACTGAAACATACACATACATGCAAAAACTGGGCTATAAAATTCCTTTAATTCAAAACTTTTCAAACACATGCATGTCACCCCTTATTTAGGTCTACAAAGCCCAAAACATACATCGGGATTGATTCGAGACCAAACCGAGAACTTTAAGAAGTTTCGGGAAAACTTAAAAAATTTCCCATGGAACAGAGTCACACGCCCGTGTCCTTAGGCCGTGTAACTCTTTGTGTATGACGTTAGTATGTAAATCAAACCACATGGCCGAGCCACACGCCTGTGCCTCTAGGCCGAGTCCCTCACACGACTGAGACACACGGCCATGTCTCAACCTGTGTTGCGAACACTTAGGCTATTTTCCAAGCTTTCATGTTACCCAATCCCTTACAACCTTAGGCACATCAAAAACACAAATCATGGCATCATTTTAGGGACTAAACACCCTTTAGTAAGATACATTTATAACATTGACATGTCCTCTTACCTGTAATGCACCTACTCATAAAATATCAAGTCTAGATTCATTAATTCACATTCATAAGACCCGTCATTTTGGTGACCATTTCTACCATTATACTAAGTTACCAACTTACCTCTCGGGCACTCATATTCAACCATCATCATGTTGTTTTTATAACATACAATTACTACAAAGCTATGATCACCTCTAATGGTCATAGAGCATACATCTGATACACATGTCATATTACCAACCATGCATGGCAACCAAATATAATCACATCATAAACATTAAACATAACATGAATAGCTAGATTTACAAACCATAATTAATATGAGCCACATCTCATGGCCATATACATATAACATAATATAAGCTAATACATTTGGCCAAAATCATAATAACACATGCCATAAAACTAGATTCCTATACATGCCACTCAGTTGAAATTTTCTAACTTATGCTTCGTTATTCCAAAGGTAGCGACTTGATAGTGTGATGCTGCTTCCGACAATTTCCAACCCCGAGCTAACCTGACAAAGCTAAAGGAAATGGAAAGGAGGGAGTAAGCTTCATGCTTAGTAAGTCCATATAGAAATAATACGCAATTTATCAATAAACTTCCACCAATTCTTACAACATGATCTCAGGGTAATACTCTCATAATTGCCTTTTTACCTATGTTCAGGTCAAGCTATTTTCTCGAGTCACAATCACTCAATTATTTATATTTGGAGTTACAGAACTTAAAATTAAGATTCGTTAATTTTCCCAGAAACTAGACTCACATATATCCTTACCATAAAATTTTTAGAATTTTTGGTTAGTCCAATTAGTACAGTTTATTCCTTAAATTTACCCATTTTTTGTTGTCTGATATTTTTGAACCCTCTTCACTAAAATTTTATTATCTCATAATACGGGACTCGTATGATGTTCCTATTTATTTCTCTTGAAAACAGACTCAATAAGGACTCTAATAATATAAATTATAATCCATAAATATTTTTTCATAATTTTTAATGATTTTCCCAAATCAAAATAGGGGATTTTCGACATCATTCTGACCCTGTCTCACAAAAATTTAAATATCTCTTAATATGAAATTCTCTTGCATGCACCATTCCCTGTAAATGAAACTATACTCATTAAGCTTTAATTTCATATTTTATTTGGCCTCTAACTCAATTTCCACAATTTTTTTGTGGATTTTCAAACTCGACTACAACTGCTGTCCAAAACTGTTTAGTGTAAATTAATAATTCTAAGTTTATCACACCTTATTAATTCATTTTCACCACATTGGTAAAAATATATGTTTATACATCAAAATTATAGACCAATAATCACAAGGTCATAACAAAATCGTTCTCATAGGCATGGATTACCCATGTACATCTTTACCAAATATGCATCATAAATCAAAATCATTTCTCACGAGCTTGGCATACATACTTGTTTTACCATGTTCATATTCATTCCTTACTAATTATACAACATGAATTGAGTTCACATCTCATCAATTTCATGTAAGTACCTATACCACTCGCAACATAGCCATGAGCTCTATCATTTTGATATAAACATAAATCTCCCGTTGAACCATTTGGAATACTATATGATAATCAATAGCCCCAAGCATGACATAAGATGCTGACGCCACGTCCCAGACATGGTCTTACATTGGCTAGCACATCAAAGTCGATGCTATGTCCCAGACAGGTTGTAACAGCCTGGTTTAGACCCTAATCGGAACAGTTGTTTTGGGACCACGAATCTGAGTCTGAAAAATATTTAAACATTATTTTCCGTGTTTATTTTGTGTGAATTTGTATCTGTGAAATTTTCGTGATTTAATTTTGTCGTTTGGGTGTTAGATTAAACAAAAGGACTAAATCGCGTAAAATAGAAATTTAGTGGTTATTTCTAAAAGGGGCTAAATTGCGCTTGGCTTTTTAAATAGAAGCCTTAAGGTGGCAATAAGCCCAAAAGTAGGTGTAAGGGATGGCATTAGACATGGATTATAAAATTTTATTATTATTTCATTAAGGGTAAAATGGGAAATGGAATAAAATGTTATATTATAACATGTTATGACATAATAAGAATATCATATTATCATTTTTCATCTTCAAATAGCTGAAACTAAAGAGAAGAAAACAAGCTTAGGGTTCGGCCATCTATTTAGCTCATCAAGGGTCGTTTTCTTGTCGGTTTTTTATTATTTTTACGTTTTTGATATCGTTGCTTAGTAATCTTCAAAACCCAAGCTCTGATTTTTGATTTTGATGAATATTTTGAATTTTGCCATTAATGAGAGATTATGATTTTTATGGTTTGATGATGAATTATGGAAGATATGGATTGGGTTAAGATATATTATAAAGGAATTTTTGATGATTTTGAGTAATTAGGACTTAATTACAAAAATAAAAATGTGGGAGGACTAGTTTGTGAAATTGATGAAAAATATGGGCATATTAGGACTCTAGGAGTATTCGGCTACCCTTGGATGTGATTAATTTGGTATATTTTGAATTTTATGTATTAGGGACTAAATTGTAAAAATTGTAAATGTTAGGGGTAAAATGGTAATTTTCCCATTTATGTGTGTGTGGACTAAATTTAATGAAAATATGTTTGAATGAGCTTAATTTGAATATGTTTAGATCAAGAATTAAAGAAATCAGATTTAGATAGGGGAAAAATAAAAGTGGTCGACTAGCAGCTCCGTTCCGTTTTACGACGTCCGAGGTAAGTATATAAGCGAGTAGACATTGTTATTTTTAATTAAATGCAAATTATACATGCTGAAATTAAATATGTGAATATATATACCTAATAGCCGAACGTGTTCAAGTTTGGTATCCATAATTATGCATTTGTTTCGATCGAGTTAGGATGTCCAAAAGCCCCGTATGAACTTTAAGAATAGCTAGGATTCTGATATATGTGTGCGAGTATGCCTATGGCATCGATATGTGATTTTGATATGTGTTTACGAGTAAGACCCTGTCTGAGACAGTGGCATTGATATGTGATTACATGTAAGACCACGTCCGGGACGTTGGCATTGTACAGCTCATGTAATTATCCGAGTATCCTATCCAATCCGAATGGTTCATCGGGCGAAGGCACAATAAGAATGAATGTGTAAAATAAGCTATAGGTCAGGTAAGAATTTACTTATCACCTACTAGAACAAAGGTAAGCACACATGCGCATATGATATGTGTATTTGGTTTAGTGTATAATTAGTAAGTATCTTAGGATTAGTTCCTAAATATATGTGTATGAATGATAACAAATATGTATATATATATATTCGATTATATGGTTAACAAGTGCATGTGGAAAATTATATTAAGACATGTGAGTTTTATATTTGTGTATGTGTCTAGATATATATATTGAATATTTGGTCTTGAATGTTAAATCATAATAAGTTGACATGTTCTTGCAAGCATTCGGTCAAGGTAGTTTGTGCATAAAAGTGTATTATTTATTTCATTTGTGGAGTTGAAATTTATTTTAGTAATGAACTTATAATTCGGTTACCTTGAAATGAGTTGTTAAAATTTAGGTTTGTTAATTTGCTTATAACTTACTAAGCTTTGATAGCTTACTTTGCGTGTTGTGTTTATTTTGTTTTATAGATTTGGATTCAAGTTACAAGCTCGGGGATCGTCAGCAATTCTATCACACTATCGGTCGCCTTCGGTATTTAGTAAAATGCATTTTGGAATTATGGCATGTATAGGCTAGAATACATTTTGGAAATGCTGAGTGTTGGTTTTGTAAATCTAAAGCCATGCGAAAATGGCTTAATTCCTAAGTTTAGGAATTAAATCTGTTTTGATTTGTGACTTGGTCCATTCCGGTTATAATGTTACATGTCATAATATGCACGGTGTGACAGCCTTAAATTGACCCTAGTCGAAATTATGGTTTCGGGACCACAAACCTGGGTCATTAGAATAACTTAATATTTATTTTTAAGCCTATTATATGTGTCAATTCATGTGTGACATCTTTGGTGATTTAATTTAGTCTTATCATAGTGAATTGCACTTAAAAGGGCTTAGTTGTGAACTTTGAAAGTATGATGGGTAAATGTAACACCCCAAACCCGGTCTAGACGTTATGGCCAAGTCTGATGTGTCACATTGAAGTGTTTTTCGAAAACCATGTTTTCCAAGAAACCCTTCTTGAAGAAACTTGTTGCAAACTAAAACTTGTGTTTGTTTATTTTCAAAACATGGTCAACTAAAAGTTAATCCCTTTTAAAAACATTATTACCTTTGAAACCTTTTTTTCTTGCGAAAGCTTAATTTAGTTAGTTGCGGAAGAAGTAGTGTTCGAAAACAGTTAACATTTTGGAAAACCGCAATTCACCTCTAGCAGATATAAATCAAAGTAAATAAAAACCTTAAAATAATAATCCAGAAATTATAAAAGGCCTTATTACAAACAAAACCCAAAGTAAAATACTTGAGAGTAAATAATCAAAATAGAAAGCATAAGCAGTGTGTGGCCTTCTCCGAGTCCCTCACAGCTCCGATCCGTCTAAGGCTGGGTATTACCTGAAAGGTTAATAAACGGGGTGAGTTTACGAAAACTTAGTGCGTAATCCCCTACTGGAAATACGAACAGTCAGTCATGTAAAAGAATTAAAAAGTTTGCCCTACCACAGTTCCAGTATCAATTCGGCCTTAGCCCATTATAAAAGGCAGTACCAGATGAGCCTTAGCCCATTATAGAATCAGAGACATTATCAGAACTAGAATCAAAATGAGAATCAGAATCAGAATCAACATCAGAATCAGAGTCAGTATAAGTATCAGAATCAGAATCAGAATCAGAATCAGTATCAGTATCAGTTAACAAAATTAGAATCAGTATCAATTAGCAGAATCAGAATCAGAATGTGAATAATGCATGATGAATGTAAAGCCCAATATATATGGGGAGACTACTCGACCCACCCAACCGCTACACACCTCCCGTACCAGCCAACACACCATGTGGGGAATAACTCGACCCACCCAGCCCACACACCACAGTTGTAGCATTGCTGCCAGTAACAGTATTTGTAGCCAAGCCACCAGAACAGTAAAACGAGGCAAAGCCCCTTTTCAGTAAACAATACGAGGCAAAGCCTCTTTCAACATACGTGGCATTGCCACTTAACAGAATACGTGGCACAAAGCCTTCGATAATGGGTCTATAATCGGCACAAAGCCTGTGATATTGGCACAAAGCCTTCGGTAATGGCACAAAGCCCACAATAACGGCACACAACCCACAATATCAGTATCGCAGTAAAACTGCCAGTAATAATAATGCAGCATAGCTGCCAGAAACAGTAAATGTGGCAAAGCCACCAGTACAGTAATTGTGGCATAGCCTCCAGTAATAGTGAATGTGACATAGTCACCAGTACAGTACTTCCTCCGGACAAAATCCCAACCCATGCAACATGTCGTGTATGTAGGATATCATGCCCATATTTAAATCAAACAATCACAGTCAAGTCATTCATATCACCAACATATATTCACAATCAAATCCGTCAAACACACAGTCCAAGTCAGTCACTTGCCCACAAGGGCAAAACAGTCATTTAACACCCTAGGGGCAAAATGGTAATTTTACCCTACAAGGGTATTTCGGTAATTCTACCCTACAGGGGTATTTCGGTAATTCCACCCTACAGGGGTATTTCGGTAATTCTACCCCTATAGGGGTATTTCAGTAATTCTACCCTACAAGGTTATTTCAATAATTCTACCCTACAAGGGTATTTCGGTACTTCCATCCTACCGGGGTATTTCGGTAATTCTACCCTACAGGGGTATTTCGGTAGTTCTACCTTATAGGGGTATTTCAGTAATTCTACCTTACAGGGGTATTTTAGAAATTTTGCAAATAAGGGTAAAACGATAATTTTACAAATTAGGGGTAAAACAGTAATTTTGCAAATTAAGGGTAAAATAGTAATTTTACAAATCGAGGGTATTTTTGTAATTTCAAAAATCGGGGATATTTCTGTAATTTTACAAATCAAGGGTATTTCTGTAATTTTACAAATCAGGGGTATTTCTGTAATTTTGTAAACCAAGGGTATTTTAGTAATTTTGTAAATCAATGGTATTTCAGTAATTTTGTAAATCAAGGGTATTTCAGTAATTTTGTAAACTAATGTATTCTAAACAGAGATAACAATGCGAATGGGTCTAGGGCCCATTCTCGGTCCAAATGGGCCCACATGCTCGTGTGGCTCTTTTAGCCCAAATCTAGCCACAGATATGTGATTCACCTAGTCTAGTCCAATATTTACTACACAATCAAACAACTTATCTAATTGGGCTTGTAGGCCCATTGGGCCCACATGGCCCCTTTCGGCCCATCGCGGCCCGAAATAGCCGTCCTACAACTAGAGTAGTGAGAAATACACACCTGATAGGAGACTGGAGTTCATCCGCACTCCGAGAACTTTTAGCCGACGCCCAACCCAAACGAGCCTGCCATAAAGCGAAAGGGATCAGCCAAGAAAGGTAGCTTTACTCCCCTCATGGTTCTCCCTATTTAAAGCCAGCTTCGCATCCACTCTTATGTTAGCTTCCAGATGTGGGATCCCCCCATCATCAGAGTTTAAATTCAACACCAACTCTTATCATCCCAACATAGCAAAATATATAAATATTTGCTTGCAAGGGGATTTGAACCCAAGTCCCCCTTGCTCATGACGCCACACTCCTTGCTCCCCCTTGCTAATGACACCACAGCCACTCCACCACTAGGCTCCTTGTGTCAAATTTCAACCAAAAATATTCTTAAGGCTACCTACTTACACCTAGGGTTTAATTTACCTAAAACCAAAATTTTTGCTAGAGTCCAGGTTTGAACCTAGGACTTCTCCAACACTTCTTAGGACCCTCAATCATTGAAACAAGCCTTCATTTATGAAATTTCATGCACAACAAAATATTATAAGCCGCCTTCAACTGATCCCATGCTCAAGCCCCAAAACTTCTAGGCCCAAATTTAGGGTGTTACAGTAAATGTGTGATGACTAATTAATGCATGCATGTGAAATAATGGAGTTGCATATCAATTTGACCACTTTTATGATAGTGGACGGTAATGATGAGTTCTTTTGGCATTTTGTGTGTTGTAACTTAGTTAAATAATAATAATAATATGAATTAGTAAATTGTTATCATAAAATTGGGAAATAAAATTTTAATATGGGTGAAAATAACAAGTTGATCTTCTTGTTCTTCATTTGGCTGAAAATAAGAAAGAAGAAAGGAAGGTAAGGGCTCAACCCTTCGGCTAGGAGAGGACATTGATTAAGGTAGGTTTTCTTGATGAAATTCTTTAATTTCTTTGAATTTGGGCTAGTCTTGGAGTTCTCTCCTTTGCCCATTATGGAATTCCTTGAGCTTTGAAAGATTGAAGCATTTGGCCATGACAAATTTTGGCTAAGGATTGTTGAGTTGAAGCTATGAATTTATTAGAGCTTGTTAATGAACCTTATGGTGTTATATGCATGAAATTTTACTTAGACATGAAGGCCCGAATATACATCACCGGCACGAAGCCTGCTAGGCATGAAGGCCCGAATACACATCACCGGCATGAATGCCCTTCGGGACTTAACTTGAATATAACACCGGCACGAATGCCCTTCGGGACTTAGCTCGGATATAACACCGGCACGAATGCCCTTCGGGACTTAGCCTGGATATAAAACCGGCACGAATGCCCTTCGGGACATAGCCCGGATATAACACCGGCACGAATGCCCTTCGGGACTTAGCCCGGATATAACACCGGCACGAATGCCCTTCGGGACTTAGCCTGGATATAACACCGGCATGAATGCCCTTTGGGACTTAGCCCGGATATAACACCGGCACAAATGCCCTTTGGGACTTAGCTCGGATATAACACTAGCACGAATGCCCTTCGGGACTTAGCTCGGATATAACACCGGCACGAATGCCCTTCGGGACTTAGCCCGGATATAACACCGGCATGAAATTTACTCGATTATAGACCCGAATAATATCGTACAATAGTCAATCCATAAAGTTATCCACGTATTATTTCATATACTTTTAATATTCACATAACACAAACGTTTTAATTAGGATGATACTTTTATTCTCACTTACTCATATAACACATAATTTGTTTTCATTTTATAATAACCATTAAGCCATTTAACATTCTCATTAGTCATTTGACCTCACTAAGTACACATATTTATATATATATCATACACACGTTCAACATTAGCCATTTCGGCCATCCTACATATACATATCTTATACATTTCTTTCCATCTTGACCATTTGACAAATAAAACACAACCATTATGGCATTTCCACATCACACTCACCGTTTGATACTTTACTCATGTCAACTATATAGTTTTTACTCTATATGCACGTATCATTCAATAATACACATATTTTCACTTAAATATGCATGTAACATATCGTAACTTTATCAATCACATACACTACTTAATCAATTTACATTCAGAAATTATTTTTCTATGCTCATATTATAAAGGTTCATTTCATTTCTTCCATCATTTAACATAAGCATTTTAATTTAAACCCTCAAGAACTTACCTCGACAGTCGTTGAACGACTACAAATCGTCTACTCGATTAGTTTAGCTTTCCCCTATCCAGATTTGGTTTCTTGAGCTCGTGAGCTAAATTGAACAATTTAACTATTGTTAAACCTTATTCATACATCTCATTTGGTTATTACACTTTCATTTAAAAAAATAAGAAACACATATACTTCCCTTGGCACATACACACATTTGGCCAAATACATATATATCACAATAACCTTTAAACACTCTCTTATACTGTCTATGACACAATTTTATCCATATCTCATGTTGACTAAATACCATGAAACACATGTATAATTATTCTATACTAAGACATTCACTTTACCAAATACCCAACATTCGGCTATCAATCACATTTTAAGTGCATATATATACATATACTCATAAATACCTTAGAAACACATACATGTCATAACTTTAACTTATAAATTTATAAGTAAAGCTTCCCAAGGCCGAATGACATGTATATGCATTGATTCACATTTTTATATATTCATAACTTCAACAATTATCCCCTATGACCGAATGCTTTAACTCTCAAAATTCATATTACTCAGTCATTATCAAATTTAACTCAACATTTAACCACGATTCACTTAAAGTCTTTCATTTTCAAAACTTCATTCACAAAGATCACTCTTCACCCTATTTAGCCGAATGCAACAATGAGCTAAATCAAACATGTGAGTTGTCAACCATTTAACTATATATAATAATCCAATACCGAAATAATATCACCTACATAATTAGCTTAAGTTTGGCATTATAGACCTAATACCAAGAATTATATTTTTCAATGCTCTTTAACCTAACAACAACCCCTTTTTAACGACTCAATTCATCATCCTCTCAATGCTATCATATTACTAATTAACCGAAACTAACATGCTTCACTAATTTGAAATTACAAGTAGGTTTCGGTCAAACAAAATAAGAAGCTCACCACATCCAATTAAAATCTATTCACCCCAAATCAATATCAATAAACCAAATATCATGCTAAAAACCAAATTGCTAAACAAAAAAAAAAATCATATAACTCAAAGAACCAAATGCTCTTAAGGTTCGGTATCATCAATCAAAACAAAATTTCTAAATTCAACTTAAAATTTCATGCATATAACACCATAAGGTTCATTAACAAGCTCTAATAAATTCATAGCTTCAACTCAACAATCCTTAGCCAAAATTTGTCATGGCCGAATGCTTCAATCTTTCAAAGCTCAAGGAATTCCATAATGGGCAAAGGAGAGAACCCTAAGACTAGCTCAAATTCAAAGAAATTAAAGAATTTCATCAAGAAAACCTATCTTAATCAATGTCCTCTCCTACCCGAATGGTCGAGCCCTTATCTTCCTTTCTTCTTTCTTATTTTCAGCCAAATGAAGAACAAGGAGATCACCTTGTTATTTTCACCCATATTAAAATTTTATTTCCCAATTTTATGATAATAATTTACTAATTCATATTATTATTATTATTTAACTAAGTTACAACACACAAAATGCCAAAAGAACTCATCATTACCGTCCACTATCATAAAAGTGGTCAAATTGACATGCAACTCCATTATTTCACATGCATGCATTAATTAGTCATCACACATTTACCCATCATACTTTCAAAGTTCACAACTAAGCCCTTTTAAGTGCAATTCACTATGATAAGACTAAATTAAATCACCAAAGATGTCACACATGAATTGACACATATAATAGGCTTAAAAATAAATATTAAATTATTCTAATGACCCGGGTTTGTGGTCCCGAAACCATAATTCCGACTAGGGTCAATTTAAGGCTGTCACATAGGGAATATATGTTAGATGCTATATGTTAAGAAATGGTTGAATTATAAATTCATGCATGTTTTTAAGTGGGTTTTAAATGCATGGAAGAACGATTATTGATATGTGAATATTAGTGATGTATTGATTGATGTGTGCTTTTGATTGTTTAATGAACTTAAGTAATGGATTTATTTAATGGATGATTTGGACATGCTATGTCTTTATACGTGAGACACATTTTGCTTAACCTCTGTTATGTAATTTTGTTATTAAAGTAAGTTGGTCATGATATGTGATATAGATAAGTTTAGTAATTTATGTTAGTAAGGAAATGGATGTGAATTACGTAGGCAAATAAATCTTGATTCGCATTTATTTATATATATGTATGTAATGTGTTGGGTTAATTTATATATCTATATGTAGTTAGTCGATTACCTAATCAATGAATTGGTATTATATATGACCTATAGTTACATTGTAATATGAGTAATATTAGCATGTTTAAATTCGACTTTGGTATTTTTATGTATTTGATACATATATAATTGCTATGTTATATGTATATATACGAATTTGTGTTTTATTGAGGTGAAAGGCAAATCATGGTTATTAGTTGTACTTGATTCTATGCTTGATTTGGTGGTTGTAAAGAAATTAAATATGATTAAAGTGGTCATTGAATAATTTGTGAAATAAGCACTATTATTATTCGACCAAATTTTTTAAAAGGTAACCAAATGAATAGTACTCTTAGCTATTGAAGATCATGATTGTTTATATACATAGTTGTGTAGTAAGTGATGATATGTACTACAAATATGTGCACTTTATATGTCTTATGCTAGTGCTGTTGATTGAATACTTTGTATTGACCATGTTATGCGCATATGATATATAGTAATGTATAAATTTAGATATTTATATTCGGCCTTGTGACATAATAATGCTTATTACACTCATCTGGAAATTATTAAAGTGCTGAGCTTGTGATCAGTCTTGGGCTATGTAATTTTGTTCTTAGTTGAACTCTATGACTAAAATTTCGTACATGCTGTTTGACTTAGTCTTATTCAGGGTTTATTTATAATTGTAAATACTTTAATATAACTTATCTTACTATAATATTATTTGAATGTTGTGTCTCATCTGGTAATGCTGTAACGCCCTAATTTTTGGGTTTTTCCTTAGATTGTTCTTTATCTGATAAAATGTTTAAATTCTAGTATTTGGGTGTGTAATGCATGTTTGGAGTGTGGTAATGGGCCTATGGAAGGCCCATGTGTGGGTTGGAAGCTCGGTAAAATTTCTTATTTTTGACTTAGGAGATAGGGGTCTCTTGAAGATAGGTGTTATAAGAAAATATCGGTGAAATAAGACACAAAATGTTCAGTGGTAAAGTGGCAAGGGAGGCGCCACTAAGCTCCTTAAAAAGTGGCGCCTAAGTGAGCTTAGAGGTCAAGGGTTCAAGCTCTAGAGGTTGCAAAGGTGGTGTTTTATTTTTGTGTTTGAACGGGTAAGAGTTTGAAGCAAAGTTAAACTCTGCTTAGGGAGATTTGAATCGGTCAAGGGAGCAAATCGTGGAGGAGGTTGAGGAGCAAATCAAGGAGCCTTTGAATTTTGAAAATGATGGCCAGCAAGAGGACTCCTAGTAAGGTAATTTCGGCACTCTGCTTTAGGGGTTGTTTTCGGCTATAGGCTCTTAGTAGTGCCGATTTTTCCTTGGGTTTTACCTTGAGGTGTTCTTGCTTAGCCGAATAGGGAGAAGTGCCATAGGGTTGAGGCTCTTTTATTTTTTTTCTTCTTTCTTCTTTTGCTAGAAACCGAAAGCAAACCTTCCAAAATCATCCTTGTGCCGTTTTGTACCAAACCGAATACCACTTCTCCTTTGCTCTTTCTTTTTCTCCCATTCTCATCCTATCATTCGTATCTCTTTCTTCTTCACCTTGCTCCCTCTTTGGCACGCAACTTGTCAATTCATCTCTTGACTGAAACTTTTGGGAACCGATTACACTTATTGACAGAACCTAGTGTGTCATTGCCGATTTCTCTCTAGCCTCATACTCCTCTTCTTCTCTTTTGTTTAGTACCTCTCATGACCCCTAGCCGAATCATTCTATCACCACTCACTCTTCTCTTCATTTCTTACTCCATCAAACCCTTTCTTTCTTGATAAACCGAATACCTTGTATATCAAAACTCAACGTGTCTTTTTGGTAATCGAAAACCTTCATTAGGGCCGAATCTCAAACGAACTCTTTTCTTTTGCGGGGTTCATGGAAGGAGTAGTTGTGTATCAAGGTTATACTCGTATCCAAGACTTTACTTGGGCCGATATCATAGGGGTAAGTACTTTTTCGTTAATCATCCATGTTTAAGGCATGAAAAGCCGAAACCCCTTATGGGGAGGCTAACGTTAGTGACTAAAGGCTTGTTGGCCGCTTTCTTTTGGTTTGTTTGCGTTAGTGTGATCAAGAGGTTGTGCAACTAGGGACTCGGAAGGCTAAACGCTACTGGACATTAGGATCTAATCCACTTTCGACAAGAAGGTAAAGGCTTTTAAGGACTTAGGCCATGTTGGCCGATTTTGGTTGGGAGGTTATGGCTTCTTGGTTACTGAGTTTTAGGTTAACGCAATAGTATGCAATTGTAGGTTATTCGCTCGTGGGTTCTTCAAGCACTTCGACAACTAACAGGTGTGTAACTAATCCCAACTATTAGACTAAAGTGGTAAAAGTCGGAAAGGGCATAACATTACCGACATCTGGTGTAAGTGACCGAAAACGCATTCGTATGATATTTGAGAGTAACCATTTACTCCATTGGGCTTAACTATGAATTCAGTGCCGGAGGAATTGCAGAAGGTGCAATTCTGAACGTTTTGGTAAGTTGGGCTTCAACGGGCCAAAGATGGACCCAATGGGCTTCCGAGCCCAAATCGGTAAAATGACTATTATAGGCTTTCTGGTGACATGGTTAATAAAAACATGGTGAAGTTGGTAAACTAAACCTAAAAATTAGACTTAACAAGTTCGAGATGATAATGGACTCAGTAAGGCCCATTAAGGGTTTTAGGTTAAAAAGGGTAAAACTGGAAATTTGGCTTAGATGGACATCCGTGGTAATTTATGGACTAATAATTAATCGAACGTGCATAAAAACTCTGAAAATATGATAAAGGACTAAAATACCCCTGAATATGGAAAATTACCAAAATACCCCTAGGTGTAAAAAGACGATTATACCCCTAGGGTCAATTCTGTATGAAATGTATGATTTTATGTATCTGCATGAGTTACCATTTAATGTGAACATATCTGATGCATGAGATGCTATATGTGTTGCATGCTAGTATGTATATATCTGTTGCATGGGGTATGGGTTTATGATGGAGGAAGAGTTTTGGCAGCCTCGCTGCAATCTGGTGACTTTGTCACATTATTATCTGGCAGCCTCGCTGCAATCTGGTGGCCTCGCCACGTATATATATCTGTTCTGGTGGCCTCGCCACAATATCTGTATCTGGTGACCTCGTCACAATATCTGGCAGCCTCGCTGCAAATTATATCTGGCAGCTTCGCTGCAAATATCTGTGGTGTGTAGCGGTTGGGTTGGGTTTCTGTTTGCATATTATATCTGATCTGTATCTATTATGGGCCTATGGGCTTAACCTGATTTCTGTAATGGGCCAAGGCCCAATTAATCTGATTCTGAGGCTTGATCTGTTTTGGCCTATGGTTGAGATAGCGTTGCACACTGAGTTGTCAAACTCACCCCCTTTTATTTCATCTCTGCAGGTAACCCTCAACCATAGTGGGCTTGGAGCTGCGAGGGATTCGGAGTGGCCACAACATTTGCAAGTTCGGGTTTTCATAATATTTTTAGTAATTTTATTTTGCTATTATTTTTGGGTTTTAATTGTAATAAGGCCGCTGTTTAAATTTTCTTTATGGGTTTTATTTTCTTTGATGGTTTAAATCGTATTTGGTCGAAACTACTAGTATAGGCTGCGCGGGTTTTTAAATTCTTAAGAACGTTTTCACAACTCAACAAGTTTAAAATTTGGACAACTCTAAAGAGTAACAAACTGACTTTTTCACAAGCTTACTGCTTTACTGAAAATCACACTTAAATCACAACAGACAAAAGGCCGTAAACTTAGCTTTAGGTTCATGTGACACACCAGATCTGGTCATAACGTCTAGGCCGGGTTTGGGGTGTTACAAATGCCCTATAACCCGTTCCAGCGATGGAGACGGGATAGGGGTGTTACACAGGTCTTACACTGACTTTTATATATCGAGTCTGATACCATGTCCCAGATAGGTCTTACACTGGCTCTCATCTACCGGTGTCAACGCCATGTTCCAGATAGGTCTTACACTAGCTTTTATATCTCGAGGCCGATGCATATCCCAGACATGTCTTACACTGGCTCTCATAATGTGGCCGATGCATGTCCCAGACATGTCTTACACTAGCAGACATATCACCCAATGTCATGGCATGAATATCCAAATCTATTCCAAATGTTCAACCGAAAGTCTTTATTTCATAAATTCTCACAATTCACATTCCCATCACAACTCAACAATTCATGGCACACTAATTGTATAATACATGATAACATTTAATTTGCATTATTTATGTACAACTTACTCGTTTCGATGGAATATCATCCCATTAAATTTCCAATGCATTCAATCATCACAAAAATGTTATTAACATTTGACATTACTTTCTCATACTTAACTCAATCAATATATAATTCGATACCATCGTAGCAAAATAGATTTCAAGTATATTAAAAATAACATGGATATCATGCTTATTTAATCACACGGACTTACATCGAATGCGATTTCGGCTTATTACTCCATTTTAGTCCATAACCTCATACTTTCCGATTTAAGCCCAAATCTCAATTTTCTTGATCTAACTTGATGAAATTCACTCATTTAATCATTACATTAATTAAAACATTCTATAATTCACAATTTGGCAAAATGACTGTTTTGCCATTAGACTTTACAAAAAATATGATTTTACCCTTAGGCTCGTAAGTCGATTTTTATCGAATTTCCTCCTTTACCAAGCCTAGGCGAATTATTTTTATAACTATAGCAACTCACAATTTCTATTATTTCACACATTTACATCTCATTTTACAAACTTTACAAAATATCCCTTTTTAGGTGTTTTTCATGAAAATCCTTTCGCGAAAGTTGTTTATTACACAACCATGACTTATTTTCTTCCATAAAAATTCAGAAAACAACATAAATATTCACATAACCCTAGACTTTCAACCATTTTGCAAAATAATCCACCATTATCTAGATTAAGCTACAAGGGTTCTTAAAATACAAAAATCATCAAAAATGAGCATCAAAATCACTTACTACCAAGGGAACAAAGTGGCTGAAAATTTAAGCTCTCAAAACCCCCATGTTTGCTGCCATTTTTGGTGGAAGAGGAAGAAGAAATGAAAAAGATGACAACTTTTTTCTTTATTTTATTTTATTACCAAAACAAGTCACACAATGCCACCAAATGTTGACTTTTCAAAATTTCTTGTCCCTATGGCCTGCCATCACTTCCCAAATGGCCTATTTGCACTTTAAAGACCTCCAATTTCAGTTCTCTAGCTATTTAACATAGTTAGGTAGTAAAACAAAACTTTTGCCCTTTATGCAATTTAGTCCTTTTTCGCAATTAAGCTCACAAACGCTAAAATCAATTCACCAAAATTTTCATGCACCCTTATAAAGATATTATAACACATAAAACAATATTAGAAATAATTTCCCTAACCTTGAGTTAGTGATTCTGAAATCACTGTTCCGATTAGGCACAAATTCGGGCAGTTACATGCTATATCATCATCAACCAACTTCGTGCTTATTTATCACTTTCATTCAATCATACATGATTATATTACCAATTTACAAATCACAAACCAATTTCATTCAATCATACATGATTATATTACCAATTTATCACTTTCATTCACAAACCAAATCATACCAAAATCCATTCAAAAACATATCAAATTGACATTTCATTTGGTCATTCATTAGCATCAAAACATACCATTACTTAACACAATCATATACCAAATACCAAGCCATATTTGCAACCATGATGTAGCCATATCACATGGCATAATATTCATAACTCAAAAACATATCTCAACTTCTCTAGACAATACATGCCATACTTAAATATTTACACTTTCAAAAGGTACCAAAGTTAAGTTTGATAGTGTAGTGATAATCCTCGACGATCCCCGAGCTCCCGATAGCTTCGATATCTATACAACAATTGAAAACACACACAAAGTAAGCTTTCAAAAGCTTAGCAAGCCATATACAAATAAACTTATCATCAAAGTAAATATTCACCACTTTATACACATAATCCATATCCAAATTCATTCACAAGCTCATTGATCACATATATATCACATAATCCCAATTCACTTATTCATATTGCACATTTTTCTCATTCATATTTCACATATATTCAATGGCACATATACATACTTTTCATGATCGAATAGTGGACATATCTCAAATGTACCTGATTCGAATATATCTTAACATAGTCATACAATTCTCGGAGTGCCCGTTGAACCATTTGGAATCAAATAGGATACTAGGATAGCTCAAAAAGCTCGTACAATGCCAACGTGCTAGACGTTGCCTTACATGTAATCAATTATCGATGCTATTGTGTAACACCCTAAACCGTATCCATCGCCAGATCAGGGTTACGAGGCATTACAGATCAGAAGACAGATCAGACTAGACATTCATTATCAAACATGCATAAATAATATAATTTCCTTTACTGAAGTTTTTCTATCAAGCCTTTCTAATCATTCCATAAACATACCCGAAAGCATATATGCATATTTGAACTGAGCGTCTCATCTAACCAAAATCCAAATTTTTATACTAAACAAAGTAAAGCCTAATCAATAAACTCTGTACTTACACATGATTGAACAAATATGCTATAGGCCGATTATACATCATGCGAAATTAATACTAGTCATTTGGTAATTTCTTAAAGCTATTACCGAATATAAGACTATCCTAAGCTTATGATACATTCGCTACTTCATATAATCAAAAACCAAAATTAACATCAATGAATATTTACATAATGATCAACCACATAATTTCATCAAACCATACATTCATACTTAGTAAATGAGCAAGCCATTTTCGCATGGCTTGAATATATACATATTCAAAATTAAACTTGTTTTCAAAAGAGAGAGTTAAGCCTATACATGCCATCTTCCAAAATATAGACTTTTAAAAGTACCAAAACAGTGACGATAGTGTAGATGACTTTGAACTTGATCCCCGAGCTCGTAACTCTCAACCGAGATCTATAAAAATAAAACAAAGCACAAATATTCACAGTAAGCAATTTAGCTTAGTAAGTCTTAAGTAATTTAAACAATTAAACTCACTTGTGAACCTTATTCACATATGTACTCACTTCATAAAACAATTTCCACTTAATAAACGAATATCCAAAATCACATATAACATTATCTAAGCATACTACCATTCGGCCGAATATGCATAGTCACCTATATGCACATGTAACATATTATTTCATATAAATTTGAATTCATAAAGTCATAAACATTTAAATACTTCAATGTCAACTTAATTCAGTCGAATCCAACTAGTCTTCAATACCACATCAACATTTCATTCCAATATTCATTATCACACATATATAAGACCGATACTTTTATATATAATTTCACAAAGACTGAAAGTTCTTATGTATATATATATATATATATCTTTTTGACAACTTCACAAATACTTCTCATTTCACATTCAAATTCAATTCAAGTCATTCTCACATATATAATTACATAACACGTACCTGAGCAACTAAATGCATTGAACGAATTCAATAGCCATTTTAGTACAAGATCTCATGGTCTTAGACTTTTACTAATTCACCGACATTTAGCCTGCTAGGTAAGATCCCGAGCTCATCACCGGCACAAAGCCTGCTAGGTATAAACCTGAACTTATCACCGGTATGAGGCCTGCTAGACTTTAAGTCCGATACTCATTCACCGGCATTACGCATGCTAGGCTAGAAGCCTAAAAATATTCACCAGCTAAAAGCTTGCTAGGCCAAGGCCCGAATAGCTCATCACGATAACCAAATCACACAGTTTCAAATATCGAATCATATACTTTCCTTTCCATGTAATACATACACATCATTAAGACCTTTGTATCATTCGAATACAACTACGTATATCTATCGCATTCTCATTTCTTAACTTACCATTCGCTAATGTACATATATCAACTGTTTATTTCCATTTCATGTATATAACATTTAGTAATATAACCATATAAATTACTTTACTTCACATTCATGCATACCATTCGGTAGTATGCATGTATTTATGTATATTAAATTAAAAGATGTCTAAATTTTCATGACATATTATGGCATATTCACAAATACTTATGTTTAAATACTTAAAACTTACATCGGACGTTGTCGAACAATTACTGGTCGACTATTCTACTAGTTTTGCTTTCCCTCTATCCGAATTTAGTGCTCTTTACTCTTGAGCTAAATTAACAACAAACAAAGTTCACTACTTCAATTCACCTTATAACCGAATATTATTTAACTTAATATTTGAAGTCCTTTAACACTTGACCAAAATTTTGGTATATCAACTATATATAACTGAAAGCATTAACCATGCTTAACCAAACAACAAGCCATAATCGAAATCACTCAAACATATCCATAACCAAACACGACATCTTAAACGATTTCATTTCTTTCCATGTCTCACCAAAGCCGAATACTACATGTAGCTACCAAAGACATATCATTTGTCACACTCACACTTTCACATCTCAAACACTCCATTCATCATTAAAATCCATTTAATTCAAAGCTCAATTCATTAGCATTATCTCATAGCTATATTCGGCTATCACACATAAATCATAGTATATGTCATACACATTATAGGTCATCTTTAACCTTTCCATTACCACCAAATTGAACCATTTCTCACAACAATTCATATTCGGTGAATACATATATATAAATTTTGACCTTCATGCATTATAAACAACAAAGACATTTTTAATCAAAACAAAGAAAATTTCTTAATTAATGACATATATACGGCAATATCATTTCCATTTATCTTAATTTATATTCATCTAAACCATGCATTGGTATTAAACACATTTGGCCATTGATAAGAACTAATTCAACATTTACCTCTTAATTTCTATCAACTAACATAAGGGTTCACAAGTATTCATCCATACCCGATTACCATTTTAACAATGACTTGTTTAATTTAAACAAAGAGAAATTTCCTTCCAACTACACATGCAGCAAATATTCCCTTTTTTAACATTTTAATACTCAAAATTTACTCAAATCATTATTTAAGTTCATATTCAGCAAACATACATATAAATGCTAACAATTAAGCATTTGTTTCTTGTATTTAGCATAAGCTTCTTAAATTACCACACTAGTCAATTACCATGTATCGACAAAGCCATATATATAAATTTAACAAGCTCAAAACTCATCTTTCTACTATTTCCATTTTAAAACATCAAAACATCAACCATTCACATTATCATCCATGGACGAATGCTTACCTTGTCACAAAATTTAACATATGGGCTATGTTAAAAACTTCACAATCAACTCAAATTCACAAAAATTAAAAGAATTAACATGAAAATCTCACCTTAATTTAGCCACACAAATGCCGAATGCCCTTGACTCTTTTCAATTTCTTTTTCTTTTAATGGTTTCGGCAAAAACAAGAAAATGAGGCAAAGTTTTATGTTTACTATTTCATGCATATGTTTTAATTATTATAAAAACAATATAAAGCTATCATAGTGCTCCACTACAGTCGATTATAATAATAATGGGTAATTTTCCATTTAAAAGACTCACTAACAAAACCATTATCAATTTAACCCTTTATGCTATTATCCATAAATTTTTCCAACTTATTCAATTAAGCCCTGTTTCTAAATCAAACGTCCAAACAACAAAATTAAGTCACGAAATTTTTACATATGATAATTCACATATAATAAACACAGAAAATATTACTTAAATATCTTTCTGACTCAGTTTCGTGGTCCCAAAACCACTTTTCCAATTAGGGCCAAAATAGGGCTGTTACACATTGTCCCAGACAAGGTCTTACACGAAATCAAATGCAATATCGATATCCCATACATGGCTTTACATGTAAATCTAAAATCGATGCCAATGTCCTAGACGTGGTCTTGCACGATAACTCATATTGGAATCCTATGTCATGACATATGTATCCTAGCTATTCCTAAGGTTCGTACGTGACTTTTCGGACGTCGTCACATTATAGGAACTTTCTCGAATTTCACATATTCATCATCCATTATCATTCATCACATTTCATTAACAAATAAGCATGAAAATATGTCAATTCAACACATTTATTTGTATATAGACTTACCTCGTACGTATTTGAACAGATGAAATCGACTATTCAACGACTTTCGACTTTCTCAATCTAATTCTATTTTCTTTGGTTCTTGATCTATATAAATTCAAATTTGACTTATTCAATCTCATATTCATTCAATCAATCCATATACACATATATAGGGTAGTTTACTACTTAGCCCTCACATTTTCACATTTTCACATCTTGACACTTTAGTCCCTAATTCACAAAATCACAAAATATGCATAATTTCTTTATACAATAGCTTGGCCGAATATTCACTTAGCTCATATAAGCCCATATATTTCATTTGTTTCACATTTTAGTCCTTCAATTTCTCATTTTCACAATTTAGCCCAAATTACTCGAACTCCTCAAACATTCAAATATAAAACATATTAATCTATCACATATCTCTCATATTTCATCAACTAACATCACAAATCTCACAATTTCATCAATGACATAACTTAAATTCATCATCAAATTTAGAAATTGAGACATGGGCTTGATAGTATCCTAAGCAACAATCACAAAAACATAAAAATCATTAAAAACGGATCAAATTCCATACCTTAATTCAAGCTCAAAGTGTCAAACCCTAAACTTGTTTTCTTTCTTCTTTTCTTTCTTATTTTCGGCCAAGATGAACTAAAAATGACACAAATTCATGTTTTTCTTTTATTTTAACATAATTAATTATGCAAATAACTAAATTATCCTTTAATTAAAACATAAAAATTCATATAATGGATGGCCATTATTGTCTACTACTAATTCAAATGGTTTAATTACTAATCAAGGTCATCATATTTAAAAGCCACTTTAAATTGGGCACTAAATAAAATAATTGCCCACTTTTGTATTCTTTGCAATTTAGTCCTTTTTGCAAATTAAGCACACAAACGATCAACTTAATTCACAGAAATTTCACACATGTTAAATCACATACATTAGTCATATAAAATAATATCTAAATATTTTTCTGACTCAGATTTATGGTTTCGAAACCACTGTTCCGACTAGGGTCTAAACCAGGCTGTTACACATGAACCATATCTTCCAACCTTATTTGTATCAATTTGTGGTAATTTTCATTAATAACATATTGATCTACTCAAAACCTAAATCCAAGCGTGAGCAACTTCATAGAATCATTTTGTAATTATTACGAGAGAAATAGTTATACGGAAAGCTTAGTAGGGGCAAATTTTGGTTTTTAGAATTTGTGTTTCCAGGGCATGTTATCTCTGCGGGTGGAGTTAGAGTTGATTCAAAAAAGATTTAGGCCATTTGTAATATCCCTAAAATGGGTCTAAAAGTTTTGAGTATATTCTTCGGGTCCTAAGTGTAAAACTAGGAATTTATTGGTTATCTAGTAATTTTTAATTTAATTAGGAGGTTAATTTCATCTAAAATCAATTAAACAATAATCCAAAAAAATAAAAACATTTTTGGAAGATTAATTTTAAAGTAATTAAATAATTATAAGTGAAAATAATTAATTTGGGTTGAAAAAAAGAATTTAAAATAATTTTTATTAGGGGTTAATTTGAGCTAAATTTAATTATTAATTAAATTGGGTTTAATTATAAAGCTAGGGAAATTTTAGAGTTTTTATTTGGAAAATAAACCTTAAAATTCGAAATTTTGGAGGGAAAGGATTAAGTGGTAAAACAAGGGAAATGTGGGAGTGGCCATTAGGCAAATTCTCCAATTTTTAAATTCTGGTGGGTTGTTTTAGCTTTAAAATGAATGCATCTAGCCTACTTTTCACACCATTTACATCATATTAGAGACCTATACATTTCGTTTTCTTTGCATGGTTTTAAAGATCTATCATCAGAGAATATATCCAACCAATTTCCTTCTCAAAATACTCTCTCAATTCACCCGAAGTTATTCTCAAAAGTAGCCAAAAATATTTTAAAATTCTCTAGATTCTTGAATCAAGATTTTCAATCAAAAGGTTTAGAGAGAATCAAAGGTGATTGTAACAGCCCATTCTTAGCTAAATCAAAATAGTGGTTTTAGAATCACAAATCTGACATCAAAATTTTATTTTATTATTATTCTAATGTCTACAGCATGATATTAGAATAGTCTTAATTTTCGTAAAGAAATTTTATCGTTTGAGTGCTCAATTTGATAAAAAGAACTAAATCGCATAAACCGTAAAAGTGGTGTTCTAATAGTTTAAGGTATTAAATGGCTATGAAATTAAATAGTGGAGGTCCTTATGGGTTAAATATACCATTGTCTATATGAGTGGACAAATATGGACATTAATTATTTGATTTTAATGTTTTATAACTAATGTTAAAATGGTAAATTATGAAATAAGTTATAATTAAATAAAAAAATGCCATATTTTGTCCATCTTCTTCATCATGAACCGAAAATAAGAAAGGAAACACAATTTTTGTGCATTCAAAGGTTTGGCCATCTATCCTTGGTGCATGTAAGTTTGTTTTCACCTCATTTTTTATGATTTTTATGTTTTTGAGATCATTGCAACTAGGTTTAGCTAGCACAGGGACTATTTTTCAAAATTGTTAAAGTATATGAGTGTTTCCATTGATGAATACTTGTGTTCTTTGATGATTAATAATAAATTATGAATGTTTGATGATAGATTAACAAGTTTTGTTAAATGATTTTTAATGAAAATGCAAAATAGGGATTAATTTGTGAAATATGTAAATTATGTGGTTAAAAGTGTGAATAATTAATAAATATGGGCTACTAGGACATAATAGTAATTCGGCAAGCTTAGATATTAAAGGAATTTCACGAATTAGTGATTTTGTGAAATAAGGACTAAATTGTAAAAATGTGAACTTTTAGGGGAAAATGTGTAAAAGTGCTTAAATGAATATTTTGGATTAAATTGAATAAGTAGATGAATAAATAGGCTAAATTTGATTTATATAGATCAAGAAAGAAAGAATTCAGACATAGATCAATGAAAAAATAAAATATCTGACTAATCGATTCGTTTCATTGTTTCTGTATACGAGGTAAGTTTGTATGCTAATAAATGTTGTTAAATTATGTTATAAATGTACTATTATTGAATTGAATTGTGATCATGGTTGGAAATGAGTTTACAGACATGATCAGCAGAGATTCGACAGTGTAAAGTCCCGTTCAAACCTTAGGAATAGTTTAGGATACGAATAGCATGACATTAGGGTTTACTGATGATGATGTGATCTGGGTGCTAGTCTTGTATGTCCTACCAGTGGTTGGGTTCTGTCATGTGTTGTGGTGTAGCTACATCTTGACTGACAACTTGTTGAGTAGCCCCGTTGTTTGCTCTAGAGCGAGCATATATGTGATATGAGATAGCTTCGACTATAGGTGTGGCACTTAGGTGCGATGTGTTTCGAGTATCCTATAATAATTCTGAATGGTTCTATAGGCATAATCGAGATGTGAATGAAAGTAAGACTGATTTAAGTGGTGTAGGTACGTACGGAACCTATACAGGCATTGAATTGAGATAGCTTATGAAATTCATACTTAATCATGTATTAAACATGTGAAAGGTTTGTGATTCAATATGATTAATGTTTGCTATGTTCATTTGGTTGAATTATGTTTAGTTAATATGTTAAGTTTATTATCATACGAGCTTACTAAGCTATAAAGCTTACTTCATTTTATTTCTCCAAGTTTAATAGTGAATTCAAGCTAGCTCGGATTCGGGGATCGTCAGAGACTTCATCGCACTATTGGACATCTATTTTGGTACTTTTGAATTTGTGAATATGGTGAGATGGCATGTATAGGCTATGTGATCTTTTTGATATGTGATAGTATGAATTTTTGCCATGTGATTTGGCTTGGAAATGATACAAGGTTTGATGTGTATGTAACCATATAAGTTGGCTTATTTTATGTGATTGGTAATGTGGTTATAATAAGCAATTGACCATTTTGATATGTGGTATGTAGTTTGATTTGGAAATGCTTGATTGTGGTTTGGTACTTGGATGTCAATTTGGTTGGCTATATGGTTAGAATATGGGATATGTGATGTATACGATTTATGGTTAGTAAAGCATGTTAGTTTGGTATGTGTTTTGAATAGTTAAATGGTATTGAATTGAATATTGAAATGGTTAAAATAGATAAGGCATGATTTGTGCATTGGATGATGATATTTGGCTGCCTGTTGTGTCTTAAATTGGTGCAAATTGTGCTTGTGTAGCTATGTGCAAGTTGGGTGGCAAAATTGCTTTGTAAATAGTCCATTTTTGTCCACACGGGCATGTGTCTCAGCCATGTGTGACACACAGTCATGGTACACAACCATGTGATGCCTCATGTTACATTTGGAAGCAAGTCCGTATACTTTTCACGGCCTCACACACGAGAGTGTGACTGACCGTGTGGCATAAGTCAATATACCTTTCAGGTTTGACACGGCTTAGCACACAGGCATGTGTGGCCATTCGAATAGACACACGGGTGTGTGGTCGGCCGTGTGGCCTAAGTTAGAGAGTTGCATTGGATAGGACACGGGCTGGGACACGGCCATGTGATCCCATTTCGAATGTCCACACGACCTGTGACACGGGCGTGTCTGTCTCACACGGCTTGTTCACACAGGCGTGTATCCCCTATTTTGAGAAATTTTCTATGTTTTTCCATAGTTTTCTTGAGTTATCGATTTAGCCCCAAACCACTCTTATTGAATGTTTAGGGCTCGTAGGCTCGTTTAAGGGACAATGCGATTTCTTTTAATTGAGATATGTTTATGTATGCAAAATGTATGTAAAATGAATGTGTAATTTTGTAATAACTTTGATAATGCCTCTTAACCTTGTTCCGACGATGGATATGGGTTAGGGGTGTTATACTTTATTGGTATCAGAGCTACGGTTTAGTCAATTCTCGGACTAACATAGCGTGTGTGAGAGTCTAGCTATACATGCCATATATAATCTGTGATAGTGTGATGTCTCCTAATAGTTTAAAATGTGTTTCTGTATAGTAAATGGATCCCAATCGAGTTGTAGCTGACGAAGTTGAAAGTCATGCGCCAACCTTTGTACACAGAGCCTCGCAATCTAAATCAAGGCCCATTACGGGTAGTCAAGGAGGAGAGGCTAAAGAAGCCTCCTTCCAAATGATGAGTGAGTGGTTCACAGAGTTCGTTCAAACGAATTTGGCTGCTCAACAACCTCCACTGTTGCCTATTCCTCAATCAATCCTCATAGCTCCTCAAGTTACTGAACCTATATGTTTGAACAGGCCTCTTGTTGATAAGATTAGTAAGCAACGATCTCAAAAACGTAAAAATTAACAAAAACTGAAACCAAACTCACCTTGAATCAAGAACAACAATGGCCGAATATGGCTTTCTTCTTGTTTTTATTTTCTTTAATTAGTTTCGGTCACTAACAACAAAAATGAACATTTTTTCTTTTACTTTATGTTTTCATATTATAATAACATTTTATTAATTTACAAATTTAACCTTTAAATATTAATATAAAACCTTATATTAAAAGTCCACTACCATCCATTTAATTCCTAATGGCCTAATTGCAGCATAAGTACATCATATTAAAAAGACAAGTTCAATTAGGCACTCACACATTTGACCACTAAATTTTTATTTTACGCGATTAAGCCCTTTTTATTTAATCGGACAATCAAACGACGAAATTAAAACACGAAAAATTACACACACAATCACTCATAATTAACACAGAAATAATATTAAAATATTTTTTATTTTTTATTTTTTTTCTAACTCGGATTCGTGGTCCCAAAACCACTGTTCCAAATAGGGTCTAAATCGGGCTGTTACAATCGATACCAGTTGTTTGCGAGTATCCAGATGTGTTTCTTGAAGAATTTCTGGGTTTGCCACCGATTAGAGAGGTTGAGTTTGTATTGATTTAGTACCGGGAACTTCACCGATATCGATAGCTCCATATAGAGTGGCTCCGCCAGAGTTAAAAGAGTTGAAAGCTCAGTTGCCAGAATTAACCAATAGAGGTTTTGCACGACCGAGTTTCTCGCCCTGGGGTGCACCAGTATTATTTGTAAAGAACAAAGATGGAATAATGAGAATGTGTATAGATTATCGGCAACTTAATAAAGTAACGATCAAGAATAAATACCCTCTGCCTCAAATAGATGATTTATTTGATCAGCTGAAAGGAGCAACATTATTTTCGAAGATTGATTTGAGATCAGGCTATTACCAGTTACGAGTGAAAGATTTAGATGTACCAAAGACTGTGTTCAGAACTAGGTAGAACACTATGAATTTCTTGTTATGCTTTTCGGATTAACTAACGCTCTGCACTCTTTATGGATTTGATGAACCGAATTTTTAGACCATATTTAGATAGATTTGTTGTCGTATTTATTGATGATATCCTGATCTATTCACGAGATGAACCCGAACATGTCGAGCATTTGAGAATAGTGTTGCAAACCTTGAGAGACAAGCAATTGTTTGCTAAATTCAGCAAATGTGAGTTTTGACTCCGAGAGGTTGGATTTTTGGGGCATATTGTTTCAACCGAAGGTATTAGAGTTGACCTGAGCAAGATTTATGCGATTATTGATTGGAAACCGCCTAGAGTATCTAAGGTTCATAGTTTTCTGGGACTAGGCGATTATTATCGATGTTTTGTGAAAGGATTATCGGTGATTGCAACACCGATGACACGATTACTTCAGAAAGATGTAAAGTTTAAACGATCTGAAAAATGTCAGTAGAGTTTCGAACAGTTGAAAGTACTATTAATAGAGACACCAGTTTTAGTTCAACCTGAGTCGGGTAAAGAATTCGTAATTTTAAGTGATGCGCCTTTAAATGGTCTGGGTTGTATTTGGATGCAAGGAGGCAAAGTAATAGCTTATGCCTCTAGATAGTTGAAACCGCATAAAAAAATTATTTGACGCACGATTTAGAGTTGGTTGCGATTGTGTTCACATTTAAAATTTGGCAACATCACTTGTTTGGTGAGAAGTACCACATCTATACAGATCACAAAAGCTTAAAGTATTTAATGACTCAGAAAGACTTGAACTTGCAATAGAGAAGATGGCTCGAATTGTTAAAAGACTATGAATTAGTAATTGACTATCATCCAGGGAAAGCGAACGTAGTTGCTAATGCTTTAAGCAGAAAGTCCTTATTTGCTTTGAGAGCTATGAATGCCAAGTTACTTTTGTCTAATGATGGCTCGATTGTAGTTAAGTTAAGAGCTAGACCATTATTTATTCAGTAAATCTGTGAAGCCCAAAAATGATAGCGAAATGTAAGCTAAACAAGTTCAGTGCAAGTCAACTCCTGATTCAGAGTTTCAAATCAGATCCGATGATTGTTTGATGTTTAGAGGTAGAATTTGTATACCGATAAATTTCAAGCTTATTCAAATGATTATAAATGAAGCACACAATAGTTGTTTATCTATACATCTGGGAAATACTAAAATATATAACGATTTGAAAGAGCTATATTGGTGGCATGGCATGAAGCGAGATATCTCTGAGTTTGTATCAAAATGTTTGATTTGTCAGCAAGTCAGAGCTAAACATCAAGTACTGCCGGGATTACTACAGCCTGTGATGATACCCGAGTGGAAATGGGATAGAGTGACTATGGATTTCATATCGGGTTTGCCATTGTCTCTGAAAAAGAAAGATGCTATCTGGGTTATTGTTGATAGATTGACAAAATTTGAGCATTTCATACCGGTATGTATAGACTTTTCACTTAATAGACTCGTTGAGTTATATAACTCTGAGATTGTTAGATTACACGGGGTGCTAATTTCTATTGTTTTGGATAGAGATTCAAGATTCACATCGCGATTTTGGTAGAAATTGCAAGAAGTTTTGGGTACAAAGTTGCATTTTAGCACCACGTTTAATCCCTAGATTGACGGTCAATCTGAGAGAATTATTTAGATTCTTGAAGACATGTTGCGTTGTTGCATTTTAGAGTTTAAAGGCAGCTGGGAAAAATACTTATCATTGATCAAATTTGCTTATAATAACAGCTTTCAATCGAGTATAAAAATGGCACCGTATGAAGCTCTATACGAGCGTAAACGTTGAACTCCATTATACTGGACCGAGTTGAGTGAGAAAAATATTCAAGGGGTTGATCTGATTAGAGAGACTAAAGAAAAAGTGAAAGCAATTTGCGACAATTTGAAAGTAGCTTCAAATCGACAAAAATCATACGCAGATTTGAAACGAAAAGATATTGAGTTTCAGATTGGAGATAAAGTACTCTTGAAAGTTTCATCGTGGAAAAAGATACTTCGATTTGGCTCAAAAAGAAAATTGAGTCCGCGATTTATTGGACCGTATGAGATTATCGAGCAATTTAAATGTAAAATTGATGTTTAGTTTATGTGTATTTGGTCTAGTATTGATATTTGGAAGTGATTAGGAGGGCTAGAGAGGTCGATTTTATGAAGAATCGAGTTTTCGACTTGATGTTACAGATCCGGTAAGGTATCTTTGAGAGTGAATTTTGATTAGCATAGTTAATTAAAATTCGTGTTTAATATAGCTTTAGAAAGGTGGTAATGTCTACTTTACCTCTGTTAAAGCTCCGAATCTTGAAGAGGACTGAGATAACCAGAATTACAGCTTGAAATTGCCTAGTTGATCACTTTTTGTGGTAAAATAAAATTGTGTGGTGAGTGTTTCTAAGGGAAATTTGGTAAATTGACCCTCAATTATGTTTAAATAGTAGCTTATTTAATTATTTCAATTAATTAAGTATGGGTGAATGGTTGATTTTGTAAGATTGGTATTAAATGTGCAAAAATTGAATTTTTATTAAAAAAATGGTAAGTGAGTTTTTGGGTGGTGTTGTGCTATTTAATTAGCTTAACTTTAAGGATAATTTCAAAGCATGTGTACTAAAATTTTTTATCATGATATATTGGTGTTTGAATATGGGAAATTGGCAAATGAATTGCTTAATTTAAGTGGATGCTAAATGGTTATGTTACAAGTTCTACATAATCATTTTGTCACATTAAATTGAACACATCAATGACTGATTTATATGCTATGTTTGATTGAGTATATTGGCAACATGCATGGTGGATCCATTAGATATAGTTGGCATGCCATAGGATTTTTGAATGCTCACCTTTATTTGTGACATTGTGAGCTTATGGCTCTAGGTGGACTGATTTGTTGGAGTAGATAAGGGAGTGTTGAGCATGAGTCTCCACTCAATAGGTTATTTGAGGCACTATAAGAGGGCGCATACTTTGGCCCACTCAACTCGGTGGACTATATTTGACATTTATGGGAGTTTGGAGATTCATTTATCCGATGTATGATCACCCGATTAGGCCATGAAAAGCATATGCCAATATTTTTTTGTGATTGTTGCTATATCAATTGTTGATTGAATGTCATGAATAAATGATTTTTGGTATTGAAAATGCTTATGGAAATTTAATTGATATGTTTAATTATTTTGGTTGATAATTGATGGTTGATTGGTTGTGAATTAAGCATAAATTGGATGTTAATTTACTTGTCATTTTTATTAACATTCACTGAGCTTTTTAAAGCTCACACCCTTACATTCGTGCAGATAATCGTCAAAATTGAGAAGCTGAGGAGCCGAGTATTTTAAGAGAGTTCCAAGAGATTTAGGCTTGGTAGAGACTATATTTCATATTTTAGAGACTGTAGTCAGGCATTGTGGAATTTCCGAGAATTAGTTTGATTTTTTATTGTAAATGGACTTTGGACATTGGACATTTATTTTGAATGGTTTTATAATAATTTTGAGGCATGTTTGAGTTTAATTATTGATTGATTTACGGTGTATTGTTGCTTGATAACACGGTGATTGATAACATGGTGTGTGAGGCATGAAATTTAGACTAACGATTATTTAAATGAAGCTTCCATGGAGTGGTTCACTAGCGACTAAGGTACACCACTTGTTTGATTTATTCGTTGTTTGATGTGCATGAAATTAATTACTTAATTCTATTTAATTAAGGCTTAGTTAATGTCAATAAATTCAATTGAAGTTGTGTATATATATGTTGATTAAGCGTAGTTAAATTGGGTTTAATTGGTCATTATAATATGCAAAATCGGGTTTTAAAATGAGTTTTTTACAAAAATAGATGCAGTGATTTTCACATGGGCGTGTGGGTATGTGACACGAGCATGTGGGTATGTGACACGGGCGTGCGAAAATTAGAGCTATCACACATAGCTGTATGGAATTTCCACATGGGTGTGTGCGATCTACCTAAACATTTTTCACGACACGAACACGGGCATTTAATAGCACACAGTCTGTGGGGCACGACCATGTGGGCTTTTGGGGGTATGATTTTTTGTTTTTTTAAATTGGTATTCTAATTTGCTAAAGTTACGATCTAATCTTGAAAATTAATTAGTCTAATTATAGCCCTAGATGATAAAAAAATTGGTAAAATTTTAGGATTAGTCTTGTGACGGGTAAAACTCAATAGAAACACACTTAATTTGTAACTCGGAATAGGTCCTGATAGTTTGTACTTGTTATAATTTAGTCTATAATAGTAAAACTTGAATTAGACATAGCAAAAAAACTCAATTTAAGCTAAAGTTTTAGGCTTGTATAATTATAAATAAAAGAAGGTCACTAAACATTTAGATCTAAAATCGGGTTAGTTTTACCATAGGTGGTTAAATGACAAAAATACCCTTAGGTTAAATTACTTAAAAAGTTTAAAATTGCCTTATAATATGCTTCCGCATTAATAAATAACTAATAATCAGATAAGATTAAGGTGTTATAAGGTTAGGGTGTGTATTGGGTGGCCATTTGTAACACCCCAAACTCGGCCCAGACGTTATGGCCGAATCTGGAGATGTCACATTGAAGGGTTGCTTTAAAAAAAATGGTTTAGTTAAAAACTTAGTTCGAAACGAAATATGCTTGATAGGAATTTACTTAGTTAAAAATTCGAAGAATTAAATTAAATGAAATAAATTAAAAAAAACATGTTTTTTAAATATAGCGGTAACTAAATAAAATCCCAAGTAAACAATGAAATCGAAGATACATAGCCTTATTACATCACAGCGGAGATTTAAAAGTAATTATCATAAAGCACTTAATAAATCTATATTGAAAATTCCTAAGTAACTTGTAGTGTGGCTATCTCCAAGTCCTCTTACGCGTCGAGCCGTCTATTGTGGATCACCTGAAATATAATAAAAAGGGTGTGAGTTTCAAAATTCAGTGTGTACGACCCTTGGCAATCAAATCACTTCAGTGTACACATATCACATTAGGCCTAAGCCTTAACAATATCGGTGGTCTAGGCCTTAGCCCACATTGACCCCATATCATACCAGAATTACATGTATGCAAATGTTCCCATCCCAAATCCAACCGCTACACACCACCCGTACTAGCCCAACACACCTGTGGGGATGTCTACATCAACCCACCGATCCTCTACACACCAATGGTAGCACACACAGTGGCGCTACTCGCGTTGCAGCAAGGCTGCTATATATGTACGGTGTAGCCAAGCTACTCGGTGGCTTGAAAGCCTACAGTGGATCCACGGTCGTCAAGCGACTATGCGATCCTCAAAACACTTCCTCCGTATCATCAAAACCCACCCAAGTGCAACATACAATTCATAAATGCATCATACACATTTTCATACATTCTCACATATTAAGCACTTAGGGGTATTTTGGTCATTTCACTACCTAGGGGTATTTTCGTAAATCTACCCTACAGGGGTATTTCGGTACTCCTACCCTACGAGGGTGTTTTAGTAGTTCTACCTTACAGGGCATCTTCATAATTCTACCTTAGAAGGGTATTTTTGTAATTTTATCCTAGAAGGGTGTTTTCGTAATTTTAACCTAGAAGGGTATTTTCGTAATTTCCTAATGATACATCTTTTAGTTATGGATTTTGGCCCATCAACAAGTCCTCGCGGTTAAGATGAACGGACACTATACACCAGGTAGGATTCAAGAGAAGATGAGGTGGGTCACTCAGACCACTTAAGTACCAGGCTCTTCTATGATCCAATCCTAGACATGCATATATCGATTGCCACACCTTAGTCTATTGACTTGCAACAAGTCCTCACGGCTAAGATGAACGGACACTATACACCAGGTAGGATTCAAAAGAAGAGGAGGTGGGTCACTCAGACTGCTTAAGTACCAGGCTCTTCCATGATCTAATCCTAGACATGCATATGTCGGTTGCCACACCTTAGTCCATTGACTTGTTCACAGACATGTTTCTTACTTAGTTAAGTTTTATTAAAATTTGAGAGTCCATTTAACTAGGCCTAAAGTCCATTAGACCCTAGCATGCATTCCTACAACCCCACAAAGCCCAAACATGCTTATTAAGCCCATTAAGCCCAATCATGCCTATAAAGCCCATTAAGCCCAATCATGTTTATAAAGCCCATTAAGCCCAATCATAATCCAACATACAATTCATACATATCATTTCATCATAAAATTTCATATCACAATTTTGCCAATTTGGGCCCACAAATTCGGTAGGCCTATACGAGGTTTTAGGATTTTGGCTTTTGCTGTTTCGTCGTATGTGTAGTGTTTGTACACACCTGGTTGACGACTCACACCTACACTATCCTTAGCCTTGACCTACAATCAAAACCACTTCCAAATCAACTCTAAATCTTACTTAAACTTTATCAAATCCCGAAGCATTACCGTAATCTTACCGTGAACCTTCGGCTTTTCTAGCCTTTCCTTAGTGAATCGTCTCGAATATTCCTATATCTACATCAACACACATATTCTATCAATCATTAGGTGACTCGTCTTCCACACGAGTCACCCTTATAGGCTACACATATATTTAGCCACCCCCTTAAAAATCGAAATTGAGAACGAGACACTTACCGAAAGTCGCCTTCGAATTAACAGCCTAGATATCTACTATTTTAGCAGTCGGCTTTCAAACACTAGCTTAAGGATGGTAATCAAAGACGAATAGTGATGAAGGAAAAGAAATCGACAAGGGACCACTGGTATTCAGCTTTTAAGAAAAAGAAGGGAACTACTAAGGGTTTCGGCAAACAAAAAATGGCTATCTGGCAAAGGAAAAATTTGGCAATGGTGTAGGCCTCAGAGGGTATTCGGCTTTTTAGCAGAAGAAGAGAGTCACTAAGGGTTTCGACTTTTAAAAGATGAGAAGCAAGAAGTCGACAAAGGGAGAAAACTATGAGTATTCGGCAAAACAATAGATGGCTAAAAGGCAAAGGGAGAATTAAGCAAAGATGGAACCAAGGGGAGAAGGAGAATTCGACAAGAGGAGGGAAGAAAAAGGAACTATAGCAAAGTAAAGAAACCCTACTATGAAATTTGGCATTGTTTAAATAGGCAATAGCCAAACCTAGCCCTCCTTAAAGTCCAATTTTGCACCATTACTTCTTCTCTTTAATCTCCTAATATCTCTCTTTTATCATTACCTTAAAATTCTCTCATGATCACTCCCTAACAGAGTTCATACCAACGCCACTACCTTGCCTCCTAAAGTAAAAAAAATAAAGCCTTTTAAAAACAACCTCTCCAAGCCTCGAACCTTAGACCTCTTCCACTGCTTGTGACACCACCCTTGCTCCCCAAGTGGCGCCTCTTTGCCACTGAGCCACAGGCCCAACTGTGATCCATTTCCCTCCTTTTTGACTTAAAAGGCATACCTCCAACCTCTAGGGTTTTCTTTAAGAAAAAAATTAAAATTTTCCCTAAAGTCCTCCCTAAACCTAGGGCTTCACACATCTTTTATTCCTTCCTAAAATTAATGTTCTAACACTGCTAACCATGCAAGTCGACATCAAAGTATAAAAGATAGGGTTTCAGGATTTGAGGCGTTACACCGTTAGCCAGAGAGTCAATTAAATGGCTAATGTAACACTTTGAAGTCGGGTCGGTCCATGCCGGTCGGGTTCGGGGTGTCACACCATTGTTCAGTGGAAAGCAACGAGAAATGTGTCAAAGGTTCGTTGTTTCCTTGAACTAGCTAGTTATTACCGAAGATTCGTAAATGGATTTTTGAAGACAGCTTTGTCGATGACAAAACTGTTGCTAAAGAACATTCAGTTCATTTAGAGCGATCAATGTCAAGAAAGTTTTGAGGAATTGAAATAGGTGTTGACTAAAATGCCAATTTTAACTTTACTGAAATCAGGAAAGATTATGGTCTATAGTGATGCTTCATTGAATGGTATTGGGTGTGTTTTGATGTAAGATGGGAAAGTGATCACGTATGCGTCTCATCAACTAAAAATGCATAAACATAATTATCCAACACACAACTTAAAGTTAGCTGCTATAGCCTTTACTTTGAAGATTTTGAGACACTATTTGTACAGTGAAAAGTGTCACATTTATACCGATCATAAGAGTCTTAAATATCTCCTAACTCAAAAGGAGTTGAATTTGAGACAGCGTCGTTGGATTAAAGATTATAATTGTGTTATTGATTACCATCCTAGTAAAGCCAATGTCGTAGCAACGTGTTGAGTACAAAGACAGCAGTTGAATTGTGAGTGATGTTTGCTTAGCTTAGTATCAAAAATGATGGAATATTGATAGCTAAGTTGAAAATCAAATCAGTGTTGTTTGATCAAATCAAAATAGCGCAGTTAGATAATGCCAAATTAGTGAATAAAAGAGACATGGTTCAAAGTGGCGCAATAAAAAATTTTAGCATTGACGATTGCGATTGTTTGAGGTTTCATTATCGAACCTGTGTACCAAATGTTGTCGAATTAAAAGAGTTGATACTTCGCAAAGCTCATGATAGAGGAATGTAAATGTATCGTGATCTATGAGAATTACATTGGTGGCCCGAAATGAAAAAAGAAGTAGTTGAGTACGTAGCTAAATGTTTAACTTGTCACCAAGTTAAGGCTGAACATCAAGTTCCCATAGGATTACTTCAACCTATTTCTACTCTTAAGTGGAAATGGGAACGCATAACAATAGATTTTGTAACTGGTTACCTTTATATTCAATTAAGAAAAATGCTATGTAGGTGATCATTTATCGACTTATGAAATCAAATCATTTTATTGCAGTCACAACTGATTGGTCACTTCAAAAGCTTGCTGAAATTTACATTCAGGAAATTGTTAGATTGCACGGAGTTCCTATGTCGATTATCTCTAATCGAGATCCGGGATTCACTTTGAGATTTTGGAAATAGTTGCATAAATCTCTTGGTACAAGACTCAATTTCAACACAACATTTCACCCATAGTTAAACGGACAATCTGAACATGTTATCTAGATATTAGAAGATATGTTTCACACTTGTGTAATCGATTTTTAATCAGGTTGGGAACATTATTTACATTTAATCGAATTCGTATACAATAATAGTTTCCAATTGAGTATTCAAATGGCTCCGTACGAAGTATATGGTTGTAAGTTGTTGATTGCATGGAACTTTATGAAAGAAAAGTTGTTGGCCCGGAATTGATTTAAGAAACGGAAGATATTGTTAAGATAATCTGAGATAGATTGAAAACAGCCTTTGGTAGATAGAAATCGTATGCAGATTTTAAACATTGAGATATTGAGTTTTTTGTTGGCGACCAAGTATTTCTATAGGTTTCACCTTGGAAGAAAGTCCTACAATTTTGTCAAAAAGGAAAGTTGAGTCCTCGTTTTATTGGGCCATACAAAATCACAGAAAGAGTTGGACCCGTTGCATATCGGTTGGCATTACTTGCAGAATTATAGAAAGTGCATGATTTCTTTCATGTGTCGATGCTTCGGAGGTATCGATCAGATTCATCTCACATTATTTCGACGAAAGATATAAAAATTTAACCTGATTTATCCTATGAAGAGGAGTCTGTTGAAATCTTAGATCGTAAGGTAAAAGAAATGTCAAATAGGTGTGTTCCATTAGTAAACATTTTGTGGTGTAGTCATAGTGTCGAGGAAATGATTTGGGAGCCAGAAGAGATGATGAGATCCCAATATCCCCACATGATAAACTAATGTATATCGTTTTGTTTAGGAACTCTGTCATCATCACGCAGTAAGAAAGATGTCGTCCCTACTTCAAAGAAGCGAAAGGGGTCCGGTGGTTCCTCGTCGAGACCCACTGCTGAGGTCCGACACCCTTTTATTCAATTCTCGCAGAACTACCAAGAGGAGTTATTTCAGATACTATGGGCCAGACCCCTCGGAGCAGGAAGGTGCATTGACTGGGCCGCCTTAGACAGGTCCACCTAGCAGATGAGGTCCGGGCCTTATTGATGACAGACCCGTGGGAGCAGTTCTTCTAGATCGTGGAGCCCACCTATTTCGAACTCACCCTTGAGTTCTGCTCTATGTTCCATCTACAGATAGTGATGAGCCGACATAACAATCCAGGGATGATCCAGTTCCGTTTAGGAGGCCTCGTACATTAGCTTAATGTATAAGAATTCGGAACAGCTCTCGGCCTCTACACCGAGCAATTCATGGAAGAAGAGGACCTTTCTATGCTCCACTGCCACATCCATCTATCGCCAGCTAGGTGTTGGGAGGCCCTAGTCCCTACATCATCCACACACGACCCCAGTTGCTCCAAAGCGACCAATCTTGCCCTATCCTCGAGGTACATACATGCCCTCCTCGCACACACATTGACGGGCAGACGCAAGAGCACAGGTGTCATCAACACCCACGATGCCTATTTTCTATGGAGCATGGCAAACACACATGTCATCGACTTTGCTTACTTCATCGCTCATGCCATCCAGCACCAGACCGAGAGGCATCGAAGAGGTGTGATATCTATGGGCCCGTACATCACGCGATTGGCCCGCTACTTCGGCCTGCTCAATACTGCAGCCCAGACATCCTCTTACACCTCGATTGGCCAGATGTCCCAACAGAGCATCCAGACTATGCTACACATGAGGATGATACAGCGACGACCTGGGACCGATCCTAAACAGTACCGTCTACTCCGAGATGCCGAGCAGGAGGATCCCGAGGACATTACTGATGATGTCCCACCACTCAAGGAGGCACCTACTGAGCCACCACCCCCTCACCACCTAGTTCATGCGGCAGCTTCATATGCTGACATATCTGAGCGACTTACACGATTTGAGCAGCAGTGCTTCCAACGCTTTGATCACATCGACGCTACTCTATAGCAGATATGCTAGCATCTATACATCGCACCACCATCTCCTCCTCGCGACCTAGCTGAGGATTAGAACTTCCTAATCCTCTTTTCTTCTCTTTTATTTTCCTTTTTGTTTTTCTATTTTATTTTATTTTACCTTTTTCATTATTTGAATTTTAGTATTTTTAGAATTATATTATTTTATTTCAATTATTTCATATCGGCTATCCCCTAACAAACATATTTTGTTAATCCAAATTCCCCAAAACTGATAAATGCTTTCGCAGTTTCAAAGGAGCTCTACAGCTCAAATCCAAAATCTAATGAGAACCTTGCCTCAACTTCACCCAGTTGACACCGCCAAAGCCTACACTCCCAACATAAAAGCTGTGGACAAACAAACACTACCACCACCGGAGTATCCACCTCTGCACCTTCCTTTGTCCCAGACACTCTATAGGCACCACCACCTCACAAATTCATCCAATCCAGGGAGTTTCATGCCTTTCCCTATCTTATGATCTTATGCTTCTATTGCTACTAATGTATCTTTGTACATTGAGGGCAACGTACATCTTAAGTGTGGGGGGGAAACTTACTTTCAGTCATTGCATTCTCTTTAAAACCCTGAAAATTTTTAAAACTAACATTTTGCATTGTTCTCAAAATTTCGAATTCTCACTTTCACTCTCTGTATTATTTTCAATCTCCTATTAGGAATTAATTCTGATTGATTTATGATTCTTATTGATATATTGAGAATTAAGACATAGGTGCTTATGTTTTGATTATTCAAACTTTAAAACACTAGGGAATCAAGCATGATAAGTTGAAATTTTTGAGAATTTAAATTTTTTCTAGGTTATTTTCCCTAATTTTAAGTGTTACCTTGAGATTTGAAATTCGCAGGATTGACATCAAAAGACATAATTCTGGTGAGATTTTTGAGCCTTTTGAGCATACATTCTTTCGTGCTCACTTTTATTGTTGCTTTGAGTGAGTCAAGACTGATTTGTTATTCTAGAACTAGTTTCAATTATACATGTCAAGACGACATCATTGATTTGAAACACCGAAATGATAAAGGCATCTAGGATTTAACCCACTCACTCCATAAAACCTAGCTCCATAAATTAACCCTTAGTAAACCCCATTGAGCCTAACAACCCATTCTTTGACTTACCTTTAATATTAACCCATAACCCGTTTTTGTTGAATTCCATTCAATTATTTTGATCCCTATTTTTGTCGAGATTTGAGTTGAATTATTATCTAGCTTTGTTCTCTTTTCCAGTTTGTAAAGTTGTAAATATTTAATTTATTGTATTTGATATGATTTGTCCTTAAAAAAAAGTATATACAATCAATTCAATTGTAATCTGTAATAGTTCAATAGTTTTTGCATATTTCTACAAGCTTCCAAATCCAGAACGATGTCATCATAAGACTTAGTTCTAAGGAATATATTCCAGTGATAGAGATTTTTCTAGCTAGATGATTTTTCAATTAAATCTCGATTCTAACCCTCTCTTTTTCAGCCTATGACAACACCCCTAACCAAAGCCTCATTACAACCAGTGAAAGACCTTTTGATCGATGTGTCATATCAATCTATAGTGGTGGAGATTTGATTTTCTTGCAAGCCTATGGTAATAACTTTTCAGGTTGACTAAGGAGTGCTTAATTCTTGAACCCTATACTCAGGTGAGCATAGAGAAGTGAAAAGAACGAGAAATGGGCCAGAAACGAAGAAAATGGGAAGTGAAAGGAACGAGAAACGAGCCAGAAACGAAGAAAATGGGCCAAAGTATGAAAACAACATGACCTCAAGGTTTGCCACATGGCCGTGGCACACGGCCATGCTACCTTGAGCTCGAACACGGCCCAACCCCGACAAGCACGGTCAGACCACACGGCCGTGCCACCTTAACAGGCCCAAGCACGGCCTGGGCCTCGATCCACACGGGCGTGTCCCTGTCGTGAGGAAGTTCAATTTCAATCGGAAAAAGATGCTTAGAGGCTAAGAAATGCATTCCAAAGCTCTATATAAAGACCCTAGGAGGCAACTTCAAGGGTGTGCTCTTTCTCCTACAAAAGAGTGCCTCATTTCTGTCAACACAGAGAGTAGAAGCAAGGAATTACTCCAAGGGAAGTTGATTGATCCATCTCAGAAGCTGAATTCTCCCTCAAGACTAAGGATCTCCCTTCAATTACCTTCAGGGGTTTTTGGGTTCTTTATGTTTTGTTATTTTATTTCTTCTGAGATGTTTTCTTTTATAATTATGAACTAAATCTCCCAAATACTTTAGGGAGATGAAACCTAAGACAAATATTGTTATTACTTTCTCTTGAATTATATGATAAATATTTGATTTGTTCTTAATTGTGTTTTTAACTCTTAAATTGATATTTTCGGATATTGATTTAAGTCAAATGTGCTTATGCAGAGGAGCAAAAGTCCCTACGTAGGAGTAGATCCAACACGGTTAAGCGGAGTTGATTGCAATCCTAGAGATAGGACGACGAAAATCTGTACGACGAAAATCTGCCGGATTAGGGTCAAACCTAATAAGGGAATCCATAAATCAAGTTAATGCGACACTAGGGGTTTTAATTAGAAAGAGATTTCAATTAATCAACCTAGGGTTAGTTGTTTTTAGTCTCGAGAGAGATATTAACATAAGCTAGGGATTTCTACGGATCAAGTCAAGTGAATAAATCGTCTAGTTCAAGAGTTGATAACAAGTGAAGTCTAGGTGGATTCTCCCTTGAGTATTGTCTAAGTTAATCAGTTTTCACTAAAAGTTTTTCCAAATTCACTTTTTGTGCATTCTTAGCTTAGTCTAATAATTAGTTTAGTTTAATAAAATCCCCTTTTATTTTCAGGTTAAATAATAGAAAGAAATTTAGTACTAGTACTTTTGGTTCCCTTGGGTACGATATCTCGGTCTTGCCACTAAGCTATACTACTATTCGATAGGTGCGCTTGCCTTAAAATCGTGATAATAGTTAGTTTCTAGTGTGATCATTTATTATAAATTTTATTACTTCATATCACGAATATCACTGCCGGAGTTTTTAATGTTGATGCAGTCACCATGCTTTCTAATCAGGTAGAACTTCTTAATAAAAAGATTGATAATTTTGTTGGTTCTACGCAGATACATCTAGTGATACAGTGTGACTCAATTCAAGGAAATATGAGCTATTCTGAGTACCCTACCTATGGATATGGCACAGAAAACGAACAAGCCAACTATATGGGTAATAATTCTAGATCTCAAAATAATCCTTATAGTAACACTTACAATGCAAGTTGGAGGAACCACCCTAATTTTTCATGGGGAGGACAAGGCAACCAAGGAAATTAGAGACCACCACCTCCACCAGGATTTCAGCAACCACCTTCCTAGCAAGAGAAAAAGCCGAACCTTGAGGAGATGCTCATGAAATTTATCTCCGTGTCAGAAACCCGTTTCCAGAACATCGAGACGGCACTTAAAAACTAGTAAGCATCCATGTAAGGACTCGAAACTCAAATAGACCAGCTCAATAAGCTAACCTCTAAAAGACCACATGGTGGTTTACCAAGCAACACCGAGACTAACCCTAAGGAGTAACTCCACGCCATCGACACAATTGATGAAGGAGGGTTAGCTAAAACCAAATCAGAGCCAAGTAAGGAAACTGTGGTAAGTAGAGGTAAGGGTGAGGTAAGTAGCACAGAACCAGTTGTCAAAGAATATAAGCCTCGTGTCTCATATCCTAATGCGGTAAGGAAAGACTGCACAGATGAGCAATTCAGTAAATTCCTTAAACTTTTAAAAAAAATTACATATTAACTTACTGTTTATTGAAGCTCTTTCATAAATGTCAAACGCCGTTAAATTCTTAAGTGAGCTTCTGACAAACAAACGAAAGTTGGATGAGTCATCTCATGTGCAGCTGAATGCAGTCTACTCAGCCATTTTGCAAAACAAGCTACCTAACAAACTAAAAGATCCAGGGAGTTTTACGATTCGTTGTTTACTTGGTAGCTTAAACGTTAAAAATGCCTTGGCTGACTTAGGGGCAAGTATTAATGTAATGCCCTATAAATTATTTAAACAACTAGGACATGGAAAACCCAAACAAACTAGGATGAGCATTAAATTGGCTAATAAAACCATTAGATTTCCTAGGGGTATAATCGAAGATGTGCTAGTTAAAATTGACAAATTCATATTCCCAGTGGACTTTGTTGTTTTAGACATAGATGAGGATAGCATTGTACCATTAATTCTAGGGTGACCCTTCTTAGCAACTGCAAGGACTACAATTGATGTAGGCATAAGCGAACTCACACTTCGTGTAGGCAATGACACAATCAGTTTACAAGCTTATAATTCTAACAGAACTGCTAATGATAAAGATATTATTACGAGTTCTTGTAATAAGAATAATCTCACCGTCCAACCTTCTTTGCAGGATACTCTTCACATAAGTGCAACCGAACCACAGATGAGTCCATACAAGGGAACAATACATGAAAAACAAATGCTACAGATTAAAGAACTCGACGAGTGGCTGAACTACTACCAAGAGAAACCTAAGAAATGCCACGCCGAACTGAAGCATCACCATGATTACCCTAAGGTAAAGATGAATCAATTTAAGGTAGGGGATAAAGTCTTATTATAGGAGGAGGATCCTCGAATTTTGAATTTAAAACTTCATATAGGTGATACACCTCCCTTCACAATAATGAAAATTTTCCCCTATGGTACAATCGAGATAACACATAAAACATTGGGCACTTTCAAGGTAAATTATACTCGACTCAAACCTTATTTTAATATTGAGACTGATAGCAGGAGAGAGGAGTTTGAACTCCTCAAACCACCGTAACTACACAAGCTTGAGAGAAGCCAAGCTTAGACTATAAACAGGTGCTTCTCGAGAGGCAACCCGAGCACTAACATAGTAAATTTCTTTTATTTAAGCTTTCAAACTCTAATTCATCAACTAACTTCTTGAATGCAGGTTTTTCAAGCCACACGGTCATGCCCACAGGCGTGCCTAATACCGTGGGCACACCATGGGTAAGACACGGTCTTCGACAAACAGCCACAGCTATACGATATGGCCGTGGCCAATCTTGACAAATCGACACGGGCGTGCGACACGCTCGTGCCCCCAGAGCATGGTCGAACCTGCTAAATTAACACGGGCAGAAGACATGCCCGTGCTTTAACCCCGTGGTCAAACATGTTAATTCATACACGGGCGTGTGACCCCATACACGGGCGTGGGAGAAGCAAACATCGAAGGACACGGCCATGCGACACGATCGTGTGCCCTAACACGCCTGAAGAACACGGGTGTGTGACACTAATCAGGCACACCAAAACCCTTAAAATTCAAACCACACGGGCTAAAAACGATTCACACGGGCGTGTGCCACGCCCATGTGCCCCAATTTCTATATAAACCCTTCACTATTCATTATCTTCCTCACTCAAAACCCTAACCCCTCTCCCACCACCACTCATTCCAGCCACTCCTTTCGTCGCCGCTGATCTAACCAAGACAACACGCCCGTGTAGCACCTCCACGACTGTGCTCCGCCCTAACATCTACCTTATCAGTTCCTCTTTCTCCCTTTTCTCTTAACCATTGTCATTATTTTTATTCTATTTTTATTCTTATTTTCTCTTTTTATTTTCATTGTTATATTCATTCATTTATTTACATTACTTATCTGATTCCCATGCATTTTTCATGATGTATTCACTTAGATTAATTATCATGCCATTTTGTATCCCTCTTTGATTGCCATTTTTAGCTATCTCATTAAAAGTTTAATCATTACATTTTTTGTACACATTGCTTGTCTTCTTTAGTTTTAATTCTAGGATATTTAGAACACGTAATTTATTTCTGGAAACTAAACCTTGCATTGAGAATCCATTAGTTCCTATTGGAACACACTACTAAAATAGGAAACTTAGTTTTTATTAGCTTTATTCGTCATTTAGTTTACCAACTTATGAATACTGATAACTTATGTCCATTCTTTCCATTCTAATAAACAAATGCTACTCTTGTTTCCTTTCAGGAACAATGTCATCCTCACGAGGAAAGAAAGTTGTCGTCCCCGCTTCCAAAAAGTGAAAAGGGCCCGGTCGTACCTCCTCTAGAGCCACCACAGAAATTAGACACCCCTTCCTCCAGTTCCCGCAAAGTTTCCAAGAGGAACAATTTCAGATTCTCAAAGCGAGGCCCCTTGGAGTGGGGAGGTGCATTGATTAGGCCGCATTAGAGAGGGTCTAATTGGCAAACACAATTTGGGTTTTGTTAACAACAAACCCGTGGGACCAATTCTTCCAAATCATCGAGCTTACATACCTCGAGCTTACTTTAGAGCTCTGTTCCACATTCCACCTCCAGACAGTCATGACCAGATATGATGATCCAGGGACGGTCTAGTTTCACCTCGGGGACCTAGTCCGACAGCTTAGTGTACCTGAGCTCGGTATAGCGCTGGGCCTATATACTGAACAATTCATGGAAGAGGAAGACCTCTCTGAGCTTCACCGTCATATCCACTTCTCTCCATCAAAGTGTTGGCAGGCCCTGGTATCTGTTTCACCCACATACGACCCCAATCACTCTAAGGCGATAGCTTTCGCCCCCTCACTGAGGTACCTTCATGCCCTACTCACACATACATTAACGGGTAGACGAGAGAGCACCGGTGTCATCAACACCCACGACGCCTACTTCCTCTGGAGCATGTCACACGGGCACGTGCTCGACCTTGCTTACTTCATCGCCCACGCCATTCAACACCAGACGGAGCGGCATCGTAGGGGTGTGATCTCGATGGGCCCATATGTGACTCACCTAGTCCACCACTTCGGCCTTCTCAACACAGCGTCCCAAACATCCTCTTATACTCTCATCAGCTAGATGTCCCCGCAGGGCATCCAAAGCATGCTACACATGAAGATGATTGAGCGTCAACGTGGGACAGATCTCCACAGTACCAGCTAGCTCGATCTACCGAGCAGGAGGACCCAGAGGACATTCCTGATGATGTCCCTCCACCTCATAAGGAGCCACCACCCATTCACCACCCAGTTCATGTGGCAGCTTTCCGTGCTGACATATTCGAGCGCCTCACACGATTCGAGCAGCAGTGCTTCCAACACTTTGATCACATTAACGCTACTCTACAGCAGATATGTCAGCATCTCCACATTTCATCATCACCCCCACCTCGCGAACGATCTGAAGATTAGGACTCTTGAGTCCTCTTATCTTCTTCTTTATTTTCCTTTTTACTTTCCTTTTTATTTTTATTATTCCATTTATTTTACTTAAACTTTATCTTTTTCATTATTTGAATTTCAGCATTCTAAAAACTTAGCTTATTTTATTTTAAACATTTCATACCGGCTATTTTCTAACGAGTACATTGTGCTAATCTAAATTCGCTAAAATTTTATTAATGCTATCGCAGTTTCAAAGAGTCTAAAAGCTCAAATCCAACTCTAATGGAAAAACCCTGCCACGACTGCCAGGTCCTACTTGACCACGATCATAGCCACCATGATAATACATTTTTGGCACAGAGATTGTGGATCGACACCCTTTTCTACAAGTTTCCACACTTTCAATTCAAGGATACCATCCAATTTTTAGGGAGTTTCACTTCTCCCCCTATACTATGATTTTATGCTTCTATTTTCACTAAGTTTATCTTTGTACATTGAGGGCAATGTACATCTTAAGTGTGGGAGGGATTCACTTTCACTTTTTACATTATCCTCGAACCCCTGAATTTTTTTTGCCACTAACTTTTTGCATTGTTCTCAAATCCCTGAATCTTGACCTTAATAATTAGAATGAATTCTGATTGATTTATGATTTTTATTGATATGTTGAGGATTAAGACATAGGTATTTATGCTTTGATTTTTCAAACTTTAAGAAATTAGAGAATCAAACATGATAAGTTGAAATTTTTGAGAATCTAAAATTTTTTCTAGGTTATTTTCCCCAATTTTAAGTGTTATCTTGAGATTTGAAATTCGCAGGATTGACATCAAAAGCCATAATTCTGGTGAGATTTTTGAGCTTTTTAAGCATACATCCTTTCGTGCTCACTTTATTGTTGCTTTGAGTGAGTCAATATTGATATGTTATTCTAGAACTTGCTTCGATTATACATGTCAAGACCACATCATTGATTTGATATACCGAAATGATAAAGGCACCTAGGTTTTAACCCACTTACTCCATAAAAGCCTACCTTTATAATTAACCCCTAGTAAACCCTATTGAGCCTAACAAACCATGCATTGACTTATCCTCAATATTAACCTATAACCCATTTTTCGTTAAAATCCCTCTAATTATTTTGATCCCTATTTTTGTCAAGATTTGAATTGAACAATTATCTAGCTATGTTCTCTTTTTCAGCTTGTAAGTTTATAAAATTCGATTTGTTCTTAAAAAAAACATATGAATATTTCAGTTGTAATTCAATGTTTCACATATTTCCATGTAATTTTGAGCTTCTGTTCTTAAACGATGTTATCCAAAAGAAAAAGGCTTTATTCTAGGAATATGTTTTAGTGATAGAGATTTTTCTAGTTAGATGATTTTTCAGTTTGATCTCAATTCTAACCCTCTTTTTTAGCTTGTGACCACAGCCCTAACCAAATCCACGTTACAACCCTCTAAAGACCTTTTGATCGATGTATCACGTTAATACATAATGGTGGAGATTTGATTTTCATGCAAGCTTATGGTAATAACTTTTCATGTTGACTAATAAGTGCTTAATTTCTGAACCCTAAACACTTCGAGTGGATAGAGTGAATCTTTAGTGAGGATGTCAACTTTTGTTGATTTTGAATCCAAGGTAATTACTTAGAAAAGGGAAGAAAACCTATGTTTCTGTGATAAAATTCTCAACTTAGATTACTTAAGACTTTAATGTTCTTTTAGTTGAATTCTCAGTGTATGATTACTTGTGGATTAATTCGAACCATTATTGATAAGATTTATAAATTGAGAAGAATGATTTTTAATTGTGAGTTGAGATTTTGCTTGAGGACAAGCAAAGGCTTAAGTGTGGGGGTATTTGATAAACTATGAATTATATATATTTCTATCCCACATTTAGCACATTTATAGATGAATTATCATTGAATTTGTGGAATTTGATGCTCCTAATCCTTTAATTTCATGTTTTATACTTAGAAGAGCATAAAAGAGTGTAAAGAACAAGAAACGGACAAAAAACGGAGAAAATGGGCCAAAGTAAGGAAACAACACGGCCTGGAGTTTGTCACACAGGTGAACCACATGGCCGAGCCACATTAACAGGCTTGAACATGGCCCAAACTCGAGTCACACGGGCGTGCCACACGGGCGTGTCCCTGTCGTGATGAAGTTCAATTTTACACGGAAAAGGCTACTTATGGGCTATGAAAGACATTCCAAACTCTATATAAAGACCCTAGGAGGCAACTACAAGGGTGTACAATATCCTCGCCAAGACTCAGAGTAGAAGACAGGGAATTACTCGAAGGAAAGCCGATTGATCCATCTCAGAAGCAAGGATCAACATCAAGACTGAAGATCTCCCTTCAATTCTTTCAGGGGTTTTGGGTTTTCTTTATGTTTTGTTATTCTCTTTCTTCTAAGATGCTCTCTTTTATAATTATGAACTAAACCCTTAAATACCTGAGGGGGATGAAACCTAAGATGAATCTTGTTATTGTTATCTGAACTATATGATAAATATTTGATTTGTTCTTAATTGTGTTTTTTAATTCTTGAATTGATATTTGCGGGATATTAATTTAAGTCGAATGTACTTAGGCAGAGGAGAAAAAGTCCCTGTTTAATAGTAGATCCAACATAATTAAGCAGAGTTGATCGCAATCCTAGACATAAGACGACGAAAATCTGTCGAATTAGAGTCAAATCTAATATGGGGATCCATAGATCGAGTTAATGCAAGACTAGGGGTTTTAATTAGAAAGAGATTTCAATGAATCAAACTAGGATTAGTTGTTCTTATTCTCGACGGAGATATTAACATAATTTAGGGATCTCTACGGATCAAGTCGAGTGAAGAAATCGTCTAGTCCAGAGTTAGATAACAAGTAAAGTCTAGGTGGATTCTTCCTTAGGTGTTACTGTCTTTATCATTTAGTTTTCCCAAAAGAATTCCCCAATTTACTTTTTGTCGCATTCTTAGTTTAGTTTAAAGTTAATTAGTTTACACAAACCCCTTCTTTATTTTTAGGCTAGATAATAGGAAGAAAGTCATTACTAGTACTTTTAGTTCCTTGGATTCGATATTCTGGCTTGCCACTAACTATACTACTATTCGATAGGTGTGCTTGCCTTTTATCGTGATAATAGTTAGTTTCTAGGTACGATCAATTTTTTTACTTCATCAGATCATGATCACCACCTCTTTTCATTTAAATTTCGGAGACGAAATTTATTTAATGGGGGAGAATTGTAACGACCCGATAGTCAGGGGCAACGAATAGTATTGTTTCAAGACTCTTTCCATAAATCAGACCCATTGTAACACCCTTAAACCCGTATCCATCGCCGGAGGGTTATGAGGCATTACAACAATCATCAAATTTGATACAACTTCATTTGCATATAACATGTTTACAAAACTTATGGATAACAACTTACAAGTATATCAAATTTCCAAGTCTAAGATATACACACATATATGTAAACGTACATACACCGCCAACTCAATCAGATTTTGACACTCATAAAATCAAATCATATAATCATACACAACCATTTCACTTTCAATCCATTTTGCATATAAAATGACAATTACTATTCATATGGTAATAATATCAAGGCTTATCCAATTTCCCCAACAATCCACAAAGCCGATTGTGCATGTACATAAATATATGTGTCATTCAAGAAGTGTCAATTTACAAGATACATCAAGTACTTGCTAAATTTACTCTCACGCATCATATACAATCCAATAGCATTTACCGAATGCACACATTCATTCCAAAATTCAACATTTGATCATTTTGTTCTCATTCAATCCTATTCACTCTTCAAGAAATCTCATAATGCACACTACTGTAAATATTAGTAACCAAATGCACATGCCTTCTCATTCATTCACAACCAACATGTTCAAGCTTAAAATTCATACTCAAATAAAAAGGTAACATAGCAAGCCATCTTCACATGGCTATACATATGTACATCATCAAAACTTTGCTTAATTATCGTCAAAGGTCAAGCCTATACATGCCATTTTTCAAAGCTTAGCTACTAAGTACCAAAAGAGCTTTGATAGTGTGGACGACTTCGATCTTATGATTCCCGAGACCATAGCTAATGAACGAGATCTATAAAACAGAGAGTTAAGGGCAACAGAGTAAGCATTCATATGCTTAGTAAGTTTTAAGCAATAAAATTCGTTTAAAAGATTAAAGCATAGTAATCTTAATACTTGTCTATTTCTCTCTTTGGCCGAATGCATCCATGACTAAATTTTACCACCATTGTTCGTGCATGTTATTACAATTTTCCTTAACATAATTTCACATCACATAGATAATTTCATTATATCGAACAAGCTTCATCATTTGGCCAAATACATCCAATTCTATTACAAAGCTAAATTATTACATAACGCATATTCACATATACTCATTACTTCATGCTTCAACCGAATCTACTCACATGCTCAGAGTCAATTTTAAAATATTTCCACTTGAACCGAATTTCATGTATCATAAATAAGCCAAATACTTTCATACAACCCTAAGCAATGGCCAGGAACAGTACTATCCAAATGAAATAGCATAATTTAAATAGAATCTAGTTCACAACTTGTACATGGTACGTACCTAACTAACTTAGGGTAGTGAGCACATTAGTTAAGACTATTACGGCAGAAATCATGTATTTCCAGCATAAATGCCTTCGGGGCTTAGCCCAGTTATAACACTAGCACTAAGGCCCTTTGGGCTTAGCCCGGATATAACACCGGCACGAATGCCCTTCGGGACTTTGCCCGGATATAACTCCGGCACGAATGCCGTTCGAGACTTAGCCCGGATATAACTCCGGCAAGAATGCCCTTTGAGACTTAGCCCGGATATAATTCCGACAAGAATGCCCTTCGGGGCTTAGCCCGGATATAGCTCACTGAACCTTTATGCATATGTATCCATCAAATATACATTTCACAAAATCTATCACAATTGAAATTTATTTGCCTCATTCACATATTAGCACATAACGTGACATTTTCAATTAATATTCGGTCTATAGACACATACATAGATCACACATCCAATCAATTATCATAACTTTTATTTCTAAGGAACTTTCAGCTATTTACCATATTCACAACTTACTTTGCATCAACCATAATCAAACAATGTCAATAGGTTTCAATTTATCGATCACATGTATATATAAATATGTATATCATGTTCAATCAATTCATATGCTAGGTTTCACTACTTAAAACTTACCTCGTACCTTTCTAGACAGTTATGGGTTGGCTAGTCAGTGACTTTTGCTTTCCCCTTATCCGAAGTTGTCTCTCTATGCTCTTGAGCTAATATAAACAAAACTTAAACTAGTTCATTTTCTTGTACACCTTACTCGGTCATAACATATTTCACTTATGACAGAAATATAATCATTTAATTAATAGTACATTCGGCCATTACATACACTTTCAGAACCAAATCAGTTACACCACTTAGCCACTATCTACTCAATTTATGCATTTAGAAATTAACTTAATTCACTAATCTTTCATAGGTCTATTCATTACCCAATAAGATGCTACATCTTACTTTGGAACCAAATCGGCATTTTCATTTCATTATTATCAATTTCATAACAACTCAAACCTTGTCTAAATTTTAGCTTTCTCATACATACGTACAATCAACCAAGCATAACAATCTCATTTACTACAACCACACATACGGCAACCTCATTAGCCATAATTGTTCATTTCGTGAACTATGTTCACATTCGGCCATCATGATATAAATATCAAAAATGCAACTTAATCACCTCATCCAATTATCAATTGAGTCACACATACTAAATTAAGAAACCTCATTCGAACACATATAAACACATACTAACCTTTCTAATCAAATTTCCCATCATTAAACACCAGCTCATAATTTAATCTTATAAACTCTTAATTTAATCAAAAAGACCGAATGTCATTTTCTTAACATCTTAATTTCAATTCGGCTAACATATATGCTTATACCAAAAATGTTAACTCACAATTCCAACATCAATTAGCTCTTCTCATTAATCAAACAAAGAATCTTACACCCAAAACATCAAAACACCCACAAAGCATCTCAACATCCATGGCCGAATGCCTCCATAAATCTCAAGGGATATACACCAAGTACAATTTAACATATAATCAAATTTCATAAGAATTTGACCTCAAAACACTTCACAAGCATACTATATTGACATTCTATCATCAAAACCCACCAAAGCTTCAAAATTCAATTTATTCACTAATGGCCGAATGAAATATAATTCACCAAATCAAAATTTAACTCATAGGTTTTGTCCCTAGCTTAACTATCAACCAAAAAATCACAAACATGAAACTAAAATAACATAATTCAATTACCTTAGTGTGTGAACTAAGATGGCCGAATGTCACTCTTCTTCTTCTATTTTTCTTCTTTAGAATCGGCAATGAAGAACACAAGGAAAACCACTTGTTTTCTTTTCACCAATTCTTTTATTAATTAATTAACTAATATGATAACATTCCACTCAACATTTTTAACATATAAAATATGAAAACAACCAATAAAACTATAGCATGGCCGGTCAATAACAATAAAAATGGTTATTTGACATGCAAATCTATTTATTTCACTTCATTCCATAATTAGTCTCTTGAATTTAGCCACATATATTTTCAATTCTTCTCACATAAGTCCTTTTTTCTTAAATTCACATTCATTTAGACAAAAATTCAAAGCATCGAAACTTAACATATAATAAGCACAAAATTTATCATTCAAAAATTTTTGTGGCTCGGTTTAGTGGTCCCGAAACCACTTCCCGACTAGGGTCAGATTAAGGCTGTCACACCCATAAATATTTTCATAAAATATTTGCAGAGCTATAATAGAGGTGAATTAAATTTTGGATGAGTAATTTTCATGAATTGGGAGCTATTAAGGTACAGGGACTAAATCACGTAAGGGTTAAAGTTGAATTATAGATTGAAATTAATTAAAGGGACTAAAGTAGCAATTATACTATTGTTTCTTTTAAGTGAAAGTTGGTGGAGGCTTATTATGCATTATTGTTATAAGTTAAAATTAATAAATAGTTTATAATAATAATAATGATAATAATAGTAGTAATAATGAAACAAAATTTAAAGAAAGAGAAAACTTTTATTCTCTTTTATATGCAAAACTGATTGTAAGGTGGGGAAAGAACACCAACGGCAACTAGGGGTTTTCAAGCATTCAAACTTCAATTGGTTAGTCAATTTAGTTCATTTTATTGTAATTTTTATGTTTTTGAAATCTCGATACCTAGAGCTAGCCGACCCATGTTATAATTTTTAGTATTGTTCAAGATTGAAAATGTTACCATTGTTGGTTAATTAGAGTTTTTGGGATTAAATCGATAGATTTTAAAGTTAGAAATGGAAAATGACTAAATAGTGAAGATAATTGTTGATTTTGAGTAGTAGGGACTAAATTGTGAAATTTTCAAAATTAAGGGGTAATTGAAAATATAGAGCTAAATTTAGCTTAGAGTGAAATTAGTATAAAAATTTGAGGTTAAATATGGAGATTAAAATTAGTCTCGGTTTAGAGACTAAATTGAAGATTAATCAAAATGTGGTATAAAATTTAAATTTTAATAAAAATTGAGTTGTGCATTATTAATCTATTTTAATTATTTTATTTCGTAGTGAACGTCATTTCAGAATCCTCAAGTAAGAAGGGAAAAGACACGGTCAACATCGAGTAGCTCGAAATATACGGTTTGTGTTTCTATAATCCGAATTAAATTAGAAATTATTGCATTTTGAATTGTTTGCATATGGTAAGTAATTGCTGTGAGAACTCTTCTACTCTGGGCCAAATTGAATCAATTGATGATTTCAATGAACAAATTATATGTATCAAGAAATATGGTATTCTTATGAATATGTGTATTGAGAAATAATAGTTGTTATTAAATTTAATATATGTGTGTGTGTGTGTGTGTGCGCGCGTGTGATGATATAAATATGTGAAATTGGAACATTGGATATATTGAAAGTGAAATAAAACTCTATTAACTATTTCAGGCTATGTCGGATATAGATGGCATGTCATAAGATGGAAAGAGTTCAGGGATTTCTTCGACCTCGAGTCAATGAGGCATTGGGTGCCAATTTGCTTCGGTTTAACCGATAAGACCCTGGGTGTCAACTTATATAACGTTGGGTACAGTTATTACTTCAAATTTATTTGATGAGGCACTGGGTGCCAAACTGATGTGTTGGTTGGATTCGTGTATCCGTCCGAGTCTGAGTCGTGCTAATAGGGGAAATTAAATGATAAAATTTCTGTGTTGATATTGAAATGACAATGATAAGAAATGGATATGAGATGGGAAATGGAATATGAAATGATAAAATGGGATATGGATATTGAAATGAATTCATGTATTGAAAAAAGAGATGAATCATACCATTGCATGAATTGAAATTATCAAATGCTATATGAAATGCCATTGTCATGTACTAGAACATGTGAAATCTAGTGGATGTGAATAAAGAATGAGCAAATTTATGTTATTGAATTGAAACATATGTTCATAACATTACTTGTTGCATTCTTACATTTTAATTACTCATATCAAGTCTAAATTGTTCGAATTATAGAAATACCACTAAGTTATATTCAGCGTACGGTTTTGTTTCTCGTGTGCAGGTTAGGTGCTTTTCGGTTTATTGATGACTCAGCATACAACAACAATCCCAAACTGAAGTGTGGTGATGTTCTATTTTGTAATGGCATGTACCTAGGAGGTCATTTTTTTGATGTTGTTTATAATGTGATGATATTTTGGTTTTCAAGTGAAACGATGGTTATTTGTGTATATGGTTGTGGTTGAGGCTATGTTTGGTATGATAGCTTAGCATAAAGTTTAGTATGTGTTTAGCTTAAAGTTTGGTAACCTAAGTAGCTAAATTTTAGTCTAATTATGGCAAATTTGGTATGAATGAGGGTTTTGAATGGTTGATTCTTTGTTAATATGTTTGAAGATGTAAAATATGGTACCAATGATGGTACATTGGTTATACACTTAAGATGGATGTTTAAACACATTTTAAACATGTTTAATTGTGTTTTGAATAGGTTTAATGGGTGGTAATTGGGTTGCTTAGTGTCCAAGTAAGCATGATTTGGTAAACTTAGGTTTTAATGTGCATTTAGGTACACACAGCCTGCGACACTGCCGTGTGACCCAAGTCAGTGAGTTACGCGAGTAAAGACACGGGCTGGGACACGACTATGTCTCAAGTCAATGAGTTACACGGGCAGAGACACAGGTTGGGACACAGCCGTGTGTCCCAACTTCGAATGTCACACGATCTGGGGCATTTCAGACGACCTTGTGACCCCTATTTTTAGGTTTTTTGAAATCTTCCCTAAACTTTCAAAATTATTTCAAATTAGTCCCTATTTATTTTTAGACCATTTTTAGGGTCTTGTGGACTCGTATTAAGGACTGCAATAGTAATTTTTACTCTGATTTGGAATGATATAGCAACCTTAAGCTAGGTGAAGTAGGTCATTCTACTAATATCATCAAAGGTAGTAGTTGGAGTATGGTCCAATACTCTTATACTAATAATTAGAATAGTTTTGTTATGTATTAAACTTCTAGCTTTCAAGAAGGGATAAATAGTGATAAAAGTGTAAACAGTGGAATATCAAGTTTAGTATTGCATAGCACGATTCATTATTCGATTGTATAAGACTCTAGTATGAAAGTATTAGATTGTTATGATCTGCTCCTGTATAATAAACGATAATAGTTAGCTTGCACCATTGCTTATGATGTAATTAAATGTTTTGATTTGTTAGTAATGCTCATGACCCTAATTTAATGACAGAGAAAGGTTAAGGATGTTACAAGAACACTTGAACTAAAGAATAACAACGAAAGTTCTCAAGTGTGTACAAGAAAAGTATGAAAGAATTAAGCATTAAGGTTGTATTTATTGATTTTTAAGCTTGTTAATCTCTCTTGTTACTGTAGAACCTTTGGAAGATCTTATTTATACCCTCTAATACATTTCTAATCATTAGGGTTGTTGGAAACATGAATAGAGCCGATGGGGATGAAAATACCAGATCATAAATTCACCTACAACAAAAGATATTGATACTTTTTCTACGAGTATCGATACTATTAGCATTTAATGCTTGATTCAATGACATTTAATTTAGTTTACAACGACACCAAAGACAATTTATTGATACTTGGTAAAAGGTATCGATATATTCTGTAAAGGTACTGATACTTTTTGTAAAGGTATCAATATTTTTTGTAAATGTATTGATACTTTTTGTGAAAATTGAAAATAGAATGTCAATTTGGTATTTATTTTAGAATGTGTATCAATATCTTGAAAACTATCGATATCTTGAAAATTGACTTGTTTAAATACATTTTTAAGATGATTGAAAATGTTTAACTCAATTGAAACCATTTTAACATGATTTTATCAATTTTACCCAATTTTGTTCAACTTTAACTTTTATTCAAAAACACTTTAATTTATTATATCAAAACATATTATCAAATAAAGCTTAGTTTAACACAGTATATCGGACATGACCCAAACAGAGTAGATCCTGAATCCGCTTATGGCATACCTAAATCCTAAGTGGATGACAAACTATGAATACACTTTGATGTAAGTAAAAGCCTGAGTTCAAATAGATAAGGAATTGAAAGCTAGTGCATTGGGTGTACGACTTCTATAGTATGTAGTGTCATTCACAACAGTGGAATTCATAACCCAAAACATGGCTAAATGATATCCTCTCATTGACATTATATGGTTGATGAAAAGTAAACATGGCAACGGGTCATTTGTCTTTGTGATGGATGACTTGATCACTATTTGATAGTGATTACCATGAGATAAAATAGGATCATATTAGGAGAACGGATATTATCCCAAAAAAATCAATGATATCCTATGATGGTAACACACTTATGACAAGGTCAATGGATAAGCACTGATTAGTTGCTTTCGTAATTGTATGTTTTTGAGGAGAGCTCAGCACGATACTATAGTGGAATGACTTCATGACTAAATGAATTTATAATTAATAAGCAAAAAGTCGAAACTTAATTATAATTCATTTAAGCCTCAACCACATATGTCCAATCTGTCCCTTAGCTAGATCATTAAAACCAAAAATGAATTGCGTATTTGAATAAAAATGAATAGAATGAATAGAAAAAAACAGAAATGAGAAACATTCACAAATAATTATAGTTTTCTTTGAAATGGAAAAATAGAATTATTTAAAAATGAATGTAGGTTCAATATTAACTTCTTGTACAATATGTAATTTAGGTTCAATTCACTCTTCCAGTTACAACCTCGTTGCATGAACTAGATCACTCTCCCCACTAAGATTTTCCCCTTAAAAGCTTAAAATCTTAGTTACAGTTGTAAACTGAATATGAATAATAGTTTGTTTACAATGATTTTGCACTATAAATAATTTCTTCGCAATGGACAAACACACTCTCTCTCTCATCAATTAAATAAGCATTCTTTAAACAATATTGTCAATTTGCAAAATTCCAATCAATGTGAATTTCAATCTCCTTAAATTGTGTTTAATAGACCATCAATAAAAAAAAAAAAACAATATCTCTTCATTTAAAGAAATTTAATCACACCCAAAACCTTTTAGGAATCTTTAATTAATTGTTTTTTTTTTTATAATTCAAACTACTATATTGCTACTAAAAATTCTCAAGATGATGTATGAAAAGGTTAAAGATTTTTCAATAAAAAAATACTAATAAATATGTCAAGTTACACAGTACTTCAAGTGAGGTGCAACTAGGATGTGCAAATTGGCACTCATTTTTTTTTCAAAATGTGTTGCTGAAGGATTCTAATCTTAAAAATATTGATATCATTTTATAAAAGTAGTTGCATAAATTATTTGAATTATGAAGAAACTAACATTATGATTGGTTCGTTGTAATCGAATAGAGTTATAATTAGTAATTCAACAGTTTGGTTGAATGGAATAGAATAGAACTGTAATTAGTATTATTGTGTTTGGTTGAATGGAATGATATTATAATAGCATAAGGAAAAAAACAAAAATGACTAGAGTACTCTTAGTAGGATTTTTTTTAGATAGATTATTATTATTATTATTATTGTTATTAAATTTTAAACGGATCATTATTAAAAATAATTTAATAAAAATAATAAATAATTTAATCATATTTTAATATAATTATTGTTAAATATAATTTAATAATAATATATAAATTTAATAATATTTTTCTATAATTATTTTTATTTTAAATTATATGAAAATATTTTTTAGTTTTACTTTAAATTATATTTTGAAATTAATTATTTTTTATTAAATTATATTCAAATATTTCAAATATTTTATTTTTATATTTTCTAAGTCCAAGTTTTAAAGGACTAATCTGGGATTTTCTTTTTTTGTTATTCAATGTTGCATGGAATAATTATTCTTTGGTGATACCAAAGAATAGCTATTACGGGAAGACAAGTAATAAGAGTGATAGTCATTCTATTGAATAAGTATTAAATTCAACTAAACAAATGTATTAATTGCCATTTATGTTTTGTTTGTTAAATCACTTAAAATGGATGAAAAGTTTTACATTTGTTAACTTTGTTTATTTAATACATGAATTGCCTCATAGACGCCACATCTAATTAATTAATTTTTTAATTTTAAAAAAATAAAAATTAAAAAAAGTTATTTAAAAAATTGTTAAAAAGTATAAAAATTATAAAAAAAATTTAAATTAATTAATTACTAACGTGACAATCCACATATATATCACCTTAACAAAGGTAACAAATATTAATTTTTTTTAATCTATTTTTAAGAAAAAATAATAAATAATATAAGTTTAAGAGTTAAAAAACGAAAAATATAAAAAAAAAAAGGGTTAAAATACCTTTTTATAAGCCATAAGATGTAATAAATTATTATGCATAAAAATAGTCAGGTAGCTGTAACTGTGTAGATAGTGCCGTTATTAATTTTCTCCCATTCTTCCAAGTTTTAACTTTTTTCGATCTCTCAAGTCCACTTCATTTTTTCACTAGTGGCTTCTTTTGTAGCCGCATGTGGAGCTTTGGATCACATGCGTTCCCCAGCTCCTTTTAACATCACTGAAATTTATTCCCATCCCGTGCTTTTTATACGATATCAATCATTCCATTCTCTTTTTAACACACTCTTACATCATGTTTTGGTTGGGATGGAATCTAAAAATCTATTAGATCGAGAACATGATAGGATTTTCTTAAAACCAAAATATAAAAAAGCATAATAAATTATTTAGTTAACTTTGAAAAGATCTTATTTCAACTTTTCATTTAATTTTAGTTGTTAAGTTAAGCATCTAACTTATTAGAAATTGAAATGTTATTCTAAAGATATTGATAGTGGAAACCCCTCCAACTAATTGTCTTAATGAACTATATATTGTTGGTGTAATCATTCAACTTAGGCTTATATATTAATTTAACCCTTGAATTTATTTTATTTTTCTAATTTTGATACTTTATTTACTTTGAAATTTAAACTATTGTTTGGTTATATAATTTGGTATTTTTAATTAACAATGTTAGTTGATTAGAAAGCAATGCGTAGCTTGTCATTTATTATATCTAAGTAATTCCAAAAAAATTAAGAAAATGGAAAGAGTATAAATTTCAAAATAAACTTCTACAATATATATAAGAATTCAAACAAATTATTTTTAATTAATATTTTTAATATATGAATTATATTAAAATATAAATATAAATACTTCAAAAATTTTATGAAGAAATTAAAATTTTTAAAGAATATAAAAAGTTCTACAAAATTAAGAAAATAATAAAAATTAAAAAATATAAAAAATCAAATTTTTAATAAAAATCGAACATTTATCTTAAAATTTAAAAATGAAAAAGAACACTAAAAAAAGTAAAATTTAAAAAAAAATAAAAATTGTAAATCTAGTTAACGTTTTAGAAAACTAAAAAGAATAAAAATCCTAAAAATTTTCAAATTTCCAAATTAAAATTTTCAATCAATGTGGTCAATGCCAATGCGGATCAACATCAGTCAAATCCAATATATTTTTATATTTTGAATTTTTTTTATAATTTTTATTAGGAATTATATATATAATCTTTTAAAATATATTTTGTATTGTTAGAATTTTTCTCTTTGAATTTTAATTTTTTAATATTCTAAATTTTAAATTTTTTTTATTTTTTATAAGTTTTTTCAATATTTCATATATATTTTGAATTATATATTTTTATAATATATATTAAAATTCTCTCTTTTTTAATTTTTGGAGTTTTTTTATATTTAAAAATATTTTTTTGGACAAGTGACGACTCAATTTAAGAATATAATCCGTCTCAAAAACATAATTTCATTTTATAATTTACCAATTTTAAATTATTTATATAATTTTAATACTTTATATATTATAAAGTATTTATTCTTTATTTTTACTTTTAAATCTTTGGATTTATTTGACATAATAAAGGATTTGAGCCATATGTCATTTTCTTATTGAGACGCAGCATCACTAACTAACACCATTTGTAAAAGATGTCAAATTGTATGATAGAGCAATAGTTTACATACCAAATTAGAAAAAATAAATTGTAAAAGAAAAAAAAGTATAGTTTAAAGTCCAACTTAGAATATAAGACTTTTATATTTTATATCATTATTATGAAGTAGATAAAAGCAAACAAAGAAAACATGTATGTATGTCTTTAGGGTGTCTGTTGAATGTCGATTCTACCAGCAAGATGAGGATCTAACACCGTGGTTTTGATGTTCTCTCTTAGCTTTGATGATTGCAAATTTTATTCCCTTAAAAGCATGGATAAAATGCTTGTTTGATAATATCAATGAGCTGAAATGAACAAGGTAAGTCTATGTCTGTATATGGTTCAAGTTTATACTTAGGTTACTGCATCGATTATGTATACATGAAATAATACATTCAAGTTTTCATTTCTACTTGATTCAACTTAAAAGATTCAAAACACATTTATTGTAAGATATATGTTGCGTACATGTATACATATATATATAACTATAAAATATATCATATCCATATTTAATACGTACAACGTATCCTATCCTAATAATATATTGCAAAGAGAACTAAATCTTAAATTATTAATAACAGTAACAAAAGGAATTTGTATTATTGAACCTTTTTCAAGGTTGGTAAGATGGAGTGATCAGTTTAAATAAATTAGAGGGGATGTTCTACTCAACGTCATAATTATATTTTTATGATCAAATAAATCCCCTCCCAGGATAATGGACAAAACAACGGGGCTTGCTTTAGTTGCTTGGTCTTTTTTTAATATATATATATATATATATATATATATATATATTCTTGCTTTTCCATTGTTTATTCCGTGTGAACGATGAGAATTGACTGGATGTATGACAAGTTTCCTTTAACTTACAATCTACCACATCAATAAAAGCCAGGCAAACCAAAAGGTATTGAATTTTTCCTTTTTTGAATAATGATAAACGTCTCAATTGTTAGCTAAATGGGGTCATTTGTTATGACCTAAACCTATATAATAAAATTCCAACTAAAAATCATTATCCATTCTTCAAAAATAAAAATAAAAACCCTTCAATCTCGTCCAAAAATCTTTGTTAACCAGTAACTGATAGCTGGGAAATGTTCCTCAATTTTCACTTTAAGAACAAGGGCAATGGAATCAGTTTCTGATAGCGAATATATCATATATATTTTCAGCCCAACAATTTTAAAATATGTATAGTGTTTTAATAGTTGTAAATGAAAAAGTATAACTAATGAAAAGTTATCTCCCTTAGTTATTAACCAAAAGTTGTCACTATTTATAGTAATGAGTGATGTCTCTTAAATTCAAAAGTTATATCACTTGTTTATTAATAAATCGTCATAATTATTCAAGTAGATATCTATTGAATAATTGATTTATTACTAAAGATAGGACTATATATTCATTTTGGGTAGTTATATCTCTATGAAGAGACATAAGACCTCCTAAAGATAAGAATCTATGAAGAGACATGAAACCTCCTAAAGATAAGAATGAATTTTCATTTGTATGAGTAAAAAATAGAATGTCAATAATGATAATATATATCGCAATGAAAAAAGAAAGAAAAAATTAATGAACACACAAATTTTTACATGGAAACCCTTTCGGGGAAAAACGACGGGCAGAGGAGAAGAAAATTCACTATATCGAATTCGAATAATAACCAGAGAAGTAGACTATGTCTATTTATAGGCTTGTAAAACTATATTCTAATAAGAGTGTAGTAAGATTGAAACACCTTATTTGAATCAATATCAAATAGATGGAGTTTAATAAGGTTTAAAAAATCTTATTCTAAAATAAAATAAAAGAAGTGTAGTTCTATATGAATTTTACTTTTATTTTATTTTACCACTGTATTTTATTTAAATAAGGATTCGGGTTACTTAATTCTAACAATCTCTACCTTAACACGAATTCTCAATGAACAAGTTCTTCATCTCGAACTCTCAACGAACAAGTTCTCCACCTCTTCTATAAAACTCCTTAAGGGTTTAACTTCAATAATGAACATCAACCAAGTCTAAGCAATGCTCAAACTTGGTTATAGGAAGTGACTTAGTCATCATATCTGCAAGATTTTCATGAGTACTAATTTTGCTCACAATAATATCATCGCGAGTAATAATATCACGAACAAATGATACCGAACATTAATGTATTTTGTTCTCTCATGAAACATTTGATCTTCTGTAAGGAAGATGGCACTTTGACTGTCACAAAATATTATATTGATTTGAAGGTCTTCATTGAGTTCACTAAAGAGTTCCTTCAACTAAATAGCTTCTTTATAAGCCTCAGTAATCGCCATATATTCAACTTTAGTGGTAGACAAAGCGACTGTAGTTTACAAAGTGGCTTTCCAACTGATTGCACAACCTCTAATTGTAAAGATATAACCTGTGAGAGATCTTCTTCTATCAAGGTCTCCAGCAAAATCAGCATCAACATACCCAATGACTCCATCTCTAGTTCTTCCAAACTGTAAGCAAACATTAGTAGTACCTCGTAAGTATCTTAAAATCCACTGAACTACTTTCCAATGTTCTTTACCAAGATTCACCATGTATCTGCTAACTACACTGATTGCATGTGATAAATCTCGACGTAAACAAACTATAGCATACATGAGAGATCCCACTGCACTAGAGTATGAAACATGTAACATGTACTCAATCTCATCATTTGATTGTAGAGACAAAGCCGATGAAAGTCTGAAATGGGTTGCTAAAGGAGTACTAACAGGCTTAGTACTCTGCATATTGAACCTACAAAGAACATTTTCAATGTGCCCCTTCTGACTTAGGTACAATTTACTTGCTTTTCTATCTCTAAGAATCTTCATACCAAGTATCTTCTTTGCTAGCCCCAAATCTTTCATCTCAAATTCTTGACTTAATTGGGCTTTGACCTTTCTTATCTCTCATTTATCTTTCGCTGCTATCAACATGTTATCAACATAAAGGAGTAGATACACAAAAGAACCATCACTGCTTTCCTTAAAGTAAACACAACTGTCAAATCTACTTCTTTTGAAATCATGAGAAGTCATAAAGGAATCAAACATCTTGTACCATTATCTTGGTGACTATTTCAAACCTTAAAGGGACTTTTTCAGTAAGCAAACATAGTCTTCTTTTTCTAAAACTGTAAAACCCTCTGGTTGTTGCATGAAAATATCCTCCTCAAGTTCTCCATGTAAAAATGCAATTTTTACATCTAATTGCTTAATATCCAAATCATGCATGGCCACAATACCAAGAAAAGCTCAAATCGAACTATGCTTCACAATTGGAGAGAACACATCTGTGAAGTCCACTCTTAGAATTTGACTGTAACTCTTTGTAACAAGCCTTACTTTATATTTGGGTTCTTCAACTCCTAGAGTCCCTTCTTTCTTTTTTAACACCTATTTACAACAAACAACCTTTTTACCTTTAGGAAGTTTCACAATATCCTATGTTCTATTTTTTTTAGAGTGATTCCATCTCCTCTTGCATAACAAACATCCACTTTTCTGAGTCTTCACAGCTAACCGCCTCAGAATAGTTAGATAGCTCTTGGTTTGCATCTATATCTTCAGCCACATTTAAAGCATAAGCAACTAGATCAGCCTTAGCATACTTCTTTGGATGTTTAATTTCTTTTCTAGTTCTATTTTTAGCGATAGAGTATTGTGGTGAAGAAGCAACTCTCTTCTGAATTTTTGTATTGGCTTGAAGAGCCGACTCTGTTGTAGATTCTAGATTAACTTGATGCTCCACCTGCTTTTAATTTTCTTTATTGGAAGAGTCTTTAAAAGATAAGTTATTTAGCATAGCAGTTTCATCAAAAACAACATCTCTTCTAATCACAACTTTTCTATTTTCAAGATATCATAACTTATACCCTTTTACACCAGCTTTATAACCAATAAAAACATATTTAATGGATCTCGGTTCCAATTTTCCATTATCAACATGAGCATACGCAGGACACTCAAAGATCTTTAAATCAGAATAGTTAGCAGGATTACTAGACCATACCTCTTGTGGAGTCTTTTTCTTAATGGCAACGGATGGAGATCGGTTGATAAAAAATATACAGTAAAGGCTGCTTCGGCCCAAAACAACTTTGGTAAGTTGGCATTTGACAACATACATCGAACCTTCTCTATGATCATTCTATTCATTCATTCTGCAATATCGTTTTGCTATAGAGTATGATGAACTATCAAGTGTCTTACGATCTCTTCTAACTTACATAGTTTATTAAATTTATCAGAACATAACTCTAAGCCATTGTCAGTATAGAGGTATTTTATTTGTTTTCTCATCTATTTTTTAATCATAGTTTTCCAAGACTTAAATGCGGAAAACGCATCGCTTTTCTGCTTTAGGAAGAATGCCCAAACTTTTCTGGAAAAATCATCAATAAAAGTTAGCATATAATTAGCTCCACCTCTCGAATGCACTCTAGATGGCCCCTACAGATCAGAATGAATATACTCTAATTTTCCCTTTGTGTTATGGATTCCTTTGGTGAATCGAACTCTCGTTTGCTTCCTAAAAACGCAGTGCTTACTGAACTTCAGTTTGCAAATTCCTTGCCCATCAAAAAGTCCTCTTTTGCTCAATTCTGCCATGTCATTCTCACTCATATGCCCTAGGCACATATGCGAAAGTTTAGTAATATCATCATCTGACAAGGAAAAGGAAGCGACAATTGCATCATCAGTAACAATAGAATCCTACAAAATATATAACTTGACAGTCTTTCTCTACCCTTTCATCACAACAAAGGAACCTTTGGAAATATTCAAAACCCCACTTTCAGCTGTGTATTTGTACCCTTTTGAATTAAGAGTACTCAACGAAATTAAATTTCTCTTCAATTCTGGAACATGTCGTACGTCACTAAGTGTTCTGATAACTACATCAAACATCTTAACTTAAATTGTTCCAACACCTGTGATTTTACATGAAGCATTATTTCCTATCAAAACAACACCTTCAAATACTATTTCGTAAGTTGTAAACCAATCCCGATTGGGACTTATGTGGAAGGTGCAGCCCGAATCAAGGATCACTCCTCACTCACTTTAAAATTGTTGACAGAAGTGACTAGAAGTTCACTATTGCTGTAGTCTTCTACAACATCAACTTCACCGAAATTTTCTAGTTGTTTTTCCTTTTGATTCACAGTCTCCTTTTTTATCTTGTTCTGTAGCTTATAGTAATCAAATTTAATGTGTCCTTTCTTCTTGCAGAAGTTACAAGTTTTACCTCTGTTTGAAGACTTTGATTTACCCTTAGATTTACCACAATGATTCTGTTCCTGTGTCCTTTCACGATCATCATCAGTATTTCAATCTTGTCTCTCACAAATAATGAGACTTTCTCTCTGAGAGTCAATTTTAACCACAAGATGCTTTATCTTAACATACGAGGTCAAAGAATTATAAACCTCATCAACTGTGAGAGGCTCGCGATTATAGAAAATCGTATCTCTAAAGGTTGCATAAGACGTGGGTAACTAACAAAGTAGAATCAACCATAGATCTTCATTATCATACTGAACCTCCATGGTCTCCAAGTTTGAGAGAATTTCTTTAAACACTGTTAAGTGTTCGTGCACAGACGTACCTTCCTCCAAACAATAAGCGTGAAGATGTTGCTTCATATGCAGCTTGCTAGTTAGAGTTTTCGACATACATATTTGCTCCAACCTCTTCCATAATCCAGCAACGGTCTTCTCCTCCATCACATCCTGTAAAATTTCGTTAGACAAATGTAAATGTAACTGTGTTAATACCTTTCAATCCTTGCGCTTCTTCTCTTCCTCCGTCAATGTCGAAGCCATTTTATCTACCCCTAGCAGGCTTCTTCTAAGTCCATCTGTGCAAGAACTGCATGCATCTTTATCTGCCACAACGCAAATCTGGTATTGTGATCCAATAGTAAAATTTCAAGCTTCAAAGATGCCATTACCGTGATTGAGATGAACAACCCGGAAGCTCTTATACCAATTTGTAAAAAATAGAATGTCGGTAATAACAATATATATCGCAAAGAAAAGAGAAAAAAGTTAAAAAACACACAAATTTTTATGTGGAAACCCTTTCGGGAAAAAAAACTATGGGCAGAAGAGAAGAAAATTCGAATGATAACAAGAGGAGTAGACTATGTTTATTTATAGGCTTGCAAAACCATATTCTAATAGGAGTATAGTAAGATTGAAACACCTTATTCGAATCAATATCAAATAGATGGAGTTTAATAAGTTTTAAAAACCCTTATTCTAAAATAAAATAAAAGAAGTGTAGTTCTATATGGATTTTACATTTATTTTATTTTATCACTGTATTTTATTTAAATAAGGGTTCGGGTCATTTAATTTTAACAGCATGACACACCTAAAAATATAGAAACAAAGTTTCTTTCTATTTCTCCCACCATCTTTTATATTCCTAGATTGTTTTATAAAGAATTACTGCAAAAATTCTTTATAGAAATTGATATCTTTGCTATACCCTACTTAGTGCTTAGTGGATTGTTTCCATCAATGCAAAACGTAGATAGTCATTGGGCTTCATTGTATCCTCAAGGTTCATTCGTCAGTAACTCTTTTGCACACTATAATATAAGTAGGATGAATAAAACTTTAAAGAAAATGGCATTGATACACACCTTGAAACCTTCGTTAATTTATAATATTATTTTTATCCCTACATACCAACAACTTTAAGATTCTCTTTTCGCAATTTATGAGAAATTAAAGAAGACTTGTCTATCCACCGCGTATTCACATGCCACTACAAGCATGGTACTATGAGGATGGATATTGGTAAATGTGGTTGCTTCAAGATCAATGATATTGTCAAATTTTGATTAAAAAAGAACTTTTTCTAGCAAGAAAAGGTATGTCAAATTTATTGCTTTACTCTTATTGCATGATTTAGATTTCAATTTTTAGTGTTTATTGAACTGTATTATGCAAAAGATGTAAGTGTCTTATGCATCAATTACTTGACAAAAATCAAATGCTAATTCATTATATACATGACATTTTAAGATGCATGATTATGATTGGTATAGATTTATATAACATATATTATAAATCATGCAAGAAAGGAAGGAAAAAAAAAAGAAAGAAAAAAGATGGATGGAATGAAAATGCACGGTTGGGAAATGATCTATTAGTTGATTTTATTTTGAATGGTGATGACATGGTTCAAACATTAGTTGAACATGCTTCTATCCAATAGAAACATTATGACCATTCGAGAAAACCTTCCTAATCCAAAAAGTTGTTATTGAATCTAATAGTTACTTTCAAAAAGGTTGGGTTGAAATGATCTTTTGAAACCACAATGTGAAACTTGAAAAGTGGAGTCACTTATGCACCTATCAGTGCATTATAAATAAATAATAAGTTCAGAGAATGCAATATTAACTCATTCTATTCAATTCGTGAGTGAAATTTTTAGTACAAAAGTATTTTTCTTTTTTATGATATATATTTAATTTGAGATATGAATTTATTTGTTTATTTATATCATGATATTAGTAACTAGCATTTGGATGATATTGATGAAACATTATTTCTATTGCTAAAAATGAAGGTTTGTAGATAACCATATTAATGAAACATTATTTTCATTGCTAAAAGCGCAAGTTTGTTATATTATTTACACAAACATTCAATTGACTGAATTAATGAAAGAGATGCAAATAAATAGAATAGGGAAGAGAATACTCATGAATTTATTAATGGAAAAGTCCGCGTCTAGAACAATCTCTAGTCGCAATTGTCTAACTTTAGAATAGAAATCTCCAGATTAAGCAAACATAAAAGAAAACTGAAAACCTAAATCAAAGGAATGAAAACTTTTTGAACCCTTGTAATATATTGTTTTGAGCTATTATTTATAGATTACATGTATTATGACTTAATTAGGTCAAACAAAGGTTGAGTTACAAGTTATTTAAGGCTGTGCAAACAAAAACACCCATGCAATAATTTTGGGTTTCGTTGGATTGGTGTCGCAACATTGCACGCCAAATGCTCCCCCTTTTTGTTTAAAGTTGGGTGTCGTGATATTGAGTAGTGGTTGTTGCAACATTGGCGGTTGTATGTTCCCCTTTTTGATTCGAACTTCATTGTTGTGACATCCTCTCTGAATGTTACAACATCCGGAGCAGTCCGCTGACTTATCGACCTAAAATGTTGTCCTGTACACTCAATCAACTTATTAGTTCTTCTTTAAGCCCTAAAATTACATAATCGTTTTAAATCATTGATTATTTTATAAAAACATATTTAAATAAATTTTTCTATAAACTTTTTAACTAAAATTTCAATGAAATTTTTAACCATTCCAATTTTGTTTTTGAATATGTGTGAATTAAAGAGAGTTGACACAAGCTATTTATACGAGCATGAGTATATTAGATTGATAATTATATATATATATATATATATATATATTTGGTGTAAATAATTATTTTATATTTGAAAATCTTTTGAACTCATTTATTTGCTGGTAATTTTTATATGCATATATTAAATATTAAAAAAACGATAAATTTAAAATAATTTATGAAAAAAATGAATATCAATATGCCATCAGAATAATTTAATAAGATTCAACCTAAAACTAATAATAATGGCGAAAACAAATCATTGGTTGATCTCATATCATAAGGTGAATGGTGGTGTTAAGAAAAAAGTATCCAAAGTTTAGGTAACCTAAAGAGGCTTTTAATTTGAAGTTACTTGTGATGCACATAATTTATTGAAATTAAAAGTGCATAAGGATATAAACCCAATTTAGCATTTTTATATAAGAAAAATGGAACTCAGAATCCACATGTCTAAATAGAATATAAATTTAATTGTATGAATTTTGTGAAAATATTTGATACAGCTTTTATATTTAGGTTGATAAGTTGTTTTATAAGAATATAATAAAATAAATATTTCAAATAAATACTAACCATAAAAATAATAAAATTAAAAGAAGTGGAAGTGTTGCCTTCTTTTTCAAATTGCATTTTTTACAAGAGCATTGCAAGCATCGATTTTATCATTAAATCGCAAAAAATTGAATGTGATTAGCTCTCTAACTTTTTGATGGTGCAATTTAGTGGCTCCAAATATGGAATTTAATTAATTACACTACCATCATCATAAATGAAATCCAACTTTAATCCACACATCACAACAAAAGGAAACCCGAAAAACACGAATTTAATTAACTGCCACAGAATCAGTAAAAAAGAATACAGAAAGGCCCATTTCTGGGTTCTTTTTCTTCATTTTTTGCCATTTCTTCTTTCCTGGGTTAGCTTTTCGTCAATTTTATTTCTTTAATTTATTAGAACATATAATAGAGGTCTGTGGTCACAAATGAATATGTATTGCATGTTTCATTGTTCTTTTTTTGGTTCAGAACTTGTTTGATTTCATATACAGTTTATAAACTATTGGGGAAGTAATATTAGGACATCATCTTTTAAAAATTAAAATTATGGGAAAACAAAACGAATTTAGTAAGAAAAAGATAGGTTAGATTTTGCTATTAGACTTTCTACTTTATGAAAGTTATGGATTTAATTTTTATATTTTTTAGTTGATCCATTTTAACCTGAATCAGTACATAATTTTAGTCCCAAACGATAGCAATTAAATTTATTTACTAGTCCTATATTATGCTTACAAGTATAAGTTTAGTCTATTTATTCAAATTAGATCATTTCAATTTTCAATATTTTCCAAATTTTAAAATTTAATAACTAAATTTTTAATTAATTGACATGACATTATACATAATAATATATTTAATATATCAAATTTTAAAAATAACATAACTTTCCTTAATAAATTTAACTATTATAATTGAATAAAAAAATATAAAAATTGAGCAAGTAACTTCTACATAGAACAGAGAATGATAAAAAAAAATGTAGGATACAAATAACAAAGTGGTTTTTACTTTTAGAAATGGTATATATGATTCCAAATCACGCGGCTTATGTGCTGTGGTTTTTTATTCTTGATAATTGGTGGTGGGGGAGTGGAATTACTTAATATCGAACCTTTATAAAATAATACTCTTCCCACAGAGGATTATGGCGTGGTCACCCCTGTTTATCGACCATATCCTGAGCACAATCATGAAATTTTCCTCCTCATAATATGTGGTTTTAGGAGCACTTATCTATCTTTTTTTTTTAATTTTAAATTTTAACCAAAACCCAGAAAAAAATGGAGCTAAAAGGGGTAGAGCTGTAAAGATAAGGACAAAAACGAAACTCCATGAAGGTCATAATAAGAAACAGATGAACATGGGAAACTGAGATTTGCAGTAAGCAAAAAAGTAGGATAAAAAGGGAAAGAGTGTTACGAAAGTTCTCCTTTTTCTTTTACATGACGTTTTTTAATGTGAAGGCTAAGGAAAATGACAGTAGTTGTTGTTATCACTGCAGTTAAACTTTCTGCTTTGTATACTTCTATGGTTATGCTATCCCATTCCCTCTAATTCCTCAACTACCCTTCCCTCTTTTACAGTTTCTTCTTTATTTTTTCTTACATTTCCCAACAACAACAGCAGCAACCCATTGTCCATGAGAAGGGTTTTTTTACAAGGAAAAGAAGAAAATAAATATTTTACTTTTTGGGGTTTTCTTCTTCTCTCTCTTTGTGGAATTTTCTTTTAGCTGTTTCGTATGGAAGTTGGTGGAGGTTCAGAGGAATGTTGTGTTAAGGTTGCGGTTCATGTAAGACCACTTATCGGTGATGAGAAGGTTCAAGGTTGTAAAGACTGCGTTACTGTCATCCCAGGAAAGCCTCAGGTACTGTCACTTACTAGAATGCAGGCCTTAATTCTTTTAAGTGCTTTCAAATGGATGATTTTGGGGTTCATTTGAAGTATTTAGAGATCTGGATCTTTTGGATGCTTGAATGATTGATCAATCAGAATTAACTAATGAATATTTTGCTATGCTGTAGGTACAAATTGGGACACATTCCTTTACATTTGATCATGTGTATGGGAGCACCAGTTCTCCTTCTTGGATGTTTGAGGAATGCATCGTGCCACTTGTTGATGGCTTATTCCAAGGATATAATGCTACTGTTCTTGCTTATGGTCAGGTACAGCTGAATCTCTCACAACACACACCTAAATATTGTTGTTTTTGTTTTCCTTCCAATTGAAGTTTGAAAAATTATTTCAGACTGGATCAGGTAAAACATATACTATGGGCACAGGCTTCAAAGATGGCTCTCAAACAGGAATCATTCCTCAAGTAATGAATGCTTTGTTCAGCAAGATTGAAAATCTAAAACATCAAATCGAATTTCAATTGCATGTGTCCTTCATTGAGGTTTGTTAAAGAACCAAACATTTCATTTTGTTGTTCTACTTTGCTGTAAAACCTGTTGTTGTAAAAGCTTCGCCCTTCGTTTATCAGATATCCATTTTATGAACATATCTTCTGGTTTATGTGATCGAGAACTCTTGTTTGCATCATTATAAGTATCACAACTGGCTTGACTAGCTCTTCCTACTTTGTAGACCTGACATGCATAATTTTTATCTAATTTTGATGTAAAGATCCTGAAAGAAGAAGTGCGAGATTTGTTGGATCCTACTTTTTTGAACAAATCAGATACTGCAATTGCGAATACTGGGAAAGTAAATGTCCCTGGAAAACCGCCAATACAGATTCGTGAATCATCAGATGGTGTTATTACACTGGCAGGATCTACTGAAGTTAGTGTCAGTACATTAAAAGAAATGGGTGCGTGCTTAGAGCAGGGATCTTTGAGTAGGGCTACAGGGAGTACAAACATGAACAATCAGTCAAGGTTAATTCATTCTCGGTTCTTGTTAAATTAAATATTATTTAGTAATTACTTCTTTTAGTTTTACCTTTTTCTTGGTTTTATATGATTTGCTAAATGCAAATTTTGATAATTTTTTTATATACCAAAATTTCAGGTAATGCCACAGTAATAATTTTCTATAATGACAATTTTTTTTGGCTTTCCTTATGTGGTTGTATAGTCGCTCACATGCAATATTCACCATCACGTTAGAGCAAATGCGTAAACTCAACCCTGTTTCCGGAGATGGAAATCCTAATGATTCTATGAGTGAAGAGTATCTTTGTGCCAAGTTACATTTAGTAGATCTTGCTGGATCAGAGAGAGCAAAAAGAACAGGTTCCGATGGGATGCGTTTTAAAGAAGGTTAGTTATCATTTTTATTTTGTTTCATTAAAGTAATCTTCCCCACCCAAACATGGTAATTGCCGTATTCATCATCTAAACAGGAGTTCATATCAATAAGGGCCTACTTGCACTTGGTAATGTCATCAGTGCACTTGGTGATGAAAGAAAACGCAAAGAAGGTGTCCATGTTCCATATCGAGATAGTAAACTTACTCGGCTTTTGCAGGTATGACTAGTTTAAGAGGTCTGTTAAGAAGATTATAAATGGCTTCAGAAATTATAAATCATCTTTTTTCGAATTTCAGTATCTTTATTTTCTCTAACTTTGTTGTTTATAAAGTGATAGAAACATGACCATTTCTTTTGGCAGGATTCACTTGGTGGCAACAGTAGAACTGTCATGATAGGTAATGCCATTTCTTCTAAATAAGTTATTTCATTTTTATAATTTGATACATTCATGTCCTAGTCCCTGCCTTGCTCTTTAAATGTCTATTTTGAATTTGTTTTGATCATTTCCTTTCAAGCAGCCTGCATTAGTCCTGCTGACATCAATGCTGAGGAAACCCTGAATACTTTAAAGTACGCAAATCGTGCTCGCAATATCCAGAACAAGCCAGTTGTAAGTTCGAGAGAATAATTTTCCTTACTTCAAAAGTTTCGTCTTTCTTTTCTTCCCTTTGCCTAGTCAGATATAGGCAAAATTCAATATTGTTTCTACACATAATTTCATTCTTGCTTTGACTTTCATATAGGTTAACCGAGATCCTATGTCCAATGAGATACTAAAGATGCGCCAACAATTAGAGTATCTGCAAGCAGAACTTTGTGCCCGGGGAGATTCTGGCGAAGTACAGGTATCGTAGTACTCTTAACCACTTTATTAAACTTTATAATTGACAGGAATATTGAGATCTTAAGTTAGTAACACATGTTATGCATGTCTTAATTCTTCAGTATCTCATTTATTCCTAGACTTCTTCTTGGAGATAACCTATTATATAGGATTAGTGTTCCACAAGTTTTTAATAGACTTATTGTGTAGGTTCTCAAAGAAAGGATTGCTTGGCTTGAAGCTGCCAATGAGGATCTGTGCCAAGAACTTTACGAGTACCGTAGCAGTTGCACCATTGTCGAGCAATGTGAAATGGATGCTCAAGTATGTTAAGGAAACCCTTATTGAGTTCATCTGAACTTTGAAATTTCTCAGTTGATTTACATCCAAGTTTTTATCATGGATATTGTGGTTTCAAATGTATATGAGTGCAAAACTCTTATTATTTCAGGATGGTAGTCCGTGTTCTGTTGAATGTGATGAGCTGAAAAGGAACTTGCGCAGCAGAGAATCAAGGGACTGTCAAATTGTTGAAACCATGATAGGTACCAGCATACCTGGTGTTTGCAAGATGCATGACATTCTTCTTTATTAGTAATATCCGTTCTATATTTATATTCTTCTCATGGTGTTTTCTCGGCTTGAATATAATGTTCATTTTAGGAGGTGATTCCAGAGAAATTGATGAAGGAGCAGCTAAAGAGTGGGAGCACATGCTTCTACAAAATACGATGGACAAAGAGTTGCATGAGTTAAATAGACAGTTAGAGGAGAAAGAGGTATAATTTTTTGTCTTCAACGATTTGCAATATTATTTATTAGTTGTTTATTCAGAATCTGTATTCATAGGGGTCTATTTCCTTGTAATTAAATAGTATGCCCATCACAGACTTTCTGCTATTCTTATATTTGATGTGTATGCTCATCTTTTACATATGATCAGTCCGAGATGAAAGTTTTTGGGGGCCACACAGTTGCACTCAAGCAGCATTTTGGGAAGAAAATTCAGGAATTAGAGGAAGAGAAAAGAGCTGTGCAGGTGTAAAAACACTCCCCCCCCCCCCCCTTGAAATTCTCTCAGTTTTTCTCAAGGAAATGTTGTGCCTGTTAACATCTTTTAGCCTTTTCTTTTTTCGGTGCAGGAAGAGAGGGATCGGTTATTGGCTGAAATTGAAAATCTTTCTGCCGGTTCTGAAGGACAAGCACTGAAAGTGCACGACATTCATGCTCAGAAACTAAAATCCCTTGAAGCACAGGTGACAAAAAGTTTTAGCTGAAATTGCATTTATCATTGGATTGAAGAAAATAGCTGATGAATTGATGATGATTTTCGTTAATTTATTAACAAAAAAAATTTTGCACTAGATTATGGATCTTAAGAAAAAACAAGAGAACCAGGTTCAACTTTTAAAAAAGAAACAGAAGAGTGATGAAGCTGCAAAACGATTACAAGATGAAATTCAATACATAAAGGCTCAAAAGGTTAAATCTTATTTTGATCTTTATATCTTTCATTTCTTTCTTATCAATTCTATTGTATTCTCTGCTAAAACTTCTCACTTCAATGACCCCCTGCTATCTTCTCTTCCTCTGCCTATTCCATGGTTGTAGGTTCAGTTGCAACATCGGATAAAACAAGAGGCAGAACAGTTCCGTCAGTGGAAAGCCTCTCGAGAAAAGGAACTGTTGCAGGTGCCTTAAGCTTTTTATGATAGCTTGTCATATTATTAACTATTATGCTCTTGTATTACATATTACATGGGAACAAAGATAATCACTTGCATTTGCATCTATCTTATGTTCTGTGTGCACAATCAGTTACGGAAAGAGGGTCGGAGAAATGAGTACGAAAGGCATAAGTTGCAAGCTTTAAATCAACGCCAGAAACTGGTAAGTGGCTTTTTCTTTCTCATAGGAGATGAGGGCTTACAACTGCTCTGTTTGTAGGGAAATAATTTGGAGTTATTCTTGATTTCAGGTTCTCCAAAGAAAAACAGAGGAGGCTGCAATGGCCACCAAGAGGCTAAAAGAGTTGCTTGAAGCTCGTAAATCTGCTGCTCGTGATAACTTGGGTATGCTTTTCTTTTTACGTTGCTGTTTCCCGACAATCCATGTCTATGCCCTTTTGTTTATCCAATTTTCTAATGTTTTGGTATATTCCAGCTATTGCCAATGGGAATGAAACAAATGGGCGGGTAATGATCTCTGTTTTTAATTTCTTTGTCATTTTAATATCCAGATGGTATATTTTAATATTAAGTAAGTCCTTACGTAGATCAATGAGAAAGGATTACAACGTTGGCTAGATCATGAGTTAGAAGTCATGGTGAATGTGCATGAAGTTCGCTTTGAATATGAGAAGCAAAGCCAGGTGTATGTAACGAATCTTCTTTGTCTAATAAAACAGATGCTGGATAATATAAACTATTCTGACATCCAGTTCGCTAAATATGCAAAATCTCCAGGAGAGCTGCATTGGCTGAAGAGTTGGCCGTCTTGAAACAAGTAGATGAGTTAGATTCAAAGGGGCCGAGCCCTTCAAGAGGAAAGAATGGATGTGCTAGGTATCAATTTTCTGAAAGCATTTTACTTTCTTACCCTTCCATCATACGGTTTCTATGCTCCAGAATCGTTGAAGTAGATATAAGAAAGAAAATTTAGCAAGTAGCCAATATTTGTGTGCATGTTTGTAGCCTTTTTCCTCTCCTACATGAGATATAGATCATCCATGGTGAGATCCAAAATGAGTTTGAGAGATTAGTTACATGTTGCCTACGTTTGCTAGGACTCTTCATTTTTTTTAAAGTATTGGTGTTTGATGCTTGTGTCCGACATATGGATACGGGGATATGATCTCCAAAGATTTTCCAAATACATTGAAAACTTTAGAAAAGTCTAACCATACCTGTGTCGGATATATACCCTTATTTGACACTTGCAAGTGAGTCTGAGTAACATAGCATGCTGCTGTAGATATAGTACTTTTTCCTCCTTAGAAGTGCTCCAACATCTCTAACATTTGTTGCTGTATTTACTACTCTACAGGGGATCCTCCTTGTCACCAAATGCAAGAGTGGCACGAATATCTTCACTTGAGCATATGCTTGGCATATCATCTAATTCACTTGTAGCAATGGCTTCACAACTTTCAGAGGCGGAAGAGCGGGAGCGTGCCTTCACTAACCGTGGACGTTGGAATCAGTTGCGCTCCATGGGAGATGCAAAGAACTTGCTTCAATATATGTTCAATTCTCTTGGAGACTCAAGGTGTTCTCTTTCAGCTAGTGATATATGTACAGATACTTGTGTCAAAATATAACAGCCTGGTGCTGAAGTTTAACTAGAATAAAAGCAAGCTCAAATAATTATGGTTCAAAGGTTCTTTAAATGATGCTTATATGTTATCAACAGGTGCCAGTTATGGGAAAAAGACATAGAAATTAGGGAAATGAAAGAACAGCTTAAAGAACTTGTAGATCTGTTGCGGCAGAGTGAGTTACAAAGGAAAGAAGTGGAGAATGAGCTAAAATTAAGAGAACAAGCTGTAGCCATTGCACTGGCTACATCAGCTACGGTTAGTTTTATGTAAACTCTATTAAGGCCTTAAACATATGTGGCTCTATTTAGGTTTTCATGTAAGGCATACTCTAACAGTCTAAACTTATTGAGGAGTATTCGAGTAACTTATTGAGGAGTATTCGAGTAATCAACTCATGATTCTAAAGCTGTTTTTGCATTGGCTACATCAGCCTTTTTCTTGTTTGACCTGAAGTCCATCAACAGCTGGATATAGAATCTCTTACTGTTTGCTGAATGACAAAACTTTTCTCTTCTAGTCTTCTCTTAGTAGGATCTCACTTTCCTTGGTTATAGTTGAATTCACGCTTCTTATCCTTGTAACCTTGCAAACCTCTTTTCAGCTGAGTGATGCAACCTGCAATTTATCGAGGAATCTCTAGAAAAGAATTCCATCTAAAGTAGGTTTTTCGTTGGCAAGATAAATAGAATTGTATGGTCATTTGTATAGGATCGTCTAGTTGTAGCCACTGTTGTTATAATTCTTTTGGCCGTCAAGTGAATTTTCCTTATCAACATCATTGCTGCTCCTATCATTGGTTTTGACGTAAGTGTCAATGAGCAGGGGAACTCGCCTATTTCATTGAAACACATAGCTGATGATGTGAAAGGTTCATCATCTCCAATGTCTGTGCCAGCACAGAAACAGCTGAAATATAGCCCAGGTATTGTTAATGGTCCAGCCAGAGAGTCAGCAGCATTTATAGGTCAAACACGGAAGGTAACTTCAGTCTCCAACTTCAATCATAATGTTCCAATCTGCTTTCATGCTTGACTAAGAAAGTTCGGTTTACTGCTTGTGCAGATGATACCACTCGGACAATTACCAATGAAAAAGTTAGTAGCTAATGGACAAGCTGGCAATGGCAAACTGTGGAGGTGGAAAAGAAGCCATCACCAATGGCTCATACAATTCAAATGGAAATGGCAAAAGCCATGGAGACTTTCAGAATGGATTAGACACAGTGATGAAACGATAATAAGGGCAAGGCCTCGTTCACAAGTTCTGACACATAGAGTCTGATATTTGATGGTCACTGGATTACGTTGGCCATGTTAATCTTTGATTATATGCATGTTCCTAGCCGTCGAGCCTAGAAAAGAGTGCAGGTAACTTTTTCTGCCCTAGTATTTCATGTTGACATCACCTATTTCGTTTTCCTTATATTAGCATGATTTCTTAATGGTTGAGGACATTAATTATTTGAGAAACAGTGACTGCATTTTGGATTTGTAAATCTCGTCTTGGAAAAATTGTAGAAGGACATGAACTCAGAATTAACTGCTTGCCTACCGAGTCAGCTATTCTGACACAATGCCCTTCATGGACTAAATTGCTTGGTTGAACCATATTTTTTTGACAATGAAATTGACTAGGCTAATCCTTCTTTGACCTACATCAATGAACCTTATATTATCCTTTTTCTTAGTTGATGCAGTCTTCTGGAACTGGCTGTTGAAACCTCCCTATGCTGTGTCGGTTTAGTTTGATATCGAAAATATCAGAAAGTATAGGTTTTTAATCATAAAAAATTTGCTCTGATTACTGTGTTGGAGAGCATCTTGTAAAGAAGTGGCAATGCCGTGGATGGCATGCCAAATACATTGAAGACATTAACATGAGAGGGTTTCAGTGATGATGCTTTAGCGAAAGTATGGTCGGGTCTCAACACGAGCTGTCTCCAAGATTGTGCTGTAGTTTCCATCAATAACACACTTTGAGGGAAGAGACTGTTCCCAAGTCACATAAATTTAATTAAAGGTGCAGTCGAATTGTATTTCTTCTGTTTCTGCTTTTCATTTTTCACCCAAATTTGTTTTTTCTTACTTCATACGTACGTTTCACAGTGTGTAAGCTTGTTATTGTTGGACTTTGTAACATTTTCAGTCATTATGCAAGGAAATTCTTAAGCTCTTCCTCTTTCTGGATTGTGGTTCAGTATGCCAAAGCCTGAACTCTTAAGATTAAAGTTACTCAGATTTGACAAGTGTCATATAACTGTCAAATACAAGTATGTTTACATCTATTGTCAGCAGTTAACCAATAACCTTTGTGGACAGAAACAGTTCAAGTGATCCACTTTCCCCCTACTTGTTCCTTCTTTTTGTTGAGGGTTTATCAACTCTTTTTCGGCAAGCAGAGAGTAAAGGAAACATTGAAGGATGTCATATTAGGAGAGGTTGTCCTTCGGTTTCTCTTATCCTTTTTGCAATAGACACATTTTTCTTTAGAGCGAATGCTTATGAATGTACTACGATGAAAAATATACTCATGAAAATTCTTCAGGTCAATCTGTTAATTTCATAAGTGGGAATCTATTTCAGTTTGAATACTAGTAGTGATCATCACCGGATTGCTTGTTCGATGATTGGTGTTAGTTCACTTCTCCACCCTGATTGATATTTGAGTCTTCCTTCTTTAATTAGTAGGCATAAAAAAGGATGTGTTCTCTTTTATTAAAGATCAAGTTTCTAAACGACTTCGAAATAGGAAGAATAAATTTCATTCTCGTGTTGGAAGAGAGGTTGTTATTAAAACTATAGCTCAAGCGGTGCCTATCGTTTGCATGAGCGTTTTCTAAACTCTATTAAGTCTCTACGATGGAATCCAAAAGATGATGAACTCCTTTTTGTGGGGTTCGAGTTCTAATAATGGTAAGTCTTTTCACTAGACAAACCGAAAAGTTGTGTGTTCCTAAAAAGCTTGATGGGTTGGGATTCCATAATCTTCATGATCTCAATCCTGCTATGCCGTGGAAACAGGGTTGATGCTTATTATCTAATCTTGATTCTCTTCCTTTTCGGATTCTCAAAGCTAGATATTTTTCTAGTGAGGATTTTCTCCAAGCTTCATAAGGGTCTAACCCAAGCTTAACGTGGAAGAGCATTTGTATGGCTAAGAAGTTGCTCCAAGAAGGGGTTCGATGGAGGTTGGGAAATGGCCAATTAATTCGTGCTTTTTGAGGACCCATGGCTTATGGACGAGTCAAACTTTTATATTGATTCGGATGCTATTGTTGACTTTGAAGATTTGAAGGTTGCTGAGCTATTTTTGAGCAATGGTCTTTCTTGGGATGTTAATTTGGCTCATGGACTCTTTGCGCTTTGCGATGTTCATCGCATTCTGTTCATTCCTAATAGCAATTGCAAACCCGAAGATAATTTAATTTGGCATCAAAGTCAGGCACCTATGACGTAAGGTCGGGTTATAGGTTGCTAGTGGCTAAGTTCACGGGTATAAAAAATTTAGCTGTTAGCGGCTGTTCGCATCATCTGTGGAATCTTGATCTCCCTCCCATATCATTTTACCCCAACAATTACTAATGTTCAATAAAAAGGTGTTGCATGTAATGTTCTTATCAACAAAATTTTAAGATTAAATAATATTTCTAGTAGAATAAAGAAAAGGATTATTCAAAGAGTTAAATGTTGACTTAAGCCTAAGTTAAGTCAAAGTTACAATCTTGCAATGGACGACGCAACCACAAGGCGGCTAAGGCAGAAAACGAGCGGCTGAATTATCACTTCGACTCTTTGATTTTTTTAATTTTAAGATTCTTCAAACTTCCACCATCTAACATTAAATTGAAAATTTTGGCAATCACTGTCAATCATAATTCTTCTTATGATATAAAGTTATTGCATACTAATTGACACAGAAGAAACGTAGATGTATTAATACTAGAAATTTTATCATAAATATATAAATAGGATAAATTTTTCAATTTTATTGATAGATATATATCTATATAGTAGTAGTTACGAAGGAGTCAAATTGCTAACAGATAATATCCCATAATAATGTCCTATAATATCTCATTAGGGATCAAATTGCTAAGAAATAATATCCTATAACATCCCATTAGGAATCAAATTGCTAAAGGATAATATCACATAATAATATCATAACACCCCCTCAAGTTGGAGCATGCAGATCATAAATGCCCAACTTGCTGAGAATATATTCAAATTGCAATTTACCAAGAGCCTTTGTAAAAATGTCAACCAACTGAATGGAAGTCGGAACATAAGAAGGTGCAATCAACCCATCCTGAATTGCATCCCTAACAAAGTGACAATCCATTTCAATATGTTTAGTACACTCGTGAAATACAGGATTATGTGCAATATACAACGCAGATTGACTATCACAATATAAAGGAATTGCTTTAGGATGATGAACACCTACACTTTGAATAGCAAGACCTTCAGCCATTTGAGCTCACAAGTGACGGAAGCCATAGACCTATACTCAGGCTCAACAGAAGAACGGGAAACAGTATGTTGTTTCTTAATTTTCCAAGAAATAGGAGATTGCCCTAAGAAGACAAGCTAGCTAGTAAGCAAACCCCGAGTTAACGGACAAGTAGCCCAATCCGAATCACACCACCCTTTCAAGGATAAATCACTATCAGATCTCAAAAGAATCCCTTAGCTAGGAGAGCTTTACAAGTACCGGATAACACGCAGAGCCACGTCCTAATACTCCTGCCTCTGCTCATGCATAAACTAGGATAAGACATGAATTGAGTATGTCAAATCAAGTTTGGTCACTACCAAATAAATCAAACAACCCATTAACTATCTGTACGGCTAAGGATTAGACAAAATTGTCCTTGTAGCATGCACTAATTTATGATTTTCTATTGGAGATCTTGTGAGCTTTTCTCCCAAAAGACCTGCCTCCGAATTAATATCAATTACATATTTCCTTTAAAAAAGAAATAACCTCAAAGAGCTACGAAGTACCTCTGTAACACCCCTATCCCGTAACCATCACCGGAACAGGAAAGGAGCGTTACCAAACATGTAATCAGACTGAATCAGAAAAATTTTGAACTTTTTAATCATTAATCATTATGTATTTTCAAACATCAAAGCATGCTTCAAATGATCATAAAATGATGCATATAACTATTGAGGATCAAACTGAAATCATAGTAAAAGATATGAAAATAATCATAAATTTTCAAGTTAGGGACACACAGCCGTGCTCCTTTGCCCGTGTCCTCTCGCACGGTCGTGGCTATCCAACACGCCCGAATTGCATGACCCGTGGTTGAAATTGACTTACCTCACACGGCCACTAGACACGCTCGTGTACAAAACAGAGCAGACCGTGTGACTATACTGCCAAATTTCATACGGCTACAAGTTACCAGACACGCCCGTGTGTCTAGGTCGTGTACCAAAATTGACCAAAACATTTAAGGTGCAGATGACACACGGTCGAAATACACGCCCGTGTTCCCTGGCCATGTGGCACAATATAGGCTCGGTTTAAGCCAAATTGCCACCCAAAAACATACTAATTCAAGCACATAATAGACCCAAAATCATCATAAATCTTGCACCAACTAAGCATAACAATTCAATAACTAAAATAGCCACATTCATGAACTCATCCACACAAAAATATACATAATCATTTCTTACCATTTCAGCTCATAAACACATCTTGATCATATAATTTACCATAAGCACATATAATTAAAAAGTCATTCTCAAAATACCTAATTACAAAAGTATAAGCCAAGCCACATCTCATAGCTTGGTCATCTATCAAAATATACCATATTCATTAAAAACTAGCCTATACATGCCATGACCATTTCATTTACAAAAGGTTCAAAAGTACCAAAGCTTGATAGATAGTGTGATGGCGATCTCCGACACGTCCGATTATCGAGCTAGCTCCCGAATTTAAAAGACAGTGTAAGAAATAAACGGAGTAAGCTTCTAAAGCTTAGTAAGCTCGTAAAACTTAGAATTTAACTTACCGATTCATTTAGGTAATCCCTACATATACAAGTAAGGCCAATTCTATTCATATGCTCTTGTAATCTATTTCACAAGCTCACACATGTTAGTCTGTATGATTTCATATACAATCTTATACAAAAGTTTAACATATAATTCATATGACATATAATGCATTCACTATCATGTATCTCATGGAACATATAAGTCCTATGTATTGGATCATACCTTTTCATGTAGTTCATATATATGCATATATCCATTCCATCTTATAATTCATGTACTTTTATTGGTATTGCCCGTTGAACCTATAAGAATATCGAGGATACCCGGGTGATACACACACAGTGTATATACATATAACCTGTAAACCGTCAATACGTCATGTATGTTCTTACGAGCCTGTATGGTAAGCCTCAAAGGCTGAACATGTAATCCCGAAGGATGAACGGTGAGCCCGTAGGCTGAGTGGTAAGTCCGAAGACTAAGCATGTGATCCCAAAGGATAAACGTGTAGCTCATGAGCACGTGGTAAGTCCGCAACAAATGCAGGAACTCAAACCACCCTGTAGCCTGACATGTAACTTGTATCCTTACGACTTATACGGTTCTAACGGGAACTCGGTATTCATGTATTACTTGAAACATTTAACATTTCCATTCTAAAACACATGTATATACTCAATAGGCAATCCATTCATCAACTTTATACATACACATGATCATTAAACAACATTTATAAGCATTTATAAGATAAATTCCAAATTCAACGAACTTACCTCGTAATCCCGATATCTACTCGTCTATTTTTTGTTTTCCCCAATCAAGTTCCATGATTCGTTCGTCTTTATCTAAATTAATGCAAAATTCAGCTATTTACTAACTCACATATTCAATTCAATCTAAAAACATATATTTTGACATATTTGCAATTTAACCCCTTTATTTTTAACATTTTTCAATGTAGCCCTTTTATCACAAAATGACAAATTACACATCAAGGACCTCAATACACCTAGCCGAATATCCATATAATCCCTATAAGTACATATCTTTCATTTAATCACAATTTTAACCACAAAAATTCTACCTTTTTGCATTCAAATCCTCAAAACCCGTTTTCTTCAAAAATCACTTTAAAATTCTTGTATATTTCCACATAATATTCTATAATTCATCAAAATCCATCAAAATAACATGAATTAATCAATGGCACTTTTCAAAGACATGTTAAAAATCAGAAATTGAGGTATGGGTCAACTAATATACGAAACAACGATCTCAAAAATATAAAAATTATCGAAAACGGGACAAAAACAAACCTCCAATTAAAGCTCAAAGTAGCCGAATAAAGAAAACCTTTAAAACCCTTCTTTTGTTTAAGAATCGGTGGAAGAGGAGATAAATTTCAAACCATTTTCTTGTTTTATTTAACTAATATAACATATAATAATGAAATGACAATTTTAAACTTTGTAAAAACAATTATAAAACCTTATAAATTATGGATATAATTGTCCATTTCCAACCACTCCAACTAAAAATGGCATAATTGCCATGCAAGTACCTCCATTTATAAAGCCATCATCAAATAAGCCATTTATAAAATAGAACTCTAATTCATTGCTTTACGTGATTTAGTCCTTTTTACCGAATTAACTATTCAAACAGTAAAATTCCCGAACAAAACTTGCATATCATATAAGCTATCATGCTGTAACATATATTAAAGCAGTAAAAATAATATTTTGACTCGGTTGAGGGGTCCCGAAACCACCCTTTCCGACTAGGGTATAAAGTGGGCTGTTACAACCTCTCTCCCTAAAAAAAAACTTTAAAACACCAAGATCATTCATATGGAAGCAATAATTGAGATACCCCTTAAAAGTTTTCAAAGCAACAGAATCGTTCCCAGAAATAAGCAAATCATCAACATAAGCTAGCATATTAATGCGTATAGATCCCTTAGTGTATGTAAATAGAGAATAATCAGAATATGATTGAAGAAATCTATAACCTTTTAGTGCAGAAACAAGCTTCGCAAACCAACATTGAGGAGCATGTTTCAACCCATACAAAGACTTGCGCAAACAAAAAACCATTCCATGCTTATTAGGAGCAAAACCTGAAGGAAGCTTCACATAAACCTCTTTATCAAGATCACCATGTAGGAAGGCATTATGAACATCCATATGATGTAACTCCCAATTTTTCGAAGCTACAATAACTAAGAAAAGCCCGAACAGCCACATTTTTGCTACAGATGTAAAAGTTTCATTTTAGTCAATACTTTCTACTTGGTGATTACCAAAAACAACAAGGTGAGCTTTAAGTCTTTCAATACTTCTATCAGAGTTATATTTAATCTTGTACACCCAGTTACTACCCAGTGCTTTCTTTTCAAGAGGAAGTGTTTTCATAGACCAAGTGTCATTATCCTCTAGAGCACAAATCTCCTTTTGCATAGCATCATGCATTCCGCATCCTTCACATCCTCTTTTAAAGATTGTGGCTTAACCATTATAGTAATAGATGTAAGAAAATTTTGGTGTTTCACAGAAAATTTGTCACAATTAACGTAATACGCTATAGGAAAAGGAGTACCTAAAAAATCCATTGAAACAGGTGAGGTAAGAGATGGACTTTTTCTTTATAACGGTATGAGTGACAAATTTCTGAACTTCATAGAGGGAAATTTCTCCCATGCCCTCGTCCCAATTTAAGCGCATCATTACCCAAAGCCCTTTGTACTGCTGTGTCATTAGAGGAAGAAGAAGATACCACACATAACATCCCAAAAATTGAGTTAGAAGAAATTGAGTTTTAAGACCAAGAGTGGAAATCTCTCAATTTTGAGTTTTGACTTTGGAAAATTTTGATAAGTAAATTGATTTGGTTTAGTGGTTAAGTGTTCTAATTATGTATTTGAGGTTTTGGGTTCAAATCTTATCTCTTGAAATTTTACTACTTTTGACAAAATCCCTATCTTTGGACATGTGGATTATAAGTTAAATTCAGTCAACTACTATCAAGAATAAGTCTGCTGGTTCACTAGTTAAGCTTTTGTATATTTGTTAGTCTTGTGTTCGAATCTCTGCATGCGTAATGAGAATATTTTTATATTAATCTGTAAATCAGTTTAGTTTTCTTTTTAATTTATTTAGTTAATTAAGAGGTTGGTAACTCCATCCTCTTTGTTTTCTGAGGCAAAACGAAAACATTCTCCCTCTTCTTTTGTTTTTTTTTCTTTTTGGTTTTGCTTTGCTTCCGAATTACTTTTGTTTTGCTATTGGGCATGAATTAGATCTTGTGCGGGGGCTCAACCTTTTCTTGTGATTCTGTTTTTAGCGTCGATAAGAGTCAATTTCTTATGTTGCTAGTATGTGGTTTTCTGTCGGTTTTTTAATTCCATAGCAAAGGATAATTCTTCCTTGAGAGTTTGTTAATTGGTTGTTTGAATCAGGAAAGGTTCGAGTGACGTCTAGAGTTTCTTTTGCGATGTAAGAATCTTGTGTCTGCTGTCTATTGCCGGTAAGTTTCGATTTGGAGTGTTGTGTCAAAATTTCTTCGACATAGACTTGGTTGGATATTATTCAAACGATCTGTTTCGGTTTGATTGTCTAATTTGGTTATTGTAACATTGTTTTAGGCCTAGGAATCATCTATGCTACTTCCATGTCAAAACTGTATCAGGTGGGTATCGATAATCCAACATTTGTTTCAAGTTTAATCGTCAAAAAACTGACTATCGATGCTGCACGACCATGTAACTTACTGTTCATAAAAATTAGAGGCACACCGATGTGTACCCAAACCGTGTGTGGTTATATGTTATACAGGGTTTACATAGGTCAATGACACAAGCATGTGTCTAGGCCATATAACTCACTGATTGCAGATTAGGACCATACGAGTAGGTGACATGGGTATGTGTCAGGCTGTGTGGGATATATGGGCAACTACACGGGCCTATGCTAGATTGTGTGGAGGCACACAAGCCAGATATCCAGGCCATGTAAAACCACACGGGTGTGCGGACTAATATTTGGAATTTTTCCCTTAGACCACAAGTGTCGTTCAAAATGAACACATGCCTAATATAGGGTCCGTATGATCTGAATTAGGATATATAATTTGATATATGATGATCTAATAATGAACAACTTGTGATATGTACGTATGTCTGCTATGTTTAATCCTAAGTAAGTAGGATTTGTCAGAATGTAATGTGCTATTATCTAATGTGTGAAAACTATCCAGGTATGATCTGTATTTTGTTAACTTTGTTGGTATGCCTTTACGTGACTCTGTTGCTTAAGAACATGTGACATCTGAATATGTTGAATTGATTGGTACTGATTCTGATTTATAACCATGCATGTGATTTTATGGAAAATCTGATATTATTTTTAAGTTTTGATAAATCAGCTTTATAATGCATGGACTTTCATGCCTAATAACTCTATTACTATACAATAGCATGACTTACATGCTTATCACTCTAGTTCTGTATATGCATGCCATGACACATTGCATGGGACTTAGGATGATGTAAAATGAGGAAGTTTTTGGCAGTTTGATTATCTGCATTTCCTGATGGTTTATCCACGTTTCTATTATGGTAGCTTGGTTGCAATATAGTAGCTTAACCACATGTATCTGATCTATTGGTGTGATTTGGCTGGACGAGTTCTTGGGGGAACTCTATTTTGGTGTGTAGTAGAGTTGGGTAGGATGTTTTCTGATAAATTTGCATTCTAATCTATTTTGAAAAATATTGCATCTACATAAACAAACATTCTTTGCATAGTTATGTTTAATTTTACTCTACTTTATTCCGTTCTACTCTACTCTGTTCTATTCTGTCAAGTTCTGTTCTGTCCTGTTCTGGTATGTTTGTGTTGTTCTGTTATATTAGCATGATGACAACCTCCGTGATACCCTGGTATGTTCCGTTTTGGTTTTATACTCACTATTAAGTTCTTTGTGTTACTCCGATTTATATATTATATTTGTTAATTGTAATTAATGTTTATACACTGGGTTTTATAGTTCACCTTTTTGTTTTATATTTATGTGTTCAGGTAAGTCTCTAACTTAGGACCGGATGGCATGCGGGAGCTCGGATTGTTTTGCAATAATGTAAAAATGCTTTTGATATTTTGGGCTTGTAGTGTGTTTTTGAGCTCATCTTGGTTTTTGCTAAATTCGTCAGTAGTTGATAATTTTTAACGCAAAATTACAAAACCACTCAAGTAGACAAAATGGATTTCGGTTTTCAATGTTAAAATCTGAAAAGATTTTTTTGCCACGAATCAAGTAAAGTTTTGAATGTTTTCTAGATAAGTACTAAAATCGATTTTTAATATGTTGGTGTAACTCGTTTAGATTTGACTTAAAATTCTAGGCTGGGTTTGGGGTGCTACACCACAGATGTCAGAGAACTCACAGGTGGCAAACTCAAAGGTTGCAGAGTAGCAAGCGGAGGAACTATCGCGGGTTCCAAAACCTCTGATTCACTAAAATATGTATGAAAAATTACATCTGCACTCTCATATAGCAGAGCAATATTGTTAAACTCAATGGTTGTAGCATTCCCATCAAATTATGAGCAAATCATAAGCAACCAAACACATGAAGATCATCAAGCAAAGGGGGAATACCAAACAACATTTCATAAGGTGTTCTATTATGAAGAAGAGGTGAAGGAGTTCGATTAATGAGATGAAAACCAACCAATACACACTCCCCCCAAAAAGATATAGGTAGATTTCCTTGAAAATGCAAAGCATAAGCTACATTTAAAATATGTTGATGTTTCCTCTCACTCTCCCATTTTGTTGAGGAGTACAAACATAAGATGTTTAAAAAATAATGTCATTTGCAAGAAAATAATTTTGGAGACAATTAAATTTCACCCCATTATCACTTCTAACACATTTTATTTGTTAAGAAAATTGATGATCAACCATAGCAATGAATGACATGAAAACTTTCAAAACTTCCTTTTTATTTTCCAATAGATATACCAAAATAGCATGAGAGAAATCATCAACCAATGTAAAAAATAATGAGATCTACAAGATGAAAGAGTGTCATAAAACCCCTATAAATCACAATGAACTAACTCAAAAATACGAGTGACTTTCTGTTCACTAATTGGAAAGCTATTTCTAATCTACTTAACCCGATGATAGATTTCACATGTTTTATTCAGATGATCTCTAGAGTTATTAACATAAGGAAGTAATTTTGCTACTTTTTTCGAAGGGTGACCCAATATTCTATGCCAAAGTTCCAAAAAGGATGAAACTTCAACCGAAACCACTTTGACTGTCAAAATCTACCAAAAGTAGTAAAGTTCATCCTGTTTGTCACCTTCTCCAATTAGCTCCCTCGAATGAAGGTCCTGAATAGCACATATGTTAGTAGAAAATTAACCAAAATAATTCATATCATCATTCAATTGGGAAACTAAAATTAAATTGTAGTTTAATTTAGGAACGTAAAAAACATGTTTTAAGTGAATTTTGTTTGTCAATTAACCATTCCTTCTTGGATAGCCACCACTGTTTGGCCATTAGGGAGTCCTATAGAACATGCTAGAACATCTTTCACATTCGTCAAACACATAAGATGACCCGTAACATGATTTGAACACCTCGCATTAATAATCCAATTATTCTTGGACTTACCATTCAACCAAGTGTAAGTTGATTGTTTATTACCAAACACCACAAGAAGAGACTGTCATTGCTCAACAGTAAAACTAGGAAGTGTCGCCTTCCTTGGTGGTGGTGGTGGAGGAGGAGACTCACTGTTACCCATTTAAAATGATGAAAGAAAAAAAAATTGTGTAAAAAACCTTGCTCAGATGCCATGACAAGAATAGGGTATTTTTTTCAAATTTATTAATAAATCCCAATGGCATATATATTTATACAATATTAGTTACGTAGGAATCAAATTGCTAAAAGATAAGATCCCCATAATAATATCCTAACAATACGGGTATACAAATTATGTATTTAAAATAAAAATTTATGTCTAAAAATAATATATAATAAATAAAAAAAATGTATGGTTTGAAATTAATTAATAATAACACATGAAATATGTATGATATTAAAATAAAAAAATTAAATTAAATTATAAGTAAAATGAAATTCAAATACATGAATACACCATATTAAGAATGCTAAATAAATACCAATATTTATCATGGTGTTGTTATCAAATCCTAAATTGGTGTCGAGTTAATTTGTAACATTATCTTAATCAACAACATTATTAATATATATATAGAGAGAGAGAGAAAGAGAGAGAGAGAGGGGTAATAAAATGTGCATAAAATATGTTAACAATTTTCAAAATAAAGTTTTGAATGAGTGGTAAATTTGATGTTTTATCAATGCAATTGACATGAGTTCAAATTCCTCTATATTTCTATTTATATTTTTTAAAAAGATTAAAGTGCTCTCGAATAATATATCATATTTTAAATATGAAAGGATAATTTTGTAATTTCTCTAATCGAGTTGATATCCGATTAACTCATGATACCATATAAATATAAAAAAATGTATATAACAAATGTATTTCTTAAAGTTTCATATAAAAACAAGAAATTATTTTAATTCAAATGATAAATGAAAAATTAAAGTTTCATAAAAAAACAAGAAATTGATTTAATTCAAATGGTAAATGAAAAAATTTTATATTAATGGTATCTTTAGTGTAAATCTTATTATGGCCAAGTATTTTTCATTTATAAAAATATAAAAAAATTAAAACACCCACATAATTATATAATTTGCTTAACAAATAAAATAGGTTTAATGGTGTAAAAAGCCCTCAAACTTAAAAAAAAAAAAAAGCAATTAAGCTACATTTTTTTCACTCAATTGGGTACTTGGAATTTTCAAAATGCATAAAAAAAAGTCTGCAGATTTAAAAAAAATTAAGTCCTTACTTTTTTTTTTTTGCACTCAATTGAGTTCTTGGACTTTTAAAATGCATAAAAAAAAACCCTCAAACTTAAAAAAAAAAAAAAAAGCAATTAAGCCCCTGATTTTTTTGCACTCAATTGGGTAGTTGTACTGTCAAATGTATAAAAATGTCTTTTGACCGTTAACTTTAACAGTTCACTGTTAAAGTTAATTGCCCTTCATTTTTTACAGTTAAAGTCACGTTGTGCCACAACCACGATGTGATATATGGCAAAAAAATAAAAAATAAAAAATAATAAAAGTTATACAAATTATTAAATTTTAATAGAAATATAAAAAAACTTTAAAATTTATTAAAAATTATTAAAAAATTATAAAATTTTATAAAAATCATAAAAAATTACAAAATACATCAAAAATGCCTTTTAACCATTAACTTTAACCGTTGACTGTTAAAGTTAATGATCCCCAGTTTTTTTCAATTAAAGCCATCATGTGTCGTAACACAGTGTGGCATATTGCGAAAAATGATAAAAAATAAAAATCAATAAAAGTTATAGAAAATTTATAAAATGCTTCTTTTAGTAAAATAGTTTTTATATATATATATATATATTTTTTACGAATTTTACATTTCTTTACATTTTTTATAATTTTCTTATGACTTTATAAAATCTTATAATTTTTTTATAATTTTTATTTTTTTATTTTTATATTTTTATTAAAATTTAATCATTTTATAACATTTATTGAATTTTATTTTTATCAAGTTTTCCCACATGTCATGTTATGGTTGTGACACATGATAATTTTAATTGAAAGAAAATTAGAAATAGTTTAAGTATCTAATTGGGTGCAAAAAAAAAAACAAGAGTTTAATTACCTTTTTTTGAAAAAGTTTGAGGGCTTTTTTAATACATTTTGAAAATTTAATTACCCAATTGTGTGAAAAAAAAAAAGATAACAACTTAATTACTTCTTTTAAACAAATTTAAGGAATTTTTACACTGTCAAGCCAATAAAATGATTCTTTATTAATTCTCTAAACGAATGGAAACCTGTTGATGGGTTTAATAAACAGTACAAATAGGGGCGCATTCTAAATGTATATGGACGCAGACAAAGTATTTGCAGGGCCTAGTACATGAAACAACATAAATAATAAAGTCGGGAGATAAAGGCAAAAGGTCGTAAACAGCAGCCATTGCATTGTTACATCTTAAGTATAAATTTTTTTTTATTTTATTTTTTCCTATATATAAGATATTACTGAAACTAACGTTCTACAATCAAATGGTACCATCATGAAATAATTAAGACATCCCAGAATGTGGGTCCAATCCACCGTCCTGCTTTACTACAACTTCTTTAATCTCCTGTAACATCTTCAGAACTTGCCACATTGTGGGCCTTTGTTCACTAAAACTCGAACAACAAGCAGTGGCCACTTCAAGAAGCATCCCTAGTCTCTCACCCTCCCCTCCATCGCCTTCCCTACAAGATCTAAGCCAATGCATCATCTCATTTGGTGCCACTACGGGGTGCTTTGAAGGAGGTTTCCCTGTCAGAAGCTCTAACAACAAAACCCCAAATGCATACACGTCGGATTTCGATGTCGCCTGGTGAGTTGAATGCCGTGTTTCGGGTGGCTTACATGCCATTGAGTCGGGGTCTTCATCGTGTGTGGATGTGAGTAGGGCTGCCAGAGAGTAGTCCGTTAAACAGGCCTCGAAATCAGGGCCGAGTAGAACGTTAGAGGACTTGAGATTGCCATGGACCAGTCTCCATGCTTGGTGGATGTAGGCGAGACCTTGTGCAACGTCCTCTGCTATTTTCAAGCACGAGGTCCAGTGGAGTGGCTTAGCCCTTGTTGATTTCGATCCTACACGTGCAAATGCATTAAAGAAAGTGCTTTCTAATTAAACTATATTAACGCTAATTAATATATCATATGCTTTGCTGCAAACCCAAGGAATTAATGTGCAACCCGAGTTAACACCGAGTTAAATCGCAGCTTAACTCAGTTTGTAACAGGAGTGATTACCGTGAATGAGGGAGAAAAGACTGCCATTGGGTTGATAATCATAGATTTCTCTGGCCTGGAAATAAGCCCTCAAAGGCACCAAATTGGGATGCCTTAACCCACCAACTGATTCCATGTGTTGTTCAAATGCTTCTCCGTTGGTTGTGCCTGCTAATTTCACATAATCAAGCCGTTTGACCGTCACGATCAGACGATTGTCAAGCACTGCTTTATACGTTGACCCCATGGTTCCCCTCCCAAGCAACTCCGCCGACGCTCTCATCAGCTGGTCCAGTGTATACAACTGCGCCTCACCCGCACAGAATGCCAAGCTCCCGCTCTTCCCAACTTGCATTCCTTGCACTCTCTTCACTTTCTCTTCCAACTCATTCTCTTGCTCCATTTGAATCGCCGCCGCAGCCGCTGCATCATCACACTCAATCACCGCCGTTGATTGCTTTTCATCTTTCTGCTTCCGTACCGCCATCACAAAACAGAGTAGTGAACCGACGAGAACAAAGAACCCAGTAGAAAACCCTATTATCACCGCAGTTCTCTTGTGCTTCTTTGAACTGGGTTCAGCCAACTCCATCCCATGAACTTGTGCACTTTGACCAAGAGTCACAGTAGGCGGCGGCGAAAATAAGGGGGGCCTTGGATGACATTCTTTGGGAATAATCTCCCCACAAAGACCAGGGTTCCATGAAAAAGAAGAGAAACCAAATCGTAACAAGGTTGGGGTCACTGGGATGGCACCAGTAAGATTGTTACCCGAAATGTTAAAGGTTTCAAGGGAAGACTGGTTGAATGGAGGAATGGTTCCATTAAAGCGGTTCCAATCCAGTCTTAGATAGTATAATCGATCTAGAGAAGCTAATGAGGTTGGTATAGAGCCAGTGAGATTGTTATAAGATAAATCAAGGGTTCTAATTCTGTGAAAGGAAAGGATTGAAGAAGGAAAAGAACCTGTGAAGAAGTTGTGATCAAGGAAGAGGGCTTTAAGGTTGATGAGAGAAGAGAGATCAGGGATTGGACCAGAGAGGGAGTTGTTTTGAAGACTCAAGACTCGGAGCTGGTCAAGGTGAGACAATGTATCGGGAGCAAAAATGCCACCAAGATGGAGATCTTCTATAATGAGACGCACCACTGTTTGCTGGTAACAAGTGACTCCTTTCCATTCACAAAAGTGAAGGGTTGCGTTTTGAGAGAACCCAAGGTGGTTTCTCAAATCAGCTTTGGACTGAAAACCCAGAAGAGCTTTAGCTTCAGGGGAAGCCAAATGCAGTTTTGAAGCTTCCGGATAAACAAGTAAACTACATGATAAGAGAAAGATAATGGAGAAGGTTTGAAGAAGTGGGGGTTGTCGTTGTCTTCTGTTCAGCATTGACATTATTGCTTGGAGAAGTAATTCTAAGCTCTTTCTCTTTGAATTGAAGAAAAGCAATAAGCTTGTGGAAAAAAGCAGGGGCAGTAGGTGACAAAAGCATGTAATAGCTGCGGGGGAGCAGGGTGTCGGACTGAAAGCTGAGAATCACGTGAAGGCGAGGGAAATGACAGTGGATAATGAGCTGAAAAGGTTAAGCTAGGGCGACAATAATTTGTGGGTCGTAGTAATCTATTTCTGTACGATTTATAGTAAACTGGTCTCTTTTATTTTATTAGCTTGTTCCCAAAGCCCTTTTAACATAGTAAGCAAATAAAATCTTGGATTCAGGCCACGATAGTGGAATTTTGTGTAAAAACTTTTTTAAAATTAATGATGCCACTTTAAGGGTAAAAATAAGAGTTTATAGTCGTTTGAAAATCATGTGTACGAGTGACCTGAAACTTGATAGATTGTTTAAGATATTTAAATAGATACCAGGGCAGTTTTATGGAAGTAAGAAAGATGCCTGATACTTTGATTCAAAATCCCCTCTGCTTTTAGAATTTAGAAGTATATTTTGAGCAAACCACGTCATGTTTAGTACTGTATTGGTGGCCCAAACTTGAATCTTGAGAGCCAAATTTAATGATAAACCACTCTTCATTAATTGGTTTAACCTTTTAAAGTAGCCATGGGTTCACATTCACAACGCCCGTTGTTTTTTAGGTTTTAGATTAAATATTGATTTCGTAATCTGATTGCAATAGCAAATAATAGAAGGATCTAAGGCGCCTAATTAGCATTGTATTTTTTTAGATAATTAATACAAAAATAAATAAATCACCAAAATACTATGTTTTTCAATTATTTACCAAAATATAACGAAAGAAATCATCGTTCTTGGTGTTGTTTTGTTTTGCACTAAATAGTGTTCGGCTTAGAGGTCAATCCTAACTGTCATCCCAATGGTTCCCTCTTCATTGGCCAAAACCCTTCCTCAACCCCTTCCCCAACCACTACATAAAAAACCTCCCTTTCATCCCATTTCATGCATTAAAAACGAACCTTCATTTTCCCTAAACCGTATAGTATTTGATGTAGATAAGTAAATAAATGCTATCAAGTTTATGTAAATATAATTAAATTTATTATTTTCCCATCCCATATATGTATATCGACCCAGTAAATAAAAAGCTTCTTTTAGGGATTTCTAAAATTTTGAAATAAAATTGCATTTCTTTCTCTTGTTTTTTCATGCAAATCAATTTTATTGGAAGATTCGAGTTAAAGGTATGATTTTACTCTCAATTTTTATCATTAATCAAATTGCTTCTACGCATCAAATTTTTTTTTTTTTGTTTCTAATTTTTTCTTGGTAAATCATGTGCTTGCTTTCAATGTGAAGTTTTGAAAAATCTTAATTTTTCTATTGTTTTTGTTAGTTTGATTTTTTTATATAACAAATTTAATTATAAACTCTCTTAATTAAATTTGTATAAATTATTTTAAAATGTTACAAACTCAAAAATAAAGTTTTTAAATGACTTAAACTTTTTAGAATTTTTTTTAGTACCACCCAAGTCCTTTAAAATATTTCTAAGCCATGTTTTTCAAAATTCTCAGCATTGTCTTAAGACAATTTGAGTCTTGTCTCGAGACACAAGCTTATTTGTCTTGAGATAAACTAATGACCGCTTCTGGACGTATCAACATCCAGAGTGTGAATACTGCAACTAAAACATATGGAATTGAGGCGATGTCGACAAGTATACATATTAGGTTGTACTATAGTTACAACAAAGTAGGTAATACTCTGAGGAACGTACATAAAGGAGGTGAGTACTAAATTAATGTTAACATAAACACAAATAGAAGTAATTAGTAGTTTAAATAAATTATAGTACGATAAAACATAAAAGGAAATATTTTGGGGGTTTTTATAAATAATGAAATAAAAATAACAAAAGGAAAGTGAACTTTGGATATATAAATTCTAACTTAACCAAATCTAAGTATGGGTGATTAGCTCGCTTTTGTGATCATAATTAAATCTTATTTTGGGTTTCTACTTAATTAACTAGTCGCTACCCTAGCAGGATCTGTCGATCTTCCACTAAATTAATGAGTCGACAAGAACTACTTATCTATCAACCTCACAGTCTAGAGCAATTCTGTGCTAAGGTGTTCACGTGTAACACCCCTAACCCGTCTTCGTCGCCAGATTAGGGTTATGGAGCATTACTGTACAATACAAGACCTTTAACATCAAAATAGAGATCAACATGCAATTTATATATTAACATTAGATAACATAACTTACATATGACATAAATACTTTTACGGGCCTTAAATCAAGCCTAAGGGGCTCTAAAAAGAGTTTACTAACAATTAGAGACTTATCTGAAGCCAATAAGAAATTTCAGGCCAAACTTGAAAATTTACAAAACAGGGGTCACACGGTCGTGTGACATATCCCAGGCCGTGTGGGCTTTCAAGCAATGGGACACATGGCCGTGTCCTAGCCTATGTGCCAAACTCTGTAACTCACTGACTTAGGTCATACGGCTATGTTACAGGTTGTGTGTCAGACCATGTGAAACCTGTGTAACCAAGCCATACCTTCCTCCCACACATTCACATAACCTAACACACCTTAAACACACACAAACATACTATTTCAATCATCCTATATTATGTTCTAGCCAATGTGCCATTCAAAGGCACCGCAATTCATTCAACAAGATCATTCATGAATAAGACTTCAATATCACATTTTAACTATATAACATGGATGCATCATGAACACTTCTTTTTTAAATCAATACCACCACAACTTACCAAATTAGCTAGGTATAACCAAATGACCGCATTCAAAAGTGCCTAAACACAAACCAGTCAAACCAAACTACATATATACAAATGTTACCAACAAATCCAAACATACCAAATGGCCTCATTGACATCAAGCCCTATACACTTATACCATACACATTTACAAGCCAAAACACAAAGGCATTAAACATATTCAAATTTGGCACAACTCATAACATTATCAAATTGCCATAATAAACAAGCCTTATACCTGCCAAAACACATATATCAATTAACCATATCTTTCCTAATTTCAAAGGCCATGCACAACCATTAACAAAAGATATTAGGTCATACACAAGCTTGGCACTACCTACAACATACCAATTTCACATATAACCCTATACATGCCATTTATAACCATTTCAATATATATTCAAAAGTTACCAAAATGGATTGATGGATAGTGTGGTCTTACTCCGACTTTGATTCCAATTGCTCAAGCTCTCTAGTGATCTACAAAATAGAAAAAACACATACGTAAGCAACTAGCACTTAGTAAGCTCGTATTAAGAACTTAAACTTACTATATATATTAAATAAAACAATCAAAGATAGTTTCATTTCATTATAGGCCAAACATCCTTTCCTATACACAAAAATTTATAAAGTCAGTTGGTAAAATAATGCACTTGTAAGATCAACCAAGACATGGCATAAAACATATCAACATTTCAATCTTTCTCTTTACATTATGCATACCATTATAATCCATTTCATTATCTAAAATCATGATTCATTTCATATTTTCATATACTCATTTAAGCTTTATTTACCCGTTCATATCATGTCCAAATACTTACATTACATTTTCCATTCTATATTCTTAATAACATAGTTCATTTATATACATACCTTTTCATTTTAACCCTTAGTTTCTTATTGAACCAAATAGAATAACATCAGATAATGGAAACAATATTTTCAATACAACCTACCTAATCCAATACACTGTCACGAAGCTTGCTAGGCTCAAAGCTTGATATAACACACTAACATAAAGCCTACTAGGCACAACGCCTGGTATAATACACCATACGAAGCCTTCTAGGCACAAAACTTGATATAATACACTGTCACGAAGCCTGTTGGACTCAAGGCCCAATACACTATCTCTAATACAACTCAATTTCATTATTAGTTTTCATCAACCAACATTCAATAAATAAAAACATCATAATTATTAGAATAAAACAAATATCAAGGAATTTGATATGATATATTACATATAATACTAACTTACCTGAACTCATAAACGACTTCTGTAACATCCCAAAATTGGGCTTAGTCAAAATAGTGATTTTGAATCACTTACCTGAGGCTAGAGAAAATTATTTTAGCATTAAATTATGTGTTATAGTATTTTTATAAGGGCACATGAAAATTTTGGTGAATTAATTTACGCGATTGAAGGCTTAATTGCGAAAAAATGGCTAAATCGCATAAAGGGTAAAAGTTATATTCTATTAGAGAAAGGTGTTAAATAGCTAGAAAACCTAAATTAAAAGACTTTAAAGGGGCAATTTCACCCTTTTTAAGAGGAGTGGCTGGCCATGAGACATGAATAAAGAAAAGTTAAAAGGGTTGGTAAGATATTTGGTGTTTTAATTGATAAAATAGTACCTAAATAGCCTAGCCTTCTATTAGCTTCATTTTGCTTTCTTCTTCATCGAAATTTCAGCCATTTTTGGGGTTTTTGAAAGTTCAAATTTGCAGCCACTTATTCCTTCTTCAAGTAAGTGATTTTGATTACTTTCTTTGATAATTTTTACATTTTTGATACCCTTGTAGCATGAGTTACCTATTGAAGGGACTAATTTGCAAAATGGTTGAAAGTTTAGAGTTTTGCCATTAATGAATAAGTGTTGTTTGCTGAAATTTTATGGAAGAAAATGAGTTAATGTTGTTAAATAAACAACATTTGAAAAAGGGTGTTCATGGACAACAATTAAATTGGACTTAGTTGTAAAGTTGCAAAATAAAGAGTAAGTGCGTGAAATAATAAGGATTTTGGGTTGCCATAATAGTGAAAAGAGTTTGGTTAAGCTTGGTTGATAAGGAAATTCGATAAAAATTAATTTCCGAACCTAAAGGTAAAATGGTCATTTTGTCAAGGTTTAGAGGCAAAATGGTCGTTTTGCCAAATTATGATTTTTGACTCGTTTAGACTAAATTGGTGATTAAATTAGTGAATTTTTATTGTTTTAGATCAAGAATTACCAAATCTGAACCTAGACCGAGAGAAGGCCAAGCAAATCGATTAAACTGAAAAGTCATTTTCCATTTTATATATTGAGGTAAGTCGTAGGTAAATAATGCAAAATTTCTAATTTTTATGCATGAAAACATTGAATTGTTGTAAAATTATGGGTTGTGATATGAGCAATGTATGCAAATAGTTAATCGAGCATGAATTGTGGAAATGATGATTTTTTGTTATTCATAAAATGATGAGAACATGCGTAATAGAGCCCAGTTGAACATTTGGAATGGAAGTTGGATATTCATGCCATGACATTGGGTAATGTGTGTGCTAGTGTAAGACATGTCTGGGGCATGCATCGGCCACATTACGAGAGCTAGTGTAAGACATGTCTAGGACATGCATAAGCTTTGAGACGAGAGCTAGTGTAAGACATGTTTGGGGCATGCATCAGCCTCAAGATATACAAGCTAGTGTAAGACCTGTCTGGGACATGGCATCAACTTGTTGCATGTCAGTGTAAGACCTGTCTCGGACATGGCATTACACTAATAGATGAGAGCCAGTGCAAGACCTGTCTGGGACACGGCATCGGCCTTGATACATTGAGAGTCAGTGTAAGACCATGTATAGGACATGGCATCGGCTCAATACCCTACATTGGAGGCTCATTGAATATCCTTTCATATTCTAAATAGTTCAACGGGAAAATTCAGAGTTAATGCTTAGTTGTGAGATATTGTGATGACCTCTGTAAGTGGTACAGGTGCTTAAGTGTAATGTATGAAATGTGAGCTCACTAGCATGTTGTATGATTAGTAAAGGATGGAATTGAGTAAGTTATGTTGTAGCTATTCTTTGTATCATGCATGATTTGTGATGCAATGAAAGTTTGTCATGACTTAGTAAATTGTTGATATTTATTTACTTATGACTTACTAAGCTTTATGCTTACCCCTCACCTTTCCATTTTCTTATAGTGCCACTTAAGTAGCTTGTGGATCCAAGAACGTTGGAGGCATCGTTCACACTATCGACTGGAGCATTCGGTATAGTTAGTTAGTTTTTGTGTTTGAGTAATGGCATGTATAGACTAATTGGTCATTTTGGTACAAGTTACTCTAGTTAGCCAATTGTGTTGGCCATTTATTTTACAAGGTTCATTTTGTAAATGGCAATTGGAATTGGCCAAAATTATTCAAGTTATTTTAGTGAAATGAGAATGAATTTATGGAACTTTTGGATGGTTGCTTAGGTTAATTGTGCATGCACATTATGCAAATTATGTTTGTTGGATAAATGCATAGTTATGGACATTTAGATATATATCGATGTCAAGTTATGATATGATAATGTTGGGTTGTATTTGATCTCATTTTTGGGTGGCAAAGAGGCTTGGTAGATAGCCTATTTTTGTTCACACGGGTAGACATACGGGCGTGTGTCTAGGCCGTGTGTCACACACGGTTAACCCCACGAGCGTGTAGTTAAATCGTGTGTCCCCTACACCTTGCATGGATAGAATTAAATGCCCATCAGTGTACCACACGGGCATGAGACACGACTGTGTGTCTCAACCGTGTAGAGCGCACGGCCAAGCACATGGGCGTGTGCCATGGCCGTGGGGTTACTAACGTCAGAAATAGAATGCCAAGGTTTTTGCACACGGGCGTGTCATGGCCGTGTGAGGGACACGGGCTGAGTACACGGGGGTGTACTAGGCTTTGTGAAAACCCCTGAAGGATTGAAGTTAGAAAATAAATTTGCATGGACGAAGGGCACGGGCGTGTCCCTAGGTGCTTAGGCTGTGTGAGGTACACGGGCCATCAGCACGACCATGTCTTGAGGCCACACGAGCGTGTTGCCCTTCCACACGAGCGTGTTGCCCTTCCACACGGGCGTGTTGCCCTTCCACACGGGCGTGTGCCCTATTTTTAATAGTTTTTGAAAAAATTTTCTTAAGTATCCGAAATGGTCCCGGGTCATTTCTAAATCGTGTTTTAGGCCTCGTAGGCCTATATGAAGGTTTGTAGGACATTGTTTGAAAAAGCTTTAAATTGATACACATTTTAATGAGTTTAAGTTGAATGATTGTGTGGAATTTAGTAAGGTAATGTCACACCCTGAATTTGGGCCTAGAAGAATTGCGCCTTGAGTCCAAGTTTGGGTAGAAGATGGCCCGAAATAAAATTTTTGATGTTTTAAATTCTTTTATGGAGAATTATTAATATTATTATTGTTATTAATTTAGTGTTTAGTTTAGTAATTAAATAAATTAAGAGGGATTTATAGTGTGGGAAAAGTCTTGGGTTCGATCCAAGACTCTAGCAAAAAAATTAATTTTTGCTTCTTAGGGGAATCTGGGCAATAGGGCTTATATTTAAGCTAGGCTAAGATTAGGCACAAGGAAGTGCCTGGCCCAGTGGCTAAGCAAGCTAGGTAGCAGGAATGGGAGCTGGGGTTCGACTACCAGCATGCGCAAATGTAGGTTTTTTTTTAAAACCCAAGGACTGACGCAAGGAGGCCTTATAATTAGTGGGATTAAAAAGGGGACACAAAGGAAAGCTTGGTCCAGTGGCAAAGGCGCTGGGAGCGTAGAAGAGAGCCTGGGTTTGAGGCCTCGCTTGCGCAAGTTGTTTTGTTTTTAGTAATCAGGAGTGCGACTAAATAGGCCTTATTATGCCACAAGAGCGCTTGTGGCGCAGTGGCAGCAGCGCACTAGGAAAGTTGAGGGGACACGAGTTAGAGTCCAGGCGCAGGCGAAATTTTAGTTTTATTTTTAAACAGCAGAGGCTTCAGCGAATAAGCCTTAAAATTAAATGCGACGCTATTATATCGAAAGCAAAGACTTGTCGCAGTGGCCAGCAGCGTACGTAGGTGCCTGGAGGTCTCGAGTTCGAGTTGCAGTGCACGCAATAGGGCTGCCTTTTTGCTGCACGCATGGGAGAGAAGTTGTGCTGGACCCAAACTCCTCCTAGTAGCAGATTAAGTCGGCTGATTGGTGGGGGAGAGGATAAAGGCTGCTAGTCGGTGGTTGGATGGAATTCAAATGCCGAAATCAAGGGGAATTTGATTTTGAAAGGACTTTTTGGTGCCGAAATAGACTCATTCGGCTATAGGAATATAAGTGTCGATTGCTTTTATTATTTTGGCCTTTATGAGCTATCTTCTTCTTTGAGATTTGAGGTATTATTTTTTAGTGCTTAGCCGACTTGGTTGGGGCCATCCATCTATTGTTATTTTTTTTCAATTTCCATTTGTTCTTTTTATTTCCATCCTTGCAAAACCGAAACCTCAAGCCTCTCCTTTGCCGACCATCTTTCACTTTTCTTACACAATTTCTTCTTTTTCTTTTATCTCTTCTTTCAAAGCCGAACCTCCATATTTTTTTTAGTGATTTGGGAATTAATTTTTAGATCTATTCTCTACTCGCGTTTAAGTTAGATTCACAGTGGATCTGAGATTGGAAAAGTGTTGGAAACGCTTCTGAAAAGTACGTCTTTGGTGGTAAGTATTCGGATCTTATTTTTCATTATTTAGTAATTCGAGAAAAAGCTAAAAGTCCCTAAATACTTTAGGGAGGCTGTCGACTATGGTGATAGGTAATGCTAGTTTTCTAATCGATTTATGTGCTCTAGTTTGCAAAAAGAGGGGATTTCCCAAGGAGAAATAAAGGCCAGGGACGTGGAAGTGATCTAGATGTAGATCTAGATCTAATAGTCTTGATCGGCAAGGTAAGTGGTTAATAATGCTTTATTTTGGCCGAATGTGGTAAGTGAGTATTACGTTAGTTATCACCGATTGTTATGTGTAGTGTGGACTAAAGATCAAGGAGTACTGAAAGGCTAGAGTTTTTAGGACGACTAGATTTAGGTCTAGTCACGGTTCTCAGCAAAAGGAAAAATTGCGTGTGAGATCTCGCTGTATTAATCGTAAATCGGGTGTGTATCGAACACCCTTCTGTAGTCTAAATCGGTAAAAGCCAAAAAACCAAAATGCCGAAATTTCAGCATTTCGTGGGCTTGCGAGCGTGTGAACGCTTGTGGGTCGGTTGGAAGTGGTAGATCTATAATCGAAATCGATAAGGTTGGTGAGTGTGCAATTTCGTGCACTTCGGTAAGTTTGGGCCTCGATGGGTCGAATGTGGGCCCAATGGGCTTATGGGCCCATATGGGTAAAATAAGCGATAAACATATTCTGGTAGGTTGTAGGTCCAAACTACTAAGACTAGTAAACCAATTATTAAACTTGGACTAAATGGGCTTAAGTAGCTAGTTGACACTGTAGGGCCCATGAGGGGGTTTTAGGGCTCAATAACCAAAAACTGCATAAATGGGCTAAGTTAACTACTGAGATGTAAGTTGGACTATTAGGGACTGAAAAATGCATAAAACCCTAAAAACTGGTATAATTACTGAAATACCTCTTAAGGGTGTGAAATTACTATTTTACCCCTAGGTGTAAAATGACTGTTATACCCCTAGGGCTAAATTTGACTGAAATGCATGATTTACTGTTTCTGTTTACTGTATGCCATATCATGATTATCTGTTGCATGGGATTAGGGATTGTTGATGGAGGAAGTGCAAGTGGCATTGCCACGTTTTTTGAAAGAGGCTTTGCCTCATACTGATATCTGAAAAAGGCTTTGCCCATTCTGTTTTCTAAAAGAGGCTTTGCCTCGTATTTCTGTTAATGGCTTGGCCACCTTATCTGATTATGCAGCTATGCTGCCACTGTGGAGTGTAGCGGTTGGGTGGGTTGAGTCCCCACATGGAGTGTCTGGTTGGTACGGGTGGAGTGTAGCGGTTGGGTGGGTTGAGTAGTCTCCCCACATGTGATGGGCTTTGCATTCATGCATGATATCTGTCCTGTTAGTGTAATGGGCCTATGGGCCGTACTATTATCTGAAAAGGGCTAAGGCCCAGTTTACTGTATATGGATAGAGCTTCGGCCTAGTTACTACTATGACTAGATAAGGCTTAGGCCCAGTGGGCTTGAGCTGATTTGGGCTCTGGATGGGCTTCTATACACACTAAGTTTCCAAACTCACCCCTTTCTCTCTATACATGCAAGTGAGCCCTAGATTGGTGGACTTGGAACTGGGAGGGATTCAGAGTAGCCACTAAGACTGAATTTCTGGTTTAATTAATTAATTTATTTTATTTCTTATTTCAATCATTTCCTTTTTAATTTGGGTTTGTAATAAGGCCGCTCTATTTGTTTTTGATTTAGGTTTCAATTGCTTGTTCTTACTATACCTTAAATATTTTTAATATGGCTGCGTGAGTTTTTCTCAAAATTAATTGAAAGTTTTCGAAAATTAGTCACACGATTTATTCGAGTAACAAAGTTAAGTTTTATAATAAATCTCTTAATAACTAGTATTGGATAGGACGTTCATCAATAAACTGGGAATTTCTCTTAAAACTTAAATATCAGTTTTTGCAAAGCTCACCCTAAACTTAGTAACTAGGTAACATGGTTAGTTGTAGGTGATGTGACACACCAGACTTGGCCGTAACGTCCAGGCCAGGTTTGGGGTGTTATAGGTAATGCCTCGTACCTTATCCCAACGTCGGATACATGTAAGGGGTGTTACAACTTGCAACACGAACTGACTATTATTCCGCTACTTTGACTTTTCTACCATTTATATCCGTTCAAGTTGTTTCTTGATCTAAATAAATATTTTTATTAAATTAATCTCATTCCAGCATTTAAAATAATTAACTCAAACCTAAACCCTTATCCATATGTGTAACACCCCAAACTCGGCCTAGACGTTATGGCCGAATTCGGTGGTGTCACATGGAATGGATTTGAAAACGATAAAACCCTTTTCAGTTTACTAACTCTCAATTGCTTATATCTATTTCAAAACATCTATTTAATTAGTCGATTTGCCCCAAAACATATCTTTTAGCGAAAGCATAGGGAAAATCATTGTGTTTAAGGAAAACAGTTCGCATTTTTAGAAAAACCTTTTTTTAGGTAAAACCATCACAAAATAATAAGCAAGTTAGATAAAAAAACCCAAAACCAAAGTCAAACGGTTATAAAAGTCCAGAGAGTCCCAGAAATTACAAACTCTCAAAATTAAAGCCAAACTTAAATAAAACCATAAATCAAAACGAGACAGTATAAAGACGAGTGGTCACCGTCAAATCCTCTGCTGTGCCGATCCGTCTAAGTCTTGTGGATTACATGTATAGAACAGAATAAAGGGGTGAGTTTACGTAAACTCAATGTATAACCCAACAGGAATAAGCATGCACACATATAGATTATCAATACCAGTAAGATACAAATCTGGGCCTAAGCCCATTTTAGATATAGAATCAGATATCAGAATCATATACAGAATCAGATATCAGAATCATATACAGAATCATTAGACTCAATTCGAAGAATTTCACCACTCTGACATTTCAATTCAATGATCTTTTGCCTACAATTTACAACTGATTCGTTCAGAGTCAACTAATCCATACCCAGAATTACATCAAACTCATCAAACTGTAGAAGCATCAAGTCAACCGAAAAACAATAATTGTAACACCCCAATCCCGTAGCCGTCATCAGAATAGGTAAAGGGGCATTATTGAACTAGTAACTCAGACCAGAACAATATATCATATTGTTCCAATACTTATTGAAAATTCATAAACATATCATGCTTAAAACAAACATATAAAACTCAAAATATACAATTGGGACCAATTTGATAACATATAAAAGATATTGGAAAACTTAAGAAGATTTTTGAAATAGGGTCACACAACCTTGTGCCCAAGGCCGTGTGCCTCACACGGTAATCAGACACGTCCATGTGTCCAAGTCGTGTGAAAACAGGGCATACATACTAACTTGGCCACACAGCTACCAGACATGCCTGTGTGTCTAGCCCATGCACTATATACGGCCAATAGACACGCTCGTGTGTCTAAGCCGTGTAACTCTCTGACTTGTTTATACTATGGTGCAGGGGTCACACGGTCGAGTCAGACGCCCGTGTGCTCAGGCTGTGTGGCACGAAATAGGCTTGCTTTAAGCCATTTTTCACACTCAATTTGCCATGCACCTATAAGCATCAAATGCACAACATCTATATGCATAAATGGGCAACCAATTCAGCCAATTCAAGTCATTTAATATACCATTTCATAACCAACCAATTCAATGCCATTTATAACACAAACATATATCAACTCTCATGTATCAATTTCATACCAAGTACTTATATTTCATATCCCAAACAAACCATTCCATACTTATACAAAACTTACCAAAATAACAAGTAAGCAATTATCATTCATACCAAAATGCCAATTATTAAATTTACCACAAAAAAAGACATCATATAAAGCTTATTTACCAAGCCAACCGTTTCTAACTCAATCTATATCACATAGCTTGATCAACTATCAAAATTCACATCGTATTCATATACTTAAGTAACCATGCAATTCAACTTATAAACTAGCCTATACATGCCATATTTACATCCTTTACACAAGTTTCAAAAGTACCAAAAGCTTGCTTGGATAGTGTGATAGCAATCTCCAACTTTGTCCGAAATCGAGCTAGCTTTCGAAATCTATAAAACACGGGAAAAATAAACAGAGTAAGTTTTAAAAGCTTAGTAACCCTGTATAATATAGAATTAAACTTACCAAAGTATTAAATAGCATTTAAAGCAATAAAAACCAACCCATTTGCTCACATTGCCTATTCACATCATTCAACCACATGTTAGTCATATATTCATCCATTCAAAGGATGAAACCAAGCATGTAACATTCATGTAACATTCCAATACTTGTATCCTATCACATACCAACTTTCATTTACAAGATTCATATATATCATGTGACCTTTCATCTATACATATCATATACTTTATTTAACAAATCATCTTATAGCACTTATACTCGTGTACCCTATAATTCATGTAAACCATGTAAATTACATACATTCTTGTAACATATAATCCATATAATTTGTAATTCATATAACATATAATCCATATAATCGTATATTTCCTGTAACATTTTTTTTTGTATTTCATATCGGTATAATGCCCGTTGAACCTTTGGAAACATCGAGGGATACTCGGGTGATACACACTAAGTGTATATATATATATTAGTAAATCTGTTAATTCATCATCTATATGCTCTTCTGAGCCAATATCAGTATGCTCCTTCTGAGTTGGTAACTGTAAGCTCTAATGAGCTGAACGACAAGCTTCGTAGAGCTGAAATGGTAAGCCCAAAGGCTGAACGGTAAGCCCGAAGGCTGAATGGTAAGGCTGAAGGATAAACGGTAAGCTCATACGAGCTGTGGTGAGCCCGTAACTGTAACACCCCAAACCCGGTACCCCAAACCCGGCCCAGACATTACAGCCAAGTCTGGTGTGTCACACCAATGATGGATTGGAAACACATTCTTTAGTTAATTCGATTAGGGTGAGTTTGCAAAACCGTTATTAAGAGTTTGGAAAGATAACCAGGTTTTTACTTAGTGAAAGTCCTATCCACTACCAGTTTAGAGTTTATTTCATTTTTAGGTCTTATTTGTCGTAAAGTTATCCTTTTTTCTACGTATGTTATACTTTGAAATCGTTGGTAAATTTTAAATAAAACCCGCGCAACCATAATCTATCCATTTTTAGCAAGTTATAAATAAAGAAATAAAAACAAAAATAAAAATACTTAGAAGCCGCCTTATTACAAATCAAACCGAAAGGAAAATAATTTAAATAAAATACTGAAAAAGAATATTTTCAGGAAAATTGACCAAGTGCAATCAACGTGGCCACTCCGAATCCCACCAGCTCCAAGTCCACTAAGGTTGGGGCTAACCTGCATAGATGAGAAGAAAGGCAGTGAGTTTTGGAAAACTCAGTGTGTAAGCTAAACCCAACCAGAGCCCAATTAGTTCAAGCTTTACTGGGCCTAAGCCTATCTAGATACAATGTTAACTTAGCCATAGCCCTATTTAGATTCAGTATTAACTGTGCCTTAGCCCTATTCAGAAATCAGCATAGCCCTTAGGCCCATTACAGTAACAGAATAGAAATTATGCATGTATGCAAAGCCCAGCCCCAATCCAGCCCTACACACCACCCGTACCAGCCCTACACATCATGTGGGGAATAACTGAACCCACCCAGCCCTACACACCACAGTCGCAGCATAGCTGCTTAATCAGATAACATGGCCAAGCCACTAACAGTAAAACGAGGCAAAACCCCTAACAGTAAACGTGGCATTGCCACTTAGCACTTCCTCCATCAGAAACCCAATCCCATGCCATAGTATAAAATGTCATGGCATACAGTGAACAGATTCAATTTAGCATGCATTTCAGTCAAATTTAGCCCTAGGGGTATAATGGTTATTTTGCACCTAGGGGTAAAATAGTAATTTTCCACCCATAAGTGGTATTTCAGTAATTCACTAGTTTTTAGGGTTTTATGCGTATTTTACTTGTTAACAGTCCCAAAAATCATCTAGGCAACTTATTTAGCCCATTTAGTCAACTTAGAGTTATTGGGCCCTAAAACCCCTAATGGGCACTACAGTGTCCACTAACTATTACGGCCCCCTAAGCCCAAATTTCACATTCGTTTTAGCAGTCTTAATATTCAGATTACTAGGATCCACTTACCACTCGTTTTTCACCCATATGGGCCCGTAAGCCCATTGGGCCCAAATTCACCAACATGCACGAAATTGCGCACACATCCTCCTTACCATTTGCGTTAGCCGATTTTACTATTTTTAACCGACCCACGAGTGCTCGTACACTCCCAAGCCCATGAAATGCGAGAATTTTGGCATTTTAGCTTTTTAGCTTTTGCCGATCTAGTCTACTAGTGGGTGTGTTTTACATACCTGATTTGCGATGTACGTTGATGAGATCTCCTATGCGATTAACCTACAATCGTTTCAATCCAAATGTCTATTCAGGCAACACCATTTAAGGCCCTTAGTCTCTTACCTTTGCCGAAAACAATGACTAGATCAAGATCTAGTTGCTCTAATGGTCCTAGCCTCCAACAGTCCTTGATTGATAGCCTTTAGTCAACACTAGCACACAACAAACCGAATGATAAAACCAATAACCCTTTAGCCTTAATCGACAGCCACCTCATGAAATTAGGGGTTTTTGGCTTTTCTTGAATCCCAAGGTAAAGAATGAGATGAGTTTCGACCACTTACCAAAGACTTACTTGCCTACAAACATTCCCAAGTACCTTCCTATTCCAGATCTATTGTAGATCTAACCCAAAGCACGAGTAGAGAATAGATCTAAGAGATCTAAAGGCTCAGTTCTCGAATCACTGTGAATATGGAGGTTTCTGCTTTGATATGAGAAGAAGAAGAAGAATGTTTGAAATTATGGGTTGGAGAAGTGATGTTGACAGAGGTTAGAGGGTTTTAAGATTCGGTTGTTTGGATTAAAGAAAGAATAGGGTTTTGGCTAATATGGAAAATTGACAGGCTTGTATGTTTCGGGATTTCAGCTTTCAGGAAGGCGGCTAACGAAGGTTCTAGATGAATTAGCAAGAAGGAAGAAGATGAGAAAGGAGGAGATTCAGTTTTTAGAAGGGAAAAGAAGAATTAAAAGAAGTTTAGTTTACTTGCACAAACCGAAAAAAGAAAGGATGTATGGTTATGTTTTCGGCTTTTGAAACGAGAAAGGGGAAAAGAAAAGAAGGAAGAAAAAGAAGAATTGTGCGCACCCTAGGGACTTACCTAATCGGTACTAACCTACCACAGAAAGTGACGAACCACAACCCCAATAGATCCCCAAAAACATTTGGCTAGCACCCCTAACAACCCTTAGCCGATTATGTCAAAACCAAATGACCAAACCGAAAATGCTTTCTCAAGAGTCCCATATTCAGCCGTCACCTGCTCCTCATTCAAATTCCCTAAGTTTTCTCCCGTTATCCTCTTTGATCTAATCTCATGAGCACCTCAAACTCTTTCCAATAGAGTTTCACTTGGAGTCCACCATATGCCTTACACATGCATTAAAAATAAAATAGCACCTTGCTTACCATGGGACTTGAACCCAAGCCCTTGCACAGCTTCCACACGCCATTCCCTTGTCCTCTAAGTGGTGTTACATTGCCACCTTACCATTGGCTCATTTGTGTCTTAAATTACCCACTTTTTCTTAAAAGCCCACATACTCAAGGCCCCTTCCCTTTAAGTCTAAATTTTTTAAAACTCTACCGGGTGTTAACTTAGGCTTGGGCCTTCTAAAGGCCCACTAACCTACTCAAAGCGTAAATCACAACAACCAGATAACAAAATTTTAGGTTCACACCAAAATCGCAAAAATCTCAAAAATTAGGGCGTTACAACTCTACCCCCTTAAAGAAATTTCGGCCTCGAAATTTACCTGATCCAAATAGGTAAGGGTATTGTTAACGCATCGCCTCTTCCGGCTACCAAGTAGCTTATTCTCTACCATGATTGCGCCACAGCACCTTTACTAAAGGAACTGATTTCCTTCTTAATACCTTGACATCTCGGTCCAGAATTTGCACAGGTTATTCCTGAAAAGTCAAGTCAGTCTTCACCTCAATCTCTTCTACTGGTACGACATGAGAAGGATCTGATCGATACTGTTTCAGCATGGAGACATGAAAACCATCATGAATTCGGTTTAACTCCGGCGGTAATTCCAGCTGGTAAGCTATCGGACCTACCCGCTTAAGAACTCGATAAGGCCCAATAAATCGCGGACTCAACTTCCCCTTCTTACCAAATCTTAATATCTTCTTCCAAGGCGAGACCTTCAAAAAGACCATATCCCCTGCTGAGTACTCAATTCCTTTATGCTTTAAGTGAGCATAAGATTTCTGCCTATTAGATGCTTCATTTAATCGATTTCTGATTAACTTAACCTTATCTTCAGTATCTGCCACCAACTCTGGTCCAAGAACCTGACGTTCTCTCAACTCCGTCCAATAAGTAGGCGTATGACACCTTCGCCCATATAGCGCCTCATAAGGAGCCATTTGAATACTCCCCTGATAGCTGTTATTATAGGCAAACTCCGCCAATGGCAAGTAATCCTCCTAACTACCTTGAAAGTCAATAACACAACCCCTCAACATGTCCTCCAAAACCTAATAACCCTTTCTGACTGGCCATCTGTCTAGGGGTGAAAAGCAGTGCTGAAATCCAATTGCGTACCCTACGTCTCATGCAACTTCTGCCAGAACCGAGATGTAAACCTAGGATCTCGGTTAGAAATTATCAAAACTGGTACTCCATGAAGTCGCACTATCTCCGCCACATACAACTTGACCAACTTCTGAAGTGAATAATCGGTTTGGACAGGTATGAAATGAGCAGATTTCGTTAACCGACCCACAATTACCCACACTGGGTCCTTCTTGGAGAATGTCAAAGGTAGTCTACTTATAAAATTCATGGTTACCCTCTCCTACTTCCAAAGTGGAATCTTTACTGGCTGCAAAAGTCCAGAAGGAAGTTGATGCTCAGCCTTCACTTGCTGGCATGTCAGACACTTCCCCACAAATTCTGTCACTTCTCGCTTAAGTCCAGGCCACCAGTACAACTCTCGTAAGTCTCGATACAACTTATTCCCTCCAGGATGCATGGCACAAGGTCCGCCATGAGCCTCTCTCAGAATTGTCTGCCTCAAATTAGAGTCCTTCGGAATACACACTTGACCTCGAAAGCACAGAACTCCTTCACTATTTAGTCCAAAATCAGAAGTCTCATCACTTACAGCTTGCTGGAATCGAGGAACTAGTGACTCATCCTCTAACTGCTTTTCCTTAATTTACTTAATCCAAGTTGGTCTCATTTGTAATTCCACTAACAGGCTCCCATCATCTCATTTGTAATTCCACTAACAGGCTCCCATCGTCATATAGACTCAGACAAGCAAACATTGCTCTCAACTCAGTTATAGCCCTTCGACTCAGTGCATCAGCCACCACATTTGCCTTACCTGGGTGATACTCAATCGAACAGTCGTAGTTTTTAAGCAACTTTATCCATTTTCGTTGCCTAAGGTTCAACTCCTTCTGAGTTAACAAATACTTGAGACTCTTATGGTCTGTGCATATAATACACTTTTCCCCATACAGACAGTGTCTCCAAATCTTTAGCGTAAAGATCACCGCTGCCAACTCTAGATCATGCATAGCATAATTTGGTTTATGAGGTTTAAGCTACCACGAAGCATAAGCAACCACCTTACCCTAACTGAGTGACCCAGTGGACTTATCATAGTTACCCCACTCACAGTTTTCTCAGAGTGCACACCCAACGACCCAGATATTTCACATGCAACATACGAATGGGTAGAACCAACTTCTATCAAGGCAGTGTATGGCATGCTAGACATAAAAAACATACCAGTTATGACGTCAGGTGCGTAACCCTCCTCTCGATGACGAACAGCATATACCAACACTGGCTGACGAGCCTCTGCATTACTAGCACCCCTACCAGGTGCTCCAAGTCCACGACCATTTCCGTTGCCGCCCCTACCTTGACCATAGCCTTTTAGCAGTTGTGGTCCACCTCGCAATGGTTGAGCAACCCTCTGTTCAGCAACTTGTGCCTGAGCTAGCCTCTGAGGACTGTAACATCCTTTACCCGAAACCGTCGCCAGAATCGAGTAATGGGTGTTACTAGACTTACTGGAGTTCGGATTCATTTTCCAATCAAATTAATGAAATATTACTCTTCCCTAGGGTTTTCTATGGTACTACTAACCCTTCAGATGGTTAGGATTCGAATCCTATCGCATCGGAAGCTCAGAAAATTTTTCACTTTTAAAACAACGTCACACGCCCGTGTGACACAAGGCATGGCCGTGTGATAAGGTCGTGTGGCCCTCACACGCCCATGTCTAAAGGCCGTGGAACATTCTGACTTACTCGACACGGCTACAAACTATATCACACGCCCGTGGAAACAGGCGGTGTACTTTCACACGCTCGTGGGGTTGGCTTGTGGCTCGACCACGGCCTAGGCACGCCCGTGCCTCTACCCCGTGGAGTATTCTGTCAAATCCCACACGGCTGAGACACATGCCCGTGTGCCCTGCCATGCAGGCTGTGTTCGGCTATTTACCAAGCCTTGACCTCCCTGAGACATCATCACAACTATATTTCATTCATATTAACCAATTCCAATGACATACATTCGAAGACTACATTCATACCTCATTTACAAAACGAGTTACATATATTCATCCTTTTCATTCTAACCACTAAATAACATTTGTACAAAAACTAGCTAACTATACATGCCAATCTCAAATTATCAAACCATAGCACATACTCAACGGTAGCTTGATAGTGTGAGACGAGCCTCCTTGGATCACAAATTCCAAAATGCTCTTCACTTGATAATCTAAAGGAAAAAGGAAAGAAAAGGGGAGTAAGCTACAAGTAGCTTAGTAAGACATAAGCAAGTCAATAGCCAAATACACAATAATTAACCAAGATGTTGGTTCTAACACAACAGAGGTGCAATATTGGTGTACTTACTCATGCATAATCTTACCAAAATATCCAAACATAGACATTTACAATTATTTTGTATTCAACTGATTTCTAATTCTCAACCTGCACAATTACTTCACATAATCAAGTTAATTTCCCCGTTGAACATTCAGAACAGAGACAGATATACAGAGGTTAGCACCAAAATGCTTCACAGATATATGGCCGAAGCCAATCACAGAAATATGGCGTAAGCCAACAGAGTAGGTAGCCGAAGCTACCAGAATATGTAGCCGTAGCTACCTCAGATCATAGATACACAGACGTAATCCACGGGTCTGCTCACATAAGCTGACAAGTGACTGCAACACATGCTAGTACACCCAGCACCCGGGATACGGAATCAGACAGATTCAGAGCGCTCAAGTGACATGTCACACATATCCGAAAACATTCTTACAGTCCAACCGGGGTTATCAAAATAATCACAATTACACATTTACTTAATTCAATATCATATTCACATATTTTCACATCAGAATCATCAAATAATTAACAATGATGCAGATAAGCTATAATTTACTTATGACTTACCTCGATAACAAATCGACTAACTCGTGCTATTCTACTATCTTTTCCTTTCCTCGATTTCGATCACCCTCTCTTCTTTCTTGATCTAAATAAATGCATTTAACACATTTATCAATATTCTATCCAACACATTCATAAATCGGACTTGTTGGGCAAATGACCATTTTACCCCTAGTCTCGGAATTTCAATTTTACTTCATTTTCTTGCATTTTAAACTTAATTAGCTTCTTTTATCAATAAAATCATCCAAAATTCACTCACATTCATCTATTTATGAGCAACTTTTCTCTTTTCTTATTTTAGTCCCTTAGGGACGTTTTTATCAAAAACCACTTGTAAAAACACATAAATAACACATCAATAACTCAATTACTACCAAAATTCATCAAATAACAACATTTCTCTAAAATGGGTAATTTTCAACCCTAATTTCTTTTCAAATAAATAGCAAATTCATGAAATTCAAGCTTCAAGGGACTCAAAAATACGAAAATAATTGAAAACGGGGTTGAAATACACTTACAATTTGATTGACAAAGCTCAAAACCCCTTTAGCAATGGTGGAGAGAAAATTCGGTAGAAACATGAGAAGAAGATGAACATTTTCATTTTTTTCTCATCTTTTATGACAATTTTTATCAATTGGACAAAAATGCCCTTAGCCATGTTTCTTGAAAATTTCTCTAGAATTACCCTTTTATGTCCATCCTATTAACTTATGGTATAATTACAACATAAACACTCCTACATTCATATCACAATTCAATCAAGTCCCTATTTCATCTAATACTCATAATTTCCCCTATTTGTAATTTAGTCCATGTTTTCCAATTGATCACAAAAATAGTAAATTTCTAAACAATTTTCTCACAGAACTTAATCGATAAACCTATGCAGTATAAAATTCACAAAATTTAACTTATTCCTCTCAGATTTGTGGTTACGAAACCACTGTTCTGATTAGGCCCTATTTCGGGCTGTCACAAGGACAATCCTTAACTCTGTGCTCCTTGGATCCGTACTGAAAACAAGCCCCAGTACGCTTCCAGCACTCTCCTAGATGAACTCTACCACAGTCTCCACAAGCCAGTGGTCTAACTGTATTTATCGGAACTGCTTGGACCAGTTCCTCCACTCTAGCTCTTTTGACATTCCTGTTTGCAGCACCTGAGGGTCTAGAAGCCCTCCTGAATTGATTTCAATCCTTTTCACGGTTTTTCTGTTCAGTTTATTTCACCTCTTCGGCTATCTTAGCCTTTTCCACCAATGCAGCAAAGTCACGCTCCCTCTGTGGAGCTATCAGCACGCTAAGCTCATCCCTGAGGCCATCCTCAAATTGAACACTACGTTCCTACTCAGTAGCAACTATTCCACTGGCCTACCAACTCAACCTTAAAAATTTGGCTTCATATTCAAGAACCGACTTGTTACCCTGGGTCAGGTTCAGAAATTCCTTCCTACAGGCGTCCACATAACTCGCCCCAACGTACTTCCCCTTGAAAGCCATTTTAAACAGTTCCCAGGTTACTCGCTCAGCTGAGGTACTATCCCTCAGAGCGATCCACCACTGATACACCTCGTCTCGTAGTAGAGACACCGCTCCTTTCAACTTCTACTCCACTGAGCAGTCCAGATCGTCCATGATCCGCTCCGTGGCCTCCAACCAGTACTTAGCCATATTTGAGGCTACTCTAGATATGCCCCTGAAGACCTCCGCTCTATTAGCCCGGAGTCGCTCAGAAATGGATCTTCTATTTACAGCCCCAGTACTAGCTCTAGCAACCCTTTCCAGAACCCTCAACATCGCCTGGAACAAAGCGTCGTCCCCTGCAGCCCGATCATATGACCCAGTCTCAGTCACTGGCGGTGCTCGTGCCTCCTCAACTGGCATATGCCCCGAAGATGAAGACTCAGCTTGTACACTACCTTTGCCACGTCCACGGCCTCGTCCACGAGCTACCCTCGTACTCATACCGAATTATCTGATTACGAATTTTATGAAATTAGTTTAGTATTTCAGTGTTTATTACTAATGTCTTATGCACAGATAGTGTTTCAGAGTTTGTTTTCGCAGAATCATAGCATAGCTATAGTCTCAATCCTCAAGGGTTTAATTTCCCTACTGTTTCAGTCTCTACGGTTTTAGTATTACCCTAACTATAGTATCATGTTAGGGTCTCAGTACTATCTACAGTAGTATTTCAAAACGGTACAATATAGAAAAAGAAGTACTTACAGACTTGGTGTCAGGGATTTATTGTGCCACTCTTCAGAGACCAGATTTCAAAAAGCCCAATTTAGATAACATTTAGTAAAACTTAAACTTTGTTTTTAAAGTGAAGCCTTAAATAAGTATGTTTTGAAGAAAATAAGTTTGAAAAGGGTTTCCTTAAAAATTTCCCTAAAACTGTTTTCAAAATTCCCTTCTTGGGCCTTAGTCTTAAAATTTTATGAAAACTTTTGGACCTGATCCACAGCTGAGTTGTTGCAACTGGGGTTTGATACCACTAAATGTAACACCCCAACCCAGCCCAGACGTTACGGCTAAGTCTGGTGTGTCACACCAACAATGGACTGGAAACACATTCCTTAGTTAGTACGATTAGGGTGAGTTTGCAAAACCGTTATTAAGAGTTTGGAAAGATAACCAGTTTTTAATTAGTGAAAGTCCTATCCACTACCAGTTTAGAGTTTATTTCATTTTTAGGTCTTATTTGTTGTTAAGTTATCCTTTTTCTACGTGTGTTATACTTTGAAATCGTTGGTAAGTTTTGCGCAGCCTTAATCTATCCATTTTTAGCAAGTTATAAATAAAGAAATAAAAAAAAACTTAGAAGCGACCTTATTACAAATCAAACTGAAAGGAAAATAATTTAAATAAAATACTGAAAAAGAATATTTTTAGGAAAATTAATCAAGTGCAATCCACGTGGCCACTTCGAATCCCACCAGCTCCAAGTCCACTAAGGTTGGGGCTCACCTGCATAGATGAGAAGAAGGGGTTGAGTTTTGGAAAACTCAGTGTGTAAGCTAAACCCAACCAGAGCCCAGATCAGTTCAAGCTTTACTGGGCCTAAGCCCTATCCAATACAGTGTTAACTGGGCCATAGCCCTATTCAGGTTCAGTATTAACTGGGCCTTAGCCCTATTCAGAAATCAGCGTAACCCTTAGGCCCATTACAGTAATAAAACAGAAATTATGCATGTATGCAAAGCCCAGCCCAAATCCAGCCCTACACACTACCCGTACCAGCCCTACCCACCATGTGGGGAATAACTCAACCCACCCAGCCTTACACACCATAGTCGCAGCATAGCTGCTTAATCAGATAACATGGCCAAGCCACTAATAGTAAAACGAGGCAAAGCCCCTGACAGTAAACGTGGTATTGCCACTTAGCACTTCCTCCATCAAAAACCTAATCCCATGCAACAATATAAAATGTCATGGCCTATAGTAAACAGATTCAATTTAGCATGCATTTCAGTCAAATTTAGCCCTAGGGGTATACTAGTCATTTTGCACCAAGGGGTAACATAGTAATTTTCCACCCATAAGGGGTATTTCAATAATTCACCAGTTTTTAGGGTTTTATACATATTTTACTTGTTAACAGTCCCAAAAATCATCTAGGCAACTTATTTAGCCCATTTAGTCAACTTAAAGTTATCGGGCCCTAAAACCCCTAATGGGCCCTACGGTGTCTACTAACTATTACGGCCCCCTAAGCCTAAATTTCACATTTGTTTTAGCAGTCTTAATATTCAGATTACTAGGATCCACTTACCACTCATTTTTCACCCATATGGGCCCGTAAACCCATTGGGCCCAAATTCAGCCCCTCGAGGCCCAAATTCACCAACATGCACGAAATTGTGCACACATCCTCCTTACCATTTGCGTTAACCGATTTTACTGTTTTTTACTGACCCACGAGCACTCGCACATTCACAAGCCCACGAAATGCCGAAATTTCAGCATTTCGGCTTTTCAGCTTTTGCGGATCTGGTCTACTTGTGGGTGTTGTTTGCATACCTGATTTGCGATATACGTTGACGAAATCTCCCATGCGATTAACCTACAATCGTTTCAATCCACATGTCACTAAAATCTATTTGAATAATTGACACCAGGTTAACATACCTATTCGGGCAACACCATTTAAGGCCTTTAGTATCTTACCTTTGCTGAAAACAATAACTAGATCAAGATCTAGTTGCTCCAATGGTCCTAGCCTCCAACACTCCTTGATTGATAGCCTTTAGTCAACACTAGCACACAACAAACCGAATGATAAAACCAAGGACCCTTTAGCCTTAATCGACAGCCACCCCATGAAGTTAGGGGATTTCGGCTTTTCTTGAATCCCAAGGTAAAGAATGAAATGAGTTTCAACCACTTACTAAAGACTTACTTGCCCACAAATGTTCCCAAGTACCTTCCTATTCCAGATCCGTTGTAGATCTAACCCAAAGCACGAGTAGAGAATAGATCTAAGAGATCTAAAGGCTCAGTTCCTGAATCACTGTGAATATGGAGGTTTTGGCTTTGATATGAGAAGAAGAAGAAGATGGTTCGAAATTATGGGTTGGAGAAGTGATGTCGACAGAGGTTAGGGGGTTTTGAGATTCAACTATTTGGATTAAAGAAAGAATGGGTTTTCGGCTAATATTTAAAATCGACACAGTCTTGTATGTTTCGGGATTTTGGCTTTCAAGAAGTCGGCTAATCAAGGTTCTAGATGAATCGGCAAGAAGGAAGAAGATGAGAAAGGAGTAGATTTGATTTTTAGAAGGGAAAAGAAGAATTAAAGAAGTCTAGTTTACTTGCACAAATCGGCAAAAGAAAGGATGTATGGTTATGTTTTCGGCTTTTGGAACGAGAGAGGAGAAAAGAAAAGAAGGAAGAAAAAGAAGAAGTGTGAGCACCCTAGGGACTTACCTAATCGGTACTAACCTACCACAAAAAATGCCGAACTACAACCTCAATAGATCCCCAAAAACATTCGGTTAGCACCCCTAACAACCCTTAGCCGATTATGTCAAAACCAAATGACCAAACTGAAAATGCTTTCTCAAGAGTCCCATATTCGGCCATCACCTGCTCCTCATTCAAATTCCCTAAGTTTTCTCCTGTTATCCTCGTTGATCTAATCTCATGAGCACCTCAAACTCTTTCCAACAGAGTTTCACTTGGAGTCCACCACATGCCTTACACATGCATTAAAAATAAAATAGCACCTTGCTTACCATGGGACTTGAACCCAAGCCCTTGCACAGCTTCCACACGCCACTCCCTTGTCCTCTAAGTGGTGTTACATTGCCACCTTACCACTGGCTCATTTGTGTCTTAAATTACCCACTTTTTCTTAAAAGTCCAAATACTCAAGACCCCTTCTCTTTAAGTCTAATATTTTTAAAACTTTATTGGGTTTTAACTTAGGCTTGGGCCTTCTAAAGGCCCACTAACCTACTCAAAGCATAAATCATAACAACCAGATAACAAAATTTTAAGTTCACACCAAAATTGCAAAAATCCCAAAAATCCCGAAAATTAGGGCGTTACAGCAACGAATGCAGGAGCTCGACCAAACGGTAACCCTAGTGAGATGTCACTTGTATCCTACGACTTTCTACGGTTCGAACGGGACTTAGTACTTAATTAGAGCATGTAACCAATAGGCATTTTGATCCATGAATACATATATACAGTCATACAGTATGCAATTCACTCATTTCAATTATAAACATAAATTCGATTCTAATTATACGAACTTACCTCGTAATAGCTCGTAAATCCGATATCTACTCGTCTACTTTCCGTTTCCCCCAATCAAGTTTCGATATTTTTTTATTTTGATATATACGTTATCAAATTTAACATTTTTAGTATCTATTCAATTCAATTTAGTGCTTAACTCACATATATGGCAAATTACATATTTGCCTCATACTTTTAACCACTTTGCAATTTAGTTCTTTATACACAAAATGGTAAATTTTCACAATTAAACCAAAACCCATAGTAGCCAAATATTCATGTACTCAATATCAACCCATATTTTTAATTGTTTCACATTTCTAACCACAATATTTCTATCTTTTTCAATTTAATCCCTAATGCTCATTTTTCCTCAAAAATCACTTCATAAAACTTGTATATTTATTAATAATCATCAATAATTTATCAATAAACATAAAAATATACATGTATTCAACAATGGCACATTGCAAAATCATCAATAATTTCAAAAATTGAGGTACGGACTTGATAGATTACTACGCAACGATCTCATAAACGTAAAAATTATCGAAAACGTATCAAAATTCATACCTTAATCAAAGATCAATATAGCCAAACCCTAAAAAAATGTGAAGATGAACTCTTTCTTTTCTTATAATCGGCTATGGATGATGATAATGGCTACAATTTTCTTGTTTCTTTTATTAAACATATATTTTAATACCAAAAGACTAATTTAACCTTAATGAATCCATTTGAAAATCGTTCTTTCTATGGACACTACCGTCCATCATTAATAATGAGGGTAAAATTTCAATATAAGGACTTCCATTTAATAAGCCATAGCCATTTAAGCCATTTTACTAATAGAACTCATGTTTATCGCTTTACTCAATTTAGTCATTTTTACCGAATTAACTATTTAATCGATTAAATTTCCTTACGAAATTTTCACACGGTAATTCTATCATGCTATAAAACTTATTAAAATAATAAAATAAATATTTTGACTCGGTTAAGTGGTACCAAAACCACCTATTCTAATCAGACTCAAAATTGGGCTATTACAGTATCTCCGAGTCATTAAAGGACAATTCTTGCAAACCTTATCAACTAGCACAGACTTTCCTAAGGGGTTCGATACTTTAATTGCAAGCTCAGTAGATTCAACAGGAAAACTCTTTTTAGACATTAAATTCATACAGACATATGAATGAGTCGATCCAAGATCTATCAACGCAACTATATTAGTGTCATAAAGAGAAAAAGTTACCGATAATAACATCTGCCAACGACGCCTGCTCACGTGCGCGAATGGAATAAGCTCTATCCGGTGCCCATGCCTCAAATCTCACAGCAAAATCTCTCGTAGCACCACGATTACCACTCATATTTCTAGTGTTTCGGTGTGGTCTCCCTTTAATAGCCATATTACCTGGTCTCGTCTTGGAGCTTTTTCATTTACAGACTTCTCTAGACAATCTCTAAGATAATGATCAAGAGACCCACATCTAAAGCATGCCTCGCTTTTCACTCGACATTCACCATAATGTTTCTTGTTGTAGTGCTTACATTTGGGTCTAGCATTTCTAACACTACCCACACTAGTTACATATGTCGTCTGAGGTTTAGGACTGAAGTGTCTCGCATCTCTATCTTTGATTGATAATCCCATAAAATAGTGGAAGGATGATGATATTCTTTAGATCTCTTTGATGCTGATTGATGTGAGTTTCCCGTAAATATCTTTCTTGAATCTCTAGCCTCAGAATTGACTTTTCTCTTTTCTTTGCTAATCTCTTCGGCCTTGCAAGCTTGATCAATTAACACAACGAATTCTTTCATCTCAAGAATCTCGACTAGTAGTCTGATGTCTTTGTCTAACCCATCTTAGAATCTTTTACACATAATGGCCTCGATGGAAACACATTCACAAGCATATTTACTGTTTCTTACAAACCCTCTTCCATATTCAGTCACAGACATTCAACACTGGTTCAGTTCCAGAAACTTTTTATGCTTTTGATCTATAAACCGTTGGCTGATGTATTTCTTTCTAAATTCAACTTGAAAGAATTCCCAGGTGACCCTTTCTTTTGGAACTACTGAAATTATGGTATTCCACCATTGGTATGCAACATCTCTCAACAATGATACAACACATTTTAAACATTCAACTAGAGTGCAGGATAATACATCAAGTACTCAAATGGTATTCTTAAGCCAAAACTCTGCTCTCTTAGGGTTATCATCAATCGTAGCTCTGAACTCTTCAACCTCGTGCTTTTGGATCTTATCAACAGGTGGCTTATTCAATTGTATAGATTCTATAACTTGAAGAGCTACTGGGATCGGTTGGGGAACAGGTGAGGTGGATGTTGTTGATCAGTTGGATTAGCTCAGACATACTCAAAAAACCATTCATTCATCATCTGGAAGAAGGCTTCTTTGGCCTCTCCTCTATGACCATAAGATATTGGTCTCGATTCAGAAGGCGCGTCTCTATCAACAGAAGCTGGCACATTACTCTCTACTTCGTTGGAGTTAGCTTGGATTCCATAAAACATAATTCAAAAACTATCAGGAGATATCACACTATCGCAGTTCATATATGGCATGTATAGCTAGACTCGTATACGCTACATTAGTACTAGAATTGACTAAACCGTAGCTATGATATCAATAAATGTAACACCTCTAACCCTTATTCGTCGCTGGAATGGGTTACAAGGCATTACTGTACTTATAACACAATTTAAAACAATCATTTCTCCTACAATTATCAAATTTCATCAAATATCATTCTAATACAATCATATTGTCCAAAAATTAAGCCTACGAGGCTTCAAACATGCATTTGGGACTAAACCAGTAACACATGAAAAATTTGAGAAAAACATAGAAAATTTCATAAAACAGGGGACACACGCTAGTGTGGACAGGCCCTGTGTCTCACACGGTCAAGAGACATGCCAATGTCTCATGCCGTGTGGACAATCGAAATGGGATCACATGGCCATGTCCCAGCCCGTGTCCTGCCCCGTGTAACTCTCTGAATTAAGTCACACGGCCGACCACACGCCCGTGTGTCAAGCCTATGTGCCTATTCGAAATGGCCACAGACGCTCGTGTGCCAGGCCATGTGATAGGCCATGTCCATTTTGTAGTGTATACTGACTTATGCCACATGACCAGTCACACGCTCGTGTGTGAGACTGTGTGGAGCATACTGAGTTGCTTCTTAATGCACCACCAGAGGACATACAGCTGTGTACCATGATCGTGTGTCACACACGGTTGGGACACATGCCTATGTCTCTATCCGTGTGGACAAAAATAGACTTTTTACCAAGCCATTTTGCCACTCAATTTGCACACACCTACAGATGCTTATTTTGTACCATTTCAAGTCATAAATAGGCAGTCAACCAATATCATTCAATGGACAAATCATACCATTTCGATGACAATCATTTGGATACTCAAATCATTACCATTTACACAACTATATTCCCATCATCAAACTCATCAAGCAAACCACAGTACATAATATTTACATAACTCAAAACATGTATTAAGTTAAGCCAAATCACATGGCTTAAACATATACCAAAACATATAAGCTTCACAAGCTAAAGTGACCATAATCATCATTTTCATTTCTACCCTATATATGCCATATTTACACATTTACAAAATTCAAAAATACCAAATGATCAACTGGATAGTGTGATGCGATTCTCCTACATCTTCCGAATCGAGCAAGCTTCCGAAACACTATAAGACATAGGAAAGAAAACGGAGTAAACTATATAGCTTAGTAAGCTCGTATAATGTGGAATTAAACTTACCATTTGTTCATAATTTAAGTACTTAAACATAGTAAAAGTCTAACAAGTATTCATCAATATGTTAGTCACATAAGTGCAATTATTCATCAATTCGTATGGATGTATACAACCATTATTCAAGTTTCATACTTCAATACAACATATATCATCAATTCCATATAATTCATATAACCCATGTGCATATTCATATTAGCTCATATATATTCTGTAACAGATTTATTCCTGAAGAACCACTTAAAATATAGATAGATACACAGGTGGTACACACTAAGTGTACTAATTGATAATCCGTCAATTCATGTAAATATACACTCTTTCGAGCTATAAACAGTAAGCTCCACCTGAGCTAAGGGAATAGTAAGCTCTATCGAGTTGAGAAACAGTAAGCTCTTACGAGCTAAGATATCGGTAAGCTCATACGAGCTGCAGAGAGTCCACAACAAATGTAAGATCTCAACCGAACGGTAACCCTAGTGACATGTCACTCGTATCTTACGAATTCTTACGGTTCAAACAGGACTCGGTATTCAATAAATCTCATCAATTAGACATTTATTGCATTAGTATCTTAATTTCTCAATACAAATATATACATTTCAATCAAGTACACATAATTAAAATTCAATTCTAATTATATGAACTTACCACGTATAGCTCGGATAAAACGATTGTCTATTCGTCTACTTTTCTTTTTCCCTGATCTAGTTATGATATTTGCTTATCTTGATCTATAATATATCAAATTTAGCTCATTCAATATCCATTCTATTCAATTTAGTCCAATTTACCAATTTAGGAAAATTTACAATTTTGCTGCTAATATTTCACATTTTCACAATTTAGTCCTTATTGCATAAAAGTACAAATTCATGAAATCTAACTTTTACCATAATAGCCGAATATCAAATTAGTCCCTAGCAGCCCATACTTTTTGTTTATTTCACAATTTAGCCACATAATTTCAACATTTTTCAATTTAATACCTAATTTGCAATTTTGTTAAAAATCACTTTACGAAAGTTGATTATCTATCATTAAACCTTCATAATCTATCATCAAACATCTATTAAATCAAACATTCAACAATGGAAACATTCAAATACTTTAACAGTTTTGCGAAATAGTCACTGGGATAGCGAGACCTAGTTGCAACGATCTCAAAAACGTAGAAATCATTAAAAACAGGACAAAAACCATACCTTAATCAAGGATTCAGGTGGCCAAACCCTAAACTGCTTCAATGGTTTCTTTTATTTCTTATTTTCAATGAACAATGAATAAGATGGACATAATTTTAGCTTTTTTTTTATTTAATAATAACTTATTTGACAAATTACCAATTTAACCTTTAATTAAGCATAATAAAACACTTAAAACATGTCCATTAATGTCCACTTACAATGCCAAGGGTCCAATTACAACATAAGGACCTTTAATTTAATGCCTCATAGCTATTAAGCACTTTAAACCATTAGAACCCTACTTTTGCATTTTATGCGATTTAGTCCTTTTTACCCAATTAAGCATTTAAACAGTAAAATTTCTTTACGAAATTTTCACACAACTATTATATCATGTTGTAAATAGTAATAAAATAATAAAATAATTATTTAACTTTGGATTTGTGTTCCCGAAACAATTGTTTGATTTGACTGAAAATGGGCTGTTACATCTTATTCCCACCACGGTGTATAGCATACGGGCTACTATGCGCCTACCTCAGAATTGACTGTCTTAGATCCATATCATTCGGTACACAAATCTGACCACGAAAACATAATATCCCATCATTATCCAACCCAAAATCTGAAGTGCTGCCACTCTCAACCTGACGAAACCGTAAAATCAGAGACTCATCCCCTAACTGTTTATCTCGAATCTGACTAATCCAAGTCGGCTTAACTTACAACTCAACTAGTAGACTCCCATCATCAAGCAAACTAAGGTGAGCAAACTTCACCCTCAACTCAGTCATCGCTCTTTGGCTTAGAGCATCTGCCACCATATTGGCCTTACCAGTATGGTACTCGATTGTGCAGTCGTAATCTTTAAGCAGCTCAATCCATGATGCTACCTAAGGTTCAGCTCCTTCTGAGTAAGGAGATACTTGAGGCTCTTGTGATCCGTGTAGATCATAAACCTCTCACTATATAGATAATGCCTCCAGATTTTTAACACAAACACTACTGTAGCCAACTCGAGATCATGCGTTGGATAATTTGGCTCATGCGTCTTAAGCTGACGGGATGTATAAGCCACTACTTTCATCTTGCATCAGCAGAGATCCCAAACCAACGTGCGATGCATTATTGTATACCACAAATTTTTTACTGGAATCAGGATGTATCAGAACTAGAGCCGGATTCAGAATAGACTTGAGCTTCTCGAAGCTCGATTGATGCGCATCAGTCCAGATAAATGAAATACCCTTATGTAGAAGCTTAGTTAGGGGCGTTGCAATCAAAGAGAATCCCTTCTCGAAACACCGATAATACCCCGCCAGACCTAGAAAACTACAGATTTTAGACACATTCTTAGGCTGTTTCCAATCCAGTATAGCCTCAATCTTTTTAGGATCAACACGGATCCCCTTAAGAGAAACTATATGCCCTAGAAATGTCACTTCACGCTGCTAGAACTCACACTTGCTGAATTTAGCGAAGAGCTGCTCTTCACGCAAAGTTTGAAGTACCACCCTAAGATGTTCGTCATGATCACCCTCAGTCTTAGAGTATATCAATATATCGTTGATGAAAACTATGAAGAACTGATCTAGATACGACTGAAACACTCTATTCATTAGATCCATAAATGCCACCGGAGCTTTGTCAAACCAAAAAAATCACTAGGAAGTCGTAATGTCCATAATATGTCTTAAATGCAATCTTATGCACATCAGCTTCCTTAACCCTTAACTAATGATACCCAAAATGAAGATCAATCCTGGAGAACACAGAAGCCCCTTGGAACTGATTAAATAAATCGTCAATCATCGGAAGTGGATACTTATTCTTCACAGGTAGTTTGTTCAACTGCCGAAAATCAATGCACATCCTCATGGTCCCATCCTTCTTCTTAACAAACAGAACTGGTGCTCCCCAATGAGACACACTAGGACGAATGAAACCATGATGTAGTAACTCTTGTAATTGAGCCTTAAGCTCCATAAGCTCCTTCGGTGCCATTCGATAAGGGGCGATAAACACCAGAGCTATACCCGAAAGAAGCTCAATCCCAAACTCCACTTCCTGATTCAGAGGTAAACCTGGTAACTCCTCAGGAAAGACGTTTGAAAAGTCCCTTACAATTCTGATATCCCCTACAATAGAGTCCCTAGAAGCAGAAACACTAACGTAAGGCAAGTACGCCTTACACCCTTTTCGAACTAGTTTCTCAGCCACAAGAGCGAAGATCACATTAGATAGATAATCTCAACGCTCGCCGATCAGAACCACCTCATCATCATCCTTAGTGCTTAGAACGACCCTCTTAGTCGCACAGTGCAAACTGACTTGGTGCTCGACTAACTAATCCATACCTAGAATTAAGTTGAACTCTCCGAACAGAAGCTCCATCAGATTAGGCAGAAAGACTGCCCCTTGCACCACTAACGGTACATCTCTGTATAACTTACTAACCTAAACAGATTACCCTAAAGGACTTAGTATAGTACCCTCGCTCGAAGTGCTCTCAACGAAAATCCCTAGGTATGTCAGAAGCATCTTTATCCTCTCTGCGTTGTGCAGCATAAACCAAAGCAAGCTGCCTTGTTTTTGCTTGACCAGCACCTCTACCCGGTGTTCTCTATCCTCGGTGTAACACCCCTTACCCTTATTCGATGCCAAAATAGGGACGAGGCATTACCGAAACACATACACTTGTAAACATATTAAACCGAGTCGTAAAATTTCATCCAAATTAAAACTTTTCAAATTTTTATCTTTGAGTCCTTAAATAGGGCCTACGAGGCCTGGTACATAGTTTGGAAGTAGTCCAGGACTAAACATAGAACTTTTGAAAGCACTGAAAAATTTCTTGAAAAATAAGGGCACACGCTTGTGTCCAAGGTTATGTCCTTCACACAGTTGAGAAACACGCCCATGTATTAGGCCATGTGGTGTTTCAAATTTTCAAAAATCAAGTGCATACTTCACTCACCCTGGGCACATGGCCGTGTGGCTGCCCGTGTGGCCACAAGTAAGGCTATTTACCAAGCCCTTTGCCACCCAAAACACTTATGCACTTATACAAATTTATCATCACACAACATGGTATTATTAAGCATTCAAACATCCACTCTAAGACATCCACATACCATTTACAAACCACAGTTATCATGTATAATCACACACACACACACATACACACACATATATTTAACCGTTCACATCATGCAACTTACACAACCAATCACATTTACCGCTCATAATTATCACACATTTACTCATCCAACACATGCAAGCATACACATCCTTGAAATGCATCATCATAGACTTATAACATAACAATTATTAGCCACATTAAATGGCCTTATACAACAATAACCTTCAAATAGCATAGGCCAACATTTTTGGCCAACTCATAATAACATAAGTCCTTATAAATGAGATAGACTAAAAAAATACTTTAAAATCATTGATACAATACCAATCAATAACTTGTTAGTGTGATAGAATCTTCGACGACCTCCAACTCGGGCTAGCATCTGTGACACCATAGGAAAAGGGAAAGGAAGGGGGTAAGCATTTCAGCTTAGTAAGTAGGTATGTAAATAATAAGTAATTTATTAACATGTTTTTTTTATAAATCTTCACAATATGTTCTCAAGATAATACAATCATAACTGTACAAAGTTCCAGTATTCACTTATGTTCACATCAAGCTGTCTACTTGAGTCATAGTCACTAAATTATTTATATCTTGATCTACGAAACTCCAAATTAAGATCTGTTATCCCTAAAACTAGGCTCATACATCTTCTTACCATAAAACTTTCAGAATTTTTGGTTTATCCAATAAGTACAGTTTATTCTTTAAAGTCTCCCCTATTTTGTTATCTGATAGCTTCGACCCTTCTTCACTAAAAATCAATTATCTCCTTGTACGGGATCCAGATGTTGTTCCTATTGGTTTTTTTGAAAAAATACTCATTAAGGATTTTAATCATATAAATTATAAACCATAATTATTTTTGTACAATTTTTTATGATTTTTGAAAGTCAGAACAGGGGATTTCAAAATCATTCTGACTCTATCTCACAAGAATTCAAATATCTCATAATATGAAATTCTTTTGCTTACACCGTTCCTTTTATATGAAAATAGACTAAATAAGCTTTAATTTCATACCTTATTCAAACTCTAATTCAATTTCCATCATTTTTGGTGATTTTTCAAATTGATACAAATACTGCTACCCAAATTGTTTTATTGCTAATTTTACTCTTTCATGTTTCCTTTGTATTAATTCTCATTTACACACAAATAACACTAAAGTATATCCATAGTTAGCCATTCCAATAACTAGCCATTATAAAATATTTACAAGTCTTCATTGTAACACTTACTCCACATCAACCTTACCAAAGTTCGATCACATAACGAGCACATTGCTCATGAATATATATACACGTGTACCTGCAATTGTTCATCAGATAATCACATTCAATTACACTTGGTCATTTTTCCTGTTGAACACATCGAAATATTAATGGATACATCGGAAGTTTGCACATAAATGCCACACTTGTAGCCAAAGCTACTTCACATCGCTTTTCACATAAAGGCTCGTTCTCGAGCAATTTACTTTCTCAAGATTGCTCACACAAGCTGTCAGTCATTCGTTGCTACTCAGTGATGCTCACACAAGCTGTCAAGTATCCGCAATACATGCTGGTATACCCAGCCACCGGTAGAACTTAAGACCAACACCCAGATTCACTTAGTCACAATTTCCCATAGATTTCATGTAGGTCCCTAGTGACATGTCACTTGTATCCTATTCTATTCATAAGGTTCAATCGGGAAATTTTTCACATTTTGATACTTTGTCAATTTCATTCAATATTCAGCCATATCTCATAAAATATATCAAAACATAAAAACATAATTAAAAATGATGCATTATTTACATACAAACTTACCTCGGTACAAAATGACTAATTTTGCGTTTTAGTCCAAAACCTTTTCCTTTCCTCGATCAAGGTCAATTCCGCGTCTTTCTTGATTTATAATAATACATTTAACTCATTTAATACTCACATAATTCAATTTAGTCCAAAATCACATTATGGAAAAATTACATTTTTGCCTCTAAAGTTGTCATATTTACACTTTTGCCTCTAGACTTGTAAAATGATTTTTATTCAATTACCTTGTATTTTAGGCCTATCTAAACCATTTTCATAACTATAGCAGCCCACATTTTGCATTTATTCACACACTTACACACATTTTACAACTTTTTACAAACAAGTCCTTTTATGAGATTTCATCAAAAATCGCTTAGTAAAAGTCGTTTATTACACTCCAAACATTCATATTCTACCATTAAACATCAAAAAACAAGCATTTCACATATGGGTAAATTTTCAACTCTCAACCCTAGCTCCAATAAATGGTAGAAATAGATAGATCGTGTTACGAGGATTTTAAAAACGTAAAAAACATTAAAAACGGGGCAAAGACGGACTTACTATGAAGCTTGGAAGCTTGAAAACCCTAGCCATGGCTTCCCCCATGCTACATTCGGCCAAGGCTTGAAGATGGACAAGAATTTTGGCTTTTATTTTGTCTTTTAGTCCATTAAATTACCAATTTACCAAAATGCCCTCTTTACTCTTCGTTAAAATTTTACCTTCCTTGTCCATTTTTGCCCATTATGACATAAAATGGTCTAATTACTATATAAGGACCTCTAATATAAAAACCCATTCCAATCAAGTACCTTTATGAACAAGAACACACATTTTTCACCTATTACAATTTTGTCCTAAATACTAAATTGGACACCCAAACAATAAAATTTCGTAACGAAAATTTCACATAGTCATTCAATCACACAATAAACATTAAAACTGAATCGGAATAAATCTTTCGACTTTAGATTTGTGGTTTCAAATCCACTATTCCATTTAGGCCCTAAATCGGGTTGTTACACTTTGCCCATACCATTAACACCCCTAACCTAACCATGACCCTTAGGTGGCTGTTGAACTACTCTTGAAGGCTGCACAGAACCTGGTCCCGAAGCTTGTACCTGATCAGCCCTCAGTGCGCACTCTCAAATAAGATGCTCTAAGGACCCACATCTCAAACATGACGCAATCCTCCTCCAACACTCGCCCAGATAACGCCTACCATAGTCACTGCATGGTTGTAACCTAGTAGAAGTAATAGGGGCTCCAACCTAACCGGCCAATCAAATCTGGCCTTTTTCTTAGGTTCTACACTGAACTAGAGGGCTCCGAATCCCTCTTATTCCTACCTCTCTCCTGGTCTCTGTTTTGGTGCTCTACACACTTGACATCTTTGGCAATCTTCGTGTAACACCCCTTACTCGAGTCCAATGTTGGGACGAGGTACGAGACGTTACCCTACTTAATCTTGCTCAAACTTACTAAAACGAGCTTAATTCTTGCTCCAATTTAAAAATTTTACAAACACATTCTTAATAATCTTATTATGAGCCTAGGAGGCCTAAAACATACACCAGGAGTGGTTTGGAACCAATCCGGGAACTTTCGAGCTCTATGAAAAATTTTGCTTGAAACAGGGCTATATACCCGTGTGAGGTGGGACCGCCCGTGTTGGCTGGCTGTGTGGTCGCACAAGCCCATGTCCCTAGCCCGTGTTGAATTTATTTCTCATGTCAATCCTACAGGTTTTAACACGGTTCGGGCACACATCCGTGTCTATGGCCCGTATCACTCACGTGGCCTGGACACGCCCATGTCAATAAACCGTGGAGTACTCTAATCTGATTACTATAAACAAAAAGTGTTGACACGGCCAACGCACACGCCCGTGTGCTCAGCCTGTGTGCAATACTGACTTAACTACTTAAGATGTAGGGGACACACGGTTGAGCTACACGCCATTGGTGTGGACCGTGTGTCACACATGGCCTAGACACATGCCCGTGTGCCTAACCCCTGTGGATAATATAGGCTATTTTCCAAGCCTATTTGCCACCCTAAAACACCAACAAACTCATACTAACTCCAATCTCACAACTCATAGCACAGTGTACATTCTAAACATCCGTAATTAAGGCACTCACCTGCCACCATGCATATTATTCTCATCCATCATTAATCTACTTAAACTTGCAAACTTGTATTCTTATGAAATTCATCCACATTGTATAAAACATAACTTAGATAATATTAGCCATTTCAAGGCCATTACAGTATGAGTTGAGTGACAGCAATAGCCAACATATTTGGCTCATGGAATAAGATAACATCATAAATCCTAAAACATCATAAAAAAAGAAATATGAAATTTATATAATTTCTTACTCTTACTCATAAATTTCTCAATCTTATGACCTACTAATTCTCATGATTTACTTACTCTCATGAATTTCTCTTTCTCATGACTTACTATTCACAAGTCTTGTTCATTTTCATTTTTCTTGTAACTTATTCAAGTGTACCTGTAACACTCATCATAAACCTTAGTCTTTCTCATTAATTAATCAACTTGAATACTCTCTCTATTAATGTATGATAAACCGTAATTTATACATGTTTTTACCCCATGCTTAGCATAATTTTGGAGGAATTATCCCTTGAATTGTGGAATTTGATGCTCCTAATCCTTTAAATTCATGTTTTATACTTAGGTGAGCATAGGAGAGTGAAAAGAACGAGAAACGGGCCAAAAACGGAGAAAATAGGCTCGAGTGAGAAATCAACACGGCCTGGAGTTCCTCACATAGGTGCACCACACGGTCGTGCCATATTAGTAGACTTGAACACGGCCTGGGGTCGATTCACACGGGTGTGCCACACGGGCATGTCCCTGTCATGATAAATTTCAAATTCACGCGGAAAACGCTACTTAGGGGTTAAGAAAGGTATTCTAGAGTCTATATAAACACCCTAGGAGAGGACTTAAGGGGGGAGCCCACGACACAGAATAAAGGCGAGGAATTACTCAAGGAAAGCCGATTGATCCATCTCAGAAGCAAGGATCTACATCAAGACTGAAGATCTCCCTTCAATTCTTTCAGGAGTTTTGGGTTTTCTTTATGTTTTGTTGTTTCCCTGATTTTGAGATGTTTTCTTTTATTATTATGAACTAAACCCTTAAATACCTGAAGGGGATAAAACCTACGAAGAATCTTGTTATTATTATCTGAACTCTATTATAAATATTCGATTTGTTCTTAATTGTGTTTTCAATTCTTGAGTTGATATTTCAAGATATTATTTCAAGTCGAATGTGCTTATTCAGAGGAGAAAAAGTCCCTGTTTAAGAGTAGATCCAACACAGTTAAGCGGAGTTTATCGCAATCCTAGACATAGGACGACAAAAATCTACGGGATTAGAGTCAAATCTAATAGGGGGATCTATAGATCGAGTTAATGCAACACTAGGAGTTTGAATTAGAAAGAGATTTCAATTAATCAGCCTAGGGTTAGTTGTTCTTAGTCTTGACGGAGATATTAACATAATTTATGGATCTCTACGGATCAAGTCGATTGAATAAATCGTCTAGTTTAGAGTTAAATAACAAGTGAAGTCTAGGTGGATTCTTCCTTGGGTATTGCTTTTATCAATCAAGTTTTCCCAGAGTATTTCCCCAATTTATTCTTTGTCGCGTCTTTGGTTAGTTAAAATTTTAGTTTACAAACAACCTCTATTTCTAGGCTAGATAATAGGAAGAATGTTATTACTAGTACTTTTAGTTCCTTGGATTCGACATTCTGGTCTTGCCACTAACTATACTACTATTCGATAGGTGCGCTTGCCTTTTATCGTGATAATAGTTAGTTTCTAGGTACGATCATTATTATTACTTCATCACAATCATGATCAAATTTTTGGCGCTGTTGTCGGGGAACTAAGATATTAGGAGCACTCTATTTCTGTTACTTTACCATTTTTACTTTTATTGCAGTTTATTTTCTATTGTTATTTTTAGGTTTTGCTAAAATTTTCTTTTTTCTCTGATATCTAGTTTATGGCGAGAAGAAACTTGTCAGGACCACTATTGTTTGATAGCGATTTAGAAGCCACAGTTCACAGAAACTGAAGAGACACAAGACGAAGCTTACCGTACCTAAAATAGGGACAATAGAACGAACCCGAATCTACTGAAAAGATGGAAGCAAATCAAAATAATCAGCTACCTCTTGTGGTAGCCGTAGATCCTGTGAATCAAAATCCTATTCCTCGTACTATGTATGATTATGCTAAGCCTAAGTTAGTTGGTACTAAATCTAGTATTGTTAGACCGGCTATTGTTGTAAATAATTTTGAACTGAAACCTAACACTATTCAAATGATACAACAGTTTGTTCAGTTTGATGGTTTGCAGGATGATGATCCTAACTCATATTTGGCTAACATTTTAGAATTCTACGACACATTCAAAATCAATGGCATTTCTAATAACACCATTCGCCTTCGATTATTTCCCTTTTCTTTAAGAAATAAAGCTAAATAGTGGTTAAACACTCTACCACGATGGTCTATCACAACTTGGGAACAAATGACCAAAAAGTTTTTACTAAAATATTTTCTGCCGGGTAAAATGACAAAGTTGAGGAATGATATCTCTTCTTTTGTGGAGTTGGATTTAGAGACACTCTACGATGATTAGGAGAGATACAAGGATTTATTAAGAAGGTGCCCTCACCATGGGTTACAAGTGCAAACTTTCCACAACGGTTTGAATCCCTCAACAAGACAGATGATTGATACAACCCCTGGTGGAACCATAAATAACAAAACACCTGAGTAGGCTTATGAGTTTATAGAGGAGATGCCACTGAGTAATTATCAGTGGCAAGTCGTGAGGACAAAGCCACAAAAATCTAACGGTGTTTTTCATTTTGATGCAGTCACAATGTTGTCAAATCAGGTAGAGCTCTTAAATAAAAAGATTAACGGTTTAGTTGGCTCTACGCAGGTACATCCAGTGATGAGGTGTGATTCAAAAGGAGGAGGAATGTACAACACAAAATTTTCATCCTATGACCCTAGCACAGAGAACGAACAAGTCAACTATATAGGTAACAATTCTAGATCTCAAAGTAACCCTTATAGTAACACTTATAATACAGGTTGGAGGAACCACTGCAATTTCTCATGGGGAGGTCAAGGAAATCAGAGACCACCACCCCCTTCAGGCTTCCAACAACTACCTTACCAGCAAGAGAAAAAGCTGAACCTTAAGGAGATGCTTACAAAAATTATCTTTGTATCAGAAACCTATTTTCAAAATACCGAGACAACACTTAAAAATTAGCAAGCATCCATATAGAGACTTGGAACTCAAATAGGTCAGCTTGCTAAGATGATCTTTGAAAGACCACAAGGTGGTTTGTTGAGTAATACTGAACCCAATCCTAGGGAGCAAGTTAAAGCAGTCACATTAAGGAATGGGAAGATGCTAACTGAACCTAAAAAGAAGGTGCCATAAGAGCTTAACAAGGAGAATATCGAGGAGACTGAGCCCAAAGAAAAAGCCCCACCGGTCCTTAAGGAATACAAGCCACCCATCCCATACCTAGCAAAGTTAAAGAAAGACTACATGGATGCTCAATTCGGCAAATTTCTTGAACTTTTTAAACAGTTACATATTGACTTACCTTTTGTTGAAGCTATTTCACAGATGCCCATGTATGCAAAATTTTTGAAGGAGCTTCTAACAAAAAAGGGAAGTTTGAAGAACTATCCACAGTGGAACTTAACGAGGAATATTCAGCGATCCTTCAAAACAAACTGCCAACTAAATTGAAAGAACCAGGAAGTTTTACTATTCCCTGTTTAATTGGTAGTCTAAATATTGAAAAGGCATTAGCAGATTTAGGCGCCAGTATTAACTTAATGCCTTATAAAATGTTCAAGCAGCTAGGTCTAGTGGAACCAAAACCTACTAGGATGAGTATTAAATTAGCTGATAGATCTGTTAAATATCCTAGGGGTATCATTGAAGATGTATTAGTTAAGGTTAATGAATTTATATTCCCTGTTGACTTTGTTGTGCTTGACATGGATGAGGATGTTGAGGTACCCTTAATCCTAAGACGTCCATTTTTAGCTACCGCTAGAGCTATATTGATTTCGGGGATGGTAAACTAGTGCTTAGGGTAGGTGAAGAAGAAATTGTGTTTAAAATTTATGATGCCGTGCGATTCTCTAGGGAACAAGATGATTCCTGTTATTTTATTGATTCCATTGATTATTCTGTTCAAGACTCTTTTTAGGAAATCTCTCTTAAAGACACGTTGGAACTATATCTCGTTCAAAGTGGAGGAAAGGATGAAGTCACCACTGAAATGAAAAAGGTAATAATTGATTTAAACTCCAACGACCTGTCCCTTAGACAAACTGATAATGAGGGTATTGATATCAATGATGAACTAAGACAAAAGCCCTCTATTGACAAACCTCCCCAACTGGAACTGAAGCAATTACCCAAACATATAGAATATGCATTTTTGGGAAACAATTCTACATTACTAGTAATTATTGCTTCAAACTTGCAACCCAAGGAAAAGGAGGAATTAATCCAAGTGTTAAGATAACATAAAAGAGCCATAGCTTGGAGAATCTCTAAAATTATAGGAATCAGCCCTTCTTTTTGCACCCATAAAATATTGATAGAGGATGAATATAAACCATGTATGAAAGCTCAAAGGAGATTGAACCCCAACATGAAAGAAGTGGTCAAGGCTGAGGTAATTAAACTTCTAGATGCTGGAATTATTTATCCTATTTCTGACAGTGCTTGGGTAAGTCCTGTGCGGGTTGTTCCTAAGAAAGGTGGCATGACTGTTGTTACGAATGAAAAGAACGAATTAATCCCTACGAGAACGGTAAGAGGTTGGAGAGTTTGCATTGACTACAGGAAATTGAACGATGCCACTAGAAAAGATCACTTCCCATTGCCCTTTGTTGATCAGATGTTGGAATGACTATCAGGACATATGTACTACTGCTTCTTGGATGGACTTTTCGATTATTTCCAAATCCTGATAGCTCTTGAAGAACAAGAGAAAACGACATTCACTTGCCCACACAGTACGTTTGCTTATCATAGAATGCCCTTTGGATTATGTAATGCTCCTGCTACTTTTCAGCGTTGCATGCTAGCCATCTTCAACGAACTCGTGGAAGACATCATGGAGGTATTTATGGATGACTTCTTGGTATTCGGTAACTCTTTCCATCTTTACCTTAAGAATTTAAAACGGGTTTTAATAAGGTGTGAGGAAACAAGTCTTGTTCTCAATTGGGAAAAATGCCATTTTATGGTTCGAGAAGGTATTGTTTTAGGACATAAGATTTCTAGTAAGGGGATAGAAGTTGATAAAGCGAAAGTTGAGACCATTGAAAAACTACCTCCACTAGTTCAGTTAAGGCAATTAGAAGTTTTTTAGGACACGCTGGTTTCTATAGAAGATTCATTAAAGATTTTTCTAAAATAGCTAAGCCTTTAACGACATTACTAGAAAAAGATATACCCTTCAATTTTGATCAGGAATGTTTAAAGGCATTTAACACTCTCAAAGAGAAACTTACTAATGCTCTGATTATAATTGTACCTGATTGGAATTTACCTTTTGAGCTAATGTGTGATGCAAGTGATTTTATAGTAGGCGCAGTTCTTGGACAGTGAAGAGACAAGCATTTTCAGCCAATCTACTATGCTAGCAAAACTCTAACAGCCGCACAAGAGAACTATACTACCACAGAAAAAGAGTTCTAGCTGTAGTTTTTGCGTTCGACAAATTTAGACCATATCTGATATTGTCTAAAGTCATTGTTTATACTGATCATTCCGCTCTTCGTTATCTTTTAACTAAGTCTGATATGAAACCTCGATTAATAAGATGGATTTTATTGTTGCAGGAATTTGATTTGGAAATGCAAGATAAAAAACGAACTGAAAACCTGGCAGTCGATCACCTTTCCAGGCTTGAGAATCCACATCTCAAAGAACTTGATAAGGCTGAGATAAACGACTCATTTCTTGAAGAACAACTCTTAGTCATAGCCTATTTTGAGATACCTTGGTTTGCTGACATTGCAAATTACTTAGCTGCTAACATAATCCCAAAAGGGTTGACACATCAGTAAAAGAAGCAATTCTTTACTAATGTGAAAAATTACTTTTAGGAAGATCCTTTTCTTTTTCGTATATGTGTAGATCAAGTCATTCAAAGATGTGTCACAAATACAGAAGCAAACAAAATCTTGGAACACTACCATTCAGGACCAACAGGAGGACATTACAGTGGAACTAAGACCGCCCATAAAATACTCAAATCAGGTTTTTCTTGGCCCACATTATTTAAGGACATCAACAGTTATGTTACTTATTGTGACAGATGTCAACGAACAGGTAATATCTCTAAACATGACAAATTGCCTCAAACATATATGCTTTCATGTGAAATATTCGATGTATGGGGCATCGATTTCATGGGTCCATTCCCTAGCTTGTTTGGAAATAAATACATCTTAGTAGCAATTGATTACATGTCTAAATGGGTAGAAGCCCAAGCCTTACCTACTAATGATGGTAGAAGGTAGTGAGATTCCTTAAAAAACTCTTTTCTCGATTTGGAACACCTAGAGCAATTATTAGTGATAGAGGAACTCATTTCTGTAATGCTCAGTTTGAAAAAGTTCTAAAGAAATATAGAGTGCACCATAGAATGGCTACCCCTTACCATCCCCAAACTAGTGGACAAGTTGCAATGGCTAATAGAGAATTGAAATGCATCTTAGAGAAAATAGTAGAGTCAAATAGGAAGGATTGGGAAATGAAAGTAGATGATGCTTTATGGGCTTATAGAACTGCATTTAAAGCTCCCACATGAACATCTCTCTACAGACTCGTTTACAGGAAAAGTTGCCATTTACCATTTGAACTAGAACATAAGGTGTTTTGGGCTATCAAATTTCTAAATCACAATCCTAATCTTGCAGGTGAAAAGAGACTCATGTAGTTAAACGAGTTGGATGAATGGCGCTATAATGCATATGAAGACTCATGCTTATACAAAGAAGCCACAAAGTGATGCCATGACACTCGTCTAAAGCCACTTAAACAGTTTAAAGCTGGCGATCTTGTCTTGTTTTACAACTCAAGGCTTAGATAATTCCCTGGAAAGCTAAAATCAAGATGGTCATGCCCATTCATAGTTCAAAGTATTTTTCCCTACGGCACAGTTGAGGTAACACATCCAACTCACGGTACTTTCAAGGTAAATAGTCATCGACTCAAACTATATAATGGTGAGGATTTTAAGAATGATAGGGAGGGGCTTAGGCTCTATGAACACTAGTAAAGGTGCAAGCAAGGTAAGTCAAGCTTAGACTCTAAATAAGCACTTCTAGGGGGCAACCCGAGCACTAACATTGTTGATTTCTTTATACTCAATTCATAACATCTAAATAACTAACGAAGTCTTTAAAACATAGATTTTTTAGAGCCACACGATAAGGCACACGGGCATGCCTAAGGCCGTGGCCACACCATGGATGGAAACATGCCGTGCGACACGACCATATAAAAACACGGTGAAAATTTTCCCAAGACACGGGTTTCGACAAATCTCCACAGCCGTGTGATATGGCCGTGGGCAAACATGCCAAATTACATACCCGTGCCAATAGGCCGTGGTTGAAACTGAGAAATTAGCAGGGGCGTGTGACACGCCCGTGCCTATCACCCATGGCCAAACCATAATCCCACGAAACACACGGGCTAGACCTAGGGCACACGGGCGTGTGCCATGCCAGTGTCCCCAATCTTCTATCTTAAACCACTCATTATTCATCACCACCGCCACCACCTCATGATTCATATGCCGATAAGGACATTTGAGTCCAGTTTATTTTATTTTTGCTTTCAAATTATCTATATTCTTAATTTTGTTCATGTTATATTTTTTCTCTTTCTTTTCCTTGTAAATACTTTTATTTTGCACATCATTTCTTATCAAGTAATACTCTAATTCTCCCCACAATTGTGTTTATTCTCTTCAGTATCCCAGAATCATGAACTTTAAGTAGTCCTTTCTCCAATTCAGCTTTCACTATTCTAAGAAATGCATCCAAAATTTGGGGAGTTTTGTTTCGATCCCTCACTTATATCTATGCTTATATTTTTACCTATCTTCGTGCATTGAGGACAATGTACATCTTAAGTACGGGGACAGTGGTGTTAATTATGAATTATTGTTCTAGAACTTGCTTCGATTATGTATGTCAAGACCACACTATTGATTTGATATGTCAAGATGATAAGGGCATTTAGGTTTAACCAACTTACTACATAAAAGCCTACCCTCATAATTAACCATTAGTGAACCCCATTGAGCCTAACAAACCATTTATTGATTTACGCTTAATATTAACTCATAAACCTGTTTTTGATTCTTTGATAATTTCCCTCACTTTAATTTGATCCCCATTTTTGTCGAGATTTGAGTCGAATGATTATCTAACTATGTTCTTCCCCTTTATTAGTAAAGTTTAAATATTCGATTTGTTCTTAAAAAAACCAGTTGTAATTTAAAATGTTTAGCATATTATGTAATTATGTACTATGGATCTTAAACGATGTTGTTCGTAAGGAAAAAACTCAAATTTAGGAATATATTTCAGTGATAGAGATTTTTCTAATTAGATGATTTTTCAGTTCAATCTCGATTTTGACCCTCTTTTTCAGCTTGTGACCACACCCTTAACCAAAGCCCCGTTACAACCTTCTAAAGACCTTTTGATCGATGTATCATCTCAATTTATAGTGGTGGAGATTTGATTTTCATGCAAGCGTATGGTAATAACTTTTCATGTTGACTAATGAATGCTTAATTTCTAAACCCTAAACACTTCGAGTGAATAGAGTGAATCTTTAGTATGGATGTCAACTCTTGTTGATTTTGAATTCGAGGTAATTACTTAGAAAAGGGGAGAATACCTATTTTTTCTATGATAAAATTCTCAACTTAGATTGTTTGAGACTTTGATGTTCTTTTAGTTGAATTTTCGATGTATGATTACTCATGGATTGATTCGGAACATTATTGATAAGATTAATAAGTCAAGAAGAATGATTTTTAATTATGAGTTGAGGATTTTGCTTGAGGACAAGCAAAGGCTTAAGTGTGGGGGTATTTGATAAACTATAATTTATACATGTTTTATACTTAAGTGAGCATAGGAGAGTGAAAAAAAAGAGAAACAGGCCAAAAATAGAGAAAATAAGCCAGAGTGAGAAATCAACATAGCCTGGAGTTCCTCACATGGGTGCACCACACGGTCGTGCCATATTAGCAGACTTGAACACGGCCTGGGCTCGATTCACACGGGTCTGCCGCAAGGGTTGTCCTTGCGACGAATTTCAAAGTCACGCAGAAAATGCTACTTAGGGGGCTAAGGAAGGTATTCCAGAGTCTATATAAACATCCTAGGAGAGGACTTAAGGGGGGAGCTCGAGACACAGAGTAGAAGGCAAGGAATTACTCAAGGAAAGCCGATTAATCCATCTCAGAAGCAAGGATCTACATCAAGACTGAAGATCTCCCTTCAATTCTTTCAGGAGTTTTGGGTTTTCTTTATGTTTTGTTGTTTCCTTGATTTTGAGATGTTTTCTTTTATTATTATGAACTAAACCCTTAAATACCTGAAGGGGTTGAAACCTAAGAAGAATCTTGTTATTGTTATCTAAACTTTATTATAAATATTTGATTTGTTCTTAATTGTGTTTTTAATTCTTGAGTTAATATTTTAGGATATTAATTCAAGTCGAATGTCCTTATTCAGAGGAGCAAAAGTCCCTGTTTAAGAGTAGATCCAACACAGTTAAGCAGAGTTGATCTCAATCCTAGACATAGGACGATGAAAATCTGCCGGATTAGAGTTAAATCTAATAGGGGGATCCATAGATCGAGTTAATGTAACACTAGGGGTTTTAATTAGAAAGAGATTTTAATTAATCAACCTAAGGTTAGTTGTTCTTAGTCTCGACGGAGATATTAGCATAATTTAGGGATCTCTACGGATCAAGTCAAATGAATAAATCATCTGTTAGAGTTAAATAACCAGTGAAGTCTAGGTGGATTCTTCCTTGGGTATTGCTTTTATCGATCAAGTTTTCCCAAAGTATTTCCCCAATTTATTCTTTGTCACGTCTTTGGTTAGTTAAAATTTTAGTTTACAAACAACCTCCCCTTATTTCTAGGCTAGATAATAGGAAGAAATTTATTACTAGTACTTTTAGTTCCTTGGATTGACATTCCGGTCTTGCTAGTAACTACACTACTATCGATAGGTGCGCTTGCCTTTTATCGTGATAATAGTTAGTTTCTAGGTACGATCATTATTATTACTTCATCACAATCACGATCAATGTACTTGGAATATCGAAGGATACCCGTAAATGTCATTCTCATGGTAACATGCCAAAGCCATATCCTAGATATGGTCTTACATGGGATCTCAAGTCGATGTCGAAGCCATATCCCAGATATGGTCTTACACAAGATTGTAAGCTGATGCCGATCCTATGTCTGAAACATGGTCTTATACGGGATCTCTCTCTTAGATGCCCAAGCCATGTCCTAGACGTGGTCTTACAGGGGATCTATATCTCATCTCGGTGTCGACGCTAGTCCTAGACATGGTCTTATACGGGACCTACAATTTCTTCAGTTATGACTACGGTATTCTTCGTATTCCTTAACTTTTAATCGGGCTTTCTCATTTATTTCATCATCGTTTCTTTGTGAATTTCATAACAATAAACTTCATAGAAATACATAGAAATTCATAACAATAATTTTTATCATGCAAAATGCTAAATTATCACATACAACTTACCTCGAAAATCAATTTGTGGATGGATGTTCAATTTAGCCCACCATTTTGTTTTCCCCAAGTTTCTATCCAGGCTTCGTGTTTCTTGATCTAAAATGAAAAATTTAAGCTCGTTTAATACACGCATTGGCTAATTAGCCCAGAATTAATACTTTGGCAAATTTTAGAATTTTTCCCCTAAACTTTTACTTATTTACAAAATGGTCCCTAGGCTCGTATAATGAAATGCACTTACTTTCTTGGTTACCCATGCCTAGCCGAACCTTTGATATTCTCATAATAGCCTTTATTTTTCATCAATTCTCACTTTTACTACACATTTTATCACATTTGCAATTTAGTCCCTATTAGGGTTTTTCATGAAAAATCATCTAATAAAAGATGTTCACTACACTTTAAACTTTCATATTCTACCACTAGACATCAAAATACTTTCATGTCATGCATGGGTACATTTTTGAACATAGACCTAGCTCAAATTAGTGGTAGAATTAGCTAGATTAAGTTAAGAGGATTTAAAAAATACGAAGAAAATTAAAAACGGGGCTTGGAGTCAATTACTTGGAGCTTGAAAATGAAAGAAACCCTAGCTATGGAGGGCTTGGAAATTTCAGCACATAGGAAGAAGAAGATGGATACTTTTTGCTTTCTTTTTCCCTTTTTATTTCATTAATTTACCAAATGACTAAAATACCCTTGTGGCCTTTCTTTAAAATTTTACCCTTCCATGGGCATTTTTGTCCATCATGCTGATAATTCGTCTATTTGCCAAATAAGGACCTCTAGTAATTTTTTATAATGCTATTTCATACTTAAACCTTCTAGAAACTCATATTTTGCAACTTTGGCAATTTAGTCCTAAAGGACAAATTAGCCACTTTTACATAAAAATTCTTGCATGGCATTTTATGACTATCATGTAATCATGTCATAAACTTAAAAATAATAATAAATTATAATTTTCTACATCAGATTTGTGGTCTCGAAACCACTATTTTGACTAGGCCCTAATTCGAGCTGTTGCACTTCACCCTGTCAACCAACACAGAAACTCGCGCTCCCTCTACGGAGTAATCAGTACTCTGAGATTATCCCTTAGGCCATCCTCAAACCTGACGTACCTCTCATACTCAGACGCCACCATGCCTCGAGCATAGTGGCTCAACCTTAGAAATTCAACCTCATACTCAGCCAAAGATCGGTCACCTTACGTGAGATTCATGAACTCACCCTCATGAGCATCCACATCACTCACTTCCACATACTTAGTCTAAAAGGTGGTTTTGAAGAAATCCCAATTAAGTCGATCAGGCTGAGTACCCTCCTCAATCGTCAACCACCATTGGTATGCCTCGCCGCGTAGCAAAGAGACTATACCCTTCAGTTTTTAGATCATTCATAATCCTTTCAGTGGCCTCCAACCAATACTCAGCCACATTAGGGGCGACTCCAGTGACACCCCAAAATAACTCAGATCCATTAGACCAGAGTTGTTCAGTTACTGACCCTCAGCCCTTAGATCCAGAATTGGGTCCAGCGACCCTCTCCAATATCCTCAACATGGCCTGGGAAAATGCGTCATCCCTGACCATACGATCTTGAGACTTAGCCTCAGTAGTAGGCGAAGCTGACGTCTCACTCGTATCTAGATTCGGCATACTGTCCAAGGATGAGGACTCAACTCGAGCCCCTATACGGCATCTACCACAGCCTCGAATACCACGTTTACATGTCCCACGAGCACTCATTGTATGATTCAAGTTTTATCTACATTAACAATTTTTATGCATTAGTTTTCAGTTTCTTGTTAGAAATATTTTATGCATAAAGTATCAGAAGTTTAGAAATGTTTGTGAAAGTTTTAGTCTCTATCCGTTTCACTACAGTTGTAGAGAGTACTAACTATAGTGTTTTTAGAGTATGCTATCTACAGTATTTTCAAAATAAACTATCAAAGCTTTAGAAGCACTTACAAGATTGGTGTTAGAGACTTGGTGTACCATATACTTAATCATAATGTTTTAAACCATTTGAAAACCAATTCTTTAAAACACATTACAGAACCCAAAATTCACAGTTGAGTTTTACAACCTGGCTTTAATACCACAAAATGTAATAACATATACCCGACATAGACGTTATGGCTTAATCTGGTGGTGTCATATGGAATAGCTTTGAAAATGATAAAACTCTTAGCAGTTTAATAACTCTCTATTGCTTATATCTATTTCAAAACATCTATTTGATTAGTTGATTTGCCCCAAAACATATCTCATAGCGGAAGCAGAGGGTGAATTGTTGTGTTTAAGGAAAACAATTCGCATTTTCAGAAAAAAACTTGTTTTAGGTAAAACCATCACAAAATAATAAGCAAGTTAGATAAAAAAACCCAAAACTAAAGTCAAACGGTTATAAAAGTCGAAAGAGTCCCAAAAATTACAAACTCCTAAAATTAAAGCCAAACTTAAATAAAACCATAAATCGAAACGAGATAGTATAAAGATTAGTGGTCACCGTCGAGTCCTTCGCTGCACCGATCTGCCTAAGTCTGTGGATTACCTATACAAAACAGATTAAAGGGGTGAGTTTACATAAACTCAGTGTGTAACCCAACAAAAATAAGCATGCACACATATAGATTATCAATACCAGTAAGATACAGATTTGGGCCGAAGTCCATTTCAAATACAAAATTAGATACAGAATCAGAAATTAGAATCTTACCCCCTTCCTCTACGCACCATCTACGACCATTCCAACACACCACGTGGGGTTTAAAATGCCCACCCAACCCTACACACGATATTGTACTGATGTGGCACATAACAAATAGAGTGCAGCCATGCTGCCAGAATATAGGCGAAGGTCGCCTTTCAGAACACTTCTTCCACATATAGCAACCCACCCTAAAAATAGATACAAAAAAATAATATATAACTAATAGATACAGATAACAAATTAACATGCTCGACATGCTATTATTCAGATACCTGTTAGGCATATAGACAGAAATCAGTCATACATAGTATTAATTCATACAAATAGTGCATCAGATCATCGATTTATAGGGTTGGATAGCCTGTACCGACCCTACGGTAGGCCCAGAGTCGTTTAGGATGACCCATGCAACCCTAGGTAAAATTACAAAATTTTAGGTCCACATGCCCGTGTGGCCCACACGCCTAGATTGGCCTTGCCCGTGTGGATCACACGACTTGGCCTAGAAACCGTATGCCTGTATGGCCCGCACGCCCAATTTGGCCTAGCCCGTGTGGTTCACACAGCCACACTCCAGTTACCACACGGTCATATCTTGCGCACGACCTAGCCTTCGTCGATCACACGGCCAGGTCATCGCACATGGCCTACCATACGGGCGACCACACGCCCATGTGGCATCGACAAAATAGTTTTTTGGCTTTTACCGAATCTCAATTTTTTTGCGTTTCGGGTACACACCTAGTATGATTATGCTATGAAACCACTCTTGAAGCCTTCAAAACCTATAATACAGCGTTCAAACATCCAATTAACAATCGATTACGACATTAACACATAATTCGAATTGACGCACAAGACTTACCGATGACACAATAGATGCCTATGCGATTTAGGCTATTAGAATGAAACTTCATTGAACCCACTTTCTCTTATACCACAAATATGCAGAAATTAGTCCCTAACTTACATACCAAAATGCGAACACCACGATTGAGCCCTATCAATCAAGTTGAAAGGCTATACTATTGATAGTAAAACCCTACTTATTAGAATAATGTGGAACATCGAACTAACAAGAAGTAGGGGCACAATCCAAGAAAATAGAATCGAAGGGAGGAAGAGGAAAAATGGGAAAAACGACATAGAACAAAAGCTAAAGTTAGAAATTTTTGGGAGGGGAGAGAGAGCCAAAATTGTGCAAATAATAATCAAAATAGAATTTCCATAACTCCCCACCACTAACTCCTAAAAAATATCTCCACTAACCCACTAACAACCCACTACTCAGAATCCAACTTCAGCACAACTCTATCAGAAAACCGAATAAAAAGATTAACATTCTCACTTATGCAGAGATTCGAACACAAGGCCTCTAGCACACAGACTCTCTTACCACTCGTACCAGCAGGCTCATTCTAATATGAAATAACATACAATTAAATATAAGCCAATTGAACAAGGGAAAAGCTTGATTCCAAAAATAAACAAATTTTGTAAAATGTAGGGCTTGAACTTGGGACCTCTCACAAACACCTAAAACACCTAACCACTGAAGTAGACATATATTTGTGTCAAATAATTTCAGAAACAGAGATAAAAGGTTGGGGCATTACAATGTGAATTTAGTGAATTACCCCTAATATTTTAACATTTAGTCCTAAATCCCAAAAATTCATTAATTATCCACATTTAATCAAAATACTAGCCATCGAAATTTCATATAATTTATAATCAGCCCATATAATATTATCATTTCCAAATATTTACATAAAATTTTACTAATTTAACAAATAAGTCCTTAAACTTAAAATCATAAAAAAATTACTTAATAAAATAGTCTATTTAACAACCAAGCTTAACAATCTATTACAAAACTTCAAAAACATATCAAATTCATCCTTGACATAATCTATAACATTTAACCATTTTACAAAATAGTCCCTAGGCTAGCTAGATTAAGCTATAATAATTTCAAAAATATAAAATTTACTAAAAACAGTGTTAAAAATTACTCACATGTAAGATGAATAGCTTGACCGAAACTTGGAGCTTCAAAAATGGCAATTTCGGTTGATGAAAAAAAGAATTAAAGTGGAAATATGTTGTTTTCTTATTTAAACTTATTTTATTATTAACTTAATAATATTATAACATATAAAACCTTTTAAAATTTTAGGAACTAACCATCCAAATATATAATTATCCCTTAGACCGTCAAACAATTATTAATTATGCATTTTAATTAAAAACCAATATTGATTAATTTTTGCAATTTTATGATTTAGTCATTTTTTACTCAATTAACTATCCAAATACTAAAATTTCTTAACCAAATTTTAATATAACCATAATACTCCATAAATATTTAATAAAATATTTATAGGCTCGGTTTATAGAAATAAAGTCCTGATACCTCATTTTCTAAAGCCACTTGGCTTTAGGGTCATACCACTTGAACCTAATTATTCATTCAAGTAACATAAATTATCAAATGAAAATTTATTAAAATGCTATATTGGACTCATAAATATTAAATATAATATTTACGGACTCACTTGTCAGATTTATGACCTCAAAACCCTTATTTTCGACACTACTAAAAAACGGTCTGTTACATCACGGATAGGCCATATTAATTTGGGTTAATTCCTACCTAAATGACTTCCTAGGTTCCTCAAGCTTAAGGTTTATGTTCTTCCTCTCCCAAACAACTGATCTACTAAAAAAACCCTACATATTAATTAATTAATCACACCTCCACTCACTAATGAAGGATTAGTTCCTTGTGGATCTCATGAACACAATAATCTTGATAATAAAAATAAGCATGAATAATGAATCAAGAGAAAGGTTTTGGAGGATCTTGAATTGTATTGATCAAAGAGCAGAATCCACAGTAGTTTGATCACAATTACAACTCGCGTCTCCGATGAACACAAAATAGAAAAGAACTGAAATAAACCTAAAACTTAAAAGAAAGGAAAAACTAAAGACTAAATTAATAAAGGAAAACTTAGAATGTAATAGCTATCCTTAAATAAGTGTTTTAATAGCCTATTTATAGAGTTAAGGTTATCATCGTCCTTAACCCTAAGTGAGCTGACATTATCGTGTTTTAATTTCCATTATGTGGACTAAAATGCCCTTGTGTCGTAAATCTTCCTATAAAAGACAAATGTCACAATACACTAGTCTCTGTGTCGCGACATCGAATGCAATATGCATGGTTCAAGGGTAGCTTTAGGGGTTTGTCAAGACACCCAAGGCAGTATAGCAATCTTGGTATTTTGCTCCCTATGTTGTGACATCGCATTCGACGGGTTGCAACATAACGACTAGCTTTGAGTTTCGATGCCTTTGAATAGTTGTCTGTATACTTATAAAGTATGTTAGCTTGCCTTTAGGCCTCAGTCAGCCCTTAAGGTCAATAAAAGACTCAAAATGCACTTTTATTGAATTTAAACTAAACTAAGAAAACATAACTCAAACATACTAAAATTGCTTGTATTCAAGCTCTTCAAGTGTAAAAACTAGTGTAATCTGTTATACCGAATTATAGTAGATCAAACTTCGTAACACTTAAGTCATTGCTTATCTCAAGCAAAGCAAGATAAAAAACAAAAACATAAAAGACGACCCTTGAAAAAGTATAATACAAAAATTGGTTTTGGAGTATATAACTAAGCATTTTCGTATTTACACATAATCTTGACATGATATGTAAACAACTTACCATTTTCAAAATCAAACACCTAAGTTTAGTATATTACAAAGTACAAGCATTAATGTTTTCAAACGTATGCATTCGCCAACAAATCATATAGGTAATTTAATTACCTAGTAGAATATGAACAATCATAAATGCATTTACTTAATATGATGTTACTTCATGAACAATTTTACTTAGGTCACATAGGACTTTTCGGCTTGTACTGTTCTGAGGCTTAGGACAGGTATGAAATTCAAGAACATGAAGCATCAAAATAGTTTAAAGTATGAAAATTGTTTGGCACATCATATTGTTCCCTATTCTTCCCCTTAGTAATCCTTACCCGTTCACCAAAATATTTCTCCTTTTCTCACATTCCTTATTTCTCCACATAGAAAGTCACAAAATAATATGGCAATTACGACTAGCTTACAAGTTTTATGCATCAATGATTGAGTTTTTCTAATTTTGTGACTTTTTGATCTTTTCACACGTCTCACTCACAATGCTTTTATTTTTCACGTATTTTTTCTACTCGTTTTGATTTTCCATTTGAATTTTCTTTTGTTGCGCATATTGGCTAACCTATAATCACTATATCACATTAATTCTTTGTATTTCACTCAATTCTTACAAAATCCACCATATGTATCTACTTAACCCTCAAGACCTATGGCCAGACGTCTATAGTCTTGTAGTTTAAGACCAAAGAAAAAAATGGTAAATATAAATTAACATTTTTAGTTGGGGTTTTGACCACCCCCGGATGTACTAAATTAGAATTAAAGTTAACCTAAACATAAATAGAATTAATTAGTAGTTTAAATAAATTATATTACAATAAAACATAAAGGAAATATTTTTAGGGTTTTTAAAAATAAAGAATTAAAAACTGCATGAATAAAAGGGACTTTGGAAAACTAATTTCTAAACTCAATCAAACGAAGGCATGAGTGATTAGTTTGCTTTGGTGATTATAACTAATTCATATTTCGGGTTCCTATTCAATCAACTAGTCGTTACCCTAGCAGGGTCTCTCCATCTTCCAGTAAACTAACAAGTTGGCAAGAAATATTGAAAAGAAATCTAAACCCTAAGAGAAATAAAAAAAAGTAAAAACTAAATTACAAAGAAAAACTTAAAATATCAAAAGCTAGCCTTTAATAAGTGTTTATGATCCTATTTATAGAGTTAGGGTTGTCATCGTCCTCAACCTTAGGTTAGCTGACGCTCTCATGTTTAACTTTTGATTATGCGAACCAAAACATCTCTCACCCATAGTTATCTCCTGTGCAGGGCCTGTGCCGCGACATCGAGGGCAATATGTGTAGTTCTGGGATGGCTTCAAGGGTGTACTGTGACATTCTATGACTGTGTCGCAACACCAAATGCAGTATGACAATTCTTGCATTCTGCTCCCTATCTTGTGACCTCTACTCAAGTTGGAACACATCGACCAGTATTGAGCTATTATGCCCTTTTTAACACCGCTTACCTGAGTCCAACATCAGGACAGTGTACGAGGCATTGCTATACTTAATCTTGCTCAAACTTACTAAAACGAGCCTTAATTCTTACTCCAATTTGAAACTTCTAAAAACACATTCTTGATAATCTTATTATGAGCTTACGAGGCCCAAAACATACATCGGAAGTGGTTTGGAACCAATCCGGGAACTTTCGAGCTCTATGAAAAATTTTGCTTGAAAAAGGGCCACACGCCAGTGTGAAGTGGGACATGCCCGTGCAGACTGGCCATGTGGTCACACACGCCCATATCACTAGCTCGTACTGAATTTATTTCTCATTTCAATCCTATAGGTTTTAACACGGTTTGGGCACACACCTGTGTCTATGGCCTGTGTCACTCATACGGCCTAGACAGGCCCGTGTCAATAAACCGTGGAGTACTCCGATCTGATTATTATAAACAACAGGCGTTGACACAGCTAACGCACACGCCCGTGTGCTCAGGCCATGTGCAATACTGACTTAACTACTTCAGATGAAGGGGACACACAGTCGAGCTACACGCCCTTGGTGCAGACCATGTTTCACACACGGCCTAGACACATGCCTGTGTGCCTAACTCGTGTGGACAATATAGGCTATTTTCCAAGCCTATTTGCCACCCTGAAACACAAACAAACTCATACTAACTCCAATCTCACAACTTATGGCACAATGTACATTCTAAACATCCGTAATTAAGGCACTCACCTGCCACCATGCATATCATTCTCATCCATCATTAATCTACTTAAACTTGTAAACTTGCATTCTTATAAAATTCATCCACATTTCATAAAACATAACTTAGACAATATTAGCCATTTCAAGGCCATTACAATGTGGCTTGAGTGATAACAATAGCCAACATATTTGGCTACTCAAAATAACATATATCAAAATAACCAACTTCCTATACATGCCATACATCAAAATAACTAACTTTACTATACCAAAAATAAATGGCTTGATAGTGTGACGTCGAGTTTCGACTTTGGTCGATCCCCGAGCTAATTCGGCAAATCTACATGGAAAGGGAAAATGAAGGAGTAAGCATAAAATGCTTAGTAAGTTGCATGAAATAAAATAGCAATAAATGTCATGAAAAATCATTCCAATAGGGCATCATGAAATTCATATAACTTCTTACTTTTTCTCGTAACTTACTCAATTTTATAACATATTTATTCTCATGATTTACTTACTCTTGTGACTGGCTCTTTCTCAAGACTTACTCATTTACATGTCTTGCTCATTCTCATGCCTTACATTTTCATATTTTCTCATGACTTATTCAAGTGTACCTGTAACACTGATCATAAACTTTAGTCTTTCTCGTTAAACTAATTAACTTGAATACCATCTCTTTAAGAATTTTTGAATACCGAAGGATACCTGTGAGTTGATCTCATGGTATGATGCCAATGCCATATCCCATATATGGTCTTATATGGGATCAAGTCGATGTCGAAGCCATATCCCAGATATGGTCTTACACGAGATCTCATATCGATGTCGATGCCATGTCCCAGACATAGTCTTACATGAGATCGTAGGATGATGCCGATTGCATGTCCTAGAAGTGGTCTTATATGGGATCTCTCTTAGATGCTCAAGCCATGTCCCAGAAGTGGTTTTACAGGGGATCTATATCTCATCTTGGTGCTGACGCCATGTCCTAAACATGGTCTGACACGGGATCTCATATCGATGCAAATGGCATGTCCCAGACATACTCTTACATGGGATCTTAGTTCAGTGCCGATGCCATGTCCTAGACATGGTCTTACATGGGACCTACAATTTCTCATGTCATTACTATGGTATCCTTCGTATTCCTTAAATTTTAATCCGGCTTTCTCATTTGTTTCATCATCATAATAATTTTCACCCTGCAAAATGTTAAATTATCACACACAACATACCACGAAAGTCACTTTGTGGATGGATGTTCAATTTAGTCCACCACTTTATTTTTTTTCCCCGGTTTCGATCCGGGGTTTGTGTTTCTTGATCTAAAATGAAAAATTAAGCTCGTTTAATACACGCACTAGCTAATTAGCCCATAATTAACACTTTTGCAAAATTTAGAATTTTGCCCCTAAACTTTTGCATATTTACAAAATGGTCCCTAGGCTCGTATAATGAAATGCACTTATTTTCTTGGTTACCCATGCCTAGACGAACCTTTCATATTCTTATAACAACCCATATTTTTCATCAATTCTCACTTTTGCTACACATTTTATGTAACACCCTAAACCCGGCCGAGACGTTATGGCCGAATCGGGAGATGTCACATTGCAGGGTAACTCATACACATTTGATACATTGAAAAACTTAGGCTATCGTTCGTTTGTGGTTCAAATCAATGGTTATTTTAAAATCAGCTTCACTAGTAAAATATTTAAAGATAAAATCCATTTAAACCGTTGCTTGTTTTAAAAGTTCAGGTGAGTTAGATAAAAGCTTTCATTTTAGGAGGAAAAAGCCCATGTTTAAGAAAAATAATAAATTAATTATATTGATGTTGAAAACATGTTTAAATTTTTTTAAGAAAAACCCAATAATTTAACAGTAATCATAATAATAATAAAGCAATCCCAATGTAAATTCATACCGGAGATGATAGGCCTTATTACATCTCAACGAAAACAATAATTAAAGATAAAGTAATTTGAAATTATTAAAAATTCTAATTAACTTGTAGCGTGGCCACCTCCGAGTCCTCTCTTACGTCGAGCCGCCTAGTGAGGGTCATCTAAAAAAAGATGAAAAAGGGTGTGAGTTTTTGAAAAATTAGTGTGTACAACCCTCGGCAACCATATCACATGCAATTAACACGTTGGGCCTAAGCCCTATCATTATCGATGGCCTTTGGGCCTTAGCCCACAATGGCCTTAGTTTTGCCTGAGCCGATAACACAGTATACAGTGGCCTTCGGGCCTAAGCACTTAGTGGCCTCATTTGGGCCCTAGCCCATATCACATCAATATCAATATTACATGTATGCAATGCTCCCATCCCAATCTAACCCTGCACTCCATTTTCCCTTCCAACCCTACACTCCTGTAGGGATATAAATATCAACCCACCATCTCTACACTCCAATGGTAGCACCGGTTGGGGCACTACTCAATCGTTGTAGCAAGACTGCTAAACATATAATGGGCTTAAAGCCACTGGTGGATCCACGGTTGTCAAGCGACTATGCGATCCTTACATATCTTCCTCTGCACCATTAAACCCACCCAAGTGCAACATACATCATATGAATGCAACATACACATTTCCACATATTAAGCACCTAAGGGTATTTTTGTCCTTTACACAATGAGGGCATTTTAGTCATTTCATTCGGTATTTCTACCCTATAGGGGTATTTCAGTAATTCTACCCTACAGGGGTATTCTAGTAATTCTATCCTACAGGGGCATTTCAATAATTCTACCCTACAGGGGTATTTTAGTAATTTCTTAATAGTGTGGGTCTTAATTATGGCCTTTGGCCCGTCAACAAGTCCTCGTTGGCTAAAGTGAATAGACACTATGCACCAGGTAGGATTCCAGAGAAGAGGAGGTGGGTCATTAAGACTGCTTAAGTACCAAGCTCTCCCTAGATCCAATCCTAGACATGCATATGCCCATTGCCACACTCTAACCTTGCGACTTGTCCACAAACATTCTTGATTCAGTAATTAAGTTTTATGCGCTTGAGGAATCATTAGAAACTAGGCCTAAAAGTCCATTATAAAACCCTAACAAGTCCACATACTTTACTAAATTCACATATAGCCCATCAAGCCCAATCATATTTATATGGCCCATTAGGCCCAATCACAAATGTACGGCCCATCAGGCCCAATCCATTCTAAACATCCACCCAACTTCATCAGCTCATCACTTACTATCACTTAACAACTTTTCCCAATTTGGGCCTACGAGCCCATCGGGCCCATCTAGCCCATTATGGCCCGGTTGGCCAAATGTGGCCCGAGACCATGAGATCACTCCCTTGGCCCTGGTTGTTGTATCAGTATCTCCACATGAGTGTTCGTACCCACGTGTGTTTGTCGGTGTCGACCTTTCGGCTTTTCAGCTTTTCAGCATTTCAGCTTTTCGAGATTTCAACTTTTGCTGATTCGTCGTGTGTGCTGTGTATGTACACACCTTTTTGAAAATCGGTACCCAAGATCGCCAACCATATGAACCGTTAGCCACCATTGATTCCAAGATCTGCATACATACATACACTATCAAAAGTTGAATAAAAAGTGACTCATATCCCACACAAGTCACCCTTAAAATGCCATACCCATATTCGGCCACTTACTAATCCAAAATTAGAAACGAATACACTTACTACTTGATAGTGATCCTTACAACGAATGCAATCTCTGAAACCTACCCTTGTTAAGACAAGTTTGACGAAAAAAAAGAGTTAGATAAGCCCTCCCGCTTTTACCAAAATGCACTAAAGAAGAATTGACTTAGAACTTACCCGAACTTAACCTTTGATCCCGTGAGCCAGATAGCTTAAAGGTGATATTCGGCTTTATGAATCAAATAGATTTGAGATGGAGGAGAAGCAACAAAAAATCGGCAAAGGGGTAGGGCTATTCGGTCATAAGAGAGGAGGGATAGTATTTGGCTTTTTGAGAGAAGAAGAAGAAAGTAGATTGGCTTTTTACACAATCGATTGTGGAAGTATAGATCTGGATCTAAGAAACAACGTAATCGTTCGGGGTAGACAAGTAAAGAATCGACACTTGAGATGTAGAAAAGAGAAATGAGCACAATACCAAAAGGAGTTTTGGCAAAAAGATGATGGGGTATTTGGCTTTTAGAGATTGGTGAAAAGAGAAATGAAAAGAAGGGATTGGTCAGAGTGAAATTGGCTTTAGACTAAAAATAAAAAGAACAAAAGTAGTACAAAAAAAAAGCTGCCAAAGGAACTTCGGTTTCAGGCAGAAAACGTTTTCCCAAATGCTGAAATACCAAAGTGCATTCGGCTATGACTAAGAAAAACCAAAATCGGCACTTACACCCTACACAAACCAATTTCTCCCTTCTTCTAAAGTCTCATTTGGCTCCACTTCATCCAATAATTCTCTCCTTGATCACTTTCTATTATCCCTCCTTAAATTTCTCCCTATTATCCTGCCTAAATTTTCTCTTCAACATCCATCCAACCTCTTCATACCAGAGTTTCAAATCATCCCCACCACTTGCATGGCCCAATTGAAAAATAATACTCTTGATGCCCAAGCTGACACTTGAACCTTGGACCTCCCTGCTCCACATATGGCGTCACCCTCTACTCCCTAAAATGGCACCATTATGCCACTAGGCCATGTAACAGCCCGATTTAGAGCCTAATTGGAACGTGTGGTTTTTGGACCACTTAACCGAGTTAAAATATTCTTTTTATTATTTTAATAATGTTTACAGTGTGGTAGTATTATTGTGTGAAAGTTTCATAAAGAAAATTTACCAATTAGATAGTTAATTCGGTAAAAAGGGTTAAATCGTGTAAAGTGAAAACTATGTGTGCCATTAGTAAAATGACTTATTTGATTATGGCTTTGTAAATGGATGTCCTTGCATGGTAATTATACCATTACAAATTTGAGTGGATGGAAGTGGGCATGTTAATTAGTTTATATTACATGTTTATAAATTAGTTTTATTAACGGTTAATATTGTAAAATAGTTTATATGTTAATATTATTAAATAAAACCATATTATATTATTTCATTGTCATCTTCTTCTAGCCGAATATACAAAAGAAAGAAACCATTTTTATTGCTCAAACATTCGGCCATGGCTTTCTAAGGGATTAAGGTACGGTTTTTGATATGTTTTTAATGATTTCTATGTTTTTGAGCTCGTTGCAGCTCGGTTTACTTGGCCCATACCTCAATTTTTGAAATTGGTTGTGTTTTTGAAATATGCCATTGATGAGTACATGTTTGTTTTAATATTTCTTGATAAATTATTGATGGTTGTTTATAGATATACAAGTTTTATAAAGAGATTTTTTTATGAATTTGAGTATTTGGGATTTAATTGAAAAAGATAAAATTTTTGTGGTTAGAAACGTGAATAAAATGAAAATATGGGCTGTTTAAATACTATAGAAAATTCAGCTATTAGATAATGGTAAAGAAGGTTGCATGATAGATGTACGAATTAGATGAGTAAAATGATATGATTATATATATCTATTGTGACAGCCTTAAAAACGACCCTAGTCGGGATGTGGTTTCAGGACCACAAAACCGAGGCATAAAATAGATTTAATGTTCATTTAGATGCCTATAATATGTTTGGTGTGTCAATTTAGAGTTATAAATTTGAATTTCACTTAAAAGGGCTTAGTTGTGAACTTTGAAAGTAGACTAGCTAGATGTGTGATGACTAATAAATGCATGCATGCAAAATAAGGGACTTGCATGTCAAATTACCCACTTTTGTGATAGTGGATGGTAATGATGACTTAGTTTGTCATTTTGTGTTTTGTTTTATGGCTAATTAATAACAACAATAATGAAAATAAATTTGTTTTTATTAAATAAAATAAGTTGTCATAAAATAGAAATAATATAGTTAATAAAATAAGAAAAAGAGGGTAAAAACAACATTTTTTGTTCATCTTTTTCCTTCATTGCCGTATGTGACTAAGGGAGAAGAGAAATAGGGTTCAAGCAATTTGGTTGGGAGAAATCTTGATTAAGGTACAATTTCTAGATGATTTTCTTTGCACTTCATGAAATCTAGTTGGTTTTGAAGCTCTTTTCTTGTCCATGTTTGAATTTCTTGAGCCCTAAGTGCTATAAGCATTTGGCCATGGATGCATGCTCTCTTTGGTGATGTTTTGAAGGTCTTGTTAAGAGATTTGAGCTTGAAAACATGAAACTTTTGTGTGATAATCTAGATGGAACATTCGGCCATGACCAAGTGTAGGGTAAATTATGTTTTCCTTAATGCTTGTGTTAAATAATGGAAGGTGGGTGTTGTTTGAACTTGTTTAAGGGTCCTCTTCTTTGTTAATGTGAAAATTTCTTGAGCCTTATAGGATGAAGGCATTCGGCCTTGTCAAAATTTGTTAGGGAGTCTTGTTTTGCAATTATGAACTTACTAAAGCTTGTTAATAGACTCCATGATGTCAAAAATTCATAAGAATTGGATTTGTAAGCACAAAATAGTAAGATTGGGACTTTGGTGAGGATAATTGCCTAAAGGACCTTTGGTTCTTTGAATGATTGAGTTGTTTTACTCTTAATTTTGTTTTGATGTTTCAATTGCTATAATGTATGTATGTGCAATGGCCGAATGAGCCTTTGATGTTGCTTTTGGATGTTTTGGGTGTCAAATTGGTAATTGGTTTAGTTTGTGCTATATGGAGAAATCTGATTATGGATGGAAGGAACATGAATTGTATATATATATATGTGTTAAGGTCAATGATTACCCTTAGTGGTGCCTTAGGAAGTGCTATGTTTTAAGTATGTGCTTAAGAACATTAAAGAGTGGGTTTTGTATAAGAAATTGCTTAGTACAGTAGCAGTAACGTGTTTTGGAAAAATCACCATAAATTGTACGAGTTGAATTAGAGGCTGAATAAATTGTGTAATTGAAGCTTAATGAGTCTAGTTTCTTATAAAAGAAACTTTGCAAGAAAAGGAATTTCTGATAAATAGATTTTTAGAGTAGAGTGAGACAGTGTCAGATTGACTTCGAAGTCCCCTGCCCTGTTTTTGGAAAATCACTATAAATTGTATAAAAATTGTTATGAGACAAAATTTATATGCTTAGACTCCTTAATGAGTCTAGTTTCGAATGGAATAGGTGAGGCCATATTTAGAATTCTGTACAAGGAGAAATTCGGTTCGTAGTATAGAGTGGTCAGTTTACTCAAACAGTGAAATAGGGAAACTTTGAGAAAATTCTGGTATTGATTGGTCAAACCAAAAATTATGAAAATTTTATGGATGGAAGATAAATGAGTCTATTTTCATACAAAATTAACGGCACCTCATTTGGAGTTTCGTAGCTCCAGTTATGAGTAAATTATTGAATGCTGCTCAGAAAATCAGCTTGCTGTGATTTATGATATGTATGTGAAATGCTCCTATGTGCATGAGTGGTTGCAATGAGAAGAATATGTATGTATGAATTTTCTATGAGTGAAAATGATTCTTTAAGGTGCTTGAATAAGGATTAATAGAATTAAATGTTTTATTTAGCTCAAGAGCATAGAGGGACGAGTTCGGATAAAGGGAAGGCTAAAGTGGTCGAATAGCCAACTCGAAATTTCTCGTGAAAGTTCAAGGTAAGTTTTGAGTAATCGAATTTGGTATTTAAGTTAAAATGCCATGATATACATGCTGATATTTGAACGATGTTCCATTGAGAAAGAAGCCTATTTCTTGTTTGTTATATGGCCGAATGGCTCATAGAGAAAAGGGGCTGAAATTGAGCTTTGAAATGCTTTTGCCTATGTATGTTTGATCATTGGGCCGATAGTTTAGAAAAGAAGAATATATGTGTACAAGTTTGAATTATGTGTATAATTATGATATAAAGTCGAGAAGCATGTTATATGTTGGTATGCACATGAATTGATTGAATTGCAAATGAAATCTTGCTATGTGAAACTTGGCTACATGTGAATATATATGTGTATGAGAATTTGTAATGTGAATCCGGGGTTAATTCCCGCTGACTATATGTGGAGACTATGTCCGGGTTAAGACCCGAAGGCTATATGCAGAGATGATGTCCGGGTTAAGACCCGAAGGCTATATGCGGAGATTATATCCGGGGAAAAGACCCGATGGTTATGTATAGAAATTACCCGAGATAGAGATCTCGATGATGATACGAGAAAAGCCTAAGACTACTGGTCTTCAAGGTAACGAACGCTAATGAATTGCGCTGAAAGTGTTAAACTATACAGGTATGTACCCTTGGCTTATATACAAGATGGATTTTGGACCGAATACTAAAGTCATTATGTGATTTCATACGTGTACTTGAAATGAGATTATTAATATGATCAAAGTGCAATTGGCCTATGTGAAATGTTATGTGACTTTTGTGACATGTATATGTTTACGTGAACTTACTATGAGTGAAAGATATCCACTTTCGTATATGACGTGAATGTATATGTGTGGAAAAAGGGTGACTTACCCAAGAGAAGAGGGAAACAAAAATACGAACAACTATGCTTTAATTTGATGATTTATTTGATGTCATTGCTTAAAACTTACTAAGCATTGTAATGCTTACTCCGTTTCCCTTGTTTCCTCTGTTTTATAGATCTCTTTTTGGAAGCTACGGACTCGGGGATTGAAGCCTAAATCACCTACACTATCGCTGTTATTTTGGTACATTTGATGGTTATTTTGGGTCAATGGCATGTATAGGCTATTTTCCTTCGATTAAACCAAACTTCATTTTGAATTGTAATTATTCTAGCCATGTGAAAATGGCTTGCTTAGTCTTCGAGTTGAATATTTATGTGAATGATACTCGTATGGTTTAATGTTGTGGCATGTTGTTCAGTTATCAACCAATATGCGATGAATTTTCTAACATGATGGTCGGTCATTGAATGTTCGGTTTAGCCCAATTATTAGTAGCCTCAAGGTATAGTTTTGCTAGCATGCTTGTAGAACTCAATGAATTCACGTCTAGCTTGTAACTATGAACCTCGGTAGTTTGTATTTTGATTTTGTAATACCTTAAACCCTAATCCGGCGACGGATAGGGGCCTAGGGTGTTACATTTTTATTGGTATCAGAGCTACGGTTTAGTCGATTCTCGGACTAACGTAGCGTGTGTGAGTATAGCTATACATGCCATTTTGTGATAATGCGATAGTGTGGTGATTTCTGACATTTGAAATGTGTTTTCGTATAGTAATGGATTCCGATCCCGATCGAGCCGTAGCGGAAGATATTGAGAGTGTAGCGGCTGCTCCCGCACAAGGGACCGCGCCGATCGACTCTCAGCCGAATGCTAGTCGTCGAGATGATGACATGAGGCAGAACTTTTATGCAATGATGAATGATTGGTTCACCCAATTTCTTCGAACTAATCCGGCTGTTCCACAACCTCCTCCCCCGAATAACCCACTTCCGACCCCTGTGGCTCCTCCTGAGGCCGACCCTGTGAGGTCGAGTAAACCCCCGGTTGATAAGATTAGAAAATATGGGGCTGAAGAGTTCCGGGCTACAGTTGATGACGATGCTGAGCGGGCTGAGTTTTGGCTCGATAATGTGATCCGTGTGTTTGATGAGCTGTCGTGTACGCCCGAAGAATGCTTGAAGTGTGCCGTATCCCTGCTGCGTGATTCTGCCTACTATTGGTGGAACACATTGGTTTCGGTGGTGTCGAGAGAGCGAGTTAGTTGGGAGTTCTTCCAAGTTGAGTTCCGAAAGAAGTATATCAGCCAAAGATTTATCGATCAGAAACGGAAGGAATTCCTCGAGCTTAAACAAGGCAGAATGTCGGTGACCGAATATGAGAGGGAATTCGTACGACTTAGCCGATATGCTCGCGAGTGTATATCATCCGAAGCTATTATGTGTAAACGCTTCGAGGACGGGTTAAATGAAGACATCAAACTGCTGGTTGGCATTCTAGAAATTCAAGAGTTCGTTGTTCTTGTCGAGCGAGCCTGCAAGGCCGAAGAGCTTCGAAATGAAAAGAGAAAAGCTGATAGCGGAGCCAGAGAGTTCCGTAAGAGGTCTTCTGGGAGGTCTATTCAAAAATCCTCAAAGAAGTTCCGAAGTGAATCGGACGGACCATCTGCTACTTCGGGTTTTTCTAGACGAGACCGTGATCGACCCCCTATGAGTTCACGTGCCACTTCTGCCGCTAGTGTTGGGAACGATCGTCGAGACAGAGTCGAGTGCAAGTATTGTGGAAAATGGCATTCGGGGAGCTGCAGATTTCATGATCGCTCTTGTTATAAATGCGGGTCGGCTGATCACTTTATAAGAGATTGCCTTAGATGGTCCGAACAAAATATGAACCCGAGTGGAAAATCGAATACTACTTCAGCTCGAGGGAGGCCACCTAGAAATCCGGGGAATGCTAGCGGTGGTCAGAGAAGGTTTAAAGATGCTACGACAAGATCTGAGGCTCATGCTCCTGCTAAAGCCTATGCAATTCGCGCACGAGAGGATGCCTCTTCGTCCGACGTTATCACCGGTACTTTCACTCTTTTTGATACTGATGTAATTGCTTTGATTGACCCCGGTTCAACTCATTCATATGTATGTGAAACTTTGGCATCTAGTAAGACTCTTCCTATTGAGTCTACTGAGTTTGTGGTTCGAGTGTCAAATCCCTTGGTTCGTTGTGTGTTAGTCGATAGAGTGTGTAAGAAATGTCCCCTTAGGATTCGAGATTTCTGTTTCCCGGCCGATTTGATGCTTTTGCCATTCGATGAATTTGATGTTATACTTGGAATGGATTGGTTGACCGTGCACGATGCGGTAGTGAACTGCAAACGAAAGATTATTGATCTACGATGTTCGACTAATGAGATCATTCGGATTGAGTCTACGGATTTAAACGGGCTGCCGGCAGTAATATCTTCTATGTTGGCTCAGAAATTTATGAAAAAGGGTTGCGAGGCTTATCTTGCTTATGTTTTAGATAGTAAAATATCCGAACAGAAGCTTGAGTCTATTCCTGTGATTTGTGAGTATCCGGACGTGTTTCCCGAAGAATTACCGGGATTACCGCCTGTTAGAGAGGTTGAGTTCGGCATTGAGTTAGTTCCGGGTACAACTCCGATTTCAATTACTCCATATCGTATGGCTCCGACGGAGTTGAAAGAGTTGAAATCCCAGTTGCAAGAATTGACCGATAGAGGTTTCGTAAGACCGAGCTTTTCTCCCTGGGGTGCACCCGTCTTATTCGTGAAAAAGAAGGACGGGACTTTGAGGATGTGTATTGACTATCGGCAGCTGAACAAGGTGACCATAAAGAATAAGTATCCATTGCCTCGTATCGACGACTTATTCGATCAGTTAAAGGGAGCCTCAGTGTTTTCAAAGATTGACTTACGATCCGGTTATTATCAATTGCGAGTTCGAGACTCAGATGTGCCTAAGACTGCCTTCAGAACGAGATACGGACACTATGAATTTTTAGTGATGCCGTTTGGGCTGACTAATGCCCCCGCTGTTTTCATGGATTTGATGAATCGAGTGTTTAAGTAGTACCTAGATCGATTTGTGGTCGTGTTTATCGATGACATTTTGGTTTACTCTCGCGATGAGATCGAGCATGCCGAGCATTTAAGACTTGTGCTACGGGTTTTGCGTGATAACCAGTTATACGCGAAATTCAGCAAGTGTGAGTTCTGGTTGCGCGAGGTCGGTTTTCTGGGACACATTGTATCTGCTGCGGGTATCCGAGTTGATCCGAATAAAATCTCTGCTATCCTCGAGTGGAAGCCTCCTAAAAATGTCTCGGAAATCCGAAGCTTTTTAGGGCTTGCCGGGTACTATCGACGGTTTGTGAAAGATTTTTCGATGATCTCAACCCCGTTGACGAAGCTATTGCAGAAGGATGTTAAATTTGAATGGTCCGAGAAGTGCCAAAAGAGTTTTGACCAATTGAAAGCCCTATTGACGGAAGCTCCAGTCTTAGTTCAACCTGAATCCGGTAAGGAGTTTGTAGTATATAGTGATGCGTCTTTGAATGGCTTGGGATGTGTTTTGATGCAAGAAGGCAAAGTTGTTGCTTATGCTTCGAGGCAATTGAAGCCTCATGAGAAAAACTATCCGACTCATGATCTCGAATTAGCTGCTATTGTTTTTGCTTTGAAGATTTGGCGTCACTACCTTTTTGGTGAGAAATGTCATGTCTTTTCCGACCATAAAAGCCTCAAATACTTGATGACGCAAAGAGATTTGAATCTGAGACAAAGACGGTGGCTTGAATTGCTAAAAGATTACGAGCTTGTCATTGACTATCATCCAGGAAAGGCGAATGTAGTTGCTGATGCTCTTAGCCGAAAATCATTGTTTGCTTTACGAGCCATGAACGTGCATTTATCAGTATCTAATGACGGCGTGATGATAGCGGAATTAAAAGCCAAACCGATATTTCTCCGACAAGTTTGTGAAGCTCAGAAAGCAGATAAAGATTTAATTGCCAAACGAGCTCAATGCGATGTAAATGTGGATCCTGAGTTTCAAGTTGACGACCATGATTGTTTGAGGTTTCGAGGCCGAGTATGTATGCCGAGAAGTTCGGAGTTGGTCTCGATGATTTTAGAGGAAGCCCACAATAGCCGAATGTCAGTTCATCCGGGAAGTACTAAAATGTACAATGATTTAAAACGTCAATATTGGTGGCATGGTATGAAACGAGACATCTCAAATTTTGTGTCGAAGTGTTTGATATGCCAACAAGTAAAAGCGGAACATCAGGTGCCATCGGGTTTGTTGCAACCGATTTTGATTCCCGAATGGAAGTGGGATAGAGTCACGATGGATTTTGTATCTGGGCTACCGTTGACACCGAGCAAGAAGGATGCGATTTGGGTTGTTGTAGATCGATTAACTAAATCCGCTCACTTTATACCTGTGCGTACGGATTACTCACTTGATAAGCTAGCGGAGTTGTATGTTTCTCAGATTGTCAGATTGCACGGGGTCCCTATCTCTATCGTGTCGGATAGAGACCCGAGATTTACATCGCGGTTTTGGAAGAAACTACAAGATTCTTTGGGTACTAAGCTACATTTTAGTACCGCGTTCCATCCTCAGACGGACGGTCAATCAGAACGAGTAATTCAGATACTCGAGGATATGTTGAGATGTTGTGTTCTTGAGTTTAGTGGTTCGTGGGAACGATATTTGCCTTTGATTGAATTCGCTTACAACAACAGTTTCCAATCGAGCATTAAGATGGCACCGTACGAGGCTTTGTACGGTCGCAAATGCCGTACACCGTTGTTTTGGACCGAGCTCAATGAAAGTAAGATCTTTGGAGTCGATTTAATTAGAGATGCCGAACAGAAAGTAAAAGTGATTCGTGATAGCCTTAAGGTAGCTTCAGATCGTCAAAAGTCTTACGCGGATTTAAAGCGGAAAGATATCGAGTACCAGGTCGGAGACAAAGTATTTCTTAAAGTGTCACCTTGGAAAAAAGTGCTAAGATTCGGCCGTAAGGGCAAATTGAGCCCGAGGTTCATCGGACCATATGAAATATCTGAACGGATTGGACCGGTAGCATATCGACTGATTTTGCCTCCCGAACTTGAAAAGATTCACAACGTTTTTCATGTTTCGATGCTCCGACGATATAGATCCGACCCATCGCATGTGATTAACCCGTCTGACGTTGAGATTCGATCTGATATGAGTTACGAGGAGGAACCAATTCGTATTTTGGCACACGAGGTTAAAGAGTTGCGGAATAAGAGGATTTCGTTAGTGAAAGTGTTATGGGTCAAACACGGGGTCGAAGAAGCTACTTGGGAGCTTGAGGATTCGATAAGAGAACGTTACCCAAACTTATTTTCCGGTAAGAATTTTCGGGGACGAAAATTTCTTTAGTGGGGGAGAGTTGTGACAGCCTTAAAAACGACCCTAGTCGGGATGTGGTTTCGGGACCACAAAACCGAGGCATAAAATAGATTTAATGTTCATTTAGATGCCTATAATATGTGTTAATTCATGTGTGACATGTTTGGTGTGTCAATTTAGAGTTATAAATTTGAATTTCACTTAAAAGGGCTTAGTTGTGAACTTTGAAAGTAGACTAGCTAGATGTGTGATGACTAATAAATGCATGCATGCAAAATAAGGGACTTGCATGTCAAATTACCCACTTTTGTGATAGTGGATGGTAATGATGACTTAGTTTGTCATTTTGTGTTTTGTTTTATGGCTAATTAATAACAACAATAATGAAAATAAATTTGTTTTTATTAAATAAAATAAGTTGTCATAAAATAGAAATAATATAGTTAATAAAATAAGAAAAAGAGGGTAAAAACAACATTTTTTGTTCATCTTTTTCCTTCATTGCCGTATGTGACTAAGGGAGAAGAGAAATAGGGTTCAAGCAATTTGGTTGGGAGAAATCTTGATTAAGGTACAATTTCTAGATGATTTTCTTTGCACTTCATGAAATCTAGTTGGTTTTGAAGCTCTTTTCTTGTACATGTTTGAATTTCTTGAGCCCTAAGTGCTATAAGCATTTGGCCATGGATGCATGCTCTCTTTGGTGATGTTTTGAAGGTCTTGTTAAGAGATTTGAGCTTGAAAACATGAAACTTTTGTGTGATAATCTAGATGGAACATTCGGCCATGACCAAGTGTAGGGTAAATTATGTTTTCCTTAATGCTTGTGTTAAATAATGGAAGGTGGGTGTTGTTTGAACTTGTTTAAGGGTTCTCTTCTTTGTTAATGTGAAAATTTCTTGAGCCTTATAGGATGAAGGCATTCGGCCTTGTCAAAATTTGTTAGGGAGTCTTGTTTTGCAATTATGAACTTACTAAAGCTTGTTAATAGACTCCATGATGTCAAAAATTCATAAGAATTGGATTTGTAAGCACAAAATAGTAAGATTGGGACTTTGGTGAGGATAATTGCCTAAAGGACCTTTGGTTCTTTGAATGATTGAGTTGTTTTACTCTTAATTTTGTTTTGATGTTTCAATTGCTATAATGTATGTATGTGCAATGGCCGAATGAGCCTTTGATGTTGCTTTTGGATGTTTTGGGTGTCAAATTGGTAATTGGTTTAGTTTGTGCTATATGGAGAAATCTGATTATGGATGGAAGGAACATGAATTGTATATATATATATGTGTTAAGGTCAATGATTACCCTTAGTGGTGCCTTAGGAAGTGCTATGTTTTAAGTATGTGCTTAAGAACATTAAAGAGTGGGTTTTGTATAAGAAATTGCTTAGTACAGTAGCAGTAACGTGTTTTGGAAAAATCACCATAAATTGTACGAGTTGAATTAGAGGCTGAATAAATTGTGTAATTGAAGCTTAATGAGTCTAGTTTCTTATAAAAGAAACTTTGCAAGAAAAGGAATTTCTGATAAATAGATTTTTAGAGTAGAGTGAGACAGTGTCAGATTGACTTCGAAGTCCCCTGCCCTGTTTTTGGAAAATCACTATAAATTGTATAAAAATTGTTATGAGACAAAATTTATATGCTTAGACTCCTTAATGAGTCTAGTTTCGAATGGAATAGGTGAGGCCATATTTAGAATTCTGTACAAGGAGAAATTCGGTTCGTAGTATAGAGTGGTCAGTTTACTCAAACAGTGAAATAGGGAAACTTTGAGAAAATTCTGGTATTGATTGGTCAAACCAAAAATTATGAAAATTTTATGGATGGAAGATAAATGAGTCTATTTTCATACAAAATTAACGGCACCTCATTTGGAGTTTCGTAGCTCCAGTTATGAGTAAATTATTGAATGCTGCTCAGAAAATCAGCTTGCTGTGATTTATGATATGTATGTGAAATGCTCCTATGTGCATGAGTGGTTGCAATGAGAAGAATATGTATGTATGAATTTTCTATGAGTGAAAATGATTCTTTAAGGTGCTTGAATAAGGATTAATAGAATTAAATGTTTTATTTAGCTCAAGAGCATAGAGGGACGAGTTCGGATAAAGGGAAGGCTAAAGTGGTCGAATAGCCAACTCGAAATTTCTCGTGAAAGTTCAAGGTAAGTTTTGAGTAATCGAATTTGGTATTTAAGTTAAAATGCCATGATATACATGCTGATATTTGAACGATGTTCCATTGAGAAAGAAGCCTATTTCTTGTTTGTTATATGGCCGAATGGCTCATAGAGAAAAGGGGCTGAAATTGAGCTTTGAAATGCTTTTGCCTATGTATGTTTGATCATTGGGCCGATAGTTTAGAAAAGAAGAATATATGTGTACAAGTTTGAATTATGTGTATAATTATGATATAAAGTCGAGAAGCATGTTATATGTTGGTATGCACATGAATTGATTGAATTGCAAATGAAATCTTGCTATGTGAAACTTGGCTACATGTGAATATATATGTGTATGAGAATTTGTAATGTGAATCCGGGGTTAATTCCCGCTGACTATATGTGGAGACTATGTCCGGGTTAAGACCCGAAGGCTATATGCAGAGATGATGTCCGGGTTAAGACCCGAAGGCTATATGCGGAGATTATATCCGGGGAAAAGACCCGATGGTTATGTATAGAAATTACCCGAGATAGAGATCTCGATGATGATACGAGAAAAGCCTAAGACTACTGGTCTTCAAGGTAACGAACGCTAATGAATTGCGCTGAAAGTGTTAAACTATACAGGTATGTACCCTTGGCTTATATACAAGATGGATTTTGGACCGAATACTAAAGTCATTATGTGATTTCATACGTGTACTTGAAATGAGATTATTAATATGATCAAAGTGCAATTGGCCTATGTGAAATGTTATGTGACTTTTGTGACATGTATATGTTTACGTGAACTTACTATGAGTGAAAGATATCCACTTTCGTATATGACGTGAATGTATATGTGTGGAAAAAGGGTGACTTACCCAAGAGAAGAGGGAAACAAAAATACGAACAACTATGCTTTAATTTGATGATTTATTTGATGTCATTGCTTAAAACTTACTAAGCATTGTAATGCTTACTCCGTTTCCCTTGTTTCCTCTGTTTTATAGATCTCTTTTTGGAAGCTACGGACTCGGGGATTGAAGCCTAAATCACCTACACTATCGCTGTTATTTTGGTACATTTGATGGTTATTTTGGGTCAATGGCATGTATAGGCTATTTTCCTTCGATTAAACCAAACTTCATTTTGAATTGTAATTATTCTAGCCATGTGAAAATGGCTTGCTTAGTCTTCGAGTTGAATATTTATGTGAATGATACTCGTATGGTTTAATGTTGTGGCATGTTGTTCAGTTATCAACCAATATGCGATGAATTTTCTAACATGATGGTCGGTCATTGAATGTTCGGTTTAGCCCAATTATTAGTAGCCTCAAGGTATAGTTTTGCTAGCATGCTTGTAGAACTCAATGAATTCACGTCTAGCTTGTAACTATGAACCTCGGTAGTTTGTATTTTGATTTTGTAATACCTTAAACCCTAATCCGGCGACGGATAGGGGCCTAGGGTGTTACATCTATATATGATACCATGTAGTAAGTTTATAAGTAATTAGATGTATTGAATTTTAATTAAATGCAAGTATTCATGTTGAAATGAAATATATGAAGTTATATATGATATTGCCGAATGGGTGGTACTTTGTTAATCATGTTTAAGAAAATTACTTTGATTGAGTTTCGACATTTGAAAGTCTGTATGAATTATGATGAATACTTATGATTTTGGATATGTGAGTTATGTGCTAGAATAAATTTCGTATTAGTGATATATCGGGCTAAAAGCCTAGCTGGCCTTGAGCCAATGTGATTTATCAAACTATAAGTCTAGCAGACCTTGAGTCGGTGTGATTTATCAGGCTAAAAGCCTAGCAGGCCTTGAGCCGTGAGTTTTATTAGGCTTACACCTAGTAGGTTTATATCGGTGTATTATTTTAGGCTCGATGCCTACAAAGTTGTGTGCCAATATGGTACGGAATGTGTAAGATGAATTGGATGGTCAGGTATGACCTAATTTATTGGCTATTCGAAATTAGGTGAGTAAGTAACATGATTATTGTTACAAATTATGAATTATTGAAATGAAAGATGGTATATTATATAGTATGCATAAATGATAGATGAAATGATATGAGTATTGAAAAGTTACATGAGATCAATGATTTATATAGATGAATTGATTCATGGTTTAAATGAAATATTGTTATGAAAAGTGACATGATTTATATAGAAGGTAAATTTGAAAATGAATTACTGATGTTGCTGATGAGTTAATATTTATACAGGTATAATTCTGCTATCGGTTATATGAATGTGTTACAGGTTATATGTAATGAAATAAATCGACACCAATCCTATGTGAATTCTATGATATTGATGTTGTATAGGTGAGATGTGATATAAATGGTTTAGTTACATATATGACACTTAGTATGCAAGATACAGGGTTTTTGATGTTGGTCTCAAGGGTTCAACTATAAAGATGATGCTACGTGAAGAGAAATGATGATACAAATTAGTACAAGTATACATGGTACACTTGACAAGTAAGTGACATTGATAAATTATATGACATGTGAGTAGATGTGATAAATTACACATGAATTACATGACTGTTAAGGAAATAAATATTGAATTAGATGAGGCTAGTTCAAAAGCAATCTTATTGCTTAATATGACAAGCTTAATGTTAAATCTTTTATATAGTGTCAATAATTATACGAGCTTACTAAGCTTATTAGCTTACTCTTTCTATTCTCTATATTTACAGTGATCCGAATGCTCGCTTGGGTTGAAAGTCGTCGAAGATTGCATCACACTATCCAGGAGACAATTGGTATTTCTGAACTCTTTGAAATGGGGTAATATGGCATGTATAGGCTAGTTAATAAGTTGATTATATGATCACTAGTTTATATGAATGTGAGATGAATTTTAGGTATTATGATCAAGCTATGTGATATGGCTTGATGTGAGAATGATATGGAGGCATTATATGATGTGTGCATTTAGTGGTAAAATTTATAATTGGCAATTTGGTTTGAATGATATGTAATTGTGGATGAGTTGATAAGAATGGTGAAATCTGATTAATTTGTAAGTGGTATTTAGATGTATATATATATATGACTACATGAAATTGTTACTTTAGTATAGACTTATTTGTGATTCATGATATGTTGGATTAATGTTGAATGATGATGACGTTTGATAAGTTTAAAGTCTTACTGTTTTGGTTTGAGTTACAAGTCCGGTAATGCCCCTTACCTATTCCGGCGACGGCTACGGGATAGGGGTGTTATAAGGCACCAGCCCATTAGCGACTTATTTCCTCTCCATTTAATTAAGAGCCTAGCTCCTGAAGTTACAGTTCCCTAAGGCCAAAAATTAAATTTTCCCTATGGTCTACCTTAAACCCGAGACTTCATACAAACCCTATAATACTCAAAATCCACGCCCTACTAGTTGTAGCCATGCAAACAAAGCTTCCTCGCAAGAATAAAAAGTTTCGGGATTTTTGGGGCGTTACAACTCTACCCCCTAAAAGAAATTTTGGCCTCGAAATTTACCTGATCCAAATAGTTGGGGATATTGACATCGCATTGCCTTCTCAGGTTCCCATGTAGCCTCCTTGGCATTGTGGTTACGCCAAAGTTCCTTGACCAATGGGACAGACTTCCTTCTTAGCACCTTAACATCTTGATCAATTATTTAGATTGGTTCCTCCTCGAAAGTTAGGTCTGGCCAAACCTCGATCTCCTTGATCGACATGATGTGCAAAGGATTTGAGTGATAACGCCTTAACATAAACACATGAAACACATCGTGTATCTGACTCAGTTCAGAAGGTAATTCCAACTGATAAGCAACTGGTCCAATTCGCTTCAACACTCGATACGGCCCAATGAATCTAGGGCTTTACTTGCCCTTCCGTCCAAATCTTAACACCTTTTTCCAAGGGGAAACCTTGAGAAATACCAAGTCTCCCACAGCATACTCAATCTCTCGGCTTTTAAGGTCAACATAGGCTTTTTGCCTATCTGATGCCTCTTTCAACCTATCCCGAATCAGATTCACCTTATCTTCAGTGTTTGCTACCAACTCCAGACCCAACACTTGCCGTTCACTTAACTGAGTCCAACAAGTCAGAGTACGACATCTTCGCCCATATACTGCTTCATACAATGCCATTCCAATACTTGCCTGATAACTGTTATTATATGCAAATTTAGCTAACGGCAAGTAATCCTCCCAACTGCCTCGAAACTCAATTACACACATTCTTAGCATATCCTCCAAAACTTGAATTACCCCCTAGCTGACCAGTCTGAAGGTGAAATGTTGTACTAAAATCCAATCTCGTGCCTAGTGCCTCATGCAGCTTCGTCCAAAAGCAAGATGTAAATCAGGGATCTCTATCAGATATAATAGAGACCGACACCCCATGCAATCTCACAATCTCCGTCACAGACAACCTTGCCAACTTCTGTAATGAGTAGTCAGTGGTGTAAAATGGACAGACTTAGTTAACCAATCCACAATAACCCATACAGAGTCCTTCTTAGTAGGCATCAGGGGCAACCCACTAACAAAATCCATAGTAACCCTCTCCCACTTCCAGAGTGGGATCTTAACTGGCTGGAGTAACCTTGATGGTAACTGATGTTCTGCTTTCACTTGCTGACATACTAAGCATTTGCCCACAAACTCTAGAACCTCGCGTTTCAGCCCCGGCCACCGATAAAGCTCTCGTAAATCCTGATACATCTTGTTACCTCCGAGATACATAGCATAGGGACTACTATGCGCTTCCCGCAATATAGACTTCCTTAGCTTATCATCCTGTGGTACGCAAATTCTGCCACGGAAACAAAGTAACCCATCACTATTTAACCCAAAATTCGTCATTTCCCCCTTCTCAACTTGCTTGAAATGGGACTCTAGAGTCTCATCCAATGGCTACTTAACCTTGATCTGCTCAACCCATAGTGGTTTTACTTGTAACTTAGCTAACAAACTGTCGTCGTCATACAAACTCAACCGAGTAAACATTACCCTCAAATCCAACATAGCCCTACGGCTTAGTGCATTAGCTACCACACTTGCTTTGCGCAGGTGATATTCGATTGTGCAATCATAATCATTTAGTAGCTTAATCCATCTGCGCTGCCTCAAATTCAACTCCTTCTGAGTTAGGAGGTACTTTAGATTCTTGTGATTCGTATAAATGGTGCACTTTTCTTCGTACAAGTAATGTCTCCAAATCTTAAGCGCGAATACCACCGCCGCCAATTCTAAATCATGGGTTGGGTAATTTCCCTCGTAAGCCTTAAGCTGGCGCAATGAATATGTCACCACCTTCCCTGTCTGCATCAAGACACAGCCCAAGCCCACGTGTGACGCATCACTATAAACCGTAAACTCCTTCCAAGGCTCTGGCTGAATCAAAACTGGGGCCTCTGTTAAAACCTTCTTAAGCTTCTCAAAGCTTTCTTGCTGCTTATCAGTCTACACAAACAGCACCTCCTTCCGTAGCAGCTTGGTCAAGGGTGGAGCAATTAATGAGAACCCCTCAACAAACTGCCTATAATACCCAGTCAGGCCTAGAAAACTCCGAATTTTTGACACTGTCTTAGGTGGTTTCTAATCCAACACTGCTTCAATTTTATAAGGATCAACTCTAATCCCTTCAGCTGAGACAACATGTCCTAAGAAAGTGACTTCCCTTAGCCAGAATTCGCACTTGCTAAACTTAGCATATAGTTGCTTTTCTCTTAAAATCTACAACACAATCCTTAAGTGTGCATCTTGATCATCTTCAGTTCTCGAGTATACTAAGATGTCATCTATGAAAACTACTACAAACTAGTCTAGATAAGGTTGAAAAACTCGGTTCATAAGATCCATGAAAGTAGTAGATACATTCCTTAGCCCAAAAGGCATCACCAGAAACTCGTAATGTCCATAACGAGTTCTAAAAGCTGTCTTATACACGTCTTCCTCCTTAACCCTCAATTGATGGTACCCTGAACGCAGATCAATCTTTGTAAAAACTGAGGCTCCCCTAAGCTGATAAAAAAGATCATCTATCCTCGGCAGAGGGTACTTATTCTTGATGGTTAACTTGTTTAACTGCCGATAATTGATGCACATCCTCATGGACCCATCCTTCTTCTTCACGAATAATAGCGGTGCTCCCCATGGAGACACACTTGGTCTAATAAATCTGCGGTCCAATAACTCCTGAATCTGAGCTTTCAACTCCACCAGCTCCTTAGTGCCATCCTGTAAGGAGCGATGGACTCTAGAGCTGTGCCAGGTAACAATTCTATTCCAAACTCCACCTCTCTATTGGGAGGTAACCCAGGCAATTCATCAGGAAAAACATCAGGGAATTCCTTTACTGTTCTCAAATCCTTAACAGTAACGCTATTAGATTCCACATCACTAATGTAGGCTAAATAAGCTTTACAACCCTTCCTCACCAACTTCTCTGCCCTTACAGCTGAAATCACATTCGACAGGTAATTTTGTCGTTCCTCGATCACCATTACTTCTTTATCCTCCATAGTTTTCAACACCATTTGCTTCGTAGCATAATCTAGAGTTGCCCCGTGTCTCATCAACCAATCCATGCCTAAGATAAGGTCGAACTCACCAAATGGCAATTCCATCAAATCCACTAAGAAAGTAAGCCCTTGAACTATCAACGATACATCCCTAAACAACTTATTAACTTTAACCGACTGCCTTAAAGGACTCAACACAGTAATTTCATTTGCAATGGCTTCAAACACATCACCCAAAGTTTTAGTGATGTGGCATGCATTGTACGAATGTGTTGACCCAACATTTGTAACACTCGAACCTGGCCCAGACGTTATAGCCAAGTCTGGTGTGTCACATCAACGACGGATTAATCATGTTCCTTAGTTATAACGATTAGGGTGAGTTTCGCAAAATCGTAAATATAGTTTGGGAAGAAAATCCAGGTTTAATATTGTGAACATCCTATCCACTACCAGTTTAGAATTCATTTTGTTACAATATTTTGTTTGTCTATTCATTATCCATTTGATAAGAGTGCTTCATTTTGAAAACGTTGTTTGATTTGTGGAAAACCGCGTAGCCTTAGTCTACTCGTTAAATCAAATTATAAACAGAGAATTAAAAACCCAAATTAAAATACTTAAAGCGACCTTATTACAAACCCAAAACTAAAATGAAAAGTAATCCAAAATAAATATGAAAGTAAAAAGATTTAATTAAAAACCATCAAGTGCAGTCCACGTCGCCACTCTGAATCTCTCCAGCTCTAAGTCCACTAGCTTAGGGCTCACCTGCATAGATGAAAGGAAGGGGTGAGTTTGGAAACTCAGTGTGTAAAGAAAGCCCAACCAGAGACCAAATCAGCTCAAGCTTACTAGGCCCAAGCCCTTCCAGTTTCAGTAATAACTGGGCTGAAGCCCTATTCAGTAATCAGTTAACTAGGCCTTAGCCCTAATCAGATACAATTTAACTGGGCCTCAGCCCTATTCAGATATTAGTGCGGCCCATAGGCCCATTACAGTATCAAAACAAAAATAATGCATGAATGCAAAGCCCAGCCCATGGCCAGCCCTACACACCACCCGTACTAGCCCTACACACCATGTGGGGAATAACTCAACCCACACAGCCCTACACACCATAGTTGTAGCATAGCTACTTAATTAGATAACGTGGCCAAGCCACTAACAGTAAAACAAGGCATAACCGCTTTCAGTAAAATGAGGCAAAGCCCCTTTTAGTAAACGTGGCATTGCCACTTAGCACTTCATCCATCAATAAACCCAATCCCATGCAACAGTTAAACATGTCATGGCATATAGTGACCAGATAAAGTATAGCATGCATTTCAGTCAAAATTAACCCTAGGGGTATAATGGTCATTTTGCACCTAGGGGTAAAACAATAATTTTCCACATTTAAGGTGTATTTCAGTAATTATACCAGTTTTTAGGTTTTCCCGCTTATTACAGTGATTAACAATCCAATTTTCACCTAAGTGGCTAATCTAGCCCATTTACCAACTTTAGCGCTATTGGGCCCTAAAACCCCTAATGGGCCCTACAATGTCTACTAGCTATTTTGGTCCACTCAGCCCAAATTTCATAGTTGTTTTAACAGTTTTAACCTACATAATACCAGAACCCACTTACCGCTCGTTTTCACCCGTACGGGCCCGTAGGCCCATTAGGCCCAATTTTAGCCCCTCGAGGCCTAAATTTACCGAGGTGCATGAAATCGCGCACACGTCCATCTTACCAATTGTGACCATCGATCTTACCGCTCTTAACTAACTCACGAGTGCTCGCACGCTTGCAAGCCCACGAAATGCCAAAATTTTGGCATTTCGACTTTTCGGGTTTTGCCGATTTGGTCTACTAGAGGGTGTTCGTTTACACACCTGATTTACGACAGATGTAGACGAAATCTCCCATGCGATTGTCCTACAGTCATTTCAATCCACATGTCACTACAGATCTAATTGAATAATCGACACCAAACCAACATATCTATTCGACCAGCACCATCTAAGGCCTTTAGTCACTTACCTTTCCCGAAAATAGTGACTAGATCTAGATCTAGTCGTTTCAATGATCCAAGCCTCATACACTCCTTGCTAGATCGTCCCTTTCGCAACAAATACCCAAAAAACTGATTAAAAGGACTAGCATTACTCTTTACTATAGTCGACAGCCTCCCTAAAGCGTTTAGGGATTTTCGGCTTTTCTTAAATCCAAAGATAACGCATGAGAAAGAGTTCCGATTACTTACCACGATAATTGATTCACTAGATCTAAAGGTTCAATCCTCGATTTACTACAAATATGAAGGTTTTGGCTCCTTCCTCAAAACAACACTAAGAGATAATATGTGCTTCGATATTTCAACTTTTGGAGTAGTCGGCCAAGAAGAAATCAGCCACTAGATTGAATGCTTCGGGTTTGAGAGGAGATCACTAGACACAACGGTAAGATTCGATTTTGGAAAAGATAAACGAAGATGAAGTTTTGATCAAAAACAAAATCGACCAGGGTGGATTCGGTTTTGACGTTTTATGGCAGTCGACAGAAGGCTTTGAGAAAAAAGTAGGAAAGAAAAGAAGAGAGGAGAAGAGAGAAACGGGAAGATGAAAAAAGTGAGAAAAAAGATAGTTGCTTCGGTTCTGAGATGAGAAGTGATGGAGGGTTTAGCTCTTTGGGTCAAACGGCACAAAAGGAGGTTTGTAGGTCTTATTTTTGGCTTTTAGAACATATAGAAGAAAAGAAAAGAGAGGTAGGGGTACTATACCTAATCGGCAGAAGAAAAATGTCTCACTTGACAAAATCTCGAAGGCTAGCTACTTAAGAGAAATCAGCACTTAACACCCCTAATTGCCGAAAACAATCCCTCCCAAAAGTCCTAGCCGACTATGCACTCCCATCTTCCCAATCGGCCACACTCTGTCCTCTTCAACTTCCTAAAATCTCTCCCCTTATCCCTCCTTGACTCAATCTCAATAGCATTTCAAACTCTTTCCCTCAGAATTTACTTTGAATTCCAACACTTACCGTACATGAGCAACAAAAATAAAATACACACTGCTTACCTTGAGGCTTGAACCCTGGCCCTTGTACACATCCAAACGCCACTTTCTTAGGTGATAAGTGGAGCCACATTGCCACTTTACCAAGGGCTCACTTGTGTCTTATTTTACTCACTTTTTCTTAAAAGCCCACATTACCAAGACCCCTTCTCTTTAAGTCCAAAATTTTGATAATTCTACCGGGTTTTAGCTTAGGCTTGGGCCTTCTAAAGGCCCACTAACACACTTAAAACATAAATTTCATAGCCAAGCAACAAAATTTCAAGTTCACACCAAAATCACAAAAATCCCGAAAAATCCCGAAAATTAGGGGATTACAACATCTATATTCCATTTGTTTTTGCCTTTTTCCTTTCTCGATTGAGGCACTCTGTGCGCTTTACTTCCTCTACTATCTTTTCTTTCTCCACTAAAGCTACAAAATCTCGCTCCTTCTGTGGAGCTATCAGCACCCTAAGATTGTCTCTCAAGCCGTCCTCGAACCGCACACAATGCTCATACTTTGTTGCGACTATTCCTTTTGCATAATGACCAAGGCGTAGAAACTCAGCCTCATACTCTGCTACCGATTTGTCCCTCTAGGTCAAGTTCAAGAACTCTTTTCTTCGAACATCCACATAGCCTGCTCTAATGTACTTCCCCTGGAATGCAGATTTGAAGAATTCCTAGATGATCTGCTCCAGTTGGTTGCCCTCCTTCACGGTCAACCACCATTGATAGGCTTCCTCTCTAAGTAGTGACACTGCCCCTTTTAGCTTTTGTTCAACCGTGCAATCCAGATCGTCCATTATTCTCTCTGTGGCTTCCAATCAGTATTCAGCCACATTCAGGGCCACCCCAGCTACACCTTTGAAGATCTCCACCCTATTAGCTCGAAGTCGCTCCGAGATCGACCCACAACTTCCCGTACCATTATTGGGCCTAACAACCCTTTCTAAAATCCTTAACACAGCCTGCGATAATGCATCTTCTATAGTGGCAGCCCGTTTGTACGATCCTGTTTCATCCACTGGTGAGGCTAGAGCCTCCTCTACTCCAACATTGGGCATATGGCCCGACGCCGATGACCCAGCCCTAACGCTACCACGGCCTCTGCCACGGACTCTTGTACCTCTTCTAGCGCTCATCGTTGCTTGCGTATTTCTGAATTAGAAATTTTATGAAATTAGTTCATAATTCCACTGTTTAAAGCAAGTGTCTTGTGTAAGTAGCAATTTAGGAGCTGTTTTCGCAGTAATAAATTCACTACAAGCTTAAGTTTCCTATTGGCTTTAGTCTCTTTCTGCCCAAGAATCTACTGTCTTAAGTGGCCCAATCCATCTATAGTATAGTAGCTTAAAACAATTTTAATAATAGAAGAACTTACTTGGCCCGACGTCGAAGGCTTGGTGTCCACACCTCAAAATCCTGTAAAACTTTTTGATCAACTTGTTTTTAAAGCCCAAAATCTAAGGCCCAATTCATTGCCCGTGCTTTGCAATCGGGCTCTGATACGAGTAAATGTAACACACCAAACCCAGCCCAGAAGTTATGGCCGAATCGGGTGATGTCACATTGTAGGGTAACTTGCACAAATCCGATACATTGAAGAACTTAGGCTATCATTCGTTTGTGGTTCAAATCAATGGTTATTTTCAAATCGGCTTCACTAGTAAAATATTTAAAGATAAAATCCATTTGAACCTTTGCTGGTTTTAAAAGTTCAGGTGAGTTAGATAAAAGCTTTGATTTTAGGAGGAAAAAGCCCATGTTCAAGAAAAATAATAAATTAATTATATTGATGTTGAAAACATGTTTGAATGTTTTTAAGAAAAACCCAATAATTTAACAGTAATCATAAGAATAATAAAGCAACCCCAATGTAAATTCATACCAGAGATGATAAGCCTTCTTACATCTCAATGAAAACAATAATTAAAGATAAAGTAATTTGAAATTATTAAAAATTCTAATTAAATTGCAGTATGGCCACCTCCGAGTTCTCTCTTACGTCGAGCAGCCTACTGAGGGTCACCTGAAAAAAATAAAAGAGGGTGTGAGTTTTCGAAAACTTAGTGTGTACAGCCCTCGGTAATCATATCACATGCAATTAACACATTGGGCCTAAGCCCTATCATTATCGATGGCCTTTGGGCCTTAGCCCACGATGGCCTTAGTTAGGCTCGAGCCGATAAGACAGTATACAGTGGCTTTTGGGCCTAAGCCCATAGTGGTCTCATTTGGGCCCTAGCCCATATCACATCAATATCAATATTACATTTATGCAATGTTCCCATCCCAATCCAACCCTACACTTCATTTTCCCTTCCAACCCTACACTCCTTTGGGGATATAAATATCAACCCACCCATCTTTAATGGTAGCACCGGCTATGGCACTACTCAATCATTGTAGCAAGGCTGCTAAACATATAATGGGCTTAAAGCCACTAGTGGATCCACGGTCATCAAGCGACTGTGCGATCCTCACATATCTTTCTCCGTGCCATCAAACCCACCCAAGTGCAACATACATCATATGAATACAACATACACATTTCCACATATTAAGCACCCTAGGGGTATCTTTTTCCTTTACACAATGAGGGAATTTTAGTCATTTCGTTTGGTATTTCTAACCTATAAGGGTATTTCATTAATTCTACCCTATAGGGGTATTCCAGTAATTCTACCTTACAGGGGTATTTCAGTAATTCTACCCTACAGGGGTATTTTAGTAATTTCTTAATACTGTGGGTCTTAATTACAGACTTTGGCCCATCAACAAGTCCTCGTTGGCTAAAGTGAATAGATACTATGCACTAGGTAGGATTTCAGAGAAAAGGAGGTGGGTCATTAAGACCGCTTAGGTACCAAGCTCTCTCTATATCCAATCCTAGACATGTATATGCCCATTGCCACACTCTAACCTTGCGACTTGTCCACAGACATGCATGATTAATTAATTAAGTTTTATGCGCTTGAGAAATTATTAGAAACTAGGCCTAAAAGTCCATTATAAAACCCTAACAAGTCCACATACCTTCCTAAATTCATATATGGCCCATCAGGCCCAATCATATTAATATGGCCCATTAGGCCCAATAACAAATGTACTGCCCATCAGGCTCAATCCATTCTAAACATCCAGCCAACTTCATTAGCTCATCACTTACTATCACTTAACAACTTTTGTCAGTTTAGGCCCACGACCCATTTGGCCCATCTAGTCTATTCTGGCCCGTTGGTAAAAAGTGCCCTGAGACCATGAGATTGCTCCCTTGGCCCCGGTTGTCGTATCGGTATCTCCACACGAGTGTTTGCACCCTCGTGTGTTTGCCGGCACCAGCCTTTAGGCTTTTCAGCTTTTCAGGATTTTAGCTTTTGCCGATTCGTCGTGTGTGCTGTGTATGTACACACCTTTTTCAAAATCGGTACCCAAGATCGCCAACCCTATGAACCGCTAGCCACCATAGATTTCAAGATTTACATCCATACATACACTATCAAAAGTTGAACAACAAGTGACTCATATCCCACACAAGTCACCCCTAAAATGCCATACCCATATTCAGCCACTTACTAATCCAAAATTAGAAACGAGTACACTTACTACTTGATAGTGATCTTTACCACAAATGCGATCTCTGAAACTACCCTTGTTAAGACAGGGTTAACGAAAAGAAAGAGTTAGATAAGCCCTCCGGCTTTTACCAAAATGCACTAAAGAAGGATTGACGTAGAACTTACACAAACTTAACCTTTGATCCCGCGGTCTAGATAGCTTAATGGTGATATTCGGCTCTATGAATCAAATAGATTTGAGATAGAGGAGAAGCAACAACAAATCAGTAAAGGGGTAGGGCTATTCGGACATAAGAGAGTAGGGATAGTATTTGGCTTTTTGAGAGAAGAAGAAGAAAGTAGATTGGCCTTTAACACAACCGATTGTGGAAGTATAGATCTAGATCTAAGAAACAACGTAATTGTTCGGGGAACACAAGTAAATAATCGGCACTTAAGATGTAGAAAAGAGAAAGGAGCACAATACTACAAGGAGTTTCGACAAAAAGATGATAGGGTATTTGACTTTTAAAGATTGGTGAAAAGAGAAACAAAATGAAGGGATTGATCAAAGTGAAATCGGCTTTACACTAAAAAGAAAAGAACAGAAGTGGTACCAAAAGAAAAGCTACCAAGAGAACTTCGGTTTTGGACAGAAAACGTTTTCCCAAATGCTGAAATACCTAAGTGCATTCAGCTATGACTAAGAAAAACCAAAATCGACACTTACACCCTACATAAACCGATTTCTGCCTCCCCCTAAAGTCCTATTCGGCTCCACTTCATCCAACAATTCTCTTCTTGATCACTTCCTATTATCCCTCTTTAAACTTCTCCCTATTATCCTGCCTAAATTTTCTCTTCAACATTCATCCAACCTCTTCATACAAGAGTTTCAAATCATCACCACCACATGTATTGCCCAATAGCAAAATAATACTCTTAATGCCCAAGCCGACAGTTGAACCTTGGACCTCCCTGCTCCACATATGGCATCAACCTCTACTCCCTAAAGTGGTGCCATTATGCCACTAGGCCACTAGTCCATTTGCGACTTATTTCCTCTCCATTTAATTAAGAGCCCTAGCTCTTGAAGTCACGGTTCCCTAAGGCCAAAAATTAAATTTTCCCTATGGTCTACCTTAAACTCGAGACTTCATACAAACCCTATAATACTTAAAATCTACACCCTACTAGTTCTAGCCATGCAAACAAAGCTTCCTCACAAGAATAAAAAGTTTCAGGATTTTTAGGGTGTTACATTTTATCACATTTGCAATTGAGTCCCTATTAGGGTTTTTCATGAAAAATCATCACTACACTTTAAACTTTCATATTCTACCACTGGACATCAAAATACTTGCATGTCATGCATGGGTATATTTTTGAACATAAACCCTAGCTCAAATTAGTGGTAGAATTAGCTAGATTATACTACAAGGATTTCAAAAATATGAAGAAAATTACAAATGAGGCTTAGAGTCACTTACTTGGAGCTTGAAAATGAAAGAAACCATAGCTATAGAGGGCTTGGAAATTTTGGCACATAGGAAGAAGAAGATGGACACTTTTTGCTTTCTTTTTCCCTTTTTATTTCATTAATATACCAAATGACCAAAATACCCTTATGGCCTTTCTTTAAAATTTTACCTTTCCATGGAGATTTTTGTGCATCATGCTAATAATTGGTCTATTTCCAAATAAGGACCTCTAATAATTTTGATAATTCTATTTCATACTTAAACCTTTTAGAAACTCATATTTTGCAACTTTTGCAATTTAGTCCTAAAGGTCAAATTAGCCACTTTTTCATAAAAATTTCTTCATGGCATTTTATCACTATCATGTAATCATGTCCTAAACTTAAAAATAATCATAAATCATACTTTTATACTTCAAATTTGTGGTCTCGAAACCACTATTCTGACTGGGCCCTAATCCGGACTGTTACAATTCTCCCCCTCTAGGATTTTCGTCCCCGAAAATCTTACCGGTGAACAAGTTGGGGTATTGAGCTCTCATGTTTTTCTCAAGCTCCCATGTTGCCTCTTCTACCCCATGCCTTTGCCACAAGACTTTTACAAGGGCAATACTTTTGTTTCTTAACTATTTGACTTCTCGAGCTAGAATCTTAACCTATTTTGCAGCATAAGTCATGTCCGATTGAATCTCAATCTCTGTCAGGGTAATCACATGTGAGGGGTTTGAGCGGTGGCATCGCAACATGGATACATAGAACACATCATGAATCTTTTCCAACTCAGACGGCAGGGCTAGCCAATATGCTACCGGCCCCATCCTCTCTGCGATCTCATAAGGTCTGATAAAACGTGGACTTAGTTTACCTTTTTGGCCAAATCTAAGAATTTTTCTCCGCGGAGAAACTTTGAGAAATACTTTATCCTTGACTTGAAATTCTAGTTCTTTTCATTTCAAATCAGCATATGACTTTTGTCTGTCAGATGCAACTTTCAAATAGTCTCAAATCACTTTTACTTTCTCCTCTGTTTCCTTGATTAAATTAACCCCGTGAATCTGATGTTCTTTAAATTCTGTCCAATACAAAGGCGTTGGACACTTACGCCCGTATAATGCCTCATAAGGTGCCATTTTCAAGCTTGACTGGAAATTGTTGTTGTAGGCAAATTTAATCAAAGGTAGGTATTTCTCCCAACTACCTTGAAATTCCAATACATAACATCTAAGCATATCCTCAAGCACTTGTATTACTCTTTCCAACTGACCGTCGGTCTGTGGATGAAAAGTGGTGCTGAAATTTAGCTTTGTGCCTAAAGCTTTTGTAGCCTTTTCCAAAATCGTGACGTGAATCTTGGATCTCTATCTGAAATGATCGATAACGGCACTCCATGAAGTCACAAAATCTTAGAAATGTACAAGTCAGGTAGCTTATCAAGTGAATAATCTATACATACCGGTATAAAATGGGCTAACTTCGTAAGCTTATCAATCACAACCCACATGACATCTTTCTTTTTGGCAATCGTCGATAAACCCGTCATGAAATCCATGTTAATATGGTCCAATTTCAATTCAAGAATCGTGATATGCTATAGTAAGCCAGAGGGTACTTTGTGCTTTGCTTTTACTTGCTGACAAATCAAGCATCTCAAAACATACTTGAGATATCTCTTTTCATATTCGGCCACCAATACCATTTCTTTAAGTCGTTGTATATTTTAGTACTACTGGGGTGGATAGACATTCAACTACTATGTGCTTCATGTAAACTTTTAGGATAATCTCATCATCATTTGGTACACAAATTTCGCCTCAGAACTTTACACAACCATCTGAATTGATCTGAAAATTTGAATCGGTACCCGATTCAGAGATTTCTTGGCTTGTAATTCTCTGTCACTTGACTGTGCTTTACAAATCTCTTGAATAAACATCAGTCTAATTATTATTTCCGCCAAAACTGAACCATCATCGGTTAAGGTCAATTGTGTGTTCATAACTCTCAAGGCAAATAACAATTTCCTACTAAGAGCGTCGGTGACAACGTTCGCTTTCCCTGGGTGGTAGTCGATAACCAACTCATACTCCTTTACTAAATCAAGCCACCATCATTGCTATAGATTTAGATCTTTTTGTGTCATCAAATACTTGAGACTTTTATGGTTGGTGAACACTCAGCATTACTGACAGTATAAATGGTGCCTCTAAGTCTTTAACACAAATACTATTGCGACCAACTCCAAGTCTTGAGTCGGATAATTCTTTTCATGAGGTTTTAATTGTCTAAAGGTGTAAGCAATCACCTTGCCTTCTTGCATAAGCACACAGCCTAATCCGTTTAAGGAGGCATCACTGTAAACTACAAACTCCTTTCTGGGTTCTGGTTGCACTAAAATAGGAACTTTAGTTAGTAATGTCTTTAACTTCTCGAAACTTTGTTGGCACTTTCTTTCCACTCAAACTTAACATCTTTTTGCAAAAGCCTCGTCATTGGAGTGGCGATCATGGAAAATCCCTTGACAAATCTTCGGTAATAGCCGGCCAAGCCTAAAAAGTTCTGACTTCGGATACATTTCTCGATAGCTTCCACTCAACAATTGTCGAGACCTTATAGGATCAACTTTGATGCCATCACCCGAAATGATGTGGCAAAAAAATCCAACTTCTTTAAGCCAAAATTCACTTTTACTAAATTTGGCATAAAGTTGCTTATCTCGTAGAGTTTGCAAAACTATCCTCAAGTGCTTGGCATGTTCGTCTTCATCACGTGAATAAACCAGGATGTCATCAATAAAGACTACAACGAATCTATCCAAGTATGGTCGGAAGATACGGTTCATTAAATCCATGAATATGGCAGGAGCATTGGTCAAGCCGAATGGCATGACTAGAAATTCATAGTGGCCATATCTTGTTCTAAATGCAGTCTTAGGCACATTAGCCTCCTTAACTCTTAACTGATAGTACTCGAACCTCAAGTCTAACTTGGAAAACACTGTGGCTTCTCTCAACTGGTCAAATAAATCAATGATCCTTGGCAAAGGGTACTTATTCTTTATGGTCACCTTGTTAAGTTGTCAATAATCAATGCATAACCTCATAGAACCATCTTTCTTTTTCACGAATAACACAGGAGCACCTCATGGAGAATGACTCAGTCTTGCAAAACCTTTATTTGTCAAGTCTTGTAAACGAGCTTTCAACTCCTTTAGCTCGATGATATCCGCGTGATATGAAGTAATAAAATTTATAAAGAACTTGATTAAACCTAAACTGACCAATATCACGACATTTTAAGGCAAGCGCACCTGTCGACAGTAGTATAGTCTAGTGATAAGATCGAGTATTGTACCCAAGGGAACTGAAAGTACTATTACTCACTTCTTTTCTATTATTTAACCTAAAAATTAAATGAGGGTTTGTCTAAAACTAACTCTAAAATCAACTAAGGAAAAACAGGAAAAATAAAGTGGGAAGACCTTTTAGGGAAAAGCTAATTGATATGATCAATACTTAAGGAAGAATCCACCTAGACTTCACTTGTTATTAATTTCTTGATTAATACGAGTTATTTACTTGACTTGATCCGTAGAGATCCCTAATCTATGCTAAACCCTCCGTCGAGGTGAAGAGCAACTAGGCCTAAGTTGTTAATTAAAGTTCCTTTATTAATTAACTCCCTAGGTGGCATTAATTCGATCCATGGTTCCCCATATTAGGTTTGACCCTAATCCAGCAGATTTATGTTGCCCTATGTCTAGGGTTGCATGCAACTCCGCTTAATTATGGTAGATCTACTCTTATCACAGGGACTTTTGCTCCTCTGCTCTAAGCACATCCAATTCTTGAATTAATACCTAGGATTATTAAGTCAAGGATTAAAAACACATAACTAAGAACAATTCAAGTAATTCTCATAAAAATCAAGAATAAATAACAAGATCTATCTTAGGTTTCATCCCCCTCAAGTATTTGAGGGGCTTAGTTCATAATAATAAAAGAAAACATCTCAGAAGTTGTAAAATGACAAATCATAAAAGAAACCAAAAACCCTGAAGGAATTTAGGAGAATCCTCTATGTTTGATGCAGAACTTCAGCTCCTGAGATGAATTGATTGGCTTCTCCCTTCGAGTAATCCCTTGCTTCTACCTGTGGTGTGGCAGAAAGACGAGAGGAAAAGAATATAGAGGGTGTGTAAAAGGTGGAAGAAGACCTCCTCTATGTTGTCTTATGGGATCTTTATATAGAGAACTTTTGGGGACTCTTTCTTAGCCCCTAAGCATCCCAATTCGAGTGAAATTCGTCTTTCCTGCGACTAGAACACGCCCATGTTCCACGCCCGTATGGATTTGATAGAGGCCGCGTGATTTAGCACGCTCGTGTATAGTAGCCGTGCTTGTCGGGGCTTTGTCCGTGTGATCTTCGTGAGGCACCCCCGTGTGGCACGGCCGTGTGGCATCTCTTGACCCGTGTGATTCGTGTTTCTTGGTCCATTTTTCACCATTTTAGGCCCGTTTTCTGTTCTTTCATCTTCCCTATGCTCTCCTGAGTATAAGATATGAAAAAGGGGGGTTCAGAGCACCAGTTCTTATAAAATTAGTAAGAAACCATCCAAATTATAGGCTAAAAGTGAGGTAAAAATATGTATAATTTTGTGTTTATCAAATACCCCCACACTTAAACCTTTGCTTGTCTTCAAGCAAAATCTCAATCCCTAAATAAGAATTATTCCTTTCAACCTACAATCTCTATCAATAATGTTTCAAACTAGTCCACAAGTAATCATACAATGAGTAATTCAATTAGAAGAACATTAAAGACTCAATCACTCTAAGTTGAGAATTTTATCATTGAAAACATAAGTTTCTTCCTTCCTTCTAAGTAGTTATCTCTCCATCTTAGTTAACAGGAGTTGACATCCTCACTAAAGGTTCATTCTATTCACTCGAAGTGTTTAGGGTTCAACATTTAAGCACTCTTTAGTCAACCTGAAAAGTTATTACCATAAGCTTGCAAGAAAATCAAATCTCCACCACTAAATTTTCATATGATACACCGATCAAAAGGTCTTTTAATGGTTGTAACGGGGCTTGGTTAGGGGTGCTTTCGCAGGCTACAAAAAGAAGGTTGGAATCGAGATTGAACTTGAACAATTATTTAGCTAGAAAAATCTCTATCACTTTAAAACATAATTCTAAGGCTAATTCTTAAGATAATATCGTTTCTGTTTTTGTAGCCTGAAAATAAAAAAAATGCAAAAACTCATTGAACTATTTATAGTTTACAATCAAATTTTACTGTATGTATTCATTTTTTTTTAAACTATTAAATCAAATATGATAACTTGGAAATTTACAATTTTGCAACTAGAGAAGAGTGTAAAGCTAGATAATAATTCTATTCAAATCTCGACAAAAATAGGGTTAAAGTAGTTGAATGGGAATTAACAAGAAATAGGTTATTGGTTAATAATTAGACGGTGAGTCAAAGAATAGGTTGTCAAGCTCAACGGGGTTCACTAGGGGTTAATTTATAGAGGTAGGCTTTTTGTGGAGTAAGTGGGTTAAATCCTAGGTGCCTTTATCATTTCGGTATATCAAATCAATGATGTGGTCTCGACATGTATAATCAAAGCAAGTTCTAGAATAACAATTCAGTATTGACTCACTCAAAGCAATAATAAAAGTGAGCACGTAAAAAATGTATGCTCAAAAAGGCTAAAAAATCTCACCAGAATTATGGCTTTTGATGTCAATCCTACGAATTTCAAATCTCAAGATAATGCTTAAAATTAGGGAAAATAACTTATGCAAAAATTGGGGGTTCTCAAAAATTTCAACTTATCATGCTTGATTCCCTAATGTTTTAAAGTTCGAATATTTAAAGTACAATGACCTATTTCTTAATTCTCAACACATCAATAGAGGTCATAAATTAATCAGCAATAGTTCCTAATAGGAGACTGAAGATAGTGCTATTGAGACAAGTATCTTAGTTATAATCATTTCAGGAGTTTCAAAGATGGTAAAAAATTAAAAGTGCTATACCCCCCCACACTTAAGATGTACATTGTCCTCAATGTACAAAGAAAATATTAATAGCAATAGAAGCATAAGATCAAAAGGTAGGGAAAGGTATGAAACTTCTTGAAATTGGGATAGGTTTGCGTGACGGGAATTGTGGCGTGGTATTCCCTTTTTCGTAGAGATTTGAGCTGTATAGCTCCTTTGAAACTGTGAAGGGATTTGTTAGTCTTGGGAGGTTAAAATGAAGAGGGATTACTTCGTTAGGAGATAACCATTATGATAATAAAATAGAAAATTTATGAAAATTCAAAATAAAGAAAAAGATAATTAAAAGATGTAAAGGAGAAAGAAAAATTAACAGTAAAGGTTAAAATAGAAGATTAGTGTGTACTAGGTAGAAAAAGAAAAATAGAAGATAAAATAAACTAAAATAAAAACAAAAGTAAAAATAAAATAAAAATAAAAATAAAAATAATAAAAGAGGATCTAATCCTCTGATGGGTTTCGTGGTGGTGGGACGATGCCAAGGTGTTGACACATGTGCGCTAAGGTGGCGTCGATGTAATCGAGGCGCTGCTCAAAGTGGTCCAGGCGCTCGGATATGTCAACACTGGATGCTACCGTTTGCGATGGTCATCTAGGGCGTGGTGGCTCAGCTGGCGCGTCCTCTGCTGGTGGTGGCGGTGGGACATCATTAGGAATGTCCTCAAGATCCTCGCCTTCTTGGACAAGGTGAAAGTGGAAGTGGTCGCCACCGAGACGTCGCTCGACCATCCTCATCGAAAGCATGCTCTGGATGGCCTGGGAGGACATCTGGCCAAGTAAGGTGTAGGAGGAGGTCTGGGCTGTAATGTTAAATAGGCCGAAGTAACGGCCTAGTCGAGTGATGTACGGGCCCATGGATACGACTCCCTTGCGGTGCCTCTCAGTCTGATGTTGCATGGCGAGTGCGATGAAATATGCAAGGTCAATGGGATGGCCATTCGCCATGTACCATAAGAAGTAGACGTCGTGTGTGTTGACGACGCCTGTGCTCTCTCGGTGACCTGTAATAGTATGAGCTAGGAGTTCGTGGATATACCTGAGAGAGGGAGGGAGAGCGGAGGCCTTGCTGAAGCTGGGGTTGTATAGTTGTCTTCCTGGGGCAATCTCTTTCCAGCAATCAAGGGGTCGGATATGGATGCGCCTAGAAAGGGTGGGGAAGCTCTCCTCAGCCATAAACTGCTTGGTGTAAAGGCCGAGTGCCACACCGAATTCTGGGACGCTGAGTTGTCGAACGAGCCCTCCCAACTGAAATTGGACTGTCCCAGGATCATCGAACCGTGTCATCACCGTCTGAAGGTGGAATGTGGCACAGAACTCGAGAGTGAGTTCAAGGTATGTAGGCTCCACGATCTGAAAGAACTGGTCCCATGGGTCAGTGGCGAGCAGGGCCCGGACATCATCTACCAAGCGTACTTGTTCGAGGGCCCTCCAGTCGATGCATCGGCCCATCGTGATATTGCGAGCACGTAGCAGCTGGTAGCGCTCTTCTTGGGAGTCTTGTGAAAATGTAAGAAATGGGTGACGCACCTCGGAAGTGGGCCTAGTCGAAGAACTCCCTGGCCCCTTTCGTTTCTTAGAGGCGGGGACGGCAGCTTTCCTGGCTCAAGAAGATGACATGGGATCTACAAAAAAAACATATTTAGAAAAAACAGTAATTGATATAAAAAAAATAAGAAATGCAAATATTTAAAAAAATAAGGAGGCTAAGTAAAAAAAAATGTTCCTAATATGAATGAGAATTAACCTTGGTAGTAGAATTTAATCATTTTGAAGGTTGGCATAATAATTCTTTTTATGAATGAATGTATATATACTGAACTATATAATAAATGGCATATTTAGGTGCGTTTAAGTGGCATATTTGCAATGTGTATTAGGTGGCAACTAACTATGGTGTTAAATGGCATAAAATTGGCAAATGGAATCTAAATGGCAAGCAAAATCACAATTTGAAATTATTCTAGATTGTTCTCTATTTCCTAGTTCTATAATTGCCTAAATCAATAATAACATTAATAGAAATGTAAGGAATGCAGAAAAAAATAAAATAAATGAGAGAAAGGGAGAAAATAGAACCAAATTTGGTGTCACACGGTCGTGGGTACTGTTGCACGGGCGTGTGAATCGAGAAAATCTAGTATGGTGGCGTTTAGAGGGCTGTGGTGGTGTTTGTGGAGGTTTGGGGAGGTTTTGAAAGAAAAATCTTAGGGTTTGGATGAAATGGGAAGGGAGAAATGGCCCTGTATATATACATTTTGGGTCACACGGGCCTGTTGCACGCCCGTGTGAGTCGTGTTTAGCCCATGTTTTTTGAAAATCGGAGGTTTTTGGCGTGCCCCGTTCAATACGCACGCTTGTGTTTATTTTGAGCACGGCTGTGGAGATCAGTCATTCGTTAAACGCACGGGCGTGGTAAGGTATACACGGCCATGGAGATCAGTCCTTCGTTAAACGCACGGGCGTGTAATAAAGTGCACGGGCGTGTTTAAATTGGCAGTAGCTTCCACGGGCTTATGGCACGGGCGTGTGTCTCTATGGTTGCCCGTGCAGAAGGTGCAGGGTTGCCACGGCCATTTCGCACGACCATGTGTGTGCCTATCTTACCCGTGTAGATGTCGAAGAGTCGCCACGGCCATTTCGCACGGCCGTGAGAGTTTATCGATAGCCCGTGTTTTTGGGGAAACGGTACCCTATTTGCACACGGTCTGCCCACACGACCGTGTCTCTGCTTTTTGGTATGCGCACGGCCTTAGGCACGCCCATGTGCCTGGCCGTGTGGTCCATATTTTCTGTGGGAAAAATGTTAGTTTATGCAATAAAACCTGAAAAAATTTAAAAAGAGAATAAAGTTATTATGTTAGTGCTCGGGTTGCCTCCCGAGAAGCGCTTATTTAGAGTCTAAGCTCGACTCTTCCTGGAAATGTCAAGAAGAAGCGGGATGGAGCCTAAGCTCCTCCTTCTTTTCTGTAAAATTCTCAATTTTATAATGTTTTAGGCTATGGCCATTTACCTTGAAAGTACCGTGGTTGGGGTGTGTTACCTCGACAGTGCCGTATGGAAAGACTTTGAGAATGGTAAATGGACCTGACCACCTTGATTTAAGTTTTCCAGGGAATAGTTTCAACCTTGAGTTGTAAAGTAGGACTAGATCACCTGTTTCGAACAGCTTGGGTCATTTTAGCCTTTTGTCATGACATCGCTTCACGGCTTCCTTATATAATCGTGAGTTTTAATACGCGTTGTAGCACCATTCATCTAGCTCATTTAGCTGCAGAAGTCGCTTTTCACCTGCACTTTTAAGATCAAGGTTTAGAAATTTTATAGCCTAGAATGCTTTATGCTCGAGTTCAAATGGTAGATGACAGTTTTTTCCATAAACGAGTTTATAAGAAGATGTTCCTATGGGTGTTTTAAACACAGTTCTGTAAGCCCATAATGCATCATCTAATTTTCTAGACCAGTCCTTCCTATTTGATTCTATTGTTTTTTCTAGGATGCGCTTCAGTTCTCTATTTGGTTCTTTGACTTGGCCGCTAGTTTGTGGGTGGTAAGGGGTGGCTGTTCTGTGGTATACTCCATACCTTCTTAAAATTTTTTCAAATTGGGTATTGCAAAAATGTGTGCCCCTATCACTTATGATTATCCTAGGTGTTCCAAATCGAGAAAAAATCTTCTTCAAAAATCGTACTACCATTCTAGCATCATTTGTAGGTAAGGCTTGAGCTTCTACCCATTTTGACATGTAATCTACTGCTACTAGTATGTACTTATTTCCGAATGAATTAGGGAAGGGTCCCATGAAGTCTATACCCCATACATCAAATATTTCACATGAAAGTATATAGTTTTGAGGCATTTCATTAAGTTGGGAGATATTACCTGTTTGTTGGCATTTATCACAAGAAGTCACATACCTGTTGGCATCTCTGAAAAGTGTAGGCCAGTAAAAACCTAATTCGAGTACTTTATGGGCGATTCTGGTTCCACTGTGGTGTCCTTCTGTGGGTCCTGAGTGGCAGTGTTCCAAAATTTGATATGCTTCTACGTCATCAACGCATTTTCGTATGACCTGATCTGCGCAGATTCGAAAGAGAAAAGGGTCTTCCCAAAAGTAGTTTTTCACATTAGCAATGAATCGCTTCTTTTGCTGATGGGTTAGCCCTTTTGGGGTTATATTGGCTGCTAAATAATTTGCAAAATCGGCAAACCAAGGAAGTGTCGTACCTGCTAAAGTTAGGAGTTGTTCCTCAGGGAACATATCGTTTATCTTCTCGAGGTACCTAGGCTATGTATTTTCTAGTCTCGAGAGGTGATCTGCTGCTAAATTTTCAGCTCCTTTCTTGTCTTTAATTTCCAAGTCGAATTCCTGTAAAAGTAAAATCCATCTTATTAAACGAGGTTTTGCATCAGGTTTGGCTAAGAGATAACGAAGAGCTGAATGGTCAATAAAAACAATGACTTTTGACAAAATTAAATAAGATCTGAATTTATCAAATGCAAAGATAACAGCTAATAATTCTTTCTCCGTGGTGGTGTAGTTGGCTTGAGCAGTTGTCAATGTTCTGCTAGCATAGTAGATCGGTTGGAAGTGCTTGTCCCTTCGTTGTCCTAAAACTGCACCTACGGCAAAATCACTTGCATCGCACATTAGTTCAAAAGGTAGATTCCAATCAGGTCAAATCATAATTGGGGCGTTGACTAACTTGTCTTTGAGGGTGCTAAAGGACTCTAAGCATTCTTGGTCGAAGTTGAAAGGTATGTCTTTTTCTAGCAATTTAGTTAAAGGCTTAGCTATTTTAGAGAAGTCCTTGATGAATCTACGATAAAAACCGACATGTCCTAAAAAACTTCTTATAGCCTTAACTGAACTGGGAGGGGGTAGTTTTTCAATAGTTTCAACTTTCGCTTTGTCTACCTCTATTCCTCTAGTAGAGATGTACAATACCTTCCTGAACCATGAAATGACAATTTTCCCAATTTAGCACTAGATTTGTCTCTTCACATCTTATCAAAACAAGTTTTAAATTATTTAGACAGTGTTGGAAAGAGTTACCGAAAACGGAGAAATCGTCCATGAATACCTCCATGATATCTTCTACAAATTCGTTAAAAATAGCTAGCATGCATCGCTGAAAAGTAGCAGGAGCGTTACATAAGCCAAAAGGCATTCTTCGATATGCAAACGTACCGTATGGGCATGTGAACGTTGTTTTTTCCTGATCTTCTGGAGCTATTGGAATTTGGAAGTAACCGGAGAGGCCATCTAGGAAGCAATAATACATGTGACCAGCTAATCTTTCTAACATTTGATTGATAAAGTGTAAAGGAAAATGATCTTTTCGAGTGGCGTCATTCAGCTTTCGATAATCTATGCATACTCTCCATCCTGTGACTGTTCGTGTTGGCACGAGTTCTTCTTTGTCATTGGATACCACGGTTAGCCCACCTTTCTTAGGAACAACCTGCACTGGGCTTACCCAAGAACTATCAGAAATAGGATAAATGATACCTGCATCAAGAAGTTTAATTACCTCAGCCTTTATGACTTCCTTCATGTTAGGATTTAATCGTCTCTGAGCTTGCACTGCTGGTTTATATTCATCTTCCATTAAAATCTTGTCAGTACAAAAAGAGGGATTAATTCCCTTGATATCTGAAATCTTCCAGGCTATGGCTTGCCTATGTTTTCTTAATACCTGGAGCAGTGCTTCCTTTTCTTTAGAGCTTAAATTTGATGCAATAATGACTGGCAAAGTTGAGTTCTCCCCTAAAAAGGCATATTCTAAGTGTTCTGGCAGTTGTTTTAATTCTAATTTAGGGGGTTCCTCAATGGAAGGTTTCTATCTTAGTTTATCGTGCATCTTTAAATTTTCATAGCTTATATGTCTAGTGATAGTTTCGCTAGAGTCTAATTCTTTTCTTACTTTCTCCACTTCTAAGGAGGTTCCACCCTCCCCCTGAACAAGACACAGTTCCAGTGTGTCGGTGATAGAGATCTCCTGAAAATCATCTTGAACAAAGTGATCAACCATATCAACAAAATAACAAGAATCATCTTGTTCTTTGGAAAATTTCATGGCATCATAGATTTTAAAAATGACTTCCTCTTCACCAACTCTAAGAACTAATTTACCATCTTCAACATCAATAATAGCTCTAGCAGTGGCTAAAAATGGGCGTCCTAAAATTAAAGGTACGTCAATGTCCTCATCCATGTCAAGCACAACAAAATCTACAGGGAATATAAATTTATCGACTTTTACTAGCACGTCTTCAATGATTCCCCTAGGATATTTAACAGATCTATTGGCTAATTGGATGCTTATCCTAGTGGGTTTAGGTTCCCCTAGACCTAGTTGTTTGAACATTTTATAAGGCATGAGATTAATACTTGCACCTAAATCAGCCAATGCTTTATTAATAATTAAGCTACTAATTAAACAAGGAATAGTAAAACTCCCTGGATCCTTTAGCTTTGTTGGCAGTTTATTTTGGAGAATGGCTGAACATTCCTCGTTGAGTTCCACTGTGGCTAATTCTTCCAGCTTTCTTTTGTTCGTCAGGAGCTCCTTTAGGAATTTCGCGTATTTCGGCATCTGTGAAATTGCTTCAACAAAGGGTAAGTTAATATGTAATTATTTGAAAAGTTCAAGAAACATACCGAATTGGGCGTCTGTTTGGTCCTTCTTTAACCTTGCTGGGTATGGGATGCATGGTTTATATTCCTTGAGTGTTGGAGGGGCGTCATCCTTAGATTCCTCTACTTTGTCTTTCGGCAGTTCGTGAGTATACTTCTTTTCTGGTTTTGCTAGCACCTTACCATCTCTTAGAGTGATTGCTTTGACATGTTCTCTGGGATTTGGTTCAGTGTTGCTTGGAAGCCTACCATGAGGCCTTTCTGAGATTAATTTTGCAAGCTGACCGATTTGGTTTTTGAGTCCTTTGATAGAGGCCTGTTGGTTCTTCAATGCTGTTTCAGTGTTTTAGAAACGGGTTTCTGAGGCGGCCATGAATTTAGTGAACATGTCCTCAAGGTTCGGCTTCTTTTCTTGTTGAGGTGGTGGCTGCTGGAATACCGGAGGCTGTTGTCTTTGATTTTCTTGTCCTCCCCATGAAAAATTTGGGTGATTTCTCCAACCTGCATTATACGTATTACTATAAGGATTATTTTGAGGTCGAGAATTATTACCCATATAATTGGCTTGTTCGGCTTCCATGTTGTGTAGATGGTCTGAATTAAACATATTTCCTGAGGCTGCATCACATTGCATCACTGGTTGAGCCTGCGTGGAACCAACAAAATTATCAAATTTTTTATTTAAAAGTTCTACTTGGTTAGTGAGCATAGCAACAGCATCAATATTATAGACTCCTGCGGCTTTCGTCGGCTTTGTCCTCATGACTTGCCATTGATAGTTATTCAATGACATTTCCTCAATAAATTCGTAAGCTTCGTCAGGTGTTTTATTATTGATGGTTCCGCCTGCGGCTGCATCGATCATCTGCCTAGTTGACGGGTTTAACCCATTATGAAAAGTTTGAACTTGTAGCCATAAAGGTAATCCGTGGTAAGGGTATCTTCTTAAAAGATCTTTGTACCTTTCCCAGGCATCGTAAAGCGTTTCTAAATCCATCTGCACAAAAGAAGAAATATCGTTTCGTAATTTAGCAGTTTTAGCAGGGGAAAAATATTTAAGCAAGAATTTTTAAGACATTTGGTCCCATGTAGTAATTGAGCCTCGTGGTAGAGAGTTTAACCACTGTTTTGCCTTATTCTTAGGGAAAATGGAAATAGCCTTAGGCGAATGGCGTCATCAGTAACGCCATTGATTTTAAAAGTGTCGCATAGTTCCAAAAAATTGGCTAGATGTGAGTTGGGATCTTCATCCTGTAAACCGTCAAACTGCACAAGTTGCTAAATCATCTGAATAGTACTAGGTTTTAATTCAAAATTATTAGCAGCAATAGCAGGTCTAATAATACTAGTTTGAGTACCAATCACACTAGGTTTAACATAATCATACATAGTACGCGGAGCTTCTTCTGGTTCAGCGGGTAGTGCTGGAGGTTGGTGAATATTTTGATTTGCGGCCATCTCTTCAGTAGGTTCTGGCTCTTACTCAAGTTCCTACTCTGGATAATGTAAACTTCGTCTAATTTCTCTACGATTTCTGCAGACTGTAGCTTCCAAATCTTCGTCAAAAAGTAGTGGCCCTGACGGGTTGTTTCTAGTCATAAACTAGAAAAACCTAGAAAGAGAATAAAAATAAAGATAAGAATTAAAAATAAAAAAAAACAAAATAATAGAGAAATAAATATTATAAATATTATAAATAGTAATGGCTAAAGTAATAGAAATCGAGCTTTCACAATATTTCAGTTAAGTCCCCGGCAACGGCGTCAAAAACTTGATATCCGCGTGATATGAAGTAATAAAATTTACAAAGAACTTGATCAAACCTAAACTGACTAATATCACGACGTTTTAAGGCAAGCGCACCTGTCGACAGTAGTATAGTCTAGTGATAAGATCGAGTATCGTACCCAAGGGAACCGGAAGTACTATTACTCACTTCCTTTCTATTATTTAACCTAAAAATTAAATGAGGGTTTGTCTAAAACTAACTCTAAAATCAACTAAGGAAAAACAGGAAAAATAAAGTGGGAAGACCTTTTAGGGAAAAGCTAATTGATATGATCAATACTTAAGGGAGAATCCACCTAGACTTCACTTGTTATTAATTTCTTGATTAATACAAGTTATTTACTTGACTTGATCCATAGAGATCCCTAATCTATGCTAAACCCTCCGTCGAGGTGAAGAGCAACTAGGCCTAAGTTGTTAATTAAAGTTCCTTTATTAATTAACTTCCTAGGTTGCATTAATTCGATCCATGGTTCCCCATATTAGGTTTGACCCTAATCCGGCTGATTTATGTCGCCCTATGTCTAGGGTTGCATGCAACTCCGCTTAATTATGGTAGATCTACTCTTATCACAGGGACTTTTGCTCCTCTGCTCTAAGCACATCCAATTCTTGAATTAATACCTAGGATTATTAAGTCAAGGATTAAAAACACATAACTAAGAACAATTCAAGTAATTCTCATAAAAATCAAGAATAAATAACAAGATCTGTCTTAGGTTTCATCCCCCTCAAGTATTTGAGGGGTTTAGTTCATAATAATAATGGAAAACATCTCAGAAGTTTTAAAATAACAAATCATAAAAGAAACCAAAAACCCCTGAAGGAATTTAGGAGAATCCTCTATGTTTGATGTAGAACTTCGGCTCCTGAGATGAATTGATTGGCTTCTCCCTTCGAGTAATCCCTTGCTTCAACCTGTGGTGTGGCAGAAAGACGAGAGGAAAAGAATATAGAGGGTGTGTAAAAGGTGGAAGAAGACCTCCTCTATGTTGTCTTATGGGATCTTTATATAGAGAACTTTTGGGGACTCTTTCTTAGCCCCTAAGCATCCCAATTCGAGTGAAATTCGTCTTTCCCACGACTAGAACACGCCCATGTTCCACGCCCGTGTGGGTTCGATAAAGGCCGTGTGATTTAGCACGCCCGTGTATAGTAGCCGTGCTTGTCGGGGCTTTGTCCGTGTGATCTTCCTGAGGCACGCCCGTGTGGCACGGCCGTGTGGCATCTCTTGACCCGTGTGATTCATGTTTTTTGGTCCATTTTTCACCGTTTTAGGCCCGTTTTCTGTTCTTTCATCTTCCCTATGCTCTCCTGAGTATAAGATATGAAAAAGGGGGGTTCAGAGCGCCAGTTCTTATAAAATTAGTAAGAAACCATCCAAATTATAGGCTAAAAGTGAGGTAAAAATATGTATAATTTTGTGTTTATCACTCGATCGAAGCCATTTTGTAAGGAGCAATAAAAATAGGTGTAATGCCAGGAGCCAATTCTATGCCAAACTCTATCTCTCTAACTGGAGGTAATCTAGGCAACTCTTACGGAAATACATCTTGATACTCACAAATTACTAGCACTGACTCCATTTTCAACTCTGACTTTTTGGTATTCATCACAAACGTAAGGTAAGCTTCATACCCTTTTCTTATACATTGCCGAACAATCATGGAAGAAATCACTATGGGCAAGCTCTCAGATTCCTCTAATTCAACCCGAAGTGTATCACCGTTCTCACATTTTAATTCAATAAACTTTCTACTACAATTGGTTATCGCCTCATGAGTGGTTAGCTAGTCCATACCAAGGATTACATCAAATTCTTTGAATGGCAAAAGCATGAGGTTAGCTGGGAAACAATGACCCCTAATCATCAAAGGGCAATCTCTACATACTTTGTCTACCAACACACACTTGCCTAGGGGATTGGACTTTTATCACAAACTCCATGGACTCTACGGGTATACTCATGCTAGAGGCTAGTTTCATGCAAATATATGAGTGGGTAGACCCTGGGTCTATCAAAGCAATAATAGAAGTTTCTTGAAGAGAAAATGTATCTGTGATTACATCGGGTGATGATGCCTCTTCGCGAGCTCGAATGGCATACGTCCTGGTTTGCACTCTACCCCTAGGTCTCACAGTCCGTTCTCTTGGCATGCCTTTACTACTTGCTCCCGTACCTAGGTTTCTCTGGGGTCCACCTCTAGAGGGAGCATTACCCGATCTTGCACTCTGATCCTTGAGCTTTTCAGCCATTTTAGGGCACTCTCTAATAAAGTGGTCCTAAGAACCACATTTGAAGCAAGCTCTCTCATGTGCGCGGCATTCACCGAGGTGGGGTTTACCGCACCGAGGGCACTCAAGTCTACTAGGTCGAGTGTTACCCACACTCACAACGGAGGTGGTATGAGCTTTGGAGGCTAAATACTGTCTATCTTTCCCTTTACTGGAGAACCACGCTGAAGTAGCTGATCGTGTAGTAAATTCCTTTAGCTTCTTAGAGTAGGATTGGAACAACATACCAAACGGTCTCTTTCTCGAGTCACGAGACTCCATCTCAGCTTTCCTTTTCTCTTTAGCTAACTCTTCAGCCTTACAAGCTCTATCTACTAGCACAACAAATTCTTTCAATTCAAGAATACCAACAAACATTTTAATGTCCTCGTTTAATCCATCCTCAAACCTCTTGCACATAATGGCCTCGGTGGATACCCATTCTCGAGCGTATTTACTGAGTTTCACGAACTCACGCTTATACTCAGTTACGGTTATTTGACCTTGCTTCAACTCTAGAAATTCCATATGCTTCTGATCAATAAATCGAGGACTGATATCCTTCTTACGAAAGTCCTCTTGAAAAAACTCCCAGTTGACCCTTTCCTCTGGTACCACTGACACAAGGGGGTACCACCACTGATAGGCGAAATCTCGAAGGAGGGATACAACATACATCATGCACTCTTCAGGTGTAAACGCTAATTGATAAACCGTAAATTATACATATTTTTACCTCATGCTTTGCACATTTATGGATGAATTGTTTCTTGATTTGTGGAATTTGATGCTCCTAAACCTTTAATTTCAAGTTTTATACTCAGGTGAGCTTAAAGGAGTGAAAAGAACAAGAAACGAGCCGAAAATGGAGAAAATGGGCCAAAGCAAGGAATTAACACAGCCTAGAAGTTCACCACACGGGTGTGTCACACGGCTATGCCACATTAAGAGGTTCGAGCACGACATAGACTCGATTTACACAGGCAACCCACACAGTCGTGCCATATTAACAGGCTTGAACACGACCTAGCAAATGACTCACATAGGAGTGGCATACGGGCGTGTCCTTGTCGTGAGGAAGTTCAATTTCAGGAGGAAAAAGCTACTTAGGGGCTAATAAAGACTTTCCAAAATCTATATAAAGACCCTAGGAAGCAACTACAAGGGTGTGCATTACTCCTGCCAAGGGTACAGTCTTCCCGCCAAGACGTAGAGCTAAAGGTAGGGAATTGCTTGAAGGAAAGCCTATTGATCCATCTCAGAAGCCAAGGTCTACATGAAGACAAAGGATCTCCTTTCATTCCTTTCAAGAGTTTTTGGGTTTTCTTATGTTTAGTTATTTTCTTTACTCTGAGATGTTTCTTCTTATAAACATGAACTAAAACCCCAAATATCTAAAGGGGATGAAGCCTAAGATGAATCTTGTTATTGTTATCTGAACTATATGATAAATATTTGGCTTGTTCTTATTTGTGTTTTTAATTCTTGAATTGAAATTTCCGGGACATTAATTTAAGTCGAATGTGCTTAGGCAGAGGAGCAAAAGTCCTTGTTTACGAGTAGATCCAACACCATTAAGCGGAGTTGATCGCAATCCTAGACATAAGATGATGAAAATCTGTCGGATTAGAGTCAAATCTAATATGGTGAACTGTAGATCGAGTTAATACAATATTAGGGGTTTTAATTTGAAAGAAATTTCAATTAATCAACCTAGGGTTAGTTGTTCTTATTCTCGACGAAGATATTAACGTAATTTAGGGATCTATACAGATCAACTCGAATGAATAAATCGTCTAGTTTAGAGTTAGATAAGAAGTGAAGTCTAGGTGGATTCTTCCTTAGGTTTTGTCCTTATCAGTCAGTTCTCCCAAAGTAATTTTCCCTAATTTACTCTTTGTCGTGTCTTTAGTTTAATTTGGAATAGTTTACAACCAAACCCTTTTTATTTTTAGGCTAGATAATAGGAAAAAAGTCATTACTAGTACTTTTAGTTTGTTGGATTCGATATTCCAAACTTGCCACTAGCTATACTACTATTTGATAGGTGAGCTTGCCTTTTATCGTGATCATAGTCAGATTTTAGGTACGATCAATTTATTACTTCATCACATCACGAGATCAAGTTTTTGGCACCGTTGCTAGGGAACTAGGATATTAGGAACACTCGGTTCCTATTACTTTAGCCATTTTTTACTTTTATTGCAATTTATTTTCTATTTTTATTTTAGGTTTTTACTCACTAAAATTTTCATTTTATTTTTCTCTTCTAGGTGTCTCTACTTTATGACTAGAGGAAACCTAGGAGGACCATTATTGTTTGACGATGATTTAGAAGCCAAAGTTGTAGAACTCGTAGAGAAATAAGAAGAAGATTGCGATGCCCAGAATAAGGACAGGATAATCAGCTACCTCCTGTAGTAGCTGCAAATCCTGTCAAGCAAAATCCTGTTCCTCGTACTATTTATGATTATGCTAAACCTAATTTGGCTAGTACTGAATCTAGTATTGTTAGGCCTACTATTGCTGTAAATAATTTTGAACTGAAACCTAACAGTATTTAGATGATACAACAGTTTGTTCAGTTTGATGGTTTGCAGGATGAAGATCCTAACGCTCATTTAGCCAACTTTTTGGAACTATGCGACACATTTAAAATAAATGGTGTTTCTGATAAGGCCATTTGTCTTTGGCTATTCCCATTTTCCTTGAAGAATAAAGCTAAGCAGTGGTTAAATTCTCTACCACGAGGGTCTATCACTACATGGGAACAAATGACCGAAAAATTTTTACTTAAATATTTTCCGTCGGCTAAAACGGCTAAATTAAGGAATGATATGTCTTTTTTTGTGCATATGAATTTAGAAACACTTTACGATGCTTGGGAGAGATACAATGATTTATTGAGAAGGTGCCCTCACCATGGGTTACCCTTATGGTTACAAGTTCAAACATTTCACAATGGTTTGAACCCTTTTACGAGACAAATGATCGATGTAGCCGCCTGTAGAATAATAAATAACAAAACACTAGAAGCAGCTTATGAGTTTACAAAAGAGATGTCACTAAACAAATATCAGTGGCAAGTCATGAGAACAAAGCCACAAAAAGCTGCAGCGGTTTTTAATGTTGATGAGGTCACCATGCTTTCTAATCAGGTAGAACTCTGAAATAAAAAGATTGACAGTTTAGTTGGTTCTACACAGGTACACCTAGTGATGCAGTGTGACATGAGCAATTTCGAGTACCCTACCTATGGATATGGCATGGAAAACGAGCAAGCCAACTATATGGGTAATAATTCTAGATCTCAGAATAACCCTTATAGTAACACTTACAATGCAGGCTAGAGGAATCACCCTAATTTTTCATGGGGAGGACAAGGTAACCAAGGAAATCAGAGACCACCACCTCTTCCGGGATTTCAGCAACCACCGTACCAATAAGAGAAAAAGCCAAACCTTGAGGAGATCCCACAAAATTTATCCCAGTGTTAGAAACTCATTTCCAGAACACCGAGACGGCATTTAAGAACCAACAAGCATCCATCCAAGCACTCGAGACTTAAATAGGCCAGCTCGCTAAGCTAATCTCTGAAGGACCACAAGGTGGTTTACCAAGCAACACTGAGACTAACCCTAAGGAGCAACTCCACGCCATTGACACAATTGTTGAAGAAGGGTTGGCCAAAACCACAGCAGAGCTAGGTAAAGAAAGTATGGCAAGTAGAGGTGGGGACGAGGTAAGTCACAAAGAACTATTTGTCAGAGAATATAAGCCTCGTGTCCTATATCCTAACTCAATAAGGAAAGACATCATAGACGAGCAATTCGGTAAATTCCTTAAACTCTTAAAGAAATTATATATTAACTTACCATTTATTGAAGCTCTGCTGCAGATGCCAAATGCTGTTAAGTTTTTAAGAGAGCTCCTGACGAACAAACAAAAGCTAGATGAGACATTACATGTGGAATTGAATGCAATTTACTCAGCTATTTTGTAGAATAAGCTACCCAACAAACTAAAAGATCCAGGGAGTTTTACAATTCCTTGTTTACTAGGTAGTTTAGATGTTAAAAATGCTTTAGCTGATTTAGGGGCAAGTATTAATGTAATGCCATACAAATTGTTTAAACAACTAGGTCTTAGGAAACCTAAACAAACTAAGATGAGCATCCAATTCGCTGATAAAACCATTAGATTTCCTAGGGGCATAATCGAAGATGTGCTTGTCAAAATTGATAAATTTATATTCCCAGTCGACTTTGTTGTTCAGGACATAGATGAGGATAGCAATGTACCCCTAATCCTAGGGCGACCCTTTTTAGCGACTGCTAGAACCATAATTGATGTAGGCTCAGGCAAGCTCACACTTCGTGTAGGTGATGACAAAATTACTTTGCAGGCTCGTAATTCTAATAAGATTGTTTACGATAAAGATATTATTACAAGTCCTGATAATAAAAGCAATCTCACCACCCAACCTTCTTTGCATAATACTCTTCACATAGGTACGATCAAACAACAGCCGAATCCATCCAAGGGGAACACTAATGAAAAATGGATGCTACAACTTGAAGAATTAGACAAGTGACTGAATTATCGACAAGAGAAACCCAAAGTATGCCACATCACACCAGAGCATCACCATGATGACCCTGAGGTAAAAACGAATGAATTTAAGGTAGGGGATGAGGTATACTTAGAGGAGGAGGATCCTCGAATTTCGAATTCAAAAGCTCATACAGGTGATACACCTGCCTTCACGATAACGAAAATTTTCCCCTATGGTACAGTCGAGATAACCCATAAGACATTTGAGACTTTCAAGGTAAATTATACTCAACTCAAACCTTATTTTGATAGTGAAACTAATAGAAAGAGAGAGGAGTTTGAACTCCTCAAACCACCGTAGCCATGCAAGCTTGAAAGAAGTTAAGCTTAGACTATAAACAAGCGCTTCTCGGGAGGCAACCTGAGCACTAACATAGTAAAGTTCTTTAATTCATCAACTAACTTTTTGAATGCAGGTTTTTCATGCCACATGGTCATGCCCACGGGCGTGCCCAAGGCCGCGTAGACACCATCGGCAAAGACATGGCCGTGCAATATGGCTATGCACCAACATGACAAAAATTTTCCCAACATGGGCTTCGACAATTCACCACGGCCGTACAAGGTGGACGTGGCCAATCCTGACAAATCGACATGGGCTGTAATAATGAGCCACAGTCGTGCGAGGTGGCCATGGTCAAACCTGACAAATCAACAGAGGCGTGCAACACGCCCGTGTCCTAAAGCTGTAGTCGATCCTGTTAATTCAACACGGGTATGCGACACACCCATGCCCTAACCCTGTGGTCGAACTTGCCAATTCATACACGGGCGTGTGACCCCATACACGAGTGTGGGAGAAGCGAACATCAAAGGACACAGCCGTGCGACACGGCCGTGTCCCCTAATACGCCTAAAGAACACGGGCATGTGCGACGACTCAGGCGCGCCAAAACCCTTGAAATTTGAACCACATGGGTTAAAAACGATTCACACGGGTGTGTGACACGCCCGTGTGCCCCAATTTCTATAAAAAAACCCCTCACTATTCATCATCTTCTTCACTCAAAACCCTAAACCCCCTCCACCACAGCCCATACTAGCCCTCCCTAGCGCCACCGCCGACCTAGGCCACGCCACCACGCCTGTGCAAGCGTCACCACGACCGTGCTCCGCCCCTATAACCACTCATTTGATTCCCCTTTCTCCCTTTTCTCTTAATTTTTAATGCTTTTAACTATTTATTTATTCATTCTTTCATCTGTTTACACTATTATTGTTATAATGCTCATACATTTTGCATGATTCATCTAGGAAACTTATTATGCCATTTAGAACCATCCTTTGACTGCCACTTCTAACTATCTTAAGCAATTTGATTTTTAGTATAAATTGATACCCATGTCTCCATTATTTGATGCTATGCTTAGGAATAAATTTATCTTTGAATTAATCTCTTGCATGAAAGAATTTAGTAATTTTGGCTAGTCTAATTTGTCAATTAGTTTAGGAATTTATGAGTCCTCATGACTTATTCTTTTTATTCTCATTTTTTCAATCTATTTTTCAAGAATCATGCCATCCTCCCGAGGAAAGAAAATAGATGTCCATGCTTCTAAAAAATAAAAGGGGCACGGTGGTTCCTTTTCCAGAGCCACAACTGAAATCAGACACCCCTTTGTCCAGTTTCCGTATAGTTCCCAAGAGGAACTGTTTTAAATTCTAAGGGCTAGACCCCTCGGAGTAGGAAGGTGCATTGATTGGGCCGCATTAGTACGGGTCCAATTAGCAGACGCAGTACGAGCCTTATTGACGACGGACCCGTTGGACCAATTCTTCCAGATCGTTGAGTCCACCTATCTCGAGCTTACCTTAGAGTTATGCTCCACATTCCACCTCTAAACTGTCATGTCTCGACACGACGATCTAGGGACGATCTAATTCTGCCTTGGAGGCATTGGTTGATAGCTTAGTGTATTGGAATTTGGTACTGCACTTGGTTTATACACCGAGCAGTTTTTGGAGGAGGAAAACTTCTCAGAGCTTCACCGCCACATCCACTTCTCACCATCTAAGTGTTGGCAGGGCCTGGTCCCTACTCTGGCCACATATGACCTCAGTCACTCCAAGGCGACAGCTCTCACCCCATCTCTGAGGTACCTACATGCTCTACTCACACACACATTGACGGGTAAACGTGAGAGCTCCAGCGTCGTGAACACCTATGATGCTTACTTTTTGTGTAGCATAAAGCATGCACATGTGCTCGACCTCGCGTACTTCATCGCCTACACCATTCAGTACCAAACCGAGTGGCATCGAAGGGGTGTAATCTCGATGGGCCCGTACGTGACCCGCCTGGCGCGCTACTTCAGCCTCCTCAAAATAGAGGCCCAGACATCCTCTTAGACTCTCATCGGCCAAATGTCCCCGTAGGGCATCCAAAGTATGCTTCACATGAGGATGATCGAGCGCCAACGTGGGATCGACCCTCATCGATACTGATTATCTCAGTCCACAGAGCAGGAGGACCCAGAGGACATTCTTGATGATGTCCCCCATCCCACAAGGAGCCACCGCCCACTCGCCGCCCAGTTTATGGGGCAACTTCAAATTATGTCACTTCTGAGCAATTCACACAATTCCAGCAGTAATATTTTTCGCGCCTTAATCACATTGATGCTACTCTATCTCAGATTTGTCAGCATCTTCATCTCACATCGCCGCCCCGACCTCACGAACCATCTGAAGATTAGGACTCACGAGTTTATAAATTCACTAAAATTTATAAATGCTATCGCAGTTTCAAAAGAGCTTTACAGCTCAAATCTAAAGGGAAAACCCTGCCACGACTGCTGTGTCCTACTCGAGCATGACCATAGCCACCACGACCCCAATCATCATACCCTTGTAGGACAGAAATTATGGATAAACACCCTTCCCTACAAATCTTCACACCTCCAACTCAAGGAATTCATCCAATATTCAGGGAGTTTCACTTCTTTCCCTCTCTTATGATTTTATGCTTCTATTGTTACTAACTTTATCGTTGTACATAGAGGGCAATGTACATCTTAAGTGTGGGGGTAATTCACCTTTATTTTTTGTATTATCCTTGAACCCTTGAAAATTTTCTGCCACTGACTTGTTGCATTGTTCTCAAAACCCAAATTCTCACTTTCACTCTCTGCATTATTCTCAATCCCCTATTGAAATGAATTCTAATTGATTTATGATTTTTATTGATGTGTTGAGAATTAAGACATAGGTAGTTATGCTTTGATTATTCAAACTTTAAGACATTAGATAATCAAGCATGACAAGTTGAAATTTTTGAGAATTTAAATTTTTCTAGGTTGTTTTCCCCAATTTTAAGTGTTATCTTGAAATTTGAAATTCGCAAGATTGACATCAAAAGCCATAATTCTGGTGAGATCTTTGAGCCTTTTGAGCATACATCCTTTCGTGCTCACTTTTATTGTTGCTTTGAGTGAGTTAATATTGATCTATTATTCTAGAACTTGCTTCGATTGTACATGTCGAGACCACATCATTGATTTGATATACCAAAATGATAAAGGCACTTAGGTTTTAACCCACTTACTCCATAAAAACCTACCTTCATAAATTAACCCCTAGTGCACCCCATTGAGCCTAACAAACCATTCATTCACTTACCTTCAATATTAACCTATAACCCATTTTTTGTTGAATTCCCTTCAATTGTTTTGATCCCTATTTTTGTCGAGATTTGAGTTGAATAATTATCTAGCTTTGTTCTCATTTTCAGCTTGTAAAGTTTATAAATATTTGACTTGTTCTTAAAAAAATGTGTATATTTCAATTGTAATTCAATGTTTTGCATATTTCCATGTAATTTTTGAGCTTTTGTTCTTAGACGATGTTATCTAAAAAAGAAAGGCTTTACTCTAGGAATATGTTTCAATGATAGAGATTTTTCTAGTTAGAAGATCTTTTAATTCAATCTCGATTCTAACCCACTTTTTTAGCTTGTGATCTCACCCCTAACCAAGGCCACGTTACAACCCTTGAAAGACCTTTTGATCGATGTATCATGTCAATGCAAGTGGTGGAGATTTGATTTTCCTGCAAGGTTATGGTAATAATGTGATAGCCCTATTTTGGCCCTAATCGAAAAAGTGGTTTCGAAATCATGAAACCGAGTCAAAAATTTTTTGAAATATTATTTTCTATGTTTATACTATGTGAATTATCATGTGTGAAAATTTGGTACTTTAATTTTGTCAATTGGATGTCAATTTATTAATTTATGGCTCAATCGCATAAAAGGAAAATTAGTGGGACAATGTGCAAGTGCCGAATTGTAGATGTTCTTTTAATATAAAGGACTTAAGATGCAATTAGACCATGCATAAATTGCATGGACAAAATCGGCCATGTGATAGTGGAGAAGAAATGATTATAAAAGGGCTAAAATGGTAAATTAATAAGTAGTGTTCATGCATGTAATAGTAAATCAAGTAATGGTTGCACATTTTTACTTTAGTTTTGCCGAAAACTAAAAGGAAAGAACTAAGGAAGGAATTCTTAAGCATTCGGCACTCTAGGAGCAAAAATTTTAGGGTAAATTCATGTTAATTTGATTATGTTTTAATGTTCTTAAGCTTCTTGCCGATTCTATCTTAAACCCACAAATTTATCTCTTGAATTAGTAGTGATTTCATGTTCGGTAAAGGATAAGAAATTATTAAATTCAGAAATTATGATAGAAATGGATGAATGGGTGTTTGATGGACATTATGATGTTAAAATATAGGTGATTATAAGTTTGTAAGTTTAAATTGAGAAATTGGTGCTTGAGTGGTTCAATTGTTTAAAATGGACATTCGGCTAAGGTGTTTTAATGTGAGGGTTTTAACTAAATATTAGAAAACAATGCCTAAGTGTTAATCTATACGTGTATAATTGCCGAATGACTTGTTAATTAATGAATTGAATATTTGTTTATAATTTGAGGTTATTGAAAGTTTGAATTAGATGATAAATAGCAATCGACTATTGTGTTTATATGAATATAGATGCCGAATGTGGACTTAAGCAAGTAATTGAATAATTTGTTGTTTATTTAGGTGATTGAAAGTACAAAAATGGTTTATGGATAAGGGGCATTTGGCAATGGAGGTTAAATTGTAAAACCTCATACTAGTTAATAGAAGTAAATTTTGACTTCTAAGAATTTACCTACCTATGACCGAATGTGATAAATTGTCAAGGAATAATTTAGTTTGTTTGTGTTTTAAAGTGAATTGAAATGAGGTTTTGCCAAATGTCTTTATTGGTGTGTAAAATTAGAAATGTATAGTTAAATTGTTAGTATGTGTTATATGGTTGCCGAATGTGAACAAAGATGAGAAATGGGGATAAAGATGAGTTTGAGCTTGTAAAAAAAATTGATATATGTGACTTAGTGGATATTTGGTAATCGGCTAATGTGGCTAATATGCATTTAGATATATATATATTACGATGGCCGAATGTGGTCATGAATAATGATGTGAATGAATTGTGTTAACGAGTTGCCGTATGTTTCATATTATGAGAAATTATTGATGTTTGAACCTAAATAAATTAGTTAAGTAATTAAACAGACCGATTTATTTTACCTAGCTCAAGAGCAAAAGGAGCTTAACTCGAAAAGGGAAAAATTGAAACTAATTGAATAGTCAATCCGTAGTCGTTCGATGACATTCGAGGTAAGTTCTTAAGTGTTTAAACTTGATTCTTTTGTATGAGTAAGAGTTAATGAATATAACAAAGAAAATGCAAATTTTATATGGTCAATGTATCGCATGATTATTGAATTTAAGGCTATAAGCCGAATGTGACTAATAGATCTAATTTGAAATGGATGTGATGATATGATGTGTTTAAAGATCAATTATGAAGAGTGAACTACTCTGTATGTGATATACTCGAAGGATAGAAACCTTTGTGAATAAATACATATTCGGCTATGTATATATATATATATATAAACATATATACAAGTGCGAAAGGCAGATTAAAAAGGTATGAGATGATATGTGTTTTGATTATCGTAATGTGATATTCGAGCCTTGGCCTAGAAAGCTTTACGCTGGTGAATATTATTGGGCTCCGAGCCTAGTAGGCGTAATGCCGGTGAAATGATATCGGACTTAAAACTCTAGCAGGCTTATTGCCGGTGATGAATTTGGGTTATTACCTAGCAGGCAAATTACGGGTGAACTATTAAAAAGTGTGGCGATATGAGGCTATGTGCTAATACGGTATGTGAATTCGTTCCATAAATTAAATTATTCAGGTATGTCCAACTCATTTACGTAAGTGAGAAATTGAATGAATCAGATGAATTATGTGAAGTGAACATACGAGAAATAGTTTTATGTTTATGTTCAATTACGAACATTTGGTCCTTGTGAAACTATGCGTGGAAGTGTATATATATGTGATTTCGAATATGGAATATGTGATTTTCGAATATGGAAAGAGTATTATAAATGTGGAGATGGCTAAGTATTCTTGTTCATTTTGGGTGAATTAAAGTTGGCATTGAAATGTTAAAGTGTTCATGTTTACATGAATTCGAAGCTAATGGAATGACAGATTATAACTATACGTATGTAATTTAGTATATTCAGCCATGTGGTAATAAGCTTTGATAATGTTATATGTTATGTTGGATATTTGATTATTAAGTAGAAATTGTTTTTATAATGTGAGTACACATATGAATAAAGTTCATAAGTGAGTTAATTATTTAAATTACTTAAGACTTACTAAGCTTAATTGCTTACTGTGTATGTTTGTGTTCTTTTCTATTTTATAGATTTAGATCGGAAGCTACGAGTTCGGGGGTTCAAGTCTAAAGTCATCTACACTATCGTTACTGTTTTGGTACTCTTTAAAAAGTCTATATTTTTTAAGATGGCATGTATAGGCTTAACTCCTTTTTGAAACAATTTTTATTTTGGCTATGCATATATTAAAGCCATGCGAAAATGGCTTGCCTAATTGCTAAGTATGAATGTATAGTTTGACGAAATTATGTGGTTGATAATTTTGTAAATATTTGTTGATGTTAATCTGGGCCTAATTATATGAATTAACAATTGTGTCATAAGCTTGGAAAAGTCTTATAATCGGCTATAGCTTTAGGTAATTACCAAATGAATAGTATAAATTTGGTAAGTTGCATAATCGGCCTATAGGTAAATTATTCAATCCGATGTACATGTTTAGCTTATCGATTAAGCTTTACTTTGTTTAGTATAGAAATTCGAAACTTAGTTAGGTGAAAGGCTCTTTTGATACTTACATACATGCCTTCGGGTATGATCCTGAAATGGTGACAATTGTAAGGTTACTTCGTTATTTATGCATGTTCATTAATGAATGACTAGTTCGATCTGTCTTCTGATCTGTAATGCCTCGTAACCCTAAATCGGCACGGGTACCAGTTAGAGGTGTTACAAATAACTTTTCAGGTTGACTAATGAGTGCTTAATTTCTTAACACTAAACACTTCGAGTGGATAGAGTGAATCTTTAGTGAGGATGTCAACTCTTGTTGATTTTGAGTTCAAGGTAATTACCTAGAAGAAGGGAGGAAACCTATGTTTCTGTGATAAAATTCTCAACTTAGACTGCTTGAGACTTTGATTTTGTTTTGGTTGAATTTTCAATGTATGGTTACTTGTGGATTAGTTTGAAACATTATTGATAAGGATTATAAGTTGAGAGGAATGTTTTTTATTGTGAATTCAGATTCTACTTAAGGACAAGCAAAGGCTTAAGTGTGGGGGTATTTGATAAACCGTAAATTATACATATTTTTACCTCATGCTTAGCACATTTATGGATGAATTATCCCTTGATTTGTGGAATTTGATGCTCCTAAACCTTTAATTTCATGTTTTATACTCAGGTGAGCTTAAGGGAGTGAAAAGAACAAGAAATGGGCCAAAAATATAGAAAATAAGCCAAAGCAAGGAATCAATACGGCCTAGAAGTTCACCACACGGGCATGTCACACGGCCGTGCCACATTAACAGGTTTGAGCACGGCCTAGACTCGATTCACACGGGTAACCCACAAGGCTGTGCCACAGTAATAGGCTTGAACACGGCCTAGCAAACGACTCATACGGGCGTGGCACATGGGCGTGTCCCTGTCGTGAGGAAGTTCAATTTCACGAGGAAAAAGTTACTTAGGGGCTAAGAAAGACTTTCCAAACTCTATATAAAGACCTTAGGAGGCAACTACAAGGGTGTGCATTACTCCCGCCAAGGGTATAGTCTTCCCGCCAAGACGGAGAGCTAAATGCAAGGAATTACTCGAAGGAAAGCCGATTGATCAATCTCAGAAGCCAGGGTCTACATAAAGAGAAAGGATCTCCCTTCATTCCTTTTAGAAGTTTTTGGGTTTTCTTATGTTTTGTTATTTTCTTTACTCTGAGATTTTTTTCTTATAAACATGTACTAAAAACCCAAATATCTAAGGGGGATGAAACCTAAGACGAATCTTGTTATTGTTATCTGAACTATATGATAAATATTTGACTTGTTCTTATTTGTGTTTTTAATTCTTGAATTGATATTTTCGGGATATTAATTTAAGTCAAATGTGCTTAGGTAGAAGAGCAAAAGTCCCTGTTTAAGAGTAGATCCAACACAATTAAGCAGAGTTGATCACAATCCTAGACATAGGATGATGAAAATCTACCATATTAGAGTCAAATCTAATATGGGGATCCATAGATCGAGTTAATGCAAGACTAGAGGTTTTAATTCGAAAGAGATTTCAATTAATCAACCTAGGACTAGTTGTTCTTATTCTCGACGGAGATATTAACATAATTTAGGGATCTCTACGGATCAAGTTGAATGAAGAAATCGTCTAGTTCAGAGTTAGATAAGAAGTGAAGTCTAGGTGGATTCTTCCTTAGGTATTGTCCTTATCAGTCAGTTCTCCCAATGTAATTTTCCTCAATTTACTCTTTGTCGTGTCTTTAGTTTAATTTAGAATAGTTTACAACCAAACCCTCTTTATTTTTAGGCTAGATAATAGGAAGAAAGTCATTACTAGTACTTTTAGTTCCTTGGATTTGATATTCCGGTCTTGCCACTAGCTATACTACTATTCGATAGGTGTGCTTGCCTTTTATCATGATAATAATTAGTTTTTAGGTACGATCAATTTATTACTTCATCACATCACGAGATCAATAATTCATCGAATACCCTGATGGTATTATCTAGCCAAAACTTAGCTCTTTCCGGATCATCATCTTTAGTAGCCCAGAATTCTTCTACCCCTTGTTTCTGAATCCTATCAATCGGGACTTTTCTCGTCTTACTACCTCTACAATTTGGGGAGCTACCGGGGTAGATTTAGGAATAGTAGGGGGTAGAGCTTGGTGCTGAGCGACCGGATTCGTTCAAACAAACTCTGTGAACTACTCATTCATCATTTGGAATAAGGCCTCCTGGGCTTCTCCTCCCTGACTACCTATAGCTGGTCTATTTTCTGACCCAACTGGCATTTTCCCTTCAATAAAAGCCGGTGCATTACTTTCTACATCATCTGTCGTAGCTCGTTCGGGATATATTTACCATAAGAAAACACATTTAGATTGTTAGGAGTCGTCACACTATCATATCACATATGTGTATACATATGGCATGTATAGCTAGACTCATGCATGTGCTAGGTTAGTCCTAGAATCGGCTAAACACTAGCTCTAATACCACTAAAACGAGCGTTAATTCTTACTCCAAATTGAAAATTTTGTAAAAACATTATTGATACTCTTATTATGAGCCTACAAGGCCACATCGGAAGTGGTTTGAAACCAATCTGGGAACTTTCGAGCTCTATGAAAAATTTTGCTTGAAACAGGGCCGCACGCCTGTGTGAAGTGGGACACGCCCGTGTGGGCTAGCCGTGTGGTCACACATGCCCATGTCCCTAACCCATGCTGAATGAATTTCTCAGTTCAATCTGACAGGTTTTAACACTGTTTGGGCACACGCTCGTGTCTATGGCCCGCGTCTGTGATAGTCCTATTTTAGCCCTAATCAAAAAAGTGGTTTCGGGACTGCAAAACCGAGTCAGAAAAATTTTTAAATATTATTTTCTGTGGTTATTATGTGCTAATTCTCATATGTGAAAGTTTCGTGTTTTAATTTTTTCATTTGGATGTTGAATTATTAAGTAAGGTCTTGTTTGCATAAAAGAAAAATTAGAGGGTTTATGTGTGAGTGCCTAATTGTAGTTGTTCTTTTAATGTAGAGGGTTTAAGATGCAATTAGACCAAGTATATTTTGCATGGACATATTCGGCCATTAGATAGTGGAAAAGCCATGATTTTATAAAGGCCAATTTAGTAATTTAATAATTAAAAACATGCATGAAATAGTAAAACAAGAAATAGTTGTTTATTTCCTCTTGTTTTTGCCAAATTCATCAAGGAAAAAGAAATAGAAAAGAACAAGAGCATTTGGCCTTTATAATGTCTAATTAAGGTATGATTTCATGTTATTTCTTTCAAATTTTGTGAATTTGAGTTGGTTGTTAAGCTCTTGATATAGCCCATGTGTTAATTTTTGAGTTTGTGGTAAATGATGCATTCGGCCATGGTTACTATGTGTTAATTTGTTGATGTTTTGATATTGTGTAATGAGAGAAGATTATAGGTGAGTATGAACTAATTAAACTTTGTTATAGGTGGCTAAAATGAGTATTTGCATTCGGCTAATGTGGTTTAATGTAAGTTTCTTGCTAAATATTAAAAAACAATGCTTAAATGTTAACCTTTGTTTGTATGGTTGCCGAATGACATCCTAGCTAATGATTTGAGTAATTGTTGTATTTTGGGATGTTTGAAAATGTGAATAGCCGTATGTGTGTTATTAGGAAAGGAATATTTAGGATGTGTAAGTGTAGATATGACAACTGATATGCCTTGGAAATTTTACATAGTATTCGGCTTTAGTGAGAAATAGAAGAAATGAAATCATTGAAAATGTTGTGTTTGGCCATGAATATGTTTGAGTGATTTCGATATTGACTTGTTGTTGTTTAAGCATGGTTAATACTTTCGGTTATATAGTTGATATACTTAAATTGTGGTCGAGTGTTAATATGCTAAAAGATTTTAAATATTAAGTTAAATGATATTTGGTCATGAGATGAATTGAAGTAGTGAACTTTGTTTGTTTGTTTAATTTAGCTCAAGAACAAAGAGAACTGAATTCGAATAGGGGGAAAGCAAAAATAACTGAATAACTGATTCGTAGTAGTTCGACAACATCCGAGGTAAGTTTTAAGTAGTTAAACGTAAATTGCATTCAATTATAAAACGATATATATTATGAGAATTAAACATTCCTTGTATTTTATGATGAGCCGAATAGAAAAGATGAAATAATGATATGTGGTATCATGCTTATGTGCCGAATGACAAATATGTCATTAAGTTTAAGTGGTATGTGGTGAAACGAAATTAAATGTTTGACAAGTGCTATGTTCGAATGATGTTAAACGTTATACGTATATTGGTGCTATATGGAAATTAGAAATATATGTTATTAGATAAGTGAAACTTAGTGATTTGATTATTCGTAATGTGTTACTCGGGCCTTTGGCCTAGCAAGCTATAAGCTGGTGTTGTTATCGGGCTTTGAGCCTAGCAAGCGTAATGCCAGTGAAGGAATATCGGACTTATAAAGTCTAGCAGGCTTTGTGCCGGTGATAAGCTCAGGATTTTACCAACAGGCTAATTGCCGGTGAATTAATAAAGTCTAAGATCATGAGACCTTGTGCTTAAATGGCAATCGGATTAGTTCAATGAATTAAGTTGTCCCGGTATGTGTTATTTATTTATATACGTGAGAATGACCTGGATAGAATTATGAATGTGTAATTGAGAAGTACTTGTGAAGTTGTTGCATATACATATATACACATATATTCGGCCATTTTGGAAATTTGTATGAAAGTAGATGTTATATATATGATTATCAACCTAGAAATTTAATGTGGATATGGTGTTATAAACTAGTTCAACTAGATTGAATTAAAGATGGCATCGCAAGGCTTAGATGCTTATGACTCTATGATTTCGAATTTAAATGAAATAATATGTCAAGACGTGTACAATGTGGCTATGCATATTTGGCCAAATGATATTATACATAGCTAATGTCATACGTGGTTTTGGGATATTTGGCTTATAAGTGGTATTGGATTATAAGTGAAACTTTGATATGTGAACTAGTATAAATGGTTAAAGGCATATGTAAACCTTGATATTGAAATTATTATCAACGAGTTATTATCATTATATATCAAATGTTTAACTTGCTTGAAGCTTACTAAGCTAAATTAGCTTATCGTGTGTATTTGTTTACCTTGGTTATAGATTGTCGTTACGTGCTCGGGGATTGTCGGTGAAGTCATCCACACTATTGTTTGTTTATCGGTACTTTTAGAAAGTAAACTTGAAACTTATGGCATGTATAGGTTAAACCGTCTTGTAAACAAGTCTGATTTTGGTATGTATATATAAGCCATGCGAAAATGGCTTAATCATTTCGCTAATTAATGTCTCATGAAATGATCATGATGTGGTCGATGCTTATAAATGTGATGTGTTTATTCGGTTTTACTTTATAACTAAATGATAAGTATGCATGTGATATAGTTGGAGTGTTGAGTGTTTATAGTTAGTGTATTAATGAAAAGGTTGGATTATTATATGATATGATTTGAATATGTCTAATTGGTAATTTAGTTATGTTATAAATATCTATTTATGAATTGACAAATAAATTTTTCATTTATGTGTGATTGATATGAAAACATGGTTTAAGTATTCAACTTTTTTCATTCATATTAATTGGATTTTTATTATGTCATTTGATATTTGTTAATTTAACCATTACGTACATGAGGTCTATTCTTTTGGATATTTGTAAAATGAGTGATAAGTTATTTCTTGATGATCGTAATGCTATGTATATGTGAAGTTGGGTACAATTTATGAAATGGTTGAGTAATGAGCTATGCAAGTTTGTTATAGGGTATTCGGTTAAAGCATTTAGAAGTGACAAAATGAATAGTGATTTTTGGTTTTATGAAAGGCCAGTTGTTTGCATACAAATTTAGTCTATGCACATGATTACATGCACTTTAGAAATGAACCATTCTATGAAATAGTGAATTCGATTTAAATGGTAATAATTCTTACAATGTGGTGCATAATTGTAATTATGTCATATGTGTATCATTGAATGTCCGGAAGTTAAGTCTCGGTTGGTAATGCCTCGTAACCCTATTCTGATGATAGATACGGGTTAGGGGTGTTACAGTGTCACTCACACGGCCTAGACACGCCCGTGTCAATAAACCGTGGAGTACTCTGATTTGATTACTATAAGCAATAGGCATTCACACGTCAAAGGTACATGCTCATGTGCTCAGCCTGTGTGCAATACTGACTTAACTACTTAAGATGCAGGGGACGCATGATCGAGCTACACGCCCTTGGTGTAGACCGTGTGTCACATACGGCCTAGACACACGCCCGTGTGCCTAACCCGTGTGGACAATATAGGCTATTTTCCAATCCTATTTGCCACCTTGAAACGCAAACAAACTCATACTAACTCCAATCTCACAACTCATGGCACAATGTACATTCTAAACAATGTACATAACTTAGACAATATTAGCCATTTCAAGGCCATTACAATGTGACTTGAGTGATAACAATAGCCAACATATTTGGCTACTCAAAATAACATATATCAAAATAATCAACTTCCTATACATGCCATACATCAAAATAACTAACTTTAATATACTAAAATGAATGGCTTGATAGTATGACGTCGAGTTCCGACTTTGGTCGATCCCCGAGCTAATTCGGCAAATCTACATGGAAAGGGAAAATGAAGGAGTAAGCATAAAATGCTTAGTAAGTTGCATGAAATAAAATAGCAATAAATGTCATGGAAAATCATTCCACTAAGGCATCATGAAATTCATATAACTTCTTACTCTTTCTCGTAACTTACTCAATTTTATAACATATTCATTCTCATGATTTACTTACTCTTGTGACTGGCTCTTTCTCATGACTTACTCATTCACATGTCTTGCTCATTCTGATGCCTTACATTTTCATATTTTCTCATGACTTATTCAAGTGTACCTGTAACAATCATCATAATTAGTCTTTCTCGTTAAACTAATTAACTTGAATACTATCTCTTTAAGAATTTTAGAATACCGAAGGATACCCGTGAGTCAATCTCATGGTATGATGTCAATGCCATATCCTAGATATGGACTTACATGGGATCAAGTTGATACCGAAGCCATATCCCTTATATGGTCTTACACAGGATCTCATATCGATGTCGATGCCATGTCCCATACATGATCTTACACGAGATGGTAGGACGATGCCATGTCCTAAACGTGGTCTTATACGGGATCTCTCTTAGATGCCCAAGCCATGTCCCAAACGTGGTCTTACAGGGGATCTATATCTCATCTTGGTCCTGACGCCATGTCCCAGACATGGTCTTATACGAGACCTCATGTTGATGCCAATGCCATGTCCCCAACATGGTCTTACACGGGATCTCATATTGATGCCAATGCCATGTCCTAGACATGGTCTTACATGGGATCTCAGTTCGGTGCCGATTCCATGTCCCAGACATGGTCTTACATGGGACCTACAATTTCTCATGTTATGACTACGGTATCCTTCGTATGCCTTAACTTTTAATCGGGCTTTCTCATTTATTTCATCATCATTTCTTTGTGAATTTCATAACAATAAATTTCATAGAAATACATAGAATTCATGAAATATCATCATAATAATTTTCATCATGCAAAATGCTAAATTATCACATACAACTTACCTTAAAAGTCACTTTGTGGATGGATGTTCAATTTAGTCCACCACTTTGCTTTTTCCCCGGTTTCGATCTGAGCTTCGCGTTTCTTGATCTAAAATGACAAATTAAGCTCGTTTAATACACGCATTAGCTAATTATCCCATAATTAACACGTTGGCAAAATTTAGAATTTTGCCCCTAAACTTTTACATATTTGCAAAATGGTCCCTAGGCTCATGTAATGAAATGATGTAATGAAATGAACTTATTTTCTTGGTTACCCATGCCTAGCTGAACCTTTCATATTCTCATAACAACCCATATTTTTCATCAATTCTCACTTTTACTACACATTTTATCACATTTGCAATTTAGTCCCTATTAGGGTCTTTCATGAAAAATCATCTAATAAAAGATGTTCACTACACTTTAAACTTTCATATTCTACATCAAAATACTTGCATGTCATGAATGAGTATATTTTTTAACATAAACCCTAGCTCAAATTTGTGGTAGAATTAGCTAGATTAAGCTACGATGATTTCAAAAATACAAAGAAAATTAAAAATGGGGCTTGGAGTCACTTATTTGGAGCTTGAAAATGAAAGAAACCCTAGCTATAGAGGGCTTGGAAATTTTGGCACACAGGAAGAAGAAGATGGACACTTTTTTCTTTCCTTTTCCCTTTTTATTTCATTCATTTACCAAATGACCAAAATGCCCTTATGGCCTTTCTTTAAAATTTTACCCTTCCACTGGAATTTTTTTCCATCATGCTAATAATTGGTCTATTTTCCAAATAAAGACCTCTAATAATTTTTATAATGCTATTTCATACTTAAACCTTCTAGAAGCTCATATTTTGCAACTTTTGCAATTTAGTCCTAAAGGACAAATTAACCACTTTTTCATAAAAATTTCTTCATGGCATTTTATCACTATCATGCAATCTTGTCATAAACTTAAAAATAATCATAAATCATACTTTTCTACTTCAAATTTGTGGTCTCAAAACCACTATTCTGACTAGGCCCTAATCTGGGCTGTTACACCCTTGCATGGTATCATGCAACTCCTAAGGTCAATAAAAGACTCAAAATAAGCTTTTTATTGAATGTAAACTAAACTATAAAAACTCGACTAAATCATAATAAAAGTGCTTATATTCAAGCTCCTCAAGTGTGAAAACTTGTGTAATCTGCTACACCAAATTATGGTAGATCAAACTCCCCCACATTTAAATTATTGCTTATCCTTAAGAAAAGCAAACAAAAATAAACAGTTATGAGATGAACCTTTAGCAAGTATAGTACAACATTGGCTTCGAAATACATAACTAAGTATTTCATATTTACGCATAATATTGACATGATATGTAGACGACTTACCACTTTTAATATCAAACACCTAATTTTAGTATATTACAAAGTATACAAGCATTAAGGTTTTCAAATGTTTAGATCCATCAATAAATTATATAGGTAAGTTGATTATCCTAGCATAATACAAATAGTTGTGTAAGTAATTATCTGATATGATGTCAATTTATGAATAAGTTTACCTAGATAACATAAGGCTATTCAACTTGTAATGTTCTAAGGCTTAGGACATGTATGGAATTCAAAAATGGTAAGCATCAAAATAGTTTCAAGCACGAAAATAGTTTGGCATATCATACTATTTCCTACTCCTATTCTCCCCCTCGTGAACCTTACCTGCCCACCATCTTATTTCTCCTTCTCTCAGCTTCCTTATTTCTCCAGATAGGAAGTCACAACATAATATAGCAACTACAGCTAGCTCACGAAGTTTTGTGTACTAATGAACAAGTTTTTTTTCTTTTTCAATACATCTCACTCAAAAATGCTTCTATTTTTCTCTTTTAAGTATTTTTTTTAAAAATCCACCTTGATATATCTACTTAACATTTGTAACAGCCCGATTTAGACCCTATTTGGAATGGTGGTTTCGGGACCACGAATCTGAGTCAGAAAAATATTGAAATTTTATTTTCTATATTTATAACATGTGAATTGATATGTGTGAAAATTTCGTGTGAAAATTTTATCGTTTGCGTGCACAATTTAATAAAAGGACTTAATCGCGTAAAAAGTAAAAGTGGCTAACTATTTATTAAAGAGCTAAGTTGCTATGTTCTTTGAATGTGGGGTCTTTATGTTGCAATTTGGCCATGCATAAATGTGATGGACGGTTTTATGCTTAAATTATAATGGTTTTATATTATATTAGAAAGGTTAAAATGGTAAAAAGAATAATACCTTATATTGTATTAAAACATAAAATAGAATTATCATGCATGTTACTTCATTTAGCCAAAACTAAAGAAAGAAAAACAAGGTTAAAAGCTTTTGAATATTCGGCCATATACAAGCTTGATTCAAGGTTAGTTTTTGTTCAGTTTTTTGATAATTTTTACGTTTTTGTGTTCGTTGCAGTGAAATGTACAAAACCCATGCTTTAATTTTTTATTTTGATAAATATTTTGAGTTATGCCATTGATGAATAATTGATCTTTGTGATGTTTGTTGATGAATTATGAAAGATATATTTTGGATTAATATGTTTTGTATTGGAATTTTTGATGAATTTGAGTAATTAGGGCTAAATTGAAAAAATAATAAATTTAGGAACTAAAATGTGAAATAAATGAAATGTATGGGCTTGTATGAACATGGGAAAGATTCGGCCTAAGCATGGTGTATGGAAATTTTGTATATTTTGTGTTTTATGCAAAAAGGACTAAATTGAGAAAAGTGTAAAATGTTGAGGAAAATGGTAATTTGCCCTTTTATGTGCTTTTGGACTAAATTGAATAAAATTATGTTTGATTGAGTTTAATTTGAATATGTTTAGATTAAGAACCAAAGAAATCAGATTTGGATCGGGGGAAAGCCAAAGTTGTCGAATAATCATTCTGTTTCGATTATCATTGTCCGAGGTAAGTTTATAAGCAAATAGACGTTGTTAATTTTAAATAAATATGAATTATATATGCTAGGATGAAATATATAAAAATATATATGTGGTAGTTGAATATGTATATGTTGGGGAAGCATGAATAGATGTGAAAGTGATTTGTTGATATTTAGCACTAAGTGTGTGAGAATAAAATAGCTACGGCTATACGAATGGCACTAAGTGTGCGAAACTAAAATGATAGTGATTGAATAATTGGCACTAAGTGTGCAATACCGAGACCAATTTGGTTTAATGCGAGGGCACTAAGTGTGCGATTTCATTTTAGCTTCGGCTAATTATTTAGCACTAAATGTGTGAATCCATTGAGTAATTCAAAGTGATCGAGTGAGTTAATACATCGAGTTTTAAAGTGGTAATGTGATATATAAGTACGTGATAGTACATGTATGTACAGAACTTATGTGGTTGATGATATTGAGTTTAAACCTTTGTGACTGATATAAATAAATGTGAAATAGATGAAAGAGTGTGAGAATGAAGGATAAAATGAGGTGATTTGAGAAGATGATATGAATTGTACATGTTATGAAGTTAAATATATGTATATTGAGTGCAAAAGTATATTCGGCCAAATAATATATGAATGTGAAATTAAAGTGTGATTTATTTGTGTACTTATGAGAATATATATATATATATATTCAATCATATGATGAAAGTGTGAGTTTGGAAGTAAATGATAACTTTAATATTGAATATATGAGTAATCGGTCAAGTTGGAATTTATACTTAAATGTATGTTTTGTTATATGTAATTGCAAGCTTGAAATTATATGTAATTATGGTAGCATGAATTGGTTATTCAAACTGAGCTATTAATGTCATTGAATGTCTTATTTGCTTATGACTTACTAAGCTATGATAGCTTACTGTGTGTAAATGTTTGTTCTCTGTTTTATAGATTATTTTAGAAGCTAGTTACGAGTTCGGGGATCGTCAGCGAAGTCTATCACACTATCGTCTGTTTCAGTATTTTACAAAGCTAAATCTCGAACCTATGGCATGTATAGGCTAGTTAATGTGTTTGATTTTGGGATATGTATATATATAAGCCATGCAAAAATGGCTTATACGAAATTAATGTTCATGTATGTTTGGTTGTGTTTCAATTCCTTATGGGTTATGTTTCATGATGTTCATGCTTGTGATGTTTGGATTGTGATTCGGTAATAAGGTTAGTAATGGAAGTAGTTGAGTTAATATATAATATGTTTTAGTTTATTAGTATACTATGATAAGATATAACACCCCAAACCCGGCCTAGACGTTATGGCTGAATCTGGTGGTGTCACATTGGAGTGTTTTCGAAAACTTGATCTTGTTGATGAAACCTGTATGAAAATTAAAGCCTCTTTATAAATTCTCAAATCATCTTAGTCAATTGTTAGTCATTTAATAAGTCTTTACTTTTAAACATCGTTTGTTATGCTTGATACGGAAGCTTTCATAATAGATCGCAAAAATGTGGTGTTTTGAAAAACAGTTTTTTTTTTCTTTTTAAAACCACGTCATACTACTATCAGATATGAAGTAAAGTAAAGCCCAAATTAACAGTTAAAAATTAAGAGGCCTTATTACATAACAGAAAACCAAACGAAATATTTATAATCCAAACTAATATTAAACCAGTACGAATGTGTAGCCACCATCGAGCTCCTTGTAGCACCGAACTGCCTAATGCTGGGGATTACCTGCACAGTTAGTCAGAAGGGTGAGTTTACGTAAACTCAGTATGTAATCCCTTATCATACAAACAGTCAGAAATACATAATGCAGAAATAGACTGGGCCTAAGCCCATTACAGAAATGGAAATCAGGTGGGCCTTAGCCCAAAACAGTAGCAGAATTAGATATAGAATCATATGTGGACCTAAGCCCAATGCCGTATCGATAACAGAGCAGAAATGCAAACAGAAATCCCACCCCAATCCAACCAACACAACACTCCGTCCCGCCAGTCATACCATGTCGGGATAAAATTGACCCACCTAGCCAACACACCAAGTCTAGCACCGGTTACGGCACTAAGCCAACAAGATGGCTCAAAGCCATAAATAAGATGTCTAAAAGCCATAAATGTCGCAACAAAGTTGCCAGCACACAAGATGGCTAAAAGCCATAAGCAGGAAGGTTATAAGCCTTAAACAGGATGGCTATAAGCCATAATACTTCCTTTATCAGTAAAAACCCCACCCCATGCAGGAGGACATCTCATAAATATCACGTGTATGTAGTATGTCACACTCAGTATCAGTTATATAAATATCATACACACATCAACTAACCTGCCACTTGGGGTATAACGGTTTTTTCATCAGTTAGGGGTAAAACGATAATTTTACCCCTTAGGGGTATTTTGGTCATTGTACTAATTATGGGGTCTCGGTTCATATAGCGACCCTTTAGAAGGTCTGCAGTCATCTCAAGCGACTCAGATAACCAAAGTGGTCATAACGGTGTAAATAGGCCCAAAGCCCATTATCTGACCCAAGTGGGCCCACACGCTCGTGTGGCCCATTTAGACCAAATTCAGCCACGGCTATGCAAACTTCATAGCCCAATCTGTTATTTGTCATTTACTATAGATTTTATTCGTGTGGTGCCTACAAGCCCATTGGGCCCACACGGTCCATTTTCACCCAACGGGGCCTAGAACGGCCTAAGCCCATAAGAATGCTTATGGTGGCCTCTACAGTCTAGTGCCCATGTTCGTGGGCTCGGTTGACCACACGTGCGATCGCTCGCTCGTGTGGTATAAATCGCCAGATTCTCAGCTTTTCGACTTTTGCTAATCTACAGTCTATTCAGTGTGTTCGTACACACTCTCTTTAGCTGATTATCAAATATAGGGTAAAAATACACACCTGATTACGTAGAGTACTAAAAATCCACGAGCACTTACCCTCTTGACAGATGACCTTTGCAAACCGATACAATAATCCCACTAAGAGAGTAAGAGAGTTATTCAGCCAAGTATCTCAAAAGAGAAGAATGAAAGAACAGAGTCCAAGGGAATAGAGAGTAGTCGACAAGGGTTAGAGAAATGTAAAGTACTATTGAAAGGGTAGGAGAAGAGAATGGAGATAGCTGATCAAAAGAAAAGTCAATTGACAAAAAAAATTGGCCAACAGAGAAAAAAAATGTTTGGCTTGACACCAAAAAGGAGAGTTCAGAAAAACAATAAAGACCAAAAGACAAGTGCCTCAAAGCTGACCAAAAGCGTACCAAAACTGCGAGAGACTACAAACTCAAAAACAAAAGAATGTCGAAAAACAAATGCCAAAAAGGACACCACCAAACCGTTAATGCTCATAAATTCCCCCTCCTAGCCGAATTCTCCACCACGAAAGTCCATGTTCGGCACAAAGACTACCTCCCTCACCCATCTTTTATTTTTCCTCAACAACTCAACAACCCATCCTATCCAAATCCCCCATTTTCCTCCTTGATTTACTCTATGACCAGTTCAAACTCTCATCAGTGGTCTTTCACTTGAACTCTACCACCTTACCAGCACAAGCAGGAAAATAAACACACTACTGCGCATGCCCAACTTTGAACCTCAGACCTCACAGTTACTCAACATGCCACCTTACCATTAGACCACAAGTCCTCTTGTGTCACATTTTAACTTCAATTATTTAAAAGGCTTACTGCCTAGCACTTAGGGTTTTATTCACTTAAAACCAAAAATTTTGCTAAAGCCCATGTTTGAACCCAGGACTTCTCCAACATTTCTCAGGGCCCTTAACCACTAAAGCTGATAATTATTTATGTCATTTTCTTGCTTACCTAAATTTTTATGTGCCGTCTCCTAACTGTTCCCTTACTCGAGGCCCAATACTTCTAGGCCCAAATTCAGGGCGTTACATAAGGATATTAGACATTTGAATATGGTAATTGGAATTGCTTTGTATGGTGTTTGCACTGATGATTTAGTTGGGAATAATGCATAAATAATTTTAGGAGTAATCAAAAATGGTTTTAGTTTTAGATGTATAAGTACATATTATAGGTAATTGGTATAACATTATATGTAATTATATATGTGAGTGTTGTATGTTAATTGATCATTTTTGGTTATGGATAAAATTAGTAACTTAGCCATTTGATTTGGTTAAATGGCATGAAGGGCATGATAAATGTTCGATTATGATCTAAGTGTATTTAGATATTTGTTTATGATATAAATTAGTTAATGTATAAATTCCAATTGTGGTATGAAGTTATCGTAATAAGGATGTATGTTTTCATAAAAGACTTGAAATGCAAATTAAAGATGGTATTTTTGTGTATATGAATATATTCGGTCATGGCTTTTCAATTGAAATTATTTACATATGTCTTAGTTATTAATGTATTGTATTTACGTAATAAAGTTAAGTTGATATGTTATTTAAGTTTATTAACATGCTAATAAATTAAGTGTTTTATGAATTTAATTGTTATGACCTAAAATAATGTTTGGTATGATAGTAAAAATAGATATTAAATAATGGACAAGTTAATGCTCATTTTGGTTCATAAATTGATGCGCATATTGAATGGGAAGTTATTATTAAAGTTTAATTTGTGTTTCGATTATGTGATAGTCATTCTAAGTATAGTAAGTTTTTTATGAATTGATTACTTATGGACATGTGCACATGGTCTTTCAAAATTAGAAAGAGGTATGTTTGGTTTTTTTTAATAAACATGCAAAATGTGACTGTTATATAGCTCATTTCCTTTGTCTCATATAGTATTAAACATAAATCTTTGTTATATGATATTGCTTGTCTGTGTCGATTATAGTTTGACCAAAAATACCTTGTAATATGAGTAATTTGGTTTTAAATGTGCAAGTATAAATGTATGAAATGAAATGAATTAAATTAGCTGGGATATGTGCATATGCTTATGTATTAAGATGATAAAATGATATATGTTTTTGATTTATTTGTTTTATATGATTCTTGTACGGAATAATGGAATGAAATAATTTTATTAGCTTGATTAAGTGCATATGCTTATGTGATATAATAATATATTAGATATTTGTGTCTATGACTTAAATGATTATTTATATATATTAGTTATAAGATATGAAATGATTTGTAAGTGATCATTTTAGCTATATGGTTTAAATTTGATTGGTTTAAAAGACTCAAATATGTACATATATAATTGTTCAAACATTGTGATTTGTTTGGTAATGCCTCATAACCCCTTTCCGGTGACGGATAAGGGTTAGGGGTGTTACAACCTTTAAAACATATGGCCAGACATCTATAGTCGTGCAGTTCAGAACCAAGGAAAAAAGGGTAAATACAAATTATCATTTTTGGCTCGGGTTTTGTATGAAGGTTCATTAAGAAATGTATTTTGGCTCAAATATAGGTACTAAAGATGAGTAAATAGGGTTAACTTTTTAGCTCTAGGTGTATACGAAATAATGTCTTAGGTCATCCCTAGGTATCTCAATATTCACAAATTTAATCAATCAAACCATCACAAATTAAACAATCTATCATACATACTAGCATGCTTATCTCCCTGTATTCTTTATATCCTTTGGTACATTCAATTGCTCAATGCCTATTTATAATGTAATATATAGAACTTAGTAGTCTAATAATAAAAATTTTAAAATCATCTACTACCATGTCAAATTTAAAGTAAATACAATCAACCTATCAACATGCTCTTAACTAATCACTTGTATTTCTACAAGATCAAGCATACATTTGACAATAGAAATTAAACATAAGACATTAAGGATCAGTTTCATGGCAGATTGCTCCAAGTTGATTTTCTGTTGAAGCTTGTTTTTTTTTTTAGATGATGGGGAGTTAGTGTCACGACACACATGCACCAGTTTCGCGACACACTCAACAGTTTGTTCTCATTGAAGTTTGGCCTTAGTCATCTCCCTACACAAGCTTAAATTAACTATTAGACTCCTAATGTCATAGTTTTTCCAATTTGGGTATAAAAAAGTAATGTGTAAGAAAAACTATTATTAACACTAAAAATTAAAAATCAATAAAAGTATTAAAAAGACTCTTAAGCTATTTGAGAACAAGCTCATCAAGTATTTAGGATAGCCTAATTTCACATATCAAATTACAACAGATCACTATTCAATAACTTTAAGAGTTAGTTTTTGGGTGCATCCATTATACATTAGTTCCATACGAGTTTAAGTTAGAATGGGAAAAGATAATTGAAAGGTATGGTTTATAGGAAAATGCTTGGTTGGAAAAATTATACTACATTCGAGAAAATGGATCCCTGCTTATGTAAGATTTAACCTTTGTGCTGGAATGTCCACTACTTAAAGAAGTAAAAGTATAAACAAGTGCTTCAAAGATTTTCTCAACTCAAGCACATCGATGAGTAATTTTGTGATTTAGTATGACAAGACTCTTGATTCAAGATACAATGAAGAAAGAGAGAAAATTTTCAAAACAATGAATTCAAAGACTATTTTGAAGACATTATACTCAATAGAGAAAGAAGCTTTAGAGGCTTACACAGGAAAGATCTTCAAAAAATTTCAAGATGAGTTAATTAATGCTAGACAGTTTATTGCAAAAAATATTGATGTAAATGAGCAAGCGTACTGTTACATAATGCATGAGTTTGACAAATGGGAACTTGAATATATTGTGACATTTGTTAGATCGTCAATAACTACAACTTGTTCATGTCATATGTTTGATTTTTTGGGCATCATGTGCAGGCATGAATTGATCATTGTAATTAAGAAAGGGCTACATTCATTACTTAATCATCGTATTCTAAATAGGTGGACAAAATATGCTAAAAAGGGAGAAGTCGAGAGCATATGTGATGAACATTTTGATATTGCTTTAAAGTCAAATTATGTTTTTTAACAATATTATGGATCATTCTTTGAGAGCTTCAAGATCTCAAAAACGCTATGATATAGCAATTGAAAATTTACAATGATTATTTGAAGAGCTTGATACATTGAAAATTGAAGATAAAAAGACTAGTAGTATTGGGATTTTGAGAAGTGAAAGTTCGCTTTAAAGAATATAACATTACTTGATCCTTCAAATGTAATTACTAAAGGACGTCCTTGATCTTTATAGATGAAAGGAGATTTAGAGCAAAAAGCAACTAAAAAACATATTCATGTTGTAAGCATAAGGGGCACAAAAAACCCACTTGTTTGAACATAGAAAAATTGAACTTAGCTTGGTTGATTTTCTCTTTAACTAATTAACACTCCGTCAAATCCATAAGTGTTGGTGGAACCTACAGGAAACCAATTTGACAATATTCATATAACTAGTCCTTTTAACTAAGGCTATTACAAAATGAACAAAAAAGTAAGATTTGGTTATAAATGTGGTCTCTTTAACAACTTACACTAAAACCAAAATCTAACTATAACAGTAAACAACAAAATACCAATAGTGACAACCTTTACTAAAGCTGTTAAAACTAAACATTGATGATGGCAATATAGAACGATTACAAAGTAATAAGAAAGAAAAATAAAACATATAGATTTTACGTGGAAACCCTTTTGGGATAAAAATCACGGGCAGAGGAGAAGAAAATTTACTAATGTTGAAAATTGAATGATACAAGAGGAGTTTTGACTACATCTATTTAAAGGTTAAAAAATCTTATTCTAATCAATGTTAAATAGAAGAAGTGTAGTTCTATATAAGAGGAGTTTTGACTACATCTACTTTAGCCCATGGCTTTAAGCCCTACATAGATACCCTAGTTTTGCCACTGTATTTTATTTTAACAAGGATTCGGGTCACAAAACTCTAACCAAAACCGTTTGATTCGTAGTTAGCCTTACACGTATGTGTAACAGGTATTAAATAAGCCAAATTGGTAGAGTAACATGATAGATAAATAATAGTGGGCCTGATCACTTATTAAGAACACAGTCTTAGCAACATGCCTGCAAGCCTTAGTAAAGACTGTAAAAAATTCCTATCATACTAGATGTATTAACATTTCATTTTTAGGTTTATTAGATTGTTCAAACTAGATAACCAACATGATACAATTGTTCAAACTAGATAACCAACATGATACAAACACACTATGAAATTTCCCAAAGAGAAGTTTACAAAAACCATGGCTAGGGAATAGAATTAGAGTTTTCTTATTCAATACGTAGAAACTAGAACGATCGTAAAGCATTAAGAAAAAGAAAAAGAAAACACATAGATTTTACGTGGAAAACCCTTCCGGGAAAAACCACGGGCAAATGAAAAGAAATATTAATAATTTTGAATTTTAATAATATAAGAGAAGTTTAGACTACATCTATTTAAAGGTTGAAAAACATTACTTTAATCAATGTCAAATAGATGAAGTGTAGTAAGGTTGAAAAACCTTATTCTAATAAATGTAAAATAAAAAAAGTATAGTTCTATATGGATTTTACTTTTATTTTATTTTACCATTGTATTTTATTTTAACTAGGATTCGATTCACTTAACTCTAATAATCACTATATTAACACGAATTCTCAACGACCAAGTTCTTCACCACGAACTTTCAACGAACAAGTTCTTCACCTCTTACATGAAACCCCCTTAAGGGGTGTTTTTCAACAATGAACACCAACCAAGGCCAAGCAATACTAAAATTTGGTTATAAGAAGGGACTTAGTCATCATTTTTGCAGGATTTCCATGAGTATTAACTTTGCTCACAATAATATCTCCACGAGCAATAATATCACTCACAAAATGATACCGAACGTCAATGTGCTTTGTTATCTCATGAAACATTTGATCTTTGGTAAGAAAGATGACACTCTAACTATCACAAAACATTGTACTAATTTAAAGTTTTTTAATGAGTTCACTAAAGAGTCCTTTTAACCAAATAGCTTCTTTACCAGCCTTAGTAATTGCCATGTACTCAACTTTAGTAGTAGACAAAGCAATTGTAGTTTACAAAGTGGCTTTCCAACTAATTACCCAACCCCTAATAGTAAAGACATACCATATTAGAGATCTTATTTTATCAATGTCTCCAGCAAAATAAGAAACAACATGCCCAATGACTCTATCTCTAATTCTTCCAAACTGTAAGAAAACATCAATAGTACCTCATACGTATTTGAAAATCCACTAAATTTCTTTCCACTGTTCTTTATTGGGGTTTGTCATGTCTCTACTAACTGCACTAACTGCATATGATAAATCTAAATGTAACACCCCAATTTTTACGGTTTTTAAATTTTTGCCAGAATTTATTTTGCATGGCCTGATGTGCTACAATAGTGATTTAAGTGTGATTAGTAGACCTTTAAAAGGCTTGGGTTTAAGTCTAAAGCCTGGCGGAATTTTAATTTTGCTTTATGTGAGGATGGACTTTGGTAGCGTGGGCTTTTAAATTAATGTTGGGAAAGTGTGTCACAAGGAACTGGTGGTAAAGTGGCAAAGGGACGCCACTTAGGATGCAAGGGGGAGGCGTGTTGTGGTTGTAGGGGAGTCCCATGTTCGACTCTCCCTGATGGCAAATCTTTTAATTTTACTTCATGAGCAATGTGAGAGGTGGACTAGAAGTGAAACTCTGAAGGAAGGAGTTTGAGTGCTCATGGGGTTGGTTGGAAAAGTGATAAGGGGAGGTTATTATGGAGAAAATTTAGGGATTGGAGTGAGATGCAAGAGTTGGTCAATTATGGGATTGCTTGGAGGGCAAATTTGACTAGGGCAGTAAGGGGTAGTGCATTTCGGCAATTAGGGTGTGTGTGTGTGTGCCGAATTCTTCTTGGGCACTTTTGGGATCTTAGTCCTTTGAGTTTTGACATTTTGGTAGGTAGCTACCGATTTCTTCCTTTGGGTTTTGGGATTTGCATTTTTTTTAGTGCCGAATAGGTAATTCATTCCTTTTCTTTCTTTTCCCCCTCCTTTCTTTAGTTTAAAAAGTGGAAAGTCCCTAAACTCTTAATCTCCTCTTGGCCGATTGACTCAATAGGCGAACCTACTTTCTTCCTCTACTTCTTCTTCATCTTTTCTCCATTATTTGAAATTGATCTCCCTAAAACTACTTCTGGCCGATTTTTCCAAAAGCTAAAATCCCGAAATACTTAGCCTCCTTCTGTGCCGATTTGTTTAGGAAGTAGAACCTTATTACCCTCTTCCTTAAACACTCCTTGGCCGAATCCTCTCTAATGATCTCTTCTTAAAAACCGAATCCCATCTTCTTTTCTCTGTTGTTCTTCCAACCCCTTAATCTATTCATCTTCTCCTTTGTGCTTCGTTTAGATCAAGTATAGATCTGGGCCTAATGTAGTGGAATTAAGCTCTGGCGGCATCAAATCAGGCTAGCAAACCCCTGTGGTAAGTACTCGATTCTTTTTCTTCATGTTCTTGTGACTAAAGAAAAGCCAAAGGTCCTATCTCCCTTTGTGCTAATTGATTTTGGATCTCTATTTAGTAAGCCGATTTAATCCCCTTTTCTTGTGGTCAATTGTGTTTTTAGCTATTCGTGGTGACGGATCTGATAAAGGAAGGTTAGTTAGTGGATAAAGTGAAACAGTCTAGTGTTTGGGGCTAGACTTCAGCAAAAGTAAGTGATGGGTGATTTGTTAATGATAGCTGAATGTGTTTGGAGTAAGGTGATGGTGGTTTCAATTAGATTATGGATTAACATAGTGATTAAACTGTTGTAGGTTGATCATCCGAGGGATCACTCGTCGTAGTTCGTAAACAGGTATGTAACGACACCCTTTAGTAGCATAGATCAACAAAAGCCGAAAAGCTGAAATGTCGAAATGCTGACATTTTGAGGACTTGCGAGCATGCAAATGCTCGTGGGTCAATCTGAAATCATGAATCTAGAATATTGGACTGGAAGGGCTGCTGTGGCGTTTTCGTGCACTTAGGCTGTTCTGGGCTTCGATGGGCTGAAATTGGGCCCAATAGGCTTACGGGCCCATATGGTTAAAAGTATGCGGTCAGTAATTTTTGGTATATTAGATATTAAGTCCGAGATAATATGCATAAGATTAGACTGAGCGGGCCACATAAGCATGTGGGCTCCTTGGGCCTATTAGGGGTTTTGGGCCCGATTTCATGATATGATTGTATGGACTTTCTAAGTTGCTCGGAGTGATGTTAGACCTACTAGAAGGTCGTATTAAGCATGAAGCCTTGAGACGTAGCTAAATGACCAAAATACCCTTAAAGGGTGAAAATAACCATTTTACCCCTATTTGCCAAAAGACTATTTTACCTTTAGAAATAGTTGACTAATTTGCATATATTTGTATCTGATAATCTGTATGCTTATGTCATGTAGTACTCAAGGTTGCATGGGTTGGGTTTTGGATATGGAGGAAGTTTTGTATACTAGCACTGCCACGTAATCTGCTTAGGGGCTCCGCCTCGTATTTCTTTTCTAGTGGCTCTGCTTATGGGCCCATATGGGTAAAAGTATGCGGTAAGTAATTTTCAGTATATTAGATATTAAATCTAAGATAATATGCGTAAGATTAGACTGAGCGGGCCACATAAGCAGGTGGGCCCCCTGGGGCCTATTAGCATTTTGGGGCCCAATTACACTATATGATTGTTAGACCTGCTAGAAGGTCGTATTAAGCATGAAACCTTGAGACGTAGCTAAATGACCAAAATACCCTTGAAGGGAAAAATTACCATTTTACCCATAGTTACCAAAAGACTGTTTTACCCCTAGAAATAGTTTACTGATTTGTATATATCTGTATCTGATAATTTGTATGCTTATGTAATGTAGTACTCTAGGTTGCATGGGGTTGGCTTTTGGATATGGAAGAGGTTCTGTATAGTGGCACTGCCACGTAATCTGCTTAGAGGCTTCGCCTCGTATTTCTGTTCTGGTGGCTTTGCCACGATTTCTATATTAGTAGCTCTGCTGTGTCTGTGGTGTGTAGGGCTGGATGGATTGAGTTATTTTCCACATGGTGTGATGGGCTCTACAGGTGGTGTGTTGGGCTGGACTAGGATTGGGCTTTGCATACATACATACATATATATTCTGTTTTATATCTATAATGGGCCAAGGCCAACTCTGTTTCTAAATAGGGCCAAGGCCCAGTTTGATCAATATCTGAATAAGGCTTCGGCCCAGACTAAGCTGCTTGACTGATCTCTGACACTGGTTGGGTTAAATTACACACTGAGTTTTCACAAACTCACCCTATTACTTTCATCCATGCAGGTAACCCCCAACCATAGAGGACTTAGAGCTGCGAGGGACGCGGGGTGGCCACGTGGTTCATACTTCTGTTTTTTTAGCTTAGATAAAATTTTTATTTCTATTCCATTTTTTTATTCTGGATTTATATTGTAATAGGGCCACTCGAGTATTTGGTTTTGGGTTTCTTTATTATTTATTTTAAAACGGTAGACTAGTTTATGCAGGTTTTTGAAACTTAATCGCAAACATTTTTAATCATGCCTCACGTAATGATTGGGTGATTTAATAGCGATAGCCCAACAATGAGATTTTGATATAAACTTTTTCTAGGCAATTAAAATGGTTTCTAAATCTAATAATGATCAAGAATTACTAGCTATTAGTCATGGTTTTTCCAATGAATAACATAACATTTTGATAAAAAGATGATCGTAAATGAATCAACCATCCATGTGACATACCAGATCTGGCCATAACATCTCGGTCGGCTTTGGGGTGTTACATTTAGTGGTATTAGAGCTAGGTTGCAACAACTCGGCTATGGAACAGGTTTAAATGTTTTCTTAAAATATAAATTAAAGCCCTAGCTTGTTTTTGGAATTCAGTTTTGAAAAACTTCCTTAAGAAAAGTCTTTGAAAATTGGTTTTCTTTCCAAAAATATTCTTCTTTTCCCAAAAGTCTGGGGTTTTTGAGAAGTTCCCAACAAAGTTTAAAAATATTTATCATCGACAAAACTTGGGGTTTTCTGAATTTGGTTTCTCAAAGGGTGGCACATCGAGTCTCCGGTACCAAGTCCATAAGTATCTTTTGCTTTACAGTATTTAATTGAGATACTGTGATACTGTGATACTACTATAGATAGTGCTAAGATCCTACTGAAATTTCAAAGTTGGGGTACCACTGAGACTGTAGAAGACTAAGACAGTAGGAAATTGAAAACTCTAGAAGACTGAAACTGTAGCTAGACTGCGACTCTGCGAAAATAAAGCTTTGAAATACTATCTCTGCATAAAACATCTGTAATAAATATTGAAATGTTGAACTATTTCATAAAATTCGTAAATCAGATAATACGATATGAGTACGAGGGCAGCACGTGGAAGAGGCCGTGGTCGAGGTCGAAGAAGTACCCAAGTTGGATATTTATCTTTGGGTCATATGCCAGCTGAAGGGGCACGAGCACCACCAGCAACTGATATGAGGTCTTATGATCAGGCTGCAGGGGATGATGCTTTATCCCAAGCGATGCTTTGTGTTCTAGAAAGGGTTGCTGGAGCAAGTACTAGAATAGTGAATCGGGGATCGATTTCTGAACGGCTTCGAGCTAATAGAGCAAAGATTTTTAAAGGTGTATCTGGTGTAGCCCTGAATGTAGCCCAGTAATGGTTGGAGGCCACGGAGCAAATAATGGACGACCTGGACTGCTCAGTGGAGTAGAAGCTGAAGGGAGCAGTATCTTTGCTGCGTGACGAGGCCTACCAGTGGTGGATCACTGTGAGAGATGGTACACCAGCTGAGCAAGTGACTTGGGAGTTGTTTAAGATGGCCTTCAAAGGGAAGTACGTCGAGGCAAGCTATGTGGACACGTGAAGGAATGAATTCCTGAATCTCACTCAGGGTAGTAAGACTGTAGCAGAATATGAAGCTGAATTTTTAAGGTTAAGCCGGTATGTTGGTGTAATAGTCGCTACGAAAGATGAACGCAGTGTACGATACAAGGATGGCCTCAGAGATGAGCTAAGAGTACTGATTGCTCCACAGAGGGAGCGTGATTTTGCTGCTCTGGTGGAGAAAGCCAAGATTGCTTAGGAGGTGAAGCGCTCGGAGTGCCAGAACCGTGAAAAGGGTAGAAACAGTTTCAGGAGGCTTTCAGGGCCCTCGGGTGCTATGGGAAGGTTTGTTAAAAGAGCTAGAGTGGACGAGCCGATTCGAGCGGTTCCGATGAATGTGGTTAGACCGCAAGCCTGTGCGGACTATGGAAAGGTACATCTAGGTGAATGTTGGAGACATTCTGGAGCATGTTTCTGGTATGGGTCCAAAGATCATCAAGTTAAATATTACCCTCAGAGGCCGGCATAGATGCAAGCTACTGAACCGGGGGCTGCTCAGCCAGTGAGAGGTGGTCAACAACCACCGAGAGGCCGTGGTCAGGCTAGGGGCAGTAATGGAAATGGACGTGGTTGTAGAGCACCGGGCAGGGGTGCTGGAAATGCTGAGGCACGATGGCTGGCATTGGTTTATGCTGCTAGTTGCTGAGAAGAAGGTCACGCGCCTGACGTCATAATTGGTACATTTTTAATTTATAGCACACCATACACTGTTGTGATTGAAATTGGATTTATACATCCGTATGTTGCTTATGATGTGTTTGGGACGTTGGGTGTGCAATCTGAGAATACTGTGAGTGGGGTATCTGTGATAAGTCCATTGGGTCACTTGGTTAGGGTAGACAAACTTTTTAGGGATGTACCCTTAGAGACACAAGGTAAAATTTTCTTTACGAACTTGATAGAGTTACCATTTGGAGAGTTTGATCTCATCTTGGGTATGGATTGGCTTGCAAAGCATCGGGCGACTTTGGATTGTGTTGCTAAGCGGATGGTGTTAAAGACGACGGAGGATAAGGAGGTAACTATAATAGGTGAGCGAAGAGATTACTTGTCCAATGTTATCTCGCTTTAAGAGCTGAAAAGCTTATTCGCAAAGGTTGCGAGGCGTTTTTGGCGTATGTGAGTAAGTCAGATTCTGAGGGGTTGTCTGTAGGGGAAGTTAAAACCGTCAAGGAGTTTCAGGATGTTTTTTCGGATGAGCTTTCTGGGTTGCCTCTGAATTGTGAAGTCAAATTTGGAATCGACTTGTTGCCTAGAACGGCTCCAGTGTTCATCGCTCCTTAAAGGATGGTACCAAATGAGCTAGTGGAGTTGAGAGCACAAATCCAAGAACTTCTAGATCGAGGTTTTATCAGACCAAGTGTGTCTCTATGGGGAGCATCGATTTTGTTTGTTAAGAAAAAAGATGGGACGATACGCATGTGCATTAATTATCGTCAGTTGAACAAACTGACTATTAAGAACAAGTACCCTCTACCAAGGATTGATGACCTATTTGACCAATTAAGAGGAGCCTCGGTATTTTCCAAGATTGACCTTCGGTCCAGATATCATCAGTTAAGGGTCAAAGAAGAGGATATTCACAAGACAGCATTCAGGACTCGATATGGTCATTACGAGTTTCTGGTAATGCCGTTCGGGTTGACGAATGCACCAGCGACCTTCATGGATTTGATGAACCGGGTATTTCAATCCTACTTAGACTAGTTTGTGGTCGTCATTATTGATGATATTCTGGTGTACTTGAAAACTGAGGAGAATCATGATGAGCATCTCCGGATTATTCTGTAAGTATTAAGGGAGAAGCAACTGTATGCAAAATTCAGCAAGTATGAATTTTGGTTGCGAGAAGTGACATTTTTGGGTCACGTTGTTTTTGCTGAGGGGATTAGGGTGGATCCTCAGAAAATCGAGGTGGTTCTGGAGTGGAAGCCACCAAAATCCGTGTAAAAAATTTGGAGTTTTTTGGGTTTGGCAGGGTATTACAGAAGATTTGTGGAATGGTTCTCCTTAATTGAGGCACCGTGTGACAGCCCTATTTTGACCCTAGTTGGGAAGTGGTTTCGGAACCGCTAAACCGAGTCGTAGAAAAACTTTTGAATGAAATTTATTTTTTGTCTAAAAATATTCGTTCATGCTTGTGTGAATTTTTATTACTTTGATCTTTGCCAAAATGACTGTATTAAATAAAAAAGGCTTGTATGAGAAGTTTTAATTATATGTATGTGTGGTTAAATTCAAGAAATTAATTTGGAAATATGTGAAATTAGATGAAAGGGATTAATGTGTAAAACTTTGGAAATGTGATAGGTTTTAAATAGAGGATTGATTAGTATATGGTTGTGAAATAATAGGACTTGCATCTCAATTTGCCAACTTTATTAGTTAGTGGCCGGCCATATAGGTAAATGATTGAAATATGTATATTTATGTGCATATGTATATTTATTTTATTAATAGATAATGATATGGTGGATTTATAAAATATTTGTTTAATAAAATAAGAGAAAAATGGGTGAAAAGAACAAGGTGTGGTTCTTTTGTTCTTGTTAAGCCGAAACCAAGTGAAAGAGAGGAGAAAAATAAGCTTAAAGCATTCGGCACTTTCAAATGCTTGATTAAGGTATGTGAATTGTTTTTCCTTGGAAAATTTTAGTACATTTTAGTTGTTAACTAGTATTTTATCTAGCCCATGGCTTAAATTTAGCCAAATGGGGAGAAATCTCATTCGATCATGGGTGTTTTGTATGAGATTTTGTGGACTGATGATATTAAGTACTAATGGAAGTGTGGGTTGATTAATTGAATGGTTGTGAGGACTTTGTGGCCGATTGAGATTTGTTTGTGGGTTGGAGTAGGAAATTATATGAGTGCCGAATGTGAATGTAGCAAATAGCTTGGATGAATTGTTAGTTTGAGTTTAAATTAACAAAAGGCTTGAATTTATAGTAAATTAGGTGCTTATAAAAAAGGATTGGGTTATGTGCATGTGAATTTATTTGTGAAAGACTTTTATTAGCTAAGTTTGGAAATTCGGCTTTGAGTGTTTTATAATTGAAATTGAAATGTTTTGGGTCAACCTTAGTGGACCATTCGGCCATAAGGCATATTCTTGTTAAAGGGTAGTTAAATGTTTTAAAGATGGGTATAAATTAGTTAAAGTGTAAACTTTGGTTGTTTATGGAAGGTCTTATGATATTCGACCATTTGAAATGCAATTTTCATAAAGGTGGAAAAGTTAAATAGTTCATAATTAGAATGACCAAAAATGTGTGAAAGATTAAGGTATTAGTTTCGGCTATGCGAATGAATACCATGTATAATTGCTAATTCTTTTGTTCTTGAAAGCTGAATGGTCGATATACATATAGATTAAAAGCGTGGTATGTTAGTCAAGGGATGTTGTAATTGAGATTTCGTATGCTTGATTTATCAATGATTTTGTTGTGATTTGTGATGTGTATGTATGTGGCCGAATATGTGGTAAATGAAATATATGAGTTCCTTGTTTTGAAGCGAAGTGTAATTATCAAGTGAGTTATATGAGTAAAGATTAATATAATTAAATTTGTTTAACTTAGCACAAAAGCATAGAAGGACAACATCGGATAAGGGAAAAGCTAAGGTGACGGAATAGCCGACCCGTAAATACTCAGAAAGGCACGAGGTAAGTTTTAAGTTAATGAACTTAGCATAAAAAGCTAGAAATGCATGAAAGAGTCGTATGAAATGTGAACCACGGCTCAATGACCTTACCTTATCTAAATTTTGTGCATGAGATAGTGGTTATAAAGCATATAGCCTAATGATTCCTAGGGAATAAGCTATGAAAGTTAGGTGAGTATGTGACCCTTATACATATGTGGACCGAATGTCCAATGGAATTTTTTTTGTGTATTTATATGCGTGTGAAGTAAGTGAAATCCCAAAAATGATATAGAAATTTGCAATGTGTACACTCAACCCATAAATGTGCATTAAGATTTGATAGTAAATCCGGGCTGAGACCCAAAGGGCCTTCGTGTCGGAGTTGAATCTGGGCTATGTCCCGAAGGCCATTCGTGCCATTGGTACATCCGGGTTAAGTCTCGAAGGGCATTCGTGCTAGTGTTACATCCGGGCTGAGACCTGAAGGGCCTTCGTGCCGGAGTTGAATCTGGGCTATGTCCCGAAGGGCATTCGTGCCAGTGGTATATCCGGGCTAAGTCCCGAAGGGGCTTAGGGCTAGTGTTATAACCGGTTAAGCCTGAAAGCATTCATGCTAAAAAAAAAAGAAAAATACGTGGTTTATGTCTTAATTACCTCAATAAAAAGTGCTCATTACCTTAAGTCTGTCAGGTACGTACCTCATACTCATTGTGAAATTGATTCGTTTTAGATTTTAACCACACATTGAGTTAGTGATAACTTGACTATAGCCTAATGTTATATGAAAGCCAATGACTTACCTATGATGTGTGAATTTTCAATCCAAGTAGAATTGTATTAAATTGAACCCTTAGCATATGCGCATATCTAATTAAAGTATGAAGCTACATAAATTCATGAGTATAAGTATAATTCAAGATTGCATTGAATGAAAATGTATGCTTTTGGCCAAGGGGGAAATGTTGATGAATACAACGAGATTTTTTATATGATATGAATTGATGTTTAAAGGAAATGAATATGTCATGTATGAAAGATAGTAGTATCTTTAGTCATAGTAATATTCGGCTAAAGGGATGAGTTTTTAGCTTAAATAGAAGTATGTTTTAAATTCAACTGAATTCATTGCTTAAAACTTACTAAGCATAAATGCTTACCCCGTTGCCTTGGATTGTCTGTTTCATAGATCTCGTTTGTTAGCTACAGTCTCTGAAATCACATGATCGAAGTCATCCACACTATCAGAACTTCTTCGGTATTTTATAGCTAAACCTTTGTAAATGGCATGTATAGGTTTCATTTTGTTGTTGTTAAACAAGAAATGTTTTGTTGTATATAAGTATAGCCATGCGAAAATGGCTTGCTAATTACTTTTCTTCTTGAATATGGATTTTAAGTTTAATCTCGTGGATAGAAATGAATGCGTAGGTTGGTACTTTCGTTTGCTAATATATTTGAAGTAATGTGTTCTTTGATAATTATGTTTGAAGACCATGTATGGGCTAAATATATATATATATATACACATTCGGCAATTGCAAGTAAACTCAATAGTGTACGTTAGAAAATGCTTAAATTGTTCTTGGTAGAATGGATATGTAAACACATGAATAGAACCTAATGAATGAGGATGCATAACTCATTTGATTCAATAGAGTCATTGGTGCTTAGTTGATGCATATAACAGTGTCTGATGTTATTCATGGATGTATGTTTGCAAAATGTTTGAAACATTTTGGTGACTTGAGTATCTGTTGGATAGATTGGATATATATGCATAATCGGTTCTACTTCACAAGCTTTATAATCAGCTTGGGTTTATAAAATGTTACCATATAAATAGTAACCTTAGTTTGACTTGTATAATCGGCTAGATGGTGAGTGTTCATGCATGCCCATAAGTTTCAAGTATTGAGTGCTTAAAATTATATGAAAATTGATATACTTTTGAAGTTATACTTTTCGATTTGAACTTAGTTATATGCATGCGCTTAGGCTATTATTCGCAAAGGCACAAATATGAATCTTATTATTATGTTTAAAATGTAGTACTTGTCGGGTAATACCTCGAAATCCCTCCGGCGATGGATACAAGATTTGGGGTGTTACACACCGTTGATGAAACTTTTGAGAAAAAGTGTACCATTTATCTGGACTAAAAAATAACAAGAAAGTTTTGAGAAGTTGAAGAAAGTTTTGACTGAGGCACCTGTGTTAATTCAGCCGGAGTCTGGAAAGGATTTTACCATGTATAGCGATGCGTCACACATTGGATTGGGCTGTGTGTTGATGCAAGAGGGTAAAGTGGTTGCTTATGCATCGTGACAACTAAAGCCCTATGAGGCGAATTACCCTACGCATGATCTAGAATTGGCAGCGGTAATTTTTGTGCTAAAGATTTGGAGCCACTATTTGTATGGAAAAAAGTGTATCATATACACGGATCATAAGAGCCTCAAGCATCTTTTAACTCAGAAGGAGTTGAACCTTAGGCAACGAAGATGGATAGAGTTGCTTAAGGATGATGACTATTCTATTGAGTATCACCCAGGCGAAGCTAATGTGGTAGCTGATGCATTGAGTCGGAGAGTTATATCTGATCTAAGAGCGATGTTCGCTCGTCTCAGTCTGTATGATGATGGTAGCTTGTTAGCTGAATTGCAAGTAAGACCGACCTGGATGGAGTAAATTAAGGAGAAGCAATTATTGGATGAGTCATTGGTTCCTTGGTTTCGACAGGTTGAAGAAGGTGGAACTTCTAATTTTGGTTTGAATAATGAAGGGATTTTGTGTTTTTGTGGGAGAGTTTGTGTCCCAAAAGACTCTGGTTTAAGGAAGTCTATACTGCAAGAGGCTCATGGCGGTCTTTGTGCAATGCATCCTGGTAGGAATAAGTTGTATCGGGATATACGAGAATTGTATTGGTGGCCTAGACTTAAGTGGGAAGTATCAGAGTTTGTGGGTAAGTGTCTAACATGCCAGCAAGTGAAAGCTGAGCATCAACTGCCTTCTAGACTTCTATAGCCGGTTAAGATTCCACTTTAGAAGTAGGAAAGGGTACCCATGGACTTTGTGACTGGGCTACCCTTGACACCTACCAAGAAAGACTCGGTTTGGGTGATTGTGGATAGGCTGACCAATCTACTCATTTTATACCCGTCAGAACTGACTATTCACTTTAAAAATTGGCAAAGTTGTATGTAGGTGAGATAGTGCGACTTCATGGGGTGCTAGTTTCGATTATTTATGGTCGAGACCCTAGTTTTACATCTTGATTTTGGAAGATATGTTGAGAAGTTGTATTACTGATTTTCGAGGTAGTTGGGAAGATTACTTGCCGTTAGCAGTGTTTGCTTATAACAATAGTTACCAGGCGAGTATTCAAATGGCACCATATGAGGCGCTGTATGGTCATAGGTGTCGTACGCCTACCTATTGGATAGAATTGGGAGAACGTCAGGTACTTGGGCCAGAATTAGTAGCGGATACAGAAAATAAGGTCAAGCTGATCAGGGATCAGTTAAAGGAGGTATCTGATGGCAAAAATCTTATGCCGACTTGCAGTGAAAGGAAATTGAGTACTCTGTGGGAGATTTCACCTTGGAAGAAAATCTTAAGATTTGGAAAGAAGGGCAAGTTAAGTCCGCGGTTCATCGGGCCCCATCGAGTTCTTAAACAGGTGGGTCCGGTAGCATATCAGCTGGAGCTACCTCCAGAGTTGGACTAGATTCACGACGTCTTTCATGTCTCTATGTTGAGATGATATCGGTCTGATCCTTCTCACATTATGTCGGTGAAGGAAATTGAAATTAAATTTGATCTGACTTTCGAGGAAGAGCCTGTGCAAATTCTGGACCATGATGTTAAGAGGACAAGGAACAAATCAGTCCCTTTAGTAAAAGTGCTTTGGAGTAATCACGGCAGCGAAGAAGCTACGTGGGAGCTAGAGGAGGCGATACGTCAACAATACCCTCACCTATTTGAACCAGGTAAAATTTTGAGGCCAAATTTTCTTTAAGGGGGTAGAGTTGTAACACCCTAATTTTTAGGGTTTTTGAATTTTTGCCTAAATTTATTTTGCATGGGCTTATGTGCTGTAGTAGTGATTTGAGTGTGATTAGTGGACCTTTAGAAGGCTTGGGTTTAAGTTTAAAGCCTGGCCAAATTCTAATTTTGCTTTATGTGAGGATGAACTTTGGCAGCGTGGGCTTTTAAATTAATGTTGGGAAAGTGTGTCACAAGGAAGCTGGTGGTAAAGTGGCAAAGGCACGCCACTTAGGATGCAAGGGGGAGACGTGTTGTGGTTGTAGGGGAATCCAAGGTTCGACTCTCCCTGATGGCAAATCTTTTAATTTAGCTTCATGAGCAAGGTGAGAGGTGGACTATAAGTGAAACTCTAAAGGAAGGAGTTTGAGTGATCATGGGGTTGGTTGGAGAAGTGACAAGGGGAGGTTATCAAGGAGAAACTTTAGGGATTAGAGTAATGTGCAAGAGTTGGCCGATTGTAGGATTGGTTGGAGGGCAAATTTGACTATGGCAGTAAGGGGTAGTGCATTTCGGCAATTAGGATGTATGTGTGTCGAATTCTTCTTGGGCACTTTTGGGATCTTAGTCCTTTGAGTTTCGGCATTTTGGTAGGTAGGTGCCGATTTCTTCCTTTGGGTTTCGGGATTTGCACTTTTGTTTAGTGACGAATAGGCAATTCATTCCTTTTCTTTCTTTTCTCTCCATTCTTTCGTTCAAATAACTGAAAGTCCTAAACTCTCAATCTCCTCTTGGCTGATTAACTCAAGAGTCGAACCTACTTTCTTCCTCTTCTCCTTCTTCTTCTTTTCTCCATTATTTGAAATTGATCTCCTTAAAACCCCTTCTGGCTGATTTCTCTAAAAGCCGAAATCCTGAAATACTTAGCCTCTTTCTGTGCCAATTTGTTCAGGAAGCCGAACCTTATTACCCTCTTCCTTAAACACTCCTTGGCCGAACCCACTCTAGTGATTTTTTCTCAAAAATCGAATTCCATCTTCTTTTCTTTGTTATTCTCCCAACCCTTTCATCTATTCATCTTCTCCTTTGTGCTTCATTTAGATCAAGTGTAGATTTGGGCCTAGTGTAGTGGAATTAATCTCTGGTAGTATCAAATCAGGCTAGAAAACCCTTGTGGTAAGTACTCGATTCTTTTTCTTCGTGTTCTTATGACTAAAGAGAAGCCAAAGGTCCTATCTCCCTTTGTGCTAATCGGTTTTGGATCTCTGTTTAGTAAGCCAATTTAAACCACTTTTCTTGCGGTCAATGGTGTTTTCAGCTACTCATGGTGACGGATCTGATAAAGGAAGGTTAGTTATTGGATAATGGGAAGCAGTCTAGTGTTTGGGGCTAGACTTCGACAAAGGTAAGTGATGGGTGATTTGTTAATGATAGTCGAATGTGTTTGGAGTAAGGTGATGGCGGTTTCAATTAGATTATGGATTAACATAGTGATTAAACTATTGTAGGTTGATCATCTGAGGGATCACTCGTCGTAGTTCGTAAATAGGTGTGTAACAACACCCTCTAGTAGCATTGATAGGCAAAAGCCAAAAAATCGAAATGCTGAAATGCTGGCATTTCGAGGACTTGCGAGCGTGCGAACGCTTGTGGGTCAATCCGAAATCATGAATCTTGAATATTGGACTATAAGGACTGCTGTGCGCGTTTTCATACACTTAGGTTATTCTGGGCCTCGATGTGCCGAAATTGGGCCCAATGGGCTTATGGGCCCATATGGGTAAAAGTATGTGGTAAGTAATTTCTGGTATATTAGATATTAAATTTGAGATAATATGCGTAAGATTAGACTGAGCGGGCCACATAAGTAGGTGGGCTCCCTCGGGTCCATTAGCGTTTTGGGGCCCAATTTCACTATATGATTGTTAGGGCTGCTAGAAGGTCGTATTAAGCATGAAACCTTGAGATGTAGCTAAATGACCAAAATACCCTTGAAGGGAAAAATTACCATTTTACCCATAGTTTCCAAAAGACTGTTTTACCCCTAGAAATAGTTTACTAATTTGCATATCTATATCTGATAATTTGTATGCTTATGTCATGTAGTACTCTAGGTTGCATGGGGTTGGGTTTTGGATATGGAAGAGGTTTTGTATAGTGGCACTGCCACGTAATTTGCTTAGAGGCTCCGCCTCTATTTCTGTTCTGGTGACTTTGCCACGATTTCTGTATTAGCAGCTCTGCTGGGTTTGTGGTGTGTAGGGCTGGGTGGGTTGAGTTATTCCCCACATGGTGTGATGGGTTGGTACGGTGGTGTGTTGGGCTGGACTGGGATTAGGCTTTGCATACATACATAAATATATATTCTGTTTTGTATCTATAATGGGCCAAGGCCCACTCTGTTTCTAAATAGGGCCAAGGCCCAGTTTGATTTGTATCTAAATAGGGCTTCGGCCCAGACTGAGCTACTTGACTGATCTCTGACACTGGTTGGGTTAAATTACACACTAAGTTTTCACAAACTCACCCTATTATTTCCATCCATGTAGGTACCCCCCAACCATAGATGACTTGGAGCTGCGAGGGACGTGGGGTGGCCACGTGGTTCATGCTTCTGTTTTTTTTTTTTTAGCTTGGATAAAATTTAATTTATTTCTATTCCATATTTTTTGCATTCTGAATTTATGTTGTTATAAGGCCACTTGGGTATTTGGCTTTGGGTTTCTTTATTATTTGTTTTAAAATGATAGACTAGTTTATGCAAGTAGTCCAAACTTAATCCCAAACATTTAAACATACCTCATGTAATGACTGGGTGATTTAATAGCGATAGGACAACAATGAGATTTTGATATAAACTTTTTCTAGGCAATAAAAATGGTTTCTAAATCTGATAATGATCAAGAATTACAAGCTATTAGTCATGGTTTTCCAACAAATAACATAACATTTTGATGAAAAGATTATCGTAAATGAATCAATCGTCCATGTGACACACCAGATCTGGCCATAACATCTCGGCCGAGTTTGGGGTGTTACACTAGATGTGAGCAAACCATATAGCATACATGAGAGATCCCACTACAATAGAATATGGAACACATGACATGTAGTCAATCTCATCATCTAATTGTGGAGACAAAACCGATGAAAGTCTGAAATGGGCTGTTAATGGAGTACTAATAGGCTTGACATTCTGCATATTGAACTTGCAAAGAACTTTCTCAATGTACCATTTCTGACTTAGGTACAAATTACATGTTTTCTTTATCTCTAAGAATCTCCGTTTCAAGTATCTTCTTTGTTGCACCCAAATCTTTCATCTCAAATTCTTTACTAAGTTGAGCTTTGACATTTCTTATCTCTCCTTTATATTTGGCTGCTATCAACATGTCATCAATATAGAGGAGTAGATACACAAAAAAACCATCACTATTTTTTCTTAAAATAAGCACAACTGTCAAAGCTACTTCTTTTGAAATCATGAGTAGTCATAAAAGAGTCAAACTTCTTGTACCACTGCCTTGCTGACTGTTTCAAGCCATAAAGGGACTTTTTCAACAAGAAAATATAGTCCTCCTTTTTTGAGACTATAAAATCATCGGATTGTTGGATATAAATATCTTCCTTAAGTTCTCCATTCAAGAACGCTATTTTTACATCTAACTGATCAAGTTCCAAATCATACATGGCCATAATACCAAGCAAGGCTCGAATTGAACTATGCTTCACAACTGGAGAAAACATATTTGTAAAGTCTACACCTAGAATCTGATTGTAACCTTTTTCAACTAGCTTTGCTTTATATCTGGCTTTTTCAACTCCTGGAGTTCTTTCTTTCTTTTTGAACACCCATTTACAACGAACAACATTTTTACCTTTAGGAAGCTTCACTAGATCCTATGTTCTGTTCTTATGGAGTGATTCCATCCCTTCTTACATGGAAATCATCCACTTTCCTGAATCGTCACAGCTAACTGCCTCAGAATAAGTAGATGGCTCTTGATTTGCATCTATATCTTCAACCACATTTAAAGCATAAACAACTAGATTAGCCTCGATGTACCTTTTTAAAGGTTTCAATTCTCTTCTATGTCTATTTTTGGCAATAGAATATTGTGGTGCTGACTGTGGTGAAGAAGCAACTTTACTCTAAGTTTATGTTTTAACCTGAGAAGTAGACTTTGTGGTAGATCCTAGATCAATCTGAATTTCCACCTTCTTTTGTTGCTCTTTATTGAAAGAGTCTTTCAGAAATATGTTAGGTAGCATAGTAGTTTCATAAAAAAAAATCTCTTCTAATCACAACTTTTCTATTTTTAGGATACCATAACTTATACCCTTTAACATCAACCTTATAACCAAGAAAAACACATTTAATGGATCTAGGTTCCAATTTCCCATTGTCAACATGAACATACGTAAGACACCTAAAAATAATCAAATTAGAATAATCAACAGGATTATCAGACCATACCTCTTGTGGAGTCATTTTCTCAATGGCAATTGACAGAGATCGGTTAAGAAAAAAACATGCAGTAGAGGTCGCTTCAGCCTAAAATGACTTCAGTAAATAAGTGTTCGACAAGATACATCGAATCCTTTCTATGATTATTCTATTAATCCATTTTGCAAGATCATTTTGCTTTGGAGTATGACGAACTTTTAAGTGTCTCACAATTCCTTCTGATTTGCACAAATTATTGAACTCAACAGAATAGAATTCCAAGTCATTATCTGTGTAGAGGTGTTTTATCTATTTTCCTGTCTACTTCTCGATCATAGTTTTCCAAGCCTAAAATGCAAAAAATAGATCTATTTTCTACGTCAGGAAGAATGCCTAAACTTTTCCAAAAAAATCATCAATGATCATCAGCATATAATTAGTGCCACCCTTCGAAAGCACTATGGATGGTCCCCAAATATCAGAATGAATATAATCCAGGGTTCCCTTCCTGTTATGGATTCCTCTAGTGAATCAAACTCTCTTTTAATTCCCCAAAACGCTGTGCCCATAGGACTTCAGTTTGCTAAGCCCTTGTCTGTCAAGAAGTCCTCTTTTACTTAATTCTACCATGTCATTCTCACTCATATGCCCTAGACGCATATGCCGAAGTCTAGTTACATCATCATCTGACAAGGAAGCGGAAGTGAAGACTACATCACTAGTAATAGTAGAACCTTGCAAACCATATAACTTGATAATCTTTCTCTACCCTTTCATCACAATGTGGGAGCCCTTACTAATATTCTGAACCCCACTTTCAGCTATGTACTTGTGCCTTTTTGAATCAAGAGTGCTCAATGATATAAAATTCCTCTTCAATTCTAGTACATGTCGTATGCCATTAAGTGTTTTGACGAATCTATTAAACATATTAATTTTGATCATGCCAATACCTGCGATTTTACATGAAGTATTATTTCCCATTAAAACAACACCTTCAGATATTATTTCATATGTTGTAAACCAATCCTGATTGAGGCTCATATGGAAGGTGCAACCATAATCAAAGATCCACTCCTCCTTTACTTTAAAGTGGTAAACAGAAGCAACTAGGAGGTCATTATCGCTGTAATCTTCTATAACATCAGCTTCACCAGATTGTTCTGGTTGTTTTCCCTTTTGATTCACAACCTCCTTTTTATCTTGTTTTGCAAACTTATAGCACTCAGATTTAATGTGTCCTTTCTTTTTGTAGAAGTTATAGATTTTACCTCTATTTGAATATCTCGATCTACCCTTACATTTACTACGAGGATTTCATTCCTGTGTCTTCCCATGATTATCATCAGTATTTTGTTCTTTTCTCCCACGAATAATGAGATCCTCTCCCTGAGAGTGAGATCCAACCACAAGATGCTTCATCTTTTCATATCAGATTAAGGAAGATAGAATTCATAACTGTGAGAGATTTACGGTGTGCCTGAATTAGGGCCTAGTGGGAATAGTGGTTTCAAAACCACAAATTTGTAACACCCCAAACTCGGCCCGGACAGTATGGCCGAATCTGGCGGTGTCACATTGAAGGGTGACTCGTATAAATTGAAGTTGTTGAAGAACCTTGAAAACATTTGAATCGTTGTAGGGGCACATTAGTTTAAAACGAAAACAACTAGAAGTTTGTTTATTTAAATGTTTGAATGGAAACCTTATTATGTGAAAACCGTAGTTTATATCTATGCATCCAGAAATAGATTTTTAAGTTCAGTTAAAAATGGAAGATCATTCTTTAAAAAAATCGTTTAGGTTTTTACATTGATTCCAAAAGTGACATTTTAATTTGGAAAATCAAGTTTAAGTTTGGAAATTATGCAGTTATAGTAATAACAATAAAAACCAATTATAAAATCAAACCAGAGGAAATGCCTTATTACAACCGAAATAAAACAATTAAAGGTAATATAAAAGTAATTCACAATCTATCAAACAGCTTGCAGCGTGGCCACCACTAGTACTCCCACACGTCGAACCGCCTACTGAGGATCACCTATAAAATTAAAAGAGGGAGTGAGTTTTCAAAAACTCAGTGTGTACAACCCTCATCAATCACATAGCATGCATTACATCAATTTGGGTCTAAGCCCATTACAATAACGATGGCCTTTGGGCCTTAACCCATGATAGCCTTAGTTGGGCCCAAGCCAATATCACAATCAAAATCAGAATATGCAATGCACAAATAGCCCAACCAACCCTGCACTCCGAATCTCTTCCAACCCTACACTCATATGGGGATTTAATCGACTCACCCATCCCTACACTCTAATGTAGCACTGGTTGCGGCACGAACCATATCGTAGCAGAGCTGCCAATCACATGATCAGCTTAAACCCCTCGATAGGTCCACAGCTGTCTCAAGCGACCGATACGACCTCACTCGGATAGATCTACAGTCGTCTCAGGCAATCTGTACGATAGGTCCACATTCGTCTTTGGCGACCCGTGTGACCATAACAAATCAATCACATCCTCCAACAATGTTCCCATCCCCATGCAGCATAAAATCACATATATGCAACACAAGTATATTTATATGGCATGCAAAATCATACATACAGCATATAGGGGCATTTTAGTCATTTTTCCCTTCAGGGGCATGACGATCCTTTTTCATTATGAGCCTAAATACAAAACTCAGCCCATTAACTAGTTCACAATCATTCAGCGCATTTTATGACACCTTTAGCAATTACAAATTCATTGGGGCCCAAAAGCCCAACATGTGGCCCAAGTGGGGCCCACACTCTCATATGACCCATTAAGTCCAAATCTACCACTTTCCATGTAGTCAACATGATCGGCTCATCATTTCTTGCAAATCCATCAATTTTGCTTGCGCCGGGCCTACAAGCCTATCGGGCCCATTTGGCCCATTTTGGCCTAGTTGGCCAGGAAGCGGCCCAAGTCCATGAGATCACTCATGGGGCCTCTGTCATCGTATCGATCTTTCCACATGAGCATTCACGCACTCTTGTGGTTATCGTAGCCAAACTTCTGGCTTTTCGGCTTTTCGACATTTCAACTTTTCGGCTTTTTGGGATTTCCCAATCTATTGTATGGGCGGTGTATGTACAAAACTTGATGGAGAGAAACGTAGCAGCCTTCTAGCGTAGAACATATATTTGAAGAAAATACTCAGTTATCCCCTCAATCAATAAGATTTGACAACCTTTCTAATACCGAAACCGAACCTACCTTGACTAAATTGGCTTTTACCACCTAAGCCGTTTGATTAAGAATCAGCCATTCCTCCTTGAGATTTAACTGTGCAACAACCATTACTAACCATCACATCACATACTCTAAGTTTAACTAAAAACCTCACTAAGGAAAACATACGGTCAACATTACTTACCCTCCAAAACCAATCAATTAACGAAAGAGGGGTCCTACCCCTTGAGAATCCACTTGTTAAAGAACACCTATGGGAACAATCAAAAACAATCGAAAGACCATGAGATCTCACATTCAGTCAAGAGCAATCCAAATAGTCGACCCAATCTTAAGAAGAATCAAGATGAGACATTCAACTTTTCCCAAAAATGCCAATGGAAAAGAAACATAACACTTACCGAGATTTAGCCTTCGATCCCACGACCAAGAATGGTTATAGGAGATTTAGCTTATGAGTAATCAATGGAAGAAGGTATGAAGAAAAGGGACAGAGTGCTAATAGAATAGGTCGAATGAAGAAGAAAAGAAATGTTTGGTTTTGGTTATGAGTGGAAGAATAAGAAAAGAAAGAAATTGTACATCCAAAGATTTAGCATTCACTATATTTCGGCCTTTGAATGAGAAGAGAACCATAAGGGTTGAGAATAGAATTGGTACAAAAGTAATCAAAATGACCCCAAAGATACCTAAAAGGTCACACAAATTCGGCTACTGAGTAAAAAGGAAACTAAAGTTATGAGTTGGTAGAGGAAACCCAGAATCGGCACAAGAGATTGCATAAAAATGCCAAAAGAAAAACCATTCGAAAATGCCCCCCCAAAAATGACCAATATGGCACTCAATACCTCCCTATGCTGAATTTACTTTCCCCTAATTCCCAAATCGGCACCAACTCTTCTACACACCCAATCTTCTAAATTTTCTCCAAGATTTGCTCCATGATTTGCTCCATGATCCCCTCCTTAGATTTCTCATATGACCATTTCAAACTCTCCCCTTTAGAGTTCAACTTCAACCCAACTATTGGCTATCCAAAGGTGCAAAATAAATCCTCAATGTAATTCCATGCCACCTCTCGAACCTTGGACCTCTCTACCTTTCTGTGACATCACCTCCATACCCCTTATGTGGTGCCACTTTGCCACTAGACCACTTATCACCTTGTGTCTTATTTTCGTCCCATTTATTTAAAAGTCATACCATCTGAGGTCAGAGCTTCACTAACATTAGAAATAGAAATTTTGCCATGATCTCAAGACTTCATAAAAACCTTCTAACACTCCAGATTCACTTAGCCACTAAAGCAACCTTGCTTCTATGCCATTTTCTTGCACAACTAAATTTTTATGTGTAATCTCCTAACCGTTCCGTTATTCTAGGCCCAAATTCAGGGTGTTACAAAATCTATGGTAGAATTAAATATTTCATGATTATTTTTAAGTTTATGATATGATTGCATGATAGTGAGAAAATTCCATGAAGGAATTTTTATGAAATAGTTATTAATTTATCTTTTAGGACTAAATTGAAAAAGTTGCAAAATATGAGTTTCTAGAAGTTTTAAGGATGAATTGGAATTAGAAAAATTATTAGAAGTCCTTATTTAGCAATTAGACCATTTATTAGCATGATGGACAAAAATGCCCAAGGAAGGAAATTTTTCTAAAGGAATGGTATAAGGGCATTTTGGTCATTTAGATTATTAATGAAATAAAAAGGGAAAAATAAGTAAAAGATGTGCTCATCTTCTCCATGCTTGTGCTGAAATTTCAAAGGACTCTATAACTAGGGTTTTGACATTTTCAAGCTCACTAATAAGTGCAATTTAGCCCTGTTTTTAATTCTCTTTGTATTTTTTGAAATCCTCGTAGCTTAATTTAGCTATTTCTACCAGTAATTTGAGCTAGGATTTATGTTCAAAAATATACTCATACATGACATGCATGTATTTTGGTGCCTAGTGGTAGAATATGAAAGTTTAAAGTGTAGTAAACATCTTTTACCAGGTGATTTTTCATGAAAATCCCTAATAGGGACCAAATTGTAAAGGTAGTAAAATGTGTAGTAAAAGTGAAAATTTATGAAAAATAGGGGCTGTTATGAGCACATGAAAGGTTCGGCTAGGCTTGGGTAATCAAGAAAATAGGTGCATTTCATTTTACGAGCCTAGAGACCATTTTGCAATTATGTAACAGTTTAGGGGAAAAATTATAAATTTTGCCAAAGTATAAATTATGGGCTAATTAGCCATTTTGAATACTAAATAACTGAAAATTTTCATTTTAGATCAAGAAACACGAAGCCCGGATCAAAACCGGGGAAAAAGCAAGATGGTGGATTAAATCGAATATTCACCCATATTTTGGACCCGAGGTAAGTTGTATGCAATAAATTAGCGTTATGCATTTTGAAAAGTATTGTGATGATATTCTATGAAATTTATGTTATTTCTATGAAATTTATTGATATGATTTTTTACAAAGAAATGATAAAGTGATAGTTGAGAAATCCTGGTTAAATTTTAAGCAATACGAGAGATACCGTAGTCATAACATGAAGATTTGTAGATCCCATGTAAGACCACGTCTGGGACACGGCATCGGCACCAAAATGAGACCCCATGTAAGACCATGTCTGGGACATAGCATTGACATCGACATGAGGTCCCGTATAAAACCATGTCTGAGACATGGCATCAGCATCGAGATGAGATTTAGGTCCACTATAAGACCATGTCTGAGACATGGCGTCAGCATCTAAGAGTGATCCCGTGGAAGACCATGTCTAGGACATGGCATCGGCATCAATTTACGATCTCGTATAATACCATGTTTGGGACATGGCATCGACATCGATATGAGACCCGTGTAAGACCATATCTGGGATATGGCTTTGGCATTGGCTTGTGATCCCATGTAAGACCATATCTGGGATATGGCATTAGCATCGTACCATGAGAATGACATTCGGGTATCCTTCGGTATTCTAAGTAATATAATGTGAAAGTATTCAAGTTGATGAATTTAACGAGAAAGACTAAATTTTTGTGATGAATGATACAAATGCACATGAATAAGTCACGAGAAAAATGAAAGTGTAGTGATATGAGTATGACGGTGAGAAAAGCATGAGTAAGCCATGAAGATGTGTAAAGAAATTATATGATATTCATGGTACATTATTTGGATGATTATTTCATGATTTATGTTGCTATTTATTTAATGCAACTTACTAAGGATTTATGCTTACTCCCTTTCTTTTCCCTTTTCCTTGTAGTCTTGCCAAGCTAGCTCGGGAATTGTTGAAAGTCGGAGCTCAAAGTCACACTATCAAGCCTTCTATTTTGGTATAGTAAAGTCTAATTATTTTGTGTATGGTATGTATAGAAACTAGGCCATCTTGATATTTATCATTTTGGGTAGCCATAAGTGTTGGCCATTGATGTTACTTAAGTCATGTTGAAATGGCCTTTAGAAATGGGCTAATATTTTTTAAGTTTTAATTATGCAAAGTGAATGTCATTCATGATAGCTTAAAATTTCATATCTAAGTAGGAAAATGAATGGTGAGAATGCATGGTTAACATGGTATTTTTGTTCCGTATGAGTGCCTTAATTTTGGGTGTTAGATGTTATAAATGCCATGATATTTTATATTAGAATTGGCCTTGTGCTTGTTTAAGTTTCAGGGTGGCAAAAGGGCTTGGACAATAGCCTCTATTTGTCCAAACGAGTAGGCACATGGGCGTATATCTAGGCCATGTATGACACGCGGTCAGCCCCATGGGTGTGTTAATAGGCCATGTGTCCCCTACACATCATTTATGCAAAACAGAATGCCCAGTAATTTTTACACGGACGGAGACACAGCCATGTGTCTTAGCCGTGTGAAGGGCAAAGCCTAGCACACGGGCGTGTGCGTGTGCCTTGATCGTGTGACCTAAATTGCATGTTGACTTCATAAACAGAATAGCCAAGTTTTCACACACGGGCTAAGGCACAGGCGTGTCAAGGCTGTGTGAAGGACACGAGCTAGGGACACAGACGTGTGCCAGGCCATCTAAAAACCCCTGTAGTTCAAACTGAAAAGTAAATTTGACACGGGCTAGAGACATGGGCGTGTGGGACCATATGGCCTGTCCAAACGGGCGTGTCCCACCTCACACGGGAGTGTGACCCTATATTGAGCAAAAATTTTCTAAGTGCTCGAAAGTTTCCGGTTCAGTTCTGAACCATTCCCGAAATATGTTTTGGGCCCGTAGGCCCATGGTAAGGATTTTAAGAGAATGCATGAAAAGTTTTTAAATAGAAATGAAATTTTATGGTTTGACTTTACACATTCGAGTAAGTTAAGTACGGTAATGCCTCGTACCCCATCACGGTGTCAGACACAGGTAAGGGGTGTTACACACAGCTATACAAACTCGTATTTTTAAAGGTTGAATAAGACGGGGGCAACAAACAAATTATAATTAAACCTAAATCTTCTTTATCATACTGAACCTCCATGACCTCTAGGTCTGAGAGAATTTCTTTAAACACAATTAAGTGTTCGTACACAGACATATCTTCCTCTAAATAATGACCATAAAAACGCTTTTTAATATGCAACTTGCTAGTTAGGGTTTTTGACATGCATAGCTGCTGCAGCTTTGCCCATAATGCAGTGGTGGTCTTCTCCTTTATCACGTATTGTAGAGTTTCATTTGACAAATGTAGATGTAATTGCGATAAAGCCTTTCGATCTTTATGCTTCTTCTCTTCCTCCGTCAATGTCGAATGCATGTTATGTATCCCTATCAAGGCATCCTCCAAATCCATTTGTGCAAGAACTACCTACATCTTTATCTGCCACAATGCTAATCTAGTGTTGCAATCCAACAACAGAATATCATACTTCAATGTCGCCATTATCGTGATCGAGACAAGCAACTCGAAAAGCTCTTGATACCAGTTTGTAGAAATTTACGTCGATATTGGCAATATAGAACAATCACAAAACAATAAGGAAAAGAAAAAGAAAACACATAGATTTGAAGTGGAAAACCCTTTCGAGAAAATCCACGGGTAGAGGAGAAAAAAATTCACTAATGCCGAATTCGAATGATATAATAGTAGTTTAGACTATATCTATTTATAGGTTAAAAAAACTTATTCTAATTAATATCAAATAGATGAAGTGTAGTAAGGTTGAAAAACTTTATTCTGATTAATGTAAAACAAAAGAAGTATAGTTCTATATAGATTCTACTTTTATTTTATTTTACTACCGTATTTTATTTTAACAAGGATTAGAGTCACTCAACTCTAACACAATGAAATTAAACTTATTACCAAACACAAAGCAATTGGCTTGTACATTAAGGCAGTTACAAGAGAGTTAATAAACTAATAAGCACCTTTCTCAACTAGACACATTAGTAAATCGAGAAACATAAGCTAATATTCTTCAAAAGCCTCACTCGACAATTTTAACAACTATATATATGCTATGACTCCCACAAGCAAACTAACTTGTACACTAATGCAATTATGAGTGTTAACAGAACTAGCAAGCTCATTTTAAAACCAAAAGTTTTCTTTTAAGCATCACAATTTTTAAAAGACAAAAATTACTAGCCATAACAATGGTCTTAATCTTATTCACCACAAGCTTAATAGCAAAATTTACCTCTAGGAATTAGTGAGTGACTAGAATTAGTGAGTTAAGAAAATAAACATTGGGTGACTAACCAGTTTTACTTATTGGGCTTTATAATAGATATTTTAAAAGTTAAAAGATGAGTAATTGGGCTTTAATTGTAACACCCCTTATCCGGTACCAGGACAGGGTTCGAGGTATTACCGGGCTTACACACACTTAAACATACAAATTTGAGTCATAAAATTGCGCCCAATTTAAAACTTTTCAAACAAATTCATAATGTCCCTATTATTGGCCTACGTGGCCCTAAACGTGTAGCAGCCTGATTTTTGACCCTATTCAAAAAGGTGGTTTCGAGACTAAGAATCCGAGTCAAAAAATTATTTTAATATTATTTTTTGTGTTTATAATGTGTGTATTTATATCCGTGAAAGTTTCATGTTTTAATTTTTGTCGTTTGACTGGCCAATTTAAAAAAAAAAAAAGGCTTAATCACATAAAATGAAAATCTGATGGTTTTTGTGTAAGGGTCGAATTGTTAATGTCTTTATAGCATGTGGTTTATAAGGTGCAATTAGGCCATTATGAAAGGTGATGGATGGTTTTGGCCTTATTGTATAATGGTTTCATATTTTATAACAAAGGTTAACTTAGTAATATGTTTAATATTATATGTTATAATAAAACATAATGAAAATAGTCATGCATATTGTTCATATTTTTGACTGAAAGTAGCAAAGAAAAAGAACGAAAAAGAAAAAGCTAGGTTTAACCATTGTTTTCTTTGATTAAGATCAAGAACCAAAGAAATCAGATTTGGATCGGGGGAAAACCAAAGTTGTTGAATAGTCGTCCAGTTCCGATTATCGCTGTCCGAGGTAAGTTTACAAGAAAATAAATGTTGTTAATTTTGAATACATGTGAACTTGAAATGTTGAATTGAATTTATGTACATATATATGAGATAGCCGAATGTATATGTATATGGAAACAATGTGTACAAGTTTGATTTGATCGAAATACGATGTTCAGAAGCCCCGTACGAACCAAAGGAATGTTAATAAGTTTTCTCGTGTAAGACCCTATGTGGGACAGTGGCAACGGAATGTGATTTTGAGTAAGACCCTGTGTGGGACTATGGCATCGATATGTGATTGCGAGTAAGACCCTGTGTGGAATAGTGGCATCGCTACATGATTACATGTAACTCCACATTTGGGACGTTGGTATTGTACGATATGTGTGATTATTTGAGTATCTTATTCAATTTTGAATGGTTCAACGGGCAGTGATAAGTTGTGAATGAATGTGTAAATTAAGCTAAAGTGATCAGGTATGTGATTATTGATTACCTATTTGAAAGTAAGGTAAGTTGGCTAATGGATATGTGATACAAATTATACATGATGATAATGAAAATATATGTGTATATGAGAAGTATATTCGGCCACACATTATGTATAAGAATGTGATATTAAAGTTTGACTCATGAGTATATGTACATGAGTATATATGTATTCAGTTATAAAATGATATCATGGCTTTGAAATTGAATGATCCATTGATAATAAATATATGTCTATTCGGTTAGGACAAAGTTTATACATGAAAGTATATGTTGCATATGAAATTGTAGGCTTTAAATTAAATGTGATTACAATAGAATAAATTGGTGTGGTTAAATTGGGTTGACTATGTCATTGAATTGTTTAATTGCTTATGACTTAGGAAGCTATAATAGCTTAATCTGTGTGTGTATGTTTGCCTCTATTTTATAGATTTTGGAGACTAGTTACGGGCTTGGGGATCGTCAGCTAAGTCATTCACACTATTGTCTATTTATCGGTACCTTTAAAAGCTAGACTTGGAACCTATGGCATGTATAGGCTATACTACCTTTTGAATATATTTTTAATGATGTATATATATAATAAGCCATGTGAAAATGGCTTGTTTATTTTGATATGTATGGTTTCATGCTTTGATCAAATGTTAAGGTTGAGGATTCGGCTATGTTTCATAAATGGTTGTGAACGATATTTGATATGCTTAGGTTAAAGGTTGATATTGTGTTTGGAGTATAATAAAATGGGTGAGACTATTATAAAATGTTTTGGCTTGATTTATTATATATGTCACTGATTTGTTAATTTGGTTACGTTAAATAAAGGATAAGTGTTGTTATGTTTTGAAAGATCTTTGTGTATTGATAATTACGCATATTGGTTGTGGTAGACAAGTAAAGTTGATTGATATGATATGATATATGTGTGAGCTATGTTTGAGATCATGGATGGATATATTTTCTTTATATTCAGTAATTGAGATTGAGTTTGGGTTGATAAGTAATATGTGATAATTGTTTATTGTTTTGATATATATGATGTGGTTAATTGAATTGGTAAAATGCAAAATGAGTTAATAATATTGAAATGGTCATTTAGGTTGGATATAATAGTACTTAAATTGGAAATGAATATATATATTTATTTTTACCGAACGTGAGTTTAATGGATTGGCCTTGTGTATGACCTTTGATACAATGCAAGATAGGTATTAATAATGTGTTTAAATTCGGCTTTGATAAGTTTAAATCATTAGTCAAGAGTTAGCTACAATATATATATATATATATATTGGTTTGGTTTTTATGACATGTTCTATGCATGTGAATAGATGGAGTAGATTGTAAACAACCATTAAATAAACCATATGTGATAGTGCATGTGTGACAATCATATTATTATTCAGCCAAAGCTTTAGGAAAAGACCAAATAAATAGTACCTTAAGCTATTAAGGGTCATGATTGTTTTATGCAAAAATTTCTATAAGTAAATGGTGATATGTGTTTTAAATATGTGCACTTTATATGATCCATGCTAGTATAGTTGATTGAATCTCTTGTATTATACATGTTATGTGCATATGCCATGTAGTAGTGAATATATATGTATGTATATATATATTGGAAATGCTGCATATAAATTTTGGTCCAGTATGAGTATATATTATATGAGTTGAAAGCTCAAATTTTGACTGAGGTAATATACATATTAGGCTTTGAGGCATAATAATGCAAATTTCATTCATTTTGAAATTTGTTAAAATGTTGTACTCGTTATAAATCTTCAATCTCGTAATTTGATTTTAATTGAACTCTGTGATATAATTCATAAATGCTGTGTGACTCAGAAATATTCATGTTTTATTTATAATTATAAATATTCAAATATGACTTATTCTATTATTTGATTATTTGGATGTTGTGTTTCATTCGATAATACCTCATAACCCCTTTCCGGCGACGGATACTGGTTAGGGGTGTTACAAAACATACATTGGAGGAGGTTAGGGATTAAACGGAGAACTTTCAAAACTTTTACAACACTTAGAAAAAATTTCATGTTTTGGAGAGTCACATGCCCGTATGGTTCAAGACACTCCCGTGTCCTCAACCCGTGTAACTCCCTGTTTATGACATCATCAACCATTTAGGGGCACATGGGCTAGGGGCACACGGCCAAGTCACACGCCCATGTGCTAGACCGTGTGGCGAAATTAATTTTCCAATTAAGATGCAGACTTCACACAGTCTAGGCACACGCCCAAGTCCTGAGGCCGTGTCCTTCACACAGCTTCTTGTAACTTTTTCCAAGACCTCAAAGTAAACCATGGATCTCTGTCTGAAATAATAAAAATAGGCAATCCATCCAATCTCACAATTTCCACAATATACAACTCAACTAACTTGTCAAGTGAGTAATCGGTAAGTACCGGAATAAAATGAGCTGATTTTGTCAATTGATCGACAATGACCCGTACGACATCTTTCTTTTTCGGAGTTAGAGGCAAACTCGTCATGAAATCTATCGTGATCCTATCCCATTTCCACTCGAGAACCATCACTGGCTAAAGTAAACCTGAGGGCACTTGATGTTCGGCTTTCACTTGTTGACAAACTAAACACTTTGATACAAATTCGGAAATATCCGTTTTCATGCCCGGCCACCAATACAAATTCCTTAAGTCATGGTACATTTTGGTACTACATAGATGAACTGATAAGCAACCACTATGTGCCTCCTGCAAAATTTTCTGAATCAACTCAGCATCCTTTGGAACACAAACTCTATCTCGGAACATCAAATAGACATTGGTCCCGATTCAAAAATCTGACTCACTCGTCGATTCACACTGAGCTCTTTTGGCTTGCAAATCGCTATCACTTTTCTAAGCTTCACATATTTTCTTAAGAAACATTGGTCTAGCTCTCAACTCTACTAAAATCAAACCATCACTTGATACAGTCAATTAAGTATTCATAACTCTCAAGACAAACAATGACTTCCTACTCAAAGCATCGGTGACCACCTTCGCCTTTCTCGGGTGATAGTCAATCACCAACTCATAGTCTTTTAATAGTTTGAGCCACCTTCGTTGCCGTAAATTCAAATCCTTTTGAGACATCAAGTACTTCAAGCTCTTATGGTCAGTAAAGATATGGCATTTCTCATCATACAAATGATGACGCCAAATTTTCAAAGTAAAAACAATGGCAGCCAATTCCAAGTCATGCGTCGGATAGTTCTTCTCGTGCGGTTTTATCTATCTCGAGGCATAAGCTACCACTTTGCCCTCTTGCATCAATACACATCCAAGACCACTGAAAGACGGATCGCTATAAATCACATATTCTTTCCCAGACTCAGGCTACACTAGCACTAGTGCGTCGGTCAACATTGCTTCCAATTTTTCAAAACTTTGCTGACACTTATTGGTCCATTCAAACTTAACATCATTTTGCAGCAATTTGGTCATAGGAGAAGCAATCATGGAAAATCCTTTAACAAACCGTCTGTAATAGCCGACTAAGCCAAGAAAGCTTCTAACTTTTGACACGTTCCTAGGTGGTTTTCATTCAACAATAGTCGAAATCTTACTTGGGTCAACTCTAATACCATCACACAAAACAATGTGTCTCGAAAATCTGACTTCTCGAAGCCAAAACTCACTTTTACTGAATTTAACAAACAATTTATTTTTTCTCAAAGTCTATAACATCGTTCTCAAGTGTTCAGCATGCTCGGACTCATCTCGAGAATAAATCAGAATGTCATCTATAAACAGAACTACAAATTTATCCAAGTACGATCAGAAAATTCGGTTCATTAAGTCCATAAAAATAGCCGGGGCATTAGTTAAGCTAAATGGCATAACGAGAAACTCATAACGTCCATACCTCATTTTGAACGTGATTTTCAGCACATCCGAGTCTTTAACCCTCACTGTAACACCCCTTACCCGAAACCGATGTCGGAGTAGGGTATGAGGCATTACCGTTCTAAAACTCATGCAAACATTTAATTCAAACTCATGGAGATGTGTCTCAAATAAACTTTTTCAACATTATCCTACAAGCCTTCTTATGGGCTTACGAGCCCTAATTCATTGTTCAGAAAAAACTCAGGACCATTTCAGGCACTTAAGAAAATTTCTTTAAAAACTAGTGAAAACAGGGCACATGTCCGTGTGAAAGGGCAACAGGCTTGTGTGGCCTCTAACATGGTCGTGCTAATGCCCCGTGTACCTTACATGGCCTAGGAACGCTAAGGATACACCCGTGCCCCTTGTCGTATGGATTTAATTTCTAATATCGAACCTACAGGGGTTTCACACGGCCTGGCGAACGCCCGTGCGCCTAGCCCGTGTCCCTCACACGGCATGTCGTGGCCCGTGTGCAAAAACCTAAGTATTCTATTTTTGACGTTGGCAGCCATACGGCTATGGCACACGCCCGTGTACTGGTCGTGTCCTCCACACGGTCGAGACATATGGCCGTGTCTTATGCCCATGGGGAACACTGATGAGCATTTAATTCTATCGATGCAAGGTGCAGGGGACGCACGGTGAAGCCACATGCCCGTGTGCGACCCATGTGTCTTACACGGCCTAGACACACTCCCGTGTGTCTACTCGTGTGGGCGAAGGGCTATTTACCAAGCCCTTAGCCACCCTGAAACACATTCAAACATTCCCAATCTTCATACATCATATCATAGCACCAATACTCATCTAAATGTCCCTTAATATGTGCTCACACATCAACCAATTCATATTCAATATGCATGCATAAACTACTAAGCAAATGTACACAATTTCCATGAAATTCATTCTCATTTCACTAAGTAACTTGGATAGTTTTAGGCCAATTCCACAGGCCATTTACAAAATGAAACTTGTAAGTATAAATCACCAACACAATTGGCTAATTAGCATGAATCATGTAACAAAATGACTAAAGACCTATACATGCCATATTCAAAATGACTAACATAACTATACCAAAATAGATAACTTGATAGTGTGACTTTGAGCTCCGACTTTTAAAGATCCCCGAGCAAATTCAGCAAACCTACATGAAAAAGGGAAATGGAGGGAGTAAGCATAAAACGCTTAGTAAGTTGCATGAAATAAAATAGCAATCATAGTTGATACAACATTATTTCATTTAAAGTAACTTGAAACTTCAATCAATATTTTACTCAAGCTTATATCTTTCTAATTCTCATGACTTACTCGTCATTATAACTTACACATTCCCGAAACTTACTCAGTCTCATGACTTGCTCATTCTCATGAATTACTCAATCTCTTGTCTTGCATTATCATTTTCTCTTAACTATTTTCAAATGTACCTGTAACACTCATCATAAACCTTAGTCTTTCTCATTAACTTAATCAACTTGAATACTTTTACTATAAATATACTTAGAATATCGAAGGATACTCGTAATACCATTCTCTTGATAAGATGCCAAAGCCATATCCCAGATATAGTCTTACATGGGATCTCAAGCTGATGCCGAAGCCATATCCTAGATATGGTCTTACACGAGATCTCATATGATACCGATACCATGTCCCAGACATGGTCTTATACGGGATCTCTCTTAGATGCTCATGCCATGCCCTAGACAAGGTCTTAAAGGGGATTTGTATCTCATCTAGGTACCGATGCCATGTCCCAGACATGGTCTTATACGGGACCGCACGTCGATACCATTGCCATGTCGCAGACATGGTCTTATATGGGATCTCAGTTCGGTGCCAACACCTTGTCCCAGACATGGTCTTATACGGAACCTACAATTTTTTTGGGTATGACAACGGTATCTTTCGTATTCATTAACATTCTATCGAAATCAGACTTTTATTTCCTCATCATTTCTTAGTGAAAATTATTGTCAATAATCTCATGGAAATAACAGATATATCATAGAAAATCATCATAAAAGTTTCCATATTAATTAATGCTATAATATCACATACAACTTACCTCAGGTCCAAAATTTGGCAAATGCTTGGTTTAGTCCACCACTTTACCCTTTCCCCGGTTTTGATTCGGGCTTTGAGTTTCTTGATCTATAATGAATAGAATTTAAATAATTTAATCATCAAATTAATTATAACAACCCTTAATTCAAAATTTTGCAAATTGACCATTTTGCCCGTAAACTTTGGCAAAATGGCCATTTTGCCCTTATGCTCGGAAATTGATTTTCATCAAATTTCCTCATTTCTCATGCTGATCTAAGCCCTTTTTACTCTTATGGAAACTTCAAATATCTATTATTTCATGCATTCACCATACCATTTACTCATTTTACATCTAGGTCATTTTTAGGTGTTTTCTATGAACCCCTCTTTATAAAAGTTGTTTATCAAGCATCCTACATTCATTTTCTTTCATAAAACTCCAGAAAACAACATCTAAACACTCTTGGTGAAACTTTAAACTTTCAACTAAAATGCTAATTATACCCCTCAATAGAATGCTCATGTCATGAGGGTCTCAAAAATGCAAAAATTATCAAGAAAAATCATCAAAATCACTTACTTAAGAGAGCTTGAAGTTGCTGAAAATTTAAGCTTCTAAAACCCCCAAGAATGGTTGATAATTTCGGTGAAGGTGGAGAAGAAAATGAAGAAAAGACAATAGCTAGGCAATTTGGTCATTATTTTATCAATTAGTCACCTAAAACATTTTGACTTTTCTTTCTTTCTTGGCCATTTCTTTTGCTTGGCTGGCCATGCCCTATCTGATGGGCTTATTTTCCATTTAAAGCCCCCACATATTAGTTCTCTAGCTAATTAACACAAATTGCTAATAAAATCAAAACTTTTCCCCTTTGTGCGATTTAGTCCTCTTTCGCGATTAAGCCTTCAATCGTGTAAATTAATTCACTAAAAATTTCAAGCATTCTTATAAAAATACTATGGCAACTAAATAATGCTAGAATAATTTTCTCTAATGCTATTTCATACTTAAACCTTCTAGAAATTCATATTTTTCAACTTTTTGCAACTTAGTCCTAAAGGACAAATTAATCACTATTTCATAAAATTTCCTTTATGGTATTTTCTCACTATCATGCAATCATATCATAATTAAAAAAAATAATCATGATTTATAGTTTTCTACTTCGGAATTGTGACCTTGAAACCACTATTTCAACTAAGCCCTATTTCTGGCTGTTACACTCACTTGGTAGTAGTCGGATCTCAAATCTATTTTTAAAAACACTGTCGCTCCTTTCAACTAGCCTAACAAATCATCAATTCTCGGCAAAGGATACTTATTCTTTATGGTCATCTTATTGAATTGTCAGTAGTCAATGCAAAGTCTCTTTGATCCATCTTTCTTCTTCACAGATAACACCAGAACACCCTAGGGAGAAAAACTCGGTCTCTCAAATCCCTTATTTTTCAACTCTTACAACTGAGCTTTTAGCTCTTTCAATTCAGTCGGGGCCATTCTATACGCAACAATTGATATCAGAGTAGTTCTCGGTACCAAATCAATAGCAAACTCAATTTCCCTGATTGGAGGCAAACTAGGCAACTCTTCTGGAAACACATCTGGATACTCACAAACTACCGGTACTAATTCAATCTTCAATTCTGACACTTTGGTGTTCAATACATACACAAGAAATGCTTCACAACCCATTCTCACATACTTCTAAGCTGACATAGACGAAATCATCTTAGGTAGTTCACTGGATTTATCTATTTCAACCTGAAGAGCCTCACAATTTTCACATTTCAATTCAATAATTTTCTACCTACAATTCACCTTGGCATCATGCGATGTCAACCAATCCATACCCAAAATAGCTTCAAACTCATTAAATGGCAACAACATTAAGTTAGCCAGGAAACAGTTACCTTGAATCATCAAAGGATAATTCTTACAAATCTTATCAACTAGCACACACTTGCCTAAAGGGTATGACACATCACAAACTCAATAGACTCAACTGGTAAATTCATATTAGTTACCAAGTTTATAGAAACATAAGAATGTGTAGACTCGGGATCAATTAAAGTAATGATATTAGTATCATAAAGAGAAAATATACTAGTGATCACATCAGGGGATGACGCATCTTCCTGAGCACGAATAGCATAAGTTATCGCAGGCGCTCTAGCTTCCGATCTTGTAGCCAAATATTTAGGTACACCTTTGCTACTGGCCCCATCTCTCATATTTTTCATTGGTCTCCCTCTAGCAGTAGTGTTACTCGATTTAGCATTCTGAGTATTTTCATTCTTCAAATAATTCAGGACAATCCTTAATGAAATGATCTTGGGAGCCATATTTCAAACAAGCCAGGGTGATCATCCAACATTCACCAGGGTGTCGCCTACCACAATATTGGCATTCATACTTTTCAGATCTCACATTACCAACACTCACTATGGATGTAGTTTGGGCCTTAGAACCAGAATATTGCTTCCCACAATGTAATGCCCTAAAATTTCAAATTTTATAATTTTGTTTGTCTTGCTTTGATTTCATGTTGGGGGTGTTAGTTAAGGGAGTTGGGAGTAGGCTGGAATGTCGGAAGGGTCCTGTGAGCGAACTTGGGTCTTTGAGAAAATTTTTATTTTTGGCTTAAGTAGATTTAGGCTTGTGGTTAGTAGGCCTTTTTTATAAATGCAGCTGCAGCATGTCATGAAAAGCACGATGGTAAGTTAGCAATGGGGTGTATTTTGGGGCGTGTGTTGTGCACCTGGGTCGGGGGTTCGAGTCTAACTTAGGGGGAAAAGTGTTATTTTTTAAAGGGTTAAAGGGATCACAGCACACCAGATGGAAGGTTTTTAAGTTGTTGCGTGGGGGTTTTAACATGAAGTCGTGTTAGTCTAGTGGCAAGGAGTGTGTGTAGTGGGCGTCTAAAGGAAGGTTGCAGGTTCGAGCTATCCGGATGCCATTGGGTATTAGTTTTTGCTTTTCGTGCAAAGATGAATTTGTGGCTAACTGAATATGGCAAGAATTGACTTGGTCAAGTGGTGGAAGTCAACCAGTGGAAGGGACATTGCTTTGAAATTTAAATTATTAGCTGGCTAAAATCAAGCTGCTAATAAAGGATTGAATGTGCAAAGATTTGGCCGAATGTGGGACTTTTGGTCATTCCTGATTTTGTTGCCTAGTTAGGGAGATTAGGCTAAAGATATTTTGGCTTTTGATTGAGGTAGTGAGGATTGTTTTCTTTTTTGTTTTAGTGATCTAAGCTTTGACCGAAGGTACCATTTCTTTGCTCAAACATTTCTCTTCCTCTCTTTTCTTTTGACTTTGCAAAAGCCGAATGCACCATTGGTCTTGATCTCCACCGACTTTCTCTACTTCTTTCCCACCATAATTTCTTCATTTTGCCGAACCTCCTATTATAGTCCTTCTTTCTTCTCTTTTGACCAATTTCTTTCCTCCTCTCCTAACTTTTTTCCCCTCTAGACCGATTCTTATTTTTCTTCATCTCATCTTCTTTTTCTTGTAGCAGTAGCCGAATTTACTATCATCAATTTTTTTCCTTCTCATTCTTTTTGAACCAGCTGTACCTTCCCCCTTTTTTTCTCATTTTCGTTATTGATCAATTAGTAAGAACTCTAGCATTTCATAATGCCAGTGGGTATTCTTTTTTTGTCGAAACCTTGGCTTTGGCTGAACCTTGTTATTGCCTTTTTTCTTACTTTTTCACCCTTCTTTTGTGTAGGCCAAATCTAAGTCTTTGGTGGTAAGACCGAGACTCGAATTCCTTTTCATTGTGGATGTTTTCTAGTTTTGGGTAAGTTTCTTAATCGTAAGTCTTGATTACGCTATTTGGAAGTTTACGTGTACCCTTATGTGATTAATTGTTTTCTTCTAAGCGAGGGTTTTATGGCATCGTATTTTGATCGTATGATTAGGGGTTGATCTATTTAAGGGAGAAAGGGGTCGAATCTCTATCTCTTGCTAGTGATCATTTTTTTTCGTTGTTGGTAAGTGACGTTAGGTTGACTAAATTATAACCTATACCATGATTTTGGATTCAATTATGGTAGTTGACTAAAAAGGAGATTATGGTGACTATAGGTGCACAGTTGTTGGAAACAGTAGGCGACTATCTCATTTCAGGTGTGTGTTTATCGCACTATTAGATACAAAGGCGAAATGCCGAAACAGTAAATGTCGAAAAGTTGACGAATTGAATGTTGGCCACATGGGCATGCGAACGCTCATGTGATTGATTAAGGCCACGGGTTGTGGCCCTGCATCGGAAAGCAGCTATCATGAGTGATTTCATGAGTTGGGCTGAAACAGGCCGAATGGACCCAATGGGCCCGTGGGCCAGCTAGATGGGCTTTAGGCTATATTCGAATTTCTAGACTATTTGGCTGCATGTGTCGCTGACGACCATGGGCTTACTGATGGGCCTTCACATACGTAGGACCACACTAATAAATGACTGAAATGCTCATAAGGGGTAAAATGATCAAAGTACTCTCCAAGGGTAAGACGACTGTTTTGACTCTGTATGTTTTCTGATTAAATATATATAATATAAAATGCTTTGTATGAGCTATCTGTATCATGCTAGCATGCCTTTTAATATGTTACATTACATTGGGGATAGGGTATACATTTATGGAGGAAGTGTATTGTTCTAGTAGCTTCGCTGCAATATTCTGTGCCTTATAGCCTAATATTCTAGGAGAACTACTGCATATTTATCAACAGTGTAGCACTGGTACTACATTGTGAAGTGTAGGGATGGGTGGGTTGATCATATCCCCACGTGGTGTGATAGGCTGGACGGAGTTAGAGTGTAGAGGATGGTTGGGTAGGATATTGTTGCATGATATACTATTCTGTAATGGGCTTGGGCCACTGACTCTGATCTGTACTGAAATGGGCCCAGGCCCAGATTAATTTTAAAACACTGTTATGCATGGGAATACACACTGAGTTTTCGTAAACTCACCCAACTATTTTTACTGTACAGGTAATCCCGAGGTTTAGGCGATTCAATGCTACGTGGGACTTGGAGGTAGCCACTCTTTGCTTTTCCACTATTTTAAATTTTTATTTACTTCATTATGGTTTTTATTTCGGGTTTGTAATTAGGTCGCTATTTAATTTTTCTTAAAAATTCGGTTTATCCATTTCATTTAAAATCTGTTAGTTAGGGCGCGTTTTACAAAATGATATATATTTTCCAAAAACCACGATTTCACGACAAACAAGAATTCAAACAAAGCTTTCGCAATCTATATATATATATTTTAACGTAAACTATTTTCTTAATCTGAATTATCAAGGATAAACAGAATGATGCTTTCTTCAAACCTTAAAGAAGAAGAGGTTTTTACAACAAGTCTAGTTATAGTGAAACACGATTTTGAGACACTTTATTGTAACACTACTAAATACAGCCATAACATCTGGGCCGGGTTTGGAGTGTTACGTTTAGTGGTATAAAAGCCAGGTTGCAAAACTTGGCTGTGGAGTGGGATTGAAAGTTTTGCTTTTAGATGTCTGTAAATTTGATTTCTTTGAAAATTTCCTTAAAAGAGATTTTTAAATTGTTTATTTTTTTCTTTAAAGAACGTAACTTTAAAGAGAACCTATTTGTTATTGAATTTTACTATTGAAGGTGTACCACACCAAGTCTCTGGCGTCGAATTTGTAAGTGTTCTAAATTTTGTTATTTGTTTAATACTGAAAATTGAGACTGTTGTGGACATGAAACTGTGTTATGACACTTTAGATAGGGAAAACTAATACTATAGAGACTGAAACTTATAGTGTAACCTCGATTTACGAAAACATACTAGAAACTTTTGTTTTCATAAGACATTCCTAATAATTACTAAAACTGTAAGTTAACGTATAAAACTTCTAAGTTAGATAATACGAGTCGATATAAGTTCCAGATGAGGAAAAGCTGCTCGAGGTCGTGAGAGGGGCCATGCTAGTAATGTGGCTGGGTCCTCAACATCAGGGATTGTGCCAAATAAGGAAACCAGGGAAGTATCGGCTCCACCAGTAGTTGAGACTGGTTCATTTGATCGTACGGCTTGGGACGATGCCCTGTCCCAAGCTATGCTGCGAATACTGGAAAGGGTCACTGCACCCAATAACGTAGCTGCGGGCCGGGGGTCAGCTACTGAGCGACTGAGGTCAAACGGGGTAGAGGTTTTCAAGGGCGTTGCTGGAGTAGCCTCTAATGTGGCTGAGTATTGGTTGGAAGCCACAGAACGAATCATGGATGACCTTGACTACACACCCGAGCATAAGCTGAAAGGTGCAGTTTCTCTACTGCGAGATGAAGCCTACCAATGGTGGCTCACGGTGAACGAAGGAGCTCAGTCAGAGCAGATGACATGGGAGTTTTTCAAGACTGGGTTTCAAGAGAAGTATATGGGTATTAGTTATGTCGACACTCGTAGGAAGGAATTCCTGAACTTGGTGCAGGGAGATAAGTTAGTATCTGAGGACGAGGTGAAATTTTTATGGCTCAGTCGTTATGCCCATGGGATTGTAGCTACTGAGCATTAACACTGCGTAAGATTTGAAGACAGCCTTAGGGACGACATCTGTGTACTGATAGCTCCACAGAGGGAGCAGAACTTTACTGTGTTAGTGGATAAAGCCAAGATAGCAGAGGAAGTGAAACGGATGGAACGTCAGAATCATGACATGGATAAGGGGAAATTAAAGAGAAGTGTAGGGCACTCTAATTATGCTCAGAGGCCTGTGAGGAGGGCCAGGTATGAGGGGCCAGCTAGAGTTCGGCTGTTAATACTGGACTGCAAGCCTGTGATGCTTCTGGGAAAAGCTATTATGGAGAGTGCTGGAAGAAGACTGGAGCTAGCCTGAGATGTGGATCGATGGGACACTGTATCAGAGATTGTCTGCATAGGCTAGAGCAGATGCAAGTAGCTGGTATGGGTAATGTGCATCCACCAAGGGGTGGTCAACAGCTGCCTAGAGGTCGAGGTCAGGGTAGAGGCGGGAATGGTATAGGATGCGATCGTGGGGGTCCTGGCAGAGGTGCTGCTACTACAGAGGCGAGGCAACCAGCGTTAGTGTATGCTGCAAGCTGTCACGAGAGTAGGGATGTACCAGATGTGATAACTGGTACGCTTCTCATTCATGGCTTACCTTATACTGCTCAGATTGATATGGGGTCGAGGCACTCATATATTGCATGTACTGTATCTGAGAAGTTGGGCGTGATGTGTGAAACTACTGCTAGGGAGATTACTGCGTTGAGCCCTTTAAGACAGACAATTAGAGTAAATAAGCTGTTTAAGAAGGTACCTTTAGAAGTTCAGGGAGAAATTTTTCTAGTGGACTTAATGGAACTTCTCTTTGGTGAGTTTGATTTGATTTTAGAATAGATTGGTTAGTATAGCATTAGGTGACTTTAGATTATGCGGCTAAGCGGGTGGTTTTAAAGACTTCTGAGGGCACTAAATTGGTGGTCATTGGTGAACATCGTGATTATTTGTCCAACGTGATTTCTGCTTTGAGAGCTGAAAAATTGGTGCGAAAAGGATGCGAAGCATGTTTAGTATATGTCAGTGATTCAAAGTCAAAGTATTTATCTGTTAAAGAGTTAAAGGCGATTAAAGATTTTTCTGATGTATTTCCTGATGAACTACTGGGGTTACTACCGAACCGTGAAGTGGAATTTGGAATAGAGTTGTTGCCAGGTACAGCTCCGGTATCTATTGCCCCATATAGAATGGCACTGAAGGAGTTGGTTGAACTCAAGGCTCAAATTCAAGAACTATTGGAGTATGTCTCCATGGGGGGCACCGGTCTTATTCGTCAAGAAAAAAGATCGAACTATGCGCATGTGTATAGACTACCGGCAATTGAACAAGTTAACTATCAAGAACAAGTATCTATTACCAAGGATTGATGATCTATTTGACCAACTTTGAGAGGCTGCGGCATTCTCCAAAATAGATCTTCGATCGGGTTATCATCAACTAAGGGTGAAGGAGGCAGATGTGTACAAAACAGCTTTTAGAACACGTTATAGCCATTATGAGTTTTTGGTTATGCCGTTTGGGCTAACAAATGCGTCGACCACTTTCATGGACTTAATGAACCGTGTCTTTCAACCATACCTAGATCGGTTCGTGGTGGTTTTCATAGATTACATCCTAGTATACTCGAAAACTATGGAAGAGTATGAGGAGCATCTTCGGGTAGTTCTGCAGATATTAAGGGAAAAGCAGTTATATGCCAAATTCAGCAAGTGTGAGTTTTGGTTATGAGAAGTGACATTCTTGGGTCACGTGGTATCTACCAAAGGAATTAGAGTCAATCAATGAAAAATCGAGGCTATTCTAGATTAGAAGCAACCTAAAAGTGTATCTGAGACATAGAGTTTTCTGGATCTAGCAGGGTATTACAGACGTTTTGTAGAGGGGTTTTCATTGATTGCTGCACCCTTAACCAAACTTTTGCATAAGGGAATACCATTTGTGGGGACAAGGAAGCAATAGGAAAGTTTTGAAAAGTTGAAGAAGATCCTGACCGAGGCTCCTGTTCTAATTTAGCCAGAGTCTGGAAATGACTCACTATCTATAGTGATGCATCGCACGTTGGGTTGGGTTGTGTGTTGATGCAAGAGGGGAAGGTAGTTGTGTATGCATCTCGTCAACTTAAAACCCATAAGGCGAGCTACCCCACACATGATCTGGAGTTGGCAGTGGTGGTGTTTACACTTAAAATTTAGAGGCACTACTTATATGGTGAGAAGTGTATCATTTACACGGATCACAAAAGCCTCAAATACCTTCTCACTAAGAAGGAGCTTAATCTGAAACAGCGAAGGTGGATAGAGTTACTGAAGGATTATGATTGCTCAATCAAATACCACCCTGGCAAGGCTAGCGTAGTAGCAGACGCACTGAGCCGTAAGGCTATGTCTAAATTAAGAGCAATGTTTTCACGCCTAAGTTTGTTTGACGATAGGGGCATATTGGCAGAACTGCAAGTTAGACCGGTGTGGACTGAAAGGATTAAAGATAAGCAGCAGGTAGATGAGTCGTTGACACACCGTTTTTGACATATTGGAAGTGGGGAGAAGTCTGATTTTAAGCTAAATAAGGAAGGGGTATTATGTTTTCGTGGCAGAATTTGTATTCCGAAGGGCACGGAAATAAGGCAGTCCTTGCTACAAGAGGCGCATAGTAGTCAAATATGCTATGCATCCTGGTGGGAACAAGATGTACCAAGACTTGTGAGAATTGTACTGGTGGCTAGGGCTTAAGCGTGAAGTTACTGAGTTTGTAGGTAAGTGTCTGACTTGTCAGCAGGTTAAAGCTAAGCATCAACTACCTTCGGAACTATTACAACTGGTGAAGATTCCTCTATAGAAGTGGGAAAGAGTGACCATGGACTTTGTTAGTAGGCTACCTTTAACGCCTACAAAGAAAGACTCAGTATGGGTGATAGTGGATCGTCTAACTAAATCCACTCATTTTATACCAGTTAGAACAGATTATTCACTGCAGAAATTGGCTAAGTTGTATATGGCAGAAATTGTGAGGTTACATGAGGTGTCGGTGTTTATCATATCTGACAGAGATCCGCGTTTTGCATCGAGATTCTAGAAGAAATTGCATGAAGCACTGGGCACAAGGTTGGACTTTAGTACTGCATTTCACCCTCAAACGAATGGACAGTCAGAGAGGGTAATTTAGATATTGGAAGATATGCTGAAGGGTTGTATTATTAACTTCAGGGGTAGCTGGGAGGACTACTTGCCGTTGGCAGAGTTCGCATACAACAATAGCTATCAACCCAGCATTTAAATGGCACCATACGAGGCATTGTATGGTCGTAGGTGCCATACTCCTATGTGCTAGACTGAACTTGGTGAACAGGGAATTTTAGGACCAGAGTTGGTATCTAATACTGAAGAGAATGTGAAACTGATTCGAGATCAGTTGAAAGAAGCTTCTGACAAACAAAAGTCTTATGCGGATCTTAAACGTCGTGAGATAGAATATTCAGTGGGGGGACTTTATCTTCCTCAAGGTCTCTCAGTGGAAGAAGATATTAAGGTTTGGACGAAAAGGTAACTAAGCCCTAGGTTCATTAGACCTTACCAGGTACTGAAACGTATTGGGCCGGTTGTCTACCAACTGGAATTGCCTCTGGAATTGGACAGAATTCATGATGTGTTCCATGTTTATATGTTGAGGTGTTATCGTTTTGATCCCACTCATATTGTACTTGTAACGCCCTAATTTTTGGGTTTCTCTTAGATTGTCCTTTAGCTGATAAAATGTTTAAATTCTAGTATGTGGGTGTGTAATGCATGTTTGGAGTGTGTTAATGGGCCTATGGAAGGCCCAGGTACGGGTTAGAAGCTCGGCAAAATTTTGGATTTTTAACTTAGGAAATAGGGGACCATTGGAGGTAAGGGCCTTAAGAAATTGTGTGCAAAATATAGCACAAAACAAGTCTTGGTAAAGTGGCAAGGGAGGCGCCACTAGGTTCCTTAAAAAGTGGCACCTAAGTGAGCTTGGAGGTCCAAGGTTCAAGCTCCAGAGTTTGCAAAGAAAGCGTTTTATTTTTGAGCTTGAGCAGGTAAGAATTCGAAGCAAAGTTAAACTCTGCTTGGGAGGAATTTGAATTGGTCATAGGAGTTAATCAAGGAGCAAATCAAGGAGCTTTTGAATTTCAAAAGAGGTGGCCGATTTAGGGACTCCGCAAGTGCCATTCGGCTAGGGGGCTTGGTGCTTGTGATTTCGGCAATTAGGGGCTTGGTATGCCGATTTTCAAAAAGTTCTCTTTAGGGGTCTTTTGCTGATTTCTTTAAGTTAGTAAAACTCCCATTCTTTTGTCTTTTTTCATAGTCTATTAGGTATCTTTTAGCCGCTTTTTTCCTCCTATCACACCTAGTAGCCGAACCTTATTTCCACCCTTGTGCCGCACACTTATTTTGACCGAAACACTTCCTTTTCATCTCTTTTCTTCATTCTTCTTCTCCTCCTCTCATACCATAAATCGAACCTTCATCATTACCTCCTTCTCTAGCCGAATCTATTCTCCCTTGTCCCTTCTCTAAACCTCTGTTGACGACTGCAAAAAGAAGCCAGAACTCATTGTGGCCGATTGTTCTTTGCCAAGCCGATTACTCTCATTCTTTTTCTTCTTCTAAACCCTTTCATAAACCAAAACCTTCATTGTGTTTAGCCGAATCCTCTCTACTCTCAACTCTTTCTTTTTTTCACTTGGATAGTGACTAATGGGGCATCTAGAGGCACTTTTTGAACCGATTAGCACTTTGGTAAGTACTCAATCTAGTTCTTTCGTTAATTCTCTGATTAAAGTTTAAGTTAAAACCCTTGTGAGGGTGGTTATCGTGGGACTAAGGTAGTTGTGGTCTCTTGCTTTGATGTTATTGTGTTAGCGTAGATAAAAGGGGCACTTCGTAAGGACTTGAAGGTTGGTTCGGCAAGGCACAAATATCTAGTCCATATTTCGGCAAAGAAGGGTAAGATTTAATGATTTAGGCCATGTTGGCCAATTATGATTAGTGGGTGAAGGCCTTATGTGTGGCCGATTCTTAGACTAACACCTTAGTGATCAATTGTAGGCTTTACGCACGTGGGTTCTTCAACGGTTTCGACAGTTAACAGGTGTGTAACTAATCCCAACTTTTAGACTGATGTGGTAAAAGCCGAAATGGCCATAAAGTGACCGACAACAGGTGGAAAGTGACCGAAAAACGCTTTCGTGTAATATTTAAGAGTAATCATTTACTCCGTTGGGGTTAACCATGAATTCGGTGGTGAAGGAATTGTAGAAGGTGCAATTTTGAATGTTTTGGTAAGTTGGGCTTCAATGGGCCAAGGTGGGCCCAATGGGCTTCCGAGCCCAAATCGGTAAAATAACTGTTAAAGGCTTTCTGACGACATGGTTAATAATAACATGGTTAAGTTGGTAGACTAGACCTAAAATTGGATTTAACGGGCTTGAGACGATATTGGACTTAGTAAGGCCATTAGGGGTTTTAGGCTAAAAAGGGCAAAACTGGAAATTTGGCTTAAGTGGACTTCCGTGGTTATTTATGGACTGATAATTTATTAAACTTGCATAAAATCTCTGAAAATATGAAAAAGGACTAAAATACCCCTGAATATGGAAAATTACCAAAATACCCCTAGGTGTGAAAAGACTATTATACCCCTAGGGTCAATTCTGTATGAAATATATAATTTTATGTATCTGCATGAGTTATCTTTTAATATGAGTATATCTGATGCATGAGATGCTATATGTTGCATGCTAGTATGTATATATCTGTTGCATGGGGTATGGGTTTTTTGATGGAGGAAGCGTTCTGGCAGCCTCGCTGCAATCTGGTGGCCTCGCCACATATATATCTGTTCTGGCAGCCTCGCTGCAATCTGGTGGCATCGCCACATATATACATCTATTCTGGTGGCCTCGCCACAACATCTATATCTGGTGCCCTCGTCACAATATTTGGCAGCCTCGCTGCAAATTTCTTTGGTGTGTAGCGGTTGGGTAGGTCGAGTAGTCTCCCCACATGGTGTAAGGCTGGTACGGGGGCGTTATGGATGGATCTGGGTTGGGTTTTCTGTCTGCATATTATATCTGATCTGTATCTGTTATGGGCCTATGGGCTTAACCTGATTTCTGAAATGGGCCAAGGCCCAATTAATCTGATTCTGAGGCTTGATCTGTTTTGGCCTATGGTTGAGATTATGTTACACACTGAGTTGTCAAACTCACCCCCCTTTAATTTCATCTCTGTAGGTAACCCTCAACCATAGTGGGCTTGGAGCTGGGAGAGATTCGGAGTGGCCACAGCATCTGCAAGTTTGGTTTTCACTTTATTTTCAGTATTTTATTTTGCTATTTTGGGTTTTTTTTATTGTAATAAAGCCGCTATTTAAATTTCTTGTTTGGTTTTATTTTCTTTAAGGGTCTGATTTCATTTTATCGAAACAGCTAGTTATAGGCGGTGCGGGTTTTTCAAAATCTTAAAATTGTTTCAAAACTTAACGAGTTCAACGATCAGATAAACTAAAGGCTTAACTAAATGGGCTTTTCCACAAACTTACTGTTTTTATAATATCACCTAAGACACAACATTAGAAAGGGTAACAAACTTAGTTATAGGTTCATGTGACACATCAGATCTGGTCATAACGTCCAGGCCGGGTTTGGGGTGTTACAGTACTAGTTGAAGAAATTGAAGTTAGGCCGGACCTAACCTTTGAAGAGGAACCAATTCAAAATTTTGACCATGATGTGAAAGTATTGAGAACGAAGTCAGTTCCACTAGTTAAGGTGCTTTGGCATAATAACAGTTCTGAGGAAGTCACATGGGAACCTGAGGAGATGATTCAGCGACAATACCCTCACCTCTTCTAGCAGGTAAAGTTCGAGGTCGAAATTTCTTTAAGAAGGGTAGAGTTATAATGCCCTAAAATTTTGGATTTTATAATTCTATTTGTCTTTCTTTGATTTCATGTTTGGGGGTGTTTGTTAAGGGAGTTGGAAGTGGGCTGGAATGTCGGAAGGGTCTTGTAAGCGAACCTGGGCCTTTCAGAAAATTTTTATTTTTGGCTTAAGTAGATTGAGGCTTGCGGTTAGTAGGCTTTTTCTATAAATACGGCTGCAGCATATCATGAAAAGCATGATGGTAAGTTGGCAAGGAGGCGTATGTTGGGGTGTGTGTTGTGCACATGGGTCAGGGGTTTGAGTCTAACTTAGGGGAAAAGTGTTATTTTTTTAAAGGATTAAAGGGATCACGACACACTGTATGAAAGGTTTTTAAGTTGTTGCGTGGGGGTTTTGACATGAAAGTCATGTTAGTCCAGTGGTAAGGAGTGTGTATAGTGGGCATCTAAAGAAAGGTTGCAGGTTTGAGCTATCTGGGCACCATTGGGTTTTAGTTTTTGCTGCTCATGCAAAGATGAATTTGTGGCTGACCAAATATGGCAAAATTTAACTTGGTCAAGTGGTGGAAGTCAAGCGGTAGAAGGGACATTGTTTTGAAATTTAAATTATTAGTTGGCTAAAATCAAGCTGCTAATAAAGGATTGAATGTGGAAAGATTCGGCCGAATGTGGGACTTTCGATCATTTTTTATTTTGTTGCCAAGTTAGGAAGATTAAGCTGAAGATATTTTTGCTTTTGATTGAGGTAGTGAGGATTGTTTTCTTTTTTGTTTTAGTGATCTAAGCTTTGACTGAAGGTACTATTTCTCTTCCTCTGTAACGCCCTAATTTTTAGGTTTCTCTTAGATTGTTGTTCATCTAATAAAATGTAGGAACTCTGGTATTTGGGTGTGTAAGGTATGTTTAGGGAGTGTTAATGGGCCTATGAAAGGCCCAGGGGTTGGATAAAAACTCGGCAAAATTTTATACTTTTGACTTAGAAGATAGGGGGCCGTTAGATGTAAGTGTCTTAAGAAATTATGCGTGAAATATAGCACAAAACAAGTCTTGGTAAAGTGGCAAAGGAGGCGCCACTAAGCTCCTTAAAAAGTGGCGCCTAAGTGAGCTTGAAGGTCCAAGGTTCAAGTCCCAGAGTGAGCATGTATGGTGTTTAATTTTTGTGCTTGATCTGGTAAGAGTTTGAAGCGGAGTTGAACTCTGTTGAGGAGTGTTTGAATCGGTCATGAGAGGATTTTGTGGAGTGATAAGGGGAGCTTGTTGAGGAGAATTTTTAGGAGCTTTTGAATTTCGAAAGGAGGTGGCCGGCCAAGGGGATTCTTGGTAGTGTATTTTCAGCATAGGGGGAGTGTAGGTGCCGATTCTTCCTTTGAGTTTCATTTTAGGGTATTTTCTTTGCTTAGCCGAATAGGGTAGAGTGCCTGAGAGGTTCATTTTCCTTACTTTTTCTTTGTTAGAAGCCGAACAAGCCTCTAAACTCTCTCTCTTTGTGCCGATTTCTTTACAAGGCCGAATACTCTTCTTCTCTCCCTTTCTTCTTTTCACCTCCTCCTTCATTGGTTCTTCAAAACCGAAAACACCATTGCCAAGTCCTTCTCCTCATCATCACCTTTTTATTTTTACTTCTCCTTCTTTTCCATCTTACTCCCATCGCTGATTCTTCTATTGATCGAAACCCCTTTACACCTTGCCGATTTCTCAATAGTCACATACTTCTTTTCTTCCTCTTCTTTTGATTGATATCTTCCATCACCTTGTAGCCGAATCATCCTATCACCACTCACTCTTCTCCTCATTCCTCACTTCATCAAACCCCTTCTTTCTCGATAAACCGAATACCTTGTGAATCAAAACTCAACTTGTCTTTTTTTGGAAATCGAAAACCTTCATTAGGGCCGAATCTCAAACCAACTCTTTTCTCTTTTGGAGTTCGTGGAAGGAGTTGTTGTGAATCAAGATTATACTCGTATCTAACACTTTTCTTGGGTCGATGTCATAGTGGTAAGTACTCTTTTCGTTAATCACTCATACTTAAGGCAAGAAGCCGAAACCCTTGTAGGGGGAGGCTAACGTTAGTGACTAAGGGCTTGTTGGCCTCTTTCTCTTGTTTTGCTTGTGTTAGTGTGATCAAGGGGTTGTACAGCTAAGGATTCGGAAGGCTAATTGGAGGAGGACAGTGGGATCTAGTATTCAGCAGAAGGTAGGGACTTTAGGGTCTTAGGCCGTGTAGGCCGATTTTGGTAAAGGACTTATGGTTTAATGATTGTTGATTTTAAGACTGACACTCTAGTGATTAACTGTAGGCTTTCGTATGTGGATCTCGTCGTCACTTCATCTGTTAACAGGTGTGTAACATACTCCCGCTATAGACTAGGACGGCAACGGCCGTAATGACCAAAAGTGACTGACAAATGACCGAAAGTGACCGGAAACTCGGTCTTGTGAAATCTCTGTGTAATCGTTTACGCTCTTAGGGTCAACTTTAGATTCGATGGTGACAGAATTGCAGAAGGTGCGATTCTAAGCATTTCGGTAGGTTGGGCTTGGATGGGCCAAAGGTGGGCCCAATGGGCTTCTGAGCCCATATCAGTAAAATTGTCATTAAAAGCATTCTGGCGGTATGTTGAGAATAAACCGGTTAAAATTAACAAACTAAGCTTTAAAATTTGGATTAACGGGCTTAAGACGTTAATGGACTTAGTGAGGCCCATTAGGGGTTTTGGGCTAAAAAGGGTAAAATTAGAAACTAAGGTTAAAAGGACTTCCGTAATCACTAATGGACTAATAATTACTCGGACATGCATAAATCCCTAAAAATCAGTAAAATGACTAAAATACCCCTAAGTATAAAAAATTACCAGTTTACCCTTAGGTGCAAAATGACTTTTATACCCCTAGGGCAAACTCTGTAAGAAATGTATGGCTGTCTGTTTCTGTATATCTTGTCTCATAATATATGAATATATCTGATGCATGAGATTCTGTATGTTGCATGCCATAGTATGATTACATCTGTTGCATGGGGTATGGGCTTTTATGATGGAGGAAGCGTTCTGGCAGCTTCGCTGCAATCTGGTGGCCTCGCCACAATATATCTGGCAGGCTCGCTGCAATCTGGTGGCCTCGCCACATATTATATATCTGTTCTGGTGGCCTCGCCACAATATCTGTATCTGGTGACCTCGTCACAATATCTGGCAGCCTCGCTGCAAATTTCTGTGGTGTGTAGTGGTTGGGTGGGTCGAGTAGTCTCCCCACATGGTGTAAGGTTGGTACGGGGGTGTTATGGATGGATATGGGTTGGGTTTTCTGTTTGCATATTATATCTGATCTAAATCTGTTATGGGCCTATGGGCTTAACCTGATTTCTGTAATAGGCCAAGGCCCAATTAACTCTGATTCTGAGGCTTGATCTGTTTTAGCCTATGCTTGAGATTATGTTACACACTGAATTCTCAAACTCACTCCTTCATTTCATCTCTGGAGGTAACCCTCAACCATAGTGGGCTTGGAGCTGTGAGAGATTCGGAGTGGCCACAGCATCTGCAAATTCGGTTTTCTTTTCATTATAAGTATTTTATTATTCTATTTTGGGTTTTAATTGTAATAAGGCCGCTATTTAAATTTCTTTATTGGTTTTATTTTCTTTAATGATTTAATTCATATTTTATCGAAACTGCTAGTTATAGGCTACGCGGGTTTTTCAAACTCCTAAAAAGGTTTTCAAAACTCAACAAGTTCAAAGTATGGATAACCTAAAGGCTTAACAAAATGACTTTTCACAAACTTGCTGTTTTAATGAAAATCTCACTTAAGCCACAACAAGCAAAAAGGTCATAAACTTAGATGTAGGTCCATGTGACACACCAGATCTAGCCATAACGTCCAGGCCAGGTTTAGGGTGTTACATTTAGTGGTATCAGAGCCAGGTTGCAACAACTCGGCGGTGGATTGGTTCTAAAAATGGAAGTTTTCAAGTAATCAAAACAAAGATTTTCGAAAGATCATGTTTCCAACAATTGTTTTTCAAAATTAATTGAAACTCATTTTGATGAACTCCTTTCGTACAAAAAAAATTGATTTATTTTCAAAAAATAAATTAAGTTTCCCTATGTAATTTATTTTCTAAAGAGTGGCACACCGAATCTTCGGCCCAAGCCTGTAAGTTTTTCTGAACTTTTCTGATTAATTCTGGAATTCTGATTATATGCCTGACTAAGACTCTATTATGATACTTTAGTTAGGATATTACTGAAACTATAGAAACTCTGATAAGTATACTGAGAATATAGCCAGGTTTTCGTGAAAGGAAATGAACTCTGAAATTCTACTTATTCATAAGACATCTGTAATAAACACTGGAATATTAATCTGATTCATAAAACTTCTAAAGCAGATAATACGAAATGAGTACGCGAGCAGCTCGTGGTAGGGGCCGTGGACGTGGCTGAGGTAGTGTACGAGCTGAATCTTCATCTTCAGGTCATGCGCCAGCAGCTGATGTACCGGTACCACCGGCAACAGAAGTGGAGTCTCATGATCGAGGTGTAGGGGATGATGCCCTATCGCAAGCAATACTTCGGGTTCTGGAAAGGGTTGCTGGGGCTAGTACTGGTAATAGATTTTGGGGTTCTATATCTAAGCGACTCCGGGCTAATGGAGCAGAGTTCTTTAGGGGCGTGTCTGGTGTAGCCCCAAATGTGGCCAAGTATTGGTTGGAGGCCACAGAGCGAATCATGGATGATCTGGACTGCTCTGTGGAGCAGAAGTTGAAGGGAGCTGTATCGTTGCTTAGAGATGAAGCCTATCAGTGGTGGCTCACAGTGAGAGATGGAACTTCAGCTAGTGAGGTAACTTGGTAGCTGTTTAAGGTAGCCTTTAAAGGGAAATATGTTGGGGCTAGCTATATGGACGCCCGCCGGAAAGAATTCTTGAATTTGGTTCAGGGAGGTAGGACATTATCTGAGTACGAGGCTGAATTTCTGAGGCTGAGTCGATATGCTTCTGGGATAGTTGCTACTGAATATGAGCGTAGCGTACGCTTCGAGGATGGTCTGAGGGCTGAATTGAGGGTGCTGATTGCTCCTCAGAGGGAGCGTAACTTTGCTGCTTTTGTAGAGAAAGATAAGATAGCTTAAGAGGTGAAACGGACAGAAAGGCAGAATCGCGAAAAGGATAGGAACCAGTTTCGGAGGGATTCTGGACCATCAGGTGGGGCCAACAGGAATGTTAAGAGGGCAAGAGTGGCGGAGTCAGTGCGAGCAGTACCCATGAACACTGTTCGACCGCAGGGTTGTAGGAGTTGTGGTAAGGTACATATGGGCGAGTGTCGAAAACGTTCTGGAGTTTGTTTTCGATGTGGATCGATGGAGCATAGGGTTAAGGACTGTCCCGAAGAACCAGATCAGGGACAAATTATGGATCAGAGGGTTGCTCAACCAGTGAGGGGTGGACTACCAGCTCCGAGGGGTCATGGACAAGGCAGAGGTGGAAATGGTAATGGTTGAGGATGAGGAGCACCTGGTAGGGGTGCTGGTTTTGCTGAGGCTCATCAGCCAGCGTTGGTGTATGCAGCTCGTCGCCGAGAGGAGGGTGATGCTCCTGAGGTCATAACCGGTACGTTTTTGATTTCTAGTATGCTATACACTGCGTTGATAGATGTTTGATCTACCCATTCTTATGTTGCATGTGCTATATCTGCGTCACTGGGTGTGCGCTCTGAGGAGTTAGTGAGTGGGGTATCTGTACTAAGTCTTTTGGGTCACTCGGTTAGGGTAGACAAACTGTATAGAGACGTGCCTATAGAAACTCAAGGAAAAATCTTTTCTGGAGACTTGATGGAGCTACCTTTCGGAGAATTTGATCTTATCTTGGGAATGGATTGGCTTGTTAAGCATAGGGCTACTCTGGATTGTGCTGCAAAGCGAATGAGGTTAAAGACTGCAGAGGATGAGGAAGTTATGGTGATAGGTGAACGTAGAGATTATCTGTCCAATGTGGTGTCGGTATTGAGAGCCGAGAGGTGGATTCGAAAAGGATGCGAGGCTTATTTGGCATTCATAGGTCAAGCAGAAACTGCGGAACTGTCTGTGGACCAAGTTAGAACCGTTAAGGATTTTCAAGATGTGTTTTCTGAAGAGCTTCCAGGGTTGCCTCCGAGTCGAGAGGTTGAGTTTGGGATTGACTTGTTGCCTGGTACGGCACCGGTGTCCATTGTACCTTATAAGATGGCACCGAAGGAGTTGGTGGAATTGAAATCTCAGATTCAAGAGCTGTTAAATAGAGGCTTTATTAGGCCAAGTGTGTCTCCGTGGGGAGCACCAGTGTTGTTCGTCAAGAAGAAAGATGGGTCTATGCGAATGTGCATCGACTACCAGCAGTTGAAGAAACTGACGATTAAGAATAAGTACCCGTTGCCAAGAATCGATGATTTATTTGACCAGCTGAGAGGAGCTTCAGTATTTTCTAAAATCGACCTTCGATCTGGATACCATCAGTTAAGGGTGAAAGAGGTGGATATTCATAAGACGGCATTCAGAACTCGGTATGGTCACTATGAGTTCTTGGTTATGCCATTTGGGCTGACCAATGCACCTGCAGCATTTATGGATCTGATGAATCGAGTATTCCAGCCATACTTGGATCGATTCGTGGTTGTCTTTATCGACGATATTCTGGTTTATTCTGAATCTGAAGAGAAGCATGATGAACATCTCCGTATTGTGCTGCAAGTGTTAAGGGAAATGGAGCTTTATGCGAAATTCAGTAAGTGTGAGTTTTGGTTGAGAGAGGTAACTTTCTTGGGGCATGTTGTTTCTGCTGAGGGGATTAAGGTGGACCCTTGAAAGATTGAAGCAATTCTGGAATGGAAACCACCAAAATCAGTGGCGAAAATTCGAAGTTTTCTGGGTTTAGCTGGGTACTGTAGAAGGTTTGTAGAAGGATTTTTTGTGATGGCAGTGCCGTTGACAAAACTCATAAGGAAAGGAGTACCATTTACTGATCTGAGAGTGATGTTTGCCTGTTTGAGTCTGTATGATGACAGTAGTCTGTTAGCAGAACTGCAAGTAAGGCCAACCTGGATGGAGGAGATTAAAGAAAAGCAGTTGAGGGATGAGTCTCTAGTTTCTCGATTTCAGCGGGTTAAGGATAGGAATACTTCTGAGTTTGGACTTAACAGTGAGGGAGTTCTATGTTTCCGAGGTAGAATTTGCATTCCGAGGGATTCTATTTTGAGGCAAGCAATTCTGAATGAAGCTCATAAAGGACTGTGTGTTATGCATCCTAGAGGTAATAAGATGTATCATGACTTAAAGGAGTTGTATTAATGGCCTGGGCTGAAGCGAGAGGTAACAGAATTTGTGGGGAAATGTTTGACTTGTCAGCAAGTGAAAGCTGAACATCAGTTACCTTCTGGACTTCTGCAACCAGTAAAAGTACCACTTTGGAAGTGGGAGAGGGTGACCATGGATTTTGTAAGTGGGTTGCCCTTGACACCGTCGAGGAAGGACTCGATTTGGGTGATTGTTGATAGGTTGACTAAGTCTGCTCATTTCGTCCCTGTTCATACTGATTATTCACTTCAGAAGTTAGCCAAATTATATGTAGCAGAGATTGTACGACTGCATGGAGTGCCAGTATCGATTATTTCTGATCGAGACCCTAGATTTACATCTCGATTTTGGCAAAAGTTGTATGAGGCGCTAGGAACACGACTGAACTTTAACACGACTTTCCACCCTCAGACTGATGGTCAATCAGAAAGGGTTATTCAGATTCTGGAAGATATGTTGAGGGGATGTGTTATCGACTTTTGAGGCAGTTGGGAGGATTATCTACCTTTAGCAGAGTTTGCGTATAATAACAGTTATCAGGCTAGCATCCGTATGGCACCTTATAAGGCACTGTATGGGCGTAAGTGTCGTTCACCTAGTTGTTGGACGGAGCTGGGTGAGCGGCAAGTTCTTGGACCTGAGTTGGTAGCAGAGACTGAAGAGAAGGTCAAAGTGATTAGGGATCGGTTAAAAGAGGCATCTGATCAGTAGAAGTCTTACGCAGATTTGAAGCGTAAGGAGATTGAGTATTCAGTGGGTGACATGGTTTTTCTGAAGGTTTCGCCTTGGAAAAAGATACTAAGATTTGGTAGGAAAGGTAAGCTAAGTCCGCGGTTCATTGGGCCTTATCAAGTTCTTAAGCGAGTAGGTCCGGTAGCGTATCAGTTGGAATTACCTCCAGAGCTAAATAGAATCCATGATGTGTTTCACGTATCCATGCTAAGACGATATCGTTCTGACCCTACCCATATTCTACCAGTTGCAGAGGTGGAAGTACAGCCTGATTTGACTTTCGAGGAAGAGCCTGTGTAGATTTTAGATCGAGATGCAAAGGTTCTAAAAAGGAAATCAGTCCCATTCGTAAAGGTACTTTGGCGTAATCATGGCAGAGAGGAAGCTACTTGGGAACCAGAGGAGGCAATGCGTCAGCAATATCCCCAATTCTTCGAATAAGGTAAATTTCGAGGGCGAAATTTCTGTAAGGAGGGTAGAGTTGTAACGCCCAAATTTTTGGGTTTCTCTTAGATTGTTGTTCATCTAATAAAATGTAGGAACTCTGGTATTTGGGTGTGTAATGCATGTTTGGGGAGTGTTAATGGGCCTATAGAAGGCCCAGGGGTTGGATAAAAACTCGGCAAAATTTTGTATTTTTGACTTAGGAGATAGGGGGCCGTTGGAAGTAAGTGTCTTAAGAAATTGTGCGTGAAATATAGCACAAAACAAGTCTTGGTAAAGTGGCAAAGGAGGCACCACTAAGCTCCTAAAAAGTGGCGCCTAAGTGAGCTTGGAGGTCCAAGGTTCAAGTCCCAGAGTGAGCATGTATGGTGTTTAATTTTTGTGCTTGATCTGGTAAGAGTTTGAAGCAGAGTTGAACTCTGTTGAGGAGTGTTTGAATCAGTCATGAGAGGATTTTGTGGAGTGATAACGGGAGCTTGTTGAGGAGAATTTTTAGGAGCTTTTGAATTTCGAAAGGAGGTGGCCGGCCAAGGGGATTCTTGGTAGTGTATTTTCGGCAATAGGGGGAGTGTAGGTGCCGATTCTTCCTTTGAGTTTCATTTTAGGGTATTTTCTTTGCTTAGCCGAATAGGGTAGAGTGCCTGAGAGGTTCATTTTCCTTACTTTTTCTTTGTTAGAAGCCGAACAAGCCTCTAAACTCTCTCTCTTTGTGCCGATTTCTTTACAAGGCCGAATACTCTTCTTCTCTCCCTTTCTTCTTTTCACCTCCTCTTTCATTGGTTCTTCAAAACCGAAAACACCATTGCCAAGTCCTTCTCCTCATCATCACCTTTTTATTTTTACTTCTCCTTCTTTTCCATCTTGCTCCCATCGCTGATTCTTCTATTGATCGAAACCCTTTTACACCTTGCCGATTTCTCAATAGTCACATACTTCTTTTCTTCCTCTTCTTTTGATTGATATCTTCCATCACCTTGTAGCCGAATCATCCTATCACCACTCACTCTTCTCCTCATTCCTCACTTCATAAAACCCCTTCTTTCTAGATAAACCGAATACCTTGTGAATCAAAACTCAACTTGTCTTTTTTTGGAAATCAAAAACCTTCATTAGGGCCGAATCTCAAACCAACTCTTTTCTCTTTTGGGGTTCGTGGAAGGAGTTGTTGTGAATCAAGATTATACTCGTATCTAACACTTTTCTTGGGTCGATGTCATAGTGGTAAGTACTCTTTTCGTTAATCACTCATACTTAAGGCAAGTAGCCGAAACCCTTTTAGGGGGAGGCTAACGTTAGTGACTAATGGCTTGTTGGCCTCTTTCTCTTGTTTTGCTTGCGTTAGTGTGATCAAGGGGTTGTGTAGCTAAGGATTCGGAAGGGTAATTGCAGGAGGACAGCGGGATCTAGTATTCAGCAGAAGGTAGGGACTTTAGGGTCTTAGGCCGTGTAGGCCTATTTTGGTAAAGGACTTATGGTTTAATGATTGTCGATTTTAAGACTGACAGTCTAATGATTAACTGTATGCTTTCGTACGTGGATCTCGTTGTCACTTCATCTGTTAACAGGTGTGTAACATACTCCCGCTATAGACTAGGACGGCAACGGCCGTAATGACCAAAAGTGACTGACAAATGACCGAAAGTGACCGGAAACTCGGTCTTGTGAAATCTCTGTGTAATCGTTTACGCTCTTAGGGTCAAATTTAGATTCGATGGTGACAGAATTACAGAAGGTGCGATTCTGAGCATTTCGGTAAGTTGGGCTTGGATGGGCCAAAGGTGGGCCCAATGGGCTTCTGAGCCCATATCAGTAAAATTGTCATTAAAAGCATTCTGGCGGTATGTTGAGAATAAACCGGTTAAAATTAACAAACTGAGCATTAAAATTTGGATTAACGGGCTTAAGACGTTAATGGACTTAGTGAGGCCCATTAGGGGTTTTGGGCTAAAAAGGGTAAAATTGAAAACTAAGGTTAAAAGGACTTCCGTAATCACTAATGGACTAATAATTACTCGGACATGCATAAATCCCTGAAAATCGGTAAAATGACTAAAATACCCCTAAGTATAAAAAATTACCATTTTACCCCTAGGTGCAAAATGACTTTTATACCCCTAGGGCAAACTCTGTAAGAAATGTAGGACTGTCTGTTTCTGTATATCTTGTCTCATAATATATGAATATATCTGATGCATGAGATTCTGTATGTTGCATGCCATAGTATGATTACATCTGTTGAATGGGGTATGGGCTTTTATGATGGAGGAAGGGTTCTGGCAGCCTCGTTGCAATCTGGTGGCCTCGCCACAAAATATCTGGCAGGCTCGCTGCAATCTGGTGGCCTCGCCACATATTATATATCGTTCTGGTGGCCTCGCCACAATATCTGTATCTGGTGACCTCATCACAATATCTAGCAGCCTCGCTACAAATTTCTGTGGTGTGTAGCGGTTGGGTGGGTCGAGTAGTCTCCCCACATGGTGTAAGGCTGGTACGGGGATGTTATGGATGGATCTGGGTTGGGTTTTCTATTTGCATATTATATCTGATCTGTATCTGTTATGGGCCTATGGGCTTAACCTGGTTTCTGTAATGGGCCAAGGCCCAATTAACTCTGATTCTGAGGCTTGATCTATTTTAGCCTATGGTTGAGATTATGTTGCACACTGAGTTCTCAAACTCACTCCTTCATTTCATCTCTGCAGGTAACCCTCAACCATAGTGGGCTTGGAGCTGTGAGAGATTCGGAGTGGCCACAGCATCTGCAAATTCGATTTTCTTTTCATTATAAGTATTTTATTATTCTATTCTGGGTTTTAATTGTAATAAGGCCGCTATTTAAATTTCTTTATTGGTTTTATTTTCTTTAATGATTTAATTCATATTTTATCGAAACTGCTAGTTATAGGCTGTACGGGTTTTTCAAACTCCTAAAAAGGTTTTCAAAACTCAACAAGTTCAAAGTATGGATAACCTAAAGGCTTAACAAAATGACTTTTCACAAACTTGCTATTTTAATGAAAATCTCACTTAAGCCACAACAAGCAAAAAGGTCATAAACTTAGATGTAGGTCCATGTGACACACCAGATCTAGCCATAACGTCCAGGCCAGGTTTGGGGTGTTACATCCTCTCTTCTCTTTTGACTTTGCAAAAGCCGAATGCACCATTGGTCGTGGTCTCAATCGATGTTCTCTACTTCTTTCTCACCATATTTTCTTCATTTTACTGAACCTCCTATTATAGTCCTTCTTTCTTCTCTTTTGACCAATTTCTTTCCTTCTCTCCTAATCGTTTTCCCCTCTAGACCGATTCTTCTTTTTCTTCATCTTATCTTCTTTTTCTTGTAGCAGTAGCCGAATTTACTATATTCAATTTTTTTTCCTTCTCATTCTTTTTGAACCAGTTGTACCTTTCTCCCTTTCATTTCTCGTTTTCGTTATTGTTCAATCGGTAAGAACTCTAGCATTTCATAGGGCCAGTGGGTATTCTTTTCTTGTCGAAACCTTGGCTTTAGCTGAACCTTGTTATTGCCTTTTTTCTTACTTTTTCACTCTTCTTTTGTGTAGGCCAAATCTAAGTCTTTGGTGGTAAGACCAAGACTCGAATTCCTTTTCATTGTGGACGTTTTCCAGTCTTGGTTAAGTTTCTTAATCGTAAGTGTTGATTACGCTATTTGGAAGTTTATGTGTACCCTTATGTGATTAATTGTTTTCTTCTAAGCGAGGGTCTTATGGCATTGTATTTTGATCGTATGATTAGGGGTTGATCTGTTTAAGGGAGAAAGGGGCCGAATCTCTGTCTCTTGCAAGTGATCATTTTTTTTCCTTGTTGGTAAGTGACGTTAGGTTGACTAAATTATGACCTATACCATGATTTTGGATTCAATTATGGTAGTTGACTAACAAAGAGATTATGGTGACTATAGGTGCACAGTTGTTGGAAACGGTGGGCGACTATCTCGTTTCAGGTGTGTGTTTATCGCACTATTAGATACAAAGGCGAAATGTCGAAACGGCAAATGCCGAAAAGCCGACGAATCGAATGTGGGCCACATGGGCGTGCAAACGTTCATATGATTGATTGAGGCCACGGATTGAGGCCCTGCATCAGAAAGTGGCTATCATGAATGATTTCATGAGTTGGGCTGAAACGGGCCGAATGGGCCCAATGGGCTCGTCGGCCGACTAGATGGGCTGTTGGCCGTATTCAAATTTTTGGACTGTTTGGCTGCATAAGTCGCTAGACGACCATGCACTTACTGATGGGCCTTCAGATACGTAGGACCACACTGATAAATGACTGAAATGCCCCTAAGGGGAAAAATGACCAAAGTACCCTCCAAGGGTAAGACGACTGTTTTGACTCTGTATGTTTTCTGATTAATTATATATAATATAATATACTTTGTATGAGCTATCTGTATCATGTTAGCATGCCTTTTAATATGTTACATTACATTGGGGATGGGGTATACGTTTATGGAGGAAGTGTACTGTTCTAGTAGCTTCACTGCAATATTATGTGCCTTATAGCCTAATATTCTGGCAGCACTACTGCATATTTATCAACAGTGTCGCACCGGTACTACATTGTGGAGTGTAGGGATGGGTGGGTTGATCATATCCCCACGTGGTATGATAGGCTAGACGGAGTTAGAGTGTAGAGGATGGTTGGGTTGGATATTGTTGCATGATATACTATTCTGTAATGGGCTTTGGCCACTGACTCTGATTTGTACTGAAATGGGCCCAGGCCCAGATCAATTTTAAAACACTGTTATGCATGGGAATACACACTGAGTTTTTGTAAACTCACCCAACTATATTTACTATACAGGTAATCCCGAGGTTTAGGCGATTCAATGCTACGTGGGACTTGGAGGCGGCCACTCTTTGCTTTTACACTATTTTCGATTTTTATTTACTTTATTATGGTTTTTATTTTGGGTTTGTAATAGGGCCGCTATTTAATTTTTCTTAAAAATTGGGTTTATCCATTTCATTTAAAATCTGTTAGTTAGGGCGCGTTTTACAAAATGATATATGTTTTCCAAAAACCACGATTTCATGACAAACAAGAATTCAAACAAAGCTTTCACAATCTATATATATATTTTTTAAAGTAAACTATTTTCATAATCTGAATTATCAAGGATAAACGGAATGATGCTTTCTTCAAACCTTAAAGAACAAGAGGTTTTTACAACAAATCTAGTTATAGTGAAACAAGATTTCGAGACACTTCATTGTAACACTACCAAATATGGCCATAACATCTGGGCTGGGTTTGGGGTGTTACACACAATCTCTGATAGGATTCCCAGCTGAAACATTTGAACGATCATGCATATCCCTCAATTTCTTTGATAAAGACTGGAAAGACTTACTCATCATTCTCTTTCTCGTATCTCTGGCATCAAGCTCAGCTTTTCTCTTTTCCTTGCTCAACTCTTCGACTTTGAAAGCTCGTTCTACTAGCACAACAAATTATTTCAATTCCAAAATTCCAACAAACATTCTAATATTTTCATTCAGTCCATCCTTAAACCTTTTACACATAATAGCTTCTGTAGACATACAATCTCGAGCGTACTTACTAAGTCTGACGAACTCTCACTCCTATTCAGATATGATCATACGGCCTTGCTTCAATTCCAAAAATCCTTCTGCTTCTGATCAATGAACTGTTGACTTATATACTTCTTTCGAAATTCCTCTTGGAAGAAATCCCATGTGACCCTCTCTCTCTCGAAACTACAAATACCATTGTCTTCCACCAATGATAGGTTGCATCCCTCAGCAAAGATATATCACATTTTAAACATTCTTCAAGTGTACATGAAAGCTCATCAAACACCCTGATAGTCTTCTCTAGCCAGAACTCTGCCCTCTCAGGGTCATCATCTACATTAGACCTGAATTCTTTAGCTCTAAACTTACAAATTTTATCAACTAGAGGCTTATTCAATCTTAACATCTCCTCACCTTGGGGAGCTACGAGAACTGATTGAGAAATGGGAGGGGGTGGAGGAGGTTGAGCATTCAGGTTTGCCCGAATAAACTCTGTATACCACTCGTTCATCATATGGAGAAAGGCTTCCCAAGCCTCTCCTACATGACTATATATCAAGTGTCTACTATCTGGTGGCACGGTCCCTTTGGCAGGAGTCGAAGCATTACTTTCTACATCATCAGCTAGAGCTCGGTCGGGATCCATTTACTATATGAGAGCACAGTTTAAAAAAGTCAAGAACCATCACACTACCAAAATTTATATTTATGTCATATATAGCTAGACTCTCACACATGCTATATTAGCCTGAGAAATGACTAAACCATAGCTCTGATACCACTAAATGTAACACCCCTTACCTGTATCCGATATCGAGACAGGGTTTGAGGCATTACCGGTCTTACACACACTTAAACATACAAAGTTGATTCATAAAATTTACGCCCAATTTAAAACTTTTCAAACATATTCATAATGTCTCTATTATAGGCCTACGAAGCCATAAACATACATTGAAGGGGGTTAGGGATTAAATCGAGAACTTTCAAAACTTTAACAACACTTAGAAAAAAATTCTTGTTTTGGAGAGCCACACGCCCATGTGGTTCGGGACATGCCCGTGTCCTCAACCCATGTAACTCCATGTTTATGATGTCATCAACCATTTAGGGGCACATGGCCAAGTCACAGGCTCGTGTGCTAGCCCGTGTGGCGAAATTAATTTGTGCAGACTTCACACGGCCTGGGCACACACCCATGTCCTGAGGTCGTGCCCTTCACATGGCTAAGACAAACGGTCGTGTCTCTACCCGTGTGTTTACTACTGGACATTTTTGGCCAAAACTATTATGACATATAACAAAATGAATAAGTCACCTATACATGCCATAATCTCAAATGTTGAAATCAAAACACCAAAATAGTTGTTGATAGTGTGTATGGAACCCTGTTAATCTTCGAACCTCGAGCTAGCTTGACAACTTTATAGGGAAAGAGAAAAGAAAGGGAGTAAGCTACATAGCCTAGTAAGTCTATATGTAAATAATGAACGTCTCAAACATATGAAACATGCAATTAATATGAAAGAATTTACATAAATCACACTGAAGATTTATATTCATGACTTACTCATTCCAACCTTACCAAAGGTCCAATATACACATCGATCACATTGCTTACGAATTTCACACTCATATCTGCACTAGCTCATAACACAACCATTTCCACTTGCTTTCACACTATGTAATATCATTTAACTACCCGTTGAACCACTTGAAATACTAAAGTATACTAGTAAGTTTTGCACATAAGTGTCACACTTATTTGTAGCTAAAGCTACCACTTATCACTTATCACTTAAGAGCTTACTCTCAAGCTAATCACGGACCTGCTCACACAAGCTGACAGTTGTGATGTAGCTACACAGTGCTGCTCACACAAGCTGACAGGTATTCGCAACACATGCCGTATTACCTAGCCACTGGTAGGACGTACTAAACCAGCACTCGGATCACTTAATCACTTAAACACTTGGTTTCCTAGTGACATGTCACTCATATCCTATTCGATTCCTAAGGTTCAATCGAGATTTTCTCACTTATCGCTACTTAGTCAATATACACATTTAGATAGTTATTCACAATGCATACAATATTAAAGCATTCAAAACATAAATATAACAACACATTATTTACATACAAACTTACCTTGATAGAAAGTGATTATTTTTGTGATTTAGTCCACGACCTTTTCTTTCCCCTGATCAAGGTTGATTCCACGTCTTTCTTACTCTATAATAACACATTTAGCTCGTTTATTACTCACATTATTCAATTTGACGTAAAAATCATATTAAGGAAAATTTATATTTTTACCCCTAACTTTTCACTTATTTACACTTTCGTCCCAAGGCTTGTAAAATGAATCTCAAAACCCAAGCCTAGCCAAACTTATCTCATGCTTATAACAACCCTTATTTTCTTTCAAATTAGATTTTTACCACCTATTTTACAAATTTTACAAATAGGTCCTTATTGACAATTTCCCCGAAAATCACTTAATAAAGTCGTTTATTACACAACTAACATTCATTTTCTACCATTAGACATCAAAATAGAGGCATGCCATACATGGGTAAATTTTCAAACATGAACCCTAGCTCAAATTAATGGTAGAAATAGGTATATCGGGCGATAACGACTTTAAATATGTAAAGAGCATTAAAAACGAGGCTAAGATGCATTTACTATCAAGCTTGAAAGTTGAAGAAACACTAACTATGGAGAGCTTGAGAATTTTGGCCAAGGTGGAAGAAGATGGGCAACAATTTTGACTTATTTTCCCTTTTTTATTCTTTTAATAACCAAATGACCAAAATGCCCTTCACTTAAAACTTTGATGTTTTGTCCCTTCCATGTCCATTTTTGTCCAAACTAAACTATATTGGTCTAATTACCACATAAGGACTTCTAATTTAAGAACTCATCACAATCAAATCCCTTTAGCAATTAAAACACATATTTTTGCAACTTTTGCAATTTAGTCCTAAAAATCAAATCGGACACTTTATCACTAAAATTTCTTAACCAAATTTTCACACATGCATTCAATTGTATAATAAACCTAAAAAATTTATCACAATAAATTTTTCTACTTTGAATTCGTGGTTCTGAAACCACTATTCTATTTAGGCCCTAATTCAAGCTGTTACAACTCTCCCCCTTAGGGATTTTAGTCCTCGAAAATCTTACTGATGAAAAGGTTTTGGTACTGTTTTCTCATGGCTTCCTCGGGTTCCCATGTAGCCTCTTCAACCCCATTTCTTTTCCATAACACTTTCACTAAGGCCATACTTTTATTTCCCAATTTTTTGACCTCTCGAGCCAAAATCTTAATCGGCTCTTCCTCATATGTCATATCCAATTGAATCATAGCCTCTGTCAAAGAAATCACATGTGAAGGATCGGAACAATATCGTTGCAACATCGACACATGAAACACATCATGGATTCTTTCCAACTCAGATGGCAAGGCTAACTGATATGCTACTGGCCCTATCCTTTTGGTAATCTCATACGGTCTAATAAAATGCGGACTTAATTTGCCTTTCCAAGTAAATATCAAAATTTTTTTCCATGGAGACACTTTCAGAAACACTTTATCACCAATCAATCTCTTTTCTTTTCAAATCTGCGTACGAGTTTTGTCGATCTAAAGTAGCTTTCAAGCTGTAACAGCTCAATTTAGGGCCTAAACAGAATGGTGGTTTCGGAACCATGAATCTGACATAGAAAAATTTATTTCGATAAAGATTTAAGGTTTATTATGTGATTGATTGCATGAGTGAAAATTTAGTAAATAAATTTTATCGATAAAATGCCCAATTGAGCAATAGAACTAAATTGCAAAAATTTCAAAATGTGTGTTCTAGAAGCATTTAGTGTTTAATTGAAATGAATTCATAAATTAAAGGTCCTTATTTATTAATTAGACCATTTTGTATCAATATGGACAAAAATAGCCATGCAAGGGTAAAAATCTCAAGGAAAGGCCATAAGGGCATTTTGGTTATTTGGTTATCTTATGAATTAAAAAGGGAAAATAAGGTCAAAATGTGTTCATCTTTCTCTTGTGCTGGCCGAAACTTGGGAGGACACCATAGCTAGGGTTTTTCATCTATTTCAAGTTCCAAGTAAGTGCAATTAAGTCCCATTTTTAATTTTCTTTGCATTTTTGAAGTCCTTGAAGCTTGAACTACCTATTTCTACCATTAATTTAAGCTAGGGTTCATGTTTGAAAATTTACCCATGTGTGACATGAAAGCATTTTGATGTTTAATGGTAGAAACTGAAAGTTTGATGTGTAATAAATAACTTTTACGAGGTGACTTTTCATGAAAATTTATTAAAGGACCAAAATGTAAAAGTTGTAGAACATGTGCATAATGTGTGAAATGTTGAAAAATGTGGGCTGCTATAAGAGAAAAAAATTTTGGCTGGGCTTGGGAATTGAGAAAAATAGATACATTTCATTTTACAAGTGTAGGGACTAAAATGTAAAAATTGACAAAGTTAGGGTAAAATGGTAAATTGTACCATAGGATAATTTTGTGTTAAATTAAGTAACGTGTGTATTAAATAAGTTAAATTTGAAGTTATAGATGAAGAACGACAAGAAAACGACCCTGACTAGGGAAAAAGCAAGGTCTCAAACTAAACCGTAAAGAATAGCGTTTATTATCGAGGTAAGTTTATGTGTGAATAATGAGTTATATTAATATTATGATTTATTATTATTTTTAATATTTAAAATATTGTGATGAATTGTAAATTTAGGTATATTGATAAAATCAATAAGTGTGGAAAACCCCGATTGAACCTTAAGAATCAACTAGGATACGAGTGACATGTCACTGGGAACCCATTGTATATGTGATCGATTGTATATGTGATTCTAGGTGCTGGTTTAGTTTGACTATCAGTGGCTAGGTAATCCTGCATTTGTTTCGGATACTTGTCAGCTTGTGTGAGCAACACTGAGTAGCTTCGACTCTACCGTCAGCTTGTGTGAGCAAGCCTGTGAATAGCTCAATGATGAGCATTATGTGATATGTGGAAAGTGGTAGGTTCAGCTACATATCAGTGGTAGCTTCGGCTACAATATGTGTGGTACTTTTGTGCATCTTATCCCTAGTATCCTTTAGAATTCTACATGGTTCAATGGGTATCGAATTGATATGATAATATTGTGATAGAATGTAAAAAGATTTGACCGTGTGTTAAGAATGTGTATGTGTAGGTTATAAGAATAATATCATGTGTGCTAAGTGCCTAATGTGTGTAATGAATCATGTGGTAAGGTCATTTGAGTAAGTGAAAATTTCAAACTCACAAAAGTGATATTATGAAAACTTATTTTTAATAGATATGTATTATAAATTTTAAATGCCCATTAGTTTCATATAGACTTACCAAGCTTTATAGCTTACCCCTTCTCTTTTCCCTTTCATTATAGGTTCATCAAGCTAGCCCGAGGTTCAGTGATCAACGGGATTCCATCAACACTATTAACAACCATTTTGGTAATTTGATTATGAACTTTGAAATTATGGCATGTATAGGTATTCTAATCTTTTGGGTTATATGTCATAGTCCTATGGGGTCAAATATTGTTAGTGATTTGGTATTTGGACATTTGAAATGAGCCATAATTGGTTAAATTATGTTTTATCAAAGTGATGTAAAATATACTAAGGTGCAAACTTGCAATGTTTATATGGAATGTGGTGTGATGTGTGTGCCTGATGATGGTAGATGAAATTTAGTGTATGAATGCCACATTGTGGATGTTGGAATGGATTTTTATGTTATGTTTGTATTGGAAAAATTTGGAATATGGTTGTTTGTGTTTAAGGGTGGCAATTGGCTTGGAAAATAGCCTATAATTTTCTACACCGATAGACACACAAGCATGTGTCACACACGGCCAGCCCCATGGACGTGTTGATAGGTCATGTGTCCCCTGCACCTGAATTAATGAAACTTAAATGCCTAGTAGTAAACACACAGGTTGAAACACAACCATGTGTCTCGACCGTATGACGGACACGGCCTAGCCCACCGGCGTGTGACTTGGCCATGTGACATAAATTGCATGCTAATGTCAGAAACAGAATACCCAGGCTTTTGCACACAGGCATAGACACAGGCGTCTGCTCTGCCGTGTGAAGGACATGGCCGAGGACACGGGCGTGTGCTCGGTCATGTCAAAACCCCTATAGGTTCCAATTAAAAAATAATTCCACACAGGCTGGGAACATAGGCGTGTGCGACCACACGGCCTGCCCACAAGGGCAAGTGCCTTGTTTTGAGTAAAAATTTCTAAGTGTCCGAAAAGTTTCGGTTTGGTTTCGGTTCACACGCAATGTATCTTTTGGGCCTTGTAGGCCCACAATAGGAATGTTATGAATATGAATATGAAATTTTTAATTTTACGTGAAAATTTTGGTTCGGAATTTAGTGAATGTATGAGTGTAAGTCTGGTAATGCCTCACACCCTAATCCGGCGATAGATGAGGGTGAGGGGTGTTATACAAGCAATCACAGATCACTTTTACCTACCCTTTGGTTTCTCTAACCAAATCAACCCCATGAATTTGATTTTCTCTGAGTTCGGTCCAATACTAAGGAGTCCAGCACTGACAGCCATGTAATGCCTCATATGGTGATATTTTTAAACTTAATTGAAAACTGTTGTTGTAGGAAAATTCGACCAAAGGTAGATATTTTTCCCAACTACCTTTGAGTTCCAAAGTACAACATCTAAACATATCTTCAAGAATTTGAATTACTCTTTCAGACTGACCGTTGGTGCAGATGGAACGCGGTACTAAAATTCAACTTTGTACCCAATGCTTCTTGTAACTTTTTCCAAAACCTCGAAGTAAACCTCGGATCTCTGCCCAAAATAATACAAAAGGGCACTTCATGTAATCTCACAATTCTAGCAATATACAACTCAGCCAACTTGTCAAGTGAGTAATTGGTACATACCGGAATAAAATGAGCCGATTTCATCAATCGATTGACAATGATGCATACGGCATCTTTCTTTTTAAGAGTCAGAGGCAAACCCGTCATGAAATCCATTGTGATCCGATCCCATTTCTACTGGGAACCATCACTAGCTGAAGTAAACCTGAGGGCACTTGATGTTTGGCTTTCACTTGTTGACGAACTAAACACTTTGATACAAATTCAAAAATATCCTTTTTCATACTTGACCACCAAAACAAATTCCTTAAGTCATGGTACATTTTGGTACTACCTAGATGAATTGATAAGCAACCACTATGTTCCTCCTGCAAAATTTTCTGAATCAACTCGGCATCCTTTGGAACACAAAACCTATCTCAGAACATCAAATAGTCATCAATCCCGATTCGAAAATCTGACTCACTCGTCAATTCACAATGAGCTATTGTGGCTTGCAAATCACTGTCACTTTTCTGAGCTTCACATATTTGCTCAAGAAACATCGGTCTAGCTCTCAACTCTACTAAAATAGAACCATCACTCTATATAGTCAACTAAGTATTCATAGCTCTCAAGACAAACAATGACTTCCTACTCAAAGCATCGGTGACCACGTTCACCTTTTTCGGGTGATAGTCAATCACCAACTCATAGTCTTTTAATAGTTCGAGCCACCTTATTTGCCGTAAATTCAAACCTCTTGAGACATCAAGTACTTCAAGCTCTTATGGTCGGTAAAGATACAACATTTCTCACCATACAAATGATGACACCAAATTTCCAAAGCAAAAATGATTGGCAGCCAATTCCAAGTCATGCGTCGGATAGTTCTTCTCGTGCGGTTTTAGCTGTCTTGAGGCATAAGCTACCACTTTTTCCTCTTTCATGAATACACATCCAAGACCATTTAAAGACGCATCGCTATAAATCACATATTCTTTCCCGGACTCAGGCTACACTAGCACTGGTGTCTCGGTCAACATTGCTTTCAATTTCTCGAAACTTTGCTGACACTTATCGGTCCATTCAAACTTAAAATCCTTTTGCAGCAATTTGGTCATAGGAGAAGCAATCATGGAAAATCCTTTAACAAAATGTTTGTAATAGTTGACTATGCCTAGAAAGCTTCTAACCTCTAACATGTTCCTCGGTGGTTTCCATTTAACAATAGCCAAAATCTTACTTGGGTTAACTCTAATACCATCACCTGAAACAATGTGACCCAAAAATCTGACTTCTCGAAGCCAAAACTCACTTTTACTGAATTTAGCAAATAATATCTTTTCTCTCAAAGTCCATAACATCGTTCTCAAGTGTTTGGCATGCTTTGACTCATCTTGAGAATAAATCGGAATGTCATCTATAAACATTCTTCATCCAGTGATATGCTACACCATTCAGCAAAGATATAGCACTTTTTAAACATTCTTTGGGTGTACATGAAAGGTCGTCAATCACCCTGATAGAGTTCTCTAGCCAGAACTCTACCCTCTCGAGGTCATCATCTACATTAGCCCTGAATTCTTCGACTCAGTACTTACGAATTTTATCAGCTGGAGGCTTATTCAATCTTATCATCTCCACACCTTGTGGAGCTACGGGAACTGGTTGAGGAATGGGAGGGGGTAGAAGAGGTTGAGCATTCGGTTTTGCCCAAATAAACTCTGTATACCACTCGTTCATCATATGGAAAAAGGCTTCCCGAGCCTATCCTCTGTGACTAGCTATCACGTGTCTACTATTGGGTGGCGCAGTCCCTTTTGTGAGAGCCGGTGTATTACTTTCTAAATCATCTGCTACAACTCGGTCGAGATCCATTTACTATATGAAAACACAGTTTAAAAAGGTCATGAACCATCACACTATCAAAATTATATTTATGACATGTATTGCTAAACTCTCACACATGCTATGTTAGTCCGAGAAATGTTTAAACCATAGCTCTGATACCACTAAATGTAAAACCCCTTACCCGTATCCGATATCGAGATAGGGTTCAAGGCATTATTGGACTTACACACACTTAAACATACAAAGCCAAGTCATAAAATTTGTGCCCAATTTAAAACTTTTCAAACATATTCATAATGTCTCTATTATAAGCCTACGAAGCCATAAACATACATTGAAGGGGGTTAGGGATTAAATCGAGAACTTTCAAAACTTTAACAACACTTAGAAAAAAAATTCTTGTTTTGGAGAGTAACACGCCCGTATGGTTCGGGACACGCTCGTGTCCTTAACCCGTGTAACTCCCTGTTTATGACGTCATCAACCAGTTCGAGGCACAAGACCAAGTCAAATGCCCATGTGCTAGGCCATGTGGCGAAATTAATTTTCCATTTAAGGTGTAGACTTCACACAGCCTGGGCACACGTACATGTCCTGAGGTCGTGTCCTTCACACGATTGAGACACACGGCAGTGTCTCTACCCGTATGTTTACTACTAGACATTCTGTTTCTCAAAACTGAGGTGCGAGGGACACATGGCCTATCAACACGCCCATGGGACTGACTGTGTGTCACACACGGCCTAGACACACACCCGTGTGTCTACCCGTGTGGAAAAAAAATAAGGTTATTTACCAAGCCATTTGCCACCCTGAAACGTAAACACATTCATACCAATTTCAGCAATGCATAGCAGGGCATAATTATACAACCAAATATTCATAAATTAAGATATCCACACATCGAATACATGCAACATTCATCATACATACACATCGCACATTACTCAACTTAATCATGCACGCTTGCACCTTCATAACCACATTAACATGTGAAGTGTAGACATACTAATATTGGCCAATTCCAAATGGCCTTTTACAAAATGAACCATCAACATTAGTAAGCCAACATTTTTGGCCAAAACAGTTATGACATATAACAAAATGAATAAGTCACCTATACATGACATAGTCTCAAATGTTAAAATCAAAATACCAAAATCGTTGTTGATAGTGTGTATGGAACCCCACTGATCTCCAGACCTTAAGCTAGCATGACAACTCTATAGGGAAAGAGAAAAGAAAGGGAGTAAGTTACATAGCTTAGTAAGCCTATATGCAAATAATGGACGTCTCAAACATATGAAACATGCAATTAATATGAAAGAATTTGCATAAATCACACTGAAGATTTATATTCACGACTTACTCATTTTAACCTTACCAAAGGTCCAATATACACATCGATCACATTGCTTACGAGTTTCACACTCATACTTGCATCAGCTCATAACACAACCATTTCCATTTGCTTTCACACTATGCAATATCATTTAACTACCCGTTGAACCACTTGGAATACTAAAGGATACTTGAAAGTTTTGCACATAAGTGTCACACTTATTTGTAGCTAAAGCTACCACTTATCACTTATCACTTCAAAGCTCACTCTCGAGCTAATCACGGGCCTGCTCAAACAAGCTGACGATCGTGACGTAGCTACACAATGCTGCTCACACAAGCTGACAGGTATCTGGAACACATGTCGGATTACCTAGCCACGGGTAGGACGTACTAGACCAGCACCCTGATCACTTAATCACTTAAACACTTGGTTTCCTAGTGACATGTCACTAGTATCCTATTCGATTCCTAGGGTTCAATCAGGATTTTCTCACTTATCGTTACTTACTCGATATACACATTTAGATAGTTATTCACAATGCATACAATAGTAAAGCATTGCAAACATAAATATAACAACGCATTATTTACATACAAACTTACCTCGATACAAAATGATTATTTTTGCGATTTAGTCCATGACATTTTCTTTCCCGTCCAAGGTCGATTCCATGTCTTTCTTGCTCTATAGTAACACATTTAGCTCGTTTATTACTCACATTATTCAATTTGACCCAAAAATCATATTAAGGAAAATTTAAATTTTTGCCCCTAACTTTTCACTTATTTACACTTTAGTCACTAAGTTCGTAAAATAAAATGTATTCGTTTTTCTCAAAACCCAAGCCTAGCCGAACCTATCTCATCCTTGTAATAGCCCACATTTTCTTTCTAATCAGATTTTTAGCACCTATTTTACAACTTTTACAAATAGGTCTTTATGGACGTTTTCCCCAAAAATCACTTAGTAAAAGCCGTTTATTACACAACTAACATTCATTTTCTACCATTAGACATCAAAATACATGCATGTCATACATGGGTAAATTTTCAAACATGAACCCTAGCTCAAATTAATGGTAGAAATAGGTAAATCAGGTAATAACAACTTTAAAAATGCAAAGAGCACTAACAACGGGGCTAGGATGCACTTACTATCAAGCTTGAAAGTTGAAGAAACCCTAACTATGGAGAGCTTGAGAATTTCGGCCAAGGTGGAAGAAGATGGACAACAATTTTGACTTATTTTTCCCTTTTTAATCTTTTAATAACCAAATGAACAAAATGCCCTACACTTAAAACTTTGATGTTTTGTCCCTTCCATGTCCATTTTTGTCCAAACTAAACTATATTGGTCTAATTACCACATAAGGACTTCTAATTTAAGAACTCATCACAATCAAATCCCTTTAGCAATTAAAACACATATTTTTGCAACTTTTGCAATTTAGTCCTAAAAATCAAATTGGACACTTTATTGCTAAACTTTCTTAACCAAATTTTCACACATGCATTCAATTGTATAATAAACCTCAAAACTTTATCGCAATAAATTTTTCTACTTCAGATTCGTGGTTCCAAAACCACTGTTCCGTTTAGGCCCTAATTTGGGGTGTTACATTAATTATTTGTACAAATATTTTATTTATAAATATTATTTTTTTAAATTAATTATAATAATTATCATTTTTTATTTGCATCTAAACAACAATATTCGAATAGACATGACTTTCAGAAAATACTCTTAAAACATAGTTTATTCGAAAAGTTATTGAAAAGATAGAACGTCAGTAATGACAATATATCGCAAAGAAAAGAGAAAGAAAAATAATGAAGACATAGACTTTTACGTGGAAACCCTTTTGGGAAAAAATCCATGGGCAAAGGAGAAGAAATTTACTATGTTGAATTCGAATAATTACAAGAGGAGTAGACTGTGTCTATTTATAGGCTTGTAAAACCATATTCTAATATGAGTGTAGTAAGACTAAAACACATTATTCTAATCAATATCAAATAGATGGAGTTTAATAAGGTTTAAAAAACCTTATTCTAAAATAAAATAAAAGAAGTGTAGTTCTATATGGATTTTACTTTTATTTTATTTTACCACTATGTTTTATTTAAATAAGGATTCGAGTCACTTAATTCTAACAATCTCCATCCTTGACACGAATTCTTAATGAACAAGTTCTTCATCGCGAACTCTCAATGAACAAGTTCTCCACCTCTTCTATAAAACCCCTTAAGAGTTTAACTTCAACAATGAACACCAACCAAGTCTAAGCAATGCTCAAACTTGGTTATAGAAAGTGACTTAGTCATCATATCTGTAGGATTTTCATGAGTACTAATGTAACACCCCTTACCCGTATCCGACGCCGGGGCAGGGTTCGAGGCATTACCAGACTAATACATAAACATCCATGTAAAATCGGGCCATAAAATTTCAATCATCTTTAAAAATCATTCAAACACATGCATATTATCCCTTAAGTGAGCCTATGATATTCAAGACGTCCTTTGGAAGTAGTTCGGGGCTAACCCGAAAACTTTGGAAAACTTAGAAAATTTTTCATCAAAACAAGGGTCACATGCCCGTGTAGATATAGGACACGCCCATGTAGGTAGGCCGTGTGGTCACGCACACCCGTGTCTATACCCTGTGTAACTCTCTATTTATAACATCATCAACTAAATGAAACCACAAGGCCAAGCCACACGCCCATGTGCTAGGCCGTGTAACGAATTAAATTCTCGTAAATTAGGTGCAAACTTCACACGCCCTTGGTACACGCTCGTGCCCAAGGTCATGCCATCCACACGGCTGAGAAACATGCCCATGTGCTCTACCCGTGTTGAATTATTTTTCATTTCGAAGCTAAAATAGTTTTTACATGGCCTAGTACACGCCCGTGTTCCAGTATGTGGATTTCACACGGCCCACACACCCGTGTCTCTGCCCGTGTGCTCCATACTGGGCAATCTGTTTCTTACAAATTAAAGTGCAAGGGACACACGGCCTGTTCACATACCCATGGGGCTGATCGTGTGTCACACACGGCCTAGACACATGCCCGTGTGTCTACCTATGTGGACAATTTGTAGCTATTTACCAAGCCAACTGCCACCCTGAAACATAAACACACAAGCACCAAGGCATTGGCATAATTCATAGCATATTTAAGCAACCAACATGTCCACAACTAAGACATCATCACATCATTCTCACTACATTTCTAGCATACTTAACCAATCGCATACTCAATAGCTCAAACCATGCAAATTACCACATCCATGAAATAATACTTGTAATCAACATTAGCCAATATCATTTGGCCTGATACAAAATGAATTAAGTATCATCAAAAACCAACACATTGGGCTAACCAATATGACATATAACAAAAAGACCAAGTCCCTATACATGCCATACTCAATGTGTTAAAACTAGCTATACCCAAATTTCTAATTGATAGTGTGATCAAGTCTCCCATGTCCTTCGATCCCCGAGCTAGCTTTGCGATACTATAAGAAAATGGAAAAGAAATAGGAGTAAGCATGAAGCTTAGTAAGTTTGCATGTAAATAATTAACAACACTAATCCTGCAAGATCATACGCATAATATAAATATAACTTAATACAATGTCATCAATTATTATGAATACATCTTAGATCATGTTCTTTACATAATGTACCATAAAACTCATGATTCCTTTATTCACTTCTTATCGAGGCCTTATCGATGCATAACTCAAGAATTATGAGTTTTGTGTACATACCTGTACCCTTTCAACATGTTCATACCTTGTCATTACACTGACATACTCTTGAATTACCTGTTGAACCACTTGGAATACTAAGGATACTTGGGAAATCTCGTACACATGGTAGGATGCCAATGCCATATCCAGATATGGTCTTACATGGGATCACAATCGATGCCGACGCCATATTCTAGATACGGTCTTATATGTGATCTCATATCGAAGCCATGTCCCAGACATGGTCTTACACAAAATTTCATAACAATGCCAATTTCATGTCCTAAAAATGGTCTTTCATGGGATCACATATCGATGCCAATACCATGTCCCAAACATGGTCTTGCATGGGATCACATGTCAATGTTAATGCCATGTCCCAAACATGGTCTTACATGGGATCACACATAACCCTAATGTCATGCATTTGTAAGGTTCAACCAGGATTTCAAAACTTTAAACCTCGTTACATTGTCATCGAGTCATTGTAAACAAAAATTCATAAAACAATTATACATATTATGAAAAAATTAAAGCATTAAACACATAATAACATAATGTTGCATTATTTACCCACAAACTTACCTCGGTACCCAAAATATGACTAGTTATTCAGTTTAGTCCTCAACTTTGTTTTTCCCTCGATTTAGGTTCAGACCTCTTTCCACTTGATCTATAATAGCAAATTTCACTTATTTAATTATTACATTGTTCAAATCAGTCCATAAATCATACTTTGGAAAAATTATAATTTTGCCCCAAAACTTTCACATATTTACCCTAAAACTTTCACATATTTACAAATTAGTCCCTAGGCTCGTAAAATGATATGGACTCATTTTTTTTGCTACTCAAGCCTAGTCGAGCCACTTTCATAACCATAGCAGCCCACCATTTCCATTAAAACACATATTTACTACTTATTTTGTAACTTTTACAAATTAGTCCTTTTTAGGTGTTTTCATGAAAAATCACTTAGTAAAAGATGTTTATCACACATCAAACTCTCATATTCCTTTATTAAACATCAAAATACATGCATGTCAGACATGGGTAAATTTTTGAACATGAACCCTAGCTCAAAATATGGCTAGAAATAGGTAAATCAAGTTACGAGGGTTTCAAACATGTAAAGAGCATTAAAAACAGGGCTAGGATGTACTTACTATGAAGCTTGGAAGTTGAAAAACCCTAGCTATGGAGGGCTTAGAAATTTCGACAGCTACTTGGAGAAGATAAGCACATTTTTGCTTTCTTTTTCCCCTTTTATTAGTTTATTAACTAAATTATTAAAATGCCCTTAAGGCCCTTTCTTGAGAGTTTTCCCTTCCATGTCCATTTTTGTCCATTATGACATAAAATTGTCTATTTACTAAATAAGGACCTTTAATTTACACATGCATTTCAATTAATAATTGGGATGTTACAACTAATTTTGCTCTCAACAATATCACCACGAGTAATAATATCAAGAACAAAATGATACCAAACATCAATGTGTTTTGTTCTCTCATGAAACATTTGATCTTTTGTAAGGAAGATGGCACTCTGACTATCAGAAATACTGTGCTGATTTGAAGGTCTTTATTAAGTTTACTAAAGAGTCCCTTCAACCAAATGGCTTCTTTACAAGCCTCAGTAATCGCCATGTACTCAGCTTCAGTGGGAGACAAAGTAATTATAGTTTGCAAAGTGGCTTTCCAATTGATTGCACAACCTCCGATTGTAAAGACATAACCAGTGAAAGATCTTCTTCTATCAAGGTCTCCAACAAAATCAACATCAACATACCTAATTACTCTATCTCTAGTTCTTCCAAGCTGTAAGCAAAAATCAGTAAGACCTCTTCAGTATCTTAAAATCCACTGAACTACTTTTCATTGTTCTTTATCGGTATTTGTCATATATCTGCTAACTGCACTGACTGTATATGATAAATCTGGATGTGAACAAACCATAGCTTATGTAACACCTCTTACCCGAGTCTGACGCCAAGACAGGGTACGAGGCATTACCGTTCTTAAACATACTTGAATATGTAAACCCGAGCTATAAAAATTCATTCCATGTCAAAACCCTTCATGCATTCTCTTACTATCCTTACTATGGGCCGACAGGGCCCAGAACGTATATCAAGTGTGTTGTAGAATTGATCCAAGAACTTTCGATCACTTAGAAAATTTTTGCCTAAAATAGGGCCACATGCCAGTGTGAGGTGGGACACGCCCGTGTGGGCTAGCCGTATGGTCACACACGCCTATGTCCCTCACCCGTGCTGACTTTATTTCTTATTTCTGGCCTATAAGTTTGGACACGGTTTGAGCACACGCCCGTGTCTGTGGCCCATGTCCCTCACACAGCCTAGACACACTCTTGTCTATAACCCGTGGAGCACTCTGACTTAAATACTACAAACATCAGGGGCTCACACAGCTAAGGCACATGCCTGTGTGCTATTCTGACTTACCTACTTAGTATGCAGGGGACACACGGCCTACTAACATGCCCATGGGGGCTGACCATGTGTCACACATGGCCTAGGCACACGACTGTATGCCCATCCGTGTGGATAATTATAGGCTAATTTCCAAGCCTTTTTGCCACGCTGAAACACATCCAACTCATACCATATGCCTAGGCCGTGCGGACAATTATAGGCTAATTTCCAAGTGTTTTTGCCACCCTGAAACACATCCAACTCATACCAGCTTTAAACTCACAAATCAAGGTATAACATACATTAAAAAAATTCATCATTGACACACTCACATGTCATCATACATATCATGAATTTCATCCTCTTTGCTGAAAATATAACTTAGACAATATTAGCCAATTTCAAAGGCCATCACAACTTGACTCAAGTGATAACAATAGCCAACACATTTGGCTACTCAAAATAACACATACCAAAGTAACTAAACTTTCTATACATGCCAGACAACAAAAAGACTAACTTTACTATATGATATGCTCACGATATTAAGTAATAAAATTTATAAAACTGATCACACCAAAACTAACTAATATCACGATATTAAAGGCAAGTGCACCTATCGAATAGTAGTATAGTTTAGCGGCAAGACCGAGTTATCGTACCCAAGGGAACTAAAAGTACTAATACTTACTTCCTTTCTATTATTTAGCCTAAAAATAAAAGAGGTTTGGTTAAAACTTAATTCTAGAACTAACTAAAAGTGCACAAAAAGTAAATTGGGGAAAACTTTAAGGAAAAGCTGATTAATATAAGTAATACTTAAGGGAGAATCCACCTAGACTTCACTTGTTATTGGTTCTTGAGCTAGATGATTTATTCACTTGACTTGATCCGTAGAGATCCCTAATTTATGCTAAACCCTCCATCGAGGCGAAAAGCAACTAGGCCTAGGTTGTTAACTAAAGTTCCTTTATTAATTAACACCCTAGGTTGCATTAATTCGATCTATGGTTCCCCTTATTAGGTTTGACCCTAATCCGGTAGATTTATGTCGCCCTATGTCTAGGGTGCATGCAACTCTGCTTAATTATGGTAGATCTACTCTTATCACAGGGACTTTTCCTCCTCTGCTTTAAGCACATCTGTTTCTTGAATTAATACCTAGGCTTATTAACACAAGAATTAAGCACACATAATTAAGAACAACTCAAGTATTTATCATATAACTCAAGAATAAATAATAACAAGATTCGTCTTAGGTTTCATCCCCCTCAAGTATTTGAGGGGTTTAGTTCATAATAAAGAAAGAAAACATTTCAGAAGAATTAAGATAACAAAACATAAAGAACCCGAAAACCCCTGAAGGAATTTAGGGAAATCATCTATCTTGATGTAGAATTCTGGCTTCTGGGATGAATCAATCGGCTTCTCTTGGAGTAATTTCTTGCTTTCACTCCTTGTGTTGGCAGAACTATGGCGCTCTCTTCTCGAGAGAAAAGATTCTTCGCTTAGCGGGAAATAAGCACACCCTTAGAGTTGCCTCCTAGGGTCTTTATATAGAGCTTTTGGGAGCCTTTCTTAGCCTCTAAGCATCCCAATTCGAGTGAAATTCCTCTTCCCCACGGCAGGGACACGCCCGTGTGCCACGACAAGAGGCTGTGTGATTGTGTCGATGGAGGCGCGGCCGTATGGGCTGGCCGTGCTTGTCAAGGGCTAGACCGTGTGATCTTCATATTACACGGCCATGTGCCACGGCCATGTGGTGACTCCTTGGGCCATGTCATTTTTACATTTTGGCTCATTTTCCTCGTTTTTGGTCCGTTTTTCATTCTTTTCTCTTCCCTATGCTCTCCTGAGTGTAAGATATGAAAAAGGAAGATTAAGAGCACCAATTCTCACTAAATTGATAATAATTCATCCAAAATAAAGGCTAAACAGGAGGTAAAAATATGTATAATTTATTGCTTATCAAATACCCCCACACTTAAGCCTTTGCTTGTCCTCAAGCAAAATCTCAATCCCTAATAAAGAATCATTCTTCTCAACTTACAATCTTTATCAATAATGTTTCAAACTAATTCACAGGTATTCATACAATGATAATTCAATCAGAAGAACATTAAAGATTCAATCACTCTAAGCTGAGAATTTTATCATTGAAACATAAGTTTTCTCTTTTCTCCTAAGTAATTATCTCTTAATCTTAATTAACAGAAGTTGACATCCTCACTAAAGATTCACTCTACCCCTCGAAGTGTTTAGGGTTCAAAAATTAAGCACTCTCTAGTCAACCTGAAAAGTTATTACCATAGGCTTGCAAGAAAATCACATCTCCACTATTATAGATTGATATGATACATCGATCAAAAGGTCTTTCAATGGTTGTAATGGGGCTTGGTTAGGGGTGTTGTCACAGGTTGCAAAAGAGGGTTAGAATCGAGATTGAACTGAAAAATTATCTAGCTAGAAAAATCTCTATCAATGGAACATATTCTTCGGGGCTAATTCTTATGATAACATTATTTCCGCCTTGGTAGCCTTAGAAATATGCAAAAACCATTTGAACTATTACAGATTACAACTGAACATACATTTTTTTTAGAACAACTCAAGTAAAATACATTAAATTGAAATTTTACAACTTTACAATATGGAAAAGAGAATAAAGCTAGATAATAAGTTCAACTCAAATCTCGACAAAAAGAGGGATTAAACTAATTGAATGGAATTCAAGAAAAATAGATTATAGGTTAATATTAGAGGTAAGTCAAAGAAAAGGTTGTTAGGATCAATAGGGTTCACTAGGGGTTAATTTATGGAGGTAGGCCTTTGTGGAGTAAGTAGGTTAAATCGTAGGTGCCTTTATCATCTCGGTATATCAAATCAATGATGTGGTCTTGACATGTATAATCAAAGTAAGTTCTAGAATAACAAATCAGTGTTGACTCACTCAAAGCAATAATAAAAGTGAGCACAAAAGAATGTATGCTTAAAAGGCTCAAAAATCTCACTAGAATTATGGCTTTTTATGTCAATCCTACGAATTTCAATTCTCAAGATAACACTTAGAATTAAGGAAAAGAAGTTATGAAAAAAATTTGGGGTTCACAAAAATTTCAACTTATCATGCTTGATTCCCTAATGTTTTAAAGTTTGAATAATCAGAGTACAAGCACCTATGTCTTAATTCTCACATATCAATAAAAATCATAAATCAATCAGAATTAATTCTAAATAGGAAATTGAGAATTATTTGAGAATAAAGCATAAAGAAAAATTTCAGGGCTTTCACAGATAATGTAAAGATTTAAAGTAAACTTCCCCCCCCCCACACTTAAGATGTACATTGCCCTCAATGTACAAAGATATAAATAGCAAGAGAAGTATAATATCATAAGATAGGGAGAGGATTGAAACTCCCTGAATTTAGGATGAACTTGTGACAAATGTGGCAGGGTGTTCCCATTGTCGGTTGAATATTAGCTATAGAGCTCCTTTTTGAAACTACGAGAATATTAATTAGTCGTGGGAATTTTGGATTAATAGAGATTACTCATTAGGGATTAGCCGATATGAAAGATAGAAAAATAAATAACAGAAAAATAATAAACTAAGTTCTAAAAATACTAATATTGTAATGATTAAAAGGATAAAAATTAAATTCGAAAAAAAAGGAGACTAATAAAGGAAAAATGAAAAATGAAAAATGAGAAAAATAGAACCGATTTGGAGAATAGAGGTGCACGGTCGTGTTCATCGGGTTTAGCCCGTGTCAGATATATTGCACGGCCATTTGCGAACTTGTTCGCTCTTCACTCGGTCGTGTGATGGTTTACACGGCCGTGTGCAATCGTGTTCGTTTGTCACACGATTATGTGATATATTCCACGGCCGTGTCTTAATTGACAGTGTTGGCCACGATCTGAGGACACGGGCGTAGGGGTTTGTGCAAGCCCGTGTTGATACTATAGGGCTGCCACGGCCATGTCGCACAGCCGTGGGGTGTTGTTGGTAGCCCGTGTTGAAGTTGAAAGGTTGCCACGGTCATGTCACACGGCCGTGGCTATTTATCGGTAGCCCGTGCTTTGGGAAAAATTTTTGCTCTATTTATACACGGCCTCGCTACACGACCGTGTCTTTGCTTAAAGTGTTCACACGGCCTCGGACACGCCCATGGGCATGGCTGTGTGGTCCTAAATTTCTGCATTAAAAAGGGTTAGTTGATGCATAAAAATACTAAAATCAAAAATAAAAGAAAAGTTACTAAGTTAGTGCTCGGGTTGCCTCCCGAGAAGCGCTTATTTATAGTCTAAGCTTGACTTTGCTCGAGCTTGTACGTTCACGGTGGTTTGAAGAGTTGATACTCTTCTATCCTGCTTACTATTTTATTATCAACGTAAGATTTGAGTCGAGTGTGATTTACCTTAAAAGTGCTGAGTGACTTATGTTTTATCTAGACTGTACCATAGGGAAAGATTTTCTTTACCGTGAAGTAAGGTGTATCACTTGTATGCTCTTTTAAATTCAAGATTCGAGGATTGTTTTCCCATAAGATTACCTTATCCCCTACCTTGAGTTGATTCGTTTGTACCTAAGGCTCGGCTTGGTGATGCTCTGGGTTGGTTTGGCATACTTTGGGTTTTTCATGATAGTTCAGCCACTCATCTAGTTCCTCGTTCTGAAGCATTCGCTTTTCAGGTGCATCTCCCTTGGATGGACCTATCTGTGATTGGGTTGCCTTTATGTGGAGTGTATTCTCCATAGAAGGTTGGATGGTGAGATTATTCTTTTTACAAGGACTCGTGACTATATTATTATCAACAGTCTTATTCGAGTCTCGAGCTTGTAAAGTAACTTTGTCATCACCTACACGTAGTGTAAGTTCACCTGTTCCTAAATCAATTATTGTTCTGGCAGTTGCTAAAAAGGGTCACCCTAGAATTAGGGATACATTGCTATCCTCATCAATGTCTAAAACAACAAAGTCAACTGGGAATATGAATCTATCAATTTTGACAAGCACATCTTCCATTATTCCCTTAGGATACCTAATAGTTTTATCAGCTAGTTGAATGCTCATCTTAGTTTGCTTAGGTTTTCCAAGACCTAGTTGTTTAAACAATTTATAAGGCATGACATTTATACTAGCCCCTAAGTCAGCTAAAGCATTTTTGGTGTCTAGGTTACCAAATAAACAAGGAATAGTAAAACTCCCTGGATCTTTCAGTTTGGTTGGCAGTTTATTTTGGAGAATAGCTGAGTATTCCTCGTTAAGTTCCACTGTGGACAATTCTTCCAACTTCCTTTTATTTGTGAGAAGTTCTTTTAAAAATTTTGCGTACTCCAGCTTCTGCGTAATTGCTTCAACAAATGGTAAGTTGATATGTAATTTCTTTAAGAGTTCAAGAAACTTACCGAATTACTCATTCGTACGGTCCTTCTTTAGCGCATTTGGGTATGGGATATGAGGTTTATATTCTTTGACAATTTTATCTTTGTAACTTACCTCATTCTTTCTATTACTTACCACAGGCTTCTTGCATGGCTCTCGGTTGGTTTTGTTTAACCGCTCATCACCTATCGTATCCACGGCATTGAGTTGCTCCTTATGGTTAGTCTTAGTGTTGCTTGGTAACCCACCTTGCGGTCTTTTAGAGATTACCTTGGTGAGCTGGCCTATTTGAGTTTCAAGTCCTTGAATGGATGCCTGCTGGTTCCTCAGTGCTGTTCCACTATTTTGAAAAGGGGTATCTGATACGGCCATAAATTTTGTGAACATCTCTTCAAGATTCGGCTTTTTCTCTTGTTGTGGAGTGGCTGTTGAAATCCCGGAGGAGGTGGTGGTCTTTAATTTCCTTATCCTCCCCATGAAAAATTGAGGTGGTTCTGCCAAACTGTATTGTAAGTATTACTATAAGGGTTATTTTGAGGTCTAGAATTGTTACCCATATAGTTGGTTTGCTCAGTTTCCATGCCATGTCCATAAGAGGAATAATCTGGATTGAACATATTTCCCTGGATTGCGTCACACTGCATCGCTAGATGTGCCTGCGTAGAACCAACAAAATTATCAAACTTTTTATTTAAAAGTTCTACCTGGTTAGTAAGCATGGTGACAGCATCAATATTATAAACTCTTGCAGCTTTTGTCGGCTTTGTCCTCATGACTTGCCACTGATAGTTATTCACTGACATCTCTTCTATAAACTCATAAGCTGCTTCTGGTGTTTTATTGTTGATTTTTCCTCCGGCAGCCGCATTGATCATCTACCTTATTGATGGATTCAAACCGCTGTGAAAGGTTTGAACTTGTAACCACAAAGGCAATCCGTGGTGAGGGCACCTTCTCAAAAGATCTTTGTATCTCTCCCAGGTATCGTAAAGTGTCTCTAGATCCATCTGCACAAAAGAAGATATATTGTTTCGCAATTTAGGTGTTTTAGCTAGAGGAAAATATTTAAGTAAAAATTTTTCGGTCAACTGTTCCCATGTAGTGATCGAGCCTCGTGGTAGAGAATTTAACCACTGTTTAGCCTTGTTTCTCAAAGAGAATGGGAATAGCCTAAGACGAATGGCATCATCAGAAATGCCATTTATTTTGAATGTATCGCATAGTTCTAAGAAATTGGCTAGATGCGAGTTAGGATCCTCATCCTGCAAACCATCAAACTGAACAAATTGCTGTATCATTTGAATAGTGTTAGGTTTTAGCTCAAAATTATTTGCAGCAATAGTAGGCCTAACAACGCTAGATTCAGTGCCTGCTAAATTAGGTCTAGCATAATTATACATAGTATGCAGAGCAGGATTTTGCTCAACAGGATTTGAGGCTACTACAGGAAGTAGCTGATTATCCTGAATTGCTTCCATCTCTTCAGTAGGTTCAGGTTCTTCTTCTTGCCCTTCTTCTGGATATTGCAAACTTCTTCTTATCTCTTGGCGAGTTTTGCGAACTGTCGCTTCTAAATCTTCGTCAAAAAGCAATGGTCCTGCTGGGTTGTTTCTAGTCATAAACTAGAAATACTAGAAGGAAAAAGCAAAGAAAATTAAAATAGAAAAAAATAAATAAATAAAAAATAAAAATAAAAGAAAATTAAAAATAAAAATAAATAAAAACTGAAAATAAATAAATATAGTAATGGCTAAAGTAATAGCAATCGAGTTTTCTTAATATTTTAGTCTCGGCAACGGCGCCAAAAACTTGATACTCGCGATATTAAGTAATAAGATTTATAAAAACTGATCGCACCAAAAACTAACTAATATCACGATTTTAAGGCAAGCGCACCTATCAAACAGTAGTATAGTTTAGCAGCAAGACCGAGTTATCGTACCCAAGGGAACCAAAAGTACTAATACTTACTTCCTTTCTATTATCTAGCCTAAAAATAAAAGAGGATTGATTGAAACTAATTCTAAAACTAACTAAAAGTGCATAAAAAGTAAATTGGGGAAAACTTTAGGAAAAAGCTGATTGATATGAGCAATACTTAAGGGAGAATTCACCTAGACTTCACTTGTTATTAACTTCTTGAACTAGATGATTTCTTTACTTGACTTGATCCGTAGAGATCCCTAACTTATGTTAATACCTCTTTTGAGGATAAGAACAACTAATCCTAGGTGGTTAATTAAAGTTTTCTTATTAATTAACACCCCTAGGTTGCATTGATTCGATCTATGGATCCCCCTATTAGGTTTGACCCTAATCTAGAAATCAAATTTATGGGAAGGACAAGGAAATCAAAGACAACCGCCTCCTCCAGGATTTCAGCAGCCACCACCACAACAGGAGAAAAAGCCAAACCTAGAAGAGATGTTCACCAAATTTATGGCCATGTCAGAAACCCATTTCCAAAATACCGAAACAGCACTAAGGAACCAACAAGCATCTATTCAAGGACTTGAAACTCAAATAGGCCAGCTTGCCAAGCTAATCTCTGAAAGACCGCAAGGTGCGTTATCAAGCAATACTGAGACTAACCCCAAAGAGCATCTTAATGCCGTAGATACGATAGATAATGAGGGGTTAACCAAAACCAACCCAGAGCCATGCAAGGAGCCTGTGGTAAGTAAAGGAAAGAATAAGGTAAGTTACAAAGATGAAATTACCAAAGAATTTAAAACTCGTATCCCATACCCAAACGCGCTAAAGAAAGACCGCACAGATGAGCAATTCGGTAAGTTTCTTAAACTCTTAAAGAAATTACATATCAACTTACCATTTGTTGAAGCAATTTCGCAGATGCCAAAGTACGCAAATTTTTTAGAAGAACTTCTCACAAATAAAAGGAAGTTGGAAGAACTGTCCACAGTGGAACTCAACGAGGAATGCTCAGCTCTTCTCCAAAATAAATTGCCAACCAAACTAAAAGATCCAGGCAGTTTTACTATTCCTTGTTTACTTGGTAGCCTAGACGCCAAAAATGCTTTAGCTGACTTAGGGGCTAGTATAAATGTCATGCCTTATAAACTGTTTAAACAACTAGGTCTTGAAAAACCTAAGCAAACCAAGGTGAGCATTCAACTGGCTGATAAAACTATTAGGTTTCCTAAGGGAATAATTGAAGATGTGCTTGTCAAAATTGATAGATTCATATTCCCAGTTGACTTTGTTGTTTTAGACATTGGTGAGGATAGCAATGTACCCTTAATTCTAGGGCAACCCTTTTTAGCAACTGCCAGAACAATAATTGATTTAGGAACAGGTGAACTTACACTACGTGTAGGTGATGACCAAGTTACCTTACAAGCTCGAAACTCGATTAAGACTGTTGATAATAATATAGTCACGAGTCCTTGTAAAAACACTGAACTCACCACCCAACCTTCTGTGCAGGATACACTCCACATAAAGGTAACCCAATCACAGACAAGTCCATCCAAGGGAGATAGTCCATCCAAGGGAGATGCACTTGAAAAGCGAATGCTTCAGATCGAAGAACTGGATGAGTGGCTGAACTATCATGAAAAGCCCAAAATATGCCACACCAACCCAGAGCATCACCAAGACAACCCCCAGGTAACAACGAATAAAATCAAGGTAGGGGATAAGGTAATCTTAGGGGAAGAAGACCCTTGAATCTTGAATTCGAAAGAACATACAAGTGACATACCCTACTTCACAGTAATAAAAATATTCCCCTGCGGTACAGTAGAGATAAAACATGAGTCACTCGGCACTTCAAAGGTAAACCACACTCGACTCAAATCTTACATTGAAAATAAAGTTTTAAATAGGATAGATGAGTATCAACTCTTCGAACCTCCGTGACCGACCAAGCTTGAGCATAGTCGAGCTTAGACTCTAAATAAGCGCTTCTCGGGAGGCAACCCGAGCACTAACTTAGTAACTTTTCTTTCATTTTTTATTTTAGTTTTTTAATACATCAACTAACCCTTTTTTTGCATAAATTTAGGACCACACGGCCATGCCCACGGGCGTGTCCAAGACCGTGTGAACCTTTAAAGTAGAGACACGGTCGTGCACCCAGGCCGTGTACAAACAGAGGAAAAGTTTTTCAAAGCACGGGCCACCGACAAATCCCCACGGCTGTGCGACATGGCCGTGGTAACCCATCAGTTTAGACACGAGCTTGCACAGTGCCACACGCCCGTGTCCCCAAACCGTGGCCAACACTGTCAATTTAGACACGATCGTGTGACTTCTTACACGACCGTGTACATAACGAAACCTCATCGCACACGGCCGTTTGACTTCCTATCTCTATTTTCACCTTCTAACTTCTCTCCTTTATTTTCTTTTTTACATTTCTTTTTATTTTTAGTTCAGTTTATCTTTTTGTTTTTCATTATTTGAATATTAGTATTTTTAGAACTTTATTTCCTTTTCATATCGGCCAACCCTAACGACTAATCTCTATTAATCCAACATTCCCACGACTAATTAATATTTTCACAGTTTTAAAAAGGAGCTCTACAGCTCATATTCAAATGGAAATGGGAACACCCTGCCACAACTGCCGACTCTTCCAATTTCTGTCTCACAAATTCATCCTAAATTCAGGGAGTTTTAATTCTCTCCTTATCTTATGATATTATGCTTCTCTTGCTATTTGTGTATCTTTGTACATTGAGGGCAATGTACATCTTAAGTGTGGGGGGAAACTTACTTTAAATCTTTATATTATCTGTGAAATCCCAAAAATTTTCTTTAACTTTATGCATTGTTCTCAAATCTGCATTATCTTCAGTCTCCTAATAGGAATTAATTCTTATTGATCTATAATTTATATTGATAAGTTGAGAATTAAGACATAGGTGCTCGTACTTTGATTATTCAAACTTTAAAACATTAGGGAATCAAGCACGATAAATTGAAATTTTTGAGAATCCCATTTTTTGCATAAGTAATTTTCCTTGATTTTAAGTATTATCTTGAGATTTGAAATTCACAGGATTAACATCAAAAGCCATAATTCTGGTGAGATTTTGAGCCTTTTTGAGCATACATTCATTAGTGCTCACTTTTATTATTGCTTTGAGTGAGTCAATAATGATTTGTTATTCTAGAACTTGCTTTGATTATACATGTCCAGACCACATCATTGATTTGATATACCGAGATGATAAAGGCACTTAGGATTTAACCCACTTACTCCACAAAGGCCTACCTCCATAAATTAACCCCTAGTAAACCCCGTTGAGCCTAACAACCCATTCTTTGACTTACCTTTTAATTATTAACCAAAAACCCATTTTTTGTTGAATCTCATTCAATTACTTTGACCCCTATTTTTGTCGAGATTTGAGTTGAATTATTATCTAGCTTTATTCTCTTTTCCAGAATGTAAAGTTGTAAATATTCAAGTTATTGTATTTGATTTGAATTGTTCTTAAAAAACAACAACAACAACAACAACAACAAAAATTGTGTATATACAGTTAATTCAATTGTAATTTGTAATAGTTCAATAGTTTCTGTATAGTTCTACAAGCTCCCAATCCAGAACAGTGTCATTATAAGAATTAGTCCTAGAAATATGTTCCAAGTGATAGAGATTTTTCTAGCTAGATAATTTTTCAGTTCAATCTCGATTCTAACCCTCTTTTGCAGCCTGTGACAACAGCCCTAACGAAGCCCCGTTACAACCATTACAAGACCTTTTGATTGATGTGTCATGTCAATCTATAGTGGTGGAGATGTGATTTTCTTGCAAGCCTATGGTAATAGCATTTCAGGTTGACTAGAGAGTGCTTAATTCTTGAACCCTAAACACTTCGAGTGGATAGAGTGAATCTTTAGTGAGGATGTCAATTCCTACTAATTAAGATGGAGAGATAATTACTTAGGAGAAGGGAGAAAACTTATGTTTCAACGATGAAATTTTCAACTTAGAGTGATTGAGTCGTTAATGTTCTTTTGACTAAAATTTCATTGTATGATTACCTGTGGATTAGTTTGAAACATTATTGATAAAGATTGTAAGTTGAGAAGAATGATTCTTTATTAGGGATTGAGATTTTGCTTGAGGACAAGCAAAGACTTAAGTGTGGGGGTATTTGATAAACGATAAATTATACATATTTTTACCTCATGTTTAGCCTATATTTTAGATGAATTATTATCAATTTTGTGAGAATTGGTGCTCTTAATCTTTCTTTTTCATATCTTATACTCAGGAGAGCATAGGGAAGAGAAAAGAACGAAAAATAGACCAAAAACAAGGAAAATGGGCCAAAATGTGAAAGCGACACGGCCCAAGGAGTCACCACACGGCCGTACCACACAAGGTCTAACACAGCCCAACCCCAACAAGCACGGCCAGACCACACAGCTGTGTCACCATCAACAGGCCCGCACACGGCCTCTGATCGATCCACACAGGCGTGGCACACAGGCATGTCCGTATCATGAGGAAGTTCAATTCTACTCGAAAAAGGATACCATTCTAAACTCTATATAAAGACCCTAGGAGGTAACTTCAAGAACGGGGTGCTTATTTCCCACTAAGGGAATACTCTTTTCTCTCAAGAAAGAGCGCCATAATTCTGCCAACACAAGGAGTGAAAGCAAGGAATTACTCCAAGGGAAGCCGATTGATTCATCCCAGAAGCCAGAATTCTACATCAAGACAGAGGATCTCTCTAAATTCCTTCAGGGGTTTTTGGGTTCTTTATGTTTTGTTATCTTATTTCTTCTGAGATGTTTTCTTTATTAGTTGTGAACTAAACCCCTCAAATACTTGAGGGGGATAAAACCTAAGACAGATCTTGTTATTATTTATTCTTGAATTATTTGATAAATACTTAAATTGTTCTTAATTATGTGTTCTTCATTCTTGATTTAATAATCCTAGGTATTACTTCAAGAACTTGATGTGCTTAGGCAGAGGAGCAAAAGTCCCTGTTTTAAGAGTAGATCTACCATAATTAAGCGGAGTTGCATGCAACCCTAGACATAGGGCGACATAAATCTGCCAGATTAGGGTCAAACCTAATAGGGGGATCCATAGATCGAATTAATGCAACCTAGGGGTGTTAATTAATAAGAAAACTTTAATTAACCACCTAGGATTAGTTGTTCTTATCCTCGAAAGAGGTATTAACATAAGTTAGGGATCTCTACGGATCAAGTCAAGTAAAGAAATCATCTAGTTCAAGAAGTTAATAACAAGTGAAGTCTAGGTGAATTCTCCCTTAAGTATTGCTCATATCAATCAGCTTTTACCTAAAGTTTTCCCTAATTTACTTTTTGTGCACTTTTAGTTAGTTTTAGAATTAGTTTCAATCAATCCTCTTTTATTTTTAGGCTAGATAATAGAAAGGAAGTAAGTATTAGTACTTTTGGCTCCTATGGGTACGATAACTCGGTCTTGCCGCTAAACTATACTACTGTTCAATAGGCGTGCTTGCCTTAAAATTGTGATATTAGTTAGTTTTTGGTGCGATCAGTTTTTATAAATTTTATTACTTAATATCGCGAGTATCAACATTCGACTCCATAACTCTTAACTGATAGTACCCAGATCTCAAATATATCTTGGAGAACACTATGGCTCCTCACAACTGATGGAATAAATCATCGATCCTTGGAAAAGGTTACTTGTTCTTTATGGTCACCTTGTTAAGTTGCCGATAATCTATGCACAACCTCATAGAACCATCTTTCTTTCCACGAATAATATGGGAGCACCCCATGGAGAATGACTTGGTCTGCAAAACCTTTATCTATTAATTACTGTAGCTGAGCTTTCAAATCCTTTAGCTCGGTTAGAGCCATTCTATAAGGAGCAATAGAGATAGGTGTAGTACGGGGCCAACTCTATACTAAACTCTACCTCTCTAACTGGAGGTAATCTGGGCAATTCTTCTAGAAAAACATCTAGATACTCGCAAACCACTGGCACCGACTCAATTTTCAACTCCGACTCTCTTGTGTTCATTACAAAAGCAAGATAAGCTTCGTACCCTTTTCTTACACACTTTTGAGCGACCAAGGAGGAAATCACTATAGGCAACCTCTCAGATTCATCTGACTCAACTCGAAGAGTTTCACCATTCTCACATCTCAGTTCAATAAACTTTCTACTATAGTTCACTATTACGTCATGAGTGGTCAGCCAATCTATACTAAGGATCACGTCAAATTCATCAAATGACAAGAGCATGAGGTTAACAGGGAAACAATGACCCTTAATCATCAAAGGACAATCTCGACATACGTTGTCTACTGGCACACTCCTGCCTAGAGGATTGGAGACTTGTATCACAACTTTCGTAAATTCTACTGGTATACTCATGCTAGAAACTAATTTCATGCAAATATAAGAGTGGGTAGAACCAAGGTCTATTAAAGCAATAACAGAAGTTTATGAAGAGAAAATGTACCCGTTATAACATCAGGTGATGACGCCTCTTCGCTAGCACGAATGGCGTATGTCCTCACTGGGGCTCGCAATCTGTTCCTTCGGTGCACCTTTACTACTTGCTCCCGTACCCGGGTTTCTCTGAGGTCTACCTCTAAAGGGAGCATTACCCAACCTTGCACTTTGATCTTTATCTTTTTCAATCATCTCAGGGCACTTTCTAATGAAGTGTTCTTGAGAACCGCACTTGAAGCAAGCCCTTTCATGTGCCCGGTATTTGTCGAGGTGGCGTCTACCGCACTAGGGGCACTCAGGCCTACTGGGTCGAGTATTACCCACACTCGCAACTGAGGTGGTCTGAGCTTTGGGGATGAATTCTATTTGCTTTTCCCTTTACTCAAAAACCCCACTGAAGTAGCTGACCGAGTAGAGAATTCTTTTGACTTCTTGGAGGAGGATTGGAACGACTTGCTAAATGGTCTCTTTCTCGAGTCACGAGACTCCATCTCAGCTTTTTGCTTCTCTTTGGCCAATTCTTTGGCCTTACAGGCTCTATCTATGAGCATTACAAACTCCTTTATCTCTAGTATACCAACAAACATCTTAATTTCTTTATTCAGTCCATCTTCACACCTCTTGCACATGATGGCCTCGATGGAAACACATTCTCGAGCGTACTTACTAAGTCTCACAAACTTACGCTCATACTCTGTCTCGGTCATCCAACCTTATTTGAAATTTAAAAATTCTTTACGCTTCTGATCAATGAACTGAGGACTGATATACTTCTTGTGGAACTTCTCTTATAAAAACTCCAAATTAACTCTTTCCCTTGGTACCACCGACACAAGGGTGTTCCACCACTGATAGGTGAAATCTTGTAGGAGAGATACTACACACTTCATGCACTCTTTAGGTGTGCAAGACAAGTCGTCGAATACCCTGATGGTATTTTCGAGCCAAAATTTGGCTCTTCGGGATCATCATCTTTCATAGCCCAAAATTCCTTTGACCCTTGCTTCCAAATTCTATCAACCGGGTGCTTTTCTTTCCTTACAACCTCTACAATTTGGGGAGCTACCGGGGTAGATTGAGGGACTTGAAGGGGTGGAGCTTGGTGTTAGGCGGTAGGGTTCGTTCGAATGAACTTAGTGAACCACTCATTCATCATATGGAAGAAGGCCTCCCGGGCCTCTCCTCCCTAACTTACAGTAGCCAGCCTATTCTCGGTTCCGACCGGCACTGTCCCTTCAGCGGGAGCTGGTGCGTTACTTTCTACATCATTTGTCGTAGCTCGTTCGGGATCCATTTACTATAATAAAACACATTCAAATTGTTAGGAGTCGTCACACTTTCATATCACATATATACATAGGTATGGAATGTATAGCTAGACTCGTACATGTGCTAGGTTAGTCCTAGAATTGACTAAACACTAGCCCTGATACCAATAAATGTAACACCCCTTACCTGAGTCCGACGCCGAGATGGGGTACGAGGCATTACTGTACTTAAACATACTTAAATACGTAAACCCGGGTTATAAAAATTCATTTCATGTCAAAACCCTTCATGCATTCTCTTACTATCCTTACTATGGGCCTACGGAGCCCAGAACATATATCGGGTGTTTTTGGAACTGATCCGGGAACTTTTGGGCGCTTAGAAAATTTTTGCCTAAAACAAGGCCACACGCCCGTGTCGGCTGGCCGTATGGTCACACACGCCCATGTCCCTCGCTTGTGCTGACTTTATTTCTTATTTCTAACCTAAAGGTTTGGACACAGTTTGGGCACACGCCCGTGTTTGTGGCTTGTGTCTCTCACACAGCCTAGGCACGCCCATATCTATAACCTGTGAGCATTCTAACTTAAATACTATAAAAATTAAGGGTTCACACTGCTAACGCACACGCCTGTGTGCTCAGCCCATGTGCTATACTGACATACCTACTTAGTATACTGGGGACACACGGCCTACTAACCTGCCCATGGTGGCCGACCATGTGTCACACACGGCTTAGGCACACGCCCGTGTACCCATCCATGTGGACAATTATAGGCTATTTTCCAAGCCTTTGTGCCACCCTGAAACACTTCTAACTCATACTAGCTTCAAACTTACAAATCAAGGTATAACATACATTAAAAACATTCATCATTGAGGCACTCACATGCCATCATACATATCATGAATTTCATCCTCTTTGCATAAAATATAAACTAGACAATATTAACCACTTTCAAAGGCCATTACAACTTAACTCAAGTGATAATAATAGCCAACACATTTGGCTACTCAAAATAACACATACCAAAGTAACTAAACTTTCCATCCATGCCATACAACAAAAAGACTAACTTTACTATACCAACATTAATTCCTTGATGTATTTGAGTGATCCCTGAGCTAATTTGGCAAATCTATATGGAAGGGAAAATAAAGGAGTAAGCATAAAAATGCTTAGTAAGTTGCATGCAATAAAATAGCAATAAACGTCATGGAAAGTCATTCAAACATGGCATCATGGGGTTTATATAACTTCTTACTCTTTCTCGTATCTTACTCATTCTTATAACATATTCATTCAAGAATTACTTACTCTTGTGACTTACTTTTTCCCATGGCTTACTCATTCACATGCTTTTCTAATTCTCATGTCTTACATTTTCATAATTTCTCATGACTTACTCAACTGTACCTGTAACACTCATCATCAAACTTTAGTCTCTCTTATTAACCGAACAACTTAAATACATTCTCTATTAACATGCTTAGAATATCGAAGGATACCCATAGTGTCATTCTCATGGTAAGGTGCCAAAGCCATATACCAAACATGGTCTTACATGGGACCTCAAACTGATGCCGAAGCCATATCCCAGATATGATCTCACACAGGATCTCACATCGATGTCGATGCCATGTTCCAGACATAGTCTCACACGAGATCATAGAATGATACTGATGCCATGTCCCAGACATGGTCTTATACGGGATCTCCCTCTTAGATCCCAAGCCATGTCCCAGATATGGTCTTACAGGGGATCTATGTTCCTTCTCGGTGCCAATGCAATGTCCCAGATATGGTCTTATATGGGACCTCATATGGATGTCAATGCCATTTCCCAAACATGGTCTTACATGGGATCCCTGTACGGTGCCAATGCCATGTTCTAGACATAGTCTTACACGGAACCTACAATGCTCATGACATGATTACGGTATCCTTCGTAGCTTTGATACTTATATGCATTTTTCTTTCATGTTTCCATCATGTCTTGGTAAAATTCATATCAATAAATTTCTTGGAATTTTACATAGCTCATAAATTGGCTTAGCAATAAGTCTCATGAAACTTCATAGATTCATAGAGAAATCATTACATTTAAACATTTATAAAATATAAGGCTAGATTATTACATACAACTTACCTCAGGTCCAAAACGAGGGCAATTGTTCGATTTAGTCCACTATCTTTCCTTTTCCCCAGTTTCGGTCTGCGCTTCGTGTTTCTTGATCTAAAATGACAAATTAAGCTAATTTAATGCACTCATTAGCTAAATAGCCCATAATTTACACTTTAGCAAAACTTATAATTTTGCCCCTAAACTTTTGCATCTTTGCAAAATGGTCCCTAGGCTCGTATAATGAAATGCACTTATTTTCTAGGTTACCCAAGCCTAGCCGAACCTTTCTTGTGCTCATAGCAGCCCACATTTCTCATCAATTTGTACACTTATGACATATTTTACTAACTTTGCAATTTAGTCCCTATTAGGGACTTTCATGAAAAATCACCTAGAGAAAGGTGTTTACTACACTTTAAACTTTCATATTCTACCACTAGACATCAAAATACTTGTATGTCATGCATGGGTATATTTTTTAGCACAAAACCCTAGCTCAAATTAGTGGTAGAAATAGTTAGATTAAGCTACGAGGATTTCAAAAATACGAAGAACATGAAAAACAGGGCTTGGAGTCACTTACTCGGAGCTTGAAAATGAAGAAAAGCCTAGCTATGGAGGGCTTGTGAATTTCGGCACATAGGAAGAAGAAGATGGACACTTTTTGCTTTCTTTTTCCCTTTTTATTTCTTTAATTTACTAAATGACCAAAATGCCCTTGTGGCCTTTCTTTAAAATTTTACCCTTACATGGAAATTTTTGTCCATAGTGCCAAAAATTGGTCTAATTTCCAAATAAGGAGTCCTACTAATTTTTCTAATGCTATTTCATACTTAAACCTTCTAGAAACTCAATTTTGCAAATTTTGCAATTTAGTCCTAAAGGACAAATTAATCATTAATTCAATAAATTTCATTCATGAAAATTTCTCACTATCATGCAATCATATCATAAACTTAATAATAATCATAAAATATACTTTTCTACTCTGGATTTATGGTCTCGAAACCACTATTCTGACTAGGCCCTAATTCAGGTTATTATAGCATACATGAGAGATCCTACTACACTAGAGTATGGAACATGTGACATGTACTTAATCTCATCATTTGATTGTAGAGACAAAGCCGATGAAAGTCTGAAATAGGCTGCTAAAGGAGTACTAATAGGCTTAGCACTCTGCATATTGAACCTGCAAAGAACTTTCCCAATGTACCCCTTCTGACTTAGGTACAGTTTACTTGCTTTTCTATCTCTGAGAATCTCCATACCAAGTATCTTCTTTACTGGTTCCAAATCTTTCATCTCAAATTCTTATCTCTCATTTATCTTTCGTTGCTATCAACATGTCATCCACATAAAGGAGTAGATACATAAAAGAACCATCACTGTTTTTCTTAAAGTAAACACAATTGTCAAAGCTACTTCTTTTGAAATCATGAGAAGTCATAAAGGAATCAAACCTCTTGTACCACTGTCTTGGTGACTGTTTCAAACCGTATAGGGACCTTTTCAGTAAGCAAACATAGTCCTCCTTTTTTGAGACTGTAAAACCCTCTGGTTGTTGCATGTAAATATCCTCCTCAAGTTTTCCATGCAAAAATGCAGTTTTAACATCTAAATGCTCAAGCTCCAAATCATGCATGACCACAATACCAAGCAAAGCTCGAATCGAACTATGATTCACAATTGGGGAGAACACATGTGTAGCATCCACTCCTAGAATTTGACTGTAACCCTTTGCAACAAGCATTGCTTTATATCGAGGTTCTTTAACTCCTAGAGTCCCTTCTTTCTTTTAAAGCACCCATTTACAATGAACAACCTTTTTACCTTTAGGAAGTTTCACAAGATCCCATGTTTTATTTTTGTGGAGTGATTCTGTCTCCTATTGTATAGCAAACACCCACTTTTCTGAGTCTTCATAGCTAACTACTTTAGAATAATTAGATGGCTCTTGGTTTGCATCTATATCTTCAACTACATTTAAAACATAAGCTACTAGATCAGCCTCGGCATACTTCCTTGGAGGTTTAATTTCTCTTCTAGTTCTGTTTTTGGTAATAGAGTATTGTGGTGAAGAAGTAACTCTATTTTGAATTTTTGTACTGGCTTGAGGAGTTGACTCTGTTGTAGATTCTGGATTAATCTAATGCTCCACTTGCTTTTGATTTTCTTTATCAGAAGAGTCTTTAAGAGACAAGTTAGGTATCATAGTAGTTTCATCAAAAACAATATCTTTGCTAATCACAACTTTTCTATTTTCAAGACACCATAACTCATACCCTTTTACACCAGCTTTTTAACTAAGAAAAACACTTTTAATGGATCTCGTATAACACCCCATACCTAAGTTCGGTGCTGAAACTGAGTACGAGGCATTACCGGACAACAACATAACCAATCATTTACAACCAGGCCATAAAATTTTGTTCCAATTTAAAAATTGTTCATAATATATCATACAATCCTTAAAATGGGCCTACGGGGCCCAAAACATAGTTTGGGAGTGGTCCGGGATCAAGTCGAGAACTTTAAAAAATTTTGGAAAATTTGGTCAAAAATAGAGCACATGCCCGTGTGAGACAGGGGCACACCTATGTGTACAGGCTGTATGGTCATACACGCCCATGTCTCCAAATCGTGTGGAATTATTGCAATTTTATTTTTTCATTTTGAACCTACAGGGGTTTTCACACGGCTGAGCACACGCCCATGTCCTTGGCTCGTGTCCTTCACACGGCCTCGAAACGCCCGTGTGGTCACCCCGTGTGCAAAACTGAAGTATTATATTTATGACGTCAGCATGCAAATTTGGTCACACAGCCACGGAACACGCCCATGTGACCAGGCCGTGTGACATCCTTCATCTTCGAAATTTTCATACAGGTTTCACACGCCCTACACACATGGCCGTGGTGGCCTACAGTATGGTCCTAAGTTAGGCTATTTTTCAAGCCATCTTTTGCCCCAAAACACATACAGACTTATACCATTTTCATCACCACACAGCATACACATTTTTAGGCATCTAAATGACCACATTTGATAGTTTAACAACATATATCAATTCATCCACATACAAGCACACCAAGCATTCATGATTACTTCATAAAGATATATATAAACCAATATCATCATTGGCCATATCACATGGCCTTAATTATAAATAACTTATCAAAAGACAAATGCCCAAATGATAGCCAAACCAACTTGACACTTACAGTACCACTAAGTCCCTATACATGCCATAGTTCAAAAGAATTCATATCACAATACCAAAAGAACGTTGTGGATAGTGTGGGTGATCCTCCGACGCTTCCTGATCTCCAAGTTGGCTTGACTAATCTATAAAACAAGGAAAAAGAGAAAGGAGTAAGCCTTAAAAAGCTTAGTAAGTCTATGTGCAAATAATTAGCATCATAGTAACTCTCTTAATGTCCAAAAAAAAAATCATATCATCATATATCAACTTACCCACCTAACCTTACCAACATTACATACATACCTAACACATTATTTACATATACTTAAGTTCACATGTACCTTGGCACACATATACACTTGCTCACATATTCATTGGCTCATAAATACACCTGTACTTATACACCACATAACCACACAAATCTCTTTTAGTAAGCTTTCCTGCTGAACCTTTCGGAATAACATCTGATGCTCGGTGGTTTCAGCACATAGCTCCACCAACACATAATCCGGCTCTCGTGTAAACATGGTGAACTCTCAATATCACCCATGTGACTTAGCCATTAAATCCCATAGCTCTTGTGTCTACATGGTGTCCAACACTCAGAATCACACATGCGACCTAGCTACATATAATATAGCTCTCGTGTCTACATGATGTACTCTCAGTACCACACATGCGACCTAGCTATTTTTAACCTGTAGCTCTCGTGTACACATGGTATACACCCAGTATTTCTCATGTGACCTAGCTACCATATAGTATCTCGTAGCTCTCTTGTACACATGGTGTCCTAACCTCGGAACCACACATGTGACCTAGCTACACATTATCCATATCTTTCGTTTTCCGAAGGTTTAATCGGGAACTCCAAATTTCCATAATTCTCAAAATCATAGAAGTTATCCAACATTATCCATAACATATATTGAATTATTATTATAAAATTTAAAATCGATGTATTACTTACATATAAACTTACCTTAATAATAAAATGCGATAGTTTGCAATTTAGTTCGAAACCTTGCCGTTGCCTCGGTCAAGATCGATTTCTCGTTCTTCTCAATTTATAACGACACATTTAGCTCATTTCATAATCACATTATTCAAAACAGCCCAAAATCTTTGTCGAAACCATTTTTAAGAGTTTTAGAAAAAACAGGGTCGACTAAAAAAACTAACGGAAAAGGGAGTCACCACCAATCTTTTTAGGTGTGATTGGATCACCTTATAAAATACTTTGGTCTGCAAATTTTAGAAAATAGGTTCGAGAGTCGGTTACGTACGAGGAAGGATTAGCACCCTCGTAACACCCAAAATTGGTACCAATTGATTAGTTTTCTGTCCTAATGTCGAATATTTGAGAAAGATTTGAAAATATGATCCTATTTTTAAAAGTCAGAACAATTGGAAAAAATTCGAGATTCATTTTGTTTCGAAAAATATAAACATCACATCCAACACGTTAGGACACGATGTTTTTAAATTCTCGTAACTAAAATTATCTCATGATTTACAAAATTTATTTAAAAGGGTATTTTAGGTATTTAGACAAACGTGAAATCGCAACCCAATACGTTAGGGCACTATTTCCCGAATTTCTAAATACAAAAAATATTGCCTTATTTTAAAGAAAAAACTTTCATTTGAAATTCCTTTTAAAACAATGATGTGAGTAACATATTACAAGATATCAAAATTGAAGCAATATAAATTACATAATACATACCAATATTTCATGCAAATATAATCGATTGAAAAAAAACAACAACATAAAATAATGGATAATTGATGTGATAAAATTAACATACTAAAACAATGATAAGTAAATATAGAAGAGGATACAAAAAGAGATTAACAAAACTGAAAATATACAAAGTAAGTTAAGAAATAAAATGTTTATAAATCAAATAACAATTAAAATAAATGCGGTATTTAAAAAAATGGATATTAAAATAATATATATAGAAAAATGATTAGAAATTAATTAATACTTTATAAATAGATAAAAAAATGTAATTTATAACATGTAATAAAATAATATATATATAAAAGTAATAAAACAAAACTTTATATTTGTGAAAAATTAATTTGAAATATCATGCAATATATATAAAATGTAAAATAACATAATACTTAATAAATACATGCCAATTTTAAAACAATATATAATATTTCATAATAATACAAATTTAAGATAATATATAAATTTTAAAATAATACCTAATACATAATAAATAATATATGAAAACAATAATAATGTATAAAAATAATATATAATAAAACAAGTTTATATGTATAAAAAAGGTTTAGAATAAAATAATATATACGAAACATAATAAATAAAACAATATTATTATATAATAAAATAATGTAAATAATATATATAAAAACTAAAAACAGTTTTATATAAAAATATTTTTTTTAAAAATAATATAAAAATATTTTTTAAAAAAATAATATATCAAAATAAATAAATGACAGAAAACTAATGAAACTAAAAATAAATAAGAAACAGGATTGAAATTAAAATTAAACGAAACTCTAGGGGAGAATTAAAAAAAAAAGGAAAAATTGGATTCTGACCCTGATTGAATCGCGAATTAAAAAATGAGGGACTCACTGGGTAATTAAACCCTAATCCAAAAACGGCGTCGTTCCAACATCCATGCTTAAAAGGCACAAGAACCAAATTGAAATTAACACAGAATAATGGGCAAAATTAAAAGATAAAATAAACCTAATTTAAAGAATTGAAAATGCGGAAGGACTAAAGGGATAAATATCCCATTAGTAAGAAAAAACATGCGGATCCTTAAAGCACGGGTTGGGTCAATCGGGTCAAGAACGAAACGGTGCCGTTTTGGTGCTTATTGACTTAAGCCAAAACGATGTCATTTTATACCGCTATATAAATAAATTTTTCACCAAAAATTTTATTTAGAACCTGTTTTTTTTTTTTAATTTGAGAGAACTCTCTCAATCTCTCTTCCCTCGGCCTGAAATCTGGCCAGGGCTCCGGCGGTCGACCGCCTCACGCGCCACCACACGTGCCGCCACCCACGGTGGCCAGAGGTCGAAAACTTTCGTTTTTCAGCGTAGATTGAAAAGGTAAACCATTTTTTACTCACTTCTAATATTATTTTATAAATAAAAATAACAAAGAAATGACTTGTATGTATATATTCAGTGAAGAGAAAAATAAAATAAAATAAAATAAAACACCTTTCTTTTCCAATAGAATCTAAGTATTTTCTCTTTGTTTGTATATATCTTTGTATATTCATGGTAACCCCCCCCCCAATTTACAATGCTTGGGTTCTGTTTTTATAGCCCGTTTACAAAAATAGGAATAAATCTACAATTTCCATATTTGCCATTCTTGCTGTGTTTCCTTCCTTCTTTTCGCAGGTAAATGACGGAGATCCAGTGGTGGACGCACTGATTGCGGCGCAATGGTGTTGGCTACTTGCGGCGCGAACCCTAGCTAGGGTTTCCCGAAGGGTGAAGACGTGTTGGGCTGTGGGTATGGGTCAAGTCTTAGGCTTGTTTGGGTCATGATCAGTGGGCCACGGGTGTAAATGGTTAAAGGGTTTAGGGTGTAGTTTAATTGGGTTAAGGTTTTGTAATTGGGTTGCTGGTATAATGTGGGTTTGTTGGGTAATCGGTACTGGGCCAGGGTAATAGGCCTGCAATTTATTGTTTTTGGGCTTGTAATTGGACTGTAATAAAGAAACATTTCTTTGGGTTTTTATTTTTTGTTTTCTTTTTTTGTTTTATTTATTCTGTTTTCAGGCCCTTAATAGCCCGGGAAAAAGTGGGTTATTACAATCTTCCTATAGCAAATTTTACAATTTGACCCCTAACTTTCCAAATTTTACAATTTAGTCCCTAGGCTCGATAATTTATTTTCATCCCATTTTCTTTTATGTCAAGCCTAGCCGAACCACTTTTCCTCTTTATAGCAGCCCCTAATTTCCATCATTTCACAATTTATGCACACAATATTTCACCTTTTACCATTAGGTCCTTTTTTACAATTTTCATCAAAAATCACCTAGTAGAAGTTGTTCACCACACTTTAAACTTTCATGTTCTACCACTAGTCATCAAAATACATGCATGTCATTCATGGGTAAAATTTCAAACATCAACCTTAGCTCAAAATAGTGGTAGAAATGGCTAAATCAAGTTACAAGAATCTCAAAAATACGAAGAGCACTAAAAACAGGGCTCGAAGTCACTTACTATGAGCTTGAGAAGTTGTCAAAACCTTAGCTATTGTCCCTTGCTATGTTCGGCCAATACATGAAGAAGATGGACAAATTTTTGGTTCAATTTCCTTTTTTTTATTTCTTTAATTATCCAAATGACTAAAATGCCCTTCATTAAAACCTTTGTTATTTTTATCCTTTCTTGGACATTTTTGTCCAAATAAGGTTAATTACCATATAAGGACCCCTAATTTAAAAACCCAATTCAATCAAGTACCTTTATGAATTAAAATCCATATTTTTCACCTATTGCAATTTAGTCCAACCTACCAAATTGGACATGCAAACAACAAAATTCTTACACCAAAATTTCATATAATTATTTAAGCATCCAATAAACATCAAAACTCAATCGAAAAAAATATTTTAGACTTTGAATTCATGGTTTCAAAACCACTGTTCCATTTAGCCCCTAATTCGGGTTGTTACATCTCGGTTCCAATTTTCCATTATCAACATGAGTATATGCAAGACACCCAAGGATCTTTAAATAAGAATAGTTAGCAGGATTACTAGACCATACCTCTTGTGGAGTCGTTTTCTCAATGGCAACGAGTGGAGATCAGTTGATAAAAAAATGCAGTAAAGGCTGCTTCAGCCCAAAACGACTTTGGTAAGTTGGCATTTGACAACATACATCAAACCTTCTCCATGATCATTTTGTTCATTCATTCTGCAACACTGTTTTGCTGTGGAGTATGACAGGCTATCAAGTGTCTCATGATCCCTTCTGACTTGCATAGTTTATTAAACTCATCAGAACAAAACTCTAAACCATTGTCTGTACGAAGGTATTTTATTTGCTTTCCCATCTATTTTTCAATCATAGTTTTTCAAGACTTAAATGAGGAAAATACATCGCTTTTTTGCTTCAGGAAGAATGCTCAAACTTTTCTGGAAAAATCATTAATAAAAGTTAACATATAATTAGCTCCACCTCTCGAAGGCACTCTAGATGGTCCCCGCAGATCAGAATGAATATACTCCAATATTCCTTTCGTGTTATGTATTCCTCTGGTGAATCGAACTCTCTTTTGCTTCTCAAAAATACAGTGCTCATAGAAATTCAGTTTGCAAATTCCTTGTTTATCAAGAAGTCCTCTTTTGCTCAGTTCTGCCATGCCATTCTCACTCATATGCCCTAGGTGCATATGCCAAGGTTTAGTAATATTATCATCTGACAAGGAACAGAAAGCGACAGCTGTGTCACCAGTAACAGTAGAATCCTACAAAATATATAACTTGGCAATCTTTCTTGCCCTTCCATCACAATGAGTAAACCTTTAGAAATTTTTAAAACCCCACTTTTAGCTATGTAGTTATACCCTTTTGAATCAAGAGTACTGAACAAAATTAAATTTCACTTCAATTCTGGATATGTCGTACGTCACTAAGTGTTCTGACAACTCCATCAAACATCTTAACTTTAATTGTTCCAACACCTCTAATTTCACACGAAACATTATTTCCCATCAAAATAACACCTTTAGACACTGTTTCGTAAGTTGTAAACCAATCCCAATTGGGACTCATGTGGAAGGTGCAGCCCGAATAAAGGATTCACTCCTCGCTCACTTTAGAATTATTGACAGAAGTGACTAGAAGTTCACCATCGCTGTAGTCTTCTACAACATCAACTTTACCAGAATTTTCTTGCTGTTTTCCTTTTTGATTCACAGCCTCCCTTTTAATCTTGTTCTGTAGCTTATAGCACTTAGATTTAAAATGCCTTTTCTTTTTACAGAAGTTACAAGTTTTACCTTTATTTGAAGACTTCGATCTACCCTTAGATTTACCGCGAGGATTCCGTTCCTATGTCCTTCCATGATTATCATCAGCATTCTGATCTTATCTCCCACGAACAATGAGACCCTCTCCCTAAGAGTTGGTTTTAACTACAAGATGCTTCATCTTATCATACGAGGTTAAAGAATCATAAACCTCATCAAATGTGAGAGACACGCAGCTATATAAAATCATGTCTCTAAAGGTTGAATAAGACGGGGGCAACGAACAAAGTAGAATCAACCCTAAATCTTCCTTGTCATACTAAACCTCCATGGCCTCCAAGTTTCAGAGAATTTCTTTAAACACTGTTAAGTGTTCGTGCACAGATACATCTCCCTCCAAACGATGAGCATAAAAATGTTGTTTCATATGTAACTTGCTAGTTCGAGTTTTCGACATACATATTTGTTTCAACTTCTTCCATAATCCAGAGGCAGTCTTCTCCTTCATCTTGCACCTTCTCTTCCTCCGGCAATGTCCAAGGCATCTTATATACCCCTAGTAGGGCTTCTTCTAAGTCCATCTATACAAGCACTGTCTACATCTTTATCTGCCACAACGTGAATCTGATATTGTGATCCAACATCAAAATTTTATACTTCAAAGACGCCATTATCGTGATTGAGATGAACAACTCGGAAGCTCTGATATCAATTTAAAAAAATAGAATGTTGGTAATGACAATATATCGCAAGGAAAAGAGAAAGAAAAATACGGAACACACAGATTTTTATGTAGAAATCCTTTCGGGAAAAAAAAACCACTGGTAGAGGAGAAGAAAATTACTATGTCGAATTTGAATAATTATAAAAGGAGTAGACAATGTCTATTTATAGGCTTGTAAACCATATTCTAATAGGAGCGTAGTAAGATTGAAACACCCTATTCTAATCAATATCAAATAGATAGAGTTTAATAAGGTTTAAAAAACCTTATTCTAAAATAAAATAAAAGAAGTGTAGTTCTATATAGATTTTACTTTTATTTTATTTTACCACTATATTTTATTTAAATAATAATTTGAGTCACTTAATTCTAATAGTTTTAATATTATAGAAAAAAAAAAACACAACTTGTGTTATAAATTGTGTACTAAGTGTCTATATATAAAACTTATAATGTCATTTTCACTATTATGTTTTTGTTGGTTTAAGATTTGTTGTAATCTTAGAGGCAAAACTAAAGTTTTAAGGATAATAAATCACACCTAAAGTCTATTTATTTTTCTAATTTTATTTTCTTGCATCATAAATTTCTTCTTATACTACAATTTTTCTAATAGTTATATGTTGAGTTGAATGATGGTGAGCAAAAGTACAACGTAGCTAATCTTCCAAGTTCATCGAGATCTATTGTTCATATTTCCCAATTAGTCTATCAACAATATCAAGTTTAAAACCCGTATGTGGAGATATATTTAGTGCTTGTGGGTAGATGATTTTCCATATGTCGATTGAATTTCGATCTAAATGTAGGCTCGGTTAATCCTTATGAATATGGCGCAATAGTGACATCTTATGATAAGTCGTATAGTGCGCTTAATTCATGTTTGAATGATGACATACAGCTATGGTTGGGTTTGAACTCAGATTAAATTTTTAAGATAGTGCTGGGTTTGAAATCAGATTAAGTTTTTAAGAGAGTAGTATATAATATTCAGTGTGAAACATTTTGTGTATAAGAAATACGAATTTTATGGAACTGAAACACGTAACATACAATGCTGCATATGATAATATAATTTCTAAGGAATTAATGATGACGTTAATCACCAAAAAGGGGACGATGATTTTGATGAAGGCATCCCAACCAATACTACTACAAGCTTTGCCTCAGGCTGGTGGTCCTACTCACATTCTTCTACCGCTTGAACTTTCATCTTATATGGATAGCATCGACATAGATGCAATGCATGCATTAAAATTTTCAAAATATCTTAATATATTACCGAGCCATATCATGGCTTGATCTTTAATGGTGGCGGTTTAGCGTCAAATTCAAAGATCAATATTCCTTTCATTAATATTCGGTAAATAATTGAGAAAACATACTATTTTGGTATGTTATTGGTGTTGTATTATTTATAAAAAATGTTTAAATATTAAGTATGTATTTAATAAATAATTAAAAATTCTCATTTATTAATTTTTTAGAGGTGTTTAATAATTGTTTTAATTTTTATTTAACATAAAATTTTCAATAAAAAATTTATTAAATAAGATAAGTAGATAAATAATTATTTATTATGAATTGTTAAAATTTATTTAGATTATTATATTTAAAATTTATTTTTTAAAAAAAATATTTGAGTGAAATAATATTTGAGTGAAATTGAAATTATGTATTTTTAAAATATTTATTAAATTATTATATTTAATATTTAATTAAATAACATAAAATATTATATTTTATAAGATTAGAATTAGGGGAAAAAATGTTGAAATCTGTGATTTATTTTTATAAAATAATATAATAATGTTATGTATTATTATATTATTTACTTAATTTTTGTTAATATAGCAAATAATTTTATAATATAAATTTAATACTTATAAAAATATTTTTTTATTTTTTAAATTATTAAACAGTACATAAATATTATTTAGGAATAAATTTGAAAACTATTTATAAACTTTGATATAATGTACAATTTGATACATGAACTTTGATTTGGTGTAATCATACACATGAAACTTTGATTGTGATTCAAATGTATATATGAAACTTTGATTTTGATTTTAGTTCAACCATACACATTTCAAGAAATAAATAAATCAATGCTAGGGACCGACCTGTATAAACAATGAATAAGTAAAATAATGAGCAAATTGAAAAGATCAAATACAAAAATTTTACGTAAAAAAACCCCCTTCGATGAGGATAAAAAACCGTAGGCAAATATTATTTCATTAAATCGACAAAAACGGAGAGTACAAATATGGAGATAAAAATTAAACCCCAAGACTCAAAAATAAGAACCCTAAAAATATAAACACAAAATTCTTTGAAAGCTTATAAAAGCTAATACTTAAATGTGTTATGGGTTAATCTTTCTAAGGTAGAAATGAGCTTATTTTTTGGCTAAATTTGTAAGTAAAATAATCTTAAAATAATCTACACTAATCAGAGTTCGACTAGGACAAATAATTAGAATTTGACTGGAAGAATAAAACTAAGAAAATTGCATGACACGTCGCCACGTCATTACGTCCCCTATTGTGTCGTCACGATGCCATTTCTTATTTTCTCTGTCTCGTCGTCGCATCATTGTGACGTTGCATGGCTCCTTGTTGTGATGTTGCTCTCTGTTTATGTCTTAGTTTGACTGGATGTAAGGCACACTCCTCAATTCTCCACCTTGACTCGTATTTCCATAATGCCTTCTTTGTTGAGCCTGCCACAGGCCTATCTTGAACTTTGCAAGATATTAGCTAAGTCCAAACCATGGTTGAACTTTGAAATCGAAAGACTTCTAGTTTTCAACTTGTGCGCTGTCAAATTAGAACTGGCTCAAGCTTGTTTTCCACGAACGTAGTGTTTTGTCTTTTCAAATTCTGCACCCAAAAGTGAACATATTCAAAATAGTCATACATTTTTCCCTTCTATGACCAAATTACCTTTAATTCAAACCCGTCGACTCTGACTCCTTAACAAATGAGGGACTTTTTTTTAACTAGTCACCATTGAACCTTGTAAAACATAAAGATTGCCTATCTTTCAACCTTTCATCAGAATAAGAGCCTCATGAGAAACTTTAATGACATTTGACTTTATGTTAATTCTACAACTCTTCAAGTCTAGCATACTCAATGAGATGAGATTCTTCCTTAAATCAGGTGCATGCTTGACATCTAATAGTGTCCTGTTTGTCTCATCATGCATCCTGATCTAAATGGTACCTACACCGATTGTCTTACTGGATGACCCGTTCTTTATACGTACAACTCCACATTCGACAGAACTGTATGTGGAGAACTAGTTCCTATTGAGACACATGTAGAAAGAACACCCCGAATCTAGGATCCATTTAAACGTAAACTTAAACAATTTGATCGTAGACACTAACAACAAATCATCACATTTATCATAGGCCAAATTAACATCAGCTAATTCTTCCTCATTTCTCTCACCAACCCTCTTATTTCTCATTTTGTAATAATCTTACTTAATGTGACCTAACTTCTTGTAGTAGCGACATCCCTTATCCTAATTCTTTTACACTACCAAAATCAAGACTTGCCTATCTGACTTGCTATCTAAACCAAACTCATTGTCGAGTTTGTCTTTACTTAACAAGTGACCATTCAAATCCTCGAACGAGAGTACGAGAGTTTATCTCTACCATAAATCAATGTCTCATTGAAAGACTTATATGGTAAAGAGCACAATAATAGCATAGCCTAATCATCATCACCAATCTAAACCACAGTGTTCTTTAAATCATTCAAAAGAGTAATAAATTGACTGATGTGACATCTAAGGTGCTCACATTCATTCATACAGAACGTGTATAGTCGTTGTTTCAACACCAAACGATTAGATAGAGACTTTGTCACATAAAGGGTTTTTAACCTTTTCCACAAGGTGATTGTCATTTTCTCCATCAACATCTCCTACAATACACTATTCGTGAGGCATAACTAAATTGCAGACAGTGCATTCTCATCAAGCTCTTCCCATTCTAACTAATCGAGATTATCGGGCTTTTCTCGGTAATGACCTTTTTTATACTATTTTGAACTAGAATTGTCGACATCCGAACTTGCCACATATTGAAATTTCTGATGTCATTGAACTTCTCAATGTCGCAACCTTGTTGTTACCATCTCTGAATGGGTTGAATGCGAAAAGTGAAGCAATCTCTGATACCAAATTGTTGATGATCGACCTGTATTAACAACGAATAAGTAAAATGACAAAGAAATTGAAAAGATTGAACACACAAATTTTATGTGAGAAAACCCCCTTCGAAAAGGATAAAAAATCACGGGCAAAGATAATTTCACTAAATCGGCAAAAACGAAGAGTATAAAGATAGAAATAAAAACTAAATCCGAAAAACGAAAATAAGAACCCTCAAAACTTAAACACAAAATTCCTTGAAAGCTTATAAAAGTTAATACTTAAATGTGTTTTGGGTTAATCTTTCTAAGATAACAAAGGGCCTATTTATAGGCTAAACCCGTAGGTTAAATCATCTTAAAATAATCTACACTAATCAGATTTTAATTGAGATAAATAATCAGAATTTGAGTGGAAGAAGAAAATTGAGAAAATTGCATGATAAGTCGTAACGTCGCAACGTCCCCTATTGTGTCATCGTGACATCATTTCTACTTCTCCCTGTTTCGTCATCGCATTGTCGTGACATCCCATGGCTCATCGTCACGATGTCGCTCTCTGTTTGTGTCTTAATTTGGCCAAAATGCGAGACATACTCCACAATCAATTTATTTATATATTAGATAAAAATAATTATTCATTTATGCAGTATGTAAATGTAAAATGGTTTTATATTGATAATTATGTTTGTACTGTGAAATTTGAATAAAAAATTTTATTATAAAATTAGACAAAATCAAAATTTATGTATAGCATTATGAATTTGATTAAAATTAATGAAAAATTTTGAGATTTTTTCTTTCTATTTATAAATTTTTTTGATAAAATTTATAATGTTTTTTTAAGGAATTTATAGTCTCGGTTGAATGTGGAGTGGGGCTTGCGTGATTTAGTGGGTATACAAGGGTACACTGTCACGTTCTCAATGTAGCCTTGACCTTAATGTGATTGCCTCTTAATGAAGAAATGTATAGGTACATTATCCAAATTAGTAAATGAAACCCCATCAAAATCTGTAGACCCAATGCTAGATTAGTTTGCGCTTTAATTGAAAGCCTTGTAGCCCAATTAAATCTACCAGTTTGACTGACCCAACTTACCGTACAGAACAAAAGGGCCCAATCTCATCTTGCTTCTCTTCGGTTTCCTCACTTTTTTTTTTTTTCAATCGCTTAGGTTTCACGTTTATAGTAAATGAAATAAGAAATATCGGCAGTGGTTGAAGATGCGAAGATGCGAGTGATTAAAAAAACTTAATTACTTCTAACTTTGAATTTTTAATTGTAAAAAATTTAGATGTAGTAATTTTTAATTATATATTTGGATAAATTATACTATCTCTAAATTTTGATTTAAAATTACATTTCAGTATTTTAACTTTTAACAGTTATGTAATAATCACTAATGTTATCAAATTATTACATATAAATCGTTTGACTATTAACTTCCATTAAAAAAGTGAAATTGCACCTTAATTCAAAGGATTAATAGCTAAATTGATCCTGAGCTATAGTTAAAAAAATCATTTTGATATTTTTAAAATTTTTCTTAATGACCTATTTGGAAACAATGATTTGAGTAAAAAAAAAATTAGATTTGGATTTGAAAAAACCAAAGTCTTTATTTGGAAAATAAATAAAAAGTTAGATTTGAAATTGGGCAAACCCAAGTCGAATTTCATAAGACTTAAATTTTGGATTCCAAAATTCATTTTAAAACTTGAAAATTTTCAAAATCTAAGATTGATTAAAAAACATGAGAACTTTTTTTGTTCTCTCTTCTTTCACACTTCCTTCAAAACCCAAACAATAAATAATTAATTTTACTTATAATATATCATCAAAAAAATTTAATGTTTGTAGAATTGGACTAATAGGCTAATCGATCAGACCACCGGTTCTTAGTTCGATTGATCCAATCGGTTTGATTGAATAAATTATTCAAAACAAAAAATATTTGAAAGATAAAATGGATTCTACCAGTTCAACTGTCAATTCAATTGACTTGACCGTTTGAACCGTTTAACAAGTCAACCAATTCGACCTTCATTCCATACTAGTACCCTGGTTGATTCACGATCCAATCGGTTTGAAAACAATGACAAAGCTTTATGTATTTAATATAATGTAATATAAATATTCAAAAATTTCATTTATATCATAATTTCCACAATTTTAATTTTAAACTCTTCACTTTTAATTTATACCTAAGTAAGTCTACTTATGACTAGTGCAATTGGTCTAACTAGCTGGTTCGATCTGGGTTTTAAAACTGAACTCCTGGCCGACTGACTAGGCCATTGGTTGGTTGATCCAATCAATTTGAACTGTTTGATTGGTACAATCGGTTTGATCATTCTGTCCAGATCTATTAAATAAATCATTAAAAATCATAAAAATGGTTCAACCACACAATCAACTGGTCATGCCAACTAGTCTAATGCCTTTCTCCAGATAAGTTCCATGTACAACTAACTAGTCTAGTCTAGTTCAAACAACAATGTTCAAATTCTCCTAAATAATTAAATTAAAAATTGTTATATAAAGAGAGATGGGGAGAATGCAGAACAATAAAAATATGAAAGCAACAAAGAATGTACTTTATTGATCAAAAGGGGTGGTTACAATGCTTCATTAGAGTCTCTATTTATAGGCATAAGAAGTATAAAAGAAGTAGAGATCTAACTCTAATAACTATTATAATTTAAAGTATACCAAAACTTTATCTTGATCATGATGGACATCCACTTAATAAGATATTCATAACACTCCCACTTGGATGTCCATTGGTAGATAATATGCCTCATTAAAACCTTATTAGGAAAAACCCAGTGGGATAAAAACCTAACGAGGAAAAAAGAGTACACAATTTATAATACGCATAATATGTTGCTTCATTAAAAACCTTGCCAGGAAAACCCAATAGGACAAAACCTCGGTTAAGCGAAAAAGAGTACAACACGTATTTACTCCCCCTTATGAAAACATCACATACTTTCTCATATTCTACGTATTCAATCTTGAATACTCGTTTTTCAAATGACTATTTGAATGTATTTGCTAAGCATTTATATTACCATTCTTTTAAAAGCCATGAATGAAGGAAATTTGGGGAAATATATTTTGATCTCTTCAGGAGATTCAACAATATCATAGCAAACTTTAGACATGATTCTTATATAAAAACATAAATAAATATTTTGGATCATTTTATAATCGTCCTTCAACTACTCAAATTTACCACATATGTTCAAATTATTTCAATTTATATAAATGAATAATTTCCTAAGAATTTCAATATGCTTCTAGCATTCTAAATCCTTCAAGGATTTTAATATAAACTTTACTATATAGTGATTTATAAAGGTTGTAACAACAACCATTAGACGCAAGTTAAATCTTTTTTATGAATTGTCAATTTAATAATATATCTAAAGGTTATTGCATCCACCACAAAAGAATATTATATCTTTTTTTTCTCTCAATCGGGTTTTGTTTTTCTTTATTCTATTTTAATTTTTGCTCATCTTTCCTTCCTATAATCTTTATATTTTTTTAAAAATTTTTTCCCTTTTGATTTTCTTTCCATGATAGCCGAATATTACTAAACCCGAATCTTTGCTAGCCAAACTTCTTCTAGCCGAATCTCCCAACATTCATAGCCTTGTCGACATCTCTTTCATCCATATCTTCTCTTTGTTCTTGTTGTTCTCGAAGTGGGTACCCTCTTTCAAGGCACGGTGATTTCGGGATAACCAAGATTAAACCTTAGTAAGTTTTCTATTCGTTTCGCATTTTTTTAAGTGATTGAGAAAAGCCGAAACCTCCATATTCTTAGTGATTCGGGAATTAAACTCTAGATATATTCTTTACTCACATTTTAAGTTAGATTCACAGTGGATCCAAGATTGGAAAAGTGTGGAAACGTTCTTCAACAAGTAGATCTCTTAAGTAATCGAAACACTTTATTCATTCATTGTCTTGAGATTGAAGGAAAAGTCGAAAACCCCTATATAGGGTAATTGTCGATTGGGGGTAGAGGCTTTGTTGGTTTTTTCGTTTTGGTTGTTATGTGCTAGGGTGGACTGACGGTGATCAATTGAGAAGTGTTGAGGGCTAAGACCAGTGAAGCGACTAGATCTAGATCTAGTCACTAATTTCGACAAAAGTAAGATCTCAAGGGCCTTAGGTGATTATGGCCGAATATGGTAAGTGTTTATTAGGTTTGGTTATTATTGATTTGTAATCTAAGAGTTGGAGTGATAAATTGTAGGATACCGTCGGAGATTTCGTTAGCAGTTGTCGCAAATCAGGTGTGTATCGAACATCCTCTTGTAGTTCAATTCGGCAAAAGCCAAAATGCCGAAGTTCTGGCATTTCGTGGGTTTGTGAGCGTGCGAACTCTCATAAGTCGGTTGGAATTTGTTGGATCTATAATCGCAAGTGGTAAGTTGGTTGAGTGCGCAATTTTGTGCACTTCGGTAAATTTGGGCTTCGATGGGCTGAATGTGGGCCCAACGGGCTTACGGGCCCATATGGGTAAAAATAGGCAATAAATGCGTACTGGTAGACTGTAGGTCTAAAAATGCTAAAACTGGTAAATCGATCGTAAAATTTGGACTAGATGGGCTAAATTAGCTAATTGGCACTGTAGGGCCCATTAGGGGTTTTAGGGCCCAATGACTGTATTCTGCTAAAATGGGCTAAATAAGCTACTGAGGTAAAAGTTAGACTATTACTGATTAAAATGTGTATGAAACCCCAAAAAAACTGGTATAATTACTGAAATATCCCTTATGGGTGCGAAATTACTATTTTACCCCTAGGTGCAAAATGACAGTTATACCCCTAGGGCTAAATTTGACTGAAATGCATGATTTGCTGTTTCTGTTTACTGTATGCCATATCATGAATATCTGTTGCATGGGACTGGGTTATTGATGGAGGAAGTTCTGAAAGTGGCTTGACCACGTACTGGAGGCTTTGCCTCATTTTTCTGTTATCTGAGCAACTATGCTGCAACTGTGGAGTGTAGGGTTAGGTGGGTTGAGTTATTCCCCACATGGAGTGTAGGGCTGGTACGGGTGGAGTGCAGCGGTTGGGTGGGTTGAGTAGTCTCCCTACATTGATGGGCTTGCATTCATAATTAATATCTGCTCTGTTACTGAAATGGGCCTATGGGCCGTACTATTATTTGAAAAGGGGTAAGGCCCAGTTTACTGTATCTGGATAGGGCTTCGGCCCAGTTGTTTCTAAGACTGGTTAGAGCTTCGGCCCAATTGGCTTGAGCTGTTTTGGGCTCTGGATGGGTTTTTCCTTACACATTGAGTTTCCAAACTCACCCCTTTTTCTTCCATCCTTGCAAGTGAGCCCTAGACTGGTGGACTTGGAGCTGGGAGGGATTCGGAGTGGCCACATGGACTGGACTGTTGGTTTATTAAATCTTTTATTTCCCTATTATTTTTAATTATTTTTATTCTGATTTTGGGTTTATAATAAGGCTGCTCTATTTATTTTTATTTTAGTTTTAAATTACTTATTCTTACATTACTTCAATTATATTGAATATAGCTGTGCAAGTTTTTCTTAAAATTAATCAAATGTTTTCAAAACCTCATCACACATTTCAAACGAGTAACAAAGTTAAGTTTTAATATTATCCTTTTAATAACTAGTAATGCTTAGGTCGTTCTCCAGAAACTGAGAATTTCTCTTAAACCCACAATGTCAGTTTGCAAAGCTCACCCTAATCTCAGTAACTAGGTAACATGGGTAGTTGTAGGTGATGTGACACACCAGACTTGGCCGTAACGTCTGGGCCGGGTTTGGGGTGTTACATCGGAGGTACTCATACTACAGCCAAAGTATTACAAGCTGAATTCTTTTGGCCAACACTATTCAAGGATACGTACGCTTACGTAAAGAGTTGTGATCGATGTCAAAGGGTTGGAAATGTCACCAACAGAAATGATATGCCTTGAACAAACATCATTGAGGTAGAATTATTCGATGTTTGGGGTATTGACTTTCTTAGTCCTTTCCCTCCGTCTTTTAGTCACAAATACATGCTAGTTGCAGTAGATTATGTGTCCAAGTAGGTCGAGGTTGAAGCTTATCCGACAAATGATGCTAAGGTTGTGATGAAGTTCTTGCAGAAACATGTGTTCACAAGGTTTGGAACACCAAGAACTATTATCAGTGATGAAGGAGCCCATTTTATGAATAAGTGGTTAAAATGGTTGTTAGACAAACATGGAGTGAAACACAAGGTTGCTAAAGCTTACCAACCGCAGACAAATGGGCAAGCTGAGCTGGTAAATAAGGAGATCAAAGGCATACTTGAAAAAGTAGTTTGCTCGAATCGACGAGATTGGTCCAAAAGACTAGATGATGCTTTATGGGCTTATAGAACAGCATACAAGACACCTTTAGAGATGTCACCCTATAGGTTGGTCTTCGAAAAAGTCTGTCATCTACCTTTGGAGTTAGAGCACAAAGCATACTAGGCTCTGCGATAACTGAATTTGGACCTCAAGCTTGTTAAAGAAAAATGGATGCTTCAACTCAATGAGTTAGAAGAATTTCGGATGCTTTCATACGAAAATGCCAAATTGCTCAAAGAGAGACTCAAGAAATGGCATGACAAGCACATTTGAGTTCGAGAATTTGAAGCAGGTCAGCAAGTTTTGTTATTCAATTCCAGATTAAAGTTCTTTCCAGGTAAACTCAAATCACGTTGGTCTGGTCCATTTATGATTCATTATGTTTACCCATACAGAGTTGTTGAACTCCAAGGTAAGGGAGGTAATTTTCAAGTCAATGCTAAACATTTGAAGCATTACTACAGAGAAAAACCTAAACGGGATCAAGTCTATAAGATATTTAAATTTTCTTGTTTTTAATAAATTATTTAAGGTATATTTTCGGGTTTATTATGTTTGAATAAGTTTTGTCTAGGAGTTTGGAACTTAAGCGGGACCGTTTGTGATCCCTCCAATCTTTCCTGGGAATTGATTTCTACATAATTTTCTGAGAAATTATTCCCTAAATAACAAAATAAATTTTTTAGTTTTTCAAAATAAAAGGGTCAATTTTGATCCAAGTTTTAATTTGCAACTCAATTTTTAAATTTTCATTAAGCCTAGAGACTTAATTGAAGTATTTTTAAAAATTTGATTTCTCTTTTCGTAATTTAGGTGCCTCTTTTTGTAAATATTTTCAAAAGGCATCTAGAATAAATAGTTTTACTTAATTAATATGATAAAATTTAATATATAATTATATCTATTATAATTTATATATTAGTTTTTATCAACTTAGCTTAAAATTAGGATTAATTTTATATTTTATTATTATCTTAATAATTTAATAGAAATTGATAATTTCATATGTATATATTTAATTATTAGTTGTTGTTAATTTTGAGTAAGATTAGAATTAGACTCTTATTTTTAAATTATACTAAGAGTTCTACTCTAATTCCTACTACTCACACTATAAATTCTACCACCCCATTCATTCATTACCCAAACCTCCCAAACAATAAACCCTTAAGTCTTGAAGTCCCTAGCCACAGTAGTGGGCCAGAACGCCCTAGTAGCCAACACGCCTTAGCAGCCCACACGCCTTAGCAGCCCACACGCAGACCTGCTCCTGCGCCTATCTGCGTGCACCTGCTGCTCCTGCCTAGCAGCTATCCAGGCCGTGTCCTACTCCCTCACCCGCACTAGTGCCCAGTGCCTTTAGTGCCTACGCCAGGCCTGTTGCCGAAGGCCCCCTGTTGTATGTTGTTGCTGACTTTCGCACCACCTGGCCAAGCACCTAGCCACCTTGCACACCAAGCACTTTAGCCAAGCCCTCCAACTTCTTTTAATTGCCATATTTTCCTTCATAATTATTTTTCTTTAGGGTTCTTATATTTTTACAAAAAAATGTGGTAAGATCTAATTTTATTTCAAAATTTAAATTTTATTCAATTATTTAATTTTTCAATTTATTGAATTATTAATAATTTTTACTAATTAAATTTTTAAGAATAATTTTTTTCCATCTTATGGTCAGGTTAAACATGCCTCGCAAGAGAACTCGTGCCTCTGCCCAAATTGACGAAACGCAAAATAAGTTCCACTGTGAAGAAGCCAAAGTAAGATACGAATGTATCTTCAAAAACCAACAGATGTATCCAGAGAAAGGCTTCACATTGAAGGAAAGCAACTACAGAGACTTTATGACACGTATTCATCAAGTTGCTGAAGCCCTCAATTGGGAATTATTTTGTGAAAAAAGACCAAGTGATGATGAGGAACTAGTTCGTGAATGCTATGCAAACTTAACCTCAAGCAAGTTGATCGAAGTTCCAGTTCGCGAAATCAAAGTACCAATAAATTCAAACGCTATTAATGAGTTCTTTAAATTACCTGATTTTGAAAACGATGAATATTCTTCTTTGTTGAGCAATATTAAGCCTAAAAATCTGCAAGAGATTCTCGAGGAACTTACAGTTCCTAGTTCTAAGTGAACTGTGTCAAAAGAAGGAATCCACACTTGTCGAAGAGAATATTTGACACCACTTGCGAAGGTATGATTCTATTTCATCCGTTTCAACCTTATGCCTAGTTCGCATGGGACTACAATCTCATTAGAGTGAATGGTCCTATTATACTCAATTTTAACTGCGAAGACCATTGACATGGACAAAATCATCCTAAGAGAGATACGAAATTGTGCTGTTAGACATTCTGGCTCAACTTATTTTCCCTTTACGATAACAATTCTATGCTTAAAAGCAAAAATTCTTGCGAACGTAAAGAAGACGGGTTATAGTCAAGGCACAATCACTAATTGGGACCTCTACCAAGTAGTTCGAGATTCTGTTCTACAGCAATGAGTTGAAGAGAGTAAGGATCTCGAAGAAGCAAAAGATGACCCCACAGAGATCGAACCAAAGCAATCAGCTGAAGTCCCTAATGAGGCAGAACCAATGGAACCAGAAGCTGAACCTGATATCGAAACTTCAATGTTTGGAGCTCTACCTCCTAGCCCAGATCTTTGAGATGAGCTATCAAAGCTGATGGACTTAATGCAACACATGCAATGGCAGCAACAAGCCTACTAGAGATACTTAAAAATAAGGGATGACTCGATGAGGAGTGCCCTTAGGAAAATTTACAATGACCCATTTATTTTTGTGCCTGAGTTTCCAGATTTCATATTTGAACCATGGAGTCCATTATCGAAGAAGGAGCGAAGCGATTCATGCGAAGGTAATAACGATGAAGCAAAAGATAAGTCAAATTTGGAAGGATCGACAAACAAATAAAAAAGGGAGGACCTCAACTTTACTTTATTTTTACTCTTAGGTTATTTTAGGATTAAATTAAATCAGGAATTTTTATTTTTGCACAATAAAACAAGAGATAGAAATCATGAATAAAATTTGAGCAAGTCACAAAGTCTAAAGTGTGGCAATAGATATATACATGTCTAGGATTGTATTTAGGGAGAGCTTGGTACTTAAGCAGTCAAATTGACTCACCTCCTCTTTTCTAAAATCCTACCTGATGTATAGTATCTATTCACTTTAAACAATAAGGACATTGTTCACTTTAAGTAGAGGGACCAAAAATTTGAATTATTTCTACTCAGAATAAAATTTTCTTTTAATTATGATTAGGATATATTTTGTTCAATAATTTGAAATTTTGTTAAGTATGCTAATCTTTAAGTATGAATAAAGTTCTATTATTTCAATAAATTATTATGTTAGCTTAATAACGATATGAATGTATTTTTAATAAAGCATGTGAGTCGTACCATAAATTCTTAGTTCCTTACGAGAAATTAGGCTTACATGAAAGTTTAAGTCTTTAGAATTGACTTAGTAATTTCTTGAGGCAAAATGCTAGGAAGCATGTAACATTGAAAATGATTTAGGCAATTATTGTTTAGACCATTTGAGCCTTTCAAGCCAACCATGATAAATTTATCCTTTGAAATCAAACTTTGTGACTATAAGGCCTAATTTTCTTTGGACCTTTTCAGTATTTAGCCATCACTTTTCTCTTAATTATCTTTAAAATTGCCCCAAACTCTAGACTCAGTACTATTCAGAATATCGTTTGAAAATAAGTTAGGGGGAGTTGAAAAGAAGTATCAAATGCTCAAAAATTGTAGTACATGAAGCAAGTGCTCGAATAAAAAAAAAGCACATGTACTTGAAACTAGATGTACAAAAGAGCATGCGAAAGTTAAGTAAGTTGGTGTTTTGAAGGTAAAAATTTCGAAGGTTAGATTGACGCTGAGTCTAGGGTTTTTAAGTAAAATTTTATCTATATTTTACCTAACCCTAGCCTAGCCATGTTACAACCTTAATAAGACCTATTGATTCAAGTTTCTACGCTACCTACATTAGTGGAGAGAAATTGCTAAAATCAACATATGAAGACATAAGTTAAAACTTAATGATTGCAGCTTAGTCTTGAACAAGGGAATAAAAATCAAATTGGTAAGGGTTAACATGTCTTTGTTAAAGAAGCATTTAGTCAAATTTTGCTATTATAATAGTTGTTGAGTGTAATTTGAATGATATGTAAACTTAAGTAGCATAATTATCAAAATTCTTATTTTTGAGCCTAAGTATATTAAATTCATAATTTTAGGAAAAATGTTGTTCTGAAAGAACTTTTCAAGAGTGTTTCCGAGAAATTCTTTTCAAAATTTGTGCATTACTCGGGATGAGCAATGAATCAAGTTTGGGGTGTGGAAACACAAAAATTTACATACTTTTTCATACCTGTTTTTACTTAAAATAATGCAGTTTCGATAAATTTCGTGTTGAAAATTAATTAATTTTATTAAAATAATTAAAGTGTATTAAAAATTTAAACATATTAATTTTTATTCAATTTTATAATTATTTTAAGTGAATTTTGATTATTTTCGACTAATTCGCACAAAGAGCAAAAATTGACCCGGCAAACACTGCTAGAAAAACAAAAGCTGATAAGCAATTTGAAGTATCGAGCAAAATAATTTCCAGCCTAAGACTGGCCAAATATGTGTATTAATTCATAATATAATTAATTTTAATTTATTCCCAATTTAATTTGGGGTAAATAAATTACTATTAATTAATTATGGGAAAAGGGGTCCAGTTGAACAGCATAGATTGAATCGAATTAAGTGAACCGAACCAGCCACCAATTGGGCAGCCCAGAATCGTCCATGTGCTGACCCAAATAAGCATTTTAGCTGATTAAATGAGCTTGCAAAAAGGTCCTTGAAAGACTTCAAAAATGCATTCAAACCCCTCCTTTAATTATGGCTTTCCGGATTTGCCCCAGGCTATTTTTAGCAAAGTTGAAAGCCACCAACTTTGCCATGTGTATGGCCGGCCAAGGAAGGTCTCTTTGGATGCTGGAATTTGTTATTTTTAGCAAACTTCCTCAGCTTTAAAAAGCCCCCATTTCTACCCATTCAAATCATCCCTCAACACCCTCTCATTCTCTCACAATTCTCTTCTCCTCTCTCACTTTTCCTCTCTATTTTCCCACTCATTTCCCCCTTGTTCTTGCGCCGATTTCTTCTCTTGGAAAAGAGGTGTTTCTTCATCCATTTTCAGCAGCAATTGAGTGTTTGTAGAAGCCTTGATCGGTAGAGACAACAAAAGAAGACCGGAGCAACCTAGTCAAGCCATGGAAAAACACTGGATTTGCTTCTTGTTCCCTATCTCTTTAAATTTTTTTGTTTTTATGATGAACATGTTTATGAATATTCAAATTATTGGAATGGTTTATTTAATCATCTTAGCTTGAATTTAATTCGTGTTTGGGTTGACTGCATTTCATCCTCTTAAATTATTAAAATTGTGTTTATGCTGTTATAGGCCTCGATAAATTGCTTGATTAAGTAAAATCTTGCCTAAGTTATTCTTACATTACAATTTTTAGATAACTAATGAGTTAATTATTTAAACGCATTGAAATTGTAATTAATGGACACAGTACTTAATCAGTGCATGTTTATTCTTCTAAGGTAGCTGAAGATTAAATTAGCATTGTATTTAGCGATACATATGCCTTGCAAAACTTAGATTATTGTGATTAAATTGTTTCAAGGTAGGGATATTTTGTTACCTCACATAGTCTTTATTTGTTTATTAAGATTTGTTTAATCATCTTAACATAGGGATATGTTAAGGAGATGAACGACTTTTGGCAAGAAAATATGTTCATAAGTTAGCAAATCACTAAGTTGCCGTGAAATTATTCATAATAGTATAAACATAAGTTTAATAATTCTAAGTTAAAGAAATGTAATTAATCCAACACAATTATGTCATCGTGATTAAATCTTATTTGAAAACGTGCATTTAGAACTCTTGTTTTACTTTAATTATTTTACTTAGTTTTTAACACTTAGTTTTTAATCATCTTTTCAAAACCAAAATATTTTTCATCACCAAAGTGTTTTACAATTAATTTCATAAATAGTCCTTTTTACAACCCCTGTGGGTACGATAATTCGACATTTACTTGTCACTTTATTACTTGTTACGATTGTGTACACTTGCACATTTTCGTCGTTCTAGAGAGCTAGTGTAAGGCCTGTCTGGGACATGGCATCAGCTTCTTGTGTGTTAGTGTAAGACCTGTTTGGGACATGGCATCGACACCGATAGATGAGATCTAGTGTAAGACCTATCTGGAACATGGCATCAGTCTCGATACATTGAGAGTTAGTGTAAGACTTGTCTGGGGTATGGCATCAACTTGATATATGAGCTAATGTAAGACCATGTCTGGGACATGGCATCAACTTGATACCCTATGATGGAGGCTCATTGAATATCCTCTCGTATTCTACATAGTTCAATGGGACGATCTTAAGTCGTATCAAGCTTGAAAGATAGTATGATGAATTTGTGAGTGGTGCAGGTACCTAAATGAAATGTATGAAATGTGAGCTCAATAGCATGTCGTATGATTAATAAAGGATTAAAATGAGTAAGTTACACTTGTGGCCATTTTTGTATCATGCATTAATGATGATGTATTGAGAGCATGAATTAACATGGTAATTGTTGTTATATATTTACTTATAACTTACTAAGCTTTATGCTTACCCCTTTTCCTTTCTATTTTCCCTTATAGTGCCGCCTAAGTAATTCGACGATCCAAGGACATTGGAGGCATTGTTCACACTACCAAATTGAAGCTTTCAGTATAGTTATATTTTGTGTTTTGAGTAATGGCATGTATAGGTTATTTGGTCACTTTAGTGCAAGTTACACTAGTTAGCCAATTGTGTTGGCCATTTATTTTATAAAGTTCATTTTGTAAATGGCAATTGGAATTGGCCAAAATTGTTATAGTTATTTTTAAAGAAAAGGGTTCGTGAAAATTGTGGATAGTTGCTTAGATTAATCATGCATGCACATTATGCAAATTGTGATTGTTGGATAAATGCATAGTTATGGACATTTAGACGCATATTAATGTTGAGTCATGATATGAAAGTGTTGGGTTGTGTTTGATCTTGTTTCAGGGTGGCAAAGAGGCTTGGTAGATAGCCTATTTTTGTCCACATGGGTAGACACACGGGCATGTGCCTAGGCCATGTGTGACACACAATCAACCCCACGGGCGTGTGGTTAGGCCGTATGTCCCTTTAACACCCCAAACACAGCCTAGAAGTTAGGCTCGACTCTGGTGTGTCACATGGAAGTGTTTTTCGAAAACCATCTTTCCATTGAAAACCCTTTTTATTTAAAACTTGAGTAAAAACTTAGTTTGTGCTCGTTGAATTTTCAAACGCGGTACATTGAAATGTTATTCACTTTTAAAAAATTTTATTAATCTCATTGAAAATCTCTTTTAGTTACGAAAGCTAATTTGATGTAAAGAGGTTTACACATATATTTTTGAAAACAGAAATTGGTTTGAAAACTCATCTATGTTTAACATATATAAAACGTAATAAAATCCCAACCTTAAAACAAAATCCAGAGAGGCCTTATTACAGAAATTAAAACCCAAAATAGAATTTAAAACATATATAAAGTCCAAACGTAATAACTGCAGTCATGTGGCCACCTCCAAGTCCCTCGCAGCACCGATCCTCCTAACGCTGGGGATTACCTGTACAGTTAATAATCGAGGTGAGTTTATGAAAACTCAGTGTGTAATCCCCTTACTAGAGTAACAGTCAATATACAGAAACAAAAACACAAACAGTCTGGGCCAAAGCCCTTTAACAGTTACAGTACAGTCCAGTTCAAAGCATACGTGGGCCCAAGCCCACTACAATATCATTTGGGTCACAGCCCATAACAAAATCAATTGCGCCTAGCCCAAATCAATAACAGAACAAATGGGCCTTAGCGCAATACAGTGACAGATCTCATAAACAGATATGCAACAGTGTGGTTATGCATCCCAACCCAATCCAACCAGCGCACCACCTGTACCAACCAGCACACCTTGTGGGGATTAAATCGACCCACCTAGCCAACACACCAATAACGCAGCAAGGCTGCTAATAATAGAAAACATGGGGGAGCCACCAGAATAAAAATACGTGACAAAGCCACTAATAATAGAACTTCTTCCATAACAATCCCAACCCCATGCAGAATATCGTGTATGTCATGCTCAATCATCACACGTGTATGCATAATGGCCATGCTCAGTAACAGTCATTTAAGCACACGTTAAAAGCATATCAGTCATACAATCACAGTCGAACCAGTTAAAACACAATCATTCCCCCACAGTCAAATCAGTCGAATTCATAGTCCAAGTCCGTCACTTGCCCATAAGGGCAAAACAGTCTTATCAGTCATAGCCCAAGTCAGTCATTTACCCACAAGGGCAAAATAGTTATTTTACACCTTAGGGGCAAAACGGTCATTTTACCCTACAGGGGTATTCTGGTAATCCTACCCTACAGGGGTATTTCGGTAATTTTACAAACCAAGGGTATTTCGGTAATTTTACAATCCAAGGGTATTTCGATAATTTTGCAATCCAGGGGTATTTCGATAATTTTACAAACCAGGATATTTCGGTAATTTTACAATCTGGGAGTATTTTAGTAATTTTGCAATCCAGGGGTATTTCGATAATTTTGCAATGTAGGGGTATTTCGGTAATATTACAAACCGAGGGTATTTCGGTTGTCGAAACCATTTTTTACGATTTGAAAAAATGGGGTCGACTATTTTAAAAAACGAAAATGGGAGTCACCACTAATCCTTTTAGGTGTGATTGGATCACCTTATAAAGCGTTTTATTTCAAAACATTGATTTTGGCCTACGAAAATTCAAGAAAAATGGGTTCGGGAGTCGGTTATGTACGAGGAAGGATTATCACCCTCGCAACGCCCAAAATTGGTACCAATTGATTAATTTTCTATCCTAGTGTCGAAAATTTGAAAAAAATTTGAAAGTATGATCCCTTTTTTAAACCTGAACAATTTGAGTTGAAACTTGAGATTCCTTTGTTTCGAAAGAATACAAACATCACATCCAGCACGTTAGGACACGATGTTTTTAAATCCTCGAAACAAAAATTATCTCGTGATTTATAAAATTTATTTAAAAGGACATTTTAGTTATTTAGACAAACGGGGAATCGCAACCCAGCACGCTAGGGCACTATTTCCCGAATTTCTAAACACAAAAACATTGCCTCATTTTTAAAAAAATACTTTTGGATTAAATGAAATACATTTTTTAAAAGAAAAACAATGATGCAAGCAGAATATAACATTAACATATTGCAAGATATCAAAACTAAACAATATAAACTACTTAATATATACTTTAACATTTCATGCAAACATAAAATAATAAATAAAACTTGTAATAAAATTACTATGCTAAATAATAAACAAATATAAAGGTACAAAAATAATTCAACAAAATTTAAAGAATGTTCAAAATAAGACGAGAAACGAATATAAAACAAAATAACAAAAATGAATGAGGTATTTTTAAAAAAACAGAAAAAAATGGATATTAAAATCGTATGAAAAGAGGATAAAAGATTCAAAATGGCTACATATATACGTGAAATAATTAATATGAAGTAAATAAATAAAATAGTAATTTATAATATATAATATTACAACTTAATACATGTATTTATAAAAATAAGAAAAATAACAATATACTTGTTTAAAGTAAATAATATAAAACAAAACTTTATGTTTATAATAAGTTACTCTAAGATTCCATATAATATACAAGTTTTAAGAAACGATTTAAATGTTATATAAGATGTCAACTTTAAAATAATACATAATATAACAAACCAATATATATATTTATGAATGAAAAATATTTGAAAGAATAATCAATAAAAACTATTTTTAGAAACTAAGATATCATATAATATATGAAATGTAGATAATATATAATATTTAATAATAATTTATCAATTTTAAAATGATATATAACGTTTAATAATAATACAAATTTTAAAATAACATATGATATTTAGTAATGATATTCAAGTTTTAAAATAATACCTAACATAATATAAAAATATGAAATTAATAATATAAAAATAATATAGAATAAAACAATTTTATGTATAAAAAGGGTTTAGAATAAAATAAATAACATACACAAAATAATAAAATAAATAAATAACAATTTAAAAATGTCAGAATAAAAATAAAATTGAAAAATGATTAAATTTAAATTTTAAAAAATCTCTTGGGTGATTTAAGAAAAAAAAAGGCCGAATTAGGGGCCTACTTAGAACGCGCTTTATATAAGAGGGACTCACTGGGCAAATATGCCCTATTCCCAAACGACATCGTTCTCAAATCTGCCTTAAAATGGCCCAAGGACTTAATTGAAACAGTGGCCAAAATTCTGGGCCGAATTTTAAAAAAAGAAAAATGCAATTAGACATGATTATAAAACTTCAAAATTGCGGAAGGACCTATAGGGCAATTATCCCATTTTACAAAAACACGCAGATCCTCCCCGGGTCGGGTCACACGCGTGTGGGTCAAGCCTTAAACGGCGCTGTTTTGGTGCTTATTGAATTAAGTAAAACGGCGTCGTTTCTTTGTATCTATATAAATCAAAATAAAGCTTTAAAAAACATTTTAAACACTCAGCAGAAAAAAAAACGAAAGAAAAAGCTCTGGAATGCTCTCGGAACTCCTGCCAGTAGCCGTCCTAGCCCGTCCTTGAGCACTGCTATGCTCAGCCTCCACGCGCCTCACGCGCCTCCATCGGAGCCACTGTACGCGGCGGTCAGGGGTTTAAAAACTCCCCTTTTCCTCATGAATCTGCAGGTAACCCTTTTTCCTTCTTCTTTTTTTTTTTTTTATATTTATAAAAACAATTTGTATATAAAAAAAAATAACAGTGAATCGAAATAAAAAATAAATCACCTTTCTTTCAAAAAAAATTGTTTGTATTTCTCTTTTTGTATCTATCTGCGTAAGTTTTACACTGATAATATTTGGCTTTTATAGCCACTGTTTCTAGTACAAAAATTGGTATGTTTCGATTTCTTGCCATATTTGTTGTCTCTACTTGCGTTCTTTCCTTGTTTTGCAGGTAACGGTGAAAAATCCGGCGGAGATGAGGGCGCTGAAGGTGGCTCGACGAGGGGACCGTGCTGGCACTTGCGGTGCCTAGGGTTTCAGAAACCCTAGGCTCACTGATTCAGTTTAAGACTTGGGCCTTTTGGGCCGTGTAGTTTTTGGGTTTAGGTGGGTTACGGGTATTTGGGTATTTATTAGTTGGGTTAAGTGTAATCGGGCTTGGAATTGTAATTGGGTTCTGGGTTTAATTTGATTGATACGTGGGCTGCTGTAAATGAATTCTGGGTTATTAGGCCTCAGGCCTGTTTATTGTAAATTGGACATTAACAAGGACATTTTATTTATTTATTTATTTTCTTGGTTTATAATATGGCCCGGGCAAAAAATAAGGTATTACATCGATAATTTTACAATCCGAGGGTATTATGGTAATTTTACAAATCAAGGTCTTAACGACCCAACAAAAGGTCCATCGCCGCCTCGAGCGACTAAGGTAACCTAAACAGACATAACGATGCAAATGGGCCTAAGGCCCATTACTCGGCCCAAGTGGGCCCATACACTCGGGTGGCCCAATTAGCCTAGAAATAGCCTCAACTATACGAACCATACAGTCCAAACCAATAGTAGCCATATATCATACATTTCGCCCATGTGGGGCTCACAAGCCCATTAGGCCCACATGGCCTGTTTAACCCAAAAATGATTCTAGCCATGTGGACTACATGTTACGGTCTAATATCTACAACAATATGCGAATTTAATCCGTGTGGGGCCCAAAGGCCCATTGGGCCCACACAACCCATTTCGGCCCAACGTGGCCTCAATCATCCAACGCCCATGATCATCGGCTCGATTCACCACACTAGCGTTCGCATGCTCCTGTGGCATCATTCCCCAATATTCTGGCCGAATTGGTATTTAGCCGATCTACAATCGAATCAATGTGGAATACATACTCTATCGGCTTTCGGCCGATCAACCATCAGAATAGGGTATACAGTTATACTACTACACACCTTTTCGGCTCTTTTGCCTACTTTCAGATATAGGTAGAGTTACTTTGTCGTCTTTGATAGCAACAGACTAGGTACGACTACACACTTTGTTGCAAAATAGGAGAATCACTTACGAGCCCCAAAGCCTTAAAAGACAGTAAACCACCTATCGCTTTTAGATCGTTTGACAAGAATCCTAATGGATGCTCCACTTCAATTATTAGAACAACGAATGATCTTACTAAGAGAAAAAGAGAGAGTTTGATCACTCCTGAAGCCCCAACATTTCGTTACTCCATTGAGAACCCCACCAACCAACAAAAAATTTGGCCAAAATCCAAAAAAGAAAACAGAGAACCCGAAAGTGGTTAGACACACAGGTGAAGATATTCGACCTAACAAAAATATGAATTTATCAACAAAAGATCAAAAGGAAAAGGAGCAACAAGATGAAGAGAAGTTCGGCTAATGGAAGGAATCGAAAGAAATTAAGTAGAGAGGAAAGAAAAGAAGATCTGTCGACCAAGATTAAGGGAAAAGAGTGACAAAGGTTCGGCCAATAGTAGAAATTGGAAAAAGGAAATTATGCACAAAATGCGAAATCGGTAGAGAAACAAGCGAGAAGAAGAAAAGAAGATTTCTTAAGGTAATTCGACACTAAAAGCACGAAATGGTCACCAGAGAAAATGCACTAGGAAGAAAAGAGGCACAAAATGACAAAAAGAATAAACCCGGAATACTAGAGGAGAAACTCGGCACTTAAACTCTTACAATTTGCCAAATATGCACATTCAAACTCCCAATCCCAGAATTCTCAACAGTTCCCACTCAAATTCGGTACAAATGATCGAATATGCACCCCTAAGGAGTTCCAAATTCAGCCAAACCTCCCCCTTAACAACTCCACAATTTTCTCCCCACATCTCTCCTAAATACACTCCAACTCCCTCCAATTCAAATTCAATTCAACAAGCTTGACCAGTTCAAACTTCACCTTTTACCAAGTCCACAACAACCTTCCAGTATCTGAATCCAACACAACCACTTGCCGGCCCCATGTAGCAAAATAGAAGTCCATTGCCTCTAGTGGGATTCAAACCTTGCCCTCTTACATGCTCTACACACCACTTTGCCACCAAGCCATAAGCTCTCTTTGTGTCTCATTTTGTTCATAATTACTTATAAAGCCTATAGACCAAAGTCCAGGTTCCTCTAAAAGGAAAACAAAATTAATTGCAAGAGCCAAGACTTTAACCCTTGCTCCCTTGCAACCTTAATGACGCCACAACCACTAGACCACATGCTTCCTTGTGTCATAAATCCACCACAAATATTAATAAGGCCTTCAACTAACGCAAAGTTCACTTAAGGGAAAACTAAAATTTTTGCTAGAGCCCTGGTTTTAACCCATGACTTCTCCAACACTCGCAACTCTTCCCAAATCACTTAGCAACTAAACTAAACATGTAATTTTTGAAATTTTTCTCAGACAACTAAAATCCAATTGCTCCGATACCCGAAGCCCATTTCTTCTAGGCCCAAAATCCGGGGCGTTACAACTCTACCCTCCTTAAAGAAATTTTGTACCCAAAATTTCCAACTAACAGGGTAGTCGTGTAACCTCTACCCCACTACGCTACCACTGCGTGCTCTGATCCAAATAACCTAATCACACATCCAAAACATCTGCCTATCGGAGCAGATAGATTACAATTTCAAAATCCAAAACATCCCATTCAAACAAAACACACACAATAAATACAAACTCTAATTTTAAGTGTAGCAATACAATCTAATATCTAAGAAATCACAGTATTTCTATCTACTTCTTTCAAATGAAAACAAACAATAGTTTTAGAAACTTACGTATTCGGCGCCGGAGACTCGGTGTGCCACACTTTTCAGAAGAAATCTCAAACATATCACATATTTGAAAATAACTTTTTGATATTCAAATTTTGAAAAACCCATTCCACAGTCGAGTTTTGCAATATGGGTTTGATACCACTAAATGTAACACTCCAAACTCGACCTAGAAGTTACCGAATCTGGCGTGTCACATGGAAGTGTTTTTCGAAAACCATGTTTCCATTAAAAACTTTTCTTATTTAAAACTTGAGTAAAAACTTAGTTTGTGCTCATTGAATTTCAAATGCGGTACATTGAAATGTTATTCAAAAACATTATTAATCTCATTGAAAATCTCATTTAGTTGCAGAAGCTAATTTGAAGTAAAGAAGTTTAAATGTATGTTTTTGAAAATAGAAATTGGTTTCAAAACTCATCTACGTCTAACAGATATAAAACGTAATAAAATCCCAACCTTAAAAAAATCCAAAGAGGCCTTATTATAGAAATTAAAACCTAAAACAAAATTTAAAACATATATAAAGTCCAAACATAATAACTGCAGTCGTGTAGCCACCTCCGAATCCCTCACAGCACCCATCCTCCTAACGCTGGGGATTACCTATATAGTTAATAACCAAGGTGAGTTTATGAAAACTCAGTGTGTAATCCCTTTACTAGAGTAACAGTCAGTATACAGAAATAGTCTAGGCCAGAGCCCTTTAACAGTTATAGTACAGTCCGGTTCAGAGCATGCGTGGGCCCAAGCCCATTACAATATCATTTGGGTCACAACCCACAACAGAATCAATTGGGCCTAGCCCAAACTGATAACAAAACAAATAGGCCTAAGCCCACTACAGTGACAGATCTCACAAACAGATATGCAATAGTGTGGGTATGCAACCCAACCCAATCCAACCAGCATACCACCCGTACCAACCAGTACAACTTGTGGGAATTAATCGACCCACCCATCCAACCAGAATCAGAATACGTGGCGAAGCCATTAATAACAGAACTTCCTCCATAACAAGCCCAACCCCATGCAGAATATCGTGTATGTCATGCTCAATCATCACACATGTATGCATAGTGGCCACGCTCAGTAACAGTCATTTAAACACACGTTAAAAGCATATCAGTCATACAACCGCAGTCAAATCAGTTAAAACACAGTCATACAATCACAGTCAAATCAGTTAAAACACAGTCAAACCCTCACAATCAAATCAGTCGAATTCATAGTCCAAGTCCGTCACTTGCCCATAAGGGCAAAACAGTCGTATCAGTCATAGCCCAAGTCAGTCATTTACACACAAGGGAAAAATAGTCATTTTACACTTTAGGGGCAAAATGGTCATTTTACCTTACAAGGGTATTCAGGTAATCCTACCCTATAGGGGTATTTCAGTAATTTTACAAACTAAGGGTATTTCAGTAATTTTATTGTCCAGGGGTATTTTAGTAATTTTACAATCTAGGGGTATTTTGGTAATTTTGCAATCTAGAGGTATTTCGATAATTTAGCAATCTAGGGGTATTTCAGTAATCTTACAAACTGGGGGTATTTTGGTAATTTTATAAATTGAGGTCTTAACGACCCAATAGAAGGTCCATCGCCGCCTCGAGCGACTAAGGTAACCTAAACAGACATAACGATGCAAATGGGCCTAAGGCCCATTACTCAGCTCAAGTGGGCCCATACACTCGGCGGCCTAATTAGCCTAGAAATAACCTCAACTATACGAACCATACAGTCCAAACCAATAGTAGCCATATATCATACATTTCGCCCATGTGGGGCCCACAAGCCCATTAGGCCCAAATGGCCTGTTTAACCCAAAAATGATTCTAGCCACGTGGACTACATGTTACGGTCTAATATCTACAACAATATGCGAATTTAATCCGTGTGAGGCCCAAAGGCCCATTGGGCCCACACAACCCATTTCGGCCCAACGCGGCCCAACGTGGCCTCAATCATCCAACGCCCATGATCATTGGCTCGATTCACCACACTAGCGTTCGCATGCTCGTGTGACATCATTCGCTGGTATTCCGACCAAATAAGCATTTAGCCGATCTACAATCAAATCAATGTGGAATACATACTCTATCGGCTTTCGGCCGATCAACCATTAGAATAGGGTATATAGTTATACTACTACACACCCTCTCGGCTCTTTTGCTGACTTTTAGATATAGGTAGAGTTACACACCTTTGTTGTCTTTTATAGCAACAAACTAGGTACGACTACACACTTTGTTGCAAAATGAGTGAACCGCTTACGAACCCTAAAGCCTTAGAAGACAGTAAACTACCTATTACTTTCAGATCGTTTGACATGAATCCTAATGGATGCTCCACTTCGATTATTAGAACAACGAATGATCTTACTAAGAGAAAAAGAGAGAGTTTGATCACTCCCGAAGCCTTAACGTTTCTTTACTCCATTGCGAACCCACCAGCCAACAAAGAATTCAGCCAAAATCCAAAAAACAAAATAGAGAACCTGAAAGTGGTTAGACACACAGGTAAAGATATTCGGCCTAACAAAATATGAATTTATCAACAAAAGATCAAAAGGAAAAGGAGCAACAAGATGAAGAGAAGTTCGGCTAATGGAAGGAACCAGCAGAAATTAAGTAGAGAGGAAAGAAGAGAAGAACTGTCGACTAAGATTAAGGAAAAAGAGTGACAAAGGTTTGATCAATAATAGAAATTTGAAAAAGGAAATTATGCACAAAATGCGAAATCGGCGGAGAAGCAAACGAGAAGAAGAAAAGAAGATTTCTTAAGGCAATTCGGCATTAAAAGCACGAAATGGTCACCTGAGATGACGCACTAGGAAGAAAAGAGGCATGAAATGACAAAAAAAATAAACCCAAAATACTAGAGGAGAAACTCAGAACTTAAACTCTCACAATTTGCCGAATATGCCCACTCAAACTCCCAATCCAGAAATTCTCAATAGTCCCTACTCAAATTTGGTACAAATGACCGAATATGCACCCCCAAGGAGTTCCAAATTCAACCAAACCTCCCCCTTAACAACTCTACAATTTTCTCCCCACATCTCTCCTAAATACACTCCAACTCCCCCAATTCAAATTCAATTCAACAACCTTGACCAGTTCAAACTTCACCTTTTACCAAGTCCACAACAACCTTCCAGTATTTGAATCCAACACAACCGCTTGTCACCCCCATGTAGCAAAATAGAAGTCCATTGCCTATAGTGGGATTCGAACCCTTACTCTCTCACATGCTCCACACGCCACTTTGCCACCAAGCACAAGCTCTCTTTGTGTCCCATTTTGTCCACAATTACTTATAAAGTCTATAGACCAATGTCCAGGTTCCTCTAAAAAAAAAACAAAATTAATTGCAAGAGCCAAGACTTTAACCCTTGCTCCCTTGCAACCTTAATGATGCCACAACCACTAGACCACATCTTTCCTTGCTCATAAATCCACCCCAAATATTAATAAGGCCTTCAACCTAATGCCAAGTTCACTTAAGGGAAAACTAAAATTTTTGCTAGAGCCCTGGTTTGAACCCATGACTTCTCCAACACTCCCAACTCTTCTCAAATCACTTAGCCACTAAACTAAACATGCAATTTTTGAAATTTTTCTCGCACAACTAAAATCCAATTGCTCCGACATGCGAAGCCCATTTCTTCTAGGCCCAAAATCTGGGGTGTTACATCCCCTGCACCTTGCATAGGAAGGATTAAATGCCCAGTAGTAAACACACGAGCTGAGACACGACCATGTGTCTCAATCGTGTAGAGAGCACGGCTAAGCAAATGGGCATGTGCCACGACCGTGTGATTACAGACGTCAGAAACAGAATTATCAGGTTTTTGGACACGGGCTATGACACGGGCGTGTCATGGCCATTTGAGAGACACGGGCTAAGCACACGGGCGTGTGCCACGGTCGTATGTCTATTGACGTTAGAAACAGAATGTTAAGGTTTTTACACACAGGCCGTGACATGGGCGTGTCGTGGCTGTGTGTGGTACACAGGCTGGGCACACGGGCGTGTGCTAGGCCGTGTGAAAACCCTTGTAGGTTCGGAGTTAGAAAATAAATTCGTACGGACAAAAGGCACGGGCGTGTCCTTGGGTACTTAGGCCGTGTGACGCACACGGGCCATCAGCACGGCCATGCCTTGAGGCCACAAGGGTGTGTTGCCCCTCCACATGAGTGTGTGCCCTGTTTTTAGTAGATTTTCTTAGAAGTTTCCTAAGTATCTGAAATGGTCGCAAGTTGTTTCCAAATTGTGTTTTAGGCCTCGTCGGCCCATATTAAGGTCCATAGGAAATTGTTTTAAAAAGTTTTAATTGGGACACATTTCAATGAGTGTAATGTTGAAGGGTTGCATGAATTTAGTAAGGTAACGCCTCGTACCCTATTCTAATGTCGGATATGGGTAAGGGGTGTTACATGTATCCTTGAATGGATTGGGTTGTGTACTTATGCAAGAGGGTAAGGTAATAGCTTATGCATCGGGACAGCTGAAACCACATGAGAAGAACTATCTGACACCATTTGTATGGTCTGTGATCCCATGTAAGACCATGTCTGGGACATGGCATTGGCATAGATATGAGATCCCATGTAAGACCATGTCTGGGACATGGCATTGGCATCAATATGTGATCTCATGTAAGACCATGTCTAGGACATGGCATTGGCATCGATATGAGATCCCGTATAAGACCATATCTAGGATATGGCATCAGCATCGATATGTGATCCCATGTAAGACCATGTCTAGGACATGGCATTGGCATCCCACTATGTATATGAGATTTCCTGTGTATCTTTTAGTATTCCAAGTGGTTCAACTGGTAATCCAAAGAGTATGCCAAAGAAAAGAAAAGGTATGTTCATGTTGAAAGGGTACAGGTGTGACACCCCTAACCTGTATCCGTCGCCTAATTGAGGTTATGAAGCGTTACCGAACAAAACACAGCTAATACAAGCATACATTACATTTTCATATTTAGTAAATTAATCACATCAAATCACCTAGACTAATCAAAATTTGAAATTTAAAACTACTAAATTAATGGTATTCAAATACCTAATAAAAATCATACATTTTACATCATAAATTTATACATGCACATTTTAGGCCAAACAAGTCATAACACAAAGCTTTTTGACCATATCACAATCGGCGCAAATAATTTCATAACATGGTCAAGTTGATTTTTTTTAACATATTAACCATAAACGCATTTAACTACACCAAGATTGAATTATTAAAAATTCGGACCTAAATAATCAACCATTTAAGTATAATGCATGTAAATACATTATCATTTGTCTTATCATCTAATCCAATAACAAATTTAACATAAGAAATTTATATTCAACTCAAACATTACTCATTGAACTAATATTAACCAACAATCAAATTATTAGCAACCATGACATATGCGCATAACTATATATACATTTAATTTATAAGGCCACAAACATACTTGTTCACTCATTACAAGAATATGCGCATACTTAACCAATACAAACTAAATCTAAATATCTATTATATCATCAACTATAAATTCATTATTTATACCATTACAAAACCAATCACTAAACCAACCACATATACAATTCGAACATTATACCTAACTTATTTATTTCAATTTTGATCATTTAATATACCTTATATAACATTCAAATCATATACATTAATACCTTTATAAACTGAACCTAAATGGTCAAATAGCATAGCCGAACATACAGTACATATATATACGCTAATTTTCTCAAATCATAACAAAGTTATCATGTAACTTATAGATTTATGAAACATAAATCCAAGACTTGTCCATCCAATATCATATTGTTCAAGCCAAAACACATGTTCATCCAGACACACAAACTATACCATAAAATCCACTTCCAAATGAGTTAATTACATAGCTTAATAACCTTAATACCATTCACTACTCAATACCAAATTATAAACCATAAAACATACCTTAAAACAATTTAAACCACATCCAAATACGCATAGATATTAACCATCACATAATCAAATACATAAACACATTCACCATGTAACATATTTCCAAAATGAGCTAACCATAAGGTCGATTGTATATCAATCATACTAAGCACTTAAAATTACCAAATCATGCAATCAAATACCATAAGCACAATTGCCATGATATATACCTTTAATATAAGCTCAAACCATGACCGAATACACACAAACCATAATACTATAATTAAGCCATTTTCGCATGGCTAAACATATATACAACTTCCAAATTAACCAAAGCATAAGCTAGTCTATACATGGCATAGGTTCAAAGTTCAACTTTTAAAAATACCGAAATAGTGATCGATAGTGTGATGGATTTCTCTGACGACCCCGAGCTCGTAACTAACTTCCAAAATCTAAAAAAAAAACAACAAACAAGCACACACAGAGTAAGCTTGAATAGCCTAGTAAGTCTCAATTCAATGACATTCATAATTCAATTTAACTAAACCGAATCATGCTAACATGACCATATATTCATTTATCACACTTGTAACTTCATATATCAATACATATACTTTAGCATTATTTATCCACTTCACCGAATACACATATATTCATAAGCATATTTAATTCTCACTTTCATAATGCACATTTCATATATTAATAAAAAGTATATACTTACCTTACTACTCAATCATTTATCTTAACACATACCTGACCTTTTAGCTCAATTTCACATTCAATCTTAACTCGATATTGCCCGTTGAACCATTATTGATAAGGATACTTGAAAAGTTGAACAGCTCATACAATGCCAATGTTCCAGACGTGGTCTTACATGTAATCACATATCGATGCCACTATCCCAGACAGGGTCTTACACGAATCAAATACGATGCCGATGTCCCAGACATGGTCTTACATGTAAATCGCAACTCGATGCCAACTTCCTAGACGTGGTCTTACACGAAAACACATATCAGAATCCTATGTCATAACGTATGTATCCTAACTATTCCTAAGGTTCATATAGGGCTTTCGGACGTCGTAACTCGATCAATTCAGGCTCGTAAATACTTCTCCCGTACTTATACAAATTTGGCTTGAACAAATATACAAGTAATAATTCAATTCGACACAAATAAAACATATATACAATTGAATTTAATGACATTTATTTACTTATGAACTTACCTCGGACGAGAACGAACGAATCGGGATGACTATTCAACCACTTTAGATTTCCCCCGATTCAATTCCAATTTCTTCTTTTCTTGATCTAAATTAATCCAAATTTAACTTATTTATTAACATAATCATTCAATTTAGTCGAAAAACACATAAATGGGCAAAATTATACTTTTTCCCCTGACATTTCACATTTTTTTACAATTTAGTCCCTATTTCACAAAACACAAAAAATTCAAAATTTGACCATACCCATTATAACGCCCTGATTTTTGGGATTTTTTGGGATTTTTGTGATTTTGGTGAAATCTTGAAATTTTGGTGTTTTGATTATTAAATTTGTGTTTAAGTGTGTTAGTGGGCCTTTAGAAGGCCCAAACTTAAGATGAAACTTGGCAAAAATATCAACTTTGGATTTTAAAGTGAAGGGGACTTCGCTAAGTGGGCTTTTAAGAAAAACTTAGTAAAATAAGACACAAGAGAACCCTTGGTAGAGTGGTAATGTGGCACCACTTAAATGCCTAAAAAAAAGTGGCGTGTGGACTGAGTGTTAGGGCCAAGGTTCTAGTTGCATGGTAAGTAGTATATTGTTTTTTTTTTTTTGTGCATGTGCTGGTCATGTGATGGAACTCAAGTAAAACTCTGATGAAAAGAATTTGAATTGTGCATGAGATATGAGTAGATGGATTAGGGAGAGATTTTAGGAAATTTGAAATGTGACATATGATGGCCGATTGGGGGACTCTTGATGGGAAGTATTGCAGATTGGGGCATAATGGCTTAGTGTGCATTCGGCTAGGGGAGTTTAGGTAGCAATTCAGCATTTGTTCTTTGTGGCTGATTGCTTTAGGGTGGCCTTCGGGATCTTGTCAATTACCCTAAGTGCCGAATAGGTTTAATAGTAAGGCCCTCTCAATTCATGCTTTTCTTTCTACTATTCTAAAAGCCAAAACCCTAAACCTTAGGCTTTTCATTGCCGACTTCTTCACCTAGCCGAATCTCCTCTCTGCTTTCATTATTCTTTTCTCCTCTCTTTCTTTCTTCCATCCCTTTCTTCTTTAATTTCCTATAAGCTGAACCTATCAACATTTCCCTCTCCTTTTCACTTCTCATCTTCTTCTCCATCTCCTTTGCCGTGCCAATTATAAAACCTCTCCCATTCAACCTCCATAGCTGAATACTCAAAAAAGCCGAAAACCCGAAGAGTAGTTGTTTTGTGCCAATTTCTTCTTGATTGAGTACTCTATTCTTTCCTTCTCTCTTAAGCCGAATCACCTTACCTTAATAGTCCTATCGACATCTTCATCCTCTCATTACAAAGCTTTCGCCTTTCTTTTACCTTTGTTATACCAAAAGCCAAAAGATCTCTAGATTCATTCTCTACCGGTATTTAGAGGCCAATCTGAGTCAGATCTGAGTTAGAAATGGGATTAGAGTCGTTCTGGTTAAGAGAACCTTTGGTAAGTGCTCGAAATCTCTATTCTATTCATTATTTCGGGATTTAAGGAAAAGTCGAAAACCCCTATGGAAGGTAACTGTCGATTGGGGCTAAATGTTCTGTAGATCTCATTAATCGATTTATTATGTGCTAGGGTGGAATGAAGGGGATCAATTTAAGAGTGTTGAAGGATAGAACCAGTGGAGCAACTAGATCTATAATCTAGGCATAGTTTCGGCAAAGGTAAGTGTACAAGAGACTAAGGTTATGGTGGCCGAATATGTATGTTGGGTAGTAGTGGTTATTCGATTTGATTTTTAGATGTTAACATGATCTAAACGAATGTAGGATTGTGTTGGAGCAGATCTTGTCGTTGTCCATCGCAAATCTGGTGTGTAAACGAACACCCTTCTGTAGCCTAAATCGGCAAAAGCCGAAAAGCCAAAATGTCGAAATCCCAGCATTTCGTAGGCTTGCGAGCATGCAAGTGCTCGTGGGTCGATTGGAAGTGATAGATCTGTAATCAGAATTGGTATAACTGGTGAGTGCGCGATTTCATGCACTTCGGTAAGTTTAGGCCTCGATGGGCTAAATTTGGGCCCAATGGGCTCACGGGCCCATTTGGGTGAAAACTAGTGGTAAATGGGTTCTAATGACTTGTATGATAAAACTGTTAAGATTAGACATAGAATTCGGGCTAAACGGGCTAAAATGGCAAATTAACACTATAGGGCCCATTAGGGGTTTTAGGGCCCAATGGCTAAAAACTGCTAAAATGGGCTAAATAAGCTACTGAGATAAAAGCTAGACTATTACTGATTAAAATGTGCATAAAACCCTAGAAACTGGCATAATTACTGAAATACCCCTTATGGGTGGAAAATTACTATTTTACCCCTAGGTGCAAAATGACCGTTATACCCCTAGCGCTAAATCTGACTGAAATGCATGTTTTACTATTCCTGTTCACTACATCATTATCTGTTGCATGGGACTGGGTTATTGATGGAGGAAGTACTGACAGTGGCTTGACCAATTACTGAAGAGGCTTTGCCTTGTTATACTGTTATCCGAGCAGCTATGCTGCAACTGTAGAGTGTAGGGCTAGGTGGATTGAATTATTCCCCACATGGAGTGTAGGGCTGGTACTGGTGGAGTGTAGCGGTTGGACTTAGGTTGGGTTTGGGCTTGCATTCACAACTGATTTCTGTTCTGTTACTGAAATGGGCCTACGGGCCGTACTGTTATCTAAAAAGGGCTAAGGCCCAGTTTACTGTATCTGAATAAGGCATCGGCCCAGTATATACTGAGACTGGTTAGGGCTTAGGCCCAGTAGGCTTGAGCTGATTTGGGCTCTGGATGGGCTTTCTTTACACACTGAGTGTCTAAACTCACCCCTTTTCTTCCATCCTTGCAGGTGAGCCCTAGATTGGTGGACTTGGAGCTGGGAGGGATTCAGAGTGGCCACGTAGATGACGTTTCCGCTTTAATTAAGTTAATTATTTTAATATTTATTTTAATCGTTTCTATTTTTAATTTGGGTTTTGTAATAAGGTCGCTCTAATTATTTTACTATGGGTTTTTATTATTATTTATTTTTACTATACTCTAATTATTTTGAATATAGCTGCGCGGGTTTTCTCAAAACTAATCAAATGCTTTCAAAACCAGTCACACGATTCAATCGAGTAACAAAGTTAAATTTTATAATAAATCTTTTAATAATTGGTAATGGATAGAACGATCACCAATAAACCAGGAATTTCTCTTAAAACTTTATTATCAGTTTTGCAAGCTCGCCCTAATCTTAGTAACTAGGTCACATGGTTAGTTGTAGGTGATGTGACTCACTAAACTTGGCCGTAACGTCTGGGCCGAGTTTGGGTGTTACACCCATGCTTGGCTGAATTTCACTAAGGTCCCTAGTAGCCCATTTCTTTCATTTATTTCACATTTTGACCCCTCAATTTACAAAATTTTCAATTTTGTCCTAATTAGACATTTTTACGAAAAATCACTTAATTAAACTTAACAATCTAACAACATATATTTATTTTCCATTATCAAACACAACATTCATCAAGCTATCAACAATGGCAAATCACAAAATACACAACCAATTTAAAAATTCAAGCATGGGCTTGCTAAAACACGAAGCATCGATCTCAAAAACGTAAAAATTATCAAAAAGGGACCAAAACACATACCTTAATTTTGCTTGACCATGTAACAAAGCTTTAAACACTTGTTTTTCTTTTATGTTTCGATGGAAGAAAATGAAATATGAGCTAATTATTCTTTTTGTTTTATTTATTTATCATATAATTATAATTTCCAAGTTTAACCTTTATAATTTCATTTAAAATCCACTAAGTAATGCCCAACTTTGTCATTTAATGCATTCAACGGTCAAATAACCATATAAGGACACCACATTATAAAAACAATAGCAATTCAGCACTTATACATTTAATAGCCACTTTTGCATTTTACGCGATTAAGTTATTTTATTAAATCAAACACTTAAACGATAAAATTAAATCACGAAAATTTCACACATATAAATTAACATGCTATAGACACCAAAATTAATATTAAAATATTTTTTACTTAGATTTGTTGTCACGAAACCACTGTTCCGACTAGGGTCTAAACTGGGCTATTACAACTCTCTACCTAAGGATTTTTGTCCCCGAAAATCTTATCTGCGAATAGGTTTGGGTAATGTTCTCTCACAGCATCCTCGGGCTCCCATGTAGCTTCTTCTACCCGATGTTGATGCCATAAGACTTTTACTAAAGAAATTTTCTTATTTCTCAATTCTTTTCTTTCGCGATCCAAAATTCGAATTGGTTCTTCTTCGTATGTCATATCAAGTTGACTTTTAATCTCAAACAGAGAAATCACATGAGAAGGATCAGATCGGTATTGTCAAAGCATTTAAACATGAAATATGTTATGGATCTTTTCTAGCCCAGGTGGTAACAACAGTTTGTAAGCAACCGACCCGATATGCTCAATAACCTAATATGGCCCAATGAATCTCAGGCTTAATTTGCCTTTACGACCGAATCGGGGTATTTTCTTCCACAGTGAGACTTTCAAAACAATTTGTAAGAAACAGAATGCTCAGTATGGAGCATAAGAGTAGAGACACAGGCATAGACACAGGCGTGTGTCTCGGCCATGTGAAGGCCATAGCCTAGAACACGGGCGTGTACTTGGTCGTGTGAAAACTATTTTAGCTTCAAAATAAAAAATAATTCAACACACGCTGAGCACACGAGCATGTTTCTCAACCGTGTAGACTGCACGGCCTTGGGCATGAGCGTGTGCCAAGGACATGTGAATTCTGCACCTAATTTACGAGAATTTAATTCGTCACATGGCCTAGCACATAGACGTGTGGCTTGGCCGTATGGTTTCATTTAGTTGATGACGTCATAAACAGAGAGTTACACGGGGTATGGACACAGGCGTGTGTGACGGCCTACCCACACGGGCGTGTCCTATATCCACACGGACGTGTGACCTCTGTTTTGATGAAATATTTTCAAAGTTTTCCAAACTTTCCGGTTTAGTCCCGAACCACTCCTAAAGTATCTTTTGAGTCTCGTAGGCTCACTTAAGGGACAATGTGTGTGTGTTTTAATGATTTTTAAAGATGAATAAATTTTTATGGCCCGGTTGCATGGATGTTTATGTTTAAGTCCATAATGCCTCGAACCCTATCTCGGCATTGGATACGAGTAAGGGGTGTTACATTAGTGGCTCGGGAAGCTTGTGCATCACTCGTCCCCTGCTCCTACGACATTTCTGCCTATAAATCATCTCCCTACACCACTTAATTACACAAATTAGCACTATCTATGGCCTGTGTTGGCCTAATAGGTCACAACACTCACAAAATGTGTTAAAAACACTTATTTTTACTAACTTTTAATCCTAACTACTAAATACCAAAAACATAGCAATAATTACTAAATTGTCTAGAAAACAAGTTCCTCAAGTGTAGAAATAGACCAAAATTACTACTACATTTGACGACAAGTCAAATACCCCCACACTTAAGTTTTTGCTTGTCCTCAAGCAAATGAAACAAAAGTAAAATAAAACTGAAAAAAATAAACTAAAAACTAAAAATAACTTTCAAGAAAATAAAATGTACTTGAGCTAGCCTTATATAGGAAATTGGATAAAATTATATTAACAAGATAGTGTAAATAAACATATAACTCTAGCATGATATACAATTGACTCACAATTTCTAAAATTAGATTGGTTAGTTTAATAAATTTCAAAGCAAACAAATAAAATGATATTAAGTATAAGTTTTCATCAAAGCAGATATATAAATATACAATTATGTTCAAGTGAATACAAGTGGTAAAAACATCAAAAATTGGTACAATGTCATCCATGTAAAGTACCACCTAAGTCCCATAGGACTTTTCGGCTTGTAACGTTCTGCAGCTTAGGTTGGTTCAAATTTCAAGAATAGGCTCAACAAAATGACTAAGCCCAAAAGTAGTTTGGCATATTGTAGTGTCCCGATACTCCCCCGAGTATACATATGCTCACACATAGTATCCACTTCTCTCACCTTCCTTATTTCTCTATTTACTAAGGCATAGTATAGTATTCATGAGGACAATCATTTGTGCTTATATTTTATTTTATTTTATTTTTTTTGAAAAAATGTAAGCATACTTTTTTTTTCAACCTCATTTTGCTTTATATTTTTTTCATTGAGATTTTCTTGATTGGCATTTTTGCCTTATTTTTATATAAGCTCAAAAATCTTATACTTGCTATACCATAAAATTCCTTAATTCCACTAATTTTTTATTTTTTTGAAACCACTATAATGTATGTAACACCCCTAACCCGTATCCGTCGCCGGACCAAGGTTAAAGGCATTACCGGACCGAACTAAACTTTTACAGACATTATACAATCATTCATCACAAAACATACTCAAACATAATCATATAGTCCCTTATGAAGATCTTTGAGACCTTAAACAGGCATTAAAAGAAGGTCGGGACTAACCCGAACACTTGGAAAATTTTTCAAAACTTTAACCTTTTTTTTATTACTGTAGAGGTCACACGCCCGTGTGACCAGGCCATGTGCCTTACATGGCTACCAGACACGCCCATGTGTCTAGGCCGTGGTAAAACAGGGCATACATACTGACTTGTTCACACAGCCATGAGACACGCCCGTGTACTTGGCCATGTGAAAATTAAGGAGGCTACTGACTTGCACACACGGCCAAAGGTACACCAGTGTGTCTAGCCCATGTGACATTCTAACCAATTTGGCAAGGCACATGGATCACACAATTGAGACACACGCCCGTGTGCTTTGATCGTGTGGCACAAAATGGGCTTGGTTTAAGCCACATTTTCCCATTCAAGTGCCAAATTCCTACAATACAACTCAGATACTATTCAAGATGCAACAACGATCAACCATTTTAGCCAATTACCAAACCAAAACATAGCTTAATTCATTATCATCCAATTCATACTCATCATCCAAACTAAATCATACCAAAATCTCAAACACAATGGCATACCAATGTACACTTACCTTTATTTATTAGCATCATATTTAATCACTTATTAAACTTGCCAAAATCAAAACATTTTTTATACCAAAATGACCATTACTCAAGGCCATACTTGCATCACATAAATTTACCAAAACAAGCATATTCTTAACCATTTGTTAGCCACATCTCATGACATAACTTATAAACATTTCAAAACATATCCTAAAGACATCTAGCCTATACATGCCATATTTTAACATATTCACTTAAAAAATATACTAAATAAAGATTGATAGTGTGGTGATGATCCTTGATGATCCCCGAGCTGTAACACCCCCACGCCCGAGACCGTCACCGGAATCGAGCTTGAGGTGTTACTGAACATAATTTTCCATTTTAAGAACTTTGAAACATTTAATTCTACATTCACAGCATACTGTCTACCTGCATTACGGTTACAAAAAAAATCATATCTCGAGTTACAAAACTCAAAATCAAGATCAGTAAATTTTCCCTAAAACTAGACTCATATATCTATATACTAATTTTTTTCTAGAATTTTTGGTCGGGGAAATTAGTATAGTTTATTAGTTAAAGTTACCCCTGTTTCAGGACTCGACTGCACTGACCTATGCTTACTTCGAACCACTTTTCTCTTTGTAAAAAATTAATATGACTATACCATTTATTTCTATTAAAACTAGACTCAATAAGGATTCTGTACATATAAAATACACCTCCTAATTATTTTTTTACAATTTATGGTGAATTTATAAAGTTGGAACAGGGGATCCAGAAATTGCTCTAGCTCTGTCTCACTAAAACTCAAATATCTTATCACATATAACTCCTTTACCTGTTTTGCTTATTTTATATGAAAGTAGACACAATAAGCTTCAATTTCATATTTAATTCATCACATAATTCGGTACCTACTATTTTTAGTGATTTTTAAACTCACGTCATTGTTACTATAATGTTCTGTTTTATGGCAATTTCATCATTTTATGAATTTTCATGATCTAGATAACATATTAACCTCATATGGCATCAAACATGATCTAGGCTAGCCATTCCAATGACTAATCATTATCAAGCATTTTCTCAACCAAACCACAACCATGTCACAAGATTATTTACACAAAATAAGAACATTGCTATACATGCCATACTTAAGTCATACAAGCCATTTTACCAAAAAGTCCTTTGGATAGTGTGATCGAGCCTTCGACCTATCCCGATTCCTGAGCCGGCTTGTCCAAAACTACAATGAATGAAAAGGAGGGAGTAAGCATAAATGCTTAGTAAGTCCATATGCAAATAACAAGTAACATAACAAAGCAATTATACCAAACAACATTAGCATGTTATCACCAAGACATATTCCACATTTCTAGCCATTGTGTATCAAGTTTCAACCCGAGGGTTAAGAACATACCTGTCCAAAGTGTGCATTTCGTGACACTTACCAAAACATCATTTGCATCTCAAGCATTCTTCCATTTCGCTAAAATTTTACCCGTTGAACACATTGGAATATAACTCGGATACATGGATAATTTGCGCATAAGTGCTACATATGTAATCAAGCGACCATGTAACCCGCCCATAAGCGAACTCGGACTCAACTCAACGAGCTCGGGCGTTCGCATCCATAAGTGAACTCGGACTCAACTCAACGAGTTCGGATGCCTAGTTACATCTCACGAACTCGGACTCAACTCAACGAGTTCGAACATTTGCATCCATAAGTGAACTCGGACTCAACTCAACGAGCTCGGATGCTCAACCATCCTAGTGACATGTCACTTGTATCCTAATCTATTCCCAAGTTTCAAACGGGATTTTCCTCAATCACACATTTCCCAGTCGTTCTCCTTGGAATATCAGAACCAATACGTTGCTTGCATCTCATACTTATCAATTTAATCACATACTTTTCATACCAATACATAATATTTCACAAAGCATAATATTCATAATAACAAGTATCATATCATATAAATAGCATTAAATCACTTAAAATAGCAATTATGTTACATTATTTACACATGAACTTACCTCGGTACAAAATATAGCAATTTTGCAATTTAGTCCACAATCTTTTCTTTTCCTCGATCAAGGTTGATTCCATGTCTTTCTTGATCTAAAATAACACATTTAACTTATTTAATACTCACATTTCTCAAAATAGTCCTAAATTCAAAGTTTGGCAAAATTATAATTTTGCCCCTAAACTTTTACATATTTACACTTTTGCCCCAAAGCTCGAAAATTAAATTTTATTTCAAATTCTTATGTTTTAGGACATGCTGATCATTTATTTGCTATTAGCAAGCTCAAATTCCCACTATAACACATACTTATGAACAATATGTACTTTTACCGATTAAGCCGTTTTGTTCGTTTTTACTTAAAATCGAGTAGCACAAGTTGTCTAACATAATTTAAAACCTCATATTCTATCATAAAACATCAAAATACACAAATTTCACCTATGGGTATTTTTCCAATTATGAACCCTAACTTAAATTATTGCTAACATAAGCTTTATCGAGTTACCGGGACTACGAAAACGTAAAGAACATTGAAAACGGGGCTTGGAATCACTTACTATGGAGCTTGGAAGCTTGAAACAAACCCTAGCTATGGAGAACCCTTGAAATTTCGTGGTAATGAAGAAGATGATCAATTTTGTGTTATTTTTCCCTTTTTATTTCATGTTAATATCCAAATGACCAAAATGCCCCTCCTTACTAAACTTTCAAAAATTCCATCCATGTCCAAATTTTGTCCATGAACTTAAAATTGGCCAAATTACTATTTAAGACCTCCTAATTAATATTTCAAAGCAATTTCATACTAGAAACTTCTAGAATGCAAGTTTTGCAACTTATTCGATTTAGTCCCTAATTTTAAATTAAGCACTTTACGCATAGAATTTCTTCACGAAATTTTCACACAATCATGTAATCATATCATAAACCTCAAAATAATTATAAAATAATTATTTCTACCTTAGATTTGTGGTCACGAAACCACTATTCTGATTAGGCCCTAATTCGGGATATTACACGAGCTTTCGGTAGCTTCAATATCTATAAAATAGAGTAAATAAATACAAAGTAAGCTACAAGTAGCTTATTAAGCCATATACAATTAAATCCATAACAAATAACAATTAAAAACCATTTTAAAACACATGAATTAGGGCATAACATAATCACAAGTCATATTTCTCATAGATCTCAACTAATCAAATTCACTTACTCCAATTCACATAACTTATCCATAAAGCTCACATATCAAATGATCATATACATATATACCTCTTATTCTCCAAATTTATTTTATATTCATACGTACCGGAGTTCAGATGTACGTTCTACACTCACTCACTTTTTCAGAGTGCCCGTTGAACCAATTGGAATTAAATAGGATACGTGGATAGCTCAAAAACTCATACCATGCCGACGTCCCAGACGTGGTCTTACATGTAAACGGATATCGATGCCACTGTCCCAGACAGGGTCTTACTCAAATCAATAGATGCCAATGTCCCAGACATGGTCTTACATGTTAATCTCATGTCGATATCGATGTCCTAGACATGGTCTTACACGAAAACACATATCGAATCCTATTTCATGACATATGTATCCTAACTATTCCCAAGTTTCGGACGGGGCTTTTCAGACTTGATCACATGCTCGTAATTTAATTCGGATTTCACATATTCAGCTTTCATAGCCACATAATACAATTCAATCAATGTAATAACAATTATAATTCAATTTAACGCATTTATTTGTATATCAACTTACCTCGTACGGATGTAAACCGACAAAAGCGGCTATTCAACGATTTTTTACTTTCCCCGATCCAATTCCGTTTTCTTTAGTTCTTGATCTAAATAAATTCAAATTAAACTCTTTTATTCACTAAATCATTCAATTTAATCCAAAAAATTATAATTATGGCATTTTACAATTTAGCCCTCACATTTGCACATTTTAACAATTTAGTCCCTAATTCATAAAATCATCAAATTCACAAAATCCCACTACGCATATACTTAGCCGAATTCTTACCATGCTAATACAAGCTCTCACATTTCATTTATTTCATAAATTAGTCCTCCAAAATTTCATATTTCACAAATTAGCCCAATATCTTATAATCATAAAAAAATTCATGGCAAAATATATTAATTTCACAACAAGCTTCAATAATTCATCCATTAACACATCAAAGCTCTTAAAATTAACAATGGCATCTCATGAAATCTTTAACAGAAATAGAAATTATGACATGGGCATTGTAGAACACGAAACAACGATCACAGAAACATAGAAATTATCAAAAACGGACCAAAACACATACCTTAATCAAGCAAACTTATGGTCGAACCCTAGCTAACCTTTTTCTTTTCTTTTTCTTTTGATTATCGACAAAGATGGATACAAAATGACTATTAATTCATGTTTTGGTTTTGTTTTAATTCATAATAATAAACCATTTACCAAAATATCCATGATTAATAACATATAAAACATATCATATTAAGGCCATTATTGCCCACCACTAAATCACATGGTTTAATAACCATTTAAGGCCCTTATATTTAAAAACCACACTCAATTTAGCATATAATCAAATAATTAGCCAATTTTATTTTTATGCAATTTAGTCTTTTTTGCAAATTAAGCACTTAAACGGACAAATTTTCATACGAAACTTTCACACATGCTAATTTCCATAAAATAAGCACAGAAAATAATATTAAAATATTTTTCAAATTAAGCACTCCTATTGCATGTTTAGGGCCTCGTAGGCTCGTTTAAAGGAAAATGTGATTTCGTTTGATTAAGATATGTTTATGTATGCAAAATGCATGTAAAATGAATGTGTAATTGTGTAATAAGTTTAGTAATGCCTCTTAACCCTATTCCAGTAAAGGATATGAGTTACAGGTGTTAAATTTTATTGGTATCAGAGCTATAGTTTAGTTGATTCTCGGACTAGCGTAGCATGTGTGAGAGTCTAGCTATACATGCCATATATAACCTGGGATAGTGTGATGTCTCCTGACAGTTTAAAATATGTTTTTGTATAGTAAATGGAGCCCGATCGAGCTATAGTTGACGATGTTGAAAGTAATGCGCTAGCCTACATACACCGAGCCACGCAATGTGAATCGCGGCCCGTTAAGGGTAGTTAGGGAGGAGAGGCTAAAGAAGCCTTCTAAAAGATGAGTGAGTGGTTTACGGAGTTCGTTCGAACGAATCCGATTGCTCAACAACCTCCACCCATGCCAAGTCCTCAATCAATCCCCATAGCTCCTCAATTTACTAAACCTGTATGTTTGAACAAGCGTTCTGTTAATAAGATTCGTAACTACAGAGCTGAAGAGTTCAAGGCTATAGTTGACGATGATTTTGAAAGAGCTGAATTTTGGCTTAAAAATATAATCCAAGTATTCGATGAATTATTGTGTACACTCGAAGAATGCATTAAATGTGTTGTATCCCTTCTGAGAGACTCTGCGTATCATTGGTGGAATACTTTGACACAGTGGTACCGAAAGAACGGGTTACATGGGAATTCTTCCAATCTAAATTCAGAAAGAAATACATCAGTCAAAGGTTTATTGATCAGAAATGTAAAGAGTTTCTTGAATTGAAATAGGGTCGTATGTCTATGATGGAATACAAGCGAGAATTCGTGAGACTAAGTAAATATGCTCAGGAATGTGTTTCAATAGAAGCTATTATGTGTGAAAGATTTGAATATGGATTGAATAAAAAGATCAGATTGCTAGTCGAGATTCTAGAGTTAAAAAAGTTCGTAGTACTTGTTGATCATGCTTTAAGGCTGAAGAACTGAGTAAATAAAAGAGAAAAGCTAATTCTGAAGCTAGAGACTCGAGAAGGAGATCGATGAGTAAATCCTATCATTCTACATCAAAGAAATTGCGAGACTCATATAACCGTTCGAATGCATCAATGGGATATTCTAATAGAGATCGTGAAAAACAACATTCGAGTTCTAAAGCTAAGCCACATTGATAGCGAGCATCGGTAGTGCAAGACCTAATAGACCTGAATGTAGATAGTGTGGGAGACGATATCCTGGTGAATGTAGAATGAATGATCGGGCATGTTTTAAATGTGGTTTGCTAGATCATTTTATCATAGACTGTCCAGAGATGGCTGAGAAACACAAACTTCAGAATACAAGACCGAGTAACACGTCGACTAGAGGAAGACCACTTAGAAATGCTGGAAATATGAGTGGTAGTTGAGGGGAAACAAAGGACTTTGCTATGAGATCTGAAGCTAGAGCACCTTGCAGAGTTTACGCTATTCTAGCTCACGAAGAAGCGCCATCCCCAGATGTTATCACCGATACATTCTCTCTCTATGACACTAATGTGATTGCATTGATAGATCTCGGATCAACTCATTCATATATATGTGTGAATTTAGTGTCTAGTAAGAATTTTCCTGCTGAGTCTATTGAGTTTGTGATAAAAGTATCGAACTCCTTAGGCAAATATGTCCTGGTTGACAAAGTTTGCAAGAATTGTCTTTTAATGACTCGGGGTTACTGTTTTCCAACCAATTTCATGTTGTTACCTTTGATGAATTCGATGTAATTCTAGGAATGGACTAGTTGACGTTGCATGATGTAGTAGTGAATTGTAGACGAAAGACAATTGAATTGAAATGTCAGAATAATGAGACTCTTTGAATAGAATCAGATGATCTGAGTGGTTTACCAGTTGTGATTTTGTCGATGTTAGCTCAGAGATATGTGAGAAAGAGATGCGATGCTTATCTTGCGTATGTACTTGATACAAAAGTATTCGAATCAAAGATTGAATCTGTGTGTCTCAGTTGTGTGTGCAAATTGGGTGGCAAAATGGTTTTGTAAATAGCCTATTTTTTTATCCACACGGGTGTGTGTCTCAGTCATGTGTGACACACAGTCATAGTACATGACTGTGTATCCCCTGAAGCATTTAATAGAAATAAGTCAATAAGTTACATGGCCTAGACACATAAGTGTGTTGTCAGCCGTGTGGCCTAAGTCAGAGAGTTACATGGGGTGGGACACAGGCTAGGACATGGGCATGTGATTCCATTTCGAATATCCACACGGCCCTTGACACAAGTGTGTGTCCCCTATTTTGAGAAATTTTCTATGTTTTTCTAAAGTTTTCCTAAGTTATTGGTTTAGTCCCGAACCACTCCTATTGCATGTTTAGGGCCTCGTAGGCTCGTTTAAGGGACAATGTGATTTTGTTTGATTGAGATATGTTTATGTATGCAAAATGTATGTAAAATGAATGTGTACTTGTGTAATAAGTTTAGTAATTCCTTTTAACCCTATTTCAGCGACGAATACAGGTTAGAGGTGTTACATCAAGCACATGGAAAACATGTAGAAACAAAATTTTAAAAACAAGCAAAAACTAGAGAAATTAAAATAAAAGAAAAAAGTTTAAATTTTTCTAAGTCACCCCCACTATTTATAAAACATATTGTCCCTAATTTGCAATAAAAAATATAAAGGTAAAAGGACTACCCAATGGCTTGATTTGAGCAATACAATTGGTGAGACTACTATTCCTTTCAATTTTGGCTCCCAATTGTATTGCCATTAAAATTTGTGGGGTTCCTACAAAGAAAAACAAAAACACACAAATATATGTATAATATTAAATCCAAACTAATTAAAAACTAAAACAAGAATTAAAATTCATCCCAAATAAAAAGTAAAGTACAATATCCAAAAAGAAAAATGTTCAGAATTAGTCAGAATTAGGTTTCGAGTCCTCCATCATCGACGCCTTGCCCCTTTCACACCTACTGATGCTTTAGTAGCCCGTCTTACCCAATTTTATGCCAGATTGTCTGGCTTGAGTCGTGGATCACCATGCCCTTTGTAGATGAGTGGTCTGGTTGAAATACGCGCTCAAATACAGTGGTACAATAGGGGTCTCTTCTTCCTCCTCCTCCTCCTCCTCCTCATCATCATCATCATCATCATCATCTCCTCGAGCATATCTACGAGTGGAATTGGCATTGGCCATCGATTCTATTCCACAATGCTAATTAGAATGTCGCCCATGTCTTACATCCATCATGTTTCCCACTCTGAGATGGGTATGTCCATGAGTCCCGTCATCTTTGACATGTGTGTTTTACTTTTCCTCTTTTTCAGCCTTTGAGGATTGCTCTTATGTTTAGTTCATTGCTCATTTTCCCTATTTTGCTTCTATTGGATCTCTATGAACTGGTCATACAAGTTGTCCCCAATCACGCTCCTCGTCAGTCTTGTGAATAGCTCAATTAGGGACATAGGAGCGTTGGCTTAGCAGCATAGAATGGTGATCAAATGCGCTAAATAAATACTTTACTTTCGGCTCTATATGCACTTTAACATTTTCTTGTAAATCTAGTGGTCCATACAGATTTAATCTCTCTGTAAAATACAATAAAGTATAACCGCTCAATAGGTGGTAATGTCAGAAGCATTATGTGTCAGTGCTAGATGGATGCAAATGAATTGCATCCACAGCTTGCCATCAAAAACATGATGACCATGTTAAGTTTTAAGGACACCTCAGTATTGGCATGGTGAGTCCACTCTTCATGCCCCTCTGTCTAATAATTTATTATACCCTCCATATCAAAATCCTCAAATATGAATAAATGAAGTCTCTAAATGACCATAGGTGTAACGCCCCGAATTGGGCCTAGAAATTTTGGGTTGAAATGGGCCGTGTGGGCCTAATGGGCTTGTGGGCCCCACACGAGTGTTTGTCATTTGACTTGCGAGAATTAATGGACTGGCTATGTTTTACATATGGCTAAGGTCAATTTTGGGCTTAGCAGGCCATATGAGCATTGGGCCCCACTTGGGCTACGTAATGAGCCTTGGGCCCATATAAACAGAATTGCATATTGGTGTGATGGCTAAGAGGTTTAGGTGTGTTTGGGAGTGTTGGAGAAGTCCTGGGATCAAACTTGGACTTTAGCAAAATTTTTGGTTTGGGCACTTGGTGCCGAATTGGCACTCTTTTTCTCTTTTTTCAAGTGTAGTTGAAGTCAAGTGTGACCATTTGGCCAATTTTGTATGACTCTTTACTTCTCTACTCCTTCTTTAAAGAAATCTCAAGCCTTTCTGTGTTAACATTCTTTCTTTTTTTCTTCCAACATTTCTCCCTTTCCCTTTTGAACTGTGGCCAAATATCCTCCCCTTTCTTCTCACTTAGACTCTTTTTTAGTTTAAGCCTTAGTGTTTGCCAATCCTCTTCTATTCATCCCTCACCTATTCATTATTGTTCTAGGCTCGATGATTCTCTTTGGCAATCGGTGAGTGTACTGGACCCTTTCCTTTTTCTATTGGGTTTTGTTTCTATACATCCCTGTCTTATAGTGGTTGTAACCGAATGCTTCTTCTCCTCTTCTTCTTATTGCTAATACTTGTTCCTTTCTCTTAGGTGTGATGGTTTTCAGATTCTAGTGAAGTGAAGGAGTTTACTTGAGATAGTGAAGTGTTTGAAATCCATCTTTTGCCTTTCGGTTGAAGGTAATTCCATTTACAATTATTTGGTTCGACTAAGAGATAGATTGGTTTGTGTTTCGGCAAAGTCGAATACTGCTTTCCTAATTTTGGGGTTATGTTTTTCAGTCATAATTGATAGCTAATAGATTAACTTCATCGCAGTTGATCGGTAAGAAAGGGTGATCGGTTCTAGTCAACTATCGTAGAGGATTAAGCAGTGTTTCTCAACTAAGGTGAGTAATAGTGGTTGATTTGGGGATGATTGGTTTTTTAACTCTTTTGGTTGCAAGCTGATATATGTATCTTGATTGATTATAGGATTTTGAGAGCGCGAATCTTAGCTAGTTTCGCGAACAGGTGTGTGTTTTTACCCTGTATCTGATAGTTTGCTAAAAAGTCGAAAGAGTGTGTAGGCACACATTAAATAGACTATAGATCGGCAAAAGCTGAAAAGCTAGAAAATTGGCGATTGATGCCACACGAGTGTGCGATCGCACGTGTGGTGAACCTAGCCCACGAAACATAGGCAAATGATCGAATTACCCTCGATGGGTAAAATGACCGAATTACCCCTAAAGGGTAAAATGATCAAATTACCCCTGGAGGGTAAAATGACCGAATTACCCCTGGAGGGTAAAATGACCAAATTACCCCTGGAGGGTAAAATGACCGAATTACCCCTAGAGGATAAAATGACTGAATTACCCCTAGAGGGTAAAATGATCGAATTACCCTTATAGGGTAGAAATGACTAGTTTGTTCTATGATATGAATGATGTATGACTGATTAAGCATGCCATTGATTTATTTATGTGTTTTGCATAAATGCACGACATACTGCATGGATTGGGATTATTGATTGGAAGAAATGATTGATCTGTTAGGGTTGCACGGGTCACACGAGACGACTATGGACCTATCGATGGCTTTAAGCCAATTATGTATTTGGCAGCTCTGCTACGATATTGGTTAGTGCCGCAACCGGTGCTACATTAGGAGTGTAGGGATGGGTGGGTCAATTTAATCCCTGCAGTAGTGTAGGGTTGGACAGGAGATGGAGTGCAGGGTTGGTTGGGTTTATATGCATTACATATTCCAATTCTGATATTGATATGGGCTAAGGCCCAACTGAGGCTGTTACGGGCTAAGGCCTAATTGCCACCGTTACTGTAATCGGCTTAGGCCCAAACTGCTTTTGTATTCTGTGTATTTTATTTGTCTGACTGACTATTTTTATATTAGGGGATTACACACTAAGTTTTCATAAACTCACCCTGTTTTTAATTGTGTAGGTAATCCCCAACGTTAGGTGGATCGGTGCTGCGAGGGACTCGAGGGTGGCCACACAACTGCATTTGCATTACATCGACTATTTATTCTTCTATAACTTAAGTTTGGTTTTTGTTGTAATAAGGCCTCTCTAATTTTCTAGCTTTCAATTTGGGATTTTATTTATCATAATTTCATATATGTTAGACATAGGTTGCGGTTTTTCCAAAATGATAGCTGTTTTCAAAACAACACGTTTCTGCAACACAAATTCTTAAGCTTCCGCAACATTGTTTTTAAAATGCAACAATGATTGAATATGATTAACAAATTTCTGATTAAGTCGTAATAAGGTTTTTATTGTAATGCGGGTTTTAAAATGAAATTATGTTTTCGAAAAACACATCAAGCAGGCTGATTTGAGAACTAACTTTTAAATTAGTTTTTTTTTAAACGAGATCAAATTTTCAAAAAGACACTCCAATTTGACATCACCAGATTCGAGCCTAACATCTAGGCCGGGTTTGGGGTGTTACAATAGGCATAATATAAGACATCATAATATCAACAAATCTCACGAGGTGCGACCGACACCTCTTTGCCTTGAACAATAACGTGAGTGATCGTCTCACCCCATTTCTTGCAATTCTCCCTATCCTTTAGAGAGGCATAAAACTTGTAAACAATGGTGTCCATCAATGGTTCAGTCGGGGTTGCACAAAAATTGTTCCAATGATGGGATTGTACCATATCCCAAATATCATTGCAAGCAGACACGGTGGGATCGAACCCACATTCCAACATAAATGAATACCCACTCATTTGAATGATGAACCTCTCAACTTCTTGGTTATAGAAGCGATTGGTGTTGATATTACTTGGTGATAGAGTAGTGTATTTTTGTTTTTGTAGTCCCAATTTTTGCATTAAAGTAAAATAACAACAAACCAAAGAATAAAATTGATGAAAACAAAGTTAGAACACAAAACCATAGGTAGTTGCTAACAAAATTCTTTCTTCAATCGATGCGAACTATAAATCTTAAATAAAAGATGAGAACTAGAAAACTATGAAGAAATGAGAAGAAAAGAACTTAATAATGGAAATCGGAGGTAGGGCATGCGAAAACTTAAAGTGAGATCTTGGGGAAGACTTGTAGCGACTAGAGTAGGGTGTTTTATCTTTTTTGAAAGTTTGAAATGTGTGTTTTCAGGTCTAGAACTGATGGGTATAAATAGACTTGCAATGGGATTTAAGCCTGAAATGGCCTGATTTTGGCTAAAAAAGCATAGGCGTGTCGCACCATTGCTTATGCATGGCACGACACGACACCCTAACATCCTCTATTTTGGCTTCGAAGTGCTCATGTCGGGCCAATATCCTATGCTTGGTGAGACATGACACCTTAACATCATGTAATTTTGCTTCAATGTTCTTGTGTTGCGCCATGGCCTATGCATGGCATGACACGACGTTGCTCCTAGCCCATTGGGATGTTCCGAAGTCCTCTGATCGTCCATATTTGTCCTGGCTTAGCTTCATCTTGTCCCATTATGTTTGGAACCCTGTTTGGTCCTAATTCTAACACTCAATTACACACTACTTATCTAAAATATAACTACAAACAAAAAATTGAAACTAATTTACAATATTTACAAGTTACTTAAGTTTAATGGTTTAATAACTACATCGAGCTACCAGACTTGTCCAACAATCTCTAAATTTCACCATTGAGTTCAATTGTCATTCATGACCATCGTATACCTTTCAATCAATCTCATTCCTATCTGGATCTCGCTATTTATCTTATTCTTTTGCATTTATGAGTACCTACACTTGCACAACTCAAAAAGTACCTTTGATCAAGGGCGTTAAGGGTTAAATTGAATAAAATGTAACACTCTTACCTAAGTAATCCCTCATTTTAGGAATCACGACCTCATTTGAAAATTTCTATAGTGTCATTGATTTTTTTATAATCAGTTCCTTTCATTTGAGATCTATCATCAATTTAGAAGTGGTTAGAAATGGCTTACCAACAGAATGGGGATTTCTCGATCTTTCTCAAAGTCAAGGATTACAAAGTCAACAGGGATTACGAATCCCTTTACTTTGACCAATCATCCTTAAGTAGACCTTTTGGATGTACAAAGGATCTATCGGCTAATTACAGCGTTATTGAGGTGTTTTTGAGATCCTCAAGTTAGAGTTTTGATAAATTGGCAAGGGCATTAAATTTATGCTAGCCCCTAATTGTAAAGGGCTTTGTTGAATTGTTCATCCTTTATCTCTATCAAAATTGTAAAACTACCAAATCTTTCAATTTTGAGGGTATTTTCTTTGCAATTAAAGCACTACATGAGGCATCAATGTCAATTTGCTCGCCCTGTTTCATTTTTTTATGCCTTGCCATGATTTCCTTTAAGTATTTGGCATACTTCATGATTTTATCGATAAGTTCTAAGAGCAGTAGCTTAACATTGAGGGATTTAAATAAATTAAGAAAATTTATAAAAGCTACCTCTTCCCTCTTTTGTTTGTCATCTAATCTTGTTGGGAATGGTACCTTTGTTGTGCTCGACTTTGACATTATAGGACCAGGCACCAAGTTGTCTACCTCCTTGATTAGCTTGTGGTGCTCAGCTTTCTCTTCTTCATAGATGAGCATGTTTGGTGGTTTTAATTCTTTTCCTGATCGTAAAGTAATCACATTTACATGGTCCTTCCCCTCTCTCTAAGGGTTGCTTTCCGTGTTACTAGGGAGACTTTGACCATTTTGCTTCCAGAACATAGTCATTAATTGACCCTTTTGGTCGAAGAGGCTATACATTCCGAATTTGAGTCGCCCACATGTAGCTTGGACTTGTCAAATTTCTTTCTTTATTGTTTGGCCACATGTAGCACGGTTGTTTCCTACGTATTGTTGTTGTCATGGTGGAGGTTGGTAAAGAGGGTTTTGTTGGGTCTGTACTTGATTTGTACCTCCTTGATTGCCTCCCTATTTGAGGTTCGAGTGATCCCTTCAACTGGGGTTGTAAGTATTTGAATATTACCTACATAGCTTGCCTTATTCAATTGGTTTTTAGAGTATGGCTCTGCTCTCAACAACTTGAAAGTCGTCTCCATACAATTAAGCTTTTCTAGGATTCATTGGTATCGATCATCGTTGTTATCTTTGTTCACAACTTTAAATGTTGGAGGCTTGGATTTGTACATAAATCTCTTATGCGCTATAGTCACGAATTCATGGCCATGCCATCTATGATTTTGTAGGCTTGTTCATATGTGTAGAGCATGAGAGATCCTTCGGTCGTTTCATCTAGGCTGGATCTAATGTTACCCTCAACACCATTTTAGAATATTTTGATTTGGAGCCACGCCTATAGTCTATGGTGTAGGCACTTCCAAAGCATTGACTTGTAGTGTTCTCATGCTTCGTACAGGGGTTCACCATTATATTGTTTGAAGTTGGCGATTTCTTGCCTGAGCTAGATGGTCCCACTAATCGGGAAAATTTTATAAAGAAATTTTTCTGCTAAATCATTCCATGTGTTAATTGAATCTAGCTCTAATGACTCTAACCAATCAATCACATTATCGCACAAAAAGAATGGAATTAACCTAAGATGCACAACATCGTGCGATACTCTGTTATACTTAAAGGTGTCACAGAGTTGTAGGAACCGCTTCAAGTGGTGGTTCGGGTCTTCCACCATGTTTCCCTTGAGTTGCAGCGTGTTTTAGATCATCTGAATAGTGGCTGTTTTAATTTTGAAATTATTGGTGTTAATTGTTAGACTTTCTATGCTACCTTACACTGCCTCTAGTGTTGGTAAGGCATACTCGCACAACGTCCTTTACTCCATTAGGACTTCTTCCTGGATATTTATTTCTTGCTCTCGTGGATCTTTGAATAATGGGTTCCCCCGGGGTAAAGTAATCACCACAGGTGGATCGATGTTCATGGATCAATGGGTGCACCTGAATAGTTGCTTTAGATTTGGATGTGGTTCGATTGTGGTGCTAAAGCTTTAGGTCATAAACAACCTAAAAAAATTAAACAAATAAAAATAAAAATAAATAAAAATTAAAAATGTCATTTCTATATTTTTTAAAGTTCCTATTTATGTCATTAATTGTAAATATATTTTCAGATTTAATGCTGAAACCTCCCCGGCCGCAGTACTAACAACTTGATTGCCTATGTGTTATTGTTTATATTAAAAATATCACACAAAAAAATAAGAAATTAAATCTACAGTGTCCGCAAGCATACGAGTTAGTTTGTAAAATAGTATTTGTGTACAACGTAACACAAGAAATATTTTGAAGATCGTACCCAAGGGAGGATGGAATAAATCTATTGAAAATATATTTAGAATAATAAGTCTAAATACTAATAGTTAAATACTTTATTACAAAGAATCATAAAAAATATTAATAAAAAATTAAATAACTAAAATAAGTAAATAATAAGATAGGCAACGACTAAATTGATACCAGCTAGGAAGATTAACCCGTTTTAGTGGTTGTAATTAACTTTGGATTAGGGTTTTAGGGTGGATTAACTATCAATTAACCAATTATTACCTCCCAGCCTCTAACTAATTAATCAATTGGCTGATAATTACTTATCTCCCAACCTCATTTTATTAACCAGGATAAACTACGATTTACTCGACCAAACTTATTTCCTAATCTCATTTAACCTATGATTACTTTCTAGGGTTGCCAAGCCTAAGGTTTATGAATGCGTAATCTATACCAACTAATCTTATCGGGGAACCCTAAATCCTCCATTAATCACATTCCCATCCACTCATTAATCTCCTCTAAGGGATTTAGCCACTCATGTTATTCATAATCTTAATCTCAATTGAATAAAACATGTAAAGAACATGATTGAATCAAAAGAGAAAAGAGATTAAAATAATCCTGATTCAGTGTTGAGTAAAGTGCGAAGTAACGGATCTCTTGATTGGAATAATCAAATATCATCACTTGCGAAAGGAAAATGACTGAAATACTACGATTAGATAATAAAACTCTTGAGTTGAAACTGATTGCAAGAGAATAGAACAAAGAGTTTATTAAAACCAAAAGAAAACTAAGTTTAATCCTACTCCTAATCTACGAGGGTTTTTTGAAGGCGCCTAAGATGATTAAGTTACATCAAAACCATAAGGTCTTATTTGGATTCTTGGTTGCCCAAATTAGGTCTTTGGCACATCCTCGGTGTTAGTATAAATTCGATTGTGGGGACAAAAATAGCCCTAGAAACTTGGTTTGCACGTCGGCCTTATGTCACCATACACCACCTATGGCCCAACATGACAAAAAAATTTATGCCTTCCTAGTTCTGTGTCGTGCTTTAGTGACTCGAGAAGCTTGTTCATCACTTGTCATTTGCTTCTATGTCAACTGGGCTTATAAATCATCATCTTACACACTCAATTACACAAATTAGCATTACTTAAGGCCCGTGTCAGCCTAATAGGTCACAACACTCACAAAATGTGTTAAAAACAATTATTTTTACTCGATTTTAATCCTAACTACTACTTACTAAAAATGTAATAATAAATACTAAATTGGCTAGAAAATAAGTTACTTAAGTGTGAAAATAAACCGAAATTACTACTACATTTGACGACATGTCAAAGATATAGGAGACTTCCAATCATGTTTGTGTAAATGGTTTGGGGAGTGGGCATTCTCGCAGTGTCTAAACATAGTTTTTCACTTATAAACATAGGTGTTGGCTTTGATTTCTTTAAACTAAACTTTTTCATGAGATTCATAGCATATTTCTCTTGGGAAAAAAATTTAATTCTCCAAATGCTTGATTTGGAGTCCAATGAAGTAGGATAGTTCCTCAACCATACTCATTTTCACAAATGAGTCTTTAGTTAAAATGGTGGTAGCACTAATGATTATGTCATCCACATATATATGTGCTATAATAGTTGTCCTTCTTTGTCTTCTTATTAACAAGGTATTGTCAACTGAATCTCTCTCAAGCCCCTACCTAATTAGATATTGTGATAACCTTCCATACCTTGCTCAATGGGCCTATTTTAAACCATAAAGTGCTTTCTTTAGTTTGTAGACATGTCCAGGATGTGTTGGATCTTCAAATCCTTTAGGTTACGCTACATACACCTCTTCATTCAAGAAACCATTTAAGAAGGAACTCTTAACATCCATCTTGGACAACTTCATATGAAAATGTGCAACTATTGGAAGTAATATACAAATGACCTCCAATCTAGCTATTGGGGCAAAGGTTTCTTCAAAGTCATTCCCTTCTACTTGAGTTTAACCTTGAACAACCAACTTTTCTTTATTTCTTGTAATATTTCCTTATTCATCTATATTGTTTTTATCAACCCACTTGTTGCCAGTCACATTGAAATTAGATGTTTTAAGAACCAATTCCCACAATACATTTCTTTCAATTTGTTGTAGCTCTTCTTGCATAGGTTGTATCCATTCAGCATCTTGTAAGGCTTCTTCAACTCATTTTGGCTATATTTGGAATATGTAACATGTCAAACGAACCATATCTCCATAGTTTTGCCTTGGTCTACCTCTTGTTTTGATCCCATCATGTATACTGCCAATGACATCAGCTGTTGAATAGTTCTTTTTTACCCTTGCTTGGGGTTGAAGTGGTTCATCAGCATAAGACAACTCCCTAGTTTCGCCACTAACTTTATTTTCCTAGTTTTCTACCATCTTCTTCTTCTTCTTCAAACTTGACAATGCTAATGGGGGTAGGCCTAGCCTTGGGCACTGGATTAGAAATTGTGTCTTTATCATCATCACCATGGATTTCATGAACTCCAGCATTATCTACCACCATATATTGCCTCCATGACTTTCTTTATTCATTTTTTGAATACCTTATAGGCTCTTCTGTTCACAATATACCCAATAAAGATACATTCATCAGATTTAGTTAAACTTATCTTGGTATTTCCCATCTCTCAAGATGTAACAATTGCTTCCGAAGACAAGGAATTGCTTCACTATAGGTTTCTTTCCTTTCTACAATTCATATGGATGTGCTTAAGTGTTATCATAACTTTGTTGATTACATACATAGTTGTGTTAATTACCTTAACCCAAAATTGATGCTAGATGTTTTTGTTGTTTAGCATAACTCTTTCCATTTTTTGTACAATTTTGTTCTTCTGTTCTAGTACTCCATTCTACTGAAGAGTTTTTAGAATTGAGAACTCGTCTTTTGTCCCTTCCTCATCATAAAATTTCCTAATCTCTTTATTCTCAAATTCACACCCATGACCATTACTTATCCTCCTTATTAGTCCAATGCATTTTCTTTGTTCGTTCATAAGTGCCCTATACAATGATTTAAATTCATCAAATGCATCTAAGTTTTCTCTAAGAAACCTTACCCATGTAAACTTGGAGTACTCATCAACACACACATGGGCATATATTTTTCCTCCAAGGCTTTCTTCCTGAACTGGACCAAATAGGTCAATATGCAATAGCTCAAGAGGAGCTTTGGTCTCTATGTGAGTTAACTACTAGTGCTTTCCACAGTGTTGTTTAACTTTTACAAAACTATTACAAACTTTAGGGATGGTCCTTGTAGGTTTAGGAATGCCTCAAACTGTCTCGTATCTAACTAGCCTATGCCATCCATCAAAATGAATGTAACCAAGCTTCTCATGCCATAGTTCCAAATATAATGTTCTAGGCCTATTATAGTCTATCATGGGTATGACTTTATAATAGTTATCATAGGTTTGACCTCCTTCCATGATCAATTCACCAGTTGTGTTAGCGGCAATGCACTTATTTTAGTAAAATTAACCAGTATACATTGATCATAGAGTTGACTAATACTTACTATATTTTTTTAGATCATCTACAAGCAACACATTCTTCAAGTGACGCATGCTTGGAACATTCAAAGTACCCTTACCATCAACAAAAGTCACTTTTCCACCAAAAGAATTTTAAAAATCAGTAAGATAAGTCTGATTACTTGTCATGTTTCATGAACAACCATTGTCAAAAAAACCAAATTCCATCTATGGTAGACTTAAAAGATTGATGAGCAACCACCAAACATTTGACCTATTTCTTTACCCAAGTTGGTTTCTGAGCTTTTCTAGTTGCAATGCCACGAGAAATAGGCATTATCCTTGGCACTAGATTCCTCCATCTTAGTTCACGAAGAATTTTGAAACAACGTGGCCTTATGTGACTAGAAGCACCACGATAGTGGCAAATCACTTTATAAGGATGGCCAATCCTTTTTAGGAGCTTAGAAATTATCAGCCTTGAGCTTTCCCTAGTTTCCTTTAAATTTGAAGCTTTAACAAACACCATAGGTCGTTCTTCCACAACTTTACCTTTGTATACAAAATCTAAGCCCCCTCTACCTTATCTCTTTTACCAACTGCTGACATCTCATTGAGCTTACTGTTGCCAATTGTCAACTTTTCAAGCATACATTTGGCCCTAACCAATTCCTTCTTGATCTTCACAGAGTTTTTGAGTTCTTCTACAAGAAGAGATTCTTTTAATGCTACCTACTTGACCGGCAATACCTTCTCATATTTCAATAGTTTGATATCTTGAGATAATTGTTTGTTGACTTCACACACCATGCTCCATTTTCCCAACCTATCTTTGTAATATTTTAGAAAATCCTCACCACTCTAGTATCAAGATCATCTTTAAAATCATCATTTACATTGATAGTGAAGGCAATAAAATTTTGATGATCCTCTTTTTAATCAGACCCACTAGATGAGTCTTCATCACTCCAAGTAGGACATAGTGACTTTTTCTTCAAGGTGTTAGCACACTTAGATTGAATATATCCATACCTTTGATAGTCATAACATTGTACTCCTTTTTTTTGTCCTTTTATGGCTCTTCCCTGATGACAATTCCCTTTATCTTGTTTTTTGGTGCATTTTAAATAGCTTTATACTTTTTGAACCTCCTCGCTTATTTCTTGAAGGCCTTATTGAATTTTTGTGTTAACAAGGCAATCTGTTCTTAAAGATCTTTAATAGTTACATTAGAGGAAGTGGGTACTGCCGTAGTGGCTTTAAAGGCTATATTTTGTCTCATTTACTCTTGCTTCATTTTGCATCATTAAGATGTTGGATTTGGTGCCCTAAGTATAGTATTTTCATCTATGTACACTTGTAATATTTCGAATAGATTGGTTAATAAAATTATTCATGAATTACATTAGTACCCTTTGTACATTTTCCTCACGTAGTTTTTGCATGTAAAGCAACATAGAAGCAAATATTAGCTCACTAGTTGTCTAATGTTTAACTAATACTAAGCGGTATTACGTGGTTGAATTGTAATATGGAAAGACAACTTATATTAGTAGACAAACCTAAACATGTCCTTAATTTAATAAAAAATGAGCAAAATAATTGAAAGAATAATATGTCATCTATTAGTTCCAATTTAGGAGATGCCTTGTCTTGGGCATCAGAATGGATGACTCCCAAAAGCTAGAGACATAGATGTGATTGATTGTATATCGAACTGGACCCAAGAAGAAAAAAAATCATATATCCATTTATGGATTTATTCACTTGTGAATTCATATTGGGCCATACCTTGATCCTGAGTGGACGAAGGACTATGTATGTGTGACTCGCATGCTTTGACGTAGATAAAAGCCTAAGTTCAAATAGACAAAGAATTGAAATCTGGTGCATTGGGAATACGACTTCTGTAGTATGTAACGTCATTCAAAATAGTGGAATTCATATCCTGAGATATGGTAAATGATATCCTTTCATTGGCATTACATGATAGATGAAAAGTAAACATGGCCATGGGTCATTCATCTTTGTGATGAATTACTTGATTTCTATTTGATAGCAATTGACTTTTCATGAAGAAAGATGTAATGATTACCATGAGATAAAATAGGATCATATTGGGAGAAAAAATTTATCCCAAAGAGATTAAGGATATCCTATGAGGGTACCCTCACTTATGACAAGGTCATTGGATAAACACTGATCGAGTTGTTTTCGTAATGGTATGTCACGAGGGAGAGCTCAGCCATGATACTATAGTGAAATAACTTCGTGACTAAATGAGTTTATAATTAATAAGAGAAAAGCTAGAACTTAATTATAAATCATTTGAGCTCTAATTGAATATGTCCAATCTATCCCTTCGCTAGCTCGTTGAAACTAGAAATGAATTGCATGTTGAATCAAATGAACAAAAAAGGATAGAAATGGTAAAGTAAGAGAAATGAGAAACATTTAGAAATGAATGTCAATTTCTCTTAATGGAAATGACCTAGAAATTAATTCTTGATTTTTCAAATTATTAATTAATTAATTAAATTTCGAAAATGGAAATAAATTAATTGGTCACAGTGAATCTGTTGAATATAGAAATATTAAATATATTTTACCATAGTTTCTTTTACGGTAAAGTCATCTTGATTTTAACAAAATTAGAATTGGGATGAAAAAATTATTTAATTGGAAAATTAATTTATTTATTTAAATTAATTTAAGATTTTTTATTTTAGGAAATAGAAAAACAAGTATTAGGTTGGATTGAATTATAAAGTACTAGGTTAAAATTCCAGGAAATAATTATAATTGAACTTGATACAGGAGAGGCCCAAATGCCCCTCATGTTAATGCTAAGGACAACAAACCCTAGGATATTTAACTAGGGTTGTCACCTCCAATCCTACTTAGACTAGGATTTAATTTTTCTATTGAAATAGACTTCTACTAATTCAACAAAAGGTTTCACTTTTTTTCCCCTCTAAATAGATGACACTGGTAGGGCTAAATATAGAACTCTAAGATATTAATATTCTACTCAAAAGCAGTGATAATTTATTTTCTAAGTATAAATTCTATTTTTCTAAATAAGAATTTTATCGGTTTCTATTAAAGAGAGAATTTTGCTTTACCAATGAAAGTAAAGAGAATACTTTTGGTTTTTTTTTTTTCATTCGAATTCGTTCGAGCCCACACTCGAAGTAGTTCATGGTATAAGAATAGTGAAGAATGTCATTTGGTTGAAAGTCGAGAACGATAAGGAGCCATCTAGTTAAAAACATGTGTGATTTTAGTAAAGGGTGTATTGCGATAAATATCACAAATCGGCTCGATTTTCAAATTTTTAATTTTTCACTATGCAAGAAAACTCTTTTCAAAATGGATTTTTTCCAACATAAGATTTATTTCAAAAGTCTGTAATGAACCATTAAGTTCATCAAAAGCTAACCTATCTAGATCCTTAGCCTTTTCAATAGCATTAACCTCTATCTAGAACCTTTCAGGTAGAGATCTTAGAACATTTCTAACTGAATTAGCATTAGAGTATTCCTCTCCCAATGCAAATGTTTTATTTGAAAGATCACACAACTTTGTATAGATACGTAACACCCATTACGTAGTCTGGCTATCGGACCCAAGTAATAGGATGCTACAACAAATACCAAACAATTTACATACAATTTATCCATATAATTTTCAAATAAATATTAAATAACCACACACAAACGTGTATAATTATATATTAATCAATCTATTTCAAGTAGAAATTGAGTATACATAAGCCTAAAAATAATTTGGTATTGAATATGGACTAAATCAAATAAAAAAAACAACAAGGAAAAATCTGCATATAAGGAATGTACGGCCATGTCCCCTGGCCATGTGCATAACTCAGCCCGTGTGTGAAGAACCACACGGTCATGTTGTTAAACCATGTACGAGAGCCATGTTCATGTGAGATAGGCCATATAGTCGTGTGAGGGATCACATGGCCGTGTGGATAGGTCACATGGCCGTGTGAGCAACTTGTGTAACTCCCTATGCCCGTGTGCACCAAAATCACTTAAAATTTTACAAACCACACGGTCGTGCCACGAGCCCATGTATCATACACGACCGTGTACCAAGATGTGTCTCAAGCCATGTGTAGGGGTGAACGTTCGATCGAATCGAATCAAATTGAATGAAAAAATTTCAAGTTAATCGAGTTGACGAATCATATTTTATCATCCTAATTTGATTTGAAATTTTCTCAAATCGAGTCGAGTGAAATGGATGTCGAATAGAACCGAATCGAATATATTTGTTCGAGTTAAATTTTAAAAAATAATTTTGGGTCCTTGTAACTATTGTCATCCACCGTAATAAAATTTGTCCACTATAATTAAATTTTTTATTCACTTTCATCACCTCATAATTTTTCTATTAATCTTTTATATATAGATTAGTTTTTTTGCTTGCTTAGTTGTTTCAATTATCTTCAGATTCTTGTCACTATGTATTTTGGAATTAAAAAATATATTAAATGTAAAAATGTGATTTTTTTAATAAAAGTTATTTTAAAGATAAAATGTGAAATTGATACTAATATAAAATTTTAACATGAATATTTTATGGCATCGTTAATAATTCAATTTTAATATAAATATTCAATATGACTAAACAATTTAATAATATAAATAATATAAAATGTGAAATTTAATTTAATAATATAAATAGTAGATATAAATAAAATTATTATTATTTATGTTTAGGGGGTTTTTTTGGATAATTTTGATTTTTTATTTGGGAGTAAATGGTGAGAAGTAAAAGTTTAGGGGGAAAATAAAAAGTTTTAAGGAGTAAAAGTTTGAGACAAAGTAAATAGGGAGATTAAAATTTTGGAGGGAAAATATTAAAAAAAATTTGGGGGATGAGTTTGGGGTAGATGGGGGATGGGATGGGATGGGAAGGGAGTAAAAGTGGGAGAGAGTAAAAATTTTGGGGAAAAATAAAAATTTTTGAGGGTTTTTGAGAGTAAAATTTTGAGGAAAAGTAAATAGGAGAGTAAAATTTTGTTGGGAGATGGATTTTGGGTAGATAGGTTGGGAAATGGATTTTGGGTAGATAGGGGGTTGGGATGAGAGGAGAGTAAAAGTTTTGGAAGGAAAATGGGAAGGAGTAAAAGTTTTGAGGGAAAAGTAAAAAGGTTTGGGAGTTTGGGGTAAAAAAGTAAAATATTAAGTTTGATATTTGAATTTTTCGTGTTATTTGAATTTGAAAACTCAACTCGATTCAAACTCGAAATTCGAAAAAAAATTCGAGTTGACTCGAATAACTCGATTCGTTTAACCCAAAATTCAATTTTTTTATTTTTTCGAGTCGAATCGAGTTTTGCTAACCCCTAGCTGTGTGTATCTGGAATTGCCTTTCAAAACAAGCAATTTACCCATGAAACACTTCTATCACAAGCTATCCTTTAAGCCATCTTTAACCTATTCAAAAGCATTTAATTCAAAACAAAATCATCATTTTAAATAACCATCTTAAGTGTCTAACCAATATACCACAATTGGCAACTTAATCAACAATTTAAAACTAGCCAAATGACCGCATTCATTCATGCCAATATACCTTTAATGGTACTAAAATAAGTCAAGCCAATCATGAACACATTCAACTTTATAGCCATTCCACACTTGATTTTCATTTTAGCTTATTAACCTAGATACAAAAGCTACCAAAACTTTTAAGTAAAACATAAGTATCAACATGACTTTTACTAATCCCAAAGTAAAACATAATCTAGTCATATCATGAATCAAACCAAGTCCAAGCATCAACCAAACATAGTGCCTAGAATATACCACTTCATCCATGAAGACATTAAGCAAATAACTAAAGCAAACATCAAGCTATCAACAAAATGATCATTTCCATCACATTTGTAAATATCTACATAACCTTTAAGAGCCAACAAAACTCAAAATGACCATAAGAAGTATAACATATCCTAAGTACATGACAAGACCAAAATGAACAATTCACCAACATTTAAGTTCAGGGTTGCCATTGGATGTTGCGTTGACGATCAAATTAATAAGTACCTAACATAAGTACGAAAAAAATAAAATCGTACGCGGAGTATAACTCAGTGGTATTTCTATAATATGAATATTTAAAACATAATATAAGTCATAATAAAGCATAAACTTAATAAAGATAATAAGTGATATGAAAACTCAATAGGTTAATTCACAAAGTCATTAATGCTAATATGCTCATTTACCATTATTAATGTGAAAGCCTTATTTAGGCCCTAATCGGGAAAGTGGTTTCGGAACCACCAAAACCGAGTCAGAAATTTTTTTAAAAAAATATTATTTTCAGTGTTTTTATTATGTGAATTGTCTATTGTGAAAATTTGGTGGTTAAATTTTGTCAATTGGATGTTAATTTATTAAGTAAGGATTTGATTGCATAAAAGAAAATTTTAGAAGACTATATTGTAAGTGCCGAATTGTGAGGGAGCATTACTGTTGGAGGGTTTAAGATGAAATTAGACCATGCATAATTTGCATGGTCATTTTCGGTCATGGCTTAGTGGAGGAGTAATGATATTAAAAGGGGTTAATTTGGTAATTCAATAGTAATAGCTTATGCATGTAATAGTAAATCATGGTAGTTGCTCATTCTTACTCATGTTTTGCCGAAACTAAAGAAATTAAACTAAGAAGAAACTTTGGAGCATTCGGCACTCTTGGGAGCTAAAAAATTCAAGGTAAATTCATGTTAAGTTGATTATACTTTGATGAATTTGAGTTGCTTACCCGATTCTACCTTGAACCCATGAATCTATTTCTTGAATGGATGATGGTTACATGTTCGGTCATGGGTAAAAGGTGTTAATTTAGAGATTTTGATAGAAATTGATGAATAAGTATTTGATAGACATTGTGATGTTAAAATCCATGAAATTTTAAGATTATAAGTTTAGATTATGAATGGAAGCCTTGTGTGGCTCAATTTCTTGAAATGAGCATTTGGCCATGGTTAGGATGTGCCAATTCGTTGATAATTGATGTTTGTGTAATGAGAAATGATATATGTGATTTACTTGATAATTAAAAATCGGCTAAAGTGATTAATATGCATTTTGATAAATTTTACAATGGCCGAATGTGGACATGAACCATATGTGAATAAATGGTTGTTAATGAGGTAGTCGTATATGTGTATTTGGGAAAGGAAACTATCTTTGTTGGAATTAGTCATGCCATTGTTAAATTGAATTTTGAGATAATGAAATTTAATGATAAATGAAAGAAATTGAGTTGAGTGTATACGAAAATGGCAAATGGTGAGCTTTGGTAGCTTAAAGAAGTATTCGGCCTTGATACATTCATAGGATTTATGCATGAAATTGGTGTTTTAAAGTGTTGAAAATGAGAAACGGTCAAAAGGTGAATTGTGAGTTGTTAAAATTGATAAATGTGGTTTCAAGGGGCATAATGATGTTCGGCTAATGTGGTTTAAGTGTGAATTTTGTGCTAAATGTTTGATGATGATAGAAAGGTTAAAAATAACCTATGTTGTGTATAATTTTTACTATGACTCATGTGAGTATTAGTCGAATGTGACCTAAAATATAGTGAATGTTGTTGCTATGATTTAATAGTAATTGCTGAGTGTGATTAATGATAAGTTAGATGGAATTAAAGTTAGTTAAATAAGGCTATTAAGGCCTAATTAGTTTCTTGTTACATTCAGCCAAAGGTATGAACAATTAAGTCATAATGAATTACAATTTTTTTAATTTAGCTCAAGAGCAAAGAGAGCCAAATTCGGATAGGGGAAAGGTGAAGGTGGTGGAATAGTCGATCCGTAGTTGTTCAACGACAATCAAGGTAAGTTTTAAGTAAGTGAACATAAGTGACATTAAAATATGACATGATATACTATATGGAAATAAATGGTAGTTGTACTTATGTTACCAAATAGCAAGCATGAAATGATAATGTGATGTGCTACAAGAAATTATATGATGAGTGAACTATGTTATATGTGTTTTATTCGAATGATGGATAACTTTATATATATGCACCTCGGCTATATGCAAATCTGAAATATATGTTACGAAAATATGAGAAAATATGTGATTTAGTTGTGGTAATATATTCATCGGGCTTTGAGCCTAGCAGGCGTAATGCTGGTGAAATAATATCAGGCCTCGAGCCTAGCAGGCGTAATGCTGATGAAGATATATCGGACTTATAAAGTCTAACAGGCCTTGGGCCGGTGATGAACTCAGGTTGTTACCTAGCAGGCTAGTTGCCGGTGAACTGATAAACGTATAATATTATGAGGTCTTGTGTTAATACGGCTTGTGGATTCGTTCAATGAATTAATTTATCCAGGTATGTATGATTTATTTATGCACAAGAGGAAGATGTAGATTGGATGATCTATATGAAATGTAGTACATATGAAGTGATTATACGTTTATGTTCATGTATGAACATTCGGCCTTTGTGAAATTAATTGTGGAAGAATATAAATATATACATGATTGTGAACATGGAAGTTAAATGTGGATATGATATAGTATTCTATGTCGACTTGATTGAATTAAAGTTGGCTATGAAATATTTAAGTGTTCATGACTATATGAATTCAAAGTTAAATGAAATGACATGTTATAAGTGCATATATGTGATTATGCATATTCGGTCAAGTCGTGCAATACATAGATAATGACATATCTATGATGTCAGATATTTGGTTTAAGTAGATATGGTTTATAAAGAGAAATTTAGATTTGTGAGCTAGTACAATGAATCGAAAGTATATGTGGATACTGTATATTAGTGAGTTTAGTTAGTTTAAATTACTTAAGACTTACTAAGCTAATTAGCTTACTTCGAGTGTCTTTGTTACTCTGTTTTATAGATCTCGTTTGAAAGCTACGAGTTCGAGGATTCAATTTCAGAGTCATCCACACTATCGCTGCTATTTTGGTATTTTGATAGTCTATATTTTGAAAGATGGCATGTATAGGCTTAACTCTCTTTTGAATCAATCGATATTTTGAAATTTTATATATATTTTAAGCCATGCGAAAATGGCTTGCCTATTAATTAAGTATGAATGCATGGTTTCATGGAATTATATGGTTCAATATTATATGAGCATTTGTTAATGTTATTTTGATAATTATGTTTTGATGTTAAAATTACATGAATGAATGATTTATCTATGAATTAACAAATATGAATAACATTTTATGTGAAGTGATACAATATGCATTAGGATATACAGTATAATTGAATTGGTTTAATAAGTTAAATGTTAGTTGGGCATGGTGGCATGCATATTCGGCTTATAGGTAAAATAAGCATTTTATTTTTGCTTTGAGTGTTGTAAATTTTTTATTGGTGCTACATGTCATTGAGGAATGTAGTTATAAATGTGAGAGTAAATTTTTACCAATTGAATAGTGATTACTTTATATGGTACATAAATTGTTTAAGGTATATTGATCACGCATGCACATATACGTATTATTAGTAATACTATGATTTGTTTTAATTGATTGATCGTGAAGTAACTTTGGATTAGGAATTTATAAAAGGTTTAGAAAAACATAATCATAAATGTTTAGTCAAAGAGATTATATTTTTATGCCTGTTTGATAATAAGTGAATAGCCTGGTTTGTCTTCTGATATGTAATACCTTGTAACCCTAATCTGGCGACGGATACAGGCTAGAGGTGTTACAATTAAGACATAACAATCACCTTTCATAGTCATTAGTATATTCAACCAATGTAATGGCACATTTCATCTCAATTTCTCATTTCAAGTGTTCTTTGAACATATACAATCAATATTCATAGTTCAGTCTACTATTTCATATTCCCTTTTCACATTTAATTTCATTCAATAACATTTGCTATTTCAATAGCATTGCCATTACCATATCATTTGCCATTTCAAAATCATTGTCTCGATTTCACCATTTACTTTCCCTATTAACACTACTCGAATTTGGATGAATACACAAATCCAACCAACACACCAAATTAGCACCCGGTACCTGACAGATAAATCCGTAATAATGAATTGTGCCTAGTGTTAGTCAGAGAAACCTACAAATAGATGCACCAAGAACTGGTCGGTATAACCGAGAAATGGGGTGCCCAGCACTCCCCTACACGTAGTCGTAAAACCTTGAACTCTTCCTATCCTATGGTATGCCAATTATACTCGACCCTGCCTGGACAATTAATAGGGTAACATATTTCTCGATTCAATCATAAACCAATTCCTCAATTCTTTAACACAACTTCATCAATCCAATGATTCAATCATATATATTCATATACAGAGCCACATATTTCATTTCCGTATCAAAATCAATTTCACATTTTAAATAATATTCAATATTTCTGCATCTATTCAATACAATCCTTAACACAATTAACAAATTCAACCACTTCGAAATATATCTCACTAAATAAAAAATTATAGCTTACCTTATAACTTACCATGCAATACACTGTACAAATGCAAAAATTGAAATAATTTAGATTATAGAAACACAAACCGTAAACTCTGAGCTATTCATCGATGACCTTGTCCTTTCCTTTCTTTCTCGAGGATTTCGGGTCAACGTTAGCTACATATTAAAACAATATAATAAATTAACACTACATAACCCAATTTGCATTCAGTTGCTAAATTATGACTTTTGCATATTATTAAATTTAGTCAATGAAATTGGGACTAACCTAACTTTCACAATTAACCCCCCCAACTTTATGTCGGATTTCCTAGAGTCCCTATAGGACTTTATATATTTCAATTACACCCCAAATTTTAAATTTTTCACAATTTAGTCATTATTGTACAAAATCATCAATTGACTTTGCAAATTAGTCCCATTTTACTTCTAACCTTAAAATCTATCAAAATAACACCTCAAACTTAAATTATTTAACAATGACAACATTTTCAATCTTGAACAAGACCAAAAACTACCATATGGGTTAGCTAGCTTATATTATTAGGGTTCTGACAATATAAAAATTACAAGAAAAGGAACTAAAATGACTAACCAATTAAAATTTTTGAAACCTTTAATGCCATGCGTCTTTCTCCATTTTTTTTTTTGCTTCGAAATGGATTGGGTGAAAGGAGAATAATGTTTCTCTTTCAATCCACTATATCATATTTTAGTTTCTTTTAATTTTATTTAGTTTTTATTTTATTATTTTAACATTAATTTAACTAAAGTTTATAAAATATTATATATAATACTAAGTTTTAGCCGACCACACACATATATTCTTATATATGGTTTTTTTTTTTTACTTTATAAGTCCTATGTATTAAATTCTAATTGTAATTCCTTAATAATTCTTACTTTACTCACTTACACGATTTAGTCTTTGTACTCTAATAAAACACTATTTCAACAAAATTACCAATCCAAAATTTAATTCACTTTTAAAATATCTTCGTAAACATGTAATAGAAATATTTATAGGTTCGATTTACGAAAACGGGGCCTCAAAACCATACTTTTCAGTACCATTGATTTTTGGGTCATTACAAGATATCATTAATTGTTTCTAATTCTTGCATTCTAAGACTTTCAAATTTTGATGTTAACATTTGCATCTTCAATTGTTTGACAATTGTAATGCCTTCATGAGCAGTGTCCAATATATCCCATGCTAATTTTTTCACAATAGATTTTGAAATTCTTTCAAATTCTTGAAGATCAAGTCCACAGAAAAATAACATATAGTTCTTTGTTATTAGCATTGGCTAGTTTTTGTAAGTGGTCCACTGAACTTTAGGTTTGACTATTCCCCCATGTTCAGTGTCTATCTTAGGGGATTCTCAACTTGTCAACATAACATGCCATGCCTTTTTATCAATGGACTTAATGTATACCTTCATTTATGCTTACCAGTAAGCATAGTTTCCAACTTCGAGCATATGAGGATCAAATATAGAAGAACCTTCCATGACTTAAACCTAACAACCTTTAAGATCTCCACTAGTTACATTAAATGAAAGGCTCTGATACCAATTTAAATTATTAAACCATTGCTAGTGAATAAACTAAGTGCTTAAAAGGAGTAACAGGAAAGTGAGAACTTTTCTGGCATTAAACCTGGAAATCGAAAACATAAAGAACACGCAGGAATTGTTTATGCAGTTCAATTTCCCTATGTCTATGAAGCCTAGCTCAGTGAGAAATATCCACTCCCTTTAACATTTACGATAAGTGAACTTAACCTGCGACACACCTCGTGACTCTCTTCACTTTCGAACCTTAAAGAAAAAATACTTTCACCATTAAGTTCACCTCTGTGAAATTAGCAAGTAAAACCACAACACAAACGATTTTACTAACCATTTGCACTTTAAGAAATGTTTTTTAACTTGAGAAAGATAAGTGCTAAAATCTTTCAGTACAAAAATCTATACAAGTCTCCCTATAACACCCCAAACCCGACCCAGACGTTATGGTTGAATCTGACGATGTCACATTGATGTGTTTTTCGTAAAGTATGACGTCATTGAAAACCCCTTTCTATTTAACCTTTTTGTGATATCTTATGATAATTTTAAGACATGTCATTCATTTTCAAAACGTGAGTCTCTATCAAAAAGTTTTTCATATTTAAAACATTATCAATTTACAAATCATCATTTACTTAAAAAAAAAACGTTACAAATTTTCTAAATATCATTTTATTACAGAAGCTTTTTGAAATAGCATACTTGTGCATATTTTGATAAGACGTTTGATTTGTTTTAAAAATTTTGATTCCTTCTACCTCTAGCAGTTATAAATCAAGCATTAATAAAATAAATCGCAAATTAAAATAAAAACCAAAGAGGCCTTTATTACAGAAAATACCCCAAAATAAAAATTAAAAAAATTTAGTTAAGTACTAAAACAGAACGAGTTAAGTCATGTGGCCACCGCTATGTCCTCCGCCGCACCGATCCGTCTCTATATTTGGGGATTACCTGTACAGTAAAATAGAAGGGGGTGAGTTTATGGAAACTCAATGAATAATCCCTATGCAACATGCAGTCAATATGTATTCAATAATAGACTGGGCTTAAGCCTTTCACAGTAGCAGTATTAATTTGGGCCTTAGCCCATCACATTATTAGTCATTAGAAGGGCCTTAGCCCATTACAATATCAGTATTAGTGACAGTATCATAATGCATGTCCTACCCAACCATCCGCTATACACCATCTCCTGTCCAACCTTGCACTCCTGTGGGGATCAAGTCACCCACCCATCCCAACACTTCCAAGTTAGCACCGGTTGTAGCACTAAACAGTATTTGCAGTAGAGCTACCAATATAATAGGCTTAGAGCCATCAGTGGTTTGCAGCAGAGCTGCGAGAACAATACACTTCCTCTAATCATCTTAAATCCATCCCTATACAATGCATCATGCAAATATGTTATGTCATTTCGTAATATTATACATGTACTCAATACAGTTAAAAAAATAGCATGCTAAAATATAGTTATACATGAACATATATATATACAGATCACATAGGGGCATAACAGTCATTCAATCAATTAGGGTTAAAGTACGCTTACCGACCCTACAGTAGGTCCACAATCGTCTCAGGCAACCCGTGCAACCTTAGCAGTCAAATAGTGGAAATGGGCCCACAGCCCATATTGCGAGCATTGATTCCAAGCAATAACATAACCATATATCAAAAGCACTTACCAGCGATAGACACTGCCCTAAATGCCCAACCTCAACAGCAGCACAGACCGATCACCGCCTTACACCCTACCACAATTATAACAATCCTCTTAGCCACTAATTAAGAAATAAAAGACATGAGACGAAACATCACTTACCAATCGCACAACAGTAAACGGAAACAGTAGGTTACGGCACTAAGAAGCAGATTAGAAACAACAGTAGTCGGCAGAAAGAGAAAAAAAGGGAAAAGAAAATGGCCGAAATCACAGCATTAACGTACCAAAGAAAAAGAGCAGTCGACAGATCAATAAAGAAAAATCTAGAGCCAAAGTTGAGATTTTGGGTAGAAAAGAATGACTAAATCCAGCTAAGGGAACAAAAGAAAGAAACGTTCAAAATTTTCGGCAAGAAAAAGTAAGCAAAAAAAAAAAGAGAAGTAGAGAGACCCAAAAGAAAAATTTTCTGCACAATGGGGAGAAAGGAAAGGTATGACCGAATTTTTGAGTAATCCACACTTCAAATTCGGCACAACTCTTCCACTACACTCAAATTCCTTCTTTTTCTCCCTAAAATCCTCAACTGATATCCCACTTATCCAAATCCCCTCATAATTGAAAATCCCTCTCAAAATCCTCCTAAATATTCGGCCACACACCCCACACTTCATAACCACTCAGTGTTTCAGTCAAACACCAACACCTATATAGCACAAGTAATAAAAATAATCCCTTGCTTATGCAAGTACTCGAACCCCAGACCTCTTGCTCATTTGCACTCCCCTTAACCACTAGACTAGCAAGCCCATTCTGATAGATTTCACCAACAATTATTTGTAAGTCTATTGACTAAAGCCAAGGGTTTATTCATTAAAAAGAAAAAATTGCTCAAGCCAAGGCTTGAACTTGGGACTTCTCAAATACTTCCCAGAACACTTAACCACTAAAGCAGGCAGTTATTTGTGTACAACAACGTACGAAATTAAATGTTAAGGATTTTGGGGCGTTACACTCCTCTTTAAATAGATTTATATTCCAGACTTTCAAACATAGAAAGTCTATTACAATCTCACTAAAACAGTAACACAATAACCTATTTACAATATAAAAATAGAGAATAAACTAAACATAGATTCTTGGCAAATAATCTCATAGTGTTTCAATCCAGTTCAAATGTCCATGTTGCAAGAGATTGGCTCTGGTGATTTAATTCGATCTTATCTTCAATACGAGTTTCTGGAAACACAAAAATTTATATAATTTTTCGTACCTACTTCTACTTAAAATCAGACAGTTTTGGTAAAATTCTTGTCATAAAATAATTAATTTTTATAAAATAAATTAAATGTGCTAAAAGTTTGAACATGTTGATTTTTAGTCAATTTGATAATTATTTTTAGTGAATTTTGATTATTTTTGACAGATTTGCACAAAAGGCCAAAATTGACCCGGCAAACACAGCTAGAAGAACAAAACTGATAAGCAATTTGAAGTAACAAGGCGAAATAATTTCCAGCTTAAGACGGTCCAAATATGTGTATTTATTCATAATATAATTAATTTTAATTTATTCCCAATTTAATTTGGGCTAAATAGATTAATTTTAATTAATTATGGAAAAAGGGCTCAGTTGAACCGCACCAGTTGAACCCAATTTATCGAACCGAACCAGCCACCAATTGGGCAGCCCAGAACCATCCAAATGCTGACCCAAATCAGCATTTTTCCTGATTAAATAAGCCTATAAACAAGTCCTTGAAAGACCTCCAAATTGCATTCAAACCCCACTTTAATTCAAGGCTTTACGGATTTGCCCTAGGCTAATTTTAGCAAAGTTGAAAGCTTCAACTTTGCCATGTGGATGGCCAACCATGTGGGGAGTCTCTTGGCTGTTGGAGTTTGCTATTTTTAGTATCCCTCCTCAGCTATAAAAGGCACCCTATGCTGCCCATTCAAATCATCCCTCATTCCACAACATTCTCTCATCCTCTCTTCTCTTCTCTCAAATTTTCTCTCTTCCTTTTTCCATTCCATTCCCCCTTTCCCTTGTGCTGATTTCCACTCTTGAAAAAGAGGTCTTCTTCAGCCATCTTGGTCAGCAATCAAGGATTCATAGAAGCCTTGCTCGACGAAGACAACGGAGACAAAGAACAGAGCAATCAGTCAGGCCACGGAGAAACATCGAATTTGCCTCTTATTCCCTATCTTTTTAATTTCTATTGTTGTTATGATGAACAAATACATGAATATTATTGTTGTTGAAATGGTCATTTTAATCAAATTATCTTGAATTTAATCCGTGTTGGGTTGATTATATTTTGCCTACTTGAATTATTAAAATAGTGTTTATGCTATTATAGGTCTCGGTAAAAATGCTTGATTAAGTAAAATCATGCCTAAGTTATTCTTGCATTATATTTGTTAGATAACTAATGAATTAATTTTTAAACACATTGCAATTATAATTAATGGACTCAGTACTTAATCAGTGCATGTTCATTCTTCTAAGGTAGCTAAAGCTTGAATTAGCGTTGTATTTGGCAATACATATGCCTTGCATAACTTGCAAGATTGTTGTGATTAAATTGTTTCAAGGTATGGCTACCTTGTTACCTCACATAATCTTTTATATGTTTATTAAATTGAGTTAAATGTTTGAATTGACATGGAAGCATGCAAGAGATTAGTTGAATTTAATAAGTATGTATGAGCAATAGTTAGCAATTTTTCTGAGTTGCCATGAATTTATTCGTAACAACATAAGCATGAATTTGATAATTCTAAGTTAAAAAGATGTAATTAATCCAACACAATTATATCATCTTGATTGAATCTTTTTGAAATCGCTCATTAGAACGCTTTTATTTTATTTAAATTGTTTACTTAGTTTTAAAATCTTAGATTATAAATCACTCTTTTCAAACCAAAATTATTTTTCTCGCCAAAGTGTTTTTAAATTAATTTCATAAATATTCCTTTTTACAGTCCCTGTGGATACGATAACTCGACATTTACTTGTCATTTTATTACTTGTTACGATTGTGTACACTTGCACATTTTCACCGTTCCAAGGTTTTGGCACCGTTTCCGGGGACTTTTTTTTAAAAGCGATTATTGGTGAATTTTTTAGTTTTACATTTTGGTTTAATTTTTTGTTTAAATTTTTCTTTACTTAATCAAATTTTTCTGTGATTATCTCAGGTGTTTATGAGTATTGACCAAATTATTAACTTACTCCCCGTAGACCCTGAAATTGAAAGGACTTTCTGACAAAGGAGAAGACAAGTGAACCAAAGAAGGGCCGAAGATAAGAATTTCGAAAATCCAAACCAAAACCCAGGAGGAACATTCACTTATTATACTCACAATCCTGTCATTCTTGCCGATGAAAGAAATTGTGCCATTCAACAATATGCCATTCCTTTATTCAATAAGCTCAATTCGAGTATCAGGAGACCCGAAATTGAGGCACAACATTTTGAGCCGAAGCCAATCATGTTCCAAATGTTGCAAAATATGGGTCAATTTAGTGGTATTCCTACTGGAGATCCACATCTTCATCTTTGGCTATTCATGGAAGTGAGTGACTCATTTACACTAGTCAGGGTGACCGAGGATGCCTTGAGACTGAGACTATTTCCATACTCCTTAAGAGATAGAGCACGAGCATGGTTGAACTCCTTGCCGTTTGGTTCCATAACTACATGGCAAGAGTTGGCTGAATGTTTCTTAATGAAATATTTCCCTCTATCTTTAACTGTTAAGATTCGAAACGAAATTACTTCATTTCAGCAACTTGATGAAGAATCTTTATATGAGGCATGGGAGCGGTTCAAGGAGTTATTACGAAAGTGCCCTTATCATGGCATTCCTTGCTGTGTTCAAACGGAGACTTTCTATATTGGTCTCAATATTCATACTAGAATGATGGTGGATGCTTCGGCAAATGGAGCCATTCTTTCTAAGTATTATAATGATGCTTACAAGATTATTAAAAGAATTGCCAACAATAACTATCAGTGGCCAACCAACCAAGAAACCTTAGAAAGACGAGTAGCAGGAGTACATGAAGCGGACACACTTACTTCTTTGGTAGCCCAGGTATCCTCTATATCATCTATGCTTAAGAACATAATTGTTACTAGTTTCAATGGTAATCTGTTAGGTCAGTAGCAGAACCAATTCGAGAATATTTCTTGTGAATACTGTGGAGATGGCCATTTCTTTGAAAATTGCCCATCGAATCAAGAGTCACATTATTTCATGGGGAATCAGAAATGGAATGGTCCGCAATCAAATTTTGACAACTCTTCATGGCAGAATCATCCAATTTCTCCAAGGAGTAATCAATGGGTAGACCATAGCGACTCTGTTATGCCATTTCAACCAAATTATCCCTCAGAATATTCTCAACAAGTGCAACAACCCCCACCAACTGAATCTTGAAATGATCTTGAGAATCTACTGAAGGCATACATGGCGAAGAATGATACCACTTTAAGAAATCTGGAGAATCAAATGGGTCAACTAACCAATGAACTTCGAAATAAACCCCAAGGTATTTGGCCAAGCGACACAGAGAATGCAAGAATTTTGAGCGAGGAACATTACAAAGCAGTCTCTTTGCCAAGTAAAAAGACATTGGAGCCCAAGGTGCTTGAGGTTCAAGATGAGTCTGTTGTAGCTCAAGACAAAGAAGAAGTTCAACCAAGTGTTGAAACTCTTATATCATAGAAGGCAAATTTAGTGATCCTTGATGAGGTAAACTCTAAACCAGTTAGTTCTGATTATCTAACACCCTTGTCAGATGTAGAAAGATTTCAACAAAAGAGTTGTCCGGTTAAAGCTAAGATTTCACCTATGCCATATCCTCAGCGATTCTGGAAGCAGCAATATGATACTCAATTGAAAGAAATCTTTGATGATGAGATGACTTTTAATGACTTTGATGCTACTAAATCCCCAGATGTAGTTGAAGACTGTTCTATTATTTCCAAGATAGAATCAATAGCTTCTACAGAGCTGGAGATCAATTTTGTAGATAATCTATTAGAATGTATTCTGCTAGCAGATTCACCAAGTGATGATGAAGACGAGGAAGGTTTGGCTTTGTTAGAAGCTAAAACGAAGGGATTCACTTAGGAAGTTCCACTGAAATCACTAGAGTTATCATCTCAGGAGTATACGCAACCAAAATTATTGATTGAAGAGCCAGCTAAATTGGAACTTAAGATTTTGTCTCCACATTTGAAATATGACTATTTGGGCCTGTCTTCGACTTTACCTGTCATTGTTTCAGTTGAGTTCACTAAAGATCAAGAAGAAGAGGCACTTGTGATTTTGGAAAGGCACAAGAAGGGTACTAGATGGATTATTTCACATATTCGAGTCACAGGTTGGAGGAATTATAAGAATTATAGGAAGTTAAACAAGGCCACCAAGAAAGATCAGTACGAGTTTTCTTTCCCTAATAAGATGTTGGATAGATTTGATGGGAAAGAATATGATTACTTCCTAGATGGTTATGGTTGGCATGACAAATGGCCATTTGACACCACCATGGTCAATAACGATCCTAAATAAAATGGAGAGAGTTCTCTTCACTTTCTCTATAGTTATTTTATATTTTTAGTTTTTCTCTTCTCATTTGAATAAAATGGTAGACTTGGATAAAATTTTCTTTGATTCATTACATTACTTAAAACTTTGTCTAGGAGATTGGGACTTAAGCGGGACCATCCGTGACCCCTCCAGTCTTTCTTGGGAGTTTAATTTAATGTAATTTTTCAAAAAAAAATATTTTTCTAAGTAGCCCATAGAATTTAAGCATTTGTTTTGTTCAATAAAGGCTCAACTTTTAACCCAAGCATTAATTTCTTTGATTGTTTTTTTAGTACAGGAGCTTAAGATCCAAAATGAGCTGCCATTGGGCTTGAGACGCTACTAAAAGGGGAAACATTCAACTTTTTTTTTCGTACAAACCTATAGCACTTACCTTGCTTCACCACCACTGCCAAATAACCCAATAATGCATCTCACTTAACCCCTTAATGTTGCAGCCCTTAACTCTCTGAATCACCAGCCCAAACACCTTTATTCGAAGTCACCAACTACCGCACCTAAACTATCTTTAAAACCGCCACCCTCTTCAACTCTAAACCTTACCCTCAGCTACTCATCCACCTGCCCAAAACTGGAACCACCCTTAACAAATTTCCTAAAGTTCGACGTTGAGAGTCCATTTATTTAGTACCATTCCACGAAGTGAACAATTTGGAATAATGGCTATGCTACAACACATGCAGTTGCACGAACAAACTTACTAGAGATACTCAAAAATTTGGGATGACTCAACTAGAGATATATGTAAAAAATATATATTTCATAACCCATTTGTTCTTGTGTCTGAATTTCCAGGCTTAATTCTCAAACCATGGACTTTAATGTCGAGGAAGGACTAGGCGATCGGATTCTAAGTGTTTTACAAATAAAAAGGGGGGATCTTGTCTCTACTTGATTTTATTTTATCTCTTACGATATTTCTATTCTCACATAATAAAACAAGAGATAGGAATCATGAATAAAATTTGAACAAGTCACGAAGTATAAAGTGTGGCAATGGATATATACATGTCTAAGAAGCATGGAATGTTGGAAATGATTTAGGCAACTTCATTTGGACCGTTTGAGCCTTTCAAGCCAACCATAATGAAATTTATCCCTTGAAACCCAATTTTGAGACTATGTGGCCTAATTTCATTTGTGACCTTTTGCAATAATCAGCCATCACTTTTCTCTTAATTACCTTTAAATTGTCCCAAACCCTAGACTTATTATTGTGCAAAGCATTTTTTGAAAATAAGTTTGGGGGAGTTGAAAGGAAGACTCAAGTGCTCGAAAATTAGAGTACATAAAGTGGATGTTCGAATTTGAAAAAAAAAAGAGAAAAAAGAGCACGTGTATTTGAGAAAAAAGAGATGTGCAAAAGAGCATGTGAAGGTTAAAATAAGTTGGTGTATTCGAAGGTTCAATTGACGCTGAGTCTAGGGTTTTAAGCCAAAATTTATCTATCTTTACCTACCCCTAGCCTAGCCACGTTACAACCTTAATAAAGACCTATTGATTCAAGGTTCCAATGCTACCTACATTAGTGGAGAGAAATTATTAAGATCGACATATGAAGGCATAAGTTAGGCTTAATGATTGCAGCTTGGTCTTGAATAAGGGAATAAATATTCAATTGGTAAGGGTTAACTTGTGTTTGTTAAAGAAGCCTTTAGTCTAATTTAGCTTTGTAATAGTTGTTGAATTTAATTTGAACATTATATATACTTAAGTTGCATAATTAGCATATTTCTTGTTTTAGAGCATAAGTATATTAAATCCATAATTTTTGGAAGAATGTTGTTCTGAAAGGAGTTTTTCACGTGTTTCTGAGAGAATTCTTTTCAAAATTTGTGCATTACTCAGGACGGGCAATGATTTAAGTTTGGGGGTGTGAAAACACAAAAATTTATATAATTTTTCATACCTATTTTTACTTAAAATTAGGCAGTTTTGGTAAAATTCTTGTCATAAAATAAATTAAATGTGCTAAAAGTTTGAACATGTTGATTTTTAGTCAATTTGATAATTATTTTTAGTGAATTTTGATTATTTTTGACAGATTTGCACAAAAAGCCAAAATTTACCCGGCAAACACCGCTAGAAGAACAAACCCGAGAAGCAATTTGAAGTAACAAGGTGAAATAATTTCCAGCTTAAGGCCGTCCAAATATGTGTATTTGTTCATAATATAATTAATTTTAATTTATTCCCAATTTAATTTGGGCTAAATAGATTAATTTTAATTAATTATGAAAAAAGGGCTCAGTTGAACCGCACCAGTTGAACCCAATTTATCGAACTGAACCAGCCACCAATTGGGCAGCCCAGAACTGTCCAAATGCTGACCCAAATCAGCATTTTTTCTGATTAAATAAGCTTGCAAACAAGTCCTTGAAAGACCTCCAAATTACGTTCAAACCCCACCTTAATTCAAGGCTTTACGGATTTGCCCCGGGCTAATTTTAACAAAGTTGAAAGCTTCAACTTTGCCATGTGGATGGCTGGCCATGTGGGGAGTCTCTTAGCTGCTGGAGTTTGCTATTTTTAGTAGCCCTCCTCAGGTACAAAAGGCACCCTATGCTGCCCATTCAAATCATCCCTCATCATCCCTCATTCCACAACATTCTCTCATCCTCTCTTCTCTTCTCTCAAATTTTCTCTCTTCCTTTTTCCATTCCATTCCCCATTTCCCTTGTGCCGATTTCCTCTCTTAAAAAAGAGGTGTTCTTCAGCCATCTTGGACAGCAATCAAGGATTCATAGAAGCCTTGCTCGGCGAAGACAACGGAGACAAAGAATGGAGCAATCAGTCAAGCCACGGAGAAACATCGGATTTGCCTCTTGTTCCCTATCTTTTTAATTTCTATTGTTATTATGATGAACAAATCTATGAATATTATTGTTGTTGAAATGGTTATTTTAATCAAATTAGCTTGAATTTAATTCGTGTTGGGTTGATTATATTTTGCCTACTTGAATTATTAAAATAGTGTTTATGTTGTTATAGGTCTCGGTAAAAATACTTGATTAAGTAAAATCATGCCTAAGTTATTCTTGCATTATATTTGTTAGATAACTAATGAATTAATTTTTAAACGTATTGAAATTATAATTAATGGACTCAGTACTTAATCAGTGCATGTTCATTCTTCTAAGGTAGCTGAAGCTTGAATTAGGTTATATTTGGCAATACATATGCCTTGCATAACTTGCAAGATTGTTGTGATTAAATTGTTTCAAGGTATGGCTACCTTGTTACCTCACATAATCTTTTATATGTTTATTAAATTGAGTTAAATGTTTGAATTGACATGGGAACATGCAAGGGATTAGTTGAATTTAATAAGTATGTATGAGCAATAGTTAGCAATTTTTCCGAGTTGCCATGAATTTATTCGTAACAGCATAAGCATGAATTTAATAATTCTAAGTTAAAAAGATGTAATTAATCCAACACAATTATATCATCTTGATTGAATCTTTTTGAAATCGTGCATTAGAACTCTTTTATTTTATTTAAATTGTTTACTTAGTTTTAAAATCTTAGTTTATAAATCACTCTTTTCAAACCAAAATTAGTTTTCTCACCAAAGTGTTTTTAAATTAATTTCATAAATATTCCTTTTTACAGTCCCTAGGGGTACGATAACTCGACATTTAATTGTCACTTTATTACTTGTTACGATTGTGTACACTTGCACGTTTTCACCGTTCCAGTTTCCCAAGTAACATGACCTTCATTTTTGGGCTAAATATCCTGCAAATAATCAATACAACGCATTCAAATCATTCCTCCAACTAATCAGTACAACCCATTCAAGATGTTCAATAAATTGGCAATACTAAAATATGGAAATTGTCACTCAACAGCTCTAGTACTAGGGAAATGAGCACTTCTCTGGCACTGAAAGGTTAGTTTCATATTTTTCAATAGTATTTCATTAGAATTAAAACATTATGAAGCACTATGCACCCTCAAAGCATTTGATGCAAGTCCAAAGCTCTTGTCTATCCCTCTCTAGCACCATCTTTGGTCCAATCATTCTGAACTTAACCTTAATCTAAACCTATCAAGCCCAAAGCTCCTAAAAAACTAAGGACAACATAATCCAAATCACCTAATGGACTTTGAACCATTCCACTTCGAATAGAGCTCTCTTAAAAAAAATGAGTGGATGCAAGGCATGACAAGCAAAATGTTTTTATATGGAATATGAAGTAATTAGGGTAATAGTTTATCCCTCCATCTCACTCCAATTTATAAATTTATTATTTTATCCTTAAAAAGCAAAATCACCAAATTAAGATTTAACATCAACTTGGTGGTTTTTATTTTTGGTTTCTAGTTTTTAACATAAAAAAGTTAAAAGAAATTATTTGATTGGGAATTTTTACTTTCCAACGTAAATCCATTTTTTTTTTTTTACTTGAGAGTTTTATCCCAAGTCATCAAGATTTTGTTTTAAATTTTTTGAAGTATTATATTTAAAAAATTAAAAATATTAGAAATAATTAATAAAAATTAAATATTAGGGTGAGGCAGAAGGTGATATTAGTTTTTAAAATTATAAATACATAAAAAATAAAATGAGTACCAAAGCAAAATGTATCAACTATCATCCCTACAACAAAGCCTATAGTCTCATATAAATAGCTAAAATAAAATCTAATTCAAATGAAGCAAAGTCTAAAGATTGCAGTCCCATGCTATTTCCTTGTTATCTTCTAAAGTTACTGATTAAGTATCAGATGATGCTTTGAAATAATATTGGTGTCCTCTGACCATACTATTTTGAACTTGATAAGTCGAGTACTTACTCAGCTCAACCACCAAAAAACCTGTCAATGTTTTTGCCAATATTACAATCCTTTTTTATTATGAGGAGGGATTGCATGAAATTGTGATTCTACGTTATCCCTATTCCTTTCTAATAGGAGAATGACAAATCAATTTTTTTCTCCTAATTTTTAACATTCTTATGTAACTTTTATTTGAATCATAATATTTATATTAACTTTTATCTTTTTCAGGAAAAAAACAATGTAATTTGATCACATTTTAAAGAACCTAATGAAGATAATGTAATTTGATCAGTCCAATAAAAGTGGATGGAAAGTGGGCAATGATCTGGATATATGTCACCCATAACGTATGATAAAAGATATAAGCCTATTTTATAATAATAATAATAAAGGAAATAAGCCTATCAAAAAACATAAGCTTAAAAAAAAAAAAAAAAAAAAAAAGTGGTTCCCCAAAGAATGATTCTTAATTATAATCATGAAATACCAAAGAAAACTCCCACTCAAGTGTCAGTAGTTCTCCATTATAACAATTTGAAAAACATTTAAACAAAAAAATCAAAGGCGGCGACCAATGATAAAGCTGCTTGCTCTTCATGATGCATTTTTCTTAATCATGTTTTAGTCTCTAATGGGGTATCTTTTTGAGCTGGACCACATAGTTTGAGTTAGGAACTTGTAATTTTGTGGGTTAGTTGAGACTTGAAAAACCTTGGTTGTGTAGGTGAGCCACTTTGTGAACACACAAAAGTGAGTTTACAGTGGCAAGCTATCGAGTCGGCAAAGATGCCATATTTCCATGCTTCAGTGGGACCATTACTCTCTCCAAAAACACCTTGTCATGTGGTGTTTTTCTTTGAAAAAGAGTCACAGTACACACTAATTTGGAGGGATAATGTAATACTGTTACTAATGCATTTTTGCATAGTAGCTGGTTTTTTAGTAATTGCATAGGAGTAGTTAAAACCAGAATCTATTTCCCGGTATTCCACTTGTTCAAATGATTCTCAAATTATTCATACGCTTTAGATCCAACTTTTTTGTTTACATCTTTCCTAGTTTGTAAATATTTTGCAGTACATGGAGTGAAATGGTAAAAAAATTGATATCTCCTAATTAAGGTTTTAGATTTGAGTTTATCATTTTAAATAAAAAAAACAATGCATGAACAGAATCTGATCTAATTCAATTTTAGATTTTATGTAATCCTTGTGGTTAAAAGATTAAAATGTAGTCTTAAATTATACACATAAAGTTTATAAATAGTTTCCAAGTAAATTTAGGGTTAAATGCTCAAATTAAATCTAACTCTTTAAGGATTGTTTATGTGAGTGTTAAACCTTTAAAATTTATTATATAAGGGTCTAATAATTATAAGAGTGTTCAAATAAAATTTTTCATGCACTTCAGCCAGGTTAAGTAAAAGAGAGATGAATGTTAACCGTTTTAGAATAAAAATAAATGATAGATGAATTAAGTATTGCTTAAAAATAAGATAAAATAATAAAAACATAATTTGAAACTTGATATGCAACATTCAAAAAGTTTTTATTTGAGCACTTTAAAAAAACATTTAACTTTTATTTGAATAATTTTGTAAAAGTTAAAAAATTTTATGATGATTTTAAAATGTTTGACTTTTATGTAACTATCTCATAAAAAAAATTGTGTTCCAATTTGAGTATTTATCCTAAATTTATTGATAATCTTTCGTTCATTTAGAAGGGAAAAATGAAGAACCTGTCAGACACAAACGATAATAGCGTTCTTCAGGTTTTCATGATAGACAAAGTTATATTATGATTACATAGAAGTGAAAGAATAGTTTATCAAAAACAAGAACATAAACCAGAAAAAGGAACAAAACCCCATTAAGAAGATTAAGGTGAAGGAGCCATTTCAGGGATTGAAGAACTAGAAGGAAAATGGTAGCATGGGATGTAATTGTACGACCACATGCGAGGGCAGAATCTTGGATGAGCAAAGAAATTTGCACACTCCTCTACAGATCTCTGAAATGGAAGATCGGGAATGCAGTTGTTTCTAACATCCAACACTCCTCTCTCAATCAAAATCCGACACATGGGGCCAACATGTATGAAATAGTTGTCAGACAAAGATAAATTCATCAGTTTCCCAAGCTCGCAAACCACCTCAGGGACCGCTCCAAACAGAAGATTACCGGCGAAGTTCAGCTGTTCCAAATTCTCCATACAAGCTAATGAGAAAGGTAAATGACCAGTCAACTGGTTGTTCCCGGCATCAAAAACGACAGCTTCCTTAAGCAAACCAACCTCATAGGGTATACAACCTGTAAGCTGGTCGTTTAAAAGAAGAACCTCAGCTAACGAAGAGAAAGCTTTGAAAATGGTTCTTGGAAGTGGACCATTGAATTTGTTGTTGGCCAAAGTGAGATAAAAAATATGGGTGTTGACAATATTATCAGGCAGATGGATCATGAACTCGTTGTTGTTAATAAAAAGGGCGTCGAGATTTTGAGTAAAGATTTGAGAAGGAACTGACCCAGTGAAGAAGTTGAAACGAATATCCAAGAATGTTAAACCAGGCATGTTTAGAACAGCATCTGGAAATGGCCCTGAAAATCGATTGTTGCTTATATCAAGCTCATATAGATACCGAAGCTTGGCGATGTTTGGCGAAAGAGAGCCACTAAAATTGTTAGAGTTGGCATGGAAGAGCGCAATATCTGGAAGCTGATCCAAGAACCCATCGAGTGAAGGGGCTGACAGCTGAAATCCATTGAAATCGATTGAAGCAACAGCGATGGCTGACTTGTTATCTGGTGGATTATCACAGTAGAACCCTTTGTAACTACAAATATCTGAACCCACCCAAGTTTGGGTGATTCCAAGAGGATCTGAAGTGATTAAAGACTTAAAGTTTTGGATTATGGGATGCACTAAAGCCAGTCTTTGATCAACAAACTTCAATACTTCATTTGCTAAGGGGGTTGTTGGCAACTTACAATTGAGTTTGAATGGAAGATTACGGTGTCTATCATTACAGCCCTTGCTTAAGTTGCCATTGCCAATACCAATTGTAACTTGTAGAGCTTCTCTGCTGGAATCTCGAGCTGTAGTGCAGGAAATGAGACAAACCAAGAGCATGAAAGAAATAATGATGCTCATTGTTTTACTATGTTTAACCTATATGTTACTTGTTATGTGATGGAAATGAAACCATGAGAGAAAGAAAGTGGGGAACTAATTTGAAAGCTGAAAATAACAAGAGAGGAATCAGAAACTATAGTACAGAAGAAGAGATTGCAGCATTAAGAATCATCTGGAACTATTCTAAAGACTCTTTTTATTTTCTAGCTAGTGCTCTTTTCCATCCACTTAAAGTGCATTTATTGATACCGACCACAAAGTAGGAAATTTTTCTTTCTGTTTTTTTATAAGAAGAAAATCTTTCTACTACATCTTTGACCTTGTTTGTTTGGGTTCCCCTGTAAAAATGGCCTAGAATTCTTTGAAAGAAAATTTTACCTAGAAAAATAAACAAGACTAGCAACAAAAATATTGGAGGAATGGTTGCGTTTTAAGTGTTTATCATAGAAAGTGAATGATTTCGAAATCTAGTCAAATCATTAATCTTAAATTCTCAATTTCTGTATTAAAATTGAACTCCATGCCCCTTGAAAATGACAGAAGTATTTTTATCATTGGCCATGGTGTTAATAAATATTATTCAAGTTGCTTAGGCAAGTAGTGAGTTCCAATGGAAATCTTTGTTTTGACAGCTGCCATAATATTGGCTGCCAGCTAGCATCATCATTCAGTAGATTTCTTTTACAGTATGCTTGGTGCTCACTGTAGCTTTTCTGAAGCGCATTCCGATTAACAACATTCTCAAATTTAATTACAATTGTATAAAATTTAAATCATTATGATATATTATATCAAATTATTAAAAATAAAAATAGATTTAAAAACATATTTAAAGTTATTAATATTTTTAAAATTTTAAATTTTGTGTCAAAAAAAAATTAGTAATTTGAGCATTATAACTTAATATGTAACTTCTGTACAGTAAATTAAACTTCTAGTTGTCAATTGAGTCTTAACTTGATTAGTATGGATATTGTTACCAATATAAAAAGACATGAGTTCGAGTGTAAAGAAGCACATATGATCAGAACGTATCATAAAATCTACACATATTTAATCCATAAATTATTTAAATTTAACCCAATTAATCTTAACCTTATTAAACCACTTTTTACTTAACAAATCTTTCATTACAGTGAATAACACAAAATTATTACTTATCATATATTTTCGCATCCATAATTCTAACAATCTTCCTTTGTAATATATATTATCTTATAATTGTATGTCACTGTAACCTTATGAGCTCAAAAGTTTACTATTATAACCAAAAAGTATTTTAAATAATCTCGTTCATTAATTATAACATAGAATCATTTTCACTATGATTGTAACTAAATCCATCTATGATCACATATTTTAACACAACCAAATGGCATGAATGAAAGATAGATGTGTAGCATGAAAATTACATGTAATGCGATCTAAACATATTTATTTTCAATTGGTCCTCCTTAAACTTAGGAAGACTAAACATAACCTAAATTAGAGTGAACAATCCAAAATAAACTTTATTTAAGTAGAAAATAACATTAATATCTATAAATTGAAATAACAAAAAATGTGTCTACAATAGAAAAACATTTGTGAAAAAGCCTTCAATTTGCACTTTGTTCCAGATATGATATTCGACTTATTGGTGTAACAAGAAAACTTGGTTTATAGCCGTTCAAAAAAAAGTTGCTTTATCTTTTGTTGGAATAGAAGTTGGACAAAATTAGAGAGTTTGCACAATCAATCCAAAAATATGATTCAAAGAGAAGTAAAGACAAAATCAACACATGATATTTTTTAACGTAGATATGATTCCCCAATCCTACATCTGCGGAGTCTCGCTCAGAGAATGATTTTATTTAACAACCGTACCGTTACATAAAGTAGTTACTGCAACCCTAACATTGACCCAAATTGTTACAAATCACTATCCCCAAATACCTCATATTACATATAATATCTCTATATAAAAAATCTCTAACAAGGAGTGTAACACCCCTCGCATGGTCCGGTCGCCGAACCTAAGCTACGGGATGCTACCACAATTATCGAAGCAACCCACATACAATGCATAGAAATCAATTCATTCCATTACTGAGTTGTGATAAAATTTCATGCATAATAGGATATACAATAAAAATTGAGCCTCAATCGAGCTTACGAAAGCTCTTAAGTCGACTTCAGATCGAACAAGGAGAAAATTATAATGTTTGAAAAGTACAGGGTTGATGTTGTGATGAGACTCTCTCATGTCATGACGTCGCCAAATAGTATGTCACATCACGATGTAGGACCACTTGACGTCAAGACATCACAAACTGTTGGCCAACATTACAACGATGGAAGATCGAAGTCGGGAAGAGGAACTTGTTTTTGGTAAAATTTGTCCTTTAGTTACCAATTTCATGCTAAACCAGAGCTTTTATTCACTTAGTGCATAATTGGACACCAAAACTTGTATAAGACTAATTAAAACATGTACTAAAGCATCCATTTAACCTTTCATAAGATCATTCAAGCCATTCAAATCACATACCAATCATGCCATTCCTAAGTTCAATTCTTACCATTAGCACATTTTGTCATATACCAAAATTTGGCTTAGTATTTTCAAGTTAGCGAATTGAGTTTTATCAATTTTGGCCCGTCATTAGTTTTTGGAAATTAGAGCCAAAATTAAGTTTGGGAATTTAGAATTTAGTGAGTGAAAAATATTTTCGTTAAAATGAATTTTAAATATAAAATCAAATTTTAGAAAGAAACTAAAAAAATGATTTAATTTAAAAACAGGACTAATTTGTAAAAAGGGTTAAATCTGGTAGTAGCTTAAATAAATTGTACCAAAGTTTATAAAACAACCTATTTCCCCCGATACTCTATAGTTCATGCACGACTCTTCCCTCTCCCATTCCTAACATTTCAAAATTTTTACAAGCATCAAAACTCTTTAATTACTTTCAAGTAAATTATTCAATTGATTTTCCTTTCCCCAAACACCAGATACCTTTCTCAACTTTTAAGAAAACCATCAATAACGTTATCAATTTCCTCATACGATTTCCCAAAAAAAATTCTAAAATTGTATCTCCCATTCGTTTTTGTTCTTAATCAAAGTAAAGTTTCATTTCTTTATTAAATTTTTATATATTCTAGCCTTTTAAATCAGGTTTTGATTCGTTGTAACAAGAATTTCATGTTTTAGTCGAAATTGAGACCGATAATGGCAAAATATTGATTTTCAAACTAAATTTTAATTTCTAAGTGTTTTTCGACTTATTTTAATAAGATTAGAAGGTTTCTAAACTTACTTTAATCAATCGTTAAGATATTTGAAGGATTGAATGATTTTTCGTTCCAAGTAGTCATGAATGTTGAAATTTTCCAGAAACATAAATATGAAATTCTATGTTTTAAAGGTTGAGATCTATTTAAAAGTGAACAATTAGACGTTTAGAATCAATTTTAGGTGATAGAAATAAGTCTGAATCAAGAAATTTGAGCTTCTACTAAACTAGTTGAAATTTTCAATTTAAAGAGCAGCTAGGTAGATTCTATGTTTTTGTCTTATTTCTTATGTATTAGTGGTTGATAAAGATGTGTAGTATTATGCGTATTATTTTTGTGAAGTTTTGGAACCATTGAAGTCCTTTTCGAGCAAGGGAAAAAGCAAGGCAAATCTTGTTTAAGCTTTTAGCTAACAAGCAAAAACGAGATCAGTGACTATTCTAGAGTCGCTACTGGTACACAAAATTCATAATGTTAATCGAGAGCTTAGGGTTAGCCTAAAACTCTATCCCAAGTTCCGAAAGTATGTCTTATCTATACTTTTTGCCTTGTTGTGAAATTACACATAAGTAAAATGAGTTGTGATATGTGATGCTATTACAACAGGTAATATGTGAAAATACATAAATGTGATATATGGTTTATTGATTTTAACACCGTATGAGGTTTGATATATGATAGCTCAATGAGCATTATTATGGCACATGTAATGCAATTAAATGCATATTCGATAAACATGTATTCTATATGTGTTGCAACATAGGTTGGTGTCGCGACACAGCAGGCATTTTCATTCCAAGTCTTATTTTTTTCCTCTATCTTTGGTGTTGCGACCTTGATGTCTTGGTATTGGGACATGGGTGGCAGTTTCGGCCTGAATATGCAACTTTAGCTCCCAATTTGTCCTACAAGACCAAGAAACTTTATTTAAGTATCTAACATATATTAAAAATGACTGAAAAACATAAATTATGGCTTCAAGCATGAAATCAAAAACATATACCAAGATGATTTGAATTAACTATTAAACAAGCTAAGGTTATGTGTAAAGGGGATGTAAATAATAGTGTAATTGTGGATATTTTGGCCTTTTGATCTGTTGAAACCATTAGATATAGTTGCTATGCATAGGATTGTGAGTACTCACCTATGTGTTTTGTGATTTGGGCATTATAGCTCGAGACAGGTTGGAGAGATAAGGGAATGTCGAGCTAAGCTCTATTTATCGAGACATGATGGTATGTTGGACAGTGTTTAGCTTAATGTTACACTTTAGGGACATGTTAGACTCTTTGAGTCATTGGTGTGATGGAGATCCATTTACCCAATGTGTGGTGATTGAGTCCACTTATATGTTTTACAATCTCAAGTTATCAAATTATCATTACTTGAATTATATATGAGTTATGTCGTGTGCAAATAAATGTAAGGGAATATGCTAGAGTTATAAGATAATGAAGCATGAAAATATTAGTTTGACTTGATGATAATGAGGTTGTAAATGTGCCCTAGTATGCTCTCGTTTAACTTATGCTATTGTGTATGTTTGGTAGAACTTTCGAACATTTGCTGACCTTGAAAAACTCACACTCTTTTCCTAAAACTTGTAGGCTAGTAGTGTATCAAATGAGTGAGGAGTGGGCAAGTACGGTGATCTATTCAAGGCATAACTTTCGAGTAGGTGATTTTGTGATTTTTTAGATACTTTAAATAAAGACAATGTGGGTTACTGTTATTATTATTATTATTTTGGGATTAGACTTATGGACTGTTGGTGTCATCTTTGGATTTGTTGGTATAAATGGAGTCCCAAATGTTTGCAAAATGCTTTGAAAATTCACATACCAGAGTCCTAGATGTTTAATCTCATAAATCTATTCAAAATTTTATAATCAAATTATTTTTAATATTCTATCAATATTACGATTTCGTACCTAAGATATATGTTTTTAAAATTAACTAAGAATTGCTATTTAGTTTTAAACTAATTATTTACAAAATGTTCCTAAAAAGATTTTAGATATAAAATGTACCTTTAATTTGATTATACATGTATGTTTATGTGGTTAGGACATGAAATGATATTTTTGCCCTTATGTCTCATTTGAGTAAACTTTGTTAGAAAAAGCATGTAACTAGGTTTCAATTGTTTATTACTGTCTATATATGAGTTGAATGCAAGCATGAGACTTTTGTTGTTGATTGAAAAAGCAAAATAATAATTAATGAAATGCTAAAACATTATATGGTGTTCTGGGTCACTTTTGTGACTAATGTGACGTTTTAGATTTGGGTCGAATAGTCTCGATCAGGTTTCGGGTGCCACATTTGATGGTATCAGAGTCATGTTATTCAAACAATTGGACATAAGTTGTCAATACTCAGGACTAGGTTAACGTAACCATTGGACCTAGATTTCAATAGTAATTAGATTGCTTGATTAAAATATCTCTGATTGAATTGTGAAATTACTTGTATTTGGGGTAAGATTGGGATCAGATTACCTTTATCGAAATGTTTTTACAACAATATGCCTTGGTCCTTACACTATTAGTTTGTTTGTGTGTGTTTATAGCTTTTATGATATGTCTACTCGACGTGTTAATGTGAATGTGAGTGCAAACGTATTTGTATGTTCTAAGTGAATTAGCTAGTGAGTTGGAATCTTAGTAGTGCTAGAATAGGGTTTCATTTGGGCCAGACCAGGCAGTAGAGCACTACAGTGGTTGCTTCGGGAGATTCATCAGGGTGGCACAACAAAAGCGTGGTGGATAGAGTGTATTGAAGGGCTCTCTAAATTATTAAAGACATATGTAGATGAGATTGTCTTACCTTTATTAATTTTTAGATTGTAACAGCCTGAATTTGGGCTTAATCGGAATAGTGATTTTGAAATCACTAATCCAAGGTTGGAGAAATTATTTTAGCACTATTTTATGAGTTTTAGTAAGTTATTATGAGTGCATGAACATTTTGGCAAATTAATTTTAGCGAATGGAAGCTTAATTGCGAAAAAGGACTAAATCGCATTAAGGGAAAAAGTTGTGATTTATTAGTAAATTGTGTTAGATGGCTAGAGAGTTAGAATTGGAGGTCTTTAATAGGCAAATAGACCCATTTTATTTAGCATAGCTAGCCATGGAGAGACAACAGAATGAAAAAGTCAAAATTAGATAGGAAATTTTATAGTTATTTTGACTAATTTTAGAATTAAATAAAAGAAAATGCTATCATTTTTTCTACCTTCTTCTTCTACCGAAATTTTTAACAAAATAGGAGCTTTTGAAGCTTGAAATTTTAGCCACCTATTTTCTCTTCCAAGTAAGTCAATTTGATGGTCTTTTTGATAATTTTTGTACTTTTGAGACCCTTGTAGCATGGGCTACCTATTGAGGGGATTAATTTGAAAAATGATAGGAAGTCTAGGGTTTTGCCATGAAAGTGTTCTTGTGGTTTGCTGAAATTTTATAGAAGAAAATGAATCATAGTTGTTAAATAAACAACTTTTGTGAAAGGGTGTTCATAGAAAACACCTAAAATGGACTTAATTTTGAAGTTGATAAATTGTGTTATAAATGCATGAAATAATGGAAATTCTGGGTTGCCATAAGAGTGAAAAGAGTTCAGTTAGGCTTGGTTAATAAGGAAATTTGATAAAAATCAATTTCTGAGCCTAAGGGCAAAATGGTCATTTTGCGAGATTCTAGGGGCAAAATGGTCATTTTGCCAAATTATGAAGTTTGGATTGTTTTAGTTAAACTAGTGGTTAAATAATTAAATTTTTATTCATTTTAGATCAAAAAGTACAAAACTCGAACCTAGACCGGGGGAAGGCCAAGGAAATCGACTAAATCGATAAGTCGTTTACATTCTGCATACCGAGGTAAGTTGTAGGTAAATAATACAACTTTATTATAATTATTCATGAAATCATTGTTTTGTCATGAAATGATGAATCGTGAAAATGAGTTATGTATGAGAACATTTATTAAGCATGAATTGATAATTATGATTCGTGGTAATGATATGATGAGAACCTATGTAATAGAACTTGGTTGAACCTTAAGAATAGACTAGATATTCATGCTGTGATACTAGGGTCGATATGAGAGCTAGTGAAGACCCTGTCTAGGATATGACGTCGTCCTCGTTACATGTTAGTGTAAGACCATGTCTGGGACATGGCATCAACACGGATATGTACTAACTAGTGTAAGACCATGTCTAGGACATGGCATCGGCGTTGATACGAGTGCTAGTGTAAGACCATGTCTGGGACATGGCATCATCTTGGAGATGTGTCAGTGTAAGACCATGTCTGGGGCATGGCATTAGCCTCGGGATATGAGAGTTAGTGTAAGACCATGTTTGGGACATGGCATCGACTTGACATGTGAGCCAGTGTAAGATCAAGTCTAGGACATGACATCAGCTTAATACCCTATGTTTGAGGCTTATTGAATATCCATTCGTATTCTAAATGGTTCAACGGGAAACTTAAAGTTGTATTATGATTGAGAGATATTATGATGATCTTATGAGTGGTGCAGGTACTTATATGAAATGTATGAAATATGAGCTTGAACTTATGTTGTTTAATTTGTAAGACATGAAAATGAGTAAGTTATGCTTGTAACTATTCTTTTATATCATGCACAAATTGAGTTGGGTTGAGAGCATATTTTTAACACGGTATATTGTTGTTAATTATTTACTTATAACTTACTAAGCTTTATGCTTACCCCTCTCTTTTCCATCTTCTTATACTGCCGCCTAATTAGCTCGTGGATCAACGGACGTCGGAGGCTTCATTCACACTATCAACAAAGCATTCGGCATAGTTAATTCTAGAATTTTGAGAAAATGGCATGTATAGGGACTAGTTTTGTTATGTGTCATTTTATTTTGGGCTAAGTATGTTGGCTTGTTTTAAAAATACATTATTTTTTATAAGGCCATGGATGATAGCTGATATTCATCATTGATAAATGCAAATGAGGTTTTTATAATGTGCTAAGTATTGTGGATGAGTATGCGTGCTAGGAGTAATAAATTGAATGCATGGTTGGATAATTTATGTGAATATCTATGGATGCCAAATTACGGCAATTGGTTGAGTATTGGAGACTTGTTATGCTTTAGTATGTGTTTGAACTTGTTTCAGGGTGGTAAAAAGGCTTGGTAGATAGCCTTATTTTGTCCACACGGGTAGACACACGGGCGTGTGTCTAGACCGTGTGTGACACACGGTCAGCCCCACGGGCATGTGGTTAGGCTGTGTGTCCCCTGCACCTTAAATTGGTTGAATTAAATGCCCAATAGTAAACACACGAGCTGAGACACGGCAATGTGTCTCAACAGTGTGGAGGACACAGCCTCGCATACCGGTGTGTGCCACGGCCGTGTGACCCTTAGGAGCTGCTGACGTCTAAATTAGAATGCTAAGGTATTTACACACAGGCTACGACACAAGCGTGTCATGGCTGTGTAAGGGACACGAGCTGAGCACACGGGCGTGTGCCTTAGCCGTGTGAACCCAATTTGTTCATAGGGTACAAGTTAGGGAGTTACATGAGTGGAAGTCACGGGCATATCATGGCCGTGTGAGGGACACGGGTCATGAACAGGGTTGTATGTCAGGCCACGTGAAAACCCTTGTAGGTTCAATGTTAGAAAATAAATCCATATGGACAAAGGGCACGGGCGTGTCCCTAGGTGCTTAGGCCGTGTGAACCATATGGGCTATTAGCACGTCCATGTCTAGAGGCCACACAGGCGTGTTGCCTTTCCATACAGGTGTGTGCCTTGTTTTTAGTGGATTTTCTTGAAAGTTTTCTAACTGCTCGAAATGGTTTCGAATTGTTTCCAAACCATGTTTTAGACTTCTTAGGTCCATATTAAGGATCGTAAGACAATGTTTGAAAAAGTTTTAATTTGGAATGAACTTTTATGAATGGGAAACGAGTATTTGCATGTGTTTTAGTATGGTAATGCCTCGTACCCTGTTCCAGCGTCGGATACGGGTAAGAGGTGTTACATAGATTTTTTAACCCAGTAGTCAAAAATTACAATTTAGACATTCGAACACCTGTGTTTTCTTTATGTTGGCTCTAGAAGATGGTAAATGCTTCTTTTATTAATTCACAAATGGAGATCATTTTAAATTACTCCATGTCAACATGACTGAATATAACATACAAGGCGTTGGTGTTTACTTGGGTAGCCCTTCTCTCATTAGTAGTAGATTGATTATTCTCTTTAGCCTTTGTAGTTCCTTTAGCATCAATCACCTTCGATTTTGTCCATCCTTCCTTAATAGTTTCCTATGTAGCTTTATCAATCAACATTAATTCTAAAAGCCTTCATTCGAGCTTTCTAGTAAGCATAACTTAAGGATCCAACAAGTAGTGGACCTCAAGTGATAGATCTTCCTTCTTTCATGATCCCTATAGTAGCAAACCATGGTAGATAGTCCTCAAACACCTCTTGAAGCTAGCTCTGATACCAATTGTAAGAACCTCAGTTTGTTATCTGTCCAATTCGTTATTTAGACAGGTGATGTTTAGAAAAATGTTTCGACGCAATATAATAGAACACAAGTAGTAAGGAAATAAAATGTAATAGCACGAGTTAGGGTCTTGTCAGAATAGTGGTTTTGAGACCACAAATATGAAGTAGAAAATTTTATTCCATGATTATTTTTGAGCTTACGGTATGTTTGCATGATATTGAGAATTTTCCATGAAGGAAATTTTATGAATTAGGGATCAATTTACTTTTGAGGGCTAAATTTCAAATTATGAAATTTGGAAGGGTTAAGTATGAAATAGTATTAGAGAAATTTTATTTGGCATTATTTTATGTGTTAAATATTTTCATGAAAATGTAGGAAATTTTTGGTAAGTTAATTTATGCGATTGAAGGCTTAATCGCAAAAAGGGACTAAATTGAATAAAGGGTAAAAGTTGTAGAGTAATAGTGAAATGAGTTAAATATTTAGAGAATTAATTTTTGAGGGTTTTATCGGGAAAATATGCCCCTTGTTGCTAGCTTGGTCAACCATAGGAAGCAATTAGGGTAGGAAAAGTAAAAAAAGTATGGGCATTAGGTGACTCAAGTCATAAAATAGTAACTTATTGCCTAATCCTTCATCTTGTTCATTCTCCTTCTCCTTATGCACCAAAAATATTAGCTCTTGGGTTTTTGAATGCAAAAATTTTGGCCAAGCTATTCCTCTTGATAGGAAGTGATTTCTATGGCATCTCTTTAAAATTTTTACATATTTGAGACCCTCATGGCATAAGCTTCTTATTGAGGGTGTATTAAGCATTTTGGTTTGAAGTTTAAAGTTTTTTCCATGAAAGGGTAGGTGTCATTTGTTAGGGTTTTATGAAAGAGAATGAATGTGGGATGCTTAATAAACAAAATTTGGAAATGGGTGTTCATAGATAACACCTAAATAGGACTTGTTTGAAAGAGAATGAGTTGTTTTGTTAAATGCTTGGATAATGGTTATTTGAAGTTTTCATATGCGTGAAAGGGCTTAGATAAGCATGAGAAATGAGGAAATTTGATAAAAATCAATTTCCAAGCATAAAAGCAAAATGGTCATTTTGCCAAAGTCCAGGGACAAAATGGTCAAATTGTCAAAATTGTGAATTTAGGGTCGTTATTCGTAATTTGATGAGTTAATTATTGAATTCTATTCATTATAGATCAAGAAACTAGAAGCCCGAACCAAAACAATGGAAAGGGTAAAGTGGTGGACTAAACCGAGCACTCATCATATTTTGAACCCGAGGTAAGTTGTATGAATCAATTTAGCAACAAGTGTTATGAAATGATTATAATGAATTTTTATAAACTATATATCAATTCTATACAATTTTGACTTATAATGCTCAAGAAATAACTAAGGAATAAAAGATAAATTCTATGTAAATGTTAATGCATATGAAGGATATTGTTGCCATATCAAAGAATTGTAGGTCCCATATAAGACCATGTCTGGGACATGACATCGGTACCGAACTGGGATGCAATGTCAGACCAAGTCCGAGACATGGCATCGGCACCAAAATGAGTCATAGATCCCCTGTAAGACCATGTCTGGGACATGGCATAGGCATCTAAGAGGGATCACGTATAAGGCCATGTTTAGGACGTGGCATTGGCATCCTATGAGATCCAGTGTAAGACCATATTTGGGATATGACTTTGGCATCAGTTGGAGATCCCATGTAAGACCATATTTGGGATATGGGTTTGGCGTTGTAGCAAAAGAATGACATTACGGTTATTCTTCGATATTCTAAGTATGTTACTAAAGAAAGTATTCAAGTTGATTCAATTATTTGACAAAGACTAAAGTCTATGATGAGTTTTACAGGTTTACTTGAATATAGTTATGAGAAGATGATAATGGAAAGTAAGAGATTAAGTGACCTATGAGAACGAGTAAGTTACGAGATTAAGTAAGTATTGGAAACGAGTAAGTCACATTATTGAGTAAGTCTCAAAAATAAGAAAGTTATAAGATTGAGTATGATATTAGATGAAGTATCAAATGCCTTCAAGTTTACTTATTTTTTATTGTTTATGATTACTACATTTATTTCATGCAACTTACTAAGCAAATTGTGCTTACTCCCTCGATTTTCCTCTCCATGTAGATTTGTCACTTAGCTCGGGGATCGTTATTAGTCGGAGCTCGAAACACTATCAAGATCTTCATTTTGGTATAGTTATGTTAGTCATTTTGAATATGGCATGTATAGGTCTTTAGTCATTTTGTTTCACAATTCATGTTAGTTAGCCAATTGTGTTGGCCATTTATACTTATAAGTTTCATTTTGTAAATGGCCTTTGGAATTGGCCTCAATCTATTCAAGTTGCTTAATGAAATGAGATGAATTTACATGGAATTTGTGCAAAGTTGCTTAGTAGTTATGCTTGTATTTTGGACTTGAATTGGTTGATGTATGAAAACCCATTTAGGGGTACTTAGATGTGTATTGGTGCTATGCTATGATGTATGTAGATTGAGGTTTTGTTTGTATGAGTTTCAGGGTGGCTAAGGGCTTGGTAAATAGTCCTATATTACCCATATGGGTAGACACACGGGCGTATGTCTAGGCCGTGTGAGACACAGGGGAAGCACACTGGTGTGTGGCTTGACCGTGATGGATAGCATTAAATGCCATCAGGATCTCCCACGGGTATGAGACACGACCGTGTGTCTCAACCGTATGGAGGATACGGCCAGCACAAGGGCGTGTGCCACGGCTATGTGAATGATGACGTCAAAAAAAAAATGTCCAAGTTGTTGCACACAGGCTGCGACACAGGCATGTCATGGTCGTGTGAAGGACACGAGTTGGGCATACGGGCGTGCGCCAGGCCGTGTGAAAACCCCTGTAGGTTGATGTTGGAAATAAATCTGTACGAGTGAGGGGCACGGGCGTGTCCCTCAATAGTGCAGGCTGTGTAAGGTACGCGAGCTATCAAAATGACCACGTTTAGAGACCGCATGGGCGTACCGCCCTTCCCATACGGGCGTGTGCCCTATTTTTACTAGTTTTTGAAGAAATTTTCTTAAGTGCACGACATGGTCTTGAATAATTTTCGATCCAAAAATTAGGCCTCATAGGCCCATAAGAAGGCTCATAGGACAATGTTTGAAAAGTTTTAATTAGGATACATTTTCATGAGTTTAAGTCAAAAGTTTATGTGAATTTTTAGTATAGTAACGCCTTATACTCTACTCCGGCATTAGTTATGGGTAAGGGGTGTTACATTTAGTTGTATCAGAGCTAGTGTTTAGTTGATTTTAGGACTAAGCTTACAAATGCATGAGTCTAGCTATACATGCCATACCTAAGTATATAAGTGATATGATAGTGTGACGACTCCTGACAATCTAAATATGCTTTCTTATAGCAAATGGATCCTGATCAAGCAACGGCAGACGATGTGGAAAGTAATGCACTCACTCCCGCTGAAGGGACGGTGCCAGTTGGGACCGAGGATAGACCAGCTACTGTGAGTTAATGAGGGCAGGCTCAAGAGGCATGAACAAGTGGTTCACTGAGTTCGTTTAAACGAACCCAGCTACTTAACAACAAGCTCCACCCCCCAAATACGCAAGCTACCCTGGTAGTCCCTCAAATTGTAGAAGTAGTAAGGCGTAAGAAGCCCCTAGTGGATAGAATCTGGAAGCAAGGGGTAGGAAAGTGTAACACCCCGAACTCGGCCCAGACATTATGGCCATGTCCGGTGTGCTACATCACCTAGACTATCCTACGCTGCCCTATTTACTAAGTCCGATGGTGAGTTTTGAAAAGTAATGCTTGACTTTTTTGGAAATTCCCGTTTTAATAACTATTCAACTTAATCTCTAATTCATTTGTTAAGCGGTTCACTTCAACCTTATTATCTTACTTCGTCTCTTGTGTTAACAGGTTGGTTAAGAAAACATTTTTTTAATTTTCGAAAACATTGTGTAATTGTGGATGAAATAAAACAGTTGAAAGTCCCAAATGAAAACAGATATAGTGGCCTTATTACAACCCATAACAAAATAAAACCAATAGTAAAAGTAATTAAATTAATAAACCAATTAAAATACGAGTTCAGTCTTTGTGGCCACTCTGAATCCCTCCCAGCAACCAAGTCACGATCTAGGGCTCATCTGCAATGATGGAAAGAGAAGGGTGAGTTTGGGAAAACTCAGTGTGTGCAGAACCCATCCAAAGCCCACATCGGCTCGAGCCCACTGGGCCTGAGCCCTAACCAGTCTCAGTCAGATACTGGGCCGAAGCCCTATTCAGATTACAGATACTAGGCCAAGGCCCTATAACAGATACTAGGCCGAAGCCCTATTCAGATAACAGTTTGGCCCATAGGCCCATAGCAGTACAGTACAGTATAATAGTATGAATGCAACCCAATTGGGGAGACTACTCAACCCACCAACCGCTACACACCACCCGTACCAGCCAACACACCATGTGGGGAATAACTCGACCCACCCAGCCCACACACCACAGTCACAGCATGGCTGCTCAGATAAACAGTATATGAGGCAAAGCCCCTTTCAGTAACAGTACGAGGCATAGCCCTTTCAGTAACGTGGCAGTGCCACTCACACTTCCTCTATTATAAAACCTAACCCATGCAACAGATACATATCATGGTATACAGTAACAGTAACAGTCATATCAAGCAGTACAGTCGATTTCAGCCCTAGGGGTATAATGGTAATTTTATACTTAGGGGTAAATCAGTAATTTCTTACCCTAAGGGTATTTCAGTAATTTTGTTCTCTTATTACAGCCTCTAATATTACAGTGGTCATTACAGAAACTCATTTAATTCAGTTTATCAGTTTTAGCACTTAGGCCCTAAAGCCCCTAATGGGCTCTACCATGCCATTTTAGCCCATTAGGCCCATTTAAGCCTTAATTTCCAATCCATTATCTTGTTTTAACAGTTTTTACGCCTACAATCCATATTATTGCCTTTAAACCTATTTTTACCCAACTGGGCCCAAATTGCCCATTGGGCCCATATTCGGCCCTCCGAGGCCCAACTTACCGTAACGCCCAAAATTCTGCGGTCAACCTGCCTGACAGTGCCGATTCCAAAACTAACCTTCTCCTACCAACTTGAGAGCATTCGCATGCTCACAAGCTCTCAAAATGCCAGAATTTCGGCATTTTGGCTTTTCGGCTTTTGCCGATTTGAGCATTGAAGGGTGTTCGAAACACACACCTGTTTTGTGATTCAATCAGCGAATTCCTCCACGTGCTAACTCCTACAATCCATTTCCTGATAGATTAGCCAATAGGTCCACGAAAAACACTGTAAAAAGTTCCTTACCAAATTCGGCCAATACCTCTAATGGCCTAAAAATCTTACCTTTGCCGATTTAGATCCCTTTAAATCTAGATCTAATGATTCTGATGCCTTCACTGCCTCACTTGCTCACCTCCTTCACTAACTATCACTCAAAAAGAACCAAAACACAACTTTAGATAATTAATGGACTAAATCGACAACCTCCCTAACTTTAGGGACTTTCGGCTTTTCCAAAGTATGAAATATCTTAAGGATCTGAGTTGATAACCACTTACCACTGCTTTTACCTTGATTCTAACTCAGATCTGAAGTAGATCTAACCCTTATACGCAGACAGAAACTGAATTTTTGAGATCCAGGAATTCGGCCAAAAGCTCCTATGGTTATGGTGATTTCGGCTTTTTGACTGGTGAAGAAGATGACGATTTAGGCTATAGACTTGGGTGATGGTGTCGAAAATGGTAGGGATTTTAGGGATGCAATCGTCGGCCACTACAGATGAAGAGAATAAGAGGATTTTGACTTATAAGAAATTGGCACAAAAGCACTTTTGGGATTTCGGCTCTTTAATGGTTGTCGACAAAAGCTTGAAACAATGGAGAAGGATTCGGCTTTAACCAAAGATGATGGAATGGAATAGGTTTAAAGATGTAGGGAGATCTAAGAAGAAAAGAATGGAAGGAAAAGAATAGAAGAAGAAGATGAAAGAGTTAGATTCGGCTTTGAAGAAGAAATCGGCTAGCAACTTTAGGGAGGCAGGTTTCAGCTTTTTTGACAGTAAAAGAGATGAATAAAACTTAAGGTGGCTAACCCTAATTGTCATGACAGAAAAAGAAAAACAATGAAACCCTAATAATCTCTCTAAAGTAATCGGCTCAAGTCCCTAAAGCCCTTGCCGAAATTCATTTAAGTTAGTCACATGCCCGGCACATGCTTAAAAATTAAAAAGAACACTACGCTTACCTTGCAACTCGAACCCTTGTCCTTGAATACCCACTTAGGCGCCACTTTTTTTAGGAGCTTAGTGGCGCCACCTTACCACTCTATCAAGGCTCCCTTTGTGACATATTTTACACAGTTTTTCTTAAAGGCCCACTTAACCAAGTCCCCTTTCACTTGAAAATCCAACTTAATATTTTACCGGGTTTTAACTTAGGCTTGGGCCTTCTAAAGGCCCACTAACACATGTACATACATTTTCAACCTTCAGAACACCAAAATTTTAAAATTTCACTAAAATTCACAAAACCTGAAAAATCCCGAAAATCAGGGCGTTACAGAAAGTTTAGGGCTACGAAAGATGATGATCCTGAAAGAGCTGAATTTTGGCTAGAGAATACCATCAGGTATTCGACGTACTATCTTGTATCCAGGAGGAATGTATGAAGTGCGTCGTGTCCCTCCTACGAGAATCTGCCTATTAGTGGTGGAACACCCTTGTGTCGGTGGTATCAAAGGAGAAGGTTATTGGGAATTTTTGCAGGAAGAATTTCATAAAAAGTACATTAGTCCACAGTTTATCGATCGGAAGTACAAGGGATTTTTAGAGTTGAAGCAAGGTCGAATGACCGTAACTGAATACAAGTAGGAGTTCGTGAGACTTAATAATACACTCAGGAATTCGTATCCATTGAGGCTATTATGTGCAAGAGGTTCGAGGACAGATTGAATGAAGACATCAAGATGTTTGTTGGTATCGTTGAGCTGAAAGAGTTTGTGGTATTAGTAGACAAAGCTTGCAAGGACGAAGAGTTCGCCAATGAAAAGAAGAAGGCTAAGATGGAATCTCGTGATTTAAGAAAGAGACCGTTTGGCAAGTCATTTCAATCTTCTTCAAAGAGATCTAGAGAGTTTACTTCACAGTCAGTTGCTTTAGCTGAATTTTTGATTAAAGGCAAGGCTAAGAAGAATCCAGTCTATAAAGCTTAGATTACCTCAGTTGCGAGTGTGAGTAATACTCGGCTTAGTAGATCTGAGTGCCCCTAATATGGTAGGTGCCATCCAGGCAAATGGTGGGCACATGAGAGGGCTTGTTTGAAGTGCGGCGCTCAAGACCAGTTTATTAGGGAGTGCCCTAAGATAGTCGAGAAGGTTGGAGATCAAAGCGCAAGATCAGGTAATGCTCCCAATAAAGGCGGACCGCAGAGAAACCTAGTTCAGGAACGAGTAGTAAGAATGCACCAGAGGAATAGACTACGAGACTTGAGGGTAGAGCGCTGGCAAGGACGTATGCCATTTGCGCTTGTGATGAAGTATCATCACCTGACGTCATCACGAGTACTTTTTCTCTTCATGAAACTTCTGTTATTACTTTAATAGATCTAGGACCTACCCACTCATACATTTGCATAAAACTAGTCTCTAATATGAGCATACCAGTAGAGTCTACAGAACTTGTGATAAGAGTCTCTAATCCCTTAGGCAAATGTGTATTAGTAGACAAAGTATGTCGCGATTATCCCTTGAAGATTAAGGATTATTGTTTTCCTGCCAACCTCATGCTCCTACCATTTGATGAATTTGATGTAATCCTAGGCATGATTAGTTAACCACACATAAGGTGATAGTAAATTGTGGTAGGAAGTTTATTGAGCTGAAATGCGAAAATGATGAGACTCTTCGAGAAGAGTCAAAAGAATTTGAAAGGTTGCCTGTAGTGATTTCTTCCATGGTTGCTCAGAAATGTATTAGAAAAGGGTATGAAGCTTACCTTGCCTTCGTGATTAACACCAAAGAGTCAGAATTGAAAATTGAATCGGTGCCAGTAGTTTGGAAGCATCCAAATGTCTTTCTAGAAGAGTTGCCCGGATTATCTCTAGTTAGGTAGGTATAATTTGGTATAGAGTTGGCTCCGGGTACCACGCCTATCTCCATTGCTCTTTATAGAATGGCTCCGACTGAGTTGAAGGAATTGAAGGCTCAGCTACAAGATTTGATAGACAGAGGTTTTGCAAGACCGAGTCATTCTCCGTAGGGTGCTCCTAGTTTATTCATGAAAAAGAAAGATGGTTCTATGAGGTTGTGCATAGATTATAGGCAGTTGAACAAGGTTACCATAAAGAACAAGTACCCTCTGCCAAGGATCGATGATTTATTTGATCAGTTGAGAGGAGCCACCATTTTTTCCAAGATAGATTTGAGATTTAGATACTATTAGTTAAGGGTTAAGGAGTCCGATGTGCCTAAGACTGCATTTCGGACAAGGTATGGCCACTATGAATTTCTTGTCATGCCATACGATTTGACTAACGCCTCAGCAGTGTTCATAGATCTATGAATCGTACTTTTCGGCCATACCTAGATAAGTTCGTTATGGTTTTTATTGACGATATTTTAATTTATTCTCGCGATAAGGACGAGCATGTCAAGCATTTGAGAACAGTATTACAGACTCTACGAGATAAGTAACTTTATGCTAAATTTAGCAAGAGCGAATTTTAGCTGTAAGAAGTTGGATGTTTGGGCTACATCGTTTTGGGTGATGGCATCCGAGTCGACCCAAGCAAGATCTCGACAATTATTGAATGGAAGCCGCCGAGAAATGTATCTAAGGTTAGAAGTTTCTTAGGTTTGGCCGGTTATTACCGGAGATTTGATAAGGGATTTTCTATGATCGCTACCCCAATGAAGAGATTGTTACAAAAAGACACTAAATTCAAATGGAACGAAAAGTGCCAACAAAGTTTTGAGAAGTTAAAGACGTTATTGATCGAAGCTCCTATTTTAGTGCATCCAGAACTAGGGAGGGAATTTGTCATCTTCAATGATACATCCTTACATGGATTGGGTTGTGTACTTATGCAAGAAGGTAAAGTGATTGCCTATGCCTCGAGACAATTGAAGCACCACGAAAAGAATTACCCAACTCATGACTTAGAATTGGCCGCAATAGTGTTTGTGCTAAAGATTTGGAGACATTATTTATATGGTGAGCAGTGTCGAGTCTTTACCAACCATAAAAGTCTTAAGTACTTAATGACCCAAAAAGATTTGAATTTGAGGCAGTGACGATGGCTTGAGTTGTTGAAGGATTATGAGCAAGTTTTTGACTACCACCCAGGGAAAGCAAATGTAGTAGCCGATGCTCTTAGTCGAAAATCGCTATTTGCCTTGAGAGCTATGAATGAACAGCTGATAGTAGATGATGAAGAGTCGATTTTGGTAGAATTGAGAGTTAAGCCAATGTTCATCCAAGAGATTTGTGAAGCTCAGTTAAGAGACGGAAATTTGTAAACTAAGAAAGCTCAATGCGAATTGGGTACAGATTCAGATTTCTAGATTGACCCAGATGGTTGTATAAGGTTCCAGGATTGACTTTGTATACCAAAAGATGATGCACTTATTCAGATAATTTTACATGAGGCACATGGTAACCGAATGTTCTTTCACCCTGGCAGCACCAAGATGTACAATGATTTAAAGAGATGGTATTGGTGGCCGAATATGAAAAGAGATATTACTGAATATGTGGCAAAGTGTTTAATTTGTCCGCAAGTAAAAGCGGAACACCAAGTGCCCTCTGGTTTATTACAACCCATCATGGTTCCCAAATGGAAGTGGGATCGTATCACCATGGATTTCATGATGGGATTGTTTTTGTCATCGAAAAAGAAAGACGCTATTTGGGTTGTGGTTGATAAGCTTATAAAATCAGCTAATTTAAGACAAGTACGCACAGACTACTCATTAGATAAGTTGGCTGACATGTACATCTCTGAGATTGTGCGACTTCATGGAGTACAATTATCGATTATTTTAGATCGAGACCCAAGGTTTACGTCACGATTTTGGAAGAGATTATAGGAAGCTTTGGGCACAAAGCAAAATTTTAGCACTACCTTTCACCCCTAGACTGACGGTCAGTCTGAGAGAGTAATACAGGTGCTCGAAGATTTGCTTTGATGTTGTGTGTTGGAGTTCCAAGGTAGTTGGCAAAAGTACCTACCTTTGGTTGAATTTGTATACAACAAAGCTAATAGTCGAGTTTGAAATTGGCGCCTTATGAGGCTTTATATGGGCGTAAGTGTAGAATGGCTCTATATTGGACAAAGTTTATGGAAAATCAGATACATGGGGTTGATCTAGTTAAGAAGATAGAGGAGAAGGTGAAAGTGATTAGAAACTGTTTGAAAACTGCGGTTGATAGACAAAAATCATATGCTGATTTGAAACAAAAAGAAATAGAGTTTCGGGTCGGTGACAAAGTGTTCTTGAAGGTTTCTCTGCAGAAGAAAGAACTTAGGTTTGGCCGGAAAGGCAAGTTAAGTCCATGTTTCATCGGACCTTATGAGATCATTGAGAGGTTAGGGCCGGTAGCCTATTGGCTAGCTTTACCGCCAGAACTAGAAAAGATTCATGATGTCTTCCATGTTTCTAAGCTACGGCGTTATCGATCGGACCCTTCGCATGTGATCACCCCGGCAGAGATTGAGATCCAACCGGACATGACTTATGGTGAAGAACTGGTTAAAATTTTAGCTTATGAGGTCAAGCAGTTAGGAAATAAGAGTATAGCCTTGTGAAAGTATTGTGGCAAAGACACAGTGTAGAAGAAGTGACATGGGAACTTGAGGAAAATATGAGGAATCAGTACCAAAACTTGTTCACCGGTAAGATTTTCAGGGATGAAAATCCCTAAGGGGGAGAATTGTAACAACTAGAATTAGGGCCTAGTCAAAAAAGTAGTTTCGAGACCACAAATCCGAAGTAGAAAATTTTATTCCATGATTATTTTTGAGCTTATGGTATGTTTGCATGATATTGAGAATTTTCCATGAAGGAAATTTTATGAATTAGGGATCAATTTACCTTTGAGAGCTAAATTGCAAATTAAGAAAGTTGGAAGGGTTAAGTATGAAATAGTATTAGAGAAAACTTATTTGGTATTATTTTATGTGTTATAATATTTTTATGAAAATGTAAGAAAGTTTTGGTAAGTTAATTTATGCGAATGAAGGCTTAATCACAAAAAGGGACTAAATCGAATAAAGGGTAAAAGTTGTATATTAATAGTGAAATGAGTTAAATGTTTAGAGAATTAATTTTTGAGGGTTTTATTGGGCAAATATCCCCCTTCTTGCTAGCTTGGCTGGCCATAGAAAGTAATTGGGGTAGGAAAAGTCAGAAAAGTATGGGCATTAGGTGACTCAAGTCATAAAATAGTAACCTATTGCTTAGGCCTTCATCTTCTTCATTCTCCTTCTCCTTATGTACTAAAAATATCAGCTCTTGGGGGTTTTTGAATGCAAAAATTTCAGCCAAGCTATTTCTCTTGATAATAAGTGATTTCCATAGCCTCTCTTTAAAATTTTTACATATTTGAGACACTTATGGCATAAGCTTCTTATTGAGGGGTGTATGAAGCATTTTGGTTTGAAGTTTAAAATTTTACCAAGAAAGGGTAGATGTCATTTGTTAGGGTTTTGTGAAAGATAATGAATGTAGGATGCTTAATAAACAAATTTTGGAAATGAGTGTGCATAGACAACACCTAAATAGGACTTGTTTGAAAGAGAATGAGTTGTTTTGTTAAATGCTTGGATAATGGTTATTTGAAGTTGTCATATGCATGAAAGGGCTTAGATAATCATGAGAAATGAGTAAATTTGATAAAAATCAATTTCCAAACATAAGGGCAAAATGGTCAAATTGTCAAAATTATGAACTTAGGGTCGTTATTAGTAATTTGATGAGTTAATTATTGAATTCTATTCATTATAGATCAAGAAACTAGAAGCTCAAACCAAAACAAGGGAAAGGGTAAAGTGGTGGACTAAACCGAGCACTCATCATATTTTGAACCCGAGGTAAGTTGTATGAATCAATTTAGCAACAAGCGTTATGAAATGATTATAATGAATTTCTATAAATTCTATATCAATTCTATACAATTTGGACTTATAATTTGCAAGAAATGACTAAGGAATAAAAGAGAAATCCTACGTAAATGTTAATGTATACGAAGGATACCGTTGCCATATCAAAGAATTGTAAGTCCCATATAAGACCACGTCTGGGACATGGCATCGACACCAAACTGAGATCCCATGTAAGATCATGTCTGGGACATGGCATTGGCATCGATATGTGGTCCCGTATAAGAACATGTTTGGGAAATGGCATTGGCACCGAAATGAGACATGAATCCCCTGTAAGACCATGTCTGGGACATGGCATGGGCATCTAACCCGTATAAGACCATGTCTGGGACGTGGCATCGGCATCCTATGAGATCCCGTGTAAGACCATATTTGGGATATGGCTTCGGCATTAGTTGAAGATCCCATGTAAGACCATATCTGGGATATGGCTTTGGCGTCCTAACAAGAGAATGGCATTACAATTATTCTTCAATATTTTAAGTATATTAATAAAGAAAGTATTCAAGTTGATTCAATTATTTGGTAAAGACTAAAGTCTATGATGAGTTTTATAGGTTTACTTGAAAATAGTTATGAGAAAATGTTAATGTAAAGTATGAGATTGAGTGACCTATGAGAACGAGTAAGTTACGAGATTAAGTAAGTCTTGGAAACGAGTAAATCACATTATTGAGTAAGTCTCGAAAATAAGAAAGTTATAAGATTGAGTATGATATTAGATGAAGTATCAAATGCCTTCAAGTTTACTTATGTTCTATTGTTTATGGTTGCTACATTTATTTCATGCAACTTACTAAGCAAATTCTGTTTACTCCCTCTATTTATGTTGATTTGTCATTTAGCTCATGGATCATTATTAGTTAGAGCTCGAAGTCACACTATCAAGATCTTCATTTTGGTATAGTTATGTTAGTCATTTTGAATATGGCATGTATAGGTCTTTAGTCATTTTGTTGCACAATTCATGTTAGTTAGCCAACTGTGTTGGCCATTTATACTTATAAGTTTCATTTTGTAAATGGCCTTTGGAATTAGCCTAAATCTATTCAAGTTGCTTAACGAAATGAGATAAATTTACATGGAATTTGTGCAAAGTTGCTTAGTAGTTATGCTTGTATTTTGGACTTGAATTGGTTGATGTATGAAAACCCATTAAGGGGCATTTAGATGTGTATTGGTGCTATGCTATGATGTACGTAGATTGGGGTTTTGTTTGTATGTGTTTCAGGATGGCTAAGGGCTTGGTAAATAGTCCTATATTGCCTATACAGGTAGACACATGGGCGTGTGTCTAAGCCGTGTGAGACACACGGGCACCACACGGGTGTGTGGCTCGACCGTTGTGTCCCCTGCACCTCGCATGGATAGCATTAAATGCCATTAGGATCTCCCACGGGCATGAGACACGGCCCTGTGTCTCAACCATGTGGAGGACACGGCCAGTACACGGGCATGTGCCACGTCTGTGTGAATGATGACGTCAGAAACAGAATGTCCAGGTTGTTGCACACGGGCCGCGACACGGGCGTGTCATGGTCATGTAAAGGACCCGAGTTGGGCACACGGCGTGTGCCAGGCCGTGTGAAAATCCCTGTAGGTTGATGTTGGAAATAAATCCGCATGGGTGAGGGGCACGAGCGTGTCCCTCGATAGTACAGGCTGTGTAAGGTACACGGGCTATCAGCACGGCCATGTTTAAAGATCACATGGGCATCTCGCCCTTCCCACACGGGTGTGTGCCCTATTTTTACTAGTTTTGGAAGAAATTTTCTCAAGTGCACGACATGGTCCCAAATAATTTCTGATCCATAAATTAGGCCTCGTAGGCCCATAATAAGGCTCATAGGACAATGTTTGAAAATTTTTAATTGGGATACATTTTCATGAGTTTAAGTCAAAAGTTTACTTGAATTTTTAGTACAGTAATGCCTCATACTCTACTCCGGCACTGATTATGGGTAAGGGGTGTTACATAATAGAAGATGAGAGATAAACGCAAGATATTTGTTAATGTTGTTCAAAAATAGTCCTACTCAGCAGAGCCTCAATTAATGAATAATTTATTCCATCAATTGATCTAGGAACTTAGTGGCTAAAGCTTAATCTACCCTTACACAATAAACAATTGTAGCCCCAACTTGTTATAACCACTCACCAAAAACCTACCTTACAATTATATTTAGTTCTTATAAATAATGCCCATGAAATGAATGCAAAAATACAAGGAAAGTAGACAACAATAACCTAACAAAATATGCACAAGCACTATCCAAAAGATGCATCAATTTATAAGAATAAGTTATTTATTTATAGGCCAAATCAGGTAGTCTTCTAAATTAGTCATTGTAGAGATTGTAACACCCCAAACTTGGCCCAGACGTTATGGCCGTATTTGGAAGTGTCACATTGAAGTGTTTTGAAATCGTGAACTCAACATGTCTTAATTTGATGTAAAACCTTTTTAGGTTGAAAGAAATCAGTATTCCGCTTATCTTGGTTAATCTGGTTATAAGATTAGTTTTACTTTTGAAAACTTGTTAATTGCGGAAGCTTTGTTTAAAAACTATTTATTGTGTTATCACGAGATTTTGGAAAATAGATACCATTTATGACACCGCACCCTAGAGCTATCAAGTTCAAAAGATGGATAAACAACCCCAAATTAAGTTTAAAGTTTAACTAATAGCCTTATTACAAACACGAAATAAAATCAATAACTAAAGAAAATGAAATCCAAATACAGTATAAGAGCGAAGTGTGGCCGTCTAAGTCCCACGCAGCACCAAACTGTCTAAGCTTTGGGATTACCAGCACAATAGGCAGATGGGTGAGTTTACGGAAACTCAGTGTGTAACCCCAGAATAACAGTGTAACAGGATCAGACTGGGCCAGAGCCCATTACATAACATATCACAATTAGTGGGCCTAAGCTTATTATAGTAACAGTGTGGCATGCATTAAGAATCCCACCCAACCATCCACTACACTCCCTTCTCCGTCCAGCCCATCACACCATATGGGGATAAAATCAACCCATCCAACCCTACACTCCACAGTGTAGTACCAATGTAGCACTATCGTTAAAATGCAGCAGTGCTGCTAGAGTATTAGGCTAGAAGCCATCAGATTAATGCAGAGAAGCTGCCAGTAGAGAACACTTCCTCCATAAGCATATAGCCGACCCTATGAAATGTAATATACTCAATGTCATGCCAACATGATACAGAACATAAGCAGGCCCTTAGGGGTATTTCAGTCATTTACTAGTGTGGGTCTAAGTATGTGAGGGCCCATTAGCAGGCCCATGGTCGTCTAGCGACACATGCAACCAAATAGTCCAGAACTCAAATACCGGCTAAGGCCCATCTAGCGGGCCCACGGCCCGTTGGGCCCATTCGGCCTATTTCGGCCCATCTCACGTAATTTCTTATGAAGATCGTTTTCTGATGTAGGGTCAAAATCTATGGCCTCAACCGATCACATGAGCGTTCGCACACCCATGTGGCCAACATTCGATTTGTCGGCTTTTTAGCATTTGCCGCTCTGACATTTAGCCTTGTATCCTAATAGCGTGATAAACACACCTGTAACTGAATCATGCGCCTAGATCCCTCGAACCGAACCTTGACTGGCCGAAAGTCTTCAAGTTCACCAAGTTTTCTAGTCACCGTCGATTACCCCTCCTAATTGAGTACCCTAAAGATAATTAGTTTATAAAGAAGGAATCCCCAAATCCCTTTAAAGAACTTCTTACCCTTTGAAACTAAAATTGATTGATAGAAAATGGACCAGTTGACGGACAAGTAGATCAGATCTTCTGTCTTCGGCCAAGGACTCAAAACTAAAGAAAGAACACAGAGAGCAAAGAAATAGAAACAATGATGATGGTGCTACTAGAGAAGTCGGTCAAGAAGGAGAAAGAGAGGATGGGGATGGTGCAATCAGCCAAAAGGCTTAAACAAAAACAATGGAGACGAAGAAGAAGTAGTAAGGGTATTCGGCTTTTGAGTAAACACAAGAGAAGGATAGAGAGAGATAAGAATCGGCTAGAATGAAGAAGGGAAAAAATGCACAAGAGGTCGCTTTTGGTTTGAGTTGGAAAAATTGGTAATATGGAAAAGAAGACGAATGTAAAAGTGTAAAAAGAATAAAAGGCAAAAATAAAGTATTGAGACCTCTCTTGCCACAACTGAAAAGAAGAAAAACTATACCTATTTTGGCACCTTAACACCTAAGACCGAAGTTCCCCCACTCGGCAAAACACCTACCTATTTCAAACACTTCACATTATTCTCCTCCCAACTAAAACAACCTCATCCAAATCCCTTAATCTGCTCCTTATGACAGATTCAAGCTCTCCTCCATCGGTGGTTGATTCCAGCTTAACTACTCACCTTGTAAGAGCAGTAAAAATACTACTCCTAAGCGCATGGGGTAGCTCGAACTTGAGCTCCTCCCTAGGCGCACTTTACTCCTTGCCTTGCCACCTGATAGAACGCCTTTCATGTCAAAACCCCACACAATATTTTAAAAGGCTTTGGACCCAAAGCCAAGATCCCCTTAAGTGCCCAAAAATGAAAAATTTTCCCTAGGCTATGGCTCAAATCCAGGCCTTCCAAGATCCCCTTATGCTATTTCAAGCGCACTCAAAAATTCAAATCATCATGGCGTTACAACTCTACCCTCCAAAAAGAAATTTCGGCCTTGACATTTACCTGGTCAGAAGAGTTGAGGGTATTGTCGTCGCATCATCTCCTCAGGTTCCCACGTGGCTTCCTCAGAACTGTGATTTCGCCAAAGCACTTTAACTAGTGGAACCGACTTCTTCCTCAGAACTTTCACATCACGGTCTAAAATTTGTATCAATTCCTCCTCAAAGGTTTGATTAGGTTTAACTTCAATCTCTTCAACTGGCACTACATGAGTGGGATCAGAACGATAATGTCTCAGCATGGAAACGTGGAACACATAATGGATTCTATCTAATTCTGGAGGCAATTCCAACTGATAGGCAACTGGTCCAACATGTTTCAGTACCCAATAAGGCCCAATGAACCTTGGGCTCAACTTACCCTTATACCCAAACCTTAATATCTTCTTCCATAGAGAAACCTTGAGAAAAACCAAGTCCCCCGTAAAATATTCAATCTCACGACTCTTAAGGTCTGCATAAGACTTTTGTCTGTCAGAAGCTTCCTTCAACCGACTACGAATCAGTTTCACCTTATCTTCAATATCAGATACCAATCTAGCCCTAGAACTTGTCACTCCCCCAACTCAGTCCAACACGTCAGAGTACGACACCTATGACCATACAACGCCTCGTACAGTGCCATCTGAATGCTAGATTGATAACTGTTGTTGTATGCGAACTCTACCAACGGCAAGTAGTCTTCCCAGCTACCTTGGAAATCAATAATGTAACCCCTCAGCATGTCTTCCAGAATCTAGACGTAAAACGTGGATCTTTGTCAGATATGATGGACACTGGCACTCAATGAAGTCTCACAATTTTTGACACATACAACTTAGCCAATTTCTGCAGTGAGTAGTCCGTTCTAACCGGTATAAAATGAGCGGATTTAGACAAATGGTCAACTATAATCCATACCAATTCTTTCTTAGTAGGAGTTAAGGGCAGCCCACTAACAAAGTCCATGTTGACTCTTTCCCATTTCCAAAGAGGAATCTTTACTGGTTGCAATAATCCCGAAGACAGTTGATGCTCAGCCTTAACTTACTGGCATGTCAAACACTTACCTACAAACTTAGTAACTTCACATTTAAGTCCTGGCCACCAATACAATTCATGTAAGTCCAGGTACATCTTATTTCCACTAGGGTGCTGATATCGCGTGATATGAAGTAATAAAATTTATAAAGAACTTGATCACACCAAAACTAACTAATATCACGATGTTGAGGCAAGCGCACCTGTCAAACAGTAGTATAGCTTAGTGGCAAGACTGAGTTATCGTACCCAAGGGAACCAAAAGTACTAGTACTTACTTCCTTTCTATTATCTAGCCTAAAAATAAAAGAGGGTTATTTAAACTAATTCTAAAACTAACTAAGAAAGTGTAAAGAGTAAGTTGGGAAAACTTTTTGGGGAAAAGCTGATTGATATGGGCAATACTCAAGGGAGAATTCACCTAGACTTCACTTGTTATTGGTTCTTGAGCTAGACGATTTATTCACTTGACTTGATCCGTAGAGATCCCTAATCTATGCTAAACCCTCCGTCGAGGCGTAGAGCAACTAAGCCTAAGTTGTTAATTAAAGTTCCTTTATTAATTAACTCCCTAGGTTGCATTAATTCGATCTATGGTTCCCCATATTAGGTTTGACCCTAATCCGACAGATTTATGTCGCCCTATGTCTAGGGTTGCATGAAACTCCACTTAATTATGGTAGATCTACTCTTATCACAGGGACTTTTGCTCCTCTGCTCTAAGCACATCCGTTTCTTGAATTAATACCTAGGCTTATTAACACAAGAATTAAGCACACATAATTAAGAACAACTCAAGTATTTATCATATAACTCAAGAATAAATAATAACAAGATCTGTCTTAGGCTTCATCCCCCTCAAGTATTTGAAGGATTTAGTTCATAATTAAAGAAGAAAACATCTCAGAAGATATAAAATAACAAAAACATAAAAGAAACCAAAAACCCCTAAAGGGATTTAGGGAGATCCTCTATGTTGCTGCAGAATTTCGGCTTCTGGGATGAATCAATCGGCTTCCCTTGAAGTAATTCCTGGCTTTCACTCTTCGTGTCGGCAGAGAGACGACTCCCCACTTTAGGGAAAAGATTACCCTTGGCAGGGGGAAATCAAGTACACCCTTAGAGTTGCCTCCTAGGGTCTTTATATAGAGTTTTGGGGAGCCTTTCTTAGCCTTTAAGTATTCAAATCCAAGTGAAATTCCTCTTCCTCACGACTAGAACACGCCTGTGTGCCACGCCTGTGTGATTCTATCGGTGGAGGCACGACCGTGTGGCCTGGCCGTGCTTGTCAGGGGCTGAACCGTGTGATCTTCATGTGGCACGGCCATGTGCCACGGCCGTGTGGTTACTTCTTGGGCCGTGCGTTTTCACATTTTGGCCTATTTTCTCTGGTTTTTGGTCTATTTTCCGTTCTCTTCTCTTCCCTATGCTTTCCTGAGTATAAGATATGAAATAGAAGGATTAAGAGCACCAATTCTCACAAAATTAATAATAATTCATCCAAAATATAGGCTAAACATGAGGTAAAAATATGTATAATTTATCATTCATCAGGTGCATAGCATATGGACTACTATGTGCCTCTTGCAGAAGAGATTGTCTCAGTACAGAATCCTTTGAAATACAAACTCTACCACAAAAACACAACACCCCTTCCTTATTCAGCCCAAAATCAGAAATTACCCCATTCTCAACCTGCCGGATATGCGGAATCAACACCTCATCCACCAATTACTTATCTTTAATCCTCTTAGTCCACACTGGTCTAACTTGCAGCTCCACCAACAAGCCACCATCGTCGAGCAAACTTAGGCGAGCAAACATTGCCCTTAAATCAGACATAGCCTTACGGCTCAGTGCGTCGGCCACCACGTTTGCCTTTCCAGGGTGATATTCGATTGAACAATCATAATCCTTCAATAACTCTATCCACCTTCGCTGCCTCAGATTAAGCTCTTTCTGAGTGGGAAGGCATTTGAGGCTCTTGTGATCCATGTAAATGATACACTTCTCACCATATGAGTAATGCCTCCAAATATTAAGTCTGAACACCACTGCAACCAACTCTAGATCATGCGTGGGGTAATTTACCTCATGGGTTTTAAGTTGGCGAGATGCATAAGCCACCACTTTCCCCTCTTGCATCAACACACATCCTAACCCAATGTGTGATGCATCACTATAGACGGTGAAATCCTCCCCAGACTCTGAATGCATCAAAATAGGGGCTTCCGTCAGAATCTTTTTCAATTTTTCAAAACTTTCCTGTTGCTTCTCATTCTATACAAACGTCACTCCCTTATGCAATAGTGTAGTTAGAGGTGCGGCAATCATAGAAAACCCCTCCACGAAGTATTTGTAATACCTTGCTAGACCCATAAAACTTCATATCTTAGATACACTTTTAGGTTGCTTCCAATCCAAAATAGTCTTGATTTTCTGGGGATCAACCTAATCCCTTCAGCAGATACAACGTGACCCAAAAATGTCACTTCTCGTAGCCAAAATTCACGCTTGCTGAATGTGGCATATAACTAATTTTCTCTCAATACTTGTAGAACTACCCGCAGGTGCGCATCATGCTCTTCCTCAGTCCCCGAGTATACTAAGATGTCATCTATGAAAACCACCACGAACCGGTCTAGATAGGGTTGAAAGACATGACTCATTAAGTCCATAAAAGCAGTTGGCGTATTTTTTAGCCCAAATGGCATAACCAGAAACTTGTAATGCCCACAATGTGTTCTAAACGTCGTTTTGTACACATCTGCCTCCTTCACCCTCAGTTGGTGATAACCAGAACGGAGATTTATTTTAGAAAACATTGATGCTCCTCAAATTTGATCAAATAAATCATCAACCCTCTGTAGCGGGTACTTGTTTTTTATGCTCAGTTTGTTCAACTGCTGATAATCTATACACATGTGCACACTTCCATCCTTCTTTTTCATAAATAAGACCGGTGCTCCCTATGGAGACACACTTGGTCGTCTAAAGCCTCTATCCGACAGTTCTTGAATTTGAGCTTTGAGTTCAACAAGCTCCTTTGATGCTATTCTATAAGGGGCAATATACACCGGAGCCATACTAGGCAATAACTCAATCCTGAATTCAACTTCGCAGTTCAGCGATAATCCCGGTAGTTCGTCCGGGAATACATAAGGAAAATCTTTAACCGCCCTTGAATCCTTGACAGAAGGACCCTTGGAATCTGAATCACTGACATACTCTAAATATGCTTCGCACCTTTTACGCACTAGCTTTTTAGTTCTCAAGGTAGAAATCACGTTGGACAAAAAGTCATGACGTTCACCAATAACCACTATCTCAGTATCTTCGAAAGTCTTTAATACCACCTGCTTAGCGGCACAATCTAAAGTCGCTTGATGCTTTACTAACAAATCCATTCCTAAAATTAAGTTAAACTCACCAAATGGGAGTTGTATTAAGTCTGCTAGAAATGTTTCCTGTACCTCTAAAGGCACTCCTTTAAACAGCCTGTTCACCTTAATCGACTGTCCTAAAGGACTCAATACAATAACCTCTCTAGCAGTAGTTCACATTTCCCACCCAAAGTCTTGGATACAGTACATGCAATATATGAATGCGTGGACCCCACATCAATTAATGCAGTGTAAGGCAAGCCATGGATAAGGAACGTACTGGTTATCAAATCTAAAGCGTCCCCATCCTCACGATGGTGTACAGCGTACACCAACGCTGGCTACCTTGCCTTAACATTAGCGACACCTCTGCCAGGTGCTCCACGGCCACGACCCATGCCATTTGCACCTCTAACCTGACCACGCCCCCTCAACGGCTGCTGGCCACCATTCTGTGGTAGGACATTACCCATACCAGTCGCTAGCATCTGCTTTGGTCTACGTTGGCAATCTTTGATACGATGGCCCATCGATCCACATTTTAGATAGGCTCCAACACTCCCCATAGTGGCTCCTCCCACACTCAGCACAAGCTTGTAACCTAGTACCAACAACAAGGGCCTAACTCTGACTGGCCCATCATACCTGGCCCTCTTCACAAGCCTCTAAATAGTATTGGAGTGTTCCACACTCCTCTTGTTTTTCCCCTTATCCTTGTTGCGATTCTAACGCTCCATCCGCTTAACTTCCTCAGCAATTTTGGCTTTGTCCACTACCACCACAAAGTTCTGCTCCCTCTATGGAGCTATCAGCACTCGAAGGCGATCTTTGAGGCCATCCTTAAACCCCACACACAGTTCATGTTTAGTAGCTACTATTCTACGGGCATATCGACTAAGTCGCAAAAATTCCACCTCATACTTAGATATTGACTTATCCCTTTGCACCAAATTCAGAAATTCTTTCCTGCGAGTGTCGACATACCCGGTACCCATATACTTCCCTTGGAACCAAGACTTGAAGAACTCCCACGTCAATTGATCAGGCCGAGCTCCTTCTTTCACAGTAAGCCACCATTGGTAAGCTTCATCTCGTAGCAGAGAAACTGCACCCTTCAGTTTCTACTCTGGAGTGCAGTCGAGATCATCCATAATCTGTTCTGTGGGCTCCAGCCAATATTTGGCCACACTAGGGGCTACCCCAGCGATGCCCCTAAAAATCTCTGCCCCATTTGACCGGAGTCACTCAATAACTGACCCACGGCCCACAATACCATTATTGGGCCCAACGACCCTTTTCAGTATCTGGAGCATAGCTTGGGACAGTGCATCATCCCCAGCTGCCTGATCGTGAGATTCAGTCTTAGCAACGAGTGATGTCTATGCTTCTCTCGCCTCTTCATTTGACATGTGGCCCGAAGCCGAGGACCCAGCCCTAGCACCTGTGCGACCTCTGCCTCCTCTAGTGCTTATGTCGATTAGCGTATTTTCTAGTTTAAAAGTTTTATGAATTAGCTTTCAGTTTTAATAATTATTAACAATGTCTTATGGAAATAGAAGTTTAAAGTTTATTTTCGTAGATCGTGGTCACACTACAGTTTTCAGTCTCAGTCTACCATATCTAAAGTATCATAGCATAGTCTCATATTAATGGTAACCTCCGTATTTTAGTATTTAAGTAGATAATAGTGTTTAAAGTACTTACAGATTCGGCGCTAGAAACTCGTTGACCACACTTCCAGTAGTAAAATTCAAAATTTCCCCAAATTCTTTGAAAACAGTTTATAGCAACTTAAATCTCAAAATATCACCAACTCTTGAAAACATTTTATTAAAAATTCAAAATTTTCAAAATCTCTATTCCACAGCTGAGTTTTGCAACCTGGCTCTGATACCACTAAATGTAACACCCCAAACTCGGCCCAAACATTATGGCCGTATTTGGAAGTGTCACATTGAAGTGTTTTGAAATCGTGAACTTAACATGTTTTAATTTGATGTAAAACCTTTTTAGGTTGAAAGAAATTAGTATTCTGCTTATCTTGGTTAATCCGATTATAAGAGTAGTTTTACTTTTGAAAACTTGTTAATTGCGGAAGCTTTGGTTAAAAACCATTTATTGTGTTATCAAGAGATTTTGGAAAATAGATATCATTTATAAAACCGTGCACTAAAGCTATCAAGTTCAAAAGATGGATAAATATCCCCAAATTAAGTTTAAAGTTTAACTAACGGCCTTATTACAAACCCAAAATAAAATTAATAACCAAAGAAAATGAAATCCAAATAAAGTATAAGAGAAAACTGTGGCCGTCTCCAAGTCCCATGCAGTACCAAACCATCTAAGCATCGGGATTACCTGTACAGTAGGCAGATGGGTGAGTTTACAGAAACTCAGTGTGTAACCCCAGAATAACAGTGTAACAGGATCAGACTGGGCCAGAGCCCATTACAGTAACATATCACAATCAATGGGCCCAAGCCCATTACAGTAACAGTATGGCATGCATTAAGAATCCCACAAACCATCTTCTACACTCTCTTCTCTATCCAACCCATCACACCATGTGGGGATATAATCAACCCACTCAAGCCTACACTCCACAGTGTAGTACCAATGTAGCACTATCGTTAAAATGCAGTAGTGCTGCTAGAGTATTAAGCTAGAAGCCATCAGATTAATACAATGAAGCTACCAATAGAGAGCACTTCCTCCATAAGCATATACTCAACTCCATGCAATGCAACATACTCAATGTCATGCCAACATGATACAGAACATAAGTGCTTATATAACATTTCATGGCATAAAATATTATTCAGAAAGTATATAGTGTCAAATCAGTCATTTTAGTCAATTTTGCCCTTAGGGGCATTTCAGTCATTTACCAGTGTGGGCCTAAGTAGTGAGGGCCCATCAGTAGGCCCATGGTCGTCTAGAGACACATGCAACCAAATAGTCTAGAACTCAAACACGAGCTAAGGCCCATCTAGCAGGCCCACGGCCCGTTATTCAGCCCATTTTGGCCCATCTCATGTAACCACTTGTGAAGACTGTTTTTCGATGTAGGGTCACAATCCATGGCCTTAGTCGATCACATGAGCGTTCGCACACCTATGTGGCCAACATTTGATTTGTCAGCTTTTCGGCATTTGCCGCTCCGGCATTTAGTCTTGTATCCTAAGAGCGTGATAAACACACCTGTAATGGAATTGTGAGTCTAGATCCCTCGAACCGAACCTTGACTGGCCGAAAGTCCTCTAGTTCACCAAGTTTTCTAGTCACCATCGATTGCCCCTCCTAACAGAGTACCCCAAAGATAATCGGTTTATGTAGAAGGAATCCCCAAATCCCTTTAAAGAACTTCTCACCCTTCGAAACTAAAATTGATTGATAGAAAAGGGACCAGTTGATGGACAAGAATAGATCAGATCTTTTGTATTCGGCCCGGTACTCAAAACTAAAGAAAGATCACAGAGAACAAAGAAATAGAAACAATGATGATGGTGTTGCCAGAGAAGTCGGTCAAGAAGGAGAAAGAGAGGATGGTGATGGTGCAATCGGCCAAAAGGCTTAAACAAAAACAATGGAGACAAAGAAGAAGTAGTAAGGGTATTCGAATTTTGAGTAAGCACAAGAGAAGAATAGAGAGGGATGGGAATCAGCTAGAATGAAGAAGGGAAAAAAATGCACGAGAGGTCACTTTTGGTTTGAGTTGGAAAAATCGGTAATATGGAAAAGAAGACGAATGTAAAAGTGTAAAAAGAAGAAAGGGAAAAAAAAGTAATGAGACCTCTCTTGCCACAACCAAAAAGAAGAAAAAATATACCAATTTCGGCACCTTAACACCTAAGACCGAATTTGGCACTCAAAGTTCCCCCACTCGGCAAAACACCTCTGTAACAGCTCGATTTAGACCCTAATCAGATCGAGTGGTTTTGGGACCACTTAACCGAGTCAAAATATTTATTTTATTATTTTATTAAGTTATACTACATGATAGAAATACCGTACGAAAATTTCGTAAAGAAATTTTACCGTTTAATTTGTTAATTTAGTAAAAAGGACTAAATCGCATAATGAGTAAATTATGAGTTCTTTTAAATAAATGGCTTAAGTGATTATGGTTTTATTAACAGAAGTCCTTGCATGGTAAATATACCATGAGCAAGGTGGGTGGATAGTTATTGGTTTATGAACATGAATTATATGTTAATTTTATAAGGTTAAAATTGTAATTTAATTATTTATATTACTTAAACAAAATAGAATAGAAAATGGCTTTATTTTTCTTCATCCATGACCGATTATTGAAAGAAAAAAGAGTTTAAAAGCTTCTTAACATTCTGCTATATTGAGCTTCAATTGAAGGTTCGTTTTTGTTCCGTTTTCGATAATCTCTACGTTTTTGTAATCATTGCTTTGTGTTCTGTCATGCCCGTACCTCAATTTTTGAAATTGGTTGTGTTTTTAAAATGTGAAATTGATGAATATATGCTTGTTTTGATGTTTCTTGATAGATTATGAATGGGTGACTAGAGATATACAAGTTTTATAAAGTAATTTGTAACGAAAATGAGTTTGAGGGATTAAATTGAAAAAGATAGAAATTTGGTGGTTAGAAATGTGAATAAATGAAAGATATGTGTTTATAAGGACTATATGGATATTCAGCTATGTACATGTTTATTGGGATTTGATGTATTTTGTATAATTTTGAATTAGGGACTAAAATGTTAAAGTAGGAAAGTACAAGGGCTATTTCGCAAAATAGGCCAAAATACATGTATATGTGTTTAATTGAATGTGTTATTGAATAATTGAGTTAAATTTGGTTAATATAGATCATGATAAACAAATCCCAAAACTTGATAGGGGAAACGGAAGGTAGACGAGTAGATATTAGAATTACAAGCCTAAATTGAGGTAAGTTTGTATAATTAGAATCAAACTTGTATAATGTTTATAATTGTTGCTTTAATATTATCTGGATGATTAATGAATTATGGAATCAAGGTTTCCTATTAAATACATGTTAAATGATGTATTTATTATATATTCAAATTTGATTATCGAGTCTCATTCAAACTGTAGTAAGTCATAGGATACAAGTGGCATGTCACTAGGGCTACAGGGTGGTTGAGCTCCTGCATTTGTTGCGGACTCACCACAGCTCATGCGCTTACATGTTCAGCCTTCGGGCTTACCGTTCATCCTTCGGGATTACATGTTCAGCCTTCGGGCTTACCATTACCGGCTCAGGTGGAGCATGCTTGATGAATTGACAGATTTACAGGTTACATATATACATTGTGTGTGTATCACCCGAGTATCCCTCGATGTTTCCAAAGGTTCAACGAGCAAGTTACCGATAAGTAATTTATGAAATACATGTTAAATGAGATATAAGTTACATGGACTTTATACTACAAGTATATGTTTATATGGTACATGTTACAAGAGATACAAGATGTATATGAGATGTTCAATACATGAATTTTCATGAATTACATGTCACAAGTATATGTTTATAAGTTATACGTTACATGATTTATATGATATATGGGACATTGATATGTATAGATAAATGACTACATGATTTTATGAATATATACTATATGAGTATATGATAAATGAATCAAATGAAACATGAAGTATGGTTACATGGATATTACATAATTGTTTTACCTTTGAATGGGATGTATACATGGTTCTTATGGGTAACATGTGTATTATGGTTGAATAGGCATTGGAAATATATGATTTGGTTTGAAAATATTATTTACGTTTTAAATGTTGATTCGTTAAGTTAAATTATACAGGCTAACTAAGCTTTAAAAGCTTACTCTGTTTATTTTCCCGTGTTTTATAGATACGGAAGCTAGATCGATTTTGGACAAAGTCAGAGATTGCAATCACACTATCCACTCAAGCTTTCGGTACTTTTGGATCTTTGTAAATGTGGTAAATATGGCATGTATAGGCTAGTTTATAAGATAATGTTTATGGTCATCTTTGTGATAATGAATGTGGAATGATTTTGATATATATCCAAGCTATGTGATATGGCTTGGTTTCAAATGGTTACACTTACATGAATGTTTCTTATGATATATCTACTTTGTGGAAATGGTATGTTATGGAGTGAATGAAATGGCCATTTTGGTATATGTTTACTTGAGGAATGGTAAGATTATGAAATGGATGAGAATGGTAAGTTAAAATAGGTATGGAATTGGCTCATTTGGCTTATGTTTGGTTGATGCAAACTGGCACAATATTGGTTGATTATGAGTTGGTATAAATATGCTTGTTTTTGGTTGAATTGGTTGTTCAACTGGTACATGAAATGTTGCAAATTATTGCTTGTAGGTACATGAGCATTTGAGGTGTGAAAATGGCTTGTACCAAGCTTATTTCGTGCCACACGATCAGAGCACACGGGTGTGTGTCTCAGCCATGTGACCCCTGTTTTGTGTATGATTAAGTTAGTATTGCACACGGGGTTGACACACGAGTGTGTCTGTTACCGATGTAATTTAATCAGGTTGCCACACGGGCGTGTCTTGTGGCTGTGTGTAATAAGTCAGTATGTATGCCCTGTTTTGCCACGGCCTGGACACGTGGGTGTGTCTACCAGCCATGTGAGGCACACGGCCTGGGCACATGGCCGTGTGACCTAATTCCAAAAATTTTCTTAAGTCTTCTCAATTCTTTTATATGTTTTCAAGTTGATCCATATGTTATGAATATAGTTTTACATGATTGATTTAAGCACGAATTCATTGTGAATGTTTGAGAATGCTCTACATAATAATAATTATGTACTGTTCTGATCTATGGTACATGTTCGGTAATACCCCTTACCTATTCCGGTGACAGTTACGGAATAAGAGTGTTACACCTACCATTTCAAACCCTCCACATTATTCTCCTGCCAACCGAAACAACCTCATCGAAATCCCTTAATCTACCCCTTACGACCAATTCAAGCTCTCCTCCATCGGTGTTTGATTCCAGCTTAACCACTTACCTTGCAAGAGCAGCAAAAATACTACTCCCAAGCACATGGGGTAGCTCAAACTTGAGATCCCCCCAGGTGCACTTTACTCCCTACCTTGCCATCTGACTAGCATGCCTTTCATGTCAAAACCCTGCACAATATTTTAAAAGGCTTTGGACCCCCTTAAGTGCCCAAAAATGAAAAATTTTCCCTAGGCTATGGCTCGAACCTAGGCCTTCCCAGGCCCCAAACATGCCCAAACACGCTAGCCACTACAGCAAATACGTAATTATGCTATTTCAAGCACACTAAAAAATTCAAATCATTAAAGCGTTACAGAGATAATATTAACCTTAATAGCATAATAATCTTGGATTAATAAGTTCCAAAGAATATCCCAAGATAAGCCTGATAGATCAAGAAATATCCATTCATAAATCACCAAGGCTAAAGGATAAGTATAAGTCTTATCCAATAAGGCAAGTTGATCAAATCTTCCTTAAGCCATCAAGTTCGGTCATCATGGTTTGAGATGAGTTACAATACATCTTGGAGTCCATTTTTATGGTAAAATCATATGTGAAAACCTAACTAAAAAATGCTAATATCTCATAGCATTTATACAACACTCCTTACTCAGTTTGGTCGTCAGACTCGAGCTACATAATGCTACAATCATAACTAAAATAATACACATTCAATTTACAACGATTATTTCAAATAAACATGTAATACTTCATAAATACACAATTAATACTCAAATTAAACATTAATCTTACAATCATAGTCAATTCAATTCATAATAACCAAATACAACATTTCTCAGGCCTTATACGAGTTTTTGTATGCTCCAGTATCACCTAATATTTAATTAGGACTAATTAGAAACATTTCCAAAATTTATAGATTAATTATATCATAAATAAATCCTTCAAATAATTAATCAGGTCATAAACACTCAAATATTATGATATACAATTATATTCAAGTCTTAATCAAGCTTACGAAAGCTCTTATGTTGACCCGAGTATAAATAATGATCAAATTGAAACAATTTGAAATGATAAGGACATTCATCAAAATAGGGGACACAGTCGTATGTCCAAGCTGTGTAACTTTCTGAAGTCGTATGGGTTAAAACACCAAAATTTTCATCCAGCAATTACACGGTCGTGTGACTGAGCCGTGTAACATACTAAGGCCGTCTCAAAAATAATTAACCAAATCTATAGAACTCACACGAGCGTGTAGCCAGCCCGTGTCTGTCACACAGCCATGTGGCCAACCCGTGTAGTACAAAATTTGACCATATAGTGCTTGTTTCAAAATCATTTTCCAAAGGTGGCCTTAAAAACACATTTTGGCAATTTGTAGATCTACTCAAAACATTACAAAACGAAGCCAAAACATACAATAAATCAACTTCCTAATCAACTAACTTGCCTACCTCAATGGCACCAATACACAATGATCATTTCAATCTAAACAAACTATCAAACAATTAGGTACCATTCTCATCACATTAGTACCATTTGTACAAACACATTTAGCCATTCAAATGCTTTAATCATAACTTACCATATTAACTTTATACTTAATTATAACATGCCAATTGAACATTCAATTCAAATGCCTTTTAAGGATAAAAGTCATCATTATTCCAAGTAAACTCTATAACACCCTAAACCTGGTCCAGATGTTATGGTTGAATCTGATGGTGTCACATGGGATGGATTTGAAAACAATAGAACCTCTTCTAAATTTATCAATCTCTGAATTGTTATCTTTTTTTTTCATATCAAAACATTCATTCAAACAGTCGTTTTTCCTTCAATCATATCTTTTAATGGAAGCATAAGAGAAATTGTTGTGTTTAAAAAAAAATACAGTTCTCATTTTAGAAAACCTTTGTTTTAAAAATCCATGTTCTAAGTAAAACCATTGTTATAATAAACGAGTTAAAATTGAAAATCCAAGACCAAAGTTCAACAGTTTATAAAGTCCAAAAATTACAACCCTCAAAATATAATACCAAAGCTTAAATTTAACCATAAAGCAAAGTAACACAGTTTATGGCGAGTGGTCACTGTCGAGTCTCTCGCTGCACCGATCCAACTAACTCTGAGGATTACCTGTACAAAACAGACAGAAAGGGGTGGGTTTACATAAACTCAGTGTGTAGCTCTACAGAATTAAGCATGCACACATATAGAAAATTAGAAATCAATCAGATACAGCTTCGGGCCTTAACCCCTTTCTAGATATAGATACAGATTCGGGCCTAAGCCCATTTCAGATACAGATACAAATATGCGTATCAGGTAACAAAATCCTACCCCCATCCTCTATACACCATATCTGACCATCCCTACAGACTATGTGGGGTTTAAAACACCCACCCAGCCCTACACACCATATTGTACCGATGCGGCACATAAGAGATAAAGCACAACCAAACTGCCAAAATATAGGTGAAAGTCGCCTTTCAGAACACTTCCTTCGAATATATATATCATCCCATCCCCAATAATAGATATAGATAAATAGGCTAACATGCTCACAAGCTTACATATAACCAAATACAGATAGCAAATCTGCAGATAATACTACAGATAGACATGCGTCAGTACTCTAATCATATCAGAATATCAGAATACTGTGGGCCCACAGTCGTTTGAGACGACCCATGTAACCCTAGGGGAAAATTTAGAATTTTGGGCCCACACGCCCGTGTGGATTGCCCGTGTGGGCCCACACACTTGTGTGGCCCACACACCTAGATTGGCCTTGCCCATATAGATCACACGGCCTGGCCTAGAAAACCCACATGCCCGTGTGGAGTACCTGTGTAGGCCTACACGCCCGGTTGGGCCATACGCCGAATTTGGCCTAGCCCGTGTCACTCACACGGCCACACCTCAGCCACTACACAGCCGTGTGTTATGCACGGCCATGCCTTCATCGATCACACGGTTGTGTCATCACACACGGGTTACCACACGAGCGACCACACGCCCGTGTGGCTTCAACAAAATAGTTTTCAGCTTTTGTTGAATCTCGTTTTTCTGTGTTTCGGGTACACACCTGGTACTATTTTGCAGCAAAACACTCCCAAACCACACAGCACCTAAGATTTGCCAACAAAACACTAAATTAAATGTTTAAAACCAAACTAAAATCGAACCCAAATCGAGATATTCAGCCATTGGGCAACTAAACCTTACCTTTGATCGAACACCAGTGATTCCTACGAAACTAAGTCTTCGACAAGCGATTCCAAGCCCCTAAGTCTTCCCCTAAGCGGGATTAATGACTCACAATAGTGAGAAATTTTTTAGCGAAAACAAAACCACCTTACCCAAGCTTACCAAATCAACATGTAACCAAAAGTTGTACAAGAGAGAGATGAGGTTAGGAATAATCAAATAGGAAAATGGGGAAAGGAGGCGAGAATTGATAGAAAAAGAAAAAAATAAGAGATTTGGAAGAAGAACTGTCAAGAAGTTCTCAAAAAATTCGGCAGAAGAGATAAAAACAAAAAAGAAAAATTTAAAAGATATTTTGTCCAACTTCCCACTTTCACACAATCTCAACTACTTCAGAATTTGAATCCCATTCAAACTCCCCCACACACCTGGTACATCTAAAAGAAAAAATTTACACTCGTTGCTTGTACAGGCAGTCGAACACAAAACCTCCAACACACTAACTCCCTTACTGCTCAAACCAGCAGGCTCATTTTCACATGGTTTTACAAATAATTAAATATATGCCCACTGTGCAAGAATAAGGCGTAAATCAGAAAAATACCAAAATTCACCAAAGGTGAAGCTTGAACTTGGGACCTCATATACGCTTCCAAAACTCTTAACCACTGAAGTAGACAGATATTTGAGTCAAATTTTACAGAAACAGAAATAAATACTTTGGTGCATTACAACTTTACCCCCTAAAAGAAATTTTAACCTTGAAATTTACTTGATCAGAATAGATGAGGATACTGCTGATGCTTCAAGTCCTCAGGTTCCCACGTGGCTCCCTTAGTGCCATGATTCTGCCACAGAACCTTCACTAACGGTACAGACTTCCTCCTCAAAACCTTAACATTACGTTTCAGAATCTAAACTGACTCCGCTCCAAAGGTCAAATCTGACCTAACCTTGTCCTCCCCAACCAAAACAACATGAGATGAATCAGACCGGTAGCGCCTCAACATCGAGACATGGAACAAATCGTGAATACGATCTAACTTTAGAGGTAGCTCCAACTAATAAGCAATTAGTCCCACACGTTTTAGAATTTGATATGGCCCAATAAACCTAAGACTCAGCTTCACCTAAAGATCGAATCTCAGAATCTTCTTCCATGGAGAAACCTTAAGAAATATAAAGTTCCCCACAGAGTACTCAATATCCCTTATCTTCATATCTGAATAGGATTTCTCTCTATCAAAAGCCGCTTTCAGACGATCCCAAATCAGTCTAATCTTATCCTCAGTCTCAGAAACCAACTAAGGACCCAAAACCCGACGTTCACCCAACTCCGTCCAACACAGTGGAGTGTGACACTTATGACCATACAGAGCCTCGTTAGGTGCCATATGGATGCTAGACTGGAAGTTATTATTGTAGGCGAACTCAGCTAATGGTAGATAATCCTCCCCACTACCTCGAAAATCAATCGCACAACTCCAAAGCATATCCTCTAGTGTTTGAATCACCCTCTCAGATTGACCATCGGTTTGAGGATAGAATGCAGTACTGAAGTCCAATCTTGAACCCAGAGCCTCATGCAACTTCTTCTAGAACTAAGAAGTGAAGCGAGGATCTCTATCAAAAATAATTGAGACAGGTACCCCATGCAGTCTTACTATCTTAAAAATATATAGCTTTGCCAACTTCTGAAGAAAATGTTCATCTGAATTGGAATGAAGTAGCAGACTTGGTCAATCGATCTACGATGACCCAAACAGAATCCTTCTTAGTAGGTGTCAAGGACAACCCACTAACAAAGTCCATCGTCAGTCATTCCCGTTTCTACAAGGGAATCATAACTGGCTGTAACAAACCCGAAGATAACTGATGTTCATCCTTAACTTGCTAACACATCAGGCAATAAGCAACGAAATCTGTAACCTCATGATTAAACCCCGACCACCAGTATAACTCACGAAGGTTACAATGCATGTTTTTCCCATAGGGATACATAGCATAAGGGCTACTATGTGCCTTCCTCAAAATTGACTGTCTCAAATCCGTATCATTCAGCATACAAATCCGACCACGAAAACATAGTACCCTATCATTATTCAACTCAACATCTGAAGTGCTGCCACTCTCAACCCAATGAAATTGTAAACTCAGAGACTCATCCCCTAACTGTTTATCCCAAATCTGATTAATCCAAGTTGGTTTGACTTGCAGCTTGCCTAGCAAACTCCCATCATCAAACAGACTAAGGCGAACAAGCATCGCCCTTGATTAGTCATCGCTCTATGACTTAGAGCATCGACTACCACATTGGCCTTACCAGGATGGTACTCTATCGAACAATCATAATCTTTTAGTAGCTCAATCCAGCGACGCTACCTAATGTTCAACCCCTTCTGAGTGAGGAGATACTTGAGGATCTTGTGATCCATGTAGATAATACACCTCTCACTGTATAGATAATGCCTCCAAATTTTCAATACAAAAACTACTGCAGCCAACTCAAGATCATGCGTCGGATAGTTTGCTTCGTGTGTCTTAAGCTGATGGGACGTATAAGCCATAACTTTTCCATCTTGCATTAGTACACATCCCAAAGCGACGTGTGATGCATCAGTGTACAACACAAATTCTTTACCAGTTTTAGGCTGTATTAGAATAGGAGCCTAAGTCAGAACAGATTTGAGCTTCTTAAAGCTTGATTGCTACACATCAGTTCAGAAAAATGGAACACGTTGACGCAGAAGCTTGGTCAAGGGCACTGCAATCAAAGGGAAACACTTAACAAAACATCGATAATACCCTGCCAAACCCAGAAAACTATGAATTTCAACAGATTCTTTAGTTGTTTCCAATCCAGTGCAGCCTCAATCTTTCAAGGGTCAACTTAGATCCCCTCAGTAAAGACTACATGCCCCAGAAAAGTCACATCACGTAGCCAGAACTCACACTTGCTGAATTTGGCGTAAAGCTATTTCTCACGCAAAGTCTAGAGTACCACCCTAAGATGTTCATCATGTTCATCCTCAGTCTTGGAATAAAGCAATATATCGTTGATGAAGACCACGACAAACTAATCTAGATACAGCTGAAATACTTGGTTCATCATATCCATAAACATCGTTGGAGCATTTGTCAGACCAAAAGGCATTATTACGAACTCGTAATGTCCATAGCAGGTCCTAAATGCAGTCTTCTGTACATTAGCTTCCTTAACCCTCAACTGATGATACCTAGAACAAAGATCGATCTTGGAGAACACAGAAGCCCCTCGGAATGAATCAAATAAATCGTCGATCCTTAGAAGTGGATATTTATTCTTAACAGTTAACTTGTTCAACTACTGATAATTAATACACATCCTCATGGTCCCATCCTTCTTCTTAACAAACAGTACTGGTACTCCCCAATGAGACACAATAGGGCGGATGAAACCATGATCCAACAACTCTAAAAGTTAAGCTTTAAGTTCTGTAAGTTCCTTCGGTGCCATTTGAGAGAGGGCGATAGACACCGGAGCTGTACCCAGAAGAAGTTCAATACCAAATTCCACTTCCTGATTCGGAGGTAATCCTGGTAAATCTTTAGGAAAGACATCTGAAAAACCCCTCACAGTTTTGATATCCCCAATAGAAGAGTCCTTAGTTTCAGAAACACTAACATAGGCTAGATATGCCTCATATCCTTTCTGAACCAGTTTCATAGCCACAAGAGCGGAGATCACATTAGACAGATAATCTCGACGCTCGTTGATTATTACCATCTTCACATAATCCTTAGTCCTTGATGCTTGACGAACTAGTCTATTCCTAGAATTAAGTCGAACTCCTCGAACAGAAGTTCTATCAGATCTGCCAGAAAACTGCCCTTTGCACCACTAGAAGAACATCCCTATAGAATTTGCTAACCCGAACAGATTGTCCCGATAGACTCAATATAGTGACCTCACTAGAAGTACTTTCCATTGATATCCCTAAATTTTCAAAAATAGAACAGACTATATAGGAAAGAGTAGACCCTATGTCTATCAAAACAAAGTAAGGTACATCAAATATAAAGAACGTACCGGGGACGATGTCAGGAGCATCTCTACCCTCACGGTGTCGAACAGTATAAACTAAAGCAGGTTGCCTCGCCTCAGTCTAACCAGCACCTCTGCCTAGTGCTCTCTGTCTACGGCCCAAACCATTACCACCTTTGGCCTATCCATGACCCTTAGGTGGCTGTTGAACTACCCTCTAAGGCTGCGCAGAACCTGGTCCCATAGCTTGCACCTGATCAGCCCTCAAAGGACACTCTAAAATACGATGCTGTAAACACCCACATCTTAAACTTGCTCTAATCCTCCTCCAGTATTCACCCGAATGGCGTTTACCATAGTGCTCACAAGGTAGCACCCCCGTAGAAGTAACAGGGGCTCCCACTCTAATGGGATATTAGGCCTCTCCACAAAACTCGAGGGCTTCAAATCCCTCTTGTTCTTACCCCTCTCCCTATCCCTACTCTGGCGCTCTACGCACTTAACATCCTCGGTGATCTTTACCTTCTCAACCAAAATAGAAAACTTGTGCTCCCTCTGCGGAGCAATCAGTACCCTCAGGTTGTCCTGTAAACCATCCTTAAATCTAACGCATCTCTCGTACTCAAACGCCACCATACCTTGAGAGTAGTGGCTCAGTCTCAAGAATTTTACTCGGCCACAAATCTATCACCTTGCGTGAGATTCATGAACTCACGCCTGCGAGCATCAATATAGCTAACTCCCATATACTTGTTCTAGGATGTAGTCTTAAAGAATTCCCAAGTTAAATGATTAGGTTGAGTCCCCTCCTTAACTATTAACCACTACTGGTATGCTTTATCGATAAGCAAGGACACTACACCCTTTAATTTTTGCTCGGGTGTACAGTCCAGATAATTGATAATTCTCTCAGTGGCCCCTAGCCAATACTCGGCCACATTAAGGGCAACTCTAGTGACACCCTAGGCTCAGCACCGTTAGACAAGAGTTGTTCAGTTTTCGGCCCTTGGCACCCAGTTCTAGTGTGGGGTCCAATAACCCTCTTCAAAATCCTTAGCATGGCATGGGACAATGCATTGTCCCCAACCGTACGATCCTGAAAACCAGTCTCAGTAGTAGGGGAAACTAGCATCTCACTTGAATCCAGATTCGTCATACTACCTAGAGATTAGGACTCAGCTTGAGCCTCATATGGTCTCTACCACGGCCTCGAATACGTTCGCAAGTACCACGTGCGCTCATTGTGTGATTCAAATTTTTATCTACATTAGAAATTTTATGCATCAGTTTTGATATTTACTATCAAATGTTTTATGTATCGAGTATAAGAAGTTCAGAAGTATTCCGATTCAGTCTCTAAATGTTTCACTACAATTTTAGTAAGTACTAACTATAGTGTTTTCAGAGTATGCTATCTACAGTATTTTTAAAATAAACTATCTAAGTTTTCAAAACCACTTATAGGATCGGCGCCGGAGACTCGATGTACCACATACTTAACTAGAATATTCCAAACCATTTGAAACCCAATTCTTGAAAATCAAAATTTTGGAACCCAAAACTCACAATCGAGTTTTGCAACCTGGCTCTAATACTACCAAATGTAACATCCCAAATTGGACCCAGACGTTATGGTCGAATCTGGTGGTATCACATAGGATGGATTTGAAAACGCTAGAACCTCTTCCGAATTTATCAATCTCTTAATTGTTCTCTTTTTTTATATATCAAAACATTCATTTAAACAGTCGTTTTGCCTTAAATCATATTTTTTAAAGGAAGCATAAGAGAAATCATTGTGTTTAACAAAAAAATAGTTTGTATTTTAGAAATTTTTGTTGTAATTAAAACCATTACTATAATAAACGGGTTAAAATCAAAAATCCAAAGCCAAAGTTAAACAATTGAAAGAGTCCAGAAATTACAACCCTCAAAATATAATACCAAAGCTTATATTTAACCATAAAACAAAGGAACACGGTTTATGGCGAATGGTCACTGTCGAGTCCCCCACTACACCAATCCACCTAACTCTACGGATTACCTATTCAAAATAGACAGAAAGGGGTGAGTTTACGTAAACTCAGTGTGTAACCCCACAGAATTAAGCATGCACACATACAGAAAATTAAATATCAGTTAGATACAGATTTGAGCTTTAAGCCTTTTCCAGATACAGATACAGATTCGGGCCTAAGCCCATTTCAGATACAGATATAAATATGCATATCAGTCAACAAAATCCTACCCTCATCCTCTACACACCATCTCTGACCATCCCTAGACACCATGTGGGGTTTAAAACACCCACCCAGCGTTACACACCATATTGTACCGATGTGGCACATAACAGATTAAGTGCAGCCAAGCTGCCAGAATATAGGCGAAAATCACCTTTCAGAACACTTCCTCCAAATATACACCATTCCATCCCCAATAACAGATATAAATAAACAGACAAACATGCTCACATGCTTACCTATAACAATATACAGATAGCAGATATGTAGATAATAGTATAGATAGACATACATCAATACTTAAACCATATCAGATTATCAGACAATCAAATCATACAAACTAGGGTCTATTTAGCCATTACCGTCCCTACAGTAAGCCTATAATCATTTGGGACGACCCGTGCAACCTAGGGGAAAATATAGATTTTTGGGCCCATATTCCCATGTGGGCCCACATGCCCATGTGGCCCACATGCCCATGTGGCCTACACACCCAAATTGCCCTTGCTCGTATGGATCACAAGGCCTAGCCCAAAAAACCCACACATCCGTTCGACTACTCATGTGGGCCCACATGCCCGTGTGGCTCACACGCCCAATTAGCCTAGCCCGTGTGGATCACACGGCTACACCTCGGCCACCACACAGTTGTGTCTTGCACATGGCCATGCCTTCATCGATCACATGGCTGTGTCATCGCACATAGCCTACCACACGGGCGACCACACGCCCATGTGGCATTGACAGAATAGTTTTTTGACTTTTTTCAAATCTTATTTTTCTACTTGAGCAATTAAACATTCCCTTCAATCGAACAACAGTGATTCCAACGAAACTACGTCTCTGACAAGCAATTTCGAACCTCTGAATCTTCTCGGAAGCGGCATTAATGACACACAACGGTAAGAAATTTTCGAGCGAAAACAAAACCACCTTACCCAAACTTACAAAATCAAAACGTAACCAAAAGTTCTCCAAGAGAAGGTCGAGGTATGGAATAATCGAACAGGAAAATAGGGAAAAGAGGCAAGAATTTACAGAAAAAAGAAAAAGAATAAGAGATTTAGAACAAGAACCGTCAAAAAGTTATCAGGAAATTCGGCAAAAGAGATAAAAATGAAAAATAAAAATTTAAAAGATATTTCCCCCAACTTCCCACTATCACACAATCTCAACTACTTCAATATTTCAATTCTATTCAAATTCCCCCACAAGCCTGGTACATGCAGAAGCAAAAATTTACACTCGTCACTCGTACGGAGAGTCTAACACAGGACCTCCAACACACTAACTCCCTTGTCACTTGAACCAGCAGGCTTATTCTGACATGGTTTTACAATTAATTAAATATACCAAATGTGAGGCTTGAACTTGGGACCTCTCACACACACCCAAAATGCTTAACCACTGAAGCAGACAGATATTTGTGTTAAATTTTGCAAAAGTAGAAATAAATACTTTGAGGCGTTACAAACTCTTATACACATCAAAACTATATAGATATCATATGCACATTCAAGACAAGCATTATATATATATATGATTCATTCCTCTATCATCCCAAAATAAATACTTCAACATATTAAAACCTAAACACATACGACATAATCGATTCTAGGACTATTCAAAGTCTATCGAGTTAGAAGCTGGATAGTGTGAGCTCTAGAGTGATTCGACAGACATATTCTTCAAAATGCCAACTACAGAAATAGAAAATGAAATAGAGTAAGCATTACAAATGCTTAGTAAGTTAATAGGAATTAAAACAGTAAAGTCACCTCAATCACTATTGTTATACCAATTTAGCTACTACATGACTTCCCTAGTTCCACATTTAACAATAATAAGGAGAGATTATCACATGCAGTCTCAAAGCAATTTCATTTATACGATACCATTCAACTCAATTCAATGTCCTTTAATCAATTTCATCAAATATTTATATACTTCAGTTGTATCATTCAATCATTATATAACATATCATTTTTGGAACACATATCATCATTTCAGTCATATAGCATTTCGAATTTATACAATTCAATCCAAATAAATACCATTTCATCGAACCATTGTGCATAATAAGAAACATTTACACCATTCCAATTTCATTTAACCATTTCCAATCACAATATACAATATCAATTAGGCCATTCCTTTTAACCTTAATCATTTAACATATATAAATCATTATGCAAAAACAATTTCACCTAACATGCCACAACACAACAACTTTATCAAAGTGAGAATTGATATAACATCAAAATTATAATTCTCTAATGGTATTAAACCAAGTTCAACCTATAATAGCTTATTTTCAGTGAAATCGAAATAGTGGTTTTGGGACCACAAATTCGACATGAAAATGTTTATTTTATTATTACTTTAATGTCTATAGCATGTTATTATTACCGTATAAAAATTTTGTTAAGAAGTTTTTCCTTTTGTATGCTTAATTCAATAAAAAGGACTAAATCGCGTAAGGTGTAAAACTTGAAATCTATAAGCCAAAGGGATTAAATAGCTATGAAATTAATTAGTAAATGGGTTTATGTGAAAAATATACCATTGCTTTTATGATTGGACAATTATGGTCACTTTAATAGGTGATTTAATGGTTTTATAATAAGGTTAATTAAGTAATTTAGTAAATAAATTAAGTAAAACAAAAACAAATTAATTAAAAGTATCATCTTCCTAGCCTATACATGATCAAACTTAGAGAAGAAACTCCATATTTAACACCTTGAAGTTTCAACAATGAAAGTCTTTGCATGAGATCAATTTTGAGGTTAAATTTTAAAGATAATTATGTTTTCGGGATCGTTGTAGCTTAATCTAACTAGCCCGGGGACTAATTTGTGAAACTATTAAACTATTAAGGATTTTCCATTAACGAATGTGTATGAGTTTTGATGGTTTTTGGAAGAAAATGATTAGTTATTGTTAAATAAACAACTTTTCTTAATTGAGTTTTGATAAAATTGGCATATAAGGATTAAATTGAAAAATAGAAATTACACATGGTGAATTTGTGAAATAAATGAAATACAGGGCTTGCTAGGGACCTATATGAAATTTAGCTATAATGGGTTAAGCATGAATTGCATGAATTTTCATTTTTATGAGCTAGGGACTAAATTGAAATAAAATTAAAATTATAGTGGAAAATTGTAAAATCAATAAAATGTGAATTTGGATTAAATTGAATAGAATAGTTATTAAATTGATCAGATTTTATTCATCAAGATAGACCACAAACAACTCTAGATCAAGGCAAAGAAAAAGCTTCAGATTCGTTGAAACCATTTCTACGTTTATCGTCGAGGTAAGTTCTCACATTTAAATAGCGTTTTAAATTATGATTTGAATGCTATTATTGTATAATATCAAATTGTGTCTCGACAAAAAGATCCAATAGTGTGTCGACAATCATCGACCAATCAAAAGGGATAGTTTCGACTATCAAACTATGAAAAGGGATGGTGACAACTATCAAAATTATGAAAAAGGATAGCTTCGGCTATCGAATCATGAAAAGGGATAGCTCCAGCTATCAACTTATGAAAGGTGATGGTGACGACAACCAAACAATGAAAAGGGATGGTGACGGCAATCAAAATTATGAAAAAGGATAGCTTCGGCTATCGAATCATGGAAAGGGATAGCTTCGGCTATCGAATTATGGAATGGGATGGTATCAACCATCGTGTTATCACTTCGTGTGAGCCTTAGTAAGAGTTTTCAATGCAATTTACCTTATTATGTTGGATGGTAGCAATTGTGTACTTGTGTGGCAATGAATGTCATAATTTCATATGTTTAAGCTTAAATAATAGCTATTGTTATGTTGCATTGAATTATATGTGTCGTGAGATTTTGTAATGACAAGTTCATATTACATATGTTTCTAACTTACCAAGCATGACATGCTTACCTTGTGTTTGTTTTTCTATGTTTTGTAGTTAACCAGAAGCTCGATCTGGTTGGAAAGTTATCGGAGATCTATCACACTATCCATCGGCTATATCGGTAGATTTTGATGTTTTTAAGTCTTGGTTATAATGGCATGTTTAGGTGTTTTGGTTGATATTATAGTCAATATGCTTATAGATGTTTTGTCATTTTGGTACTTGACTATTTTGTGTTGAAATTGTCAAGTAAATACATAATATGAATGGTCATTTTTGGTACATGGGAATGTGGAAAATGTTGTAACACCATTAACCCGGGCCCGTTGTCAGAATAGGGTTACGAAACATTACTGTAAAATCATAACTAAAACCATTCAATTCCAAACATTTCATAATTCATAGAAATTCCATTCAAACACATGCATAATGTCTCTTATATGAGCCCCCAAGGCCATAAAAACACATTAGAAAAGAGTCTGGACTAAATCGAGAACATATAGAATTTTTGGGAAAAAGTTGAAAAATTTCATACTTTAGGGGTCACACGGCCATGTGGGCATTCAAAGTAGGGACACACGGCCATGTCCTAGCCCGTGTCCGTTCCTATGTAACTCTCTAACTTGGGTCACATAGCCAAGCTACAATCTTATGTGCCAGGCCATGTACCCTTCGAAATGGCCTTACACGCCCGTGTCCCAGGCCGTGTGCTAGGTCGTGTAACTACCTATCTTCTACCCTTTGTAACCATGTGACACGGCTGAGACACACACCCCGTGTCTCATGCCGTGTGGAAATGAATTTGGCCAAATTTAAGTCATTTCCATGCCCAACTTCAATATGTACCTAACAACATTTTTATGCCCATATTATAGACCCCAAAACAAACCAATTCATTCATGCAATAATCCATTCAATGTACCAAAAATAATTCATCCAAACAATATGCCCACAAGGCACCTCAATTTCAAGTAGCTAACATTACATCTAAACATGCCAAACTCTTATCAAAATTAATCATCATAACTATTTAAAAAGCTAAGCTAATTCACATAGCATACTTGAAGCATTCAATCATCATCATTTGACACCAAAAGATTCATGCAATTACTACTTATATATGTTCCAAAAGGTTTACCTAATTAAGCACACAAGTTCAACTATCATTACCAACAACAAGCATAAAATATTACTTCCAATATTTACATCCATACAAAATATTTAAGTATTAAAAACCCTTCCAAATACATGCCATTTAAACCAACTAGCAAGAACCAAAATGACTACCGAGATGTTGATGATAGTGTGCGAGCTTCCAAGTCGATCCAATCAAAGCAACAATTCCAGAGGTCCTACAAGAATAAATCAAACTAATAAGCATCAAAAAGCCTAGTAAGTTTGGTATTAGTTCTGCTTATTAATTAAACGAGACTATCAAATTAATGTCCATTTACATTAAACCAGCACAAAGCCTGCTAAGCACATGCCCGAAATCACTGCATTTCTATTTCGTTAAACATAAATAAATAAAATCCATGATTCAACCAATAATGAAATCGTATAAAATATTCAATAAGATTAATAGTAACCAAATAACAAACTTACTTGGACTGAATCGTAGAAATTGCAAAAGTTTAGGGACTATTCTACTAATTTTCCCTTTCCTCAAATATCTACAGATTCTTGACCTATAATGTAAAATTCTTCAATTATTAGCATATATTTCATTTCAAATCTATTTTACAATTAATACCCTTTTATTTTTCAAATTTATAATATTACCCCAAACTTTTATAATTTTTGAAATTTAGTCCCTTAACTCGAAATTCATCAAATTAACTAATTTTCTCGTCAATAATTTATCCAAATATTCTAGGCACTCAAAAAGCCCCTAATAAACATCCAATTCACTATCAAACAATAATATTTTGACATTTTCACAATTTAATCCTAAAATCAAGATATAATAAAAAATCTCTTTACAAATTCATCAAATAGCATAATAAAGGCTTCAGAGACGTGGTATTCATCAAAAACATTCAATATTCATTAATGGAAACTTCCAAAATTTGTAACAGAATAAAAAATAAAGGTACGTGCTAACTAGACCTAGTTACAACGATCTCAAAAACATAAAAATTACAAAAAGAATAATAACATCAAAATCACTTACATGCATTCCAAATAAGAAACCAAGGCTTTTCACCCTAGCTATGGCTACTTGGCAAGACAACTAGAAGAAATAAAGAAGAAAATCTTTTATTTTTCAATTAATTTTGTTATAATTTCAACTAAATTACAAATTTGCCATTAAATCACATTAAGTTTTTTCATTTTCTCTTGTTTAGCCATCCCACTATAGTGACTAAGGGCTAATTACTATATTGGTCCCTCCTCATGTGGTTAATAGGCTAATTAGTCATTTAATTAAACTAATTACTAACTTTTGCACCTTTTCCAATTTAGTCTTTTTTCTTTAAGTAATTATCTAAATGTTAATCTTTCTAAACCAAATTTTAATACAACTCTAATGACTCAAAAAATATTCTAAAAATAATATTTACAAGTCATTACGATAGAAATTTGTGGTCTCGAATCACTATTCTGTCACCACTAAAAATCGGGCTGTTACAAATGTGGTATTAAATGGGATTGAATTTGGATTGCAAATATTAAGTTATTAATAACTATATTATGCTTGTGTTTGGACTCATTTAATGTCATGTAACTTAAGGTGCTTAAGGGCATATTGGTTGTATGAATTATTAACATATTGTATAAGCTTGTCTATGCATATTTTAGGTACAATTTTAGAGCTTGAGTTGGGTGTACTTGGGTTGCATAAGTGTGCACAATTTGGGGTGAAAGAATTGGCTTGAAAATGGCCTAATTCTTGTCCATACAGCTGAAGACACAAGCGCATGTCTTAGCCCTATATGGTGCACAGCCAGGCAATACGACCGTGTGTCCCCTATAGCATACAAAAGGTTACAAGTCAAGCAGTTACATGCCTAGCACACGGCCTGGCACACGGGCTTGTGGCTTGGCCATGTGACCCAAGTTAGTAAGTCACACGTGCATGGACATGGGCTAGGACACGGCTGTGTATCCTACTTCAAATGTCCACACGGTCTGAGACATAGGTGTGTTTCTTGACCATGTGAGTCACATGGCCGTGTGACCCCTTTAATTTTAAAAATTTTCTTTATTTCCTAAAAAATTCTATAAGTTTCTGAATTAGTCCCGACTTGTTTCTAATGTGATTTTAGTGCCTCGAGGGCTCAAATAAGGGACTATATGCATGATATCGATTTGTTTTGCTATGATTATTGATATGAATTGAAATGTTTAAAATTTTTGTTCGTTTTGAAATGAAAACTCCGATAATGCTCTATAACCCTAGTCCAACAATAGTTTAGGGTGTTATATTTATTGGTATCCGAATAACGGTTTAGTCAATTCTTGGACTGAACATAGCGTGTGTGAGTCTAGATATACATGACATTATATAACTTGCGATACATGTCTTCTTATAGCAAAAACATCCAACTGAGCCGAATTTGATGAAGTTGAAAGTAAAGTACAAGCCTCCATTCACGGAGCAGCGTCAAGTGGTTCAAGGCCTGTATCTGAGGGTTAGGAAGGAGAAGCTAAGGAAGGTTTCTACCAGATGATAAGCGAGTAGTTTATCGAGTTTATACGAATGAACTAACGGCTCAACGACCTTCACCCCCACCTATTCCCCAACCGATCCCTATTGTTCCTCAAGGCTTTGAAATAGTGCGAGTTAATAAATCGCCAGTTGACAAAATTCATAAATACAAGGCTGAAAATTTTTGAGCTATAGTTGATGACGATCCTGAGAGGGTTGAATTTTGGTTAGAGAATACCATCTGAGTATTCAACTAGTTATCGTGTACACCGGCAAAGTGTGTAAAGTGTGCGGTATCTCTATTAAAGGACTTAGCATATCAATGGTGGAATACCTTGATTTTAGCTGTGTCGAGAGAGCATATCTATTGGGAATTCTTTCAAACTGAGTTTAGAAAGAAAAATACAAGTCAGGGATTGCTTGATCAGAAACATAAAGGATTTCTCGAACTTAAGCAAGGCCGTTTGACAGTGTCAGAGTATGAACGAGAGTTTATTACATTGAGTAAATATGCCTGGGAGTGCATTCCAACCAAGATTGCAATGTGTAAACAGTTCAAAGACGGGTTAAACAAGAATATAAAGCTTTAAGTCAAGATTCTCAAGCTGAAAGAATTCGTTGTTTTAGTTCACAGTGCAAATAAAGTCGAGGAGCTTAGGAAAGAGAAAAGAAAAGTTGATTTTAAAGCTAATATTCAAACAAAAGATCAAACTGGGAAGTCATATCAGTAACCATTCGACTGCTTTAGTGGGATACCCTAATAGAGACTGAGGCAAACATTATACAGGTTCAAAGATACAAGCTATGTATGTAGCTAGGGTAGGTAGCGTTAAAGATAATAAACCTAATTGTCAGTAGTGTGGACGTCGACATTTTGATGAGTGCAAAGTGAAAGATAGGGTATGTTTCAAATGTGATTATAAGCATTTTATTCGTGATTACCTAGAAATATCTGAGAAAGAAAAGGTTCAAAATCTTCGACCCAGTAACACTGGCACGAGGGGTAGACCACCTCGTAATCCTAGAAATATGAGTAGTAGTCATGGTGGAACAAAAGACTCTGCTATGATATCTGAAGCATGAGCACCAGCTACGGCATATGCTATTCGTGCACGAGAGGAAGCTTCTATGCCAGATGTTATTACTAGTACCTTTTCTGTTTTTGATACTGATGTTACTGATTTGATTAATCTCATATGTATGCACAAATTTAGTATCTAATAAGAATTTACCTATTGAGTCCACTGAACTCGTGGTTAAAGTGTCGAACCCCCTAGGTCAGTATGTACTAGTTGTTAAGTTTGTAAGAACCGTCTTTTGATGACTCAGGGTTACAGTTTTCCAGCTAATTTGATACTATTGCCATTTGATGTGATTTTGTGCATGGATTGATTGACTTTACACAATACTATTGTGAACAATAGACGAAAGCTTATCGTATTGAAATGTCAGAACAACGAGACACTTCGGATTGAATCAGATAGTTTGAGTGGGTTGTCTATTGTTATTTTAGCTATATCAGCGTAAAAATATGTGAGAAAAGGTTGCGACGCTTGAATCAGATAGTTTAAGTGAGTTCTAAGGTGTCTGAGTTGAAGCTTGAATTAGCGCCAATGGTTTGTGAGTATCTTAAAGTTTCTCCAGAAGAGTTACCTGGATTACCGTTGATCAGAAAGGTTGGGTTTGCTATTGAATTAGTACCAGGAACATTACTGTTATCAATAGCACCTTACAGAATGGCTCCTACTGAGTTGCAACAGTTGAAAGCACAATTGCAAGAATTGACAGATAGGGGTTTTGCTCTACCCAGTTTCTCACCTTGGGTGCACCGGTTTTGCTCGTTAAGAAAAAGGATGCATCGATGAGATTGTGTATTGATTACCGTCAGCTTAATATGGTTACAATCATGAATAGGTACCCACTACCTTGAATTGACGATTTATTTGACCAATTGAAAGGTTCAGCAATATTCTCAAAGATTGATCTTTGTTGTGGTTACTATCAGCTATGAGTTAAAGATTTGGATGTGCCTAAAATTGTATTCAAAACCAGGTATAGACACTGTGAATTCCTTGTGATGCCATTTGGTTTAACTAATGCAACTGCAGTATTTATGGATTTGATGAACAAAATCTTTACACCGTATTTAGACAGATTTATCGTGGTTTTTATTGAGGATATTATGATTTATTCACAAGATGAGATTGAGCATGCTGAACATTTGAGAGTTGTGTTGCAAACCCTGCATGATAAATAATTATTTGCGAAAATTAGCAAATTTGAGCTTTGGCTCCGATAAGTTGATTTTTTGGGACATATAATGTTAGTCGAAGGCATCAAAGTTGATCCGAGTAAAATTTTAGCAATTATTGATTCGAAACTATTAAGAAATGTGTTTGAAGTTAGAAGTTTTCTGGGATTAACCGGTTATTATAGAAGATTCGTCAAGGAGTTCTCGAGGATAGCTATATCAATGACACGACTATTACAAAGATGTGAAATTTGAGTGGTCCGAGAAACATCAACAAAGTTTCAACAAGTTGAAAGCACTATTAATCGAGACACCAGTTCTAGTTTAGCCTAAATCGGGTAAAGAATTTGTGATTTTTAGTAATGTATCTTTGAATAGTTTAGGTTGTGTTTTTGTGCGGGAAGGCAAAGTAAAAGCTTACGCTTCTAGACAATTAAAGTTACACGAAAAGAATTATCCGACACATAACTTAGAGTTGGCAGCTATTGCGTTTGCTTTGAAGATTTGGCGACACCATTTGTATGATGAAAAATGTCATATATTTACCAGTCAACAGAGTTTGAAGTATCTGATGCCGCAGAAAGATTTGAATCTGAGATAGTGCAGGTGGCTTGAACTATTGAAAGATTATGATTTGATCATTGATTATCATCCAGGTAAAGCAAATGTAGTTGTTGATGCTTTGAGTAGAAAATATTTATTTGCTTTACGAGTGATGAATATGTGACTAACATTGTCTAATGATGGTTCAATTTTAGTTGAGTTGAAAGCTAGACTGATGTTTTTATAGCAAATTTGTGAAGCTCAAAAGTGTGATGACATATTACAAGCTAAACGGGCACAGAGTGACTCAACTTTTGATTCAGAATTTCAAATAGGACCCGATGATGGCTTGTTATTCAGAGACAGAATTTGTATACTGAAGAATTCTTTGAGCTTACTCAGAGAATCTTACACGAAGCTCGTAGTGGTACCTTATCTGTTCATCTAGGAAGTAATAAGATGTACAGTGATTTGAAGCAGATGTACTTACAGCAGGGTATGAAGCAAGAGATTTCAGATTTCGTATCGAGATGTTTAGTATGTCAGCAAGTTAAAGTTGAACATTAGGTACCTTCTAGATTATTGCAGTCGGTGATGATATCAAAGTGGAAATGGAATCGAGTTACTATAGACTTCGTATCGGGTTTACTCCTACTCCGAGAAATAAAGATGCCATTTGGGTTGTCATTGATAGTTTGACGAATCAAAACATTTTAATTTGAAGTGTACAGATTACTCCCTTGAGAGATTAGCTGAGTTATACGTTTCTGAGATCATTAGATTGCACAGGGTGCCAATTTCTATTATTTTGGATAGAGATCTGTGATTTACATCGGGATTCTAGAAAACGTTACAGGAAACTCTAGGTTTGCCATGTTGGAATGCCGGTGCCTCCAAGGCGCAGTGAAAAAATAAAATTAATAAAATATTTCGGCGATCCAAACCATGGATCCATGTGTAAGGAATGAATCGGGGTGATAAAGGTTTCGAAATTACTAAAACTTCAATCTGAGTAGACAGCGACGCCTAGGTAATGGGAATCCTGAATCACTATCGAACCAAGCCGCAACCTTTTTCGATGTCGGCCTCTACGTAGTCCACCCAATTGACAATGAACGGTAATATCCCAGAAAACTATTTTTCAGAGATTATATTGCTTTGACGGCTGCTAGACCTTCCAACATAGTTTCGGGATTGCCTATATAGTAACTCTTTAGGGTTTTTACCCTTGCCATATATAACTCCGTATTAATTGGTATATCTTTATAACGAATATTAATTCATTAAAATTAATCCGAACATAATAGTCATCATTAAAATAAATATAATAATGTTTAACTGAAAATTATAATTACATTAATTATAATAAAGATTTTGGTAAACTATATTTATTTAAATTTATATATATGAACCAAATTCATATATTAGAAAAATATGTTCTGATTATGTGTACAACATCCTTGTACATATAGTATGTCCAACAGTTTGATTGCCCAATTAAATTAATTCTATAATTAATTTAATTCATGTGACAACCAGACACAATACCAACTATGTTTTACTCCGCTCATTTCAATCGTAGGGTGTGACCCTATAGGTTCTTGTAACATTAGCAGTAATATTAGAACGATTCTAATGTTACAAACAATGAGTGGCATCTAGCAATGCATCATTGCTACCTAAGTTACAAGAAGCCATGATTCGACATAACCTTTTGTGATTAACCTTTCATACATTAATCCTTAAGTCCTATATCTTTGGAATGGACACAAGTCATGGAATAGTCACACTTGCATAGTCCATCCCATGTTTCTTGATACCTTGAGTAGACTATGATATACAAATAAGTATTACATCTCATATCAACTTATTTGAGCATGGCCATGCATTTCTAGTCTCACTCAATCAAGTGGCCTGAGATATTACTCCTATTATGTAGGAGGGACTTATCCTATATTGATCAACCATATCCCTCTACATAGATTATGGTATATCCAACATCAGTCTTTATAGAACAACCAATTACGGTGTTCGTTTGACTATATCAAAATATACAACTCACGATGTTGGGATGATGATGATCTCAAGTATGAGAATCATATACATATATTAATCACTATGAGTAATATTGTGACAATTACATAATAATCCAAGAAACATACTCATAGCGGGTCAATCCAATATGTTGTTCTCTAACACACACATTCATGCATTGATTCTGACACTCTATATCAATGACAACTCTTTATCATCAATCAACTACATGTTAGTCTTAATGTATTATTATTGTCCTAGCCAACAATAATACTTGACTAAGGATCTTTTAAAAATAATCATATTATTCTCAGGACATTATTATAAAACAGTTTATTTATGCACACAGAAATGAAACTAAAATAATAATGGCAAAGCCTTATATTAATAAACATGATAAATCAAGTATGTTATTACAACCATCTTGTGATTGATCTTTGGGCATACTCTTACATGCCATTGCAATTTAGCACTACATTTCATCCTTAGACCGATGGTCAGTCCAAGTGAGTAATTTAGATACCCGAGGATATGCTTCGTTGTTGTGTGTTAGAATTCGAAGCAACTGAGAGAAGTATTTACCATTGGTTGAATTTTCATATAATAACAGTTATCAGTCAAGCATAAAGATGGCACCGTGTTAAACTGAGCTCAGTGAGAATAAGCTTCACAGGGTTAATTTGATTCGGGAGACTGAAGAAAAAGTAAAAGTGATTCGAGATAGTTTGAAAGCAGTTTCGAATTGACAGAAATCATATGCAGATCTTAAGCATAAAAACATTGAAGTTCAAATCGGTGAAAAAGTGTTTCTAAAAGTATTGCCCTAGAAGAAAGTTCTTCGGTTCAGTCAAAAAGGTTAGCTAAGTCTACGATTTATTGGGCCATGTGAGATCATTGAAAGGATCAGGCCAATGGCATATCGACTAGCTTTGCCATCAGAGTTAGAAAAGATTCATAACATGTTTCGCGTATCAATGTTACAATGTATTAATCGAGTCCTTCACATGTTATTTCACCGACGGATGTCGAGATTCAGCCTGATATGTCGTACAGTGAGGAACTAATTAGAATTCTGGCTCGTGAGGTTAAAGAGTTAAGAAATAAAAACATAGCTTTAGTAAAGGTTCTTTGGCAACGTCACGATATTGAGCAGGCCACCTGGGAACCCAAAGAAGCTATGAGAAAGCAATATTCAAACCTCTTTTCTAGTAAGATTTTCAAGGACGAAAATCCCTTTAGGGAGGAGAGTTGTAACAACCCGTTTTTAGTGAAATTGGAACCGTGGTTTTGGGACCACAAATCTGACATGAAAATATTTATTTTATTATTATTTTAATGTCTACAGCATGTTAGTATTACTGTATAAAAATTTCGTTAAGAAATTTTGCCATTTGCATGCTTAATTCGTTAAAAAGGACTAAATTGCATAAGGTGCAAAACTTGAATTCTATAAGTCAAAGGGATTAAATAGCTATGAAATTAATTAGTAAAGGGGTTTATGAGGTAAATATACCATTGTTTTTAGGAGTGGACAATTATGGACACTTTAATAGGTGATTTAATGGTTTTATAATAAGGTTAATTAAGTAATTTAGTTAATAAATTAAGTAAAACAAAATCAAATTAATTAAATGTATCATCTTCCTAGCCAATACTTGACTTAAATTAGAGAAGAAACTCCATCTTTAACACCTTGAAGTTTTAGCAAAGGAAGTCTTTGCATGAGATCAATCTTGAGGTTAGTTTTTAATGATTTTTATGTTTTCGGGATAGTTGTAGCTTAATCTAGCTAGCCCGGGGACTAATTTATGAAACTGTTAAACTATTCGGGTTTTGCCATTAATGAATGTGTATGGGTTTTGATTATTTTTACAAGAAAATGATTAGTTATTATAAATAAATAACTTTTGTTAAGTGATTTTTGATGAAATTGTCAAATAAGGATTAAATTGAAAAATAAAAAGTATACATGCTGAATTTGAAAAATAAATGAAATATAGGGCTTGCTACGGACCTATATGAAATTTGACTATAGTGGGTTAAGCATGAATTTCATGAATTGCATGAATTTTCATTTTTATGAGCTAAGGACTAAATTGAAATAAAATCAAAATTAAAGGGGAAAAATATAAATTTAATAAACTGTGAATTTGGATTGAATTCAATAGAATAGTTATTAAATTGATCGAATTTATTCTTTTAGATCAAGATAGACCACGTACGACTCTAGATCGAGGCAAAGAAAAAGTTTCGGATTAGTCGAATCCATTTCTACGTTTATCGTCGGGTTAAGTTCGTACATTTAAATAGCATTTTAAATTATGATTTGAATGTTATTATTGTATAATATCAAATCGTGTATCAACGGAAAAATCCAACGGTGTGTCAAAGATCATTAACCAAAGAAAAGGGATAGCTTCGATTATCGAACTATGAAAAGGGATGGTGACGACCATCAAAATTATGAAAAGGGATAGGTTTGGCTATTGAATCATGAAAAGGGATAGCTTCGGCTATCAAATTATGAAAAAGGGATAGTGGCGACCATCACAATTATGAAAAAGGATAGCTTCAGCTATCGAATCATGGAAAGGGATAGCTTTAGCTATCGAATTATGGTAAGGGATGGTATCAACCATCGTGTTATCACTTCGTGTGAGCCTCGGTAAGAGTTTTCAAGGCAATTTACCTTATTATGTTGGAAGGTAGGAATTGTGTACTTGTGTGACAACGAAATCATAATTTCATATGTTTAAGCTTAAATAATAGCTATTGTTATTTTGGATTGAATTATATGTGTCACGAGATTTTGTAATGACAAGTTCATATTACATATGTTGCGAACTTACTAAGGATGACATGCTTACCCTGTGTTTGTTTTTCTATGTTTTGTCATCAATCGAAAGCTCAATCTGGTTGGAAAGTTGTCAAAGATCTATCACACTATCCATTAGCTATATTTGTAGATTTTGACCTTTTTAGGTATTGGTTATAATGACATGTATAAGTTTTTTGGTTGATATTATAGTAAATATGTTTTGGTATGTATAGGTGGCTTTATGATGGTTAATGTTTTGTCATTTTGGTACTTGAATGTTTTATGTTAAAATGGTCAAGTAAATACATAATATAAATGGTCATTTTTTGGTATGTGGGAATGTGGAAAATGTGATATGAAATGGTATTGAGTTTGGATTGCAAATATTAAGTTATAAATGACTATATTATGCTTGAATTTGGACTCATTTAATGACATGTAACTTGAGGTGCCTAAGGGCATATTGGTTGTATGAAATATTATCATATTGTATAAGCCTGTTTATGCATATTTTAGGTACAATTTTGGAGCTTGAATTGGGTGCATTTGAGTTGCACAAGTATGCAAATTTTGGGTGAAAGAATTGGCTTGAAAATGGCCTAATTCTTGTCCACATGAAAAAAGACATGGGTGTCTGTCTTCGCCGTTTGTGACACATGGCCAGGCGAAACTACCATGTGTCCCCTGTAGCATACAAATGGTTGCAAGTTAGGCAGTTACATGGCCTAGCACACTGGCATGTGAGGTCATGCCGAAGGGTACACGGCTTGGCATACGGGCGTGTGGCTTGGCCGTGTGACCCAAGTCAGTGAGTTACACAGGCTGGGACACGATTGTGTGTCCTTACTTCGAATGTCCACATGGCCTGAGACAGAGTGTGTCTCTTGACCATGTGAGTCACACTGTAACACCCCAGACCCGGCCCAAACGTTATTGCCGAACCTAGCAACGTCATTTTGAGGGATGAAGCGTAAATTTCGATGTTTGGAAACTTTGTAATCATTTGGTCAAAACATCAGTAACTTCAAAAAACCAGATTTTCTCTTTAAAAACGTGTCTCATTTGTTGAGTTGTTAGCTATTACAATGAAATGTCATTTGAAAATCCAAATTAGGATAAGCTCTTTTGAAAAAATATATATATTAAGAATCGATTAAACCATAAGTTGTTAATGAAAATCTGAGTCTTAAGTAATATTTCTAACTTTTGATTTACCGTGAAAGCTTTTCTTTGAAAACGTTTGTGTACTTATGTATGTTTTGTAAAACGTTGATTTCTTTTTTTAAAACCCGAGACCTATGACTAGAAGTTAAAAATCCAAAACGAAATAAAACCTAAACTTAAAATAAAATCCAGAGACAGACCTTATTACATCAAAAACCTAAATAGTGGAAACGTAAATATAATTAAATAAAGTACTAACTGTTTAGCTATCCATAGTGTGGCCACCTTTGAGTCCTCTGATATGTCGAACCGTCAAACACTAGGGATTACCTGCACAATTAACAGAGGGGTGAGTTTACGAAAACTCAGTGTGCACTTCCCAATAAACAAATACCATGCAGTACATCAATCTGGGCATAAGCACATCACAGTATCAATGGCAACTGGGCCTTAGCCCACAACAGCGTCGGTTTGGCCTTAGCCCATCAGTATCAAAAATAAGAACATATAATGCATAACCCCAACCAACCTTGCACTCCATCTCCTATCCAACCCTGCACTCCTGTGGGGATTAAATCGACCCACCCATCCCTACACTCCCAATGTTAGCACCGGTTGCAGCACTAACCAATAACGCAGCAAAGCTGCCAATCATATAAGTGGATTAATGCCATCGGTGGTCCACAGTCGTCTCGTGCAACCCGTCCAAACTTGCCTGTATAGGTCCACAGTCATCTCGTGCAACCCTAACATATTAATCACTTCCTCCAATTACAAGATCCCATCCCCATGCAGCATAGTATCACACATGAATGCAAAACATAAATATCAAATGGCATACATAATCAATCATATATCCCACAAGGGTATTTTAGACATTTTACCCTATAGAGGCATCATGTTCATTTCTCACTCGGGGGTAAAAATACACTTACTGACCCTTCAGTAGCTCCACAGTCGTCTCGTGCGATCTGTGCGACCTTTAGCAATCACATAGTACATTTGGGCCCAAAGCCCGTTATGTGGCCTCAGTGGGGCCCACATGCTTGTGTGGCCCGCTAAGCCCAAAATTGACCTTAGCCATGTGAACGTCACAGCCAGGTCCATTAGTTCTCGCATGTTTGCGCTAATTACCCGTGTGGGGCCCACACAGCCCATTTCGGCCCAAAAACGGCCTAAGCCCATCAGGTCACTCATGGTGGCCTCTATCATCGCATCAAATTTTCCACACGTCCGTTCGTGCGTCCGTGTGGCAACCGTTGCTGTACCTTTCGACTTTTTGGTATTTTTACTTTTCGGCTTTTCGTTGTTCTACAATCTAAACAGTATGAGTACACACCTATTTGCGAACCTTTGTGAAAAAACCTTCGAGCACCAACCTACATTTAACAAGGTATTCTATGAATCATTTGACAATGAGAGTTTACCCCCTATCAAATAATTAGGATTTATCATTTCTACAAACCTTGAATGACTCCAAAAAACGGTTCACTCCCCCAAACAGTTGCTTAAGATTGATCACCTACTCCTTGTCGAAAGATCTGCAATTACAAGGAATGCTATTAGCTACGATTGCCTAACCCTTTGAATTGTGCCTACATAAAACAATTACAAAAGTGCACCACCCTACAAAAAGGGTAGTAACATTCGGCTAAAAGAAAAATCAACAAAAGATAAGAATGTTTGGCCTTTCAAAAGTGTTGGACAAAGGGTGGTTTAATCAGATTAATAAGAACAAAAGAAAGTCAAGTGCCCTTACCAATATCCTGAGATCGCTTGCCAAAGTGAAACTGAGAAGCAAAGAGCATAAGATAGAGAAGCGGAGAATCAATTTGATCAGGCTAAAACCAAAAAAAGTTTGAGATGGAAGAGAAGGGTAATCGACCACTGTAAGAAAAAAGGGAAGAAGGTAGGAAATGGCAATAGAGAGAGCAATCTATATTTGGCCTAAGCTAGAAGGATGGAGAGGAGAGAGAAATTGGCAAGAGTTAAGAAAGGAGGATCGGCACAAAGATAAGTAGAAATGACCCAAAAAGATGCCAAAATGGTAACACAGATTCGGACAGAATGTGGAGTGCAACTGAGAACAAATAATCCCGAAACAACTGACGAAAGAAAAAACGAGAGGCTTCTAAATCCCTTTAGTAAAAATCGGCTCCCAAAAAAAACACACTCTAAAACCTGATACCAAAAATGGAAAAAGAAGAAAGATAGCCCTAGTCGAATTTTACATACCCAAGTTTCCTAACAACCCAGATTATCTCCACAAATCACTCTTTAACTTTCTCCATGACTCATTCAAACTTCACCCCCAAAAAGAGTTTGAGTCAAACTCCACTACTCCCTCAGTAAAGAAGTAAAATAATACTCCTTTGCTTAGAGAGTGGCTCGAACCCAATCCCCTTTAGACAGGGAACACGCCACCTACCACTGAGGCATAAGCTCTACTTGTGTCATGTTTCACCCACCAAAATTTAAAAGGCTTATCAACTGGAGTCAGGGTTCCCTTTAGTGCTAAAAAAAAAAATTCATAAGCCAAGGCTTGAACCCAGGGCTTCTCAGAGACCCCAGAACACTCCTAAATCACTTAGCCACTAGATCAAACATGCATTTTATGCCACAAGATTCAAAAATTATAGGCTTAAATTTTTGGGGCGTTACACACACAGCCGTGTGACCCCTACAATTTTCAAAATTTTCTTTATTTCTTGAAAAAATCTATAAGTTTCCGAATTAGTCTCAACTTGTTTCTAATGTGATTTTAGGGCCTCGAGGACTCGTATAAGGGACTATATGCATGATATGGATTTTTTTTGCTATGATTATTGATATAAATTGAAATGTTTAATATTTTTGTTCATTTTGAAATGAAAACTCCGATAATGCTTCGTAACCCTAGTCTGGTGATGGATACGAGTTTAGTGTGTTACACAACCACTACACTTCACATACGAATTTCAATTCATCATTTTCCTATATTGATATCACAATTCCATAATTCATATCTTTTATACTACCCGATGAAACATTGTAAAAGAACTCAATATAAAAGTGTAAATCACATCAGATGCTCGTCCAAGCTAATCATATACATCAATGATGGTTTACCCGTTCGAACTAAACCTTTATCAACACAATAAAGAGCTTGGCCAGTGATGTATATACATTAATGGTTACCCGTTCGAGCTGAACCTATAAAATGACATCAGGTTACTCGTCCAAGCTAAACCTATGTCAATTGTATCTTCGAGTCCGCAACAAATGTTGGATCTCAAAATCATCAGAAATCGTGTTTATGATACATTTACAAAGTTTCATCAAGATAATTCCATCATGTAAGTTTATATTTAACACTTTTACATTTCAGTCCAAATCTCACCATTTATTACTAAGTTACAATTAATTCAAATTTTAACAAAGCATACATAGGTCCATAATATATCGTTTGCAAGGATTTAAACATAATTACACTATATGAGCTTACCTAAAAAAACAACAACGATAAGATGTTAGAGACTCTTCAACAATTTTCCTTCTTTCACATGTTTGTTGTAAATCCCAATCTAAATAATGATTTAATTCAATCATCAATTTCAAACATCATTTAATAGTGACAATTCAATTTCATCTATCGAATAATCTTTTAAGTTTTGCATTTTCTTCAATTTAGTCCTTAAAATCGAAATAATTATATATTTCAATTTTAAGCTTCGTTTTCAATTTGATTTCAATTTTGTTCCTGTACAACCCTCTAAATTCAATAATTATAGAAATTTTATATCAATTCCAAAATATTTTTATTTTAGTCCTTAAGCTCAAAACGGACAAATTTTATTTTACAATTTAGTCTATAATCAAATCTAAACTTACAACCAAGCTATTTAACATAAAAAAATATAAAAAATCATCAACGGAAATATTTTGAAACTTTAACATTTTCAAAAACGGAAGTACAGTTTAACTAAATTAAGTTCCAACGATCTAAAAAATATAAAATTTATAAAAAAAAAAAAAAAAAAAAACCTTGAGAGCACTCACATGCAAGGCCGAATGTCCTTGAAGATTTGAAGCTTTTCCTTCCTTTAACAATGGTGACAAAATCGGTGGAAGAAGAAGAATAAAAAAGATGGCGAATTTTCTTTATGTTTTATTACATTTTAATTAATTTTTTAACATTAAAATTAACATATAAATGGTTAATTATGAAGCACTAACCGTTCAAGCTAATTCATTATAGCCTAATTGTCATTTAATTCCCTTAAATAATGTTATCTAAACCAGCGATTTACTTTTATAATTTTATGATTTAGTTCTTCTATCATAATTAACCACCAAATCACTAAAATTTTTGGATTAGAATTCAATTCACCTATATAACAACTCTGTTCAATTAGCAAATTTATCAGATAAAAATTTAATATAACACTAATATTGACTCGTAACTCGTAAATATTGAATAACAATATTTATGAACTCACTCATCAGAATTGGGATCCCGAAACCACTAAAAATTGGTTGTTACAATTTAAGTTGTCCCAAATGTTTTGTTGGAATAGATGTTTAAACAGATTTGTTCAAATAAGTCGACTCATCAATCTTGAACAACCTTAGTCTTAACATATGATATGAAAAAAAATGTTATTTTCATTTTCAAATAGTTAATTATTTTATATATTTATTTTTTAAAATGATTTTGTATTTATTTTTCCAATCACTAAACAAATTGCTTTTTTTTTTCATTAACTTTTAAAGAGTTGTTTTTTTTAACTATTTTTCAAATTGATTGATTTTTACTATATATTAGATTAATCTCATTTAATTATTAAAATACACTTTTTGTGATTATAAAAATATATTATTTAATAAATTATAAATAAACACGTAAAATCGCATATAACACATGTGACATTAGAAACTAATATATATACATGGGGAATTTCACTTGCACTGATGTAAAATTAAAATGATTTAATACGCATTTGTAATTTTTCATAAAATTAATATTTTAACAACCAACCATTAAATTTATTAGGCTAAATGTACTTTCCATGCATGTAATTTTCATGTTCTTAATATTATTGTTTCATAGTTTGTTTATTATTTATTATACTAGTTTGTATTCTCATTTGATGCACGAGTTGATTGTGTATATTAATTTTATAATATTTTTATAACATTAGTTTTTACTTAAATTCATTAATGAATTTCTTAAAAAACCATTAATGAATTGAAAAAGTAATGTAATTATAAAATATTTTTAAAATTAATTAATTAATTTAAAGCATATTATATTAATGTTATTTAATCTTAAAACAAAATAAAAATTCTCCCTGGCTTGAATATTAATATTAATGTATTATAATTTAAATAATATTAGTAATATTTTTATAGGTTATTTATTTTATATATTATTAAATTAATTTATTTTAATGTCAAATTTGTTAATATTCAATTTGTTATAATTTTATATCTATCTTTGATTAACTCTTATTATATTTAAAAAATAAAAATATTAAAATGAAAAGATAACTTGTAACACTTATATCTTGTTTTGTTATTAGAATAGGGTTACGAAGTGTTACTATACAAGTTAGAACATTTCATTTCAATTAGCATCCAATCATAAAAATTATTTCATAAATTCAGATAAGATTCAACATGAAATAAATCAAACATTTATGGGCCTTAGATCGAGCATTCAAAGCACTTAAAATAAGTTACGGACATTCAGAGATCAAATCAGAACAAATCAAAATATTCAGGGAAAATTTAAAAAAAAATTCAAAATAGGGGTTACACGGCGCTGTGTGGTGCAGGGACATGGCCATGTGGCCAACCATATCCTAGACTCTGTACCATTCAAAATGAATCCACACGGTCGTGTCGTAGGCCGTGTGCTAGCCCTGTAATAATTGAAAATACCCTCACACAGCCGTGTCGCAAGCTATGTCTCAAACTATATGAATACTGTAGTTAAACATGCTTAGGGCACACACCTGTGTGGGTTTCCCGATTGTGACACACGACCATATGACAGCTCGTGTGTATCCAAAATTGACCAAAAACATGCTCTTTTTTTCTCCCATATACATACATACTCAAACATACAATCAAATAGGTCATTTGACACCTTCAATATCAATCTCTCATGTAATATAATCAATCTTAAGCCTTATCAATATGTCATCATAGACACCTCAATATTTAATTACAATTCACTTCCACATTTTCATATACAAAGCACAACTAACACATCAAAATCTTACATCTATAACATTTTATATCATTAGTCATCATAGTGTAATTGTAGTTCATTCTTGATCAACAAATTCTACCAAAGTAAAACATGCATACCTATATAGGTTATCCAAACTCAAAAACACAAGTTAAATGTATTATTTGCACAAATCAAGTACTTATGCATCATATCGAAAAAGTGTAACACCCCTATCCTGTAACCGTCGCCGGAATAGGTAAGAGGCATTACCGGACTTGTAACTCAGATCAGAACAGTATATTATCAAACATATAACATATATCATTTTAATCCAATAGTTTTCAAACATTCATAATCAAATCATGCTTTAATCAAACATATAAAGCTCTAGTAATACAATAGGGACTAATTCAATAACATATAAAAGATATAGGAAAACTTAAGAAAATTTTTTAAATAGGATCACACGGCCGTGTGCCCAGGCCATATGCCTCACACAGGCACCATACATGTCTATGTGTCCAGGCTGTGTGAAAACAGGGCATACATTCTGACTTAGCCACACGGCTACTAGACACGCCTGCGTGTCCAGCCCGTGCGTCATCCTGTCTTGGCCACATGGTTACCAGACACGCCCGTGTGTCTAGCCCGTATGCTATACTATCCAAGCTATTCAGGATGCAGGGGTTACACGGTTGAGACACACGCCCGTGTGTTTAGGCCGTGTGGCATGAAATAGGCTTGGTTTAAGCCATTTTTCACACCCCATTTCCTATGTACCTACAAGCATCAAAATGTCCCAACTTCACATACCAAATGAGCACAATTTCAGCCAATTCAAAACACATATAGACTTATTCATCATCAATCAATTTTCATGCCAAATAGTATCATCTAAACATGTATCAATATAAGCCAAAACATGCCTATTTCAAACTTACCAATTCAACCACAATAAAACCTATCAATTAACCACATTCAAACATCACATATGCCATATATCAAACATCAAAATTTCCATATGAATAACATAACATATAATACTTTCATATTAAGCCAACCATTACCAAATCATCACAAATGAACTTATCAAACTAAGCATTCATACCCAAACCAACATTTCCAACTCAAGCCATATCACATAGCTTGAGAAAGTACCAAATTCATATCACATTCATTAGCATAAGTGACCAAAAGATTCAACTTAAAAACTAGCCTATGCATGCCATATTTACATCATTTACAAGTTCCAAAAGTACCAAAAGTTGCTTGGATAGTCCGATAGCAATCTCTGACTTCATCCAAAATCGAGCTAGCTTCTAAAATCTATAAAACACGGGAAAAATAAACAGAGTAAGCTTAAAGCTTAGTAAGCCCCTATAATATAGAAACAAACTTACCAAAGTTCCAATAAGCATTTAAAGTAAAAAAAAAAACACCAATTCATATGCTCTCAATGCCTATTCAAAACATCATTCACATGTTAGTTACAACAACCATGTATTCATCCATTAAAGAGGATGAAAATAAACATAAAACATTCATGTAACATTCCAATACAACTCTCCCAAATCATGTAACACAAGTATCATTATAACCATGCTAATCTTCATTCTCATGTATCATATCATGTATATAATTCATGTACTCTTATAACACATAATCCATATGAATCATGTATTTCATATAGCATATAACTTATGTAATATAAGCATAAAACATATAACCCATATATCATGTAATAACATAACTCTTTTATCATGACATACATGTAACATATACCATATAATCTTATACCTCTTGTAACATGTAATCCATGTAATCATGTAACTCATATAACATATAACTCATGTACATCTTGTATTTCTTGCAACATGTATTCTTATAATTCATATTGATATAATGCCCGTTGAACCTTCGAAAACATCAGGGGATACTCGGTTGATACACACTAAGTGTATATTCAGTAATTCGTCAATTCATCATGTATGCTCTTTTGAGCCATGTACGGTATGCTCCTCTTGAGCCGGTATCGATAAGCTCCATAGAGCTAAAATGGTAAGCCCCGAAGGACTAAACGGTAAGCCCGAAGGCTGAACAGTAACCTCATGATCTATGGTGAGTCCACAACGAATGTAGGAGCTTGACCAAACGGTAGCCCTAGTGACATGCCACTTGTATCCTATGATTTTCTACGGTTCAAACGAGAGTCGATAATTAATTTAACATGTAATCAATAGGCAAGTCCATCTATTAATCTATTAATTCATATATAAAAATTCATATAATCTGTAATTCAAAAATTTCAATTATAAACATAAATCTGATTCTAATTATATGAACTTACCTCGTAATAGCTCGTAAATCTGATATCTACTCATCAACTTTTCGTTTTTCCCAATCAAGTTTCGATATTTGTCTATCTTGATCTTGATCAAGTTAATTGTGTGTCGAGCTCAAGAACTCATCCATGTTTGTTTTTCTTTGCCTATTTTCAGTGAAGATGATGGAATGAATAAAAGAATTTTATTTGTTTTAACTAAATTAGCTTATAAATATCAATTACCAAAAATGTCCTTTAATTAATCATTAAAAATTTACTATTTCAAGCACCTAACCTTCCACTTACCTTATAAATGGGCTATTTACCAAGCAAGGACTCCCAAAAATAAAGACAAAGTCATTTAAGCCATTCTAATAATAGAAATCATGTTTTTCGCTTTACGCGATTTAGTCCTTTTTACCGAATTAACCGTTTAATCGGTAAAATTCCTTGACGAAACTTTCATACTATAATTCTATCATGTAATAAGACTTATTAAAATTGTAAAATAATCATTTTGACTCGGCTAAGTGGTCCCAAAACCACTTGTTCCAATCATACTCAAAATTGGGCTGTTACAAAAGGAGTCCTATTACCTGCCATATATACGAAACCAAAATCCAAATCTATCAAAAATTCCTGGATAGTGTGATTCTTCGAGCTTATTCAATCTCCTAATCCACAAAACGTATCTACAAGAAATAAACAAATAATACGAGTAAGATTTCATAAAGCCAAGTAAGTTCGTCGATTGAACGGTAAAGCTTGCCGAATCAACATAAGAATAATTCAACTAAAAGATTAATGAACAAATTTCCTATCAACAAGGTTATTATCAAAATTTCTATCAATCACAGCTCCCAGCATGTGAGTAATGCTCAAACATTAGTCCAAATCAGTTCCCACATTTCAATAACATTCGCATTTTTTACTATCATAATGCATAATCTTTTTAACATATAATAATAATACAAAATTTACCACTTTTACAAAAATATACTATTACAATTCGCTTTACATTTCACACATCACATTTAGATCCTTATTTGTTTCCATCTGATAAATACTGTAAAGACGATTGAAACCTTGATACACGTTTCTTTTTATGCCATAGTCCAACTATGGTCTTACATATAAATTGTCATAGCCCTGACATGGTCTTACGTTCATAGTGTCATAACCTACATATGGTCTTATCATCAAAAAGCCATAGCCCAGCTATGGTCTTAGATATAGACACTATCATAGTCCAACCATGGTCTTACATCTGTAGTACCATAACCCAGTTATGGTCTTATCATCAGAATGGCATAGCCTGACATGGTCATACATATATACACTACCATGCTTCAACCATGGTATTACGTTTGAATAATTGTTATAGCCTCACTATGGTTGTAACAACCCGAAATTGGGCTTAGTCGGAATAGTGATTACAAAATCACTTACCTGAGACTAGAGAAAATTATTTTAGCATTATTTTATGTGTTATAGCATGTTTTTCAAGGTGCATGAAAATTTTGGTAAATTAATTTACGCGATTGAAGGGTTAATTACGAAAAAGGACTAAATCGCAATAATAGGTAAAAGTTGCAAATTATTAGTAAAAGCTATTAAATGGCTTGAGAATCAAAATCTAGGGTGTTTAAAGTGCAAATAGGCCCTAAAATCAATGTTGGTCGGCCATGAGACAAAGAGAAAAGAAAAGTAAAAAAAAATTAAATAGAAATTTGGTGGTTTATTTTGACTAGTTCTGTAATAAAATAAAACAAGAAAAGACTTCACCTTCTTCTCATCTCTTTCACCAAAAATACCATCAAAGAGGGGGGCTTTGAAGCTTTAAAATTTCAGCTAGCTTACTCTCTTGCAAGTAAGTGACTTTAAGGTCCTTTCTTGAATATTTTTACATTTTTGGAACCATTGTAGCATGAGCTACCCTTTGAGGGTGTATTGTGCAAAATGGGTGAAAGTTTAGAGATTCACCATGATTGTATAAGTGTTGTTTTCTAGGTTTTATGGAAGAAAATGAGTCATTGTTGTTAAATAAACAACTTTTGTGAATGGTTGTTCATGGAAAATACCTAAATTGGACTTAGTTGTAAAGTTGTAAAATAAAGAGTAAGTGTAAGAAATAATTGGAATTTTGGGTTGCCATAAGAGTGAAAAGAGTTTGGTTAAGCTTGGTAGATAAAAAAATTCGATAAAAATTAATTTTCGAGCCTAGGGGTAAAATGGTCATTTTGCTAGAGTCTAGGGGCAAAATGGTCATTTTGCTAGAGTCTAGGGGCAAAATGGTCATTTTTCCAAATTATGATTCTTGATTTATTTAGATTAAATTAGTGAATTTTTATTGCCATAGATCAAGATTTACCAAATCCAAACCTAGACCGGGAGAAGGCCAAGCAAATCAACTAAACCGAGTAGTCACTTCCATTTTGTATATCGAGGTAAGTTGTAGGTAAATAATGCAACATTTCTAAATTTTATGCATGAAATCATTGTATTGTCATAAAATTATGTGTTGTGATATGAGAAATGTATGCAAATAGTTAATCGAGCATGAATTATGGAAATGATTATTTTTATTCGTGAAATGATGAGAACATGCGTAGTAGAGCCCGGTTGAACATTTGGAATAGAATTGGAAGAGCTTGGTTGAATGTTTGGAATAGAATTGGATATCCATGCCATGACATTGAGTGATGTGTATGTTAGTGTAAGACATGTTTGGAACATGCATCGGCCACAATAGGAGAGCTAGTGTAAGACATGTCTAGGACATACATCGGCCTCAAGACTTACAAGCTAGTGTAAGACCTATCCGGGACATGGCATCAGCTTGTTGCGAGTCAGTGTAAGACCAGTCTGGCACATGGCATCGACACCAATAGATGAGAGTCAGTGTAAGACCAGTCTGGCACATGGCATCGACACCAATAGATGAGACACGGCATCGGCTTCAATACATTGAGAGTCAATGTAAGACCTGTCTAGGACATGGCATCGACTTGATATGTAAGCTAGTGTAAGACCATGTCTGGGACATGGCATAGGCTTGATACCCTACATTAGAGGCTCATTGAATATAATCTCATATTCTACACAGTTCAACGGGACAATCTTAAGTCGTATTAAACTTGAGAGATAGTATAATGAATTTGTGAGTGGTGTAGGTACCTAAATGAAATGTATGAAATGTGAGCTCAATAGCATGTCGTATGATTAGTAAAGGATTAAAACGAGTAAGTTATGCTTGTGAACATTTTAGTATCATGCATAAATGATGATGTATTGAGAGCATGACCTAACATGGTAATCGTTGTTATTTATTTACTTATAACTTACTAAGCTTTATGCTTACCCCTTTTTCCTTTCTATTTTCCATTATAGTGCCGCTTAAGTAATTCGAGTATCCAAGGATGTAGGAGGTATTGTTCACACTATCAATTGAAACATTCGGTATAGTTACATTTTGTGTTTTGGGTAATGGCATGTATAGGTTATTTGGTCATTCTAGTGTAAGTTACACTAGTTAGACAATTATGTAGGCCATTTATTTTAATAAGTTCATTTTGTAAATTGCCATTGGAATTGGTCGAAATTGTTCTAGTTATTTTTAATGAAATGAGAATGAGTTCATAGAAATTATGGATGGTTGTTTAGATTAATCGTGTATGCACATTATGAAATTGTGGTCATTGGATAAATGCATAGTTATGGACATTTAGATGTATATTGATGTCAAGACATGATATGAAAATGTTGGGTTGTATTTGATCTTGTTTCAGGGTGGCAAAGAGGCTTGGTAGATAGCCTATTTTTGTCCACATGGGGAGACACATGGTCGTGTGTCTAAGCCGTGTGTGACACACGATCAATCCCACGAGCGTGTGGTTAAGCGTGTGCCCCCTGCACCTTGCATGGATAGAATTAAATGCCCAGTAGTAAACACAAGGGTTGAGACATGGCCGTGTGTCTCAACCGTGTAGAGGGCACGGCCAAGCACACAAGCATGTGCTATGGCCGTGTGATTGCTAACATCAGAAATAGAATACCTAGGTTTTTCACCACGGACTGCGATACGGGCGTGTCATGGCCATGTGAGAGACACGGGCTAAGCATATGGGCATGTCCCACGGCCCTGTGTCCGCTGACATTAAAAATAGAATGTCAAGGTTTTTGCACACGGGCCGCGACATAGGCATGTCATGGCCGTGTGAAGGACCCGGGCTGAGCACACGAGTGTGTACCAGGCAGTATGAAAACACCCTGTAGGTTCGATTTTAGAAATTAATTCCACATGGACGAGGGGCACGGGCATGTCCCTTGGATTCTTAGGCCGTGTAAACCACACGGGCCATCAACACGACCATTTCTAGAGGCCACAGGGGTGTACTGCCCTTCCACACGGGCGTGTACCCTGTTTATAGTAGTTTTTGATGAAATTTTCTTGAGTACCCGAAATGGTCGCGGATCATTTCTAAACCACGTTTTAGCCCTCGTAGGCCCAAGTAAAGGTCTGTAGGACATTGTTTGAAAAAGTTTTAAATTGGGACGCATTTCATTGGGTGTAAGTTGAATGGTTGCATGTTATTTAGTAAGGTAACGCCTCGTACCCTATCTCGGCGTTGGATACGGGTAAGTGGTGTTACATTGAGTGGTATCAGAGCATGTTTTAGTCGATTCTAGGACTAACCAAGAGTGTGTATGAGTCTAGCTATTCATGCCATTATTGTTTGATGATAGTGTGGCGACTCCTGATGATAATAAATTATGTTTTTCTTATAGTAATGGATCCCGATCAGCCTATGGCTAATGATGTGGAGAGTAACACGCTGGCTCCCGCTAAAGGGACCATGCCAGTCAAAATCAGGCCCGTGACGATAAGTCAAGGCGAAGGGGCTACAGAAGCCTACCTCCAAACAATGGATGATTGGTATACAGTGTAACAACCCGGTTTAGACCCTAATCGGAACGAGTAGTTTTGGGACCATTTAACAGAGTTAAAATATTATTTTTATTATTTTAATAATGTTTACAGTGTGGTAGTATTACTGTGTGAAAGTTTCGTAAAGAAATTTTACCGATTAAATAGTCAATTCGGTAAAAAGGATTAAATCACGTAAAGTGAAAACTATGTGTGCCATTAGTAAAATGACTTAAATGGCTTTGTCTTTTTAAATGAAAGGCCTTAAGTTGAAATTATCCCTTTTACTAAGTTAGTGGACATTTATGTCCATATATTTTATGATTATTAAATGGTTTTGTAAAGGATATTTTATAAAAAAATGGTTTATATTATTATTATCATTTAAAAACAAAGCCATATTTTATTTTATCTTCTTCTTCATGTCGATTCTAGCAAGAAAGAACCACCATTTCTATACCTTATGTTCGGCCATTGCTCTCTAAGTGATTAAGATCAAGACAAACGAATTCAAGATTTTGATAGAGGAAAATTGGAAAGTAGACAAATAGTTAACGGATACACGAGGTAAGTTCGTATGGTTAAAAATTTAATTATTAGCTATTGAAATTGTTTCAATTGATGGTAATTGTATACATAATGAATAATTTACCAAAATTATCGGATCTATGAATATGTTGCCGTCACTGAATTATATGATTAAATTGATACAAAAAAATTATATGTTATAAGAAATGATGGATAATTGGCCAAATTGTGATTATGTAATGGTAGATATGTTAAATGGCTTTGTACTTGATTATATTAATATTACATCATGATGGAATGCCATAATATATATTCAGTCTTGTGTTTGGAAGTAATGAAGTACTTTGGGGTTGAGTAAATGTATATTGGAGTTAATTGAGTTTTAGTATATGATAAATTAAATGCCTTGTATGTGGTAAGTTACTAAGCAAATATTTGTCTTGATTAAATTAAATAATATATATATGTGCCAAATTGAAATGTATAAAAAGTTGAGGTTGCCGAATGCAAATAGAGTTGATAAATTTGAATTGATGAATTCGGCACTGAATGTGCGAGTATAAAAGGTTACGGATGTAAAAATTGCACTAAGTGTGCGAGCCTGATTATTGAGCACTAAGTGTGCAAGCTTAAGTATCGAGCACTAAGTATGCGAATTCGATATATAATGTTGAATAACTATTGGCACTAAGTGTGCAACTTTTCAAGTAATCGGGAATAGTTGAATGTATTTTTGCCTTGAATTTCTTGAGAAGTATTTATGATTTATAAATTTGAAATTTGAGCAGGTGAGTATCAAACCTATTGGGTTAATATTATTGATCGTAAATCTGTGTGATTGACAATGGTAAAGAAGGTTGCATGATAGATGTAAGAATTGGATGAGTAAAATGATATGATTATATATATATATATATATATATATATGTTTATATATACGGTACCATGTTGTATGTTAAAATGTGAATGTTTGAGTTATTTGGACTAAGTTATGGTATTGACAAATTGAATGGAAAATGTATGATAATCAAATTTCTGATACTTGAAAATATGCTTAAGTTGAATTTGAACAAGTGATATTCGGGCTTCTAGCCTAGCAAGCCTTGTGCTGGTGAAAAGAATCAGGCTTTATGCCTAGCAGGCTTAATGCCGGTGTATTAAAATTTAGGCTTTGAGGCTAGTAGGCTTTGTGCTACTGTGATTTTAGGTTTATACCTAGCAGGCTTGTTGCCGGTGAATTATAAAGAGTTTATGCTTACGAGACTTTGAGATGAAGTGATGATTTCATATTTTTAATGAGCTAAAATAAACAGGTATGTAATAGTTAGTTGTACTTGTGTAATAAGGTAAGTTGGTTATTATGTTAGTGATGTATATGTTTTATGAAATACGTGATATGTTTAGATAAATTATTACATGGCCATATGATCATATGATATATGAAATGTATGATTGTATAGAAGAAAAGTTATATGGTACATATATGAATTATTGAAATGAAAGATGATACATGATATAGTATACATAAATGATAGATGAAATTATATGAGTATTGAAAAGTTACATGAGATCAATTATTTATATAGATGAATTGATACATGGTCTAAATGAAATATAGTTATGAAAAGTGACATGATTTATAGAACGTATATTTGAAAATGAATTACTGATGTTACTAATGAGTTAATATTTATATGGGTATAATTCTGCTATTGGTTATATAAATGTGTTACAGGTTATATGTAATGAAATAAATCGACACCAATGCTATGTGAATTCTATGATATTGATGTTGTATACGTGATATGTGATATAAATGGTTTAATTACATATATGGCACTTAATATGCAAGATACAGGGTTTTTGATGTTGATCTCAAGGGCTCAACTGTAAAGATGATGCTACGAGAATAGAAATGATGATACAAATCAGTACAGGTATACATGGTACACTTGACAAGTAAGTGACATTGTTAAAATTTATATGACACGTGAGTAGATGTGATAAATTACACATGAATTACATGATTGTTAAGGAAATAAATATTGAATTAGATGAGGCTGGTTCAAAAGCAATCTTATTGATTAAAATGACAAGCTTAATGTTAAATCTTTTATATAGTGCTGACAATTATACGAGCTTACTAAGCTTATTAGCTTACTCTTTCTATTCTCTGTATTTTACAGTGATTCGAATACTCACTCGGATTGGAAGTCATCGAAGATTTCATCACACTATCCAGGAGACAATTGGTATTTCTGAACTCTTTGAAATGGGGTAATATGGCATGTATATGCTAGTTAATAAGTTGATTATATGGTCACTTGTTTATATGAATGTGAGATGAATTTTAGGTATTATGATCAAGCTATGTGATATGGCTGGATGTGAGAAAAGTTGGTTTGATATGGAGGTATTATATGATGTGTGCATTTAGTGGTAAAATTTATAATTGGCATTTTGGTTTCAATGATATGTGATTATGGATGAGTTGATAAGAATGGTGAAACGTGATTAATTTGTAAGTGGTATTTAGATGTATATATATGACTACATAAAATGGTTACTTTAGTATAAACTTATTTATGATTCATGATATGTCGGATTAATGTTGAATGATGATGACGTTTGATAAGTTTAAGGTCTTACTGTTCTGGTTTGAGTTACAAGTCTAGTAATGCCTTTTACCTATTCTGGCAACGGTTACGGTATAGGGGTGTTACATACAGAGTACGTTCGAGCCAATCCGAGCACTCCACCTCTCCCACCTCCTTTGATTTATCAGCATGCCCCGGTAGCTCCTCAGGGAGTAGAAATGAGTAGAAGAGAAAAACCCCCGGTAGACCGACTTAGAAAACATGGGGCGGAGGAATTCCGGGTAAATAAAGATGGCGACCCGAGAGAGCTGAGTTCTGGTTGGAGAACACCATCAGAGTGTTCAATAAACTATCATGCACACCTAAAGAGTGCATGAAATGTGTGGTATCCTTACTTCGAGATTCGATCTGCCAGTGATGGAACACTCTCGTATCAATGGTACCGAGAGAGGGTGACTTGGGACTTCTTCCTGGAGGAATTTCGCAAGATGTATATCAGTTAAAGGTTTATTGACCAGAAGAGAAATGAGTTTCTAGAACTTAAGCAAGGTCGAATGATAGTCACAGAATATGAATGTGAGTTTGTGAGACTCAGCAAGTATGCTTGGGAGTGTGTGTCTTCCGAAGCCATTATGTGTAAGCAGTTTGAAGACGGTTTGAATGAGGACATTGAATTGTTGGTGGGTATTTTAGAGATTTGAGAGTTTGTAGTGCTCGTTGAAAGAACATGCAAGGCCGAAGAGTTGGCCAAAGTGAAAAGAAAGGCTGATATGTAGTCTCGTGACTCAAGGAAAAGACAAATGGGGAAATCACATCAATCCTCATCCAAGTGATCGAGAGAGGTTGCTACCCAATCCAATACTACAGTGGGCTTCTCAGGTAAGAACAAGAGTACGCAACATGTGACGTCCAAGGCTCAGACTACCTCAATGGCAAGTGTGGGTAGTGCTCAAACGGATGGACCTAGGTGATCGCAGTATGGTAGACGACACTTCGGTGAGTGCTGAGGAAATGAAAAAGGTTGTTTTCGGTACGGCTCATTTCACCATTTTATCCGAAACTGGCCTGAGACGGATGAGGGCAGTAAAAAGCAAGAGGTGAGAGTGAGTAGCGCTTCTTTAAGAGAAGAGGTGAGAGTGAGTAGCGCTTCTTTAAGAGGTAGACTGCAGAAGAACCCGAGTAGTGCATCTAGTAACCGAGGTGCCCCTAGAAATGCTGTTGTAAGCTCCAAGGGCAGAGCGCCTGTGAGGACCTATACTATTCGTGCCCATGAAGAGGCTTTATCTCCTAACGCGATTACGGGTAACTTTTCTATTTATGATATACCTGTTATTTCCTTGATTGACCTGGGGTCTGCCCACTCATATGTGTGTGTGTGAAACTGGTCTTTAGTATGAATGTGCATGTCGAGCCGACCGAGTTTGTAGTAAAGGTGTCAAACCCACTAGGCAAACATGTACTAGTTGACCAAGTGTGTAAGGATTGTCCTTTGATAATTAGAGGTCATTACTTCCCTGCTAACCTATTGTTATTGCCGTTTGACAAGTTTGATGTAATACTTGGTACGGATTGGTTGACCGCCCATGACATAGTAGTAAATTGTGGAAAGAAATTTATTGAGCTGAAATGTAAAAACGGGGACGTTCCCCGGATTGAATCGGGTGAATCAGATGGTCTACCTATAGTGGTATCTTCTATGATAGCTCAGAGGTATTTGAGGAAAGGATATGAGTAATATCTTGCTTTTGTGCTGAATACCCAAGTGATGGAAGTGAATTTGATTCAGTGCTAGTGGTATGTGAGTACCTGAACGTGTTTCTCAAGGAATTGCCTGGATTACCTCTAAGGAGGGAAGTAGAGTTTGGTATCGAGTTGGTCCCTGGTACAGCACCTATCTTGATTGCTCCTTATAGGATGGCTCTGACAGAACTTAAGGAATTGAAGACTCGGTTGCAAGAGTTAACAAATAAGGGTTTTGCAAGGCTGAGTTATTCTCTGTGGGGAGCGCCGATCTTATTTGTTAAGAAAAAGGATGGATAGATAAGATTGTGCATAGATTACCGTCAGCTCAATAAAGTTATAGTGAAGAATAAGTATCCTTTGCCGAGGATCGATGACTTGTTTGATCAGTTGAAAAGAGCAACTGTGTTTTCTAAAATAGACCTGAGGTCGAGGTATTACCAGTTGAGAGTCAAGGAACAAGATGTGCCAAAAACTATCTTTCAGACGAGGTACGGCCACTATGAGTTCCTTGCCATACCCTTTGGCTTGACAAATGCTCCTACTATATTCATAGACTTAATGAACCGCATTTTCCAACCCTACTTGGACAAGTTTGTCATCGTATTCATTGATGACATACTCGTCTATTCTCGTGATGAGGGTGACCATGCAGAGCATTTGAGGACTGTCTTGCAGACTTTGAGAGATAAACAGTTATACACCAAGTTCAACAAGAGTGAATTTTGGCTAGAGAGGTCAGTTTCTTGGGACACATTGTGTCGGGAGATGGGATCCAAGTCGACTTGAGCAAGATATCGGCCATTGTAGAGTGGAAACCACTGAGGAATGTAATAGAGATTAGGAGTTTCTTGGGCTTAGCGGGATACTACAGATGTTTTGTTAATGGATTTTCTATGGTTGCAACTCCGATGATGAGGTTGTTACAGAAAGACGTCAAATTCGAGTGAACTTAAAAGTGCCAACAGAGTTTTGAGAAATTAAAGGCTTTGTTGACTGAAGCACCAGTTTTAATACAACCTGAACCAGGAAAAGAGTTTGTGGTGTATAGTGATGCTTCCCTGAATGGATTGGGGTGCGTGCTAATGCAAGAAAGCAAGGTAATAGCCTATGCCTCAAGGCAACTAAAGCCACGTGAGATAAACTACCCGACCCACGATTTAGAGTTGACCTCCATCGTATTCTCATTGAAGATTTGGAAACACTATTTGTATAGAGAGAGATGTCGAGTTTTCACGAACCATAAAAGTCTAAATTATTTGGCGAGAGATGGCTAGAGTTGCTAAAGGACTACGAGTTAGTAATCGAATACCACCCCAGAAAGGTGAATGTAGTCGTCGATGCATTGAGCCAGAAGTCATTGTTTGCCTTGAGGGCTATGGATACTCAGTTGACTATTAGTGATGATGGTTCAATTTTAGCCAAATTGAGAGCTAGACCGGTGTTTTTACAAGAGATTGTCAAAGCTTAAAAAAATGACGATGATTTACAAGCTAAAATGGCTCAGTGCGAGAAGCATAATGGATCTGATTTTCAAGTTGGCACCGATAGTTGCTTGATGTACTGAGACAGAATATGTGTGCTTAAAGATGATGAGCTTATTCAGAGGATTTTGCGGAAAGCGCATAGTAGTTGCTTATCTATTCACCCGGGCAGCGTGAAAATGTATAACGACTTGAAGAAATTATATTAGTGGTCGGGAATGAAAAGAGACATTTCAAAGTTTGTCCCCAAGTGCCTATTTTGTCAACAAGTAACAGCTGAAAACCAAGTACCTTCGGGTTTACTTCAACCCATAATGGTTCCCGAGTGGAAATGGGACCGGGTTACTATGGATTTCGTGTGAGAACTACCTTTGTCTCCTAAGAAGAAATATGCGGTATGGGTTATCGTGGATAGACTAACAAAGTCGGCTCATTTCATACCAGTGCGTACAGACTTCTCGCTTGAGAAACTGGTTGAGTTGTACATTTTTGAGATAGTGAGACTGCGTGAGTACCTTTGTCGATAATTTCGGATAGAGATCTGAGATTTACATCTTGGTTTTGGAAATGGTTACAAGAGGCATTAAGGACAAAGTTGAATTTTAGCACGGCTTTCCATCCGCAGACTGATAGCCAGTCAGAGAGGGTTATCCAGATTCTTGAGGATATGTTGAAATGTTGCGTCCTCGAATTCTAAGGCAGTTGGGAGAAGTACTTGCCACTAGTTGAGTTCGCCCACAATAACAATTATCAGTCAAGTCTTAAAATGGAACCTTATGAGGCTTTGTATGGGTGCAAATGTCGAACGCCCTTGTATTGGTTAGAACTTAAAGAGAATCAAATACATGAGGTCGATTTGGTCAAAGAGACCGAAGAGAAGGTTAAGGTGATTCGAGATTGCTTGAAAGCTGCCTCAGATAGACAGAAAGCCTACACAGATTTGAAACAAAAAGAGATCGAGTTTCAAATCAGAGATAAAGTGTTCTTAAAAGTCTCTCTATAGAATAAAGTCCTCAGATCCGGTAGGAAATGCAAGTTGAGTCCAAAGTTTACTAGACCTTAAAAGGTGACTGAGAGAATTGGACCTGTAACTTATCGATAGAATTGCCTTAGGAGTTGGAAAAAATTCATGATGTCTTTCATGTATCGATGTTATGTCGTTACCGCTCTGACCCTTCACACATGATTTCACTGGCAGAGATTGAGATAAGTCTAGATATGACCTCTGGTGAAGAGCCGATTAAGATTCTAGCTCGAGAGGTCAAGCAATTAAAGAACAAAAACATAGTACTTGTGAAAGTTTTATGGCATAGACATGGAGTCAAGGAAGCCACATGGGAACCCGAGGAGACGATGAAAGAACAATACCTGAACCTCTTTAACAGTAAGATTTTCGAGGACAAAAATCCCTAAGGAGGAGAATTGTAACAACCCGAAATTGGGCTTAGTCGGAATAGTGATATCAAAATCACTTACCTGAGACTAGAGAAAATTATTTTAGTATTATTTTATGTGTTATAGCATATTATTAAAGGTGCATGAAAATTTTGGTAAATAATTTACGCGATTGAAGAGTTAATTACGAAACAAGACTAAATTGCAAAAAGGGGTAAAACTTGTGAATTATTAGTAAAAGGTGTTAAATGGCTTAAGAATCAAAATCTGGGGTGTTTAAAGTGCAAATAGGCCCTAAAATCAATGTTGGTCGGCCATGAGACAAAGAGAAAAGAAAAGTAAAAAAAATTAGGTAGAAATTTGGTGGTTTATATTAACTAGTTGCGTATTGAGATAAAACAAGAAAAGACTTCACCTTCTTCTCATCTCTTTCATCGAAAATACCAGCAAAGAGCGGGGCTTTGAAGCTTTAAAATTTCATCTAGGTTACTCTCTTGCAAGTAAGTGACTTTAAGGTCCTTTCTTGAATATTTTTACATTTTTGGAACCATTGTAGCATGAGCTACCCTTTGAGGGGTGTATTGTGCAAAATTGTTGAAAGTTTAGAGATTCACCATGATTGTATAAGTGTTGTTTTCTAGGTTTTATGGAAGAAAATGAGTCATTGTTGTTAAATAAACAACTTTTATGAAAGGGTATTCATGGAAAAAACCTAAATTGGACTTAGTTGTAAAGTTGTAAAATAAAGAGTAAGTGTAAGAAATAATAGGAATTTTGGGTTTCCATAAGAGTGAAAAGAGTTTGGTTAAGCTTGGTCGATAAGGAAATTCGATAAAAATCGATTTTCTAGTCTAGGGGTAAAATGGTCATTTTGCTGAAGTCTAGGGGCAAAATGGTCATTTTTCCAAATTATTATTCTTGATTTATTTAGATTAAATTAGTGAATTTTATTGTCATAGATCAAGATTTACCAAATCTGAACCAAGACTGGGGAAAGGCCAAGCAAATCGACTAAACCGAGTAATCGCTTCCATTTTGTATATCGAGGTAAGTTGTAGGTAAATAATGCAATATTTCTAAATTTTATGCATGAAATCATTTTATTATCGTAAAATTATGTGTTGTGATATGAGAAATGTATGCAAATAGTTAATCGAGCATTAATTATGGACATAGTTCAACGGGACAATCTTAAGTCGTATTAAGCTTGAGAGATAGTATGATGAATTTGTGAGTGGTGTAGGTACCTAAATGAAATGTATGAAATGTGAGCTCAATACGATGTCTTATGATTAGTAAAGGATTAAAACGAGTAAGTTACGCTTGTGGTCATTTTAGTACCATGCATAAATGATGATGTATTGAGAGCATGACCTAACATGGTAATCGTTGTTATTTATTTGCTTATAACTTACTAAGCTTTAGGCTTACCCCTTTTTCCTTTCCATTTTCCCTTGTAGTGTCGCCTAAGTAATTCGAGGATCCAAGGACGTCGGAGGCATCGTTCACACTATCAATTGAAACATTTGGTATAGTTACATTTTCTGTTTTAGGTAATGGCATGTATAGGTTATTTGGTTATTCTGGTGTAAGTTACACTACTTAGCCAATTGTGTTGGCCATTTATTTTATTAAGTTAATTTTCTAAATGGCCATTGGAATAGGCTGATATTGTTATAGTTATTTTTAATGAAATAAGAATGAGTTCATGGAAATTGTGGATGGTTGTTTAGATTAATCGTGTATGCACATTATGCAATTGTGGTCATTGGATAAATGCATAGTTATGGACATTTAGACGTATATTGATGTCAACACATGATATGAAAATGTTGAGTTGTATTTGATCTTGTTTTAGGGTGGCACAGAGGCTTGGTAGACAGCATATTTTTGTCCACACGGGTAGACACATAGGCGTATGTCTAGGCTGTGTGTGACACACGGTCAATCCCACGGGCATGTGGTTAGGCCATGTGTCCCCTGCACCTTGAATAGATAGAATTAAACGCCTAGTAGTAAACACACAGGCTGAGACACGGCCGTGTGTCTCAACTGTGTGGAGCGCACGGCCAAGTACACGGGCGTGTGCTACGGCTATGTGATTGCTGACGTCAGAAACAGAATACCTAGGTTTTTGCACACGGGCTGCAACACGGGTGTGTGATGGCCGTGTGAGAGACATGGGCTAGGCACACGGGTGTGTGCCACGGTCGTGTGTCTGCTGACGTCAGAAATAGAATGTCAAGGTTTTTGCACACGGGCCGTGACACAGACGTGTCATGGCCGTGTGAGGGACACGTGTTGAGCACATGGGAGTGTGCCAGGCCATGTGAAGACCCCTGTAGGTTCGATTTTAGAAATTAATTCCACACGGATGAGGGGCACGGGTGTGTCCCTAGGATTCTTAGGCCGTGTGAACAACACGAGCCATCAGCACGGCCATGTCTAGAGGCCACATGGGTGTGTTGTCCTTCCACACAGGTGTGTGCCCTGTTTATAGTAGTTTTTGAAGAAATTTTCTTGAGTACCCGAAATGGTCTTGGATCATTTTTGAACCACATTTTAGGCCTCGTAGGCCCATGTGAAGATCTTTAGGACATTGTTTGAAAAAGTTTTAAATTGGGACGCATTTCATTGAGTGTAAGTTGAATGGTTGCATGTGATTTAGTAAGGTAACGCCTCGTACCCTATCCCACCGTCAGATATGGGTAAGGGGTGTTACAATGGTCTTACATGTGAATGCAGCCCATCTCTATTGATATCAGGACTTACGAATACAGCCTGCCTCTATTGATATCAGGTTTTATCATTTCCATAAATTTTTACAATTCCTTTTCTATCAACAAATCAATTTAATATTAGTAACTTTACATCATTTAAGCTTTAACATTCATAAACAATTAAAAATAAAATTAAGTTCATATTAAATGAACTTGCAGGACTAATTTGCAATAATGGCTTACAGTATCTTAATCAGCGATCGACGTACTATCAATTCATTATTTTCATTTTCAATTACACATGTCGAAACCATTTTTAAATGAGAGGTTTTCAAAAACAGGGTTCGACTTTAAAAACGAAAAACGGGAGTCGCCACCAATCTTTTTAGGTGTGATTGGATCACCTTTAAAACATTTTGTTTTAAAATCATTAGTTTTGGTCTACGAAACCAGAAAACGGGTTCGGGAGCCGGTTACATACGAGGAAGGGTTAGCACCCTTATAAATAACTTACTTATAATTCAATAATTTAGTGCACATATTAATGGATTAGTAAATGAAATGATGCATATAATACAATATATTAGTATTCATGTATGTACAAATATGTATTTGAAAATAAATTATAAAAATGTATAAAAGATTTCATAACATATTAATAATATATTAATTCTAAAATATAGTGAATAATAATATAATTTAGAAATAATATTATATAATAGAAAACTTAAGTTTAAAATATATATATGTATAATATAAAAACAAATAATAAAACAGGCCTATAATACAAATTAAAATATGATGTTTAATAATAATTTTAAAGTAATATTTAATATATAATATATAATAATAAAAATGTACATATAAAAGAATAAAAAAATATATATTGGTTTAGAAAAATAATGTATATATATAAAAAACATATAAAAGAATTAATACAATTAATAAAATATAGGTTTAAAATGAAATAATACATAATAAATAAATAATTAGTAATGAAATAAGTATATACTATAAGCTAAAAATATAATTTTTAATAATAATAACATATATGAAAAATAATGTAAGACAATATTATATATAATAAATAACATGTAATGAATATGCAAAAAATAAATAATATAATAAATAATTATGTAATCATATAATATCAAAGTATTTAGGTTTTTTTTTTTTAAAAGAATAATAGAATAGATATAAAATACAAGTTTAAAAATATACCATTTAATGATAATAATATGTATGTAAATAATAATGTAAAATAATATATAATATATAAAATAAATAATATAATAGTTAATATAATAAAATATAAACAAATAAGTAATTAAAGAAAATAAAGTAGAATAAAATAAAAAGGATCAAATTTAAATTTAATGAAATTACAGGGGAAAATTTTAAAAAAGAAACTGAATCGGACTTAAATGAAACGCGTATAAAATGAAAGGGACTCATTGGGCAAAATGCCCTATTCCCAAAACGGCCGCGTTCCAAAGTCGGCTTTAAAATGGCCTTAAGGACCAAATTGGAACAATGAATTAATTACTGGGCCACATTAGAAATATAAAAAAGGACGTAATTAAAAAAAAGAAACTACGGAAGGACCTAAATGGTAAATTGACCATTTAATAGAAACATGCAGATCCTTCGGGTCGGATCGGGTCGGACTCTGGGTCTTATATAAGTCAACCTTAAACCAAAAAAATCATTCCAGAACCCGATTTAAAAAAAAAATTTTTGAATCCTCTCAAAAGCTCTGCCCTCTGAGCTCCGTCCCCGATCTGGCCGAGCTCCGGTCATCGGGCTCACGCGCTCACGCGCCCACGCGCCGTCACCAACTTCGACATATACGGCGGTCGAAAGCTGAAAAGCTCCGATTTTTCACGTATAAAACTGGTATACCCTTTCCTTTATAAATCTGGTATTGCATGTATAAAAAAAAAATATAAACTAAAAAATTCACCTTTCGATAAACTGTAAGTTCTTTTCTGCTTTTTTTTTTGTAAAAAATCGTGTCCATTTACATTGTTTGCTTAGGCTTTTATAGCCTATGTTTATGAGTACAAAATAGGTAAGAAAATTCCTCTTGATTTTATTGCTGTATTTGCTCTTTTACTGCGTGATTCTTTCCTTTATTGCAGGTACCAGTGTGGATTTCGACGGTGAAAGCGCATTGGCGCTCCGATTTGAGGCGTAAGACAAGGAATCTGGCCTTAGAGGTGCTATCTGTACATTGATGGGGCGTGTCGTTAAGGCTCTCTGGTTGCGGCGCCTAAGGTTTCAGAAACCCTAGGCCTTCTGTCCTCTGCTAGCTATTTGGGCTATTTAGGCCCTGTGTATTTTGGGTCTGAGGGTTGGAGTTGGTATCTAGTTAGTGGCTAGCTGGGTCATGAGCTTGTAATGGGTAGTTTTAGGTTAAATGGGCCACGGGTATTTGGGCAGTGGTTAATTTTAATTTGGGCTCTGTTGGGTTTAGGTTTGAGTAGGTAACGGGTGTAATAGGGGTAGTGGTTTTCTGGGTTATTGGGTCACGGGTATAGCAAATAGTGTAAGTGGGCTGCTGTACTTGGGTCAGTTTTGAATGTAAAATGGACTGTTAAGGACTTTTTATTATTTTTGTTTATTTACTTTGGCTTTGTTTTTTAATTGGTATATGGCCCAGGCGAAAATGGGCTATTACAGCTGCCTCTCTTTGCTCATTGTCGTGTAACGAGAATAGAGCAAAGACTATAAGAAGACCAATTTTGCCCGGGCTTGTCAAGTCTAGAATTACTCGATCTGCTCCACGTCGAATATAGAGACACCAAATCATCTTGGATCTGACTCAATAAAAGTCAAATCTGTTATGTCTTCGATCTGCTCCCTGTCGAATACAGAGAGATAAGATCTATCATCTTGGATCTGCTCCCCGTCCATTACATAGAGATAAGATCTGCTATCTTTGATCTATTCCCTGTCGAATACAGAGAAATAAGATCTGTCATCTTGGATCTACTCCCCGTCCATTACAGAGAGATAAGGTCCGCCATCTTGGATCTGCCTCGATGAAGGTCAGATCTACTATGTCTTTGATCTGCTCCCCGTCGAATACAGAGAGATAAGATCTGTCATCTTGGATCTGCTCCTCGTCCATTACAGAGAGATAAGATCCGTCATCTTGGATCTGCCCCGATGAAGGTCAGATCTGCTATGTCTTTGATCTGCTCCCCGTCGAATACAGAGAGATAAGATCTATCATCTTGGATCTACTCCCTGTCCATTACAGAGAGATAAGATCTGCCATCTTGGATCTGCCCCGATGAAGGTCAGATCTGCTATGTCTTTGATCTACTCCCCGTCGAATACAGAGAGATAAGATCTATCATCTTGGATATGCTCCCCGCCTATTACAGAGAGATAAGATCCGCCATCTTGAATCTGCCCCGATGAAGGTCAGATCTGCTATGTCTTTGATCTGCTCCCCGTCGAATATAGAGAGATAAGATCTGTCATCTTGGATCTGCTCCCCGTCCATTACAGAGAGATAAGATCTGCTAAATTTTGTAGTTTCAATCAATCTTGTTAAATTATCCACTGGGGAATCCATTTGCAGAATTTGATTTCCTGGAATTTATGCTTATGCGAAGTAATTAAGATGCCATGATCGGAATGAGCCAAATGCTTCCTAATTAAACATATTATGATGCAAAAATATTATGAGAATCATTCCTAGGTGTTATCTCTCATTCATTCATCTAGATTTCATCTTCGTTGTTTCCAATGTATCAATTATACTCCGCTCGTATGCTTTGATCCTTCTCCATCGATTTGGTCTACCGTACCATTCCCGAGTGTTACGACCCCTTGGAGATGTTTATGAAATGATCCTTTCTTAGGATCGACATCGTCTAATCACCATTTGGACCGAAGAAGAAAATTTCTTGAGTACCTCTAATCTTCACTCAATGGGAATTCCTTAAACAATTGTCCTGTTTCAGTTTCTTGTATTGTCCAGAAATTTCCAGAGTAATATGCAAAACTTCGTTTGTGAAGATATTTTAGTTCATCAATCATTATTTCAATGCAACATACTTCATGAATAATGGACAATAAATTAATCTTGAGGAAAATTATAGTTTGAATGATTTATTAAAAGAAAAAAAAAAGGAGATTAATCTAGAAATCTATCCTTGAGAAGAAAGAGAATCCAAAGATAGTAAACAAGATAAAAATCAGATACCTTAGATATCGCAGCTTGGGCTTCTATATACAAATTCCATGAGGACTGTTTTGAGTTTAACATGTGTTTAGGAGACCCAAAGTAATTTGTTGATGCCCCGGTATGTAACATACTTCACTTCTTGTTGAATCCGGTATAGCAAGGTCATTGCATGCCTTTCAAAATTTGAGCTGCCCTTTCGGGTTTTCAACTCAAAACCCCTTTGGTCTCAAGGCGCCCTTTTCGGGTTTTCACCTTGGCCTCTCCATTTTTTCTCTTTTTCTATTTTTCATTTTTCTTTTCTTTTCTTTTTTTTTTAAATAGAAGTCTCAAAGCGCCCTTTGCGGGTTTTCACTTTGGCTTCCCTTTAGTTTCAGATAAAATACTCCTTAATTGAGTCTGAATTCATTGTATTAGGTAAATCTTTCACACCACTAGAGGAGGCCTTTTTCAGAATCTATGGTCTTTCTCATTTGGTATCCATTTCCGTTTGCATGGAAAGAATCTCTTGCAGCACAAGTTCCCCCTCATGAAATTCTTTTGCCCCAGCAAAAATCCGGGCTGATGTTTGTCAAACAAAGAAAGCGAATAGTAGCTAAAATCCAGAAGCTCTATATAAAAGATAGTTCAATGGAGCTGCTGACATTATCTTTCATTCTGGGACGCTGAAGTACAGAAATCGCTCCTGGAGTTGTCATTCCACCATGGCTTGATGATGTTTCTCAAGTATCTTTAAACTCTATAAACTACTCTAAATGTGAAGTTACCAAATGAGCGCAGCGAATAGGGGCCACAACAGATATAGCTGTGGCATTTCTTTGATATAGCATGGACTAGCTCCTGCAGATCATCAGCCGAAAACCCAATCTGACCTAAGAGAACATGATAATGAGTAGGTCTCGTGGTTCCAATCATTCCATTATGGGCACAAAAATAGAAGTCATTGTTCCTAGGATGATAGATTTTGTTGTCTATAACGGTTCCAGGCGAGACATTGTCAGGAGATCCCTGCTGGAAAAACTTGGTATGATGATTTTTCTGTGCAACAAACTTGGGGTTCCAACTCTTATCAAGAAATTTGCAAGCCTCAATTACTTGATCCAGTTCAATGTTCAATACTTGATTGAACTGTGACTAGCTAACTCCATCCCTGAATATGATAATTTGATCAGGCTTCCTTTTCCTTAAACTTATATAGAAGTTTAAGAAAGCTTTCCTTATGATACCCTCATCCACTTTGTCAAAAACTGGTTTGAAGAGGGAATCTATCATTTCAAGCTTCAGAGACTGTGTACGGCCTGATGCCCTATAACTAGAAATCAATGGCCACTGCCTGAAACTAACCACCGCAGCTATTGACGGTACATCAGACTGCTCAGGAGAGCCAAATAATGCATCCATTCCAAGGATGATGGTTGGAACCTTTGAAACAACTAGAAATGGAATTCAGTCCTCCAAGCTTTGCATTGATTTTTAGAAGCAGGTTTGTAAAGCACTGATCTTTCACCCTAGCTGGTGCCATACACTGAGTCACGATGCCATACTCAGACAGATTGTTCTGCTTCCATGGCCCATAAAAATCAGAGTTTTTCTTATTGAGAAGCAAACAAAGAAGGAACTGTGGAGCTCCGAGTGTCCGGCAATATTGTCCACCAAGGCATCAATGTGAGGTACAGGAAAACTAGCTTTGTTCCAATTTAAAGCCTTCCCTTTCTTCTGAGGCTATATCTTTTACCCCTCTTCATGGGGTAGAATTTATTTCTCTTCCTGGTTTACCATTTTCAACAAATTTAGAAACAAATCGCAATCTCTGTCATCTTCAAAGTACTGAGATTCCTCTAAACACATGTAGCGCTCAAAAGGAACTCTGAATATGTAGTATCGTTGCCCCTGTCATTGATATCTAGGGATCTACGATAGGCACAAAAGAATGTATAAGGAATAAATGAATTCAAGAATAACTATCTACGTTATGAATGCAGAAATTTAAAAAAAAAATCAAAGAATAATGAATGAGGGAACAATTGCTCAAATTAATCATGAAAGATATGTTTTATTGAAACAACGATGTCCAAACATGAGCCTATTTCACAAATGAAATCTTATTGTTTCTAGGCTTTAAAACAACAAGTGTGTTCTGAACATTACTCTAAATTAACTTTAAAATACAAGGATCACTTCCACAACTTCATTGTTCAAAACATTCCCAAATGTGCAATGGCTCACCGGTTTTATTCCTTGGTTCCCTCTTCGGATACGTTATTCCGATTTGCCAACGTCAAGTCCTGTTCAAAAGCCCTATTCTTGGATCCCATGCCCCTTTCCATCATGGAATTCACCTTCCTATCTAGATGATTAGGTAACAGAGTCTCTGCCCCAGAGGGATCATCAAAGCTTACAACACCTATTTTGATGAGTTTTTCGATCATCTTTTTAAAGGCAGTGCAATTCTCAATTGAGTGTCCTGTGCGTCCCGCATGATACTCACATTGAGCGTTCAAACCATACCATTTAGGGTATGGGGGCTGCAACGGTTCTATGTAAAACGGGGACACTACATGTGCGTCAAATAATCTATGATATAGCTCCTTATACGACACTGGAATTGACGTAAAGGGAAGCTTTTCAGGATTCGGTCTCGGATTGGATTCTTGCTTTTGAGGGACCTGATGGCTAGTAGTTGACATTCTTGGCTGTCTTACAGTCAACAGCTTTACCTCATTTTCTTTTCTCTTCAGTGCCCTCGAGGTATTGTATTGGGAGCTCCACTCTTGCTTCTTAAAAGCTTCGCACTGTTTCGGACACTCCACACTGGCCTTCCTTGCTTCTTTAATGATGACAAGACTGGCTGAATTGTTCCCCGAATTAGGACCTGAGCCTACTGAATAATTTACTGGCGCCAACACACTGGCCTGATGCTGTTGGGGTTTGATAGTAACTGGTATCTCTCGCGGATGTGCGTCTAGTTGAGTCTGAACCTCTATTGGAGTAAAACTTGAGGAATAAACGATGACCTCATTATCATCTTCAGTGTTGACCACCGGGCTTTTCCTCTTTTCAAGCCCTTCGACTAGTAACTGTCCCAGCTGGCCAATTATATTTCTTTGGAGCTCTAACATTTGATCACGTATATCTTGTTGAATCCTGGTCAACTGCTCTTGCATCTGTTTTTGCCTTTGCTCCAATCTCTCCAACTTTTGTTCCATATCCCCGATTGACCCTCTGAAATAATTTTTTTCCTAATTAGGGTCTTTTTATGGACTTAAATGTATATGATACGATGTGATGTAATGCAAATGCATGAATGCAAAAAGGTATCGATCTCGATTCAATTTCATTTAGAAAAATTTATTTAGAAAAAGAATATCTTTACATATGAATGGACTACAAATACGCCTTCGCCCTATGGCCCAAAGCTTTAACTCACCTAAATAACAAAACTAACTCTTGACCACAATCTAACTATAGCTCGTATTTCGCTCTCAATGTATCAGCTTGTACCTTCAGGGTCCATAAATGATCTACTACCATCTCAAATTTGAGTTATGACTTCACCCATGAGATAATCCCTACAGCCATGAACACCTCCTCCAATGTTTGTGAAGATGTTCTGATTATCTTGAAAGAAAGATTGGCGAACAAGTAGGCACAGCATGCTGCCTTGAAATGATATCCAGCACCTTCAGTGTTTCTTGAGAGCTACGCAGGACATTTTGAAATGCTTACATGGGTATCTTCTCAGCATAGCTAATCTCCACTTTAAAGGTCTTTTAATGATATGGTTTTCTTTAATCTTATTCTTTTGCATCCGTTTGGGCAGGCCATCAGGGCTTGCATTTCCATTGTTTCTGATAGGTGCAACATAGTAAACTCATACTTATTGTTTGGTCCTATAGTAAATAAACCTTTTACCATCATAGGCACAATTCTTTCCATCCAATTCATTTTTGTAGGTCCATGCATTCTGTCAATCACTTTCCTTCCAACACTCCTTCCATCGACCATTTTCATATGAAAGAGAAATGCTGTAATGGTAGAAGTGTCCATTAATACTCTTCTTATTTACCTTGAAGTGATTGGTGATTACCTTCTACCCTTTAGCGTGCCTTGCCATAAAGTGTCGAACAATCTTCCTCGTATCTAATTTTGCTTTCATTAGAACAACATTAGGAAGCACCAGTGACGAAAGAGGCCGGAATTCCAATGCTGCCCCATTTCCTCTTGCTTTTTCCTTTTTAGCTCACACTCTCTCTATGATGTTCATCAACTTCCTCACAAAAGTTGGAATATAGCCAACCCTTGAGTCGACTTTATCAACTTGAATCTTGGGGCAACACCATAAAATCGAATATTCCTCCACCATAGGTACCCTATCGGCTTTTCCAAACGTAAAAATACTGAGTGATGGCCCGAAACAAATTCTCATCTATTTTTCCCTTTACTAACCGAGTTTGTTCTGACCATATGTGGATGTTAGCATTGTCTTCCATTCTATCAAGAAGTTCGTTCTCCATAATAAAACTCTCTAACTTAGAAACTGATCGAAAATCGATACCTTTTAAATGCGAAATGCCATGCAGACAAAAGACAGGAAATAGTTAGTATCACATGATAACAATAAACTCAAAGATAACCTGCAAGGGTAATAACTACGGTATAATTCTATCTAGGTTGAGCTCTTACGGTCCTTCTATATGTGGTTCAGTTCTAAAGTTGAGGTACCCAAACCAACGGATTCCTCGATTCTCACCCATTATAGGCTCATTTGAATCAAGTTCGGTTTAGGGGAATACATTTCCCTATAGCTACACGGAGATGAAAATCTCATGAAACCATAGGTACGGATGTATCCCGAAAGTGATCCACTATCCTGCACGGAGGCGAAAACCTCACGAAGGCGTAGTTTCTCACTACCACTTAAGGGTGTGACCACAACGGTCATGCAAATGTAATGCGTATCAAAATATAGCAACGTATGCAATAATACAAACACATGTGATGCAAAGAGGATTAAATTTTAAAATTTTTCAAATTTCTGACATTAAGACAAAAGGTAATCAATTATGCAGCTTGACTCTCTTATACATCCCCAGTGGAGTCGCCAAGCTGTCGAAACCATTTTTAAATGAGAGGTTTTAAAAAACGGGGTTCGACTTTAAAAACGAAAAACGGGAGTCGCCACCAATCTTTTTAGGTGTGATTGGATCACCTTTAAAACATTTTGTTTTAAAATCATTAGTTTTGGTCTACGAAATCAGAAAACGGGTTCGGGAGCCGGTTACGTATGAGGAAGGGTTAGCACCCTCATAACGCCCAAATATTGGTACCTAATTGATTATCAAATGTCTTTAATGTCGGAAATTTAAAAATTTTAAAATACAATTCTCTTTTATTTAGAATGTTTTAATTTTGGAAAATTAAGGCTCACTTATTTCAAACGAGTCAAAATATCACATCCAGTAAGTTAGGACGCAATATTTTCAAAACCTTTGAAACTAAGCTCGTCTATTGCAAATTTCTACTTCGAATTGACAAAACATCATATCCAGTAAGTTAGAACATAATGTTTTGGAATTCCGAAATAGTTGTTTGTATTTTGAAAACTTCAAAAATATTTAGAAGGTTGCTTGACTATTCGAACTCATCGAGAAAAGTCACAACCCAGTAAGTTAGGGCACTATCTTTCTCAAAGCTTCCGAACATCATGTATTGCCTTTATTTTTATAAAACTCTTGGAATATTGTTTTAAATGATATTTTAGAGTGACATTTTAAATTAACATTTCATGACATAGATATTAAAACAATATACATTGCAAAATATTAATACATTTTATACAAATACAGTCACTATAAAAGAAAAGCAACAATAAAAAAAAATCATGCTAATCAAATAGGAATATACCTAAATAAATAGTAAATAGAGAAAGTAATAAAGGCAATGATTATATAACAATATACCATAAATAAAATATTAAACAATAAAATGATATGGCAAATATTAACGTGGGAAATATGTATGGGTATAAATAGATGACATGCATAAAAAAGGATAAATAACTTACTTATAATTCAATAATTTAGTGCACATATTAATGGATTAGTAAATGAAATGATGCATATAATACAATATATTAGTATTCATGTATGTACAAATATGTATTTGAAAATAAATTATAAAAATGTATAAAAGATTTCATAACATATTAATAATATATTAATTCTAAAATATAGTGAATAATAATATAAGTTAGAAATAATATTATATAATAGAAAACTTAAGTTTAAAATATATATATGTATAATATAAAAACAAATAATAAAACAGGCCTATAATACAAATTAAAATATAATGTTTAATAATAATTTTAAAGTAATATTTAATATATAATATATAATAATAAAAATGTACATATAAAAGAATAAAAAAATATATATTGATTTAGAAAAAATAATGTATATATATAAAAAACACATAAAAGAATTAATACAATTAATAAAATATAGGTTTAAAATGAAATAATACATAATAAATAAATAATTAGTAATGAAATAAGTATATACTATAAGCTAAAAATATAATTTTTAATAATAACAACATATATGAAAAATAATGTAAGACAATATTATATATAATAAATAACATGTAATGAATATGCAAAAAAATAAATAATACAATAAATAATTATGTAATCATATAATATGAAAGTATTTAGGTTTTTTTTTAAAAGAATAATAGAATAAATATAAAATACAAGTTTAAAAATATACCATTTAATGATAATAATATGTATGTAAATAATAATGTAAAATAATATATAATATATAAAATAAATAATATAATAGTTAATATAATAAAATATAAACAAATAAGTAATTAAAGAAAATAAAGTAGAATAAAATAAAAAGGATCAAATTTAAATTTAATGAAATTACAGGGGAAAATTTTAAAAAAGAAACTGAATCGGACTTAATGAAATGCGTATAAAATGAAAGGGACTCATTGGGCAAAATGCCCTATTCCCAAAACGGCCGCGTTCCAAAGTCGGCTTTAAAATGGCCTTAAGGACCAAATTGGAACAATGACTTAATTACTGGGCCACATTAGAAATATAAAAAAAGGACGTAATTAAAAAAAAAAAGAAACTACGGAAGGACCTAAATGGTAAATTGACCATTTAATAGAAACACGCAGATCCTTCGGGTCGAATCGGGTCGGACTCTGGGTCCTATATAAGTCAACCTTAAACCAAAAAAATCATTCCAGAACCCGATTTAAAAAAAAAAAAATTTGAATCCTCTCAAAAGCTCTGCCCTCTGAGCTCCGTCCCCGATCTGGCCGAGCTCCAGTCATCGGGCTCACTCGCTCACGTGCCCACGCGCCGTCACCAACTTCGACATATATGGCGGTCGAAAGCTGAAAAGCTCCGATTTTTCACGGATAAAGCTGGTATACCCTTTCCTTTATAAATCCGGTATTGCATGTATAAAAAAAAATATAAACTAAAAAATTCACCTTTCGATAAACTGTAAGTTCTTTTCTGCTTTTTTTTTCTGTAAAAAATCGTGTCCATTTACATTGTTTGCTTAGGCTTTTATAGCCTCTGTTTATGAGTACAAAATAGGTAAGAAAATTCCTCTTGATTTTATTGCTGTATTTGCTCTTTTACTGCGTGATTCTTTCCTTTGTTGCAGGTACCAATGTGGATTTCGACGGTGAAAGCGCATTGGCGCTCCGATTTGAGGCGTGAGACAAGGAATCTGGCCTTGGAGGTGCTATCCGTGCATTGATGGGGCGTGTCGTTAAGGCTCCCTGGTTGCGGCGCCTAGGGTTTCAGAAACCCTAGGCCTTCTGTCCTCTGCTAGCTATTTGGGCTATTTGGGCCCTGTGTATTTTGGGTCTGAGGGTTGGAGTTGGTATCTGGTTAGTGGCTAGCTGGGTCATGAGCTTGTAACGGGTAGTTTTAGGTTAAATGGGCCACGGGTATTTGGGCAGTGGTTAATTTTAATTTGGGCTCTGTTGGGTTTAGGTTTGAGTAGGTAATGGGTGTAATAACGGTAGTGGTTTTCTAGGTTATTGGGTCACGAGTATGGCAAATAGTGTAAGTGGGCTGCTGTACTTGGGTCAGTTTTGAATGTAAAATGGACTGTTAAGGACTTTTTATTATTTTTGTTTATTTACTTTGGCTTTGTTTTTTAATTGGTATATGGCCCGGGCGAAAATAGGCTATTACAGCACACATCCATATAATCTAACATTATGCAATTAGGTTCATATATTAAATTTAAAAATGTACTAAAATTAAACCGAACAAACTTACCTAACTAAATTGCAATAATGACAAAGGTACTACGACTATTCGGTAATTTTCTCTTTTCCTCGATTTTCTACTCATTCTTGATCCAATATGAGAACCAAAGCTAACTTAATTCTCTCCTATGGCTTCTTAGGGTTTCGATTCAAAATTATGAAGATGATAAGTTAAAAATGATTTTAACTTATTTTCTTTATTATATTTCATTTAATTACCAAGTTACTAATTTGCCATTTCTAATTACTCATAATTTTCAACATTTATAAGCCTAATATCGTCCACTATCCCTTCTAATGGTATATTTACCATTCAAGGAGAGTTTAATTACACAATTGGGCCTTCAATTTTATTACATTTCAACTAAACAAACTTAATTTTCAATTTAATCCTAACTAATTAGGACTAAATGAGAAAATAGCCCAAAAGTTGGATTTAATCATATCCACCAAGCTTGGACTTTTTGACCATGATTTAATTACCATTTTGGTCCCTTTTCTATTTTAAATCAAAAGCAATTAACTTTTACTTCTTTTACAATTTAATTTTTTACCGCAATTAAGCAATAAATCATCAAAATTACCTGACCAAACCTCAATTCATATATAATATGACTTTATAAATATTTAATAAAAATATTTGCAGCCTTAAATTACAGAAATGATACCCTAATGCCTCGTTTTCAATAACCATTTGACTTTTAAACCGAACCACTTATACCAACTTTTAATTCTATTAGTTAAAATTCCTCATATCAAAATTCATTATAAAATTACTATTGACTCATATAATTTAAATACTAATTATACGAACTTACTCGTCGGACTTGTAGTTCTAAAACCACTGAAAAATAGGTGGTTGGATAACTTATTTATATTTAATACATAAAAAAAATTGAAATATGAAGAATTTTTATTTCATTATTTAACATAACCTTGTAATAATATATATATGATATTCTTTGAAAATTAAGTTAAAAAAACGATGTTAAAAATTATAATGTTGTAACAATTTTTATTTAAAATTATAAATTCATTAGAAGTAGTTAGATTGGAGTAATTAATAATTAACAAATACAGTAATTAATAGTTAATAAATGACATGTGCGTAACTGAAATAATAATGTTTCAAATTAAAGAGATAAATTTATTTTATTGTAAAGGACTTTACTTAAAATAGTATTTACTTACTTAAAATACTTGCAAGCATAAATATAACATGTATTATTTTTTAATAAATTTAAAGATTAGCAAATATAATGTGTATTATCTCTCAAATGTTGGTTATAAAATTGAGGTTGTGATCATAATAAAATTCTTTTTTTGTAAGCAAGATTTATCGATGCATTAAAAATGAGGAAAACCAAAAGGGAGGTGCAACTGGGAAACTAAAACACTACTGCTTCCACCCTTTCACATCAATGACACATGTCATTCAAAGAAATGAATGAAATGGGAGGTGCAACTGGGAAACTAAAACACCAGCGTTGTACCCTAAAACTAAAAATTAAATCTTGAAAACAAAATAAATCAATTTGAAAATTAAAAAAAAAAAGTTAAAGCCCTTTGGTTTAACTTGAAAACATAACTCCCTTTCTTGCATTAGAGAAAACTTTCAGAATAGCCTTAATCTTTAAGAAAAAAATTTGTTAGTTCTTCTCTCGATCAACAACCCCTATAAGATCCTGAGTTTATCGGAGCCTATTATATTCTTCCTAATAGAATTTAAAATATTATTTTTAATGTACAGGCACTAATTAACATTAAAGTTTTTAGACATTAAATATGTATCGTTAACGTTTGTGATAATTTAATAAAAAAGTATGGTAACTTGAATTTTAATAATTTAATAAACAAAAACTTTCCTTAATAACATTTGCAATACAACTAATTGTTTCCAAAAACTTCGCTGTACCATATATATTATCTAGGTTCATAATTATTATGTTATGTTATAATATAACTTATCAATTCAAAACTTTTACGGTCTGTAATATAATGATATAACTCCATTGAGAATTCAAAACTTTTACGGTTTCTAATATAATGATATAACTCCATTGAGAAGTTAAAGAAAAATTATGTTTAATTACGAGCTAGTTAACATCAAAATCTCTAAAGGTGGGTAAGAGTTTCTTGTTATTTTGTCTGCTAAGGTTTGGCATGTTGATTTTTTCCTTTCGTCATTGTGAATTTTCTTCCCTAGTTCTCTTTTTTAGAACATTCACAACAATGCCGATTGGGGTTTGATGACACGAATTAAGTAAGGAACGATTAAACTCTTCTCTCGCGATTTTTCTACTTGGGTATTGAGGGGATTAATAGCAATGCAACCTAGGATTTTGGGGGCTTATTAATTTCCTCAAAAGATCATTTGATACTAAGGTATTTTAATGGAAGCAGATATCGAAAACTTCAATTTAGAGGATGAAGAGGAGGAACCAATATCGTGTACAAGGAACAAGATTATAATAGAGAAAAAGCATCAATTTTTCTTAGCGGGAAAAGCTCTAACAGACGGCGTTATTCACTTCCCAACCCTCAAAAGAACATTGGCTAACTTGTGGTATCCACTAGGAAGGTTGGTTGTCTTAGATCTAGGGGACAAACGATATATTTTTAGATTCTTCTACGAGGTTGATATTAAGAGTCATTGATGGCATACCGTGGTCGTTCAATAGACATCTTATAATTTTTCATCGCTGAGAAACGAGAGAAGATCCTAAGAAAATTCTTCTTCACCACACATACTTCTGGAGTCAAGTCCACAATTTGCCTAATGGTATAATTTTTGAGGACTTAGTAAGACAATTGGGAAACTTTGTAAGGCAAATTATCCAATATAATGCTGTATTAATCTCAAGAGGGGGAGCGAAGGTACATCTGATTTCGGGTAAAAATAGATGTGAGATTTACGCTAAAAAGGAAAAAGAAATTAATTTTGGAGCAAGGGCAAGAAGGGTACACATACTTCCAATATGAAATGCTTACATTGTTTTGCTTTCTATGCAGAAAACTAAGGCACGGGGAGGGTTTTTGCCCTATTAAGAAAACCATTGGTACCAAAGAAGTTTTTGGCTGGAACTCATCACTTCGAGCACCCTCAAGGGTTGAGATGTTTACTAGTTGTAAATGGGTTAGGGAAGAATCACCGCAAGGTCTTCAAAGTAGTAGGAACACCACCAGAATGGAGCTAGATCTTAGAACCCAAGGGAACTCAATTGATGAAGAAGACGTTACTATGGAGGGACGAAAGACCAATGGGATTCAATGTTGGAAATCGCTCCAATCGTAATTCATGAAGGAAAAAAAAGGCAAAGAACAAGGCAATAAGATGTTGGCATTGAAGAAAACCGAAGTGCACTAACTCAACAAATCGAGAGATTGGTGGCCGCTAGCAAACATGTCGATCAGACGCAATTAAAATATTAACATATGACGTTCGTGGACTAGGGCATCCATGAGCGATTAATCACCTTCGAAACAAGGTGAGGCATGTTTAGCCCCAGATTTTGTTTCTAATAGAAACAAAATTGAATGAGAAAAGAATGGAAAAAGTTCGTGAGAGGTGCGGGTTCACTAGTGGAATAGAGGTCGGAGCAAATAGATCAAAAGATGGGTTGTTGGTTGGATGGAAAAGGGAGTATATGGTTCAGTTGAGAAGCTTTTCAACAAATCATATTGATGTGGAAATTCTTGAAAAAGAAGGTATGTCGGTTTGGAGACTCACTAGTTTTTATAGTGCACCAGAAGAACACAATCGGAGAGGGACTTGGTCCCTTCTACAAAATTTAAAGAATGATCAAAGACTCTCATGGTTAGTCATAGGAGATTTCAATGAAATCATGTTTTCTTTTGAAAAAATGGGGTGATATTGAGGAATGAAAGAAGCATGGCCCGATTCGAAGAGGTGTTGGAGATTTGTGATCTTAATGATCTAGGCTTGTCAAGAAAATGGTACATATAGGAAGAAGGAAGGTTTTCAGAGAACAATGTTCGCGAAAGGCTTGATAAAGGGGTGGCAAATAAAGCTTGGTAGGAGTGTTTTCCGGGATATTCTTTAAAACATTTAACACATACCATATCAAATCATTACCCAATTCTAGTTGAGTTGGGGGTCAATAATTATATGTTTAAAAACTAAAGCGAATGAGACTTCAAATTTAATGCAAATTGGATACTAAAAGATTTATGTGAACAATGAATAAGGAGTTTTGGGAAGAAAACTTGAAAGATGTCCCAACGAAGCATCGAACGTTAAGAGAATGCCTCAAAAAGGAGATAGGTTATTTAATGTCAAGTAAAAGAAGGAATGCAATTTTTCTTTAAAAAAAACTTGATGAGTTAAATATAAGTGATCCAGATGATGATACATTAGCATAAATTGAGGAAGTTAAATTAGCCTTAAATCTTGAAGCTAACAAAGAGGAGCTGTACTGAGAACAAAGAGCAAGGGAAAATTGGCTCAAATTCGGGGATCATAACACATCTTTCTTCTACAACTTTGCAAACCAACAAAAAAAAACAAAACTATGTAAAGAAATTAAAAAGGGCGAATGGAGAATGGGCTGTTGAATAATAAGTTAAACAAAATTTGGTGACAGATTACTTTAAAGAGTTATTTTAGCATCAAATACTTGGAACTCTAAAAGAGCATTATCAGGAATCAACAGATGCATCCAAGAAGACATGAACCAAGCACTTACTATAGAATTTAGTATTGATGAAGTTATGACAGCAGTAAAAAGCATGTTCCCTTTAAAAGCATTAGGACCTGCCAAATTTCCTGCACTCTTCTACCAAAAATATTAGCACATTGTGGGAGAGGAGATTTCCAGATTGTTTGAATGTTTTAAACAGAAAATTAGAACTAAGGGAGATTAATAGCACAAGTATTGTCCTTAACCCGAAAGTTGATAATCCAAACTACATGACCCAATTTAGACCAATTAGCTTGTGTAACGTTCTGTACAAAATAATCTCTAAAGCAATGGTTAACAAGTTTAGATCAGTTTTAGAAATTTTCATTGATAAAGCACAAGCGGCATTTGTGCCTAGCAAGCAGATTATAGATAATGCTCTAATTGCATATGAAATTTTGCAAACCTTGAAACAGAAGAAAGGAAGATGACGTGGAAACTTTACACTTAAATTAGACATGAGCAAAGTGTGCGACAAAGTTGAATGGAGCTTTATAGAACAAGTAATGAGGAGGATGGGTTTTTACAGTGAATAGTTAGCTTTGGTTATGCAATGTGTTCAAACAGTGGAATTCACGGTGTTATTGAATGGGAAGCGAGGAGAAAATTTTAAGCCATCACGGGGATTAAGATAGGGAGATCCACTAAGCCCTTATCAATTCTTATTCTATGCAGAAGGTTTTGTGTCGCTGTTGAGATTAGCAAAGAATAAAGGACTTATCAAAGGTGTACGAGTAGGGAGAATATTTCCCACTTATTCTTCACAGATGATAACATTTTATTTGGAAAAGCAAGTATGGAAAGGGCGAATGCTTTAAAGGCAATTATCAAGGTTAGATCATTAATTTCGACAAATCTTTGATCTTTTTTAGCAGTAATGTGCAGAATTGCATTAAGGACAAATTAGGAATGCCCCTTGGTGTTAGAATTTCAAGCAATCCAGAAAATTATTTAGGACTTCAAACAATGGTAAGAAGACGAAAAAAAAGAAGCATTTGCAAGTTTTAAAGATAGATTCTCGAAGCATATTAAAAATTAGAGTGTTAAACAATTATCAATTAGGGGAAAGAAGTTTTTATTAAATTCGTGTTACAAGCCAAGAAGTTTTTATTAAATTCATGTTACAAGCCATACTAATTTATACGATGCAATGTTTTTATTATCGACCACTCTTTGTTGAGAGCTAGAAAATATTATTTTCTGATTCTGGTCAAGAAACTCCAAAACCGGGAAAAGTGTAACACCCCTTAACCCCAAACCGTTCTCTAAATAGGATTAGGGAGCATTACCGGACCTATCAAACATTTACAATTAAAATAAACATAATTACCAACACAACCAGATACACTCATAATTTGCCAAATTTAAACATTTACATATTATCCAAAATTTAATTCTATTCAAATATCAAATATCATCAAATAAATCGATTTCATACCAAATTAACCAAATTCTATTATATATCATAACCAAACCCGAACCTATTTATTTCATCCTTACATTTACAATTTCAAAATGACACACACATACGACACCCTAGGTACATGCCATTACCACTAATTAACACACTTTACCTCATTGAATTCGGGATCGGCTTAGGATGCTGATTCAACATTCTATCTTTATCTAACCTGCGCACGGAAACAAACCGTACGCTGAGTATGGGTATACTCAGTGGTATTACCATAATTCAAATTATACAATAATTTATATACATTCAATTTATGTTACAATTACTTAATAATTATTTCGTACTTTTAATCAAATTATTTGATAATAATAAGCATTATTTCAAGACTTCTATTTAATCAAATTCATACATTAATTCGCTATCTAATTTTCAGTAAATTTTCACATCTCATTCCATTAGCTCATTTCGTATCATATACAATTCACTAAGTTTTTATCACTTTATTCAATATTAATTCTATTACAATTTGTGTTTACTATAGTCATGTCTCAACAATAACAATTTCACTAATCAATTTCTTATATCACCAATTTCATATCATAATTTATTTCACAAATTCACTTTCTTATTTCTTTAAATAGCTCAATCACATTTATTCTGAATTTATCATTTCACATATTTACCCCTATTAACTTTACTCGGACCTTGGCGGATACACGGATCCAACCAAACACACCAATACGGCACATTGTGCCTAAAACGGTACATAGCACCTAATCAGTATACGACACATAAAGTGCCTGAAACGACACACGAGGTGCCTGATATACGACACACGAGGTGCCTGAAATACGACACATAGTGCCTGAAATACGACACATAAAGTGCCTGATCGGCAAAGTCAATAAATCCCTTATTCTTCCAAATCCTATGGCATGCCAACTATATCCACCCTAGCCCGACTAGTTAATAGGGTATCGAAATCACGTATCGATATCACTCACTTTCAATTGATCATAATCATTCGGATTCAATTCAATCACAATAGCAATTCAATCACAATTTCAAATTCACATAAATCACATAATTTCACTTCAAATCACATTTCAACTCAATTTGATTCAATTCCAATCACTTTTCCACTTCCCAATCAATATTTCATCAAATGTTCATACAAATTCAAACTTCATTCCAATTTCATTCAATTCACAATTTAAATCAATTTTATTTAATTCAATATCAATATTAACATTATTCTTATTTATTAAACATATTATTCAAAATTCAACAATTACTAATAATAAATTCAACTCCAATACATATTTATCACTTAATTCATTCTTGATACTTACCTCAATCTGCTTATCATATATATATTAATTTAAAATATAACAAATAATCAAATTTGAATTATAGTAATACTAACCCGGATTTCTCGCGTTTACTCCTCGTTTACTTTCTCTTTTCCTTACTTGCTCGATACTTTTGATTCTTTGCTAGCTACGAAAATAATAATAATTTACATTATTAATTACAGCATTAAAATTTAAATAATTGAATTTTTATTCAATTCCTACTCTTCCTCTTCATTCTACATTCTTTATACCCAATTCTATCATTTATTCATATATTCTTTTAAAGTTGTCTTCCTGCGCAACAGTCACTAAATTGTTTATATCTAGAGCTACGAAACTTCAAATCAAGTTCCGTTAATTTTCCCTGAAACTAGACTCATGTATCTTTCTACTATAAAATTTCCAGAATTTTTAGTTTTTCCAATTAGTACAGTTTATTCCTCAAAGTTACCCCTGATTCACTGTCTGACAGTTCCGACCCCCCTGTACTAAAGTTCAATTATCTCATAGATCAGGATTCGGATAATGTTCTCGTCTATTTCTCTTGAAACTAGACTCACTGAGGATTCTAAAAATATAAATTACATCTCATAAATATTTTTGTACAATTTTTAATGATTTTATCAAAACTGAACAGGGGATTTCCGAGTCATTCTAAACCAGTCTAACAAAAATTATTATATCTCATGATCTAAAATTTCTTTGCTTACACTGTTTCTTTTATGAGAAACTAGACTCAATAAGCTTTAATTCCATATTTTGTTCATCCTCTAGTTCAATTTCTATAATTTTTAGTGAATTTTCAAAGTCAAACCATTGCTACTGCCCAAAGCTGTTTGGGTGTAAAATGTTAATAACCAAATTTATAACACCAATTCACACCTTATTTCTATTCAAATTTCATTCAAACTCAAATTTAATTATTAAATTTTCAACATATTTTCCTAATTTCGAATTTTCCTCAATTTAGTCCCTACAATATAAAACTTATGAATTATTTTACAATTCAATCCTTATTTCACTTCTAACTTGAATTTCTATCAATTTAATCCCTAATTCATCATTTTATTCAACATGAACCATATTTAGAAATCTAATAACTTTCAAAATATCAACTTAATTTCACTAAAACCTTATTCTAAAGCTTCTAAAACATCAAAATTAAGTAAAAATGGCTAAATTAACTTACCTATTTAAACTTTAAGCTTCAAACCCCCAATTTTCCCTTCTTTTTTTTTCTTTCTTTCCTTCCTTCTCTGTTTCGTCTCTTCTATTATGTTTCTTTTCCTTCTTTTTTTTTTGTTTTGTTTTATATCTACATATAATATAACATTATTTTATACTTAAATAATATGTAATATTTATTTATTAATTACACATGTGTATATTATTAGTACATATGTATTCACTTATCACCATACATTTGTCATACCTTTATTTATTTATTTTATAGAAATAATATAATATAATTATTTAATTAATAAATATCTTTTATAAATACTAAATATCTACTAATAATTAAATATACATATTACAAATGTATGTATTCAATTTATTACACATGTATTTTATAATTACCACACATTTGTCACTATTTTAATTTGTTTCATTTATTTTATTTACCATGCAATTGTCAAAATAATATTATAATATAATTAACATAATTTACAATAATATAATAATATAATCTAAAAAAAAAAATCTAGGATTTTATCATGCTATGCCGCCTCATCTAATGAGATAGGCATAATTGACTATTTAGTCCTTTTTATTTTCTATTAATCTATAATTCAAATTTTACCCTTTATTCAATTTAGTCCTTTTTTCTAGTTACTCTTAATTAAACTAAATTCCCTCAATTAAACTCTAATTAACCACTCGACTTACTTCATAAATATTTTTAATAATTATTTATTAATCCATTTTTTCAGAAACAGAGACCCGAAAATACATTTTTCTGATAACCTTAAAATTCAGGTCGTTACATTTCTCCCCCCTTTTATAAATTTCGTCCTCGAAATTTACTTGAGAGAGGTGGGGTATAAGTACAAAGATCTCGTTGTTTCTCTCGGTTCTCGTGTTGCTACCTCAATATTATGACATTACCGCTCAGGCTAGTATCTCAACCGGTTCTTTTTCATACTATAGATTACATCAAATCTCAATATCCTTTGTCGATATAACATGCAAGAGATCTGATCTATATCATCTTCTGAGCTTCAAATCATAAAAAATTATCATAAACTTTCTGTAACTTCAAAAACAAAACCAAACAATATTTTACTAGTCCGACTTTTCTACAACTTCATATAACCCAACAGAACAGGAACTCAATTTCTCTTTCAACCCAATCTTCAAAATTTTCTTTCAAAGCGAATCTTTAAGAAATACCATATCATTAACAAAATACTCAATATCCCAATGTTTCAAGTCTATATATGATTTCTGTTTGTCAAAACTGTTTTCAGTCTATCTCGAATCACTTTTATTTTTCTTCAATTTCACGAATCAAATAGTTCTGCATATTCTTTTTCTCACTGTTTTCAATCAGATTCCATGCAGTTTTACATTCATAATCATTCAGAACTCGATACAGTGTTGAAAACTATTATCACGCACCCAAAACTTCTTGTACTTGCTCTAGATTCAGAACGTAAACCATGTATCTTAATTAGAAATAATAGAAATTGGCAAACCATATGATCTAACAATCTTAGAAACCCATATTTCATACCATTATTAAGTAATAATCTTATTCATACCAGAGTAGAATATACATACTTCACCATACCTTCGACGATTACTCAAATATCATCTTTCTTTTTCAAAAATAGAGATAATTCCAACTTAGACTCCATAAAAATTCTATTCCAGTTCCATTCTGATATCACCACTAGTTGTAACAGTTCTGAAGACATCTGTATCTGATATAAATATTTATATTCAAAGTATAGCTTTTCTTTTCCCAGTCTTCAATACATCTGTCTCAAATCACTGTACATCTTATTCTTCCAGAATGCACAGACATAATACTACTATAATTTCATGCAAATTCTCCTGTATAGGTTCTGAATCCCTCTGTTCAGCTTTTATTTTTAAATAGCAACAAACATCATATCCAATCCAAAATGTTTAATCAGAAATCATCTGTACACTATACCCATTTAATCGATAATTCATCACCACATTTCTGAGCTTCGCAGATCTACTACAAAGAAGTCGGTTTAACTTTTATCTCAACTACACTTGAGCCATCATCAGGTAATAATAGTCGGATATTCATAGCTCGTAACACAAAGCAAAACTTTCAATTCTGAGTATTCATAACTCCATTTGCTTTTCCTGGATGATATTCAATTATCAAATCATGATCCTTTAGTGTAAGGACAATAGGTTCCACTTCTGAATCATGTGTCCAATAACTTTTCTCATGTAATTCTAACCTTTCGAAACATAATTCATTAGTTTTCTTTCTTGCATCAAAACACTGCTATCCCTGTAAATCACAAGTTTCTTCACCGGATTTCAGACTAAACTAGAACTAATGCTTCAATTAACTGAGCTCTCAACTAATCAGAACCTTGCTAACGTCTATTAGATCATTCCAATTCCACATCTTTCTGTAATAACCGACTAGTTTTAGAAAACCTTTGATTTCAAATACACTTTTCAATATCATTTCAAACACAAAATCTATAGCAAACTCAGCTTCTTTAGCTAACAATAATTCAGATAACTCTTCTAGAAACATATCAAAATTGTTACTGATTTAAACTTTGACGTAGGTACTTCAATACCCAATACATAAGCAAAGTAAGTACCATAACCCCTTTTCTGGCACACTTTTGTGTTGACATAATTAATATCACAATAAATAAATCATTCAATCTTCTCTTATTCAAAACAAAACATTTTATCATCCTGATCTTGCATCATATTATACTTCTGTTTATAATTTATCACAAAAATCATGCACAATTAACTATTCCATTCTCAGAATCACATCAAACAATAATAACATCAAATCGATTAGAAAGCAGTAGTATCATTATCAAACAGATATCAGCCCATAAATACTGATCCGGAAAATTTTAACGCCTCAACCCAAAAATTTCAGCAAACTCAACAGGCAAATCTTTAATAGATACTGAACTTATGTAATCATAGGAATAGTCAAACCAAGATCAATTTAAAATAATCATATTAGTGTCGATAAAGAAGAAAGTACTTGTAATGACATCCGGTAGAGATAAATCTTCTTATATACAATTAACATATACCCTAGCTGATGTTCATTCTCCAAACTTTACAGTGAAGTTCTTTGTCACACTTCGGCTTTTACTCGTATTTCTGAGATTACAGGGTGACCTACCTCCGATAACTGTATTACTCAGTCTTAAACTCTGAAAAATATCTTTTTCAACTTCTCCAAGCAATCACTAAGATAATGATCAAAAGAATCATATTCAACTCATATTCCACTCTTTATTCTACATTCTTCGGCTTTATTTCTTCATTTAAACCATCTTTAACAATTTGTACCATACAGTTTCTATCGGAATACTTTCTCTGATATATTTATTCAATCACATGACTCTATTTAAGCTTCAAAATTCTCTACATCTCTGATAAAAAAAATCTCTAACTGATATATATATATATATATATATATTTCTGTCAGAACTCGTTTCAAAAAGTTTTCAAATAACCCTTTCTTAATCACAACACAAAGAAATATTTCTCACCGTTGGCAGGCTGAATCTTTGAACAGAAATATCATACCCTTCTAACATTTAATCGGTGAACAGAACAATTCATTCAAGACCCTGATAATATTCTGTAACCAAATTTCAGTTCTTTCAAGACCATTTTCAGCTATAATTCTCAATTCTTCCACACTATATTTACGGAGTATTAACAACAATTAACTTACCCGTTCAGTCAAGCTCTGTACCTTAAAGCACTTCGGGAACCGATTGAGAAACAGGAAGGTAAATATCATAATAGATATAGTTTTTTTTTCTACTCATTAAAGAGCATCAGTTACAGTTCTAAATAATTATATATCATTTCTTTCTTTATTATTTCATTAGTCATTATTCAGTAACTAATTACCCATTGAGTTAATACCCAGTGTTATCGATTCAGTTTTCATCTAATTCACGAGACTTTTCATTTTCAATATACATTTCATGATCAATACTATCAATATTTTCATCTAACATTTTCACTATAAAACAGAGACAAACAAATATATCAGCATCCGATCCCGATTCAATTTCGAGCTCAATTATGACATGTACCTCTAGACTTAATTTCGAGCTTGATTTAGTCCGAGAATCGGCTAAACTTGAATAGCTCTGATACCACTAAATGTAACACCCCTTAACCCCAAACCGTTCTCGGAACAGGCTTACGGAGCATTACCGGACCTATCAGACATTTACAATTAAAATAAACATAATTACCAACACAACCAGATACACTCATAATTTGCCAAATTTAAACATTTACATATTATCCAAAATTTAATTCTATTCAAATATCAAATATCATCAAATAAATCGATTTCATACCAAATTAACCAAATTCTATTATATATCATAACCAAACCCAAACCTATTTATTTCATCCTTACATTTACAATTTCAAAATGACACATACATACGACACCCTAAGTACATGCCATTACCAATAATTAACACACTTTACCTTATTGAATTCGGGATCGGCTTAGGATGCTGATTCAACATTCTATCTTTATCTAACCTGCGCACGGAAACAAACCATACGCTGAGTATGGGTATACTCAGTAGTATTACCATAATTCAAATTATACAATAATTTATATACATTCAATTTATGTTACAATTACTTAATAATTATTTCGTACTTTTAATCAAATTATTTGATAATAATAAGCATTATTTCAAGACTTCTATTTAATCAAATTCATACATTAATTCGCTATCCAATTTTCAGTGAATTTTCACATCTCATTCCATTAGCTCATTTCGTATCATATACAATTCACTAAGTTTTTATCACTTTATTCAATATTAATTCTATTACAATTTGTGTTTACTATAGTCATGTCTCAACAATAACAATTTCACTAATCAATTTCTTATATCACCAATTTCATATCATAATTTGTTTCACAAATTCACTTTCTTATTTCTTTCAATAGCTCAATCACATTTATTCTGAATTTATCATTTCACATATTTACCCCTATTAACTTTACTCGGACCTTGGCGGATACACGGATCCAACCAAACACACCAATATGGCACATTGTGCCTAAAACGGTACATAGTATCTAATCAGTATACGACACATAAAGTGCCTGAAACGACACACGAGGTGCCTGAAATACGACACACGAGGTGCTTGAAATACGACACATAGTGCTTGAAATAAGACACATAAAGTGCCTGATCGGCAAAGTCGATAAATCCCGTACTCTTCCAAATCCTATGGCATGCCAACTATATCCACCCTAGCCCGACTAGTTAATAGGGTATCGAAATCACGTATCCATATCACTTTCACTTTCAATTGATCATAATCATTTGGATTCAATTCAATCACAATGGCAATTCAATCACAATTTCAAATTCACATAAATCACATAATTTCACTTCAAATCACATTTCAACTCAATTTGATTCAATTCCAATCACTTTTCCACTTCCCAATCAATATTTCATCAAATGATAATACATATTCAAACTTCATTCCAATTTCATTCAATTCACAATTTAAATCAATTTTATTTAATTCAATATCAATATTAATATTATTCATATTTATTAAACATACTATTCAAAATTCAACAATTACTGATAATAAATTCAATTCCAATACATATTTATCACTTAATTCATTCTTGATACTTACCTCAATCTGCTTATCATATATATATTAATTTAAAATATAACAAATAATCAAATTTGAATTATAGTAATACTAACCCGGATTTCTCGCGTTTACTCCTCGTTTACTTTCTCTTTTCCTTACTTGCTCGATACTTTTGATTCTTTGCTAGCTACGAAAATAATAATAATTTACATTATTAATTACAACATTAAAATTTAAATAATTGAATTTTTATTCAATTCCTACTCTTCCTCTTCATTCTACATTCTTTATACCCAATTCTATCATTTATTCATATATTCTTTTAAAGTTGTCTTCCTGCGCAGCAGACACTAAATTGTTTATATCTAGAGCTACGAAACTTCAAATCAAGTTCCGTTAATTTTCCCTGAAACTAGACTCATGTATCTTTCTACCATAAAATTTTCAAAATTTTTAGTTTTTCCAATTAGTACATTTTATTCCTCAAAGTTACCCCTGATTCACTGTCTGACAGTTCCGACCCCCTGTACTAAAGTTCAATTATCGCATAGATCAGGATTTGGATAATGTTCTCGTCTATTGCTCTTGAAACTAGACTCACTGAGGATTCTAAAAATATAAATTACATCTCATAACTATTTTTTTACAATTTTTAATGATTTTATCAAAACTGAACAGGGGATTTCTGAGTCATTCTGAACCAGTCTTACAAAAATTATTATATTTCATGATCTAAAATTTCTTTACTTACACCGTTTCTTCTATGAGAAACTAAACTTAATAAGCTTTAATTCCATATTTTGTGCACCCTCTAGTTCAATTTCTACAATTTTTAGTGGATTTTCAAAGTCAGACCATTGCTATTGCCCAAAGCTGTTTTGGTGTAAAATGTTAATAACCAAATTTATAACACCAATTCACACCTTATTTCTATTCAAATTTCATTCAAACTCAAATTTAATTATTAAATTTTCAACATATTTTTCTAATTTCAAAATTTCCTCAATTTAGTCCCTACAATATAAAACTTATGAATTACTTTACAATTCAATCCTTATTTCACTTCTAACTTGAATTTCTATCAATTTAATCCCTAATTCATCATTTTATTCAACATGAACCATATTTAGAAATCTAATAACTTTCAAAATATCAACTTAATTTCACTAAAACCTTATTCCAAAGCTTCTAAAACATCAAAACTAAGTAAAAAGGGCTAAATTCACTTACCTATTTAAACTTTAAGCTTCAAACCCCCAATTTTCTCTTCTTCTTTTTTTCTTTCTTTCCTTCCTTCTCTGTTTCGTCTCTTCTATTCTGTTTCTTTTCCTTCTTCTTTTTTTTGTTTTGTTTTATATCTATATATAATATAACATTATTTTATACTTAAATAATATGTAATATTTATTTATTAATTACACATGTGTATATTATTAGTACATATGTATTCACTTATCACCATACATTTGTCATACCTTTATTTATTTATTTTATAGAAATAATATAATATAATTATTTAATTAATAAATATCTTTTATAAATAATAAATATCTACTAATAATTAAATATACATATTACAAATGTATGTATTCAATTTATTACACATGTATTTTATAATTACCACACATTTGTCACTATTTTAATTTGTTTCATTTATTTTATTTACCATGCAATTGTCAAAATAATATTATAATATAATTAACATAATTTACAATAATATAATAATATAATCTAAAAAAAATCTAGGATTTTATCATGCTATGCCGCCTCATCTAATGAGATAGGCATAATTGCCTATTTAGTCCTTTTTATTTTCTATTAATCTATAATTCAAAATTTACCCCTTATTTAATTTAGTCCTTTTTCTTAGTTACTCTTAATTAAACTAAATTCACTCAATTAAACTCTAATTAACCACTCGACTTACTTCATAAATATTTTTAATAATTATTTATTAATCCATTTTTTTCAGAAACAGAAACCCAAAAATACATTTTTCTGATAACCTTAAAATTCGGGTCGTTACAAAAAGGATCCATTGGTTCGAGTGGAAAGAAATGTGCAAACCAAAACCGTAATGAGGGTTATGTTTTAGAGAAACTTAATATTGTGTTACTTGCAAAACAAGGTTGGAAATTAATTATGCAGTCAAATTGCTTGTTAGCTCAAGTTATGAAAGCCAAGTATTACCCCAATTGTAATTTTTTGCGCACGAAATTAGGATCTCACCCTTCTTTTACTTGGATAAGTATATGGAGTGCAAAATGACTTCTTGAAGTAGGGCTAGGATGGAGAGTAAGGGATGGAAGTACAATTAATATATGGTATGACTCTTGGCTAACTGAAGCTGGACAAGAAAGAATTGTGGATCAGGACATTAACATTAAATACACCATGGTAGCAAATTTCATTGATACTAGTCAGTGTACCTGGAAAACTGATATTTTGCGAGAAATCTTTGATGATGAATAGATCAACCAAATCCTTACCATCTTGATTGCTAGTGCTGGTCTTAAGGACATTTGATTTTGGAGATGAGACAATACATGTGTTTATTCCCGCTAAAAGCGGTTACAAATGGTTACTTTTAGACCCCACAGATCAAAAGGTGGACTCAACACAAACATTAAATCAAAAGAAACCTTAAAACATATTACAACAGATTATGGAACCTGAAGCTGGCAAGCAAAATAAAATTACAGTTTGGCTAATAATACACAGCTATATTCCTAATCTAGGCAATCTTCAATCTAGAAGCTGCCAGTGTTGGACATTTGCCCATTTTGCAAAAATGAGAAAGAATTGGTTAGCTACATCTTTTGGGAATGCACAACAGCTAGAGATACCTTGCAAGGGATCGGGATTGATGGCTTAATCAGTCACCAAGGAAAACAATGGACAAATTGGTTAGCTAATTTATTTAACTGCATGAATGAAGAGCAATGTACAAGACTTGCAATTATTCTATAGGCAATATGGAACCAAAGGAACAAAACTTATCATCAAGAGGAGCGACAAAACATTGCATGACTTATCTCCTTTATCAAAGCCTACCAAGCATAAAGCATTCTATTAGATTCAAGTACATCTAGGAATAGGAACCAACAAAATGCAACATGGAAACCACCAGATCAAACAAAGTAAAATGAAACTTTGATGCAGCATATGATAAAACCTTGCAAGACTCTGTAATAGGGATTATTTTCATGATAATGAGGGATTTATTCTTGCAGCATGCACATATTGGAATCATTTTGTAGCCAATACAACATCGGCAGAGGTGATTGCATGCCTACAAAAGGTGTTAGTTGTCGAAGAGTTAAGATTTTGTGATCTGGCAATAGAGGGGGACTCCTTGACCATCATAAAAAAATCCAGTCAAAATCTGAGGATAATTCTTGCATTGCAACAATCGTACAAGAAATAAAAAAAGGGCATAAAGATTTGAACAATTTACTTTGTAACATCTCGAATTAAGGCCTAGTCGAATAGTGGTTTCGAGACCATAAATCCGAAGTAGAAATATTTGTTTTATGATTATTTTGAGGTTGACATGTTTGCATTACTGTGTGAAAGTTTCATGAAGAAATTTTGTGAATAAGTGCCCAATTTAACTTTTAGGACTAAATTGCAAAAGTTGTAAAATATGAGATTCTAGAAGCTTTAGGGTACTTAATTGAAATGCATGTGTAAATTAGAAGTCTTTATTTAGTAAATAGACCATTTTATGTCATGATGGACAAAAATGGACATGGAAGAGAAAAATCTCAAAGAAGGGTTAAAAGGGCATTTTGGTCATTTGGTTAATAAATTAATAAAAAGGAAAAATGAAGTGAAAAATGTGTCCATCTTCTCCATGCCATAGCCGAAAATCTCTAAGGACCCATAGCTAGGGTTTTTTTGAACTTCCAAGCTTCATAGTAAGTACATCCTAGCCCCGTTTTTAATGCTCTTTACATTTTTTAAACCCTCGTAATTCGATTTACCTATTTCTAGCCATATTTTGAGCTAGGGTTCATGTTTAAAAATTTTACCACGTGTGACATCCATGTATTTTGATGTTTAATGAATGAATATGAAAGTTTGATGTGTGATAAACATCTTTTACTAAGTGATTTTTCATGAAAACACCTAAAAAGGACCATTTTCTAAAAGTTGTAAAATGAGTAGTAAAAGTTTGATTTGAAGGAAAATGTGGGTTGTTATGAGCATGTGTTAGGTTCGGCTAGACTTGGGTAACAAAGAAAATGAGTACATTTCATTTTAAGAGCCTAGGGACTAATTTGTAAATATGTGAAGGTTTAGGGGCAAAATTGTAATTTTTCCAAATTATGATTTATGGACAAATTTGAACAATGTGATAATTAAATAAGTGAAATTTGCTATTATAAATCAAGAGGAAAGAGGTCAGAACCTAAACCGAGGGAAGAACAAAGTTGAGGACTAAACCGAATAACTAGTCATACTTTGGGTACCAAGGTAAGTTTGTGGGTAAATCATGCAACATTACTTCACTTTGTATTTAATGCTTTAATTTTTGCATGATATGTATAATTGTTTTATGAATTTTGGTTTACAATGACTCGATGAATATGTAACGAGGTTTAATGTTTTGAAATCCCGTTGAAACTTAGGAATAGATAGGATACAAATGTCATGACATTAGGGTTATGTTTGATCTCATGTAAGACCATGTCTACGACATGGCATTGGCATTGATATGAGATCCCATGTAAGACCATGTTTGGGACATGGCATTGGCATCGATATGTGATCCCATGGAAGACCATGTCTAGGACATGGCATTGGCATCGATATGAGATCCCGTATAAGACCATATCTAGGTATAGCATTGGCATCAATATGTGATCCCATGTAAGACCATGTCTGGGACATGGCGTTGGCATCCTACCATATATATGAGATTTCCCTGGTATCCTTTAGTGTTCCAAGTGGTTGAATGGGTAATCCAAAGAGTATGCCAAAGAAAAGATAAGTTATGTTCATGTTGAAAGGGTACAGGTATGTACACAAAGCTCATAAGCATTGACTTTATGAATCGATGAGATTTCGGTAAGAGGTGAATGAATAAATCATGACTATGAGTTTTATGGTATACTATGAAATTGACATGAGTAAAGATGTATCCACGATATTTAATGACATTTGTGATAAGTTATAAATATGTTATGTGTATGATATTGCATGATTAATGTTGTTATTTATTTACATGCAAACTTACTAAGCTTTATGCTTACTCCCCTTTCTTTTCCATTTTCTTATAGTATCGCCAAGCTTGCTCGGGGATCGAAGGACATCCGAGGCTCGATCACACTATCACTATCAATTGGAATATTTGGGTATAGCTAGCCTTTTATTTTGAGTAAGGCATGTATAAGAACTTGGTCATTTTTCTATATGTCGTAATTGATTCGGCCAAAATGATGCTATTGATTATTGGTATATGCATATGATGATGTTATTCATGAAAGAGATAGCTTGCATGTTTAAGTTGCTAAGTATGTGATGTATAGGCTTGATAAGGGTGGTATGTGAAGGATGTGTGGATGACTTAGTTTTGAGATATTTGACAACTTAAATATGTTATGTTATGTGCCTTTGAATTTGGTGTAAGTGTGTTTGTGTTTCAGGGTGGCAAAAGGCTTGGTAAATAGCCTTATATTTGTCCACACGGGTAGACAAACGGGCGTGTGTCTAGGCCGTATGTGACACACGGTCAGCCCCATGGGCGTGTGAATAGGCCGTGTGTCCCTTGCACCCAAATTTTGCAAAACAGAATGTCCAGTAGAAAACACATAGGCAGAGACACGGCCGTTGTAACAGCCCGAATTAGGGGCTAAACGAAAAAGTGGTTTTGAAACCATGAATTTGGGGTTTAAAATATTATTTCGATATATTTTTGATATTTCTTGGGGGTTTGGATAAATAGGTGGAATTTTGGTGAGTGAATTTTATTCGTTACACGTTCAATTTGGTAGGTTGGACTAAATTGCAATAGTTGAAAAATATGGGTTTTATTTCATAAAGGTACTTGATTGAATTAGGTTTTTAAATTAGAAGTCCTTATAGGGTAATTCAACCATTTCAATCTTGTTCGGACAAAAATACCCATGGAAGGGAAAAATTTTAAAGAATGGCATGAGGGGTATTTTGGTCATTTGGATAATTAAATAAATAAAAAGGGAAAAAGAAGTCAAAATTGGTGTCCATCTTCCTCCTTGGTGTCGAAATTTAGAAGCCAACCATAGTTAGGATTTTGGTCACTTTCAAGCTTGGTTTAAGGTACATTCAGGCCCCATTTTTAATGTTCTTCGTATTTTTAGAATCTCGTAGCTTGCTCTAGCTATTTCTACCCTTATTTTGAGTTAGGGTTGATGCTTAAAAATTTACCCATTTATGACATGCAAGTATTTTGATGTCTAATGGTGGAATATGAGGGTTTAAGGTGTAGTGAACTATGATTTCTAGGTGATTTTTCATAGAAGTCCCTAGAAAGGACCAATTTGCAAAGTTGAGAAATTAAGGGGTAAAAGTATAAATTGATGAGAAATGTGGGCTGTTTTGGGTGCTATAGACATTCGACTAGGCTTGGGTAATTAAAAAAATCGATACATTTCAATTTACGAGCCTAGGGACTAGATGTAAAAATTGACAAAGTTAGAGGTAAAATGGTAAAAATTGTAGTAGGATGATTTTGGACTAAATTGAACAATGCGTATATTAAACAAGTTAAATGCATCATTATAGATCGCGAAGCTCGAGGAATTGACCTTGACCGAGCAAGGCCAAGGTTTCGGACTAAATTGTAAATTATCACATTTTGTTATCGAGGTAAGTTTATATGTAAGTAATTTAATTATTTTAATTATGCATTAATGATATTTAATGGTTATGATGAATTGTTAATGATAATTCTATATGATGTTTGGTTGAGTTGGGTTTGAGAGTTCCCAGTTGAACGTTCGGAATAACGGGTGATACGAATAAAATATGGTTAAGTTACATGTGTGATAAAGTGATCTTCACCATGTAGACCCTGGAGCTAAGGAGCTCAATGCCTAAGACACATGTGTGATAAAGTGACCTTCACCATGTGCAAATGAGGATTTTGGGACTTAATGATTATGTCACATGGATGATAAAGTGACCTTCATCATGTGTACACCAGGGCAATGTCCTATGTAGCTGAGACACATGAGCGATAAAGTGACATTCGCCATGTGCACACGAGGGCTACAAGACTAAATGGCTAGTTCACATAAGTGATAAAGTGATATTCACTAGTTACCCGAGAGCCGAACTTATGGATTGGTGGTATCTTGATGGGAAAGTTCACCGAGTATCAAGCGTTAATCTGAAGAGTTCAATGGGAATACTTACTAAAGAGATTTGGTGTGGTAGTTCAATATATGTGTGCAGGTGTATTCTTTAGGCAAGTGAAATTATGGAAAAATGCATGTGATTGTGATGGTGCATGTGGACTTAAATAGGTGAAAATAATGTGTATGAATTGTATGGGAAAGTTGGTAAGTTTTTGGTGGTAAGTTGGTATATGAGAGATATCCTTGTTATGGTTGAATGTTGTCTCAATGTTGATTATTTACATATAGACTTACTAAGCTTTTGAAGCTTACTCCTTTCTTTTTTCCTTTGTTTTATAGATTCAGTTGAGCCAGCTCGGGATCGGATCGAGTCAGAGGATCACCTACACTATCGACAAAATCTTTTGGTATTATGACACAAACTCTTGGACTATGGCATGTATAGGGACTTAGTGGAATTGTAGGTGTCATGTTCGTTTAGCCACAATGTAGGTAAAGGTCATTTGACAAGTCATTTTGTAAACAAGGCCATGTGACATGGCCAATGATGATAATGGTTTATATATGTCTTTTGAGGTAGTTCATGGTATGCTAGGTGATATTTTGATATTCAAAGATGTGTTGAGATGTGGTATTAAATATGGTAGTGTTTGTATGTATTTTGAGGGCAAGGAATAGCTTGGAATATAGCCTAACTTAGGTCCACACAGCCAAACCCCACGGCCATGTGTGTTGGGCTTGTGAACCTTACTTGTAATTTTTAGAGCTTCAGAACGTCACATGGCCTGGTCACACGGGTGTGTCCCGTGGACGTGTGACCAAAATGGAATGCTAACATCATAAATAGAATGTCTCAAGTTTTTCACACGAGGAGCCACAGGGACGTGTCGAGGCTGTGTGGTAGGACACGGGCTATGGACATGGGCGTGTGCTTGACCGTGTGAAAACCCCTGTAGGTTCGAAATGAAAATAATTTTCCAAAAAATTCAACACGAGTAGGGGACACGGGCGTGTGTGACCACACGGCCTGCCCATACTGGCGTGTCGTGTCTCACACAAGCGTGTGCCCTGTAATAAGGCAAATTTTCCAAAATTTTTTCTAAGTTTTCGATTTGGTCTCGAACAACTTCCAAAGTGTGTTTAGGGCCCCGTAGGCCCATTTTAAGGATCGTATGATATAGTATGTAAAAATTTTAAATTGGAACAAAATTTTATGGCTTGAGTTTGTATGATTAGACGTGATATTTTTCGGTAATGCCTCGTGCTCAGGTAAAGCGATAAACCCGGGTAAAGGGTGTTACAACCATGTGTCTCAGCCGTATGAAAGACACGGCCTAAGGACATAGGCGTATGCCCAGGTCGTGTGAAGTCTACACCTAATTTTTCGAATTTAATTTGCCACACGGTCTAAGGACACGAGCTTGTGCCTTGGCCGTGTAACCTTATTTGGATGATGACATCATAAACAAAATGTCCCCTACTTTGGACACAGCCTGGAACACGGGTGTGTGGCTCTCCAAAACATGAAAATTTTCTAAGTTTCCCAAAGGTTCTAAAAGTTCTTGGTTCAGTCCCGGACCACTCCCAATGTATGTTTTGGGCCTCGTAGGCCCATATAAGGGATGATTTCAAAATGAATGTGAAGTTTGAAATTTATGGTCCAGTTTTGCGTGAATGTTTATGTTTAATCCCAGTAACACCTCATATCCTGTTCCGGCAATAAACACGGTTAAAGGGTGTTACATACTTGATGTTTTGTTGGAAGGAAAGCGAACCACTCAGTATATGCTCTGGCTGAGGAAGGGAAACAGTGGATGAAGCCAAGGGTTTGGATCGAATAAGCCCTTCCAAAAGCCACAATAGCAACCAACGAAGATAAAAGATGTTTAATCGACGAGGGAAATGTGTTGGAAGATCAACGATAATAGCTTTTGATGGTTTCCTTTCCATAAAATGTCCCATTGAGGGCCTAACTAGTACAAACTTAAATAGGATGGACAACAATGGAAATGGATGGATGGGTGCATTACTTGACTGTTGAAACGTTACTCAAGAAGAGGCCGTGGGATTACTCTACGATGGTTTTCTATCAAAAACATGAACGTTCTTAGTGTTTTGATTTGGAAAATTTTTTTTATTAGGAAATGTTTTTTTGGATTTTTGAAGTACTTTAGGTAGTCTCTTTGGTTCAGTTTTTCTTTTCTTGGGCCACCCACTAATTAATGGTGAAGGATAGCTTAAGACACATGGCATTCATGCACATTTAATTCTTTTTCCCTTATTAATGGCAATCACCCAATTATTTAAAAAAAAAAAACTCTATTGAGAAGTTTCAAGGGAAAAGTTTCATAAGATGTGGAAAAAGGAAAAAAGAAAAGATTAAATGGGATAATGATCAAGGGAAGATAGTAGGTAATCAATCTGTTTGACTAATTTAATCGATTTTAATATGAAAATATTTATCTGATCAATTTTAGAGAAAATTGATCAACTCGAATCGACTTTGATTTAGTCGGTTCGGTCAATTTTTCCAGTTAAACAATTTTGGGTTATTGGGTTGGGTTTATAATTATTTATCTATTAATATATATATATATATTAAACAGTTTTTCGGTCACTTCAATTTCAAAATTCTAAAAGTGGTAAGCAACCAAATTAGCTGATTAAATCAATGTCAAAATCGATCAACCTAGCTCAACTGATTAAATTAAAGTCGAACAAACCATCTTTTGGGTTAAACCGAAAATTACTCTTCCATTGTCAAAACAAACAAAGAAATCAGTGTTAAGAAAGAAGGAAAAGGCCCACAGAGGGTCATTTGTGTATATCACAACTAGTCTTTGGGATCATTGGGTAAAATCTTTTCAACATTTGAATTAATGAGTCTAAGTCTGACTCATACTGCTACTCTTTCATTCATAATTGATATCTTTATTTTCTGGATTGCTTAGTGAGATAAAGTTGAAAGCATTCTAATCACTGCTATTACCTTGTCGTGTTTCATCATTGCTATGTAGTTATGTCTTCTTTTTTCAAGAAAGTACATAAGAAGCTTATCAATGTACATGGGTGTTTATATTAGTCACTTAATATTTTAAATTTCATGTTTAATTCCATTATATTTTTCATGCCCTCATAACCATTTACTTAATATTTATTCATTATTATAACTACATTTTTCGATAGAGTTAACTTATAATGATTAAAAAATAATAACAATATTTTATCTGAAAGATCCTATTTAAATATTGATTTTGAAATTTATGGGCCCATAGAAATTACCCCCTTCCTATGTCGCTCTGTCTGATGTTGAATGGCAAGGGTGATGAAATAAGCAAGGTTGAACACGTGCCCATACGTCATACTCCATAGAGAATAGACGTCGTGGGTGTTGACGACACTGGTGCTCTCTCGTCTACCTGTTAATCTATGTGCGAGGATGGCGTGGAGGTACCTCAATGATGGGGTGAGAGCCATCGCCTTGGAGTGACTAGGATCGTAGGTAGCTGAAGCAGGGACCAGGGCCCTCCAACATTTGGATGGGGAGTAGTGGATGTGACTATGGAGCTCAGATAAGTCTTCTTCCTTCATGAATTCTTCGATATAGAGGCCCAGAGCTATACCGAACTCAGGCACGCTTAGTTGGCTACCAAACCACCGAGACGGAACTGGACCGTTCCAGGATCGTCATACTTGGACATAATCGTCTGGAGGTGGAAGGTAGAACAGAGCTCCAAGGTGAGATCTAAGTAAGTTGGCTCGATAATCTCGAAGAACCGATCCCATGGCACAGTAGTCAACAGGGCTCGAACTGCGTCAGCTAATTGGACCTGCTTTAGGGCAGCCTATTCGATACACCGCCCCACTCCAAGAGGTCTCACCCTAAGAATCTGGAATAGTTCCTCTTGGGAACCCTATGGAAACTGAAAGAATGGATGTCGTAGTTCTGTGGTTGCACTAGAGGAGGTAGCTCTGGGTTCCTTTCGCTTCTTTAAAGTGGGGACGACTGTTTTGGATTTTCCACGAGGATTTGACATGGTGTACCTGCAAGATAAGTGGAAAGATTATCATTACTAAGTGACAAAGATCACAAAAATCCGCAAATAATGTTTAAGAATTCAAAAGTCCTAAATGCATGCTGAATAACAAAACAAATCATGAAAAACAAATAAACGGGGCTAATGGACTTAAACTAATTATAAATACTTGGGGTAAAAGTGCCTAATTAATTTCAATAAGAAAAGGATGTATTATGTGGTCAAATAGAATAAATCAATTGAATATAACATGACTATATATGCAAGAATGCAGTGCAGCAAATGAAACGAAATGCCAAAAAAAAACTAAATGCAAGTCCCTAATAGTTTTTATGACAAGAATCGTATACCTGAAAGAAAGCAACCAAGAGAAATTTAACTCATAAACATACTAAATGTGTGCTAAATGAAAATTCAAAAAGATATGTACCAAAAGAACAAAGTATTTAGCAGACCACTCATCAAGTTTTGAATATGAGAAACTAATTATCATAGTAAGCATGAAAAATTAACATTAGTGAGAAAGGAATTATCAAAGACTAAATATAGAATCCTAACTAGAGCAATTTTTAAAGCAAGAACAATTCATAAAGCAGATAATCCAGCAATGAAAACAAAATAATACAAGATTAAGAATCAAGAAAATAAGGAAGAAAAATTGAAACAGACGATGGTGGTGGTGTGGGCGGCGGCGGTAACACGGTCATGTATTAGGTGGTAGTGATATGGGTTTTGAGGGGTAAAGGGTGAAATAAGAGGAATAGAGGAAAAGGAAAAAGGAAAGGTTGGTTTTTGGTGTGGTGGTCGGAGCTAGGATTGGTAGTGGGGCTAGGCTTTGAGGGAGGGGATTTAGAGAGAAGATGATAGTGTAGGGGTATTTAAATAGGATTTAGGCCACACGGGCGTAGTACACGCCCGTGTATCTCGTATTTAGCCCGTGCATTTCATGGATTTGAATTTTTGGCGCACCTGATACTTGGTCCACGCCCGTGCTAATTTAACAGGTTCGACCACAAGCCTCAGGCATGGGCGTGTCGCACGCCCGTGCTAATTTCTCAGTTTCAACCACGACCTAGGGACACGGGCATGTCGCACGATCGTGTTTAATTAGCAGGTTCGCCTACGGCCATATCGCACGGCCATGGTGATTTTTTGAAACCCGTGTCTTGGGAAAAATTTTGCCTTGTTTTTACATGGCCATGTCGCACGGCTGTGTCTCCACCTGTGGTGTGTCCACAGCCTTAGGCACGTCCGTGTGCCTGGCCATGTGGTTTTGAAAAACCTACATTCAACGAATCAGTTAATGATTTAGATGTTAAAAATTGAAATTAAAGAGATTAACAACGTTAGTGCTCGGGTTGCCTCCCGAGAAGCGCTTATTTATAGTTTAAGGTCAACTTTTCTCAAGCTCGTACGGTCACGGTAGTTTGAGGAGCTGAGACTCCTCTTTCCTGCTATCAGTTTCAGTATCAAAATAAGGTTTAAGTCGAGTATAATTTACCTTGAAAGTGCCAAATTCTTTATGTGTTACCTCGATTTACCGTAAAGGAAAATATTTAACACCGTGAAAGAAGGTGTATTATTTGCATTAGACTTTGAGGTAGCAATTCGAGGGTCCTTTTTGTCTAGCAATATTTTATCCCCTACCTTAACTTGACTTGGTTTATCTGTAGGCTCATCATGGATCTGTTTTAGTTCTGCGTGGCATATCTTATATTCCTCTTTGTTATAGTTCCGCCATTCATCTAGTTCCTCAATTTGTAAAATTTTCTATTCATAGATAGTTTTGTCTTTGCATGGGTTAAAACGAGGCTCAGTCATGTCTTTCAGAAGTGTTCCTTGCAAAGAAAGTGGAACCGCATGATCAGTCTTAATAACAGAATTTATACAATTACCTTCATTACTTGGGGTTTTAATCGAATCGCGAGCTTGAAGAGTAATTGTTTCATCACCTACACGTAATGTGAGTTTACCTATACCAACATCAATGATAGTCCTAGCAGTTACTAAAAAGGGTTGCCCTAACATTAAGGGCACATCGCTATCCTCATCTATGTCTAAAATAACAAAATCAACTAGGAATATAAATTTATTGATTTTAACAAGAACATCTTCAATTATACCCCTAGGAATTCTAACAGTTTTATCAACCAATTGAATGCTCATCCTAGTTTGTTTAGGTTTCCCAAGACCTAGTCATTTAAACATTTTATAAGGCATTACATTAATGCTAGCCCTAAATCAACCAAGGCATTTTTCACATCTAAGCTTCCAATTAAATAAGGAATCGTAAAACTCCCTGGATCTTTTAGTTGGTTGGGTAGCTTGTTTTGTAAAATGGCTGAGCAAACTGCATTCAGCTCCACATGCGACGACTCATCCATCTTCCATTTATTTGTTAAAAGCTCCTTTAAAAATTTAACTATGTTTAGCATCTGCGAAAGAGCTTCAATAAAAGGTAAGTTAATATGTAATTTGTTTAAGAGTTTAAGGAATTTACCAAATTGTTTATCTGTGTAATCTTTCCTTGTTGCATTTGGGTATGGCACACAAGGCTTATACTCTTTACCTACTAGTTCTTTGTGGCTTACCTCAACCTTAACTTTACTTACCACAACTTCTTGCCTTCGTTCTGATTCATTCTTAACTAACCCTCCTTCATCGAGCATAGTAATGACATAAAGTTGCTCCCTTTGGTTAATTTCAGTGTTGCTTGGCAAGCCGCCTTGTGGTCTTTCAGAGATCAGCATAGCGAGTTGTCCTATCTGAGTTTCGAGCCCTTGAATTGATGCTTGCTAATTTTTTAGTGTTGTTTTGGTATTTTGAAAATGATTTTCTAACACCGAGATGAATTTCGTAAGCATCTCCTCGAGGTTCGACTTTTTCTCTTGCTGGTAGGGTGGTTGCTGAAATCCCGGAGGGGGTGGTGGCCTTTGATTTCCTTGACCACCCCATGAGAAATTGGGATGGTTCCTCCAACCTGCATTATAAGTATTACTATAAGGATTATTTTGAGTTTGAGGATTATTACCCATATAATTTAGTTGCTCGTTGTCTATGCCATAGGGTGGGTACTCAGGATTGCTCACACCTCCTAGATTTGAGTCACACTGCATCACTGGGTGTACTTGCGTAAAACCAACTAAACCATCAATCTTTTTATTTAAAAGTTCTACCTGACTGGAAAACATAGCAACTACATCAATAGTGAACACACCAGCAGCTTTTTATGGCTTTATTCTCATGACTTGCCACTGATAATTATTCAGTGACATCTCCTCTATAAACTCATAAGCCTCCTCGGTGTTTTGTTATTTATGGTTCTACCAGCAGCTGCATCAATCATTTGCCTCGTTGAAGGGTTCAAACCGTTGTGAAAAGTCTGAACCTGAAGCCATAAGGGTAACCCATGGTAAGGGCACCTTCTCAATAAATCCTTATATCTCTCACATGTATCATAAAGCGTTTCTAAATCCATCTGTACAAAAGAAGAAATATTATTCCTCAACTTTGCTGTTTTAGTCGGCGGAAAATATTTCAAAAGAAATTTCTCAGTCATTTGTTCCCAAGTAGTAATGAACCCTCGTGGTAGAGAGTTCAACCACTGTTTAGCCTTATTTCTCAAAGAAAAGGGAAATAACCGAAAGCGAATGGCATCGTCAGAAACGCCATTGATTTTGAAAGTGTTACAGAATTCCAAAAAGTTAGCTAAATGTGTGTTAGGATCCTCATCCTGCAAACCATCAAACTGAACAAACTATTGAATCATTTGAATAGTGTTAGGTTTCAGTTCAAAATTATTTGCAGCAATAGCAGGCCTAACAATACTAGATTCAGTACTAGCTAAATTAGCTTAGCATAATCATACATAGTACGAGGAGCAGGATTTTAATTCACAAGATCTGCAGCTACCATAGGAGGTAGTGGATTGTTCGGATTTGCCTCTATCTCTTCGGTAGTGTTTATCTCTTCCTCTTACTCTTCTTCTATGTACTGAAGGCTTCGCCTTATTTCTGTTTGGTTTCTACGAACTATAGCTTCTATATCGCTATCAAAAAGCAAAGGTCTTGACGGGTTCCTTCTAGTCATAAACTAGAGACACTTATCAGAGACAAATAAAAGAAAGAAAAATTAGTAAAAATAAAAATAAAAAGTAATTGCAATAAAAGTAAAAATGGCTAAAGTAATAAAAATCGAGTGTTCCTAATATTTTAGTTCCCCAGCAACGGTGCCAAAAACTTGATGTGCGTGATAAGTTTTAAATTTTATGATCGTACCTAGACACTAACTATTATCACGATAAAGGCAAGCGCACCTATCGAACAGTAGTATAGTTTAGTGGCAAGACTGGAATATCGAACCCAAAGGAACTAAAAGTACTAGTAATAACTTTCTCGCTATTATCTAGCCTAGAAAATAAAGGGGAGTTGGTTTAAACTAAAATTTAACTAAACTAAAGACACGACAAAGAATAAATTGGGGAAATACTTTGGGAAAACTAATCGATTAAGACAATAACCAAGGAAGAATCCACCTAGACTTCACTTGTTATTTAACTCTAAACTAGACAATTTATTCATTCGACTTGATCCTAGAGATCCCTAAATTATGTTAATATCTCTCTCGAGACTAAGAACAACTAACCCTAGGTTGATTAATTGAAATTTCTTTCTAATTAAAACCCCTAGTGTTGCATTAACTCGATCTATGGATCCCCCTATTAGATTTGACACCAATCCGGTAGATTTTCGTCATCCTATGTCTAGGATTGCAATCAACTCCGCTTAATTGCTTTGGATCTACTTTTAAACAGGGACTTTTGCTCCACTGAATAAGCATTGAATCAATATCCTGATATATTAACTCAAGAATTAAAAACACAACTAAGAACAAATCGAATATTTATCATATAGTTTAGATAACAATAACAAGATTTATCTTAGGCTTCATCCCCCTTAGGTATTTAGGGGATTTAGTTCATAATAATAAAAGAAAACATCTAAAGATAAGGAAAATAACAAAACATAAAGAAAGCCCAAAACTCCTTAGAGAAATTTAGGAAGATCTTCAGTCTTGATGTAGATCCTTGCTTCTGAGATCGATCGATCAGCTTCCTTTGAGTAATTCCTTCCCTTCTACTCTGTGTCCTTTTAGTCCTCTCCTAGGGTTTTTATATCGACTCTGGAATACCTTTCTTAACCCTTAAGTAGTCTTTTTCGCGTGAAATTGAAACTCATCACGACAGGGACACGCCCGTGTGATTCCAATTCAGGTCGTGTTTAGGTCTGCTAAATAGGCACGGGCGTGTGGTGTACCCGTGTGAGGAACTCCAGGCCGTGTTAATTTCTAGCCTTGGTCCATTTTCTCCGTTTTTGGCCTGTTTCTCATTCTTTTTACTTTCCTATGCTCTCCTAAGTATAAAACATGAAATTAAAGGATTAGGAGCATCAAATTCCACAAATTCAATGATAATTCATCCATAAATGTGCCAAATGTGGGATAAAAATATGTATATATTATGGTTTATCAGTAACTTTGTAGAGAAGTACTTCATAAAACTTTGCCAATACTGCGAAGTTCCACTTCGTAGATGGCGAATTCTTAGTGATGGTAAGAACCTTATTTGGCAGACCTTCCCACTAATGAGACCGTCAACCATGTTCTTTTGTCGCTGCTGACATAAGTATAGTAGTTAGTGGGTCAAATTAAAGTTATCTAGCGTCCTAGAGGAGGTAATGTGTTAGTAATTAGGACACTTGGAGAGCCTCGTAGGATGTGAGTAATTAATTGAAGCATGTAAGAACAAGTAATTATTAGAGTTGATCTTAAATGGGATTTGAGAGGTGATTTATCTATAAATAGGATAGTCTAATAGTGGAGAAAAAATTTTTGTTTCATCTTCTCTACTAGACTTTGTTCTTATTGAAGAAAAACTAGGAGAGTTCTTCATCATTAACAAAGGTGTTGTCTATTCAGCTTAGGAGAGCTTCCGTGCTAGTTGTCTGTTGGTAAATTCTTAAACCTTCCTTTAAGTTTTACCAAATAGAAAAAAATTACTATAAGAGAGTTTAGTGGGATTTTCATTTGGATATTGTGATAATAGTCTAGAATGACATATTTATATATATTAATTACATATTTATTTTGAGTATGATCCTACTAATTTGAGCTATTTATGGTTTTTTTATCTTTTAGGGAATAAATTGAAGGAAAAAGGAAATTTAGGGGAAAAAGCATTAATTTAAAGATAAAATGGGCCAGCATGCAAAATAGGAAAGAAATGGTGCCGAAATACAAGTGTGGAAGACATGGGGGCAAAAGTGCAAAGAAGAGATTTTATAAACACAAGACTCTATTTAAATTTTAATTATGTTAGGAAAATTGTTAAAGATTATTATTTAGATTTAATTTTAGCTTTTATCTTTATTTATCTTTATTTATACTTTAGAATTTAATTAGAAATAGACTAGGTTTTCTAAGTGCTATAAATAGGGGATGGGATGACACAAATTTCACTCATCATTTCTGTAAACACTCCCTCTCCCAAAAAGCTTAGCCTTTGTTCCTTTCATGTTATTCAATAAAAATTCCATTTTCATTACATTTATTTCTTTTTCCCCAAAAAGCATGAGCCACTAAATTTATCTAGCCAAAGGTTGTCAAAATTCCTCAAAAAGGGTTTATGAGGCTCAGAATCCGTACTTAGCCTTCTCAACGAGTATTCATTGTTTCTCTGTATTACGGGGCTAACGCTTCTATCCATGTCCCTTTAAAGGTGATCGTTTCAACTTGTGTAAAGAATAGCCGCTTTGTATGTTTTGGGAAGGTTGCACAGTCGGTTCGTTAGCTTAATGCATTAGTGGTTGTCGAGCCCAAGAGACAAAATGGTGCGGCATTCGCCATTGTGAAGTGATGATCTAGTGTAAGACGGTACCATAAAAGCGACAGTTGGCTAGAGTCAGGTTCCTCTAAATCATAAGTCTAAAATATAAGTGAAGCTGGTGGTCATAGGCGTCCTCTTCCACTATAACTAGCTTATTCTGTTAGAGAATGATCACCTAAAAGCCTAGGATTGAACCCAATGAGAATCGAGACAGCCGAAGGCTGGATTCTCTCCATAAAAAGCTCTATTTTCTCAACCCTGTTTATCTTTACAATTTTAATTTTCACAATTTCAATTCAATCAAACTTTTAATTCTGTTTTTTTTTTCAAGGTACGCAGGTTTTCTTGGGCATGACTTTGTTCGGGATCTCGAGGAACAGGAACTTGTGCAAATCTTGTCCTTGAGGATTTGACCCTACTTCCCTTATACTATTCTTTTCATTATTTTATAGGGATAGGATATTTTTGGTGCTCTCAACAACAAATCAAATTTTGGCGCCGTTGTTGAGGATTGGTAATGTACTAATCTTGTTTCTTTCTTTCTTATGACCAGATCTACTCTAAGAATTCTTGCATTTGGTTCAAAAATAGAGAAGACTGCAAGAGTCAATCGCAAGGAAATGAAGTTACGGAAAAAGCAATTTGCGATGGTTAGGACTCAGAGGAACTCACTGCCAGAATTGAAGTAGACAACGAAGTTGAGTCTAGGGTTAATGAAAACCCTACTCAAACACTTAAAAGAAAAAAAAATAGAAGTCAATTCACCAAAAGAAGTGCTTAACGCTAGGGTTAACGAAAACCCGAATCTAGTACATCAACATATGGCTCAAACGATTCAGCAATTGGTCAAAGCTCCTACAAAACAATCACTATTTTACATTGCGTATCCTACTATGGATACTGATTTTGAACTAAAGTTAGGATTAATCCAGTTATTTCTGACTTTTCATGAATTACAAAATAAAAATCCACATAAACGTCTAAAAGAGTTTCATATGGTTTGTCTTAGTATGAAACCTCATAAGGTAACTAAGGATCAAATCAAATTGCATGCTTTCCCTTTTTCCTTAGTAGATTCCGCTAAGGAATGTTTGTTTTATCTACCTCATGGATCTATTACAACTTGGACTGATCTTTCCTGTTTGTTTCTTAACAAGTTTTTTTCAGCATTGCGTGCAGCTGAGTTAAGAAGGGAGATCGTTGGGATAAGGCAAAAAGAAGTAGAGTCTTTTTACAACTATTAGGAGTGATTTAAGAAGTTGTGTGCAAGTTGCCCACAACATGGTATAGCGAAATAGTCTCTACTCCAATACTTTTATGAAGGCTTGAAACCCAATAGAAATGAATATGGTAGATGTCGCCAATCATTGGTCAACATGACTCCTCAACAAATAAGGAACTTAATATCCACGATGGTTGCAAATACTCAGAAATTCTAAACTAATCCTAAGCCCTCTAGGGTTCACCAGCTAAGTAATTCAACCTTAGAAGATAAAGTTGATAGACTTACTAATATTGTGAATTCTCTTGTTGCAAAAAAAGTAAAACCAGCCCAACTATGCAGAATATGTGCTACCTGAACATACAACAGATGCATGTCCTAGTTTGTATGATGATACTATGGCTCATTCAGATGCTCTAGGGAACTTTTCTAGGCCACCACAAAGGTGATATGACCCCTATGCCAATACATATAACTTAGGATGGAGAGACTATCCTAACTTGAGTTATGGGGCCAACCACGGTATACCCAACCATACCAAAATCAGTTCCCACAATAGCCGCGAGATTCAGGTACTTCTCTAGAAACCTTTGTCAATAAATTAACAACTAATATGCTTGATTTTCAACAATAAACTGAGGCGTCTTTAAGAGAGTTGACCACATCAATTGAGAAAATGAACTCTCAAGGGAAGTTGCCGTCACAAATAGAACCTAACCCAAGACAAAACGCAAATGTAGTGACATTGCGAAGTGGAAAAGTACTAGAACCAATTCTTGGTAGAAATCTTGGCTAAGATTCCACCCAAGAAAAGCCCAAGAACGATAAACAGGTCTGAACGAGACCTCCATTGCCTAAAATTCAACTTCTATTTCCAGGACAATTGAACCAATGTCAGAAAGGTAAAGAGGAAAAGGAGATCCTCGAAACATTCATAAATGTCGAGATCAACATACCACTTTTGGATGCCATCAAACAAATTCCGATATGCCAAGTTTCTTAAAGAGCTCTGCACCAACAAGCAAAATTAACTGGTAATGAAAGGGCAAGCGTTGGTGAGAATGTATCCACAGTGTTACAACGGAAGATGCCAACGAAATGCAAAGATAAGGGCATGTTCACAATACCATGCAAAATAGCCTACTTAGGAATTAAAAAAGCTATGTGTAATTTAGGGGCCTCCATAAATGTAATGCCTTTTTCTATTTATGAATCACTTAATGCGAATTTTTTGACAAAAATAGGTGTTATCATTCAATTAGTAAACAGGTCTATTGTGCATCCCGAATGAGTCCTTAAGGACGTAGTAATGAAAGTAAATGGACTTATCTTTCCTGCAGACTTTTATGTGATAAAAATGGAAGATGATAACACTCCTAGGTCTTCAGACATATTGTTGAAGCAACCTTTCCTTAGTACTGCAAATACTAAGAACTCTCACGATGGAGTTTGATAGGGAGATCATAAAGTTTAACGTTTATGGTGCAATTAGTCACCCGAGTGAAATCTTGAACGTAAACAATGTCGACATAATTGACTCATTAGTAGAAGAAACTTTTGAGTCATCTTATGAAGATAAACTTGAAACATTATTTGATGATAATTTTGATTCAGGATCTATTTGTGAATTTGTCAATGAACTATTGGCTCCTATGTATACTAAACTTCTACATTCTGTTGTGCAGGCACCAGATCTACAATTAAAACCACTTCTCAAGCATCTCAAGGCCGCATTTTTGGAGAATGATGAGATCATTGCCAATTAAAAGGGATTAACCCCTTGACAGGCACACATAAGATTTTCTTGAAGGAAAACACGAAACTAAAGAAAGAGGCACAAGGACGATTACACCCAAATATGGTGGATGTGATAGAAAAAGAGAATTTCCAAGCCCATACGAAAGAAAGAACTCATTTGGAACAGCCTCAATACTAGTTGAGGCGTCAAGCTAACGACGTTAAACAAGAGCTTGTTGGGAGGCAACCCAATTTTTATTTTTTTTTATTTGTATTTTATTATTATTACTTTATTACTTTATTTTATTTTATTATTTATTACCTTATTTTTTGGATATTAATATTTTTTTCTGTCTAGGTAAACCGGTGAGGAAAAAAACTCATGAATTTGCATGCTTTCACAAACATCCCTTATTCTATCCCTATTCCAAGTAAGAATAGTGCATCCCTACTTCATACTTACCCAAAACCTGCATCCAAACACCCACCCTATAGCCAAACACCCTTTCTTCTACACCTTCAAACCCTAAATTTTTCCCCATTTTCACCCAAATAACTCTCATTCACCATCAACAGCCGCCGCTGTCGATTCTCGATGCACCAACACGTCAACTTAGCTGACTAATGTCTTCCTTCCTTCCTCTCCTCCATGCTACGTCAAACCTTTTCCTCCTTGCAGCTATGCATGAACGACAGTGACTACATGGGGAGTTTTTCTAAAACCTTTTTCTTTCACATATTTGTTTTCCTTTTTCTTTCACATCAAGGACAATGTGTTTTAAGTAGGGGAAGCATTCCTCATTATTTCTATCATTTATCTACTATTTTTACTGTCGTGTTACTGTTGCTGTTGCCTTATGCTTGTTTCTACCCACATTTTTTTAGAATATTCTGTCTCTTTTCATGCACAAGATTTTAACTAAGAATTGCCCACTGTTTAACTTGCGAGTATGATTCTTATCTATTAAGTTCGTTATGGTTTTGCTATATTAATTTCATCTCCACTGATTTATTTCTATTAGGCTAAGATAATTATGATTAATAGAGTTAACCCTATCTTCCTTATAGTAAAATTGATTAAGTCTAAATACAAATAGGACACTTAATAAAATTACATGCTAAAATTATGTTCATGACTGTTAGGTGGTTGCTGAAACTTATTTTTGACACTTGATTGTTTTTTCTAGTTCACCAAAATTAAAAATCTGTTTAATGATAATAATAAATTTTGATGTCTCCGTGGTTATAAGTGCAGCTTAAAAACGTGACTTACTGAGTAACCAAGGTAGGGTGCTTGGGTTGTCATCCTATTTCTATCAAAAGGTTGTGTGACGTATTAGGTAAAACTCCGCTAACCAGAATTAAACAAAGTTTTTTTTAGGAATGTGTTGGGCTGAGTAACCAGGGTGGGATGCTTGATTGTCATCTCTCTTCACGTCAAAAGGTTTGATATGATCTTAAGAAAATATAATAAAGTAGGAGTATGTTGGGCTGAGTACCCGAGGTGGGGTGCTTGATTGTCATCTCTCTTCGCATCAAAAGGTTTAATATATTCTTAAGCAAAAAAAAAAGATGTATTAATAATAAAATTGCATGTGGTGACTAAATGTGGAAACAAATAGGGTGTCTTGGTAAGTTTAGTAAATTACCAATTTTCATGAAATAATCCAAGTCAATTTTGATTTTTGTGTGATTAAATTGGAATACTTTTTCAGATTTGCTTATAGCAAGCTAAAGGTTCTCTTTATTTTCATATGCATTAAAGCTTAACTTTTATAAAACTTTGGAGTAATATTTATTTCATGGCAAAATCTAAATTTCACAGTGGATAGGAACCATACTTGAGGGCAAGCATGACCTAAGTAGGGGGAATTTGATAATACTTTGGAATAACATATTTTTATGTATTAATTACATATTTATTTTGAGTATGATCCTACTAATTTGAGCTATTTATGGTTTTTTATCTTTTAGGGATCAAATTGAAGGCAAAAGGAAATTTAGGGACAAAAAGCATTAATTTAAAGATAAAATGGGCCAGCATACGAAATAGGAAAGAAATGGTGCCGAAAATAAAAGTATGGAAGACATGAGGGCAAAAGTGCAAAGAAGAGATTTTATAAACACAATACTCTATTTAAATTTTAATAATATTAGGATAATTATTAAAGATTGTTATTTAGATTTAATTTTAGCTTTTATCTTTATATATCTTTTAGAATTTAATTAGGAATAGATTAGGTTTTCTAAGTGCTAGAAATAGGAGATGGAGTGGCACAAATTTCACTAATCTTTTCTGTAAACACTTCCTCTCCCAAAAAGCTTAGCCTTTGTTCCTTTCATATTATTCAATAAAAATTCCATTTTCATTACGTTTATTTCTTTTTCCCCAAAAGGCATGAGCTACTAAATTTATCTAACCAAAGGTTGTTGAAATTGCCCAAAAAGAGTTCATGAGGCTTAGAATCCGCGCTTAGCCTTCTCAACTTGTATTCATCGTTTCTCCACATTACAAGGCTGACATTTCCATCCATGTCCCTTCAAAGGTGATCTTTTCAACTTGTGCAAAGTACGGCTGCTTTGTATGTTTAGGAAAGGTTGCACAGTCAGTTCATTAGCTTACTGCATCAGTGGTTGTCGAGCCTAAGAGACAAAATGGCATGGCATTTGCCATTGAGAAGTAATGATCTAGTGTACGACGGTCCCACAAAAGCGACAGTCGGCTAGAGTCTGGTTCCTCTAAATCGTAAGTCTAAAATCTAAGTGGAGCTAGTGGCCGTAGGCATCCTCTTCCACTATAATTGGCTTATTCTATTCGAGAAGGATCATCTAAAAGCCTAGGATTGAACCCAAGGAGGATCGAGACAACTGGAGGTTGGAATCTCTCCATAAAAAACTCTATTTTTCAACTCTATCTAACTTTACAATTTTAATCTTCGCAATTTCAATTCAATCAAACTTTTAATTTTGTTTTTTTTCCAGGTATGTAGGTTTTCTTGGGCTCGACTTTGCTCGGGATCTCGAAGAACAGGAACTTGTGCAAATCCAATCCCTGAGGATTTGACCCTACTTCCCTTATTCTAATCTTTTCATTATTTTATAGGGATAGGATATTTTTTGTGCTCTCAATGACGTATCAAATATTGGATAGGAAAGGAACTTATATCCAAAAAATGTTTGCATGTCTTCAGATTCACGTTATTTATAAAGTTTTTGCTGTTTTTGATGTTTAAAGAAGTTATTTTATTGTTTTAACCAAAAAAAATAGGAGAAGGCCTGTAATAGTGGTACTGATACCACAATTTTGATGTGTGAGTTTGTAAATATTATTTATTTAATATTTACGAGGTCAATTGAGTGTTGTATTAAAGTTTGGTCCTAAAATTGTGATGTTTAATTAATTAATTAAGGAAAAAAAGACTAAATCATAAAAGTGGTAAAATTCAATCGCTATGAAGTTTTAGTTAACTAATGGACCAATTATGCAATTGGCCTACTAGAATTGGTATGTACGGTGCTAGTAGATGATGGAACCCACTTACTTTAGTTAATTTGGTTTATAACTAAGTTAACTAAGCTTAATTAGCATAATGGTAATTAACCTAATCTAATCTTAGGTATATAAGTTTAACTAATAATAAAAAAAAGACTTCATCATCATCTTATTCAATTGAAACTCTATTGTGGTAAAGAAGAAACCCTTAGCTTTCGTCCAAGCTTTTTTTTCAATTGGTGTCGATTTTTGTCTATTTCTTGTAATTTTTATGTTTTTAAGATCATTGTAACTTAATTTAGCTAGTTCAGGGACTATTTTGAAATTTTGTTAAAGTTTTGAAAACTTACATTTACGTGGAAATTTTGTTAAAGTTTTGAAAACTTACATTTACGAGGTCAATTTAGCTGTATAAGGATGATATTGAATTTGGCACTATGAGTTAAGGTTTAATTATGGAAATAAGATTGTTTCAGTTTTAAGAACTAAATTGAACAAAGTGCAAAACTTTAGGGGAATTATAAAAAAAGTTAATAGGAAGTCATATGCATCAAATTGAATGTTATAATGTAATTGAAGTTGATAAATTGAAATAACATTATTGTATAGATTAAGAACTGGTATATAATCATGGAAAAGAAAAAATTGTTGACTAGCCCTTGATGTTGCTTTCTCTACTGTTTGGCCCTAGTAAGTTCATACGATATGTAACACCCCTAACCCGTATCCATTGTCAGAACAGGGTTTTCGAGCATTACCAGAACTTTCAGAATATTTTCAAATAATTCATGTAAATTACTAGTCATTTACCAAAATCATTCATAACGTCCCTTATATGGACCCTTGAGGCCCAAAACAAGTGTTAGAATCGAATCGGGACTAATTTGGGAACTTAGGGAATTTTTTGTGAATTTCCAAAATTTTTCTCACTATTAAGAGTCACACGCCCGTGTGGTATGGGACACACCTGTGTGGTCAGGCCATGCGGGTTTACACGCCCGTGTCCCTAACCCGTATAACTCCCTAACTTGCAACTCATGAACAAATTGATGTCACATGGCTAAGTCACACGCTTGTGTCCTAGGCCATGCGGTTAATTCAAATTTTTGAAAAATAGGTGCAGAATTCACAAGGCCAAAAGACACGCCCGTGTTCTAGGCCATGTGCCTCACACGGCTAGGACACACGCCCGTGTCTATGCCAATGTGCCCAATTCTGAGCATTCTGTTTCTTAAAATTAAGGTGCAGGGGACACATGGCCTAACTACACGGATGGGTATGTGCCCAATTCTGAGCATTCTGTTTCTCAAAATTAAGGTGCGGGGGACACATGGCCTAACTACACGCCCATGTACCCAGCCGTGTGTCACAAACGGTCTAGATACACGCTCATGTGTCTTCCTATGTGGACAAAATAAAACCATTTCCTAGCCTCATTTGTCACCCAAATTTACCATTTTCCTGCACTAAAACATACCAAACACATTCCAACCATTTCAAGCATTCAAATCAAGCAAATTTCATCATTCATCATGGCATACATGTCTATAATCTTACTTTAGTTAAGACCTCGAGTTAAGCATAGTTTGATCAACTACTTAACATACATATAGTTACCATAGTTTGACACTACAAGTATATTGGAACAAATCATTACTAGCCATTCCAATCACTAGATTACAAGCATCATTCACATTTACATGCCAATATGGCCAATATATCCTATACATGCCATTACAACCATAATTGATTTACCATATTTACTGAAATGGGCCGATGGATAGTGTGAGTGATCTTCACCAAGCTTCCAATCCAACGAGCTTCCAATTTACTATAAAACAGGGAAATAAAACGAAGTAAGAATAAAATACTTAGTAAGTTCGTATAACATGGTACTTTACTTACCATTCATTCTAGTTTGAGGTAACTATGTAAGGCATATTCAATCAATTTGACCTCAAGCCCTACACACATCCTCATTGCCCTTGTTAATCATATATTCCATACTAACATCAAAACATATATGGGCTCAACAACAATCAAGTTTCCAAGCACATATGCTTTCCACAACATGTATTCATTCAACATGCATTATTCATCTCATTATTACAAGTATAATTTCATAATAGTTCATTTCGAGTTCAAATCATTTCATATCAAAACTTTATTCATATTACTCGGAATATCAAGGTCACGGTAGTTAACTCAAGGCGTACAAGTCTATAATCAAGAATGAACATTCTCATCAAATAATTTCCATTTACCAATATCAGCATCTCATGTTTCTATATCATCTCATGTATTTCAGGCAGATACGTGTAATAACTCATTTCTTATTCATATCTTCTCATGTCTGGATTGTTACCCATTGAATTTATTTGGAATATCGATGGAAACATAGGTAGTACACTTGAGGTGTACAAATCTATCCTTATAGATGAATAAGTTCATCAAACAAATTATAATGTTCATATATCATAATTTCATACTTTTACATTTCATAAAACATCGTTTCTATGTACTTCGAGTAAATACATGTAAAAACCCATTTCTTCTCATGTTAGGGTTTTACCCGTTGAATTATTGAAAATATCGATGGATATTCAAGTAGTACACCCAAAATGTACAATTCAAGAATCCGTCAATTCTTGTTCGAGGGTACCCATTAGGACACATAATCAGAAATCACACTCTCGAGCCACGTATCATACAACAGGATTACCAGTCCAGGCTAAATCCCTTTCCATAACATATTGTAACACTCCAACCCGTATCCGTCGTCGGAATAAGGTTTCAGAGCATTACTCGGATTTACATATCATTTAGCAAAAATTTTCGTTAAATACTTACCGATTCAATGCATCATATAGATAATTATATTATCATTCAATCAATAGCTTGACACTTGTCTTAGCATCAATCAACATTGTTAGTATACTTACGCATATTTTATATAATATGCTTATAAGTAACATTCTCTTACCATTTAAAATCATTTATTTCATTATATTATAATTTCATGTACCATAATTTCCATATATTTCACATATATTTATTCCGCTAATAATTCATATCAAACTTAATATAAATCAAATTCTATATGCACATACTTTCCACACCATGTGTCCATATAACATGTACAAATCATTATATATATACTTCAAGCATATATGGTAATAATTCATTTCGTATTCATATTGTTTCATAATGTACAAATGTACTAATATTTCACATTCAATCCAATATAACATACAATTTAACATATTTGAATGCTCAATTATGATACACAAATTTACCTGACAAAATTGCAAAAATACTCAGATTTAGGGGCATTTTGGTAATTTTTCATTTTCCCCGATTTTCATCCGATCTTGATCTAAATTGATAATTCTATTCAATTTATTAATTTAGACAATAAGTCAATTCATTTCCTTCAAATTGGTCATTTTTGATATCCTTACAAAATTTCCCCTAAAATTTTACTTTTATTCAATTTGGTCCCTGAGCCTAAAGCATACAAATTAGTCATGCTAGTTGAATATTCATATATATTTTCCTCCTCCTCCTCTCCATTCCACATCCTTAATTTATAAAACATGTTTATGAGTAACATCGTCAATAATTTCACTATTTATTTGTATATGAATATTCAAGCTGTCCACCTGCGTCATAGTCACTAAATTATTTTTATCTTGATCTACAAAACCCCAAATTAATATCCGTCAATTTTCCATGAAACTAGACTCATATATATTATTACCATAAAATTTTCAGAATTTTTGGTTTATCCAATTAGTACAGTTTATTCATTAAATTCTCCCCTATTTTGCTGTTTGACAGTTCTGACCACTCTTTAGTAAAACTTAATTATCTCTTTGTAAAGAATTTGAATGATATTATCACTTACTTCTCTTGAAAATAGACTCATTCAGAATTCTAAACATATAAATTTAAGCCCCTAATTATTTTTATCCAATTTTTGATGATTTTCCAAAGTCAGAACAGGGGATCCCGAATTTATTCTGACCTTATCTCATAAAATTTATTATATCTCATAATTTACAAATCCATTGCTTACACCGTTTCTTCTATGAGAAACTAGGCTCAATAAGCTTTAGTTTCATATTTTTTTCATCTTCTAATGCAATTTCTACAATTTATAGTGATTTTTCAAAATTAGTCTACTGCTGCTGTCCAATATTGTTTTAGTGCATGCGGTTTATTACCATTTTTCCCTTAAGCTTTAATAAATAACAATTTCGTCCCTACTCAATTAGCCTCTCAATAGAGCTTATTTTTTTTTTCAATTAATACTCTATTCTATCACTTTAAACTACTTTACATCTTTTGAAAATTATAATTTCAGCACTAGACTTTAATTCCAAACATTTTCACAATTAGGTCCTAACTAATTCATTCACTTTACTAACTTAATTCATACTCTATTTCTATTCAAGTTCCATCCCAACTCAAATTTATCTACTAAATTTTCAGCTTATTTAACTAGTTTCAAAATTTCCTCAAATTAGCCCTTCAACATAAAACTTATGAATTACATTACAATTCAATCCTTATTTCATTTCTAACTTGAATTTCTATCAATTTAACCCTTATTTCATCATTTTACTCAACATGAACATTATCTAGGAATCTAATAACTTTCAAAATATCAACTTAATTTCATCAAAATTTTATTTCAAAGCTTCTAAAACATCAAAGTTAAGTAAAAATGGCTAAATTGACTTACCTATTAAACCTCCAAGCTTTAAAATCCTTATTTCTCCTTTTTCTTTTCTTTTCTTCTTTCTTTCTTTCCTTCCCCTGCTTTTCGTTCCACATTCTGTTTCTCTTTTTTGTTTATATATATATATATATATATATAATATAATAACATTAATAAATATCTATTTATTAATCCATTATTTCTTTTACATTTGTATACAAATATATTAATACACTTGTATCAATTTATTTCTATACACTTGTTTTTCTTTAATCTATTTATTATACAAATATCTTATAATAGATTTATTTAATTAATAAATATCTTTTATAATTAATAAATATCCATTAATAATTAAATACTTATATTACAAATGTATGTATTTTTATCCATACACTTGTATATTTTATTTACTATACATTTGTCTATATACTAATTTATTGATCATATAATATTAATTTAATAATAACAATGATATTAATATTTACTTAAATAATAAGTAAATACATACATATATTACAAATGTATGTACATTATTTATCACATATGTATTTTATTTTTATCACACACTTGTCACAATTTAATTTATTTATCATATAAATATCTTATAATATAATTATAATAAATTAATTTAATATCATTTATTACTAATAAATATATATATATATATATATATATTATAATTAAAATCTAAGTAAAAATCTTAGATTTTTACTTTATATGCCGCCTCACTTATGCTAAATGGCATAATTGCCATTATAGTCCCTTTTATTTTCTTTTAATCTATAATTAAACTTTCACACTCTATTCAATTTAATCATTTTTATCCAATTATCCTTAATTAAGCTAAATTCACTTTATTAAACTCTAATTAACCACTCAATTAACTTTTTAACTATTTTTGATAAATATTTATGGATCCAATTTTCAGTAACAGAGACTCAAAAATACACTTTTTCGATAACCGTAAAATTCAGGTTATTACACATATGCTCTAACGAGCTTGATCTGGATTACCCATCCGGGCTAAATCCAATCTGTACCATATGCTCAAGAGGGTTTATATCAAGATTACCCGTCCGGGCTAAATCCTATCTGTAATGAGGTCAATAGGATTACAAGTCTGAGCTAAATCCCGTCAGCAACAAATGTAGGACCTCACTCATTTCGGGAAACACATATCCATCGATTTTCCATTTTATTTAATCGGGATCTAAACATTTTTCTCAGGCATTATCTGGCATGTGATTATTTCATACATCCATAACATTCGTATAATTCAAATAAACTCATTCCACATTCATTTCAAGCATACAAGTAATATGCTCATCGTTTATCCTTTATCATCTATCGGGCCTTATCATTTAATTTAATCATTTTTTTATCAAGCTTGATCGGATATGTAATCATTTCACAATTTTATGACATTTATACAATTTACATAAACACAATCAATGCAAGCATGTAAGTAAACACAATTTAGTTACATGAACTTACCTGGACAATGTTAGTGCACGTAAAATCTACTAATTCGACATCTTCCTCTTTCCTCGTTCTAGCTCCGAACTTGGTCTATCCGGATCTATACAAGTAAATTTTATATCAATTTCTCATATTTCATACTTATTTGGACTCAATTTACAATCTAAGCAAAATTACCAATTGCCCCTAACTTTTCCATAAATTCCTATTTCGTCCCTGGGCTCGGAAAATGAAATTTGTGCAATTTACCTCCTATTCCAAGCCTAACCAAAATTCCATGTCAAAATTTACAGCACATGTATTTATAAAAATTTAGAATTTTCCATCAAATTTCACAACTTTACATTTTAGTCCCTAAATCATGTTTTCATCAAAAATCACTTTGTAAAAGTTGTTTATCTATCAACAACCTTTCATTTTCTAATTTTTAGCATAAAGTTCTAATTTTTAGCATATACACTCATGACCCATTTTTCATGCTTTGATAACATCTCAAATTGATCCCCCAAATAGATAGATTAAGCTATCCCGATTTCAAAAATATCAAAATCACTAAAAACAGACCAAGAAAACTTACCCAATTTGGCCATGAAAGTTTTTCTCTCTCTCTCCTAGGGTTTCCATGTATTTTTGGGGAAGAAGATGAGAAAATAAGATGATATTTCTTTTTACCATCTTTTAATTAATTAAATTATTTCACTTTCTAATTTAGTCCTTTTCTTTTTCTCAAATTCCATAGATGATTCAACAGAGATATTTTTCATCTTTTGGTTGATGGTCTAATTACCATATAAGGACCTCTAGTTTTGAATTCCATAGCTACTTAATCCTTATAGCTACTAGAATTCTACTTTCGCATTTTATGCAATTTGGTCCTTCTAATAATTAAATACAAAATCGGTAAAATTTTCTTATCAAAATTTTCACATGACATTTCTATTATATTATGGACCATGTAATAAAATAAAAATAACTTTTATTTTCAGCTCGAATTTGTAGTCCCGAAACCACTGTTTTAATTTCACCGAAATTAGGCTGTTACACAATATTGTTTTATGTATTTTGGTGATATTGATTGTGAATTTAAATGTTATGATTGTTATGGGGAGAAAATGAATTGAAATGGAAAGTATTAAATGGTTACATGTATCGAGCCCAAATGAACGTAAGATAGGATACAGTTGGCATGCTAATTGGTTATTTTGCGTGTTGTACGGGATTGATTGTAACACCCCTAAACCCGTTCCGGTTGCCGGAGGGTTAAGAGGCATTACAAGACAAGTACAAAAATTTCAAATTAATTGCCACAACCCTAAGTCATGCTCCTAAGTTTACGGTACCTAGCTTTTGCATACAACTAGTTTTGAAAGGAAACGTATAAAAAAAAATTATCAACATTCATTTGTATAAGATCTCAAACATTTATTAAACCCAAGCATGTGCACCTAAATTTGTCAATATGCATAACCACTAATACTTCAAAATGTAGTATTTCAATTCATATGGAAATAAATTGGATGGTTTAGACATATACAAAAGTCATGGAGTATCTTAATGTTTACAAAGCTTAACACACTATTCATTTGGTATTTAATCTTAGGCATGGCCGAACATGAGTCATCTCCTAATAATGAGTGTATTGATTCATTTATAAGCTTAATTCACTCAAAACTTTCGAAACATTTTCCTAATACAACCACACATTCACATCAACTATACATAGTACACATGACAGCAAGACAAGCCATTCTCGCATGGCTATACCTATTTACTTGATTACAACTTCAAAATAAGAGTATAACTCTCAAGGATCATAAAACAAAAAGCAACTATACATGGCATTCGAAAGTTTAACTATTTAAATACCGAAAAGAGTGTCTTGATAGTAGAGACGACTTCAAGCGCAAGTATCCCGAGACCGTAGCTATCGAACGTGATCTAAGGAAAGAAAACAGAAGAGGAAAAACAACCGAGTAAGCATTTAAAATGCCTAGTAAGCTTTAAGCGACAATGTATGGTTAACTATAATTAGAAAGGAATAACTTTCAGCACTTGACTTAATTATTCTATAGCCGATCACAAAACAATTCTATAGTGGTATAAGTAGTTTCATGTAACGTAAGGTCATAAGTGTTTAGACATCCACTCACATTTTTCTGAGTCAACAATACATAATCGAAAAGTCATAAACCAACAGAATTCATTCATAAATATAATATAACCAATACCTGGTCGCCTCACCGTAACGATCTCAATTAATTGGAATCAACCTTGGCTCGAAAGCCCTTCGGAATAAATCCAGATACAACAATGGCTCGTGAGCCCTTCGGGATTATCCCGGATATCACAATGGCGTAAACGCCCTTCGGGATTAACCCGGATAACACAATGGCGCGAACGCCCTTCGGGATTAACCCGGATAACACAATGGCGCAAAATTTATTTCGTAATAACACTCATTTGTCTAATTCAAAAATTCACACATAGTAGGACATCATTCGCTAGTAATAGTAAAAAAAAAATCATATAAACAATACGTAACTCAAATCTCTCTCCCTCGGGCATTTCTAGGACTTGTAATCATTCGGCTATATGTCCATTCCACCTTTATCAAATAAATTATAATTCGTATAAGGAATTTAATTGTATGATAGTCTATGTCCCTTAAAACTTACTTCAGTGGTCGATGATTGTTTTCAATTTACTGGTCGGCCACCTTCGCTTTTCCTTTGTCTGAAGCTGCCCCTATATTTTCTTGAGCTAAGAGAAACAAAATTTAATTCATTACAAACCCATGTAAATCGGTTAGGATCATATAGCTACCAAGCTCAACCAGCATTTAATTTAAGATCTAAATTCCATGTGCCGAATACCATTTTCTACTAACCATATATACTCATTTGAATTTAAAACTTATCCATGTATAACCTATAGTTCATTCGATCCTTTCTCAAACAAAATCATCACTTAGCCTCCAAAACCAACATCCTTCCATAGGTTTCAAGGATATATTAGTAAGCATACTCATAGGTACACTTTTAAATTTCTTAATTAACAAAACAATGTTCAACCAACTTGAGTCATTAACCACTATTAAAATCGGCAAAATATATATATACAAGGGCTAAAATTTATTTACTAATCATTTTAATTTAGAATAGAACAACCTTTAAAAATAATACAATGTCACATAGCCAAAGTTTCCCTCTAAAAATTTTGAGCTAACTTAGTCTTCCCCTTCAAATCTAATTTCATAAACACAAGGGCCGAAACTATCTAAACGGTATACCTATCAAATTTAAAGTTTCAAGCTCATTTAACAAATCATTTCTTGAATTAAAACACCACTCAAGCAAATTTTATCTATGCTAAAAAGGATATGACCGAATATCTAATGTATTTTCTAGCTCCAAATATAACTCATCTTCAAAAAGGGTAGTCAAATGTTCGTATAGGCATAAATTGAAAGTTTAGACATTGTAATTTAATTATTTTAATTAAAACCCTACAAAACATAACATTAGCCGAATGCATGAGTTTATTGAATCAATTACGGCTCAATTTGGTTACTACTTTCATATTATCATTCATCTAATCTCTAAATAGACTACCAAAGCACTCAACTAAACAAAAATCCATTTCTATCCTCAACCTATTCGGTCAATCCTTCAACCCAAAATCAATTTCTACATTTGACCAATGAAACATAAAATTTAACAACTCCTAATACATCATTTTAATCAACAAGTCTTCATAAATTAAAATTCATCAAGCATTTGCCCAAATTCATGCTCACATCCCATGACCGAACGTATAATATGAACATTTCAAAGGATGGACTCATGGGTGATGGATAGGATTAACAAAAAGGCTCAAAATCACTAATTTTTTTGACAAAATAACATGTTTTCATACCTTAATCTAGCCAAAATGGAGGTGCTGAATGCTTGAGCTTAGTTTCTCCCTTCCTCTACTAACTTTCGGCTAAAAAAGATGAACAAAGATGAACTCCCTTGTTTTTATCACCCTTTTTTCATTTTATTTACCTTAATATCATAATATAAAGCTTTATGACATCATGTTATTATAAAATACATATTTTATGCTCCTAATGTCATAATGACCGGCACCACTAATAAATATGGGGAATTTGACATGCAAATCCCCCAATTCAAATCCATGAACTAATTGGTCTCTTTAATTAGCCTTACACACTTTTAACTTTTCTCATCCAAGTCCTTCATTAATAAATTCACATCTAAAATTGTTAAATTAAATCATTGAAATTCACACATACCTTCAGCACATAATTTAGATATAGGATATAAATAAAATAAACAAAATAAAATAAAAAATAAAATCAACTATTTCATTAACTCGGTTTAATGGTTCCGAAACCACTTTCCGACTAAGGTCGAAATAGGGATGTGACATTGATATGTGATGAGATGATTATATATGACTAGTTATTATTACACTGAATGTACTAGAATCCAACATTTGTTATGGATTACTCAGTTATATTTATAGTGAGCTTAGCATGTTTTTGGGGGCAGATGTAAAGCTTACGGGCTTGGCACTTGGTGCCCAGGTGTATTCTTGGTTTGATTAGCTCGGTTGAGCATTCTGCGTGTCTTGGGTGGATAATCATGTATCTATATTTGCTCATATCCCTTAATTGGGCAGAATCGTGTTTGTTGAACGACATAATGACTTGTATTGAGGCTTAGGAATAACATCTTGGTGATGACTTGAAAATATATGCTTAAGCTTTTGGATAATATGTATTGACTTGATATGGAATGATCTTTTTTAACTTGAATGATTATTTGATTTGTGTATTATGAACTCACCTCTTGGTACGATTGTGATGGAAAGATTAAATGTTAGTTGTGTTGATAAATTTAAATTATGATACTAAGGTATGCTATATCATTTTACTACCTATGAACTTACTAAGCTCAATTGAAGCTTACTCTGTTATTTTCTTTTAGTTGATGTATTGCAGAACCGGGCGATTGGATCAACTAAAAGATCACACTATCCAGCCTCTTTTTGGTAGACTTTGAAATCGTTATATTTTGGTTTTGTGGAATGTAATAGGAGAATTTTGTATTTGGAATTTGGTGGTTGTAAATGTGTATATGTTTGTACTTGCACAAATGAAGTATGTGCTTAATGGTTAAATGGTATGGTTGTTCATGACACGAATTGAATTGCTAAGTGAGATTTTGGTTGAACATAAGGCATAATGGTTTTACCTTTGATTTGGATGTTAACTAAGTGTTATGAATAATGATTCTTTTGATGACAAATTCATTGATGAGTATGCCTCGGTATGTGATTTTTGGTTGGTGATTAAATTTATGGCATTTGATGGTTCAAATGACTTTGTTTAGTTAAGCTTGATCTTGGTAGGATATGAAGCTAAATTCTAAGTTTAATTGTTGTTCGTAATGGTGCCTTATGACAAATTGGTTAGAACTAGGAAAATGACATATTTTGGTATGCTTTTGATGTGTTTTGAGTTGATTTAATGAACAGTTATTGGCATGCTTAGGACTTAAGTAACCATTGATGGTATGTCTTGCATTTCAAGGTATAATTTAACACACATAGGCTAGTGACACGGCCATGTGTTTTATTTGATTTTGGTGATTTTAGGTATACACGACCAGAGTCAGTTACACGACCTAGTGACACGGCCGTGTGACCCTTTTATATACGGCATTAGTCTATTCCATGGTTTGGTAACGCGACTATGTGATATTGCACCACACGACCTCAGCCTATCACACGGCCATGTGACCAATGTTTACTTATCGATTCTTGCTCAATTCTTTTGTCGATTTTTGCTCACCGCTTTGGAACATCCGGAGTTGATTTTCTTATCGTGTTAAATGCTTGCAATCACTCCAGATATGCCGTGCTTGAGTTGTGACAGAGCCAATTGTCAATGTGTTAGAATATTATATCGATGATGAGGCTATAGCCTTTGTTGTGTTGATGGAGTTTATCCTTCTCCTTCCACGATGAGTGTTTGTTATTTTTTTTGGATTGTATGGCTCCATTCATTAAATTAATTAATGAATTTACCTTTTAAAAAAATTATGTTATTAATTGAAGATTTGGGTGTATGGATCGAAAATAGAACAGAATAATTTTTTGGGGGAAAAAAAAGAAAATATTTTTACCTATTATTTAAATTTGTCTATTCCACAAATCCATCCATAGATATTAACCCTACAAAATTGAAAGAAAATGAATATTACAAAACTAAGATTTAATCGTACCAAAATCTAAAGAATAAACATGAACATAAAGAAAAACACAGTGAGATTTAAGCCCACAAAATCTAACTTGATAGAAAACGGAGGAGAATAGACATTAAAAATAGGGGCAATCGACGAACAAAAAAGGAGAAAATAATGGATTAGGGGCGTTCAATGGACAAAACTACGTGCGAAGGGCATTGGGTGTTCGACGGACAAACTGACAGTCGGTTACAAGTTTTTTACGAAGAGACTATTGACGACTGGGCGGCCGAACGAATAGGAGATGAGAAGAGAAGGGATAAAAAATTTGGGGTTGGGGATTTAGCTGAAAGCCTCATTATGCAAAACGACAATGTTTCTTATTAGATATTAATATTTAGCGATGAACAAACCTAAGCATCGTTGAACACTAGAACATTTTGCAGTAGAAAAAAAAAATATATCGCTGGAAGCTCAAAATATATTTAAAATTTTAGTAATATGCAGCTAAATTTACAAGAAATGCCAATATATGTAATAGATAATAATAATAATAATAATAATAATAATAATAAAACAAATCTATACATTTGTTTAACTTTTATGAATCTACAACATTTAAATGGAAAAACGCCACGAAAGTGTACAACATACCACAATGTTTTGCTATCGGAATGCCGGTATATCTATGGAGCCAACTCCCGCCAAAAGATTTTCACACCAAAAAAATTCCTGGAATTTGTAAATAGAGTTTTGCGACGTATGTTCTTGTAAACGCCGCAAATTGTTACATATATAGGGCGGCATTGTCAGTTTTAAACGCCATTGACGTTTTCCACCATTTCTAGCCTCTGTTGTAGTGTATATTAAATTAATTAACTCATGAATAGTATGGGATAGCCGCGTTAAAACGGTTAATCGAATTAAATTAGTCTTAATCGAATTAATCAAACTTTTTAATCTTTTAATCGTTAATTGAAATAAATCGGTTAATTTGGTCGGTTAACTGAATTAACTGAAAGTTATATTTTTTTTTTGTTAAAAAATATAAAAACATATAAAAATAAAATTATAATGTTCATTTAACCGAATTAACCGAACTATTAATAGCCTAATGCATATAATATATAACATTATTTATTAAGTTCGGTTAATTCGGTTAATTATCCGATTTCAAACCAAATTAGTCGTTAACTGAAATTCCATAAAACCATTAACCAACCTCCTACCAAACTAGACCGATTAACCGAATTAGACCGGTTCGATTGGTTAATTCAATTTTAACTGAAATTTGAATACCCTAACATGTGTAGTAAACTCATATTTTATATAACTTAGTATAATTTTACTTGCAATAATTTAATTAAATAATGAATTTATTTTTTAAATAATTATGTAATTCATAAAAGGAAAGGAAGAAGAAAAAGAATATATTCAATAAATTATTTTTAAAATATTTAAGTTAGTCTATAAATAATTGTTTGTTTTATGAATTTTTATATAAAAAGTTAAAAGTAGTTTTATAAATTAAAAAAATAAATAATTTTTTAATAAAATAACTTAAATTTTAGCATAAATTATTATTCATAGAAAAACGAAAATGCATAAAAGAGTAAGGAAAAAGAAATAGAACAATTGTCTAAAAGGTAGAAAAAAAACCAACTTTGGCATATATCACAATCCTCGATAACACATGTCACTATTGATATTTAACCAAAAAGTGAGTAGAAACAACTCATTGAAAGCGTTGATATTGATAGTTTTTTAAAATTTAAATAGAAAATATGAAGTATCACTAGTAGATCATCATCTTGAGTCATTTTTAACTGATTTTAGAATTTCATTTCTAGATTTTATATTTATTTGCAAAAACTTTGATAGGATATATGCATGATTACTCATAAAATCCAAAGGAAATCCACTGCTATGGAACACTACTTTCCAGCACATAAATTGGTTATTAAAAAGATAAAATTGTACAAAAAAAGAAAAAAAAAAGACAGCGAACGTGGGTCCCCTACAATCATATAGAATCCCCTCAAATTTCATCACTGTATCCAATCATCACTAAAAACAAGCACAAACCAGCAATTAATTAGCTATATATAAGGTACAAACATGTTACAAATAAAAATAAAATACCTGCATTATTATATCATATTCAGATTAGAATCATGCGCAGTCCACCATGTGACTTTTAGACCGTTCCGAATTGTTTAATGTGGAGGCTTTTCAAGCGCATTGTAGGTTTTCGGAGACGGTGCCACTTCATCTTCTTGGAAAACAGTTCGGGTTCTCAACGACGCCGCCGGTAGCCGACATGGGATGATACTGAACGTGCTTTCCCGTGCACAGCTCCGAGGTTTTGAAAAGAAATTTGCACAATCAGTCGCCGATCTTTGAAATGGAAGACCCATTATACAGTTTCTGTTTACGTTAAGCCTTCTTAACTTAATTAGTCTCCGGCATTGTGGGCCTACTTGGGTGAAATAATTGTTGGACAGTGTGAAATTGAATGCATTGGGAAGCCGGCATAGAACCTCCGGTACTGCACCGTAGAAGCGGTTGTGAGCCATGTTAAGCAGCTGTAACTTGGCCATACAACCGAACGACTGAGGGATGGGACCGGTCAGCCTGTTGGATCCGACGTCGAACACTGTGGTTCGGTTTAAGTAGCCGATCTCGAATGGCAGACAACCGGACAGCTTGTTACCTAGTAACAAAACCTCAGTCATGGTTTCCCAAGCAGCCCCTATGCTTCGTGGGATAGTACCATTGAAATTGTTGTTAGCTAGGGTTAAATAAAGTGCTGGTGTGTTGCCGAGGTTTCTAGGGATTCCTTGACCAAACACATTGTTGTTAATAAAAAGAACATCAGTGTCGAAGTTGAACAAACTACGAGGGATTGTTCCAAGATAATTGTTGAAACGAAGATCAACGAAGGTTAAGTTCTTAGCACTAAGAACGTTGGAGGGGAACCCTCCGATGAACTTGTTGTTACTCAAATCGATTTCATAAAAGTAACGCAAGCCACTAAGACCTTGGTTGATGACACCACTGAAGTTATTTGAATTGGCATGGAAGATAGCAATATCAGGCAAGTTTTGAATGAAACGATAAAAATTCAAGTTACCACCAAACCTTGCGCCATTAAAATCAATGCCTGCGAGTCCAGTTATGTTGAGGTCTGGTACAGTGTCGCAAATGAAGCCTTTGAAGAGGCAGTAGTTGTTGCCAACCCAAGTAGGGGTGTAGTTTTGAGGGTCAAAGGTAATGTTTCGTTTGAGTTCTTGGGTAATGGCGAGAATCCTGGCTCTATTGGCTAAGGGACCGGGATTGTTGTTTGGTTGGCGAGGTAAGAGACGAAGGGAAGGATCGTAGAGTGGCGGACGAGGTCGAACATAAGAGACGGTTCTAGTAGGGCGTGGTGGGGGCGAGATTGAAGGGCATGGTCGAGGACGGGGGCAAGGTTGGGTGATTCCAAAACCGAAGAAACATGTAATTAGGATAGTGAAAGTGGAAAACAGTAGCTTTGGAACCATGATTTGGTTGCAGATGAGGAGGATGGTGTTGGGATTGTGGCAAGAAAGCAAACAGGCTGGTGACAACTTATATTGTAGCCTTTGATGTTCAACTTTTAGTCAAATCTTGTGGCTCAATATCAGAATCCAAGACAACATGTTTCACAAAAACAATTGTCTCACACCTTTATCTCAATAAAAAAATAGATTAGATTATAATCCTAACAAATCCATAAAAATAATATTAAAATGGTAAATTTGAAAAAAAGAATGTTAATTAAAATCTCATCATTTTCATATATATATATATCTAAATATATATTAAATTATATATAAAAAGATAAAAAATTCTTAAAATTATATTTGTTGTCTTATAAAAATATTAGACTTTTTTGTTCATTTTACTATTGAGTTAAAATTTGATTGAGAATGACATTAATACAATCAGAGCTTTAAATAAGAGTGTAGATACTAGTATTATGTATATTCACTCAGTGAGTGAAAATTTATTTTTTATAAAAAATATATATAAACGGAAAAGAGTAAAAATTAATAAAAAAAGGAAGTAAGATACTCAAGTGAAAATAATGAAAACTATAAAAAAAATTAAAACATATTCAAAATAGAAGTGATATAACTGAAAATTTACAGTGAATATATAAATTAATGTAGGGGAGAATATAAGGATTTTATCACACTGCTAATAATTTTGTATTTTTTTTTTTTTTTTGTGAATTACAATAGAGGTAAAATCCTAATAGCAACGCGTAACGAGCGCGACTCAAACTTAAATCATACCTGGAGCAATGAATACCCTAGTCATTAAGCCAACACACGGGGTTCAATAAATTTACATTTTAATACTATTAAACATGAGCTTTAAATGTGTAATTATAATTGTTTTTAAATATAATATAAAAGTATGAAAAAACAAAAATGACACCATATTGATATTAATTATAATTTTAAAAGGGATGGGCATTTCTATAAATTTATAATTGAGTTAGTGACTTGATTAAAAGTGAGACCAACTTAATAAAGTGCTTAAATATATTAGATTAGATTAGATTAAATAAATTTATTTTAAAAATAATAATATATTTTTATATAAAATCTTTAAAAAAAACTAGTCACTAAAATTTACTTTTGTTGACCCTTGAATTGTGATATTTAACCAATGTAAAATTTGAATTCCATGATCTATTTCCTTTCTTTTTATATTCAGTAAGACAGGTTTAGCAGTAAATTGTTAAATATACCCATTTAAATATTACCAAATTATACGGTAAGCAATATTATCTTTGCCTGTTTGGATTAATTTGAGTAAGCAAACACTTTTAATCTGTACATTTTGGATTTTGTGAAAATTTTATGGGGAAATGTCCAAATTTAGTGAGAAATATTAAACCCTTTTCTACATTGAAGAATTTCATAACATTTTCTTAAAGCGGTATGAATATAATTATAAATAAATAATATATATTTTAATTTGTTATAATTAGGTTTTTTTTTTAATTATAATTAAAACTAAGCATTACGATTACAAAGCATAATACTAAATACCAAAATATATCGAGTTAATTGCACCAAACATCCTCAAATTATGATTTTCATTCTAAATTGGTCATCAAACTTTAAAAATTCTAATTACATCCTTAAATTATCGATGTTATACCAGTAAAGTCCTTCCATTACTAAAATGGTAATTTAACCGTTAAATGAGACTTCGGATCTTATGTGAAATAAATTAAAATAAAAGATTTAAAGAAAAATAAATATTGTAAAAATGTTAGTTTTGAAATTTTTGAAACTTTTACAGAAAATATCGTTCAATATCTCTCTTTTTTAAGTTTGTTTAGTTTCTAATTTTAAAAGTTATGAAACAACATTTTACTCTTTTTTTTTTTTAATTTTGTCACATAAATTTTATGTATCACTTAATAATTAAATTAACGGTTTCAATAATAAAATGACCTGATTGATAAAACATCAATAGTTTAAAGATATAATCATAATATTTTAAAATTTAAAATAAAAATCAAGCAAAACTAGAATAACTTGGAATCTGAAAAATACCAAAACCTTATTTACACAATTCTGGCTGTTCTTCCACAAAGGTCAATTGATCAATATTTGCTTTCTTCCTGATAACATAATTCCAACTTTATCCACAAATTATTGTTTGTGATATCCTTCTCTTTGATCAAAGGTAAGATGGAATATATTTTCGAATAGCATTTATATTAAATAAAAATAATTTTAATTATAGTAAATCATTTTGGATAGTCCAACCACTGGATACTTAAACTAATCTTTACGTACAAATAATGCATAGAAGCAGAGATAACTTTCCAAAAAGAAAGGTGAGAAAAGCAAATATTGGGAACAAAACAAGAAAAGAAAAGATAGCACAAAGATAAATTTATTTAGCAAACGAAAGAATGAGAATAACGTTGGAGCCAAGGTTAGTGGAGCCATGGGCACTAAGTAGTTAGCAGACCTTAGGAAATAGAAAATTTCCCACCGACACTATACTCAATTTTATTGTTCACCTATTTTAATTATATAAAAAATTTTATCATCAATATATCTTTTATATTTGTTTTATTATTTATGAAGATTACTTTTTTGAATTTGTGATTGTCTTTTTTAATAATATTTTTTCAAAAGTTTTAGTTTAAGTTCTCTCTCTGAAATTGCAATGTGCATTGTTACTATAATCAATACTTATTGATAATTCTATAATTTATTATGTGAAGTTGTTCCCCTTCCTATTTAAAAAAGGGCAAAAGATAATAATAATAGATCTATTTTTTATGGTAATAATAGATATTTTGAATATAAGAAAAGGATGTGTTTAGGTTATGATATATATATATACACAAGGGGAGAGATTCACTTACATCGGTGTAAAACTTAAGTGGTTTTACATTTTTTCGTAACTTTTTATAAGATTAATATTTTAACTATCCAATTTTCATATTTCATTCTCCATTCATGTAGATCATGCATGTCAAGTTAAACATACTGGAAAACTCTTATCAAACATAAAATTGATGCGAAAGGTCTTCATGACTTTTTTTTTACGCGCAATAAATTAATTCAATTAGTAATATTTATACATTCCATAACTTATTTTTAGCAAAGATAAGTTTTTTTTTTTTTTTTTTTGCTTATTTTGAAGAAGTCTTATTTTTTTTTACAAGAGTTTTGTTGATACAGTGTACAGCAAGAGAGGAGTATAGAAGAGAGTAGGGTAGTTGCTATGAAGGTTGGTTTACCCAGTCGAGGCAAAGAGCTATTAGTTGTGAAGAGTGGAGGTGAAGAGAATGTAGAGGCTAAAAGCTGTTGATAGAGTGTAGGCCTCATATTCTTAAAGAATTAATCCCCTACACATTGATCCTAGAGAAATTTTTAGGTAGAGGTCCCATGTAATATGGTGTTAACGTATTGAACTTGCCATCTAGCCATCATTACAGAGCTCGTGGGCGATGTATTCAATAGGACAACGATGTCTATGATAGGACAAATCCTGTCATTCATTCTAACTTGATGAAGTGAAGTAATTGAACCCATGTGATTTTTGGTGACCATCAACTTTATGTTTCCGATGAAAATTAAGCCATCCGATGTTCGGATGGTCATCCCAGAATGGTAAGCTCATAGCTGACCTCCAAGCTTGCCGATTACTGTTCAGGTGTTTTTCTGGCTTACCACATGTCTTAATGCAAATAGAGATATAATAATACTCCCCTCTTCGAGTTGAGAGAGAGGTTATAAAATGACCCTCCTTAAGATGCTTTGACCTGCTAACTCTCTTTTATAAGTTGCTCCAGATGGTGATTTTGTTTTATGGTGAATGTTATATCAAAACCCTTGAGATTCTATGATAAATGTACTTTGAGGATTGCATTTTTTAGGAGTCGTTATAATTATGAACAACAACTTTTTGGAATAGGTGGTGAGATGCCATTGGATGTTGGTTGTCCCTCGAAACAATGTATTTTGGGAAATAGGCCTATATACTATAGGTTTTCTTCTTTCGAAGTTGTTTTGCCTCCTTTCCTTTAGAAATTTCTACAACTATTGCTTTTTTTTTCTTTTGTTGATTTTCTACAATGATTTTTTCATTTTAATGGCTTGTTATCTTCGATTCTCCTTATGGTTCTTCTTTTTCTTTTTTTTTTGTCATTGTTAGAGCTATTTTTTACACTTTATTGTAAAAATGGCAAGGGGGATTAACAGTTTGGCAAAAGTTATGTTAGAGGTAGTGATCGTATTGGCCATGTTCCACCAATAGATGAGTGAGGAGTTAAAAAAAATCGACAAAGTCTGATCAATCTGCTGCTAAAAGGTCCAAAAGAATGAGTGATGAACTTATTGTTCAACTTTAGTTACCAATGTCCTATGACCCATCAAGAGATTAAGAATATACTATTATGTCATGGCTTACTCGTGAAGCATCAAAAGTACAAATTAGTATCCTAAAAGGATCACATCATATTAGCAAAGTGTTCGACCTAAACTCTACTAGCGAAAAGCTAAGATTTTACCTTTCGTTGTTTCTTCTAGAGGTAGGTTTTACTTTTTTCCTCCCAAATGAAATCTGGAGATGTCTTGTATGACTTTAACGTTGTACCGAGACAACTAACAAGTCTTTCTTAATGGCCACTTGTTGGATTTTTCACCATGTTTCGTAAGAGGAACATATATCTTTCTGATTAGATGTTTTGATATATGTACTTTTTATGAGAATTAAATGAATATATGTTTCCTGAGTTATTTGAGTTTACCCCTCGGACATTTTCTCTTTAGACAGAGAACCTGTCTGGTGGTGAGGCAGTGACCATGAATGTTAACTATAGCAAATATATTCTTGTAGAGTTGAAATTTGGTAAGATATTTAACTTTCCTATCTAATGGCCACAACCCTCTATTGAGAAATGTTACTATCGTCCATATTGACATGATGTTCTTAGAGGTTCCCACCAATTTAAGATAATAAACCAAAAGGGGATATCGGTGGGTCCTCTTGAAATTACTTTAAGAGGTGTCTTAAAGTAATGTCTTAGGGAGAGAGGTCTTAGTGGGTACAAGACTCAAGACATGTTCGACGGTTTCCAAAACAAATGGACTATATGCTTAGCATTACATGCATTTCCTTTTTAATATTCTTAAAGAGTTGATCCCTTCTTTATTGTTCTTAGAAGTATTTATAGATACGGGTCTCATGTAAGATGACATTAACAAGTTGGACTTGCCATCTAGCCATAATTATGGAATACCTGGTGTTGGAAAAAATAGATTTTTTGAAGCTTTGAGGCATATTCTCGATTGGTAAAAGTGGAGATTTGAATCATAAAATTATGGTTTTATATTCTACCCTATGAGACATTTACAATGGTATATCATATGCTCAAAATGTTTGAGTGATAAATGAGAAATTAATGCTCAAAGTAAGCCACTTGTGAATTATGTTGAGGAAAATAGAAAGATTAGTTCTATATTGGTTAGATATCCTGTGTGGTATATGTTTATATATATGAACCAACTTATTGGTTATTGAATGACTAAGAGGGTGCAAATCCAAACCCACCGAAATGGGGGTGCACTTGCATGACGTGGGCGACGCGAAATGTTTAGACCTGTTAGACCCTTCTAGGCCTACAAATATTTTAGCCCTATATGTAATTTTGTTTTTCTTCAACAAAGTTTATCTCTTCAAATTCTGTTTGGAATTAAAAGGAAAAATAATAGATTGAGTTTAATGGCTCCTTTAATTCAGACATTAATTTGAGTTTTTAATGGCTCATTAATTCACAGAAGTTAATAGTTCCATTAGTCAAATTTCCAAAAGTTATTTCATTTTGAATATTTTTATTTAAACTAAAATAATCTGCAAAAGAAACACACACTAAATTTTTCTTGCAAAAATTACAAGATCTTTTCCTTACATATTTCGAACCTGTTTTCGGTGATAGAAGAAAGCTAGGCTATATTTCGTTGATTACTACAGCCGTGCTTATCTCGTTGTTGTATCCTAGGAGACAGTCGACCAACGTTTCTCCAACACCAAAGGAGCGACCGAATCTTTCTTAAGGAAACTATAAAAACAGGCCTCAATTACCAGTCGTATTTTAGCCTACCTACGAGTGCACAATTTCGATCCAATTTTATTTTCAATTTCAGTTTTTCAAATTATATATATCTATACTGTTCTAGTTTGATCTTGTGATTAAAATCAATATTTTATATTACTGTTAATTTCACTAATATATTTGTAACAATCTTAAGACAGAATCTTGACCACTTTCTAATCCAAGACGAACAGGACACCGAGGTGAAATTGTATTATGTTTGTAAATAGATATCAATTGAACAATTCTGCTTCAGGATTTTATTCCTGTCGTTCAACAGAATTTTTTCAATTTTCTATTTCCAAATAGAAATCAATTGAACAATTCTGTTTCAGGATTCTATTCTACTATTCAACAGAATTTATTCAATTTTTGTTGTTAACAATAATCGTTTGAGGGTAACAATTTTGTTACCAGAAATTGGTTATTGATTTTGCTTCAGAATTTTTAGTTCCTTTCTAAATTCTACCGTTTAATAGAATCAAAGAGTAGTATAAATTGGAAACTAAATTTTTTTTTACCATTATTAATTCTGGTTCCGTTTCTAAAATCTTGACAGAAAATAAAAACTCCCACTAATTTACTCAATTCACGATCTAGAACATTGGTTCCAACTCAGGCTTCGAATCAAAATTCAATGTCGCCAGTGGTTGTAAGCCACAACGAGAAGCCTGTGAAATTCTCTGGACAGAATTTCAAGACATGGCAACAGAAGATGTTGTTCTATTTGACTATGTTGAACTTGGCCAATTTTTTGAAGGATGGCCTTCTTACTATCAAAGAGGGTGAGGTAGATGATGTTACCGACTTCACTACTGTTGAAGCTTGGGAGTATTCTGATTTCCTGTGTCAAAATTATATCCTGAATAGGTTGTCACTACTGTACGAAGTATACAGTGTTAAGAAGACAACTAAGGAATTATGGATGTCATTAGACCATAAATACAAAACCGAAGATACTAGAGCTAAAAAGTTTTTAGTTGCCAAATTATTGAACTTTGTAATGGTTGATTCTAAACTAGTTTGAATCAAATGTAGGAACTTCAACTGATCATTCACGGAATTCTTATTGAAGGGATGGTCATAAGTGAATCATTCCAAGTAGCAGCCATTATTAAGAAGCAACCCCCTACTTGGAATGACTTCAAGAACTACCTAAAGCACAAAAGAAAGGAAAAGTCAGTGCAAGACCTGATTGCTAGAGTTCGGATTGAAGAAGACAATAGAGGTACTAAAAAGAAACTCAACAAAGTAATAATGTCAATGGTGCTAAAGTAAACATGGTAGAAGTCAAGAAGGGAAACAACATCAGAATGGGTCTAAACTAGGACCAAAAGTTGGCATTTCCAAGAAGCAAAAATTTCAAGAGAAATGCTTCAATTGCAACAAGATGGGGCACAAGTCATCTGACTGTATGCTTCCAAAGAAAGTCAAAGCTGAAGAGGTCAATGATGTGGAAGAAATTTCCAAGGAAGTGGCTGATATGAACTTATGTGATGTGATTTCTAAAGTCGACATGGTTGACTCAAATCCAAAAGAAGGTTTTTTGATATTGGTGCAACACGTCATATCTGTTGTGACAAAAACTCCTTTTCTGAGTTGGTACCTTGCGACAAAGGGGAGAAACTCTATATGGGCAATGTAACAACATCTAAGATCAAGGGGAAGGGTACTGTGGTCTTGAAGATGACTTCTAGCAAAGAACTCAAGCTTCAAAATGTGATGTATGTGCCTGACATACGCAAAAACCTTATTTTTAAGACACTTCTAAGTGTACATGACTTTAAGATGGTGTTTGAATCCCAAAAGCTAATTTTGTCTAGAGGGGGAATATTTATGGAAAAGGAATATGTATTAAATGACATGTGGAAACTTAATGCAATTTCTATAAAAGCAAAGACCATGAATAAGAATGTCGCTTCTTCTTCTATTTATATGCTTGAGTTATTTAATTTATGGCATGGTAGGCTTGGACATGTTAATTATGATACTTTACGTAGATTAATTAATTTAGATCATATTCTTTTATATCACATTAATTATAATCACAAATATGAAACTTGTGTTGAGACAAAATTAAGAAGGTCTTCATTTCAAACCGTTGAAAGAAGTACAGAATCACTTGATCTAATACATAGCGATGTTTGTGACTTAAAGTTTGTTCAAAATAGAGAAGGGAATAAATATGTTATTACCTTCATTAATGATAGCACAAAATATTGCTACGTATATTTGCTTTAGAGTAAAGATGAAGCTATAGAGAAATTTATTCTCTATAAACAGAAAGTTGAAACCCAACTTAATAAAATGATTAAGATAGTGAGAAGTAATCGTGATGGTGAATATGTTGAACCATTTCATGAATCCTGTGCACAACATTATATTATTCATGAAGTGACACCACCATACTCTCCTTAATCAAATGGAGTAGCCAAGCTAAAAAATCAGAATCTAAAGGAAATGATGAATGCATTGGTAAAAAGCTCTAGGTTATCACAGAACATATAGAGGGAAGCTATTCTATCAGCTTATTACCTTTTAAATAAGGTTCCCCACAAGAAAATGGACAAGACACCATATGAGTTATAGAAAAATAGAAAACCTTCCTACAACTATTTAAAAGTGTGGGGATTTCTCGCAAATGTAATGGCTTTATAACCAAAGCAAATGAAAATAGGTCCTAAAATGATGGATTGTATTTTTATTGGCTATGCAGGTCATAGCAATGCATATCAGTTTCTTGTGTATGAATTAAAGAATCTTGATATTCACAAGAATATTATATTGGAATTAAAGAATGTCTCATTCTTTGAAAATATCCTCCCTTGTAAAACTAGGGAACTTAATTCAAGTTCAATGAAATGAACTTCAGAGACTATAGATGAAAATATTTAAGACATTCAACATGAGGTTGAAACTGAGATAGAGCAAAGAAAGAGTAAACGAGCAAGGGTGGAAAAATATTTTGGATAAGATTTTCTAACCTTTATGCTAAAGGCCGAACCTCAAACGTATAATGATGTTATACGGTCATTCGAAAGCACTTTGTGGAAAGAAACTATTAAAAGTGAAATTGACTCTATCAAGCAAAATCATTTGTGGAGAATTAATGGGTCTTTCTTTGAAAATTAAACCATTAAATTCTAAGTGAATTTTCAAACGAAAAATGAAAGCAGATGAAACAATTGATAAGTACAAGGCCAGATTGGTTATAAAAGGTTATAGACAAAAGGAAGTCCTTGACTACTTTGATACTTTTTCTCCAGTATCCAGGATAACTTCTATAAGGATGATACTTACAATTGCAGCCTTGCAAAATCTAGAAGTACATCATAGGGATGTCAAAACAGCTTTCCTAAATTGAGATCTTGATGAAGAGATTTATATAGAACAAACTGAGGGCCATGTAGTTTCAGAACAATAAAGGAAAGTTTATAAATTTGTGAAGTCTTTGTATGTACTTAAGCAAGCACCAAAGCAATGACATGAAAAGTTCGATAATGTCATGATGACAAATGGCTTTAAAATTAATGAATGTGGTATGTCAACGCTACCGACATTGGATATATAATCCTATGCTTATATGTTGATAACATACTTATTGTTGGAAGTAACAATAGAATGGTAAGATATACCAAAGACATGTTAAATTCAAAATTTGACATGAAAGATATGGGACTAGCTGATATGATTTTGGGCATCCAAATCAAAAGGTCATTTGAAGTCTCATATTGACTAAGTCACACTATGTGGATAAGATTCTTAGGAAATTTAGCAAGGATGATTCCAGTATAGCCAGAACTTCAATAGATACGAGCCAACATCTGTCCAAGAACTAAGGTGAAAGTATTGACCAAATGGAATATGCAAGGGTCATAAGCAGTCTAATGTACTTTATGAGTTGTACTAAACCAAATATTACTTTCATTGTGAGCAATTTAAGCATATTCACGAGCAATCCAAGGGAAAAATACTTAAATAATAATTGTGATGGTACTGAGATATCTCAGGTATACTCAGGGCTATGGACTGCATAATTCCAGAGATCTTGCTATTTTAGAAGGATTCTTCAATGCTAGTTGGATATCTGATATTCAAGATGCCAAAGGTGTAACGTCCCAAAATTTTAAGGTTTGATTGTTAGATTCCGTCGTAATTAAATCTCTATATTTGTAATTCTATGCTCTGCTTATGTGATTGAGGTTAAAAGTTCGAGTCATATTTTTAAGAATTTTGTTATTTTAATTTTAGGTAACTACTATCATTGAATGACACATTTAAGTTTAATTTGATATAAATCTGTGTCAAGAATAAGCTTGCTAGTTCACTGGTTAAACATCTATCCACTCTCTAATCATGTGTTCAAGTCTCAGTGTTAACGTTATAAAAATTTTTGATAAGTGCTAGAGTGGTGTTGGTAGTTAGTTAATAATTAATGTTACGTTAATTCCCTTTCCCTTTCCCCTTCCCTTTTACTTATTTTTTATTATTTTTTCTTTTTTTTTTGTTACTCTTTTGGATTTTCCTTTTTGATTGCATTCGACAAGTGAGTATCAGAATAATTGAAACTCCTAAGTTGTCCGGAGTGTTGTTAGAAGATTTTTGTGTAAGTTCTGTCGAAAAATCTTATGTCTCTGCGAAGTTTCGTTAGTTTTCGCTTGGGTTGTTAAATTGAGAATTTCTGACTGCTTTGTGTAAATTCTTTGATAATTGGTCGTTAATCTTTTCCTTAGGCGTGAATACGGAGGGACGTGGTCCTTCACATGTTGTTTCGAATTAGTGTTGTTGAATTGTCGGTAATCGTTCATCATTGGAAGTTTAGCGTCGAGGTTTTGACATTTTTAGTTGAGTGTTACTGTAAGTGATGATTCATTTTTTTAGTTGTTTAATTGGTTGTTAAATGGTTAAATTAGGTTCTGGGATTTCTCCCTATTGTCTCTACTTCGAAACGAGATCAGGTCCATATTGAAAACCTTAAATTCTGCGAATTTCAATCGTCAAAAAATGTGGTTGCCGATGCCACACGGCCAGGCAAATGGTCATATGCCCATGCCGTGTGAGCCATACGGTCGTGTGTCCAGGCCATGTGAGTCACACAGGGAAGGAAATGGGCGTATGTCTAGGCTGTGTAACTCACTGTTTATGTTTTAGAACCAAACAGGCAGAAGACATGGGCATGTGTTGAGGCCATGTGAGCCATACGAGCAAGGACATGGGCTTGTGTGCAGGTCGTATAGCATATAAATACGGTCGTGTGTCCAGGCCATGTGAGTCACACAGGGAAGGAAATAGGCGTATGTCTAGGTTGTGTAACTCACTATTTATGTTTTAGAACCAAACGGGCAGAAGACATAGGCATGTGTTGAGGCCATGTGAGCCATACGAGCAAGGACATGGGCTTGTGTCCAGGTCGTATGGCATATAAATAGGGTCTGAATGTTGTTTTTGAGGTCGTGAGTGTTGTCCAACACTAATACTGACCTCCCCAATGTATGAATGATCTGGATTTGATTATATGAGGGCTCTCTGATGCTCTATGACTGATATATGAATAACATAACTGTATTTGTACTGTGATGGCTATTTCTGACACTAACTGTATTACTTATTTGTAAAATGACTTAGAATATCTGAACGTATGTTATGTATATTTGTACTCTGAATTTGTAAAGTTGAAATATTATGAAAAAAGAAGGATCTGCTCTAAATTAGTGGCTAAGCCACGATGCGCATAAATATGAATCTGGCGCTCTGTCGCATGTTGATCTAGCAGCTAAGTTACGTCTCTATAAACGTGTCAGACAGACACTCTATAGTGCGTAGGGTTGGTTGGGTATTGAATGCCCTTAACGGTGTGTTGGGTTAGCCGAAGACGGTGTGTAGCGAATGGGGGTAGGAATATCTGCATTTGAATCTGATCTGTTCTGTATATGAAATTGAAATTGCTTCTACGTATGTAACTGATTTGTTCTGTATCTGGACCGATATTGCTTCTATTACCTAACTGAGTCTTGGGATTCGGGAATTATCTTATAAATAAGTTCTAATTGAACAAGCGTCTTTTACGCACTAAGTTCACAACTCATTTTGTTATTGATTGGATTTCAAGTGGTTCTCAAACTTGAACGAGTCGGCGCTACAGGAGCTCGATCAAGCTTTTATCTTTCCTTTAATTACTACTATTAGAAATTTCGGTATTCTATGATTTTATGATGTTTGGGAAGATTATATACTTAGTTAATTGTTGTGATTGATATTATATGCTGAATGGTTCACTTTGAAAGGGTTATAAATGTGGTATTCTTAATATCAATGATATAACTCCCTGGATTTGGTCAAGACATCTAGGCCGAGTTTAGGGTGTAACAAGTGGATATGTTTTTGCATTGGGAGGAGGAGTTGTGTCATGGAAATCCTCAAGCCAAACAATTGTAACTAGACCTACAATGGAATCTGAGTTTGTAGCTCTAGACAAATCTGGAGAAGATGTTTAATGGCTTCGAAACTTCTTGGAGGATATTCTTGACTGGCCAAAGCCTGTGCCCATAATATGCATATATTGTGATAACCAAGTAACAATTGGTAAACCATAGAACGTAATATATAATGATAAGTTGAGACATATGCATTGTCGACACAATATTGTTAGACAATTAATCTCAAATGGAGTTATCTCTATTGATTTTGTAAAATCAAAAGATAACATTATAGATCTGCTAACTAAAAGCTTGAATCGAAATTAGGTTGATAAAACATCGAAAGGAATTGGAAAAGCCCATGAAAATTAATGGTGCTATATGAAGGAAAACCCAACCTAGTTGACTAGAGAACCTAAGATCTAGGTTCAAAGGGACAACTTACTTGCATTGACCTTATGAGGTCACTGTGAGGGTTCTTATCCCAAGCCAGTTCCCATAATATAAATAGTGATTAAAAGTGGGATATGTTAATCAATGCTTTTAATGACCGTTGTGTGTTTTGATGAGCCAAGCAACATAAGCCACCTATGTGAGAGTGAAGTGGGGCCGGTTCGAGGAGACTACTGGGGCATAGTTCTCTCAAACTCTTGCAGAACCATGAGATGTTCACGATCATATGAACATACCCATATGAACTAAAACCTTGCCAATGAGGTAGTTGTGTGAGGTATATCATTGTTTACACAAATAGCAGAACAGTTCAAGGACATCGTGTTTGCTAGTAAGCTAGTAAAGTAAATATACTTTCATAATGAAAGGTTCAACGGTTGATGCCTACCTATCCTATGCAACTATCGATCGTAAATTCTATCACCACATCAAGTCAATGTTTTTCGTTAAAACTATCAATTTCATTTATGTGGGGGATTGTTGGAGAAAATAGATTTTTGGAAGCTTTGAGGCATATTCTCGATTGGTAAAAGTGAAGATTGGAATCATAAAATTATGGTTTTATATTCTACCCCATGAGATCTTTATAACAGTATATCATATGCTCAAAATTTTTGAGTGATGAATGAGAAATTGATGCTCAAAGTATGCCACTTGTGAATTATGTTGAGGAAAATGGAAAGAGTAGTTCCACTTTGGTTAGATATCCAGTGTGGAATATGTTTAATATATGAACCAACTTGGTGGTTATTGAATGACTAAGCTAATGCTCTCCCTCGCGTGTAAGGGAGGTGTAAATCCAAACCCACCAGGGTTAGGGGCACACCCGCACGATGTGGGTGACGGGAAATGTCCAGACCGATCGGGCCCTTCTAGGCTTGCAATTATTTTAGCCCAATACATAATTTTATTTTTCCTCAGCAGAGCTTATCTCTTCAAATTCTATTTGAAGTTAAAAGGACAAATATTAGATTGAGTTTAATAGCTTCTTTAATTCAGACGTTAATTTGGGTTTTTAATGGCTCCTTAATTCAAGGGCGTTAATGGCTCCATTAGTCAAATTTCTAAAAGTTATTTCATTTTGAATATTTTTATTTAAACCAAAATAATCTGCAGGAGAAACACAAATTAAATTTTCCTATAAAAATTATAATAGAAGAAAGCTAGGCTATAGTTCGTTCATCACTGCAGCCATGCTCATCTTGTTGTTGTATTTTGGGAGACAGTCGACCAACGTTTCTCCAGCACCAAAGGAGCGACGGAATCTATCTTAAGGAAACTGTAAAAACAGGCTTCAATTACCAGTCGGATTTCTGCCTACCCACGAGTACACAATTTCGATCCAATTTTATTTCCAATTTCGTTTTTCAGATTATATATATATATATCTATATTGTTCTGGTTTGATCTTGTGATTTAAATCAATATTTTACATTACTGTTAATTTCACTAACGTATTTACAACACGTGGGAGGGATGTCTTCGATTGGACTAGGATGTTTATGATAAGATAGATCCTACCATTCATTTTAACTTGGTGGGATGAAGCAATTGAGCCCACATGATGTTTGGTGATCAACAACTTCATGTTTCCAATGAATATTAGGCCATCCAATGTTTAGATGGTTATCCTGGAATTGTGAGCTCACAACAGATCTCTCAACTTGCTAGTGGCAGACTTACTGTTCGAGCGCTTTTCTGGCTTACCACGTGCTTTGACGTGGATGTGGATATAATAACTTATCTTTCTAATTTCGAGTTTAAAATTGTACTAATTATTTTTTATTTTATATCTAACTATTATAAAACATATGTAATAAATAAATATTTTTCTCATGTTATTACACTATTAACTTAAAAACTCGTTCCAAATGTTGCAAGTTTAGTTTTAGTTTGCTTCTAAACATCTTAGCTAAATGTGTAACATGATGTAAAACAAATTTGAGAAGTAGAACTATTCATGAGTCGGGTTGAGGTTCGATTACAAAATTGTTTTAAGCTTAGGTCTATTTTTGGGCTAGCCTAATCTAAAAAAAAACCTATTTCACTTTTTTTAAAAAATTAAAAAATATTTTTATTAATATTATATATAATTTTAAAATTAAATTTAAATTTTAAATTTTTTTTTATTGTTTAAATTTAATTCGAATCAATTCCGTAATAAAAAAAAATTGAATACAGGTGTATTAAAAAGTAGGAGTGCGAAGTGAAACAGTGAAAAGACAGAGGTATGCCAATAAAGTCATTTCTCGAAAAGGGTCATCGCACTCGAGGAGTTGGGGTCACTTCCTTGGACAAAAAGACGAGATAATGGGAGCCACTCAAGCTAATCCCCTTTATTCTTCCACCCTTTTCTTAAAAATTATAAAAAGTCTTCAGGTTCTTGACTCTTTCATCAATTTATTATAGTCAATGAAGGACTTAAATATTTAATAAACTTGCTGCTTGATAATATGAATGCATCAAATACGATCGTACGTAATAAATTGATTATTAATGGTATATACCTATTAACTTATAAAAAATAATATTTTTACCAAAACGTGTTTACAATAGAAAATACTTGGGAAAATAATAATAATAATAATAATAATAACAAAGAAAAAAGATGACTTGAAAACCTTCACCTAGTCCTTATTTCTTCGATAATTACAATGTTATTTCATGGGTTTCAATTTTTTTAATAAAAACAAAGAAAAACTAATTTAAATTATTAAGATCACAGAATTAGTGACTCAAACAACTGTTTCAAAAAACACCTTCACATAAACTTTTCTATACATTTCAATATTTAAAAGACAAATATCAAAAATTGGATTCTAGTACCCAAAACTTCACCAACTATTGTTGATGTTAGTAGTCGACATTCGAGTAGGCAATCCATATCTCATATTAAATCATATTAATTCCCAAAACAAATATTTATTTAAAGCTCATTATTGCAGTAACTGTGATTGTTACTTTAATTTACAGAGGCAGATCCTTTTCTTCTTCATCCATCGAGTGTTGGGAAACTTTTCCAAAGCACAATATAAAACCAAATCCACAGTGCTGAATATTATGTCGGAAAGAGCTATGTCTCCACATTATTGGCTTTCCTCATTTTTTCCCTTTTTTTATTTTTAGACAATGTTTTATATTACGAAAGCATCTGTTACGTCAGATTGTTGTATAAAAAAGATAAAAGGAAAAATAAAAGGGCTCATATTATTTTTGGCATCTCAACTATTTTCTTTTTACTTTAGTGCTTAAATTATTTCTTACATCGTAATTTTAGTCCAAAAGTTAATAGTGTTTTAAAAAATAAACATGAGAGTGTGCTGCTACTTGACATTTTTTTAAACTACATTTAATGATGTTGCCGTTCAATAGCCACATCATCAATGACATGTAAAAAAGGTAAACATCTACCACATTCCTATTGATTGGATGTATTGCCTATTTTTCTTATATCATTAAAATTAGAATATGTAATTTTTGAAAATTTAAAATTTAGTCTCTTTATTTTTTTTATTTTTATTAATTTAATTCTTTTATTTTTTTAAATTTTAAATTTTAGGTCAAACATTAATACTTTTAATTTTTTTATTAAATTTAAGTTTATTATAATATTATTTCTTATTATATGCTTAGGGATTGCTTTTTTTTTAATTTAAAAATGTTACACCAATAAATTTCACAGAAAAATTAACAGTGTTAACAGTTAAACATAAATTTTAAAATATTAAAATAAAGTAACTAAATTCTTGAAAATAAAAATATAATGACTAAATTTTAAATTTTTAAAAAATCCAAAAACTTAAGTAATATTTAGTTAACCTACCGTTAACTTTTAGACTAAAACCTATTAAAGATACCTAAGATGGACAAAAAATTCAAGTAGGAAAGTAAAAACACACACAGATATATATATATATATATATATATATATATATTTAATGAGGCCAAAAAATTCCAACATTCATGTATATCAAATGTGTCATAGTTAATAGATTAAATTTTTTTAAGCATGTTGATAAGTTCTGAATTCTCTCTTGAAGTTTTATGGTTTGAAATACTCGAAATTTTATGGAGTAGAGTATAAAAAAAGGATAAATTACACTAACAGTCACTCAACTTTTGGGTAGCTGACAAAACAGTCACTTTAATTTCATTTCAGTCACTCAACTTTAGAAATGACAAAACAGTCACTAATGTTATCAAAATGTGACAAAACAGTCACTTATTAACATTTTTCGTTAGTGTCTTAACGGAACCACTATGTGGCCAATTAACTTGCCGCGTTGGTGAAACATGTAATGGCCCAATTACAGTGATATTGGAACAGTGGTTTCGTGACCTCAAATCCGAGCTAAAAAATTTTATTTTAATATTATTACATGATTTATAATATGATAGGAAAGTCGAATGAAAATATTGATAGAAAAATTTTATCGATTTAGTGATTAATTAGAAAAAAGGACCAAATTGCATAAAATATGAAAGTTGAATTCTAGAAGCTAGAGGGATTAAATGGCTATGAAATTCAAAAATTAAGGTCCTTATATGGTAATTAGACCATCAATCAAAAGATGGAAATTATCTTGAGTGATTCATCCATGGAAAAATTAAAAAGGGGCAATGACTAAATTGAAAACAAAAATTATTAAAAGATGATAATAGTTATCATCATCTTCCCCAATTTTTGCATGGAAACCCTAGCAGAGAAGGAGAAAACTAATCAAGCTTAATTGGGTAAGTTTCCATGTCCCGTTTTTAGTAATTTTTATATTTTTGAGATCGGGATAGTGTAAACTATCTAATTTGAGGATCAATTTGAAAAGCTATCAAAGTATAAAGTTTGTGCCATGGATGAATATGTTGAAAATTGTAAAATTATGGAAGAAAATGAAAGATTGATGGTAGATAAACAACTTTTACAAAGTGATTTTGCATGAAATTGGGATTTAGGGACTAAATTGTAAACTTGTGAAATTCAAGGAAAAATTCTAATTTTTATGAAACATAAGTGCTGTAAACATTACATGAAATTTTCGGCTAGGCTTGGAAAAAGGATTAAATTTCATGAATCTCATTTTTTGAACCTAGAGATGAAATTGGAATTAATGAAAAGTTTAGGGGCAAAATAGTAATTTTGCCTAAGGAGTAAATTGAACTCAATTGAATATGAATTGAGTGAAATTGATGGTTAAATTCATTTTTATAGATCTAGATGACCCAAATACGAGGTTAGATCAAGGAAAGGAAAAAATCTCGGATTAGTAGACTTTAAAAATGAACAAGTATCGAGGTAAGTTCGTATAACCTAATTGTGAAAATTGAAATGTTTGAAATACATGATATTTTGATATTTGTTATGAATGTTATGGAAATGTTAAACATAAAAAAATGTAATAAGATGTTTGATATTACTTGAGAAAAAGGAGAAAGTCCCGATTGAATAAAATAAATTCGATGGATTAATGAAAAGGGGATACTGCATGTGTTGCTGAAGGGATTTAGCCCGAACAGGTAATCCTGATATAAGCCCTCCCGATATATATATTATATATTAGATTTAGCCCAGACAGGTAATCCAAATTAAGCTCTATAGAGCATTTGTCACTGAAAGGATTTAGCCTGGACTGGTAATCTTGACAAAACTCTTTAAGCATATGTTACAGAGGATTTAGCCTGGACTGGTAAACCTACTACATGAGATGAGGCTCGGGAGTGTGCTTTCTGATAAATATGAATATGAATTGACGGATTATGAATTTGTACACTTTAGGTGCACTACAGGGTATCCATCGAAATTCCGGTAAATTCAACAGGTAAATACTTGGAAATGATAGTGAATCTTGGAATAATTTATTCTTGAAAAGGTACATGTGATACGGGAATTAAGTATGTGGATATCATGATAAGATGAGCTCATTTGTGTATTGGTATTATATGAAATTGTTTGACTAACTCAAAGTGTTGAAGTGGTGTATGATAGGATAATAATCCATTTGTTTGGATGCATGTATATTTTATTTAATTTAATGGAAACATGTGGTTAGTTAGATTCCTTGTTACATGAACTTACTAAGCACTACATGCTTACTCTGTTTCATTTTCCTTGTTTTGTAGTGCTCGGAAGCTCGTAGAGGTTGGAGACAGTCAGAGCAACATCACACTATCTTCTCACTCATTTTGGTATAAATATAAGCTTTATTTGGTATAATGGCATGTCTAGGCTAGTAAGGTTAATGTACATGTTGGAATGGATGAATATAACCTAGCCATTGGAATGGCTAGTGGTGACTTAAATTGTTGGTATGTTTATAAACAAATTATAGTTTACATGTATGCTTGATATGGATTAAATTTATGAGATTAAACATATAAGTTTGAAGAGGTAAGATTTGTATTAAGCGTGCATGTGAAAATATGACATACTGCATGATAAAATTGGTTGGAAATCATACTTGAATTGGTTGGCTGGTATTGGTGAGGTTTTGTGCAGGTTTTGGATAAAAATGGGTGATAAATAGGGCTTGGAAAATATCCTTATTTTGTCCACATAGGTAGACACACGGGGTGTGTCTAGGCCGTGCATGACACACGGTTTGGAACACGGGCGTGTAGCCTAGCCGTGTGTCCCTTACATCCTAAAATTTGAGAAATAGAATGCTCCGTATTGAGCACACAGGAAGAGACATGGGCGTGTCTCTCAACCATGTGAGGTACACAACCTAGAACATGGGCGTGTCTCATGGCTGTGTCAAACCTGTACCTATTTTTCAAAAATTCGAATTAACCACACGGCCTATCACACGGGCATGTGACTTGGCCGTGTGACATTAATTTGTTCATAAGTTGCAAGTCAGAGAGTTACACAGGTTAGGAAAATGAACGTGTGAACTCACACGGCCTGACTACATGGACGTATCCTATACCACACAGGCGTGTGACTCTTATAAGTTAGAAAAATTTGAAATTTTATAAAAAATTCCTTTGATCCCATTTTAGTCCCGAATTGATTCTAATGCATATTTTGGGCCTTGAGGGTCCATTTAAGGGACGTTAAGACTAAATTCGGGAAATGCATAGTAATCATCTCGAGTTATCTGTAAATATTACGTAAAACTCTGGTAATGCCTCGAAACCCTATTCCGGCGACGGATACGGGTTAGAGGTGTTATAAAACAACTAAAGGGTCAAGGTTTGGGGTGGGTTTAGGGAAAAATTCTAAAGGGATGGGATGGTTTAGGGGAAAACAATAGAAATTGATTGTAATAAAGGGGAGGAGGAAAAAAATCTAAAGAGCTTGATTCTCAGCAATAAAGCACTGAAGCACACGGCTTAGTCCTCTACATTCCCCTTCTAAATACTTACTTTTCATCTTAAGATCCTTGACATACATCTTCTTCCTCTCCATTGATCTCACAATTGCATATATGTTTCTCAACTACTTGAAAAAAAAACCATTTAGATCCATTAATTGCAGTAATACCATTTATTATTGTAACACCCCTTACCTGAGTCCGACGCCGAGATAGGGTACGAGGCATTACCATGCTTAAACATGCTTAAACATATAAACTCGAGCTATAAAATTTCATTTCTACTTAAAAAAAACTTTTCATACATTCTCTTAATATCCTTGTCATGGGCCTACGGGGCTTAAAACATAGACCGAGAATGGTTTGGAACCAAACCAGAAACTCTTGTGCACTTAGAAAATTTATACTCAAAACAGAGGCACACGCCCGTGTGAAATGGGACACGCCCATGTGGGCAGGCTGTGTGGTCACACACACCAATATCCCTAGCCCGTGTCGAATTTATTTTTTATGTCGAACCTACAGGGGTTTTCACACGGCCTGGCACACACCCGTGTCCCTGGCCCATGTCCTTCACACAGCCTCGACATGCACGTGCCTTAGCCCGTGTGTGAAAACCTGGACATTCTGTTTATGACGTCACCATGCAATTTAGGTTACACGGCCAAGCCACACACCCATGTGCTAGGCCGTGCCTTCCACATGGTTGAGACACACGGCCGTGTCTCTGCCCGTGTGTTTACTAATGGGCATTCTTTTTTGCATAATTTAGGTGCAGGGGACACATAGCTTATCAACACGCCTATAGGGCTGACTGTGTGTCATACACAGCCTAGGCACACGCCCGTGTGCCCACCCGTGTGGACAATTATTTACTATTTTCCAAGCCCTTTGCCACCCTAAAACTTAACCAACCACAAGGCCAATCTCAATATCACATATCATGGCAAAAATACACTTCTAAATACCCACAATTAAGGCGTTCACATGACCCCAAGCATTTCATTCTCAACAATCACTACTCTACTTAAACATGCAAACTTGCACTTTCATAAAGTTCATCAACATTGCATAAATTTAACTTAAACAATATTAGCCCATTTCCAAAGGCCATTACAACATGACTTGAGTAATATCAATAGCTAACACATTTGGCTAACTAAAATGACACATACCAAAATGACAAAGTTTTCTATACATGCCATACTCAAATAACCAAACTATACTATACCAAAATGGACAACTTAATAGTATGACTTCGAGCTCCGACTTTTAACGATCTCCAAACTAGTTTGGCAAGACTATAAGGAAAAGGGAAAAGAAAAGGAGTAAGCATAATTGCTTAATAAGTTGCATGAAATAAAATAGCAACATCAATCATGGAATAAACATCCAAATAAGGTATCATGAAATGTCATGGAAATTCTTTACACAATAACATGGCTTACTCATACTCTTTCTTACTGACATGTTCATATCATTTCGTATTCTTACTCATGCTTTTCTCACCATCATACTCATATCATTATGTGTTCATTTTCAAGTAACTTAATCATATATACCTAAATCACTCATCACAAAACTTTAGTCTTTCTCGTTAAATTCATCAACTTGAATACTTTTCCCATTAAATTACTTAGAATACCGAAGAATACCCATAATGTCACTCTTATGGTAAGATGCCAAAGCCATATCCCAGATATTGTCTTACATGGGATCTCAAGTGGATCCCAAAGCCATATCCCAGATATGATCTTACACGAGATCTCATATCGATGTCGATGCCATGTCCCAGACATAGTCTTACACGAGATCATAAACTGATGCCGATGCCACGTCCCAAACATGGTCTTGTACGGGATCTCTCTTAGATGCCAACGCCATGTCCCAGACATGGTCTTACAGGGGATCTAAATCTCGTCTCAGTGTCGACGCCATGTCCCAAACATGGTCTTATACGGGACCACATGTAGATACCAATGTCATGTCCTAGACATGGTTTTACATGGGATCTCAATTTGGTGTCGATGCCATGTCCCAGACATGGTCTTACACGGGACTTAAAAATTTTCATGTCATGACTACGGTATCCCTTGTATTCTTTAAAATATAACCAGGATTTCTCTATTATATCATCATCATTTCTTTATAGAAATCATATTAATAAATCTCATGAAAATAACATGTATTTCATAGAATAACATCACAATAAATTTTCATAATTCATAATGCTAATTTATTACATACAACTTACCTCGGATCCAAAATATGGGTGAATGTTTGATTTAATCCACCACCTTGCTTTTTCCCTAATTTCAGTCCGGACTTCGTGTTTCTTGATCTAAAATGATAAATTTCACTTATTTAGCAATCACATTGGCTAATTAGCCCATAATCTATACTTTGGCAAAATTTCTAAATTTGCCCCTAAACTTTTGCATATTTGCAAAATGGTCCTTAGGCTCGTAAAATGAAATGCACTTATTTTCTTGATTACCCAAGCCTAGTCGAACCTTTCATGTGCTCATAATAGTGCCTTTTTTTTCATAAATTTTCACTTACTACACATTTTATTACATTTTCAATTTGGTCCCTATTAGGGTTTTTCATGAAAAATCACTTACAAAAAATATGTTTACTATACTTTAAACTTTCATTTTCTACCACTAATTATCAAAATACATGCATGTCATGTATGGGTATATTTTTGAACATAAACCCTAGCTCAAATTAGTGGTAGAAATAACTAGATTAAGCTACGACGATTTCAAAAATACGAAGAGAATTAAAAACATGGCTACATTGCACTTACTAGTGAGCTTGAAAATGTCAAAACCGTAGCTATGGAGTCCCTTGAAATTTTGGTACAAGCATGGAGAAAATGGACAAGATTTTTGCTTCTTTTTTCCTTTTTATTTTATTAATTATCCAAATGACCAAAATGCCCTTATACCCTTTCTTTAGAAAATTTTTCTTCCATAGGCATTTTTGCCCATCATGCTAATAAATGGTTTAATTGCTAAATAAAGACCTCTAATAATTTTTATAATGTCAATTCATCCTTAAAACTTCTAGAAACTCATATTTTACATTTTTTGTAATTTAGTCCTAAAGGACAAACTAATCATTATTTCATAAAAATTCCTTCATGGAATTTTCTTACTATCATGCAATCATGTCATAAACTTAAAAATAACTATGAAATATTTAATTCTACCTCAAATTTGTGGTCTCGAAACCACTATTTCGACTAGGCCCTAATTCGGGTTGTTACAATTATCTTCAGTTTTGGGTATTCACAAAATACTTGGGTTTGTATGAAAATTGGGAAGATCAATCAAGCTTTAAAAGTAAAACTAGATTGAGCTTGAGTTCTTCAGGTAAGCTATTACACCTCAACCTCAAATTAGACATGGAGCTAACAAAATTGAAACAAAATGAAGTTTTAAAGAACAATAGACAAAGACAATAAATTGGGAATATCAACTTATACATTCTCTATTTTTTAGAAATGGGATTATTTTTATCGACGTTAGTGTGGGTCTGTCTCTATTTCTGCAAATCACCACCATTTACCCAACCATATCGCCACAGGTACAAGGAGGTGAATCAACCAGCAAATCGGCCATGAAATCATTATTGGGGACAGGTTGAGTCTCAACCCTGTGATCAAAATTATCATCCTCCGTCAAAACCTTCTGATCTCCTCGATCCACGAAGACACCACCGGTTCTTCATTGGGATTTTGGGTTGAACAAGGTTCAGAAGGAGGTTCTGTTACCTATTCCGATTCATTATCTAGGATATCCCCAAAATTGGGTAAGTTAACCTTAAGCAATTGGTATCCCAATTGGTTTTCTCCATGAAAACCCAAAGATTTATGAAAGAGGAAATTGAAGTCTAATAGGATTTACAAAGGAGGGAGCATGTTTTTCATCTGCTTTATCTCCATGCATCTCCATTTTTTCTCTTTTCCTTCTTCTTCTTTTTCTCTTCTTATTCTACTACATAAACCATAAATTGTTGCTGATATGGTTGTTTAGATTGGTGCTAATTGGCCAATTGGACAGTTATTGACTCCAAGCAAGTCGTCATCTACCATGTCACTTAGCCGTTATATTTGTAACAGAAAACAGTAAAAAGGACTATTTTGTTATTTTTCTAAAGTTGAGTGACTGAAATAAAATTAAGGTGGCTGTTTTGTCAGCTACCCTAAAGTTGAGTAACTGTTGGTGTAATTTACCCAAAAAAAATCATGAAGGCACATCCAAATAAATCATTCAGCACATAATTAACATTGTTAGATCAACTGGCTATCCCATTTTCTAGAATTATGTCCTTCTATATAGATTCAAAAAGTAAAAAGAAATGTGTCCTTCAAAACTATTTTAATGAAAACTTATGGTAAAAGAATTATGATATTAGAATAATAAAAGGTGGTATGAAATTAGAAGCTTGAAAAAGAGAGGGTAAACATACTTTTCTTTTCTTTTCTTTTTTTACCATTTCTTAACTTTGGTTTCTTCTTCTTGCAAGTTAGGTATTTATAGTCATATGATAAAGTGTTAAAGTTGATATTTTTTAATTTACCATATAAAAATATTCCAAAATAATTACTCATTGCATGATATTTTTATTACTTTAAGAAGTTAAAAGTATATTATTTAAAACGTAAATTTATCATTCATCTAATTTTGCATAAGTAATTGTCTTAACTTTTAAGAAATGCATCCTTCAAAATTATTTTAATGATTGGAAAAAATCATAATATCTTATACTACGCCTACAATTAAGTGATTATCTATTCACAATCAATATTTTTGTCATAAATAAATATAGTAACTAATTAGATAAACCTTTTTTTTTATAATGAAACATACCAAAGTGAGATATAAACTTTGATTTTTAAATAATTAGTTTTTATGTTTTACAATTATGTATCGATTTTTAATTCAATATATGAAAATAGAAATTTTTTTTATAAATTAATGATTCTGGTTAATAGTTTCTTATATGCAGATATATTGTCAGAAAATTTTATTATATATGTACAAAGTTTCTTACCATATTCTAGGTTTTTCCATAATAAAGCTTTTCTCATTGATTTAAAATTTGACCTTTTTTTTTATATATAATAAATAGTTGCAGATGGCAAATTTTTATAGCGATAAATAGTATATTCTTAGATGAACCACTTTACTTCTATTGTAATCTCAAATTAATATAGTATATAAATGAATGATAAATTTAAGGTTTAAACACAAAATCTACATAAAGCCAACCATATTTTTAATATTAAACCAATAACAATTTATATAAGTTAAATCTTTTGATTAGGAAAAAAACCTTAATTTAATTATATTATTTTTAACTATCGGTATGTTTATTTTCAGTTAAAACTTGACCATTTGTTGGTGGTTAAGGGATAATATATAATTCTCTTCAAAAAATAAAAGCTACTTAAGTATTTTTTGTGTAATGAGAATGCAATATATAAAATACAAGGTACAAAATAATCACACTAAGAATAATAATTTTTAAACAAAAATGATAATTTCTAATATATATATATATATATATATATATATATGTAACACCAAAAAATTATAGGGTTAGAAATTATAAAATCATCATTAATTGAACTCTAATATTAATGGTTAAGAGCTTAGTAAAATTCTTAAAAAATCAAGGTTCAAGTCCTAACTTTTTGCATTTTTCCTCTTTATTTTTCAGCAATTAAGGATAAAAACTAAGTTAGTATAAGAAATAAATGACTAAGAAATGAGTAAGTGCCCAATGACCAAGCATCACTGCATCCTCCCTAGAATCCCAAGTTTTTTTCATTTGTTTTAATTATCAGCAGGAGGTTTATTTCCCAAAATAACCCCTAAAATTTGCATAACTTAGCCTTTTAACTCATTTCCTAATCATATTAGGGTTTTGGTTTCTCTAAATAACCCTAATTAGAATTTCTTTCCTATTCTTTCTTCATCCTTTCTTTTGCAAAATTTTTCTCTACATTGCTGGAAATTTTAGTTTGATCCCAAGCTTTAGATCAATCCTGTTCAATCCACTTTCATGTTGGTTTTGCATCAAATCCATTCTACTGTGCCAAGATCGGTAAGCAATCTCATTCCTAATTTTGTAAAACCCTAAGAATCTGTCAAAACATCATTTCTGATAATTTTTCTAAAATCAATTCTAAATCTTTAATGGGCTTTCCCGAAATCTTGTTAAAACTCATTAAATCTTGAACATCAATAGTAATTCTTGCGTTTTTGTCAAGCGAAAGACCTATCGTAGGTGACTTGGATCAGATTTGGACATAAGGATAGTCGTACGAGACCCCAAAAGTTAGGTGTGTATTCTTTTAAGAGAAAATTGAGGCAAAATCAAACCCAGCCTAGACCCTCCCACATGACCATGAAACCCACACGGCTTAAGCCATTACACACAACCATGAGCCCTTATTTCTTAGATTTTATAGTTTTGCCCAAAATTTTATGTTTTGTGCAAATTAGTCCCTAAATAGTTCCCGAATTGATTTTAGTACTTAATTTATGCAATTAAGTCCCTGTTATTTTGAATATTGCTTGAATCCATGATTTAATTAATTGAATTATTGCTAAATATATACCCAATGACATGTTGTGAGTAATAATGTTAATTGTTGCTGTGGCGCCGTAAACCCGACCGGGACGATCCGACCTGATTTCGAACATCACATTAGCTGACGAAGTGACTCTCTATCAAAACACCACAAAACATGCCATCCTGCCAATCACACAATGCAATCATTCAAAGAATAATTAAAATACTAAAATCATGCTTCCGTTGTGCTACTTTGAACATAAAATCAACAAGACTAATTTGTAATTTAGTATTTAACAAGCAATTACCTCGAAAACTTTAGTTAAACATACATGTGTGCAATATGGTATTTTTAAAAGGCTATATTTGTAGGGACTTGGAATACCTTTTGTTTAAAAAGAAATTATTAGATTTAAAACGTAATATATAGCAATATGTTGGGAAAACTCTATTTCACAAGGTTTAAAAATAGTATTGTAGGATTAAACGTATAAGTCTTATTTTGAAAAATTTATTAAAGCATCCTGCACAACCTCATAACATTATTAATTAGTTAGTTATCAAACATTTAACAGTGTACATAACTTGACCAAATTATGTATTACATCTCATACATACTAAGCACATGTTCTTATCCTCTTAATTTGATTAACATTATATTTTATATATAAATAGGGACGAAGTTTCTAGGTATTTCTATAGTTTATCTGGTTCTAACAAATATTATATTTAATAAATGTAGTGTTTTAAAATGATGGATTAACAAATCTAGTCTTGCGTTCAACTAATTAGTAATTAAATTATTAGAGTGCTACTTAAAACAAGCACAACATTGGACTCAGAAATGAGGTTAGTAGACTGTCAATTTTAGATGAAAGGAACTCATGATTCCTCCAACGTTCAATAATAATTCCCCCATCCCCATCATTCACTTTTATTCTCTTACACATGTAATGTCCTTACGGTTTTCTGAATTATTTGTGTTCCACCTCTTTCTTTAATTCTAGCTATTATAAGATAATTCCAATTTTCATCCACATTTGAAATTTAGTTTTGATATTTTAATTTCACATATTTAAATTATCTACTTTTACAACAACATTAATTAGTCTAAATAATTAACATTTTTAAATATTTTAGTTAAAATGAATATGTAAATTTCTCTTCAAACACTTCTAACACACAAAAATATATACATTGCCATAATAAGTTGGTTTAAAAGAAAATTAGTTGGAATAAGTAAATGTGCCAATTATTTGGACTAATTCAAGACATTACAAAAGTATAAGAACCAAAATATATCAAATTAAAGTATAGATACTAAATCTTAAATTTAAACATAATAAAGAGAAAATATTCAAAACTTGACCTAAAATAATATATCTCTAACACAATCATTTGTCATTTTGTTCAATAAAAAACTTATAATTTTTTTTAAAATAATTATTTTAGTTGTTTATAATATAGTATTGGAAGTGAGGGATGATGTGACAGAGCTTGACCTTATGTCAAATGGATGTTTATTAAGTGATTGTGGATGTCTAATAAGTGATTATGAAGTGGCGATAGCAATAGATTTAAGTTCATAGTAACCATCGATAAGGTGCAATGGACGTTGTCTTTAGAAGATAATTACACTAAAATAATCTATTAAATTGACGGGGATATCTTGATCAAGCAGACCTTAGCTATATTATCAACATATGAGTCAAAAATAAAAGAGGAGGCCAGTTAAGTGTTGAATTGGGGCTGATATTGGTGAGATTATCTGCCCAAAATTAGACCTTATACCTTTAAAGGCCTCAACCCCAATAATCTGAATAGATAATAGCGATAATAGTCCAGGTAAATAAGACACTGGTGTTTGCAAGCTACTTGAGTTCAATTTGAAAGAATTTGAACTGGATTTAGTAATTATTGAGCTGAGCTCTGAGCTCGAATTATCGATCAAGCCGAATTTGAGTTTAGTACTAATTGACTTGAACAACTCATAAGTCTTATTGAGCATTTCATATTTTATATTATTAAATTATGTTATTGCCCTTAATATATATTATTAACTATAAGCTTAATTATTGAGTTAAGCTCGAGTTGAACTTGAGTAGAAAAAATAGTAAATGAGCTTAAGCTCGAGTAGCTCAATTATATCTAAAGCTGAGCTTGAGCTTAAAAATAGATGTTCGATTGAGCTCGAATCGTATATTGAGCTCTGAATTTTGAGTCCAACTCGAGCTTAAACTTGATAATATTCGAGTTCGACTCGATTACACCCTTACAATAGCCCAAAAGCCAATGATGGAAGTGTAACACCCCTTAACCCCAATTTGCCACTGGAATAGGGTTACGGAGCATTACTGGACATTTCCGAATAGTTACAAACATTATACAATAAAAAGAATACATGTTATAAAATATTCATAATGTCCCTTTAAAGGACCCTCAAGGCCCAAAATATGTATTAGGCATGATTCGAGACCAATTTGAGTGCATTGAAAATTTTTCGTGAAATTCTAAATTTTTCCTAAGTGCAGGGCTCACACGCCCGTGTGGATCAGGGACACGCCCGTGTAGTCAACTCGTGTGGTAGGACACGCCTGTGACCTTAACCCGTGTAACTCTTTGACTTGTAAACTAAAAAGAAATTGAAATCACATGGCCGTGTGCCAGGCCATGTGGACTCTATATGAGCCTTTTATAAATAATTAACCAACCCTGCAAATTTAAACTACAATCAACACAAAACCAATGTCACAACCAATCCAATTTTCATATAAATACACCTAAGTCCTATTAGAAACATCAACCCTAAAATTTACTAAATGATCATTTTCATATATCATTCAAGTTAGGTTAGAAAACTTCATTCAAGCCCATCTCAAATTTGGTACCAAATGTGCAATATTAATTCCTTATCCTTTCATTTAACCATTCAAAACATCATATATATTCTTTTACAACCAAATCCACAATGACACATATACATAGCCTAGGTACATGCCACTTTTACCAAAAGAAATATACATCACCAGAGTTTTCTAAAATCGGGATTGGCTTTGGATGCTGGACTGGAATGTTTGACTTCTACTAACCTGCGCACGAAAAATAACCGTACGCTGAGTATATTATAGTCAGTGGTATTACTATAATTCAAATTATCAAAGTAAAATAACAAATAAGCATATCAAATTATACAACAATTAATTCATAAATAAACTAATTCATACTTAACTTCACTTCTCAACAATAACAACTCAATTTGGCTATTCATCAATTTGATATCATATGACATCTCATTTAAACATCAATCACTCTATGAACTTCATTTCATTCTCATTTCACAATTTCAATTTCTTATTTCATTTCAATAACACAATCAATCAAATTCATTCGTTTTTCCATCTTATTTATTTACCCTTATTAATGAGACTCGAACCTTAGCGGATACACGGATCCAACCAAACACACCAGTATGGAACCTAGTGCCTCATCGGATAGTTCGAAGCAATAGTTGACACCTAGTGTCTCATTGGCCAAGTCAAAGTGAATTGGTACCTAGTACCTTATCTAATCTATATGAAGTAACATAATGACACCCAGTGTCTCATTGACTCGAGGTCAAAGTATCCTTGAACACTTCCAATCCTATGGAATGCCAACTATATCCGACTTAGCTCGACTAGTTAATAGGGTTTCCAAATCACTTTTCAATTCAATCACAATTCAATTCAAATTCATTTGTCCACTTTTTAATCAATATACGATTCAATACCAATACATATTTATCATTCAATTCAATTTCCATTTAATTCAATAATGACACTTACCTCATAATTCACTTACCATACATGTAATTTAAATTCAACATTTGATAATAAATAATTCAAATTATAGTAATATAAACCAGAATTTTTCTCAATTTAGTCCTCGTCCGCTTTCTCTTTCCCCTTCTTGGCCGATGTCTCCGACACTACGTTAGCTACGAAATTAAAATAATTTACAATCATTAATACAACACTAATTCACATCAAATACTTGAATTTCCTATTTAACTTTTACCTTAATCCCAATTTAGTCCTATTTTTCCATTTCAATTCATATGTTATTTCTACTCAAATTCCAACTAAACTTAGATTTAACTATCTAATTTCCATCATAAAACCCTAATTTCAATTTTTTTCAATTTAGTCCCTATTACGCAAAACTTATAACCTAGTTTACAATTTAATCCTTTAACCAATTCCAATTAGAAATTCTATCAATTAAACCCCTTATTCAACAATTTGTTAAACATGAACCATGTCCAAAAATCTCATAACTTTCAAATTTTCAACAAAATTTCAATAGTACTTTGTTTTAGGATTCCAAAAACACAAAATTTATAAGAAAAAGGACTAAATTGACTTACCAATTAAGCTTCAAACCTTAAAACCCTAGTTTTTCCTTTTTCTTTTCTTTCTTTCTTTTTCGTTCAAGCTTGCTATTCTTTGTTCTTCTTTTTCTTTCTTTATTTCTTTTATTTACTTAGTTATTTAATAATATAATATAATAATATAATTATAAAATATCTTTAACTTAATTAATAAGAAAATGTATAAATATATTACAAGTGTATATATATGTATAATTACAAATGTATGTTTATTATTTATTACGCATGTATTTATAATTACCATACACTTGTCTCTTGTAGTTTAATTGCTCATTTAGTCCCTTGACTTTTCTCTATACTATAATTAAGCTTTTACACTCTATTCAATTTAGTCCCTTTTTCCTAATAACCCATAATTAAGACAAATTCACCTAACTAAAACCTAATTAAACACACAACTAACTTCGTAAATATTTTTAATAAATATTTGCAAACCCGTTTCACTAAAATAAAGGCCCGACAACATACTTTTTTGATGCCTGTGAATTTTGGGTCATTACAGGAAGGATCATACTTGTGTGTAAAATACTGTTAACTAGATTTATGTGGTTTTATATCCATGTTGACCACCCCTGCCTAAATCTAATTTATTCTAGATTGTGTTATTTCAAAAATATTAAGAAGAGAGCAAATTGATATTTTAAATATCTTAAAAAGAATGTAAAAAAGTTAAAAATAAATTGATTTTTAAAGATTTATAATGGTTGGATTGTAATAGTGTATTTTCACTTCCTAAATTTTCATTCAGATGATAAAGTATAATTTATACAATTTTCTTATCTTTAGAAGGATTTAACCTTTACAAATCTCACAAATAAGAGAAAGAAATAGCAAACATTGTAATACCCTAAAATTTAGGGTTAGAAGTTTTGAGGTTGTGGTTAGGGTCATTGAATAGGTTGAGCATTTGAGTGGGTTTTCACGTTTTAATGTTAAAATGAGCCTGCTAGTTCGGTGGTGGTGAGTGTGTTAGTTTATCTTTGGGTTTCTAGTTCGAGTCCTCATGTGTGCTTTGAGGAATTAATTTATTTTGGTTTTGCTTTTTAATTTTTAAAGATTTACTTTTAAAATTTGAAAGAGAAGGTTTTTCAGTTTCACGTTCTTTTCCATTTCTTTTTCCCTATTTTTTTGTTCATTCTGTTATTTTTCGGTTCTTTCCCCAAATTTTAGTTCTTTTGATTTCTTGTTTCTTCCATTTTACTCTCATGTTACGTGATGTCTGTCAAGACTGATCGTCCTCATGTGTTTCGTTTTATTAGAGGTGAAGCGGGTAGGTTTTGTTCATGAGGGTTTATGATGGAATTGCTTCTGTTTATATTACTTGTTAATTGAAGTTCTTATAGTTTAAGTTTATATGTGTAATTGAAGTTTTCGAATAGTTTGGTGAGAGCGAATCGATTGATCTGTGGTGCTTGATATCGCGTTCTAAGGTGTGTGTTCTAAAACGGTTTAACTTTGGTATCGAATTACAGTGGAATTCAATAATGTCTTGTGTGTTTCTGAAATTGGTTATTTGAAGTATCGTATTGTTACTAAATTGCATGAAATTCTGTATGTTTTGGCATAATTCTGAGTTACCAAGGGTTAGGGATCATTTCGACATCAAAAGCATGATTTTCAAGCTATTTTGGTGTGGTTTCGTGACCACACGGGTGGCCACATGGGTGTGTGCTGCACATGGGTGGCCCATACGGTAGTGTTCAATTAAGAATTTAGGGTTTTTGATGATTTTTGGTACCATACGGCCTAGCCACAGGGTATGTGTCCCCATATGGGCATGTGAGATCTCCACATGGTAGTGTCTCCTCTGCTCTTTATTTTTGGCACTTTTAGAAAATAGATTACACGGGCTATTCACACGACTATGTAACTTGGTCACACGGGCGTATGTCTCCTCTATATGGGCGTGTAGGCCTCCACACGGCCTAGACACTTCCATATGGTCGGGGCATAATGCCATGTGGCCTTATTTTGCAAAATTTTTATTTCAAGTCATAAACTATCTATTTTATGTGTCTGTGTAATCCAACCCTCGTTCAAGCCTCGGTAAGTGTGTTTGGGACTCGATTTAGTTTGGTTCGTATATATATGTGCGTTTATGGGTTTTAATTTTATTGCTCGTTTATGTGATGAATAAGTATGAGTTTATTATTGTTGTCGTAATTGAATATTAGAATATAAGTGCAATCAAATATGAATCTGTTCAAATTGGAAGTGTTAATGTTCCTTTTTGTATGTTGTCGGTGTAATGTGTGCATTGTTGCATAGCAAGAAACTTTTGGGATCTGGTTATAAAGAGAAGTAAGACAGAATTGGCAATTTTAACTGCGATACTTTTATATAGCGGTTTACCACACTATCTTATATGTATATTAGTTTAGTTGTATACAGTTACTCAAGTGGCATAGTTCCACGGTGGATGAACCTATTATGGTTCTCTGAGGTGTGCATGGTATACGGGCCTACCATAGCCCTTATGTGGTGTGTTGGATGGACGAAGTGGTGTTTGGTTGGTGGGGTGGGATTTTGACTTGTGCATCCATTCACATTTGAATGTACATCTATTTGTCAGAACATTTTATCTATTTGTTTGAACTTTTGGTTATTGACAATATAGTTAATGTCATGTAATATGTTCTAATTATTGCGTTTGATTAGAACATCATTTCTATGGTTTGATATAGTATTTGACATTCCGATTGAGACTTTCGTAAGTGATATTTTTATACATATGCTTGTCTGAAGTATTTATTGTGTCACTCCATCCTTTGCCATCTGTTCATGTTTCAAACTCACACTAAGCTCGCGCAGCTCATCTCTGTAATATTTTTCCTTTCAGGTACTGTAACATCTTGATTTAGGTTCTAGTCGGAATAGTGGTTTCAAGGCCACAAATCCGAAGTAGAAAGAATTATTTTATGATTGTTTTTCGAGGTCTATGACATGTTGGCATGATTATGTGAAAGGTTTATGAAGAAATTTTATGCATAAAGTGTCCAATTTGACTTTTGGACTAAATTAAATAAATTGTAAAATATGAGATTCTAGAAGCTTTAGGTATGAAATAGCTTGGATTAACAATTTGAGGTCTATAGTGTGATTGAATTGTTGTGTAAAAATTTTGTTAAGAAATTTTATCGATAAAGTGTTTAATTTGGTTATTAAGATTAAATTGCAATAAGTGCAAAATGTGTGTCCTAGATGATAAGGGATGTAATTGTGATGGGTTTTTAAAGTGGAAGTCCTTATGAGAAAATTAGCCCATTAATAAGTTAGTGGAAGATATTTGTTTGGTATTTTTGAAATTAGTTTGAAAAGAAAAGGACAAATTGGTAATCAAGCTAATAAATGTATAATAAGATAAAAATTTAAAAGCTATCATCTTTTTTTCTTTCTTCTTCAACCATTTAAGAAGAAAATGGGCAGTCATGGATGAGCAAACATTCGGCCAAGCTTCTATGGCTCATCTAGGTACGGTTTTTGTCCCCCTTTTTTTATTATTTCTACGTTTTCGAAGTTGTGGTAACTCAATCTAGCTCTCTCGTACCTTCAATTTCAAAACTGTTAAAGTTTGTGAATTTTTCCATTGTTGATTAAGTGTGTATTTTGATAATTGAAGATAGAAAATACACCATTATTGTTAGATAAACAATATTTGTAAAGTGATTTTTGATAAAAATGTCGATTAAGGACTAAATTGAGAAATGTGATAAATTGCATGGTGAAAGTGTGAATAAGTGAAATATGTGGGCTGCTCTAAGCATGAAAAAGGTTCGTTTAGGCATCGGTAGCAAATAAATTAAATGAATTTCATTTTATGAGCCTAGGGGCAAAAGTGTAAATATGACAAAGTTTAGGGGTAAAAATGTAATTTTACCAAATATGTGAAATTGAGCTAATTTGAGTAGCATGATGAATAAATAAATTAAATGTGTTGTTATAGATCAAGGAAGACGAGAATTGGATCTAGAATGGGAGAAAACCAAATATCAGATTTAGTTGACATAATTCGTTGTTATAGCAAACGAGGTAAGTTGCATGTCAATATTACAACTTTATTGTGTTTATGCATTGCTTTATTTGATATAACATAAAATGGTTGATTGTGATTATGAAATTGCATGATGAAAATGACATAGAAAAATCCCAGTTGAACCGTAGAAATAGAATGGATAGTCGTGCCAAAATACTAGGGTTATCCGAGAGTTAGTGTAATAACATGTCTGGGACATGGCATCGGCCTCGAGATACGAGCCAGTGTAAGACCATGTCTGGGACATGACATCGGCATTGATGTGAGTGCTAGTGTAAGACCATGTCTGGGACATGGCATCAGCCTTGTTATGTGTAAGTGTAAGGCCATGTTTGGGACATGGCATTGACACGGATAGAGGAGAGCCAGTGTAAGACCATGTTTGGGACATGACATCGACCTCGATATATGAGAGTTAGTGTAAGACCATGTCTGGGACATGGCATTGACTTTGATATGTGAGCTAGTGTAAGACCATGTCTAGGACATGGCATCGACATTCTACCCTATTTATGATGCTTATTCAAATATCCTTTAATATTCCAATGGTTCAACAGGTGATTGAAAGCTTATGTCAAGAATGAGAAATGCTATGACTAAGTTGTGAGTGGTACAGGTACCTAAACAAAATTTATGAGGATTGAACTCGATTTATGTTATGTAAATTGTATGGATGAAAATGAGTAAGTATTGCCTATGAGAATGATCTTGTGATGACCTTGTGATTAGTCTATACTTATGATGTATACATGTGGGGTGAATTTGATTGATGATCATGTGTAAGGCTTTTAGGCCAAATTAAATTGAGAAATGATATGTTCAAGTCTTTGTTGTTGAGGTATGGGTTAATTGGCCAATGAATGGCATGTAAATATTTGTTAATGGCTAGTTATAGATATGTTTTGGTAAAATGTTTGTTTGAATGGAAGTTAAAACAAAGAAATCATGGAAGAGTAAAATTAGTAACAAAACAGTTTTGGACAGTAGCAGCTGTGTGACTTTGAAAAATCACAAAAAATGGTGGAAACCTAAAATCAACAAAAATGGTACAAATCGAATTAGAGGTTGAATAAAATATGAAATAAAATATTATTGAGTCTATTTTCATATAAAAGAAACGATGTAAGCAAAAGAGTTACATATTATGAGATATTTGAATTTTTATAAGACAGATTCAGAATGATTTTGAAATCCCTTGTTCTGACTTGGGAAAATCACTATAAATTGTACAAAAATAATTAGGGGTTACAATATATATGCTCAAAATCCTTAATGAGTCTATTTTCAAAATAAATAAACAGGAACATCATCTAAATCCCTTACGAGAAGATAATTAAATTTTATTGAGGAGGGGTCGGAACTGTCGAACAGCAAAAAGGGAAGACTTTAAAGAATAAAATGTACTTTTGGCTAAACCAAAAATTTTGAAAATTTTATGGTAAGAAGATATGTGAGTGTAGTTTTAGGTAAAATTCACGGATCTTAATTTGGAGTTTCATAGCTCAAGATATAATTATTTTAGTGACTGTTACTCAAGTAGATAGCCTGAGATGAACATGTGTAATAGTGGAATTATATGCAATTATGTTCGTATTATCTCGGGAACACATTGTAAGGATTGGTAAAAACGTAATAATTAATTGCTTATTATTTACATGCCAACTAACTAAGTTATAAAGCTTACTCCCTCATTTCCAATTCTCTTAGTGTTGTTAGGTTGGCTCGGGGTTGGGGATTGTCGGAGGCAGCATCACGCTATCAAATTATCAATTTGGGGTATTGATAAATCTCAAGTGTTTTCGAGTGAGTGGCATGTATAGAGACCTAATTATTGGTGATGTGTATTCTTATGATTTGGCCAAATGTATTGGCTTATATTGCTTCATTATATATGGCCATGAGATGTGGCTCATATTGGTTATGAGTATGTAAGTCTATTTATGCATGCATGTGGAAAGGCCTTGTTGTAGTTATGTGCATACGTGTACCAAGTTCTTGGGTGATGTGATCATGCTTGTTTATCATGAATAATTAGTATTATAATATATTTGTTGATGATTAAGTTGAGAATAACTAAGGGTATGATATGTGCCTGTGAAATGTATAAGAGGGTAAAAAATTAAGAGCATCAAAAAGGCTTGGAAAATAGCCTAAATGTTGGTCACAAGGGCAGAGACATGGCCGTGTGTCTCAGCCGTGTGGAGGACACGGCCTAGCACACGGCGTGTGACTTGGCCGTGTGACCCTCATTTGTTGATAACGTCATAAACAGAGAGTTACACGGGCTAAGGACACGGGCGTGTCCCAAGCCACACGGGCGTGTGTGACCATACGGCCTACCCACACAGGCGTGTGACCCTATTTTCATGAAAAAATTTCTAAGTGTTGGGAAATTTTTTGAAAGGTCTCAGTTTGGTCCCAAATCACCTCAAAAGTATGTTTAGAGCCTCGTAGGCTCATTTAAGGGACAATGTGTCTCAGTTTGGTCCCAAATCACCCCCAAAGTATGTTTAGAGCCTCGTAGACTCTTTTAAGGGACAATGTGTGTATGTATGAAAAGTTTTAAATTTGAGTGTAAAATTATATCTCGATTGTGAATGTTTGTATGGGTTTTAGGTCTGGTAACGCCTCGTACCCTGTTCCGGCGTCGAATACGGGTAAGGTATGTTACAAGTACATTCTATGTTTTGGAGTTGGACTCGGCATATCGGAGGTCTCAGAAAGATATGGTTTGATTCGGTTTAAGTAAAATCTCATAAGTTTTATACGGTTAATTTTAAGTCAGTTTGTAAAATGATTATATAAATTGTGGTACAAGTTTTTGTGCTAGACTTTCGTAAGGTGTTATTTGGACTGAACTTTAGAAACTGTGGATTTTATTTTTGAATGTTTGACGCTGGTTTAATATTGTTTCAAACATAATGAACAAAAGTTTTTTCTTGGTTTGAATTAAAGTTTTTGTTTCTGCCACTTTTGGTGGCCAATGTAACTCCTGGAATTCGGCTTAACTTCTAGGCCGGGTTTTGAGTGTTACAAATATCAAAAGATTTGTAAAAGATATGGGTTTGCAAATTTAAGAATCTCTATTACAAATAAACACTTGATCAAAAAATAAAAACTCAACCCAACATATACTTACAAATAGTAAAGGAATGCAAGATAAATCAAAGATAAACTCTTTGACTTAAGCTTCTTTAACTTTAAATCTTTAAATGTAGGTCTCCAAGTTTCTCCCTTTCTTGCAAAAATTTTTTTAATCAATCTTTGATAGCTAGTTAGTAGAGAGGAAGGGTTTTGCAAAGGGAGAAGGGAGGAGTTGAGAGGATTTGGAGGAAGGATAAGGAGGGGCACGAGGGTAAGAATAGAAAAAGGAAGGAACAAGTGATAATTGAAAAGATTAGAGAAGTACATGGTGATGAAAGGGAATGCAGTAATAAAAAAGCATAATTCTAGTGAGATTGGTGATGTGGTTATAACAAATGAAGGTAGGGAACTTGAGGTTATTAATAGAAATGAATACAAAAGGGTTTGAGAGGTTAGTGGGTTGTATATAGTGGACTTGCCACCAGAAGATACTGTATTTGAGGAGAAGTAAGTAACGGAAGAGAATGGGGATTTTGCATGTCCCAGGGTAGAGGAGAAGAATGTACATGGGAGAAATAAGTACTAGATTGGAAAATTTAAGCATAAAAAGGAAATGGAAGGGATCATGTGTTATAGGTATTGATGAGATGAGGAGAAAAAAAGAAAAGATGGATGGATGGTGATAACATTACTTTTTTATCCATTACTATTCAATATAATGATTATTACCATTTTGATGCATAAGACTCATTAGGGGGGAAGTCAGAAAATTTTTTTGGGGTGGAACTAAATTGTATATTTTTATGATAATAAAGATGCAATTTTACCATTTTAATAACATGTATCTTTATAAATTTTAAAGGATTAAATCAATTTTTTATTCTTTTAGGGGGACAAAGTACAATTTTACCATTATTAATTTAAAATTTTATAAACTATAAATGAGTCTAAATACAAATTTTCCATTTTAGGGGGTCAAGACTCTTGGTAGCCCTCTTAGATTCACCACTGGACTCACGTGGGATCTTTCTATTAAGTATAAAATTTAACTTGTGAATGGTGATTAAACATATATTAGATATTAATAGATAAAGTAATAGAGTGAACCAAACCCATTAAGACGAACATTTGATCAAGTCACCTTTCAACATAAAAAGTTGAAAAAAATAAATATTCAAAATAAAAATGGAAAAAAAATTGTGGAAATTGATATTTGTGGAGTTTTTATACAAACACCACAATATGTAGCAATTTCAAGGTAAAAGTACTATGGAGATCTTATACTAAGAGTTAGATTGTATTTTGCCATCTCTATTAAAAAAAAAAAGGTAAATGAATCATTGTACATTAGATCAAAGAGCAAATTGGTCCTTTCTGTTAAAAAATTTCATCCAGTTTATAAAATGGACACGGCTGGTGAAATAACCAAATAGTTACACGTGGTGTGTCATTTATATATCATGCTGACGTATAAGAACTAGTTTTTAACAGCAGAAGCTTATAAAAATTTTAACTAAATGACTAATTTACTTTTTAATTTAATGTACATGAACTAAATTGTCTATTCTTTAAGTAAAAAGAAAAAATACAATCTAATTTGTAATATAAAATACTATATTGAACTTTAATGATGCTTCTTTTATTGCGAGTTGTTAATATTGCTGGGTTTGAATAGAAAAGCGTCGTTAAAATTTAAAAACACAAAAATTAGTAATTACAAAGTGAGTAGTTTTAACTAAAACGACGTGAAGGTTTTTTCTATATTCACATAATTAGTAATTATTGTCATAAATTTAGTAATTACAACTTTTTTAATTGCATTAAATTAGTAAATAGTAATTACTAATATGAGATGTGGTAGGGAATTTGTTTTAGAAGGTAATATTGTTATTTTTAGGTATAAATATAAATTTAATCATTAATATTTAAAATTTTAGATTAATTTAATTTTTATTTTTTAAGTTAAATTTGTTTCTTAATATTAAAAAAAAAAAACAAATTCGACAATCAATTTTTTAAAAAAATAGTTGAATTGTTGTTTTTCAAAAATATTAAATTTTTAAATATAACTATTTGTATGACATAAATTTTTTTTAAATTATTATGAACTTTCTCTTTTTATTTTTTTGAATATTTCTATAATTTTAAAATTACTCATCAATATTACATTTAAGATAAATAGTGTTATGTCAATATAAAATACACACAAATTATTGTATTAATATTATTAAAAGAATTTATTGTTTTAATTAATATTTCTATTGAAAAATAATTTAACACTTTTCAAAAGTTAATGGTGAAATTTTAAAAAAGAAAATTAAATTCACAAAAGATATAAAAGTTAGATGCCTATTTTTATTCGTTATTAAATGATAGTATTATTAAATTTAATGCAAATCTATAATTTGAACTTTAATCGGTTTAAGTGTTCCACTTAAAATATGAGGTGTTAGTTTTCCAAAAAAAAAAAAAAAAAAGAGGAGGTGTTTACCAATAAATTGTGACACTTGCCAAGCATAGAAGTCCAAGTTAACATTGCTTTTATAATATGTACTAGTTCCATCCACGTGACATCATTTTGTTTAACAATTAGAATATAGTAAATTACATCATATTATATTTTTTAAAAATGAAAAGATTTACAAATAATATAATTAAAAATTAAAAATAACGATTAAAAATAATTAGAATAATTCAAAATATAATATGTAAAATTCATTTATTGTAACAAAATATGCTTTTTTTTTATTTTTAATAAAGAAATTTTTTTACGTACTTTTCATGTTGATTTTTCGGTTCATATTTAAAGTTCACAATTATCTCTTTTAACAATATTTTATTCAAAATTTGAACCTCGCTCTCCTTTTAAGAGTGTAATGCATTTTATTATTACGTTTGTCGATAAAAGAAATTTTTATTATAAGTGAAATTTTCTTTCTTAAAAGTAACATAAAATAAAGGTTAAATAAAAAAAATTCTCAATGTAAAGAAAATATTTATTTTATTTTTAAATTAAATGAAGTATTATATATTAATTAAGATATAGATCCAACAATTATATTAATATTATGTAAAAAAAAAGATTTGGACAAAAAATTATACTTATTTATGGTCTTGGCTCAAGCACCAATATTAAAAGCCAAAGCCCCCCTAAGACCTATTTTTAAATATATAATGTTATTTTATCAATATTATGAAATTTATAGCATACAAAAATTAAATAGTAAATACTAAAAATATGCTAACTTGTTGATGCTTAAAATTTTCATAAAATTAAAAATATTAATAAAATATATAATTATTAAATATTAAATAAAAATAAATCTATAACTATTAAAAGAATAATGAATTTGAATTTTTTTTGAAAGGTTAACGTAAGTAGAAATACCTGAATTTGGCAATGTATATTTATTTGATATTTAAAATTTTTTATTAAATCTAACTGGTACTTAAATTTTAAAACTGTCAATTAACTAAATATTTTTTTAGGTACTTAGCTAATGCTAATAAAACACATTGATGTTGCATTAATGTTCTACAAACTATTGAAACGAGGCAGCCTCACAGTTTGAAATGTGAAAATTTTTTAAGAAAATTTTAATATTTTTCTTTTTACCATGTGTTAAGATATAAGACTGTCTTGTGTCACCAGTCTATTTATTATTAGTGTTATATCAGTAAATTTTAATGATATTAATCATGTACTTAGAAAAAATAAATAAATTAACTACAATTTGTGAAGATCGGATACCTCAACATATATACACTTTTTTGAAACCCGTTGGAATATAGAAAGAATGGACACAAGGCTGTTGAAAAACTTCGTCAATTTGAGCATAAATATTTTGAAAATAAACTGGTTTGGGCATTTGGTTTTGGGTCCCCAAAAGCTCAATGGAAAACGTTAAAACAAAACAAGGCAGCCCAAATTTGAGACTACCAAAGTGATCCTTTAGCATCCAGGGTTTTATTTCCACAAAATCAGCCCAAATTTTCTCTAAACAAAAGAAAATTCTGGGTTAATAGTGAATCAGTACTAATACCTACTTGCATATTTGTCAAAGTCGCAACCACCCTCTTATTGACGTAAGAAAATACCTTACATATTGGGTAAAATTAGTAAAGGCAAATGAGCATGAAATTCAGGCCCATGGTGGCATAGAAATCTTCATTGTCTTCTTATACGGCTAGTTTGGATATTTTTCAGGGTCAATTGGTGGGTTAGGTTAAGCAATTTGAGTTGCCAAATTGCTTCAAGAAATAACAAAAAAAGAATCTTCATTGTTAAGTGGTAGTTGTGATTATTATTAACAAATAGAACATATACATCCAACAAATTTCAGCATAAAAACAAAGATACTTGTTTTCTTAGACTAAATGAATCCTTGTTATATTCATTTCAAACCCAATCTAATAATTTTAGATGAAATATAAGTACACATTATAAAAAAAAAACATAATTAACTTTTATATCTGACCCGAATTCTTGTTTAATCATTTTAGTTCTAAATTTTCAAAATTTAGCTAAAATATTTTTTTAATAAAAAAGTTGATCCAATCATTAAAATTGTAATAGTATTGACATGATAACATGTGTAATAATCCTTATGTATTTTATAAAAAATTAAAAATATTTAAAAAAATTAAAAAAATTTAATAAAAGATATTTAAACTTATCTATAATAGCAATGAAATACATATAGATCACCACATGGGTTATCACATTATTATCATTAAAATGTTAATAGTTCAATTAATTTTTACATTAAAAAGAAAAAATAATTTAAGAAGGTCAAAATGATAAAATAAATAAGGATTAGTATTAATTTTAATATTATAAATATTTAAAATCAACATATAAATATATTAATTCGAAAAAGGATAAGATTAATATGAAGTATTGGGTATAAGTAAAAGATAAAATAGAAATTATAAAATAAATGAAATGTGAATGGTGAGGAATGAATGTCAAAGACGTAATGGAAATGGAATCATTGTGAGAATGACAAATGACATTTTAATTTCTTTAATAAACAACGACAAATTATAAAGTGAAGAAAGAGATTCCATGTTATGACTAAAATTGGGATTCCCTGTCGTATACGATCACTACTTGGATTCCGCCTATCATCCACCCCTACCTAATTCCTTAACACATGTGGCTTCAATATCACACGCTTAAAATATATCCTTTAAACTATTTCTTCACTGTCTAAAGTAAACATAAAATCTTAAAAGTGCGATCGGTTAACTGGAATTAATAATATTTTAATAGAATAGTGATTTTGTGGGAATGAAATAAGACTGTAATAAAATTGAATAGATATAATAGTGATTTGGTTAAATAGAATGGAATGAGTATTGTAATAGTATTTATGCGTTTAATTGAGCGGAATAGATACGGAATGATCACAAATGACAATTTTACCCTTATAAATAAAAAAATATTTTAAGTATATTAATAATATATTGTAAAAATATTTAAATTAAATTATATTTTGCATTAAATTAAATAATTACTAATAATGAAAAATATAATTAAATAATAATTTATATATTATTTATTTATTTTTAGTATTAATTATATAAATGTTTTGATAAAAATATTATAGAAATGTAAATTATTACTCCATTCACCCCACCATAGCTTGCTTCCAAGCTTTACCACTTCTTTTGATCTTTCATCGTACCATTATTACTCAACCATCACCCTAAAACCACCACCTCCACCATCTACTCTGTTTTATCATTCTCACCACACCAACCTAACGATTCAAAAACCCCCATTACCTAAAGTCAAACCCAAATACCAAATTCATCAAACTGACAACACCAATAGCCGGGACGATTTAAAAAATGAAGAGAACAGAGAAGCAAAGAAAAAGAAAAAAGGTGAAAGAGACGACCTTTAAAAATGACAATACCGACATCCGGAACAAAATGAATTTCAAGCTTCTCTGAATTAACCCAAAGCAAATATTCTATAATTTAGGATTTACTAAATCCTCATCGCTAAAATTGGTTAAAGCTACTAACCCATTAACCAAAACGTGAAATCGAGAGTTACCCAGATCCAATCTCGATGAATTGAATTGAAGGAAATGGAGACGTACCATGTGCGTCCCTAGATCTTTGACATTAAAGACATATTTTGACGGCGAACTGAAAAACTTAGCAGTGTGGTAGATTTGAGGCAGACTAAGAAGGAAAGTTTCTACACAGAGCAAAAAATGCCAAAAGAGAGATGGAAACTGGGTGAACAAGTCAGAGATGAATCAACGGTTCTTAACGACGGAATTGAGGGAGGCACCACTTTTACTGTAACACCTTATGCCCAGCCCAATCGTCGAGTCCGAGTACTGAATGTCACATCAACTCGCATAACTTAACAAATTTTTAAAATAATTTGATTATGTACTTAGACATTATCAGATTTAAAATTTTAACTTCTACTCATGACATTCGCGAAATAAATTCGTACAAAATTGATATTGTAATAAAATTGACAATTAATTACAAAATTTTTAATGTAGACTTTAATACAGACATAATCGACATAATCCCCAAGGCATGGCCTCTAAGGGTGTCCCTCTATACGCATATTACAGCTACCGCAACCTAAGTGCAATGTTGACTGGGTCTAGCTTGGTCCCTTCCACTACGAGTTCGATAATTTTGATTCTACATTCAATGTAGTACAATACTAAGTTCGGATGAACTTAGTGAGATTGTACACAACAAGTAACAAAAGTATTATATTTCTGGGAATGAAATATAACTACTTGTGTATCTTAGGAAGTTCTGTCATCTTGCTCATGTAACCCAAGCTATGGATCTCCAAACCATTCGTTTGGTGGGCTTAGTTCCTAGATTAGATGTAACCTCCCCCAATCTAGCCTAGATGTTATGCCCGAATTCGGAAGATTACATTGACCACTGAAATGGCCCAATAAGCTAACAGTGTTTATAAAACAGTCATTTTAAAACTTTTATTTATCCTAGAAGAAAACTTGGCCTATTTCCAAAAAAAAAACTAAAGAGTTAACAAAAAACGATTAAATTACTTTCCTTGTAATAGAGACTACTTTTGAAAACTTAGTTAATTTCTAATTTATTTACTACTTAAAATTTATTTAAAATCTAGCAGTGGAAAAATGATATTCAAATTAGTTTCAATTAAGAAAAATTAGAATTATTTTATGCATAATTAATTTTAAATCCATGTTTCAATATCCTAAATTCAAACTAAATGCAATGCGCACTATATAAACCCAAAACCTAAGTCCAATGTCACAGTTCAAAAATAAAACAATACAATTTCTGAATAACAAAAATTTTCATTAAAAATACTTTATAAAAAACAATTCCAAATCGAGACCCTCCGAATGCCGAGTCCGCGCCCTAACCTGACGGGTTATCTGTAAAGATGGAAATTAGAGGGGAGTGAGCTTTAAGAAGCTTACAACATGTTTGGTTGGATGGAATTGCTATTCCATTCCTATCCTATTCTGTGCACTACAATAATTCTCAAGTTTGGTTCACCGTTTAGTGATTCCACAACTTTGTTATTACACCAATATTCCCTCAGCTGTTGTAATAGGTATTTAGGGGTGGGGGCTCTGAATTGCTATTCAACACCATGCGCCTAGTACATTTTCACATTTTGGGACCAAAAAAGCCTGCTTTCTTGTCCCCAAAATTCTGCCCCAGATTTCTTTCAACATTTATCCCCAAATCAAGCATCCATTCGCCCTTCATCTTTATCTCCCCAAAGGTTACGTTTTCTTTTTTTATGATAAGCTCCTAAAACAGGATTCTATTTCTCATTCCTTATAACTTCATAACTCTTCTTGTATGGGAACGTGGTTGGATGAAAATTATTATTATTATGATTCAAGTCAAAGTCACACCTTAGATCTAAGAAGGGAACACCTTAGATTCTGCTACCACGAGTTCTTGAACTAAGCCTGTAGCATGTCTTCGTCAGTTTTGTTATATATATATTTTTCTATTTCCAATTCATGACGAGGCAAAGCTTGTTATTTGTTTGATAGGAAAGTATTGCGGTAGAATTTTTGGACAGGCAAATTTCAGATCCCTTGGAAGAAGTTTGTAAGCTTGGACCCATTGTTAGTAGAGGGCAGGTATTATTTCAATTTCGTTGTTTGGTTTTAGGTGCTTTATAGTTTTTTAAGCTTTTATGTCAGCTGAAGAATCAGTTCGTGCAGAGACCACTTCGTGAAAGGCATAGATTTCAGGTTTGGTCTCTGCTTTAGGTGCTTTAAAATTCATAGAGGAAACATTTAGTACTACGAAAAACCATTGGTTAATACTACGAAATGTCAAATATTTTTAACTAAAATCCTATTTCCATATACCAAAATAGCTTAAAAATTAGAAGGTGCAGATGAAAATAGAACATTCAATTTGCTAAATAAATGTTGCAAAGAATTGACTAACCGCTTTATTAAATCAAAAAAGCTAAAATAGATCAGTTGAAGGTCTCCACTATTTTCGCCAATTTAGCCTTCAATGCTTGCAAAAATTGAATACAAAATATATAACACTGGTTTCTATTAATATGTTGTTCACGAGGACAATCAGATATATAAAGAAAAGCTATGAAATTTATAAATGTATCTAATAGCTATTGATTGTTTTTAAACCAATTTGCACTCATCTTCTTACTTAGAACATTTATCTAAGGTAGCTTCATTTTGATCTATAATACTTAGGTCATCAAGTTTCATTACACTGGCACATTTTTTCTTGAGCACCATCTTTTAATCGCTTTAAAGCATGACTTTATGAGATAAATCCTTCATATTGCATGTCTGCAAATGCCTTGTCTTTCAATTTGTTGGTTAATTTTGTGAAAGCATTTCATGCATGAATATCAAGCCACATCTTATTTGACATTGCTATCCTATGCTGTGGGGGAACTCATTATTCTGCTACTATTTGCTTTGACTCTTGTAAAGCGGTATCAAACTTCACGGACTGCAATTCTACTTAAAGATAAAAACAGCTGGGGTTTTATTCACCTTAATATTATACTTTGACGACTGCAATTAAATGTGGTTCTTTGCTTTTCTATGGCTATGAATTCTTATAAAAAAGCTTGATTAGATTTTTCTTTAGTTTTCTAGAGGTCTTCTATCTTGAATGGTAAAAAGGGAGCAACACCGTTACTTGTAAAACCAGCCTCTCCCCCAAAGGGAGCTTTTCTAGTTTGAATATGGTTCTTTGAGCATATATGTTACCACGACTAATTTTATTGCAGTTAAAATGTGCATTTCATTTATATCTTTTAAGGAGATAATGCTGCAACTCATATTGAGGTAATGCCTGATTTTACTGCTATAACTGGTCTGGACATTCTTCTTAGAATCAAGAGTTAGTAACCTGTCAGTTTGGCAAAATGCTATTTAATAATTTTGGTAATGATGGTTGCTTTTCTATACTGATATCTTGAAGTGGATCCTTATACAATGAAAATCCGGGTGGTTCAGTGGTATGCAACAGTGGAATATGATATATGTATGCTTCTGCAGCACTTAATTTGTACACATGAACAAATTGGCATTGGTTCCACTGACATTATCAAGATAGGAAGTAAGGTGAAACTTGTATATGTCATTAAGTTATCAATCTTTTTCTCTTTTAATATTTTTTATATAATGACTTATGTGGTACTTTAACTTTACAAAAAAGTCGTTTTAATCCTCCATTTAAATTTTCACTTCTTTTAGTTGTAACAACCTGTTTCTAAGTCTGATCGGAACAAGTGGTTTTGGGACCACTTAATCGAGTCAAAATATTTTTTTATTATTTTAATGAGTTTTACAGCATGATAAGATTACAGTGTGAAAGTTTCATAAAGAAATTTTGTCGTTTGAATAGTTAATTCGGTAAAAAGAACTAAATCGCGTAAAGCAAAAAAGTGGAATTTTAATAGATAAAAGTACTAAATAGCTATAAAATAAATTATGGGAGTCCTTATGTGGTGTTTAGTCCACTTATGAGATAGTGGAGTTTCATGGAATGGCTTATGGTTTAATTATAATTGTTTTTAAAGGATGGTTTGGTAAATTGATTTTAAATGAATTATTAAATAAAATAAAGTGAATTAGTTGTCCATCTTCATCTTCTTTCCACCGAATGTTGAAGAAAACATAAGCTATTAAAGACTTTCAAGATTTGGCTAAGGACAACTAAGTATGTAAGTGATTTTAAGTTCGGTTTTTAGTGATTTTTTACGTTTTTAAGATCGTTGCTTTGTGTTCTATCATGCCCATGCCTTAATTTTAGAAATTATTGATGATTTTGAAATATGCCATTGTTGAATATATGTGTAATTTGAAGTTTTATGCTAGATTATTGATGGTTGTTTATAAATATACAAGTTTTATAAAGTGAATTTTGACAAAAATGTGCATTAGGGGTTAAATTGAAAAAGGTAGAATTATTGTGGTTAGAAATGTGAAATAAAAGAAGATATGGGCTGTTTAGATGCTATAGAGAATTTGGCTAAGTTGGGCTTTGGCCTAATTGTGAAAATTTGCGATTTTGTGAATAAAGGACTAAATTACAAAGTAGTTAAAAGTATAGGGGCAAATATGTAATTTTCCAAATTTATATGTTTATGGATTGAATTGAATAATTTGGTGAATAAATGGATTAAATTTGAATTCATATAGATCAAGACAAACAAATACCGGAACTTGATCGGGGGAAACGAAAGGTAGACGAGTAGATATCAGATTTACGAGCTAATACGAGGTAAGTTCGTATAATTAGAATCAAACTAAAATATGTATTTTAAATTATTAATTTGTCTATTTATATGATTGTATAAATGAGATGTTGAATGGAAATGCCTATTGGTTACATGTTTAAATTGGTTACTGAGTCCCGTTTGAACCGTAGAAAGTCGTAGGATACGAGTGACATGTCACTAGGGTTACCGTTTGGTCGAGCTTCTACATTCGTTGTGGACATACCACAGCTCTTATGAGCTTATCGTTCAGCCTTCGGGCTTACTGTTTAGCCTTCAGGCCTACTGTTTAGCCTTTGGGCTTACCGTTTTAGCTCTACAGAGCTTATCGTTCAGCTCGTTTGAGCTTACAGTTTACCGGCTTAGAAGGAGCATACCGATTCTGGCTCGAAAGAGCATACATGATGAATTAACGGATCACCTGTAACAGTCCGATTTAGACCCTAGTCAGAATGGTGGTTTCGAGATCACATATCTGAGTCAGAAAAATATTTTAATATTATTTTCCTGTTTATAAAATATGAATTTGCATGTGTGAAAGTATCGTATGAAAATTTAATTATTTGGATGCTGAATTGTGGAAAAAGACTAAATTGTATAATAGGTAAAAGTTTCTTGCTTATTGTTAAAGGTTTAAATTGATCTTGGCTTTTAAATTTGATGGATTCAAATGGAAATTAAACCATTTGAATCATGAATGGTCATAATTAGCCTTATTAAATATGTTTTATATGGTTTATGAAACAAGGGAAAATTGGTAATGTATGAATTAACATGTTTTATAATAAAACAAAAACATTAAATTATGGCCATTTTTAGTGTTCATAGTCGAATAAATAAAAGAAAAGAGAAAGGAAAACTCAAGCTAGGGTTCGGCTTTGTTTTCTTTGATTAAAGTATGTTTTGACTTTGGTTTTTGATGATTTTTATGTTTTTGAGATTGTTGCTTAGTCTACTATCAAGCCCATCTTGTAATTTAAGAGTTTGATGATGATTGTGAAATGTACCATTGGTGAAATGGTGAATTTTGTGATGTTAGTTGATAGAAAATGAAAGATATGTATTTGGTTGTCATATTTTGTATTTGAATTTTTGATGAATTTAGCTAATTTGGGCTAAATTAAGAAAATGATATTTTAAAGGACTAAAATGTGTAATTTATGAAATGAGTGAGCTTGATTAGACTAAGGGAAGATTCAGCTATGAATGAAAAGAAAGAAATTATGTGTATTTGATGATTTTGTGAAATAGGGACTAAATTGTCAAAATGTGAAATGTGAGGGCTAATTTGCAAAATTCCCTAATTATGTGTTCTTGAATTGAATTGATTGAGTATGTGATTGAACGGGTTAATTTTTAATACGTATAGATCAAGAAAAGCGAAATCCAGACCTGAATCGCGGGAAATCGAAAGTCAACGAGTAATCGACTCTTTTCGACCTATCACACTCGAGGTAAGTTTATAAGTAGTAATTTCATTATAAATGCTGTTAATTGCATTGATATCGAATGAAATGGAATGAATGGAATCTCGAAGGAGGGGAAGTTAGTGAAATTGATGTTATGGATGTGATAATAAAGAAAACGATATTGAGAAAGTTCAGTTGAACCGTAGGATTAGTCTTAGAAATGTAGTGACATGTCACTAGGATTTAATTTGGCTTCGGGCCATGATATCAGCACTTCGGGTGCGAATAATACCTTGATTTGGCTACGGGCCATGGTATAGGTTAGGGGTGAGAAAAACTCGATTCAATTCGAAAAAATCGAAAAAAATTCAAATTTTGAGTTAAACGAATCGAGTTATTTGAATTAATCGAGTTATTCAAGTCAACTCGAGTTTTTTTCGAATTTCGAGTTCGAATCGAGTTGAGTTTTCAAATTCGAATAACTCGAATAATTCGAATAATTCAAATATCAAACTATAATATTTTACATATTTACCCCAAACATCCAAACCTTTTTACTTTTCCCTCAAAACTTTTACTCCTTCCCACTTTCTGCCCAAAACTTTTACTCCCCTCCATTCCCAACCCCCCATCTACCCAAAATCCATTTCACACCAAAATTTTACTCTCCCATTTCCTTTTCCTCAAAATTTTACTCCCAAAAACCCTCAAAACTTTTTATTTTCTCCCAAATTTTTTACTCCCTCCTATTTTCTCCTAAAACTTGTAGTCCTTTTCCATTCCAACCCCCATCTACCCCAAATTCATCCCCCCAAAATATTTTTATTAATATTTTCCCTCCAAAATTTTACTCTCCCCTATTTACTTTCCCTCAAACTTTTCCTCCCTAAATTTTTGTATTTTCCCCTTAAACTTTTACTTCTTACCCTTTATTCCCAAATAAAAAATCAAAATTATCCATAAAAAATCCCTAAATATAAATAGTAATAATTTTATTTATATCTACTATTTATATTATTAAATTAAATTTCACATTTTATATTATTTATATTATTGAATTGTTTAGTCATATTGAATATTTATATTAAAATTGAATTATTAAAGGTGCCATAAAATATTCGTGTTAAAATTTTATATTGGTATCAATTTCACATTTTATCTTTAAAATAACTTTTTTAAAAAATCATATTTTTACATTTAATATATTTTTTAATTCCAAATACATAGTGACAAGAATCTAAAGATAATTGAAATAACTAAGTAAGCAAAGAAGCTAACCCGTATATAAAAGATTAATAAATAAATTATGAGGTGATGAAAGTTAATAAAAAATTTGATTACGGTGGACAAATTTTATTACGGTGGGCGATAGTGGTTATAAGGACTCAAAATTATTTTTTAAAATTTAACTCGAACACATAGATTCGATTCGATTCGATTCGATTCGATTCGATTCGAATTCCATCTCAGTCGACTTGATTCGAGAAAATTTCAAATCAAATTAGGATGATAAAATATAATTCGTCAACTCGATTAACTCGAAATTTTTTCATTCGATTCGATCGAATGCTCACCTCTAGTATAGGTATTATGAGGGAGTGACCTTGAGCTGGCTATGGGCCATGATATAGGTACTTATCAGATGTAATGTTCGTATATTCGACTCATAATCCAATTAATTCAACGATTAAGCTATTGTTGTGAAATGAGAAAATGTTGTACGGATTGAGCAGGTACGTATGATGTTTATATTTATACATGAGGAACTATGTGATGAACTCATGTGAATCAAGGTAGAAAGGTCCATGTAATTGAATAAACCATATTGTAAAGCATGGATAAAGGTTTGTGATATTATGATTATGTTGGAATTAAGCAAATGGTTGATTTATGATTGAGTTTGAATATTGAATTATTTGCTTATGACTTACTAAGCTTTAATGCTTACTTGGTGTGTTCATTCCTATTTTATAGATTATCGAAGCTTGATTTTCATCGCACTATCCAAACTCATTTTGGTACCTTTTGTGTCTGTAAATATTAAGTATGGCATGTATAGGCTAGGGTTATTTGAATATACTTTGAGTTGTGTATAAGTTAAGCCAAGTGATTTGGCTAGCTAATTATGAGTATATGCTTGTGTTGGTATGTAATAAATGATGAAACTTTGGTGAGCCTTATGATGTATAATTGGTCTATTTAATAATGGTCATTTTGGTATGAACCAAATGGTGGATTTTTGGTAAGTTATGATCATGAATTGAAATGGTACATAAATGATTTATGAATAAATTGTTTGACTATGTTTATGCCTTGTAAATTGGTATGTTTTGAGATGGATTTTGTGCATGAATTGGTTGATAATGATTTGATCATATTAAGGGATGTTTGGAATATGAAATTGGCTGGAATTAAGTTGTAAATGATGCATTTTGATGATTGTAGGTACAAGGTAAAGTGGGGTGTGAAAGTGGCTTAAACCAAGCTTATTTCGTGCCACACGACTTGAGCACACGGGCATGTGACTCGACCGTGTAACCCCTATTTTGTAGCTAGTTGGATAGCATGGCACACGGACTAGACACACGGTCGTGGTTGGTGACTGTGTGGCCAACTCAGGATGACACACAGGCTAGACACACGGGCGTGTCTAGTGACCGTGTGGACCTAGTCAGTGTTGCACATGGGTTAAGGTGAGTTGTGGGGCATGGTCGTGTGGGACACAGCCTAGCCACATGGGCGTCTGTCTTGTTTAAAAAGGAAAAATTTTCAAAGCCTCTTCAAAGTTTCAAATGTATTCGAGTTAGTCCTGACTCATTCTTAAAGCATGTTTAAGGTCTCGGAGACATTCTATAGGGACTTTATGTATGAGATTGATATTGAAATGATGATGTATGTTTGAAAAATGTGTAATGTTTGTAAATTATTTCGATTGTTTGGTAATACCTCGTAACCCTAATTAGACGATGGATTACGGGTTAGGGGTGTTACATTACCGATTATAAACTTAGTGTGTATCTCCCAAGTATCCCTTGATATTTTCGAAGGTTCAATGGGCACTATATCGATATGAAACATAAAGATAAAATGTTATAAAGGTTACATGGTTTATATGAATTATACGGTTTACATGAATTATGTGTTATGTGAAATACAAAATTTACATGGATTATGTATTATAATAGTGCAAGAATTATATACATTACATGATACATGAGACTTATGATTACCATGGTTATATTGATACTTGAATTACATGAATTGAGTGTTACTTGGATATTATATGAATTACATGAATTACATGAGTTACATGTTTTTTGAAATACATGTTTTACATGAATTATATGTCACATGAATATTATAATTGATATGAGCTATATGATACATGAATTGAATTGTTACATGATGAATGATATATGCTTGGTTTCGTCCTTTTAAATGGATGAATATATATATACATATATATAGTTGATACATGACTAACATGTGAATGATGTTGTGAATAGGCTTTGTGATCAATGAGTTGGTTTATTTGCTTAAATGCTTTAAATATTGAATCGATAAGTTTAATTCTATATTATACGAGGTTACTAAGCTTTTTAAGCTTATTCTGTTCTTTTTCCCGTATCTTATAGATATCAAAAGCTAGCTCAATTTTTGATGAGGTCAGAGATTGCTATCACACTATCCAAGCAAACTTTTGGTACTTTTCGAACTATTGTAAATGATGTAAATTATGACATGTATAGGCTAGTTATAAGTTGAATTATATGGTCACTGATGCTAGTAAATATAGTATGAATTGTTGGCACTTATTCAAGCTATGAGATATGGCTTGAAATAGTAATGGTTGGCTTAACATGAAAGCATTATATGTTATGTCTTTTATATGGTTGAGTTGATGAATGGTATATGGTATTTATGAGTTGATAGGTTTTAGTTGTGGATGAATTGGTAAGTTGAAATAGGTAGTGAATTGGCTCATATTGGTACATAATTGGATGATACAAATTTGCATGAAATTTGGTTGATTATGAGTTGGTATAAATGTGTTTATTTTTGCTGAAATGGTGGCTCATTTGGTATATGAAATTGGTGCAATTTGAAGCTTGTAGGTACAAGTAGAATGTGTGGGCAATGTGGCTTAAACCAAGCCTATTTTTATGCCACACGATCTGAGCACATGGGCGTTTGTCTCGACCGTGTGACCCCTGCACCATAGTATAACAAGTTAATGAGTTACATGGCTTAGATACATGGGCGTGTCTAGTGGCCATGTAAGGCACACGGGCTAGACACGCGGGCGTGTCTAGTGGCCGTGTGGTCAAGTCAGTAGGTATGCGCTGTTTTCACATGGCCTAGACACATGGGCGTGTTTGGTGACAGTGTGAGGCACAAGGCCTGGGCACACAGTCGTGTAACCCTTACTTGTGAAATTTTCTAAATTTTCCTAAATCTTTTAAATGTTATCAATTTAGTCCTGATTGCATGTTTTAAGTTTTAAATGATGGATTTAAGTATGTTATGAATATGATATTTGATAAATGTTTGTTAAATACTATTTTGAATTGAGTTATAAGTCCGGTAATGCCCCTTTACCTATTCCGACGACAGTTACGGGATAGGGGTGTTACATTAGCCCTTGAGCTTACATTATTTATCAAATCACTCTGAAATGAATGAAAAAGTTATTATGTGTTAACTTTGTTGACATGGATTAATTTTTAAAAATTAAAAAAATACTTTTTCTAATTTTTATTTTTAACAGTTTAATAAATTTTAGTTTTTCTTAAACAATTTTTAAAAATTTTTATATTTTAAAAAAAAATTACTTATTGATCTGAGTTCGTGATTCGACAAATAACACAAGTTTAAAGGCTAGAAAAAACCAAGAATTTAAATAAAAACTAAAATAATTAAAAAAAGTTAAATAGCTAAATAAATTATTGTAACTATCCTTTTGTTTTTATCCTTACAAATTTAGGGAGGGGATGAATTACATAAAACTCAAACTGTGATTGTTAACATTTTTACCGCTCCAACTGTGGTTACGTTGATTAAGAAAATAACCTGGATTTAATGACAGTAATATATGTTATTTTTAATAGTAATATGTAGTAGAAAAATGTAAAATTGGTTTTACTGTAAGTTATTTTTTAAAAGACTATTTATTCACATTTACGTGTTTTTAAATTAAGTAATAATTTTAATGTATGTTGATGAGTGGTGGTAAAGCATGATTGAAAGAATCTAATTATTAAACATGTTTAAGAACAAATGGTATCATATTTTAATTATTTCTGATTGGTCTACCTAGCATGGATTAGGAATGTTGTTTCTGTATGTGTATTATATACTTGTTCTTTTTATGAGATTCTGCCATCTTCAGCCTACCTTTCATAAGATTCAGTGATATCTTTCATAAAATTTAGTGATCTGGGATAAATGAATTATCCATTTGTAAAACAGAGTAGCTATGCTGTAAAACTCTGTAATGTACACTATTTTTTTCTTTAAAAGCATTCTAGGAATTACCAATCTATGTCTCAATTTTTGTTCGGTTTTTTTATTGCTTATTGCATATAATATGAATTTTACATGGCAGCGATGGAACAAGTTTGAAGGTGATGAAATGTTTTATATTGATTTTGTTTTGCACCATCAATATACATTATTTGCTGAGAGTTTTGTATGTTTTCTTCTCTTATGACCCACAATATTAGATGTCATTGTAATAATTTATTGTAAACATATTTGACAGGTTGTAATTTCTATTTTGTGCTTTGTAAAGATTCTTATTATGTATGGTTCATTTTTCTTTAACAGGTTGTTATTGCTTCCTGTTCTTATTTGACTTGTTTTATTGCTTCCTCCACCCAGAGTTGAGCATCTCGTATTCACTGAATCACTGTAAGTTATTTGGCAACTAAATTCTTTGATTTTGTTTTACTACTATTGAAATTAGTACTGGAGAAATGTGACCCTTTTATTACAATTTAAAGATATGTAACACTTTAATATCTTCCAGTAATGGCTCGTCTGCCTTTAATTGTACAAAGTGAGAGGCGTAAAAGAATTGGTCTTGATATTACAATATGGTTGCAAATGTGTACAGTTACGAGTTGATTCTTAGTTGCATTGGGTGCCATACATAGCCTACATACTTATAGACCAAGGATTAGATCCTATATTTTAGATTTTTATGCAAAACGAGATTATGTGAAAAGACTTGTATATGCTAGTGACGAGACCTGTATTGAACAAGTTAGGATGAATAGAATTGCCTTTTCTAAACTATGTGAGATGTTACAAACTTTAGGGGGATTGAAGTCATCAAGGAATATGCTTGTTGATGAGCAAGTGGCAATATTTTTACATATCATTTCTCAACACCTTAAAAATCGAGTTATCAATCGTTACCAGATCATTTCACAATGTTTTAAATGTTGTCATATGCTTACAAGATGTGTATTTAAAAAGGCAGAGCCAATTACAGCTAATTCTACAGACCCAAGGTGGAAATGGTTCAAGGTATTAGAGTGATTTTTATATATAGCTCGTACATAATTTAGTCCATTTAGATTTAAATATAGTATCCTAACCCGAGATTTTATACATGTGATGTAGAATTGCTTAGGTGCTTTAGATGGAACCCACATCAAGATTAGGGTTCCAACAGTTGATAAACCTAGATATTGAACGCGAAAAAGTGACATAGCAACAAATATGTTAGGTGTTTGTAGACCTGATATGCAATTTGTTTATGTTCTTCCTGGTTGGGAAGGTTCTGTTGCTGATGGACGAGTTCTTCGAGATGCCATTAGTAGGAGACATGGACTAAAAGTTCCTCATGGTAAAGTGCAAAATTAGAGGAATTTGGATTGATTTTTAAGATCATACTTTTTTTAGGAAATTAACCATGATACATAGTTCCTTTTTATAAGTTATTATTATCTAGTTGATGCTGGATACGCAAATTCTGAGGGATTTCTTGTGCCTTTTAGAGGACAAAGATATCATTTGAATGAGTGGCGTTAGGGTTACCAGCCAAGTACTCCGAAAGAATTTTTCAATATGAAACATGCTTCAGCGCGTAATGTTATTGAAAGATGTTTTAGGTTTTTAAAACTTAGATGGGGAATACTTAGGAGTCAATCATTTTATCTTATGAGGGTGCAAAATAGAATCATTATTGCATATTGTTTGTTCCATAATTTTATTCGAACTTATATGAGTCTTGATCCTATTGAAGCGGAGTTGAGAGAAGGATTACCTACTAATGTGATTGATGACGATGAACCGAATATCGTAAATATTCATCCATTGGATGCATTGTAACATCCTTACCCGAAACCGTCATCGGAATCGAGTAGAAGGCATTACCAAACTTACCGGACTACAAACTCTAATTTTTAGCCAAATTATTATAAATTTATCTTATTGAGGGTTTTCTAAATCAATACGGACATCTCGGATGATTAGGATTCAAATCCTATCACATCGGAAACCCGAAAAAATTTTCACATTCAAAATTACGTCACACGCCCGTGTAACATACAGCACGGCTGTGTGTTAAGGCCGTGCGGCCTTCACACGCCCATGTCCGGAGACCGTGGTCGAATCTGTCAAATTTGCCACGGTCACCCTATACGGTCGTTTGGGGGCCGTGTACTTCACACGGTCAAGACACACGGCAGTGTCTCTAGCTCGTGTGGTACTCAAAATTCAATTTAAAGTGCAGGGGAGGCACGGTCCAAGGACACACTCGTGGGGTCAGACCGTGTGTCACCCACGGCCTTGGCACGCCCGTGCCATGAGATCGTGGAGCATTCTGCCAAATTCGACACGGTCATGACACACGCCCATGTGTCCTGCTATGCAGGCCGTGTTAGGCTATATGCCAAGCCTTAGCCCTTCCAAACCCAACAAACATCCATACTATTCAAATTCAACCAAAATAAGGCATCTACCCACAAGAACTATATTTACAAATACCATTTACAAGGCAATTATCATTTACACACCTACTTGATAGGCTTATAAAAGAATATCTATGCTAAGACTAGCCATCTATACATGCCAAAAATCAAAATACAAACCATGTTTGCCAAAAATCAAAATACAAACTATGTTTTCAAATACCAAGATGGCTTGATAGTGTAGGACGAGCTTCCTTCGATCACCAATCCAACTTGTAATGTGCTCGGTAATATAAAAGAAGGGCAAGGAAGAGAAGTACGCTACAAGTAGCTTAGTAAGACATAAGTAATTTAAAAGCAGATGCACATTATCTAATTAAGGCAATTGATTTCCACATAATACAAATGCAACATTCATGAACTTACTCATTACATACTCTTACCACATTGTTCAATTATAGATATTCCATGCACATGTCCTATTCAATTTTATTACCCTGCACCATGGCTTCGCACATTAACGTTAATCTTTTCCCGTTGAACTTTCAGAAAAGAAAAAGGATATGCAGAGATTGGCATCAAGTGCCTCACAATAATATGGCCGAAGCCACCACAATATGTAGCCAAAGCTACCTCAATATGTAGTCGAAGCTACCACAATATGTAGCCGAAGCTACCACAATATGTAGCCGAAGCTACCACAATATGTAGCCAAAGCTACTACAATCAATGAATCGCAAACGTAATCTACTAGTCTGCTCACAGAAGCTGACAGGTGACTGCAACACATGCTTGTACACCCAGCACCCGGGATACGGAAGCAGAACCCTCAAGTGACATGTCACCCATATCCAAAATCAATCTTACAGTTCAAACGGGATTTTCCATAATATACAAATTATGCAATTATTCAATTCACCATTCATATTCATACATTTTCACATGTAATTTATCAAATAATTAACGATAATGCAAGTGCATGATAATTTACTCATGACTTACCTCGATTACGAAACAAATAGCTCGTACTAATCTACTATCTTTTCCTTTCCACGATTTCGATCACCCTCTGTTCTTTCTTGATCTAAATAAATGCATTTAACACATTTTATCAATATTCTATCCAAACACATTCATAAACCGGACTCTTGGGCAAAAAGACCATTTTGCCCCTAGTCTCGGAAATTCAATTCCACTTCATTTTCTTGCATTTTAGACTCAATTAAACCTTTTTACCAATAAAACAATCCAAGAATCACTCACATTCACATACTTATGAACAAACTTTTCTCTTTTCTCATTTTAGTCCCTTAGAGACGTTTTTGTCAAAAACTACTTGTAAAAACACGTAATTAATACATTAATAACTCATTTACTACCAAAACTCATCAAATAACATATTTCTCTAAAATGGGGGATTTTCAAACCCTAATTTCTTCACAAATTAATGGCAAAATCATGAAATTCAAGCCTCAAGGAACTCAAAAATACGAAAATAATTGAAAACGGGGTTGAAATGCACTTACAAATTGCTTGAAAAAGTCCAAAGCTCTCTTGGCTATGGAGGAGGAAATTTCGGCAGAAAAATTGGGGAAGAAGATGAACATTTTCATCTTTTTCTCATCTTTTATGATAATTTTTACAAAGTGGACAAAAATGCCCCTAGCCTTGTTTCTCAAAAACTTTTCTAGAAATGCCCTTTTGTGTCCATACTACTAACTCATGGCATAATTACATCATAAACACTCTTATATTCATATCACATTTCAATCAAGTCCCTATTTCATCTAATACTCATATTTTTCCCTATTTGCAATTTAATCCAAAATTTTCAATTAATCACAAAAGCAGTAAATTTCTAAACGATTTTCTCACAGAACTTAATCAATAAACAAATGCGATATAACATTCACAAAATTAACTTATTCCATCTTGGATTTGTGGTTACGAAACCACTATTCCGATTAGGCTCTATTTCAGGTTGTCACAATCCTCCCCTCTTTGGGGATTTTCATCCCCCAAAATATTACCAGTAAACAGATGGGGATATTGACTTCTCATAACCTCTTCCGTTTCCCATGTTGTCTCTTCCACTCTATGACGTTGCCACAACACCTTTACTAGCTCAATCTTTTTATTTCTTAACTGTTTTACTTCCCGTGCTAGAATTTTAATCTGTTCTTCATCATATGACATGTCTGGTCGAATCTCAATCTCAGTAGGCTCAATCACATGTGATGGATCTGATCGGTACCGACGAAGCATAGAAACGTGAAACACATTGTGAATTCTTTCCAATTCCAGAGGCAAAGATAACCGATAGGCAACTGGACCAATTCTTTCAACTACTTCATATGGACCAATAGAGTGCGGACTTAGTTTACTTTTTCGGCCAAACATTAAAATTTTCTTCCACGTGGAGACTCTTAAAAATACTTTATCTCCCACTTGGAACTCGATTTCTTTCCTTTTTAAATCCACATATGACTTTTGTTGATCTGATGCAGCTTTTAGACAATCTCAAATTATCTTTACTTTATCTTCAGTGTCTTTTACTAAATCAGTCCCATGAACATATCTTTCATGAAGTTCAGTCTAATACAATAGAGTCCGACATTTTCGCCCATATAGAGCTTCATACGGTGCCATTTTAATGCTTGACTGATAACTGTTATTGTAAGCAAATTCAATCAAAGGTAGATATTTGTCCCAACTACCTTCGAACTCTAAAACACAACATCTCAACATATCCTCGAGCACTTGAATCACTCTTTTCGATTGTCCGTCTATCTGAGGATGAAAGGCAGTACTAAAATTTAACTTAGTACCTAATACCTCTTGCAATTTCTTCCAAAATCTCGAAGTAAAATGCGGATCTCTGTCGGAAATAATAGATATAGGCACACTATGTAATCTAACTATCTCAGAGACATACAACTCCGCCAATTTGTCCATAGGAAAGTCCATTTTCACCGGAATGAAATGAGCTGACTTGCTTAACCGATCAACTACTACCCAAACAGAATCTTTCTCTCTCGGCATCATAGGCAATCCGAAAACAAAATCCATGGTAATTCTTTCCCATTTCCACTCGGGAATCATAATTGGTTGGAGCAATCCCGAAGGCAATTGATGTTCTGCTTTTACTCTCTGACATACCAAACACTTTGACACAAATTCGGAAATATCTCGTTTCATGCCCGGCCACCAATATACTTTCTTCAAGTCTTGATACATTTTCATGCTACCGGGGTGCACTGACCATCGACTATCATGAGCTTCGTGCAAAATCTTCTGAGTCAAGTCAGTATTTCTCGGTACACACACTCTATCACGAAACAATAGACAACCATCCGAATCAACTCGAAAATTAGAATCATCCTTCATTTCACATTGAATCCGTCTCATCAATAACTCATTATCCGCTTTCTGAGCTTCGCAAATTTCTTGCAAAAACAATGGCTTCGCCACTAACTCAATATTTAGCGAACCATCATCAGACATCGATAATTCCGTATTCAAAGCTCTGAAAGCAAACAGAGATTTTCTACTTAAGGCATCAGCAACTACTTTTGCTTTACTCGGATGATAATCTATCACAAGCTCATAGTCTTTTAGTAGTTCCAACCATCTCCATTGTAGCAAATTCAATTCCTTTTTAGTCATAACATACTTCAAACTCTTATGATCGGTGTACACTCTACACTTTTCACCGTACAAATAGTGCCGCCAAATCTTCAAAGTAAAAACTATAGCGGCTAGCTTCAAGTCGTGGGTCAGATAGTTTCATTCATGCGGTTTTAATTGCTGAGAAGCATAGGCTACTACTTTTCCTTGTTGCATTAATACACATCTGAGTCCATTTAAAGACGCATCACTAAACACGACAAATTCTTTTCCTGACTCAGGTTGTACTAACACCGGCGCTTCGGTTAAACATTGTTTAAGCATTTCAAAGCTTCGCTGACATTCATCGGTCCAAGTAAATTTAACTTCTTTTTGCAACAGTTTCGAAATCGGTAAAGCTATAATCGAAAAACCCTCTACAAATCGACGGTAATATCTGGTAAGGCCCAGAAAAGTTCTGACTTCAGACACATTCTTCGGAGGCTTCCATTCTACAATTGCTGAAATCTTATTGGGATCCACTCGGATACCATCTCTCAAAATAACATGTCCCAAAAATCCTACTTCACTGAGCCAAAATTCACTTTTACTGAACTTAGCATAAAGCTTCTTTTCTCTCAAAATCCGCAATATTATCCTCAAATGCTCAGCATGCTCGGTCTCACTTTTAGAGTATATCAGAATATCATCAATAAAAACCACCACAAATTTATCTAAATAAGGTCTGAAAATCCGGTTCATCAAATCCATGAAAATGGCCGGAGCGTTGGTCAATCCAAACAGTATTACCAAAAATTCATAGTGACCATATTGGGTCCTAAAAGCAATTTTAGGCACATCGGATTCTTTAACCTTCAATTGATAATACCTAGACCTCAAATCAATTTTCAAAAACACTGAAGCACCCTTAAGTTGATCAAACAAATCATCGATTCTAGGCAACGTATACTTGTTCTTCACTGTCACTCTGTTAAGCTGACGATAATCAATGTAAAGCCTCAGTGACCCATCTTTTTTCTTGACAAATAAAACTGGAGCACCCCATGTAGAGAAACTTGGCCACACAAAACCCTTGTCAGTCAACTCTTGCACTTGTGTCTTCAACTCTTTTAACTCAGTCGGTGCCATTTTATATGGAGTAATCGATATCGGAGCAGTACCCGGAAGTAATTCAATACCAAACTCTATCTCTCTATCTGGAGGTAAACCAGGTAATCCTTCCGAAAAGACATCTAAATATTCACAAACTATAGGCACAGATCTGATATCTTTCTCAGACATTTTGGTATTCAACACATATGCTAAATATGCATTACACCCACTTCTCAGACATTTATGAGCCAACATTATAGAGATCACAGTCGGAACACAATCTAACTTATCTGTTTTAATTCAGAATATTTCATCATTATCACAATTCAACTGAAGGATCTTTCGTCTACAATCTATCTTAGCACCTTGCATGGTTAACCAATCCATTCCCACAATAACATCAAACTCATCAAAAGGAAGCAACATTAAATCAACAGGGAAACAGTGACCATGAATCATCAAAGGACAGTTCTTACAAATTTTGTCTACTATCACATGTTTTCCTAACGGATTTGAAACTTTAACTACAAATTCAGTACACTTAACACAAAGATTCTTATCAGATACTAAATTCACACACACATACGAATGAGTCGATCCCGGATCAATTAAAGCAAGAACAGAATTATCATAGAGAGAAAATGTACCAGTAATCACTTCCGGTGAAGATGCTTCCTCACGAGCCCGTATAGCATACGCCCGAGCCGGAGCTCTCGCTTCAGATCTTGTAGAGGTGTCCTTTCTTTCACCGTTACTGTTATTCCCAGACCCCACATTTCTTGATGGTCTTCCTACTCACATTACTTGGTTTTACATTTTGAGATTTCCCGAATTCTTCTCTTTTCGGGCAATCTTTAACAAAATGGTCTTAAGATCCACAATTAAAACAAGCTCGATTACGCACATAACATTCACCCGAATGTTTCTTCCCACAATATTAGCATTCAAGCCTATCAGATCTCACACTACCAACACTTGTTGCAGAAGTAGTTTGTCCATTCGGTTTGAAACATTGCTTACTACGATCCCTCTGAGAAAAGTTTACCGAAACATTTGATCGAGAATTCATCTCTCTTGATTTCTTCGATTGTGATTGAAATGATTGGCCCATCGATCTTTTCATAGAATCTCTAGCTTCATTCTCAACCTTCTTCTTATCTTTGCTTAATGCTTCAGCCTTGACAGCTCGTTCAACTAACACTACCAACTCTTTAATTTCCAGGATTCCCACAAGTAGTCGGATGTCTTCATTCAGCCCATCTTCGAATCTCTTACAAAGCCTTTCTTCGGTAGTTACAAACTCTTGAGCATACTTGCTCAATCTGACAAACTCTCTTTCATATTTGGCTACTGACATACTCCCTTGCTTCAATTCCAAAAATTCTTTCCGCTTTTGATCGATGAAGTGCTGACTAATATACTTTTTACAGAATTCCTCTAAAAAGAACTCCCACGACACTCTTTCTCTAGGCACAACGGATATTAAGGTATTCCACCAATGATAAGTGGAATCTTTTAGCAATAAGACAGCACATTTCAAGCTCTCATCTGGAGTACAAGACAATTCCTCCAACATTCTAACAGTATTCTCTATCCAGAATTCAGCCTTCTCGGGATCATCATCCATACTGGCTCAAAATTCTTCGGCCCCATATTTTTTGATTTTATCCACTAGGGGTTTAGAAGGTCTTACCACTTCTAGTTGTGGAGGAGCTATAGGAACAGCTTGAGGGACAAGAGGGGGCGAGGGAGGTTGAGCATTCGGATTCGCCCGAATGAACTCCGTATACCAATTATTCATCATATGGAGAAAGGCTGCCCGAGCCTCATCTCTTTGACCCTGAGCCTCGGGACTATTCTCAATAGGCGCTGTCCCTTGCACGGGAGTAGGCGCATTACTCTGAGCATCATCAGCAAGAGCTCGATTGGGAACCATTTACTATAATAGAAAACAATTTGAAATCATTAGAAGTCGTCACACTATCAAGTTTTATTTTGGCATGTATAGACTGACTATTACACTTGCTACGTTAGTCCGAGAATCGGCTAAACCATGCTCTGATACTAATTAAAATGTAAACCCTTACCCAAAACCGTCATCGGAATCGAGTAGAAGGCATTACCAAACTTACCGGACTACAAACTCTAATTTTTAGCCAAATTATTATAAATTTATCTTATTGAGGGTTTTCTAAATCAATACGGACATCTCGGATGATTAGGATTCAAATCCTATCACATCGAAAACCCGAAAAATTTTTCTCTTTCAAAACAACGTCACACACCCGTGTAACATACAGCACGACCGTGTGATAAGGCCGTGTGGCCTTCACATGCCCATGTCCGGACACCGTGGTTAAATCTATCAAATTTGCCACAGTCACCTTACACGGTCGTTTGAAGGCTGTGTACTCCATACGGTCAAGACACATGGGCGTGTCTCTAGCCCGTGTGGTACTCAAAATAAGGCATCTACCCACAAGAACTATATTTACAAATACCATTTACAAGGCAATTATCATTTGCACACCTACTTGATAGGCTTATAAAAGAATATCTATGCTAAGACTAGCCACCTATACATGCCAAAAATCAAAATACAAACTATGTTTTCAAATACCAAGATGGCTTGATAGTGTAGGACGAGCTTCCTTCGATCACCAATCCAACTTGTAATGTGTTCGGTAATCTAAAAGAAGAGCAAGGAAGAGAAGTAAGCTACAAGTAGCTTAGTAAGACATAAGTAATTTAAAAGCAGATGCACATTATGTAATTAAGGCAATTGATTTCCACATAATACAAATGCAACATTCATGAACTTACTCATTACATACTCTTACCACATTGTTCAATTATAGATATTTCATGCACATGTCCTATTCAATTTTATTACCCTACACCATGGCTTTGCACATTAAAGTTAATCTTTTCCCGTTGAACTTTCAGAAAAGAAAAAGGATATGCAGAGATTGGCATCAAGTGCCTCACAATAATATGGCCGAAGCCACCACAATATGTAGCCGAAGCTACCTCAATATGTAGCCAAAGCGGGGTTGAAATGCACTTACAAATTGCTTAAAAAAGTCCAAAGCTCTCTTGGCTATGGAGGAGGAAATTTCGGCAGAAAAACTGGGGAAGAAGATGAACATTTTCTTCTTTTTCTCATCTTTTATGATAATTTTTACAAAGTGGACAAAAACGCCCCTAGCCTTGTTTCTCAAAAACTTTTCTAGAAATGCCCTTTTGTGTCCATACTACTAACTCATGACATAATTACATCATAAACACTCCTATATTCATATCATATTTCAATCAAGTCCCTATTTCATCAAATACTCATATTTTTCACTATTTGCAATTTAATCCAAAATTTTCAATTAATCACAAAAGTAGTAAATTTCTAAACGATTTTCTCACAGAACTTAATCAATAAACAAATGCGATATAAAATTCACAAAATTAACTTATTTCATCTTGGATTTGTGGTTGCGAAACCACTATTCTGATTAGGCCCTATTTCGGGCTGTCACATGCATGGGCTACTTGGAGGATGGAACTAGCCAACCAAATGTTCGATTAATGGAAAGCATTTAGAAATTAATTAGGTTTAGAGTAAAAATAGTAAACTTTAAGTTGTTTATGTTACTTCATATATCTAGTTTATTAAACTTTGGTGGTGTTTGAATTATTTTTTTTTGTATTGTACTAGACTTGTTGAATGACAATTTATTTTCTTTTGATTCATCATGGGTTATAATTTTATATGTTGACCTTTTCATGCATAATATTGAAATTAATTTTAATTTGCCTTTTTTCTTAAAATAGTTATGTCGAGGAACCAAAAGGAAATAGGTTCCAAAAGAAGATGATGTGTTGGTTGCTTGTATGGTCAACTTGCAAAATGTTGGAACCTTTAATACAGATACGAGATTCAAAGCTGGTTATTTAAATGAGTTGGAAAAAATGTTAGAAAAAGTTTTACCCAATGCCATGTTGAAGGCTAAACCTAATCTTGAATCTAGGAGTAGGGCATTGAAAAGGGTCAATCGTTTTTGACATGCTTAGTGGAAAAAACAATTGTGGCTTTGGTTGGGATGAGCATAGGTAGCTTGTTGTTGCTGAAGATGCGGTGTAGAACTCATATATAAATGTAAGAATTATTTCAAGTCTTTATTATCTTCTTTTGACCAAACTTATATCTAATATGAATTTCTTATTTTTATAGAGTCATAAAGAAGCCACTCAATTCAAACATCAGAGTTTCCGTTATTATGAACAACTTATTGCCATCTATGCAAAAGATCAAGCCACTGGAAAAGATTCTCAAACAACCACTGATATTATTGAAGAAATAAATGTTAAGGATATACCTACTATAAATACTCATGAAGAAAGAAACAATCCCCATGGATGCAAAGCTGATATTTCTTTGGATGACATGGATCTTTCAGCTACACAACCACAACTAGCTAGAAACCAAGGTGATTCTAAATTATCAAAGAAGAAAAAAAAATTTCTGATGCAAGTGATTCTTCTACTTCATTTAATGATGCTGCCACTTTATTGGCAGAAAATATACAGACTGTTGGCCTTGAAATCAGTAAGAGTATTGCCTTTGAAGTGCTAATTCAACAAAAGTTAGAAATGACCATTCAAGAAAGTGCTTTAAAATTATATCCAACATTATGTGAAGTAGAAGGTTTAACCAAGGATGAGCACTATCGCACATTGAGCAAACTTCTAGATCATCTAACGCAAACGCTCATTTTCTTTAGTTTACCTTTTGTTGTGCGATTGGACTAGGTTAGAAGATTTTTTGCTGGCCATTAAAAATCATGGTTGTGTTGATGATATTTTGGTAACTTTTTGTGTTTGTAATATTTGGATGGTATAATGACGTGATAGAATGTCATTACAATGTTGTAACTTTTTGAGGTTTTAAAATTTTATAACATATGGATTATGACATAGAAACTAATGAAATCATGTAATTTTTTGTTAATATATGAATATTATGTTTGGATGTGAAATATAATTCTCAAGTTATTTATTACTTCTAATATTTTATTTTTTTATTGTAGAATAATTAATTTATTTGTTTCACTAATGATATTTTAGCACATTAAATATGTATTACAGTTTAAAATTAATAAAGTACATTATATATTATTTTTATAGTATTATATATTATAATTTTTTAATTCATATAGTAATAATTATATTAAGAATTTTATTAAATTATATATTATTTTATTAAATTATTTTTAATAATAATCTTATTAAAATTTAATAACAATAACAATAATCATCTACCTAAAAAAAATTCTACTAAGGGTATTCTGACCATTTTAGTTTTTTTCCTTATGCTATTACAACATCATTCCATTCATCCAAACACAAGAATACTATTACAGTTCTATTCCATTCCATTCAACCAAATAGTTGAATTACTGATTACAGCTCTATTCCATTACAGCTCTATTCAATTACAACCCTATTCCATTACAGTGAACCAAACGTACCCTTAGTGTGAGTCTTATCACAAGTAATCCGGTGCAAAATAGTAACCATACATGCAACAATCCATTTTCAGAACAAAACAATCGTATAGCAAAACATAAGTCGGCAAGTATATTGAGCATTGTGAATGTCAATGCAATGTAAGAATAACAAGAAAGATTCTACCCATACTCCATTACACTTCACAGTAAGAGTTCCCCAGAACTCTTCCAACCAATACACTCAAGTTTGTGGTTGAACCACCAGTATTTGTAGATAAACTGATAGTAGTAAAAATTATGGATGAACCACTAGTATTTTCAGATAAAAACATTTGCAGATAAATTGCCACTTGTTGTGGATGCACAACATATTTGTAGATAAAAGCTGTTAGTAATTTGTGGATAAACCACAAGTGTTGTAGATTATTAAACTGCCAGTACTTCCTCCGTATAGATGTCTCACCCCATGAAATGCGGTATGACATGCTTGTAACAGTATCATGTAAAAATAGTAGACATGCTTAACATGTATTCGGTTCAACAATAATAGTAGGCAAGTTGAACATGCAATCGGTAATACATTGGTAAGAATAACAATATCAGTTCATCAGAGAAACAGTGACAGTAGACATGTAATATTCACATATCATCATTATACAGTAGCAATTCAATCATCAACTCATATATTCTAGCAAGTTCATAATTTCAGGGACTCAATAATATAAGTGAAAACTCTAGAAATAATTTGGGGACTCTATAGGGACTAAACTGAATAATTCAAAAAAGTTTGGGCAATACTGTAAAATAGGGGACACACGACCTTGTGAAGTTATAGGCTGTGTGGAAAGGTTACATGACCGTGTGAAGCTATAGGCTATATGGAAGGGTTACATGACCATGTTTCCTTGTATGTAAGTCCCTAAGCTACCCCTTTCTAATAATTTTGATGTTTTTGAGATCGTTGCAACTAGGTCTAGCTAGCCCGTACCTTCGATTTTGAAACTGTTAAAGATTTTGAATGTTTCCATTAATGAATCTTGTGATTTTTAATGCTAGATGATAAATTTGGAATGTTGCTTGATATTTAAAAGTATTTTGTTAAGTGATTTTGATGAATTTTTTTATTGGGGACTAATTTGTTAAATTAATCAAAGTTCAAGGATTTGATGTGAAATTTTCATAAACATGGGTTATATTTGGAGCTATGAACATTCATATAAGCTTAATTTTGGGTAAAAATGGTTAATTTTCATGTTTGGGCTCAAGAACTAAATTGAATAAAAATAAAACTTTAGGGCCAATTTTGAAAAATGTCAAAAAGACCAAATTGCATAAAATGAATTATTAGATTGTCTAAATTTATATATTGTATGAAATTATTAATTTAGATCAAGATCGGGTGGAAAATTGAGGAAAATAGAAAATTATCAAAATGCCCCTAAACTTTGGTATTTTTGCAATTTAGATAGGTAAGTTCGTATAAACTGTATTTTGTATAATTTTGATTAAATTGAATGTTAATATGTGATTATATTGTGATTAAATCAATATATATATATATATGTTATTATGCAATTTATTGTGTTATGAAATGATGTAAATCCAAAGACATACGACGATTACTGAGTCCCGTTTGAACCTTAGGAATTCGTAAGATACAAATGACATGTCATTAGCGTTATCGATTCTCAGCTTGAGAGAGCTTACCGATATTCAGCTCACATGAGCTTACCAATATTCAACTCGTATAAGCTTACCGTTTACAGCTCGTAAGAGCATACTGATTCAGAGCTCGTATGAGCATACATGTACAAGAATTGACAGATTACAGTTTAGTGCACCTTGTGTGTGCTACAGGAGTATGCAACGATATTCTAAATGGTTCAATAGGCAATGTTTTGTTATGAGATAATATGAGTTCAATATGAACTAATACAAGTTTATACACGAAATACATGGAAATGATGGTACATGATATATTAATATATTTAAATGGATGATATATGTATATGAAGAAACATAAGAGAATGATATGTATCATAATATGTACATATATGAATATCTTTGATATGTTGATACATGGAAATTATGTAAGTTGAGACAAGTAATAAACTCAAGTATGACATGTTGAGATAATAAGGTTATCGATGTTGAATTTATATGAAATATGTTCAAGTATGCTAACAAGTGTTATTGTTTGATGCTTAGGTAAGTGCCAAGCTGTTGATTGAATACTAATATGTTTAATTATAAGTTGCATTGAAATGGTAAGTGCTCAAATGAAAATATGCTTGTGCTTATCAACGACTGGTAACGTTTAAATTTCTAATTTTTTATTAAATGGTTTATCATGTGATTAATTCGAAAAGGGCTATGTTTAAATGCACTAGCTTGTGGCTATGGTTGTATGATATGCTTATGACTTATGTGTTATGCATATGGAACGGGTGTGGAAAGTAAAGAAATGTAAATGAAAATAAAGAAATTTGGAATAGTTTAAAGTTGTTTTAAAATCTTACCATGCTAGGGATAATATGTATAAGTGATGCTATGAATTTACTCATTTTGTGAGTTGTTGAATATGGTTTCATGAACTGTGTGGTATTGGTATATGTTTATTATTGATGTGTATAAATTTCATATTGGAAATGGATTGATATGATTAAAATTTATACGAGCTTACTAAGCATGCATTGCTTACATAGTTGTTCATCTTTACTTTTCAGATTATCGGAAGCTCTATCGGGTTGGAAGCTTGTCAGAGCTATATCACACTATCCATCGATTCTATCAGTACTTTTGGATGTTTTGATTTTGGTTATAATGACATGTATAGCTTATTTTGGCTAAATGTTGGCCTATGTATTTAAATGTTGAAATGGCCATTTGACTTGGTTGAGTTTTGGTATATTGATGGTATAATGGCAAAGTTTGGCATAGATGTGAGTGGCCTTATTATGGTTAATGTTTCACTTGTTTGTTTGAATGATAAAAGATGAAATGATAGTTGAATATGTATATGGCATATGTTCTTTATGATATGTGGTATATGTGGTGATTTGGTACCTTGTTGTGTATAGGTATTTTGGTTAATTGATATTAGTTAAAGAATGGCATTTTGATACCAAATGGTTTGTGTCTTTTATAAGTAAGATTTATAATATGTATGTATGCAAATCAAATTGGAAGTTAGTTGTTTATTTTGACCAAACGGAGTAATTGGTTATACATGTTTGTAAGTTGTTATTTGAGATGCCTATATACATATTGGTTGGGTGTGGTTATACTATATGTATAAAGCTAGATTATGCATTATTTTGGTGCCTTGCTATGGCTAGTATACATGTGCATTTTTTACTGTAGGTACATGCCTTGTTAGGTGAGAAAAATGACTTGTAAAATAGCCTATTTTCGTCCACATGGGCATGTGTCTCAACCGTGTGTCCCTTGTAGCTTGTAAAGGATTGCAAATCAGTATGTTCACACGCCCTGGCACACAAGCGTGTGGCTTGGTTGTATGACCCAAGTTAGTGAGTTACATGGGCACGGACACGAACTGGGACACGGCCGTGTGTTCCTATTTCGAATGCCCACATGGCCTAAGACACGAGGGCGTCTCTTTTCCGTGTGTGTCACATGGCCATGTGACCCCTGCAGCTTTGAAAAAATTCAAATATTTTTAAAAAAATTTTCAATTTTTCGATTTGGTCCCGATTTGTTTCTTAGGTGTATTTTGGGCCTCGAGGGCTCGAATTAGGGACAATATGTATGAATTTGATTTGTTTTTGACATGAATGCTATATTGTAACACCACAAAACTTGACCTAGAAGTCTAGACTGAATCCAGGATGCTACATTGATTATTGAAGTGACCGTAGGAAAATTTTACAAAACGAGTCACTCATATTTCCATTTCTGAAACCATTCAGATGTTTACGAACCAAAACATGTAATCACTTAAAATTCCATTGGTAAAATTACAGTTAAGTTTATTTCAAAACCAAGATTAAGTGACTAAATAAAAGTCTAAAACAGAAATTTTAACACAGAATTATGAAACCTTACAGTTCTAAAACCAAATGGTAATTAAAAATGAAAATGCAAACTAAAATTTTTTTCCCACCAAGACTGTCTGAGACATCCGCGTACTGAGTCCAGCATCCCAAAATTTTGAAACGTACAAGAAAGGGGAAACAAAAAAAGGGGTGAGCTACACGAGCTCAGTGTGAGATCAAAATCGGCTAACTACGGGATCAAAAATAGAGAGCAAGATAGTAGTTCAAAAGCGGAACATGCTTATAAAATTATACAAACCAAATGGTAGATTTGAGACAGAATTCCCGATAGATACTAGCAATTCAAATCATATCAAATATCAATCAGTCAAATAGTCACAAGAACTTTTCAATCAGACAGAAACAATTAGAGTCCACAAAATTCACATTGTCATAAATGCTTTTCAGTCGAACAGTGCAAACAGATAGTCTAACACGCAGAACAGTCAATAGATGCATATGAATGCAGTTAATTTGTAAAACCCACCCATACAACCAAGACTCCTCTCCGTCCCCTGATCACACCACATAAGAGCTATTAAGCTCATCCAACTAATCACACCAAATAGGACCTTGAGAAGCCCATCCAATCCTACACACCATATGATATCATCTCGGGTTGCCTGACAATGATGACTATCAGAAAGTCCACAACCTTCAAGGTACTGGGATTGCCCATGACACTTTGTTTATTGGGGCTAATAGTAAGTAGATAAATTGCCAAATCATATATTACGCAGCAGAGCTGGCGTTTAAGTTGTACAGTGCCATACGGTAACTGCGAAACAGACATGTAGTATGAACTACCAAATCAGATAGTGATGATACACATTGAAGCTGACATATATGTAGTACAGTGCAGTGCAGTAATCTGCTATACCATTAAGTTGCAGTTAAACTGCTAGATCAGATATAAATACGTAGCAAAGCTGACATTTTTGCTGTACGGTGCATTGTGGTAATCTTCAGTACATACAAATTGCAATAATATTGCTAGTTCAGTTTAATTTCAGTCTCTATTCTCTTCAAAAATGCCCCCCAAAATATTTTATGCATATGTATGTGTGCAGAAAAATGAACAGAATCAGAATACAAGGTTTCAGACAGTCACCCAGAGAAAAAAACTCATATCCAGTCAATTAGATCAGAATGCACTCAATCTCAGAGTACAGTGACACATTGACAGTCAATTAGACAGTTATTGAATTCTAGAGTAGTCACAAAATACACACAACACACAAGCACTCACAAACCAATCACTTTGAGACAGACCTGTGTGGTTTCATTGATTCGGATTCAATATCAATTGTAAGTAATCCACAAACAATCTACCTAAAAAGGGGTATATCTATATGAAACACCTTAATATAGGCCATATCAAAGTCCTAATAACCCTTGCTAAGACATCGCTAAGAGTTGGAACACATAAAAGTATAAACTAGCTTTAAAACAACACAAATCAAAATTTGACTAGTTAGGACCACACGCCCGTGTGCTCTGGCCGTGTGGAATAACCTAGGCTGTGTGAGGGTCAAAACGCTCATGTGGAGGGTGGCACACGGCTGTGTGGCAGAGGCACACGCTCGTGTGGCCCAAGGACATGACTGTGTGAATAGGCCATGTAACTCACTGTCGAATTGCTAAAAAGAGTGCAGGGCAAACACGACCATGTGAGAGTCTCACAAGCCCGTGTGCCCACCAGACACGGTCGCGTGTCCCAAAACACATGCCCGTGTGGAATCCCTAAACCCACCAAACACGACTGTGTGTCCCAAAACACACACCCGTATGGAATCCCTAAATCCCCAAATCAGTCACACGACTGTGTGGCTCGGCCGTATTACACCAAATCAGCAAATCCGTAATTCCCAAACCCACAAGCCCATGTACCCAAAGGACACGGCTGTGTGAGAAACGATAAAACCCCCAAGTCTGCCACACAGCCGTGTGGCACCCAATTCAGCCCCAAAATCCTACTTCCCAAAATCACACAACCGTGTGACTCAACACACGCCTGTGTGGCCACCTGAGAGGTTACAAAACCACCCTAAAACAACCCCGAAACTGCCGCTTTAGTCACCAAGGTCGTCCCCAACTTTAACTATATCAAGGTATACTTGAAAACAGAGTATTCCACCTTCAAACTCTAATGATTAGAACCCAAAACCAAATTTTTAGCGCATACCCAAGAAAAATCAAAATAATTACTTGTAAAAGAAGGAAAGTAGATTAGACAAGGTTCGAATCTCACGCCTATTTTGAGATCAGAGAAAATGGCAGAGAACTAAAAATTTTCAATCAGCGAGAAACATCATTTTCTCCCCAAAAGAAGAAAAGAAAAGAGACAGAGAGAGAAAAAGAAAAGAACGTGCCAACCAAAATCAAATAGAAATAAAAATAGAAATAAAAATAATCATAACAACAATAAAATAAATTAAATCAATAAAATAACATAGATAGAAAAATAACACTAAAAAGGAAATTCTACTCAGAAAGTGCACACAAGGCTTTGAGCTTAGAGCCCAGAGGTAAACTAACACACAACGAACCACCAAACCAGCAGGCCCATTCTGCTACTTGAACGCACAACTTAACTTAATAATGTTACCTTCTCACTGTCCCTAACCACAAAATCCAAAACTTTTAGGCCTAAAATTTGGGGTGTTACAACTCACCCCTCCTTAATGAAATTTCGTCCTCGAAATTTCCAACTAATGAAATAGTCATAAATTACAGACTATACCACTACGCTCTCACTACATACTCTAACCCCAAAACACTATCAAACTTAACTTGCACATAAGACCTCTCACTCACACCCAGAACACTTAACCATTGAAGCAGATAGATATTACACACACACACACACACACACTATACTTTAATCAACACGTCCCATATTTACCAACATACCTGACTTAAAACCGTTGAAGGCACTCTCGAATCTAATGCTTCTTAGACCCGCACCTGAGACACGCTCCTAACTTCCTCCAACAGTAGTCCGGATGACACCTCTTACAATGCTCACAACATAGAATGCTCGTACCAGTACTAACACCACCTTTACTGTCACTCAGATGTGTTCTAACACACTTCGCAGAACGAGGCTCCAACCTCAAAGAACTGCGATCTCTCTCCTTCACACAGTTCATGCACCTAGCCTGAAGTGACTCACTAATCTCCCTTATCCTAGCCTCAAACACTTCCTCTAGCACTTCTCTCACTACCTAATTCAGTGCCTCAGTACCAAGCTCTGGTTATCACCACCCAAAGTTGGTGAACTCGCATTGACCTCTAACTCCTGAACAGTTTCACATTTCGAAGAAGCAGACGATTTCTCGCAATCTTACCTACCTTCGAAATTCATATCTGTCGCATGGCTAACTTAGAATGCCTATATTTTTAGAACACAGACACAATTGTAATAACAGAATCTACATTTCAAATTTTATAGTTTCAAATTTTCTCGAACCAGCATCGGAGTCTCAGACATTTTATTTTTGTAAACCATTTTCAAAAGACAAACCATTTCAACTTTCTGTGGTATAGTTCTTCAAATATTTTTCAAAAACAATTACTTGCGCATACGTCCACATAAAAACACAGGTCAATTTTTTCAAACTTGACTCTAATACCACTAAATGTAACACCCCAAACCCCAGCTTTGAAGTCTAGACCAAATCCAAGATGCTACATTAATCATTGAAGTGATCATAGGAAAATTTTACAAAATGAGTCACTCATATTTGCATTTCTGAAACCATTCAAATGTTTACAAGCCAAAACATGTAATCACTTAAAATTCTGCCGGTAAAATTACAGTTAAGTTTATTTCAAAACTGAGATTAAGTGAATAAATAAAAGTCTAAAACATAAATTTTAACACAATATTATGAAACCTTACAGTTCTAAAACCAAATGGTAATTAAAACTGAAAATGCAAACTGAAATTTTATTTCCACCAAGACTGTCTGAGACCTCCGCGTATTGAGTCTAGCATCCCAAAATTTCAAAACATACTTGAAAAGGGAAATAGAAAAGGGGGTGAGCTACAGAGCTCAGTGTGAGATCAAAACCAGCTAACTACGAGATAAAAAATAGAGAGCCAAAAAATAGTGCAAAAGTGAAACGTACTTATAAAATTATACAAACTAGATGGTAGATTCAAGACAGAAGTCCCGAACAGATACTAGCGATTTGAATCATATCAAATCACAATACGCCAAACAGTCACAAGAACTTTTCAGTCAGACAGAAGCAATCAGAGTCTACAAAATTCACATTGTCATAAGTGCTTTTCAGTCGAACAATACAAATAGATAGTCTAACACGCAGAACAGTCAACAGATGCATATGGATGCAGTTAAGATGTAAAACCAACCCATCTAGCCAACACTCCTCTCTGTCCCTGATCACACCATATAAGAGCTATTAAGCTCATCCAACCAATCACACCATATAGGACCACGAGAAGCCCATCTAACCCTACACACCCATATGATATCATCTAGGGTTGCCTGACAACGATGGCTATCAAAAAAGTCCACGACCCTTAGGATATTAGGACTGCCCACGACCCTCAAGGTATTGGGACTACCCATGACCCTCAGGGTATTGGTGTAATAGCCCAGTTTTAGCTAAATCAGAACAGTGGTTTCGTGTAATAGCTCGATTTAGACCCTAATCGGAACGGTGGTTTCGGGACCACGAATCTGAGTCAAAAAATATTTAAAAATTATTTTCTGTGTTTATTTTGTCTAAATTTATATTTGTGAAATTTTTGTGATTTAATTTTGTTGTTTGACTGTCCGATTAAGTAAAAGAACTTAATCGCGTAAAATGAAAATTTGGTGGTTAAATGTGAAAGTGCTTAATTGTTGTTTTATTTATAAGTGGAGGCATTTATTATGTAATTAGACCATTAGTAATATTGGTGGACAGCTAAGGACTTATAAAGGTGATAATATAATGTTTTTAACTAAGGTTAATATTGTAAATTAATTAAATAAGTTAATAAAATATAAGCATATCATAAACAAAGCCATGTATATATTATTTTCATGTTCTTGCCAAAACAAACAAAAGGAAAAGAAATAACAAGAGCTAGGGTTCGACCATCTTTAAAGCTCAATCAAGGTATGAATTTAGCTCGATTTTTGATAATTTCTACGTTTTTGAGATCGTTGCTATGTTATCTTCAAGGCCCAAGCTTGAATTTTTTATTTTGATGAATATTTTGAGTTATGCCATTGATGAGAACTTGTGATTTTTTTTGTTTGATAATGAAATATAAAAGATATGTTTTGGGTTAACATATTTTGTATTGGAATTTTTGATGATTTTGATTAATTAGGACTTAATTGCAAAAAAAATAAAAATTTGAGGAACTAAAATGTGAAATAAATGAAATTTATGGACTAGTATGGCTACTAGGAGCATTCGGCCTAATATGGGTGTTGCCAAATTTTGCCTATTTTGTATTTTGTGCAATAGGGATTAAATTGTAAAAAGTGTAAATGCTAGGGGTAAAATGGTAATTTGCCTATTTATGTGTTTTTGGACTTAATTGAATGAAAATATGTTGGAATGAGCTTAATTTGAATATGTTTAGATTAAGAACCAAAGAAATCAGATTTTTATCGGGGGAAAACTAAAATTGTCGACTAGCTATCCCGTTCCGTTTTTCCTCACTTGAGGTAAGTTTATAGGCAGATAGGCGTATTTAATTTTATTTAAATGCAAAGTATAGGTGCTGAAATGAAATGTATGATTTTATATACACTATAGCTGAATGTGAAAGAGTTTGATTACAATGTTTTCGAATTTGTTTTGATCGAGTTATGACGTCCGCAAGTCCCGTATGAACCTTAGGATTAGTTAGGATACATATGTCATGACATAGGAATTCTGATATGTGTGTGCGAGTAAGACCATGGCATCAATATGTGACTCTGATATATATGTGCGAGTAAGACCCTGTCTGGGACAGTGGCATCGATATGTGACTACATGTAAAACCACGTCTGGGACATTGGCATTGTATAGTATGTGTGAATATCCGAGTGTCCTATCCAATTCCGAATGGTTCATCGGGCAAAGATAAGTTGTGATCAAATGTGTAAAACGAGATAAATGTCTAGATATGAAATAGCTTGTTGTCTACTTGAAATAAGGTAAGTATATGACTTGGTATTCATTACATAATAGGTACATTGCAAACGAAGAATATATGTGTATATGGTATGTGTATTCGGTTTGAGAATGAATAATTTGTGTATCATTGAAATGTTTCTTAAATATGTGCATATATGAGTTGGTATATTCGGCCATATATGTTATATATATATGTGTTGTTATACTATGATTCTTGAGCTTGCGTATATAAAAAAAAGTATGTATGATTATTTATGACTATTTGGTTTGGAAGTTGATTAATAATATGTTAAAATGACTATGTGAGTATTCAGCCAAGGTGGGTAATTGTCTATGAAAATGTATTATGGAATTGGTAAGTTTAAGGTCAAGCATGGTAATGTTCATGTAATTCGTTTAGTTAATATGAGTTAACTATATTATTGAGTTATTTATTTGCTTATGACTTACTAAGCTATAAAAGCTTACTCTGTGTGTTCATATTACTCTGTTTTATAGATTTTTGAATCAAGTTACGAGCTCCAGGATCGTTAGCAAAGTTCATCACACTATCTATTACTTCGGTATTTAAATAATTAAACTCGAATTATAGCATGTATAGGCTGGAATGTGTTTTGAAATGTTGGATAACGGTTTTGTATAATTTGAGCCATGCAAAAATGGCTTAATTCCCATGTTAATTTTGGTTATGTTTTGATTATGGTTCGAGCTCACTTTTGATTATAATGCTATATACTATGCATGAATCGTTTATGTAATAATGGTTGGCAAATTTGGAAATGGTGGATGTGATGATCATTATATGTATATATTTTTATAGCATGATTAATTGATTCGGCTAAGGATTTGGGTAGGTAAAACATATACGAATTGGTTTGAATAAATTATCTTAATAATGTATTGGTACATTTAGACATACGATAGAATTGAATAAGATGGTTATGTTTAAGTTGTGATTCGGCATTACTTATATGAATATTTATGTACATAATAATTTGACTTGATTTGTTTGATACATGGTATTTAAGATTTGCGTTTTGTATATGTTCATATGTGGTTAACGTCTTGTAATAATAGAAATAATCTCCTTAGTTGATGAGTATTTTCAGTCCAACTTAGTTGGATTATGATTGCATGCTTAAATTGGTTACCATGAATTTGCTATTAAGGTTGGGTAATTGAATATGTAATTTTAGGCCTATTAGTTGATATAGTTAGTAAGAGTACTTTTGGGTAGTGTGTGTTCATAAATCGGTTTAATTTGCTAACGCCAAGTGCGCATGACCTAACGACTAAAATTAGGTGTATAGATATATATAGTCTTTAATGATTAATACTTTAAATGAAGTATATGGAAATGCATGGTTGATGCCGTATGTTTTTTTTTTCTTACTTGTACTTAATTACAAAGCATGCAAGTTCAAAATTTATCTTGACCTAGGCCGCATATGTAAGTAGTTTCATTTATGTGCATTATGGCTTGTTAAATTATAATTATATAAATGATTTGATAGTATATTTGACTATGTTCATAATAATTAAATGCTGTGTATATTAATGCATTACCTGCAGTAAGTATTATGTTATAATTTGATATGACTTGTGTTCACAATGTGCAAACCAATGAATGTTTTGAGATGTAAGTAACTACATTTTATTTATAAATGGGTTTGACTAGGGTGAATATGTAACAACCTGGTTTTCACCCTAGTCAGAAGGGTGGTTTCGGGACCCCAAAATCGAGTCGAAAATTTTTTTTCCAAATGATCATTTTTTTTTATATGCCTAATATGTGTGTCAATTCATGTGTGAAATCTTTGATGTATTGATTTAGTAGTATGAAGGTGAATTTAACTCAAAAGGGCTTAGTTGTGAACTTTGAAAGTATGCTAGGTAAATGTGTGATGACTAGCAAGAACATGCAAGTAAAGTGGTGGACTTGCATGTCAATTTGACCTATTTATTTTGAGTGGCCGGCCATGACAAGTTGACCTCCACCAATTCTCATTTTGTTTGATTATTAAATTGAAATTGATTAGAAATAATGTAATAAAAAAATAATAAATTAGATGAATTAAAGATGAATAAAAGAATAAGGGGAAGAAAATATGTGTTAGTGGGAGGAGAAACCAAAGTTGGTTCATCCTTGTTCCTCCATTGCCGTAGCTAGATAAGGGAAAGAAGAAAATTTTTGTTACAATTTTCGGCTAAGGAAATTGCTAGAATAAGGTATGTATAATGCTACTCTTGGACATTATGCATAATTTGAATGGTTAGTTTGGATTCTACCTATTTCGTGGTTCAAATTTTTGTTATTTTGGAAGATTGATATTAGGCCATGGAGGTTAAAATTCTTGATAGATGATTTGATGTCATTGGTATGGAAATTTATGTTGGATGTGTTGAGTTTGCTAGTTGTTTTGGCGTGAAAGTTAAGGTTTTAGTATTTATTATGTGATTGCCGAATTTAATTTTTAAGCATTCGGTAGTGTTCTAGATTCATTGAAAAAAAAAAAAATGTTTAATGCTTTATATGTTATATATATATGTGCCTGTAAGTTAAATTGAGATTTGTTAAATTGTGGAAGGAAGGTGCCGAATGTGATTTTTGAAGGTGTCCTAAGGAATAATATTAGTGCGGCTTGAGTTTAATGACATTCGGCCAAAGGCCCTATGTGCTGGCAAATTCGGATATAAACGTTTAGGTGTTATTCATATTGTATTTGATGTTTTGAAGAATAAGTAGTGAGTAATTTTAATTGGTGACATTCGGCATTACTTAATTAACATTAGAGATGAGTGCATGAAAGGCTGGAATTTTGTTTTAAGTGGGTTATAACCTTGATTAGAGCAAGATAGGATCGGCCATGAGCTTGATTAAATGATTCGGTCATTGTTTGGCATAGGGGACCATATTAATTTGTTTGTTTTAAATGAAGTCAATTGAAATGGTTTTGATCAACTTGTGATTTGGCAATTATTTATAAATAACCGTACAAGTAGAATTTATTATATATATATATATACATTTGGAGTGTTAAATAATTAGATGTTAAGGTCATTTGCACCTTAACTATATGATATACCTATATTAGATTAAATTGCCTATTTGATAAGTGATTAAATAGTAAATGATCTCAGTTAAGTAATTAAATAAATCTATTTGTTTTAGAATAAGCTCAAGAGCGAAGAGAAATAAATTCGGATCGAGGGAAAAAGAAATTGATCGAATAGTCGTTGTGTTTGTTCGATATTAGTCAAGGTAAGTTTTAAGTATTAAATTTCAGTTATTCATTAATGAATTATGCTTTGTTAAGAGAAATTAACATTTCCTTGTTGTGTACTTATATACATGCATAATGTGGATAGGTATACAAGAATGAGTAATAAGCTTAACTATATGAGTATATTGCTGCTAGTTGCATTCATGAAATGGATAGAAGTAAAGTTTTGCATGTTCTCATCTTGTGGGTCGATACTAAACAAAACAAGGGAGAAAAGTTTCTTTGACATTTGTTTACTTAAAAGCCAAGGTTTTTATTCTGTTTACACATATGTCTTAAGGAAATTAAGTGATATGTTAATGAAATGTTGTGTGGCCGAAAGGCCTTTGATAAATGGATGAGCTATAAGTGCGTGAGGGTAATTGAGTGAAAGCAATCATCTATTGATGTGCTTGTTACATGTGAGATTTTTGAATTTAAGATAAGGATTAGTATGTTATGCTAAGTATTTATAAAATAAATTGTGACTCCAATGAGTTAAATGTATATAGTACCGAATGACCATTACAAATTACAAGCAAGTTATTCGTAAGTGATATTGCTAATTGCAATTATAATATGGAGGCAAGCTTGTGATATGTTTTCATGATTAAATGGTCAGCGTGTAATGAATGTGAGTGAGATTGTATACGCCACTATTGATTTATAAGTGCAAAAGATGAAAGTGATTTAGATTCATAATGTTATGTTAAATCGAATGATGTTAGTATCAATTTGTATGATATATATATATATCCGAATATATGGCTCATAGCCGAATGGTCACTATGATTTAAGCTAGAATGGTGAATCAGATATGTGATGTTATGTGTGACTTTTGAACCGAAAAATTAAATGATGTGTTATATCCGGGCCTAGTCCCGAAGGGCATATGTGCCAACGGTATATCCGGACTTGGTCCGAAGGGCCTTTGTGCCAGTGTTGTATCCGGACTTGGTCCGAAGGGCCTTTGTGCCAGTGTTGTATCCGGACTTGGTCCGAAGGGCCTTTGTGCTAGTGTTGTATCCGGACTTGGTCCGAAGGGCCTTTGTGCCAGTGTTGTACCCGGGCTGGGTCCCGAAGGGCATTTGTGCCAGTGATATATCCGGGCGGCGCCCGAAGGCTTTCATGGGGAAAATACGCAATTTCTGTCGTAATAATCTTAGTTAATGAGTTTCATCACCCTAAATTTATCAGGTACGTACCGTACGCAGGTTGTAAATTGGGTTCTGTTTAAATTTCGATTATTGTATAAATGATACTGTTTCCGACTATTTCAGAAGGTTGTATGAAAGTATATGGCTAATCCATAAAGTATATGTGTTTCGGTCCAAGTAGATATATGTTAATACCTCGGAAAGATTATATGAGCCTATTCGATTGAGGTATGAAATTTACACCAAAATGTGAATGTTCTATGTCGGTAATGGTATGCTTGTATAATAAAGTGTATGTGCTGAAATTACTCTATGTATTAGTGCGCAATCGACCAAAAGACTGTATAGTCTAAGGGTGAGTAGTTTAAGGATTCATGTGCTAAGACAAAGAAGGATTATAATCTGCCAATTTTAATTATGGGTGATAAGGGTTACGCATGTTCCTTTGTATACCTATATGTTAAATTTTTATACTTGTCATATTGAAATACTCGAAGACATTGATGTAGGTGCATAAGATGAATACGTATTAGCAAATGATTGGGGCTATTGATAGATTTAGATTAAAGTAAGTGGTAACTAGGGAAATTGTAAGTGTATTAAGATTTAGTGCATATTGGTGATATGAATTTACCATGTGCATCCAACTTCGGTTGATGAAGAGTGTGTTTTGGGAATAAATCATGAAAGGATTATATAACTATGTGAATACAAATGTTAAAATAAAACATGGATTAAGTAATATGTTTTCGCCTGTTTGAATCAAAAACATTTGAAGTAATGCATATGCGAATCTTAGTCCGTCTTGGTTAACAATGCGAAAGTCTATATGTATTGGTTAGAGATGCTGTATTTGAAACTTATAGTTGAGAGGGAGTTCTAGATCAACTTCATCGAATAGTAGAAATGATTGAACAATGATGTAGAAAGAAACCATTTCTGACTCAAAACTCAATGTAAAATATATATATATATGAATGCATAGGCATAAATCAAGTCATGAGAAATTTTGGTTAGGTACTTTCGGTCAATTGAGACCGTACTCAGATTCATGATTAATATTTTTTTTTGCTTAAAACTTACTAAGCTTACGAAAGCTTACCCTGTTTGTTTTGTGTCTTTGTTTTGTAGATTGGGGACTCTGACTACCAGCTCGGGGATCGTCAGCTTCTCGTCACACTACCTACTATTCGGTAACCATGTGCTTTGTTTGGTTTTAGCTTATGGCATGTATAGGGTGGACAATGAGTAGAACGATACTTTGATTTTTGTATATAGGTCTTGTGAGTATGCATCACATTGAACTTTCTCGTATAGGTTTTAAACTCGAACTTCAATTGTGTCAATGAACTTTAGTAAGTGAATGATCTTTGTTCAAGAAAATGTTCAAAAAAAAAAATTATAGTCCCGATCCTATTTCTAGTCCTGAGTGACGCCCCGTCCTATTCTGACGACGGTTACGGGATAGGGGTGTTACAGAATATATATATATATATATTAATATTTGAAATTGTGCTTTAATCAGTAATGCTTCAGGACCCTAATCCGGCGACGGATTCGGGTTAGGGGTGTTACATTTTTGGAAGCATAAATCTGATGTCAAAAAAAATTTTTAATATTAATTTTAGTGTTTACAGCATGTGAATTTATATGTGTGAAAGCTTTGTGAAATAATTTTATCGTTTGAGTGGTTAATTTGTTAAAAGGTCTGAATCGCGTAAAATGCAAAGGTTGCATTCTAATTGATTAAGTGCTTATTTGCTAAGATTAATTACATGAGAGGTACTTATGATGTAATTAGACCATAATTAGTGGATTATGACATAAATGGCCATTCATGATGTGTTTTATTAATGATTTTATTAAGGTTAAATTTGTAATTTAGTAATTAAAGATAATAAAATTAAAACAAAACAAATGATGTTAATTTGTTCATCTTTCTTGACCGAAAATAAAAGAGAAAAAGAAGCCATTGAAGCTTCATTAAGTTCGGCACTTGCATGATTCAATAGATCAAGAAAACCGAAACTTGGATCTCGATCGAAGGAAAAACAAAGTTCTCTACTAATCGATCAGTTTAGCTGTTTTAGCATCTGAGGTAAGTTCGTATGTTATAAATTCATTATAAATGTATTTTATATGTTTTGATATGGCATGATTTGTGTTTATGTGATTACGGATAAGCTCGAAAATGAGTCAACGATGATTTGACAGTTGCAAGCCCAGTTGAACCTTATGAATAGTTAGGATGCTAGTGACATGTCATTAGGGACATTTGAGTTGGCTTCGGGCCATGATATAGCACTACGGGTGCAAGATAAACTGATTTGGCTTCGGGCCATGCATATCGGTTGATTTGGCTATAGGCCATGAAATCAAAATTATTGATAAGTTACGGACCATGGTATAGGTGCTTAGTTCAATGGGTAAATGGAAGACGAGAGTGTGTATGAGATTTGTACGAGATGGTACAGGTATGTGTATGAGTTATTTTAGCATTGGATTAAGAAAACGATGATGAAAGTATATAACTTTATGAATGAGTATTGGAAAGGTTTGTTAATTGAAATAAGTTATGTGTTGGTGGTTTCAATTAATTGAATTATGTTTATGTGATTGCATTAAATTTATTTCATATGAGCTTACTAAGCTTTATAGCTTACTTGGTGTATTTTTTTATGTTTTATAGTGAATCGAAGCTAGCTCAAATTCGAGGATCGTCAAGAATTATCGTCACACTATCTATTGTTTATTCGGTACTTTTAAAGTTGTAAATATGATATATGGCTTGTATAGGCAAATGTTATCTTGGTATGCTTTTGAATTATGAAAACATAGCCATGTGATTTGGCTTGCATATGTTAATGTTGGTATGTATATGGCCATGTGAATTGGCTCATTTTGAGAAGATTGTTAAATAGTATATGACGTATATGTTATGCCTTGTGAAATTGGCCATTTTGGTATGGTTGTTTTGTTGGTTAAATGGATAGATTACATAGTGATTTGTAATGGTGTTTAATGGTTGTGAATGGCATGGTTTTATATGGGATTTGATTGAAGAATTGATATGATCTTTGAGGTTGTATTTAGTAGTTGAATTGATGATAAAATGCATGTTGTTGGATCAAAGTACATGAATGATATTGGCTCGTTGATTTGGTACATTTTGAGTAGGAAAATGTGTTTAGTATTGGATGATATTGCTATAGCATTAGAATGTGCATATTTTGGTATGAATTTGGCTGGAAATTATGTGTGAATTGATACTTGTTTTGAGCTGGTAGGGTTGACCCTTTTGGGTTGCAAATTGGCCTTGTAAATGGCCTATTTTTGTCCACACGGGCAGAGGCACGGGCATGTGTCTCAACCGTGTGTGACACACGGTCATGGTACATGGCTGTGTGTCCCCTGGTGTGGCAATTCGAATTAAGTTAGTATGCTCCACATGGCCTCAGACACGGGTGTGTGACTGGCCGTGTGGCATAAGTTAGTATACCTTACAATTTTGGCATGGCCAAGCACACGGCCTAGACACAAGTATGTGAGGCCATTTTGAATAGGCACATGGGCTAGACACACAGGCGTGTGACTGTCCATGTGACCTAAGTCAGTATACCATCTTGTTTTCACACGGCCATGCATACAAGCGTGCAGTCAGCTGTGTGGTGCAAGTCAGTATGTATGCCCTATTTTCACATGGCCTGTGACACGGGTGTGTCTAAAGCCATGTGAGTCACACAGCCTTTTCACACGGGTGTGTGACCTTTATAACTTAGAAAATTTTGTAAGTTTCAAAAATTTTTGTATGTGATCGGTTTAGTCCCGAACCTTCACTAAAGCATGTTTAAGGTCTCGTAGACCTTCTAAAGGGACATTGTGGTTATGAATGAATGTGATATAACAATATATGATCAATGTATGTGATATGTTTGTATATTGATGTGAATTGATAGGTAATGCCTCTTAACCCTAATCCGACGATGGAAATGGGTTAGGGGCATTACAATTGGGGCTAACTGTAAGAAAATAAATTGCCAAATCATATATTACGCAGCAGAGCTGGCATATAAGCTGTACAATGCCATGCGGTAAACCGCTATACAGACATGCAGTATGAACTACCAAATCAAATAGTGATGATACGCAGCAAAGCTGACATATATGCGGTACAGTGCAATGTGGTAATCCGCTATACCGTTAAGTTGTAGTTAAACTGCCAGATCAGATATAAATACGTAGCAAAGCTGACGTATATGGTGTACGGTGCAGTGCAGTAATCCATAGTACATACAAATTGCAATAATACTGCTAGTTCAGTTCAGTTTCAGTCTCCTTTCTCTTCAAAAATCCCACCCAAAATATTTTAAGTATATGTATGTGTGCAGACAAACGAACAGAATCAGAATACAAGGTTTCAGACAGTCACCCTAAGACAGAAACTCACATATAGTCAATTAGATACAAAATGCACTCAATCTCACAGTACAGTGACACATTGACAGTCAATCAAACAGTTATCAAATTCTAGGGCAGTCACAAAATACACACAACACACAAGCACTCACAGACCAATCACTTTGAGATAGACTTGCATGGTTTCATTTATTCATATTCAGTATCAATTGCAAGTAATCCACAAACAATCTGCCTAAACAGGCATATATCTATACGAAACACCTTAATCTAGGTCAATAAAAGTCCCAATCATCCTTGTTAAGACCTCGCTAAGAGTTGGAACACACAGAAGCACGAGCTAGCTTTAAAACAACACAAATCAAAATTTGACTAGTTAGGACCACACGCCCGTGTGCTTTAGCTGTGTGGAATAACCTAGGCAGTGTGAGGGTTAAAACGACCTTATGGAGGGTTGCACATGGCCGTGTTAGAAAGGCACACGCCCGTGTGGACCAAGGACATGGCCATGTGAACAAGCCGTGTAACTCACTGTCTAATTGCTAAAAAGAGTGCAGGGCAGACACGGTCATGTGACCCAAAACACACGCCCATGTAGAATCCCTAAATCCCCAAATCAATCACACGACAATGTGACTAGGCTGTGTGACACCAAATCACCAAATCCCTAATTCCCTAACCCACATGCCCGTGTACCCAGGGGACACGGCTGTGTCAGAAATGATAAAAACCCCCAAGTTGGCAACACGGCCGTGTGGCACCAAATTCAACCCCAAAACCCTAATTCCCAAAATCACACGGTTGTATGACCGGACACACGCCCATGTGACTGCTAGGGAGGTCACAAAACCAACCTAAAATAGCCCCAAAACCACCATTTTAATCACTAAGGCCGCCCCCAACTTTAATTATATCAAGGTATACTGGAAAACAAAGTATTCCACCTTCAAACTCCAGCAATTAAAACCCAGAACCAAAGGTTTAGCACATACCCAAGAAAAGCCAGAACAATTACTTGCAAAATAATGAAAGTAGATTAGATAGAGTTCGAATCCCACCCTTGTTTCGAGATCGGAGAAGACGACAGAGGAGCGAAATTTCTCAATCAGCGAGTAATACCGTTTTCTCTCCAAAAGAAGAAAAGAAAAGAGACAGAGAGAGCAAAATAAAAGAATGTGCAAAACAAAATCAAATAGAAATGGAAATAAAAATAATCATAACAATAATAAAATAAATTAAATCAATAAAATAACATAGATAACGAAATAACACTAAAAAGGAAATTTCACTTAGAAAGCACCTACGAGGACTCAAACCTAAAACCTAGAGGTAAACTAACACACAACGAACCACAAACCAGTTGGCCCATTCTGCTACTTAAACACACAACTTAATAATGTTACCTTCTCACTGTCCCTAACTACAAAACCCAAAACTTCTAGGCCCAAGATTCGGGGTGTTACATATATGATATGAAATGTTCGTATTTTTTGCCTGTTTGAGTTGTAAACTTCAGTAATGCTCCGTAACTCTGTTTTGGCGACATATTCGGGTTAGGGATGTTTCAAAATGGAAGAGAGGAGAATGGCTCGAACTCGGGTAACTAGTAAGGAAAGCTTAACGTTTTAACTATTAGTGCTAAAGTCTATTTCTTGTTTACTTTTTATTCCTAATCGTATATATTTTAAATTTAGCTTTTACAATTAACCCTATATATTTTGGGGTGTGGCAACTCTCCTCTCCTTAAATAAATTTTGTCCTCGAAATTTACCTGGTTTAAACAGATGACATTATTAATTTATTGAGTGATATAATTCCCTTGTGGCCTTTTTACTGCAATGGTACTTCCATAAAACCTTATCAAGTGGGATCTGTTTCCTTCTTAGAACTTTTACTTCATGATCTAGAATTTTTATGGGTTTTTCCTTAAATTACAAATCTAATCTCACCCCAATCTCTTCAATTGGTACAATATGGGAAGAATCAGATCGATATCCTCTCAACATAGAGACATGGAAGACGTCATGGATATGGTCTAATTTAGGAGGTAATTCTAATTGGTATGCCACTAGACTGACTCTCTTAAGGATTCTATAAGGTCCGATAAACCTAGGGCTTAACTTGGCTTTTCGTTCGAATCTCAACACTTTTTTCTATGGAGACACTTTCAAGAAGATTTGGTCTCTAAAACTATATTTAATGTCCTTTCTCCTTAGGTTCGCATACGACTTCTACCTATTCAAAGCCACCTTCAGCCTATCCTGGATTAATCTAATTTTCCCTTCAAACTCTTGTACCATTTTGGGACCCAAAATTTTTCTTTCACTCAGTACAGTCCAACATTGTGGTGTTCGACACTTACGATCATATAAATTTTCATAATATGCCATTTGTATACTCGATTGAAAGATATTATTATAGACAAATTCAGCTAGAGGCAAATGTTCCTCCCAACTACCTCAAAATTCGATAATGAAATTCCTTAGCATATCTTCTAAGATCTAAATAACTTGTTTGGACTATCCATCAGTTTACAGATGGAAGGCAGTGGCTGAAATCCAAGCGAGTATCTAGTGCCTCATGTAATTTCTTCTAAAATTAAGATGTGAAACGGGGATCTTAGTGTGAAATAATTGATACGAGGACCCCATGCAACCTTACACTTTCCGAAATATATAACTTAGCTAGCTTTTGGAAAGAGTAATTCGTATGAACAAGTAAGAAATGAGTTGACTTATTAATTGATCTACTATTACCCAAATTGAATCTTTCTTTATGGGTATTAAGGGTAACCCACTAACAAAGTTCATTGTTATTCGCTCCCATTTCCACTGAGATATTTTAATCGATTGTAGTAAGTCGGAAGGGAACTAGTGTTCAGCTTTCACTTACGGAAATGTTAGGCACTTAGCTACAAATCCTATCACCTCATGTTTTGGTCCAGGCCACTAGTACAGTTCCCTTAAATCCTAATACATTTTATATTTTCTAGGATGCATGGCATATGGGGTAGCATGTGCTTTCTAAAGTATGGACTAATTTAAATCATTATCGTTTGACAAACTATACCTTCCACGAAAGCACAAAATACCCTTGTCATTAAACCCATAGTCCTTAGTTTTTCCATCTTCCATGTAACACCCCAAACCTGACCTAGAGGTTAGGCTCGAATCTGGCATGTCACATTAAAGTGTTTTTCGAAAACCTTGTTTTCATTGAAAGCCCTTCTTATTTAAAAATTGTTGCCATTTAAACCTTGCATAAAATCTCAAATTTTGTTTACTTGTTTTCAAAACGTGGTTTATTAAAAGCTATTCTCTTGTAAAATGTTATTACCCTTTTAAACCCTATTTGTTGCGGAAGATTTATTTAAAAGAAATCGATTTACAAAAATGAGATGTTTTAAGAAAAACGGTTAACATTTTCGAAAGTCATGATTTACCTCTAACAGATATAAATCAAAGTAAATAAAAAACCCAAAGTTAAAATTTAGAAATTATAAAGGCCTTATTACAACTCAAAACCAAATTAAAGTACTCATGAATAATTAAATAGAAAAATAGAAGCACATGTATGGCCATCTCTGAGTCCCCCGCAGCACCAATCCTCCTAAGGCTGGGGATTACCTGAAAAGTTAATAAACGGGGTGAGTTTATGAAAACTCAGTGTGTAATCCCCTTACTAGAGTAACAGTCAGTACACAGAGACAGAAACAGAAACAAACTGGGCCAATGCCCTTAAAAGAAACACTACAGTCTAATTTAGAGCATACGTGGGCTAAGCCCATTACAATATCATTTGGGTCACAGCCCATAACAGAATCAATTGGGTCCAGCCCAAAATAATAACAGAACAAGTGGCCTAAGCCCAATCCAGAGATAGACCTCAAAAGCAGATATGCAACAGTGTGAGTATGCATCCCATCCCAATCTAGCCAACACATTACCCGTACTAACCCTACACATTTGTGGGTAATAAGTTAACCCACCCATCCAACACACCAAGCTTAGCACCAGTTGCACCACTAAGTCAACAAAATGGCTCAATGCCTTAGACAGAATAGCTAGAAACCGTAAATATCGTAGCAACGCTGCCAAATAACAGAACTGTTGAAAGCCGTAAGCAGAATGGCACAAAGCCATTGATAACTGCATTATGTTAGGCACATAGCCATCAAATAGGGTAACATAATCAGCACACAGCCATGGGTAAATGTGATTGACACATAGTCATCAATAAATTCGATTGGCACGTAGCCGTAGGTAAGTACAATTGGCACAAAGCCATAATCAAGGTAGCACAGAGCCACAATTAGGTCGGCACAGAGCCATAATTAGAAAAAAATAGCTTTAAGCCATCAATACTAAATCCACAATCGTCTCGTACGACTCGTGTGATCCTATCAGAACAAAACTGGTTCCACAATCGTCTTGTGCGACCCTATCAGAACAGAACTTCCTCCATAAGCAATATCTCAACCCCATGCAGTATGTCATGTATGTGAAACGTTACACCCATAAATAATCATATAAATCACAGTCATACATTCTCAGTCAAACATAGTCAAATCAGTCAAATTGTATCACCAGTAAGTCGTATAACCTCAAGGGGCAAAATGATCTTTTTACCCATTAGGGGTATTTTAGTCATTTCATACTACGGGGGTATTTTAACAATTCTACCCTACAAAGGTATTTCAGAAATTCTACCCTACAGGGGTATTTTAGAAATTTCTCAAACTAGGAGTATTTCGGTAATTTCACAAACCAGGGGTATTTCGATAATTTCGTAAACTAGGGGTATTTCGGTAATTTCACAAACCAATGGTATTTCGATAATTTTACAAACTATGAGTATTTCTGTAATTTCAGAAACCAGGGGTATTTCGATAATTTCACAAAGCAGGGGTATTTCGGTAATTTCGTAACCTAGGGGTACTTCGGTAATTTCATAAACCAATGGTATTTTGGTAATTTCACAAACCAGGGGTATTTCGGTAATTTCGCAAACTAGGGGTATTTCGGTAATTTTGCAAACCAGGGGTATTTTGGTGATTTTACCTTATAGGGGTCTACAGTCGCCTCGAGCGACTCAAGTATTCTAAATAGAGATAATGCTACGAATAGGCCTAAGGCCCGTTCTCAGCCCAAGTGGGCCCACACGCTCGTGCGGCCCTTTTTGCCCAAATCTAGCCACAGATATGAGATTCACATCGTCTAGTCCAATATTTACTATACAATCATACAATTTGACCGATTGGGCCCACGGGCCATTAGGCCTACATGGCCCATTTTGGCCCATCGTGACGCAAAGCAGCCTAAACCCACTAGAATACTCATGATGGTCTCAACTATCACGTCAAAGCTCCCACACGTGCGCTCGCACACTCGTGTGGCTACCATCACCGTGTGACCGGTATTTAGGCATTTCGACATTTGCCGTTCTACAGCTAGAGTAGTGTGAAATACACACCTGATAGGTATTTAAAGTTAATCGGTGCTCTGAACGTTGTTATGCCCAGAAGCCAACAATAATCGCACCCTTGACTCCCTAGGGGGTGTGTTGATCAACTACAGTCACCACCACCGTGACCCAACGGCATACAGATCAACGAATGATCCAACGCCTAACCCAAAGGAACACGCCACAATGCGAAAGGGATAAGCCAAGAAAGGTATGCTTACTCTCCTCATGGTTTGTTCTATTTAAAGCCAGCTTCTCGCCTATTCTCATGTTAGCTTCCCGATGTGGGATTCTCCATCAATCCTCCAAAACTAACTCATTAGCAAAATAACCAACCTTTGCATGCAAAGGGATTCGAACCAAGGTCCTCTCGATAGCCATGCCACACCACCGACACTAGGACACAAGCTCTTTTGTATCATAAGTCCACCACATTTAACTTTAAAGCCCACCTACTCGCTTCCAGATTTATTTAAAAGAGAAACCAAATAAATTGTAAGAGCCAAGACTTAAACCTTTGACTCATTGCTTCCCCTATGGCATCACTTCCTTGCCACTAGACCACATCTCCTTTTGTGTCTTATTTTAGCCCCTTTTATTTATAAGCTATCCCACTTGAGCTTAAGGTTCCATTAAGGCCAAAAATCCAATTTTACTTATCAATCTCATAATTGGTTTTAGCTGATGTTTAAAAATTCAAATCATGCCGAACAATTCAAAAACTAAAATCCAAAAAAGAGTCTCAAGCCATAGTCTACAAAAATAAAAACAAATCCCAAAATATCAAGTACCAAAATATAATGGTTTTTCTAAAAAAATTTTAGTACACCTCCATAAGTTGAGCCTGACCTAACCTCTATTATCATCTGAAAAGCTAGAAACTAAAAGGTTGACACTGAATCAGATTTATCATAATGCATAATGATGATGTCCATGCAACGCTTTTTCAGAAATAGTGTCGATTTTTTAGAATACAATTCTTACTCATCTCTGCTACACACCATAACGAGTTCCCCAGAACTCGTCCATCCAATAACACACCAATAATATGGACAAGCCACTAGATATTATAGTCGAGCTACTAGAAACAGAAATTTATTGTCTAGCCGCCAAATAATGCAAATATACTGCCAGATACAGAATATTGTGGACAAGCCTGTAACAGCCCGAATTTGGGCTTATTTAGAAAAGTGATTTCAAAATCATTAATCTGAGGTTGGAGAAATTATTTTAGCATTATTTTATGTGTTATAGTATTTTTATAAGAGTGCATGAAAATTTTGGCAAATTAATTTACGCGATTGTCAGCTTAATTGTGAAAAAGGACTAAATCCTATAAAAGGCAAAAGTTTGATTTTATTAGCAAATGGTGTTAAATGGTCATGGAACTAAAATTAGGAGTCTTTAATAGGCAAATAGACCCATTTTATTTAGTGTGGCCGGCCATGAGACAAGGAATTAAAGAAAATCAATTTTTGTCAACCTTTAGTCAAAATTAGGTGAGAGTTTATCAATTAAATAATGGCCTAAGAGCTAGCTATTATCTTTTTCATTCTCTTCTTCATTTCACCGAAAAAATTTAGTCAAGAAAGGGGTTTTGGAAGCTTGAAAACTCAGCCACTTATTTCTCTTGAAAGTAAGTGATTCTCATGGCCTTTCTTGATAATTTTGGTATTTTTGGAACCTTGTAGCATGGGCTACCTATTGAGGGGACTATTTTGAAAAATGGCTGAAAGTTTAGAGATTCACCATGAAAGTATAATGTTATGAAGGAAAATGAAATATTGTTGTTAAATAAATAACTTTTGTGAAAGAGTTTGCATGAAAACACTTAGGTTGGACTTAGTTGTGAAAGTTGTTAAATTGTGTACTAAATGCATGAAATAATGGGAATTGTGGGCTGCCATAAGAGTGAAAAGAGTTTCGTTAGGCTTGGTTAATAAGGAAATTTGATAAAAATCAATTTCTGAGCCTAGGGTAAAATGGTCATTTTGCAAAAGTCTAGAGGCAAAATGGTCATTTTGCCAAATTATGAATTTTGAGTTGTCTAGATTAATACGATGATTAAATTAGTGAATTTTTATCATTATAGATCAAGAAGTGCGAAACATGAACCTAGACCGAGGGAAGGCCAAGCAAATCGACTAAATCGAGAAGTCGTTCATATTTTGCATACCGAGGTAAATTGTAGGTAAATAACACAACTTTACTATAATTATGCATGAAATCATTGAATTGGTTTAAATTGATTAATTGTGATTATGAGTAGTGCGTTGATGAGAAACGATGTGATAAACCTGGTTGAACTGTAGGAATAGATTAGATATTCATTGCCATGATACTAGGGTTATACGAGAGCTAATGCAAGACCATGTCTGGGACATGGCGTCGGTCTCGTTACATGTTAGTGTAAGACCATGTCTGGGACATGGCATCGACACGTATATTGCTAGCCAGTGTAAGACCGTGTCTGGAACATGGTGTCAGTGTTGCTACGAGTGCTAGTGTAAGACCATGTCTGGGACATGGCATCGACCTCAGCAGGCAAGCTACTGTAAGACCATGTCTGGGACATGGCACCGGCTTGGAGATGTGTCAGTGTAAGACCATGTCTAGGACATGGCATCAGCATAGATAGAAGAGAGCTAGTGTAAGACCATGTCTAGGACATGGCATCAGTCTCGAGATATGAGAGTTAGTGTGAGACCATGTGTAGGACATGACATTGACTTGACATGTGAGCTAGTATAAGACTATGTCTGGGACATGGCATCGGCTTAATACCCTATGTTTGAGGCACATTGAATATCCTTTCATATTCTAAATAGTTCAATGGGAAATTTTAAGTTAGTGTTAAGTTCGAGAGATATTATGATGATCTTGTGAGTGGTGTAGGTACCTAAATAAAATGTATAAAATGTGAGCTCAATAGTATATTGTATGATTAGTAAAGGATGAAAACGAGTAAGTTATGTTTGTGGCCATTCTTTGTATCATGCACAAATTATGATGTATTGAAAGCATGTCTTAGCATGGGAAATTGTTGTCTTTTATTTACTTGCAACTTACTAAGCTTTATGCTTACTCCCTCTCCTTTCCATTTTCTTATAGTGTCACCTAAATAGCTCGAGGATCAAAAAACGTTAGAGTCATCGCTCGCACTATCCATTAAAACACTTGGTATAGTTAGTCTTAATCTTTTGAATATGGCATGCATAGGATTTTATTCTTGGTTAAGTGAAATTATTTTGGGCCAAATGTATTGGCTTGAGTTTTGAAATGCCTCATTTTGTATAAGGCCAAAGATATTGGCTAATATTTGCTAATGATATCTAAGTGAAAATGTAGTTGTTTTTAATGAAAGTGGAAGTGTTATGGATGAGCAGGAGTATTAGGATAGTTGTATAAATGTTTGGTTGATTTGAGTATGTGAATATGTGTGAATGCCTAATGTTGGCCCTTGGCTTGATAATGGTGAATTGGTATATGTTTGATGTTGTTTCAGGGTGGTAAAAGGCTTGGTAGATAGCCTTATATTGTCCACACAGGTAGACACACGGCGTGTCTCTAGGCCGTGTGTGACAAACGGTTTGCCCTACAGGCATATGGTTAGATCGTGTGTCCCCTGCACCTTGGATTGGTAGAATTAAATGCCCAATATTAAACACACAAGCTAAGACACGACCATGTGTCTCAACCGTGTGGAGGACACGGCATAGCACACGAGCGTATGCTACAGCCGTGTAACCCTTAAGAGTTGCTGACGTTAGAAATAGAATACTAAGGTCTTCACATACGGGCCGCGACACGAGCGTGTCATGGCCGTGTAAGCGACACAGGCTGAGCACACGGGCTTGTGCCTTAGCCATGTGAACCCAATTTGTTCATAGGGTACAAGTTAAGGAGTTACACACTGTGTGTCTCAACCGTGTGGAGGACACGGCATAGCACACGAGCGTGTGCCACAGCCGTGTGACCCTCAAGAGTTGTTGACGTCAGAAACAGAATACTAAGGTCTTCACACATGGGCCGCGACACATGCGTGTCATGGCCGTGTAAGCGACATAGGCTGAGCACACGGGTGTGTGCCTTAGCCATGTGAACCCAATTTGTTCATAGGGTACAAGTTAGGGAGTTACACGGGTGGAAGACACGGGTGTGTCATGGCCGTGTGAAAGACACTGGCCATGAACACGGGCGTGTGTCAGGCTGTGCAGAAACCCCTGTAGGTTCAATGTTAGAAAATAAATCCACATGGATGAGGGACACGAGCGTGTCCCTTATGTGCTTAGACCGTGTGAACCACATGGGCCATCAGCACAACCATGTCTAGAGGCCACACGGACGTGTTGCCCTTCCACACGGGCGTGTGCCCTATTTTTAGTGGAGTTTCATGAAAGTTTTCTAAGCATTCGGTTTGGTTTCGGATTATTTCCAAACCATGTTTTGGGCCTCGTAGGTCCATATTAAGTACCATATGATAAGTTTGAGAAAGTTTTAAATTGAAACGAAGTTTTATGAATCAGAAATGTGTGCTTGCTTGTATTTTAGTAAGGTAACACCTCGTACCCTAGTCCAGCGTCAGATACGGGTAAGAGGTGTTACAAAGCCATCAGAAATTACAAAATACTAAACTGTCAGAATCTTCCTCTGTACAATATTATCCCATCCTCATGCAAGTGATATGACATATAGAACATAATTTCAGTAGGCATGCTTTACAAGCGAATCAGATCTTATTACAGTTTATCACAGTGACATGTTTAACATGCAAATCAAAATTAGAATCAGAATAATGGCATGCTTAACATGCGAACCATAATCAGAATCAAAATAATGGCATGCTTAACCTACGAATCATAATAAGAATAATAGCATGCTTAACATGCGAATCAGAGTATCAATAAATCAATGTCATGTTTATAATACATGCATATCAATATTTCCATATATCACATATCAGTAGTATTAGGAAAACATACAATATCACGTTTATAAAAAAAATCACATAATCACATACAAACATCACAGATCTGAAGTTTTGGAATCACTTACCTGGAATCCTCCTTTTTATTGGATTTTATCAATCTATATGAATACTTAGTGTATTCGCCCATTTTTGTTTTTCAGAAATTTTATTAAACAACTATTTAATCCTTTGATATATCTATATTTATCTCTAATAAAAACAATATAATATATTTTATTAAGGGAAAACCCCACACCTGATTTTGCAAATCCGATGACGTCTCTATTTCCAACTTTGAAAGCAAAAAAACCAAATCTTGAATCATTATGTATAAAAAATTCATAACCTTCAATTTACGATTTGGTGAAATACTTATGTAATTAATTGTGCAATCTCACACTTCCAAAAGTAGGGGTTCAGATCAAGGAGTTTTGAACAACACTTCATAATATCCAATAAATCGAAAGGTTAGTATTGTCCTTATTGAATATATAAATAAATGAAAGAATATCGTACACGGATGATTGTCCAAACTTAGATAATATCGAAGGAATAGGGGCTCAACAACTTCCCACGAAGAGTTGATTAGAGAGGAAGATTCGCAACTAGACTGAAAGTAACATAATAAAAAAAAAATTAGAAATTGGATGTGATATACTTCTTTTTATGAACAAAATATCAGAATTTATGGATTAAAGAAATTAGTTATGAAAAGAGGAGGAGAAAAGAAGAAGATTCAGATAATTTAGGTGTGGTCGACAGTGGCGGTGGCGAGGTGCTGGTTTGGCGACCTTTAAAAGTGGTGGAATGGATGAGAAATGAGGAGAATGGGTGGTGAAAATAAAAGAAAATAGAAAAAAAGAGAGGAGAAAGGAGGAGGGGTGGCTAAAGGGAGAGAATGAGAGAAAAGATGAGAAAAATAAAAGTGTGTCTAGGTACTTGGCAGGCCAAAGTATGGTCAGGGAGGAAAAAAGGCAATAGGGGGACAAAGGCATCGAAAGTGGATCATAGGAGTGAAACGGGGGTTATGTAATGTAAGTTGACTAGAAAGAAAAAGAAAGGAATCATTGCCCAAAAGGCAAGTGAGGTGGACAGCTAAGGGGGTTTGACCCACTTGGAATTGTCAAAATTAAATAAAAAAAAATTAGGAGTGTGTGGCCTTGAACATGAGACCTTTTGGAAATAATTCACTCACTTAACCACTAGGTCTTTTAATTTCTTGTGTCATAAACTAACTCAATAAAATAAATAAAATATGGGGCGTGACAACTCTACCCCCCTTAAAAATAAAATTTGTCCTCAAAATTTACCTGGTCCAAACAAGTGAGAGTAGAGGTGATGCATCGATTCCTCGAATTCCCAAGTAACTTCGTTAACACCATGATTCTGCCATAAAACTTTTACTAGAGAAATTTTCTTTTGCCTCAATGTCTTAACCTCATAGTCCAAAATCTGAATTAGTTCTTCCTCATATAACAAATCAAGTCTAACCTCAACCTCATTGATTAGAATCACGTGAGACGGATCCAAACAATATCCCCTAAACATAGAAACATGAAACACGTCACGAATAGGGTCCAGTTCTGAAGGTAACTCTAACTAGTAAGCCACGAGCATAATCCTCTTAAAAACTCTATAAGGTCCAATAAATCTCGGGCTCTGCTTGCCCTTACGTCCAAACCTCAGTACTTTCTTTCATGGTGGAACCTTTTGGTCCTCAACACTGAACTTAATAGCCTTTCGCCTCAAGTCAGCGTAAGATTTCTATCTATCAAATCATGCTCTCAATCGATCTTAGATCAGTTTCACCATATTCTTAGTTTCTTACACCAAATCTGAACCCAATAATTTATTTTCCCCAAGCTTTGTCAAATACAGAGGTCTATGACAATTGCAACCATACAGTGCTTCATAAGGAGACATTTGAATGCTCGATTGAAAAATATTTTTGTACACGAACTCGGCTATCGGCAAATGTTACTCCCAACTACCATTGTAGTCAATAACACGACCCCTTAACATGACTTCTAGAATCAATATAACTCGCTTTCATTGCCCATCAGATTGTGGATAAAAAGTTGTACTAAAGTTCAATCGAGTTCCCAAAGCCTGGAACATTTTTTAACAAAACTGATATGTAAATTGAAGATCCCAATAAAAAATGACGGACAACGATACACTATTAAGTCTCACAATCCCTGAAATGTACAACCTTCCCTGCTTATGTAACGAACAATCAGTACGGATAGGTAGAAAGTGTGTTGACTTAGTCAGTCAATCCACTATAACCTAGACCGAATCATTTTTAGTTGGTGTCAAAGATACCCACTGACAAAATCCATGGTCACACGTTCTCACTTCGACTGAGGAATCTGAATACCCTGTAACAAACTAAAGGGGAACTGATGCTTAACCTTAACTTGCTGGCGGATCAGGCACTTACTCACATACTCAGTTACATCACGTTTTATCCCTAGCCACCAATACAGTTCTCTCAAGTCTTGGTACATCTTATTTCCTCCAGGATGCATAGCGTAAAGGCTACTATGCGCTTCCCAAAGTATAGACTCCCTCAACTCTCAATTATCGGGCACATAATATCCCCCACGGAACCATAGAACTCCAACAGAATTAAGGCTAAAGTCAATAGGCTTACTTTTCTCAACCTGCCAGAATCGAGGTGTGAGAGATGCATCAACAAATTGCTTTGATCAAATCTCATCCACTAGGGTAAGTTTCACTTGCAGCTCTACAAGTAAACCTTTATCACTAATCAAGCTCAACTTTGTAAACATCACTCTTAAATCACTCATCAACTTCTTACTCAGTGCATCAGCAACAAATTTCTTCTTTTCCAGATGGTATTCAGTGGTACAATCGTATTCCTTGAGCAACTCAATCCATCTCATCTACCTTAAGTTTAACTCTTTTTGGGTGAGAAGGTACTTAAGGCTCTTGTGATTTATGTAAATAGTATATTTCTCACCATAAAGATAGTGCCTCTAAATCTTTAGGGTAAAAACAACAGTTGCAAGTTTGAGATCATGAGCTGCATAAATTATGCTCATGAGGCTTAAGTTATCTTGAGGCATAGGCTATAACCTTACTGTCTTGCATCAAAACTTGACCAAGATTTGGTATGAGACACATCATCGTATACCACATAATTCTTCCCAGAGTCTGGCTAAATTAGAATAGGCGTTTGAGTTAACATAGACTCAAGCTTTTCAAAACTCTTTTGCTGCTTTTTAGTCCACTTGCGAGGTGTACTTTTCCTCAATAGCTTGGCCATTGGAGCTGCAATCATGAAAAAATCTTCCACAAACCTCCTATAGTAGCCAACTAGTCCTAAGAAACTTCAAATTTCACTAACATTCTTAGGTTGCTTCCAGTCCAAGATAGCCTTAATTTTATTTGGGCCGACATAGATACCCTCAGTTGATACTACATGTCCCAGAAACATCACTTAATGGAGTTAGAACTCACACTTACTCAATTTTGCATATAGTTATTTCTCTCGGAGAATCTATAGGACGTCTCTCACTTGCTCATCACGTTTTCTTTTAGATTTAGAGTAAATCAAGATGTCATCGATGAAGACTATGATAAATTCATCAAGATAGGGTTGAAAAACCGATTCATTAGGTTCATAAAGTTTTCCAGAGTGTTCGTGAGACCAAAAGGCATCACAAAGAACTCGTAGTGGCCATACCGAGTCCTAAATGCAATCTTAAGAACATCCATCTCTTTCATTTTCAACTGATAGTATCCAGACCTTAGGTCGATCTTATAGAACACTTTTGCACCCCTAACCTGATTGAATAAAACATTAATCATTAGCAAAGGGTATCTATTCTTTATGGTCAACTTGTTTAGTTACCGATAATCAATGCAAAGTCTCATGAATCCATCCTTCTTTTTTACAAATAAAATATGAGTTTCCAATGGTGACACACTCAGTCTAATGAATCCATGATCCAAAAGTTTTTGTAACTGTGCCTTAAGTTCTACTAGCTCTTTAGGTGCAATGCGATATGAGGCAATAGACACCAGAGCTATTCCTGGCAATAAATCAATGCTAAATTCATCTTGGTGCTCCAAAGGAAATCTAGGTAACTCCACTGGAAAGACATCGAGATAATCACTAACGGTACGAATATTCTCAACAGATAATTTACTAACACTCGTATCGTGAATATAAGCCAAATATGCTTTACATCTTTTGCACACCAACTTTTTGGCCACTAGAGTGGAGATCGTGTTAGATAAGCAATCTCTACACTCTCCAACCATTACAACCATTTTTCCAATAGCGGTTTTCAAAGTAACCCTCTTTGTAGCGCAATCCAAACTGACTTGGTGTTCAACCAACCAATCCAGTCCTAAAATAAGATCGAATTCACCAAAAGTTAATTATATCAAGTCTGTCAAAAATACCTCTCCTTGTATCTCTAATGGGCACCGTTTATAGATTTTATGCACATAAACAAATTGCCCTAAGGGACTAAGTACAATCACATTACTAGTAGTCTCCTCTACTTCTATTCCTAATTTATCAGCCAATAAGCATGAAACATATGAATGGATTGAACCAATATCAATCAGAGCGAAATACTATACAAAATTAATAATAAAGGTACCTACTCTAACATCAGCTGCATCGCAGTCCTTTCTACGTCTAGCTGTATAGATCAGTGCAACCTATCTAGCATCAAGTCGGTTAGTACCCTAACCCTGAGCTATTTGCCTCTATCCAATATTACCACCCATATTCAAACATTGACCTCTCTTACGCTGCTGTCCAACTCTTTGGTCTTGAGCCTGAGTTTGGTTGCTTGCATCTGTTCATTTCAGAGCGAACAATCCTTAATTTTATGATCCAAGAATCCGTATCTAAGACGTGCACCTAAGCTCCTCTAGTATTCACCTTGATGCCTCCTGCCACAACTACCACAGTATTGGGCTCTCCCACAATCATTAATGGTGGCAATATTTTGCCTAGGTCGGTCATCTCTGGCTCGCTTATTAGGTCATGGAGCCTAAACCACTAGAATCAACATCTCTCTTTGTAGGGACTCTAACTTTGTCCCTCTTTTCGTGTTCCACACACTTCACTTTTTCTACTATCTTGGTTTTCTCCACTAACGTTTCGGAAACCCTTTCTTAGTGGGGGGTCACCAGCACCATTAATTCATATCCTAGTCACTTCTTAAATTTGACGCACTTATCTTGCTCAGTTGTAACCATCCCATAAGCATAGCAATTCAGCCGCAAAAATTCAGCCTCATATGCAACCACAGATCTGTGCCCCTGTTTGAGCTAAATGAACTCCAATTTACAGGCCTCAACGTAATGTTTACCAACTTAATTGTTCTAGAAAACATCTTGACAATATTCTAGGTCAGTCTCTCAACCTAGGTACCCCTCATAACAGCTTACCTTGCCACTAGTGGTAAGCCTTATCTATCAGCAGCGATACTGTATCCTTCAATTTCTGTTATGGGATGCATTCCATGTCATTCAAAATTCTTTCCGTAACCTCTAACTAGTATTCTGCTACGGTGGGGTTTTCACAGCAATGCCTCTAAACAATTTGACTTTGTTAGATCAAAGTCTCTTTGAGATAAACCCTTGGTTTCCAGATCCAACATGAGTTTCAGATACACACTGAAGAACCCTAAGCATGGCTTGCAACACAGCATCGTTAGTATGCTCATAATGATTCTCCTCAACAATAGGTGTGTTTTCAACCTGGTCAGCCACTAGCTTAGGTTCAGTCACAGGTTCAAGTGTGCACATTTCCAATGCAAATGAATTAATCTGGGTTCCCAGACCCTACTCTCCATGAACTCTCATACCCAAGTACGAACGCCTTGAGTCCTCATCTTTGTATTAGATTTCTAAGTTTTGTGAAGTTTTATCTGACAATTAGAAACAAGCTTTCATTATTATTTCAGAATGTTTTTAATTTTAAAAGTTTTGTCCCTATAGTTTCAGAATCTATAGTTTTCAGAATCTAGAGTTCACAACATATAGCAATCTATATTTTCACAAATTAAAGTTTCACAATTTAAAAATTCAGTAAGACAGAAGTACTTATCTTGGGCCAACTTCAGTGTCTCGGATTTTCAGAACAAAACAAAACTTTAGTTCAAAAGTGAGTTTTAACTATGGCATGTATTTTTCCCAAATTACCTTTTTTCGCCAAGATGCATACTTTTTAAAAATTAAACCACGGTCCGAGTTTTGAACCCAAACTCTAATACCACTAAATGTAACCCTTTAAACCCAACCTAGATATTATGGTCAAATCTCTAAGATTACATTGGCCATATTGTTTGCGTAAAAATTCTTTTAACTATTTTCTCTTTTATAATTGCCATCATTTTAAAATGTCGTTTTGATTTGCTTTAAGAAAAGCCAAGTATTGTCGAAACCTTTTATCTTTAGAAAAAAACTCAAGTATTGATGGTTTACAGAAAATATCATATTTCAAGTAAATGTCACAACGGAAAAATAACATAACACATTTGTCATTTTGAAAACATATGTTTAATATATCTTGTAAAATCTCGATTTAATAAATAGGTAGTGTTGAGTTTCAAAAAATGAAGTATTGAGTTTGAAAATACAATCATTGAGTTGAGTTTGGCATTATTATAAAAAATCCAGTTTTACTTATCAATTCTACAATTCGTCTTAGGTGATAGTTTAAAAATTCTAATCATGTAAAACAATCCAAAAACTAAAATCCAAAAGAAAGTCCCAAGTGACAGTCCACAGAAATAAAAACAAATTCCAAAATATCAAGTACCAAAATATAATAGTTTTTCTTAAAATTTCGAGTGCACCTCCATAAGTTGAGCCCGCCCTAACCTCAATTATTATCTGAAAATATAGAAACTTAAAAGGGTAAACTTTTTAAAGCCCAGTGTGGTTACAAATCATATCAATAGAAATTAATACAAAATATCATCAATTTAACAAATCAAAAATATACATAAATATACAACCATAGAATCAGATTCATCAAAATGCATAATGATAATGTCAATGCAATGCTTTTGTAGAAACAATTTAAAATTTTCAGAAAACAATTCCTACCCATCTCCGCTACACAATATAATGAGTTCCCTAGAACTCATCCATCCAATAATACACCAATAATGTGGACAAGCCACCTGATATTGCAGTCGAGCTACTAGAAATCAAATATTGTGGTTGAGCCACCAGATAATGCAGATATACTACTAGATACAAAAAATTATAATCAAGCCACCAGAAATTGTAGATTAGTAGACTGCCAGAACCTTCCTCTATACAACATTATCCCAACCCCTTGCATGTGATATGGCATACAGAACAAAATTTCAGTAGGCATGCTTTACATGCGAATCAGATCTTATTACGGTTTATCACAACGACATGTTTAACATGTAAATCAGAATCAGAATAATGGCGTGCTTAACATGCGAATCATAATTAGAATCAGAATAATGGCATGCTTAACATGCAAATCATAATTAGAATAATATCACGCTCAATATGCGAAACATAATATCAATAAATCAATGTCATGTTTATAATACATGAGTAATGGATATTGCCATATATCACATATCATGAGTATTGGGAAAACATACAATATCACGTTTATCTAAAAAATCACATAATCACATACAAAAATCACAGATATAAAGTTTTGAAATCACTTATTTCGAACTTTCCTTTTTATCAGATTTTATCAATACATATGAATACTTAGCGTATTCGCCCATTTTCGCTTTTCAAAAATTTTATTAAAAAAATATTTACTCCTGTCATATATATATGTATATATATATATATATATCTCGAATAAAAACATCATATATTTTATCAAGGAAAATCCCGACGTTTGATTTCGTAAATCCAATGATGTCTTTGATTCCAACTTCTAAAGGAAGAGATCAAATCTTGAATCCCTACATATAAACAATTCATACCGTATTACAAAAAATTATTTTAATGAATAACCTTCGATTTGCGAATTGGTGAAATGCTTATATAATTGATGTACAATCGCACACTTCTAAAAGTGGAGGTACAAATTCGGGATTTTTGAATATCACTTCATAATATCTAATAAACTGAAAAATGATTAGTATTGTCCTTATCGAATATATAAATAAACAAAAGAATATCATAGATAGAAGATTGTCCAAACTTACATAATATCGAAGGAATAGGGGCTTAACAACTTCTCATAGAGAGTTGATTATAGAAGAGGATCCGCAACTAGATAGAAAATAACACTATAAAAAAACTAGAAATAGGATGTGATATACTCCTTTTTATGAACAAAAATAAGAATTTAGGGATTACAGAAATTAGTTTCGAGAATATGAGGAGAAAAGAAGAAGAATTGGAGAGTTTAGGTGTGGTCGACGGTGATAGTGATGACGACACTGAGTTGGTGGTTTGGTGGCCTTTAGATATGGCAAAATGGAGGAGAATGATGAGAAAGGGTGGTTAAAACAAAAGAAAATAGGATAAAATGGAGGAGTAATAAGGAGGGGAGTAAAGGGAGAGGAAAAGAGAAAAGATGAGAAAAAATAAAAATAAATATGTGTTTAGGTGCATGGTAGACCATGGTATGATAAGGGAGGGAAAAAGGCAATAGGGGGACAAAGGCACCAAAAGTGGATCATGGGAGTGAAAGAAAAGGAATTCTTGCCCACAAGGCAAGTGACGTGGGCGATTAAGGGGGTTTGACTCACTTGGAATTCTCAAAATTAAATAACAAAATATGTGAGTGTGTGGGCTTGAACATGATACCTTTTAGAAATAATTCACTCACTTAACCACTAGGCTATCTAATTTCTTATGTCATAAACTAACACAGTAAAATAAATAAAATATGGGGCGTGACAAACTTAGTTAGTGGAGTAGAAATCAAAGAGAAACTTCAACAAATCTACAATAATACTTGGCTAAACCAAGAAAACTTCAAATTTCAAAAAGATTTTTGGGTTGTTTACATTTTAGAATCTCCTCTATATTTTTCAAGTCTACACGAATACCTTCTGCGGATACCACATGCTCGAGAAATATAACGTCCTTAAGCCAAAATTTGCACTTACTTAGTTTGGCATATAGTTTCTTTCCATGGAGGATTTGCAAAACTTTCTTAAGGTGTTTATCATATTTGGTTTTTGAATAAATCGGAATGTCATCTATGAACATAACAACGAACTGGTCAAGGATGGGTTGGAACACTTGGTTCATTAGATCCATAAAAGTGGCAGGAGTATTGGTTAATCTAAAAGGCATCACAAAGAACTCATAATGTCTATACCGAGTCCTAAATGAGGTTTTAGGCACATTCGCCTCTTTAACCTTTAGTTGATAGTACTTGGACCTTAAATCTATTTTGAAAGAAACTGTTTCATCATGAAATTGATCAAATAAGTTGTCAATCCAAGGCAAAGGATATTTATTCTTAACGGTCAATTTATTCTACTATCGATAATTAATGCACAACCTTAAGGATCCATATTTCTTCTTAACAAACAAGATCGAGGCTCCCCATAGAGAAACATTGGGTTTAATAAACCCATGATCCAAAAGCTACTGAAGTTGGACTTTAAATTCTTGAAGCTCTTTAGGTGCCATACGGTAGGGAGAAATAGACACCAAAGCAGTCTCTTTCAACAACTCAATTTTGAATTCTACCTCACAATCTGAAGGTAACCTTGGTTGTTCTTGGGGAAAGATATCTAACAATTCCTTAACTGTTCAGATACCATCTATGATAGAGCTATTCACATTCACATCCATCACATAAGCTAGATAAGCCTCACACCTTTTCTGAACTAGTTTTTCGACAACCATAGTGGAGATTACATTGGATAAATAGTTTTGCCACTCCCCAACCATAACAATTTCACTACCTTCAGTTGTTTTCAAGGTTACTCTCTTAGTGGCACAATCTAGGCTAACCTGGTGTTCTACTATTCAATTCTTTCCTATAATTAAATCAAACTCCCCAAAAGGTAATTCCATAAGATTTACTGGAAAAGCTACACTTTGAACCTCTATTGGACATCTCTTATAGATCCTATTCACAATAATTAAATGTCCTAAAGGGCTTACTACTGTAATATCAGTAGTGGATTCCTTTACTTTGAAATCCAATTTATAAATCATATTATTAGCAACATATGAATGGGTGGATCCTATGTCTATTAAGGTAAAATATGAAATAAAATGAACGGTGAAAATACCTACAATGACATCGAACATATCTCTATCATCACAACCTCTAACAGCATAAATAAAGGTAGGTTGTCTAGCCTTAGTTTGATTTGCACCAGTTGTTATAGTATTTACTGTCCTATTTTAACCTCAACCCCCTAAGGTAACTGACCTACTATCTAATTTTGTGTTTGGTTTTAGCTTGTAGCTTGTGCTTTCTTGTTTCAACAAGGACAATCTTTTGCCAAATGTTCTATCAACCCACACCTCAGGCAAGCACCTAATGTTTTCTAGCTCTCGCTCACATGGCACTTATCATAGTATGAACAGTTGGGAGTCCTATACTATGAGTTAGCCATAGCAGCCCTTTAATGTGGTCTGCCCTCTTTGGCTTGTTTTGGAGGACAAGAATTTGAACTATTAGAACCAAAATCTCTCTTAACCGAAACCTTACTCTTATCCATTTTTTGCGTACCACCTATTTGATCTCCTCCATAATTTTGGTTTTCTCCACTAGGGTATCAAACACTCGTTCTTAGTATGGAGCAACCTGTATCTTGAGGTCGAAACGCAGCCCATGTTACAGTTACCACAACTTTAGTGTAATGTTGGTGGGGTCTGGCTTGGTCTTTTCCACTACGACTTAGATAATTTTGATTATGTATCCAGTGCAGTACAATAGTAAGTTTAGATGAACTTAGTGAGATTCTACACAACAAGGAACAAAAGTATTATATTTCTAAGAATGAAATATATAATCACAGAATTTATAACTCCTTGTGTATCTTAGGTAATTCTGTCATTATCCTAGTGTAACCCAAGCTATGGAATCTCTAAAAGAATCATTTGGTGGGCTTAGTTCTGGGATTAGATGTAATCTTCCAACCTGGCCTAGATGTTAGGCCCGAATTAAGAAGATTACATTGGCCAACAAAATAGCCCAGTAAGCTAATGACGTTTATAAAATAGTCATTTTAAAAATTTTATTTATCTTAGAAGAAAACTTATTCTATTTCCAGAAAAACTCACGTGTTAATAAAAACAAATTAAGTTTAACATTTTCCTTGTAACGGTGATTGCTTTCGAAAACTTAGTTAATTTTCAATTTATTTACTACTCAAAATTTATTTAAAATCTAGCAGTGAAAAAGTGATATTTAACTAAGTTTCAATTAAGAAAAATCAAAATTATTTTATGCATAAATAATTATAAATCCATGTTTCAATATTCTAAATTTAAATTAAATGTAATACATGCTATATAAACCCAAAACCTAAGTTTCATGCTACAATTCAATAATAAAATAATACAGTTTCTAAAAAGAAATCTCCATTAAAAATACTTTATAAAAAAATGGTTCGAAGACGAGACCCTCCAAATGCTGTGTGTGCACCCTAACTTGATGGGTTATCTGTAAAGATAAAAATTAAAGGAGAGTGAGCTTAAGAAGCTTTGTGTGAGTCCTATCACAAGTCATCTAGTGTAAAATAGTAACCATGCATATAACAAACCGTTTTTAGAACAAATACAATTGTATAGGAAAGCATAAGCCAATAGTTATTTTGAATATGTATGTGAATGTCAATGGATGCAAGAATAATAGAAAAGATCCTACCCATACTCTGTTACATCCATAATAAGAGTTTCCCAGTACTCTTCCAACCAATACACTCCATTTTGTGGATAAACTGTCAGTATTTGCAAATAAACTGCCAATAGTAAAAGTTGTGGATTAACCACCAATATTTTCAAATAAAAACATTTGCAAATAAATTACCACTTGTTATAGATGCATATATTTGTAGATAAAAGTTGTTAGTAATTTGTGGATAAATCACCAATGTTGCATATTATTAAATTGCCAGTTCTTCTTTCGTAGAATTGTCCCACCTCATGCAATGTGGTATGACATGCTTATAATAGTACATGTAAAAATGGTAGACATGCTTAACATGTATTCAGTTCAATAGTAGTAGTAGACATCCTTAACATGTATCTGGTTCAAAACTAATAGTAGGCATGCTAAACATGCAATTGATAATATAGTGGTAAGAATAACAGTATCAATTCATCAAAGAAACAGTTACAGTAGACATGTAGCATTCACATATTATCATTATACAGTAGAAATTCAATCATCAACTCATAGATTCTAGCATGTTTATAATATCAGGTACGCAATTAACAATTCACAAAATTTTGGGTAATACTGTAAAATAAGGGACACACGGGTATGTGGCCAGGTGTGAGAAGTTATAGGTTGTGTGGAATGGTTACACGACCGTGTAAGAGACTATGGCTGTGTAGCAAATGTAAAAGTTACCCTACATAAGAAACACGACCTTGTGGCAAGCCATGTGGAAGGTTCTTGGCCGTGTGAAAATCAAAGTACCCTAACATTACACACAGTTTGCCTTGATTCATTTGGTAAAGAACACATACCTTTCATCGAGAGTCCAATTGACGTTCCTTACAATCAAATTTGATCTAATTTGTCTCAATCCAGTCTTTTAATGACATTTAGACACGAGTTAATGATAGATTTCAATATTCATCAAGATTAATAAAAAATTTTACAAGAACCATTAAAATATTGTTTAATCAAATGCAAGATTAGTTTCAAATAGATATACTACAAAAATTTGGAATCTGAACTTCAGAACAAGATGTACTTATCATTTCTTAACAAAGATCGGGATACTATTGACAACAATTATGAAACCAGTAGAAAAATGATTGAATAGATGATGTTTTAATCCGAGAAAGGAAAATATTCAGCAACAAAAAGATGAAAAATATGATGCAAAATAGAGTGAAAAAAAAAAGAAAAATGAGAAGAAATAGAGAAAATAAGGATAAATCTTAACAGGAATTGAGAACAAAGCAATATGCCTAGTCTAATTGGGAAAAGATGGAGTAAATACCTAGGGTTTGAAAACCCTAGGAGGCTTCACGGCAATTTATCCATTGCTTCAAAAAATAAAAGGAATGGAAAGGAGGAGAGTGACTTAAACTCGAGTCACTAGGAAGGGAAGCTTAGCATTTTAACCATTAGGTATTCCTAACCACATATGTTTTAGATATATCTTTTACCCTAGGTTGCTGAAAATAAAAGGAAAAGAAATGGAAGGTAGGTAGCTCGAACCTAAGACTACAAGGGGAAACTTTAGGTCTTAACCATTAAGCCTAATCCAATTGTTGTCTATCCACTAGAAATAAGATAGCTCAAGATGCAACATTCCAAGGTCCTCCATCATAAATCTTAGCAGCACCACCACCAACTACAAGGGTTCTGGTAGGTCCAAAGGGGAAGCAAATCATGAATGGCTTTGGCTTATACACAATGAGAAAACAAGATTACTGTAGTAGCCCATTTTTCAGTAGTACTAGAAACGATAGTTTCAAAACTCCATTCTCCGATGATAAAGTCAGCAAATATTATTTATTAATATTTACGGGTCCATTATAGAGTTATATTGATTTCTAGTCCAGTAATTTTATTGATTGGTTAGTTAAGATATAATGACTAAATTTTATAAGTTATAAAAGTTAATTGTTATGAATTTTTAATTGTATAAGGACTCATAAGGTATATAAACAAGGTCTAATATGGCATGTAGACCATTTTAAGAATTTGTATAGATGGTTGGTGAAGGATTTTATATTTTATAAAGGTTATAATTAAGTTAAATATATTATAATGTATATTAGGTATAATAAAATAAGTAGAAAGTGGAGAGAATGAAAAGCATTTTATTTTCTTTCATCTTTACCATTGAAACACCATAGCCAAACATTAGAGAAGAATCGATCAAGGGCTTCCACCTTTAATTATTGCCTGGTATGCTTAATCTAGCTCACTTCTTGTAATTGTTATGTTTTTTAGATCATTGTAACTCGATTTAGCTAACTCATATATTTGTTTTCCAAATTGTTAAAGTCTATAAAAGTTTCGATTGATGATTTTTGAAGCTTTTGGTGTTTAAATGTTATCTTTTAAACTTAAAAATGAAAAAAGCAATAAATTGTTAAGTTATGATAGTTTTAGTTACAGGGAACTTCTAAAAAGTGAAACTGAACTGAATTATACCTATAATAGGATGATACCAGGCTATTGGAATTGATAAGTTGTAATGAATTATTATAGATTGGGATTTGGATATATCGGTAGATAATTGAAGAAAATGAGAAATTGCGAATTAGTCCTTGACAGCTTGTTTATTGTTGTTTTATCAAGTAAGTTCATATTTAAATTACTATGTTGTTTTATATTATCTTTGAATTGTATGGTTATATTTATTAAATTACATACATGAAAAATTTTAATGACTTATGACATTTAAAGGGCTAAATAAAAAATGTGAGATTTGTGATAAATACGGATAAATATGCAGTATGGAATGAAGTGGAAATGGTTATACAATTAGATAATGAGTGCAAGATGATGTTATATGATTCATATTGTATATGAAATGTTATTTGGAATGTGAAAATCTGTACACAGTTACAGAAATTGAAATGACACAAATTCAATAATAAGTCGTGTGGATTTAGTAAACAGTTGAGATGCAAATGGCATGCCATCATATTTCCAAAAAGGAAAACGTGTTTTGTGATCAATGGTAATTGGATGGGTTGAGATTCAACAATTGTTGTAGATTCTCTAAAACTAGTGTTAGTAATCTTGATTTGAAGTTAGTGTTAGCAACCCAAATATGTCAGCTTGTATGAACAAATGGGTTTTGTAATCAAGGGTAATTTAATGGCTTGAGATCCAGCATTTGTTGCGAATTCTCTGAAGCTAGTGTTAATGACCAACTGTCAAATGTAGTAGTCAATTCAAGTCAATTCTACATTAAGGAGCTTATTTTCTAAGCAATATAGTATTTTATATTACATTTTTTGGTACTTAGGCCTTGGGATTAAATATTAGTAAAATAAATATTTTTAACACATTTTATAAATGTTGTGACCCATCAAGTTGACATGAGCCTTAGGTATTACTAATATGTTTAATTGAGTGTGTAAGATGAAGAATTAAAGACCCAATTGGTGTGAAAGAAAAAGACGAGTGATGCATAAGGTTCACGAGTCGTCAAAGCATGAAAGGGAACCAATAAGGCAAAATTTACATGTCGTGTCGCGCCATAGACATTGTGCAGTGCGACATAGGTCAACATGATGCCTAAGAATATTAAGGCTATTTTTGTCTGCATAATCAACCTTATACGAAGACCTAGGACGTGCCAAAAACCTAATTTGGGCTGCTAACACTTCTATAAATAAGACATTAGGGGTTTGATGTAACTAAGTCGTCCTAGATGCACTAAAAAACCATAGTAGTTTAGGAGTAGTAGTAGATTAATTTTCTTTCGACTTTTCATAAACTAGTTATTTTTCCTCTCAGATTCAATTTTAATCGATGAGTTTATTTATTTTATTGAAGTATTACAATTTATCTTTTTTTTTTACATTCGATTTATTTCTTTATTTCAATCAATTAATTTGCTACTTTGTTCTCCATTTGATATCAAATGCACAATTATTCAAATCTTGTTTCTCTTCCAAATCAATTGTGTTCTTCATGTGATTTATTCAATTGGAATCAAGATTATGAATAACATGAATGGCTAAATCCCTTAGAGGAGATTAACAATATGATTAACAGAGGATTTAAGGTTTTTCCGAGAGTGTTAATTGGTATAGATTACATGTCCTTAAACCCTAGGCCTGACAATCCTAGGAAGTTATCATACGCTAGATGAGGTCGAAAGATAAGCGAAGTCGAGAGATAAGTGAGTATCAACCATTCAATTAGTTAATTAGACGTCGGAAGGTAATAACTGGATAATCAGTAGTTAATCCATCCTAAAATTCTAATCCGAAGTTAATTACAAACCCTAAAGCTTATTTCTACTGACAGAGAACTTTTTAAGCATAAGCTTGGCTTTAACAAATTCTTCTTTTATTTTAGACATATTGTTCAATTCTTTTACAAGAAGTGTTTCCTTTAGTAACCACATGTTTGATCAAAGTAGCATTCTCATATTTCATGTCACACCCCAAATTTGATGGATTCAAGAAGAATGCGTATAGATGTGAAAGTTACCTATTTTGGCGCCCTATGGTAGCATAGCTTGCCAATTTACAAGATTTTGAAAAATTAAAATTTAGTGAATAAAGTATCCACTTGTGGAAGTATCTAAGGATTTCATCATGGGGTATTCTTCAATTGAAGAATATAACAAACGAAGAACACACCTTATAAAAGCTATTGCCAAAGGTATGGTGCGTCTGGTTTACTTAAATATTATGCGAGGTAGTTTCTGTAACGTGATTGGTTGAGTCAATGAATGGATTAATTGGTACAACAACATTTCTATTGGATTCTCTTTTATATTTCTTCCTGTCTTGTAAGTAATTTAAAGGACAATTTATGTATACATTCGACACTTGTCAAGATCCACAAAGAGGAACTGAGTCTATTTATTGTAAGAAGGGAATAGGGAGATGGTTTTTCTTCTTTCTGTTCCATCTTATGGTTTTTCTTCTTAAATTTAAACATTCTTTTCTTCTTCGTTAACTTGGAAGTTACGGTTTTTAGGTTAATTGGTGGATGTTTCAACCTCTTGTTGTTGTTGCTGGTTCGAAAAGGATGATTGGATTTGGAACTCTGAACTACAATAAATGTGAGTTCCAAGTGAGTCTATATCTTGACTCATGTTAGTTTACAATGGAAATTCGTATGTTAATGTCATCTCGGATAACTGGTGAGTGTATGTGTGTGTAAAGTATTGTAGAGTTGTTGCATGTCTACAAATGAGATATATGAGTTACTGCATGAATAAGATTATGTGTGGTATATATGTATATGAAATCAGGTATGGAAGAGTATGAATTTTTCAGGAGTGTGAATGAATCTAGGTAAGAGTATTCTATGTTAAACGAGTAACACTCCATTTGTGATGCCTCTAGTAAGGCAAGTACATTGCTAATCGAATTGACAGATCACGATATGTAAATCTATGTAAGACTATGTGGTAGAGACCCACGACATCATATGACAATGAGAATACTCATGGTGTTGCCTCTAATAATATGTACAACGGATTGGCAGAATATGACATGAAAATATGTACAAGACCATGTGGGAGATATCCATGGCACCCTTTAAAATAGCCTATCGGAACAGTAAATACGTAATTTTCTATAAAGCCTTGGTGGCCTATTCAGTAAAGCATGTGTGGTGTATTCTGTAACGCCCTAAATTTTTTGTATTTTGGCTTTGGTGAATTTGTAGCATGAAATTTTTCGTAAGTGGTTCTTCAATAATTTGACACAAAATATCTGTATGTTTAAGTGGTTATGTGCTTTGGGTGTGCGGGGAGCCCCCAAGTTCAAGTCAAAACATGGGCTAAATTTTAGGGTTTTATTAGGTAAAGCCTCATCTCTGCTTGATAAGCTTATAAAAAAGTTGTTGTAAAAGCATATCAGAATGGGTCTGCTGGTCTGGTGGATAAGGGAAAATATGGAGTGAGGGAGGTCTTGGGTTTGAGTTTATGTGGAGGCATTATTTTTACTGCAAATGCCATGGGAGTGGTTCTATTGGACTGGATTTCTGATGGTAGAGTGTTTAGTGGGAGTGAATCAAGAGATTGGGAATTACCCAATTATTCTGCTATCTGCCAAAATTCTCTGCATTCTCCCTCTCCACCTTTTTCTTTTCTCTTGATTTTTGCTGGAAAATTCAACCTTTCTTGTTGCCTTTCACCTTTCTTTTTTCTTCTCTCCTTGTTTTCCCTTTCGTTTTTAATTTACTTTCTGGTATCATAGATCATTCTCGTGTCTTTGGTAAGTCACGGTGTGTTTTTGTTTTGGTTCTTTAACCGATCAGTTACTAAGGTTACGTTTTATGACTAGGAGTCAATCAAAGATCTAGGAGCAGTTAGATGACACTTTAGCATTAAGGAATCTCTGTTTTTCGTTAAAGGTAAGGTTATCGCTAGTTTTGGGATTTGTTCGTTCTTAAAAAATCAGATCAAGTGACAGAAAAATGGACTTATGCTTGTTAATGTTAGGTTCTGGAATCATGGGAGTGCTGTAGGACCGAAAACAAACCAGTTGTGTACTCTGATTATACTAAAATCGTGTTTTGGCGAAAGCCAAAATAAAATTGTCAATGCCACACGGGCGTGTGGACTACCCGTGTGAAGGCCGTGTGGCGAGACACGACCGTGTGATTGATGAACCAGGCCGTGTGCACTCGACACGGGCGTGATGGACACGGCTATGTGACGATTGGCTAGGCCGTGTGTGAGGCACGGGCTAGGCCAATTGGGTCGTATAGACCATACTAGCGTGTGGGATTTTGGGCCAGGTCGTGTGATCTACACGGGTAAGGCCAATTTTAGCCGTATGGGCCCATACGGCAGGCCACATGGGCGTGTGAGTCTATATTTCCAAATTAAACTGGAAGGTTGCACGGGTCGCCCTAGTCGACTGTGACCTATCGTAGGGTCGGTAAGGAATCATAGACCCCGATTCTGTTAACTGATATTTATCTGGGTATTTGCATGTTGTTTATAGCATGTATATCCAATCTGGTATGTTCTGATTATCTGAGTATAATCTGTGTGTCTGCATAATAGCATGCCATATCTCTATGTTGCATTGCATTGGGGTGGGATTGTTGTTGAAGTGAAGGAAGTCTGAAAGGCTACTAGTCTGTTATCTAACAACTTTGCTGCATATATGAGATATATATCATAATACGATAGGACTTGGTTTGTTGGGCTAGATGGGTTGATTTTATCCACATACTTTGTGTGTCGGGTTGGGTGGGTCGATTTTATCCCCACATAGTATGTAGGGTTGGACGGAGATGGTGTGCAGGGTTGGTGGGCATGATTTCTGATCTGCTCTGCATGTGATATCTGTATGGACTAAGGCTCGATTATGTCTAATTCTATATCTGTATGGGCTTGAGAGCCCTATTATAATCTGATTTTGTTTCGAGTGGGCTAAGGCCTACATCGATTCTGTAAAGGCCTCAGGCCCGATTTATGTTTGTTATCTGATATATGTCTATTTGCATGCTATACTGTGGGGATGTACACACTGAGTTTGCAAATACTCACCCCTTTATTGTTTTATCTGTTAGTAATCCCCTACAGTGGATGGATCGGTGCAGCGGAGTGTTCAAGGGTGACCACTATTAAATACTTTCTAGATTTCACGGTTTTACTGTTTTACTATTTTTAATTATTTTTGGGTTATTCATGTAATTTTGGTCTTAGACTATTTTTGGTTTTATTTGGATTTTGAATGTTATTTATGGATTATTTTTATACTGCAATGCCCCTAAAGCATCATTTTCCTAAAAATTAACTAAGAGCTTCCGCGTATAAGAAATAGGTTTACACAAGTAAGTTAATTTGTGATTTTTTTTACTTAAGTGAAGATAATAACTAGATCGATTTTTAACTTGTCAAGACATTTTCCAAAAACACTCACATGTGACGCCAAATTCGTCTATAACGTCTAGGCCTGGTTTGGGGTATTACATTTAGTGGTATCAGAGCTTGGTTGCAAACTTCGTTGTGGTTTTTAGATTTTAAGATTGATTTTTGGGAAGTGATTTGTAAATGATTTTGAAATATGATTTGGAATAAGTGGTACATCGAGTCTCTAGCGCCGATCTTTTAAGTTTTTTGAAATTCTGATATGTACTGTTTGGAAGCATGCTTAGTATATACTGAAACACTGTTAGATCTATCTGAAAAATACTGATAGTATGTTATGAGACTACTTAGGTGGGACTCTACTGAAACACTCCAGGTAGTGTAAACTGAACTGTAGTTAGACTATCCTATTTCTTGTGAAAACAAACTCTAAAAACTCTAATACTGTACTGTATGAAATATTTGTTAATAATTATCGGAACTGTAAACTAATCTGTAAAAAACTGTTAATAGAGATAATTCGATAATTATGATGAACACACGCGGTACTCGTGGATGGGGTATTAGAGGCCAAGGTAGGGGTCGTAGAGGGGTCGAGCTGAGTCCTTCACTTTTGATACTACACTGGTGATGGATACTAGTGAGACATCGGCATCGCCTATAACTGATACTGGGTTAGGACCGTATGACCGTAGGCTAGGGACGACGCACTGTCCCAATCTATACTTCAGATTTTAGAGAGGGTCATTGGGTCCAATACTGGATCTGGAGGCCGTGGGTCGGTTATGGAACGACTCTGGTCCAATGAGGCTGATGTATTTAAGGGCATCACTGGGATGAGGCCTAAGAAAAAAGGTCAGGACTGATGGGCCCATAAGAGTTAAGCTTACTGTTGTTGCTTCGACTAGGGTGGCTATTTGTCAGCACTATAATATGTGCCATCCGAGCGAGTGTTGGAAAGCGATTAGTGCTTGTTTGAGGTATGGATCTACTGAGCACTGTGTTAAGGATTATCCACTGATGGGTAATCAGATGCAAGCTCTGGTTGATGAGACTGCACAGCCGCTGAGGGCCGTTCAGCAGCCACCTAGGGGCTGAGGATAGGCTAGGGGTAGTAATGGTATGGGTCGAGGTCAGAGAGCACCGGGCAGAGGTGCTGGGCCGACTGAGGTGAGGTACCATGCACTGGTTTATGTTGCACGTCACCGTGAGGATGGAAATGCTCCGGACGTTATCACGGATACGTTTCTAATTTTTAATATACCTTACTTTACTTTGATAGACATAGGCTCTACACACTCTTACGTAGCTAGCACTGTGTCTGAGACTTTAGGGATTTCGTATAAGAGCACTTCTAGTGAGATATCAGTGGTGAGTCTGTTGGGGCAGTCTGTCAGGGTCAGTAAGCTATTCAGAGATGTACCGTTAGATGTCCAAGGGACTGTATTTCTAGCTAATCTAATAGAGCTTTCATTTGGGGAGTTTGACTTGATATTGGGTACGGACTGGTTGGTGAAACACCGTGTGAGTCTGGATTGTGCTGAAAAGAGGGTTGTTCTAAGGACCGAGAAGGATAATGAGATAGTCATGATTGGGGAATGACGAAACTATTTGACTAATGTGATATCTGCGTTGGTAGCAGATAAGTTAGTAAGAACAGGATGTGAGGCATTCTTGGCCTACATCAATGTTTTAGATTCTGTGGACTCTTCAATTAGAGACATCCGCACCGTAAGAGACTTTTCAGATGTGTTTCTAGAGGAATTACCAGGTTTGCCTCCGTATGGTGAGGTGGAATTTGGGATTGAATTGATTCATGGTACAGCTCCTGTGTCTATTGCCCCTTACCGAATGGCACGAAAGGAGCTTACTGAACTTAAGGCTCAGATTCAGGAGCTGTTGGATCGTGGATTTATTCGTCCCAGTGTGTTTCTGTAGGGAACACTTGTTCTATTTGTTAAGAAGAAATATGGGACGATAAGAATGTGCATCGACTATCGCCAGCTAAATAAGTTAACAATTAAGAATAAGTACCCACTTCCAAGAATAGACGACTTGTTCAATCAGTTCAGAGGGGCTTTAGTAATCTCCAAGATTGATCTATGGTCAATATATCATCAATTGAGAATAAAGGAGGTCGATGTGCATAAGACGACATTTAGGACTCGTTATGGACATTACGAGTTCCTAGTTATGCCCTTTGGGTTGACTAATGCACCAACGACGTTTATGGACTTGATGAAACGTGTGTTTCAGCCCTACTTAGATTAGTTCGTGGTAGTGTTCATCGACGACATTCTGGTATATTCTAAGTTGGAAGATGAGCATGATGAGCATCTCATGGTTGTTCTGCAAACTCTACATGAGAAACAGCTATATACAAAGTTCTCTAAGTGTAAGTTTTGGCTTCGAGAGGTTACTTTTTTAGGGCATGTGGTATCTGCTGAGGGGATTCGTGTAGATCCTTGGAAGATAGAGGCTGTGTTAAATTGGAAACAGCTAAAGACTGTGTCAAAAATTCGTAGCTTTTTGGGGCTAGCAGGGTATTATCGTTGGTTTGTGGAAGGGTTCTCCTTGATCACAGCTCCGTTGACTAAACTTTTGAGTAAGGGAATTCCTTTCGTTTGGACTGATGCACAGCAAGAAAGCTTTGAGAAGCTTAAGACCGTTTTAACACAGGCTCCAGTTTTGATACAGCCTGAGCCTAAGAAGAACTTCGTAGTTTACAATGATGCGTCACATGTGAGTTTGGGTTTTGTTCTGATGCAAGACGGTAAGGTAGTGGCTTATGCATCTCGATAGCTCAGGACTCATAAGGTTAATTATCCGACGCACAACTTGGAGTTAGCTACAATGGTCTTTGCTCTTAAGATTTGGAGGCGTTATCTGTATGGTGAAAAGTGTACTATCTACACTGATCACAAAAGCCTCAAGTATCTCCTCACTCAAAAGGAATTAAATCTTAGGCAGGGTCGATGGGTTAAGCTGCTTAAGGACTACGACTACAGTATAGAGTACCATCCTGGTAAGGTTAATATGGTGGCCGATGCATTGAGCTGTAGGGCTATGACCGATCTGAGAGCAATGTTCGCTCAACTAAGTCTATTTAACAATGGGAGTTTGTTGGCAAAACTTCAGGTGAAACCAAGATGGATTGGTCAGATCAGGGATAAACAGATGGGGGACAAGTCCCTTGAATTACGATTTCATCAGGTTGAGATTGGGACTACTTCAAATTTTGGGCTTAATGATGATGGGGTTTTGTGCTTCTGAGGTCGGATCTATATACCTAATGACTAGGACTTGAGACAGTCAATTCTGAAGGAAACACATAGTAGCCCTTATGCTATGTATCCCAGTAGGAACAAAATGTAGAGAGATCTTCGAGAGTTGTACTGGTAGCCAGGGTTGAAGCGTGAGGTGACTGACTTCGTGGCTCGCTGTCTGACTTGTCAGCAAGTTAAAGCTGAGCATCAGTTACCTTCGAGGTTGCTACAGCCAGTACAGATACTGATGTGGAAATGAGAGTGAGTAACAATGGACTTCGTTAGTAGGTTACCTCTAACACCCACTAAGTACGATTCTGTATGGGTCATTGTAGATTGATTGACCAAGTCAGCTCACTTCATTCCTGTTAGGATGAACTTCTCCCTACAGAAATTGGCTAAGCTTTACATTTCAGAGATAGTGAGGCTACATGGGGTTCTTGTATCGATCATCTCCGATAGGGATCCTCATTTTACATCTCAATTTTGGCAAAAGCTTCATGAGGCTTTAGGATCAAGGCTTGACTTCAGTACTGCTTTTCATCCTCAAACAGATGGTCAATCAGAGAGGGTGATTCAGATATTGGAAGACATGTTAAGGAGCTGTGTGATAGATTTTCGAGGTAGTTGGGAGGAGTACTTGCCTCTAGCGGAGTTCACTTACAACAACAGTTACCAATCCAGTATAAAGATGGCACCTTACAAAGCACTGTACGGTGATAAGTGTCGCACTCCCTTATGCTGGACTGAGTTAGGTGAGTGACGTGTGTTGGGTCTAGAGTTGGTATCAGAAACTAAGGACAAGGTCCGTTTGATGAATGAGCGTCTGAAAGCAGCTTCTGATAGACAGAAGTCCTATGCTGATTTGAAAAGGAAGGACACTGAGTATTCTGTGGGGGACCTGGTTTTTCTTAAGGTATCGCCATGGAAGAAAGTTCTGAGGTTTGGTCGTAAGGGCAAGTTGAGTCCTCGGTTTATTTGACTGTATCAAATTCTGAAACAAGTGCAACCAGTTGCATATCAGTTGGGGCTGCCTCCGGAGTTAAATCGCATACACGATGTTTTTCATGTCTCGATGTTGAGACGTTACCATTTTGATCCCACGCACATTGTGCTTGTGGAGGAGATTGAGATTAGACCAGATTTGACGTTTGAGGAGGAGCCAGTGCAGATTGTATATCGCGACATTAAGGTTCTATGGAGTAAATCTATTCTTTTAGTGAATGTGCTATGACAGAATCATAGCACTGAGGAGGCTACTTGGGAGCCAGAGGATTCAATGCGACAGTAGTATCCTCACATCTTTTGATCAAGTAAAATTTTGAGGACGAAATTTTCTTTAAGGGGGTAGAGTTGTAACGCCCCAAATTTGTCATAATTTCAGCTTTTGTGAATTTGTAGCATGGAATTTTCTGTAAGTGGTTCTTTAATAATTTGACATAAAATATCTGTCTCTTTAAGTGGTTATATACTTTGGGTGTGTGGGGAGCTCTCAAGTTCAAGTCAAGACTTGGGCTAAATTTTGGATTTTTATTAGGTAAAGCCTCATCTCTACTTGATAGGCTTATAAAAAAATTGTTATAAAAGCATATCAGAATGGGCATGCTGGTCTGGTAGATAAGAGGAAATATGGAGTGAGGGAAGTCTAAGGTTCGAGTCTGTGTGGAGGCATTATTTTTACTGCTAATACCGTGTGAGTGGTTTTGTTGGACTGGAGTTCTGATGGTGGAGTGTTTAGTGGGAGTGAATCAAGGGATTAGGAGTTACCCAATTATTCTGCTCTCTACCAAAATTCTCTGCATTCTCCATCTCCACCTTTTTCTTTTCTCTTGTTTTTGCTGGAAAATTCAACTTTTCTTGCTGCCTTTCTCCTTCTCCTTTTACTTCTCTCCTTGTTTTTCCCTTTCGTTTTTATTTTACTTTCTGGTATCAACGATTATTCTCGTGTCTTCGGTAAGCCATGGTGTGTTTTTGTTTTGGTTCTTTAACCGATCAGTTACTAAGGTTACATTTTATGACTAGGATTCGATCAAAGATTTGGGAACAGTTAGACGACACTTTAGCGTTAAGGAATCTCTATTTTTGGTCAAAGGAAAGGTTGTCACTAGTTTTGGGATTTGTTCGTTCTTAACAAATTAGATCAAATGACTAAAAAATGGACTTACGATTGTTAATGTTAGGTTCTGGAATCACAGGACTGCTGTAGGAGCGAAAATGAACCATGTGTGTACTTCAATTGCACTAAAATTGCATTTCGACGAAAGCTGAAAATAAAACTATCGACACCACACGGGTGTGTGGACTGCCCGTGTAGAGGCTGTATGGCGAGACACGGTCGTGTGATCAACGAACCAAGTTGTGTGCGCTTAATACGAGTGCGATAAACACGACCGTATGACGATTGACTAGGCCGTGTGTGAGGCACGGGCTAGGCCAATTGGGCCGTGTGGGCTCATACGGGCAGGCCACATAGGTGTGTGAGCCCATTTTTCTGAATTGAACTGTAATGTTACACGATTTTCCCTAGACGACTGTGACCTGTCGTAGGGTCGGTAAGGATATCATAGACCCTGTTTCTGTTAACTGATATTGATGTATGTGTTTGCATGTTGTTTATAGCATGTATATTAGATCTGATCTATTCTGATTATCTGAGTATGATCAGTGTGTCTGCATAATAGCATGCCATATCTGTATGTTGCATTGTATTGGGGTGGGATTATTGTTAAGGTGAAGGAAGTCTGAAAGGCTACTAGCCTGTTATCTGGCAGCTTTGCTGCGTATCTCTGACATGTGTCATAATACAGTATGAATTGGTGTGTAGGGCTGGATGGATTGATTTTATCTACATACTTGGTGTGTAGGGCTGGGTGGGTCGATTTTATCCCCACATGGTGTGTAGTGTTGGACGGAGATGGTGTGGATGGTGTGCAGGGTTGGTGGGCATGATTTTTTATCTGCTTTACATGTGATATTTGTATGGGCTAAGGCTCGATTATGTCTGATTCTGTATCTGTATGGGCTTGAGAGCCCTATTATATATTTGATTTTGTTCTGAGTGGGATAAGGCCCACATCGATTCTGTAAAGGGCTCAGGCTCGATCTGTGACTATTATTTTATATTTGTCTGTTTGCATGCTATACTGTGGGGATGTACACACTGAGTTTACAAAAACTCACCCCTTTATTGTTTTATCGGTCAAGTAATCCCCAACAGTAGATGGATCAGTGCAGCGGAGGGCTCAAGGGTGACCACTGTTAAATACTTTCTGGATTTCACGGTTTTACTATTGTACTATTTTTAATTATTTTGGGGTTATTCATGTAATTTTGGTCTTGGACTATTTTTGGTTTATTTGGGTTTTGAATGTTATTTATGGATTATTTTTATACTGCAATGCCACTAAAGCATTGTTTTCCTAAAAATTAACTAAGAGCTTCCGCGTATAAGAAATGGGTTTAAGCAAGTAAGTTAATTTGTGATTTTCTGACTTAAGTAAAGATAATAATTGGATCGATTTTTAACTTGTCAAGACATTTTCCAAAAACACTCACATGTGACGCTGCCAAATTCTACCATAACATTTAGGCCGGGTTTGGGGTGTTACATATTCCGTAAAGCCTTTGTAGAGTATTCTATGATACATGTGTGGCGTATTTTATAACGCTATTGAGACGAGATCTAGATAACGGCCTTTGTGATGAAATCAAGATAAGTTTAAAGACTTCTTCACTAGATAGCTTTGTGGTATAGATATAGATAAGTTTGAAAACATCTCTGTTTGGATAACCTTGTGATGAAATTGAATATAACATAAAGACATTTCCTGAAAGAGTTCTCAACAGTGTTCCTGAAGACTAAATCCGCCATAGTAGTCTGTGAGTATAGGTAATTTGGCGTATTCGTAATTATGAGTAGTCTAAGAGTTTTTCAGATCTGAATTTATTTATGTTATGTAATGAAGTAATCTGAATTATCCAATATCAGCCAAATTTGAGTGTTTCACGCTGTACATAAAAAGGTTATTTGAAGTATAAGTTGTCCGTCAAATCAGAGCATTCTTATGATATGTAACATGGTTGTCTAGGACTCCATAGGATGACTTAGAAGATTTTATCCATCAGAATAAGTTGTGATCTGGGTTGATTTAAGATATGATCTGACTAGTAATCTGATCATTTCCATTTTAGTATGAGAATCTACCCAAAGTAGGATATGTATGAAGTTCATATTAAAAGACTGGTTAGTATAAGTATCCGCCAATAATAGTATCTGTGAGTACCCCATTTTGAGGTAGATATTCAACATTCGACAGAGTGAGAATCTGTCGAAGGTAGGTTATGTATGGATATCTTTCTTAGAAGTGTATTTGTTTTCTAAAAATAAATAAGATTTGTATTGAGTGGTGAAGTTTGGAATCTGCTCAATGAGTGAACTGTGTTTAGAATGGTTAAGTATGGAAGTTGGCGTATATGTATATGCTCGATATTAAGAAAGTATCCGTCAAAGACAAAAAGGAAATTTAGAATCTTCAAGATGATGGATTAAACAACAAATGCTTCAAGGTAATCTGGGTTAAAACTTATTAAATTCATTTAAACTTACAATTGTTTGTTTATGTTTCAAGTTCTACTTTAAAAGTGGGTACGCCAGGAAGGACCAAGCCAAGATTGAGCTAAGGTAGTAGTTCGAGTTGCGTCATTATGCATACATAAGTTTGTTGGAAAATCGGATTGGAAAAATGCAGCGGAAAATGAATTTAGGAAAAACTAGAGTTTTAAAATATTTTTCCAAAACTAGAACTTGCTTGTGATATCTAAAATAATAAACACTTAATCAAAATTGTACCTTTTTTATTCGTCTAGGATGAACGTTTCAATCGAGTAGTATTCTCCACTATCCTCAAGCTCACGTCTGTTGAGTGTGGGCTCGTTTCGAATAAAAATTCACAAAAATTACTAGTGGGGGTAATTTCGCAATTTCTCTAAACTTTTGGGCTAAGTTATAAATAAGAAAAATATCTCTAGAAATTTTCTGAAATAGTTTCTTCAGTGAAGTTTCTCTCTACAAATTTCTTTTGAATTCAAGTTTGTGTAAATAATGACTTAATACTCTATTTATATAGAGAGAGTTTAAAGAGTTCAATTATGATTAAACTGAATCACTTTAATATTAAATTAATATGAGTTTATCAAGATAAATATTAGATTAAATTTAATATTAAATCTTATTAAATTAATAGAATGTTTATCTACCAGATAAACATTAAATTTAATATTAAGATAATCACTCTAATATTAAATTAATAAAATACTATTAAGAGAAGTACTAAATTAAATTTAATATTAAATTTATTAAAATAATATTATTTTTGGAATAGTTAATCTGAAATAAAATTCTCTGGTAGAGTCCCAGTAGGAGTATAATTATTCCACTACTCAACCACCAAAGAACCACCACCATCGACCATTTGTCGGCCATCGGAATATCATCATCACAACCATCAGCACCCCGAGCTAGTTCGGTTTCTAGCGGTTTAGTTCGGGCTAGTGATGGCCTATCTAATCTGGTCTAGCCACTGGTTGGACCACTAATTTTTAGGTCTTGGTCTCGGTTTTGGGCTCTTGGACACAATTTACGATCTCAGGTCAAATTTTCAAGTTTAATTACACATTGGGCCCATGTCTGACTTGAAAATTAATTTCCAAAAATATCATACTAATTTTAATTAATTTGATTAATTTAACTTTACTTTATCAAAATTAATTTTCCCAAAAATCACTTAGATTTTCCAAATTATTTCAAGAAAATTCTTTAATCAAATTCACTAGGTTGAACAATTCTTACAATTGCCTAATTTAATTCCATATTGAATAAATCGACTCAATTAAATTATTTCCAAAGTTTGTAGAACTTTCTTGTTATTCAAATGCAGTTCGATCAAGCTTTTGTTGAGCTAGCGAAAGGACAAATCAGACATATACAATTAGGTTCTATTACTTGCAATTATTCTAAAAGCATTGTTCCAATAATTCGTAATTACTTAATCATGGAGTCAGTCCACGAAAAGTACCATGATTGAAAACTCATTATTGTATACTCTTTATAAAAGAAATTCATCCAATTGCTTTGTTCAATGACCTTGTAATGTATGTGTTACCCTCATATGATATCATTGCTTCCTTTGAGTTAAATCCGTTCACTTAATACAATCCTATTTTATCTCATTGTCACCATTGTGTCTTCTTAATGATTAATAAGATCATTGTAAACAAATGAATGTGATAAATTTCTCATTCCAAAACAAGCAACCCATGGCCATGTTCTATATTTATCAATCCACACAATGCCAATGAGAGGCTATCGTTAACTTTTTCATTGAGCTATAAATTCCACTGTTGCTAGTAAAGCCATGTCATACACAAGTCATGTATTGGCACATTCTAATTGAATAAGACCACAAACTTGATATTCATAACATTCTTCTTATCCTTCTTAGGTTCCTCTTTAATCACAATTCCCTTTGAGTTGTTCTTGGGAACATTAGCACTAACTTTAAACCTTTTAAATCTTCTTGCTTGTTTTTTGAAAGCCTTATTGAAATTCTGAATGAGTAAGACTATTTGCTCCTAAAAGTCTTTTATGTTAGCATTCTGGGAAGTGGACATTCCCTCGTTGACTTGAAAAGTAATGTTTTTGTCAATCTTTCCCTTGCTACATTTTGTTTCGTCTATGTAACAACTCGTTTTTCAGTGGTGTTAGAATAATAGTTTCGAGACCACAAATTTCGACATGTTAGTTTGTAAATATTAATTATTTAAATATTTACAAGGTTATTATGGTTGTATTAAAATTTGGTTAAGAAATTTCATCGTTTAGATAGTTAATTAATTTAATGAAGACTAAATCGTAAAAGATAGAAAGGTTGCTTAACATTGATTTTCTTAACATAATGGCCTAAATATTTAAAGTAGGAAGATTATGTTGTAATTAGACCATAACAAATTAATTTGGAGGGTTATGGGTTGTAACTATTGAGTTTTGCATGATTTTAACTAGGGCAATTAGGTAAATAGTCAATTAAACATAAACAAATGAGAAAACAATGCTATCATCTTTCTTCTTGGTCCTTTGCCGAAATTGGAGAAAGAAAAATAGCTATACTTTGTTTCGAGACTTGATTACATATGAATATCTATCCCAATCCCACTAAAACAATAATCAAATAAGTTTAATGCATTATAATAATAGAAACTGTAAAAAATAGACTATTAGTAGCTCAACAACCAGAATCATGATCCAATCCAAAGTCCATGATTCAAAGGATTGTCTTGGGTAATTTCGAATCAATTCAATCACCAATATAAGATTCCCAGACAATATGATCTTTTATAATTGATTAAATATCAACCCTATAATCATCATAGCCCAAAAAAATTGTTTAATAAAATGCCAACACTTTAAATATGAAATTTGTCTCTATATAAATTTGGTGGTTAGGAGAGTAGGCACTCTATCTAGCACCAAATTGTCAGTTTTATATTTTCCAACACTTTTAAAAGTAAAAATTAAAAAAGAAAATATTAAAACTAAAAAAAAAAGAGTGAAAGATAAAACTTTTGTATAAACTTCAAAAACCTCATAATCAATATTTTATAATAGCCACTTTTACAACATCAAATTTTCTTTTAAATTTTCATTTTAAATTATTCAACATAAGATCTGACATGCAATTTAATGATTAAATTAATGATTTCAGTAACAACGTAAATGACTATATTATAACATTTGATAGTTGAATGGTAAAAATAAAAAAATATAGCTGAATATTTTTGTAGTTGATTTATATAGGATATATTGGCCATTATATGTATAAAGCAGCATAATTTAAGGAAATCATTGATATGATAATAAGCAAATTGGTTGGATAATGTCCTGAACGATATAAAACATAAATGAATGAATATATTTCCAAATTTAAGTTGCTTGTCTCCGTCCTAATCAATTATATGGGTACAACAGCATCCTATGGCCCATATCACTTTTGGGGTCAATGTCACCATATTATTTTACTTTTCAAATACCCAGAAATTATATTCCTTTTTTCCTAACGACGACGCATTATTACTGAAAATAAAATAAAAAAGTATTAATTAGTAGCGATATATAAAAAAAAATCTAATGTTTCGTAAAAGATATTTTGATGGAAGTAGTTTAATAGATGAAGAAAAAGAGAAGGCGTGAATGACTCAACAAATGAGGCGCCTATCCTATCATCTAATATTGAAAGTGAAATGTGGGGAGGTCAGCACCTAAATTATTGATGCATATATATATTTATATTCCCCAACTTCCATTGGGTCCTACACTTTTACAAATTCAACCCAAACACTTATATATCTTTCTTTTTTTTTTTTTTTTTTACCCTCAAACAATATCTTTTGTGGTCTTCAAAGTTTTTCTCAAGGGTACCAAACCTTTTTTCCCTCTATTTTTCAAATATTATCTAGAAGAAAACACTTCTATTGATAATATTATTAGGAAAATTACTTAAAATTTATATTTCAAAATAATAATAAATATTAATGTAATTAATGTTATTTTTATATTAAATATTTAAATAAACCAATTAAAACAAAACTATTGTGAATATGATTAAATATTTTTATAAATTTTATTTATAACTCAATTATTAATTTTTTTATGAATATGATTTTAAAATTAGTTTTTATGAGTATAATAAAATTTAGTAAAATATTATACACTAAAAAAACTTTCCCACATAATAAAATTAAAATTATATATAAAAATAAACACAAAATTTTAATTGAATGATAAATTAAAAATTAAATTAATATATTCAAATCTAATTATATTTTATTTTTTAAATTAAATAATATAACTTATTTTAAATATATATATATATATATTTTAGAATTACTGTGATTGAGGTATAACAACAACTCTTACTAATGGTATTGATTGAGGTAAAGGTTTGGAGTTTATAGAGTTGAAAGTTAACCTACGTGGCCAATCCAAAATCACCCAAAGTTTGGCAATCAATTTCAAGTTTAACATGCCTACTCACTCACCCCTTAGAAGGTAGAAAACATTACTGTTGAGCAACTGTAAATTATTACAAAAGCTCCTATCTTCGTGGGCTGGGCTGCTCTTTCTCTTTGCTCTACCTATCACATCGCATCCACATGCTTTCCGCTGTACTGTTATCACCCCCTTTTTATCGTATTTTAATTGTTTATTAATTTATTTTTCCAACTAGGGGAATACACTGAATTTACCAAGTTTCACATTGGGTTACTACTATTAATCTTCTTTTTTTCTTTATAAGCCTACTGTCTCTCGCCTTTCTTCTCCCCCACACATTCAAAATCCTATTCCTTTTCTCCGTTTTCTTTTTCTCAGACAAGATGGGTTCTCAGGGATCGGTTATGGCGATGCTTTTGCTGATGATGTTCACTTTATCATCAGCTTCCGACATGTCCATTATATCCTACGATCAAACCCATCCCGGCAAGTCAACGTCTAGTTGGAGAACAGACGACGAAGTTATGGCCATGTACGAGGAGTGGCTTGTAAAGCATGGAAAAACATACAACGGTTTGGGTGAGAAAGAGAGGAGGTTCCAGATTTTTAAGGATAACCTTAGGTTCATCGATGAACATAACGCGGATGAGAGTCAGAGTTTTAAGGTTGGTTTGAACCGCTTTGCTGATCTTACCAACGAGGAGTACCGAGCCATCTACTTGGGAATCAAGAAACCCAACCGGAAAGTTTCCAAGGCCAGTGACCGATACGCCCCGCTTCTAGGCGAAAAGTTTCCCGATTCCGTTGATTGGAGGGAAAAAGGGGCTGTCGCTGAAGTCAAAGATCAAGGAAGTTGCGGTAAGTTTCTTACTCAATTTTCTTTTATGGATGCTTCTCTTGTCTGTCTGAAAACTAGCATCTTAACTTATATTTTCAGATGATTTTGTTTTGTTTCTATCAAACGAATCTATCCATGTCTTCTGCCGCCAGATAGACTGTAATTATTTTGAGCCAACTGTAAAACCTGGAGAGAAAGAACAAAAAAAATTAAACAAATAACTTAGTTCCGATATTTCGGGGAAGGTTCCTGTCTCTGTCCTTATCTTAGAAACCTTTGCTTGTGTGGGTTCTGTTTGGTTATTCAGATTTTGAGGTGAGAGTATGGGATATATGAAGGTGTCTTATATAAGGTAAAAGAAACTAGATCAGAGTAAATTGGTATTTTTGTTAAAAGAAATTTTAATATCTTACCTTAAAAACTGGTTTCGGTCTCATACGTGATTCACTTTCTTATTATTCATTCAGTGATATTAGTTTTTATTCGGATAAAATATTTAAAAAAGAAATCAATTTATTTAATAGATTAATTTACTTATTTTTTAAATCAATGGGGTTAAAATATATAAATATTTATCTGACTTCAGAAGTACAATTTTATCATCCGATTTAGTTCGAAATTTTGATGGATTTATAGTGTGAGCATTTTGAATAGATGCAACGGTTCGTGGAAGGGTAATCTATAAAAATAGTCACTTTTGTTTGCCTTAGGTTACATTTTAGTTACTTATATTTGAAATGTTACGTTTTAGTCACTTATGTTATTATTTTGTTACGAAGTGATCACTCTACCGTTAAGTTCCGTTATCTCTCTAGCGGTAATCTTATGTGGCAGTCCAACTAAATTTTAAATGCCAACTTGGATTTCTAAATATGATGAAAATAGATTTTTAATTAAAATTTTAATTAATTAAAATTTTTAAATCTAAACTTAACTAAAAAAATTGTTTATCTCATTTTTTTAATTTTTCTTCAGTCTCTTCTCTTTTTTAATGGTTTTTTTTAATTTGATTGAAAAAATTATTATTAATATCAAAATAGTTAAAATCAAATTGATTGCTTCGTAAAGATTGATTCAATGGAGGGTTCAAGTATGTCTTCTTTGCATTCCTCTATCTCTTTTATTCAATACTGAAAAATAAAAGATTGGATTTTTTATTATTTAATGAAAAACCTAAATTAAAATTCTTGATATGAATATTAACAATTAAAATTGTTTAATGAAAACCGTAAATTAAAATTCTTGATATGAATATTAGCAACTAAAAGAATTTCAGATAAGAAAAAAAGGATACCTACAAAGGGATTATGAACAAATAAGTCGATTCAGATAAGAAAAAATCAGATTGAAAAACTAATTATTCAAGAATGTGAAGAATTGGAAAATACAATGATTAGGAACAAAAACTGTTACTATCTTATTTGTTGACAACCACTTCATTTTAAGTCTTAGAATATAAATTTGTCGGTGAAGAAAACGTACTTAGATCTTCCATTGACCTCTTTTGTTTTTGTACATGAATAAAAAAATTTTATGATACTAATTTTTTTAGTCAATTGAAAAAGAAAACTAAAAAGAGGGGGGAGATGAACGGTTTTTTAACTAAGATTTAGGGTTTAAAATTTTTAATTAATTAAATTTATTTAATAAAAAATCTATTCTCATCCTATTAGGAAATTCAAGTTGGCACTTAAAATCTAGTTGGACTGCCATGTAGGATTACTGTTAGGGAGATAATAGAATTTAACGGAAGAATAATTACTTCGTAACAAAATAATAATATAAGTGACTGAAACGTAACATTTGAAACATAAGTGACTAAAATGTAACCTGAAGCAAACAAAAGTGACTATTTTTATAGTTTATCGTTTGCGGAAAATTAGACCCGACCCATGAACTATGACCTATAGTAGTATTGTGTCGGATATAAGGATGCTTCCGCAGCCCTGCAGTTAGTGGAAGTGTCAGTGCTTGAGGTGGCTGCTTTTGGTGGTGTAAGGAGTAAGGTTCCTTGCACGAAAGTTCAGGGGTTTACTCCACTGTAAAAGTTGAACCATATAAGATATAGACAGCTTAATGAATCGATAGATTCCAATGTTTTTATATAATATATTAAATAGTTATTACATGATTGTAATAAGATGATTTTACTGAGAATTTAATGTTAAATACAGGGAGTTGCTGGGCTTTCTCGACTATTGCTGCTGTGGAAGGGATAAACCAGATTGTTACAGGCGAACTCCTTTCACTATCTGAGCAGGAGTTGGTGGATTGTGATACATCTTACAATGAAGGTTGCAATGGGGGTCTCATGGATTATGCCTTTGAATTCATCATCAAAAATGGTGGCATTGACACCGAAGAAGATTACCCTTACACCGCTCGTGACGGTACATGTGACCCTTACCGGGTAGGTTTCATATTTTTAGAGTTGGGAAAGGAACAAAGATAGAATTTCAATTTCCTTGCTGAATCTTGGTGTTTTTAATCACCTTGCAGAAAAATGCTAAAGTTGTTTCGATCAATGATTATGAGGATGTTCCGGTAAATGACGAGAAAGCATTGAAAAAGGCAGTCGCCAATCAACCGGTGAGCGTTGCCATTGAGGCAGGAGGAAGGAGTTTCCAGTTATATCAATCAGTAAGATTCTGCATCCATCAAAATTACTAGTTTCTGCAAGACCACAACTGGCTTATCAAAGTCCGAGCACTGTCCGATAAATGACATTTTTACGGTTTTTTCTAGGGTATATTTGATGGAAAATGTGGAACACAACTAGACCACGGTGTCACTGCCGTTGGATATGGCACAGAGAAAGGTAAAGACTATTGGATTGTAAAGAACTCATGGGGAAGCAGCTGGGGAGAAGCAGGCTATATCAGGATGGCAAGGAATGTGGCCAATTCCGTAACTGGCAAATGTGGGATCGCGATGGAAGCCTCTTATCCGATCAAAACAGGTGAAAATCCCCCCAATCCCGGACCATCTCCACCATCTCCTATAAAGCCTCCGACCGTGTGCGATAGTTATTATTCCTGTCCCGAGAGCAATACCTGCTGCTGCATATACGAGTACTATAACTACTGCTTTGCTTGGGGATGCTGCCCACTTGAGGCTGCCACTTGCTGCGAAGATCGCTACAGCTGCTGCCCTCATGACTACCCTGTCTGCAACATACATGAAGGCACCTGCTTGATGGTACGCTTGAGTTCAAAGTCATCAATCCTTTCATTCTATTTGTTTCAATTGAGGTTTTTAACAGTTGTTTCTTTGGCAGAGCAAGGGAAATCCTTTGGCAGTGAAGGCACTGAAGCGCACTCCGGCTAAACCGTTCTGGGCACATTGAAAGCTTGGGATTGTAATGCAGTAGATGATGGGTTAAAGGGAGAAGATGAAAGCTTGACAGTGCTAAACAATCTCCTTGGATTTGATATCAGTAGATGGATGGTGACAATTATGTATATAGTATCCTATTTATTACCCATGGTGTATTTGGGAAATGGATAGAATATTTCCAATTTCTGTATATCATGTCATCATTTAGCAATGACTTTGAAAAAGTTCTATTCCTGCTTTAAAAGTTGCTTCATAATCAATTATGTATTTGATTCTGTTTGCAAGTAAGATCCTATAACACAACATCAGCAGGAGCTTCATAGTTGAACAAACACTGATTTGAACCAAAAGGGTCCACTTCCCCCCGAAATCAAAGTGGGATAATTGTGGTTATTGCCCTTTTAACATAAAGAAAAAAGATGACCCCATTTTCCTCCCTGCCTGGAATAAGCTCTTTCTTCTCCAACTGTTGGATATTACTCGTCAGGTACATACATTTCCATGAAACTGAATTTCTGCAGCTCCACTGGAACCTATCCCCCTATAAACATCTTTGACAGTAATGTCTTCCAGGAAAGAATTCATGCTTTGAGCCACAATGGCATAAATTCATTGCATTGCATTACATTAATATATCCCCTCCCCAGTTTTAATCAAACCATTTATAACTACTTAGTGAAACCTTGGTTTCTTATAATCTCTTTAAACTCTGCATTTCTACAACTAATGAATATATTTATTTTTATTTAAAAATCTATTCTTTTTTGTTTTACTAATTTTATTTATTTATTTATGAACTACTTAAACATATTATATAAACCATCACTATGGTTTGAAAAAGCATAATGATAGATTTAGCCTTTAAATTTGGCTATTAAGCTTTTAAAAAGTGTCATTTTGATTTTTTTAATGGAAATATTGTCTAAAACATAAAATTTTTTAATGATGTTAGTGTAGCAACATGCATGGAAGTGTACACTTCATGTTGACATGACATTATTTATCGTACGTGTCACATTAAGAAATAATTTAAAAAGAACAAAAAATTCAAAAAAAATACATGAAGTACGCATGAATTGCCATATGAGCTGGCATGTTTAAAATTTTAACGTTTTAGTCGATATTTCTATTAAAAAGCAACAATTCAACTCTTTTTGAAAATTTAATGATCAATTTAATAAAAAATGTAAACATTACGGACTAAATTTATCTTTATACATTTGAAAAATACTCAGGTTTGATGAAAAAATGTATTCCAAAGGTTATACACAATGTATTTTAAATAAAAATATAAAATTACCCTTTATTAGTTATTTATTTTTAATTTTCATTTTTTTGTTCATGACCTTTTAATTACAAAATAATCAGTTTTTGTTATAAAATAAAGAGAGATAAATATAGTAAAGAACAAATAAATTATGGGAAGCAATAGAGAAGGTATTTTATTGATCAAATAGGATGATTACAATACTTCTTTAAAGTCTCTATTTATAAGCATAAGAAGTATAAATAAAGTAGAAATCTAATTCTAATGACTATTAGAATTTAAAGTATATCAAAACTTATATTGATCTTGATGGACATCCGCTTAATAAAATATTCATAATACTCTCCCTTGGATATCTATTGGTAGATAATGTGCCTCATTAAAATCTTATTAGGAAAAACTCTGTGGGATAAAAACTTAATGAAGGAAAAATAGTACACAATCTTCTATTACAAGCTGCCTTGTTAAAAATCTTTATCAGGAAAATCCAATGGGACAAAACCTTGGTTAAAGGAAAATAGTACAACTTGTTTTTAGACTCCCTTTATGGCAATGTTACATTACATCTTTAAGTCGACGCATTCTAATCTTGTGTAGTAGTCTTTCAAATATTGAAGTTGGCAATGCCTTAATAAAAAAATCTGCTAAATTATCATTAGAACAAATTTTTTGAACATTTATATCACCTCATTTCTCAAGATCATGGGTGGAGAATAATTTTGGTGAAATATGTTTCGCTCTTTCACCTTTGATGTAACCACCCTTCAATTGAGCTATACATGTTGCAGTATCTTTATATAAGATAGCTGACATCTTTTTCTATAAAGGCAAATTACATATCTTCTGGATATGTTAGGTCAATAACCTTAACCAAACACACTCTCAACATGTCTCATGCATTGCAATTATTTCTGTATGATTCGTAGAAGCGACAGCTAATGTTTGCTTTGTTGAACGCCATGATATGACAGTACCCCCAGATGCAAATACATATCTCGTTTGAGATCAATTTTTATGTGAATTTGATAAATAACCAACATTAACATAGCCAACTAATAAAGATTTTAAATCATTTGAATAAAATAATCTCATATTAATGGTCCTTCTAAGATATCTAAATCCATGTTTTGTAACGCCTCATAACTCGGCCTAAAAGTTTAAACCAAATCTCGGAGGTTACATTGATCACCGAAGTGATCGTAGGAAAAATTTTAGTTTAACCATCTAGAAAATAAACGATATTTAAGTTACGTAAAACTTTCCGTTGTAAAATCCCAACATTATAAAAATTTCAGTCCAAAAGACGCTTACGTGCATAAAACCCAAAATTCATACCATAATATTCAAAATAAAATTTACAGTTCAAACCATTTATTTATAGATGTAGAATTTATTAAAAATACTTTTAAAGTTGATTCTAAACATGGCTGCCCGAGACCTCCGATGTGCCGAGTCCAGCTTTAGATTAAGCAAGTACCTGAAAAAGGGAAACAGAGGGGGGTGAGCTACACAAGCTCAATGTGAGTCCGAAACGTATCTAACAATGAAATTACAATCAGAAACCCAACAGTAGTTCAGTAATGAAAAGTACTTACAGAGGTACGTAGAAGCAGAATACAACCTCGGGACCAACGTCCCAACATAGCAAAACAACTCAAACACACCAAGTCACACACAAACAAATAGTCACAAGTGTTATTCTAATAAGCGATAAATTATACATATTTTTTACCCCATGCTTAGCCCAATTTTTGGATGAATTACCCTTTGACTTGTGTAAATTGATGCTCTTAAACCTTTAATTTCATGTTTTATACTCAGGTGAGCTAAGGGAAGAGAAAAGAGCAAGGAACGGGCCAAAAAGGGCAAATTAGGCCCGGTTCAGTAATCAACAAGGCCTGTAGGTTCGCTACACGGCCGTGCCACTTTAACAGGCTCAAGCAAGGCCTGGGCCTTGATCCACACGGGCGTGGCACACAGGCATGTCCCTGTCGTGAGGAAGTTCAATTTCACTAGTAAAAGGCTACTTAGGGGCTAAGAAATGTATTCCAAAATTCTATATAAAGACCCTAGAAGGCAACTACAAAGGGGACTTTATTCCCACCAAGAAGGGGAGTTAAAGGAGGGAATTACTTGAAGGGAAGCCGATTAATCCATCTCAGAAGCCAGGATCTACATCAAGACAGAGGACCCCCTTCAATCCTTTCAGGAGTTTTGGGTTTTCTTATGTTTTGTTATTTTATATCTTCTGAGATGTTTTCTTTTATAATTATGAACTAAAACCCTAAATACCTAAGAGGATGAAACCTAAGATAGATCTTGTTATTGTTATCTGAGCTGTGTGATAAATATTTGATTTGTTCTTAATTGTGTTTTTAACTCTTAAATTGATATTTTTGGGATATTGATTTAAGTCAAATGTGCTTATGTAGAGGAGCAAAAGTCCCTGCATAGGAGTAGATCCAACACAATTAAGTGGAGTTGATCGCAATTCTAGAGATAGGACGACGAAAATTTGCCGGATTAGAGTCAAATCTAATATGGGGAGCCATAGATCGAGTTAATGCAAGGCTAGGGGTTTTAACTAGAAAAAGATTTCAGTTAATCAACCTAGGATTAGTTGTTCTTATCCTCGACTAAGGTATTAACATAATTTAGGGATCTCTACGGATTAAATCAAATGAAGAAATCATCTGGTTCAGAGTTAAATAACAAGTGAAGTCTAGGTGGATTCTTCCTTCGGTACTGCCTTAATCAATCAGTCTTTTCCAAAAGCAATCTCCCACTTTACTCTTTCTCGCTTCTTTAGTTTGATTAGTTTAGTTTACAAACAAACCCTCTTTATTTTTAGGCTAGATAATAGAAAGAAAGTTATTACTAGTACTGATAGTTCCTTGGATTCGATATTCCGGTCTTGCCACTAACTATACTACTATTCGATAGGTGCACTTGCCTTTTATCGTGATATTAGTTAGTTTCCAAGTACGATCAGATTTTATTACTTCATCAAATCACGATCAAGTTTTTGGCGTTACCGGGGAACTAAGATATTAGGAACACTCGATTTCTATTACTTTAGCCATTATTATCTTCATTTATTTTCAACCTTTATTTTATTTGTTTTATTTATTTATTTTAATTTTCTTTTCCTTTTCCCTTCTAGGTATCTCTAGTTTATGACTAGAAGAAATCTAGGAGGACCACTACTTTTTGACGACGATTTAGAAGCGACAGTTCATCGAACTCACCGAGAGATAAGAAGAAGCTTGCAATACCTAGAACAAGGACAAGATGAAGAGCCAGAAGCTACTGAAGAGATGGAAGCCAATCAGGATAATCAACTACCTCCTGTAGTAGCCGCAAATCATGTTGAGCAAAATCCTGCTCCCCGTACTATGTATGATTATGCTAGTCCTAATTTAGAAAACACTGGATCTAGCATTGTTAGGCCTACTATTGCTGCAAATAATTTTGAACTGAAACCTAACACTATTCAAATGATACAACAATTTGTTCAGTTTGATGGTTTACAGGATGAGGATCTTAACTCGCATCTAGCCAACTTTTTGGAATTATGCGATACATTCAAAATAAATGACGTTTCTGATGATGCCATTCACCTTAGGCTATTCCCATTCTTCTTGAGAAACAAGGCTAAACAGTGGTTAAATTCTTTACCATGATGGTCCATCACTACATGGGAACAAATAAACGAGAAGTTTTTACTTAAGTATTTTCTTCCGGCTAAAATAGCTAAATTTAGGAATGATATTTCTTCTTTTGTGCAAATGGATTTAGAAACACTTTACGATGCTTGGGAAAGATACAAAGATCTCTTGAGAAGGTACCCTCACCATGGGTTACCTCTGTGGCTACAAGTCCAAACCTTTCACAATGGTTTGAATCCCTCAACAAGGCAGATGATCGATGCAGCCGCCAGTGGAACAATTAACAACAAAACACCCGAAGTAGCTTACGAGTTTATAGAAGAGATGTCACTGAATAATTATTAATGGCAAGTCATGCGAACAAAGCCACAGAAAGCTACAGGAATTTTTAACATTGATGTCGTAACCATGCTTTCTAATCAAGTAGAACTTTTAAATAAAAAGATTGATAATTTTGTTGGCTTTATGCAAGCACACCCAGTAATGCAATGCGACATAATTCACGGGAACAGTTACAATCCGGACTACTCCAACTACGGGTATGGCACGGAAAACGAACAAGCCAACTATATGGGTAACAATTCTAGATCTCAAAATAACCCCTATAGTAACACGTACAATACAGGTTGGAGAAATCACCCTAATTTCTAATGGGGAGGACAAGGAAATCAAAGACAACCACCTCCTCCGGGATTCCAACAGCCACCGTTCCAACAAGAGAAAAAACTGAACCTTGAAGAAATGCTTACAAATTTTATCGCTGCGTCAGAAACCCGTTTCCAAAACACCGAAACGGTACTGAAGAACCAGCAAGCATCCATTCAAAGACTTGAAACTCAAATAGGCCAACTCACTAAGCTAATTTCTGAAAGACCACAAGATGGGTTATTGGTAACACAGAAACTAAATCTAAAGAGCACGTTAAAGCTGTTACACTAAGGAGTGGAAAAACACTAGATGAACCTGAAAAGAAAGTATTACAAGAGCCTAAAAAGGAAAAAGTTGAGGAAGCCGAACCCAAGAAAATGCTCCACCAGTATCAAGGAATATAAACCACCTATCCCATACCCAGCACAATTAAAGAAAGACCGCATTGAAGTATTTGAAATTCGAGCATGTGGTGAACGTGTGTTAACGGTAGACAAATTGATTAATATGTGTTGAAGCATGTTTTGTGATGAATTGAATTGGAGTGTTTGATGCTCTAGTTTATAGATGGTCATTAGAGGAGCTTGTTAAATTTTGGTAATTAGGACTTTGCAAATTAAATGGTTTTCGACAATGGTACTTTATTACGAAGAATTCGGTATTAAATGATACAAGTGTGTTTAAGCTAGCATGCTTGTATGTATGTGCAATGACCGATTGAGAACTTAAATGAATTGGTAACATTCGACTAGTTTGATAAGTAAAGCAATTTGAGGTAGAGGTTTAATCGGTTGGTGAAATGGCTAATAAGAATTTGTAAGGAAATTTGTTAAGGCTGAATATGCCATGGAAGTTAGTTTGAAAATGGGTTGAGTTGCTTAAATGATTTGCCGAATATGAGCTAAGTGATGGTTGTGTTTTATTTAGTTATTAAAGGAGTTTTTTTGAAATGTACAATTGCGAATGGATTTAGTAACATATTTTTGGTAGTCAAAAGAGAGGTTTTGACACTAGTTTATATGCTTGTAAAATGTTTAGTTAAAGGCTAGAAATTGATATGTGAATTTTAATCTATGCTTGAACATTTGGCTGAATGGTATTTGTGTGAATGAAATGAGTAATGTCTACGTTTTAAAACAATTGTGGTCATGACTAATGTGATGTCTTAGAAATCTTATGTGATATGCATATTATATATATATGTATATGTTTTATGTATGTACCTTGTTAAAACTTAAGGGACGTTTGGCTATAAGTAAGCATGGTAAGATTTTGATAAGTGAACTTTGTTTAATTTTAGCTCAAGAGCAAAGGACTTCAAATACGGATAGAGGGAAAAGCCAAAGTACTCGAATAATTATTTCCAATCGTTCAACAACTATTAAAGGTAAGTTCTTGACCGCTTAAATTAAAATGTTTATGTTAAATTATGGAAGAAAGGAAATGAACCTCTATAATATAAGCATAGCCTGATAATTTCCGAATGTAAATTGATAAAGTAGCGTACGTGATTGATAAAGTTACGATATGTTATATGCACATTTAAGTGAAAACATGTGTGGAAGCGCGATATAAAGAATGAAGGTGGGATTTGATAGTATAAGCCGAATGTGGCATAAATAATTCAATGAGAATTTTGAGTATGGAATGAGTACCGAATGTATTATGAGATGAATTATGGCTAAATGTTATAAAGTAAGTGGAAATACTAATGTGATTGGGAAATTGAAGAAAGAAAATTGAGACTTTAGTAAATTTTAAGTGTTTAAACATAAGTATTAGTGAAGGTGACATGCTATATCTTGATAATTAAATGTCTCGAATTATATATGTGTATTATCAAATGATACGTGCTTATGGAATAAAAACTATATAGTTGTCATGAGTAAATTATCAAATGGTGAGTATGATATAGAAATATCATAATAGTTGTGCTTAATTGCCGAATGGCTAATGTGGAAAAATGTATAAGATATGTATATGTGGGAGGCCGAAATGGCTAATGTTAAATGTGTGCAAGTTATATATATATGTGTGTGTGTGTGTGTACTTAGGGAGGTCAAATGGCTAATGAGAATGTTGAATGACCTAATGGTTATTATAGAATGAAAGCAAATTATGTGTTGTATGAGTAGGTGCGAATAAAAGCATCATCCTAATTAAGACGTTTGTGTTAAGTGAATATTAAAAGTATATGAAATGATATATGAATAATTTTAGGAGTTGACTATCGTACGATATTATCCGGGCTAAAGTCCCGCAGGCTTCGTGCTGATGTTATATCCGGGCTAAGTCCTGAAGGCATTCGTGCTGGTGTTATATCCGGGCTAAAGTCCCGCAGGCTTCGTGCTGGTAATATATCCGGGCTAAAGTTTCGCAGGCTTCGTGCTGGTGATAAGTTCGTGTTTTAAAGTCCTGTTGGTTTTCGAGCCGGTAATGAATACAGGTTCTTGAACCTAGCAGGCTAAGTGCCGTCGAATTATTTCAAACTAAAGATTATTTGCATACCTATAAGGTAATGATAAAATTAGTTACATGAAAATCTATCAAGTTGAATTGTATTCGGCTAAATGTGCAAATACAAGGTATGAATTGTATTTAGTCATTTTACGTATATGTGATAAGGAATATGTGTGGTCCTTTAGGTACCTATACGGAAATTTAATATTTGTCATGTTGAATTATTCGAAGATATTGATGTGATTATGAACTAGAGAATTTAATTTCTATATATGTATATACATACGGGTATGTGCACGAAATGAGTGCATATGAACAAAGGTTAGCAATTGTAGGCGAATAAAGACTAAGTATTATGTACATGATGCTTACTTACTATGTGAATTTGACTTCTGGTGATTTATGAATGTGCTTTGGGAATCAATTATGAAATGGTTATGTGTTATACTAAATGAGTATTGATTCTATGAAATTATTCATGAAAGATTATGATATGAATATGTGATTCTAAATAGGGAAATTGAATGTGGTTATAGAGTTATGATTTAGTTCGATTGGTTGAATTAGAAGTAGCAATGAAGCTTTTAGATATAAAAGAATATATGATCTCAAATTTGGAAGAGATAAATAAATTATATGTGCATACATAGGGTTTGAACTATTTGACTGAATGGCGATATCCTTGATATTGTTAAATGTGATTTGTGCAAGGTCTGAGACTATGAGATTTAGTAATGAAACAACACTTAAGGATGCTACGTACACTAAGTTGGTCAGGTATGTATCATGTACTCGTATGTGACCTTAAATTTGGATTGAATCAAAAGTATATAAAGTAATGCATATACGAATAAGTGTACGAATATAAATGTGACCACAGAACATGTGACTATGATACATTTGGCCAATATGTGATGTCATGAGAACATATTTGATTAAACTATAATAAAAGGATTTAGATTTAAGTGAAATTATATGCTAATGATGTTTTCTATGCTTGCGAATATTCGACCATATTGGTTATTATCATGAAAATGTATGTGTAATAGTTAAGCGAAGTGTTTATTGAAATTATAGTTCGTTATGAAGCTCTAAAATTGACCTCATCGAATAAAGGAAATGGATGATAAATGATGTTGGATGAAAACATTTTGTGACGTTAAACTCAAGGCCAAATAAAATGTCAATTAAACTATGTGTAATTATGGTTAGGTATATTCGGCCAAAAGAGACTTTACTTAGATTTTTGTATAAAAGATAATTGTATTTGATTCAGCAAAGTTACTGTTTTGCTTAAGACTTACTAAGCTTATGAAAGCTTACTCCGTTTGTTTTGTGTTTCTATTTTATAGATCGTGGACTCCTACTATCAGCTCGGGGATCGTCAGCAGTTCATCACACTATCTACTGTTGTGGTAATCAAATGATTCGGACTTAGCTTATGGCATGTATAGGATAGACTATAGTAGAAGAATATCTTGACTATCGTTTATAAGCCATGCGAATATGGCATCCTTTGGAAGTTTACTTTTATAAGTTACATATTCGATCTTTGTTTGTGTCTAGCAATTTTGTAAATGAATGATCTTTATTCAAGAAAATGTTCAAAATTTTACTGTTCTAATTTGTTTCCAAATTTCTGGTAATGCCTCGTCCTATTCTGGCAACGGTTACGGGATAGGGGTGTTACATTTTATTGGTATTAGAGCTATGATTTAGTCGATTCTAGGACTAACGTAGCACGTGTGAGTCTAGCTATACATGCCATAAAGTGATAAAATGATAGTGTGATGATTTCTGACAGTTAAAAATGTGTTTTTCGTATTGTAATGAATTCTGATCCCAGTCGAGCTGTAGCAGATGATATTGATGTGTAATGTAAGTGAACTAAATAATTGATGTAAATTGTATGTGAAGTAATTATACCCCTATGTTTATATATGAACATATGATTTTTGGAAAATCATTCATGAAAGCATATGACGTATGTATGTGATTGTGGACATGGAATTTAAATGAGGATATGATCTATAATTTTATACTAATTTGATTGAATGGAAGTTGGTTTTGATGTGTTTAAGTGCTCAATTCTATATGAACTCAAAGTTAAATGAAAGGATACGTTTAAAAGTGTACACATGTGATGTTTTATAGACTTGGTTAAGTCATTTCAATGTGTAATAATGAATGAATAAGAGCACTATGTGTGCGAATGATTAGAGGCACTGTGTGTGCGAATTCCTTTAACCGAGCACTATGTGTGCGAGATCGGTAATAGAGGCACTGTGTGTGCGATTTCTTCAACCGAGCACTATGTGTACGAGATCGGTAATTGAGGCACTGTGTGTGCGAGTTCTTCAACCGAGCACTATGTGTGCGAGATCGGTAATTGAGGCACTATGTGTGCGAGTTTTTCAACCGAGCACTATGTGTACGAGATCGATAATTAAGGCACTGTGTGTGCAAGTTCTTCAACCAAGCACTATGTGTGCGAGATCGATAATTGAGGCACTGTGTGTGCGAGTTCTTCAACTGAGCACTATGTGTGTGAGATCGGTAATTGAGGCACTGTGTGTGCAAGTTCTTCAACCGAGGGCATTGAGTGTGTGAAATGAGAATCATGTAAGACCTCATCTGAGACGGAGGTATTGATTTGAGATGGTGTGTAAGACCATGGTTGGACTATGACTTTAAGTAAACGACATACTCAGACAAGTACGACGCTCTTTAAATTGACAAATGTGAGGAAGTAGAATTGAAGTTAGATGTTGAAATTTAATTAGATACTGATATTCGATATTTGAGTTTGAATTAGGGATTAATAGATATTAATTGACGATTGATTATTGTTCGGCTGTAATTTTGTTATAAGTGAATACGTGAAAAAGTGGTGGATATGTTGTTAAGGAATAGATTTATGTTATATATACACTTAAATGCTTAGTTGAAAATGTGTTATGGATTTAGTCTATGAAATTCTCTGTATATGAAGTCATATGTGCTATTGCTGAATGGACACTATTTTGTGAATCATGTTCAAGGAATTATTTCGATTAAGTCTCGACATTTGAAAGTCTGTAAGAATTTTTGGATGAATGCTGATAATTTTGGATATATGAGTTAATGTTTATATGGACATAATTCAATAAGAGAACGTTATACTAACCTAGTCGCTAGTAAAATTTTCGGGGACGAAAATCCCTAGGGGGAGAGTTGTGACAGCCCTAATTTGACCCTAGTCGGGAAGTGGTTTCGGGACCACAAAATCGAGTCACGAAAATAATTAAATATTAAGTTCTACGTCTAGTATATGTGAAAATGCATGTGGAAATTTTAAATTTCTTTGATTTTGTCAAATTGAATGTGAATTTTAAAGATAAGGACTTGTGTGAGAACTTTGAAAATGTGTTAGGCATTTTAGAAATGGCTTATTATTGTATGGCTTAAAAGTATAAGAAGTTGCATGTCAATTTACCACTTTTGGAGATAGTGGCCGGCCATGTGGTTTAATGAATGAAAATGCATAAATTTTATATGTATTTTTAATTTATAAATGCTTTATATAAGTGAAAAAAATAATTATATGTTATGAAGTTAATATTTTGAAATATTGGTGATAAAAATAAGGGGCATTTGTTCTTCTCTCTTTGCTTTTCTTTCAATAGCCGAAACTAAGAGGAAATAGAGAAAAAAACACAAGCATTCGGCCTTTAGCTAGCTTGCATTCAAGGTAAATTTCATGTATTTTATTTTGTGTTTTTGGTGAAATTAGCATGGCTAGAGCATGGTTTAGATGGCCCATGTTTGGAATTTTGAATGTGTTTTGTCATGAGCATTCGGCCATGAGAGGAATTGAAGAAATAATTGTGATTTCCATTCTTAGAAGTAGAAATGGTGGTAATAGACATGGTAGACTTGTTATTTTACTTCTATATGTGATTTTTAAGTCATTGGGTTGTACGGTCCTTATGGAAATTGAGAGAAATTTTTTATTAAAAAACCGAATGTTGGTGAGTAAAATGTTCAATGTCCTTTAGAAAGACAATCGGCAATTGAAAGTTTGGGATTTTAGTTAAATATTAAAATTATGCATTTGTGTGAGTATTTACCAATTTTAAACTTGAGAATGAGTGGAGTTATATGCTCTATGTAAGTGTTATGTCTTGCAATTGTTAAAGGCTTGGATGTTAAACTTAGTTACTTTTATAATGGTCAAATGAGCTTACAAAATTGAACAGAGATTAGTTGATAAATAAAGGTTGATTTGAGTTTACTTTGAGCTTTTGTAATCTTGTTTTGTAAAGTATATTTATATTTATAAATCATCTTGTGAGTTCGCCCATTAAAGTATTTGAAATTCGAGCATGTGGTGAACGTGTGTTAACGGTAGACAAATTGATTAATATGTGTTGAAGCATGTTTTGTGATGAATTGAATTAGAGTGTTTGATGCTCTAGTTTATAGATGGTCATTAGAGGAGCTTGTTAAATTTTGGTAATTAGGACTTTGCAAATTAAATGGTTTTTGACAATGGTACTTTATTATGAAGAATTCGGTATTAAATGATACAAGTGTGTTTGAGCTAGCATGCTTGTATGTATGTGCAATGACCGATTGAGAACTTAAATGAATTGGTAACATTCGACTAGTTTGATAAGTAAAGCAATTTGAGGTAGAGGTTTAATCGGTTGGTGAAATGGCTAATAAGAATTTGTAAGGAAATTTGTTAAGGCTGAATATGCCATGGAAATTAGTTTGAAAATGGGTTGAGTTGCTTAAATGATTTGCCGAATATGAGCTAAGTGATGGTTGTGTTTTATTTAGTTATTCAAGGAGTTTTTTTGAAATGTACAATTGCGAATGGATTTAGTAACATATTTTTGGTAGTCAAAAGAGAGGTTTTGACACTAGTTTATATGCTTGTAAAATGTTTAGTTAAAGGCTAGAAATTGATATGTGAATTTTAATCTATGCTTGAACATTTGGCTGAATGGTATTTGTGTGAATGAAATGAGTAATGTCTACGTTTTAAAACAATTGTGGTCATGACTAATGTGATGTCTTAGAAATCTTATGTGATATGCATATTATATATATATGTATATGTTTTATGTATGTACCTTGTTAAAACTTAAGGGACGTTTGGCTATAAGTAAGCATGGTAAGATTTTGATAAGTGAACTTTGTTTAATTTTAGCTCAAGAGCAGAGGACTTCAAATACGGATAGAGGGAAAAGCCAAAGTACTCGAATAATTATTTCCAATCGTTCAACAACTATTAAAGGTAAGTTCTTGACCGCTTAAATTAAAATGTTTATGTTAAATTATGGAAGAAAGGAAATGAACCTCTATAATATAAGCATAGCCTGATAATTTCCGAATGTAAATTGATAAAGTAGCGTACGTGATTGATAAAGTTACGATATGTTATATGCACATTTAAGTGAAAACATGTGTGGAAGCGCGATATAAAGAATGAAGGTGGGATTTGATAGTATAAGCCGAATGTGGCATAAATAATTCAATGAGAATTTTGAGTATGGAATGAGTACCGAATGTATTATGAGATGAATTATGGCTAAATGTTATATAGTAAGTGGAAATACTAATGTGATTGGGAAATTGAAGAAAGGAAATTGAGACTTTAGTAAATTTTAAGTGTTTAAACATAAGTATTAGTGAAGGTGGCATGCTATATCTTGATAATTAAATGTCTCGAATTATATATGTGTATTATCAAATGATACGTGCTTATGGAATAAAAACTATATAGTTGTCATGAGTAAATTATCAAATGGTGAGTATGATATAGAAATGCCATAATAGTTGTGCTTAATTGCTGAATGGCTAATGTGGAAAAATGTATAAGATATGTATATGTGGGAGGCCAAAATGGATAATGTTAAATGTGTGCAAGTTATATATGTATATATATATATATGTGTGTGTGTGTGTTTGTGTGTGTACTTAGGGAGGTCAAATGGCTAATGAGAATGTTGAATGACCTAATTGTTATTATAGAATGAAAGCAAATTATGTGTTGTGAGTAGGTGCGAATAAAAGCATCACCCTAATTAAGACGTTTGTGTTAAGTGAATATTAAAAGTATATGAAATGATATATGAATAATTTTGGGAGTTGACTATCGTACGATATTATCCGGGCTAAAGTCCCGCAGGCTTCGTGCTGGTGTTATATCCGGGCTAAGTCCCGAAGGCATTCGTGCTGGTGTTATATCCGAGCTAAAGTCCCGCAGGCTTCGTGCTGGTAATATATTCGGGCTACAGTCCCGCAGGCTTCGTGCTGGTGATAAGTTCGTGTTTTAAAGTCCTGTTGGTTTTCGAGCCGGTAATGAATACAGGTTCTTGAACCTAGCAGGTTAAGTGCCGTCGAATTATTTCAAACTAAATATTATTTGCATACCTATAAGGTAATGATAAAATTAGTTACATGAAAATCTATCAAGTTGAATTGTATTCGGCTAAATGTGCAAATACAAGGTATGAATTGTATTCAGTCATTTTACGTATATGTGATAAGGAATATGTGTGGTCCTTTAGGTACCTATACGGAAATTTAATATTTGTCATGTTGAATTATTCGAAGATATTGATGTGATTATGAACTAGAGAATTTAATTTCTATATATGTATATACATACGGGTATGTGTACGAAATGAGTGCATATGAACAAAGGTTAGCAATTGTAGGCTAATAAAGACTAAGTATTATGTACATGATGCTTACTTACTATGTGAATTTGACTTCTGGTGATTTATGAATGTGCTTTGGGAATCAATTATGAAATGGTTATGTGTTATACTAAATGGGTATTGATTCTATGAAATTATTCATGAAAGATTATGATATGAATATGTGATTCTAAATAGGGAAATTGAATGTGGTTATAGAGTTATGATTTAGTTCGATTGGTTGAATTAGAAGTAGCAATGAAGCTTTTAGATATAAAAGAATATATGATCTCAAATTTGGAAGAGATAAATAAATTATATGTGCATACATAGGGTTTGAACTATTTGACTTAATGGCGATATCCTTGATATTGTTAAATGTGATTTGTGCAAGGTCTGAGATTATGAGATTTAGTAATGAAACAACAATTAAGGATGTTACGTACACTAAGTTGGTCAGGTATGTATCATGTACTCGTATGTGACCTTAAATTTGGATTGAATCAAAAGTATATAAAGTAATGCATATACGAATAAGTGTACGAATATAAATGTGACCACAGAACATGTGACTATGATACATTTGGCCAATATGTGATGTCATGGGAACATATTTGATTAAACTATAATAAAGGGATTTAGATTTAAGTGAAATTATATGCTAATGGTGTTTTGTGTGCTTGCGAATATTCGACCATATTGGTTATTATCATGAAAATGTATGTGTAATAGTTAAGCGAAGTGTTTATTGAAATTATAGTTCGTTATGAAGCTCTAAAATTGACCTCATCGAATAGAGGAAATGGATGATAAATGATGTTGGATGAAAACATTTTGTGACGTTAAACTCAATGCCAAATAAAATGTCAATTAAACTATGTCCAATTATAGTTAGGTATATTCGGCCAAAGGAGACTTTACTTAGATTTTTGTATAAAAGATAATTGTATTTGATTCAGCAAAGTTACTGTTTTGCTTAAGACTTACTAAGCTTATGAAAGCTTACTCCGTTTGTTTCGTGTTTCTATTTTATAGATCGTGGACTCCTACTATCAGCTCGGGGATCGTCAGCAGTTCATCACACTATCTACTATTGTGGTAATCAAATGATTCGGACTTAGCTTATGGCATGTATAGGATAGACTATAGTAGAAGAATATCTTGACTATCGTTTATAAGCCATGCGAATATGGCATCCTTTGGAAGTTTACTTTTATAAGTTATAAATTCGATCTTTGTTTGTGTCTAGCAATTTTGTAAATGAATGATTTTTATTCAAGAAAATGTTCAAAATTTTGCTGTTCTGATTTGTTTCCAAATTTCAGGTAATGCCTCGTCCTATTCCGGCAACGGTTACGGGATCAGGGTGTTACAATAAATGTCAACGAACAGGTAAATCTCTAAACGTGATGAAATGCCTCAGACATATATGCTTGAATGTGAAATATTCGATGTGTGGGGAATAGATTTCATGGGTCCATTCCCTAGTTCATATGGAAATAAATATATCTTAGTAGTAGTCAATTACGTGTCTAAATGGGTAAAAGCCCAAGCCTTACCTACTCATGATGCTAGAATGGTAGTAAAATTTCTTAAAAAACTTTTTTCTCGATTTGGAACACCAAGAGCAATTATCAGTGATAGGGGAACACATTTCTGCAATGCTCAGTTTGAGAAAGTTTTACAGAAATATGGAGTGTACCATAGAACAGCTACCCCTTACCACCCTCAAACCAGTGGACAAGTTGAAGTAACTAATAGAGAGCTAAAACGCATCTTAGAGAAAACCGTACAAGCAAATAGAAAAGAGTGGGCAATGAAAGTAGATGACGCTCTATGGGCCTATAGAACCGCTTTCAAAACTCCCACAGGAATATCGCCTTATAGACTTGTTTATGGGAAAAGTTGTCATTTACCCTTTGAGCTAGAACATAAAGCACTTTGGGCCATTAAATTTTTAAACCTCGACCCTGATCTTATAGGTGAAAAGAGACGCATGCAACTAAACGAATTGGATGAATGGCATTACAATGCATATGAAAACTCACGCTTATACAAGGAAATCACAAAGCGATTCCATGATGCTCTTCTGAAACAACACAAACAATTTAAGCCTGGAGATCTAGTTTTGCTGTACAACTCAAGACTTAAAGTATTCCCTGGGAAGCTAAAGTCGAGATGGTCAGACCCATTCATAGTCTAAAGTGGTCTTCCCTATGGCACAATTGAGGTAACACATCCAACTCAAGGCACTTTCAAGGTAAATGGTCATCGATTCAAAGTATATTATGGTGACGACTTTAAGAATGATAGAGAGGAGCTTAGACTCCACAATCCCCCGTAAAAGGTGCAGGTAAGAAGTCGAGTTTAGACTATAAACAAGCGCTTATCAGGAGGCAACTCGAGCACTAACAAGTTTGATTTTCTTAAATTTTTAACTAACCCCTTAAAATGCAGATTTCCTAGGACAACATGACCAGACACATGGGCGTGCCTAAGGCCGTGACACCCCACGGGTAGAAACACAGCCATGCGATACTGCCGTGGCCAAACCTGTCCATTCATACACTGGCATGCATTTTCAAACACGGACGAAGCGAACACCAAAAGACACGATCGTGCTATAAGGCCGTGTAACTCAACACCCCCGTGCCAATTAACCGTGGGCGAGATTGAGAAATTACCACGGGCATAGGACACGCCTGTGCCAACCAGCCGTGGCCGCACCGACAGGAGCACGAAACACACGGGCTAGACCTAGGCCACACTCCCGTGCCCAACAGCCGTGTGCCCAATTTCCTATTAATTTTATTTTATTTTTATTTTTATTTTTATTCTCTTCACGTTATATTTTTCCTTTTATTTTACACTTCACTTCTTACTGAGTAAGACTTAAATTTCCCACGCAATTATGCTTCAAGTTACCCAGGATCATGATTTTCAATTAGTCATCTCTCCAATCCAGCTTTCATTACTTTCAAGGAATTCATCCAATATTCAGGGAGTTTCATTTCTTTCCCTGTCTTATGATATTATGCTTCTATTGCTACTAATGTTATCTTTGTACATTGAGGGCAATGTACATCTTAAGTGTAAGGGGGGAACTTATTTTCAGTCGTTGCATTTTTTTTGAACCCCTAAAAAATTTTTACAACTAACTTTTTACATTGTTCTCAAAATTTCGAATTCTCACTTTCACTCTCTGCATGAGTCTCAATCTCCTATTAGGAATTAATTCTGATTGACTTATGATTTTTATTGATATGTTGAGAATTAAGACATAGGTACTTATGCTTTGATTTTTCAAACTTTAAGACATTAGAGAATCAAGCATAATAAGTTGAAATTTTTGAGAATTTAAATTTTTTCTAGGCTATTTCCCCTATTTTTAAGTGTTATCTTGAGATTTGAAATTCGCAGGATTGACATCAAAAAGCCATAATTCTGGTGAGATGTTTGAATCTTTTGAGCATACATCCTTTCGTGCTCACTTTTATTGTTGCTTTGAGTGAGTCAATACTGATTTGTTATTCTAGAACTTACTTCGATTATACATGTCGAGACCATATTATTGATTTGATATACTGAGATGATAAAGGCACCTAGGTATAACCGACTTACTCCATAAAAGCCTACCTCCATAAATTAACCCCTAGTAAACCCCATTGAGCCTAACAACCCATTCATTTGACTTACCCTTAAAATTAACCAAAAACCATTATTGTTAAAATCCCCCTAATTATTTTGATCCCTATTTTTGTCGAGATTTAAGTTGAATTATTATCTAGCTTTATTCTTTTTTCTGTTCTATTTGTAAAGTCCATAAATATTAAATTTATCGTTATTTGATTTGTTCTAAAAAAAACATATGTATAATTCAGCTGTAATTCAATATTTCTGCATATTTCCATGTAATTATTGAGCTGCTGTTCTTAGACAACATTATCCAAAAGAAAGGCTTTACACTAGAAATATGTTCAAGTGATAGAGATTTTTCTAGCTAGATGATTTTTCAATTCAATCTCGATTCTAACCTTCTTTTTCAGCTTGTGACAACACCCCTAACCAAAGCCCTATTACAACCATTGAAAGACCTTTTGATCTATAACAGCCCTATTCTGACCCTAATCGGAGAAATGGTTTCGGAACCACTAAACCGAGTTAGAAAATATATTGAATATTATAATTTGTAAGTTTTACCTGAGATTTAGCATGTGTTAAAGGTTGATGTGAAAATTTGATCTTCTAAGTGGCTAATTATTTTAAGAGGGCTTAATTGTTAAACTTTGAAAATGTAGTAGGTAAATTCCATAGTGGCCGAATAGTGTAAATTCCCATTGTAGTGGATTTGCATGTAAATTTGACCATTTCTACTTAAGTGGACGGTAATGATTATGCAAAATTGGCATTTTATGAATTGTTTCATAAAGAAACATTATTAAAGGTATTAAATAATAAAAACATGAATAAGAAAATAAGAAAAGGGTGATAATACCAAAGTGAATGCTTCTTTCATTCTTCCTTTGTCGAAACCTTAAAGAAAAGAGAAGGGAAGAGAAGTTTAGGCATTCGGCTATCTTGTTGCAAAAATTAAGGTATGGTTTCTTGATAATTCCTTTAGAATTTGTGAAATTAAGTTGATCATTAGGTCTTTGATACAACCCATTTGTTGATTTGTGAAATTGAGATGCATGGAGCATTCGACCATGGTTAAAAAGTTAAATTTGTGTTTAAATTTGGAGTTTGATAATTACATGATTGAAATGTGTATAGTTGACCGAAGATGAACTTGAATTGTTGTTAAATTATGGCCTAATGTGCTTAAATTCGTGTAAGATTTGGGTTTGTTAGTAAATCTGGGATAAATACAATGAAATTATCGATTGTAAATTGTAGATGTGAAATCATCCTTGTTTGGATTGAAAATATCCTTGTCCTATAAATGTTTAAGAGATTACCGATTATAAATTAAGGAGAGAAAGGAAGTAAAGCATGAGCTTGAGTTGGTAAATGATTTATGTGACTTAATTGAGAATTTATAATTGGTTAAAGTGGTTAATGTGCAATTATTTATATTTTGTTTATGTTAGCTAAATGCAAATTAAGAAATGGTGTCTAAATAGCCGTGTGTGTGTGTGTGTGTGTATGTGTGTGAGGAATGTTTATGTCCTTTGAATGAGATTTTTGGCATTTGAGAACTTGGGATTTAAAATTGAATGTTAAATTCTGTTTTGTTTGTGTGAATGAATTGAACCATGTTTATGTTTAAAGAGCAATTGAAGTCATGGCTAGGAGATAGCCAATTGAGACATGTGAAGTGTATAAGTTGGCTTTGAGATGAATGGGGTTTGCCGTATGTATGTAATTTCCAAAAGTAAATCCATGTAGTGTTTTGAGTAGTGCTCGTGTCTAGATTTGGTTATAAGGTTATTTAGATGTGTACTTGTGGTTGTGACTAAAGTGATGCTATTAAAAATCTTAAAAGGTATTCGACCAATGTGGTCAAGTAGTGAAATCTTGTGTTAGATGTTAAGATAATATTGAATTGCTAAATTGATTGTTGTGATTGCCGAATGACCCTCTAATTGAGGAACCGAATGTTTGTTTGAAATTTGAGATTTTGTGACAACTTGAATTTAATGATAAATTTGGATTAAGCATATTGCCGAATGTGACTTTAATTAATGACTCGTGTAAGTTGTTGTTTATTTGAGTTGATTGAATATGTGATTAGTCGTATATATGTTATTATGAAAGGAAGGTTGGAATGTATAATTTCAATACGTCAAATAAGATGTTTGAAGAGGTTACCTAGTATTCGGCCTTGCTGAGAAAATTATAAGAAAATGGATTATTGGCAATGTTGCATTTGGTCATGAGATATATATTAAGTGAGTAAATATTTGTTTGTGTGTTTAATTGAAAGCTCAAGAGCAAAGAGGGCAGAATTCGGATAAGAGGAAAACAAAACTGGTTGAGTAGCATATCTGTAATTTTTCGACGACAGTCAACGTAAGTTCTTAAGTAATTGAGTTTGATTCCTTTGTAAGTTTTAAGTATTTAAATGGAATGAATATGAATTATGTATATATTTTAAGGTCAATGACTTTTCTAAATGATGGCATATATAATGTTATGTTATAATATGTGAATAAGAACTTTAAAGAGTAAATTTGTATAAATCTGCTTGGTACAGCAGCAGTAACGTGTTTTGGAAAAATCACCATAAATTGTTGGAGTTGAATTAGAGGCTGAATAAATTATGTAATTAAATCTTAATGAGTCTGGTTTCTTATAAAAGAAACCTTGTAAGTAAAGGAATTGCCAATAAAGAGATATTTAAAGTAGTGTGAGATAGTGTCAGAATGACTCCGAAATCCCCTGTTCTATTTTTAGAAAATCATTACAAATTGTAAAAAATTGTTATAAGACAAAATTTATATGCTTAGACTCCTTAATGAGTCTAGTTTCAAATGAATTAAACAAGAACATATTTTGAATCCTGTACAATAAGGAATTTGATTCATAGTGAAGAGTGGTCAGTATAGTCAAACAGTGAAATAGGGGAAACTTTAAGAAAAATCTGGTATTGATTGGATAACCTAAAAATTCTGAAAATTTTATGAATAAAAGATATATGAATATATTTTCAGGAAAAATTAACGGTGCTTCATTTGGACTAGTTACGAATAATTTAATGACTGTTGCTCAGGAAAACAGCTTGTAGTGAGTTTGTGATTAAGTAGTAAACATTGATAAAACTGTTTGAGTTGCTTATAAACTATTAATTAAATATTGTAATCAAAGTACCGAATCCGTATTAAAGTGAGGCTATAAGCCGTAAATGACTAGTATACCTAGTCAATTTTGTTATGATGAAATTGATGTACAAGATATGTATGTGTGGTGAGGCCGAAATGGCTAATATCAAATGTGTGTAAGTTATCTAAATGGCCTTTATGAAATGTGTGCTATCTTTATTGTATAGTGAGGCCGAATGGTTATTTAGAAGTGTAATATGTCTGAGTGGTTATTTAAATAAAAGCAAAATATGTGATGTATTAGCAAGTGATGATAAAAATATCATCTTATATATGTGCTTGCATATGTGGTAAAGCCAAATGGCTAATGTGAAATATGTATGAGATGTGTATATTTTGGCCGAATGACTAAATTGTTTGATAAGGATGAGACTAAAATATGTATTAAGACCGAATGTGTAAGTGTCTGTATATGTGATAAGGCCGTATGGCAAATATGATGAATGCGCATGAGTATGTGTGATAAGGCCGAAGGGCCAATGTGAGATAAGCGTAAATGTGTATATGTAATAAGGCCGAATGGCCAATTTGAGATATGTGTAAGATGTGTCTCGTTATATGCATAAAAAGTGTGAACGAAAAACTTATGAGATATGGGGCACGGCCGAATGACTATTATAAAGATGAAAGTAAATCAGGTGAATTATGAGATAGTCTGAATGGAAGCATTATTTTGTTAATATGTTGTGATATGTAAATACTACTAGCGTATATCATAAAGTGTGATAAACCTTCTGAATGGGCCATGGTACGAAATCATTCGGGACATTGACTTAGTAAGCTTCAAAACTGGTGATTCTAGTCGGGTTTTATACCTAGCTGGCCAAGTGCATTCGATTACAAGATCCCATAATAAGATGTCAAATGAAGCTCGTAGCATACATTAAATGACTCAGGTATGTGATACTTATCTTTTGATGTAAGAATGACTCGGATTGGATTTGATTATGTTCAATTGTGAAACTATGTATTTGAAGGTATAAGATTTATACATTTGTGTCTTCAGTCATCGAAACTTAATGATGATGGAATACCTTAAGTTGGCCAGGTATGTATTCTACTCTCATAATTAAATCTGCTCTGGATTGAGCCACAAGTATGAAATAAAATATATAAATCAATGGAAATGAGTACTAAGACTACTATGCGCTGAGCCATGCTCGATTGATGTGAAAAGTCATACAAAGTTACTGATTTACCTTGTTGTTTGAGTTTAAAATTAAGTGACTTATATATATATATTTATATATATATATATATATATATATTGTGCATTGTGTGCTTATGTATATTTTTAGTCATTTATGAAAATATCACGGAAGTGGATATAGCCCTGGGAAATTTGATTTGTGGTTGAGTACCTTTACAATTGGCCACTGTGGTAATTATTTATTGAAGTGGTTATGTGATATCAATTTCTATGTAAATGAGACGATCAGTAAAGTTAATTGTATTACTTAAAGACTTACTAAGCTTATGAAAGCTTAATTCGTTGTTTCGTGTCTTTGTTTTATAGATTGTGGATTCTGACTACCAACTCGGGGACTTTCAGCTCTTCGTCACACTATCTACTATTATGGTAACCCAGAAATTTGGATTTAGCTTATGGCATGTATAGGATAGACTATAGTAAAATGATATTTTGACTATTGTATATAAGCCATGCGAAAATGGCATCTTTTGAATGTTTACTTATAGAAGTTTAAATTTTATCCCTGGCTGTGTTTAATACTTATCTAAATGAATGTTCTTTATTTCAAGAAAAAGGTCAAATTTTTACTGTTCTGATATGAGTTTCAAGTCCGGTAATGCCTCTTTACCTATTCCGGTGACGGTTACGGGATATGGGTGTTACATTTTATTGGTATCAGAGCTACGGTTTAGTCGATTCTAGGACTAACGTAGCACGCGTGAGTCTAGTTATATATGCCATAAAGTGATAAAATGATAGTGTGATTATTTCTGACTATTAAAATGTGTTTGTCGTATTGTAATGAATCTCGATCCCGATCGAGCTGTAGCAAGCTTCTGACTATAAGAATTTGCGATATAACTTCACTTGGATATGCTAAAATTATTAAATTGATCAGGTACGTATCATGTACTCGTATTTGAATTTTGATTTGGATTGAATTATAAGTGTATAAAGTGATGCAATTTTGAAAGAGTGTTATGACTATAAATGTGATCTTTGTATGTGGCTATGGAACCGAAGGTTGAATGGTTGACAAGCATGTTGTGCTTGTATTCGGGAATGTAAATGATATACTAATGTGTATTGTTATATATGTATATGTACATGAGAATTGAGAGTTATATCCGGGCTAAGTCCCGAAGAGCATTCGTGCTGGTGTTATATCCGAGCTAAGTCCCGAAGAGCATTCGTGCTGGTGATATATCCGGGCTAAGTCCCGAAGAGTATTCGTGCTAGTGATATATCCGGGCTAAGTCCCGAAGAGCATAAGTGCTGGTGATATATCCAGGCTAAGTCTCAAAGAGCATTCGTGCTAGTGATATATTCGGGCTAAGTCCCGAAGAGCATTCATGCTGGTGATATATCCGGGCTAAGTCCCGAAGAGCATTCGTGCTAGTGATATATCCGAGCTAAGCCCCGAAGGCATTCGTGCTGGAATTATAAGGCACTGTGTGTGCGAGTTCTTAAATCAAGCACTATGTGTGCGAGATCGGTAATTAAGGCACTGTGTGTGCGAGTTCTTCAACCGAGCACTATGTGTGCGAGATCGGTAATTGAGTCACTGTGTGTACGAGTTCTTCAACCGAGCACTATGTGTGCGAAATTGGTTAGTGGGCACCGTGTGTGCGAAAGTGTGTTTCATGTAAAACCTCGTTTGAGAAGACAGCATTGATCTGTGATAGTGAGTAAGACCGTGTCTTGGACACTAGCGTCACTTGTGTTTCATGTAAGACCTCGTCTGGGATGAATGCATTGATTTGAGATGGTGTATAAGACCATGTTTGGGACATGGCATCGACTCGATATGTGATAACATGTAAAACCATATCTAGGATATGGCATTGTACGAGCTATATGTGATTATCGAGTATCTGTAATGATTCCCAATGGTTCAATGAGCATATTTAAGGCGATAATTAAAGTAACATCAGAATAAGTAATACAGTTATGTACGGAACTTGTGTGAGAATCAGATGAAAGCAAAATTTGTGAATTCATATTATGTTATGTTTTATATCAAAAATGTGTTTATTCAACTGTATACGGGTAGCATTAACTATGATTGAATGTGTCAAATGAAATAAATGTTCAGGTACGTGGAAGTTGATTTTCCTTTGAAAATAAGTTAAGTTGAATAGGACCTCAATAGGCCAATCCAATCCTACACACCATGTATGTGGACTACTCAAATATTAATACGCAGCAAAGTTGGCGTATATGCAGTACAGTGTAATGCGGTAATCCACTGCACAAACATGTTGCAGTTAAACTGGCAGTTCAGATCAGACTTCTTTTCCTTCAAATCCCAAACCCGAAATCATAATGCAAATGCAAAAATGCACACCATACATTATCAATCACATAGACACAGAAGCTCAAAAGCAGTCAATCAATTACAGAATTGATGTGTATAGTTTTCAGACAATCACACACTAGACAAACAGAATCGGAAGTATGCACGTTCAATCAACCAAATTCAGAATCTTTATCATGATATTCAAAGATTAAGCAACATCACATTAAAAGTCACTTAACTACTACAACGATTGCTTATAACAGATAAGCCCAAGCCAAAATAGAGTTCTAACCACCCTTACTAAGGCCTAACCGAGGGTCGGAACATACAGGATCACAAAAAGTCAAAAGTAGACACAGTACAAAAGTTGGTGACATAAGGCCACATGGTCGTGTGGCCCACCTGTATAGAAAATGCTCAGGCCATGTGGGGATGTACACGCCCATATGGAGGCCACATACCCCCGAGTGAAGGCTATACACATACGTGTGGAAGGGACACACGTCTGTGTGAGTAGCCTGTGTAACTCACAGTCCAAAAGTGCTAAAAATTAAGAACAGAGGAGACACGGCCGTGTGGATATCTCACACGCCCGTGTGGAACATATGCCCGTATGGCCAGGCCGTGTGGCACCAAAATTTACCCAAAAACCCTAATGCCCAATTCCACACGGCTGTGTGAGCCACCCAAGTGGGGCACACGCCCGTGTGGCCACTCGTGTGGTTACGAAACCACACCGTAACAGGCTACAAAATTTGCCTTTGATGTTGAAACGATCCCCAACCCTCAATAGTACAGAAATACACCCAAAAACACTCAGAATTTCAAGCAATTCCACTACAATTAACACTTCGATTGGTCAATTTAAAAAAAAAAACACACAAAATATGTCAAATTTTGTGGCTCCAAAACAAAATTTCAATAATAAAAGGAATGTTTCCGAACCCACACTTGAATTCACAATTCCAAACACCAAAGAAGATCGGAACGCCTCCCCAATACAATTCTGAAATCTCAATTACACAAACAAAAACCCATATCATCACCATACCAATCTAACACATATGAATAACCTAAAATTGCTCTACCAAAAACCAAGAACAACACTTACCTCTGCTTGAAACCTTAAACTACCCAAAAACTATCAATGAAAATTAAAGAGGAGAGCTTAATGAGAGAGAAACATATATATTTTAAATCCCGAAGAAAAAATAAAAAAAAAAGAAGAGAAGAAAATAAAATCTGACAAGAGAGAGTAGGGAAAGAAACAAGAGAACATGAAAATCACTTTGAGAAGTTTTATCCAAAAATATATTAAAATTAAAATAAAAAAAGGTACTTTGGACTTTAAAACAAAACTACATTAAAATTATTTCCCCAAACCACACACATGACAGCTTGAACTCAGAACCCAGAGGTACACTAACACAGCAAACCACCAAACCAGCAGGCCCATTCTGACACGAAAATGCGAAAACGACTTCAAATACCCAAGTAGCCACTGACCCTACCTACAAATCACAAAACTTCTAACCCTAAAAACTGGGGTGTTACATGTTTAGTTCCATTCCAATGTCTACGTGTTGGAGAATAACTAAATCTTGCTAACAAGTTTGCAACGAAAGTTATATCAGGTCTTATGTTGTTTGCAAGATACCTCAATGTTATTTAGATATGATGTTTCAGGACTAAGAAAATCTTCATCATTCTCACAAGGAAAAAATTCAATCTAACGATCATGCAACCATCGAGGTACTCAATAGTGTGACACCTTATACCCGCCCCAGTTATTGGATCCGAATATAAAATGCCATATTTCGTTGCCAAAGCAACTTACTTTTCTATCTTTTTTTTAAGGAAACGTAGTGGTAAAATTATTTTATAAAACATACCAATAAACTAGATTTCTAAGCTTTACTATTTCATACAAAACATTAGTTGTAAAATATTAGAAAAAAACATACTGAAAATATTTAAATTTAGTTTACGACATAATATTATATATATACTAGCCTAGGTACATGCCATTTGCATCAACTATAAAGTAAACTCTTCACCAACATCGTTTAAGCTGAACTTCGGTTCTTCGGATGCTACTGAAACGATCTAATGAATCTAACTACCTGCACAAGGAAAAATAGACAAACTGTATGCTGAGTAATTTTTATGCTCAGTGGTGCTAATATCATATAAATCATTACATAAGTATTGATACAAATTAATTGATAGAAATAAACTACAACATGATTATAAATATCATTAATAACATCACAATAAAAGAAAATTCTAATATTAATAGACTTTAATATTTTGATATTGACAAATTGAATAAAGAAAATAAGTTTTTTAATTAAATTCAAAATCGTGTTAATTAATTTAATTTGTACAATATGGAAATTCAAATAAATTTGAGTTTTTTTTTGTTTTTCTTTCAATTTAGACCCCGTACTAAATTTTAGACTCATAACCAAATATATGAATTCGTCACCCCAAGTTTTTCGAAAATGATGGCTATTAGAGTAGTCCACGACCCTTTGGGAATTAGGACTGCCCACGACCCTCTAGGAAATGGGGCTAACAATAATAACAATTCGCCAACTTAGCCTTTTCTCCCTCGACCCTCTAGGAATTGGAGAGATCTAAATTATCTGATGTAAAAACTCTATGGCATGCCAACTATATCTGATTTAGTCTAACTTAGTGAAACAGGGTAAAAACCAAACTTCATGATCTATTTCAATTCCATTTTCATATAATTCTCATTTCAATTTCGTTTCATGTTCAAATCATATATTGCCTAATGTAAAACTAGACTTCCAATTCAGAACATATTAATCATTTTCTTGCTCAATCATCTAAAATCATAATACTCAAATCCTAATCATAACTATGAGTTTGCTAATTTGATCATATGAAAAACATAGTATTCATCTCGAAACATGATTTTATAAATATTAACTAAATCATTCAAACTCATCCAAAACTCATAAAAATAAAATAAAATAAAACCAATATAACTAGTCATAGTAAACTATATATTCTAAAGCTTTATGTAATGAAAATAAGATATTAGCACAAATTGAAGTTTTAATCACTTTACTCCTTTTCTTCACTTTTCTCCTTCAAGATGTTTGCTTCGTTTTTAGCTGCAATAAGAGCAAATCAATACGAAACAACATCATTTATCCATTCTAAAACTAAAACAAATAAAAACAAACTTAAGTATGTATGGTTAATCAAGTTAGCAACTTAAGTTTCCTATTCCAAAATTCACATATCTTTCGACTCGACTATCTGTTTTCAATTTTGTTTTCACTGGAGTACTCACTGCTTCACTAGCTATGATTTAGCACCTATATTACACAAAGTGGCCAATGTTCTCTACTTTCCCTTTAACATGGCCAAATATACCAAATACACTTTTCATCCATTTTTGTTTCTTTTTCACACTTCTAACAAGCTAGAACTCATCTTCTAATCATTTCCTATCCAAAAATATATCTATTTTACTTAAGTTTTTTAAGCTTCCATCAATGTCCTTTAATGGCAACTTTCAAATACTTGATAAAATAAAAAACTATTGGTATATATAAAGCAAGCTTTAAAAATTCAAAATCTAACAAAAAATTAAAGAAAAACCATACCTTATACTTGAATTTGCAGGAAAGTAATGGAAAAAGTTTTTTTTCCCATCCTTTCGTGAGAAAGATGAGAAAGAAACTAATATTTCTCTCTTTATATATATATATATATATATATATATATTATAATATTTAATAAATTACTATTATTTTAAATAAAATGTTAAATAATAATTATTGATTGAAAATATCCTTTAAAGCTATGAGATCTTTTATTTTTTTAAGTAATGGAAAAATTACTATTACATCCTTTCCATCAAAATAAAATAAGATAATTGTAGTTTAATCTTTATACTTTTCTAATTTATTCAATTTAATCCCTGAACTCGATACAGAATTTTTAACTTAACCACATACTCCTATTAATAATCCTCTTGTTTTCATGTTTGATAGTTTCCTCTAAAAACGATCACAATTTTTTTATACTACTATTTATTTGTAGATCACTTATTCAAGAACTTCTACCATAAATATTCTTCTTCTCTTATTTTTAAAGTGGGGATGTTACACGCTTTATCCATGTAAAACTTCTTTAAGATCTTTTCCGTATAAATTGACTGATGGACATGAATTCCATCTTTTAAATGCTCGATTTGCAAGCCAAGACAAAACATTATTTTTCCAAGATCTTTCATCTCAAATTCTTTCTTTAAATAATTTACTGCATTTTGAAGTTCTTCGGGAATTTCAATAATATAAGATCATCAACATAAACAATAATTATCACAAAATCTAATCCAAACTTTTTTAATACAAACACATGGACAAATTGGATCATTTTTAAAACATTCTTTCAACAAATATTCACTAAGATGATTGTACCACACACGTCCAGATTGTTTTAATCCATATCAACTTTTCTTTAGTCTAATTGTGCAATTTTCCCAAGAAACTCTATATCCTTCTATGATTTTAAATCCTTATAAGATTTTCATTTAAATTTCACTATCAAGTCTACCATACAAATAGTGTGTAACAATATCTATTAGATGTATGTAAGGTTTTTCAAGTACTGCCAGACTAATAAGGCATCTAAGCATGATTGCATCTACCATAGGAGAATATGTCTCTTTGTAATCAATGTCGGGCCTTTACAAAAATCCTTATGCTACAAGTCTAGCTTTATATCTTACGACTTCACAATTTCATTTCGTTGTCACACAAATACCCATTTATATCCTACTAACTTTACATCTTTAGGTGTTTGGGATACATGTCCACAAACCTCATGTTCTGAAAGTGAATTCAATTTTGCTCAAATTGCATCTTTCCATTTTGGCTATTCTTTTTTATCTTTACATTCCTCACTAGATTTAGGCTTAGGATCCTCATTTCCTTTTGTTATTTCAATTCAATAGATTTAGGCTCAGAATCCTCATTTCCTTTTGTTATTTCAATGAGAATATTATAAGCAAAATTGTTGTCGACAACTACATTTTTTTTAGTTCCATCTTTTTCTCGTATTGACATAACTTATCGAGATCTCTTTATTTTCATCATTTTCATTTTCACTTTTAGGTATCTGAATCTCTTCTTGATTTTTATAATTAGTTATGTCATGAGTCTCTTCAGGAACCCCTACCTCTACTATATGACCATCTTGAATGTTTGGTTCTTTTCTTTTACGAGGATTTTTATCTTTGCAACCGATCGGTCTTCCATGCTTCAAGTGTGGATTACCTTTTTTTGCACTAACAATTTTCCCTTATGAGATTTAATGAATCTGATAGTTGATTTGTAAAACGAATTATCTGTTGAACTTCTGGTTCACATTGCTTTGTACAAGGATCTTAGACTTTGATAATTCATTTCAAGTATTTTATTAATCTAGCTTTTTATTCTCTCCCCCTAATGTTGGGAAAACTGACAACTCATGTCATAACTAAATCTCGAATTACTAGCTCAAAAACATTTAATAATATAAAGAGACTCATATAAATATACGTTGTCAGTCTCTTATGATGACCCATCTTTGTGCGTTATGGTGGAGCAGTTGGAACATACACCGCATATCCAAAAATTGTAATATGGGAAATATTTGGCTCTTGACCAAAATTCAATTATAATGGAAAATATTTATAATTTATTGGCTTGATGCGTACAACATGTAAATCAATACAGTCTCATGCTTAAATAGGAAGTTTTGTTTTTATAAGTAATGATTTAGTTATTAGTTGGAGACATTTGATAAACGATTCAACTAAATCGTTTTATGTGTGAACATAAGCTACATGATGTTTAACTTTTTTCCCGATTAACATACAATAATTATTGAAAGCTTGGTATACAAACTCACCGACATTAGCAAGATGAATTTTTTTAATTGCATAATCTAAAATTAAAAATTTAAACAAGTAATCTTGCAAAAGACAAGTTGCGAGTTGATAACGCATGTGATTATTTTGTAGATGCATCTACCAAAATTATATAATTTCAAAATCCACATGGTGGATGAATGGACCCCATATTCATTTCAGAAATACAAGACATTAAATCTCAACTTTAGCTAGTGAGTTTCTAACAATCAGTTTTCATTGAGAACAAACAACAAATGAGAATTCTTTAAATTAAAGAATCTTCCAGTTCTTTAATGAATGTCCATATGAAATCTTAATTAATTTCCGCATCATATATAATCCATGATGGTCTAACTGGCCACGATGCATTTGCATCAGTAAACTTCTGGTTTACTTTAACATGGGTTCCAATTGTACTAATAATGTCAATATAAATTGTGACAAAGTGATAATTTTACTGCCATTCATTTTACTTTGTATCCACATATAAGTACTATTGTGACATTTACTTCTAGAAATGTCTACATTAATATGAAGTCCATAATGTTATTAACTCAATAAAAGAAATATAATTTGCAAACAATTATTTACAATATTCACTTCAGGGAATATGTCAAGATCTTCAAATGTTCAAATTGACATTAATAATCAAAAGTGATTATACAATTTATTATATTTATTGCAAACATTTACTTCAAGGAATGTACAAAAAAAATCGAACAATAATGTAAGCATATATTATATTCCTTACCAATAAGATTATATAGATATCGTTCGCTTTAAGGAATGATTAATTAGTAGGAATCATTGGTTATTTTGTTCTAACAATGAACAATTAGCAACATTCATCCATCTTCTTTTCATCTATTTGTCAATAATGACAAGAGGCTCCATTTTATAATTTTTATATATTGCTACATTCACTTCAAGGAACGAAGCAGAATCAGTGGAACAAATAATTCATTATTTTGTTTGGCCTTAAGAAGGCATTAGATCAATCCAAAATACTTCTAAACCCTTTTCACAAGAGTTTTTCATCATCAATTAACTAGAAAGAAATAACCAAGTCATACATGTAGTTTATTGCAAATCAAATGTACGGACAAACTTAAATTTAAAATATCAAACTTGATATAATGCTAGTGCCACCAAAAAAATTCATAAACCATTGCAGACATGTATGAAATTTACTTCAAAATCATACATCTCATGTTCACTAAAATTTTTCCATTTATAATTGCTCATATAATTTTCCTAAATAATTAACAAATATAAAGTGTATGAACAACCTTTAATAACTTTATGAAAGTAACAAGTTTTTCAGGGTTGTATAGTAAGAAAATATAAGGTATTTATAAAAATCAAACCACACGAGTTGTTTTAATGCTTATTATCAAGCAAAAATTGGTTAATACAAATGAGATTCATAAAAATGCAAATGGTCGAATTAATATAGTAATTCTCATTTTTAAGTTTATGAAAATGTTTTCAACCAAAAAAATTCAAGAATTAAAAATGACAACAATTAAACTTGAAATTCAATATAGACATTCCTCAAAAAATTGTGTTTAGAACTATGCATGTATGAGTATTGAAAAATTTCAAATTGTATAACTAAAATAATAAGAGACATTAATGGAACATAATTTATATTCAAACTAAATCAAAACTGAACAATCATAAATTTCAAAGGGTTATCAACACAAATTTACATACTAATATGTTTTTAGCCAAATACATTATTTAATTAAAAAAACCTAATATAACAACATAAAGAAGTCAAACAATATTCATTTTCATGAATAAATGAGATGTTTGAAATCGTAAGTAACCCATGGAACCAATACTTAAAATAAAATCTGTAATCCCCCAAATTTTTTATTCTTTCGGCTTTTGTAAAATTGGCACAAATATCTGTCTGCCTCAGTGGTTAAGTGTTCTGAGTATGTGTGAGAGATCCCAAGTTCAAGCCCTGTTTTTAGCAATTTTTGTTATTTTTTGGAATTAGGCCTGACCCTTGGCGAGGGGTTTATATTTATTTGTTGCTGTTTAATATCAAAATGGGCCTGTTGGTCTGGTGGTTAAGTGGAGTGTTAGCTTGCTGAAGGTCCTGTGTTCAAATCTCTGCGTGAGTAAATAAGTTTATTTTTGCTCGATTGTCTGGTGAAATTTCGATACAGTTGGGAAACCGAGTGGTAGTTTTTTAGTGGGATTAGTGGGAAGAGATTTGAGGGATGTGAGGGTTATCAAATTTGATTTGGAATCTTTTTTTAAAAAAATTCGACTCTCTCTCCCCTCCTAAAATTTCTGTTGTTAATTTTTTGTTCTCCCCTTGCCGTTTTTTCTTCCTCTTTTCTCTTTTCAGTGTTGTTCTTCTTTTTCTGCTATTGTATTTACATTCTTATTATTTTCATCTTCGTCGCGCGATTCAGGTAAGTGAATTCATGATATTTGGTAACTTGTGAATTTTAGAACGTTGATAAGATTTATATTTTGTTGTGGCGAAGGGTTGATTTCTATATTTTTGGTGGATTAGGAGGAGGTGGTGAGTAGTAAAGTTACGTTCGAATAGCCTAGAACATGCTAGGGTTTGTTCGTATTTTCAATAAGTCTTGTGTGTCAATTTGGGTTACGTGTTACTTCGTAATTGACTGTTAATTGCACGTTTGAGTGCTATGCTATAGGTTTTGAAAGCTTCGGGAGTGGTTTCATAGCATAATCGTACCAGGTGTGTACCCACAAACACAGAAAATAAGGTTTCGTAAAAGTCAAAAACCATTCTATCGACGTCACACGGGCGTGTGGTTGACTGTGTGCAATGACACAACCTTGTGTTTGACGAAGGCTAGGCCGTGCGTTGGACACAACGGTGTGAAGGCCGAGTGTAGCCGTGTGAGCCACACGAGCTAGACTAAATTGGGCTGTGTGGGCCACACGGGTGTGTGGGCCCACACGGGTTATCCACACGGGCGTGTGGGTTTTTGGGCTAGACCGTGTGATCTATACAGGCAAGGCTAATCTGGGCGTATGGGCCACACGGGCATGTGGGCCCATTTATTGGAATTTTTCCCTGGGGTTGCACGGGTCGTCCCAAACGACTGTGGGCCTACTGTAGGCTTGGTAATGGCTAACTAGACATTAATTTGTATGATCTGAAGGACTGATATTATGCTCTGAGCCTGTTATTATCATGCCAGGCTAACCTGTCAGATACATATATCTGTACTGGCATTATATATATGTAGTTGCGCATGATTAATCTATATGATTCTGCATTTACTGTACCTGTCATTTAGGTGGGATGATGAATATTGGAAGAAGTTATTTGAAAGGCAATTTATGCCTATTATCTGGTAGCATGCAGTAATATATTTGATATGTGCTGCATTCGATACAACATGGTGTGTAGGGTTGGGTGGGTGTTTTAAACCCGACATGGTGTGTAAGGATGGTCGGAGATGGTGTGTAGAGGATGAGGGTAGGATTTCTGATTCTGATTTGCACATCTGTATCTATATCTAAGAAGGGCTTATGTAGCACCTCTCACCCGTATCCGTCGCCGGAATAGGGTATGAGGCATTACCAGACTTAACAGACGTAAACACACAAAACCGAATCATAAAATTTGCATCCAATTTAAAACTTTTCAGTGTATGCATATCGTCCCTTAAACGAGCCTACAAGACCTTATACATACATTGGAGATGGTTAGGGATTAAACCAAGAACTTTCGAAACTTTTACAATACTTACAAAATCTTCATACTTTAAGAGAGTCACACGTCCGTGTGGCTTGGGACACGTACGTGTCCTTAGCCCGTGTAGCTCTCTACTTATGACATCATCAACTATTTAGGGTCACACGGCCAAGTCACATGCCTGTGTGCTAGGCCGTGTGGCAAATTAAATTTTCGCATTTAAGGTGCAGACTTCATACGGCCTGGGCACTGGCCCATGTCCTATGGCCGTGTCCTCCACACGGCCGAGACACACGGCTGTGTCTTTACCCATGTGTTTACTATTGAGTATTCAATTTTCCAAAACTAGGGTGTAGGGGACACATGGTCGGACTACACGCCCATGTGTCTACCCGTGTGGACAACTTTAAGGCTATTTTCCAAGTCATTTGCCACCCTGAAACACAATTACACTTGCACCAATTCAACATCACATAACTTAACATAATTAAGTCATCAAACACTTACATCCAAGACATCAACACACCATTCACATGCTACATCTATCATACATGAACATCACATACTTATCCACTCAAACCATGCAAACTTACACATCCAAGAAAGGCATAATCATATGCTCATATATATATATATACCAAGGTTAGCCAACTTAAATGGCCAAATATACCATACTTTACAAGCCATTTTCAAACACATCACTACAATAATCAAAAACACTTGGCTAGTCCTATCAAATTCATTTAGGCTTTAATAACCAAAAAGACCTATACACTTCCTAGCCAACTAGCCTATACATGCCATATAACCCTATTCACAAGCCTTTCAGTACTAATATGATAGTTGGAAAGTGTGATGAGATCTCTGACAGCTTCCAACCCAAGCAAGTCTTCGAAGTCCTATAAGCGTAGGAGAAATAACACAAGTAAGCTATAAAGCTTAGTAAGCTCATATGAAAATAAATACAACTTATCGAGTAAGCACTTATTAAGAAATTTCATTTCTATGGTGTAAACTCTTTCGATTTCATCTTTAAACCATAATTCTAATCACGTAATTTACCAAAGGTTTCACGAGCTTATTCAATTCCATGTTCGTATGGATCAAATACCTTGTATCAATTTGTCCATATTTATACATACATAATCGAGTGTTAATATAATTTCTTTCAATCCAATATCCATCGTGTAACACCCCTATCCCGATGCCATCACCAGAATAGGTAAAGGGCGTTACCGGAGTTTCAGAACAGATCAAAACAGAACATTCACAGTTAATAAGATTTAGATAATAAGTCCCCATTGGAGATCTATAAGACCTCAAACATGCATAAAGATAAGGTTGGGACTAATCCGAACATGTTCCCAAATTTTAGAACACATGTAAAATTTTCCAAATTTAGGAGGTCACACGGCCGTCTGCCTCACACGGGATTCAGGCACGCCCAAGCACCCAAACCGTGCGAAAACAGAGTAAGCATACTAACTTTTAGCCACGGCCACAAGACACGCCTGGGGTCTGGGCTGTGTGAATCTGTGTCAATACTAGAAAATCAACACAGCCATAGGGCATGCCCGTGTGCCCTAACCGTGTGGCACAAAGCAGACTTGAAATAAGTCATACTTTCCACCCATTTGGGTTAATTTCACAACATGCCAAAAACACCAATTTACCTAAACAAAATCCAACTAATTCAAAGCTTAAAACTTTCATCTATATGATCAAAATATTCATATACAATCTCATGCCAATGGACAAACATTCCATGGATAGTATCCATAACTAAAACTTATCATTAATACTTAATCAACACCAACTAAACTTACCTTTCACCACCTAGATTTAATATCAAAATATCCACTTCATTAAGGATATTCATTCATCAATTTCATACCACATTTGCACCATTCACAATACCAAAACAAAGTACATAACCATAGCTTAACCACATCACATGACATATATACATAGACTCAAAAACACATCTTAGTCTGTAACGCCCTAATTTTTAAGGGTGTTGAGTTCTGTGCATAAATTATTTTTTACGTCTGAATGTGTTGAATTGTTGGTTAGAGTGTGTCTAGTGGGCCTTTGGAAGGCTTAGGTTTAAGCCCAACCTCTGGCAAAATTTTTAATTTTAGCCTTAAGTAAATCTGAACTCTGGTAAGCGGGACTTATAAATTAATGATGGGGTTTCAAGTCACAAAAAGCCCTGTGGTGGAGTGGCATGAGGCGATACATGTGGGGCTTAGTGTGGCGTGATCTGGCAAGTGGGGGAGCTGAGGTTCGAATGCCCTTGGGAGCAATGTGTTCCTATTCTTTTTTTTTTCTTACCGCATGGTTTTGGTAAGAGATGGAATGGGATTCAAATTCCTGAAGTTGTTAGGGATATGTTCACAAAGGATATGGATGAGAGTTGGTGAAGTTTAGGAGGAGAAAATTGTGGAATTTCAAATGGAAGAAGTGGTAGCCGAATGGGAAGTGTAGCTAGGAGAAATCGGCTAAAGGACTTTAGTGTTGTAATTTGGCATTGTGGTAGTTTTTAGCTGCCGATTTCCCTTTTGTCCTCTTGAGGGATCGTTCTTTTTAAGCATCGGGTTTGTGCATTTTTGGTCACCCTCTTTAGTGCCGAATAGGTATAGTCTTGGTAGACTCCATCTATCTTCCATTTTGTTAAAAGAAAAGCCGAAGTCTTAAAGCTCTTAACTTTCCCTCTTTGTATAGTTAGTCGAACCTCAGTAAGCTTCTCTCCTTCTTCTTTGTTCTTGTTCTCTATCTGAGCCGAACCCTATTACTTTTTTTTCTCAATTACCCCTGTTGCCGAATCTCTATTTCTTAGCCTCCTTCCAACCTAGCCGACGTCACTATTTCCTTTCTTCTTTCTACATTTATTTCCCTTGTTAGCCGAACATGAGTCATTACTTTGGCCTACTTCTTCAAACCTGAATGCCCTAGCCTTTTACTCCTCATTTTGTGATTCGATTAAATCTAGTTAAATCTGGGCTTAGGGTGTGGCAATTTCTCCCTTCATTAACTCAATCAAGCAACCTTTTTGGGTAAGAACTTTAGTCTCTTTTTCTTTCTTTTAGAAGACTTATGGAAAAGCTGAAAACCCCTTTCTCCCTTGTGTTTTTCAATTTTGGGGCCTCCCTTGTAGGTTGATTTGAATTCTTTTCCTTGTGATTGATTGTGTTTCAGCTATTCATGGAGTCAGATCTTGTGAACGGTGGGTAATCGTTTGATTAAGAGAAGCAGTTTGGATTTGTTGGCTTGGTTTTGATAAAGGTAGGTGAAGAGTAGTGTGGTAATGGTCGAATCTATTAAGAATAAGTTTGATTGGTTTCAAGTGGATTGTCAGTTAATGATATGGTTGGAATTTTGTAGGTTGGACGTTCGTGGGATTAGTCAACTCTATACGTGAACGAGTGTGTAACTACACCCACTATAGTGTAGAATCAGCAAAAGCTGAAAAGTCGAAATGCCGAAATGCCGAAATGCCGGCATTCCAAGGCCCCATTGGCGTGCGAACGCTTGTGGGCCGACTTGAACCCACAGTGATGCGTTTTGGACTGAGGAGATCGAATTGCACTATTTCGCGCAGTCAGACCGTGTTGGGCTTCGATAGGCCGAAATGTGCCAAATGGGCCTACGGGTCGATTGGGGTAAATTTCTGGGAAAGTAACTAGTAACATGCTAGATGGTAAAATCTATAACTCTAGACTTAAAACTAGGCTAAATGGGCACCACGAGTGTGTGGGCCTACATGGGTCCAATAGGGGTTTTGGGCCCATAATCACTTTTGACCTAATTAATGGATCTGAATTGTTAGAACCCAAGTAGGACCTGCTGGAAGGTAAAATCTAGAGATAAGGCATTAGAATCTGGTAAAAAAACTAAAATACCCTCAACGGGTGAATTACCGTTTTACCCCTAGTCCATAAAAGACTAGAGCTTAGATTAAAGGTTTTGCATGACTAATTCTGTATTTGTTAATCTGAATGCATGATATTATCTATTCTATGAGTCTGCATGGGGTGGGGTTATTATGGAGGAAGTTCTGTTAAAGTGGCTCTGCCACATAATTCTGTTAACCGTGGTTTTACCACGTATTCTGATTCTGGTGGCTCTGCCACAATATTCTGTTATTAGCAGCATGGCTGCATATTGGTTTGTGGGCTGGGTGGGTTGAGTCATTCCCCACATGGTGTGATGGCTGGTACAGGTGCTGTGATGGCTGGCTTGGGTGGGATTTGCATAATATATGTTCTGTATTTGTTATGGGCTTAGACCGATCTATATCTGTTTTGGGCTTGACCCATTCTGTTCTGTTGGGGAGTTGCACACTGAGTTTTCGCAAACTCACTCCTTTAATTTTTAACCTATGCAAGTAACGCTCAAACTTAGTGGATTTGGTGCCGTGACGGACTCGAGGTGGCCACATGATTTTCACTCATTTTCTGCACCAATTGAACTTTCACTATTTGCATTTTTTTATTTCTGTTTTCTATTTTGGTTTAAGTGATGTAATAAGGCCATTACGGGGTTTTACTTTTATTTGGTTCGTACTTATTTCGAACGGATATCACATGAAATTGGTTAATTAATCAAACTGTACTACTAAAAATTGATAACGAAAGTTTTGAAGGAAAAACCACGCCCTTGTTCTTCACTCACTTACAACAACTTTAAGCATAACTGAAACCTAATGCGGTAGCTTAACCTGGTAATGTTTTCCAAACTAAAGCAATGGTTTTTTTATCTAAACCTAACCATGGTTTTCAAACTAAACGAACTCATTTTAAACAAGGACCAAACTTTTCTTAAATTACCTAGACAGTTTCCAAAGTCATCGCCATACGACCCTCCAGATCCGGGCGTAACGTCTGGGCTAGGTTTGGGGTGTTACATAGTCATCCTAGCCTATACATGCTATATTCAAACTTTGTACTTTCAAAAGGTACCAAAATCAAGCTCGATAGTATGGTGACGATCCTTGACTATCCCCGAGCCCTCAGTTGCTACGATATCTGTAAAACAGTTGAAAGAAAATACAGAGTAAGCTACAATGAGCTTAGTAAGTCAAATACAAACATATGAAATCTTTAAACACATTATGATAGTAATCTCCTATAGATAACTCATGAACCCGATATACTCATTTGGTACATACTCATAGTTCACAATAGCATACTTTTCATGCTCGTAAATTCAATATAGAACAGACATACCTGAGTCAGACATATAGAGTATGCATTCATTTATTTCTCAGAATTTCTCCTCGTATCATTTAGATGTGTCACAAAGATCATATAGGCCTTATACAATACCGTCGTCCCTGACGTGGTCTTACATGTTATTTAACATCGATGCCACTATCCCAGACAGGGTCTTACATGACACATTTACGATGCCAGTGTCCCAGACATGGTCTTACATGCAATTCTTTAATCAATTCCTACGTCCTGGACGAGGTCTTACATGATATCCTTTTACCATTGTACATTCAAAAATGACTCGGAATAATACTTCAAGCTCTCATGGCCATCAAATACAGTTTATAAAACAAGAATTTATGACAGACATTAATATGACGCATATTTGTATTTTGACTTACCTCATACTTAAATGGATTCGAGTCGATTATTCAACAACGTTGGACTTCCCTCGATCTAAGCCTGTTTTTCTTTATTCTTGATCCAAATCAATTCAAATTCATCCATTCAATTATTCATTTCATTCAAGTCAATCCATAGACACAATTTTAGGGCATTTTACATTTTAGCCCTCATAGTTTCATACTTTAACAAATTAGTCCCTAATACACAAAGACATCAAATTCACAGAATTCATTTAAATACAAGCTTGGCTGAATGTGTGTGGCTTTCATAAAAGCCCATATAACACATTTATTTTACAAATTAGTCCTCCCAAAGTCTCATTTTCACAAATTAGCCCACATAGCTCAATTTCATTAAAAATTCATGGTAAAACATGTTTATTCAACACCTATCCATCATTATTCACGCAATTTCATCACAAAGCTTCAAATAGCATCAATGGCATCTTTCACAAACTTCATCAAAAACAGAAATTGAGACATGGGCATGAAAGATTTTGAAGCAACGATTACAAAAATGTAGAAATTATCAAAAATCGAGCTCAAAATATAACTTGATTGAGCTAAAAGAGTGCAGAAACCTAGGAGGCTTTATTTCCTTCTTTTATTTTCTTTGATTTTCGGTGAACGAGAAGCATTATAAAACCATGTTTCATGCTATTTTATTATATCATATAATTAAACAACATTTACTAATTTAACCTTCATTTAAACCATAATAAAACACATGTTTTAAGGTCATTTATTACCATTTAAACCTTCAATGGTTTAATTACCACATAAGGCCATCATTATTTGAAAGCCATTTCAATTGAACACTTAAACATATAGCATACTAATTTTATCACATATACAATTCAACCCTTTTTCACAATTAAGCACAGAAATAGACAAATTAATTCACAGAAATTTCATAGATGCTAAATCATATATCACAGACACAGAAAAAAATATTAGAATATTTATTTATTTTTTTAGACCCGGATATGTGGTCCCGAAACCACTATTCTGACTAAGGTCCAAACTGGGCTGTTACACATCGTAAATACTTTAACAAAGGTAAACCATCTGTTACACATCGTAAATACTGTAACCAAGATAAACCATGTAAAATCTCATCATATAATCGTACTTTACACACTATGTGCCATAGTTGCATATAATTAAAAACAATTATAACTCGTATCTTATACATCATTCGATTCATATTGCAATATAACCAAATATACACATTATGGCATGAAGCATACTCAAACACAAATCTTTTTCTCGTTTCATGCACACGATACACTATAAGCTCACTATTTTACATTCATTCGATTTTCACATAGATTTGATGCGTACCTGGTTTACTTAATTCAGTCTCACTTACTTTCTCGTCTTATCTTCGCCCGTTGGACGTTTGGAATACTAACGTATATTTGAAATCTTGCACATAAGTGCCATACTTATTTGTAGCCGAAGCTACCACTTATCACTTATCACTTAAGAGCTCACTCTCGAGCTAATCACGGGTCTACTCACACAAGCTGACAGTCAGGGCGTAACTATCCAGTGTTACTCACATAAGTTGTCAGGCATCTGCAACATATACTGAAGTACCCAGCCATTGGTAAAATGTACAAGACCAGCACCCAGATCACATACGCATAATACGATGTCATATCCCAGATATGGTCTCACATGTAATCACACTATTCACGGGTATGCTCACACAAGCTGACGGTTAAAACGTAGCTACCCAATGTTGCTCACACAAGCTGTCAGGTATCCGCAATACATGCCGGAATACCTAGCCACTAGTAGGACGTACATAAACAGCACCCGGATCACATATGCATAGTACAATGCCATATCCCAGATATGGTCTTACATGTAATCACATACCGATGCCATAGCCCAGCTATGGTATTACACAAAAATCACATATCTCATGTTGCCAAGGTCCAACCATGGTCTTTTATCGTCAATTCATATTTCATTAGGGAACAATCGTAATCGATCCTTCGTTTTTACCCATTTCAAACAATTAATTTAAATTTCAAAATTCAATCGAATACATGATACTAAGGCATAATTAACACAATTCAATAATGTTTATTAACATACGAACTTACCTCGATACCAAAAATGGTGAAAAAGGACCTAACCGTCTAATACTCGTTTTTTCCGTCGTTCTAGTTTTGAACCTCGTTTTCCATGATCTATAATATCATGTTTAGCTCACTTATTAGTCAAGTTATTTAATGTGACCCAAAAATCATATTATGGTAAAATTATGTTTTTGCCCCTAAACTTTCACATACTTACACTTTTGCCCTTAGGCTCGTAAAATGAAATTTATTCAATTTCTTTAACACACAAGCCTAGCCAAACCATTTTCATAACAATAACAGCCCACAATTTCCACTAAATCACACTCTTATGACAAATTTTATAACTTTTACAAATTAGTCCTTTTAGGCATTTTCACTGAAAATCACTTAGTAAAAGTCGTTTATTACACAACTAACATTCATTTTCTACCATTAGACATCCAAATACATGCATGTCATACATGGGTAAATTTTTAAACATGAACCCTAGCTCAAATTAGTGGTAGAAATAGGCAAATCGGGCGATAACTACTTCAAAAACGTAAAGAGCATTAAAAACGGGGCTAGGATGCACTTACAATCAAGCTTGGAAGTGACCAAAACCCTAGCCATGGAGTCCCTTATGAAATTCGGCCATACGAAGAAGAAGATGGACAAGATTTTGGCTTATTTTGGCATTTTAATTCATTTCATTACCAAATAACCAAAATGCCCTTCACTTAAAACATTGATGTTTTGTCCTTTCCATGTCCATTTCTGTCCAAACTAAACTATATTGGTCTAATTACCACATAAGGACTTCTAATTTAAGAACTCATCACAATCAAATCCCTTTAGAAATTAAAACACACATTTTACAACCTTTGCAATTTAGTCCTAAAAATCAAATTGGACATTTCATCACTAAAATTTCTTAACCAAATTTTCACACATTCATTCAATCGTATAATAAACCTCAAAACTTTATCGCAATAAATTTTTCTACTTCAGATTCGTGGTTCTGAAACCACGATTTTATTTAGGCCATAAATCGGGCTGTTACAGCTTAGGCTCGAATCTACATCTATATTTGTATCTGAAATGGGCTTAGGCCCAAATCTACTTTTGTATCTGTAATGGGCTTAGGCCCAAGTCTGTATCTGACTGATTCTTAGATTATGTATGTGTGCATGCTTAAGTCTATGTGGTTACACACTGAGTTTATGTAAACTCACCCATTTCTATTTTATCTGTATAGGTAACCCTCAGAGTTAGGCAGATCGGTGCAGCAGGGGAGTTGATGGTAACCACATATCCTGGGTTGGATTTGATTATGGTTTTTACTTTGGTTTTATTTCATTTTTGGGTATTTTTATGTAAAATTTTGGACTTTTCGAACTGTTGCTTACATTGGGATTTAACTGCATTTATGATCATATTTCTGGAAAACTCAATAAAAATACGATTTTTACTAGAAACAAAGGTTTTTAATTAAACACAGCGGTTTCTAAAGCTTCCGCTATAGATAATGTTTTGGAAAATCAATTGATTTACTAATGTTTCTAAAATCAAATGATAAGTAATGGACAATTGGTTTAAAATAACAATTTAATGCTTTTTCCAAACTACGTGACTTTTCAATTCATGTGACATCGCTAGATTCAGCCGTAACATCTAGGCCGGGTTTGGGATATTATATTTAATGGTATCAGAACTAGGTTGCAAAACTCGACTGTGAAATTTTAGGTTCCAAAATTTTGATTTTTAAGAAATGGTTTTCAAATAATTTGAAATCTTCTGGATTAAGTATGTGGTACACCAAGTCTCCGGCGCCGATCTTGTAAGTATTCTGAAACTTAGATAGTTATTTTGAAATATTGTAGATAGCATACTATAAAAACACTATAGTTAGTACTCTTTGAAACTATAGTGAAACAAATAGAGACTCAAAACTTCTGAAAACATTTCTAAATTTCTTATACTTTGCGCATAAAAAAGCTGTTAATAAATATTGAACTGATGCATAAAATTTTAAAATGTAGATAAAATTTAGAATTTACGATGAGCGCTCATGGTATTTGCAGACGTGGTATTCGGTGCCGTAGTAGAGGCCTTAGAGGGCTTGAGTTGAGTCCTCATCTCTGGATAGTATTCTGAATCTAGATACTAGTGAGACACCAATGTCGCCTAGCACTAAGACTGGGTCTCAAAACTGTGCAGCTGGGGACGACGCATTGTCCCAGGCTATGCTGATGATATTGGAGAGAGTCACTGGACCTAATTCCGGATCTGAGGGTCGAGGTTCGGTAGTTGAATGAATCTAGTCTAATGGGATTGAGTTGTCTAGGGGTATCATTGGAGTCGCCAATAATGTGGCAAAGTACTGGTTAGAGGGCACTGAGAGGATTATGGATGATCTAGATTGTAACCCTGAGCAGAAATTGAAGGGTACAATCTTATTGTTTCAAGATGAAGCATACCAGTGGTGGTCAACAGTTAAAGAGGGCACTCAGCCTGATCGTCTGACTTGGGAGTCCTTTAAGACTACATTTTAAAGCAAGCATGTGGGAGCTAGTTACATTAATGCCTGCAAGCATGAGCTCCTGAATCTCAGACAAGGTGACCGATCTGTGGCCAAGTATAAGGTAGAATTTCTGAGGTTGAGCCACTACGCTCGAGGCATGGTGGCATCTGAATACGAGAGGTGTGTTCATTTTGAAGATGGGCTGAGAGATAAGCTAAGAGTTTTGATTGGTCTGTAGAGGGAGCGTGAGTGTTTTGTCCTTGTTGAGAAGGCGAAGATCACCAAAGATGTTAAGTGAGCGGAGCGTTAGAATAGAGATAGGGAGAGTGGTAGGAACAAGAGGGATTCGGAGCCCTCGAGTTTTATACAGAGGCCTAAAAAAAAGGCCAGCCTGACGGGTCAATTAGAGTAGGAGCCATTGTTACTCCTACTGGATTACAGTCTTGTGGAAACTGTGGTCGACACCATCCGAGAAAATTTTGGAGGAGGATTGAGGTGTGTCTGAGATGTGGGTCCTTAGAGCCCTGTATTCAGGAATGTCCGTTGAGGGCTGATTAGGTACAAGCAACGGGACTAGGTACTATACAGCCTCCGAGAGTAGTTCAACAGCCACCTAGGGGCTGTGGTTAGGCTAGAGGTGGTAATGGTATGGGATGAGGGTAGAGAGCACCGTGCAGAGGTGATGGGCAGAAGAGGTAAGGCAGCCGACTTTAGTCTATGCTGCTCGTCACTAAGAGGATATAGATGCTACTGACGTCATCACTTGTACATTCTTTATATTTGATGTACCTTTCTTTACTTTGATAGACTGAGGATCCACTCATTCCTATGTAACTAGCACTGTAACACCCCTAATCCCATGTCCATCACCGGAGGGATTATTAGGCATTACTTGACAAGTACTAAATATTAGACACACTCAATTTGCAAAATTCATACTTATATCCTTGCGGATAACAGCCTAAACATATGAATATAACCAAGTTCAATTCAAAAAGTATAAGTTCATACTATGTCTACCCCATATGATTTCAAGCATTCACTATTTTAATCCATATGAGCATGCATGAAACATTTCTCTATTTAGCCGATTATACAAGTTAAATAAAGTTACTGTTCATATGGTAACACTTTTAAACCCAGGCAAAACATACAACCTATGCATTAGAACCTAACATGCATATATACACATTTTATTCAAAAGGTATTCAATTTACAAAATTGAATCAATCATACTTTAATCACTTCAAGCACCAACCTCTCTCTATACTCTATTTGAAAGTCATGGCCAAATTTTAAAAGTAACCTTTCATACATACATGTCTATCATTTAAAAAAAAATAGGCGTTGCCGTATATTATCACTAAACAACAATGACACTCTTGAATCAAAATGAATTATGTGTCCTCATTCATTTGGTTCTACTCAAACTTTCTAACCCTTCCTACTAAGAACAATTTTACAATTTTTAATGTATACCATTCAATTTAAGAGCAACTGTCGAACATACACCTTCACATTCATTCTCAAATTAATGTGACAGAGCTTAAAATCCACATTCAAAAGGAAAGGAAATTTTGCAAGCCATCTTCGCATGGCTATACTTATATACATCATCAAAAAGATATTAATTATAATCCAAAAGTCAAGCCTATACATGCCATTTTTAAAGTTTAGCCACAAGTACCGAAAAGGCTCTAATAGTGTCGATGACTTCGATCTTAAAATTCCCGAGGCCGTAGCTAACGAACGATATCTATAAAACAGAGAATTAAGAACAACAGAGTAAGCATTTCTATACTTAGTAAGTCTTAAGCAATAAAATCGTTAAAAGATCAAAGCATAAAAATCTTAAAACTTGTCATCTCATCTTTGGCCGAATATAATAATAATAACTAAATATACTACCATTGATCGTATCGTATCATTTCAATTTTCTTTATAGACAAATTCATATCACATGGATAATTCTCTTTATTTAACAAGCTTCATCATTTGGCTAAACACACTAAATGCAATTACTTGGCTAAATTATTACATAAACACCTTTTTACATAAACATGTTACTTCACAATTTAATCACATGTAATCACATGCTCAAAGCCAGCCTCATCCTAATATCATTAGAATCATAGTTCATCTATCGTAAATAGATTATAGATTTTCATGTAATCTCATACAATGGCCAGAGCGTCACTATTCAAATGTATTATTCACAAATAAGTGTAGGGTACGTCCCTAAATAACTTAAGGTAGTACGCACATTAGTTAAAATTATCACGGTAAAAATTCAAGTATTTCCAACATAGATGCTCTCGGGGCTTGGCCCGATTATAACACTAGCACTTAGGCCCTTCGGGACTTAGCTCGGATACAATACTGGCACAATTGCCCTTCAGGGATTAAGCCCGGATACATCGTTGGCACAAATGCCCTTCGGGACTATGCCCGGATACAACATTGGCACAAATGCCCTTCGGAACTATGCCCGGATACATCGCTAAATCTTTACGCACATTTATAGATCAAATATACATGTCCGAATCTCATATCACATTAGCATTTCACTTGCTCAATTCGCATATGAGCACATAATATGTGTATATATATATATATATAACTTTCATTTAGCATTTGGTCTATATGCACGCACGGACCACATATCAAACTAAATTTCTTCTTAGTTTATTTTATAGAGATCATTCGGCTATATGCTTACACATAATTCATATTACAAACGAATTTACAAAAAAATAAGGTCATTGAGCCGTGACACATTTCATACATTTTTAACATGCCATACTACTTTTTCTGCTAACTTAATTTCTTAAGACTTACCTCAAAAGTTTTCGAACGATCGTACCCGGCTATTCGTTTACTTTTACTTTTCCCCTATCCGAGATTGATGCCCTTTGTTCTTGAGCTAAATGTTTAAAATAAAGATTCCCCTTAGTATCAACTGTGTGGCCGAATATCCTTAAAGTATTAAAGCACATTCATTTTCACACTTATAAACACATGATTATCGCACATGATCCTTACAAAATCATATTAATCATGACCACTCGCACATTTAAAATTCAACCTTTCTCAATGTATACACATTTAGGCCATTCGGCCATATGTCCAAGCATGGACTATTATTCAAAATCCATCTCCTAAACTTTAGCTAAACATTTTACAGCATTCCATCTTATACATAACACATTCATATAACTTTTCCTATTAAACAACTAACATCAAAATCTTATTAGCATTACTAGGGCCGAAACCCTTTTTCTTTTACTAGTCAATACCAAGTTCTCATTCGGCTATAAGAACATAACCCTCACACAATATATATATATATATATATATATATTACAAGTCTTCATGAAAAATAGCAAGAATTTCATGCTTCCTTGTAGTGACCGAATGCTACCAATTCAACTTAAATCTAACCTCATCAAAATCCAAACTTAATATCTATTATTACTCATCAAAATTAACTTATCTTTAACATATTTAACCCCAAATCTTAGCTTAACTTTATAAAAACCTCAACCAAGCATCAAAAGTAAATTTTTATCACTCAAAGGACATGACCGAATGTCCATATTTTTGTTCAAGATGCACACGTATCATAATTTAAAATGTTAAGACACACCAACATGCATTTGACCCCATATCCACCCTCAAGCACTCTAATATGCAAAATTTAACATTAAAACTCAAAAGCTTAAATTTTTCTCACTTAATTCAACAATGGCCGAAAACAACTTTCATCATCAAAACAAAAATTAATCCAGGGGTTTTGCTATGAGCTTAACTATCAACCAAAATTCACAACAATTAAAGGAAATTAACAAAAATCATTACCTTAATTTTAAGAACCACAATGACCGAAAGTTGTTCTTCTCCCTAGCTTATTTTCTCTTACAATCGGCAATGAAGAACAAAACAAGGTAGCTTTGTTCTTTTCACCATTCTTTTTTTATTATTTTATTAACTAATATATTAACCACCAATTACACATTCCTTACTATTATAAAATGCATAAATAATCATTAAAATGTTGCATGGCCGGCCACTAATAATGAAAAATGGATATTTGACATGCAAATCCATTTAAATTACAACATTCCATAATCACTCTCTTAAATTAGTCATGCATTTGTTCAATTCTTCCACCTAAGTCCCTCTTAATTCGAAACACATTCAATTAGCAAAAATTAAAGCATTAAAAATTTACACATGCACAAGCACATATTCTGACACGAAATATTTTATTTAATTATTTCAGTGACTTGGTTTAACGGTCCCGAAACCACTTCCCGACTAGGGTCGAAATAGGGCTGTCACAAGGACTGTATTTGAAAACTTAGGGACTTCAATTGAGAGTACTTTGAATGAGGCACTGTACTAAGTCCGTTTGGGCAATCGGTTCGGCTTAGTAAACTATATAGCAATGTCCCTTTAGTGGATCAAGGGGAGATATTTCTGGCTAATCTAATGGAGCTTCTATTTGGGGAGTTCAACCTAATTCTGGGAATGGACAGGTTGGTCAAGCACCGGGTTAGCCTGGATTGTACGACTAAGGGGGTCGTTTGGAAAACTGATGAGGATAATGTGGTGGTTGTGACTGGGAAGCGTTAGGATTATCTATCTAATGTAATCTCTGTGCTTGTGGCCGATAAACTGGTTTAGAAATGGTGTGAGGCGAACTTGACCTATGTTAGGGCTTTTGCTTCTAGGGACTCTGCAATTGGGGATATTAGAACCGTGAGGAATTTTTCAGGCATTTTTCTTGATGAGCTGCTGGGTTTACCTCTGAATCATGAGGTGGAGTTTGGGATAGAGCTTCTTTCGGGTATAACTCTGGTTTCTTTCGCGCCATATTGAATGGCACTGAAGGAGCTTATAAAGCTTAAGGCCCAAATTTAAGAGCTGTTAGACCATGGTTTAATCTGTCCTAGTGTGTCTCCATGGGGAGTACCAGTTCTATTCGTTAAGAAGAATGATGGGGCTATGAGGATGTATATCGACTACTGCCAACTAAATAAGTTAACAATGAAGAATAAGTATCCACTTCCGAGGATCAATGACTTATTTGACCAGTTCCAAGGGGCTTCTGTATTTTCGAAGATAAATCTTCACTCTGGGTATCATCAATTGAGGGTTAAGGAAGTTAATGTACATAAGACTACATTTAGGACTCATTATGGATATTACAAGTTCCTAGTTATGCCTTTTGGACTAACAAATGCCCCAACCGCATTTATGGATCTGATTAACCGTGTCTTTCAACCATTTCTGGATCAGTTCGTCATGCTATTCATCGATAATATATTGGTGTATTCCAAGACTGAGGATGATGATCTCGTGATTGTGATGAAGTAATAAATTGATCGTACCTAAAAACTAACTATTATCACCATAAAAGGCAAGCGCACCTATCGATTAGTAGTTATCTAAATTAAACTAAAGAAATGACAAAGAGTAAATTAGAAAATTACTTTGGGAAAACTGATTGATAAGGACAATACCTAAGGAAGAATCCACCTAGACTTCACTTGTTATCTAACGCTGAACTAGACAATTTCTTCATTCAACTTGATCCGTAGAGATCCCTAAATTATGTTAATATCTCCGTCGAGAATAAGAACAACTAATCCTAGGTTGATTAATTGAAATCTCTTTCTAATTAAAACCCCTAGTCTTGCATTAACTCGATCTATGGATCCCCATATTAGATTTGACCCTAATCCGGCAGATTTTCGTCGTCCTATGTCTAGGATTGCGATCAACTCCTCTTAATTGTGTTGGATCTACTCTTAAACAGGGACTTTTGCTCCTCTACCTTAGCACATTCGACTTAAATTAATAGCCCAGAAATATTAATTCAAGAATTAAAAATACAATTAAGAACAAGTCAAATATTTATCATATAGTTCAGACAACAATAACAAGATTCGTCTTAGGTTTCATCCCCATTAGATATTTGGGGTTTTAGTTCATGTTTATAAAAAGAAACATCTCAGAGTAAAGAAAATAACAAAACATAAGAAAACCCAAAAACTCCTAAAAGGAATGAAAGGAGATCATTTGTCTTGATGTAGACCCTGGCTTCTGAGATGGATCAATCGGCTTTCCTTCGAGTAATTCTCTACCTTTAGCTCTTCGTCTTGGCAGGAAGACTGTACCCTTGGCGGGAGTAATGCACACCTAGTAGTTGCCTCCTAGGGTCTTTATATAGAGTTTGCAAAGTCTTTCTTAGCCCCTAAGTAGCTTTTTCCTCGTGAAATTGAACTTCCTTACGACAAGGACACGCCACTGTACCACGCCCGTGTGGGTCGTTTGCTAGGCTGTGTTCAAGCCTGTTAATGTGGTACGGCCGTGTGGGTTGCCCGTTTGAATCGAGTCTAGACCGTGCTCGAACCTGTTAATGTGGCATGACCGTGTGACATGCTCGTGTAGTGAGCTTCCAGGCCGTGTTGATTCCTTGCTTTGGCCCATTTTCTCCGTTTTCGACCCGTTTCTTGTTCTTTTCACTCCCTTAAGCTCACCTGAGTATAAAACATGAAATTAAAGGTTTACGAGCATCAAATTCCACAAATCAAGGAATAATTCATCTATAAATGTGCTAAGCATGAGGTAAAAATATGTATAATTTACGGTTTATCAGATGAACATGACGAGCATCTGAGAATAGTGCTTCAGTCTCTCCGAGAAAAATAGCTCTAGGCTAAATTCAGTAAGTGTGAGTTCTAGCTTTGTGAGGTAACTTTTCTGGGGCACGTAGTTTTTGCTGAGGTGACCCGAGTTAATCCTAGAAAGATTGAGGCTATGTTGATTGGAAACAGCCCCGGAATGTGTCTGAAATCTGTAGTTTGACAGGTTTGACAGGTTATTATCGACGTTTTATTTATGGTTTCTCATTGATTGCAGCACCCTTAACTAAGCTTCTATGTAAGGGCGTTCCATTTTTCTGAACTGATGCGCGGCAATCGAGTTTCAAGAAGCTCAAGTCTGTTCTAACTCAAGCTCCTGTTCTGATATAGCCTAAATCCGACAAAAAGTTTGTGGTATACAGTGGCGCGTGACATGTGGGTTTGGGTTACGTTCTATTGCAAGATGGCAAGGTCATGGTTTATGCATCCCATCAACTTAAGACACATTAGGAAAACTATCCGACACATGACCTCGAGCTGGCTGCTGTGGTTTTTGCACTGAAAATCTAGAGGCACTATTTGTATGGTGAGAGGTGTGCCATCTACACTGATCACAAGAGCCTCAAGTATCTCCTTACTTAGAAGGAGTTAAATCTTAGGCAGCATAGATGGATTGAGCTGCTTAAAGACTATGATTGCACAATTGAGTACCATCTGGTAAGGCCAATATAGTGGTCGATGCATTGAGCCATAGGGCGATGATTGATCTGAAAGTAATGTTTGCTCAACTTAGTCTGTTTGATGATGGAAGTTTGTTGGCTGAGATGTAAGTCAAACCCACTTGGATTGAATAGATTCGAGATAAATAGTTGGGGATGAGTCTCTTGGTTTACGGTTCCATCAAGTTGAGAGTGGCAGCACTACGAATTTTGGGATAAATAATGAGGGTGTTTTATGCTTTTGAGTTCAGATTTGTGTGCCAAATGATACAGATCTGAAATAGTTAATTTTTAGGGAGGCGTAAAGTTACCCCTACGTATGTATCTCGGTGGAAATAAGATGTATAGTGATCTCTGTGAGTTCAACTGGTGGCCGAGATTAAAGCATGAGGTTATGGATTTCATTACTCGTTATCTGACGTGTTAGCAGGTTAAGGCTGAGTATCCACTACCTTCAAGTTTGCTACAGTTTGTTAAGATTTCCTTATGGAAATAGGAACTAGTAACGATGGGCTTTGTTAGTGGTTGCCCTTGACACCAACTAAGAAGAATTCTGATTGGGTCATCATAGATCGATTGACCAAGTCTGCTCACTTCATCCTGGTTCGAACGGACTTTTCTCTTCAGAAGCTAGCAAAGCTGTATATCTCTAAGATAGTAAGACTGCATGGGGTTCCTGTCTCAATTATTTTCGATAGGGATCCTCACTTCACGCCTCGATTCTAAAAGAAACTACATGAGGCACTAGGATCAAGATTGAACTTTAGTACTATGTTCCATGCTCAGGCTGATGGTCAATCTAAGAGGGTGATTCAGATATTGGAGGATATGTTGCAGAGTTGTGTGATCGACTTTCGAGGTAGTTGGGAGGATTATCTACCGTTAGCGGAATTCGCCTATAATAACAGCTTCCATCTAGCATTTAGATGGTGCCTTACGAGGCTCTGGATAGTCGTAAGTTTCATACTCCTTTGTGTTCGACTAAGTTAGGTGAACAACGGGTTTTGGGTCCTAAGTTAGTTTTTTAGTAAGATTGAGTATTCTGTGGGGGACTTCGTATTTCTTAAGGTTTCGCCGTGGGAAAAAAATTTTAAGGTTTAGTCGTAAGGGCAAGCTAAGCCCTAGGTTCAATGGACCGTACAGGATTCTAAAGCGAGTGGCTCCGGTTACTTATCACTTAGTGCTACCTCTAGAGTTGAACCGTATTCATGACGTGTATTATCGGTCTGATCTGTCTCATGAGGTGTCTATTGAAGAAATTGAGGATAGACCGGATTTGACCTTTAAGGAGGAGTCAGTTTAGATTTTGGATCGCGATGTAAATGTTCTGCAAAAAAAGTCCATTGCATTAGTGAAGGTGTTGTGGCAGAATCATAGCACTGAGGAGGCCACGTGGGAACCTGAGAACTCGATGCGTCAGCAATATCCTCATATGTTCTGATCAGGTAAATTTTGAGGATAAAATTTCTTTTAGGGGCCAGAGTTCTAACGCCCCAAATTTTTTGTTATTTCGGCTTTTGTAAATTTGACACAAATATCTGTCTGCCTCAGTGGCTAAGTGTTCTGGATGTGTGTGAGAGGTCCCAAGTTCAAGCCCTGTCTTTAGTAATTTTTGTTATTTTTTAGAATTATGCCTGACCCTTGGTGAGTGGGTTTATATTTATTTGTTGCTGTTTGATATCAGAATGGTCTTGCTGGTCTAGTGGTTAAGTGGAGTGTTAGCTTGCTGAAGGTCCTGTGTTTGAATCCCTGCGTGAGTAAGGGAGTTTATTTTTGCTCGATTGTCTGGTAAGGTATTTCAATAGAGTTGGGAAAACGAGTGGTAGTTTGTTAGTAAGATTAGTGGGGAGAGATTTGAGGGATGTAGGGATTATCAAATTTGATTTAGATTCTTTTTTTTGAAAAATTTCAACTCTCTCTCCCCTCTAAATATTTTTGTCATTAATTTTGTGTTCTCTCATTACCGTTTTCTCTTCCCCTTTTCTCTTTTTGGTGTTGTTCCTCTTTTTCTACAATGTATTTCCATTCCCATTATTTTCGCCTTCGTTGTGTGATTCATGTAAGTGAATTCATGGTATTTGGTAACTTGTGAATTCTAAAATGTTGATGGGATTTATATTTTGTTGTGGCAAAGGTTTGATTTCTGTATTTTTTGGTGGATTAGGAGGAGGTGGTGACCAATAAAGTTTCGTTCGAATAGCCTAGAACGTGCTAAGGTTTGTTCGTATTTTCGGTAAGTCTTGTGCGTCAATTTGGGTTACATGTTACTTCATAATTGACTACTAATTGAATGTTTGAATGCTATGTTATAGGTTTTAAAGGCTTCGAGAGTGGTTTCGTAGCATAATCGTACCAGGTGTTTACCCAAAAACACAAAAAACAAGGTTTCGGCAAAAGCCAAAAACCATTCTGTCGACGTCACACAGGCGTGTTCTCATCCGTGTGGTAGGTTGTATGCAATGACATGGTGTGTGTTTGATGAAGGTAAGGCCGTGCGCTAGACACAGCCGTGTAAAGGCCAGGTGTGGCCGTGTGAACCACGCGGGCTAGACCAAATTGGGCCATGTGGGCCACACGGCCCACACGCCCCTGTGGGCCCATTTATCTAAATTTTTCCCTAAGGTTGCACGGGTCATCCCAAATGACTGTGGGCCTACTGTAGGGTCGGTAATGGCTAACTAGACCCTAATTTGTATGATCTGAATGACTGGTATTATGCTCTGAGCATGTTATTATCATGCATGTATGACCTATTTGATACACATATCTATACTGGCATTATATATTTGTAGTTACGCATGATTAATATGTATGATTCTGCATTTACTGCACCTGTCATTGGGGTGGGATGATGAATATTAGAGGAAGTGATCTGAAAGGCAATTTATGCCTATTATCTTGCAGCATGGCTACAATATATCTGATATGTGCCGCATTCGATACAACATGGTGTATAGACCTGGTGGGTGTTTTAAACCTTACATGGTGTGTAGGAATGGTCGAAAATGGTGTGTAGAGGATGGGGGTAGGATTTCTGATTCTAATTTGCACATCTGTATCAGTATTTGAGAAGGGCTTAGGCCTGAATCTGCATTTGTATCTGTATCTGAGATGGGCTTAGGCACAAATCTACTTCTGTATCTGTAATAGGCTTACGCCCTAGTCTGTATCAGACTGATTCTGAAATTATGTATGTGTGCATGCTTAAGTCTGTGGGGTTACATATTGAGTTTACGTAAACTCACCCCTTTCTGTTTGATCAGAACAAGTAACCTTCAGAGTTAGGTGGATCGGTGTAGTGAGGGCTTCGATGGTAACCACATATCATGGATTGGATTTGATTATGGTTTTTACTTTAGTTTTCTTTCATTTCTGGGTATTTTCATGTAAAATTTTAGACTTTTCATGTAAAATATTTAAACCATATATCAAATTAACTTAATATCTAAATATACTATTATTGAGAAAAAGTGTAAAGATAGGGATCCAATTAAGTTGATGTACCTTTCTTGTTTACCAGATTCTTGATGATTTTATCAACAAGTAATCAAGTTTAAACTCCAATAGTAGACTTTGAATCCAATCACAATTTCATATAGATAGTGATATCAAATCCTTCACCATCTTTAATAACATAAAAATAAAAAAAGTTTGCAGCTTGCCTTCTAAGATCTTAGATATCATGGAGAATAAATTTGATCGTCGATAAAAGGTTTTATAACTTTGAGCAAGATCGTGCTGATAACTTGTTATAAAATAAAAAGACAAAAATTGAAGAACAAAGAGAATGGGAGAGCAGAAGAGAGAGTGCATTTTATTAATCAATCAAAATATTTACAAAGCTTCTCTAAAGTCTTTATTTATAGGCATAGGAAATATAAATGAAGTAGAGATCTAATTCTATTGACTATTAGAATTTAAAATACATCAAAACTTATTTTGATCTTGATGGATAGCCACTTAATAATCATAACTTTAAAATTATTCTTCATTTTTACCAAATTAAAATTTAATTAAATTATATTCTAACTAGATTGTTACCTATGATGCATGTGTCAGTTGTTTGTTTAATATATGTGTAACAACCCGATAGTCAAGGGTGTTAGAAAATGTATTTTTGAGACTCTGTTTCCATAAATTAGACTCGTGTGGTTAATTAGGTTTTGGTTAGGTGAATTTGCATGAATTAAGAGTAATTAGGTAAAAGAACTAAATTGTATAAAGAGTGAAAGTTGAATTATGGATTAAAGAAAAACTAAAAGGACTAAAGAAGAAAATTATGTCATCACTCATAAATAAGGTGACATAAATATATTATTATAAAATTTAAAGTAAAAATATATATATTATAATATTATATAATATTAAAACTTAATGTTTAACTATATATTATATATTATATTATAATATAAAACAAAGAAATAAAAGAAAAAGAAATAGTAAAAGAAACAAGATAGAAACGAAACAGAAAGGAAAAAGAAAGAAAAAGGAAAGAAAATGAGAAAGGGCAAAGCTAGGGATTTCAAAGTTTCAAGCTCAAATGGTTAGTCAATTTAGTCCTTTTTTCTTGTAATTTTTATGTTTTCAGAATCCTAATATTAAATACTACCTAACCCTTCTAAAAATTTTAGAAATTATTGAGTTTTTAAGTGTTGTCTATGTTGAATAATTTTAGAATTAGGGATTAAATTGATAGATTTTTAAGTTAGAAATAAAAAATGATTGAATTGTAGAATAAATTGTAATTTTTGGGTAATAGGGACTAAATTATGAAAATTTGAAATTTAGAGATTTAAGTGAAATTAGGTGTAACGCCTCAACTTTTAAATTCATGTTTTGTTAAAATTTGACATAAATATCTGTTTGCTTCAGTGGTTAAGTGTTTTGGGTGTGTGTGGGAAGTCCTAAGATCAAGCCATGACTTGGGCAAATTTTGGTACTTTTATGAAGTAAGTCCTATCTCTAATCAGTAGGCTTTTAATCAAAGGTTAGTAGAATATATCAGAATGGGTTTGCTGGTCTGGTGGTTAAGTGAAGTGTTAATGGGTATAATTTTTGCACGGTCACCGGGTAAAAGTTTGAGTTGGTTTAAAAAACTGAGTAGTGTGTTTAGTGGAGAGAATTAAGGGGAGTGATTAGGGAGTTATCAAATTTCCTTTCATTTGGCTTTTTTTCTCTCCTTTGCAAAATTTTTGCTATCACCCTGTTTTCAAAATTCTTCTGACGCCTTTTTGTTTTTTTTTCCTTTTCCCCCAGACTGCTTCGTTCTCAATTGCTACATTTTCTATTTTGGGCTCTTGCAAAAATTGCTTATCTAACCTGTTCTCGTTTTTGTCAATATTTGGTAACTGTTGGGAGTGTCCACGTTTCATTCCTTCTTAAGTTTTCTATAGGGGGCTTATGTTCTATTTTGGCAGTGTAGAAACGGGTGGAACGAGGCTTCACTAGGGCTGTCAAACGTCGAAATCCCGCAAGATTTTAGAGGTAAGTGTTAAGTGGTTGTTTTGGATCGTTGTTGGAATGATGGATTCATTTTAACCGTGGTTATAGGCTAATTTCAGAATTTGTAATGTTGATTATAAGTTTAGGATTGCTATTGCAGTGAATTGTTACCAGGTGTGTACCTGAAATGCAGAAAATAGGACTCAGTGAAAAGCCAAAAAAGTGGACTTTCAACGCCACACGGGTGTGTGGACACCCGTGTGGTAGGCCGTGTGAAGGGACATGGTCGTGCGCGAAGCACACGGCCGTGTGATGGCTGGAGTGACCGTGTGTGACACACGGGCTCGACTAATTCGGTCGTGTGGGCCTACACGGGTAAACCACACGGGCATGTGAGATTCTGGGTCAGAACGTGTGATCCACACGACTAAGGCCAATTTGGGCAGTGTGGGCCACACGGGCCTGTTAGGGCAGACCAGATGGGCATGTGAGCTTATTTTTCTGAGAAGTTCTGAAATGTTGCACTGGTCGCCCAAGATGACTATGGACCTACTGTAGGGTCGGTAAGCGCTACTTAGACCCCTAAATGAGTATTCTGACTGTCTGATTTTGATATTGAGCATGAATTGTGATATCTAAACTGATTTTATGATCTGATGAATTGCATATTAGCATGTCATACTTGTATGTTGCTTTGCATCGGGTTGGGTTGATATTATTTGGAGGAAGTATTCTGAAAGGCTCTTAAGCCTGATATCTGGCAGCTCAGTTGCAATTATTTGATTATGTGTCGCTTTTCGGTATAGCATGGTGTGTAGGGATGGGTGGGTTGACTTTATCCCCACATTTTGTGTAAGGTTGGATGGAGATGGTGTGTAGAGGCTGGTGGGTAGGATTTGGTTATTCTATTCTATTTTGCATGATATATTTGAGATGGGCTAAAGCCCTAATTTGTATCCAATTCTTTAATGGAGTGGGCTAAGGTTCACGCCGAATTTGAATGGGCTCAGGCTCAAACTACATATATATATACGACTGATTTCTGACATTATGTTGTGTGCATGCTTTCTGTGGGGATTACACACTGAGTTTGCGAAAACTCACCCTTTTCTATTTAATCTGTTTAGGTAATCCCCTGCATTAGACGGATCAGTGTAGCAGAGGACTCGATGGTGACCACCACGGTTTTGTACTATTTAAATTCAGTTTTTAAGCTATTTATTTGATTTCTTTTAATTTGGGTTTTATTATGTAATTGTTGGGGCTTGGGACTGTTCAGTTTAAATTGTGGATTGTGAACTGTTTTACAATTTTAATATTATTGGACACATCTAAACTGGATTTTTGCTAAATACAATGGTTTTCGCAACGTGAATGGTATTCCCTAAAACTAAATGTTTTCCAAAGGCTTCCGCAATAAATATCATTTTGGAAATGAATAATGTTTGGAAATGAATAATGTTTAGAAATGAACGACACAACTTAGAATTAACATAAGATAATGAAAAATGGTTGTATAGAAAAGAGGGATTAATGATGGCACATTTTTTGAAAAGTACTACCATGTGACATTGCCAAATTCAACCATAATGTCTAGGCCAGGTTTAGGGTGTTACATTTAGTGGTATCACAGTCAGGTTGCAAAACTCGGCTGTGGATTTGGGTTTTAAAGATGGGTTTTAAAGAAATGATTTTTATATGATTTGAAATATTTTTGACTGAGTATGTGGTACATCGAGTCTCTGACGCCGATCCTATAAGTATTTTGAAAACTCTGATAAATTATTTGAAAATACTACTAGTAAGTTTTGAAAAAGTCGCAGGTAGTATACTGTATTAAAAACACTTTAGGTAGTGTAAACTGAAAACTATACTAAGACTACGATTCACGATAACAAAAATCTAAACTTCTGATACTGTCTGCATAAAATATCTGTTAATAAATATCGAAACTATAAACTGATTTATAAAACTGTTAATATAGATAAATATGATTAGACAATGAACACACGAGGTACTCGCAGATGGGGTACAAGAGGCCGTGGTAGAGGTCGTAGAGGGGCTCAAGCTGGGTCCTTATCATTTGGAAATCTAACTAATTTGGATACTAGTGAGACGTCGGTATCACCTACGATAGAGACTGGGTCTCGAGATCGCGTGGCTGGGGATGACGCACTGTCCTAGGCCATGCTGAGGATATTAGAGAGGGTCGTTGGGCCCAACACTGTATCGGGGGGCTGAGGGTCGGTTACGAAATGACTTCGATCCAATGGGTCTGAATTATTCAAGGGTGTCACAAGAGTCGCCCCTAGTGTGGCCGAGTATTGGATAGAGGCCACGGAGAGGATTATGGATGACTTAGACTTTATGTTTCTCTACTTCACGATGAAGCTTATCAGTGGTGGCTGACGGTTAAGGAGGGCACTCAATGTAACACCGCTCACCCGAGATTAACGCCTTACCAGAGCACGAGGCATTACCAGAACAATATCGCAACCATTCATACACAATCGAACCAAAAAATTTCGTTCCAATTTAAAACATAATCATAAAATTTCATACAACCCTTAAAATGGGCTTACAAGCCCTAAAACATGGTTTGGGAGTGGCCCGAGACTAAACTAAGATCTTAGAAAAATTTTGGAAAATTAGACCAAATACAGGGCACACGCCCTTGTGAGACAGAGGCATGCCCATGTGGGCAGGCCGTGTGGTCACACACGCCCGTGTCCCCAACCCGTGTTGAATTATTGGGAAATTATTTTCATTCGAACCTACAGGGGGTTTCACATGGCCGAGCACACACCCGTGTCACTGGCCCGTGTCCTTCACATGGCCTCAAAACGCCCGTGTGGCCTCCCCGTATAAAAAACTGGGACATTTTGTTTATGACGTCAGCATGGCATTTTTGTCACACGGTCATAGGACACGCCCGTGTAACCAGGCCGTGTGACGTCCCTAAACTCCAAAAATCCCATGCAAGGTTCACACACCCTACACACATGGCCCTAAGGGCTGGCCGTGTAGCCCTAAGTTAGGCTATTTTCCAAGCCATACTTTGCCCTAAAACACATATTATCCCTACCACTTCTAACAACACATAATAAACACATTTTTAGACATCAAAATGACTCTATTTACCTATCTATCACCTATATCAAATTAAATAAACAAACACACCAAGTATTTCATTAATTTCCTCATAACAATGGATAAACAAAATATTATTCATCAATGGCTAAATCACTTAGCCTTTGATTGCAAAATAACTTAACCCATGACAATTACCATAACATAACCAAACCAACTTAACACCAACAACCTCACTAAGTCCCTATACATGCCATTGTCTAAGAGTTTGTTTCACTATACCAAAAGATAATGTCGATGTGTGGGTGATCCTCGGACTCGATCCGATCCTGAGCTGACTTGACTTAATCTATAAAACAAGGGAAAAGAGAAAAGAGTAAGCTTCAAAAGCTTAGTAAGTCTATATGTAAATAATTAACATTAAAATAACATTTAACCATACCAAGGATAACTCTCATATACCAACTTACCACCCAAAACTTACCAACTTTCCCATACAATTCATACATACTATTTTCACTTATTTAAGTCCACATGCACCTTCACAACCACATGCATTTTTCCATAATTTCACTTTCCCAAAGAATACACCTACACACACACATCGAACTGCCACACCAAATCTCTTTAGTAAGTATTCCCGTTGAACTCTTTGGATTAACATTTGATACTCGATGGATTTTCCACTCATGATTCCACTAACACATAAGCCCGGCTCTCGAGTACACATGGCGAGGATCACTTTATCATCCATGTGACCTAGCCATTTATTCTCATAGCCCTCGTGTGCACATGGTGAAGGTCAATTTATATCCCATGTGACTTAGCTACATATGACATTGCTCTCATGTACACATGGTGAAGGTCACTTTATCACCCATGAGGCACAGTCATTACGTTCCATAATTATCATTACACATGCTGAAGGTCACTTTATCACACATGTGGCTTAGCCATTAAGCTCCATAGCCCTCGGGTCTACATGGTGAAGATCACTTTATCACACATGTAACCAAACCATATTTTATCCGTATCACCCGTTATTCTAAAGGTTCAACCGGGAACTCTCGTTTCCAACACATTCAAAATCATAGAAGATTTTCAATATCAACATTTCATAATATCCATTATAATTATCAATGTACAAATGAAACGAACACATTACTTACATTGAAACTTACCTAGATAACAAAAAGCGTAAATTTGCAACTTAATCCGAGACCTTGCCCTTACCCTGGTCAAGGCTGATTCCTCGATCTTCTCGATTTATAATAACACATTTAACTCGTTTAATGCACACATTACTCAATTGGACACAAAATCATCCTATGGAAACTTTTACCATTTTACCTCTAACTTTGTAAATTTTTACAACTAAGTCCCTAGGCTCGTAAATTGAAATGTATTAATTCCTTTTCTTATCCAAGCCTAGCCGAATATCCATGGCACTCAAAACAGCCCATATTTCTAACAAATTCATACTTTCACCCTTCAATTTATTAACTTTGCAATTTGGTCATTTTTAAGGACTTTCATGAAAAATCACCTAGCAGTCATAATTTACCACACCCTAAACCTTCATATTCCACCATTAAACATCAAAATACTTGTATATCATACATGGGTAAAATTTTAAACATCAACCCTAACTTAAAATAATGGTAGAAATAGCTAGAGCAAGTTACTAGAATTCTACAAATACGAAGAAAATTAAAAACAGGGCTCGATTGTACTTACTATAAGATTGAGAAGTTGAAGAAACCCTAGCTATGGCTTCCTCTCTATGTTCGACCAATGAGAAGGATTATGGACAAGATTTTGCCTTATGTTTCCCTTTTTATTCTTTTATTAACCAAATGACCAAAATGCCCTTCATTAAAAACCTTTAGTATTCCACCCTTCCTTGGGCATTTTTGTACAAACAAATTTTAAATGGTTTAATTACCATATAAGGACCTCTAATTTCAAAACCTAATTCAATCAAGTACTTTATGAAATAAAATCCATATTTTTCACCAATTAATTTAGTCTAACATGCCAAATTGCACACGCAACCAATAACATTAACACACCAAAATTTTACATATTTATCTAAACACCCAATAAATATCAAAACTAAATCGGAATAATATTTTAAACCTTGGATTCATGGTTTCGAAACCACTTTTCCATTTAGCTCTAGTTCAGGCTGTTATAACTCTCCCCCACCATTTGCCTTGGGATTACTTCAAGATAGCTTTTTAGAGTAAGTACGTGGGTGCTAGCTATATTGATGCTAGGAGGCATGAGTTTCTTAATCTCACTTAGGGAGACCGTTCAATGGCCGATTATGAGGCTGATTTTCTAAGATTGAGCCGCTATACGTGAAGCATGGTGGCGACTGACTATGAGTGTTGCGTACACTTCGAGGATGGTCTTAAGGACAGTTTGCGAGTTTTGATAGCTCCACAGAGGGAGCATGACTTTTTTGCTCTAGTTGAGAAGGTGAAGATCATCGATGAGGTGAAGCGCACTGAGCATAATATGGAGAAGGGAAAGAATAAGAGGGATTCGGTGTAGCACCCTTTTCCCGTGTCTATCATCGAAACATGGCATGAGGCTTTATCGAACATAAACACATGCATATAAACATTTCTGGGTCATGAAATTTCGTTGAAATTTAGAACTTTTCAATCTTCACCTTAAAGTCCCTAATATGGGCCTATGAGGCCCAAAACATACTTTAGAAATGGTTTTGTACTAAACCAGGCACTTTAGAAAACTTTGAAAATTTTCACTAAAAATAGGGACACATGCCCGTGTGGCAAGGGACATGCCCGTGTAGGTAGGTCGTGTGGTCACACACACCTATGTCCCTAACTCGTTTGGATTTATTTTCATTTTGAACCTACAGGGGTTTTCATACGCCCGTATCCATGGTCGTGCCCCACACATGATCGAGACACACGCCTGTGTCTCAGCCCGTGTACCAAAACCTTGACATTCTATTTCTAACGTCATCAACAACTTAAGGTCACACGGCCAAGGTACATGCCCATGTGCTAGGCCGTGTGGTGAATTTAATTTCACATTTAAGGTGCAAACTTCACACGGCCTGGGCACATGCCCATATGCTGTCGCCGTGCCTTCCACATGGTTGAGGCACACGACTGTGTCTCAACCCGTGTGGTTACTATTGAGCATTCTGTTTTGCCAAATTTAGATGCAGGGGACACACGGCCGAACTACACACCCATGAGGCAGACTGTGTGTCACAGCCTAGACACACGCTCGTGTGTCTACCCGTGTGGACAAAAATAAGGCTATCTACCAAGCCTTTTTGCCACCTTACTTGTATCAACCTAAGCTATACCAAGCAACACCAATCCACACATAAATACATGAACACATCGGCTACAACCAAGACATCCACGCATCAAGGCCACTACACTTCAATCACATGTAAAACTTATCACATAATTTACCAATCCAATCATGCAAATTTGCATATTAACTAAAAACATCATAATTTTCATATATCAATAACAAATATTAGTCATCATCCATAGCCTTACACAAAATGAATCAATCTTCATGACAAGCTAACACATTTGGCCAAAACAATACTACACTTGACAAAAAGACCAAGTCCCTATACATGCCATACTCAAAATCATAAATCTAACTATACCAAAAGCTCCAATCTATAGTGTGATCGAGCCTCCGTCATTCTTCAATCCTTGAGCTAGCTTAGCGATACTATAAGAAAATGGAAAGGAAAAAGGGGTAAGCATAAAGCTTAGTAAGTTTGCATGTAAATAATTAACATCATGAATCATGCATTATCAAACACATAACTTATCATGAACTTACACATAATCATTAAATGATCATAGGCTTATCTTACTCATTTACATCCATACCACTAGGCATCATAAACCGAACTCATTTCTCATGAGTTTCACGTAAGTACCTGTACCACTTCATAACATAATCATAGTCTTTCACACTATCACCATGACTTTATATTACCCGTTGAACCCCTTGGAATACTAAAGGATACTCAACAAGCCTCACACAAAAAGGTATGATGCCAAAGCCATATCTTAAATATTGTCTTACATAGGATCATACATTGATGTCGATAGCCTAGCTATGGTCTTAAACGATGTCTCATACCGATGCCATGTACTAAACATGGTCTTACACTGGCTCACATAACAATGTCGATGCCATGTCCCAGACATGGTCTTACACTGGCTTACATAATAATACTGATGCCATGTCCCAAACATGGTCTTACACTGGCTCACATAATAATGCCGATGCCATGTCCCAGACATGGTCTTACACTGGCTCACATATACCCTCAATGTCATGACCTGGTATCCTAACTATACCAAAGGTTCAACTGGGAATTTTACCATACTAAATCTCATCAAACATATACATAATAATAATTAACACTTTATGCAAAATCATTAATTTCATAACAACATTAAGTTACATTATTTACATGTGAACTTACTTCGGTATACAAAATATGAGCGACTAGTCCAAATTTAGTCTGAAAGCTTGGTTTTCCCCCGACCTAAGTCCGGACTCTATTTCTCTTGATCTATAATAACAAATTTCACTTATTTAATTATCACATTAATCAAGACAATCGTAATTCATACTTTGGAAATATTACAGTTTTGCCCTTAGACTTTCACATAATTACGATTTTTCCCCTAGGCTTGTAAAATAATTTTCATCAAATTTCTCTATTTACCAAGCCTAGCCGAATCTATTTTCTACTTTTAGCAGCTCACAATTTCTATTATTTCACACATTTACCACCTATTTTACAACTTTTACAAAATGGCCCTTTTTAGGTGTTTTCATGAAAATTACTTCACAAAAGTTGTTTATTTAACAACCATGATTCATTTTCTTCCATAAAATTCAGCAAACAACATGAATACTTTTATGTCAAAACCCTAGACTTTCAACCATTTTGCAAAATAGTCCCCTCATTAGCTAGATTAAGTTATAAGGGTTCCAAAAACATAAAAATCAACAAAAATGACCATCAAAATCACTTACTTGTAAGAGTCTAAAGTTGCTAAAAATTTCAAGCTCCCATTTTGGTGGAAATCAGTGGAGAGAAGAAGATGGAGAAAAGATGATAACTAGGCTTTTAGGTTATTATTTTATTATCAATTAAGTCACCTAACTTTGACCATTCCATGAATTAAGACCTCATGTCCAGACACTACTTTTTACTTGGTCTATTTACATAATAAGGACCTATATTTTAATGTTCCATATCTAAATAACACCTTTAGCAAATGAAGCAAAACTTTCACCTTTTACGCGATTTAGTCCTTTTTCAAAATTAAGCATGCAATCTCTAAAATTAATTCACCAAAATTTTCAAACACTCATATAATCATGCCATGACACATAAAATAATATTAACATAATTTCTTCAACCTCAGATTTGTGGTCTTGAAACCACTATTCTGACTAGGCCTAAAATTAGGCTGTTACATTCGGAGCCCTCGAGTTCTGTGATGAGGCCTAAGAAAAAGGCTAAATCTGATGGGCCAGTTGGAGTTGGTCCCCCTGCTACAACTACTGGGCTTTTACCGTGTGGGCATTGTGGTAGACACCATCTAGGTGAGTGTTGGAGAACTACTAAGTTGTGTTTGAGATGTGAATCTATTGAGCACCTATTCTATTTGTTAAGAAAAAAGATGGGACAATCAGGATTTGTATCCACTATCGATAGCTAAACAAGCTAACGATTAAGAATAAGTACCCACTTCCGAGGATTGATGTTTTGTTCGACCAGTTCTGAGGGGATTCCGTATTTTCTAAAATTACTTTACGGTCGAGATATCATTAGTTGAGAGTTAAGGAGACTGATGTGTTTAAGATAACATATAGGACTCGATATGGACATAAAGAGTTCCTTGTTATGCCCTTTGGATTGACTAACGCATCAGCGGCATTTATGGACTTGATGAACCGTGTGTTCTAGCCTTATCTGGACCAGCTTGTAGTAGTATTCATCGATGATATCCTAGTGTATTCTAAGTTTGAGGACGAGCATGATGAGTAACTCAGAGTGGTGCTACAAACTCTTCGTGAGAAATAGCTATATGAGAAGTTCAACAAGTATGAGTTCTAGCTCCGGGAAGTAACCTTTTTGGGACATAGAGTTTCATCCAAGGGGATTCATATTGATCCTCATAAGATTAAGGCTGTATTGGAGTGGAAACAGCCTATGAATCTGTCTGAAATCTGTAGCTTTTTGGGGCTGGCGGACTACTATTGACGTTTTGTGGAAGGGTCCACCCTGATCGCAGCACCGTTTACTAAACTTTTGCATAAGAGAGTTCCTTTTGTTTGGACTGATGCGCAACAAGAGAGCTTTGAGAAGCTCAATTCTGTTCTGACTCAGGCTCCTGTTCTAATACAGCTTGAATCTGGTAAAGACTTCGTGGTATACAGTGATGCGTCGCATATGGGTCTGGGTTGCGTTCTGATGCAAGATGGTAAGGTGGTAGCTTATGCATCTCATCAGCTTAAGACTCATAAGGCTAATTATCATACGCATGATTTTGAGTTGGCAGTGGTAGTCTTCACACTAAAAATTTGGAAGCACTATCTACAGCGAGAAGTGTACCATTTATAGTAATCACAAAAGCCTCAAGTATCTCCTCACTTAAAAGGAGTTAAATCTTAGGCAACGTAGATGGGTTAAGCTGCTTAAGGATTATGATTGTACCGTTGAGTACCATCCTGGCAAAGCCAAGTGGTGGCCGATGCATTGAGCCGTAGGGCTATGACTGATCTGAGAGTGATGTTTACTCGACTTAGCCTATTTGATGATGGGAATCTGTTGGCAGAACTTCAGGTTAAACTGACATGGATTGAACAAATTCAAGGTAAACAGTTACGAGATAAGTCTCTTGAGTTGCAGTTTTTCAGGTTGAGAATGGTAGCACTGCTGATTTTAGGATAAACAGTGATGGGGTATTTTGTTACCGCAATTGGATTTGTGTATTAAGTGATGAAAATTTAAGACAGTTGATTCTGATGAAAGCACGTAGTAGCCATTATGCTATGCATCCCGGGGGGAATAAAATGTACCGAGATCTCTGAGAGTTATACTAGTGACCAGGGTTGAAGCGTGAGGTTACGAATTTCGTTGCTCATTGTTTGACTTGTCAGCAGGTTAAGGCTGAGCACCAGTTGCCTTCGGGGTTACTGCAACCGATTAAGATACTGTTATGGAAATGTGAGCAAGTAACGATGGACTTTGTTAGTGGGTTGCCTCTAACACCCACTAAGAAAGATTCTGTCTGGGTCATCGTGGATCGATTGACCAAGTCTACTCACTTTATTACAGTTAGGATAGACTTCTCTCTTCAAAAACTGGCTAAGCTCTATATATCTGAAATAGTGAGACCGCATGGGGTTCCTGTCTCGATCATCTCCGATAGGGATCTTCGCTTCACGTCTCAGTTTTGGAAAAAAAAATACATGAGGCTCTAGGTTCAAGGTTAGACTTTAATACTGCTTTCCATCCTCAAACAGAGGGTTTGTGGGAGAAGGTGATTCAAGTATTGGAGGATATGTTGAGAAACTATGTGATTGAATTCTAAGGCAGTTGGGGGGAGTACTTGCCGTTTGTAGAGTTTATGTATAATAACAGTTACTAGTCAGCATCTAGATGGCACCTTATGAGGCCTTGTATGGTCGTAAGTGTCATACTCCTTTATGTTGGACTGAGTTGCGTAAGCGACGTGCTCTTAATCTGAAATTGGTTTCTAAAACTAAAGTTAATGTCCGAGTGATTTGGGATAGACTGAAAGTAGCATCCGATAGGTAGAAGTCCTATGCTGATCTGAAAAGGAAGGATATCGAGTATTCTATGGGAGACTTAGTTTTTCTCAAGGTCTCGCCATGGAAGAAGGTTCTGAGTTTCGGTCGCAAGGGTAAGCTGAGCCCTAGGTTTATCGGGTCGTACCATATTTTGAAACGAGTGAGGCCAGTCGTATATCAGTTAAAGCTACCTCTAGAATTGGATCACATTCACAATGACTTCCACGTCTCAATTACCGCTCTGATCCCACACATATTGTCTCTGTGGAGGAGATTGAGGTTAGCCTAGATCTAACTTTCGAGGAGGAGGAGGTTTAGATTCTAGATCACAACGTTAAGATTCTGATAAAAAAAGTCTATCCCCTTAGTAAAGGTGTTGTGGTGGAACCATAGCACTGAAGAGGCCACCTGGCAGCCAGATGGTTCAATGTGTCAGCAGTATCCTCATCTGTTCTAATCGGGTAAAATTTCGAGGTCGAAATTTCCTTTTAGGGGAGTAGAATTGTAATGCCCCAAGTTTTAAATTCATGTTTTGTTAAAATTTGACACAAATATCTATCTGCTTTACTGGTTAAGTGTTCTGGGTGTGTGTGGGAGGTCCTAAGTTTAAGCCATGACTTGGGAAAATTTTGGTACTTTTATGAATTACGCCCTATCTTTAGTCAGTAGGCTTTTAATTAAAGGTTAGTAGAATATATCAGAATGGGTCTACTGCTCTAGTGGTTAAATAAAGTGTTAATATGCTGGAGGTCGTGTGTTCGAACCCCTGTATGGGCATTATTTTTGCACGGTCACCGGGTAAGAGTTTGAGTTGGTTTTAAAAATTGAGTAATGTGTTTAGTGGAAAGAATTAAGGGGAGTGATTAAGTGGTTATCAGATTTCCTTTCATTCGGTTTTTTTTTCTCTCCTTTGTAAAATTTCAGCTATCACCTTGTTTTTAAAATTCTTCTGACGATTTTGGCCTTTTGCGACTATTGTTCATCTAACTTGTTCTTGTTTCTATCAAAATTTGGTAAGTTTTGGGAGTGTCGAAGTTCCATTCCTTCTTGAGTTTTCTATAGGGGGCTTATGTTTTGTTTTGGCAGTGTAGAAACTGGTGGAACGAGACTTCTCTAGTGCTGCCGAATGGTCAGAATCGCCCAAGGTTTTGGAGGTAAGTGTTAAGTGGTTGTTTTGGATCATTGTTGGAACGATGAATTCATTTTAACCGTGGTTATAGGCTAATTCCAGAATTTGTAATGTCGATTATAGGTTCGGGATTGCTCAGGATTGTTTTTGCAGTGAATTGTTACCAGGTGTGTACCTGAAACGCAAAAAATAGGACTCGACGAAAAGCCAAAAAAGTGGACTGTCAACGCCACACGAGCGTGTGGCCGCCAGTGTGGTAGGCCGCATGAAGAGACACGGCCGTTTGATCAATGAGGCCATGCCATGCCCGAACGACAAAACCGTTTGATAGCTGAAGAGACCATGTACGACTCACGGGCTTGACCAATTTGGTCGTGTGGGCCACACAGGTGAACCACACGAGCGTGTGGGATTCTGGGCCAGCCCCTGTTATCCACATGGTTAAGGCCAATTTGGGCCATGTAGGCCGCACGAGCGTGTGAGGGCAGACCACATGGGCGTGTGAGCCTATTTTTCTAAGAAGTTCTAAAAGGTTGCACGGGTCACCCAAGATGACTATGGACCTACTATAGGGTCGATAAGTGCTACTTAGACTCTTAAATAAGTATTCTGACTGTCTGATTTGGGTATTGAGCATGAACTATGATATCTGAACTGATAGTATGATTTGATAAATTGCATATTAGCATATCATACTTGTATGTTGCTTTGTATCGAGGTCAGATTGATGTTATTTGGATGTAGTATTTTCAAAGGCTTTTAAGCCTCATATCTGGCAGCTCAACTATAATTATTTGATGTTGTGTCACATTTCGGTACAGCATGGCGTGTAGGGATGGGTGAGTTGATTTTATTCCCCCATGGTGTGTAGGGTTGGACAGTGATAATGTGTAGAGGTTGGTGGGTAGGATTCAGTTATTTTGTTTTGTTCTGCCTGATATATCTGAGATGCGCTAAGGTACTAATTTGTATCCAATTCTGTATCTGAGTGGGCTAAGGTTCACACCGAATCTAAATGAGCTCAAGCCTAAACTACATATATATATACGACTGATTTCTGACATTATGTTATGTGTATGCTTTCTATGGGGATTACACACTGAGTTTGTGAAAACTTACCCTTTTCTGTTTAATCTGTTCAGGTAATCCCCTGCATTACATGGATCAGTGTAGTGGAGGACTCAACGGTAACCACCACGGTTTTGTACTATTTAAATTCTGTTTTTAAGCTATTTATTTCCTTTCTTTTAATTTGGGTTTTATTATGTAATTGTTAAAACTTTAGACTGTTTGGTTTAAATTGTGGATTTTGAATTGTTTTAGAATTTCAATATTGATGGACACGACTAAACTAGATTTTTGCTAAATACAACAGTTTTCGCAACGCGAATGGTTTTCACTAAAACTAAATATTTTCCAAAGGCTTCTGCAATGATTAACGTTTCGGAAATGAATAATGTTTAGAAATAAATGACACGACTTAGAATTAACATAAGATAATGAAAAATGGTTGTATAGAAAAGAGGGATTAACAATGGCACATTTTCCAAAAAGTACTACTATGTGACATCGCCAAATTCGGCTATAACGTCTAAGAGGGGTTTGGGGTGTTACATTAGGTAGTTAAATTTAGTTTAAAGTGAAATTTATATTAAAATATAAGATTAATTGTAAAGAAATAAAGTTAGTCTTGGTTTAGGGACTAAATTGGAATTTTAGTAAATATTGAGTAAAAATTTAAAATATTAAATATGTAACACCCCAAACCTAGCCTAAACATTATGGCCGAATCTGGCAATGTCACATGGAAGGGATTTTCAAAACGGAGCTAACTCGTTAAAAACCATTAGCTTATGAACTCTTAATTACTTTCATTAGTTTCAAAAACAGTTATTTAGTTAGTCGACTTGCGTTTAAACGAATCATTCTAGCGGAAGCCTAGGAAAAATGTCGTGTTTCAGGAAAACAGTTTGAATTTTTAGGAAAATCGCGTCTTAAGTAAAACCATCACAGTAATGAGCAAGTTAAATCTAAAACCCAAAACCAAAGTCAAACAGTTAAAAGAGTCCAGAAAAATACAACCTCTCAAATCTTAATGCCAAAACTTAAATAAAATCATAAAACAAAATAAAATAACAACAGTGAGTGGTCACCATCCAGTCCTCCGCTGCACCGATCCGCCTAACTTCGTGGATTACCTGTACAGAATAAATAGAAAAGGGGGTGAGTTTATGTAAACTCAGTGTGTAACCTAGCAGAATTAGGCAAGCAAACATACAGATAATCAAATAGTCAGACAAATACAGATTCGGGCCTGGGCCCGTTCCAGAAACAGATATAAATTCGGGTCAAGCCCATTTCAGAAGTAGATACAGTTACAGATAAGCACATCAGATATCAAAAATCAGAAATCTTACCCCCATTCTTTACACACCATCTCCGACCATCCCTACACAAAATGTAGGGTTAAAAACACCTACCTAGCACTACACACCATATAATACCAATGCGGCACCTAACAGATATAATGTAGCTGTGCTGCCAGATAAGAGGCAAAAAATTGCCTCTCAGAACACTTCCCCCAATTCACATCATCCCACCCCAATAACAGAAACGGAATCAAAAACAAATATACAATTTAACATGCTATCAATAAGAAAGCAAATAGGCATACAGTAGTAATCAGACATGCTAAGTACTATTATGCTAAGTACAGAGTATCAGTCAACCATATTGTCGTATCATATAAATTTGGGTTTATTTAACCCTTACCGATCCTACAGTAGACCCACAATCATTTAGGATGACCCGTGCAACCCTAGGAAAAATTTCAGATAGACAGGCCCACATGCCCGTGTGGGCCAACACGCCTAATTTGGCCTTGCCTATGTGAATCACACAGCCTGGCCCAATAGTTCACATGCCCCTGTGACACACCCGTGTGGTCCCAAACATTCATGTGGCCCATACACCCAATTTGGTGTAGCCCGTTTGGCCCACACGGCCACACTTCGGCAGCAACACGACCATGCACTATGCATGGCCATGCCTTCGTTGACCACAAAGCCATGTTATTGCACACGGTCTACCACACGGGCAACCACATGCCCCTGTGGTGTTGACAGATTATAATTTTAGCTTTCGTTGAATCTTATTTTTCTGCGTTTCAGGTACACACCTGGTATATTTTCGATACAATTGTAACCACGAGCGTTCCAAAACCTAAAAAAATCGATATTTCAAAGCCTAAATTTAGTGACACTAATGAAACTTAAACGAAATAACAATGAGACATTCAACCTTCAACTATCAACACCTTACCTTCAACAAACCGAAATCACTAACACTCAATTCTCTGCAGAAGTGCTAACCAATTCTTGCCCTTCAACTAATCTACAAGAACCAAAAACAACCCCTTTTAGAAAACTAACCACGAAACACTATGATAGTAGCAAAACAGTTACTTACCGAATGAGCGTGTTTAATTGTTGAACAAGATGGAACAAATTAGAAAACAAACAAAAGTAACAGGGAGAGGAAGAGTCCAAAAAATAATTTCGACAGAGATGGGGAGGAGAGAACGTCAAAAAATTGGGGAAAAGTGAGAGTGCAAATATTTTGAGAATAAAATCAAAAATAATCTTTTGATAATTGTCCCTAACTTGCCACTAACCCCTCTATCTCAAACACTACAGGATTTTAACTCTACTACAACTCTGTTCGATAACCGAGCAAAAATAATACCCATGCCTACACAAAGATTTGAACACTCAACTTAACCACCAGACCAACAAGCCCATTCTAATATGAAACAGCAACAAGTGAACATAAACCCACTCATCAAGGGTAAGGCTTAAATCCAAACAATAAAAAAAATTTTCAAAGATAGGGCTTGAACTTGGGACCTCACACACACACCAAGAACACATAACTACTAAAGCAGACAGATACTTCTGACAAATTTTACAAAAGGTGAAATAAATAATTTAGGGCGTTACAACTCTACCCCCTAAAAGAAATTTCGACCTTGAAATTTACCTGATCAGAATAGATGATACTGCTGACACATCGAGTCATCAGGTTCCCACATGGCCTCATCTATGCTATGATTCCACCATAGAACCATCACTAAAGAAATGGACTTTTTTCGCAGAACCTTAACATCGCGATCCAGAATCTGAACCGACTCCTCCTTAAAGGTCAAATCCAGTCAAACCTCAATTTCCTCAACAAATACAACATGAGATAGATCAGACCGATATTGCCTCAGCGTCGAAACATGGAACACATCATGAATATAGTCCAGTTCAGGAGGTAGCTCCAACTAATAAGCGATCAGTCCCATACATTTTAGCATCTGATACGGCCCAATGAACCTAGGGCTCAGCTTGCCTTTACGACCAAATCTCAGAATTTTTTTCCACGAAAAGACCTTTAGAAACACAAAGCCCCCACCGAGTACTCAATTTCTCATCTCTTTAGATCTGCATACGATTTCTGACTATCAAAAGCCGCTTTCAGATGATCCCAAATCAGTCTAACCTTATCCTGGGTCTCAGAAAACAATTCAGGACCCAAAATCTGACGTTCACCCAACTCAGCCCACCATAGGGGAGTGCAACACTTATGACCATATAGAGCTTCATAAGGTGCCATCTGAATGCTAGACTGAAAACTGTTATTATAGGCAAACTCTGCTACCTACAGATAATCCTCCCAATTGCCTCGAAACTCGACCATACAACTCCGTAACATATCCTCCAGTATCTAAATCACCCTCTCGGATTAACTATCGGTCTGAGGATGGAACATAGTACTAAATTCCAATCTGGAACCCAGAGCCTTATGTAACTTCTTCCAAAACTGAGAAGTGAAGCGAGGATCTCTATCAGAAATAATCGAGACAGGAACCCCATACAGTCTTACTATCTTAGAGATATACAACTTTGCTAGCTTTTGTAGAGAAAAGTTCGTCCGAATCGGAATGAAGTGAGTAGACTTGGTTAATCTATCTATGATGACTCCAATAGAATCCTTATTAGTAGGTCTCAAGGGCAACCCACTAACGAAGTCCATCATTACTTATTCTCATTTCCATAAAGGAATCCTAACCGGCTGTAGCAAACTCGAAGGTAACTGACGCTCAGCCATAACCTGTTGACATGTCAAACAACGAGCAACGAAATCCATAACCTTTAGCTTCAACCCTTGCCGCCAGTACAACTCACGAAAATCATGATACATCTTATTTCTACCGGGATGCATAACATAAGGGCTACTATACGCCTCCCTTAAGATAGAATGTCTTAGATACGTATAATTTCACACACAAATCTGACCTCAGAAACACAAAACGCCATCATTATTCAACCTAAAATCCATAGTGCTACTACTTTCAACTTGACGGAACCGTATACCCAACAACTCATCCCTCAATTGCTTACCTCGAATCTGATCGATCCAAGCCGGCCTAACATGAAGCTCGGCTAACAGACTACCATCATCAAATAGAATAAGGCGAACAAACATCGTCCTCAGATCAGTCATTGCCCTACGGCTCAATGCATCGGCCACTACATTGGCCTTGTCAGGATTGTACTCAATGGTATAGTCATAGTCCTTGAGTAGCTCAATCCATCTATGTTGTCTAAGATTCAACTCCTTCTGAGTAAGAAGATACTTGAGGCTCTTATAACCACTGTAGATGACATACCTTTCACCATACAAATAGTGCCTCTAAATTTTCAGCTCAAAGAGCACAGTAGCTAGCTCGAGGTCATGCGTCGGATAGTTTACCTCGTGTGTCTTAAGCTGACGGGACGCATAAGCCACAACCTTACCACCCTATATCAGAATAGGAGCCTGAGTCCGAACAGACTTGAGCTTCTCAAAGCTCGATTACTATGCATCAGTCTAGACAAATGGAACACCCTTTCGTAGAAGCTTAGTTAAGGGTGTTGCAATCAATGAGAAACCTTCCACAAAACGCCGATAATAACTCGCCAGACCCAAAAAACTGTAAATTTCACATACACTCTTGGGTTGTTTCCAATCCAACACAGCCTCAATCTTTCTAGGATCAACTCATATCCCCTCAGCACAAACTACGTGTCCTAGAAAAGTTACTTCATGTAGCCAGAACTCACACTTGCTAAAGTTAGGGTACAACTATTTTTCTCAGAGAGACTGAAGTACTACTCTAAGATGTTCATCATACTTATCCTCAATCTTAGAATATACTAAGATATCATCAATGAAGATCATGAAAAACTGATTCAAATACGATTAGAACACACGGTTCATCAAATCCATAAATACCGCAAGAGTATTTGTCAAACCAAAGGGCATAACTAGGAACTCGTAATGTCCATAACGAGACCTAAATGCAGTCTTATGCACATCAGTTTCTTTAACCCTCAACTGATGATATCCAGATCGAATATCAATCTTAGAGAATAAAGAAACTCCTCAGAACTGGTCAAACAGGTCGTCGATCCTCAGAAGTGGATACTTATTCTTCACTGTTAGCTTATTCAATTACCGGTAGTCAATACACATCCTCATGTTCCCATCCTTCTTTTATACAAATAAATAGGTGCTCCCCATGGAACACACTATGACAAATGAAACCACAGTAGAACAACTCCTGAAGCTGAGCCTTAACCTCTGTAACCTCCTTCGGTGCCATACGGTAGTAAGCGATGGACACTGGAGCTGTACCCGAAAGAAGCTCTATCCTAAACTCCACATCTTAATTCAAAGGTAATCCCGGTAACTCCTTAGGAAAGACGTCCGAAAAACCCCTCACGGTTCTAATATCCCCAATTGTAGAGTCCCCAGAAGCAGCAACACTAACGTTGGCTAGGTACGCTTCAAACCCTTTCCAAACTAGTTTCTTGGCCATAAGCGCTGAGATTACATTAGACATATATTCCCAGCAGTCATCGATCACAACCACCTCTTCATCCTCCTCAGTTCTCAGAACGACCCTCTTAGTCGTATAATCCAGACTAACTCGATGCTTAACCAGCCAATCCATTCCTAGTATCAGATAGAACTCCAAAACGGAAGCTCCATTAAGTCTGCCAGAAATACTGCCCCTTGAACCACTAAAGGAACAACTCTATATAGCTTACTAACCCACATAGATTGCCCCAACGGACTCAGTACAGTAACCTCACTCGAAGTGCTCTCAACCGAAATCCCTAATTTTTTAGATACAATGCTAGCTACATAGGAATGAGTAGATCCTATGTCTATCAAGGCAAAGTAAGGTACATCAAATATCAAGAACGTACTAGTGATGAAGTCAGGAGCATCTCTATCCTCTCGGCAACGTACAACATATACTAAAGCAGGCTACGTCGCCTCAAACTGATACACTCTCATACTCAAATGCCACCATGCCTCGAGCATAGCAGCTCAGCCTCAAGAATTCGGCCTCATACTCGGCCACAAATCGTTCCTCTTACGTGAGATTTAGGAACTCATACCTGTGGGAATCAATATAGCTAGTCCCACATACTTGCTCTAAAATGTAGTCTTAAAGAACTCCCAAGTCAACGATCAGGCTGAGTGCCTTCTTTTACTGTTAACCACCACTGATATGCCTCGTCGCAAAACAAGGAGACTGTACCTTTCAATTTCTACTCAGGGGTACAGTCCAAGTCATCCATAATTCGCTCGGTAGCCTCCAACCAATACTCGGCCACATTAGGGGCGATCCTACGACACCCCTAAATAACTTACCTTTATTGAACTGGAGCTATTTAGTTATCGACCCTCGGCCTCCAGATCTAGAATTGGGTCTAACGACCGTCTCCAATATCCTCAACATGGCTTCAGACAATGCGTCGTCCCTAGCCGACCGACTCTGAGACCCAGTCTTAATAGCAAGTGACACTGGTGTCTCACTAGTGTCCAAGTTTGGCATGCTGCCCAGAGAAGAGGACTCAGCTCGAGCCCCTCTACGGCCTCTACCTCGGCCTCGAGTACCACATCCATGGATACCTCGTGCGCTCATTGTCTAATTCGAATTTATCTGCATTAACAATTTTATGCATCAGTTTTAGTATTTATTAACATATGTTTTATGCAATAAGTATCCGAAGTTTAAAAGTATTTTCGGAGGTTTCAGTCTCTATCAGTTTCACTATTGTTTCAGAGTATACTAACTATAATGTTTTCAAAGTAAACCAGTAACAAAGTTTTTAGAATTTTCTATCAAAAATCAGAAATACTTATAAGATCGGCGCCGGACTCAGTGTACCACGTACTCATTTAGAGCATTCAAAATCATTTAAAAACCAATTCTTTAAAATCAAAATTTTCGAACCCAAAATTCACAGCCAAATTTTGCAACCTGACTCTGATACCACTAAATGTAACACCCCAAACTCAGTTTAAACGTTATGGCCGAATCTGGCAATGTCACATAGAAGGGATTTTGAAAACGAAGCTAACTCGATAAAAACCTTTAGTTTATGAACTCTTAATTGCTATCATTTATTTCAAAAATAGTTATTTAGTTAATCGACTTGCGTTTAAACGAATCATTCTAGCAGAAGCTTAGGAAAAATGTTGTGTTTAAGGAAAACAGTTTGAATTTTTAGGAAAATCGCGTTTTAGGTAAAACCATCGCAGTAATGAGAAAGTTAAATCCAAAACCCAAAACCAAAGTCAAATAGTTAAAAGAGTCTAGAAAAATACAACCTCTAAAATCTTAATGCCAAAACTTAAATAAAGTCATAAAACAAAATAAAATAGCAACATTGAGTGGTCACCGTCGAGTCTTTCGCTGCATCAATCTGCCAAACTCTATGGATTACCTGTATAGAATAAACAGAAAATGGGGTGAGTTTACGTAAACTCAGTGTGTAACCCAGCAGAATTAGCCAAGAAAACATACAAATAATCAAACAGTCACAGAAATACAGATTCGAGCCTGGGCCCATTTTAGATATAGACACAGATTTGGGCCAAGCCCATTTCAGAAGCAAATAAAGTTACAGATAAGTACATTAGATATCAGAAATCCTACCCCCATCCTCTACACACGATCTCCGACCATCCCTACACACCATGTGGGGTTAAAAATACCCACCCAACCCTACATACCATATAGTACTGATATGGCGCCTAACAGATATAATGCAACTGTGCTGCTAGATAATAGGCTTAAATTGCCTTTTAGAACACTTCCTCATATTCACATCATCCCACCCCAATAACAGAAACAAAATCAGAAACAAATATGCAATTTAACATGCTATCAATCAAAAAGCAGATAGGCATACAGACAATAATCAGACATGCAAAGTACTATCATGCTCAGTATAGAGTATTAGTCTACCAGATTGTCGTATCATATAGATTTGGGTTTATTTAGCCTATACTAAACCTACAGTAGGCCCACAGTCGTTTGGGACGACCCATGCAACTATAGGGAAAATTTCAAACAGACGGGCCCACACGCCCGTGTGGCCCATACACCCAATTTGGCCTTGCTCGTGTAGATTACACGGCCTGACCCAATAGTTCACACACCCATGTGACACACCCGTGTGGGCCCACACGCTCGTGTGGCCCACACACCAATTTGGTGTAGCCCGTGTGGCCCATACGGCCACACTCCGACCACCACACGGCCGTGCGCTGCGCACTGCTATACCTTCGTCGACCACATGGTTATGTTGTTACACACGGCCAACCACACAGGCGACCACACGCCCGTGTGGCATCGATAGATTACAATTTTGACTATTGTCGAATCCAATTTTTCTGCGTTTCAGGTACACACCTGGTACGTTTTTATACAATTGCAACCACGAGCACTGCAAAACCTAAAAAATCGATATCCCAAAGCCCAAATTCAGTGACACTAACTAAAATTAAACGAAATAATAACGAGACATTCAACCTTCAACTATCAAAACCTTACCGTCAACAAACCGAAATAGCTAACACTCAATTCTTTACAAAAGTGCTAACCGATTCCTGCCCTTCACCTAATCCATAGGAACTAAAATCAACCCCATTTTAGAAAACTAACCACGAAACATTATGATAGTAGCAAAACAGTTACTTACCTAACGAGCGTGTTTAATCGTTGAACAAGAAGGAACAAATTAGAAAAAAAAATGAAAGCAAAAGGGAGAGGAAAAGTCTAGAAAATAATTTCGGCAGGGAGGGGGAGGAGGGAAAGTGTAACACCCTCTAACCCTAAACCGTCGCCAGAACAGGGTTACGAGGCATTACAGGACATATTAGACAATTTACAATTAATATACAAATAATTATCGAACATATTATTAAATAATCAATTAGTCCCTTAGATGGACCCTCGAGGCCCAAAACACATATTAGAAGTGGAACGAAACTTGTTCGAGTACTCCAGAAATATTTTGTAAATTTTTTCAAAAAAAAAAACTCAATATAACCCCCTTATAAACATCTAACCTTCCCAGCAATTTTCAAACCGAATACAATCCAAAACCAATCTTCAACTAATACATTTGCCCACTTAATATACCTAAATTATGTCTATAACTTTGACTTAACCATATAATCAATTTACATTCATAAAATCATATAAAATTTTACTAATTAACTTTATTCATTTTTCTTTCAAAGTTTATTACCCAAACCTACCAACTTTGTCATACCATTTTATTAAACTTAATACCAAATCACCAAATATCATTCATTACAACCAAAATTATATAACATTTTAAAGTGACCATTACAACACCTATGTACATGCCACTTTTATTTAAGGAAGAAAACATCATTTTTGTGCTGGAGTCGGGATCGTTCGGATACTGGACCGGGACCCTGGACTCCTATTGACCTACACACGGAAACAACTGTACGCTGACTCAGTGGTAATAATAATAATAATAATAATAATGATAGAATATAATTATCAAGCATATAACTATCCAATTTCTCAAATATCAATTCATTCTTAAACTTTCATTAATTAACAATAACAATATAATTTTTTTTAGTTATTCTTCAATTTCATTCACATATCATATATCTCAAGTTCAATCATTACATGAACATTAAGTTCATGCCTTTCACTTCCAATCTCAATTTCAATCCACAATTCAACTTTCTCACATTTTCAATAGTACAATCGATCAAATTCATTTAAGTTTTCTCATTTCGGTTATTCACCCTATTAACAAACCCGGATTTTGACGGATACACGGATTCCAACCAAAACACACCAGTACAGCACATTGTGCCTAAAACAGTACCTAGTACCTGATCAATATACGACACATAAGTGCCTGAAACGATACACGAGGTGCTTGAAATACGACACGTAAAGTGCCTAATCATCAAAGCCAATAAATCCCCTACTCTTCCAAATCCTATGGCATGCCAACTATATCCAACTTAGCCCGACTAGTTAATAGGATATTCCAATTCTCAATTAAATTTTCACTTTCATACCAAATTTATGATCATTATTCAATTTCAATTTCACATTCAAATTAATATACAATTCAATTATACATACACATTCACCATCCAATCCAATTCCCATTCAACTTAAATATTAATACTTACCTTATGCTCATTATTAAATATAAAATTTATATAAAACATTTAATAAAAAGTAATTTGAATTATAGTAATACAAACCCTAATTTGTTTGATTACTCCTCGACAACTTTTCTCTTTCCTTTCGATGCCAATGCTTCTGGTTCTTTGCTAGCTACGAAAATTAAAATAATTATAACATTAATTACAGCACTAATTATAACAAATAATTGAATTTCTATTCAATTTACACCTTATTTTCAATTAGGTCCTAATTAACTCATTCACTTTACTAACTTAATTCATACTTCATTCTTATTCAAATTCCTATCAAATTCAACCTAACTATCAAGTGTTCATAATAAAACCCTAATTTAATTTTTTTTTCAATTTAATCCCTCAATCACAAAACTTATAGCTTCTTTTACAATTTAATCCATTTATCAATCCTAACTTGAAATTCATTCAATTAAATCCCTAATTCAACAATTTATCCAACATGAACCATGCTTAAAAACCTATGAACTTCCAAGACTTCAACTTAATTTCAACAAAACTTTGTTGTAAAGCTTCTAAAACATCAAAATTAAGTAAAAAAGGCTTAATTGACTTACCAATCAAAGCTTTAAACCTTAAACCTTTAGTTTTTCCTTTTTCTTTTCTTCCTTTCTTTTTCCTGCTCTATTTCGAATGGTTCTCTATTACTTTTTCCTTTGTTTATTTCTTTTATAATTTTATTTCTTTTTATTTCATTTACTTATTTACTTATTTTATTTAATTAGCTTAATAGTAATTAATAATTAATATAACAAATATCTATTAAATAAACAATATATATTACAAGTGTATATCATCATCACTTTACAATTGTCACTATTTAATTTATTTATCACATAAAAAAATTTTATAATTTAATTATTTATCTAATAAATATATTTTACTTAATAATAATAGATAATAAATATTAATACTTAAATAAAAAGTAATTAAATATTTATATTACAATTGTATACATATTATTATTACATTTGTATATTTTTATCACCATCCACTTATCAAAATCATACTTTATTTATCATATAAAAATCTTATAATATAATTGCTATAGATTAAAATTTAATAAAATAATAATAATAATAATAATAATAATAATAATAATAATAATAATAATAATAATAAATATCTTATACTTAATTAATAAGTAAATTAAATCTATAAATTACAATTGTTTACATATTTTAACTACACATATATATAATTTTTATCATACATTTGGCTTTATTTATTTAATTATTTAATTATAAATTATATTATATTATAAAATCTAAAGAAAAATCCCATATTTTTCTTTCAACTTGCCGCCTCAATTACCTTAAATGGTATATTTTTTCATTTTGGTCCCCCTTTCTTTCTATTAATATATAATTTTAGTCATTTTTCTTAATTACTCTAAATTAAGCTAAATTCACCTAATCAAAACTTAATTAGACACACTACTAGACTCATAATTACTCTTAATAATTATTTACGGACTCGGTTTACTAAGACAGAGGCTCGATACTGTATTTTTTCGATGCCTATGAATTTTAGGTCATTACAGAACGTCAGAAAATTGGGGAAACGAGAGAGAATGTCGAAATTTTGAGAATAAAATCAAAAATAATATTTTTGATAATTCTCCCTAACTTCCCACTAACCCTTCTATCTCAACTAGTGCAGCATTTTAACTCCACTAAAACTCTGTTTGATAACCGAGCAAAAATAATACCCTTGCCTACACAAAGATTTGAACACAAGACCTTCAACAGACTAACACTCAACTTAACCACTAGACCAGCAGGCCCATTCTGATATAAAACAGCAACAAGTGAAAATAAACCCACTCACTAAGGGTAAGGCTTAAATCCAAAAGATAAAAAAAAAAATTGCCAAAGATAGGGCTTAAAGCAGACAGATACTTGTGTCAAATTTTACAAAAGTCGAAATAACTAATTTGAGGAGTTACAAAATATAAGATTGAATTGTGGTGTATTGATGAATTTTAATTGTTGTAATTCCGTAGCTAACGTCATACTGAAACCCTCGACTAAAAAGGAGAAAGATAAAGTTGATGAGGAATAGCTCGGAATTTCTGGTTTGTATTTCTATAATCCGAATTTAGTTGTTAATTGTTATAATTCAATTTAATGTATATGGTAAGTGTTGAGTTGAGAATTATTGTGTTTTGCAATTGAAATGGATTGATTTAGTATGTGATGAATTTATTGAATTTATATTGATTGAATTGGTATATATATTGAATATATATATTGATTATTTGAATTGAAATGAATATTTGTTGTATTTGAAAAGTGAAATTAAATCCTATTAACTATATAGGGCTGAGTCGGATATAGATGGCATGCCATAGGATTGGAAGAGTTTAAGGATTTCTTCGACTTCGAGTCGATGATACATTGGGCGTCAAATTACTACTTCGGATTAATTCGATGAAGCACTGGGGTGCCAATTTACTTCGGTTTTAGCCGATGAGACACTGGGTGTCAATTTATTACTTTGAATTATCCGATGAGGCACTGGGTGCCAAACTGATGTGTTTTGGTTGGATCCGTGTATCTGCCCTAGTCTGAGTCGTGTTAATAGGGGTAAATGAATGATAAAGTTTTATGATTGATATTGAAATAGTATGGTATGAGAAATGGAAGTGAAATAGTGAATTGAAAATAGAATATGAAATATGTTACAAATATATGGAATATATGAGTTATATACTCATGAAATGAATACGGAAAGGCTATTTATATAGCAAGTTTGAGAATTAAGATGTTATGAAGCAAATGAAATGTGATGTGGTTATTGTAATATTTAGATTGTATATTTGTGATTTCATATCTTTTGATATTCGGATTATAGAAATATCACTGAGTTTTTACTTAGCGTATGGTTTTGTTTTCTGTGCGCAGGTTAGGTACTAATTTTGATCGCCGATTTAGCATCCAACAACGATCCCGATCTCAAATGTGGTGATGTTTATCCTTTTGTGTCAGCATGTACCTAGGGTGTCTAAATAATAATTATTCTGTAGGTTGATTGTAAAGTAAATGGGATTATAAGTTTAATATTGTTTGGTTATATACATATAATATGTGTTTATGTTTGAGGTCATCTTATGACATATTTTAAGTTAATGCTAAAATGAACATGATTTAGGTAAAACAGATTAAATTTGGCATGTTTATAAATTAGACTTGAATGATACTTTGATGATATGATTTGATGATATAATTGTGATACCAATGAGGGTACATTGTTTAGGCACTTAGGATGTATGAGTTTGATTGGTTTTGATTTGAATATTATATAATATGAAATGTTTGAAATTATGTATGTTTGATCGGTAATGTTTTGAAACCCTATTTCAGCGACGGATGTGGGTTAGGGGTGTTATAATAAGTCTATAAAGAATTTTTATCTTATTAAAATTATAATAAAAAATCCTTTAAAATAAAACTATAATTAAAATATTATCTTATATTCTAAAATTATTATTAAAAAATTTTAGTATAAAAAAATACATTATAAATATTAATAAATTTAATTTTATTATAAAATTATATTTAAAATGTGACTTAATATTAAAATAAATATAAATATAAATAATGATAAAAATGAAAATAAATACAAAATTATTATTTAGTTTTAGAAAATTTTATAATAAATTATTGTTTAATCAAAATATAAGAAATAGGTATGATTATGAATGAGTTTTAAATAATTTAAAAGAAATTTAATGTAATAAAAAATTTAAATTTCAAGTAATTAGAATTATTTAAATTTTAAATTATAATTAGAAATTTATATTTTAAAAGGTGTGTTGTAAAAGACAAATTATTAAAAACTTCATTAGATATATGTATATATTAATAAAAAATTATCTATTAGCAAAATTATTTTCATTGTCATAGAGTAAAACACTAATCTCATATTTATAATTTTAAATTTTTACCTCTTCAATGGTAATTAGTTTTTTTAAATGTTTAAAATAATTCAAGTTTAAAATTAATTTAAAATAAAAAAACTTAATAAATAATAAATTTAATATAAATAAATGAAAATCATTATCTTTTTAAAATTTTAAAATTTTTAAAATTATAAAATTATAAAAAAATGAAACACATGTTTTATTAAAACTATTAATAAAAAAATGGAAAAGATAAATTAAGATATTATCCTAAATATATTATCCTAAAAAACTATCTTAATAAACTTTAAAATTATTTACTAAATTTAATTTAAATAAATAAATGAAAAAAAGTTTCCATGTTAAGCAATCATAAAATGCTTGAAAATTAACTTTTTTAATCAAAATAATGAAAAAAAAATAACTTTTTGCACACACATATATATATTGATATCAATCATAACATAATATATAAAAAAAATGATATAGATGAAAATACAAAAAAAAATAAAGAAAAATGTAAAACTAAAAAGAATAAAAAAATAAATATATATGAATTGTGTCCTTTATTAAAATATACTTGTTGGACCAATTTTACCTAGCCCAATACAGACACTAGCCCAAACAAAAAACAACCCAAGACCTAACCCACATCAACTACCCAAAATCCCAAATTACCCAAACCCTAACAAATACTTAAGCTACCGGCCGCCGCCTCATCAACAGGGAGTCCCAGTGCCGCACGTCTCTGGCTACCAGCAGTCCCACGTCCCCACGCCTTTGAGATATCTGCAAGAAACGGCAACAGTAGAATATTTTCATTGTATCTCTAGGCTATAAAAAGCCATTTTTGACATGTAAAAAGGACCCTTTTTTTCTTTTACTACGAAATCAAGAGAAAATACAGAAAAGTATAGCAGATTTCTGAGTAAACTTTTAGTACAATCCAACAGAATCAAAGGTGATTATAGTTCTTTATTTTTTCGAGTTTTTTTAGCCCTTTGCCGTGCATCTGTTTTTTTTCTTTTTCTTACTTTTGAAAATAATAAATCAAAGTTTTAAAAGAGAAAGGAGGGGCTTACCTCAACTCCCATGCGTGCTGCTGGCCATCGAATCCAATGGTGGTGCGACGGCGATTGAAGGTTGCGATGATGGGCGTGGTTCATGGCCCTAGCAGAAGGAAAAAGGGTGAAAATCCCTTTGTTTTCCTTCCAATATCAGCAAATAGAAATGGGGGGTTCTTTAATTTTAGTTTTAAAATGGCAGACAGCCATCATTTATTCTGCTTTTAATTACGAGGGGAATAACGCCATTTCATTTTTTGGTTTTATTGCGCATTAGGTCCTCCCCTGTTGTGTGGTCGCTTAATTGGGCCCTTTTGTGCTTCTTTCCTTTTTTAAAAATTGGCCCCAAATATTTGCGCGCCGATTCAATTTGGTACAAGCTGAAACGTTGTGTTTAGAAGGCTTGGGATGTTTGCCTTTTCGGTCCCCAATCATTGACGCGCGTCACATTTTGGTCCCCCTAACCTTTTTTATTCCGATTTTGGCCCAAAAACTCCCATTTTAATTTCAATTAAGCCTCATTTTGATTATTTAAATACTTTTAACATACAATTAATTATTTTTTGTTTGTAATATTTTTTTATTTTTATTCTATTATATCCTACTGTTATTTTTTTTAGTTTTTTTTACCCCACTATTTATTATACTGTTTTTACACTATTATCTATTATACTTATTATATTTTACTTATTATACTTTATTTATTATTTTTTTACTATTTACTACTACTATTTTATTATTATTATTTATAACTTTTTTATATTTGTTTTTCACTAAAGTTTTTTTCAAATATAATTATCAATAGACCTATTATAATACTTTTATTTATTTATTTTTACATATACCATTGTTCTTATCGGTCACTATTTTTATACTAAACTATTATTTATCATTTTACACTATTACTAATTAACTATAATTATTATCTTAATTTTACTTTCATCACTATATCTTACATCATCATTGATTTATTATCTTCCTCTCCGTTATGCAATTTTTAATCATTGTTGTATTTATCATGTTATTATATTCATCACTACTGTTATTATTACTGTTCTTAATTTTCTTTATGCTTAGTATATGTTAGGTATTAATATATGTTATTAGGGTTATTATATTGCTATTTTCATATTGCATGTTATCATTTTTTTGTTAAGTTTCAACCGCCCAAATTCATTTTATTCAAAGATTTATCCTCGATTGTTTTCAAAATAAAGGCAATGTTCGATATTTAGGATCCTCGGGAGGATTGAGCCCTAACTTACTGGGTTCCAATTTTCTTCGTTGAATCTAAATAACCGAGTACCCTTCTCAAATCTACTCGTATGAGGTTCGAATAAAAACCTATTCTTGAAAATTCGGGATGTTGCACCCTAACTTACTGGGTGTGGCATTGCATTATATTGAGGATAGTGATTTCCAAAATCAAGGCGATATCCGGTACTTGGGAGCTTTGAGAGATTGAGCTCTAACTTACTGAGTTCTAATTTTTCATGAGTCCCGAATGACCAAGTACCCTTCTCTTAAACCTTCATGAATTTTAAAAATCGAAGACCAACTTAGTTCCAAAGGTATGAAGTGTTAGACCCTAACTTACTGGGTATGGCATTTTTTCTCCTTCGAAATAAGTGGGTCTTTACATTTTATCCAATTTATGCCTTTTTTTCCTTTTAAGTAAGAGGATCGTTCTCTAAAATCCTTTCAAGTTTCGACATCAAGACATTAACTAATCAAATAGGTACCAATTTTTGGGCGTTACGAGGGTGCTAATCCTTCCTCATACGTAACCGACTCCCGAGCCTATTTTCTCAAACTTAGCAGACCAAAAATCATTGTTTTAATAGGCCCAAACGTTTTATTAAAACAATCAATTTTAGGGTGGCCCAATCACACCTCAAAAAGGATTGGTGGCGACTCCATCCAAATTTTTAAAGTCGATCCCCGCTTTTTTCCAAAGGTAAAAAATGGTTTCGACAATACTATTGATTAAAAAAATAAAAGAATACATTTACTTAAAAAAATATTTATATGTGATCAATAAGGTTTTATAAAATAATTTACTTTTAAATTAAAATTTTATTTAATGTATATATTGTAAAACTTATTTTAGTATGAATTTAAAATCATTAATATATATTAAGTTGATATAAAAAAAAATCTTTACATATGAATGGATGAAAATATAATAAAATAAAATCTAATAAAAACATTAAAATTTTCTTATCTCTAGAATAGATAAAAGTGATTATAATACTTCTATGTATAGAGATAGAGAATAAGTAACTTTATTAAAATGGTCACCTAATTTTTAGTGTGTTTTTATTTTAGTCACTCGGGTATTAAATCTCTATAATATTTGTGGACAATATATGTCACATCATGCTCACACTTTCATTTTGGTCACCCAACTTTTAGGTCTTTTTCACTTAGGTCACTCAAAAAACATTTTTTTCTTAACGTATTAATCAAGGTAAAAAAATTACGGTAAGTGAAAAGTCAAAAGAAACTAAAATAATACATTAAAAATTGTCAAATTATACATTTTAATTTTATTTCTGCAAATTTTAAATTTCCTTTTTAAGTATTGAATTTTTAAAATTCAAAACATCAAAATCAATTAAATAATTTATTTAAAAAATTTATATCTTGATAATTAATTAAATTTCCTTCTAAATTTTAAATTCTAATTTTATATTTCTAGATTATTTTTAACGAAATCAACTTAAATAACTCATTTAGGAATTATCTACAAAACTTACATTTCTTTTAATTATATAATCTTGAATTTAAAAAAAAAAAAGAAAAAATCCATAAAATTAATTAAATTAACTGCTTGTTATTCATTTAGATAAAGAAGAGATAAGAAAAAAATATGGATTATGTTTGGCATAAAAGATAAAATTAATTAATTAAAGTAACAGTTATTAAATAAGGTTTAAGAATATTTATATTACAGATAGTTAAATGCATAGTTTGTTGATACGCCTAACCGGAGCATTCTTCTCATTTGGCATCTGGATTTCCAGTTAAAAACCCATCTCCAATGCCGCGGATAAACTGAACAAGAACCAGTGTTCGGATTGTAGCCCATTAGCCATCGACCTGAGGAGTCTGTCAGTCAATACCCCCTTGTTGAAGCTATGCTTCATTTGTATTCAATTTCACCCAACCAAATGCATGAGCTGACCAGCCAACAAGCTTTTCAGTTTTAATAGCCTTGTTGAACACTGACTTTGCCTAAACTAGCAACGCCCTGCGCAAGAGTGTTATAAGAACCACAATGATCTGTCTCTCCTAAACACAAGCAAATTTCTTTGCTTCCATATTTTCCAGCAAAGAATACAAAAGAGTGTGATCCAATTCAAATTATCAAACTTAATATTGTGATTATTTTTTAATGTTCTTACTAACCCAATCATTTGTATAAAATATAATTACATGATAATTGTCTCCATTCCCTTCGCATCCAATGGCTCATATTAAATCACAATATAATAACATTATGCCAAAACAATACTTCCCATATAAAATTATTGAGAAATGATCAAAATCCCCTTGTATGGTAAAATTATCATTTTATCCCTTCTTGCCTCTTAGTCTAATTTCTTCACAACAAATAGACATGTAAAATATTGAAATCTCATAATTCAGAATTAAAATCTTAATAAAAATCATTGGATGGTGAAAATTACACTTTCACTCTTTTCTCGATAAAAGAAAAAAATTTACGATTTAATCTCTATACTTTTCAATCTTTTCAGTTTAGTCTCAAAAATGATTTTCCTCGCACCAATACATATTCTAATTTATTCTCATGCTACAATAGTCAATAATAATCTGTATCTCTTTTTGGTCAAATTTGCACTTTAGTCCTTAAACTTTTTAAAATTTACAGTTTGGTCCTTTTTTGCGACATTTCCACATCCTCAATATTTTTCATGACTTCCATCTCAAATATCAATTTCCACTCATTTTCATGACTTCCATCTCAAATATCAATTTCCACTCATGAATTTTCTTTACCTAAATCATTTTTCAATATCCTTGGAATTTTCACTGTATCTGATTTTGAAACAATGCCAGATGACATATAGAAATTTTGGATTGTTACAGGATGGATCGATTAGACATATATATTTAGGGCTTAGATCATTTGTAATTATGTTTCGACTCTTCGTTTACTAATTACAAAGTTATTTAGTCACAAGTTCAATCTACTAAAAGTACCATGAATAACCTCTCCATTATATACGATTATGAAATCTATTTACGTTAAGATTTTGTCCAATGACCTTGTCATATGTATGTTACCCTAATAGGAAATCTTTGACCCCTTTAGGTTAAATTCATTCACCTAATTCGATTTGTTTTATCTTATGGTCAACATTGTATCTTCCACAATGAAAATGATCATTATTTACAAATAGCAATGATTAGTCATTCGTCCAGACAAATGACTCATGTCCATGTTCCATTTTCAAAATCTATACAGTGCCAATGAGAGCATATCATTTACTCTTTTATTCAAGTTATAGCTCGGGTAAAGTCATGCCATGCATGACTCATGTACCAAATGTAGTTCAACCCACTATTATGAAAGCACATGCTTTCAATATATAAAGTACATGAGTCATGTATGCATGATTATTCACTTACTCAGGATTAAGGTAAGTCATACTATGAATGTCATCAGTGAATAAATCTATAAAGGAACTTAAGATCAATTCAACTTGGATCCAATTGGAATTATGGAAAACATAATAGTCTCTTATTATTTGAATTATTTGCTCAGTCTAATTCTATGTACTATAAATAATTTAAATTACCTACTAGTAGAAGTTGTCTTCTTGCAATATAATCCATCCATATAATGCAACTTAATAGTATTTAAACCTTAGGTAATTAAGAAGTTTATATTTGCTTATACATTTTGTTTTTCATGCAAAAACCATTGAGTAAAAACATATAAAGATCAACTAAATGAACATGTGATAAGTTTATTTATTCAATCATTTTTCTACAAAAATTACAAGTAATTATGACAAAATCATTGCACTGTGGGCACAAATTTTAACACTTTTGGCTCAAGATCACTGCCACATTCAACTTCAATATCGAATTTGGCTTCAACCTAGGTTTCAGCTTTAACTTTAGTGATATAACACCCCTCGCCCGACCTGATCAACAGGTCCGAACTACAGACAAACACGCAGTAATTAATCATTCACACATGCAATTTAAGTGTTAATCACATTCAAATCATGTTAAACAATCAATTTCAAGTCTTAATCGAGCTTACGAAAGTTTTTTTGTAAACCCGAACTCGAAATAGGACCAAATTGTAAAGTTTTTAAAAGTTTAGGTTCGATACTGTGGCATCATCCTTTCCATATTGTGACGTTGTCAAATAGTTTGTCATGTCTGACCTCAAGCCATTTGACACCGTAACATCACATACTATTGACCGATGTTGTGACGAGGAAAGATGGTCGTGGAGACAAGGACCATGTTTTGGTAAAAATGAACCATTTGGTACCTATTTTAAAGTTTCCAACCAAACCATTCAAAAGATGAACATATATTCCACTCCAAATTGTCTTAAAATCTATGAAAACATACCATATGAGTTCAAACATACAATTTCAACTTCTTATCAAGCATTCCACACCTATTCATCAATTAGATTTAAACATCTCACTACTAGTATAACCTAACAACCAAGTCATGTAATGATCAAACCTTACTAAGTTGTTTCATTTTGAAACATGCTATATCACCTTAATTTCATACACGTATATTCACTTTGTACTTTAATAGCTTATATGCCTTAACATGAACCAAATCATCTATTCACTAATACATATCTTAAGCTTACCAATCAAACATACCATTTCGACTTCATTCTATGCCATTTCGCATGCCAAATCTATGAATATAGGTCATCACATTCTTTAGCATAAACATATAAATATGCCCAACAACATGTATGATTCGAATCACCAAATCAACATGATAAGTAAAGATTAAAAAAAAACTTGCTATAAGTAAATAGATTTACATACTAAGATGCACCACAAGACACCTTATATACACGCCATAACCCTTGACTCAAAATGATTAAATAGCTATTGAATTGGAGATAGTGTGAGTTTCGAGACAATCCAACTTGATGTGTTCCGCAAGGTGACTATTTATAAGTAAAAAGGGAAAACAAACGAGGTAAGCATATAAAATGCTTAGTAAGTTCAGATCGAAACTAAAGCATACATTAGTCATAGGACATAATTAATTATTCTATTTGGAAACCAATTTAACTTTCCTTAGCACATTAATACATATATCTTAAGTATTGTTAACATTAAAAACATTAAAAATAGAATCATATAACAACCTATATGTCAAGTATCATCAATATCATTTCATGATTTAAATTCCATTTCCAGTCAATTGATCATCACCTGATGGAACTATAGTAAAACAAACTTGAATACATGAGAATGTATTGCTCAAACAAGCTGACATTATAACCAGGTTGCTTACACAAGCTGACATTATATAAAGGTTACCCGTCCAGGCTAAACCTATGATACATTTAACTTGAGTATCTGCAACAAATGCTAGATCCCGTAATAACATGTAAATTCCTAATCAAATACGTGTATAACCATAATGGCATGCCATACGTATCCTAACTTTTTACTAAGTTCACTTGGGCATTACTTCTGTATAAATGTTAATATCAAATCCTGTACATATTTCATTTTTTTATTTATAAGACATATAACCAATCAATAATCATATTAACACCTTGTATTATTTTCATACAATTGATATTTACACGAATTTACAATTCACTCCAATACAAGACATTTGTGCCAATTTTCTAATTCTACTCAATTCTAACATTTATATATAAATATTAATTCGAGTATAATTCATACATAATTAAAATAGAATAGTAAGTTCCATACCTGGTCAAAACACCAAACAAGTTGAATCTTCAGGGACTAATCGACAATTTTAGCTTTTCTTCAATTATCTCTGGTTTGATCCAATTCTTATCAATTAGGGATCAAATAGCTTGAGCTTTAAAAATGGTTTTTCTTTAGGTTTTTCTACTATGAACGATAAGGAAGATCGAAGTGATGACAAAACTCCACTTAATTATTCTTTTTGGTTAAAGAATCTCTTTCTAGTTGCTCTGGAACAATTAGGAGATTCTCTAGAAGATAGCACGACCTTAACACTCATAGATGTTGAGTTTAATGTATCTAAAAAAGGCCTAATGGTGTTTTCTAATATATCAAATCAAATCCGTCAATAATAACAAAGTACAGTCCTAAAAAGTCAAGTGTCAAGTTGGATCTAATAATTTAAAATAACATGATCTTGATAATCACCTATGTTGGGCATCCATAAGGAACTCAACACCTATTATGTGTTAGCATATTTGCATTAATTTAGTATTATATATTTATATTATTCAAATAAAAAAACTTGTAGTTTAAATTATTTAATTTTCCTATAAAGAATTATTGAAAGATTTAAATAAAATTTGTTATTTCAAAATTCTGGTTCCTTTTCCCCTCTACTGAATTGCCATTCACTTGCCAAAGATTTTGAATGTAATATAGATTAAATAATTTTTATTATTAAATAGTAAATGGAGTAATCGGCCCAAATTAAGGAAAAAAAGCATGCTTAGTTGGTACAGAACAGGATAAGCAAGCATCTTTATTAGGTCATGGATTGAGACACCTTGACAAATATATTGTGGATGTGGAAGCAATCTCCAATTCATTCAAATTGCAATGCTTATGTACCATATATCATTATAAACATTAAAATATATCACAATGTCAAGATGTGACAAAAATTAGCACTCACATTCATTTTACGAATGTGATGGTTTCAAAAGCAACGTCATTAATTTCTGAGAAGTTTCAAATTTTGTATATCTTAGGCGGGAATATAATAAATATAATATGAGACTTTGAGCACCAAGGCAGAAAGCAGGGGTAGGAAGGCTCCAATTCAAAATCATTCAGTGTCCTGAATCTGCATACATGGAATATGCAATTTCAAACAACAACAAAAACTACCTATATTTTGGAATTATTCAGCGGTAGGCAAGCTGACAAAAATAAAACCATTACTATCAAGTATCAACCAACAATTCCGTGCTTAGCTTAACAAGATCAACCCTGAATTTGCTAATACATTGTCAGAAACTTTAGTAAATGTAAAATGAAACATGGTCAGAAACTTGAGTAAATTTATAATGAAAACCCCCCAGTTCAGTTTTACTTTTTAAAAAAATCACTTTTTGAGATAAAAATATTCTTAAATAAATTGCTTTTCCAGAGAAAAAGTATCTCCATCAAGCTAAAACCTAATAAAAAATACTTTTCTCAAAAACAGAAAATTTTAACTTCCCCAAAAGTATATTTTTTCCCAAAACTACTTTTAAAAATTAATGCTAAACTAAGTTTAAAAATCAGATTATATTTTACCCTTTTATTAAAAAAACAAATTAATGATCAAAAAGTAAAATAATTCTTCTATTAAAAATTCTATTTATTTTTACTTTTAAAATCTAATCCATATTTGTCTACACGTGATACACGAAACATGTCATATGTCATTATTTAACATTTTAATTATTTTGTTAATCATGTCAGCTTTTAATAGTACAAATAGGTGAAACATTTAACAAGAAAGACAAAATTCACTCTTTGATCTAAGATACAAGAACTAATTATCCTATTTTTTTAATAGAGGTGACAAAATACAATTGGACTAGTCTAGAGGTATCATGAGACAAGTGACTGTGTCCCCAGTAATAGAAACTGAATAAAAAAAAGTGTATCTGAGGTGCATGAATTAAACCATTTAAAGATGATAAACTGCTCAATTCCTAACCACTTAATATTTGCAGATCAAGTCATTGCAAAATATGATCAACCAGAAGCATCATAATAAACCATCATAAAAATTGGCTTATGTAACATCAAAGCATTTTTAACAGTAATTCACATAGAAAATCAGAGAACTTACTAATTTCATACAGCGGTAGCATTCATCAGATCTTTTCACGTCAAACCAAAAATAACATTAAAGAATCATTTTTCCAAAGAATCAAAACGTTGGTGTTTGAATCCGGCTTTGATTTGCATTAAGGATATGCATATTGCAAATCAAAAAGTCTAACTGGGTTCTCAATTCCAACACCTGATCCCTACTATTGATCATGTTTAAAACATTCAGCAACAAACAATTAAGATATTTAAAACTCAATTGATATATATATATATATATATAAACTGCTTATAACAGGAGAAGCAAACCTCCTCCTATCTAATAAGATGAATTTTAGGATACAAGTATGCATTTGGAGGACATGCATGTTGGCATGCAAGTATTTTGCGACACGGACCAAATAAAGAGATATAACTAATTAATCAGAAAGATGTTCTTTAAATTCCAGTATAGGACAAATATGTTTGAGAAGAATGAAGACATAGACAGAGCTTCCAAAATAAAGGAACTACAAACCAACAGATCAAATTGAGAACTATAAAATGTTGAAGATGAAGATTGAATTCAAAAGGCAATCATCAGCACACAGAATTGAATTAAATACACAAACAAGGGAGAACTACCAACAGAAAAATACTGTAAACAGTTCAATACCAAGAGTGCTTTCTATTTTCACTCTTTTTCTTTTTGTTGTTGTTGCAATTCCGAGTTAATTCCGAGAACTACTTGCCAACCTCCTTAATGTGCAAGCCACAAAACTCCTCCCACTCATAAGCCCTAACAACTTGAATGATGTCGATCGACCTGTACTGCTCGATGCAATACTAGAAGCTCCAATTTGACCGCCCACCATTGGAGGAAATTCAATTCCATTATCTTGTGCCCCACCATCACTGGCACTTGCATCTAAATGCTCGCCCATATCCAAATTGATATCCAAATTAACGACAAGTGATCCTCGAGTTGCTCTTAACCAATCTGCCCCTTCCGAAGTAACTCCTCTACATTTCTTCACTTTCACTTTAACCAAATTAGGGCAACCACTAGCAAGCGCTTCCATGCCATGATCCGAAACAGGGCAATTCTTGATACAAAGCTTCTTTAAAGCTATACATTTCACAGCAATACACGATATCTCTGCATCACCAACTGTATCGCTACCGCATAAGGCTAACCGTTCTAAATTTGGACAATTAGAAGCTAACATTTCCAAACTCAGTTTGGTGGGATTAACACCAATAAGAACTAATTCTTGTAAATTGGGGCAAGATTTCGCAACAGCAATTAATCCTTGGTCACCTATTCGATTTGCTTTCCATCCATCAATGTGAAGCTTCCTCATCAAGTTGCATTTCTCTGCAACAGCTCCGAGTCCGGCGTTTGTACACTCGGGAGTCTTGACGAGGTGCAGAATTTCTAGGTTTGAACAGTTGGAAATAGCCGCAAGACCAACATCGCTGACTTGGATCCGCTCCATATGGATCTCTACCATACCCGCGACCCGTTCCACTATGAGTGGGAAAAGCTTATCCCAATCGCCAGAGCATCTAAAAAGTTTCAAAGATTTCAGATTCTTTGCACCAATAATAAGCGGACCAAAACACTGCCCATTATAAAGTTCTTTTAAGCAAATTGTTTTCAACGCCGCCGCAGCCACCCCAGGCCCAATCGGCTCAGCTGCAGCGCCGTCGGTGATGCCACGAAGTCGTTTCACGGAGAGTTCCTCGAGTGCTGGACAATTGTCGAGCACAGCGTTCATGCCTTTGGCTCCGAAAGCGCAAGAACCACAGGAGAGCTTCTTTAGACCCTTGCAGTTTTTAACGAACGCCAACATTCCTGCATCGGTCAAGTCACGGCAAGCTCGGAGCTTAAGGCGAGTCAAATTCCGGCAACGCTCGGAGATTAGAACAAGTGCTTCGTCGCCTATGCTAACAGATCTACGATCACATTTCAGAGCCAGTTTCGTAACAGCATCGAAGCGAGAGAATATAGAAGGAATGAGAGGTTGCAGATCTGATTGTGCGTTGAGAGATAATCGGTGACGGCTCTGTCCTTCAATCAGAAGCCACCGCCGGCAAACTAGGGAGCATCGTTTTCGGTCAGCGGGGCTAAGAGACTGAAAAATACAAGCCAAACACTCGTCAGGAAGATCCGAGATGAAATCCGACGATCCATCTGTGTTACTTCGTTCAAGCTCTTCAGTTTCCTCAGCTTGCATCGGACAGATCAGAGCCGTTGATTTCGGTTTTGACCGTTGGCGATGGTTCCAATCTCGACGGCTCCTTAGCTTCGCCGCCGAAACTGATTGGCCCATCAACAAAATCTAACTAAACTAAAGAAAAGAAAACAGCCACAGGGTTGTTACGGTGAGGGAAACCGTAGAGAAATACTAGAGAGTTTTCAGGCCCTTGTTCTGTCTCTGATCTTCTTGGAAATGTCCAGAACGACGGACTTCAAAATCGGATTTCATTTTGGCTTTTTTCTCGACTTTATTATTTTTATTTTCCCGTCCTTCACTTTGAACAAAATAGCCTTCCACTATTAAGTTTCTATATGCTGTTCCCATCCTCATAATACTTTTTTTGAGCTCACTCCTTTATTTTGGTTTCTGATGGAGTGAAAGTCAAAAGTCGGATAAAATTAAAAGTCAATAATGATGCAATAAAAACAGAACTGGTTTGGATGAGGTTGAGCACAGGAGATGCTTTCTTTCTAGCATCATATTTTATCTTTTCTTGTAATTTGTTTAGTTTTCTTAGAATTTGGTATAGAAGTATTAAAATAAATATATTTCAAATTTTAAATTGTAATCGTTTATATATTTGTAAAGGATGATATTACAAAAATTAAAGTATTTGTAAATTTTAAAAAAATAAATCATAATTGTTGAAAAAAAATGAACTTAAACTTGTCCAAAGTTGAAGGTCTGTTTGAAATTTGGGATAATGTAGGTAAAAATATTAGACCCGAAAATGGGTTTAAGAAAAAATTAGGCTTGTTTAAAATATTAGTCTAGCTCGGGCTTAACATTCAAGGCCTAAGCTCAATTCGATCTATTTTTCAAGTTTGTAATGTTTTATATTATGTTGTTTTTATATATTATGTAATTTGTAACACATAAAAATTAGATATATAGTAATATATAATACTACTATAATGTAAACATAAAAAAATTTAAGATAACTATATATAAAACTATAATAAATAAAAAGTATATAATTATTAAATATTAAATTAAAATAAATAAATATTTTAAAAATAATATGGGCGAGACTAAATGGGCTTGGGTTAACTAATTCCAAATATGAGTGGGCTTGGGCAAAATTTTAGGCCCATGTTCGGGCCAGGACAAGCTTGTGCAAGTATAAAGTGTGTTAATATCATGCTTAAGCTTAGCCTGAACCCAATCCAACCCATGAACACCTCTAGGTAAACTACACCATTAGTCACTGAACTATGGGATAAATTTTCATTTTGGTCATTAAACCATTAGTTGTTGAACTATTCGAAAGATTTCATTTAAATTATTAGGCTGTTAAGTTTTTCTTTAAAAAAAAAACTTTTGCCATCGAGCTCTAAGCGAAAATTCAGGTCAGTATAGTGGATCAGTACCCATCGGTGAGTAGAAGAACATATCTTAGGTCCAAGTTGATTTGACGATCAGTGTCCGAGATCAAAGAAAAAAGTTGTTTAAATTTTGGTTTGCAAATTTGTGACGTTCAAAGTTGTTTCATAAAAAAATGAACAGTAAAAGAGAAGAGGAAAAAAAGTTTTCGATTAGTGTAGGTAATGCATATAAAGAAAGCCATATAGCATCGATTTTAACAGTCTAATGACTTAAATGAAAAGTTCTAAATACTTTAATGACCAAATTATAACTTTTTTTAGTTAAATGACTAAAACGAAAACTTACCTATAGTTTATTGACTAATGGTGTAGTTTACCTTAAAAATATTTATAAATTTAACAAGACCTCGTCATAAATGGCTATCGAGGTCATATTAAAAGCTCTAATCTTAAAACTTATAAACAATTCATTCCATTTTTTTAATTTTCATAGAAACCTAAAATATTCTCTATCTACATTTTATACTATCTTATATACCCAAGATTTGTAACTTCGAATTTTGAAGCATACCATAATGATTGCCCCCTTATTAAGATAAAAAAAAGGATATGTTGCTTAAAATGCTACAACAATGGAGTGTTTTCTAGTGGCTTGATGTCATAGTAATGTAGAGATGAATGCATTAGATGACAAAATCCTTCTTCACTTAAAAGATGATTTTTATCACATCAAATTAATAATTTTACTTTTGTGCTAACTTTCATTTTTTATTTAATTAAATGATAAAAACCTAAGACCCATATGTTTCATCTCCATGCATTGAAGCACCAATAACACTAAATGTTTAGCATTACTAACGAGTCTTCTAGTGGATAGGCATTCAATAACGAGAATATTTTAATACAATCTGGTGGAGGTCCTTGTTCAATGTTGGGAACATGTATAAACCATAAGTCTGATTGCAAATTAAGTTAACATGGTTGAAGAGTCGCTTTGAGCATCTCTTAAATAATCTAACTATAACACCCTCTAACCCTAAACCGTCGCTGAAATAGGGTTATGGAGCATTACCAGACGTTATCAATCAATTATCAATATCATACGAACAATTAGCATGTGTAGTATATGAAACGCCCCCAAAATTTAGGAGTTGTAATTTTTCATGTTTTGACACAAATTGCTTATTTGGCATGCTGGCTAGATGATTTGGGTGTGTTTGGGAGTGTTTGAGAAACCTGGGTTCAAGCCTTGGCTTTGGCAAAATTTTTAGTTTTTCTCTTAAATGAATCTAGACACTAGGGCATAAGCCTTTTAAATAATAGTGGTTGTTTTAAGTCATAAAAAGACTAGTGGCTAGTTGGTAAGAGGCATGTGGTATGTGCATGAGGCCTAAGGTTCAATTCGTGGCATAGGCAATGGAGTTATTTATTTTGCTGGCTAAGCTTGGAAGGAGGTGGAGTTGGACTGAAACTATGTGGTTGAATTGGTCATAAGAGTTTGAATTGAATTGGAGCAGGAGGTTGGAGTAAATCAATGAGGAAAATGTGGAGGAGATCATGGAATTCAAACTTAGAGAGTTTGAAGTCGATTGGGGAATTTGGGGTATGCAAAATCAGTTAGGGAGTCCTTTTGTGCATTTTCGGCAATTGTAAGTGTTTTGGAAGTGATTTCTTTTCTCCTTTTTGCAAGTAGTGGCTGAATCTTGTAATTAATTTCGGCACTTTGTTATTTTGGGTTCTTATCTCTCGCGATATCATTTTCTTTTTTCTCTTTTGACTTTGTTGGTCAAATAATTCTTAGTTTGTGTCAACGTAAAATTATCTTGGTCAAATCTTGGTAAGCCAAATGCTCCTTGGTACCCTTCGGGTTTTACTTTGCTCTGTTGTTTCCAGTTTACCAAAGTTACCAATTGCCAAAGCCTCTTTTCCCACTTATTTATAGTGCTTCTGCCAAACTTATTCCTCTTCTTCTCCTATTCTTTTTCTCTCACCTTTCCTCAATGTTGATCGAATATTCTATCTCTGGGTCATCCCTGCTTTCACCTCTTTTCCTCTTTTCTTGAGAAGTAGCCGAACCTCCTTATTTCTTACATTTCCTGTCATTGATTATGTACACCATTCTTTTCTATTTTCCCATTGTTCTATAGGTCTTCTCTCACAATCGAACTCCCTTACTCTCAATATTATATTCTTTTGATCCTAAGGTTGTTAAGCCGAATACTCACTTCTCTTCTTTTTCTTCTTTCGACTCATAGATCTTGACAGGGGGAAGGGGTTTTCAAGGATCGTGGTTGTAGTCAAACCTTTCTCTTATCCGGCAAACAAAGGTAAGCTTTTGGGACTACTATTTTAAGGGGTTGGCCAAATGCTCAAGTTTTTCCCATCGCTAGTTTTGAGTTTTAGTTGGACAAGTGGGTATCGATTCAAGCATTCTGTTTTTGCGAGTTTTGTTAATAGGTTGGTTATTAATGCAGTTTTTCGACAAGTTGGGCGTAGTCAATCTACGATTAACTTTTGAGACAAGTTAACTACACTCATTGGTTAAGGTAAGTGATGAAACTTTTCTGTTGGGTTTTAGTGCTATATGTATGAGTGATTTGTTATTTAGCATCTAATCGAATACCTTGATTATTATAGGATTGGAGTTCAAAGGTTGTTTGCAAGTTTCGTAGGCAGGTGTGTAATCGTACACCTAATATTGTTACGATCAAACACTGGATGAAGGTGTAGTCGCACCCTTCTATAATTGTAAATTGGCAAAAGCCGGAAAGCCAAAACTTCGGCATTCGGGACCTCACGAGCGTGCAAATGCTCGTGTGGTAAATCGAGCCCTCAAAGTATGGGCGATAAACTGTAAAGGCCTCCACGTGCGTTTCTGTGGGCTTGGGCCGTTATGGGCCACGCTAGGCCGAAATAGGTTGTGTGGGCCCAATGGGCTAGTGGGCCCCACACAGATAAAATCCACGGTAAGTGGCTATTATTGGACTGGGCTTTGTAAATTAGATAGTCGTGACTAAATTTGGGCTAAGTGGGCCACACGAGCGTGTGAGCCCACTTGAGCCGGATAGTGGGCCCTTTATACTGTTTTGACCACTTAGGTCGCCTGAGTCGTTCGAGACGACTGTAGACCTTCTAAAGGGTCGTTATATGTACCACAACTAGTAAAATGACCAAAATACTCCTAAAGGGTAAAACTACCGTTTTACCCCTAACTGATAGAAAGACCATTTTACTCCTAATGGTAGGTTGATTGATGTGTATATGATGTGTATACGACTGATTCTGAGTATGATATACTGCATTCACGTAACATTTATGTCACGGCATTCTGCATGGGGTTGGGTTTCTATTATGGAGGAAGTACTGTACTAGTGGCTTTGCCATGTATTCTGATTCTTATGGCTTTGCCACGTTTACTGATATTAGCAGCTTTGCTGCGTTACTATTAGCAGCTTCGCTACGATATTGGTGTGTTGGTTGGGTAGGTCAGTATAATCCCTACATGGTGTGTTGGTTGGTACGGGTGGTGTGTTGGCTAGATTGCGACGGGTTTTATATTTGCACTGTACTGATTTCTGTAATGGGCTTAAGTCCACACCGTTACTGAATAGGGCTAAAGCCTAGATTGTTCTGATATTGAATAGGGATTAGGCCAGACTTTTCTGTATATGCTGTTTACTGTTTGACTGATAGGGGATTACACACTGAGTTTTCGTAAACTCACCCTTTCTTTTGACTGTGTAGGCAATCCCTACCTTAGATGATTTAGGTCGCAGAGGGACTCGGAGGTGGCCACACGACCATTGCTATTATGTTTTGGTTTATTTACTTTAAATTCATATTTGGTTTTGATTATGTAATAAGGCCTTTTGAGGATTTAACTTTTAATTGGGTTTGATTGCTTATTTGAAACTGTTAGACTAGGAAAAACGGGTTTTCAAAATAATAACAGTTTTCAAAGAGAAACACGCATTTTAAAACTTTAAGATTTTCATTCAGAAAAGCTTCCGCAGTTTTGATCAGTTTTTGAAACGAACAATAACAAATAGAGTTAACGTTTTCAAATTGTGATAATGAAATCTTGCTGAATTTTTCCTCAAGTACTAAAAACAAAAAGGGGTTTTAACTTAAGTATGTATTTTTGTTAACAAATCCAAATTTTGAAAAACTTATGTCGAAATGATCCGCTAAATACAAACAAAATAAATTTTAAACATAAAATGAGCTTTTACCAACAAATCCGATTTTGAACGACACTTTGATGTGGCACGTCAGATTCGACCGTAACGTCTGGGCTGAGTTTGGGGTGTTACAATATAACTTAATCATATTGTCCCTTTATGGGCTACCGAAGCCCAAAATATACGTTAGAAGCCAATCAGGACTTGTTCGAGCAATCTGGGAATTTTTCGTGAATTTCCAAAATTTTTCCTAAATGCAGGGCTCACATGTTCGTGTGGATCAAGGACACGCCTGTGTGGTCAGGCCGTGTGGTAGCACACGCCCGTGTCCCTAACCCGTTTAACTCTTTGGCTAGTAATCTAAGAAGAAATTAGAGTCACAAGGCCAAGTTACACACCCGTGTGCTAGGACGTGTGCCTCACACGGCTGAGACACATACCCGTTTCTCTATCCGTGTGCTTAAACCTAGGCATTCTATTTCAAATTTATAAGGTGCAGATGACAACGGCCAGTTCACAGGCCCATGTGCTAACCATGTGTCTCACACAGTCTGGCCACACGCCCGTGTGCCAGCCCGTATGGACTCAAAATGAGCCTTTTACTACAAGTTTACCCAACCCTACAAATCTTGAACAACAAACAACTCAATAACCAACCTTACAACCCATTTCAAATTATGTTCAATTCGTCTAACACACGTCAAGAACCACAACCTACTGACCTATTCAATATATAATCATAACATTTCGTATAAATCATCAAACCATTTCAATTAATTTCACTCATCCCAAATTCCAATCTCATATCAAACCATACCTTTTCATTAACTTATCATGTCATTTATATAAGCATTTAGAACATCTTATGACATATATTACAACCAAAACCAAAATAACCTATACTCAACCTAGATACCTGCCACTTTACAAAAGAGAATATACATCACCACTTTGCTGAGTTCGGGATTGATGTGGATGCTGGACCGAAAATTTGACTTCACTTAACCTGCGCACGGAAACAACCGTAAGCTGAGTATATTTATACTCAGTGGTATTACTATAATTTAAATTTATAAGCAAATAATAATTTATTCACATTTAACTATATAACATTTTAATTCATAAATACACTAATTCATGCTTTAGCTTTCACTTCTCAACAATAGCTATTTAAATTACCTATTCATCAATTTGATTTCATATACCTTCTTTTTGAATCATCAATCATTCCATGAACCCTTGGTTTATTGATTTCATTCTCATTTCTCAATTTAAAATTCTCATTTTATTTCATGAACAAGGTCATCCAATTTTATTCAATTTACAATTTCATTCATTACCCCCTATTAACAAGCCACGGACTTTAGCGGATACACGGATCAACCAAACACACCAGTATGGCACCCAGTGCCTCATCGGATAGTTCGAAGAAATAGTTGACACCCAGTGTCTTATCGACTAGCCGAAGTAAGTTTGTACCCAGTACCTCATCGAATATATCCGAAGTAATATAATGACACCCAGTGTCTCATAGACTCAAGGTCGAAGTATCCCTAAACACTTCCAATCCTATAGCATGCCAACTATATCCGACTTGGCCCGACTAGTTAATAGGGTATTAAAATCACTTTTTAATATCATCAATACATATTTCAAATAATCACATGTACTCATACCTTGATTCAATTCAATTTGATTCAATTCAATTCACTTTTCAATTTCCAAACAATATACATTCAATTGCTCACATGCAATCATAATTAAATTCGATTTCATTCAATTCAATATCAATACTCACTTCAATTTACTTACCATGCATATTAATTAAAATTCAACAATTGATCATTATTTTAATTCGAATTATAGTAATACAAACCAAATTTCTCGATTTAATCCCCGTCCACTTTCTCTTTCCCTTTTTTGGCCGATGTCTCCGGCACAACGTTAACTACAAAAATTAAATCAATTTAAGATTATTAATTCAACACTAATTCATATCAAATACTTGAATTTCTTATTCAACTTTTACCATAATTCTAATTTAGTCCTAACTAAATTAATCTATATTCCTATTACAATTCATACTTTATTTTTATTCAATTTCCAACTATGCCTAAATTTTACTCTCAATCTTTCATCCTTAAACCCAAATTTCAAATTTCTTTCAATTTATTCCCTATAGCACAAAACTTACAATCTATTTTACAATTTAATTCTTTAACCAATTCCAACTAGAAATTCTATCAATTAACCCCTAATTCAACAATTTGTTCAACATGAACTATGTCTAAAAATCTAATAACTTCCAAAATTTTAATATAATTTCAATAGTATTTTACTCTAGCATCATAAAAACTCAAAAATTATAAGAAAATGACTTAAATTGACTTACCAATTTAAGTTTGAAACCTTCGAACCCTAATTTCCCTTTTTTTTTCTTTCCTTCTTTTTCTCTTTCTCCCTTCTCTGTGTCATCCAAATTTTGGCCTTCTTTTTCTTTTTTTCCTTATTTTATTTTATGTTTAATTAGTTAATAATAATATTATAATAATATAATTTAATAATATTTTCTTATATAATAAGTAAACATATATATATTACAAATGTATGTATGTTAGTATTACACATGTCACTAATTTTACCATACACTTGTTAAGATCTAGTTTAATTACTTATTTAATCCCTTGATTTTTCTTCTATTCTATAATTAAGCTTCCACACTCTATTCAGTTTAGTCCTTTTTCCTAATTACTTCTAATTAAGACAAATTCACCTAACTAAGACCTAATTAAACACGTAACTAATTTCGTAAATATTTTTAATAATTATTTATGAATCCGTTTTACTAAAACGAAGGCCCGATAACACACTTTTTTCGATGCCCATAAATTTTGGGTCATTACACCAACACTCAAAGATATTCAACATCATGCTAGAGCTTACATTTTTCAATTGATTGGAGGTGTGCTAATGCCTGAAAAGTTCAACAACTTAGTTCATTCATGTAATTCTAATTGTTATCTAATTTTGAAGCATACAGTTGGACCATACAATTAGAGTTTTATGTTTTTGGCATACCTATACAAAAATGCTATGTAAGGCGTGTAAAGTGGAGAATGATGAAAAAAATGGTTGTCTTATGATTTCACAATTGTATGGATGGTATCGACTTCCATGGATAGTGTTTATCCCCTTTAATAATCTCATATTCCCTCTTACAATATGGTAAAATCAAAAGCATATGTTATAAAATATATTACATTCTAAACGTTTTTATATTGGTACTAACATTTGATATTTAGCAGGTGGTCCAAGCATTATGATCATACAACTTACTAGAAGGATAATATAGTAGCAATATGAGAATCTATTGATGTTGAATCAAATAATTTGATAAATTGTGTATTGTAATGGTATAATTAATATCACAATTGAATTAAAATACAATTATTTTATTAATTTTGCAATTTGTATGGATGCCATACCAGGTGGAAGAGATTATTATCATACTACCAATGGACACACATATTCATAATGATGTTTTTAATGTGTACATATTTTTATGCTTCTCTTGCATTAAGTGTCATCAGTGTGATTGGGTATTTCATTAGTTTAAGATGGTCCAAAAAATTCTAGAAGATATAAAGAACACTAATAAGTATCACGAAAAAGATTTGCATATTGGAAGGGAGCAAATTTGGGGAATTATTAGGATCTAGTGCCCTAAGTGTAGTATATTTATCAATTTATGTTTGTAATTTTTAAAACATATTGGTTTAAATAAAATTCCATTATACATTAATATCATTTGCATATGTCCTCAACGGTTTTTGTATGCAAAGCAAAATGTAAGCAAATATTGTCACATTGATTATCATCTAATGTTTAACTAATATTAAGTTGCATTATGTGGTAGGATCATAATGCGATAAAACAACTTATATTAGTAGATAATCTTAATAGTCCGTAATCTAATCGAAATTGACCAAATCGATTGAAAGACTATGATGTCGTTTATCAAGTCCAATTAGGAAGATGCATTATCTTGGGTATCGGAGTGGATGACTCCTAAAAGACAGAGACATAGATGCCATTGTCTGGACAGACAATACATCAGACAAGACCCAAGTTGAATTTATCCTATATTCGTTTATGAATTTATTCACTTGTGATATTGACATACATTAATCTGAGTGGATAATGAACTATGTATTTGTAACTCATATACTTTGATATAAATGAAAGCCTGAGTTCAAATAGATAAAAAACCACAAGTTGGTACGTTGGGTATACGACTTCTGCATGACGTAGTACCATTCACAAAAGTGGAATTTATAGCCCAATAAAGGGTAAATAATGTCCTCTCATTAGCATTACATGATTGGTGAAAAGGAACATGGCCACGGCCATTTGTCATAAGATAAATGGTTTAATTACTATGTGTTAGTAATTAGCTTTTTCATATTAGAAGGTGTAATGGAAACTATGAGATAAAATATGATCATATTGGGGGAACAATTAAAGATATCTTATGAGAGTAACACACTTATGTCAATGTCATTGGACAAGCACTTAATAAAATAGCTTTTGTAATGGAATATAATAAGAGAAAGTTTAGTCTTGCTACTATAGTGGAATGACTCCTTGATTAAATAAGTTGTAATTAATAGGCGAAATGCTGGAACTTAATTACATATTGTTTGAGCCCTAATTATATATGTTCAATCAAACCTTCCGCTAGCTCGAGATAACCCAAAACGAATTACATGTAGAATCGATATATTGTGGAATGAATGAAAACAATGAGAGAAATAGATCACATGTATCAATATTCACAACGAATGCATTTTCTCATTAAGTACAAAAGATGACTTAGAAATTAATTTAATTTATTCAAAGTATTATTTAATTGATTGTAATTAATTTTCCTCATGGATTCTAATATGGTAAAGTTGACATGAATTTAAATATTAAAATTGGGTTAAGAAAATAATGAAATTAAAAAACTAATTTAGTTAAGTTGATTAATTAAATTAATTAATTAATTAATATTTTAGGTAATAGAAAATAGTTATTGGGCTAGATAAATTATAAGTGTTGGATAAAAGTCTGGATAATAAATATAATTTCACCTAATACATGAAAGGTCCAATAGGGCCTAGTATTTACTAGGGATGTTGCTGCCTGTTGTGTTCAAGTTCTACTAGAACATTGTATTTTCTATTAAAATGTTATTATTTAATTAGACTTTATTTGACCAAAACTCTTGTATTATTTCTCTATAAATAAGAATTATGAGTTAACCTATTAACATACCTTTTAAGAACCGATATTCTTTCGAAAAACAGTGTCAATTTAATTTAAAAATAAATTTTATTTTTCGCAAGAATAATCAAAGTTTTTGGTTTGTAGAGAGAATTAAGTTTATTGCTAAAAGTTTAGTTTAGTAAAGTTTTCATTTTGTGCAACGATTAAATTTATTTGAGCCCACACTCAAAGAAATTTGGGTTAGGCTCAATATTGCTAGGAATACTTAAGGTGACATTGGTTTGCAACACTTGAAGGATTTGGTCGAGTTGACCTTGCATTTGGCGCATATTCGCTTGCACTAAATGCATCCCTTTTTCGAGTTTACTAACTCTAATAGGCATAGGGGGTCACTATTAAAGGTGAGCTTTTGTTCGGCTTTAGGTGGCCTGTAGGGTTAGGGAGGTTGGTATGGAGAAATAGGTCAAGGTTGATTGAAGTTGTGTACTCTTTGATTAGAGGGTCCCCCTTGGTTCCTTCCCTATGTAAGGTTGGGTGATCATGCCACCCCAAGTTATAGGTGTTGGGGTAAGGATTGTTTCCCCTATTCCTCATACAATTTACCTCAGCATAGGCATTCTCATGACAGTTACCCCAGCTCGCACTTTTATTTTCATGACCTATATTAACACCTATTAGATGGGGCTAATTAGGGGGTTGCAATAAAGAGGAACTAAGTTCGATGTTATTAAGCCTCTCGAGGATTTGCTAAAATTTATCATTGCCTCAAATCGTATTCACAATTGGTAGTTTAGCTTGTAATATGAGCCACTCAATCTGCTACATATATGAATTAATTGCCATATCTTCAATGAGTTGGCAACCATCAACATATGTCTTAGACATGAACGCCCTCGCTGATGCTTCGTCTATACTAGATCGCAAGCTCCCATTGAGCTCAGTATAAAAATTTTGTAATTGAATTAAATCTTGTAAGTCATGATAAAGGGCACTTACATAGCATGAGCTTGAAGCGCTATCACACTTCATATAGTGACTCCCCTTCTAGTTGTTAGAAGTTGGTGATATCCGTTTGCAACTTTATCATTTTTCTTAAGGAAAAGTACTTGGTAAGGAATCGGTTGGCAAGCTTATCCTACATGCTGATTGAGCCCACTGACTGTGAATCCAATCACATAAATGCACCGTCACATAAAGAGAAAAGAAACAACTAAAGACATATAGCGTCATCGGATACACCATTATACTTAAAAGTGTAATAAATTGTAAGAAAACGTTTGAGGTGTTGGTTAGGGTTTTCATTCATGGATCCCCTAAATTGGAGGTTGTTTTGGCTTATTTGTATTATTGTTGGCTTGATCTCAATTTTTTTTGTGTTGATAGTAAAATGGTTGATGCTCCCTCACACCACGTCCCAGTTTGGAATGGCATAGTCTCGCAACATCCATTGCTCTATTTATTGTGGGTGGAAGGGACGTGCACGCTCCTCAATGTTAGGAAGATCTAATAGAGGTTCTCGAATCTAGGATTGTCGATCAGAGGACCAATAATCGGTGGTTCTATTGATAGTGGGGTTCCCCTTGAAAGTTGGCTCCTTCAAGCGTTTGTTATCAACCTTTTCAGCATAAGGTCAAATGGGACTAACTGGTTATCACCCCGAGTCACACCCTAATGACGCAATTACAAAAAAACACTAACAAATATAAGAACACTTCACAAAGAAAATAAAGAATCAAACGCAAGAAAGAAGAGCGTATTATCTATATACCTAACTTTTGGCTAATTATCCCTCTAATGAACATGTATTAATCACTTAAATCACTCAATCACACACAAACTCCCCAGAATCGGTGCTAACAACTTGATCGCACCCCGACATGCATGCATTGGAGCTATGAATCAATAGAAATACAATTATAATTTAACGGTTTACTACAAGTGTAACAAGTCGAGTTGTAATATTTGTAATGTTACAATGGAACACTCGAGTATTCCAAGGATCGAACTCAAAAGACTTCAGTGCCAAAGTAATTTCTAAGTAACAAACATGCAAACAAGAAGTCTAGCTAACTACTCACTGAGGGCTATATTACGACAATTTATAATCGAGCTTAAATTACACTAATTGGCTACCTACACTAAAAAGGACCAAATTGTAAAATAGTCAAAACTAAGCAATTAAAAATTCAATAAACAAAAGTGGTTGGTTGACTTCCATGTTGCTAATTAGTCTTTGGATTAGGGAGACTTAAAAATCTTAAACTTCTAATTGGCTCAGTTTTACCTTTCGTTTAAAATTTTACCAAATTAGATGATTTAGTCTAGTTTATCTCTCAACCTCACCAAACTAACTTGAGAAAACCAAATTGGCAATCAATAGGATCTCCTCTCAGTCTCACATACCTAAATATTCACCTAAAAGCATCAATTTTAAGTTTTGAAGTTTATTTGATTTAGTTCAGTTTTTACGATTTAGTCCTTGTACCAAAAACTAACCAAACAACATTTTCATCATCTAAGCACTAAAAATTTAGTTACTTAACATCATTCTCATACAAGCAATAACCCAACATACATTCAAAGCATACATTCAAATAAGCATAAAAAATAAGGTTAAAGAAAACTTAGTGATTTATTGACAATTGCTTGAAGAAGATGATAATAGCAACAATGGTGGTGGAAAATACCAACAAAGTTAAGATTTTTAAATAAAAAGAAAAATGGAGCTAAGCTATATTAACAACTATGGATTAAAATGAAAATACAAAGAGACTTTTGAGTATTAAATTGTAATTAAGACAAAGCTATAATAAAAACTAACTAAACTACCAACTAAAACCAGAAAAACTAAAGACTAAACCCTAGAAAAGATGAAGACTAACTACGAAGCTTAAAAGATGAAAAAAAAAAAGTAAAGACAAAAGGTTCTCTCTTTACTTATCAGCCAAAAATGGTTTTTAACATCTGAATACATTAAAAAAAGTCGACAAGAATTCCCTTAGAAGTTGTGTTGTGATTGGGAATGGTGTTGGAAAAAAAACTACCCTTGCAGCTAAATTCTCCCCGTAAGGCAACGATGTCACTACATGATAACTATAACACCCCCAAACCCGGCCTAGACGCTATGACTCAATCTGACGATGTCACATTGAAGTGCTTTTTGAAAAGTATGTTGTTGTTAAAAACCCTCTTTTCTATATAGCCTCTTTTAATATCCTAAAAAAATGATTCTTCAAAATATCATTTTATTGCGGAAACTTATTAAAATGGTTGCATACTTGTGCTTATTTTGATAAAACATTTGATTCGTTTTGAAAGCCTCGATTACCTCTACTACTAGTAGTTATAAGTCAAATAATAAAACCTCAATCTAAAAACTAAAGTTCAAAAGGCCATTATTACAACAAAATACCCTAATAATAAGATCATAATTATAAAATACTAAATCAAGTTAAATAGGCAGTGTGGCCACCTCTGAGTCCTCCGATGCACCGATCTGCTTAAGTTTGGGGATTACCTGTACAGTTAAAATAGAAGGGTGAGTTTATGAAAACTCAATGTCTAATCCCATAAAAGTAACAGACAGAAACAAACACAGTATGGGCTTAAGCCTTTTTCAGTATCAGTGACAATATCAGTTTGGGCTTTAGCCTATCTCAGTACAGAACAGTCATGTGCTTGGGCCTTGGCCCATTACAGTATCATTAATCAGTGCAGTAACAGAGTAAACAGTATACAGATCCCACCTATCCAGCCTCTACACTCCATCTCCATCCAACCCTACACTCCATGTGGGGATATAATCAACCCACTCATCCCTACACTTCAGAGAGTACTAAACGCAGCATTATACAGTAGTATGCAGCTGGGCTGCCAGTAATTTAGGCTCAAAGACTTTCAGTACACTTCCTCCGATCAATATAAACCCACCCTATGCAATGCATGATGCAATCATGTCATGTCATATCAGAATGTCATACATGTATTCAGTATAGTCAAAATAGCATGCTAAGTATAGTCATACATGTACATACATATATATATATATATATATCATACAAGGGTATAATAGTCATTCAGGCATTTAGGGGTCTAGGTAAGCTTACCGACCCATCAGTAGGTCCACAGTCATCTCGAGCGACCCGTACAACCTTAGAAGTCAAACAGTGAAAATGGGCCCACGACCCATATGGCGGGCCTTTGTGGGCTCGCACACCCCTGTGGCCCATACAACCCAAATTGACCTTGGCCGTGTGTACTACACGGCCTGACCTAATAATTTCCACATGCTCGTTGGCCCAAACAATTGAATACAGCCGAGCTCATGAAATTGCCCATGGCCGGCCTTGTTGATCATGCACTCATGTTTAGTTACGTGGCCTACCTACATGAGCGCGGGCACGCCCATGTGGCGTCAACATTCACTTATTTTGGCTTTTTTTGATTTCTATAATCGAAATCGTGTTTATACACACCTTATTTCATTGAAGCTAAACGCACTCTGAGATAACCCGTACCTAAAATTAACCAGTTAGTCAGCCAATTAATCAGTTGAAATGACACATAATCAATACCAACAAAAGTGTCATTCTCAAAAAGACCAATCAGCATGCTTACCTTAGAGCGAAAACATGATTCTGCAATATGAGAACATCGATTGGCTGACCTTAGATTCTTAGACTTCACCTAAGACAGAAACGAGCCCCCTATCAAATGGATATTTTTAAATAAACTAGAACCAAATGATTTCAAACTTACCAACACGAACGCAAGTCATCGAGACGATGAGGGTAAGGCTTAGTTTATAAAAAAAAGGAAAGAAAAGGGGAGAAAAAGGTAATAGAGAGAACAATAGCACTTCGATGGAACAGAAAGAATCAATAGAGGTTCGGCCAAGGAGATGAGAGAAAAAGAAAACAACAACTTAGGGAAACAGAGGGACACTAATGTCATAAGTCCTAAAAAGAAGAAAAAGAAAGACCAAATTTTGGTTGAAAAAGATAACAGTCGACCCCAAAGAACAAAATGGTAGAGATAGGAGGTGGAAATAGAGAAATCGATAGCAGAGGAGAAGTTGGAGAAACTTTTTTCGGCAGAATACAAAAACAGAGAAAAAGAAAATAAAAACACCAACCAAATGACCCCTGCCAAAATTTTGAATACCAAAGATAATTCAAATTTGGTTCCAACACTGACCAAATCCTTAAAATTCTCTACAAATCTCTCCATACAATCTCCCCACTTCCCTTGATCCACTCTACAAATCTCTCCGCCAATCCCTCATCCAACTAATTCGAATTTCACTTTAACTCTTTAGTGATTCGACTGAGATAGAACACCTACCCCACACGTGCAGGAAAATAAATTTCCCCCTTGCACATACTAGGACTCAAACTCAAGACGCATAGCACTTTTCCACTCCACCTAATCACCAGACCAGAAGGCCCATTCTAACAAATTTTACTAACATTTATTAATAAGCCTACTGATTAGGGTTAGGGGTTTATTCAATTAAAAACAAAAATTTGCCTAAGCTAAGGCTTGAACTCAAGACTTCTCAGACACTCCCAAAACACTTAACCATTGAAGCCGACATATATTTGTATCACAACATATAAAAATAAAAATTAAGAATTATTGGGGCGTTACAATAACTCTTGAAAAGAGTTATATTTCATGCCTTTAAACTAGCTAATTGCTTGTACTTGGGTACATTTAATGGTATTTTAGCATATTTTATTAGTATTTTTATCATTACATTAGGAGCTTGGACTGTGTTTAGATGCTAGATACATTTAATTATGTGTAAAAAGGTTGTGTTTGGTAGTTTCGCAGGTATAGGATAGGGAGAAAGAAATAAATGAGTGAAAGTTTGTTGGGGCAAAAGATTGGACAGTTTGCCACCTTGTATGCCATGGCAATTTCAGGAAGATGACCGAGTCAACACCCTAAAAATAGGGAGAAGATATTGTGGGCTATTGGAGTTACCCTAGGAAGAAAAGCTTATAAAAAGCCAAAGGAGGAAACCCTAAAGGTGTGGAGATCCGAAGGCAACAATAGAGGGTAGCGGCTGAGTAAAGATAAAAAGAGGAGATTGAAGGCAGTTCCTCTCAGCCACCATAGAACACTATACTACTGGATTGATGATTGATTTGGCTACAGCCATCTTCCTAAGTTTTTTCATTATTTCTTAATTTGTTCTCTTGTGAATTGAATTGATTGAAACGATGTTGAGTGTTATTTAGAACTTGAATTTTAATTACCAACTCATGAGCTAAATCTCATAGGGTTGGGATTACATGATGAAAATTTTACTTTCTTTAATGGTTGAAGCATATATTCAGTTTAATCTACAGTTTCATTCAATCATTTTTATTTCCCAATTGTATGTGTACATTCTCTATACATAGACGAGTGTGCAGTATGCCCATAAACTGAATCTAATTTTGAAAAGGTTGGATTAGTTGAACTGAAATTGAATGATACAAGTGGGTATTCAACAAAATACTTGTAGCAGACTCTAGACATAGAGCAGTGTTTGTATAGAATGAAGACAAAACCGTGCAGGGTACTGTGCTAAGGCTTATAGGCACAGGCCAGGTAACTTGAGATCTAGCTCTCAAAAGAAACAAGTCACTTTAGGTATCTTCTAAGTAGTAGATTAAGTACGATTTTATAGAGGCATTATTAAATGTAAGGATAGATTCTTAGTAATCCCAACCTTCCAAATTAGGGGTGAGCGTTCGATCGAATCGAATGAAAAAATTTCGAGTTAATCGAGTTGATGAATCATATTTTATCATCCTATTTTGATTTGAAATATTCTTGAATCGAGTCAAGTGAAATAGAATTCGAATTGAATCGAATCAAATATATTTGTTTGAATTAAATTTTAAAAAATAATTTTGGATCCTTGTAACCACTGTCACCCATTGTAATAAAATTTGTCCACCGTAATCAAATTTTTATTAACTTTCATCACCTCATAATTTATTTATTAATATTTTATATATGAGTTAGCTTTTTTACTTGCTTAGTTGTTTCAATTATCTTCAGATTATTGTAATGCCCTGAATTTTGGGCCTAGAAGTATTGGGCCTTGAGTTTTGGATCGGTTAAAAGGCGGCTTAAATAATTCAAATGTGTGATTTTGGAGTGTTTGAAGGGTACTATGAAGTCCCGGGTTCAAGTTAGGCCATAGGAAAAAATTTGATTTTTAACCTTAGTGGAACCCTGATCTCAAGTGGTATGACTCTTAAATAAATCAAAGTAAAATAAGGTGGTGTAGTGGCAAAGTGGCGCTACTTAGGTGACAAGGAAGTGACGCCATAAAGGAAGCAGGGGGTCCAAGGTTCAAGTCTTGGCTCTTGCAATTAATTTTGGTTTTTCTTTTAAATAAATCTGGAAGCGAGTAGGCGGGCTTTAAAGTTAAATGTGTTGGACTTATGACACAAAGGAGCTTGTGTCCTAGTGGTGGTAGCGTGACATGGTTATTGAGAGGACTATGGTTCGAATCACTTTACACGCAAAGGTTGATTATTTTGCTAATGCTTTAGTTTTGGGGAATTGATGGAGAATCCCACATCGGGAAGCTAACATGAGAATAGGTGAGGAGCTGGCTTTAAATAAAGCAAACCATGAGGAGAGTAGGATACCTTTCTTGGCTTATCCCTTTCATGTTGTGGCGTGTTCGCTTGAGTTAGGCGTTGGATCATTCGTTGATCTGTACGCCGTTGGGTCACGGTGGTGGTGACTATAGTTGATCGACACACCCCCTTTGGGGAGTCAAGGGTGCGATTATTATTGGCTTTTGGGAATAGCAGCGTTCAGAGCATGGATTAACTTCAGATACCTATCAGGTGTGTACTTCACCCTACTCTAGCTGTAGAACGGCAAATGTCGGAATGCCGAAATAGGCCCGTGGGCCCAATCGGGCAAATTGTATGATTATGTAGTAAATGTTGGACTAGACTTGGTGAATCTCATATTTGTGGCTAGTTTTGGGCTAAAGAGCCACATGAGCGTATGGGACCACCTAGGCCGAGAACGGACCTTAGGCCCATTCGCAACGTTATCTTTGTTTAGAATACTTGAGTCGCCCGAGGCGACTGTAGACTTTTTAAGGGATTGAAAAAATTACCGAAATGCCCTTATAGGGTATAATTACTATAATAACCCTAACTTGCAAAATTACAGAAATAACCTCAATTTGTAAAAGTATTGTTTTACCCTTAATTTGTAAAATTACTGTTTTACCCCTAATTTGTAAAATTACCATTTTAACTCTGATTTGTAAAGTTACCGTTTTACCCTTGATTTGTAAAGTTACTGTTTTACCCCTAATTTGTAAAGTTACCGTTTTACCCTTGATTTGTAAAGTTACTGTTTTACCCCTAATTTGTAAAGTTACCGTTTTACCCCTGATTTGTAAAGTTACCATTTTACCCCTAATTTGTAAAGTTATCGTTTTACCCATGATTTGTAAAGTTATCGTTTTACCATTGATTTGTTAGAATTATCGTTTTACCCTCGGTTTACAAAATTATAGAAATACCCCAGTTTACAAATTACGAAAATACCCCGAATTTCAAAATTATCGAAATACCCCTAATTTACAAAATTACCAAAATACCCCTGGTTTGTGAAATTACCAAAATACCCCTGGGTTGCAAAATTACTGAAATACCCCTTTAGGATAGAATTACCGAAATACCCCTGTAGGGTAGAATTACTGAAATACCCCTATAGGGTTGAATTATCGAAATACCCCTATAGCATTATCGAAATACCTCTGTAGAGTAGAATTACCGAAATACCACTGTAGGGTAGAATTATTGAAATACCCCTGTAGGGTAGAATTCCCGAGAGACCCATGTGGGGTAAAATTACCATTTTGCCACTAGGGTGTTAAATGACTGTTTTGCCCTTGTGGGCAAGTGACTGACTTAGACTGTGTGTTTGACGGATTTAACTATATTTGTATGACAGTGATTTGACTGACGTGACCGTGGTTGTATGATTGATATGTTTTAATATGTTTTAAATGACTGATACTGAACATGGCCATTCTGCATACATGTGTGATGATTGAGCATAGCATACACGACATATTGGGTTGGGACATTGATATGGAGGAAGTTCTGTTCTGATAGGATCACACGAGTCGCACGAGACGACTGTGGATCCAGTAATAATCTGATAAGGTCGCACGGGTCGCAGGAGACGACTGTGGACCAACTGAGGGCTTAATGTTAGTTATTCTGAGTATGGCTCTGTGCCAACCAACATATGGCTCTATGCTATTGGGATCATGGCTTTGTGCTGATTATATTTGCCTGAGGCTATGTGCCTATCTTATTTACTGATGACTGTGTGTCAATCACATTTACCCATGGCTGTGTGCCGATTATATTACCCTAATTGATGACTATGTGCCAATCTTATTACAGTTACTGGTGGCTTTGTGCCAATTATGATACTGTTACTAAAGGTTTAAAGCCGCATTTAAATTAGCAGCATCGCTGCGTTATTGGTGTGTAGGGCTGGGTGGGTCGAGTTATTCCCCACATGGTGTGTTGGGTTGGTACGGGTGGTGTAATGGCTGGACTGGGTTCAGATTACATTCGCATATTGTTCTGATTCTACTATAGGCTTGGTCCACACTATTCTGTATAGGGCTAAGACCCAGACTGATCTGTTCCGTATAGGGCTTCGGCCTAGTCTGTTCTGCATATCTGTATTATACTGTTACTGATTTTGTTTTGGGCTTAGGCCCACCTGATTCTGATTCTGATTTTGATTCTAATATGATAATGTTTCTAATTCTGTAATGGGTTAAGGCCCATCAGGTACTGTTTGCTATAGTGGGCTAAGGCCCTATTGATACTGGAATTGTAGCAGGGCTAGGGCCCAGATTTTGAATTCTTTTGTATGACTAACTATTCATTTTATATGGTAGGGGATTACACACTAAGTTTTCATAAAACTCACCCCGTTTAATAATTGTGTAGGTAATCCTTAGCTTTAGGAGGATCGGTGCTGCGAGGGGTGCTGTGAGGGACTCGGAAAAGGCCACATATTGCTTATGCTTTGTCTTGATTTACTTTTAAGTACGTTATTCCGGTTTGGGTTGTAATAAGGCCTTTTAAACTTTCTGATTTTTATATTTGGGATTTTATTTATTGTTTTATAATTGCTAGAAGTTGAACACGGTTTTTCCGAAACAAGAACTATTTTTCAAAATATCACGTTTCCGCAACTGTTTTAAATTAGGCTTCCGTAACAATTAAGGTTTTAAAGGTAATAACATTTTATAAGAGAACGTATTTTAATAAACCACGTTTTAAAAATATGCATACGAAATTCGAGATTTTACACAAGTTTTAAATGGCAACAAGTTTTAATAAGAAGGGTTTTCAATGGAAACAAGGTTTTCGAAAAACACCTCAATGTGACATGCCAGATTCGGGCCTAACTTCTAGGCTGGGTATGGGGTGTTACATTTTTATTAACTTTCATCACCTCATAATTTATTTATTAGTCTTTTATATACGGGTTAGCTTTTTTGCTTGCTTAGTTGTTTCAATTATCTTCAGATTATTGTTACTATGTATTTTGGAATTAAAAAATATATTAAATGTAAAAATGTGATTTTTTAATAAAATTTATTTTAAAGATAAAATATGAAATTGATGCCAATATAAAATCTTAACACAAATATTTTATGGCATCATTAAAAATTCAATTTTAATATAAATATTCAATATGGCTAAACAATTTAATAATATAAATAATATAAAATGTGAAATTTAATTTAATAATATAAATAGTAGATATAAATACAATTATTGCTATTTATGTTTAGGGGTGTTTTTTGGATAGTTTTGATTTCGTATTTGGGAGTAAATGGTGAGAAATAAAAGTTTAGGGGGAAAATAAAAAGTTTTTGGGAGTAAAAGTTTGAGGGAAAGTAAATAGGGGGAGTAAAATTTTGGAGGAAAAATATTAAAAAAATTAGGAGGGATTGGTTTGGGGTAGATGGGGGATGGGATAGGAAGGGAATAAAAGTTTTAAGGGGGAAGTGGGAGGGAGTAAAAATTTTAGGGGAAAATAAAAGGTTTTGAGGGTTTTTGGGAGTAAAATTTTGAGGAAAAGTAAATAGGAGAGTAAAATTTTGATTGGAAATGGATTTTGGGTAGATGGGGGGTTAGGATGGGAGGTGAGTAAAAGTTTTGGGGGGAAGTGGGAAGGAGTAAAAGTTTTGAGGGAAAAGTAAAAAGGTTTAGGCGTTTGGGGTAAAAATGTAAAATATTATAGTCTGATATTCGATTTATTCGAATTATTCAAGTTATTCGAATTTGAAAACTCAACTCGATTCAAACTTGAAATTCGGAAAAAAAAATTGAGTTAACTCAAATAACTCTATTCATTTAACTCAAAATTCAAATTTTTTTCTGATTTTTTCGAGTCGAATCGAGTTTTGCTTACCCCTATTCCGAATCAACATCATAGACCTTCTATCCTTTGCCATAGTATCTTTGCCATAGCATTCTTAGTTATTTACTTATTTGCTCGTATATTATTCATGTAGTTATTCTCGTATTTGCCATTTCATTGTCACTCTTACTTTGCCTTAGCATTTTCCAGTATTAGTCAGTATACATTTCGCACACATCCTTACTATTTTAAATTACCACAACGTACTTAACTTGGTTTTACCATAACATTAATCATAATTCAATATAATAACTTGACCACTCTTATACCTAATTTGATCCCTATGGAGATGATCGTCACTAAACTAACTATAATTACAAAAAAGGCAAGCGCACCTATCGAACAATAGTATAGCTATGGTGAGTAGGGAATATCATATCCTTGAGGACTAAAAGTACTAGTAATTACTGTTTTTCTATTATTTAGCTGATAAATTGGAATAATTGTTTTTAATCTAAATTTATTAATCTAATTTAATTAAGAACGCAATAGAGAATGAAATAGGAAAATAATCGAAGATAACCAATGAGAAAGACAATACCTAGGAAAGAATCCACCTAAACTTCACCTATCATTATGAATTTGAATTAAACGATTTATTCACTTGCGTCTTGATTCGTAGAAATCCCTAAATTATGTTAATATCTCTTTCGAGAGTAAGAACAACTGGCTCTAGGTTGATTACTGGCTCTAGGTTGATTAATTGAAATCTCTTTCTAATTCAAATCCCTATCGTCGCATTAACCTGACCTATGAATTCCCCTATTAGATCTGACTCTAATCCGGTAGATTTATCTCATCCTATTTCTAGGATTGTATGAAACTCCACTCAATTATGCTAGATTTACTCCTAAACAGAGACTTTTGTTCCACTGAAATAAGCACATTAAACATGAATTAATATCTCAAAAATATTAAAACACAAAATAAACATACATAAATTAGAACAAGAATCAAGTATTTATCGCATAAAAACATAAATTAAATAATAAGATTTATCATAGGTTTCATCCTTCCTAGGTATCTAGGGAATTTAGTTCATAATCCTGAATAAAAACATCTCAAAGTTAGGATAACCACAAGACATAAAGAAACTTAATAAAACTTCAAAAAAGATTAAATGGAGATCTTCGATCTTGAGGGAGATATGCTTCCAAGTTGATTCTGATGGCGTTCTTTAAGTGTTTTCTTCAATCTTCTCTGATTGCCCCCTAGGTCTTCTTCTAATTGGTATTTATATACTTTAGAATGCTTAGAAAACCTAAAAATTAGGTTTTTCTGCGTATCTGGGAAGCAGGTTGTGAAATCAACACGGGCTGACACATGGGCGTGTGGCTTACATGGGCATGTTGCCTAACCTGTGTGGAAATGCCCAAGCTGTGTGGATCCTGAAAACGACTCTTTTTATCTGGTTTTGGCTTGTTTTTTGCTCCTTTCACTCCCCTATGCTCACCTAAGTATATGAATTTAAAGGATTAGGAGCATCAAATTTAGTAATTTACATAATAAATCATCCAAAAATGAATAAAGAATAGGATTAAAAATATGTTACTTTTATGGCTTATCAAATATCTCCACACTTAAGCATTTGCTTGTCCTCAAGCAAAATCCTCAACTTACAATTAAAATTAATCTTTCTCAACTTATAATTCTCATCAATAATGTTTCGACATAATTCACAAATAATCATACATTGATAATTCAACTAAAAGAGCACTAAAGATTCAAACAATCCAAGTCTAAAATTTTTAATGCATGAAAACATAGATATTTTCCCTTATCTAAGTAATTACCTTTAATTCAAAATCGACAAGAATCGACATCATCACTAAAGGTTTACTCAAATCACTCGAAGTGTTTAAGGTTCAAGAATAAACACTCGATAGTCAAACAAGAAAAGTCATTACCATAGGCTTGCATGAAAATCAAATCTCCACCACTATAAAATGATATGATACACAAATTAAAATGTCTTTAAGAGGTTGTAATGGGCTTAGGTTAAGGGTGTGGAGAAAGGCTAAAAAAGTTGGTTAAAATCAAGATCGAATTAATAAATTACCAAACTAGAAAAATAAACAAATGCTAAATTAAAAGCAAGTGGATAAATTAAAAACTATTCAAGAATAAGAAGATGAGCTCTTCTCAAAATATTAATTTAATTGTTCAAACTCAATCATAGAACTAAATAATAATCAATATTATTTTTTGATTTTTCTTCTTTTTTTTGATTTTTTTACAATAATAAATAATTCAAAAAATCAAACAAAAGAGCATAGTTAGACAAATAACCAAATTAAATCTCAATAAAAAGGGAATCAATAAAATAGGAAAAATTCTCAACGAACAAAAAAAAAGAGTTATGGGTTGAAATTAATAGGTAGATTAAGAAACGATGTGTTAGGCTCAATGAGGTTCACTAAGTGTTAATTAAAAAGGTAGGCTTTTTATGGGATAAGTGGGTTAAAACTTAAGTGCCTTTGTCATCTCAGTATATCAAATCAAAGGTGTGGTCTCAACATGCATAATCGAAACAAGTTCTAGAATAATAAATCAAATTGACACACTCATAACCAATAATAAAATGAGCAAGAAAAATGTATGCTCTAAAGGCTCAAAATTTGACAAAAAATTTATGGTTTTTGATGTCAAACTTGTAAATTTAAAACTTTAAAATAATACCTCAATTCAGGGAAAAAACCTAAAATTTTTAATTCTGAAAATAAACTTATCATGCTTAATTCTCTCATGTCTTAAAGTTTAAAACAACCAATGAACAAATATCTATGAATTTATTCCAAAACACATCAATAAAAATCATAAATCAATAAAAATTTATTCTAATAAAAGTATAAGAAAATTACTTAAACACAAGACATAATTTAGGGATTTTCTAATAATTATATAAATAACCTCCCCACACTTAAGATGTACATTGTCATTAATGTACAAACAAATATAATCACAGTATAAACAGAATATCATAAGAGAGGGAGAAAATTGAAATTGCCCTGAATAATGGATGAAATTGCCAGAATGGTGAAAAGCGAAATTGTAGACAAATCTAGATGTAATGCATGATTCCGAGCAAACTAATAAGAAAATAAACACAGATAATAAAGAAGATGAATGAGTTACTAACTCGATTAGAAACAACCATAAAAATAAAAATATAGTTAAAAATGAAATAAGACTAAAAAAATAACTATAAAAATAAAAATAAAACAAATAAACTTAATGGTGCTCATCATCAAAAGCATCAATTTCATGAGTTATCAGTGTAGAAGAGGAGATATGGAGATGCTGACAGATCTACTGCAATGTTGCGTCAATATTGTCGAACCTCTAAAAGCAGTGTTACTCGAAGCCGGTGAACCGCTTGAAGAGGTCTGCTAAAGTAGTAGTAGAAGAAAAAGGACGGTGAATCGAATGTGGAGGATGAGGTGGATCCTCATGACAGAAAGGGACATCATCAATGAAGTCCTCGGGTTTGTTTTGAGAGTTAGAATAAAATAACTAGTACTGAAGAAGATCTACTCCACGAAGCCGCTCAATCATCCTCATATGGGTCATGCTCGATATCCCTTGTAGAGACATTTGGCCAGCAAGTGTAAGTGTAGAGGATTGCTCCAGTGTGTCGAGGAGACTAAAATACTGAGCTAGTCGAGTTACATAAGAGCTTAAACAGATAGGACCCTTCCTATTACGATCTGTCTGATGGCAGAAGGCGAGGGTGATGAAGTAGGCTAAATCAAGTATATGCCCGATAGCCATGCTCCATAAAAAATATTCATTGGTAATACTGACGACTCTGGTGCTTTCTCTCCTACCGGTCAAAGTATGAGCTAAAAGGGCATGAATATACCGTAAAGTCAGAAGAGACAAGTCGCATTCGAGCGACTCACGTCATAAGGTGTCGTATTCGCTATAAGATCTACCTAACAACTAGATAGCGAGTAGTGGATGTGCCGATGTAGGCAGAGGAAGTTTTCGGCACTCATAAACTTTGAAATGTGTAGTCCCAAAGCAATGTCGAACTCAGGGACACTCATATGGCGCACCAGGCCACCGAGTCAGAAAATGATGATATCTGACTCGTCATGAGTTGCCATCACATGATATAGAGTAAATGTCGAGCAGAACTCTAAAGTTAGCTCCATGGATGTGGGCTTGATGATGGAGAAAAATTGATCCTACGGGGTTGTAATAATAAAGGCTCGAACATTATCAGCTAACTAGACATACTCTAAAGTAGTCCAATCAATATATTGGCTTAAGCTGAGTGGTCGCAGTCGAAGCAGCTGATATAAATCCTCCTGATGACTTGTTGAAAATCAGATATAAGGATGGTGGGGCCTTGGCAGAAGCGCTCGAGGAGGAGGTCGTGCTAGGGGTCTTTTTTCGAAATGGGAATGGCAACCTTGGACATGCTGTGAGTGTTCGTCATGGTGTACCTGAAATAAAAGAATGCACTATCAAAAAATAAAATATGCATTACCAGACATACAAAGAGGCTAAGAAATAGTCGTGTAAATTAAAATACGACACTAAGAATCATCTTAAAACGCACATCAACATCCAAACAGTCGAAAATAAAGAATTGGCTCCTAAAACACTATTTATTAAAATCAATTATGCAAAAATAATAATGAATAAAAAGATGAAACAAAATGGAAAACTAAAAACAACAATAAAAATAATGAAATACCAGTAATAAGAAAAATAAGATCACATAATAATGAAAAGAATAGAAAACATAAATACCGAATTCGGATACTAAGAACAATAATAATATTAAGAGAATAAGTGAGCAAATAATTTAATATAATAAACCAAGAAAGAACAATAACTATCATAATAATCTAAAACAGTAACATAAATAATAAGTAATTAACGATTTAATAAAAATTAAAAAAAGAGCAGTAAACAAGTAGAACTAGAAATGAAAAATAAAATGACTAATAATAATAGTAAAATATGATAAATAAATAATCATTAAAGAAAATAAAAGTAATAAAATAATAGAACAAGAAATAAAATAAATAATACTAATACTAATAATAATAATAAAGAGGGTAAAAACTGATGTAGCGACAAACGGTGGGCGGAGTTACGCGACGGTGGTCAGCGCTAGCGTGGTGGTGTATGACGAGATTGGGGGAAGGTGGAGGTTGCGGCGCGGGGGTGAGATAGAGGTGGTGATGGGGTTGTGGCTTGGTAGAAGGCTGAGAAAGGGGGATCCGAGAGGGACGAGGAGGGTATGGATTATGTGATGGGGGTGAAAGAGAGGGAGGAGGGTTCGGTAAGGTGAGGGAAAGAGTGGGGACAGCAGGCGTGGATGCTCGACGAGGTGAAGAAGGGAGAAGAAAAGGAGAAAAGAGGGAGAGGGCCTGAGGGTGGTGGGGAAGAGGAGAGGCGTGAATAATTGGGGGAACGACGGTGGCTAGAGTGGTGGAAGAGAGTTGGTCAGTAGCGGCTAGAGTTAAGGAGTTTGGGGAAGATGAAAGTAAAATAAAAAATTTAGGGTTTGAGAGTTAAAAAAGGGGACACGGTCGTGTGAGGGCCTATGTTGGGCCATACAGCCGTGTCACACGCTCGTGTAAGGCTTTTTCAGCTCGTGTATGTTTTAAAAATACAGATCTAGTCTTCACACAGCCTCGGACACGCCCATGTATCCAGGTCTTGTGGCACACACGGCCATGTCGCATAGCTGTGTGCAATCTCTTTCGCTTCTCTCATGCCCGTATGAGTTCTCACACGCCCGTGTGGCTCTGCCGTATCTTACACACGGTCGTGTGTCTTACCCGTATAACTCTCTAACTTAATTTAAAATTAAAAAATAGCTCCAAGTTTCACACAGCCATGTGGACTATTTTAGGCAGTGTAATCTTTGAATTTATTAAAAAAATTAAGTCTAAAACTCCACACGGCCAAGGATATGCCCGTGTGTCCAAACTGTGTGGGTCAAAAATAATATTTTTTGAAAATTAATTAATTTTAAAAAATAACAAGAAATAAAAGTAAGAAAATTAACAGTGTTAACACTCGGGTTGCCTTCCGAAAAATGCTTATTTAGAGTCTAAGCTCAACTTACCTTATATGCGCACAGTCACAGTGGTTCGTGGAGTCGAAACTCCTCTTTCTCATTATTGATTCTATTATTAAAATAAGGTTTAAGTCGGGTGCTATTTACCTTAAATGTGCCAAATTCAGAATGAGTTACCTTGACTGTACCATATGGGAAGACATTCATTACCGCAAAGGGATTTGATCCGTTTGCCTTAAGCTCCGAAGTGGCAATTCGAGGATCCGTTCTATCTAGTAGTACCTTGTCCCCAACCTTAAATTGTTTCGTTCTATCCACATACTTATCATGGCGTCGCTTTGGCTCTTCATCGTGCTTTTTCAGTTTCTCATTAACATGTGTTCGCCATTCATCTAGTTCATCGATTCGTAACATTTGTTCTTCATGCGTCATTCTGTCATATTGACTAGAACATAGCTCCATAGCATTTTTCTAAGGGGTTCTTACAAAGAAGGTTGAGCCACATGATTACTCATATTAGCAGAACTTGTAAAATCATCTCGATCACTAGATGTCTTAACAAAATCACGAGCTTGGAGAGTAATCATTTCATCATCTACACGAAGTATTAATTCACCTGTACCAACATTAATAATAGTCTTAGCAGTTGCTAAAAATAGCCGATTTAGAATCAGAGGTACATCACTATCCTCATCCATGTCTAAAATAACAAAATCAATTGGGATATGAATTTATCAATTTTTACAAGTACATCTTCAATAATACCTCTAGGAAATCTAATGGTTCTATCTACTAATTGAATACTCATCCTAGTTTGTTTGGGTTTCTCAAGACCTAATTGCTTAAACATTTTATAAGGCATGACATTAATACTTGCCCATAAATCAGCCAAAGCATATTAACATTCAAACTACCAATTAAATAAGGAATAGTAAAATTTGTTGGATTTTTCAATTTGTTGGCTAGTTTATTTTGTATTATAGCTGAGCAAACTGCATTTAGCTCCATAATAAAGCTCCTTTAAAAATTTAACGAAATTGGGCATTTGTAAAAGAGTTTCAATAAACGGTAAGTTAATACGTAATTTTTTTAGAAGTTTAAGAAATTTACCAAATTATTCGTTCGTGTGGTCTCTCTTCGTCACGTTAAGATATGGCACTCGAGGTTTATATTCTTTACCAACCAGTTTTTGCTCATTCTGGATTACCTCAACCTTACTGTTACTTACCACACTTTCTTGCCTCGGTTCTAATTTAGATTCAACTAACCCTTCTTCATTTTGTACAATAATTGCATGAAGTTGTTCCCTTGGGTTAGTTTCAGTATTGCTAGGCAAACTACCTTGTGGTCGTTCTGAAATTAACTTAGCAAGCTGGCCAATTTGGTTCTCGAGCCTTTAAATCGATGTTTGTTGGTTTTTAAGTGCTACTTCAATGTTTTGAAAAAGTGTTTCTGACACCGAGATAAACTTCGTCAACATCTCCTCAAGGTTTGACTTTTTCTCTTGCTGATAAGGTTGTTGTTGGAAGCCTAAAGAGAATTCTGCTCTCTGATTTCCTTAACCACCCCAAGAGAATTTGGTATGGTTCCTCCAACCTGCATTGTAGGTATTACTATAAGGGTTGTTTTGAGGCCTAAAATTATTACCCATATAATTGATTTGTTCGCTCTCTGTGCTAGGACCGTAAGGTAAACATTCTGGATTGTTCATTCCATCTCCATTTACATCGCACTGCATCACCAGATGTACCTGCGTAAAAACATATAAACCATAAGTTTTCTTATTTAATTGTTCTACTTGATTTGATAACATGGTGACTGCATCTAAATTGAAAACATCGGCTGCTCTCATCACCTTCATCCTCATGACTTGCCACTGATAATTATTCAATTTCCCTTCATGATGCCATGTACAGATATGCCATAGTCGTTGACCCCTTATTGAATGTTCTGGTTGTATTAAAATAAATTAGTAAAGAAAGATAAATGTAATGGACCTTATTTCCAGACTTGTTTAAAAATAGCATTCCTCCTATCATACGAAGCATCCAAGCTCTAACATATTGGTCCAATTCTCCACATATTAATCCAAGCTCTGGCATATTTATCTTGATTCTTATCAAATTCTTTCTTTTTCTTAGACAGCATAGCATCCAAATACAAATAACACTCCAACTTTATGTCGATATTATTATCTCCAATTACCACATTCCTATTGATCGGAAGGTTGATTATTAAAGTGAATCTTCTAGGATTATAGCCACTTTGTTGAGTGGAAAATGGAATATGCATGTGTTTGGTTTCCCATCTTTCCAACAAGACAACAAGCAACTTCGATATCATCTCAAACATTTTTATTGTAGATACCACAAAAAGACCATCACCCTTTATGTGGTCTTGAATATGTCCAAATGGCTCTGGGAAGTTTAAATATGTTGAGCATGAACAACTCGCTCTTTTTGCTATTCAAAATATATTTATGCTCCCAAAATTTTTAAACATTTTCATAATAATAAAATAAAAAATTAAGTACTTTACCATATTAACGACATGGTAAACTATATGTTCTTCTTAGGACCTTAAAAAAACCAATTTTTGGGGAAAAGAAGTAGAAAATATAAGATTTTTTTTTTACAAAGTCGGAGAGTTTGATAGGTTTTTAGAGAAAATTTTTAGTGAAAACAAAAGAGAATAGAGTGGGGGGTATCCATAGGAGAGGATCCTTGTATTAATCAACTTGTTGAGCCTATAGGTAACAAATGCTTTATCAAAGTTGACTAGCTTAAACTCGACACTCATAAGTATTGAAGTATTGTGTTGTACTTCAGAATACTTTTCTCCTTATAATAAGAGCATCAATTCTATGGTGATTTAACTATACATAGACCTCAATACCCATAAATGTCAAGATATCTATCCATAAAAAAAATATTTCATAAATTAACTTTTAAACACATCAATTTCATATTGAAGTAATTTCAAATAATAATAAAAACCATTCTTAGACCAAAAGCAATTTAGTTTAAAGGAACATTTTGGGTTGTGAATAGTTTCGTTTACGATATATTTATTAAATATTATTAGATAGAATATTATTACATCTAAATAATTCAAAAAATGCTTTTCATATATTTATCAGCAAAACTTACTCTATAATATACCATTATCTGTCCGGCTTTGGACGCGAATCTTTGTGTATCATCGAAAAGATACTTTTACTTACTTTAAAAAGTAATGAAACATTTTATTTCTTTGTTTAAAGGTCAGTTAATGTACTTATATTATCGTAAAGTTAAAATGAAAGTAATTAGAATTTGCAGTTGAGTCCTTGGATGAAATAGCTTGTTTTAGGTTCCAACCTAATTATGCTTAAATACCACGTGTAGGTTTTTTTACCATCATACGTAGGTTTTGATATGAGATAGAATGTATTTGGTCTTTCAATTTAATTGTGTTCTATATTAATTTAATTTTAATTATAATATTTAAAAATTAAATTATATTTATTTGTGCTTGTACATGTAATTATAATAATATTTTTGAGCAAATTATATATAATAACTTTGTTAGATAAATAAAGTTATTAATTATTGAATTTAGTACAATGATATTGTCATATATAATATATTATCTAAATGTAGTGTTTTTTTAAGTGTTAATTATAAAATTGACTCTGAAAACTATACTATTTTTTTCATTTTTTAAGTTAAAAGTGGTACCTTAACAATTAATTTAATTTTATTTTATTTTAAAATTATACGATATCGAACAAGAACATGTCACATATCATATTTTTATTGGCTAGTATCATGTTTTGAGAGAAAAAATGAGACGGAATTGATAATTTAGAATAAAATTTTAAATACTTAATTGAAAAATGATATGGTTTAAAGGTGAATTTTAATTTAAGTTTTTTCGAAAATGTCTTTTATTATTGTAAAAAATATTTAAAAAGTGACATAGGTGAAGCAATCAATAAACCAGTTTCAAAATTTTCTACCTTTTAATTTGTTCACACAAAAGTTAATGCACGCCACATGTCACGCCAACCATTTTCGAAATGATAGAAGCGTTGCCTCCCACATTCAAGTTTTTAAATTTAAAATTCAAAATATGTGAACCAAAAAAATTTCAAAATATGTTTTTCATTTAGTAGAATCATGAATATGGCTACTAATCGTTACTGCATTGGTGGATATATGACTTTTTTTATTGATACTTTATTGTATTTTCTAAAAATATTTAATATATTTATACACATTTAATAAATGATATTAAAAAAAATCTCAAATATACTTATATAAAAATATTAATCAATAAACATTAAAAATACAATCCATCATTTACCAAATCCTGAAACCCAACATAAATATGATAATCTTATATATTAAACGAAAACATCATTTACTAATAGTTTAAATGAGTAACAAACTATTAAAATAATTATTTACTTAAAAATGTAGGTAAAAAAATATTTTTTTGTTAAAAAGATATTCAATAATGAATATAGGTACCGTGATAATGAACTTGTATTTAGTACTATTGCATACATGTTTGGTCCTTGTATTTCTAATTTTAGTTATTTTATTTAAAGATGATATAAAAATGTGAAAAAATAAAATGTTATCAAAATAATATTAATTATAATTTTATAAAAAGATATTTTTCTAATTTCATAACTAAGTTGATAATTCAATTAAGGGCGATACCAATTTAATAAAGTGCTTAAATATAAGTATTAGATATATAATGTTTTGGTCGTAATTGTTAATTTGAAAAAATCTAAAGGAAAATCATAAAAATTTAGGGTTTTTTTTAAAGATATTCTAAACTCAAAGAAAAGAAATAAACAAACAATTTAGGCATATACTTCCTGATAATTCTACTATGCACCCACAACAATAACTATACCAAAATTTCGAGCTATGCCAAAATTTCTAAGGTCATACTAAAATAAGTAACGCCATATCAATTCAAATCATCTCTTTCTTTTCTCTTTAATTTTATTCTCTCGCTCCAAATCCCTCCTTCCTTCCACTCTAGCTCAAAATCTTCAAATGGAGTCCTCGCCTTTGCTATTAACAGTGGCTCTACCTTTTTTCACTAGCATTGTCACAACTGTAGCTACAACTGCTCTCTTCACCACCCATCTTGACTCTATAGACTCCTCACCATAATCGGGCAACAAGGACTCATAGGATTACACAACCCTTTCCACTACTCTTTGTTCAAAGCTCCACCTCCTATGCAGCCATTGAAGCACCATTGTCCATCACCCTTTGATTTGAGTGTTTTCTTTGTTGGAAATATACAACTGCAAAATGAAATAATTAGCTCTGACAGGATAAATAAAATAATCACTATGCCGTGCAAGAACCACTGCCTTAGAAGCAAATCCACCCTGATCGGTGTAATCATGTAGTGGATATCACCCCCTAAGGTTAACATAGTACTTCAATATTCATACACCTGAATAAAGAAAGTGGAACAAAAATGGTATTGCTCTTCTCACAAGTATTCAGAAAAATAGACTGGAAACTAAAGTTAAAAACTTGGTCGGAATTTTGACCAGAAAACTTTTTTGGACAGAAAACAGGCGAGATAAGAAAGGAAAAGAAAAGATTGTTGTTTGCTTGTTGTTGTGTAAAATGAGACGAATGACCTGTTATTTATATTGTTTTCTGTCATTTTCTAAAAATAGCAGAGGATTTTCCTCAACTGTAAATATTATACAATAGCCAGAAAATATTTTTGATAAAAGGAACATAAATTTTATTAAAAAAGAAACACGTACGGTACGTGTCATGGACCCGTGTTAACATGGACACGGACATGGACCGAGTGACGGTGGCATGCGCGTGTTAGGCCTTTCACCCCAATTACCCAATAAGGGTAATAGGCAAGGCTATATTTAAATTTCTTACCCCTTTAAAAGCTTTTTTTTCAACCGATGTGGGATTACCCACTTTGTATTACCAACATTCCCTCACTAATGCAAAAGTATTAGAAATTTTGTAAACATTAGAAAAGGTAAAATGTGAGAAGAGCAACAATGAAATTAGCCGCTTAAGTACTAATATCTTGGGGATTTGAACAAGTATGTAGTGAAAAGTGTAATTCTTCTGTTTAATAAGTGAAAGAATCTTGAATTTGTTACGATTGGGGTTAACTCATGACACACGACTAGTCTCCAATCCAATTGATGTTTCGTGATAGATCAACAAGTTTTAGTCGATATACCTCGGGATGTTGGTAAGTGCTTTAGAAAGACTGCCCAATGGCTTTAATAGAAGATGGCCAGTTCTTTACACTTACGTTGGTGATTTCATCAAGTCTATCTCAATATAGACTACCCGAATTAGGGCTATGAGATCACTAAGAGTATTTATTAAGCTCAACCTCTCAAATTTAAATTCGACAAGTTCATCAAGTCCATTTCAATAGGACCACCGAAACTCTAGGATATGAACCCATTAAGAGTAAGAAACTCAACTTCACATGTCGGTGAATTCATCAAGCCTGTCTCAATAGGACCACCCAAACCCTAGGATATGAATTTATTAAGAGTAAGAACTTAACGTTATGTATGTACAACTTTTGCCATGGAATGTACACTATGAGTCTTTCCATGGTTTTGTTTGACCACATTGAATTTAGAAAACTAAATTGGGTATCCACCATTAATTCCTCAACCATTAGGCTGAAGACCCATCCCCCTGACAAATCAAGAACCATTTCCCTACTTAACCCTTTGGTTAGTTGATTAGTTAAGTTCTTTTTAGGCCTCACGTACTCCAAAGCAAGTACCCCATTCTTTATTAAATGTCTCATAGATTCATGTCTTATTCGAATATGTCTTTTCTTACAATTGTAAGCTTGGCTATTAGCAACACAAATTGTAGCTTATGAATCACATAATAGAGATATAAAAGGTGTTGGTTTTTCCATAAAAAAATTTTTGCAAGTAGATTCCTAAGCCATTTGACCTTTTTCCCGAGTAAGTCCAAAGTTATAAACTCTTATTCCACTGTTGAACGAGCAATACACGTTTGTTTAGTAGACTTTTAAGAAACAATTGCTTCACCCAAAGTAAAGACATACCCAATTATAAAGCTAACTTCATCATTATCAGTTACCTAGTTTGCATCACCATATCCTTATAGGATTGTACGGTATTTGAAAAATTCCAACTTCTAAGTTATAGTACCTTTAAGGTATTTAAGCAAACGTTTTAGAGTATTCCAATTCTCATTATTAGGATTATGGGTATATCTACTTAGTCTACTGACTGCATAAGCAATATCAGGCTGACTGTAGTTCATCAAGAACATAAGGCTTCCAATAATTTTAGTGTACTCTGATTGAGAAACACTATTTCCTTTATTCTTTATCAATTGTATGCTAGAATAAAAAGAGTCTTCACAGTGATTACATCAAAGTTATTAAACTTCTTTAATACTTTCTTTAAATAGTGAGATTAGTTTAAAGCAAATCCCTTTTGTGATTTAGTAACTTTAACCCTTAAGATTACATCTACCTCTCCAAATCAATCGTATCGAACATGGTAGATAAAATTTTTTTTGGTTTTTTTAATGGTTTCTATATTAGTGCTGAAAATTAATATGTCATCCAAATACAGACTTATGATGACACAATCAAAACCAAATATCTTATAATACACATATGAATTTGCACCATTAATAATAAAACCAAAACTAAGAATAACTTTATGAAATTTCTCATACCATTTTTTGAATCTTGTTCGAAACATTACAAAGATTTTTTAAGTTTGTAAACTTTATCTTCCATACCAGATGCCACAAATCCTAGCGGTTGTTCCATGTAGATTTCCTCGTACAAATCACTATTTAAAAAAGTTGTCTTCATATCCATCTAATGTACCAAAAAATTGTGAATGGAAGCTAAAGCAAACAAAACACTAATGGTTGAAACCTCAGTAATAAGTGAGTATGCATCAAAATAATCTACTCCAAATTTTTGAGTAAACCCTTTTACAACAAGTTATGCCTTATACATCTATATTAACCCATCTAGTCTAAGTTTTTTTTTCTAAAGACCCATTTATTTCTAATAAGTCTAAAACTTCTAGGCAAATCTACTAGTTCCCAAGTGTGATTAGACATAATAAACACTAGCTCATTATTAATAGCATCTCTCTAAACCTAGCATATTTGATTTTATGGCTTCATCATAGGTTTTTGAATCTTTATCTACAAAAATGTATGATCAATATAATCACTTATCAAATCCAAATCACTAATCTCAGTTACAAAGGAAGTAAGGAAATCAAGTCTGAAACTAGTGATAGTCCTTTATCTTTTACTCCTCCTAGGCTCAACATCATTGTTAAGAACATCTCTTTTATGTGTACTAGAGGAAGAAATATCCTCATCAAACTGTATATCAATACTTATGCTAGATTTCTTAAAAGGAAACACATTCTTAAAGGAAACAACATATCTAGATTCACATAAGGAATTATGCAAGGACATGAATCTATATGAAACACTATTTAGAACATACCTAACAAATACAACATCAATAATTTTAGGTCCGATAGTGCTATTTTTAGAAGCAGGTAAGCCTAGTTTTGCTAAACACCTCCACACTTTCAAGTATTTTAGATTAGGGGCATAACCTTTCCACAACTCATATGGTGTACAGTCTAATTTTTTATGAGGAACTCTAATAAGAATATGATTTGCAGAAAGTACGGCCTCCCTCCATATGTCGTCAGTAAACTAAAACTTAATAGTAAAGTATTCATAAGTTCTTCTAGAGTTATGTTTTTCCTTTTAGCTATGTCATTCTGTTATGGGAAATAATGAGCAAAAAGCTAATGTATAATGTCGTCTTTCTCATATTCTTCTTTAAGGAAATCAGTGTCATATTCACCACCTCTATCGGATCTAAGATGTTTTATTCTCCTATCAAACTAGTTTTCTATATCTGCTTTATAAAGAAGAAAAGTTTTATCAGTTTTATCTTTTGATATTAGAAGATAAACCTTTTTATATCTAGAGTAGTCATCTACAAAGGTGATATAGTACTACTGTCCACTCTTAGTCTTTATGTTTTTAAAGTCTGGTAGATTAGTATGAACTAACTTTAAAAGTTCAATCTTCCCATCAGTAAGAGTTTTGAAGGAAGGTCTAGCATGCTCAGCTTCAACAAAATTTCGCATTTATTAAAGCTCATATCATCTAGATTAGGGAGTAGATTCATTTTTATGAGCTTTCTTAGAGAATGAATATTCACATGACCTAATCTAGCATGCAACATATCAAGGGATTCAATAATATAAGTAGAAGTGGTGGCTTTATTATTATTATTATAATTATTATTATTATTATTATTATTATTATTATTATTAAGCATAATATTAATCACAAATAAACCTCCACTTAGATAATATTTCCCAACATAATCTTCATTATGGGAAAGTACAAGTTTATCATATTCAAAGGCTAATTTAATATTTGCCGTATTCGGTAATCCACTATTGATCAATTTTTTACGCAGGGCATGTATATAAAGAACATTATTCAAAGCAAATGTTTTGTTAGAAGTAAGTTTAAGTAAGATCATTCATTTACCAAGCACTTTTGAACTGTTAGAATTACCGATGTAGACTTGTTGACCCTAAGCTACACTTTCAAACTCGATGAACATTTCTCTTGTAACACCCTGAATTTTAAATTTGTTATTGTGCATGTGTGACACAAATAATTGTCTGCCTCAATGGTTATTTGTTTTGGGTGTGTATGAGAGGTCTTAGGTTCAAGCCATTCTTTTGGCAAATTTATGGTTTTTATTGGATAAAGCCTTACCTTTGGTTAATAGGCTCATAAGTATTTATTTGTAAAAGCTTATCAGAATGGGCCTGCTGGTCTGATGGTTAGATGGTGTGTTAATATACTAGAGGTCTTGTGCTTAAGTCTCTGTGTAAGCAAAAGAGTTTTATTTTTACTCTGGCCAACAAAATGTGTTTGTGTTTTATCGAAATTCTGCTACTAGTAGGGGAGGGGTGGACAGTTGGAGGGAGAGATTTTAGGGATTTCCATTATAGTGGGTGGTTGGTTGGGTAATCTGATAGGTTGCAAATTTTATTTTCTCAAAAATCCATTTTTTGGTTTTGATGTTTTTCTCTCCTCACCTTCTCCATTTTGATTATTTTTTTCAAAATTCCACCATCAAAGTGAACTTATTCTTCCCTTGCATCAGCCGAAGTCTTCTTACTTCCACTCTCATTCAACGTTCATTGATATTCGTTCAGTAAGTGACTGCTTTATTTCTTTCATTCGTGGTTCTTTTATTATTTCGTGAATAGCTCTCTAAAAGAGGCCGTGTTTTTTCTAGTTGGTTTAGGCGGAAGTTTTGAGTGAGGAATTCATTTTGAGGATTGAAGTGCAGTTGCAAAGGTTTCTACCGGCGATAAGTCAAGTTTGAGAAATTCCTTTAGTAACGAATTCATTAGTTTTTATCTCTAAGTTGCTAAATCGGGATTGTACATACTAATTTGTAGGCTCTAGAGTGCTTAGAAGTGTTTTAGCATTATTCCAATACCAGGTGTGTACTCTGATTGCACAAAAAATGAGGTTTAGCGAAAGCCAAAAAGCATTCTGTCAACGCCACACGGGCGTGTGGACCGCCCTTGTGGTAGGCCGTGTAGCAGTACATGGCCGTGTGGTCGACGAACTAGGCTGTGTGCGCATAACATAGGCGTGGGGCAGTGTGATGGCCCGCGAGGCCGTGTGCGGGACACAGGCTCGACCAATTCGGTCGTATGAGCCACACGAGCGTGTGAGCCCACACGGATGAACGACACAGATGTGTGGGATTTTAGGCCAGGCCGTGTGATCCATACGAAAAAGGCCAGTTTGGGCCGTGTGGGCCCACATGCCAGGCCACATGGGCGTGTGAGCCTATTTTTCTGAAATGTATTATAAGGTTGCACGGGTTACCCAAGTCGACTGTGACCTATCTAGGGTCGGTAAGTGTTACTTAGACCCCTGTTCTGTGATATGGTATCGTGATATATGCAGTAACATGTTATGTCTAGCATGTATATCTGTATTATCCTAGATATAGATGTATGATCTGTTTATTTGTATTATAGCATGCCGTATTTGTATGATGCATTGCATTGGGGTGGGATTGATAAAGTGAAGGAGGTATTTGAAGGCTTCTAAGCCTGATATCTGATAGTTAAGCTGCATATTTATGACATGTGCCGCATTACGATATCATTTGGTGTGTAGGGTTGGATGGGTTAATTTTATCCCCATATCTGGTGTGTTGGGCTGGGTGGGTCGATTTTATCCCCACATGGTGTGTAGGGTTGAATGGAGTTGATGTGCAGGGTTGGTGGGCGTAGTTGTGCTATTCTGATCTGTTATGCATACTATATCTGTATGGTTTAAAGCCTAACTGTATCTGATTCTGTTCTGAGTAGGCTAAGGCCCACACCTATTCTATAAAGGGCTCAGGTCTGAATTATCTGTTATTTGTTATATGTTTCTATGCATGTTGTCTGCGGGGATTACACACTGAGTTTGCGAAAATCTCCGGCGCCGATCCGGTAAATTTTCTGAAATTTTGTTTTGATTTGTCTTTAAATTTTACTACTAGTATGATTAAAACTGCCATAGGTAGTATACTGTACTGAAAACACTCTAGGTAATGTAAACTAAAAACTGTAGTGAGATTATTACTTGCGATAACAGACTTTAAACTTCTGGTACTGTACTGCACAAAATATTTGTTAATAATTATCGAAAATGTAAATTGATTTTCATAAAACTGTTAATACAAATAATTTCGAAATTATGATGAGCACACATGGTACTCGTGGACGAGGTACTAGACGCTGAGGTAGAGGCCATAGAGGGGCTCGAGCTTAATCCATATATTCTGATGTGATTTTGAATTTGAACACTAGCGAGACGCTGGTGTCACCTGTTATTAAGACGGGGTCAGGGTCTCACGATCGTGCATCTGGGGACGACACATTGTCCCAAGCTATGCTACGGATTTTAGAGAGTGTTGCTGGGCCCAACACTGGATTTGGGGGCCGAGGGCTGGTTGCAGAACGACTCCAGTCCAATGGGGCTGAGCTATTCAAAGGCATTATTGGAGTTGCTCCTAACATGGTTGGGTACTGGATGGAGGCCACGGAACGTATTATGTATGACTTGGATTTTTCTGATGAGCAAAAGCTTAAAAGGGCCGTATCACTACTTCGCGACGAGGCATATCAGTGGTGATTGACGGTTAATGAGGGCACTCAGCCCGACCGTCTGACATGGGATTTGTTTAAGACAGCCTTCTAGAGTAAATATGTAGGGGCCAGTTATGTCGATGCTAGGAGACGTGAGTTCCTTAATCTCATTCAAGGAGATCGTTCTGTGGCCGAGTATGAGGCTGAATTTATAAGACTGAGCCGTTATGCGCGAGGCATGGTGGCAATCGAGTATGAGCGCTGTGTCCAATTTGAGGATGGTCTCCAGGACAATTTGCGGGTTTTGATAGCTCCATAGAGGGAGCGTGATTTGTTAGCTCTAGTCAAAAAAGCAAAACTCGCTGAAGAGGTACTGAGTGCCAAAACCGAGACAGAGAGAAGGCTAAGAAGGATCCAGAGCTTTTGAATTCTGGGATGAGGCCTAAGAAAAAGGCCAAGACTGTTGCACCTGCTGGGGTGACGCTTTATGGGCGTTGTGGTAGACGCCATCCCGGCGAGTGTTGGAAGGCTACTAGGGCTTGTCTTGGATGTGGGTCTACTGAGCATTGAGTTAAGGACTGTCCGTTGAGAGTTAATCAGATGCAAGCTCTAATTATTGAGACTGCACAGCCGCCGAGTGTAGTTTAGCAGCCACCTTGAGGCTGAGGACAGGCCAGGGGTGGTAATGGCGTAGGTCGAGGGTAGAGAGTACCGAGTAGAGGTGCTGGACCGACTGAGGTGAGGTAGCCTGCACTGGTTTATACTGCATGTCGCCGTGAGGATTAAGATGCTCCGGACGTCATCACGGTACGTTCTTAATTTTTAATGTACATTATCTTGCACTGATAGATATAGGCTCTACACACTCATATGTAGCAAGTATTGTGTCTAAGACTTTGAGGATCCCAATTAAGAGTACTTTTAGTGAGATAACTGTGCTAAGTCTTTTCGGACAATCTGTTTGGGTTAATAAGTTGTATAGAGATGTTCTGCTAGAGGTCCAAGGGACAGTGTTTTTAGCTGATTTAATAGAGCTACCATTTGGGGAGTTCGACTTGATTTTGGGTATGGACTGGCTGGTTAAGTATCGAGTGAGTCTGGATTATGCTACAAAGAGGGTTGTTCTGAGGACTGAGGAGGATAATGAGATAGTCGTGAGTGGGGAACGATGAGACTACTTGACTAACGTGATATCTACATTACTAGCAGAAAAGTTAGTGAAGAAAGGGTGTGAGGTATTCTTGGCCTACATCAGTGTTTTAGATTCTGTGGACTCTTTGGTTAAAGACATTAGAACCGTGAGGGACTTTCTAGATGTTTTTCAGAAGAACTACAAGGATTACCTTCGAAACGAGAGGTGGATTTTGGGATTGAACTGATTCTTGGTATAGTTCCGGTGTCTATCGCTCCTTACCGAATGGCACTGAAGGAGCTTACAGAGCTTAAAGTTTAGATACAAGAACTATTAGATAATGGATTCATTCGTCCCAGTGTGTCTCCATGGGGAGTGTCTGTTCTATTTGTAAAAAAGAAAAATGGGACGATGAGAATGTGCATCGACTATCGCTAGTTGAATAAGCTTATGATCAAGAATAAATACCCATTTTCGAGGATAGACAACTTGTTCGATCAGTTCAGAGGGGCTTATGTGTTCTTTAAGATAGACCTACGATCAAGGTATCATTAGTTGAGGGTGAAGGAGGCCGATATGCATAAGATGGCATTTAGAACTCGTTATGGGCATTACAAGTTCCTAGTTATGCCTTTTGGGTTAACTAATGTACCAGCGACGTTCATAGATTTGATGAACTGTGTGTTCTAGCCCCACTTGGATCAATTCGTGGTAGTGTTCATCGATGATATTCTGGTATATTCTAAGTCTGAAGATGAGCATGATAAGCATATCAGGGTTATCCTACAGACTCTTCGATAGAAATAGCTATATGCGAAGTTCATTAAGTATGAGTTCTGGCTTCGAGAAGTAACCTTTTTAGGGCATGTTGTGTCTACTGAAGGGATTCGTGTTGATCTTTGTAAGATCGAGGATGTGTTGAATTGGAAACAGCCGAAGAATGTGTCTGAGATTCGTAGCTTTCTGAGGCTAGCAGGATATTATCGACGCTTCGTGAAAGAATTCTCTTTGATCGCGGCTCCCATGATTAAGTTGCTGCGTAAGGGAGTTACTTTCGTCTGGACTGGTGCACAGTAGGAGAATTTTGATAAGCTTAAGACTTTGTTGACTCAGGCTCTTGTTCTGATACAGCCTGAGTCCGGTAAGGACTTCGTAGTATACAGTAATGCGTCACATGTAGGTCTAGGTTGTGTTTTGATGCGAGACGGTAAGGTGGTGGCTTATGCGTCTCGTCAGCTCAAGATTCATGAGGCTAATTATCCGACGCATGATTTGGAGTTGGCAGCAGTAGTTTTTACTCTAAAGATCTGGAGGCACTATTTGTACGGTAAGAAATGTACCATCTACATTGATCATCAAAGCCTTAAATATCTTCTCACTCAGAAGGAATTGAACCTTAGACAACATAGATGGGTTGAACTACCTAAGGATTATGACTGCAGCATCTAGTATCATCCTAGTAAGGCTAATGTGGTGGTTGATACTTTAAGCCGTAGGCTATGACTGGTCTAAGAGTGATGTTCACTCGACTGAGTCTTTTCGACGATGGGAGTCTGTTGGCTGAGCTGCAAGTGAAATCGACATGGATTGAGCAGATTAATAAATAGATGGGGGATAAGTCTTTCCAGATGCGGTTCCGTCAGGTTGAGAGTAGTACTACGATAGATTTTGGGATTAATAGTGATAGGGTATTGTGTTTCTGTAGGCAGATTTATGTTCAGAATGATGAAGACTTGAGATTGTCGATTCTGAAGGAGGTGTATAATAGCCCTTATGCTATGCATCCCGACGAGAACAAAATGTATTGAGATCTACGAGAGTTATATTGGTGGCTAGAATTGAAACGTGAGGTTACTGACTTCGTTACTCACTGTTTAACTTGTCAGCAGGTTAAGGCTGAGCATCAGTTACCTTCGGGTTTGCTGCAGCTGGTTAAGATACCAATGTGGAAATGGGAGCGAGTAATGATGGACTTCGTTAGTGGGTTACCTCTAATACCTACAAAAAAAGATTCTGTTTGGGTAATCATCGATCGGTTAACCAAGTCTTCACACTTCATTCCGGTCAGGACAGACTTCTCCCTACAAAAACTGGCTAAACTTTACATTTCCGAAATAATGAGGCTACATGGGGTACCTGTCTCAATCATTTCTGATAGGGATCCTCAATTCACATCATGGTTCTGGTAGAAGCTTCATGAGGCTTTGGTTTGAGATTAGACTTGGGTACTGTTTTCCATCCTCAGACAAATGGTCAGTCAGAGAAAATGATTCAGATACTAGAAGACATGTTGAGGGGATGTACTATAGATTTTCGAGGCAGTTGGGAGGAGTACTTGCCTTTAGCAGAGTTCGCTTACAATAACAGCTATCAATTTAGTGTACAGATGGCACCGTACGAGGCACTGTATGACCGTAAGTGTCGCACTCTCTTGCGCTGGGTTGAGTTGGTGAGCAACGTAATCTGGGTCCGGAATTGGTTACTGAGACTGAGGACAAGGTCTGTTTGATACGAGATCGACTGAAAGCGGCTTTTGATAGATAGAAGTCCTATGCTGATTTGAAGAGGAAGGACATTGAGTATTTTTTGGGGACTTGGTTTTTCTTAAAGTCTCACCATGGAGAAAGATTCTGAGGCTCGGTCGCAAGGGCAAGTTGAACCCTCAGTTTATCAGGCCGTAGCGGATTTTGAAGCGACTAGGGCCAGTTGCATATCAGTTGGAGCTACCTCCAGAGTTAGATCGCATACATGATGTTTTCCATGTCTCGATGTTGAGATGTTACTGCTCTGATCCCACATAGATTGTTCTTGTGGAGGAGATTAAGGTTAGGCCAAATCTCGTATTCGAGGAGGAGCCAGTTCAGATCCTAGATCGTGACGTTAAGGTTCTACGTAGAAAATTTATTCCCTTAGTGAAGGTGCTGTGGTGGAACCATAGCACTGAGGAGGCTACTTTGAAGTCAGAGGATTCGATGCGACAGTTGTATTCTCACCTTTTCTGATCAGGTAAAATTTCGAGGCCGAAATTTTTTTGAGGGGGATAGAGTTGTAACGCCCTAAATTTTAAAATTTGTTATTATACATGTATGACACAAATAATTGTCTGCCTCAATGGTTATGTGTTCTAGGTGTGTGAGGTCTTAAGTTCAAGCCATTCTTTTGGCAAAATTATGGTTTTTATTGGATAAAGCCTTACCTTTGGTTAATAGGCTGATAAGTATTTATTTATAAAAGCTTAACAGAATGAGTCTGTTGGTCTGATGGTTAGGTGATGTGTTAATATGCTAGAGGTCTTATGTTCGAGTCTCTGTATAAGCAAGAGAGTTTTATTTTTACTCTGGCCGACCGAAGGTGTTTGTGTTTTATTAAAATTCTGCTGTTAGTGGGGGAGGGTAAACGGTTAGAGGAAGAGATCTTAGGGATTTCCATTATGGTAGGTGGTTCGTTGGATAATCTGATAGGTTTCAAATTTTGTTTTCTTAAAAATCCCCCTTTTTAGTTTTGACTTTTTCTCTCCTCACCTTCTCCATTTTGATTTTTTTTCAAAATTCCACCATCAAAGTGACCTTGTTCTTCCCTTGCATCAGCCTAAGTCTTCTGGTTTACTTCCTCTCTCCTTCAACGTTCATTGATATTCGTTCAGTAAGTGACTGCTTTATCGCTTTCATTCGTTGTTCTTTTGTTATTTCGTGAATAGCTTTCTAAAGGAGGTCATGTTTTTTTCGGTTGGTTTAGGAGGAAGTTTCGAGTGAGGAATTCGTTTCTGGGATTGAAGTGCGGTTGCAAAGGTTTCTATCGGCGGTAAGTTAAGTTTGAGAAATTCCTTAGTAACGAATTCATTAGTTTTAATCTCTAAGTTGCTAAATCGAGATTGTGCATACTGATTTGTAGGCTCTGGAGTGCTTAGGAGTGCTTTAGCATCGTTCCAATACTAGGTGTGTACTTTGATTGCACAGAAAACGAGTTTCAACGAAAGTCAAAAAATATTTTATCGACGCCACACGGGCGTGTGGACTGCTCGTGTGGTAGGCCGTATGGCAATACACAGCCGTGTAGTCAACGAACTAGGTCGTGCGCGCGTAACACGAGTGTGGGACACGACCATGTGATGACCAGCGAGGCCATGTTCGGGACACGAGCTCGATTAATTGGGCCGTGTGAGCTACATGGGCATGTGGAATTTTGGGCCAGGCCGTGTAATCCATATTGCCAAGGCCAATTTGGACCGTGTGGGCCCACACAGGCAGGCCACATAGGCGTGTGAGCCCATTTTTTGAAAGGTATTGTAAGGTTGCATAGGTCGCCCAAGTCGACTGTGACCTATCGTAGGGTCGACAAGCGTTACTTAGGCCTCTATTCTGTGATATGATATCGTGATGTATACAATAACATGTTATCTCTAGCATGTATATCTGTACTATTCTGAATATAGATGTATAATCTGTTTATCCGCATTATAGCATGCAATATCTGTATGATGCGTTGCATTAGGGTGGGCTAAATGAAGTGAAAGAAGTATCTGAAAGGCTTCTAAGCCTAATATCTGGCAGCCAAGCTACATATTTATGACATGTGCCGCGTTACGGTACCATTTGGTGTGTAGGGTTGGATGGGTTGATTTTATCCCCATATTTGGTGTGTTGGGCTGGTTGGGTCGATTTTATCCCCACATGATGTGTAAGGTTGGACGGATTTAGTGTACAGGGTTAGTGGGCATGGTTGTGCTATTTTGATCTATTATGCATGCTATATCTGTATGCGCTAAGGCCTAATTGTATCTGATTCTGTTTTGAGTGGATTGAGGCCTACACTGATTCTGTAAAAGGCTCAGGCCTGAATTATCTGTTATTTGTTAAATGTTTGTATGCATGCTGTTTGCAGTGATTACACATTGAGTTTGCAAAAACTCACCCCTTATTTATTTAATCTGTTCAAGTAACCCCTAGCAGTAGGCGGATCGGTGCAGCGGAGAACTCGATGGTGACCACTGCCACATAAGCTTTAGACTTTATGATTTTTAATGCTTTGAATGCTTTATTTTCGGGAGTTTTTTTATGTAATTTTGGACTGAGGATTGTTTTGGTTTTATTTTCGGTTTTTATAAATTGCGACGCAACTAAAGTACGATTTTCCTAAATTTAACTAAATTTCTCTTAAGTAAACACGAATGCAAAAAAATATTTGTTTTCAAAGCTTCTACGTTAAAGAAATGGTTTTAAGCTAATTGATTAATTCATATTTTCCCGACTTAAGTAAAAGATAATAATTGGAACGGTTTTTAATGAATCGAGGCATTTCCAAAAACACTCTCATGTGACATTAGCAGATTAGGCCATAACGTCCAAGCCAGGTTTGGGGTGTTACATCTCTGTTGGCATATAAGTGTTTAGAAGCGTCTGTGTTTACAACCTACTCGGCATTGTTCTCAACTAGGTTCACCGTGACAAACATGTTTAAACAGTAGTAGAGATTTACTTCTAAATTATTGGAAATATACTACTGCAAAACGAAATAGTTAGCACTGACAGGATAAATATATTGAGCAAAAAGAAATAAAATAATCACTGTGTCGTGGAAGAACCACCGCCTTAGAAGCAAATCTGCCCTGACTGGTGTAATCGTGTAGTGGGCATCGGCCCACAAGGTTAACACAGTATTTCAATATTCGTATACCCAAATAAAGATAGCGGAACACAAATGATATTGATCTTCTCATAAATATTCGGAAAAATAGACTAAAAACTAAAGCTAAAAACTTGGTCAGAAATTTGACCGAAAAAGTTTTCTGAATAGAAAATAGACGAGCTAAGAAAGAAAGAGAATAGATAAATATTTGCTTATTGTTGTGTAAAATGAGAAGAATGACCTGCTGTTTATAATGTTTTCTATCATTTTTTAAAAATACCAGAGGGTTTTTCTTAACTGAAAATATTCTGCAATAGCCAAAAATCTTTCTAATAAAAGAACAAAAAATTTATTCAAAAAGAAACACGCGCAATACGTGTGATAGACATGTGCTAACACAGACATAGACCGAGCGATGGCGACGCACATGTGTTGAGCTTTTAACCCCAATTATTGAACAAGGGTAAGAGGCAAGGCTATATTTAAACCTCTTTAGAAGCCTTTTATCAACCAATGTGAGATTTCCCACTTTGCATTACCAACATTCTTTTTGAGTCAAATGTCATATTTGACATTATATTATTATTTTTCAAATCCTTATTTTAACTCTTATTTTGGCACTGTCCAAGACCTCTAATTTTATCGGAACATATGAAAATTACTGGTATAACTCGAAACAATCGAAAGAGGGCGAAATTTCAAGCTAAATGAAATTTACCCCTAAGCATTCTAGTAGAGCATTAGAACAAAGCATTTCGGGCAGTACTAGTTAGGAATTAACTCCCGTGTTAATGGATACAATCCTAAACCTAATGCTAGTCAACTTAAACCCATACAAATTTTATCATTAAACCAATAACTTGATCAATAATACGATTCAACTTACTACTACGATATCAATTAATCGATTAAAGATTTTGCACTCTATATAAGTAGTGTTATTTAATAAGTTTTGTCTATTTGTATCAAAATTTCAATAAGATAATTTATAATTTAGATTGTCTCAATTTCAAATTATAAATCCATTTACAAATATTTCTATCTCTACGAACTAGTATTTATGGAATATATAATATTACAAGGGTAAAAATATTATAACGATATTTATACTATATCTTGAATTGCATTTTGGTTCTCTTATTAAAAAAATAAGTAAATTAGCGTCTTTAAGTCAAATAAAAGAACAAAATAATTTATTGATTAATTTAGTTTTTGAAAAAAATATGTCATTCATTTACATGAAATTCCATAGAGTACTATTTTAGCTTGTATTGGTTTATTTGTTTAATAGAAATTTGATTCAACTTTATTTGGATAGAAAGAAAAAGATTAAATATTTATTATGCAAATTAAAAAGTTAAGAACTTATTTAAATGTAAATTAAATACTAAGAATATATTTAAGTGCAATAAAATGTAGGAGTGTATGTTCACTGAAAAGTAGATTTAAACTCCTTTTGATATGAAAGGTTTAATTTATTAATAATAACTGATATTAACGTTGAAAATGTAATAATAATATGTATTAAAGTTGAAAGTGGAAGATATATTTAGAATTTCTTTTCATAATTTTTATTTTTTAACCTTTTTTTATTTTGAAATGTTTTATAATTTTTGGAATTATAATTATAATATATTTTAAATTTTTTAATATTTTTTAGATAATTTGTTGAAGTGTATATAAGGTAAAACAATGTTATGTCAATAATAAAAGAACAAGGATTAATTTGCTCCAAGTAAAAGAGTATAGATCAAATTGAATAAAAATTTAAAAGTTGTATGTAAAATTTGTTATTATAACTCATACGTAACAACAAAATAAGCATTTAATGATACAATTTTAATACTTTTAAGGCATAATAATTTTTTTTTTTGGCCTTCCAACTTTACAAAAATATCATTTTAACCATCTATTTAATTTTTGCCTAATTTAGTCCTTGGACTTTCATTTTTTTTTTTGTAAAATCAGCTCAAAATAGATGAAAAAGTTAATGTTTGTTAACTTTATTAACGTGGCATGCATGTAGATTGCCACATAGATGACATGTCAACTTTTAGTAAATTTTTAAAAGTTAAAAAATATTTTCTTTATAATTTTATACTTTTTAATGATTTTTAATTTTAAAATTTTTTATTTTTTTGAATTTTTAAAATTTAAAAAAATTAATTAAATATTAGTATGTCAACCATGTGGCAATCCACATTTATGCCACATCAACAAAATAAAAAAAGACATTAATTTTTTCATCAATTTTGAGGTGATTTGACGAAAAAAATATAAGTTCAAGGCAGAGGTAAAGCTAGGGGCTAGTAAGGGCCCAGGCCCCCTAAAATGAAAATTTATTATTTAGGCCCTTTAAAAAATTTTAAAATTTTAAATTAGTAAAGGTAAAATTACATTTTAGCTCCCCTAAAATAATAAAAATTTGATTTAATCCTTTAAAATAATAAAGATATTAACTATAAAAAATAAAAATTTCATTCAGCCCTCCCCAAAAAATTGTTTTAGTTTCGCCCCTAATTCAAGAGTTAAAAATGACGAATAATTAAATGAAATATTAAAATGACCTTTTTATAAAATTAAAGGGCCAAATAAATAATAATTTTTACTTTTTTTTTTTACGGAAAAATAATTTACTCCCTTTAATATACATGAATTAATTTATTATTTTTAATTAAAAGAAAACCAAAATGAAATCTTATACTATTAAAAGTAGTAATATGGTAATTAAGAAGATGTGTTTGAGACATTCATTATCAATGCTCAAGATATTTGGAATTTAGGTATTAATGATCATATTATGACGCTGACAAATGGCTATGCCTTAATCCCATTAATCACAAACTTGAATATGCCCAACATTAACATCTTCTTTCCTTTTACTAATTAATTAATGACATTTATATCATTTTATTTTTAGGTAATATCAAATAATTTTTAATAAATATTTTTATTTGATTAAAGGCAGGCATTCATTATTAAAATTCTTCGAGTTTGGATTAAGATTATATTCCACAAATTGCTATTCAGGATTAACATTTCTTTAACAACATTAATGACAGGCTTGAATTCATTGATTCTACCAACCATTCACATCTTATTCCCTTATAAAATTTATATTAATTTTTATTGTTATATGTAATTATACGCTTTTAATTTTTTTAAATACTTTATTTTTTTATTGTAACTATGAGAATAAAATAATATTTTTTATTTGAATTATTGAATATAACTAAAATGGTTAGTATTTAATACATTGATAGTGTATTTTTCTTTTATTCTACCAGCAATCTTAAAAAATTGTCAAATGCCTTTCTCTTTTTTAAATATTTTAATATATCCCAATAAGACATCTGTCAATTTTTTAATCCTATTTGTAGAGTTTAAAAACTCAATTAACAACGTACGAAATATTTTCACAATAAAATATATTAACTTATCAATTCAAATATTATAATAAAAAAATTTCAAATAATACTTGAAAGCATTTTTAACATATTCAATATATAATATAATTTTACTTTATGTAATTAATGAAAGTAATATTATTCAAAATAACAACTAATTAACTCTAATATTAATTTAGTGATAATTAATATGCTTAAAATTCTATTCAAATAATAATTCATAAAAACTTGTTACAAATATCAAATTAGAGAGGACAGAAAACACCAGACTCTTACTTTGATGGACCTTTCCTTTCACTGGCCATGATTTCTCTCACTAAAAACACCACAAGTTCATGGAAGAATGGAGATGAAATCAAGTTCATGGAAGGGTTTTCTGATAGCTTTTGTTGAGAAATCAAGATGGGTGGTAAGATTCTTGGAGAAATTTCAACAGAAAAGCAAGAAACAGGAAAAAGAAAAGGAAAAGGAAAAGGAAAAGGGGAGGAGGGGACCTCTGGGAGGGCTGGCCAGCTGGTAATGGCTGAATGGGGGTTTCTTTTCTCTTCTTTTTAAAAAACACCCAAGTGGGTCACAAAGCCCAAGTCCACATGCAAGCCCAAGTCTTAAAATTTTATGATCCAATTTCTTATTTCATTGACCCAATGATCCATAATAGTTCCATAAATTAATTATATCTTTCCAACATAAAATACTTCGAAATTACGAATGTAAAGCATAATTTCTTAACAAAAAATAGTTATTCATCGAACCAAGCTCCATACATCTCATTTAATACTTAATGCATAATCTTGGGTACTAAGAACTATATTTTTACCTTTTTCTCCATAAAATTAACAAAATTGCAATTTAATCCCTATATGATCAAATCTTTCTATTTTGGTCCTAAAAGTTATTTTCATCCTACTGATACTTATTTCAATTTATCCTTATCTCCATTAATCACTTTTCACATTTTTTTGTCAAATTGCACTTTTAATCCTCAAACTGTTTGAAATTTGTGATTTAATCCTTTTGTCACCTTTTCACTTTTAAAATTCTTTTCATTAATGTTTATATCCAAGATAGCTTTATGCTCATAAGAAAACTTTCTCCAATTTCTCGAAAATTCATTCTATTCGCTATGATATCACGTGTTTAATAAAAAAATTTTAGGATGTTACAATGCTTGGGCTGATTTACTAATCCCGTTGAACACATCTGGTGAGAGAGAGCAAATTGAAAAATAAAAAGGAAGGATTTTTCGAACAATGCTGAGAGCAAGAAGATGGAGGTTCTTATTGAGAAATCTTTTGGGCTTCTCTATGACTTCTTGAGTTTGTTGGATTATTGGCAAGATAGGCGTACGGCCCCTATTGGGTTTGAATCCTCGTTCCATAATTCTTTTGTTAGCTTAATTAAATAAATTTATAGGCCTAAAAATAAGTACAACAAGCATTGGGCTAATTTCAATTTCTAATGCTCTGATGTTTTTGGACGACTAAATTTATTTGGTCCAAACAGCCCCAGATATACTGCATTTTGGTTAAGATACACAGTAACGGCTTTCTCCTTATGCATTCATCTTCTATACAATGTGTGGATGCTAAGAGATTAACTTCTTTTACCTACTTTAACTTATATAAAATAAAAGGAAGAATACTTTTTTCCATACAAATAAATCATGTTGATATAAATTGATGAATGTTATTCTTTTTTTCATTAAAAAAAACCTAGTTATAGATAAAGGATTCGAATTCTAGATAAAATAAATACAACAACATAGTCCAATATCAAAGCCCTGGAACCCTAATGACATAGTCTTCAAGGTCATTAGTCGCCGGCGTAGTTATGGAGGAGGCCGGGGGGGGGGGCTAGACAACCCTAGATTCTGATGTTGTCCCTGCATCTTATAAATGTATTTAAATCGCTACTTAGAAAACTAACTTCCAACCACAACTATAAATTTAGCAAGTGGTTACGTTATTTTTCTAGGAGGAACCTTCAGCTATTTGTCACTAATCTTTTTCAAGCACCAGGAACAACAGAACAAGTCTTGAACACTAATTTGAAACAATATGGAACACTTCTAGTTTGACTATAATCGAATAAAATGTTCCAGATTGAAGTAAATTATTCAGCAAGTAGATAAAAAAAAAAAAATCATTGTCTCTACTAAAAAGAATCATCCTTAATAGCGAAAATTGAAAGAGAAGACATAACTATCTCTTTGCTAACTGGTTAACAGGTTCAAGTTTCTGATGTGGTTTCATCCAATGGCTTAAATCTTTTATAAGTGTAGATGGTTCATGACTGGCACTTCATGTTTGTTAAAAATGACAAGACAAAATATTGATTGCAATGGATCTCACTTTGTTGACATGCATCTATATATCTCCTTGGTGATTGGCTTTGCATTTGTTTCTTTTTTAAGTTTTAGAGGAACAAGTTTTGTTGACATCATGAGGCCGGGCATGTATGTAAAGTTACTGAGATCCAAAGCACTTGATTGTAGGTCCGGAGCTTGTTAGATGATTAAATGGTTTAATTTCTCTCCAACAACTTTCTGGTATCTTGAATGTTAAAAAACTTGGACTGGAGTCCATGTTGGAGGAATAGGAATTTGAACATGCATGAGATTTACACGCTTATACTCGCAGCACCATTATAGCAGTCAACGTGCCTCAGTGATAGTAGCCTAATCATGGCCGCAGGTTTTTACGCTGATAAGAACACATCAATCAGTTAATTACCTGCCTCTTTATGGCTGCTTGCTAGTTGCTAACTTGTTTATTTTCGGTTTCCTTGATACTCATTGGCGTTGGATGATATCAATGGACAAGCATGATTATTAGACTGAGACACAAACCCTGGAGAAGTGGGAGTTGATGTCCACTACCACCGCACAACAGGATGAAGGCAATCCAGGAGGGCCGTTGCTCTTCATTATCATGGCTTCATGGTCCACCTACATAAATAATCTGCTGAAACCCTAGATCAAAAGATTTTGACCTTTCTGTTGAGAGAGCCCAAGCCAGGCTGCTATGGATTGATAACTCCTGGTAAGGAAGGGTTTTTGCTTTCTGTTGTACGTGTTTGATTTAAAATGCTATCCGGATACTTGATAAAAAATACGAGGAAAACAAGCTCCATGTGCTCATCTGTTTCATCGTGTCCATGTGAAAGTAATGGACAATTGTAGATTGCTGTAAAGACATTAGTGCTTTAACGTAACATGTGGCTTTATTAGATGTTGTATGAAATCTCACTTAAAAGAATATTTTATTTATTTTAAAAAATACAAGCATTAATTTTTTAATTTTTTTTGTGCTTCAAGACACTCAAACTCAAATTCTCCTGCATTAACAATAATATTTATGCCAATAAGCTAAAACTCAATTAATTTACTCACTTCTAGTTTTATTATAACAAGGTTATATTTATTTAAAATAATATTTTTACTAAATTTTAACAAAACCTGGCTACATATTTATTAAAATATATTTTAAAATTATAACAAATGTTTTTAACAAAATTTCATAGAAATATGGTAAACTTTAAAATTTTTATCTAGTTGTAGCGTTTTTCAATTTAAAAATGTGATAACCTCAAAACATACAATATTAATTAATTATTAATGTAACTTTTTAAAAAATATTAACTTAATTTAGCATTAAATAGATTAGTATATATTTTTCCAAAGTTAAATTGATAAAAATATATATACATAATTTCTTAATAAGGTACTAATTAAAAGTAATTTTTGCAAAGATTTTACAATCAATTTTTTTTTCCGAATAAGTGCTAATTTCTTTTTTATATATACGAAAAGGAGAAAAAATCAGATTAGATGAACACCACCTCTGCTTGCCCTGTAATTATTACTAATTTCTATTCTTAAAATGTAATAATTATTTTGACCAAATAGGTGAATATAAAATCAAAATGATAAACATCTTTAAACTTTTTATTATTAATATATCTTTATTTTTTTCCTATGTCAAATATATTAATATTAAACAACAGTTTAATAAATAGAATAAACCCAGGAAATAAAAAAAAATATTTTATATTATTTTAAAGGACGCATATCATCTCTAGACATATAGAAAATTAGAAAACAAAAATTAAATACTATACATTTATACCCGAATTACAGTAAAATAAGACTGGCGATATTTAAGCTAATGAATGTCACGTGTTGAAGTAATTGTGTTGGTATGGCCCATAATTCAGGTGTTATTCATTTTCAAAGATTTAAATCATAGTAATAAATGTATTTTGGCATGATTTTTATATATTATTGTGATAATCAATACCTTCTTTTATATAATATTAAGTCTGTTAAAAATTTTTTTAGAGGGGTCGAAATTAAATTATAATTTTTATGATAGTAAAAAATATAATTTCATCATTTTAATATCTTATATCTTTATAATTTTTAAAAGATTAAATCAAAATTTTATCATTTTTAGAAGCTAAAATATAATTTTATCTTTATTAATTTAAAATTTTAAAAATTTTAAAAGGTCTAAATAAAATATTTTTCATTTTAAGAGAGGTTGAACTCGACCAATTCCTTAGCTACTCTTTTATATTAGGGGTGAAGGCGAAGATAATACAATTTAAATTCGTGTCAAACTAATGTTTAATAAAAAGTTTAATCACATTTCATACAAGTTAAAATAATAAATACGTTATTTAAATGATTTATTAGATGTGAAACTGACCCAATCCACTAAGGAAGAAAAGTACGTCCTTCATCTTAGTGCTATATTCAATTTTTTATTACAACACGGTTATATTTATTTAAAATACATCTATTTTTATTAAAAAAATTATATTTATCTAAAATAATAATTTTATTAAATTTTAACAAAACCTAGCTATATATATTTATTAGAATATACTTTAAAATTTAAGAAATGTCTTTAACAAAATTTGATAAAAACATGATAGTCTTTAAAACTTTTATCTAATTTTAGCCTTTTTTTTTCAATTTAAAAAATTAATAACCTCAAAACATACAACTTTTTTTTATTATTAAAAATGAGATTAGTGTATTTTTTTAGAAAAAAATTAACCTAATTTAGCATTAAATTGATAAAAATATATATTTCTGAAAGTTAAATTAATAAAAAATATAAAATTTCTTAATAAGGTACTAATTAAAGTAATTTTTGCAATGATTTTACAACCAAAATTTTTTCTGTGTAGGTGCAAATTTCTTTTTATACTAAACGGAGGAAAAAACCAAATTAGATGAAAACCAACTTATCAAATGCTATGGCAGCATTATCGAATGTAATGAATTTTTTTTTTGATAAATTCCGAAATTATATATTAACTATGATTTAATGTGTAATTTGATACATAAACTTTAATTTGGTGCAATTATATATATAAAACTTTAATTGTAGTTTAAATGTATACATTAAACTTTAATTTTGATTCAATCATGCACATTTAAAGAAATAAATATATCAATTTATTTTTATATTAGATAAATATAATTATATGTATATGTAATACATAAACATAAAATGATGTTATATCAATAATTGTGTTAATAATTTATAAGAATTTAATCAAAACAAAATTTCGTATATAAAATTATACAAAACCAAAGTACTTGTATTGAATTGCACAATAGGCTAAAGTTCATATATAGTTTTGAGATTTATCTTTTTTTTAAATAATTTCATTATAAATTCTGATTATATCTATTTTTTTTTACACAATAACTAAAATTACTCATAACCCGTCCTAACCCATAAATAGAGAGATAATGCGCTTCAGCGTATTAGAATTCATATCTTCCTATATTAAATATATTAATATTAAAGAGATAAAAAATAATTATTTTATATTTTATATTTAAACATATAAAATATTTAAAAACAAAATTAGAGTAGAATGAGAATGGTGATATTCAAGTTAATGAATGTCACATGTTGTGTTGGTATGACTAATATTTATCATGGTAATAAAGGTATTTTGACATGGATTTTATTCATTATTGTGATAATGAATAGGTTATTTAAATGAGTTGAGCCAACCCACTAAAGAAGAAAAGTACGACCTTCGCCTTAGTAGTTAGTGCTTACTTCCCTCAGTCTTCAGTAGAAGGTTCAACCTCGCTCTTTCTTTTATCTTCTCCTCTGTTGTTTTATAAATGAAACCAACATCTTAAGAAATTATTCCTTGGGTAGATGAAAAATGGCTTTCAACTCTCCATTTGTTTTCGATTCTCTTTATTGTTCAGAAGACACAGGAGAAGACCACTTTGTTGAAGAAAGTTGTTTCAATAAATCAAACCCATTTCCAATCTTGTTAGAGCAGGACTTGTTGTGGGAAGATGATGAACTTTCCTCCTTACTTTCAAAGGAAGAGCAAAGTCAAATGTACAATTGCCTTCAAACCAATGGGAATCTAGCTGTGGCTCGCTTTAATGCTGTGGATTGGATGTTGAAAGTCACTGCTCACCATTCCTTCTCTGCTCTCACTGCTGTTCTTGCTGTCAATTATCTCGATAGATTCTTGTTTAGCCTCCCTTTCCAAACTGACAAACCATGGATGACTCAACTAGGTGCTGTTGCTTGTCTTTCTCTAGCAGCCAAAGTGGAAGAAACCCAAGTGCCTCTCCTACTGGACTTACAAGTTTGTGCTTTAAGTTTTCATTGATTTTTTTTCTCATTTGATTCAGCTTATCAATGTTGGGTTTTTGCTCACCTGTGTAGGTGGAGGAGAGCAAATATTATTTTGAGGCCAAAACAATCCAAAGAATGGAGATTTTGGTACTCTCCACACTTCAATGGAAAATGAACCCTATAACCCCAATTTCATTTCTTGATTACATTGCAAGGAGGCTTGGATTGAAGGGCCATGTTTGTTGGGAATTTCTCAGGAGATGTGACCAAATTTTGCTCTCTGTCATTTCAGGTTTACACCCTCACCCCCCCCCCCCAAAAAAAAGAAAGAAAACCCTTTCTTTTGTTTATCAAAATCATGAATTGAATCTAAATTCCTGTTAAATTCATTGACAGATTCAAGGTTTTTGTGCTACCTTCCTTCAGCAATGGCCACTGCTATAATGCTGCAAGTTATGGATAGCGTTGAGCTTGAACCTAATCTTAGAGTACAATTCCAAAACCAGCTTTTAGACAACCTGGGAATTAGCAAGGTACTGTTTTGTATTAATTTTGTCTACTTTTTTATTTTCCAATGTTCATCCTGGGTTCATGTTTGAAACAGGACAAGGTAGATGAATCCTGTAAATTGATAATAGAATTGACAAAAACAAGAGAGGAAGGCAACCAATCAAAGAAGCGCAGATTCAAGTGGATTCCTGAAAGCCCAAATGGCGTAATAGATTTGTTGTTTATTTCTGATGAATCCAACGATTCATGGAGAGTTTCATCACCAGACCCTGATTCCAAGAAGATCAAAACTCAGCTCCTTCACTAAATTTCCCGCTTCACAATAATATTTCTGTTTCTTTTTTCTTTATTTAATTAGATAGAAGGTGCAAGTTAAATTGCTTCCCATCTCTGCTTATTTTCTGAATCTGAAATGTGTGGTTGGTGAGAAAATTTGCAAGCAGAGATGGTTTGCATTTTAACCGGAACAATGTTAACAAAGAAATATATGAATATAGGCAATGCAGAGTCCTTTGCGTTAATGTTTTAATCTTCATAATAATGCTAATTTCAGAAGTTAATAATTTTTTTTTTTATTTTAAATGTCACATTTTTATACTATTCATAAAAGAATGTCCGGATGACTGAAAATACACATGGAAGTGTGTATATTATACTTTTTTACGTATTTGTTGGTTTGCATGCCAGGGAACGAACATTTTTGTCTTGTCGGCCACCGGCAGATTTTGTGACTATAATTTTGGGGTTTTGACCTCCTTGGAACACATCTTGCTTATTCATTACTTAATGTTTGATCTTAGACCGTAAAGTATTTATGATTGTATAAAAAAAGTATTAAACATCTTATTGTACTTATAAAAATACATACATATACAAAACTTATAACAGGCTTCTCATTGTTTATTAATGGAGTAGACCTTCAACTATTTTAGCAGCAGTTTTTTTTTTTTTATATATATATAACGATAATTTTAACTCTTAATATTTTTTTTATCAATTTAACCCTTATTCTTTTAGTTAAATTTAGTCTTAATTAAAAAAAAATTTGATTATCAATCTTTCAAAGGGTTGAATTGATTTTTTTTATGAAAATACGGATTAATACATCACGACAATTAATGTGTACTTTATTTTTTTATGAATTTTTTTATAATTTTTAAATTATTTATTGAAGTGACCTATAAAACAAATAGTATCATGTCAATATGAACTATCATGTAAGTTGTCAAATTAATATCATTAAAAAAAAATGTTTTAATTAATATTATCCTTAAATAATATGACTCTCTTTGAAATATTAATAATAAATTTAAAATTTTTCAAAAAAACAAGAATTAAATTGAAAAAAAATATGTTTAAGGATAAAATTCTCATTACTCCTTTATTTTATAAGAGGAAAAAAGGTTGTTCAAGTTGCTAATATGAATGCAGTAATTATATGGGGACGCCAAACCCTCCAATGCAAAGTCAATGAGAGCTACCCTCCTTTTGACAATGAAAGGCATCCCCCCACCACCAAAGATTAAACTGTAATTTTATTAAGTAAAACTATATAACTTTGTAAAATACTACAATTAGAGCCTTTCCATTACTTTAAGATTTTTCCCACCCAAAGTCTTGTTTCTGCTACTGCAAAAATCGATCCAAGTTCAAATTTGTTGAAGATACATAAAAGGACAGCAGCAACAACATCTTCCTTCTGCATTCTACCACTTTAAACTCTCTCTTTTTTTTTTTAATGAATTCTACCACTTTAAACTAAAGTTAGGGAATCAAAACTTGACTTTATTCTCAAACTTATTATTATATAATATTCATAGCTCTCCATATTTTTGTTACTAAATTTTATTATTGTGCTAAATTTGACTTATACTAATATATCGATAAAAGTATTATAAAGGTCTTTGTAATAAGAGTTAGATTACATTTTGTTTTCCTAAAAAAAAAAAAAGACAAATTAGTCTCTGAACATTAGATCAAAGAGCAAATTAGTTATTTTTGTTAAAAATTTCATCCATTTATACTATTAAAAACTAGCATCTCTAACGGAATAATTAGATAGTGACATGTGACATGCCACAGGTACATCATGCTGACCAATAGAGACTGGTTTTTAATAATAAAAATGGATGAAATGTTTAACTAAAGGACCAATTTGCTCTTTAATTTAATATATAATGACTAATTTATCCATTTTTTTAAATAGAAAGGATAAAAATACAATCTAACTCTTATTATAAGGACCTCTGTAATACTTTAAATGCATCCATAGTTCCACTAAATACACAATAAAATAAAAGGGGGACAAAAAGGTGAAAGCTGGGGGACAATATCTTTTGAATTTGGTTGTTATGTCTTTGTTGATTTTTTTTCCTTTAACTTTTGGTAGATAGTAGTGTAGTAGAAACTAGATTGTATTTTAAAGGCTTTTAGAAAAAAAAAAAAAAAAGCAAAAAAAATACATATTTAACTTTAAAAATGAAATTAGTGGGAAGGATAATACCAACATGAAAGATAAAAGAAAGAGTTGGTGCTACTAAACATCTTAAATCTCAATCTCATCCTTTTTGACCTATTAACATTAATGAGTTTGATGTTTATGGTAAAAAAAGGACCGCAGCTTGGGATAATTCACTGCAAAAGAAGCTTCACTTCCATGTTAGCTAAACACAACATCCCATTTCATCAAACCATTACCTCTCTCTTTTGCCCATTGCCTGGCCTTGCCTTGAAATATTATGGCCATGCATGTTAGTAACAGTGGGGCTAACCCTGCACAGCCATTTATTTATTCTCTTTTCAGTCTCCCAAAAAATTTCTGTTTTGATACCATTACATATTTTGTGAATTTTAAATCAAGATTGTCAAAATTAGGATGAATGTTATCTGAAATTTTGTTTTTTTTTTATATTTAAAACAGTCATCTTTAATATCTTATATATATATTTGAATATTTCTTGCTTATCAGTCCCTTAAAAGAAGGCCATATTATTTCGATCCTTTTACACATAAGTTTTGATTGGGGGACCTCAAAATCTTAGCCAAAACTATAGAAGAGTCAAGCCAAAGTGACCCAAAAACTCTAAACTGGACAAAAGATAAAGTAATGGTCACGTTAACCACACTGGTGCCAAAGCTTAATGTTAAAACATTACCATACTGAAGCTGCTATACACAGGATTCTAAAATAATCAAACAATTTGGGTAAAAGTTATATGGAGGGTCCTATATTAGGAGTCGAATAGCATTTTATCTCTTCTATTAAAAATATGAATAAATTAGTTTTTATACGTTAAATTAAAGTAAATTGGTCATTCTGTTAAAAATTTTATCTATTTCTACTGTTAAAAATTGGTCTTTGTATGTCAGTGTGATGTACACATGGCATGCCATATATGTATTATCGTCTAGTTGTTCTGTCAACCATGCTAGTTTTTAACAGTATAAATGGATGAAATTTTTAACAAAGAGGACCAATATGCTCTTTAAACTAAAGAACTAAGACTAATTTGCCCATTTTTTAGTAGAAAAGAAAAATGTAATTTAACTCCTAATATAAGAGACTCTATAAGGCACTGTTTGAATATCAGGGAAATCTATATATACATACATGTGTATGTATATATTTTTGTACAAGTTATAACCTCCTTTAGAAACCCAACAAAGAAAAGGAAATATACAAATATATAAATGAGGGGACCCTAGGCCTAGGGTGAAGAGTGACAGGTGGGCCACTATAGAAGGAATATAAATAGAATTTAGGAGGGATTTGAATGAGGGTTGGGGTTGAGGGGATACACATTCCATGCGTGAGTGGTATAATTGTGGAAGGTGCATGAGATATGATGATATGAGAGTTTAGTATGGCGAAAGCTGGAATGGCAGGGCAAGGGCAAGAAATACTGAAAGAAAGGTGATAAAGGCAATGGGGCACACCACAAGAAGTGTATCCAATGTGGTGTGGGGGCGTCTGGTTTTTAGGGGTCACCATCTTCAGGTAATGCCAAACTTATTATTCATCAATCTCTGATCACTAAATGACAGCAATGCATTTAGGGTCTTTTTATTCTATATAGTATATTAATTATCTGTGCTGCTGCTTCTGCTACACTCCGGTAAAAATATTCGTGTTAGATTATATTTTATTTTTTTTATTAAAAAATAGGTAAATTAAATTAAAAAGTAAATTAGTTTTTTTAGTAAAAGGATTTTATCTATTTTTATTGTTAAAAATTGATATGATTGACAGAATAACTAAACAGTAGCATGTGACATGTCACATGTACCTTAAGTTGACATATAGAGTTAGTTTTTAACAATAGAAATGAATGGAATTTTTAATTGAAAAATCAATTTACTCTTTAATCTAATTTATAAAGATTAATTCACTTATTTTTACAATAAAAAAATAAAATATAATTCAATTTTTAATAGAAAGACTTCTATATTACTTTTAAGTATAAAAGTAAATATCTGGTGAGACAAATCTATAATATTTGTAGCCAATCCATTACGCCAGGCCCCGTACATTTGGGTCCATTCGGAACCTCTATTCTGCAATGGTCCAAAATTGATGAACCCTTTTTTATTTTTCTTTTACCATCTTTGTGAGCTTCATGTACAAATTATTTTTGTTACAATATATAAAACCAACTCTTGGAAATTAATAGGAGTAAAATGATAAAATGAGCTTTTTAACCATAACTCATCATTTTACATTTAATGTTAAAGCACTCTAATTTTTATTTTAAGTTTTTTTACTTTAAAAAGTATCAATAAATGTATTTAACATTTAACTAAATGCAATCATGTTTACTTTTTTTTTTAATCAATTTCTTAACAAATATATTCAATTCTCTTAATCACTTAAATTAGATTTACATCTTTGGTTACTTTCTGAAATTTAATGCTACTAAATTATTTGTTTCATTTATATTCTTTTGGCATGGGTGAAGCAGGGAACTTTGTATCGGAGGAACCCAAATGAAATTAAATATTAAATATTTAAAGTGTAGAAAAATGTAATTTTTAAATATAATTAAAAAACTAAAAAAGATTATATTAAATAATTAAATTTCATAAGGACTAAGAAGGGTGTTGTACCCTTCCAGTCCCTGCGCCTTTCGCTTCACTCATGTTCTTTTTGCTAATTTTTATTTATTTATTATCAACTTTTATTCTAAGTTTTTTATACAAATTATTCATTCAATCTATAAAAGAATCTGCACCTCATTCGAATAAAATCATTGAAAAAAAAAATAACTTTATTACCTATCTTATCATACAAATTATTCAAAGAGATCCATTCACACAATATACAAATTAAAGTAATTTTACACACTTCCGTAATTATTCATATGATTAATATTTTAATAATTTAACTGTTAAATTAATATGATGATAAATATACACATTTAACCCTAAAATATATTAATTTTTAATTTACAATACATACATAAATACTTAGAATCTAAATATGAATTAGTTATATGAGATAAAATAATTTAATTTTATTGACCAAAAATTAATTATGAGTGATTAAATTTAACTAAAAATCAAATATCCATATTCATAAATTTAAATTATTCATAAATAAAATTTTTGAGATAAAATATTTTTTTCATTTGATTAAATGAAAATTAATAACAAGTAAATTTAAATAAAGAATAAATATCCAATAATTTTTTTAATTTTTTATTTTAAAATTTATTAGAAAAAATCATATATGTCATGCCCAAAATATAAGAGATTAATTGTAATAAATAAACAAGATAATAACTAAGGTTGAATGGTTCAGTGTTTAGTGTCCTCCCTAGTGACCCAAGTTTGAGCTCCCTTCCTTTTATTTTTTTATTTTTATTTTCAACAACTTAGGATAAAAGTCACACTAACATATATACTGTCAGGAATAAAAACTAAGTAAGAAATAAACTTCAGGCCTAATGGTTAAGAGTTAGCTACACTCTCTAGTGTTCCTAAGTTTGAGCCACTTCTCTCCTAAGGCATCCATTTTATTTTTGGCAGCAATGAGAAAATTGCTATGCCACCCTCTAGGATTCTCAAACTGTAACACCTCTTATTTGTATTCAATGCCGGAACAGGGTACGAGGCATTACCGGACTTATCACACGAGTAAACATACAATTCCAATATATAAATTTTCGTCCAAATTAAACCATTCACTTTTAATCATAAAATCCCTAAAACGAGCCTACGAGGCCTAAAACATTCATTAGGGGCAGTTCAGGACTGAACCGAGATCATTAGAAAATTTTACGAAGCTTGAAAAAATTTCCTCTATACAGGGGTCACACACCCGTGTAGTTGTGGGACACGCCCGTGTGGGCAGGTCATGTGGTCACATACGCCCATGTCCCTAACCCATGTAACTCTCTGTTTATGACGTCATCAACATTTGAAGGTCACACGACCAAGTCACACACCCGTGTGTTTAGGCCGTGTGGTCAATTTAATTTTCATAATTTTTCATAAAATAGGTGCAGACTTCACACACCCATGTTCAAGGCTGTGCTGTCCACACGGCTGAGACACATGTCCGTGTCTCTGCTCGTGTACTAAATTTTAAGCATTCTGTTTTTCAAAATTAGGGTGCAGGGGACGCATGGCCTATCCGCACACCCATAGGACAGACTGTGTGTCACACACGGCCTAGACACACGCCAATGTGTCTACCCGTGTGGACAAAAACAAGGCTATTTACCAAGCCACTTGTCACTCTGTTACAAAAACACAATCATACCAATTCAAGGCACATAACATAACATACTTAAGCAACCATAATGTCAACAACTAGGACATCAACACATCATTCTCATGCCATTTTTATCATACTTAAACATCATTTACTTATCAACCCAAATCATGCCAATTTGTACATCTATGAAATGCATCATCATATGATTATAAGGGTGACCAACATTAGACAACATTTAATGACCTTATACAAAATGATTATCATATCATTATAGGCCAACACATTTGGCCAAATCAACTATGACACATATACAAAATGACCAAGCCCCTATACATGCCATACTTTTAAAATGCTAAAATCATTAATACCCAAAAAAAAGCCTTGATAATATGATGCGAAACTCCGACGATTCTTGATCCCTAAGCTAGCTTGGTGACACTATAAAATAAGGGAAAGAAAAGAGGGGTAAGCTATATAGCTTAGTATGTTTATATGCAAATAATAGACATCATATTTATAACTTTATTATACAAAATCCTTAATGGAAATTGGTATAAACATTACTAAACTTTCATAGCCATTTCTTACCTATTCATAACCTTACCATAAAAGCATTACTAACAATCACATATTAACTCATCGTTATTCTTCCATCCAATTGTTATATGGACTTCGTACATACCTGTATTACTTACTTTGCATGTATTTTCATTCTCATTTAAACTAGGCCCGTTGAACCACTCAGAATCACTAAGGATACTCAGGAGTCATACATAGGTCGTACAATGCCATATCCCAGATATGGTCTTACATGTAATTCAATATCGATGCCAATAGCCCAACTATGGTTTTACATGAAAACTCGTATCGATGCCATGTCCCAGACATGGTCTTACACGAAATCTAGTACCGATGCCATGTTCCAGACATGGTCTTACACGTACTACCATATCGATGCCATATCCCAGATATGGTCTTACACGTCTATCATACCGATGTCATATCCCAGATATGGTCTTACATGTAATCACATTTCGATAATCTCAATGTTATGACCCTTGTATCCTGTAATGTTCTTAGGGTTCGTACTGGACTTCCACACTTATCGAATTATTGTCGAACTCCCTCATACAATTAAACTCATCCACGTGGTCAATCATACAATTCAAGCAAAAATTAAACTTTTAAACATAATATAACGATGTATTATTTACATATAAACTTACCTCGGTACAAATGTAGTAGAATTTGACCTAATGGTCACATACCTTGTTCTTCCCCCAATCTAGGTCCAAACTTCGTCTTTCTTGATTTATAATAACAAATTTAGCTCATTTAATTATCACATTACTCAATTCAGTTCAAAAAACATATCATGGAAAAATTACATTTTTGCCCCTAACTTTTCACTTATTTACACTTTAGTCCGTAGGCTCTTAAAATGAAATGTGTTCATTTTTCTTAGCACCCAAGCCTAACCAAACCTTATACATACTTATAGCAGCCTACATTTTTCATTTATTCACATATTTCTACACACATTTTACAACTTTTACATTTAGGTTCTTTTTGACATTTTTACCAAAAATCACCTAGGAAAAGTCGTTTATCACACAACTAACATTCATATTCTACCATTAAACATCAAAATACATGCATGTCTAACATGGGTAAAATTTTAACATGGGTAAAATTTTAAACTTTGCTAATACTTCAAATTAGTCATTGAAAAGGATAGCTTAGGTTACGAGGATTTCAAAAACGTAAAAATCATTAAACAACGGGGCTAGGATGGGCTTACAATTGAGCTTGGAAAGCTTGGCCAAAACCCTAGTTATGGTGACTCTTCAAATTTGGCACAAGGGGGATGAAATTGAGAAGATAAAGACTTTTATTTGTTTTATTTTGTCTTTCTTTGCCAAATGACTAAAATGCCCTCAATGCATAACTTTGAAATTTTACCCTTTCATGTTTATTTTTATCCATCATGAGATATAATGGTCTTATTACTAAATAAGGACCTCTAATTTAAAAATCATAACAAATAGACACCCAAAACTTCTAGAACACATATTTTGCACTTTTTGCAATTTAGTCCTACTAATTAAATTGGACCCTTTATCGATAAATTTTTTAACGAAATTTTCACACATGCATTCAATCATTCTATATACCTTAAAACATTATCACAATAAATTTTTCTACTTCAGATTTGTGGTCCCAAAATCACTGTTCTGATTTGGCCTTAAATCGGGCTGTTACACAAACCCTATGTATTTAGCCCATCTTTTTCTAATTAGACTTGTCATCTTGTTTTGTTTTCAATTCCTATTAGAAATTTTCTTTTTCTCTATTTCTTCTTATTTTTCTTCTTTTCTCTTCTTTGAATCATATTTTTCATCCTTTTACTGTTGATTATTTTGCTTTCCTAGATTAAAACATCTTCTATTCAATTATTTTTCTATCGAGTTTATAATTATTGCTAATAACATCCCTTTTCTTGCCAAGAATCGGTAATCTATAATTGTTTCTAATAACATCCCTTTTCTTGCCAAGAATCAGTAATCTTTCATGTATTCCCGTAACTTGATTATTCAATGTTAATCTTTCATGTGATCCAATCAATCTTTTGCAGTTCTTGCCAACACTTTTAACAATCTTGTCAAATCTTGAAATAACCATTAATTCATGTGAAAATGTCATTTGAAGGACCTGATTTAGGTGAATTGAATCAGATTTGATCGTGAAGAACGTCGATAGAACCTTCGGTGAAAGGTGTGTGTTCTTTTGCAAGTGAATCATGGCAAGCTTTTTGTAGGTTTAAGGCTATACGATCTCTCACACAGGTAAACCATACGACATGTGCCTCTGAAAATCCTAGGCTATTTCGTAAACTACACAACCACAACTCCTCCACACGGCCTGCCACACAACCGTGTCTCTCTTGTAGAGTAATTTTTATGTATACCACGTGGCCATAGTTTGTTATACGACTTGACCACACGGTCGTGTAACCCTTCCACACAGCCGTGTGACCCTTGTTTTACAGTTTTGCTTAGAATTTTATGAATTATTTTTTTTTAGTCCCTAAATAGTCCCTAAACTATTTTTAGAGTTTTATTTCACTCAATGAGTCCTTGGTAATATGAATATTTTGGAATCCACGATTTGATTGACTGAATTACTACTTTTATATGCATGATATGTGATTGATACATGCTAGTGTATGTGTATTTCTGATAAACTGTTACTATTGAAATCTACCACTGTATTATTGATTGCATGTTCAACATGTTTACTGTTACTGTTAAACCGAATACATGTTAAGCATGTCTACTGCTATTGTTGAACTGAATACATGTTAAACATGTCAATTGTTTTGACATGATAATGTTACAAGCATGTCATATTGCATTGCATAAGGGGGACGATATGAAAGGAAGAAGTACTGACAATTTAATAATTTGCAACATTGGTGGTTTATCCACAAATCACAGGTAGCTTGTCTGCAAATCTTTTAACCAAAAATAATAGTGGTTCATCCATATTTTTTATTATAGGTAGTTAATCTGGAAAATTACTGGTGGTTTATCGACAATGCGATATATAGGGATGGATGAGTTCTGGGGAACTCTTAATATAGTGTGTAGCGAAGTTGGGTGGGATCTTTTCTGATAAATTGAAATTGCATTACCTTCATAAGCATTTACATGGTTGTGAATATTGAGATACTATATTAATGTGTTGATTTGAAATATTGGTATTCTGAATTGCTATTCAATTGTAATTATTCTATGAGTTGCCATTCTATATGATTTATCTACTGTTTACATTAATTTTCTGGTGATTGAACTCATACTAAGCTTCTTAAGCTCACCCCCAATTATTTCCATCTTTATGGATAACCTATCAGGTTAGGACACAGACTCGGCTTACAAAGGGTTTAGCTCAGTTTATTTTTAGCCAAAAGTACTTTAGACGTATTTTTAGGGCCTAAGTTTAGGGTTTATTTAATATGCATGTTATTTAATTTGGATGTTGAAAGATGGATTTAGAATTGGTTATGCATAAAATAATTCTAATTTTCCTAAATAAAAACTAAGTTGAAGATAACTTTTCCATTGCTAGGTTATAAAAATTTTTGAGTGATAAATAAAAATGGAAATTAACTAGGTTTTCAAAAGTAGTCACCGTTATAAGGAAAATGTTAAACTTAATTGAATTTTGTTAACTCGTGAGTTTTTTTGAAAATAGCCTAAGTTTTCTTTTAAGGTAAAAAAATGTTTAAAATGACTGTTTTATAAACTTCGTTAACTAATTGGGCTATTTTGGTGACCAATGTAATCTTTTAAATTCGGGCTTAACGTCTAGGTCGGGTTGAGGAGGTTAAATTTGGTGGTATCAAAGCCAAGTTATTTAAACTTGACCTGTAGATTTTTGGATGAGTTTGCATGCATGACATAAAATGGGCATTTTTGGGAAAAACCATGCCACAAAACTTTTGAAAAATTTATTTTCGTCAAAGAAATTAAATTCAAGACTCCGATGCCGGTTCTACTTCAGTTACTATTACTCTTGAAACTTTAGATAAACTGTGATCGTTAGATTGTAAATACTCAAGAAATAGCTAATGCTTGAAATTTTTGTTTGGAAATTGCAGATATACTTTAGATATTAAATTTCTGTGAGATCATTATGAACACTCATGATAGACATGGTAGGGTAGGTAGCATAGGGCTACACCTATTGAGCTACCCACTGTTCAAGGAGAAAATCTAATCCTTGAAGAGGAAAACTAGAGAACTCTACCACTAATAGTGGCGAAGGTTATGAGAACAGAGACAATGCAGTGTCGTAGGTGATGTTGAGGGTTCTGCAAAGGGTTGTTAGAACCCAAACTAGATTGGGGAGCCGTAAGTTTGTTACAGAGAGGCTCCGTTCGAATGGGGTAAAAATATTTAAAAGTGTTATTGAAACGACCCCTACCGTGGCTGAGTACTAGATGGAGTCAATAAAGAGGATTCTAGAGGATTTAGATTGTACTCCAGAACAAAAATTGAAGGGCACTGTGTCCTTGTTAAATGAAGAGGCCTACCGTTGGTGGTAGCATATTGTAAGGGGTATGTAGGTTGAACGTTAGACCTTGGAATATTTCTAAAAAGCCTTCCAAAAGAAGTATGTGGGCACTAGGTATGTGGAAGCTCACAGGCTTGAGTTTATCGAGTTGAAGCAGGGAGATAAGATTGTGGTAGAATATGAGGCTGAATTTTTGAGGCTTAGTCGCTATGCTCAGGGGATGGTTTCCACAGGATAAGATAAGTGTGTGAGGTTTGAAAATAGGTTGTGTTTTAACCTCAAAATTCAGGTTTCTCCACTCCAAGAATCGGTGTTTGAGACTCTAGTTGAGAAATCTAAAATTGTAGAGGAGATCAAATAGGTGGAACACAAAAAAGGGGAAAAGAATAAGGTCCTGATTAAAAGGGATTCTGGTTCTACTAACTTAAATACTTGTTTTATAAAATGAGCTAGATAGGGTAAATCACAACAAGAGGTTGCTGAGGCTAATTTTAGGGATAGAACTTTCAATTGTATATATTATGGTAAGCACTACCCTGGCATGTATTGGAGGAAATTAGGTGCTTGTCTAAGATGTGGGTCGACTAAGTATAGGGTTAAGGATTATCCTCGTCTAGTTGACCAGACGCAAGCTCTGACCCAAAATCAGATATTGGGTCAATTACCTCTGAAGGGCCAAGGTTAGAATAGAGTTACAAATATCATGGCAATTGGTACGAACCAAACTGATGCTAGATAGCCTGCCCTTGTTTACGTCGTTAGAGGTCATGCGAATAAAGATGTGTCTGATATCATCGTATGTATTTTTACCATCTATTTTGTCATAGGTTCCACCCATTCTTATGTTTCTTATAATATTTCTGATAAATTGGGTGTTGGGTGTAACAACCATAACCCGTATTCGTCGTCGAATTGGGGTTACAAAGTATTACCGTACAATTTAGAATAATTAATAACAGATAACATCAAGTTTAAAAAATTTAATTAACAAATTCATAAATAATCAGATTGGAGTAAAACATACAGTTATAATCTTTAAATTGAGCCTACGAGGCTTTAAATATAGTTTAGGAACAATCAAGGACCAATTCAAAACAAATCTGAACATTCAAGTAAAAATTGTAAAATTTCAAAACAGGGGTCACACGGTCATGTGTCTAAGTCGTGTAATAGAGCCCAGACTGTGTGGCTACTCCACACGCCTGTGTAACTGCATCACATGCCCGTGTACGTTGACCGTGTAACTAACTGTACCCATGTAATATATGGCCACACAGTCGTGTGGCTAGGTCGTGTAACTCTCTATAACCATGTAGCTTAAGGTCGCACGACCGTGTTGCCAGGTCGTGTAACTCTCTATGCCTGTGTGGACCAACTTACACCTAACACAATAGGGGTCGCCCATGTGGGTTGCCCGTGTGTTACACATGGCTGTGTGGTAGCTTGTGCCTCAAGCAGTGTGTGTCAAAAAATGAGCCCAAATATGCCATTTTCACACCTAGTGCTTAGGTACCTAAACATATTCAATAAAATATGATCACAAGTCCTCAAAATACATTTCAAGAACAACAAAATCATGCCAAACCAATCAACCTAAGACCTAACCAGTGGGTCATTAATGCCACATCTCAATCACTTAATAGTTCATTACCTTAGTTACATACACAAGCAACAATGCACACCCAAAATGACATATAATAAATCCATGTATGCCATTCATATCTCATGCCAAAACTTACCATTACCTATTTGTTTTGAACCATTGTCCATAACTTAGCAACATGCATGTATATAGTAAATACTACTAACCACCCACATAATGTGCACATCAAACATCAAACTTCATAGAAAGTACTTATGGACTATTATATAACATAACCATATTTTCCTATTACATGCCATATAAGCCAAGTTTGCATTTAAAATTACCAAAAGGGTCTCGGATAGTGTGATGCCTTCAAGTTGATCCAATCTCCCTATTCCACAAAACATAATCTACAAAGAAATAGACAGGGGCACGAGTAAGCTTACATAAAGCTTAGTAAGTTCGTCGTTTAAATGATAAAGCTTACCAAATTAAACATAATAATTCAAATAATAAGATTAATGAACAGAGTTCTTACCACAAGGTTATTGACAGAGTTCCTGTCAATCACAGTTCATAACAGGTGAGAAATGCTTAAACAATAATACAATCAATTTTTCCATATTTCAATAACATCAGTGATCAATAATCAACGCCCGATGAATGATATATGAATACGAGTACATGGTTAACCATCCAAAACACACCAGGTGCTCATACAAGCTAGACCAACTGATAACACACATTAGCACTAAGTGCCTAGCTTGTAGGCTAACATCTACCTTCGTAACACACCAGAAAACACTGTAATATAACACGATAGTCTACAACAAATGTAGGACTTCAGTATATTCAATGAATAAAAGATATACATAAATCATCATCACATCTCATACCAATCCCGTACCGCGTGCAAAATAACCTATTGGCATGCCAATCTTACTCTATCTTACATTCATCGGCTCAGGAGATATCAATAGTAACTAGTGTTTTTATCAAATCGTTATTTCAATTCTCATTTACATGATATCAATACATTAATTAGCAATCAACAAATAAGTTTCAATCATTTAATATATATTTAAAACATATTAGAGTTAACCAAATGAACTTACCAGACTAAACTGCATTGATGACAAAGGTACAAGGATTATTCAATAACTTCTTTATGCCTCGAATTTCAACCCATTCTTAATCAATAGGAGACTAAAGCTTGACTGAAGCTTTCCCCAACCCTAACAATTGTTATTTGGGTTTTCTAGAATGAAAATATGAAGATGATATATTATTTCATGCTTTAATGTATTATATTTACATATAATTTAATATTTATATAATGACCCAATATTTATGGGCACTAGAAAAGTGAGTTATAGGGCCTCCGTCTTAGTAAACCGAGTCATAAATAATTATTAAAGTAATTATGAGTGTAGTTGAGTGCTTAATTAGGTTTTAATTAGATGAATTTAGTCTAATTAAGAATAATTAGGAAAAAGGACTAAATAGAATAATGTGTAAAAGTTGAATTATAGATTAAAAGAAATCATAAAAGATCAAATGGGCAATTAAGCCACATTTGGAATATGAGGCGACAAATATTAAAAGAAAAATCTAAGATTTTTGTTAAGTTATAAATTATAAATATATTATTTTAGTTATAAATTATATTAAATTAATTTAAAATAATTATATTATAAAATTTTTATATGATAAATAAGTTATGATTTTGACAAATGGATGGTGATAAAATAATACATGTGTAATTAATATATGTATTCAATTGTAGTTTATAGATTTAATTTGCTTATTAATTAAGCATAAGATATTTATTATTTATTATCTATTATTATTAAATTAAAAGATATTTAATAATTAAATAATTAGTATAAGATTTTTGGTTGATAAAAAATTATGATTTTGCGAAATGTATGGTAAAGATAAAATATAAGTGTATTAATTTAAGTATGTACATTTGTAATTTTTTATTTAATTAGTAAATAGACATTTATTATTATTAAATTAAATTAAAAAAATATTTATGAGGTAAATAATTAAATTGTGAGATTTTTTGTATAATAAACAAATTAAGTAGTGACAATTGTATGGTATTGATGTTGTACAAATGTGAATATATGATTAAATATTTAATATATATTTAGAATAAAAATATATTAATATATGTTAAGCTAACAAATAAAATAAAGTAAATAAATTATAAAAGAAATAAAGAACAAAAGATAGAAAGAAGAAACAGATAAGTATTCAAACGGGGGAAAAGAAAAAGGGAAAGAAAAGAAGAAAGGGAAAATTAGGGATTTGAAGTTTGGAGTTTAATTTGGTAACTCAATTAGGTCCTTTATACTTAATTTTGATGTTTTAAAAGCTTTAAAACAATGTTTTATTTAAATTAAGTTGATATTTTAAGAGTTCATAGGCTTTCAAGTATAGTTTATGTTGAACAAAAAGATGAATTAGGGATTTAATTGAATGAATTTCAAGTTAGAATTGATAAAAGGATTAAATTGTGAAGTAAGCTATAAGTTTTATGTTTTAGGGACTAAATTGAGGAAAATTTGAAATTAGGAAAATATGCTGAAAATTTGATAGTTAAATTTGAGTTTGGATGAAATTTGAATAGAAATAGAGTGTGAATTGAATTAGAAAAGTAAGTAAACTTAGTTTGGATTAAATTGGGAATAAGGTTGGAATTGATTAGGAGTTCAATTATTTATTATAATTAGTACTGTAATTAATAGTATAATTATTTTAATTTCTGTAGTTAGCAAAGAACCTGAGGCATCTACATCGAAAGGAAAGGAAAAAGTTGTCGAGGAGTAATTGAACAAATCCGGGTTTGTATTACTATAATTCAAGTTATTTATTATTAAATATTAATTTTAAATTTATTTATTTTATGGTAAGTAAATATTGAGGTAAGTAACTTTATTGAATTGAATTTAGAAAATTGAATTGAATGAGAATTATGTGTTAGTATTGAATTGTATTTTGATTAGTGAATAGAAAAGTGAATTTGATATTGAAAGTGGATTTTGAAATGGAAGTGAATTTGAATTGAGAATTGGAAACCCTATTAACTAGTCGGGCCGAGTCGGATATAGTTGGCATGCCATAGGATTGGAAGAGTTGAGGGATACTTCGACCTCGAGCCGATGAGACACTGAGTGTCACTATATTTCTTCAGATAGTTTAGCCGAGGCACTGGGTACCAACTTTCTGCAGCTCTGCCGATGAGACACTGGGTGTCAACTATATTGGTTCGAACTATCCGATGAGGCACTGGGTGCCATTCTGGTGTGTTTGGTTGGATTCGCGTATTCGCTAAAGTCCTAGTCTATTAATAAGGGTAATTAAATGAAAAGTTGAATCAAACGAAATGAATCAATTGAACCATTGAAAAAAAAAACGTGATAGTTGAATATGATTTGAAAATGTGAATTGAATATGAAAATGTGAATGGAAAGCATGAACTAAATGTTCATGAGATAAATAATGGTTTAATGAGAAAGTAGACGATGTTAACTAATGAAAAGCTAAATTGAATTGTAAATATTGAAAAATGAAAAGGTATATAAGAATTAGTTTTGGTAAAATTTAAAGTTATATGATTTAAATTACTTGGTTATTATATTATAATTTGAATTATGGTAATACCACTAAGTAAATGTATACTTAGTGTATAGTTGTTTCCGTGCACAGGTTAGTAGAAATCAAGGTCCTGGTTCAGCATCCTGAGTGATCTCAACTCCAGCACAAAATTTGGTGATGTAATCTTTCTTTTGGTAAAGTGGCATTTACTTAGGTGTTATATTGGTCACTTGAAAATGTCTTATGCTTTTGGTTGAAATTGATACTAAAATGACATTTTGATACTTGGTTTAATGAAATGGAAATAGAATTATCATAACATGTTTGGTAGATTTGGTAACAAGTTGAAATAGAATGAATGAAGTTTATTAATTTAAACAATATATGTGAATGTTTATTTAGTAACTTACTAAGTTGATGTTTAAGTTATGTTTAGGTGTATTTGAATATGAAATTGTATAGATTATGATATTGGTTTTAAATTGGTTATGATTTGAAATTGTAGGGAAAGTTAAATATTTATAAAGGGGTTATATTGAGTTTTTTTTTAAATGAAGTCAATTAGCAAAAGTTTTATATGAATTTATGATTATATTATAATATATTTGTTATTTATTTAAGAATTATTTGTAAATTATCTGATATGTTCGGTAATGCCTTGTAACACTGTTCCGGTGACGGTTTAGGGTTAGGGGGTGTTACATTTTATTAGTATTAGAGCTATCAGGTGTAGCCGATTTTCAGCCTAAATCGGGCTCAGAACTGAGTCTAGAAGTACATGCCACTGTCGGGTCAAACTGAGTCAGGATTTTGGGATGCTGACCTATTTGTGTTTCTGTTTTATAGATTAAAGATGTCAGATGAAAGAATAAATGATACTAATGAAGAAATGTATACTGGTGATGAAGAGTCATATGGATTAGATGAAACCGAGTCGGTAACATCTAGTATAAATCCTGTAAGAAATCAACCACCTAGAGTTGATAGAAGAAATAATAGAGATGATTCTGATATATTGCGAGTTATCGCCGATGCCTTACAAAGAGTAGTGGGAACTGCTCCTGCTACGACTTTAGTACCAACTCAAAGACGGGCCCCGATAAAAGAATTGAGAAAATATGGTGCCATTGAATTTATGGGTTTGAAAGGAGTCAATCCATCAACAGCTGAAAATTAGATGAAGTCGACCAAAAGAATTTTATAGCAATTGGAATGTACCCTGTAACACCCCTTACCTGTATTCGACGTTGGGACAGGGTTCGAGGCATTGCCGAATTTATATGTAATATTCATGTAAAACCAGGCCATAAAATTTCATTCATCTTTAAAAGTTATTCAAACACATGAACATCATCCCTTCAGTGAGCCTACGAGATTCAAAACATACTTTGGAAGCAGTTCAGGACTAAACTGAAATCTTTGGAAAACTTAGAAAATTTTTCATCAAAATAGGGGTCACACGCCCGTATGGATATAGGACACGCCCATGTGGGTAGGCCGTGTGGTCATACACATCCGTGTGCATGCCCTGTGAAACTCTCTGTTTATGACGTCATTAACTGAATGAAACCACAGGGCCAAGCCACACGCCCGTGTGCTAGACCGTGTGATGAATTAAATTCTCGTAAATTAGGTGCAGACTTCATACAACCAGGGTACACACCCATGTCCTATGGCCGTGTCCTCTACACGATCGAGACACACGGCTGTGTCTCTGCCCGTGTGTTTACTATTGAGTATTCTGTTTTGCAAAACTAGGGTGCAGGAGACACACGGCCAGACTACACGCCCATGAGGCTGACCGTGTATCACACACGGCCTAGACACATGCCCGTGTGTCTACTCGTGTGGACAATATATAGGTTATTTACCAAGCCATTTGCCACTGTGTGTCTAGGCCGTGTGGACAATATATAGGCTATTTACCAAGCCATTTGCCACCTTGAAACACAAGAGCACATACACCCATTTAACAACACTTATCATGACACAATTAAGCAACCAATTCTTCACAATCAAAGCACCAATTTATCATTCTCATGACACAACTACCATGCATAAATTTCACCTATTTAACCATTCAAATCATGCATTTCCACACCTTCATAAAAGACGACATCATAAACATACACTTATGCCAACATAAGCCAAATTCAAATGGCCTTATACAAAATAAATTTTTGAATAAACTTAGGCCAATACATTTGGCCAAACCAATAATGACACATATAACAAAAGACCAAGTCCCTATACATGCCATGCTGACAAAAAGATCACAATTATCTAATACCCAAAATAACAATTCTGATAGTGTGATGCGAGCCTCCGACAAGTCCCGATCTCGAGCTAGCTTGGTGACACTATAAGACAAAGGAATGAAAGGAGAGGTAAGCTATATAGCTTAGTAAGTTTATATGCAAATAAATAGCATCTTAACTATGCAAAATCACATAAGGAGAGTTAATACATTTACACTTAAGCTCATATATGTTAAACTTACTCAAGCACAACTTACCACGATATCACCACTTATAACGTTCATACTTACAAACTTTCTCGTGCACACCTGTACCACATCATCATACAAACACACATATATTTTCTTATCTTTCGTTATTGTCATTGAACACATCAGAATACTAACGGATACTCAGAAAACTTGCATAATAGTGCCACATATATGTAGCCAAAGCTACCACTTATCACATTTCACATATATGCTCATCTCGAGCTAGTCACGATTCTGCTCACACAAGCTGATGGTTGAGACGTAGCTACTCAGTGCTGCTCACAAGAGCTGACAGGTGTTCGCAACAAATGCAAGATTACCTAGCCACTGGTAGACGTATTAGACCAGCACCTGGACATCACTTAATCACATAGTCACACACTTGAGTTCCTAGTGACATGTCACTTGTATCCGACTCTATTCCTAAGGTTCAACTGGGATTTTCCGTTCACATTTATCACTTGTCGAAAACTTGTCGATTATGTCACATAATACAATTCACACATTTAGTACAATAGTAAGACATTGAAGTAAAATAAAATGATGCATTATTTACATACAAACTTACCTCGGTACAAAAATAACAAACTTTGCGATTTAGTCTACAACTTTACCCTTTCCCCGATCTAGGTCAATTCCTCATTTTTCTTTATCTATAATGACACATTTAACTTATTTAATTATCACATTATTCAAGTTGACCCAAAAATCACATTAAGGCAAAATTATATCTTTGCCCCTAACTTTTCACTTATTTACACTTTAGTCCCTAGGCTCGTAAAATGAAATGTACTAATTTTTCTCAAAACCCAAGCCTAGCCAAACCTATCTTATGCTTATAACAGCCCACATTATCTTTTAATTTAGATTTTTACCACCAATTTTACAACTTTTACAAATAGGTCCTTATGGATTTTTTCACCGAAAATCACTTAGTAAAAGTCATTTATTACACGACTAACATTCATTTTCTACCATTAGACATCAAAATACATGCATGTCATACATGGGTAAATTTTTAAACTTGAACCCTAGCTCAAATTAGTGGTAGAAATAGGTAAATCGAGTGATAACGACTTCAAAAATGTAAAGAGCATTAAAAACGGGGCTAGGATGCACTTACTATCAAGCTTGAAAGTTAGGCAAACCCTAGCTATGGCTTCCCTTGTGAAATTCAGCCAAGTAGAGAAGATGGACACAAATTTTGACTTGATTTTTCCCTTTTTATTCTTTTATTAACCAAATGACCAAAATGCCCTTAAGGCATTTCTTTAAAATTTTACCCTTCCATGTCCATTTTTGTCCATCATGACATATAATGATCTAATTACTAAATAAGGACTTCCAATTTAAAAATGTATTTCAATTAAGCACTAAAAGCCTCTAGAACACTTATTTTGCAACCTTTGCAATTTAGTTCTAATATTCAAGTTGGGCACTCTATCACTAAAAATTCTTTATGATATATTCACGCATGCATTTAATCACATCACAAACCGTAAAAATTTATCGCAATAAAATTTTCTACTTCGAATTCGTGGTCCCGAAACCACTGTTCCGTTTAGGCCCTAATTCAGGTTGTTACATACCCCTTGAGAGTGTTTGATTTGTGCTATATCGTTGTTACAGGAGGAAGCCTATCTATAGTGGGAATCAGTGGTTTGACATCTACCAGATGACTGGATAATATGGGATCTATTTCCTAAGGAATTTTAAAAGAAATATGTGGGGGAGATGTATAACGAAGATAAGAAACTAATGTTTTTAATGTTACAACAGGGTGATATATTGGTAATAGATTATGAGAAGGAATTCTCAAGACTTAACAGATATGCCTCTGAGTTTATTCCAATAAAAGTTGATACTTGTAAGAGATTTTTACGGGGTCTGAGAGACGAGATCAAGGTATAATTAGTATCTCACCAGATTACTGAGTTCATAGATTTGATTGAGCGAGCCAAAATGGTAGAGCAAGTGTTAGGCCTCGATAAAAAGTCTTAAAATGTCAGATTAACTGTGAAACGTATAGGAACTACCAGCTCAAATCCGCAACCAAAAAGATCAAAGAAATCTCAAGGTGGATGGAAAGTCAATTTTAGATCAGATAGATGCAGTGGAAGCAGAGGGAAACAGACAACAGTATCTATTAGTAGTGTGAGAGGTCCACTTCGGAGTGTAGAAATTCTAGATTGTCAGCACTGTGGAAGAAACACAGAGGGAAATTTTAGAAATTGACTAGGGGCTGCTTCCGATGTGGTTCTATAGACCATTTCATCAGAAATTGCCCGAAAACTGATAGTGCTACACCCGTGACCTCATAGAGATTAGTATCTACAACTAGAGGCAGGAGATCTGGTAGAGGTGGTTCAGTTTCTAGAGGAGGTGGTGTTAGGAGAAGCAGTGACATTGTTACCCAGTAGTCTGAGATTAGAGTACCAGCTAGAGCTTATGTGGTCAGAACTTGGGAGGAAGTCGATTCCCATGATGTAGTAATATGTATATTCTTACTATTTTCTAAACCTATTTATGCTTTGATTGATCCCGGATCTTTACATTCTTATATTAATTCAAAACTAGTTGAGTCTGGAAAATTAAAATCTAAGATGTCTAGAATGTCTATTAAGGTGTCAAGCCAGTTGGGGCAAACTATATTAGTGAATCAAGTCTGTCCGAGATGCCTATTGATTATACAGAATAAAACTTTTCCTGTGAACTTGTTGTTCATGCCATTTGGGGACTTTGATATAATACTGGGGATGGATTAGTTATCCGAATATAAAGTGATTGTGGATTGTTATAAAAAGAGGTTCAGTATTTAGATAGAGGATGGGGACAAAATTGAGGTGAATGGCATCCGGATAAGTGTCTTGACACGCATCATTTCAGTGATGAAAGCTAATAAATTACTTTAGCAGGGTTGTTTAGCATATTTGGCATATGTTATTAATTCTGATTCAGTTGGAAGTTAGTGCAATTAGATCAGGACTGTATGTGAGTTTCCAGATGTATTCCCTGAAGAATTACCGGGCTTACCATGTGATAGAGAGGTTGAATTTGCTATAAAAGTGTATCCGGCTACAACACCAATTCCTATACCTCCATACCGAATGTCGCCCACTGAATTAAAAGAGTTGAAGGTGCAGTTACAGGACTTGCTAGATCATGGGTTTATTATACCGAGCATTTCACCTTGGGGAGCTCTGGTATTATTTGTTAAGAAGAAAGATGGCTCGATGCGACTTTGTATTGACTACTGACAGTTGAATAAGGTAAAAATCAAGAATAAGTATCTACTGCCTTGTATTGATGATTTGTTTGATCAGTTGAGAGGAGCTTTTTTTAATTTCAAAAATTGACTTAAGGTTAGGCTACTATCAGTTGAAAGTCAAAGAAAGCGATGTTTCAAAGATAGCTTTTCTTACGAGGTATGATCAATATGAGTTCTTTATAATGCCATTCGAGTTGACTAATGCCCCAACTGCTTTCATGGATCTCATGAGTCGTATCTTTTAGCCATATTTAGACCAGTTTGTAGTGGTTTTTATTGATGATATACTGGTTTACTCGAAGTTTTAGTCCGAACATGATCAGCATCTCAGGATTGTATTACAGACACTACAAGAGAAGTAGTTGTATGGAAAGCTCAGCAAGTGTGAGTTCTGGTTATCAGAGGTGCTATTTTTGGGACATGTTGTATCAGTAGATGGAATTAGAGTTGATCCAAGAAAGATTGAAGTAATTGTTCAGTGGAAAGCACCAAAGAATGTATCTGAGATACGTAGTTTCCTTAGTTTAGCTGGGTATTACAGAAGATTTGTAAATGGATTTTCGAAGATAGCTTTTCCAATGACTAAGCTACTATAGAAGAATTTTCCATTTATCTGGGATGAGCAGTGTCAGCGAAGTTTTGAAACATTGAAGCAGATGTTGACAGAGGCACCAGTTCCAACATTACCTGAATCAAGAAAAGATTTCATTGTGTATAATGATGCTTCTTTAAATGGTCTAGGTTGTGTATTGATGCAAGACGAAAAAGTAATAGCCTATGCATCTCTTCAATTGAAACCACACAAGCATAATTATTCGACTCATGATTTGGAGCTAGCAACTGTGATTTTTACATTAAAGATTTTGAGGCATTACCTTTATGGTGAAAAATGTTACATATATACTGATCATAAGAGTCTTAAGTATCTTCTGTCGCAAAAGGAGTTGAATTTGAGACAAAGACTATGGATCGAGCTTTTAAAAGATTATGACTGTGTTATAGACTACTATCTGGGAAAAGCTAACATTGTAGCTGATGCACTAAGTAGAAAAGCTGCAATTGAATTAATGACAATGTTTGCACAGGTCAGTATCAGTGATGATGGGAGTCTTTTGGTCGAGTTGAGAGTAAAATCAGTAATATTTGATCAGATCAAATTAGCACAATTGAAAGATGATAAATTGTTGAAAAAGAGAGAGATGGTACATTAGAAAACTTTAGTGTTGATGATCATGGTTGTTTAAAATATCGAGATTGGATTTGCGTTCAAACTAATTTTAAGTTGAAAGAGTTGATTCTACGAGAAGCTCATGATAGTCCATTTGCTTTACACCCCAGAGGCATGAAGATGTATCGTGATTTACGAGAACTATATTAGTGGCCTGGAATGAAAAGTGACATAGTTGAATTTGTGAGTAAATGTTTGACTTGTCAGCGAGTAAAAGTAGAACATCAGGTTCCTACAGGACTACTTCAGCCTATTAGTATTCCGGAGTGGAAATGAGATCACATCACAATGGATTTTGTTACAGGATTATTGTTAATAGCAAGTAAAAAGAATGCCATTTGGGTGATGATTGATAAGCTTACCAAGTCAGCACACTTCATAACGGTCGGAACCAGTTGGTCATTGTAAAAGCTTGTAGAAGTGTATATCTGGGAAATTGTAAGTTACAAGGTATTCCTGTGTCTATAATTTCTAATTGGGATCTACAATTTACATCAAGATTTTGGAGACAGTTACATGAGTCGCTAGGTACACGGCTTAGTTTCAGTACTACATTCTATCCACAAACCGACAGACAGTCTGAATGGGTAATTCAAATACTAGAAGATATGCTCTGGGCTTGTGTCATTGATTTTGATTCAGGTTGGGAACGTTATTTACCATTAGCAGAATTTTTTTATAATAACAGTTTCAAATCTAGTATTTAAATGGCTCCATATGAAGCATTATATGGTCGAAGGTGTCGATTGCCAGGGTGTTGGATAGAGTTGAATGAAAGAAAAATAATTGGGTCGAAATTGGTTCAAGAGACAGAGGAAATAGTTAAGAAGATCAAAGACAGACTGAAGGTAGCATTTTACAGACAAAAATCTTATGGCGATCTAAAACTTCGAGATATTGAGTACTCAGTCGAGGACTAGGTATTTCTTAAAGTCTCTCATTGGAAGAAAGTGTTGAGATTTTTCCGAAAAGGTAAATTAAGTCCTTGTTATATTGGGCCGTATGAAATCATAGAAAGAATTGGGCCAGTAGCTTATCAGTTGGCATTACCTCTAGAATTACAGTAAATTCATGATGTTTTTCATGTTTCTATGCTTTGAAAGTATAGAACAGATCCTTCTCATATCGTTTCTACTGAAGATGTTGAAGTTCGACCAAATTTGTCCTATGAAGAAGAGTCGGTTTAGATTTTAGCACGGGAGGTAAAGGAATTAAGAAATAAACGAGTTCCCCTAGTAAAAGTCTTATGGAGAAGTCATAGTGTGGAAGAAGCAACTTGGGAACCGGAGGAAACTATGAGAGCACAATATCCTCACTTCTTAGGTTAATTTCGAGGACAAAATTTATTAAGGGGGAGAAATGTAATGACCCAAAATTCACAGGCATCAGAAAAGTGAGTTATAGGGCATCCATCTTAGTAAGTCGAGTCATAAATAATTATTAGAAGTAATTATGAGTTTAGTTGAGTGCTAAATTAGATATTAATTAAGTGAATTTAGTCTAATTAAAAATAATTAGGAAAAAGGACTAAATAGAATAAGGTGTAAAAGTTGAATTATAGATTAAAAGAAATCATAAAGGACGAAATGGGCAATTAAGCCACATTTGGAATATGAGGCGGAAAATATTAAAACAAAAATCTAAGATTTTTGTTAAGTTATAAATTATAAATATATTATTTTAGTTATAAATTATATTAAATTAATTCAAAATAATTATATTATAAAATTTTTATAAGATAAATAAGTTATGATTTTGACAAATGGATGGTGATAAAATAATACAAGTGTAATTAAAATATGTATACAATTGTAGTTTATAGATTTAATTTGCTTATTAATTAAGCATAAGATATTTATTATTTATTATCTATTATTATTAAATTAAAAGATATTTAATAATTAAATAATTAGTATAAGATTTTTGGTTGATAAAAAATTATGATTTTTCCAAGTGTATGGTAAATATAAAATACAAGTATATTAATTTAAGTATGTAAATTTGTAATTTTTTTATTTAATTAGTAAATAGATATTTATTATTATTAAATTAAATTAAAAAATATTTATGAGATAAATAATTAAATTGTGAGATTTTTTTGATAATAAGCAAATTAAGTAGTGACAATTGTATGGTATTGATGGTGTACAAATGTGAATATATTATTAAATATTTAATAGATAATTAGAATAAAAATATATTAATATATGTTAAGCTAACAAAAAAAAATAAAGTAAATAAATTATAAAAGAAATAAAGAACAAAAGATAGAAAGAAGAAACAGAGAAGCATTCGAATGGGGGAAAAGAAAAAGGGAAAGAAAAGAAAGGGAAAATAGGGATTTGAAGTTTGGAGTTTAGTTTGGTAAGTCAATTAGGTCTTTTTTACTTAATTTTGATGTTTTAAAAGCTTTAAATCAAGATTTTATTGAAATTAAGTTGATATTTTAAGAGTTTATAGGTTTTCAAGTATAGTTTATGTTGAACCAAAAGATGAATTAATGATTTAATTGAATGAATTTCAAGTTAGAATTGATAAAAGTATTAAATTGTGAAGTAATCTATAAGTTTTATGTTTTAGGGACTAAATTGAGGAAAATTCGAAATTAGGAAAATATGCTGAAAATTTAATAGTTAAATTTGAGTTTGGATGAAATTTGAATAGAAATAGAGTGTGAATTGAATTAGAAAAGTAAGTAAACTTAGTTTGGATTAAATTGGGAATAAGGTAGGAATTGATTAGGAATTTAATTATTTATTATAATTAGTGCTATAATTAATAGTATAATTATTTTAATTTCTGTAGCTAGCAAAGAACCCGAGGCATCGGCATTGAAAGGAAATGAAAAAGTTGTCGAGGAGTAGTCGAACAAATCCGGGTTTGTATTACTATAATTCAAGTTATTTATTATTAAATATTAATTTTAAATTTATTTATTTTATGGTAAGTAAATATTGAGGTAAATAACTTTATTGAAATGAATTTAGAAAATTGAATTGAATGAGAAATATGTGTTAGTATTAAATTTTATTTTGATTAGTGAATGGAAAAGGAATTTGATATTGAAAGTGAATTTTGAAATGAAAGTGAATTTCAATTGAGAATTAGAAACCCTATTAACTAGTCGGGCTGAGTCGGATATAGTTGGCATGCCATAGGATTAGAAGAGTTCATGGATACTTCAACCTCGAGTCGATGAGACATTGGGTGTCACTATATTTCTTCGGATAGTTTCGATCAGGTACTAGGTACCAACTTTCTTCGGCTCTGTCGATGAGACACTGGGTCTCAACTATATTGCTTCGAACTATCGATGAGGCACTGGGTGCCATTCTGGTATGTTTGGTTGGATCCACGTATCCGCCAAAGTCCGAGTCTGTTAATAGGGCTAATTAAATGAAAAGTTGAATTGAACGAAATGAATCAGTTGAACCATTGAAAAAAAAAAAACGTGATAGTTGAATATTATCTGAAAATGTGAATTGAATATGAAAATGTGAATGGAAAGCATGAACTAAATGTTCATGAGATAAATAATTGTTTAATGAGAAAGTATATGATGTTAACTAATGAAAAGCTAAATTGAATTGTAAATATTGAAAAATGAAAAGGTATATAAGAATTAGTTTTGGTAAATTTTAAAGTTATATGATTTAATTTACTTGGTTATTGTATTATAATTTGAATTATGGTAATACCACTGAGTAAATGTATACTTAGTGTACGGTTGTTTCCGTGTGCAAGTTAGTAGAAATCAAGGTCCCGGTTCAGCATCCTAGTGATCCCTACTCCAACACAAAATTTGATGATGTAATCTTTCTTTTGGTAAAGTGGCATGTACTTAGGTGTTATATTGGTCACTTAAAAATGTCTTATGTTTTTGGTTGAAATTGATACTAAAATGACATTTTGATACTTGGTTTAATGAAATGGAAACAGAATTATCATATCATGTTTGGTATATTTGGTAACAAGTTGAAATAGAATGAATGAAGTTTATTAATTTAAACAATATATGCGAATGTTTTTTTAGTAAATTACTAAGTTGATGTTTAAGTTATGTTTAGGTGTATTTGAATATGAAATTGTATGGATTGTGATATTGGTTTTGAATTGGTTGCGATTTGAAATTGCAGGGATAGTTAAATATTTATAAAAGGGTTATATTGAGTTTTTTTTAAATGAAGTTAATTAGCAAAAGGTTTATATGAATTTATGTTTATATTATAATATGTTTGTTATTTATTTAAGAATTATTCATAAATTGTCTGATATGTTTGGTAATGCCTCGTAACCCTATTCTGGCGACGGTTTAGGGTTAGAGGGTGTTACAATTTACTAATTTACCTTTTTTAATTTATACAGAACTTAAACATCTACAAGCCCAATATTGTCCACACTCATCACCCATGGTATATTTGCCATTAAAATCCCATCCATTAATTGTTTAAACCTTTAAACTAATAACAATAAACTTTTACAGCTTTTTATGTTTTAGTCCTTTTCCTTTAATTACTAATTAATAAAGATCTAATAGCATTTAACCACAAAACTAGAGAATTCCACATCATTCCTACCATTTGGCCATTTAAGGAAAGTCCAATTACACAATTGATCTTTCAATTTTATTAAACTCTAATTAAACAAACTTTATTTCAATTTAACCTTAAACTAATTAGGACTTAATGAGCAAATAGCCCAAAAGCTAGAGGATTAACCATATCCACCACCACTCACCATTTTGGTCCTTTTAAATCTATAACGATTAACTTTTACCTCTTTTACAATTTAATCCTTTTACCTTAATCAAGTAATCAATCATCAAAATTACCGGGCAAAACTTCAATTCACCTATAATACGAATCTGTAAATATTTAATAAAAGCATTTACAACATTAAACTACAGAAACGAGATCCCAATACCTTATTTCCAAAAGCTACTTGACTTTTGGGCTAAACTACCTATACTTATTTATTCATTCAATTTATAAAAATTATTAAACCAGATAATATGTAATTGACTTATAAATATTAAATAACAATACGGGCTTACTTATCAGATTTGTGATTTCGAAACAACTATTTCTGATACTATTGAAAAATGGACTGTTACATTGGGGGTAAAGGAAACCACTATTGATGTTACCGTAGTAAGCCCTTTTAGGACAAATGATTATTTTAAATAAAATCTATAGGAGATGTCCGTTGGAGGTTGAGGGTGTAGTGTTTTTGGCGGATCTTATGGAATTATCTTTTGGGGAGTTTGATTTAATTTTAGGAATAGATTGGTTAGTAGAGCACCAAGTTAGCTTAGATTGTGCCTCTAAGGGAGTAACCTTGAAAACAACTGAGGGTAGGGAAGTCATCATGGTTGGGAAGCAACCAAACTTTTTATCAAATGTAATCTTCGCTATGGTTGCTGAGAAGTTAGTTCAGAAAGGGTGTGAGGTTTATTTAGCCTATGCATTGAATGCGAATATGAATAGCTCTACCATAGATAGTTTCTGAACAGTTAGATAATTCCCAGATGTATTTTTCGAGGAGCTACCAGGGTTACCTCCAAAATGTGGTGTAGAATTCCAAATTGGGTTGGTGCTAAGAACTGCTTTAGTGTCCATTGCTCCCTACCACGTGGCACCTAAAGAGCTTTAAGAGTTAAAAATCCAACTTTAGGAGCTTTTAGATCGCAAATTTATTAGACCTAGTGTTTCTTTGCGAAGAGCTTTGGTTCTATTTGCCAAAAAGAAAGAAGGCTCCTTAAGGTTGTGTATTGACTATTGACAGTTAAATAAATTGACTGTTAAGAATAAATATCCCTTGCCTAGGATTGACGACCTATTTGATGAATTCTGAGGTGCAATAGTATTTTCTAATATAGATTTAAGGTCGATGTACTATCAACTATAGGTGAAGGAGGTAGATATGCCTAAAACTGCATTTAAGATTTGGTATTGTCATTACGAATTCCTTATGATGCCTTTCGAATTAACCAATGCTCCTATTGCTTTCATGGATTTAATAGACCGAGTGTTCCGATCTTTCCTTGATCAATTCGTAGTAGTATTTATCGATAGCATCCTAATTTATTGTAATAGCCCGGTTTAGACCCTAATCGGAACGAGTGGTTTCAGGACTACTTAACCGAGTCAAAATATTATTTTTATTATTTTATTTCTATTTACAGCATGCTAGGATTACCGTATGAAAATTTTGTAAAGAAATTTTATAGTTTGGTTAGCTAATTTGGTAAAAAGGACTAAATCACGTAAAGCGATAAATATGAGTATTATAGCATAAATGGCTTATTTGACTTTGGTTTATTAAATAGAAGGCCTTAAGTTGATATTATACCTTTATAAAGGTTAGTGGACATTTATGTCCATAATTCTTATGATTATTAAATGGTTTAATAAAGGTTATAATGGTAAATTAGTTATTAAATTAGTTTTAATTAAAACAAAGCATAAAATAGCTTCATTTTCTACCATCTTCACTGATTTTTGAAGCTTAGAAAACCAAATAAGGGCTTTTTCATTCGGCAAGCTTAAATTCATCAATTAAAGGTATGTTTTGCTTCAGTTTTTAATGATTTTTATGTTTTTGAGCTCGTTGTAGCTCGATATAGCTAGCCCGTACCTCAATTTTTGAAATTGGTTGTGTTTTTGAAATGTTCCATTGATGAATATATGTTTATATTGATGTTTCTTGATGAATTATTGATGGTTGTTTAGAAATATACAAGTTTTATAAAGTAATTTTTGGCAAAATTGAGTGTTTTGGATTAAATTGAAAAAAGGTAGAATTTTTGTGGTTAAAATGTGAATAAATGAAAGAATTTGGCTTGTTATGAATGCTTGAATATTCGGCCATGTATATGTTTATTAGGATTTGATGTATTTGTTATAATTTTGAATTAGGGACTAAAATGTTAAAGTATGAAAATACAGGGGCTATTTTATAAAATAGGCCAAAATACATGTATATGTGTTTAATTGAATGTGTTGGTGAATAAATGGTTAAATTTGATTAATATAGATCAAGACAAACAAATCCCGGAACTTGATCGGGGGAAACGAAAGGTAGACGAGTTGATATTAGAATTACGAGCATAATCGAGGTAAGTTCATATAATTAGAATTAAACTTGTATAATGTTTATAATTGATTTTTTAATGTTATATGAAATTTTAATGAACTATGGAATTAAGTTTGCCTATTAAATACATGTTGGATTACATATTGATTATATGTACAATTTGATTACCGTGTCTCGTTTGAACTGTAGGAAGTCGTAGGATACAAGTGACATGTCACTAGGGCTACAGGGTGGTTGAGTTCTTACATTTTTTGTGGACTCACCACAGCTCATGAGCTACATGTTTAGTCTTTAGACTTACCATTCATCCTTCGGGATTACATGTTCAGCCTTCGGGCTTACCGTTCAGTCTTCAAACTTACTGTTCATCCTTCGAGATTACATGTTTAGTCTTTGGGCTTACCGTTACCGGCTCAGGAGGAGCATACCGTATATGGCTCAAAAGAGCATATATGATAAATTGACGGATTTTACAGGTTATATATATACACACTGTGTGTGTATCACCTGAGTATCCCTTGATGTTCTCAAAGATTCTTTGTTAAGTGAGGTATAAGTTTCATGAACTAAATGCTACAAGCACATGCTTATATGGGATATATTACAAGAGATAGAAGATGCATTTGAGATTTTAATCTATGTACTACATGAATTACATGTTACAAGTATATGTTTACTAGTTATATGTTATATGATATATATATTATATGGGACATTTATATGTATAGATAAATGGTTACATGGTTACATGAGTAAATGTTATATGAGTATATGGTAAATGAGTGAATTGATATGAAGTATGGTACATGAATGTTACATGTTTATTTCATCTTGGAATTGGGAGTATATATGATGGTTATATGACTAACATGGTTGGGATGGTTGAATAGGCATTTGAGGACATATGAATTGGATTAATATTGTTATTTTACATTTTTAATTGTCAATTTGGTAATTTAAATTCTATATTATACGAGCTTACTAAGCTTTAAAAGCTTCCTCTGTTATTTCTTTCCCGTGTTTTATAGATTCAGAAGCTAGCTCGATTTTAGACAAAGTCAGAGATTGCAATCACACTAACTGATCAAGCTTTCGGTATTTTTGAATCTTTGTAAATGTTGAAAATATGACATGTATAGGCTTAGTTTATCAGATGATGTTTATGGTCATCTTTGTGATAATGAATGTGGAATGATTTTGTCATATATATAAGTTATGTGATATGGCTTGGTTTTAAATGGTTAAACTTGCATGAATGTTTCTTATGATATATCTACTTTGTGGAAATGGTAGGTTATGGAGTGAATGAAATGATCATTTTGGTATGTGTTTGCTTGAGAAGTGGTAAGATTATGATATGGATGAGATTGGTATTTGGAATGTTAATGTTAGGCTTGAAATGGATTTTTGAAATGTATCCATGTTTGTGACAATCATATGATATTGAATTGGTTGCTATGAGATGGTTTATTTGAATGTTGTATTGGCTGATTTGGGAGCTTATTGGATATATGAAATGATTGTAATTTGATGCTTGTAGGTACATGATTATTTGGGGTATGAAAGTGGCATAAACCAAGCCTAATTCGTGCCACACGATCAGAGTGCATGGGCGTGAGCCTCAGCCATGTGCCCCCTGCTTTGAGCATGATTAAGTCAGTATTGCACATAGGATAGACACAAGGGCGTGTCTTATGGTCGTGGGTGTAAGTCAGTATGTATGCCCTGATTTTGCATGGCTTGGACACATGGGCGTGTCTACTAGCCGTATGAAGCACACGGCTTGTGCATACGGCCGTGTGACCCTATTTCAAAAATTTTCTTATGTTTTCTTAAATCTTTTATATGATATCAATTTAGTCCCTGATGAATGAATGAAACTTTATATGACTGTTTTAAACATGCTTTGATGGTTTATTATATGAATTGTTATGATGTTTGATAAGTTTAAAGTATTACTGCTCTGGTCTGAGTTACAAGTTCGGTAATGCCCCTTACCTATTCTGGCACCGGTTATAGGATAAGGGTTTTACATTTATGCTAAAACTGAAACTGAACATGATGAATATCTTAAGATAGTTTTGCAAATCCTCCGTGAAAAGAAACTTTATGCAAAACTAAAGAAGTACGAGTTTTGACTTAAGGAAGCCATGTTTTTGGGTCATGTAGTATCTACAGAGGGTAGTCATGTAGATCCGAAGAAGATAAAGGCTATTCTAAAATGGAAACAACCTAAAAATATTTTTGAAATCCAAAGTTTCCTTGGTGTAGTAGGGTACCATCATAGATTTGTTGAAGGGTTTTCTTTGTTTGCTATTTTAGTAGCTAAGTTTTTGAGGAAGAATGTTCTATTTAAATGGACGGAAGATTAACAAGCTAGCTTTGAAAAGTTAAAGGCTATGTTAACTTAGGCTCCAATGTTAATTTAACTTGAGTCGGGAAAAGAGTATGTGGTGTATAATGATGCACCCAATTCATGACTTCGAGTTGTCAGCTGTGGTATTTGCATTAAAAATCTGGAGACACTATTTGTATAGTGAGAATTGCTATATCTATACTGATCATAAGAGTCTCAAGTATCTTATCACCCAAAAAGAGTTGAACTTGAGGCAATATTGGTGGATAGAGTTGTTAAAGGACCATGACTTTTTAATCGAATAGCACCTCAGAAAAGCCAACGTAGTGGCATATGCTTTAAGTAGAAAACAAATGATCAATTTAAGGGCAATCTCTGCTAGGTTAAGTTTAGTGGATGATGGAGGCTTACTAGTTGAACTACAAGTGAAACCCACATTGACTAATGAGACTAAGGCTAAAAAATTGTTAGATGTCTTATTGTTACCATGGATTAAGTAGGTGGAAGATGGAAAAACTGAGGACTATGGGTTTAATGACGAGGGTGTCTTGTTGTTTTGTGGGAGGTATTGTATGCCAAATGATAAGGATTTAAAATAGTCCACACTTCAGGAAGCGCATGCTATGCCTTATGCCATACATCCCAGAGAAAATAAGATGTATCGAGATTTAAGGGAACTATATTGGTGGTCTGGACTAAGGCGTGAGGTGGTAAAATTTGTAGTTAAGTGCCTAATGTATCACAAAGTGAAAGTTGAACACCAGTTCCCTTCCGGCTTATTACAATCGATTAAAATACCTTTGTGGAAGTGGGTACGTATAACAATAAACTTTGTTAGTGGGTTACCTATAATGCCTCAAATTTTAGAGTTTCGAAATTTTTGCTTGAATTGATATTTGCATGTTTGGGTATGTTAAATTGATGGTTTGGGTGTGATTAAGGGGCCTTTGGAAGGCCCAAGTTAAAGCCTAACTCTTGGCAAAATTTTATTTTTTTTGCGCTTAGGGGAGTATGGGTGTTAGTTCTTAGGGCTTAAGAATTGTTGTTTGGGTTTTGTGACACAAGTTAACATGTGGTGAAGTGGCTTGAGGCGTCTTTGGCAAGGGGGAGAAAGGTTGTGGCGTCAATAGCAAGAGGATCCGGGGTTCAAATCCCCTTGCAAGTAAAAGGTTATTATTTTGCTATGAGTGGGCGGCAAGAGTTGGAATGAGGGCAAACTCTATCAAGTTTGTTGATGACTTCATAAGAGGTAAGGTTGATGAGTAAAGCTTGCTATCTAATTTCAAAGGTGAGTAATCAGGGAGAAAATCGAGGAGGAAATTTAGGGATTGAGGTTTGAGGGAAGAGTTGGCCAAAATTAGGGAACCTTAGAGTGCAAATTCGGCTAGTATGGTGCGGGGTAGTGCATTTTCGGCAATTGGGAGAGTTGGGTGCCGATTTCTCCTTTTGAGGTTTCAGGATTTCACATTTTGGCCATTTTTGTATTGTTTTCTTTAGTGCCGACTAGGTGTAGTTCTTTTGGGGGGCTCCATTTGCTTCTTTTCTTTTGATTTTAGAGCCAAAATCGTTATTGCTCTAAATTTCTCTTTGGCCGAATCTTCTTGAAACCGAAGCAAGTCTTTTTCTTCTCTTCATCTTTCAGTTTTCTTTAGCCAACCATTATTCTTTTTCTTTCGTCATCAATCATTTGTCGATTTCACTCATCTTCTGTGACAGTCTAATTTTGACCCTATTCCGAATGATGGTTTCGGGACCACAAATCCGAGTCAGAAAAATAATTCTATGTTATTTTATGTGTTAAAATTTTGTGAATTTGTATGTGTAAAATTTTCATGTTTGAATTTTGAATAAGTAATTTGATAAAAGGATTTAAGTGTAAGAAAATGAAAAGTGGATGGTTTAAAGTCATATGGCCAAATTGATCATGGTTTAGTAATATGGAACACTTGCGTGGATATTATACCATGTTAAAAGAGGTGGACATTTATGACCATTACTTATAAAGTTTATAAATTATATTATAAAGGTTATAATGGTCATTTGTGATTTTATATGTGGTTTTTTATAATAAAACAAAAGAAATCTTCTTTAATTGCCTTGTAAAAGCCGAACACATTCATAAGAAGAAAAAGAAAAAGTTTGGGGCATTCGGCTACCTTGTAAACTCAATCTAGGTATGTTTTCATTCCGGTTTTTGATAATTTTTATGTTTTTGAGATCGTTGCTTCGAATATTACTCGACCCATGCCTGAATTTCTAATTTTGATGATGTATTCATGAGTTGCCATTGTTGATACCTTGGTGAATTTTGTGTTTGATGTTGTTAAATAAATAATGTGTTAAATTACTAAATTTGTATTGGAAATTTTCATAAAAATTAAGTAAATAGGGCTTAATTGCAAAAATAGTAAATTAAAGGGGTTAAATCGTGAATTAAATTAAATGTGAAGTCTTGTAGAGGCTTGAGGAGTATTCGGCCCTAGCGTATTGAAAATAAATTTTATTTATTGAATTTTGGATTAAATTGTTAAAAGTGTAAAGCTTATGGGGCATAAGTGTGAATTGTCTATTTATGTGTTCTTAAATGAATTGGAATGAATAATTGATTAAATAAGCTTAATTTATAACAATTTAGATCAAGAAAAGGGAGAATCGGATTTGGATCGGGGAAAACCTAAAATAGACAAATAGCAGATTCGTAACGCTCAACGATATCCGAGGTAAGTTTTAAGTAATTAAACGTAGATTATTTTTGAATATAACATGATATATCATGAGGATTCGATTTTTATAATGTATTTGTATGTAGCCGAATGAGAAGTATGAAAAGAAAATAAGGTAATTGAATTATATTCGAATGATACTAAGATCTTAAAGGTGTGTTTGTGTTACATGGAAAAATAAAATTATGTGATTCGATATGTGAAACATTGCGGATTGATTTTATGTTATAACATTCGGGCCTTAGGCCTAGCAGGCTTTAAGCTGGTGATTTTGATCGGGCTTCGTGCCTAGCAGGCGTAGTGCCGGTGAATGAATATCAGACTTTGAGTGTAGCAGGCCTTTTGCCGTGATGAATTCAGGCTCTTGCCTAGCAGGTTTTATATCGGAGATTTGTTTCCAAGTCCGTGATTATAAGAATTCAAGTCGTTACGTATAATGAACAATGGTAATTGAGCTATGTGACATTTCATAGGATCTGCCACATAGGTAAGTATATGTCATGTATATTGAATTTGCTAATTTGACTGTAGACGAATTATATTAACTCTTGCATTAGGTTTTATGCGAAGTTACCTTGAATGAACTGATTTGGCCAATATGATGTTATATTGAGGTTGAACTATAGGTGGCATATAAGATTTTACTTATCTCTTATATTCGGCCATATGTGTGAACATCTATGTGAAAGTATAAATGATATTATATAATGGGTTATATAGGAAACGTTTAAGTGATGCTAAATATTAGTATTGGACATTCGGCAAGATATCCTATTGTGTATTTGTATAAGGTTATTGATATAATTTGTTAGTTTGAATATTATAAATTTTGATTAAGTTGTTTAATTTACTTAAGACTTTCTAAGCTAAATTGCTGACTTTGAGTGTTTTGTAACTTTGATTTATAGATTTTGGAGGTAAGTTACGAGCTCGGGGATCAACATCGAAGTCATCCACACTATCGTCAATCCTTCGGTACTTTTAAAGGACTATATTTCGAACTTATGGCATGTATAGGTTAAAACATTTTGTGAATGTTTTTGAACTCGGTATGTATAAATGTATAAGCCATGTGAATATGGCTTGTTCGTTGTGTTAAATATGTTTATATGTTTTTATTAACTAATGTGGTTGACTTTGATTATGGTTTATAGTTTCGGCATTGTTCTTGGTGTGACATGTAATGGTAGAAATGGTTATGAATTGCTTGAGCATTATTTAAAGTATAAGCCATGCGAATATGGCTTGTTCGTTGTGTTAAATATGTTTATATGTTTTTATTAACTAATGTGGTTGACTTTGATTATGGTTTATGGTTTCGGCATTGTTCTTGGCGTGACATGTAATGGTAGAAATGGTTATGAAATGCTTCAGCATTATTTAATGTATAAGGAATGACTCATGAATTGAGACTATGAGATAAGTATTGGGTGACTGTGATTGAATTATATGTGCCGAATGAGATTAGATGAAGATGGTATATGTTTGAATATGTTTGTATAAAAAGCTTCATGTATGTGATACTAAGAATTGATATCATAGGCATTACAATTATGTGGTTTGCCAAAATGGACATAATGGAAAGTGATGTAGTTTAGGTCCAGCCTTAAAGTCATGAATTATATGCATGAGTGGTTTAGACAAGTTGATGGTGATAGGTGAGAAGCCATTATTTATTTGGTTACGTCATTGAAAAATGACCATATGAATAGTATGATATGGTGTATAAATTATTAATTGAATTGCACCTCTGATTGGAATTAGTTGCCTTTAATTGCCGAATATATTATGGTTATATGATGGAAGTTTAATTTATTCATCCTATGAGATATTTTATTTTATTGGTTTTGTTGTGTACGTATGCTTATGTGAATTGTTTCATATCTTATATGTGCTTATAAATTAAATGATTATATATATATATATTAGCGATGTGACATGAATTTGTTCATAAGATATTATTCGACTTGATGATATTACATTTGATTGGATTAACAGATTTGAACCTGTGAGCATGTGAATGTATGAAAGTTGAAAATTGTTCGATAATGCCTCATAACCCTTTTCAGCGACGGAAACGGGTTAGGCGTGTTATATTTTATTGGTATCAGAGCTACGGCTTAGTCAGTTCTAGGACTAACGTAGCGTGTGTGAGTCTAGCTATACATGCCATAATTTTTACTGCGATAGTGTGATGACTTCTAGCAGTTGAAAATGTGTTTTCGTATAGTAAATAGATCCCGATCGAGCCGTAACTGATGATTTTGAGAGTATAGCGCCTATTCCTGTGCAATGGACAGCGCTAGTCAAATCTCGACCGACCTCGAGTAGCCATGAGGGAGAGGCTAAACAAGCCTTTTATCAAATGATGAATGAATGGTTTGCTCAATATATCCGAACTAATCCGGCTGTTCCACAACCCCTACCCCCGAATAATCCATTTCCGATACCTGTGGCACCTCTGATGGTTGATCTGATGAGATTAATTAAACCTCTCGTTGATAAAATCAGAAAGTACGGGGTTCAAGAATTCAGGACCACAATTGATGATGATGCTAAGTGAGCAGAATTCTGGCTTGATAACACTAATCGTGTATTCGAAGAATTATCATGTACACCTGATGAGTGCTTGAAATGTGCCATATCTTTGTTACGCGACTCTGCCTATCATTGGTGGAACACTTTGGTTTCGATTGTGCCAAAAGAGCGAGTCACTTGGGAATTCTTTCAGATTGAGTTTCGCAAGAAATATATTAGTCAACGATTCATTTATAAAAAATGTAAAGAATTTCTCGAGCTTAAACAGGGTCCTATGGCGGTTATTGAATATGAGCGAGAGTTTGTGAGACTCAGTAGATATGCCCGAGAGTGTGTTTCGTAGAAGCTATAATGTGTAAAAAATTTGAAGACGGGTTGAATGAAGATATTAAATTGTTGGTTGGCATTCTAGAAATCAAAGAATTTGTGGTACTTGTCGAGCGAGCTTGTAAAGCCAAAGAGCTTGGGAAAGAGAAAAAAAAGATGATGTTGAAGCCAGAGATTTTTGTAAAAGATCTTCAGGTAAAACTTTCCAGTCTTCATCGAAGAAGTTCCGAGATGATTCTAACGGATTTAAGACTACTACGGGCTTTTCTAAACGAGATTGAGACCGACCTCCTGTGAGTTCATGAGCTATTTCAATTACTAGTGTTGGCAATGATCGACAGGACATATCCGAGTGTAAGTATTATGGTAAATGGCATTCAGGAAGCTGTAGATTGCATGATCGGTCTTGTTTTAAATGTGGATCGATGGATCACTTCATTTGAGATTGTCCGATGTTAATCGAGCAAAAGACTGTTCAGAATGTGAAACCAAGTAACATGTCAACACGAGGCAGACCACCTAGGCACACGGGTAATATGAGTGGCAGTCAGAAAGGGACAAAAGATACAGCAGTCCGATCTGAGGCTTGTGCACCTGCCAGAGCTTATGCCTTACGTGCTCGTGAGGAGGCTTCTTCCCCAGATGTTATGACTGGTACTTTCACTCTTTATGATACTAGTGTTATTGCATTGATTGATCCTAGTTCGACTCATTCATATGTGTGTGAGGCATTAGTATCCAGTAAGACTGCCTGCTGAGTTTACTGAGTTTGTTATTCGAGTGGCAAATCCCCTGGGCCGGTGTGTTTTAGTTGATAAGGTGTGTAAAAATTGCCCATTGATGGTTCGGGACTCATTTTTTCCAGCTAATTTGATGTTGTTACCAGTCGACGAATTTGATATAATTTTGGGTATGGATTGGCTGACTTTGCATGATGCGGTTGTGAATTGCAAAAGAAAGACCATTGATTTGAGATGTCAGAACAACAAAATTATTCAGATTGAATCTAATGATCTGAATGGTTTACCAGCTGTAATATCCTCGATTTTGGCTCGAAAATATATAAGAAAAAGGTGTGAAGCTTACCTTGCCTATGTGCTTGATAGTAAAGTGACTGAAAAGAAAATTGAATCTGTACCAGTGGTGTGCGAGTATCCGGACGTGTTTCCGAAAGAATTGCCAAGTTTACCACCTATTAGAGAAGTTGAGTTTGGCATTGAATTAGTACCGGGATCGACTCCGATTTTGATAGCTCCGTACCGAATGGCATCGAACAAATTGAAAGAATTGAAAGCATAGTTGCAAGAGTTGACGGATAGTGGTTTTGCTTGACCGAGTTTCTCTCCCTGGGGTGCACCAGTGTTATCTGTGAAAAAGAAAGACGAAACTATGAGAATGTGCATCAACTATCGGCAACTCAATAAAGTGACAATACCTCTTTTTCTTCTCTTCATCTTTCAGTTCTCTTTGGCCAAACATTATTCTTTTTTTTCCGTCATCAATCATTTGTCAGTTTCACTCATCTTCATCCTTGCCGAATCTATACCTCTTTTTCTCCTCTTCCTTGTTCTTCAATATTTCCTTTTAGTCAAGGACTTTACTTTGGTTAAATCATTTGCCCTTCTTCTCCTCTTATTCTTCTCTTTATTTGTTCATGCGTTTGGATCTAAGTCGAAATCACTCTCTTTTTCTCAATCGATTCATAACTGTCACCTATTGGTAGCAACCAAATCCCTCTTCTCATAACCATTTCCATTCTCTTCATCTCTATTGTGTCTCTGTCGAAACCATTCCATCTTCTCGGATTTTTCACAAAGCCGATTACTCTTTTGGCAGAGTTGGATTTATCGCACGTGGTAAGCATCTTTAGTCCTCCCTTTTGTTAAAGGTTATGTCTTTAGAATGACCGATGAATTGTTTTTGGCTAAAGGTTAAGGATTTTGGAAAGAGGACATCGACGGCGTGGATCAAGGAGGGTTCGGTTTTGGAAGATTGGGAAGTATATTGAGTTGGTAAGGTGTCAGAATATATTGGTTTCAGTTGTTTTATGTATGCCTGATAAAGGATCACTGTGGACTTTAGGTCCTGGGGCCGAGGAGTAAAGCAAGCGGTAGCATTTCAGGTGTGTAACGACACCCTCTAATAGCTTAGATCGGCAAAAGCCGAAAATCCAAAATGCTGAAATGCTAGGATTTTGAGGTCTTGCGAGTGTACGAACGCTCGTGGTCCGATTTAAACCTATGAATCGTGGGCGTTTGACTGTAAGAGCTATTGTGCGCGTTTTTGTGCATCTGGGCTGTTCTAGGCCTTGATGGGCCTACGGGCTCATATGGGTATGCCATATGGGTAAAGTTATGCGGTAAGTGATATATGGTACGTTAGATGTTAAGATCTATAATACGGTAGGTAAAATTGGACTGAGCAGGATACACGAGCGTGTGTGCCCACTTGGCCCATTAAGGGTTTCGGGCCCAGATACACTATATGACTATATGGACTTTCTGAGTTGCTGGAAGTGATGGTAGACCTACTAAAAGGTTGTATTAGGTAATGAGATACTGAGAAGTAGTATAATGACCAGATTACCCCCGAAGGGTAAAATTACCATTTTACCCCTAGCTACCAAATGTCTATTATACCCCTATTAGTGGACTGTCTGTTTTATGTATGCTTTATCTGAATCTGTTAATCTGTATGCATGTGATAAATAATACTGTTAGTCTGCATGGGTTGGGTTTGGATTTGGAGGAAGTTTTGTAAAGTGGCACTGCCACGTATTTTGTTTAGTGGCTTCGCCACGTAATTTTGTTCTGGTGGCTCTCCCATGATATTTGATTTTAGCAGCATGGCTGCGATTTGGTATGTGGGCTGGGTGGGTTGAGTTATTCCCTACATGGTGTGATGGGCTGGTACGGGTGGTGTGATGGGCTGGACTGGGTTAGGTTATGCATCTGTTCTGTATCTGTAATGTGCCCAAGGCCCACTCTATATCTAAATAGGGCTTCGGCCCAGTCTATTCTGAATGTTTGATCTTTGATGTTGGTTGGGAAGTTACTGAGTTTCTCAAAAATCACCCTTTTATTTTCACCTATGCAGGTAACCCCTAACAATAGAGGATTTGGAGCTACGGGGGACTCGAGGTGGCCACAGGACTCCTGCTTCTGGATTTTGTTTTCATTTTTACTTTTATCGTTATTTTAGTTTCGGTATTATTTTTGTAATAAGGCCACTATGGGTTTTTATTTTGGTTCCACTGTTAATTTGCTTAAACCGGTAGACTAGGTACTCGGGTTTTCAAAATTTATATCGAACGTTTTTAAACAAATCTTGCGTAATGGTTGGATGATATGATAATAAACGACAACAAATGGGATTTTGTTTAAACATTCCAAGTTAATGAGAAAAATAGTTTTAAATTTGATTTTGCACAAAACGTACAATTTACTAATCAAGGTTTTAAAACGAAAAAAAATAGCGGATTGTCAAAGTAACCAATTTTGAATAAAATATCTATGTGACACACCAGATCTGGCCATAACATTTGGGCCGGGTTTGGGGTGTTACATTACCTTTAACACTCACTAAGAAAGATTCAATATGGGTGATGGTTGATTGATTAACTAAGTCAGCTTATTTCTTACATGTCCATATGGATTTTTTTTACTAGAGATGGCTAAGTTATATATTTCAGAGCTTTTAAGCTTGCATGGAATACCCGCATCAATTATTTCAGATCGAGTTCCTTATTTTACATCTCAATTTTTGAAGAAGCTACATGAGTCATTGGATACTCGTTTAGATTTTAGTGTTGCCTTCCATTCGTAAGTTGATGGACAATTCGAACAGGTTATTCAAATATTGGAAAACATGTTAAGGGGCTACATTATTGAATTTCGAGGTAGTTGGGAGCAGTATTTGACTTTACTTGAATTTGCCTATAATAATAGCTTCCAATCAAGTATACAAATGACACCCTTTAAAGCCCTGTATGGTCGTAAGTGCAAACACCACTGTGTTGGACTGAACTGGGTGAAAAGAAAATTTTAGGTCCAGAAGTGGTACCGATGCCTGAGGGGAAAAGTAAATTAATCCAGGATAGATTAAAAATGATTTTGGGTAGGCATAAGTCGTATGTGGACCTAAAGAGGAAGGACATTGAATATAGTGTCGAAGATTAAGTCTTATTGAATGTGTCCCCATGGCAAAAAGTGTTAAGGTTTAGATGAAAGGGCAAGTTAAGTCCTAGGTTCATTGAACTTTACAAAATCCTTAAGAGAGTCGACCTACTGGCATACCAATTAGAACCACCTCTTGAGTTGGACCACATCCATTGTTGGAAAAACTTCAGTTTGAAAATGATTTTCTTGCAGAACAAAAAATTAAAAATTTGAAAATCAACTCGGTTTGTGATATTTCTATCAAGAAACCTTGGGCATAAATCATACCTATGTTTTTGAATAAGCAAATCCTTTATGTTTCTCGAATTTCAACCAAACAACCTTCTTTTCTATTCTCGTACCATGAAGTGCTTCGAGTGTGGGCTCGAACTAAATGAATTGAAACACTAAACTAGAAAAGTTTCTCTCTTTTTGGGGTAAGAACAAAAATTATCTCTTCTTTAATAGAAAAAAGGTAGAATTGTTATTCTAGAAAAATATATATATAATAATTGAGAATAAATTATATATTTTTCGGTAGAATAACAATATCACAAAGTGGTCTAAATAGCTCTACCGGTTCTATTTATTTATAGGAGTAGAAAGTGGAACCCCTATTGAGTTGTAGTGGTTTAGTTCAAATAAAAAAACAATTCCTACATAGAGTAGGAAAGGGGTGGATAACACACCCTAGTATTCCTATTAGGGCTGTTGCCCCATTCATGTTATGTGAGGGGTTTTAGTTCTTTCTCACATTAGGTCCAGTTATGAGTACTTCGTAGGCCTTTTGACCCACTACTCTGTAATGTGATCCAAACCAATTCAATTTTTTCTATTTCACAAAATAAACTTCAATATTTATATATAAAACAAATTTCCCATCCCTATTTTACCCCCAGCAAAATTTTGACTATTTTATTACTAGTAAAATTTTGACGAATTTTTTGCTAGTAAAATTTCAAGAAAATATGTTCAATATTTTAGAACTCAATATGTTCACTATGACCGAATGGTTTATTTTTATTTTTGAACTTCAAAATAGTCCAAAAACATAAACTTATTCTTCTGATCATTTTTAAGTAATCCATATAGGATGATAAATTTTCATGTTCATTTCCATTTTTGGAAATCTACAGTCATTTCCAAATGATTCCATTTCTTCATTTCGGAGAAAACCATGATCATTCCTGAATGTTTCTCATTTCTCTTTTTCTATTCTTCCATTCATTTTTATTCAAACACGCAATTCATTTCTGATTTCAATGAGCTAGTGGAGAATCGATTGGTCATATGTAGTTGAGGCTCAAATGATTTATAATTAAGTTTTGGCTTTTTTCCTATTAACTATAAACTAATTTAGTCATGAAGTCATTCCACTATAGTATTGTAACTGAGCTCTCCCTAGCGACATACCATTATGAAAACAACTACTTAGTGCTCGTCTAATGACCTTGTCATTAGTGTGTTACCCTCATAAGATATCCTTTATCTCTTTGGGATAATATTCGTTCTCCCAATATAGTCCTATTTTATTTCATGGTTAACCATTACATCTTTCTTTATGGAAAGTCAATCATTATCAAATAGTGATCAAGTCATCGTTCACAAAGACGGGCGACTAGTGGCCACATTTACTTTTCATCAGCCATGTAATGCCACTGAGATGATATCATTTACCCATGTTTTGGGCTATGTATTCCAATGTTGTGAATGACGTACATACTATAGAAGTCATACACCTAATGTACCAACTTTTAATAATTTATCTATTTGAACTCAAGCTTTTACTTACATCAAAGTGTACGAGTCACACATACATAGTCTGCCATCCACTCAGGATTTAGATAAGTCACACTATGAGCATTTATAACACCCCAAACTCGGGTTAGATGTTAAGGCTAAATTTGACAATGTCACATGGATTGAAAAGTCGCGTAGTTTGGATAAAGCACTAAATTGTTATTTTAAACCAATCGTCCATTACTTATCATTTGATTTTAGCAATGATAATAAATTACTTGATTTGCCAAAATATTATCAATAGCGAAAGTTTTAGAAACCGTTGTGTTTAGGTAAAAACCATTCGTGTTAAGGAAAACCTTTGTTTCTAGTAAAATCGTATTTTTGTCGAGTTTTGCAGAAATATGATTATAGACGCAGTTGAATCCCAATTTAAGCAACCAGTTCGAAAAGTCCAAATTTTACATGAAAATACCCAGAAATGAAATAAAACCAAAGTAAAAACCATGATCAAATCCAATCCATGATATGTGGTTACCGTCGAGTCCCCCGCTACACCGATCTGCCTAACTCTAAAGGTTACTTGTACAAATCAAATAGAAATGACGGAGTTTATGTAAACTTAGTGTATAACCCTATAGACTTAAGCATGCACACATACATAAATTCAAAATAAGTCAATAAATAAGATTCAGACAGAAACGGATTCGGGCCTAAGCCTATTTTAGATACAGAAGCAGTTACGGGACTAAGCCCATCCCAGATGCAGATACAGATATACAGATCAAAAATCAGAAATTAGAATCCTACCCCTATCCTTTACACACCATCTTTGACCATCCCTACACACCATGTGGGGTTTAAAACACACACCCAGCCCTACACACCATATAGTACCAGTGTGGCACATAATAGATAATATGCAGTTGTGCTGCCAGATAGTAGGCAAAAATGCCTTTTAGAATAGTTCCTCCGATATACATCATCCCAACCCCAATGATGGATACAGTAAATGCAGAATCAGACATGCAAATTAAACATGCTCAAATACAGATATATAATACAAATACAGATATGTGTATCAGACAAGTTCGACATGCATGATAATAATATGCTCAGAACATAATATAAGTTATTATGAGCATACCAATTAGGGTCTAGTCAGCCCTTACCAACCCTACAGTAGGCCCACAGTCTTTTGGGATAACCTATGCAACCTTAGGGAAAACCTACACGCCCATATGGGCCCACACGCCCGTGTGGCCCACTTGCCCAGATTGGCCTTACCTGTGTGGATCACACGGCCTGACCTAGTATCCACACGCCCATGTGGCCTACAGCCCAATTTGGTCTAGCCTGTGTGGCTCACACGACCACATTCTAGCCATCACATGGCTGTGTCTTATGCATGGCCTGGCCTTCGTCAATCACACAGTAGGCCATGCATAAGACACGACTGTGTCATCGCACACGACCTACCACATGGCCATATGGCGTCGATATTATGGTTTTCAACTTTTGTCAAAACCTCATTTTCTGCTTTTTCGAGTACACACCTGGTATTATTTCGCTGCAAAAACACTCCCGAGACTGCTAACACCTAAAATTGACCAAACGAACCTCGAATTATACACCCAGAGCGACATTTTATTGAGCCAAAAATGATGAACAACCCTCTTAAATTGACTAAAATCTTATTGTACGTTTAAAGCTTCGAATGGGAAACCCTGATACCTTGATCTTCTCCTAAGCGCAAAATACATTGATTACTATCAAAATTAACATTGCTAAACCCCAAATCAAAGGAAGGATGCCGAAGGAGATCACTTACTAGATGAAAAAGGGACATGAACGTAGGAGTGATGATTAACTGTGAAAGGCCCAACAGGAAATCGCGAAGAATCGAAAGCAAAGAAGCGAGAAGAGAAGATTGTTTAGCAAAAAGGGAACAACAATTTGACGTCAGAAATTTAGGAGGGGACAGAGAGAGTGCCAAAATTTTACAAAAAGAAAATCAAAACAAAACAAAATAAAATAAAATAAAAATCCTGATAACTTCCAATATCCTCACTCCCCAATATTTTCTCCATCAAACTCCCCACTACTTAAAACTCTATCACAGTCAAAACTCTCAGACACCAAATCGGCAAAAATATTAGCCTTCACGCTTGCGTAGGGATTTGAACATAGGACCTCTAACAACTTAACACTCTACCTAACCACCAGACCAGCATACCCATTCTGACATGGTTTTACAAATATGTTAAGATAAGCCCATTGAGCAAGGTTAAGGCTTAAGTTAGAAAAATACCAAAATTTACCAATGATAAGGCTTGAACTTGGGACCCCTCACACACACCCAGAGCACTTAACCACTAAATCAGACTGACAGTTGTGTTAATTAAACACAGAAGTAGAGATAAATTTTTTGGGGCGTTACAACGTCAAAAGTGAATAAATCCATAAACGGGTTCAAGAACTATTCTGCTTGGGTCTTATTCGGTGTATTGCTAGTCCAATCAGCCACATCTATGTTTCCATATTATGGGGCTCATCTGTTTCGATGCCCAAGATAAGTCGTCTCCCCAATTAGACTTGATAGACGATATATTAGTCTTTTAATCGACTTGCTCATTTCTGATTAGACTAAGGACATGTTTAGGTTCGTCTACTAATACAAGCTATCTTTTCATATTATGATCCGATCACATAATACCATTTTAATATTAGTTAAACATTTAGACAGCCACTAAGCAACATTTGCTTCCATTTTTCTTTGCATGCAAAAAACCATGTGAGAAAAATTATAGAAAGTATATTAATGAAATTTTTTATTAACAAATCTGTTAAAAAAATTTTTAAGTTTACAAACTAATGTACTACACTTAGGGCATGAAATCCAACAGTCTGCCACTTGGCCTAGTGAAGTAGATGAGTCATATTCCACATTCCCATGCTCTTTACGTGTCTCGCAAAACTCCTAGCTAGTAGTGTCTTGGTAAACGAGTCTGCAAGGTTGTCCTCAGATGTGACCTTGACTAAATCTATGATTCCATCTACAATTGCCTCCATTATAATATGATACTTTTGGTTGATATGTTTCGTCCTCTTTTCATTTCTAGTCTCCTTGGTATTAGATATTGATACACTATTGTCACAATACAGTGTGATAGGTTTTCCATACTAGGAACGACTTCAATGTCTGTGAGGAACTTTCGAAGCCATATTGCTTCTTTGGTAGCCTTAGAGATAGCCACATATTCAGCCTTCGTAGTGGAGTCTGTAGTACAAGTCTACTTTACACTTCTCCACATGATGGACCTATCACCTAAGACAAAAACACAGCCCGATGTTGATTTCATCGAATTCCAACACATTTGGAAGTTAGAATCAGTATATCTGATTGGAGTAAGGTCTCCTCCAGAATACACAACCATATAATCCCTCATTCTTCATAAGTACTTGAGTATATGCTTAACTTCTTGCCAGTGTGTTGGTCCTGGATTCACCTGATATCGATTAACTAACCCTACTGCAAAACAAATATCTGGGCATGTGCATGGCATGACATACATGAGACTTCCTACTGCTAAGACATAAGGAACCTTTCTCATGTTCTATCTTTCTTTCGCTGTTTTAGGGCAGTCCTCTAAAGAGAGATGAAATCCCAATATAGAGGGTTGATTTTTCTTCTTCAAATTGGTCATTGCATAATGCTCCAATATCTTGTCTATGTTTGAAGCCTAAGACAATGCTATCAATTTGTTCTTTCGATCCCTTAGGATTTGAATATCTAGAACAAAATTAGCTTCTCCTAAGACCTTTATTTTAAACTATTAGGTTAACCACAGTTTAACCAATGACAATTTCTTTACTACAGCTCCAAGAAGTAGAATGTCATCGACATATAGAACACGAAAGACCATTTTTCCATCCCCTAAATGTTTGTAAACACATGGTTCGTCTACGTTTTTCTCAAATCCAAAAGTCTTGATCACTTGATCAAATCTTTGATTCTATGAGCGGGATGCTTGCTTAAGTCCATATATGTATCTAAGCAATTTACAAACTTTATGCTCGTTTTTTTTCGCTATGTATCCAGTGGGTTGCATAATGTAGATGCTTTCTTCAAGATAGTCATTCAAAAATACTGTCTTGACATCTATTTACTAGATCTTGTAATCGAGAGCTGCTACAATGAATAGTAATATGTGGATTGACCTGAGCATGACAATAAAAGATAATATTTCTTCGTAATCGATACCTTTTTTCTGAGTATAAACTTTTGCTACAAGTCTAGCCTTATTTGTTTTCACCTTTCTGTCTGTATTTCTTTTCCTCTTGTAGATCAACTTACACTCTATGGGTTTTATAGCTTTCGGTAAGTCTACAAGTTCTCATACTGAGTTGGAATACATAGAGTCTATCTCAGTGTTCATTTCTATTTCCCAAAGCTTAGAATCAACACTTTGTATCACTTTGTCATATGTGATTGGGTCAACATCTTCCTATTCTATAGAATTAGTGTTAAAAACAATTTAACTAGATTTGAAGAACTTAGGCCTACAGGAGACCCTCCACTGTGACGAGGCTCTTGATGATGTTGATTGTTTGTAGGACTATTATTAAGTGTTGGTTCTAGAACTGTTTCTGTAAGGTTTTGTATATTTTCTGTAAGGTCCTTGAGTATCTTTTTACTCTAAGGTTTGAAGTTATTCATGTAAACTTTTTCATGATTTGAGACTATAATAGTTTGCTCTTTCAGGTTATAAAACAACCCACCCTTTGTTCCCTTTGAATATCTTATAAACATGCACAATTTTGTCCGTGAGTCCAACTTTCTTGCATTTTTATCCAATATGTAGGCCAGGCATCCTCAAATCCTAAAATGATATAGACCCAGCTTTCTGCCATGCCACAATTCTATGGGGTTTTCGATGCTGCATTAGTTGGCACATTATTCAAAATAGAGAAATTTGTTTATACTGCATATTTTAGAAAGATATTGGCATCTTCGAATAACTTAACGTCGAACATACTATGTTTAACAATGTTCAATTCCTTCAATCTGCCATGCCATTTTTTAGTAGAGTGTCCAACGTGGTTAACTGGTATAGAATACCACTCTCTATGAGGTACCTTAAGAACTCATCAGATAAATATTCCCCACCTTGATCCGAATAGAGTGCCTTTATAGGTAAAACTTGTTGTTTCTCCACTTCTGAATGAAACTATTTGAATTTATCAAATGTTTCACTTTTGCGGTGCATCATACTCATATTTGGATTAGTAATCAATAAAGTTATACAATACTCATAACCACTTCTTGCACAAACGCTTATAGGGACACATACATTAGTGTGCACAAGTTCTAGGGGTTTTACGACCCTCGTTCCTATTGCATTAAAAGATCGCTTAGTTATCTTCACTTTCGAACAAGATTCACATTGTGGAAGATCAAGTTCTTTAAGTGAACTTAAGATGTCATCTTTTACAAGTCTAGTGATTCTTCCTGGGTTCATATGACCAAGTCTCAAATGCCAAAGGTATGCCTCATTAGAGTGAGAAGTTTTAAGTCTTGTATTCAATATTTCAGTCTCAAACAGTGCGTACATCTTTGGTTTGAGAAAATAGAGATTATTTGACATCCATCCGTTATAGATAAGGTTGTGATTTCTAAATATTGCAATTCCATTATTAAAAGTCATGGTCAAGAAGTTTTTGTATAAACATGCAATGCAAATTAAGTTTCTTTTGAAACTTGGTATATAGAAAGCGTCTTTTAAAATAATCTTCCTAAAATTATTAGAATAAAGTTGTACATCTCTCATTGCTTTAGCTACCACACTTGTCCCATTTCTGATCCACAACGATAAGCTCTTATCTCTAAGATCTTTCATGTCCTTGAACCCTTGTAGAGAAACACAAACATGATTAGTGACTCCTGAATCAATGACTCAGTGGTCTATTGAGTATTCCACTAAACAAGCTTTCAAGAGTTCTATATATTTGACTTTGGTAGCTAGGTATTCTTTCCACTCTTTATAGTTTGCCTTGAATTGTGCCTTCTTGCTGCAGAAGAAGCATTTAGACTTAGAGAAGTCTTTTGGCTTTCTGGTTCTCTTCCTTTCGACTTGTGGTAACCTAGAGATATTAACCTTGCCTTTCTTAGCGTATTTTTCCTTTCTATTTTAAGGAAGAATCAATGACTATATTTACTTCTGTTCTTCAAACTGGTTGACCACCGATCAACATCAACTCATAGGATTGTAACGCCTTTATGAGTTGTGTAAGCGTAAGGTTTTTGTTGCCAAGGTTATTTGTAGCCTGAAAACTACCAAAGTATTTTTACAAGCCTTTGAACCCCATTTCAATTTGAGTTTTCGATCCATATTTTTCTCCTTTTCCACGGCCTCAGTAAAGTAGCTCATAAGGGTGATCATATCGTCTTTGAACTGAGTGCCGAGCTTTTGGTGGGCATTCATCAAGCTAGTTGTGGCAAACTATCGAGCCAAGATAGCTTGGGCTCTGAACATATAGAGTACTAGTCACGCTTGCCAACATATAGTGACGAGCTATCTTATTAGACTCTTCCCGGCATTTTCTAGCCTCAGCTTGTGTGGTCGAAGGACACTTAGTATTAAAAACTATTTTAAGTTTCTCACAACTCAAGATAATTATCAGGTTCCTTTTACATTTCTTATAGTTGTTTCCATTCAGTTTGTTTTCAATGAGTATGTTCAATAATGGATTTGGTGCCATTTTCAAACTAAAAACAAAACATTCATATATTAATATCTTTGTATTAAGAAAATGTTTGAAAACGTTTTGTAACATTACAATATGCATTAAGATGATGCATGTGTCTTACGTTAAACCTTGAAAATATTTGTAAGCCGTTGCAATGATAATTCCTACACCCATTGAATCAAGCCACATTGGGTTGATCATGACTAACTAGTAAGAATATGATTTTCATCCAATTAGGACATGAACTTAATTCCTTAGGAATTCACACTTACTAATAATCATGTAATGTTTGGCCATCATTTTAACTTAAGCATAACTCCTTATGGAGTTACTTAACTAGAAGATTTTGAGTGTATAACCATCAACTCAACACCCATCACATCATGCACCAAAAATGAGTCATCTTGGGACAATCTCACTAAGTAGCATGTTGTGACTAGTTGTCCTCTTTAAAGGCAAAATTTCTTAATGTATCGTATGATGATACCTACCATAGGGGCCGATCCAATGATCATATGGTCATAAGAAAATTCTGCTTACTTTCTAGAAGTTACCTTAGTGAAATCCATATGACAACGTCTACATTGGGGTGGGTTCATTTCATGCCATCATAAGAGACCATTGATGGAGGTTGTAGGTCTTGTTTAGGTACCTTATCCCACTCAATATTTTAAAAATATGCAAGGTTTTTAATTTCTAGTTTTAATCATGTATGATCAACATATGCATGGCAAGTACATGTGACATTTTTTCCTAAACTATATGGTATGCTTATCTCATGTATGCATGCCATGCTATAAAAATTTTATAATATCCATATTCATTTATTCTCAAGAATAAATCCAATCCTAAACATGCACCCTCTCATTACCACACTTGTTACAGTAATTGAATAACAATACAACACATGTAGTTTCTTATTACCACACTTCTTATCTTTAATAGATCAATTGTGGATCATCTTATACATATGTATCACAATTATATTATATAAAAATATTAAACAAATATATAATGAGATGAATAATAAAATAAAATTGCCAACTAAGGTTTCCATGGTTACATTTCTAGAAAATAAATGAAAAAATTACATAATTTTTCGTCACAATGTATTCCTTGTGTCTTTGACTGCCATCACTCCATCTTCTCCTCATCATGGACTCCTTTTTAGAAAAAAAATGACATGTATGTCCTATGTCTGTTTTGGCTCACAAGAATTCCATTAATAAAAAATAATCTTGCATGGTGATGATATTCCACGATCTATTTCCTAAGAATAACAACATTGGAAAACAAGAATAATTATATATATATATATATATAATATTGCATTCATTCACACAAATTTCCCTAAACATGCGAATAATTACAAGAAAGCCACAACTTATCAAATATTAATCAAACAAGATGAAAAGATGGATTTAGTCTCGTTTGCACCATAAACATAGTACAATATGGCTTTTGATACCAATTGAATCAAAACATAGAACTAGAAAAAAAATTTCCTTTTAGGGTGAAAAACGAAAATTCTCTCTTCTTTAATAAAACTTGGTAAAATTGTTATTATGGAAATATATATATATATATATATATATGTAATAGTTTAGAATAAATTCTCTCTATTTTTTGGTAGAATAACAATCTAATGAAATTGTCTAATTATCTCTACCGGTGCCATCTATTTATAGGAGGATAAAATAGAACCTTTGTTGAATTGTAGAGGTTTATTTCAAAAAAAGAAAAAAAAAACAACTTTCTACTTAAAGGAGGAGAGGGGTGGATGACACAACCTAGTATTCCTGCTAGGGTTGCTGCCTTTTTCATGTTATGTGAGAGGTTTTGGGCCTCCCTTACATCAAGTCCAATTACAAGTATTATTAAGCCTTTTGAGTCATGACTTTGTAATCTTATCCAACCCGATTCAGGTTTTTCTATTTTCCAAAATAAAATTTAATCTTTATATATAAAACAAATTTCCCATCCCTATTTTATTCCCAATAAAATTGTAACGCCCCAAATTTTGGGCCTAGAAGAAATGGGCCTTATGCTTGAGGAGCGTTTGGAAATCGGCACGAGAATAATTTTTGTGCAAGAAGTGGCATAGATGAAGGCTTACTTTAGTGGTTAGGTGTCCTGAAAAGTCTTGGAGAAGTCCTGGGTTCAAACCTGGGTCTTAGCAAAATTTTTGGTTTTAAGTGAATAAAACCTAAATGCTCGGCAGTAAGCCTTTAAAATAATTGAGACTAAAGTGTGACACAAAAAGCCTAATGGTCTAGTGGCAAGTAGCGTGTTGTGCATTGAGGGAGGTCTGAGGTTCAAGTCTTGGATTGAGTTATATGATATTTATTTTGCAGCTGGGATGCCTAGTGTTTGTGTTGTAGTGGAATTCTGCTGAGGAAGTTGTGGAATTGGTCTTGGGGGAGTGATTCATGTGATATGGATGAGGGTTGTTGTAACACCCCAAATTTTAGGCCTAGAAGTATTGGCCCTTGGTTAAGTTTTGGATCCTAGCTTAGTATTTTTAGGAGTTTAATTTTGGCCTTCTAGAAGGTTGGAAGTGGCATGAAGATGGACTCTGTTAGGGAGTGATCATGAGAGAATTTTAAGGTGATGATAAAAGAGAGATAATAGGAGATTAAAGAGAAGAAGTGATGGTGCAGAATTGGACTCTAGGGAGGGCTAGGTTTGGCTATTAGCTATTTAAGGAGTGCCGAATTTCATAGCAGGGTTTTCCTTACTTTCATATAGTTCATTTTCTCTCCTCCTCTTGCCGAATTCTTTTTCTCCCCTTTTTTCCATCTTTGCCGAATTTTCCCTTTGCCTTTTAGCCATCTATTGTTTTGCTGAATATTCATAGTTTTCTCCTTTTTCCGATTTCTTTCCTTAATCTCTTAAAAGCCGAATACCCATATCCCGTTTGCTGATTTCTTTTGATTTCCTTCATCACAGATCTGTTTTGTTATTTGCAACCCTTAATCGAGTTTTTAAAAGTCGAGGGTACACTTAGTAGATATCTAGGCCACGAGATCGAAGACTAGTTTTGGTAAGTGCTTAGTTAACCATCTTTTAGTGTGTTTTGATAAAAGCCAAAGGGCTATCTAATCCTCTCTTTTCTTGTCGATTAACCCTGTTAAACTAGGAGTAGGGTTCTAAGATTCCAAGGGTGGAAAAGACCTCTAGCGGATGATCTAAGAATATTCGAGAATATTTGCTAAGGAAAGGCTAGGAAAGCCAAAGGTACACGGTAAGGTTACGGTAAGGCTTCGGGATTTGATTAAGTTGTAGTTTAAGGTATAGAATTGATTTGAAAGTGGTTTTGATTGTAGGTTGAGGCTGAGAATAATGTAGTGCGGGTCGTCAATCAGGTGTGTACATACACTACACACATGTTAAAGTGGCAAAAGCCGAAAATCCTGAAATCCCGAATGGGCCTGCCGAATTTGTGGGCCTAAATTGGCAAAATTCTGATATGAAATCTTTTGATGGATTGACATGCATGATTGTTTGATTGAATTATTATTGGGCCTAATGGGCTACATAAGCATGCTTAGGGCTTAATGGGTTTTATAAATATGATTGGGCCTAGTGGGCCTTATGAGATTGTAGAAATGCATACTAGGGTTTTTAATGGACTATAGGCCTAGTTCTAATCTCTCAAATTTTACATAAGACTTAATTAAATAATTAAACATGTTCGTGGACAAGTTGTTAGACTAAGGTGTGGCAATGGATGTGTACATGTCTAGGATTGGATCTAGGAAGAGCTTGGTACTTAAGCGGTCTGAGTGACCCACCTCTTCTTCTCTTGAATCCTACCTGGTGCATAGAGTCCGTTCATCTTAGCCGCGAGGACTTGTTGATGGGCCAAAATTCATAACTAAAATCTGTATCATTAGGAAATTACAAAAATACCCTTCTAGGATGGAATTACGAAAATACCCTCTAAGGTAGAATTACTATAATGCCTTAAAGGGTAGAATTACTAAAACACCCTCATACATCCTTGTAGGATAGAAAATTATCGAAATACCCTAGGTAGTGAATTGACCAAAATACCCCTAAGTGCTTAATATGTGAAAATAAGTGAAAATATGTGAAAATGTGTGCAAATGTGTATGTTGCATTCATGAATTGTATGTTGTAATTGGGTGGGTTTGATGATACGGAGGAAGTGTTTTGAGGATCGCATAGTTGCTTGACGACTGTGGATCCACCGTAGGCTTTCAAGCCACCGAGTAGCTTTCCTACACTGCACATTATATAGCAGCCCCACTGCAACGATTGAGTAGTGCCGCAACCGGTGCTACCTTTGGAGTGTAGGGATGGGTTGGTTTATATTTATATCCCCATAGGAGTGTAGGGTTGGTACGGGTGGAGTGCAGGGTTCGATTCGGAGTGGGAGCATTGCATACATGTAACTCTGATATGATATGATATGAGGTCATTGTGGGCTAAGGCCCAGACCACCGATATTGCTCGGAGATAGCCACACTGCAAGTTACTTAGGAATTTTTTTTTAAATATTGATTTATTAAGTGATTTATGATAATTATTTTTTTTAACCTTCTCTGTGATGTAATAAGGCTATGTAACTCCGGTTTCACTATTTACTTGGGATTTATTTAGTTACCATTATATTAAATAAACATGGGTTTTTTTCTAATTATTTGTTTAATTAAATTTTTCAATTTTTAACTAAGTAAATTCTTTTCAAGTATATTTCGTTCGAACTAAGTTCTAACTAAACCGTTTTAAAAGCAACTCTTCAATGTGACATCGCCAGATTCGGGCTTAACTTCTAGGCCGAGTTGGGGTGTTACAGTTGTTATGGATTTGGAGGAGGAAAAGGTGGAGAAAATCGTGGGATTCAATTTGGTGAAGAGTTGTGGCTGATTAGGGAATGAGGGGGAATGCAAATTCGGCTAAGGGTTCTTTGGTTGGGGGAATTTGACAATTTGGGGAGCATTTGAGGTTATTGTGCCGAATGTGGTTTAACTATTGAGGGAATTGTTTTCGTCATTTCGTTTAGGGTCTTTTGTTCAAAGTCTTGAAGTGCCAAAATTGCTTCAGTTCTTGCTCTCTGTTTTTGTGTGTATTGCCAAATTTTCTCTCCTCTCATTCTTAGTCTTGTTTCTTTTATTTGCCAAAATCGAATGGTGTTTTTCCCTTTGCTTTTCATTCTTTCTCAATCATAGCTGATTTCTTTTTTGGTGCTTGGTCGAATACACCAACTTGAAATAGCCGATTCCACGATCTTTTCTTTCTTTCCTTGTTTTAACAGAATCTGTATTCTACGTTCCACATTTTCAACCTCTCTGCTCTTCTATTTTACTCTCCTCTCTTGATCACTCATAATCTGAAGCTCTCCTCTTGCAAGCAATCTAGTTCGTGAGGCCAAAGGCTAAATCTCCGTAAGTGTTTATCTTTCTACCCCTTTTGGCATTTTGTTTTGAAAAGGCTGAACTTCTCATCTTTGCTCTTTGAAATTCGATCGACTTTAGTGGGTGTTCATCTGACCGATTATGACCCTTTCGTACTATCTCAGTCGTTCTGTTTGATTTTGCAGGTCTTCTTAAACAATCAGGTCCTCGAAGAGTGAAGAATTCTCAAGGGATTTAGGATCCCTCTTCTGGCAATCAATCGATTTTGGGAGGTAAGTGTTGTTAGGTTGAATATTTTTTGACTTATGGATTAGACTTAAAACCATATTCTCGTAAGCAGTTTTGTTAATAGGGTTTGTAATACTACAGATATTTGACCAAGGAGGGTAACCGATTGTGGTCAGTGGACTTAGGAGATTTCAGGACTTTCGTTTAAGCAAGGTGAGGAAGGTTTATGTTTTGGGGTTAAGTGTTGAGAAGGAATTAAGCTTAAACGATGTATGGTGCACAAAGGGTTTTTGGATTATAGGTTCGGTACGAGTAGGTTAAACGCACGTTTCATAAATAGGTGTGCACTCACACTATTAGATCGTAGATCGACGAAAAGCCGAAATACCAAAATACCGAAATGCCAAAATGTCGAAAAGCTGAAAGTACAACAATGGTTGCCACACAAGCGTACAAAGGCCCGTGTGGAGAATTCGATGCAATAGTAAAAGCCACCATGAGCGACCTTATGGGCTTAGGTCGATTTTGGGCCGAAGTAGGCTGTGTGGGCCTAATGGGCTCGTGGGCCTCACACGGGACTTTGTCATGGATATGTGGAAATATTGGACCTGACTATGTCGTTCACATGGCTAAGGTTGATTTTGGGCTTAGCGGGCCAAATAAGCATGTGGGCCCCACTTGGGCTATGTAATGGGCTTGGGCCTAATTGTACATTTCGATTGCAAAAGGTTGCACGAGTCCCTCGAGACGATTGTGAACCTATTGATGGGTCGGTATGTAACACCCCAAACCCGGCCTAGACGTTATGACCAAATCTGGCGTGTTACATGGACTTACGACTAAGTAGGTGTTCTTCACTTGATGTGACTAAAGTGATTTGTGTAAAAACAGTGGGTTAGTGAAAAGTCGGTTTAATAAGTCTTTAGTTTATCCATTTTGTTACGCTTGTTGAGTTTTGAAAATGTTTGTTAAATTTGGAAACCCGCGCAACCTATATCTAGCAGTTTTTATATAGTATAAATAAATCAGTAAATAAAAACCATATCGGAAAAAGAAATTAAAAGAGCGGCCTTATTACAACTTAAAACCCGAAATTTAAAAATTAAATAATTAAAATGGACTAACTAAAATAGAAACCAACTTTGCAGATGATGTGGCCACTCCGAATCTCTCGCAGCTCCAAGCCCACTATGGTTGGGGATTACCTACAGGAATGAAAATAAATGGTGAGTTTGGTGAACTCAGTGTGTAACATAACCCAACCATAGCCCAAAATAGATCAAGCCTCAGAGTCAGATTTATTTGGGCCTTGGCCCAGTACAGAAATCAGAATGAAGCCCGTAGGCCCATAACAGATACAAAACAGATCAATCACATATGCAGAAAGCTCAACCTAGATCCATCCATAACATCTCCGTACCAGCCTTGCACCATGTAAGGAGACTACTCGACCCACCCATCCGCTACACACCACAGTATTTACAGCAAGGCTGCCAGATATTGTGACGAAGTCGCCAGATACAGATATTGTGGCGAGGCCACCAGAATAGATATATATGTATATATATATATGGCGAGGCCACCAGAATAGATATATGTGGCGAGGCCACCAAAACGCTTCCTCCACCCATATAACCCATAACCCATGCAACAGATATACATGTCATAACATACATCATGCAGAATCAGAATATTATGCATCTCAGATAAACTTAACCCTAAGGGTATAACGGTCATTCTGTACATAGGGGTATAATGGCAATTTCACATACTTAGGGGTATTTCATTAATTTTAATCATTCTCAGAGATTTTATACTTATTATACACACTATTATTCCATTTTTCGTTATGGTAGTATATCTTAACATAGTTAACAGGTTTGGCCTCCTAAGCCCAAAACCCCTAATGGGCCCTACAGCATCTATTAGTAACTTAAACCCAGTTAATCCAAGTTTTATGATCAGATTACCGATTTTAATCGTATTGTTTTATACAATCTAACAGAACATCTTTAATGGCTATCTTGATCTATATGGGCTCAGAAGCCCATTGGGCCCATATTTGGCCCATCGAGGCCCAACTTACCAAAACGTACGGAATTACGCTCTCTGCAATTCTACCATCTACTGCTTCAGATCCAACCATCACAGAGTAATTGCATACTCACAGATCCTCACTGTACCGACCGTTCAGTCACTTTCAGTCACTTTTCGGCTTTTGCCGATTTAGTATATAGAGGTATGGTACACACCTGTTAACTGACGAAGTGTTGACAAGATCCTCACATGAAAAGCCTACAATCGATCACTAACGCGTTAGCCTAATAATCGACAACACTTAAAGCCTTAACCCCCCTTACCACATTCGGCCAACATGGCCTAAGTCCCTAAAAATCTTACCTTTCTGCCGAATATGGACTAGATCTAGATGTCCAACTATGTTAGTCTTCAAAGCCCCTTGCTGTACGTCTCTTTGTCCAAACTAGCGCATACAAAACCAAAGAAAGAGAAACCAAAAAACCCTCAGTCCAATTGTTAATCACCTCTAAAGGGTTTCGACTAATACCTTAACCATATGCAACTAACGAAAATTGTTGAGTACTTACCAATATGTTAATCGGCCCAAGAAGAATCCTTAAATGCCTCCTTAATCCCGTTCTACGCTAGATCCAATTGTGAAGCTGAGATTAATCCTCAATCCAAATAACTAGAGATTCGGTCGACAAACTATAGAAGGGTTTAATAGCGAGAAAAATAAGAAAAGAAATGAGAGAGTGATGATGGTGAGATGGTTCGGCTATGGGGTTGTAGAAGATACTAACAAATGAAGAGAAAGAAGAGAATATGAGACTAGGAAGAAATTGGCAAACTGCAATGGAGGTTTCGGTCAACAAAAGCAATCGATTTCAAAGGATTTTGGTCAAAAAGGTGAATAAGAAATGGAAGTAAGATGAAGAAGACGAGATACGGTTGACAGAAGAAGAAGATGAATTTGGCTAGAAAAGGGAATGATGGTATGGAATCGATTTGTGGTGTGGAAAAAAGAAGAAAAGAAGAATGAGAAAGAGGAAAGAAAAGAAAGTGGTTTCGGTCAAATGAGGATTCGGCAATAGAGGTGTAGTAGGGTTCAGCTACTAGGACAAAAAAGAAGAAGAGAAGGAGAAAAAGAAGACCTAATGTGCTAAGTAAAAATCGGCAAAAAAAGCTCAAAAGGATCCGTAAAGAAATCGGCACAACTAGCACCCTAATTGCCGAAATACTCCCCTAAGCAAAATACCGAATTGCATTACCAAGAGTCCCCTGGTCGGCCACTTTCCTTCAAAATTCAAATGCCCTCAACTTCCTCCTTGATTTACTCACAAGACCATTTCAAACTCTTCCAACCAGAGTTTTACCCAAAGTCTACCACTTACCACTCCTGTGCATAAAAATGAAACACCATCCTTTGATAACATTGTGACTTGAACCTTGTCTCCCCCCTAACTCCACATGCCACTTTAATCGCTCCCTAGAGGCGTCACTTAACCACTCTGCCAAGAGCCCTTTTTGTGATCCATTTCGCTAACTTTAATCTTAAAAGCCCACTTCTTCAAGACCTCCTTATCTTAAACACTAAAATCTCTTAAATCCGTTGGGTTTCAACCTAAGCTTGGGCCTTCTAGGGGCCCACTATCGTACCAAAATATAATTTATTCAGTCAAAACACAAAAATTTAAGAATTTACCTAAAATCACAGAAATCCTGAAAAGTCCCGAAAATCAAGGCGTTACAACTCTACCCTCCTTGAAGAAATTTCGTCCTTGAAATTTACCTAGTCCAAACAATTGAGGGTATTGCTGACGCATCGCCTCCTCTGGCTCCCAAATAGCTTCCTTTCTGCCATGATTACGCCACAGTACTTTCACTAATGGAACTGACTTCCTTCTTAGAACCTTCACATCTCGCTCCAGAATCTGTACGGGCTCCTCCTCGAAAGTCAAATCAGGCTGTACCTTGACCTCTGCAACTGGCACGACATGAGTAGGGTCAAAATGGTATCGCCTTAACATTGATACATGAAAAATATCGTGAATCCTGTCCAACTCCGGAGGTAACTCCAATTGGTAAGCCACTGGACCTACTCGCTTACAAACTCGGTATGGCCCAATGAACCTCGGACTCAACTTGCATTTCTTTCCAAATCTTAATATCTTCTTCCAAGGTGAAACTTTCAGAAAGACCATGTCACCCATTGAGTACTCAATCTCCTTACGCTTTAAGTCTGCATATGATTTCTGTCGATCAGATGCTTCTTTTAACTGATCCCTAATCACCTTGACCTTTTCCTCAGTCTCTACTGCCAACTCAGGTCCAAGAACTTGTCGCTGGCCCAATTCGGTCTAACAACTAGGTGTACGACACTTACGTCCATACAACACTTCGTAGGGTGCCATACGAACACTAGCTTGATAACTGTTATTGTAAGCAAATTCTGCCAACGGTAGAGAATCCTCCCAACTGCCTCGGAAGTCGATTACGCATCCCCTTAACATGTCTTTCAGAATCTGAATAACCCTTTTTAACTGACCATCAGTCTTAGGATGAAAAGCTGTGCTAAAGTTTAACTGCGTTCCTAATGCTTCATGCAACTTTTGCCAAAATTGAGATGTGAATCTAGGATCTCATCAGAAATAATCGACACTAGCACTCCATGCAGATGCACAATTTCCGCCACATACAATTTGGCTAACTTCTGAAGTGAATAATCAGTGCGAACAGGTATGAAATGAGCAGATTTGGTTAACCTATCCACAATTACCCAAATCGAGTCCTTCTTTGTCGGTGTCAAGGGTAATCCACTCACAAAATCCATGGTTACCCCCTCCCACTTCCAAAGTGGTACTTTCACTGGCTGCAAAATCCAGAAGGTAACTGATGTTCAGCTTTCACTTGCTAGCAAGTCAGACATTTCCTCACAAATTCCGTTACCTCTCGCTTCAGTCCAGGCCACAAATACAATTCCTTTAAATTGCGATACATCTTATTCCCCCAGGATGCATAGCACACAGTCCTCCATGAGCTTCTTTTAGAATTGCTTGCCTCAAGTCGGAGTCCCTCGTAATGCAAACTCTACCTCGGAAACACAGAGCTCCCTTACCGTTTAGTCCAAACTCAGAAGTATCCCCATTCTTAACCTGCTGAAGTTGAGAAACTAACGACTCATCCTTTAGCTGCTTTTCCTTAATCTCATCAACCCAGGTTGGCCTTACTTGCAGTTCTGCTAGTAGACTACCGTCGTCAGATAGACTTAAACGAGCAAATATTGCTCTCAGATCAGATACGGTTCTACGACTTAGGGCATTAGCCACCACATTAGCTTTGCCTGGGTGATACTCAATCGTCCAGTCATAATCCTTAAGCAACTCTATCCATCTCCGTTGCCTAAGGTTCAGCTCCTTCTGAGTCAACAAGTACTTAAGTCTCTTATGATCTGTGTATATAACACATCTGTCTCCATACAAATAATTATTTCCAAATCTTGAGTGCAAAGATTACTGCTGCCAACTCCAGATCGTGAGTAGGATAGTTTACTTCATGAGGTTTAAGCTATCGCGATGCATAAGCAACCACTTTACCCTCTTGCATCAACATACAGCCTAACCCTATATGTGATGCGTCACTGTACACGGTGAAATCCTTCCCAGACTCTAACTGAATCAATACAGGTGCCTCGGTCAGAACTTTCTTTAACTTCTCAAAAGCTTCTTGCTGCTTCTCAGTCTAAACAAACGGTACTTCTTTCCTTACAAGCTTTGTCAGAGGTGCTGCCAACACAGAAAATCCTTCCACAAACCTTCTATAGTACCCAGCCAAACCCAGAAAAATCTAAATTTCTGATACTGACCTCATTGGTTTCCATTCCAGAATCACTTCAATCTTTCAAAGGTCCACCTTGATCTCTTCAGGAGAGAAAACATGACCTAAGAAGGTTACTTCCCTCAACTAGTACTCACACTTATTGAATTTTGCATAGAGTTCCTTCTCCCTCATCACTTTCAGCACAATACGGAGGTGTTCATCATGCTTCTCCTTAGATTCAGAATATACCAGAATATCGTCAAAAAAGACGACCACGAATCGATCCAAGTATGGTTGGAAAACTCGATTCATCAGATCCATAAATGATGCAGGTGCGTTCGTCAGCCCAAATGGCATAACCAAGAACTCATAGTGACCATACCGAGTTCTGAACGCCGTCTTGTGAATATCCACCTCCTTAACCCTTAGCTGATGGTATCCAGAACGAAGGACAATCTTGGAAAATACCGAAGCTCCCCTAAGCTGGTCAAATAAATCATCGATTCTTGGCAGTGGGTACTTATTCTTAATCGTCAGCTTGTTCAACTGCCGATAATCGATGCACATCCGCATTGATCCATCCTTCTTCTTCACGAACAACACTGGTGCTCCCCACGGAGACACACTCGGCCTAATAAAGCCTCTATCCAAATATTCCTGAATCTGAGCTTTCAGTTCCACCAACGCCTTCAGTGCCATTCTGTAAGGTGCAATAGACACTGGTGCTGTTCTCGGCAATAAATTGGTTCCAAACTCGACCTCTCAGTTCGGAGGCAAACCCAGAAGCTCATCTGGAAAAACATCTTGAAAATCCTTAACGGTTCTAAACTTATCCACTGTCAGATCCTCAGTTTTTGATTGACTTACAAATGCCAAATAAGCTTCACAACCCTTACGAATCCACTTCTCAGCCCTTAATGCCGACACAACATTAGACAGATAATCCCTACGCTTGCCTATCACCAGAACCTCCTCATCCTCTGTGGTTTTTAACCTCATTTGCTTGGCAGCACAATTCAGAGTAGCCCTATGCTTAACAAGCCAATCCATCCCTAAGATGAGATCAAATTCTTTGAAAGGCAGTTCCATCAGATCTCCAGAGAAAACTTTTCCTTGAGTTACTAAAGGCACGTCTCTATACAGTTTGTCTACCCTAACTGAGTGACCCAAAGGACTTAGTATAGATACCCCACTTACGGTCTCCTCAAAGCGCACACCCAGCGACCCAGGTATAGCACATGCAACATATGAATGGGTAGATCCAACATATATCAACGCAGTGTATGGCATACTAGAAATCAGAAACGTACCCGTTATGACGTTAGGTGCATCACCCTCCTCTCGGCAATGAGCTGCATACACCAACGCTGGCTGATGAGCCTCAGCAAAACCAACACCCTGCCAGGTGCCCCTTGTCCTCGACCATTACCATTACCATTACCATTACCACCTCTACCTTGCCCTCGTCTTCTCAGAAACTGTGGTTTACCCCTCACCGGTTGAGCAACCCTCTGACCTACAGCCTGAACCTGATTTGGTTCCTGGGGACAATCCCTAACCCTGTGTTCTATTGATCCGCATCAGAAACAAGCACCAGAACGTTTCCGGCACTCACCCACATGTACTTTACCACAATTCCTAGAACCTTGTGGTCTAACAACATTCATTGGTACTGCTCGAACTGGCTCCACCACCCTTGCCCTCTTAACATTCCTGTTGGCACCACCTGATGGTCTAGAATCTCTCCAAAAACGGGTTAATTCTTTTTCTCAATTCTGTCTTTCAGTACGTTTCACCTCCTCAACTATCTTAGCTTTCTCCACCAAAGCAGCAAAGTCACGCTCCGTCTGCGGAGCAATCAGCACCCTTAATTAATCTCTCAGACCATCCTCGAAACGCACGCTACGCTCGTACTCTGTAGTGACTATCCCCAAAGCATACCGGCTCATCCTCAGAAACCCAGACTCATACTCAGCAACTGTCTTATTCCCTTGAACCAAATTTAAAAATTCTTTCCTACGAGCGTCCACAGAACTAGCCCCAACATACTTTCCTTTGAAGGTTATCTTAAACAGCTCCCAAGTTACTCTATCAGTAGGAGTTCCATCTCTCACCGTGAGCCACCACTGATAAGCCTCATCTCTAAGTAACGATATGGCTCCTTTCAGCTTTTGCTCCTCAGAGCAGTCCAGATCATCCATAATCTGCTCTGTAGCTTCCAACCAGTACTCAGCCACATTAAGAGCTACACCAGATACGCCCCTAAAAATCTCTACTGCATTAGTCTTGAGCCGCTCAGAGATAGACCCTCGAATTCTGTTTCCCGTACTTGCCCCAGCAACCCTTTCCAAAACTCGAAGCATTGCCTGAGATAGAGCGTCATCCCTAGCACCTCGATCGTGAGACTCTACTTCCGTTGCCGGTGGTACCGGTGCATCAGCTGCCGGCATATGTCCTGAAGACAAGGACCCAGCCTGCACACTACCTCGGCCACGTCCACGGCCTCTTCCATGAGCTACTCGCGTACTCATTTTGTATTATCTGTTTAGGAATTTTATGCATCAGTTAAATATTCTAGTGTTTATTACAGATGTCTTATGAACAAACAGTAATTCAGAGTTTGTTTTCTTTCACGGTAGCCTAGCTGCAGTCTCAGTCTACTTATCATAATTTCTACGGTTTCAGTACTACTCTGATCTAGAGTATCATAATAGGGTTTTAGTATAGACATGTAACAGAATTTCATAAAGAATCAGGAAAATTCAGAAAACTTACAAACTTGGGCCGGAGATTCGGTGTGCCACCTTCTTAAAAACCATTTTAGAAAACTGAGTTCAATCCTTAGAAATCATTTATTTGTAGGAAGAGAATATTGAAAACGACCTCGAAAACAATTTCGAAAATAAGTTCTTAAAAATAATTTTCCAAAAACCTTTATTCAACGTTTCTCTAAAAACTCCCGTTTTAGACCCGTTCTACAGTTGAGTTGTTGCGACCTGGCTCTGATACCACTAAATGTAACATCCCAAACCCGGCCTAGACGTTATGACCAAATCTGCAGTGTTACATGGGCTTACGGCTAAGTATGTGTTCTTCACTTGATGTGACTAAAGTGATTTGTGTAAAAACAGTGGGTTAGTGAAAAGTCGGTTTAATAAGTATTTAGGTTATCCATTTTGTTATGCTTGTTGAGTTTTGAAAACGTTCGTTAAATTTGGAAACCCGCACAACCTATATCTAGCAGTTTTGATAAAGTATAAATGAATCAGTAATTAAAAACCATATCGGAAAAAGAAATTAAAAGAGCGGCCTTCTTGCAACTTAAAACCCGAAATTTAAAAATTAAATAATTAAAATAGACTAACTAAAATAGAAACCAACTTTGCAGATGATGTGGCCACTCCAAATCTCTCGCAGCTCTAAGCCCACTATGGTTGGGGATTACTTGCAGGAATGAAAATAAAGGTGAGTTTGGTGAACTTAGTGTGTAACATAACCCAACCATAGCCCAAAACAGATCAAGCCTCAGAGTCAGATTTATTTGGGCCTTGGCCCAGTACAAAAATCAGAATGAAGCCCGTAGGCCATAACAGATACAAAACAGATATATCACATATGCAGAAAGCCCAACCCAGATCCATCCATAACACCCCCGTACCAACCTTTCACCATGTGGGGAGACTACTCGACCCACCCATCTGCTAGACACCACAGTGTTTGCAGCGAGGCTGCCAGATATTGTGACGAGGTCGCCAGATACAGATATTATGGCGAGGCCACCAGAACAGATATATATGTGTATATATATGTGGCGAGGCCACCAGAACAGATATATGTGGCGAGGCCACCAGAACGCTTCCTCCATCCATATAACCCATAATCCATGCAACAGATATACATGTCATAACATACATCATGCAGAATCAGAATATTATGCATCTCAGATAAACTTAACCCTAGGAGTATAACGGTCATTCTGTACATAGGGGTATAATGGTAATTTCACATACTTAGGGGTATTTCAATAATTTTAATCATTCTCAGAGATTTTATACTTATTATACACACTATTATTCCATTTGTCATTATGGTAGTATATCTTAACATAGTTAACAGGTTTGGCCTCCTAAGCCCAAAACCCCTAATGGGCCCTACAGCATCTATGAGTAACTTAAACCCAGTTAATCCAAGTTTTACGATCAAATTACCGATTTTAACCGTATTGTTTTATACAATCTAACAGAACATCTTTAATGGCTATCTTGATCCATATGGGCTCGGATGCCCATTGGGCCCATATTTGGCCCATCAAGGCCCAACTTACCAAAACACACGAAATTGCACTCTCTGCAATTCTACCATCTACTGCTTCAGATCCAACCATCACAGAGTAATTGCATACTCACAGATCCTCACTGTACCGACTGTTCAGTCACTTTCGGTCACTTTTCAGCTTTTTCTGATTTAGTCTATAGAGGTATGATACACACCTATTAACTGACGAAGTGTTGACAAGATCCTCGCACGAAAAGCCTACAATCAATCACTAACGCGTTAGCCTAATAATCGACAACACTTAAAGCCTCAACCCCCTTACCACATTTGGCCAACATGGCCTAAGTCCCTAAAAATCTTACCTTTCTGCCGAATATAGACTAGATCTGGATGTCCAACTGCGTTAGTCTTCAAAGCCCCTTACTGTACGTCCCTTTGTCTACACTAGCGCATACAAAACCAAAGAAAGAGAAACCAACAAACCCTCAGTCCAATTGTTAATCATTCGGCTAATACCTTAACCATATGCAACTAACGAAAATTGTTGATTACTTACCAATATGTTATCGGCCCAAGAAGAATCCTTAAATGCCCCTTTAATCCCGTTCTACACTAGATCCAATCGTAAAGCTGAGATTAATCCTCAATCCGAATAACTAGAGATTCGGTCGACAAACTATAAAAGGGTTTAATAGCGAGAAAAATAAGAGAAGAAAGGAGAGAGTGATGATGGTGAGATGGTTCGGCTATGGGGTTGTAGAAGATACTAACAAATGAAGAGAAAGAAGAGAATATGAGACTAGGAAAAAAGTAGAAAAGTGCAATGGAGGTTTCGGTCAACAAAAGCAATCGATTTCAAAGGCTTTCGGTAAGAAAGGCGAATCGACAATGGAAGTAAGATGAAGAAGACGAGATACGGTTGACAGAAGAAGAAGATGAATTCGGCTAGAAAAGGGAATGATGGTATGGAATCGATTTGTGGTGTGGAAAAAAGAAGAAAAGAAGAATGAGAAAGAGGAAAGAAAAGAAAGTGGTTTCAGTCAAATGAGGATTCGGCAATAGAGGTGTAGTAGGGTTCGGCTGCTAGGACAGAAAAGAAGAAGAGAAGGAGAAAAAGAAGACCTAATGTGCTAAGCAAAAATTGGCAAAAAAAAAGATCAAAAAGATCCCTAAAGAAATCGGCACAACTAGCACCCTAATTGCCAAAATACTCCCCTAAGTAAAATGCCGAAATTGCATTACCAAGAGTCCTCTGGCCAGCCGCTTTCCTTCAAAATTCAAATGCCCTCAACTTCCTCCTTGATTTACTCACAAGACCATTTCAAACTCTTCCAACCAGAGTTTTACCCAAAGTCTACCACTTACCACTTCTGTGCATAAAAATAAAACACCATCCTTTGATAACCTTGTGACTTGAACCTTGTCTCCCCTCTAACTCCACACGCCACTTTAATAGCTCCCTAGAGGCGTCACTTAACCACTTTGCCAAGAGCCCTTTTTGTGATCCATTTTGCTAACTTTAATCTTAAAAGCCCACTTCTTCAGGACTTCCTTCTTTTAAACACTAAAATCTCTTAAATCCGTTGGGTTTCAACCTAAGCTTGGGCCTTCTAGAAGCCCACTATCGTACCAAAATATAATTTATTCAGTCAAAACACAAAAAATTAAGAATTTAACTAAAATCACAGAAATCCCGAAAAAGTCCCGAAAATCAGAGCGTTACACAGTATGTGTACTTAGACCTCGAATTGTAAAATGACCGTTATGCCCCTGAAGGGAAAAATGACTAAAATACCTCTACCTGATATATGACTGATTTTGTATGCCATTTGATGATATGTTTGCATTCATGCATGTGATATTATGCTGTATGGAGGCGGGATCTTGTAATTGGAGGGAATATTTGATCTGTTTTGGTCGCACGAGTTACCCGAGACGACTGTGGATGGGGATGCTTGGGTCGCCGAGACGCCTGTGGACCTACTAATGGCTTTGAGCTACTTATACTTTTGGCAGCTCTGCTACGTTATTGGTTAGTGCTGCGACCGGTGCTACATTGGGAGTGTAGGGATGGGTGGGTCTATTTAATCCCCACAGGAGTGTAGGGTTGGATAGGACACCGAGTGCAGGGTTGGTTGGGGCTTATATGCATTACATACATTGATTCTGATATTGCTATGGGATTAGGCCCAACCGAGGCTATTGCGGGCTAATGCCCATTTGCCACTATTACCGTAATGGGCTTAGGCCTAGATTGATGTGATGTATGCCATTTGATTGTTGGGGGTTATACACACTGAGTTTTTGTAAACTCACCTCTCTTTTTAATTTTTCAGGTAATCCTCAGTGAAGGGCAGTTCGACGTATTGGATGACTCGAAGGTGGCCACACACAGACAGCTAAAATTTTAGTATTTTATATTATTTTACTTTAACTGGTTTCTTTTTGGGTTTTAATGTAATAAGGCCTTTCTTCGGTTCGATTTAACTTCGGGATTTTATTATGTTGGTTGCTTGATTTCTAGATCTAAATCTTGGGTTTTTAAAACAAAAGTAACATTTTACAAGTCAAACGTAAGTACATGAAGGTTTTTAAAGAAAAAGCTTTTGCAATAATTGAAACATGGGAATTTAATATTGACCATAAAACCTGAGGTTTTCAACTAAAAACTTGAGGTTTTAATCAATTTTATAAATAAATAAGTTTCCACTGGTTTTAGTTTTAAACTAAAGTACTCCTCAAACGAGGCTGGTTTTAAAAATAAAAACATATTTTTTTTGCAAATACTATTTTAAACCGCGATTAATCAAATGGTTTCAAGGTTTTCCAACAACCTCGAGTTGTACGGTTTACCCTTCAATGTGACGCCGCCAGATTCGACCATAACGTCTGGGCCGGGTTTGGGGTGATACAAAAATTTTGACGATTTTATCCCTGATAAAATTTTGATGATTTTGCCCTTAGTAAAATTTTGAGAAAATATGTTCAATTTTTCGTAACTCAATATGTTCACTATGACCGAATGATTTATTTTCATTTTTGGGCTTTAAAACAATCCGAAAACATAAACTCATTCTTCCGATCATTTTGAAGTAATCCATATAGGATTGCAAATTTTCATTTCCATTTCCATTTTTGAAAACCTACATTCGTTTCCAAATGATTCTATTTCTCCATTTTGGAGAAAACCATAATAGTTCCTGAATGTTTCTTATTTCTCTTTTTCTATTAATTCCTTTCATTTCTATTCAAACACAATTCATTTCTATTCAAACACATGATTCATTTCTGGTTTCAACGAGCTAGAGGAGGGACCAATTGGAAATGTGTAGTTAAGGCTCAAATGATTTATAATTAAGTTCTGACTTTTCGCCTTTTAATTATAAACTCATTTAGTCACGAAGTTATTCCATTATAGTATCATGAGTGAGCTCTCCTGAACGACATACCATTATGAAAGCAAATGCTCAGTGATTGTCCAATAACCTTGTCATTAGTATGTTATCCTCATAGGATACCCTTTATCTCTTTGTGATAATATCTGTTCTCCCAATATAATCATATTTTATCTAGTGGTTAATTATTACATCTTCCTTCATGAAATGTTAATGATTATCAAATAGTGATAAAGTCATCTATTACAAAGATGGACGACTCGTGGCCACATTTACTTTTCAGCAACCATGTAATGCTAATGAGAGGATATCCTTTACCCATGTTTTGGGCTATGAATTCCACTATTGTGAATGATGCTACATACTATAGAATTCGTACACCCGATGCACTAGCTTTCGATTCCTTATCTATTTGAACTAAGACTTTTACTAACATCAAAGTGTACAAGTCATCCATACATAGTCTGCCATCCACTTAGGGCTTAGGTAAGTCACACTATGAACTTCACAAGTGAATAAATCCATAAACGGGTTTAGGATCTATTCAGTTTGGGACTTGTCTGATGTATTCTCAGTTTAGTCAGTTACATCTATGTTTTTATCTTCTAGGACTCATCCGCTCCAATGTCCAAGACAAGGCATCTCGCCAATTGGACCTGATGGATGACATGTTAGTTTTTTTAATAGATTTGCTCATCTTCGATTAGACTAAGGACATGTTTAGGTTTGACTACTGATACAAGTTTTCTTTCTGTATTACGATCCGATCATGTAATACCGTTTAGTATTAGTTAAACATTTAGACAACCAATGAGCAACATTTGCTTCAATTTTTCTTTGAGTAAAAAAACCATGTCAAGAAAATTATACGAAGTATACTAATGTAATTAATGAATTTTTTATTAACCAATCTACTAAAAAAATTACATGTTTAGAAACGAATATACTAAACTTAGGGCATTAGATCCAATATCTATGACTTCTTCCATGTCCTTATGTTGAGACAATACCTATCTTATCCTTTCCATATTATACAATTGAAGAAATTGAGGTGAGACCAGATTTGTCCTTTGAGAAGGAACCCTACAGATTCTTGATTGTAAGGTAAAGGTTCTGATAAACAAATGTATCCCACTTGTTAAGGTTTTACAGTTGAACCATGTCACTGAGGAGGCCATATAAGAACTAGAAGATACCTTTCGTTAAGGAGGGGAGAGTTGTCACGCCAAAAAACTATAAGGGGTTAATTGTAATAGATAGATAAGGAAATGATATGGCCAAATGGTTAAGTGTTTAGTCTCCTCCCTAGTGACCCAAGTTCGAGCTCCCTTCCTCCCATTTCTTTTCCTTTTATTTTCAGCAACATAAGATAAAATCCACACAAAAATATATACTATCAAGAAGAAAAACTAAGTAATAAATAGTTTTTAGGCCAAATGGTTAAGAGTTAGCTACACTACCCTATGTTCCTAGGTTCGAGCCACTCCTCCCCCAAGACATCCATTTTATTTTTCAACAGTAATAGGAAAATTGCTATACCACCCTTAGGTTTCCCCAAACCTTAGGTATTTAACCCATCCTTTCCCAATTAGATTTGCCATCTTGTTTCGTTTTCAATTCCTATTAGAAATTTTCCTTTCTCTTTATTTCTTCTCCGATTTCTTTTCTTTCTTCTTCTTTGCATGATATTTTTCATGTTTTTGCTGTTGATTATTTTACTTTCCTAGATTAAAGCATTCTTTGTTCAATCATTTTGCTACTAGGTTTATAATTGCTATTAATAGCATCCATTTTCTTACCAAGAATCATTAAGTACACGTCGTTGATAAGTATTAGATTTTGTATTCCTATAACTTGATTATCCGACGCTAACCTTTCAAGTGATCCAATCAATATTTTACTTTTCTTGCTAAAACTTTTGAGAATCTTGTCAAATCTTGAAATCAACCATTAATTCATGTGAAAATAGCGTTTGAAGGACTTAATTTAGGTGAATCAGATCAGAATTGATTGTTAGGAATGTTAATCGGACCTCCGACAAAAGATGTGTGTTCTTTTGCAAGTGAATCTGGGTAAACCGTGTGTAGGTTTAGGGCCACACGATCTCCCACCCTGGTGTGTGGACCACATGGCTACCAGACAACCATGTGCCTTTGAAAACCCTCTACTAGTTCGTAAACTACATGGCCACAACTCCACTACATGACCATAGTTTGTTACACGACTTAGCCCACATGATCAAGTAACCCTTTCACATGACTTATAGCTCTTCACACGCCCTATCCACACAACTGTGTGGCCCCTGTTTTACAATTTTACTCAAAATTTTATGAATTATTCTATTTAGCCCCTGAATAGTCCCCAAAATATTTTTAGAGTTTTATTTCACTCAATTGAGTCCCTTATAATATGGATATTTTAGAATCAATGATCTGATCGACTGAATTACTACTGTTATATACATGATATACATGCCTACTATTTCTGTTTTTCTAATAAACTATTACTGTTATTGAATTACTACTGTTATATGCATGATTTGCGAGCTTGGGATTCACAAATCGATTGTTTGTCTACATTCACCTGAGTTGGAATCTTCAAGAGTGTCCGCCACAAATGAGAGGTTTATTGTGATTATGTTTGGCATTTTGCCAAGTAGTATCTACTCTGATCCAAGAAGTTAGCCACGCATCATTTGTAATGGTGTTACTTGGTCAGTAAAATTTTGAGGATGAAATTTCCGTGAAGGAGGGGAGAGTCATCACACCCCAAAGGTGACAGATCCCCCTACTTACTAATGAATTAGAGTACTGTGTATTCCAATGTTAAAGTATTCGTTCGTTGGCAGTATCTAATTTAATTACAGAGAGTCTTCAAGTGAAGAAAGATTATGCCTAAGAAAGAGTACAACTAAGAAAGAGTACGCCTTAGAGTTTTGGCTGAGCACTAAGAGCCTACCAAGTGTATAAGAAAGCTATAAGGGACTTAATTATCTTTAAGACCATGCCAATCATCGCCATAGTATAGAACATTCGGTTTGCATGAGCATTGTTCAAGTTGGTTCTTGTAATAGGATTTGTTGGTAGCCAATTGGATTGATTTGACTCTTCTTATGACTGGTAGCAGTAAAGTAGATCTTCACCTAATTTTCTTTTACCTACCCTTGGATTTGGTGGGGAAATCTAGGGACTGATTAGTATATTTATTGAACGGAGGGGAACATTCCAGATGGTTTTTCTTTATGCTCAACATTTAGGTTTTTCCTTCTAACCTAACCATTATCTTATTCTTCTTCTTTAAGATAGAGCTATGACCTCGTTTAATTAGTGTATGATTGAACCTTATGGTATGTCTTATAGCCCTGTATGTTATGATTATTGATGAGTAAGAATGTGAAAAAGTTGTAAGAACAGTAGGGTGTAAGTGAAAGGCCCTACATGGGGTCTGCACATAGTTGAAACATTAGTAAACTATCTGTAAATGGGAATTATAATGGAAATTCAATGATCTTGTAAGTAGTTACTGCTACTGGATTGGGAAGGACAATCGAAATAGAAGTTCCAGGTCGAGGTAAAGGTAGGTCTTGAGTGAGTTTCTAGACCCGACTTCTGTATGATATTTTTATGATGATTCCTTGTACAATAAATTTTCATATAAATACGCATATCTTTTTGAGGAGTTGATGTATGTACGGGTGTATGTGTTCTTTATGAAGCATTTGCATGAATGTATTGAAGTGTACAATGTGGTACATGAAAATGACGATGTATGGTAAGCATGCATGGGAAGTATGATTTCATTAAGGGTATGAGTGAAGTCTATGTAAATGTGTCTAATATGTTATTAAAGAGGTGAATGTAAAAGTTTGATTGGTGACAAGGGGGTTCTAATGAAGTGTTGGGAAAATATGCGAGATGATAATAGACCCCGCGGTGGTGTTTTGATGATGTCTATTGAGACAGTAAACACGAACGCCAATATGGCAAGACTATTATCCATCGAGACAGTAAACACTAGAAAATGCCAGTATGGTAGATATATGGAAAGACCATGATGATGACACATTTTGGAAATGGTGGATGAGCCACTTTTGACTTCTAGGGTTCTTGCGTGTCTTAGGTTGATGGTGGGAAAGCCTTAGGTGATGTGAAGTTAAGGTAAATTGGTGTCACCAAACATGGTAGTTTTATGTGGTACATTGGTGGCAAACCAAACCTAGCCTTTGTGGCTAGTTATTTATAAGGCCTTTGTGGAAAATTATCTGTAAAGTCTTTGAGGAAAATTATCTAAAATAGCCTATGTGGCATATTATTTGGAAAGCCTCAGTGGCGAAGTTATCTAGGAAGCCCTTGTGGCTAGCTATCTGGAAGTGTTTATGGTAAATTTTGTATTGCCTAAGTGCGAGATGTTAGTCCACCTTTGTGGAAAGATTTGGGTATGTCCTTGCGGTATTTTTTTGAAAGAGTTCTTGACAGTGTATCTGATAGATGATCCTACGATAGCAACTTGCTAGGACAAAGAACTTGGCATATCCGTAATTTTAGGTGGTGTAAGTGCTCGCCAAACCTAGGAGTCCTCACATTATGTATCGAAGTCATTTGTGGTTCTGTTGGATGATCTAAAACATTCTATTCATCGAAATAAGTTTATTGTTGGGATTGATTTAAAGGTTCATTATGACTAGAATTTAGTTAGCCACCAGAGCCAGTATAAGAATCTGCCAAGAGTAGTACTTGCATGTATATCTTTCTAAGAAATGCATCCAAATTATGTCTTCAAAAGGGATTATGAAATAGGATCCACATTAAGATGTAAAGCTTCTGATCCATTCATGGGGTGGAATGTGTATAAAGTGATTAAGTGTAGAGATTGATGTATAACTATCTACTAGGAATTAGAAAAGTATTCGCTAAGGTCTGAAAAGAGCCTAAAATCCTTGAGAAATTCAACATCATCATTTAACGAGAATATTTGTTGAGACTCATTAAATTCCATTGAAATTATAGGCATTTATTTGTTATGCATGATCTTGGAATTGAAGAAATGCATTAAGTTGGTGGTTCAAATAGCGATGTTATGCTTACAGAGGGGTATTTTTGGATATAAGGCGTACAATACTCTACGCCTTGATTAAGTGAGTTTTAACAAAGTTTTGAGTTGTAATATAGTAAACCACTTTTAAGAATATGTTGTATTTAGTAAATGCATCTTTTAAAATCTTTTGACTTAGAAAGAATAAATAAATAAGAAGTATTTTCATAATGGTTTTCTCTGTTGAAAAATTTTGTTAAGTATTTTTGTAATGTCACATCCTATACCTAGGTCTAAAAAATCGGGTCGGGTATAGGGTGTTACACATTGGGCATCCTAAATTCATTTGTTGGACTTTAAATGTAACACCCCGAATTTTGGGCCTAGAAGTTTATAGGTTTTATGGTTAGGGACAGTAAGGAGGTTGCACATAGGAGCTAAGTCGTGCATTTTAATGTTAGAATGGGCCTGTTGGTCTAGTGGTTTAACAAGTGTTAGCTTACTTTTGGGATCTGGGTTCGAGCCTTGGTGTGAGTTTTTTGGAGAGAGACTTTATTTTTTTATTTTAAGATAATTTTTATAATCAGTTAATTTGATTTATTCTATTTACTTTTATTTTTATTGTGGTTTTTATTTTTGGATTTTCTGTTTGCTTTCGGCACGTTCTCTACTTCTTCTTCCTCTTGGCGTTTTCTTTTTGTTTTCTTCTTTTTTCTTTGGGAAAAATGGTTTTTGGCTTGTGGATTCTGGAAAGCTTGCTCCTCTATCATCATCTTCGATTGCAAATCAGGTGTGGGATTCGAACCCTGACTTTCTTCTTCTATTTACTTTTCACAAACTTTTGTTTTGACTTTTCATGAGAGTGCGTTAACTCTCTGGTCTGGATTTTTTTGAATGCTGAAAGTGAGTATAAAACTACATTTTCTGATATATTCATGATAATACTAAGGTTGGGGAGGGTTTTGGTGGCTACAACGATAATCTCGGGGTTGTTTAAGGGTGGTTTCATGACTACTCCACTGGCCATACAGGCATGTGTCGACTCACACGGTCGTGTGAATTTGGGTATTAGGGTTCTAGGCCAATTTGGGAGCCACACGACCTGGACACACAGCTGTGTGGCGGATTTAGGGATTTTTATTATTTCTCACATAGCCGTGTCCCCGGGTACACGGGAGTGCGGGTTTGGGATTTAGGAATTTGGTGATTTGGTGTAAGACGGCTTGGCCACATGGCTGTGTGACTGATTTGGGGATCTAGCAATTCCACACAGGAGTGTGTCTCGAGACACACGGTCGTGTCTAGTGGGGACACAGGCGTGTGAGACCTTTACACGGTCGTGTCCGCCCTGTACTCTTTTTAGCAATTGGACAGTGAGTTACACGTCCTGTGCACATGGTCGTGTCCCTGGTTCACGCGAGCATATGCCTCTACCACACGACCGTGTGCTACCCTCTACATGGGCGTTTGGACCCCACACGGCGTAGGTTGTCCCACATGGCCGGAGCACACAGGCGTGTTGCCTTATCTTGTCAAATTTTGGTTCTAGGTCAAATTAAAACGTAATCGTGACTCTGTGTGTTTCAACCCTTGGCTAGGCTTTAGTGAGGATAATTACGACTCTGATTTGGGCTTGGGTTTATGTGATATTTGTGATTGGTTGCGTAACATGTCTGATTCTGAACCTGGTTGACGGGGTGTGTGTGCAAATTAGTTCTATCTGATTGCCTGATTAGGTGTCACTATTCTATGAGGTTACTTTGCTATTGAATTTGAATCTGGGTAACTCCTTTCTGATTCTGATTGAGTGGATGTTAGTTCTATCTCTGAATGACTGTCTGAAACCTTGTACTCTAATTCTGTTCGTCTGTTTGCACACATACATATGCATAAAATGTTTTTGGATGGGATTTTGAAGAGAAGGGAGACTGTATCTGAACTAAACTGGTAGCCTTACTGGAATTAGCTTGTACTGTGGATTACCGCACCGCATCGTACAACGCATATGTCAGCCTTACTGTGTACACTTATCTGATCTTGCAGTTTAATTGTAGTTTACCGATATAGCAGTTTATTGCATTGCACTATACCCCATGCACGTTAGCTTCATTGCGTATCGTCACTATCTGATCTGGCAGTTCATACTAGATGTCTGTACCGCAGTTTACCGCATGGCACTGTACAGCTTATATGACAGCTTTGGTACGAGTATATATGGTTTGGTAGTTTAACTGCTTACGGTTAGACCTAATACCTAGATGGTCGTGGGCAGTCCAAATACTTTGAGGGCCGTGGACTAAATTGATAAGCCGTTGTTGCTGGGTGACCCGCGATGACTCTATATGTGGTGCAGGGTTGGATGGCCCTACGAGGTCCTACAAAGTGTGTTGGTTGGATGAGCTCAATAGCTCTTATGTGGTGTGATCGGGGGACGGTGAGGTGTATTGGCTGGATCGGTGGGATTATACATCATAACTTCATTCATATGCATCTGATTGTTCTGTTTGACTGAGAAGTGCTTTTGACTAAGTGAACTTTGTAAACTCTAGTTGTTTCTGACTGACTGACTAGTACTTGTGACTGATTGTGATTTGATATGTGTGAATTGTTAATATCTATCGAGATGTCTATTCTGAGTTTATCATCTAGTTTGTATAACTCTGTAAGTATGTTTCGTGTTTGAACTCCTATCCGGTTTTCTATTCCTGATTCTGTAGTTAGCTGGTTTTGAGCTCACACTGAGCTCATGTAGCTCACCCCCTCTGTTTTCCCCTTTCAGGTACATTTCTAAATTCTAATGCTGGACTTGGCATGTAGAGGTCTTGGACAATTTCAACGAAATGGACCGGTAGTTAGTGTTTTTCAATTTTAACATTTGGTTTGAACTGTAAGGTTTTATAAGATTGTGGTACAATTTCCATTTTAAACTTTTATTTATTCATTAAAAATTTCAGTTTGAAATACGACGGAATTTTAAGCGATTACATGTTTTGGTTAATAAATAATTGAATGGTTTCAAAAATGGAAATAGGACTGACTTGTTTGCAAAGTTAGATGTGCCTCAGAGAACCACTAGAAACCACAAGAAACTTGATTGGAACTGAGTTTTTTGCTTTTAAGATAATCATGGTTGCCTCATTTTGTTGGTGTTAAAATCATTTAAATTTAGTAGCTTAGATTATTTAATTTTGTTAAAGATGTTCTATGCATTTGATCTATTTATTCATTCAGATAAAATCATGAACATGTTATTCGTACATTATAAATGTAGAGATGCAATTGAATTTATTATTAAATCAGAACCAGATTGTAATTAATTGACATAACATTGGAATGGTGCATGTTTGATCTTTTCATGATGAAATTAGGTCAAATTAGTAATAATATTGAAAGAACTTTATTACCTTGCATGACTCTAGGATTAATGTGATTAAATTATTTCAGTATAGAAACATTTTGTTACCTCACATAATCTAATTTCTTCTTATTAAAATACTAAGTTGCTTGAACACAGAAGTATATTAGAAAAACTTAATAATTTAATAAGTGTGATTTCTTAGACGATGCTTGGAAAGGTAATCTTGAAGTTGGACTTGCATAGAAATATGTAAGGAGACTAAAAGGTTAAGCTTAGGTTTCCGAAAGAAGTCTAATAAAAAGTCGAGTTGTCACGGAATTTCCGTAACATCTTTTAACATTTTTTAAATAATTCTAAGTTAAAAAGGAAAATTATTCTAACACATGCAAGTTATTGTGATTACTCTTAAAACTCGTACACTTGTTTCTTTTGTGTTTATTTTAATATTTAAGCGTTCTTAGGTTAGTTTTAGTATACTTAGAAATCCATCACACTTTAAATTTTTTCATCACTAACCAATTTGCTAAGTATTAGTTTTGTAATTCTTGATTTACATAAATAATCACTCTAGAGACGGTAACTCTTACTTACTAGTTTACTACTTATTAGCGATTGTGTATATTTGCACATCAATCGAATATTTTTGAGACATGTTTTTGGCGTAATTATCGGGGACTGCTATTTTAGTCAATTATTTGTGAAATTTATTATCTTGTAGTTTAGTTCAATTTTATTTTGTTTTTACTTTAATATTTTTTTATTATTTTTCAGGTGATAATGGATTCTCTTCAACATGTTCAAGGAGGAAATTTGCTTATAATGCTCACAATTCGATCATTGTTGCCGTTGATAGAAATTGCACCATTCAATAATGTCATTCCTCTCTTCCATGAACTTAATCCGGGTATTGTGAAACCTGAAATCGAGGCTCCACAATTTGAACTAAAGCCCATAATATTCGAAATGCTTCAAACAGTGGGCCAATTTAGTAGGATGCCTATTGAAGATTCGCATCTACATTTTTGACTGTTCATGGAAGTGAACGACTCATTCAAATTAGCTAGGGTGACCGGGGACACCTTGAGATTGAAATTTTTTCCATTCTCTGTAAGAGATAGAGCACGAGTGTGGTTGAGCACCCTATCGCTCGGTTCCATAACTACATCGCAAGAGTTGGCTGAACGTTTCTTAATGAAATACTTTCCTCCCTTTTTGAATGCGAAGCTCTGAAATGAAATCACATCATTCAACAAATTGATGCAGAATATTTACATGAGGCATGGGAGCAGTTCAAGAAGTTATTACGAAAGTGCTTGCATCATGAAATTCCTTATTACATTCAAATGGAGACTTTTTATACTGGTTTTAATATTCATACTAGAATAATGATGGATGTTTCAGCAAATGGAACCCTTCTTTCTAAATCATACATTGAAGCTTATGAAATTCTTGAAAGGATTTCTAGCAACAATTATTAGTGGTCGGCTAATCGAGCAGCCATGAGAAGAAAAGTTTTAGGAGTACATGAAGCAACCTAGGTATCTTCTATGTGTTCTATGCTTAATAGCATTACTACTAATGTTTTAAATGGTAATCTGACAAGTTAGCAGTCGAACTAGTTTGATAATATTTCTTGTGTATATTGTTGGGATGGTCATTTCTTTGAAAATTTCTTATTGAATCTAGAGTCAAAATATTAAAAGGGAAATCATAATCGGAGTGCTCCGCAGTCAAATTTGTACAATCCTTGAAGGCAGAATCATCCAAGTGTCTCATGGAGTAACCAATGGCCGAGCCCAAGCAACTCTTATATGCCATCTTGACCAAATTATCCATTGGAATATTCTCAACAAGTGCAACAACCCCCACCAACTAAATCTTTAAATAATCTTAAGAATATATTGAAGGAAAACATAGCAAAGAGTGGTGCACTGATCTAAAGCCAAACAATAATGTTGAAGAATTTAGGAAACCAAGTGAGCTAGCTAACCAATGAACTTCGAAATAGACCCCAAGGTGCTCTGTTGAACGATATAGAAAACCCATGAAATACGGGTAAGAAGGATTGCAAAGTTGTTACCTTGAGGTGTGGGAAGTCATTGGAAACCAAGGGTGTTGAAGCTGAAAGTAAACCCTCTGGTACTTAGAACAAAGAGGAAATTCCAATCAAAGATAAAATCCCCACATTTTAGAAGGATGTTCTCGCAACCTCTACCAAAATATTTCTGCAAGAAAGCAATCTTAAGAGTTCCACACCAGACGCCAAGGTTGTAGTTGTACCGCAACAGAGTGGTCCAAATAGATTTAAAATTCTACATTGCCCATATCCTCAACCATTTTAGAAGCAAAAAAAAGATACTCAATTTAAGAAAATTTTGGATGACAATGCCATTTTGAATGACTCAATGCTACTAAATCCCCAGACGTAGTTGAAGACTGCCCTGCTATTTCCGAGATAGAAACGATGGCTTTTATAGAATTGGAACTCAATTCTCTAGACAATCTGTTAAAACATATTCTACTAGTGGATTCGCAAGTGATGATGATGATGAGGAATTTGGCTTTGTTAGAAGCTAATTCGAAGGGGTTCGCTCAGGAAGTTCCACTCAAATCATTAAAGTTATCATCTCGAGAGTACACACAACTAAAAGCGTTGATTGAAGATTCCGTAGAATTGGAATTGAAGATTTTGTCTCCTAATTTAAAATATGATTATTTAGGTCTAACTTTTAATTTAACTGTCATTATTTTAGTTGAGTTCACCAAGAATCAAGAAGAAGAGTCACTTGTGGTTTTGGAAAGACACAAGAAGGGCATAAGATAAATTATTTCAAATATTTGAGTCACAGGTTGGATGATTTGCGTGAATTATAGAAAGTTAAACGATACCACCAGGAAATATCATTTCTAGTTTTCTTTCCCTAATCAGATGTTGGTCAGATCCTAGATGAGTATGGTTGGTACGATGATGACACTTTGACACTGTTTCAGTCAATGACGATTCCAAATAAAAATGTGATAGTTCTCTTAAATTTTCTCTATCGTTATTTTATATTTTCAATTGTCATTTATTTCATTTTTTTCTTTACTACTTTTTTAATTTTTTAGTTCAATAAATATTAAGTTGCAATTATGAATAAATTAAACAAACTTGCACATTATTTTTAGATTTCCAGAAAAATAAGAAGTGTGGTATTGAGTATGTGCATGTTTAGGATTGACTCTGTCAAGGAACTTGGCATTTAAGAAGTCAAAATTGACTTACCTTCATTTTCTGGGACCTTACCTAGTGCACAGTTCGCATTCACTTCCTTGATTTTGCTCCTTCTAGACTGTGTTTCAAACAATGAATACATTGTTTCTCTTTAGTGGGGAGGGACTAGAAATTAAAAATTCTATGAGATTTTTGACGGAAATTATTTTTTTTTCCATCAAATTATGCTTAAGTAAAATATTTCTTAAAAATTTAATTATTGCTTAATTATGTTAGCTTTAGTATCTATAAAATTTTATAATTTGAATTATTTTTTATACTAGGTTAATTATGAAGAAAATGCTAAACTTCATAATTGTGTATACGTAAAACCATGAAAATTTAGTTCTTTAGAAAATTTAAGTATGCATGAAAGTTTAAGTTGTTAGAATTGACTAAGTAATTTCCTTGAGGCAAAATCTTAGGTGTAGCAGCCCGAAACTAGGCTTAGTCAGAATAGTGATTTTGAAATTACGTCCCAAGGTTTGAAAAAATTATTTTTGCATGATTTTATGTGTTGTAGTATTCTTATAAGTATGCATGAAAATTTTGGTGAATTACTTTACGCAATTGAGGGCTTAATCGTGAAAGAGGACTAAATCGCGTAAAGGCCAAAAGTTGTATTTTATTTATTAAGTTTGTTAAATAGATTTTGAATTAAATTTTTGGGGTTTTAAAGGGCAAATAGCCCTTCTTTCTTGAGGTGGCCGGCCATAGGGAAGTAATAGGGACAAGGAAATGTTTTAAAAGTTAAAATTTTGTTAGGTTAGGTGACCTATTTGACTAGTTTAGTTTAAAAATATTAAAACCATATTTTCTTTTCATCTCCTTCATCCTTCCACTGAATTTTACAGCAAGAAACAGAGTTTAGAAGCTTGAAAATTTGCAGCAATATTTAGTCCTCAAAGGTAAGTGATTTTAGGGTCTTTTCTAAAAAAATTTAGTACTTTTGAGACCCTTACTTCATAAGCTATCTTTTGAGGGGTATATCTTGTATTTTGGTTGAAAGTTTTGAATTTTTCCATGAATTCATAAGTGATGTTTGCTAGAATTTTTGGGAAGAAAATGAGCTATTGTTGTTAAATAAACAACAATGTGAAGGAAATTGTATGAAAACACTTAGAGAGGGCTTAGTTGTAAAAGTTGTAAACTAAAGTGTAAGTATTGGAAATAATTAGAAATTGCGGTAGTAATGGGAATAAAAAGAGTTGATTAGGCTTGGGTAATGAGAAAATTCGATAAAAATCAAAATTTGAGCCTAGGGGCAAAATAGTCATTTTTTCAAATTGTGAATTTTAGATTGTTTCAATTAATTTAGTGATTAAGTGGATGAATTTGTATTCATATAGATCAAGGAGAGCATGTAGTCAACCTTGACCGAGGCAAGGGAAAAGCTTCGGAGTAAATTCTACATTTCTTGTATTTTGTATATCAAGGTAAGTTTATATGCAAACGATACCCTTTTTATTTAAAGTTGTTGCTCTTGAATGTCTTATGGTGTATGATTAAATGTTATGAACGTAGAGTGAAATTGTGAGAAATGAAAGTACGGTTAAGTTTCCATAAATCGTGAGTAAGGTGGGCTATATGCGAACCATCGAATACTTGTTGAGATTGGTGGGCTAAGTGTAAATCGCTTGGTTGGCGGTTATTATCGATGGGCTAAGTGCAAAATTATTGAAAGCAAAATTGATGAAAGTGGGCTAAGTGCGATACCACTGTAATTTAATTGATAAAGGTGGACTAAGTGCAATACCACTATATTTTAATTGATGATGGTGGGCTAAGTGCGATATCAACGCAATTTTGCTAATGAGATGGGCTAAGTACGGGGTCATCTTATTATTGCTAATGTCATCACGGATGACCATGTATGAATCTATCATGTATGGATGAGTTATTGTGAAAAACTACTTCAATGATATTCCATGTGTGTTGTGATGATGGACAAGTACAGGGATCGTATGTGTTAAGTAATATGAGCCTTATGCGTATAACTTTGTGTTGAGAATGTTGGAGAAACTGTGGGAAGAGTAAGTGAACTGATGGTAGGAGGTATCGGTATGGTGATGCAATAGTTAATTCTCTAAGGCATGGCTATGATATTAAATGTTTCCATATAGACTAACTAAGCTTTATGCTTACCCCTCTCTGATCCATTTCTTATAGTGTAGCCCTAGTGATTTGAGGATCTAAAGATATCAGAGGCATCTCTCACACTATCAATTGAAGCATTCGGTATAGTTACATTTTGTAATTGAGAAATGGCATGTATAGGCTAGATAGTCATTTTGGGTGCAAGACCTACTAGTAAGCCAATTGTGTTGGCCATTTATGTTATTAAGCTCATTTTGTAAATTGCCTTTGGAATTGGCCAAAGACGATTCAAGTTGCTTAATGAAATGAGATTAATTCACATGGAATTTGTGCAAAGTTGCTTAGTAGCTTATGCAAGCATTTTGGGCATGAGTTGGTTGAGGTATGAATACCTATTTAGGGGCATTTAGATGAGTATTGATGCTATGTTATAATGTTTGAAGATTTGGGTTTTGTTTGTATGTGTTTCAGGGTGTCTAAGGGCTTGCTAAATAGCCCTATATTGCCCAGACGGGTAGACACACGGGCGTGTGTCTAGGCTGTGTGAGACACAAGGGACGCACATGGGCGTGTGGCTCAATCGTCTGTCCCCTGCACCTTGCATGGATAACATTAAATGCCATCAGGTTTTCCCACGGGCATGAGACATGGCTGTGTGTCTCAACCGTGTGGAGGACGCGACCAGTACACGGCGTGTGCCACGGCTGTGTGAATGATGATGTCAGAAATAAAGTGTCCAGGTTTTTGCACACGGGCCATGACACAGACGTGTCATGGCCATGTGAAAGACACGAGCCAGGCACACAGGCGTGTGCCAAGCCGTGTGAAAACCCTTGTAGGTTGATGTTGGAATATAAATCTGCACATGTGAGGGGCACGGGCATGTTCCTCGATGATTCAGGCCGATTGAGGTATACGGGCTATCAACACGGCCATGTCTAGAGGTCACATGGGCGTGTCCCCCTTTCACATGGGCGTGTGCCCTAATTGTAGTAGATTTTCTTGATAGATTTCCAAGTGCCCAAATGGTCCCGAATCATTTCTAAGCCACAAGTTAGGTCTCGTAAGCCTTCATTAAGGTCCGTAGGTCAGTGCCTGAAAAGGTTTCAAATTGGGACGTATTTTGGTTGTTCAAAATTGATTATTTTGCACAAGTTTCAGTTAGGTAATACCTCGTACCTCCTTCCGTCGTCGGATACTGGTAAGGGGTGTTACATTTAGTAGTATCAGAGCATGGTTTAGTTGATTCTAGGATGAATCGAAAGTGTGCACGAGTTTAGCTATGCATGCCAAAAACTGTAATATGATAGTGTGACGACCTCTTATGATTGTAAATTGTTTTTTTCGTATAATAATGGATCCCGATCAATCGTTGGTGCGTGATGTAGAAAGTAACACGCCGACTCCCGCTGAAGGGACCGTACTTGTAGAAAGTGGACCCGTAATTGGAGTCAGGGTGGAGAGGCCAGAGAGGCCTACCTCAAAATGATGGATGCTTGGTATACGGAGTATGTTCGTGTGAATCCGAACACTTCACCTCCCCCACCCCTCCACTTTATCACCATGCTCTAGTGGCTCCTCAAGGAGCAGACTCAAGTAGGAGAGACAAACCCCCAGTCGATCGAATTAGAAAGGATAAGGCTAAAGAATTCTAGGTGAACAAGGGTGACGACCCGGAGAGAGCTGAGTTCTGGTTGGGGAAGACCATCAGAGTGTTCGACGAGTTGTCATGCACGGCTGAAGAGTGCATGAAGTGTGTGGTATCACTCCTGAGAGACTCAACGTACCTATGGTGGAATACTCTCGTATCGGTGGTACCGAAAGAAATAGTAAATTGGGGATTCTTTCAAGAAGAATTCTGAAAAAAATATATTAATCAGAGGTTTATCGACCAGAGGGGAAAGGAGTTTCTTAAACCGAAGCAAGGTTGCATAAGGTCAATGATTACGAGCGAGAGTTCGTGACGCTTAACAAGTATGCTCGGAAGTGTGTGTCTTCCGAAGCCACCATGTGTAAGCTATTTGAAAATGGACTAAATGAGGACATCCAGTTGCTAGTAGGGATTTTAGAGATTTGAGAGTTTATGGTGCTCGTTGGAGAGCATGTAAGGTCGAAGAGTTGGCCAAAGAGAAGAGAAAGGTGGATACAGAGTTCCATGACTCCAAGAAGAGACAGATGGGAAAATCACATCAGTCTTTAACTAAAAGATCGTGAGAGTTTCCTACTCAATCAATTGCTTTAGTGGGATTCTCGGGCAAAAGCAAGAATAAGCAACACATGGCTTCTAAAGCTCAGACTACCTCTATTGAAAGTGTTGGTAGTGCACGATCGAATAACCAAAAATGTTCACAATGTGGTAGACAACATTTTACTGAGTGCTGGGGAAATAGTTGAGCCTGCGACAAGTGTGATTCTCAGAACCACTTCATTAAAGACTGCCCTGAGAGAGCTAAGGAAGAGGGGTTTCGGAATCCCAGACCAAGTAGTGCACCGTCAAGAGGTAGACCATAAGGGAACCCGAGGAGTGGGGCAGGTAGCAAGAGTACGCCTAGAAATCTAGATATGAGATCTGAGGGCAGAGCACCGGTAAGAACCTATGCCATTCGTGCTCGTGAGGAAGCCTCATCCCCAAATGTGATTGCGGGTACTTTCTCTACTCATGATATATCTGTTCTTGCTTTAGTTGACCCAGGGTCTACCCATTCTTACATATGTATAAGGTTAGTACCTAGAATAAATGTGCTAGTTAAGTCGACGGAATTCTTAGTAAAAGTGACTAATCCACTAGGCAGACACGTGTTAGTTGATCAAGTATGTAGAAACTATCCTTTGACAATTAGAGGTCACTGTTTTTCGGCTAACCTTATGCTATTACTGTTTGATGAGTTTGATATGATCCTCGGTATGAATTGGTTGTCTACTCATAATGTGATAGTGGATTGTGGTAGGAAAATTATTAAATTGAGATATGGAAATAGAGATGGCTTTCAAGTAGAATCAAGCGGACCTAATATCCTGCCAAAAGTAGTTTCGTGTTTAACTGCAAAGAAGTATTTGAAACAAATGTGTGAAGCCTATCTCGCTTTTATGTTGAACACTCAAGTGTCAAAGGTGAAGATTGATTACATGCCTATGGTATACGAGTACCCGGATGTGTTTCTAGAAGAGTTACCCAGATTACCTCTGGAGAGGGAAGTGGAGTTTGGCGTCGAGTTGGTCCCTGGCATGGAACCTATCTCGATTGCTATGTATAAGATGGCACCAATGAAGTTAAAGGAGTTCAAGGTACAACTACAAGAATTAACAGATAAGGGGTTCGCTAGGTCGAGTCATTCCCCATAGGGTGCTCCTGTACTCTTTGTGAAGAAGAAAGATGGATTGTTAAGGTTGTGTATCGATTGCAGGAAACTCAACAAGATAACTGTAAAGAACAAATATCCTTTTCCTAGGATCGATGATTTATTCGATCAACTCAAGGGAGCCGCGGTAGTTTCTAAGATAGATCTAAGATCAGGGTATTATTAGTTGAGGGTAAAGGAGCAGGACGTACCAAAGACTGCATTTTGAATGAGATATGGCCATTACGAGTTTTTCGTCATGCCCTTTGTCTTGACAAACACCCTAGCGGTATTCATGGATTTAATGAATTGCATTTTTTGACCTTTTTTGGAAAAGTTCGTCATTGTCTTCAAAGCATTCAGAGCATTTGAGGACTATCCTATAGACCTTTAGAGATAAGCAGTTGTACGCCAAATTTAGTAAGAGTGAATTTTGGCTACAAGAGGTCAGATTCTTGGGACATATTGTGTCGGGAGATGAGATCAAAGTCAACCCGAGTAAGATATTAGCAATTGGTTGAGTGAAAACCATTGAGATATGTGACCAAGATTAGGAGTTTCTTGGGTTTAGCAGGCTATTATCGATGCTTTGTCAAGGGATTTTCAATGATCACTACTCCAATGATAAGGCTACTTCAAAAAGATGTTAAGTTTGAGTAGACAGAAAAATTCCAACAGAGCTTTGAGAAGTTAAAGACTTTGTTGACTAAAGCTCCAGTATTAGTGCAACCGAAATCAGGATAGGAATTTGTAGTGTATAGTGATGCATCCTTAAACAGATTAGGGTGTGTGCTCATGCAAGAAGGCAAGGTGATAGCCTATGCCTCGAGGTAGCTAAAACCACACGAGAAAAATTATTCAACCCACGATTTGGTGTTAACCATCTTAGTGTTTGCATTGAAGATTTGGAGACACTTCTTGTATGGCGAGAGATGCCGGATTTTCACGGACCACAAAGTTTAAAGTACCTGATGACACAAAAATAGTTGAATCTACGGCAACGAAGATGGCTAGAAGTACACAAAGACTACGAGTTGGTAATTGACTATCATCCTAAAAAGGCGAATATAGTCGTCAATGCATTGAGCAAAAAATCATTATTTTCCTTAAGGGCTGTGAATTCTCAGTTGGCTATACGTGATGATGGATCGATCTTAGCCGAAATGAGAGCTAAACTGGTGTTTTTACAAGAGATAGTTGAAGCTTAGAAAAATGACCAGGATTTACAAGCTAACACGACTCAGTGTGAGACGAAAAATGAATTAGACTTCAGAGTTAGTGCCGATGGTTGTTTGATGTATCAAGACCAAATCTGTGTACTTAAGGATGATGAGCTCATTCAGAGAATTTTGCAACAGGCACATAGTAGTCACCTTTCGATTCATCCGGGTAGTGTGAAAATGTATAATGACTTGAAGAAAATGTATTGGTGGTTGGGGATGAAAAGAGACATTTTAGAGTTTGTCTCAAAGCGCCTAGTGTGGCAACAAGTAAAAGCCGAACCCCAAGTACCTTCGGGTCTACTTTAGCCCATAATGGTTCTTGAGTGGAAATGGGACCGTATTACTATAGACTTTATTTTCAGGCTACCCTTGTCGCGAAAGAAGAGAGACGCCTATGTTTGAGTCACGCCAGGCACAAAGGGGTATCTATTTTACTCCTGGCGTGGGGAGTGTCCTCGTTTGACTGAAACTAGGAAGTTTGAGGATAATTTGAACTATGGGGTTGAGTGATATGAGGAGGGATTCTAGGAGCGATATGAGGAGTGATATGGGGAGAGATTTGTGGAGGATTTCAAGGGATTTGATTTGAAAGGAGTTTGTGCCAAATTGGTAAGGGAAGAGCATAGGAAATTTTGGTTGGGACTCCTTTCAGTGCATTATTGTTCAGTTTTCCCTTTTCATTTTCTTTTCCTCACTTGCGTTTTTATCCTTTCTTCCCTCTATGTGTCCAATTTGCATTTGACCTATTGTGCACTTTTCCCTTTTTTTTTTTGTTCTAGTTCCTATTATTCGGAAAAGCTGAATCTTGCCAAATTCTCTCATTTCTGGTTTCGGTAGTCTTTGTTCTCATTGGGCTCTCATTTTGTCAATTAGTTTCTAACTCTGTCTATGACCGAATACCTCCTCTCTTTTCCCCAATCTCTTCTTTTTCCTTAAGTTGGTCGAATTCAACCCCTTTCCACTCTCACCTTGTCGTTTTCTTCTTAGTTACTCCTCTGGCCAATTATTTCTTCTTCTTTTTGTTATACTCTTTCAGTTTTCCTTCATAGCCAAACTGTTCTCCCCCTTCTCTTGCGTTTCATCTTCTTTTCCCATCGGTTGGTGTTGACGTGACAGTTCTGCAAGTGTTCTGTCGAAGGGTAGATGTTCTTACTTCTTTTCTTTTGTTCAAGACTGATATTCTTATGCTTTTCTTATAGCTAAATTCCATCTTCTTGAATCTTTGATTGCCAAAAATCATGATCCCTTCCTTATGGTGTGGTGGTGGTTGGATTCTAGGTTTTTAGTGAAGTTAAGGAGTTTCTCAAGGTAGTCACCGAAACTGTTTTCTTATCACTTGATTTAAGGTAAGTGTTTTGGTCTAGCACTTTGGGGTTGGCCGAATACCCTATCTTTGGAGTTGGGTTTTTGTTAAGTATTAAATATTGATTCAAGTTCTAGATCGTACTTTGTTGATCAATGGATTTCTTTGTTAATACAACATTTCGGTAGGAAAAGGTGTAGTCTTCCATCAACATTTTTTTAAGGGGACCAAATCCCACATTGTGATTAAAGTGAGTGTCAATGCCATTCTTTTGGGATTAAGTATTAATAATAGGTATTGACATTAACTAAAAGCATTGACTAATGTAGGTTTGGTACTTGAGAGATCTCTCGCATGATTTCGCAAACAGGTGTGTAACCATACACCGAAACCTATTACTGTCGAAAAGCTGATAAGCCGAAACTTCAGCATTTAAGGCCTCACGAGGGTGTGATCGCTCGTGTGGTAAAATCGAGCCACGAATTATGGGTGATAGACTGTAGAGGCCTCCACGAGTATTCTCGTGGGTTTAGGCCGTAATGGGCCACGTTGGGCCACACGGCCCAATGGGCCTGTGGGCCCCACACAGATTACATTAATGAAAGGTAGCAAATACTGGACTGGGCTAGAGACTTTGCATAGCCATGACTAAATCTGAGCTAAATGGGTCACACGGGCGTGTGGGCCTACTTGGGTCGAATGTTATCCTTTAGGCCCAATACACTGTCTCAACCAATTAGGGTATCTGAGTCGCTCGAGGTGATTATAGACTTTTGAAGAGGTCATTTTCTGTACCGAGACCCCAAGATAAGTAAAATAACTAAAATACCCCTAGAGGGTAAACTTACTATTTTACCCCTAATAGTTAGAGTTGATTATTGTACCCCTAGAGGTAGGTTGATTGGTGTGTGTATAATGATTGTATGACTGTACTGAGTATGGCACTTTGCATACACGTAATATTTAAGACATGACAAACTGTATGGGGTTGGGATACTGTTACGGAGGAAGTACTGGTGGCTTTGCCACATATTTACTGTTACTAGTGGCTTTGCCACATATTCTGATACTGGTGGCTTTGCCACGTTTACTATTACTAGTAGCTTTGCTGCGTTACTACTACTAGTAGCTTTGCTGCGATATTGGTGTGTTGGTTGGGTGGGTTGCCCACATGGTGTGCTAGCTGGTACGGGTGATGTGTTAGCTGGATTGGGGTGGGTTGCATATTTGCACTGTATTGACATTGTATTGGGGTTAGGCTCACACAGTTACTGTACAGGGATAAAGCCCAGATTGTTCTGTCACTGAATAGGGCTCAAGCCCAGACTGTTACTGCGTGTACTATTTACTGTTTGACTGATAAGGGATTACACACTGAGTTTTTATAAACTTACCATTCCTTTTAACTATACAAGTAATCCCCAGACTTAAACGATTTGGAGCCACGAGGGACTCAGAGGTGGCCACATGGTAGTTGATGTTTTGCTTTAGACTTATTTATTTTAAATTCATATTTGGGTTTTACATTTTGTAATAAGGCCTTTTGAGGGCTTTAATTTTTAACTGGGCTTTTGATTCCTTATTTTAAACAGCTAGTGTAGGAAAAACAAGTTTTCAAAATTATAACTATTTTCAAAGAAAAACACACATATTAAACTTCAAGTTTTCAATAAAAACTTCTACGGTTTTATCCAGTTTAATAAACCAACGGTAAAAAATATGGCAAACATTTTGATAAGATGATCTCAAATTGTGATAATGAAATATGCTGAATTTTCTCCAGCAATATAAATTAAATGGGCTTTAACTTAAATACGAATTTTATCAACAAGTCCAAATTTTGGAAACCACTTTGATGTGACATGATAGATTCGATCGTAACATTTGGGCCGGGTTTGGGGTGTTACATTTAGTGGTATTAGAGACAGGTTACAAAATTTGGCTGTGGAATGGGTTTTGAAAAATATGTTTTAAAAGTTGATTTTAATGATTGAAGACATTTTGAAAGATTCATAAGTGTGGCACATCGAGTCTGCGGTGCCAAATTAGTAAGTTCTCTAATACTGTTTACTATTATATTCTAAAATGTATTTCTGAGTGACTACTATAGATAGTAGGACTATACTGAAACTCTCTAGATAGAGGAAACTGAAACTATAGGAAATTGAAAACTGCAGTGAGATCTCGTTCTGCGAAAACAAACCCTAATTACTGTCTTTTATAACATTTTTTTAATAATTACTGGAATTATCAACTGATACATAAGACTCTTAAAACAGATAATACGCTATATGGTATGAGCACAAGAGGTACTCGCGGAAAGGGTTCACGAGGCCACGGTAGAGGCAGAAGAAGTGCTAGAGCTGGGTCTTCGGCATCGGGCCACATGCCTGCTAGGGAGGCATCAGCTTCACCAGTGACTGAGATGAGGTCTTATGATCGCACGACTGGGGATGATGCGCTATCCCAAGCTATGCTGTTCGTTTTAGAGAGGGTTGCTAGAGCTAGTACTGGTGCAGTGAACTGAGGGTCAATTTCAGAACGACTCTGGTCTAATGGAGTGGAAAATTTTAGAGGAATTTCTGGAGTAGCTCCAAATGTGGTAGAATACTGGTTGGAGGCCACTGAAAGAATAATGGACGACCACAATTGCACTACTGAGCAAAAGTGAAAAGGGGCAATATAGTTATTTCGAGATGAGGCCTACCAGTGGTGGCTTACTGTAAGAGAAGGTACACAGGCTAATCGCTTAACATGGGACTTCTTTAAGGCAGCTTTCGAAGGAACGTACGTGGGTGCAAGTTTTATGGACACGTGAAGAAAGGAATTTCTGAGCCTGACTTAGGGGAATAAGGTAGTGGCAGAATATAAGGTAGAATTCTTGCGGTTGAGTCGTTATACTCGTGGGATAGTAGCGACCAAGTATGAACGCTGCGTACATTTTGAGGATAGCTTCCGAGATGAATTATGAGTACTAATAGCTCCGCAAAGGGAGCAAGACTTTGCTGCCCTTGTAGAAAAGGCAAAAATTACTGAGGAAGTGAAGCGCGCTGAGCGCCAGAACCGGGAGAAAGATAGGGGCAAAAATAGGAGGGATTCAGGGCCCTTGGGTTTTTTTGGAAGGCCTATAAAGAAGGCCAAATTTGATGGGCTAGTCTGAGTTGGAGTTCCTGTTGCTGTTACTAGACCACAACCTTGCGCAGATTGTGGGAGATCTCACTAGGGTGAGTGTTGGAAAAGGATTGGGGCGTGCTTCAGATGTGGGTGGATGTATCATCAGGTTTAGAATTGTCCTCAAATGTCGGTTTAGATGTAAACTGCGGGGCAGGGTCATGTCCAGTCGGTGAGAGGTGTTTAGTAGGCACCGAGGGGCTGTAGACGAGCCAGAGGTGGAAATGGTGGGAGACGAGGTCGTGGAGCACTAAGCAGAGGTGTCGGTAACACTGAGGCAAGGCAGCCAGCTCTGGTCTATGCTACTTATCGCCAAGAGGAGGGTGACGCCCTTGACGTTATAACTAGTACATTCTTAATTCATGATGTACCTTACACTACTTTAATTGATATTGGGTCTACACATTCGTACGTTGCATGTACTGTGTCTTAGACTTTGGGCATTCAGTTTGAAAATACTGTTAGTGAGATGACTGTGATAAGTCCACTGGGACAATAAGTAAGGGAAGATAAGTTATTCAGGATTGTGCCCTTAAAGGTTCAAGGAGTTATTTTTCTAGCAGATTTGATGGAACTACCATTTGGTGAATTCGACCTAACCTTAGGGATGGATTGGTTGGTGAAACACTGAGCAAGTTTAGATTGAACTGCTAAGCATATGGTGGTAAAGACTATTGAGAATGAGGAGGTGGTTGTGATGGGGGAACGAAAAGATTATCTATCTAACGTGATTTCAACATTAAGGACTGAGAAACTGGTTCGCAAGGGTTGTGAGGCGTTTCCAGCCTACATTGGTGTTCATGATTCTTCGAGTCCTTCTGTTGTAGATATTAGAATTGTCAAAGATTTTTCTGATGTATTTCCTAATGAGCTTCTTGGGTTGCCTCCAAACCGTGAGGTCGAATTTGGTATTGAGCTCCTGCTTGGAATGACTCCAGTGTCCATCGCCCCTTATAAGATGGCACCGAATGAGATAGTGGAATTAAAAGCCCAAATTCAGGAACCATTGGACTGAGGATTTATTTGACCTAGTGTGTCTCCATGGGGAGCACTAGTCCTATTTGTGAAGAAGAAGGATGGGTTTATGCGCATGTGCATCGACTACCGACAATTAAACAAACTAACTATCAAGAATAGTACCCCCTGCCAAGGATTGACGATCTTTTTGATCAGCTACAGGGAGCTTCGGTGTTCTCCAAGATTGATCTCCGATTTGGGTGCCACCAACTGTGGTTTAAAGAGGTCGATGTCTTTAAGACATCATTTAGGACTTGGTATGGTCAATACGAGTTCCTAGTGATGCCGTTTGGGCTAACGAATGCACCAGCTGCTTTCATGGATCTGATGAACCGAGTGTTTCAGTCTTATCTGGATCGGTTTGTAGTTGTTTTTATAGACAATATTCTGGTGTATTCAAGAACCGAAGAGGATCATGATGCACATCTCCGAATTGTTCTACAAATTCTGAGGGAGAAGCAGCTATACGCGAAATTCAGCAAGTGTGAGTTCTGGCTGCGAGAGGTGACATTTTCGGGTCATGTGGTGTCTGTTGAGGGGATTAAGGTGGATCCTCGAAAAATTGAAGCCGTACTGGATTAGAAACCACCTAGGACCGTATCTAAGATTCGAAGCTTTTTTGGGTTTGTCTGGGTATTACTGACATTTCGTTAAAGGGTTTTCTATGATTGCTGCACCTCTGATGAAGTTACTGTGTAAAGGAGTACCGTTTAACTGGACTAATAAGCACCAAGAAAGTTTTGAGAAACTAAAGAAGGTTTGGACTGAGGCCCCTATCTTGATATAGCCAGAATCTGGGAAGCAATTCACTGTTTACAGTGATGCATCACATATTGGTTTGGGTTATGTGTTGATGAAAGAGGGTAAGGTGGTTGCTTATGCCTCTCGCCAGCTTAAGCCTACAAGGTGAATTACCTTACTCACAGCTTGGAGTTAGCCGCGGTGGTATTCACGCTAAAGATCTGGAGGTATTATTTGTACGGTGAGAAGTGTATTATTTACACATATCATAAAAGCCTCAAGTATCTCTTTACACAGAAGGAGCTAAATTTTAGGCAGTAAAGATGGATAGAGCTGCTTAAGGATTATGATTGCTCAATTCAGTACCACCCTGTTAAGGCTAACATAGTAGCCGACACACTGAGTCGTAGGGCTATATCAGATTTAAGAGCAATGTTTGCTCGTCTCAGTTTGTTTGATGATGGTAGCGTGTTGGCTGAGTTTCAAATGAGACCGATGCGGACTGAACAAATCAAAGGTAAATAGTTGTTGGATGAGTCATTGGTTATTCGATTCCGACAAGTTGAAAATGGAGAGACTTCTGATTTTGGGCTGAACAACAAAGGGGTATTGTGTTTCTGTAGGAGAGTTTGTGTTCCGAAGGACTCTAACTTAAGACTGTCTATACTGCAAGAGGTGCATAGTAGTCTTTACGCTATGTATCCTGGTGGAAACAAGTTGTATCGAGATCTTCGCGAGCTGTATTGGTGGCCAGGGCTTAAGCGTGAGGTTACTGATTTTGTAGGTAAGTGTCTGACATGCCAGCAAGTTAAGGCTAAGCATCAGCTGCCTTCTGGGTTACTGCAGCTAGTTAAGATTCCACTCTGGAAGTGGGAAATGGTAACCATGGATTTTGTCAGTGGGCTGCCTTTGACGCTACTAGGAAGGATTTAGTATGGGTTATAGTAGACTGATTGACTAAATTTACCCATTTTATACCGGTCTGTACTAATTATTCGTTGCAGAAACTGGCTAAGTTGTATGTGGTCGAGATTGTAAGACTGCCTAGAATAGAGACCTCGTTTCATGTCTCGGTTCTAGAAGAAGTTACATGAGGCACTGGGTACTAGGTTAGACTTCAGTACTGCGTTCCACCCTCAAATAGATGGTTAGTCAGAGAGGGTGATTCAAGTTTTGGAGGACATGTTAATGAGCTCTATAAATTATTTCCGAGGTAGCTGGGAAGACTACTTGCCGTTAGTGGAGTTCATGTATAATAATAGCTACCAGTCCAGTATTCAAATGGCACCGTAGGAGGCGTTATATGGTTGTAGGTGTCGTACGCTTGCATGTTGGACTGAGCTGGGTGAGCATCGAGTTCTGGGGCCATAGTTAGTTTCTGATACCGAAGAAAAGGTAAAATTGATTCGAGACCGGTTAAAGGAAGCATCTAATAGACAGAAGTTGTATGAAGACTTAAAGTGTAAGGAGATCGAGTACTCGGTGGGGGATTATGTCTTTCTGAAGGTTTCACCATGGAAGAAAATTCTGAGGTTTGGTCGGAAGGGCAAGTTAAGTGTTAGGTTCATTGGGCCTTACCATGTACTAAGATGTGTGGGACCGGTCACCTATAAACTTGAGTTGCCTCTTGAATTAGATTAGATTCATGATGTATTTGACATATCCATACTATAACCACTTTGATCCTTCGCATATAGTGCCAGTTGAGGAGGTTGAGGTTAGGCCTGATCTGACCTTCGAGGAAGAACTGGTGGAAATACTGGATCGTGACGTTAAGGTATTGAGAAAGAAATCTATTCTTTCGGTCAAAGTGCTTTAGTGTAATCACAGTTAAGAGGAAGCCACGTGGGAACCTAAGGAGGTGATGCAGCAGCAATACCCTCACTTATTCTGACTAGGTAAATTTCGAGGCTGAAATTTCTTTAAGGGAGTAGAGTTGTAACGCCCCAAAAATTTAAGTTTTTAATTATTGGATGTTATGGCACAAATTGGATGTTTGCTATATTGGCTAGATGATTGGGTGTGTTTGGGAGTGTTAGAGAAGCCTGGGTTCGAATCTTGGCTTTTGCAGAATTTTTTAAATTTGCTCTTAAATGAATCTGGACACTAGGACATAAGCCTTTTAAAGAATAGTGCTTGTTCTATAACTCAAAAAGAGTTGTCTTCTGGTGGCAAGGTGGCGTGTCAGTGTTTCATGGGGGCCTATGTTCGAGTCATGCTAGGCACAAAAGGGTATCTATTTTGCTCCTGGTGTGGGAGTGTCCTCGTTTGACTGAAACTGGGGAGTTTGAGGGTAATTTGAACTGTGGAGTTGAGTGATATGGGGAAGGATTCAAGGAGCAATATGATGAGTGATATGAGGAGAGATTTGTGGAGGATTTCAAGGGATTTGATTTGGAAGGAGTTTGTGCCAAATTGGTAAGGGAAGAGCATAGGGAGTTTCGGCTGGGACTTCTTTCGGTGCATTATTGTTCAGTTTTCCCTTTTCATTTTCTTTTCCTCTCTTGCGTTTTTTCCTTTCTTTCCTCTGTATGCCGAATTTGTGTTTGACCTGTTGTGAACTTTTCCCTTTTTAGTTTGTTCTAGTTCCTGTTATTTTGAAAAGCCGAATCTTGCCAATTTCTCTCATTTCTGGTTTCGGTAGTCTTTGTTCTCATTGGGCTCTCGTTTTGGCAATTAGTTTCTAACTCTGTCTATGACCGAATACCTTCTCTATTTTCCCCAATTAGTTCTTTTTCATTAAGTTGGTCGAATTCAACCCCTCTCTAATACCACCTTGTCGTTTTCTTCTCAGTTCCTCCTCTAGCCGATCATTTCTTCTTCTTCTTATTATACTCTTTCGGTTTTCCTTCATAGCCAAACTCTCCTCCCCCTTCTCTTATGTTTCATCTTCTCTTCCCATTGGTTGGTGTTGACGTGACAGTTCTGCAAGTGTTCTGTCGAAGGGTAGGTGTTCTTACTTCTATTCAATTATTCAAGACTAATTTTCTTATGCTTTTCTTATAGCCGAATGCCATCTTCTTGAATCTTTGATTGTCGAAAATCATGATCCCTTCCTGATGGTGTGGTGGTGGTTGGATTCTAGGTTTTCAGTGAAGTGAAGGAGTGTCTTAAGGTAGTCACCGAAACCGTTTTCCTATCACATAATTTAAGGTAAGTGTTTTAGTCTAGCACTTTGGGTTGGCCGAATGCCCTATCTTTGCATTTGGGTTTTTCTTAAGTATTAAATATCGATTCAAGTTCTAGATTGTGCTTTTTTGATCAATTGTTTTCTTTATTAATACAACATTTCGGCAGGAAAGGGTGTAGTCTTCCATCAACATTTTTTTTAAGTGGTCCAAATCCCACATTGTGGTTAAGGTGAGTATCAATGCCATTCTTTTGGGATTAAGTGTTAATAATAGGTATTGACATTAACTGAAAGCATTGACTGATGTAGGGTTGGTACTTGAGAGATCTCTCGCATGATTCTGCAAATAGGTGTGTAACCATACATCGAAACCTATTACTATTGAAAAGCCGAAAAGTCAAAACTTCGGTATTTGAGGCCTCACGAGTGTGCAATCACTTGTGTGGTAAAACTAAGTCATGAATCATGGACGATAGACTGTAGAGGCCTCCATGAATATTCTCGTGAGCCTAGGCCGTAATGGGCCACGTTGGGCCAAAATGGGCTCTGTGGGCCCAATTACCCCGTGGACCCCACACAGATTAAATTTATGAAAGGTAGCAAATACTGGACTGGGCTAGGGACTTCGCATAGCCATGACTAAATCTGAGCTAAATGGGCTACACGGTCGTGTGGGCTTACTCGGGCCAAATGTTGGGCTTTAGGCCCAATACACTGTCTCAACCAATTAGGGTATTCGAGTCGCTCGAGGTGATTATAGACCTTCGAAGAGGTTGTTATCTGTACCGAGACCCCAAGATAAGTAAAATGACCAAACTACCCTGAGAGGGTAAAATTACTATTTTACCCTTAATAGTCGTAGATGATCATTATACCCCTAGAGGTAGGTTGATTGGTGTGTGTATAATGATTGTATGACTGTACTGAATATGAAACGTTGCATACATGTAATATTTATGACATGACATTCTGCATGGGGTCAGAATACTGTTACGGAGGAAGTACTGGTGGCTCTGCCATGTATTTACTGTTACTGGTGGCTTTGTGATAAACGATAAATTATACATATTTTCACCATATATTTAGCCTATATTATAGATGAATTGTTATCTATTTTATAAGAATTGATGCTCTAAATCTTTCTTTTTCATATCTTATACCTAGGAGAGCATAAGGAAGAGAAAAGAACGGAAAACGGGCCAAAAATAGAGAAAATGGGCCAAAATGAGAAAACGACACGGCCCAAGAAGTCACCATACGGTCGTGGCACACGGCCGTGCCACACGAAGACTACACGGTCTAGCCCCTAACAAGCACGGCCAGGCCACACGGCCGTGCCTCCATCGACAGGTTCTCACATGGCCTATTGTCGTGGCACAAGGGCGTGGCACATGGGCGTGTCCCTATCATGAGGTAGTTCAATTCTACTCAAAAAAGGATACTTAGGGGCTAAGAAAGCTATTCTAAAACTTTATATAAAAACCCTAGGAGGCAACTTCAAGGGTGTGCTTATTTCCTGCTAAGGGAATACTCTTTTCTCTCAAGAAAGAGCGCCATAATTCTGCCAACACAAGGAGTGAAAGCAAGGAATTACTCCAAAGAAAGCCGATTGATTCATCCCAGAAGCCAGAATTCTACATTAAGACAGAGGATCTCCCTAAATTCCTTTAGGGGTTTTTAGGTTCTTTATGTTTTGTTATCTTATTTCTTCTGAGATGTTTTCTTTATTAGTTATGAACTAAACCCCTCAAATACTTGAGGGGGATGAAACCTAAGACAGATCTTGTTATTATTTATTCTTGAATTATATGATAAATACTTGAATTGTTCTTAATCATGTGTTCTTCATTCTTGATTTAATAATCTTAGGTATTACTTCAAAAACTTGATGTGCTTAGGCAGAGGAGTAAAAGTCCCTGTTTTAAGAGTAGATCTACCATAATTAAGCGGAGTTGCATGCAACCCTAGACATAGGGCGACATAAATCTGTCGGATTAGGGTCAAACCTAATAGGGGGATCCATAGATCGAGTTAATGCAACCTAGGGGTGTTAATTAATAAAGAAACTTTAATTAACCACCTAGGATTAGTTGTTCTTATCCTCGACGGAGGTATCAACATAAGTTAGGGATCTCTACGGATCAAGCCAAGTGAAGAAATCATCTAGTTTAAGAAATTAATAACAAGTGAAGTCTAGGTGGATTCTCCCTTAAGTATTGCTCATATCAATTAGCTTTTCCCAAAAGTTTTCCCCAATTTACTTTTTGTGCACTTTTAGTTAGTTTTAGAATTAGTTTTAACCAATCCTCTTTTATTTTTAGGCTAGATAATAGAAAGGAAGTAAGAATTAGTACTTTTGGTTCCCTTGGGTACAATAACTCGGACTTGCCGCTAAACTATACTACTGTTTGATAGGTGCGCTTGCCTTTAAAATCGTGATATGGTGTGATCAGTTTTATAAATTTTATTACTTAATATCGCGAGAGTATCAAGTTTTTGGCGCCGTTGCCGGGGAACTGAAATATTAGGAAAATTCGATTTCTATTACTTTAGCCATTACTATATTTATCTATTTTCAGTTTTTATTTATTTTTATTTTATTATTTTTTCTTTTCTTTTCTTTTATTCTATTTTTCTTTGCTTTTTCCTTCTAGGTAGTTCTAGTTTATGACTAGAAACAACCCAGCAGGACTATTGCTTTTTGACGAAGATTTAGAAGCGACAATTCACAGAACTCACAGAGAGATCAGACAAAGCCTACAGTATCCAGAACAAGATCAAGAACAAAGGCCAGAACCTACAGAAGAGATGGAAGCAAATCAAAACATTCCACCACCTCCCACAGTAGTCGCGCCACCTGCAAATCAAGAACAAGCTCCTCGCACTATGTATGATTATGCTAAGCCTAGTTTGGTTGGTACCCAAACTAGCATTCTTAACCTACTATTGCTGCTAATAATTTTGAATTAAAACCTGACACTATTCAGATGATACAGGAATTAGTGTAGTTTGATGGTTCACATATAGCAAATTTTTTGGAACTTTGTGATACTTTTAAAATTAATGGCGTTTCTAATGATACCATTCGTCTTAGGCTATTCCCATTCTCTTTGAGAAACAAGGCTAAACAGTGGTTAAATTCTCTACCACGAGGCTCAATCACTACATGGGAACAGATGATCGAAAATTTTTTACTTAAATATTTTTCTCTAGCTAAAACAGCTAAATTGCGAAATGATATCTCTTCTTTTGTGCAGATGGATCTAGAGACACTTTACGATGCCTGGGAGAGATACAAAGATCGTTTGAGAAGGTGCCCTCACTATAGGTTGCCTTTGTGGTTACAAGTTCAAACCATTCACAGCGGTTTGAATCCATCAACAAGGCAGATGATCGATGCGGCCGCCGGAGGAACAATCAACAATAAAACACCAGAAGCAGCTTATGAGTTTATAGAAGTGATGTCACTGAATAACTATCAGTGGCAAGTCATGAGGATAAAGCCGACAAAAGTTGCAGGAGTTTATAATATTGATGCTATCACCATGCTTACTAACCAGGTAGAACTTTTAAATTAAAAGTTAGATAATTTTGTTGGTTCTACGTAGGCACATCCAGTGATGCAGTGTGGCGCAATCCAGGGAAATATGCTCAATCCAGGTTACTCCTCTTATGGACATGGCATGGAAACTGAGCAAACCAACTATATGGGTAACAATTCTAGACCTCAAAATAACCCTTATAGTAATACTTATAATACAGGTTGGCGGAGTCACCCCAATTTTTCATGGGAAGGACAAGGAAATCAAAGACAACCGCCTCCTCCAGGATTTCAGTAGCCACCACCACAACAGGAGAAAAAGTCGAACCTAGAAGAGATGTTCACCAAATTTATGGCCATGTCAAAAACCCGTTTCCAAAATACCGAAACGGCACTAAGAAACTAGCAAGCATCTATTCAAGGACTTGAAACTCAAATAGGCCAGCTTGCCAAGCTAATCTCTGAAAGACCACAAGGTGGGTTATCAAGCAATACTGAGACTAGCCCCAAAGAGCAACTTAATGCCGTAGATACAATAGATAATGAGGGGTTAACCAAAACCAACCCAGAGCCATACAAGGAGCCTGTGGTAAGTAAAGGAAAGAATGAGGTAAGTTACAAAGATGAAATTACCAAAGAATTTAAACCTCGTATCCCATACCCAAACACGCTACAAAAAGACCGCACAGATGAGCAATTCGGTAAGTTTCTCAAACTCTTAAAGAAATTACACATTAACTTACCATTTGTTGAAGCAATCTTGCAGATGCCAAACACTGTTAAATTCTTAAAAGAGCTCTTAACAAACAAGCAGAGGCTAGACGAGAAACCTCATGTGTAATTAAATGCAGACTGCTCAGCTATTCTACAAAATAAACTGTCGACTAAACTAAAGGATCCAGGGAGTTTCACTATCCCTTGTTTACTTGGTAGCTTAGTTGAAAAAACTGCTTTAGCTGATTTAGGGGCTAGTATAAATGTCATGCCTCATAAATTGTTTAAACAACTAAGTCTTTGAAATCCTAAGAAAACTAAGATGAGCATTCAACTAGTTGACAAAACTATTAGGGCACCTAAGGGAATAATTGAAGATGTACTTGTCAAAATTGATAGATTTATATTCCCAGTTGACTTTGTTGTTTTAGACATTGACGAGGATAGCAATGTACCCTTAATTCTAGGGCGACCCTTTTTAGCAATTGCCAGAGCTATAATTGATCTAGAAACAGGAGAACTCACATTACATGTAGGTGATGACCAAGTTACCTTACAAGCTCGAAACTCGATTAAGACTGTTGATAATAATATAATCACAAGTCCTTGTAAAAACACTGAACTCACCACCCAACCTTCTGTGTAGGATGCACTCTACATGGAGGCAACCAACTAACAGGTAAGTCCATCCAAGGGAAACGCACCTGAAAAGCGAATGCTTCAGATCAAGGAACTTGATGAGTGGCTGAATTATCATGAAAAACCCAAAATATGCCATACCAACCCAGAGCATCATCAGAAGACCCTCAGGTAACAACGAATCAAATCAAGGTAGGAGATAAGGTAATATTAGGGGGAGATGATCCTCGAATCCTGAATTCAGAAGAACATACAAATGACATACCCTACTTTATGGTAATGAAAGTTTTCCCTCATGGTACTGTCGAAATAAAACATGAGTCACTCGACACTTTCAAGGTAAACCACACTCGACTCAAATTTTACGTTGATAATGAAATTGTGAACAGGACTGAAGAGTATCAACTCTTCAAGCCACCATGAAAACACAAAGCTTGAACAGAGTCGAGCTTAGACTATAAATAAGCGCTTCTCAGGAGGCAACCTGAGCACTAACTTAGTAATTTTTTTCATTTATTTAAATTTTAGTCTTTTTATACAGCAACTAACCTTTTTAAATGCAGGAAATTAGGACCACACAGCCTGGCACACGAGCGTGCCTAAGGTCGTGTGACTTTTTCAAACAGAGACACGGACGTGCACTTCGACCATGCACAAACAGGACAAAAAAATTTCCATCACACGTGCCACCGATAACTCACCACGGCCGTGTGACATGGCCGTGGCAACCTTTCAACTTTAACACGAGCCTGCACTAAGCCACACGCCCGTGTCCTCAAACCGTGGCCAACACTACCAAATTGAACACAGCCGTGTGCCCTCCCACACGTCCATGGGAGTAGCGAAACATCATCGTACACGGCCGTGGGAAAGCTTACACGACCGTGTGAAGTGCGAACAAGATCGCAAACGGCCGTTCGAATGGCCTACATGGGTGTGTGTCTCGAACTAAACACGCCTAAAACCACCAGATTTCGAAGAACACGGGCTAAACCCGAGCCACACGGGCGTGTGTTATGCCCGTGTAACCCAAAAACTATAAATAGGGGACCACTATTCACTTTCCCTTTCTCTCAACCCCTAAAATTTCCCCTCCCCAAACTTCACACACTGCCGCCGTAGGCCTCCCAGCCGTCACCAAGCCCACACAAGCAACCCCACGCCCGTGCTAACCTTCCCCACGACCAGCCCTTCCCCACAACCGTGCACTCCCAATTTTGGTTCTATTTCCTCATTTTTCTTATTTTTTTTCTTTTGCTTAATTCATTTCAGTTTTTAGTTTCATTTGATTATAGATTTGGATAAAGCATGGAATTAGTTACACTAGGATGAACAATTTTAAAATTGTTTGCTCTTATATTATTGACTTACAACTACTTTTGTTCTTGCATCTAATATACTTCATATCCAAACTTGTTAATTTTTGAGTAAATAGATTAAACTATTTAGGTTTGTTTTGATCATATTACTTTTATTGATTTTAATTTATTAGGACTAATGTCGTGCTACTATATTTTAGGTATAATGTCGACATCACGAGGAAAGAAAGCCACTGTCCCTCCATCAAAGAAACGAAAGGGACCCAGTGGCTCAACATCGAGGCCCATCACCGAGAACCGCCATTCTCTCCTCCGTTTTCCACAAGCCTCCCAGGAAGAGCGATATCAAATACTCCGAGCTCGTACTATCTCCACCGGCCGATGCATAGATTGGGACGACCTCGAGCAGATAAACCTAGTGGACGACGTCTGAGCCCTATTAATGACCGAACTGTGGGAATAGTTCTTTCAGGTCGTAGAACCCACGCTCGAATTTTGTTCCACCTTTAACCACCTGACCATGATGAATAGATTCGATGACCCAGGGACAGTACAGTTCCATCTCGGAGGACTCGTGTGACAACTTAGTGTTCTAGAGTTTGGCTCTGCACTCTGACTCTATACGGAGCAATTCATGGAAGAAGAGGACTTCCCCAACCTTTACCGTCGGATCCATATCTGGCCCAGCGATTGTTGGCGAGAGATCGCCCCGGGGTATTAGATCTATAACCCCAGTGTCAGCAAGACGACCGCCCTCGTCCCCCCTTCGAGGTACATTCATGCTCTTCTTGCATATATATTGACAGGTAGACGGGAGAGCACAGGCATCGTCAATACGCACGATGCCTACTTCCTATGGTGCATGGCCAACGGACACGTCATCGACTTAGCCTATTTTATCGCACACGTCATGCAGTATCAGACAGAGCGGCACCGCAGAGGCGTCTTATCTTTGGAGCCCTACATCACACACTTAGCCCGTTATTTTGGGCTCCTCAACACTTCAGCCCAGACATCTTCCTACACACTCGTCGATCAGATGTCTCCTCAAGGCATCCAAACTATGCTTCATATGAGGATGATCGAGCGGAGGCCCAGAGGCAACCCCTTCCAGTACCGCCTCATCCAAGAGGGCGAGGAGCCAGAAGACATTCCTGATGATGTCCGACTGCCAAAGGAGGATGCAGCAACCAAGCCACCACGACCCCGACGACCAGCCCATACAGCAGCCTCCCATGTTGACCTATTTGAGCGCTTCTCACAGTTCGAGCAGCAATGCTTCCAGCGTCTCGATCATATCGATGCCACCTTACTGCAAATTTGTCAGCATCTCAACATCACTCCACCACCGCCGCATGATCCATCGGAGGATTAGACATCTCTATTCCTCTTATGTTTATTTTTCATTTTTACTTTTATTTTATTTTTCCTTTCGCTCTAACCATTTTCTCTCTTGAATTCTAGTTTCATTAGTTTTAAATTCTCTTAATTATTTGAGTTTTAGAGTTTCTAAGACTTTGTATTATTTTGCTTCTTTTATTTCTTTTTCTTTCATATCGGCTAATCCCTAACGAATAATCTCTATTTATCGAAAATTCTCACGACTAATTAATATTTTCGCAGTTCAAAAAGGAGCTCTACAGCTCATATTTAAACGGAAATGGGACCACCCTGCCACAATTGCCGACTGTTCCTAACAAATTCATCCTAAATTCAGTGAATTTCAATTCTCTCCCTATCTTATGATATTATACTTCTCTTGCTATTTATATATCTTTGTACATTAAGGGCAATGTACATTTTAAGTGTGGGGGGGAGCTTACTTTAAATCTTTATATTATCTATGAAAATCCCTGAAATCGTACTTTATGCATTGTTCTTAACTAATTCTTAGGCTTCTACTAGGAATTAATTCTGATTGATTTAGTATTTCTATTGATAGGTTGAGAATTAAGATATAGGTGTTTGTACTCTGATTATTCAAACTCTAAAACATTAGGGAATCAAGCATGATAAGTTGAAATTTTTGAGAACCCCAATTTTTGCATAAGTTATTTTTTTTAATTCTAAGTATTATCTTGAGATTTGAAATTCATAGGATTGACATCAAAAGCCATAATTCTGGTGAGATCTTGAGCCTTCTTGAGCATACATTCCTTCATGCTTACTTTTATTATTGCTTTGAGTGAGTCAATACTGATTTGTTATTTTAGAACTTGCTTTGATTATACACGTCAAGACCACATCATTGATTTGATATTTCGAGATGATAAAGGCACTTAGGATTTAACCCACTTACTCCAAAAAAAGCCTACCTCCATAATTTAACCCCTAGTGAATCCCGTTGAGCCTAACAACCTAATTTTTAACTCACCTCCTAATTATTAACCAATAACCCATTTTTTGTTGAATCTCATTCAATTACTTTAACCCTTATTTTTGTCGAGATTTGAAGTCGAATTATTATCTAGCTTTATTCTCTTTTCTAGTGGTAAAGTTGTAAATTTTCAAGTTATTATGTTTAATTTGAGTTGTTCCTAAAAAAAAATATAAACCATGTATACAAACAATGAAATTTGATTGTAATTTGTAATAGTTTAATAAGTTTTTGCATATTTCTATTTTTAGCCTAGGAAGACAAAAACGATATTATCTAAAAAATTAAGCCTTAGAAATATGTTCCAAAGTGATAGAGATTTTTTCTAGCTAGATAATTTTTCAAGTTCAATCTCGATTCTAACCCTCTTTTGTAGCCTATGACAACACCCCTAACCAAGCCCCGTTACAACCTCTACAAAGACCTTTTGATCGAAGTGTCATATCAATCTATTATGGTGGAGATGTGATTTTCCTACAAGCCTATAGTAATAACTTTTCAGATCGACTAGAGAGTGCTTAAATTTTGAACCCTAAACACTTCAAGTGAATAGAGTGAACCTTTAGTGAGGATGTCAACTTCTGTTAATTAAGATGGAAAGATAATTACTTAGGAGAAGAGAGAAAAACTTATGTTTCAATAATAAAATTCTCAACTTAAAGTGATTGAGTCTTTAATGTTCTTTTGATTGATTCTCACTGTATGACTACCTATAAATTAGTTTGAAACATTATTAATAGAAGTTATAGGTTGAGAAGAATGATTTTTTAATAGGGATTGAGATTTTGCTTGAGGACAAGCAAAGGCTTAAGTGTGGGGGTATTTGATAAACGATAAATTATACATAGTTTCACCCCATATTTAGCCTATACTATGGATGAATTGTTATCTATTTTATAAGAATTAATGCTCTAAATCTTTCTTTTTTATATCTTATACCCAGGAGAGCATAAGGAAGAGAAAAGAATAGAAAACAGGCCAAAAACGGAGAAAATGGCCAAAATGAGAAAACAACACAGCCCAAGAAGTTACCACACGGCCGTGGCACACGGTCGTGCCACACAAAGACCACACGTCCCAGCCCTCGACAAGCACGACCAGGCCACACGGCTGTGCCTCCATCGACAGACTCTCACACAGCCTCTTGTCGTGGCACACGGGCGTGGCACACGGGCGTGTCCCTATCATGAGAAAGTTCAATTCTACTCGAAAAAGGATACTTCGAGGCTAAGAAAGCTATTCTAAAACTCTATATAAAGACCCTAAGAGGCAACTTCTAGGGTGTGCTTATTTCCCGCTAAAGGAATACTCTTTTCTCTCAAGAAAAAGAGCCATAATTCTGCCAACACAAGGAGTGAAAGCAAGGAATTACTCCAAGGGAAGTCGATTGATTCATCCCAGAAGCCAGAATTCTACATCAAGATAGAGGATCTCCTTAAATTCCTTCAGGGGTTTTTAGGTTCTTTATGTTTTGTTATCTTATTTCTTCTGAGATGTTTTCTTTATTAGTTATGAACTAAACCCCTCAAATACTTGAGAGGGATGAAACCCAAGACAGATCTTGTTATTATTTATTCTTGAATTATATGATAAATACTTGAATTGTTCTTAATTATGTGTTCTTCATTCTTGATTTAATAATCTTAGGTATTACTTCAAGAACTTGATGTACTTAGGTAGAGGACTAAAAGTCCCTGTTTTAAGAGTAAATTTACCATAATTAAGTAGAGTTGCATGCAACCCTAGACATAGGGTGACATAAATCTGCCGGATTAGGGTTAAACCTATTAGGGGGTCCATAGATCGAATTAATACAATCTAGGGGTGTTAATTAATAAAGAAACTTTAATTAACCTCCTAGGATTAGTTGTTCTTATCCTCGACGAAGGTATTAACATAAGTTAGGGATCTCTACGGATCAAGTCAAGTGAAGAAATCATCTATTTCAAGAAATTAATAACAAGTGAAGTCTAGGTGGATTCTCCCTTAAGTATTGCTCAAATCAATTAGCTTTTCCCGAAAGTTTTCCCCAATTTACTTTTTGTGCACTTTTAGTTAGTTTTAGAATTAGTTTCAACCAATCCTCTTTTATTTTTAAGCTAGATAATAGAAAGGAAGTAAGTATTAGTACTTTTGGTTCCCTTGGGTACGATAACTCGGTCTTGCTGCTAAACTATAGTACTGTTCGATAGGTGCGCTTTCCTTTAAAATCGCGATATTAGTTAGTTTTTGGTGTGATCAGTTTTATAAATTTTATTACTTAATAATGCGAGAGTATCACTTTGTCACATATTCTGATACTGGTGGCTTTGCCACGTTTACTGTTACTAGCAACTTTGCTGTGTTACTACTACTAGCAGCTTCGTTGCAATATTAGTGTGTTTGCTAAGTGGGTCGATGTTATCCCCACATGGTGTGCTGGTTGGAACAGGTGGTGTGTTGGATGGATTGGGGTGGGTTGTATATTTGCACTGTACTGATACTGTATTGGGCTTAGGCCCACATAGTTACTGTATAGGGCTAAAGCCCAGACTCTTACTGCATGCACTGTTTACTGTTTGACTGATAGGGGATTACACACTGAGTTTTTGTTAACTCACCCTTCCTTTTAACTGTACAGGTAATCCCCAGCCTTAGATGATATGGAGCCGTGAGGGACTCGGAAGTGGCCACACGATCATTGACGTTTTACTTTAGACTTATTTATTTTAAATTCATATTTGGGTTTTACATTTAGTAATAAGGCCTTTTGTGGGTTTTAATTTTTAACTGGGCTGTTGATTCCTTATTTTAAACAGCTAGTGTCGGAAAAACGAGTTTTCCAAATTATAACTATTTTCAGAGAAAAACACACATATTAAACTTCAAGTTTTTAATTAAAAAAAACTTTCACGGTTTTATCCATTTTAATAAACCAACGGTAAAAAATATGGCAAACGTTTTGATAAGATGATCTCTAATTGTGATAAAAAATGTGCCGAATTTTCTCAAGCAATGAAAACTAAATAGGCTTTAACTTAAATACATATTTTTATCAACAAGTCTAAATTTTGGAATGCACTTCGATGTGACACGTCAGATTCGATCGTAACGTCTAGGCCAGGTTTAGTGTGTTACACTGTGTGAGACACACGGGCTGCACACGGGCGTGTGGTCCAACCGTGTGTCCCCTGCACCTTGCATGGATAGCATTAAATGCCATCAGGTTTTCCCACGAGCCTGAGACACGACCGTGTGTCTGAACCGTGTGGAGGATATAGCTAGTACACGGGTGTGTGCCATGGTCGTGTGAATGATGACGTTAGACACAGAATGTCTAGAGTTTTGCACACGGGAGTCTCATGACCGTGTGAAGGACACGGAGAAGGGACATGGGTGTGTGCCAAGCCATGTGAAAACCCCTGTAGGTTGTTGTTGGAAAATAAATCCGCACAAGTGAAGGGTATGGGCGTGTCTGTCGATGGTTCAGGCCGTGTGAGGTACACGGGCTATCAACACGGCCATGTCTAGAGGTTACACGGGCGTGTCCCCCTTTCATACGGACATGTGCCCTAATTGTAGTAGACTTTCTTGATAGATTTCCAAGTGCCCAAATGGTCTCGAATCATTTCTAAGCCACAAGTTAGGTATCGTAGGCCCCCATTGAGGTCCGTAGGTCATTATTCGAAAAAGTTTCAAATTGGGATGTATTTTAATTGTTCAAAATTGATTATTTTGCATGAGTTTTAGTTAGGTAGTACCTCGTACCCTGTTCTGGCGTCGGATATGAGTAAGGGGTGTTACATTAGGAGACATGGTAATTTCAAAATGATTTAGGCAAATTTGTTTGGGCCATTTGAGCCTTCAAAGGCAACCTTAGTCATAATTATCCCTTGAAACCTTAATTTGAGCTATATGGCCTGCTTTTTATATTTTTCTAAACCTTACATTAATCAACCATCCTTTCTTCAATATTTATCTCTACTTGTCCCAAATCTTAGACTCAGTGCATCTAGAATATTTTTGTGATTAAGTTTGGGGGAGTTAAAGAGAAGTACTGGATTACTCAACTTACTGAGTTGTATGCTCAAGGAAGCATAATTGTTTATGTTAAAAAAAATCCAATTGTTGAAAAAGATGTACATAGAGCATGTTTACTCAAACTTAAAAAATTTGGTGTTCTTGGGGATAATTGTACTTAGAAGGTTCGAGGTAAGTAGACTCTAAGGTTCTAGCCTAAAAATAATCTATCTTTTTCCCACCTTAACCCAATCCATGTTACAACCTTATTAAAGATCTATTGATTTAGATTTATGTGCTGACTACATTAGTGGACAGGAATTGCTCAGTTCAACATATGAAGGCATAATTAAACTTTAGGATTGCCACTTAGTTTAATCGAGGGAAATAAAATTTGATTGGAAAATACTTAGCACACATTTGTTAAGTGAAGTTATTTAGTAAATATTGTTTTAGCATATTAATCTTTGAAAATAAATTGAGTGATATATGTAATCAAGTTGCATGACTTTAAACTTTCTATTTTTGAGCATAAGTTTGCTAAACACTTGACTATGGGAAAGATTGATTTCATTTAAAAGGAATTTTGAAAAAGTGCCTCCTTGAGTTCTAATGTAAGTTAGCATTACTTAAGATGATTAATGAATTAAGTTTGGGTGTGTGATAACTCAAAATTATATAGACATTTACAGCACGTTTTGACTAATAATTCATGCAAATTTTAAGTATTTTTATAGAAAATTTTGAAATTTTATTACAAATTTATTAAGCAGGAACAAAGGTTAAAGATAAAGTTGTAATCTTACTTATTTACATGCTAATTTGACATATTTTTGTCATTTTTGATACGATTTGGTGAATAGGAGAAAAGTTAGTCTTAACACAAGGGGCAAGCCATGCATGAGATAAAAAAAAGGGGGATTATTATGCTAAAATAGAAAACTCAAAGGGTTCCTCAATAGTATAAATATTGAGACATTTTCTTTCCATTTCATTCATCTTCACTCACCATCTTTTCTATCTTCTTTCACTTTTTTCCCATTCTTCAAAGAGTGTTTGCAAGGCTTTGAGAGTAACCACATTCGGCCATGTTAAAAGCTATTCAGCTTGGTAGCTATGACAAGAAAAAGGGAAAGAAGGAGCAAAGCAAGCAATGCCTTAGAGAACCACAAAAAACGACTTAGTATTTCTTTTACCCTTCAATCTTTTATTTTTTTTTCAATTCAAGAAACTTGATTGCAACTGAGTTTTTTGCTTTTAAGATAATCATGATTGCTTAATTTTGTTGGTGTTATAATCATTTAAATTCCATAGCTTAGATTATTTAATTCTATTAAAGATGTTCTATGCATTTGATTTGTTTATTCATTCAGATAAAATCATAAACATGTTATTCGTACATTATAAATGTAGAGATGCAATTGAATTCATTATTAAATCAGAACCAGATTGTAATTAATTGACATAACATCGGAATGGTGCATGTTTGATCTTCTTATGATGAAATTAGGTCAAATTAGTAATAATATCAAAAAAACTTTATTACCTTGCATGACTCTAAGATTAATGTGATTAAATTATTTCAGTATAGAAATATTTTGTTACCTCACATAATCTGATTTATTCTTATTAAAATACTAAGTTGCTTGAACATAGACATATGCTAGAAAAACTTAATAATTTACTAAGTGTTATTTTTTAGACAATGCCTGGAAATGTAATCTTGAAGTTGGACTTGGAATAGAAATATGCAAGGAGGCTAAAAGGTTAAGCTTAGGTATTTCAAAGAAGTCGAGCACTCGTAAAATTAGGGTTAGTAAAAGGTCGAGTTGCCACGAAATTCCCGTAACATCTTTTAACATTCTTTAAATAATTTTAAATTAGGAAGAAAAATTATTCTAACACATGAATAACGTTGTGATTACTTTTAAAACTTGCTTACTTATTTCTTCTGTGTTTATTTTAATATTTAAGCATACTTAGGTTAATTTTAGTATAATTAGAAATCTATTACACTTTAATTTATTTCATCTGTAATACCCCAGTTCTGGCGGCTTTGAAGTGTTGGCGCATAGTAGTAAAAAGTCCACATCTACGGTTTTTGATAGGAAAGAAGGGAAGGACGAAGAAGGAAGGTGGCTAAAGAAAGAGAAGACGACTGCATCATTTGTGGCAGCTACAAGACATTGTGTTGCTGGTGTTGAGAGCTGAATAGGCGAAAGCCCACATCTCAAAATTTCTCCTTTGATACTTAATACATTTCTTTTAGAACTTTATTGTAAAAGATGATGTTGATTACTGCATTAAACTTGAACTCAATTTACCCAGCTATGAGCTAAATCTCTTAGGCTTGGGATTACTTGGCTGAACCCTTTAGGGGATATTTGGTTCAATGTAATGGCTATGCCATTACAAGTCTATTACAAGTCTATTTTGCAGGCCCACACAAACAACTATTTGGTTCAATGGAATTCTGTATTACAGTTGTATTCTATCTCGGGCTTATACAGGGAAATTTGCTGAATTCTATTCCCTCCCCTCTCCACCAATTATTGATTCAGTGCTTGAAGAACCCTATTTTACCCTCACCAAATTCTCACTTAAAAAACACTCAAACAACAGTCATTCCTTACTTCCTTTGACTCTGGCCATAGCACTCCTCCACTTTATCCAGCGTCCTCCAGGTAAACATTTCTCCCTTCTGTTGTTCCTTTCATTTTCCTCTTTGTCATTTTTTCTTACCCACAAAATTTATTTTGTCCCTTTTTGTTACTGCTTTCTTCACCATTTTTTTCCCTTTTGTTGGTCTTCTTCCCCTCACCATAATCTCTAATATTTTTTTAATAAAAAAATCTCTGAGATCTTGGATTTGAATTTTTATCCTACTAGGCTTTCAGTGAGTTTACCCTTTCTACCTCTCCTTTGATCTTGTTTTTCATGTAAATCAAAACCCCTTTTTGTTTATCTACCTTAAAATTCATTTATACTTTCCTAACCTACAAATGAGAAATTCAACTTTGATGATCAAGATATTTCTTTTTCCAGTAATTTATGTTTTAGCTTTGTTGAATTGAATGCCCAAAGTCTTGATCTTTTTGATAATCTATTGAATTGCCTATGTAGGTATGTTGAGAAATGATAGGAAACTAGTAATGGTTCAGTAATTACTATCCGTATGCCAAGCTTAAGAATCTTGTCATGGTTGTTGGGCATTCAATTTATACAAGCAATAGTTATGAGAAAGTTGATAAGGGGGTGGAAACACAAAAATTTATAGACTTTTCCATACCTTTTTCTACTTAAAATCATGCATTTTCGATGGAATTTTTGTCATAAAATAATTAATTTTTATAAAATAATTAAATTGTATTAAAAATTTCAACATGTTAACTTTTAGTTAATTTTACAATTATTTTTAGTGAATTTCGATTATTTTTGATAGATTCACACAAAGGGCAAAAATTGACCTGGCAGACACCGTTAGAAGAACAAAACCGAAAAGCAATTTGAAGTAACAAGGAAAAATAATTTCCAGCCTAATACGGACCAAAAATGTGTATTAATTCATAAGATAATTAATTTTAATTTATTCTCAATTTAATTTCGGCTAGATAAATTAATTTTAATTAATTATGAAAAAATGGCCTAGTTAAACCGCACCAGCTGAACCAAATTGAGCGAACTGAACTAGCCACCAATTGGGTAGCCCAGAACCGTTTAAATGCTGACCCAAATTAGCATTTTAGCTGATTAATTAAGCTTGCAAACAAGACCTTGAAAGACCTCCAAATTGCGTTCAAACCCCACTTTAAATTAAGGCTTTATGGATTTGCCCCAAGCTAATTTTGGCAAAGTTGAAAGTCTCAACTTTGCCATGTAGGATGGCTGGCCATGAGGGAGCTTCTTGGCTATCGAAAATTGCTATTTTTAGCAGCCACCCTCAGCTATATAAACCCCCCTTTGCTGCCCATTTTAATCATCCCTCATCATTCATCAATTCTCTCATTCTCTCATTCATTTCTCTCCTCTCCATTCTCTCTTTCCCTTACAAAAACCAAGCCCTCTTGTGCCAATTTCCCCTCTTGGAAAAGAGGTTTTTTCTCAGTCATTTGGGGCAGCAAGCGAGTGTTCGTAGAAGCCTTGACTGGCGATGACAACGAAGACAAAGAATGGAGCAATCAGTCAAGCCACAGAGAACCACCGGATTTGCTTCTTGTTCCCTATTTTTTTAATTCCTGTTGTTTTTATGATGAACATATCTATGAATGTTCATGTCTTTGAAATGGTTATTTTAATCAATATAGCTTGAATTTAATTCGTGTTAGGTTGATTGCATTTCGTTCTCTTGATTTGTTATATTTGTGTTTATGCTGTTATAGGCCTCAGTAAAATGCTTGATTAAGTAAAATCATGCCTAAGTTATTCTAGCATTATAATTGTTTAGATAACTAAAGAGTTAATTATTTAAGCGCATTGAAGTTTTAATTAATGGACATAATGCTTAATTCGTGCATGTTTAATTCTTCTAAGGTAGCTGAAGATTAAATTAGCATTGTATTTGGCGATACATATACCTTGCATAACTTGCAAGATTATTGTGATTAAACTGTTTCAAAGTAAGGCTACTTTGTTACCTCCCATAGTCTTTTATATGCTTATTAGGTTGAATTAATGGTTTGAATTAACATAGGAATATGCGAGAGATTATTTAATTTAATAAGTATATATGTGCAATAACATGTTTATCTTTATAAGTCTGTTTAATTGATCGAATTGGCATATGAATATGTACAAGAGATGAATAGATTTTTGATGTATAAATATGTTCATAAGTTAGCAAATTATCGAGTTGCCATGAATTTATTCATAACAAGTATAAGCATAAGTTAATAATTCTAAGTTAAGAAATGTGATTAATCCAACATAATATGTCATCTTGATTAAATCGTATTTGAAATTGTGCACTAGAATTCCTTCGTTTTATTTTCATTATTTTACTTAGTTTTAACTCTTAGTTTTTAAACATCTTTTTTAAAACCAAAATATTCGTTTCATCACCAAAGTGTGTTATAATTAATTTCATAAATAATTGTTTTTAACAATCCCTGTGGGTACGATAAGTTGACATTTACTTGTCACTTTATTACTTGTTGCGATTGTGTACACTTGCACATTTTTTGTCATTCCAAGTTTTTGGCGCCGTTGCCGGGGACTATTTTTAAAAGTCATTATTTGTGAATCTGTTTTACATTTTGGTTTAATTTTTTGTTTAATTTTAGGTTAATTAATTTTTCTGTGAATATTCCAGGTGTTTGTGAATATTGATTGAGTTATTGACTTACTCCTTGTAGACCCTAAGATTGAACGAACCATTCGACAGAGAAGAAAACAAGCAAATTAGAGAAGAATCGAGGAGATGAACATTGAAATATGAATCAAGGAAATGGAACAAACCCTGCTTAAAATCCTATCCTTATTGCTGATGATAGTGATAGAGCCTTAAGACAATACGCTGTGCCAGTATTCAATGATCTTAATCCAGGTATTAGGAGACCTAAAATTGAGGAACAACAATTTGAGTTGAAGCCAGTTATGTTCTAGATGCTTCAGACAGTGGGCCAATTCTATGGAATGCCTACCGAAGACCCTCACCTGCATTTGAGATTGTCCACGGAGGTGAGCGTCTCTTTCAAGTTAACTGGAGTACCCGAAGACACATTATGATTGAAGCTATTCCCATATTCGTTAAGGGACTGAGCTCGAGCCTGGTTGAACTCATTGCCACCAAACTCAATTTCCACATGGCAAGAGTTAGTATAGAGATTTCTTATGAAATATTTCTCACCTAGCAAAAATGCTAAGTTGAGGAATGAGATCACTGCCTTTCAACAAATGGATTATGAATCCTTGTATGAGGCATGGGAAAGATATAAAGAGTTAGTACGAAAGTGGCCTCATCATGGAATCCCATATTGCATCCAACTTTAGACGTTTTACAATGGTCTCAACGCTCACACAAGGATGGTAGTAGACGCTTCTGCTAATGGTGCTTTCCTTTCTAAGTCTTATAATGAGGCTTATGAAATTATCAAGAGGATCGCCAGCAATAATTATCAATGGCCAACCAATCGAGTAGCGTCAGCAAGACGAGTTGCTGGTATACATGAAGTAGACGCTCTCACTTCACTCATATATCTGGTATCATCAATATCCTCAATGCTTAAAAATCTTACTACTAATGGGTCTAATAGTTTTGCAGCATAGCCGCCTAATCAATTCGAGAATATAGCCTGTGTATATTGCAGGGAAGGACATTTGTTTGAAGAATGTCCGTCAAACCTAGAATTTGTATACTACATGGGTAATCAGAACCAAAATCGAATAAGGCAAAGGCTGTATTCAAATTTTTATAACCCATCGTTGCAAAATCACCCGAATTTTTCCTGGAGTAACAAAGGAGCTGGGACTAGTAACACTTATGCCCAACCCAGACCAACCCGGCTACCTAGTTTCCCTCAACAAGTTCAGAAGCTAGCTCAAGCTGAATCATCCAATAGTTTAGAGAATGTACTAAAGGCATACATGGTGAAGAATGATGCCTTAATCGAAAGCCAAGTAGCTACATTGAAGAATCTGGAAAACCAGATGGGCCAGCTTGCTACTGAACTTAAGAACTGACCACAGGGTAGTTTACCTAGTGATACGAAAAATCTGAGAAATTCGAGAAAGGTGCATTGCAAAGCGCTGACATTGAGGAGCGGAAAGACAATAGAGCCCAACGCTATCGAAGCTGAAAATGAGCAAGTTGATACTCAAGATTCAGAGGAAGTTCAACCGAGTGTTGAAATTTCAGTTTCACCAAAACCAGAAACTGCAAAACCCTACTAGGTAACCTTAGAACCAACTAATTTTGAACAACTAACAACTCCGTTAGATGTAGAATTACCACAGAAGATTAATCAACCATTACCAGTTCTAGTAAAGAAACCACCACCACCCTACCCTCAAAGACTTCAGAAGCAGAATCAAGAGATTCAATTCAAGAAGTTTTTAGATGTACTCAAGCAACTTCATATCAATATCGCGTTGGTTGAAGTACTTGAGAAAATGCCGAATTATGTCAAGTTTATGAAGGATATCCAATCTAAGAAGCAAAGGCTGGGAGAATTTGATACAGTAGCTCTGATGAAGAAATACAGTGCATATATTCAGAACAAACTACCCCCAAAATTGAAGGATCCTGGATGTTTTACCATACCATGCAATATTGGAGCAATATATTGTGGTAAGGCATTATGTGACTTAGGTTTGAGTATCAACTTGATGCCTATGTTGATATTTAGAAAATTAGGGATAGGTGAAGTTAGACCTACTACGGTTACACTTCAACTAGCAGATCGATCTTTAGCATATCTAGAAGGAAAAATTGAAGATGTATTGGTACGTGTAGATAAATTTATCTTCCCTGCTGACTTCGTAATTCTAGACTTTGAAGCAGAAAAAGAAGTGCCAACTATCCTTGGAAGACCATTCTTAGCAACTGGAAGGACCTTTATTGATGTGCAGAAGGGCAAGCTGACTATGCGTGTGCAGGATGATCAGGTAACATTTAATGTTTTTAAATCAATGTGATTTCCTAACACAATTGATGATTGTTCTGCAGTATCCGATTTAGAAGAATTAATAGTGGAAGAGGAACTCAACTATGTTGAGGATCCATTGGAACAAATTCTAGCATCAGGCCCTCCAAATGATGAAGAGGAGGATGGAGACTTAGCTTTGCTAGAAGCTAATAAAAAGGGATTTCATCTGCAATCCTGATTTGAATCTTTGGAATTAGAGAAAAGGGATTACACCCAACCGAAAGTGTCAATCGAGGAGCCACCTAAGTTAGAACTCAAGGTATTACCTGCACATTTAAAATATGTTCATTTAGGTAACGTTTCTACTTTGCCTGTGATTGTTTCAGCAGAATTCAAGAAGGCTATCGGATGGACCATAGCCAATATTCACGGTATTAGTCCATCTGTATGCATGCACAATATCACATTAAAAGATGGCAAAAAAGGAACGATCGATGGACAACAAAGACTGAACCCCATTATGAAGGATGTAGTAAAGAAGGAAATCATCAAGTGGTTGGATGGGGGTATCATTTATCCCATCTCAGACTGTTCATGGGTGAGTCTGGTTCAGTGCGTGCCGAAGAAAGGAGGTATCACGGTCGTCGAGAATGAGAATAACGAATTGATACCAACTAGAACGGTTACGGGATGGAGAATTTGCATCCACTGTAACACCCTACACCCCTGTCCGTCGCCGGAATAGGGTATAAGGTATTACAAAACTAAATACAATCTACCGAGGTTCATGGTTACATGCTAGGCATGAATTCATTGAGTTCTATAGTCGAATATAACTCTTGTAGGTCGGTTCAATCAATACATCAAATCTCATTAAAATCCTTCTATAAGCATGCTAGCAAATCTCTACCTTGTGGCTACTAACAATTTGGCTAAATCGAACATTTCAATAACCGATCACCATATTAGAAATTCATTGCATATTGGGTACTAACCAAATATCATGCCACAGCATCGAATCATATGAGAATCATCCAAACACATATAATCAAACTCGAAGACTAAGCAAGCCATTTTCGCATGGCTAGAAATATTTACAACTCAAAATGTAGTTTGATTCAACAGAAGGAGATTAGCCTATACATGCCATTGATCCAAAACAACCATTAAATGTACCAAAATAACAGCGATAGTGTAGGTGATCAAGGCTTCAATCCCCGAGTCCGTAGCTTCCAAAAAGAGATCTATAAAATAGAGAAAACAAGGGAGACGGAGTAAGCATTTCAATGCTTAGTAAGTTTTAAGCAATGACAACAGATAAAGCATCAAATTATAGCATAGTTGTTCGTATCTTTGTTTCCCTCCTCTTTTAGGTAAGTAACCTTTCAACCAAATATATACATTCACATCGTATACGAAAGTGGATAGCTTTCACTTATAGTAAACTCACTTAAACATACACATGTCACAAAAATTCACATAACACTTCACATAGGCCAATTGTACTTAGACCATATTAATAATCTCATTTCATGAACACATATGAAATCACATAATGACCTTAATATTCGGTCCAAAAAAATCCAGCTTGCATATAAGCCAAAGGTACATACCTGTATAACTTAACACTTTCAGCGCAATTCATTAGCGATCGTTACCTTGAATACCACTAGTCTTAGGCTTTACTCTCATTATCATCGAGATCTTTAGCTCGGGTAAACTCTATACATAGCCATTGGGTCTCTACCCCGGATATAATCTCCGCATATAGCCTTCGGGTCTCAACCCGGACATCATCTCTGCATATAGCCTTCGGGTCTTAACCCGGACATAGTCTCCACATATAGTCAGCGGGACTTAAATCCCGGATTCGCATCACAATTTCTCATACATATATATTTGTATATTGCCAAGTTTCACATAACAAGATTTCACTTGTAATTCAATCAATTCATGTGCATACAACATATAACATGCTTCTCGACTTTATATCATGCATATATATATATATATATATAATTCAAAACTCATGCACGTATACTCTTCTTTTCTAGACTTTCGGCCCAGTGATCAAACATACATAAGCAATGCATTTCAAATCTCAATTTCGGCCCTTTTCTCTATGAACCATTCGGCTATATAGCAAACATGAATAAGGTTTCTTTCTCAAGGGGACATCTTTCAAAAATCAGCATGTATCTCATGGCATTTTAACTTAAATAGAAATTTCATTTACTCAAAACTTACCTTGAACTTTCCCGAGAAATTACGAGTTGGCTATTCGATCACTTTGGCCTTCCCTTTATCCGAACTCGTCCCTCTATGCTCTTGAGCTAAATAAAACATTTAATTTTATTAATCCTTATTCAAGCATCTCAATGAATCATTTTCACTTATAGTCAAATAATACATGCATATTCTTCTCATTGCAAACACATACGCACATTCGGTCATTTCACAGACATATCATAAGTCACAACAAGCTGATTTTCTGAGCAGCATTCAATAATTTACTCATAACTGGAGCTACAAAACTCCAAATGAAGTGACGTTAATTTTACATGATAATAGACTCATTTATCTTCCATCCATAAAATTTTCATAATTTTTGGTTTGGCCAATCAATACCATAATTTTCTTAAAGTTCCCCTATTTCACTGTTTGATTAAACTGACTACTCTATACTACGAGCCAAATTTCTCCTTGTACAGAATTCAAAATATGTCCTCACCAATTTTATTCCAAACTATACTCATTAAGGAGTCTAAGCATATAAATTTTATCTCATAAAATTTTTTATGCAATTTATGGTGATTTTCTAAAAACAAAACAGGGGATTTCGTAGTCAATCTGACACTGTCTCACTCTACTCTAAAAATCTATTTATCAGAAACTCCTTTGCTTGTAAGGTTTCTTTTATAAGAAACTAGACTCACTAAGCTTTAATTACAGAATTTATTCAGCCTCTAATTCATCTCCCACAATTTATGGTGATTTTTCCAAAACACGTTACTGCTGCTGTACCAAGCAGATTTATACAAAATTCACTCTTTAATGTACTTATTCACATAATTAAAACATAACATTACAAGGCATCATTTAAAGAAGTCATTGATCTTAACATATATATGCATAATTCATACTCATTTCATTTAACTAGATGAATCATACAAGTCAGTAATAATCAACTCACAACTCAATTTTGCACCATGCGTTAATTTCACACTCCCCTATACAAGATCCAACCTTATAGCCGAATATGCAAATGTCTCATGGAAAAGCTATTTAATCAAGTCTTTCTAACACACTTAATCAAATGGTCATGAGATAACCCTTGTACACAATCGGTCTTTTATTTAATAATCAAATTAACAATGCAATTTAAGGATGCTAAGTCTTCAAGGCCACATTGAGCAGTTGTATAAGCATGTATTAAGCATTGAATATTAAGCTTCTTAGTTCTAAATTTTCTGAAGGCCGATCATCATATAAGGCATTTTTGACAAATTTCATGCCACATACTATTAGCCGAAACTCAATTACTCCACCTTTAAGCAATTTTTTTTTCTTTAACTTTTATCACATTCGGCCATAATAAGGACCAAATGACAAACCTTAATTCCAACTTATAACAATGTAAATATACCCCATGGCTGAATGTTCCTTTGAACAATTTACTCTTTCAAAGCATAATTTCACTAATTATACTTACCACTCTAAGCTCAAATTCGGCTAATACACATACATAAAATGTTACTTTCAAGCAAAGATTTCTAAATCATACATTAATCTTGCATTTCACTTAGTAGCAAATTGCCAACAATTTCATTTAGCCACAACCATCCAAGTTAACAATCTCAATTCATCTATTATCATTCTTAATACCAAAAACATCAAAACACCTACCAAGAAACACAACATCCATGGCCGAATGTCCTCCCTTACAAAAGATTAAGCCCTTGAAAACACCAATTGTTTAATTTAGGCTTATAAACCTATGATCACATGAATTTAACCTCATAATTCCCTTCACATACTCATTTATTAATTTTAACTATCAAATTCAAAATTCACAAATTCTTCTCCCATGACCGAATGCTTCTAACACTAAAGGCTCAAGAAATTCAAACATGGACAAAGAAGAGAGCTTCAAAACCAACTAAATTCACAAGTTTTCAAGGAAAATAACATGAATCTTACCTTGTTTGTGCCTCCCTTTGCCGAATGCCCTAACTCAAGGGTTTTCTATTTTCTTTCTCCACTCACGGCAAGAAGAAGGAGGAAATGGCCTTGTTATTATTACCTCAACATTATTTTATTCATTTGATTTATTAACTTTTATTATTTCCATTTTATGAAACCAATTTTATTTAATATAACCAAATTTATTATTATCATTATTTACTAACTTACAAAGCACAAAATGCCAAACAAAATCATCATTACCATCCACTCATATAAAAAGGTAAATTTGACATGCAACTCCCTCAATTTGCATGCATGCATTAACTAGTCATCACACATTTGTCTAGCATATTTTCAAAGTTCACTACTAAGTCCCTTTTAATAAAATTCAAATTTATAACTCTAAATCGACACACCTGACATGTCACACATAAATTAACACATATTATAGGCATCAAAATGAATATTAAATATATTTTATGCCTCGGTTTTGTGGTCCCGAAACCACATTCCGACTAGGGCCATTTTAAGGCTGTCACAACTCTCCCCCACTTAAGAAATTTTCGTCCCCGAAAATCTTACCGGAAAATAAGTCTGGGTAACGTTCTCTTATCGAGTCCTCAAGCTCCCAAGTAGCTTCTTCAACCCCGTGTTTGACCCACAACACTTTCACTAATGAAATCTTCTTATTTCGCAACTCTTTAACCTCGTGTGCCAAAATACGAATTGGTTCCTCCTCATAACTCATATCAGGTCGAATCTCAATGTCAGATGGGTTAATTACATGTGATTGGTCGGATCTATATCGTCGGAGCATCGAAACAAGAAAAACGTTGTGGATCCTTTCAAGTTCGGGAGGCAAAATCAATCGATATGCCACCGGTCCATTCCGTTCAGATATTTCGTACGGTCCGATGAACCTCGGACTCAATTTGCCCTTACGGTCGAATCTGAGCACCTTTTTCCAAGGTGATACTTTAAGGAATACTTTATCTCCGACTTGATACTCGATATCTTTCCGCTTTAAATCCGCGTATGACTTTTGACGATCTAAAGCTGCCTTAAGACTACCACGAATCACTTTTACTTTTTGCTCGGCATCTCTAATTAAATCGACTCCAAAGATCTTACTTTCACTGAGCTCGGTCCAAAACAACGAGGTGCGGCATTTGTGACCGTACAAAGCCTCGTAAGGTGCCATCTTAATGCTCGATTAGAAACTGTTGTTGTAAGCGAATTCAATCAAAGGCAAATACCGTTCCCACGAACCACTAAACTCAAGGACACAACATCTCAACATATCCTCGAGTATTTGAATTACTCGTTCCGATTGACCGTCCGTCTGAGGATGGAACGCGGTACTAAAATGTAACTTAGTACCCAGAGAATCTTGTAGTTTCTTCCAAAACCGCGATGTAAATCTCGGGTCTCTATCCGATACGATAGAGATAGGGACCCCGTGCAATCTGACGATCTGAGAAACATACAACTCCGCTAGCTTATCAAGTGAGAAATCCGTACGCACGGGTATAAAATGGACGGATTTAGTTAATCGGTCTACGACAACCCAAATCGCATCCTTCTTGCTCGGTGTCAACGGTAGCCCAGATACGAAATCCATCGTGACTTTATCCCATTTCCACTCGGGAATCAAAATCGGTTGCAACAAACCCGAAGGCACCTGATGTTCCGCTTTTACTTGTTGGCATATCAAACACTTTGACACAAAATTTGAGATGTCTCGTTTCATACCATGCCACCAATACTGACGTTTCAAATCGTTGTACATTTTTGTGCTTCCCGGATGAACTGACACTCGGCTATTATGAGCTTCATCTAAAATCATCGAAATCAACTCTGAACTTCTCGGGATACATACTCGGCCTCGGAACCTCAAACAATCATCGTCATCAACTTTAAACTCAGAATCCACATTTAAATCACATTGAGCTCGCTTGGAAATTAAGTCATCATCCGCTTTCTGAGCTTCACAAACTTGTCAGAGAAATACCGGTTTCGCTTTTAATTCTGCTATCATCACACCATCATCAGATACCGATAAATGCACATTCATGGCTCGTAAAGCAAACAATGATTTTCGGCTAAGAGCATTAGCAACTACATTCGCCTTTCCCGGATGATAGTCAATGACAAGCTCGTAATCCTTTAGCAATTCAAGCCAACGTCTTTGTCTCAAATTCAAATCTCTTTGCGTCATCAAGTATTTGAGGCTTTTATGGTCGAAAAAGACATGACATTTCTCACCAAAAAGGTAGTGACGCCAAATCTTCAAAGCAAACACAATAGCAGCTAATTCGAGATCATGAGTCAGATAGTTTTTCTCATGAGGCTTTAATTGCCTCGAGGCATATGCAACAACTCTGCCCTCTTGCATCAAAACACACCCCAAGCCATTCAAAGACGCGTCACTATAAACCACAAACTCTTTACCGGATTCAGGCTGAACTAATACTAGAGCTTCCGTGAATAGGGCTTTTAATTGGTCGAAACTCTTTTGGCACTTCTCAGACCATTTGAATTTAACATCTTTCTGCAATAGCTTCGTCAACGGGGTTGAGATTATTGAGAAGTCTTTCACAAACCGTCGGTAGTACCCGGCATGTCCCAAAAAGCTTCAGAATTTCGAGACACTTTTAGGAGGCTTCCAATCAAGGATAGCAGATATTTTATTCGGATCAACTCGGATACCCACAGCAGATACAATGTGTCCCAGAAAGCCAACCTCGCTCAACCAGAACTCACACTTGCTAAATTTCGTATACAACTGGTTATCACGCAAAATCTGTAGCACCAGTCTTAAATGCTCGGCATGCTCAATCTCATCGCGGGAATAAACCAAAATATCATCGATAAACACGACTACAAATCGATCTAGGTACTGCTTAAACACTCGATTCATCAGATCCATGAAAACAGCAGGGGCATTAGTCAGCCCAAACGGCATCACTAAAAATTCGTAGTGTCTGTACCTCGTTCTGAAGGCAGTTTTGGGCACGTCTGAGTCTCAAACTCGCAACTGATAATAGCCAGATCGCAAATCAATCTTCGAAAACACTGAAGCTCCCTTTAACTAATCGAATAAGTCGTCGATACGAGGCAACGGATACTTATTCTTTATAGTCACCTTGTTCAACTACCGATAGTCGATACATATTCTCAAAGTCCCGTCTTTCTTTTTCACGAACAAAACTGTTGCACCCCAGGGTGAAAAGCTCGGTCTTGCGAAACCTCTATCAGTTAACTCTTGCAACTGAGATTTCAACTCTTTCAACTCTGTTGGAGCCATACGATAGGGAGCTCGAAATCAGAGTTGTACCCGGGACTAGCTCAATGCCAAACTCAACCTCCCTAACAGGCGGTAATCCCGGTAATTTTTCAGGAAATACGTCCGGATACTCACAAACCACAGGTACAGCCTCAAGCTTTAGTTCGGATATTTTGCTATCTAATACATAAGTAAGATAAGCCTCGCAACCCTTTTTCATAAGTTTCCAAGCCAACATAGAAGATATTACCGCCGGTAGCCCGTTTAAATCCGTAGACTCAATCCGAATGATCTCATTAGTCGAACATTGTAAATCAATAGTCTTTCGTTTGTAATTCACTACCGCATCGTGCACAGTCAACCAATCCATTCCGAGTATAACGTTAAATTCATCAAATGGCAAAAGCATCAAATCGGCCGGAAAGCAGGAATTTCGAATCATAAGGGGACATTTCTTACACACTCTATCAACTAAAACACAACGACCCAAGGGATTTGACACTCGAATCACAAACTCAGTAGACTCAATAGGGAGAGTCTTACTGGATGCCAAAGTTTCACATACATATGAATGAGTTGAACCAGGGTCAATCAAAGCAATTATATCAGTATCAAAGAGAGTGAAAGTACCGGTGATAACATCGGGCGAAGAGGCATCCTCTCGTGCGCGAATAGCGTAAGCCCTAGCAGGAGCATGAGCCTCGGATTTTATCATGGCATCTTTAAACCTTCTCTGACCACCGCTAGCATTTCCCGGATTTCTAGGTGGCCTACCTCGTGCTGAAGTAGTACTCGGTTTCCCACTCTGATTCACATTTTGCTCGAACCATCTGGGGCAATCTCTTATAAAGTGATCAGCCGACCCGCACTTATAACAGGAGCGATCATGGAATCTGCAGCTCCCCGAATGCCATTTTCCATAATACTTGCACTCGGTTCGGTCTCGACGGTCATTCCCGACACTAGCAGTAGAAGTGGCACGGGTACTCATAGGGGGTCGATCACGGTCTCGTCTAGAAAATCCCGAAGTAGCAGATGGTCTGTCCGATTCACTTCGGAACTTCTTTGAGGATTTTTGAGTAGACCTCCCAGAAGATCTCTTACGGAACTCTTTGGCTCCAATATCAGCTTTTCTCTTTTCATTTCGAAGCTCTTCGGCCTTGCAGGCTCGCTCGACAAGAACAACGAACTCTTGAATTTCCATAATGCCAACCAGTAGTTTGATGTCTTCATTTAACCCGTCCTCGAAGCGTTTACACATAATAGCTTCGGATGCTATGCACTCGCGAGCATATCGACTAAGCCGTACAAATTCTCTCTCATACTCGGTTACTGACATTCGCCCTTGTTTAAGCTCGAGGAATTCCTTCCGTTTCTGATCGATAAATCTTTGGCTGATATACTTCTTTCGAAATTCAACTTGGAAAAACTCCCAAGTAACTCGCTCTCTCGGCACAACGGAAACCAATGTGTTCCACCAATAGTAGGCAGAATCACGCAGCAGAGATACGGCACATTTCAAGCACTCTTCGGGTGTACACGACAATTCATCAAACACACGGATTACATTATCGAGCCAAAACTCGGCCCGCTCAGCATCATCATCAACTGTAGCCCAGAACTCTTCAGCCCTATATTTTCTAATTTTATTGACCGGGGGTGTACTCGACCTCACAGGGTCGGCCTCAGGAGTAGCTACAGGGGTCGAAAGTGGGTTATTTGGGGGAGGAGGTTGTGGAACAGCCGGATTAGTTTGAAGAAATTAGGTGAACCAATCATTCATCATTGTATAGAAGTTCTGCCTCATGTCATCATCTCGATGACTGGCATTCAGCTGAGAGTCGGTCGGCGTGGTCCCTTGCGCGGGAGCAGCAGCTACACTCTCAATATCTTCTGCTGCGGCTCGATCGGGATCGGAATCCATTACTATACGAAAAACACATTTTAAAATTCAGAAATCACCACACTATCGCATTTTCACAAAATGGTATGTATAGCTATACTCACACGCGCTACGTTAGTCCGAGAATCGACTAAATCGTAGCTCTGATACCAATAAAAATGTAACACCCTACACCCCTGTCCGTCGCCGGAATAGGGTATAAGGTATTACAAAACTAAATACAATCTACCGAGGTTCATGGTTACATGCTAGGCGTGAATTCATTGAGTTCTATAGTCAAATATAACTCTTGTAGGTCGGTTCGATCAATACATCAAATCTTATTAAAATCCTTCTATAAGCATGCTAGTAAATCTCTACCTTGTGGCTACTAACAATTTGGCTAAATCGAACATTTCAATAACCGATCACCATATTAGAAATTCATTGCATATTGGGTACTAACCAAATATCATGCCACAACATCGAATCATATGAGAATCATCCAAACACATATAATCAAACTCGACGACTAAGCAAGCCATTTTCGCATGGCTACAAATATTTACAGCTCAAAATGTAGTTTGATTCAACAGAAGGAGATTAGCCTATACATGCCATTGATCCAAAACAACCATTAAATGTACCAAAATAACAGCGATAGTGTAGGTGATCAAGGCTTCAATCCCTGAGTCCGTAGCTTCCAAAAAGAGATCTATAAAATAGAGAAAACAAGGGAGACGGAGTAAGCATTTCAATGCTTAGTAAGTTTTAAGCAATGACAACAGATAAAGCATCAAATTATAGCATAGTTGTTCGTATCTTTGTTTCCCTCCTCTTTTAGGTAAGTAACCTTTCAACCAAATATATACATTCACATCGTATACGAAAGTGGATAGCTTTCACTTATAGTAAACTCACTTAAACATACACATGTCACAAAAATTCACATAACACTTCACATAGGCCAATTGTACTTAGACCATATTAATAATCTCATTTCATGAACACATATGAAATCACATAATGACCTTAATATTCGGTCCAAAAAAATCCAGCTTGCATATAAGCCAAAGGTATATACCTGTATAACTTAACACTTTCAGCGCAATTCATTAGCGATCGTTACCTTGAATACCACTAGTCTTAGGCTTTACTCTCATTATCATCGAGATCTTTAGCTCGGGTAAACTCTATACATAGCCATTGGGTCTCTACCCCGGATATAATCTCCGCATATAGCCTTCGGGTCTCAACCCGGACATCATCTCTGCATATAGCCTTCGGGTCTTAACCCGGACATAGTCTCCACATATAGTCAGCGGGACTTAAATCCCGGATTCGCATCACAATTTCTCATACATATATATTTGTATATTGCCAAGTTTCACATAACAAGATTTCACTTGTAATTCAATCAATTCATGTGCATACAACATATAACATGCTTCTCGACTTTATATCATGCATATATATATATATATATATATATAATTCAAAACTCATGCACGTATACTCTTCTTTTCTAGACTTTCGGCCCAGTGATCAAACATACATAAGCAATGCATTTCAAATCTCAATTTCGGCCCTTTTCTCTATGAACCATTCGGCTATATAGCAAACATGAATAAGGTTTCTTTCTCAAGGGGACATCTTTCAAAAATCAGCATGTATCTCATGGCATTTTAACTTAAATAGAAATTTCATTTACTCAAAACTTACCTTGAACTTTCCCGAGAAATTACGAGTTGGCTATTCGATCACTTTGGCCTTCCCTTTATCCGAACTCGTCCCTCTATGCTCTTGAGCTAAATAAAACATTTAATTTTATTAATCCTTATTCAAGCATCTCAATGAATCATTTTCACTTATAGTCAAATAATACATGCATATTCTTCTCATTGCAAACACATACGCACATTCGGTCATTTCACAGACATATCATAAGTCACAACAAGCTGATTTTCTGAGCAGCATTCAATAATTTACTCATAACTGGAGCTACAAAACTCCAAATGAAGTGACGTTAATTTTACATGATAATAGACTCATTTATCTTCCATCCATAAAATTTTCATAATTTTTGGTTTGGCCAATCAATACCATAATTTTCTTAAAGTTCCCCTATTTCACTGTTTGATTAAACTGACTACTCTATACTACGAGCCAAATTTCTCCTTGTACAGAATTCAAAATATGTCCTCACCAATTTTATTCCAAACTAGACTCATTAAGGAGTCTAAGCATATAAATTTTATCTCATAAAATTTTTTATGCAATTTATGGTGATTTTCTAAAAACAAAACAGGGGATTTCGTAGTCAATCTGACACTGTCTCACTCTACTCTAAAAATCTATTTATCAGAAACTCCTTTGCTTGTAAGGTTTCTTTTATAAGAAACTAGACTCACTAAGCTTTAATTACAGAATTTATTCAGCCTCTAATTCATCTCCCACAATTTATGGTGATTTTTCCAAAACACGTTACTGCTGCTGTACCAAGCAGATTTATACAAAATTCACTCTTTAATGTACTTATTCACATAATTAAAACATAACATTACAAGGCATCATTTAAAGAAGTCATTGATCTTAACATATATATGCATAATTCATACTCATTTCATTTAACTAGATGAATCATACAAGTCAGTAATAATCAACTCACAACTCAATTTTGCACCATGCGTTAATTTCACACTCCCCTATACAAGATCCAACCTTATAGCCGAATATGCAAATGTCTCATGGAAAAGCTATTTAATCAAGTCTTTCTAACACACTTAATCAAATGGTCATGAGATAACCCTTGTACACAATCGGTCTTTTATTTAATAATCAAATTAACAATGCAATTTAAGGATGCTAAGTCTTCAAGGCCACATTGAGCAGTTGTATAAGCATGTATTAAGCATTGAATATTAAGCTTCTTAGTTCTAAATTTTCTGAAGGCCGATCATCATATAAGGCATTTTTGACAAATTTCATGCCACATACTATTAGCCGAAACTCAATTACTCCACCTTTAAGCAATTTTTTTTTCTTTAACTTTTATCACATTCGGCCATAATAAGGACCAAATGACAAACCTTAATTCCAACTTATAACAATGTAAATATACCCCATGGCCGAATGTTCCTTTGAACAATTTACTCTTTCAAAGCATAATTTCACTAATTATACTTACCACTCTAAGCTCAAATTCGGCTAATACACATACATAAAATGTTACTTTCAAGCAAAGATTTCTAAATCATACATTAATCTTGCATTTCACTTAGTAGCAAATTGCCAACAATTTCATTTAGCCACAACCATCCAAGTTAACAATCTCAATTCATCTATTATCATTCTTAATACCAAAAACATCAAAACACCTACCAAGAAACACAACATCCATGGCCGAATGTCCTCCCTTACAAAAGATTAAGCCCTTGAAAACACCAATTGTTTAATTTAGGCTTATAAACCTATAATCACATGAATTTATCCTCATAATTCCCTTCACATACTCATTTATCAATTTTAACTATCAAATTCAAAATTCACAAATTCTTCTCCCATGACCGAATGCTTCTAACACTAAAGGCTCAAGAAATTCAAACATGGACAAAGAAGAGAGCTTCAAAACCAACTAAATTCACAAGTTTTCAAGGAAAATAACATGAATCTTACCTTGTTTGTGCCTCCCTTTGCCGAATGCCCTAACTCAAGGGTTTTCTATTTTCTTTCTCAACTCACGGCAAGAAGAAGGAGGAAATGGCCTTGTTATTATTACCTCAACATTATTTTATTCATTTGATTTATTAACTTTTATTATTTCCATTTTATGAAACCAATTTTATTTAATATAACCAAATTTATTATTATCATTATTTACTAACTTACAAAGCACAAAATGCCAAACAAAATCATCATTACCATCCATTCATATAAAAAGGTAAATTTGACATGCAACTCCCTCAATTTGCATGCATGCATTAACTAGTCATCACACATTTGTCTAGCATATTTTCAAAGTTCACTACTAAGTCCCTTTTAATAAAATTCAAATTTATAACTCTAAATTGACACACCAAACATGTCACACATGAATTAACACATATTATAGGCATCAAAATGAATATTAAATATATTTTATGCCTTGGTTTTGTGGTCCCGAAACCACATTCTGACTATGGCCGTTTTAAGGCTGTCACATCCACTACCGGAAGTTGAACAAGGCGACTAGGAAGGATCACTTTCCTTTGCCGTTCTTGGACCAGATGCTTGATAGACTCACGGGGAGAGACTATTACTATTTTCTCGATGGATACTCAGGGTATAATCAGATTACAGTAGCACCGGAAGATCAACAGAAGATAACATTCACCTGTCCATATAGTACGTTTGCATTTAGACCATGCCCATTGGTTTATGTAATGCACCTGTTACATTTCAAAGATGTATGATGTTTATTTTTTTTACATGGTTGAGAAGTATTTGAAAGTTTTTACGGATGACTTTTTAGTATTTGGTGACACTTATGATGACTGTTTAGCCAATCTAGCTAAGGTACTAAGACGATGCGAAGAAATAAACCTAGTACTCAACTGGGAAAAGTGTCATTTCATGGTACAAGAGGGGATTATTCTAGGGCATCAGATATCAAGACACGAAATCGAGGTAGACAAAGCAAAAGTAGACGTAATTAAAAAAATCCCACCTCCAACATCTGTAAAGGGTGTTAGGAGCTTTTTGGGCCACGCCAGTTTTTATCGTAATTTATCAAAGACTTCTCCAAAATTGCAAAACCTTTATACAAATTATTGGAGAAGGACGCGACATTTAAGCTTGACGAGGAATGTTTAAGAGCATTCAAAGATTTGAAGAATCAATTAGTTACAGCACCCATCATCGTCACACCAGATTGGGATCTACCATTCGAATTGATGTGTGACACAAGTGACTTTGCAATTGAAGCTTTCATGGGCTAGCGAAGGAACAAAGTTTTTCATCCTATCTACTATGCAAGTCGGACTATTACAGGAACACAACTAAACTATACAGTAACAGAAAAAGAGTTACCTGCTATTGTATTTGCTTTCGATAAGTTTTGATCTTATCTTGTAGGTACCAAAGTGACTGTCTACACGAACCACTCGGTAATTAAATATTTACTTGCTAAGAAAGACGCTAAGTCGAGACTGATTCAGTGGGTACTTCTACTTCAAGAGTTCAATCTGGAAATTCAAGATCAAAAGGGAGTAGAAAATCAAGTAGCAGATCACTTGTCCAGATTGGAGCCACAAGAAGGGAATTCTCCACGTGTACTGGTTCAGGAGACATTCCCAGATGAACATATACTGAAGGTAAATCATGTCCATAACACTGCTTGGTTTACTGATATTGCTAACTATTTAGCTTCTGGTTTGATGTCGATTGATAAGACGTATCAACAAAGGAAAAAGTTTTTTCATGATATGAAGTACTATTTCTGGGAAGAGCCATATTTGTTTAAAAAGTGTGCAGATCAGATGATCAAGAGATGTGTGGCAGAAGAAGAAATACCAAAGATTTTATACCATTGTCACTCAGCTTCGAGTGGGGGACACTTCAGAAGTACCCATACTGTAGCCAAAGTATTACAAGCAGCATTTTTTTTGCCTTCACTATTCAAGGATGCATATGCTTACGTGAAGAGTTGTGATCAATGTCATTGGGTTGGAAATATCACCAACAGAAATGAGATGCCTTGAACAAACATCATTGTGGTAGAATTGGTAGATGTTTGGGGTATTGGTGTTCTCGGTCCGTTCCCTCCGTCCTTTGGTCACAAGTACATATTGGTGGAAATAGATTATGTGTCCAAATGGGTCGAGGCTAAAGCTAATCCGATAAATGATGCTAGGGTTGTTATGAAGTTCTTGTAGAAACACGTGTTCACAAGGTTTGGAACCCCAAGAGCCATTATCATTGATGAAGGGACCCATCTTGTGAACAAGTGGTTAAAATGGTTATTAGACAAGCAAGGAGTGAAACACAAGGTTGCTACAGCTTACCATCCGCAGACGAATAGGCAAGCTGAGCTAGTGAATAAGGAGATCAAAGGCATACTTGAGAAGGTAGTTTGTCCAAACCGACGAGATTGGTTCAAAAGACTAGACGATGCTATATGGGCTTACAGAACAGCATATAAGACACCTTTAAGAATGCCACCTTATAAATTGGCCTTTGGAAAAGCCTATCATCTACCTCTAGAGTTAGATCAGAACGCTTACTGGGCTCTTTGATGACTCAATTTGGATCTTAAGCTTGCTAAATAGAAACAGATGCTCCAACTCAACGAGCTAGAAGAATTCCAAATGTTCTCATACGAAAATGCTAAATTGCTCAAAGAAAGACTCAAGAAATAGCATGACAAGCACATTCGAGTTAGAGAATTTAAAGCAGGTCAACAAGTCTTGTTATTTAATTCCAGATTGAAGTTTTTTCCAGGTAAGTTAAAATCACGTTGGTTCGGTCCATTTACGATTCATCGCGTATATCCATATGGAGTTGTTGAACTCCAATGCTCAACGTCTAAAACATTATTAAGGAGAAAAACTTGAATGGGATCAAGTCTTGTTCAGGTTATCAGATATTTAAATTTTCTTGTTTTAAATAAATTATTTAGGGTATATTTTCAGGTTTATTATGTTTAAATAAATTCAGTCTAGGAGATTGGAACTTAAGTGGGACCGCTTGTGACCCCTCTAATCTTTCATGGGAATTGATTTTTACTTAATTTTTCAAGAAATTATTCCATAAATAACGAAATAAATTTTTGGTTTTTCAAATAAAAAGGTCAATTTTGATCCAATTTTTAATTTGCAACTCAATTTTAAAATTTTCATTAAGTCTAGAGACTTAATTGAAATATTTTTAAAATTTGATTGTTCTTGTCATAAAAATAAAAACTAGGTGCCTCTCTTTGTAAATATTTTTAAGGCATTTAGAAACAAATAATTTTGCTATATATATATATATATATATATATATGTTATATTAATAATATGATAAAACTTAATATATATAATTATATCCAGTATAATTTATATATTAATTTTTACCAACTTAGCTAAGAATTAGGATTAATTTTGTTTCAATTATATTTTATGTTTATCTTAAAAATTTAATAGCAATTGATAATTTCATATGCATATATTTAATTATTAATTGTTTTTAATTTTGAGTAGGATTAGAATTAGACTCTTATTTTAATTATTAAATTATAGTAAAAGTTCCACTCTAATTCCTATTGATCATTCTATAAACACCACCTTATACCTCCCATCCATGCATCACCTAAAAGTTCCAAAACACCAAAACACCAAACCACCTAGCACCGAGCCCTCCTAGCCAGCTCTCGAGCTATAGCAGTCAGCCAGCACGCCTCAGCAACTCGCACTCATACTTGCTCCCGCGCCTGTCTATTTGCACCTGCTGCTCTGCCCAAGCCGCAACAAACGCACGTCCTAGCGTCTGCGCGCCCATTCGACCTACTGCGTGTTGCTACTGATCTAGGCTAGACCTCACGTGCAACTATCTCCAGGTTTGCTCAACGAAGCTCTGCACATTACCTGCACATCTGGATTAGCTCCTGCACACGTTACCTGCTTCAGCCCCCACACCCTTGTTGCACCCTAGCCCTTGTGCGGCACAACCACACACCAAACCTTTAAACCAAACCCTCCTCTTTTTAATTTATCATCTATTTCTTCATTATTATTCTTTTAAGAGTTCTTATATTTTTGCAAAAATGGGGTAAGACATAATTTTCTTTTAAATTTTAATTTTATTAAATTATTTAATTTTTCAATTTATTAAATTTTTGATAAAATAAAATTTTCCATCTTATGTTTAGGTCAATTATGCCTCGTAAGAAAACTCATGCTTCTGCCCAAATTGACGAAACACAAAACAAGTTCCACAGTGAAGAGGCCAAAGTAAGATACGAAAATATCTTCAAAAATCAACAGATGCACCTAGAGAAAGGTTTCACATTGAAGGAAAGCAACTATAAAGACTTTATGGCACGCATTCATCAAGTTGTTGAAGCCCTCAATTGGGAATTGTTTTGTGAAGAGAGACCAAGTGTGGATGAGGAACTAGTTCGTGAATTCTATGTGAACTTAACCTCAAGTGAGTTGACCGAAGTTCCAGTTCACGGAATCAAGGTACCAATAAATTCAAATGCTATTAATGAATTCTTTGAATTACTTGGTTTCGAAAATGATGAATATTCTTCTTTGTTAAGCAACATTAAGGCTAAAAATTTGCAAGAAATTCTAGAGGAACTTACAGTTCTAGATTCTAAGTGGACTGTGTCAAAGCAAGGAATTTACATGTGTCTAAGAGAATATTTGACACCACTTGTGAAGGTATGGTTTTATTTCATCCGTTTCAGCTTGATACCTAGTTTGCATGGGACTACAATTTCATTAGAGCGAATGGTCCTATTATACCCAATTTTAATTGTAAAGACCATTAACATGGGCAAAATCATCCTAAGAGAATTATAGAATTGTGCCATTAGACGTTCTGGCCCAGCCTATTTTCCCTTTACGATAACAATTTTATGCTTAAAAGTAAAAATTCTTGCGAATGTAAAGAAGACAGGGAATAGTCAAGGCACAATCACCGATTGGGACCTCTACCAAGTAGCTGGAGATTCTGTTCTACAGCAACGAGTTGAAGAGAGTGAGGATCTTGAAGAAGCAGAAGATGACCCCATAGAGATCCAGCCAGAGCAATCAGCTGGAATCCCTCGGAGGCAAAACCAACGAAACCAAAAGCTGAACCTGAAATCGAAACTTCAATGTTTGGAGCTCTACCGCCTAGCCCAGATCTTCGAGATGAGCTGTATAAGCTGATGGACTTAATGCAACACATGCAATGGCAACAACAAGCCTACTAAAGATACTCAAAATTAAAGGATGACTCGATAAGGAGTGCCCTTAGGAAAATTTATAATGACCCATTTATTTTTGTGCCTGAGTTTCCAGATTTCATATTTGAACCATGGAGTTCATTATCGAAGAAGGAGCAAAGTGATTCATGCAAAGGCAATAATGATGGAGCAAAAGATGAGTCAAATTCAGAAGGATCAGCAAACAAATAAAAAAGGGACGACTTCAACTTTATTTTATTTTTATTCTTAGGTTATTTTAGGATTAGGTTAATTAGGAATTTTTATTTTTTGCATAATAAAACAAGAGATAGGAATCATGAATAAAATCTGAACAAGTCACAAAGTATAGAGTGTGGTAATAGGTATATACATGTCTAGGATTGGGTTTAGAGAGAGCTTGGTACTTAAGCAGTCAATTTGACTTACCTCCTCTTTTCTAAAATCCTGCCTGGTGTATAGTATCAATTCACTTTAAATAATGAGGACATTGCTCACTTTAAGTAGGTGGATCGAAAATTTGACTTATTCTCATAATAAAATTTTTCTTTTAATTATGATTAAGATATATTTTGTTCAATAAATATGAAATTTTGTTACGTATGCTAAACTTTAGTATTAATAAAGTTCTATTATTTCAATAAATTATTATGTTAGCTTAATAATGATATGAATGTATTTTTAATAAAGCATGTGAATCGTACCATGAATTTTTAGTTCCTTACAAAAAATTAGGCGTGCAAGAAAGTTTAAGTCTTTAGATTTGAATTAGTAGTTTCTTGAGGCGAAATCCTAGAAAGCATGGAATATTGAAAATGATTTAGGCAATTATTGTTTGGAAATTGAAACCCAACTTTGAGACTATATGGCCTAATTTTATTTGTATCTTTGCAATATCTAGCCATCACTTTTCTCTTAATTGTCTTTAAAATTGTCCCAAACACTAGACTCAATACTATTCAGAATATCATTTGAAAATAAGTTTGGGGGAGTTGAAAAGAAGTATCAATTGCTCGAAAATTACAGTACATAAAACAAGTGCTTGTGAAAAAAAAACACATGTACTCAAAAGAAATAGATGTACAAAAGAGCATTCGAAAGATAAGTAAGTTGGTGTTTCGAAGGTAAAGATTTTAAAAGTTCGGTTTACGTTGAGTCTAGGGTTTTTAAGCCAAAATTTATCTATCTTTTACCTACCCCTAGCCTAGCCACATTACAACCTTAATAAAGACCTATTGATTGAAGTTCTATGCTACCTACATTAGTGGAGAGAAATTGCTAAGATCAACATATGAAGACATAAGTTAAACTTAGTCTTGAATAAGGGAATAAAAATCAAATTGGTAAGGGTTAACATCTCTTTATTAAAGAAACATTTAGTCTAATTTTGCTATTATAATACTTGCTAAATTTAATTTGAACGATTCAGTAGCATAATTAGCAAATTTCTTATTTTTTGAGCCTAAGTATGCTTAATTCATAATTTTGAGAAGAAAGTTGTTCTGAAGGAATTTTTCAAAGGTGTTTTCCGAGAAATTCTTTTCAAAATTTTTGCATTACTCGGGACGAGCAATGATTTAAGTTTGGGGGTGTGGAAACACAAAAATTTATAGACTTTTTCATACCTTTTTCTACTTAAAATCATGCATTTCCGATGGAATTTTTGTCATAAAATAATTAATTTTAATAAAATAATTAAATTGTATTAAAAATTTAAACATGTTAATTTTTCGTCAATTTTACAATTATTTTTAGTGAATTTTGATTATTTTTGACAGATTAGCACAAAGGGCGAAAATTGACCCGGCAAACGCCGTTAGAAGAACAAAATTGAAAAGCAATTTGAAGTAACAAGGCGAAACAATTTCCAGCCTAAGACGGTCCAAAAATGTGTATTAATTCATAATATAATTAATTTTAATTTATTCCCAATTTAATTTGGGCTAGATAAATTAATTTTAATTAATTATGGAAAAAGGGCACAGTTGAACCGCACCAGCTGAACCAAATTGAGCGAACCGAACCAGCCACCAATTGGGTAGACCAAAACCGTTTAAATGCTGGCCCAAATCAACATTTTAGCTGATTAATTAAGCTGGCAAACAAGCCCTTGAAAGACCTCCAATTTGCGTTCAAACCCCACATTAAATTAAGGCTTTATGGATTTGTCCCAAGCTAATTTTGGCAAAGTTAAAAGTCTCAACTTTGCCATGTAGGATGGCCGGCCATGAAGGGGCTTCTTGGCTGTTAAAAATTGCTATTTTCAGTAGCCATCCTCAGTTATATAAACCCCTCTTTGCTGCCCATTTCAATAATCCCCCATCATTCATCAATTCTCTCATTCTCTCATTCATTCTCTCTTTCATTTCTCTCCTCTCCCTTCTCTCTTTCCCTTTCAAAAGCTAAGCCTTCTTGTGCCAATTTCCCCTCTTGGAAAAGAGTTGTTTTCTCAGCCATTTTGGGCAGCAAGCGAATGTTCGTATAAGCCTTGACAGGCGAGGACAACGGAGACAAAGAACGGATAACCATTGGATTTGCTTCTTGTTCCCAATCTTTTTAATTCCTGTTGTTTTTATGATTAACATAACTATAAATATTCATGTCTTTGAAATGGTTATTTTAATCAATCTAGCTTGAATTTAATTCGTGTTGGGTTGATTGCATTTTGTTCTCTTGATTTGTTAAATTTGTGTTTATAATGTTATAGGCCTCGGTAAAATGCTTGATTAAGTAAAATCATGCCTAAGTTATTCTGGCACTATAATTGTTTAGATAACTAAAGAATTAATTATTTAAGCGCATTGAAATTGTAATTAATGGACACAATACTTAATCCGTGCATGTTTAATTCTTCTAAGGTAGCTGAAGATTAAATTAGCATCATATTTGGCGATACATATGCCTTGCCTAACTTGCAAGATTATTGTGATTAAACTGTTTCAAAGTGAGGTTACTTTGTTACCTCACATAGTCTTTTATATGCTTATTAGGTTGAAATAATCATTCGAATTGACATAGGAACATGCGAGAGATTATTTAATTTAATAAGTATGTATATGCAATAACATGTTTATCTTTATAAATCTGTTTAATCGATTGAATTGGCATAGGAATATGTACAAGAGATGAATAGATTTTTGATGTATAAATACGTTCATAAGTTAGCAAATTACCGAGTTGCCGTGAATTTATTCGTAACAAGTATAAGCATAAGTTAATAATTATAAGTTAAGAAATGTGATTAATCCAACACAATTATGTCATCTTGATTAAATCGTATTTGAAATCGTGCACTAGAATTCCTTTGTTTTATTTTCATTATTTTACTTAGTTTTAACTCTTAGTTTTTAAACATCTTTTTAAAACCAAAATATCCGTTTCATCACCAAAGTGTTTTACAATTAATATCATAAATAATTGTTTTCAACAGTCCCTGTGGGTATGATAACTCGACATTTACTTGTCACTTTATTACTTGTTGCGATTGTGTACAGTTGCACATTTTTTGTCGTTCCAGGTGGATTCTTGGTTTTTGGAGCCATAAAATGGATTATGTAATATTGCTTTTAGAATTATATGTTCATTTTATGGTTTATGTAATATTGCTTCTTGAATTCGGCTGTGATCAATGTATGTAATGTGTATATAATAGGATTTATTAGTAAATTGGCACTTGAACTATACTCCAACTCTCATAGTAGTCTTTTAAACTAAACAATCAATTTTGTCTCATTTCACTCCCAAAGAGTATGACATCTAATAAAGAATATGTTGCTTGTCATGTTCTTATTGACTAATATCAAGAGCCAATTTACTAATAAAACCTATATTATATGATTAAAGGAAACTTTTTGCTTATTAATGCTTCTTAGTTGTTTGATTAATCCCCATTTATATTGTTTTTATGCTTATGAGAGTTACTTTTCTTTAGCATCGTGTTTCCAACAATGTCTCAATTTTAGTTTATACATGTATATTTGTCAGTATATTATTGCTATTAACAGTAAGGGTTGCTGCTGTTTAATACCATTATTGTTCTTTTTTTTTTTTTTGCCATGTAATCTTACCAAACTTGCATTTCTAGTGTGATATACCTTAAACCATTTCCTAAATTGTCTTTTTTTTCCATGTTTTATTGTTGTTATGTGTTTGCACTACTTGTTTGAGTCATTTTAGTTTAGTCATATGCCAGATGAGTATGCTTTAATTGTTCAACCTTATGTAATATTATGTGTTCATTTTTAGTTTTATTGGTTTCATGTTTTCCATTTATTTTTATGATAAACAGTGAAGGGTTGAAGGAGTAGTGAGAGTAGTAGCAGTTTAGACTTTTTTCAATTTTGGTTTATCAACTAATGCATTTTTCCTTTGGTTTTTTATTAAGTTTCTTTTTATTTGGATTTTTTAGTTGGAAATAATCATTTGGTTGATTTCAAGTTTTAAAAGATCTAGGTTTTGATTTTAAGTGTAGTATACTTTTGTGATTGTGAAATTTTTCCTCATTTGCAAGGATATCAATATCTTGACAGGTGCATGTTTCATGACATATGAAACTCCCATATATATTTCATATGATTTGGGTCCTGAAAAAACAAGTTACATCAAATGTTCTAGCAACTTCATATGAATTGTCTTGTAAATGAATTTGGGATTCAAAAAGGGTTCTAGCAAAGTTCTTGGGTTTCTTAGAGGGGACAGTGAAATAAAGAAGGGAGAAACACGAAAATACTTAGGAGAAGTTCTTATTTTTGCTAATTTCTTTACTATTTGAATTGAGAGGGAAGAAGAGAGCTACTGCATGTTAAATTTTGAGAAGGGAAAAGTCCCCCTCTCTGTAACATCCCGAATTATCGCCTAAATGGAATGGTGGTTTCAGGACCACGAATCTGAAATAGAAAAATTTATTTCGATAAAGTTTTAAGGCCTAATGTGTGATTGAATGCATGAGTAAAAATTTAGTAAATAAATTTTATCGATAAAGTGCCCGATTGAGTGATAGGACTAAGTTGCAAAACTTTCAAAATATGTGTTCTAGAAGTATTTAGTGTGTAATTGAATTGCATTCATAAATTAGAGTCCTTATTAAGCAACTTGACCATTTTATGATAAGGTGGACAAAAATGCCCACGGAAGGAAAAATTTACAAAGAAGGCCATTAAGGGCATTTTGGTCATTTGGGTATTAAATGAAATCTTCAAGGGGCTACCGAATTTTTTGTTCTCCATAGCAAGGGTTTTGTTTCACTTTTCAAGCTCACAAGTAAGTAAATTTAGCCCCGTTTTTCATATTCTTCGTATTTTTGAGATCCTTGTACCTTGACCTAACTTTCTGTACCACTATTTTAAGCTAGGTTCATGTTCAAATATTTACCCATGTGTGTCATGAAAGCATTTTGGTGTTTATTGGTAGAAAATGGAAGCTTGATGTGTAGTAAACAACTTTTGCTAGGTGATTTTTATGACAATGCATTTAGGGACTAAATGAAAAAGTTGTAAAATATGTGCATAAATTGTGAAATGTTGAAAATTTTGGGCTGTTATAAGAGAGAAATGTGGTCAGCTAGGCTTGGGAATGTCGAAAAATAGATACATTTTAGTTTACGAGCCTATGGACTAAAGTGTAAAAATTGACAATGTTAAGGGTAAATGGTAAAAGTTACCATAGGATGATTTTGTGTTAAATTGAGTAATGTATGTTTTGAGTAAGTTAAATTTGATGTTATAGATCAAGAAAAACACAAAATTGACCTTGACTAAGGAAAAGGCAAGGTGTCGAACTAAATCGAAAAGATTAGCATTTTTTGCATTGAGGTAAGTCATATATGCAAATAATGAGTTATTATAATTATTATGTTTAGTTATCTTAATTTTTGAAACTTAAAGTGTTGCTATAAATTGTCCAATGTGTATTTTGATAAAGCCGATAATGAAGAAAAGTCCCTGTTGAACCTTATGAATCATTAGGATACAACTGACATGTCACTAGGATTTTGTAACGACCTAATTTTAGGCCTAGAAGAAATGGGCCTTGAGCGTGGGAGCGCATAAAAGTTTATGTGAGCAAGAAGACGACACAAATCTGTATCTGTTTCAGTGGTTAAGTGTCTTAGGAAGAGTTTGAGAAGTCTTGGGTTCAAGCCCTGGCTTTTGAAAAATTTTTGGTTTTCTCTGAAGTGAGTTTTGGTGTTAACATGTAGGCTTTAAAAGAAATTATGGTGAAAGTGTGGCACAAAAAGAGCCTGTGGTGTAGTGGCAATGTGGCATTAGGAGTGGTGCATGAGGTCTAGGGTTCGAGTATTGGTGTAGCAAAAAGAGCTATTTATTTTGCTACACTTGCTTTATAGGAAGCAAAGGTTGAATGAAACTCTGTTGAAGGAAGCTTGAACTGGTCAAGGAGAGATTTGAGGAGTGGATTGTTGTGACAGCCCTATTTTGACCTTAGTCGGGAAGTGGTTTCGGGACCACTAAACTGAGTCGCAGAAATAATTAAATGTTAAATTTCATGCTTATTATATGTGAAAATGCATGTGTGAAAATTTCATGTGTTGATTTTGCCATTTGAATGTTAAATTAATTAAAAGGACTTGTGTGAGAACTTTGAAAATGTGTTAGGCTATTTTGTAATGGCCTAATATTGTATGGTTTTAAGACATGAGGATTTGCATGTCAATTTGCCACTTTTAAGATAGTGGCCGACCATGATGTGTTTGAATTAAAAATATATACATTTTATATACATGCATTATAATAAGTAAGGATTATATATATATATATATATATATATTGTGAATTATAATATGTTAAAATATGTGATAATAGGTGATAAAAACAAAGTATCTTTTTGTTCTTCTTTCTTTGGTTCTTTCACTCGGCCGAAACTATATGAAAAACAAAGAACTAAATCCCTTGTTGAACGGCCATTTGAAGCTCAAGAATTCTAGGTAAGGTTTTGTTAATTTAATTTTATTTTGATGTTTTTGAACTCTATGGCCGATTATACTTTAAACCCATGTCTTATTCTTCAAAATTTTGTTGTAAATTTGATGTTCGGCAATGGTGTTTTTTAAGTTGTGAAATTCAAAGTTTTGATGTTAGAAATAGGTGAATGAGTGTTAGATATATATTTTGATGTTAAATCCATGAGATTATAAGATTTTTTTTAAAAGTGAAATTATGAATATGAGCTTTGTGTGACTCAATTCTTAGTAATGAACATTCGGCTATGTCATTTAGTTGATAAATTAGCATTGAATTATGTTTTGTTTCAAGGAATGAATATATGTGAGTTTAGACTATTTGAATTTTACTATGAGTGATCAATGTAAGTAATGTACATTCGGCTATTAGGAGGAAAAATAGAAATTGAGCTTAATTTTGGAATTTTGATAAGGAAATTTTTAGTAAGTGATTATGTGTTTACCGAATTTGAAATAAAGTGTGAAAAGAAATAAAGGATGAGTTTGAGATTGAAATTTGATCTATGTGACTTTTGATAAGTGATATTCAGCCAAAGTGACTAAGGTTTATTTAGATATGTTTTATTAATGGCCGAATGGAGACTTGATAATATGAGTTTTGGTTCATAGCATTTTATTATAGGTACAATACATATTGAATGTAATATGGATTAACTGAATAAGAACTATTATACCTTGGTGTAGTGAATGAAAATTTGAGGCATGAAATTATGCATAAGTAGTTAATCTTTGGATGATAAGTGTTTTTGATTGTCATATGTGCTCTTTATCTATTTAAAATTGAGTAAGGCATTTGGCCATATTGTAATACATCTAGGTGACATTTCTTTTATGGATGTTATTTGCTTTATAAGCTATTGAGTGATAGTAATGAGTTAATCAAGTAATTAAACTAGTTTAAGTTTTGTCAATTCTAGCTCAAGAACCAAACTCGGATAGGGGGAAAGTGAAACTAGTCGATTAGGTTACTCCTAGCTGTTCAACGGTATCCAGATACGTTTCGAGTAAATAAACTTAGAATAAAGTTGAATATATGTTATGATATATATATATATATATATATATATACATACATACCATGAGAACCAAAATATTAATATGTTTGTGCATATAGCCAATTTTAACTAAATGGTATATACATGTGTGATATGTCAATTGATTCATGTGAGCCGTGTGAAAGTTGTATGTTAAGAAATGATAAATGACTATTGTGAAATGTCTGTGATCTCTATTTGTATAGTGAGGCCGAATGGCTACTTAGAAATGTAATATGGCCGAGTGGTTAATATAAATGAAAGCAAAGTATGTGATGTATGAGTAAGTGATAATAAAAGCATTATCTTATTAATATGCTCATGTTATGTAAATATTAAAAAGTATATGAAGTGATATGTGGTAAATTTTGTGGATGGACTATCGTACGATATTATTCGGGTCATTGACCTAGCAAGCTTCAAAGATGGTGATTGAATCGGGCTCTAAGCCTAGCAGGCGAAAAAGTCGGTGATTGTGCATCGGACTTAAAGCCCAGCAGGCATTGAGCCGGTGATAAGTTCGGGTGATACCCAGTAGGCTAAAGGCCGGTGATGTGATAAAGAAGTAAAGCTAATAAATTCGTACTAAAAGGCATCCAAATTTGAGCAATAGATTTAAATTGCTAAGGTACGTAAAACTATTATACGTATATGATGTTAAAGTGAATCAAATTGCTGAGATAGAATGGAGCATGATTGGGATGTGAATGCTTATATATGTATTTGGATATTGCGAAACTAAATATGTAATATTACATGTTATGCCTATGTGTTTGATATGGAAAAACTTATGTGTATATAGTGCCTTTGATTTATTCGAATAAGTGGATTAAGGAATGACTCTGAAAGTTTTGATGATATGATGATGTGTTTATAAGTTTAAAATAAAGGAAATATCAGTAGAAATGTGTTTGATGTGGTCCTAAGTTTTCGGCACAAGTGAGGTGATATTTAGATTACATATATATATGTGATTGATGTATTTAATTAAATCATTTTGTTTATTTGAAACTTACTAAGCTCTTTAGCTTACTGTGAATTCGTTTTACTCTGTTTCTTTTAGATCTCGGTGAAAGCTACGGGTTTGAGGGATTCAAGTCAAAGTCAACCACACTATCTTATCTTATTTTGGTACTTTAAAATGATTTGGTATTTTAAATGTTGGCATGTATAGGTTAAGCTTTCCTTAGTTAAGTTGTTTTGAATGTGTAAATATTTATATAGTGATTGAGCCAAGCGAGAATGGCTTGTACATTTTGATAAATATGACTCCATGCTTTGTTATATTTGTATCCATTGTTGGTTGTGCTTGATACTTATAATCAGTTTTATTCTATATATTCAGATGTTTGAAAATGCAATGAACTTGATATTTTTGAAGTGGCCTATTCGGTTTTGATATGGAACATAACCAATTTGGTAATGGTTTTAAAGATGATCATATGAATGGTTCATGACTGTATTAGGCTATTTTATTATGTGTAATGTTTTGGATGGTGATTTTAGTATAAGTTTGAATGTTATTTTTTTTTAAATGATGTCTACTTGTATAACTTGATTTAAGATCTATTTACCTGTGTACTTTTAAATGTTCGGAAGTTGTATGTAGTTGGGTAATACCCTTTAACCCTATTCTGGAGACGGACGGGGGTTTAGGGTGTTACAATTGTGGAGCATATCATAGAGGGATTTTAGGAGGGATAAGGAGTGAAAATCAAGGAATTTGAGTTGAGGGAAAGTTGTGTCGATAGGGGACTCTGGTTGTTCATGAATTCGGTTGAGGGTAGTGAGGTTCACATTCGATTTTGGGGTCTTTGCTTGTATTCTCTAGTGCCAATTTTGTTTGGTGTTATTTTCTCAAGTTTTCGGCATTTTGTGTGTTCTTTTGGCATTTTTTGGTCGATTTTCTACCCTTTCTAATTTGCTCACCCTGGTACCCTAAACTGAATACCATTTCTTCCATATCTTATAAGCAGTGGCCGAATATCCCCCTCGTTGTTGGTTGATTCTCTTCTTCCTCTCTTGCTCAACTGCCTTTGATAATTGAGTTCTTTGCTACTATTTTCTTTCCCTACTATTAGTGCTCTTCTATCTTGGCTGTATATTGTCAGCCTCTCCCTATTTAGTTTCGGCTTTTGGTAATCTTTCTTTTCTCTCTGTTATTCTCTGTCGATTCCTCCTTTGTCTCTTCTCTTCTCCTCCTTTTGGCGTATATTGTCCTGTGTTAATAACAAAATATTCCTCACTCGGTCATTCATCTTTGTGTTGTTCGTCTGTGCTCTCTTGCTCTCCTAGTGGTATTATTGTTTCAGTTTGCGAGGTTCTTCTGTTAAGGGGTAAGTGCCCATGGTTTATTTCTCTTCTTGTTCTCTTTTAACAGTTAGCAAAACTGCCTCTTTTTACTTTGCTTAACCGAATAATCTCTTCTTTATTGCAGAATTCTCTTTGTTTTCTCATAAAGCAAGGTTATTTTGGTTCTTAGAATTCCTCGAAAAGTGAAGGAGTTGTTCTTGCATTCAAATCCTCCTTTCTGCAATCAATCAGCTTTTTGGGTAAGTTAACTTGTTGGCCAAATGCTACCTTCTTTTTTTTTAGATTAATATGTGATAGGTCTTGGTTTTAGACAATCACTTTTGATAGACTACTCTTGTAGTGTAGAGGTCTTGGTTTTAGACAATCACTTTTGATAGACTACTCTTGTAATGTAGTTAATCGATAAGGACGTAAGAACGATTCTCAGCCAGTGACCTAAGAGGAATAAGCTGTATCTTATGCAATCAAGGTTGCGTGCTCATGGATTTTAGCGTGTTTCTATAAAAAGGTGTGTATAGCATTACCCTGTATCTGTTAATTGGTTGAAAAGTCGAAAGTGTGTGTATTCATACTATTTTAATTATAAATCGGCAAAAGCTGAAAAGCCAAAAAAATATGACATTCGATTGGCTGAAATGGGTCATGTGGGCCTGATGGACTCGTGGGCCCACATGGATTAAATCCTCAATAAGTGACAAACACTGGACTGGGCTATGTTGTTCGCATCACCTTGACTGAATCTGGGCAGATTGGGCCATACTAGCATGTGGGCCCACTTGGGTCAAATAATAAGTCTTGGGCCTATTTACACCTTATGACCATTTAGGTTTCCTGAGTCGCTCGAGGCGACCGTGGACCTTCTGCGAGGTCATTATTTGTACCAAGAGCCCAAAATAGGTAAAATGACCGTAATACCCCTGTAGGATACCTTTGTAAGGCACAATAACCGTAATACCCCTGTGGGGCAAAATGACCGTATACCCCTGTAGGGCAGAATGACCGTAATACCCCTATTGGGAAAAATGATCGTAATACCCCTGTAGGGCAAAATGATCGTAATACCCCTGTAGGGCAAAATGATCGTAATACTCCTAGAGGTAGGTTGACTGATGAGTTATGGCATTGACATGATTCAATATGACATTCTACATACACGTATTATTTATGACATGACATGATGCATTGCATGGGGCGGGGATACTGATTTGGAGGAAGTGTACTGTGCTGGTAGGGTTGCACGGGTCGCATAGGACGACTATGGACCCATATTGGCAAAATCGCATGGGTCACACAAGACGACTGTGGATCCATACTGGCAGGGTTGCACGGGCCGCACAAGATGAATATGGACCCATATTGGCAAGATCACATGGGCCACACAAGACGACAGTGGATCCATACTGGCAAGGTCGCATAGGTCACACAAGACGACTGTGGACCTACTGAATGCTGTAAGCCTGGTATAATTCTAGCAGCTTTGCTGCGATATTGGTCTGTTGGCCAGTTTGAGATGGGTTGCATTTTTGCACGATACTGATACTGCATTTGGGCTAAGGCCCACATTGTTACAGTAATGGGCTATGGCCACATTATTATTGTTTTGGGCTAGGCCCACACTGAACTCTTACTGAAAAGGGCTCAGGCCCAGATTGTTACTTCATGTACTATTTATCGACTGACTGATAGGGGATTACACACTGAGTTTTCATAAACTCACCCCACTTTTAACTGTGTAGGTAATCCCCAGCGTTAGGCGGATCGGTGCTGCGGAGGACTCGGAGGTGGTCACACTGTTGTTCTATTTTTCTTTCATTTGACTTTATTTACTATTAAATTTCGCTCTGGGTTTTTATTTTTGTAATTAGGCCTTTCAGGTTCTTCTGGTTTTTACTTTTGGGATTTTATTTATTATGGTTTATACCTGTTAGAAATAGAGCATAATTTTCCAAAACATTAACTGTTTTAAAAACACTACGTTTCCACAACATGATTTTTAAGCTTCTGCAACAAACATTATTTTTAAAAGGGCAACAACAATTGGTTAGTATTAACAAATTTTCTATTAAGTCGTAATAAAGTTTTAATATAAAGTAGGTTTTCAAACGAAATCATGTTTTTGAAAAACACCTCATACAGGTTGATTTAAAAATTAACAAAGAGGCTCTTAACCTCCAAACGGATTTTACCAACAAGAAATATGGTTTAAAAAAAAAAACACTCCAATGTGACACCGCCAGATTTGGCTATAACGTCTAAGTCGGGTTTGGGGTGTTATAGATTTATTGACAATGATCGATTGTATATATGTGATTCTGGGTACTGGTTTAGTTCGACTACCAGTGGCTAGATAATCCTGCATTTGTTGTAGATACCTGTCAGCTTGTGTGAGTAGCATTGAGTAGCTTCGACTATATCATCAACTTGTGAGTAGACCCGTGAATAGCTCATTATTGAGCCCCATGTGTTATGAGTTATATGGTAGCTTTGGCTACAATTCATCGGTAGCTTCGGCTACATTATGTGTGGCACTTGTGCCTTATTTCGAGTATCATTTAGTATTCCACGTGGTTCAACAGATTAATCAAACCGATATGATAAAATATGTTTGTATGAGAAATGATTTGATAGTGTGCTAAGTATGTTTATGTGTAGGTTATATGAAAAATTATCATGTATACTAAGTGCTAAATGTATGTATTGTGTTATATGGTAAGGTTACTAAGTAAGTGACATCCTCAAACCTATCGTGATCATAAGAGAATTGATTTACAAATTGTATGGAATATGATTTTATATACTCATAAATTTTGCATATAGGCTTACTAAGCTTTATAGCTTACCCCTTCTACTTTCTTTTCCCTTATAGGTTCGTCATTGTCGGGACTCCAACAACGATATCAGCGACCATTTTGGTATTTTGATTATGAACCTCAAAATTATGGCATGTATAGGTGGTCCAATATTTAAGTTTTATGTCATAGTCTATTAGGTCCAAATTTGCTGGTATTGTGTTAGTATTTGGCCATTTGAAATGAGCCAAAATTTGATTAAGTTATACTTGATAAAGTGTTGTAATATGTTAGTGCAAAATTGGCTAAGTATATGTGGACTATGGTATGGATGTGTTATGCTTGTGGGTGGTTGGTAAAATGTATTGTGTGGATGCCAAAATGTGGTTGTTTGGATGTGTTTTTGTGTTATATTATGTATTGGAAAAATTGATTTGTGTTGGTTTGTGTTTCAGGGTGGAAATTGGCTTGGAAAGTAGCCTATAATTGTCCACACAAGTAGACACACGGGTGTGTGTCTAGGACGTGTGTGACACACGGCCAGCCCACGGGCGTGTTAATAGGCCGTGTGTCCCCTGCACATGAAATTATGAAAATTAAATGTTTTGTAGTAAACATATGGGGTGGAGACACAGTTGTAACACCCCTTACCTGTATTCGACACTAGAACCATGTACGAGGCATTACCTGACGATAACACAGCCAATCATACAAAGTCAAGCCATAAAATTTTGTTCCAAATTAAAACTTTTTTGTAATATATCATACAATCCTTAAAATGGGCCTACGGGGACCAAAACATACTTTGGGAGTAGTTCGGGACCAAACTAGAAACTTAAAAAAATTTTGGAAATTTTGGCCAAGTACAGAGTAGACGCCTGCGTGAGACAAGTACACGCCCGTGTGGGCAGGCTGTGTAATCGCACACACCCATGTCCCCAACCCGTGCTGAATTTATTTTCGATTTAAACCTACAGGGGTTTTCACATGGCCGAGCACATGCCCGTGGCCCATGCTTGTGTCCTTCACGTGGCCGAGCACACGCCCGTTTCTTAGCCCGTGTGAAAACTTGGGGGTATTCTGTTTATGATGTCATCACGAAAACTTCGTCACACGGCCAAGCCACACGCCGGTGGGCTAAGCCGTGTCTGTCACATGATCGAGACACACGATCGTGTCTCCACCCGTGTGTTTGCTATTGGCAATTAAATTTTCATGCACACAGGTCCAGGGGACACACGACCTATCCACATGCCCATGGGGCTGGCCATATGTCGCACACAGCCTAGACACACACCCATGTGTCTACCCGTGTGGACAATTATAAGCTATTTTCTAAGACAATTGCCACCCTGAAAAACAAGAACAAACTTATACCATTTTCACCACCATACATCATGACATTAATAGACACTTAAATGGCCACATTTAATGGTTTAATAACACACACTAATACATATCCACACAAGCACATCAACAAATTCATGAAATTCCATATATATATATATATATATATAAACTAACATTATCATTTGCCGTATCACATGGCATTAGTTGCAAAATGATACAAAAAGGAACATATGCCCACATAGTCACCAATTTTACTTAACATTTACAACAACATTAAATCCCTATACATGACATAGTTCAAAGGCTTCATTTCACTATACCAAAAGAAAATGTTGATAGTGTGGGTGATCCTCTGACTGTAAGAGTATGCCCAAAGATCAATCACGAGATGGTTGTAACAACATACTTGATTTATCATGTTTATTAATATAAGGCTTTGCCATTATTATTTCAGTTTCATTTCTGTGTGAATAAATAAACTGTTTTATAATAATGTCCTAAGAATAATATGATTATTCTTAAAAGATCCTTAGTCGAGTATTATTGTTGGCTAGGACAATAATAATGCATTGAGACTAACATGTAGTTGATTGATGATAAAGAGTTGTCATTGATATCGAGTATCAGAATCAATGCATGAATGTGTGTGTTAGAGAACAACATATTGGACCGACCCGCTATGAGTATGTTTCTTGGATTATTATGTAATTGTCACAATATTACTCATAGTGATTAATATGTATATGATCCTCATACTTGAGATCATCATCATTCCAACATCGTGAGTTGTATATTTTGATATAGTCAAACGAACACTGTAATTGGTTGTTCTATTAAGACTAATGTTGGATATACCACAATCTATGTAGAGGGATATGGTTGATCAATATAGGATAAGTCCCTCCTACATAATAGGAGTAATATCTCAGGCCACTTGATTGAGTGAGACTAGAAATGCATGGCCATGCTCAAATAAGTTGATGTGAGATGTCATACTTATTTGTATATCATAGTCTACTCAAGGTATCAAGAAACATAGGATGGACTATGCAAGTGTGACTATTCCATGACTTGTGTCTATTCTAAAGATATTGGACTTAAGGATTAATGCATGAAAAGTTAATCACAAAAGGTTATGTCGAATCATGACTTCTTGTAACTTAGGTAGCAATGATGCATTGCTAGATGCCACTCATTGTTTGTAATATTAGAATAGTTCTAATATTACTGCTAATGTTACAAGAACCTATAGGGTCACACCTTTTAATTGAAATGAACGGAGTAAAACATAGTTGGTATTGTGTCTGGTTGTCGCATGAATTAAATTAATTATAGAATTAATTAAATTCGGCAATCAAATTATTGAACATACTATATGTACAAGGATGTTGTACACATAATCAAGAACATAATTTTCTAATATATGATTTTGGTTCATATATATATAAATTTAAATAAATATAGTTTACCGAAATCTTTATTATAATTAACGTAATTATAATTTTCGGTTAAACGTTATTATATTTATTTAATAACGATTATTATGATTCGGATTATTTATGGTAATAAATATTCATTATGAATATATACCAATTAACACAAAGTTTTAAATATGGCAAGGGTAAAAACCCTAAAGGGGATATACATAGGAAATCCCGAAACTATAAAAGTGAGGCCTAGCAGCCGTCAAAAGTGATACTCTCTGAAAATAGTTTCTGAGAGATTTCCGTTCATTGTCAATTGGGTGGACTACGTAGAGGCCGACATCGTTAAAGGTTGCGGCTTGGTTCGATAGTGCTTCAGGATTCCCGTTGCCTTGGCGTCGCTGTCTACTCAGATTGAAGTTTCGGTAATTTCGAAACCTTTATCACCCCGATTCGTTCCTTACACATGGATCCATGGTATGGATCGCCGGTAAAATTTATTATTCTAATTTTCCGCTGCGCCTTGGAGGCACCGGGCGATCCTACACTGACATGTCCTGATCTTGAGTTGGCTCGACGGAATCTATAAAATAAGGGAAAAGAGAAAAGAGTAAGCTTTAAAAGCTTAGAAAGTCTATATGTAAATAGTGAACATCATAGCAACATTTAGCAATACCAAGGGTTATCCCTCACACACCAACTTACCACCTAATCTTACCAACATTCCCATACAAATCATGCACATTATTTTCCCTTACTCAAGTTCACATGCACCCTTGCACCCACATGCAATTTCCCTCAATTACACTTGCTCAAAAGAATGCACCTGCGCTTACATATCATATTACCATACCAAATCTCTTTGGTAAGCTTTCCCGTTGAACTCTTCAGATTAACATTCGATACTTGGTGGATTTTCAGATCCTAGCTCCACCAACACATAAATCGGCTCTCGGTTACATATGGTGAAGTTCACCTTATCACCCATGTGACATAGCCATTACATCCCGTAACTATTGTGTCTACATGGTGTCTAGTCCCTCGGATCTACCCATACGACCTAGCTACATATATTATTGCTCTCATGTACACATGGTGAAGTTCACCTTATCACACATTTGATATAGCTATTTTTGGTCCGCAGCTCTCATGTACACATGGTGAAGCTCACCTCATCACCCATGTGACATAGCTACATTTTAGCTCGAAATAAAGGAGAAATAGCTAGATTATGCTACGGGGATTCCAAAAATACGAAGAAAATTAAAAACGGGGCTATAAATCACTTACAATCAAGCTTGAAAGTTGAAGAAACCCTAACTATGGCCTTACCCCATTATTTGGCCAAGAAGAAGAATTATGGACACTTTTTGGCCTCATTTTTTCCTTTTTATTTCTTTTATTAACTAATGACCAAAATGCCCTTCATTAAAAACCTTTGATATTCCATTCTTCCTTGGGCATCTTTGTCCAAACTAAGTTAAAATGGTTTAATTACCGTATAAGGACCTCAAATTTAAAAATCTAATTTAATCAAATAACTTGATGAAACAAAACCCATATTTTTCACCTATTACAATTTAGTCCAATCTACCAAATTGGACATGCAAAGAACAAATTCTATACCAAATTTTCACATAAACATTTAAGCACCCAAATAAACATAAAAAATTAATTAGAATAATATTTTAGACCATGAATTCATGGTTTCAAAACCATTTTATTGTTTAGCCCCTAATTCGGGCTGTTTACACGGTCGTGTGTCTCGATCGTGTGATGGACACGGCTTAGCCCATGGGCGTGTGGCTTGACCGTGTGCTGAAGTTTTCGCGATGACGTTATAAACAGAATACCCCTAGTTTTTCACAGGGGCTAAGACACGGCTGTGTGAAGGATATGGCCTAGGACACGGGCGTATGCTCGGCCTTGTGAAAACCTCTGTACGTTCAAAATGGAAAATAAATTTAGAATAAATCCACACGGGTAGGGGACACGAGCGTGTGTAACCACACGGCCTGCCCACACGAGTGTGTCCCTGTTCCACACGGGCGTGTGCCCTATTTTGAGTTAAATTTTTTTAAGTGTTTGAAAAGTTCTGATTTAGTCTTGGATTACACCTATTGTATTTTTTGGGCCTCGTATGCCCATAATAAGAGTGTTTTTAATAAGATCAAAAAAGTTTTAAAAATTTTACATAAAATTTATGTGTCGAAATCAAACGATCGTACGAGTGTATGTTCGATAATGCCTCGTACCTGGTCCCGGCATCAGACTTGGGTGAGGGGTGTTACACTCTCAGCCGTGTATTAAGATGTTTATATGTGTAAAATAACCATGCAATGCTTTAAGTTGAAACCATTTTGTTAAATGTGTATCCTTTTAAAATAATGGAATGATTGTGTCTTTTAGGTAAATGAATGGTTGAAGGTAGCAACAAGAAGGGTAAAGGTTTCGTTTAAGGGTGTGCTAAGGTAACAATACCCTCCCAATGTTTTTGTTGTAAGTTGGTTATGTGTTCAACTTTGGAAAGATAAAATTTGTTAATGGAAAAGGCGGCTGCTAAGGTAAAGAGCAGCACACCAAAATATAAAGCAAAACCATAGTAGTAGCAGCCATAATAATAAAACACCTTCGTAGGCTGCCAAATGCCAAGAGTTAACAACAATAGAAAAAAATGAACAAGGAAAAGGGACATAAACAAATATCTCCATTGGAATGACTATACCATTACTTTTTTTTAATAATACGAGAAATACAATTTTTATAAATATTAAACTACATTTACAATTCGAATTTAATCTTTTTACGTTAAACAACAATTGGTCTGGTCCCCTACCCCCTTTTACCTTTGGAAAAAGAGAAAGATTATAATTATTTAATAAAAGGAAGCATCATCTAATGAGTGCTAAATTGATTAGATGCTTGAATAAATTAGCTACACACCACTTTCATCCTTGATTAAAGTCAGATTACTTAAACAACAAAATACCTTAGACTAAGGTATATTTTAAATTTGACTTTGCCATCAAGACAATAGAGTAGTTACCCTTTTAATAGACTGATAAAATATACTAAAAAAAATATAATTATTGACTCGGTCCATTGAAATAACTTAGCGAAGATTTGGACAATCAAGCCTAGTCCCTTTTTCCATAACATTTTAAAAGTTTATCTTCACATATTAAAAATTTTAAGTAATTGAAACCATCTAATTATTAATTTAGTTAGGGATAATAAAGTCAATCTATGATTAACAATAACATTTTGTAAAATGATCCAAAGAATATTTATAATAATTTTAAATTAAATTTATTTATCAAGAAAAATATTATATTAATTTACGGTTTAAATGCTATGTTTTGTTTATTAAAATTGGATTAAATTGATGAATTGAATTGATTCAATCAGTACTATAAAATCGAGAAAAAATAAATTAATAGAAAATCAACTGAACTTGGTGAAAATCTAATTAAAAACTATTTGAATAAAATTTAAGATAATTTAAATATTTAATTTTGTTGTTATACTTTTAAAATGAATGCATATGTTATTATTATTAATTTATGTTTATCAATTTTTTATTTTTTACAAATTTCAAGATTTTTTTGAAATTAATTTTTTTATTTTACAATGATTGAACTAATTATTTAATCATCTCTACACTGTGATCCATTATTCATTTTTTTTATTTAAACACACGCAAAAAAATTTAAATCAAGATGTGGTCAAAAACAAATAGAAAATCCATTATGGCAAGTTGTATTAAAGGTAGACCTAACCACTTTTAAATACTAAAAAAACAAATAGATAAAAATTATAGAAATAAAAAATATATAAATTATAAAGAATATAATAATATATAATACAAAACCAATCGAATAGAGGTATAAGAAATAATATAATTTGGGAAAGCACGTGAATGACAACAAAATTTCAAAAAAAAATCCTACTCTCTTTAAAAAAAACATCATAAATAGTAGTGATTCATATAAGGTAGAAAATTCATCATAAACGTGACAAAAAAGCAATGACCCCATCACTTTTTTTTTGGAAGGAAAAAGAAAATGAATGCATTTAACTTTTATAATAATAACTTAATAACTCTTTTACTATTGCTTATAATAATTTTATTTTTATATACAATAAAAAATTATATTTTTTAAAATATAATTTTATTATAAAATTTAGACAAAAATAATATAATTTCGATACATATAGAAATTGGTCAACAATCAACTTCTTCTTTCTCTCTCCCCAAAAACAAGAAGAGAAGGGAAGAGCACCCAAGGTTTCATTACGTTTATGGTGTGCTTGACTTTGACAAATACCCAAAGTACTCTTTAAGATTTTCAAACCAAACCAACAAGTATTATCATCTAAATTTCTTTTTTACAAATTATTTTTTTGACAAGCACATTCTTCATGTTTCTGACTGTATACCTATAATTGAATTGAGTTAATACAAAATAAAAAAAATTAGACCTTATTTAAATACCTTTTTTTAATTTAAATGAAATGTTATATTAAAGAAGTTGAGGTCTTTTTATTTAACTATTCAATATTGACCTTATAAAAAAGTAATATATTCAATTATTTCTTTTCTTTTCCCATAAAAATTATTAGATTTATATTATTTTTTTCCTTTTACTAATTTTAACTATTCAAACAAAACAATATATCTTTTTCTATGCACAATTATTAATTCAAATATAACATTAGTTAATTATCATGTGAGGATGAATACAAGCTTTTTAAAAGGTAAATTCAAGATTGAATTTTTAAAAAATTTCATATAATTCATATTTCTGTGAAACTAGAAATTATGTAATTTGGACGTGGATGTATTTCAAGTTTAGCTATTCATAATTAAATTTTCTTTTAAAACAACTATAATTTTTATTCAAGACATTACTATTTACTAAACAAAGAGCCGATTTTGTTGAATGAAATTGATAAAGAAATAAATTTCAAGTTTTTAACTTGCAAAGATAGTTGTAATTTCTATTTTGTGCTTTGCAAAGATTCTTAATATGTATTGTTGACTTTTCTTTGATAGTGTGTTATTGCTTCTTCTTCTTCTTTGGCTTGCTTGATTGCTTCCTCCACCCACAGTTGAACTTATTGTATTCACTAAATCACTGTAAGTTTTTTGGTAATTAAATTCATTGATTTTGTTTTACTGTTATTGAAATTAATATTGAAGGAATGTGACCCTTTTACTATAAGTTGAAGATAGTAACACTTTAATATCTTGCAGTAATGGCTCGTCTGCCTTTAATAGTACAAATTGAGAGGCGTAAAAGAATTGATCTTGCATTGACAGTATGGTTGCAAATGTGAACAGTCGCGAGTTGGTTCTTAGTTACATTAGGTGCCATCCATAGCCTACATACTTATAAACCAAAGATTAGATCATATATTTTAGATTTTTATGCAAAATGAGATTATGTGAAAAGACTTGTATGTGTTAGTAATAAAACCTGTATTGAATAAGTTAGGATGAATAGAATTACCTTTTTTAAACTATTTGAGATGTTACAAATGTTAAGGGGATTGAAGTCATCAGGGAATATAGTTGTTGATGAGCAAGTGGCAATGTTTTTACATATCATTTTTCATCACCTTAAAAATCGAGTCATCAAGCATCAAGCATCAAGCATCAAGCATCTCTTTTTACATATCATTTCACAAAGTTTTAAATGTTGTCATACACTTACAAAATGTGTTATTTAAAAGGGCAAAGCCAATTATAACTAATTCTATAGACCCAAGATAGAAATGGTTCAAGGTATTGGAGTGAGTTCCATATATAGCTCGTACATAATTTAGTTGATTTAGATTCAAATATAGTATCCTAACCTGAGGTTTTATACATGTGATGTAGAATTTCTTAAGTGCTTTAGATTGAACCCACATCAAGATTAGGGTTCCAACAGTTGGTAAACCTAGATATCGAATGTAACGCCCCGAAAATCTTTTATTTTATTCTCGTATGGTTGTAACAAAAATATTTGTCTACTTCAGTGGTTAAGTGTTCTGGGAAGTGTCAGAGAAGTCCCAAGTTCAAGCCTTAGCTTAGGCAAAATTTTACTTTTAATTGAATAAACCCCTATCTTTAGCCAGTAGGCTTATGAATAAATGTTGGTAAAAGTTGTCAGAATAGGCCTGCTAGTTTGGTGGTTAAGTGGAGTGTAAATAAGCTAGAGGTTTGGAGTTCGAGTACTTACCCAAACAAGGGATTATTTTTATTACTTGTGCTATATGGGTGTCGGTGTTTGACTAAAACACTAAGTGGTTGATAAGTTGAGGTGTATGGCCGAATATTTGAGAGAATTTTAGGGGGGATTTTTAGTTGTAGGGGAATTTGGATGAGTAGGGATGTGGCTGAGGGATTTTAGGAGTGATTTAAAGAAGAGTGGATGGTAGAGTTCAGGTAGAACAGAAACTTGTAGGTTTTGGTGTTTTCTAGTTTAGTTCCTTTCTACTTTCATCTTTTTTTTTTCATTTTTATTTTCTTCTTCTATTGCTACCGTTCGATTTTTCTCGAACTCTATCTACTGTCAAAACTTAGTGATTCGACTGCTCCTCTTTTTCTGTTACTTCTTTCCAAACTGAAAGTGAACCCAAATACCAGCTGCTCTTATTGAATTTTGGTCATTGCTGCCGAAAGCTCTTCCCTTCTCAATCCTTTCTTTGTTATTTGGATTTTTATTATCCCTTCCTCCCCTGCTACCGAACTTTGAGTCTTGGTACATCACCCTTCCTTTCGTTCTCTTTTTATATATAGTTTTTCTTTTTGATCAAATCTTAAAGGAAGGTTTGTATTGTTGATTAGGTTCAAATCAAGAGGTGGAGTAGTAGCCTTCGACAGTTTGAGTGCGGGTCCCCTATTAACCGACGATAAGTAAGAGATGGTTGGTGTTATAGTGGTTTACCACTGAGTTTTGGTTAATTATTTTTGTTAAAGGTGTTTAGCTGAGGGCTTATTTTTTCGTTTGGTTCAATTGTTCATACAAATATTGGTTATTAAAGGTTCGACTGGTTTGCAGAAACTAGTGACCTTTCGGTTTCGACAGTTTAAGTAGGCAGACCTCGGTTGTTCAATCAAGGTAAGTGGATAACAACAAAGTAATTAAGTGTATAAACATAACCTCGATTATAGAAATCGAAAAAAGCCAAAATAAGTGATCGACAATGCCACATGGGCGTGGGCGCGCCCATGTAGGTAAGCCATGTGACTAAACGTGGGTGTATGGTCGACGAGGCCGGCCATGAACAGCTTCATGAGATGGGTCGTATTAGGTAGAATTGGGTATGAAAAAATTATTGGGCCAGGCCGTGTGATCGACACGGCCAAGGCCATTTTGAGCCATGTGGGCCACACAGGCGTGTGGGCCAACATGGGCCTGCAATATAGACCTTGGGCCCATTTTTACTATTTGACTGTTAAGGTTGCACAGGTCGCCCAAGACAACTGTGGACCTACAGTTGCGTTGGTAAGCTTACCTGGACCCCTAATTGATTGAATGACTGTTATGCCCCTATGAGATATATATACATGTATGTACATGTATGATTATATTTAGCATGTTATTTCTAACTATACTGAATACTTATATGATATACCGATATGACATGACATGATTGCATAATGCATTGCATGGGGGTGGGTTTTATATTATCGGAGGAAGTATACTGAAAGGCTTCAAGCCTAAATTACTGGCAGCTCAGCTGCACATTACTATATAGTACCGCAACCGGTACTACTTGGAGTGTAGGGATGGGTGGGTTGATTATATCCCCACATGGAGTGTAGGGTTGCATGGAGATGGAGTGTAGAGGCTGGATAGGTAGGATCTGTATACTGCTTAATCTATTACTACACTAGTTAATGATACTGTAATGGGCCAAGGCCAAGCACATGACTTTTCTGTACTAAGATGGGCTAAAGCCCAAACTGTTATGGTCACTGATACTGAAAAGGGCTTAGGCCTAGATTGTGTTGTTCTCTCTGTTGCTTATATGGGATTATACACTGAGTTTTCGTAAACTCACCCTTCTGTTTTAACTGTACAGGTAATCCCCAAACTTAAGCATATTGGTGCAACGGAGGACTGAACGGTGGCCACACTGCCTACTTAATTTAATATTTTATAATTATGATATTATTTTTGGGGTTTTGTTGTAATAATGGCCTTTTAAAATTTTTATATTATAATTTGAGGTTTTATTATTTAGATTATAACTGTTAGCGATGGGAAAAGTTGTAAGTTTACAAAAGATAAATGTTTTATCAAAATTTACCTCAAATACGCAAACAGTTTAGAAGTTTCTATAGTAAATGACGTTTTAAAAATTATTGAAGTTTCAAAGGTGAAGAACTTTTTAATAAAGACTAATGTTTTGAAAATGAACGACACGTTTAAAGTTTCATCATTGAGTAACGAAAAGTGATTAGATAGAAATGAGGATTTTTATCATCTTTACGCTTTACGAAAAACACTTCAATGTGATATCACTAGATTCGACCATAGCGTCTAGGCCGGGTTTAGGGTGTTACGTTTTGTGGTATCAGGGCTAAGTTACAAAACTCGGCTATGGATTGGGTTTTTAAAGTTGAAATATTTAAAGAACTGCTTTCAAAGGATTTGAACTTATTTTGAAATGTTTTGCTGAATGTGTGGTACACCAAGTCTTCGCGTCAATCCTGTAAGTTCTCTCTGAAAATTGTATTTTAATTTTGACTGAAACTGCCATAGGTAGGATTACTGAGACTATCGTAAGTAGTATGCGTGCTGCAAACACTTTAGTGGTATATACTGAGACTGTAGTAAAACTGATAAGATACTTTGCTCTATGAAAACGAACACTAAATTACTATACTGTTCTATATAAAACTTTGTTTAACAAATACTGAAACTATAAACTGATCTGCATAAAATTGTTAATTGAGATAAAACATCAAGAGACAATGAGCACAAGAGGTATTCGTAGACGGGGTACAAGAGGCCGTGGAAGAGGCCATAACAGTGCTCGAGTTGGGTCCTCGTCGTCTGACCATATACCTAATTTGGAAACTAGTGAGACACCAGCTTCACCTAAGACTAGGTCCCATGATCGTGTGGTTGGGGATGACGCACTGTCCCAAGCCATGTTAAGAATTCTGGAGAGGGTCGTTGGGACCAATATTGGAGCTGGAGGCTGTGTGTCGGTTACGGATTGACTATGGTCTAGTGGAGCTGAGATTTTTAGGGGTATTGCTGGAGTTGCCCCTAACGTGGCTGAGTACTGGATAGAGGCCACAGAAAGGATAATGGATGACCTAGACTGCACCTCTAAGCAAAAACTAAGGGGTGCTTTATCGCTGTTATGAGATGAGGCATATTAGTGGTGGCTCAATGTAAAGGAGGGCACTCAGACTGATCGACTGACCTAGGAGTTCTTCAAATCTACCTTCTAGGGAAAATATATAGGTGCCAGTTATGTAGATGCCCGGAGGAGAGAATTTCTGAATTTAACCTAGGGGACAAATTAATGGCTGTGTATGAGGCCGAGTTCTTAAGACTGAGCCGCTATACGAGTGGTATGGTGGCTACTGAATACAAGCGATGTGTTCACTTCGAGGATAGCCTTAGGGACAGCTTAAAGTTTTGATAGCTCCACAGAGGGAGCGAGACTTTGCAGCACTGGTTGATAAGGCAAAGATCGTCGAGGAAGTGAAGGGCACTGAGCACCAGAATAGAGAGAAAGTTAGGAACAAGAGGGATTCGAAGCCCTTGAGTTCCATTCAGAGGCCTAAGAAAAAGGCCAGGGTTGATAGGTCGATCAGAGTTAGGGCCCCTATTGTTGCTACGGGCAGCCGCAGTGTAATGACAGTGGCAGACGCCATCAAAGCGAGTGCTAGAAGAGAACTAATGCATCTTTAAGGTACGACTCTTGAGAGCATAGTATTAGAGATTGTTCGCGGAGGGTTGATCAGATGCAAGCTTCTGGTATGGGTACCATACTTCCAAGAGTAGTTTATCAGCCACCGAGAGGTCGTGGTTAGGCCAGGGGTGGTAATGGTCAGGGTCGTGGTCAGAGAGCACTGGGCAGAGATGCTAATTAGACTGAGGCAAGGCAGTTGACTTTTGTGTATGCTGCACGTCGTTGAGATGAGGGAGATACTCCATACGTCATCACGGATACGTTCTTAATTTTCAATGTACCTTATACTACATTAGTAGATGTAGGATCTACTTATTCCTATATTACCTACATTGTTACTGAAAACTTGAGGGTTCCCGTTCAGAATACTTCAAGTGGAATTATTGTATTAAGTCTATTGGGGCAGTCTGTCCGAGTTAATAATTTTTTTAGAGACGTCCTTTTTGAGGTACAATGAGTTATTTTTCTGGCTGATCTAATGGAACTCCCTTTTGGATAATTTGATTTGATATTGGGCATAGATTAGCTAGTTAAACACCAAGTAAGCTTGAATTGTACACTAAATAGGTTGTACTAAGAACTGAGGAGGACGACGAGGTAGTTGTAATTGAGGAATGTCGAAACTACTTGAGTAATGTGATTTTGGCACTGAGGGTGGAAAAGATGGTTCATAAGGATATGAGGCATAATTGGCCTGCATAAGTGTTTCAAATTCGGGGGATTCTTCTGTTAAAGACATCAGAACAGTTAAGGATTTTCTTGATGTGTTTCCTAATGAGCTACCGGGGTTACCTCTGAACCGTGAAGTTGAGTTTGGAATTAAGCTCCTCTCTGGTACAGCTCCGGTGTCCATTGCCCCTTATAGAATGGCATCTAATGAGCTTATGGAGCTTAAGGCTCAAATTTAAGAGTTACTGGATCATGGGTTCCTCCACCCTAGTGTGTCTCTGTGGGTAGCACCAGTTCTGTTTATGAAAAGGAAGGATGGATCCATGCGTATGTGCATTGATTATAGACATCTAAATAAGTTGACCATAAAAAATAAGTACCCCTTCCCGAGGATAGATGATCTGTTCGACCAGTTTTGAGGAGCTTCAGTTTTCTCTAAGATTGATCTCCAATTTGGGTACCATCAGTTGAGGTTAAAGAGACTGATGTGCACAAGACTACGTTTAGGACCCACTATGGGCATTACAAGTTCTTAGTAATACCGCTTGGACTGACGAATGCACTACTAGCTTTTATAGATCTGATGAACCGAGTGTTCCAGCCCTATCTGGCCTAGTTCATAGAAGTGTTCATTGATGACATTCTGGTGTATTCGAAGACTGAGAATGAACATGATGAACATATCTGAATGGCTTTACAGATTTTGAGAGAGAAACAATTGTATGCCAAGTTCAGTAAATGTGAGTTCTGGTTACGAGAAGTAGCATTTCTAGGCCATGTGGTATCTATTGAGGGGATTAGGGTCGATCCTTGAAAGATTATGGCTGTTTTGGATTGGAAGCAGCCTAAGACTATATCAGAGATTCGTAATTTTCTGGGACTGGCTGGGTACTATAGACGATTTGTAGAGGGTTTTTTTCTAATTGGAACACCCTTGACTAAGTTGTTACGTAAGGGTGTGCCGTTTAACTAGACTGATGCACAACAAGAGAGCTTTGAGAAGCTCAAGACCATATTGACTGAGGCCCCTGTTCTGACACAGCTAGAGTCTGGGAAAGAGTTCACTCTTTACAATGATGCATCACAAGTCAACTTGGGATGTGTATTGATATAAGAGGGTAAGGTAGTTGCGTATACATCTCGACAGCTTAAGACTCATGAGGCAAATTATTTGATGCATGACTTGGAGTTGGATGCAATAGTATTTACATTAAAAATCTGGAGACATTACTTGTATGGTGAAAAATGTATCATTTACACTAATCACAAGAGTCTCAAATATCTCCTCATTTAGAACGAGCTGAACCTTAGGCAGCGTATTTGGATTGAGTTGCTAAAGGATTATGACTGTACGATTGAATACCACCCTAGTAAGGCCAATGTAGTGGTCAACGCACTAAGCCAAAGGGCTATGACTGATCTAAGGGTGATGTTTGCTCACCTCAGTTTATTTGATGATGGAAGTCCTTTGGCAGAACTCCAGGTTACACCATTATGGATTGAACAGGTAAACAATTGGAGGATGAGTCGCTGGGTCTTCGATTCTAACAAATTGAGGGTGGTGATACATCAGATTTTGGACTAAATAGTTAAGGGGTACTTTATTTTCGTGGTAGAATTTCTATTCCAAAGGATCTCTGTCCCAAAGGATACTGATTTGAGGCAGTCTAATCTACGATAAGCGCATAGTAGCCCTTATGCTATGCGTCTTGGCAGAAAGAAGATGTATCTAGACCTTTGCGAGTTGTATTTGTGGTCAGGTCTTAAGCAAGAGGTTATTGACTTCGTGAGTAAATGTTTGACATGCCAGCAGGTGAAAGCTAAGCATCAGCTACCCTCAGGTTTACGTCGGCCAATTAAGATTTTGCTCTGGAAGTGGGAGAGAGTGACCATAGACTTCGTTAGTGGGTTGCCATTAACGCCTACTAAGAAAGATTTAGTGTGGGTCATCGTGGATCGGTTGACCAAGTCTGCTCACTTCATACCTGTTCGTACTGATTATTTGCTATAGAAGTTAGCCAAGTTTTATGTGTCTGAAATAATGAGACTACATGGGGTACTAGTCTCAATAATATCTGATAGAGATCCTCACTTCACGTCTCAGTTTTGGAGGAAACTACATGAGGATTTGGGTACAAGGTTGGACTTCAGTACTGTGTTCCATCCTCAGACAAATGGTCATTATGAGAGGGTGATTCAGATACTAGAGGATATGTTAAAGGGTTCTGTAATAGACTTCTGAGGTAGTTGGGAGGACTTTTTACCATTCGCAGAGTTTGCTTACAACAACAATTACCAGTCTAGCATACAGATGGCACCTTACAAGGCATTTTATAGGCGTAGGTGTCGAACTCTTTTGTGTTGGACTGAGTTGGGCAAGCATCATGTTCTGGGTCCTGAACTGGTTTCGGATACCAAGGATAAAGTTAGATTAATTCGAGATCGACTGAAAAAGGCATCTGATAAATAAAAGTCGTATGTAGATCTGAAGTGTCGAGAGATAGAGTATTCTGTCAGGGACTTCGTGTTTCTTCAAGTCTTACCATGGACGAAGATATTGAGATTTGGGCGCAAGGGTAAGTTGAGCCCTAGATTTATTGGGCCTTATCGCATATGGAGGCGAGTGGGTCCAATTACCTATCAGTTAGAGTTACCTTCAGATTTAGAGCAGATTCACGATGTTTTTCACGTCTCGATGTTGATGCGCAACCGTTCTGATCCCACAGATATTGTTCCAATTGAGGAGATTGAGGTTAAGCTAGATCTGACCTTCGAGGAGGAGTCAGTACAAATACTGGACCATGATGTTAAAGTTTTGAGAAGGAAGTCTATCTCACTGGTTAAGGTTCTTTGGTATAATCATAGCTCTGAGGAGGCCACATGGGACCCTAAGGATGCGATGCGACAGTAATATCCTCATATGTTCTGATCAGGTAAATTTCGAGGCTGAAATTTTCTTTAATGGGGTAGAGTTGTAACGCCTTGAAAATCTTTTATTTTTTGCTCATATAGTTGTAACAAAAATATTTTTCTGCTTCAATGGTTAAGTGTTCTAGGAAGTGTCTGAAAAGTACCAAGTTTAAGCCATAGCTTGGGCAAAATTTTGCTTTTAATTGAATAAAACCCTATCCTTAGCCAGTAGGCTTAAGAATAAATGTTGGTAAAAGTTGTCAGAATAGACCTGCTGGTCTGGTGGTTAAGTGGAGTGTAAATAAGCTAGAGGTCTGAAGTTCAATTACTTGCGCAAGCAAGGCATTATTTTTATTATTTGTGCTATGTGGGTGTTGGTGTTTGACTGAAACACTGAGTGGTTGAGAAGTTGGGGTGTGTGGTTGAATATTTGAGAGGATTTTAGGGGGATTTTTGGTTGTGGGGGAATTTGGATGAGTGGGGATGTGGTTGAGGGATTTTAAGAGTGATTTTAGGGAGAGTAGGTCATAGAGTTTAGGTAGAACTGAAACTTGTAGGGGGAAATTTCGGCTACCTTTGTCTCTTCTTTTTTTTTCTTTGTAGGTTTTGGCATTTTCTGCTTTAGTTCCTCTCTACTTCCATCTATTTATTTTTTATTTTTTTTCTTCTATTGCTACATTCGGTTTTTCTCAAACTCTTTCTACGGTCGAAACTTAGTGATTCAACTACTCCTCTTTTTTTGTTACTTCTTCCCAAACTGAAAGTGAACCCAAACACCGGCTGCTCTTATTGAATTTTGCTCATTGCTGCCGAAAGCCCTTCCCCTCTCAATCATTTCTTTGTCATATGGATTTTAATTGTCCCTTCCTCCCTTGCTGCCGAACTTTGAGTCTTGGTACATCACCCTTCCTTTCATTCTCTTTTTATATATAGTTGTTCTTTTTGATCAAATCTTAAAGGAAGGTTTGTACTATTGATTAGGTTTGAATCAAGAGGTGGAGCAGTAGCCTTTAACAGTTTGAGTGTGGGTCCCCTATTAACCGACAGTAAGTAAGAGATGGTTGGTGTTATAGTGGTTTACCGTTTAGTTATGGTGAATTATTTTTGTTAAAGGTGTTTAGCTGAGGACTTATTTTTTTGTTTAGTTTAGTTGTTCATGCAAATATTGGTTATTAAGGGTTCGGTTAGTTTGCAACAACTAGTGACCATTCGGTTTTGACAATTTAAGTAGGCAGACCTTGGTTGTTCAATCAAGGTAAGTGGATAACAACAAAGTAATTAAGTGTTTCGAGTAGGATCGTTTTATATTCGTTGGACATACGACTAATCGATTGTTTATGATTGATTGTAGATTTGGAAGGCTTAAGGACTGAGTACGGGGTTTTCGTAACCAGATGTGTATAAACACGACCTCGATTATAGAAATTGGCAAAAGATGGAATAAGTGAATAACGACGCCACATGGGCGTGCTTGCACCCATGTAGGTAAGCCACGTCACTAAACGTGGGTGTATGATCGACGATGCTGGCCATGAGCGACTTCATTGGGTGGGTCGTATCGGGCTGTATAGGGCCAAATTGGGCAGTGTGAGCCCCACGGACATGTGGATCCCACAGGAGTAAATCACATAGGCGTGTGGGCCCACATAGGCCCGCAATATGGGCTGTGGGCCCATTTTCGCTGTTTGACTTTTAAGGTTGCACGGGTCGCCCGAGATGACTGTGGACCTACTATTGGGTCTGTAAGCTTACATGGACCCCTAATTGATTGAATGACTGTTATGGCCCTATGAGATATATATATATGCGTATGTACATGTATTATTATATTTAGCATGCTATTTCTGACTATATTGAATACTTATATGATATACTGATATGACATGACATGATTGCATGATGCATTACATGGGGGTAGGTTTTATATTATTGGAGGAAGTGTACTGAAAGGCTTCGAGCCTAAATTACTGGCAGCCCAGATGCACATTGTATAGTGTCGCAACCGGTACTACTTGGATTGTAAGGATGGGTGGGTTGATTATATCCCTACATGGAGTGTAGGGTTGGACGGAGATGGAGTGTAGAGGCTGGATGGGTAGGATCTATATACTGCTTAATCTATTACTACACTGGTTAGTGATATTGTAATGGGTCAAACCATAAGCACATGACTGTTTTGTGCTAAGATGGGCTAAAGCCCAAACTGTTATGGTCACTGATACTGAAAAGGGCTTAGGCCTAGATTGTATTGTTCTCTGTTGCTTATATGGGACTACACACTGAGTTTTCGTAAACTCACCTTTCTGTTTTAATTGTATAGGTAATCCCCAGACTTAGGTGAATCGGTGCAACGGAGGACTCAACGGTGGCCACACTGCCTACTTAATTTAACTTAGTATGTTGTAATTATGATATTATTTTTGGGGTTTTGTTGTAATAATGGCCTTTTAAAATTTCTAGATTTTAATTTGAGGTTTTATTATTTGGATTATAACTGTTAGCGGTAGGAAAAGTCGTAAGTTTACAAAAGATAAATGTTTTATCAAAATTTACCTCAAATATGCAAACAGTTTAAAAGTTTCCGTAGTAAATGACGTTTTAAAAATTATTGAAGTTTCAAAGGTGAAAAACTTTTTGATAAAGACTTACGTTTTGAAAACAAATGACACATTTAATGATTCATCATTGAATAACACAAAGTGATTAGATAGAAATGAGGGTTTTCATCATCTTAACGCTTTATGAAAAACACTTCAATATGACATCGCCAGATTCGACCATAGCGTCTAGGATGGGTTTGGGATGTTACATCAAACATGAAAAGGTGACATAGCAAAAAATATGTTAGGTGTTTGTACAACTGATATGCATTTTGTTTATGTTCTTCGGGGTTGGCAAGGTTTTATTGTTAATAGACGGGCTTTTCGAGGTGCCATTTGTAGGAGACATGGACTAAAAGTTCCTTATGGTAAAGTGCAAAATTAGAGGAATGAGAATTAATTTTTAAGATCATACTTTTTTGGGAAATTAAGGAAATTAACCATGATAAATAGTTTTTTTATAGGTTGTTATTATCTAGTTGATGCTGGATACACAAATTGTGAGGGATTTCCTGTGCCTTTTAGAGGACAAAGATATTATTTGAATAATTGGCATCAAATTGACCAGCCAAGTACTCTAGAAGAATTTTTCAATACGAAACATGCTTCAGCGCGTAATTTTATTGAAAGATTCTTTGGGTTATTAAAACTTAGATGGGGAATACTTAGGAGTCCATCATTCTATCTTGTGAGGGTGCACAATAGAATCATTATTGCATGTTGTTTGCTCCATAATTTTATTCGAACCTATAAAGTCTTGATCCTATTGAATTGGAGTTGGGAGAAGAATTAACTAGTAATGTGATAGATGACGATGAACCGAATATCATAAATATTCATCCATCGGATGCATGGGGTACTTGGAGGATAGAACTAGCCAATCAAATGTTCAATGAATGGCAAGCATCTATAAATTAGTTAGGTTTAGGGTAAAAATAGTAAACATTAATTTGTTTACGTTATTTCATGTAATAAGAGTAAACTTTTGATTCATTATGTGTTATAATTTTATAAAGTGTTGACCTTTTGATTCATAATATTGAACTTAATTTTAATTTGCATTTTTTCTTAAAATAGTTATGTTAGGTTTTTCACAATCAAGTGTCTCTTCCAAAATTCTCGAGGAACCAAAAGGAAATGGGTTCTAAAAAAAGATGCTGTGCTAGTTGCCCGTATGGTCGATTTGCACATTGTTGAAACCTTTAATATAGATGTGAGATTCAAAGCCATTTATTTAAATGAGTTGGAAAAAATGCTAGAAAAAGTTTTACCCCATAATATGTTGAAGGCTAAACCTAATCTTGAATCAATGATTAGGACATTAAAAAGGGATTGGGCAATTGTTTTATTACATGCTTTGTGGAAAAAAACAATAGCGATTTTGGTTGGGACGAGCATAGGCAGCTTGTTGCTGAAAATGTTGTGTGGAACTCATATATAAATGTAAAAATTATTTCAAGTCTTTATTATCTTATTTTGACCAAACTTATATCTAATATGGATTCTCCATTTTTTATAGAGTCATAAAGAAGTCAGTCAATTTAAACATCGTAGTTTCCCATATTATGACCAACTTACTGCCATCTACGCAAAAGATCAAGTCACTAGGAAAGATGCTCAAACAGCCACTGATATTATTGAAGGAATAGATATTGAGGATGTAGCTACTACAAATACCCATGAAGGGGATAATTTCAATGGGCTCATATGTGACATGCCTCGCAAGTTATTTTGGCCTCCTCAACATAGTGGTGCAATCATCCTCCCTTACTCTTATTGGTTAGATGTCCCCACAGGGCATCTCAAGCATGCTTCACATGAGGATGATTGAGTGACAATATGGGACCGATCCTCCTTAGTACCGTCTAGCTCAATCTACCGAGCAGGAGGACCCAGAGGACATTACTGATGATGTCCCTCCATCTCACGAGGAGCCACCGTCTCAGCCACCGCCCATTCATTGTCCAGTTCATGCTGCTGCTTCATACTCTGACATATCTGAGTGCCTTATACGATTCGAGTACAGTGCTTCCAATGATTTGATCACATTGACACTACTCTACAGTAGATATGTCAGCACCTCCACATCTCATCACTGCCCCCACCTCACGAACCATCTGAGGATTAGGACTTTCGAGTCCTCTTATATTTTTCTTTATTTTCCTTTTTATTTTGTTCTTTCTTTTTATTTTTCCTTTTATTTTTCTTTTTAGGTTTCTTAAGCTTTATCTTTTTATTTATTTAAACTTCAATATTCTAAAAACTTCGCATAATATATTTTGAACATTTTATATCGGCTATTTCTTAACAAGTAACCATGATAATTTATATTCCCTAAAAGTCTTATTGATGTTATCGCAATTACACAGAGCCTAAAAGCTCAATAGTACTCTGCCAAATCCAACTCTAATGGGAAAACTATTCCACGACTGTCATGTCCTACTCAACCACGACTATAGCCACCAAGTTGTTGACATAGCAACTGTGGATAGGCAATCTCTACAACCCCGAAATACCCTTCTCCAACCTCATTTTTGTCCTAGCCTCAGAATCAAGTTTTTGCACTTCCAACACAAGGATACCATCCAATTTTCAAGGAGTTTCACTTCTCTCACTATCTTATGATTTTATGATTATATTTTAAATAAATCTACCATTGTACATTGAGGGCAATGTACATCTTAAGTGTGGGGGGAACTCACTTTCACTTTTTGCATTATTCTCAAATCCCTAATTTTGTCTTGTCTCTCAAGTCACTTTCTCATATCACTATTAGAATGAATTCTGATTGATTTATGATTTTTATTGATATGTTTAGGATTAAGACATAGGTATTTGTGCTTTGATTATTCAAACTTTAAGACATTAGAGAATCAAGCATGATAAGTTGAAATTTTTGAGAATTTAAAATTTTTTCTAGGTTGTTTCCCCAAATCTAGGTATTATCTTTAAATTTGAAATTCACAGGATTGACATCAAAAGCCATAATTTTTGTGAGATTTTTGAACCTTTTGAGCATACATCCTTTCATGCTCACTTTTATTGTTGCTTTGAGTGAGTCAATATTGATTTGTTGTTCTAGAACTTGCTTCAATTATGCATGTCAAGACCACACCATTGATTTGATATATCAAGATGATAAAGGCACTTAGGTTTAACCCACTTACTCCATAAAAGCCTACCCTCATAATTAACCATTAGTGAACCCCATTGAGCCTAACAAACCATTTATTGATTTACCCTTAATATTAACCCATAAACCTATTTTTGATTCTTTGAGAATCTCCCTCGCTCCAATTTGATCCCCATTTTTGTTGAGATTTGAGTTGAATAATTATCTAACTATGTTGTCCCCCTTAATTAGTAAAGTTTAAAATATTCGATTTGTTCTTAAAAAAACCAGTTGTAATTTAAATGTTTAGCATATTATTATGTAATTATGTACTATGGATCTTAAACGATGTTATTCACGAGGAAAAAGCTCAAATTTATGAATATATTTTAGTGATAGAGATTTTTCTAGTTAGATGATTTTTTAGTTCAATCTCGATTCTAACCATTTTTTTTAGCTTGTGACCACACCCCTAACCAAAGCCCCGTTACATCCCTCTAAAGACCTTTTGATCAATGTATCATCTCAATCTATAGTGGTAGAGATTTGATTTTTATGCAAGCTTATGGTAAGAACTTTTCATGTTGACTAATGAGTGCTTAATTTCTGAACCCTAAACACTTCGCGTGAATAGAGTAAATCTTTAGATGTCAACTCTTATTGATTCTGAATTCAAGGTAATTACTTAGAAAAGGGGAGAATACCTATGTTTCTGTGATAAAATTCTCAACTTAGATTGTTTGAAACTTTAATATTGTTTTAGTTGAATTCTCAATGTATGATTACTCATGGATTGATTCGAACATTATTGATAAAGATTATAAGTTGAGAAGAATGAGTTTTAATTATGAGTTGAGGATTTTGCTTGAGGACAAGCAAAGGCTTAAGTGCGGGGGTATTTGATAAACCATAATTTATACATATTTTTTACCCCATGCTTAGCATAATTTTGGATGAATTATCCCTTGAATTATGGAATTTGATGCTCATAATCCTTTAATTTCATGTTTTATACTTATGTGAGTATAGGAGAACAAAAAGAATAAGAAACGGGCCAAAAACGGAGAAAATGGGCCAAAGTAAGAAATCAACATGGCTTGGAATTCCTCACATGGGTGCACCATACGCCTGTGCCACATTAGCAGACTTGAACATGGCCTGGGCTCGATTCACACGGGCGTGCCACACGGGCATGTCCCTATCGCGACAAGTTTCAATTTCACCCGAAAAAAGCTACTTAGGGGCTAAGAAGGGTATTCCAAAGTCTATATAAGCACCCTAGGAGAGGACTAAAAGGGGATCTCGACACACAGAGTAGAGAGCAAGGAATTACTCAAGGAAAGCCAATTGATCCATCCCAGAAGCAAGGATCTACATCAAGACTGATGATCTTCCTAAATTTCTCTCAGGAGTTTTGAGTTTTCATTATGTTTTGTTGTTTTCCTTATTTTGAGATGTTTTCTTTTATTATTATGACCTAAATCTCCTACATACCTGAGGGGGATGAAACCTAAGACAGATCTTGTTATTGTTATCTAAACTATATGATAAATATTCGATTTGTTCTTAATTGTGTTTTTAATTATTGAGTTGATATTTCAGGATTTTAATTCAAGTCGAATGTGCTTATTCAGAAGAGCAAAAGTCCCTGTTTAAGAGTAGATCTAACGCAATTAAGCGAAGTTGATCACAATCCTAGACATAGGATGACGAAAGTCTGCCGGATTAGAGTCCAATCTAATAGGGGGATCCATAGATTGAGTTAATGCAACACTAAGGGTTTAAATTAGAAAGAGATTTCAATTAATCAACCTAGGGTTAGTTGTTCCTAATCTTGACGGAGATATTAACATAATTTAGGGATCTCTACAGATCAAGTCAAATTAATAAATCGTCTAGTTCAGAGTTAAATAACAAGTGAAGTCTAGGTGGATTCTTCCTTGGGTGTTGCTTTTATCGATTAGTTTTCCCAAAGTATTTCCCCAACTTATTCTTTGTCGCGTCTTTACTTAGTTAGAATTTTAGTTTACAAACAACCTCCCTTTATTTCTAGGCTAGATAATAGAAAGAAAGTTATTACTAGTACTTTTAGTTCCTTTGGGTTCGACATTCCGGTCCTGCCACTAACTATACTACTATTCGATAGGTGTGCTTGCCTCTTATCGTGACAATAGTTAGTTTCTAGGTATGATCATTATTATTACTTCATCAAAATCATGATCACCGACCATTAAAATTTATGGTTGTGTTGGTCATATTTTGGTAACTTTTTGTGTTTGTAATATTTGGATGGTACAATGACATGATAGAATGTCATTACAATGTTGTAACTTATTGATATTGTAAAATTTAACATATGGATTATGACATATAAGCTAATGAAATAATGTAACTTTTTGTTAATATATGAATATTATGTTTGGATGTGAAATATAATTCTCAAGCTATTTATTACTCCTAATATTTTATTTTTATTTTATAATAATTAAATTATTTGTTTCATTAATGATATTTTAGCACATTAAATATGTATTGCAGTTTAAAAATAATAAAGTAGGTTATATATTATTTTATATTATTATATATTATGATTTTTTAATTCATATAATAATAATTATATTAAGAATGTTATTAAATTATATATTATTTTATTAAATTTTATTTAATAATAATTATATTAAAATATGATTAAATTATTTATTTTTATTTTTATTAAAATATATTTAATAATAATTTTTATTAAAATTTAATAACAATAATAAAAATCATCTACTTAAAAAAATTCAACTAATGGTACTTTGGTCATTTAAGCCTTTTTCCTTATACTATTACAACATCTATTCCATTCAACTAAACACAGGAATGCTATTACTGCTCTATTCCATTCCATTCAGCCAAACAATTGAATTACTGATTACAGCTCTATTCAATTACAACCCTATTCCATTACAGTGAACCAAACGTACCCTTAATTTCTATTAATGTTCACAATTTAAGTTGGAATAATTCTGTTGTTTTATCCAGTGGTATTTCATGCTTATTACAGGTTGTGTATTGACGAATATGTAGCAAGTTATTAAGATAACTTAATGTTGACAAGGTTAGGTTATTTGGGTAGACATTAGACAATATGAGTGAATGAAAATTTATTTATTTGCAGCAACCTCTAGACATAGAGCCTTCACTCATTCAAAAGAGGGTAGAAAATATTAGTGGTAGTCGAACTTAAGTCTATAGACATATAGTACCTTAGGGAAGGTAGCCCAAGGTTTGTTCTCAAAAGAAGCAGACTAATGTAGAAACCTATCAAGCAGTAAAATGTTCAAGACTTTGATGTGGCATTAATAGTTAGAGAAGGTAGATGCATCAATAATCACAGCCGTCCTAATCAACATTGAAATTACTTAATATTCTTTTCTATAGTTACTTAGTCATGACATTCTTGTTTCATTTACTTATTTTGTGTTGCAAATTTTATACATCATCATTCTCTCATTTTGCCACTACATTCTCACTGTTATTTTACTTCAGCATTAATCCATCCTAACTCTAATAACTTGACCAAATTATATCGTTCTAATCCTTGTGGAGACGATCTCACTCATCACTTTATTACTTGTTCAACGTGTATACTTGCACAATTTGCACATCCATATTCACAAGCGGCACCTGGTCAAATGTGAGTTCTTTCATGAGGACTCCTGTAAATCTTTTAGATAAGTCATTTATAATCTATGTTTCAGAAGAAATTAATGAGTGTATGAATGATTGTTGAGGATAGCATGAACATTTGATAAGAACCTATAGAGTCTAAGTATGTGATAAATTGTGCGTGAGTGTTGTGGTATTTAACCATGACCACATATGTGTTTGTTTGAAATGTATACTGTGAAATAAGATCTTATTGATATGTTTAAAATATGCATTGAAATATAATTTGATTAAAGAATTGAGTTAGTCAACTTGAATGTGAGTCTCTACTCTAACTTTTACATGTAAATTGTAGGTATAGATAATTAAATAATGACAAAAATTAAGTACTGAGTAAACGAGTAAAACATAAGATAATTGTGTAAAGTAAAGTTATTGTGTGTAGAATTACATGAATGAAAAGTAGAATGATGTGTATGTAGGTAAGGTTTGATTAAGAAAAAGGGTTTAAATTAGACTTGTAATTTGATGAAAGGTTAGACGAGCCTGAGTGCATGGGTAATGGTGATGATGAATTATATCTATAAATGAATGGATTATTGTTTATGTAACACCCCAAACCTGGACTAGACGTTATGGCCTAATCTGGCGACACCACATGGAAGGGATTTTGAAAACGGAGCTAACACGATAAAACCTTTTTAGCTTGTTAACCCTTATTTGCTTTTATCTAATTCAAAAATGTTTAGTCAATTAGTTACTTTGCCTTAAAACGTATCTTTTAGTGAATGCTTAGGAAAAATGTTGTGTTTAAGGAAAACGGTTCGCTTTTTTAGAAAATCTTGTTTTAGGTAAAACCATCGCAATAATTGGCAAGCTAAAACGAAAAACCCAAAACCAGAGTCACACGGTTTAAAGAGTTCAGAGAGTCCCAAAAATTACAAACTCACAAAATTTAAAGCCAAACTTAAATTAAACCATAAAACAAGATAATGCAGTTTTTGGCGAGTGGTCACAATCGAGTCCTCCGCAGCACCGATCTGTTTAAGCTTGTGGATTACCTGTACAGATTAGACAAAAAGGGGCGAGTTTACGTAAACTCAGTGTCTAATCCAGCAAAATTTAGCATGCACAAAGACAAAATATCACAAATCACCTAGATACAGATTCGGGCCTAAGCCTATCTCAGATACAGTACAGATTTGGGCCTAAGCCCATTTCAGATACAGATACAGATATGCAATTCAGAAATCAGAAATCAAAATCCTACCCCCATCCTCTACACACCATCTCCGACCATTCCAACACACCATGTGGGGTTTAAAACACCCACACAACCCTACACACCATATTGTACAGATGCGACACATAACAGATAGAGTGCAGCCATCTGCCAAAATATAGGTGATAAACGCCTTTCAGAACACTTCCCCCATATAAATATTATCCCAACCCCAGTAACAGATACAATAAATCCAGTAACTGACATATAGATTAACATGTTTGCATGCTTAAATGTAGATATAAAATGCAAATATATATACATGTATAAGATAAATCAGACATGCATAGTAAAATCTTGCTCAAAACAGAATACCAGACATTTAGATTTAGAGTCTTAGGGTTCGGTTAGCCCTTACCATCCCTACAATAGGCCCACAGTCATTTAGGATGACCCGTGCAACACTAGGGAACATTTCAGAATTTTGGCCTCACATGCCTGTGTGGCCCACAAGCCCAAATTGGCCTTACCCGTGTGGATCACACGACCTGACCCAGAAACCCACATGCCCGTATGGATTGCCCATGTGGGCCCACACGCCCATGTGGCCCACATGCTCGACTTGGTCTAGCTCATGTGGTAAACATTGCCATACCTCAACCACCACACGACCATGCCTTTGTCAATCACACAGCCGTGTCGTCGTACACAGCCTACCACACGGGCAACCACACGCTCATGTGGCGTTGACAGAACAATTTTTTAGCTTTTGTCGAATCTCATTTTTCTGCGTTGTGTGTACACACCTAGTATAGATTTGATGCAAAATCACTCCCAAAGCAAACAATACCTAAAAACAACAATAAGATTACCCCAATTACTTAAGCCTTTCGAAACCAACCGAAACACCTCTTGGCCATAACTCGAAAACACAACTGAACTACTCTCCAATGGTTCAAAAACTTGCCTTTTGCAACAGCAACCATGATTCTCACTACACCAATAGAAGATCTTGATTTTCCCGACGAACACCTTCAAAAGTGAATGACAGAATCGAGAAGAGAACACAATGAAAGGAAGAATAAAAAATTTGATAGGGAGGAATGAGCATAGAATCATCAGAAATCTTTTGGAAGAGCGAGCAAAAAAACGTTTTTCTTTTCTTTTTTTTTTTGAAAACAATAAAAATAAAAGATGATATCCCAAATCCCTCATATCTCTCCTACTAACCCCACTACACACAACTACTCAGAATCCATCTCCGGCACAACTCTAACTGACCAAAAATTAATACCCTTGTTATCATTGAGATTCAAACACAAAACCTCCAACACACAGGCACCATTGCCACTTGAACTAGTAGGCTTATTATAATATGATTTTACAAACAATTTCATATAAGCCCACTGAACAAGGGTAAAGCTTGATTCCAAAAAATTAACAAATTTTGCAAAAAAATAGGGCTTAAACTTGAGACCTCTTACACACACCCAAAACACTTCACCACTGAAGCAGATAGATATTTGTGTCAAATTTTACAAAAGTAGAATTAAAATGTTGGGGCATTACAACTCTACCCCCTAAAAGAAATTTCAACCTTGAAATTTACCTAATTAGAACATATGAGGATACTGTTGATGCATCGCGTCCTTAGGGTCCTACGTGGCTTCCTCAGTGCTATGATTTTGCCACAAGACCTTTACTAACAGAATGGACTTCCTTCTCAAAATTTTAACATCTCGATCCAGAATCTGAACTGGCTCCTCCCCAAAAGTCAAGTATGGTCTAACCTCGATATCCTCAATAGACTTAACATGAGATGGGTCAGATTGATACTGCCTCAACATTGAAACGTGGAACACATCATGAATACGATCTAACTTTTAAGGTAGCTCTAACTGATAAACAACCGGTCCTACTCGTTTCAGAATCCAATGCAACTCAATAAACCTAAGGCTCAGCTTGCCCTTACGACCTACCCTCAGAATCAATTTCCACGGAAAAACTTTAAGAAATAAAAAAGTCCCCTATAGAATTCTCAATTTCACATCTCTTCAAATCTACATATGATTTCTGTCTATCAAAAGCTACTTTCAGACGATTCCGAATCAATCTAACATTATCCTTAGTCTCTGAAACCAACTCAGGTTCACCCAACTCAGTCCAACACAGTAGAGTACGACACTTACAATCATACAAAGCTTCTAAGGTGCTATCTGGATGTTACACTAGAAACTATTATTGTAGGTGAACTCAGCTAACGGCAGATAGCCCTCCCAACTACCTCAAAATCAATCGCACAACTCCAAAGCATATCCTCTAGTATCTGAATCACCTTTTTAGATTGACTATCGATCTAAAGATGGAATGCAGTACTAAAGTCTAACCATGAACCCAGAGCCTCATGTAATTTCTTCTAGAATCAAGAAGTGAAATAAGGATCTTTATCAGAAACAATCGAGACAGGTACCCCATGCAGTCTTACTATATCAGAAATATATAGCTTCGCCAACTTTTGAAGAGAAAAGTCCGTCTGAACCGGAATGAAGTGAGCAGACTTGGTTAATCGATCCACGATGACCCAAACAAAATACTTCTTGGTGGGTGTCAATGGCAACCCACTAATAAAGTGCATCGTCACTTGTTCCCATTTCCATAAGGAAATCTTAACCAACCATAGCAAACCCGAAGATAACTGATGCTCAGCCTTAACCTGCTAACACGTCAAACATCGAACAATGAAGTTTGTAACCTCACGCTTCAAACCTGGCCACTGATATAACTCACGAATGTCACGATACATCTTATCCCCACCAGGATGCATAGCATAAGGGCTACTATGTGCCTCCCTCAAAATTGATTGTCTCATATTCGTATCATTTGATACACAAATCTGACCATGAAAACAAAGTACCCCATCATCATTCAACCTAAAATTTGAAGTGTTGTCGCTCTTAACCTGACGAAATTGAAAACTCAAAGACTCATCCCCTAACTATTTATCTCGAATCTGATTAATCCAAGTCATCTTGACTTGCAACTCGACTAACAGACCCCCATCATCAAACAAACTAAGTCAAGCGAACATGCTCTCAGATTAGTCATCGCCTTACGAATCAGAGCATCCGCCACCACATTGGCTTTACCAGGATGATATTCAATTGTACAGTCATAATCTTTGAGCAACTCGATCCATCGCTACTACCTAAGGTTCAACTCCTTTTGAGTAAAGAGATACTTGAGGCTCTTGTGATAAGTGTAGATAAAGCACCTCTTATCATACAGATACTGCCTCCAAATTTTTAGTGCAAACACTACTGCAGCCAACTCAAGATCATGTGTCAGATAATTTGCCTCATGCGTCTTAAGCTGAAGGGATGCATAAGCCACGACTTTCCCATCTTGCATCAGCACACAACCCAAACCAATGTGTGATGCATCACTGTATACCACAAATTTTTAACCGGATTCAAGCTGTATTATGATAGGAGCCTTAGTTAGAACAGACTTGAGCTTCTCCAAGCTCAATTATTATGCATCAGTTCGGACAAATGGAACACTCTTACGTAGAAGCTTAGTTAGGGGCACTGCAATCAAAGAGAATCCCTCCACGAAATACCGATAATACCCCACTAGACCTAGAAAATTGTGGATTTCAGACACATTATTAGGTTGTTTCGAATCCAATACAACCTCAATATTTCTAGGATCAACACGAATACCCTCAACAAAAAATACATACCCTAGAAAGTCACTTCACGCAGCCAGAACTCACACTTGCTGAATTTAGAGTAGAGCTATTTTTCTCGAAGTGTCTATAGGACTAGTCTAAGATGTTCGTCATGTTCATTCACGGTCTTAAAGTATACCAGTATATCATCAATGAATACCATGATGAACTGATCCAAATATGGCTGAAACACTCGGTTCATTAGATCCATAAACACCATCGGAGCATTTGTCAAACCAAAAGGCATCACTAAGAACTCGTAATGTCCATAACGAGTCCTAAACGCAGTCTTATGCACATCAGCTTCTTTAACCCTCAAATGATGATACCTAGAATGAAGATCTATCTTTGAAAACATAGAAGCCCTTCAAAATTGATCAAATAAGTCATCGATCCTCGAAAATGGGTATTTATTCTTTACTGTCAACCTATTCAGTTTTCAATAATCGATGCACATCCTCATGGTTCCATCCTTCTTCTTAACGAACAGAACTGGTGCTCCCCAAGGAGACACATTAGGGCAGATGAAACTACGATCCAATAGCTCCTAAAGCTGTGCCTTAAGTTTTGTAAGCTCCTTCAGTGCCATTCGATAGGGAGTGATAGACATCGGAGCTATACCCAGAAAAAGCTCAATCTCAAACTCCAGTTTCGACTTTGAGGTAAACTCAATAACTCCTTAGGAAAGACGTCTGAAAAATCCCTCATAGTTTTGATATCCCTACTGTAGAGTCCCCAGAAGCAGAAACACTGACATAGGCCAGAAATGCCTCACACCCTTTTCAAACTAGGTTTTCAGCCACAAGCATGGAGATCATATTTGATAGGTAATCTCGACGCTCGCCGATCACAACTACCTCATTATCATCCAGTGCTTGACCAACCAGTTCATACCCAAAATTGTATCAAACTACCCAAATAAAAGCTCTATCAGATATTCTAGAAATACCGCCCTTGCACCTCTAATGGAACATCCTTATAAAGTTTACTAACCCAGACCGACCGCCCCAACAAACTCAGTACTGTGATTTCATTAGTTGTGCTCTTAACAGAGATTCCTAAATTTTTAGAAATAAAATTGGCTATATAGGAATAAGTAGACCTTATATCTATTAAAGCAGTGTATGGTACATAAAAATAAAGAACATACCGATGATGACATTAGGAGCATCTCTATCATCTTGGCGCCATGTAACAGAAACCAAAGTAGGCTGTCTCGCCTCAGTCTGACCAGCACCTTTGCCCAGTGCTCTCTGTACTCGGCCCACACCATTACCACCCCTAGCCTACTCACGGCCCCTAGATAGCTACTGAACTACTCTCTGAGGCTACGTAGCACTTAGTCCCGAAGCTTATACTTAATCAGCCCTCAATGGACACTCATGAATATGGTACTCCAAAGTCCTTCACCTCAGGCATACCCTTATCCTCCTTCAACATTCACCCAGATGGCGTCTAGCATAGTCTCCGCAAGGCTGAATCCTCATAGAAGCAACAGGGGCTCCCACTTTGGCCGACCCATTAGTTATGGCCTTTTTCTTAATCCTCTAAACAGAACTCGAGAGCTCCGAATCCCTCTTGTTCTTACCTCTCTCTCTATCCCTATTCCGGCACTCCACGCGCTTAACATCTTCAGCGATCTTTACCTTCTTGACCCAAAAAGAGAATTCACATTCCCTCTGTGGAGCAATCAGTGCCCTCGAGTTATCTCTCAAACCATCCTCAAACTGGATGCACCTCTCATACTTAAATGCCACCATGCCTTGAGCGTAGCAGCTTAACCTCAGAAATTTGGCCTCATACTAGGCCACAGATCTATCACCTTAAGTGAGATTCATGAACTCACGCTTGCTAGCATCTGCATAGCTCGCTTCCACGTACTTTCCTAGGAAGGTAGACTTAAAGAATTCCCCGTTCAGATAATCTGGCTGAGTACCCTCCTCAATCGTCAACCACCACTGATATGCCTCTTCGTGAAGCAATGAGATCGCACCCTTAAGTTTCTGCTCGAATGTAGAGTCTATGTCATTCAAAATCCTCTCCGTGGCCTTCAACCAATACTCAGCCACATTAGGGGGAACTCCAGTGACATCCTTAAATAACTCAGCACCATTAGACCAGAGTTGTTCAGTTATCGACCCAAAGCCCTCAGATCCAATGTGGGGTCCAGCGACCCTCTCCAAAATCCTCAACATGGCCTGGGACAATGTGTCGTCCCCAACTACACAATCTTGAGACCCCGTCTCTGTAACAGGTGAAATCGGTATCTTACTCGTTTCCAGATTTGGCATACTGGCTAGAGATTAGGACTCAGCTCGAGGCCCCCACGGCCACGGCCTCAAGTACCATATCTGTGAATTCTACGAGTACTCATTATCTAATTCAAATTTATTTACATTAAGAATTTTATGCATCAGTTCCAATATTTATTAAAAGATGTTTTATGTATAAAGTATTAGAAGTTTAAAGATATTTTCCAAAATTTTTAGTCTCTATCTATTTCAGTACAGTTTTAGATAATGCTAACTATAATATTTCCAGAATATACCACTTACAGTGTTTTTAGATTAAACTAAGTTTCAGAATACTTACAAGATTGACCCGGAGACTCAGTGTACCACATACTGGATCAGAATGATTTTAAACTTTTTAAAAATGAATTCTTTAAAACATATTTTGGAACCAGAAATTCACAGTTGATTTTTCTAACCTGGCTCTAATACCACTAAATGTAACTCCCCAAGCCCGGGCTAGACGTTATGGCCGAATCTAGCGATGCTACATGGAAGGGATTTTAAAAACGGAGCTAACATGATAAAACCATTTTAGCTTATTAACTCTTATTTGTTTTTATCTAATTCAAAAACATTTAATTAATTAGTTACTTGGCCTTAAAACGTATCTTTTAGTGAAAGCTTAGGAAAAATGTTGTGTTTAAGGAAAACGGTTCGCATTTTTAGAAAATCTTGTTTTAGGTAAAACCATCGCAATAATAAGCAAGCTAAAACCAAAAACCCAAAACCAAAGTCACATGGTTTAAAGAGTCCAAAGGGTCCTAGAAATTACAAACTGACAAAATTTAATGCTAAACTTAAATTAAACCATAAAACAAGATAAAGCAGTTTATGGCGAGTGGTCACTGTTGAGTCCTTAGCAGCATCGATCCACCTAAGTCTGTGGATTACCTGTACAGATCAGACAGAAAGGGGTGAGTTTACGTAAACTCAGTGTGTAATCTAGCAGAATTAAGCATGCACACAAATTGAATATCACAAATCACATTGATACAGATTCGGGCCTAAGCCCATCTCAGATAAAGATCCAAATTCAGGCCTAAGCCCATTTCAGATACTGATATAGATATGCAATTTAGAAATCAGAGTCCTACCCCCATCCTCTACACACCATCTCTGACCGTCTCAACACACCATGTGGGGTTTCAAACACCCACCCAGCCCTATGCACCATTTTGTATCGATGCACCATGCTGCCAAAATATAGGCAATAAATGCATTTTAGAATACTTCCTCCATATAAATATCATCCCAACCCCAATAACAAATATAGTAAATTTAGTAACTGACATATAGATTAACATGTTTACATGCAGATATAAAATGCCAATACAAATACATGTATCAGATAAATCAGACATGCAGAGTAAAATCATGCTTAGAACAGAATACCAGACTTTTAGATTTATCATTTTAAGGTTCGAATTAGCCCTTACCGTCCCTATAGTAGGCCCATAGTAATTTAGGACGACCCGTGCATTTCAAAATTTTGGACCCACACGCTCATATTGGCCTTGCCCGTATGGATCATACGACATGATATAGAAACCCACACGTTAGACTTGGCCTAACCCGTGTGGCTCACACGGCTATACCTCAGCCATCATATGGCCGTATCTTGTGCACGGCCATGCCTTCGTCAATCACACGGCTGTTTCGTTGTACACGACCTATCACACGGACAACCACTCGCCGGTGTGGCGTCAACAGAACAGTTTTTTAGCTTTTGCTTAATCTTGTTTTTCTGTGTTTTGGGTACACACCTGGTACGAATTTGATGCTAAATCGATCCTAAAGCAAATAATACCTAAGAGAAACAACAAGATTACCCCTGATTACTTAAGCCTTTTGAAACCAACCGAAACACCTCTTGGCCATAACTCAAAAATAGAACCGAACTACTCTCCAATGGTTCAAAAACTTACCTTCTGCAACAGCAACCACGATATCTCACTACACCATCAAAAGATCTTGATTTTCTCGATGAACACCTTTAGAAGTGAATGGCAGAACCGAGAAGAGAACACCACGAAAAGAAAAATGAAAAATTTGATAGGGATAAATGAGCATAGAATCATTAGAAATCTTTTAGAAGAGAGAGCAAAAAAATGTTTTTTCTTTTCTTTTTTTTCTTTTTCTTTTTTGAAGATAAAAATAAAAATAAAAGATGATATCCCTAATCACTTATATCTCTCCCACTAACCCCACTACACACAACTACTTAGAATCCATCTCCAGCACAACTCTAACCGACGACAAAAGTAAAAATTAATACACTTGCTATCGCTAAGATTCAAACATAGAACCTCCAACACACAGGCTCCCTTACCATTTGAACCAGTAGGCTCATTCTGATATGATTTTACAAACAATTTAGTATAAGCCCACTGAACAAGGGTAAAGCTTGATTTAAAAAAATTAACAAATTTTTCCAAAGATAGAGCTTGAACTTGGGACCTCTTACACACACCCAAAATACTTAACCACTGAAGCAGACAAATATTTCTGTCAAATTTCACAGAAGTAGAATTAAAAAGTTGGGGCGTTACAGTTTAATATAGTTTGTGTTTCTAATAGTAAATCTAAAAGTTCAAGTATACATCAATTGTTGTTTTTAGTGTTTGATTCAATATTTAAGGTTGTTTTGATGAAAGTTACGTGCTAATATTATTAGGTTTAAAATTTTAGTGATTTTGTTAATAGAATATATTTATTGTTAATAGTGAATTTTTTAATTTTGTGTTTAATTTGTCAAATATAGTTAAATGGATGTGATATAATTTGAGTTTTAAGATATAATTTGTCCAAACCCTGACCATATATTATTAGTGGGAAGGTTGTGCTATTGTGTTTAGTTGCACGTTTAAGTGACAAAATGGGCCTGCTGGTCTGGTGGTTGAGTGCGTGCTAGTGTACCTCTGGGTTCTGAGTTTGAGTCATTGTGTGTGCATTTTGGGGAAATATTTTTATTTTGTTTTGTTTTGTTAAATAGTAGTTTTATTTTAACTTAAAAAAATAAAAAAAATTATATTTATATTTATTATTATATTTTTTCTTTTTTTCTTGTTAGACGTTATTCTCTTCCTCTTTCTGGGTTTTTTTCTTTTTGTTCTGGCTTCTTTTCTTTTCTTTTTGGAAATGGCTTTGTTGGCGAGTTTCAAAGAATTTTGCTCCTCTATCGTCGAGTCAGGGTTTGGACGTCATTGATTGTGAATCAGGTGTGGGTCCAAAAACTTTTTCTTTTTGTTATTGATGAAATTTTGATTTGGTTCTGTGAATTTTGACGTGATTTGTGTATTTCTAAAATTTATCAAATGAAGTGTTGTTGTTGGGTAATCATTTGGAAATTCTGTGTGTTTTTGAATTAATCTTGAGTTAACGAAGGTTGCGAATCATTCTGACATCAAAGGCATCATTTTTAGCTTGTTTTAGTGTGATTTCATAACCATACAGGTGACCACACGGGCATATGCCCCCACACGGGCAGTCCATACGACCGTGTGCATTTTAGAATTAGGGTTTTTGGGCTAATTTGGGTGTCATACGGCCATGTGGCTAATTTGGGGAAAATAGTTAATTTTACACGACCATGTCTCTTGGTTACACGAGTGTATGTGTTTGAAAATTTAGGGTTTTTGGTGATTTTTTTGCCATACGACCGTGTGAGATCTCCGCACCGCCGTGTCTCCTCTACTCTTAATTTTTAGCACTTTTAAACAGTGAGTTACACAGGCTGCTCACACGGGCATGTGCCCCCTCCTCACGGGCGTGTGTGGCCTTTACACGGGCAGGTTTGGCCTCCACATGGGTGTGTAGACCCCCACACAACCTAGGCTTTTTCCACACGGCCAGGCCACACAACCATGTGGCCTTATGTCACCAACTTTTGTACTATACCTATTTTTAACTTGTTTGCGATCCTGTGTGTTCTGACCTTCTGTTATAAGCAATCGTTGCAGTTGTTAAGTGACTCGTTAATATGATGTTGTTTAATCTTTGAATACTGTGATATAAGATTCTGAATTTGGATGATTGAACATGTGTACTTCCAATTTTGTTAGTCTGGTCTGTGATTGTCTGAAACCTAGGTACATCGATTCTGTAGTTGACTGACTGATTACGAGTTTCTGTGTCTATGTAACTGATAATATATGGTGTGCATTTTTTCATTTGCATTATGATTTCAAGTTGGGATATGAAGAGAAGGAAGTCTGATCTGAATTGGTAGTTTTAACTACAACTTACCGGTATAGCGGGTTACCGTACTGTACCATGTGAATGTCAGCTCTACTGCATACTAATTTCTTATCTGTAAGTTTGACTGCAACATGTCTGTACAGTAGATTACCGCATTGCACTGTACTGCATATACACTAGCTCTACTACGTATTAATATCTGAGTGGCTCAGTCCACATACATAGAGTGTAGGGTTGGATGGGCCTTTCGAGGTCCTATGTGGTGTGTTTGGTTAGATGAGCTTAAATAGCTCTTTTGGGGAGTGATCGGGGGACAGAGAGGTGTTTTGGCTGGATGGGTGGGGTTTTTATTATCTGATTGCATTCATATGCATCTGCTTGAGTTTGCCCTTTATTTTGGTGTAAAATTATCTGAATGAAATCTGTCTGATTGAATAACACTTGTGACAGAGTGTCTAAATGTGACTTTGTGTGCTTGAGTTGGGAAGTTGGTTCCACGTTCGCTTTTTGTTTCTGCGTATCTCTGTAAGTTTGTTTCGCTATTGAGCAGCTATCTGGAATTCTCTTATGTAAATCTGTTGTTTATCATTTCGAACTCACACTGAGCTCGTGTAGCTCACCCCCTTAGTGTTTCCCCTTGCAGGTACATTTTTGTTTCCTAATGCTGGACTTGGCATGCAAGAGATCTCGGAAGCGTCACAGTTTTAAAAATGGTTAATAAAGTATTTTTTTGTAAATCTAAGTTCTATGTAAACAGTTTTAGATTGTAAGTTCTGCTTTAAATACTGTGGTATGAAATTTTGTGTTTAATGCACGTGGACGTTATTTGGGTTGAACAACTATATTTTGGAAATAACGGGACTTGATAACTGAAAATTTTTACGTAACCTACATTCTGCTTATTTTCTCACCTGTTGTTGATATTGTAATGTTTTTTGGGTTGATAAACTAAAATTTTTCAATGATCACTTTGGTGATCAATGTAACCCCCGGGATTCGGTCTAAACCTCTAGGCTGGATTTTGGGGCGTTACAAAGTTAATTGCTAATATTATTAGCTAATTATGAATTTTCATCAAACCAACTCTAAAACTTAAACTAAACACTAAAAAGTTAACATTGTTACCTTCATGTACCAAATTGTATAACTTTTATTAAAAACAGGTACCATATTGTACCAAAAAATTATACAAGTACCATATTAAAAAAAATGTTAAACCCAAGAACCAAATTATGTATTAAGCCTTTTCTTTTTGATGTTATTGATATGCTGGGAAATTATTTTATGGACCTTGTCCTCCAGATTATCCACGGTCTCTTTCCAATTATTTAATGACATTTCAACAAATTTTTTAATGTCATTGATACATAATTTTGGTAATTTGTTCTATGCTAAACCCCAAACACCAAACTCGAATCTTGAACCTCGAACTTTGAATCCAGAACTCTAAACCTCGAACCTTGAATCCAGAACTCTAAACCTCGAACCCCAAACCCAAACCTAAACCTGAATCTCGAACCCAGAACCCTAAATCTGAACACGAACCCAACCCGAACCCGGGTTCGAAGTTCAAGGTTCAATGTTTAGAGTAAAAAATTATTAAAATTATGTATTAATGACATGAAAAAAAATTGTTGAAATATTATTAAATAATTAAAAAACATAAATAATATGACGTAAAGGATTCATAAAATAATTTCTGTGATATGCATTTATATACTTTTATATGTAGTGCAAAAAATTAAAAATTTATAATGGAAGGACAAAGATCATATCAAAAATGCATTGTATTTTGAATTTTTAGTCAAGGAGTTATAAAAATGGAAGGACAAAGATGATAGATATGTGAAAAAAATTGCAACGTTGCTTTACAAAATCTGAACATAATATTTTGTTTGGAGAAAAGACTAATTCATATTTGTATTTTTATTTAAAAATTTATAATTTAGTTTAAAATTTTTATATGTTTAATAAATAATACAATTAATTAAAAGGTTAAAATATTTGTTTTTCTTTGTATATTGGTAAAATTTGAAATTTATTCATGCACTTTAAAGTTTTAAAAAAAATTCAATTCTCTTAGCTTTTCAATTTAAAATCTTAATCTGATCATGATTGTTGTTGGTAGTTTTTGTCAAAAATGGTCAACTTAACATATTTATTTTCTGTCAATCATATGTCACATAATATGAAGACAACCTAATTAAAATTTAAAATTGACAAATTTTGACAATTTTAATAATTGGATTGAGATTTTCAAATAAAAAGTTATGATGATTGAATTTTTAATTTTTAAAGTACATTCGCTAAATCTAAAATTTTATCAAAATACAAGGACTAACAACATATTTTAACCTGATTAAAAATAACAATTAATGATAAATTATAAAAAAATCGGTATATTAAATAATAAAATGTCAACCACGCAAGATCATATTCCTAATTTGGATATAAATTCCACAAATTTAAAATATTAAATGCATGGTGTCTTGTTGAGAAAATGAATGAGCAATGAATCAATGAGCTTATTAAGTAATGGGGAAAAAGATCAAATGAAAAGCCAAAAAGGGGAGACAAGTAGTGTAAAGGCATTGGGGTACAAGTTCTTAATTTGGGGGTAGTAGGCATAGGGTTCTTCTTTTGGAGGGCAAAGGATGATATGAGATTTACCTTTATGGTTAAATACAAACTATATGCAAATGACAATAGTCCCATTATACAGTCAGAATGAAAGGGACATGGGTAGATTTTTAGCTAAATCAAGCATTAGCCATTAGGGGTTCACAGTTTACTGCCTCCAAATCATTAAATATTGGTTCCAAAACCAACCAATCACTACTCACTAGGGCCTTGCTAAATATTTACAGTAATTGGGTTTAAATTAAAATTTTATTTTTATAGTTAAATAAAATTAAATATTATATAATTTAAAATTGTTTGAAGTAGTGATTAAAACTTTCGTTTGTCATTCAAATGACACAAATTCAAATATTATGATCTTAATCTTTCTTTGTCAATATTTTAATAATAAAAATAACTTATATGCATACTAGTTTGCTATTAAGTAAAAACAACATAATATAAATATTTAATTTTTTAAAATCTTTACTGTTTGTATTATGATGGATATAAATTACGAACAAAAATTTTAATATTTAAAATTAACTTGAATTCATCATTATTTGTGAAAATATATTCAAAGTCAAATAACAATAATATATTATTTAAAGTTTAAAAAAATTCATTATTTAAAAATATTATATAAAAGTATAATCAACTTAGTATACTAATGTTGTTCATGTAACATCCTTTATCTGATCCAATTGCCAAGTTTGGGTATCGGATGCCATAACAAACCAAATAACTTAACACATATATATTCTAATCTAAATACATCCATATACAACTTAAGCCATTCAATTTCCTCCTGAAATTTGTACACTCATCATATTGGTTCCAATTTCTTACAATTGACACTTTTTATGATCTAACTGTTATTTACAATTTACAATCGGACTCCGTTTAGGCTCAATCAACTTTAACCCTGAGGGTTGACCTTTGTGGGTAACCTTCTATGTACATGAATAGCTACCGCGCATCACCTAGTTCCCAACAAAGTTTGGCTTGGTCTCTCTTGATTTCTACATCTTTATCTAACCTGCATTCAAGCAGCAATTTGATAGGTTAGAAAGAACTTAGAGAGATCTGCATATAGAACTTTAAAAAAAATTGAGATTTCTGACTTAGAATTAAACTCCCTGAATTTCATAAGAGAATTCGCAAACTTAGTTGACAAGGCCCATGCCTTATGCACTCTGAGCCATTTATTGGCAGACTTAGACCCTAGTCTGGTCCTGACCATGTCCTCTCTTGGGTCTCACCTCATCCCCATCCCACATTATTTTACCTTTTTTGATATTCATATTCATTACTTCAGGCTAATGACGCTTGGCGTCTACCCAAAATGATTGTCGTAACTGCTATTTTTACCAAAATACAATACCTTCACTTTTTTGAAGAATTAGTCCCTTGTTTCATAATCCTGATGGGCCTTTACCCTTTACAATTTTCTGGCAGTCTTTATTGAGCATTCGGCCTTGAGTTGGCATTTCCTCTCATAAACACTGTTATTGGTTTACCCAATCTTTTGACTAATGATCGCCTCAGGACATACTAACGTACAGAGCATGAATATTACAGTAAAAATTATAACAATGAGGCGATGTCCGCAAGTATAGGGGTCTAATTATAATATAGTTACAACGGAGTAGTTGATAAACGATAAATTATACATATTTTTACCTCATGCTTAGCCTATATTTTGGATGAATTATTATCAATTTTGTGAGAATTGGTTCTCTTAATCTTTCTTTTTCATATCTTATACTCAAGAGAGCATAGGGAAGAGAAAAGAACGGAAAATGGACCAAAAACGAGGAAAATGGGCCAAAATATAAAAACGACACGGCCTAAAGAGTCACCACACGTCCGTGGCACACGACCGTGCCACATAAGGTCCAACACGGCCTACCCCCAACAAGCACGGCCAGGCTACACGGCCGTGCCACCCTCAACAGGCCCACACTGCCTCTTGTCGAAACCACACTAGCGTGGCACACTGGTGTGTCCCTATCGTGAGGAAGTGTAATTTCACTCGGATTTGGATACTTAAAGGCTAAGAAAGGCATCCCAAAGCTCTATATAAATACCCTAGGAGGCAACTCTAGGGGAACACTTTTTTGCTCCCAAAAAGAGCGCCTTTTTTCTATCAACACAAGGAGTGAAAGCAAGGGATTACTCTAAGGGAAGCCGATTGATTCATCCCAGAAGCCAGGAATTCTACATCAAGACAAAGGATCTCCCTAAATTCCTTCAGGGGTTTTTGGGTTCTTTATGTTTTGTTATTTTATATTTTCTGATATGTTTCTTTCTTAATTATGAACTAAACCTCTCAAATACTTGAGGAGGATGAAACCTAAGACAGATCTTGTTATTATTTATTCTTGAATTATATGATAAATACTTGAATTGTTCTTAATTATGTGTTCTTCATTCTTGATTTAATAGTCCTACGTATTACTTCAAGAAACCGATGTGCTTAGGCAGAGGAGCAAAAGTCCCTGTTTTAAGAGTAGATCTACCATAATTAAGCGGAGTTGCATGCAACCCTAGACATAGGGCAATATAAATCTACCAGATTAGGGTCAAACCTAATAGGGGGATCCATAGATCAAATTAATGCAACCTAGGGGTGTTAACTAGAAAGAAACCTAAGTTAAACAAACCTAGGATTAGTTTTTCTTATCCTCGACGGAGGTATTAACATAGGTTAGGGATCTCTACGGATCAAGTCAAGTGAAGAAATCGTCTAGTTCAAGAAGTCAATAACAAGTGAAGTCTAGGTGGATTCTCCCTTGAGTATTGCCCATATCAATTAGCTTTCTCGAAAGTTTTTCCCAATTTACTCTTTGTGCACTTTTAGTTTTGTTTAGAATTAGTTTCACACAAACCCCCTTTATTTTTAGGTTGGATAATAGAAAGGAAGTTAGTATTAGTACTTTTGGTTCCCTTGGGTATGATAACTCGGTCTTGCCGCTAAACTATACTACTGTTCGATAGGTGCGCTTGCCTTTAAATCGTGATATTAGTTAGTTTTTGGTGTGATCAGTTTTTATAAAATTTATTACTTAATATAGCGAGTATCAAGTTTTTAGCGCCGTTGCCAGGGAACTAAAATATTAAGAAAACTCAATTTCTATTACTTTAGCCATTACTATATTTATTTATTTTCGATTTTTATTTATTTTTTATTTTATTTTAATTTTCTTTGGTTTTTTCCTTCTAGGTATTTCTAGTTTATGACTAGAAACAACCCAGTAGGACCATTGCTTTTTGACGAAGATTTAGAAGCTACAGTCTGCAGAACTCGTAGAGAAATTAGAAGAAGCTTACATTATCCAAAGCAAGATCAAAACCAAGAATCAGAACAGGAACAAGAACCTACTGAAGAGATGGACGTAATTCAAAACATTCAACCACCTTCAGCATTACCCACAGAACCAGATGAAGCGTCTCGTACTATGTATGATTATGATAAACCTAGTCTGGCTGGTACTCAAACTAGCATTATTAGACCTGCTATTGCTGCTAATAATTTTGAACTAAAACCTAACACTATTCAGATGGTTCAGCAATTTGTACAGTTTAATGGTTTGCAGGATGAAGATCCCAACTCACATTTAGCCAGCTTTTCGGAATTATGCGATACCTTTAAAATAAATGGCGTTTCTGATGATGCCATAGTCTTAGACTATTCCCATTCTCATTGAGAAAAAAGGCTAAACAATGGTTGAATTCTCTACCACGAGGCTTAATTACTACTTGGGACCAAATGACTGAGAAATTTTTGCTAAAATATTTTCCTCCAGCCAAAACAGCTAAATTATGAAATGATATCTCTTCTTTTGTGCAGATGGATTTAGAAACACTTTACGATGCCTGGGAGAGATACAAAGATCTTTTGAGAAGATGCCCTCATCATGGCCTACCTTTATGGCTACAAGTTCAAACCTTTCACAACGGTTTGAACCCATCGACGAGACAGATGATTGGTGCAGCTGCAGAAGGAACAATCAACAACAAAACACCAGAAGCAGCTTATGAATTTATTGAAGAGATGTCATTGAATAACTATCAATGGCAGGTCATGCGGACAAAACAGATGAAAGCTGCCAGAGTTTATAATATTGATGCTGTTACCATGCTTACTAACCAAGTAGAACTCTTAAATAAAAAGTTTGATAATTTTGTTGGTTATACACAGGCACAATCAGTGATCCAGTGTGACACAACTCAGGGAAATATGTTCACTCCAGACTACTCATCCTACGGCCATAGCACAGAAACCGAGTAAGCCAATTATATGGGTAACAATTTTAGATCTGAAAACAATCCCTATAGTAACACATATAATGCAGGTTAGCGAAACCACCCCAATTTTTCTTAGGGAGGACAAGGGAATCAAAGACAACAACTTCTTCAGGGATTTCAACCGCCACCACCGCAACAGGAGAAAAAGCCCAATCTTGAAGAAATATTTACCAAATTCATGGCCATATCAGAAACCTGTTTTCAGAACACTAAAATGGCATTAAAGAACCAGCAAGTATCAATCAAAGGCCTTGAGAATCAAATTGGTCAACTCGCCAAGTTAATATCAGAAAGACCACAAGGTGGACTTCCAAGTAACACTGAGACCAACCCTAAAGAGCAACTACATGCCGTAAATATAATAGATGAGGAGGAGTTAACCAAGGACGACCCAAGATTATGCAAATAACTTGAGGTGAGTAAAAGTAAGGTAGAGGTAAGCAATAACAAACTAGACATCAAAGAACACAAACCTCGTATCACATACCCAAACGCACTAAAGAAAGACCACACAGATGAGCAATTCAGTAAGTTTCTTAAACTCTTAAAGAAATTACACATTAACTTACCATTTGTTGAAGCAATTTTGCAGATGCCAAATGCTGTTAAATTCTTAAAAGAGCTCTTGACAAACAAGCAGAAACTAAATGAGAAACCTCATATGGAATTAAATACAGTCTGCTCAGCTATTCTATAGAATAAACTGTCGACTAAACTAAAGGATCCAGGGAGTTTTACTATCCCTTGTTTACTTGGTAGCTTAGATGAAAAAAATGCTTTAGTTGATTTAGGGGCTTGCATAAATGTCATGCCTTATAAATTGTTTAAAGAACTAGGTCTCGGGAACCCTAAGAAAACTAAGATGAGCATTCAACTAGCTGACAAAACTATTAGGGCACCTAAGGGAATAATTGAAGATGTACTTGTCAAAATCGATAAATTTATATTCCTAGTTGACTTTGTTGTTTTAGACATTGATGAGGATAGCAATGTACCCTTGATCTTAGGGTGACCCTTTTTAGCAACTGCTAGAACTAAAATTGATTTAGAAAAGGTGAACTCACATTACGAGTAGGTGATGATAAAATCACCTTACGAGCTCACAACTCAATTAAAACTACAGATGAGAATAAATTTTTGAGTCCCTGCAAAAACATTAAATTCACCATTCAACCTTCTGTGCAGGATACCCTCTACATGGAGGCAACAGACCAATATGTATGTCCATCCAACGGAAATGCACCTGAAAAGCTAATGCTTTAGATTGAGGAACTTGATGAATGGCTGATCTATCATGAGAAACCCAAAATATGCCACACCAACCCAGAGTTTCACCAAGACAACCTTCAGAAACAAATAAATCAGTTCAATATAGAGATAAGGTAACTTTAAAGGACGACGATCCTCGAACCTTAAATTCAAAAGAGCACATAAGTAACACACCTTACTTCAAGGTAATGAAAAAATTTCCTTACGGAATAATCGAGATAAATCATGAGTCACTCGACACTTTCAAGGTAAATCAAACCCGACTTATACATCATTTTGATATTGCAATTGAAAATAGGACGGAAGAGTATCAACTCTTCAAGCCACCTTGAACACACAAAGCTCGAACATAGTTGAGCTTAGACTATAAATAAGTGCTTCTCGAGAGGCAACCCGAGCACTAACCTAGTATCTTTTCTTTTCTTTTAATTTTAGTCTTTTTATACAGCAACTAACCCTTTTTAATGTAGGAATTTAGGACCACATGGCCTGGCACACGAGCGTTCCTAAGGCCGTGTGACACTTTAAAATGGAGACACGGTCGTGCACCTAGGCTGTGTAAAGATTTTCCCAAAGCACGGGCTATCGACAAAACCCCACGGCCGTGCGACATGGCCGTGGCAACCTTTCAACTTAGACACGGGCTTGCACAACTCCACCCGCCTGTGTCCTCAAGCTGTGGCCAACACTGTGAAATTAGACACGGCCGTGTGACTTCCTACATGATCGTGTAAAAAGCGAAGCCTCATCGCAAACACCATGTGACCTATCACACGACCGTGTGAAAAACGAACACGATCGCAAACGGTCATGCGAGACGGCCAGCACGGGCGTGTGCCCCGATTTAGACGTGCCAAAACCACCAAAATTTGAAAAACACGGGCAAAATTCGAGTCACACGGGCGTGTGTCCTGCCCGTGTGACCCAAAAACTATAAATAAAGGGCCACTGTTCTCTTTCTTCTTCACTTATTATTTTTTCTGCTATTTTTTTTCTATCTTTCATATTGGCCAATCCCTAATGGATAATCTCTATTAATCCAAAATTACCACGACTAATTAATATTTTTGCAGTTTCAAGAAGGAGCTCTACAAGCTCACATTCATATGGAAATGGGAACATCCTGCCACAACTGCCGACTTTTCCAATATCTTTCTCGCAAATTCATCCTAAATTTAGGGAGTTTCAATTCTCTTCCTATCTTATGATATGCTTCTCTTGCTATTTGTGTATCTTTGTACATTGAATACAATGTACATATTAAATATGGGGAGGGAAACTTACGTTAAATCTTTACATTATCTATGAAATCCCTGAAATTTTGTTTCTTTATGCATTGTTCTCAAATCTACACTATCTTCAATCTCCTATTAGGAATTAATTCTGATTGATTTATGATTTTTATTGATATGTAGAGAATTAAGATATAGGTGCTTGTACTTTGATTATTCAAACTTTAAAACATTAGGGAATCAAGCATGATAAGTTGAAATTTTGGAGAACCCCATTTTTTTGCATAAGTAATTTTCCTTGATTTTAAGTATTATCTTGAGATTTGAAATTCATAGGATTGACATCAAAAGCCGTAATTCTGGTGAGATTTTGAGCCTTTTGAGCATACATTCTTTCGTGCTCACTTTTATTATTACTTTGAGTGAGTCAATGCTGATTTGTTATTCTAGAACTTGCTTTGATTATACACGTCAAGACCACATCATTGATTTGATATATCGAGATGATAAAGGCACTTAGGATTTAACCCACTTACTCCACAAAGGCCTACCTCCATAAATTAACCCGTAGTGAACACCGTTGAGCCTAACAACCCATTTTTTGACTTACCTTCTAATTATTAACCAATAACCCTTTTTTTTTTGTTAAATCTCATTCAATCACTTTGACCCCTATTTTTGTCGAGATTTGAGTCGAATTATTATCTAGCTTTATTCTCTTTTCCAGTTTGTAAAAGTTGTAAATATTCAAGTTATTTGATTTGAATTGTTCTTAAAAAAAATTTCGTGTGTATATACAGTTAAATTCAGTTGTAATATGTAATAGTTTAAAAGTTTTTGCATATTTCTATTTTAAAGACTACCAGGGCATAAACGATATTATCATAAGAATTAGCCCTAGAAATATGTTCCAAGTGATAGAGATTTTTCTAGCTAGATAATTTTTTAGTTCAATCTCGATTCTAACCCTCTTTTGTAGCCTGTGACAACACCCCTAACCAAGCCCCATTACAACCATTACAAGACCTTTTGATCGATGCGTCATGTCAATCTATAGTGGTGGAGATATGATTTTCTTGCAAGCCTATGGTAATAGCTTTTCAGGTTGACTAGAGAGTGCTTAATTCTTGAACCCTAAACACTTTGAGTGGATAGAGTGAATCTTTAGTAAGGATGTCAACTTCTATTAATTAAGATGGAGAGATAATTGCTTAGGAGAAAGGAGAAAACTTATGTTTCAATGATAAAATTCTCAACTTAGAGTGATTGAGTCTTTAATGTTCTTTTGATTAAAATTTCATTGTATGATTACTTGTGGATTAGTTTGAAACATTTTTGATAAAGATTGTAAGTTGAGAAGAATGATTCTTTATTAGGGATTGAGGTTTTGCTTGAGGACAAGCAAAGGCTTAAGTGTGGGGGTATTTGATAAACGATAAATTATACATATTTTTACCTCATGCTTAGCCTATATTTTGGATGAATCATTATCAATTTTGTGAGAATTGGTGTTCTTAATCTTTCTTTTTCATATATTATACTCAGGAGAGCATAAGGAAGAGAAAAGAACAGAAAATAGACCAAAAACGAGGAAAATAGACCAAAATGTAAAAACGACACGGCCCAAAGAGTCACCACACGGCCGTGGCACACGACCGTGCCATATAAGGTCCAACACGGCCCATCCTCGTCAAGCACAGCCAGGCTACACGGTCGTGCCACCCTCAACAGCCCACACGGCGTCTTATCAAAACCACACTATCGTGGCACACGGGCGTGTCTCTGTCGTGAGGAACTGCAATTTCACTCGGATTTGGATACTCAGAGGCTAAGAAAGGCATCCCAAAGCTCTATATAAAGACCCTAGGAGGCAACTCTAGGGGAACACTTCTTTTCTCCCAAAAGGAGCGCCTTCTTTATGCCAACACAAGGAGTGAAAGCAAGGGATTACTTCAAGGAAAGCCGATTGATTCATCCCAGAAGCCAGGAATCCTACATCAAGACCGAAGATCTCCCCAAATTCCTTCAGGGGTTTTTGGGTTCTTTATGTTTTGTTATTTTATATCTTCTGAGATGTTTTCTTTCTTAATTATGAACTAAACCTCTCAAATACTTGAGGGGGATGAAACCTAAGATAGATCTTGTTATTATTTATTCTTGAATTATATGATAAATACTTGAATTGTTCTTAATTATGTGGTCTTCACTCTTGATTTAATAGTCCTAGATATTACTTCAAGAAACCGATGTGCTTAGGTAGAGGAGCAAAAGTCCCTATTTTAAAAGTAGATCTACCATAATTAAGCGGAGTTGCATGCAACCCTAGACATAGGGCGACATAAATCTACCGGATAGGGTCAAACCTAATAGGGGGATCCATAGATCGAATTAATGCAACCTAGGGGTGAAGATGATCCCCTTCAAGCGACTCTAATTTCCCCTCCAAGATATAAACCTTAGCAAGAAAAAGTTTGAAGATGATCCCCACAATCTAAAAAGATTGTTAAAACTCTTCTAAAAGAAACTTCAGAAAAATTATTGAAAAGAAAAACCCAGAGAGAATTTATTAACACAAAAGAGAAATAGAATAATAATAAATTGTCTGTATTGTGTACAATGCAAAGGCCTATATATAGGCTAGCTAAATAAATCTAAATAAAACTCCTAAGTATACTAGAATTCTAATTTAATCTTAAACAAGAAGTAGTTTTAAACTAAACTTTCTTGTTAACATAAAATCCCTAAATATCTTAAAATACTTAATAATTATAAAAAAATTGGAATAAAATAATAATAAAATAAAAAGAGCTGATAAATAAAATACTGGGCTCATATATAATAAAAATTAAGCCTAAAACTCAAACCCAATATGAAACGTCTAGGCTTGTGAAATGCCTAAGCTTGTCAGCATCTTCCACATGGGCTTGTCATCATAGATTGAGAGTTTAGGCCCACGAACATAATTAGTCTGTTCTAATTTATCATTTCACCAGAATTCATCATCTTGAAACTTCAACTCTTCTTCTCGAATTTTCTTTGTGATAAAGTCTTGAACCATTAAATTGAGTTTTGACTTTATCTGTTTGGATTTAGATATCGTAATTGGGCCTTGAGGGAAACTAAGCTCATCCCTGTTATGGCCTTTGAATTGTGCTGAGTTGCTCGTATCATTCCCCCTTCCACAAAAGGATTTGTCCTCGAATCTGCAATATCAAAAGGAGAAAGGTCAGCGACATTAAAAGTGGCACTCACCGGGAAGGTCAATTTGATATGCATTAGCATTAATGCGCTTGAATACTTGAAAAGGTCCATCAGCACGTGGGTCTAATTTTGTTTTGTGTTTAGTTGGAAATCGCTCTTTTCTCATGTGGACCCAAACCTAGTCACCAGGCTCAAAGATAATTTGCTTGTGCCCATTTTTAGCTCTGTTGGTAGTTACTTCGTTTGTTTTGGCGATTCGTTGTCTTGCTTTCGCATGCATGGATTTCACCAATTCAGCTTTTTTCTCACCATCTAAACTAAAAATGTTTTCTATAGGCAATGGTACAAGATCAAGTACAGTTAATGGATTAAAACCATAAAAAAGTTTAAATAGGAATAGGCAGTTGTAGAGTGAATAGATCGGTTACACGTAAACTCCACAAATGGTAAACATTCTTCCCAATTTTTTAAGGTTTTTACCCACAACAACTCGTAGTAAAGCACCTAAGACTCGATTGACTACCTCAGTTTGTCCATTGGTTTAGGGTGACATGTAGTAGAATATAATAATTTAGTACCAAGCTTACCCCACAATACTTTTCAAAAGTGGCTTAGGAACTTTACGTCTCTATCATATACAATAGTGCGAGGTATCTTATATAGACGCACCACCTCTCGAAAGAATAAGTCAGCCACATATGTAGCGTCATCCGTTTTGTGATAAGGGATGAAGTGAGCCATCTTTCAAAACCTATCAACAAAAACAAAGATACTATCTCGACCCTTTTTGGTTTGTGGTAAACCAAGAATGAAATCCATGGATAAGTCTACCCATGGCGAAGAAGGAATCGGCAAAGGAGTATAAAGTCTATGAGGCATTACCTTAGATTTTGCTTGTTTACAGTAATACAATTAGAACGTACCTTTTCAACGTCCTTTTTCATGTGTGGCCAATACAAATGTTCATGTACAATATCTAGTGTCTTGGTGACACCGAAGTGTCCTATTAGGCCTCCACTATGTGCCTCCTGAATTAGTAACTCTCTCATAGAATATTGTGGAACACATAACCTGTTTAGGCGAAAAAGAAAGCCATCTACGAGATAAAACTTGTTAAAGATTCCATTCCCACAATTAGAAAAAAACATGTGCAAAATCAATATCATTTAAGTATAAATCTTTTATATGTTCAAACCCTAAGACTTTAGCATTTAATGTAGTTATCAAAGAATATCTACGAGATAAGGCATCATCAACTACATTTTCTCTACCTATTTTATACTTAATTGTATATGGAAATGTTTTTATGAATTCTACCCATTGAGCATGTCTCTTGCTTAACTTACCTTGTCCCTTTAACCATTTTAAGGATTCATGATCTGTATGGATAACTCATTTGGCAGCAAGTAATATTGCCAAACTTGTAGAGCTCGAACTAAAGCCAACAACTCCTTATCGTAAGTTGAGTAGTTTAATTGTGCTCCTGTCAACTTTTCACTAAAATATGTGATTGGCCTTGCTAACAACTCCTTATCGTAAGTTGAGTAGTTTAATTGTGCCCCTGTCAACTTTTCACTAAAATATGCAATTGGCCTTTTTTCTTGCATCAACACGGCACCAATTCCAATACCTAAAACATCACATTCAAGTTCAAAAGTATTATAACAATTAGGTAATTTAAGAACCGAAGCTGAACATAACTTATCCTTTAAAGTTTGAAAAGCCATTTCCTGAGCTTCTCCCCACTTAAAACCCACAGATTTTTTGATAACCTCAGTTAATGGGGCAGCAAGAGTGGAGAAATCTTTTACAAAATGTCTATAAAAACTTGTTAAACCATGGAAAGATCTCACATTAGTAATTGATTTAGGAGTGGGCCACTCTCTAATTGCCTTTACTTTGTCCTCATCGACATGAATACCTTGAGCACTTACTATAAAACCTAAAAATATTAGTTTATCACAATAAAAAGTGCATTTATCAATGTTGGCAAATAAATTTTCAGTGAGCAGAATATCCAAAACAGATTTAACATGAAAAACATGGTCATCTAAGGAAGTTGAGTATATCAAAATATCATCAAAATATACTACCACAAATTTACCCAAATAAGGTCTCAAAACATGGTTCATCAAACACATGAAAGTACTAGGTGCATTAGTCAAACCGAAAGGCATGACTAACCATTCATATAAACCAAACTTAGTTTTAAAGGCTGTTTTCCATTCATCCCCCTCTTTCATTTGAATTTGATGGTAGCCACTTTTTAAATCAATTTTTGTAAAGATACAAGCACCATAAAGTTCATCAAACATATCATCAAGCCTTGGAATAGGATGTCTATACTTAATAGTAATTTGGTTAATTGGTTGACAATCGATGCACATTCTATACGTACTATCTTTCTTTGGCACCAAAATTACCAACACTGCACAAGGACTTAAACTTTCACGCATGTGACCCTTCGCCAAAAGTTCATCTACTTGCTTTTGTAACTCCTTTGTCTCCTCAGGATTGCTTCAATAAGCTGGTCGATTTGGAATTGTTGACCTAGGTACTAAATCAATTTGATGCTCAATACCCCTTAAAGGTGGCAAGCCTTTAGGTGCTTCTTTAAAAATATCTTCATATTCCTGTAAAAGAGACACAAAAACACTAGGCAAAGAGTTGTGAAGGTTAGTCAAAGAGAAACAATTTTGCCTAAATCGGATAATGATGCAAGGCTACTTAGTGAGTAATACTTGTCACACATCTTTTCCACTCACATAAAAATTATGAACCACTCTTTTTTTCTCACAAGAGGATGCACTCACCATTGGGTCATCATTAATTTGGCTATTTTCACTAGTGACCTCTTTTCTCTCAGCCTTTTTTGAATTTTGTGTCTTACTTCCTATAACCTCTTTACAAAACTTCATCATGTCGATTTGATCATTGTGAATATCTTTCAGATTCAAAGGGGTGAAGGTGTACTTCTTCCCATGGAAAATAAAAGAATATCAATTTAATTTATGATGATGAATAACATTACAACCGTACTGCCATGGTCTACCAAGTAACAAGTGGGTGGCGTGCACGGGAACGACATCACACCAAACATCATCAATGTAAGTCCCAAGTTTAAAAGTGATCAAGCATTGTTTTACCACACGGACCTCCAAACCTTCATTAAGCCATTGAAGATGTTATGGTGTAGGGTGTTTGCTACATGTTAAAGCAAGAGAATCTACAAGGTAGCTGCTCACAATGTTAGCACAACTTCTATTATCAATGATGAATAAGCAAAGTTTACCTTCAATCAAACACCTCGAATGGAATATATTACTTCATTGAAGATCATGATCATCCTTTAATTGGATGTTGATGGTGCACCTCACAACTAGACAACGGGAATGAGTTAGTGGTTCCACCAACTCTTCTTCACCATAAAATTTATAGCCATTATTGACATCATCAATCAATTCAGGCATACGTGGATCTATTTTATCGGAATCAGAAGTATAAGCACCATCTTTTTTGATAAAAAAAAGTCTTATGTTGGCACAATCACGGCTATAATGCCCACACCCTTTGCACTTAAAACATTCAATTTCACGAGCATGTTGTTGTTTTGATGAAGTAGTAGAAGTGGGCTACTTAGAAGATGAAGAAGAAGGTTTTGTAGGAGCCCCACTTTTCCACTCAAAAGGTTTAGTCTCATCATATTTTGGCAGCAGCTTATTAGTAGCAGAAGGAAATTTTGAATTCTTGAAAGTAGAATTAGAACTTGTACCTCTATAATATTGTGAAGTACTAAATGGACGAGATTAACGTTGTTGAAACTGTTGCTTAATCTCAATTGCCTTACGTACCGTATCTTTAAGATTAATGTAGGTTTGAAGATCAAGAACATTGGCTATCGAAACATTCAAACCATCTACAAACTGCACCATAGTGGTCTCTTCATCTTCTTGGACATCTGCTCTATGCATAAGCATCTCCATCTCCTTAAAGTACTCATCAACAGATCGATTACCTTAAACAAGGCGTTGAAGTCTCCGTTTAATATCCCTATAATAGTGAGGTGGGATAAAACTTTTTTGCATGATTTGTGTCAACTGTTCCCATGAATCAACAACTCGTTCACGATTCCTTTGGCGGTTCAACACAAGTTGAGTCCACTAACTCAATGCATAATCTAAAAATGCCAGTATAGCTAATGAAACTTTCTCCTCCTTCAGACACTTATAACAACGGAACATGATCTCTATTTTATCCTCCCAATCACAATATGCATCTAGATCATACTTTCCTTAAAATGGTGGAATGTTGAACTTTGGTTTAGCGACAGAAGGATGGCTTCGATTGGAAATACCTAAAGTTTCATCAACGTGACGATATTTGTGCCTACAAATATGAAGTTGTTCATTATCCCTATCATCATCACTATCACGAGCACGAGATCGTCGATTCGAAGAAGACTCCAAACGAGCAACAGCTTGAGTTAGCAGTTGAATATGATTGGAAAGTTGATTAATGTTCTTCTGTAGTTCACTTGACACGTAGTCAAATTGGCCTCACATGTATCACGTACCTCGTTCAATTATTGATGTTGAAATTTTACCATCCCCACAATACTCTCCAATGTAACATCTTGTTCTTTGCCATCAGATGGTATCTCATCATTATTTTTACAGGCACGAGTGTCACGAGCCATAGGGGAAGCCTAGAAAAGCAAAATACTTCAAAAGAAAAAATTAAGCAAACCTCACTATTATGCACTCAGAAATAAAAATCAATTTCTCAATGAGGTAAGAATTAATCTTATGAGTCTTTAAAAAGTGTCTATATCAATCAATCAGAATGTATTAGAATCAAACTATCAAAGCAAACCTAATAGCATTATGAGTCCAAAATTGGCTGAGACACCAAAGAATTATGTTGCACGGAGGAAGGAATATGCAACTTATTTTAACCTACTAACACAAGAAACAAGAACATGTTAGAATGCATAAAGGAACAAATAAAAAGTAAAAACAAATGAAAACTTAAAGCTAAGAGTCAATGAAAATTGCTGAAACCTGAAAACTTGAAAAATTGCGAAGCAACTTGACAAACTTTGTTCAAGCTGTTCCCGATTTCCAAAAATTATGAAATTTAAACTGGAGCCTCCTCAAATAATGTTGATTTAATCTAGAATGTTTCGGCACAAAATTCAACCCATAGAATATTTTTATTTTTTTATTTTTTTATTTTATTTTTTGTACTTTTTTTCTCACGTTTTTTGTGGGAAATATTTTCTTATACGCTAAAATAGTGCCAAGAAATAGTATGTAAAATTTCAGATCATTTAAAAATCGTTTACCTACTGAAAATTTTTTTCTGAAAACTGTAGGGGTAAAATTTGTTTTGAGGCTGTTTTCTAAAAATCAATATATAAAATAGAAAGAACACCTAAAACGCCCAAATCTGATACCAAATGATAAAGGATGAGATGGATGAATACGGAAGCGGATCGTAAAGTTTGTCAAAGTCGCGGATTTGACTTAGGGCTCTAGACGTTCGAAAAGAAACTTGGATTTTGACACAACCTGAAACGAAATTGAATCCAAGTTAGATAAAACAATTAAAATAAATAACTAAAATAAAAATGATAAATCAAAGATTAAGGAAGCGGATAAAAAAGATAAATGGAAAGATAGAACGTGGCGTGTAGAAGTCCTAAGAAGCCTTGGAAACACGAAGAATCCACAACCCCCTTCAAGCGGCTCTAACTTGCCCTCCAAGATATAAACCTTGGCAAGAAAAAGTTTGAAGATGATTCCCACAATCTAAAAAGATTGTTAAAACTCTTCTAAAAGAAACTCAAGAGAAATTCTTGAAAAAAAACCCAGAGAGAATTTATTAACTCAAAAGAGAAATGGAGTAATAATAAATTGTCTGTATTGTGTACAATGCAAAGACCTATATATAGGCCAGCTAAATAAATCTAAATAAAACTCCTAAGTATACTAAAATTCTAATTTAATCTTAAAAAAGAAGTAGTTTTAAACTAAACTTTCTTGTTAACATAAAATTCCTAAATATCTTAAAATACTTAATAATTATAAAAAATTTAGAATAAAATAATAATAAAATAAAAAGAGCTGATAAATAAAATATTGGGCTCATATATAATAAAAATTAAGCCTAAAACTCAAACCCAATATGAAACGTCTAGGCTTGTGAAATGCCTAAGCTTGTCAGCATCTTCCACATGGGCTTGTCATCATAGATTGAGAGTTTAGGCCCATGAACATAATTAGTCTCTTCTAATTCATCATTACACCAGAATTCATCATCTTGAAACTTCAACTCTTCTTCTCGAATTTTCTTTGTGATAAAGTCTTAAACTACTAAATTGAGTTTTGACTTTATCTATTTGGATTTAGATCTCGTAATTGGGCCTTGAGGAAAACTAAGCTCATCTCTATTATGGCCTTTGAATTGTGCTGAGTTGCTCATATCATATAAGGTCAGTAAGGGTATCTTAAACCCGTTCTGTGTTTTGATATTGTGATATATGTGTAAGTATGTTCCTACAAGCATGTGTATCTATCTAATTATATGATCTGTTATTTGCTATTTGCATTATAGCATACCATGATATTATGTTGCATTGCATTGGGGTGGGATTGATGATGAAGTGAAGGAAGATCTGAAAGGCTTCTAGCCTGTTATCTAGCAGCTAGGCTGTATATATTTGTTACGTGTCGATTTACGGTACCTTATGGTGTGTAGGGTTGGATGGGTTGGTTTTATCCCCATACTTAGTGTGTAGGTCTGGGTGGGTCGATTTTATCCCTACATGGTGTATAGGGTTGGACGGAGATGGTGTGCAGGATTGGTGGGCATGATTCTGTTTCTGATCTGATTATATCTGATTATTTTCTAAGTGGGCTAAGGCCCACACCGATTCTGTAAAGGGCTCAGGCCCGATTTATGACTGTATTTTGATATCTATTTTTATGCATGCTATACTATAGGGATGTACACACTAAGTTTGTGAAAACTTACCCTTTATCTGTTTATCTGTCAGGTAATCCCCAGCAGTAGATGGATCGGTGTAGCGGAGGGCTCGACGGTGACCACTACTAGATACATTTTGATTTCACAGCTCTAAAGTTTAAATTTTGCTTTATTTATTATTGATTTATTTCTGTGAATTTTTATGTAACGTGGACTTTGGGACTATTTTTGTTTAACTTGGGATTTTGAGCTGCTTTATGGTTTATAAACTGCAACACTACAAAACATTGTTTTACAAAATTAATTAAGAGCTTCCACGTAAAAGAGAAGGGTTTAAGCAATTGAGTTAGTTCGCAATTTTAAGACCTAAGTAAAGATAATCACTGGAATGATTTTAACTTGATGAGGTATTTTCAAAAATACTTTCATGTGACATCGCTAGATTCGGCCATAACGTCTAGGCCGGGTTTGGGGTGTTACATATAGTGGTATCAGAGCTAAGTTGCAAAACTCGATTGTGGTTTTGGGTTTTAAATTTGGTTTGAGAAATGATTTGTACATGATTTAAAATGCTTTGATACTGAGTAAGTGGTACACTGAGTCTCCGGTACCGATCCTATAAGTTATTGAATCTCTATTGATTAAAAGCATGCTTAGAAATTTTGTTTAGAGTGACTGGAAACACTATTTGTATGCTATGAGATTACTATAGCTAGTATATTTTACTAAAACACTCTAGGGAGTGTATACTGAAAACTTTAGTGAGGCTACTCTTTTTCTCGTGATAACAGACTTTGAAACTTTGATATTGTACTGCATAAAATATTTGTTAATAATTATCGGAATTGTACACTGATTTGTATAAAACTTTCAATACAGATAATTTTTGATATCTACGATGAGGACTAGAGGTACTCGTGGATGGGGTACTTGGAAACACAAAAATTTATAGATTTTTTCATACCCATTTTTACTTAAAATTGTGCAGTTTTGGTAAAATTCTTGCCGAAAAATAATTAATTTTATTAAAATTATGAAATTGTATTAAAAATATGAACAAATTAAATTTTAGTCAATTTTATAATTACTTTTAATGAATTTTTATTATTTTCGACAGATTCGCACAAAGGGCGAAAATTAACTCGGCAGACACCGCTAGAAGCACAAAATCGAGAAACAATTTGAAGTATCGAGGCAAATTAATTTCCAGCCCAAGACGGTCCAAAAATATGTGTATTAATTCATAAAATAATTAATTTTAATTTATACTCAATTAATTTGGGTTAATAAATTATTATTAATTAAATTATGAAAGAAAGGGGTCCAGTTGAGCAGTACCGGTTAGACCGAATAAATTGAACTGAACGAGCCACAATTTGGTCAACCCAGAACCATCCATATGCTGACTCAAATCAGCATTTTAGCTGATTAAATGAGTTTGCGAAAAGGTCCTTGAAAGACTTCCAAAATGCATCCAAACCCTTCATTTAATTATGGCTTTTCGAATTTGCCCTAGGCTAGTTTTAGGAAAGTTGAAAGCCATCAACTTTGCCATGTGTGTAGCCGGCCAAGGAATTTCTCATTGGCTGCTAGGATTTGCTATTTTTAGCAACCTTCCTTAGCTATAAAAAGCCCCCTTGCTACCTATTCAAAGCATCCCTCAACACTCTTTATTCTCTCACAATTCTCTTTTCCTTTCTCTCTTTCCCTCTCCATTTTCCCTCTCATTTCCACCTTGTTCTTGTGTTGATTAGTTCTCTTAGAAAAGAGGTGTCTCTTCAGCCATATTGAGCTACAATTGAGTGTCCGTAGAAGCCTTGATCGGCAGAGACAACAAAGGAAAAAGAACAGAGCAACCTAGTCAAGCTACGGAAAAACACCAGATTTGCTTCTTATTCCCTATCTCTTTAAATTTTGTTATTTTTATGATGAACATGTTTATGGATATTCATATTGTTGGAATGGTTAATTTAATCAACTTAGCTTGAATCTAATTCGTGTTGGGTTTATTGCATTTCGTCCTCTTAAATTATTAAAATTGTGTTTATGCTGTTATAGGCCTCGGTAAATTGCTTGATTAAGTAAAATCATGCCTAAGTTATTATTACATTACAATTGTTAGATAACTAATGAGTTAATTATTTAAACGCATTGAAATTGTAATTATTGGACACGGTATTTAATCAGTGCATGTTTATTCTTCTAAGGTAGTTGAAGATTAAATTAGCATTGTATTTGGCGATACATATGCCTTCATAACTTAGATTATTGTGATTAAATTGTTACAATGTAGGGATACTTTGTTACCTCACATAGTCTTTATTTGTTTATTAAGATTTGTTTAATCATCTTGACATAGGGATATGTTAAGGAGATAAACGGGTTTTGGTAAGCAAATATGTTCATAAGTTAGCAAGTTACCGAGTTGCCGTGAAATTAGTCGTAATAGTGTAAACATAAGTTTAATAATTCTAAGTTAAAGAAATGTGATTAATTCAACACAATTATGTCATCTTAATTAAATATTATTTGAAATCGTGCATTTAGAACTCTTGTTTTATTTTAATTATTTTACTTAGTTTTTAACCCTTAGTTTTTAATCATCGTATTAAAACCAAAATATTTTTCATGACTAACGTATTTTACAATTAATTTCATAAATAGTCCTTTTTACAGTCCTTATGGGTACGATAACTTGACATTTACTTGTCACTTTATTACTTGTTGCGATTGTGTACACTAGCACATTTTCGTTGTTCCAAGTTTTTGGCGCCGTTGCTGGGGATTATTTTAAAAAGCCATTATTTGTCAATTTGTTAGTTTTACATTTTGGTTTAATTTTCTGTTAAATCTTAATTAATTTTTCTGTGAATATTTCAAGTGTTTATGAGTATTGACCGAATTATTGACTTACTCCCTGTAGACTGTGAGATAGAACGAACCTTTCGACAGCGAAGAAGACAAGCAAATTAGAGAAGGACTAAAGAGATAAACCTCGAAAATATGAATCAAGGAAATGGAGCAAACCTTGCTCAAAATCCTATCCTTATTGCTGATGATAGGGATAAAACCTTAAGACAATACGCCGTGCCAGTGTTTAATGATCTTAATTCGGGTATTAGGAGACCTGAATTCGAGGCACAATAATTTGAGCTGAAGCTAGTCATGTTCTAGATGCTTCAGACGGTGGGCCAATTTAGTAGAATGCCTACCAAAGATCTTCATCTTTATTTAAGACTATTCGTGGAGGTGAGTGACTCTTTCAAATTAAGTAGAGTACCCGAAGATACATTACGATTGAAGTTGTTCCTATATTCGTTAAGGGACAAAGCTTGAGCCTGGTTGAACTCATTGCCACCGAACTCAATTTTCACATGGCAAGAGCTAGCAAAAAGATTCCTTATGAAGTATTTCCCACCTAGCAAGAATGCTAAGTTGAGGAACGAGATCACTACCTTCCAACAAATGGATGATGAATCCTTGTATGAGGTATGGGAAAGATACAAAGAGTTATTATGGAAGTGCCCTCATCATGGATTCCCGCATTGCATCTAACTTGAGATGTTTTATAATGATCCCAACGCTCACACGAGGAAGGTAGTGGACGCTTATGCTAATGGTGCTCTCCTTTCTAAGTCTTATAATAAGGCTTATGAAATTATCGAGAGGATTTCTAGCAATAATTATCAATGGCCAACCAATCGAGCAGCGTCAGGAAGACGAGTTGCTGGAATACACGAAGTAGATGCTCTTACTTCACTCGTATCTCAGGTATCATCAATATCCTCAATACTTAAAAATCTTATCATTAATATCCTCAATGCTTAAAAATCTTACTGCTAATGGGTCTAATAGTTTTGTAGCACAACCACCTAAGCAATTTGAGAATATAGCATGTGTCTATTGTGAGGAAGGACATTTGTTTGAAGAATGTCCATCAAACCTAGAATCTGTATACTACATGGGTAATTAGAACCAAAATCGCAGAAGGCAAGGATTGCAATCGAACTTTTATAACCCATCGTGGCAAAATCACCCAAATTTTTCCTAGAGTAACCAAGGAGTTGGAACCAGTAACCCTTACGCCCAACCTAGACCAACCCAGCCGCTTAGTTTCCCTTAACAAGTTCAAAAAATAGCTCAAGCTAAATCATCCAGTAGCTTAGAGAATTTATTGAAGGCATACATGGTGAAGAACGGTGCCACTCTAAGAAATTTGGAGAATCAAGTGGGCCAGCTTGCTACTAAACTCAGGAACTGACCACAAGGTGTTTTACCTAGTGTTATAGCGAATCTGAGAAATTTAGGGAAGGAGTATTGCAAAGCGCTGAAATTGAGGTGCGGAAAGATGGTAGAGCCCAACACTATTGAAGCTGAAAATGAGCAAGTTAATGCTTAAGACTCAGAGGAAGTTCAATCGAGTGTTGAGATTCCAGTTTCACCAGAACCAGAATCTATAAAACCCGACAAGGTAACTTCAGAACCAGCTAATTCTGATCAACTAACAACTTTGTTAGAGACAGAATTACTATAGAAGATGAATCAACCATTACCAGTTCCAGTAAAGAAACCACCACCACCTTACCCTCAAAGACTTTAAAAGCAAAAATAGGAGATTCAATTCAAGAAGTTCTTAGACGTACTCAAGCAACTTCATATCAACATCTCGTTGGTTGAAGTCCTTGAGCAAATGCCAAATTATGTCAAGTTCATGAAGGATTTCCTGTCTAAGAAACGAAGACTTGGAGAATTTGATATGGTAGCTTTGACGAAGAAATGTAGTGCATATCTTTAGAACAAACTACCCTCAAAGTTGAAAGATCCTGGATGTTTTAGCATACCTTGCAACATTGGAGCAACATATTATGGTAAGGCATTATGTGACTTAGGTGCAAGTATTAACTTGATGCCTATGTCAATATGTAGGAAGTTGGTGATAGGTGAAGTTAGACCTACTATGGTTACACATCAACTAGCAGATCGATCCTTAGCACATCTAGAAGGAAAAATTGAGGATGTATTGGTACATGTAGATAAATTTATCTTTCCTACTGACTTTGTAATTCTAAATTTTGAAGCAAATAAAGAAGTGCCAATTATCCGTGGAAGACCATTCTTAGCAACCGGAAGGACCCTTATTGATGTGCAGAAGGGCAAGCTTACTATGTGTGTTCAGGATGATCAGGTAACGCTTAATGTTTTTAAGTCAATACGATTTCTTGGCACAATTGATGATTATTCTGCAGTATCCGATTTTGAAGAATTAATAGTGGAGAAGGAGCCCAACTATGTTGAGAATCTGTTGAAACGAATTCTGACATCAGATCCTCTAAAATGATGAAGAGGACGATGAATACTTAGCTTTGTTAGAAGCTAATCAAAAGGGATTTAATCTGCACTCCCATTTTGAATCTTTAGAATTAGAGAAAAGGGATTACACCTAACCAAAAGTGTCAATTGAGGAGCCACCTAAATTAGAACTCAAGGTATTACCTTCACATTTAAAATATGTTTATTTAGGTAATGCTTCTACTATGCATGTGATTGTTTCAATAGAATTAACTACTGAACCAATCGAGAACGAGAATAACGAGTTGATACCAATTAGAATGGTTGCGGGATGGAGAATTTGTATTGATTACCGGAAGCTGAACAAGGCAACTAGGAAAGATCACTTTCCTTTGCCATTCTTGGACCAGATGCTCGATAGACTCGTGGGCCAAGACTATTACTGTTTTCTCGATGGATACTAGGGGTATAATCAGATTATAGTAGCACCAAAAGATCAACACAAGACAACATTCACCTGTTTGTACGGTACATTTGCATTTAGATGCATGCCATTTGGTTTATGTAATGCACCTACTACATTTCAAAGATGTATGATGTCAAGACAATATTCACCTATTCCTACGGTACGTTTGCATTTAGACGTATGCCATTTGGTTTATGTAATGCACTTGCTACATTTTAAAGATGTATAATGTCAATTTTTACTGACATGGTTGAGAAGTATTTGGAAGTTTTTATGGATGACTTTTAGTATTGGAGACACTTATGATGATTGCTTAGCCAATCTAGCTAAGGTACTAAGGCGATGCGAAGAAACAAACCTATTACTCAACTGGGAAAAGTTCCATTTCATGGTACAAAAAGGGATTGTTTTAGAGCATCGGATATCGAGACATGGGATTGAGGTAGATAAAGAAAAAGTAGACATTATTAAGAAACTCCCACCTTCAACATCTGTAAAGGGTGTTAGGAGCTTTTTGGGCCATGCTGATTTCTATCGTAGATTTATCAAAGACTTCTCCAAAATTGCAAAACCTTTGTGCAAATTATTGGAGAAGGATACGATGTTCAAGTTTGATGAGGAATGTTTAAGAGCATTCAAGGATTTGAAGAATCGATTAGTTACGGCACCGATAATCGTCACACTAGACTGGGATCTGCCATTTGAATTGATGTGTGATGCATGTGACTTCACGATTGGAGCTGTCATGGGCAAGCGAAGGAATAAAGTTTTTCATCCAATCTGCTATGCAAGCTGGACTCTAATAGGAGCTCAACTGAATTATACGGTAATAGAAAAAGAGTTACTTACTATTATGTTTGCTTTTGACAAGTTTCGATCTCATCTTGTAGGTACCAAAGTGACTGTCTATACGGATCACTCGGCAATTAAATATTTACTTGCCAAGAAAGATGCTAAGCCGGGACTAATCTGATGGGTACTTCTACTTCAAGAGTTCGATCTAGAAATTCAAGATCGAACGGGAATAGAAAACTAAGTAGCAGATCACTTGTCTAGATTGGAGCCGCAAGAAGGGAATTCTCCACTTGTACCGATTCAGGAGACATTTCTAGATGAACACATACAGAAGGTAAATCATGCCCATAATACCCCTTGGTTTGCTGATATTGCTAACTATTTAGTTTGTGGTTTGATGCCGATTGATAAGACGTATCAATAAAGGAAAATTTTTCTTCACGATGTGAAGTACTATTTCTGGGAAGAGCCATATTTGTTTAAAAAGTGTGCAGATTAGATGATCAGGAGATGCGTGGCAGAAGAAGAAATACCGAAGATTTTATACCACTGTCATTCAACTCCGAGTGGGGGACACTTCGGAGGTACTCATACTACAACCAAAGTATTACAAGCCAGATTCTTTTGGCCCACACTATTCAAGGATGCATAAGCTTACGTAAAGAGTTGTGATTGATGTCAACGGGTCGGAAATGTCACCAACAGAAATGAGATGCCTCGAACAAATACCATTGAGGTAGAATTATTTGATGTTTTAGGTATTGACTTTCTTGGTCCTTTCCCTCCGTCTTTTGGCCACAAGTACATATTGGTAGCAGTAGATTATGTGTCCAAATGGGTCGAGGCTAAATCTTATCTGACAAATAATGCTAAGGTTGTGAGCAAAAACACGTGTTCACAAGGTTTGGAACCCCAAGAGCTATTATCATCGATGAAAGGTCCCATTTTGTGAAAAAGTGGTTAAAATGGTTATTAGATAAGCATGGAATGAAACATAAGGCTACTACAGCTTACCATCTGCAGACGAATGGGCAAGCTGAGCTGGCAAAAAAAGAGATCAAAGGCATACTTGAAAAGGTAGTTTGCCTGAATCAACGAGATTAGTCCAAAAGACTAGATGATGCTTTATGGGCTTACGAAAACAGCATACAAGACACATTTAGGGATGTCACCCTATTGGTTGGTCTTTAGAAAAACCTGTCATCTACCCTTGGAGTTAGAGCACACACCTTATTGGCCTCTTCAACAACTCAACTTGGATCTTAAGCTTGCTAAAGAGAAATGGATGCTCCAACTCAATGAGCTAGAGGAATTCCGAATGTCATGACAAGCACATTCACGTTCGAGAATTTGAAGCAAGTCAGCAAGTTTTGTTATTCAACTTCAAATTCAGGTTCTTTCCAAGTAAGTTAAAATCATGTTGGTCCGGTCCATTTACGATTCATCGCATCTATCCCTATGGAGTTGTTGAACTCCAAGGTAAGGAAGGTAATTTTCGAGTCAATGCTCAACACTTGAAAAATAACTGGGGAAATAAAATTGAACGTGATACAATCTCATTCATTTTATTAGATAGTTAACTATTCTTGTTCTCTTTTAAATAAATTGTTTAGGGTCTATTTTTGGGTTTATTATGTTTAAATAAACTCTGTTGAGGAGATTAGAACTTAAGCGGGACCGCTTGTGACCCCTCCAATCTTTCCAGGGAATTTATTTTTACATAAATTTCTAAGAAGTTATTTCCTAAATGACAAAATAAATTTTTAGTTTTTCAAATAAAAGGGTCAATTTTGATCCAAGTTTTAATTTGCAACTCAATTTTAAATTTTCATAAGTCTAGGGACTTAATTGAATTATTTTTAAAATTTGATTGCTCTTTTTGTAAATAATAGAAACTAGGCGCCTCTTTTTGTAAATATTTTCAAAAGGCATCTAGAATTAATATTTTTACCTAATATTATATATTTATATATTAATGTGATAAGCTTTAATATATAATTATATCTATTATAATTTATATATTAATTTTTATCAACTTAGCTTAGAACTAGGATTAATTTTATTTTAATTATATTTTATTCTTATCTCAATAATTTAATAGCAATTTGATAATTTCATATACATATATCTAATTATTAGTTGTTGATAATTTTAATTATTAGATTAGAATTAGACTCTTATTTTAATTATTAAATTATACTAATAGTTCTACTTTAAGTCCTATTACTCATACTATAAATACCACCTTGTTCTTCCCCATTCATGCATCACCCAAAACCCCAAAGCACCAAACCTTCAAAGTTTCGCAAGCCTTAGCCACAATAGCCATTCGGACAGCAGCCAGCTTCAACACACCGCACGCCCACCACGTGCACAGCTTTACGTGTTTGCCGCTCCAGCTCCAGGCTGTGTCGCCCACCAGCAGCACCTGCGCCCAGCAACCCTTGCTGCTCCAAGCCACAACACACACACCTTCTGCCAAACGCCTGTGTTGCTGCTCGTTTCTAGCCCCAGCTGTGCATCCCTGCTCTCACATGCACCAAGCCCGCACGCCCTAGCTGCTGTCCAAGTGCTTGTACGGCTCACCACCTACACCCACCTTGAGCCACCAACCCTCCAACCCATCTTAAATCGATTTCTTTTGTTTCTAAATTATTGTTTTTTATTTTTCTTAGGAGTTCTTATATTTTTACAAAGAAGGTGGTAAGACCTAATTTTCTCTTAAATTTTAATTTTATTCATTTATTTAATTTTTCAATTTATTGAATTATTAATAATTTTTATTAATTAAATTTTTGAGGAAATAAATTTTTCCATCTTATGTTCAGGTTAAACATGTCTCGTAAGAGAACTCGTGCCTCCGCACAAATTGACGAAACGCAAAATAAGTTCCACTGTGAAGAAGCCAAAGTAAGATACGAAAGTATCTTGAAAAACCAATAGATGCATCCAGAGAAAGGCTTCACATTGAAGGAAAGCAACTACAGAGACGTTATGGCACGTATTCGTCAAGTTGCTGAGGCCCTCAATTGGGAATTGTTTTGTGAAAAGAGACCAAGTGTGGATGAGGATCTAGTTCGTGAATTCTATGCGAACTTAACCTCAAGCGAGTTGACAGAATTTCCAATTCATGGAATCAAGGTACCAACAAATCCAAATGCTATTAATGAGTTCTTTTGTAACACCCCTTCGCCGAGACCATCGCCGGAGTGGAGAACGAGACGTTACCAGACTTACCTTAGTAGTTCGGGGCATAAAAAATTGGTTTTAAAAGTAATTCATTCACTTTCATCCAATATATCCCTAAAATGGACCATCGAGGCCCTAAACATGCAATTGGAATGGTTCGGGAACAAACCGTGAACATTTAAAAATTTTCCCATTACTTACACAAATTAAAACAATTTATTTTACTGTTCATAATAAAATTGTCCACCTGCATAACAGTCACTAAATTAATTATAACTTGAGTTACGAAACTCAAAATTTAAGTTTATAAATTTTTCCTGAAACTAGACTCATATATCTTCTTACCACAATTTTTCCAGAATTTTTGGTGTGGCCAGTTAGTACTGTTTATTAGTTAAACTTTCCCCTATTTCGCAACCTAGCAGACCTGACTCTCTTAACTAAAAATCAATTATCTATTAGAACAGTTTTAATATAGTGATTCCACTTATTTCTAATAAAAACAGACTCACTAAGGAATCTAGGAATATAAATTATAACTCATAATTATTTTTTTACAATTTTTAGTGAATTTCTAAAATCAGAACAGGGGATCACGAAATCCCTCTGAACCAGTTTCACAAGAATTTAAATATCTCAGAATATAGACTTCCTTTGCTTGCTCTATTTCATTTCTCTGAAAATAGACTCAATAAGCTTTAATTATATATCTTATTAACCATTTAATTCCATTTCTATAAGTTTTAGTGATTTTTCAAATTCACGTCACTGCTGCTATTCCAAAACTGTTTCATGGCCAACTTTTACTCTTTCATAATTTCTTTGCATAAACTATCATTTAGGCATACATAACATCAAATCATGTTCTTAATTAGCCATTCAATATCTAATCACTATCAAGTATTCACATGTCATTCTTTAATCATACCATAAGGACATACACACAAAATGACCAAGTCCCTATACATGCCATAACTCAAAACATTTCAAATTACAAAATACCGAGATAGCCTTTGATAGTGTGTGACGAATTTTGACGTCCTTACGATCCCCAAATTGGCTTGGCTACACTATAAAAGAGAGAAAGGAAAATGAGTAAGCTACAATACTTAGTAAGTTTACAAGTAAATAAATGACAACATTCGCCAAGTATAAATATACTCATATTATACCATCAACTAACAAAATCTTTATTTTACTTCTCCACTTACTCTTTAACTTTCCTGTTTATCATTCCTTTACCAGAACTTTCTTGTAACATAGCCTGTATATTAGGCCAATGAACTGTTTGGAATACTCAGGATACTTGGGTTTTCCTGCCTGATAATAGTCTACCCATGCCATGCTCTAAGCATGGTCTTTCATGGGATGTTCCCTGTGCTGCCAAAGCCATATATCTAATATGGGCTTACATGGGATATTCCTGAACTGTCTCAACCTGCCAATGCCATATGTTTGATATGGACTTACATGGGATGTTCCTCAACTATCTCAACCCAAAATGTCATGACATTTCGTATCCCATACATTTCTAAGGTTCAAACGGGCTTTCTAATACTTTTTCTCTGTTATCTCATCTTTGATTCAACTTGGAATATTCTCATAAAATAAATGTATATATCCTGGAAATTAACAACATTAATATAAAATATTGAAATATTGCATTTATTTACCATAAACTTACCTCGGTGGAAAATACGATCAACTTGACAACTTAATCTTCATTCTTCTTGATCTATAATTAGCAAATTTAGCTTATTTAATACTCACATTTATCAAAACAGTCCTTAACTCTAACTTTGGCAAAATTACAATTTTGCCTTTAAACTTTTGCATATTTACACTTTTACCCCAAAGCTCAGAAATTAAACTTTTTCCCTAATTCTTATGTTTTAGGACATGCTGATCATTTTCCCTTAATGGCAACATCAAACTCTCACTCTAGCATGTACTTATGAACATTAGGTATTTTTACCGTTTGTGTCGTTTTATTCGTTTTCACTTAAAATCAAGTAGCACAAGTTGTTTAACATAATTTAAAACTTCATATTCCATCATAAAACATCAAAATAAACATATTTCACCTCTGGGTATTTTTCCAAATATGAACCCTCGGTTAAATTATTGCTAGAATAAGCTAAATCGAGTTATTGGGACTCTAAAAACGTAAAGAACATTAAAAATGGGGCTTGGATGCACTTACTATGAGCTTGAGAAGTTGAAGAAACCCTAGATATGGATACACATGAGTTTCAGCCCTTATGGAGAAGATGATAACAATTTTGCCATCTTTTTTCCCTTTTAATTCCTTTTAATTACCAAATGACTAAAATGCCCTTCATTAAAACTTTGGTTACTTTTACCAATGTATGTCCATTTTTTTCCATGAAAACCTAATAGTATAATTACCATTTAAGGACCTCTACTTCAATTATGCTCTTCAATTTAATCCTTCCTATCTAGAACTCATATTTATCAACTTTTGCAATTAAGCCCTAATAGGCAAATTAAACATGCAATTCATGAAATTTTTTATCAATATTCTAACACATGCATCTAATCACTTGGTAAATCATAAAAATTTATTAGAATAAACTTTTCTATCTCGAATTCATGGTTTGGCAACCACTGTTCCGTTTAGGCCCTATTTTAGGATGTTACATCTTTGAATTACCTGATTTCGAAAATGATGAATAATCTTCTTTGTTGAGAAACATTAAGCCTGAAAATCTACAAGAAATTCTCGAGGAACTTACAGCTCTAGATTCTAAGTGGGTTGTGTCAAAGCAAGGAATCCGCACGTGTCGAAGAGAATATTTGACACCACTTGCGAAGGTATGGTTTTATTTCATTTGTTTCAGCTTTATGACTAGTTCGCATGGAACTATAATCTCATTAGAGCGAATGGTCCTATTATACTCAATTTTAACTGCGAAGACCATTGACGTGGGCAAAATCATCCTAAGAGAAATGCAGAATTGTGCCGTTAGATGTTCTTGCCCAGCTTATTTTCCCTTTACGATAACAATTCTGTGCTGAAAAGCTAAAATTGTTACGAACGTAAAGAAGACAGGGTATAGTCAAGGCACAATCATCGATTGGGACCTTTACCGAGTAGCTAGAGATTCTATTCTACAGCAACGAGTTGAAGAGAGTGAGGATCCCGAAAAAGCAGAAGATGACCCCATAGAGATCGAGCCAGAGCAACCAGCTGAAGTCCCTAATAAGGTAGAACCAATGGAATCAGAAGCTAAACCTGATATCGAAACTTCAATGTTTAAAGCTCTACTGCCTAGCCCAAATCTTCGAGAAGAGCTGTCAAGCTGACGGACTTAATGTAACACATGCAATGGCAGCAACAAGCCTACTGGAGATACTAAAAAATAAGGAATGACTGGATGAGGAGTGCCCTTAGGAAAATTTACAATGACCCATTTATTTTTGTGCCTAAGTTTCCAGATTTCATATTTGAACCATGGAGTCCATTATCAAAGAGGAAGTGAAGCGATTCATGGAAAGGCAATAATGATGGAGCAAAAGATGAGTCAAATTCGGAAAGATCGGCAAACAAATAAAAAGGGAGGACCTCAACTTTATTTTATTTTTATTCTTAGGTTATTTTAGGATTAGATTAATCAGGAATTTTTATTTTTACATAATAAAACAAGAGATAGGAATCATGAATAAAATATGAGCAAGTCACAAAGTCTAAAGTGTGGCAATAGATATATACATGTCTAGGATTAGATTTAGGGAGAGCTTGGTACTTAAGCAGTCAAATTGACTCACCTCCTCTTTTCTAAAATCCTACCTCGTGTAAAGTATCTATTCACTTTAAACAACGAGGACAGTGTTCACTTTAAGTAGGGGGACCGAAAAATTGAATTATTTCCACTCAGAATAAAATTTTCTTTTAATTATGATTAGGATATATTTTGTTCAATAATTTGAAATTTTGTTACGTATGCTAAACTTCAGTATTAATAAAGTTCTATTATTTCAATAAATTATTATGTAGCTTAATAATGATATGAATGTACTTTTAATAAAGTATGCAAAGTCGTACCATAAAATTTTTAGTTCCTTACGAAAAATTAGGCATGCATGAAAAGTTTAAGTTTTTAGAATTGACTTAGTAATTTCTTGAGGCAAAATCCTAGGAAGCATGGAATATTGAAAATGATTTAGGCAATTATTGTTTGGACCATTTGACCCTTTCAAGCTAACCATGATAAATTTCTCCTTTGAAACCCAACTTTGAGACTATATGGCCTAATTTTATTTAGACCTTTGCAATATTTAGCCATCACTTTTCTCTTAATCTCCTTTAAAATTGTCCCAAACACTAGACTCCGTACTATTCAGAATATCGTTCAAAAATAAGTTTGGGGGAGTTGAAAAGAAATATCAATTGTAACGCCCTAAATTTTGGGCCTAGAAGAATTGGGCCTCGGGCGTGGGTGTGTTTAAATTTTAGAGAGTAAGATAGCGGCTCAGATTACAAGTTTGGAACTATTAGAATATTGACTTTAAGGTATTACAAGGGTTCTTTGAAGTTTCAAGGTTAAGGCAGACCATAGGAAAAAATTTAATTTTTGCCGTAGTGGAACCCTAGTCTCAAGTATTAGGCCTGTTAAACAAATTAAGGGAAAAGTAAGATGCAAATGGGCCTGTGGCTCAGTGGCAATGTGGCGCCACTTGGGGAGCTATAAGGTGGCATCACTATCAAGTAAGGAGGTCCAAGGTTCGAGGCTTAGAGTGGTAAATTTGGGGACTTTATTTTTGCATTATGGAAGGAAGGTAGTGGCGCTGGAGTGGAGTTTGGAAGGGAGTGTTCAGGAGAGAAATTTAAGGTAAGGATAATGGAGAGAAAATAGAAGATTAAGGTGTGGATGTGTTGGAGCTGATTGGGACTATAGGAGAATCTAGTTTCGGCTTTTGGCTATTTAAAGGGGGTGCCAAATTCCTTTGAAAGGGTTCTTTTGCTTTGCCGAATTCTTCCATTGCCAACTTCTCTTCTCCCTCTCATTCTTCTGTCGAATAACCCACCATATTTTTGCCAAAATTTCTATTAGCATGGTAGTCTTCTTTCTCTAAAAAGCCGAATCCATTATTAACCTCTTAAATGTCGAAATAGCCACATCAATTTGTCGATTTCTGTTTGTTCTCCTCCATCACAAATCGATTGCTTATATCTTCTATTAATCAAGTTTTAAAAGCTGGATCTTGTTCAGTAGCTACCTAGGCCGCAAGATCAGAGGGTAGGGTTCATAAATCGCAAGCATAATAGGGATCTACAAGTCTCTGCCGAAAAGTTATTCTCTCATTTCGGCTTTTGGGTAAGTGTTCATGATTTTGGGGATATGTGGTCGAATGGTCTACAGTAAGTGAAAGGGTGACTTAAGTGGATACAAGTCACCTATTATTTCATCTTTAATGATTGAGATTAATGCAAATCTAAGGATATTCAGGAATAGTAGCTAAGGAGGGGCTATTAGAACTGGTGGCACGCGGTAAGGTTGCGGTAAGGCTTCAGGATTTAGTAAAGTTGTAGTTTAAGTATGGAATTGATTTGAGGTTGGTATTGGTTGTAGATCGAGGCTGAGGATAGAGTAGTACGGGTCATCAATCAGGTGTGTACATACACTACACACACGACAATCGGCAAAAACCGAAATCTTGAAATCCCGAATGGGCCTGCCAAACTTGTCGGCCCAAGTGGCAAAATTGTGATATGGAATTGTATGATGGATTGACATGCATGATTGTATGATTGGATTATGAACGGGCCTAATGGCCTACATAAGCATGTTGTGGCTTAATGGGTTTATCAATATGATTGGGCTTAATGGGCCTTATGGGATTAATAGACTATAGGCCTAGTTCTGATCTCTCAAATTTTACATAAGACTTAATTAAATAATTAAACATGTCTGTGGACAAGTCGCTAGACTAAGGTGTGGCAATGGATGTGTGCATGTCTAGGATTGGATCTAGGAAGAGCTTGGTACTTAAGTGGTCCGAGGGACCCACCTCCTCTTCTCTTGAATCCTACCTAGTGCATAGTGTCCATTCACTTTCGTCGCGAGGACTTGTTGATGGGCCAAAAATCCATAATTAAAACTCGTACCATTAGAAAATTACTAAAATGCCCCTATAGGGTAAAAATTACGAAATTACCCCTCTAGGGTAGAATTACTAAAATGCCCCTGTAGGGTAGAACTACTAAATAACCCTTGTAGTGTAGAATTACCGAAACACCCTTGTAGGGTAGAAATTACCAAAATACCCCTTGGTAGTGAAATGACTGAAATACCCCTAAATGCTTTATGTGTGGAAAAAACTTGTATGTGCATTCATGAAATGTATGTTGCATTTGGGTGGGTTTTGATTGAACGGAGGAAGATTTAAGGATCGCATAGTCGCTTGACGACTGTCGATCCACCGATGGCTTGAAGCCCATTATATGAATAGCAGCCTTGCTGCAACATTGAGTAGTGCCACTGTTGGTGCTACCTTTGGAGTGTAGGGATAGGTGGGTTGATATTTATATCCCCAAAAGAGTGTAGGGTTGGAAGGGAAATGGAGTGCAGGGTTGGATTTGGGATGGGTGCATTACATTCATGAGAAATTGATGTGATTTGAGGTCAATGTGGGCTAAGGCCTAATACCACCGATATTGTTAGGGCTTAGGCCCAATGTGATATTGCATATTGATTTGATTGCTAAGGGTCGTACACACTGAGTTGCGAAACTCAGCCCTTTAAATTTAATGTTTCAGGTGACCCTCAGCAGATGGCTCGACATGGGAGAGGACTCGGAGAAGGCCACAGTTCAAGCTACTTAGGAGTTTTTTTAATAGTTTTGAATTACTTTATTTTTAATTACTTGCTTTTCAATGGATTGTAATAAGGCATTGTATCTTCGATTTGACTGTACATGGGGTTTATTATTGTTTCAACTGCCGAATCATCAAACCTAAATAAAATTTTCAAATTAAACGTGGGTTTGTAACTTATCATATGAATGTTTTTACTTAAACTTGGGCTTTCAATATGGCTTAAAAAGTATTTTGAATTTTCTAAATCACAAGCTTACGTTTTTAATTAAGCAACTTTTCCACTGAACATAATTTTTAACTGAACAAAGTCGTTTTGAAATAATCCCTTCAATGTGACATCGCCGGATTCGGCCATAATGTCTGGGTCGGGTCTGGGGTGTTACACCAATTGCTCGAAAATTGTAGTACATAAAGTGAGTGCTCATGTTAGCTTAAAAAAAAGAGCACATGTATTTGAAAAAGAGATGTACAAAAGAGCATGTGAAAGTTAAGTAAGTTGGGTCGAAGGTAAAAATTCAGAGGTTGGGTTTACACTGAGTCTAGAGTTTTAAGCCAAAAATTATCTATCTTTTACCTACCCCCAGCCTAGCCATGTTACAACCTTAATAAAGACCTATTGATTCAAGTTTCTAATGCTACCTACATTAGTGGAGAGAAATTGCTAAGATCAACATATGAAGACTTTAGTTAAACTTAATGATTGTAGCTTAGTCTTAAATAAGGGAATAAAAATCAAATTGGTAAAGGTTAGCATGTCTTTATTAAAGAAGCATTTAGTCTAATTTTGCTATTATAATAGTTGTTGAATTTAACTGGAATGATATATATACTTAAGTAGCACAACTATCAAATTTCTTGTTTTTGAGCATGAGTATATCAATTTCATAATTTTAGGAAAAATGTTGTTCTGAAGGAATTTTTCAAAGGTGTTTCTGAGAAATTCTTTTCAAAATTTGTGCATTACTCAGGACGAGCAATGAATTAAGTTTGGGGTGTGGAAATACAAAAATTTATAGATTTTTTCATACCTATTTCAGTTTAGGTAAAATTCTTGTTGAAAATTAATTAATTTTATTAAAATAATTAAATTTTATTAAAAAATGAACATATTAAATTTTAGTCAATTTTATAATTATTTTTGGTGAATTTTGATTATTTTCGACAGATTCGCGCATAAGGCGAAAATTGACCCAACAGATACCATTAGAAGCACAAAACTTAGAAGTAATTTGAAGTATCGAGGCGAATTAATTTCCAGCCCAAGACGGTCCAAAAATATGTGTATTAATTCATAGAATAATTAATTTTAATTTATACTTAATTAATTTGGGTTAATAAATTATTATTACTTATAGTATGAAAGAAAGGGGTCTAGTTGAACCGCACCGGTTGGACTGAATAAATTGAACCGAACCAGCCACAATTTGGGCAGCCTAGAACCGTCCTTATACTGACCCAAATCAGCATTTTAGCTTATTAAATGAGCTTGCAAAAAGATCCTTGAAAGACTTCCAAAATGCATTCAAACCTCTCATTTAATTATGGCTTTCCGGATTTGCCCCAGGCTATTTTTAGCAAAGTTGAAAGCCACCAACTTTGCCATGTGTGTGGCCGGCCAAGGAAGGTCTCTTTGGCTACTGGAATTTGATATTTTTAGCAGCCTTCCTCAGCTATAAAGAGCCCCCCTTTCTGCCCATTCAAAGCATCCCTCAACACTCTCTCATTCTCTCCCAATTCTATTCTCCTCTCTCACTTTTCCTCTCCATTTTCCCGCTCATTTCCCCCTTGTTCTTGTGCCAATTTCTTGTCTTGGAAAAGAGGTGTTTCTTCAGCCATTTTGAGTAGTAATTGAGTGTTCGTAGAAGCCTTGATTGGCAAAGACAACAAAGGAAGATGAACGGAGCAACCTAGTCAAGCTACGGAAAAACACCGGATTTGCTTCTTGTTCCCTATCTCTTTCAATTTTGTTGTTTTTATGATGAACATATTTATGAATATTCATATTGTTGGAATGGTTAATTTAATCAGCTTAGCTTGAATTTAATTTGTGTTGGGTTGATTGCATTTCGTCCTCTTAAATTATAAAATTGTGTTTATGCTGTTATAGGCTTCGATAAATTGCTTGATTAAGTAAAATCATGCTTAAGTTATTCTTGCATTACAATTGTTAGATAAATAATGAGTTAATTATTTAAACGCATTGAAATTGTAATTAATAGACACAATATTTAATCAGTGCATGTTTATTCTTCTAAGGTAGCTGAAGATTAAATTAGCATTGTATTTGGCGATACATATGCCTTGCATAACTTAGATTATTTTGATTAAATTGTTTCAAGGTAGGGATACTTTGTTACCTCACATAGTCTTTATTTGTTTATTAAGATTTATTTAATCATCTTGACATAGGGATATGTTAAGAAGATAAACGAGTTTTGGTAAGCAAACATGTTCATAAGTTAGCAAGTTACCGAGTTGCAGTGAAATTATTCGTAACAATGTAAATATAAGCTTAATAATTCTAAGTTAAAGAAATGTGATTAATCCAACACAATTATGTCATCTTGATTAAATCTTATTTGAAGTTGTGCATTTAGAACTCTTGTTTTATTTTAATTATTTTTCTTAGTTTTTAACCCTTAGTTTTTAATCATCGTTTTAAAACCAAAATATATTTCATCACCAAAATGTTTTGCAATTAATTTCATAAATAGTCATTTTTACAATCCTTGTGGATATGATAACTCGACATTTAGTTGTCACTTTATTACTTGTTGTAATTGTGTACACTTGCACATTTTTGTCATTCCAGTACTAGAGGCTGTGGTAGAAGCCGTAGAGGGGCTCGAGCTGAGTCCTGTGCATCTGATACGATTCTGAATCCGGATACTAGTGAGACGCCGGTGTCACCCATTACTGAGACTAGGCTGGATCTTATGATCGAGCGGTTGGGGATGACGCACTGTCCCAAGCGACGTTCGGATTGTGGAGAGGGTCACTGGGCTCAATATTGGATCTGGGGGCCATGGTTCGATTACGGAATGACTTCGGTCCAATGGGGCTGAGTTATTTAGGGGCATCGCTGGAGTTGCTCCTAACGTGGCTGAGTATTTGATGGAGGCCACAAAGCGTATTATGGACGATTTGGATTTTACTGGTGAGCAAAAGCTCAAGGGGGCAGTATCATTGCTTCATGACGAGCCATACCAGTGGTGGCTCACTGTTAATGAGGGCACTCAACCCGATCGTCTATTCTGGAATCTGTTTAAGATGGCCTTCCAGGGTAAATATGTGAGGGCCAGCTATGTGGATGCTAGGAGGCGTGAGTTCCTTAATCTTACACAGGAGGACCAATCTGTGGCCGAGTATAAGGCCAAATTTCTGAGTCTGAGTCGTTATACAATAGGCATGGTGGCAACTGAGTATGAGCACTGTGTCCGATTTGAGGATGGTCTCCAAGATAGTTTGCGAGTTTTGATAGGTCCTCAGAGGGAGCGGGATTTCTCTGTATTGGTCGACAAGGTGAAGATTGCCGAAGAGGTGAAGAGCTCAGAGCGCCAGAACTGAGAAAAAGGGAAGGCTAAGTGGATTTTGAGCGTTCGAACACTGGGATGAGGCCTAAGAAAAAGGTCAGGACTAATGGGCCTGTGAGAGTTGGGCCTACTGTGGCACCTGTTAGGGTTGCTCTATGTGGACATTATGGTAGACGCCATCCGAGCGAGTGTTGAAAAGCTACTAGGGCTTGTCTTAGATGTGGGTCGACTGAGCATCGAGTCAAGGATTGTTCGCTGAGGGTTAATCAGATGCAAGCTCCAATTATTGAGACTGCACAGCCACCGAGGGTAGTTTAACAGCCACCTAGGGGCCAAGGTCAGGCTACGGGTGGCAATGGTATAGGCCGAGGGCAGAAAGCACCGGGCAAAGGTGCTGGACCGACTGAGGCGAGGCAGCAAGCACTGGTTTATGCTACTCGTCGCCGTGAGGATGGAGATGCACCAAAGGTCATCACGGGTATGGTCCTCATCTTTAATGTACCTTACTTTGCATTGATAGACCTAGGCTCTACACAATCTTACATAGCTAGCACTGTGTCTGAGACTTTAGGGATTCCGTATGAGAGCACTTCTAGTGAGATATCAGTGGTGAGTCTGTTGAGGCAGTCTATTAGAGTTAGGAAACTATTCTGAGATATACTGTTGGAGGTCCAAGGGACGGTATTTCTAGCTGATTTGATGGAGCTCCCGTTTGGGGAGTTTGTTTGAATTTTAGGCATGGACTAGTTGGTGAAACATCGATGAGTCTGGATTATGCTGAAAAGAGGGTTGTTCTGGGAACCGAGGAGTATAATGAGGTAGTCGTGAGGCATTCTTGGCCTATATCAATGTTTTGGATTCTGTGGACTCTTTGATTAAGGACATCTGAATTGTGAGGGACTTTCCAAATGCTTTTCTACAGGAACTATCGAATTGCCTCCGAGCCGAGAGGTGGAGTTTATGATCAAGTTGATTCCTGGTACAGCACTGATGTCTATCGCCCCTTACCGAATGGCACCAAAGGAGTTAACAGAACTTAAGGCTCCAATACAAGAGCTGTTGGATTGTGGGTTTATTCGTCCCAGCGTGTCTCCATAGGGAGCACATATTCTGTTCATAAAGAAGAAGGATGGTTCAATGAGGATGTGTATCAACTACCGCCAGTTGAATTAGTTGAGGTTAAGAATAAATACCCACTTCTGAGGATAGACGACTTGTTCGACCAGTTTAGAGGGGCTTCTGTGTTCTCCAAGATTGATCTACGATCAAGGTATAATTAGTTGAAAATAAAGGAGGTCGATGTGCATAAGATAACATTAGGACTCGTTATAGACATTAGGAGTTCCTAGTTATGCCTTTTAGGTTGACTAATGCACTAGCGGTGTTTATAGACTTGATGAACCGTGTGTTCCAACCCTACTTGGATTAGTTCGTGGTGGTGTTTATTAACGACATTCTCGTGTATTCTAAGATGGAGGATTAGCATGATGAGCATCTTAGGGTTGTTCTACAAACTCTTCGAGAGAAAAAGCTATATGCGAAGTTCTCTAAGTGTGAGTTCTGGCTACGAGAGGTTACCTTTTTGGGCCATATGGTATCTGCTAAGGGGATTCGTGTGGATCCTCGTAAGATTGAAGTTGTGTTGGACTGAAACAACCAAAGAATATGTCTGAGATTTGGAGCTTTCTGAGGTTGGCAGGATAGTACCGTCATTTTGTGAAAGGGTTCTCTTTGATCGCAGCTTCGTTGACTAAGCTGCTGCGTAAGGGAGTTCCTTTCATTTGGACTTATGCACAACAGAAGAGCTTTGAAAAGCTCAAGACAGTATTAACCCAAGCTCCTATTCTGACACAACTTGAGCCTGGTAAGGACTTCGTGGTATATAGTGATGCGTCACATGTGGGTATGGGCTGTGTTTTGATGCAAGACGGTAAGGTAGTGGCTTATGCATCTCAACAGTTCAAGACTCATGAGGTTAATTATCTGACGCACGACTTGGAGTTTGCTACAGTAGTCTTTGCTCTAAAGATTAGGAGGCATTATCTATATGGTTAGAAGTGTACTATCTACACCAATCACAAGAGCCTCAAGTATCTCCTTACCCAGAAGGAGTTAAATCTTAGGCAGGGTCGATGGGTTGAGCTGCTTAAGGATTATGACTGCAACATCGAGTACCATCCTGGTAAGGCCAATGTGGTGGCCGATGTATTGAGCAGTAGAGCTATGACCGATCTAAAAGTGTTGTTCGCTCGACTGAGTCTATATGATGATGGGAGTTTTTTGGCAGAACTTCAAGTAAAATCGATATGGATTAATCAAGTCATGGATAAACAGAAGGGGGATAAGACTCTTGAGTGGCAGTTCCATCAGGTAGAGACTAGGACTACTTTAGATTTTTGGTTGAATGAGGATGGAGTTTTGTGCTTCCGAGGCCAGATTTGTGTGCCTACTGATGAGACATTAAGACAGTCGATTTTAAGGAAAGCGCATATGAGCCCTTATGCTATGCATCCCGATGGGAACAAGATGTACAGAGATCTTCGAGAGTTATACTAGTGGCCAGGGTTGAAATGTGAGGTGACTGATTTCGTGGCTCGCTGTTTGACATGTCAGCAGGTTAAGGCTGAGCATCAGTTGCCTTCGGGTTTGCTACAGCCAGTTAAGATACCGATGTAGAAATGGAAGCGTGTCACGATGGACTTCGTTAGTGGGTTGACTCTAGCACCAACTAAGAAGGATTCTGTATAGGTCATCATTGATCGATTGACCAAGTCAACTCACTTCATTCCTGTTAGGACGGATTTCTCCCTATTGAAACTGGCTAAGCTCTGTATCTTAGAGATAGTGAGGCTTTATGGGGTTACTATATCGATCATCTTCGATAGGGATCCTCGCTTTACATCTCGATTCTGGTAGAGGCTTCATGAGGCTCTAGGTTCGAAGCTTGACTTCAGTACTGCTTTTCATCATTAGACAGATGGTCAGTCGGAGAGGGTGATTCAGATATTGGAGGACATGCTGAGGAGCTGCGCGATAGATTTTCGAGGCAGTTTGAAGGAGTATTTGCCTTTATCAAAGTTCGCCTACAATAATAGCTACCAGTCTAGTATACAGATGGCACCTTACGAGGCACTATATGGTCATAAGTGTCGTACTCCCTTATGCTGGACTGAGTTGGGTGAGCGACGTATTCTGGCTCTTGAGTTGGTATCAGAAACTAAAGACAAAGTCTGTTTGATTCGAGAGCGTCCGAAAGCGGCTTCTGATAGGCAGAAGTCCTATGCATATTTGAAGAGGAAGGACATCAAGTATTCTGTAGGGGACTTGGTTTTCTTTAAGGTCTCCATAGAAGAAGGTTCTGAGGTTCAGTTGTAAGGGCAAGCCAAGCCCTCGGTTTATTAGGTCATACCAGATTTTCAAACAAGTGGGGCCAGTCACATATCAATTGGAGCTACCTCTGGAGTTAGATTGCATTCACAATGTGTTCCATGTTTTGATGCTGAGACGTTACCACTCTGATCCCACGCACATTGTGCCTATAGAGGAGATTGAGATTAGACTGGATCTAATGTTCGAGGAGGAGCCAGTTCATATACTAGATCGTGATGTTAAGGTTCTACGGAGGAATTCCATTCCTCTTGTGAAGGTGTTGTGGTGGAATCATAGCACTAAGGAGGCTACTTGGGAGCCAGAGGATTCGATGTGACAGCAATATCCTTATATATTTTGATAAGGTAAAATTTCAAGGATAAAATTTTCATTTAGGGGGTAGAGTTGTAACGCCCCAATTTTCCCTTAATTCCAACTTTTGTGATTTTGTAACATGGAAAAATTTTTGAATCTGTTTTGCATTTATTTGACACAATTAATGGTCTTCTTAAGTGGACATGTGCTTTGGGTAAATTGGGGAGGTCCCAAGTTTAAGTCAATACTTGGGCTAAATTTTGGGGTTTTTTTTTAATAAAGCTTGATCTTTGGATAATGGGCTTAAAAGAATTTATTTATAAAAGCTTATAAGAATGGGCCTGCTAGTCTGGTGGTTAAGAGGAGTGTCAATATGGTAAGGATCTTGAGTTTGAATCCTTACGTGGGTAAAAGGTATTATTTTTGCTACGAATTTTGGCTAGAGTTTATGTTGGACTAAAAATCTGAGTGTAAATAGTTGATGGAAAAAATTAAGGGATGTGGATAGGGGGTTAATAGTTCTATTCAGTATTGCCTCTCTTTTGCCAAAACAATTTTTCCTGTTTTCCTTTCATTCTTTCCCTTCTTGCTACCGTTTCTTCCCCAAATTCCCATTCTACTCACGAAATTTCCCTTGCTTTCCTCTTGTTTGTTTTTGATTTCGTAGTAGTGGGCTTTGCAGTTCTTCGACGTGTTAATCGTTGGTAAGTTCTTGATTATCAATCTTGAATGCTGTTTCGATTAAGTATTTAAGAGGTGTTGTATTGCTATTTAGGAGGAAATCTGGAGGTTGGAAACAACGATTCGTGGTTTGAATCGAAGCCATGCTCGATTTTGGTGGTGGTAAGTCAATTGTGCCATTTCAGGATTTATCGATTTGTAATAGTTCAAATTAGATTACTGAAATTGGACTTCCTATTGTTGATTATAGGTCTTAAAGTGCTCAGGGTTGCGTTAACGTAAAAAACGATACAGGTGTGTACTCCGATTGTACAGAAATCGCGTTTTGGTGAAAGCTAAAAACCTACTGTCGATGTCACACAGGCGTTTGGACTGCCTGTGTGGTGGCCGTCTGGTAAGACACGACCGTGGGATTGACAAACTAGGCCGTGCGCATGTGACACAAGCGCTACGGACATAGTCGTGTGAGGTCGGCGAGGCCGTATGCGAGACACCAGCTCGCCCAATTGGGTCTTGTAGGCCACACAGTCGTGTAAGTCAACATGAGTGACCTACACGAGCGTGTGGGATTTTAGGCCAGGCCGTGTGTTCCACATGGCCAAGGCCAATTTGGGCCATGTGGGCCACACAAGCGTGTGGCCCAATACGGGCAAGCCACATGAGCGTGTGAGCCCATTTTTATAAAATGTTCTGTAAGGTTGCACGGGTCACCCAAGTTGATTGTGACCTATTATAGGGCCGGTAATGATATCTTAGACCCGTTTTGTGTTCTGATATTGTGATATATGTGTAAGCAGATTCTTATAAGCATGTGTATCTGTCTGATTATATGATATGTTATCTGTTGTTTGCATTCTAGCATGTCATGATATTATGTTGCATTGCATTGGGGTGGGATTGATGATGAAGTGAAGGAAGATCTGAAAGGCTTCTAGCCTATTATCTGGCAACTATAGTGCATATATCTATTATGTACTGATTTACGGTACCTTATGGTGTGTAGAGTTGGATGGGTTGATTTTAGGCCCATACTTGGTGTGTAGGGTTGGGTGGGTCGATTTTATCCAAACATGGTGTGTAGGGTTGGAAAGAAATGGTGTGCAGGGTTGGTGGGCATGATTCTATTTCTGATTAGATTATATCTGATTCTATTTTAAGTGGGCCAAGGCCCACGCTGATTCTGTAAAGGGCTCAGGCCCGATTTATGACTGTATTCTAATATTTGTTATTATGGATGCTATGCTGTGGGGATGTACACACTGAGTTTGCGAAAACTCACCCCTTTATTTTTTATCTGTTAGGTAATCCACCATAGTAGATGGATCGGTGCAGCGGAGGGCTCGACGGTGACCACTACTAGATACATTTTGATTTCACAGTTCTATAGTTTACATTCTGCTTTATTTATTATTGATTTATTTCTGGGAATTTTAATGTAATGTGGACTTTGGGACTGTTTTTGTTTAACTTAGGATTTTAAGCTGCTTTATGGTTTATAAATTATAACACCACGAAATATTGTTTTCCAAAATTAATTAAGAGCTTCCGCGTAAAAGAGAAGGGTTTAAGCAATTAAGTTAGTTCCCAATTTTAAGACCTAAGTAAAGATAATCACTGGAATGATTTTAACTTGATGAGGCATTTTTGCAAACACTTTCATGTGACGTTGCCAGATTCGGCCATAACGTCTAGGCTGGGTTTGGAGTGTTACAATACAAGTAATTTGATTATATGAAAAAAATACAAATAGTCATTTATGCAATTTTTTAATATAATTTCCATTCATGCATAAGGATATTTAGGTCACATAAGACTTTTCAGCTTGTAACTTTTTGAGGCTTAAGACAAGTAAGGAATTCAAAGACAATAAGCATCAAAAGGTTTATAAACACAAAAATAGATTGGCACATCGTATCGATCCCTATTCTTCCCCCTTAGTGACCCTTACCTACTCACCGTATTACTTCTCCTTCTTTGACCTTCCTTGTTTCTCCACATAGGAAATCACTACATGATATAGTAACTACGGCTAGCTTACGAGTTTCTTATGCAGTAAGGAACAAGTTTTTCTTTCTTTCATGACTTTGTCACTTTCTTTTTCATCTTACCTCACTCACAAATGCTTTTTTTGCTGTTCCAAGACTTTCTCTACTCATACTGATTTTCTTTTTGAAAATTTCTTTTATTTTGCACTTTCAAGCTAACCTATAGTTCCCATATCACACCAATCTTTCCTATTTCACTCTGTTTTTGCAAACTCCACCTTGATGTATCTTCTTAACCCTCAATACGCATGGCCAGACGTCTATAGTTGTGCAGTGCAGGACCAAAGAAAAATGGCAAATACAAATTAATGATTAAGGCTCGGGGTTTGTGATGAGGTTTTGGAACGGTGGAAATGTGCAAGTGTACACAATCGTAACAAGTAATAAAGTGACAAGTAAATGTCGAGTTATCGTACCCACAGGGACTGTAAAAAGCAATATGTATGAAATTAATTAAAACACTTTGGTGAGGTAAAAATAATTTTGGTTTGAAAAGAGTGATTTATAAACTAAGATTAAAACTAAGTAAACAATTTGAATAAAATAAAAGAGTTCTAGTGCACAATTTCAAATAAGATTTAATCAAGATGATATAATTGTGTTGGATTAATTACATCTTTTTAACTTAGAATTATTAAATTCATGCTTATGCTGTTATGAATAAATTCACGGAAACCCAGTAATTTGCTAACTTATGAACATATTTACTCAGTAAAAATCCATTCATCTCTTGGAACATATCCCTATGCCAATTCAACCGATTAAATAGATTTATAAAGGTAAACATGCTATTGCACATACATACTTATTAAATTAAATTATCTCTTGCATATTCCTATGTCAATTCAACCGATTAATTCAACTTAATAAACATATAAAAGATTATGTGAAGTAACAAAGTAGCCATACCTTGAAACAATTTAATCACAACAATCTTGCAAGTTATGCAAGACATATGTATCGCCAAATACAATGCTAATTTAATTTTCAGCTACCTTAGAAGAATTAAACATGCACTGATTAAGTACTGAGTCCATTAATTGCAATTTCAATCCGTTTAAACAATTAATTCTTTAATTATCTAAACAATTATAATGCCAGATAACCTAAGCATGATTTTACTTAATCAAGTATTTTACTGAGGCCTATAACCGCATAAACACTATTTTAATAATTCAAGTAGGCAAAATATAATCAACCCAACACGAATTAAATTCAAGCTAAATTGATTAAAATAACCATTTCAACAACGATAATATTCATAGATATGTTCATCATAAAAACAACAGAAATTAAAAAGATAGGGAACAAGAAGGCAAATCCGGTGTTTCTCCGTGGTTTGACTGATTGCTCTGTTCTTCATCTCCGTTGTCCTTGCCGATTAAGGCTTCTACGAACATTTTATTGCTGCCCAAAATGGCTGGGAAAATACCTCTTTTCCAAGAGGAGAAATCGGCACAAGACTATAGGAAAATAGGATGGAAAAACGGAGAGAAAGGAGAGTGGAGAGGAAGAGAGAAAGAGTGAATGAGGGATGAGTGAAATGATCAGCAAGGGGTGGCTTTTGTAGCTGATTGTGGCTGCTAAAAATAGAAATTTCCAGCAGCCAAAGAGCCCCCCTATGGCCGGCCACACACATGGCAAGGTTGAAGCTTTCAACTTTGCTATTTTAGGCAAGGGGCAAATCTACAAAGCCTTAAATAAAGGTGGGGTTTGAATGCAAATTGGAGATTTCTCAAGGGCCTTTTTGCAAGCATATTTAATCAGCTAAACTACTGATTTGGGTCAGCCTATGGACAGTTCTGGTCAGCCCAATTAGTGGCTGGTTCGGCTCACTCCATTCGGTTCAACCAGTGCGGTTCACTCGGCCCTTTCTCCATAATTAATTAAAATTAATTTATTTAACCAAAATTAAATAGGAAAAAAATTAAAATTAATTTAATTATGAATTAATACACATTTCTGGACCGTCTTGGGTTGGAAATTAGTTCTCCTCGATACTCCAAATTGCTTCTCGGTTTTGTTCTTCTCGCAGTGTCCGCCGGGCCATTTTTCGCCCTTTGTGCAATTCTGTCAAAAATAACCAAAATTAATCAAAATTAACTATAAAATTAATTAAAATTCATCATGTTCATATTTTTAACATAATTTAATTATTTTATAATATTTAATTATTTTTCGACAAGAATTTAATCGGAATAGCATGATTTTAAGTCAAAAAGGGCATGAAAAAATATATAAATTTTTGTGTTTCTAGGTTCCTCAAGAAATGCCAATAGGCTAAAAAAATCGGTACTAAAGGTGAAATACAAAGAGGTTAGCTATTTGGCTCTGAATGTGTTCCAAACAATGCCTTAAGTCATCCTTTAAACACTTCAGTATGTACAAATTTAATCAATTAAACAAACTTAAATTCAACCATTTATCATTCATACCAGTATGCTCATTGCCTTGTATTTTCTCTATCCTTTGGTATAGTTGATTGATTAATACCTATTTACAATTTAACATATTGAACTTAGTAGTCTAATAATCAAAATTTTAAAATCATTTATCATCATGCCAAATTTATTTGTAAAAATAAGCAACCTATGTACATGCTTCTAACCAATCACTTGTATTTCTACAAGCTCAAGCACACAAAAGACAAGAAAAATAAAACAAAAACGTAAAAATTCTAAACAAATTTTCTATGTTACCCCCACACTTTAGTTAACACATTGTCCTTAATGTGTAACCCATAAAAAGAAAAGGAAAGAAATTACCAGATTGATCGTGGTTGCTCCAACTTCTATGTGTTTCGTCATTCGTGTTTAAATCAAAATCATTCAAAAATTAACAGAAGTCTTTAAAAACAAAAAGAAAATTCAATCTCCCTCCTCAAAGTCCATCTCCTCGCTTCCATCATTCTCACCATCCTCCCATTCCTCTTCACTTTCATGTGTCTCTTCTTCTTATTCCAATTTTGTTGGCCTAAACATGTCAGGTTTATAATTGGGGACCCGTATGTTGTTTTGCCTAGCAAATTCTTGAAAATTTGGCCCAGCTCTTGCATCCATTATATCATCCAATCTAACTTTGGATATCTACTCTCACCACCATCTTGTGTAGACCTCCTTGATGAAGCTAGTGTAGCTATCGCTTCTTTTTATCACTTGTTCCAATCCTTTATTTGTTTGGCTTCCAACTCTGTGTACTGTTGGAAAAAGGTGTCCCAGGTAATACTTCAAGATGGTTTCAGCGGCAGCTCAATGGATGTCATAGGTAGACCTACCTTTTTGCATAAGGCTGTCACTAAATGGGGAAAGAAAACTCCCACTTTCTGGCTACTAATGCATCTCTTCATGTTTTGTGGATCCATTTGCCAATACAAACCTTCTTTTTCTGTAAAATTGCATATAGCAAAACTGCTCAAAATGTATAGACATTAGAAACATTTAAAATAGGGACTATTCGCATGCACACAAATCAAATCCATGTTTTAGCCTCTAGAAACATAATAGATTGATGAAAGGATGTGGCAATATTGGTACTCGGACGATATTTCCATTCGCCTGGAAATATTCTAAATTAGTTTCATTGATAAAATCTTTTTCATAGTATGAAGCATTATATTAACCATAATTAATTTGAGGGGTTACTCGCACAGGTACTGTATCGCCCATATGACCTTCAGTGTTTTTGGACTCTAAGTCCCGTAAGGATGCATAAAACTCTTGAACAACAAGGACCATAGCATTATCCTTTGGGCATGTCTAAAAACGCTCCCACCATTAATACCTAACAAAAGGCCATATTTTCTTATAAAGATCCATAGATGGATCAAATCCTCTTTTTTAAATTAATGTCTTTCCTTGAAGTTCATTAAAATATTTTTCAACGATTCAAAAAACTAGAGGGATTTTAACTCATCGATGGTTCTGTTTCAATAGTTCGTCTAAGTTTTCTAGGAGGCATTATTACAAGATGGAGGATAATAGAAAACTATAAAAAATTTTAATGGAATAGTAAAAAATATATAAAATTAGGAACCCTTAACCTCGTAGAAGTCATTTGAATTCCTCATTTTGTGCAACGTCTATTGTTCTGTAAGTGTTCTCATTTTTTGTAGCTCCAAGTATATTGAGGTATGGAGATTTAAAGGAATGGAGATTGGAGTTTAGGGTTTATAGAGTTGTAAGGGAATTGGAGAGGGTTTAGAAAATAAATGGTTAAAATGTGTTTAAGAAGGGAATAATAGGTTTTTAGTTTAAAATTTAATGGTTTAAGTGTTAAAAAGTTGGCTAAAATGTGTTTTAAAGCCACCAGGTTACACTATTGGTTCGGGTTTCCTGCAAAAAAAATTGCAGCGTCAAGAGGATTTTCACAATTTTATTAAAAACTGCTCTTGGTGTTACGACAAAAGGTTTCTGTGTTGTGACACTAGCTCTATTTTTACTCAAAATTCCATTTTCTAGAGTGCTGCGGTTTCTGTAAAATGCATAGTTAATGAAAATTAAAATCTATTCTAAATAGTCTAAGTTTGCAAGAGTTTACAAGAGTTTAAAATCAAGTCAAATAATCTAAGTTTTATTGCCAGATTCATTCGACATTACCATTAATTCACTGTTGGACGATCCTTCCATTCTATAGGCATTAGTCCATCGTTTGTCATGCCATTCTACCTCTGTCCGCTTGTCCCTTTCCATAAACCTATTTGTTCTTTCTACTTACATAAAATGAAGTATATCCCTTGACTTGAGAGTGTTAGAGACGAGTAATTTTTTACACTACTTACCTGACTTTCACTTTCCTTCATCATCTCTTAGTTGATGCCCACGTTTAAAGATTTTAGTCTCACCATTGATTTTCATAGTTAATTCGTTCTTTTCAAGATCAATGGTGGACCTAAAAGTGGCTAGAAAATGTCTACCTAGTAAGATCAGCATCTCACAATCTTCTTCAAAATCAAGAACCAAAAAATCTACTGGGATAATGAAGCTGTGCACCTTGACTAACACATCTTCTAGTTGTAACACCCCTAACCTGTCTCTATCACCGAATTAGGGTTACAGAGTATTACTAACAATCAGAAATAATTGAACCCTATAACATTCAATATTATAATCACATCATAAACTATTCATACATATGCATATGGTCCCTGAATCGAGCCCTCGAGGCCCTAAAAAAATCCTAGAAAAAATTTGGGACCAATTTGAATTAGTTTGGAATAGGGGTCACACTACCGTGTAGCCAAGCCATGTGCCTCACACAGCTGAGACATATGCTCGTGTCTGAGGCCGTGTAACAATTGAACTAGGGACACACGACTGTGTCCCAGCCCTTGTTCCTACTGTGTAACTCTCAATGTAGGGTCACACGACTGTGTCACTCACTTGTGTGCCAGGCCGTGTAACTCCCTGAGTTGCCCCACACGCCCATGTGCTAGGCCATGTGTTATGTTGTGTAACTCACTGACTTCCACCCTAAATAATTCATCAAATGATACATGGTCGTGTCGCCAGGCTATGTGTCTCACAGGGGCTAAGCCACACGCCCGTATGGACCCAAAATGAAACTTAAACAGTAATTTTACCAATTCAAGCTTACTTGGACTTTAAGCAATCAATTTACCAGCCAAAAGACCTATTCAAAATGACAGTAAACAAGCTAAAAACATGCTAAATCAACCATCCTAAGTGCCTAGCCAATATACCCTCATTGGTACCACAAGTATACACAATTATATACAAAATGAACTATCATTCAAAGTACTTTAAATCACAACATCCAACATTCAACCAATATGCCAAACTTAAGCATCTCAATCACAACATTCCAAACATATTTACTTTAAGCTTGCATTTAAGCATCATACCTCATTCACATATATCATATAAGTTGACTATTTGCACTTAATATTGTATTTTAATATTTTACATACCAAAACAATAGTAATGACATACAAGCCTATTACATGCCATAAAACCCAAAATGAACATTCCAAAAACTATCGAAAAAGAGTGGATAGTGTGACTCGAGTGCCAATCCGACTGTCCAACATCAAAATTATCAACAAGAACAAAAAGAAAAAACACAAGGAAGCTCATTGAAGCTTAATAAGTTCGACGTACTAAAACAATAAATCTTACCAAAGTAAGTACAATAAGTTAAATAATATTATTACAACTATATGTGTTCCCCATCATCCACAATCTCAATTGATGAGTTATACAATTAAATTTAGAATTGAAATACATGACAAAACCGTCAAAATCATTAAACAAGTTACCTTACTGAGATTACAATATGATGAACGACTTACAGATATGAGTACATTGATATTCCAACCGAAACACACCAGGTGCTCATAAAAGCTAATCCATCCGAAACACACCAGATGCTCATACACGCTAGTCCACCTGATAACACATCAATGGCTCCGAAGAGCTAATCCAACCGAAATCACACCAAAATAGGGATTATAATAGGAGAGTTCGCAAAAAATGTTGAACCTCGGTCTACTCGGGAAAACAAATATATATATATATATATATTACTCCACAACAATCTCCATTCCAATCTCCCATAACACACCATATCTCGATTGTACTCTATCATTTGTTCAATTTGATCCAAATATTGAAAATTAAATAACATTTCTCAAATAACTTACATCATCTAAAAACAAATATATCTATTATTCCATTTTATATCATCCAACATTTCATATAGATATTAAATTTTAAACCGTACGAACTTACCTAGACTAAATTGTATAGTTACAGAAGTTTAGGGACTAATCTGCGATTTTTCCTTTTCCACGAATATCAACAGGGTCTTGATCTAAAATGTAAAATTTCTCAATTATTAGCTCACACTTTACCTTCCAATTCACTTTACATTAAAACCGTTTCTATTTTTTAAATTTACACAATTACCCCTAACTTTTACAATTTAGTCTCTTAACCCAAAAAATCATCAAATTAACCATTTTCACAAATCAACATTTCAGTCGAATATACTAGGCCCTTAAACAGTCCCTGCCAAATGTCAAATTCACTATCAAACCCTAAAATTTTGACATTTTCTCAATTTAATCCCTAAACCAAAATCTAACAAAAATCACTTTACAAAATCATCAAATAACACAATCAAAGCTTCAAATACATAGTTATTATAAAAACATTCAAGATTCATCAATGGTAACTTCTAAAATTTTTAACAATTTCAAAAACGAAGGTACGGACTAACTGGACCTAGTTGCAACGATCTCAAAAACATAAAAATTACAAGAAATGGGTATAGATTTCACTTAGGCTCTGTTTGTTTCATTGAAAATGACTTCCGAAAAATGATTTACTTTTCTGGAAAAGCTAATATTTTCTAGTGTTTGGATGAATCTATGTAAAATATTTTCTGTTGTATGGTAGATTTCTTAAAAATATTTCATAAAAGTTGTTTTCAATTAAACAAACATACATTTGAGATTTTCTTATTTTTTTCATTGTTTAATTGAATTTATTTTTATCTATAATTTTATATCTTACATTGTTTTTGCATATATTAAAAATATTATGTTAAATTCAGATTCATTACAACGTCATTTTTTAATTACATGACTACTAAGTATTTTTTATTTAAAAATTTGACATCAACAAAATAGACAAAAAAAATTAACGATGTTAACAATTGGACTTGATTTTCAAATTTGAAAAGTATAGGGACTAAATTCTTGAAAATAAAAGTAGAAAGACAAAATAACAAATCTATGAAGTGTACATGGACTTATGACATATTTTAACCTTTATACTACAAAAAATTTATTATTAATATATTTATAATTGTAATAAATATTTATTATTAAAATATTAATATTGAATATTTTCAATAATATGTGAATAATATTATTTACAATTATTATTTTTAAAATTTATTATTAAAATAAAATTGAAATATTAAATAATTTATTAAAATAATAAATTATATTTATTATATTAATAATTTATTATAAGACTAAATATAAATAATTAAATATGTATGTTTAATAATATTGAAAAATATAATATTTTAAATATTTTAAAAATAAAATAAAATTTATTATTAATATAATAATATTAAGCTTGATTTAAGTTAATTTTTATAAAAAAATAAAATTATCTATAGATAAGCTCTTTCCCAGAAAATGACTTACGCTTTTCAAAAGGATAAGTCATTTTACAGGAAAAAAGGGCTTATTTTACCTTGATCTGTAAGTTATTTTTTGTTGACCAAACTATTTTCTGTGAAACAAACACAAGAAAATGTAGAAAATATTTTTCGTAAAAATTTTTACATGTAAACAAACGTACCCTTACATGCAAAAGAATCAAGAAAACCAAAGCTCTTGTTTTCCCTAGCTATGGATTTTGGCCATTTGAAGAAGAAATGAAAGTAAATTTGATTAATTCATTCTTTAGTTTTTGTTTTAACTTTCCTTAATTTACGTTGCCATTAAAAACATATTATTTTATCATTTTCTATTAATTTGTCGTCCCAATATATCAATTAGGGGCTAACTATTACTTAAGTCCTTCCTCAATTCTTAATTAAACCATTTGATCACCTAAATGTTGTAATTACTATGTTTTGCACCTTTTACAATTTAGTCCCTTTTCTTTAACTAGCTATCTAAACGTTAAAATTTCTTAACCAAATTTTAATACGACTCTAATGACTCCATAAATATTCTATAAATAATATTTACTAGTCAACACAACAGAAATTTATGGTCCTGAAACCACTATTCCGTCACCACTGAAAATCGATTTGTTACACATGTACTTCTTTCATATGTACCGAATACCTGTCAACCAACTATAATGTTATTTGAGTGGTTTTGAGATCCCCGTAACCCGATTTTTTTCAAAAATAGATAGCGGCATCAAAATAATACTAGCTCTTAGGTCACATAGAGCTTTATTAAAATGAATGCTCCCTATCTCTATAGGAATAGTAAAACTTTCCGGGTCTTTCAATTTTTGGGGAACTTGTCTCGAAATAATAACACTACAGGAGGCACTTAAATTAACTTGTTCTCCTACCTTAATTTTCCTCCTCCTACACATGATTTCCTTTAAAAACTTGGCATACTTAGAAACTTTCTCAACTAACTCAATTAAAGGTAGGTTTATTTAATGTTTGGAACAAGTTTAAGAAAGTTACAAATTTATCTCCGTATCGCTTTTATTTTGCTTCTAGTCTTGAAGGGCTTAGGATCTTTGTAGCAACAGCATCTTTAATGATTTCTCTTTCTGCTTCAAATGCCGGTGTAATTTTCTCCTCTGGCTCTAGTTCATTTTCAGTTTCTAGGGATTTCTCTTGAGAACCATTAGCATTGTCCATATTTACCTCCAGAGTAGGATTTTTTGGGCAACTCAGTACTTTGCCCAATCTAAGTGCTATTGCTTTTATATGCTCCTTGCCTCCCCTCTAGGGGTTATTTTCTGTATTGTTGGGGATTTTAGTGCCAATTTGCCTTTTGATGCCACTCGTTATCCTCATCAATTAGTTCATTTGGTCCTCAAGTTTAGTCACAATTCTAGTTGAGTTGGTGCACTCAGACTACACCTGCTTTACGTCTATTCTAATTGACTACATCTCTCCATCGATTCTATCCAATCATTGACCATAAATAGTATGGTCACTTGGGTTGACCCTTTCCTAAGGTTTCTACAAATAAGGAGGCTAATAATTAGTATTTTTAGCTTGATTCAAACTACTACCTCTTCCTTGGTTTCTTCCCCATCTCTGATTTGGGTGATCTCCAGCCTAGATTGTAGGTATTTGAATAAGGATTTCCACCCCTATTGTCGATAAAGTTCACATCCTCAGCAGGGTTGTTGACGTAGTGAAAGAGTAGTTTATCTTCTCCATACATAGATAATTTATTAGCAGCTTCGATACGGTTAACTCTATCTACTAATTGTTGATACTTGTCATCCTCCTAGATAGCTTTTACTATAGCAGTTTTCTGGCCATATGTAAATCGTTCAATTGGCCACTAGTAGGAGTTCAACACCATGTTCTCAATGATTTCGTACGCATCCTTATACGTTCTATTGATAAGGGCTCTTGTTGTTGCTCTGTCTTGTCTTGATCATGCATTCATATCCAACCCATTATAAAACACCTACAGTGGCATCCACTCAGGAAATCTGTGGTGCAGGCATTTTTGAATCAACATTTTGAAGTGCTTCCACACCATATAGAAACTTTCCCCTTCTATCTATCTAAAGATTGCAATCTCTCTTCTTAATTGAACTGCTTTGCTAATAAGGAAGAAGTTTTGCAAAAACTTTTTAGCTAGCTTATCCCATATCGTGATAGACCCTAGTGCCTGCGAATCTAACTAAGAAAAGGCGTTACCAATTAAAGAAAAGGGAAACAATTAAAGAGAAATAACATCATCAATGACCCTGTTGTACTTAAAAGTATCACACAATTGGAGAAATAGTAATGTTTATTCGAATCTTCTATCATTGTGCCCCTAAACTGCAAATTATTCTAAATCATCTGAATCATTTATGGTTTAATTTAAAAATTATTTCCTATAATATTTGGCCTCGTTATACTCTCTTAAACCATGTCTAAACTTGCTAATGCATAGTCTCCTAAGATTCTCTCGTTACGACCCATGTACATGTTTGTGGATTGTGTTGGTGCTGGTGGATTTCCTAAAACATTATCGTCAGCGTCACCAAATAGCGGATTCTCACGTGGTACATTAACTACAGCAGGTGGTGGTGGGTATTGCATTTGCTGTTGCTACTGCTGTTGCTAGCGACAATTTCTTCGAATTATTCTCTTTGGATTTGTGACTGCTACTATAGTTGTGCCTCTACTACAAGTTATACACTAATCTCTACTACAAGTTATACACTAACTCCAGAGAGAAGATTAGTAGCAATAAATAAAAAAATAAAATTGTATCTTTAACCTAAAAATTTCTAATTATTCCTTTTGAAGTGAAAATTAAAATCAGACTAATGGGTTGCCTCCCTAGCAACAGCACCAACAACTTGACCGCCTCTGGACGTACTAACATCCAGAGGGTGAATATTGTAGTAAAAGATATAACAATGAGGCAGTGTCCGCAAGTATATAGGTTTAGTTGTAATATAGTTACAACGGAGTAGGTGAGTACTCTGAGGATCGTACCCTAAGGAGGTAAGTGTAAGATCGATTTTAACCTAAACATGGAAAGATCTAATTAGTACTTTAAGTTAGCTATAGTACGAGAGTAAAGGTAAAAAGAAGTTTTTATGATTTTTATGAATAATAAAATAAAATAACATAAAGAAATAAAATTTGAGAGATTGAAGAATAGAAATAATTGAATCTAATTATGGGTGGTAGCTCGCTTCGGTAATCCCCTCAACTATCATTTTAGGTTCCTCGTTAATCAACTAGTCGATATCCCAGCAGGATCTTCCAATCTTCCACTCAAATAATAAGTCGTTAAGGACTACTTGTCTTCTGAATTCACAGTCCAAACCAGTTTAGGGTTAAGGTGGTCACGGATGGGTCATACCAATTTTGGGTTAATTTCTACCTTGATGACTTGTCAAGGTTGTCAGGCTTAGAATTTGTTTTATGTTCTTCCTTTCCCTAATAGTTGATCTCTCAAGTACCTACAAAATAGTTAATAGATCATCCCTCTACTCGCTAATCCCCCATAGAGGGATTAGTTCCTCGTGGTCTCTATAGACACTATAAAATCGATATAAAAAGAAAACATGCTAAATAAATCGACAATATAAAGTTTACGAAGGAGCCTGATTGTATTAAGATTGATCTCAAATCCATAAGGTTTGATTGTCTCCGCAATTAAGATATCTTCAAATAGAACAAAGAACAAATAGAAATAAATCTAACCTAAGATAAGAGAGAACTAAACTGAATTTAAAAGACTAATTCTCAGTTAAGTGAATGGTGTCTTTTATATGTGACAAATGATCCTCTTTATAGATATCACGTGGCCATCATCCTTAACCCTAGGTTAGCTGATGTTCTTGAGTCTTAAGTTTGATTCTGCTGACAAAACGCCCCCTAACACATGTTTAATTCCCATCCAGGGTCAATGTCGCGCACACCAGCACCTGTGTCGCGACATAGGATTTGGTATACTCCTCTTGAGATATTTTAAAGGGTATGTTGTGACACCCTTAGTTTATATGGCAACAACGAATGTAGTTTCATGATTTTTTCCATTTTACTCCCTATATTGCGACTTTGATCATTTCATGTTGTGACATAGCGACCAGTATCTGTTTAATATGCCTTATGACAGTCTCATGCACACTTATAAAGTTGAATAGTTCACCTTAGGCCTTATTCAACCCAGAAGGTCAATAAAAGACTCAATTTACACATTTTATTAAAGTTAACAAAACTTACTAAAAAATAATTAAATCCTAATGATAATTCTTAATTTCAAGCTCTTAAAGTGTGAAATCTAGTTTAATATCCTACACCGAATTACAGCAGATCAACTACCTCTTGTCGACTTACTAATTAGGATTTTATCCTTTGCATCCTCTTCTATATCTACTTAACCTAAATGAATTTCGTGACTTCTCTGGCTGACTCTCATCAAAGAAAGTCATGTTTACTATCTCATTTAAGGAATTGCTCCCTCCTTTCACACATAGCTAAATTAGGATGCCTCTTAGGCTCTATTCATTATTTCTATTGGCAGATCCCCTAGTTATCCAGACATTCTATGTCCCTAGACATGCCAAGTCCATCCTATGAAATGCTTTATCACTCAAGTCCTTTGCAACTCCTTATTTGTACCTTGGCGAGTTTCTAGGCTATTAATCTGTGGACCGCCATAATCGCGTTATGATCTTACTCAAGTAATCTCATGTTTAATGTCCTAACGGACTATCCCACGTTTTATGTTCTGGCAGACTAGACCGTGTTTATTATTCGAGCGACCTTTATTGGTTTCCATAGCTGAGCTATGGTCTTACACCTTATAATCATTATGTTTACTGTCTCGACAGACGCTATTGGTTGCCATAGTTGAGTTAAGGTCTTACACATTGAACCTCTTTGAGGTGTCACCCCGAAGGACCTTACCACCATCATGGTGTCGCCTCATAGAGCCTATTGACTACCATCACAGTGTTCTCTATGGAACCTAGTAACCGTCGATATTGATTCATCTCATATCTAACCTTGATGCTTGTACACCATAGTGTACACTCCGTAAGGCCCAGAGCTTTACACATCACGACTTGCACTCAACAACCTCGTATGGCGGTATCTTAATGGAATTCCATTTCCCTATTCATCCACCCATATCTCCAATTTTCCATTTCTAACACTGATGCTCAAACACCGAAGTGTCCCCTCCGCAAGGCTGAGATCTTCAAACATCACGATTTGCACTCAGCCACCCCATATAGCAGTATACAAAATGTTCATTCCCAGTCCTAACTTCATCTAACCCGTTAATAATCTCTCCTCCGTACCTCACCTCTTAAACATGCAATACATGACATTCATGAACGTATTATCATGGAGTACAGTATTTTTCAAACATAAAATCCCAACCATTTCATATGTACCAATACACTGACAAATACTTATATACCTACTCAATCTAATGCATACTTAGCATTTACAATCAATAGAATTCATATATCATCATAGTACTCAACATAGAATCATACCAGCACATAACATTCTAGGGATGAAGTACAAAAATTCACCTTGGTTTCTTATCCTAGATAGCTTAGCTTGTCCAAACGCTAGAGCCTCCTTGATAGCTTAGCATGAAAACCATTTATTAGTTAAACTAAAGGTGTTTAACCCTTAAAACACAGAATTTATAATTATTCAGAAACTTTAAGAGTTCTTACTCAACTTCTTTCTTTATTCCACAAGTATACAGAGGTAAGGAAACTTATCAGTTCCTTAATTTCTCTACTACCAGACTTCAATTCACACAATTGTTGCAACATGCAGAGCTTCCTTCAACTATATCCTATTCTTCTTTAGAGCGACTGAAGAAAATGATACTATGGAGAGATAAATTGGTAGACAAAATTAAGAAAATTGTCTCCACACACAACTATTTATATACTCATTTGGCATGATCTTCACCGACCATCACAACCATTCATCCTTAATCATTTTGTCTCCTACTATGGAACCAGCCAATTTTATCCCAACCAAACCAGAATTGAGATCCAACTAATCACAATTCAGACACTAAAATTTCTAAATTTCTCGGTGGAGTCCTGCAATCTGCTAATCCTTTCAATTTAATCTTAAATTTCCTTAGATTTTGGTCAATAAAGATAATGGGGTGTTCATTTCATTTATTGATTATAAAATGTTTTATATTATTAGTGAATTTACCTTTTTATTATAAAATGTATAATTTTGAATAAGGTTATGTAAATATTAAATTGCATCACTTGTCAGAATTTTAACTATGCTAACAAAGTTTTGTTTCTTTGTGCATGACAAAATTTTAAAAATTTTAATACATTCAAGACCAACTCGGTTAGTTAAGAAAAATAAATCATAGTTAATTTAGTACTTGGATGTGCTATGATCTGCTTTCACAAGTTGAAGAAGTTGATCTACAATTAATCTCAAACTACCTACAAGGAACTATACTCCTTCATAGAAACAACCATATTTCAGGCTACAAAACTACAAATTCAATGGTTCAAAAATCATGGAAAGAAGACTCAAAAATCTACAATTTGGGCACAAGAATTGCACAAAAAGGTGGTCAAAAGGTCTTGGAAAGTCTATTTGAAGTACCCTTATGAAATTATGTGAATAATCTCAAACTTCACGTAATAAATTGTACTACTTTATGAAAACAGTCATATCTCAAACTACATACCTTGAAATCAGATGATCCAAAATCTATTTCAAAGATAACTCGAAGCTCTAAGATTTAGGTACAAAAATCACGCAAAAGCTAGTTGAAACATCCCAAAAAGTCTGGTTGAAGTTGATCTTATGGAATCTTATGATTAGCTTGGGATTCTCATATAACTTCAATCCTTGCTTTTGACAAATCGAATCTTCTCCACTACTCTCTAACTCACGGATCAAACAGCTATTGGCAGCATTCCAAACATGAACACAAGTACTAAACCTAAACTTCATAAAGAAAAATGATTCCAAACAGACTCTCTCATTTCAACAAATTTATCAATTAGTGATAAGTTTTGTGTGACACTTAAAATAACATTACAAAATGTACTACAAGTGTGAATAAAATAATTAATTGTCATATTTAATGATTGATAGTATATCTTAAATGAAGATTTAAAAAAATGTCATAAGTTCACGCCAGTATATATTTGGCACCAAAATTTTCCTCTAAAAAACTTAGTAGGAAATGTTTTTGTGACGTCTCATAAATATTATAATGCTTTTCATGGTCACTAGTGTAATTTTTAATGACAATATTATAATTTTTATTTTTAGAAAATGTTTTTATCTTTATGTTACTAATTATTAATAAGTTTTGTTCATAACCATTTGATTCGTCATTCGTCATATTTATAATATATAAAAAGGTGGCATGCTATTTAAAAGAAAAAATAGGTTTATGAATACAGTAAATTATCACTCTTTTTTATGTCTCTTATATTTTATATAACGATTTTAAGAAACAAAATAGAATTATGTCACTTAATGTTTACATAAAGAAAAAAATCATGAGAAACATTATCATAAATAGATTTTACTAATGGCACTTTTGATTTATCATTACAATGAAGAAAATATAGTGCACTTACATAACTGAAAGTTGATTATTTACCTCACTTACTGTTTAACTTTATATAACATCATTATTTATTTATTTATTTGTTGCATAAACTACTAGAAACTGTTGAATCTTTTAAGAGATATTTAAAATAACCTCATTGAATATGAAACAAATATGATGAAAACAAATAAACGTCACATTTAATGATTAATGATATATATTATATGACAATTTTTAAATATTTAAAATTTTATTAAAAATCTTTAAAATAAAAAATATTTAAAATTTTAAGTCTATAGTGAATCTAGACAGAATAGTGTCTAGATTCATTCGCATCTGGATAATATGTCCAAATTTATTCTGAATGATTTTTGAAATTATAAAAATATTTAAAAAAATTAAATTATATAAAATTCAATAAATTTAAAATTATTCATTTGTCCAGGTTATGGTGGTTGATAAGTGTCCTATAAGGGTATATTAAAATATTAAAAAAAAGACCCATGTTAATTTTTAAATGCTGTTTGTGGAATAAAAAAATTACACTACCAGTGTACTAAGTACTCACGCTTTTAACAAATATAATTTTTTTATATTTTATTCCAAATATAACAAATATAAAACAAATAAGGTAGAAGAATGACTAATTTTAAAATTATCAATATTTTAATATTTTTTAAAACTCTTATAATTAAAAAGTTAAGTCCAAAATGAATCTAGACATATGGTTGTCTAAATATGAATAAATATGGACAACCATATGTCCATATTTATTCTTGACTTAAAATTTTAACTATTTTTTAATTTTATTTAAAATTTTTATATTTTTATATTGTTTCAAAATTTTCTATTTTTCTTTAAAAATAATTTTTTTATAATTTTAGAAATACATCAAAAATGGACTTGACAAGTTGTCCATGTTCATTTTTTATTTTAATTTGAAATATTTAAATATAATTGTTTTGTTATTATTATACCATTTGTGATATGTGGGAATTTCAAATTGAAATCAAATAAAAAAGGATTAAATGGTGATTTGTCCCCTTGAACTATACCTCATTCCTCAATATGATACCTATATTTTTTTTTGTTCTCAATTTAGTACTTGTGGCTTGATTCTATCAAATAAAATACCCCAAACTTGTAACACCCCGTATTTGACACAATCTTCAGGTCTAAGCTATAGGATTCCACATTCATTTTCGGAACAATTACAATTATAATTTCTATCAATTCAATACTCTATATTCACTAACATGATCATTTCATCTCCAAGTTATGTTATATAATCTAGTTTGGGTTTATTTGAGCTCACAGAAGTTGTTCGTACAACCCAAGACCAATGAAGGACTAAACTACAAGGTTTTGAAAACTTTTCAAGCTAGAGTCGCGACTCCCTTGATACAATTTCACGACCTTAAAGACAGTAGGCTAGCTTTACAGTTTTAAGGACTAAAATGTAAAGTTTCTAAAACTCCATCGAGTAGGCATCATGACATCAAAAGGGGACGTTATGACGATAATGGTTGGCACCGCGACATTCATAAGGAGGTGTCGTGACTCCATAGGTAGAATACAACAATCCCAATTCCCTTTTCTTACAACCTAGCATATAACAAGGCATAATTGGTCGTAAAACCCAAAATGACATTTCAACACAACCAAAAAGTTTAAATATATAACACAAACTCAAAAAGACCTTTCTCATGCATAAACCATTATCATTTCAATTCATCCACTACATCAATTACACAACATTGACCATTTACAATTTATAACTAGCTTAATTTTGTTCATCGTACTTAAACTGAAAGCTAAGTACACCCCCCTTTCATATTGTTTTTTTCTCTCTTTTGGAACTTTGGGTTCTTAAGTTATCTAACCATTTTCTCTTTGCAAGTCTTTTTCTTCTTTAATTTTTTGTAGCTTGTTTTGAAAAAGGTTATTTCTTCTTCTTTTTAATCCCCTTCCATTTTTATTTTTATTGTGTATTACTTGTGATCTTAAGATAAATCTAAATTTATTGTTGCAAGTTGCACTCTAATTTGATTTGTTGATTTTCTTCTTCTTTTTTTTTAATCTTGTCCTTTATTGAAAGGGTAAAGGGTAAAGGCTAGTCGGTGATGGTGCTGCCGTCGGTGCACTAGTGGAAGATGGTTGATCTTAGGACTCATGAGCTCGCCTTGGGCTACACAAATGGTGTCTTGGAATTAATGGGTTTGGTGGATGCATTAATTTCATCCAATTCTCGATACCTACATTAATTACCTATCACACCATATAAAAAATAGGAAAAGAAAATAAAACTATATACATAAAAAGAAGATGATCTATTAATAAAAATGAGCACAAATACCCTATAGTTAGAGGCCCGATCTGTAACAGCCCATTTTTAGTGAAATCAAAACAATGCTTTCGGGACTACAAATTCTATGAGTAAATTATTAATTTATTATTATTTTAATGTCTATGGGATACTAGTAAGGTTGGATTAAATTTTTGTTAACAAATTTTGACGTTTCCATGATTAATTAAGTAAAAAAGGATTAAATCGTAAAAAGTATAAAAGTTAAGTTCTAATAGCTAAAGGAGTCAAATAGCTATGGAATCTTAAATTAAAGGACTTTAATGGTAATTAGAAATTTAATAAGTTAGTGGATATACATGGCATGGTTTTATTGAAATTTTAATGATTTTAAAAGGTTAATTTAGTCATTTGGTAACTAAAAAGAAAACTAAATAACAAAAAATGAGTAAACATTGTCATCTTCATCATTTACTAATTTGAAAACCTAAAAACACCATTAGAGAAAAGGGGATATTCGGCAAAGCTAACATTTGGTGCATGGTATGTAATTTTGCCCCATTTTTAATGATTTTATATTTTTGAAGTCATTTTAGCTTAATCTAGCTAGCCCAGGGGTTAATTTATAAAAATTTTAAATCTTGAATGAGTCTTGGTTTTTAATGGTAGATTATAAATCTTTGTTGAGAAATAAATAAGTTTTGTAAAGTGATTTTTGTTGAATTTTGGAAATTAGAGACTAAATTGTTAAAGGTATAAATTCTAGGGTTTTAGTGTGAAATGATGATAACATGGGTTGTTTCAAGGTCCCTTGCATGTTTGGTTAACATGAATTTTGTTTTAAATGGTTATATTTTAAGTTATAAGCTTAAGGACTAAATTATGAAAAAGTTAAAATGTTAGGGGAAAAATAATAATTTACATAAAATGAATTATGGATTAAATTGAATTTTAGAAGTACTTAATTGAATGGAACCATTGTTTTAGATCACAAACGTGTTGACGATCGTGGAAAAGGAAAGATTTCAAAGTAATTCCCATGCTTGGTGATTTCTACAAACTAATCTAGTAAGTTCATTTTATGTTTATTTTTAGTTAAATTAAATACCTTGTTAGTTATTTAAATCTTTAAAGCTTGATATGGATGGTGTTTAAATGTTAAATTTATACTATCATTTAGGCTTTGTGCCTAGCAAGCTTAGTGCAAATGTTATTCAGGCTTAGTGCATAACAGTCTTATTGTCGGTGTAATAAAAGTTAACATCATTTGGAAATTTGGTATTTGATGGCAAATGAGTTTACTTATCGAACTTACTAAGCTCCTTTTTGCTTATTAGTTTGATTTGATTTTGTAGGACTACTAGAATCGTTACTCTGATTGGACCAGCTCAGAAGCTCACACACTATCATCGTCATCATCTTGGTAGTCATTTTGGTACTTCTTAGTAGTTGGTTAAAGTAGCATGTAATAAGAGAAGTCCTTAGTATTATGATGTTTTGGTGAATATGTAAATTTTAAATTTTAGTATGTTTATGCTTGTTGATAATGAATGGTAATGGACTTATGTTGCATGACTAGGTAAGTCTTTTTGAAACACTTTTTAATGGTAAATGTACAAAGCATCTTGTTATAAAGTGATGGAGTAAGAATGGTCAATTATGTTGTGTATTTAAGCTCAATGGAGTAAGAATGGTCAATTATGCTGTGTATTTAAGCTCAATACAAAATGAGATATGATGCATGAATTTGTGGTAATTTTTGGCATGTTTAAGTAAGAATTATTTGTATGTGTTTGAGGTGCCTATGAGTGGCATATTGGTTGAATGTTAGATGGATGATTTAGCATGTTTTTAACTTGTTTAAGTTCACTTTGATTAGGTATTTTGGCTGGTAAATGGTTTACTTAGGTTCCAAGTAAGCTTGAATTATTAAACTTATTGTTTAAGGTTCATTTTAAGTCCACACGGCCTGGCGACATGGCCGTGTGTCATCTGAGAGTTCTTTTGTATGCAAGTCAGTGAGTTACACTGCCTAGCACAGGGGTATGTAAGGAAACTCAGAGAGTTACACAGCCTGGCACACGGGCGTATAACCCTACTCAAAGAGTTACACTGGTAAGGACACAGGCTGGGGCACGGCCATGTGTCTTTAGTTCGAAGGTTACACGACCTAAGACACGAGCGTATGACTCAGCCATGTGAAGCACATGGCCTGGCCACATGACTGTGTGACCCCTGTTTCTAAAATTTTGTGAATTTTTCCTAAACTTCTCAAATGATTTCAAATTGGTCCTAATTTATTTCTAAGGTATTTTTAAAGCCTCGAAGGCTCAATTTAGAGATGATATGTATATGTATGATTGATTTATGATATGTTTATGTTACTGAATGGCATTAAGTTTAAATGTTCTATTTGTATGGAAATACTTTGTAACCCTAATCCAACGACAAATATGGTTTAGAGGTGTTACATATAGTGGTATCAAAGCTACGATTAAGTCGATTCTTCGACTAAACATAGCATGTATAAATTCAATTAGCATAAATCTTGAGATCTGATTAGCAAAGTAGGGGACTTAGTTAGGGAAGAGTCGATTGTAGGAGTGGATTTTAATGAGATTCTTGATGATGTTGAAAAATGTGGAGAGAGGCATAGGTCGAGAATTGTGATGGATGATCTTTGAAAAGTGATTGAGGGCTTAGCCTTGGTTGATATTAAAACAGATAAGGGTTGGTTCGCATGGACTATCATGAAGGTGGAAGGTTAGTTAAGGAGAGGATTGATAGATTTTTGTTTTTAACTAGATGGTTGGATGGGCTCCCATTTTTATCCACGAAGGTGATTCGTCAAGCTTGCTTGGATCATGATGTTATGCTTTTAGACACATTAGATCGTAAGCCAAAAGAAGGTGTGAGGGATTTGAGATTGCTCTTCAAGTTTGAATCTTGTTGGGCAAAAGAAAAAGAAGCTAAAGAGATTATTGAAAAGGTATGAGGTGGAAGAAACACGAATGTTTTGGGTGGTATAGAGAGGGTTCGATCCAAGCTTGGTTTGTGGCAACATCATCGGTTCAAGAGAATAAGAAGTAGTATGCATTAGTTGGTTGATCAAATCGATAGACTTATTGATGGGTATTACACGGATATGAACACTGATATGTTGAGGACCACTCGCACTAAGCTTGGGCGCTTATATGATAAAGAGGAAACTTATTGGGCCCAAAGATCTCATATCCAGTGGCTTAAGAAGAAGATAGGAATACTCGATTTTTCCATGTTCGTGCTACTGGCTAGTATAAAAGGAATAGGATTGAGGGATTGTTAAATGTCGATGGTAATTGCGTGGAAGGGACAAGTGAGGCTTGTGGGGTGGCTTGGGAGAATTTTCATAAACTTCTTAAATCAGAGGCTAATAGGAACAATGAGAGAATTTTGAGTCAAATTCAAAGGTGAATAACTCCTTAGATGAATGAGGGTTTGGATAAGTAGTTTATACATGGAGGCTTTTAATCTGATGGACCTTAGAAAGGTAATAGGAATTGATGGTTTATCAGGTATGTTCTACAAGGAAATTTGGGACATTATTGGTAAGGATGTGCTTCAATTCTGTCATGAGATTTTAAATAGAAGAAGGAATATTGTCAACATTAATGATACAGTTGTGATTCTCATTCCAAAGATTAAGGATCCTAAAGACATGACTCATTTTTGCCCTATTAGTTTATATCGAGTTGTTTTTAAAATGGAGTCCAAAGTTTTGGCAAATAGATTGAAAGGCTTATTTTCCGCTTACATTAGTCAAAATTAGAGTGCGTTCGTTCTAAGGCGTAGGATCCATGATAACATTCTTGTCTCCTATGAGCTCAAGCAATATCTTTAGAGCTTTAAAAATGGGACAAATATGGGTTGTCATTGAGCTTGATATGAGTAAGGCATACGATTGAGCCAGGTGGGACTTCTTGGAATGGGTTATGATTCGAATGGGTTTCTCTGAGGGTTGGATTGAAAAGGTTATGAGATGTGTCCATTTAATGCAGTATGTCATCAAGTGTAACTTGACTCTTTCAGAGGAAATCATTTCAAAGAGAGGTCTTTGGCAAGGGGTCCACTTTCTCCTTATCTCTTTCTTTTTTGTATAGAGGCTTTCTCTAGAATGCTTCTTTGTGCCCAGGATGAGGGGAATATTTGAGGTATTTAAGCTAGTCAGGATGGTCCCCATATAAATCATCTTTTCATCACTGATGATGATATTTTATTTATGAGAAATAAGGATAATGAGATTGAGGCAATTAAGGACATTCTTAGGGATTTTGAAAATGTCTCAGGAAAACCTCTCTAAATCTGTTATTTACTTTAGCCGTAACACCCCGAGAACTTAAATGGGGCACTTTGGTGATGCTTTGGGGATGCAAGTGGTTGAGACATTGGATAATTATTTGGGCCTTCCTTTCATCATTGGAAAGAAGAAGACGAGAGCTTTTTTACACATTCTTAATTGATTTTCTAATAAGATTAATGGCTAGTCAAAAAGGTTGTTATCCTATGGTAGTAAGGAGGTTTTTATTAAATCTATTTTACAATATTTACCTACTTATGATTTGTCGGTCTTTCTTGTTCCTAGGGGTACTACCGATGAAATGATTTTGAGAATGAGAAGCTTTTGATGGGCTAGCAAAAATAAGGAACGTGGATAGGCGATGTTGACATAGGATAATATGTGCATGCCGAAAGGGATAAGTGGCCTTATTTTCATATATATTAGACTCTTCAATATTGCACTTTTGGCAAGACAAATATGGCGCCTTCTTAACAATCGTAATGCCTTATGTTTCTGGGTCCTCAGTTCTAAGTACTTTTCGGATGGTGATGTGTTCTACCCTAAAAAAGTTTACAAGCCTTCATTCTATTGGATAAGTATTGCCTCTATGGCTAAAGCTCTTGAAAGTAGGTTCAGGTGGCAAGTGGGTGACAAGAAAAAAGTTAGAATTAGGGTGGATAAGTGGGGCTTTGAAGGCCTTGATGGCAACTCTTTATGTGTACCTAATGGTGATGTTCGTGAGAGGTTTGTGCGTGATTTATGGATTCCAAATCAGCTTGTTTGGAATAAGGATCATTTTCGTGAGCTTTATGGTGAGATTATGGAGGATCGAATTTGTAAGCTTTCTATCATTCCAAACAGCCCGAGTGATAGATATATTTGGTTCCATAATAGTTTTGGGTACTACACTATGAAGTCAGCATATTCTTGGCTATTGCTTAAAAAGATCGATTATGGTCCTTATCGGCTTTTTCGGAGACTTATATGGAAACTTTGGATCCTCTTTAAAATTTGAATTTTTGCGTGGAGATTGGGCCATGAGTTACTCCCATGGATTGTTAAAATTTCTTCCATCAAACGTAGCATTGAAGGGGGCTGCTTGAGGTGTGAGAGGGGGGAAGAGACCACCATTCATGCACTTAAAGACTGTCCAGAAGCTCATGTTATTCTCACCTTTGGTGGGCTTGATGGGAGAATTCTTGATAACACTTACAAGAGATGTATTGATTGGTTAGAGGACGCTTTGAGGTTGTTGGACAAAAAACATCTGAGGACTTGATCACGTTGTTGTGGAATTGGTGGAATTGCCGCAATAATGCTATTTTCTGTGGGAAGGACGAGGAGGCTGTGGTCATGTGAGAGAGGGCAAAAATGCTTGGTGGGGACTTCCAGATTCATAATCTCTCAAATAACCTGATTCTTCATTTGTCTCGTAATCCATAGAAATAGGAAAAGCCTCCAATTGGTTTTATAAAGGTTAATGTGGATGCCACCATTTGCAACAACAAATCTGGTTTTGGGGTTATTATTCATGACTGTGATGGGTTTGTCCGAGGTGGCTGTACGAGTTACAAGGGGGATCATTCAAGCACAAAGTGGGCAGATATTTACGCATTGGTTGAGGGCATCTTTATGGCTCGCACGTTTAATTTTGATCATGTTATTTTTGAGTCTAATTGTGCTAGTATTGTTAACCACCTTCACAAACACCATGATGAAATTACAATTTTGGGCCACCATATTGATGACGTCAGAAGCATGATTGATCTTTTCGCCAATGTTGAGGTTAGGTGGATTAGTCATGACAAAAACAAAGTTGTTGATAAACTTTGTATATGGCGATGAAAAACTCTTGTAACTTGTTTTTTCAATTGCAGTATCCTAGCAATATCCATCAACTTGTAATTCTTAATTCGTTTTGATTGAGGTAGTGGCCTCTAGGCCCATTTCTATAAACAAAACAATTAAGCTTTACAATTTAGTTCTTTTCTTAATCTAAGCTTAATGTCTATCATTTAATACCTAAAACATTCAATTTTCAATAATGACATCTCATCAAAACTTCACTAATTGATGAAATTGATCCTTGATTTAGCTTAATCTGTAACAGCTTGATTTTGGGTCTAGTCGAAACAGTGGTTTCGAGACCACAAATCCAACGCAAATAAATTTCATTTTAATATATTTTTATGGTTTACATTTTTATGGAATGATTTCATGAAACTTTCGTTCGAAAATTTTGGAGTTTGGGAACTCAATTTAGTCAAAAGGACTAAATTGTAAAAAGTGAAAAATGTGAGTTCTATAGGTTAGAGGTGTCTAATTGTTATGAAATTTTAAATTGGAGGTTCTTAAATGGTAATTCGACCATTGTTTAAGTTGGTGGACAAAAATGGTCATGGTTAGGTATGTTTCCAAAGTTTTTCATTAAGGGTATTTTAGTAATTTGGCAATTAAATGAATTAAAAACCAAATTAAAAGCCAATTTTTTTCCATCTTCCTCCCATGGCTGAATTTTGCAAGGGGAAACCATGGCTAAGGTTTTTCAAGCTTCCAAGCTCGATTGTAAGTCCGTTTTAGCTCATTTTTAATGATTTTTACATTTTTAAAATCCTCGTAACCTAATCTATCCTTTTCAAGGACTAATTTGAAGTACTAGAAAATTTTAAAATTTTACCCATGTTATACATGAATGTATTTCAATGTATAGTGGTAGAAAATGCATATTAGTCGTAAGATAAATGACTTTTGCTAAGTAATTTTCAATGAAAATGTCAAAAAAGACCTATTTGTAAAAAGGTTGTAAAATGGGCATTAAAGCGTGATTAAATGAAAATTTGGGCTGCTATAAGCATTTATAAGGTTTGGCTAGGCTTGGGTTTTGAGAAAAATAAATACATTTCATTTTACGAGCCTAGGGACTAAATTGTAAAAGTGTGAAACTATAGGGGCAAAAATGTAATTTTGTCATAATGTGATTTTGGGTTGATTTGAATAGTTTGAAGATTAAATAAGTTAAATGTGATATTATAGATTGAGAAAAATGAGATTCAGAATTAGAACGGGAGAAAGACAAATATTTCACGGTTAGCTCCATTTTACCGCTTTCATGCCAAGGTAAGCTTGTATGTAAATAATGCATCGTTAATTTATATTTAAATACTTTAATGTTGCATGAATTGTGTAATTAACCCATTGGATGTATTTGACAAAGTCTGATAAGTGAGAAATCCCGGTTGGACCTTAGGAATAGAATAGGATACGAGTGACATGTCACTAGGAACCTATGTGTATGTGATCTGGGCGCTGGTCTAATAGGTCCTACCAGCGGCTAGGTAATCCTGCATATGTTGCGGATACTTGTCAGCTTGTGTGAGCAGAACTGGGTAGCTACATTCCAACCGTCAGCTTGTGTGAACAGACCCGTGACTAGCTCGAGAACGAGCGTATATGTGAAATGAGATATGTGGTAGCTTTGGCTACATATGTGGCACTTACGTGCAAGATTTTTCAAGTATCCGTATGTGGCTATGTTACGAATTAAGTGATACAGGTATGTATTGACTACATGATATTTTGAGTTCATGGTTTCCATGAGAATGTTTTTGGTGAAAGCCTTTTGATTATTGGTTTATGCTTGTGATATATGAAATACATGATAAATTCAATTGATGATTGTGTAATTGGCTTTTCAGGCCAAATTGAGTTATGATATAGTATATTTTGTTCACACAAATTGTGATGTATCGGATATGAGAGAAAAGGAAGGATTGGCATAATTGCCTATTAAAATGATTATGGGAAAAATATGAGTTTAAAATATTTGAAAGAAGTTAAAAATAAATACTTGAAAAGTGCATGTTTATAATTAATGTGCATGTTCGTTAGGAGGTTGGGAATGATTGGATGATAGTAGTAACCTGTATATTGGAGAGATTACGGTTGTCAAGCCAATGTCAAGGCATGTCAAATTATGCTTGTAAATTGATAAAGTTAACAATGTGACTGAATAAGTTATAAATGTGAGCCTTATGGCAACTTATTTTATCTTGTGCTTATATTGATGGTTTTAGGTAAACGATTGGTAATAAAACTCATAAGTGATAAGCTCGATAAGTGATGGACTCTCGGTAAGGTTGTGATTAAGCAAGTGATGACTATGAGATTTTCAATGACATTTTTGTTATCTTTCCTTATATAAATTGCTTGATTAAGTTGTGTTTTAAGATACTTATTATTTGCATATGAACTTACTAAGCTTTATAGCTTACTCCCCTTCTTGTCACATGTTTCATAGTGTCGTCAAGTTAGCTCGGGTTGGAGACCCCCGGAGATCCTATCACACTATCAAGCCATCATTTTGGGTGTGGATGAATTCAAATATTTAGAGTTTATGACATGTATAGGGACTCAGTCCTATGGCCATATGTGTAACATCCCGAATTAAGGCCTAGTCGGAATAGTGGTTACGAAACAACAAATCTGAGGTCAAAATATTCATTCTGATTGAGTTTTAAAATTTATTTTGTGTTTGCAATATTTTGTGACATTTTCGTTACAAAATTTTATTGTTTGTGTGTCCAATTTGATAAATTGGACTAAATTGCAAAAGTAGTAAAATGTGCATTCTAGAAGGTAAAGGTATGTAATTGAAATGTGTTTTACTTATATTTTTATGGTTTAAATTTTTATGAAATTATTTTGTAAAAATTTCGTACAAAAATTTCGACGTTTGGGCACTCAATTTAGTCAAAAGGACTAAATTGTAAAAAGTGCAAAAGTTGAGTTCTACATGTTAACGGTGTCCAATTGTTATGAAATTCTAAATTCGAGGTCCTTAAATGGCAATTAGACCATTGGATAATTTATTGGACAAAAATGGATATAAAATGGGTGAAAAAGAATATTTTTAAGTTAGGGGCATTTTGGTCATTTAGTGATTAAATGAATTAAAAATCAAATTAAAAGCCAATTTTTGCTCATCTTCTTCCTCAAGGCCGAATATAGCATGAAGAAACCATGGCTAGGGTTTTTCAAGCTTCCAAGCTCGATTGTAAGTCCGTTCTAGCGCCGTTTTTAATGATTTTTACGTTTTTGAAATCCCGGTAACATGATTTCTCTATTTCTACCATTTATTTGAGCTAGGGTTTGGTTTTAAAAATTGACCCATGTTGAATAATTGTGAAATTTGATGAATTATGGTAGATTATGCATGTTTATGGTTAGAGAAACGATTTTTATCGAGTGATTTTTGACGAAAACGTTCGAAAGGACTAAATCGTAAAAGTTATAAAATTGGTCATAAGTTTGTGTTTTAATGAGAATTTTGGGCTGAAATATTTATGAAATGGTTTGGTTAGGACTAAAATGCAAAGAAATTGAATAAAAATTTATTTACGAGCCTAGGGGCAAAAACATAATTTTGACAAACTTTAGGGGCAAAAATATAAAATTTTAAAAGTGTGATTTTTGGACTAATTTGAATAATGTGATCATTAAATGAGTGTTATTTGATGTGTTAGATCAAGAAAACACGAATTTCGGACTTAGAACGAGGTTATGAGCTAAGTTGGAAAAGTTGGCCCTTTTTGCATTCGAGGTAAGTTGGTATAATAAAAATAATGTACTAATGTCATAATGTCTTTTTGAAGTCTAAATTGTAGTGTTAGATATGATTTTTTTTAAATTACATGATTATGATATTATTATGTTAGTGATTTAATTTAATAATGCCTATGATACAAGGTAACATAGATGACATAGAAATGAATTAAGATGTTGTGGTTAAAAGTGATATCTATGATTATGGTGACTATGTGAAATTGTAAGTTTGTATGTAAATAATATATCGTTTTTATTTGTGTTATAATATTTTGTTATTATATAAGTCGTGGTTGTATATTGAATGCTCACTTGAGGTAAATTATGAACTGAAATTGAGTATGGATGAAATGGTAAAATATTGAAAAGTGAAGAATTTCCCGGTTGAACCTTCGGAATAGAAAAGATATTGAATGATCCGTTGTAAGAACACATGTGTAGTACTATGTGTAGGCTTCTATGTGTTCAAGATGGTTTAGGTCACATGTGTAGTACTAAGTGCAGGCTACTACGTGTACCAAATGGTTGGGTCGCATATGTAGTACTATGTGCAGGCTACTATACGTACTTGATTATTTCGATCACATGTGTGGTACAAAGTGCAGGCCACTATGTGTAAGAAATGGTTTTGGTCACATGTGTAGTACTAAGTGTAGGCTACCATGTGCACCAATTAGCTTTGGCTACAAGGGTGGTACTATGTGCAGGTCACCGAATATCTGTTACTATTCCAATGTGTTCAACGGGAAAACCTATTAATTGCAAATTCACATGAAAATATGGTGTTAAGTATAGGGATATGAATATATATGTTGTGAGCAATGTGCTCGATAAGTAATCGAACTTTGGTAAGTTTGATATAGTTAAGTGTTACTATGAAAAATTGATACAAGGAAATTTATGAAAAAGTGAAACTTGAAATATAACAGTTTTTGGTAGCAGCAGTTAGGTAACTTTAGAAAATCACCAAAAATGGTAGAAATTGAATTAGAGGTTGAATGAGATATGGAATTAAAGCTTATTTAGTCTATTTTCATATAAAAGAAACATAGAAAGCAAAGAAATTCTGTATTTTGAGATATTTATATTTTTGTAAGACTGGTTCAAATTGATTTCGTGATCCCCTGTTTTGAATTTTCAAAATCATTAAAAATTGTAAAAAAATATTTATGGAACATAATTTATATGGGTGGATTCCTTATTGAGTCTACTTTTAGTAGAAACAAACATGAACATCTTTCAAATTCTATATAAAGAGAAATTGAAATTTTAGTGAAGAATGGTCAGGATTGTCGAGTAGCAAAACAGGGGAAGCTTAATAAATAAATTGTATTAATTGGCCCAACCAAAAATTCTGAAATTTTTATGGAAGACATATGAGTCTAGTTTCAGGGAAAATTCATGGAACTTAATTTCGACTTCTGTAGCTTAAGATATAATTAATTTAGCAGCTATGACTCAGGAAACAGCCTAAGCTAAACATGTGTAAAAAGTGGAAACATGTATACAATGATTTTATTTCTTAAGAATACCTTTTGAGAAATGGAAACATTTTGTTAATTTAATTGCTTATTATTATATGCCAACTTACTAAGCTTTAAAAGTTTACATTCTCTTCCATTTCTCTTAGTTTTGTTAGATTGGCTCGGGGTTGGAGATCGTCGGAGGCGGCATCACACTATCATTTTGTCAAGATGGCTGAATAAAGATTTTTATTGCTTACAAATGAGTGGCATGTATAAAGTAATAGTCATAGATAGTATATATTGGCCAAACGTATTGGCTTATATCGTTACATTGTATATAGCCAAGAAATATGGCCATGATAGTTATAGGTATGCAAATTCTATTTATGCATGTGTTGTGGAAATGCTTTGATGTAGATAAGTATACTACATGTGTTTGATGGTTAAGTTAGGATAATTAAAGGCATAATATGGGTCCATGAAATTCATATGAGTGTAAAGAGTTAAGAGCAACAAAAAGGGCTTGGAAAATAGCCCAAGTGTTGGCCACACGGGTATACCCCGAGTCACACAGGTGTGTGACATCGTTTTGAATGAAAATTTTAAAAGTGTTCAAAAAAATTCTAATTTAATCCCGGATCATACCCAATGTATCATTTGGGCCTCGTAGGCCTACAATGAGGGTGTGAACTATATGAGTGAAAAAATTTTAAATTTTTAATGGAAATTATTTTTCGAAATCAAACAATCGTGTGAGTGTTGTTTGGTAATACCTCGTATCGTGTCTAGCGATGATTACGGGTGAAGGGCGTTACAATATGTGCTGGTCTATAATGTTTCATTGTTCATTCTGTATATATGCCATTGGACATTGTAAAATGTCGATTATAAGTTTATTCATATGATGGTGTCTTTCATGAATATGGATGCTTGCATAATTTGAGTTTATAAGTATATGATGTTTTGTATGATAGAGGTGACATGTGAATGGTGTGTGGATGTCTTGGTTGTGGATGTTTGTTGGTTTAATTATGTCAAGTTATGTGTTGTTGAATTGGTGCAAGTGTGATTGTGTTTCGGGGTGGCAAATGGCTTGGTAAATAGCCCTTATTTTGTCCACACAGGCGTGTGTCTAGGCCGTGTATGACACACGGTCAACCCCATAGGCATGTGATCAGGCCGTGTATCCCCTGCACCTTAAATTTTTAGAAACAGAATGCCCAAGTTTTATCACACGGACGTGTGTCTCAGTTGTGTGAAGGGCACGGCCTTGAACACGGGCATGTACTAGGCCGTGTAAAAACTACTTTAGCTTCAAAATGAAAAATAAATCAACACAGGCTGAGCACACGGGCATGTGGCTTGGCCTTGTGATGTAAATTTGTTTGTAAGTTACAAGTCAGAGAGTTACACGGGGTAAGGACACGGACGTGTGTGACCACACAGCTTGCCCACATGGGCGTGTCCCATGTCCACACCGGCATGTGACCCCTGTATGGTGGAAAATTTTCTAAGTTTTGTAAAAGTTTCTAATCTTCTCAATTTAGTCCCGACTCACTTCCAAAGTACGTTTTAAGGCCTCTAAGGCTCATATTAGGGACTTTATGACTAAATGCAAAAAAGTTTTAATTTGGTTGAAATTTTATGGCTTGATTTTATGTGTTTACTTGTGTTTAAGTCCAGTAATGCCTCGTACCCTGTTCCGGCGTTGAATACGATAAAGGGTGTTACATAATCAAGTTTCCAAGATAAAAAAAATATATAAAAATCAAAGAAAAATGGCTAAGGACTTACTTGAAATTGAAGCTAAAAGCTTGAAAACCCTTTAATGGCATTTCTTCTTATTCTTTTCTTTTATTTGATTGAAGAAGATGAGTTTATCTCTCTTCCCACTGAAACCCATTTATATAGTGGGATTAATTTGTAAATTAAGTTAATTAACCTTATTTTCATTAAATAAATCTTTATTTGTTTAAGTTAATGCCCATTTCATCTTACCGTCCACTAACACACACTTAAACATGGTCTAATTGTTGTTTTGAACCTTTGGTTAATTTCAATTTAAGTCTCTAAGCCATTTACCAATTAAAAATCTATAGTGACTGTATTTTTCAACACCACTGGAACAGGATCATTACATTCCATCCTTCATCGCATAAAAGGATTTAGAGACACTCTAGATAAACTTTTTAATTAGAAAAAAAAAAGAAAATAGAAAGAAAAAAAATGAACACAATAGATGAGACAATTGGTTGTTTATGGTTGCAACTTTTTGTTAATTTTGGTGTCTTGACAATTTATGACGAATTGATGTTATGTAGTCTAATTATGAGATTATTTGAAAATTTGTGTACTTAATCGAATTACAAATCGACATGTTAACTTGAGGAATATGATTGTAGGATCTAAATTTTACTAATGTCTATTTATTTAATTGAATTGAGGATTATGGTTTGCTCGAGTTGATGAATGCATATAATGCTTATGGGTAAGCATTGACTAAGTGGGGAAATTTTGATAATGCACTTTATTGGCATAATTTTATTGTTTATTATAATTAATTTTAGAAATGAGTTTTATTTAATTTGGCACGTAATTGATGATTTTTTATGTAGGTATAATTATTGTTTGAAGTATTGGGAAATGGGCGAATATGTGGATTGCATAGAAAATTTGACACGAAAACTCAAGTTATGTACAAGACGAAAATTTGAAGAATATTTTATTATTATTTCTATTGAAACATTTTTTTTATTTTTAAGCATGTCTCTTTATTTTAGGGTTTTATTAATTTTAAGTTATTATTATAATATATGTATACGTGCGTGAATAGAAAGAAACTAGAGGCGCACAGCCATTCCTATATATTTTTTTAGGTTTTTATTTTATTATTATATATAGTTATAGTTTAGATTAATAATGGACGCGAATACTACAGTCACCATCAAACTATTTTGTTTATTTTTAGTTTTTTATTTAAAAAAAGTTTATCTTTTTGTTATTATATTTTATTCTCCTTCAATTTATTGGTAGTTGATTTGAGTTAGTTTTAGGCGGATAATTTATTCTGTATTTAAATTGTGAGATTTTAAATGTGCATTTAATATTTTTTACATTGTTATTTATTAATTTTTCGATTTAAAAGATAGATTCAGTCGTCTTACAACATTACTTTAGCATTAAATTGAGAAAGGATATGTAACGCCCTGAATTTTTTGGTTTAGAAGTTTTGAGTTTGGACTATAGGGTCAATGATGAGGTTGCACATATGTGTTTAGTTGTGCAATCTAATAATAGAATGAGTCTACTGGTCTGGTGGATAAATGAGTGTTAACATACCTTGATGTTCTGAGTTTGAGTCGTTGGGTGCGCATTTTTAGAGATTGTTTTATTTATTTTATGTCATTTATTTATTGTTTATTTTAAGTATTATCATTATTTTATTTTATTTTTTGAGTGATTCCTTATTCTTTTAAGGGTTTCATGTTCTTCCTCTCCTCCTCTATTTTCTCTTTTTGTTTCTTTGAAAATAAGTCCCAAAAATCGGTTTTGGCATTTTGGTTTTGGGAATTTCACACCTCTGCCATCTTCTCCGATCACAAACAGGTGCGGGATTTAAACCTTTTTCTATTTAATTTGTGAATTTGTATTCAATTCTCTGAAATGTCGATGATTTTGATTAGGGAGTCGCAAACCTGTTATTTTCGATGTGGTTTGACTGTATTGTGATTAGAATTAATAAGTTTCGGTGTATTATCGAACCATCAAGGATTGGGGACATATTGGTGGCTTTAACGACAATTTCAGGGCTGAGTTAGGGTGGTTTCGTGACTTCCCCAGTGGCCACATGGGCGTGTGTCGACTCATACGGCCGTGTGAAATTTGCATTAGGGTTTTTGGCTGAATTTGGGAGCCATACGACTGTGCGCCTGATTTGGGGATTTTGTTGGAATTCACACGACCATGTCCCTTAGGCACACGAGCGTGTGGATTTGGGAATTAGGGATTCAGTAATTTGGAGTCACGCAGCCGTGTGACTGATTTAGGAATTTAGGGATCCCACACGAGCGTGTGTTCCAGACACACGGCCGTGTCTGGTGGGCACACGGGCGTGTGATACCCTTACACGGCCGTGTCTGCCCTACACTTGATTTTAGCAAAATTGAACAGTGAGTTACATGGCCTGTTCACACAGTCGTGTCCGTGCCTCACGCGGGCATGTACCTCTGACACAAGACCATTTGCTACCCTTCACACAGGCGTTTGGACCTCACACGGCCTGGGTCGTCCCACACTACTAGGGCACACGGGCGTGTGGCCCTATTTTGCTAGATTTTGGTTTTAAGACAAATGTAAGGGTAATCGCAACTCCATGTGTTCCAACCCTTGACTAAGAGTTATTGAGGGTGGTTATGACTCTGATCTAGGATTGATATGTGTGTATTTGTGACTGGTTGTGTGATAAGCTTGATACTGGATTTGAGTTATGAGTGTGCACATGCTTGATTCTGTACCTAATTGACTGGATGTGAATGACTGCTTTTGAATGACTGTCTGAAATTATTTTTCTGTTCTGTTCGTTTGACTGCATATACACATTCATGTGCATAGAGTGTCTGGGTTGGATTTTGAAGAGAAGGAAGACTGATACTGAACTGAACGGGCAGTTTTACTGCAACTGGACTATATAGCGAACTACTGCACTACACAGTACAACATGTACATTAGCTATGCTACATATCATTGACTGATCTGGTAGCTCTGCTACAATATACCGGTATAGTGGTTTGTCATATTGCACTGTACCGCATGTGCATTAGCTATGCTACGTACCCTTATCTGATCTGGTAGTTCATACTGCACGACTGTACCGCGATTTACCGTATGGCACTGTACAACTTATACGCTAGCTTTGCTGCGCGATTGATATATATGGATTGGCAGTTTACCTACTTACTGATAGCCCCAATTTCCAGAGGGTCGTGGGCAGTCCTAATACCTGAGGGTTGTGGACTTACTTAAAGGCTCTTAAGCCTATTGACTGGCAACTTAGCTGTATTATACTGATATGTGCGACATTTGGTACAACTTGTAAGTGTAGGGATAGGTGGGTGTTTTCAACCCCACAGTAAGTGTAGGGATTGACAGTGAGGTGTGTTGGCTGGATGGGTGGGTTATGCATTTCAATTGCATTCATATGCATCTTTTTGATTGTTCTGTGATTGCGTCGGTTTGATTGTACTGTTCGACTGAAAGGCACTTAAGCCTATGTGAAATTGTTAAACTCTTATTGTATCGATTTGACTGAATAGAACTTGTGACCAATTAAGATTTGATATATGTGAACCGTTACTATTTGTCGAGAATTCTATCTCGAGTTTCTCGTCTGATTCTGTAAGTACGATTTGTTTATCCGTTTGACAGTTCTTCATGCTAGACTGTCTGATTGTAACTGTCTAACTGAATCGTTACTGTGACTGTGTGACTGAATGAGAACCATCATTGTTATGACTGGATGGTATGTGTGACTGGATGTTTGAGTGTGTTTTTAACATGCTCTAAATATTGTTATATGTCGGTACTTCTATTGTGAATGTACCAACTATATCTGTATAGTGCTATAAGTATGTTCTATCTCCAAACTGCTTACTGCTTTCTGTTTCTGTTTCTAACTCTGTAGATAATCGGTTTAATCTCACACTGAGCTCGAGTAGCTCACCCCCTCTTATGTTTCCCCTTTTAGGTATTTTCCTAGATTTTGATGCTGGACCTAGTACGCGGAGGCCTCGGACAGTCTCGGTTGCAAAAGATTATTTTGGTTGTATTTTTTTATTTATATTTTGATTACATTGTTTTGGAATTGAAAAGCTATATAGTATTGTGGTACAGTTTCCGTTTTAAATTTTTACTCGTTTATTTGATTCTGACTAGTTATTAAACTTGTCCGTAATTTTTATTAATTGATTTAAACAATTAAATGGTTCCAGAAATGGAATTTTGAACAATTAGATTTGTAAATTTTTCTCACGGTCACTTTAGTGATCAATGTAGCATCCCGAATTCGGTCTAAACTTCTAAGCTAGGTTGGGGGGTGTTACAGGATATCACTCGATTTAGTGTTGAATGGCACACCATTGGTGAATTGGTATGATTTGTAATTGTTATATTTAGTCCATCGAAGAATAATTTGACGTGACCAATAAAGTAAGTGATTGGGTCCATTAAGGGAGTTAACTAACTAGTTTAAATGACTCGTGTAGTTAAGATCGTTGATTTGAACCAGGTTCTTTTAGTTCATAAGGTTGCCAAGGAATTAAATTGTGGAAGCTACTTTGAAGGTTATTTGCTTGATAAGGGTTAATTGTTGGGTTATTTTTCCTCAATCTCGATAATTGACTTATCAATTGAAGGAGAAAATTTATTGTACGAGATCAGTTTGAAGCTGGAGTCAAAATCATAGCTGAAGCTAGAGTTTTTATTTATTTATTTTATTTAAATTTAATTTTGTTCTAGCTATTTTTATTTAATTTCTATTTTTTGTTTTATATTAGATTCAATCCTTTTTTTATTTAAGTTTGCATATTTGTATAATCTTAGTTATTAGAAATTATAAAATTAGTTAGTCCAATCTCTATTTCTATATTGCAAATTTAATTTATTTTTAATTTAAATATAAAAATGTATATTTGGTGAATTGGACGGTAGAACTAACCCAATGAATATGTAGGAGACCCACATCAAGTTTTTCATCTATATAAACTTTTCATTCTCCGAACCACCATTAATAGTTGTGTAAATTGCTCACATCTTATATCAAGAATATTGATTTAAAAGAAGAGATAATTGGGTGAAGTACATATACTGGGGGTATTCTTTAATTTCGAGAATACATTAAAATGGAAATGGAGACTTGTCAAAAACTAGTATTGTAAACTTCTTTTCATGTTTGTATGCACCGTCCTTGTACTAAAGGAAAATGACAGTTCAACGAACCTCCTACTTTTTCCCTTCACAAAAGTAGGAAAAGGAATGCATTCAGAACTCTCCCCCCTTTCCATAGGTATATGGATTTAATAATGTGTTAACCTACAAGGAAGTCTAAAGACCGCGTACCAGATGTAACCACACGCGTCTCATCTTCCCAAAAACGTGTGGGTTGAACCTCACCATGAAAAAAAATATATCACTTTGATACATATGATTTTATATATTTCTAATAAATCAAACAACCAAAGGTATTAAAATTAAATTTATGATTTACTTATATCGTCGTATATGTATTTGTAAATTTAATTGGTGAGGTGGTATATAAATATGTGAATACCATTTATTATTATTATTATTATTAAATCTGTATACATATATTTATCAGTTTATGTTTGAAGTCCAACTCAAAGAATACAAAGCAAGTCTTAAAGTAAATATTTGCCTTTGCTAACCATGAAAAAGTAAGCCTAAAATATAGTATTTAGCAATGCTTGTAAAGGATGAGGCTGAGTCAATCAATCCTGTTAAAGGTCCCACTTTCACAAACCTCATCACCGTCTCATCAACCCAGTTCGACGCTTATATTTATAATTATATAGCGATAGCTAGCAAACCCATAGCAATATTTCAACGACAACCCAATTTAAAACAATTGGCAAAAGCCTTTATTGTGAGAGCTCAAATAAGTTTTATACATATATTTCATATGTTGAGGATGACTAAGAACAGCTCGGCATCAATGCAGCGTCTTGTTTTTATCATGGGTGTATTGGCATTGTTGGTTTCAACAGAGTTGGCCATCACTGTCCATGGCCGAACCCTTCGATCAACAACGATGGTTGTTGGAGGATGCGAAGAGCAAGGGGGAGGGATGGGGGTATCATCATTTGGTGCATTATCAGCAGCAAACCATTCCAGCAATAGTCATAATTCGTTTAGAAGCTTGGGTTTTAGATTAGCCTCCGGGCCAAGCAAAAGAGGTCCTGGACATTAACATTCAATACTCCATTGTTTAGATTAAGCTTGCCACTTTTTTCCCTCTCTTTAATCTTCTTCATCCAGGATAATAGGGGGATATATTTATTTTTTTCATTCATTTGAAAGAGATGTTAGTGAAATAATTTTGATTAGAATTGGGATAATCTTTGTACGTTTTCATGATGAAATGAAAGAACAGAAACCATATATCAATTCTTTTGATGATGCTGTGATCTTCAGCAAAACCACTGTTATTTTGTGTCTGTTGAGTTTCGAATAGATTTATAATTATAATTTGCAGACAAGCTGAATATTTTATCCCTAAGTTTGTCAAGTGGTGACAGCATGTGTGTAACCAGCTTTCAACAAGAAGATAGATTTGAGCCATTTATGCAATTAATCTTATCTAATAACCCTAAATTGAAATTCAACATTTATAATTTTTCTCTTTATTTTTTAAGCTACATCATACAATGCACTCAGCTATTAATTTTTAATGCACTAACCCTCATTTATGTGTAAATCATTTTTTTTTATTCTTAATCATATTTATCTGAACAACAGAAAAGTCTTAGTATTGCAGTGATGTTAACATTTTTCTTGTAAAGAAATCTTCTCCACATTGAATACTCGATTGTGGAATTTTTAAGAATACTTTGACCCTCTCAAACCTAAAACTGGACCGCTTGAAAGTTGAAACTTTATGTTGTTGAACTAACAATTTTCTCAGTTCACAAAACATCATAGCAAACTAACAAGAAAAGGGTCAAATCTTCTAAAATATTATATCCTCTACTTGTTTTTTCTTTTAACACATTATTATTTGTAAGAATTCCATTGATTAATGAGAAAGTGTGTGAAAGCTACCGACAAATCCACTTTCGCAGCGCCCAAACTCCTCTCCTCAGCACCAATCTCCATTTATATAATTTCCACATTTTAAATTAATTTTAATATTTGTATTTCAATCATTCTTATTTTTTACTATCTTTTAGTTTCGCTTTCAATATTTAATTATTATTTTAAATATTATGCAATAATTAACGTAAAATAATATTTTTTATTTTAATTATTGAATATAATTAAAATATATTAATTTATCAATTCAAATATTATAATTGAATTTTTTTTATAATTACTTTATTTTTAAATCAACAATTTTTTAACCAATAATTATAAATTAAATTATAATTATTTTTAAACGTGAATTTCATAATATGATAAAAAATAAAGGGCATTCTCGTCAATTCAAAAAAAATTCCAAACTCTATATATATTATAAATAATTATATTTAAAATAGAATATAATAATAAAATTTATTTATTTCACTTAATTAATAATTTTAAAAAATATATATTTACATAAACATATTTTTACTATGTTATCATATATATATATATATATATATAATATAAAAGAAGGTACGGAACCATATATGAAAATTTTGAATTCTAGATTAATTATTTTAAGTTCTAAAAGATTTTTTTTAGTTTTATTTAAAGTGAGCTTCGCATTTAAAATTAAGTTTTAAATATAATTTTTTTTTTGCTATTACATTAATTACAAAATCCAAATTATTAAAAACTCTAAATAACTTCTCAATTATATTTACATTGTTCATCCTCAATCCTCTTTCCTGAATTGTAATTTACTACTAATTTTATATCAAATAATATATATATATATATATATATATATATAAAGTTCCATGAGCAAATTTAGATCTACTAACCATTTCCTAAAATCATATATATAAAGTTCCATGAGCAAATTTAGATCTACTAACCATTTCCAAAAATCATATATATAAAGTTCCATGAGCAAATTTAGATCTACTAACCATTTCCATGATTTTAGGTTGATTCTTTTTCCTGATTACTACTAATATATTAGCTATAAATTTTTTAAGGTTAAAGCATTTGAGAAGTTGTTGTATTATAACAATTATATTAAATTAGTTTCATTATTACTAAATGAATCAATCTAGTTTTCATACTATTCAAAAGAATAAAATAAGTCTAATTTATAATAGAATTAACATTTACTAAATAAAAAATATCTTGAATTTTTTTTTTCCAAATGCAATTCAATTCAGAATAAAAAATTTCATTTACAAAACTATAAATACTTTAAATATATTAACTCTGTTAAACAGTTAATGACATTTTTATACAGTAAATGTTAACTCTATTTTAATTTAGCCTTATTTAATTATTTTTAGTAGTACGAGGACTAAATTGAACCATTTAATATTAGAGGGACTAATTTAATAAACAATACAGGTACTTCCCATATACATTCACCAATTGTTTAACATAGAGATAAAAAGATTTTTAAATATTATTTTTATGAATTTATTTTTTGAGTCTTAGTTGTCAATTATTTTTAAATTTCAAAATTATATTAGTATAAATTTATTTAATATAAAAAAATGACTTTGTTAAATATATTTTTTATATTAAATATAAAAAACATGTGCATCGTGATACAAATTGATATATTTATTATAAATTTTAGACAAAAGTATAACATGATTTTAATATATTTTAATTATTATATGCAACTAAATTCATGCATCGCGCGGGTAAGAAAAAAAAAACTAGTATAATATATAAAGAAGGAAAAAAAAAAAAGCATTTTTGGCAAGTTTCATTTTTGGATTAGTTATTTTCTACCACATGTCACCAATTAGGCACTCTCGAACTTTAATAAGAAAAATATAATTTTAGTCATCAATTTAATCTTTTACCTATTTTAACCATCGAACTTGTGTTTTTTTTCTAATTAGCCCACAACAGAAAAAAAAAAGTTAACAACCTTTAACTTTGTTGACATCGCATACACGTGACAATATACGTGTATGCTATGTCAGTAATCAATTATTATTTTAAAAAAATTTAAAAATTATTAAAATTATTAAAATTATTTAAAATTTTTGTAAAAATCCAAACAATGTTAAAATTATAAAAAAAATTATTAAAACATGTTAGTAGGCAGTAACAATTTTTTTTTGGGTAAAAAATGAAGGAAAAAAGGGGAATGAAGATGTAAGGGTGTTGTAATGCCCCAATTTTTATATTTTCTACTTCTGCAATTATTTGATATAAATATCTGTAACACCCCTTACCCGTGTTCGACACCGAGACAGGGTACGAGGCATTACCGTACTTAACTTACTCGAACGTGTAAAGTCGAACCATAAAATTTTCATTTCCATTTAAAAACTTCTCATACATTATCTAAAAATCTTTATTATGGGCCTACGAGACCCAAAGCATACATCTGGAGTGGTTGGAAATCAATTCAAGAACTTTCAGGCACTTAGTGAATTTTTTCTCAAAAAAGGACCAGACACCCGTGTGAACAGACCTATGGTCACACACGCCTATGTCCCCAGCCCGTGTTGAATTTATTTTTCATTTTGAACCTATAAGGGTTTCATACGGCCTAGCACACGCTCGTGTCCCTGGCTCGTGCCCTTCACATAGCCTCGACACGCCCATTCTTAGCCCGTGTGTGAAAACCTAAACATTTTGTTTATGACGTCAGCATACAATTTAGGTCACACGACCAAGCCACACACCCGTGTGCTAGGCCGTGCCCTCCACACAGTTGAGACACACGGCCGTGTCTCTGCCCGTGTGCTTACTACTGGGCATTCTATTTTGCATAATTTAGGTGCAGGGGACACGGCCTGTCAACACACCCATGGGGCTGACCTTGTGTCACACACGGCCTAGGCACACGCCCATGTGCCCACCCGTGTGGACAATTATAGGCTATTTTTCATGCCCTTTGCCACCCTGAAACATAACCAACCACAAGGCCAATCTCAATATCACATATCATGACATAATTACACTTCTAAATACCCACAATTTAGGCATTCACATGACACCAAGCATTTCATCCTCAACAATCACTACTCTACTTAAACATGCAAACTTGCACTTCCAAAAACTTCATCAACATTGTATAAATTTAACTTAACAATATTAGCCCATTTCTAAAGGCCATTACAACATGACTTGAGTAATATCAATAGCCAACACATTTCGCTACCCCAAGTGACACATATTAAAATGACAAAGTATTATATACATGCCATACTCAAAATAACCAAACTATACTATACCCAAAATGAACGGCTTGATAGGACTTCGAGCTTTGACTTTTAACGATCCCCGAGCTAGCTTGGCAAGACTACAAGGAAAAGGGAAAAGAAAGGGAGTAAGCATAATTGCTTAGTAAGTTGCATGAAATAAAATAGCAACAACAATCATGAAATAAACATCCTAATAAGGTATCATGAAATGTCATGGAAATTATTTATACAATAACATGGCTTACTTATACTCTTTCTTACCGACATGTTCATATCATTTCGTATTCTTACTTATGCTTTTCTCACCATCATACTCATATCATTACGTGTTCATTTTCTCGTAACTTAATCATATACACCTGTATCACTCATCACAAAACTTTAGTCTTTCTCTGTAACACCCCTAACCCGAGTTTATCACCTTACCCGAGCACGAGGCATTTTTGTACAATATCACCATCATTCATGCACAATTGAACCATAAATTTTCAATCTAATTTAAATCATATTCATAAAATACCATACGACCCTTAAAGTGAGCCTACGAGGCCTAAAACATAGTTTGGAAATGGTCCGAGACCAAACCGAAAACTTAAAAATATTTTGGAAAATTTAACCTAATATAGGGCACACACCCGTGTGAAACAGGGGCACGCCCGTGTGGGCAGGCGTCTGGTCACACACGTCCGTGTCCCCTACCCATGTTGAATTATTGGAAAATTATTTTACATTTCGAACCTACAAGGGTTTTCACATGGTTGAGCACACCCCCGTGTCCTTGGCCCGTGTCCTTCACACGGCCTCAACACGCCCGTGTGGCCTCCCCGTGTGAAAAACTAGGACATTCTGTTTTTGACGTCAGCATTCCATTTTGGTCACATGGCCACAGGACATGCCCGTGTGACCAGGCCGTGTGATGTCCTTAAACTCCGAAAATCCCATGCAAAATTCACACGCCCTGCACACATGGCCGTGGGGGCTGGCCGTGTGGCCCTAAGTTAGGCTATTTTCCAAGCCATACTTTGCCCCAAAACATATGTTATCACTACTACTTTTAACACCACATAACAAACACATCTTTAGTCATCAAAATGACTCCATTTACCCATCCACAACCCAATTCAATTTAAATACACACAAATACACTAAGTATTTCATGAACTTCCTCATAAGGATAGATAACAAAATATCATCATCAATGGCTAAATCGCTTAGCCTGAGTTTCAAAATGACTAATCCCATGACAGTACCACAACATAACCAAACCAACATACACCTACAACATCACTAAGTCCCTATACATGCCATAGTCTAAGAGTTCATTTTTTTTACTATACCAAAAGATATTGTCGATAGTGTGGGTGGTCCTCCGAATCGATATGATCCGGAGCTGGCTTGATTGAATCTATAAAACAAGGGAAAAGAGAAAAGAGTAAGCTTTAAAAGCTTAGTAAGTCTATATGTAAATAATTACCATCATAACAACATTTATCCATAGCAAGGTCTATCTCTCACACACCACCTTACCACCTAAACTTACCAACATTTTCACATAAATCATGCACATTATTTTTACCCACTTAAGTCCACATGCACCCTTGCATCCACATGCATTTTCCCACAATTACACTTGCCCAAGGTATACACCTGCACACACAAGTCATGCTACCACACCAAGTCTCTTTAGTAAGTATTCCCGTTGAACTCTTCGGATTAACATTCGATACTCGGTAGACTTTCCGCTCATGATTCCACCAACACATAAGCCCAGCTGTTGAGTACACAAGGTGAAGTTCACTTTATCACTCATGTGACCTAGCCATTTAGTCTCGTAGCCTTCGCGTGCACATGGTGAAGTTCACTTTATCACCCATGTGACTTAGCTACATATGGTATTGCTCTCATGTACACATGGTGAAGTTCACTTTATCACTCATGTGACATAGCCATTTAGCCTCGTAACTATCATGTTCACATGGTGAAGTTCACTTTATCACACATGCGACCTAGCCATTAAGTCCCATAGTCCTCGGGTCTACATGGTGAAGTTCACTTTATCACACATGTGACCTAGCTATATTTATCCTTATCACCTGTTATTTTTGAAGGTTCAAACGGGCACTTTCATTTCCATACTTTCAACATCATATAAAATTATTCAATAGCAACATTTCATAACATCTATTAGAATTAATATTGTACAAATAAAACAGACGCATTACTTACATATAAACTTATCTCGACAACAAAAAGCAGTATTTTGTAACTTAATTTGAGACCTTGCCCTTGCCCTGGTCAAGGTTGATTCTTCGATCTTTTTTATCTATAATGACACATTTAAATCGTTTAATGCACACATTACTCAATTGAACACAAAATCATCCTATGGAAATTTTTACCATTTTACCCCTAACTTTGTCAATTTTTACAACTAAGTCCCTAGGCTCGTAAATTAAAATGTATCAGTTCTCTTGGTTACCCAAGCCTAGTCGAATATCAATGGCACTTAAAACAGCCCACATTTCTCATCAATTCATACTTTTACGACACAATTTATTAACTTTGCAATTTAGTCCTTTTTAAGGACTTTCATGAAAAATCACCTAGTAATCATAGTTTATCACACCTTAAACTTTCATATTCCACCATTAGACATCAAAATACCTGCATGTCATACATGGGTAAAATTGTTGACATCAACCCTAGCTTAAAATAATGGTAGAAATAGCTAGAGCAAGCTACGAGGATTCTAAAAATACGAAGAAAATTAAAAACGTGGCTCGATTGCGCTTACTTGTGAGCTTGAAAATCAACAAAACCCTAGCTATGGCTTCCCACCATGTTCGGCCAAGGAGAAAGGATTATGGACTCATTTTGGCCTTATTTTTCCCTTTTTATTTCTTTTATTAGCTAATGACCAAAATGCCCTTCATTAAAAACCTTTGATATTCCTTCCTTCCTTGGGTATTTTTGTCCAAACTAAGTTAAAATGGTTTAATTACCATATAAGGACCTCTAATTTAGAAACCCAATTCAATCAAATACCTTTATAGATTAAAACTCATATTTTTCACCTATTGCAATTTAGTCCAACATACCAAATTGGACATGTAACCAATAATATTCACACACCAAAATTTTACATATTTATCCAAACACAATAAACATCAAAACTAAATCAAAATAATATTTTAAACCTTGGATTCATGGTTTCAAAACCACTTTTCCATTTAGCCCATAGTTCAGGCTGTTACATTCTCGTTAAATTCATCAACTTGAATACTTTTCTCGTTAAATTACTTAGAATACCAAAGGATACCTGTAATTTCATTCTCGTGGTAAGATACCGAAGCCATATCTTAGATATGGTCTTACATGGGATCTCAACTCGATGTCGAAGTCATATCCCAGATATGGTCTTACACGGGATCTCATATTGATGTCGATGCCATGCCCCAGACATAGTCTTACACGAGATCGTAAACTGATGTCGATGCCATGTCCCAGACATGGTCTTATACGGGATCTCTCTTAGATACCAACACCATGTCCTAGACATGGTCTTACAGGGGATCTATGTAACACCCCCGACCTAGCCCAGACGCTATGGCCAAATTCAGCGATGTCACATCAAAAAGATTGTTTCCAAAATGATTATATGAAATTGAGAATATGTTCAATAGGGAGTTTACTTAGTTAAAATTTAAGTTTGAGATTTAGAGATTCAAGTTAAAACAGAAGCCCATGTTTAAACAAAAACACCCAAATAGTAATGTTATTTAAAATCCACGTTAAATTTGAGAAAGTTATCTAAGTAAAAATAAAAACTAGGCAGTCAAAACATTGATAAACCCTAAATACAGTCACATCGGAGACACTAGGCCTTATTACATCAAATGAAAACAAAATAACAAAACTAAAGTAATTGAGAGAAATAGTTTGTTTAAAATCCAAAAAAAAAAAAAAACTTGCAGTGTGGCCACCTCTGAGTCCTCTCCCTCGTCGAGCCGCCTATTGAGGGTTACCTGAAACATTTAATTTAAGGGTGCAAGTTTTGCAACTCAGTGTGTATGACCCTTGGCAATCAAATCACTTCAATATACACATATCACATTGGGCCTAAGCCCTAACAGTATAGGTGGTCTGGGCCTTAGCCCACATTGACCTCATATCATATCAGAGTCACATGTATGCAATGCTCCCACCCCAAATCCAACCCTGCACTCCACCCATACCAACCCTACACTCATGTGGGGAATTAAATATCAACCCACCCATCCTTACACTCCAAAGGTAGCACCGGTTGTGGCACTACTCAAACGTTGCAGCGATGCTGCTATATAATGGGCTTAAAGCCACCGGTGGATCCACGGTCGAAAGCGACTATGCGATCCTCATATCTTCCTCCGTTCAATTTATCCCCCCAAATACATTATACATATTATGAATGCACATACAACATTTTATGAGTGCACATACAAGATTTTCCTTACATTAAGCATTTAGGGGTATTTCAGTCATTTCACTACCTAGGGGTATTTTGGTAATTTCTACCCTACAAGGGTGTTTCAGTACTTCTTCCCTATGAGGGTGTTTTAGCAGTTCTACCCTACAGGGCATTATAGTATTTCTACCTTAGAGGGTATTTTCGTAATTCTATCCTAGAGGAGTATTTTCGTAATTCTAACCTACAGGGGTATTTTCGTAATTTCCTAAAGGTACAGATTTTTATTATGGTTTTTGGCCCATCAACAAGTCCTCGTGACTAAGGTGAACGGACACTATGCACCAGGTAGGATTCAAGAGAAGAGGAGGTGGGTCACTCGGACTGCTTAAGTAGCAAGCTCTTCCTAGATCCAATCCTAGACATGCATACATCCATTGCCACACCTTAATCTAGTGACTTACCCACAGACATGTTTAATTATTTAATTAAGTCTTATATAAAATTTGAAAGATCAAAACTAGGCCTAAAGTCCATAAAAACCCTAGCATGCATTTCTACAGTCCCATAAGCCCATTAGGCCCAATCATATTAATTAAATCTATTAAGTCCCAAACATGTTTATGTAACCCATTAGGCCCGATTACAATCTAATCATGTGATCATACAATCATGCATGTCAATCCATCATACAGTTTCATATAACAAATTTGCCACTTTGGGCCCACAAGTTTGTCAGGCCCATTCGGGATTTCAGCTTTTGTCGATTTTCGTGTGTGTAGTGTATGTACACACCTGATGGACAACTCGTACTACTCTATTCTCAACCTCGACCTACAACCAAAACCATTTTCGAATCAATTCTATACTTTAACTACAACTTTATCAAATCTCGAAGCCTTACCGTAACCTTACCGTGTACCACCGATTTAAATAGCCTTTCCTTCACTACTACTTCTGAATATCCTTATATCTGCACCAATATACATATATTATCAATGTCAAGTGACTCGTATTCCACACGAGTCACCCCTATCAACCATATTAACATTCGGCCACCTATGAACCCGAAATTGAAAACGAGTTCACTTACCACTTACTAAAGATCCTTTCCACGCTTGGAATCCTAGAACCCTACCCCTTGTTAAAACATGGTTAAAGACAAGAAAAAGAAAAGATTAGATAGCCCCTTCGGCTTTACCAAACACATTAAAAATGATTAACTAGGCGCTTACCGAAACTGATTTCCAAACTTGCGGCCTAGATCCCTACTGAATGTGCAATTGGCTTTTATTCACTTGATCAAGGGTTGCAAGTAACTGAATAGGTTTGTGATGCAAGAAAACAAAAGAAATCGGCAAGAGAAGATGAATATTTGACTTTTAGGAGATTTAAGGGAAGAAGTTGGCAAGAAGGTATAGGTATTCAGCTTTTAAGGAAACAAATGTGACTTTCAGCTTTTAAAAATTTAGGGATGGTATTCGGCTTTGAGAGATGAAAATCTTGAGTGAAGTTTCGGTAATAATGGAAGGGAGAAAAAAAAGAAAATAAGAAAGGTTTAGCTAGCAAGTGAATTCAAAAAAAGAAACCAAAAACCCTCATGCACATTCGGCATTTCTTTAAATAGGCACAAGCTGATTCAAGCCTCTCTTACAGTCCCATTCGGCACCAACTCTCTTTCTCTCTCTCTCAATCTCCTATTTTCTCTCCATTATCTCCACCTTAAAATTCTCTCCTGACCACTCCCCTCTAGAGTCCCCTTTTGCGCCACCATTCTATGAGCAAAAATAAAGTCTCAAAACTACCACACTTGAGCCTCGAACCTTAGACCTTATTCCCTACATGAAACGCCACCTTGTAGCTCCCATGTAACACCACATTGCCACTAGGCCACAGGCTCTACTGTGTCCTATTTTCCCCTTAATTCATTTAAGAGGCCTATTATCAAAGTCTAAGGTTCCACTAAGGCAAAAACTAATTTTTTTCCTATGGTCAACCCTATCACTAAGACTTCAAATAACCTTGTAGCATCTTAAAATTAATATTATACAGTGCTACCTATACATACCAAAGTCAAGTACCGAATTTCATAGTTTTGGGATTTTTGAGGCATTACAATCTAAGTCTCATCTCGGTGCCAACGCCATGTTCCAGACATGGTCTTATACGGGACCACATGTTAATGCCAATGCCATGTCCCAGACATGGTCTTACATGGGATCTCAGATCAGTGTCGAAGCCATGTTCTAGACATAGTCTTACATAGGACCTACAATTTCTCACATCATAACTAGGGTACCTTTCGTATTCATTAAAATTTAACTGGGATTTCTCATTTATTTCTTTTTCATCTCTTTGTAAAATTCATTTCAATAACTTCATGGAATATCATAATTTCATAGAATGTCATCACAATAAATATTCATAATGCATAAAGCTAATTTATTGCATACAACTTACCTCGGGTCTAAAATGTGAGTGAATGTTTGATTTAATCCATCACATTACTTTTTCCCCAGTTTCGATCCGGGCTTCGTGTTTCTTGATCTAAAATGACAAATTAAGCTTATTTAATAATCAAATTGGCTAAATAACCCATAATTAACACTTTGGAAAATTTTATAATTTGTCCCTAAACTTTTACATATTTGCAAAATGGTCCCTAGGCTCGTATAATGAAATGCACTTATTTTCTTGGTTACCCAACCTAGCCAAACTTTATTAGTGTTCATAACAGCCCCTATTTCTCATCCATTCACACTTTTACTATACATTTTCCTACTTTTACAATTTGATCTTTATTAGGGATTTTCATGAAAAATCACCTAGTAAAAAATATTTACTAAACTTTAAACTTTTGTATTCTACCACTAGGTTCTGAAACGTAAGGGCAAGCTAAGCCCTAGGTTCATTAGGCCGTATCAGATTCTGAAACATGTGGGATAAGTTGCTTACAGTTGGAGTTACCACCTGAACTAGATTGTATTTATAATGTGTTTCATGTCTCAATGTTGAGGTAGTATCGGTCTGACTCATCTCATGTGGTCTCTGTTGAGGATATCGAGGTTAAACCGAACTTAACTTTTAAGGAAGAACTGGTACAGATCCTAGATGTGACGTTAAGGTTCTACGGAGAAAGTCCATACCTTTAGTGAAGGTTCTGTAGCAGTATCATAGCACTGAGAAAGCTACGTGGGGACCTAAGGACTCGATGCGTTAGCAGTATCCTCTTCTATTCTGATCAGGTAAATTTGGAGGTCAAAATTTCTTTTAGGGGGAAGAGTTGTAATGCTCTAATTTTTATATTTTTGCTTCTATAATTATTTGACACAAATATCTGTCTACTTCAGTGGTTAAGTGTTTTGGGTGTGTGTGTAAGGTCCCAAGTTCAAGCACTATCTTTGGCAAATTTTGTTAATTTTCTGAGTTAAGCCTTACATTTGGGGAGTGGGCTTATATTTAATTACTTGTAAAATCATATTAGAATGAGCCTGCTGGTTCGAGTGGTAAGGGTGTTAGTGTGTTGGAGGTTATGTGTTCGAGTTCTAGCGCTAGCAGGGACATTTATTTTTGTTTGGCGTAACTGTAAGAGTTTCCACTGAATAGGTTTCTGAGTGGGTTAATGGGGAGAGAAAATTTAGGGATATGTGGGAGAGAATTGAAGGATTTGAGAGATCTTCCTGTTAGCATTTTACCTTTTTCAAATTGTAATTTTCTTTTCCTCTCTCTTTCTAATTTTTCAGTTGACAAATTTTCCTATTGCCAAGTAAAAATATTTTACTTTTCCGTGTTCGATTCCACCCTGTCAATCAATTTTGGCTTCCAATTCTGTAGTGTTTTTATGCATTTTAGTAAGTGCATTGTGTGGTTTTCGTGTGGGTTGGGAAATCATTCCTTAGGTTGTTCTATCAATTCTTTACTTTCTTCCGTTAGTTAATTTTGAGTTTTGACAGTAGAGTAGCTTGGAGAAATGAAGCTTACCTCTCGTGGAATTGTAGCCAAAGTCATTTGGAGTGTTGGGGTAAGTGAGGATGTTGGTAAATTGAATGGTTGTTTATTTTGGATTCGAGTTAATTAGACTAAAGTTGTGTATCGTATATTAATTATAAGTTCTGGTGATCTCGGGATTACATTTGTTGCAAAAATAAACCAGGTGTGTACTCGAAAAGCAGAAAAACGAGAATCGACGAAAGCCAAAAAACCATTCTGTCGATGCCACACGGGCATGTGCTCACCCTGTGGTAGGCCGTGTGCGACGACATGACCGTGTGATCAATGAAGGCCAAGCCGTGCGCAAGACACGGTTGTGTGATGGCTGGAATGTGGTCTTGTGAGCCACACGGGCCAGACTAGATAAGGCGTGTGGACCATACAGGCGTGTGGGCCCACACGAGCACGCCATACAGGCATATGGATTTTGGGCTAGCCAATGTGATCCACACGGGGAAGGCTAATTTGGGTGTGTAGGCCCATTTATCTGAACTTTTCCCTAGGGTTACATGGGTCGTCCCAAACAATTGTGGGCCTATTGTAGGGTCGGTAAAGAATAAATAAACCCTAAACTGTGTGATCTGATTGTTTGAAATTCTGATCTGATTAGGATACTAATACATGTTTACTTGCACTATTATCTGCATATCTATTATCTATATACGTTTATGTGTAAGCATGTGAGCATGTTAGACAGTTTATCCATATTTGTATATTTCTGTATCTGATATTGGGGATGGGATGATGTATATTGGAGGAAGTGTTCTAAAAGGCAATTTATATTTATTATCTGGCAGCATGGCTACATTATATCTGTTATGTGCAGCGTTGGTACTATATGGTGTGTAGGACTGAGTGGGTGTTTTAAACCCCACATGGTGTGCAGGGATGGTCGGGGATGGTGTATAGAGGACAGGGGTAGGATTCTGATTTCTGATTTTTTATTTTGATTTGCACATCTATATCTGTATCTGAGATGGGCTTAAGCTCGAATCTGCATCTGTATCTGTAATGGGCTTAGGCCCAAATCTGTATTTGTCTGATTCTGATTTTTTGTATGTGTGCATGCTTAATTTTGTGAGGTTACACACTGAGTTTACGTAAACTCACTCCTTTCCGTTTGATCTGTACAGGTAACCCACAGTCTTAGACGGATCGGTATAGCGGAGGACTCGATGGTGACCACATATCATGGACTGGTTTTGATTATGGTTTTTACTTTAGATTTTCGATTCATTTTTGGGTATTTTTGTAAAATGTGGACTTTTCAAACTATTACCTAAATTTGGGTTTGACTGCGCTTTACGATTCTAATATTGCAAAACTCTTCAAAAGCTCAGATTTTACCAAAAACAAAGGTTTTCTAAATAATTCGAATAGTTTTCTGAATCTCAACGATTTTATAAGCTTTCGCTACAAATACATTTTACCTCTAAGTAACTAATCGAATAAGAATGCTGAAATTGATAAAAGCAATATGGTTTTAACTTGACGACAATGCTTTTCAACCCCATGTAATGTGACACCTCCGGGTTCGGCCATAACATCTAGGCCGGGTTTGGGGTGTTATAGGTGTTCTCTACTAAAGGGGTTGTGGTGGAAGAAGTTGGAAATGAGAAGTTGTGTCCTTATTTTGTTGAGTTGCCACCTAGGGAGGGGAATGAAAGAATCTGAAAATAAGGTCGAGTTTGTAATGGAAGGGTTTTGGTTTTAATATTTAATAGAATGAAATTAAAGAGGGGTGTAAATGATAATTTGATGGAAGATGATGATTTGACAACATGTTAGAGGAGAAAAATTAATGAGGGACATACGAGGTTCTTGAGACAAAAGAAAGTTTTGGGAGGAACAAAAAAATGTTCAAATAGGGGAAAGTGTTAAAAATAAGGGTAAAGTAAAGTACAAAAAAAGGGGTTTCAAGAAGTCTTTGTGTGAGCAATAAGGGAATTAGTGAGGAAAATGTTTTGATGGAAGTATTGGTGAAGGTAACTGGGAGAAAGTGAAAGAGGTGGTTGAGGATTTAAAGGGCTCTGGTGGCTAGCTTAAAACAATCACTAAAGAGAAATGATTATTATTGCTTGGAATTGTCAAGGAATTGGATCAACCTTGATAGTTAAAGTATTAAGGGAGTTGGTGAAAACTTTCAATCCTATTTTTATTTTCCTTATGGGGACAACTAAAAGGTGATGATAAACTTTAAAAGTTGTGAATAAAGATGAATATTTTTTTAAGGTTTTATGTGAGTTCGGATGGTATAGACGGAGGCTTGGCACTGTGGTGGAGGAACAATGTTAGAGTTACTATTTTGAAGAGTAGTAAAAATTATATTGATACCAAAATTAGTAAGGATAGAGTAATGGAAACTAGTGGAATTAATTTGGTTTATAGGGGCTCCAATTTTTAGGAGAGAAAAGAGGTTTGGGAAGATTTAAAAATTATAAGAAGATGTATGTCTGAATCATGGTGTTGCATTAAGGATTTCAATGATATTTAAATGATGAATAGAAGATTGGAGAGAGAGAAAAAGAAAGGTACAAGATGATTTCTTTTGCAAATTGTAAACTGAAAAATATATAGGATTTTCCTATGTAATTTATCACCTTTTTACTTAAATTTATTGTTAAAACCAAGTAATTATTTAATAAATTAATGAAATATGTGAAAATATGAAATTAAGACATAGAAATTATTAAAATGTGATTTTATGCTTTATTATATAGTTTTCATGCATAAAATGGCTTATTTTATGTTTATTTGAGCTTATTATATTTTTATGGGCCATGCATGATTAAATTAAATAATAAATTATAAAAAAATTTTTAATAACTCAACTTAAATATTTCATTAATAAATTGGGTTTTAATTAATTAAGTAAATTGACTAATTAAAGTGGTTAAATTATATTCTTTGATCCTTTAATTTATCTTCTATTTTTGGACAGGTCTGATAAGCTTTATTGGATTACAAAATCGTCCAAATGGGGGACCAAGTCAACACAAAATTCGGATGCACATGGATGTCCATAAACCAATTTTTGGTTTAATTACATAAGGTCCTTGAAGAGTTGAAGAAATCAGAGATTTACCTGAAGATTTGCATATGACCGACTCTTTGTCCTGAGTTGTTGTGGCATTCAAATCAAGCAAAAAATCAGCCCCAATTTCACAATTCATGGCTAGCCACCTATGAGAGATATTTGATGGGAGAACTCCTATTTTTAGTAAACTAGCCTCCCTTGCCTCACCTATAAATCAGACCCCATTTCTCACTTTTCTAATCATCCCTTAATTCCTCATCATTCATCATTCTCTCCTCTCCTATTTCTTCCTACGCCTAAGCCTCATCTCTTCATAGAGATTTTAGCCATTAAACCTCTTACAAAGCCCTTGGTTGGCCACCTCAGAGAGCCATCAGGAAAGGAGCAAAGCAAAGGAACGAAGGAGCCCTTATTGTTCAGAGTTTTGGGTGACAGCCACTTTGAATTGGGTTTAATCTTTCTTTTCTTTAACTTAATTCAAGAACATTTGCAATGTGTTCTTTGTTCTTGTTTACAACAATGATAGCTTAATTTTATTTAAGCTAGGATGGTTGCTTTGATTAAATAATATTTATTTGATTCATGCTTATAATGTTTGTGCCTTAATCGATCATGTTTTCAATTAAAATCAAGTCTGTATTTCGTTCATACATGATTGAAATGCACCTGAATTAGCTAAGTGATCCTAACTAGACGACGGCTAGTGGACGCATAATTGAAATGTGTATGCTCAATTTAGATCCTAACCCGATTAAATTGCAGGTTACATAACAACTCTAACCAGGCTTTGTTATCTGCATAGTTTTTAGATTTGTGTGATTAAACTGTTTCAAATCTAACACATCCCTATTACCTCGCACAAATTCTAAGAAACGCTTAGTAACTAAGGATCAATGAAATGCATATTACTAAGCAAAGGATTTTGAAAAGACCTAGTGTGGTTTCCAAACTCATGAAAGATCGAGTTGCCATAGAATATTTTTCTGAATATTGTTAAGCATGTTGATGATAAAATTAGTTTGATTAAAGTAATTGTCCTAGCTTATTTAAGTGATAATTGTTGCAAATTGTGTTTAATTCTACTAAAATCTATTTCATTCATATAGTATCATATTTAGGATAAATTGCATTAGGGATCATTGCATTTAGTTTGATATACTTAATTTTAATCAACACTTCCAAATCAAATTGTGTTTTTATTTACCAAGTTGTTATTATAATTTTATAATTAAGTGACTTAGTACGAATACAATCCCTGTGAAGACAATAACTCGATACTTACTTATTACTTGATAACGACTGTGTACACTTGCACAAACCCCAGCCTTACAAGTTTTTGGCGCTATTGCCCGGGATTGTTAATTGTTGCCTTAGTCATTTTTTTGTGAAATTATTTATTTTTCAATTTGGTTATTTCTCACATTACTAACTTATTCTTTTTAATTTTGTTATTTTTTCTTTCGAGGTGTTTATGAGCATAGATCGGATTATCGATTTACTCCCAATAGACCCTAAAATTGAGTGAACTTTTAGACAAAAGAGACGTGAACGAACAGCTCAAAGACAAGTCGAGATGGACCTTGAAAATTAAAATCAAGACCAAGGTAATAAAGCCGATTATGAACGAAATCCTATTCTCATTACCGATGATAGGGCTCGATGCATTAGACAATATGCTGTGCCACTTTTCAATGAGTTAAATCCAGGAATTAGAAGGCCAGATATTGAGGCAACCCAATTTTAATTGAAACAAGTGATGTTTCAAATGCTCCAAACGGTGGGCCAATTCAATAGTATGCCCACGGAAGATTCACATCTCCACTTTCAATTATTTATGGAGATGGGTGATTCATTCAAGATAGCTGGTGTGACTGAAGACGCACTGAGGTCGAAGTTGTTTCCGTACTCGTTGAGAGATTGAGCACGAGCATGACTCAATTCATTGCCACCAAATTCCATATCTACATTAGCAGAAAAATTTTTGGTGAAGTATTTCCTACCTAGCAAGAACGCTAAGTTGAGGAATGAGATCACAACTTTCCAACAATTGGATAACGAGTCTTTATATGAAGCTTAGGAGCGATTCAAGGAGTTACTTCGTAAGTGTCCTCATCATGGGATTCCTCATTGTATCCAATTGGAAACATTCTATAATGGTCTCAATGCACATACAAGATTGATGGTAGATGTTTCTACAAATGGTGAAATTTTGTCTAAGTCTTACAATAAGGCTTATGAGATCATCGAGAGGATTGCAAGTAACAACTATCAATGGTCAACAAATCGAACGACTTCAAGAAGATGTGTAGTCGGAGTTCATGAAGTTGATGCCCTCACTTTATTATCAGCCTAGGTATCGTCCATTTCCTCTATGTTAAAATAGTTTACCGCTAATAGTGCTAGTAATTTTACAGCTCAGCCACCAAGTCTATTTGAAGTAGTTTCTTGTGTGTACTATGGGGAAGGTCATTCTTTTTAGAATTTTCTATTGAATCCTAAGTCAATGTACTATGTAGGGAACCAATATCAGAATAGGAGTGGACAAGGACCCCAGTCCAACTTCTATAATCCTTCATGGTGTAATCATCCTAACTTTTTCCAAGGAAATGGACCGAACAACTTTATGCAGCATAGACCCAACCAATCTCAAAGGTTTAATCAGCAAGCTCTAAAACCACCTCAAGATGAGTCATCAAACAGTTTGGAGAACTTGTTGAAAGCGTACATGGAAAAGAATGACGCTTTGATCCAGAGCCAAGTAGCAACACTAAAAAATTTGGAAAACCAAATGGGTCAGTTAGCTACAGAGCTTCGTAACAGACCATAAGGAACCTTACCGAGCAATACTAAGAATCCAAGAAATTTGGGTAAAGAGCATATCAAGGCGGTGGCATTGTGAAGTGGTAAAATTTTGGAACCTCGATTGATTAATGTCGAAGATGAGCCTGTTGAAAAAGAGGAAAGTCAACCCACTATTGAAGTTCCTGCACCAAAGGAATCAGAATCTACAAAGGCTGATAAGGTAAACCCTAACTTAGTAAATTCAAAAACTTTAATGTCTTCTTTGGATACAGATTTACCTACTCAGGAGAGTTGTCTGATTCAACCAAAAGTTCTATCACCTTCATAACCGCAAAGATTTCAGCAACACAAGCAGAAGTAGGAGGTACAATTCAAGAAGTTTTTGGATGTTTTGAAGTAGTTACACAATATTCCATTGGTGGAAGCTTTAGAACAAATGCCAAATTATGTGAAGTTTATGAAGGATGTACAATCCAAGAAGAAACGACTGAATGGGTATGAGATTGTTGCCCTGACGAAGGAATGCAGAGCATTCCTACAGAACAAGCTGCCACTGAAATTAAAAGACACAGGAAGCTTTATGATACCCTGTAACATTGGTGAATCTTACTGTGGTAAAGCTTTGTGTGACTTAGGAGCAAGTATCAACTTGATGCCTAAGTTTATTTTCAAGATGCTAGGGATAGGTGAAGTAAGACCTAAAACTATGACGCTTTAACTAGCAGATCGATCTTTAGCATATCCTGAGGGGAAGATTGAGGATGTTTTGGTAAGAGTCAATAAATTTATTTTTCCTGCTGATTTCATTGTTTTAGATTTTGAAGTAGATAAAGAAGTGCCGATCATCCTTGGGAGACCTTTCTTAGCCACGGGAAGAACGTTAATTGATGTGCAGAAAGGCAAACTCACCATGCAAGCTCAAGACGATCAGGTAACTTTTAACATTCTTAAAGCAATAAAATTTCTCGATCTGACAAAAGAGTGCTCAGTTATGGAAGAAATAGAAACCTTGGTTTCTATGGAAAGTAATTTTAAAGAAGATCCATTGGAGAAAGCCTTAGAGTTAGACCCTTTGGAAGATGAAGGTGAAGAAAACATGGCTTTAATGGAATCCAATCTGAGAAATTTTATTCAATCCACACGGTTTGAACCGTTCGATTTAGAAGTCAGAGAATTTGTGCAACCCAAGTTGTTAATTGAAGAACCACCTAAACTTGAACTAAAGGTACTTCCATCCCATTTGAAATATGTTTATTTAGGTGACTGCTCTACTTTGCCTATGATTATTTCAGCTGAACTGACGAAAGATCAAGAGGAGCAACTAATTATTGTTTCAAAGAAATTTAAGAAAGCAATTGGGTGGACCATAGCTGATATTTGAGGTATAAGCCCTTCTTTTTGCATGCACAAAATTATTTTAGAGGAAGGTGAGAAAGCTCGAATTGATGGGCAAAGGAGGTTCAATCCTATTATGAAAGAAGTTGTGAGAAAGGAAGTGATCAAATGGTTAGATACAGGAATCATCTATCCTATTTCAGATAGTTCGTGGGTGAGTCTGGTGCAGTGTGTGCCAAAGAAAGGTGGGATCATGATTGTTGAAAATGAGCGTAACGAGTTGATTCCAACAAGAACTGTTACTGGTTGGAGAATTTTTGTTGACTACAGAAAGTTGGATAAAGCTACTCAGAAGGACCATTTTTCGTTGCCTTTTATGGATCAGATGTTAGATCAACTGGCAGGTAATGAATTCTATTATTTTTTAAATGGTTATTAGGGATATAACCAAATAGTTGTAGCTTTGGAAGACCAACATAAAACAACCTTTACTTGTTCATACGGTATGTTTGCTTTTAGGTGAATGCCTTTTGGTTTATGCAATGCACCTACAACATTCCAACGATGCTTGATGGCAATATTCAATTATATGATTAAAAATTTTGTTGAGGTTTTCATTGATGATTTCTCTATTTTTGGTAACTCTTATGATATTTGTTTGAGTAATTTAGCTAAGGTAATGAAGAGATGTGAAGAGATGAATCTTGTCCTTAACTAGGAAAAATGTCATTTTATGGTTAAGGAAGAGATTGTCTTAGGGCATAAAATCTCGAAGAAAGGAATTGAAGTTGATAAAGCAAAGGTTGACGTAATTGAAAGATTACCGGCCCCAATTAATGTGAAAGGAGTCAGAAGTTTCTTAGGCCATACTGGTTTTTATCGAAGGTTTATAATGGATTTCTCAAAAATGTCTAAATCGTTGTGTTTGTTGTTAGAGAAAGATACAGTGTTTGATTTCAAAAAAGCATGTTTAGAAGCTTTTGAATATCTGAAAAGACGGTTAATCTCAGCCCTAATAATTATTACACCTAATTGGAACTCACATTTTGATTTGATGTGCGATGCAAGTGATTATGTTGTTGGAGCTGTGATAGGTCAAAAAAGAAATAAAGTATTTCACCCTATCTACTATACAAGTAGAACCTTGACGGGTGCCCACTCAATTATACGGTAACTGAAAAGGAACTCTTTACTATAGTTTTTGCTTTTGACAAATTCCGCTCATATCTTTTAGTTACCAAAGTTACAGTATTTATTGACCATGCGGCCATTAAATACTTGCTCACAAAGAAAGATGCGAAACAGAGGCTAATTCGTTAGATACTTTTACTACAAGAATTTGACCTTGAGATCCAAGACAGAAAAACTGTCGAAAATCAAGTAGCTGATCATCTGTTAAGGTTGGAGCAAGATGAGGTAACTCGATCATGTGTGCTTATCAACGAGAACTTCCTAGATGAACACTTATTTGAGGTAAGTTGAATTCATGAAACACCTTGGTTTGCTAATTTTGCCAATTATCTTGCATGTGGAATAATTCCTCGAGAAATGACATACCAACAAAGGAAGAAATTACTTCATAATAGTCGGTATTATTTTTGGGAGGATCCGTTCTTGTTTAAATAATGTGCAGGTAATATAATCCAAAGGTGTGTAGCTGAAAGTGAAATTGCTGAGATCTTGTATCATTGCCATTCATCTCCAAGTGGGGGACACTTTGGTGGTTCACATACTGCATCTAAGATTCTACAAGCAGGTTTCTTTTGGCCTACACTATTTAAAGATGATTATGCTTATGTGAAGAATTGCGATAAATGCCAAAGGACCGGAAATATATCATGGAGGAATGAGATGCCCTTAACAAACATTTTGGAGATTGAATTATTTGACTTATGGGGCATTGACTTCTTAGGCCCGTTTCCTTCTTCGTATGGGAATAAATATATCTTAGTTACCGTGGACTACGTATCCAAGTGGGTTGAAGCTGAAGCATGCCCTACACATGATGCTAAGGTAATCATGCGATTCTTACATAAGCATGTGTTTAGACGATCTGGGATACCAAGAGCTATTATTAGTGATGAAGGTTCTCATTTTGTGAACAAGTGGCTTAAGTGGTTGCTTGAAAAATATGATGTGAAGCACAAGATTGCTACTGCTTATCACCTCCAGTCTAATGGGCAAGTTGAAAGAGTGAACCGCGAAATCAAAGGTATCTTTGAAAAGCTAGTACGCCCTAACAGAAAAGATTGGTCTCAAAGGCTTGATGGTGCATTATGGGCCTATCGAACAACATTTAAAACACTATTAGGAATGACTCCTTACCGGTTAGTTTTTGGTAAGGCATGTCATTTGCCATTGCAATTGGAGAATAGAGCTCACTTGGCTTTGAAGCAATTAAACTTTGATCTTAAGCAAGCCAATGAGAGAAGGATGTTACAACTGGATGAATTGGAGGAGCTGAGGTTGTTTTCCTATGAGAATGCCAAAATGTGTAAAGAAAGATAAAAAAGATGGCATGATAGTCATATACAACCTCGCGAGTTTAAAGAATATCAAAAGGTTTTGTTATTTAATTCAAGGTTGAAGTTATTTCTTGGGAAGCTTGAATCCCGATGGAAAGGACCCTATATTGTTTATCGAGTTTATCCTTATGAAGTTGTTGAATTGTACAAAAATTACAAAGGTATGTTTAAAGTTAATGGTCAACGTCTCAAACACTATTGGGATGGTGAGGTTGAGCGAGTTGAATCCTCGTTCAAATTAATAGACCCTTGATTTTTATGAACTTGTTTTGTAAATAAATAAATAGTTAGAACTTATTTTCTTAATTTAGTACATTAATTAATTCTGTCTAAGGAGATTGGAATTTAAGCGGGACCGCTGTGACCCCTCCAATGTAATATCCCGAATTAGGGCCTAATCGAAATAGTGGTTTCGTGACCACAAATTCGAGATAGAAATAATTATTTTATAATTATTTTGATGTTTATGATATGATTTCATGATTGTGTGAAAATTTCGTGAAGAAATTCTATTCATAAAGTGCTTAATTTAAAATTAGGGACAAATTGAATAAGGTGCAAAACTTGCATTCTAGAAACTTTTAGTATGAAATTGCTTTGCAATATTAATTAGGAGGTCTTAAATAGCAATTTAACAAATTTCTAAAATTTTGGACAAAAATGGGCTTGTACATGAAAAATTACAAAGAAAATAGTCATTAAAAAGGGAAAATAACACAAAAAATGGACTCATCTTCTCCATAAGGGCTGCCGAATTTTGCTTATCACCATAGCTAGGGTTTTCAACATTTCAAGCCTTGATTGTAAGTGATTTTCATGTTCGTTTTTAATGCTCTTTTCGATTTTAAAATCTAGAAAGCATGTTTTATCATTTTTTAGCAATATTATGAGCTAGGATGCATGTATGAAAATTTACCCATGTGTGACATAATTGTATTTTGATGAATAATGAAAGAATATGATGGGTTGATGTGTGTTTAACAACTTTTACCTAGTAGTTTTATGTGAAAACACCTAAAAAGGGACTTCATTGTAAAAAGGGTAAAATTGATGGTAGAAATCAGATTTTTGATGTGAAATATGGGCTGTTATGGACACTAGGAAATTCAGCTATGCCTAGATGACATGGGAAATGCAAGTAACTCATTGTACAAACTTAAAGACTCAATTGTAAATAATTGAAAAGCTAGGGGTAAAATGGTAATTTTTATCCAAGCCCGTATTAGGGGCTATTTTGGTGAATGTGTATATTGAATAAATTAATTTGACATTTTAGATCAAGAGAAACGAGATTCGAGTCGCGATCGAGGGAAAAATAAAGTTTGCGAGGAATAGGCTCGATTTCTAACATTTTGTACCGAGGTAAGTTCATGTGTAAATGTGGTAACATAATTGTTATTTTAAGTAATTTAATGTTATTTATATGATATGATTTTTATTATCATGAAATATTATGCTTTGTGTATTATTATTTAGTAATATGCAAATTATGTGAGCTATTTGATAAATATGAAATACTACCAACTATCGATTCCGACATTCTGAGGAAGATGACAAAGATGTGTGATTGAAGAAAATCCCATTTGAACCTTGGGAATAGATTAAGGTACAAGTGACATGTCATTAGGATAGTTGAGTTTCGAGCTCGTTGAGTTGAGTCCGAGTTCTTGAGATGTAACTAGGCATCCGAGCTCGTTGAGTTGAGTCCGAGTTCGCTCGTGGGCGGGTTACATGGTAGCTTGGCTACATAAATTCCGCAGGCTATTGAGTTTGTCTAGCTACGAGTATGGCACCTATGTGCATGAAATCCGCGTATCCAAATTATATTCCGATGTGTTCAATGGGTGATTCATAAGTGAATAAGGAGAATACCTAAAACGAAAGTGACATGTTGGTAAGTGTGGTGAATGAGGAAATTGGACAGGTATGAGCTTAAACCCTCGGGTTGAGAACTTGGTATGATGAAATCGTGGTAAGATAGTAAATACACATGTGATATGAATATCTTAGTGATATTTATGCAATTGATGTTTATGTTGGATTGCATGATTATGTTACTTGCTATTTTCATGTGAATTTACTAAGCATTTATGCTTACTCCCTCCTTTCCATTCTTTGTAGTTTTGACAAGCCAGCTCAGAAATCGAGAACGGTCAGAGGCTCGTTCACACTATCCGTGGACCATTTTGGTATAGTGGCTTGTATATTTTGAGTATGTCATGTATATCATTATAATCATTTTGTGTATGTGATCTTATAATATGGTTATTCAGTGGTAAGGAAATGCTTGGTCATGATTAGCCATTGGAATGGCTAATCAAGATCATTTTTGGTGTTATGTATGTTTAATGTGCTATCCAATCCATGGAAATTCATAAAAAGGTGAAATTTACTATAAAACAGTATCATACAGCAGCAATGATGTGAGTTTAAAAAATCATTAAAAATAGTAGAGACAAAATTAGATGGTGAATAAAATATGAAATTTGAGCCTATTTTCATATGAACTAAACAAAATAGGTAAATGAGTTTTATTTTATAAGATATTTGAGTTTTGGTGGAATAGTGTTAGAGCAATTTCTGAATCCCCTATTTTGAATTTTGAAATTCACTAAAAATTGTACAATAATAACTAAGAGTTATACTTTATATGTATAGAATCCTTATTAAGTCTACTTTAAGAAAAAACAAACAACATAGTCATCTGAATTCTGTGCAGAGAGAAAAGTGATTCGTAGTGAACAGAGGTCAAAGTAGTCTAACACCGAAATAGGGGAAATTTTAACTAATAAACTGTACTAATTGGCCTGATCAAAAATTCTGGAAAAAATTTAGTAAATAGATATATGAGTCTAGTTTCAGGGAAAATTTATGGATTTAAATTTTGAGTTTTGTAACTTGAGATATGATTTTTTTAATGACTATGATGCAGATGAGTAGTTTATTACGAAAGGTGAAATAAATGGTTTGAAATTGTTAAAGTGATAAATTAAGTTTGTTAACGCCTGAAGCTCGACTCCGGCAATGGTCTCGGGTAAGGGGGTGTTACATCCAACCTTTCTTGGGAATTAATTTAATGTAATTTGTTAAGAAGAAATTTTCTAATTAAGGTTTAAAATTTTTAAGTTTAATTTGTTTTGTTTTAATTTTAATTTTTATATTAATAAAGGGGTCAAAATTTGGCCCAAGTACTAATCAGTTTTTTCCTTGAGCGAGTTTGTAAATATAGTTTGAACTTGAGGCCCAAAACAGCAAAAAGGAGGGAAAAATCCATACCAATTACCGCCACTCCCATTGGTTGCCGCCCAAGTAACCATAATGTAGCTAAATTTTTGCTACATGTTGCCCTAATTTTTCCCTATATAAACCCATCTTCATTCTACTATTTTTCATAGCCTTCAAAGCAATTTGCTTAACCCTTAAAATCCCTAAACCTTCCTCTTGTGCCGCTAGCCTCAAATCCCAAAAAAATTCCCTAGTCCTCTTCCTTCTGTTTGCTGAAATCACCTAGTGCCACCGTAAGAAATTTGCCAGAGCATCATCGTCGCTGCCGCACACTACCATTGCTGCCACACGTTGTCGTCTCCACCGCAATCTCTTCATTGTCGCAAGGTTTGTCGAAGCAAGTCCTACCCACTTGCCAATTTCTTTTGCTTCCCCTTGTGCTGAAACTTTGCTGAATTTTCGGGAAAAGATACCATGTCTCGCAAAAGAACTAGATCGTTAAAGACTACTTCTGAAAACTTGATTTTGATCGATGAACAAGTGAAAGAGAGATTTGATTCAATTTTCAAGCATCAACCAATGATGCCAGAAAAATGTTTTAACTTGAAGAGCAATGATGTGATGGTTGTTCTTGTGCCGATTAGAAAGACAATCAATGCTCTCAAGTGGGAATGATTTTGTGATGCTCGTTCACTTCCTGATGATGAACTAGTTCGAGAGTCTATACGAGTTTGACTACATAATATGCTACTAAGGTCATCGTTCAAAAGAAAAAGTTACCTCTTACTTCTAACTCCATCAATGATTTGTTTAACTTACCTGATGTTGAAGAAGATGAGTACTACCCTATGATGAACAACATCAATTAGGATTTTCTTCAACAATTGCTTGATGTTGGGACAAATCTGGGATCCCAATGGATTATAAGAAAGTATGGAGGCCATTCTTGTCGAAGGGAATACTAAAACCAGTAGCAAAGGTATGGTTTTATTTCATTCACTATAGTTTTATGCCTACCTCACACAGTTCCACCATTTCGATGGAACGGATGCTCTTGTTATATGGACTCTTGACAAAAAAGTCCATTAATGTTGGGAAAATTATTCTCAAGGAGATTTATGATTGTGCTAAAAAGAAGACATGAAGTGCTTATTTCCCATCATTAATCACTTCACTTTGCTTAAGGGCCCGTGTTAAAACACAAGCAAATCTAAAAGGGCAGTATGTCTAAGGGTGCATTACAAGTCATGATCTTGAAAGATTAGTAGAGAAGGTGCGTGAGCTGAATCAAGGCGAGAAAAAAGGACCAACTAAGCCAGAAACTGAGGAATCAAAAAATAAAACTGAAACTAAAGCTGAGTCAGTTACAGACACTGAAGAAGAAGAGTCCGATAAGGAATAGAACAGTCTTTAACCAGCTAAAGGAACTGCAAGCCCTGAATTTAGGGTTGAGCCAGAAGAAGAACCAGTCAAGCTAAGTGTTGAACCTAAATTTACAACTCCAATACTGACTTCTGCAAGTACTTCAAAGAGATCGGAGTTGTCAATTTTGATGGATATGTGCAAGTTCATGCACAATCAACAACAAACTTACTAGAAATATGCAAAAATTAGAGATGACTCAATTCGAAATACTTCTTTAAGAAGAAAAAGACTAAGTGGTGTGGTAATGGGAATGAACATGTCTAGGATTGGGTTATGAGGAAAGACTTGGTATTTAAGCAGTCTTAATGACTCACCTCACTTTCTTTACAACCCTACCTAGTGTTCAGTTTTCATTCGTTACTTTTTTCTTGCAATGAGGACATTGCTTTCTTCTTTTAAGGGGGTAAGGAAAATAATGGCTTGAATTTTTAAAAATTTTCAAGTATGTTTCAATCATTTCTTTCATGAGTATGTTTTAATAAATTAATGTTTAGAGAAATTTCTTTGTTAATAAGATAGTTTGTATGCAAGCATGAATGATGATTTATCTGAGTGATTGTATGTTATCATGAAAAATGGAATGTTGGTATGATCTTAGTCTTAGGTAATGTTTGCCATGAAAACTTAGTTTCTTTTGAGATTAGACATACATGAAGGTTTATATCTTTAGAATTGACTTAGTAACTTTCTTAAGGCGAAATCTTAGGAGACATAAAAGTCTAAAATGATATAGGCACTATTTTCTTTGAATCGTTTGAGCCTTTTCAAGCAAACCTTATGATATTAGACCCTTGAAACTATAATTTTGAGCTTAAAAGCCGGTTTATTGCAATGAACCTATATTACAAGCCACATTTCCATCTTTTGAAGTTATCCTAATTTTGTGCACCATCTTAACTAAAGTTGTCTTGATAAATGATATTTGTGGAAATTTTTTAGAAGATGTATGTGCTCATGCTTTAAAAAAAAAAAGAGAAACAAAGACAACGAAAGAGTGAAGAAAATTTTGCTCAGTCTCTAAAAAGAAAAAAAATGTATGAGCATGAGTTTAAAATAAGTTTAGAGGTGTTCCAAAGGTTCACTTAATGAAAAGGGTTGTACTTAGTGAAATCCAAGACAAAGTTAAAGGTTAAGATTTTGAAACTGAAATATCCCATCTCTTAAAATCCCTACCTTTAACCGAGCCCCATACAACCTTATAAAAGACCTATTGATTTGATGATTATGTCACCTACATTAGTGGAGACGAAGTACTACGTTCAACATATGAAGATCATAAATGCGCCTTATGATTGCTTTGCTTGATTGATAAAAAATTAGGTTGAATGAAGAACATTATCTGTGGCTGTGACATACATACAAACTATGATTCATGTTAGCATATTTTGAAACTTAGTATAAAATTCTCAAAATGTTTGCATATAAGTTACTTGTTAGTAAAGAAGATCTATGAGCGTGAATTTATTAAGACATGATTATAGGACAAAGATTGATGCTACTTACACTTTTAGCAAAATTTGCCTTGGCCAGACCTTGCGTTGTGCATGAACATTACTCGGGGCGAGCAATGATTTAAGTTTGGGGGTGTATAAATTGAAAAATATATAGGATTTTTCCTATGTAATTTATCACCTTTTTACTTAAATTTGTTGTTAAAACCAACTAATTGTTTAATAAATTAATGAAATATGTGAAAATATGAAATTAAGACATAGAAATTATTAAAATGTGATTTTATACTTTATTATATAGTTTTCATGCATAAAATAGCTTATTTTATGTTTATTTGAGCTTATTATATTTTTATGGGCCATGCATGATTAAATTAAATAATAAATTATAAAATTATTTTTTAATAACTCAACTTAAATATTTCATTAATAAATTGGATTTTAATTAATTAAGTAAATTGATTAATTAAAGTGGTTAAATTATACTCTTTGATCCTTTAATTTATCTTCTATTTTTGGACAGGTCTGATAAGCTTTGCTGGATTAGAAAATCATCCAAAAGGGGGACCAAGTCAACCTAAAATTCGGCTGCACATGGATGTCCATAAACCAATTTTTGGTTTAATTACACAAGGTCCTTAAAGAGTTGAAGAAATCAGATATTTAACTGAAGATTTGCATGTGACCAAGTTTTGGTCTTGAGTTGTTGTGGCAGTCAAATCAAGCAAAAAATCAGCTTTAATTCCACAGTTCATGGCTGGCCACCTATGAGAGATATTTGATGGGATGACAACTCCTATTTTTAGTAAACTAGCCTCTCTTGCCTCACCTATAAATAGGACCCATTTCTCACTTTTCTAATCATCCCTCATCCCTCAATTCCTCATCATTAATCATTCTCTCCTTTCTCATTTCTTCCCACACCTAAGCCTCATCTCTTTATAGAGATTTTAGCCATTAAACTTCTTAAAGAGCCCTTGGTTGGCCACCTCAGAGAGCCATCAACAAAGGAGCAAAGCAAAGGAATGAACGAGCCCTCATTATTTAGAGTTTTGGGTGACAACCACTTTGAATTGGGTTTAATCTTTCTTTTCTTTAATTTAATTCAAGAATATTTGTTATGTGTTCTTTGTTCTTTTTTACAGCAATGATAGCTTAATTTTATTTAAGCTAGCATGGTTGCTTTGATTAAATAATATTTATTTGATTCATGTTTATAATATTTGTGCCTTAATCGATCATGTTTTCAATTAAAATCAAGTCTCTATTTTGTTCATACATGATTGAAATTCACCTAAATTAGCTAAGCGATCCTAACCAGACGATGGCTAGTGGACGCATAATTGAAATGTGCTTGCTCAATTTAGATCCTAACCCGATAAATTGCAGGTTGCATAACAACCCTAACCAGGTTCTGTTATCTGCATAGTTTTTAGATTTGTGTGATTAAACTGTTTCAAACCTAACATGTCCCTATTACCTTGCATGAATTCTAAGAAATCCTTAGTAAATAAGGATCAGTAAAATGCATATTTACTAAGTAAAGGATTCCGAAAAGACCTAGTGTGGTTTCCAAACTCATGAAAGATCGAGTTGCCATGGAATGTTTTTTTGAATATTGTTAAGCATGTTGATGATAAAATGAGTTTGATTAAAGTAATTGTCCTAGCTTATTTATGTTATAATTGTTGCAAATTGTGTTTAATTCTGCTAAAATCTATTTCATTCATATAGTTGCATATTTAGGATAAATTGTATTAGGGATCATTGCATTTAGTTTGATATATTTAATTTTAATCAACACTTCCAAATCAAATTGTGTTTTTATTTACCAAGTTGTTATTATAATTTTATAATTAAGCGACTTAGCATGAATACAATCTCTGTGGAGACGATAACTCGATACTTACTTATTACTTGATAACGACTGTGAACACTTGCACAAACCCCAACGTTACACTAATATGGTTGATAAATGTAGACTGCTTGAGGTTCTTTGTAAAGTTCAATTGTTTACATGGATGAGGGTTAAGGAGGGAGCTCTTGTCAAGGAAAGGCTTGATAGGGTGGGAAGAGTAATTTTTTGGGTCTTTGCTGCTTGTTCACTCTATAATAGTATCTGATCACTCTGCTATTGTTTTGAAGATAGAGGATGTTGGAAAAAAGTATCTTAGAAGATTTAAATTTGAATCAAGTTGGATGAATATTAAAGAATGTAAAGAAATTGTGGAATAGTTTGAAATGAAAGGTGGTAGGTTTCGGGTTTAGGGTCTAGGATTTTTAAAATGGTGCAAAAGTTAAAAAAGGAGTAGGATGTTGTTGAAAGATTGGAGTTTTAAAAAATGAGCAAGGGATAAAATTAGGAAAGATGAGTTGATAAAGAAAATTGTTAAACTAGATTTATTTGATAAATTATTTTGATATAACAAACAAAAATATTTTTGAATAAAATTTGCTTTTTAACAAAGAATTTATAAAGTTCAAAGTATAAAAATTATTTTAAGACTTCAAAACATCTTAGAAAATGTTTTGAACACTTGGAATATTTTCGACAAAGTTCAAAAACAATTTTAAGCTCTTAAACTTGATTGAAACAATTTTAAATCAATTTGAAAAACTGTTCCCTACAAAAAGTATCGATATTTTCCAAAAAGTATTAATATCCATATGATTTTTATCGATACCAAAGTTCCTTACCGTCTTGAATAAAAAATTTAAGAAAAGTAATAAGTATCGATACTTTTCAAATTACATTGATACCTATTGAATTTTTTCGATACCATCTAATCGTGTGATTTGATAAAGTAATAAAATCTGATCGTACTTGGAAACTAACTAATATCATGATAAAAGGCAAGTGCACCTATCGAATAGTAGTATAGTTAGTGGCAAGACCGGAATATCGAATCCAAGGAACTATGAGTACTAGTAATGACTTTCTTTCTATTATCTAGCCTAAAAATAAATAGGGTTTGGTTGTAAACTAAACTAAACTAACTAAAGAAGCGAGAAAGAATAAAGTGGGAGATTGTTCTTGGGAAGGACTAATTGATTAAGGCAATACCTAAGGAAGAATCCACCTAGACTTCACTTGTTATCTAACTCTGAATCAGATGATCTCTTCATTTGATTTGATCCGTAGAGATCCCTAAATTATGTTAATACCTCCGTCCAGGATAAGAACAACTAATCCTAGGTTGATTAACTAAAATCTCTTTCTAGTTAAAACCCCTAGTCTTGCATTAACTCGATTTATGGCTCCCCATATTAGATTTGACTCTAATCTGGCAGATTTTCATCATCCTATGTCTAGGATTGCGATCAACTCCGCTTAATTGTGTTAGATTTACTCCTATGCAGGGACTTTTGCTCTCGACATAGGCACATTCAACTTAAATCAATATCACGGAAATATCAATTTAAGAGTTAAAAACACAATTAAGAACAAATAAAATATTTATCACACAGCTCAGATAATAAGAACAATATATCTCTTAGGTTTCATCCCCCTTAGATATTTGGGGTTTTAGTTCATAATTATAAAAGAAAACATCTCAGAAGATATAAAATAATAAAACATAAGAACACCCAAAACTCCTGAAAGGATTGAAGGAGATCCTCTGTCTTGATGTAGATCCTGGCTTCTGAGATGGATCAATCGGCTTCCCTTCGAGTAATTCGCTGTCTTTAACTCCCTGTCTTGGCAGGAATAAAGCACCCTTAGCGGGAATCAAGCACCCTTTTGTGGGAGAAAAAGCACCCTAAGCGGGAATCAAGCACCCTTTTGTGTTAGAAAAAGTACACTGTTGTAGTTGCCTCTTAGGGTCTTTATATAGAGTTTTGGAATGCCACCCTTTTATGTTAGAAAAAGCACACCGTTGTAGTTGCCTCCTAGGGTCTTTATATAGAGTTTTGGAATGCCTTTCTTAGCCCCTAAGTATCATTTTCCGAGTGAAATTGAACTTTCTCACGACAGGGACACGCCTGTGTACCATGCCCGTGTGGATCGAGGCTCAGGCCGTGTTTGGGCTTGTTAAGGTGGTACGACCGTGTGGTCTGGCCGTGCGAGTTAGAGTTGGGTCGTGTTCGAGCTCAAGGTGGCACGACCGTGTGACACAGCAGTGTGTCGAACCTCCAGGCCATGTTGTTTTCATACTTTGGCCTATTTTCTCTGTTTTCGGGCCGTTTCTCGTTCTTTTCACTTCCCTATGCTCACCTGAATATAAGACAAGAAATAAAAGGATTAGGAGCACCAATTTTTAAAAATTAAATGATAATTCATCCAAAATTTAGGCTAAGCATGAGGTAAAAACATGTATAATTTATCATTTATCAAATACCCCCACACTTCCTTTGCTTGTCCTCAAGCAAAATCTCAACTCACAATTAATAATCATTCTTCTCAACTTATAATCCTTGTCAATAATGTTTCAAACTAATCCATAAGTAATTATACAATGAAAATTCGACCAGAAGAACATTAAAGTCTCAAACACTCTAAGTTGAGAATTTTATCACAAAAACATAGGTTTTCTCCATTTTCCTAAGTAATTATGTAATGGCCTAAATTCAAGGTTATCGGAACAGTGGTTTCGTAACCACAAATCCGATTTAAAGAGAAATTTATTTTAATATTTTTGCATAAATATTGATATGATAGGAAAATTTGTATGAAAATATCGAAAAAAAAAATTTTACCGATTTAATGGTTAGTTAAGAAAAAGAAATTATTGAAGAAATTAGGTAAAGACAAGTTATCAAGATCTCGATCTCGTAAAACCGAGTCAAAAATATTTTTATAAATATTTGTGAAATGTTAGTAATATTGTATTAAAATTTCGTTAGAAAATTTTAACGTTTGGGCAGTCAATTAAATGAAAATGACTAAATTAGAAAAGGAGTAAAAGTTGTTAGGATGATTATATAGCTTAAGAGTTTAATTAGAAAGGATTTAAAAGGTAAATAGACCCAAAATTTATTTGGGCTGGACCGTAAGGGCATAAAATCAGCAGAAAAATGGATGAATTAAGGGTAAAATTTGAATATTGCATTATTAACTAAATAAAACTAGGACTAATATGGAAATATCTAGATTTCTTGAGATTTCTCTTCATTCTCATCAGCAAAAATGCCATAGGAGGGGTTCTTTAAGCTGGTTGTTCATAATTTTTGCACCAAGTGAGTTAATCCTTGGCTTTTTCTTGTAATTTTTGTGTTTTTTAAGACCTTTACAACTAGGTCCTACTATTAAATTCATTAGTTTTTGATTTTATGGATGAAATTGAAAGTCACCATGGTTGAGTGCTGTAAGTATATGAATATTTAGCATGGAATTTAAGTTTTAATCTTATTATATGATGATTTTATGGAATAAAATGTAAAGAAAGTGGATATTTAGGACCTATTTGTAAAAGAGTGTGAAATTGAAGTTTGGTTCTGAAATTCTTATTCCCAAAGGTTATAAGGTAGTTTAAAATGATAGAATAAAGTATTAATTGAGAAAAATCAGATCAATTGAGAGGTTAATTGAGTAGGGACGAAACTATCACTTATTAAAAGCTTGGGGGAAAAATGGTAATAAACCTCTTGCACTAAAACAGTTTTGGACAGCAGCAGTAGTCCAAATTTGAAAAATCACCATAAATTGTAGAAATCGAATTAGAGGGTGAAAAAAATATGTAATTAAAGCTTATTGAGTCTAGTTTCTCATAGAAGAAACAAGGTAAGCAGTAGAATTTTAAATCTTGAGATATAATGCATTTTGTGAGACAAGGTCAGAATGATTTCGGGTTCCCCTGTTTTGAATTTGGAAAATCACCAAAAATTGTATACAAATAATTATGGACTTAAATTTATATGTTTAAAATCATTAATGAGTCTATTTTCAAGAGAAAAAAGTGGAAACATCATCCGAGTTCCGTATGAGGAGATAATTAATTTTTAGTGAAGAAAGGTCGGAACTGTCATATAGTAGAACAGGGGTAACTTTAAAGAATAAACTGTACTAAATGGCTAATCCAAAAATTCTGAAAATTTTATGGTTAGAATATATGTGAGTATAGTTTCAGAGAAAATTTACATATCTTAATTTGGAGTCCCGTAACTTAAGATAAAAATAATTTAGTGACTATGACGCAAGTAGACAGCCTTGGATGAACTATAAATAGTAGTGGAATTGTAGAAAATGGTACATATGAACATGAAATGTTAATTTGATGAATAAATTTATTTATTTAGATCCTGAAGACTCAAACACGAAGCTAGATCGAGGAAAGGAAAAAGTTTGGGATTAGTAGATTTTTATATACAAACAAGTATCGAGGTAAGTTCGTGTAACTTGAATTATATTCTTAAATACTTGAAATGCATGTTATGGATGTGAATATGAATTGACTGTTCATTATATGAAAATTGATGAAACATTGGTATATTTGATAAAAATGGGAAGAAATCCCGGTTGAGTGAAAGGAAAATTCGATGGATCTCTGAAAAGGAATTGACGGTAAAAAGGATCTAGCCCGGACGGGTGATCCTATCCTGATATAGCCCTCCCGAAGAATATGTGGAAAATGGATTTAGCCCGGACGGGTAATCCAAATTAGGGTCTGAATTTAGCCTGGACTGGTAATTCAGATCCAAGCTCATTAGAGTAATTGTCGTTGCAGGGGATTTAGCCTGGACTGGTAATCCCGACAATACTCTATGAGTTTATATTACAGGGGATTTAGCCTGGACTGGTAATCTCGCTGTAAGGATGAGGTTCGCGGGAGTGTGCTCTCTGAAATGGAAATGTGTGCGCACATGAATATGAATTGACGGACCCGGATTTGTACACTAAAGTGTACCCCTGAAAATCCATCGAAATTCCGAGAAATTCAACGGGATAAATATGGGAAAATAATAATGGAATGGAAATCATGGTATTGATGAGCTCATCAATCTCAGTATATATATTATTGATACATTAAAATTATTGTACTAACTTGAATGTTAAGTTTGTGCATGTTAAGGTAACAATGCATTGAATGGATGTATGTATGTTTATTGTATTGCATTGAAAATATTAGGTAAGTATAATTCTTGTTACATGAGCTTACTAAGCACAATGTGCTTACCCTGTTTTATTTTTCCCCGTTTTGTAGTATTAAGAGCTCGGAGGTCGGATTCGGTCGGAGATACATCATACTATCAACCTCAATATTTTGGTATATCTAGAAACTTTATTTTGGAAATCAATGGCATGTATAAGTTAATAAAGTAAATGTTGTTGCGAAATGAATGTAAAGTTAGCCATTGGCATGGCTACCAAACCTTGGTTTGGTATATGATGAGATTATCTTATGAATATGAATGAATCTATTTTAAAAATATGTTGAATTGGATTGATTGATTTGGATTGGTCTCGGTTTAAGTTTTGCAGGGAAGGTTACATATTTATAAAGGGGATATATTGAGTTTTAAAAAAAAAACTATTGTTCGATAAACTTCGGTAATGCCTCGTACCCTATTTCGGCGACGAATACGGGTAGGGGGTGTTACAAATTACCTTTCAATCAAAATCAATAAGAGTTGGCATCTTCACTAAAGATTCACTCTATCCACTCAAAGTGTTTAGGGTTCAAAAATTAAGCACTCTTTAGTCAACCTAAAAAGTTATTACCATAGGCTTGCAGGAAAATCAAATCTCCACCACTATAGATTGATGTGACACATCGATCAAAAGGTCTTTCAATGGTTATAATAGGGCTTTGGTTTGAGGGTTGTCACAAGCTGAAAAAGAGGGATTAGAATCGAGATTGAATTGACAAATCATCTAGCTAGAAAAATCTCTATCACGGGAACATATTCCTAGAGTTAAGCCTCATGATGATATCGTTCTGGGTTCGGTAGAAATATGCAAAAATATTAAACTATAACTAAAACATGTATTACAACTGAATTAACTGTATATACGCTTTTTTTTAAATAATTAATTACAAACTTTACAAACTAAAAAAGAGAGTAAAGCTAGATAATAATTCAACTCAAATCTCAACAAAAATAGGGATCAAAATACTTGAATGGAATTCAACAAAAACAGATTATAGGTTAATATTAGAGGTAGGTCAAAGAATGGGTTGTTAGGCTCAATGGGGTTCACTAGAGGTTAATTTATGAAGGTAGGCTTTTATGGAGTAACTGCTTATTACCTAGGTGCCTTTATCATCTCAGCATATCAAATCAATGATGTGGTCTCGACATGTATAATCGAAGTAAGTTCTAGAATAACACAATCAGTATTGACTCACTCAAAGCAACAATAAAAGTGAGCACAAAAGGATGTATGCTCAAAAGGCTCAAAAATCTCACGAGAATTATGGCTTTTTGATGTCAATCCTGCGAATTTTAAATCTCAAGATAACACTTAAAATTAGGGAAGATAGCCTAGAAAAATTTAAAGTCTCAAAAATTTCAACTTATCATGCTTGATTCCCTAATGTTTTAAAGTTTTGAATAATCACAGCATAAGCACCTATGTCTTAATTGTCAACATATCAATAAAGATCATAAAGCAATCAGAATTAATTTCTAATAGGAGATTGAGACTAATGCAAAGAGTGAAAGTGAGATTTCAAAATTTTGAGAACAATGTAAAATGTTAGTTATAAAAAATTTTTAGGGGTTCGAAGAGAATGCAATAACTGAAAGTAGGTTCCCCCTCCCCACACTTAAGATGTACATTGCCCTCAATGTACAAAGATTCATTAGTAGCAATAAAAGCATAAAATCATAAGATAGAGAGCGAAGTGAAACTCCCTGAATTGGATTAATTTTGTGAGGTGGTTGTGGCTACAGAGTGTCTGGGACAAAGGAAAGGTGGAGGTGAATACTTCAGTGGTGGTAGCGGTTGTTTGTCCACAGCTGCTATGCTGAGAGGTTATGTTTTTTGGTATTAGGTTGCTAAGGTTCCCATTAGATTTTGGATTTGAGCTGTAGAGCTCCTTTGAAACTATGAAAGGATTTATCAGTTTTGGGGAATTTGGATTATCAGAATGTGTTTGTTAGGGAATACCCGATATGAAGAAATTGAAATAAAGTAAACTATGTTCTAACAACACGAAAATTCAAATAATGAAAAAGATAAAATAAAAATAAAACAGAAAAACAAAAAGGAAAATAAAAAAGAAGATAAGAGGAATAGAAAGTTCTAATCCTCAGATAGTCCGCGGGGTAGGGGCTGTGATGAGATGTATAGGTGCTGGCATATCTGTTGTAGAGTAGCGTCGATGTGATTGAAGTGTTGAAAGTACTGCCACTCAAATTGTGTGAGGCACTCGGATATGTCAGCATATGAAGTTGCCACATAAACTGGGCGACGAGGGTGTAGTGGCTCGAATGGTGCCTCCTCTGGTGGTGGGACATCATCAATAATGTCCTTGAGGTCCTCCTGCTCGGTCTCTCGGAGTAGATGGTATTGTGGAGGATCGGTCCCTCATCAGCGCTGAATCATCCTCATATGTAACATAGTTTGGATGCCCTGTGGGGACATTTGGCCAACGAGGGTGTAAGTGGATGTTTCAGCCGCGGTGTTGAGTAGGCCGAAGTAGCGAGCCAATCGTGTGATGTATGGGCCTATGGAGATCACGCCCATGCGGTGTCGCTCCATTTGGTGCTGGATGGTTGAAGTAGGTGAGATCGATCACATGAATATGTGCCATGCTCCATAAAAAGTAGGCGTCGTGGGTGTTGACGATGTCGGTACTCTCGAGTTTGCCTATCAGTGTGTGTGGCGAGATTGGTCGCTTTAGAGCGACTAGGGTCGTATGTGGCTGAGACTGGGACTAAGGCTTGCCAACACTTTAAGGATGAGAAGTGGATGTGTCGATGGAGCTCGGAAAGGTTTTCCTCTTCTAAAAATTACTCGGTGTACAGGCCTAGAGCTGTACCGAACTCCGGTACACTGAGTTGACAAACGAGGCCTCCTAGACGGAATTGTATCGTCCCTGGATCGTCGTGTCGGCTCATCACCGTTTGGAGATGGAACGTTGAGCAGAACTCGAAGGTGAGTTCAAGATATGTGGGCTCCACGATTTGAAAGAATTGCTCCCACGGGTCTGTTGTTAATAAAGCTCGAACCTCGTCAGCTAGCTGGACCTGTTCTAGTGCTGCCCAGTCGATGCACCTTCTAACTCCGATGGGTCTTGCCCATAATATCTGAAATAACTCCTCTTGGGAGTTCTGCGGGAATTGGAGAAATGGGTGTCTGACTTCAGCAGTGGGTCTAGAAGAGGAACCACTGAGTTCTTTGCATTTTTTAGAGGTAGGGACGGCAGCTTTCTTCCCTCTTGAAGACGACATTGTACCTAAAATGCAAAAAATAGTAAGATGGATATCTATCATTCCTAAAAAGAATAAGGTAATAATAAGTTTTTTAAGCTAAACTAAAATTTAAACAAAGCAAAACATTATTGTATTGAATTGAAACATTGATTTCACTAACCTAAATAATATATTTTATTCATCCTAAGCATGGTATCAAATGATGGAGGCATGGGTATCAATTTTTATATTAAGCAACAAACTATTCAAGATAGGGAAAGGTGGCAGCCAAAAGATGTTCCTAAATGGCAAAATGAATACTCTAGAATGATCATGCTAAATGAAGGAATTTTATATCAACAATAATGTAAATAACAAAATAATTGAAACTATTAGCAAAAAAAATAAATAAAAGACATTAAAAATTAATAGAAAAAGTGGGAAAATGGAATCGAATGGGTGGTTATAGGGCAGAGCACGGTCGTGGCGAGGTTACACGGGCATGGAGGTGCTGTTGAAGCCTGCGGCGGCGTTAGGAATGGTGGATATGGAAGTTGGGTTGAGGGGTTTTAGGGTTTTTAGGTGAGGAAGAAGGTGAATAGCGGGTTGTTTATATAGGATTTTGGGTCACAAGGGCATAAAACACGCCCGTGTGGCTCGGGATTAGCACGTGTGGTCTGAAAATCAGGGGTTTTGGCACGCCGAGTTCGTGTCACGCGCCTGTGTTCCTAGGGTGTGCTGAGGCACACGGCCGTGTCACACGGCCGTGTCCTTCGATGTTCACTTCTCCCACGAACGTGTGGATGGTCACACGCTCGTGTCTAAAATTACAGGTTCGACCACAGCCTTGGGGCATAGGCATGTCGCGCACCCGTGTTTGGAGTAATAGGTTTGGCCACGGTTTTGGGACACAGGCGTGTCTCACGCCCGTGTCGATTTGTCAGGCTTGGCCACGGCCTCATCGCACTACCGTGGCTCTTTGTCTAAGCCCGTGTTTTGCCATGGTGTGCCCACGGCTTTAGGCACACCAGTGTGTATGGCCGTATGGCTAAAAAAAACTGCATTAAAAAAGAGCTAGCTGATGTATTAGATAAAATAATTTACTAAGTCAGTGCTAGGGTTGCCTCCCGAGAAGCGCTTGTTTATAGTCTAAGCTCAACTTTTCTCAAGCTTGTTCGGTCACGGTGGCTTGAAGAGTTGATACTCTTCTATCTTGCTTACAATTTTATTATCAACGTAAGATTTGAGTCGAGTGTGATTTACCTTGAAAGTGCCAAGTGACTCATGTTTAATCTCGACTGTACCATAGGGAAAGGTTTTCATTACAGTGAAGTAGGGTACGTCACTTGTGTGTTCTTTTGAATTTGAGATTCGGGGATCTTCTTCTCCTAAGATTACCTTATCTCCTTCCTTGATTTGATTTGTTTTTACCTGAGGGTCGTCTTGGTGATGCTCTGCGTTGGTGTGGCCTATTTTGGGCTTTTCATGATAGTTTAGCCACTCATCTAATTCCTCAATCTGAAGCATTCGCTTTTCATGTATGTCTCCCCTGAAAGGACTTGTCTGTGGTTGAGTCGCCTTTATGTGGAGTGTATCCTGTACAAAAGGTTGGGTGGTGAGATCAGTGTTTTTACAAGGACTAGTAACTATATTCTTATCATCAACAGTCTTAATCGAGTTTCGAGCTTGTAAAGTAACTTTGTCATCACCTACACGTAGTGTAAGCTCACCTGTTCCTACATCAATTATTGGTCTAGCAGTTGCTAGAAAGGTCGCCCTAGAATTAAGGGTACATTGCTATCTTCATCAATGTCTAAAACAATAAAGTCAACGGAGAATATAAATTTATCGATTTTGATAAGCACATCTTCAATTATTCCTTTTGGAAATCTAATGGTCTTATCAGCCAATTAGATGCTTATCTTAGTTTGTTTAGGTTTTCCTAGACCTAGTTGTTTAAATAGTTTATAAGACATGACATTTATACTAGCCCCTAAATCAGCTAGAGCATTTTTGGCGTCTAAGCTATCGAGTAAACAAGGGATAGTAAAACTCCCTGGATCTTTTAGTTTGTTGGGTAGCTTACTCTGTAATGGCTGAGCATACTGCATTCAGCTCCACATGAGATTTCTCATCTAGCTTCCGCTTGTTTGTCAATAGCTCTCTTAAAAACTTAACAGCATTTGGCATCTGCGAAAGAGCTTCAATAAACGGTAAGTTGATATGTAATTTCTTTAAGAGTTTAAGAAACTTACCGAATTGCTCATCTTTGCGGTCTTTCTTTAGCGCATTTGGGTATGGGATACAAGGTTTATATTCTTTGATGACTGGCTCGTTATTACTTACCTCAGCCTTACCTTTACTTACCACAGTCTCTTTACACGGCTCTGGGTTGGTTTTGGTTAACCTGTCCTCAGCTATTATATCTACGGTATTGAGTTGCTCCTTAGGGTTAGTCTCAGTGTTGCTTGGTAACCCACCTTGCGGTCTTTTAGAAATTAACTTGGCGAGTGGCCTATTTGTGTTTCGAGTCCTTGAATAGATGCTTGCTGGTTCTTTAGTGCCGTTTCAGTGTTTTAGAAATGAGCTTCTGACACAGCAATAAATTTTGTGAGCATTTCTTCAAGGTTCGGCTTTTTCTCTTGTTGGAATGGTGGCTGTTGAAATCCTGGAGGAGGTGGTTGCCTTTGATTTCTTTGTCTTCCCCATAAAAAATTGGGGTGGTTCCGCCAACCTCATTGTAAGTGTTACTATAAGGGTTATTTTGAGATCTAAAATTGTTACTCATATAGTTGGCTTGCTCGGTTTCCATGCCATGTCCATAGGAAGAGTGATCGGGATTGTACATGTTTCCCTGAATTGCATCACACTGCATCACTGGGTGTGCCTGCGTAGAACCGACAAAATTATCAATATTTTTATTTAAGAGTTTTACCTGGTTAGAAAGCATAGTTATGGCATCAATATTAAAAACTCCTGCAGCTTTTTGTGGCTTTGTTCGCATGACTTGCCACTGATAGTTATTCAGTGACAACTCTTCTATAAATTCGTAGGCTGCTTCGGGTGTTTTGTTATTGATTGTTCCACCGGTGGCTGCATCGACCATTTTCTTGTCGAAGGGTTCAAGCCGTTGTGGAAACTTTCAACTTGTAGCCACAGAGGTAACCCATGGTGAGGCCACCTTCTCAAGAGATCTTTGTGTCGAAACTATTTTTAAAACGGGGTTTGAAAAAACGAGAATCGACTTTTTTAAAAAAATAAAAACGGGAGTCGCCACCAACCTTTTTAGGTGTGATTGGATCACCTTATAAAAACGTTTTGGTCTACGAATTTTAGAAAACAGGTTCGGGAGTCGGTTATGTACGAGGAAGGATTAGCACCCTCGCAACGCCCAAAATTGGTACCAAATTGAATAATTTTCTGTCTTTAATGCTAAAAATTAGAAATATCTGAAAATATGATCCCTTTTAAAATTAGAACAGTTCGAGTTTAAAACCGAGATTCCTTCGTTCCAAAGAATATGAATATTACATCCAGCATGATAGGACGCAATATTCTAAAACTTTTATAACTAAAATCATCTCGTATTTTTATAAAATCGTTTAGAAGGGTATTTTGGGCATTTAGACAAACGAGAAATCGCAACCCAGCATGTTTGGGCACTATTTCCCGAATTCCTAAATACGAAAAAACATTGCCTCATTTTTAAAACACGTTTTTAATATTGTATTTTAAAACGATGATGCAAACAAGATGACATATTTCAAGGTATCAAAATTAAGCCATTATAATACATGTTTTAATACAAATATAACGTAAGAGATAACATAATATATATTTACCTTTCATGTAAATAAACATAAATATCATAAATCTACATACACGAATATTTCGTGCAAAATACTACGTAGAAGACAATGCCTATAACATAAAATATAATAATGTTTCATGTAAATGTAACGACAACATAAATAATCTATTTTCATGCAAATATGTAAAACAATTAATAATAGAAAGATATTTAACAATTCATGAGATGAAATTAACATGCTAAATAATATGCAAAATAAATTATGAACGTACATATAAATTGAAATAAAGATAATAAATAGATACAAATAAAAATGATGTATAAAAGAATATTTAGAATAACACATAAATAATAAAGGAGAAATATAAACTTAATACAATCAATTAATAAAAATTTACTATATAATTATAACATATATTTATAAACATAATACTATATTTAATAGAAACAAAATTTTGCAATAAATTTATAATATAATATGCATACTAGATATTTAACAAAACATAATATTAATTTTATAATTTACAAATTTATAAATTATACATAATAATAAAAATATATATGTATTAAAATATAAAATAATAAAATATATAATACAAAGTATAAGGTACTAATATAGATAATAAAATGAAGTTTAAATATTTGAGTAATAACATATAAAATCATAATTTTTAATAGTAATTTGTAAATTTTGAAATTGTATGTAATATAATAAAATATACGAAGTAATAATATAATATATATGTATAAATCAAAACATAAAGTAATAATATTTAACATTTAATAATACAAAATAATATAATGTAATAAAGCATAAAATAATATAAAGATTAAAATAATATGCTAAAAATATTAATATGTACATGAAAATAATGAAAGAATATAAAATAAAATATATTTTTGTGGTGAAATAATAATATATAAACTTTAAATAAATAAAAGAGATTAAAATTAAAAAATGAATTGAATTTTGGGGCAAAAAAAAAATGAATTCGGGCCTTATAGAAATGCGTGTCAAAGGATAGGGACTTACTGGGTAAATAAACCCTAATCCCAAAGAGACACCGTTCCTTGATCAGCCTTAAAATGACCTTAAGGACCAAAATGGAACAAGGACATAATGATTGGGCCGAGTTGAAAATAAAGAAAAATAAAAAAGGGACGTAATTTAAAAAATTGAAATTTGCGAAAGGACTTAAGTGGTATATATACCATTTATTAGAAACACGCGGATCCTTCCCTCGGGTCGGGTCACCGCACGGGTCGCCTCTTAAAACGGTACCGTTTTAATGCTTATTGAATTAAGCAAAACGGTGTCATTTTCACTACTATATATATATATATTAAAAAACTTTAAAAAACATTCATTAAATGTTCAGCAGAAAAAAAAAAGAAAAAAAAAGTTTAAAACGCTCTCAAAGCTCAGCCAATGGCCGTCCTAACTTGTCACCGAGCACCACCGCATTCAACCTTCGCGCGCTTTATGCGCCTCCATCGGATCCTCCATACATGGCGGTAATCTCTTTTCCTCAATATTTTAGTTTTATAAATATATATATAAAAAAATAAAAATAAAAGAAATAAAGGTTTACATTTGAAATGCTGAGAAATGAAAAGAAAAATATAAAATGGAATCACCTTTTCTACTAATAAGAAAACTATTGGTATTTCTCTTGTTTTTTGTATATATGTATGTGTGGTAAAAAAAAACCCCATGTACATCTATTGTTTGGGCTTTTATAGCCACTGTAAATCAAAAATAATTGCTACAATCTTGCTTTTTGCCATATCTATTATGTCTTTGTTTCCTTTTGCAGGTAATGGCGAAGATTGAGGCGGCAATCGGGCATAGATGGAAGCTTGATGAAGGCACTGATGGTGGCATGAAAGGTGGCTGATGGTGGCATGAAAGGTGGCTGATGAGCACGATTCATGCACCAATGGAAGCTTGACTGAAGCGGCGGCAGCTCCTTTGCCCTAGGGTTTCTGCCAAAATGTCTATTTGTGTTGGGCTTTTAGTATAGTTGGGTCACGGGTATAGGTGTTGGTTTTTTAATTCGGGCTTGGGATAATGATTTAAAATTTGGGCCATATGTATTTGGGCCAGGTTTGTAAATTGTAAAAGGGACTGTTTTAAAATATGGACATTTTACTTATTTCGGTTTATTTATTTTAAAGCCTGGGCAAAATATGGTGCTTACACTTTGTATCTCTCCCATGCGTCGTAGAGTGTTTCTAAATCCATCTGCACAAAAGAAGAAATATCATTCCTCAATTTAGCTGTTTTAGCCGGAGGAAAATACTTAAGTAAAAACTTCTCGGTCATTTGTTCCCATGTAGTGATGGACCCTCGTGGTAAAGAATTTTACCACTGTTTAGCCTTGTTTCTCAAGGAGAATGGGAATAGCCTAAGACGAATGGCATCATTAGAAACACCATTTATTTTGAATGTATCGTAAAATTCCAAAAAGTTGGCTAGATGCGAGTTAGGATCCTCATCTTGCAAACCATCAAACTGAACAAATTGTTGTATCATTTGAATAGTGTTAGGTTTCAGTTAAAAATTATTTACAGTAATAGTATGCCTAACAACGCTAGATTAGGTGCCAGCAAAATTAGGTCTAGCATAATCATACATAGTACGCGGAGCAGGATTTTGCTCAACAGGATTTGCGGCTACTACATGAGGTAGCTGATTATCCTAATTGGCTTCTATCTCTTCGGTAGGTAATGGCTCTTCTTCTTGTCCTTGTTCTGGGTATTGCAAGCTTCTTCTTATCTCTCGGCGAGTTCGACAAACTATCACTTCTAAATCATCGTCAAAAAGCAGTGGTCCTCCTGGGTTTCTTCTAGTCATAAACTAGAGGTACCTGGAAGGAAATAAAATTTTAGTAAATAAACATAAAAACAAAAATAAAAAACTGAAAATAAATAAAAGTAATAAGGGCTAAAGTAATAGAAATCGAGTGTTCCTAATATCTTAGTTCCCTAGCAACAGTGCCAAAAACTTGATCGTGTGATTTGATGAAGTAATAAAATCTGATCGTACCTGGAAACTAACTAATATCAAGATAAAAGGCAAGTGCACCTATCGAATAGTAGTATAGTTAGTGGCAAGACCGGAATATCGAATCCAAGGAACTAGTACTAGTAATGACTTTCTTTCTATTATCTAGCTTAAAAATAAAGAGGGTTTGGTTGTAAACTAAACTACACTAACTAAAGAAGCGAGAAAGAATAAAGTGGGAGATTGTTCTTGGGAAGGACTGATTGATTAAGGCAATACCTAAGGAAGAATCCACCTAAACTTCACTTGTTATCTAACTCTGAACTAGATGATCTCTTCATTTGATTTGATCCATAAAGATCCCTAAATTATGTTAATACCTCCGTCGAGGATAAGAACAACTAATCCTAGGTTGATTAACTGAAATCTCTTTCTAGTTAAAACCCCTAGTCTTGCATTAACTCGATCTATGGCTCCCCATATTAGATTTGACTCTAATCTGGCAGATTTTCATCGTCCTATATCTAGGATTACGATCAACTCCGCTTAATTGTGTTGGATCTACTCCTATGCAGGGACTTTTGCTCTCTACATAGGCACATTCGACTTAAATTAATATCACGAAAATATCAATTTAAGAGTTAAAAACACAATTAAGAACAAATCAAATATTTATCACACAGCTCAGATAACAATAACAAGATTTGTCTTAGGTTTCATCCCCTTTAGATATTTGGGGTTTTAGTTCATAATTATAAAAGAAAACATCTCAGAAGATATAAAATAACAAAACATAAGAAAGCCCAAAACTCCTAAAAGGATTGAAGGGAGATCCTCTGTCTTGATGTAGATCCGGGCTTCTGAGATGGATCAATCGGCTTCCCTTCGAGTAATTCCCTGTCTTTAACTCCCCGTCTTGGCGGAATAAAGCACCCTTAGCGGGAATTAAGCACCCTTTTGTGGGAGAAAAAGCACCTTTAGCTAGAATCAAGCACCCTTTTGTGTTAGAAAAAGCACACCGTTGTAGTTGCCTCCTAGGGTCTTTATATAGAGTTTTGGAATGCCTTTCTTAGCCCCTAAGTATCTTTTTTCGAGTGAAATTGAACTTCCTCACGACAGGGACAAGCCCGTATGGATCGAGGCCTAGGCCGTGTTTGGGCCTGTTAAGGTGGCACGGCAGTGTGTCAAACCTCCAAGCTGTGTTGTTTTCATACTTTGTCCTATTTTCTCTATTTTCGGCCCATTTCTCGTGAGTATAAGACATGAAATAAAATGATTAGGAGCACCAATTTCCACAAATTCAATGATAATTCATCCAGAATTTACGCTAAGCATGAGGTAGAAACATGTATAATTTATCGTTTATCACCATCTTTTTATATCAATACCACTTTTGCATTTTGTTTCTATGATTTTTCAAACAATAACAAAAAGTTTTGATACCCATTAAAAATATATTGACGCCTTTTACTAGGTATCGATAAATCATCTTTGATATCGTTGTAAACTAACTTTAATGATCACTGAATCAAACATTAAATACTACTAGTATCGATAGTCGTAGAAAAGTATCGATACTTTTTGTTACAGGTGATTTGGTATTTTCATCCCAACTGCTTTATTAATTTCCACAACAACCTCAACAGTTGAAAATGAATTAGAGGATAAATACCATATTCCAAAGGTCGTACTACAATAAGAAAGTATATTCAAGCAAAAAAGATCAATCAAACAACATTTGTGCCAAATATTTCCATATTTTTCTTTCATACACTTGTGAGCTTCATTGCTATTCTACTAGCTCAAGTGTTTTTCCTTGTAATTGAGCTTAATTTGCAAACAGTTTGATCTGGTAAGGATAATTTCTTTGTTTGCTTCTTTGTATCTTTTTGAGAGGGTTTATGTCTTAAGGTTTGGGTAAAAACTTTAAGGGAGTTTGTAAGATTAAACATTGTCCTCAAAGGTTATCAAATTAGCAACTTGAGAAAATCCTTAGCTGTGGAAAGCTAAGGTAGTGGAGTAGACAATTGGGGCTGTAACGACCCGGTTTCCAGTGGTGTCAAAAACACTAGTGGTATTGGAAACTTCAGTTCTAAAATGTCATTTCCATAAATTGTGTTCGTAAATTTAATATATATGAGGCTAGAATAAAAATATATTACAAATTTTGGTCTAACAATTTTTTTAATTGATAATTAATGAAAGTACAAGTGTAACGATCATAAAGTCAATGGTAGCGCAAAATGTAATTTTAGGACCCTATTTTCGTAAACCGAGAAAGTAAATATATTTTTATTTATGGCATTATGTTATTGGTGATTTGAAATTTGAATAGATAATTTTATCAAATTAGTAATTAATTAAGGTACAGGGACTAATTTATAAAGATGGTAAAAGTTAAATTATTATAGATTTTTTAAGTGGAAACTTAGGTTAAGGATCAATGTGGTAATTATACCACATTGAAGGTTTAGTGGACGAAAAAAGAACATGTATATATGTGTGTTATATTATAAAATGATAATGAAATAAAGAACATAAAAATAAAGTATAATAAAAAAAAAAAACATATAGTGGAAGGAAAAGGGAGGAGAGAATTTTTCAGATGGAATTTCTTTGTTCGTTTGAATAGTAAGGTGAGGGGAGAGGTTATTGCTACCTAACTTACAAGAAGTCGTGATTGATACGATCATGGTCCAAGACTCAACCAAGGCTGTCGAAGAACCCATGGAGCTACCAAAGGGGTCGATTACTCGTGCTCGAGTTAAGAGGTTCAAGAAAGCTGTTGCGGGCCTTATTGATCGAATTTAGGGTGAAGCCATTGCGGGGTTCATTGATCAATCATGGACATACTCTCCATGCATGCCATGCAACTTGCTTCAAGCTCAACTTTAGCTTTCTTCAGCTTGTGAATTTATTTGCTAGAATAAAGAATTAAATTCGGTTCTAATTATTTAGTTAAATTAGTTTAAGTCTTTAATAATGTCATAATTTGAACATCATTAATATGCGTATTAATTATGTCATAATCTGAGCATCTTTAATAAGGGTTTCTAATTATGTCATAGTTTAAGACGTCTTAAATATATGTTTTAAATATGTCCTAGTTTAGATGCCTTTAATACATATCTTTAGTTCAGAAAAATTAAATTGTGTTTAAGCTAAGTTTAATGTGTCTTATAGGGTGTTCATGGGACAGCATTTAAGGAAGGAAACATGCATTTAGACGTGCATGCATGGGGGAGCTACTGGTTGCTCTCTACCAAGAAACTTTCGTGGAATGCAATAGACACAAGTGCTTTCACATTAGTCCAATCAGCTGGTTGCTAAGTTCACACCAAGTGACCGTCCAATTTTGGCTTTTCACATTTGAAGGCTGTTTGTGTGCCCTAAACAACATTAAAAGGAATATTGCATATTCGGTTCCCAAGAAGGCATCAGCCTATGTTCACACCTTCAAAAACTGATCAGCTACTTGAACAATCAGCTCAAATTAAAGTCTACACATTTTGGCTGTTTGGGAAGTGAAATTGACATGGCTGTTGGCGTCATATATGCCTAGGAGTCTGCAAGAGCCTTGTTGGATAGTTCAATGGCCATTTAGCTCAATTAAGCTAATTTAAATTAGTCTATTCAGTTGGACCTTTGTACAACCCATAAATACTAAGCTTACATATTGTATTTCAGACTTTTGAACCTTAAATGAATTTTAAATCTATTTGTGAGTTATCCAACTCTCCTTGTTCTTTTGTGACTCAAATTGACCTATCTAGCTAGTCTAATAGCGTCAATATGATTCCTTTTATGAACTTATCACTTTAACAAGTGTGGCGTTCAACCTATACTATTTGGTTCCTATCTTTTATAGATAGAGGGTCACGGTTTCCAATCTATCCATTTCATTTCCACCTTAAGAGCTTTTATAAGAATTGGGTCGATATTTCCTTAATATTGGTTCATTCTTCAGCTTTTAAGCCCATCCTTCATTCGTCCATCCTCCATACTAGCTAAACAACCCCTTGCAAAACATAACTTTGTCCAATTTCAGCCTTACTTTAAGCTAGACCAAATACTACTTAATTTTATAATCGGGAACACAAGCGGCTCAATTCGTCCAACCAGTACGAGATTGCATCATTTGGTATTGGAGCTAGCTAAAATTAAGTAAGTATTGATATTCTATCATTCCCGGGGTTGAGATTTGAAAAAAAAATTCTTAAAAATATATGTAGTATACTTGAAGTACAAAGTTAAAAGTGTAAAAAAAAAAAAGAAGAAGAAGATACAGATTTATAAAAAAAATAAAAAGAAAAAGAAAAGAGAAGAGATAAGCTAGTCTGAAAGTATTCATCTTCCCGAGCTTAAATTTTCTTTTACATACATTTTAGCCACACTTCAAGGACCCTTTACTTTTTCTTTTAGCCTACCTTACACCTAACATCAACTCCCACCTTAACAACACGTTTTGAAGCTGACCAACAAAGATTTGCTATTAAGTCTAAGGCAGTCACTTACGAACTTAGAGAGGCAAATACAAGTGGCAAAAGGCAAGAGAGTGTTGAGAGCATTAGAATGATAAAAGCCGAAATTTGAGTAAAACATGAGTGGAAAGCGCATCTATTTTCTTTCTTTTTGAGTGAACTAATGAGATTTATGGTGAGTTTAAAACACTATGTCATGAAGTCCAAAAAGGAACACTTCTAATGGTGGTGGTCTGCACCCCATGTGAAATGTAGCCGGTGGTGGTGGTGTACTCGACCTACCTTATCAAGCCCTTACCCGCGAGATGGATTGGATGCTCTAAAGGCGTTTAGAACCTGTGCAAGAACAACTAGAACAACTGGAAGAACAGGTCTAACGAGAAAGAACTCCACAAAATCTGAGGAGGGAGCAAGGCCGACCAATACTAAACCAAGATAATCTCTATGACCATAGTGATGTGGAGAGCGATCAAGCCTCTAATCGAAGTGAAAGACAACAAGGCCAACGAAACCGAGGGCTTAGAGAGCGTGAACGAGTGGATGATGATCTTAAGAATATTAAAATGGCGATTCCACTATTCCAAGAAAGACTGATCCCGAGGCGTATTTGGAATTGGAGAAAAGCTAAAACTTGTCTTCGAGTGCCGCAACTACTCATAGAGCAAAAAAGTTAAACTTGCTACAATAGAGTTCTCCAACTATGCTATCATTTGGTGGGATCAACTTAACATGAGTTAGAGGAGCAACGGTGAACGAACTGTGTCCACATGGGCCGAGATGAAAGCAATCATGAGGAAAAGGTTCATTCCAACCTACTATCATCATGAGCTATATTAAAGTTGCAAAATCTTACCTAAGGAAACCGAATTTGGAAGATTATTATGAAGAGATGGAAATAGCCATGATCTAAGCTGATGTCGAAGAGGACTAGGAGGCTGCCATAGCGAGATTCCTTGTTGGATTGAACCAGGATATTGCTAACGTGGTGGAATTACAACACTACGTCGAAGTTGTAAACATGTTCACATGGCGATTAAAGTGGAGAAACAACTAAAATGAAAAGGTGTCATTCAAACCTATCCCAACTCCACTCCTACTTCAAAGTGGGGACAATGAACCAGCAAAAAAGATGCCCCCTTTCGAGCGAAGGAACTCGTCGTATCCACAAAGCCCAACAAGCCGAGTGGAGAAACTAGCAAAGCTAAAAATAAAGTTATGCCTAACTACACCCATGACATCAAATGCTTCAAGTGCCTTGGGAGCGGTCATATCGCGAGTCAATGCCCTAATAGAAGTGTAATGGCTGTGAGACCTAACAATGAGATCGAGTCTGAAGAAGAGAAAAAAGATAAACCCAAAGCACTTACCAAAAAAGAGGAAGATCTTGAATATGTTATTGAAGGTGAAATACTCGTTATCAAGCGGAGTTTAAGCCTCCAAAGTACAGAGAATGAGCAACAACGCGAAAATATTTCCCACACGCAATGCCATGTTCAAGGAAAAGTGTGTAGCGTGATCATTGACGGAGGAAGCTGCACAAATGTTGCTAGCGGCATGTTGGTGGAGAAGCTTGGCCTACCAACGATCAAACATCCACACCCATACAAATTGCAATGGCTTAACAATGGAGGAGAACTCAAAGTCACCAAACAAGTCATTGTTGCCTTTTCAATTGGCAAATATAGTGATGAAGTTGTGTGCAACGTGGTGTCGATGCATGCTGGCCATTTTCTTTTAGGAAGACCATGGTAGTTCGATCAAAGAGTGATCCATGACGGTTACACTAATAGATACACTTTCAAGCACCTTGGAAAGAATGTGACCTTGGTGCCATTAACCTCTAAGCAAGTGTACGAGGATCAGTTAAAATTGAAAAATTTTGTTGAAAAGTTAAAAGCGAAACAACAAGAGGGAAAGAGTGAAAAAGAAAAGAAATTAGAAAAAAAGAAAGGAAAGCATGAGGTAAAAACGAGGAAAAGAATAAAGAGAGTGAAATAAAGTGAGAGAAGAACAAGAAAGAAAAGAAGAAAATGAGATTGAAAAATTGAATGTGTATGCAAAAGAGAAGGAAATTCGAAAGTCATTGTTGTTGAAACATCCAATGCTTGTACTTATGTACAAGGAAAATTTATTCAATACTAACGACCTATATGACAATCTCCCTTCTTCATTGTCTTTGTTGTAGGATTTTAAGGATGTATTTTCAGAAGGCGTCCCTAGTGTTTTACCACCTAATCAAGGGACTGAGCATCAAATTAACTTCATACCCAGAGCTACAATTCCAAACCACTTAGCCTACTGAAGTAACCCCGAAGAAACCAAGGAACTTCAAAGGCAAGTAGCCGAGTTAATGGAGAAGGGGTACATTCAAGAAAGCCTAAGTCCTTGCACCATGCCTATGCTTTTCGTGCCCAAAAAGGATGGAACTTGGCTTATGTGCATGGACTACCGAGCAATCAACAAGATCACAATTAAGTATAACACCCAATTTCATGCCTTGACTACATGTTGGATGAACTAAGTGGAGCCCAACTTTTCTCGAAAATAGATCTCAAAAGTGGTTATCACCAGATCCAAATGCGAGAAGGAGATGAGTGGATAACAGCGTTTAAGACAAAGCATGATTTGTACGAGTGGTTGGTTATGCCTTTTGGCTTAACTAACACACCGAGCACTTTATACGTTTGATGAATTATGTGCTATGTGCTTTCATTGGTAAATTCTGCATAGTTTATTTTGATGACTTATTAATCTATAGTACGTCTTTAGAAGATCATTTGCTTCATTTGAAATCTGTTTTGGAAGTATTGCATAAGGTAACTTTATATGCTAACAGTAAGAAGTGTTCATTTTGTACTAACAAAGTTGTTTTCTTAGGATTCGTGGTTAGTTTGGAAGGACTTGAAGTTGATTAAGAGAAAGTGAAGGCGATTCGAGAATGGCCACGACCTACAAGTATAAGTCAAGTAAGAAGTTTCCATGGCTCAGCAAGCTTCTATAGCAGGTTTGTTCCTAATTTTAGCACTTTGGCTGCTCCATTTACGGGTATTATTAAGAAAAATTATAATTTTCATTGGAGTAAGGAACAAGAAAAGTCTTTTAATTTAATTAAACATTGTTTGACAAATGCTCCTTTACTTTCCTTGCCTGATTTAACAAAACCTTCGAGATTGAGTGTGATGCCTCAAGTATAGGTATTGAAGCCGTGCTAATGCAAAACGAGTGGCTCATAGCCTATTAGTGAGAAGCTGAATGGTGCCACCCTCAATTATCCAACTTATGACAAGGAAATGTATGCGCTAATTCGGGCCTTAGAAACATGGTAACACTACTTGTGGCCTAAACAATTTTTCATTCATACTGATCACGAAGCGTTGAAACACTTTAAGGACCAAAACAAGCTAAACAAGAGACACGCCAAGTGGGTGGAGTTTCTTGAGTCATTTTCATATATGATAAAATACAAAAAAGGTAAAGAAAATGTTGTAGCAGATGCGTTATCAATGAGGTATGCACTTTTTAACCATTTAGATTCGGAATTACTTGGTTTTGTACATTTAAAAGAACTTTATGAAAATGATATTGATTTTGGTGATTTATATAAGGCTTGTGAACAAGGAGACCTTGAAATGTTTTATAGGCATGATGGTTATCTTTTTCGAGAAGGTAAGCTTTGCATTCCTCAAGGGTCCGTTCGGGAGATTCTAGTGAATAAAGCGCATAGCGGAGGCCTCATGGGACATTTTGGAGTCACAAAGACATTGGCCATACTCCATAAGCATTTCTTTTGGCCAAGGATGAAACGTGACATGGAGAAAGTGTGCAATCAGTGCATAGCTTATAAAAAGGCCAAATCACAAATCAAACCATATAAATTGTACACGCCCTTGCCTATTCCCGAGGAGCCTTAGGTTGACATTTCAATGGATTTTGTCTTAGGTCTTCCTAGAACTAAGAGTGGAAAGGACTCAACTTTTGTAGTGGTTGACCAATTTTCTAAAATGGCACATTTTATTACTTGTCATAAAACTGACGGTGCTTTATTTATCGAGAATTTGTTTTTCAAGGAAGTAGTGCGATTGCATGGAGTTCTGAGGACCATAATGTCTGGTCGAGATGCAAAGTTCCTCACCCACAAATAGACAGACAAACCGAAGTGGTGAACTGAGTATTGTCAACCTTATTAAGAGTCATTATTAGGAAGAAAACATGGGAAGAGTGCTTGCCACATATTGAGTTTGCCTATAATCGATCTATTCATTTGGTAACTAAGCATTCTCCCTTTGAAATTGTTTATGGTTGTAATCCTTTAACACATCTTGATTTGATTCCTTTACCTAACGATCAATTTGTGCATGTAGATGCCAAACGGAAGGTTGAGTACGTGAAGCAACTACATCAAAAAGTAAGGAAGAATATAGAGGAGAGAACTGAACAATATACGTATAAAGCCAATAAGGGAAGAAAATGTGTAGTCTTTAAACCCAAAGATTGAGTTTGGGTACATATGAGGAAAGAAAGGTTTCCAGCCCAACGAAGGTCTAAGTTACTACCTAGAGGTGATGGTCCTTTTCAAGTACTGGAAAGGATCAACAACAATTCATACAAACTCGACCTTCTAGGTGAGTACAATGTAAGCGCTAGTTTTAATGTATCTAACCTTTCTCTTTATGATGTAGGCGACGATTTGGGGACAAATCACTTCGAAGGGGGACGGGATGATGTGATCATGGTCCAAGACTTAACCAAGGCTGCCAAAGAACCCATAGTGCTACCAATGGGGCCGATTACTCGTGCTCGAGCTAAGAGGTTCAAGGAAGTTGTTGCGGGCCTTATTGATCAAATTTAGGGTGAAGCCGTTGCGAGGTTCATTGATCAATCATGGACATGCACTCCATGAGTGCCATGCAACTTTTTTTAAGCTCAACTTTAGCTTTCTTCAACTTGTGAATTTATTTGCTAGAATAAAGAATTTAATTCAGTTCTAGTTATTTAGTTAAATTAGTTTTAAGTCTTTAATTGTGTCATAATTTGAACATCATTAATATGAGTTTTAATTATGTCATAATCTGAACATCTTTAATAAGGGTTTTTAATTATGTCATAGTTTAGGACATCTTAAATATATGTTTTAAATATGTCTTAGTTTAGACATCTTTAATACATGTCTTTAGTTCAGACAAATTAAGTCGTGTTTAAGCTGAGTTTAATGTGTCTTATAGGGTGTTCAAGGGACATCATTTAAGGAAGGGAACATGCATTTGGACGTTCATGCATGGGGGAGCTGCTGGTTGCTTTCTTCCAAGTAACCTTTCGTAGAATGCAATGGACAGAAGTGCTTTCAGATTAGTCCAATCAGCTGGTTGCTAAGTTCACACCAAGTGACCGTCCAATTTTGGCTTTTCACACTTGAAGGCTATTTATGTGCCCTAAGCAGCATTAAAAGGAATAATGCACATTCGGCTTCCCTAAAAGGTATCAATCCATGTTCACACCTTCAAAAATCAATCATCTACTTAAACAATCAGCTCAAATTAAAGTCTACACGTTTTGGCTATTTTGGAAGTGAAATTGACATGGCTGTTGGCATCATCTATGCCTAGGAGTCTTCAAGAGCCTTGCTGGATAGTTCATTTGCCATTCAGCTCAATTAATCTGATTTAAATTAGTCCATTCAGCTGGACCTTTGTATAACCTATAAATACTAAGCTTACATATTGTATTTTAGACTTTTGAACTTTGAATGAATTTTAAATCTATTTGTGAGTTGTTCAACTCTCCTTGTTCTTTTGTGACTCAAATTGACTTATCTAGCTAGTCTTGTGGTGTCAATCTGATTCCTTTTGTGAACTTATCACTTTAACGAGTGTGGCATTCAACTATACCATTTGGTTCCTATCTTTTATAGATAGATGGTCACGGTTTCCAATTTATCCATTTCATTTCCACCTTAAGAGCTTTTATAAGAATTGGGTTGATATTTCCTAAATATTGGTTCGTTCTTCAGCTTTTAAGCCCATCCTTCATCCATCCATCCTCCATACTAGCCAAACAACCCCTTGCTAAACATAACTTTGTCCAATTTTAGCTTTACTTTAAGCTAGATCGAACACTACTTAATTTTACGATCAGGAACACAAGTGGCTCGATTCGTCCAACGAGTACGAGATCGCATCAGTGATTCGACATAACCTTTTCGTGATAAACTTTTCATGTATCATATTCTTTTATCCTTTATATCTAGATTGGACACAAGTCATGGTATAGTCACACTTGTAAAGTCCAATCTCATATTTCTTGATATTCTGAGTAGACTATGTTAAACAAATAAGTGCGGCACACCTATTTGAGCATGGTCATGCATTTATAGTCTTACTTCATCAAGTGGCACAAGATATTACTCCCATTATGTAGAAGGGATAAATCCTATCTTGATTAATCATATCCCACTACATGGATTGTGGTATATTTAACATTAGTCTTTAGAGTTCAACCTGTTACAACAGATGTTTGACTATATCAAAATATACAAATCACGAAGTTGGGACAATGATGATCTCAAGTCTGAGAATCATATACATAGTTATCACTATGAGTAATGTTTGTGACTATTACATAATAATCCAAGACACATACTCATGGCAGGTCAGTCCAGTATATTGTTCTCTAACACATACTCATGTATTGATTTTGACATTCCTATAGAAATGACAACACTTTGTCATCAATCAACTACACATTAGTGTCAGTGCATTATTATTGTCCAAGCCCACAATAATACTTGACTAAGGACATTTTAAGAATAATCATATTATTCTTAGGATATTATTATTGATCAGTTTATTTATATACACAGAAAAAGAAACTGAAATAACAATGGCAATATCTTATATTAATAATGAGGTAAAATGAGTATGTAATTATAATCATCTCATAATTGGTTTGGGAATACTTTAATATGGAGGAACAACACCCTTCTGTTATCAAGACCATCTGCTAGACAAGTACTCTAGGCAAGTCCTCCCACTCCTTAATAATGAGATGACCATCCACTTCTAAGGCACTTGCTTTTAGGTCTGAACACTCCTCAAATGTTAACACGCTTTTAATACAATAAGAGGCCCATTTAGGCATAAAAATCTCGTATTGATTGAATGCATAACATAATAAGTCCCACAGTGCATGTCCTTCACGCCCATGAATATCTTTTACGCATTTGGTGGGACTGAATATTTATCCAGCCACGTGACATTTGTAGACAAGAAGACCTTTCTTATAAATACCCTCCCAACGATGAAGAAATTATCAGTTTTGGAAACCCTTAAAGCTACTTTGAGCAAATTACTCCTCCTTTTCAGTCAACCTATCCTCTTTTTCCTTTCTAACTCTCCACCTCTTTAGTTGAACTGGCCTCTGCAAAACCACCCCTTTCTCCTATTTGTCTCCTCCTTACTCTCCTCCCTTGTTGGACCTTGTATCAACAACTTTTTCTATTTTTCTATATATAATATATAAAATGAAAAATACCCTAAAAGTAATACAATTTACTTCGTAAAATGATGATATTTCCAAAACAATACATATCCTACTTATAATAAAGAAACAATACATCTACTTAATATGTAATGGAGCGTTTGGTTCACCAAATGTAACATTACAACTTATAAGGTTATATTTTGGAATGAGATTACGGTGTTTAGATTCTCAACATTCCAACCATCATGTAAACTCATACAATGAAATAGTGTCAAGATAACGTAATATAGGGTGTAATCTCATTACATTCTATTTCTTAGGTTATCTTAGATTATGGGTGTAATCTTAAATTTTGGACCAATTTGCCCTTTGTTTTTATTATTTTAATCAATTTAGGCTTTTTTTCTAAATAATAAACTAGAGGATGTCATACATTACAATTATAATTATTATATTTTATTTAATAATTTATATATGAATATATTATTTATGGTTATAATTACAAACATGGTTGGTATTGCAATCACTTTTCAGGAATTATTATAATTATGATTTATAAATTTATTTCAACATCATTTATTTATTAATATATGAATTGTAATAAAAAGTAAAAATTGTAATAATTTATCATAAATTTAGGAAAATTGAGACTAAAAAATGTTAAACAAACTAAACTTGTTTGTAAAAAAAGCAAATTCTATAGTAAAGATAATTGAATAAAATGTGCTTCTAGATAATATTACATTTTGTCAATCGAACACTTGAATCTTACATTCCAACCAAATGAACCAAATAAACTATATAATCACCATAAACTTGATGAAAGAAATTCGGAAGTGGAAATATAATATCGTAGCCAGGAGTTGACATGCAAACAATGGCATACATTTGAAAATTAACCTCCCCAAACTCAGAATTGCTTTATTTCATGATTCTTAGTGAATACATACATATCCATGTATGTACGTTGTAGCAGAGACACATGTTATTGGTGTTGAGAATATGATCAACACTAGACATAATGCATATTAATTCATAAGAACCCATGAGCAAGTGTCAGCCCTGGTACAAACACTCTAGTACTTATAAATTATATTAGATTAACTTGAATTATAAGCAAAGAGATAATAAAAAGTCAACTCTATTTTATAAATTGGTCAATGTAATTCGATTTCTTTTTTGTACTAATTACAAATTGGAAGAGGGGATGCAACAATTGAGTTGAAACTCTAGTTTTTGAGCGCCAACAAAGAGCTTAACCACTACTTCCTTCTTATGTTGTTGGATCAATTTCTGCTGAAGAGATTCAACTATAAATAGTTGGAAAAAAAAACCGTCTCCTTGCCCTCATTTGTATCATTTATCATTCAATAATCAAATTCAGAAAGCATTTACTCCTAGAAATAAATGCAATTGCTTTTTCTGAGTGTTCTTACTTTCCTAAGAAATTTGGAAACAAATCATGCAGGCTCGTGACATACGCGTATCACAAGAGTAGATACATAACTATTCATAGATATACAAACAATGTGTACCGCATGCCGAGGATTACACACAGTAATATGGAAAGTCATGACCTGTCCAAAGCAGTCATGGTTCAAAAGAATAATATAGATTTCCTCCTTTCCTACAGAACTATATATGCAAATGCAAGAAAAGAACTGAAAGGATACAAGTGTAACATAGGCTTTTCGAGAAGAGTAGCTTACAGAAATCTTAATTGCCAAAAACCTTGCTTATATGGTAAGATGTACTGCATCAAATGTGAAGAAATCTCCAGCTAGGAGGAGCATGACATCAACAACTAAAAGATAGATTATCTCATTTACCTACAAAAATGAACAATTGGAATGGCCATCCACCTAAACTATAGACATCACAAGAGAAATTGGGGCTTTATATTACTTCAATCAAGATGGTAACTGTAGGTGTTGGATCAAGAAAGCCGACAGAAATTTGACTGCATTGTGATGGCAACAAGATCCTACACATTTACATTGATATGCTTTTCTAAATGTTCAACAAATGCAAAAAATGCAGATTGATGATTGGTAGCAACCATAAGAAAAAAAGTATGAAGCAACTCAACATTTAAATGCAGCAAGAAAAGAAATTCACCATTCGGAAAAAGAAAATGACATTCAAATCACCCAAAGAAACATACTGTGAAGTGTAAACATATGTTACATAATTACTAAACGTGAAAATAGCTTGAGAACTAAAAACGCAAAGGCTTCGCTAAAGCATGTGTCCATATTCAATTCATATCAACTGTATGCTCAGATGACTGAGAGACTATACATACCAGTTCATAAGAATATGCAGTTTCAATTGAGATCTACTCATAGTTGCTCTTTAGCATTTATACTATCCCTTGGAAGTTAGATTCTAGCTCACAGCAGATATCTCTTTTAACTATCACATCTTGATGGCTCTAGCATACCTAAGAATCTTTCCTAATACATTAAGATTTTGAATCAACAATTACTTTTTCTTTTTCTAAAAAGGATTACAATAAAAGCAAATTGAAGAAATATTAAGATTTAAGACCATATATCAGATCTATATAAAACACAGAAACTTCTATTGCATAGAACCTTATCTCCACATCAACTCATACAAGACTTTCAAGTTTCAACTTGATTGCTCTGGTTTGTTGAACAGATCAAGGAGGAACGCTAAGTGAATAAAGGTACAGAATGCTTATGAGTTAGCTGGGAAAAATCATTAATGAAGAAAATCTCTAGCACCCTTTAAGCTGCATTTTGCACTGTATCAATGAATAAAGCAACAAAAACCAAGAAACTCATAAAGATCAAGCACAATTCCACAAGAATACAGAAAACCCTCAAAAAAAAGAAGAGATAAAGAAATGGTATTACAGTTACAGATTTTATTATCGTCGTATATAGGCAATTAAGCATCTTGAAAAATCCAGAGCCAAGCAGACAGATCTTTAAAAACCCTAGCAAGACCGATCATCAATCTAAAGGAAAGCCCTAAAGAGAGAGAAAGAGAGAAACGAGGATCCTCAAACTCAAGCCTCCGCCTTCACGGACGACGATGAAACCTCCTCACCATTCGCCGCTTCCGTGGCTGACGGAGCATCGGCGGCGGCAGCAGTAGCAGCGCGGGATTTGACAGTATCGAGCATACGCTTGCTGATCTCCTTGGAATACATCTGAAGGATCTCGATGCCATCATCGTCGGGGGAGAAGCCCGCACCGGCGACTGAGAAAGCCTCCTCCTCGATAGATTTGGCCAAGGAGGAGGCCTCGTCCTCGGGGATGGTGCCGTAGCGTTTGGAAAGTACAGATTGGGAAGAGAGCGTCTCGACAAGACGGTTGATAACGGCATCGCGGGTTCGTTGAGTGGGAGGCCAAATTCGGAGAGTAAGGTTATTGAGCTTGGCGGCGGTTTCATCTATTTGCAGTTGAGCCTGGGTCTGGTGGGGCTCCGTTTCTGCGGTGGCTGAGTCTTGAGCAGTGGTGGTGGATTCAGTTTCGGCCATTTCTTTTGGTTTGGAACTTCTGGGCAGTGACCGGAGAGTAATTGGGGGGGGGGGGGGAGATTTCGAGTTTGCGAGGGGAAGTTCTTTTAAGCCAATAAAAAATTAAAACAATAAATAGTAATTAGTATATAAGAAAGGGGATTGACTACGGGCCGAGCAACTTTCCTCATTTATATCTACATTTAAAATGCTCTAAAATCTAGATGCTGTGGCCTTTAAATTAAGGATAAATTCCACCAACAGTCACCTAACTTTGGTGAAACTAACAAAACAGTCACCTAAGTTTCATTTCAGTCACTTAATTTTCAAAAAGTAATAAAACGGTCCTTTTTGCCGTTTTCCGTCACAGACGTTATGGTAAAGTGACGTGGCAGGTAACGGCGGCCTTGCTGTCAACTTTAAATCTAGCTGGCCGGTTACAAACACTTTAACACCATTTTGGGGTTTGAGAAAAAGGAAAAAAAAAAAAGAAGAAACAGAGAAGAAGAAGGAGAAGAGGAAAAATTAGAAGAAGGCTATCTCTTTCAACTGAAGAGAAATGAGATATTTATATAAAATAAACATGTCAATGTTAAAGCTGCCATTAAAGAGCTAACCTTAATCTCCTCAGGTACCCTTGCCCCTCCCCAACTTTTTTTTTTCTCTTTAATCCTTTTAACTTTTCTTTTTACTGATTTTAATTTGGTTGATTTTAGGGTCTAAAACCAGAAAAAATGGAAGGCTTGTATTTGCCTCTGCTTACTTTATGCTACTCTGATTCTGAATCCAATTTGAATTTCTCGGAAACCCAATTCAGTTTCAACGAGTTCAAATTCAAGTTCAAAGATGTTCATCAAATGTCGGATGTCTTGTTCTATAAACTCAGTGTCAGGTTCGATGAATTGTTCTCTGCTTTGAATGATGTTTCTGCCCACCACGTTCAACATTCGCATTCTATTTTCTATGTCAATGTCAAAGCTGCCATTAAAGAGCTAACCTTGCTTTTGAGATGCTGCATTGTTGTTTTCAAATTGATTCTGTTGGATCAGAGGCTTCTTGTCGAAAAAGGTCGAATTCTTTTAGGGATACTAAGGAAATGTGTTTCTGCCCAACACGTTCAGCATTCGTTCCATTGAGATCTCCTGAAGCTTGATTTTTTCTTCATTTTCTACAGTTTTGAGAATGGATTTGGCTGCTGCAACGTCTTCAATTGAAGGCCTTGGTGGAATGATCTGTAAATAGAAGAATAGAAGAATAGACTGTTTTCGGCAATGGTTGGGACAATGAACTAGAACTTAAATTTCATTTTATGTGGAATCTTGTTCTTTTAAAGAATCATTTAATTTTTGGGTGTTTTTCACCATTCGTATTTGTGGTTGGTTATAATAAACATTGAATAGTTCCTCATTAATTTAAAAATTTTCCAGCGAGTGCCTTAAGCTTATTCCGCATGAAGAATCGCTAGTTGCAGATGGGTTTGATCGGATGGTGGGATTGGCGTCGATGGGTTTAAAGCGGAGGAACTAGGGATGAGTTGTGGAAGAGGAAATAGAGGCTTTTCTGGAAATAGAGAGAAGAAGAAAGAAAGAGATGAAGCAAATGAGAGACAACAAAGGGAAAAGATGAAAGCTTCTTTGTTGCTGCCATGGAGGTCTTTGTTTACCATTAAACACTGCTAAATGAGCTAAGGAAAACCCCAAGGGAAAAAACATATATAGATCTGAAGGTAAAAAACAGAGTAATGGGTGATATATGCCGTGCTACAGGGTGTATTTGAGAAATTTCATTTGACTGCTTTGACTCAAAAGCATTCAAGGTTATATCTTTTTCACTTTCCTTTCAAATTTCTTAGCTTGTTTGGTTGCTGAGAAAAAAAAACCAATTCTCTTTCTTTTATCATTTCATGATAACTCTCTCAACAGCAACAAAGATTCTAATATATGGTTCCTTCTAATTCGCAACAAAAATATGCATGGCTATCCTTCTATTCTTCTTCTTCTGCTACTGCTGCTTATTATTATTATTATTATTATTATTATTATTATTATATGTTAAAAGGGTTTTTTTAAGGGTTTTTTTTAATTTTTTTCATCCAACGTGGCAGCTAACTTGCCACGTTAGCAGTTCTGTTAAGGCAGTAACGGAAACTGTTAGTTAGTGACTGTTTTGTCACTTTTTTATAACGTTAGTGACTGTTTTGTTATTTTTTCAAAGTTGAGTGACTAAAATGAAACCTAAGTGACTGTTTTGTCAGTTTCACCAAAGTTAGGTGACTGTTGGTGTAATTTACCCTTAAATTAATTTGAAGTTTTTAGTTAATGTGACCTATGTATTAGAGGTGATCATGGGCCGGGTCAGGTTTAGAAAAAAATTTTAACCTATTTTTTAGGTTTGGGCTTAGCTTGGCTCAAAATATGGGCTTAAAAATTTGTTCAGGCCCGGCCCGGAATAAAAATGTTAGATTCGAGCTCGGCTCGGCTCGACCCATATTAATTGTTTTTTGCTTATTTCATTAAAAAATTTTAAAAATATAATAAATTAAATATATTGAAAAACATAAAAACAAATATTAAAACAAGAAACAAATAAAAATAAGACAAACAATTCTTAAAACAATACACAAATTAAAAATATAATAAAAAGTGGTCCTATTAAAATTGAAACAAGTTAGAACTAAAAATATGGTTAAAAAAGTAATAAATATATATTTATATAATTCAGGCCGGGCCCGGGCCAAAAAAATGTTGCCTCGAGGCCAAGCCGTATTTTTGCCCAAACCCATATTTCGGGCCTATATTTTTATCCGAACCCTCCCATTTTTCGGGCTGGCCTTCGGGCCGGGCCGGGCCGCCCAACCCACGATTACCTCTATGTTACATATATATATTTATTTATTTATTTTAAATTTATATAATTATATTGGTAACTATTATTAAAAGATAAGTAAAATATATAAAATATTCTAAAAAATTATATTTGTATAATATTTAAAATATTAATATATTGCATATCCATACTTTCAATAATATAATTTTTTATTGTTTTGATATCTAAAACATGGATATCAATTATTTATTTATATTATAAATTTATTAAAAATAATGTTATTTTGAGTTCTATAATAAATAATATGTATTTTGTGACTGCTTTTTAAATATATTTGTTTATTATTTATAATGTTATAAGTGATTCAGTAATATTTTTGTTTCAGTAGAATTATATATAAAGTAATTTAAATATATTTTAATTAATAATAAATTAATTATTATTTAGTTTAAATATTATATTAATAAAATTTTATCATAATTACAAATATCATTGATGGGCGTCGAAACTACTAAATATAAATTCTTAAAATAAATATAACAATAAATTGAAATATATAATAGTAGGGTCGAATCCACAGGGACTGATTATCTAATTTCGCTTTTTCTTGTAACCAAATTCATTGTCGTTGCCACAGCCTTTCCCATGACTTGTGCGTAGTAGTGCTAAAAAAAATAAAAAAATGAGGGTTTTAAATTGATTAAGATAATAAAATAAGAAAATACGAAAAATAAATAAAATAAAAATATATTTAAAAATATAAAAATAAATTTAAGAAAATAAAATAAATGAATAAATAAAATATTTTTTAAGCTTAGTCTTAGCCTCGGTGTACTCCAATCTTAAATTGATCCTTGAAATATATTTTCCCTTCTAAACGATAAGCTGCTTATAACAATCGAGGATCCCTCAAACCGCCAACTCTTCCTCTCGTAGTCGATCACTGTATCACCTGCAAATTGACCCTTGTCAAATTTCCAACCACGTGGCATGTACCCGTAATTTAAGACTTCGACAGCCTTGCGATCTGAAAAGCCTAACTCAAATTAATGGCCTCAACCATGTGGGTCGTTTAAATCTAATCACTATCTCCCTTGACGGAATGCAACTAGATTTTTCCAATTGAACAAGCCAATTTATTCGCGGGATTTTGAATACAACACTACCGACTCAACTTCCCAACTGTACGCCAAACGATTTCAACCCAATGCGCGCTTTTTGAATTGAAATCGAATCAACTTTGAGGGACGAATTTGTACTATCCCATATACCGGAGAGATAGCGAATACCGAATTGCAAAGTCTTTAGTGTAAATTTATATCTCACGATTATTTTGTCGAAGTGATAATCGGGCTAAGGCTAAAAAAGATTTAGTTGATCATGAAAAAAATCATGCTTTGAAAGTGGTTTTATGGAAATGTGAAAGGTGGAAAGGGAAAGGGCCTTGGAAGGAAATTAAACCAAAAAGCTAAAAGTTAAAGAAATTTTTTTTTTGAATGAACAGAAAATGGGTTACGGGAAGAAAAAAAGAAAAGAAAATAAAGAATTTATTAATGCCAAAGGTAAAGTGTGTTCAATTGGTTGTAGTCATTAGGTATTTATACACACTTTTAGTGCTAAAATTTAGCTAGATTTTTTTCTAAATATTATCACTAAATAATTCAAAATTTAAAAATTAAATTTAAACTAAAATTTAAACTAATTGCAGAGTTGTAACAATATAAAAATCCTTCAATCTTTATCCAACCACTTAAAAAAAAATCTTCAACCCTTCAATATTTATCAAATCATCTTTCAATCTTCAATCTTTCAATCAAGCCCTCCTCTTTGCTTTTTGTTCCAATTTAGCCCTTTTTTGTTAAACTTTGAATTCAGCACACCAACTTCATTTCTGATAAGGAAAATCCAAATTTAATATCATTTTATTTGATAATTAGCCAAAAATAAATATATTAAAAATACTGATTTATCTTGCTATCAAATTCCCCCTACTTAGCCGATGCTTATCCTCAAGCATGATTTCCACTAAAAATAATTTGTCAATCCCTTTCAAAATCAAAACCCCCTTTCAGAGTCAAGCATACATCAAACAATTAGGTGAATAAAAAAATAAACAATTGCTAAGTTTAATCAATAAGCATTTTATAAAATCTCAAATAGTATGTCAAACTCAACTATTTCACTAAATTTAGGCTCAATCAAACATGCAAAACGGTCATACTCAATATATGATTTTATTTATTTCTATATACATTTTTTATTTTTTGTTTTATTTTTATTTTTCAAACATAGTCAAGTCTTTTGACGCGAAGTGAGATGACAACCCAAGCACCCCACCCCGGTTACTCAAACCAGCACGTTCTCTTTATTTAATTTTTTTAATGAATTCGAGATATAATCAAACCTTTTGACGCAAAATGAGATGACAACCCAAGCACCTCATCCCGGTTACTTAGTTTCACATGTCCTTAATCAATTTATTTCTTAAGGCAGCTCAGTTAGTGGAGTGTTACAAGCTTCGGCTCGTCACCAAACCTTTTGATGCAAAATGAGATGACAACCCAAGCACCTCATCCCAGTTACTCAACTTGGTCACATTTTCGAATCTTCACTCTTAACAAAACTATTTATTTATTTATTTATTTAAACAAGTACTTTCATTAGACAAGTTCAACAAAACCAACAATTTTCATGAAATATCGACTAAGGCATAACATTTTCAATTCTACAAAATATTCATTGATCAAGCAAGCATAGTTATTCATGATTCACCCACTTATGTAAGTAAACTAAACATAAGAATTAGAGGTTTATTTCTAAAACGAATTAAAAAATTATTCTTAGCAAAACACATGCAAAAAGAAAGTATGGCATGATTCAAAATTCCTCCTACTTAGCCCATATTGCCCCGAATGTGTAAAAAGAATAATATGAATGGAGAAAGTGTACTCCCTATATTTATATTTAATGGCCTGGAGGGCGATGAGAGTGATTACTTGGTAGAATGGTGAGGATGTTTGAGATGTTGGCTTCCATTATTTTGAGGCAAGCTTCAATGCGATGAAGCAATTCATCTACAGTTGAAGGTGGTTGCTCCTGGAAAATAGCACAATCAAACGGATTAAAATAATATTTTATTTAATTATCAAACTAAACTAAATTTCAAAATTAAATTAGATAAATAAAAAATAAATGTGAGTTATTAGGCGCTTTTGTTTAACATCGTTAGCTTGACAACCTGAGAAATTTAATCGTTTGATTTATCGAAAACTAATTCCTCTACCATGTGTAATTGAAAATTCTCGTAAAAGGGTTTTAATCTTTGTCAATTGAATTTCAAATATTTCCCAGACTCCTCATTTTTAATTTCGACTGCACCATAAGGATATAGTTTAGTAACAACAAAAGGACCAAGCCATTTGGTTCGAAGGTTAACTGCAAAAATCCTCAGTGCTAGGTTGTAAATTAACACTTTTTGACCAATTAGAAATTGTTTGCGAGATATTTTTTGGTTATGAAACGCCTTGGTTTTATCTTTATAAATTTGGGCATTTTTATATGCATCACGTCGGATCTCTTCACGCTCTTAAATAACTAATTTTCGATAATTATCTGCAGCGTCTAACTCCATGTTGCATCTTTTTACTGCCCAAAATGCCTTATGTTCCAACTCAATTGGAAGGTGGCACAGTTTACCGAATATGAGTCAGTAAGGAGATATTCCTATGGGTCCCTTGTAAGCAATACGATACGCCCACAATGCATCATTTAAACGTAAGCTCTAGTCTTTCCTATTGGTTTCACGGCTTTTTCCAAAATCAACTTTATTTCGCGGTTTGAAACTTTCGTTAAACCGTTTGTTTGTGGGTGATAAGCCGTGGCCACACGTTGTGTCACCTCATACTTTTTCAGTAGAGTGTCAATTACCTCGTTGCAGAAATGAGTTCCTCGATAGCTAATTAATGCCTTCAGTGTGTCAAACCTTGAAAAAATAGAGTTTGTTAGAAAATCCACTACAGTTTTAGCATTGGCATGTCGAGTAGCTTTAGCTTCTACCCATTTAGATACATAATCTATAGCCAGAATAATGTAAACATTATTAAATGATTAAACAAACGGTCTCATAAAATTGATAACCATACATCAAAAATTTCGCATACATGTATAAGTGTTAGGGGCATTTTATTTTTCCGACTTGAATTCCCCACTTTTTGACATCTCTCGCAAGTTTTGCAAAATAAATAAGCGTCACGATATATATATGGCCAAAATAATCCACATTCAAGTACCTTACGTGCGGTGCATTTAGGACCGAAATGCCCTCCACAAGCATAAGAATGACAAAAAGAAAGGATAGATTGTACTTCAGTTTTTGCGACACAATGTTGAATTACCTGATCAGAGCAGTGTTTCCATAGGTATCGATCGTCCCAAATATAATATCATGAGTCTCTTTTAAGCTTATCCTTTTCAGAATGTGATAAGTTGGAAGAAACAATACCTGTAACGAGGTAATTTACTATATTTACAAACCATGGGTAAACTGTCTGAGCTGACAGAAGATTTTCATCTGAAAAGTCATCTTTAAGAGGTGTGTTGTCTTTTGAGAAGGGAATTCGACTCAAATGATCAGCTACCAGGTTCTCACTTTCTTTTTTGTTCTTAATCTCGAGATTGAATTCTTGTAAGAGAAGAATCCATCGAATCAACCTAGGTTTTGCCTCTTTTTTCCTGGTCAAATATTTCAACACTGTATGGTCAGAAAAACCAATAACTTTAGTGCCTAATAAATATGATCTAAATTTTTCCAAAGCAAAAACAATAGAAAATAATTCTTTTTCAGTAGTTTAGTAATCGCTCTGGGCAGCATCTAGTGTTTTAGAGGCGTAGGATATGACGTGAGGCTCTTTTCCAATTCTTTGCTCGAGGACAGCTCCTACACTTTGGTCACTTGCATCGCACATGAGCTCGAAAGGGTAGTCCCAATTTGGCGGTTGTACTATAGGAGCTAAAACAATCTTTTGTTTGAGAGTGTCGAATGTGTTTTTGCATACTTGATCAAATTTGAAGTCTTTATCTTTTTGCAAGAGATTGTAAAGCGATCGCGAAATCTTAGAAAAGTCCCTAATAAAGCGCCTGTAAAAATTTGCATGACCAAGAAAAGAATGAATTTCCCTTATAGTTGTGGGGTATGGGAGAGTTGACAACATTAGTTTTGGCCTTATCGACCATGACCCCTTCAACGCAAACAATATGCCCTAACATCAATCCCTTATCTACCATAAAATGAAATTTTTCATAATTAAGAATTAGATTAAATTCTAGGCATCTCTCCAAAATTTTAACGAGGTTTGACAGACATTTGTTGAAAGAATTACCATAAACTGTAAAATCATCCATAAATATCACAATTATTTTTTCGACATAGTTGGAAAATATACTTACCATACACCTTTGGAATGTGGCTGTGAAATTGTAAAGTCTAAATGGCATCCGACTGTAGATGAACGCGTCAAAGGGACATGTAAACATTGTTTTCTCTTGGTTCTTCGGTGCCACTAGAATTTGGAAAAAAACCTGAATAACCATCAAGAAAATAGTGTGAGTTTTTCCTATTAAACATTCTAACATTTGATCAATAGAAGGAAGTGGATAGTGGTCTTTTCGAGTTAAAGAGTTTAACTTCCTGTAATCTATACAAACTCTCCACCCATTTTGGACCCGAGTGGGAACTAATTCTCCTGTTGCATTTTTATTATAGTCATACCGATTTTCTTGGGGACCACATGAATTGGGCTGACCCAATTACTATAAAAAATTGGATAGATCATCCCGACATTCAGTAGCTTTTGAACTTCCTTTTTGACAACCTCCACCATTAGTGGATTAATGCGTCTTTGAGTTCTCTTTTTGGGCATGCATTTTCTTCTATCGGTATTCTATGCATACAAGTTCAAGGACTTAACCCTTTTATGTTGGCAATCATCCATCCGATAGCCCCTTTGTAGTCTCTCAAAACTCAAATTAAATTCTGCTCTTCTAATCCTAAAAGTTTACTAGAAACTATTATTGGTAAAGTGTTTCCATCACCTAAACACGCATACTTTAAGTGTTCTAGCAATAGTTTAAGCTCTATCTCAAGGGCCTATAAAATAGAAGGTAAAACTTTAATTTTAGAAGGAGAAAGTTCAAAGTACTTACCTTGGCTTCTAGGGAATTGAGGAGTCTTTAGTAGAACAACGATTTTTCAAATCGCTTCTCTAAATATCATTATCTCCTCCAATTTATCCCTCATATTGAGGTCTAAACTCTTAGAAAGTACAGTTTGTAATCCATCCCCTTTATGATACTCAAAATGAAATTTTGTTAGTGGTTCAATAATATCAACGCTAGAAATATTCGACATTGTGTTGGGCTGGCCTATCGCCTCATAAACATTAAATTTTACCACCCCACCGTCGAATGCCATTGTGAGGGTTCCACTATAAACATTAATCTTTGTACGTGTGGTACTTAAGAATGGCCTCTCGAGTAGAATATCGGAAGCATTTTTCTAGTGGTCGTCTTTCATATCAATGATGTAAAAGTCTGCAGGAAAAATTAATTCATTTACATTTACGAGAACATCTTCTAGCACCCCTTCTGGATATGCACATGACTTGTCTGCCAATTGAATAATCACTCATGTTTCTTTCAAAGGACTCGTGTTTAGCAATTTAAAAATAGGTAAAGGTATTATATTAATACATGCTCCTAAATCACACATGGCTTTTTTTATGCCAGTATTACCTATTTTGCAGGATATAGAAATTATACCTTGGTCCTTACACTTAGGCGGGATTTTCCTTTGTAGCACTAAAAAAACATTTTCTCCCACATTCATCCATTCGTTTCCTTGGAGCTTTTTTTTGTCGGTACACATTTCTTTCAAAAATTTTGCATAGCGTGGAACCTGTTTAATTGCATCAAGTAAAGGAATATTAATTTCTACCTTTCGAAATACCTCAAGGATTTCTTTTTCCTCTCATTCCTTTTTAACTTGGGCGAGCCTTCTAGGGTATGGAGGAGGTATAACAAATGGTTTACGAGGCACTGGCTTAGTGGAAGTTGCTGGTTCGACTTCTTGTTCAACATCATGGTCACGACTTGTGCCAGTCACTAGTTCTAAATCTTTCCCATCCTTTACAATCACAGCACTTGCATTTGGACGTGGATTCAACTCAGTTTGAGATGATAATTTTCTTGGTTCTCCAAACAACTAACCGTAAGAGCTAACTCACTTATTTACTGATCCATTTCTTGGAGATTTGTTTCATTCTTTTGTTGGAACTTTTCGGTGCTAACGGCTAACTTTCTACTATGGTTTCAAGAGATGACTTTTGAGGTTGATACTGTTGAGGTGGAGATGGTATTAGTTGACATGGTTGATTGTATCAATGGTTCGATCCATAGCTTAGATTTGGGTGGTCCCTCTACCCTGCATTGTACGTGTTTGAATATGAATCATAGCACTTTTGAGGAGGCCTTGGGAAGTTCCCAACGGCATCTACTTGTGCAATTGTGTCTTTAAGTAAAATCGGGCACGAGTCAGTAGGATGATCAGGCTTAGCACAAATCCCGCACAACCGAGTTAGGTTCGTCTATTTTGTAAGCATATTTTTAACCACATTAGTAAGTTCATCAATATTATTTACTGTGGAAAGAGTACTTAGCTCATGAACCCATCTCGTAGGTTTCATAGGTGGTCGATACTGTTGAAAATTTGCAACCATAGTCGAAATTAATTCCCTAGCTCTTTGGGGAGTCATGTTCACAAGAGCCCCTCCACTAGCAGCATCAATCATCTTTATTTCTATTGGGTGTAACCTTTCGTAGAAATACCGTAAGAGTGACTGTTCAAATAAGCCATGTTGTGGGGAACTTGTGCACAACTTCTTGTATTGCTTCCAATGTTCATAGAGTGACTATGCTTCTTTTTGTTGTATTTCGACTATACTCTTCCTTAAATTGGTTGCTTGAGCTGTTGGGAAAAACCTGTCAAGAAACAATCGAGACATATCAGTCTAAGTATTAACAGATCCCGAAGATAAATAAAACAACCTTTTTCTAGCAGAGTCAGCTAATGAAAAAGAAAAAGCTCGTAGTTTTATTTGATCCTTATTTACTTATTTTGGTTTCATGTTTAGACAAACCATGTGGAACTCTTTTAGATGAGTATGGGGGTTCTCGTTTTTCAAACCGCAGAAAGTAGGCAATAAATGTATTAATCCTGACTTTAACTCGAACAGTGTTTCGCCCGCTGAATAAGTTATGCATAGCAGTTGTTGTTCGTCTAATGCAGCTGCAAGTTGGTTATAGTTTGATCTGCCATTTAGTCTGAATCTTTGGATGAGTAGATATCTTCAGTGTAAGATCCTTCTTCAAAATCAGGTTGTGGTTGTTTACCACGCCGAATATCTTCTCTTCAATGTGTTTGAGCCAACTTTTCTATCTCCGGTTAAATGCTAAAGTCCTCAATTTTGACCTAGTTATAAAGAAAACAAACAAAAATTAGAAAATCTCCCAGCAACGACACCAAAATTTGATGGGCGTCGAAACCACCAAATATAAATTCCTAAAACAAATATAACAATAAATTGAAATATAAAGTAGTAGGGTCGAATCCATAGGGACCGGTTATCTAATATCATCTTTTCTTGTAACCAGATTCGTTGTCATAGTCACAGTCTTTCCCATGACTTGTGCGTAGTACTGCTGAAAAGAAACTAAAAAATAGGGGTTTTAAATTGGTTAAGATAATAAAATAAGAAAATACTAAAAATAAAGAAAATAAAAATATATTCAAAAATACAAAAATAAATTTAAGAAAATAAAATCAATGGATAAATAAAATATTTTTAAGCTTAGCCTTAGCCTCGGTGTACTCCATTCTTGAATCGATCATTGAAATAGATTTTTCATTCTAATCGATAAGCTGGTTATAGCAATAGAGGATCCCTAAAACCTCCAACTCTTCCTCTCGTAGTCGATCCAAGTATCACCTGCAAATTGACTCTTGTCAAATTTCCAACCACATGGCACATACCCATAATTTAAGACTTCGACAGCCTTGTGATTTGATAAGTCCAACTCGAATTAATGGCCTCAACCATGTGGGTTATTTAAATCCAATCACTATCTCCCTTGACGGAATCCAACTAGCTTTTTCCAATTGAACATGCCAATTTGTTTGCAGGATTTTGAATACAGCACCGCTGACTCAACTTCCCAACTGTACACCAAACAATTCCAACCCAACGCGCGCTTTTTGAATTGAAACTGAATTAACTTTGAAGGATGAATTTGTACTATCCCATATATCGGAGAGATAGCAAATACCGAATTGCAAAGTCTTTAGTGTAGGTTTATATCTCACGGCTACTTTGTCGAAGTGATAACCGGGCTAAGGCTAAAAAGGATTTAGTTAATCATGAAAAAAATCATGCTTCGAAAGTGGTTTTATGGAATTATGAAAGATGAAAAGGGAAAGGGCATTGGAAGGCAATTAAACCAAAAATATAAAAGTTAAAGAAAAAAAGAAAATAAATAAAGAATTTATTAAATGCCAAAGGCAAAGTGTGTTCAATTGGTTGTAGCCACTAGGTATTTATACACACTTTCAGTGCTAAAATTTAGCTAGATTTTTCCTAAATATTATCACTAAATAATTCTAAATATTATCACTAAACAATTTAAAATTTAAAAATCAAATTTAAACTAGAATTTAAATTAATTGCAGAGTTGTAACAATATAAAAAATCTTTCAATCTTTATTCAACCACTTAAAAAAATAGTCAACCCTTCAATCTTTATTCAATCATCTTTGAATCTTCAATATCTCGATCTAGCCATTCTATTTGCTTTTTGTTCCAATTTAACCCTTTTTTGTAAGGCTTTGAATTCAGCACACTAACTTCATTCCTAATAAGGAAAATCCAAATTTAATAACATTTTATTTGATAATTAGCCAAAAATAGATATATTAAAAATACAGATTTATTTTACTAACAATCACGGTCAAATTATCATAAAATATTTAATGTGTCAATTCAAGATAAACCTACAAAGAAACTTTTTATTTAATGTTATGTATCATAACTAAAGTAATGCCTTATATGCTACTTTCGTAATGTTATTAATAAAATATTTTTTTATGATTTTGGTTTGAATATAATACTAAATTATGGCACACACATTCTGTATAAAAATTAAAAAAGGCTTTTGGTTAAAATGATAAAAATAGAGAATAAATATTATGATGTCTTGATTTAAATCCCATCATAGACACATAATTTTTTAGATTTATCAAAATATAAAAACATAAATACCTTTAAATATAATATATGTTTGTTTTCCAAAATTCGAATTTTAACATCACTTTTTTTCTAATTGCAACGTCAACACTAGCTAGAAGACTCATAAGCAAGGCTAAATCACCATACTCAAGTTATCTATTTGACTAATTGTATAAAAACTACATTAATTAACACCCTGTTTGATTCAATGTAATTACAACTCAATTCTATGCCACAACCCTTGTTTGGTTTAATGGAATCACCATCCTTTCCGCAATTTCAACTACAACATCCACATTCACTACCTTCTCCATTTACAAAGCCTTAAACACCATTGCCCCTTACCAACTTTTTTAATCTTTTCCTCATAAGAATCTAGATCATAGAAATTTCTCAATTAGGGGCAAAATCTTCAACAAGGAAAAAATCCATACTCAATTTAAGACCTTGGCATCATTCATTTCAATTTTAGGTTCGAGCAGCTAATATTTATAATGGCTATAAAGTCCTTTCTTTCTCTTCTTCTTCTTCTTTGGATTCTTCTTCTTGTTAATTTGATAGTTTTTGATTGTTGGGTAATTATTGAAATGATAGGTGTTTCAACTTCGAGTGAGTTTTGTGAAGGATCCACAAAAGCAACATGTGTTATGATCTTGGTGGGTTTTTCCTTAAGGTATACACATTGATTGGTTTGAAAATGGTTCAAATTTAAATGCGTTTCTTTCTAGTTTTTTTAGTTTATTTACTATTTGATTCTTATTGATTGATTTAGTTGTTCTTAGTCCTTTAAACTACAACATTCGCTTTTGTGTTCTTTCAATTCAATTAAAATGGGTTTGTCTGCTTTTACTTTTTCTGTACTACTTGATTCTTATTGGTTGCCCCTTTAATTGATTTTGATGTTCTTAGCTCTTTGCAAATTACAATTTTTTCTTTTGTGTTCTTTCAGTTCAAATTTAAATGGGTTTGTATTTAAAAATTTTTTTTTGTACTATTTGATTCTTATTGATTGCTCCTTTTATTTATTTTACTGTTCTTAGCTATTGGCAAACTGCACAACATTCGCTTTTTGTGTTCTTTCAGCTGAATTAAAGACTGAATTTTACATGTATGTTCATATTTGTTTATGTTTCTTTTGAAATCTTGTTTTACTTACTAATATTTCCCTTTTCACTTTTGTATTAAATACTTTTATTGGTAAATATATCATGAAGGCTCATATACTAGAAGTTAGATTGTATTTTGCCCTCTTTACTCAAAAAATGCACAAATTAATCCCTGTACGTTAGGTTAAAGAGCAAATTGGTCGTTTCTGTAAAAAACTTCATTCATTTTTGCTATTAAAAATTGGCGTGGCTGACAGAATAATCAAACAAATACACGTGGTGTGTCACGTGTAACCCATGTTGACGTACAAGGACCAATTTTAATAGTAGAAATGGATGAAAATTTTAACAAAAGGACTAGTTTGCTCTTTGATATAACTTATAGGGACCAATTTGCCTAATTATCTAGTAGAGGGAGCAAAATGCAATTTGACTCATAATACAAGGGCCTCCATGGAACTTTTACCTACTTTTATTCCCAATAATCGAGTCATGGATGTTGTTCATTGGTAGGGTGATATATTGTAACTTGTTGATGATTTTGTTTTAATTGGTTAGTAGATGCTTGAATTGAATTAGATTGCTCAAATTATTGGAAAATCGGACCTAGCCCCGCAGCATGGGTGAAAAGGCTTGTTACTTTGTGTGATCAAGCCCCAACAACACCTTTTGATGATGTTCAACTTGTTTTAAAGAAGGAGTTTGGTCGAAGCATTGATGAAATTTTTGAGAATTTTGATGTAAATCCTCTCAGTTTAGCATCGATCGCACATGTATTATTTTTTCATTTCTTTACCTGGCTTGAAGTTTTATATGAGCATGCTAGGAAGGGTATATATTTATGTATTTAAACATATAAAATCTTTAAAGGTTGAATTTTTTCATTAAATAAGCTTCACGTTTGCCAACATACATAATGATATGACACATTTGTTGTTTTAATACTACCACAAAGTTTAACAGTTTTGCAGGGTTCTGGGGTTTCAGAAATAGGATAATGTTATAAGAACCAAATGGATATACCTTAACATATGTTCGAATCTGAATTAGGTTCATTGAGCAAGATTGAGAGGTGATAAGAACGATGTTGTTGTTAAGGTAAGTCCCTTTGAAGATGATTTTAAAGCCTCATATGTCTATGTGATTTTGACCATTCAAGTTTATGGCAAGTGCAACATCCAAGAATCCAGGATCTTATGATGACCAACATCCATAACTTGCAAGCATTTGCACTGTGCATTCAAAAAACTGATATCAAATTTGACCTGTTCTCTATTACCAAGGAAATGGGAAAACATGTATTTCTATTCATATTGATGTTCCTTGCAAGACACATCTATATGTACTTTTTAGATTATGTAAATTGAGAGTATCTTTCCATTTGGATTTGGATATCTTTGTTCTTCTACATGTCGTTAATTTTTTATCCTTTGTGTTTTCAAGATCGGATATGAGTTTGACTTTCTAAGAGAAGCCAATGTTGTGGAGAGAATTTATTGTTTCTTTTATTAGAATAACAAAAAGACTCCAGTCCTATTTTCGAGAGTGCTTCGAGGTTTGGTTATAAGGCAAGTTCATTTTGTTGTAATTCTTCATATTGCTTTTATAGGTTTGTCCTAGGACTATCCAAGGACATGTCGAAAAGATGTTTGAAAATGCATTACATTTTGTAGTTTAGGACTTGGTGTTGTCTTTATTGGTTCGATAGAGCATAAAAGCTGTACTGATGTAGATTCACTCATTTTGTCTTTTTATATTTTCGTGCTTATCAGCGAGGTAGGAATGAAATTTGTTATCCAGGTTGATGTTGTATCATTAACCCTTAAAATATTTTAGTTTTTTATATAAAACCATGGCTTTAAACCAGCTAGTTCAACAGGTTGAACTAGGAATCTATTGGTTTGGCAGTTTAACTTTATATGTTGAACTGGAAAATTTTAGAGACTGAGCTAGAAAAAATCAGAAGTAGATAGTCTAACCGGTTCAACCTCCTATTCAACTTTTTTAACGATGGATAAACCATGTAATGTTTTACCTATTTAGTTTAAGGTATTAGGTTCCTGGAAGGATAATAATACAATTCATATAATATCAAGTTGCATTTTTTAGCAGGAAATGAGGAATGACTTTTGAGACAAAGGGGTTACAGCTCTCATCTCCTTCTATATTTATGTCAAGTTTTCTTCATGTTTTTTAATAACATAAAGAATTATGAGTTTAGATTTTTTATTTCACATATGAAAAGAACTAATATTACTAAAATTTAGTAATTTTTATGTAAAATTTGATGATTTTTATTTGACTAAATATTGCTATAAATAATTAATTTACTAAAAAGTATACCTTATAATTAATTGTTGTTACCATGCTATTATAAAGGATAAAACAAAATATAAAAAATTAGCCTTCTATGAAAATAAAATGTTATTAGAGGATTCTCATATCGTATGTAAAACCCATTTTTATATTCGTGATTATGACATGTTTGTAAGAGAAGATGTGAGAGGTTAGATTGAAGCAAATATATTAGGCATTGAAATATTCTTAATAATAATATTATATTAAAATTATTATTAAATATTATTAATAATTATATTAAGAATGTTATTAAATTATTTAAATTATATTTAATAATAATCTTATTAAAATTTAATAAAAATAACAAAAACTATCTACCTAAAAACAATTTTGCTAAGGGCGCTTTGGTCATTTAAGCCCTTTTCCTTATGCTATTACAACATCTATTCTATTCAACCAAACACAAGGATACTATTACAACTCTATTCCATTCCATTGAACCAAATAATTGAATTACTTATTACAACTCATTCCATTCATCCCAACCAAATATGGTGTAAGTGATCATGAGTTAGCATATTCAACACGCCTACCTTCTTATTATCATGACATCGAAACACTCTATAACATCCTAAAAATTCTCTTCGTTGAAAATTGTGAAATTTTGGAAAAAATATATTAATTTTTTATGGTAAATAAAATAAGAATTATTAGTATTAATATAACAAATAGCTGAATACCAAAAAGAATTGAAAAAACTCGCGTGATTAGAGAAAAAAATTTAGGGAATTGACTAAATCGTAAGAATATGAGAAGTGTTGAGGCAAAAGTGAGAAAATTAAAAATATAAAAGAATTAAATTGAATTAAAAGAAAAAGTGGAAGGACTAGAAGTGCAGTTTTTCCAAAAGTGTATCATGAAATGTGGATGGAATTGTAAGAATATTCATGGGCAAAATGTTCATTACGTAAATAGATAATTATGTAAAAATCTCATGGTGGTAGGCAAAATATGGACCATTGGATCAAATTGAAAAGTGAGAAGAAATTTTGGTTATTAGATTGAAATTATGACATAAAGATTTTTTTATATTAAATTATAATATTTTATTATTTTATTAAATAAGATATTTGTACGGAAACATGAAGAAAAATTTTCATGCAATCCATGCTTCCAACACCACCTATATATACTTGAGATGGAACTTTTTTTTCTTTACAAATTGGTCTTTGGTTATTCAATTCTACAAATTTTCATGACCATCAAAAAAGAAAATTGTAGTAGAGATATTAGAGAATTAGAATATCATCTTGGAAACAAAAAATAAGAAATTAGAAGTGAAAAAAAGTGAAGAATGTGATGAAAGTTAGAAAGGAATATAAAAGAAACAAAGATGTGGAAGCTTTTATGCAAAGAGGTAAGTATTCATCTATCCTTATTTATATTTTCAAAGATTTAAGTTAATATATAATGACTGATGAATTTAATAAAAGTAGTAGTGATGAGAAGTAAATCATGAGTTATGATGTATGGAATTATAAGATTCCAAATGAGGAGAGAGGATGTAAATGAATTCATATGTTAGTAATATATGAGCTTAAAGGATTAAATTGAATAATAATTAAAAGTATAATGTTTTGTATATTCAAATTATTTTATGATACATATCAATATATGTTCAGATATATAAGTATTAAAGTGATTAAATTGGTGTTAAAGAGTAATAGTAAGTGAAAGTGTTTAATTTGAGTAAAATGAGTTAAACCATGAATAATCCATGAATTGCATGAGAAATGATTAAGTAATCTCAAAAGTGAATGGAATATAAGAGTGTATTTGAATTCTGGACAATGAAATGATAGGAACTTATATAATCAAACTATGGAAGAGCAAATTTTTTCACTAAAACTATTTTTGCACAGTTGGTAATTTAACTTTCAAAATTCACTAAAATTTAAAAAAATTGGGTTGAATGTTGAATCAAGTATAAAATTAAATATTAATAAATCCAATTTTGTATATAAGAAGTAGTTTAAGCAAAAAAAATTGTAGATTATGAGATAAATAAATTTAAGTGAGACAAAATTAAATTGATTTTAGGTTCTCTGTTTTGACTTTGAAAAATCTTTAAAAAAATTGTACAAAAAGATTTAGGAGATGAAATTTATTTGTTTAAAATCTTAATGAGCCTATTTTCAAGAGAAACAAACAAAAACATTATATGGATTTGTTCTGAAGGATAAATAATTGTTAGTGGAGAAGCGTTAGAGCTGCCTAGCAACAGAACAAAGGAAAATTTGAAGAAAAAAAATTATATTAATTGGCTTGCTTAAAAACTTTGGTTAAATTTTTTACACAAGTAACAAGATGTCTAGTCTTGGGAATTTCAAACAAAATTTGATTATTAATCTCGAAGAATAAGATATGAATAATAATGTGACTATTGCACAGTGGACTGCTTTGTTATGAAATATTAGTATTAAAAGTTATATGAATTTAAATGAAATTTAATGCAATAGGTCTAAAAGATTAGTGAAATATGAATGAATAATTTAAACTTTATTGAAGTGATTAACTAAAAAATGTGACATTCTTTGTTCGGGTTTAAGTATGAACTCGGATAAGGGGTCTGACACACTCGCTCTTCATTCATTGATGTTGCAAACTAAGTGACATGTACTTCTTGCAATCTCAATAACAACGAGCTTATTTTGATATGTCAAACTCAATGTTTTGAAAATAAAATCAAGGAGATAAGTTTGTGGGTTAGGGTGTACATATGTAGTAGGGAATTTTGGATTTTTTTTTTTTGTGAAAAATAAACAAATAGAATGTTTATTTATAAGATTTATGGTTAGAGTTTCCTTACGAGTTTTAGATGAATCATCATAGGTGTCAAGGCTTGTTTAAGCTTTTTATATTAAAAAAAAACTATAGGAAAGAACTACTAGTATGGGTGAGCAAAACATGATTAGATTCAAAAAAAGATTAATTTTTTTAATTTTAAGTTAATTGAATTAAGTTACTCAATTTTTTGAATCAACTCAGATAATTAATTTGATGAGTCGAGTTGAATTTTACAACTTGAATAATTTGAACAACTCAAATAATAATTTGATATAAATATCCCTTACATCCTTAATAGTTTTTAAAATGTACAAATTAAAATAAAAATTCACAATAATCTTCTAACATTCAAAATATTTATAAAACTTTATATATATATATATATATATATATAAAATAAAGAAAATTAAAGTTTATTAAAATTTGTTAAAAATCTTAAAAACATGTAAAATTCTCATTTATAATTTAAAAAAAAATGAAAAAGTGATAAATTTGAAGTCTTAAATAAGTAAATAATTAAATCAAGTTTATGATAGTAATTTTTATTTTGTTTTAAAAGAGTTTTCAAATATTATATATATGGTATTTATGTTCTTTAATTTGAACTTTAATCATATTATAATACGATTTTAATATTACCTGTTAAATTTTTTTAATTTAACTAAAACAAATTAATTTTTTAATTTGAACTTTAATCATATTATAATATGATTTTAATATTTCCTGTTAAATTTTTTTAATTTAACTAAAACAAATTAATTTGACTTGACTCAAATTTTATTTTATACAACTCGATTTGAGAAAAATTTAAATTGAATTACGATGTTAAAATAAGACTCATCATCTTGACCAACTTTAATTTTTTTTTCGTTCGATTCAACTTTATTAGATCAAACACTCGCCCTTAATTATGGGATGAACTAAGAAATTGAATAGAACTTAACCTTGAGGGGATTATGGGTGTTGAGATCTATTTAAATATTAAGATTTCATCCCTTAATCCCTCTCTACTCTCGAAGGGTGTGAAAATCTTTGTCATTTAAACATAGATAACTCTAAAAAAACACATTCTGAGAAATAATCCCAAAACAATTTGGGGGAAGAAACATAATAGTTTAATAAAATTCTTTTTTAAGATGCAGAATTCAGGATTTAAGATTTTATTAAAAAATTAGATAACTATTTTATTGCACTAAGATAAAAATTTATAAAAAATATATTAAATTAATTTTTATTAATAATAAGTTTTCATGAATTTTTAATGTTTTAAATCATATATAAAAAATTATGAAAAAAATTGTGTCCATCTTTTTTACAAGAATGGTAAACTCTTAAAAAATTTAGAACCCAAAAGCAAGACGTAAATATGGAGACTTAATAGAATCTACAAAGCTTAGATAGTTTTTTTTTTATCGAGAGGATTTAGGTAAAATAAGGCCAAAAATTCTATTCCTAAAGCAATTAGGAAAGTAGGTTGAGTTTTTTTATTAATTAGGGGAAAATGTTATTTTTGGTCAGGGTGGGTGCCATGTGGCAAAAGCGTGTTCTGTTGGGAATGGTTTCGACCGACGTGGCATCTTATTAAAACTGTATCATGTAGGACGTGTTTTACTATAATGCACGTTTTTGCCTTAGTTAGTCACGTCACTAACCTTTATTGTTTGTTGCAAACCTACTTTAAATTCAATCATTAGACTGAAAAAATGTAGCCGTTGGATAGAAATATGGAAAATCAAGATAAATTTAATGATTTTTATCCTTGTGAATCATGTGATAACTTTTCAGTAAAAAGCTTCTAACGAGAAACATTTTTCAAACTCGTGTAGTCTTTTCCATATTAGATAGTAGAGCCATCCTATAAAATGGATACCAAGAATACTAGGAATAACTTTCTGTTTTGAGTAGTCATGTTTGATCTTTTCCAGCATTTTGAAATATGTTTTATATTCGGTGGTAAAGTTTTTGTAACACCCCTATACCCGATCAGACCCTTGGAACCCGATATAAGAGTATTACATTTAGTGTCAAAGCAATCATGGCTAATCACTAGGTACTTTGAACATTAAACGATGAAATTTTCAATTAATCAATCCGATAATATTATTCTAGAATTTTTGGAACATTATTGATTAATCGAGTATGTTTAGAAATAAATTCAATATGATTTTCAATCAATACAGGGGACAAGTATCGATACTAAAACATGACTTATCGATACCTATATAAAAGTATTTATATTTCTAATGAATATCGATACCAAAATAGCATTCTGGAACTCCAAAATTTCAAGATATTGATGAAAGAATCGATACCTTAGGAATAGGTATTGATAACTAGCCTTCAATATCGATACCAAAATTGTTTTTTGTTTTGAAAATGTTTTTTATTTCATGACCCAAGTATCAATACCTTACCCCCTAGTATCTATAACTTGGATTAAAATAAGGCAAAAACGGTTGGAAGAATTCCTAAAAAACCCTTCATTGATTCAAAACAGTCCAACACTTCAAAACCAATTCAATTCACCTCAAACTCATTTAATTTCATCACAATAGCCATATAATAACATCATATTTTCATTTATATGCTAAACCCTTATAAATTCATTTCCAATACTAACAAAATATATCATTAGATCACCAAAATAATAAGGTTTCCAAAGTTTGCATTTTGCTCCATCCAACATTCACCTATACCAAAAACCTATGTACATGCTATATTAACCCCAAAATTCTTACATATAATCTTGTCACTTGGAATGGTGGTTAGATGGGATGCACTCGACCTCGATATTAGCCTAACGGGATTTACTGTATTTACGAGTTAAAAGATTAAAGCGGTAAGTTGTGAAGACTTAGTAAGTACTTCAAGATTTTTAAAATACACTAATAATAAATTTAAATTATATTTATTATATAAACATATACTTCATATCAGTTTAGTCCTTGAAGTTCAACAATGTCCAAAAATCGTGCTTACCATTACTTACTGTAACATATTAATTAATAATAGCTAAATTACGATATTATAGCCCAATGTACACTAGCTAAACACTTAGGATATACGGATATGAATCAATAATGCATTATTTATCGTATTATGTCGCACTTTGTTGCTTATTAATATTATTTTGCACTTCGGTGCTTATTGTTATTTGCACATCGTGCTTATTGATGTATGATATGCATTAATAATGCATTATTAATGCATATCATACATCAATAAGCACGATGTGCAAATAACAATAAGCACCGAAGTGCAAAATAATATTAATAAGCAACAAAGTGTGACATAATACGATAAGCGAGCTAATTTTCCTTAATGGCATGCCATCTATATCCTAATAGTTCAGGACTCGTCTACTTGGGCTTTTCTTTTTACTAGACTTTAAATTGATTCACTTGACAAAAAAAATACAAATTTGTATTTTTCACAATATAGTCCTTATTACAATAATGAAACTAAAACTTGTAAATTTCTATTCACTTTCATCATATACAAGACTTGAATTTTTACATTGCTTATCTAAACCCACTTTCCACATATTCTCAATATGATAACATATTTTAGTTTCTTTTGATTTAGTCCTTTTTCTTTATCACTACAATTTATCATATAATGGTGCACTAAAACCACAATTTATAATTTTTACATTACTTACCTCTACTAAATACTTTTCATAACATCATTAATATAATACTTAAACTACTTATTTAACATAATTATCTAATTAGCATAAATTAAACAAACTTAACTACTTGAAGTACTTACAACCTAAATTTGAGATGATTTGTTCCTTCCTTCTTACTCTTCGACCTTCGCTTTTCTTTTCCTTCAATTTGGTCTTTAACCTTCTTCTCTTTTCCTTCAATACTTTATAAAAAAACATATTATTAACATGCTAAACTTCAATCAAATAACTTTTCTACACTACTTTGTTGAAATAAACATGTATGTAATGAAAGTTTTCATCATTTCCTACCTTAATTGTAACATCCCGATTTTGGGCCTAGTCGAAATAGTGGTTTCAAGACTACAAATCTGAGGTTGGAGAAATTATTTTAATATTATTTCAAGTGTCATGGCATGATTATATTAGTGTTTGAAAATTTTGGTAAATTAATTTTAGCGATTTCATGCTTAATTTTGAAAAAGGTCTAAATCACATAAAGTGTGAAAGTTTTGTTATACAAGCTAAATATGTTAAATAGCTATGGAACACTAAAGTAGAGATCCTTATTAAGGAAAAAGACTATAAAATTAGTGGTGGCTGGACATGGAATTCAAAAATCATGAATGGTCAAAGTTTGGTGGCATTAGGTGACTAAATGAATAAAATAAAATAAAACAAAGAAAAAGTTATCATCTTTTCCCATCTTCTTCCTCTTCCACCAAAATTTTTAGCAAACTTAAGGGTTTTGAGAGCTCAAACTTTCAACCACTCATTCTTCTTACAAGTAAGTGATTTTGATGGTCTTTCTTGATGATTTTTATACTTTTGGAACCCTTGTAGCTTAATCTAGCTAATGAGGGGACTATTTTGCAAAATGGTTGAGAGTCTAGGGTTTTACCATAAGAGTATTCATGTTGTTTGCTGCATTTTTATGGAAGAAAATGAATCATGGTTGTTAAATAAATAACTTTTGTGAAAGAATTTTCATGGAAAAATCATAAAATGGACCTTTTTGTAGAAGTTGTAAAATAGATGGTAATTGTGTGAAATAATTGAAATTGTGAGCTGCCATAAGAGAAATAAAGGTTTGGCTAGGCTTTGTTAATGAGGAAATTTGATGAAAATCGATTTACGAGCCTAGGGGTAAAATCGTAATTTTGTGAAAGTCTAAGGGAAAAACGGTTATTTTGCCAAAGTAGGAATTATGGATTGTCTTGATTAATGTGGTGATTAAATAAATGAAATTTGTTATTATAGATCTAGAAATGCGAAATCTAGACCTAGACCGGGGAAAAACCAAGCTATTGGATTAAATCGAATTGATCGCCCATATTTTGTATACTGAGGTAAGTTGTACGTAAATAATACAACTCTATTGTTAATATGCATTGAACAGTTGATATTGCATAAGTTGTTTGATTATTATTATTATGAATAAGCATGGTGAAATTGATGTGGTAAACTCCCGGTTGAACCTTAGGAATAGATCGGATATCCGTGCCATGACACTGGGTTATATGAGAGCTAGTATAAGACCATGTCTGGGACATGGCATCGGCATTGATATGAGAGCTAGTGTAAGACCATGTCTGGGACATGGCATCGGCCTCGATATGTGTCAGTGTAAGACCATGTCTGGGACATGGCATCGGCACCGGCAGATAAAAGCTAGTGTAAGACCATGTCTAGGACATGGCATCGGCCTTGTTGTGTGAGCTAGTGTAAGACCATGTCTGGGACATGGCATTGACACCGATATGTGTAAGCTAGTGTAAGACCATGTTTGGGACATGGCATCGGCATTTTACCCTTTGTATGAGGCTTATCGGGTATCCTTTAGTATTCTAAATGGTTCAATGGGTCACTCAAAGTTTATGTTAAAAATGAGAAAAGTTACGATTATGTTGTAAGTGGTACAGGTACCTACACGAAATTCATGAGAAATGAGCTTGATTTATGTTGTATGATTAGCAAGAATGACAGTGAGTAAGTTATGCCTATGACCTCTTAAGAAATTTGTACAAGTTTATAATATGTTACAAGTATGATGATTCATGGTAAATTATTGTCAGTTATTTACATGCAACTTACTAAAGTTATGCTTACTCCCTCTCCTTTCTATTTTCTTATAGCGCCACAAAGCAAGCTCGGGGATCAAAGAATGTCGGAGGCTCGATCACACTATCTATAAGAATATTGGGTATAGCTAGTCTTAATATTTTGAGTAATGGTATGTATAGGGTCTTGGTCTTTTGTGTTTTGTATCATTGTCAATTTGGCCAAATGTGTTGGCTTACTTTGGAAAGTGACTCATTTTGTATAAAGCTATGGATGATGGCTAATAATTGCTATTGATATATGCAAATGTTGATGTTATTCATGAATGTGCAAATTGCAAGGTTGAGCACATAGTGTGCCAATGTATGATTGAATTGATAAATTATGTGATAAGTGTTGCTTGTGAATGAAGTGTAGCAGCCTTGTTGTGTGGCTGATTTGGTCATGTGTTTAGGTGTGGATTGGTTTTGCTTGTTGTGTTTTAGCTTGGTGCAAGTAAGGGTGGCAATAAGGCTTGGTAAATAGCCTTATACTGTCTATACGGGTAGACACACAGGCATGTGCTTAGGCCGTGTGTGACACACGGTCTACCTCATGGCATGTAGTTTGACCGTGTGTCCTCTGAACCTTAAGTTAGCAAAATAGAATGCCCAGTAGTAACCACACGGGTTGAGACACAGCCGTGTGCCTCAACCGTGTGGAAGACACGGCTATAGGACATGGGCATGTGCCTAAGCCATGTGAAGTCTACACATAAATGTGAAATTAAATTTGCCACACAGCCTAGCACACGGGCGAGTGCCTTGGCCATGTGACCTTAAATGATTGATGACGTTAGAAATAGAATATCAAGGTTTTTGGACACAGGCTAAGACATGGGCGTGTCATGGCTGTGTGGGGGACACGGGCCATGGACATGGGCTTGTGCCAAGCTGTGTGAAAACTCCTATAGGTTCGATGTTAGAAAATAAATCCACATGGGCAAGGGGCACAGGCGTGTCCCTAAATGCCTAGGCCGTGTGAGCTACACGTGTCTTCAACATGGCCATGTTAAGAGATCACGGGTGTGTCGCCCTTCCACATGGACGTGTGTCAGGTTTTCAAGGAAATTTTCTAATGTTTACTAAAGTACTCGGTCTGTTCCAAACCATTTCCAAAGCATGTTTTGGGCACCATAGGCCCTTATTAGGGGCGTTAAGAGGAAAAAAGTTTGAAATTTGAACAAACTTTTATGACTCAGAATTGTATGTTTGTATGTGTTTAAGTAAGGTAATGCCTTGTACCCTATACCAGCATCAGATACGGGTAAGGTGTGTTACATTATTACTAGATATCACCACTAAATCCCTAACTTTCTCTTTCTCTCTATAGCTATGGAAACTCTTCTCATAAAATCAAGATGCTTACTAGCTACATCTATGATTTTTATCAAGAAAACACCAAAAAAATGGAAGAAGATGAGCTTGGAATGGCTAAAAATGGTGGAAAGGAACTAGATGGAATAAAAAGAAAAGAGTTTTGTGGAGTGAAATAGGGGGTGACGGTTGGGATATTTGAGAAAGGTGATGACTTTCATCTTTTCTCCACTCTTCTACAGTATTCTACTAACAAAGCTTATGATTTTTATTTGAAAAAGGTCAATTTACTAGCTAGTCCTTTTGCCTATCATCTTTATACTTAGACCCTAATGGTTACACTTATAAATATCTTATTTAACTATTACTATTTTACCCTTAATCATCTTCACAATTCCATATATGAATCATATTTTAATTTGACAAAATTTCCTATTAGTTCTTTCTTGTTTTTCCACTACTTACATTAATTCTCATAACTTTTAAAATTCCTACATCCACCCAACAATTTTTATACTCTTTCAATTTAGTCTAAGCTTCTACTTAAATTTTTCTCTCTTGAAAATATTTTCTAATTTCCTATCGGGTCTAAGTACTTCTTAATTTAATACTTAGAATTTCTATTTAGTCAATTTTTAAAATTCACTACTATTTCCTAACTCGGTTCACCACTGTACCTAGCTTCGAGACAAAACGCGCCCTTTACAAGTCACCTCCTTTTAATAAAAAATTCATCCTTGATATTTTACCTAATGTAAATAATTGTGGATACTGCTATCTCATTGTCTCATCTATTTCCCAAGTAGCCTCATCTGTATTATGATGTCTCCATAAGACCTTTACCAGTAGACTCTTTTATCTCTCAATTCTTTAACCTCTTGAGCAAGTATCCTTATTGGTTATTCCTCATAAGTCAAATCCGGTTGAATCTCTATCACTTCTGGTGTAATCACATGAGATGAATTAGATCGATATCTTTACAACATAGATACATGAAAAACATTATGAATTTTGTCCAAATCTTGTGGTAACACTAGTCGATAAGCAATTGGACCAACCCACTCTAAAATCTCATATGATCCAATGAATCTTGGACTCAATTTTCCTTTCTTCCTAAATCGAAGAATCTTTTTCCATCTTGAAACTTTCAAAAACACCTTTTCACTCTCACTATACTCGATGTCCTTCCTTATAAGATCAACATAAGGTTTTTGCCTATCGAAGGCTACTTTTAACCGATCCTTGATAATCTTCACTTTCTCTTTTGTTACCTCGATCAAATCTAGACACACTAGCTTATTTTCATTTAACTTTATCCAACACACCAAATTTCTACATTTCCTCCCATATAATGCCTTATACGGTGCCATTTGGATACTAGATTGATAACTGTTGTTGTAAGTGAATTCAACCACGGGTAAATAGTTTTCCTAACTACCTTCAAACTCGATCATATAACTTGTCAACATGTCTTCTAAAATCTGAATTGCCCGTTTCGATTACCCATCCGTCTGAGGGTGGAATGCAGTGCTGAAATTTAACCTTGTGCCTAAAGCTTCATACAGTTTATCCCAGAACTTTGATGTAAATTGTGGATCTTTATAAAAAAATAATTGATGCTGGCACCCCGTATAACCATACTATCTCATCTATATATAACTCTGCATATTTTTCCATCGAATAATCACTCTGTATTCTTGAGAAATGAGTAGATTTTGATAACCGATCAACTATCATCCAAAATAGTGTATTTCTTCTTCAGCGATAGTGGTAATTCAGTTACAAAATCTATTGTGATTATTTCCTATTTCCACTCTGGTATCGTTATTAGTTTTAGCAAGCCCAATGGAACTTGATGCTCTACTTTCACTTGTTTGCATGTTGAACATTTCGAAACATGCTCAACTATGTCTCGTTTCATTCTTTTCCACCAATAAAATGACTTCAAGTCTTGGTACATCTTATTGCTTCCTAGATGTATAGCAAATGAAACATAAAGAGCTTCAAAAATGATACTTTGCTTCAGATCTTCTTGATTAGGTACACATAATCTACCATGAAGTCTCAAAGTTCCTTTACTGTCTATATCAAATCTACTATTCTTCCTACCCTCAAGTTACTTCTTAATCATCAACATCTCTTCATCTTCCTTCTGACCATCTTTCACTTTCTATAACAAAGTTGGCTTTATTCTCGATTCAACTATCAGCCCACCAGATGATTCAATTTTCAAATAAACATTCATTGCGTTCAAAGTTTCCAAAGATTTTCTACTTAAAACATCTGCTACTATATTTGCCTTTCAAATGTGGTAGTCAATTACGTAGTCATAGTCTTTCAAAAATTCAATCCACCTTCTCTGTCTCAAATTCAATTGTTTCTATGTTAACAAATACTTCAAACATGATTGTGTAAATAAATCACTTTTCCTTGTACAAGTAATGTCTCCAAATTTTTAATGCAAATACCACTGCAGCTAATTCTAAATCATGCGTCAGATAATTCTTTTCATGCGGCTTTAATTGTCTGGATGCATAAGCAACTACTTTTATTTCTTGTATCAATACACAACCCAAACCACTATGCGATGCAGCACTGTAAATCTCATACTCCATACCAGACATGGGGTGAATCAATACGAAAGCTTCTTTCAATGTTTTCTTTAATCTTTCAAAACTTTGTTGACATTTTTCTGACCATTCAAACTTAACATCTTTTTGTAGTAGTCTAGTCAATTGCAAAACAATTGTAGAAAACCCTTTTACAATTCTTCTGTAGTAGACAGCCAATCCAAGAAAACTTCTAACTTCTATCACACTCTTTGGTGTCTTCCATTCCAAAACAGCTTCTCTTTTATTTGGATACACCCGAATGCATTTTGCAAATATGATATGCCCCAGAAAGGTGACTTCTCTTAGCCAAAACTCCCACTTACTCAACTTGGCATACAATTGCTTCTCCTGCAATGTCTACAAATCAATCTTCAAGTGCTTTTCATGTTTTCCTTTACCTCTAGAGTACACCAATATATCATCTATAAAAACCACAACAAACTAGTCTAAATAAGACCGAAAATTTCTATTCATTAAGTCCATGAAAGAAGCTAGAGCATTGGTCAACCCAAATGGCATAACTAGGAACTTACAGTGACCATATCTCATTCTAAAAGTAGTCTCCAATACATCTATTTCTTTTATCCATAACTGATGGTATCCCGATCTGAGATTAATCTTATAAAATACTCTAACATCTTTTAGTTGATCAAAAAAAATCATCAGTTCTCAGTAAAATGTATTTGTTCTTCATTCCTACTTTATTCACTTACTGATAATCGATACAAAGCCATAAAGACCCATCCTTTTTCTTTACAAATAGCACTGTAGCACCCTACTATGAGACACTAGGGTGTATAAAACCTTTATCGAGTAACTCCTGTAATTGAGCTTTTAATTCCTTCAACTAAGTAGGAGACATTCGATAAAGAGCAGTTGGTATTGGTGTCATTCCCAGAACAATTTCAATTCTAAACTTTACCTTCTTCTCTGGTGGCAAACCTAGTAATTCTTCTGGAAATACATGGAATAATCCCTAACCACTAATATCTCCTCAATATTTGGATTTAATGCTTAAGAATAAAAATTATAGGCTAGGAAAGAAGTATACCTTTTTCTTACCATTGTAAAAACTTCTTTTGCTGATACAACATTAAACAAAGCATTGTGATTCTCACCAGTCACAATCATTTCATTACTATCTAGAGTTCTCAAAGAAATTCTCTTCCTTTTACAGTCCACTATAACTCCATATTTGGACAACCAATCCATGTCCAAAATTACATCAAACTCGTGGAATGGAAGAGCAATAAAGTCTGTTGGAAACTCACAATCTTGAATTTTTAAAAGACATCTCCTATAAGCCTTATTCACTCTCTTGCATTGTTTAAAAGGATTTGTGACTATAACTTCATGTCCAGTAAACTCTAAGGTAATTCTTTCTCTTTTTATAATGCAATGCAAATGTAAGAATGAGTGGAACCTAGACCAATTAAAGAAACCATAGAAGTATCAAATAAAGGGAATTTACTAGTGATCACATCTGAAGCATCTCATTCTTCTCGAGTCTGAATGGCATATGTTCGAGGCATGCAACTCTTAGATTTACCAACTATCTCTCTTGTCGATCTTTGCTCTTTACCAACACGACTAACCATTCTAGATCGTCTACTTCCCTTCTGAGTTGGAGTACTCCTCACAGATCATTCCATAATTTTCTCAAGCATTTTTGGGCAATCTCTGATTAGATAATCTTTTGATCCACATTTATAACAAGCTCTAGTAACCATTCAACATTCACCCCAATTAAATCTACCGCGGTGCTCACACTATGTCATCGATTTTATTCTCGAGCTTTTCGTACTAACCTCTAATATGGTTTGCATTATCGACCTAGGCTGACTTCTGACTCTTGGTCCTCTGACTAGTGTTGAGTATCTTGAACCTTTAAAATCTCTACTTTTTAGATGACAGTAGTGGCAAGGTACTTGTTGCATGCCTTTTTCCTATACTCTTCTCTTTTAGACGAGTTAACCCTTCTTTCAATCGTTGTGCTTTATCAACCAAAACAAAAAATTCTTTTAGATGTAATGGTAAAAGAGGAACATAAATTTTTTCATTCACTCCCCATTCAAATCTTCTACACATTTTCGCTTCATTCGTTATTAACTTATTGGCATATTTACTCAATTTGATCAATTGATGTTTGTATTCAGCAATAGACATGTTGTTCTACTTCAAATTTAGAAATTCTCTTTTCTTATTCTCAAGGTAAAGTTGACTCACATACTTATTTTTAAATTTAGACACAAAAAAATTCCAATTAATCCTTTTTGTAGGATGACTATTCGTGACAGTGGTCCACCATTTGTAAACCTCACCCTTCAATAATGATACTGCACATTTCAATTTTTCATCCCCTATACACCAATTCTTCAAATATCATTTGACTATTCTCTAGACTTTCTTCAGCTTTAACTAGGTCATCATCTTTCTTTACTCTAAACTCTTTAGCTCTATGTTTTCTTATTTTCACCAAGGGAGATCGATGAATAGTTGTGTAACACCCAAAAATAGGGGTTAGTTGTAACACCCCAAACCCGGCCTAGATGTTATGGCCGAATCGGACGACGTCACATGAAAGTGTTTTTGAAACGCGTTGATCATTTATAACGTACCGATTATAATCTTTTCTTAAGTCAGAAAACCGTGACTAACTTTTTTGGTAATACACATTTCTTTTATGTGGAAGCTTTTAATTAATTTTTAGGAAAACTTATAAGTGGTCCATAACAACAATTTAGAACCCAAATCAAAATCAAAGTCCTAGTCCAAATTACAAAACATAAACCCAAAATAATCAATTAAATAGTAGGGATAATAAAGTATTAAATCGAAACAAATAACGCAGTGGTCACCATTGAGCCCTCCGCTGCACCGATCCATCTATTGCTGGAAAATACCTGACAGATAAACAAAGAAGGGGTGAGTTTTTGCAAACTCAGTGTGTACATCCCCATAGTAAAGCATGCAAATAGACAAACAACAGATACATATCATAGTTGTAAATCGGGCCTGAGCCCTTAATAGAGACAGTGTGGGCCTTAGCCCACTCAGATCAGAATCGGATATATTCAGGCCTTAGCTGATGCAGACTCAGAATGCATATCAGATTAGAATAGTACATGCCCACCAACCCTGCACACCATCTCCGTCCAACCCTACACACCATGTGGGGATAAAATCGACCTATCCAGCCCTACACACCGAGTATGGGGATAAAGTAACCCATCTAGCCCTACACACCAAATCATACCATATTACGACACATATCAGAAATAAGCAGCGAAGCTGCCCGATAACAGGCTAATAGCTTTTTAGTCTTTCTTCACTTCAACAAAAAACCCACCCTAATGCAATGCAACATAATATCATGTCATACTTAAATGCAGAAGGCAGATCATATAGCTATATCATAGCAAATTCAGTACACATGCTATTTATAACATGCTATCTCATATATCTCATTATCACATCACAGGATAGGGTCTAAGTAATGCTTACCGACCTTACAACAGGTCACAGTCGACTTGGGCGACCTATGCAATCTTTCAGAATAATTCAGAATAATGGGCTCACACGTTCATATGGCTTGCTCATTAGGCTCACATGCCCATGTGGCCCACACGACCCAAATTGACCTTACCGTGTGGATCACACGGTCTGGCTCAAAATCCCACATGCCCGTGTAGGCCCACACGCTTGTACATTGCCTAGCCAGCCTTACACGGCTATGTCTGCCATGCCCGTGTCGAGCGCACGTAGCCTGGTTCGTCAACCACACGACCGTGTCTCGCCACAAGGCCTCTACACGGGCAGTTCACATGCCCGTGTGGCATCGACAACTTCGTTTTCAGCTTTTTTTGAAACATGATTTTAGTGCAATCGGAGTACACACCTAACTTGTTTTCGATGTTCACGCTATTCTGAGCACTTTGAGACCTATAATCGATAATAGGAAGTCTAATTTCAGTAATCTAAGTCAAACAATTATGAACTGATAAATCTTGAAATCGTATAATTGACTTACCACCACCAAAATCGAGCACTTCTCCGTTCAAATCTTCGAATCGTTGACTTCCAGCCTCTTAATTGACTCCTAATCAGTAGTAAAATGAACCTTCATTAATATCCAACTCATCTAACAGTAGAACCATAGGGAAAAAGTCACTTATCGACAATGTACGAAGAGCAACGGGAAGGCGACGAAAACTAGAGTTGAGAGCAAGAATTAAAATGAGGGAAAAAGAAAACAGCACACAACGGGGGAGATGATAAAAAAGGCACAGAAGAGAAGAATTTTGATCACAATTGCAAAAAGAAAGAAGATTAAGAGGAAGAAAACCAAAAAACACAATAACCTCCCAAATCTCATGTTTTCCTCCCTCACTTCCCACTACTTCTCCAACTTGCAGAATTCCACTACACTTCAAACTCCTAAACACCCTTAATAGCAAAAATTTATACCCATGCCACAACTTGAACCCAAGACCTCTTGCTCCCTTACACACCTCTTAACCACCAGACTAGCAGGCCCATTCTGGTATGTTAATGCAAATAAATTCTTTTAAGCCAAATATCCAAGCATCAAGCTTTATTCAAATAAAAACAAAAAATTAACCCAACTTAAGGCTTGAACCTAGGACCTCCCCAACACATCCAAAGCACTTAGCCACTGAAGCAGACAGATATGTGTTAAAATAATATGAAAACATATACAAACATTTTCATTCTATAATTTTCACAAAAGCTGGAAATCAAAAATTTTGGGGCGTTACAACTCTACCCCCTTAAAGAAAATTTCATCCTCGAAATTTTACCTGATCAGAAGAGGTGAGGAGACTGCTGTCGCATCGAATCCTCTGGCTCCCAAGTAGCTTCCTTAGTGCTATGATTCTGCCACAACACATTTACTAAAGGAATAGACTTCCTACGTAGAACCTTAACGTCACGATCCAAAATCTGAACCGGCTCCTCCTCGAACATCAGATCTAGTCTAATATCAATATGCTCTATAGGCACAATGTGTGTGGGATCAGAGATGTAACGTCTCAACATAGAGACATGGAACACATCATGAATGTGATCTAACTCCGGAGGTAGCTCCAATTGATACGCGACTAGCCCCACTCGTCTCAGAATCCTATACAACCTAATAAATCGAGGACTCAACTTGCCCTTGCGACTAAACCTCAGAACCTTCTTCTATGGTGAAACTTTAAGAAAAACCATGTCCCTCACAGAATACTCAATGTCCTTTCTCCTTAGATCAACATAGGACTTCTGTCTTTCAAAAGCCACTTTCAGACCCTCTCGAATTAAACGGACGTTGTCCTCAGTCTCTGATACCAACTCTGGACCAAGTACACGTCACTCACCCAACTCAGTCTAGCACAATGGAGTGTGACACTTACGACCATATAGTGCCTCGTAAGGAGCCATCTGTATACTAAACTGATGGCTGTTGTTGTAGGCGAACTCCACTAAAGGCAAGTACCCCTCTCAACTGCCTCAAAAATCTATCACACAGCTCCTCAACATGTCCTCTAATATCTGAATCACCCTCTCCGACTGACCGTCTGTCTGAAGATGAAAAGCAGTACTAAAGTCGAGCCTTAGACCCAGAGCCTCATGAAGTTTTTGCCAGAATCGAGATGTAAAATGAGGATCCCTATTGGAGATGATCGATACAGGAACCCCATATAGCCTCACTATCTCAGAAATGTAAAGTTTAGCCAACTTCTGAAGGGAGAAGTCTATCCTGACAGGAATAAAGTTTGTTGACTTGGTCAATCGATCCATGATGACCCATACAGAATCCTTCTTAGTTGGTGTTAGAGGCAACCTACTAATGAAGCCCATCGTTACTCGCTCCCATTTCTACATCGGTATCTGAACTGGCTGTGGCAACCCCGAAGCCAACTGATGCTCAGCCTTAACCTACTGACAAGTCAAACAGCAAGCCATGAAACCAGTCACCTCATGCTTCAACCCTAGCCATCAGTACAACTCTCGAAGTTCTCTGTACATCTTGTTCCCACCGAGATGCATAACATAAGGGCTACTATGCACTTCCCTCAAAATCGACTGTCTTAAGTTCTCATTATTTATTACACAGATCTATCCTCTAAAATACAAAACCCCATCATCATTAAGCCTAAAATCTGAAGTAACCCCAGTCTCAATCTATCGGAACTGTAACTCAAGAGATTTATCCCCTATCTTCTTATCTCTGATCTGATTAATCCATGTCGGTTTCACTTGCAACTCTGCCAATAAAATCCCATCGTCATAAAGGCTCAGTTGAGTGAAAAACGCTCTTAGATCAGTCATAGCTCTATGGCTCAATGTATCAGCCACCACATTGGCCTTATTAGGATGATACTCAATACTACAGTCGTAGTCCTTAAGTAGCTCAACCCACGACCCTGCCTAAGATTTAACTCTTTCTGAGTGAGGAGATACTTGATGCTCTTGTGATCAGTGTAGATAGTACACTTCTCACCATACAGATAATGCCTCCAAATCTTAAGAGCAAAAACCACTGCAGCTAACTCCAAGTTGTGCCTCAGATAATTAACCTCATGAGCCTTGAGTTGTCGAGACGCATAAGCCACAACCTTACTGTCTTGCATCAGTACATAACCCAAACCCATGTGTGATGCATCATTGTAAACTACGAAGTCCTTACCAGGCTCAGGTTGTATCAGAATTAGAGCCTAAGTCAAAATCGTCTTAAGCTTCTCAAAGCTCTCTTACTGGGCATCAGTCCAAATGAAAGGAACTCCCGTACGCAATAGTTTAGCCAGTGGAGCTGTGATCAAGGAGAACCCTTCCACAAATCGTGAATAGTATCCTACTAGCCCCAGAAAGCTGCCAATAGTATCCGCTCGAATCCCCTCAGTAGATACCACATGCCCTAGGAAGGTAACCTCTCGAAGCCAGAACTCGCACTTAGAGAAATTCGCATACAACTATTTCTCTCGAAGAGTCTGTAAAACAACCCTGAGATGCTCATCGTGCTCATCCTTTGTCTTAGAATAAACCAAAATGTCATCGATGAACACTACCACAAACTGATCCAAGTAGGGTTGGAACACTCGGTTCATCAAATCCATAAACGCCACTTGTTCATTAGTTAATCCAAATGGCATAACTAGGAACTCGTAATGACCATAACGAGTCCTAAATGCCGTCTTATGCACATCGGCCTCCTTTACCCTCAACTGATGGTATCCTGAATGCAAATCAATCTTAGAGAACACTGAAGCCCCTCTGAACTGGTCAAAAAGATCATCAATCCTCGGAAGTGGGTATTTATTCTTGATTGTCAACTTATTCAATTGATGATAGTAAAATGCACATCCTCATCGTACCGTCCTTTTTCTTCACAAACAGAATAGGTGCTCCCCATAGAGACACACTAGGATGGATAAACCCACGATCCAACAACTCTTGTATCTGGGCCTTAAGTTCAGTGAGCTCTTTCGGTGCCATTCGGTAAAGGGTGATAGACACCGGAGTTGTACCAGGAATCAAATCAATCCCAAACTCTACCTCTCGGCTCGGAGGTAAATCCGTTAATTCCTCTGGGAACACATCTAGAAATTCCCTCACAGTACGGATGTCCTTAACTAAAGAGTCCATACAATTCAAAACACTGATGTAGGCCAAGAAGGCCTCATATCCTTTTCTCACAAGCTTCTCTGCCACCAACGTAGATACCACATTACTTAGATAATTTTGTCATTCCCCTATCACGACTATCTCATTATCCTTTTTGGTTTTGAGAACAATCCTCTTTTTAGCACAATCCAGACTCATACGATGCTTCACCTACTAGTCCATGCCCAGAATTAGGTCGAACTCCCCAAACAGAAGCTTCATCAGATCAGTTAGAAATACAGTCCCTTGGACCTCTAACGGCACATCTCTGAACAGTTTACTGACCCTAACAGACTGCCTCAACAGATTCATCACTGATATCTCGCTAGAAGTACTCTCATAAGGTATCTCCAAGGTCTCAGACACAATACTAGCTACATAAGAATGTGTAGAGCCTATGTCTATCAAAGCATAGTAAGGTACATCAAAAATTAAAAACGTACCCGTGATGATGTCTGGAGTATCTCCATCCTCATGGCGACATATAGCATAGACTAGTGCAGGTTGCCTGGCCTTAGTCGGTCCAACACCTCTGCCCGATGCTCTCTGCCCTCGACCTATACCATTACCACCCCTAGCTTGTCACTGCCCCTAGGTGGCTACTGAATGACCCTCAGCGACTGTGCAGTCTCATCAATCGGAGCTTGCATCTGATTACCCCTTAGTGGACAATCCTTAACATGGTGCTCAGTAGACCCACATCGTAGACAAGCCTCAGCAGCTCTCCAACACTCACCTAGATGACGCCTATTATAGTGTTGACATATCGCCACCCTAGTAGGAACAACAACAGTAGGCTCAACTCTCACGGGCCCATCAGTCCTGCCCCTTTTCTTAGGCCTCATCCTAGATTTAGAAGGCTCAGAATCCCTCTTAGCCTTCCCATTCTCTCGGTTTTGGCGCTCTAAGCGCTTCACTTCCTCGACGATCTTTGCCTTCCCCACTAATGCAGAGAAATCCTGCTCCCTCTGTGGAGCTATCAGAACACGTAGACTATCACGGAGACTATCATCAAACCCGATACAACGCTCATACTCAGTTGCCACCATGCCCCTTGCATAGCGACTTAGCCTCATAAATTTGGCCTCATACTCGACCACTGTACAGTCACCCTGGATGAGATTTGGAAACTCACATCACCTCGCATCGGTATAGTTGGCCCCAACATACTTACTCTGAAAGGTGGTCTTAAACAGATCCCATGTCAATCGCTCGGGCTGAGTCCCCTCCTTAACAGTCAACCAGCACTGGCATGCCTCATCTCGAAGCAATAACACAGCTCCCTTAAGCTTCTGCTCACCAGTAAGATCCAGATCATCCATGATACACTCCGTGGCCTCCATCCAATACTCAGCCACATTAGGAGCAACTCCAATGATGCCCCTAAATATCTCAGCCCCATTGGACCAGAGTCATTCTGTAACCGACCCACAGCCTCTAGATCCAGTATTGAGCATAGCGACCCTCTCTAAAATTTAGAGCATGGCTTGGGATAATGCATCGTCCCCAGCGGTATGATCATATAGTCCTGTCGCGGTATCAGTCGTAGGTGGTGCCAGTGTCTCATTAGCATCCATCAACGGTATAGTATCAAAAGCGAAAGACTTAACTCGAGCCCCTCTATGCCTCTACCTCGGCTTCTAGTACCCATCCACAAGTACCGTATGTGCTCATCGTAAGTATCGAATTATCTGTATTAAAAATTTTATGCAGATTAGTTTCCAGTTCCAATAGTTATTAACAAATGTTTTATGTAGTATAGTCATTAGAATTTAAAGTTTGTTATCGTGAGAAAATTGTCCTACTAAAGTTTTTAGTCTCCACTACCTAGAGTGTTTCAGTAAAGTTTTACCTAAGTAGTCTTAGAATACAATTTCAGTCAGGTCAAATAGATTTCCAGTATATATTAAGCATGCTTTCAGACATTATATATCAGGATTTCAGTAACTTACTTGGATCAGCGCTGGAGACTCAGTGTACCACTTACTTAATATCAAACATATTTCAAATCATTTCTTAAAATCATACTTTAAAACCCAAAAACCACAGCAGAGTTTTATAACTTGGCTCTGATACCACTAAATGTAACACCCTAAATTCGGCCTAGACGTTATGGCCGAATTGGGCGGCGTCACATGAAAGTGTTTTTGAAACACGTTGATCATTTATGACATACCAGTTATAATATTTTCTTAAGTCAGAAAACCGTGATTAACTTATTTGCTAAAACCCATTTCTTTTACGTGGAAGCTTTTAATTAATTTTTAGGAAAACGTATAAGTGGTGTTTGCAGTTTAAAAGTCAATAACAACAATTTAGAACCCAAAACCAAATCAAAGTCCTAGTCCAAATTACAAAACAAAACCTAAAATAATAAATTTAACAATAGGGATAATAAAATATTAAATCGAAACAAATAACGCAGTGGTCACCGTTGAGCCCTCCGTTGTGCCTATTCTTCTACTGCTGGGGTTACCTGACAGATAAACAAAGAAGGGGTGAGTTTTCGCAAACTTAGTGTGTACATCCCCACAGTAAAGTATGCAAACAGACAGACAACAGATATAGATCACAGTCGTAAATTTGGCTCTTAATAGAGATAGTGTGGGCCTTGGCCCACTCAGATCAGGATAAAATATATTCGGGCCTTAGCCTATACAGACTTAGAATGCATATTAGATCAGAACAGTACATTCCCACCAACCCTGCACACCATCTCCGTCCAACCCTACACACCATGTGGGGATAAAATTAACCTACCCAGCCCTACACACCGAGTATGAGGATAAAGTAACCCATCTAGCCTTACACACCAAATCGTACCGTATTACGAAACATATTAGAAATAAGCAACAAAGCTACCCGATAACAAGCTAATAGCCTTTCTGTCTTCCTTCATTTCAGCAAAAAAACCCACCCCAATGTAATGCAACATAATATCATGGCATGCTTAAATGTAGAAGACAGATCATACAGATATATCAGAGCATATTTAGTACATATGCTATTTATAACATGCTATCTCATACATATCATTATCACAACAAAGAATAGGGTCTAAGTAATACTTATCGACCCTACGACAGGTCACAATTAACTTGGGCAACTCATGTAACCTTTCAGAATAATTCAGAATAATGAGCTCACACGCCCATGTGGCCTGCCCGTATGGGCCCAGAGGCCCGTGTGGCCCACACGGCCCAATTTGACCTTGCTTATGTGGATTACACGGTCTAGCCCAAAATCCCACACGCCCAATGGTTCCCCAGTGTGTGCCCATACGCCCATATGGCCCACACGGCCCAATTGGCCTAGCCCGTGCCTCACACACGACCTAGCCAACCTCACACAATTGTGTCTACCGCGCCCGTGTTGAGCGCACAGGCCTGATTCATTGACCATACGACTGTGTCTCGCTACACGGCCTCTACACGGGTAGTCCACACACTCGTGTGTCATCGACAGCTTCGTTTTTGACTTTCTCAAAAACGTGATTTCAGTGCAATCAGAGTACACACTTGACTTGTTTTCAATGTTAACTCTATTCTAAGCACTTTGAGACCTATAATCGACGATAGAAAGTCCAATTTCAATAATCTAAGTCAAACAATTACGAACCAATAAATCCCAAAATCGTACAATTGACTTACCACCACTAAAATCGAGCACTTATCCAATTCTAATTGTCGAATCGTTGACTTGCAGCCTCTTAATTGACTCCTAATCAATAGCAAAATGAACCTTCATTAATATCCAACTCATCTAACGATAGAACCATAGGGAAAAGGTCACTTACTGACAAGTACGAAGAGCAACGGGAAAGATTGATGAGTTTGAACCGAGGCTTGAACCTAGGACCTCCCCAACACACCCAGAGCACTTAGCCACTGAAACAGAGAGATATTTGTGTCAAAATAACACGAAAACATATACAAACATTTTCATGCTACAATTTTTACAAAAGCCTGAAATAAAAAATTTTAGGGCGTTGCATTAGGAGTTTTAGGGATATTTTAGAAATTATGGCCTTAGAGTGCTTAGAATTGTGTGACATGGTATATCATTGATTTTTTTATTATAGTTTTTAAAAGGTCAAATTAATTTTTGAAAAAGTGTTTTAAAAACCTTTAATTTTAGAAAAAGGATTGATGTGTAACAAGTCAAAATTGTGAGCTTTTAAGAGGCAATTAGACCAAATTTTAAAATTGAACCTAAAAACCCTCCATTCTTAGCTTTTTTTCACGATAGTTTTCTCCTTTCTCTATAGTGTTGCCATCCCTTGCTTTTCCTTGCTCTCCCAATTGATTTTTTATTTCCAAATTACATTACTTTGATTCCCATCATTCCCAAAGCCTTAAACCTTCATAAATCTTAAAGAAAACATCCTAAAATATCATTGAAATCATCATCTTTCTCACATATGGATTTTCTTGGATTCACACCAAAAGCTTTTTCCATCAAAGGTAACTAATCGTCTACCCATTAGTTTTTAATATTATCAAGTCTTTGAAATTGAATTTTTAGCCACTAAATCGCATGTTTTGATTAAAAGTGAAAAATACGGTTGGTAATGGTGAATTTTTTTATTTTCGAGTAAAAATGTGATTTCAAAGTGTTAATTAATAGGTTTTGACATGATTAAGAGGTTCCTAAACTTTTTTTTTTGAAGTTCCGTAAAAAATTTCTTAAGTTATAATGAATTTTCCTGTAAATAGTCAAAACTTATCGAAAAATGTTGATACCATGAATTATGTAGCTTAAAGGTTGGGAATTAGTCATAGGTGAATTATAAGATGAACAGAATTGGTTTTAGGAAAAAAGATTATGTATAGACCGAGATATTCAAATTTAAAGTTTGCTATGTTAAAGGTTTCGGTTACATGGGAACATAACTTAGGCTTATGTTTTGGTTGCTTGAGGTAAGTCCTTAGCTGATTTTTGAATATGTTGTTGTTGTGTGAATTGTTATGTTGAACTTTCGGATTCACTAGGACCATTTACAAGCTAGGACGGGCTAGTTTGAGCTTTTGACATTTTAGTAAGTGTTTAGATTAACTGCTTGTGGACACGATTCACTGCGTTGTTAGGGATTTTAGTTGTAGCCTAAACCCCTACTCTAAATTTTGAGTGTAAGTTCTCTTATGCTCATGTTTAACTGTATATTATGTGCTCATTGAATTATGGAAATGTGTATTAAGATGATATGCCATTACATGTGTTATGTGTTCGTAATTATTATTATTATGGAATTATATATATGGGCATGTCAAACAAGCTAAGTGCTAGAGATAATATTGTGCTTATGATGCAAATATGTAGTGGTAATGAGTAGAAAATTGGTAAGCAATATATGTGTGTTTAATAACGGATAATTTGGCCTCATGACACTTGAGACCATTGGATGTAGTTGGCACGCCATAGGATTGTGAGTACTCACTGATATCGCGTGATATGTAGTAATAAAATTTATAAAAACTGAACACACCAAAAACTAACTAATATCATGATTTTAAGGCAAGCGCACCTATTGAACAGTAGTATAGTTTAGCGGCAAGACCGAGTTATCGTACCCAAGGGAACCAAAAGTACTAGTAGTTACTTTCTTTCTATTATCTAACCTAAAAGTAAAAGAGGTTTGTATGAAACTAATTCTAAAACTAAACTAAGAATGCACAAAAAGTAAATTAGGGAAAAACTCTCGGGAAAGCTAATTGATATAGGCAATACTCAAGGAAGAATCCACCTAGACTTCACTTGTTATTGACTTCTTAAACTAGACGGTTTCTTTACTTGACTTGATTCGTAGAGATCCCTAACTTATGTTAATACCTCCTTCGAGGATAAGAACAACTAATCCTAGGTTGATTAACTAAAATCTCTTTCTAGTTAAAACCCTTAATCTTGCATTAACTCGATTTATGGATCCCCCTATTAGGTTTGACCCTAATCCGGCAGATTTATGTCACCCTATGTCTAGGGTTACATGCAACTCCACTTAATTATGGTAGATCTACTCTTAAAACAGGGACTTTTGCTCCTCTGCCTAAGCACATCAGTTTCTTGAATTAGTACCTAGGATTATTAAACCAAGAATTAAGAGCACATAATTAAGAACACATAATTAAGAACAATTCAAGTATTTATCATATAATTCAAGAATGAATAACAACAAGGTCTATCTTAGGTTTCATCCCCCTTAAGTATTTGAGTGGTTTAGTTCATAATTAATAAAAAAAAGATCTCAGAAGAACTAAGATAACAAAACATAAAGAACCCAAAAACCCCTGAAGGAATTTAGGAAGATCCTCTGTCTTGATGTAGAATTTCGGCTTCTGGGATGAATCAATTGGCTTCCCTTGGAGTAATCCCTTGCTTCTACTCCTTGTGTTGGCAGAAAGAAGGTGCTCCTTTGTGGGAGACAAGAGTCCGCTTTTGGGGAGAGAAAAGTCTCCCCTTAGCGGGAAATAAGCATACCCTTAAAGTTGCCTCATAGGGTCTTTATATAGAGTTTAAAATGGCTTTCTTAGCCCCTAAGTATCCTTTTTCAAGTGAAATTGAACTTCCTCACGACAGGGACACGCCCGTGTGTGACGTCCGTATGGATCGACAAGAGGCCGTGTGTGGACCTGTTGATGGTGGCACGGTCGTGTAGTCTGGCCGTGCTTATCGGGGTTGGGCCGTGTTAGACTTTATATGGCACGGTCGTGTGCCACGGCCATGTGGTGAGTCCCTGGGCCGTGTCGTTTTCTCATTTTGGCCCATTTTCTCTGTTTTTGGCCCGTTTCTCGTTCTTTTCTCTTCCCTATGCTCTCCTGAGTATAAGACATGAAATAGAAGGATTAAGAGCACCAAATTCCACAATTTCAATAATAATTCATCCAAAATATAGGCTAAGTATGAGGTAATAACATGTATAAATTATGGTTTATCACTCACCTATATGTACAGTGATTTTGGGCGTTGAGCCCTTAGGACATGTTGGAGAGATAAGGGAATGTGAGCTAAGCTCCATTCAATGTGACATGTAAGGGGAAATAAAGAAACCGTTAGCTATATGCTTCACTTATGGGACATGTTTGACTCTATATGTCTATGTGGTGTGTTGGAGATCTGTGTATCCGATGAGTGGTGATAGTTCCCACTTTTACCTTTCATAGCTCAAGTGCCAAATTATCTTAAATTGTAAATATGTTTGTATGTATTGTAACACCCCTAACCCGTATCTAACGCTGGGACAGGGTACGAGACGTCACCTTACTAAAACACTTGCAAACAATCAACTTAAGCCAACAAAATGCATCCCAATTTAAAACTTTTTCAAACATTGTCCTACAGACCTTCATATAGGCCTACGAGGCCTAAAACATGATTTGGAAACAATCTGGGACCATTTTGAGTACTTGAGAAAATTTCACTAAAAACTACTAAAAACATGGCACACGCCTGTGTAGAAGGGCAACTCGCCCGTGTGGCCTCTAAACATGGCCATGCTAATGGCCTGTATGGTTCACACAGCCTAAGCACCTAGGGACACGCCCGTGCCCCGCGTCCATGTATATTTTCTTCTAATATCGAACCTACAGGGGTTTTCACACAGTCCGACACACGCCCGTGTGCTAAGCTCGTGTCTCTCACACGACCATGACATGCCCGTGTCGCAGCCCGTGTGCAAAAACCATGACATTCTGTTTCTGATGTCAGCAATCACACGACCGTAGCACTACTGGGCATTTAATTTTACCAATACAAGGTGCAGGGGACATACGGCCTAACCACATGCCCGTGGGGTTGACCGTGTGTCACACAAGGCCTAGACACACGCTCGTGTGTCTACCCATGTGGACAAAATAAGGCTATCTACCAAGCCTCTTTGCCACCCTGAAACAAAGTCAAACACATACCAAAACATAAAAAGTTTCAAATACTCAACCAATGGCCATAGTTTGACATCCACACAACTTAATATAATCAATCCAACCAAATAATCATATCACAACTCCTAGTACATTATTTCTCCAAACTACTCAGCACATACATGAAAAACATCAACACTTGCATAAATTAACCAATAGTGAAAATTAGCCAATACTTTTGACCTTATACAAAATGAGGTACTTCAAGAAATAAAGCCAACACAATTGGCCCAGAATAGAATGACATTAAACTAAGTCTAGTCCCTATACATGCCATTTCTCAAAAAGCTAGAAACTAACTATACAAAAGCTTTAGATGATAGTGTTAACGAAGCATTCGACATACTTTGATCCATGAGTTAGCTATAAGAAAATGGAAAGGAGAGGGGTAAGTATAAAGCTTAGTAAGTTGCAAGTAAATAAAGAATAACGAATTACCATGTTAAGACATGCTTTCAATACACTACAATTTATGCATGACACAAATAATGACCATAACATAACTTACTCATTTTCATCCATTTCTAATTATACAACCTAAGTTCGAGCTTATATTTCATACTTTTCATAAAGGTACCTGCATCACTCACAAGATCATCATAATATCTTTCAATCTTAATACAACTTTAAATTTCCCGTTGAACCGTTTAGAATACGAAAGGATATTCAATAAACCTCAGACATAGGGTATCAAGCTGATGCCATGTCCTAAACATGGTCTTACACTAGCACTCGTATCAACACTGATACCATGTCCCAGACATGGTCTTACATTAGCTAGCACATATCCGTGTCGATGCCATGTCCCAAACATGGTCTTACACTAACACGTAACGAGGCCGACGTCATGTCCCAGATATGGTCTTACACTAGCTCTTGTATCAACCCTAGTATCACAACATGAATATCCAATCTATTCTTAAAGTTCAACCGGGATCTATTACACAGGTTCTCATATCAATACTAAAAAAATTATCATTTAGCAATTTTTGCTCAAGATATATTCTCATACATAGCTCATTTCACAATGCATTATCTTATGACAAAACAATGATTTCATGCATAAAAATTAGTAATGTTGTATTATTTACCTACAACTTACCTCGGTATACAGAATGTAGATGGAGAATTCAATCAATCCGTTAGCTTAGCTTTCCCCCAGTCAAGGTTCGGGTCTCGTACTTCTTGATCTATAATGACAAAATTTCACTAATTCAATTACTATATTAATCTACACAATCCAAAATTCATAATTTAACAAAATGACCATTTTGGCCCTAGATTTTGTAAAATGACCATGTTACCCCTAGGCTTGAAAATTGGTTTTTATCAAATTTCCTTATTCAACAAGCCTAGCCAAACCTTTTTGACTCTTATGGCAACTTCAAATTCCAAGTATTTCACACAATTAATACCTATTTTACAACTTTTATAAAATAGTCCATTTTAGGTGTTTTTCCTAAACACCCTTTCACAAAAGTTGTTTATTTAACAATCTACATTTATCTTCCTTCATAAAGTTCTAGCAAACTTCACTTATACACTGATGACAAAACTCTAAACTTTCAACCATTTTGCAAAATAGTCCTCTCATTATGTAGCCCATGCTACAAGGATTTTAAAAGTACAAAAATTTTCAAGAAAAACCATCAAAATCACTTACTGGTAGAGATGATGAATGGCTGAAATTTTTGAAGCTCCAAAAAACCCTAAGTTTGCTAAAAAATTTGGTGGAAGAAGAAGATAGAAAAGATGATAGCCTTTTTATTCTGTTTAATAATAAAACTAGTCAAAATTGTCACCAAATTCCCACTTAATTTTGACTTTTCCATTCTTTTGTCTCTCCATGGCCGCCAAGGCTAAATTATTAGCCTATTTGCACTTTAAAGACCTCCACATTACGACTCATAGTTATTTGACACCCCTTTCTAGCAATTCACAACTTTTACCCTTTATGCGATTTAGTTCTTTTTCGCAATTAAGTTTCCAATCGCGTAAATTAATTCACCAAAGTTTTTATGCAACCTCATAAAAATGCTATAACACATAAAATAATGCTAAAATAATTTTCTCTAACCTCGAGTAAGTGATACCGAAATCACTATTCTGACAAGCCCAAATTCGGGCTATTACAATTCTCTCTCGTAGGGATTTTCGTCCCTAAAAATCTTACTGTTAAAGAGGTTCGGGTACTGATCTCTCATAGTCTCCTTGGGTTTCCATGTGGCTTCCTCGAGTCCAGGTCTACGCCATAAGACCTTTACAAGCACTATGCTTTTGTTCCTCAATTTCTTGACCTCTCAATTCAAAATCTTAATCGGTTCTTCACTGTAGGTCATATCCGGACTTATTCAATCTCTGCCGGTGAAATCACGTGTGAAGGGTCAGAGCGGTAACAGCGTAACAGAGATGCATGAAACAAATCATGGATTTTCTCTAACATAGATACATGAAACACATCATAGATTTTCTCTAACTCCTGAGGCAATGCCAATCGGTACGCTACCGGTCCAATTCTCTTGGTCACCTTGTAAAGTCTGATAAATCGTGGACTCAACTTGCCTTTCCTACCGAATCTGAGGACTTTCTTCCATGGAGAAACTTTCAAAAACACTTTATCCCCCACTTGAAACTCAATCTCTTTTCGTTTCAAATCTGTGTAGGATTTCTGTCTATCCGAGGCGGCCTTTAAGCAGTCACGAATCACCTTAACTTTCTCTTCAGTTTCTTTGACTAAATCGACCCCGTGTATCTGATTCTCTTTAAGTTTCTACCAATACAAGGGTTTTCACCACTTGCGCGCATACAAATCCTCATAAGGCTCTATTTTAAGACTCGACTGATAACTATTGTCGTAGGCAAACTCGACAAGCGGTAAATACTTTTCCCAACTACCTTGGAACTTGAGAACACAACATCTCAACATGTCTTCCTGTATCTGGATTACCCTCTCAGACTAACCATCAGTCTGTGGATGAAAAATCGTGCCAAAATTCAACTTTTTCCCTAATGCTTCCTGTAACTTTTTCCAAAATCGAGATGTAAATCTCGAATCTCTATCCAAAATTATCGACAAGGGCACCCTATGCAATCTCACTTTCTCGGAAATGTACAACTCAGCTAGTTTCTCAAGGGGTAAATTTGTACACACTGGTATGAAATGAGCCGACTTTATTAGTCTATCCATGACGACTTGTACAACATCTTTCTTCCTTGGCAACAAAGGCAGCCCTAACATGAAGTCCATGGTGACTTGGTCCCATTTCCACTCGGGAACCATCACTGGCTGAAGTAAACCCGAAGGTACTTGGTGTTTGGCTTTTACTTGCTGACAAACTAGACACTTAGAGACAAACTTTGAAATATCCCTTTTCATTCTCGACCACTAGTACACTTTCTTCAAGTCGTTATACATTTTCATGCTGCCCGGGTGAATAGATAAACGACTACCATGCATCTCTCGCAAAATCCTCTAAATAAGCTCATCACCCTTAAGTACAAAATCCTATCTTGGTACATCAAACAACCATTGGCACCAACTTGAAAAATCAGAACCATTCCCCTTCTCGCACTGAGCCACCTTAGCTTTTAAATCCTTGTGATTTTTTTGAGCTTCGACAATCTCTTGCAGAAACATTGGTCTTTTAGTAACTCTAGTCATCTTCGTTGCCGTAGATTCAACTCTTTTTGTGTCATTAAATACTTTAAACTTTTGTGGTCCATGAAAACTCGGCATCTCTCGCCATACAAGTGGTGCCTCCAAATTTTTAGCGTAAAAACTATAGCCGCAAGCTCTAAATCGTGGGTCGGGTAATTTTTCTCGTGTGGCTTTAGTTGCCTTGAGGCATAGGCTATTACCTTGCCTTCTTGCATGAGCACACACCCTAATCCATTTAAGGAAGCATCACTATACACTACGAATTCCTTTCCTGATTCCGGTTGCACTAGCACTAGTGCTTCGGTCAACAAAGCCTTTAACTTCTCAAAACTCCGTTGGCACTTTTTTGTCCACTCAAACTTAACATCCTTTTAAATCAGATCATCGGAGTAGCGATCATTGAAAACCCTTTAACAAATTATCGGTAATAGCCCGTTAGCCTCAAGAAACTCTTAATCTCTGACATGTTCCTCGGTGGTTTCCACTCCACAATAGCTGATATCTTGCTCGGGTCGACTCTGATCCTACCTCCCGACACAATGTGTCCTAAGAATCCGACCTCTCGTAGCCAAAATTTACTCTTGCTGAACTTAGCGTACAACTAGTTATCTCTCAAAGTCTGCAATTCACTCTTGCTGAACTTGGCGTACAACTGTTTATCTCTGAAAGTCTGCAATACGGTCCTCAAGTGCTCCGCATGCTCACCCTCATCATGGGAATAGATGAGTATGTCATCACTAAAGATGACAATAAACTTGTCCAAGTAAGGTAAAAAAAATGTGGTTCATTAAGTCTATAAATACCGCAGGAGCATTTGTCAAGCCAAAGGGCATGACGAGGAACTCATAGTGACCGTACCTCGTCTGAAAGGCAATTTTTAGCACATCTTGTTCCTTGACTCTCAACTGGTAATACCCCAACCTTAAATCTATCTTAGAGAACACAATTGCTCCTTTAAGCTGGTCAAACAAGTCATCGATTCTCGGTAAAGGATACTTATTTTTCACTATAACCTTATTGAGCTGACGGTAGTCTATGCACAATCTCATTGAACCATCCTTTTTCTTCACAAATAATACTGGTGCTCCCCACGGAGAATAGCTCGGTTTGGAAAAGCCCTTATCCGTTAACTCTTACAACTGAGTCTTCAATTCCTTAAGTATCGTTGGAGCCATCTTATATGGAGCGATCGAGATAGGTGCCGTACCAGGGACCAACTCGATACCAAACTCGATTTTCCTCTCTAGAGGTAATCCGAGCAACTCTTCTGGAAACACATCTGGGTACTCACATACCACTGGCACTAAATCAATCTTTACTTTTGATGTTTGAGTATTCAATACAAAAGCAAGGTACGACACATACCACTTTCTCAAATACCTCTGAGCTGTCATAGAAGACATTACTATAGGCAGACCATTCGATTCACCTGATTCAATCCGGAGAACATCTCCTTTTTCACATTTCGGCTAAATAAGCTTCTTTCCATAATTTACCACTATATCATGGGCAGTCAGCCAATCCATACCAAGGATTATATCGAATTCATCAAACGACAATAACATTAAGTTGGCCGAAAAGCAGTGACTTCTAATTGTAAATGGATAATCCCTACATACTTGGTCGACTAGCACATGCTTGCCTAGTGGGTTCGACACCTTTACTACAACTCGGTTGACTCAACATGTACATTTATACTAGGTACCAGTTTCATACACATATATGAGTAGGTAGACCCCAGATCAATTAAGGCAATAACAGGTATATTATAGATAAAAAAGGTACCTGTAATCATGTTGGGAAACGAAGCTTCTTCATAGGCACGAATGGCGTAGGTCCTCGCAAGCGCTCTGCCTTCTGACCTCGCTGTGGAATCTCTAGGGGCACCTCAACTACTAGCCCCACTACCTGGGTTCTTCTGTGGTCTACCCCTCGAAGGACCACTACTCGCTCTCACCTCTTGCTTTTTATTACTCTCATCCATCTCAGGATAGTCTCGGATGAAATGATCAAGTAAGCCTCACCGAAAACAACCTCTTTCATTTCCTCAGCACTCGCCGAAGTGTTATCTACCGCACTGTGAGCACTTAGGTCTATCCGGTCGAGTGCTACCAACACTCGTAAATGAGCTAATCTGAGCTTTGGGCGTCGTATGCTGCTTATTCTTGCTTCTACCCAAATATCCCACTAAAGCATTGGATCGGGTGGTAAACTCTCTCGATCTCTTGGATGAGGATTGATACGATTTCCTCATCTATCTTTTCTTTGAGTCTTGAGACTCCATATCAGCTTTTCTTTTCTCCTATCAGCTCTTCAACCTTACATGCTCTATCAAAGAGCACTACAAACTTTTTCAACTCCAAGATGCCAACTAGCAACCTAATGTCTTCATTCAGACCATCGTCAAACCTTCTACACATTGTGGCCTCTGTAGATACGCACTCTCGAACGTACTTGCTGAGTCTTACGAACTCGTGCTCATATTCCGTCACTATCATTTGACCTTCTTTAAGTTCCAAAAACTTCTTCCACTTTTGGTTGACAAACCTCTGACTGATATACTTTTTATTGAACTCCTCCAAAAAGAATTCCCAAGTCACTTTCTCTCTCGGTACAACTGACACGAGAGTATTCCACCACTGGTAGGCTGAATCTCGCAGAAGTGACACTATGCATTTTATGCACTCTTTAGCCGTGCATGATAGCTCATTGAACACTCTGATGGTGTTCTCTAACAAGAACTCGTCTCTTTCTGGGTCATTATCTTTATTTTCCCAAAATTCCTCGACCCCATGTTTTCTAATCCTATCAATAGGGGGTTTCTCCCTTCTAACCAAATTTACCCCTTGAGGAGCTACAGGGATAGGCTGAGGAATCGGTGGAGGTGGGGAAGGCGGAGTATTCAGATTGGCACGAGTAAACTCTGTGTACCAAACGTTCATCATTTGGAGGTAGGCTTCTCTAGCCCTTCTGCCCTAACTCATCGTCATGGGCCCAGTCTCAACTGGCGTGGTCCCTTCAGCGGAAGCCAACGCGTTACTTTCCACATCATCTGCCATAGCTCCTTCAGGATCCATTTACTATATGAAAAATACAATTTATCATCGTCAGGAGTCGTTACACTATCATATTACAATTATGGCATGTATAGCTAGACTCGTACACAAGCTAGGTTAGTCCTAGAATTGACGAAACCATAGCTCTGATACCACTAAATGTAACACCCCTTACCCATATCCAACGCTAAGACGGGGTACGAGGCGTTACCTTACTAAAACACTTACAAACATTCAACTTAAGCTAACGAAATGCGTCCTAATTTAAAACTTTTTCAAACATTGTTCTACGGACCATCATATGGGCCTACGAGGCCTAAAACATGATTTGGAAACAATCTGAGACCATTTAGGGTACTTGAGAAAATTTCACTAAAAACTACTAAAAACAGGGTACACACCTATATGGAAGGACAACACACCCGTGTGGCCTCTAAACATGGCCATGCTGATGCCCCCTGTGGTTCACATGACCTAAGCACCTAAGGACACGCCCGTGTCCCTCGTCCATGTAGATTTATTTTCTAACATCAAACCTACAGGGGTTTTCACACGATCTGGCATACACCCGTGTACTTAGCCCGTGTCCCTTACATGGCATGGCATGCCCGTGTCGCAGCCCGTATGCAAAAACCTTGACATTCTATTTCTGACTTTAGCAATCACACGGTCGTGGCACACATCCGTATGCTAGGCCGTATCCTTTACACAGTTGAGACACACGGCTATGTCAAAGCCCGTGTGTTTACTACTGTGCATTTAATTTTACCAATTCAAGGTGCAGGGGACACACAGCCAAACCACATGCCTGTGGGGCTGATCGTGTGTTACACACGGCCTAAACACGCGCCCTGTGTCTATCTATGTGGACAAAATAAGGCTATCTACCAAGCCTCTTTGCCACCCTGAAACAAAGTCAAACACATACCAAAACTTAACAAGTACCAAATACTCAACCAATGACCATAGTTTGACATCCACACAACTTAATATAATCAATCCAACGAAACAATCATATCACAACTCCTAGTATATTTATTTCTCCAAACTACTCAGTACATACATTAAAAACATCAACACTTGCATAAATTAACCAATAGTGAAAATTAGCCAATACTTTTGGCCTTATACAAAATGAGGTACTTCAAGGAATAAAGCCAACACAATTGGCCCAAAATAGAATGACATTAAACTAAGTCTAGTCCCTATACATGCCATTTCTCAAAAACCTAGAAACTAACTATACCGAAAGCTTTGGATGATAGTGTGAATGAAGCCTCCGACGTACTTTAATCCATGAGTTAGCTAGGCGGTTCTATAAGAAAATGGAAAGGAGAGGGGTAAGCATAAAGCATAGTAAGTTACAAGTAAATAAAGGACAACGAATTACCATGTTAAGACATGCTTTCAATACATCACAATTTATGCATGACACTAATAATTACCATAACATAACTTACTCATTTTCATCCATTTCTAATTATATAACATAAGTTTGAGCTCATATTTCATACTTTTCATAAAGGTACCTGCATCATTTACAAGATCATCGTACTATCTTTCAATCTTAATACAACTTTATATTTCCCATTGAACCGTTTAGAATATGAAAGGATATTCAATAAGACTCAAACATAGGGTATCGAGCCAATGCCATGTCCTAGACATGGTCGTACACTAGCTCACATATCAAGTTGACGCCATGTCCCAGACATTGTCTTACACTGGCTCTCAATGTATTAAGGCCGATGCCATGTCCCAAACATGGTCTGACACTAGCTCTCTTCTATCTGTGCCGACACCATGTCCCAGATATGGTCTTACACTAACATATCTCCAAGCTGATGCCATGTCCCAGACATGGTCGTACACTAGCTTGCCTGACGAGATCGATGTCATGTCTCAGACATGGTCTTACACTAGCTTGCTTGAAGAGGCCGATGTCATGTCCCAGACATGGTCTTACACTAGCACTCGTATCAACATCGACGCCATGTCCCAAACATGGTCTTACACCGGCTAGCACATATCTGTATCGATGTCATGTCCCAGACATGGTCTTACACTAACACGTAACGAGGTCGACACCATGTCCTAGACATGGTCTTACACTACCTCTCATATCAACCCTAGTATCACAACATGAATATCTAATCTATTCTTAAAGTTCAGTCCTGCTTTATTACATAGGTTCTCATTATATCAATACTAAAAAATCATCATTTAGTAATTTTTGCTCAATAAATATTCTCATACATAGCTCATTTCACAATGCATTATCTTATGGCAAAAGAATAATTTCATGCATAAAAATTAGTAATGTTGTATTATTTACCTACAACTTACCTTGGTATACAAAATGTAGACTAATAATTCAATTAATCCGTTAGCTTGGCTTTCCCCCGGTCAAGGTTCGAGTCTCGTACTTCTTGATCTATAATGATAAAATTTCACTAATTCAATCACTATATTAATCTACACAATCCAAAATTCATAATTTGGCAAAATGACCATTTTGCCCGGAGACTTTTACAAAATGACCATTTTACCCCTAGGCTCAGAAATTGGTTTTTATCAAATTTCCTTATTCAAAAAGCCTAGCTGAACCTTTTTGACTTTATGGCAACTCCAAATTCCAAGTATTTCACACAATTAATACCTATTTACAACCTTTACAAAATAGTCCATTTTAAGTGTTTTTTTCTTAAACACCCTTTCACAAAAGTTGTTTATTTAACAACCTACATTCATCTTCCTTCATAAAGTTCCAGCAAACATCACTTATACACTCATGGCAAAACTCTAAACTTTTAACCATTTTGCAAAATAGTTCTATCATTATGTAGCCCATGCTATAAGAGTTTTAAAAGTACAAAAATTTTCAAGAAAAACCATCAAAATCACTTATTTGTAGAGATGATGAATGGCTGAAATTTTTAAAACTCCAAAAACCCCTAAGTTTTCTAAAAAATTTGGTGGAAAAAGAAGATGGAAAAGATGATAGCCTTTTGTTTTGTTTAATAATAAAACTAGTCAAAATTGTCACCAAATTCCCACCTAATTTTGACTTTTCCATTCTTTTGTCTCTCCATGGCTGGCCAAGGCTAAATTATTGGCCTATTTTCACTTTAAAGACCTCCACATTAAGACTCATAGTTATTTGACACCATTTTCTAGCAATTCACAACTTTTACCCTTTATGCGACTTAGTCCTTTTTCGCAATTAATCTTCCAATCGTGTAAATTAATTCACCAAATTTTTCATGCACCCTCATAAAAATACTATAACAAACAAAATAATGCTAAAATAATGTTCTCTAACCTCGGGTAAGTGATTCTAAAATCACTATTTCGACTAAGCCGAAATTTGGGCTGTTACATGTATTGTGATATATGCAAGATTATGTATGTTTTGAATATGTAAATAAACTATCATATATGTATGTGAAGTAAAATATGTCAACTAAGTTAAGGTTGTTATAATTATGCTACTTATATGCTTCACCAATGCTTGATGAACTATTTGCATGGTTGTTGTTCTAGGCATTCACTGAGCTTAATAAGCTCACCCACTCACTTCTTAAACCATTGCTGATTAGTAGTGTGTTGGTATGAGCAGTGTGTTTTTTGAGAGATGATCCAAGCCAAAACTCGAGTAGTTATTCATAGGTGTTTATTTTCTTATTTATGTTTTGGGAACTAAAGGTAATGTGGTAGACTATATGCTGGATTTTGCTATGAATTTTAAGTTGTTTGCATGATTATTATGCCTTAGGAATTATGGACTTTACATTTGAATTATTGGTTTCGTTTTCAGTCATGATTATGAAGTTTTGGACTATTATCTTGAACATTTTGGTGCCCATTTGATGCAGTGAATGATGCATGATAATTAGACATTAATTGGTATAAGTTATACATTTGTGATTGTTGTATTTTTTTATGTCTAGAGCAGAGGTATTGATATTCGGGTTTTAATATTGATACCTCAATGATTTTTAAATGTGTAGGAAGCCAGTAGTGTAATTTAGTATCGATACCTTATCACGAGTATCAATACTCAGGGTAAAATAATCGATATTTTTCGAAAGGTGCCGATAATTTTTGAGACTTTGGCTTTTTGTACGAGAAAGATAATGCAAGTTTGGTATTGATTTTCCAAGCGGTATTAATACCACTTGAGGGAAATATCTATACCATACCTTAAGTATCGATACCCATGTGACAGTTTTAGACTTTTTGGTTAATGGTCCCAATGCGTGATTAACTATTATTATAACACTATCTGATGTATGAATAGCATGTAACAATGATAACTAAGGAGTAAGATAGACTTAAAACTTATATGAATACTAAAATGGAATATCTTTCGTTCGAATAAGCTTTTACTTGTTTATATGGCAAGAGACGATAGTGTGGCATCCTGATATTCGGGCTTGATAACCAGGCTATGTATAAGGTGTTACATTTGGTGTTATCAGAGCTCTAGGTCCAATAACTCTTAGACCTAGGTGATTTTTGTGTGTTTAGAGTTTCAAAACTCATGGGTTTAAATCTATTTGATTATTTGCAACTATTGCTATTACTCTAATTGAATGGCATGAGATTGGTTGAAATGTTCTAACTGAATTGCATGTGGGGTAGGAATGGGAACACGTTTCTTTAAATCTTGAAGTTTTCTTGCATCAACTAGACTTGGATCATCTCCTTGCCACTCACACCTTTTATTTGTTTGTGTGTATGCTAGATTATTAGGTTTGCCTCCTAGACGTGTTAATGTTAGACCTAGCACTCAAGAGGATGGTACATCCTTTGCACCTCCTATGTTGCCGCGTAGAGTGAACATACCTGATGAGGGTGTAGGCCCTCTAATGGAAGCTATGATAGGAACATTTCAGCGGATTGTTGGTGCCCCACTCCTACACCTGTAAATTCTGCACCAGTTAATCGAGGGTTACCTCTTGAACGTGTTCGGGCGTTAGGTGGTAGGGAATTTTTTTAGAGTGAAAGGTAATGATTTGACTATAACTGAGTATTGGTTGGAAGGAGTTGAAAGGATCCTAGAATAAATGTCTTGTTCTGATGAGGTAAATTTGGGTTGTGTTGTGTACTTACTTGACGGTGAGACTCATCGTTGGTGGAATACTATTAGGAGAGGTACTTTTTCTGATAGATTGACTTGGAATTATTTTCTTGGGGTTTTTAAGAGGAAGATTATGAACGAGCAGTATATGGAGGTTCGTAAGAGCGAGTTTTTGGATTTGGTTTAGGGTGATCTATCTATGGCTAGTTATGAGGCTGAGTTTGTGTGACTTAGTCAGTATGCTCCTGAGATAATACTTTCTGAGAGGGGCCATTGTAAGAGGTTCCATTGTGGGTTTAATTGTGAGATTCGAGTTTATTTGGTAGCATAGAATGTAGAGATGTTTGATGAGTTAGTGTCGAGAGCTAAAACAGTTGAGGAGACTTCAGCTGAGCCTCCTTGTTGTATGTTTACTGATTCAAATAAGAGTTTCTGATGGCACATCAGGCCGACCTCCAAAGAGAGAGTGTGATAGTCATAGTTTTGGTAAGGGTGCAAGATGTAGGTCTCGACCAAGTCAATCTAGGTAGCAGAGTAATACTATAGTTAGAGCTAGGGGTTTGGCGGTGGTTCTGGATGGCCGCTTTGTGTATATTGTAAATGTAGGCATTCTGATGAGTGTTGTAAGTTGACAAGTGGGTGTTTTAGATGTGGTTCGAAGGAACATTTTCTTAGGGATTGCCCAAATAGAGTTGAGGTTTCACAGACTCAGATTTTGGCTCCTACTTCAATGCCTGCTAAAGGCCGCTGTCGCAGTAGAGGTAATGGGAGACCGGTTGGGCAGTGGATTGTTACTCATGCAGTAGCTTCACAAGTCAAATCTGGAGGTCCATCATAGGTTTATGCTATTAGGGAGATAGAGGATTAAGATCCAACTGATGTTATCATAGGTACTTTTACTTTGTAGTCTACCCTATTGTTTTCTTTAATTGATTCTGGTTCTACGCATTCGTATATTTTGAGTGAATTGGCATTTAAGTTAGATATTCCTGTTGAGATTATTAGTTTGCGTATGATAGTTATTAGTTTGTTCAATGATAGTGTAGTAGTGAACAAAGTTTATCATAGATGCCCCATTATGATTCAAGGACATGTTTTCTCTATTTATCTTATGGAATTATCATTTTATGGTTTTGATGTTGTTCTTGGTATGGACTTGTTAACTGAGTATAAGGCTAAGGTAGATTTTGCGACAAAGTGAATTGTTTTAAGGAATAATGATGGTTGGAAATAATTGTTGTGGGTGAAAGACCAGGTTTTCTGTCCAATGTGGTATCGACTTTGAAGGTTGAAAACTTTATGGGTAAAGGTTGTGAGGTTTATTTAGCTTTTGTGATGAATTTAGTTAGTAAGGAGTTGAGAGTTCAAGATATTCACACTATTGTAGGAGTGGTTCCGGAGACTCCTTTGAATAGTTCAGACCCTGTTTGATTTGAGTTTTTGGGCGACTATTTTGTCATTTTTGTTTCCTAATCTAATGACTATTTGAAGAGCTCTGAGCATTATTTGAGTTACAACATCGTCACCCATGTTTCCATTGTTTTGATTTTCCATTCCTATATCCTCGTTCTTGCGACCTCTGCTGTTGTTGGCGGTAGAGTTTTTTTACACATTCTTGAGTTAGGTTGTTTCCTTGAACTGTGGGTGGTTCTATGGGTACAGCCCTACGAGGTCTACCCCTACCACATCCACCTTGAGTGTTCATGTAATAGCCCGAATTAGGGCCTAAATGGAACAATGATTTTGAAACCATGAATCTAAAGTAGAAAATTTATTACGATAAATTTTCAAGGTTTATAATGTGATTGAATGCATGTGTGAAAATATCGTAAAGAAATTTTAGTGATAGAGTGTCCAATTTGAATATTAGGACTAAATTGTAAAAGTTGCAAAATAGGTGTTCTAGAAGATTTTAGTGTTTAATTGAAATGCATTTTTAAATTGGAAGTCCTTATTTAGTAATTAGGCCATTAAATGCCATGATGGACAAAAATGGACATGGAAAGGACAAAACATCAATGTGTTAAGTGAAGGGCATTTTGGTCTTTTAGTTAATAAAAGAAATAAAAGGGAAAATAAGGCCAAAATTGTGTCCATCTTCTCCATGCTTGGCTAAATTTCTCAAGGAGCCATAGCTAGGGTTTCTTTTATTTTCAAGCTTGATAGTAAGTGTTTCCTAGCCCCGTTTTTCATGCTCTTTACATTTTTGGAGTCCTCGTAGTCCGATGTACCTATTTCTACCACTAATTTGAGCTAGGGTTCACGTTTAAAAATTTACCCATGTATGACATGCATGTATTTTGATGTCTAATGGTAGAAAATGAATGTTAATTGTGTAACAAACGACTTTCATTAAGTGATTTTCGATGAAAATGCCCAAAAGGACCTATTTGTAAAAGTTGTAAAATTGGTGGTAAAAATCTAAATTGAAAGAAAATGTGGGCTGTTATAAGCATAATATAGGTTCGACTAGGCTTGGATTTTGAGAAAAATGAATACATTTCATTTTATGAGCCTAGGGACTAAAGTGTGAATAAGTGAAAAGTTAGGGGCAAAAATGTAAATTTTCCTTAATATGAATTTTGGGTCAAATTGAATAATGTGAGTAATAAATGAGCTAAATGTGTTATTATAGAGCAAGAAAGACGTGGGATCGACTTTGATCGGGGGAAAGAAAAGGTCATGGACTAAATCGCAAAATTTACCATTTTTGTATCGAGGTAAGTTTGTATGTAAATAATACATCATTTTATTTTACTTTAATTTCTTAATGTTTTATAAATGTGTGAATTGTAATATGTGACATAATCGACAAGTTTCGACTAGTGATAAATGTGAACGGAAACATCCTAATTGAACCTTAGGAATAGAGTTGGATACAAGTGACATGTCACTAGGAACCCAAGTTTATAATTATGTGATTATGTGATGTACGGGTGCTGGTCTTGTATGTTTACCAGTGGCTAGGTAATCCTACATATGCTGCAGATACCTGTCAACTTGTATGAGCAGCACTGAGTATGTAACACCCCATACCCAGCCTAGAAGTTAGGCCCGAGTCTGGCGTGCCACATTAAAGTATTTTTCGAAAACCATGTTTTCAAAGAAACCCTTCTTAAAGAAACTTGTTGCAAACTAAACTTGTGTTTGTTATTTTCAAAACATGGTCAACTAAAAGTTAATCCATTTTAAAAATATTATTACCTTTAAAACCTTCTTTGTTGCGAAAGCTTAACTTAGTTAGTTGCGGAAGACGTAGTGTTCGAAAACAGTTAACATTTTGGAAAACCGTGATTCACCTCTAGCAGATATAATTCAAAGTAAACAAAACCTTAAAATAAAAATCCAAAAAATTATAAAAGGCCTTATTACAAACCAAACCCAAAATAAAGTACTTGAGAGTAAATAATCAAAACAGAAAGCATAAGCAGTGTGTGGCCTTCTCTGAGTCCCTCGCAGCTCTGATCGGTCTAAGGCTGAGGATTACTTGAACGGTTAACAAACGGGGTGAGTTTACGAAAACTCAGTGTGTAATCCCCTGCTACAAATACGAATAATTAGTCATGTAAAAGAATTAAAAAGTTTGCCCTACCACAGTTCCAGTATCAATTGGGCCTTAGCCCACTATAACAGACTGCACCAGATGGGCCTTAGCCCATTACAGAATCAAAAAACATTATCAGAACTAGAATCAAAATGAGAATCAAAATCAGAATCAAAATCAAAATCAGAGTCAGTATGAGTTTACGAAAACTCAGTGTGCAATCCTCTACTACAAATACGAACAGTCAGTGATGTAAAAGAATTAAAAAGTTTGCCCTACCACAGTTCCAGCATCAATTGGGCCTTAGCCCACTATAACAGACTGCACCAGATGGGCCTTAGCCCATTACAGAATCAGAAAACATTATCAGAACTAGAATCAAAATGAGAATTAAAATCAGAATCAAAATAAGAATCAGAGTCAGTATCAGAATCAGAATCGGAATCAGAATCAGTATTAATTAACAGAATCAGAATCAGAATCAGAATCGGAATCAGAATCAAAATCAGAATCAGAATCAGTATCAATTAACAGAATCAGAATAGGAATCAAAATCAGAATCAGAATCAGTATCAATTAACAGAATCAGAATCAGAATCAGAATGTGAATGCAATCCCAACCCAGTCCAGCCATCACACCATCCGTACCAACCAACACACCATGTGGGGAATAACTCAACCCACCTAGCCCACACACCAATGGGCAGCAAAGCTGCTAATAACAGAATATCGTGACAGAGCCACCAGAATCAGATAACGTGGCAAAGCCACTTAACAGAATACGTGGCACAAAGCCATCAGTAACGTGTCTAGAATCGGCACAAAGCCCATAATAACAGCACGAAGCCCACAATATCGATACGAAGCCCACAGTAACGCACAAAGCCTTTGGTAACATGATCGGCACTCAGCCATCGATCGGTCCACAGTCGTCTCGGGCGACCCGTGTGACCTTATCAAATCAGTACAAATATACGGCTCTTAAGCCTTCGGTGGATCCACAGTCGTCAAGCAACCATGCGATCCTAACAAATCAGATCTTCCTCCATACAAAATCCCAACCCATGCAACATGTTATGTACGCAGAATGTCATGCCTATATTTGAATCAAACAATCACAGTCAAGTCATTCATATCACCAACATATATTCGCAATCAAATCCGTCAAACACACAGTCCAAGTCAGTCACTTGCCCATAAGGGCAAAACAGTCATTTAACACCCTAGGGGCAAAATGGTAATTTTACCCCACAAGGGTATCTCGGTAATTCTACCCTACAAGGGTATTTCGATAATTCTACCCTACAGGGGTATTTCGATAATTCTACCCTACAGGGGTATTTCGGTAATTTCACAAATCAAGGGTAAAACAGTAATTTTACAAATCAGGAGTAAAATGATAATTTTACAAATTAAGGGTAAAACGATAATTTTACAAATTAGGGATAAAACAGTAATTTTACAAATTAGGGGTAAAACGGTAATTTTACAAATTAGGGGTAAAACTGTAATTTTACAAATTAGGGGTAAAATGGTAATGTAAATTAGAGGTAAAACAGTAATTTTACAAATTAGGGGTAAAATGGTAATTTTGCAAATTAGGGGTAAAATGGTACTTTTACAAATCGAGGGTATTTTTGTAATTTTACAAATCGGGGGTATTTCTGTAATTTTACAAATCAAGGGTGATTCGGTAATTTTACAAATCGGGGTATTTTTGTAATTTTGTAAACCAAAGGTATTTCAGTAATTTTGTAAACCAATGGTATTTTAGTAATTTTGTAAATCAAAGGTATTTTAGTAATTTTGTAAATCGAGGATAAAACGGTAATTCTGTAAATCAGGGGTACTTTGGTAATTTTACAAGTCGAGGGTATTTCAGTAATTTGGTAAACTAAAGTATCCTAAATAGAGATAACAATGCGAATGGGCCTAGGGCCCATTCTCGACCCAAATGGGCCCATACGCTCGTGTGGCCCTTTTAGCCCAAATCTAGCCACAGATATGAGATTCACCTAATCTAGTCCAATATTTACTACACAATCGAGCAACTTATCCAATTGGGCCTGTAGGCCTATTAGGCCCACATGGCCCCTTTCGGCCCATCGCGGCCCGTAGTAGCCGTCCTACAGGTAGAGTAGTGAGAAATACACACCTGATAGGAGATTGGAGTTCATCCGCGCTCTGAGCACTTTTAGCCAATGCCCAACCCAAACGAGCCCGCCATAAAGCAAAAGGGATCAGCCAAGAAAGGTACCTTTACTCTCCTCATGGTTCTCCCTATTTAAAGCCAGCTTTGCATCGACTCTTATGTTAGCTTCCCGATGTGGGATCCCCTCATCATTAGAGTTTAAATTCAACACCAACTCTTGCCGCCCCCCGTTAGCAAAATAAAAGCTCTTTGATTGCCATGAGTTTCGAACCCTGGACCTCCTTGCCAACTCTATGACGCCACCTTCCTGCCTCTTATGTGGCGCTACTTTGCCACTAGACTACAAGGCTTTTTGTGGCACAAATTCTCCAACAATATTCTTAAGGCCTACCTACTACACCCAGGGTTTAATTCACCTTAAACCAAAATTTTTGCTAGAGTCCAGGTTTGAACCTAGGACTTCTCCAACACTTCTCAGCACACTTAACCACTGAAACAAGCCTTCATTAACGAAATTTACATGCACAACAAAATATTATAAGCTGCTTCCAACTGCTCCCATGCTTAAGGCCCAAAACTTCTAGGCCCAAATTCAGGTTGTTACAACTTTACCTCCCTTAAAGAAATTTCGTCCCCGAAATTTCCATCTAACAAGATAGTCGTGTAACATCTACCCCACTACGCTATCGCTGCGCACTCTGATCCTACTATCACTATACACTTCAACTAGAACTTGAAACATCTCATACATACAACACTTAACCACTGAAGCAGACACATATTTATCACACTTATATACAATTTCTATATCCAAACATCACATCCACATAAAATAAATACCAAATTTAAATTCAAACCAATATCTAAAGAATCCACAGTACTTCAATTTCTAAATAGACAAAAGTATTCATAAGACTTACGGATTCGGCACCGGAGACTCGGTATTCCATACTTTTTAAGAGAAATACCTCAAAATACCATATGTTTGAAAATAATTTTCTAAAATTCAAACTTTGAAAACCCAATCCACAGCTGAGTTGTTGTAACTTGACTCTGATACCACTAAATGTAACACTCATACCCAGCTAGAAGTTAGGCCCCAGTCTGGCGTGCCACATTGAAGTGTTTTTCGAAAACCATGTTTTCAAAAAAACCCTTCTTAAAGAAACTTGTTGCAAACTAAAACTTGTGTTTGTTTATTTTCAAAACGTGGTCAACTAAAAGTTAATCCCTTTTAAAAACATTATTACCTTTAAAACCTTCTTTGTTGCGAAAGCTTAATTTAGTTAGTTGCGGAAGACGTAGTGTTCGAAAACAGTTAACATTTTGGAAAACCACGATTCACCTCTAGCAGATATAATTCAAAGTAAATAAAAACCTTAAAATAAAAATCCAAAAAATTATAAAAGGCCTTATTACAAACCAAACCCAAAATAAAGTACTTGAGAGTAAATAATCAAAACAGAAAGCATAAGTAGTATGTGGCCTTCTCCGAGTCCCTCGCAGCTCTGATCCGTCTAAGGCTGGGGATTACTTGAAAGGTTAATAAATGAGGTGAGTTTACGAAAACTCAGTGTGTAATCCCCTACTACAAATATGAACAGTCAGTCATGTAAAAGAATTAAAAAGTTTGCCCTACCACAGTTCCAGTATCAATTGGGCCTTAGCCCACTATAACAGACTGCACCAGATGGGCCTTAGCCCATTACAGAATCAGAAAACATTATCAGAACTAGAATCAAAATGAGAATTAAAATCAGAATCAAAATAAGAATCAGAGCCAGTATCAGAATCAGAATCGGAATCAGAATCAGTATCAATTAACAGAATCAGAATCAGAATCAGAATCAAAATCAGAATCAGAATCAGTATCAATTAACAGAATCAGAATCGGAATCAGAATGTGAATGCAATCCCAACCCAGTCCAGCCATCACACCACCCGTACCAACCAACACACTATGTGGGGAATAACTCAACCCACCCAGCCCACACACCAATAGGCAGCAAAGCTACCAATAACAAAATATCGTGGCAGAGCCACCAGAATCAGATAACGTGGCAAAGCCACTTAACAGAATACGCGGCACAAAGCCATCAGTAACGTGTCTATAATCGGCACAAAGCCTGTGATATTGGCACAAAGCCCATAATAACGGCACGAAGCCCACAATATCAATACGAAGCCCACAATAACGCACAAAGCCTTTGGTAACATGATCGGTACTCAGCCATCGATCGGTCCACAGTCGTCCCGGGCGACCCATGCGACCTTATCAAATCAGTACGAATATATGGCTCTTAAGCCTTCGATGGATCTACAATCGTCAAGCAACCATGCGATCCTAATAGATCAGATCTTCATCCATACAAAATCCCAACCCATGCAACATGTTATGTATGCAGAACGTCATGCCCATATTTGAATCAAACAATCACAGCCAAGTCATTCATATCACCAACATATATTCACAATCAAATCCGTCAAATACACAGTCCAAGTCAGTCACTTGCCCACAAGGGCAAAACAGTCATTTAACACCTTAGGGGCAAAATGGTAGTTTTACCCTACAAGGGTATCTCGATAATTCTACCCTACAGGGGGTATTTCGGTAATTCTACCCTACAGGGGTATTTCGGTAATTCTACCCTACAGGGGTATTTCGGTAATTCTACCCTATAGGGGTATTTCAGTAATTCTACCTTACAGGGGTATTTCGGTAATTCTACCCTACAGGGGTATTTCAATAATTTCACAAATCAAGGGTAAAACGGTAATTTTACAAATCAGGAGTAAAACGATAATTTTACAAATTAAGGGTAAAATGATAATTTTACAAATCAAGGGTAAAATAGTAATTTTACAAATTAGGGGTAAAACAATAATTTTACAAATTAGGGGTAAAATGATAGTTTTACAAATTAGGAGTAAAATGGTAATTTTGCAAATTAGGGGTAAAATAGTAATTTTATAAATTAGGGGTAAAACGGTAATTTTACAAATTAGAGGTAAAACGGTAATTTTACAAATTAGGGGTAAAACGATAATTTTGCAAATTAGGGGTAAAATGATACTTTTGCAAATCGAGGGTATTTCTGTAATTTCACAAATCAGGGGTATTTCTGTAATTTTACAAATCGGGGGTATTTTTGTAATTTTACAAATCAAGGGTAATTCGGTAATTTTACAAATCGGGGGTATTTTTTTAATTTTGTAAACCAAGGGTATTTCAGTAATTTTGTAAACTAAGGGTATTTCAATAATTTTGTAAATCAAGGGTATTTCAGTAATTTTGTAAATCGAGGGTAAAACGGTAATTCTATAAATTGGGGGTACTTTGGTAATTTTTCAAGTCGAGGGTATTTCAGTAATTTGGTAAACTAAAGTATTCTAAACAGAGATAACAATGCGAATGGGCCTAGGGCCTATCTCGGCCCAAATGGGCCCACACGCTCGTGTGGCCCTTTTAGCCTAAATCTAGCCACAGATATGAGATTCACCTAATCTAGTCCAATATTTACTAAACAATCAAGCAACTTATCCAATTGGGCCTGTAGGTCCATTGGGCCCACATGGCCCCTTTCGGCCCATCACGGCCTGAAGTAGCCGTCCTATAACTAGAGTAGTGAGAAATACACACCTGATAGGAGACTGGAGTTCATCCGCGCTCCGAGCACTTTTAGCCAACGCCCAACCCAAATGAGCCCACCATAAAGTGAAAGGTATCAGCCAAGAAAGGTACCTTTACTCTCCTCATGGTTCTCCCTATTTAAAGCAAGCTTCGTATCCACTCTTATGTTAGCTTCCCGATGTGGGATCCCCCCATCATCAGAGTTTTAATTCAACACCAGCTCTTACCGCCCCTTGTTAGAAAAATAAAAGCTCTTTGATTGCCATGGGTTTCGAACCTTGGACCTCCTTACCAACTCTATGACGCCAACTTCCTGCCTCTTATGTGGTGCTACTTTGCCACTAGACCACAAGGCTTTTTGTGGCACAAATTCTCCAACAATATTTTTAAGGCCTACCTACTACACCCAGGGTTTAATTCACCTTAAACCAAAATTTTTGCTAGAGTCCAGGTTTGAACCCAGGACTTCTCCAACACTTCTCAGCACACTTAACCACTGAAACAAGCCTTCTTTAACGGCATTTACATACACAACAAAATATTATAAGCTGCTTCCAACTGCTCCCATGCTCAAGGCCCAAAACTTCTCGGCCCAAATTTAGGGTGTTACAGAGTAATTACGTCCTGACCATCAGCTTGTGTGAGCAGACCCGTGACTAGTTCAAGAACGAGCGTATATGTGATAAGTGGTAGCTTCAGCAACATATATGTGGCACTTATGTGCAAGTTTCCGAGTATCCAATAGTATTCCAATGTGTTCAAAGGGAATAATGAAGGTTATGGAAATGTATATGTGTTTGTATGATGATGTGGTACAGTTGTGCAAGAGAAATTCATAAGTATGAACGTTATAAGTGGTGAGATAGTGGTTAGTTGTATTTGAGTAAATTTTAAAATATATAAGCTTAAGAGTAAATGTATTAACTCTCCTTACATTAATTTGTGTGGTTATGATGTTATTTATATGCATATAAACTTACTAAGTTATATAGCTTACCCCTCCTTTCTTTTCCTTTGTTTTATAGTGTCACCAAGCTAGCTCGGGATCGGGACTTGTCAGAGGCTCGCATCACACTATCAGAATTGTTATTTTGGGTATTTGATATTGGAAATCTTTTTGTAAGTATGGCATGTATAGGGACTTGGTCTTTTGTTATATGTGCCATTGTTGGTTTGGCTAAAATGTGTTGGCCTAAGATGATACTTGATTCATTTTGTATAAGGCCATATGAAATTGGCCAATATTGGTTAATGGTATACACAAAATGATGATGTTAGTCATGGAAGTGATAACTTGCATGTTTAAGTTGCTAAATATGTGATGCATAGGCTTGATAGGTGTGGTATGTGAATGATGTGTGGATGACTTAGTTTTGAGATATTTGATAACTTAAATATGTTGTGTCATGTGCCTTTGAATTGGTGTTAGTGGGTTGTTGTTTTAGGGTGGCAAATAACTTGGTAAATAGCCTTATATTTGTCCACACGGGTAGACACACGGGCATGTGTCTAAGCCGTGTTTGACACACGGTTAGCCCCATGGGCATGTTGATAGGCCTTATGTCCCCTGCACCTTAATTAGGCAAAACAGAATGCCCAGTAGTAAACACACGGGCAGAGACACAGCCATGTGTCTCGGCTGTGTGAAGGACATAGCCTCAGGACATGGGTGTGTGCCTAGGCCGTGTGAAGTCTGCACCTAGTTTTCAGAATTTAATTCGCCACATGGTCTAGGGACACGGGCGTGTGCCTTGGCCATGTGACCTTATTTGGGTGATGATGTTATAAACATAATGTCTCCTATGTTAGACACGACCTGGAACACGGTCGTGTTCCAAGGTTATACGGCGTCTGAGTTCACAGGGCCAAATCACATGGGCGTATGACTCACCAAAACATGAAAATTTTCTAAGTTTCCCAAGAGTTCTGAAAGTTCTCGATTTAGTCCCGAACCACCCCAATGTATGTTTTGGGCCTTGTAGGCTCGTAATAGGGACAATATGGTTATAAATGAAAAGTTTTAAATTTGAATGGAAATTTGTGACTCAGAAATGAGCGGTTATATGTGATTAAGTCCGATAATGCCTCGTACCCTATTCTGGCAACGGATACGGGTAAGGGGTGTTACAGTTCATATTGATATTTCTACAATTTTAAGCAATTAGTACTTTTTAATTCAAGTTTTAAGTTTATGCTATATATCTAGCTAAATTTTTTCTACTACTAAGAAAGTATTCTATAGTACATGGCACTGGACTTCCTCGTACTAGTTTTTCAACAAAACTCACGATATCATGAAATTTAAACATGTATACTCCCTTAAAAGTTTAAAATCACATTTTTAGATAATCTGAATCTGATACCACATATGTAACACCCCTGACCCGACCTAGGAGTTGCAGTTAAGTTGAAGGCATTACATTCGATTACTGAGGTGATCTTGTAAAGGCATTCTTTTACTTGCATTGATTCAGCATGAAAAATCGCTCTTTTGTTTTTAGGAAAACCTTTATTTGATTTAAATCGGCTTTACTTAACGATTCAATTACAATATTATTAAAGTAAAGATTTTGGAAAATGAGGTAAGATTTTTAAGAAATGACTTTTCAAAACTTTTAAGATTTTTGTAAGGCAATGGAAAACACTTGAAGTAATGGATTTCTAAATGGAAAAGCAAAACATGCACATATTGAAATATTATATAAGTGTCATGCCTTAGAATGATTAAGCTAACAACTTCACCCTAAATATAGAAACGAGAAATAATTAATAACTACCATCCTGAGAACGATTACAGAAAACTTTAATAAAAATTTCTAAATAATAATAACGAAAATGAGTTGCTAATCCGAGGTTCCTTTGATGTGTGACACTCTAAACCCGATCGAGACTGACCGACCCAAAATTAAAGTGTAACATTAGCCACCGAAGCTACTCTCTAGCTAATGCCCACCCGACGCACACCCTAACCTTATAACATCTCATTTATGACTAATTAACTATCATTTATTAATGATGAATCAATTTGTGAACCATTTTTTTAAAACATTTTTCCAATTATTTAAACCTAAGGGTATTTTGGTTATTTTACCACCTCAGGTTAAACTATCTCAATTTTATTTCTAGATGGTTACTGACCTTCTTTTAGTCAAATTGTGCAAGCCCTAAAAATTTCAGCTCAATTCGAGTTCATTTACTATGTCTAATTCAAGTTTTATTACTAGGAACTAAATCGTAACTTTTACAAACTTTTAGTACATTTTCCAAATTAAAAATTAAAAGTGTTTCTACCAAATATTAATAGTTGCAAATCATTAAAGGCTTCGATTACAAAACCCCCAAAAACCCACACGGCCGTGTCCCTAGCCCGTGTGTCATTTAAAAACCCGATTTTACATATTTTCCTTACCCATTAAACTTGAAATAGCTACAATTAATTACCATAAACATCCATACATCTCTAATTTAATTTATTTACAACAAATATGCAACAATTAGTCAAAATTTAACACCCAATTACAAGCTTAGCAAACACCAATTAATGCACACAAGCTACATATCTTAGTCCCAAGAAATCCATTCCATGGTAAGCTTCAATTAAACATTGTTAGTATAAAATACATGCTTTATACACCATATTATCAACCATCGTATGAACACTCATCAACATACCATAAATCAAACATCAATTAAACAAAAAATTATGTATTAAAGCAATTATAAAATCACCAAAACTGAAGTCCAAAATTTAATGTCCGATGTCCATTACAAGTAAAATAACACTAGTCTTTAAAGCATCACAATGTCCCTATATAGTCTCTAAATTATATTTCTTAAACCACTACCGAGCCTTATTCTTGGATTACCCTTTGTAACAACCCGAATTAAGGCTAAGTCGGAATAGTGGTTTCGAGACCATAAATCTAAAGTATAAAAATTTATTGCGATAAATTTTTAAGATTTATAGTATTATTGAATGCATGTGTGAAAATATCGTTAAGAAATTTTATCGATAGAGGGTCCAATATGGTTATTAGGACTAAATTGCAAAAAGTGCAAATTATGTGTTCTAGAAGCTTTAAGGGTTTAATTGAAATGAATTGGTAAATTAGGAGTCCTTATTTAGTAATTAGACCATTAAATATCATGATGGACAAAAATGGACATGGAAGGGTAAAATTCCGAAGAAAGGCCTGAAGGGCATTTTGGTCATTTGCTTAATAAAAGAATAAAAAGGGAAAATGAAGTCAAAATTGTGTCCATATTCTCCTACCTTAGCCGAATTTCACAAAGGCACCATAGCTAGGGTTTCTTTAACTTTCAAGCTTGATAATAAGTGCATCCTAATCCCGTTTTTAATGCTCTTTATGGTTTTGAAGTCGTAATCACCCAATTTACCTATTTCTACCATTAATTTGAGCTAGGATTCATGTTCAAAAATTTAACCATGTGTGACATGCATGTGTTTTGATGTTTCATGGTAGATTTTGAAAGTTTGATGTGTGATAAACATCTTTTAGTAAGTGATTTTTTTATGAAAACATCTAAAAATGACCTTTTTGTAAAGGTTATAAAATAGGTGGTAAAAATCTATTTTTAAAAAAAATTGTGGGCTGTTATAAGCATGGAATAGGTTTGGATGGGCTTGGGTAACAAAGAAAATGAACATAATTCATTCTATGAGCCTAGGGACTAAAGTGTAAATAAGTGAAAAGTTAGGGCAAAAATATAATTTTGCCTTAATATTATTTTTGGACCTAATCGAATAAGGTGATACTTAAATGAGCTAAATGTGTAATTGTAGATCAAGAAAGACGAGGAATTGACCTTGACCGAGGGAAGCACTAGGTAGTGGTCTAAATCGCAAAATAGTCATTTTTGTACCGAGGTAAGTTTATGTGTAAAGAATGCATCATTATATTACGTTTAAATGTTTAATTATTGCTTGCATTGAATAAATAACTTAGTGGATGAGTTAATTTTTATGAACAAGCTCAACGATAATTCGATGAGTGTGGGAGTCCAATACGAACCCTAGGAACATTACAGGATACAAGGGTCATAATATCGAGGTTATCGATTATGCGATTCCGTGTAAGACCATACCTGGGATATGGCATCGATATGGTAGTACGTGTAAGACCATGTCTGGGACATCGTTTTGGTACGAGATTTCATGTAAGACTATGCCTGAGACATTGCCTCGATATGAGTTTTTTGTGTAAGACCATACCTGGCTATTGGCATCGATATTGGATTACATGTAAGACCATATCTGGGATATGGCATTATATGACCTATGTATGACTCCCGAGTATCCTTAATGATTCCGAGTGGTTCAATAGGCCTAGTTTAAACGAGAGCAAAAGTACATTTAAGGTAAGTAATACAAGTATGTACAAAGCCCATATGACTTTTGGAAGGAAGAATAATGATGAGTTAAAGCGTGATGTGTTGTAATGCTCATATGGTAAGGTTATGATTGGGTAAGAAATGGCCATGAGAGTTTAGTAATGTATATATACCGACTTCTATTATGGAATGTGTATGATTAAGTCATAAATAAGATATTTATTATTTGCATATAAACTTACTAAGCTATATAGCTTACCCCTCTTTTTTTTCCTTTATTTTATAGAGTTACCAAGATAGCTCGGATTAGGAGATTCGTCGGAGGATCGTCTCACACTATCAAGCTATCTTTTGGGTATATGTGTCATAGTTATTTTGGCCTAATGTGGGGGCTTATATTGGTGTGATGATCATTTTGTATAAGGCCATTTGAAATTGGCTAACGTTGGTTATTGGTATAATCATGTAATGATGTCTTTCATGAATGTGGTTGCATGCATGATTGAGTCAATAATTGTGTAATGTTTATGCATGGTGATTGTGGTATGTGGATGATGAGCGGATACCTTGATTGTGGAGGTTTAAGTGCCTAATTTATGTCAAGATAAGTGTTGTTGGATGGATATATGAGTTTTTATGTTTCAGGGTGGCAATTGGCTTGGTAAACAGCCTATATATTGTCCATACGGGTAGAGACACGGGCTTGTGTCTAGGCCATGTGTGACACACAGTCAGCCCCATGAGCGTGTTGATAGGCCATGTGTCCCCTGCACCTTAGTTTTGAGAAATAGAATGTCCAGTAGTAAACACACGGGTAGAGAGACGGCCATCTGTCTCGGCCGTGTAAAGGATATGGCCATCAGACATGGGCATGTGCCCAGGCCATGTTAAGTCTGCACCTTAAATGCAAAAATTAAATTCGCCACACGGCCTAGCACATAGGCGTGTGACTTGGCCGTGTGACCCTAAATGGTTGATGACATCATAAACAGAGAGTTACATGGGTTGAGGACACGAGCGTGCCCCAAGCACGGGCGTGTGTGATCACACAGCCTAGCCACACGGGCGTGTGACTCCCCGAAACATGAAATTCTTGTAAGTGTTGAAAATGTTTTGAAAGTTCTCGGTTTAGTCCCGAACCACTCCTAATGTATGTTTAGGGTCCCGTATGCCCATAATAGGGATGTAATGAATATAAATGAAAAGATTTAAATTTGACGCAACTTTTATGACTCAAATTTATGTGTTCATGTGTGTTTAAGTCCGGTAATGCCTCATACCCTATTCCGATGTCAGATACGTAAGGGTTGTTACACCATTGCACTCGCTTCTCAACTTCTTACGCCGGGACATTCTCTGCATGAAATGTGAGGGTGTGAGCTTAAAAAGCTCAGTGAATGATAGTAAAAGCATCAAGTAATTTGCACCTAATCATGCATAAATCAAAGCAATTAAGCATTAAATTTTCAGTCACAACATGTTAACATTTCACCATAACATCACACGCTATTTCACGAATTAAGAATCAAATTTTTCATGGCATGTAAAATCATCTTTTAATACATAAACATTCAATTATATTGACACAATCAATCAATTATATTGGCATAATACATCTATGAAATAAGTAAATGTGTGATCATATATGGGATATATGGATCTTCAAACTCCCACAAATCAAATACAGTCCTCTGAATTGAGCGGGACAAAGCCACACACTCCCTTATAATGCCGTAAATAACCAAATGAGTGGAGACTCAAGCTCAACACTTCCTTATCTACTCCAAACAAATCAGTCCACCAAAAGCTATATGCTTATAATATCACAAATAATGGTGAGTACTCACAAATCCTATGTCATGCTAACTATATCCAATGGATCCACCATGCAATGTTGCAATATAATCATATATACAAGGCATAAAAATTTGTTGTTTAATCACTTAATTTAGGATGTTAAAATGCATGTAAAAGCATATTGCTAAGTAATTTTAACATCAATAAAATTAAGCATAGCAAATATCATTTTCCCAATATTCATATACCAATTAGAACACATTTATCAAATGTTCAATAAATTAGTAATTCATGCTCCAAATATCAATTTATTCCATACAATTTAATCATGCTAAAAGCATAATACACAACGTACCAAACCATTTTTCATTTTGGCTCTTTTATAAAATAAAACCTATTTTGTAAATCCAACCATCTAATATGAAATTAAGTCATTAATAACACCAATTAAACATTTATTTTAACAAATAATCAGGTCAATCTACCATATTGCCTTTAATATCACTCACCTCCACAGTTAGCTCTTTAAGCAAAAATGTGTTCAAACAAGCAGGTTTGAGCTTCAATTCTAATTTGCACATTTCTCCTTTTGATATGGAGCTTTAATAGAAACAAAGTATGCATTAAAAAATAACAATAGCAATAAGAAACACAAAATTTGATAAAGTATACGAATCAAAATCATTTCTCTAAACTACCTTACCGATATTGCACATGTGACACCCCAAACCCGACCTAGAAGTTAAGACCAAATTTGGAGGATTTACATCAACACATCAAAAACTAATTTCACTAAGTATCTAGAAACGTTCAAAGATTACTCGACTATTAGCAAAAAATCTTTTCAGATTCTTATTTTGAAAACCGAAATCTGTTTTGTGGACTTGAGAGATTTTGTAGTTTTGCGTTAGAAATTATCAATTACTAATGAATTTAGCTAAAAATAAAACGAGCTTAGAAATAGATTACAAACTAAAAAAAAAAAAAATTTCATTATTACAAAACAATCCAAGCTCCTACAGGCCGCCCTATCCTAAGTCAAAGACTTACCTGAACAAACAAAGATAAAACCAAGAGGTGAGCAATAAAGCCTAGTGTATAACCAATATCAATTACAATTAACATAACATGATATGTAAATCAGCGTAGCATGGAGAACTTAATAGTGAGTATAAGATCAGAACAGAATAGATCAGAGTATCACAGAGGTTTTCATCATACTAATACAACAAAACATCACAAAACAAATAGAACAGGATAGAGCAGAACATAACATAACAGAGCAGAACATAATAAAACAGAGCAAAATAGAACTAAATTAAAAAAAACAGTGTAGAACAGAGCTATGCGGAGGATGTATGTTTATGCAAATATAGTATTTTTCAAAATAGATCATAATGCATATTTATCAGAAAACATTCTACCCAACTCTGCTACACACCAAAATAGAGTTCTCCCAGAACTCGTCCAACCAAATCACACCAATAGATATCTATAGATAGTGCCACCAAAAGTTTACAATTTAAATTGCCAGATTAGATATATGTGGTCAAGCCACTATATTACAGTCAAGCTACCAGAATAGATCCATGGATAAACCACCAGATAATGCAGATTATTAAACTGCTAGAAACTTCTTCCTTTCACATCATCCCAAGTCCCATGCAATGTGTTATGGCATGCATATACAGAAGCAAAGTGATAAGCATATAAGTCATGCTATTGTGCAGTAATAGAGTCAGTAGGCATAGGAGTCCATGCGTTATAAAACAGATTGATCAAAACTTAACAAATAATATCATATTTGCCATGAAGCCACATGCATGGTTATAAATCAAAATCAATGCCAATCAATTTAACATATTCAGATATCACATGTTCTTAAGCAATAGAGTCACATAACGGCATACCAATAAACTTAACAAAATATAGATTGTACTTGGATAACTCACACACATTAGACAATAGCACATTACGTTCTGACAGATCCTACTCACTTAGGTTCAAACATAGTAAACATACATACAGATCACAAGTTGTTAATCATCATATATAAATTTATATAGCTTAATTCAAATTGTACGGACCTACAGTAGGTATGCATTCATTTCAAATGACACATGTAGCCCGAGGGAAAAATTCAAAATATTGGCCCACACGCCTATGTGGTTTCACACGGCCTGGGTAGCTGGCCCGTGTGCCTCCACATGGTCTAGCACATGCCCGTGTGTCCTACACAGCCTGACACATGCCCGTGTCGCCTACCTCTGTGGTCCTAATCCGTAATCAGTGAGTTACACAGCCTGGACACATGCCCGTATCATTTGCCTATGTGAACCCTGCATAACACAACCACACACGGCTTGAGCACACGCCTATTTGCCTTCAATTTCATGAATAGTAAGTTACACAGCCTAGCACATGATTGTGTGGCTCGAATGGCCTACCACACGGCTGTGTGGCATTGACAATCAATTTTTTGATGACTAAACTCAAAACAAAGTTGGGTTATCTGTACCCATTTGATACGGATTCGAAGCAGAAGCAACAAGGTTGAGTTCTTGTCCCTAAACGACAAACAATTGTCCAACAAATGATTAACTCGCAGTCAAATCGCTAAAAACTAACATTCCAAAACTGAAGTTTCGTCGAAGAAATTTGACACCAAAAATCTACATCAAACTTATCAGCCAACGAATTAAACTAGAAGGAGAAGTCAGACTTATACAGAATCAGTGTAAAGTAACATAACAAAAAGAAAGGTCACTTGAAAATAAAAAACCAAAACAAAAAACTAAAGAATGGGAAAGGAATGATAAAAAACATGGCAGAAATTGAAAGGACAAAATGAAAAAAAAAACGACACTGGAGGTTTCTGGAAAGTTTTAAGTAACAAATTGAAACTAACTACTGCACAATGAAATTCAAAAATAAAATATTCCCTATTGCTTTTGCCAAGATTCGAACACAAGACTAAAGAGTATACAGAAGCTTAACCATTGAACCAGACAACTCATTCTTGACATCAATTGACTGAATTTAATTCATAAACCAAATGTTCAAAGGTAAGGGTTTAAGCAAAATAACAAAATTTCCAAAAATAGGATTTGAACCCAGAACCTCACAGATATACCCAGAACATTTAACCACTAAACCAATTTAATTTACTTATCATACATTTCAAAATCTTAATTCAAACCCAGAACTTAACCACTCTAGGTTTCACTAACTCATTTCCTTCTAACTTGGTTTTTGGGATGTTACAGCACAACTAAGCCGAAATATGGAATTCCTCAACTAAACTCCCTTTTTAGCACCTCAAACCACTTCTAATCTTTATTCCTAGTCCAACAATATGCATTCTAAGTGTTAATTTCATCCTTTAATTCGTTTCAAAATTTACCAGAAAAATCATCCATGTTCTTGATCAAATTCAAATTTCTCAAAATTGATCCATAAAACGTGTTTGATCTTTTGGTTTAAGATTAAAAACCTCTTATTAGACCTATTTTGAGCTTAGACATCCATTAATATTTGGATTTCAACTCAAAATTAAAGATCCACCACTGGTCATCCTCAAGTTCAAGAAAGAATAAATTAAAGTTGAAAATCCATTATGATCACTTTAATTAACAAATAATGATTGAAGTTAACTTAAAAACAAGTTTAAAGATGACGATTATCTTTAATTGAACTCAAATCATTGATTTGGAAGTTTGAATCAAAATGCTTAAAGAAATTCGGATGACTTTTTGCCCAACTTTAAAAATTATTTTAAGAGAATTTAGAGAGAATTTTGGGAGAGAAAATGTTTAAATCCATTCTCTTGATATTTGGTTTATGAAAACAAACAAACAAAAACGAAAGAACAAACTCTCAAATTTAGGTGAAAAATAAGTGAAAACTGAGGTAGTTGTAGAGTTTTTAAAACTTAAAACCCCCACCTAATTTTTAAAATTTGGGGAATTTGCCATCAAGCCACTCCCCCTTTTCCCTTATTTTACAATTTCCTTATTTACCTCCAAAATTTCGAAAATATGGTTTATTTGCTATAAAACCTCTTACACATTTCCCTTGTTCTTCAAATTAGTCTCATTTAATTAATATTTTAAATCACCCAATCAAACCCCCATTTTAAATTACTTTTAAATTCCAATTTAACCCAAAATATTTATTTTTACCCAAGAATTATTAAAAACCATAAAATTAATTTTTCTAAAAATATTTTTATTTTTTAGAATATTATTTATCGATTTTTAGATGAAATTAAGCTAACTAATTAATAATATAAATCGCTAATTAGAGGTGATCATGGGCCGAGTCGGGCCGTGTTCGGGCCGTGCCCAGAAAAAAATTTTGGCTCATTTTCTAGGCCTGGGTGCGGCACGGCCCAAAATATGGCCCTGCCCATATTAATTTTTTTTACTTATTTCATTAAAAAATTTTAAAAATATAATAAATTAAAAACATTTAAAAACATAAAAACAAATATTAAAACAAGAAACAAAATAAAAAAGACACAAACAATTCTTAAAACAATACATAAATTAAAAATATAATAAAAAGTGGTTATATTAAAATTGAAACAAGTTAGAACTAAAAATATGGTTAAAAAAATAAAAAAAATATATTTTTATATAATTCGGGCTGGGCCGGGCCAAAAAAGGTTAGCCCGAGGCCCAGGCCGTTTTCTAAACGGGCATCGTATTTTTGCCCAAACCCATATTTTGGGCCTATATTTTTACCCAAACCCTCCCATTTTTCAGGCGAGCCTTCAGGCCGGGCCAAGCCGCCCAACCAATGATCACCTCTACTCTAATTAATCCGATTAATTCTCAATTTTCACTTGGAACTGGTAAACTTGCCCGAATCAACTAGACCTTTTTTGGGGCCTTACAACTCTCCCCCTCTTAAAATAAACTTCATCTTGGAAATTTACGTAAATCGAACATATATGGATATTGACGCCTCATGATATCTTCTGACTCCCAAATGGTTTCCTCAGTCTTGTGGTTGCGCCACAAAACTTTCACTAATGGAACTGTCTTATTGCGTAGCACCTTGACCTTACGGTCTAGGATCGCAACCAGTTCCTATTCATACGAAAGGTCCAATAGAACCTCAATCTCCTCAACAAGGACAACATAAGAAGGATCTGATCTATATTTTTGTAGCATGGAAACATGGAAGACAACATGAATACGCTCAAGCCCAGCCAGGAATAGAAGACGATAAGCAACCGGCCCCAATCTGCTTAATAACCTCACAATGGCCAATGAACTCAGATTGAGCTTACCTTTCCACCTGAACCTCAAAACCTTCTTCTAATGTGAAACCTTCAAAACTACCTTATCACCAACCTGATACTCGATATCTCGACATCTCAAGTCAACATGAGATTCCTGCATATTTGAAGCAGCCTTCAACCACTCACAGATAAGTTTCACATTGTCCTCGATCTCATGAACCAAATCGGGACCCAAATTCCTCTTCTCCTCCATGTCAGACCAACATAGCATAGTTCTACACTTCCTACCATAAAGTGCCTCAAATGAAGCCATCTGAATACTCTTCGGGTAACTATTGTTGTACGCGAATTCAGCCAACGACAAATGACGATCCCAATTGCCGCCAAAATCTATAGCACAACTCCGAAGCATATCCTTGAGAATCTAGATCACTTTTTCAGACTGACCATCGACTGTGGATGATACGCTGTACAGAAATGAAGCTTCGAAACCAAATCCTTATGTAACGTCTTTCAGAATCTCGACGTAAACCATGGATCTTAATCCAATATAATAGAAACTGAAACTCCATGCAATCTGACAATCTCACTAATTAAAGCTCAGCCAACTGTTACAAATTGAAAGTCATACGCACAGGCAAGAAATGCGCACACTTCGTAAACCAATCCATTATCGCCCAAACTGAATCCTTTCGAGATAAAGTCAACATCAAACCCAAAACAAAATCCATCGTGACCTGCTCCCATTTCCACTCTAGAATCCTGATCAGTTGCAGTAACCCAGACGAACATTGATGCTCAGCTTTAACCCCCTGGCAAACTAAACATCTAACAACAAAATCAAATACGTCCTTCTTCAAACCTAGCCACCAATACAAAACCTAAAGATCTTGATAAATCTTCTTCCCATTAGGATGCATAGCACATGGACTGCTATGAGCCTCGATAAGAATCAAGTATCTCAAATCCTCATCTATCAGAACACACATCCAACCTTGGAAACAAAGAACACTATCAGAATTGAGATAAAAATCTCCAGGAACACCCAACTCAACCTGATGGATACAACGCGCCAAACTCTCATCAAATAGTTGTCTCTCTTGAATCTACTACGTAAGGGTCGGCTTCATCTAAAGCTCAGTCAACAAACCATCATCCTCAAAAATCAAACTTTGTGAACATTACCCTTAAATCAACTAAACACTTACGACTCAAGGCATCAGTGACAGCATTTGCCTTTCCCGGATGATAGTCATAGCCCTTTAGTAACTCAATCCAACGCTTCTGTTTCAAGTTCAACTCCTTCTAGGTAAGTAGATACTTAAGACTCTAGTGATCGGTGTAAATCACACACTCACTATACAGGTAATAACTCCAAATCTTGAGTGCAAAGACTACAGTAGCCAACTCCAAATCATAGGTCGAAGAGTTACACTCATGCAATCTCAATTGTCTTGATGCATAAGCAACTACCTTTCCCTCCTGCATCAACACATAACCTAATCTCGTGTAAGAAGCATCACTGAAAACAACATACTCCTTACCAGATTTTGACCGTGTCAATATAAACGCTTCAATCAAAATTGACTTTAGCTTCTCAAAACTCTTCTGCCTCTCATCAGTCCACTTAAAGGTAGAGTTCTTTTGTAGCAACTTTACCAACAAAGCAGCAATAGTCGAAAAAACCCTCGACAAAAAATGATGATAATAACCAGCTAAGCCTAAGAAACTCCTGACATCAGACACAATCCTTGACGACTTCCAATCCAACATCATCTTAATCTTGTTTGAATTAACCCAAATACCCTCAACTAAAACGACATAAGAAAAACCACCTCTCGAAGCCAGAACTCACACTTACTCAACATAGCATACAACTACTTCTCCTACAAAACTTGAAGAACCACTCTCAAATGCTCGTCGTGCTCATCCTCTAATTGAGAATACACCAATATGTCATTTATGAAAACCACAATGAATCAATCTAGATAAGAATAGAATACACGGTTCATCATGTCTATAAATGTGATAGGTACATTCATTAACCCCAAATGGCATGACAAAAAATTTGAAATGCCCATAACAAGTCCTAAAAGTCATCTTTATAACATCCACACCCTTCACCTTTAACTGATAGTACCCAAACCTCAAATCAATCTTCAAAAAAATCAAAACTCCCCGAAACTGGTCAAACAAATCATCGATCCTCTGAAGTGGATACTTATTCTTGATAGTCAACTTATTCAGCTAGTGATAATCAATGAACAACCTCAAAGTCTCATCCTTCTTTACAAACAGAACTGACACTCCCTAGACAACACATTCAGTTAAATGAAACCCCAGTCCAACAACTCTTACAATTGAAGCTTCAACTCTTTCAATTCCTTAGGTGTCATGTGATAGGGTGCGATTGAAATCAGAGCTATAACGAGATAGAGCTCAATATCAAACTCAACTTCTCTATCCAACGATAAACCAGACAACTCCTTAGGAAACACATTTGAAAAATCACAGATAGCTCAAATCTCATCCAACCTCAACTCCTTATTATCGACATTCAGGACATAGGCTAGATAAGCTTGGCAACCTTTCCAGACCAACTTCTCAGCTCTAAGCGAAGAAATCATATTAGAAAGTAACTCGAACTTCTCTCCAACAACAACAATTTTGGAACCATCCATGCAACACAAAGCCACCAACTTCACCTTACAATCAACCTTTACCCGATGCTCAATCAACCAATCCATCCCAAGGATAACATCGAACATCTAGAACAAAAATTCTAAAAGATCTTTTGGAAACACTTATCCCTGAACCATCAAAAGACAATGACGGCAAATCCAATCCACCACTACACTATCACTGAGAGGGCTCTTAGCCGTAATACTCAACCTAGATGTCTCTATAGGAATCCCTAACTCTCTAACTACATCACTTAGAATAAACGATCTCGTAGCACCCGAATCAACTAAAGCTAAAAGAGGAAAAGACTGTAGTGTGAAAGTACGTACGATGACATCTGTGGCCTCTCTATTTGGGGCTCCCTAACTACATAAACTCTGGTTGGACCTTCATTACCACCCCAAGCAACTCCACACTAACCACCATCTCTACCACCATCACCTCTGCCACGACCCTTCCTGTAATAGCCCGATACATGGCCTAAACAGAATAGTGGTTATGAAACCACAAATCTGAAGTCAAAATATTTATTCCGATTGAGTTTTAAAATTTATTTTGTGTTTTCAATATTTTGTGAAATTTTCGTTACAAAATTTTATTGTTTGTGTGTCCAATTCGATAAATTAGACTAAATCGCAAAAGTAGTAAAATGTGCATTCTAGAAGGTAAAGGTGTTTAATTGAAATGTGTTTTATTTATATTTTTATGGTTTAGATTTTTATTAAATTATATTGTAAAAATTTCGTACGAAAATTTTGACGTTTGGGCACTCAATTTAGTCAAAAGGACTAAATTGTAAAAAGAGCAAAAGTTGAGTTCTACATGTTAGAGGTGTCCAATTGTTATGAAATTTTAAATTGGATGTTCTTAAATGGTAATTAGACCATTGGCTAATTTATTGGACAAAAATGGACATGAAATGGGTGAAAAAGAATATTTTTAAGTTAGGGGCATTTTGGTCATTTAGTGATTAAATGAATTAAAAATCAAATTAAAAGCCAATTTTTGCTCATATTCTTCCTCAAGGCCGAATATAGCATGGAGAAACCATGGCTAGGGTTTTTCAAGCTTCCAAGCTCGATTGTAAGTCCGTTTTAGCCCCGTTTTTAATGATTTTTACGTTTTTGAAATCCTAGTAACATGATTTCTCTATTTCTACCATTTATTTGAGCTAGGGTTTGATTTAAAAAATTGACCCATGTTGAATAATTGTGTATTTTTCTAAATTATGGTAGATTATGCATGTTTATGGTTAAAGAAACGATTTTTGCCGAGTAATTTTAGATGAAAATGTTCGAAAGAACTAAATTGTAAAAGTTATAAATTGGTCATAAGTGTGAGTTTTAATGAGAATTGTGGGCTGCCATATTTATGAAATGGTTCAATTAGGCCTAAAATGCAACAAAATTGAATAAAATTATTTTACGAGCCTAGGGGCAAAATCGTAATTTTGACAAAGTTTAGGGGCAAAAATGTAAATTTTTTCTAAAATATAAACTTGAGTTAATTTGAGTTGTATATGGAATAAATGAGTGAAATGTGTTATTATAGATCAAGAAAGACATGGAATCGACTCGAATCGGGGAAAAGAAAAAGTTATGGACTAGATTGCTAATTTATCATCCTTTGCATTGAGGTAAGTTCATATGTAAATAATACATTGTTATTATTTATGTTTCAATATTTTTTTATTATGCAAGATGAAGTTGGATATTGGATGGTTATTTGATAAAAATTACAAAATTATAATGAAAATGACTGAATTGGTAAATTGTATATTTTCCAGTTGAACTCATGAAATAGAAAAGATAAAAATGATTTGTGGTGGGAACACATGTGTAGTACTTTGTGTAGGCCACTATGTGTAAGAGATGAAATTGGTCACATGTGTAGTACTAAGTGCAGGCTACTATGTGCACCTAGTAACTTTAGCCACAAAGGTGGTACTACGTGCAAGCCACCAAACATTTGTTACTGTTTCATTCTATTGTGTTCAATGGAAAAACGTGGTGCTAAGTGGATATACCACGGTTATACGTGTAATGTGGTGCTAAGTGGATATGCTACGGTTATACATATAGCGTGGTGCTAAGTGGATATGCCACGATTATACATGTCAATTCAAAAAGTGGCGCTAAGCTCGTATGCCACGAATACATATGTTAGACCAATAGTGTGGTGCTATGTATGTATACCACGAAGTTGGGCATCAATTGCAGAGGGTGGAGTTATGGGCTAAAACCACAAGATATGGTTACATTCCGAAGTGTTCAACGGGAGAAACAAGTTTGTTAAAAGGAAATTTATGCGAAAAATGTGGAAATAAATACCGGGATATGAATATATAGGCTTGAACCATGAGTTAGATAAGTGATTGACTTTTGATAAGACAAATATGGAAAAGTGTTATTTTGCAAGTTGATGATAAGGAATTTTAGTGAAAAAGGTAAAATTTGGGATAAAACAGTTTGTACAGTAATAGTGGGGTGACTTTGAAAAATTACTAAGGTTGAATGAGATATGGAATTAAAGCTTATTGAGTCTATTTTCATATAAAAGAAACAGAATAAGCAAAGGAATTTTGTATTTTGAGATATTTATATTTTTGTGAGACTGGTTTAGAATGACTTCGTGATCCCCTGTTCTAAATTGGAAAAATCATAAAAAAAAATTGTACAAAAATAATTATAGGGAATAATTTATATGGTTAGACTCCTCAATGAGCCTATTTTTAGAAGAAAGAAATGAGAACCTCATTTGAATTTTGTAGCAAAAGATAATTAAATTTTAGCGAAGAGTGGTCAGAATTATTGAACCGCGAAACATGAGAGATTTCAATGAATAAACTGTACTAATTGGCCAAACCAAAAATTCTAAAATTTTTATGGTAATAATATTTATGAGTCTAGTTTCTAGAAAAATTGGTGGATCTTAATTTAGAGTTCCATCGCTTTGGATAAAAATAATTTAGTGACTGTTACTCGAGTTAACAGCTTGAAAAGGGCTTAAGTAAATCGTGGGACTATGTGTCTTTGTAATTATTCTATTATGAGAACATGTTATGAAGTTTTATAAAAGCTTGTAATAAATTGATTATTATTTAGATATTTACTTACTAAGCTATAATACTTACTCCCTTCCCTTCCTTTTTCTTATAGAGTTTCAGATGCTAGCTCGAGTTGGAGGTCGCCAGAGATACTATCACACTATCAAGCTGAGGTTAGTCTTAAAAGATTCTGAAATATTTATAAATTTATGGCATGTATAAGGACTTGAATTTATGTATATATGTTACTGAGTTGGCCCAGAATGTTGGCCTAAATTAATGGAAATTTTATTGTTGTATAAGACCATGTGATACGACTAAAAGTAGCTATGTTATGAGTCATAATGATACAATACATGAACAAGTATGCTTGCATGTTAATAAATAAATTAATGTATATATGATAAGAATGTGATTAGATTATAAATTGAATGAAATTTTATAGCCGGTTTTGTGCACTTGTAAGTGTAAAAATCCAGTGATGCCACGTACCCTATTCCGGCATTGAACATGGGTAAGAGGTGTTACACTTCCCTCGAGCCGGAGCAGGTGCAACAGCAACAACAGTAGTAGTAGGTATGTATCGAACCACAACTAGTCTCATCGGGTAATTACTAACATTGTGCTCCATTAATCCGCAAACAAGATAAGCGCTAGTCATCCTCCAACACCCACCATGATGACAACGACCACAATGTTCACAAAACGGCCATGTAACAACTCCCTGATCATCCGTACCAGCCTCAGCTCTCGCGGCCTACCTATCCTGACCTTGGCCTATAGCACCTCTCAAAATGAACTCTCTTGCCCTTTTAGCCAAATCAACTAATAGGTTTGGATGTCCTTTTAATAGCACCAGCAGGAACAGCTTTGGGCTCCTCCTCTAAAGTCTCCTCTAAAGCACAGGCCTTCTCAACCAACTTATCGAAGACCTTGGCAGACTGTGCTACCAAATACAACTTAATTTCACGATTCAACCCAAACCTGAACCTCTTACAATAACTCGCCTTGTGAGCCACCAAGTCAGGCAAATACTAGCTCAAAATTACAAACTCAACTTCGTACTCGTCTATAAACAAAGTACCTTGGACTAAATCCATGAACTCGTGTCTCCTTGCCACCAGATACTGCTTTTCCATAAACTTCCATCAGAAAGACTCTAGGAAAAGGTCTCAAGTCACTCTCTCTGGTGTAGTACAATGCTCGACAATCATCCACCAATGAGGAGCCTCATCTACAAGCAACAACAAGGCACATCTGAGTTTATCCTTGTCAGAACAACCCATTTGACCAAGGATACGAACAACTTATTCTAACCAATACTCAACACGAGTAGGGCCTCCATTCCTAACTCCTCGAAATTCTTTACCACCTAGAGCTCGCAAATGCTCTAATGGTAATCCCTGACAATAGGAGAAGTATTGACACCAGCAATAAGCTGCAATGCCCCGACCATCTCTAACATAAAATACACAACTTGACCCATTTGAGCATCATCACACGGTTGCGATGTTGCATCATCATCTAGACTACCACGGTCACGTCCGAAGGCATAACATAAATCGTATACTAAAGAACAAGTAGAGAAAACGTACTAGGAGTGAGTAGCAGCAAGTGATCCAAGATTTAACTAAGTGTAATTTCCTATAGGGCATTGGGTTCCCAAATCCTACCTGATAGAACAATTTATATCACAAAGAACATGCATAGACAAAACATTCAATTTCAAGCAATATTTACAAATAAGCTAGACTTCAATATTACATAATCCAAGATCTCCAATGTTTAACAAATCTAGGCTAACCTAAAGTTAAACTTGGCTTTGAGACTACTAAAAGTGGCACCCTAAACTCAACTAGGACAAATCAACATGAATTTTAAGTGTTACATTAGCCACTAAAGCGACTTTCCAACTAACGACCACTCGAAGCACACCCCAACCTTATAACATCTCATTTTTGACTAATTAACTATCATTTATTCATGCGGAAGCAATTTGTGAATCATTTTTTAAACTTTTTTTAAGAATTTAAACCTAAGGGTATTTTGGTCATTTACCACCTAAGGTTAAACTATCCTGATTTTATTTCTAAATAGTTATCAACCTTATTTTAATAAAATTGTGCAAGCCTTAAAATTTTTAGCTTAATTCGAGTTCATTTACTATGTCTAATTCAAGTTTTATTATTAGAAACTAAATCGTAACTTTTACAAACTTTTAGTACATTTTCCAAATTAAAATTTAAGAGTGTTTCTACCAAATATTAACAGTTACAAGTCTAGTCCTAAAATATCACAAAGTTTCCCTATCATTGAAGGCTTCGATTAATCTAATCAAGTTTTAGGACTAAATTATAAATTAAGCAAATTAGAATACTAGATTACAAAAACCAAAAATCAAACCCCCCAAAAACCCACACGGCCGTGCTCCCAGCTCGTGTGTCTTTTAAAAACCCGATTTTACATATTTTATTTACCTATTAAACTTGAAATAGCTTCACTTAATTACTATAAACATCCACACATCTCCAATTTAATTTATTTAAACAATTATGCAATAATTAGTCAAAATTTAACATCAAATTACACGCTTATCAAACACTAATTAATTCACACAAGTTACATACTTTAGTCTATTCCATGGTAAGCTTCAAACATACTTTAGTCTATTCCATGGTAAGCTTCAACTAATCATTCTTAGTATAAAATACATGCTTCATACACTGTGTTATCAACCACTGTACGAACACTCATCAACATACCATAAATCAAACATCAATTAGACAAAATTATGTATTAAAGCAATTATAAAATCACCAAAATTAAAGTCCAAAATTTAATGTCTAATGTCCATTACAAGTAAAATAACACTAGGCCCAAAAGCATTACAATGTCGCTATATAGTCTCTAAATTAAATTTCTTAAGCCACTATCGACACTTATTCTTGGATCGCCCTTGCACTCGCTTCTCAACTCCTAATGCCCGGAAATCCTCTACACATGTGTAACAACCCATTTTCAGTGAAATCGGAATAGTGGTTTTGGGACCACAAATCTAGTGTGAAAATATTTATTTTTATTATTATTTTAATGTCTACAGCATAATAGTATGATTGCATAAAAATTTCATTAAGAAAATTTACCATTTGCGTGCTTAATTCGATAAAAAGGATTAAATCGCGTAAATTGTAAAAGCTGAGTTCTATTAGCTAAAGGTGTCTAATAGCTATTGAACTGTAAAGTAGAAGTACTTATATAGTAATTAGACCTCAATATACTTAGTGGACAAAGATAGACATCATTTAATTATTTTTAAAGGTTAATTTATAAGGTTAAATTAGTAATTTAATAAATAAATATTAGTAAATTAATGAAAACCAAAACTATCATCTTTGTTGTCTATCTTCCACCAAAATTTGACATAAGAAACACCATTGTTAACACCTCAAGCATTCAACCATCTTTCTCCTTGTACACGTAGGTGAAATTTGTTTCGTTTTTAATGATTTTTGTGTTTTTGAGGTTGTTGTAGCTTAATCTAGCTAGCCCAAACACTAATTTGGAAAACTATTGAATTGTTTGAGTTTTTCCATTGGTGAATATCAATTTGTTGTTTTATAGTAGAAAATGAATGGTTGTTGTTAGATAAACAACTTTTGTTAAGTGATTTTAAATGAAATTACAAATTAGTGGTTAAATTGAGAAATGTTTAAAATTCATGGTGAAATGTGTAAATAAATGAAATGTATGGGCTGATATGGGTCTATATAGAATTCGAATAGCATGGGTGTGGACTAATTTGCATGAATTTGCATTTTTATAAGCTAAGGATTAAATTGTAAAGAAGTCAAAAGTTTAGGGGTAAAATAGTAATTTTACCAAACCATGAATTTTGTATTGAATTGAATAGAATAGTTATTAAAGTAACTAAATTTGATTAAATAGATCAAGAAAATGAAGTACGGAACTAGATCGAGGAAAGGACAAAGTTATCGACTAATCGATCAATTTTCGTCGTTTAAATTCAAGGTAAGTTCGTGTAATTAAAATTAAGTATTTGTATATATATACTCTAATTGAAATGTTTGTATATGGATTATGTTATAAAGAAAAATGATTATCGAATTCCTAATCAAAGAAGTATAAAGAATACCGAGTCTCGTGTGAACCTTAGGAATTCGTATGATAGAAATGACATGTCATTAGGGTTATCGACTTGGTTGAGATCTTGCATGTGTTGCAGACTCACCACATCTCGTATGAACTTACCTATTTGTATCTCGTAAGAGCTTACCAATTCTCAGCTCGTAAGAGCTTACCGATTCTCAGCTCGTATGAGCTTACTGTTATTTCAACTCGAAAGAGCTTATTGTTTATAGCTTAAAAGAGCATACATGTATAGGAATTGATGGATTACCGTTCAGTACACTTAGTGTGTACTACCTGTGTATCTAATGACATTCTAAGTGGTTCAGCGGGCACAATTTTGTTACAGATTATATGACTTCATTATGAACTAGCACAAATGATACATGAGTTATATGAAAATGACATTATATAATATATTAGAGTATGAAATGGAAGATATATATATACATGAAGTTTGTTTAATTGTTATGTTCATCCATGTTATTGGATTGTTATATGTGCTTTACATGACTAATGCTTGGATATGAGAAATGAACATGAAATGTATGAATGTTTAAGGGATAAGTCTGGTAATGCTCTGTAACCCTATTCTGGTGATGAATACCGGTTAGGGGTGTTACATTTTATTGGTATCAGAGTTACGGTTTAGTCGATTCTAGGACTAACGTAGTGTATGTGAGTCTAGCTATACATGCCATATTTAACCTGTGATAGTGTGATATCTTCTGACAATTTTTAAATTGTGTTTTCATATAGTAATAGATTCCAATCTAGCAAGCTTTGATGATGTAGAAAGTAATGTGCCAACCTCTATTCACGGAGTAGTGCCATCTGGTTCGAGACCCGTGTCTGAGGGTCGTGGAAGAGAGGCCAAGGAAGCCTTCTTCCAAATGATGAATGAGTGGTTCTTTAAGTTTGTCTGAACTAATCCGACTGCTTAGCAACCACCACCCCTAATTTTTCCCCAATCAGTTTCCGTAGCATCTCAAGTTTTGGAACTCGTGCGTTTAAGCAAACCTGTTGTTGATAAAATTCTCAAATATGGGGTCGAAGAGTTTAGAGCTATAGTTGATGATGACCGTGAGAGAGCTGAGTTTTGGCTAGAGAATACTATTCAAGTTTTCAGTAAGTTATCTTGCACACCATTAGAATGTGTTAAATGTGCGATATCTCTTTTGAAAAATACAGCATACGAGTGGTGGAACACATTAATTTCTGTAGTACCGAGAGAACTGATCACATGGGAATTCTTTCAGACTGAGTTTAGAAAGAAATATATAAGCCGACGGTTCCTTGATCAAACGCACAAAGAATTTCTAGAGTTGAAAGAGGGTCGTATGACCATATCTGAATATGAAAGAGAGTTTTTCAGATTGAGCAAGTATGCTCGCTAGTGCATTCCAACCGAAGAGGTTATGTCTAAACAGTTTGAAGACAGGTTGAATAAAGATATCAAGCTTTTAGTCGAAATATTTGAACTGAAAGAATTTGTTGTGTTAGTTAACAGAGCACACAAAGCTAAGGAACTTAGCAAAAAAAAAAAAGATAATAGCTAAATTTGAAGCTAGAGATTCAAGAAAGAGATTTATGGGAAAGTCTCATCAATTAGCATTTAAGAAATTCAAAGAACATCACTATCATCCTACTGTTTTGATAGGGTATTCTAATAGAGATAGAGATGTGAGACACTTCGGTTCTAGACCCCAGGCTACATCTGTAACGAGTGTGGATAGTGTTAGAAATGCAAAACCTGAGTGCAAATATTGCAACAGGCCACATTATGGTGAATGCCGAGTGAAAAATGAAGCATGTTTCAAATGCGGTTCTTTCGACCATTATCTTAGAGATTGCCCTGAGAAGCCCGTGAATGAAAAGCTCAAACCACGAAGCCAAGCAATATAATTGCCAGAGGGAGTCCACTTCAAAATACTAGAAATGCGAATATTAGCAAGGGTGTAACAAAGGATTCTGCTATGAGATTCGAGGCACGAGCGCTAGCTCGAGCTTATGCTGTTCGAGCTCATGAATATGCATCATCACCAAATATTATCACTAGTACTTTTTCTCTCTATAACATTGATGTAACTACTTTGATTGATCCTAGATTGGCCCATTCATATGTCTATATGAATTTAGTGTCTAGTAAGAGTTTACCTGTTGAGTCCACAAAATTCGTGGTTAAAGTATCGAACTAGTTGATAAAGTTTGCAAAAATTGTCCTTTGATGATTCGGGGTTACTATTTTTTGGCTGATTTGATGCATTTGAAAAATTCGATGTGATTTTGGGTATGGATTGGTTGACTCTGCATGATGCTGTTGTAAATTGTAGTTGAAAGACTATTGAGTTGAAATGTTAAAATAGTTAGATTTTTTGTATTGAATTTGATGATTCGAGTGAGTTACCTATTGTGATTTCGGCTATGCTAGCTCAGCAATATGTGAGAAAAGGTTGCAATGCTTATCTTTCTTATGTACTGGATACAAAAGTGTTTGAATCGAAGATTGAATTAGTGCCAGTGGTTTGTGAATATCCAAATGTAATTTCCAGAAGAGTTACCTAGATTGCCACCAGTCAGAGAAGTCCAATTTACTATTGAGTTAGTAATAGGAACATCACTGATATCGATAGCTCCGTATAGAATGACTCCTTCAGAATTGAAAGAGTTGAAAGCTCAGTTGTAAGAGTTAACAGATAGAGGTTTTGCACGAGTTAGTTTTCTGCCTTAGGGTACACCAATTCTATTTGTTAAAAAGAAAGATGGATCAATGAGATTGTGTATAGACTATCGACAGCTCAATAAAGTCACAATCAAGAACAAGTATCCATTGTCGTGAATCGATGATTTGTTTGATCAATTGAAAGGAGCAACAGTATTTTCAAAGATTGATTTACGATCTGGTTATTATCAGTTATGGGTTAAAGATGCAAATGTGCCGAAAACTACATTCAAAACCAAGTGCGAACACTATGAATTTCTTGTTGTGCCGTTTGGGTTAATTAACGCTTCTGCAGTCTTTATGGATTTGATGAATAGAAATTTCAGACCGTATCTAGACAGATTCATTATTGTATTCATTGACAATATCTTGATATATTCTCGAGATGAGTTAGAGCATGCCGAGCATTTGAGAATTGTGTTACAAACTCTGCGAGATAAACAATTGTTTGCTAAATTTAGCAAATGTGAGTTTTGGCTCTTGGAAGTTGGATTCTTAGGACACATTGTTTCAGTGAAAGGTATCCGAGTTGATCCGAGTAAGATTTCGGCAATTATTGGCTGGAAACTACCATTAGCTGGCTATTACCAAAGATTTGTAAAAGGGTTCTCAATGATAGCTATATCGATGACACGGTTTTTACAGAAAGATGTAATGTTTGAGTGGTCTGAGAAATGTCAACAGAGTTTTGATCAGTTAAAAGCATTGTTAACAGAAGCATCAATTCTGGTTTAACCTGAGTTGGGTAAAGAATTTGTGATTTTCAGTGGTGCATCTTTGAACGATTTGGGATGTGTTTTAATGCAAAAAGGCAAAGTGATAGCTTATGCTTCCAGACAGTTGAAGCCGCATGAAAAGAATTATTCGACACATGACTTAGAGTTGGCTGCTATTGTATTTGTGTTAAAAATTTGGTAGCACTATGTGTTTGGTGAAAAATGTCACATATTCACCGTTCACAAAAGTTTGAAATATTTGACGTTGCAGAAAGATCTGAATTTGAGACAGCGAAGATGGCTCGAATTGTTGAAGGATTATGAGGTAGTCATTGATTACCATGTGGGGAATCCAAATGTAGTCGCGGATGATTTGAGTAGAAAATCTTTGTTTGCTTTAAGAGCGATGAATACACGGTTGACTTTGTCTGATTATGACTCGAATTTAGCTGAGTTAAAAGCCAAACCAATATTTCTCTAGCAAATCTGTAAAGCTTAGAAATGTGATAATAAATTGAAAGCTAAACGAGTACAATGTGAATTGACTCCTAATTCAAAGTTTCAAATTGCAATCGATGATTGTTTGTTGTTCCGAGGTAGAGTTTGCGTGTCAAGAAATCCAGAGCTTATATAGAAAATTTTACACGAAGCTCACAGTGGTAGCTTGTCTGTTCATCCGAGGAGTACCAAGATGTACAGTGATTTGAGACAGATGTACTGGTGGTTGGGTAATGTGACATATTTGACTTTGTGTCTAGATGTTTTATTTGTTAGAAAGTTAAAGCTGAACATCAAGTACCTTTGAGACTATTACAGCTAGTGATGATACCTGAGTGGAAGTGAGATAGAGTTACGATAGGTTTCGTATCGAGATTACCCCTATCTCTGAAAAAGAAAGATGTTATTTGGATTATTGTTGATTGTTTGACGAGTGCACATTTTATTCCAGTACGTACAGACTTCTCTCTTGACAGATTAGCTGAGTTATATGTTTCAGAGATTGTCAGATTGCACGGAGTGCCAGTCTGTATTATTTCAGATAGGGATCTGAGGTTTACATCACGATTTTGGAAGAAGTTGCTAGAAGCTTTGGGTACGTGGTTGGCTTTTAGCACTGCATTTCATCTTCAAACAGATGGTCAGTCTGAGAGAGTGATTCAGATTCTTGAAGATATGCTTCGTTGCTGTGTTTTAGAGATTGAAAGCAACTGGGAAAAATATTTACGTTGGTTGAATTTGCATATAATAATAGTTTTCAATCGAGCATAAAGATGGCACCGTATGAAGCTTTATATGGTCGTAAATGCTGAACTCCATTATACTGGACTGAGCTTAGTGAGAAAAAGATTCACGGGGTTGATTTGATAAGAGAGACTGAAGAAAAAGTGAAAGTAATTCGTGACAGTTTGAAAGTAGCCTCAGATCGACAGAAATCGTATACGGATTTGAAACGTAAAGACATTGAATTTCATATTGGCAAAAGAGTTTTCTAAAAGTATCGCTGTGGAAGAAGATTCTTCGATTCAGTCACAAAAGGAAATTGAGTCCGCGATTTATCGGGCCTTATAAGATTATTAAGAGAATAGGGCCAGTGGCTTATCGACTTAATTTACCATTAGAACTTGAGAAGATTCATAATTTGTTCCATGTATCTGTGTTATGACGGTATAGATTAGACCCTTCGCATATTATTTCACTGACAGAGGTTGATATTCAGCCCGACATGTCATATAGTGAAGAACTGATCTGAATTTTAGTCCGAGAGATCAAAGAGTTGAGAAATAAAAGAATAGTAATAGTAAAGGTTCTTTGGCATCGTCACAGGATTGAGAAGGCTACATGGGAACCCGAGGAAGCTATGAGAAAACAATACCCTAACATATTCTTTGGTAAGATCTTCAGGGATGAAAATTCCTAATGGGAAGAGTTGTAACAGCTTATTTTTTGTGAAACCAAAGCAGTGGTTTCGGGACTACAAACCTGATGTGTAAATATTTATTTTTATTATTATTTTAATGTCTACAGCATGATAGTATAATTGCATAAAAATTTTGTTAAGAAATTTTACCGTTTGCGTGCTTAATTCGATAAAAAGGACTAAATTGTGTAAATTGTAAAAGTTGAATTCTATTAGCTAAAGGTGTCTAATAGCTATAAAACTTTAAAGTAGAAGTACTTATATAGTAATTAAACCTTAATATACTTAGTGGACAAAGATAGACATCATTTAATTGATTTTTAAAGGTTAATTTATAAGGTTCAATTAGTAATTTAATAAATAAATATTAGTAAATTAATGAAAGCCAAAGCTATCATCTTTGTTGTCTATCTTCCACCAAAATTTGACATAAGAAACAACATTTGTAACACCTCAAGCATTCGGTCATCTCTCTCCTTATGCATGTAAGTGAAATTTGTTCTGCTTTTAATTTTTCTATGTTTTTAAGGTCATTGTAGCTTAATCTAGCTAGCCCAGGGACTAATTTGCAAAACTATTGAATTGTTCAAGTTTTTCCATTGATGAATATGAATGTGTTTTACTGTTTGATAGTAGAAAATGAATGGTTGTTGTTAGATAAACAACTTTTATTAAGTGATTTTAAATCAAATTGCAAATTAGGGGTTAAATTGAGAAATGTGCAAAATCCATGGTGAAATGTGTAAATAAATGTATGGGCTGATATAGGTCTATATAGAATTCAGCTAGCATGGGTGTGGACTAATTTGCATGAATTTGCATTTTTATGAGCTAGAGATTAAATTGTAAAGAAGTCAAAAGTTTAGGGGCAAAATAGTAATTTTTTCAAATCATGAATTTTGGATTGAATTGAATTGAATAGTGATTAAAGTAATTAAATTTGATTATATAGATAAAGAAAAATGAAGTACGAAACTAGATCGAGGAAAGGACAAAGGTATCGACTAATCGATCAATTTCTGTCGTTTGAATTCGAGGTAAGTTCGTGTAATTAAAATTAAGTATTTGTATATATATACTTTAATTGAAATGTTTGTATATGGATTATGTTATTAAGATAAATGATTATCAAATGCCTAATTAAAGAAGTATAAAGAATAACGAGTCCCGTGTGAACCTTAGGAATCCATATGATACAAATGACATGTTATTAGGGTTACCGATTTGGTTGAGATCTTGCATGTATTGCGGACTCACCACAGCTCGTATGAGCTTCCCGATTTGTAGCTCGTAAGAGCTTACCGATTCTCAGCTCGTAGGAGCTTACCGTTATTTCAGCTCAGAAGAGTTTACCGTTTATAGCTCGAAAGAGCAAACATGTACAGGAATTGACGGATTACTGTTCAGTACACTTAGTGTGTACTACCCATGTATCTAACAACATTCTAAGTGGTTCAAGGGCACAGTTTTGTTACATATTATATGAGTTCATTATGAACTAGCACAAATGATACATGAGTTATATGAAAATGACATTATATGATATATATATATATACATGAAGTTTGTTAATTGTTATGTTCATCCATGTTATTGGATTGTTATATGTGCTTTACATGACTAATGCTTGGATATGAGAAATGAACATGAAATGTATGAATGTTTAAGTGATAAGTCCAGTAATGCTTTGTAACCCTATTCCGGCGACGGATATGGGTTAGGGCTGTTACAAAATGTGAGAGTGTGAGCTTAAAAAGCTCAGTGAATGATAGTAAAAACATCAAGTAATTTGCACCCAATCATGCATAAAGCAAAGCAATTAAGCATTAAATATTCAGTCACAATATGTTAACACTTCACCATAACATCGCATTCTATTCCAAGAATTAAGAATCAATTTTTCCATGGCATGTAAAATGATATTTTCACACATAAACATTCAATTATATTGGCACAATCAATCAATTATATTGGCATAATACATCTATGGCAATAAGGAAACATGCGATCATACATTAGATAAACAGATCTTCGAACTCCTACAAATCAAATACAGTCCTTCAAATTGAGCAAGCTGAAGCCTTACGCTCCTCTATAGCGCCTCAAATAACCCAATGAATAGATACTCAAGCTCAACACTCTCTTTATCTACTCCAAACAAACTAGTCCACCAAGATCCATATGTTTACAATATCACAAATAATGGTGAGTACTCACAAATCCTGTGGCATGCCAAATATATCCAATGGATCCACCATGCAATGTTTACAATATAATCATACATACAAGGCATAAAATTCTGATGTTCAATCACTTAATTTAGGATGTTAAAATACAAGTAAAAGCATGTTGCTAAGCAATTTTAACGTCAATAAAATTAAGCATATCAAATATCAATTTTCCAATATTCCTATACCAATTAGAACACCTTTATCAAATGTTCAATAAATCAGCAATTCATGCTCCAAATATTAATTTATTCCATACAATTTAATCATGCTAAAAGCATAATACATAACTTACCAAACTAATTGCCATTTTGCTCTTTTATAAAATAAAACCTATTTTTTTTGCAAATCTAACGATCCAATATGCAATTAAGTCATTAATGATACCAATTAAACCTTTAATTTAACACATAATCAGACCAATTTACCAAATTACCCTTAATATCACTCACTTCCATACTTAGCTCTTTAAGTAAAAATATGTTCAAACAAGCAAGTTTGAACTTCAATTCTAATTTGCGCATTCCTCCTCTTGATGTGGAGCTTTAACAGAGACAAAGTATGCATTACAAACTAACAATAGCAACAAGAAACATGAAATTTGATAAAGTATACGAATCTAAATCATTGCTCTAAACTACCTTACCGATATTGCACAACTAAGCCAAAATATGGAATTTCTCAACTAAACTCCCTTTTCAGCACCTCAAACCACTTTTAATCTTCATTCCTAGTCTAATAACATGTATTCTAAATGTTAATTTCATCATTTAATCTGTTTGATAATTTTCCAAAAATTCATCCATACGCTTGATCAAATTCAAATTTATCAAAATTGATCCATAAAACATGTTTGATCTTTTAGTTTAAGATTAAAAACCTCTTATCAGACTTATTTTGATCCTAGGCATCCATTAATATTTGGATTCCAACTCAAAATTAAAGATCCACCATTGTTCATCCTCATGTTTAAGACAGAAGAAATTAAAGTTGAAAATCCATTATAATCATTTTAACTAACAAATAATGATTGAAATCAACTTAAAAACAAGTTTAGAGATGAGGATTACTTTCAATTGAACTCAAATCATTGATTTGGAAGTTTGAATCAAAATGCTTAAAGAAATTTGGGTGACTTTTTGCCGAACTTTGAAAATTATTTCAAGAGAACTTAGAGAGAATTTTGGGAGAGAAAAGGTTTAGATCTATTCTCTGATATTTGGTTTATGAAAACAAGCAAAAAAAAATGAGAGAAAAAGCTCTCAATTCAGGTGAAAAACGAATGAAAAGTAAGGTAGTTGCAGAGTTTTTAAAACTAAAATCCCCCACCTGATTTTCAAAATTTGGGGAATTTGCCATCATGCCACTCCCCTTTTGCCTTGTTTTACAATTTGCTACTTTCCCTCCAAAATTTTAAAAATATGATTTATTTGCTATAAAACCTCTTACACATTTCTCTTGTTTTTCAAATTAGTCTCATTTAATTAATATTTAAATCACCCAATTAAACCCCCATTTTAAATTATTTTTAAATTCCAATTTAACTTAACATATTCATTTTTATCCAAAAATTATTTAAAACCATAAAATTAATTTTTCTAAAAGTATTTTTATTTTTCAGAATATTATTTACCGACTTTTAGATGAAATTAAGCTACCTAATTAATAATATAAACCGCTAATTAATCTAATTAATTCCCAATTTTCACTTGGAACCCGGTAAACTTACCCGAAACTGCTACACCTATTTTCGGGGCCTTACACGATGCCTTTCTAACCCGAAACTGCTGCACCTATTTTTGGGGCCTTACACGATGCCTTTTTAAGTCCTACTTTTCTATGCTACCTAAGAGGGTAAAAAAAGGGGAGTGAGCTTACAATAGCTCAGTTTGAGACTAAATTCCAAATCATTACATATAATTGACTACAATAACATATATAAAAGTTCAGTAGAAATTAAAGCATTTATCATGAAATACATAATGTAACATCCCTTACCCATATCCGATGCCGGAACAAGGTACGAGGCACTACTTTACTAAAACGCATACAATTATTCAATCTTAAACCACTGAAATATGTCCCAATTAAAAAAATTTTCAAACATGGCTCTTCGGTCCTTTATATGGGCCTACAAGGCCTAAAACATGGTTTTGAAACCATCCAGGACCATTTCAGGCACTTAGAAAACTTTCAAGAATTCCCACTAAAAACAAGGCCATGCCCGTGTGGAAGGGCAACACGCCCGTGTGGCTTCAAGACATGGCCGTGCTAATGGCCCATGTACCTCACACGGCCTAAGCAATCTAGGGACAAGCCTGTGCCCCTTGTCCGTGCAGATTTATTTTCTAACATTGAACCTACAGGGGTTTTCACACGGCCATGACACGCCTTTGTCGCGGCCCATGTGCAAAAACCTTGACATTCTATTTCTGACGTCAGCAGACACACGGCCATGGCACACGCCTGTGTTCTTAGCCCGTGTTTGTCACATAGCCAAGACACGCCTGTGTCGTAGCCCGTGCGCAAAAACCTGGGTATTCTATTTCTGACGTCAGTAATCACACGACCATAGCACATGCACGTGTCCTCCACACGATTGAGACACACGCCCGTGTCTCAGCCCGTGTGTTTACTACTGGGCAGTTAATTCTATCCATAAACTCATTTTCATTTCCTTAAGAATGACTATCACAATTCTAGCCAATTCCAATGGCCATTTACAAAATGAATTTATAAAATAAATGGCCAACACAATTGGCTAACTAGAGTATCTTACACAAAATGACAAAACAACCTATACAGGCTATTACTCAAAACACAAAACATAATTATACTGAGTGTTTCAGTTGATAGTGTGTACGATGCCTCTGACGTCCTTAGATCCTCGAATTACTTAGGCGGCACTATAAAAAAATGGAAAGGAGAGGGCTAAGCATAAAGGTTAGTGAGTTATAGGTAAATAAATAACAACAATATTACCATTCTAAGTCATATTCTTAACACACCATGACTCATGTATGATACAAAGAATAACCATAACAGGACTTACTCGTTTCCAACCTTTACTAATCATACAACAAAATAGTGATATCACAATTCATACAATTCATTTAGGTACCTACACCACTCGTAAAAATTATCATAACATCTCTCAAACTTAACATTAACTAAGATTTTGCGTTGAAAAAGGATATTCAATGAGCCTTCAACGTAGGGTATTGAGGTAATGCCATGTCCCAGACATGATCTTACACTAGCTCACATATCAAGTTGATGCCATGTCTCAGATATGGTCTTACACTAACTCTCAATGTATCGAGGCCGATGCCGTGTCCCAGACAGGTCTTACACTAGCCCTCATCTATCGGTACTGATTCCATGTCCTAGACAAGTCTTACACTGACACGCAACAAGCTGATGCCATGTCCCAGACATGGTCTTACACTAGCTTGTACATCTTGAGGCTGATGCATGTCCCAAACATGTCTTACACTAGCTCTCGACTCAAAGCCGATGCATGTCCTAGACATGTCTTCCACTGGCTCTCGTAATGTGGCCGATGCATGTCCCAGACATGTCTTACACTAGCACACACATTACCCAATGTCATGGCATGAATATCTAATTCTATCCTAAATGTTCAATCGAGCTCTATTTTACATGTTCTCAAAAATTCATGACTACAAGTCATTATTCAACAATCCATGCTTGAATAAACATTCTTGTACATAGCTCAATTCATAATGCATTATTTCATGACCAACAATTTTTTCATACATGAAATAGAAATGTCGCATTATTTACCTACAACTTACATCAATATACAAAATGGAGGTGACTACTCGAGTTAGCCGATTTGTTTGGCTTTCCCCCGGTCTAGGTTCGGATTTGGTAAATCTTGATCTATAATAATAAAAATTCACTACTTTAGTCACTAATTCAATCTAACAAGTCAAAAATCACTATTTCGACAAAAAGACCATTTTGCCCCTAGACCTTGGCAAAATGACCATTTTACCCCTAGGCTCAAAAATTGATTTTTATCGAATTTCCTTATTAACCAAGACTAACCAAACTCTTTTCACACTTATGGAAACCCTAAATTCTCATTATTCAACACACTTACTCTTTCTTTTACAACTTTACGTCTAAGTCCAATTTAGGTGTTTTCCATGAACACCCTTCTACAAAAGTTGTTTATTTAACGACAATGACTCATTTTCTTCCATAAAAACCCAAAAAAAACACCTATTCAATCATGGTAAATCTCTAAACTTTAAACCATTTTACACAATACTCCCCTCAAAAGGTAGCTCATGCTACAATGGTTCCAAAAATGTAAAATATTCAATAAAGGACCTTAAAGTCACTTACTTGCAAGAGAGTAACCTAACTGAAATTTTAAAGCTTCAAAGGCCCCTCTTTGCTGGTATTTCTAGTGAAAGAGATGAGAAGAAAGTGAAGCCTTTTCTTGTTTTATTTTATTACACAACTAGTAAAAATAAACTACCAAATTTCTACCTAATTTTTTACTTTTCTTTTCTCTTTGTCTGATGCCTGGCCAACATTTATTTTAGGTCCTATTTGCACTTTAAACACTCCACATTTTGATTCTCTAGCCATTTAACACCTTTTACTAATAATTTGCAACTTTTACCTTTTATGCGATTTAGTCTTTTTTTCGCGATTAAGCCTTCAATCGCGTAAATTAATTCACCAAAATTTTCGTGCACCTTTATAAAAATATTACAACACATAAGATAATACCAAAATTATTTTCTCAAATCTCGGGCAAGTGATTCCAAAATCACTATTCTAACTAGGCCCAAATTCGGGCTGTTACACATAATAAATAAATGAATAACAAATTTATATAATGCAACTAGTGTTTTAAAGTTGCCACTCGTCCATCTTATCTGCTCTCAAGTATTGCTCGACACTCCAAAAACAAACAACAATAGCTGCCCATCCCGATTTGATTTTTGTGGATGATGGTCGTTCTCTTGTTGCCTGTGACGGTGACTTTTACTACAATAACTTACCATCCCAATTGCCTTGTTTTGATGGCTTTTTAAACTATCATCCCAGTTTGGCTCAATTTTGATGGTGTTTTTAATCTACCATATTGTCTTGTTCGGTTCAGATGACATTGCTACCTACTTCATGCAGTACTAACTTTTGGTGTGTACTTAATTTGCTACTGATTCCTATGGAAGTCATTCGTCTTCCATACCCGATTTTGCGTATTTATGCACATAAACTTAGAATGTTTTATGCCTTTTGTCATCATTCGAGTCTACCTTCAATGTTTCTATCGGCATTATAAGACATGTATTTAAGCATTATCACATATTACATATAATTGGTGCAAGTAAATAAATAAAACACAATGTCACATGCACAAGATTTTATGTGAATTATTAGTCTAATTATTTAACACATTTACATATCACATAATCATATAGGCTTGCATGTACTTAGGGTTCGCATGGCATATAGGCTCGCATGCATCTAAGAATTGTATATAGGCTTGCAAGTTTCTAGGGTTTTCACATAGGCTCGCATGTTCCTAAGGTTCGTATATCACAATTATACAAGTTGGCTCACACAAACAGGGGTTCACATGTCAAAACAACTAGGTTCACATTTATGTTCTAAGGGCTTGCGCATTCAATCCTATATGATTTTACATATGGAGTTGCTTAACAAGGGCTCACATGTACATGTTCGCATGCAAAAGAAGGTTTACATACATAGGGTTCGTATGCAAAGGGGGTCTCGCCTACAAGGGATTTGTACATAGAAAGGGGGGTTATCATACATAGGGTTCACACGCAAAGGATGGGTCGCATGTAATAGTAGGGTTCGCATGTATGAACCTAGAGTTCACATGAATATTCATATATGTTTATGCACATGTGTTTCGTAGCATGGGATACACACATAGCAACTAGGGTTCACAAGTATAATCTAGTTTTCATTTGGTTTTCATACGTGGCTCACATAAATATATTCAAGGTTCGTAGAGGTAATCCTATATGGTTATGCATATGGGGTTTGCAATAGGGGGTTCGCACACGACCTCACACACGATTGCATGCACAATTTGCACATATTGGGGGTTCTTCCTGGGTTTGCCTAATGTTAGTTCTCTACTTCCTAATATTTTCAATTATATACAAATATTTAGGTTTAGATCTGACACCTGTTTTGAAGACTTACAACATTAGTTTTTGGAAAAGAGATTGAAGATCTACTTGAGGGATCATTTTGAAGATTTTGACTCCTTTAGCGTGGAAGTTTGATTTGGAAAAGAAAGTGTTTATGGATGTTTTCTTGAAAGTTTGTTAGATGAGATTCTAGGGTTTGTTTTGAAATTGGCCATTTATAATACTTATTTTTTTTTCTAATTGGAATAGATTTTAATAATTCATGTAGTACTGGGAAAAATTTTAAACCAATGACTAAATTAAAAAAAAAAATAGTTTTTGAGTTGGGCTATTTTAAAATTCATCACTTTTAGTGAGGCAAAAATAGAGGGAAACAAACCTTGGTTGAATGCTCACTAAGAGGTTCAAATCTGAGACTTATAGAAAGGCTAAAATTTTGCTACTAAACCAACAAGCTCATTCTAAATTGTTTTTTATCATAAAATATTTTCAAGTCGTACTAACTTTATTTTTAAAGAAAATAAATAACAATCTAAATTTAATCCTATTTCTTCTAGACCCATTTTTGGGTGTGATATTTTAAATATATATATTCCAATTTTAAAATATATAATTTAATATGTTACTTGAGAAGAAGAATCCTAAAAAGGAAATATTGTCAAAATTTAAGGTAAATATAAAACTATACTATAGTGATACTTGTCACTAATCTAATATAAAATTAAACCTAATTATTACCTTATTTGTGTGAAAACCTTATTATATATATGAGGAAAGAAATATAATCAGAATACACTTTCTCATCATTTTTGCTCAACCTACCAAAAGGACCTCAACTATTGCTTCATACTGCGATTTGGTATTGGTTGTCACAAATCAACTTCTTCTGATTACATAACCTTGCCTTCCACATGTATTTTCGTTTAAGGAAATCAACCAATTGATTGCTAAACAAGCAAGCCTTAATCCCAAGTTCAAAAAGACAGGATTTATGTAACAGAACAAGGTCCCCCCAAGACCAAACCCCTCTCGTTGTCTTTCATTCAAGTCGGTTTTTATTTTATGTAAAAAATGAGGAACAAAACTGGAAACGAACAGTCGGAGCTTTTGTTTTGGTCACAAGCCTTGGCTCATTTTATTGACTTACTACAGTGAAATATTAAGTTACAAGCTACAACGGCAGCACCATAATGGATCCAAACCTGATCTTCGCTTAGTACTATTATATTTGAAAGCATGGTTTAACCTTATAGATTTTTATATGTGATTCATGCTCTGTTTTTTGCGGGAGGTGAAGGGTTGGTGAGAGTGCTCTTCACCGTTTTAAGCTTGCGAAGGGCGTCTCTCATGGTGATCCGTCCATCAGGAGAAACCGAAGTACAAGAGAGTCCCACTCCAATGATTGTTGTTAAACAATCATGGTGTGTCTCTGGGATTATCGGTTGGCTATCATACTGCAAATTCTGCAGCAACAATAGCAGTTCAGGATCCAGAATTTGCTGCACTTTGGAAGGGAAAGCCGATTGTGTCCATTTAATTAGATTAAGTTCTCCCACAAAGCTCTCGTGGGTTGGACTCTTTCCTGTAAATAACTCAAGCAACATCACTCCATAGCTGTAAACATCCCCTGCTGTTGATGGCTTCTCTCCAAATCCATACTCTGTACCACAACCCATTCATTAGTTGAATTGAATAGACAGAAAAAAAAATTAGGCCATTTGTGGCACTAACCTGGAGGTATGTAACCTATAGAACCCTTGAGGACATTCGTGGAGCTAATGGAAGCTTGACTGCTTGATTTCTCCATCAGCAGCCTTGCCAACCCGAAATCTCCGACCTTGGCAGTCATGTCTTGGCCCAAAAGAATGTTGCTGGGCTTTAAATCACAGTGCACCACTGGAACTTCACAGTCATGGTGCAGATAATCTAATGCAGAAGCTACATCAATGGCCACATTCAATCTTTCCATGACATTTAACCCATCCCCATCTGCATTCCTTTTGTTTCCTTTAAGCCAGTCTTGGACGCTTCCATTGGCGAGGAACTCATACACCAGTGCCAGGAATTCCACGTTCTTTATGTCCACACTGGAGCATGAAGTGATTAGCTTGACGAGATTGCGGTGCCTTACGTTTCTCAGAGCTTCGCATTCGGCTCGGAAGCTCTTCCAGGATCCGGTTCTCGCTACATCAAGGACCTTGATTGCGACATGAACGCCATTAAGATACCCTTTATAAACTGAGCCAAAGCTCCCGTTTCCAATCAAGTTTCCAGGGTTGAAATTCCCTGTTGCTCTGCGAATCTCATGGTAAGAGATCATCTGATGTTGCTCCTTCAGTTGTTCAGAAGTTCCTGCGGCTTTTGGTTTGCCCTTTTTGATGTGGAACAACGATGCCATGATGAAACATAGAGCAAAAGTCGTAATTACAGCTATACTAACATAAATCTTGACTAATCTTCCATGGCGGCCACGCGTGTTTTTACAAGCCAAGGGCAAGCAAAGCTTTCTGTTGCCTTCCAAATGGACGCTTGAAAGATTCTTGAAAATCCCACCGCTAGGTAAGCTTCCTTCCAAGTCATTGAAAGAGAGGTTCAATGATTCAAGAACTTGTAGTTTCTGAAGATCCGTAGGAATGGAGCCTGAAAGTTGGTTAGATGAGAGATCTAACGTTTCCAAGCCTTTCAGTTCCCCAATCGTTCCTGGAATTGGGCCTGATAGCATATTCTCAGCCATGAACAATTTCTCCAAGCTCTTGCAACCTTCAATGGAGCTGGGAATATTACCAGAGAGATGGTTCATAGACAGGTCAATTGCAACAACACTTTCCAGAAGCCCTATTTCTTCTGGTAAAGGTCCATTGAGAGAGTTCCTGGAAAAGTTCAACACAGTACTCAAACTAGGGATATTGAGAATTTCTTTGGGGATGCTTCCATTGAGCCTGTTGTTGGACAAATCCGTGGAAAGCAGTTCCTGAAAGTTCTGAAAACTAGAAGGTATTTGACCCACCAGTTGATTTCCCGATAAATCGATTTGGTTTAGCTTTCGTAGATCACCAAGACTGGTTGGAATCCGACCAGAAATCTGATTTCCAGCCAAACCCAGCATTTGCAGTTCCACCAATTTACCCATCTCAGGTGGGATTTCGCCAGAGATGGAATTGTAACTCAAATTAAGCAAAGTCAAGCCACTAAGTTGGGCAATGGACGGCGGTATGTTGCCAGAAATACGATTGCCTCCCATGTACAATTTCGAGAGCACTTCGGAAAGATTGCCGATGGATTCTGGAATTTCACCCTCCAAAAGATTACCGTCTAAAGCGAGAAACTTTAGACGAGAACTGTTTTTCAAAGAAGTGATGATGAATTCGAGACTATCGTCACCTGTGGTAACAATCTTATTAAACCCAATGTTATACATTTCTAGAAACGGCAGATTTCCCAAACCCGGTGGCACTGTCCCTTGAAGAAGATTGTGTGCCATCCGAATGACTTTTATATTGGTGAGATTGTGCAAAGAGCCTGGGATTCCACCAGTGAATTCATTGAAGCAAAAGTTGAAAACCAAAAGATTAGGGAGTGTAACCCCAACATCATAGGGAAGCCTGCCCCAAAGATGGTTGGAAGCTAAGGCCAAAACAACTAGGGAAGACATGTTGTAGATGGAAGAAGGAACAGTCCCTGTTAGATGATTGATGGTGAGGTCAAGTTCCTTCAAATTTCGAAGATGGCTCAACTCAGTGGGAATTGCTCCAGTAAGATTATTGGTGCCCAAATTCAAAGTCTGGAGTGACGAAATGTTTGCTATAGAAGCTGGAATAGTACCTGTGAAAAGGTTTCGTCCCAAGTTCAAAACTTGAAGCTGGACAAGCTGGTCAAGATCTTCGGGAACAGCTCCAGTAATCTTATTCGTCATCAAATCAAGAGATCTGAGCTCAGCCAATTTGCTTATATTCGATGGAATCACACCATATAAGCTGTTTTGGCTCATATTTAAATCTCTCAAGCGAAAAAGATTCCACATTTGATCAGGCAGCTCACCCGAGAGTTGATTATCTTGAAGTTGAAGGGAACGAAGGAACGAAAGGTTCCCAACGTGAGGGCTTATGGAGCCTTCAAGATGAAACCCAGAGAGGTTGAGTTCAACCACTCTGGTGTTGTGTTTGTTGCAGACAACTCCAGTCCAGTTACATGGAGATGAGTTTGGGTCCCATTGTGAAAGAGGATTGGGAAACCCCGAGGTTTTTATTTGTGACTTGAATGAGAGCAAGGCTTCCTTGTCTGTAACAAGACTTGTGTTTGATTCAATGGAAAGAAATAAGCATTTGACATATAAAATGAAAAGCAGAAATGCAAGTTGCTGAGAAGAAGACGAAGGCATATTTTTGCCAAAGCAATTTGTGTATACAAGTATGGTAAGGAGATGAAGTTCAAAAACATTGATGCATGGTACTTATAGAATTCCAATGGTAAACGAGACCATTATTAATCAACTGTTACTACTTTTATGGGTTACTTCGGGATTATATATATATATATATATATATATATATATATATAAACATATTTTAACCTAAATTAAATTTAGATATGTCCATATTATTTTTAAATAAATTTTAAAAATAAATTTATATTATTTTTAATTTAATATTTAATAATTTTATATATTTTTATTTATTAAAATTTTACATATAATTATCTTAACATATTTTAATATTTACATTATAAAAATTAACTTTTATGTATTATAAATTACGTAATATATATAAAAATAACATAACATAAAAAAATTAAAAATTTAAAAAGGTTGGTCCGAGCTCAAACCTTGAATGCTTAAGCCCAAACTCAGTTCATATTTTAAGCAGACTTAAAAATTTTTTCCACATCTATTTTTAGATTTAATATTTTTATCTAAACCCTCTTTTAAATCAACTTTTAATTCATCAACATGTTTAATTATTACCAATTTCAGCAAAACTTTTTGCAGAAATAAATATAAATAATTTCATTTTAAATCTTGATTTTTTAAATATGTACAAATTATTTTTAATTGATAGCAAAGGGTGAGATCAAAATGGAGTGACATTTTGAATGGCATGGCGAAAGAATATGGAAAAAAACTCAAACTTGATCGGCAAGGGAAAGAGAAAAAAAGTGTGAAAGGAAATACTGGTGGTTAAAGGTTACTATTTCTATTCTACTTCTAATTATCATCATTATTATATGTATTAATTAAAATAATATTTAATTATTTTATAATGTTTTATAATGATATTTTAAATAAATATTAATTTAATTTTTTAAATAATTAAAATGTTTATACAAATAATATATAAACCACTCAAATTTTATTCCAAATATAATTATTTGTATAATATTTTAAATACATTTTATATAGATTTTTAAATTTATATTAGTTTTAAAAAACTATATAATTGAAAAAATTTATAAATATAAATAGTTTTAAATAATTTCAAAACATCAAGTTAATAGTTTTAAATTTCTATAAATTTTTATTTAAAATTTGTAGTATATTTTTAACATATTTTAATAACAAATTTCTAATAAGTTTGTTAAAAAGTTTTATTTTTAAAATTCTTTTAAAAATTTAATGTAAGAAATTTTTAAAAAATAATTTAATTTAAAATTTTAAATATATTAATTAAAAATATTTTCAATGTTAATATAACTTTTTTAAACGGTTTTAACTTTTGAATTTATTAAAGTGTTTATGAAAATATTTAAAATAATCTACAAAATTGTTTTTATTTTTATTATAAGCTGGATTTTTGTTAATAAAGAAAACCAAAGCCTAAGACGAAACCATTGGGCAATGCAACGGTTACAAACATACAATAATGACCTAGTCAAAAGGAGCTATCATGATCTAGAAGCATATGAAGGCAACAACTTGGACCTGTAATAGCTCCTAAAAGAACTCTAAAGAATCTTTTTATCTTCGATCTCATTTTCCCACACTGGCCTCTTCATCCATCTTCGGCCTCCCACACTAGAAGCGACTTTGTCAAGTGGTCTCACTCACCTTTGATCTCTTTCCATCGTCGCCATTGTATAACCAGGCATTTCATTTTGCAAGTAAAGATGTTATTCGTTCTTCATCCCTTCTGTCGCTAAAGAATGAGCTACTTCATTCGTCGTTCTTAGGACATGTTTAAACAGACAATTATGAAAACGCTATTTAGTTGTTGTACTTCCTTGATGTAGGCATTGATTTCCAATCTATCCACCTCACTTCTTTAAATCTTCTTAACCACTAATAATGCATCTCCCTCAATCTCCACCGTCAATAAGCCCAGATCCAGACCCATTTGAATTGCCTAAACACATGCAAGAGCTTCTGTTGCAAACGTCATAGGCATGTTGTCCATTATCACTATTTTAAATCCCAGAACTCGCCCATTTGAATCATTTATAATAGTCCTTAAGCAAGATCTATTTCCTTGTTTGTTGAACCCAACATCAAAATTGATCTTGACATACGACCATTCTTGCGTCCTCCACCTTTCGGCCTCTGACATCCTGACAGGTATCTTTCTGCTCAACTTATCCAGTTCTCGAAGGTAACTCATAATGAAATCTGCTAGGCTGACCTTGTTTTTCACTGTCCATATTGCCAATAAAGAACAAGCAAAAATTTGGCACCGATTGCAACCAACCAAAATTTAGTTTTTGCCATATCTCATTTATCACAAGGAAATCACGGAATACATGCTCTCTAGTCTCTAATGCTCTCTAGTCTCTACTTACCTGGCATATCTAGGGCATATTGTTGATCCTACTAGTCTCTTGTAATGTAAATTGTTAAGAGTAGGTAGGAAATTCATAGTTCTCCAGGTTGTAATATTCAGTTTTGAGGGTAGATTCAGCCTCCAAAGTTTCTTGTAAAATTCCATGTATGCATTCTAGTTGTGATAATGAGTAAAATCCATAATACCTTGTAATAGGAGCTTGTACCCACTCCACATAGAGTACTCCCCCGATGCCTTACTTCGCCATAAAAAATAGCCGTCACGCGGAAACCATGCAAGTGGAATTCAAAGAATTTTGTTTACATTGTTTTCACAAAAGGTATTGTTTTATTACTTCCGCTCTCTATCTTTTGGTATTAGAACCAATCAAATTTACCACCACATTGATGTCTAAATTATTAATACCATTTTGTATTTTGCAATCCACAGCTCTCGACACCCACGCAACCTCTATCACTGGTAGGATTTGAGTCCCTATCCTACCTATTAGCACAGTTCGGCTTGAAGGAGTCCTTTGGCAGCCTACACAATTTTCCAGGTATAGGACAATATTTTTCCTAATCTTGCACTTAAAAAATCAATATCTAGATAGTATTTAGCTTTCGGTGTATGAGCTAGCAAAGAATTCAAATAATTAATTATTCGATATCCCTGATTAACAAGTTACACTAAATTAAATTTTATTATGCATTTAAAGCCCAAACCCCCATTCTCTTTTAATTTGCATAACCGACTCCACTGTAACACCCCTAACCCATATCTGTCACCAGAATAGGGTTTCTGAGCATTATTGAAACTTTCAGAACCTTTTCAGATAATTCATGTAAATTACTATTCATATTCGAAATCATTCATAACGTCCCTTATATGGACCCTCAAGGCACAAAACAAGTGTTGGAATCGACTCAGGACTAAATTGGGAACTCAGGGAATTTTTCGCAAAAATTCCAAAATTTTTTCTCATTATTAAGAGTCACATGCCCGTGTGGTATGGGAGATGCCTGTGTGGTCAGGCCGTGTAGATTCACACGCACGTCTCCCTAACCCGTGTAACTCTCTGACTTGCAACTGATGAACAAATTGATGTCACACGGCCAAGTCACACGGCTGTGTGCTATGCTGTGTGGTTAATTCGAATTTTCAAAAAATAGGTGCAGGATTTACACGGCCAAGAGACACACCCATGTTCTAGGCCATGTAGCACACACGGCTGGGACACACGCCTGTGTCTCTGTCTGTGTGCTCAATTCTAAGCATTCTGTTTCTTAAAATTTGAGGTCTATGGGACACATGGCCTAACTACATGCCCATGTACCTAGCTGTGTCACACACGGTCTAAACATATGCTTGTGTGTCTGCCCGTGTGGACAAAATAAAGTAATTCCTAGCTTCATTTCTCACCCAAAATCACACACATGACCTACACTTAAATCACACATCCAAATGCCAACCATTTCAAGAATTCAAATCAAGCAAATTCCATCATTCATCATGACATATCATTTGATGCATACATGTCTATAATCTTACTTTAGTTAAGACATTGATTTAGACATAGTTTGGTCAACTACTTAACGTACATGTAGCTACCATAGTTTGAAACTACAAGTATATTAGAACAAACCATTACTAGCCATTCCAATGGCTATATTACAAGCATCATTTACATTTACATGCCAATGTGGCCAATATATCCTATACATATTGTACCGATATAGGCCAATGGATAGTGTGAGTGATCTCCGCCAAGCCTACAATCCAACAAGCTTTCGATTTACTATAAAATAGGGAAATAAAACTAAGTAAGCATAAAATGCTTAGTAAGTTTGTATAACATGGTACTTAACTTACCATTCATTCTATTTTGAGGTAACTATGTAAGGCATATTCAATCAATTTGACCTCAAGCCCTACACATATTCTTATTGCCCTTGTTAGTCATGTATTCCATAATAACATCAAAACATATACGAGGCTCAACAACAATCAAGTTTCCATGAACATATTATTTCCACATCATGTATTCATTTAACATGTATAAATCATCTCTTTAAATCACAAATATAATTTCATAATAGTTCATCTTGAGTTCAGATTATTTCATGTCAAAGCCTTACTCATATCATTCGAAATATCAAGGTGTACAAGTATATAATCAAGGATAAACATTCTCATCAAATAATTTCCATGTACAAATATCATCATCTCATGTTTCCATATATCAATTATCATGTATTCCAGGCAAATACGTGTAATAACTCGTTTCTTATTCATATCTTCTCATGTCTGGATTGTTACCCGTTAAATTTATTCAGAATATAAATGGAAACATAGGTAGTACACTTGAGGTGTACAAATCTATCGCCATAGATGAATAAGTTCATCAAACAAATTTCTATGTTCATATATCATAATTTCATACTTCCACGTTTCATAAAACATCATATCAATGTACTTCAAGCAGATACTTGTAAAAACGCATTTCTTTTCATGTTAGGGTTTTACCTGTTGAATTATTGAAAATAACGATGGATATTTAGGTTGTACACCCAAAGTGTACAATTCAGGAATCCGTCAATTTATGTTCGGGGGTACCCATTAGGGCACATAATTAGAAATCACACTCTCAAGCCACATATCATACAACAAGATTACCAGTCCAGGCTAAATCCTGTCTCCAACATGTGCTCACATGAGCTTAATCAGGATAGTCAGTCCAGGCTAAATCCTTTCTATAACATATGCTCTAAAGAGCTTGATCTGGATTACCCGTCCAGGCTAAATCCAATCTGTATCATATGCTTGAGAGGGTTTATATAAGGATTACCCGTCCAAGTTAAATCCTTTTCTTTAATGAGGTCAATAGGATTACTCGTCCGAGCTAAATCCTATCAGCAACAAATGCAGGACCTCAATCATTTCGGGAAATCACATATCCATCAATTTTTCATTTTATTTAATCAGGATTTAAACATTTTCATCTATAACACATTCCACATTCATTTCAAGCATATAAGTAATATGCTTATCGTTTATCCTTTATCATCTATCGGGCCTTATCATTTAATTTAATCATTTTTATTTATCGGGCTTGATCAAATATGTAATCATTACACATTTTTATGACATTTATACAATTTACATAAACACAAACAATGCAAGCATGTAAATAAACACAATTTAGTTACACGAACTTACCTCGACAATGTTCGTGTACGTAAAATCTACTAATCCGATATTTTCCTCTTTCCTCATTCTAGCTCCGAATTTGGTTTATCTGGATCTATACGAGTAAATTTTACATCAATTTCTCATATTTCATGTAACATCCCAAAATAGGGCCTAATCGGAATAGTGTTTCATAACCACAAATTCGAGATAGAAATAATTATTTTATAATTATTTTGAGGTTTATGATATGATTTCATGATTGTGTGAAAATTTCGTGAAGAAATTCTATGCGTAAAGTGCTTAATTTGAAATTAGGGACTAAATCGAATAAGTTGCAAAATTTGCATTCTAGAAGTTTTTAGTATGAAATTGCTTTGGAATATTGATTAGGAGGTTTTAAATAGCAATTTGACCAATTTCTAAGTTCATGGACAAAAATTGGACATGGAATTTTTGAAAGTTTAGTAAGGAAGGGCATTTTGGTCATTTGGATATTAAATGAAATAAAATAGGAAAAATAACACAAAATTGATCATCTTCTTCATTAGTTGGTGCCGATTTTTTCTCTCCACCATAGCTAGGGTTTCTTCAACTTCCAAGCTTCATAGTAAGTGCATCTAAGCCCTGTTTTTATGATTTTTATATTTTTGGAATCCCGGTAGCTCGATAAAGCTTATGCTAGCAATAATTTAAGTTAGGGTTCATATTTGGAAAAATAACCAAGGGCGAAAAGTGTTTATTTTGATATTTTATGATAGAATATGAGATTTTAGATTATGTTAGACAACTTGTGCTACTCAGTTTTAGGTAAAAACGAGTAAAAGGGCTTAATAGGTAAAAACACCTATTATACATAAGTGTATGCTATAGTAGGAATTTGAAGATGTTGTTGGTAAATAAATGATCAGCATGTCTTAAAATACAAGAATTTGTGATAAATTTTGATTTCCGAGCCTTGGGGCAAAAGTGTAAATATGTAAAAGTTTAGGGGCAAAAATGTAATTTTGCCAAAATTTGAGTAAAGGGCTATTTTGATAAATGTGAGTATTAAATAAGCTAAATTTGCTATTATAGATCAAGAAGAATGATATTCGGGAGTAGATCGGGGAAAGGAAAAAGTAAAGGACTAAATTGTAAAGTTTAGTCACATTTTGTATCGAGGTAAGTTTACAGTAAATAAATGCAATATTCCTTTATTTTAAATTAATATTTTCAATTTCTAGCATTTATATATTCATTTTATGAAAATATTCAAAGTTGAATTAAAGACGATGTAACAGAGAAAAGCATTAGAAAGCCCCGATTGAACCTTAGGAATGTTAGGATACGAAATGTCATGACATTTGGGGTTGACAGGACAGGACAAGACAGGAATGAGCCATGTAAGTCCATATCAGATATATGGCTTTGGAGACAGGAATGAGCCATGTAAGCCCATATTAGATATATGGCATTGGAGACAGAAATAATTCATGTAAGTCCATGTCAAGGACATGGCATTGGCAGGATATTGTTAGACAGGAAAGACCCTAGTATCCTTAGTATCCCGAGTGGTTCAACGGGCCATTGTACAAGTTAAATTACAGTGAATTATCAGCAAAGGAAAGGTAGATTGTATTTATGAATAATGAAAGGTCAGGTAAGAAAGAAGGTAAGTGAATAAAGAAGAAGGTAGAAAATGAGATGTAAAGAAAGTTTATGATGCTAGGTGACATTATGCATAATTATCCTTTGTGATGAATGTTGTGATTTATTTGCTTGTAAACTTACTAAGCCTAGTGCTTACTCTCTTTATTTCCTTCTTCTTATAGTTCTTGCCAAGCCACTCGGGGATCGAAGGAAACGTCAGAGATCCGATCACACTATCGAAGGAATCACTTTGGTATAGTTAGACGTTTCGTTTCGTGTATGGCATGTATAGGGACTTGGCTTCTTTTGGTATGGATGTTCTTGTGATATGTTCAATGAATGGGGTGTAAATACTTGTTAGCGAATAGCTAATGGAATGACTAATCATACACATGTTTAATAGTATGTATGCTTGAATGGGAACTATCACAAGAAAACTATGAGAAATGTGAAAGTAGTCTAAAAACAGATTCAACAGCAGAAATAATGTGAATTTGAAAAATCACTAAAAATATTAGGAATGGATTTAAATAGTTAATGAGGTATGAAATTAAATCTTAATGAGTCTATTTTAATATGGAAGAAACAGAGTAAGCAAAAGAGTTGTATATTATGAGTTATTTACACTTAAGTGGGACTGCTCTAGACTGACTCTGTAATCCCCTGTTCTGACTTTGAAAATTTACGTTAAATTGTACATAAATAATTAGGTGTTATAGTTTATATTCATAGATTTCTTATTGAGTCTAGTTTTTAATGAAACAAACAGCATGCTTATTTGAATTTTTTAGAGAGATAAAATTATCTCGTAGTGAACAAAGGTCAGAGCAGTCGAACTCTGTAACAGGGGAGAATTTAACTAATAAACTGTTTTAATTACCTAAACTAAAAATTCTAGAAAAAAATTAGTAGATAGATATATGAGTCTAGTTTTAGGGAAAATTTACGGATCTTAATTTTGAGTTTCGGAACTCGAGATATGAATTTTTAAGTGACTATGACGCAGAATGGTAGTAAATTTCGAGAAGATTAAATAAATGATTTAAGGTTGCTTAAGTAATAGATTAAGTTTAGTAACGCCTCGTGCTCGATTCCGGCGACAATCTCGGTTAAGGGGTGTTACATTTCATACTCATTTGAACTCAATTTACACTCTAGGAAAAATTACCATTTTGCCCTTAACTTTTCCATAAATTCTCATTTTGTCCCTAGGCTTGGAAAATAAAATTTGTGCAATTTACTCCCTATTCCAAGCCTAACCAAAATCCCATTACAAAATTTACAGCACATGAATTCATAAAAATTCAGCATTTTTCTTCAATTTCACAACTTTACATTTTAGTCCCTAAATCATGTTTTCATCAAAAATCACTTAGTAAAAATTGTTTATCTATCAACCATCTTTCTTTTTCTACTATAAATTTCTAATTTTCAGCATATACTTCTATGACCATTTTTCATACTTTGATAACTTTACAAATTGATCCCCCAAATAGATAGATTAACCTATCCCAGATTCAAAAATATCAAAATTACTAAAAACAGACCAAGGAACTTACCCAATTTGGCCATGAAAGTTTCTCCTCTCTCACCTAGGGTTTCCATGTATTTTTGGAGAAGAAGATGATAAAATAAGATGATATTTCTTTTTTATCATATTTTAATTAATTAAATATTTCACTTTCCAATTTAGTCCTTACCCTTTTTCTAAATTTCCATGGATGAGTCACCAAAATATCTACATACTTTTCTTTAATGGTCTTATTACCATATAAGGACCTCTAGTTTTGAATTCCATAGCTATTTAATCCTTCTAGCTACTAGAATTCAACTTTTACATTTTATGCGATTTGGCCCTTCTCGTAATTAAGCACATAATTGATAAAATTTTCTTATCAAAATTTTCACATGACATTTCTATCATATTATGGACCATGTAATAAAATAAAAATAAATTTTATTTTCGCCTCAGATTTCTGGCCCTGAAACCACTGTTCCGATTTCACCGAAATTGGGTTGTTACATCCACTCACACTAATGAATCACACGCTTGCCATGACCTTTTTGCCACCAAAAAATTCCCCATTATGCATTCCATTCCCATAAAAAGTGATCCGAGTAGTAGAAAACAAGCCATCGAGTACATCAAAATTGCCTCTAGAATAGCTTTTATAAAAATATATTTCCCCCTTGTGACAAATGTTTTGTGCTCCAATTGTTGATTTTAGTTTTGATGCGATCCTTTAGCAATTGAAAAGCCAATCTCTAACCCTGACCTACCATGTTGGGCAAACCGAGATATTTCTCAAGGTTCGTTGAGCTTTGGACATTAATGATCTGTGATATTAACCCCCTTACTCGATCAGAAGTATTTGAACTATAAAAAGCAATCGATTTATCATAATTTACACACTGTCCAAAGCATGCTTCATACTCCATTAGGATATTTTTAAGAATATGAGCCCCCCATCTGTAGCCTCCCCAAATAAGATACAATCGTCAACAACCATTAAATGAGAAATTTAAGGTCTCCTTCGACATACCCTAGTCCCCTCCAACAAGCCTTCTTGCCTTGCCAATCTCATAAGAGACGGGAGACTCTCACTGTCTACCAAAAATAGACAGAGTCTCAATAGATCTCCTTATCGTAAACCTCTAGTAGGTCTAAATACCTCTTCCACTTTAGCATTAACAATAGTTAAGTACGAGACAATACTTATGCAATGCATAATGAACTCCACCAACAAATTTGCAAATCCCATTTGTATCATCATTGTAACACCCCCAAACCCGGCCTAGAAGTTAAGCCCGACTCCGGCGTGTCACATTGACGTGTTTTTGCAAAAACCTTGTTTTCATTGAAAACCCTTCTTAAGAAAAAGTTAAGTAAAATCCTTATTTGTATTTCTTTTCAAAATGAAGTATATTTAAAAGCTATTTCTTGTTATAAATTACTAATTACTTGGAAAATATTTACTGCGGAAGCTTCATTTAAAAAAAAAACAACAATAAATTTTAGATAATCTTGAAAACTGGATGAAGCAACTAAATCCATGCTTTGTTTCTAAGTATAAAACATAAGAACAATAATGAAATAAAAACCAGAGATAAGGCCTTATTACAGTCCGAACTAAAATAATTTCAAAATACTAGGAATTTTAAAAGAAATCCAAATAATAATATCTTGTTAGCTAGCCACCTCTAAATCCCATCATCTGTCGAACCGCCTACTGAGGGTCACCTGAAAATATTAAAAGAGGGAGTGAGTTTCGAAACTCAGTGTGTACAACCCTCAACAACAATGTGTATATATCATGCAACACAAGTCATATTGGGCTTGAGCCCAATCCAATAGCAGAACAGTATTAAAGCAATTAAGTGCAAAAATCCTACCCATCTAGCCTCTACACACCATCTCTGTCCAACCCTACACACCATGTGGGGATATAAATATCGACTCACCCATCCCATACACACTAATGGTAGCGCCGGTTGCGGTACTACCTATCGTTGCAGCAAAGTTGCTAATCATACATTGGGCTTAAAAAGCCATTGGTGGATCCATGGTCGTCAAGCAACCATGCGATCTTCAAATTCTTCCTCCGTTTCATCAATCGCACCTATATGCAACATACATCTCATGAATGCAACATACACATTTCCACACATTAAACACCTAGGGGTATTTTAGTCATTTCACTATCCAGGGGTATTATGGTAATTCTACCTTACAAGGGCATTTTAGTAATTCTACCCTACAATGGTGTTTTAGTAGTTCTACCCTACAGGGGTATTTTCATAATTTTGACCCTACAGGGGTATTTTCGTAATTTCTTAATAGTACGGGTTTTAATTACGAACTTTGGCCCATCAACAAGTCCTCGCGGCTAAAGTGAGTAGACACTATCACCAGGTAGGATTCAAGAGAAGAGGAGGTGGGTCACTAGGACCGCTTAAGTACCAAGCTCTTCTTAGATCCAATCCTAGACATGCATACATCCATTGCCACACTCTAACCTTGTGACTTGTCCACAGACATGTTTGATTAATTAATTAAGTTTTATTTTGCTTGAGAGTATATTAAATCTAGGCCTAGAGTCCACCATAAAACCCTTGTAGTCTACATGCTTCTCTAAAATCACATATGGCGCATCAAACCCAATCATGTCCATATGGCCTATTAAGCCCATTCACAAATATATGGCCCACCAGGCCCGATCTTGTTCAAATCATTCAACCATCAATACCAACTCATCATTTAATATCACTTATCAACTTTACCGATTTGGGCCCACGATCCCGCCGGGCCCATTTAGCCCCCTTTTGGCCCAGTTGGCCAACAGCGGCCTGGGACCATAAGATCACTCTCTTGGCCTCGGTAGTCATATCGGTGTTTCCACATGAATGTTCGCATGCTCGTGTGGTTTCCGACGCTAACCTTTTGGCTTTTCAGCTTTTCGGCATTCCGGCTTTTTGGGATTTCAGCTTTTGCCGATTTGTCATGTGTGAAGTGTATGTACAAACCTAGTTAATGAGACGTGTTACACTATCCTCAGCCTTGAACCTACAACCAATACCAATCCTCAAATCAATCCCACACTTAACTACAACATTTACCAAAAACTGAAGCCTTACCATAACCTTACCGTGTGCCACCAGTTCTTATAGCCCCTCCTTAGCTACTATTTACGAATATCCTTAGATCTGCATTAATCTTAATCGTTAAAGACGAAATCATAGGTGACTTGTTTCCACTTAAGTCACCCTTTCTCTTATTATAGACTATTCGGAGAACATATCCCAAAATCAAGAACACTTACCCAAAAGTCGAAACGAATGGATAGTTTTTCAGCAGAGACTTGTAAATCCCTATCACGTTTGTGATCTTTGAACCCTACCCTTGTTAATACAGGGTTAACAACAAAAGAGAGTTAGATAGCCCTCCGGCTTTTACCAAAACACACTAAGGATGTTTGACTAAGTACTTACCGAATCTAACCTTTGACCCTGCGGCCTAGGTAGCTATTGAACGAGATCCGGCTTTTAAAACTTGATTAAGAGTAAATAACAGCAACCGATTTGTGATGCAGGGAAACAACAAGGAATCGGCAAAAAGATAGGACTATTCAATTATAAGGGAGTATTCGACTTTTAGAGAAAGAAGAAGAACACATCACCAATAGGGATTTCGGCAAAAAGGAATGATGGTTATTCGGCAATGGAAGAAATAGAATGAGGAGGAGAAGAAGAAAAGTAATGGAAAACCAAAGAACCTTTCAAAGGAATTCGGCACCCCCTATTTATACACAAAACCGAAACTTTGCCTACCCCTAAAGTCCCAATCGGCTCTAACTCTTCCCCATCTCATCTCCTCGTTTTTCTCCCTGATAACTCCCCAATCCTTTTCCTAAATTTTCTCTGTTGATCACTCTCCTTATAATCCCTCATCACACCACTTCCACCCTTCTAGAAGGCCAAAATTAAACTCTTAAAAAATTACTAAGCTAGGATTCGAACCTAAGAGCTCCTTGCTAGCCCATAACGCCACCTTTCTATACCCTAAGTGGCGTCACTTAGCCACTCCACCACAAGGCTCTTTGATGCCATTTTTCCCTATTTTTATTTAAAAGCCCAACTACTCACTGCCCTGGTTCCTTTAATAATTAATTAAAAATTCCTTCTCCTCAAAGTTCGAACCCAGAACTTCTCCAACACCCCTAGACACTCCAAATTTATTAAACCCTTAAAGCCAACATGTCATTTATCATTTTCTTGCTTACTAAAAAAAATTATGAGACCCAAAGCCCAAAGCGTAATTTATTTAGGCCCAAAATTCGGGGCGTTACAATCATACTCCTTAAGAATGACCATTCTATATGATCGTAAGCTTTTCCCATGTCTAGCTTTAATGCCAAAAAAATTTTGCTCCCCATTCATTTTTTCTTGAACTTTGTAGAATTTTGTAAGCAAGAAGAACGTTGTCCGTGATCAATCGACCCTGCACAAATGCACTTTGAGCTTCATCAATACAACAATCTAAAACTTTTTGAAGACAATTAGCAACTATCTTTGAAATCATTTTATATAGTACCATACAGAGGCTTATAGGTCTAAAATTTATTAAGTTGAAAGGATAGGCTACTTTCAATATTAACACGATATTAGTAATATTAAGGGATTCTAGTGACTTACCTTCATTTAGAATTTTTAGATAGAAAGAGCTAACATCCCAATCGATGATGTGCCAGAATTTTTGAAAGAAAAGTGTTGGATAACCATATGCCCTAAGTGCTTTCGTTGGACCCATTCCTTTTAAAACCAAATAAATCTCATCATCCGTATACTTGGTTGTCAACATTTGATACATACTATTTGTTATACACATGTTCACACCAGCTAGAATATGATCCATATCACCAATATCTTTTGTAAATAAAAGGTTCTTAAAAGAATTCTGAGCAATCCCTTCCATATCATGTTCATCTAGGGTCACATTCTCATCTTCATTTTGCAAGCTGCGAATTTGATTCATGTGCTTACGCGGGGAAGCAAAATTATGGAAAAAAGTTATTTTTTTATCTCCTATCTGCAACTAATTTACACGTGCCCTTTGCTCCCAATAAACTATTTCCTTCTCAATCTCTAGTTTAAGGTGCATTTTGACATATATTCACTCTGCAAGCGTCTCATCATCCCTATCTAAATTGGCCAAATATTTCAAACTTCTTGTGAGTTTTGCGTAAGCCCAACTTGCTTGGCTTTAATGTGCGTTGCCCATTCCTACAAACCAATTCTAAGGGATGCTAGCTTCTCCATAACACTTCCCAAACTTGACTAGCATATTCGCCTAACTTCCTCATCATAAGAATCCTCCAAGGCCTACTAGGACTCAAACATAATTTTTTTTTACTATTTATCTTCCTAATCCATTTGAATAAGGAAAGGACAATTATCTAAAAAAGAATGTGATAAATGTCGAAAAAGAACACCGGGAAACATAGTCATCTAATCACCATTTTCCACTCCTCTATCTAGTCTTTTTCTAATATTCATTTTCTATAAATTTCCCATTTCCTAGGTAAATCATGATCCCGAATACCCATTGTCCACTAATTGCCAATCCTTTAACACCTTACAAAATCCCTCTATATGCCTTTCCTCCCTCAACATTCCTCCCACCTTCTCATAAGAGTACAAAATCTCATTTAAATCACCACATACTTTCCATGGAAAATATTGGTTTCTTTTTAATCGTCTCAGCAGGTTCCAAGTTTACTCTTTATGAACATCCGAAGCCTCATAAAAGCCCATCAACCTCCACTTCGAACTTTTCACATTTCATAAATCTCCATGTCAATATGATAATTTGAATAGTTTCAAACTTGAACCATATAATTTCCATTCCATTCTAGACTTAGTCCACCCCGTGTCCCATCATCTGGAACATTGATGCCATTTTGAAAACCAAATCTCTTACGTACCCTTTCTATTTGAATTCCATTCAATTTTGTCTTTATAAAGAAAACAAGTTAGGGATGGTAAATCTTCAGCATGTGCTGAAGTCTTCAAATAGCCAGTGAGTTTCCCAATCTATGGACATTCCAACATAGGATGTTCATTGAGCCAGTTGGCTTGCCTATTGGCAACCATCGATAAATGTTGAATATGAGATGTAGATCTCTCATCATTTGTCTCTAACAAATTCATAGAGTTAGAAATGTTAGGAGTCCAAATATCAGACCAAGACCTTTTAATTCCATCCCCATTCTCAACCTGGCTCTTCTCCAAATCTTGCTTCAGATCTGCTCGACCTAATCCCTTAGAAGATCCAACATTATTCAATTCTTCTTGATTTTGAAATCTCTCCAAATTAAATCCCAAGATAAGATTAATAATCATCCATGATTGCCTCTTAATCCTATTCCTTAAATTCTACCCTAAACCTTTTTTGTCTAGATTTACATCCCAAAAAACCACATGATAAATGATAAATTATACATATTTTTACCTCATGCCTAGCCTATATTTTAGATGGATTATTATCAATTTTGTGAGAATTGGTGCTCTTAATCCTTCTTTTTCATGTCTTATACTCAGGAGAGCATAGGGAAGAGAAAAGAATGGAAAACGGGCCAAAAACAAGAAAAATGGGCCAAAATGTGAAAACGACACGGCCCAAGAAGTCGCCACATGGCCATGCCACACGGTCCAGCCTCGACAAGCACGGCCAGGCCACACGGCCGTGCCACTATCAACAGGCCCGTACACGGCCTTTATCGAAACCACATGGGTGTGTCCCTGTCGTGAGGAAGTGCAATTTCACTCAGATTTGGATACTTAGGGGCTAAGAAAGCCATTCTAAACTCTATATAAAGACCCCAGGAGGCAACTCTAAAAGATATACTCTTTTCTCTCAAGAAAGAGTGCCATAATTCTGCCAACACAAGGAGTGAAAGCAAGGAATTACTCCAAGGGAAGCCGATTGATTCATTCTAGAAGCCAGAATTCTACATCAAGACAGAGGATCTCCCTAAATTCCTTCAGCGGTTTTTGGGTTCTTTATGTTTTGTTATCTTATTTCTTCTGAGATTAATAACAAGTCAAGTGAAGAAATCATCTAGTTCAAGACATTAATAACAAGTGAAGTCTAGGTGGATTCTCCCTTAAGTATTGCTCATATCAATCAGCTTTTCCCTAAAGTTTTCCCCAATTTACTTTTTGTGCACTTTTTGTTAGTTTTAGAATTAGTTTCAACCAATCCTCTTTTATTTTCAGGCTAGATAATAGAAAGGAAGTAAGTATTAGTGCTTTTGGTTCCCTTGGGTACGATAACTCGATCTTGCCGCTAAACTATACTACTGTTCGATAGGTGCGCTTGCCTTTAAAATCATGATATTAGTTAGTTTTTGGTGTGATCAGTTTTTATAAATTTTATTACTTAATATCACGAGTATCAAGTTTTTGGCACTGTTGCCGGGGAACTGAAATATTAAGAAAACTCGATTTCTATTACTTTAGCCATTACTATATTTATCTATTTTTAGTTTATTTATTTTTATTTTATTATTTTTCTTTCTTTTATTTTATTTTATTTTTCTTTGCTTTTTCCTTCTAGGTATTTCTAGTTTATGACTAGAAACAACCCAGCAAGACATTGCTTTTTGACGAAGATTTAGAAGCGACAATTCGCAGAACTCGCAGAGAGATCAGACGAAGCCTACAGTATCCAGAACAAGATCAAGAACAAAGGCTAGAACCTACAGAAGAGATGGAAGCAAATCAAAACATTCCACCACCTCTCGCAATAGTCGCGCCACCCGCAAATCAGGAACAAGCTCTTCGCACTATGTATGATTATGCTAAGCCTAGTTTGGCTAGTACCCAAACTAGCATTCCTAGACCTACTATTGCTGCTAATAATTTTGAATTAAAGCCTAACACTATTCAGATGATACAGCAATTGGTGCAGTTTGATGGTTTACAGGATGAAGATCCAAATTCACACATAGCCAATTTTTTGGAACTTTGTGATACCTTTAAAATTAATGGTGTTTCTGAGGATGCCATTCGTCTAAGGCTATTTCCATTCTCTTTGAGAAACAAAGCCAAACAGTGGTTAAACTCTTTACCACGAGGCTCAATCACCACATGGGAACAGATGACCGAGAAATTCTTACTTAAATATTTTCCTCTAGCTAAAACAGTTAAATTACGAAATGATATCTCTTCTTTTGTACAGATGGATTTAGAAACACTCTACAATGCCCGGGAGAGATATAAAGATCTTTTGAGAAGATGCCCTTATCATGGCCTACCTTTATGGCTACAAGTTCAAACTTTTCACAACAGTTTGAATCCATCAACAAGGAAAATGATCGATGCAGCCGCAGGAGGAACAATCAACAATAAAACACCCGAAGCAGCTTATGAGTTTATAGAAGAAATGTCACTGAATAACTATCAGTGGCAAGTCATGATGACAAAGCCGACAAAAGCTATAGGAGTTTATAATATTGATGCTGTCACTATGCTTACTAATCAGGTAGAACTTTTAAATAAAAAGTTTGATAACTTTGTTGGTTCTACGCACGCATAGCTAGTGATGCAGTGTGACACACCTCCAGTAAATATGTTCAATCCAGAATACTCTTCCTCTGGACACAGCATGGAAACTGAGCAAGCCAATTATATGGGTAACAATTCTAGACCTCAAAATAACCCTTATAGTAATACTTACAATACAGGTTGGAGAAATCACCCCAATTTTTCATGGGGAGGACAAGGAAATCAAAGACAACAGCCTCCTCCGGGATTTCAACAGCCACCACCACAACAAGAGAAAAAACTGAATCTTGAAGAGATGTTCACCAAATTTATGGCTGCATCAAAAACCCGTTTCCAAAAAACTGAAACGGCATTAAAAAACCAGCAAGCATCAATTCAAGGGCTTGAGAATCAAATCGATCAGCTTGCAAAATTAATTTCAGAAAGACTACAAGGTAGACTATCAAGTAATACTGAGCCAAATCCCAGAGAACATGTTAAAGCAATTACTCTAAGCGATGGGAAAGTACTAGCTGAACCAGAAAAGAAATCTACTCCAGAATCTTCAGGAGACAAGGCAGAGGAATCCAAGGAAAACACTCCACCAACACTCAAGGAGTACAAACCGCCCATTCTATATCCAGCAAAGTTAAAGAAAAACCGTACAGACGCCCCATTCGGTAAATTTCTTGGCCCAATTCGGTAAATTTCTTGAACTTTTTAAACAATTACACATTAACTTACCTTTTGTTGAAGCAATTTTGCAGATGTCGAAGTACGCGAAGTTCCTTAAAGAACTTCTGACAAATAAAAGGAAGTTGGAAGAATTAGCCACAGTGGAACTCAACGAAGAATGCTCAGCTATTCTCCAAAATAAACTGCCGGCAAAACTGAAAGATCCAGAAAGTTTTACTATTCCTTGTTTAATTGTTAGTTTACTTATTGATAAAGCCTTAGCCGATTTAGGTGCTAGCATTAATCTCATGCCTTACAAAATGTTCAAGCAATTAGGTCTAGGGGAACCAAAGCCCACTAGGATGAGTATTCAACTAGCTGATAGATCTGTTAATTATCCTAGAGGAATCATAGAAGATGTGCTAGTAAAGGTAGATAAATTTATATTCCCTGTTGATTTTGTTGTGCTTGATATGGATGAGGACATTGAGGTACCTTTAATTTTGGGACGTCCATTCTTAGCCACTGCTAGAGCTGTTATTGATGTAGGGGATGCTAAATTAGTACTCAGAGTTGGTGAGGAAGAAGTCGTTTTTAAAATCTATGATGCTATGAAATTTTCTAAAGGACAAGATGATTCATGTTATTTTGTTGATATTATTGATTACTTTCTTCAAGATAAGTTTCAGGAACTTTCTATCGCAGACACATTGGAACTGTGTCTTGTTCAAAGTGGGGGAGAAGACGAAGTCACCACTGAAATTGAGAAAGTAAGAAAGGAGTTAGATTCTAAGGAAATCATCACAAGACACATAAGTTATGAAAGTATAAAAATGAATGACGAGTTGAGACAGAAACCTTCCATTGATGAACCCCCTAAATTAGAGTTGAAGCAACTACCAGATCATTTAGAATATGCCTTTTTAGGGGAAGATTCAACTGTACCAGTCATTGTCGCATTAGATTTGAGCATTGCAGAAAAAGAGGAACTACTCCATTTGTTAAGGGAACACAAGCATGCTATAGCTTGGAAAATTTCAAATATTAAGGGAATTAATCCGTCCTTTTGCACCCACAAATTTTAATGGAAGATGAATTTAAACAATCAGTGCAAGCTCAGAGACGATTGAATCCCAACATGAAAGAAGTCATAAAAGCCGAGGTAATTAAACTTCTAAATGCAGGCATTATTTATCCTATTTCTGACAGTTCTTGGGTAAGTCCTGTGCAGGTTGTTCCTAAAAAGAGAGGCATGACTGTGGTGTCTAATGACAAAAAAGAGTCAATACCTACAAGAACAGTTACTGGATGGAGAGTTTGCATTGATTATAGGAAGCTGAATGACGCCACTCGATAAATTCAGATCTTATTTGATTTTGTCAAAAGTCAATGTTTATACTGACCATTCTACTCTTCGTTACCTTTTAACTAAAACTGATGCAAAACCTCGATTAATAAGATGGATTCTATTGTTACAGGAGTTCGATTTAGAAATAAAGGACAAGAAAGGAGCTAAAAACCTGGCAGCAGATCACCTTTCAAGATTAGAAAACACGCAACCCAAGTACCTTGATAAAATAAATGATTTATTTCCTAAAGAACAACTCCTATCCTTAGCAGATGCAACAGTTCTTTGGTTTGCTGATTTTCAAATTATTTAGCAGCTAACATAACCCCAAAAGGGCTGACCCATCAGCAAAAAAAGCGATTCTTTGCTGATGTGAAAAACTACTTTTGGGAGGATCCTTTTCTATTTCGAATTTGTGTAGATCAGGTTATTTGAAGATGCATTACTGAAACAGAAGCATACCAGATTTTAAATCACTGCCATTCAGGACCCAGAGGAGGACATTACAGTGGAGCTAAAACTGCTCATAAGGTACTCGAATCAGGCTTTTACTGGCCTACACTTTTCAAGGATGCCAAGAGGTATGTGACCTCTTGTGATAAATGTCAGCGAACAGGTAATATCTCTCAACATAATGACATGCCTCAGAACTATATACTTTCATGCGAAATATTTGATGTATAGGGTATTGATTTCATGGGTTCATTCCCTACTTCATTTGGGAATAAGTACATCCTAGTAGCGGTAGATTATATGTCAAAATGGGTGGAAGCCCAAGCCTTACCTACTAATGATGCTCGAATGGTAGTACGATTTTTGAAAAAACTTTTCTCTCGATTTAGAACACCTAGAATAATTATTAATGATAGGGGCACACATTTTTGCAATGCCCAGTTTGAAAAAGTCTTAAAAGGGTATGGAGTACACCATAGAACAGCTACCCCTTATCACTCACAAACTAGTGGCCAAGTCGAAGTGACAAATAGGGAACTAAAACTCATCCTAGAGAAAACAATAGAAACAAATAGAAAGGATTGGTTAAGGAAAATAGACGATGCTTTATGGGATTATAGAACTGTTTTTAAAACACCCATAGGTACATCTCCTTATAAGCTTGTCTATGGAAAAAGTTGTCATTTGCCATTTGAACTTGAACATAAAGCATTTTGGGCTATCAAGTTTTTAAACCTTGATTTTAAGCTTGCAGGTGAGAAGAGATTAATGCAATTAAATGAACTCAATGAATGACATTGCAATGCATACGAGAGCTCACGACTATATAAGGAAGCCATGAAGCAACATCATGACAAACAACTGAAACAACCTAGGCAGTTCAAAACAGGTGATCTTTTCTTACTCTACAACTCAAGGCTGAGACTATTTCCTGGGAAACTCAAGTCAAGGTGGTCAGGTCCATTCACTGTTCAAACTGTCTTTCCATACGGCATAATTGAGGTAACTCACCCCAACTATGGTACGTTCAAGGTAAATGGACATAGGCTTAAACACTACAGAGGTGAGAATTTTAAAGATTACAGGGAGGAGCTTCAGCTCCACGAAATCCCTTCGTGACACATCCAGGTAGAGCCGAGTTTAGACTCTAAATAAGCGCTTCTCGAGAGGCAACCCGAGCACTAACTTAGTAACTTTTCTTTCTTTAAAATTTTAGTATTTTTCATGCATCAACTAACCCTTTTAAATGCAAAAATTTAGGACCACACGGCCTTGCACACGGGCGTGCCTCAGGCCGTGTGAACATTTAAAGCAGAGACACGGTCGTGCACTGAGGACGTGTACAAATAGAGTGAAAATTTTTCCCAAAACACGGGCTGCCGACAAATCCCCACGGCCGTATGACATGGCCGTGGTAACCCTTCAACTTCAACACGGCCTTGCTCAAATCCCCATGCCCGTGTCCCCAGACCGTGGCCAACACTGTCAATTTGGAAACGGCCATGTACCCTTCTACACGGCCATGTGAAGAATGAAACCGATCGCAAATGGCCGTGGAACTTATCACACGACCGTGTGAAAAGCGAACACGATCGCAAACGGCCGTGCGAGATAGCAACACGGGCGTGGACTTCTAACCAGGCACACCAAAACTACCAAATTTTGATTCATATGGGCAAACCCCAAGTCACACGGGCATGCGACATGCCCGTGTGACCTAAAAACTATAAAAAGAAAGCCACTATTCATTCTCTTTTTCACTCAAACCCTAAAATCTCCTCTCCACAGCCACCATAAACGCCGCCGCCGACCTTAAAACCACCACCACGCTCACACACAGCCGACACACGCCCGTGCAACCTCACCCACACGACCGTGCAACCCTATATTTGGTTCTATTTTCTCATTTTTCTCATTTTATTTATTTATATTTCATTTTTATTTAGTTAAATTTTACTTTCAAGCATAGAATTTGTTACATTAGAATGAATAATCTAGAATGTTATAGAACATATTAGGATTGCGTGCCATTTAAGTACTCAATTGCTCGCCATTTATCTCATACAATTAGTATAAATACAAACCCATATTGTTTGTTTTTGCTACCACTTAAAATAGATTATATTTACTATTTTGGTTAGTCCCCATTTTATTTTTTTAGGTACATTGACATTTTAATTTACACATTTAATTTTACTATAGTTTGCAGTTTAACTTTGATTTTTAGAACTAATAATTCTAACTCTATTCTAGGTAACATGTCATCGCGCGGTAAGAAAGCTGCTGTCCCCGCCTCGAAGAAACAAAAGGGACCAGGTGGTTCTTCCTCCAGACCCACCTCCGAAGTTCGCCACCCATCCATCACCTTCTCTCAAACCTCGCAAGAGGAATTATTTCAAATGCTACGGGAACGTCTATTGAGCACTGGCCGATGCATAGATTGGGCAGCACTAGAACAAGTAAACCTCGCTAATTCAGTCCAAGCCCTACTCATGACGGACCCTTAGGAGCACTTCTTCCAGATCATCGAGCCTACATACATGGAGCTCACCCTCGAGTTCTATTCCACATTCCACCTCCAGACCGTCATGAACCGGTTTGATGATCCTGGAACGGTCCAGTTCCGCTTAGGAGGTTACGTACGTCACCTGAGCATACCAGAGTTTGGCTCAGCACTCGGGCTTTACACGGAGCAATTCATGGAAGAAGAAGACTTCCCCAACCTCTCCCGTCACATCCATCTCAGGCCAGTCGACTGTTGGAATGAAATTGCCCTGAGGCATCAGACATACAATTCCAGTAGCAGCAAGGCAACCGAACTCGCCCCCTCTTTGAGGTACATCCACACCCTCCTTGCACATACTTTGACAGGCAGACGTGAAAGCACAGGTGTCGTCAACACTCACGACGCCTATTTCCTATGGTGCATGGCGAACACGTACCCCATCGACCTCGCCTACTTCATCGCGCACGCTATGCAGCACCAAACTGAGCGTTACCACTGGGGCATTATATCCATGGGCCCGTACATCACACGCTTGGCCCGTTACTTTAGGCTCCTCAACATCGCGGCCCAGACATCCTCATACACTTTGGTGGGCCAAATGTCCCCTCAGGGCATCCAGACCATGCTACACATGAGGATGATCGAGCGGAGGCCAGGAGACAGCCCCTGTTGGAACGCTGGTGCCTCCAAGGCGCAGCGGAAAAATAAAATAAACAAAATGTTCCGACGATCCAAACCATGGATCCATGTGTAAGGAACGAATCGGGGTGATAACAGGTTTTGAAATTATCGAAACTTCAATTTGAGTAGACAGCGATGCCTAGGCAACGGGAATCCTGAATCACTATCGAACCAAGCCGCAACCTTTTCTGATGTTGGCCTCTACGTAGTCCACCCGATTGACAATGAACGGTAAAAATCCTAAAAAACTATTTTCAGTTATAATTATGCTTGACGGCTGCTAGTCTCTTTATCATAGTTTTGGGCTTATTTATATATACTATCTTTAGGGTTTTTACCCTTGCCATATATAACACCCTTTTAATTGGTATATCTTTATAACAAATTTTAATTCATTATAAATTAAACCGAACATAATAATCATTATTAAAATAAATATAATATTGTTTAACCGAAAATTATAATTACAATAACCATAATAAAGATTTGGGTAAACTATATTTATTTAAACTTATATACGAACCAAATTCATATACTAATGAAATTATGTTCTGATTATGTGTACAACATCCTTGTACGTATAGTATGTTCAACAATTTGATTGCCCAATTAAATTAATTCTATAATTAATTTAATTCATGTGACAATCAAAATACAATACCAACTATGTTTTACTCCGTTCATTTCAACCATAGGGTCATAGGGTGTGACCCTATAGGTTCTTGTAACGTTAGCAGTAATATTAGAACGATTCTAATGTTACAAACAATGAGTGGCATCTAGCAATGCATCATTGCTATCTAAGTTACAAGAAGTCATGATTTGACATAACCTTTTGTGATTAACCTTTCATGCATTAATCTTTAAGTCCTATATCTTTGGAATGGACACAAGTCATGGAATAGTCACACTTGCATAGTCCATCCCATGTTTCTTGATACCTTGAGTAAACTATGATACACAAATAAGTATGACATCTCATATCAACTTATTTGAGCATGGCCATGCATTTCTAGTCTCACTCAATCAAGTGGCCTGAGATATTACTCCCATTATGTAGGAGGGACTTATCCTATATTGATCAACCATATCCCTCTACATAGATTGTGGTATATCCAACATCAGTCTTTATAGAACAACCAGTTATGGTGTTCGTTTGACTATATCAAAATATACAACTCAAGATGTTGGGATGATGATGATCTCAAGTATGAGGATCATATACATATTAATCACTATGAGTAATATTGTGACAATTACATGATAATCCAAGAAACATACTCATAATGGGTCAGTCCAATATGTTGTTCTCTAACAAACATATTCATGTATTGATTCTGACACTCCATATCAATGACAACTCTTTATTATCAATCAACTACATGTTAGTCTTAAGGCATTATTATTTTCCTAGCCAACAATAATACTTGACTAAAGATCTTTTAAGAATAATCATATTATTCTCAGGACATTATTATAAAACAGTTTATTTATGTACACAAAAAAGAAACTGAAATAATAATGGTAAAGTCTTATATTAATAAACATGATAAATCAAGTATGTTATTACAACCATCTCGTGATTGATCTTTGGGCATACTCTTACAGCCCCTTCCAATATCGCCTCATCCAGGAAGGCGAAGAGCCAGAGAACATTCCTGACAATGTCCCACCACCAGAGGAGGATGCACTAGCCGAGCCACCACCCCCTTGCCGCCCATCTCGTGCAACAGCCACGATGCTGAAATATCTGAGCGCTTATCTAGATTCGAGCAGCAATGCTTCAGCGCCTCGATCACATCGATGCCACACTACAACAGATATGCCAGCACCTTCACATCACTTCCCCACCGCCACCGCGTGATCCACCTGAGGATTAGAGATTTCTATTCCTCCTAACTTTATTTTTATCTTAATTTTTATTTTTATTTTTATTTTAACATTGATCCCTATTTTTACCTTTTCCTTTCTTCTAACTTTATTTTTCTTTTTATTTTTATTGTTAGTTCATTTTATCTTTTTCATTATTTGAATATTGGTATTTTTAGAACTTAGTTTATTTTTCTTTTATTTATTTTTTTCTATTTTTCATATCGGCCAATCCCTAATGAGTAATCTCTCTTAATCCAAATTTCCCAAGACTAATAAATACTTTCGCAGTTTCAAAGGAGCTTTACAGCTCAAATCTCTACGAAAATGGGAACACCCTGCCACAACTGCCAACTCTTCCAATCTCTGTCTCACTAATCCATCCAAAGCAGGGAGTTTCATACATTTCCCTATCTTATGATCTTGTGCTTTTATTGCCACTAATGTTATCTTTACACTCTCTTTGAAATCCCTGAACTTTTCTAACATTTTGCATTGTTCTCAAATTCTCACTTTCACTCTTTGCATTATCTTCAATCTCCTATTAGGAATTAATTCTGATTGATTTATGATTTTTATTGATATGTTGAGAATTAAGACATAGGTGCTTGTACTTTGATTATTCAAACTTTAAAACACTAGGGAATCAAGCACGATAAGTTGAAATTTTTGAGAACCCCAAATTTTTTTCATAAGTTATTTTCCTTAATTCAAAGTATTATCTTGAGATTTGAAATTCACAGGATTGACATCAAAAGCCATAATTCTGGTGAGATTTTTGAGCCTTTTGAGCATACATTCTTTCGTGCTCACTTTTATTATTACTTTGAGTGAGTCAATACTGATTTGTTATTCTAGAACTTGCTTTGATTATACATGTCGAGACCATATCATTGATTTGATACACAGAAATGATAAAGGCACCTAGGATTTAACCCACTTACTCCATAAAAGCCTACCTCCATAAAGTAACCCCTAGTGAACCCCATTAAGCCTAACAACCTTTTCTTTGACTTACCTCTAATATTAACCCTTCACCCATTTTTTGTTGAATTCCATTCAATTATTTTGACCCCTATTTTTGTCGAGCTTTGAGTTGAAATCTTCATCTAGCTTTATTCTCTTTTCCAGAATGTAAAATTTCATCCAATTTATTGTATTTGAATTGTTCTAAAAACAAACGTACGTATTAATTCAGTTGTAATCTGTAATAGTTCAAATAGTTTTTGCATATTTCTATTTTAAGGCTACCAAGGCGGAAATGATGTTATTATAAGAATTAGCTCGAGAAATATGTTCCAATGATAGAGATTTTTCTAGCTAGATAATTTTTCAGTTCAATCTTGATTCTAACCCTCTTTTGTAGCCTGTAACAACACCCCTAACCAAGCCCCGTTACAACCATTACAAGACCTTTTGATCGATGTATCATATCAATCTACAGTGGTGGAGATTTGATTTTCTTGCAAGCCTATGGTAATACTTTTCAGGTTGACTAGAGAGTATTAAATTCTTAAACCCTAAACACTTTGAGTGGATAGAGTGAATCTTTAGTGAGGATGTCAACTCCTGTTAATTAAGATGGAGAGATAATTACTTAGGAGAAGGGAGAAAACTTATGTTTCAATGATAAAATTCTCAACTTAGAGTAATTGAATCTTTAATGTTCTTCTGATTGAATTATCATTGTATGATTACCTGTGGATTAGTTTGAAACATTATTAATAGCGATTGTAAGTTAAGAGGAATGATTCTTGATTAGGGATTGAGATTTTGCTTGAGGACCAGCAAAGGCTTAAGTGTGGGGGTATTTGATAAACGATAAATTATACATATTTTTACATCATGTTTAGCCTATATTTTGGATGGATTAATATCAATTTTGTGAGAATTGGTGCTCTTAATCCTTCTTTTTCATGTCTTATACTCAAGAGAGTATAGGGAAGAGAAAAGAACAGAAAACGGGCCAAAAACAAGGAAAATGGGCCAAAATGTGAAAACGACACGGCCCAAGAAGTTACCACACGGCCGTGCCACATGGCTGTGCCACATGAAGTCCATACGGCCCAGCCCTGACAAGCACGACCAGGGCACACGACCGTGCCACTATCAATAGGCCCACACACGGCCCTTATCGAAACCATACGAGAGTGGCACATAGCATGTCCCTGTCATGAGGAAGTGCAATTTCACTCGAATTTGGATACTTAGGGGCTAAAAAAGCCATTCTAAACTCTATATAAAGACCCCAGGAGGTAACTTTAAAAGATATACTCTTTTCTCTCAAGAAAGAGCGCCATAATTCTGCCAACATAAGGAGTGAAAGCAAGGAATTACTCCAAGGGAAGCCGATTGATTCATCCTAGAAGCCAGAATTCTACATCAAGACAGAGGATCTCCCTAAATTCCTTCAGGGGTTTTTGGGTTCTTTATGTTTTGTTATCTTATTTCTTCTGAGATGTTTTCTTTATTAGTTATGAACTAAACCCCTCAAATACTTTAGAGGGATGAAACCTAAGACAGATCTTGTTATTATTTATTCTTGAATTATATGATAAATACTTGAATTGTTTTTAATTATGTGTTCTTCATTCTTGATTTAATAATCCTAGGTATTACTTCAAGAACTTGATGTGCTTAAGCAGAGGAGCAAAAGTCCCTGTTTTAAAGTAGATCTACCATAATTAAGCGGAGTTGCATGCAACCCTAGACATAGGGCGACATAAATCTACTAGATTAGGGTCAAACCTAATAGGGGGATCTATAAATCGAATTAATGCAACCTAGAGGTGTTAATTAATAAAGAAACTTTTATTAACCACCTAGGAATAGTTGGTCTTATCCTCGACAGAAGTATTAACATAAGTTAGGGATCTCTACGAATCAAGTCAAGTAAAGAAATCATCTAGTTCAAGACATTAATAACAAGTGAAGTCTAGGTGGATTCTCCATTAAGTATTGTTCATATCAATCAGCTTTTCCCTAAAGTTTTCTTCAATTTACTTTTTGTGCACTTTTAGTTAGTTTTAGAATTAGTTTCAACCAATCCTCTTTTATTTTCAGGTTAGATAATAGAAAGGAAGTAAGTATTAGTACTTTTGGTTCCCTTGGGTATGATAACTCGTTCTTGCCGCTAAACTATACTACTGTTCAATAGGTGCACTTGCCTTTAAATTCGTGATATTAGTTAGTTTTTGGTGTGATCAGTTTTTATAAATTTTATTACTTAATATCGCGAGTATCACCACACCACCTTCCTCTCGGAGCCAGACACTGTTCACAATGGTAGCTCTTCTCGACCGCGCCTTTAGAGACATATCCCATCCAAATTCCATCATATTCAGACCTTGGCTAAGTTTGACAAGGCATAAATTATCACTATGGCTTAAGCAACTGCACAAAAAACAAAACAGAGTTAACCTTTCATGTCAAAATTTTCATAAGTGAATTTTAATAGAAAGATCATGATTTTCTTCCTTTGCTTCAATAGACTTATAATATCTAATTGGACCCGGATACGTAGATAATTCTTCAATCCTCTATTTAGTTGTTTCGTATTATACTCCAAGAATTCACTAATGAAATTGCTGAATTGTTTTGCAACATTCTCCGAAAAATATCTTGAAGGAAAATCATACACTTTGAATCCAAAATGATAAAAAAATCAAAGGAGCTTACATCAGATATTCATCATTCACTAATTGATAAATAACCAATAAATTGTTACTAAAAGTCCATGGAGCCCCATCTATCACTCGCTTAATATCTATCTTGTTGAGTAATTTCTGTGTGTATCATTGAAGGAAACATTTTGGTATTTATACATTTTATCACTATTCATGATTTGACTCCCTGTTCATGACTTGACCCTACTATTCATAGGACTGAAATTCTAAGCAAACCTTAGGCAAGTTAGGCATGTGTACCGCTCCAACTCGCATGCTAAATCTCACGGTCCCCTACATGCGAACTCCTTGGGTATATGTGAGTTAGTTCCTCTCAACTCATGCGAGTTGGTACCGTAAACTCCCTTGGCTATCCTCTCACTGTATGCTTGTGCACATTCATCTAGTGGGGCTTGGCGAGGTCATGGGTACGCGACACGAATCTTATCTGGGATTTAGGTTGGTAACTATTGGTGTATAACAATCTGGTCCCCCTAGTGGGCTTAAGGTGGATTATAAAGTGGCGCTCCTAGTACCATCACTTTGCGTTTATTACAGCTTACAAAATACACAGTGTCTATGTGATCTGATGTTAGCTTTGCCACATATATAGGTGGATCATCCTTATGTGTATCTGATTATTGGTGTCCCTCGTTTATTTGAACCGTTAAGATGTGGGGGGAAGAAACTCCTTTAAAAGGGGTTTTTTGAAACCCTAAAACTTACGCTCTTAACATCTTTGCAACCAGAATCAGTTAAAGTTTTCTTCAAGGTAAATCTCGGTAACTCCCCGTCTTAAGTTTTAAATTTCCTCAATTTTCTTTTTTTCTTTCTGCATTGGAGATATGTCAAGAATGAGAAGAGCTCATGGCTAAATAGTTCTATGTTGTCCCCTGTGAAAGTGCTCCTCCAAGGTTTTATTTGAGATCAACTATGTCACCTGCACCACAAAATACAAAAAAATGAATCAAGCTTTACATGCACGGGAAATTCTTGCCCATAATTTTGCTTATGAATTCTTCGTTCTCGATGGGTTGCACAAGCTCTACGACATAAATGTGGTAGTTTTTTGCTTCTCATCCATGCTTTGAAAGCTGGGCTGCACCTACTCCTACATCCATTCTTCTGTTATATTCTTAAAGAGTACCAAATCACTTTTGGTCAACTTTGTCGGTTTTCTTGGTGGATCCTTATGGCCTATTTTATCGATTGCTGTAGTTGTAGCGAAGTGCCACAGCTCACAGTTTTCTAGAGTCTATACCTATTAAAGGCCCATAACTGCATAAATTCAGTGGGTTTTTATTATTTCTCTCCCTACTAAAAAGGTGCCACAATAATTACGAATTGATATGCCAACCTTCGACTAAACTGGGGGAAGTTTATCAGGGAGAAAAGTAGGCTCACAAATGGGTTCGATTTCCTTACGGAGTGGTTCACATCTAGAGGGGATATGTGCTTGTTCAAGCAGACTATCAAGACAGATGGCTGTAAAAACCAATTAGAGAGGCTTTGTACTGGTAATCCACTGGTCATCGAAGATCTTATCACCATGAGAAATGTGTTCCTACACTATTTGGTGGGCATAGCCCCAATGGATATAAGCAGGATGATAGTAGAGAAGTTGCTAACGTGCTAGGTGCGACCTCTGAGAGACAATCACGGTCATACGTGCTTGATAGTGACGATGATGACCTAAGCCTAGTTCTGACACGAACAAAATTGAAGCTTAAAAATTTCTTTTACAGTTATTATAGGATGAGGCCTCATCCTTTGGTGGTGTTGACCTCTTCACGGACATAAAATGATGATGATGTTAATTTGATAACTTTTCCTACTAATACTAGGATTATTGGTGATGTAGACATTGTTCGTAGTTCAAGAAATGATTCTAAGAAAACCACCAGCACTTCAAGGGAAATTAACGAAGCTATGGAAATTTCTACAGCTATGGACCTACGAGCTGCTCTAAGGGCTCAACCTAAGAAGCGTAGGACTGATAGAGAGCTCTTACCGTGATAATTAGCAACGAAAAAGAGACATACACTAACAGGATGGAGTTTCGCCATAAGAGGAGGGCAGATCATGCTGGGACTTTTGCTATAATGACAACTACCCTTGCTTCTCCCTTAGTGAGCTTACCAACTATGGCTCGCGAGAATTCTCCTATCGCTACTCATGATAACCCTCCTTCTCCCAGTATCTCTCCCCTTCATCTACCTCTACTAAGGAGTTACTTGTCGAAGACAGTGGCGAGCTAGCTCCAAGTCACTAGAATTTAAGCAATAAGGCGCTAAGAGGTATCGTTGAGAAGTGGAGAGCTTCAATACAAGAGGTTATGAAGAGGAAGATATGCACTGATGACTCATTTAGGAGTCCACAGAAATTTGCATTGTTAACGTTCAACTCCTCTTTGCAAGCTTTCCTCGTTAAGGCCTCCATAATCAACTTAGGCTTGAAAGACAAAATTATTAGGACAGAGGCTACTCAAAAGGAGCTTGAAGGAAATCATAATAGCACTCATGAGTAATGGTAAGAGATGTGGACTGAGAATGAAGTGCTCTACAAATAAAATAAGGTACTTGCTAGGAAGTTAGAAGCTAGAAAAGTGAAAAATGATAAACTATCTAGAGAGGTCACGGCCTTAGGTGCTGAGCTGAGAAGGGTTGTTTAATAGTATAATGTAGTTGTGAACCGAATCACTGCAGAGCATAAGGCTACAACAACAAGCTTAAAATGGAAACAAGAAGAGGCCTTTGAAGGGTTTGAAAAAACACTTTAGGGATGTTGAGTGATGTCACCACTCAGCTCAAATCTAATATTCTTCCGCATGTTTAATTCGTTGCTGGGCCTTTTGATGTTTGCAAGGTTGATTTTGACGCTCTCGCTAAGGTAGAGATGTGCTAGTTTTGCTTTGACGTTCGCTGTCTTTTGGAAGCCGCTTGGGATGAGTTCGCATCCAAGTGGAGAAACTCAAAGGATTTTTACCTTGAGGAGAGTCCTTCTGAACCAACCCCTATGCCTATTGGTGATGACATCGCTACTGATCCTACTGTTTACAATGCTGAAGTTATTAAAGGAGAAGGGAGTGAGAGTGAGGTCCATTATAACACCCCAAAAATCCAAAACTTTTAATTTTGTGGTGTGGCTTGAAATTGGATGTTAGCACTGCTGGGTTAGTGATTTTAGAATGTTTGGGGGTGTCTAGGAAGTCCTGGGTTCAAGCATTGGTATAGGAAAAAAAAAATTATTTTTGAGCTTTAGGGGAACCCTGACTTCAAGTGCTAAGCCTTTTAAATAGTTGTGTTTAAAAAGTGGCATAAAAAGCCAAGTGGTCTAGTGGCAAGGGGGCGCCACAAGTGAGGCAAGTTGGTGTCACAAGTGTAGTAAGGAGGTCCAGGGTTCGAGTGTTTCCATGGTAGTATGTTGAGCATTTATTTTGCATCTTTGGACAGCCAGTGGTTGAGTTGGAATTGAACTCTGGAGGAGAGAGTTTGAATTGGTCAAGAGAGGGAATTAAGGAGTAGATTATAGATTGATAAGGGAGAAAATCAAGTGGATTTGGTTAGAGCTAAATTTGGAGGGTAGCACTCAAGAGTTCCGGCTGGAGTAAGGGTTTTTCTTCTCTTTTCGGTATTTGGCTTATTTTGCATTTTTGGGAGCCGAATTTTTTGCCATTCCAGTTTCATTTTCGTTTGCTTTCAATTATTTTCAGGTCATTTTCTCTCCTCTTTTACTTTTTACATCTTATTTTGGTCAAGTAGAAACTGAACCTTTTCTTCTCCTTTTCTGCCCTTTAGTCCTTGAACACTTGAGGCCGAATCTACACTCTCTCACTCCCTCAATCGATTTTGCTAGAGCCAATTTGTTCTTCGTCTTCTCTCCTTTCACTTTCTTCTCTTCTTTCTCTCCAAAGCTAAGTACGTCCCTCTTGCCGTCTTCAAAACGAATCTTTTCATTACTATTAGGTATTGACCGAATACCATTCTTTTTCTTGAGCTGATAGAAACCCCTTGTCTTCTTCGAATATTCTTTGCCTTTCTTTCAAAACTTGGCCGAATAGTATACCCTTGCTATTCAGTTTGTATCAATTGATTACATCTATACCTATTCTTCTCCTCTGCACCTTAGGAATCAGTTTTTGGGTCAACGAGTGATCTCTGCTAAGTAGTGCGGTGTTATTAAGGCTGGGTGGTTGGAGCAGTTTCGTTTATCATTCGATTGAAAGTAAGTAATCGGCTAAGGAATCATTGGTCAGGCCGAATGTTAGATCTTTGTGTGGGGCTTATGTTTTCGTTGCATTAGCATATGATTAACTCTAGTTATGGGATGGTAATAACTAATAGATTACGTCTATGATTCAAATATTTTGCAAGAAGGTGAGGGCATTGTGTAACCAATGATCTATGAAGGAATAAGCTGATTTGAACAAGGTGGGTATCGATTTGTGATTTGGGAGTAAGTTCTTTTGGATCTTTACCGATAGAAAGACTAACAATACCTTTTGATTGGCTATAGGTTCGAGGCCCGTGGACTATAGTACGATTTCTCAAAAAGGTGTGTACCCACACCACTCTAGCGTTAGATAGGCAAAAGCTGAAATGTCGAAAAGCTGAAAAACTGAAATGTTGGTGATGGCAACCACACAAGTGTGCGAACGCTCATGTGGAAAGATCTATTTGATGACAGAAGCCCCATGATAGATCTCATGGGCTTGGGCCGCTTTTTGGCCTGGTGGGCTAAAATGGGCCATATAGGCCCGATGGGCCCGCGGGCCCGACGCGAGCAAAGTTCATGGTTGGTTAGAAAGTAACGAGCCGGCCATGTTGATCACATGGTTAAGGGCAGATTTGGGCTCAGTGGGCCACACGAGAGTGTGGGCCCTATTTGGGCCACATATTAGGCTTTTGGGTCTTAGGGTATTTACGACTGCTAAAGGTGACATGAGTCGTGCTGAATGACTGTGGGCTTAATAACGGGCCGGTTGTGTACTTAGGCCCATAATGACAAATGACCGTTATGCCCCTAAAGGGTAAAATGTCTATAATGCCCCTGTATGATTTATGATTGATTTTGCATGCCATATATGATATGTTATGTTGCATTCATGTATTATTATGCTGCGTGAGGGCTGGGATTATGTTTGGAGGAAGAATATGATAAGTGAGGGTCGCATGGTCACTTGACGACTGTAGATCCATCGATGGCTTCTAAGCCTAATATGTGTTTGACAGCTCTGCTATAATATTGAGTAGTGCCGCAACTAGTTCTCCATTGGGAGTGTAGGGATGGGTGGGTCGATTAAATCCCCACGGAGTGTAGGGTTGGAAGGGACACAGAGTGTAGAGTTGGATGGGTTAATTGGGCATTGCATATGTTGTTATTGATTGTGATATGGGCTCTGGCCCAACTGAGGCTATTATGGGATAAGGCCCAAATGCCACCGTTATTGTATTGGGTTTAAGCCTAAATTGATTGATGCATGTTATTTGATCGACGAGGGTTGTACACACTGAGTTTTCGTAAACTCACCCCCTCTTTTTAATTTTTTTCAGGTGATCTTCAGTAGGTGGTTTGACGTATGGGAGGACTTGGAGGTGGCCACACTACGAGCAGTTTTAAATTTTAGTATTTTCTTTTACATTACTTTAATTACTTTCTCTTTTGGGTTTTTGTTGTAATAAGGCCTTTTCTCCGGTTTGATTTGGTTTTTGGATTTGATTACAATAGTTGCTTAATTTCTAAGTTTGAAACTTGTTTTCTGAAAAAAAACTAAAATAACACTTTTTTTAAAACCCAACGTAAAAATATAAACGTTTTTCAAAGAAAGAACTTTCGCTGTAACTGAACATGGGAAATTAACAACAAGCATAACCTAAGGTTTTCAAATATCCACTTAAGGTTTATACAATCCTACAAACATCCAAATTTTCACTGGCGTTCGCTTTAAACTTAAGTACTCTCACGAAGATGCTTGATTGAAAAATAAGAAACTCGTTTTGGAAATGTTGTTTTAACTACAAATGATTAATTATTTTAAGGTTTTTCAGCGACTTCGATTTGTACGAGACACCCTTCAATGTGACACCGCCAGATTCAGCCATAACTTTCAGGCCGGGTTTAGGGTGTTACATCTGTGGTGATCTTGATGAAAGAACTGAATTTTAATGATCTTCAATTTTGTAACTTTGTATTTTCCTTCTTTATGAATGAAAAGAATTGAAATTTTTAAGTTTATTTTTAATGTTATAATGTTTTACCTTTTCACGAACTTGAGCAAATTTTTAATTTAAACAAATTTAAACAATTTTTGGATACTTAGGAAAATTTTAGCCAATTTTAAACTTAAATCGGAAGCTTCAACTGTTTTAGAGATTGCAGTGTTGAACTTGCGAGCCTTAAAGCTACAACTAGGAGCTTCATGTCACACTAACTATTTTAAAGGTTACGATATTGAACCTATGAACCTTAAGATTATAGCTAGGAGCTTGGGCTCTCGCTAATTGTTTTGGAGGCCATAGTATTGAACTTGTGAGCCTTAAAGCTATAGCTGGGAGCTTGGGCAAGCACTAACTCTTTTGGAGGCCATGATATTGAACCTATGAGCCTAAGATTATAGCTGGGAACTTGGGCTCTCGCTAACTGTTTTAAAGGTTGCGATATTGAACTTATGAGCCTTAATATCACAGATGGGAACTTGAGCTCTTGCTAACTGTTTTGTAGGTTATGGTATTAAACCTAGGAGCCTTAAAACTACAGTTGGGAGCTTCAGCTCTCACTACCTGTTTCAGAGGCTGCGGTATTGAACCTGCAAATCTTAAAGCTATAGTTGGAAGCTTAAACTCTCACTAACTGTTTTCGAGAGATTATATAAAATAAGCATACTATTAAAAGAAGATCTTTTCATTAAAGTATCAGAGTTTACACATAATACTTTTTATAATGGCGTGCATTCCATGTGCACGATAGAGTTGCACCTTTTAGTCTCGCCAACTTGTACACTCTGTAGCTCATCTTTCCTTGTTGCGAAGCTGGGAGGCTGGCTTTAATGTTTATAAGTACAAGGTCACCAACTTGAAACTGTTTGTTTTTTACTTTAGAATTGTAGTAGCAAGCTACTTGTTAAGCACATACTATGTCCCTAATTTTTGCTTCTTCCCTAACCTCATCAATGAGATCAAGGTTAAGTTTCATAGCGTCTTGGTTGGCATTTTCATGAACTATGTTGTTCTATGTGACCGCATGCCAAAATCAGCGAAAATCACTACTTTTGTGTCGTAAACTATCGAGAATGTTGTCTCACCTGTTGCAGTGTGAGGGGATGTTTGCAGGGCCCATAAAATTTCAGCTAGTTCCTCTAACCAAGCACCTTTAGCCTCTCCCACTTTCTTATTCAAAGCTGTTAAAATCTTCTTATTCAGAGCCTTAACTTACCCATTTGTTTGGGGTGTTTTCATAGAACTTTGAGCCAAGGCTATATAGAGATTAACACAAAAGTTCTTGAATTTCCTCTAGAATTGCATACCATTGTCCATGGTTACCAGACGTGGTACACTGAACCTACACATAACCGACTTCCAAAGGAAATATTTCATATTCCTCTCAATGATTGTTACTAAAGGCTCAGCTTTAATCTATTTGGTAAAGTAGTCCGCGACCACTATGAATTTGTCTATGCTGTGGCTATAGGGAATGGGTTGAGGATGTTGACTCTCCAAGTTGTAAACAACCTAGGGCTTGCCATGATTTAAAGAGTTTCCTATAGATGTCGTTGTACCTGGGCTTACCTTTAGCAAGAATTGCATGTGTTGTGCATATTTCTAAACTATGGGCTAGTAATGTCTCTGCCTAAAGATCTTTTGGACGAGAAATCTACCACCTAGGTGGTTACCAAAACGCCTTAATGAATCTCTAGCATCACATACTCAACCTTTGACGGCGTAAGACATTGTAGCAATGGCTATGAGAATCCTTTTTTATACAATACACCCTCTAAAAGGGTATACCTAGCAATTGTAGAACAAAATAAACCATTTTAAGTTGTTATGCAATCAAATAGTTTAATGGCTAATGATTCATTATCCAGTTATCTAGTTCGTTGACTTAAATCATTGAGATATGTGTAACACATAACACAGATATACATACCTCGTAGCTTTGCATTGTAATTCTGCAAGCTCGTTTTTATCTAAATAGTCATTTATTCCCTGCAGTACATAAACTATAGGAGTCATCCATGTGCCTTCTTGATCTATAGTATATACTTGGAATGCATCGTAACTTGGGTATAACAGCTCGGTTTTAGCTAAGTCAGAACAGTGGTTTCGAAACTACAAATCTGAGGTCGTAAAATTATTTTAATATTATTTTTGGTGTTTACTGCATGTGATTAGATATGTGTGAATGTTTCGTAAAGAAATTTTACTGATTTAGTGTTTAATTCGGTAAAAAGGACTAAATTGCATAAAACGTAAAATATGAGTTCTATGAGTTAAATGAACCAAATTTTTATGGAAATGAAAAGAATGAATACTTGCCTAGTAAATAAACCATTAATAGAATTAGTGGACAACTTTAGACATAGTTTATATGAGTTTTTAATGTTTAATTAAAGGTTAAAAATGTAAATTGGTTATTAAGGTTAATTAAATAAAACCAAAACCATATTTTTGTGTTATCATCATCCTTAACCGATTCTCACAAGCAAGAATAGCCATTTTTAGGGCTAGACATTCAGCCAAGCTTTCATTATCAATTAAGGTATGGTTTTTATGCCATTTTTAATGACTTCTACATTTTTGAGCTCGTTGCAGCTTAATCTAGCAAGCCCATACCTTCGTTTTTAAAATTGCTTAAGATTTTGAAAGTTTCCATTGATGAATAAGCATGTATTTTGAAGTTTCTTGATAGATTATGAATATTTGTTGAGAAATATACAAGTTTTGTTAAGTGATTTTGTGTAAAAATCTAATTTGGGACTAAATTATGAAATGTGGAAACTTTGTGGTTAAATGTGTGAGAAAGAGAAAAAATGGGCTGCTAGGGACTTACATGAAATTCGGCCAAGTATGGGTCTACTTGAATTGTGTGAATTATGTGTATTTGTGAAATAGGGACTAAATTGATAAAATGTAAAAGTTTAGGGGTAAATGTGTATAATATCCCTAATGTGTGTTATGGGTTAAATTGAATGAAAATGTGATTGAATGAGTTGAATTTAATATTATATAGGTCAAGAAAAGAGGAAGCCGGACTTAGATCGAGGCAAGAACAAGATACTCGACTAATCGACTAGTTTCGTCATTTTGACGTCCGAGGTAAATTCGTATGTAATACGTATCATTTTAACAATGTTTATATGCTTTGAAATGAATTAAAATGTGAATGTGAAGTTATAAGTGTGTTCGATGATGATACGATTATATGAGGCACTAAGTGTGCGAGATCAAATAGCTTCGGCTAAGTAATTGGCACTAAGTGTCCGAGAATGAAATAGCTTCGAATAAATGTGATGGCATGATCTTGTGATTGTGATGAAGTAATAAAATTAATTGTACCTAAAAACTAACCATTATCACGATAAAAGGCAAGCGCACCTATCGAACAGTAGTATAACTAGTGGCAAGACCAGAATATCAAATCCAAGGAACTAAAAGTACTAGTAATGACTTTCTTTCTATTATCTAGCCTAAAAATAAAGAAGAGGTTTATTTAAACTAATTAACTCTAAACTAAACTAAGGATGCGACAAAGAGTAAATTGAGAAATTTCTTTGGGAAAACTGAATGATAAAGACAATACCTAAGGAAGAATCCACCTAGACTTCACTTGTTATCTAACTCTGAACCAGACGATTTCTTCATTCGACTTGATTCGTAGCGATCTCTAAATTATGTTAATATCTCCATCGAGAATAAGAACAACTAATCCTAGGTTGATTAATTGAAATCTCTTTCTAATTAAAACCCCTAGTCTTGCATTAACTCAATCTATGGATCCCTATATTAGATTTGACTCTAATCCGGCAGATTTTCGTTGTCCTATGTCTAGGATTGCGATTAACTCCGTGTAATTATGTTGGATTTACTCTTAAACAGGGACTTTTGCTCCTCTGCCTAAGCACATTCGACTTAAATTAATATCCCGAAAATATCAATTCAAGAATTAAAAACACAATTAAGAACAAATCAAATATTTATCATATAGTTCAAATAACAATAACAAGATTCATCTTAGGTTTCCTCCCCCTCTGGTATTTGGGGGTTTAGTTCATGTTTATAAAAAGAAACATCTCAGAATGAAGAAAATAACAAAACATAAGAAAACCCAAAACTTCTAAAAGGATTAAAGGGAGATCCTCTATCTTGATGTAGATCCTGGCTTCTGAGATGGACCAATCGGCTTTCCTTCGAGTAATTCCCTGCCTTTAGCTCTCTGTCTTGGCGGGAAGACTGTACACCACTATAGTTTCCTCTTAGGGTCTTTATATAGAGTTTGGAATGTCTTTCTTAGCCTCTAAGTAGCCTTTTCCGCGTGAAATTGAACTTCATTACAACAGGGACACGCCCGTGTGCCACGCTCGTGTGAGTTGATGTTGGGCCATGCTCAAGCCTGTTAATGTGGCACGGCCGTGTGACATGCCTTTGTGCTGAACTCCAGGCCGTGTTGATTATTGATTTGGGCCTAATTTGCTCGTTTTTGGCCCATTCCTTGCTCTTTTCTCTTTCTTATGCTCACCTAAGTATAAAACATGAAATTAAATGATTAGGAGCATCAAATTCCATAAATTCAATGATAATTCATCCATAAATGTGCTAAATGTGGGATAAAAATATGTATAATTTACAGTTTATCATGGCACTAAGTGTGCGATATCGTTTTAGCTTCGGCTATTTATTTGGCACTACGTGTGCGAGTTCATCGAATATTTAAAGTTTTCGAATGATTTAACGTATTGAGCAAAGAGATGATAAGTTGAAAGATAAATACGAGAAAGTACAGGTACGTACTAAGCCTATGTGTTTGTTGGTACTATGTGTATGAAATTTTATGGAATTCTATGAAAACGAGTAATGATCTTGAGTAAAAAGGAAAGTTGAGTAATGTGATATGATATACCAAGCTAAGTGTTGAGTAATACATGGAAAGGTTTAAGTAATTATTAGTGTTTTACTATGAATGTATTATGTTTATTGATTAAATTATTTTTATTTGTTGAGTTAAGTATATTTCATATGAGCTTACTAAGCTTTATAGCTTACTTGGTGTATTTTTACCTATTTTGTAATGAATCGAAGCTAGCTCAGATTCAGGGATCATCAAGAATCGTCGTCACACTATCGATCGTTTATTCGGTACTTTTGAAGTTGTAAATATGGTATATGGCAAGTATAGGCTAAATTATATCTTGGTACACATTTTGAATTATGAAAACATAGCCATGTGATTTGGCTTGTATATGTTAATAAATGAAGTATATGTTATGCTTTTTGAAATTGGTCATTTTGGTATGGATGCTTTGTTGGTTAAATAGATTAATATATGGTGAAATGATGATGGTGTTTTAGGGTTGAGAAATGGCATATTTTGGTAATGAATAGAAATGGTGAATTGGTATGTTTTAATGTTGGAATTGGTAGTTGAATTAATGTCGAAATGTATGTTATGGAACAAGGTAGATGGATGATATTGGCATATTAATTTGGTACATTTTGAGTAGGCAAATGTGTTTAGTAATGGTTGATATTGCTTTAGTATGAAATGTGCTTAATTTGGATATGATTTGGCTGCCATATGTATGTGAGGTGGTGTATTATTCTGTGTTTTTGTAGGGTATGAATTATGGGTGAGAAATGTGGCTTTAAACAAGCCTATTTTCATCCATACGGGCTGAGCACACGGGCGTATGGCTCGACCGTGTGTGACACATAGCCTTGGTACACAGCCGTGTGTCTCCTGAAGCTTATTTCAAATTTATGTTAGGTTGTTACACGGGCCAAACACACGGGCATGTGGTAGGCCATGTGACCCAAGTCAGTATACCATCAGTATTTCACACGAGCTAGACACACAGGCGCGTGGTCGGCTGTGTGGACAAGTTAGAATGTATGCCCTGTTTTCACACGGTCTAGACACATGGGCGTGTCTGGTGGCCTTGTGTGCTTATTCACACGGGCGTGTGACCTCTATAACCTATAAAAATTTAAGTTTCCAAAATTTTTATATGTGATCGGTTTAGTCCCGAACCTTTTTAAAGCATGTTTAAGGTCTCGTGAACCTTCATAAGGGACAATGTAATATTGTTGATTGATAATTGATTATGTTTGATTATTGAATGCAAATTGGTTGTTAAATGATGTGATTTGCTTGGTAATACCTCATAGCCCAATTCCGGTGACGGATATGGGTTAGGGGTGTTACATTGGGGCTTTCCTATGTTCCAATAGAATCTTTCCCCTTTACTTAATGACAATGGAAGATGCTAGCTTGGACAGAGCATCTGCTCGTGTGTTATCGCTCCATGAGACCTATTTTATTTGTATATTATCAACCCGTGCTAGCAACTGGTTACAATTGAGTAGTATTTCAACCCTAACTCATTGACCTCATACTCATTGTTTAGCTATTTGGCGACCAACGGGGAATTAGTATGAACAATTAGCGCTCTCGCTCCTAGTTGGCTAGCTAATTGTAACCATGATACCAATGCCTTGTACTCTACAGCGTTATTAGATGCCTGAAATCCAAAAGAGAGTCTATATTGCCACTCGTTTCCTTCGTGATCCACCAAGAGTACTGCTTCTGATCCAGTCTTTGTCATAGAACCATCAACATAAACCAATCAATCTTTTGATTTGTCAGTGGTTATAGTTTCTTCCCGTGGCGAACTAACTATTATGTTACATGCAACAAATGGAAAAAAAATTTAATACAAGTTGGAAATTTGTCATAAGCCATTTGATAACTTTTGAAAAGAGTTATATTTCATGTAACAGCCCGATTTAGGGCCTAGTCAGAATAATGATTACGAGACCATAAATTCAAAGTAGAAATATATGTTTCATGATTGTTTTAAGGCCTATGATATGATTGCATGGTTGTGTGAAAATTTCATGAAGAAATTTTATGATTAAGTGATCAATTTGTCTTTTAGGACTAAATTGCAAAAATTTCAAAATATGAAATTCTAGAAGTTTTAAGTATGAAATAGCATTAGAAAATTTATTAGAGGTTCTTATTTAGTAATTAGACCATTATATCTTATGATGGACAAAAATGGACATGGAAGGGAAAAATCTCAAGGAAGGGCCTTAAGGGCATTTTGGTCATTTAGTTAATAAATTAATAAAAAGGGAAAAATCAAGTCAAAATTGTGTCCATCTTCTTCCCCCATGTGCCAAAAATTGAAGAGAAGCCATAGCTATGGTTTTGCCCATTTTCAAGCTCAAACTAAGTGCATCCTAGCCCCATTTTTAATGTTCTTTACATTTTTTAGATCTTTGAAACATGATCTAGCTATTTTTACCCTTATTTTAAGCTAGGGTTCATGTTCAAAAACTTACCCATGTATGACATGCATGTATTTTGATGATTAATGGAGGAATATAGAAGTTTGATGTATAGTAAAAAATGATTTGAAGGAAAATGTGAGCTATTATAATCTTAAGATAGGTTCAGCTAGGCTTGGGTAACCAAGAAAATGAGTACATTTCATCATACGAGCCTAGGGACCATTTTGCAATTATGTGAAAGTTTAAGGGCAAAATTATAATTTTGTCAAAGTATGATTCATGGTCTGTTTTAGTCAATGTGATAATTGAATAAGTGAAATTTGACATTATAGATCAAGAAACACGAAGTCTGGACCTAAACCGAGGAAAGAACAAGGTGGTGGACTAAATTGAACAACTATCTGTATTTTGGTACAGGGGTAAGTTTGTGTGTAGTAAATCAACATTATGTGATTATGTTTTTAAATTCTTGATATTGCATGAAATTTATATTCTTTTTATGAAACTGGTTAATGAGGTCTCGATAAAGAAATGATGAAGTTATGTTATATCGAAGTCCCGGTTGAACCTTAGGAATAGAAAAGATACCCTTGTCACAACATTAGATTAATAAGGTCTCGTATAAGACCATATCTGGGATATGGCATCAGCAACAAATTGAGATCCCGTGTAAGACCATATCTAGGACATGGCATCGGCATCAAATAATGATTCCGTGTAAGACCACATCTGGGACTTGGCTTCAGTATGAAATCGTATAAGACCGTGTCTGGGACATGGCATCGATATACGATCTCGTGTAAGACCATATCTGGGATATGGCATCAACATCGATATGAGATCCCGTATAAGACCATATCTGGGATATGGCATCGGCATCGACATGTGATCCCATGTAAGACCATATCTGGGATATAACATTGACATATTACCACGTGTATGACAATTTCCGAGTATCCTTCAATATTCCAAGTGATTTAACGGGGAAAAGAATTAAAGTTTATGTTAAAGATGAAAGAGGCTAAAGTTATGTGATGGAGTGATACAGGTACATATGTGAAACTCACGATAAATGAGTCCGGTATGTAATATGTGGTCGGTAAGAATGAGCATGAGCAAGCCATGTCAATGTTCACTTGAAAATTATGTGTTAATTCATAGTGTAATATATGGATGTTATTACAAGATTTTATGTTGTTTTCCATTACATGCAAACTTACTAAGCTTTATGCTTACTCCCTCTCTTTTCCCTTTTCTTGTAGTTTCGCCAAGCTAGCTCAATGATCGAAGGGCGTCGAAGCTCGATTCACACTATCAAGCTATTCTTTTGGGTATAGTAAAGTTTGATCATTTTGGGTATGGCATGTATAGGAACTTGGTCATTTTGTTATATGTCATATTGGTTAGCCAATGTGTTGGCTAGTGATGTTACTTATTTCATTTTGTAAATGGCCATTGGAATTGGCCAATACTAGTTAAGTTATATTTATTCAATGATGATGAAATTTATGAAAGCGCAAGCTTACATAATTGAATGAGTAATGTGTGAAGTATATGCATGATGAACGTAGTATGAAATCGAGGTGTGGATGTCTCGATTGTGGATATTGGAGGTGTATTATTGTCATGCTATGTGTTGTTGGAAATGGAATAAGTGTGGTTGCTTTTCAGGTGGCAAATGGCTTGATAAATAACCTTCTATTTGTCCACAAGGGTAGACACACGGACGTGTGTCTAGGTCGTGTGTGACACACAGTCAGCCCCATGGGCGTATGTCCCCTGCATCCAAATTTAGCAAAACAAAATGCCTAATAGTAAATACACAGGCAGAGACACGGCCGTGTGTCTCAGTCGTGTGAAGGACACGGCCTCAGGACATGGGCGTATGCCCAGGCCGTGTGAAGTCTACACATTAATTGTGGGAATTAAATTCGCCACACGGACTAGCACACGGGTGTGTGACTTGGCTGTGTGACTCTAACTGTTTGCTGACATCGTAAATAGAATGTCAAGGTTTTCACACACGAGCTAAAACACGGGTGTGTCATGACCGTGTGAAGGACACGGGCCATAGATACGGGCGTGTGCCAGGCCTTGTGAAAACCCCTGTAGGTTCAAAATGAAAAATAAAATCCGCACAGACTAGGGACACGGGCTTGTGTGACCATACGGCCTGCCCACACGAGCGTGTTCCTTTCCACACGGGCGTGTGGCCCTGTTTTGAACAAAAAAAAAATTCTAACTGTTCGAAAGCTTCCAGTTCAGTCCTGAACCACTCTATATGTATGTTTTGGGTCTCGTAAGCCCATAATAGGGACGTTATGAATACGAATGAAAAGTTTTATGTTGGAATGAAAATTTATGTCTTGATTTTGTATGATTAAGTATGTTAAGTCCAGTAATGCCTCGTACCCAATTCCGGTGTCGAATACGGGTAAGGGGTGTTACATTTCATGCCTTTATACCTAGCTAATTGCTTGTACTTAGGTACATTTAGTTTCACTTTAGGAAATTTCATTAGTATTTTTCCTTAATCATTACATTAGGAGCTTGGACTATGTTTAAATGTTATTTGTTACTTTTAATTTCTTATGAAAGGGCTATGTTTGGTGGATTTGCAGGTGCAGGATGAGAAACAAGAAATAAGGAATAAAGGTTACCGAGGCAAAAGGGTGGACGGTTCGCCAACTTGTATATCGTGGCAATTCACAATTATGGGAAAATGACCGAATCAATAGTCAACGCGTACCAGTTTAGCCAACTCTACTTGTACCAGATAAATACGCCTAGAAAAGAGGAGATAAATCTTGGGCTGTTGGTTTTATCTTAGAGAAAAACAATTTAAAAAGAGGAAAAATATCATGAGATAATGAGTTGATAACCACTTACCTAAAAGAAAGGGATTTTAAACCAAAAAGAATTTAAAAAGAGAGAAGATAATCTTTAGTTGTTAGATTTACCCTAGGTAGAGCTTATAAATACGCCCAAGGAGGAAACCTTAAAACACAATAGAAAACATACAAAAATAGAGAACAACAAGACAGGAAGATCCTAAGGTAAGAGTAAGAGGGTTCAATTGAAAGAGGAAGTCATACTCTTGGCTAACACAGGGCACTGCACTGCTAAAGTGTGGACCAACAGAAGTTGTTCTCCCGAAGTTCTTCCATTATTGCCATCATGTTCTCTTATGAATTGATTTGGTTGTAAATGATGATGATGGTTTGGAATTATATTTTCCAATCGATGAATTAAATCTCATTAGGTTGGGATAATTTGATGACACTTAACTGTTTTTAATTTTCATGGTATAAATCTGATTATCTTGCTGCCCATTCAATTGTTTAAGTGCAATCCTTAGGAATAATCAATGGTATATTATTCTTGTTAAGTTAATTTAATACGGAAAAGGTTAGATTAATTTAACTAATATTGGATGGCATGAGCAAGCATTTGAATGATGCTTGCATCATACTGAAAGAATTACACAGGTTGTTGTAGTAAGACCCTGTATGAGTAGGGACAGTAACTTGAGGTTTTCCCCCAAAAGAGGCAGACCACTTTAGGACTGTTCTACACAGTAAGTTAATCTAGATTTTTCCATGGCATTATCGATAGTGAAGGTTGATTTTGAATAATCCCAACCTACCGCATAAATATCATAGACACTATATCTTTATTCTTTGCCAAAGTATCTTTGTGACAACATATTTAGTAGTTATTTATTTATAAAATATTTGCATATCACTCTCATATTTTCTATTTCATTCTTACTATCACATTTGCCATAGCATTTCCAGTTATTTACTAATTCCATATATTAGTTATCATTGCATATTTACCTTAGTTTTGCCATAACATTTCATTCAATTGTTTTACCATAACTTTATGCCTCAATTCGATCCTTGTGGGAATGATACTCACTCATCACTTTATTACTTGAACCGACGTGGAAACTTGTACAAATCACATATCATTTTACATGCGACATCATTACAAAGGTAGCGTAGTGGACCAAAGACTGTCATTGAGACTTGTTGTAGAATAAAGTTCAAATATATTATTTTTCATTACATAGTATGGAGTTTATTATTTATGAATCGAGTTACCTGAGGAGTTGGTAGGTTCCTTAAATGAACATTCGACCATGAAGTCAACAAAAACTTGCCCCTTTATCGCAGTTCGCGGTGTGAACTCTATACCAAATTTGATGAGCTCTATACTTCATTTAGTCACTCTTATAGAGGTGTTAGGTTTAGAAAAAATTCTTTGATAGGCTAGTTCATCACGACTACCATGGGGTGGGCTTGGAAATATGGTCACAACTTCTGAGCTGCAATAATTACAGTAAAAGTGAGTTTTTTTCAACTTTCGCATACCTAAGTACGGCATTTTGCAACACCTTACTGATGTAGCATATTGGGAACTATCGAACACCCTCTGCCTTGAGTAAGACAACTATCATAGTTTCATCAGATGCGTGAGGTATAAGTAAAGGGTCTCTCATTCATGAGGTGACATTAGTAATAGAGGAGATGTAAGATACTCTTTAAGCTTTCCAAAAGCTATTTGGCATTCCTCTGTCCAAGAAAAAGAGGTGCACAAGACCTTGAATAACGGTAAGCATTTGTCAGCCATTTGTGACACAAATCTGTTGAGCGCGACAACCATTCTAGTCAACAGTTGGATATCCTTTATTATCTTCAGATGGGGCATTTCTAGGATGGCTTGAATCTACTCAAGATTCATTTCAATTCCCCTTTCTGAGATTACAAAGCCTAGAAATTTTCTAGCCCTGGCCCTAAAGGCACACTTGTTTAGGTTTAGTCTCATTTGGTGGGCTCGCAATACTACAAATGCTTATGAAAAATTATCAACATGCTTGGCAAGAGTAAAGTCATTTGTAACATGTCATCAACATAAACCTCAACATTTCACTCGATCTACTCCGTGAAAATTTTGTTCACCAGCCTCTTGTAAGTTGCACCTGCATTTTTCAAACCAAAAGGCATCACACAATAGAAAAACAAACCTTCTTCTATAACAAAAGTTATTTTCTCTTGGTCTTCGGGAGCCTTAGAGATCTGATTATATCTAGATAAAGCATCCATAAAGCTCATGAATTCGTTATAGGAGGACGTGTTAACAAGTCTATCAATCGAAGGAAGAGGGAAGCTATATTTGGGACAAGCCTTGTTGAGATTGGTGAAATCTATACACATTCTCCATTACCACTTGACTTCTTCACTGCTACCACATTTGAGGTCCAATCCGGATATTCAACTTCCCTGATGAATCCCGCAGCCAATAGCTTTGCGACCTTTTACCTTACAGGCTCCACAACCTGCGGTGTAAATTGTCTCCTCTTTTGCTTCACGAGTCTGGCTTCGAATAAAACATTCAACTTGTGCATAATTACCTGAAGGTCCACCTTTGGCATATCTACAGCGGACTAAGAAAAAATGTCAGCATTCGCTCTCAAGCAATGAATCAAATTTTCCTTTTCCTTACTCGTCAGCGCAGACAAAATTCTAACCACCTTATCCTTACTACCACTAAAAAGCTACAAAGTTTCCATAGCCTCAGTAGCTTTTGGTTTCTTAGCTCGCTCCTTGCATCTATTATCTAGGTTATCCAAATCCAACAACTGACCATCTAGCTTCAACTGCTACAAACCCTACCCTTGTTGTTTCTGCTCATGGGCTTGTTGTACCGACAATATGTGACATTGTCTGGCTGCTCTCCAATCCGATTACATGTAATGCACCCTAGTCTTAGTGGAAAACTTTATTTTCATACAGAAAGCAGCCACCATCATCCTTTCCATCCTTATGATTGGGCACCTAAAGATAGCATTATAAGGTATAGGATGGTCCACCATAAAAAACTGGACATACTCTTTGATGGTGTGCTTGCCATCTCCTAAAGTCACTAGGAAGGTAATAGAGCCTTTTACTTCGACAAGGTGGTTCGCAAAATCGTACAATGGGCTCACTTTTGTTAGTGTCTTCTACTTCAACCCCATTTTTTGAAAAGCATCCCAAGTTAGACACTCTCACTATCCACAAGAATCCTTCCTCAAAATTGTCAATTGTTGTTGTCACTATCATAGGATCGTTTCCATCTTCATCACATACTAAATCTTCATCTTCATGACTAAAGTCCATCTTTCACCTTTACTGCTGATGCCTCTTGGGTGAACTAATAAACATGACACCCTTGAGGTGTGCCTTCCTCTTAGAGCTAGAGATTTCCCATTCTTCATGCATTCCAACTATTACGTGGATAGTACCCCTAATCTTCTATTTCCTTTTAAGGTTACCCTGCAAACTCTGACCTTGATAGGAAACACCCTGATCAAAAACTCAGTGAGCTCGCAGTTTTTTACTGCTTCCTCAATGGTATCCTTTAAAGTGAAACAATCTTCGGTCTTGTGCCCAACATCATTATGAAAGGCACACCTGCCTCTCTACTTGGATCTTCTTGTAATGTGCCTCATTGGAGATGGCTTAGGATGAATTCCAAAGCTTTTTACCTAGTTCAAAATGTAAGTGTGAGTAGCGTTCAAAGGAGTATACACTTCGAACCTACTATGTGGGATGTATCTCTTGGTATCCTCTGGTTGAAATCACTGAGGAGCACTGAAAGAATCACCTTACACTTGATTTCTTTGCTATCCATCACCTCTTGCTTACAACGACTGGTTAGGAGGACCCTGGCTGTTGCGAGCTCTCTCTCTGTTTCTAAATTGCTATCTTCCCTCTGAAAAGTGTTACGTTATGCCTTCTTGATCTTTTCTACTTCTGTGAATTTGTGGTCCCACTCGTACAAATCAGCCAGACTCTACCGTCTGTTATCAATAAAGAAGTATTGCACGTGGTCATGTTGTACACCTATTATGAAGGCATCAATAGCCCATTGATCCTCCAAATTCTTCCTAGAAGGACTCACCCTCTCTCTATTTCACCGACAACAGTCCCATTAGTGTACTCATGGTCATTCTTTGGGCTTTGAATCTCCTTGAAAACATTTTTCCTAATTGAGAGAAGCTTCAAATTAAGCCTTGGGGAAGGGATAAATACCAGTTCTTTGTGCTTCTTTTAAGCGTCATGGAAAAAGCCTTACATTTCATTGAATCTGACACTCCCAATATGTTTATATAATTATTGTATTGCATCAAGTGGGCTCACGGGTCCTTTCTCCCTTAAACATGTCCTTTGGGACCTTGAAATCACATAGCAAGCTCACTACTGTTACTTAAAGAGCCAATGGATTGTTAGAATAGAATAGACAATCCATATCTTGAGATTCGGGGTGCAACGCTCTTACATCTCATCGCAGTTCATCCATCTTGTTTTGTCACTCTCTTGCTTGCATGCCTAGAGCTTTGTCCTATGCATTCATATTGTCATGAAAATTAGAAGTGTTAGAGTTTACCTTCTTTCCCAACTCTTCATTCTATTTTAATAATTCCTACTAAAGAGTCTATTGCTACTCAAACCGTGCTTTTTGCACAACCATCTAATCCTTCATAAACTTCACATGTTCCTAGAGAATGAGAAACTTTTGCGACGATGCTTCTTGGTTGGGATGAAGTGGCAACTCATGACCATTGGATATGTTCAAGTCTAATGGACCGGAGATTCCTTGATGAGGCATATTGTCGAGATTCTCCGGTCGATCGGTGAACCATCCGATAAACAAATCTATTTTGTTAGGCTGGCTACCAAAGCCTGAGGCTCTAGCTTGTCTCGACGACAAATTAAAGAGGAAGTTATTGTTTGGGTAAGCCATTTTTTTCTTTGAAACTGAAGAAGTCTGATGATCGGAACTTCTCTATGCTCACCGTACTAATTGTTGAGTAATTTTCTATATGTATCATTGAAGGAATCATTGGAGTATTTATACATGTTATCATTATTCACGATTTGACTCCACTGTTCATGACTTGACCCCCACTATTCAGGACTTGACCCCACTATTCATAGGACTAACATTCTGAGCAGACCTTAAGCATGTTGGGCACGTGTACCGTTTTAAGTCACATGCTAGATCTTGCGGTTCCCTACATGTGAACTCCTTGGGTATATGCAAGTTGGTTCCTCTTGACTCATGCGAGCTAATACCGCAAATTCCCATAGTTGTCCTCTCACTGTATGCCTTGCACACATTTATTGGTGGGACCTAGGCAGGTTGCGGGTAGGCGACTCGGATCTTATCTGGGCTTCAGGTTGGTGACTATTGGTGTATAACACATATCATGGTAAAATTTGAACAAATATTGCCTCTTCCCTTAATTTGAGATCTGAACTCCCTTAAAGGATGTCAAAGATTTGCTATTGTATTCCTCATTTCCAAAAAATGAACTACACTTGCTGTAAGAAAACATCCAAATAAATAGAACTCATAAGCCAATTTCTGGGATTCCGAATCAATGGGTAGTAATATCGCCTCTTCTTCCCCATCGTCTATTTTTAAGCCCGCCATCTCCTTCTCCATGGCTATATCTAAACAACAGTAAGAACACAAGACAAAAGCAAAGGTAAAACAACAAAAACAGAGAAAAAACAAAAGAAAAGAAATATGCTTCCAAAAGACATAAGCAAAAGATAAAAACGTGCTACATAGAGTAGAAAAAATTCATGCTATAGAGAGCAGACCTACACAGTTAATTGTTTTCGTTAATTATATTAAGTACTAAAATTTACTAATTTAACAAACTACAAAATTATTATTTTTAATAATATTGCCTATGTGTTAAAAACATTTAACTTTCTTTTATAGTTTTTTAAACATAAAAAGGAAAAATAAAAAAATACTTTGAAAGTGTTTAGATTTTATTTTCATATATTTCTACTTTTATTTCGCAAAATTGTTGAATATTAATTATAAATTAGACTCGTAAGTTATTTTTTGAACAAACACTCAAAATTTAACATATGATAACTTAAGTTATAGTTTTCATATATTTCCAATAATTATTAAAGATAAGTATTTTAATCAATTATTTTATAATAAGTTGTTTTTTTAGAGTGTCAAATAATTAAAATTTTAAGTTTGTCAATATTAATTTATATAAATGAAATTATAATACCTTGTCAATACTTATTAAAAGTAATAATAATTTATTAAAATAATAATTATACAACTAAGCAAATTTTAATGAGGCACAAATTTTATTGAATGTATCAATTAATTTTTAAAACATTTCAACAATACTAATATTTAAAAAATAATAATAAATTAATATAAACATTTAATTTTTAAAATTTCTCGATAAGTAACTCATTTACCTTCTTATCATTTTCTACATGTTTTTACTGAAAAATTCTATTATTTTCTTTTCATTATGAACTATCAAACATATTTTTTTTTAAAATTAAATCAATGAAAATATGAATTTTAGTTAATTTAATATTTTCAATAAATTACTAAAACAATTTTAAATAAAATTGTCTATAAAAATAATAATTAAATATTATTTAAAAAATAAAAAAATCACATTCATCGAACTAAAAAGTAAAGATAATATTGTGATAGAAAACTTATAGGTGAAATATTCCAATACTTCTAAAAATGAAAAGATTTGAGTGGATTTACCCTTGTAGAAAAATGTAATTTTTTTATCTTTCATATTTTTTTTATGATTTATACTAATAATTTCGTGTTTAAAATTTAACTTATATACTAGAGTGTAATATTTATTGATTTTGTAAAAGAAATATCGATAAGGAAAGGGAGAGAGTGAGAGCGAGACGTTGCCGGTCAAGATGGCTTGATTCGTGCATTTAGGGCAAAAGCCGTATTCTATGTTTTTGCTGGCCATTAGAATCAACTCTGCTCTCTCGTCCACACAGCTCAACACATAAAAGTCATATTGAAAATTTCAAAGTAGACCTCATCACACAATTCTACTATACCTGTTATCAGTCAAGTTGAAGGGTGCAATTTAAGCCTTATTGATTAATTTTGGCCACCGACGGTACTTAGATCTTCCTCAACTTCTAACTTTAAAGTCCAGTTATTGGGAAATCAGGGGTAGGTAGGGACTCGTATTCCAATCCCGTAATATATTTTTTAAGTATTTTAAATATTTAAAATTTTAAATTAGTAAATGTGAAATTATACTTTGATTCCTCTCTAAAAATGATAAAAATTTGATTTAAAAAAACTATAAAGATATAGGCTATTAAAATGATGAAATTATATTTTTATTATTGTAAAAATTACAATTTAATTTCGCCTCCCCCTAAAAGAATTTTCTAACTTGTGGAAAATTAAAGTTACTTGGTTTTTGTTTTATATAAATAATATAAAAGATTAATTATAAAAATGGGGTTAGTTGCAGATTATTTATGAGAATGGTATGTTTTGAACAATAAAAATGGGTCACGCTACACTGTTAAGTGACTCCGACCCTAACAATATAATAATCATCAACAAAGCATTTGAACTAAAAATATTTTAAGTGGTGTCGTTGTATAGGATAGCGACACCAAATTTTTTTAAAGGGAATATATATAATACAGATGAAATATAGAAGAAATACGAACAAAAATATTGTTGTCGATTAAATCATTGGCAAAATCAATTTTAACTTAAAGAAAAAAATTATGTAGGGATCAAATACGGTAACTAAGTAATCAAATCAAGATAGAGGTGTCGCTTGACAGAGCAGGATGTCATTCCTAAAAGGTTAGACCACAAGTCCAAAAAAAAAAACTAGGCATGTACTCCCCCATTTGCAAATATGGTAAGGCAAACAAATAGTTGGTGTCTCCCACCTTGCGAACGGTAAGAAAATGAAAAGAGTTGATGTTTGGGTTTTGGGGCCGCTTGTAGAAGAGTTAGGTTAGTGCTTGTGAAAAAATATAATGTCGGTAATGACAAAATATCTCAAATAAATAAATAAAAATAAAATAAAAATAAAGAACACACAGATTTTACGTGGAAACCCTTTCGGGAAAAAAACCACGGGCAGAGGAGAAGAAAATTCACTATGTCGAAAATTCGAATCAATACAAGATGAATAGACTATGTCTATTTATAGGCTTGTAAAGCCATATTCTATTAGGATTGAAACACTTTATCCTAATCAATATAAAATAGATGGAGTTTAATAAGGTTTAAAAAACCTTATTCTAAAATAAAATAAAAGAAGTCTAGTTCTATTTGGATATTACTTTTATTTTATTTTCCATCTTATTTTATTTAAATAAGAATTTGGGTCACTTAATTCTAACAATCTCCACCTTGACACGAATTCTCAATGAACAAGTTCTTCATCGCGAACTTTCAACGAACAAGTTCTCCACCTCTTCCAAAAAACCCCTTAAGGGTTTAACTTCAACGATGAACACCAACCAAGTCTAAGCAATGCCTAAACTTGGTTATAGGAAGTGACTTAGTCATCATATCTGCAGGATTTTCATGAGTACTAATTTTGCTCACAACAATATCACCACGAGCAATAATATCACGAACAAAATGATACCGAACATCAATGTGTTTTGTTCTCTCATGAAACATTTGATCTTTTGTAAGGAAGATGGCACTCTGACTGTCACAAAATACTGTACTGATTTGAAGGTCTTCATTGAGTTCACTAAATAGTCCCTTCAACCAAATAGCTTCTTTACAAGCCTCAGTAATCGCCATGTACTCAGCTTCAGTGGTAGACAAAGCGACTGTAGTTTGCAAAGTGGCTTTCCAACTGATTGCACAACCTCCAATTGTAAAGACATAACCTGTGAGAGATCTTCTTCTATCAAGGTCTCCAGCAAAATCAGCATCAACATACCCAATGACTCTATCTCTAGTTCTTCCAAACTGTAAGCAAACATCAGTAGTACCTTGTAAGTATCTTAAAATCCACTGAACTGCTTTCCAGTGTTCTTTACCGGGATTCGCCATGTATCTGCTAACTGCACTGACTGCATATGATAAATCTGGACGTGAACAAACCATAGCATACATGAGAGATCCCACTGCACTAGAGTATGGAACATGTGACATGTACTCAACCTCATCATCTGTTTGTGGAGACAAAGCTGATGAAAGTCTAAAATGAGCTGCTAAAGGAGTACTAACAAGCTTAACACTCTGCATATTGAACCTGCAAAGAACTTTCTCAATGTACCCTTTCTGACTTAGGTACAATTTACTTACTTTTCTATCTCTAAGAATTTCCATACCAAGTATCTTCTTTGCTGGTCCCAAATCTTTCATCTCAAATTCTTCACTTAGTTGGGCTTTGACTTTTCTTATCTCTCCTTTATCTTTTGCTGCTATCAACATGTCATCAACATAAAGGAGTAGATATACAAAAGAACCATCATTGTTTTTCTTATAGTAAACACAACTGTCAAAGCTACTTCTTTTGAAATAATGAGAAGTCATAAAAGAATCAAACCTCTTGTACCACTGTCTTGGTGACTGTTTCAAACCGTAAAGAGACTTTTTCAGCAAGCAAACATAGTCCTCCTTTTCTGAGACTGTAAAACCCTCTGGTTGTTGCATGTAAATATCCTCCTCAAGTTCTCCATGCAAAAAAGCAGTTTTAACATCTAACTGCTCAAGCTCCAAATCATGCATGGCCACAATACCAAGCAAAGCTCGAATCGAACTATGCTTCACAACTGGGGAGAACGCATCTGTGAAGTCCACTCCTGGAATTTGACTGTAACCCTTTGCAACAAGCCTTGCTTTATATCTGGGTTCTTTAACTCCTGGAGTCCCTTCTTTCTTTTTATACACCCATTTACAACGAACAGCCTTTTTACCTTTTGGAAGTTTTACAAGATCCCATGTTTTGTTTTTGTGGAGTGATTCCATCTCCTCTTGCATAGCAAACATCCACTTTTCTGAGTCTTCACAACTAACCGCCTCAGAATAATTAGATGGCTCTTGATTTGCATCTATATCTTCAGCCACATTTAAAGCATAAGCAACTAGATCAGCCTCAGCATACTTCTTTGGAGGTTTAATTTCTCTTTTAGTTCTGTTTTTGGCGATAGAGTATTGTGGTGAAGAAGCAACTTTATTCTCAATTTTTGTACTGGCTTGAGGAGTTGACTCTGTATTAATCTGATGCTCCACCTGTTTTTGATTTTCTTTATTGGAAGGATCTTTAAGAGATAAGTTAGGTAGCATAGCAGTTTCATCAAAAATAACATCTCTGCTAATCACAACTTTTCTATCTTCAGGACACCATAACTTATATCCTTTAACACCAGTTTTATAACCAAGAAAAACACATTTAATAGATCTTGGTTCCAATTTTCCATTATCAACATGAGCATACGCAGGACACCCAAAAATCTTTAAATCAGAATAATCAGCAGGGTTACCAGACCATACCTCTTGTGGAGTCTTTTTCTCAATGGCAATGGATGGAGATCGGTTGATCAAAAAACATGCAGTAGAGGCTGCTTCGGCCCAAAATGACTTTGGTAAGTTGGCATTTGATAACATACATCGAACCTTCTCCATGATCGTTCTATTCATTCGTTCTGCAATGCCATTTTGCTGTGGAGTATGACGAACTGTTAAGTGTCTCACGATTCCTTCTGACTTACACAGTTTATTAAACTCATCAGAACAGAACTCTAAGCCATTGTCTGTACGGAGGTGTTTTATTTGTTTTCCCGTCTGTTTTTCAATCATAGTTTTCCAAGACTTAAATGCGGAAAACACATCACTTTTCTGCTTCAAGAAGAACACCCAAATTTTTCTGGAAAAATCATCAATAAAAGTTAGCATATAATTAGCTCCACCTCTCGAAGGCACTCTGGATGGCCCCCACAGATCAGAATGAATATACTCCAAAGTTCCCTTCGTGTTATGAATTCCTCTTGTGAATCGAACTCTCTTTTGCTTCCCAAAAATGCAATGCTCACAGAACTTCAGTTTGCAAATTCCTTGCCCATCAAGAAGTCCTCTTTTGCTTAACTCTGCCATACCATTCTCACTCATATGCCCTAGGCGCATATGCCAAAGTTTAGTAATATCATCATCTGATAGGGAAGAGGAGGCGACAGCTACATCACCAGTAACAGTAGAACCTTGCAGAACATATAACTTGGCAGTCTTTCTTTGCCCTTTCATCACAACGAGGGAACCTTTAGAAATCTTCAAAACCTCACTTTCAGCTGTGTATTTGTACCCTTTTGAATCAAGAGTACTTAATGAAATTAAATTTCTCTTCAATTCTGGAACATGTCGTACGTCACTAAGTGTTCTGACAACTCCATCAAACATCTTAACTTTAATCGTTCCAACACCTGCGATTGTACACGAAGCATTATTTCCCATCAAAACAACACCTTCAGGCACTATCTTGTAATTTGTAAACCAATCTCTATTGGGACTCATGTGGAAGGTGCAGCCCGAATCAAGGATCCACTCATTGCTCAATTTAAAATTGATGACTGAAGCGACTAAAAGTTCACCATCACTATAGTCTTCTACAACATCAGCTTCACCGGAATTTTCTGGTTGTTTTCCATTTTGATTCGCAGCCTCCCTTTTGATCTTATTCTGTAGCTTATAGCACTCAGATTTAATGTGCCCTTTCTTGTTACAGAAGTTACAAGTTTTACCTCTGTTTGAAGACTTTGATCTACCCTTAGATTTACCGGGAGGATTTCGTTCTTGTGTCCTTCCACGATCATCATCAACATTCCGATCTTGTCTCCCACGAACAATGAGACCCTCCCCCTGAGAGTCGGTTTTAGCCACAAGATGCTTCATCTTATCATACGAGGTTAAAGAATTATAAACCTCATCGACTGTGAGAGACTCACGGCTATATAAAATTGTATCTCTAAAGGTTGAATAAGATGGGGGCAATGAACAAAGTAAAATCAACCCTAGATCTTCCTTATCATACTGAACCTCCATGGCCTCCAAGTTTGAGAGAATTTCTTTAAACACTGTTAAGTGTTCGTGCACAGATGCACCTTCCTCCAAACGATGAGCATAAAGACGTTGCTTCATATACAGCTTGCTGGTTAGAGTTTTCGACATGCATATTTGTTCCAGCTTTTTCCATAATCCAGCGGCGGTCTTCTCCTTCATCACATCTTGCAAAATTTCATTAGACAAATGCAGATGTAACTGTGTTAATGCCTTTCGATCCTTACGCTTCTTCTCTTCATCTGTTAATGTTGAAGGCATCTTATCTATCCCTAGTAGGGCATCCTCTAGATCCATCTGCGCAAGAACTGCTTGCATCTTAATCTGCCACAACGCAAATCTGGTGTTGCGATCCAACAGCGGAATTTCATACTTCAAAGACGCCATTAACGTAATTGAGATGAAAAAACCCGGAAGCTCTGATACCAATTTGTGAAAAAATATAATGTCGGTAATGACAAAATATCTCAAATAAATAAATAAAAATAAAATAAAAATAAAGAACACACAGATTTTACGTGGAAACCCTTTCGGGAAAAAAACCACGGGCAGAGGAGAAGAAAATTCACTATGTCGAAAATTCGAATCAATACAAGATGAATAGACTATGTCTATTTATAGGCTTGTAAAGCCATATTCTATTAGGATTGAAACACTTTATCCTAATCAATATAAAATAGATGGAGTTTAATAAGGTTTAAAAAACCTTATTCTAAAATAAAATAAAAGAAGTCTAGTTCTATTTGGATATTACTTTTATTTTATTTTCCATCTTATTTTATTTAAATAAGAATTTGGGTCACTTAATTCTAACAGTGCTTACCTTTGCAATTTATTTATTTATTTGTTATTTTTTATTTGTGTAGAAATTGTATATATTTTAATACATATAATAATGTTATGCTTTTATTTTTATTTATTTGTGTAGATTAATAGAAACTTTCAGTTGAAAACGTTCCGTTAAGGGTTTTTTTTGGCTTTTTAATAAATATACTTATGTTTTTATAATTATTTATTTATTTGTGTAGAATAGAAAATTTCAGTTGCAAATATTCGGGTTAAGGTAATTTGTTTTAGTATTTTTTCAGTTTAATTGGTGGTTAACATTATTATATAGATATTTTATTTAACTAATATGAACAAAAAATTTATTTATGAAAAATGAGTTGCTCTAAAAATATCAACATGAATGTTGTAATAATTTAGGATTTAAGATCTATATATTAAGAAAAACTTATCTACGAAATGGGGTGAAAAAATTGTTTACTATAATGTTGTTATTATTTTTATTTGTTATAGATAATTTTTTTTAATTATTTGTTTACTTTAACTTATGTTTTTTATTTGTATTAAAATAATTAAATAATTTGTTTTTAAAAAATACACTTTATGTTTGGAAGCGTTTTATTGTTTTAATATAATATGTTTATTTAATTTTGTTTGTACAGATATATCCAAATGATTTCATTTGATTAGAGCAACTGGTCACACTGCAATGACGATTAATATGCAGGAAAAAAAATTGTTATTTTCTATTCATGGTTAATTTATAAAATTGCATGTCAATAAAATTTTAATTGACATACTTGACTAATATGATAATTGGTTTGGATAGGGTGAGTATCGCATCTTGAGAGCGCATGTCCATGCTCCGCTTTACCGGTCGGACGATTGTATTTTCTCATATTTGAATGCCGTGAGATTTGGAACGACGAAATTGATTAGGACATTTGAGCTTAGGGCTGACTTGATATCGACCTTGGTTGAATGGTGATGCTCGAAAACCCACACATTTCATTTGTTGTGTGTAGAGTGCACCATCACTTTAGAAGATGTTACGTTGCAACTAGGGCTCTTAGTTGACAAAGCTGCGATCATGAGCTCAGGTGACCGAACCTGTGAAATTTTTCTATAAGTTGCTTGGATGATCATCGGTTGGCGATGCTACTAGTTTTAGCAATTTAAAATTTAGTTTTCAAAACATTACCGGATAATGCCTTTAAGTGGGAGATGTGTGTTGCTCAGGCATTTATATTGGAATTGATAGGGGATACTCAAGTCGGGCTCATCCAATAATATAGTCCATTTGATGTACTTGCCTCCGTTGGAAGATTTTTGAGTTGCTAGTTCGCGCAATTGGAGTTCAGCAATATTAGCAACATTGTCCCATGAGCTTTTTCAAGCAACAAAACACGATATACAATATATAGACAGTTGCCTACTATTACTACAGTCTTGGGTATTGTACATGATGTCATTTCTAGCATCACTGAGTCACTACTATTGTTGCAGTCCTGGGTATTGTACATGATGGCACCTAGTGCCTATTGGATAAATTCAAAATAGTAAGGTGTGCCCAGTGCTAGTCAGTAAAACTGAAAAATAGATGTGCCTAACACTGGTTGATATAACCGAAAAATGAGTGTGGCCAGCACTCCCCAACACGTAGTTGTATAACCCTGAACTCTTCTTATCCTTTGGCATGCCAACTATATCCGACTCTACCCAAACAGTTAATAAGGTAATAGTTTCTCAATTTCATTACATAATTTCATCAACCAATCATCAATTCTTAGACATGATAGCATATCAAATAACAATACTAATGTAATTTCACATTTATAACATTATATTATATTTTCATATATATTCAATTCAGTCCTTATCAGTATCAATCGGTCTGAATCGAATCAATTCAACTTATTTCATAAAATCATTACTTCATCACATAACATATGTAATAGCCCGGTTTTAGCTAAATCGAAATAGTGGTTTCGAAACCACAAATTTGATGATTTCATTTTATGTGTTTACAACATGATAGCAAGTATGTGTGAAAATTTCGTGATTTAATTTTATCAATTAGATGGTTAATTTTGATAAAAGGACTAAATCACGTAAAATGCAAAAGTTGCATTCTACATGTAAGTGGACAATTATGACCATCCATTATGTGTTTATATATGTTTTTATTAAAGGTTATTATGGTAAATTAGTAATTAAGTTATATTTTAATAAAACCAAAGTTAAAAATTTGTTTCATCTTCTCCATTTACAACTGAAACAAGCAAAAGAAATAGGTTTTATGAGCTTTCATGCATTTGGCACTTGTAAAGCTTGATTAAGGTACGGTTTTAGCTCGGTTTTTTATGATTTCTATGTTTTTGTAATCATTGCAGCTCAATCTAGCTAGACTGTACCTTAAATTTCAAATTTGTTAAAGATTTTGTGAGATGCCATTGATGAATATTCATGCTCTTTGATGTTTGATGATGAAATATGGAAGTTAGATGTTAGATTATCATGTTTTGTAAAGTGATTTTTAGTGAAAATACAATTTAGGGATTAATTTGTGAAAAGTGCTAAATTTGTGGTTAAATGTGTGAAAAATTAGAAAATATGGGTTCTTAGGGACCCTATAGTAATTTGGCCAAGCATGGGTTTTGTTGAATTGTGTGAATTTTATGTCAGTGTAAAATAAAGACTAAATTGATAAAATGTGGAACTTTAGGGGCTAATGTGTAAAAATTCCCAAATGTATATTTTTGGATTAAATTGAATAAGTAGATGAATAAATAAGTTAAATTTGAATTTATATACATCAAGAAATAAAGAATTAGGATTTAGATCAGGGAAAAGCACGGTTATCTAGTAGTCGACCCGATTCGTGAATTCCGAATACGAGGTAAGTTCGTATGCTAAATAATGTCCTTAAATTGTGTTATATATGTTTATTTATCATTGAATTGAATGGAATGCCGAATGATGAAATATGATCAAGAATCGACAGAATTACGAAGTCTGAAAGTCATGTACGAACCTTAAGAATAGTATAGAATACAAATGTCATGACATTAAGATTACCAAGATGAGATTTCGTGTAAGACCATGTCTGGGACATGGCATCGATACGAGATTCGTGTAAGATCATAGTTGGGCTATTAGCATCGATATGTGATAACATGTAAGACCATATCTGGGATATGGCATTGTACGAGTTATATGAGATTTTTGAGTATCCTTATCAATTCCGAATGGTTCAACAGGCCAAGTCAAGATGAGAATGAAAGTATAAACAAAATAAGTGATATAGGTACGTACGAAACTCATATGAATATCGAATAGAAGAAGATTGATGAATGAATATGTGATCATGTGTATAATATAAAAGGTTTGTGTTTGAAATATGAAATAGCATATTATGTTTATTTATGCTTGGTTGATTAAATAGTATATATATGTTATGCTAAACTTATTTTCATACGAGTTTACTAAGCTTTAAAGCTTACTTTTTGTTATTTTTCTATGTTTTAAAGTGAATCAAAGCTAGCTCGGATCCAAGAGTTTTCGGGAACATCATCGCACTATCAAACATCTAAGTTGGCACTTTTGAAGTTATACATTTATGGTATACGGCATGTATAGATTATATGTGGTATTTTGGTTGTAAATATAGCCTTGAGATTTGGCTTGTAAATGATGTTAATGCTGATGTGTGTTTGATTCTTTGAAATGGCTTGATAATGGCTATGGTTTGATGTATATAATGAATTGGCAAGTGGTATGTTTTGATGTGATTGAGGTCGAGTCATTTTGGATATTAAATGGTTAATTAAATAATGTGGATGAATGCTTAAGAAAGGTATTATTGTGGTATGAATTTATAGGTCAAATTGGTAGCTAAATGTTATATATTTGAATTGATGAATTGATTGAATTGAGAATGGAATTTTGGTTATGAATTAGTGAGTTATAAGTTAGCATATACTTGTATGAATTAAGGTTATGGTCATGTTGTTTTGGTATATGTTTGAGTAAGTGAAATGGTTGAAATGGTATAGTATGATTTGTGCATGAATTGGGTATGGAATGATATAATTTGGTTGCCTATTTGCACTTAGAAATGGTGCCATTTATGCTATTGTAGGTATGTGCAATTTGGGTGAGAAATATGGCTTTAAACTAGCCTATTTTCATCCACACGGCTGAGCACACGGTCGTGTGGCTCAACCGTGTGTGACACATGGCCTTGGTACACAGCCGTGTGTCCACTGAAGCTGAATTAAAAACCAAGTCAGTGAATTACACAGCCTAGACACACGGGCATGTGTTCGGCCGTGTGACCTAAGTCAGTATACCCTCTAGTTTTCACATGGCTAAGCACACGGTCGTGCGGTCAACCGTATGGTGCAAGTCAGTATGTATACCTTATTTTCACATGACCTGTGACACGAGCGTGTCCATAGCCGTGTGAGGCACATGGCCTATTCACACAGGCGTGTGGCTCCTATATGCATGAATATTTTTCTATGTTTCTAAAATATCTTTATGTGATCAGTTTTGTAACACCCCTAACCCGTATGCGTCGCCGGAATAGGGTTATGAGGAATTACAGATCATAACATGGCATATAACATACATTTCTCATATATGATTCAATTTCACATAAATATCAATCAAACATAATCATATTATCCCTTATAAGGCTCTACAAGACCTTAAAACATGCTTGGAAAAGGTTCAGGAATAAACCGATAACATTTGAAAGCTTCGAGAAACATATAAAATTTTCTTCAATATATAGGTCACACGCCCGTGTGAACAGGCCATGTGCCTCACACGGCCACAAGACACGCTCGTGCCCCAGGCCGTGCATAAACAGGGCATATATACTGACTTGGGTCACACGGCTGACCACATGCCCGTGTGCCAGCCCGTGTGCCACACACGGCCAGTAGACACGTCTGTGTGTCTAGGCCGTGTAACTCACTGACTTCATTTAACTAAGTTACAGCGGACACACGGTCGAGTCACATGCACACTCGATCGTGTGGGCAGAAATTAGGCTTGTTTTAAGCCATTTTTTCCTCACCTACATTCAATTACCTTTAAGAATACATATAACACCTTATTCACATACAATTTGGTAGCCAAAACAACCATTTCAATAAACATTTCCTCACCATCAACCACATTTATAACATGACTCAATAATCATTTATTAACCATCCATCTACCAAGCCAAATTAAACATTCTATAAACAATTATATACCATAACCTCATTAATTAAATCAACCTATATGACCTTATACAACTTGAACCTTCATCATGAACAAGTCAAATCTCATGGCTAAATATACATCAAACACATAGACACCATTTGTCAAAAATTACTTATACACTTCACAAATTAACTAGCCTAAATATGCCATATAACCAATTTCACAGAACTTTTAAATACCGAAACGATAGCTGGATAGTGTGATGAGATCTCCAACGACTTCCAACCTGAGCGAGCCTTCAAAACCCTATAAACATAGGAAAAAAATAACACAAATTAAGCTATTAAGCTTAGTAAGCTCGTATACTTAATTACACAATCAACTATGAATTCCACTCGACTATACAATTCCATGATTGTTTGATTTTAATACATCTTATCGATTCATCCACAATGTCATAAGCATAAACGAATAAAGATATACTACATTCAATCCAATAGCTATGACATTTATATTTCCAAATGAACCATATGAAATCTCATAAATTTCCATCTACTCATCACATGAATTTCACAACCAGCACTTACTTGTCGATTTCCGTACGAGTACCTGAATAGATTCACATCATCACTTATATTTTTTTGCAACAACATCTTTACCCATTATCTCGTTTAAACATCGAGGAAAACACATTATCTCAATTCAATATTAATAAATATAATGGATTCATAATCCTTTTACATTTCACTCACAAACTTAAAATGAGTTTCACAAGTTTCTTTGATTCAATGTTCATATAACTCAAGTACATACATGTACCTTCTCGTATTTAACTCTTGCTCATTCACATCTTTGGCATGTCGGTTATCCATTTGGAATATTTCTGGATACACAAAAAACTCGCACACTTAGTGCCAAATAAATAGTTGAAATTATCTCAATCACACACACTCAGTGCCAATATATATATAGCCGAAGCTATTTCAGTCTCGCACACTTAGTGCCAAATAAATAGCCGAAGCTATATTAACCTCGTACACTTAGTGCCATGGTATATTTACATAACCAAACCTATTTCATGCTCACACGCTAAGTGCAAATATACTGCCGAAGTTGTCTCGGTCTCGCACACTTAGTGCCAATGTACATATATATATTCGTATATAATCAAAGCTATTTTAATTTCGCACACCTAGTGCCAATACATAATCGAATCATTGTCAAACATGTCTATAATCTCATATTCATAATTTATACAATAACAAATCATTTTAAAACATCCTTATGACAATTTATCCACAATTTCGCACACTAAGTGCTCATAATTAGCTGAATCGTCCTCAAACACTAATGGAGTCTCGTACTTAATAACATTCATATTTCATTTCAATATATAATATTTACCACAATTATATCAATTAAACATTTGGACGTATATAATTTAATGCTTATTAAACATACAAACTTACCTCGTTCGTTGTAACAACGAATTAAGTCGATTAATCCAATACTTTGTTTTCCCCCATTCTAGATCCAAATCTCATTTTTCTTGATCTAGATAATAAAAAAATTTACTTATTTAATTATTAATTTATTCAATTTAGCATAATTTACACATTTGGGAAAATTACACTTTTGCCCCTATTATTTCACACTTTTACAATTTATTCCTTATCACATAAAATCATAATTTGATGCAATTAAGCCCTTACCCAAGCTAGCTAATTTTCATATAGATCCCTAGCAGCCCAAAATTATCATTTATTTCACATTTTAACCACTAAATTTCTACATTTCAAAATTTAATCCAAATTTGATATTTTACTAAAATTCACTTAATAAAACTTGTAAAACTATCAACAAAGTTTCATAATCCATCATCAAATATCAAATAGCACATGATTTCAACAATAGCAGCTACCAAAATCATTAGCAGTTTTGAAAACGAAGGTACGAGCTAGCTAGATTAGACTGCAACGATTCCAAAAACATAAAAATCACTAAAAACTGAGTCAAAACGAACTCACATGCATGGATGATAGCTAGCCGGACTTTGAAGCTATTTTCATGGCTTCCTTCACTCCCATTTTCGGCCAAGAAGATGACAATCAATTAAAATGGCCTTTTTGTTTTATTAATCTATCATTTAATTACCAAACTACAAAATTAACCTTATTATAAAACATTTATAATCACTTAATGCTTGCCCATAATTGTCCAATCACATTATGGAGGGGTTAATTACAACATAAGGACCTTTAATTTAATGTTCTATAGCTATTAGACACCTTTAGCTAATAGAACTCAACTTTTACACTTTACGCGATTTAGTTCTTTTTACCAAATTAATTACTCAAACGGTAAAATTTCTTCACGAAATTTTCACACAAGTCTAATATCATGCTGTAAATATTAAAATAATAGTAAAATAAAATTTTCAATGTCGGATTTATGGTCTCAAAACTACTGTTTCGATTAACCCTAAAAACGAGCTATTACAGGTTTAGTCTCGAACCTTCCCTAAAGCGTGTTTAAGGTCTCGAAGACCTTTATAAAGGACAATATGAAGATGTTTGAATGATATTTGATAATGTTTGACTATTGATTGTGGAATGTTTGCTTAATGATGTGATTAGATTTGTAATACCTCATAACCCTATTCCGATGACAAATACGGGTTAAGGGCGTTACAACTTATCCTATTCAGTCCAATTTAAGGTCAATTCCATGATTATTTCAATTTTTAATTCATCATATTCAATTTAATCCTCTATCTTACATTTTTGTACCGAATCGTAAACAATTAAAATTTCAATTAAATATATTTACAATTATAATTCTACATGCATAACAATTTAAAACAATCATACCATATGAACTTACTTGAACAAACAGATGACAATCAATTCTCTAAGGACTAATCAACAATTTTGACTTTTTCCACGATTACTTTTAATTTGGTCCAATTCTCTATCTATAAAATTATTCAATTCAATTTATCAATTTCAACCCTCTTATATCACCTTATTATAAACACATATCATCTCAATTTCATTATTCAAATGCCCCTAAAGTTTTGTATTTTATTCAATTTAGTCCCTAAAATCGAACTTATCATATCTTCCAAATTTGAACTACAAATTTTAAACCCACTTCAAATATGTCTATATACAGCCTTTTATTATCACAATTTACAAAAATTTCATACCAATTTCAAGATATTCACAATTTAGTCCCCAAACTCAAAAGTAATAATTAGTTTCACAATTTAATCCTTGTTCCATTCCTAAGCCTTTAAACCATCATTTTAACAACCAAAAGCTTCAAATATCTCTAATGGTAACACTAAAAATCTTTAACAATTTTAAAAATGAAGGTATGGGTTAGCTCAATCAAGTCATAAAAAACATAAAATTTATGAAAAACGGGCTGAAAACCCACTTACATCCAAAGGGCCAAATGTTTATAGAATTACGAGCTTTTCTTTCTTCTACCATGGTGATATTTCGATAGTGAATGGTGGAAGGGAGAAGATGACAAGCTTTCCCTTAGTTATTTCTTATAATTTTAACCTTAAATAATGTTTTATTTAAATTTTAATCATGTAATTCACCAACATTACACACCGACCGTCCACTATCATGTTAGGGTGGTCAGTTTTCCATTTTAACCCTTGCACTATCACCATATAAACATTTTTAACTAATAAAATCAATAGTGTTAAACTTTTACAATTCTTACGATTCAATCTATTTTTCCTTAATTAATTAATCAATCACTAAAATTTTTGAACCAAACTTCAATTCACCAATATAATAAATCCATAAATATTCAATAATATAATTTACGGGCTCATTTATGGAAATATGGTCCCGAAACCTCTTTGTCCAAAACCACTAACTTCTTGTACGAACCATTTGTATCTTGACTAGCTGACCAATTAATAAAATCTATAAAATCAAAATTTACCATAATGCTAAATTTAAATCGTAAATATTAAATAATAATATTTACAGACTCACTTATCGGAATTGTGGTCCAAAAATAATATTTTCTGACAACACTAAAAAACGAGTTGTTACATAACGTCCTGACGGACTACCCCGTGTTTTATGTCCTGACAGACTACCCCATGTTTTATGTCCTGACAGACTACCCCGTGTTTAATGTCCTAGCGAACTACCCTATGTTTAGTGTTTGGAAACACTAAAATAAATATACTTTTTCAACACCTTTTGAATATTAATTCATGCAGTTTCTAAGTAAATTTCATCATATTTTATGCTTTTATTATAAAATAATTGAACTAGACTTAATTTAATAAATATTTTGAATTTTATTTATTTTTATAATATATTTGCATAATTTGGCCAATGTTGGACATCTTTGCACAATGGAAGAAAAAACAGCGCAGCAATCATCTTGAGGAGATTGGATTGTTGAAGCATCCTTTGGAGCATTTGACACATGAGGATGCCTGATTATTTTATAGCCATAGATGCCCCAAAAAAGCCTCTTGACCCATTAGAAAAATGCAATTGATCCAAAAAAAATTGGGTCGAACTAATTTTCAATTTGATATCGAATAAAAGGCCCAGAGTGTCCAATTAAAGAAATATGAAGCATGAGTCTAAGAAGTAGCCCAAAAGCCATCTAGCCCACATCCAAATCAGCTCCCAAAGCTGATTATAATATTTTCAAAACAACCCTTAGCTTTCTCCTAGACTCGTGCCAACCCCTCCTCTTTCTGTGTATTCTCACATGTGGGATTAAGCTAAATTTAGCAAAGCCATCTCAACCCCTCTCCCTACTATCAAGGGAAGGGGAATTCACTGCAATTTTTAGCCAATAAAAGCTTCCCTATTCAAGTATAAATACCACCCCTCAGCTCCTCTCAAATCACTCATCCATTCATTCACCATTCACTTCTCTCATTCACTCATCTCTTCTTTTCTCTCTTTTTGCCTTTCCATTTTCTTTTCTTTCCCTTGTTGATTTCCCCTCTTGAGAAAGAGCTAGCAAGCCTCTTGGAGAAGCAGCAATCGAGCATCTTTAAGGCTTTTGATCTACAAAACAAAGCAGAGAAAAAGAGACGTACGCTAGTCTAGCTTCGGAAGAATACTGGATTTGTCTTCTAGTTTCCCTCTCTACTTCTTTTTAGTTTGTTTTGTGGTCATAAACATGAATCTTTTTGTTTTTATGCTTCTAATTTAATTAATATTGCTTATATATGTTTGTGTTAGATTGATTGCAGTCTGTCTACTTAAATTGTTAAAATCATGTTTGTGTTATTATAAGCCTTGGTAGTTTGTTCAATTAGATAAAATCATGTCTATGTTATACTTGCATTATAATTGTAAGGAAATAATTGAATTAATTATTAATTGGAATGATATTGTAATTAATTGATAAAATATCTAATTGGTGCATGTTTAATCTTCTTAAGTGTAAAAGTGGGTTAAATTAGCAATATTCAACAATATTCTTGTCTTGCATGACTTGTAAGATTGTTGTGATTAAATTTGTTTCAATATAGGAACGTATTGTTACTTCGCTCGTTTGAAAGATTTATTAATTAAGTATGTATGTACATTAGTTAACAAAAGACCAAGTTGCCATAAAATTATTCGTAATAACATGAACATAATTTTAATAATTCCTAGTTAAATGAATGAGATTAATCTAATACACTTATGTCATATTAATTAAAACCTATTAGAAATTGTGCTTGGAACTATAGTTTAAGTTTAATGGTTTACTAAGATTTAATTTATAGCTCACAATTTCCAAAAATATATTTTTCCTATACAAAATTTCTTAAATTTACATTTCATAAATACTTGCTTGTATAGTCCCTATGGATATGATAACTCGACATACTTGTCACATTATTACTTGTTATGATTTGGTACACTTACACATTTCTGTCATTCTAGTGCCTTGGCGGACTACACATGCTGCCATAGCCTAGCTATAGTCTTATGCATCAGGCTCCATGTTTAATGTCTTGGTAGACTTCTCGTGTTTACTATCCCAGCAGACTCTCTATGTTGCCATAGCTAACCTATGGTCTTACACAACATACCTCGCGTTTACTGTCCTAGGGAACTCTCTATACTGCCATAGCCGAGCTATAGTCTTACACAGCATACCCCGTGTTTACTATCCTGATGGACTCTCTATGCTGCCATAGATGAGCTATGGTTTTACACAACATACCCCATGTTTACTATCCCAATAGAATTCATTCGTTGCCATAGTCGAGCTATGGTCTTACACAGCATACCCCGAGCTTACTATCCCAACGGACTCTTTATGCTGCCATAGATGAGCTATGGTTTTACACAACATACCCCATGTTTACTATCCCAATGGAATTCATTCGTTACCATAGTCGAGCTATGGTCTTACACCTTATAACCCTTTAAGGTATCATCCCGAATGAACTTACCATCATCGCAGCGTCGCCCCATAGAGCCTCATAACCTCCATCACGGTGTTGCTTTATGGAACCTAAATATCATCGTCATGGTGTCATCCCAAAGGACTTATTTCACATTTCACCTTGATGTTTGAACAAGAAAGTGTCTCTTCGTAAGGTCTGGAGCTTCGCTCATCACGATTTGCACTAAGCAACCCCATATGGTGGTATCGTAATGAAATTCCATTCTCTTATTCATCCACCCATCCCTCCATTCACCATTCCTATACCTTGATGCTTGAACACTGCAGAGTCCCCTCCACTGTAACACCCCTTACCCGTGTTCAATGCTGGGACAGGGTACGAGGCGTTACCTAATTAATACACACAGAAACATACATTCTTGGATCAATAAACTTCGTTCTAAATTAAAACTTTTCAAACAATGTCTTACGGTCCTTAATGTAGACTTACGAGACCCAAAACATGTTTTAGAAACAATTCGGGACTATTTCGAGTACTTAGAAAACTTTCAAGAAAAACCACTAAAAACAGGGCACATGCTCGTGTGGATGGGCAACATACCCGTGTGGCCTCAGAACATGGTCGTGCTGAGGGCCTGTGTAGTTTACACGGCCTAAGCATTTAGGGACACGCCTATGCCCTCATCCGTGTGGATTTATTTTCTAACATCGAACCTACAGGGGTTTCACACGGCCTGACACATGCCCGTATCCCTGGCCCGTGTCCCTTACACAGCCTTGACACGACCATGTCCTTGCCTGTGTGTGAAAACCTTGACATTCTGTTTCTGAGGTCAACAACAATTTAAAGTCACACGGCCATGGCACATGCCCGTGTGCTAAGCCGTGTCTTTCACACGGTGGCAACACACGGTCATGTCTTAGCCCGTGTGGTTACTACTGGGCATTTAATTTTTGCCAACCAAGGTGCAGAGGACACATGGCCTAACCACACGCCCATGGGGCAGATCGCGTGTCACACACGGCCTAGACAAACACCGTGTGTCATATTTTTATCTATCCAATGAAACTTTTGAGCAATCACGAATCACCTTAACCTTTTCTTTAGTCTCATTGACTAAGTCGACCCCATGTATCTGATTCTCTCTAAGTTCTGACCAATATAAGGGCGTTCGGCACTTACGCCCATACAAAGCCTCATAAGGTACCATTTTCAAACTTGACTGGTAACTATTGTTGTAGGCGAATTCGACTAGCGGTAAGTACTTTTCCCAACTACCTTGAAACTCAAGAACATAACATCGCAACATGTCTTCAAGAATGTGAATTACTCTTTCAGATTGCCTGTCAGTTTGCGGGTTGAAAGCAGTACTAAAATTCAGTTTAGTCCCTAAAGCCTCTTGTAACTTTTTCCAAAACTGAGATGTAAATCTCGGATCCCTATCCGAAATAATCGATAAGGGTAATCCGTGAAGTCTCACAATCTTAGAGATATACAAATCGGCTAGTTTCTCAAGTGAGTAGTCCGTACGAACCGGTATAAAATAAGTCAACTTTGTTAGTCTATCGACCACAACCCATACAACATCTTTCTTCCTTGGTGCCAAAGGCAACTCAGTCATAGAATCTATGGTAACACGATCCTATTTCCACTCGAGAACCATTACGAGTTGAAGTAATCCCGAAGGTACTTAGTGTTCTGCCTTTACTTGTTAACAAATTAGGCACTTAGAAACAATCTCTGAAATGTCTCTTTTCATTCCCGACCACCAATACATTTTCTTCAAGTCATTATACATTTTTACGCTACTGGGATGGATAGACAAGCAACCACTATGTGCTTCACGCAAAATCTTTTGAATAAGTTTATCATCTTTAGGTACACAGACCCTATCTCTAAACATTAGACATCCGTTGGTACCAATCCAAAAATTTGATTCATCACTCGTCTTGTATTGAGTCAACTTGTCTTATAGATCTTTGTCACATTTCTGAGCTTCACAAATCTCTTGAAAGAACATCAGTCTAGCTCTCAACTCAGCTAGGATCGAACCATCATCAGTTACAAACAACTGAGTATTCATGGCCCTCAAGGCGAACAATGACTTCCTACTCAATGCATCAGCGACTACATTCGCCTTCCCGAGGTGATAGTCAATTATCAACTTGTAATCCTTAATCAGCTCTAACCATCTCCATTGCATCAGGTTCAACTCCTTTTGAGTCATCAAGTACTTTAGGCTTTTATAATCGGTGAATATCTGGCATTTCTTGCCATACAAGTGGTGTCTCCATATCTTCAATGCAAAAACTATAGCAGTTAGCTCTAAATCATGGGTTGGATAGTTTTTCGCGTGTAGCTTTAGCTGTCTCGAGGCATAGGCTATTACATTGCCTTCTTGCATACGCACACACTCTAATCCATTCAAGGATGCATCACTACACACTACGAATTCTTTTCCCGATTCTGGTTGCACTAAAACTGGGGCTTCGGTCAACAAAGCCTTTAGTTTCTCAAAACTCTATTGGCACATTTTCGTCCATTCAAACTTAACATCCTTTTGAAGTAGCCTCATCATCGAAGTAGCGATCATTGAAAATACTTTAACAAATCATCTGTAGTAACCCGCCAAGCCCAAGAAACTTCTAATCTCTGATACATTCCTCAGCGATTTTCACTCAACAATGGCCGAGATCTTACTCGGGTCAACTCTAATCTCGTCACCCGACACAATATGTCCCAAAAATCTAACCTCTCGTAGCCAAAATTCACTTTTACTGAACTTGGTATACAACTGCTTATCTCTCAACGTTTGCAATACAGTTCTCAAATGCTCCGCATGCTCAGTTTCGTCACGTGAATAAATTAATATATCATCAATAAAAATGACGACGAACTTGTCCAAGTTGGGTCAGAAAATGCGATTCATTAAATCCATAAACACTGTAGGGGCATTCGTTAAGCCAAAGGGCATAGCGAGGGACTCGTAGTGACCATACCTCATCTGAAATGCAGTTTTCGGCACATCTTGCTCCTTGACTTTCAGCTAATAATAACCAGACCTTAGGTCTATGTTAGAAAACACAATAGCCCCCTTCAATTGATCGAACAAGTCATCAATCCTGGGCAAAGGATACTTATTTTTCACTATGACCTTGTTAAGGTGACAGTAGTCTATGCATAATCTCATCGAACCATCCTTTTTCTTCACAAATAATATCGGTGCACCCTACGAAGAATAGCTCAGTCTCAAAAAACCTTTGTCTATTAGCTTTTGCAACAGAACTGTAACACCCCTATCCCGTAACCGTCGCCAAAATAGGACGAGGCGTTTACCGAAAATTTGAAAATGGATCAGAACAGTAAAATTTTGATCATTTTCTTGAATAAAGATCATTCATTTACAAAAATTGCTAGACACAAACAAAGATCAAATTTATAACCTACAAAAGCAAACTTTCAAGGATGCCATATTCGCATGGCTTATAAAACAATAGTCAAGATATCTTCCTCCTATAGTCTATCCTATACATGCCATAAGCTAAATCTGAATCATTTGGTTACCACAATAGTAGATAGTGTGATAAACTGCTGATGATCCCCGAGCTGGTAGTAAGAGTCCACGGTCTATAAAATAGAAACACGAAACAAACGAAGTAAGCTTTCATAAGCTTAGTAAGTCTTAAGCAAAACAGTAACTTTGCTGAATCAAATACAATTATCTCATATACAGAAATCTAAGTAAAGTCTCATTTGGCCGAATATACCTATCCATAATTGCACATAGTTTAATTTACCTTTTCTTTGGCCTTGAGTTTAACGTCACAAAATGTTTTCATCCAATATCATTTATCATTCATTTCTTCTAATCGATGAAGTCAATCTAAAGCTTCATAACGAACTATAATTTCAATAAACAAATCACCTAACTAACACACATATACTTTCATGATAATGACCAAGATGGTCAAATATTTGCAAGCACACAAGACACCATTAGCATATAATTTTACTTAAATCTAAATCCCTTTATTAGAGTTTAATCAAATACATTCTCGTGACATCACATATCGGACAAATGTATCATAGTCACATGTACTGTGGTCACATTTATATTCGTACACTTATTCACATATGCATTATTTTATATACTTTTGATTCAAACCAAATTAAGGTCACATACGAGTACATAATACATACCTGGCCAACTTAGTGTACTGAACATCTTTAATTGTTGTTTCGTGACTAAATCTCATAGTCTTAGACCTTGCACAAGCCACATTTATCAATATCAAGGGATGTCACCATTCAATCAAATAGTTCAACCCTATGCATGCACATATAATTTATTTGTTTCTTCCAAATTTGAGATCATATGTTCTTTTGCATCTAAAAGCTTCATTGCTACTTCTAATTCAATCAATCGGACTAAATCATAATACTATAACCACATTCAATTTCCATATTTGGAATCACATATTCATGTCATGATCTTTCATGACTAATTTCATAGAATCAATACTCATTTAGTATAACACATAACCATTTCATAATTGATTGCCAAAGCACATTCATAAATCACCCGAAGTCAAATTCACATAGTAGTAAGCATCACGTACATAACACTTAATCTTTGTACGCCTACAATTGCTAACCACTTGTTCATATGCACTCATTTCGTGCACATACCCGTATGTATAAACGTATATAGAAACTAAATTCTGTAGTTCATAATCACATCAATATCTTCGAATAATTCAACATGACAATATTAAATTTCCGTATAGGTACCTAAAGGACCACACATATTCCTTATCACATATACGTAAGATGATTGAATACAATTCATACCTTGTACTTGCACATCTAGTGGAATACAACTCAACTTGATAGATTTTCATGTAACTAATTTTATCATTACCTTATACGTATGCAAATAGTCTCTAGTTTGAAATAATTCGACAGCACTTAGCCTGCTAGGTTTAAGAACCTGTATTCATTACCGGCTCGAAAACAGCAGGACTTTAAACCTGAACATATCACCAGCATGTAGCCTGCGGAACTCTAGCCCGGATGGATTACCAGCACGAAGCCTGCGGGACTTTAGCCCGGATATGTTACCAGCATGAAGCTTACTAGGTCATAGACCCGAATAATATCGTACGATAGTCAATTGACAAAGTTATTCATATATCATTTCATATATTTTTAATATTCACATAACACAAACGTCTTAAATAGGATGATGCTTATATTCGCACCTACTCATACAACACATAATTTGCTTTCATTCTATAACAACCATTAGGCCATTTAACATTCTCATTAGCCATTTAACCTCACTAAGTACACACATTTATATACAACTTGTACCCATTTAACATTAGCCATTCCGGCCTCCCCACATGTACATATCTTATACATTTTTCCACATTAGCCAATCGGCAAACAAGCACAACCATTATGACATTTCTATATCATACTCACCGTTTGATAATTTACTCATGTCAACTATATAGCTTTTATTCCATATGCATGTTTCATTTGATAATACACGTATATAATACGAGACATTTAATTATCAAGATATAGCATGTCACCTTCACTAATACTTATGTTTAAACACTTAAAATTTACTAAAGTCTCAATTTCTTTTCTTCAATTTCTAAATCACATTAGTATTTCTACTCACTTTATATCATTCAACCATAATTCATCTCATAATACATTCGGTACTCATTCCGTATTCAAAATTCTCGTTGAATTATTTATACCACATCCGGCTTATACTATCAAATCCCACCTTCATTCTTTATATCACACTTCCACACATGTTTTCACTTAAAAGTGCATATAACATATCGTAACTTTATCAATCACATACACTACTTTATCAATTTATAATCGGACATTATCATGCTATGCTCATATTATAGAGATTCATTTCATTTCTTCCATAATTTAACATAAGCATTTTAATTTAAGCACTCAAGAACTTACCTGAAATGTTGATGAATAAATACGGATCAGCTACCCTAAAATCTTGGTTTTCCCTCTATCCGAGTTTAGCTTTTGAGCTAAGTTCAACAAAAATTTAACTAGTTTAATCCTCTTGTCAATTCATTACAACTAATTTAAAAATCATTTTCTCAATAGACACATTCATACGGGAAACACACTTGTACTATTTAACTTTCTTATCTCTTCTTTTCAAGCATCATTTTAACCTAGATTGGCCGAATACACACATTTACAAATGCATACAAAATTTACATTCGAGAATCATGTAACCCCAAACTTGATATATATATATTATTGTATATTCAGCAAAATGTCCATCCTAAAATCTTTCAATTTGCAACCATACACAATTCACCAATTCAAAAATTACACAAAGAATATTATGGCCACATATACTTCTCAATTTCGAACTAGCATCTTATCTATGTTTTTCTCTCATCCCAATTTATTAGTTTACCCTTAATACACATATACCACAATGCCAAAGTATAAATAACTTTAATGGCCGAATGCTCATGGTTACCTAAATAACATAACACATTCGGCATTACCACATTAATCTACTTGGAACTTTCAACTAAATTTTTACTATACCAAAATTACAATGACACATGATAGATTCATTTCAACCTTGAAGGGCATTCGGCAACTACATTTGCACATAACCACATTAATTAATTGCTAATTATCAACAAATTCATACTTTCACAAATCTCAATTTACAACCAAACATTCGATTCATCACTTAAAAAGCCATTCGGCCATTCAACAGCATATTATCAACTAACATAAAATTTCATTATTTTTATACTTCTTTATACATAATTTAACCTTATAGCCGAATATACATATGCCTTATTAGGTAGCTATTTAATCATGTTTTCTTAACATACATTGATCAAATAGTCATGAAATAGTCTTTGTATACATTCGGTCTTTTTAAACAATATTCTAATTAATATTACAAAAAGCACTTTAGACATTTGTTTCTCAACTCCATTCTTTACTATCCTTTAAATTACTACCTTTGAGCTCGGTTTAACCAATTTATAAAACTCTATTACTGAACACTATAGTAGACCAAATTAAAGCATATTAAATTTCCACCCTTATTTCCAAATTTCATTTATCACATAGGGTTCATATATAATTGAGAAGCACATTCGGCCACCTAAATAATAAATGTAACAAGCTCAAACCCATCATATAATTTCAATACACAATCGGCACTACACACAACAACAATCTCAAAACATGCTAATATATCATCTTAAACACCCAAAAATTTACAATTTCATTCGACTTGCACAACATTTATTCAAACATTTTTTTTTAACCGAATTCTTTTCTATTTTTTTTAACTACTTAACATTCAACAAACTCAAGCTTGTTCTTGACTAAGGCCGAATGAAGCACCGCCATGCTTAGTTTCAAAAATCAAAAATGCCATTTCAAAGTACTCCAACACTTCATGACCGAATGTTCATCTTATAACCAAATTGAAAACTTTAACATGGGTTATATAGTAGACTAAGTAATTAACCCAAAATTGCACAGGAAATTAAAGACTAAACATCAAACATACCTTAAACAAGCATGACAAAGGTGACCGAAAATTAAAGTTTTCTCCAAGTTCTTCCTTCAAGGTTTCGGCCAAGTAGAGAAAAAGATTAACAATTTTCTTTTTCTTTTTTTTTTGTTTGTTTATCCACTTTTTCTTATTTTCTTTATTCCATATTTTAATTACTAAATTAATAAAATATTAAAGGAAATTTGCACTTAGTGCATATCATCATATCATGGCCGGCCACTAGCTCATTTTTGGGCAATTTGACATGCAAAGTCATGTTTTTAATCTATGCTATAATTTGGTCCTCACACATTTACCTAACATATTTTCTAAGTTTCACAACTAAGTCCTTTCAAGTGAAATTCACATTCATATGACTAAATTAAAATACCCAAAATTTTCACACATGCATATCACACATAGAATATATGAATTTTAACATTTAATAAATTTTATGACTCGGTTTTGTGGTCCCGAAACCACTTTCCGACTAGGGTCAAATTAGGGTTGTCACATGAACCTTTAATTCCTTTAACTTTGTCAGGGCCATCCTATAGGGGGCAATTGATATAGGTGTCATACCAGGGACTAATTCGACACCGAACTCAACTTCCCTCTTTGGAGATAATCCAGGCAACTCTTTCGGAAACACATCTTGATACTCGCAAACTACTAGCACTGACTCAATCTTTACTTCCGACACTTGGGTGTTCAACACAAAGGCAAGATACGACTCATACCCCTTCCTCATGTATCTTTGAGCTGTTATGGAAGACATCACTACAGGCAAACTATTCGATTCACCTGATTTAACTCAAAGAATATCCCCTTTTTCACATTTCAGCTCAATAAATTTTCTTCCACAATTTACTACTACATCATAAGCAGTCAACCAATCCATACCGAGGATTACATCAAATTCATCGAATGGCAATAGCATTAGGTCAGCTGAAAAATAATGACCTCTAATTGTCAAGAGGATATTCCTACACACTTGGTCAACTAACACATGCTTGCCTAATGGGTTTGTCACTTTCACTATGAATTCAGTAGACTCAACTAGCATATTCATACTAGGTACCAATTTCATGCACATATAGGAATGGGTAGACCCCGGATCAATCAAAGCAACAATGATATATCATGGATAGAAAAGGTACCCGTAATCACATCGAGAGATGAAGCCTCCTCGCAGGCACGAATAGTGTAGGTCTTTGCAGTTGCTCTGCCCTTGGACCTCACAATAGATTTTCTAGGAGCACTTCTGCTGCTAGCCCCACTACCTGGGTTATTCTGCGGTCTACCTCTTGAGGGAGCATTACTCACTCTTACATATTGTCTTTTATCTTTTTCATCCATCTTAGGACAATTTCGGATGAAGTGGTCTAGTGAACTGCATTTAAAACAGCCTCTCTCATTTCCTTGGCACTCACCAAAGTGTCGTCTACCACACTGCGAACACTCCAGCCTATTCGGTCGAGCACTACCAACACTTGCAATAGAAGTGGTTTGAGCTTTGGATGTCATATACGGCTTATTCTTGTTTCTGCTCGAAAACCCCACTAAAGCATTCGATCGAGTAGTAAACTCTCTAGATCTTTTGGACGATGACTGATGGGATTTCCCCATTTGTCTCTTCTTTGAGTCTCAAGACTCAATATCAACTTCTTTCTTCTCTTTGGCCAACTCTTCTGCCTTACACGCTCTCTCAACGAGCACCACAAATTCTCTTAACTCAAGAATGCCCACCAACAAGCAAATGTTTTCATTCAAACCGTCTTTAAATCTCTTACACATGGTGGCTTCTGTAGATATGCACTCTCGTGCATATTTGCTGAGCCTTACGAACACTCGCTCATACTCCATCACAGTCATGCGGCGTTACTTCAGCTCAAGAAATTCTTTCTTTTTCTGGTCAATGAACCTTTGACTAACATACTTTTTACAGAACTCCTCTTGAAAGAATTCCCAACTTAGCCTCTCTCTTGGTACAACAGACACGAGAGTGTTCCACTAATGATAGACCGAGTCTCGTAGCAGTGACACTACACATTTTATGCACTCATCAGGCATGCATGATAGTTCATCGAATACTCTAATGGTATTCTATAACCAAAATTTTGCTCTTTCCGAGTCATCATCTATGTTTTCTCGAAATTCCTCGCCCTGTACTTCCTAATTCTGTCTACTGGGGGCTTCTCTCTCCTAAACATTTTTGCTCCTTGAAGAGCTATAGGGGCAGGCTGAGGAATCGGATGGGGTGGGAGAGGTGGAGTATTCGGATTTGCACGAATAAACTCCGAGTACCAAGCATCCATCATGTGGAGGTAGGCTTTTCTACCCCTCCGCCCTAACTCATTATCACGAGTCCACTTTCAACTAGCGCGGTCCCTTCAGCGGGAGCCAGCGCATTACTCTCCATATCATCTGTCATAGCTCCATCAAGATCCATTTACTATATAAAAACATAATTTGAATTCGTTAGGCATCGTCACATTATCATATTACAATTATGGCATGTATAGCTAGACTCGTACACGTGCTAGGTTAGTTCTAGAATTGACTAAACCATAGCTCTGATACCACTAAATGTAACACCCCTTACCCATGCCCGATGTCGAGACAGAGTACGAGGTATTACCTAATTAATACACAAACAAACATACATTCTTAGATCAATAAACTTCATTCTAAATTAAAACTTTTCAAACAATGTCTTACAGTCATTAATGTAGACCTACGAGACCCAAAACATGTTTTAGAAACAATCTAGGACTATTCAAGTACTTAGAAAACTTTCAACAAAAACCACTAAAAACAGGGCACATGCCCGTGTGGATAAGTAATACGCCTGTGTGGCCTCAAAACATGACCGTGTTGAAGGCCCGTGAAGTTCACACGGCCTCAGCATATAGGAACACGTCTATGCCCCTCGTCCGTGTGGATTTATTTTCTAACATCGAACCTACAGGGGTTCTCACATAGCCTGTGTCCCTCACACGACCTTGACACGCTCGTGTCCTAGCCCGTGTGTGAAAACCTTGACATTCTATTTCTGATGTCAGCAACAATTTAAGGTCACACGGCATGGCACACGCCCATGTGCTAGGCCGTGTCTTTCACACGATAGAGACACACGACCGTGTCTTAGCCCGTGTGGTTACTACTATGCATTTAATTTTTGCCAACCTAAGGTGCAGGGGACACACGGCCTAACCACACGCCCATGGGACAGACCATGTGTCATACACGGCCTAGACACATGCCCATGTGACCCATGTGGACAAAAATAAGGCTATCTATCAAGCCTTTTACCACCCTAAAATAAGATCAAACACATACCCATTCATAACATTGCACAAATACTTAACCAATAACCATCATTTGCATAAGTCAATAACAAATATTAGCCACCATCCATAGCTTTATACAAAATGAGGTAATTCATATCAAGCCAACACATTTGGCCAATTTCTCAATAACACAAAACACAAATTGACTAAGTCCCTATATATGCCATTTCTCAAAATACCAAAAACTAACTATATCGAATGCGTTAGTTGATAGTGTGAACGAAGCCTCTGACGCCCTTTGATCCAATAGCTAATTAGGTAGCACTATAAGAGAATGGAAAGAAAAGGGAGTAAGCATAAAGCTTAGTAAGTTGCAAGTAAATAAATGAAAATAATTAACCATACTTTAACATACTCATAACACATCACAATTTGCACATGATATAAAAATGGCTACAAGCATACCTTATTCCTTTTACATCTCTTACTAATTATACAACATAATTTTGAGCTCACATCTCATACTTTTGATGTTGGTACCTGTACCACTCATAATATCATCAATATTTCTCATTCTTGACACAAACTATATATATTCCTGTTGAACCAATTTGAATATGAAAGGATATTCAATAAGCCTCAAACATAGGGTATTATGCCGATGACATGTCCTAGACATGGTCTTACACTGGCTCGCACATAACGATGTCAATGCCATGTCCTAAACATGGTGTTACACTGACACATAACGAGGCTGATGCCATGTCCCAGACATGGTCTTACACTTACTCTCATATATCAATGTCGATGCCATGTCCTAGACATGGTCTTACATTGACTCTCATATATCAGTGTCGATGCCATGTCTCAGACATGGTCTTACACTGACACATAACAAGGCTAATGCCATGTCCCAGACATGGTCTTACACTAGCTCTCGTATAACCCTAATGTCATAGCATGAACATCCGATCTATTCCTACGGTTCAACCGGGAGTTTATCACATTAAATCTCATCATGCATTACTCATAATCGAATTTAATCAAATTTATGCCAAATCAATAATCTCATGCATAATATCAAAAAAGTTGTATTATTTACATACAACTTACCTCGGTATACAAAATGTGAGCGACTATTGATTTAGTCCACTTGTTTGGCCTTTCCTTAGTCTAGGTCTAGATTTCGTATTTCTTGATCTATAATAATAAAAATGCACTAAATTAATCACCATGTTAATTTAAACATTCAACGTTTCATATTTTGGCAAAATGACTATTTTGCCCCTAGACTTTCATAAAATGATGATTTTACCCCAAAATTCAAAAATCTATTTTTATCAAATTTTCTTATTAGCCAAGCTAACCAAATTTTTTTCACTCTGATGGCAGTCCAACATTTCAATTATTTCATGCATTTACTACACAATTTACAACATTTACAACTAGGTCAATTTTAGGTGTTTTTCATGAACACCACTTCACAAAAGTTGTTTATTTAACAACCAAGATTCATTTTCTTCCATAAAAATCTAGCAAACAACATGAACACTCTCATGGTAAAACCCTACACTTTCAACCATTTTGCAAAATAGTCCCCTCATTAGCTAGCTCATGCTACAAGGCTTCCAAAAAGTACAAAAATTATCAAAAGAAGCCATCAAAATCACTTACTTATAAGGGTGCTAAATGGCTGAGTTTTCAAGCTTCTAAAACCCCCATTTCTTTTGAATTTTTTGGTGGATATGAAGCAGAGAATGAAAAGATGATGGCTAGTCTTCGGTGCATTATTTAATTGCTAAATATCTCACCTAACATTAACCAATTTTTGTTTTCTTTAATTTCCTTTGTCTCATGGCCAGCCACTCTAATATGGTAGGCCTATTTGCTCATTAAAGACCCCCAATTTTGGTTCTCTAGCTATTTAACACAATTTGCTAGTAAATCATAACTTTTGCCCTTTATACGATTTAGTCCTTTTTCGCAATTAAGCTCACAATCGCGTAAATTGATTCACCAAAATTTTCATGCACTCGTAAAATCATGCTATAAAACATAAAATAATATTGGAAAATAATTTCTTCGACCTCATATTTATGGTCCTAAAACCACTGTTCCGACTAAGCCCAAAATCGGGCTGTTACATCCACAAGGCTCGAAACTTCACAAATCACGGTTTACATCCAATAACACCGTATTGTGGTATCTAATAGAAACTCTCATTTCCAAATCCTAGCTTTATCTATCTCGTCCAAAATTTTCCCTTTGTGCTCCACCATATGCAATACATGCAATGTATAACATGTTATCATAGGGTACACTACTTTTCAAGCATAATATCATAGCCATTTCTTTCATACCAACATACTGGCGGACACTAAGAAACTACTCAACCTTATGCATACAAGCATTCTCAAAATTCAACAATTATTCATGCAAATTTTATGATATCCCAAGATAGAGTTTAGAAACTGACCCGATACTTCTTTGTCTCACCAGCTTAACTTTTTGACGCCAGAGCTTCCATTCTCTTAACAGCTAAGTAGTATAACCAAAATCATGAGTTAAACCAGCATTTTCAACTTCAAACTCAGGTTTCCAGAAACATGTTGAATCCTTAAAATGGTTTTGAAATTCTTAACTTTATTTTCTTAATCTTACTTTATAAAAGGTCTAAGAACCTAACCAACTTATTGGATTCTCTATTTTTCCGACTTCATCTCAAGATCACTGCACCATGCAGAGCTTCCACATCTATCTCTTCTTTAGATCAACCAAGGAAGAAGATAAAGAAAATGAGAGAATGAAATAGAATTGAGAACAATTCACCTTGGAAATTCACTTCTCAACTATTTGTAACCCTTCACGCACGGTCTTCAACCTTATAGAAACCATCCATTGAAAATCATTTTGTGTCCCACTAATAAACAAGCTGGTTTTAATCCAATCGAACCAGAATTGGATCCCAACCATGTCTAATGTGGTCATTAAGTTTTCCTGAGTTTCAGTAGAGGTCATTGACTGCCTGCAGACGTACTAATGTCCAAAGTGTGAATATTGCAACAAAAGATATATATATATATATATATATATATAAATGAGGTGGTATCAGCAAGTACACTGGTCAAGTTATAATATAGTTATAACGGAGTAGGTGAGTACTCAAAGCATCGTACCCAAGGGAGACTAGTACTAGATCAATTTCAACCTAAACACCAAAGGATCTAATTAGTACTTAAAGTAGGTTATATTACGAAAATATAAATAATAAGGATTTTTAGGGTTTTTATAATAATAATAATAATAATAATAAGAAAAATAATATTGGGACTCTGAAATGTAAAATTGATCATATTTGATTATGGGTGATTAGCTCGCTTCAGTAATCTTGATCAACCATCACTTCGGGCTCCTCGTCAATCAACTAGAAAATACCGTAGTAGGATATTTTGATACGTCCACTACAATAACAACTTAGAAAAGACTACTCCATGTTGCAACATGCAACCAATATCAGTTTAGCACGACTTCTAATGGTCTCCTTTACACTCATAAAATCCATTAGCTTACCCTTTGGCCTCATTCGGCCCCTAAAGTCAATAAAAGACTCAAATTGCACATGTTATTGAACTTACTAAACTTTACTAAAACATAATTAAAACTTCACTAAAAATGCTTATTTTTAATCTCTTAAAGTGTGAAAACTAGTTTAATCTACTACACCAAATTACAGCAAATTAAACTCCTCTACACTTAAGTTATTGATTGTCCTCAACCAACATAACCAAAAAAAAGAAATGGAAAAGACAACCCTTGAGAAAATATGATACAAACATTGACTTTGGAGCACATGACTAGGCATTTCATCTTTATGAATAATATCGATATGATGCATAATTGATTTACCACTTTTGACCTCAAACATCTAAGTTCAGTACATTAAAAACTATACAAATATTAAGGGTCTCACATATAAGAACCCATCAACAAATCATACAATTAGTTTGATTATCCTAGCAGAACACAAATAGTTGCTTATGCGCTTGTTTACTATAATGTCCATTTATGCATAAGGATACCTAGGTCATATAAGACTTTTCACTTGTAATGTTTTGAGGCTTAAGACAGGTGTGGAATTCAAAAACATTAAGCCTCAAAATTGTAACACCCCAAACCCGGCCTAGAAGTTAGGCCCGAGTCTGACGTGTCACATTGAAGTGTTTTTAGAAAACTGTATTTTCATTGAAAACCCTTCTCACAAGTCTATCTTTGATTAATCAGATTATAAAAGTAGTTTACTTTGGAAAAACATAATGACTGCAGAAGCTTTGTTTGAATTCTCGTTTGTTGTGAAAACGTGGTTTAAAAAAAATAGATATCATTTTGTAAAACGCGCCCTAGAGCTAACAAATTTTAAACATGCAGATAAATAATCCCAATATTTAAGAAAAATTAAATAGCAGCCTTATTACAAGCCCAATATAAAAACAATAATTAAAGTAAACGAAAATTTTAAAAGCAAAGTAGCACCAAAGTGTGGCCGCCTCTAAATCTCACGTAGCACCGAATCGCCTATGCCTCGGAATTACCTGTACAGTTAAAATACAAGGGTGAGTATACGAATACTCAGTGTGTAACCCCGGCAATAACAATATAATAGAATCAGGCTAGGCTAGAGCCCATTACAGTAACATATCACAATCAGTGGGCCTAAGCCCATTACAGTAAACAGTATAGCATGCAATCAGAGACCTACCCAACCATGCGCTACACTCTATCTCCGTCCAACCCACCACTCCATGTGGGGATATAATCAGCCCACCCAACCCTACACTCCACAGTATAGTACCGATACGGCACTATCGATAAATATGCAGCAGGGCTGCCAGAACAGTACACTTCCTCCATAATCATATACCCAACCCCCATGCAATGCAACATACTCAATGTCATGTAATGTTATAATACAGAAAATAAACACATACATATATATATCAGAGCATGCATAAAAATTCATAACTCATATAGGGTTAAAACAGACATTTTACCCACGAGGGGTATTTTGGTCATTTCGCCCCTTAGGGGCATTTCAGTCATTTGTCTGTGTGGTCCTTTGTTTGTGAAGGCCTATCAGTAGGTCCATGGTCATCTAACAACACATGCAGCTAAACAGTCCAGAGATTCGAATATGGCCTAAAGCCCAACTAGCGGGCCCACGGGCCCATTGGGCTCGTTTTGGTGCAACTCATGAAATCGCTCATAATAGCCGTTTTTCTATGTAGGGCCACAATCTATGGCCTCAATAAATCACATGAACGTTCGCACGCCCATGTGGCCAACGTTCGATTCGTCGTCTTTTTGGCACTTACCGTTTCAGCATTTTGCCTTTGTATCCAAAAAGTACGATAACACACCTTATCACGTAGAGTATTAAATAATCCTGAGCGCCGTCACCTGAATTAAACATAACACACAGTTCAACCACTTATCTAAAAACTTAAAGAAATTCTAATCCAAACATTTAGCCAAAGTATTTGCTATCACTTGCCTTCATCACAGTGATCAATTGCGATTTGCCTAGTCAAACCGTAGTTTGACTCGGTCACCCTTCCGCATCCCGGCGGAAAGTCCCTAACTGTCAGTACAGTCAAACCGTAGTCTGACGCGGTCGCTCTTCCGTATCCTAGCAGAAAGTCCCTAACTACCGATACGCTACGTCACTTGAACTTGGGAGTAGAAACCGCGAGTGCACTTCTAGTAATTACTCTTCCACGACCTCCCCCAGTCCGATTATCACTTGCCTCCATGATATTTATTCCAAAAGTCACAATCCTTTTTCAGCCACTACCAAAAGGCAACAATCAATATTAAACGCTTAGAAGAAAACAATTGATCCCATAAGGGTACACGTAAACTTTCAAAATCAACACTTGCGATTAAGGTACTTACCCAAAACCAGAGAACGGTCACAAAGGAAAGAAATTCGAGTCCAATACCCTAATCGAACTTCTAGCCAAAAATGGTCAATACAAAGTGTTGCAAGACCATTACTTTAACGAAGCAATTAAAAGTATGAGGGTATAAACAACCCTCAAATAGTGAAATCAACCCTTGTGATCGAAAACTTACCAATATCCACACGGTCACGAATAAGGAAAACAACACATCAAATGGAATCAAAGTTTCAGCTTTAAGAATCAAGAACCTTAAATTCGGCCTCGCACAAAAGAAAAGTGAAAAAGTAAGAGACAAGGCACTAATAAGGTTCGGCCAAAACTAAGGATTCGACAAGAAAAGAATTCCCAATTGGCCCTATGAAATGCCAGAGTTCTTACCGATTGATCAATAATAGAAACGAGAAACGAGAGGGGGAGAGGTACAATCGGTTCAAAAAGAAGGAGAAAGAAATAATTTGGCTATAGTAAATTCGGCTACTATGGAGAAGTGAAAGGAGTAGAAAGAAACGATAGGGACCAAGGCTAGAAGTGCATTTGACATTTGCAAAAACAAAAGAGAAAAGAAAGTGACCAAAGGTGCACTTGGTGTTGCCGAATCCAAAAGAGAAGAGAAAGAGTAGGAAGAAATCAAGGCTAAAGGTACATTTTGGAGTTAGCAAAATCAAATAAGAAGAGAATGTGCTAAAAAGGTATAAGAAGAATGTGCATGCGTTAGTTCCAACAAAAAGAAATGGAGATGTATGATTGAGATTCAAAAACAATGGAAAAGAAAATACCAAGGGAAGAAAAACAAAATTGGCATAAATGACTTTTGTGTTGCGCTAAAAAATAGTGTCAGTCAATGCTAAGAAAACTAAAAGGAAAGCAATCTAAAATCCTCAATCAACAGCCAAAAATCCTAGCTGAAAACACCTAAGTTTGGCAACAAAAACTTCCCTTCCCATTCGGTCAAAGTTAAAAACAAAAAGAAAGCAATTTAAAACCTTTATTCGCTATATCACCTATGACTGAATATCACTAAAAATTAGTCCCATATCCAGCCGAAATTTCCCACAATAATTCCTTTAATAGCAACTTAAAATCAGCCAGTCTTTAATCAAATTTTCAAATCAAGTCTCCCATCGCTTGACTTGTTCACTGACAGTAGCCTTCATGTTCCCACCGCTTGACCAAGTCAAATTTTAATGCCTTTGATCAACCTTCAAATCTGCCTTACACGAGCAGCAAAAATTAAGCTTCATGTGCAGGGTAAAGCTCGAACTCCAACCCTCACACCGTCATTGCGCCCCACAAACATGCTCCTGGCCACTGTACCACAACTTCTCTTACACTATAATACGGTCACAAATAATTATAACCCTTACCTACTGAAGCCACGATTTTATTCAAGAATAAAAAGAAAATTTCGCCTGCCATGAAACTCAAACCTGCGCCCCTTCTAAAAGCTCAACACGCCATTTGCCACCCCTCCACAATCTCTTTATATGTCACATATCACTCGCAAATATACATAAGGATTAAATGCCAACTTCCATGACCAAAAGCGAAAATTAAAAGAATTAGGCTATGGCCAATACTCGAACCTTGTACTTCCTATATGCTACCAATGCCCCCTTGCCACCAGACCAACTTCTTCTATACATCTAACTTTATCCAAAAATATTTATAAGCTCTTCCAAGTGACGTCAATGTCCCCTAAAGACAAAAACTAATTTTTTTCCTAAAGTCCTGGTTTGAACCTAGGACTTCTCAAACATGCCTCTATCACTCCAAATCACTTAATTAACAAACCAAACATGAAATTTTGAATTTTTCTCTTGACCACAAAAATTTAAATTTCACCGATACACGAAGTTCATTTTTTCTAAGCCCAAAATTCGGGGCGTTACAAAAATAGTTGTAAATACAAAAATAGTTTGGCACATCGTGTCAATCTCTATTCTCCCTCCTTAGTGACCCTTACTTACTCATCACCTTATTTCTCTTCTCACATTCCCTATTTCTCCATATAGGACATCACAGCATAATATAGTAACTATGGCTAGCCTACTAGTTTTTGTCCACTAATGAACGAGTTTTTGTTTTTTACAACTTTTTCGTTTTTTTCTTTTTCAATACATCTCGCTCAGAAATGCTTTTTTCTTTTCAAGTACTTTTCTTACTCGCTTTGATTTTCTTTTTGAATTTCTCTTTTGTTCTGCACTTTAGGCTTACCTATAATTCCTATATCAAACTGATCTTTACTATTTCACTTTGTTTTTACAATGTCTGATGTGATGTACTTAACCCTCAATAAGTATGGTCAGACATTTGTAGTCTTGCAATTTTGGACCAAAGAAAGAGGGAAAATACAAATAAATGTTTTTGGCTTGGGTTTCGTAATAAGGTTTATCAAGAAGTGTTTACAGACTCAAAATAGGTATTAAGGGTGGTACAAGTCATCTTTTGGCTCCGGATATTCCAAACAATGCCTTAGGTCATCCCTAAATATCTTAATATGACATATTTAATCAAGTAAACAAACTCTAATTCAACCATTTATCATTCATACTAACATGCTCGTTTCCTTGTATTTTCTATATCATTTGGTATAGTTAATTGCTTAATGCCTATTTACAATGTAATATATAGAACTTAGAAGTCTAATAATAAAAAATTTAAAATCACCTATCATCATACCAAATTTATTTGTAAATACAAGCAACCTATGCACATGCTCCTAACCAATCACTTGTATTTCTACAAGTTCAAGTACCCAATTAACAAGAAAAATCAAAAGAAAAGCATAACGATTGAAACAAATTAAAAATCAAAAGAAATTTCCTATGTTACCCCCTACACACACTTTAGAAAACATATTGTCCTCAATGTGTAGCCTTAAAAACAAAATTAAAAGTTGTTACCCGATTAATCATGATCGTTCCATAGGTTATTGGTGGGTGCTTTATCCTTGTTTATTCCTAGGATGTTTTTGATATACAAGAGTATATATAAAAACAAATATGGACTTTTAATTCAACAATTTAAGAAAGTATAATACGCTAATAATAGAAACTAGTTTAATTTTCATAAATCTATTTGTTCCTAAAAAAATTAAATTTCTACTAAATTAACTTGAAATATTATTCATCATCTTCTTAGAATCCTCTTTTCCACATTTCCTCCTTTTGTTTTTCTGTAGAAGAATAAATTGCTTAAATACGTCATGCCCTAGCAGTTTCTTTGGAGGATTCATGGTCCTATATATCTGCTCTATAGGTACTTCTGCTTTTTTACACAATTATGTTATTAAATGAGGTAAAATTATTCCCTTTCCTAGATTTCTCGTGTATTCAACCATATTCTTATATATCCATGTACCAATACATATTTGCTTCTTTTGGAGTATCCCATATGTTATGATAGTATGGATTGAACTAATCTCGAACATATCTGTTGTAGGCCAAATTCTTGAACAAAAAAATTTTATCCACTTCTTGGCTTTTGGTGTCATTAACTCTTGATTGAATGTTTCAGGTATTGTTGTTCCTGTTCAATTGTCCATATCTCTTTCCCTTATATCAAGATTCTTAGTATTTCCTCCGTATCTACATTTTTTAATTCCTTCAGATCTGTTTTATATACATAGTCGTGATAATAATATGACGCATCATAAAATTGAAAAATATTTATCTTAGTTACTTAGACATTAATCCCTCTAACCTTCACAAAAGATCGCATCCCATAAAATAGCCTGGTTACTTCCCTTTGTTTTAATGCTAGATAAAATTCTTGCACTATAGGAAATATTGTAGGCTCTTCAGACGTTAAGCAAAAATTGGTCCATTCTCTTTCTGTAGCATTCTCTCATATGCCTTGACAATTTCGCATTAAAGGATCAAATCCTTACTCTTGAATGAAAGTATACGGCTGCAATTGTTATGAGTATTCATCCATGTCGCTTTTCTAGAATTCAATAGATGGACTTGAAGCACTTATACTAAAACTGGCCATTTGGTAATCTAATTTTTCTAGAGTCCATTTGTACAATCTTCTTTGTCTGAAAATTGATTTTCTTTCTGGTAGTGGTAAAAATAAGAGGATGGATGTGACCTATTTATCGTTTAAAAGAAAATAATAATATATTCAAGAGTTATAATTTATTTCTACTTAGTAAGAAGTGAAAGAACTAGAAACCTAGAATAAATGAAATACAAAAATGTCAGAAGTTAATATTAGTTCGGAAGTAGAGTTACGCAGGGATGTTGCAATATCCCTTAATGGTGCTACGACATTGGAGCAGTTTCTCTATTTTGGATGTTGTTTGTTGTTGTGACATTCAATATGGGTGGTGTGACATGCAGGCCAGATTCCATTATGTTCTGATTGTGTTGTGAAATTAACAATTTAGTCGCTTTCTTCATTGCCGCCCTTTTCATTTGTCCATATCCTCTTGTTTCCTCCTGAATCCCATAGTGTGTTTCATTACAAAAATTGTTTATCGACTACCATGTTTGTCATTCCCCCAAAATAATATTTTATTCTTTGGCCATTTATAAGAAAAAGCTACCCTCTTTTTCTAATCAACTTTATTGCCCCATGATGTGTCACCTAGTGTATAGTGTACAGGCCTGCCATCATGATTTAAGGTTGCTAGGAAATAATTTTAATCTCGAGTTGAATAGAAGAACTTTCTATTAAGGCAGAAATTCAAGTTTCGGATCTTTACGTCATGTCGAAGTCTACTCCTTTCGTTCTACATTTTTAGCGTTTTCGTGGGCCATAAAATGTAATTCTTCCAATTCTTGTAGTTGGAATAATATTTCTTTATTAGCTAATTCTAGATTCAAATTTAATTCTTTGATTACCCAATATACATTCTTTTCCAATTCAATTGGTAAGTGATAATTCTTCTCGTAAACTAGCTTGTATAGGGGCATACCTAAAGGAGTCTTATATGTTATTTTGTATGCCCATAATGCATCGTCTAACCTTGCTACCCAATCCTTCTAACTTGGGTTCATTATTTTCTCTAAGATCTATTTAATATCACGGTTAAACACTTTAACTGGCCCATTAGCTTGTGAGTGATAGGATGTTGTCATTTGGTGTCTTATGTTTTATTTAGCCAGAGCAGCTTCGAAGTCCTTGCTAAAAAAATAAGATCCTTTATCACTAACCAATGCACTGGGTGTACCAAACCTAGCGAATATGTTTTTTGTCAAAAATCTCACTACTCATTTTGTATCATTAGTAGGCAAAGCAACAGCCTCAACCCATTTTGAAACATAATCAACAACTAGAAGAATGTATTAATTTCTAAAAGAACTTAGAAATGGTCCCATGAAATCAATCCCCTAAACATCAAATACTTCTACCTCGATTATCCCTGTTTGTGACATTTCATCCCTTTTTGATATACTCTCTATTTGCTGGCATCCATCACATCCTTGTACAAATTCGTAGGTATCTCTATTCATAGTTGGCCAATAAAATCCTGATTATAGCACCTTATAGGCTATCCTTTTTCCATCGAAATGCCTCTCGCATAAAGATGTATGGCATCCTTGTAAAACATCATGTATCTCTTCCTCCGCTACACACCTTCAGACCAATTGGTCCGCATATTGCCAAAACACATACAGCTCTTCCTAAATGTAATTTTTAGATTTGTGAACTATCATCTTCTTCTGTTACCAGGATACCTGTAGCGAAAAGATACCTCTTGTAATATAGTTGACATAATCTGCATACTAGGGTGTTATGTGTTTCCTAGGCCTTGTTTGATAGATGTCTACCCTGAATAATTGCTCATCGATAAAAGTCTATTTAATTTCTTCAGTAGTTTCTTCTTTTAAGTTATTCTTGATTCTGAATAAATGATCTGTAATTTGATTCTCAGCCCTTTTCCTATCCATTATCCATAGATCAAATTCTTGAAGCAGTAACACCCATCTCATCAGCTTGATTTTTAAATCTTTCTTCTTCATGACATATTTTAATGCAGAGTGATGAGTGTAAACATATATTTTGTTTACCATTAAATAAGGTCGAATTTTTTAGAAGCAAACACCACCGCCATCATTTGTTTTTCGGTTGTAGTGTAATTGCATTGTGCTAGATTGATTTTTTTCTTGCATAATGAATAGCCTAAGATATGTTATTCCTCTTTTGTCCCAAAAGTACGGCTATTGCATAGTCACTAGCATCACACATAACAATAAAAGTTTCTAACCAATTTAGGGTAATGATTATTGGTTGAGATACAACATTCTCTTTTATTAGCCCAAAGGCTTTATGTAACACTCCAAACCCAGCCTAGATGTTATGACCGAATCTGACATGACACATTACAGTACTTTTTCGAAAAACTTGATCTTGTTGATAAAAGCTCGTTTGAAGGTTAAAGCCTCTTGTTGGTTCTTAAATCCTTTTAGTCATGTTTAACCATTTAAAACGTTCTTACTTTTAAAAAAAACTTTGTTTGGTGTGGAAGCATTTCAACAGTGTTACGGAAACGTGTAGTTCTGAAAACAATTATCATTTTGGAAAAACCGCGACTTATATCTAACAAATATGAAATTATGATAAATAAAATCCCAAATTGAAAGCTAGAAAATTAGAGAGTCCTTATTACATCAAAAACCCAAATTTAAGTTATTGAAAGATAAATAGTCAATGTAACGCAGATACAGTTGTGTGGCCACCCTTGAGTCCCTCGCAGACCGATCCACCTAACACTGGGGATTACCTACACAATTAAAAACGATGTGAGTATACGAAAACTCAGTGTGTAATCCCCTAATATGAAAATAGTCAATCAGATAAATAAAATATAGAAGCAGTCTATGCCGAAGCCCATCATAGCAGACAGTATCAGATGGGCCTTAGCCCATTACAGTAGCAGAATTAGAAGTAGAACATATGTGGGCCTAAGCCCAATACAATATCAGTTCAGAATAATGATGCAACAGTGCAACCCACTCCAATCCAGCCAACACACCACTCTGTACCACCAACACACCATGTGGGGATAAATTAACCCACCCACCCAGCATACCAATATCGAAACAAGACTACTAGACAACAGAATCACAGGTTAGCTGCCCGTAATTAGAATCGTAACATAGCTGCCAGTAGGATAGTGGCTTAAAGCCATCAATAGCGGCACAGAGCCTTCAAAACGGCACAAAGCCTTTAGTAAGGCATGAGCTTTTGGTAATATGAACGGCACTAAGCTATCGATAATATGCGTGGCATAAAGCCATCGGTAAAGTGGACAGCACTAAGTCATTGATAATATGTGTGGCACTAAGCCATCGGTAAAATAGACAGCACTAAGCCATCGATAATATGCATGGCACCAAGCCATCGGTAAAATGAACGGCACTCAGCCACCGATAGTATGAACGGCACAAAGCCATCTGTCGATCCACAATCGTCTCGTGCGACTCGTGAGACTCGTGCGACCTTAGCAGATCAGTACAAATATACTGCTTTAAGCCTTCAATGGGTCTACAGTCGTCTCGTGTGACCCTAACAGATCAGTACGAATATACAGTTTTAAGCCTTCGGCAGGTCTACAGTCGTCTCGTGCGACTCGTATGACCTTACCAGATCAGTACTTCCTCCATAACAATAACCCAACCCATACAACATATCGTGCATGTATGCAAAACACATAAATATCACATAACATACTCAATCAGTCAAACATCATATAAGGCATAACAGCCCTTCTACCCTACCGGAGTATTACGGTCATTTTACCCTATAAGGGTATTATGGTCATTCTACCCTATAGAGGTATTACGGTCATTTTACCCTATAAGGGTATTATGGTCACTCTACCCTATAAAGGTATTACGGTCATTTTACCCTAAAGGGGTATTACGGTCATTTTACCCTAAAGGGGTATTACGGTCATTGTACCCTACAGGGGTATTACGATCATTTTACCCTACAGGGGTATTATGGTCATTTTACCCTACAGGGGTATTATGGTCATTCTACCGTACAGGGGTGTTACGGTCATTCCACCTTATAGGGATATTACAATCATTTTACCCTAAGGGGTATTACGATCATTTTATCCTACAGGGGTATTCGATCATTTTTATCAGAATGGATCTAGACTCACCTATCGACCCATCAGAAGGTATACAGTCACCTCGAGCAACATATGTAACCCCAACATGCAAATCAGTCCATATGGGCGCAAGGCCCATTATCTGGCCCAAGTGGGTCCACACGCTTATATGGCCCACTTAGCCCAGATTAAGCCACGGCTATGTGAATTACATAACCCAAACCAATCTTTACTACATAATGTGGACATTAACCGTCTGGGGCCCACAAGCCCATTGGGCCCACACAGTCTATTTTGCCCAAAACGGCCTAATCGCATGAGAACCCTCATGGTGGCCTCTATAGTCTTACGCCCACGTTCATGGGCTCGATTTTACCACACGAGTGTTTGCATGCCCATGTGACCCAACCTTCTGGCTTTTCGGCTTTCCGGCTTTTGCCGATCTATAGTCTATTCAATGTGTGCGTACACACTCTTTCGGCTTTTCAGCCGATTATTAGATACAGGGTACGATTACACACCTGTTTACGAACACTTGTGAAAACCCTTGAACACCAACCTACTTTCATTCAAACATCCAATCAGTCTCTCAACTCATAGTATTCATAAGCACTTAACCCTCAAATCTGTAATCACCATTTACCTTGACAGAAAGTTATGCGATTTATTCCTCCTAAATCGCTAACTAAAAACAATCGTACGCTACTAGCCAAATACCTGCATAACGACATATCTTAGTAAAATAGATCGATCGTAAATGTAGCTTTAGACCACAAATATTATCATTCCAAAACAACTGAAAATTTAGTCTATCTAAAACAAGGTATCGAAATTACCTTAATCGAGTAACAGAAGTAAGGTCCTAGACAGCTTGGGTAACCCTTGCACACCTTTACTCCTCAAAAATACCTAACCCATCGATCATCACATTAAGAAGAAGGGATCACCATTCGGCCATTAAAGAACATGAAGGAAAGAAATATTCGGCCTTTAGTGAAAAGATCAAAAGAAATGGATTTGCACACAAAACGCAATCATAGAGAACAAGAGAGGGAACTTTTGAGTACCTATCGATTGTCAAAAGTCTTTGTAAACCGAACAGCAACGCCAATAGCAGGACACAAAACAAATGGCCAAAGATCAAATAATAGAGAAATATCGAAGAAAATAGAGTAAAGAAAGGGAAAGGATTAATCGGCTACAAGAAAATTTGGTTTACAATATAGGAGGTAAACTTGAGGAAGCCAATAACAAAATAGAGAGTAAGGAGAGATAAATGTATTTGGCTTAAACGAAACAATGTGTAAGGAGAGGAAAATGCTAAGACCAAAAGACTTGAGAGGAAGAGAGAAAGAACAAAGGAGTAAATCGGTAGAGAATAAGTACAGGAAGAAAAGGCGATTGCCAAAAGCCAAAAAACAGAGAGGGAGAGAACAAAGTCGTATAAAGCAAAAAAAGATTCTCGAATGGTCCCAAACAATAATCGGCCTCAACAAAGAAGTGAAAAGAACCCGAAAGTAATATCAGAAGCTGAAAATGAAAGGAGGGTAATCAAAAAGTTCACAAAACCCGAAATAGGGTACTCAACTCACCAATCCCGAAATTATGAGTAATCCACACTCAAATTCTGCACAACACACCCATTACACATCAAACTCCTTCTTTTTCTCCCTAAAATCCTCAACCAACAAACCACTTATCCAAATTCTTTAATTTTCTCCTCATATCACTCTACAACACCATTCAAATTCAATTCAAACACTCATGACCAATTCAACCCCAAAGTCTCAGTCCAACTCCATCTCTTACACAACCCAGGTAGCAAAATTTAATACCTCTTTTTGCCACGCCACCACTCGAACCTCAAACCTCATGCACCTTTACACGCCACTTACCACTTGACCATAGGCTTTTCTTGTGTCATGATTTAATCACAACAATTTAAAAACCTTCTATCTAGCTCCTAAGGATTTTATTCACTTAAAAAGAAAATTTTTGCTAAAGCCCAGGTTTGAACCCAAGACTTCTCCAACATCTTAGGACCCTTAACCACTGAAGCAGAAATTTAATTGTGTCATTTCCTTGCATAATTAAATACTTATGTATAGCCTCCTTACTGATCCATACTCAAGGCCCAATACTTCTAGGCTCAAAATTCGGGGCGTTACACTTTGATGCAATTTCGGTCAAATATGAAAGGTGACTGCTTTTAAAGAAGTTGGTTCAATGGTTTAGAGATATGAGCAAAATATTTTATACATCTCCTGTAGAATCCAGCGTGGCCCAAGAAATTTCGAACACCTCAGACATTCGTTGGAATGGAGAGGTTGTTTATAATATTATTTTTGGCTTTGTTGGCTTCCATATATTTCCTTGAGATTTGATGTCCCAATACCAATTCGGTGAAGTGACATTTTTCCCAATTAAGTACTAGATTAGTCTCTTAGCACCTTTTTAAGACTTTTTCAAGGTTACCTCAGCATTCTTGAAAAGAGTCTCCGTAAACTGAGAAGTCATCCATAAACACATCCAACCCTTCCTTTAATATATCAACAAAGATAGCTGTCATGCACCTTATAAAGGTTATTGGAGCATTGCATAAGCCAAATGGAATTCTTTTTAAAGCATAAGTGCCGAAAGGATATCTAAAAGTAATTTCTCTTAGTCATCCGGATGTATTGGGATTTGATGGTACCTTGAGTACCCATCAAAAAACTAATAGTAATCTTTTCCTACTAATCGATCAAGCATTTGGTTAATAAATGGCAGTGGAAAATGGTCTCTTTTTGTTTCATCATTTAATTTCCAATAATCAGTACATACTATCCAACTAGTAATTGTTCTTCTTGGAATTAACTCATTTTTATCATCTCGACTAATGCTAGACCTCTCTTCTTTGGACACACTGTGTAGGGCTAACCCATTCACTATTAGAAATGGCATAAATAATACATATGCCTAGCCATTTAAGTAATTCCTTCTTTACCACCTCTCTCATAGCTGGATTAAGTTTATGCTGAGCATAGAATACAGGTTTTGTTCCTTCTTCTAATCTAATCTTATGCTGACAGAATATAGGATTAATTTATTTGATGTCAGCAATCATCCATTCTATAGATTTTTTATGCATTTTTAAGACACTAAAAACAACCTCTTCTTGGTTTGCATCTAAGCCTGCAACAATAATCATCAACAAAGTATTTTGTTCCCCTAAATAACAATATTTTAAATGCTCGGGTAGCGGCTTCAATTCTAACTCAGGAGGTTTGATAATCGATGGTACAAATTTTGTTGAGTTCGGGACAATTTGTTCCGACTGCCCCTTGTTCTGCCTCCTCTAAACAAGTTGGGATACCATGTGATCATTTTCTTATTTAGCTCCATCCCACTCTTTTTCTACTTCGTAATCATTTAATTCTCCTGTGATTAGCTCCAACCAGTTGCATTCTTATTTTTTGTTTACAACTTGTTCCAATTTCCCAGTTTCCACTTCACAACATCCCTCCCAGGTAAATTCATTAGTGCTGAATTTCTCCAATATTTCCATTACCTCTCGTGCTTTTGTCCAAATACTTCCCCCAGTCATAATATCAAATTTTCATCTATTCTGATTATTAAACCCATAGTAAAAAAGTTGAATCTAAATTATGAAGTGTATACCCCTGCCTAATATAGATTTGAGGATTGTCTTAAAACTCTTCCATGCCTGCCTTAATGTTTCAGCGGTACTTTGCAAAAAATAAAATAATTGTGTGTAAATATTCAATACCTTGGTCATAGGCAATACTCAGCGAAGAAATAGCTGCACAAACTCAACCTAAGTATTAATGGTGTCTAGGGGGAAGTGAATCTAACCATATTTTTACCTTCCCATCTAATGCAAATGGAATTAATAATAACTTGATAGTATCTAGTGGAACGCCTACGTAAATGAAAATACTGCATATATGATCAAATCACCGCAGGAATGCTATAAAGTCCTCAATTTTATGATCTGTGAATCTGACATTATTAGAAATCCATGTGAGTAAAGAAGGGTTCAATTCAAAATGTGAACTATGAATGGCATGACGAGTAATGCTAGACCATAGCCAGCCCACATCAAATAATATCCTTAAGACTTGTATAACTTTGTTAGTGGCTATTTATTGCTAAATAAATGCTATGCCTTATAGTTTTTTAATTGTCAGCTCCTACATCTATGTAAGTATCCTTGAAGTGTAAAGAGTAAAATTGAATTAGTGACGTTACTTCCCCGTCAACGACGCCAACAATTTGACTGCCTCTGGATGTACTAATGTCCAAAGTGTGAATACTGCTACAAAAGATATATATATATAAAAATGATGCGGTATCCGCAAGTATACATGTCAGGTTGTTATATAGTTACAATGAAGTAGGTAAGTACTCTGAGGATCGTATCTAAAGAAGACTAGTACTAGATCAATTTCAACCTAAACACCAAGGGATCTAATTAGTACCTAAAATAGGTTATATTACAAAAATATAAATAATAATAATTTTTGGGGTTTTATAATAATAATAATAATAATAACAAAAGCTAATAGTATTGGGAATTTGAAAAAGTAAACTTGATTTGATCTGATTATGGGTGATTAGCTCGTTTCGATAATCTTGATCAACTATCATTTCGGGCTCCTCGTCAATCAATTATTCGATACCTTAGCAAGATCTTCCGATAAGTCCACTAGAATAACGAGTCAACAAAGACTACTTATCTTTTGACCTCACAGTCCAAACTAATACAGGGTTAAGGTGTTTATGGATAGGTCATACCAATTTTGGGTTAATTCCCACCTTGATAACTTCCTAGGGTCGTCAAGCCTAGGGTTTGGGTTCTCCCTTTCCTGAATAGTTCATCCGTTGAGTAACCTTGCAAAACAATCAATCCATCATAGCTCCACTCACTAATCCCCCATAGCAGGATTAGTTGGTCATGGTTTTCATAAAAAATATAAAATTGATATAAACTGTAAACATAATAAGCGAATCGAGAGTATAAAGTTTAGGGAAAAGCCTGATTTGTATTAAGAACAAGAGTGAATCCACAAAGTCTGATTGCATCCACAAATCAAATTACTCGAGGTAAAATAAAGAACAAACTGAAATAAATCTAAAACATAAGAAAAGAGCAAAAAACTAAACTAGAATTAAAAAGAGAGATTCTAAGTTAAGTAATTGATGCCCATAACATGTGCCAAATGAGCCTATTTATAAACTTAAGATAGTTGTCATCCTTAACCCTAGGTTAGCTGACGTTCCAATCTTTAAATTGGATTGTACAAACTAAAACGACCATTGGCTTGTATTAATTCCCGTCTAAAGTCGATGTCTTGACACATCAGGACCATTATCGTGACCCTCTTTAGGATGTCTCCAGGGGTATGTCATGACACCCCTTAGGCTGTGTCACGACATTGAAGGCAGTCTCAGAATTCCTCTATTTTTCTCCCTAAGTTGTGATGTCGAGTCCTCCGTGTTGCAACATATCGACCAGTATCAATTTAGCATGCCTTCTAATGGTCTCTTGTACACTCATAAAGTCCATTAGCTCACCCTTAACCCTCATTCCACCTCTAAGGTTAATAAAAGACTGAAATTACTCATTTTACTTAATTTACTAAACTTTACTAAAGCATAATCAAAACTTCACTAAAATGTTTATTTTCAAGCTCCTAAAGTGTAAAAACTAGTTTAATCTACTACATTGAATTATAGCAAAGTAGTCGTCAACTTATGGCTTCTTTCAGTTTAACCCCTCAATTATTCTTAATTTCTGGACTTAAAGGAAACCCTGTGTGATAGGGGCTATCGGCGAATACGCAAGTATACTATGAGATAAGAGAATCAATAAAACAAATGCCATGTAATGGGAGTGTATTTAGGAAAGTGTAATATGTAGGAAGGCGATGTTCTGTAACTATGACGGAAGGTCCATGAATCACCATAGTGTAATGGTCGGTCATAATTGATCGAGTAATGATTGTTAAGAGGTCGATCTACCAATAAGGAAATACGAAAATTATCTCAAAGTCTGCCACTTTGAATAAATCATGAACGTCAAGTTCAAACACGGAGTAGAGCATTTGTTCCTTTCAATTAAAACCTTAGAAAGATGGGGTTTATATATATGCATTTATATATATTCAGACTAGTAAAGAAACTCACTAAGTTCTTTGAACTTATAGGATTTTGGTCTATGGTTGCAGGAGTAATTGGGAAATTGAGGAGCTTAAAGAGGGACTAAGCCAGATAGAGTTGGATCAAGGGTCAATGCTAATAAGGTGTCATGCACATAGGAATGGGGTACCTCAGAGTCTTCGCCTCGGGGTCCAATATATTATAGATAAATCATTTTCTTAGAGTTTGAAATTTGAGATAGTATCTTTTCTTCTAATTTAGGGTTTCTATTATAAGAAGGGGATATTAATAATTTAATAAAGAATGCAGTCCAAACTAATCCATTTGTGGCACTCCATACCCAGATTTGGTAAGCGATTCGGGTAAAGGTATTACAAAAATAGTGCAGATAAGAAGGGATAAGCACACAACATTTGTTAACGCAATTCAAAAATAATGCTACTCTGTGAAGTCTTACTTAGTAAGTGGTTTATTCAACAATTTATTCAACCATCTATTAGTTAAAGTTGAATCTACCCTTATAAAAGAAGCAATTGTAGCCTTAACTTATTACAACCACTCCCCAAACACCTCATTTACAAACAATTTTAACTCTCATAAATAATGCCAATGAAATGAGTGCAATAATACAAGGAAAAATCGATAAAAAGTAAACCAACAAAAGCAACACAAACACTCTCCAAAAGATACATCTTCAACATGCGAACAATTTTCTATTTGTAGGCTTAATAAGCAGCCTTCTAGATCAATTTTTGTATAGATAAAATCATCTGTAATAGCATAATAATCTTGGATAAATAAAATCCAAATTTTATCTTAAGATAAAGCCAAAATTAGCTCATAAATCATCAAGGATAAAGGCTAAAAGGATAAAGGCTAAAAGGATAAAGATAAGCCTTAATTAATAAGGGATGTCGATCTTAATCTTCCTCAAATAGCCAAACACAACTGTCATGGTCTGAGATTAAATTAGACATGTCTTGGGATTCATTTTCTTATAGAGAAAACAATTATAGAGGTCCAAGTAAAAAAATGCCAACATCCATTACCACTAAGACTATCCTAAAAGGTTGTCATAGTAGTTATTTAAACAGGGTATTTAAACAAGTTATTTGAACATCAGCACTAGACAGCTTTGGTCTTAACAATATGCCACGTTGGCTTTTTGACAAAACATAAGCAAATGAAAAATGCTCCTTTTATCACTATGCCACAAACACACATGAAATACTAAAGAACCAATTGAATAAAATCTCACGACAGTTATTTAATACATCAACAATATCTTGCTGAAAAGAGTTTAGAATAAGCTGAATAAAACCAACAACCATTAAAAGAAAAGTAGAAAACAAAACAAAGCAAGCATAAAATATAGTATAGCCATAGAAGCCATATAGTAACAATAATAAGACATTTCCCCCACAAACTAAGAACCGATTTCCCCTTTTTGTCTAAAAGCCCCTCTTACCAATGTGTCTTTTTTATGCCACAAATTATTTCTGTGAGCCTTGCTTTCTTGGTAGCTAGTCATTGAATATCCATAGCAAGGACATCCACTTCTTCTCTTAAGATCCCAAGTAGTTGCCTTTTTTGTACAACTTTGACCAAAGGGTTAGGTGCTTCATCTGTTTGTTCTTTAGTTTGAATAGAGGTAATCTAGTGAAGGTCATTAAGATGATTGGTTGTAAATAGATTATTTTGAATCTTAAAGGGGTACGGAACAACAGAAACCTCATCATTGGTAAAAAAAAAATGTTGTATTGGTTCATAAGGATATGATAAATGATGTAACAACCCGTTTTTCATTTGTGTCAAAATTAGTGGTTTCGAGACCACCATTTCGACGAGAGAGTCTATAGATATATTTAATTAATATTTATGAGTTAAATATAGTATAATAGTGAATCATGATTTAATAGATTTTATTAATTGGATAGTTAGTCAAGGTACAAGTGGTGCATATTGAAAGTCAAGTGGTTTTAGAAAATGAGGTATCAAGACCTCAATTCTATAAACCAAGCCTGTGAATATTTTATTAAATATTTACAGAGTTTTTATATTGGTGAATTGAAGTTTAGTCCAAAAATTTTAGTACTTGAATAGTTAATTAAGGAAAAAGGACTAAATTGTAAAAGATATACAATTTAATCGCTATTGATTTTTATTAGTTAAATGGTTTAAAAAGTAAAAGTGGGAGGTTTCAATTTGCAAATAGACCATAATAAATTTAATGGACAGTTGAACATTAGTTTATATTATATTTTATATGTTATATGGTTTAATTTGATTATTAAAGTAATAATATTAATAAAACAAAAGTAAAACATGTTTCATCTTCTTCATTCTTTCATTTTTCACAACCAAACCACTATTTTTATACCTTGGAAGCTTCAATCAAGATAAGTCCCTAGCATGTAAGCTAATTTTCTACTTGTTTCTTGTAAATTTTATGTTTTTGAGATCATTATAGCTTAATCTAGCTAGCCCAGGGACTAATTAGTGATAATGTCAAAGTTTTTAAAATTTTCCATTGATTTTATTAAAGCTTTTTAGTTGATAATGGTTTAGTTTGAAGCTTGATGTTGAAATTGGACTATTTTGTAAAGTGATTTTGTATAGTTTTTAAGTTTAAGGACTAAATTGAAAATATGTTAAGTTTGGTATGGTTTCTTGTAAATTTTTAGTATTAAAGGGGCTGATTTTAGGTGTTTAAGAATTCCGCAAACATGGGTTTATGGGTTAATTTTGAAAATAATTTAGTTTTGGTTTTAGGAACTAAATTGAATAAAATATAAAAGTTAAGGGTAATTGTGAAAATTTCCACTAAAATATTCATAAGCACTAAATGAATTGTTGAAAAGTATTTGGGACTGATAGTTGAAATAAAATTACTTTATAGATCAAGAACTAATAGATAATCGAAGAAAAAAAGAAAATTGTTTATTAGTCCTTGATATTATTATCCCTGCAGTTTAGCCTAGGTAAGTTCACATAGTATAGTTACATTTAAATTGTTTTATATTTAATTTTTGAATTTGTAATTGTTTGATAATAGTTTGAATTGTGCACAAATTGGTACAATGGGTGAGATATGAATTAAAACATAAGAAAAGGATAAGTTGATGGTTAAATCTTAAAATGATGAATTGATATCTAAAATAAAAAATGAATTGGTAATTGATTATAATTGATCGAATTGTGTTGATATGCGATTATTGTATATTGATTTAAATGCAAAATATATTGTAATGAGAAAAACTATGTAGGTATATTGATATGTATTGATGAATTACTATTGCACATATATAGTTGAATTGAGAAATTGGCTTATAATTGAAGTTGATGGTTTTCCTATTAAGTATTCGGGTAGAGTGTAGACTCTAATTTATATATATTTTTTAGCAGTTTATAACATCTTTTATCTTAAAATTAATATTAATGTCAAATATTTGTTAATTAATTAGGTGAATTATGTTTATATTCTGATGATGGGCATGAATTTATTAAAAATGCAAATATGTGCTTTATTGTATTCATTTGTGAATAAATTTAATTATTTCATGTTATTTATTAATGTGTTATATTTTATTTTGCAGGGGCTATGAAGTTAATATAATACGAAGCTTATTATAATTCTTGCATGGACATGAGCAATTCTACCCTACTTAGATGGCAAAACCATGTAAATCATGTTATGGAGATGTTACTTTGGCCCAATTAAAAATGCTATTACATGGTGGACAAGTCTGATTATTTAATGGGTTACAAAATCATCCAAACAAGGGGAAGACAAGCCTAATTTAGCACAAGCATGTTGGCTGCCCAAAAATCAGTTTTGGGATAGTTATTGGAGGTCTCTACAATTGAAATTAAATAAAAAAAAAAAAGAGCCCATGAAGTTTTCCTTTGAAACTGTCCAACCCTTGCTTGATTCTAGCATGATTTCATGCTTGAATCAAGCAACCATCATCAACCCTTTTTCCACAATGTGTGGCTGGCCAAGTAAAGGAGTAAATGGGGGGATATTTTTCACTATTTTTAGTAAACTCTCCCACCAACCTCAAGTATTAATACCCACTCTCATCTCACATATCTCCCATCTCTTACTCAATCCATCATCTCTCATTTCATATCATTCTTCCATTCTCTCATTTCCTCTCTTTATTCCCACACATAGCATCCCATATTTTTTTTCTTTTCTTAGCAAGCAAAACCTTGATAAGATCATCTATTGGCCGGCCACCTTGAGGAGCCATTAGCAAAGGAACAGCACGAGGATCGAAGGAAAACATCTTCAATCAGAATTTGCAAGACTATTGATTCGATAGAGTTTATTCTTTCTTACTTTCTTATTTTGATTTTAATCATGTTTGCGATGTGCTTTGTTATCTTGTCATCAACAATGGTAGCTTAAATTTGTTTATCTAGGATGATTGCATTAATTTAATGAAGTTTGTTTGAATCATGCTTATAGTGTTTGTGCCTCAATCGATCATGTTTTTAAACTCAAGTATGTATTTCATTCATATGTGATTGGATGCATTAGAGCGATCCTAACCAGACTACGGATAATGGACACAATAGTTGAAAAGTGCATGCTTAATTTAGATCCTAACCTGACTAAATTGAAGGTTCATAATAACTTTAACGAGCTTTATTATCTTGCATAGTTTTTAGGTTTATGTGATTAAATTGTTTTAAACCTAACTCATCTCTGTTACTTCACATGAATTCTAAGAAACCCTTAGTTTAACATCATTAGTAAAATGCATGTTTTACTAAGTAAAAGATTCCTAAAGGACTTAATTTGGTTTCAAAACTCATGAAAGATCGAGTTGCTTAATAATATATGAATATCAAAACTATTAAATGATTATACGTATCGAATGTATGAGCAGGAGGGTCAATATGGAAATGTTATAAATCTATAAATTTAACACAGAATTCGAACAATAAAATGGGATAATGACTACTACTATATTGAGATTGGGTGTTTTGTTGACAACAAAATGAAATGATACGATATAATCTTTAGATTGATTAATTGGAGCATGTATTCATTGGTTCATGTGATATCATTAAGGTTTTAATTGCAATTGTAAATTGAAATATTGATTGCATTTTATCAATGATATTAATTGTTTATTTTATTAGATTGGTTGAAATTGAATTGAAGTACTAAATGTTCAATTATATATGAATTGATTATGAGATGAACTCATCTTGTTGATTTAGGGTTGCCATGTTTTGGGAAAACCGTCAAGTTGAATAACTTATATATAAATTCGTAAATTGAAGTAAGTCATTGTTTTAATTCCTCTGAACTTACTAAGCATTGTATATGCTTACTCCTTTTTTTTTCTATTTCCTATAGATTATCAACTTGTGGCATAAGTCAAGTGGATCATTTGAGGTTCATGCTATCCTGGTAATGATTCGGTAGACTTTTGACCGTTTTAAGGCTTGGTTATGTGTGGCGTGTGTTTAGGGAGTCTTATGTTTAGGCAAATATTATATTTTGAGTGAGTTTAGTATTTGAATACAATTAGTATATGTATATATATGTGTGTGATGGTAATGTTCATAAAAATGGTATCTAGTTGAGTAGTTTGGCTTGTATAATTCTTTGCTTAAATGATGATTAGGTAATGTGCCAAGGAATAGGTGTGTAAAGGTAATATATGTGCTTAAGTTATGCTTTAAATGATTTTGATAATAATGATGCATATTTAAGAAGTTAAGTTTAATGTTGTTTGAATAACTATTTGATATTTGGTTAGATGATAGTGAAAGTGTCATTTAAGGTTTATTGAATTGATATATATATGCGTGTGTTTTTGTTGTTCTTAAAAAGGTTGAACTTGTTGTGGTGCCTTAAAGGCATATTGATATTAATGAATGTGATAATTGGTTGATTTTGATATATGAATTGAGGTGCCAGTTGTGCCATATTAATTAAGCACTTAGGATGATTATTATAAATTATGATTTTGGTTTGAATTGAATATTTTTTAATCGGTTGCTAATTTGTACTAGATTGAATGAGTTCTTTGCAGGATATTTGTGTGCCTATATGTATCCATGAGCTAAGATATATATTTGAGCATGAAATGAACTTCAATTATTTGTGATTTTGACCACTTAGGTAAAAGTATCGATAACAGAGACCAAGGTATCGATACTTGACCAAATGAATAGTGTTTTAAAAATGGCAAAATGCCAAAATGGTATCGATACCTTTTATAAAAATATCTGCACTTGTTTCTTTCGTATCGATACCTAGTTCCAAGTTTTGGAAAATTTTTCAGATTGGCCCATAATCTTGCTTGAATTTATTAAACTATGTTTGTATTCTCAATTTAGTCACCGATTTACTAATAACTTCTATTATGCATGAATATGGATTAATTTGATTAATTATAATTAAATTGATTGTTATAATTTGTGTGTGAATATTCTAATGTTTATTGTAGCATTTCGTAACTTGGGTTTGACAATTGGGACAAATGAAGGGTGTTACAGAAAAGGGATGGGAGTAGGTAAGAATTCTCTTATAGTAGTCGATTCAGTATTTGCAATCACTTGTTTGCCTAGATTGAAAGAGACCATTTTCCCAATTTTATATATTAGCCTTCCTAACTCTTTTTAATAGGAGATTTGTGCTTTAAGGAGATCCAATTTCTTACAACCACCTTTTGCAACACAATGTACTTCATAGTTAGTTTAGTTGGTGAAATAATGTCACTTTCAGGCCAACAAGTAGCCACACTATGAGTTATTTCATTAGCTATCTTGTCAAGCTTCTTGGTGCGTTTTCCTCTTATGTCAGGATGCTCAAGAAAATTATTATGGACATCAGGATTGAAGTTAAATTCATGGCCTTGAAATAAACTTGCATGTGGTACTTGGAGTATTTGTCCACAATGGGTTTTTTCTTTTTCTTTTTCTTTTTAATATTCATGCATCTTCTGTTATAATTACAATTGTTGAGGTTTGTTAAATATTTGGTTGATATTAATGGCTTAGAATGGCTTCCTTATCAGTTAAAATAATTAAATCTGTAATTATTTAATTCATTCTAATACTAGTGACGAATTGCATAAATTGTTTATGTCATAGTTTATGATTATATTGTGATCTAACTTAAATAAATTTTGTTGATGTGAGTTCGTTGGTTAAATTTAGACCTCTCTCGTTTTAATGCTGCTAGTAAGTTAAATCTCGGGGCTGAATTACAGAATTATTTATTGGTTAGGGAAATAATTTCAAACGAGTTGTCTCTTGGTTATTCAACAAGTAAGGAGAGATTGGTTATCTGGCGCTGAGTCAACAACTAGAACTAAAGGCACTATAGACATCCTTGCGTTGATGGTTGAATGTATAAATCAAATGGAGATTTTACATTTGGCTATTGACTTTTATCATTGATTTTCCTAAAACTTTTAATTATTGTATTCTTTCTATTAGTTTTTAATTTGAATTTATTTTTTATTTTAAAACCTCTCTTTTAGTCACTTTATTTGTTTTTTTAAGAAATAAAATTATTATCGATCTCTATAGATACAACCTTACTTGTCACTTTCTACTGATCCCATATTCTCAAGTAGGTTTTATTTTTATAGATCCCGATGGCCTAACAATATCAATTAAAATATATTATATTTTTTAAAAAAATTGTACAAAATTTGTAACATTTTAGAAATGGTTAAAATATGCTATTAGTCCCTATATTTTGACAAATTTTGATATTTAATCCCTATACTTAAAAAGTTAAAAATTAACTCATATTTTCTTGATTTAAAAATCTCAATCCAATCATTAAAATTGTAAGTTTTGTAAGTATTGTAAGTATTTTCAATAAAAAATTGTCAATTTGACATATTTGTTAAGTTGCTCTCATGCGACGCTACATATGATTGACGAAAAGTTAACATGTTACATTGACAAATTTTAATTGAAACTACAAACGCAATTATGATTAGGCTAGGATTATTAAGTTGAAAAGGTAAGATGATTGAATTCTCTCACTTTTAAAGTATAAGGATTAAATCTCAAATTTTATCAAAGTATAGGGACTAACAGCATATGTTTAGAAATACTATGTTTAAGAAAGTAAAAAACAAAATAATATAAATTTTTAATTTTTATAGTTTTTACAATTTGTATTATGATCCATATAAGTTAAGAATAAAAATTTCAATATTTAAAATAATAAAAATTTCAATATTTAAAATAACCTTGAATTAATTATTATTTGTGACAATATGTTCAAAATCAAATAATAGTGATGATATGTTCTTTAAAATTTTTAAAGAAAAAACAAAAAAATTATTATTTAAAATAGGTATAATGACAAGTTTAATTATTAACGTTTACATCTTTTATCAATTTAGCTTTTCTTTTTCTAAGTTAAATTTAACTATTAACATTTTTAAAAAGAGTTAAATTTATTCATCAACTTTTCAAAAATAATAATTAAAACGTTATCTTTTTTAAATATAGCTCTCTACATGACAATTTATGCATACTTTATACTAAATTTTTGAACGTTTTATTATTTTGAATTTTATTTTTATTTTTTGAATTTTTTTATAATTTTAAATTATTTATTGATATGACATAAAATATAAAATAGTGTCATGTCATCATGAAGTACATATAAATTGTTATATGGGTTGTCATGCCAATATCATTAGAAATTAATGTTTTACTTAGCATTTTTATAACAAAAAGTAATTTAATTATTTTTAAAATATCAATGACTAAATTTAACTCAAAAATAAAGATTAAATTAACAAAAAAAATAATTTTTAATGCTAAATTTATGATTATGCCATTAAAATATTACATATAATGTTAATTTAAAAAATAATAAACTCTTATAGTAAAATTTTTAAATGATGGTTGTTGATTTATGGATTATAAAATGTTTTATAATAATACTTAATTTATTTTTGTGTGATTATAAATGTATTAAATATTTATTATTTATTCTAATTAGGTTTATTAAATATTTTGTATTAGAAAAGTATTTAATTAATTTATTTAAAATTAAAAAATATAGTTTTTTAGTATGTATTAGTTAAAAAAAGTTGAAGTTAAATTTTAATTATACTTACATGTGATTGGTTTTATGTTGCAAATAGAGGGATGAGACAGAAGAATATCGGGGCGGGTAAAAAAGTAACCGGTCCGCCCCGCCCATTGCTAACTCTAATAAAAGAACCAATTTCCATTTCTAAAGGGACTGTAATCTATCGGGTGCTTTGTCTGCAGTGGTCTGTCGTCGTTGACCGCAATCTGTAGCCAAAGTAACGCGCCATGGCTCGAACTTGGCTTCACCTAACTTCCTCCGTTATTGTCTGTGCCCTGATCTGCTTCAATTTCTTCACCGTCGACTCAAAAGATCATCATCCACGGCCGATGCTCCTTCCTCTGCAACTGACCTCACGCAATCATTCCCAGCAGCGCCACTTGGACAATATACGCCGTCATCTGCAGCAATCGGGACTCTCTTCTTCCACTCCAAACGCTCGCATGAGACTTTACGATGATCTCCTCTCCAACGGGTCTCTCTCCTATAAAAATGTTTAGTTTTTTTCCTCTTTTTGATTTTTCGAATATTGAGTTTTTTTTTTTTTTTTTGAATTTCCAGTTATTATACTACTCGGTTATGGATTGGAACGCCACCTCAGGAATTTGCTCTTATCGTCGACACCGGAAGTACTGTAACTTACGTTCCTTGCTCCAGTTGTGCGCATTGCGGCAAGCATCAGGTTCGGTTCTGTCTTATCAAGTTCGTGCACTTCAGCCTTCCCAGTTCTTAATTATAATTAATCAAGTTTGAAAATTGATGCCTTTGTTTGGATTGAGATTGAGATTATAAACTTGATAAATTTGAAACTAGCGAATTATTAGTTTAGTAGAATTTTAATTAAGTTAAATTGAGAATTTTGAATAATAAATTTTTATCGTTCGAACGAGAACGTGAAGTGAGTTACGCTTTGCTGCTATTTTTAGAATCTTTGTCTAATTTCTTGATTTACAGATCTGTTAGAGATTAATTTGGGGAACTGGTGATTTTATGGTAATATTTATCTCTTGTTGCAATCCAGGATCCAAGGTTCCAACCAGATTTGTCTAGCACTTATCAACCTGTAAAATGCAATCCGAGTTGTAATTGTGATGATGAGCAAAAGCAATGCACTTATGATAGACGGTATGCTGAGATGAGTTCCAGCAGTGGTGTGCTTGGGGAGGATATTGTTTCTTTTGGGAATGAAAGTGAACTTGTGCCACAGCGTGCTGTTTTTGGGTGTGAAAATAGGGAAACAGGTGACCTTTACAGCCAACGGGCTGATGGTATAATGGGTTTGGGTCGTGGCCAGCTTAGTATTGTGGATCAACTTGTTGATAAGAGTGTTATTGGTGATTCGTTTTCTTTGTGTTATGGTGGGATGGATGTTGGTGGAGGTGCAATGGTTCTTGGAAAAATCACTCCTCCCCCTGAAATGGTGTTCTCCCATTCAGACCCTTTCCGCAGGTATCCTTCTTTTACAGTATTGTATTTGTTAATGCATTTTTCCAAGAATTTATCTGGTTCTTGTTACGCATTCACTGTAGCTTTTGAATGTCTACAGCCCTTACTATAACATTGAGCTTAAGGAAATGCATGTTGCTGGTAAGCGATTGAAGCTACCTACTGGGGTCTTTGATGGAAGGCATGGAACAGTTTTGGACAGTGGCACCACATATGCTTACTTCCAAAAAGATGCTTTTGTTGCATTTAGGGATGCTGTAAGATCTAATAGCTTTGAGCTTCGTGCTAAATTGAGTTTGTTTGCTAGTCAAGTTCTCATTTCTATTCTATGATTAGTATTTCTTTGTGGTAGCCAGAATTAGTGTATGACGCTTAGAAGAAGTTTTTGGTTTTGCTTGGAGGTTTAAAAGCATGGGGTTTTGTTGCATTTACATGTTCCCTAATAGATGAATGATTACTCATTTTGTCATTTATGAATATATGACAAGCGATTTGTGGAGAAACTGAGTACAGATTCATATTAATATATCTGGGTTACTATGTCATATAAAGTAGATTTCTGGGTTACAGTGATATAAACTAGCCATTCCTTATGACAACTGCTTTTTACTTTCCTAGCACTTGGAGATGCTACTTACAAGTTGGTACGATCTGTATGATTGTCCAACTTCTGGAACTTGTCATTTTCAGATCCTGTTCACTTCAGAAGTTTGAAGCATGTCTATGCTGCATATTACTATCCTTAAACACACATGATCCATTTTTATAATTATTATTGGAAAAATGGTCATGGCACTTTTTCAAGGAGAAATAAAGTACTAGTAAAATATTAATTGACTCACAGTTAGTTGCATTTGTTAAGTTATTGAGGAAGCCTTGAATAAAATTAATGTGTTCTATGATTGTTGGGGATTGATTGTGGTCGAGCTATTCGAGATTTAGCTTTCCGTGAACCGTTGCTTGGTCAGTTGCCTCCATCTTGAAATTATGGCAGCAACGATGATTAATCTGTTTTGTACTTGCTACAACTCAAAATATTATCTGAGCTTACTTGTAGCTGTCTTAAGTTCCTTAGGTTTAACCTTCATTAACATAGAAATCAGCATTTGCACACCTGCATGGTAATGTTCAGACCTGTTCTTCATGATTATTTGGCTATGTTAATGCAGATCCTAAGGGAAGTTCATTCTCTCAAAAGGGTCCGTGGTCCCGACCCTAATTATGATGATATATGTTTTTCTGGTGCTGGAAGGTGTTGCCAATAACTTTTTCATTTTATATGAAATGCTGGAATTTCTAGTCTTCCATCCATCATAACTATTTTTCTTGAAATGTAATACAGGGATGTTTCCCAACTATCAAAAAGTTTCCCAGAGGTTGAGATGGTATTTAACAACGGAAATAAGTTATTACTGTCTCCTGAAAACTACCTGTTCCGGGTAATTATTATAATTTTTATTGTTATTATTATTATTTTAACTTGGAGACCAAAATGGGTCCCGTGTTGGTGGAAAAGCTAATTTAAATGGTTATAAGACATTCTTGCATCATCTATTTTCTGTGCTAGCTTCTCAAACTACCATCTAACACATACCTTTTCTGTTTCTGTCTCTTAATGGCATGCTTTGTAGCACACAAAGCTCATTGGTGCATATTGCTTGGGAATTTTTGCTAATACAGAATCGACTACTCTTTTAGGAGGTATGTTACTTAATTCACGAAACACAAAGCCCTCTTTCCCTCTACATATGTGCAACTCTGTATTCATGTCCATCACATAGGATATCATATAGTTTTGAAAAGCCTTAAGTTCTTGCGGTTTACATGGGCCTGTCTGGACCTTACGCTTGCTCAACTCAATATATCCTGTTTGTTTGCATGACTGTGGTAATAATCCCTAACTTTTTATTTTTTGGCAGGAATTGTTGTCCGGAACACCTTAGTTACATATGATCGGGATAATGACAGGATAGGCTTTTTGAAAACTAATTGTTCTGAACTATGGAGGAGAGTGAATATATCTGGTGCACCTGCACCAGCTCCTTCAGTCTCCCAAAGCAATGATACTAACCTGGAAATTCCTCCTGCATCTGCCCCAAGTGGATCGCCAGCAAATGTTCTTCCAGGTGCATGGCATATTACTTGCATTCTTGCAATGTTTCCTGTGGTCCTTGGTTTCTTCCCTTGCACAGTTCTGTGAATTGATATATCGTGATCACAATTTAAGGGCTTTCTTATATATAGATTTATAGTTTTTTTCTCATTAATAAAAAAAATTAAGGCAGATAAAAGTTACAAATATAAACAGAGATGCTGTACTTGGCTTGAAACTTCTGGTGGTGCAGAACATTGATGGAAATTAGAAACATAAAAGAAGGATATGGTTGGTTTAACTACACCATAGTTACAATAGACTTCCAAGAAGTTTGTCAACTTTAAATGCTAATCAGACCCACCCGCTTTTTCTAGTCCCCTTGGTGACAGTTGAATCTGGAGTTCTTTTTCTCTTAATTTTAGTAACTTTTTCTTTTCATGATATTTAAGTTTTTGAAAATTAAGTTTCCATTTGTAAGGAGGCTGATAACTCATCTACTTTGTAGTTTTGATAAAATTTGTTATTCGTAGAAAGATGGTATCACCCATGAAGTTAGATTGTTGTCCTAATAAGCATCTAAATGTCTTTAGATTAAAATGGCTTATAATTCCTGATAAATAACATACATGCAACCCCAAGGATATTATTCTTAATGTTAAAACTCAGATTATGAAAATAATACTGTATGTTTACTTACCTTCCCTCTGTACATCATAAACGATATTTATAGAAAACCCTAATAGTCTTCTGCTAACTACCTAGCATAACAACTCACAGCTGTCAACCTAACAACCCTCAACCGACTTATACTGACTCACTAACACTTAATACACTTCCAAGTTCAAATGGAGTATTTAGTAGGGATGGTAATGGGGAGGGGCAGGGCGGTTTTTTGCTTGTCCCAACCCCAACCTGATTTTTATACATCCCCCCTCCCCCAACCCTGCCCCGAATCCAATTTTATTTAAAACTTTAAATACCCGAACCAAACCCTAAAAAAAGAAAAAAAAAAATCCCAAATCCCACCAAACCTGCCATGAAATATTAAATAATTTTTATATTATATTAATATTTACAATACTAACTAAAAATTCTTACAAAATTAAAAATATCACTAAAATATAAAAAAAAAAGTTTAAAAAAATCTTATAAAAGTTAAAAAAAATAATTAAAAAATATAAAATTAGTTACAAAATTAAAAGAGGTTTTTTTTTTTTTCTTTTTTTGTAGTGGGGCAGTGTGTGTTTGTTCAAAACCCACCTCCAAATGAACCCCAAAAATTTGATTGGAATACCTCTCTGCCCTCGAATCCGATTAAAAAAACCTGCCCTGATAGGGTAGGATCAAGTTGGATCTCCCTAGAATCAGGTTATTCTGCCATCTCTAGTTTTAAGACTCCAAAATAAGGTTAGAAGGATGATATACCCCTTAAGCTTAGGATATAGCCAAAATAAAATTAAAAAGGAGAATGTGGCAGCTTTTTAACCCCACTTTTAGTGTGTTAAAAACCTCTATTGTGAGTGTATCAAAGGCGAAACCTTATATCCAAAATATATATTTCTTTAATCTGAGTCTAGTCAGATACAACTAATGTGCAGGCATTTAAAGCTTATTATAATTGAGATGGCCTAATTTCAAATCACATATTTTCTGTTATAATTTTTTTAGTCTATGATCATCATTTTGTTCTAGCAATTTGGCTTGTTGATTGCTTTAGAATTTTAGTGTTTGCATCATGTAATGCTTGTTTGTTATTTGACATAAGCTTAGTAGTTTTAGAATTAGTGATGCAAGCACTTGTACAAATTGATCTTGTAAACTGTATATTTCCTCTGATGATATTGTCTCCCAAACATGATAACCAGGTTCATTTCATATCGGATTTATAACATTTGACATGTCAGTTAGCACAAACGACTCCAAACTGAAGCTCAACTTCAAGGAGTTTGGACAATTAATTTCCGAGGAACTGGAAGTCGATAATTCACAGGTGCAGCCGCAGTGCCTTGACTTTAACCTAGTCTTTTTAGGCCTTGTCAGAATTAGATTTGAGGGGAAATATCAAGTTATCAGTGCAATGTATTCTAAATCGTATTCCAAGACATGGTGTCATATATATTGAATCATTTGAAATTTTATTGTTTTGTCAAAACATGTAACATGCAGAATTAAGTAGATGTATTCGCCTATCAGGTAGCCTTCTGGCCCACCCAAAATTTGGTTGGGCTGGGCTTAGACAAAGAAGTTAGGCCTGTTATAAAGACCATCTGAGCCTAGACAAAGATTTCTTTCTGGCCAGAGCTCTAGATTTTATGTATAAAACCCACCTTGAGCCTAACAGTCTGGCCATGGACATCTCTAGTATTTAACTTAAAATTTGGAATTAATCTTGCTTGCCCTATGATTATGTTTGGTTTTCTTGTGGATGCTGGGGAGTGGGCATATGGTGACCCACTCTATGCAATTAGCCTTAGCCCAAAAATAACCTCCCATAATGTGATTTTAGAAATTTTGGTCTATACATCAATGTTACTAGTGCCTCTGTATATTGCTGTGTTTGACAATTGTCAATTAGCTTTTATCTTGTTCTCCTATTTATGTGATTGATTTGATTTTCAGGTTCGCCTGCTGAATGTCACTTCCAAGGGGAATGATTACCTTGTTAGATGGGGCATTTTTCCCACTTCATCAGCTAGTTATATTTCTAATTCCACTGCATTGGTATTACTACTCCTGATATACTAATATTTGCCAAGTTCAACCTCATTTTTTTCTATATATTTACCACAGCATTAATCTGAAGCCTTTGTTTTCCTTTAATATTTGCAGAGCATCATTCTGCGCTTAAGGGATCACCGTTTGCAGTTTCCTGAGAGATTTGGAAATTATAAGTTGGTTGAATGGAATGCTGAACCTCAAAGGAAGTCGTATGTTTTCTTTCTCTGTTCCACTTTTATCATTTCTTTTATGCTTACCAGTGAGGACTGAATTCGCTACTATTTTATTGTGATGAACGAATATTTGGAGCATTTGTGACCATGAAGTTTGGTCACAGTTGAAGGGTAGGACTAGGATACCAAAATGGGTTTGGCATTACAGTTGTATTGGGATGGTTCTACTGGGGAGGGGCTATCATTTAGCACTATTTTTGCATCCCATGATGCAATAATTAGGAGGGTTGTGAGGGGTGCACGATGCAGCTATGGACCCCTTGGTTTAAACCATTGTAGTAGACCATGATATTCGCAGTAGTATCTATTACCTGTCTACAAGTTAGGGTTCCTTTTGCTCTTGGTCAAGGTTCCAGTTTGAGTCTTCTTTACCTAAACTCAGATGGGTGTGTAGCACATGGGTCATAAAATAGGGTCTCAAGAATTGTGTTCATGTGGGTTAAGAAGTTTCACAACCTGGGTCAAAATGTAATTACATAAGAACTAGGAATCTGTAATTCCGTATGGTTTTAAAGAAGTAAACAGCCTGAGCTTTCCCTTTTCTTTGTTGTTGTACATTGTTTCTTTGACTGTATATATTATTTCGTTTCCATCTTCTTGAACTGGTATAGCTTCAGAAATAACATTCGGTTCTTACTGGAGCTTCACAGGTCTTGGTGGCGACATCACCTTCTGGCTGTGGTACTTGGATGTATAATAACTCTTAGTTTGTCAGCTATCGGGATATGGTTGGTTATTCGACGCAGACGACAATCAGTCACTGCTTATGAGCCCGTTGCATCTCCTACTCCGGAGCAAGAGCTTCAGCCACTTCAAACTTAAAGCAGAAACATTTGCTGCATAGTTGTCTTGTATACTACTACATCTTGCATAGAATACATGATTTTGGAATTGAGAGGATGATGGTTGTGCATTCCACCCACGGATACGAGGTGATGAAATATTTAACCTCTGTTGTAAAATATTTGTTATCTTCCGGTATTCTTAAAAAAAAAAAAAGAAAAACAAAAAACAAAAAACAACCAAATATAGCGAATAGATGATTTGACAAGATGACCATACATGCATACATGCATACTTGTATTCTTTTCACTGTGACGTATGTCAATATCTTACATCAAGTAATACAAGATCCATTACTATTCCCTTCAGAATGCTGGAAACTTGGCAGTTTTTATCATCGCTTATGCTTTCCTCAGCTGCTGCTTGAGTGCAAGGTGAGGACTTAAGATATGGATATGTTTATTTCTATACATGTATACATATTTGAAGGACAATACGCACATATATATAGCTTAATAGAAACCTTTTAAGGCTTTGGTGTCACATAGCAGACGAACTCCTTTTACATGACTCTTCTTGTCCATATAATTAATAAGGGCAGGGCAGGGCACTAATGCTTGAGTGCTTTTCGTTTCTTCATTAACTTTATAATGTAGGGAAAATGGTCAAAAGATAAATCTAGTGATTTGTCGAAACTGACAGTGAGAACACCTTAAATATTTCCCCCAATTTATTTTCTTCCTTTCACAATCTACCTTTTTGGGGTTGTAGGAAGAGAGAGAAGTAAAAAAGAATGAGTGGTATCACTTTCCATGAATTCGGTGCCCATCATAGTTATAATGGCCACCCTTCTGTACTTCGCCATCATATGAACTGTGCCATGTTAAGTGATCCATCTAGTGGGATTCCATCGCTACGAGACATTACCCAATGAGTGTAGATTTGTTAATTCTTTGTCTCATGTCTTTTATATATAATTTCGTTTAAAATATATTATATTTAGAAATATTTTTAACAGGTTCCTATATTTGTATTACCTTATTGTTTATTGTATTTTAATTATATAATATTCAAAAGGGTCAATTCTATGTAAAATTTAATAATAACTTGTTTATACATTTCTTAATCCCTCAAATTCTCTAATTAACTAGTCATTCGAGGAAACATTACATACAAAAGCTACTCGAACGTGTAACCTAAAAACATTTGCAACTAATTAAACTAGTATTCATTCTGCATTTCTTTAAAAAAATTATGCGCATTGAATATGTGACCTGAACTTTAATTTGGATGAGAAACATTGAATCGGTGAAATGGGGATTTGGTTGGATTGCTCTGAGAAATGGGCAGCAATCGTCAAACAGCTGCCGTAGCAGAGTTAATGAGTGGAATAAAAGGTTCAATGTATGCATATGTTGAGATTGTATGATCATATTAGTACTAATCCACCTGCATCTTTTTTCATTTTCGAAATTCCTGCATAATTCCAATGATCTTAGAACATAATTCCGGCATCAAATATAAACCTTGAACCCCGCCAAAACATGCACCATAAAGCTAGACGGATGACCTTCCTTAGGTATATAAAATGGGTGAGTTTGAAAAGGCCAACATTGTGAAAAGCTTTGGTTCCAAGCTGCTCAGCTTAGCATTAGTACCGAAGGAAATTACCAAATTTTGGGAATCGTGGAAATAGAAAGGACACCTAAAATTAGGTTTCGATTAGACTTTAAAGTTATCCAAAGTGAGATCTCATTTCTTACTTTGTAGTTGGCAGTGGCAGTCGTAGTTTGGTGACATTATTCACATATATGCCCCCAAGATTTGTAAAGAACAGTAAGAGTTTAAAGAATCTTGGGATTGGGAGCAATCTACTTCAACTCAACGCACACTAACCCACCAATCCAATCTTTCTACTGTTAGAAAGTTGAAAACTTCAATTATTTCCATTAATAAACTATTATGTTTATTCTATTAAATAAAATAAACAAATACATCTTGATGGGGTGAAAAAATGTATACAAACTATTTAGGTTTGTAAAAACTTAGTTAAAAAAATAAAATATACTAGATTTCACCAAAAGAATAAAATGTAGTAGATTTTATCACTTGGTGAAAGATAATATTTTATATTAATTATATATATTTAAATTTAATTAATAATAAATATAAGAGGAATGATAATAGACTCATATTTTAATATTATTGAATACATGTTTGATCATTATATTCGTAAATTTTAATTTTTTATTTAAAATGATAAAAAAATATGAAAACTTTTATTTAAAAATGATAAAAATATGAAAACACGGAATAATAATATTAATTATAATTAAAAGAAATATTTTTATAAATTTATAATTGAGTTGGTTAAACACCAACTTTATTTTTTAATTTTTTATAATGTTTTTAACAATTTTTTTTATTTTTTATTGTAAGTTTGAAACTAACTATACTATTATTCATCTAATTGAGTTGGTGTTACCCTCTTATCAACTCAATTAAGAAAATTACGAGAATGTCCTTTCATGATTAAAATAAATTGTATTATTTGAGGGTATTGTAATTTTTTTATTAAAAAAATAAAAATATTTATATGATGGAATTTGAACCCAAACAAATTGCAATAGTAAATCCTTTAATTTACTACTCAATTAAAGCTTTATTTTAATAATTTTATACATTTTGGTTTTATTATGCGTACTATATTAACGTTCATTAATTATATATATTAATAATATATTTCATTGAGTTGGTATCACAAGTTAACCTGACATCAACTCAAGATTGATGACAACACAAGTACATAGAGGTGATCATGGGTTGGGCGGCCCGGCCCGACCCGAAGGCCCGCCCGAAAAATGGGAGGGTTTGGGTAAAAATATAGGCCCGAAATATGGGTTTGGGCAAAAATACGAGGCCCGTTTAGAAAACGGGCCGGGCCTCGGGCCAACCTTTTTTGGCCCGGGCCCGGCCCGGCCCGGCCCGAATTATATAAATATATATTTATTTTTTTATTTTTTTTAAGTATATGTAATTTTTAACTTTATTTTTTGTTAGTTTGTGTATTGTTTTAAGAATTGTTTATCTCAATTTTATTTTGTTTCTTATTTTAATATTTGTTTTTATATTTTTAATTTATTTAATTTATTATATTTTTAAATTTTTTTATGAAATAAGCAAAAAAAATTAATATGGGTCGGGCCGGGCCGGGCTCGGGTCTAGCATTTTTATTCCGGGTCGGGCTTGGACAAAATTTTAGGCCCATATTTCGGGCCGGGCCCGGGCCTAGAAAACGGGCCGAAATTTTTTTATGGGCCCGACCCGAACCCGGCCCGGCCCGGCCCATGATCACCTCTACAAGTACATATTCAATGTGTTATTATTAATCAGTTTCAAGTTATACGTTTCATTGTTTATTGCGTGTTATTTTTTTAACACATTTGTATACTATATTTTTTGTTTTCACATGCATACGTATGTGAAAGTATTTCTAGTATTAATAATGTTGTTAATTGAGTTAGTATCACAAGCTAACTCAGCATCAACTCAAGATTGATTCCAATATCATGGTAAACAATTGTACTCATTTAGTATTCTTAAGCTGATGTATTTATACGTTTAAGTTTTTTTTTTACTCACAATTTAATCTTATTTTTCATTTTAATATCGTACTTATTTCATTTGTTATTATTAATTAGTTTCAAACAGTGCATTTCATTATTTATTGTATATTATTTTTAAAAACACACCTCTATATTTTAAATACGTGGTCTCCACACACATACATGTATGATAGAATTTCTAGTATAGTTAGTGTCACTAGTTGTGTTAGTGTCACAAATCAACTCAATATTTAATTTTTTAAAAATAAAATTTTAATATGGAATTTTTTTTCTCTAACTTGATAAGTTTTTGACACACTATAGAAAAATAAAAATACTATGACAAGCAATTGGAGTGCATTTAATATCCCTAATATGATATATTTACCTATTTCAATTTCCTTTTACTCACAAGTAAAACTATTTTTTATTTTAGTTTCATACATATTGCATATGTGTTGTTATAATTATTAGTTTAAAACCTTATGTTTCATTACTTATTACATATTATTTTTAAACACAAATGTGTTCTGAATACATAATTCTCATACTCATACATGTATGATAGAGTTCATAGTAATATTTTATTTTTTTTGAATTTTAATAACTTTGTAGAATACATTATAATTTTGTGAATATTATATAAATATTTATTTTTGTTAATTTTTAAATATTTACACATAGTCTTATTTTATTTTCATAGTAGCATTTTTTTACCATGCTAGTTATCAATTGAAAAAAATTAACGTTAAATAATATAAAATTTAAATTACCTAATTTATTTTGATACAATTAAGCTTTTGGGTTGGTTGTTAGTGGCAGTTTTTGTCTATGCTTTTTTTTCTTCATATTTTTTATTTTATTTTTAATTTCTGTCTACATTATTACAATTTTATCCACAGTTTCGTGATTTTATTTTGTCCATATTTTTCATGATTTTTATTTTGTTCAGATTGTTTTCTTTGAAAATTGATGTAATTTTATTTTACTTTTAAGTTTTAGTCATGTTCTGGCGTATATGTGAGATTTGCCAATATAAGAATATCGCCAGATATATTAAGAATTGTTCGTGAAAGATTTTATCATGATAGATCATAGTTATGGTGATAGATTCGAGATGATGAGTAGGATTAAAGGCTATACCTTTTGTGTATCACTAATGTGGTGAGTGTCTTAGGGCTTTTGGTAGCTTTTTTATTGATCGGTATTCATCGTCAAGCTGATTTGATGATGATGAGACTAGGATGCAAATGTAGGCAGTTTGATCAAGTTGATGTATTTTTAAATTATTCAAATGTTGCAGTTATTGTCAATTAATCCTTATCATTTTCTAAAATCATTCAGCAAACATGATATTTAAACATTAATTTATAATAATTTATTTATTATTTATTCATGATTTCTATTAATTTTAATTTTGTTCATCATTCCTATTAATTAATGAAATTAAGCACCGTCAAAAAAATTAAATTAATCCTTACCCTATAAATTACGGTTGAAAACAATTAAAATGATAGTAGCATGTTACGTAAACTAGTGATATTTTTCTTTTGCTTACCAATGATTTCATTAGCTGTTTTCCATTTTACTTTGCTTTCTTCTGGATTGTTCTTCTAGGCTGCTAAAACGTCATCGCTTGATAATGATATTAACTGCAGTTTATTTCAAAAAAAAAAAAGGTATTCTTCAAAAACAATATATTTATCTTATGTATGGTAGATTGCTTATCAACATCTATTGTAGTATGATTTTAAATTATGTTGGTAAATAAACTTTATTAATTTTAAAAGTGAGTATTTAAGAATAATTAACATATTATTAATGTATTCCATCAATTATACATAATTTTAATTAGTTTAATAATAAATTTATCTTTCAAAATTTACACATTCACGATTTAACAAATTTAGCCGACAACATTTTTGTAAATATGTAAACGATAAGGCTAGATTTGTTGACTTTTTTTAAAATCAAAACTAAATTTGAAAAAAGATATATATAAAACATCAAGGACTACATTTGTTATTATACCAACCAAAACTAAGTACAATTGATGGAAGATATTCATACTGTAATAAATTATCCTAGTTGCTTATTTTCAAAATAATCAAGGATTAAGTTATTTCGATTTTTTAAAGGGATCAATTTGCTCAATATAAAACTAAAGAGATTTTTTACCAATTATTTTTTAAATATAGATGAATTAATTTATTTTGTTTTTTTAAAAAAATTATTAAATTTACTTATTTTAATATAATATCTATTTCTACTTATAACTCACTCAAAATTTTAAATCCGAGTAAAAATGTGCAAGTAGGAAGTAAATTGAAGTTTACTATATCATTCTACTGGAAAGATTTTCTTTTTCCTGAACATAAACTTTAGTTTATATATTGAGTTAAGAGGTATAAATGGCAAGGAAATGGTGGCACTAAAACTATGTATGGGGTAATGGAGTGCATTAAATATAAAATAAATAACAAAAATGAGCATCATTGCATGTGTATCAAGTATGCTTATTAAGTGGTGCTTAGGCAAATCATATTCAACAATTGGCTACCAAAGCTCTAAATTAAACACCTCCGTTATAATTATTCATTAATTAATGTTCCCTATTTTCTTCTCTTTAAGAATAGTTTTAAATAATTTTAGGGGTTACATAAAACCTAATAAAAATACAATTGGGTTTATTTTCTTATTTTCATTTAATATTAACTCAAGTATGTCATTAGGTATTGATTTAATGTTTCGGAACAATGAGATCATAAGTTTTATCTCCTACAAAATCATGTGTAAGTTCTTACTATTAAATTTATCTTAATTTAGGTTCGTATATATTCTAATTATGAGTTAAATCTTATTTTATAATGTTGATTATGGCTTTAATTATTTAAATTATTATATTTATAATTGTATTTGTAACTTTTTAAATAAATAATAATTCAAATTTAGACTCCACAGGATCGGTTAACTTTTAACCTTTATTGTTACACGAGATTGTCTAGACGAGAGTTAATTTGGTCTTGTTTTTTTTGAGCTAATTGCTTGATATATCTGGAATAATAGGAATCTATTTATCTTCCAAAGTATTACCTAGAAAGCTCTTGAGATTGTTAAAGTTTCCTAGAGTTGGGCATAGTAGTATGACTTAAGTCATAATGGATCAAAGCAAAATAAACATTCTTCTAATACTCGAGCACCCTTGACAAATAATTGGATACACTTATTCATCGATGGTGCAGTGGGTAGAGGTTGTAGAAGTACTTTTGTTGGTAGAGTGTTGTGTGACCAGAATGGGAATTAAATTTTAGGGTACAATCACTATATGGGAAAATGCACAGTTTTGGAGGTTGAACTATGGGGTATGTTGGATGGTATACTTATTTTGCTTAGCAAAGGTTTTAATAAAGTAACGATTCAGACCAATAGCCTGGAGATGGTTAGAGCCTTACAAGGTAGAGTGATGGTGAGTTCATGAATCACATTACTCAAGAGGGTCCAACGGATTACGAGAATTGAAGGATAGTGGTTGATTTGATATGTTCTTAGAGAAGACAATCTAATTGCTGATTGTTTGGCTAAACTGAGTTTAGGATGGAAGATAGTCTTGTAGATTTATGATGACGCCCTTAATGAAGTCATAGAAATTTTACAACAAGATAAAGTTAGTGATGCTTACGAACAATTTAATTTAATGTTTACCAAAAAAAATAATTCAAATTTAAATCAAACCCCCCAATCCCCATTATATACTTATATAGCCTTTTAAAAATATTAATTCAAATCTAAATCAAATCTCAGAAATTAACTCAAAAAAAAAAAAACAAATTTGTTTGAAATTTATATACAATATATTAATAATATATAAACTTATAAGGTAAGTTCCTTGTATAATTTATAGATAGTGATTTTATTCTCAAAAAAAGGGGTTATTACAAAACCTGAGCATTTGAAATTGAATTGAATATTGATAAAAGTTGCAAAATGTTTTGTTAAATTGAAATAAATTTGTGAAATGAAAGAAAAGTGAAGTAATTACAACCTATTCCAACATTATGAACACTCCAACCTCACACGCTTAGCATGCTCACATTTCATTATTATTAATCCCACTATCCCTTTTCCCATAAAGAAAAGGGTTTCATCATTGTTTGACCGTTGCTCATTAGAAAACCATTTTCACACACCACTTCATTAACATCAAAAATACACCACCCACGCCTAATTTTTAAATCACAAAATAGCCCCCCTAACATTTATATTTTTGTCCTTTTAGCCCTCAGCCTTTTATTTTGAGTCAAAATCATCTTCTTTTAGCAAAAGAATATTAATTCAACTCTTAAAATTTAATGATGATGATGTGAAAAAAATCTTAAATTAGGTGGATGGAACAACGTAAATTTGGACCAAAATAAAATTCAAATATCTTACATGGAATTTTAGAAAATATAATTGTAAGATATTTGAATGCTTTATGTTTTTTTCAAAATTACACCATTTCATCCACCTAATTTATAATTTTTCAATGTTACCATGCCACATCCTTATCGTTGAATTTTAAAAGGTCCAATTAGCATTTTCAATTAAAAAAAATAGCATTTTGATTCAAATTGACTCTAAAAAATTTATGATTAAAATGGCAAAAAGATATAAATGTTAGGGGTCTATTTTATTTTTATGCCTTGATTTAAAACCCTTAAAATTTTTTTTTTCTCCAAATCGTTTGCTTCTTCTATTTTGTTTTGCCTAACGACAATATCAATCTCCAAGCTAGTTACCACCCACCTTTTTCTCTCTCTCACCAATCCTATCTTTCTTTTTTCTTCTCATTCACTCTATGTGTCTTCTCTCTTGTCAATTTATAGATATGTTTTGTGGGTATATTTGTTGTATTCACAAGTTGTGATGAACAAATAACGGTATTTGTCACAGTTGAAACTCTACCGACCACCAATAGTCTCTTGAAAAGTGGGTGGCATTTTGTTGATTTCTTAATTTGTTTATATTTTAGAGTATTTTAGAATAATAAATTATTTCACAAGTCGGTGTGAACCTATGTTGTCTTTAAGTTTTATATATTTTTTGTTTGTTTTTCATTGTTTAATAAGTTTTCACTTTTAGAAATTTTTACTTGCTCTTTTAGCATATTTTTTTAGTCTTGCTTTTGCAAATGATTTTGAGATGGTTTCGTCATCGTCCTCTCCAACTTGATGGATGCTTAGTTCTTTTGTCGATTTTTGTCCACTGCTTTGTACCATCTGGGGTTAATTTACTTATCATGTTAAGTGCTTGCAATCACTCCACATATGTTGTGCTTGAATTGTGACAAAGCCAATTGTTAACATGTTATAATATTCATTTGATGTTGAGGCTAAAGCCTTTACAGCTTATCCTTCACTACCTACAATGTGTTTGTTATTTTTTCCCCAAATTATATGGTTCTATTTATAGAATTAATTAATGAATTTCTTCTCTTTTTTTAAAATATCTATAACTATTCTAACCCAATTTGAAACGATTAAAAAATCATTCACACATATTAATTATTAAGTCTTTCTTTCAAAAAGAAAAATAACTTTTGAGACTAAAATTTAAAACTTATTAATTTTGATAATCTCTTTAACCTGTAAATAGGAGGATTAAATACACTTTAATGTGCTCAAACCCACGTCCTCTTACACTAGCAATAATGCTAATACACTGGCAGTAATGCTAATGCCAACTAAATTAAAACTCAATCGATAAAGTAATGATATTCAATCCTAATCCTAAATTATAGAATATGGATATAAAAATTCATTAAATTATACTAAATTTAATTTTCAAATTATAGTTTAACTGACATCACCGGTAGGTATAGGCAAATACATTCTATTTTGGTAATAAATATAAACAATAAGGTAGTGTTTGAAAAGTTACCTAGTCATTGGATTTAGGTGTAATTAATTATTGTAATTATAGAAGGATGACGTGTTTGGATAACTATTGTAATTGGTAGGTCTCACAGAATTGACTGTAATTGAAACACCCCAATCACACTTCCCATTTATTAGGGGATGACACCAAAATCTAATTTTTAAAAAATTATTTTTATGTAAATTATACAAAATATATTATAGACATTAACACATATGAGCGTTTGGGATAATTATGAAAAAAATCCTAAATTATAAATCTTAAAAATATATTATAAAAATAAATTTTTCATTTTATAAAATCATAAAAAATTTATATTAGTTAAATCTTAAAAAAATGCAAAAGTTAAAACATCAAAAAGTTTACTATAAACAATAATTTACATTTTATAAAAGGGTTATAATATGTTTATTACAAAATTTATGGTAAAGAGTTATGTATATAATTTATTTATGTGCCCACACTATATATTATAAAATAATTTACTTATTCATAAAAGAATGTTATAATTTGTACTACCAAACATGATGCAAAAAATTATAATGTAATTACATCTTATCAGTCAAACATGTCTAAAGACTTACAATTCTTTATAAGTATAAGAGAATGTAATTATACTTACATTCAATTATTCTGTGCTGTCCAAACAAATCCTAAATTATACTTTTCATTTTGATGCAAATTTCCGTTTATATTTGTTATACCGGCATGTTCCATATTAGTCAATACAAAATAAATAAATTTAAGTAAAGTTAAAAAATATGATATTTTAATTAAATTTAGGCTGATCCAATTCCATCAACTTAAATTGTTAATTAAATTTAATTGTAATATATGTTATTAGAAAAACTATAATTTATTGTGTTTTAATAAGTAAAAGGAAGTATTGAAATAGTGTTCTCGAATAAAAGTATCATAGGGTCTTTACATTAAGAATTATATTGCATTTTGTCTTTTTTATTTAAAAAATAAATAAAATAATTATTATATGTTAGATTAAAGAGTAAATTGGTCTTATGAAAAAACTTATCCATTTCTATTGTTAAAAATTGGTTCTTATAGGTTAACACGAGGTACATATGACATATCACATGTTATTATCTAAACTAGTTCATCAATCATATTAATTTTTAACAATATAAATTATTGAAAATTTAATTAAAAGGACCAATTTACTCTAACATATAATAATTAATTTGTGCATTTTTTAAATAAAAAAATAAAATACAATCTAATTTTTAGTATAAAAACCTCTAGTAAGAATTATATTTGTGATGTATATTAATGAACATATTTATATTTAAAATATATTTAACCTTAACGTGTATGAAATAATAATGTGAGCTATGTATAAAATTGAAACAAGATACCAAATTATACCTATATTGGTACCAACCTTACCTAAGCGGGATACAGTATCATAATCAGCGAAACTATATTTGTCCTAATCCAATTAATTAATTTCCCTTCTTATTCTCTCATTTTCTGTTTTTCTTCTTCTTCTTCTCCTTCTTCTTCAGTATCTTAAGCTACTTTTCTCGGTGTACCATTGTGTCTGTTTCTTCTCTTTTACACTTTCCGAGTATCCCTTAAGAGCAGAAAAGGGAGAAGGCTTGTGGGTTTTCCGTTGAAATGGAAAGAAAGCAGGAGAGTCGGTCGCGGGCTAAAAGTCCCGCCAGGACTGCATCACCAATGTCCAACTTGCTGCGCCGTCGGAGGAAGAATTACAGCCACCACCCCGAGCCCTTTTTCTTTAGGTCTGGGGGCCTCAGGCCGGCCGAAGCTTTGTCGCCGTTGAAAGAAGGTCCTGATCCTGATGGAACGGACGCTGAAAATTCCAGGATGGAAGGTAGGTGGGCTCAGTGGATGAAAGGTCAGCTGGCACGAGGAGGCCCTTCCGTTTCGACCTCAACCTGTAAACGGTCCGATCTGAGGTTGTTGCTTGGAGTCTTGGGTGCACCGCTCGCGCCAGTGCACGTTAGCGCTTTGGACTCTTTCTCTCACCTCACCATTAAAGACACCCCAATTGTGAGCCCCCAACCACACCCTTTCTTCTCTCTTTCTTTCTTCCCTGATGCTGCATTGATTTATTTTTGTTCAGAGAATAAGTCTTGTGCTGAGATTTTTTATGTTGGGTTTGGCTTTTCCTTTCACTTGATGACTATGGGATTTTGATGGATTATAGTAGGGTTGCTTAATAGAGAGATAAGAGTTGTTTTTTTCAATCTGGATCTGCTTGTTTTGGGAGAAATAAAGCTAAATGGAAGTAGAATTTGATTAGCACTACTGGTTTGGGGGCTCATGGAAGGAACAATCTCTGACTCTAATGTGTTGTAAATATTTTCAGGAATCATCATCTGCTCAATACATATTACAGCAGTATACTGCTGCTTCAGGTGGGCAAAAGCTTCAAAACTCCATCCACAATGCTTATGCTATGGGTAGGGTGAGAATGATAGCTTCCGAGTTCCAGACGGCTAACAAGGTCACCAAGAATCGGAATTCTACCAAAGTTGCCGAATCTGGTGGGTTTGTGTTGTGGCAAATGAATCCTGACATGTGGTACGTGGAGCTCGCACTTGGTGCTAGCAAGGTTCATGCTGGCTGCAATGGGAAGCTTGTGTGGAGGCATACTCCTTGGCTTGGTGCACATGCTACAAGAGGCCCTGTTCGCCCCCTTCGCCGTGCACTCCAGGTTAACCTCCATCTCTTCGCTTCTTTACTGTTTTTCCTTGTAAATTTATTTCTGGCTATGGTACCAAAACTGGTATTCTTGTTCAGGGTCTTGATCCGAGAACAACAGCAAGCATGTTTACAAATGCGAGATGTAGTGGTGAGAAGCAGATCAATGGGGAGGACTGTTTTATACTCAAGCTTTGTGCCGATCCTGCAACATTGAAGGCCAGGAGCGAAGGACCTGCTGAGATCGTTAGACATGTTTTATTCGGCTACTTCAGCCAGAAAACAGGCCTTCTTGTGCACTTGGAAGACTCACATTTAACCCGAATTCAAAACAACGGGGGAGATGCTGTGTACTGGGAGACTACAATCGATTCATCTCTCGAGGATTACAGACTTGTTGAGGGAATAATGATTGCTCACTCGGGACGCTCCGTGGTGACCCTTTTCCGGTTTGGAGATACTGCAATGAGCCACACTCGGACCAGGATGGAAGAAGCGTGGGCAATCGAAGAAGTGGCATTCAATGTTCCAGGTCTGTCAGCGGACTGCTTCATTCCTCCTGATGAAATAAGATTGGCTTCAATGGATGAAGCCTGTGAATTCTCTCAGGGTCCAACCCTAAAAACTAGTTTGGCTACTGCTCCATACCGACCCAAAGTTGGTAAACTAGATAAAAGCTCATGACACTATTTTATCCGGGAGGATGAAATTTTTTTAAAAGAAGAGGACTTTTTTGGCAAATTTCCATACAACTTTGACTACATGTAACACTTTTACTTGACTAACTAACTACAAGCTAAAGTCGAAATTGTACTTGTCTGTAAGAATATTTTGTTATTGGATAATGTCGCTTTCAATTTGTAAATACAAATTGATTTTCATATTTCCTAGGATGAAAATATCTTTAATTTTCTAATCTATTTCACCTAGAAATTACAGTTATCCCGCTTTCTCCTGAGATTCTATAAAGTTAAGCTGAAGATCAAGCCATGGACGTCTCAAATTCCACACTCCGGAATCAGATTGCTTGTGCAAAACATTGAAACAGCATACCATAGTATAAATGTGTATCATAATTACTCAGCTGCTGCCTCGGAACGGGTTTTTTCATACAGTCGATAGATAAGTGTAGACTTAGACATTTGGGGTTCTCTTTCCAGAACTGCAATCACATCCTTAACAGAAATACTACGAGCCACTCTAGTATTGGTTGAGACACCTTGGTTGCGCCCAGATTTCCTACTTGACCCTATTGAAAGAAACAAAGCAAATAGAGAGGACACAACAGAAACCATCCTCCCCTGGTTGCAAGGAGAGGAGTCCTGATCACATAACCTGCTAACTACCAATCGATATGATCAAACATAATGGGAATTGTTTCCAAATTGCTCGGTTGTACACAAGCATCCATGACAGTGCCATCTAATGCAATGGCATGCATGATAAACCTTACAACCATATTAACCATGAATCAAGAGATCTAGCCATGAACCAAGCTTACCAGATGCAGGAGGACTGAGTGAGCCCCTGTTCTCCGATTCTTGATAGTCCCTTGTATTTTTTCCAGATGCAGATAGAGGCCTGCAGTTCACATCTTTACCTGCTTGACAACCAGATAGCGAATCCGTTCCAACCTCGCGTTTCTGGCGAGCTTGTTCGGCCATAAGTTGCCATTTTGACAGCATGTCATCCCCTCCAACAGCAGCCCGTGCAGCAACATTTGCAGCAGTGGCCCTCATCTTGTCATCCTCCTCCTTGTTTGCCTGGACGTTACCTACCCTCATTATTTGGATGGCTGAGGAACATATAATGCTCTGGAAATTACTCATTGATAATACCTTTACTACTTTTACTCGACCGTCATCTTTCTCCTTGTCACCATCAACTGTAGTCTCAGCCTCAGGCTGCATCCACATAAATATATTTGACAAATACAATGTTAAGCATAAATGATATAGCATGCCCCAATCTTACGTCTGCTGGTGCATTCTTTCCTATTATTAGTCTCTCCGTACTTTTTTTTAATACATTACAGATAATCAAAGAGAAACAGCACCCACATCATTAAGTTTCCGCAGCTTCTCTGCCTCAGCTTGTTTTTTCTCCCATTCTTCCCTAGCATTCCGATTCATCATCATAATATGCTGTTGAACATCTGAGGTGACGTGTGTTCGGTGCCTAGGCTTCTCAACATCAACCCGCTACAAGAGACTCATTCCAAATTAGAAAGATATAAAAGAAAATCCATGTTAATTGAGAGGAATGAAGGCTGACCTGTTTTGATAGTCTGATTAAATTGCATAGGAGGCCATGCATTCTTTCCTCCACACACTAGAGATTCAGATACAAGAGGACTTATATAAATGCATTATAAAGAAAAAGGGGTAAGAAGCTAGCTTCTCACCAGGGACACGCATCGTTCAACATCATTGCTTATATTCTTCAAACCACTTTTAGCCACTGCATGAAGACACCGAAAAACAGACATGAAATAGTGAAATACTGAGAAAGATACGGCTCATAATGAAAAATCGAGTGTAAATTTATGAAGTTGAAAAAAAAGAAGAAAAAGACAAGGGAGAATATTAACTAATTTCAGCCAGTTTCTTCTGCAAAGGGATTTTCTGCAAAATAACTCTTTCTTCTTCCTCTTGAACAATCCTTCTCGATGCTTCTGAAACTCGACTATCATCCTTGGGGCCGGAAAATAGTTGCTCCTCCTCTTCCTATTTGATAGTAGAATGTCAAAAGGATGTGACTTATACTTTAGGGCTTATGTTTCCTTACATAACTACTTAATAATTAAACTTAGGAAGAGATACCAAAAAGTATCGTACCCTGAGATTCACTCCACTGACAGCAGTTACATCATTCAATTGTTCAATGCTCTGATCTGAAAAGCCTCCAGATACCTTTTGCTTCTTACTGTAGGAAACCCCATTGAATACGAGAAAAAAATTATGCATAAAAGGAATCAACTGCTTGTTAATCGACCTTGATAATCATTCCAGGTTATAATGCAACATATTAACCTTGACAGTGGTGGTGAAGAACCAAGAGCTTCAAGCGGCTTTTTCTGGCCAGCACAGGGCTTTTTTTGAGGTGCTTTTCCATTGACCCCAGCCGTGGCGGGCACAGATGGATTCTGAGAACCCAGCTGATAAATATAGAAAGAACGTGGAAATTTGATAAAAGAAAGCAAGGAGACTTAAACATGCACTTCACTAGGAAAACATTAAATTATATAAATTTTATTTTGATGAATAAAATTTCAAATATGTGAACAGGAGAAATAAATTCAAGAATAATATCGTATAATATAGAACTGCATGTCACAAACAGCCTGTGATGCAGGACAGATTTTGGGAAGTTTGAATACTGTAGAGTTGGAACAAGTACAAGGCACACAACTCAAATATAGGATATGCCTAGCAACTCAAGCACGTACAACTGCATCACTAAAGAAAGTATCATTCCAAGATGGAAAATATTTAATGCATAAATTTTCATGCAGACTTTTAAATGAAGTGGTTGCTCTAATAGGCATCAGCAAAAGCATCCACAATCATATATCAAGATATCACAACAACAAAACATAGATTAAGATGAGATTACCGGGAGATTAGAATCCATTTGTGTTGTGATGGAAGGAGAAAGCAAGTTAGGAGGTGCCATACTAGTAGGTGTTGAGAAGCCAACTCTAGAAGACTGCTTCTCTAAAAACTCATCCTTGGGAGTAGCGTTAACTGCATTACCCTCTTCAACTATAGCAGTAGATGATCCATGGGTTGCAGACAAATAAAGTCCATGCTGCTGCTCTGCAACTTGATCAACAGATTCCTGTTTCACATATGTCATAGATGACAAAGGGCCAGGATTCAGCTCCTTACTTGATGAGGCTTGCCAGGAAACAGAATTGCTTGAAAAGTGAGAAATAGATCCACCCTGCAATCTATTTGGGTCATTAGTTGAGTTTTGCCTCTCAAGCTTAGGCCCACCCATCATGTTCAGTGTCTGGGTTGGTCCTCCTACAGGGTTTGATCCCATGCTTTGATGATGTGGAATTTGTCTAATTTGTGACTCATGAGGTTGCGGCTTTAGACAAGAACCTGAATTACTAACATTTGATCCAGAGTATGTGTGATAATTACTACTCCCGTACATGCCAAAAGAAGTTTGTGCGAAATTCAGATGTTGCTGCTGCATGTTAATTCCTTGTACTGGAATTGAAGCACGATCTCTTTCTTGATTCACAGTGGTTGAACTGGACGAAGGATTTTGACTTCCTAGCACTCCAAAGTGAGAATCCAGTTGACGATCCATCTCTTGAGACTTCTGAACCTTGTTTTCAATGGATGAATAACTTGAATTAGTCTGCATGAGGACCGCTGGAGGAGAGGGATGAGATGAATTGGCAGGAGAATTAGGGCCTTTTTGGTGCAGCTGAGCCAATGTATGTGGACCACCAACTGATGGCATTCGTGGAGTATTAGGCCTTGCTGCAACCTGGGACTGTAGTGGGACTTGGTTGGAACTCATCTGAAAGTATGAGTATGAATTTTAGCTTGTTATCAAAATTAACATACAATCAAATAAAGCATTAGTTTTTTTTACTTTAATCACATAAAACATTTGTGCTCACCTGAACTTGTAACTTATTAACGGCCAACCTCAACATCTGGTCTCCTACAATATCTCTCATGTGCCTGACAAACCCATCTTTTGCAATTTCGTTTTTCTAACAGTTGAAGACAGCAGAAAAATCAGAAGAGACGAGGCACAATCCATCCTGCCTATTACATCCATTACTGAGGAAACAGTATAATTATAGCAAACGGATTGAGGTTAGAGATCGACCTTTAGTTTACCGTAAAGGGTGTGAAGCTGCATCGCTCTGTCTTTATCGAGTTGGGGCAGTAAGGATGGCAACAGCACGGCAAATGGAACTTGTTTTCCTCGATTTACTTGATTATTTGGCTGCTCTGTGCCACCAGCCTGTTGATTACTCATCTTCTGTAATTTTGCATATTGTGATTCACTGTCTTGAATATTGGTTCTCTCCGGTTCACGTGGGATTGGACTTCGTTCAGTCGTCTGAATCCCAGCCATTAAAGGAACCTGAGCAGAAACCTGTTCAGCTACTCCTTGTTGATGATCGTCCTGGGGTTGCTTTTGTTGTGGTGGTAGACGATTAACTCCTTGCAGAACATCATTTGGCTGTTTTAGACTCCCAATAACAAGAACTCCCTGTTGCTTTTGCTCCATTTCGGATGATCGCTGCTGTGCACTTTGAACAGGTTGTTGGTGTTGAAAGTTAGCGTTTCCGTCTTGCCCCACGGTTGGCCATTGTGCAAGTGACTGACTAGAAACTCTATTGCTTCCTTGAGACAAAACTGTTCTACTTTAAAAATCATCCGTGAATTTCCCAGTTGAAAAATTTTCATTACAATCGGAGCTAACATAAAAGGAAAGACAACGACACCCTCAATTAGACGGCAGAATATTGGTTTTCTAACAATCTACGTGATTACTGAATTTAATGCTAATGTCACTATTTTTTAAACCAAATCCAGATTCTTTGCCCTCCAAATTGGAAACCAAGTTTCAGTAAAAAAAAAAAAAAAGAGAAAGAAAAAGAAAACCAAGCAATTTAAATTGTGATACCGGTATCTGAATCAGGTGGCTGAGAAGTGGATGCATCGCCTTCAATATCTCGATTCAAGGCGGCCTGGAACGCCTCAACGTCAGCTCCCGAATGCATGGACTCGTCCTATTATCAGTTTTTTTTTTAAATACAGAAAATATAACGAATAGTCTTAAACTTCTTACGAATTCCAATTCCATAAATAATGCAAGCAAGAAATATCCAAAACAAAGGGAAAAAAAGATAGAGAGAAACCTCATCTTCTTCAAAGAACTTAACTATGGAAGGGTCCATTACTAATGAAATTTTTCCTGTAAACGGCAGGTGAGTAGGAAACCTTGAGCTTACAGGGCCAAACAATATATGTACTATAATTGAAAATATTATTACATTAAAAAAAAAAAAAAGAAAAATGAGAAGAAAAGGATGGAACTTTAAAATGGAAAAATTCAAAAAGAGAGAGGGAGTAGTTTTGCGTGGATCGAGAAAACAGGAAATGTGCTTCATAGGGGGAAAGGAAGAAGCAAACTTCCGGATCAACTGTTGACCAAAGCCCATTAATAAATATGGGAAAGGACCAATTCTACCTTTGATTCAAATACCGGATGTAAGCAGTTTCCTTAGTTGAAGCTTAAGCAAATGCTAACTGGACCTCCAGCCCTGCTCTCCATGTTCTTATATCTTTGATTTACAAATGCTCTATTCATTATTCCCCTTAAATTATACGATTATAGTTTTTTTTCCTAAAAAATTAAGGGTGTTAAAAGAAATTAGATGACACTTCATTAATCCAAACGCGTCATATTATCTATAAGTTTATTTGATTTAAGGTGGCTTGAATTATTTGGTTCAGAGTTTATGATTAGTCTTATCAACGACATTATTTAAAATGTTCGAGATTAAATCTCTTCTTTACAAAAAATGATATGTATTACTGTTGCATCCAAAGTTGAATTCCCATATCAAAACACAAGCAGTTGGGTTGGTATGTCAGCAAACACAATGCCCCCAGTCCCGCGAATTCCACTCACAACACCAACGACAAGCAATTCCCATATACTATAAAATCAAGCCTCTGCTTGTTATCTTCTATAATCCTATAAAAATAAAGCAGAAAGGAAAAGAAAAAGAGTTTATTTCATTTGGATTAATTTCTTATACATGTTAATAAAGTGGACTTCTTTTTTTTTTTTTACCCAAGTGCAGTTATGTTAATTCTGAGATGAAATTAGTTTATAAAAATTTCAAACTGAATAGTGCATAAAATCGAGTCAAACTCAACAGTCCACGTGACCTTTTTATATATTTCCTTTTATGTTTACTTTTAATAGGTTTCCGCCACCAAACAAGAACGCCGACGTTTTCTCCAAGTCATGTCACTATAATGCTAAGAAGTTGGAGATAAAGCTTTGTCAAAATGTTCGTTAACAGATTTTTAATCCACTTTGAATTTCCAATTACATACATAAAACCAATACCTAACTATTTAGTAATTAGTAACAAGTGGAACATAACAAAACAAGCTTCTTAGAGTTTTTTTTTTTTTTTTAATTCACGAGTTTTAAAGTTGGTAACAATTTTTTTTTAAAAAATACCGAATCTAACAAATTAATTGAATAAAAAATAAAATTAAGTTATTAGATCTTCTATTTTGCGTAGAGTACTTGTACTCAGTGGCGAATTCAGGGGCTAGCATGGGCTCCGGCCCCCTCTAAAATGTAAAATTGCTACTTTGACCCTTGAATTTTTCTGAAAGTTTTAAATTAATAAAGGTAAAATTATATTTTGGCCCCCCTAAAATTATAAAAATTTAATTTAATCCTTTAAAAATTATAAAGATATAAACTATAAAAAATTAAAATTTCTTCTTGCCCCCCCACAAAATTGTTATGGCTTCGCCCCTGCTTGTACTTTAATTTTTTTTTTAGTTTTTGTATTTTTAAAATTCAAAAATTTTAATCCTGATGAAATGATAGCTATAAATTCATTCAGTGAAGTTTTATTATTTCTAAAATTTTATGCGTCAAATATATTATTGCATGTATAATGCTAGATCAGCTTGTTATTTTCACATATTACTAGAAAAAATAATTAATAGATTTAAAGATTATCGTTTGCATTAAGACTGAAATTTTAAAATTTTAAAATTAAAAAATATAGCGACTAAGAATAATCTTGTTGGAGAACATGAATTAAATTTATCACTTTAAGAATAATACAAGACTAATAGTATAATTTAACCAAATATATTTAACTCTTAAAATTTAATTAGCACTAAAATTTTAAGATTCAAAAAATATATAGACTGTATTTAATCAAATTAAAAATTAAAATACAAGCACTAAATGTACGCAAAGTAGATGGCGAGAATTTGACCAATAAAAAACTGCTGACTTGGTGAATCCAAATATGTATTGTATTAGCATTGATTGAGTCAATACGGAAGTGATGATGATGAAGATGAAAAGCCACCACTAACCCAATCACTTTCCCACACGAAAACGGCATGTATATGCGGAAAGAAATGAATCACAAATCAACTTATTAGCCGCCCCATCACGTACACCCCCCCTTCATGCCTATCTTCCTAACCACAACCATTCCACCCAAAATGACTTTGTAAACTAAATATTATTAATTACGACAACCAAACAATAACACATGCAACATACACCTCATCTCTATGGGCTGTTATTAGCCTTTAGCTACCATTTTTATTTTGTTGCGCACGTTTTGCAAACCGTATGAAAATAAATTGTAGGAGGAATTAAAGTAATTGAATTGAGTAATTAATTAAAAAAAAAACTTGCTGCCATTGAGAGAATTGAGTAATTAATTAAAAAAAAAAAACTTGCTGCCATTGAGACCGATGAATATTGGAACATGTGCTATGTACAAAAATAAAAGAACAAAAAAAATGGAATCTGGCCTAAAATTTAGTTGACTTCAATTTTGGGTGGCCTCTGCATCAAGAGACATCGTTTCTTACTAGGGTGTGGGCTTTCAACTTCATCATCACCGCCGGAAACAAATAAATTAGCCGGTGAGAATGCAGGAAGAGCCGGTATATTCAGATCAAAGTCCCGGTGGGTGGTATTGGTTGAGGTTGAACTCACTCCTTCAGATGTAATGCTACCGGTATTCGCAGCCCCACCTTCATAGTGGCGTCGCTTATGGCCTCCCAGGGCCTGGCCAGTAGGGAAGCTTTTGTGACAGATTGAACACTCGTGGGACCTACCGCTTGGGTTTGATCCAACGGCTGATGAGGTCGTTGGCGTTGAGTGGTCATCGTTGCCTCCTGAAAGTTTACGGTGGCTGGCTTTGTGGCCACCCAAAGCCTGGTAAGAATTAAAGACCTTGTTGCAAACGCTGCACTTGTAGGTGCCAAGTTTTTGGTGAGTCAAGGTAGTGGAGGTGGTTCGAGGAGCACCGCCGCGTGCTAACATAATAAGGCAGAGAGCGAGGTATTCTTCCTCGGTGGGAACATGGTCATCGTCGAAGCGTGGTCGCTTGGAACGCTTACGCTTGGTGAAGGAATCGAGGCAGTGTAAATTGATATCTTGGAAGTGAAAAGGAGCAGCAGCGTTTGTTGGGGAGTTCAGAGCTTCTAAAGCCATCTGATTGAAGCGCTGAAAATGAGCCAAGGTTTTCAAAAAGCAAAGAAGAAATTGAGACTTGAAGAGTGAGTGAGAGGGAAGGGGATTTTATAAGGGAAGGGAAGGGAAGTTGCGTGGCTAGTATGAATTGATGAGAAATGTGAAAGTAAAGCTTTTAGTTGATTTATTAAAATAAAATTAGACAAGTAGTTGGGTTAGCTATATTCCTCACGAGGGTGGAAAAAGCAAATAGAAAAGCGAGTGAGTTTGGTCTACTTGGAAGCGTCGGTCAAAAAAAGGCCTTCCGAGTTTGAAGTAGTATAGGGTGGGCCCTCCTTTCCTTTAAGCGAGTGATACAAGAAGGAAGACGGCTACCAAGTCAATTATGATCCCTTTAAGAGTTGAAATCCAAACGCCGCCTTTTCTTTTTTTTTTTTTGTCTCAAGGGTTCGTTTATTGCTTTTGAAAACTGTTTTTAAAAATGGTTGTTAAAAAATAATTTTGAGAAACATTTTAAAATTTTGATTTAATATTTGAGTGTTTAATATTATTGTTAAAAAGTAATTTTAAGAAATAAAATATTTATTTTAAATATAATGTTATAAAATAACAAATATATAATTAAATAATATTTAAATAATTTACATTAGGATAATAATTACATATCCAATATAAATATTATATAAAATACATTATAAATGTTAAAATTATATTTTGTTCTTAAAAGCGTTTTTGCCAAAAGTATAAGTTAGAAAAAACTGCTTTTGTTTTTTAGTTTAAAAGTACTTTTCAAAGACAATTCTGATTTAAAAAGTTGTCTGTTTAGTATTACTTATAGCTCTAACACTTTTGAGAAACAATTTGAGAAGCAATGCTAAACTAAGCTTAATGGTGTTTAAATTTTTTTATCAAATTTATTAATAATCATTAATTTTAAGGTAAAATGCACCTAAAGTAATTAAATTGTTAGTATATTTACTTAACGTGTCTCAACATCTCTAAAAACTTAAAAAAAGAAACTGTAAAATGAGACCTTCAAATTAGTTAACTAACTATTCAAAAAAATTATAAATATTTATTTAAAATTTATTTTTTAGCCTTTAGAGATGCAAAATTATCTATTAATCTATTATAATAAATCTCGTATAAGATTTCTTTTTCAATGAATAAAATAGCTAATCTATTTAAATTTTGTTGAGACATTATTAATCTTAAGTAAGATTTTATCAATTTTAATTTGGAGAAAATTTTCTCGATTGATGCAACAGAAACATGAATAGTTACCATTATACGCATTGGGAAAGGAATAAGGGCATGTTTGGTTTGCTGTAATGCTAAGCCATTACAATTGAATTCTGTGGGCCCATACTTAAGCCATTGTTTGGTTGGTTGTAATGGACTATTACAACCCTATTCTTATAACAGCTGAATTCTGTAATGCTAAGCTAGAATTGCCGTTTACAATTCGCCACTCTCTCCACGGAATACCTATTTAGAGTTGTCGGTACAACTGACGTATATCTTTTGTGGAGCATGGCCACGGGACACACCTTTAATCTAACCTACTTCATCGCCCTCGCTGTTTGTCATCAGACAAAGCGCAGTAGGAAGGGCCCTATCTGTTTAGGTCCTTACATGACTCGACTCGTATGTCACTTCGGTCTTCTCGACACACCGGAGTAGTCATCTTCCCTTACACTAGTTGGACAGTTGTCCCCGCAAGGATTCTCGAGTATGACTTATTGAGGATGATCGAATGACTTCGTGGAGTTGATCCTCCTTAATATTGACTATCTCATTCTAACCCTCAGGATGAGCATAAGGACTTTACTGATGATGTCTCTATCCACCATGAAGTTCCACCTTCAAGTCACCATCCTACTTTTTCTACTGTTACCTTAGAGGACTTTTTTGAGCAGTTCACTCACTTCGAGCAGCACTGCTTTTAAAGGTTTGACAGTATTGACGCGACATTGCACAAGATTTGTCAACACCTCGATATATCCTCTTCAGCACCGGTGACTCATGATACCGATGCATCTGACGATGAGGATCATTGATTTTATTTGTTTTCTTTTTCTTTTATGTTTATTTTTTTATTTTTAGTTGTTTTATTTTTATTTTCTGAGACGTATTTCGTTTCTTATCTTTTGAACTATATTTTTATTTTTATGGTTGTTTCTAATTGAGTTGTAACCTTTTAATTTATTTGTGTTTATTTTCTTATTAGTTTGCTCGAAATCATGCACTACATTTAGATTTGCCTACAATTCTGCTTTTCACCATTCTGCAATATTCAAGGCAGTTTCAGTTTTCTCCCTCTCTTATGATATTCTGCTTATACTATGGTTATATCTATCTGTATACATTTTAAGTGTGTGGAGGTTATTTATATAATTACTAGAAAATCCCTAAATTATGTCTTGTATTTAAGCAATTTTCTCATACTTCTATTAGAATGAATTTTTGTCGATTTAGGGTTTTTATTGATTTTTTTATATTAATTTGTAGATATTTGTGCATTGGTTGATTTAAACTTTAAGACATGAGAGAATCAAGCATGATAAGTTATTTTTTAGATAGTAAAAATTTTTTAGGTTGTTTCCTTAAATTGATGTATTATATTAAAGTTTGAAGTTTACAAGTTTGACATCAAAACCATGATTTTTTGTGAGATTTTAAGCCTTTAGAACATACATTTTTCATGCTCATTCTATTGTTGGTTAAGAGTTTGTCAACTTGATTTGTTATATTCTAGAACTTGCTTTGATTATGCATGTAGAGACCACACCTTTGATTTGATAAACTGAGATTATAAATCCACTTAGGTTTAACCCACTTATCCCATAAAAAACCTACCTTCGTAATCAACCCTTAGTGAACCCCGTTGAATGTAACACACCTTTTCTTGATTGACCCGTTAATGTTAACCCATAACTCATTTTTTTCATTGAGAATTTTTTTTGTTTTATTGACTCCCTTTTTGTCGAGATTTGATTTGGTTAGTTACCTAACTATACTCTTCTGTTTGATTTGCTGAATTATTTTTGATTGTTTTAGATAAAGAAAGAAAAAAGAAGAAGAAGAAAATAGAAAAAAAAATTATTTATCGATTATTATTTAGTTCTATGTTAATTGAGCTTGAACAGTTAAATTCATATTTTGAGAAGAAGCTCATTTTTAATCTTGAATAGTTCTTGATTGATGCACTTGTTTTTAATTCAGCATTTGTTTATTTTTTCTAGTTTGGTCATTTATCAATTCGATTTCGATTATAACAAACTTTTCTAGCATTTCTCCACACTCTTAACCTAAGCCCCATTACAACCTCTTAAAGACTTTTTGGTTGGTGTATTTTATCATTTTATAGTTGCGGAGATTTGATTTTCAAGCGAGTTTATGGTAATGACATTTCTTATTCAACCATTGAGCGTTTATTATTGAACCTTAAACATTTTGAATGATCTGAGTGAATCTTTAATGAGGATGTCAATTCTTGAAGATTTTGAATTAAAGGTAATTACTTAGATAAAGGAAGATACATATGTTTTCATACTTTAAAAATCTTGACTTGGATTATTTGAATCTTTAGTGCCCTTTTAGTTGAATTGTCAATGCATGATTATCTACAAGTTATTTCGAAACATTATTGATGAAAATTATAAGTTGAGAAAAATTAATTTTAATGTGAGTTGAAGATTTTGCTTGAGGACAAGCAAACGCTTAACTGTAGGGATATTCGATAAATGATAAAACTAACATATTTTAATATCATTTTTAATGCGTTTTTGGATGATTATTTATGAAAATTGGTGAATTTGATACTCCTAATCTCTTTAATTCATGTTCTTACACTTAGGTGAGCATTCAGGAGAAAAAGGAGCAAAAATCAGAGAAAAATAGTAGATTTTAAGAGCCACATGGGTTGGGCACACGTACATGTGACCCAAATGGGCTGGACACACGCCCAAGTGCTAGCCCGTGTCAATTTCTCACCTTGCTTCCTAAATAAGCGGAAAACACAAATTTTAGGTTTACTGAGCATTCTAAAGTCTATAAATACTAATTAGAAGAAGAGATATAGAGGCCATCAGTGAAGATCGAAGAAAACACTTAAGGAACACCATTGGAGCCACTTACGAAGTGGATTTCCATCAAGATCGAAGACCTTCTTTTAATCTCTTCTGAATTTTTTATGAGTTTCTTTGTTTCTTGTGGTTTTTCTAACTTTGAGATGTTTTTATTCAGGATTATGAACTAATTCCCTAGATACCTCGAGAGGATGAAACCTATGATGAATTCTATTATTTAATTTCTTATTTACATGATAAATACTTTATTCTTGTTCTCAATTATGTGTGTTTATTTCTTATTTTAATATTTTCGAGATATTAATTCGTGTTTAGTGTGCTTAATTTAATGGAGCAAAAGTACATGTTTAAGAGTAAATCTAGCATAATTGAGCGGAGTTTCATGCAATCCTAGAAATAGGACAACATAAATCTACCTAATTAGAGTCAAATCTAATAGGGGAATCCATAGATCAAGTTAATGTGACAATAGGGGTTTTAATTAGAAAGAGATTTCAATTAATCAACCTAGAATCAGTTGCTTCTGCTCTCGAAAGAGATATTAGTATAATTTAAGGATTTCTATGGATCAAGACACCAAGTGAAGAAATCGTTTAAATCAGATTAATAATAATAGAAGGAGTCGAAGTGAATTCTTTCCTGGGTATTGTCTCTCTCATTGGTTATCTTTAGATTGTTTTCCTGATTCGTTATCTTTAGATTGAGCGGAGTTTCATGCAATCCTAGAAATAGGACAACATAAATCTACCTAATTAGAGTCAAATCTAATAGGGGAATCCATAGATCAAGTTAATGTGACAATAGGGGTTTTAATTAGAAAGAGATTTCAATTAATCAACCTAGAATCAGTTGCTTCTGCTCTCGAAAGAGATATTAGTATAATTTAAGGATTTCTATGGATCAAGACACCAAGTGAAGAAATCGTTTAAATCAGATTAATAATAATAGAAGGAGTCGAAGTGAATTCTTTCCTGGGTATTGTCTCTCTCATTGGTTATCTTTAGATTGTTTTCCTGATTCGTTCTCTGTTGTGTTCTTAGTTAAATTAGTTTAGTAATTTTAGATTAAAACTCATCACTCCAAATTGTCAGCTAAATAATAAGAAAACGGTAATTACTAATACTTTTAGTCTTCGTGGATACGATATCTCTACTTACTGTAGCTATACTATTATTCGATAGGTGCGCTTACCTTTATCGTATTTATAGTTAGTTTTGTGACCATCACCGAGGTCATGACGTGACAAGCTATTTGGTGACGTCACGACGTCAGCCCTGAATTTTAGAGCTTTGCAATTTGGTCCTATTTCATGCTCGGGTCAACAAAAGAGCTTTCGTAAGCTCAATTAAGGGTCGAATTTAATTGTGTATCATAATGTGAATGTGTTTATGATATTATTGAATGTTTGAATGATTTATTTACGGTGTATTTAAAAGTAGTTACTCTAGCAACGAATGTATCATCCTGTAGCTCAGATCCAACGATCGGGTCGAGCAAGGGATATTATACTTCAATATAGTTATTTTCATTCTCGACACTATGAATTATTTCTTCTTTATTTATCTCCATAAATCATATACATTTATTTTTTTTTTACTAAGCTAAATCAATATTATTAAAAAAACCCAACATTGTCCAAGATTACATACGCACAAGTATTTCAAACAAATCTAAATCTAGTCCAAATACATAACACCCAAACAAAAGCACTACCTCATCAAACTTAAAAAAGAATAAAATCCAAAGAACAATTGTTGCCCAGAAAAACTCCATGATCCTATCCCAACTTAATGGTATGCCTAAATCGTGTGATGTATGTTTAATTTAATGATATAAAAATGAAAAGCAAAAAAGTTCAATCAGTGAAATTCCAACATGAAATTTTGCAAACAAGAATACAAACTATAAAAATCAAAACTTACCTTTGAATCATCAAAATGATAAGAAATGGAAAATTGAAATGTGAACAGTAATCTTAGTGATTACTACTGAATTGGATACAAAAGTTTCAATTAAAGGTTAATCACTGAAATGTGGAGAAAAAGAATGTGTCAACAATAAATGATTAGTATTTCATATAAACTACACACCATTCACGTGGGTTAATTAATGATGATGTGTATATGTAATCCTTGTTAGACTCACAGTTACTAAATTTTGATTAGATATTAATTTCATAGATAGATATTTTGAAGGTTCCTAAAAATATCTGGGCGCTTAGGCTAAGACTATGAAGTGACGTGGCAATATCAGAGTCCACTATGACACGTGTAAAAAAGCGATGACAGTTGTAACGTTCTTTTGCCCATCTTCCTTTTTTTTCTTCTCTCTCTCTCTCTCTCTCTCTCCTTTTTCTTGTTTAAAAAACAATTTTATCATCTTCCAATCTTCACAACTCAGGGGCATTCTTTTTCCTTGTGTTATTATTTTTGCATGGAGGGTTTCATCAGAACTGAGTCTTGGACGAGTTCAGAGGCCAATGGCCTTGAGTCACCCCGCTTTGTTCTACACCAACAAGTTCCGTGCTCGGTAAATCAACCATCTTCTTCCTATTCTTCTTTTCTAGCATTTTTTTTAATCCTTGCTTTATGTATTAATGAATTTGCGTTGTGGGCTTTTTTTCTTCCTGGTTTGAAGGAAGTAACTTTGACATGGGTTTAGCTGGTAAAAGAGCACAATTTCCAAACTAAAACTCTCTCTTTTTTATTAATCATTTTCAATCATACATGTTCTCCTGATTGTATATATAACGTTTCTGTTGAGCATTTATGAAAACGATTTTAAGGAAAAGGCAGGTGTTTATGATTACATGTTTCTAATTTTCGAGTAGCTTTGATAATTAAGTACTATTAAATCAGGGTTTGTAACATTGATTTTCTATCATCACATATTTCATAGTTCTATTTCAAGCTGTAGAATGCAGATGTAGTCGCCTGTAATGTCTGCCAACTTATGTATGTGTGTGTGTGTTTTATATGCCTTGCAAAATCTTTCTGATGATATGTATTTTTAATTATAAACAATAACAGGAGTCTTTGATGACTGAATCTACATCTACGGAATGGACAGATGAGAAACACAGTTTATACCTTAAATCCATGGAAGCTTCGTTTGTTAACCAGTTATATGATTCTTGGAATTTTCTTGGCCGGTGCTCAAAATTATCAAGGCAAACACATGGTACCTCTTCTGACCAGGTTCATGACTGATCTCTGCTAGCTACCTTCTTTATAATATGGGGTTGCTTTCCCCTCTCCATATAATTACTGTTGTGTTCCAATCTTTGTTGCAGTATAAAGTTCTTCGAGGTGGTCGCTGGAAGAAGATCAATTTCGAAAGACCTGGATTTCGACTAAATAAAAGAGATCGCTCTTACTGTTTTATGGCAAGTCCTTGGATTCAGCACTTGAGATCAGGATCTAAATCTCGTGTTTTAGCCTCATGTAGTCATCTTCAAGGTAATGCTTCATCTAAAGGTAAAAACAAACCAACTTTCTGTATATCTTGATGATTTTGTCTAAATCATGTGTTTAAGGTTCCTGCAGTGGTATTGAGTTGATTTATCCATTCTTAAACTTGTTTGGAATTAATGATTTGGACTTTTTATGGTTGATCTGTTAATGTTTCACTTGAAATGCTCTTAGTTTCATTATACATGGACTATAATCATGATTGCAATCCATATATGACAGCAAAGTAAATATTTCTTGATTATCTCATGATAGTATCCCTCTCCTAACGTCTGACATTTGAGTTTAGCTACAATACGATTTTGATTTTTAGACAAAAAGTTAGATTGTATTTTGTTATTCTATTAAAAAATAAACCAACTAGTCTCTATATATTAGATTAAAGTGAAAATTGAACATTTCTGTTAAAAATTTTATCCATTTGTATCGTTAAAAACTAGAGTGAATAATGAAATAACTAGATAATGGCATGTGATATGTCAATGTACGCGTACAAGAATAAAATTTTAACAGTATAAATGGATAAATTTTTTAATAGAAAGATTATTTTGCTCTTTAATTTAATGTATAAAGACTAATTTGTCTATTTTTTAATAAAAAGGGTAAAATGCAATCAGAGTCTTAATACAAAAATCTTTATGCTAATTTTTTAATAATCTTTTGGGTGTCTCATAAGCATGGTGGTTGTTGCAGAGGTGTCGGATCAGAACTTCGTAGATGAAGAACAAGGCGAAAAGAGTAGCAGGGAATGCAGTTCCAAGAAGCTGAAAACGGTGGCAGTTGAAACTCCTTGCAGTGATGAGGTAAAATTTATTAGCATTGGTCCTTTGATTAAGGGGAGACGAAAACATAAATCACTTTGGATTTAGTCCTAATTTAGTGGCATATTTCTCAATTTGGGTATAGGTTATTCTATAAGGCCCAGAAAGCAGGTAAGCCATCCATCGGAGAGATTCATCCTGGTACGGTGAGCAAACCGAAGGAAACTCCATAGATATTAGATCTGGGTGACTTTTCTTACTAAAATTAAACTCATCCTGATACCATGTCCACGGTAACGTCCGATATGTCAAAGTTTATTTTATTTAATTGTAGTTCATGCAGGACAGTTGCTTCATGTAAAATATAATCATATTTTGTGCTAATCATATTTTCTTTCTACCCTTACATACGTTATTCTCATTATGTTTCGGTTCTGTGTTGGTGCATTTCAGTATGTTTATCACGTGAACAAAGATTTTGAGGATTGGATTGAATATTGAACAAATCGGATTTGAAATGTTTAAATACAATTTTATTAGGGTTACATCTTATAGAATGTTAGATTAAATTTTTGTAAAATGCTCAAATAAAACTTAAACATTTTAAAATCTTCAAATAAGAGTTAAAACCTTTTTTTAAAATACTCAAATAAGGATTTTTCAAATGTTGCATACAAGGTTTCGAGTTATATTTTTATTATTTTCATTTATTTTCAAACAATATTTTATCCAACTATCATGTATTTTATTCTAAATACGATAGAAATTATTTAACTTTTACTCAAATTGGGTTGAAATATGTAAAAAGTCCTTTAAATATTTTGATAAATGTTTGACCCTTTTATAAGTATTTTGAAAGGTTTGATCTTTATGTGAGTAACCTTAAAATGTTGGGCTTTAATTTGAGCATTTAACTTTTTATAAATCTAGTTTCTAATGTCACATGTGTTGTATATACACTTACGCATTTAAATTTAATTATTTTTTTAAATAACATATTTTTATTATTGTTAAATATCATTGTTAATGATAATTTCTCTTAGTTTTCAAAAAATATACAAAATTGAAACTATATAAAAATTATAAACTATTATGTTAATTTGAAAAGAAAAAGGTAGAATATATATCAATTATAATAATTTATGATAAATAGGAAAGATATTTAAACTAAATTAAGAGACATATTTAATGATAGTGGCTAAAATAATTGTTGAAAATTTTTTTTTTCAAAACATATTTCACTTGCATTAAACAAATAACATATAGATAAAAAAAAGAAATATTTTTAAAAGCTTTTGCTCAACCAACTATAAACTTGTAAAAAAATATAAAAAAATATTATAATATCATATTACCTTATTATTATTATTGTTCGAATATAGTTTAATATTGCTATATTGAAGAACCATAGCTTTATTTCTTCATTCTTTTTTAAATTCTAATTTATTAATGCTAAAAATTTTTATTTTAATTGTTAATATTTTTTTAGATGCTATATAGTTGAGTATGCTATTAATAAAACTAAACTTAAATTTTAATTTGTATATCAATTAAGTGAAAATTAACATACTTAAAATCTATAAACACATTTTTTTTAAAAAAATTAACACAACCTTTACGTCAATTTTAACTAATAATTATAAATTAAATTATAATTATTATAGTTTTTTTATATATTTTATAGTTAGAGTTCTATCCAAGTACTAACTTTATCTTAAAATTAGCATAATTTTTTAAAATAATAATTTTCAATTAAATTATAATTATTTTTAAAATTAATTTAATAATATAGTATTTTTATCAATTCAATTTTTTTAAATTCGTACTTTTATACATATTATATATTATTATTTAAATAACAACATATTGCTTATAATTATTAATGAAGCAACATTTGAAATATATAAACAACTTAAATTTTTTAAGTATAATAAATTTGTAATATTATGAATATAATTTACGTTTTAATTATGTGGAAGAAAGATTTGAAAGATAAAATTGTTATAATATGTATATATATAATTAAGGATTCAAAATCTATATATATATGGTATAGGTAAGTTTAGAAATAAAGTCTTAAATAAATTTTGATTTTAGAAATAAAATTTTAATTTTTTTATTTCACAATCATCTTTAAAAAATTGATATTTGTCTCTTTTTTTAAAATATATTCTTCAATAATTTATTATACCTTATAGGACATTTGACAAACTCCTGTCTCTACTTGTGGAGTTTAAAAACTCAAGTAGCAGTGTACTAAATATTTTCCCATATATGTTTAATACTTTTTAATTTTATAATGGAATAAATCTCAAAATTATACACAAATTTCGATTCAATGCGTAATTTGATACATAAACTTTAATTTGGTACAATTATACATATAAAAATTTGATTGTTACTTAAATATATATATATGAAACTTTAATTTTGATTCAATTATACATAGTTAAAGAAATAAAAATGTTAATTTATTTATATACTCGATAAAGATAATTATATGTGTATGAATATATCAACATAGAACGATGCTATATTAATAATTGTGTTAATACTTTTTGAAAATTAGATTAAATCAAAATTTAATATATAAAATCATACAAAATCAAAATTTATGTATAAAATTATATATTAGAGCAAAGTCTATGTAAAGATTTAAGATTTATCCCTTTTAGAAATAATATAAAATGTGATTATTTTAGATAAAATTGAAATGTAAAAAAGCATGAAAGGACTAAAAAAAGGTAAAATTAACAATATGCATAATGTGCTACCATTTGGAATTGAATGAAAACCTTAAAAGCCTTGCCATGTCTTCTTCCAACTGAAAATGGCACCGCATAGTTCTCATTCCATTCTTGTTCTCTAGAATCTTCTTCTAAACTTGGGCAGATAGAATTTATGAGAGGCAATTCCTCACTTCGGAAGATTTCCTTTCTGAGTCAAAGTTCAGATTTACATAACTGCTCTAAATCTTTATAGTTTCCATTCTTTTATTTCACTTTCTTTTTTTTCAATTTACTAAGTACCTTAGATTTTTATTAGAGATAACGTGTCAGCTTGGCTAGCTTGTAAACGACAATGAAGCAGTACTGGCTTTCCTTCTTTTTCTTTTTCTTTTTTTTGTAAAATTTTAGATCTAATATTCTTAAAGTTCTGACGCTTTAAATTTCTGTTATCTATTTCTTTTTCTCACTTAACAAAAGCATTTTGTAGTTTTGAACTCATCGATGAATTTTTAGTTCTTATTTAATGTAAAGACCTTTTTTAAAACAATACTTTTAAGAATAAAATTCTAGTTGAAAATTAATTTACAAATGTTTCATGTTTAAAGTTTCAAAAGTGCAGATAAATTTTTTCTTTTTGATTTTTTTTTAAAATGTCAAATCAAGTTTTAATAGTTACTATATAGAGTCATATTTGGTTAATAGAGCGAGGTACCAAATATATATAATTAGGATTTAAATAATTTTTAATTAAATTTTTATTTTTCATCTGTTATAAGTTATTACTATTTAATTATAGAGTTAATTTATTAAAAGTATCATAATTAATCTTTTTATTATGTATTACTACAAAAGCAACTTAGATTAATGCTTTTGTTCAATGACCTTGTTATTTATGTTTTACCTATATATGACATTCTTGATTTTTTTGAGTTAAATTTGTTTACACAAATTGATCATATTTTATCTCATGCTCACTAATGCATCTTCCAAGATGAAAAAAATTCATTACTAACAAATAGTAATAATCATTCGGCACTTACAAATGACCTGTGACTACATTCCTTTTTCATAATCCATAAAATGTCAATAAGAGAATATCATTTGCTCTTTAACCAAGCTATGAATTCCACTAGTGTGAGTAAAGTTGTGTCATGCATAAGTTATGCATCCAATATACCAACTTTCAGCTTACTACTATAAAAGCATGGACTTTCAGTATATCAAATTACATTACTTATGAATACAAGGTCAGCCACTTACCCGACAATGAGGTAAGTCACGCTATGAACGTTGTAATTGAATAAATGTAGAAAAAGATCTAGGATAAATTCTAGTTGAGTCCAATCCGATGTATTGTAAATCTAGACAATCACACCTCTGTCTCTATTTTTTAAAGTCATTCTCCTTGATAACCAAGACAAGTTATTTCCATAATTGGACTTATAAACAAGAATTGCCCCCATGAACCAACTGTTCAATTGATTCCTATAGATTGCTAACAATTTAGATTACCTACTAATATAAGTTGTCTTCCTGCATCATAATCTTTTCCGTATGATGTAACTTAATATTTGTTAAAAACTTAGGTAATCAATGAGTAAATATTTACTTATTCATTTTGCTTTTCTTGTAAAAACCATTGAGGACAATCATACAAAGATGTGGTAGATTAATTATATGAAAATTTATTTATTAAATCAGTCCGAAAGATTACAAGTAGAATAATTTCACTAAGGCACAAATCTTAATGTGTTTAAGATTTTATGGAAGCCATGACTAAACCTATGTCCTTGATCGAGCTCAACATGAAAAAGTTAGATAGGTTCGTGTCTTCCAATACCAAAGGTATAAGCAATGGTTAATTACATTTTTCTTTAATAAACACTCTAATTAAATGGTTAATTACTTTTACTGTTGTTGATATTAGGGTTTGAATGAAAAGTTACCTATCTTAACTTGAGATGAAACATTAATTTTGTGTGAAGTATTACTTTATTAATTGGAATAGTGAGAACCATGGTAGTGACATGCATATATATATATATATATATATATATATTGTTTTGGGGTTCTTGTAAAGCTATAACTAAAATTAAATTCAAGAGAAAAGTTTCCCTAATATGTGGGATGAATCAATCTTCTTTGGACAATATTCTTAGCAAAGATCCTAAATATTAGTCAAGAGTATATTTATCTTGTAGTAGTCATTGTGATGTTATTGATAATAATTCCTTATAAGTTTTCAATGTTACCATTATAGGTTCTAGGATATGATTATTATTATTTTTTATGTTTGAAGCAATTAGGCATTGTGTCATGAACAAGATTGCTAATAATAGAAAAAGATGCGAGTCTTAGACCGATTTATTTTATCTAAATATTTCTTCTAAGATTGAACATAACAAGAAGTTGAGTTTTAATTGCCATGTGATATGGAATGGGGATGATGGATATGAGGTTGAATGACATAGGGATATTTATGTTGTAGATATAAATGATAGAACATGCACTTGTAGATCATAGGATCTTATTGGGATTCCATGTTGCCATGCTGTAAGTTTGATATTGTTTAGAAAAAAACAACAAGATGAGTATGCAATTCATGTAAAGAGCATGTACAAAAGGATGTATAGTTGTGTGGTTCCATCTATACCTAGTGAGAAATTTTGGCTAGAGATACAAATGGGTGGAGTTGATCCTAAATTCTTAGGAAACTTCTTAGTAGGCCTAAGAAAAAGAAGATTAGAAAGGTAAGAAAGATAAGAGGAACATATTTATCTCAAATAGGAAGTAAAATGAGATGTAACAACTGTGGACAACTTGGCCACAGATCCAAAAGTCGTTCTAACAAAGATGTAGTAAGTGGATTATTTTCTTTTAATTCTTTTAAAACTTTCAATTTGTTAATTTCATTAGAGTTCATTTAGTTCTTTGTTTTTTATAGCAAGAAGGTGCCACCACAACTTATTTATATGTTCCCATTACTGTGACTGGCTGGATATTAGCAAAAGCCCTTGTTGTCGATGATGCAAGTGCCACTGGACCAACAAAACTCATTGTTTTCACTTTTCCAAGTGGAAGCAAGCCACCAAAGGCCTCTATTCAACTATTGTAGTTGACAAATACCATCAAGTGGCCTTGTTTCCTCTGCTGATGTTTGCATGAGAACATTAAAGGAAACTACTTCTATTGCTGCATATGGCAATAAAAGATCAAGCACACTTGTGGCTAATGATGCATTTTTTTAGCTAGTTGTGGTGCTACATCAACCTTGCAACCCTGCCAATTACATCAAGCCTACTAGCCAAAAGATAGTTGATTACCGCCAAACGTGCAAATGTTTAGACTGCAAATATTGTAACAAAAAGATATAAAATTAAAGTAGTGGTGTCTGCAAGTATATGTTGGGAAATGTGCCCATATTGTAGTAAACATGTAATTATTTTCTATGTATTTGAATGATGAATAAATAAATAAAGTTAATTTCACATTTCGCTGTTATTTCTTTTGTATTTGTGTATTTCATGTTTTGCATGCATAGCAAAACTGTGACAAACAAATATTAGCTCATTGATTGTCTAAGTTCAAACTAATGATAAGTGGCATTGTAAGAATATTTACATTGCGAGAAAGACAACTCACTTCAGTAGATAATCTAAACGAGTCCGTAATCTCGTAAAAGAATCAAAGTGAGCATTTGATTCAAATACTTAGAAGGATTATTATGTCGTTTACAATTCCAAATGGGTAGTTAGTCTTGGCTATCAGAGTAATTGATTCCACGAGTAGTGTAACAACTTATACCCGATCCAGTCGCTGGACCTAAGCTATAAGATGCTACAATAGTAAACCAGAATATTCACAAGCAATTTATTCTATAATACTCAATAATAAATAAATATAAGTTAATTCCACACTAAACATGTATTACAATCAAAACCAAGTCTTTATTGGTCTTACAAAAGCCTTTGAACAAGTTCAGAACTAAATCAAGACCAATCTAAAACATTTATAAAATAATAGGTATAAATGCAAAACAGGGTCACATGGTCGTGTGACAGCCTGAGACCGTATGGTGCAAGGTTACACGCCATTGTCCTCAAACTGTGTAACAAATTGTGCTCGTGTAACTCAGGGTCACACAGCTGTGTTGATAGGCTATGTAACTCACTGTAGCCGTGTGAACTAAAAATCACCCTAAACGTGTAGCACACACGACCGTGTCAACCACTCGTGTGTGACATATGGCTGTGTGGTAGCCTGTATATAGCATAAATGACCTATTTGAGCAAGCTTTGATACCATTTCCTTAAGTGACCTACAATGCAAATTTATGTTATTCAAATTAACACCGAAACTAATACATTTTAAAGCCAAAACACCAATTCACATAATCATCTAAACATACAACCAATATGCCTTTATTGGCACCACAATTCAATAAACTTAAATAAATAACAATTCATACTAAAGCTTTTAACAATTTCATACCAAAACACTCAACTATTTTATACCACAAGCTGGTCACGTACATATCACAATTTAAGGTTGCCTTTCACGTTTGTCAATATCATTTAGCTTTCACTTAAGCTACCATTTTGTACATACTTATATATTCAAACTCAACAAATGTAAAAAACATAAGCACTTACTAATTCACATGCATAACACCATTCAAACTTTGTCATTTCATGCCACCATCTAAATCATATGCTTATTGTCTTATTAAACACCAAACTTAACTTTTAACATACATCAGATATCAAAACACAAACATAAACTTATATAAAAAGCTACTATACCAACGTTCACACTATTTTACATAAGTTAATCAAACCTATGTACATGCCATAAATAACCAAACTTGAAATGACAAAAGTCTACTAAATCAAAAGATGGCGTGTGCTTCTCACTGATCCAATCAACACGTTTTGGATGTCCAAAATCTATAAAAAAAAGTAGTAGCACAAGTAAGTATTCTAAAATACTTAGTAAGCTCATACAATATAAACAAATAGTTTACCTTAACCATCTAACAATTACATGAATCAATATGAAACAATTTCACATATCATAGTATTCAAAACAACAACAATCAAGTAAGGTTTAAACTAAATCCACATATATAAACTCAAATGGTGAAACACCATATTCAACTTAAAGTATAGCATAAATTCGTATTCTAATTGATCATCTTGCTCACATTCACCCTTCAATTCGCATTATATACCCTTATTAAGATTCAAACAACATCATTATACATATATGGTTTTGAGTTTAATCACATATACAACCATAATTGTTTACATTTTCATTTCAGACCATTTTATATCTTATATCTTATATCTTATATCTTATATACAAATCAGATACATTACTTTACCAACATTTGATATATCATCACTTTTTCATTTACAATTTTACCCCATGAAACTTTCTAAAAGAACTCAATACACAAGTGCAAATAACGTCTGATGCTCATTCGAGCAAATCATATACATCAGTGTCAGGTTACCCATCCGAGCTAAACATTTAACGATACAGTAAATAGCCTGGCCAAGGTTGTATATACATGTAAGGTTACTAGTCTAGGCTAAACCTATAAAATGATAACAAATTACCAATTTAGGCTAAACCGGTGTCACATGTATCTTTCAAGCCAAAGGGTATAGGCAATGGTTAAAGATTTTTTGTTAACTTGTGCTATTTTTTACTTTTTTTTCTTTAATAAATGCTCTAATTAAATGGTTAATTACTTTTACTGTTGTTGATATCATAGTTTGAATGAAAAGTTACCTATCTTGACTTGAGATGAAATATTGATTTTGTGTGAAGTATTACATTCTTAATTAGAATAGTGAGAACCATGGTAGTGATGTACATATTGATATTCGCAATATAAAGTAATAAAATTTATAATAATGATCACACCAGAAACTAACTATTATCACAATTTTTAGGCAAGCGCACCTATCGAACAGTAGTATAGCTTAGTGGCAAGACCGAGATATCGTACCTAAGGAAACCAAAAGTACTAGTACTAACTTTCTTTCTATTATTTAACCTGAGAATAAAAGGGGTTTTTATTAAACTAAACTAATTCTAAAACTAACTAAGAATGTACAGAAAGTGAATTGGGAAAAACTCTTGGGAAAAATTGATTGATTTGGACAATACTCAAGGGAGATTCCACCTAGACTTCACTTGTTATCAACTCTTGAACTAGACAATTTATTCACTTGACTTGATCCGTAGAAATCCCTAATTTATGTTAATACCTCCGTCGAGGATAAGAACAACTAATCCTAGGTTGATTAACTGAAATCTCTTTCTAGTTAAAACCCCTAGTTTTGCATTAACTCGATCTATGGATTCCCTTATTAGGTTTGACCCTAATCCGACAGATTTATGTCGTCCTATGTCTAGGGTTGCATGCAACTCCACTTAATTGTGTTGGATCTACTCCTATGCAAGGACTTTTGCTCCTCTACATAAGCACATTCGACTTAAATCAATATCCCAGAAATATCAATTTAAGGGTTAAAAACATAATTAAGAACAAATAAAATATTTATCATGTAATTCAAAAGAAAATAATAACAAGATCTGTCTTAGGTTTCATCCCCCTCAAGTATTTGGGGGATTTAGTTCATACTTATAAAGGAAAACATCTCAGAAGAAATAAAATAACAAAACATAAAGAACCCAAAAACTTCTGTAGGAATTTGAAGGGAGATCTTCAGTCTTGAGGCAGAATTCGGCTTCTGAGATGGATCAATCGGCTTCCCTTGGAGTAATTCCTTGCTTTTACTCTCTGTGTTGGCAGAAATAAGGCACTCTTTTGTGGGAGAAAAAGCACACCTTTGTAGTTGCCATCTAGGTCTTTATATAGAGCTTTGGAGTGCCTTTCTTAGCCCCTAAGTAGCCTTTTCTGAGTGAAATTGCACTTCCTTACGACAGGGACACGCCCGTGTACCACGACCGTGTGACTTTGATAATGGGCCGTATTTGGGTCTGTTTGATGTGGCACGGCCATGTGAGTCAGAGTTAGGCCGTGTTTGAGATTTTAGGATGGCACAGCCGTGTGGCACGGCTGTGTGGAGAACTTTCAGACCGTGTTGTTTTCATACTTCGGCCCATTTTCTCCGTTTTCGGCTCGTTTCTCGTTCTTTTCACTTCCCTATGCTCTCCTGAGTATAAAACATGAAATAGAAGGATTAAGAGCACCAATTTCCACAAATTCAATGATAATTTATCCAGAAAATAGGCTAAGCATGAGGTAAAAACATGTATAATTTTTCGTTTATCAAATACCCCCACACTTAAGCCTTTGCTTGTCCTCAAGCAAAATCTCAACTCATAATTAAGAATCATTCTTCTCAACTTACAATCCTTATTAATAATGTTTCAAACTAATCCATAAGTATTCATACAATGAAAATTCAACTAGAAGAACATTAAAGATTTAATCACTCTAAGTTGAGAATTTTATCACAGAAACATAGATTTTCTCCCTTCTCCTAAGTAATTACCTTTCAATCAAAATTAACGAGATTTGACATCCTCACTAAAGATTCACTCTATCCACTCAGTGTTTAGGGTTCAAGAATTAAGCACTCTTTACTCAATCTAAAAAGTTATTACCATAGGCTTGCAAGAAAATCAAATCTCCACCACTATATATTGATATGACACATCAATCAAAAGGGCTTTCAATGGTTGTAATAGGGCTTTGGTTAGGGGTGTTGTCACAAGCTGAAAAAGAAATGGGTTAGAATAGAGATTGAATTAAAAAATCATCTAGCTAGAAAAATCTCTATCACTGGAACATATTTCTAGAGCTTCAGCCTTATGATGACATCGTTTTGGATATGGAAGCTTGTAGAAATATGCAAAAACTATTGAACTATTACAACTGAATTAACTGTATATACACATTTTTTTAAGAACAAATCAAATATAATACCTTGAATATTTACAAACTTTACAAACTGAGAAAGAGAATAAAGCTAGATAATAATTTCAACTCAAATCTCGACAAAAATAGGGATCAAAATAATTGAATGAAATTCAACAAAAATGGGTTATAGGTTAATATTAGAGGTAAGTCAAAGAATAGGTTGTTAGGCTCAATGGAGTTCACTAGGGGTTAATTTATAAAGGTAGGCTTTTGTGGAGTAAGTGGGTTAAATCCTAGGTGCCTTTATCATCTCAGTGTATCAAACCAGTGATGTGGTCTTGACATGTATCATCGAAGCAAGTTCTAGAATAACAAATCAGTATTGACTCTCTCAAAGCAATAATAAAAGTGAGCACGAAAGAATGTATGCTTAAAAGGCTAAAAAATCTCACCAAAATTATGGCTTTTGATGTCAATCCTGCGAATTTCAAATCTCAAGATAACAATTAAAATTAGGGAAAATAACCTAGAAAAACTTTAAATTCTCAAAAATTTCAACTTATCATGCTTGATTCTCTAGTGTTTAAAAGTTTGAATAATCAAAGCATAACCACCTATGTCTTAATTCTCAACATATCAATAAAAATCATAAATCAATCAGAATTCATCCTAATAGTAGATTGAAGATAATGCAAAGAGTGAAAGTGAGAATTTGAAATTTTGAAAACAATGCAAAATGTTAGTTTTAAAAATTTTCAGGGGTTTCAAAGAAAATACAATGACTGAAAGTAAGTTTCCCCCCCACACTTAAGATGTACATTGCCCTCAATGTACAAAGAAACATTAGTAGCAATAGAAGCATAAGATCATAAGATAGGGAAAGGCATGAAACTCCCTAAATTGGATGAATTTGTGAGGTGGTGGTGCCTATAGAGTGTCTGGGACAAAGGAAAGTGTGGAGGTAGATACTCCGGTGGTGGTAGTGTTTATTTGTCCACAACTTTCATGTTGGGAGTATAGGCTTTAGCGGTGTCAACTGGTTGAGGATGTGGCAAAGTTCCCATTAGGTTTAAGATTTGAGCTGTAAAGCTCCTTTGAAACTGTGAAAGCATTTAAGAGGTTTTAGGTATTTCAGGATTAGAAAAATTACTCGTTAGGAGATAGCCGATAGGAAAAAATTGAAATAAAAATAAACTAAATCTGAAAATACTAATATTCAAATAATGGAAAAGATAAAATGAAATAAAACAAAAAAAAGTAAAAATGAAAATAAAGGAGAAGAAAAGAGAAGGTAAAAATAAAGATCAAGAATAAAAATAAAAATAAAGATAAAAATAAAGATAAGAGGAATGGAAAGGTCTAATCCTCAGATGGTTCGCGAGGTGGGGAAGGTGGTGCGATATGTAGATACTGACAAATCTGCACTAAAGTTGCATCAATGTGATCAAATCTTTGAAGACATTGTTGCTCAAATCGTGTGAAGGGCTCAACTAAGTCAGCATGAGAAGCTGCCGCATGAACTGGTCGGCAAAGGGGTGGTGGCTCGGATGGGGCCTTCTCTGGTGGTGGGACATCATCAATAATATCCTCGGGATCCTCGGCCTCTCGGAGTAGACGGTATTGTGGAGGGTCAGTCCCAGGTCGGCGCTGGATCATCCTCATATGTAGTAGAGTCTGGATGCCTTGAGAGGAGATCTGACCGATCAGAGTGTAGGAGGATATCTGGGCTGCGGTGTTGAGCAGGCCGAAGTATCGGGCCAACTGAGTGATGTACGGGCCCATAGATATCACGCCCCTACGATGTCGCTTTGTTTGATACTAGATGACATGAGCGATGAAATAGGCAAGGTCGATGGTGTGTGCGTTCGCCATGCTCCATAGGAAATAGGCATCGTAGGTGTTGACGACACCTGTGCTCTCGCGTCTGCCCGTCAAGCTGTGTGAGGGGAGGGCGTGTACGTACCTCAGAGAGGGGACAAGGTTTGTCGCTTTGGAGTGACTTGGGTCGTAGTGGGGTGCTCAGGGACGATGGCGCGCCAACAGTTCACTGGAAAGACGTGGATGTGGCAGTAGAGTGTAAAAAGGTCCTCCTCCTCCATGAACTACTCGGTGTAGAGGCCGAGAGTTGTACCGAACTCTGGTACACTAAGATGACGTACGAGGCCTCCTAAACAGAACTAGATCGTCCCTGGATCATCGTGACGGTTCATCACTGTCTGTAAATAGAACGTGGAGCAGAACTCGAGAGTGAGTTCAAGATATATGGGCTCCACAATCTGGAAGAATTGCTCTCATGGATCCGTCATCAGTAAAGCCTGAACATCATCAGTAAGGTTGACTTGCTCCAGAGCGGCTTAGTCAATGCAGCGCCTGACCCCTATAGGTCGTGCTCGTAAAATCTGAAATAACTCTTCTTGGGAGTTCTGTGGGAACTGGATGAATGGATGTCGGGTTTCAGCAGTGGGCCTCGACGAGGAACCACTAGGCCCCTTCTATTTTTTGAAGTAGGGGCGGTAGCTCTCTTACCACGTGACGAAGACATAATTTCGAATGGATGACTAATGGAGTGGAGCACGGTCGTGGTATGGGCGGCACGGTCGTGAAGGATCTTTGGAGGCCGGCGGCGGCGCTAGGAAGGGTATTGGTGGTGTTTGGGTGGGAGGATTTTAGGGTTTTGAATAAAGAAGGAAATGAATAGTGGCTTGTTTATATAGTTTTTGGGTCACACGGGCATGCCACACGCCCGTGTGGCTCGAGTGTTGCCCATATGGTTCAAAATTTGGGGATTTTGGCGCACCTGGTTCGAGACACACGTCCGTGTACCTAGGGCGTGTTGAGGCACACGGCCGTGTCGCATGGCCGTGTCCTTTGTTGTTCGCTTCTCCCACGGTCATGTAGGGGGTCATACGCCCCTGTCTGATTTGACAGGTTCGACTACGGCTTGGAAGCACGGGCGTGCCGCACGCTCGTGTTGGAATTGGCAGTGTTGGCCACGGCCACATCGTACGACCGTGGCACTTTGTCGAAGCCCGTGCTTGGATTGATAGTCTCGGCCACGGCCACATCGTACGGCAGTGGCGTTTTGTCGAAGCCCGTGTCCCAGGAAAAAATTTACTCTGCTTGTACACGACCAAATTGCACGGCCGTGTTTCTGCTCGTAGTGTCCACACGGCCTTGGGCACGCCCCTGGACATGGCCGTGTAACCTGAAAATCTTGCATTTGAAAAGGTTAATCGATGTTTTAGAAACTAAAATAAAAGAATTTACTAAGTTAGTGCTCGGGTTACCTCCCAAGAAGCGCTTATTTAGAGTCTAAGCTCGACTCTCCCTACTTTAAACAGTCATGGTGGCTCTAGGAGTTGAAACTCCTCTTTCTTGTTATCAAAATACGGTTTGAGTTGAGTGTGATTTACCTTAAAAGTGTCGATTTGAGAATGAGTCACCTCAATTGTGCTATATAGAAAAGTATTTACTACCGTAAAGGGGATTTCTCCATTAAACTTATATGTAGAAATTCAAGGGTCTGCTTTAACTAATAGCACCTTGTCTCCAATATTAAACTGTATCGCTTTATCCTCGAGTTTGTCATGGTGCTGAATCTGCCACTCATCTAGTTCTTTGATCGATAGCTTTTGCTCTTTGGGCTTGCATGTGTCAAAACGAGATTCAGCTGCATCTTTAAGAAGTGTTTCCTGTAACAAAGGTAAGACCACATGATCAGTCTTAATAACATAATTTACACACTTACCTTCGTCATTTGGTGTTGTAATCAAGTTGTGAGCCTAAAGGGTAATTGTTTCTTCACATGCACGTAATGTGAGTGCACCTGTACCAATGTCAATGATAGTCCTAGCAGTTGCTGAAAAGGGTTGTCCTAAGATTAAAGGAACATAATTATCCTCATCCATGTCTAAAACAACAAAATCAACTGGGAATATGAATTTATCGATTTTGACTAGAACATCTTCAATTATACCCCTAGGAATTCTAATGGTTTTATCAGCTAATTGTATGCTCATCCTAGTTTGTTTGGGTTTCCTAAGACTTAATCGTTTAAACATTTTATAAGGCATGACATTTATACTTGCCCCTAGATCAGGTAACGCATTATCAATGGATAAACTACCAATTAAACAAGGAATTGTAAAACTCCCTGGATCTTTCAGTTTGTTGGGTAGCTTGTTTAGCAAAATAGGTAAGCACACTGCATTCAGTTCAACATGCGATGACTCATCCAATTTTCGTTTATTTGTCAGTAGCTCTATTAAAAACTTAACGGCGTTTGGCATCTGGGACAAAGCTTCAATAAACGGTAAGTTAATATGTAGTTTCTTTAGCAGTTTAAGCAACTTACTAAATTGTTCCTCTTTGTTATCTTTCTTTGTCACGTTGGGATATGGCACACAAGGTCTATACTCTTTGCTTATCGGCTTTTGTGTGTCCTGACTTACCTCATCCTTATTATTGCTTACTGGAGTGTCTTGCATCAGTTTTGGTTCGTCTAACCTTTCGACACTAATTGTGGTAATAGCATGAACTTGTTCTCTTGGGTTAGTTTCTGTGTTACTTGACAAGCTACCTTGTGGTCTGTCAGATATCAGCTTTGCGAGTTGACCAATCTGATTTTCAAGTCCTTGGATGGATGCTTGCTGGTTCTTTAGTGCTTGCTCGGTGTTCTGAAAACGGGTTTCTGACACCGCGATGAATTTTGTGAGCATCTTCTTAAGGTTCGACTTTTTCTCTTGCTAATAATATGGTTGCTAAAATCCCGGAGGAGGTGGTGGTGGTCTTTGATTTCCTTGACCGCCCCATGAGAAATTAGGGTGATTCTTCCAACCTGCATTATAAGTATTACTGTAAGGATTATTTTGAGGTCGAGAATTATTACCCGCATAATTTAATTGCTCATTCTCTGTGTTGTGTCCGTAGGGATGATACTCTGAGTTACTTGCTCCTCCTAGGTTTGAGTCACACTACATGACTGGATGTACCTGCGTAGAACCAATAAACCCATCAATCTTTTTATTCAATGATTCTACTTGGTTAGAAAGTATAGTGACTGCATCAAGATTAAAAACTCTGACAGCTTTCTGTGGCTTCGTTCTCGTGACTTGCCACTAATAGTTATTCAGTGACATCTTTTCTATAAACTCATAAGCTGCTTCAGGTGTTTTGTTGTTGATTGTTCCACCGGCGGCTACATCGATCATCTATCTCGTTGAAGGGTTCAAACCGTTGTGAAAGGTTTGAACTTGTAACCACAAAGGCAACCCATGGTGAGGGCACCTTTTCAAAAGATCTTTGTATCTCTCCCAAGTATCATAAAGTGTCTCTAAATCCATCTGCACAAAAGAAGAGATATCATTCCGTAATTTAGCTTTTTTAGCTGGATGAAAATACTTAAGTAAAAATTTTTCGGTCATCTGTTCCCATGTAGTGATTGAGCCTCGTGGTAGAGAATTTAACCATTGTTTAGCTTTATTCCTTAAAGAAAAAGGAAACAGTCGGAGGCGAATGGCATCATCAGAAACACCATTGATTTTAAAGGTATCACAGAATTCTAAAAAATTAGCTAAACGTGAATTGGAATCCTCATCCTGTAAACCATCAAACTGCACAAATTGCTGAATCATCTGAATAGTGTTAGGCTTTAATTCAAAATTGTTTGCAGCAATAGCAGGTCTAATAATACTAGATTGAGTACCAGCCAAATTAGGTTTAGCATAATTATACATAGTACGAGGAGCATCATTTTGGTTCATCGGTTCTGCGGCTATCGCGGGAGGTGGTAGGTTGTCCTGATTTGCTTCCATCTCTTCTGTTGGTTTTGGCTCTTGTTCTTGTCCTTGTTCAGGATAATGAAGGCTTCGTCTGATTTCTCTAAGATTTCTGCGAACTGTAGCTTCTAAATCTTCGTCAAAAAGTAATAGTCCTGCTGGGTTTCTTCTAGTTATAAACTAGAGATACCTAGAGGAAAAGAAAATTTCAGTAAAATAAAAATAAAAAGAAAAATAAAAATAAGCTGAAAATAAATAAAAATAAATATGGCTAAAGTAGTAAAAATAGAGTGTTCCTAATATTTTTGTTCCCCGGCAACGACGCCAAAAACTTGATATTCGCGATATGAAGTAATAAAATTTATAATAATGATCACACTAGAAACTAACTATTATCACGATTTTTAGGCAAGCGCACCTATCGAACAATAGTATAGCTTAGTGGCAAGATCGAGATATCGTACCCAAGGGAACCAAAAGTACTAGTACTAACTTTCTTTCTATTATTTAACCTGAGAACAAAAAGGGTTTTTATTAAACTAAACTAATTCTAAAACTAACTAAGAATGCACAGAAAGTGAATTGGGAAAAACTCTTAGGAAAAATTGATTGATTTGGACAATACTCAAGGGAGATTCCGCCTAGACTTCACTTGTTATCAACTCTTGAACTAGACGATTTATTCACTTGACTTGATCCGTAGAAATCCCTAATTTATGTTAATACCTCCGTTGAGGATAAGAATAACTAATCCTAGGTTGATTAACTGAAATCTCTTTCTAGTTAAAACCCCTAGTTTTGCATTAACTCGATCTATGGGTTCCCTTATTAGGTTTGACCCTAATCCGACAGATTTATGTCGCCCTATGTCTAGGGTTGCATGCAACTCCGCTTAATTGTGTTGGATCTACTCCTATACAAGGACTTTTGCTCCTCTACATAAGCACATTCGACTTAAAGCAATATCCCGAAAATATCAATTTAAGGGTTAAAAACACAATTAAGAACAAATCAAATATTTATCATGTAATTCAAGAGAAAATAATAACAAGATCTGTCTTAGGTTTTATCCCCCTCAAGTATTTGGAGGATTTAGTTCATACTTATAAAGGAAAACATCTCAGAAGAAATAAAATAACAAAACATAAAGAACCCAAAAACCCCTGTAGGAATTTGAAGGGAGATCTTTAGTCTTGAGGCAGAATTTGGCTTCTGAGATGGATCAATCGGCTTCCCTTGGAGTAATTCCTTGCTTCTACTCTCTGTGTTGGAAGAAATCAGGCACTCTTTTGTGGGAGAAAAAGCACACCTTTGTAGTTGCCCTTTAGGGTCTTTATATAGAGCTTCAGAGTGTCTTTCTTGGCACATAAGTAGCTTTTTCCGAGTGAAATTGCACTTCTTCACGACAGGGACACGCCCGTGTGCCACGGCCGTGTGACTTCGACAATGGGCCGTGTTTGGGTCTGCTTGATGTGGCACAGTCATGTGAGTCAGAGTTAGGCCGTGTTTGCGATTTTAGGATGGTACGGCTGTGTGGCACGGCCGTGTGGAGAACTCTCAAGCCGTGTTGTTTTCATACTTCGACCAATTTTCTCTGTTTTCGGCCCGTTTCTCGTTCTTTTCACTTCCCTATGCTCTCTTGAGTATAAAACATGAAATAGAAGGATTAAGAGCACCAATTTCCACAAATTCAATGATAATTCATCCAGAAAATAGGCTAAGCATGAGGTAAAAACATGTATAATTTATCGTTTATCACATATATATATATATTGTTTTGGGGTTGTTGTAAAGCTACAACTGAAATTGAATTCAAGAGAAAAGTTCCCCTAATAGGTGATATGAATTAGTGTTATTTGGACAATACTCTTAGCAAAGACTCTAAACATTAGTCAAGGGTATATTTATCTTATAGTAGCTATTGTGATGTTATTGATAATAATTCCTCATAGGCTTTCAATGTTGCCATTATAGGTTCTAGACATATGCTTATTATTTTTCATGTTCGAATCTATTAGGAATTATGTTATGAACAAGATTGCTAAAAATAAAAGAAGATGTAACTCTTGGACTGATTTATTTTATCTAAAGATTTTTTCTAAAACTTAACATAACAAGAAGTTGAGTTCTAATTGCCATGTGATATGGGATGGGGATGATGGATATGAGGTTGAATGACATAGGGATATTTATGTTGTGTAGATGTAAATGATAGAACATGCACTTGTAAATCATAGGATCTTACTGGGATCCCATGTTGCCATGTTGTAAGTGTGATGTTGTTTAGATAAGAACAACAAGATAAGTATGAAATTCATGTGAAGAACATTTACAAAAGGATGTATAGTTGTGTGGTTTCATAAATACCTAGAGAGAAATTCTGGCTAGAGATACAAATTGGTGGTGTTGATCCCAAATTCTTAGGAAACTTCTTAGTATGCCTAAGAAAAAGAGGATTAGGAAGGTAAGAAAGATCAGTGGAACACATTTATCTCGAGTAGGAAATAAGATGAGATGTAGTAACTATGGACAACTTGGCCACAAATCCAAAAGTCATTCCAACAAAGATGTAGTAAGTGGACTATTTTCTTTTAATTATTTTAAAACTTTCAAATTGTTAATTTCATTAGAGTTCTTTTAGTTTTTTAATTTTTTATAGCAAGAAGGTTCTATCGCAACTAATTTCTATGTTCCCACTACTGTGATTGGCTAGATACTAGCAAAAGCCCTTGTTGTCGATGATGTAGGTGCCACTAGACCAACAAAACTCCTTGTTTTCACTTCTCCAAGTGGAAGCAGGCCATCAAGGGCCTCTATTCAACTATTGTAGTTAGAAAATACCATCAGTAACATCATTTCCGTTGCTAAGGTTTGAATAAGACCATTAAAGACAATTGTTTCTACTATTACAATTGGTAGTAAAAGATCAAGCACACTTGTGGCTAATGATGCATTTCTTTTAGATAGTTGTGGTGCTACATCAGCTCTGCAAGTTACACTAAGCCTAACAACCAAAAGATAGTTGACCGTCACCAAATATGCGAATGTTTGGACTAGAAATACTGTAGTAAAAAGATATAAAATTAAAGTAGCGGTGTCTGCAAGTATATGTTGAAAAATGTGCCCATATTATAGTAAACGTGTTATTCTTTTCTATGTATTTAAATGATGAATAAATGAATAAAGTTAATTTCATATTTCATTATTATGTATTTTGTGTTTCTTTCTTTCATCTTTTGCATGCATAGCGAAATTGTGACAAGCATATATTCGTTCATTGATTGTCTAAGTTCAAACGGATGATAAGTGACATTGTAAGAACATTTACATTGCGAGAAAGATATCTTACTTCATTAGGTAAACTAAACGAGCCTATAATCCTGTAAAATAATCAAATTAAGCTATTGATTCAAATACTTAGAAGGAGTATTGTGTCATCTACAATTCCAATTAGGGAGATAGCTAGTTTTGGCTATTGGAGCAGTCGACTCCAGTAGTAGAGATACAGATGTATTCATTGAAAGAATGGTACATTGGATTGGACCCAAAATGAATTAATTTCGAATCCGTTTGTGAATTAGTTCACTTGTGATTTTCATGGTATGATTTACTTAAATCCTAAGTTAGTCACTAACCATGCGTATGTAAATAACGTGATTTGATATAAGTGAAGGCTTATGCTCTAAAGATGATCAAGCTTATAACTGGTATGTTGGCTACATGACTTGTGTATGACACGATTTTACTAGCAACAATGGAATTCATAGCTCAATTAAAGAGTTAACGATATCCTCTTATTGGCATTGTGTGGATTGATAAATATTGGACATCACCACGAGTTGCTTGTTCTTGAACAAGAAATTTATCACAGTCATTTGTTGACAGTGACCATATTAATCATTAATAAGACACAATGATGACAATAAGATAAAATAGAATTTTATTAAGTGATCAGATTTAACACAAAGAAATCAAGGATATCATATGAGGGTAACACATACATGACGAGGTCATTGGGCAAAGCAATTGGATGAATTGCTTTCATAAAGAGTATAAAATAATGAGTTTTCAATCATGGTACTTCTTGTGGATTGACTTCATGATTAAGTAAATTGCAAATTATCAGAACAATGCTTTTGGACATAATTGCATTACTCGAGCCTAATTGTATATGTCTTATTAGTTCCTCCACTAGCTCAACAAAACTTCAATCAAACTTCAATCAAACTTATTCGATGTGGAATTAAATTAGGCGGTTGTGAGAGTTATTCAATTAGAGAATTTGATTAAAGATGTTTTTTGAAAAATTAATTTTGAAAAATCTCAATGACTTTTGTGAAAATTAATTTTGGTCAGGTAAAATTAAATCAATCAAATTAGTTAATTAATATAAACTATGATATTTTTAGAAATTAATTTTCAAGTAAGACAATTGGCCTAATGGGTAGTTGAACTTGAAAATTGGACCTGAAGTAAAAATCAGGTTTGAGAACCCAAAATTGTGGCCCAAAACCTGGTCGAACTATGCCGACGATCCAATTGGTGGTAGGATCATACCGGTCGGGCAATCATTAGCCCGAACCAAATTCGCTTGGGATGTCATGAGGTGTCGAACATGCAATGACACGACTGGACACGACAGTGCAGACAGTGGCATTCTAGTGGCCAGCGAGTGGTCTTTCGGTAGTTGAGCAGTGGAGGAATCATACTCTTACTGGGGCTCTACTGGATTATTTGATTTCAGATTAATTATTTCAAAAATAATATTATTTTACTATTAAATTTAGTTTAATATTTATCTTGATAGTATTTTATTAATTTAATATTAAAATGATTATCTTAATATTAAATTAATATAATATTAAATTAAATTTAATATTAAAGTAATTAAGTTTAATCATAGTTGAACTCTCTAGACTCTCCCTATATAAAGAGAGTTACTGGTTATTATTTTTTACACACTTGACTTGAAAAGTAAGTTGTAGAGAGAAAATTCTCTGAAAAATTATTTCAGAAGATTTCTAGAGATATTTTTCTTATTTAGAAATTGGCTCAGAAGTTTAGAGAAATTGCAAAATTACCCTATTGATAATTTTGTGGAAAATTTTCTGATCTAACGCAAGCCCACACTCGACAGATGTAAGCTTGAGGGTAGCGGAGAAGACTACTTGGTCGAAGCATTCAACCTAGATGAATCGAAAAGATACAATTTTGATTAAGTGTTTATTACTTTAGATAGCACAACCAAGTTCTTGTTTTTGGAAAAAAAATTAAAACTCTAGTTTTTCCCTTTAACTTATTTCCGTTGCACTTTGCAAACCCATTTTTTCCAACAGTATTCGAGTCAAATTGTAATATATTTTTGTACAACACAGTACTAGAAGTAATTCGAAGATCGTACCTATCAAAGAAAAATGTGGAGAATTAATATTATGTTGAAAGTGCCTGATAAATATGAGTCAATGTGGAGATTTTTGGAATGTGTCTCGCATTTATAGGGTAGTTTGTAGGCACATATCAAAGAAAAATGCAACCAGACACAAAACAAGGGCGACGTCAAGACGATGAGACTCGTAACGTCGTGACGTCGATACAATTTCTCCAATTAAGTAGTGGCATTTTGATAGTTCAATAGGACTCCTTTTCCCAGTAAAATTTTGATTATACCAGAGATATTTTAGTATGATTAAAACTCTAATCTTAGCCTATTTAAAAGGGCCATTGTATCCCTATTTAGATAAGCCAATTAAGAGGAGACAAGATGTAGTCGTAGGATGAGTTTTAGAGAGAGTTTTGTGATAGCTTTGGAGAGAACTCTGTACCCAAGTTAGGGCTTAATATTTTGGGTGTGGGTTTTTTACATTTAGTACATTTAGGTTTATTTTCACAATATTGTACTCTTGCTTGTTTACTCATCTAGTGAAAAGTTAAAGTCTCTTTTGTCTATGATTTTTTATCCTTTTAATTGAGGGTTTTCCATGCAAAATTTGTGTTCTTGATCTTTTCTATTTTTCTCTATCATTGTTTATAGGGCTAATCCCTAACAAACTAGTATCAGAGTTTTGCACAATCGACTCATTTAGGGATGGCAACAATGAAATAGGATATCGAGAAGTTTGATAGGATCATAGATTTTAGATTCTGGCAATTTCAGATGAATATGAAGGTAGTTGATGTGGCTAAAGACAAAGTTGATAATTAATTATTGACTGAAAGGTCTAAGATTACCTTTGAGTAGATCCTAGATTCAAGGTGTTTTTTTATATCTGTCCCCAATAGGAACTGGTTCTCTACATATAGTCCAATTGAATGTGGAGTTGAGTTTATTGGGAATAACCGTTCAGATCAGGGTGCACAATGAGATTATTAAGACATTATCAGATGTTAGGCATGTACATGATTTGAAGAAGAATCTCATCTCCTTGGGTATTTTAGACTCGAATGGTTCATAGAGTGTTTAAGGTAATGTTGGTCGCAAAAAGTTACAGTTAAGTGGAGGGAGTTGTTTTCACGATATTTTCTCTGCTGTTGAGAAACATACTTTGATTTGGGCAGTATTAGCTCTTGTTGCATTATACAGCCTTGATTTGAAGACTAGGAGTCTTTTAGTTTACAAGTTTGAGCAATGCTTTGGCCTTTTTGACATTCTACAAAATTAAGTTAGGCCCGTGACGGGGTATGGAAAAGGAGGCATGTTAAATACGAGTCAAGGTGGAGATTTTTGGAGTGTGCCTCACATTTATTTGACACCTGGTAAGAACTTAGGAAGACAACTGATGATGTACCAAAGAGGAGGCAAAGTAGAGGCAACATTGTGACGAGGATGCTTGGGTCATCATAATGTCGCGAAGAATTTCCTCACTCAACACACACAAGATGTCACGACAAGAAAGAATGGGACGTTGTGGCAACACGACATGTTCCTCAAGTAAGCAATTGTGTTTTAGACTCTAAGCAGGGTTCTGTCTCCCAGTTGAACTCTGACTACTCTAGAGATTTTTAGTTGGATGAACTCTAATCTTGGCCCATAAAAGGGCCCATTATGTCCCTATTTGGTGAGGCCAATCAAGATGTAGTCGTAGGCTTTCAGAGGGTGGCAAGATGTCATCCCGTATGAGTTTTGGAGAGAATTTTGTGATAGCTATTGAGAGAATTTGGTTCCTCTGTTAGGGCTTAGTATTCATGGTTTGGGTTTTGTAAATTTAGTACATTTAAGTTTATTTTCTCCATATTGTACTCTTGTTTGTTCACTCATCTAGTGAAAAGTCAAAGCCTCCTTTGCCCGTGGTTTTTTATCCTCTTAACTGAAGGTTTTCCAAGGAAAATTTGTGTTATTGATATTTTCTCTTTCTCTTTCTCGTTGTTTATAGGGTCAATCCTCAACAAGCTGGTATGAGAGTAAGGTTTGGGTTCTAAAATTGACTCATTCACAGATGGCAACAACAAATTCCAATATTGAGAAGTTCTATGGGATCACAAATTTTAGATTGTGTAGTTTTGAATAAATGCGGAGGTAGCTGATGCTAGTGTGGCCAAGGACAAGGTTGATGATTCATTGATGGTATCTATGACCGAAAGGTCTAAGTTTACGTCTAAGTGGATCATGGATTCAGGGTGTTCTTCCCATATGTGTCCCTACAAGGATTAGTTCTCCACATATAGTCCAATTGAATGTGGAGTTGTGTTTATAGGGAATAATTCACCTTGTAAGATAGGTGATATTGGTAACGTTCAAGTCAGGATGCACAACATGATCATCTCGTTAGGTATTCTAGACTCGAATGGTTCGTCATCAAGTCAAGTGGTATTAAATAAAGCAAGGTTGGTTGCAAAGGGTTACGATCAATTGGAGTGAGTTGTTTTCACGATGTTTTCTCTCTTGTTAAGAAGTATACTTTCATTCGAGCATTACTGGCCCTTGTTGCATTATACAACATTGATTTAATAACTATAAGCCTTTTAGTTTACAAATTTGAGTACTGCTTAAGCTTGTTTGACATTCTACAAAATTGAGTAGGCCCGTGACGGGGCATGGAAAATGAGGCGTGTTAACTACGAGTCAATGTAGAAATTTGTAGAGTGTGCCTTGCATTTATCAGATACTTTGCATGTACTTAGGAAGACGACCAAGGATGTACCAAAGAGAAGCCAAAGCAGAGGCGACATTGTGACAAGGAAGCTTGAGTCATTATGATGTCGTAGATAATTTCCTCACTCAATGCATGCGCGATGCCATGACGAGGAAGCATGGGACGTTGTGACAATGCGACATATTCATCAAGTAAGCAGTCATCTTTTAGACTCCCAGCGAGGTTCCATCTCCCAGTTGAACTCTGATTACTTCAGGGATATTTTAGTCTAATTAGACATCTAATCTTAGCCCATAAAAGGGGTCATTGTATCCCTATTTTGTGAGGTCAATTAAGATGTATTTGTAGACTTTTCAAAGGGCGACAATATGTAGTCGTGTATGAGCTTTGGAGAGAGTTTCATGATAGCTATGGAGAGAATTTTTGTTCCTGAGTTAGGGCTTAATATTTAGGGTTTGAGAATTTTAATCTTTTCATTTTCACAGAAACCAATAAAAGTATGTATAATGTGGGATTTGAGCCTGCATTAATTGGATTTATAAAACTTTAAATTTACTACTCAACAAAAATAAAAGTATGCATATTGTGGGATTTGAACCCACACCAATTAGATTAATAAAACTTAAAATTTACTACTTAATCAAAGCTTCATTTAGTATTTTAATATGACGTATTTATTGTTAATTTCATGTGTTACTATGATTTAATTAGTTTTAACCATATATTTTATTATTTATTGCATGCTTTTTTAACACATATCTATGTTTTAGATCAATGGTTTCCACTTGCATATATGTGTGATAGGACTTTTAGTACTTAGAAAAAAAATCAATTATCAAGTCATAAGTGATCTGGACAATTTTTAGGCTTAAGTTGAATCTTTAAATATTGCATTTTTATAATTTATTTAAAATTTTTATATAAAACAATAAGATATGAAAAGACAATTATATTAATATTAAATTTTTATTAAAACAATTTTTTAAAAATAATTTTCTAACTGAACTTACTTGGTAACACACTTTATATAATTACATTGATCAACAAACAACAAACAACGTTGTCATGCTGGTCCACAAATTTATTATCATGTTGTAAAAGCCACGTCATGCTGGCCCACTTTGATAAAGATTATTTTCTTTATTTTTTATTTGTCTTATAAAAATAATTTTTTGTAGAAATGCGTGGCATGTTAGATTATGGTCCGATCCCATGCCATACCAAACTCTTAAATTCTCGTTCAACTATCTTCTCTTTCTTGCCTTTAAAAACTGATTTCAATCGTAAACCAAACCCAATTTCTGTAGTTATTTCTTCATTCTTTTTCTCTAATTTCGGTGTGGTAATGGCTACTACTGAGTTGAAATATGATAACTTGTTTGAGATGATGAAAATTCACTTGGCTTCTAATGCTGGTAGAGAGCTCATCAAGAACATCGGCCTCGTTTACCAAATCAATATTGCCCCTAAGGTTGGTTGCTTTACCCTTTATTATTATTTAAAGCTTGTTTCTAACTCCGGGATTTGTTTATTACTTATAGAAAATTGGGTTTGATGAGGTTTCTTACATTGTTAATCTCAAGAAAGGAGAGGTTACCAAAGGTTAGCCGCTTATTTAAGACCTATCCTTATGTTCCAATTTGGTTTAATCCTGCTCTTCTTCTTCTTTTATCTTGGTTAGGTTTGTTTATCTTGTTTCTATTAATATAATTACAACTTTTTAAATTCTAATGATGGAATAGAGTCTGAAGTTTGTGTCTTTTGCATTCTATATGTTATAAGAGTAATCACACATCGAATGTAGAAATTTCTTGTGGAATTTGTATGTGCCTGAGCTCTTCCATTATAGTAGTTAGTTCCTGAGGTGTGGCTCTCCACAGTTTTACATAATTGGGATTAGAACCATCTCCCATATCTCTAGTTGCAATGGTGTCACCAAAGTGATGGGGGCAGAATAGTAGTGTTTTTCCTGAGCTAAATTAAGCTAGGCATCGTGGTTGCGGAAAGTTAGCTCACATAGGCAACGTAATGAGACTTGAATCTCACATGGACGATGATTTTATAGAGGTTACTACGTTTATTAGGTAAATATGAAGGGGGAAAGCCTGATGCTACATTTTTCTTTAAGGATGATGATTTTATAAAGGTTCCCACTGGGAAGATGAATCCCCAGATTGCTTTTATGAGGTGAATTGGTGAAAATATCCAATTTCTTTCCCTTTTTATTATTCCGTGAGAGTTGCAATGTTAATCTGCAAAATGCCATCGATGATGTAGGGGTGCAATGAATATTAAGGGAAGCTTAAGTGCAGTTCAAAAATTTACTCCTGGCATTTTTCCAAAGTTGCAAAGATGTGATTGGAGATGCTTCTTTACTATTGTATTACCAGGTTCTTTTGTTGCAAAAGTTTAAGTTAAATGGAAGCCATCTATCAACCTCTTATCATTGATAAAAAAAATTATAACATTTGTTTTAATGCTTTATATTACTAGTTTATCACATACGATGGCTTCTTGTTATGGATTAGGATTCCAAAAGCTCCATAGTTCTTTTTATAGATGAATTGCAATATTTTGCTTTGTTCCACTAAAAATATATGCTTTTTGTTTTGTAGAAGGACTAAAATTATTAATAATTCCTTAAACTTTAAAAAAAGGATAAATATTTTTTACACGTTCGAACTCACGTCTTCCTGCATTGACAACAATGCTTATGTCAATGCCAATCAAGCTAAGAATTGTTGGAACATTTTCAAAATACATATAGTGCTCCAATAGTTGCAAATGAAAAGTTATAAGTAATCAAAAGTTGTGTCACTTGATTATTAACAAATATTCATAATTATTCAAGTAGATATCTATTGAATAATTATGTTTATTGCTAAATATATGGCTATTCATTTGAGTAGTTATGTCCCTATGAAGAGACATGAGAACTCCAATAAATAGGAGTGAAATTTCATTTGCACGACACACTAGAAAAACATATCAAAAGTTTCTTCCTATTCTCTCATATCTTTTATATTCCTAAATTGTTCCATAAAGAATTTCCATTGATATTCTTGTTGTGTTTCGCTTAGTATTCAGTGGGCCATTAGTGTAAAACATAGACAAAAATTCTTTTGCACACCATAATATAGGTGGGGGCAGATGAAACCTTAAAGAAAGTGACATTGATACACGCCTTGAAGTTTTCGTTAATTTCTTATAAATTTATTTTTATCCCCCCACACCAACAAAAATCAATTAATATATGCTTTGTTGGACTATATTACTCAATTTTTTTTGTCATTTTTAAAGTACCTATGTTTTTCACTTTCATCTACGAACTTTTTTTTATATTCAATACGTGTACTTAAATATGATACTTATATCGAGTTCCAGTAACTTTTTTCATGGATTCATAATGTTCCTTTGTTGAGTTCACCTAGAGATGCTAATTTTTGGTTCCCATTCCGTACTAAAGATGTCCATAGGCCAGGTTGAGTCGGGCCATAACAAAATTTTTAGTCCATTTGATAAGCCTCAGCTCAACCTAAAAAATGGGCCAAGCCCAAGCTTGGCCTAGATAAAAATGCTAAAATTCGGGCTCAATCCACCTATACTGTAGCAGCCTGATTTTGGGCCTAGTCGGAAAAGTGGTTTTGGAACCACAATTCCGAGGTCAAGAAATTATTTTTATTATTATTTTATGAGTTATAGCATGATTATAAGAGTGCATGAAAATTTTGGTGAATTAATTTTAACGATTGGAAGCTCAATTGCGAAAAAGGACTAAATCGCATAAAAGGAAAAGGTTGTGATTTATTAGAAAATTGAGTTAAATTGTTAAAGAACCTTAATTAGGGGTCCTTAAAAGGAAAATAAGCCCCTCCAAGGAGTGATGGCTGGCCATGGAGAGATAAAGAATTAGAAATAATCAAAGTTAGGTGAGTTTTGGTGGCTAAATTGATTAAATAAAATATTAGAAAGGAAAGAAAATATCATCCTCTTTCCTTCTTCTTCTTCCACTGAAATATTTAGCAAACTTAAGAGTTTTGAAGCTTCAAAATTTTATCCACTCATCATCTCTACAAGTAAGTAATTTTGATTGTCTTTCCTGAAAATTTTTGTACTTTTGGGACCCTTGTAGCATAGGCTACCTAATGAGGGGACTATTTTGCAAAATGATAGAAAGTTTAGAAATTCGCCATGAAAGTGTTTGTGTTGTTGGCTAAAGTTTTATGGAAGAAAATGAATCATAGTTGTTAAATAAACAACTGTTGTGAAAGAGTTTGCATGAAAACACCTAAATTGGACTTAGTTGTAAAGTTGATAAATTGTGTAGTAAATGCATGAAATAATGGAAATTGTGGGCTTCCACAAGAGTGAAAAGAATTTGGTTAGGCTTGGTTAATAAGGTAATTCGATAAAAATCAATTTTCGAGCCTATGGGTAAAATGACCATTTCATTAAAGTCTAGGGGTAAAATGGTCATTTTGCCAATTTATGAATTTTGAATTGTTTAGATTAATATCGTAATTAAATTAGTAAAATTTTGTTATTATAGATTAAGAAGCACGAAACCTGAACCTAGACCGGAGGAAAGCCAAGCAAACAGATTAAATCGAGAGCCACACACATTTTGTATGCCGAGGTAAGTTGGGTGTAAATATCGCAACTTTCTTTTATGCTTATACATTGATTTGTTGATTATGCCTATGGAATGATAAAATGAGATTGTTATAGTGAAATCCTGATGGAACTGTGGGAATAGATTGGATAATAGTACCGTGGAACTAGGGCTATACGAGACCTAGTGTAAGACCATGTCTGGGACATGGTATCGACCTTGTTATGTGTTAGTATAAGACTATGTCTGGGACATGGCATCATCACGAATATGTGTTAGCCAGTGTAAGACCATGTTTGGGACATGGCAATGACCTCGACAGGCAAGCTAGTGTAAGACCATGTCTGGGACATGGCATCGGCTTGGATATGTGTTAGTGTAAGACCATGTCTGGGACATGGCATCGGCATGGATACAGGAGAGCCAGTGTAAGACCATGTATGGGACATGGCATCAACCTCGATATATGAGAGTTAGTGTAAGACTATGTCTGGGACATGGCATCGACTTGGCATGTGAGCCAGTGTAAGACCATATTTGGGATATGGTGTTAGTGTTTATCCTATGTTCGAGGCTATCGAGTATCCCTTCGTATTCCATGGAGTTCCACGAGATATCTATAGTTTATGTTAACAAGAAAAGTTATGACCTTGCTGTGAGTGTTACAGGTACTTGTATGATATATATATATATATATATATATATATAGATATATATGAGATATAAGCTCATTGCATGTTGTATGAACATTAAGGAAGGAATATGAGTAAGTTGAGTTGTGTATATTCATGAATTATGAGCAATTCATGTCATGTTGTGTTTATAACAATGCACAGTGAATAGTTGTTTTTATTTGCATTCAACTTACTAAGCTTTATGCTTACTCCCTCTTCTTTCCATTTTCCTTATAGTGCCGCCTGAATAGCTCGAGGATCAAAGAACGTCGGAGGCATCGCTCACACTATCCATAGAAGCACTTGTGTAGTTAGTTTTGATCTTTTGAATATGGCATGTATAGGATTTTATTCTTTTGTTAAGTGCCATACTATTTTGGAGTCAAATGTGTTGGCTTGCTTTAGAAATTGACTCTTTTTGTATAAGGCCATGAATGATGGCTAATGTTGGAATTTGATTTATGAAAATGTCGAAGTTATTCATGAATGTGCATTTTACATAGTTGAGTATATAAAACGTCAAAAATTGTGGCTATTTGAGTGATTACTTGTACCATGTTATGTATTGGGAAGTTTGGTAGATGTTTGATCTTGTTTCAGGGTGGGAATAGGCTTGGTAGATAACCTTATATTGTCCATACGGGTAGAGACACAAGCCTGTGTCTATGTCGTGTGTGACACACGATCCACCCCACGGGGTGTGGTTAGGCCGTGTGTCCCCTGCACCTTAGGTTGGCAAAATTAAATGCCCATCAGTATACCACACAGGCTGAGACACGGTCGTGTGTCTCAACTGCGTGAAAGACACAGTCTAGCACACGGGCGTGTGCCACGACCGTGTGACCCTTAAGAGTTGCTGACGTCAGAAACAGAATGTCAAGGTTTTTGTACACGGACTGCGACACGGGCGTGTCATGGCCATGTGAGGGACACGGACTGAGCACACAGGTATGTACCAGGCCGTGTGAAAACCTTATAGGTTCGATGCTAGAAATTAAATCCACACGGACGAGGGGCACGGGAGTGTCCCTAAATGGTTAGGCCATGTAAACCACACGGGCCATCAGCACGACCATGTCTAGAGGCCACACGGGCGTGTTGCCCTTCCTCATGGGTGTGTGCCCTTCCACATTGGCTCTAGATGGTTTTCTAAATAAGTTTTGGGCCTCGTAGGTCCTTATTAACGGCTATTAAGAAAAGTTTGAAAAGTTTTAAATTGGGACGGATTTCGTGGACTCGAGATTGCATATTTGCATGTGTTTTAGAAAAGTAATGCCTCATACCCTATCCTAGAGTCAGATACGGGTAAGGGGTATTACACATACTAAATTTTTTATATAAAAAATTAAAAATATTGTCACACCCTAGTTTGGCGAGCCGGTTCTATTTGAGAGACCACGTTGGTGAAGACTGCCTAAATTGCGAGACTTAGACCATGTAAGGTTGTAGCTTTGTGGCGAAGTATTTCATAGAACTTCGCCAAAATTGCAGAGTACCACTTTGAGGGATGGCGAGTTCTTGATTATGGTGAGAATCATACTAGTCGAACTTTCTCGCCAATGAGATCGCAGACCCTGTTTTTGTGTCGTTGCTAATGTAAGCATAGTAATTAGTGAGGCATGTTTTAGACATCTAATGTCCTAGTAAAGACAACGTGTAACACCCGAAACCTGGCCCAGACATTATGGCCGGATCTAGCGTCGTCACATTGAAGGGTGAATAAAAAATCTGATGTCATTGAAATGACTTGAAAACATTTAATTGTTCGTGGTTTAAAACAGTGTTTACACGATGTATCTATATTTTCAAAACCAGCCTCGTACGAGAAGTTCTTTAGTTAAAACGGAAACCAGTGAAAACTTGCATATTCATAAGTTTGGAGTAAAACCTTGAGTTGTCATTTGAAAACCTTAGTTTTTATATTCAACGTTAATTTCTCATATTTCAGTTATAGCAAAAGCTCTATCTTTGAAAAACCTCACGTTTTTAGTTTGGTTGGTAAAATGTTATCTTAGTTTCTTTTCGGAAACAAGTTTTAAATTTAGAAATTAAGCAACTATTGTAATAAAATCCAAAAACCAAATCAAAATGGAGAATGGCCTTATTACATCTAAAACTCAAAAAGAAAACAAATATTAAATAATGTAAAGTAAAATGTTGAAATTTAGAATTGCTCGTAGTGTGGCCACCTCCGAGTCCTCCCAGACGTCGAATCGCCTATTGAGGATCACCTGAAAAATTAAAGGAGGGGGTGAGTTTGCGAAAACTCAGTGTATACAACTCCCATCTACCGACTAGCATGCATCACATCAAATTGGGCCTAAGCCCATTACAATAACGATGGCATTTAGGCGTTAGCCCAAATTAGCCTCAGTTGGGCCAGAGCCCATATCACAATCAAATCAATATATGCAATGTAAAAAATATCCCATCCAACCCTGCACTCCGTATCCCTTCTAACCTTACACTCCTGTGGTGATTTAATCGACCCACCCATCCCTACACTCTAATGTAGCACCGGTTGTAGCACTAACCAATGTTACAGTAGAGCTGTCAATCACATAATAGGCTTAAAGCCGTCGGTGGATCCACAGTCGTCAAGCGACCATGCGACCCTAACAATTATACTTCCTCCAATCAATATTCCCATCCCCCATGCAGCATAATATCACATGAATGCAAATATATCATCAATGGCATACAATAACAATCATATAACATGTAGGGCTTTTGGGCCCACTTGGCCCATTTCGGCCCATTTGGCCTAAAAGCGGTCCGAGTCCATGAGATCGCTCATGAGGCCTTTGTCAATATATCGGCTTTTCCACACAAGCGTTCGTGCGCCTGTGTGGCAACCATTGTCGTTCTTTCGGCTTTTTGGCATATCGATATTTTAGCATTTCGGGATTTTGGGATTTCGAGATTTCGAGATTTAGGGATTTTAGGATTTTGAGATTTTAGCATTTTAGGGTTTCGACATTTCAAGATTTTGATAGTTCAGGATTTTAGGATTTTGGCATTTTGGCATTTCAGGATTTTGGGATTTTGGGATTTTGGGATTTTGGCATTTCGACATTTTGGGATTTTGGGATTTCGATCTATGTTTAGAGTGGTGTGGGTACACACCTTCGGCTTTTCAGCCGACTGTCAAAGACAGGGTAGAAATCCATACCTTATCACGTAGAGTATTAAGTATTCATGATCGTCAGAACCTATTCAAACAAAACAACAGTTAATCTCTTCTCACTTAGTGTTAGAAAAACTCTTAACAACCACTTAACCGAGAGATTGACTACCACTTTCCTTGACTAGATTGATCGACTGTGATTCGCCTACATAATCCAAAGTTGATGTAGTCACCCTTCCGCATCCAGGTGGAAAGTCTCGAACCGCTGACACCTTACGCCGCTTAAACTTGGGAGTAGTGGCTACGCGCTTATACCTAGGTGGCACCTTTGCCATCACTTTATTACTAGCATCCCCTTTACCCATCTAAAGTTTGAAAATAGAAGTTACTTTGCCAAATCGAAACAGAGATGGAGAGAAAGAGTTCGGGAAAAAGACTAGATCTAATCAGAAATGAAGAGTATAATCATCTACAAACACAAGATATTCGGTCATGCGAAACAAATGAGAGAGGGAGAGGATGGAGAAGTTCGGCTTAGAGATAAAAGGAAAGAAAAGATGAAGGGATTAGAATGAGAAGAGAAGGATTCAATTTTGGACAAAAAGAAGCAAAAATCAAAAGTAAGCAGAGGCAATTCGGCAATACCAAAGAAGCGAGAGCAATTCAGCACATTAGGATCTTAAGTGAAAGATGAAATGAACACCAGAGAAGAGCCCAAACGTGATTCCCACTTAAATTATTACCCTAATTGCCATATGCACACCCCTAAAGACCCCCTAAGTTGAATTTTTGCCTTCCCCAAACTCCCCAATCGGTTACAACTCTTCTCCACACTGAACTCCTAGATTTTCTCCCCCTAATTCTCCTCCTCATCTCTAACTACCACCTTATCCTCTAAATCTCTTTTCCTTGATCACTCCAAACCTCATCCATCAAAATAACACTTCCTTTGCTCCTTTCAAGACTTGAACCTCAGACCTCTTACCACACTTGTAATGCCAGATACCATTACACCACAACTCTTTTGTGTCACAATTCCAACCTAATTTCTTTTAAAGCCTACCTGCTAACACCAAGGTTTATTTAAAGGAAAACCAAAATTTTTGCTAAAGTCTAGATTTGAACTAGGCCTTCTCCAACACTTCCCAAGATACCTAACCATACCAATAGTCATTTAATTATGCCTTTTCCTTGCACACATAAATTTTTATGTGCTTCGATGCTCAAGGCCCAATTCTTCTAGTGTAACACCCCAAACCCGGCCTAGAAGTTAGGCCCGAATCTGGCGTGTCACATTGAAGTGTTGTTTAAAAACTTTGTTTTCATTGAAAACCATTCTTATTGAAAAATTATTGCCATTTAAACCTTGCATAAAATCTCGAATTTCGTTTGCTGATTTTCAAAATGTGGTTTATTAAAAGCTATTCTCTTGTAAAATGTTATTATCCTTTTAAACCCTATATGTTGCGGAAGCTTTATTTAAAAGAAACCAATTTATGAAAATGAGATGTTTTAAGAAAAATAGTTAACATTTTGAAAAGTCGTGATTTACCTCTAACAAATATAAATCAAAGTAAATAAAAACCTAAAGTTAAAATTCAGAAATTATAAAGGAAACCTAAAGTTAAAATTCAGAAATTATAAAGGCCTTATTACAACTCAAAACCAAATTAAAGTACTCATGAATAATTTAATAGAAAAATAGAAGCAGATGTGTGGCCATCTCCGAGTCCCTTGCAGTATTGATCCCCCTAAGGCTGAGGATTACCTGAGAAAAATTAATAAACGGGTTAAATTTATGAAAACTCAGTGTGTAATCCCCTTACTAGAGTAACAGTCAGTACACAGAGACAGAAACAGAAATAGACTGGGCCAAAGCCCTATAATAGAAACAATACAGTCCAGTTCAGAGCATACGTGGGCTAAGCCCACTACAATATCAATTGGGTCACAGCCCATAATAGAATCAATTGGACCTAGCCCAAACCAGTAACAGAACAAGTGGCCTAAGCCCAATCCAAAGACAGAACTCAAAAGCAGATATGCAACAGTATGAGTATGCATTCCATCTTAATCCAACCAACCACACCACCTGTACCAACCCTACACATCTGTGGGGAATAAATCAACCCACCCAGCCAACACACCAAGCTTAGCATCAGTTCCGGCACTAAGTCAACAGAATGGCTTAGCACTATAGACAGAACAGCTAGAAGCCGTAAATATCGCAGCAACGCTGCCAAGTAACAGAACGGCTGAAAGCCATAAGTAGAATGGCACAAAGCCATCGATAAAAGCATTATGTTAGGCATATCAATTAGGGTAACATAATGGGCACACAGTCCTGGGTGAATATGATTGGCACAAAGCCTTTAGTAAACATGATTGACACAGAGTCATCAATAAATATATTAAGCACAAGCCACGGGCAAATACGATTAGCACAAAGCCTTTAGTAAACATGATCGACACATAGTCATAATCAAGATGGCACAGAGCCATTTTTAGGTTGGCACAGTGCCATAATCAGAATACGTGGCTTAAAGCCATCAATACTGGATCCACAGTCGTTTCATGCAACCCGTGCAATCCTATCAGAACAGAACTGGGTCCACAGTCATCTCGCGCGACCCGTGCGATCCTATCAGAACAGATCTTCCTCCATAAACAATATCCCAACCCCATGCAGTATGTCATGTATGTGAAACGTCATGCCCATAAATAATCATACAAATCACAGTCACAACAATCCAATCACAGTCATACATTCTCAGTCAAACATAGTCAAATCAATCATATTGTATCACCAGTGAGTCATTTACCCTCGAGGGGCAAAACGGTCTTTTTACCCGTTAGGGGTGTTTTAGTCATTTCATACTACGGGGGTATTTCAATAATTCTACCTTATAAGGGTATTTTAGAAATTCTACCCTACAAAGGTATTTTAGTAATTTTGCAAACCAAGGGTATTTCGGTAATTTTGTAAACTAGGGGTATTTCGATAATTTCACAAACCAAGGGTATTTCAGTAATTTCACAAACTAGAGGTATTTTGGTAATTTCACAAACTAGGGGTATTTCAGTAATTTCGCAAACTAAGGGTATTTCGATAATTTTACAAACTAGGGGTATTTCAGTAATTTCACAAATTAGGGGTATTTCGGTAATTTCACAAATCAGGGGTATTTTGATAATTTCACAAATCAGGGGTATTTTGGTAATTTTACAAATTAGGGGTATTTCGATAATTTCAAAAATAAAGAGTATTTCGATAATTTCACAAAACAGGGGTATTTTGGTAATTTTACAAATTAGGGGTATTTTAGTAATTTCACAAATTAGGGTATTTCGATAATTTCACAAATGAGGGGTATTTTAGTAATTTTATCAACCCCTCAGAAGGTCTACAGTCGCCTCGAGTGACTCGAGTATTCTAAACAGAGATAACATTACGAATGGGCCTAAGGCCCGTTCTCGGCCCAAGTGGGGCCACACGCTCGTGTGGCCCTTTTTGCCCAAATCTAGCTACAGATATGAGATTCACATAGTCCAGTCCAATATTTACTACACAATCATACAATTTGACCGATTGGGCCTACGGGCCCATTGGGCTCCATGGCCCATTCCGGCCCATCATGGCCCAAAGCAACCTAAACCCACGAGAATACTCATGATGGTCTCAACTATCACGTCAAAGCTCCCACACATGCACTCGCACACTCTTGTGGCTACCATCGCTGTGTGACTGGCATTTCGAGATTCCAGCATTTGCCGTTCTACAGCTAGAGTAGTGAGAAATACACACCTAATAGGTACCTGGAATTAATCCGCACTCTGAACGCTGTTATGCCCAGAAGTCCACAATGATCGCACCCTTGACTCCCAAGGGGGTGTGTTGATCAACTACGATCACCACCACAGTGACCCAACGACATACAGATCAACGAATGATCCAACGCCTAACCTAAACGAACACGCCACAACACGAAAGGGATAAGCCAAGAAAGGTATGCTTACTCTCCTCATGGTTTGCTCTATTTAAAGCCAGCTTCTTGCCTATTCTCATGTTAGCTTCCTGATGTGGGATTCTCCATCAATCCTCCAAAACCAACTCATTAGCAAAATAACCAACCTTTGCGTGCAAAGGGATTCGAACCAAAGTCCTCTTGATAGCCATGCCATGCCACCACCACTAGGACACAAGCTCCTTTGTGTCATAAGTCTAACACATTTAACATTAAAGCCCACCTACTCGCTTCCAAATTTATTTAAAAGAGAAACCAAAATAAATTGTAAGAGCCAAGACTTTGAACCTTGGACCCCTTTCTTCCCCTATGGCGTCACTTCCTTGCCACTAGACCACATCTCCTTTTGTGTCTGATTTTAACCCCTTTTATTTATAAGTTATCCCACTTGAGCTCAGGGTTCCCTTAAGGCCAAAACCAAGATTTTTCCTATACCCAAGCTTGAACCCAGAACTTCATAAAAACCCTCTAACATTCCAAAATCACTAACCCAACAATTCTAACTTGCAAATTGAGCTTATGTCTTACTCTAAAAAATTTTAAACGCACCCAAGCCCAAGGCCCAATTCTTCTAGGCCCAAAATTCGGGGCATTATATCTAGGCCCAAATTCGGGATGTTACACAATGTGACAGTAGTTAGGACATTTGGAGAGTCTCGTAAGATGTGATTAATTAATGAAAGCATGTAAAAATGAGTAATGATTAGAGTGAATCCTGAGTGAGATTAGGATGTGAGTTATTTATAAATAGGATAGTGTGATAGTGGAGAGAAGATTTATGTTTCATCTTCCTTGGTAGACTTTTTTATCATCAAAGAAACCAGGAGAGTTTTTCGTCGTTAACGAAGGTGTTGACTGATAAAACTTAGGAGAGCTTTTGTGCTAGTTGTCTGCTGGTAAATTCTTACACATTCCTTTAAGCTTTACCAAATAGATGGAAGCTACTATAAGAGAAGGTTCAATATGATTTCTTTGGATATTGGAAACTTTTATCTAGAAACTGTTTGCATGTCTACAGATTCTTGTTATTTCGTAAAGTTTTGATTGTTTTTTACGTTTAAATAAGTTGTTTTATTGTTTTAGCCAAAGCAACGAGAGAAGGTCTCAATAACAAAGGGAAGGAACCCATAGAGTAGACAAAGCTCTGAGTAAAGTATTCTGGTGAGTTCCTTTGTACCTTGAGTCTGTAATTTGTTTTATTTTGATTAACTGTTATCACAGTAGAACCAGGGAAGTGGCTTTGTCCTTTGACTCCAGTGTACGTGTTTAAGGAAATGTGTTTAAAGTATTAGTGCATGCAAGAGTGTAAACAGTTAAACAAACCCATAAATCTAATATATTCATAATGAAAATACTTGTTCCTTGGTGCACAACTCCATATCGAGATTGGTGTAATGAGGCAACGGAGGGATGTTATGTAGAATGATAAAAGGGAAGACACATGATAGAATGTTTTGCCTCTAGTATGACACTCTAGTGCAAACCGTGACTGGTGAAAACCGGGCCTTGTGGGGGAACACTTGTGTGTTCAAAAAAATGAGGAATATTAGGGAGTACAAGGTGATGACTGATAAATATCTCTGATGAGTGACATAAAGATACAAGAATTTGGTTATTCGAAACTGGGATCAGAAGCTAGCACAAGGAAGGGAGTATGTGTAAAAAGGATGAATGTGTGTAAAATAAGTAGTGCACGTTGCATAAAAGATAATAGTAAGCATGATAGTTATAAAGGGTATTTAGCGTAAGTGGCGTACATGTGAAGCAGTTGCATCCGTGTTCATACTAAGAGATTCTTCAAATCAATTAGTGCCTATCGATAGGCTAAGTTTGATTGTAGTAGTATCTACTAGCGGATACTTCGGATCAGAGAGAGTTGTATCTGCCAATTATGGCAAGCCAGTCAGTCAGCTTGAGTCTAATCTCTTAATGTCTGGTAGTGATTATGGTGGGATTTGTTCCCTAGGAAATCACTAAGTTTTCACAAATTTACCTAGCTTCTTCTCATCACTTTCTGGTTGTTAGTTGAATGTGATGATCAACGGGAAACAGTTAGATCAACAGCCATTTGTAAGCCTTTTTTATTTTTCGTGGGTAACATGTATTTGCTGGGGGAAACTAGGATGATTTTTAAATGTCGCTATCTAAGAGTCATTAAATTGTATTTTGATACGATATTTTAAGATCTTTTTGTAACACCCCAAACCCGGCCTAGAAGTTAGGCCTGAGTCCGGCATGTCACATTGAAGTGTTTTAGCGAAAACCTTGTTTTTATTGAAAACCCTTCTAAAAGAAATTTCAAGTAGAATCCTCAGTTTGCACTTTATCAATTCCAAAACGTGGTTTATTAAAAAGATTATCCTCTATTAAAGACGTTATTAATTATAAAATCTTAATCGTTGCGGAAGCTTAATTTAAAACAATAACCACAAATAAAATCCCAAGTTTGTAGAAATTTAAAGGCTTTATTAAAACCCAATAAATAAATAAATAATAAAATAAAATAAAATAATTAAAGATAAAATAAATGAAACTACTAATTTACAAATCAATTTGTAGTGTGGCCGTCTCCGAGTCCTCCCATACGTTGAACGGCCTATTGAGGGTCACTTGAAAAATTAAAAGAGGGAGTGAGTTTCGAAACTCAGTGTGTACGACCCTCGTCAAACAAAAGCATGCATTAAACAAATCAGTTTAGGCCTATGCCCTAATATAGAAACAGTACAAATTTAGTGGGCCTAAGCCTTTTACAGATTCATTTGGGCCTCAGCCCATACTATCACAGATGCCAAATGTATGCATAATGCAATGCCCACCCCATCCAACCGATACACATCATCTCCGTCCAACCGAAACACATTATGTGGGGATAACTATATCGACCCATCCATCCGATACACATCAATGGTAGTGCCGGTTGCGGTACTACCTAACGTTGCAGCAAAGCTACTAATCATATATTGGGCTTAAAAGCCTTTAATAGCAATATTATATTTGGAACAAAGCCATAGGTAACTGTAATAGGATTGGCACATAGCCATCAATTAGGGTAATATAACCGACAAAAAGCCTATAATATCAGCACAAAGCCTTCGGTATTGGCACAAAGCCCATAATTACGGCACGAAGCCCATATTAATGGAACACAGCCTTGGTAACATTATCGGTGTAGCATAGCTGCTCGGTGGCTAAAAAGACTACGGTGGCTATAAAGCCTTCAGTGGATCCACAGTTGTCAAGCGACCTTGCAACCCTCACATATTCCTCCTTCAACATAATCCCAACCCATATGCAATATGACATGTATGCAACGCACATAAATATATAAATCACAAGGCATGCTTCAAAACGACAGTCAAATCATAGCATAAAAATAAATATTTACCCTCGGGGGTTTAATCGTAAATTTACCCCGTAGGGGTATTTCGGTAATTTTGCAAAATAAGGGTTTTTCTGTAATTTTGTAGGTCAAGAGTATTTCAGTAATTTTGCCCTACAGGGATGTTTCAGTAATTCTACCCTGCAGGGGTATTTCAGTAATTCTACCCTATAGGGGTATTTTAGTAATTTCCTATCATTATGGGTTTAATTTTGAACCTTGGCCCATTAACAAGTCCTCGTTGGCTAAAGCAAACAGATACTATGCACCAGGTAGGATACCAGAGAAGAGGAGGTGAGTCATTAAGACCGCTTAAGTACCAAGCTCTCCCTAGATCCAATCTTAAACATGCATATACCTATTGCCACACTTTAACCCTATGACTTGTCCACAGTTACACTTAATTAATTAACTAAGTTTTACGTCTGCTTAAACAATTATTAGAAACTAGGCCTAAAAGTCCATTACAACCCTAACTAGTCTACATACATTCACATAGACCATCATACCCAATCACATTTATACAGCCCATCAGGCCCAAATCTATTCCAAGACATACAATCAACTTAATCAGCTCGGCACTTATTACCAATCTACCAATTTCTTTTTATCTAGGCCCACGAGCCTGTCGGGCCCATTTGGCCCATTATGGCCTATTGACCAAAACGTGACCCAAGTCTATGAGACCGCTCATGGGGTCTCTGTTATCATATCGATTTCCCTCTTACGAGTGTTCGCGCACTCGCAAGACTATCGTAGCAAAACTTTCAGCTTTTTGGCATTTCGAGATTTGCCGATCTATTGTGTGTGTTGTGTGTGTACACACCTGGTAACAAAACGCGCTGTGATTTCCTTAGTCTCGAACCTACAGTTTTGAGATTAACCGTTAGTCACTCGATTCACATTATCGTTCTCCTCCTTCTACAACATGAATCGAACCCACTTAATACTTACTTTAAAGCCTTACTAATCACCCTATTCGATATCAAAGTATATACCTTTTGCTAGATCTGCATTTATAGGGGCCCTGCTAGAAATATAAAAAAATATGGTTAAAACCACTCTTGGCAAATCTTAGGTCATTACGAATATTCGGCCCCACTTGATAAAGTATAGCTACTTACCTTAGTCGACGGCTAATAGATAACTTGAAATCACTCCAACCTCAAGGATAACGACTGTCGTCTACAAGGTTGTGAAGTACCAGGAAAGGTTTAAGATCTTCAATTACCAGAACGAAGGAACGAATAATAAAAGGGAAAGAGAAATTAAATCTATCGTTTATGGCTTACCCAACCACAATGATCTACGCAACGACCTACTAGCACCACAGAAAGAATCGGCCACACACAATTGTAAAAAGGAAGTAAAGAAAAGAAGAAGGTAGGATACTGTGATTTGGTAAAAAGAAAAGAATGGAAAAGAGTAGTTGGAAGAAAAGGAGTAAGAAGAAAGAAAAGAAACAAAGAGGGAAAAAGAAAATATGAAGTCACCAGCTTGACCAAAATTGGCTAACACTTAAAAAAATACCCGAAACCAAACAAAGAGGAAAACAACCCATAAAAGCCAAAATTGAAAGAGCTAATTCAGCATTTAACACTCCTACCCCAATTGCACTTCTTTGTTCCCCATACAGTTCAACATTATCACTAATTTAAATTTTTTCAATTTCTCCCAATTTTTATCCCATCCTTATCCTCATCCAAAAGTCTACTCTCGGCAGAATTTCACACCAAATAAAGTGTTGGACGTTCCAGCAGCAAAATATAACTCCCATTTACGCAAGCAGCAGCTCAAACCTCAGTCCTCTAAGTCCGCCCAACACGCTGCTGGCCACAGCACCGAAGCTTCTTTTGTGCTATATTCTGGTCACAACTAATTATAAGGCTTACAAGCCTAAGCCTCAGTTTACTTAAAGAGTAAAAATTAAAACGTTGTCTGGCATGGGATTTGAACCTGCGCCCTCTCAGAACCCAAGCACGTTACTTGCCACTACACTTCAGGTGCTCTATGTGTTATGATTCATCATCAACTCCTTTTAAGGCCTAATTAACACACAGTAGGTAACTATAGAAAAATCTAAAAACATTGCTGCTAACCAGTTTCGAACCCCTAACCCCTTGTCTATGCTACATGTCTCTTGCCACTGCGCCTCCCGCCTTGTTTGCGTCGTTTTTCCCTTGCAATTAATTATAAAGCCTTCCTACTGATCACCAGGCTGCTTTAAAAAAAATCCAGCACTTGTGCACATGCTGCGACTTGAACCCCAACTTCCCTTCCTACTTCCTAACGCCTCTTACCACTGGGCTAGGTGCGCTCATTGTGTCAAGTTTCATCAGGTTTTATTTATAAGCCTTCCGCCAAATGCTCAAGGTCCTTTAGAAAAAAAAAAAACAAAAATTTTGCTAACGCCCTAGATCAAGCCCAGGACTTTTCTCACACTACCAACCCTTCCTAAATTACTTAAATATTAAACTAGACACGAAATTCTAAAATTTTTTAGAACACACTTAATTTATTTAAGCCGTTTTCTAACCGATCCCAAACTTAAGGCCCATTACTTCTAGGCCCAAAATTCAGGGTGTTATACTTTTAGTGATAACTGGTAGCCTTATTGGCTTATTTTTAATTATGATTTGTGGATCTTATCTAAATTGTCGTTAAAGCTACTTATTTGTAACTTAATCTGTTAAAGTGGAGTGGTACCATTTTAACTTCCATTATCAATTATATATATTTTTAAAATTTATGGAACGTTGTTTTGGTAAATGTTTACCTCGCCATTTCGGAAAGTAGATTTAAAAGTAAACTGTAGTACTATTAAAGGTTTGACTTGTGACTCTCTATACCTGGATCAAACGATCGAGTTGGGCATAGCGTGTTACAAATTTAATAAATTTAGCCTTAACACAAAATTTAATTTTTAAAAATTTTGTAAATTTTACAGACTCGAATTTTTCAAGCTAGCCATTGCGAGGGCAACAAGAGTGAATCTCCCAAAGCTTAGACTCAACAAATGAAATTTTAAAGGAGATGCAAGTACCACTGGGCTAGAACTTTAGTCTGGCAAATCGAGTGGCCTTAGGCAATTTCTTGGGTTCAAATCTGCCGAAGTTGGCCTAACACTTGAAAAAGGAGAATTCTTGATAGAAATTCTCTGAGGCACCGAAGCAAAGCAGAAGCAAACTCAAAATAGAAACTAGCTATGAACGAACAAAAAGCAACAAAAGAATAGTGTACACTAAATGTTTGAGTAAATGCTCTCAAAAGTATTCTATTACTTTAAAGGTTTACAATTGGGTGATTACAAATGAGGGGGAAGACCTCTATTTATAGTTGAGCCCCCCCAAATTCTACGGTATAGATTGAGTTACATCGACGATCAAGATTTGTGTTTATCTACAAGATGAGTGTCTCAAGGGATTTCAACTCTATACATCTGATCATCGCCAGACGTGTAAACATCTGGGCTGAAAATACTACAACAAAATAATATAAAATAGATAACGGTGTTCTTAAATGTATAGGCCAAATTGTAATATAGTTTAGTTACAAAAAAATACTTGGTAAGTATTCTGAGGATCTTACACAAGGGATTGCAGATTGGAGAAAATCACTATTAAATAAATTACAGAACATAAGTACTAATCTAGTCGACTTACAAATTAGTAGTGTAAATCAAAAAATAATAAAATTTATTAAGTACTAATTTAACCTAAACTAAAACTATCCCTAAGTTAACTAATGATTTCTCCTATTCCTCATTTCGAATACAGGAGCCCTTCTTAGCCTAAAATCAAATTTAACCCTAATTATTTATTAAGTCAACAATTAACTTTAATTAAGTCAACAATTAACTTTAATTAAGTCTTTACCACCCTTAGCTAGGAATACCCTCTTGGTCTCATATTCACTAAGGATTACCAACAAAGATACCTTTTTGAGCTCATCGTTGGCTCAAGTTCTACTCAACAAGATAGCTTCTCGGTCTCACCTATCTAGATATTCTACTAGGGGCATCACTTCCTAGTATGCTAAGTCCCTTGAATAAACACTAAATTATAGGTTATTATTTGCTTAATCGATTAATTAATGAAACAACTAAATCACGTGGAATAAATATTAAGCACAAAATTTATTCAAATATTCATACAAAACTTTAATTAAACGAAATATAAATAGAAGAATAAGGATAAGAGAATGCTCATGAATTAATCAATGAAATAGCGCGATTTTGAAACATCCGCCGCTCATGATTGTCTGAAATAGGATCCTCCAATTAAGTGAACATAATAAAAACTAAACTAAAAACTAAAGAAAACTGTGTGAAGAATTTGTCTATCTAGGTCGACTCCCCTTCTAATATGGTTATAATGTGACTTATATAGGCTATATTCAAGGTATTAGGTGCCTAAAATACCCTTAAAGCACATACACTTTGATGGACAAAGAAACCCTAATTCGTTATCAAAACACAGATGCAATTATCTAGGTTTTTGTCACGTCGTAATGACGTCAAAGAACCCCTTGTCGCGATGTCACCTCTATTTCATCCCTAATAGCTTTGATGTTTGGTGTTGTAACATTGAATGTTGGTGTCATGAAATTGAAGTTGTCCCATGTATTCCTTGGCTTGAAACGACGTCCTGCACACTCAAGTAGCCCATTAATCATGCCCTAGGCTTGAATTGGCCTAATGGGTCATTAAAACACCTAAAAATGTGTAGAAAATTTTATTTTACTAAAATTAAAAATTGAGGACTAAAATGTAAAACTAATCAAAATAACACTAGGTTATGCTGAAAACAAGCTTATTAAGTGCTAGAAAAAGCCTAATTTGTCACTACGAATGGTGGCAAATCAAATACCCCACACTTAACTCATTGTTTGTCCTCAAGCAAACAAAACAACAATGCAAAGAAAAAGAAGATAAAACACTTAAAAGAAAATGTACTTGAGCATGCTTCATCCATGAAATTAGTTCGGGACACCTGATATAGGAAAATTTGGCTAAACGAACAATTCTAACTAGATATACAAATGATTCACGATTTTTAGTTTCAAACATGTTCATTCAGTAAATTACAAGGAAAACATGTCAAACTTAGTTAAACATACGCTTCCATCAAAACACGAACACGACTACAACATCTATTATTGAAGAATATAGACAATTAGAACTCCACCAACTCAGTTTCATTCATCCATGTTCCAAACTCTAGTATAATTCTGACAAGTGTAAGCAACTTCAATGAGTATTTGTGCAATTATGAGTAAAAACTTTTTAAGTGCTCACACTGTTTATTTGATTTATTTTCATTTTATTCACCCTTCACTCATATTGCTTTTAACTGTTCTATGCTTTTATTTCACTCGCTTTGCTTTTATCCCTTAAAATGTTGTTCTTCACTCATTAGTTTTTATTTAGGCACATACTTGTAAGGATTATATATTTATTACACTATACTGTTTCAATATCTACAGATTCCAATAGCTGAGTGATACAATTCCAACAACCTATTATTCAAACAAACATATATGATTACTTGTGTATACATTTACCACTTGGTATGCTTAACTCCTTTTTTTCCTATTTAAGGTTTAATAAATTAAACTAACTAGTCTAAAATTAAACAACCTAAAATCATTTATTATCATATTAGATTTACAATTTATTAACCTGCAGTAAAATGTAGTATTCAATTTGGGCCAATTTTGCACTTAAGGAGCTTATTTTCTATGCAGTTTAGGATTTTAATTTATGTTTTTAGTAATTAGGTATTAGGATAGAAAGTTAATAAAAGTAAGTGTTTTTAACACATTTTGTAGGTATTGTGACCCACTAGGCTGACATTGGCCTTAGCTTGTGCTAATTGGCTCAATTGAGTGTGTAGGATGAAGATATAAAGGCCTAATTGATGTGGAAGGTCGATTGATGCACAAGCTTCCCTAGATGTCAAAGCACAAAAAAATGACTCAAGGAAGATTTTTGGTGTCGTGTCGTGCCACACAAGGGGTCTAGCACGACACACATTAATGTGCTACCCAAGCTTATTGGGGTTATTTTCATCCGCACAATCAAACTTATACGAAGACCTAGGACGTGTCGAAGACCTAATTTGGGCTGTCAATACCTCTATAAATAATACATTAGGGGTTTGATGTAACTAAGTCATCCTAGATGCCTTAAAAAACCCTAGTAGTTTAGAAGTAGATTTAGATTATTTTCTTTTCGGCTTTTCATAACTCTTTTGTTTTTCCTCTTGAAATAAGTTTTGATTCAAGATTTTATTTATTTAGTTAAAGTATTTTAGTGTACTTGTTCTTGCATTCAATTTAATTCTTTATTCCAATCAAGCGATTTTCTACTCCATTCCTCATTCAATATTCAATCCATGATTATTCAATTCTCTTTTCTCTTCCAAATTAATCGTGTTCTTCACATGATTTATTCAATTGAGATCGGAATTATGAATAACATGAGTGGCTACATCTCTTAAGGGAGATTAATGAGTGGATAAGAATGTAATGAAAGGAGGATTTAGGGTTTCCCAACAGGGATTAGATAGTATAAATTATGTGTTCTTAAACTGTTAGGATTGAAAACCCTTATAGGTTATCATAGGTTGGACGAGATTAAGATATAAGTAAAATTAAGTAAATCATAATTTATCTTGGTTGAGAAAGTAAGGTCGAGAGATAAGTGAGTATCAACCATTCGATTAGTTAATTAGAGGCTAGAAGGTAATAATTGGTTGATTGATGGCTAATCCACCCTCAAACCCTAATCCAAAGTTAGATACAAACCCTGATGCGAGTTAATCTTTCTAATTGGTTTATTGATTTATTTCATTTGTTTATTTTCCTTTATTTATTTCTTTTTATTATTTATTTATTTTTATCTGTTCAACTTATTTTATGGTTTATTGTAATATAGGAACAAATTATTACTACTTAGACTTGTTATTGTAAAAATATTTTCATTATTTATTCCATCCTCTATTGGGTATGATCCTCATAATACTTCCAAGTATTTTGTTATACAAACTGTATTATAATTTAACCCATGCACTTGTGGACACCACTGTTCTTAATTCTTATATTTTTGTTGTTATATGTATTCTATAAATGATAGTGTGTTTATAGGTGTTCATTTATGCAAACAATCTATTCCCATTCTCCTAACCAATCACTTGTATTTCTACAAGCTCAAGCACACATAAACACACAAGAAAGGGAAAAAAATTCAACTAAAAATTACTAAAACTAAGCAAAATTTCTAATAAAAATTTAAAAATTTCTATGTTACCCCACACACTTTATTTGACATATTGTCCCTAATGTGCTCCCAAAATAAATAAAGAGAAAAGACTACCCAATTTTTTGTGAAGGTGCTGTGAGGTCAGTTGGGTTGCTCTCCCTTTCTCGTTTAGCTTGAAATTGTATTGCTGCCTAAGGTGGGGTTCATACATAGAAAGAAAGACACATTTTTTCAGTGTATTGAATAATGAAATAGAATAAAAAAATAAGACATACAACTAACTCCTATGTACTCCCTCACAAACTTTAGAACATACATATCCCTCAATGTAAAATAATTAAAGTACAAACAAGAAAACTTCCTTAAAGGGTTGAATCCTTATTTTTGTGTTAGCATTGAGCCTACGTGTGCTCAAAGTGGACGAGAATGTAACTACAACCAAAAATAAAATGTCAAATGCAACTAAAAACTGGGAATAAAATGGAAAATTAAAAACAATTTTTTTAACAACTTCTTTAAAGGTCGACAAAGTCATCATCATCGAACTCATATAGTCGTCCTCATCTGAAATGGCCATCTTCATATTTCTTTTGCTTGTGGATTGTAGTTTTGAAACATGGTGTCAAATGTCAGATGGATAGCGCATGGGGATCCCCTTTTCTATTGGTTTTGAGTATACACCAACACCTTGTGGTGGGATCAAGGGATCATCATCTGTAAGAGTAGTTGATCTATCGAAATTTCGTGTAGCAGATTAAACTAGTTTTCGCACTTAAAGAGCCTGGATACAAGAATTCTCATTACATTTTAGTTAAGTTTCTTTAGTTTTACTTATATTTAATAAAATGTGCAAATTGAGTCTTTTATTGACCCTAAGGGCCGAATGAGGCCTAAGGGAGAGCTATCGTACTTTGTGAGTGTGAAGGACACCTTTAAAAGACATTTTAGGATACTAGACGCTATGTCACAACACGGGAGGACTGATGTCACAACATAGGGAATGTAATGAAAAAACATAAGTTTGCCTTTGATGTTACGACACAGATTGAGGGTGTCGCGACATATTCTTGAAGATGGCTACAGAAGAGCATATTGGTTGCTATGTCATGCCACGGGTCCTGGTGTGTTGCGACATCGACTCTAGGACATAAATTAAACATAAACTAGAGGTGTTTTAGTCCACACGATCAAACTTAAAGCTCGGGAACATTAGCCAGCCTAGGGTTAAAGACGATGGCCACCTGAAGGCTATAAATAGGCTTATTTGGCACATGTTAAAGAAACTTTTTTTATTAACCCTAATAAGTTAACTTAGTTTACTTTATTTGTTTGTTGTTTTCTTTTAAGAGATCTGGATTGTGGAACCATTCAACTCTATGGATTTACACTTAATATCAATACAATCAGGCTCTTTCATTTACTCTATCTTCTCGATTTAATTAGCATGCTTTCTTTTTACATCGATTGTATATTGTTTATGAACATCATGAGGAACTAATTTTTCTCTAGGGGATTCGCGAGTAGAGGTATGATCTGTTAACTATTTTGTAGGGTTACTCAATGGATCAATTGTTTGGGAAAGGTAGAACGTGATACAAACCCTAGTACTGAGAACCCTAGGAAGTCATCAAAGAGGGAGTTAACCCAAAATTGGTATTGCCCATCCGTGAACACCTTAAACCCAAACTAGTCTGGGCTGTGAGGTCGGAAGATAAGTAGTTCTTACTGACTCGTTATGTTAGTGGAAGATTGGAAGATCCTATTAGGGTAGCGATTAGTTGATTGGCAAGTAACACGAAGCGAGAGTTGATGAAGATTACCAAAGAGATCTAATTACCCATAACCAGATTTGATTTATTGTTCCTTTTTAATCTCTGGACTTTTATCTTTTTATGCTATTTTATTTTCATTATATAAAAACCCCAAAAACCTTTATTTTATATCCTCCGTACTATAACTAAATTTAAAAGTACTAATTAGATATTTTAGTGTTTAGGTTAGAATTGATCTAACACTCTCCTTCCTTGGGTCTGATCCTCGAAGTGCTTACCCACTCCGTTGTAAAACTATATTACAATTAGAACCATATACTTGCATATATCACCTCGTAATTCTATATTTTATTACAGTATTTACTCTCTAAACTTTTGTATATCTAGAGGCAGTCAAGTTGTTTGGCTATTGCCGGGTATGCAATGTCACTAGATCGATTTTAATTTTTACACTTTAAAAGAATAATTAGGAAATTTGTAGGCTATAGTTACGATTCTCAATTTATTTTTCCAATTAACACATCTAACATTTGTTTTTTTAGGAATCTTAAGTGCCATCAACCAAAGAGTCAGTCAGAACAAAGTTATAGATGAATTTTATTTTATGTGGTCCTATGAAGACTTCGATTATGACTTTGATATTTACGAAGAAAGAGTCTATGAAGATTAGGAGATTTAGGAGAATCAATGAATACTAATGTTGGAATTAAGTTGATTCCGAGGAGAAACCCTGGATCTTTCCCAAAATGATTATGACCACAGTAATATGCCATCAAAAGGTACCAAAAGGTGTCAAGTCTGAAATTGCGCAAAAAAGAGAATGTCATCATAGTTTCTTGTATAGAAGGAGAAACCCTAGACTATTATCCACTTTAGCCGGGGGAAAAATATTTAGAAGAATTAAACAAAACTTCAAAAAAAGAGGATATAGAGTTAGCGGAGGAAATGGATAGCGAGTCAGAGACTCAAATAGACCAAGAACTTGTTGTCCTGAAATCCTAAGAAATACTAATAAAGCTGAACCACAAGAATAGTATAACTTAGACTCACCAATAGAAGCGATGATAGCTAGGACTGAATTAATAGAAGAATGTCTATCGATTCAAAAGTTTACAAAACCAAAAGACAAGAAACCAGCATTCTTGAAAGATGAGCCTAAATTGCCATTTTTTTGTATTCGTAGTCTTAAACCAAGCACGCCAGAAGTCTATAGATCTAGGAATTTTCCAAATATTGAAAAGAGTAGGAAGAATATAAATTGGTAGAACTTACGATTATATAGCAGGTTTCAATTAAATTGAGCAATTAGTGTGTACAAGAATCGAGTTATGGCCACTATAGAATGTTCGATTCTTTCGAGAACCAGCTAAGGGAATTATCTGTAGGATAATGAATGAACTTAAAAGTCTACAAAGATAGAACTTTAGTAGCATAATACAATTTTTCTCAAATCATTTGCTAAGTGTGTAACAGCCCGTTTTTCATAGAAATCAGAACAGTGATTTCGGGACCATAAATCAGATTTTGGAAAGAAAATTTAGTTTAAAATATTTTATGTTATACAGTATAATAATAATGTCATATGAAAATTTCGTAAAGAAATTTTACTAATTACATGTTTATTTTGATAAAGGACCAAATTGCACAAAGTGCAAAAGTAGAGTTCTAATAGCTAAAGGGATTAAATAGCTATTGATCTTTAAAGTAGAGGTCCTTATATGGTAATTAGACCATTAAATAAAAGTGAGTAGATATTTTTGTATGATTCATCCATGGAAAATTAGAAAAAGAAAAGGATGAAATTGGAAACATGAAAAAATAAAAGATGATAAATTAATTAAATAACAAAATATCATTCTTTTATGTTTTCTTCTTCCCCAAAACACATGGAAACCCTAGGAGAAAGAAAGGAAACTAATCAAGCTTAAATAGGTATAAATTCTTGTCCTAGTTTTAGTAATTTTTATATTTTCGAGATCGTAGTAATCTAATCTATCTATTTTGGGGATTAATTTGCAAAGATATCAAAGTATAGAAATTTTACCAAGGATGAATATGCTGAAATTTTGAAATTTATAGTAGAATATGAAAGGTTATTGACAGATAAACAACTTTTACAAAGTGGATTTTGATGAAAGCATGATTTAGGGACTAAATTGGAAAGTTAAAAAATTCATGGAAATTTCTGATTTTTGTGAAATTAATGGGCTGTTATTGTGACATATACATTTTGGCTAGGCTTGGAATAAGGATTAAATTGCAAGAATTTCATTTTCTGAGCCTAGGGACAAAATCATCATTAATTAAAAGTTTAGGGGCAATATGGTAATTTTGCCTAAGATGTGAATTGGCTTCAATTGAGTATGAAATAAAATGTATTGAATTGATGTTAAATTTACTTGTATAGATTCGGATAGACCAAATTCGAAGTTAGAACGAGGAAAAGAGGAATATCGAATTAGTAAATTTTACGAAAAAACGAACAGTTGTCGAGGTAAGATCGTGTAACTAAATTGTGTATATTTATATGTTTAAATTAAATGGTGTGTGTAATAGTCCGGTTTGAAGCCTAGTCGGAACATTGGTTTTGGAACCACAAATCTAAGATCGTAAAATTATGTATATATTATTTTTGGTGTTTACAACATGTGAATATGTATGTGTGAAAATTTCCTGAAATAATTTCAGCATTTGAGTGCTTAACTTGACGAAATGACTAAATCGCGTAAAATGCAAAAGTGGCATACTAATTGTTTAAGTGCTTATTTGCCATGATTTATTTAATTGGATGTCCTTATAATGTTATTTAACCAAGATTAAAGTAAGTGGACATTTATGGACAACCATTAATTAATTTATAAGTTAAATAGCCATGGGTAAAATGGTAAATTATGAATTAATGTTAATAAATTAAAATAAAACAAAACGTTAGTGGTATGTTCATCTTTGTTTGCCGAAATTTGAAGAAGAAAGAAGAGAAAAATGTGGTTTTAGGGTTCGACCATGGTTGTTCTTGATTAAGGTATGTTTTGAGCTCGGTTTTTGATGATTTCTATGTTTTCGTGCTCGTTGCTTTGAGTACTAGCTAGCCAGTGCCCTAATTTTTGAATTGGTTAATGATTTTGTAAGTTGCCATTGATGATAGCTTGATGTTTTTGAATGTTGATGATGGAAAATGAATAATTGTTGATAGATTTTCATATTTTATAAAGTGATTTTTGGATGAAAATGCTTAAATAGGATTAAATTGTGAAATTTGTAAATTGAGGGGTTGAAATATGAAATAAATATGAAATATGAGCTGTTAGGGGCACTTTGGTAATTCGACTAAGCATGGGTTAAATTGAATTTTGAGAATTTGATGTATTTGTGAAATAGAGGTTAAATTTAATAAATGTGACACTTTAAGGGCTAAAGTGTAAAAATGCCCAAATATGTGTTTGTGGATTAAATTGAATGTTTTGGTGAATAAATGAGTTAAATTTGAATGTGTATAGATCCAGAACGAAAGAAATCAGACTTAGATCGGGGGAAGTCGAAAGTTGTTGAATAGTCACTCTAATCCGTTCGTTTCCGTACGAGGTAAGTTCATATGCAAATAAATGTATTTGAATTGAATTATTTATGTTTATATGCTATTGAATTGTTTTGGATAATGAATGATCGAATATGAGAAGTATTGACAGAGTTATGACGTCCGAAAGGCTCGTACGAACAATAGGAATAGTATTGGATACGAATGTCATGACATTAGGATTCCGATATGTGATATCATGTAAGACCATGTTTAGGACATTGGCATCGATCTGAGATTACGTGTAAGACCATGTATGGGACACCGGCATCGTATATGATTTCGTGTAAGACCCTGTCTGGGACAAAGACATCGATATTTGATAACATGTAAGACCATATTTGGGATATGGCATTGTACGAGCTTTATGAGTTATCCGAGTATCCTTGTCAATTTCGAACGGTTCAACGGGCAAAGTTAAGAAGCAAATGACTATATGAATGAGTTATTCGACTCAGGTATGAAAGATGTTATATGTTCTAAATTATAGTTTATGATGTGTATATATATATGGCCTAGTGAAAATGGTCATTTTGGTAAGCTTGCTATAATATGTATACTATGGTAAGTTTGATATGGAATTGAGATGTGAAATTGGTATGGTTATAGTGGATGATTTGTTAGTTGAATAGATGTGAAGTTGTTTGATTGTTCATATGTTTAGTGAATATGATTTGAACCATGATTTTGGTATGCCATAAGTTGGCAAATGTGTTTGAAAAATGAATGATGATGTTTTGGTATAAAATATGCATGAATTGGTGATAATTTGGCTGAATTGTTGTGTCAATTGGGGCTTATTTTGATACTTGTAGGGATGACCCTTTTTGGGTAGCATGTTGGCCTTATAAATGACCTATTTTTTCCCACACGGACAGGGACACAGGCGTGTGTCTCTACCGTGTTGTTCAAAGGCCAATTCGAATTGAGCTTAGGTGCTCCACACGGCTTGACACACAGGTGTGTGGCAGGCCGTGCGGCCAAGTCAGTATAGCCTACAGGTTTGACACGACTGAGCATACGGTCCAGACATAGATGCGTGAGGCCATTTCGAATAGCCACACGGGCTGGACATACGGGCGTGTGACTGGCCGTGTGAGCAAGTCAGTAACCTCCCTAATTTTCATACGACTTGGCATACGGGCATGTCTTGTGGCCGTGTGGATAAGTTAGTATATATGCCTTATTTTGCCACGGCCTAGACACATGGGCGTGTCTAATGCCTTGTGAGGCATACGGCCTGTTCACACGGGCGTGTGACCTTTGTAACTTAGAAAAAATTTTAAGTTTTGAAAAATTTTATATGAGATCGGTTTAGTCCCGAACCTTCTCTAAAGCATATTTAAGGTCTCGTAGACCTATTTTAGGGACATTGTGAATATGATTGAATGTGATTTGATGACGTGTAAGCTATGTATATGATATGTTTGTTATCAGAGCTACGATTTAGTCGATTCTAAGACTAACGTAGCATGTGAGAGTCTAGCTATACATTGCGATAGTGTGATGAATCCTGATAGCTAAAATGTGTTTTTCATATAGTAAATAGTTCCTAAACGAGTTGTAGTTGACGATGTTGAGAGCAATGCACCCGGTCTTGCTCAAGGGCCAATGTCGGTTGATTCTCAGCCGATCTTGTGTGACCATGAGGGAGAGGCAAAACAAGCTTTTTTCCAAATGATGAATGAGTGGTTCACGGAGTTCGTTCAAATGAATCCAGCTGCTCAACAGCCTTCACCCCCACCTAATCCTGCACAAATCCCTGTTGTGCCACAAGTAATAGATTCGATCCAATTGAATAAGCCACTTGTCGATAAAATTAGAAAATATGGGGCTGAAGAGTTCAGGGCCACTATGGATAATGGTGCTGAGAGAGCTGAGTTCTGGCTCGATAATACGATATGATTGTTTGATGAAATGTCGTGTACTTCTAATGAATGTCTTAAATATGCTGTTTCACTTTTGAGAGATACGGCGTATAAATGGTGGAAAACGTTTATATCTGTGGTTCCAAGAGAATGAGTCACCTAAGATTTCTTCCAAATTGAGTTCTGAAAGAATTATATCAGTCAGAGATTTATAGATCAGAAACGCAAAGAGTTTCTTGAGCTGAAACAAGGCTGCATATCTGTTACGGAGTATGAACGGGAATTCGTGAGATTGAGTCGATATCATGGAAATGTGTCTCGGCTAAAGCAATAATGTGTAAAAGATTTGAAGATGGCTTGAATGAAGACATCCGTTTGTTAGTTGGGATTCTAGAAATTAAAGAATTTGTTATACTTATTTATCGAGTGTGTAAAGACGAAGAACTCGAGAAAGAGAAAAGAAAAGCCGATTTAGAAGCCAGATATGCAAGAAAAAGATCATCAAGTAAGTCATTTCAATCAGGATCAAAGAAGTTCCGAGATGACTATAGCTGTTCAAAGGCTAATGTGGGTCATTCGAGTAGAGATCGTGTAAGGCCACATTCGAGCTTTAAAGCTCTAGCTACTTCGATAGCTAGTGTTGGGAGTGTGAGATCTGATCGACCTGAGTGTAGATATTATGGTAAAAGACATCCCAGCAATTGTAGACTGAATGATCGAGCTTGTTTTAAATGTGGATCTTTGGATCATTTTATCTGTGATTGTCTCGAGTCAATTGAGCAAGAGATTGTGCAAAATTCGAGGCCGAGTAACAATACAGCTAGAGGTAGACCACCTAGAAACACTAGAAATGTGAGTGGTAGCCAAAGAGTAACTAAGAATACAGTTGTGAGATCTGAGGCAACTGCACCTGCCAGAGCCTACGTTATTTGCGCTCGCGAAGAAGCTTCATCTCCAGATGTTATTACTGGTACTTTTACTCTTTATGATACTTCTGTGATTGCATTGATAGATCCAGGATCGACACATTGATACATATGCATGAATTTAGTATCCAGTAAGACTTTGCCTGTAGAGTCTACTAAATTTGTGATTAGAATATCGAACCTCTTAGGCAAATGTGTTCTAGTTGACAAAGTGTTTAAGAATTGTCCATTGATGATTCAGGGTTTTAGTTTTCCAGCTGATCTGATGTTATTACCCTTTGATAAATTTGATATAATTCTGGGTATGGATTGGCTAACATTGCATGATGCTATTGTGAACTACAAACAGAAGACTATTAATTTGAAATGTCAGAATGATGAGATAATTCAGATTGAATCTAATGATTTGAATGGGTTACCAGCTGTAATATCATCGATGAAAGCTCAGAGTTATGTGAAAAAGGGTTGCGAAGCTTATTTTGCCTATATGATCTTTGCGAAAGTGATTGAAAAGAAAATTTAATCAGTGGCTGTTGTTTGTGACTACTCAGATGTGTTTCTTGAAGAATTATCGGGATTACCACCGATTCGAGAGGTTGAGTTTGGCATTGAGTTAGTGTCAGGAACAACCCCTATCTCGATAGCTCCGTACAGAGTGGCTCTGACAGAGTTAATAGAATTGAAGTCTCAGTTGTAAGAGTTAATCGATAGAGGATTTGCACGACCGAGTTTTTCACCCTAGGGTGCTCCCGTACTGTTTGTGAAAAAGAAATATGACATGATGAGAATGTGCATTGACTATCGACAGCTTAACAAAGTAACTATCAAGATAAATATCCTCTGCCGTGGATAGACGATTTATTCGATCAATTAAAAGGGGCTACTCTATTTTCAAAAATAAACTTAAGATCAGGATACAATCAGTAGCAGGTTAAAGACTCAGACATATTGAAAACTGCATTCAGAACACGGTAAAAACATTATGAGTTTTTAGTTATGCCTTTTGGACTAACAAATGCTCCTGCGGTCTTTATGGACTTGATGAACCGAATATTCAGATCATATTTAGATCGATTTGTCGTTGTGTTCATTGATGACATATTGATTTATTCGCGAGATGAATCTGAACATGTCGAACACTTGAGAATTGTGTTACAGACTCTACATGATAAGCAGCTCTTTGCTAAGTTTAGTAAATGTGAATTCTAGTTACACGAAGTTAGTTTTCTGGGCCATATTGTGTTAGCATCAGGTATTCGGGTTGATCCGAGCAAGATTTTAGTAATATTAGATTGGAAGCCTTCGAGAAATGTGTCAGAAGTTTGTAGTTTTCTAGGACTTGCTAGTTATTACAGACGGTTTGTAAAAGGCTTTTCGATGATTACGACTCCATTAACGAGATTACTTCAGAAGGATGTTAAGTTTGAATGGTTTGAGAAATGTTAGAAAAGCTTTGATCAGTTGAAAGCCCTATTGACTGAAGCTCCAATGTTAGTACAGCCAGAATCGGGTAAGGAATTTGTGATTTATAGTGATGCTTCGTTAAATGGCCTAGATTGTGTTTTGATACAAGAAGGCAAAGTTATAGCTTATGCCTCGAGACAATTGAAGCCGCATGAAAAGAATTATTCGACGCACAATCTTGAATTAGCTGCAATTGTGTTTGCATTGAAGATTTGGTGCCATTACCTGTTCGGTGAGAAATGTCATGTGTATTCAGATCATAAAAGTTTGAAATATCTAATGACACAGAAAGCTTTGAATTTATGACAGAGAAGATGGTTAGAACTGTGAAAAGATTATGAGCTAGTGATTAATTACCATCCTGAAAAAGTAAGTGTTGTTGTTGATGCTTTGAGCCAGAAATCTTTGATTTGCTCTACGTGCGATGAATACTCAGTTAGCTCTATCTGATGATAGTGCGATTGTGGCTGAGTTGAGAGCAAGACCATTGTTTTTATATCAGATATGTTTCCTAGAAGGTTGATAATGAAATGTTAGTGAAACGAGCTCAATGTGATTCAAATCTTGATTCAGAATTTCAGGTTGATGTTGATGATTGTTTGAAATTTTGAGATCGAATTTGTGTTCCAAGAAATCTAGAGTTGATTCAGACGATTTGAATGAAGCTCATAGTGGTTGTTTATCTGTTCAACCAGGAAGCACGAAAATGTAGAATGACCTGAAACAATTTTACTGGTGGCCTAGTATCAAGCGAGATATCTCAGAATTCGTTTTGAAATGTTTGATTTGTCAGCAAGTTAAAGCTAAACATCAGGTACCGTCTGGTTTGTTACAACCGATTATGATTCCTGAGTGGAAATGGGATAGAGTAACGATGGATTTCGTTTCAGGTTTGCCCCTATCTTGGAGAAAGAAAAATGCAATCTGGGTTATAGTTGACAGATTGATGAAATCAGCTCATTTCATTCCAGTACGATGAAATTATTTGGTTGATAAATTGGTTGAGTTATATCTTTAAGAGATTGTGAGATTGCACGGGGTGCCACTATCTATTATGTTGGATAGAGATCCGAGGTTCACTTCCCGATCTTGGAAAAAATTGTAAGAGGCTTTAGGTACGAAATTGCATTTCAGTACTGCTTTTCACCCATAAATGGATAGTCAATCCAAGCGGATTCTTCATATACTCGAGGATATGTTGAGATGTTACATTCTTGAGTTTGAAGGTACGTGGGAACAGTACTAGCTGTTGATTGAATTTGTGTATAATAATAGCTTTCAATCGATTATTAAAATGGCACCATACGAAGCTTTATATGGAAGCAAATGCCAAACACCGTTATATTGGATAGAGCTTAGCGAGAATAAGATTCACGAGGTCAATTTGATAAAAGAGATTGAGCAAAAAGTAAAAGTAATTCGTGACAGCCTAAAAGTAGCATCAGATCGACAGAAATCATACACAGACTTGAAACGAAAAGATATTGAGTTTCAGATCGGGGATAAAGTGTTTCTGAAAGTGTCTCAGTACAAGAAAATACTCTGATTTGGCAGAAAAGGCAAATTGAGTCCGAGATTCATCGAGTGTATCGGGCCGGTTACTGATACATTGTCTTTGCCACTTGAGCTAGAGAAGATTCACAATATATTTCACATATCGATGCTTCAAAGATACAGATCCGATCCATCACATGTGATTTCTCCATCTGAGATTGAGATTCAGTGAGATATGTCTTACGAAGAAGAATCGATTCGAAATTTAGATCACGAGGTTAAAAAATTGAGAAATAAGAAAATCGCATTAGTGAAAGTGTTATGGCATCAACATAGAGTCAAAGAAGCTATGTGAGAGCCCGAGGATGTTATGAGAGAGCAATATCCGAACCTATTCACTGGTAAGATTTTCGGGGACGAAATCCCTAAGGGGGAGAGTTGTAACAACCTAGTTTAAAGACTAGTCAGAACAGTGGTTTCGAAACCACAAATATGAAGTCATAAAATTATTTATATATTATTTTTGGTGTTTACAACATGTTAATATGTATGTGTGAAAATTTCGTCAAATAATTTTAGCGTTTGAGTGCTTAATTTGACGAAATGACTAAACCGCGTAAAATGCAAAAGTGGCATACTAATTGTTGAAGTGCTTATTTGCCATGATTTATTTAATTGGATGTCCTTATAATGTTATTTGACCAAGCTTAAAGTAACTGGACATTTATGGACAACCATTAATTAATTTATAAGTTAAATAGCCATGGGTAAAATGGTAAATTATGAATTAATGTTAATAAATTAAAATAAAACAAAACGTTAGTGGAGTGTTCGTCTTTGTTTGCTGAAATTTGAAGAAGAAAGAAGAGGAAAATGTGGTTGTAGGGTTCAGCCATGGTTGTTCTTGATTAAGGTATGTTTTGAGCTCGGTTTTTGATGATTTCTATGTTTTCGTGATCGTTGCTTTGAGTACTAGCTAGCCCGTGCCCTAATTTTTGAATTGGTTAATGATTTTGTGAGTTGCCATTGATGATAGCTCAATTTTTTTTGAATGTTGATGATGGAAAATGAATAATTGTTGATAGATTTTCATATTTTGTAAATTGATTTTTGGATGAAAATGCTTAAATAGGATTAAATTGTGAAATTTGTAAATTGAGGGGTTGAAATGTGAATAAATATGAAATATGGGCTATTAGGGGCACTTTGGTAATTCGGCTAAGCATGGGTTAAATTGAATTTTGTGAATTTGATGTATTTGTGAAATAGGGATTAAATTGAATAAATGTGGAACTTTTGGGGCTAAAGTGTGAAAATGGTCAAATATGTGTTTTTGGATTAAATTGAATGGTTTGGTGAATAAATGAGTTAAATTTGAATGTGTATAGATCCAGAATGAAAGAAATTGTATTTAGATCAGGGGAAGTCGAAAGTTGTTGAATAGTCACAATATGTCCTCCAAATAATATAATCATTACTACACATAGATCCACTATTTACTCAAGTTCAAAACAAGTTGTCTATTCGAGTTATAGTAACTAAATTATTTATATCTGGAGCTACGAAACTCCAAATTAAGATCCGCTAATTTTCCCTAAAACTAGACTCACATATCTTCTTACCATAAAATTTTAAGAATTTTTCGTTTAGCTAATAAGTACAGTTTATTCATTAAAATCACCTCTGTTTCGCTGTTTGACAGTTCTAAGCCCTTTTCACTAAAAATTAATTATATCCTTGTAAAGAATTTGGATAATGTTTCCAATTTTTTTTAAAATAGACTTATTATGGATTTTAAACATATAAATTATAACCCATAATTATTTTTTTACAATTTTTTATAATTTTTAAAATTTGGAACAGGGGATTCCGAAATCAATCTGACCCTGCTCCACTATGAATTTCTTTTTTTTACACCACTTCTTTTATGTGAAAATATACTCAATAATATTTAATTTCATATCTTATTCAACCTCTAATTTGATTTCCACCATTTTTGGTGATTTTTCAAAGTCATACAATTGCTGCTGTCCAAAACTATTTTATTACAAATTTCACTCTTACATAATTTCACTTCATTTTATCTTACCGAAAGTTCGATCAACTATCGAGCGCATTGCTCATGAATTTTCACACACATATACCTGCACTTATTCATCACATAGTCATATTCAATTACACTAGTCATTACATGATCACATGTATTTTCACCTAATCAATTTCCCCTGTCCGTGTGGGCAAAAATAGGCCATTTTTAAGGCCAACATACCACCCAATAAGGGTCATACCTACAAGTATCAAAACAAGCCTCAATTGACATAACAATTCAGCCAAATTATCACCAATTCATGCATATTTTATACCAAAACATCATCATTCATTTTCCAAACACATTTGCCAACTTATGGCATACCAAAATCATGGTCCAAATCATATTCACTAAACATATGAACAATCAAACAACTTCACATCTATTGAACTAACAAATCATCCACTATAATCATACCAATTTCACATCTCAATTCCATATCAAACTTACCATAGTATACATATTATAGTAAGCTTACCAAACTGACCATTTTCACTAGGCCATATATATATACACATCATAAACTATAATTTATCACATAACATATATCAAACCAAGTTCATCCTTTCCATCAAACTCAACCCATATCACATGGCAGGATTCAAAACATAAAACATAACATAATACTCCTAGCCTATACATGCCATACAATAATATTTACAATTTCAGAAGTACCAAATTATCGATTGATAGTGTGAATGTAATAGCCCGATATAAGGCCTAAACGGAATACTGGTTATGAAACCATAAATCCGAGGTCAAAATATTTATTCCGATTGAGTTTTAAAATTTATTGTGTGTTTGAAATGTTGTATGAAATTTGAAATTTTCGTTAAGAAATTTTATCGATTGGGTGTCTAATTTGATAATTAGGACTAAATTGAAATAGATGAATATGTGTTCTTGTTCATAAAGGTACTTGATTAGAATGGGTTTTTAAAATGGGAGGTCTTTAAATGGTAATTAGACCATTATATTTCAAGACGGAAAAAAATGGGCATAGTAAGATAAAATACTAAAGTTTTTCATTAAGGGCATTTTGGTCATTTAGTAATTAAAATGAATTAAAAAGACAAAACAAGCCAAATTCTTGTCCATCTTCTTCATATGGTCGAATCGAGCATGGGAAAAGCCATGGCTAGGGTTTTCAAGCTTCCAAGCTTCATAGTACGTCCGTCTTTGCCTCCCTATTTTTACCATTATTTTGAGCTAGGGTTGAGATTTGAAAATTTACCTATACGTGAATTTTTTGTTTTTTTGATGTCTAATGGTAGAATATGAATGTTCGGAGTGTAATAAATGACTTTTACTAAGTAATTTTTGATGAAATTGTTAAAAAGGACTAGTTTGTAAAAGTTGTAAAAATGTGTGTAAATGTGTGATTAAGTGGGAAATGTGGACTGCTATAGTTATGAAAGTGGTTCGGCTGGGTCTAAAGTGCAAGGAAATTGAATAAAAATCATTTTATGAGCCTAGGTGAAAAAGTGTAACTATGACAAAGTTTAGGGGCAAAAATGTAATTTTTGCCGAAATGTGAATTTGGGTTAATTTGAGTTGTATATTGATTAAATGAGTTAAATGTGTTGTTATAGATTGAGAAAAATGAGATTCAGACTTAGAACGGGAGAAAATCAAAGAAAATGTCGAATACGTCTGTTTGTCATTTTCAGGTCGAAGTAAGTTTGTATGTAAATAATATATCGTTTTTACTTATGTTATAATATTTTGTTATTATATGAGATGTGGTTGCATATTGAATGCTCACTTGAGGTAAATTATGAATTGAAATTAAGTATGGATGAATTGGTAAAATGTTAGAAAGTAAGGAATTTCCTGGTTGGACCTTCGGAATAGAAAAGATACGAATGATCCATTGTGAGAACACATGTGTAGTACTATGTGCAGGCTACTATGTGTTTAAGATGGTTTTAGGTCACGTGTGTAGTACTAAGTATAGGCTACTACGTGTACCAGATGGTTAGATCGCATGTGTAGTACTAAGTGCAGGCTACTATGCGTACCCGATAGCTTCGATCACATGTGTGGTACTAAGTGCAGGCTACTATGTGTACCAGATAGCTTCGGCTATAAGGGTGGTACTATGTACAGGCCACCATGTATCTGTTATTATTCCAATGAGTTCAATGGGTTTCTCTGCCGTGTTGCTCAAAGGCCAAGTTGAATTGAGCCTGGGCATTCCACACGACTTGACACACCGGCGTGTGGCAGGCCGTGTGGCCAAGTCAATTTACCCTATAGGTTTGACATGGCCGAGCACACGGCCCAAACATGGGCGTGTGACTTGCCATGTGAGCAAGTCAGTAACCTCTCTAATTTTCACACGGCCTGGCACACAAGCGTGTCTAATGTCGTGTGAGGCACACGGCCTATTCACACGGGCGCGTGACCTCTGTAACTTAGAAAAATTGTTAAGTTTCAAAAAATTTTATACGAGATCGGTTTAATCTCAAACCTTTTCCAAAGCATGTTTAAGGTCTTTTAGACCTATTTAATGGACATTGTGAATATGTTTGAATGTGATTTGATGACGTGTAAGCTATGTATGTGATATGTTTGTAATATGTTAAAATATTCGGTAATGCCTCTTAACCCTAGTCCGGTGACGGATATAGGTTAAGGGTGTAACATTGTGTATGTAAATGGTATAAATATTATATATATGACATTGAAGACATATTCGACAAAGCCCGATAAATGATAAATGATAAAAATGTTACTTTTATGCTTGGAATGAATATGGAATGTGTTTATTTGAATTATATAAGTATTGTAAATGCATGAAATAATCACATGCCTGATAATGCCTGAAAAATGTTAAATACCGTTTGAATAAATGAAATTTGATGGATACGTGATTTTTCATAATGAATATAGTTCTACATATGTTGCATATAGGATTTAGCTCGGATGGGTAATCTTGATATAAGCCTCTCAAGCTTCTCGTTACAGTGTTCCCGCGAGCATCCTAATCGATAGTGATTTTCATGTGTTACGCACTACCGTAGCTCTTTGTGAGCGTCTCGTTATTTGATCGCCTGCATATGTTGCGGACACAAACGCAACTCTTTGTGAGTGTCCTCATATTCGATCGGTTGTGATCATGCATAAGTTGTGAACACAAACACAGCTCTACATGAACGTCCCATTAGTGCTCGCTTGAACTTCCCGTTATAAGCTATTTGGTGTTTTCTGATAAGTGGTCTATAGAGCTACCTAATAAGTGCTCTCTGGAGCTTCTCGTTAAGTGCTCTTCGCAGCTACCCGTTATAAGTTCTTTGTGAACTTTTTGTTACCATGCCCGGATGTGCTTTCTGTTACATGCACCTCTGTGAGTTCCCAGATATAGTGCTTGAGAGAGAACTTTCTGTTTAAGTGCTCTAATAGGTAGTCTTGGACATGATTTGACGGACACTGAATTGTACACTTTGAGTGTACTACCATTGTATCCATCGACGGTTTCAATGATTCAACGGGTAAAAGTCTGGCTTGAAGAGATATGAACATAAAATGAATTATTACACATATCTACCTGAAGTACATGAAAATGATGATATATGATATGTAGAAATATGAGATGATGATATATGAGCATGAGATTTGCTTGATGAATATGTTCATTTGCGATTATGGAATTGTACACCTCGAATGTACTACCGTGTGACATTGGTGTTTTAAAGGATCAAATGAACAAAGTTCTGATATGAAATAAACCTGAATTCGAGATGAAATATTATGAAAATGTACATGAAATACATGAATATGATTTGTATATGAGATATATGACTATATGGCATGAAAAGCATATGAATATGGAAATTAGATTATTGATGAGCTCGTACATGTTTCTTGATATAAAATGAATTATATGACTAACAAATATGTTGAGGATATTTGTTAGGGCTCGTGATCGAATTGATTAAATGTGCCTTGTATGTTTATCTTGAACATAAAAAGGAATGGTAAGTTAATTACCATGTTATATGAACTTACTAAGCATTATATGCTTACTCTATTTTTTTTCCTTTGTTCTGTAGTAATTCGGAAGTTTGTTGGATTGGAAGCTTAACGGGGATCACTCACACTATCCATCGGTCCATTTAGGAATATACTGTAAATCAATTAAGGTTATAATGGCATGTATAGGTTGATTAGCCAATGTTGGCTTTCAAATGATTTGGATATTGCTAGACATTGGAATGGCTTGTAATGAACATATTTTGACATGTATAAATAAGGCTATAACATGTTTGGTGTGTGCTTAAAGGTTGAATGTTAGAAATTATGTTGGTATATTAATGGTTAATTCTAGCATAATTGGTAAAATATGCATATAAGTTAAATTGATAAGTTATGTAAAATATATAACTGTGATAAACCGTAAATTATACATATTTTTACCTCATATTTAGCCTAAATTCTGGATGAATTATCATTGAATTTGTGGAATTTGGTGCTCCTAATCCTTTTCTTTCATGTTGTATACTTAGGTGAGCATAAGGAAGAAAAAAGAGCAAGGAACGGGCCAAAAAGGGGCAAATTAGGCCCAAATCAATAATCAACATGGCCTGAAAGTTCACTACACGGGCGTGTCACATGGTCATGCCACATTAACAGGCTCGAGCACGGCCCAAAGTCGACTCACACGGGCGTGGCATACTGGCATGTCCCTATCGTGAGAAAGTTCAATTTCACTCGGAAAAGGCTACTTAGGGGCTAGGAAAGACACTCTAAACTCTATATAAAGACCCTAGGAGGCAACTACAAGGGAGGACAGTAGAGGGGACATTATTCCTGCCAAGACGGGGAGTTAAAGGCAAGGAATTACTCGAAGGAAAGTTGATTGATCCATCTTAGAAGCTAGGATCTACATCAAGACAGTGGATCTCCCTTCTATCCTTTCAGGAATTTTGGGTTTTCTTATGTTTTGTTATTTTATATATTCTGAGATGTTTCTTTTTATAATTATAAACTAAACCCCAAATATGTAAGGGGGATGAAACCTAAGACAGATCTTGTCATTGTTATCTGAACTGTGTGATAAATTTTTGATTTGTTCTTAATTGTGTTTTTAATTTTTAAATTGATATTTCTGGGATATTGATTTAAGTCGAATGTGCTTATGTAGAGGAGCAAAAGTCCCTGCATAGGAGTAGATCCAACACAATTAAGCGGAGTTGATCGCAATCCTAAACATAGGACGACGAAAATCTACCGGATTAGAGTCAAATCTAATATGGGGAGCCATAGATCGAGTTAATGCAAGATTAGGGGTTTTAATTAGAAAGAGATTTCAGTTAATAAACCTAGGATTAGTTGTTCTTATCTTCGACGAAGATATTAACATAATTTAGGGATCTCTACGGATCAAATCAAATCAAGAAATCATCTGGTTTAGAGTTAGATAACAAGTGAAGTCTAGGTGGATTCTTCCTTAGGTATTGCCCTCATCAATCAGTTTTTCCCAAAAGCAATCTCCTAATTTACTCTTTGTCGTTTCTTTAGTTTAGTTTAGAATAGTTTACACAAACCACCTCTTTAGTTTTAGGCTAGATAATAGAAAGGAAGTCATTACTAGTACTTTTAGTGCCTTGGATTCGATATTCTGGTCTTGCCACTAGCTATACTATTATTCAATATGTGCGCTTGCCTTTTATCGTGATATTAGTTAAGTTTCCAGGTACGATCGATTTTATTACTTTATCTCATCACGATCAAGTTTTTGGCGCCGTTGCCGGGGAACTGAAATATTAGGAACACTCGATTCCTATTACTTTAGCCATTTTTTATTTTTATTACAATTTATTTCCTATTTTTATTTTAGGTTTTATTTACTAAAATTTTCTTTTTCTTTTTTCCTTCTAGGTGCCTTTAGTTTATGACTAGAAGAAACCCAAGAGGACCATTATTGTTTGACGATGATTTAGAAGCTACAGTCCGTCAGACTCACAGAGAGATAAGAAGAAGCTTGCAATATCTAGAACAAAGTCAAGAAGAAGAACCTGAACCTGCTGAAGAGATGGAGGTAAATCACGATAATCAGCTACCTCCTATAGTAGTCGTAAATCCTGTTGAGCAAAATCCTGCTCCGCGTACTATGTATGATTATGCTAAACCTAATTTGGCTGGTACTGAATCTAGTATAGTTAGGCCTACTATTGCTGCAAAAAATTTTGAACTGAAACCTAGCACTATTCAGATGATACAACAGTTTGTTCAGTTTGATGGTTTGCAGGATGAGGATCCTAACGCTCATTTAGCCAATTTCTTGGAACTCTGTGACATTTAAAATAAATGGCGTTTCGATGATGCCATTCGTCTTCGGTTATTCCCATTCTCCTTGAGAAATAAAGCTAAATAGTGGTTAAATTCTTACCACGAGGGTCTATCACTACATGGGAATAAATGACCGAAAAATTTTTGCTCAAATATTTTCCGCCGGCTAAAATGGCTAAATTAAGGAATGATATCTCTTCTTTTATGCAGATGGATTTAGAAACACTTTACGATGCTTAGGAGAGATACAAGGACTTATTGAGAAGGTGCCCCCACCATAGCTTACCTTTATGGTTACAAGTTCAAACCTTCCACAACGGTTTGAATCCTTCGACGAGACAAATGATCGACGTAGCTACCAGTGGAATAATCAACAATAAAACACCAGAAGCAGGTTACGAGTTTATAGAAGAAATGTCACCGAATAACTATCAGTGGCAAGTCATGAGAACAAAGCAACGGAAAGCTGCCGGAGTTTTTAATATTGATGCAGTCACTATGTTTTCTAATCAAGTAGAACTTCTTAATAAAAAGATTGACAACTTTGTTGGTTTTACGCAGGTACACCCAGTGATGCAATGCGACTCAAACCAAGGAAACATGTACAATCCTGACTACTCCTCCTATGGACATGGCATGAAAACCGAGCAAGCCAACTATATGTGTAATAATTTTAGATCCCAAAATAACCCTTATAGTAACACTTACAATGCAGGTTGGAGGAACCACCCGAATTTCTCATGGGGAGGACAAGGAAATCAAAGGCAACCACCCCCTTCGGGATTTCAACAACTGTCTTATCCACAAAAGAAAAAGCTAAACCTTGAAGAGATGCTCACAAAATTTATCGCCGTGTCAGAAACCCGTTTCTAGAACACCGAAACGACACTGAAGAACTAGCAAGCATCCATTCAAGGACTCGAAACTCAAAGAGGCTAGCTCGGTAAGCTAATTTTTGAAAGACCACAAGGTGGGTTACCAAGCAACACCGAGACTAACCCTAAGGAGCAACTTAATGCCGTGGATACAATAGATGAGGAAGGGTTAACCAAAACCAACCCAAAGCCATGTAAGGAGACTGTGGTAAGTAAAGGTAAGGATGAGGTAAGTTCCAAAGAAGCAATTGTCAAAGAGTATAAGCCTCGTATCCCATACCCAAATGCGCTAAGGAAAGACCGCACAGATGAACAATTCGGTAAATTCCTTAAACTTTTAAAGAAATTACATATTAACTTACCGTTTATTGAAGCTCTTTCGCAGATGCCAAATGCCGTTAAATTTTTAAGAGAGCTACTGACGAATAAACAAAAGCTAGATGAGACATCTCATGTGGAACTGAATGCAGTGTGCTCAGCTATTTTACAAAATAAGCTGCCCAACAAAGTGAAAGATCCAAGGAGTTCTATAATTCCTTGTTTACTTGGTAGTTTAGATGTCAAAAGTGCTTTAGTTGATTTAGGGGCTAGTATTAATGTCATGCCTTATAAATTGTTTAAACAACTAGGTCTTGGGAAACCTAAACAAACTAAGATGAGCATCCAATTGGCTGATAAAACCATTAGATTTCCAAAGGGCATAATTAAAGATGTGCTTATCAAAATTGATAAATTTATATTCCCAGTCGACTTTGTTGTTTTAGACATTGATGAGGATAACAATGTACCCTTAATTCTAGGGCGACCCTTTTTAGCAACTACTAGAACCATAATTGATGTAGGCACAGGTGAGCTTACACTTCGTGTAGGTGATGATAAAGTTACTTTACAAGCTAAAAACTCGAATAAGATTTTTGATGATAAAAATATTGTTCCGAGTCCTTGTAATAATAATGATCTCACCATCTAACCTTCTTTGCAGGATAACCTTCACATAAGGGTGACCCAACCACAGACGAGTCCATCCAAGGGAAACATACATGAAAAACGAATGCTCCAGATTGAAGAACTAGATGAGTGGCTGAACTATCAACAAGAAAAGCCCAAAATATGCCACACCAACCCAGAGCATCACCAAGACGACCCTAAGGTAAAAACGAATCAATTTAAGCTAGGGGATAAGGTATTCTTAGAGGAGGAAGATCCCCGAATTTTGAATGAAAACTTCATACAAGTGACACACCTCCCTTCACGATAATGAAAATCTTTCCCTATGGTACAGTTGAGATAACACACACGTCACTCGGCACTTTCAAGGTAAATCATACTCGACTCAAACCTTATGTTGATAATGAAATTGAAAGCAGGATAGAAGAGTTTCAACTCTTCAAACCACTGTGACCGAACAAGCTTGAGAAAAGTCCAGCTTAGACTATAAACAAGCGCTTCACGGGAGGCAACCCGAGCACTAACAAGTTTGATTTTCTTAGATTCATAACTAACTCCTTAAAATGCAGATCCCCCAGGACCACACGACCAAACACACGAGCGTGCCTAATGCCGTGGACACCCCACAGTTAGAAACACGGTCGTGTGATACTGCCGTGGCCAAACCTGTCAATTCATACATGGGCGTGTGATTCCAAACACGACCGTGGGAGAAGCGAACACCAAAAGACACGGCCGTGCTATATGGCCGTGTGTCCTAACACGCCCGTGCCAATGAGCCGTGGGCGAAACTGAGAAATTAACACGGGCATAGGACACGCCCGTGCCGAGCAACCATGGCTACACCACGAAACACACGGCCAACCCACATGTCACACGGGCGTGCGCCACGGCCGTGGGGCCAAATCCCTATAATTTAAATTTAAATTTTAAATTTTTATTTTTTACTTTATATTCCCCCTTTTCTCCTTATTTTTTAAATTCTTATCGAGTAATCCTTGAATTTTACACACAGTTGTACTTATTCTCTTCAGTCACCCAGAATAACGAACCTCAAGTAGTCCTTTCTCCAAATCTTCACACTCCAACTCAAGGAATTCATCCAAATATTCAGGAGTTTCACTTCTCTCCCTATCTTATAATTTTATGCTTCTATTGCTACAAATGTATCTTTGTACATTGAGGGTAATGTACATCTTAATGTGCGGAGGAAATTCACTTTCAGTCGTTGCATTCTTTTCAAATCCCTGAATTTCGTACCACTAACATTTTGCATTGTTCTCAAATCCCAAACTCTCACTTTCACTCTCTGTATTATTCTCAATCCCCTATTAGGATGAATTCTGATTGATTTATGATTTTTATTGATATGTTGAGAATTAAGACATAGGTACTTATGCTTTGATTATTCAAACTTTAAGACATTAGGGAATCAAGCATGATAATTTGAAATTTTTGAGAATTTACAATTTTTTTAGGTTGTTTTCCCCAATTTTAAGTATTATCTTGAGATTTGAAATTCACAGGATTGACATCAAAAGCCATAGTTCTGGTGAGACTTTTGAGCCTTTTGAGCATACATCCTTTCGTGCTCATTTTTATTGTTGCTTTGAGTGAGTCAATACTGATTTGTTATTCTAGAACTTGCTTCGATTATACATGTCGAGACCACATCATTGGTTTGATACACCGAAATGATAAAGGCACCTAGGTTTAACCCACTTACTTCACAGAAGCCTACCTTCATAAATTAACCCTTAGTGAACCCCATTGAGCCTAATAACCCATTCATTGACTTACCTTCAATATTTACCTATAACCTATTTTTTGTTGAATTCCCTTCAATTATTTTGATCCCTATTTTTGTCGAGGTTTGAGTTGAATAATTGTCTAGCATTGTTCTCTTTTTTAGTTTGTAAAGTTTATAAATATTCAATTTATTGTTATTTGATTTGTTTTAAAAAAAAGAGTGCATACACAGTTAATTCAGTTGTAATTCATATTTCAGTTGTAATTCAATATTTTTGCATATTTCTATTATAAGCTTCCGAATCCAAAACGATGTCATCAAAAAGGCTTTACTCTAGGAATATGTTTCAGTGATAGAGATTTTTCTAGCTAGATGATTTTTAGTTCAATCTCGATTCTAAACCTCTTTTTTAGCTTATGACAACACCCCTAACCAAAGCCCCATTGCAACCATTGAAAGACCTTTTGATCGATGTGTCATATCAATCTATAGTCGTGGAGATTTAATTTTCCTGCAAGTTTATGGTAATAACTTTTCAGGTTGACTAATGAGTGCTTAATTTTTGAACCCGAAACACTTCGAGTGGATAGAGCGAATCTTTAGTGAGGATGTCAACTCTTGTTGATTTTGAGTTCAAGGTAACTACTGAGGAGAAGGGAGAAAACCTATGTTTCTATGATAAAATTCTCAACTTAGAGTGTTTAAGACTTTAATTTTCTTCTGGTTGAATTTTCATTGTATGATTACTTGTGGATTAGTTTGAAACATTATTGATAAGGATTATAAGTTGAGAAGAATGATTTTTAATTGTGAGTTGAGATTTTTCTTGAGGACAAGTAAAGCCTTAAGTGTAGGGGTATTTGATAAACCGTAAATTATATATATTTTTACCTCATACTTAGCCTAAATTCTGGATGAACTATCATTGAATTTGTGGAATTTGGTGCTCCTAATCCTTTTCTTTCATGTTTTATACTTAGGTGAGTATAAGGAAGAGAAAAGAGCAAGGAACGGGCCAAAAACGGGCAAATTAGGCCCAAATCAATAATCAACACGGCCTAGAAGTTCACCACACGGGCGTGTCACACCGTCGTGCCACATTAACAGGCTCGAGCACGGCCCAAAGTCGACTCACACGGGCGTGGTACACAGGTGTGCCCCTGTCGTGAGAAAGTTTAATTTCACTCAGAAAAGGCTGCTTAGTGGCTAAGAAAGACACTCTAAACTCTATATAAAGACCCTAGGAGGCAACTACAAGGGAGGACAGTAGAGGGGACATTATTCTTGCCAAGACGGTTAAAGGCAGGGAATTACTTGAAGGAAAGCTGATTGATCCATCTTAGAAGCCAGGATCTACATCAAGACAGAGGATCTCCCTTCTATCCTTTCAGGAATTTTAGGTTTTCTTATGTTTTGTTATTTTATATATTCTGAAATGTTTCTTTTTATAATTATGAACTAAACCCCAAATATCTAAGGGGGATGAAACCTAAGACAGATCTTGTTATTGTTATCTGAACTGTGTGATAAATATTTGATTTGTTCTTAATTGTGTTTTTAATTCTTAAATTGATATTTCCAGGATATTGATTTAAGTCGAATGTGCTTATGTAGAGGAGCAAAAGTCCCTGCATAGGAGTAGATCCAACACAATTAACGGAGTTGATCGCAATCCTAGACATAGGACGACGAAAATCTACCGGATTAGAGTCAAATCTAATATGGGGAGCCATAGGTCGAGTTAATGCAAGATTAAGGATTTTAATTAGAAAGGGATTTTGGTTAATCAACCTAGGATTAGTTGTTCTTATCCTCGACGGAGGTATTAACATAATTTAGGGATCTCTACGGATCAAATCAAATCAAGAAATCATCTGGTTCAGTGTTAGATAACAAGTGAAGTCTAGGTGGATTCTTCCTTAGGTATTGCCCTCATCAATCAGTTTTTCCCAAAAGCAATCTCCCAATTTACTCTTTGTCGTTTCTTTAGTTTAGTTTAGAATATTTTACACAAACCACCTCGTTATTTTTAGGCTAGATAATACAAATAAAGTCATTACTAGTACTTTTAGTTCCTTGGATTCGATATTTTGGTCTTGCCACTAGCTATACTATTATTCGATAGGTGCGCTTGCCTTTTCTCGTGATATTAGTTAAGTTTCCAGGTACGATCGATTTTATTACTTCATCTCATCACGATCAAATTGTTTATAAAATGGTAAAGTGTAACTTGAGGTACATAAAGGCACATTGGTTAGAATTTGAAATATGATATGTTTAATTTGTTTAAGTGCCTTGATATAGTTTAGAAATGTATTTAAGTGTTAATGTAGGTGGAAGACAAAATGGGTGAGAAATAAGGCTAGAAAATGGCCTTATTTTGTCCACACGGGCAGAGACACAGGTGTGTGTCTCAGCCATGTATGACTCACGGCCTATCACATAGGCGTGTATTCCGGTTGTGTGTCCCTTGCATCTTAAAAATTGAAAACAGAATGCTCAGAATTAACCACACGGCCTGGCACACGGACGTGTGACTTGGCAAGTGACCCTTACTCTTTAATATTTTGCAAGTCAGAGAGTTAGACGTGTTAGGGACACAGGCGTGTGCCCTATTTCAATACCACACTACCTAGGACATGGACGTGTCACTTGGTTGTGTGAGCCACACAGTCTGACCACACGAGCGTGTGTCCCCTGCACATAGGAAAAATTTTGAAATTTCACAAAAATTTTTCTAAGTTCCTGATTTAGTCCGTACTCATTTCTAATGTATGTTTTGAGCCTCGAGGGCTCATACAAGGGATGGTATGATTAATTTATGATTTATATTTGATTTGAATGTAAAGTGACATGAAATGTCTGAGTTTGATCTATATATTCCAGTAATGCTCTTAAACCCTGTTCCGGCGATGGATACGGGTTAGGGGTGTTACAAAGTGCATTAAAATGTTCTTCTAAAAATTCATACCTGATCAATGAAAAGGGCAGATACACCGTAGACAACAAGTGTGAGATGCATGCTTTAATTTTTTTTAGAACAGAAATGTTGATCAAGTAAAACAGCTCTGTGGGTATATTGCTTTGCCAATCACCAATAGTTATGACCTGCAAAAAGAGTTATCGGTCATGAAAGTAGGACAGAAAGGTAAATTCAGAGAAAGGGACAACTGCGGACGAATAGAATGGCATGATGGGTACTGGACTAGTATAGATAGAAACATATTATAGGGAGCCCATCAATGTATGTTGACTAAAATAATGGACGAGTCAAACAGCAAGACCTAACATTTTCCATTGTTTGATTATTACTAACTGTACTAACCGTATACTCTACTAACTAAGTTGTTAATGTATTGCAAGTAGTTTAGAGACAGGTTTAACAAGCACTTGAAGCATTCTAGAGATAAAAAATTCAAGAAAAAGGGTCAATGTCACGACAAAGAAAATTTGTGTTGCAACATCAATGACAATAATGAAGAAGTTCAAAATCACTAACCTATGTCACGACATAAAAGGTTGTTTTTCGAAATTTTGAAACTGCAGGCCGTGTAACAACATTGAACCCCAATGTCATGACACGAAACCCTTGTGTCGCGACATCACTGCAATTTCCTGCAATGTTGACTCGACCTGATTACTCAACCCTATGAAATAATCATTATTTTACCCAATTTTGTACCCTAAAAACACCTTTTTAAGCATAAAAATACCCTTCTAACCTAATCTAACTCCATTTTAAACACTTACCCCGCTAAAACCCCTCAAAAACCCTTAGCCTTTAAGCCCCCCTTTTTCTCCTCAAAATCCTAAGTTCCTAATTCCTCATCCAAGAAGTTACATTGGAGGAAATCAACATTAACAAACACTAAGAGGAAATACAAATAAGTTTAACAAGAGTTGAGGTTCAAGTATTCTCATCCTCTCTTACTGTTTATTGAATATCTTTATTATTTTGCTTATAAAATCTAGTAAGAATATGTCTCACACTTGTTTCCACATAAGAGCAAAAGAATTACTTTTCTAAAAACCCTACGTGTTTCTGACCCTGTTCGATTCCATAATACCAAGATGGAAAAATATTTTCTAGAGTCACAAGGGAGACCTCTAGTTCAGGAACCAGGGCTCGAACCCTCAGTGATCCACTGCAAATATATCTATGGTTTAGGAATTCTATGCATCCCTTATGGACCAAATGATTAAGTGATGCTATAAAATAGTTAAAACTGATGTTGAAGTGCAAGGGGAAGACATTCCAATCTCCCCTAGTGAGATATGTAAGTTTTATAACATCCCATTTTATGAAAAATATTTTCTTGATAATACTGATCTAGAAGGATTTCAAAACATTGACAAGGAAGATGTTATAAAATATCTAACATAGGGTAGGGGTAATTGGAACTACAGGCCAGGCACTAAGCTTCCCATGAATTTTAATCAAGCTATTATGTTTTCTATTGCTAAAATGTTGATACAATTCATTGGCACTAGAATTGCACCCGCATTAACTGTTTTTAATGTTAACGTGCTTCAAGTTGTCTTGTTATATGATATCTTGCAGTGAAAACAAATTTGTATAAGGCCCTGGACCTTTCGAGAAATGAAATGGTACGTACTGAGCCAAAACATTGGACTTTTCTTCCCCCACTTTGTAATGGCTCTATGCAGCCAAGCAGAGGTGCCAATGAGTGAAAACAAGTAATTTATGAAACCAACAAGGAGTATCGTTGGAGATACATTATATACTCAATATGTCGAGCTTCAACGAAAGCAAATAACTTAATGTAATCAAAGGAGGAAGACGAAAATGGACATACTAGCATCACTCAAACAAAAAGATCACCCAAAGGTTAAAAAGGGAGCTCGCGGTGACATAGATGCAAAACTTGACGGAATGATTCGATGGATGCAGGAAACAGGGCTATTACTTCAAGAATTCACAAGGGTGAATGGATTACATGCTCCAAATTATCCCCTAGATATGTTTAGCCCCACTTCGACTCATCAAGATGAGAAGGGTAATCTTGAGGAGGAAGGTGCTACTTAGGAATACCCTAGAACAGAGGACAAGTATAAAGCAACATTTCAGTCACAACTTTCTACACCAAAAAGGCCTGCCATACGCAGCCAAACTCATCATGTGCCTTCAATGAATAGGAGCTCCCACAAAACATATGTCAAAGGAAAGGGCAAAGCCCCTATGGAAAAGAGACGTTCTCATCCCCTCTATGATTCGGAGGAGAAGTGAACATTTTTTTTTATTTTCACTTTTAAAAGACTTGTATTAATTTTTGGATGATTATAATTTAGACTTTGTAAGAGTAGGAATAATAAAATGATTTTTTGTTTTGTTGCACTTTGTTAAATTTTCTATGTAAGAACACAACACGAAAGAGACACAAAAAATTTAAGCTAACACGATCAAAGGATGAAGCACCCACCATTAGCAATTGGAGCAATCATGATTAATCGGGTAACCTCCTTCCTTATCTATTTATGGGCTACACATTGAAGACAATGTGTCAACTAAAGTGTGGGGGGTAACATAGAAAATTTTCTTCAAATTTCTACATTATCTTTGATTTTTCTTGCCTTCTGTGTGCTTGAGCTTGTGGAAATACAAGTGATTGGTTAGGAGCATGTCCAAAGACTGCTTATGTTTGTGAATAAATTTGGCATGATGATAGGTGATTTTAAACTTTTGATTATTAGGCTACTAAGTTTTATATGTTACACTATAAATAGGTATTATCAACTATACCATGTAACACCCCAAACCCGGCCTAGATGTTATGGCCAAGTCTGGTGTGTCACATCAACTACGGATTGATCTTGTACTCTAGTTATCGCGATTAGGGTGAGTTTTGCAAAGCCATTCTTGTAGTTTAGGAAGAAAATCTAGGTGTAATTTGTGTTTGTCCTATCCACTACCAGTTTAAAATTCATCTTGTTACCAGATCTTGTTCGTTGACTTGTTATCTATTTGATACAAGTGCTTTGTTCTGAAAACATTGATTAATTTTAGATAAAACCCGTGCAGCCTTAGTTTACTCGTTTAAATCAAATTATAAATAAGGAATTGAAAGACCCAAAATTTAAAAATACTTAAAGCGGCCTTATTACAAACCCAAAACCATAATGAAAGATAATTCAAAATAAATATGAAAGTAAAAAGACTTAATTAAACCATCAAGTGCAGTCCATGTGGCCACTCTGAATCCCTCCAGCTCCAAGTCCACCAGTCTAGGGCTCACCTGCATGGGTGAATGGAAAAGGGGTGAGTTTGGAAACTCAGTGTGCAAAGAAAGCCCATCCAGAGCCCAAATCAGCTCAAGCCTACCGGGCCCAAGCCCTATCCAGTCTCAGTAATACTGGGCCAAAGCCCTATTCAGTAGTCAGTTAACTGGGCCTTAGCCCTTTTCAGTGAACAGTACGGCCCACAGGCCCATTACAGTAATAGATCAGAAATAATGCATGTATGCAAAGCCCAGCCCTAAATCCATCCGCTACACATCACCCGTACCAGCCCAACACACCTGTGGGGGATAACTCGACCCACCTAGCCCAACACACCACAGTCGCAGCATGGCTGCTTAATTAGAGAATGTGGCCAAGCCACTACAGTAAAACAGAGGCATTGCCCCTTTTAGTGAACGTGGCATTGCCACTTAGCACTTCCTCCATTAATAAAACCCAGTCTCATGCAACAGTTTAAACATGTCATGGCATACAGTGAACAGAAACAGTAAAGCATGCATTTCAGTCAAATTTAGCCCTAAGGGTATAACGGTCATTTTGCACCTAGGGGTAAAACAATAATTTTCCAACCTTAAGGGTAATTTCAGTAACTATACCAGTTTTTAGGGTTTTATGCATCTTTCAGTTGTTAACAGTCCAATTTTCATCCTGACAATATATCTAGCCCATTTATCAACCTTAGAGCTATCGGGTCCTAAAACCCGTAATGGGCCCTACAATGTCAATTAGCTATTTTGGCCCATTTAGCCCAAATTTCATGAATTTCTTAACATTTCTAACCTATAGTATACCAAAATACGCTTACCGCTTATTTTCACCCATATGGGCCCGTAAGCCCATTGGGCCCAATTTCAGCCCCTCGAGGCCCAAATTACCGTGGTGCATGAAATTATGCACTCACCAACTTTATCGATTTCGGTTACAGAATCTTACCACTTTCAACCGACCTAAGAGCATTTACACGCTCGCAAGCCCACGAAATGCCAGAATTTTGGCATTTTTACTTTTCAGCTGTTGCCGATTTAGCCTACTAGAGGGTGTTCGTTTACACACCTGATTTGCAATGGAGGATAACGAGATCTCCCATGAGTATCCTACAATCGGTCACTAACATATTAGACTTATGAATCAATGATAAATAACGTAATTATGCTTACCACATTCGGCCAACAACCCTTAAGGCCGTAAACCACTTACCTTTGCCGAAACAGTGACTAGATCTAGATCTAGTCGTTCCAATTGTCCAAGCCCTCAATCGGTAGCCTTTAGTCCTCACTAGCACAAAACAAACTGATAAACAAACCAATAACTCTTTAGCCTTAGTCGACAGCCACCCTATGCATATAGGGGTTTTCGGTTTTTCTTAAATCCTGAAATAACAAATATAGAAGAGATCTGAGCACTTACCGAAAATTCACTAAACAAGAATGCTTCCAATCCTTTTCTAATCCAGATCTGACGTAGATCTAATCCTCAAACATGAGTAGAGAACGATATAATAGAGCTAAGGGTTCGGTTTCCAAATCACTATGAGTATGGTGATTTTGGTTTTTGGTATGATGAAGGAGAAGGGAAATGGTAGCTTTGTAATGAGAAGGAGAATATGTCGACAGGACTTCGGCTAAAAGAGAAGAAAAGAGTAAGGGTATTCAACCAAAGAGAAATCGGCACAAAACTAAAACCTTTTGGGATTTCGTCTTTTATGAGTATTTGGCTAACAAGGTTGAATAGGTGAGGTTTTATGATTGGTGATGTAAAGAAGATGGAGAAGAGGATGAGGAAAAAAAAGGAGAGAGGAAGGAATAACAGATTCGGCTTTGAGGAAAAGAGATGATGATTTTGTCTTGCACAAGTCGGCACTAGGAGAGTGTAGAGGACTTAGGTTTCGGCTTTTGGAATAGAAAAGAGGAGAAAAGAATGCACAAAAGACCCCACTGTTAACCTTTTTCGGTAACCAAAGTAATTAACCAAATCCTGAAAACTAACTCAAGAATTTGGCACTCAACTAGCCCCTAATGCCAAAACTACCACTCCAATCCCTCATGGCCGAATGTGCCTTCCCAATCTCCCATTGTCGACCAACTCTTCCACCCTTTCAAAATTCCTAAAATCTCTCTCCTTTATCCTACCAGATTCAATCTCATGAGCATTTCAAACTCTTTCATCAGAGTTTCACTTAACATCCATCACATGACTGGCACACGCACAAAAATTAAAAACACACACTGCTTGCCTTGTGACTTGAACTCTGGCCCTTGCACCCATCCACACGCCACTTTTTTAAGAACTAAGTGGTGCCACATTGCCACTTTACCAAGGGCTCTCTTGTGTCTTAATTTCCTCATTTTTTCTTAGAAGCCCACATAATCAAGTCCCCTTCTCTTTAAGTCTAAAATTCAAAAATTCTACTAGGTTTTAACTTAGGCTTGGGCCTTCTAAAGGCCCACTAACATACTTAGAACATAAATTTCATAACCAAACAACAAATTTTTATGATTTCACCAAAATCACAAGAATCCTGAAAAATCCTGAAAATTGGGGTGTTACATACCAAGTGATATAGAAAATACAAGGAAACGAGCATACTAGTACAAATGGAAAACAATTGAATTTGTATTTGGTTGGTTGATTAAATTTGTGCATATTGAGATCTTTAGGGATGACCTAAGGCATCGTTTGGAACACATCTAGAGCCAAAAATTTGTCCTAATTATATTTCATCTTTAGTACAAATTTTTGAGCTTGTTGACATTTCTTGATGAACCACATTACAAGCCCTGAGCTTGAAAATGTCAATTTGTATCTGCCCTTGTTCTTTGGTCTTGCACTGCATGATTATAGATGTCTAACCATATGTATTAAGGGTTAAGTAGATACATCATGGTGTAGTTTGTTTAAATAGAGTGAAAAAGGAAATATTACTGTGATAAGGGAATTATAGGTTAGCCTAAAAGTGCAAAACAAGAAAAATCCAAAAATAAAATCCATACGAGTAGAAAAAGTACCTAAAAAGCCAAAAAAATTCTTGAGTCAGAAAAATTGAAAAAAGAACAGTGAAAAAGTCACAACAAAAAAAACTCGTTCATTAGTACACCGAAACTCGTAAGCTAGCCATAGTTATTATTTCATGCTATGATTTCCTATATGGAGAGACACGGAAGTTGAGAGAAGGAGAAATAAGGTGTGAACAGGTAAGGGTCATTAAGGGGGAAGAATAGGGATTAATACGGTGTGTCAAACTATTTTCGTGTTTGTAACCCATTTAATGCTTACTATTTTGAATTTCATACATATCGTAAGCTTCAAAATATTACAAGCCGAAAAGTCATATATGACCTAACTATCTTTATACATACTAGACATGTGTATAAACGACTGTTTGTAATATGCTTAGATAATCAAAGTACTTATATGATTTGTTGATAGATTCTTCTAGGAGAGACCCTTAATACTTTTATATTTTCTAACATACTGAACTTAGATGTTTGAAATCAAAGGTGGTAAGTTAACTATTCATCATGTTGAAGTTGTTAGTAAAACATGAAATGCCTAAATCATATGCTTCGAAGTCAATACTTGTATCATACTTGCTAAAGGGTCATCATGTTTATTTTTCATCTTTGTTTATGTTGCTTGAGGATAAGCAATGACTTAAGTATAGGGGAGTTTGATTTGCCGAAATTTGGTGTAGCAAATAAAACTAGTTTTTGCACTTAAGGAGCTTGAATAGAAGAATTCTCATTACATATTAGTTAAGTTTCTTTATTTTTACTTATATTCAATAAAATGTACAAATTGAGTCTTTTATTGACCCTAAGAACCGAATGAGGCCTAAGAGAGAGCTAACGTACTTTGTGAGTGTGTAAGACACCATTATAAGGTGTTTTAAGATGATGCGAGATGCTATGTCACAACACTAAATGACTGATGTCGCAACATAGGGAACAAAATGAAAAAAACTCAAGTCTACCTTTGATGTCACGACAACTGAGGATGTCATGAAATACCCGTGAAGATGGCTACAAAGGAGCATACTGGCTACTATGTCATGATACAAATCTTGGTATGTCATAAAATCGACTCTGGGATGAAAATTAGGCATGAAATAGGAGTATTTTGGTCCACACAATCAAATTTAAAGCTCCTAGATGTTAGCTAACCTAGGGTTAAGGACGACAACCACCTGAAGGCTATAAGTAGGCTCTTTTGGCACATGTTAAAGAAACCTTTTTAATTAACCTAGTTTCATCATTTATATTTAGTTTTGTTTTCTTTCTTAGGTTTCTATAGTTTAGTTTATTTGTTCATTGTTTTCTTTCAAGAGATCTAAATTGTGGAATCATTCGACTTTATGGATTTATGCTTAATATCAATACAATCAGGCTCTTTCTATAACGCCCCAAAAGTCTAAGCCTTTAATTTTTGTATGTTGTGGCACAAGTTGCATGTTGCTTTATTGGTTAAGGGATTTAGGAGTGTTTGGGAGTGTTGGAGAAGTCCTGGGTTCAAACCTGGGCTTTAGTAAAATTTTTTTAAGTGAATAAAACCCTTGGTGCTTGAAAGTTGGCCTTTTAAATATTATTGATTAAAATGTGACACAAGTAGCCTGCTAGTAAAGGTGGAAAGTGGCGTGTGGGTATGCATATGGTCTAGGGTTCGAGTGTTGACATAGTTATATGAGGAGTATTTATTTTGCTACTTGGGACGGCTAGTATTTTAGGTGGTTTCGAACTCTGCTGAGTGAGGTTTGACTTCGTTTGGGAGTGATATTAGGAGCAAATCAAGGAGAAGATAAAGGAGGAGTTTTAGGAGGGATAAGGGGAGAAAATCAAGAAAATGAAAAGGTTAGAGTATTGTAGCTGAATAGGGAGGCTTGGGCATGCATCCGGCTAGGGGTCATCTTTTGAAGTTTGTTTTGCCATTTGTGCATTATTCTTTTCGGCTTCTTTTTGTGTTTCGTGGGTGGGGATTTCTCTTGTGTTTCTTGGTTGTTTTTGACCAATTTTGCTTTCTTTCTTGCTTTGGCCGAATAAGCATTCTTCTATTTGCAAATATCCTTCTTTCTTTTTGATTAAGCTGAACGCAATTTCTCTCCCTCTCAAAACTGATTCACTCATTTTCTTTACTCTCTCTCTCTGCAAGCCGATTCTTTTTCCTCTCCATTCTCTTTTCTTCATTCACGTTCTTTCTCAACTTGGCCGAATATACTTTTTCTCCCTCTCTATTTTCTTTCTCTTTTTCTTTCTATTATTATTTCGGTTTAAGCCATTAGTTTTTGGCTGATTCCCTCTCACTTCCTTTTCTTTCAATTTCTAACCTTCGATTTCTTAGCCAAAATGGTTCGACTTGGGAACTTAGGGTTTGATTCGATTGTTCGGGTTGCATTTTCATCTACTACCCCTTATAGTCGAAGTTGTGTGTAAGTTTTCCTGGCTCTTTTTAAGTGGTTTTCTTGGCTAATACTATCATCGTTCTTCTATTCTGGTTCTTTCCCTTTTGCCAAGTCACCCCTCCTTCTCATGGTGCGTTGTTGGTTGGTACCTAGGTTTTCTCAAGGAGTGAAAGAGGGGCAAGCGTTCTGAGGTAGTCGAAAGCCCACTCTTAGTACTTGATCAGAGTAAGTATTTGTTTTTGCCTTGCTTTTCAGTTTGAGGCCGAATACTTTTTGATGGTGCTATAAGTTATCAAATGTGGATGTAAACTACATGTTTATGCAGTCTCAATTAATAAGGTTTGTTGTAACGCAGAAATCCATCAAAGAGTTTTTGGGATTAATATTCGTCAACAATTAAAGCGGACTTAACTACACTCGTTCGATCAAGGCAGCTATCAATGTTATTTCGGTTTAGGCATTAAAAGAGGATGATAAATCCTATTAATTGAAGGACTAACTAAGTGCCTTGATCGAATATAGGTTTTGCGCTCGTGGGTTTCTGCGCCTCTTCGCAAAAAGGTGTGTACTCACGCAGTTCAGATCGTAGAATGGCGAAAAGCCAAAAAGCCAAAAAGCTAAAAAGTACAGTAACGGTAGCCACACGGGTACACGAGTGTACTTATGGAAAATTTGATATGATGGTAGAGGCCACCATGAGCAACCTCATGGGCTTAGGCTATTTTTGGGCCAAATTGGGCCCACATGGGCTAGTGGACCCCACACGGGTAATTAGCATGGACATGCAGGAAATATTGGACCTGGCTATGTCGTTCACATGCGTAAGGTCAAATTTGGGCTTAGCGGGCCACACGAGCATGTGGGCCCTACTTTGGCCACATAATGGGCATTGGGCCCAATTGTACTATTTTATTGCTAATGGTTGCATGGGTCGTATGAGACGACTGTGGACCTACTGATGGGTCAGTAAGTGTACCTAGACCGAACTGAGAAGTAACCATTTTTAGCTACCAGACTTAGGTCTCGAGTTTTAAAAGAAAACAACATTTTACAAGATAAGCACAAGTACGAAAATGTTTTCAAAGAAAAGCTTCTGCTATAAATGAATATTGAAAGTTTAATAACGTTTTTAAAGAAAAGAGTTTTTCGTCAACAACATAAGGTTTTTAATCAACCCTTAATATACTAGAAGAGGCTAAACCTAGTCTGGATTTTTAATGGCATTTCATTTTAAAAGCTAATAGCTCAACAAACAATGCACGTTTTGAAAGTGAAAACCCATTTTGAAGTTATTATTTAATAGTGAATAGACCAAATGATTTCGAGGTTTTCCAACAACATCAAATTTTACATTTCACTATTCAATGTGACACCACCAGATTAGGCCATAACATCTGGTTCGGGTTTGGGGTGTTACACTTTCATTTACTCTATCTTCTCGATTGAATTAGCATGCTTTCTCTTTACATTGATTGTATATTTTTTAAGAAAATAATGAGGAACTAATTCTTCTATGGGGATTAGCGAGTAGAGGTATGATCTGTTAATTGTTTGTAGGGTTACTCAATGGATCAACTGCTTAGGAAAGGGAGAACGTGAAACAAACCTTAGGCCTAACAACCCTGGGAAGTCATCAATGTGGGAATCAACCCAAAATTGGTATTGACCACCCGTGAACACCTTAACCCAAAACCAGTCTGGACTGTGAGGTCAAAAGATAAGTAGTTCTTGCTAACTCATTACGTTAGTGGAAAATCGAAAGATCCTGGTAGGGTAGCGACTAGTTAATTAACGTGGAACCCGAAGTGACAATTAATGGAGATTACCAAAGCGATCTAATTACCCATAATCAGATTTAAGTTATTATTTCTTGTTAGCCTCTTGAATTTTATCTTTTTATGCTATTTTATTTTCATCATTATAAAAACCCCAAAAATCCTTTATTTTATATCCTTCTTACTATAACTAAATTTAAAAGTACTAATTAGATACTTTAGTGTTTAGGTTAGAATTGATCTAGCACTCGCCTCCCTTGAGTATAATCCTCGGAGTTCTCACCCACTCTGTTGTAAAACTGTATTACAACTAGACCCGTATACTTGCAGATACTGCCTCATAATTCTTCATTTTATTGTAGTATTCACACTCTAGACTTTTGTACATCTGGAGGCAGTCAGCAGTCTAGAACGTGGGTGGTTGTGGGGTAGTCTATGGTCGCAGCTCCAAGCCATTCCTCTTGGCATAATGAGTCATGATCAATTGGAATATATCCATGCCCTTTGTAATATACTCAAGATGGGCTCACATGATTGGGTTGTCACCCATAAAAACTATTGAAGTCGTCTTCTTTATGTGTACCCTCATGAAAATGGTTGTGGCTCCTCCACCGATTCTGGAAGCCCACAGTCTTGAGTGTATTCCCGATTGGCTGCCACTTGTTCATTTTACTCTTCCACTCGATTTGAATTCTTGTTGTAGAAATGCTCAAAGATGACATCCTTTAATATGTCTTTTGGTGGGTAGGTCGATTCTTCAACATCAATCTCAATACTTGCTCATCTATACATTTTCATAATTAAGTGTGGATACGGAAGTCCTTGAGTATGCCCCTCATCACATTGCCTCATGTTATGGATGACCCAGTCCCTCACATTGATCTTTCGATCCTGCAAAATAGAATACAACAAAATAGAATGATCACAAGTAACTTTCATGATGTGCTATGTAGGAAATAAATTTGCTCATAAGAAATACATCCACATTTTAGCCTCGGGAATCATTATAGGTTGTTTAAATCTTATTGGTTCTTTAGTTATGGCTTTCAAACCCAAGTTCCCCTGCCCTTAGTTAAAAAATCAATGATCTCATCATAATTCACCTCCATAGTTAAAAAATCATTGATCTCATCATGTATGTTTTCAGGAAATACATCCACTTGATCGCCACTAGACGTGCGAATGTCATGACTGGAAATACTACAGTAAAAGGTTATAAAATAGATAGCGGTGTCCACAAGTATACAGGTCAAATTGAAATATAATGTGTTTACTATGAAACACTCGGTAAGTATTCCGAGGATCGTACCCAAGGGATTGCATATTGGAGAAAATCACTATTAAATTTATTATAGAAAATAAGTACTAATCTGGTTGAGATTAGGTCAAATTGAAATATAATGTGTTTATAATGAAACACTCGGTAAGTATTCCGAGGATCGTACCCAAGGGATTGCATATTGGAGAAAATCACTATTAAATTTATTATAGAAAAAAAGTACTAATCTAGTTGAGATATGAATTAGTAGTGAAAATCCAAAGCAATAGTAAAATTAATTAATTAAACCTAAACTAAAACTATCCCTAAGTTAACTATCGATTTCTTCTATTCCTTGTTTCAATTATACGAGCCCCTCTTAGCCTAGAATCAATTGTAACCCTAATTATTAATTAAGTCAACAATTACACTTAATTAAGTATTTACCACCCTTAGCCAAGAATACCCTCTTGGTCTCATGTTCACTAAGGATTACTACCTAAGATACCCTCTCGGTCTCACTGCTTGGCACAAGTTCTACTCAACAGGACACCCTCTCAACCTCACGTACCTAGATATTCTACTAGGGGTGCCACTTCTAAGTATACTAAGTCCCTTGAATAAACATTGAATTTTAGGTTATTATTTACTCTATTTATTAATTAATTGAAACAACCAAATCATGTGAAATAAATATTAAGCACAAAATATATTCAAATATTCATACGAGCATTCAATTGATCAAAATATAAATAAAAGAATAAGGATAAGAGAATGCCCATGAATTAATCGATGAAATAGCACAATTCCAAAATATCCTGCTCTTGCGATTGTCTAACTTCGAAATAGGATCCTTTGATTAAGTGAACATAATAAAAACTAAACTAAAAACTAAAGAAAACTATGTAAATAAATCTTTCTGTCTAGGTCAACTCCACTTCTAATGTGGTTATAATGTGACTCATATAAGTTATATTCAAGGTATTAGGTGCCTAAGTTACCCTTGAAGCATGTAGGGTTTCATGGGACAAAGAAACCCTAATAGGCTATTAAAACGTGGCCGCACTTATCCAAGTTTTTGTTACGTCGTCGTGACGTCAAAGAACCTCTTCTTGTGACATTACCTGTATTTTGTCCTTGGTAGCTTTAATGTTTAGTGTTGCGACATTGCATGCTAGTGTCGTGACACAGAAGTTGTCCCTTCTATTCCTTGGCCTGAAATGATATCATGCACACTCAAGTAGCCCATTAGCCATACCTTAGGCCCGAATTGGCTTAATGGGTCATTGAAACACCTAAAAATACGTAGAAATGCTTATTTTACCAAAAATTAAACATTAAATGCTAAAATGTTAAACTAATCAAAATAACACTAAATTATGTTGAAAACAAGCTTATTAAATGCCAAAAAGATCTTGATTTGCCACCATGAATTGTGGCAGATCAACATCTTTATCCTTTATGATTTACATTAATAATCCTGGTAACTCTAGTTTTGTTGGAGTGATTCAAGCTACCAAGGCTTCAAGAATATGGGGTTGTCCCTATGTTCCACGAGCCGGGCCAATTCAAACAGGTCACATCTCATTTAATTGTTTGACCTATATGGGACGTTTTGTGCGCATTGGTCACAGGCTTTGATCTGCGACCCGTGACATTTTCCCGCACCCATTATTGCTATACCCTTTTCGCGTCCTCAAAATGACATTGGTTTGGCTCGTCCTAAAATGGTCTCAATACCTTGATTCCCAACTAATCTCTCTCTTGGGTAGTTTCGCTCCTCGAAACATTTGCGTCGGCTTATGTTTCGATTGTCGCGTAACTTGAACTGTATTTCTCTAGTACATTTTGATTGTAAGAGGCTACTGCTCTTGTCTCTATTATGACTTGCCTCGACCAGGATCCTCTTGATCCTCATAAATAGGCATCAACATCCTCACTTGAACATCGAATTAGTTAGATCTGATACCCTAAGTGTAGTATTTTTGTCAAAATAAACTTGTTATCTTTTTGAATAGATTGGTTAATAAAACAAATTCATGAATTACATTAATATACTTTGTATAATTGTCCTCATATGGTTTTTGCATGCAACAAAAAATGGAAGCAAACATTGCTTATTAGTAAGTTTAAATTAATACTGAGCAGTATTACGTGGTCGGATCATAATATGAAAAGACAACTTGTATTAGTAGATAAACTTAAACATGTCCTTAGTCGAACCAGAAATGAGCAAACTAGTTGAAAGTCTAATATGTCGTCTATTAAGTCTAATTGGGGAGATGTTTTACCTTAGGCATTGGAGCAGATGACTCCCAGAAGATAGAGATATAGATTTGGCTGACTAGACTGACAATACACCAAATTGGACCTAATAAGAATAGATCCTAAATCCGTGTATGGATTTATTCACTTATGACATTTATAGTGTGACATACCTAAATCCTGAGTGGATGACGGACTATGTATGCGTAACTTGTATACTTCGATGTAAGTAAAAGCTAGAGTTCAAATAGATAATGAACCAAAAACGGTTGCATTGAGTATATGACTTCTACAGTAGGTAATGTCATTCATAGCAGTGGAATTCATAGCTCGAGACATGGATAAATGATATTCTTTTATTGGTACTACATGGTTGATGAAAAGTAAACATAGCCACGGGTTGTTCATCTTTGTGATGAATGACTTGATTACTATGTGATAGTAATTGCTTTTCATGAAAGAAGATGTAATTATCATGAGATAAAATAGGCTCATATTGAGAGAACGAATATTATCCCAAAGAGATTAAGGATATCTTATGAGGGTAACACACTTATGAAATGGTCATTGGATGAGCATTGATCGAGTTACTTTCGTAATGGTATGTTGTTGGGGAGAGCTCAGTCACGATATTATAGTGGAATGATTTCGTGACAAAATGAGTTTACAACTAATAAGAAAAAGCTAGAACTTAATTATAAATCATTTGAACCTTAATTGCATATGTCAAATCGGTCCCTCGACTAGCTTGTTGAAACTAGAAATAAATTGCATGATAAATCAAATGAACATAAATGAATAAAAATGATCAAAATGAAGAAATGGGAAACATTTGGAAATTATTATGGTTTTCCCCAAAATGAAAATAAAAATGGAGAAATAAAATCATTTGGAAATGAATATGGTGGTGAATCAGTCGTTCATTGTTTCTTGGAAATTGTATCTAAGGTGTTTTTCTTGAACACTTGTAATCGGGAGTGCGTATACTATAAATTTTTGTGTTTTGTAGCAAATTTTAGTGTGGTTTTTGGACCACACGGCTATGTGTTACTTTAGAAATTAGGTTAATTTTCTTGTCACACGGGTTGGCCTGTAACAGTCCAATTTAGACCCTAGTCGGAATAGTGATTTTGGGACCACATATCCGAGTCAGAAAATATTTTAATATTATTTTTTTGTGTATGCGATATGTTAATTAATATCTGTGAAATTTTTGTGAATTAATTTGTCCGTTTGAGTGCTTAATTTGCAAAAACGATTAAATTGCATAAAAAGTAAAATTAACATGCCATATGTTTAATATGTTTAATTGAAATGGCTTTTGTTTATAATGGCCTTATGTGGTAATTAAACCATTTCGAAGGGTAGTGGACATTTATGGCCTTAATATGATATGTTTTATATGTTTATTTTACAAGGTTAATTTTGTAATTGAATTATTTATGTTCATTAAAGAAAACAAAAGCATGAAAATTACTGATTCTCATGTTCTTCCACCAAAAACACAAAGAAAAGAAAAGGGTTTCATGCTTTGTTATATTTGGCCATTACCAAGCTTAATTCGAGGTATGATTTTGGTCAGGTTTTGACAATTTCTACGTTTTTTGTAATCGTTGTTTCGTATACTACAAAGCCCATGTCTAAATTTCTATTTTTATTAAAGATTATGAAATGTGCCATTGAAGATTATATGAGCTTTGTGATGGAATTTGTTGTATAATGAAATATATGTGGTAGATAAACATGTTTTGTCTTTGGATTTTTGATGAATTTGAGTTATTTGGACTAAATTGTGAAAATGAGATTTTGGACGACTAAATTTGTGAAATAAATATGATATATGGGCTTATTTGAATACCATAGAAATTCGACTAGGTATAAGTGTAATGAAATTTTGTGTATTTTGTGATTTTGTCAATTAGGAACTAAATTGTCCAAATGTGAAAATGTGGAGGCTAATTTGTAAATTTCCCTAAATATGAGTATGTGGATTGATTTGGATGAAATTAAGATTGAATTAGCTAAATTTGGATGTGTTTAGATCAAGAAACAAAGAAAACAGATTTAGATCGAGGAAAGTCGAAAGTCGTTGAATAGCAGATCATTATCGTTCGAACCGTACGAGGTAAGTCAATATACAAATAAATGTACTGTTTATTAAATTATACCTATGTGTTCTGTAATTGCTATTGAAAGATCATGAGAATCAAATGAATGTAATCTGAGATATTTCGATAACATGATTTTTTGTGAAAAGCTCTATATGAACCAAGGAACTTTGAGATGTGATTTCGTGTAAGACCACGTCAGGGATGTTGGCATCGATCTGAGATATAGTGTAAGATCGTGTCTGGAACACAGGCTTTGATTAGATTTTACGTGTAAGACCATGTTTGGGACATCGGCATCGTATTTGATTTCGTGTAAGACCCTGTCTGGGACAGTGGCATCGATATTTGAATACATGTAAGACCACGTCTGGGACGTTAGCATTGTACAAGCTTTTTTAGCTTACTGTATATCTAATTGTTTCCGAAAGACTTATTGAGCAACTACGAGAGATAATGTATGAATGAATGTGTATCCGGTTCAGCTACGTTTGTATCATACTAAAAATCTGAACATGAAAGGCATGTTTATATGAAATGATAAGTATGTGATAAGTATAAGTTCATGGAAATGAAATGTGTTATATGTGAGATTGAATTGAGAACATATTATATTTGTGTATACATATATTTGTGTTTACATATGAGTATGTGATAGCTCATGAAAGGTTAAGTGAATGGTTATGATATTTATGCTATTAAGATGATTTATATGTGAATTATCTTTTGAATTTATTTGTATGTAGATTACTAAGCTCTTTATAGCTTACTCTGTGTACTTTTCAACTATTTTATAGATATCATTGCTACAGGGAGTTTGGGGATTGTCAAGGATCATCACCACACTATCGAACCTTGTTTTGGTACCCTTTTTGAATGTGTAAATGTGTAGAATGGCATGTATAGTCTAGATATTATGAGATATGTTTTGAGTTGTAAATGAGTTATGCCATGTGATATGGCTAACTAATGGATATATATATATATATATGCTATTTTTGGTATATGACTTGTGAAACAAATATGGTATGTTTATATGGAAAATTTGGCCTAATAAGAAAAGGTCATTTTGGGATGAATATGTTAGGAATTTGGTAAGTTTTGATATGAGATGGAATATGTTATAAAATGAATTATGTTTCATAAGTTTTGGTATGGAATTGACTTATATTTTGGCATGAATTAGTATTGTTATATAGTATGATTGTAGATGATGATTTTATGACATGAAATGTGTGTATATTGGTTGCGATTCGGCTGAGAATAATGGTATAGAATGTGTTGGTTTTGGCTTGTAGGGATGACCCAAAAAGGGTGGCAAGGTTGGCTTTTCGAATGGCCTATTTTTGTCCACACATGTAGAGACACAGGCGTGTGTCTCGGCTATGTGTGACATACGGTCATAGTACACGGCTGTGTGTCCCCTGGGGTACCCTTTTGAATTAAGTCAGTGTACTATACAAGTTTGACACAGCCTAGACACACGGGCGTGTCTAGTGGCCATGGGTGGCACATGATTTGGCACATGGGCGTGTGGTCGGCCGTGTGCACAAGTCAGTAGCTCCCTTAATTTTTACACGGCCGACCACACGCTCGTGTCTCGTGGCCATGTGAACAAGTCAGTATGTATGCCCTGTTTTGCCATGGCCTAGACACATAGGCGTGTCTGGTGGTCGTGTAAGGCACACGGTCTGACCACACGGGCGTGTGACCTCTATAGCTTTGAAAAATGTTCAAGTTTTGAAAAATTTTCTAAGTATTCAGTTTAGTCTCGACCTTCTTCTAATGCATGTTTAAAGTCTCGAAGACCTTCATAAGGGACTCATTGATGATGTATGGTTATGATATGATGTTGATCATTACGAAATGTTTGAAAAGTTTTGAATTATCTGGTAATGCTTCTAACCCTAGTCTGGCAATGGATACGGGTTAGGGTTACATGGCCACAAGGCCGTGTGACCTTAATTTGGGATTTTTGTTGACCGGACATGGCCTGGGGAGGTTTCACACGGCCTGAGACACGGCTATGTCTCCTCTACTTCTTTTTGTGAAATTTTGCCACATGGGAACAAAGAGTTATACAACCCGCCCACACGGCCATGTATCTCATCCACATGGCTGTGTCCCCAAGCCACACGGTCGTGTGTCCTTTTTATACGGTCTGGACCTTCCCACACGACCATGTGGTCCTATTTTTGTAGTTTTTCTTTTATTTTTGCATTTTTTTCATTTTAGTCCCTAAGAGATTTCTTGCTTATTTAAGCCTCTGTAAGAGTATTTAGGACACTATTTCTGTTTGAGGGAAGTCTATAAAGGGAGTAACACTGCTTGAATTTATTTATGTATATGTAATCATAAGATTTAATTTTGTTAGTCACATAAGGGCTTCTATGATATGGTATGTTAAATTTGGAATATGAAAGATAGCTGGAAATTCAGTATATTTTTATTTCGCTACTTTATAACTGAATATGAATAGGTCTAATTTTGATTCTACTAAACAAATCTTGTTGCAAATGTGTTTATTGATTATGGAATATGAAGATAAGCATGTTCGATTTTATATATCCGTATGCATGATACTGCTTGCATTTGCATTTGGGGTAGAAATTTGATTTTGAAGAGAATGAAGTTTGATTTGGCAGTTAACTTGAATTGATATTATTTAGCAGTAAAATCGCAATTATGTTAGCAGCATGACTGCATAACAATCATGTGGTACACGACCACTTCAAGGTGTGCTTCAATTGGATGGGTCCACCATAACCCAACATTGGTGTGTAGAGGTGGGAAAGGGTCTAGTATACCCTTATTGGTGTGTGATGGATAATGGAGTTAGTGTGTAACGGTTGGATAGACGGGTCTTTCTCCATATTGCATTTGAATAAGATATTTTCCTAGTACTATGATGCTTTACTCTGATATGATATCTAATTGTGATTCGAATTTTGCTTTTGTAAGTTTGAGTGGTTGTGTGTTACTACATTTGTTTGCTTCTTTTTTACTCTGCTTAATTATATTTTTGCTAAACTCATACTTGGCTTCATAGCTCACCCCCTTAGTTTTCCCTTTTCAGTTAATTCGTGAAGTTAGGTCTCAAACTTAGCGAATTGAAGGTCTTGAAATTTCTCAATTTTTGGTTTGGTTCAATAAGTTTTTCGTAAGATTTAAAAAATTATTTGTAATCAAATTGTCAATCTGTTTATATGAACAATGGTATGGGTTTTGATTTTAGACTCGTAAAGTTGTAGGTTTTTGGTTTTTGAACTAAATTTTTGATTTCATGCAAAAGTTTTAGCCAATTGAACTGCTACTTTTCTTTAATAATCACTGGGTTTTCAAGTAGTAAATTTTGGATTTCGGAATAAAGTAAGATGTCAATTTTTTGGCTGCAAAACTGGTTTTGAAATTTTAGTTTACAAAACTCTTAAATGATTTGATTGCAAAGTGATACAAGTGCTAATTGGGTTTTAAACAAATTTAAGTGATGATTAAACCAAAGTTTGGTTAACGAAAGATAAATTTAATACTAGATTTCATTAAACGTAAGGAAAAGTGGTTTTCGAAATGAAATTAAGAAATTTGATCGGTATTTTTTTGTGAGCCATTCCAGTGGCCAATGTGACCTCCAGAATCCAACCGAAACTTCTGGGTCAGGTTTTGGGGTGTTAGACCTCATGTTAATGAGAGGGATAGCAAACCCTAGTATTATTAACTAGGGTTGTCACCCCCTACACTCCTAGATAGAATAACAGTTTATTTTGCTAGTTGAAATAAACTTCTAGAATTCAACAAGGGTTTTACCTCCTCTCCTTACAAATAAATGGCAGCGGCAGGGCTATTTACACAATTTTAAGATATTGTTACTCTGCTCTAAAATAGAGAGAATTTATTCTCGACTATTAAATCTATTTTTTGGAATAATAATTCTACTGGTGTCTATTTGAGAGGAGATTTTTTGTTTTCACACTTAAACAAAGAAAACTATTCCTAGCTTTGTGTTTTGATTCGAATTCTTCGAGCCCACACTCGAAGCAGTTCGTAATACGAGAATAGAGGAGAATTTGTTTGGTTGAAATCCAAAAATGACAAGGATCTATCTATTTAAAAAACACATATGCAAATTGAGTTTAGGGTTTATTAATACAAATATCATAAATCGGCTCGATTTTCAAAATTTTAATTTTCTATTGTGCAAGAAAACTGTTTTTGAACCATATTTTTTCCAATAGGGTTAACCTTGAGTATTGCTACTTACTCTGGTCTATAAACCTCTTGGCTTACCCGTTTCAGAACTCTGAAAGGGCCCCTGTGTCTTTACCAAGCCAATGGTAAGTCAGAATGCAAAACATTAGCAGAGTATTTGAGATGTACCTCGCCTGTTGCATTTACTTTCTCTAATTGCCCAGTTTGGTTTACTACCTTTCTCCCAAATTTTGATGCACAACCCACCTCTCTCATATGTGGTAGCCCCACTGATAACTCTACAGGAAGCATATCAGTTCGTTGCCTCTCTAGCATTTCCAAAGGGGCTTTCTTAGCACTCTAATCCACCAAGTTGATGTTCTTACCACACAGAACATCCTTGACTAGCTAGGTGGCTGACAATACCTTGGTTCTACCTCTTGTGTCTTGACTCACCAACACAATACATTGTTGGTTTTGAGTAGTTAAGATACATAAATAATCGACAAAAAGGAACCAACAAAGAATTAATCCTTTGAAGGAAATTCAAGTTAAGAACAAAGTCGTAATCATCCAAGTGAATTACCTCAAAGTCTTTCTTGCCTTTCCACCAATTGGTCTATAACTTAACTCTTTGTGCTACTCCCATAGTTGGTACCTCATCAAAATTTAAGGTCTTGATCTTCTTGGTCATTTTGCTAATCGAGAGACCAAGTTTACCCATGGCTTTCCCTAATATGAATAAGTTTGATGCCCTTATATCAATAAGAGCTCTTCTTCTTTGACCTGCAATGTTGATGTCCACATACATCAACCCTTTCTGCTTGTGATTCCTCTTCACCTTAGCAGAGTGCACAATCAAACCAAGTCTCATAATTGTATTGTCTAGTACATCATCCTTTTTTATGGCATAAAACATATACTTTTTAGGGCAACCCCTCACCATATGCGAACTATTACAAATGAAGCATTTCACTGGCCCTTTCATTTTGTTGTTGGGCTTCCACTTCCCATTAGGTGGTTTCCCATTGCCACAATCCTTACCATTGCCACTGTTTGCATGGTCTCCCCCACCATTGTCTGTCTCTTTGGGCTTAAAGACTTGAACTTGTATTTTTTTAGACCAAGCTCGATAAAGGACTCTGCTTCAGTCATGGCTATAGTAATCTTAATGATACCTTATCGATGCAACTCTTACTTTGCCAAAGGCTTTAACCCATCTTCAAACCATTAGAATGATTGTTTCTCACTTAGATTAGAGATTTGAAGCATCAACTCACTAAACTCTTAAACATACTCTTGAATAATGCCATGTTGTGTAATCTAGTACAACTTAGCTTAAGCCTCATTCTCAGCATACTGTGGGTAAAATTACTTCTTGAACTCCATTTGAAACTCCTCCCAAGTTTTGATTGCAGCCCTACCTCGCTTCTCATTTGCGGCCCTATGACCCTACCACAAGAGAGCGACATCAATAAAATAGATATCAACAATGTTTACCTTAGTGGCATTGATATGCGTGATATGAAGTAATAAAATTTATAATAATGATCGCACCAAAAACTAACTATTATCACGACTTTAAGGCAAGAGCACCTATCAATCAGTAGTATAGTTTAGTGGCAAGACCGAGATATCGTACCCAAGGGAACCAAAAATACTAGTACTTACTTCCTTTCTATTATTTAACCTAAAAATAAAAGGGGTTTTTATGAAACTAAACTAATTCTAAAACTAACTATGAATGCATAAAAAGTAAATTGGGGAAAAACTTTTAGGAAAAACTGATTGACTTGGACAATACTCAAGGGAGAATCCACCTAGACTTCACTTGTTATAGATTCTTGAGCTAGACGATTTATTCACTTGACTTGATCCGTAGAGATCCCTGACTTATGTTAATACCTCCATCGAGGATAAGAACAACTAATCCTAGGTTGATTAACTGAAATCTCTTTCTAGTTAAAACCCCTAGTTAAAACCCTTAATCCGGCAGATTTATGTCGCCCTATGTCTAGGGTTACATGCAACTCCGCTTAATTATGCTAGATCTACTCTTAAACAGAGACTTTTGCTCCTCTGAATAAGCACATCTGTTTCTTGAATTAATACCTAGGATTATTAAAACAAGAATTAAGAACACATAATTAAGAACAATTCAAGTATTTATCATATAACTCAAGATAAAATAATAACAAGATCTGTCTTAGGTTTCATCCCCCTCAAGTATTTGAGGAGTTTAGTTCATAGTTAATAAAGAAAACATCTTAGAAGAATAAAAATAACAAAACATAAAGAAGCCAAAAACCCTTGAAGGATTGAAGGGAGATCTTCTGTCTTGATGTAGAATTCGGCTTCTGGGATGAATCAATCGGCTTCCCTTGGAGTAACTCCTTGCTTTCACTCTCTGTGTTGGTAGAAATACGGCACTCTCTTATGGGAGAAAAGGCACTCCCTTAGTGGGAAATAAGCACACCCTTGAAGTTGCCTCCTAGGGTCTTTATATAGAGTTTTGGAATGCCTTTCTTAGCCTCTAAGTATCCAAATCCGAGTGAAATTGAACTTCCTCACGACAGGGACATGCCCGTGGGCCATGCCCGTGTAGATCGATAGGAGGCCGTATGCGAGACTGTTGATGGTAGCACAGCCGTGTGGTCAGGCCATGCTTGTCGGGGTTGGGCCGTGTTGGACCTTATGTGGCACGGCCGTGTGATGAATCCTTGGGCCGTGTTGTTTTTACATTTTGGCCTATTTTCTCTGTTTTTGGCCCGTTTTTCGTTCCTTTCTCTTCCCTATGCTCTCCTGAGTATAAAACATGAAATAGAAGGATTAAGAGCACCAATTTCCACAAATTCAATGATAATTCATCTAGAAATTAAGCTAAGCATGAGGTAAAAATATGTATAAATTATCATTTATCAAATACCCCCACACTTAAGCCTTTGCTTGTCCTCAAGCAAAATCTCAACCCACAATCAAGAATCATTCTTCTCAACTCACAATCTTTATCAATAATGTTTCAAACTAATTCATAAGTATTCATACAATGAAAATTCAATCAGAAGAACATTAAAGATTCAATTACTCTAAGTTGAGAATTTTATCATCGAAACATAGGTTTTCTCCCTTCTCCTAAGCGATTGTCTCTCGATAAAAAATCAACAGGAATTGACATTCTCACTAAAGATTCACTTTATCCACTCAAAGTGTTTAGGGTTCAAAAATTAAGCACTCTCTAGTCAATCTGAAAAGTTATTACCATAAGCTTGCAAGAAAATCAAATATCCACCACTATAGATTGATATGATACATCGATCAAAAGGTCTTTCAACGATTGTAATAGGGCTTTGGTTAGGGGTGTTGTCACAAGCTGAAAAAGAAAGGGTTAGAATCGAGATTGAACTGAAAAATTATCTAGCTAGAAAAATATCTATTACTGGAACATATTTCTAGAGCTAAGCTTTATGATGACATTATTCTAGCCTTGGTAGCCTTAAAATATGCAAAAAAGTGTTAACTATGAACTACAATTGAATTAACTGTTTTTTTAAGAACAATTCAAGTACAATACAATAAATTGAATATTTACAACTTTACAGCCTGGAAAAGAGAATAAAGCTAGATAATAATTCAACTCGAATCTTGACAAAAAATAGGGATCAAAGTAATTGAATGGGATTCAACAAAAACAGGTTATGGGTTAATATTAAAGGTAAGTCAAAGAATAGGTTGTTAGGCTCCATGGGGTTCACTAAGGGTTAATTTATGGACGTAGGTTTTTATGGAGTGAGTGGGTTAAATCCTAAGTGCCTTTATCATCTCAGTGTATCAAATCAATGATGTGGTCTTGACATGTATAATCAAAGCAAGTTCTAGAATAACAAATCAGTATTGACTCACTCAAAGCAACAATAAAAGTGAGCACGAAAGAATGTATGCTCAAAAGGCTCAAAATTCTCACCAGAATTGTGGCTTTTGATGTCAATCCTGCGAATTTCAAATCTCAAGATAATACTTAAAATTAGGGAAAATAACTTATGAAAAAAATTAGATTCTCAAAAATTTCAACTTATCATGCTTGATTCCCTAGTGTTTTAAAGTTTGAATAATCAAAGTACAAGCGCCTATGTCTTAATTCTCAACATATCAATAAAAATCATAAATTAATCAGAATTAATTCCTAACAGAAGATTGAAGATGGTCTTGAGAACAATGCAACAAGTTAGTTTAAAAATTTTTAGGGATTTCAAGAAGAATGTAATGACTGAAAGTAAGTTTCCCTCCACACTTAAGATGTACATTGCCCTCAATGTACAAAGATAACATTAGTAGCAATAGAAGCACAAGATCATAAAATAGGGGAAGAGATGAAACTCCCTACTTTAGATGGATTAGTGAGGTGGTGGTGCCTATAGAGTGTCTGGGACAAAGGAAGGTGCGGAGGTAGATACTCCGGTGGTAGTGGTGTTTGTTTGTCCACCACTTTCATGTTGTGAGTGTAGGCTTTGGCGGTGTCAAATGGGTGAGGTTGAAGCAAGGTTCCCATTAGGTTTTTGTTTTGAGCTGTAGAGCTCCTTTGAAACTGTGAAAGCACTTATCATTTTTAGGGAATTTCAAAATTACTCGTTAGGAGATAGCTGATAGGAAACAATTGAAATAAAATAAACTAAATCTAAAATACTAATATTTAAATAATGAAAAAGATAAAATGAAAGAAAATAAAAAAAAAGTAAAAGAGAAATTAAAATATAAGAAAAGAGGATTAGAAAGGCCTAATCCTCAGATGGCTGGCGCAGTGGTGGTGGTGCGGTGATGTGAAGGTGCTGACAAATCTACTGAAGTGTGGCATCGATATGATCGAATTGCTGGAAGCATTGCTTCTCAAATTGTGATAGGTTCTCAGATATGTCAGCGTATGAAGCTGCCGCATAAACTGGACGGCGAGGGGGTGGTGGCTCAGTAGGTGCATCCTCCTCCGATGGCGGGACATCATTAGGAATGTCCTAAGGATCCTCCTACTCGGTATCTCTAAGTAGATGGTACTGTGGAGGATCAGTCCCACGGCAGTGCTGGATCATCCTCATGTGAAGCATGCTCTGGATACCTTGTGGGGACATCTGGCCCACTAAAGTGTATGAAGATGTCTAGGCTGCGGTGTTGAATAGGCCGAAGTAGCGGCCTAATCTCGTGATGTATGGACCCATGGAAATTACGCCTCGCCGATGCCTCTCTGTCTAATGCTGGATTGCATGGGCGATGAAGTAAGCTAAGTCGATAACATACGTATTCGCCATGCACCACAGGAAGTAGGCGTCGTGGGTGCTGACGACCCCTATGCTCTCGCGTCTGCCTGTCAGTGTATGTGCGAGAAGGGTATGCAGGTACCTCAAAGGTGGGACGAGGTTAGTCACTTTAGAGCGACTAGGGTCGTATGTTGATGATGCAGGGACTAGGGCCTCCCAACACCTAGATGGTGATAGATAGATATGGCGGTGAAGCTTGGAAAGGTCCTCCTCTTCCATAAATTGCTCGATGTAGAGACCGAGAGCTATGCCAAATTCTGGGACACTAAGCTATCGTACGAGACCTCTTAACCGAAACTGTACTGCCCCTGGATCATCGTATCTATTCATCACAGTCTGAAGTTGGAACGTGGAACAGAACTCGAGAGTGAGTTCCAAGTATGTGGGTTCCATGATCCAGAAAAACTGTTCCCACGGATCGGTCATCAATAAGGCCCAGACCTCGTTTGTTAGGTGTATTTGCTCGAGGGTGGCCCAATCTATGCATCGGCCAGTGGTTAGAGGGCGAGCTCGGAGTATCTAAAATCGTTCCTTCTGGGAGGCTTGCGAAAAATGGAGGAAAGGATGGCGGTTCTCAGCAATGGGTCGCGAGGACGAACCACTAGGTCCCTTGCATTTCTTCAAAGGCGGGACGGCAGCTTTCTTACCGTGTGATATCGACATAATGCTAAAAACAAAATAATAAACATTAGTCCTAAAAATTGAAATTAAATTGCATCAAGAACTATGGAAAATAAGAAATATTTATGATTTAAATGACAATGTGACTAAAACAATTTGGAATGAAATATGGACTAACCTAAATAATATAATTTATCCATCCTGACATGATATCAAATTTAAGAAACATAGGTATGTATTTATACTACATGCATATGAGTTGTGATAGGAAAAAGTGGCAATCAAATATGAATCATAGTGGCATGAAATCATAAAGCTCCCTATAACAATCTAGATTATTCATGGTAATCCCATCAATTCCATACTTAAAACAATGCTAAGGCTAAATACAATATGATAGTAATAAAAGAATAGAATAAAATAGAAAAAATTTGAAAGAAAAATGAGAAAATAAAACCAAATAGGAGAGGAATGAGCTAGAGCACGGTCGTGGGTGAGGCGGCATAGGCGTGGAAGCACTGTGGATGTCGGCGGCACCGATAGGGAGGTTTGGGGTAGGGTTTGGGTGGGAGGATTTTAGGGTTTTTGATGAGAAAGATGATGAATAGTGGCCCCTTTATATAAATTTTGGGTCACACGGGCAAGGCACACGCCCGTGTGGCTCGGGTTTTGTCCGTGTTGCTCAAAATTTGGAGATTTTGGCGCGCCTGGTTCGAGACACACGCCCTTGTATCGAGGGCGTGTTAAGGCACACGGCCATGTCGCATGGCCGTGTCCGAAGGTGTTCGCTTCCCACACGGTCATATAAGAGGTCACACGCCCGTGTCGGATTTGACAGTGTCGACCATGGTCTTAGGGCACGGGCGTGTCACACGCCCGTGTTGGGGTCACACAGCCGTATCACACGGCTGTGTCGTTCTCGTTTCAGCCCGTGTCTCAATTGACAGTGTTGGCCACGGTTTGGAGACACGGGCGTGGCACTTTGTCGTAGCCCGTGTTCTTGGAAAATTTTACCCTACTTATATACGGCCATGTTGCACAACCATGTCTCTGCTTATAGCGTCCCTACGGCCTTAGACACGCCCGTGGGCATGGCCGTGTGGTCCTAAAATTCTGCATTTCAAAAGGGTTAGTTGACTCAAATGAAAATAAAAGAGACATTTCTAAGTTAGTGCTCGGGTTGCCTCTCGAGAAGCGCTTATTTAGAGTCTAAGCTTGACTTTACCTGGATGTATCATAAGGGGATTTCGTGGAGCTGAAGCTCCTCCCTGTTATCTTTAAAATTCTCACCTCTGTAATGTTTAAGCCGATGGCCATTTACCTTGAAAGTACCGTAATTTGGGTGAGTTACCTCAACTATGCCGTATAGAAAGACAGTTTGAACAGTAAATGGACTTGATCACCTTGATTTAAGTTTTCCAGGAAATAGTTTCAGCCTTGAGTTGTAGAGTAAGACAAGATCACCGGTTTTGAACTATTTTGGTTGTCTCAGTCGTTTGTCATAGCGTTGTTTCATGGCTTCCTTATATAGTCGTGAGCTCTCGTAGGCATTGCAATGCCATTCATCTAGCTCATTTAACTGCATTAGTCTTTTCTCACCTACAAGCTTAAGATCAAGATTTAAAAATTTAATAGCCCAAAATACTTTATGTTCAAGTTCAAATGGCAGATGACAGCTTTTTCCGTAGACAAGTTTATAAAGAGATGTTCCTATGGGTGTTTTAAAAGCGGTTCTATAGGCCCATAAAGCATCGTCTACTTTTCTTGACCAATCTTTTCTATTTGTTTCTATCGTTTTCTCTAAGATGCGTTTTAATTCCCTATTTGTTACTTCAACTTGACCACTAGTTTGCGAGGGATAAGGGGTAGTTGTTCTGTGGTGTACTCCATATCTCTTTAAAACTTTTTCGAATTGAGCATTGCAAAAATGAGTTCCCCTATCACCAATAATTATCCTAGGTGGTCCAAATCGAGAGAAAAGTTTCTTTAAAAAGCGTACTACCATTCTAGCATCATTAGTAGGTAAGGCTTGGGCTTCCACCCATTTTGACATATAATCAATACCCCATACATCAAATATTTCACATGAGAGTATATAGTTCTGAGGCATTTCATTATGTTGAGAGATATTACCTGTTCTCTGGCATTTATCACAAGAGGTCACATACCTATTGGCATCTCTAAAAATTGTAGGCCAGTAAGAATCTGATTCGAGTACCTTGTGAGCAGTTCTGGCTCCACTATGATGTCTTCCTATTGGTCCCGAATGGCAGTGATCTAAAATTTGATATGCTTATGTTTCAGTAACGCATCTTCAAATAACCTGATCTGTACAAATACGAAAAAGTAAAGGATCTTCCCAGAAGTAGTTTTTCACATTAGCGAAGAATCGCTTCTTTTGCTAATGGGTCAACCCTTTTGGGGTTATGGTAGCTGCTAAATAATTTGCAAAATCAGCAAACCAAGGAACTACTTTGTCTGCTAAGGCTAGGAGTTGTTCTTCAGGAAACAAGTCGTTTATTTTGTCAAGGTCTTTGGAATGTGTGTTTTCTAATCTTGAAAGGTGATCTGCTGCCAAATTTTTAGCTCCTTTCTTGACTTTTATTTCTAAGTCGAATTCCTGTATAATAGAATCCATCTTATCAATCGCGGTTTTGCATCAGTTTTAGTTAGAAGATAACGAATAGCAGAATGATCAGTATAAACAATGACTTTTAACAATATTAAATAAGATCTGAATTTATCAAATGCAAAAATAACAGCTAGCAATTCTTTTTTTGTGGTTGTATAATTTACTTGTGCAGCTGTCAGAGTTCTGCTAGCATAATAGATCGGTTGAAAGTGCTTGTCTCTTCGCTGTCCTAAAACTGCACCTACTGCAAAATCACTCGCATCGCACATTAGTTCAAAAGGTAGATTCCAATCAGGCGAAATCATAATCGGGGCATTGACTAACTTTTCCTTAAGAATGTTAAAAGATTCTAAACATTCTTGGTCAAAGTTGAAAAGCACATCTTTTTTTAGTAATTTTGTCAAAGGCTTAGCTATTTTAGAAAAATCTTTAATAAATCTGCGATAAAAACTAGCATGTCCTAAAAAACTTCTTATAGCCTTAACTGAATTAGGGGGAGGTAATTTTTCAATAGTTTCAATTTTTGCTTTGTCTACCTCTATCCCTTTACTAGAAATTTTATGTCCTAGGACAATACCTTCTTGAACCATGAAGTGGCATTTTTCCCAATTAAGCATTAAATTCGTCTATTCACATCTTATTAGAACGCGTTTTAAATTATTAAGACAAAGTTGGAAGGAATTACCAAAAACCAAAAAATCATCCATAAATACCTCCATGATGTCTTCTACGACTTCGCCAAAGATAGCTAGCATGCATCACCGAAAAGTAGCAGGAGCATTACAAAATCCAAAAGGCATTCTACAATAAGCAAACGTACCGTATGGACATGTGAATGTTGTTTTCTCCTGATCTTCTAGAGCTATCGGGATTTGGAAGTATCCAGAGAGGCCATCTAGGAAACAGTAATACATATGACCTGATAATCTTTCCAACATCTGATCGATAAAAGGTAAGGGAAAATGATCTTTTTGAGTTGCGTCATTCAGCTTTCTATAATCAATGCAAACTCTCCATCCAGTGAATGTTCTTGTAGGTATTGATTCCTTTTTGTCATTGGATACCACGGTCATGCCTCCCTTTTTAGGAACAACCTGCACAGGACTTACCCAAGAACTGTCAGAAATAGGATAAATAATGCCTGCATCTAGAAGTTTAATTACCTCATCTTTTACCACTTCCTTCATATTAGGATTTAATCATCTCTGAGCTTGCATCGATGGTTTATATTCATCTTCCATTAGAATTTTGTGGGTGCAAAAAGAAGGGCTAATTCCTGTAATGTCAAAAATCTTCCAAGCTATAGCCTTCTTGTGTTCTTTTAATACTTGAAGTAATTCATTTTTCTTTTCAGTACTTAAGTCTGATGCGATAATTACTGGTAATGTCGAATCATCTCCTAAAAATGCATATTCTAAGTGTTCAGGCAACTATTTTAATTCTAATTTAGGAAGTTCATCAATCGAAGGTTTTTGCCTCAGTTCGTCATTCATCTTAATACTTTCATAACTTATGTGCCTCGTGACAAGTTCATTAGAGTTTAACTCCTTCATTACTTCTCTAACTTCAGTATCTTCCCCCCACCTTGAACAAGACACAGTTCCAACGTGTCTGCAAGAGACATTTCCTGAAATTTATCTTGAATAAAATAATCAATAACATCTATAAAATAACAGAAGTCATCCTGTTCTCCAGAAAATCTCATAGCATCATAGATTTTAAAAATGACTTCTTCTTCACCAACTCTAAGCACTAATTTACCATCCCCTACATCGATAACGGCCCTAGCAGTAGCTAAGAATGGGCGTCCCAAAATTAAAGGCTCCTCAATATCCTCATCCATATCAAGCACAACAAAATCAACCGGGAATATAAATTTATCTACCTTTACCAGCACGTCTTCAATAATTCCCCAGGGTATTTAACAGATCTATCGGCTAATTGAATACTCATCCTAGTGGGTTTTGGTTCCCCTAGACCTAATTGCTTGAACATTTTGTAGGGCATTAGGTTAATACTAGCACCTAAATCAGCTAGGGCTTTATCAATAATTAAACTACCAATTAAGCAAGGAATAGTAAAACTCCCTGGATCTTTTAGTTTGGTCGGCAGTTTATTTTGGAGAATAGCTGAGCATTCCTCATTGAGTTCCACTGTGGCTAATTCTTCCAACTTCCTTTTATTTGTGAGTTGTTCTTTAAGTAACTTTGCATACTTCGGCATCTGTGAAATCGCTTCAACAAAAGGTAAGTTAATATGTAACTATTTAAAAAGTTCAAGAAATTTACTGAATTGAGCATTTGTGCGGTCTTTCTTCAACTTTGCCAGATATGGTATAAGTGGTTGATATTCCGTAAGTGTTGGTGGAGTACCCTCCTTGGATTCCTCTTCTGCCACTTTGTCTTTTGTAGATTCTTGAACAGGCTTCTTTTCTAATTCTGCCAATACTTTCCCATATCTTAGAGTAATTACTTAGACATGTTCTCTGGGATTTGGCTCAGTGTTACTTGGTAGTCCACGTTATGGTCTTTCTTATATTAATTTGGCAAGTTGACCAATCTGATTTTTGAGCCCTTGAATGGATACTTGTTGATTCTTTAGTGCCGCTTCGGTATTTTGGAAACGGGTTTTTGACATGGCCATAAATTTGGTAAACATCTCTTCAAGGTTCGGCTTTTTCTCCTGTTATGGTGGTGGCTTTTGAAATCCCAGAGGAGGTGGTTGTCTTTGATTTCCTTATCCTCCCCATGAAAAATTGGGGTGATTCCGCCAACCTGCATTGGAAGTGTTACTATAAGGATTATTTTAAGGTCTAGAATTATTACCCGTATAGTTTGCTTGCTTCCATGCCATGCCCATAAAAAGAGTAGTCTGGATTGAACATATTTCCTTGAGTTGTGTCGCACTGTATCACTGGTTGTGCCTACGTAGAACCAACAAAATTATTAAACTTTTTATTTAAAAGTTCTACCTGATTAGTAAGCATGGTGACAGCATCGATATTATAAACTCCTGCAGCTTTAGTCGACTTTGTCCTCATGACTTGCCACTGATAGTTATTCAGTGACATCTCTTCTATAAACTCATAAGCTGTTTCAGGTGTTTTGTTGTTGATTGTTCCTCCTGCGGCTGCATCGATCATTTGCCTTGTCGAGGGATTCAAACCGTTGTGAAAGGTTTGAACTTGTAACCACAGAGGTAACCCATGGTGAGGGCACCTTCTCAACAGATCTTTGTATCTCTCCCAGGCATCATAAAGTGTCTCTAAATCCATCTGCACAAAAAAAGAGATATCGTTTCGTAATTTAGCTGTTTTAGCTGGAGGAAAATATTTAAGTAAAATTTTTTCTATCATCTGTTCCCATGTAGTGATTGATCCTCGTGGTAAAGAATTTAACCACTATTTAGCTTTATTCTTTAGGGAAAAAGGAAATAATCGGAGGTGAATGGCATCATCAAAAACACCATTGATTTTAAAAGTATCACAGAGTTCCAAAAAGTTGGCTAAGTGTGAGTTGGAATCTTCAACCTGTAAACCATCAAACTGCACAAATTGCTAAATCATTTGAATAGTGTTAGGTTTTAATTCAAAATTATTTGCGACAATAGCAAGTCTAATAATACTAGATTGAGTACCAGCCAAACTAGGTTTAGCATAATCATACATAGTACGAGGAGCATCATCTTGGTTCACTGGTTGCGCGGCTATCACGGGAGGTGGTAGATTGTCCTGATTTGCTTCCATCTCTTCCGTAGGTTCTGGCTCTTGTTCTTGTCCTTGTTCTGGATAATGTAGGCTTCTTCTGATCTCCCTACGATTTCTACGAACTGTCGCTTCCAAGTCTTCGCCGAATAGCAGTGGTCCTTTTGGGTTTCTTCTAGTTATAAATTAGAGATACCTAGAGGAAAAGAAAATTTCAGTAAAAATAAAAATAAAAATAAAAATAAGCTAAAAATTAATAAAAATAAATATGGCTAAAGTAATAGAAATCGAGCGTTCTTAATATTTTAGTTCCCCGGCAACGGCGCCAAAAACTTGATATGCGTGATATGAAATAATAAAATTTATAATAATGATCGCACCAAAAACTAACTATTATCACGACTTTAAGGCAAGCGCACCTATCAAACAGTAGTATAGCTTAGTGGCAAGACCGAGATATCGTACCGAAGGGAACCAAAAATACTAGTACTTACTTCCTTTCTATTATTTAACCTAAAAATAAAAGGGGTTTTTATGAAACTAAACTAATTCTAAAACTAACTATGAATGCATAAAAAGTAAATTGGGGAAAACCTTTTTAGGAAAAACTGATTGATTTGGATAATACTCAAGGGAGAATCCACCTAGACTTCACTTGTTATCGATTCTTGAGCTAGACGATTTATTCACTTGACTTGATCCGTAGAGATCCCTGACTTATGTTAATACCTCCGTCGAGGATAAGAACAACTAATCCTAGGTTGATTAACTGAAATTTCTTTCTAGTTAAAACTCCTAGTCTTGCATTAACTCGATCTACAGATTCCCTTATTAGGTTTGACCCTAATCCGGCAAATTTATGTCGCCCTATGTCTAGGGTTGCATGCAACTCCGCTTAATTATGCTAGATCTACTCTTAAACAGGGACTTTTGCTCCTCTGAATAAGCATATCAGTTTCTTGAATTAATACCTAGGATTATTAAAACAAGAATTAAGAACACATAATTAAGAACAATTCAAGTATTTATCATATAACTCAAGATAAAATAATAACAAGATCTGTCTTAGGTTTCATCCCCCTCAAGTATTTGAGGAGTTTAGTTCATAGTTAATAAAGAAAACATCTCAGAAGAATAAAAATAACAAAACATAAAGAACCCAAAAACCCCTAAAGAATTGAAGGGAGATCCTCTGTCTTGATGTAGAATTCGGCTTCTGGGATGAATCAATTGGCTTCCCTTGGAGTAATTCCTTGCTTTCACTCTCTATGTTGGTAGAAATATGGCACTCTCTTGTGGGAGAAAAGGCACTCCCTTAGCGGGAAATAAGCACACCCTTGAAGTTGCCTCCTAGGGTCTTTATATAGAGTTTTGGAATGCCTTTCTTAGCCTCTAAGTATCCAAATCCGAGTGAAATTAAACATTCTCACGACAGGGACACGCCTGTGGGCCATGCCTGTGTGGATCGATAGGAGGCTGTGTGCGAGACTGTTGATGGTGGCACGGCCGTGTTGTTAGGCCGTGCTTGTCGGGGTTAGGCCGTGTTGGACCTTATGTGGCACGACCGTGTGCCACGGCCGTGTGATGAATCCTTGGGTCGTGTTGTTTTTACACTTTGGCCCATTTTCTTTGTTTTCGGCCCGTTTTTCATTCCTTTCTCTTCCCTATGCTCTCCTGAGTATAAAACATTAAATAGAAGGATTAAGAGCACCAATTTCCACAAATTCAATGGTAATTCATCCAGAAATTAAGCTAAGCATGAGGTAAAAATATGTATAAATTATCGTTTATCAGGCATCATCTTTGATGGCTATCGTACGGAAGTATTATTCCATCCCCTAGAGAAAATTGTCCACATCTCTTGTGGACCTCGTCCCCTTAAACTCTTTCTACTTTGGGTGATCCATTCTAGGTTATTTAAATGCCAAAACCAACATCCCATTACCTAGAGAAACTTTACAAATAGTGAGTTGTCTCTTGAGCTCCGCAACTTGTTCCTTCAAAGTTGTTAGCATAGCTTCGAGAGCAACATTGTTCTTGATTAGTTTCTCATTCTGATCATCCATAGAAGCATTGAGTGTCTTTCTTACCGCATCCCAATTGGAAATAAGAGCCCCTGGCACATAGTCTCTAAGCTACACTCTCATTGAGTCTAACTCATCGATACGTCCCTCAACTACCTCGAGCATTTCCTTTACACCAGCTATGTATTCTTCGAGATAAATGACTCGGCTTCTCAAAGGTGATAGCATATCCTTGAACCTACTATTTCTCTTGGACCTCTCACAGTTTTCCACTGGGACATTTTACTTCTCTCCTCCTTCTGTCATCTCAATTGGCACCTTTGAACACATCTGATACCAACTATCACAGGGCTAGAACTTTAGTCTAGAAAATCATGCGACCTTAGGCAATTTCTTTTGTAACACTTCTTACCCGTATTCAATGCTAGAACAGGGTACGAGGCATTATCGGACTTGTCACACGAATAAACATACAATTCCGAGACATAAATTTACGTCCAAATTAAAAACCATTCACATTCAATCATAACATCTCTAAAATGAGCCTATGAGGCCTAAAACATACATTAGAAGCGGTTCGGGACTAAATCAAGAACTTTAAAAAATTTTACGAAACTTAGAAAATTTTCCACTATACAGGGGTCATACACTCGTGTGGTTGTGGACACGCCCATGAGGGCAGGTCGTGTGGTCATACACGTATGTGTCCCTAACTCGTGTAACTCTCTGTTTATGACGTCATCAACATTTAGAGGTCACACAGCCAAGTCGCACGCCCGTGTTCAAGGCTGTGCTGCCCACACGGCTGAGACATACACCCATGCCTCTATCCGTGTGCTCAATACTAGGCATTCTGTTTCTCAAAACTATGGTGTAGGGGACACACGGCCTATGCACACGTCCATGGGGCTAACTATGTGTCACACACAGCCTAAACACACGCCCGTATGTCTACCTGTGTGGACAATATATAGGCTATTTACCAAGCCATTTGCCACCCTATTACAAAAACACCTTCATACCAAGTCAAGGCACTTAACATAACATACTTCAGTAATCATAATATCCACAACCAAGACATCAACACATCATTCTCATGCCATACCTATCATACTTAAACATTCCAACCATGTAACTTGCACATTCATAAAAGACACCATCATGTGAATATGGTTATTGTAACGCCTCAAAATTTTTAATTCTTGTTTTTGTGTATATGTGACATAAGTACCTGTCTACTTCAATGGTTAAGTGCTCTGGGTGTCTGTGGGAGGTCCCAAGTTCAAGCCTTGACTTGGGAAAATTTTAGTAATTTTATAAATAAAGCCTTAACTTGGCCTAAAGGGCTTAAGTTTAATAGTTGGCAATTACATATCAGAATGGACCTGCTGGTCTGGTGGATAAACGGAGTGTTAGAGTGTAGGAGGTCTAGTGTTTGAGTCTTTGCATAAGCGTGGGTTTAATTTTTACTATGTGAACTGGTGGTGTTTCGATGGAGTTGGACTTTGAGGTAGTTGAGTTGTATGGGTTAGTGGAGAGAAAAATAAAAGATGTGCATAGGAGTAGTGTCCCCTGAACTTTCTTTCCTCTTCCTCCAGTTTTGCTGACGTTTAAATTCTTTGCTCTCCCTCTTCAGTTTTGTTTTTCTTTTTCTTTCACTCTTGTCGAAATTCTCCTTGAATCCTCCTTTTTTTTCCTTTTTCTTTTTTCCTTCGTCCTTTTCTTGCATCAAGAATTGCATTGGTGTGGTTTCGGTAGGTAGTTCTTTCCTTTCTCCCGTATTTGTGTATCGTTTGAGAGGGAATCTAAATCTTTTTCTGGAATTAATGGTTTAGGCAAAGGTCTTTGAGCAGTAAATTCATTCTAGGATTGAGAAGTGGTTACAAAGGTTCTCTATTAGTGGTATGTCAAGTTTTAGGTAATTTCCTAATGACAAATTCATTAGTTTTATTCCTTAAATGGCTAAACTAAGGTTGTGTATAATGACTTTAAGGCTTTGGAGTGCTTGGGAGTGCTTACATGCCAGAAACGATACAAGGGTATACCCAAAATGCAGAAAATGGGATTTGGCAAAAAGGGAAAATTGCTTGCTGTCGAGAAATAAGAGAAATAACAGAAAATGATGTGAAAAATTGTAGAGAAAAGGAAATAAGGGTGTTGTAAACTTGGAAATCAACATTTTCCACTAAAATAGTTTTGGACCGCAACAGTAGTCTAAATTTGAAAAATCATTAAAAATAGTGGAAATTGAGTTAGAGGTTGAATAAAACATGAAATTAAATTTTATTGAGTCTAATTTTTCATGGAAGAAATAGAGTAAGCAATGGAATTGTAAATTATGAGATATAGTGAATTTTGTGAGACAAGGTCAGAATAGTTTCGGGTTCCCCTGTTCTGACTTTAGAAAATCATCAAAAATTGTAAAAAAAAAATAATTAGGGGCTTAAATTTATATTTTTAAATCTTTAATGAGTCTATTTTCAAGAGGACAAAACGGAAACATCAGCAAAATTCCGTACTAAAAGATAAATAATTTTTAGTAAGGAAATGTTGAAGCTATCAAACAGCAGAATAGGGATAAGTTTGAAGATTTTACTGTACTTATTTGATAAACTATAAATTCTTAAAAATTTAAGGTAGAAAGTTATTTGAGTCCAGTTTCAAAAACATCAAGCAAATCTTAATTTGGAATTCCGTAGCTCAAGATATAAATAATTTAGTAACAATGACTCAAGTAGACAACTTTGAATGAACATATAAGTAAATAGTGAAAATATACATGAATATTTAGCTAGCATGGGTTACATTAAAAATGGATCCCGCGGCCCAGGCCAATTTGGGCCAAGTTGGCCACACGGGTATATGGGCCTACACGGGCAGGCCACATAGGCGTGTAAGCCCATTTTTTTGAAAAGTTGTCTAAGGTTGCACGGGTCGCCCAAGTCGATTGTGGACCTACTAAAGGGTCGGTAAGCCCTACTTAAATCCCTATATGAGTGATCTGTCTGTCTGATTTCTATACCGAGCATGAATTATGGTATCTGAATGTATGTACTATAATTGCATAGTAGCATGACATCTTTTGTATGTTGCATTGCATCGGGGTAGGTTATTGTTATCTGGAGGAAGTGTCTGAAAGGCTATTAAGCCTGTTATCTGGTAGCTCTGCTGCAAATTTTTAATTATGTGCTGCATTTTGGTACAGGATGGTGTGGAGGGATGAGTGGATTGATTTAATCCCCACATGGTGTGTAAGGATGGACGGAGATGGTGTGTAGAGGCTGGTAGGTAGGATCCTGATTTTCTGCTGTTGCATATTGTATCTCAGATGGGCCAAGGCCCTAAATTATATCTAAGACTGTATCCAAATGGGCCAAGGCCCAAACTGAATCTATAATGGGCTCAAACCCCAAACTGTAATTGATTATTTTCTGATGTGTATCTGTATGTATGTTTTTTGTGGGGATTATACACTGAGTTTGCGAAACTCACCCCTTTTTCAGTTTAATCTGTACAAGTAATCCCCAGACTTAGGCGGATCGGTGTAACGAAGAGCTCAACGGTGACCACCACTACTGAACTGCTTTATTACAAGTTTTGATTTTATATTATTTTTGGTTATTTATTATTGTAATGCTGGGACTTTGGACTGTTTGATTTAAATTTGGGGTTTTATACTGTTTTTATGGATTTTATTTTAAACTGCAACTCAAGAAAACATGATTGTTCTAAAAACTAAGATTTTCGATTTCGTTAAATAATTGGTTTCAAAAGCTTCTGCTTAAAAGACATGTTTTAAAGCAAATCAACTAGTTCACATATTTCTGAATTAAATAAAAGCTAATCAACTGGAACAGTTTTTACTTGTCAATCTCGATTTCAATCCTCATTCCATGTGACATCGCTAGATTTGGCCATCACGTCTAGGCCAAGTTTGAGGTGTTACACTTATAATTAACATTAGCCAATTTCCAATGGCCTTATACAAAATAATCACTTAACCAATATAAGCCAACACCATTGGCCCAATCAACTATGACACATATACAAAATAACCAAGTCCCTATACATGCCATACTTTTAAAATGCTAAGATCATCAATACCCAAAATAAAGCCTTGATAATGTAATGCGAAACTCCGACGATTCCTAATCCCCGAGCTAGCTTGGTGACACTATAAAACAAGGGAAAGAAAAGAGGGGTAAGCTATATAGCATAGTAAGTTTATATGCAAAAAATAGACTTATATTTATAACTTAATTATACAAAATCCATAACGGAAATTGGTATAAACATTACTAAACTCTCATAGCCATTTCTTACCTAATCATAACCTTACCATAAGAGCATTACTAAACATCACATATTAAGTCATCGGTGTCCTTCCATCCAATAGTCATATGGACTTCGTACGTACCTGTATTACTTACTTTGCATGTATTTTCGTAAACTAGGCTTATTGAACCATTCAGAATCACCAAGGATACTCGTGAGTCATACATAAGTCATACAATGCCATATCCTAGATATGGTCTTACATGTAATCCAATATCGATGCAAATGTCCCAAACATGGTCTTACATGTACTACAATACCGATGTCATATCCTAGACATGGTCTTACGTGGAATCTCATCTTGATAACCTCAATGTTATGACCCTTGTATCCTGTAATGTTCCTAAGGTTCATACTGGACTTCCTCAATTATCGAATTATCATCGAACTCATTCATACAATTAAACTCATTCACATGGTCAATTATACAATTCAAGCAACATTAAAGTATTTAAACATAAATTAATGATGCATTATTTACACATAAACTTACCTCGGTACAAATGTAGTAGAATTTAACCTAATCGTCAAATACCTTGTTCTTCCCCCGATCTAGGTCCAAACTTCATTTTTCTTAATTATCAAGCTTGAAAGTTGAAGAAACCCTAGCTATGTTGAGCTTCGAAATTTTGGCTAAGGGTTGGAGAAGATGGAGAAATTTTTTGCTTTATTTTCCTTTTTTATTCTTTTATTAACCAAATGACCAAAATGCCCTTTTTGCCCTACTTTGAAATTTTACCCTTCTATGTCCATTTTAGTCCATCATGAGATATAATGGTCTAATAACTAGATAAGAATCTCTAATTTACAAATTCATTTCAATTAAGCACCTAAAGATTTTAGAACACATATTTTTCACTTTTTGCAACTTAATCTTACTAGTCAAATTTGACCATCTATCGATAAAATTTCTTAACGAAACTTTCACACATGCATTTAATCATACTATAAACCTTAAAATTTTATCACAATAAAATTTTCTACTTCGAATTTGTGGTCCCGAAACCACTGTTTCATCTCGGCCGTAAATTGGGCTGTTATAACTCTCCTCCTTTAGGGATTTTCGTCCCCAAAAATCTTATTGAAAAAAAAGTTTGGGTACTATTTTCTCATAGCTTCCTTGGGTTCCCACGTAGCCTCTTCAACCCCATGTCTTTGACACAAAACATTCACTAGGGCTATACTTTTATTTCTCAATTTTTTAACTTCTCGAGCCAAGATCATGATTGGTTCCTCATCATATGTCATATCTGGTAAAATCTCAACCTCTGTTGGAGAAATTACATGTGAAGGGTCAAAGCGATATTGTCGCAACATCGACACTTGAAACACATTATGAATCCTTTCCAATTCAGCCAGTAAAGCTAACCAATATACCACTGGTCCTATTCTTTCAATAACCTCATACGTCCCAATAAAACGTGGACTCAACTTGCTTTTACAGCCAAATCTCAGAATTTTCTTCCACGGAGATATTTTCAGAAACATTTTATTACCAATCTAAAATTTGATCTCTTTTCTTTTCAAATCCGCATATGACTTTTGTCTATCTGAAGTAGCTTTCAAACAATCACGGATTACTTTCACTTTTTCTTTAGTTTCCTTAACCAAATCAACCCCGTGAATTTGTCTCTCACTGAGCTCGATCCAATAAAAAAGAGTTCGACATTTGTGGCCATACAATGCCTCATACGGTGCCATCTTTATACTCGACTGAAAGTTATTGTTGTAAGAAAACTCAACTAAAGGTAAATACTTCTCCCAACTACCTTCAAATTCTAGAACACAACATCGGAGCATATCTTCAAGAATCTGAATTACTCTTTTCTGATTGACCATTCAGTTACGGATGAAACGCGATACTAAAATTCAATTTTGTACCCAGAACTTCTTACAACTTTTTTCAAAATCTTAAAGTAAATCTCGAATCTCTATCCGAAATAATAAAAATAGGCACTCCATGCAATCTCACAATTTCAGCTATGTACAATTCAGCTAGCTTATCAAGTAAATAGTCAGTACGTACCGGAACAGAATGAGTCGATTTCGTCAATCGATCAACAACAACCAAAACAGCATCTTTATTCTTTAGAGTCAAAGGTAAACCCGTTACGAAGTCCATCATAATCCTGTCCCATTTCCACTCGGGTACCATCACTGGCTGAAGTAAACCGAAAAGCACTTGATGTTTGGCTTTACTTGTTGGCAAGTCAAACACTTTGATATAAAATCAGAAATATCCCTTTTCATACCCGGCCACCAATACAATTTCTTTAAATCATTGTACATTTTTGTACTACTCGGATGAACAGACAAACAACCACTGTGTGTCTCGTGCAAAATTTTTTGAATCAGCTCATCATTTTTCGGAACACATACTCAATTTCAAAACATCAAGCAATCATCCGAATCAATCCAAAAATCCGAATCACTACTCAATTCACACTAAGTTCTTTTGGCTTGCAAATCACTATCACTTTTCTGAGGTTCACAAATTTTCTGAAGAAATAATGGTCTAGCTCTCATCTTGGCTATGATCGAACCATCATTAGACAAAGTCAGCTCTGTATTCATAGCTCTCAAAGCAAACAAGGACTTTTTGCTCAAAACATTCGTTACTACATTCACCTTTCCTGAATGATAATTGATTACCAACTCATAGTCTTTCAACAACTCGAGCCATCTTTGTTGTCGCAAGTTCAAATCCTTTTGATTCATCAAATACTTTAAACTCTTATGATCGATAAAAACACGGAATTTCTCACCGTACAAAGGATGACGTCAAATTTTCAAAGCAAACACAATGGCAGCCAACTCTAGATCGTGCGTCGAATAATTCTTCTCATGCAGTTTCAACTGTCTTGAGGCATAAGCTATCACCTTGCCTTCTTGCATCAATTCACAACCGAGACCATTCAATGACGCGTCGCTAAAATTTACAAACTCTTGTCCTGACTTTGGTTGCACTAACACTGGCACCTCAATCAATAAAGCTTTCAACTATCTTTTGGCATTTTTCTGTCCATTCCAACTTAACATCTTTCTGTAACAGTCTTGTCATAGGTGTACCAATCATCAAGAATCCCTTAACAAAATGTCAATAATATCTAGCTAAGCCTAGAAAATTTCTAACCTCGGATACATTCCTCGGTGGCTGCCAATCCACAATTGCCAAAATCTTACTCGGATCAACCCTTATACCTTCTGCAGAAACAATATGCCCAAAAAATCCTACCTCTCGGAGCCAAAAATCACTTTTTCTGAACTTAGCAAACAATTTCTTATCTCTCAAAATCTGCAACACAGTTCTCAAATGTTCAGCATGCTCAGACTATTCCCGAGAATAAATCAAAATATCATCAATAAACACCACTACAAACTTATCGAAGTACGGTCGAAAAATCTGATTCATCAAGTCCATAAAAATAGAAAGAGCATTAGTAAGTCCAAAAGGCATAACAAGAAACTCATAATGTTTATACCTCGTTTTAAACACAATTTTTGGCACATCCAACTCTTTACCTCTCAACTGGTAGTAGGTGAATCTCAAATCTATCTTTGAAAACACTATTTCTCCTTTCAACTGGTCAAACAAGTTATTAATCCTCAAAGGATACTTATTCTTTATAGTCACCTAGTTGAGTTGTCGGTAATCTATACACAGTCTCATGGATCCATCTTTCTTCTTTACAAATAACACTGGAGCACCCTAGGGAGAAAAACTCGGTCTCGCAAATCCCTTATCTGTCATCTCTTGCAACTGAGTCTTTAATTCTTTTAATTCAGTCCCCGGTAACAAATCAATGGTAAACTCCACCTCTCTGACCGGTGGTAAACCCAGCAACTCTTCTGGGAACACATCTAAAAATTCACAAACTACCGACACTGATTCAATCTTCAACTCAGACACTTTTGTATTCAGTACATACGCAAGAAATGCTTCATACCCCTTTCTTACATACCTGCGAGCTGTCATTGATGAAATCACAATAGGCAACTTGCCTGACTCATCTGATTCAACCCGAAGAATTTCATTATTCTGACATTTCAATTCAATAACTTTTTGTTTACAATTCACTACTACATCATGAAATGTCAGCCAATCTATACCCAATATAGCATCGAATTCATCAAATGGCAACAACATTAAGTCAGCTGGAAAATAGTGACCTCGAATCATCAAAGGACAACTCTTACAAACCTTATCAACTAGCACATATTTCCCTAAGAGGTTTGACACTTTAATCACAAACTCAGTACTCTCAACAGGTAAATTCTTATTAGATACCAAATTCATGAAAATATAAGAATAAGTCGATCCAGGATCAATCAATGCAACAACATTTGTATCATAAAGAGAAAATGTACCAATAATCAAATCAGGAGACGATGCATCCTCACGAGCACATGTGGCATAAGTTCTAGCAGGTGCTCTAGCTTCTGATCTCACAGCTGAATCCTTCGTCACACCTTTACTACTAGCTCTCTTTTCGGTACTCCTTGGTGGCTTACCTCTGTTGGTAGTATTATTTGGCCTTGCAGTCTGAAATTTTTCTTCCACATCCCTATCAGGGCAATCTCAGATAAAGTGCTCTAGAGAACCACATCTAAAACAAGCTCGATTATTCGTCCTACACTCACCAGGATGTCATCTACCACAATGCTGACATTCAGGCCTATTAGACCTAACATTACCTACACTTGCAATCGAGGTAGCCTGAGCTTTAGAATCTAAATATTGTTTACTACGGTCTCTATGTGAATACCCAGCTGAAGCATTTGATCGAGAATTCATTTCTCTAGATTTCTTTGACTGAGATGGGAATGACTTGCTTATCAGCCTTTTTCTTGCATCTCTAGCCTCACTCTCAGCCTTTCTCTTCTCTTTGCTTAATTCTTCTACTTTACAAGCCCGTTCAACCAATTCAATAAATTCTTTAATTTCCAATATCCCAACTAACAGCTTAATGTTCTCATTCAACCCATCTTCAAACCTTTTACACATAATAGCCTCGGAGGAAACACACTCCCAAGTATACTTACTAAGCCTGATAAATTCTCGCTCATATTCTATCACTGACATTCGACCTTATTTCAGCTCAAGAAATTCTTTACGTTTCTAATCAATGAACCACTGACTAATGTATTTCTTTTGAAACTCCTCTTGAAAGAACTTCTATGTGACCCTATCTCTCGGAACCACAGATACTAGTGTCTTCCACCAATGATATGCTGCGTCCCTCAGCAAAGATATAGCACATTTCAAGCATTCTTCGGGTGTGCAAGATAACTCATCAAATGCTCTAATAAAATTTTTAAACCAGAACTCAGCTCTCTCGGGATCATCATCTATGTTTGCTTTGAATTCATCACCCTTTGCTTTTAGGTCTTATCAATCGGAGGTTTATTCAATCTTAACATTTCCACACCTTGGGGAGCTATAGGAATAGGTTGAGGATAAGGAGGGGGTAGAGGATGTTGAGCATTCAGATTTGTTCGAACAAATTCCATATACCATTCATTCATTATATGGAGGAAGGCTACTCTAGCCCCTTCTCCCTAACTAATCGTGCGAGGTCTACTATCAGATGGAACTGCCCCTTGAGCGAGAGCCAGCGTATTACTTTCTACTTTATCTGCTACAGCTTGATTGGGATCCATTTACTCTATGAAAATGCAATTTAAATTGTCAAGAGTCATCACACTATCACAATTTATGTATGGCATGTATAGCTAGACTCTTACACACACTAGGTAAGTCCGAGAATTGACTAAACCATAGCTTTGATACCACTAAATGTAATACCCCTTACCCGTATTCAATGCAAGAATAGGGTATGAGGCATTACCGGGCTTATCACATGAATAAACATACAATTTCGAGACATAAATTTGCATCCAAATTAAAAATCATTCATATTCAATCATAACGTCTCTAAAACGAGCCTACGAGGCCCAAAATATACATTGGAAGCGGTTCGGGACTAAATTGAGAACTTTAAAAAATTTTACGAAACTTGGAAAATTTTCCACTATACAAGGGTCAAACGCCCATGTAGTTGTGGGACACGCCCATGTGGGCAGGTCGTGCGGTCATACACGTCAATGTCCCTAACCCGTGTAACTCTCTGCTTATGACGTCATCAACATTTGGAGGTCATACGGCCAAGTCACAACCCGTGTTCAAGGCCATGCCGTTCACACGGCTGAGACACACGTCCGTGTCTCTGCCCGTGTCCTCAATACTAGGCATTCTGTTTTTTAGAACTATGGTGCAATGGACACACAGCCTATTTACACGCCCATGGGACTGACCGTGTGTCATACACGGCCTAGACACAAGCCCGTGTGTCTACCCGTATAGACAATATATAGGCTATTTACCAAGCCATTTGCCACCCTGTTACAAAAACACCCTCATACCAAGTCAAGGCACTTAACATAACATACTTAAGTAATCATAATATCCACAACCAAGAACATCAACACATCATTCTCATGCCATACCTATCATACTTAAACATTCCAACCACGTAACTTGCACATTCATAAAAGACACCATCATGTGAATTTGCTTATAATTAACATTAGCCAATTTCCAATGGCCTTATACAAAATAATCACTTAACCAATATAAACCAACACCATTGGCCCAAAAAACTATGACACATATGCAAAATAACCAAGTCCCTATACATGCCATACTTTTAAAATGCTAAGATCATCAATACCTAAAATAAAGCCTTGATAGTGTGATGCAAAACTCTGACGATTCCCGATCCCCGAGCTAGTTTGGTGACACTATAAAACAAGGGAAAGAAAAGAAGGGTAATGTAACAGCCCAAATTTGGGACTAGTCAAACAGTGGTTTCAGAACCACAAATTTGAGGTTGGAGAAATTATTTTAATATTATTTTATGTGTCATAGCATGATATATGAGCGCTTAAAAATTTTGGTGAATAAATTTTAGTGATTGTATGCTTAATTTTGAAAAAGGACTAAATCGCATAAAGTATAAAAGTTTTGTTCTACTAGCTAAAAGTGTTAAAATGCTATAGAACATTAAAGTAGAGGTCCCCATTGAGTAAGTAGACAAATAAAAATGTGGTGGCTGGACATGGAATTTTTAATTCATGAAATGGTCAAAGTTGGGTGACTTAATGGATAAAATAATAATAAATCAAAAGGACTAGCTATCATCTTTTTATTTCTCTTTCTTCTCTATCGATTTTTCCCAAGAGAATGGCCATGGAAGCTTGAAAATTTTTCAACAACCTAAAACCCTTGCAAGTAAGTAATTTTGATGGTTATTTTTGATGATTTTTGTGTTTTTGGAACCCTTATAGCTTAAGCTAACTAATGGAGGGACTATTTTACAAAATGATTGAGAGTCTAGGGTTTTACCATGTGAGTATTCATGTTGTTTGCTGAAATTTTATGGAAGAAAATGAATCTTGGTTGTTAAATAAATAATTTTTGTAAAAGGATTTTCATGAAAACACCTAAAAATGGCCATTTTGTAAAAGTTGTAAAATAGGTGGCAAATGTGTGAAATAATAGAAATTGTGAGCTGTTACTAGTAGAAAATAGATTCGGCTAGGTTTGGGTATCCTTTAGTATTCTAAATGGTTCAACAAATTGCAACGCCCCTAATCTGAATCCAACGCCAGATTAGAGTTACGGAGCATTACTGGAGTTACTGATTTATTTATCAAATATTTTATTTCATCTAACATTTATATTTCGAACCACTTAAAATTAGACATATTTTCCCCCAAACATATTTATTTTTCTCGACATATTCTGTTTGGATTTATTATTCGTCTCAACATACTTAATTTCCTTGTATCAACGTCTCAAAGGTAATCACATATTTACATGTCATGATAAACGTCATTTTTCTTTCCATATTCCAGTCTCGTATTTGAGTCATCCGGACTTTTATAATAAATTTGGTCATCGTTTTCATTTATTTTATATTCTAATACATTCAATTAATAATCTAGGAAAAATTACCATTTGGCCCCTAAACTTTTAATTAATGATGATTTTACTCTTAGGCTTAGAAAAATAAATTCTTGCAATTTAATCCTTATTTCCAGCCATTATCATCATACATATTAATAACAGCCCATAAATTCTATAAAATATCAAAATTTTACATAATTTCAACACTTTTCAATTTAATCCTTAAAACATGTTTTTCCCCGATCTTGAACTAAATTAATAATTTCATTTAATTTTTCAATTTAAAAAATGAAATAATCCATTTCATGCAATTTGGTCATTTCTAACATTTTTACAAAATTGCCCCTAAACTTTTACTTTATTCAATTTAGTCCCTAAGCCTAAAACATACAAATTGGCCATGCTAACTGATTATTCATACATATTTTCCTCCTCCTCCACTCCATTCCACATCCTTAATTTATATAACATGCTTATAAGTAACATTATCAAAACTTTCACTATTTACTTATATGTATTTTCAAAACTGTCCATTTGAGTCATAGTCACTAAATTATTTATATCTTGAGCTACAGAACTCCAAATTAAGATCCACTAATTTTCCCTGAAACTATACTCACATATCTTCTTACAATAATATTTTTAGAATTTTTTGGTTTAGCCAATTAGTACAGTTTATTCATTAAAATCTCTCCTATTTTACTATTTGACAGTTCTAACCACTCTTTGGTAAAATTTAATTATCTCTTTGTACAGAATCAAATGATGTTCTCGTTTGTTTCTTATAAAAATAGACTCATTAAGAATATAACCATATAAATTATGTCCCATAATCATTTTTATACAATTTTTAATGATTTTTCCAAGTCAGAACAGAGGATCCCGAAATCATTCTGAACCAGTCTTACAAAAATATAAATATCTCAGAATACAGAATTCATTTACTTGTTCTGTTTCTTTTATATGAAAATAGACTCAACAAGCTTTAATTTCATATCTTATTTAACTTCTAATTCAGTTTCTACCATTTTTGGTGATTTTTCAAAGTTAACTTACTGCTGCTATCTAAAACTGTTTTAGTGCAAGATATTAATTACTAAGTTTAGAACACCCTTATTTCCTTTCTCTACAATATTGCCCATCACTTTCTCTTATTTCTCTTCATTAATATATCAAAAACATAGAACCATAAATAAGAAAACTCTACTTTAACATCATTTCCATGCTTTTTCAATAATATCAAACTTAAAATTATATTGAAATCTTGATATACTTACCTTGTCTCATTGATTTCAATCTTTAACTTGATTTTTCTCTCTCCTCCAACTTCTATTTCTTGAATCCAACTTGATATTCTAACTCCCCATAGTCTCCTTAACATTTTTCTCTTTGGTAACTATGAAAATTCTTTTGATTTCTAGGTGAAAATTGTAAATTTTTGGTGGAAGGACTAAATTGTAAAGAAAGTAAAACTTTCTTTCTTTCTCTCTTCCTCTCACGTTGGTGCATGGAAAATGGTGGGTTGATGTGTGTTTTTTTTTTTCCTCTCTTCCTTTCCACACACATATATATATACTAAATAAAATAATAAAAAAATAATATTTATCTAATTAAATAATTATAAAATATCACCAACATCATCATTACTTTCTAGATTTCTCTCTCTTCCAATTGACCATTTTGCCCTTCGTGATCTTTTAAAATTCCATCCTTGAGTCATCACTTAATTTGGTAAAATTACGATTTAGTCCCTCAAAATTCTTCACCTATTCAATTTGGTCCTAATTCATCCATTTTCCTTAGTTTCTAGATTATTCCACCCTTAAAATATTTGCACTATTGGTCCTTCAACTTTTCTATATTTACACTTTAACCCCTTAAATTTTGAGTATTTACTCTTAGGCAATAAAACTTTTCTCACTTTTATAATTTAGTCCTTTCTTGAATTAATTTGTCATAATATACTTCCCAATGACATAACTCAAATTTTCTCTCCTTGCCACTTTATTTCCTTATTTTACTATATCAATGATAATATCTTCTGTAAAAATATTCGGGGTGTTACACAAATAATTTAAAGGTTATATCAAAATGAGAAAAGTTATGATTATGTTGTAAGTGGTACAGGTACCTACACGAAACTCGTGAAAAATGAGCTTGGCTTATGTTATATGAATAGTAAGTTACATGATTTGCTTAATAAAGTATGTGGTAAGATTTACATGTGAATGGAGTGTAATGGCTTTGATGTGTGGATGTCTTGATTATGGCAGATTTTGGTCATGTGTTTATGTGTAGATTGGTGTTGTTTAGGTTGGTGCAAGTAAGGGTGGCAAAAAGGCTTGGTAAATAGCCTTATTATTGTCTACATGGGTAGACACACGGGTCTATGTCTAGACCGTGTGTGACACACGGTTTGTCCCATGGGTGTGTAGTCCGGCCGTTTGTCATCTGCACCCTAATTTGGAAAAACAAAATGCCCAGTAGTATCCACACGGGATGAGACACGGCCGTGTGCCTTAACCGTGTAGAAGGCACGGCCACAGCACATGGGCATGTGCCCAGGCCGTGTGAAGTCTACTCCTTAAATGTGAAATTAAATTCACCACACGGTGGCCCCTAAATGGTTGATGGCGTCAAAAATAGAATATCAAGGTTTTCGCACACGAGCTGAGACACAGGATGTCACGGTCGTGTGAAGAACACGGGCCATGGGCACGGGCGTGTGCCAGGCTATGTGAAAACCCCTGTAGGTTCAAAATGAAAATAAATCCACACGAGCTAGGGACATGGGCATGTGTGACCACACGGCTTGCCCACACGGGCGTGTCCCTTGCTATATGGGCGTGTGCCCCTATTTTTAGTGAAATTTTCCAAAGTTTTCTAAAGTGCCTGGTTTATTACCAAACCATTTCTAAAGTATGTTTTGGGCCTCATAGGCCCATATCAAGGGCTTTAAGATGAAGTTTGAAAATTTTTAACTTTGAACGAAATTTCATGACCCGGAAATGTTTGTATGTATGTGTTTATGTACGGTAACGCCTCATACCCTGTTCCAGTGACGGACATAGGTAAGTGGTGTTACATTTAGTGGTAACAGAGCTATGGTTTAGTCAATTCTCGGACTAACCTAGCGTGTGTACGAGTCTAGCTATACATGCCATATATGTAATATGATAGTGTGACGACTCTTGACGAATTTAAATTGTGTCTTATATAGTAAATGGATCCTGACGGAGTAGTGGCAGATGAAGTGGAAAGTAATGCACCGGCTCCCACTGAAGGGACCGCGCCAGTCAAGAGTTGGCCCGTGACACTAAGTCAGGGCGGAGGGGCTTGAGAAGCCTTCCTCACATAATGAACGCTTGGTATTCAGAGTTTGTTTGTGCAAATTCGAGTTCTCCACCTCCTCTACCCCCTCCAATCCCTCAGCCTACCCCTATAGCTCCCTAAGTAGTGGAGATGATAGAAGGGAACAACCTCCGATTGACAGAATTTGGAAGCAAGGGGCCGAGGAATTTCAGGCAAATATAGACGATGACCCAGAAAGAGCAGAGTTCTAGCTAGAAAATACCATTAGAGTATTCGATGAACTGTCTTGCACACTTGAGGAGTGCATAAAGTGTGTTGTGTCACTCCTACGAGACTTGGCTTACTAATGGTGGAATGCCCTTGTGTCGTTTGTACCAAGGGATAGGGTAACATGGGAATTTTTCCAAGAAGAGTTTCAAAAGAAGTATATTAGCCAAAGGTTTGTCGATTAGAAAGAAAAGAATTCCTTGAGTTAAAACAAGGTCAAATGATGGTAAACAAGTATGAGCGTGAGTTTGTAAGGCTCGGCAAATACGCTCGGGAGTGTGTATCCACCGAAGCCATCATGTGTAAGAGGTTTGAGGACGGATTAAATGAAGACATCTGACTATTAGTTGGCATCCTAGAAATAAAGGAGTTTGTGGTGCTTGTTGAGAGAGCGCGCAAGGCCGAAGAATTGGGGAAAGAGAAAAGAAAAGTTGAAATCGAGTCTCGTAACTCAAAGAAAAGACAATTGGGGAAATCATTTCAGTCCTCCTCCAAGAAATCGAAAAAGTTCGCTACTCGATCAAATGCTTCAGCAGGGTTCTCAAACAGGAATAGGAGTAAGCAGTACTCAGTTTCTAAGGCTCAGACCACTTCAATTGCGAGTGTTGGCAGTACCCTACCTAATAGACCGGAATGCTCACAGTGTGGTAGACGTCACTTCAGTAGTGCTGAAGGAATGATAGAGGCTGTTTCAAATGTGGATCACAAGACCATTTCATTCGTAACTGTCCTGAGATGGTTGAGAAAGACAAAAATCAAGGTGTGAGATTGAGTAATGCTCCTTCTAGACGTAGGCCACAAAAGAACCCGGGAAGTGGGGCTAACAGTAGAGGAGCGCCAAGAGACTCGGCTGTGAGATCCGAGAGTAAAGCTCCTGCAATGACATATGTCATTCGCGCTCGTGAAGAGACATCATCTCCAGATGTGATAACGAGTACTTTTTCTCTTCATGATATTTCTGTTGTTGCTTTGATTGATTCGGGATCTACCCATTCCTATGTTTGTGTGAAATTGGTGCTCTCTCTTTTACCTTTTTTTTTTACTATTTATTTGTTGATGTTTGTTTATTTTTTTAGGAGCTTTTATCTATTTTAATATTAAAATTTTAGGTTGCAAAAGTGAAGAATTGTTTTTTTATTAACATTTTAAGAAAAGTAACCATTTTATTGTATTGAATTTTGAGTAGCGAGAATTGTATGATTTTTAAAGTTTGTATATTATTTGATTTTTTATTTTAAATACTTATGTTTTAAATAATTTAATCAGAGTTGGATAATGGGTTGACTATAGGTGCATAATAAAAATTTTATATTTTGAAATTTTGATAAATCTAATGATGATGTGATAAATTTTTATTAGTGCCTAAGAACCTTAGTTTTTAAGATTATTCTAATATAAGTTATTCCATAAATAAAACTTCCTAATATGATAATATTTTGATATGTTGTAGAAAAATGACAATACAAGTTGGAAAGTAATTGGAGTGCATGTTAATATTTTTACTCAAATGTATTTACCTATTTAAATGTCCTTTTTACTCATGTTTTTTAGTTAATAGAGTATTGTTACATCGTAATTTTGTATATTATGCTTAGTAATACAAATTGAAATTACAAAATTACATAATTAAAATCAAATCATTGTCTGCAATATGTTAATCTAAAAAAGTAGTAAAAAAATATAATTATAAATAAAATAACAAAAAAAATCATGTAGCAATTTTATCTAATTGCTTTAATATTCTATATTTGTTGGTTATTCACTCTCTAACATTGAACACATACTTATTAATTTGTTGGTCCTTGGCCAATTTCTTCATAATCTAAATCAAAAATTGAATCTATATTGTTAAGATTACTAGGAGCTTCTTCTTCTATGTACTCTTCAAAGTATAAATTATTGCAATTCCACCTATGAATGAAGTTATAAAGAATGTAACATATTAGCACGATCCAACCTTATTTAATGTGAGAAATATTTTTTGTAGAATAGCCAGTGTCCTCTCAACCACATTACGAAGCTTTGAATGTCTCAAATTAAAGACTTCGTGAGCCGTTTTTAGTGCTTGACTCTAGCTCATTCTCTAAAATGGCACTGTATCTCACAATATAGTGCAAGAACAACTTTTGTTTTTTCATAATTAACTTTGTGGATTAGCAGATGTAATTTTTAACCTATTTTGACATCTCTCTCAAGCAATATTTCTTGACACTTTAGAATTTAAGACGTAAACCAACTTTGTAATTCTTCAATTATAATAACTTTTATAAACTTAATTTGCAGCTAATTTAGATTAAGGGTCAAAATAGTAAAACAAATTTATAATATTTTTTTCTAAAATAATATTTCGATTACTTTTATTCCACATAAATTAAGTCAAAAATAATATAAAATTTATAAGATAACATTTATAAAAAAAGTATTGAAAAAGTGTTTAATAACTTTTATAACACTTATGCTCGAGGGCTCAAATACGCATCGATAGAAGAATAATATAGAATTTATAACATACCTTCATAAACCTAATTTGTTATTAGGTAAAAAAATGTGTGAAATATTTAGATTTGATGTGTGTAATAGAAAAACATTTTTTATTCAATAATAAATATATAATTATATTTTTAAAAAATAAACTATTTCTTAAAAAATATTTTATTATTATAGTATAAAAATAACTTTTATAAAGTTGTATAAAAATAATTTCCCAAATTTAAATTATGTGTGTTTGCAAAGTTATAGGGTAATTGGTAATTGCTTGTAATTACTTGTTTAATTACTCAAATTCTAAATTTTCTCTTAAGAATTGGAGAGTGTAATTGGAGACGGTTCAAGGTTAGTCATATTTGGCGAATAATGTGTAATTACAAATAATTAAACCTAAATCTAATTTTCAAGTGACTTTCTAAATACTACTTAATTTTTTTTGGGTAAACTACACCCAAGGTTACTAAACTATTAGTAAGTTTATGTTTTAGTTACAAAACTTCAAAAAGTTACAAAATGATCACTAAATTATTTGAAAGTTTTCATTTAATTCACTAAACTATTCAAAAAAAAATTTTTAAATCACTAGTATATTAAGTTTTTTTAAAAAAAAAAATTGGCTAAAGAACTTCAAGTAACAATTTGACAAACGGTACATTAGATCAATATCAATTGATGAGTAGAAAAACATATCTTAGATCCAAGTCAATTTGACGATTAATGTTGGAGATTGGAGAAGAAAGCTACTTGAATTTTGATTCGTAGATCCATGACGCTTAAAGTTATTTCATAAAAAAAACTGGAATCTAGAAGAGGAGGAGAACTTTGGATTGTGGTGGTGCAAAAATAGAAGATTAAACAAGAATGACTTTAACAGCCTAGTGATTTAAACGAAAACTTTTAAATAATTTAGTGATCATTTTATAACTTTTTGAAATTAAGTGATTAAAATGTAAATTTATCAATAATGTAATGACTGTGGGTGGAATTTACCTTTATTTTGTATAGTGGATGTTATTTTGAAAAATTCATTTAGTTTTTTCCAAGTCCACTAACCGGTCATTACGCAAGAAAACAGAGTGAAAATTCAGAAATTGATCATCATCTTCTCCCCTTCACACGTAGTTCAATTCTTTTCCAACTCCATTAAGCTGACGAAGACCATTGAAGAGACAGTTTAAATTCCTCAGCTCGCTGCTCTGCTCCCAAAAACGCAAAACAAAACAAAATTAGAGGCAAAAATGCTTACTTCACTTTGCTTCGTCTTTATCTTCATCTTTGTCTTCTCCCCTTTCGCAACCCCTACCTTATTGTTCCAGGTAATGTCTATCTTTATCTTCTGCACTTATGATTGAATGTTTTGGGTCTTTGAATTTGGATGCTTTTCTGTTTTTTTCTTTCAGGGTTTCAACTGGGAATCATCCAACAAGGCTGGTGGATGGTATAACTTTCTCCAGAGTTCTGTTTCCGATATTGCTAACGCCGGTGTTACTCATGTTTGGCTCCCACCACCTTCCCAGTCAGCCGCTCCCCAGGGTACCCTCCGATTGAATTTCTTCATTCATCACATATGTATAGGTTAACTAATGTGAGTGATACAATGAATGAATTTATATGTTCAAGATACTTGCCAGGAAGGTTATATGATCTTGATGCATCAAAGTATGGATCTCAGGCTGAATTGAAGTCATTAATCGATGCTTTCCATCAAAAGGGAGTCAAATGTGTAGCTGACATCGTCATAAATCATAGAACAGCCGAGAGGCAAGATAACAGGGGTATATATTGCCTCTTCGAAGGTGGAACTTCGGATGATCGTCTAGATTGGGGACCATCCTTCATTTGCAAGGATGATACTGCCTATTCTGACGGCACTGGGAATCCCGACACCGGACTACCCTATGATCCTGCCCCAGACATTGATCATCTCAACCCAAGGGTACAAAACGAATTATCAGATTGGTTGAATTGGTTAAAGACTGAAATCGGATTCGATGGATGGCGTTTCGATTTCGTAAGAGGGTATGCCCCAACCATAACCAAAATCTATATGGACCGAACTTCACCCAACTTTGCTGTGGGGGAGAAATGGGAAGACTTTATTGATGGACAAGAAGATCTACATCGTGCTGCGCTAAAAGATTGGGTCGAAGCCGCCGGAGGAGCAGTGACAGCCTTCGATTTCACTACCAAAGGGGTTCTAAATGATGCAGTGCAAGGGAAGTTATGGCGATTAAAGGACTCCAATGGGAAACCTCCTGGAATGATTGGACTTTTACCTAAAAATGCTGTGACTTTTATAGATAATCATGACACTGGATCCACACAAAACATATGGCCATTCCCATCTGATAAGATAATGCAAGGATATGCTTATATTCTAACCCATCCTGGCATCCCCTCCATAGTAAGTTTTACTCTGCATTTTCTTCTTAATCTTATCATCACTTTCTTAATGAAATGAAAACTTGAGTTTCTTGCTCTGCAGTTTTATGATCATTTCTTCGACTTGGGGTTGAAGGATGAGATCAGCAAACTGGTGGAAATAAGGAATAGGAATGGGATTCAAAGCACAAGCACAGTTACTATTCTGGCTTCAGAATCTGAACTTTATATGGCATCTATTGTTGATAAAATCATAATGAAGATTGGGCCAAAGATGGATCTGGGAAACCTTGTTCTTCCCAACTACCAGCTTGCTACCTCAGGGAAAAACTATGCTGTATGGGAGAAGAAGTGACAAATTGAAATGATAATTTAAATAAAAAAGTGACATTTGGATTATGTTCCAAGGACTTGTCATTGTTGTATCTTTAACCAAAATTCTGGTTTTCTATATAAAGGAAAATCTAATAATGTTTGAATCATCACCGCTTTTTCCTCTATTGCTTCAAATGATTTCTTCAAACATTGAAAGCCCCAGTGTTATATAAAACAACAGTTCAAATTTTCAAAATCTTTTTTATTTAAAAAATAAATTATTTCCTTCATGTATTTTAGATAAAAAAACAAATTAATCATTTGATTAATTTTATCCAAATTTAAAAATATCTCATCACACATGATTGTTTAGTTATTTTTTTTAGTAGAGAAGAAAAAAATGAACTCCTACTAGAGGTGAACCTTCGATCGAATCGAATAAAATGAAAAAATTTTGAGTTGATGAATCCTATTTTATCATCCTAACTGGATTTGAAATTTTCTTGAATCAAGTCAAGTGAGATTGAATTCAGATCGAATCGAATATATTTGTTCAAGTTAAAATAAAAAAAAAAAAAACGACTTTGGACCCTTATAATTACTGTCACCCACCGTAATTAAATTTGCCCACAGTAATTAAATTTGTTATTAATTTTCATCTCCTTATAATTTATTTATTAATATTTTATATACGGGTTAGTTTCTGATTTTTAATAAAAATTATCGTAAAGATAAAATGTGTCATTGATACTGTCATAAAATTTTTAACACAAATATTTTATGACATTATCAATAATTTAATTTTAAAAGAGATTTTTAAAGATTTAATATGATTAAATAATACAAAATGTGAAATTCAATTTAATAATATAAATAATACTATTTAGGTTTAGGATTTTTTTAGATATTTTTTATTTAAAAGTAAAGGTGAAATGTAAAAATTTAAAGAGAAAATAAATTTTTTTGAAATTTAGGAGAGTAAAAAGATTTGAGGTAAAAATATAAAATACTATAATTTAATATTTTATTTGTTTAAATTTAAAAATAAACTCAATTCAAAATTAAATTTTTAAAAAATATTTCTAATTGACTCAAATAATTAAATTCTTTGTAATTTGAAATTCAATGTTTTTTTAATTATTTCAAAGTTGAATAGAATTTTAGTCACCCTACCTCGTACCTCGTTACATCATCTCGGTTGATAAAGAAAAAGAATTTCTCCTGATATGGAGTGAAATGATCCTTAGAAGTCTTGTTATCCACCTTCCTTCATCAACAACAAAAGTAAACTTCAAGGATAAGGGCAAAAGTCCCAAGTATGAGCTTGGGTAATTCATTTGGTCTCTGTTTCTTCCATTCATTACTAAAATCACAGCTTCAAACTAAAACATTGAAATCTTCTTTACTTATTTTTCGTCAGTTACTACAATCCAATTTAAAGCCATCTGATCTCACTTTCTCTCTTCTCATCAAGGCCTCAGCTTCATCTTCCTTTGCTTCAAATTCACTTAAATCTAAGATTGAAGCCAATCAAATACATACCCATTTATTTAAATCCGGCATTATTCAACTTGTGTACGTTAAAACTGGTCTTCTTAACTTGTATGTAAATTTGGGTTGCATTGAAAATGCTCGCTTTTTGTTTGAAGAAATGCCTGACAGAGATGTGGTTGCTTGGAATGCCTTGATTTCCGGGTATTCAAAAAATTGTTACGATATTTTTGCTTTTAATCTTTTCATTGAAATGGTCAGAGAGGGGTTCAGGCCTGAAGCTACGACGTTGGTTGGTTTGGTTCCTTCTTGCGGGAGGCTTGAGTTAGCGTTTCAAGGGAAACCTATTCATGGATTTGGAGTTAAAGCTGGTTTAGATAAGGACTCTAAGGTGAAAAATGCGCTTACTTCGATGTATGCAAAATGTGGGGACTTGGAAGGGGCAGAAATTTTGTTTGAAGAAATGGTAGAAAAAAGTGTAGTTTCCTGGAATACCATGATTGGTGCTTATGGACAAAATGGTTTGTTTGATGAAGCGATGGTTTTATTCAATAAAATGAGAGCGCAAGCTTTGGAAGCTAATTCTGTAACACTTATGAGCCTTCTATCTGCTAATGCAGACCCTGAAACTCTTCATTGTTTTGCTATTAAAGTCGGTTTTGTAAACAATGCTTCTGTGATTGCTTCTTTAGTTTGTGTATATGCGAAATGTGGAGATAGTGAATCTGCTGAATTGCTTCATAAGTCATTGTCTCAAGAAAATTTGGTTTCCTTGACTGCTCTTGTCTCAAGCTATGCTGAGAAAGGGAACATGGATAAGGTAGTACCATGCTTTACTCGGAGTCAGATGCTCGATATCGAATTGGATGAAGTTGCAATGGTTAGCATTCTCCATGGGGTTAAAAATCCTGCTAACATTGCTATTGGACTTGCTTTTCATGGTTATGGAATAAAGACTGGTCTTTTCGTACATTGTTTGGTTGCAAATGGGCTAATAAGCATGTATTCAAGGTTCAATGATATAGAAGCTGTATTCTCTTTGTTCTCTGAGATGCAGGAAAAACCATTAATCAGTTGGAACTCAATAATATCCAGTTGTGTGCAGGCTGGAAGAACTGGCGATGCCATGGAGTTATTTTGTCAAATGAGGATGTATGGACATGTACCAGATGCCATCACCATTGCTACTATGCTATCTGGGTGTTCACAATTGGGTTATTTACAGTTTGGTAAAAAGCTTCATGGTTTTATCCTTAGGAATAACCTAGAAATGGAAGATTTTATTGGTACTGCTCTTATAGACATGTATGTCAAGTGTGGAACCATTGAGCTAGCTGAACGAATCTTCAAGAGCATCAAAGAACCATGTTTGGCAACATGGAATACAATGATTACAGGTTATGGTATAGGCGGATTCGAAAATAAAGCATTTAATCACTACACTGAATTGCAAAAAAGAGGGTTAAAGCCTGATAAAATCACATTCTTGGGTGTTTTAGCTGCTTGCATCCACGGTGGCAATGTTGATAAAGGAAGAAGATACTTCCAGATGATGGTAGAAGAATATGGCATATCACCAAGCCTTCAACACTGTGCAAGCATGGTTGCATTGCTTAGCCGTTGTGGCTACTTTGAGGAAGCATTGTTATTCATCGGGAATATGGAATCCGAGCCAGATTCTGCAGTCTGGGGAGCTTTGCTCAATGGTTGTTGCATCCACCAAGAGGTCAAACTTGGGGAATATTTAGCCAAGAAATTGTATCTTTTGGACCACAGAAATGGTGGCCTTTATGTCTTGATGTCAAATCTTTATGCTTCAAAAGGGATGTGGGATGATGTAGCAAGAGTGAGGCAAATTATGAAGGACACTGGAGGGGATGGCTGTCCAGGAACTAGCTTGATTGAGCTGACTTCATAATGTTGCTGCCAATGTCTTGCAAGAAGAACCTTAGAACTAGCTTGGACCAGGAATGATAAAATAACATGTAACCTGTTAAATTGCCCATTGAGTAACCCAAAAAAGCTTAAAGCTCTACCTTCACATTGGCAGTAACACCCCTAAAGCCAAATGGATCACTTTCGAGAAGCTCACATCTTACCCTTCTTGAAAATCATTGGTCTGGATGGAGAAGAAGAGAGTAACGAGGAATCTTGGTGGGTTTTGAAGGTTGGTAACAAAATTAAAGTGGAAATGCAGTCGAAAACTTTTAGAGATGAGCCTTGGTTGATTTTGTAGCAAAGGGAGTTTGGGCAATGAAGTTTTTTAGTGATGAAGTTTATAGAATCTTTGTTAGAAAGTTTAATGATTGTTTGTTTGAGAATACACATGGGTTTGAGTCTGATGATGCTAATATGGTTAAGGTTTATGGGGCAAATTTTACTGTTTGGGAAAAGCCTGAAGCACTGATGATTCTATCTGGGAAGATGCTGAGGATGCTTCCTTGAGAATTCCCCAATCTGCGACTCAGTGACGGCAAATCAGGATCTTCAAGAGGAGTCTGAGGAGGTGGCATATGAAGGGATACAAAGCTTGGCTTTGGGGGTATTGGATCATAGTTTCTTGGTTGGTGATTCTGGTGTCCAAGTTAAGAATTTTGCAAATGGGATTCATGGCAAAGGTGTTTATGTAAGTTTTGATCATGGGAATCCAAAGAGTTCTTTGTATTTGGTGCATTTGATGCCACAAAAGGCGCTTCTTATGAAAGCTGAGATGAATGTGCTTCTAATGAGTTCTAAGATCGTGGATTCGGAAGCCTCGCCGAACAGGGCTTCATCAGCTGGATATTGAGACCAGAAAGATTGTTACTGAATGGAAGTTCTGGAAAGATGGGGCTGATATTTCAATAAGGTATATCAGAAATGATAGCAAGGGATCACAATTGGAATCAGAAACCGCATTTTTATGACAATAGGCTTTGCTGGTGGATACACTAGACCAAAATGGGATGGTTCAGAATCTTGCTACTAGTAACCCTGTTTTGAATTGGGTATAAGGGCATCATCAGTTTTCAAGAGGGACTAACTTCCAATGCTTTGCAAGCCCTCGGAATGGCTCTACTGCTGTTGGATCTCTCAACGGGAAGATTCAGTTTTATTCAACCAATTCTATGAGACAGGCAAGAACAACTTTTCCTGGCCTTGGGTTTCCCAGGACTCATGTTTATGTTATCTTTGATGGGAAGTATTAGGATCAACTGGTACCTATTTGGTCCTTATTTGCACCCTTTTAGCCAACAAGGATGGAAAGACAAAGACAGGTTTTAGTGGGCGTTTGGGGAACAGGATAGAGCTCCAAGTTTGTTGAAGCTAACTCCCCTGGATTCACATTTAGCAGGGGCCAATAACAAGTTCAAAAATGCTCAGCTTTCATGGATAAGCATGCATATAGCATATACTCTTATTCAGGTTTTAACTTCCTATTGCTTGTGCTTTTAGCTGCTGAGCTGCATTTAATATACATGATGTAGGTATTACTAATTGGCCATCTAATCTTGAAGGAAGTGCTTAGTTGGCAGAATATTACCAGTGTCTTTTTTGTTTTTTTAAATTTTGAATAGCTAGCTGGAGTTGTTTGATATCCTTTTGAATTTTGATTCCTTCACGTTGCATTATTTTTTGATATGTTACTTGCAGCATTGATCCAGTATGTTATTTTATTTGAACTCCGAGATTAAGGATCTAAAAACTGATCCAGTTTGCATGTTCCAATTGCACATGTTGCATCAATTTCATTGTCCCCTGGTGGAAACATGATATTTGGATTTGTTGCCTCAGTTGTCTAATATGCTGAATCATTAACATGATTTTGAAGATAATCCTCACGCTTGATTTGTGAACTTGGTTTTGAGGTCTACACACTTCTCATTTTGTTGCATTCCTTTGTCCAACTTGGTTAAATATCAATATTAAAGCGTCTAGGCCACTTTATTCCCTGGAAATCTAATTGCCTCTGCAACATACAATCAACATGTCTTTTATGCCATCTCTATCCTTAAAGTTCTTTAATCAAGTTTTTTCAGTTCAAGTTTCATAGAGTGCCACTACTAAAGGATGATGAATGGCATGAGGATTGAGGAGGGTGGAAAGGACTATAGAGTATTGAAAGACTCCATTGTCACTTAATAGATCGCATACATTGTGCTTGCAACAGTTCCTCTCCCCCTTTAGGTCTCAGATTGTTGTTCTTTCCGACATTTTCTTAGTTTCACAAATGAAAACTTCTAATCATTTGTGTTGCTGCATGACACAGATCACCAAGAACAGGAAGCAAGAGCACCATCTAGTCAGAACAGTAGGCAAGTTTAGTGTAATATGGAACTTCCAACAGGTGAAAAACAGATCTCACGCATGCTACCATATTCACGAGGGTTTGAAGAGCTGTTAGAGTCCTTAGGATGACTCCATTGTTGACAATCGTTTCGTGCATGATAAGTTTGCAGTCACTGACTCTCAAGAAGCCCCCACTAGTTGTTGTCGCCCCTCTAAAAGTCCGTTCGTTCAGCATTTCAAGCAGGCAGTTGTTTGTTCCACTACCACTCTTCCCTAATTTGTAACTTTCCGAATTTTACCAAAGAAGTCGCTGCTGCATTTGTGGAGCTTCTCAACTGTATTTTTCTTTTCACAATTGTTATTTTCCTTGTTAGATTTAGCTGGTTTGCATGTGTATCTGGCAACACTACTATTGTAATGATCTCTCTTTTGCTAGTTAATTGTTGTTGCTATTGTTTTATTTAGTTGTAAATGTAGCAGTTATGGCTTCGAAAGTGAATGGCTATGCTGGTTGATATCTTTCAATAGGTCCAATAATCCATATATCCAAACCCAATGGCTAGGAAGGGGCGAGCGGGTCTGTGTTATCATGTTTTCCACATATGGTGCCATTTTCTATTTATTTAACTGTAATAATTTTTTAATGATGACGTGGACGCCATGAATGCCTCCAATAAGATTTACTGATAAGCAAGCATAAAAAGAAATACAAAAGAAGAAAGAAGAGGAAAATAAGGAAACAATCAACACAACAATGGCGGTTGCGGTTGGAAGAGGCTTCCTTGTTCAACCTTGTTCTTATTCTTCTTTACCCACGTTTCACAACAAAATATACAAACCCTCGTTGGGCTCAGCAACCACATTTTGGTCTACTTTTGCCCCTCAGCGTTATCCACAAGTTGCAGTTCAAGCTCAGCAGCGACCAACATGGCTCCCTGGACTTGACCCTCCGCCATATTTGGATGGAACGTGAGCCAGTGTTCCATACGAAGTTCCCTACACAATAATAGAATTTTAACTGGTTTCCCAGTTTTTGACCTTCTTTTTATTGTTTCGTACATCCAGTTTGGCTGGTGATTATGGGTTTGACCCACTTGGCCTAGGAGAAGATCCCAAGAGCTTGAAATGGTATGTTCAGGCAGAGTTGGTCCATGCTCGCTTTGCCATGGCTGGAGTTGCTGGAATTCTATTCACTGATGTAAGTGATTCTTCCATGGATTACTGTTATTGGGGCTTGGTGGAACTTATTCACTTTATATTTTGCAGTTACTACGCGTTACAGGGATCAGCAATTTACCAGTTTGGTATGAAGCTGGTGCAGTGAAATTTGAATTTGCCAGCACGAGAACTTTGATTATTGTTCAGTTTCTTTTAATGGGGTAGAATACTATATACGCCACAATTTTCTTATCTACTCTATGCATTTTGTATATAGACTAATTGCTTGGTTTGATGGTGATGAGGACAGGTTTGCTGAAACTAAAAGATACATGGATTTCATTAATCCAGGTTCTCAAGCCAAAGAAGGATCTTTCTTTGGATTGGAAGCTGCACTGGAAGGTTTAGAACCTGGGTATGTTTTTGAGGATCCTTAAGAGAATCATATCCCATTAGCTGCTTGAATCTCTAAAAATGGAAATCAAACTTAAAGAGACTTTTATTGTTTTCATGGTGAACAGCTACCCTGGAGGTCCACTGCTAAATCCACTTGGTCTGGCCAAAGATATTAAAAATGCTCATGAATGGAAGCTGAAAGAGATAAAAAATGGTCCGCTTTGCCTATTTCCTCCATCATTATTGTGTGTGTGTGTGTTTTCATTTTGTTCTGAAACCAGGTGTCCAATGCAGGAAGACTGGCGATGATAGCCATGCTAGGCATCTTTGTGCAAGCTTATGTGACACATGCAGGTCCAATTGATAACCTTGTGGAGCACCTTTCAAATCCATGGCAAAAGACCATCATTCAAACCCTTGCTAACTCTACTTCTTGAACCTCAAAACCAAATGCGGGTCTGTCTTCTTCACTTTTGCCATTGGCTTATACATTGATGCAAATGTAAATTACTCCTACTTCCCCATTTTTATTACTATTTATTATTTGTTCAACTGCTGTAAGCAATAGAAGATTTATGATTTCAAGGCCTAAAGCTGGTAAACAATGGCATCCAAACAGGGTTTTCACAAAAATGGAATTCTAACAATATTGATGCCAATTAAATTAAGACTTGTAAACCAATTACTTTTAAACATGACATATGTAATAAACATGAAAATAGATTAATGAATATAATATAACAATTTTAACACGATGGATCATTTATTTCAGGTTTATGTTTACATAGCTAACAGAAAAAATAAACGAGCAATACATATACACAAATTACCCTATGTATGGGTTATTAACTTCTTAAAATTAACATGATTATGAATAAGGCAAAGAAGACCAAGTTGTTTTTCATTCATCATAAACTTCAGTTTATATCAAAGCCAATAGAGAATAGAACCACCTTTATTCTTAATATTCTCCAGCCATACAACCCTTCTCGGTATGCAAGAATATATCCTCAACTTTATCATACATCAATGAATCAATAGAATTTACACTCAGAGTAAACCCTTTGATGAGCATTAATGGCCACCTTAACAACCAAGAAAAGAAAAAGAAGCGAGGTGAAATCACAATACCCAAGAAGCTTACTAGGTTTTGGACTTGGTCTTGGACTTGGTTTTCGAAAAGCTCGCCTTTTTTCTGGAGAAGAACATGAAAATCTTGGGGAAGAGTGACTTTTTCTTTTTCTTTACAACCACTGTCTCTGGGGATGATTCAGATTCTTTGTTATGCCCATAGATTGCCTTGGAGGTATCCAGAATGCTGGAAGGAGACATGGTTACAGGTTCAACCTTATTGCTTTGTCTCTTTCCCTCAAAACTTGACCTTGGAGGGTTTCCTCCATGACTCGATCCAGAAGTCTTTCGGCGCTTCTCATGTTTAGCCCTCCATTGTCTCAATTCCTGCTCTACACCTAACTTCCCTTCCTTGGCCTTCTCAGCCTTCCCCAAAGCAATTTCTAGTGCTTCCTTTCTTTCAGCCATCTCTCGATTTACTTCTTCCAGCTTTACCAAGCTTCTTGACTGGGATTGCTTAGCTTCCTCGATTTGAGAAACGGCAGCTGCCGTGATCATGCTGGCCTGTTCCTCTACCTCATATGCACGTTTTCTAAGGTCATAGTACTCTTCTAAGGAAAGAATTACACTATCTGATGAATCCACATTATTGGTGTCTTGCAATGTTTCGATAGCAACTAAAGCTGACTCCTTTGAAGCCTTAGCTGCCTCTATCTCCTTTTCAACTGCAAGTAATCTACTCTCCAAGGTACCTGCTCCCGCCTTTGCTTGCTCAGCCTCTTCCTTTAATTTGCTTAGCTCTTGATTAGCCATTTCAACAACTGACTTGGCCTCATCAGCCTCTTGTGCTGCCTGCTGCAGTAGTTTGGTTACCTCCACCATTTTATCTCTGGCCTCTTTTTCTTTCATGCTTTCTCTTTGCTTCATGGAGGCAAGAGCAGACTTTTCCTTTTCAAGCTCTGATTCCAATGAAACAGCAACCACCTTCAAAGAATCCACTTCTGTAGTTGCTTTTTCTATTTTGAGCTTCACCTCTTCAAGTTCCTTCTTTGCTGTAGCAACCGCAGCTGGTATATCAGTGTGAGTTCTTTTCTCTGGTGTCTGTGACGGATCACTGAGGTATCCATTATTTTCCGACTTGGACTTAGATTCCCTATAAGCAGCTAATTCAGCTTTCAAATCAAGTAGCAGTGCTGAAGCAGTGTCTAGCTTTGGTTTCATGCCTTTTGCTGATTGGATTTGCTGATTGAGTCTCTGGAGCTCCTCTTCAGCCTGTTTTAGTTCCTTCTCCCAATAGTGAGTATCTTGGTCTCGGGCCATGGCTGCTACAATTCTTTTCTCTTCAGCCCCCACATGGGTAGTCTGTGCAGACTCTAAAGACTCCTTTGTGGCCATCATATCTATAGTCATTCCTTCCACTGTCCTCTCAACCTCTTTTGAAGAAGATTTGGCCTCTTCAGCTTCCTTAATAGCTATATCTTGCTCAGTCACCATAGAAGCATATCCCTTTCTTAATGTTTCCAACTCTTGGTTAACAGATTCCAGCTCCGCAACAGCAGCTGCATGCCTAGCTTTAGCAACCTCAAGCTGTTGCTTTGCTGCAACACTAGCCTCATCACCAATCCCTTGTTCCATCTCCTCCGCTCTGAGCATAGCGAGTTCAGAGTCTTGTCTTGCCTGATTCTCTTCATTTTGTGCTTTCTCCAGGCTTAGCTTTAGCTCATTTATTTGTCTATTTGTGCTGTCCAGCTCTTGTAATACTTGCATATTTGCCTCTTCAGCATCCACTAACCGATTCTTGTACACAACCATATCCTCCTGTAGTTTCTCAAGGTCTTGGACTGCAAGCTTGCGTCTCTATTGCCCAGCCAAAAAAAATTACATTTAGCAGACATGAACAAGACAAAAACATACTGCAACAGCATAGATTTTCTTTTAACATAAATACCACTATAAATATGTCTACTTAATATACCTCAACAGTTTGTGTTCTATTGGATTTCCATCTAACAATTCCTCCAAACTTGGAACCTGCTTCTTTAACAGATTCAAAAGTTGCAGCTGTATCAATATGAACTTTATTTAAATCACCTTCTTTTGTCGGTGTTGAAGTACCAGATTTTGGGGATTCAAAACTAGAAGTGATAATCCGTTTACGAGGCAAAACAAGATTACGGACTTGGACTAGATGATCTCCCTTTTTAGCATCTTCTACTTCAGAGTCACTGACCTTGGGAGAACTGCCAAGAGAACCATTACCTTGACTCTGTTGTCCATCCAAAGTATCTTTTATGGATCCATCAGCAGAATTATTGGAGGAAGCAGAAGGCAAAATCATGTAATTGTCACCATCGACAACAGCTTGTTGAGGTTTCTGACCATCAGAAACACCATGTGTACCTTCAATAGCAACCGTGGTGACATCTATAGGGGGTGAAGAAAGCTCACTGGCTGGTGCTATATGGTCATTTTCAGAATCTTCAACACCAGTATTTTTAGATAGATTTTCATCTGAACTCTCATATATTCTTCCAGACCTAGAACCTTCCATCATTCTACTCTGTAGATCTATCTCAGTTTGATCAATAACAATTGATGAAGCTAAAGCTGCATTATCTATTATAGGCTCTACTTGTGCTGCATTTGGATCAGGCTTAGAACTTTCCATTACTGACAAATGACTTTATAGAGGATAAGGAAGAATCTAAACAATATATCTCTTCTGCTTGTACATTCCGCTTATGAGAAAATGGGAAGCGATCTGGCAAGGTGTCTGTAACCAAGAAAATGGAAACATGTAAGGGGCAGGTAAAAAAAGAAAACAAAATCACAACAAATCACTTCCTAATCCATCCAATTCTTGAGAAAAAAAAAAAAAAAAACAAAGAGAAGATGCTAATATGAAACCTAGAAACATATGTTTAGCAAATACATCATCAATGATTAATCATATCAGAATGAATCGACAATTTCAAATAAAAATAATGGGGGTAGATCTTTAACACCGCCACTAAATTTAATTTCATGCAAGAGCTCCTTTTTAGGGCTAATATCATCCAGACTTCAATTAAATGGAAAGTAGAATTCTATCCCTAACGGCCATATCTCAGCCCTGCAAATTACATGCTCTATAAAAAATAAAGCAATTTTAATCAGAAAACAAATGTTTCTATGATCATTCATCTGCTAAGAACACATAGACAGACTTCTTTACCTTAAATGAAATTCAAACTGCATAAATCCAATCCAAATTCATAAATAGAAGCATCTCTATTTCTCAATCCCATTATTTTCCTACTAGAGATAAACAATTTAGCAAAAAACTTCCATAATTTAATCAAAATTTAAGTTTTTCTTTCCCCCCTAATATTTTGGAAGTTCACTTCTTTTTCAGAAGAATCAATAATCATAACTATGTTTTGAGATAAGGACACAAATTATCATCTAGAAAATCTGCTAATCCTGCATTTAATTGCAAAATGTTGTACAAAGTAAAATAAAAGAAAATCAAATTAAATTAAATTCTAAAAAAAAAAATGTAAACGAAAGCTTACGGGAAAGGAAGCTAAGGTAAGCCAAATCGATTTCAATGTCGCTTGTTTCTGCAATAAAACAAAGCAAAAACCAAAAAGATGAGATTAAATGAAGAAACTAAGCTTGTGATCTCAGTAAACGTTATAATAAATTCATTCAACTCGAATCCCATGCAATTTCAAAATTCTGAGAACTTCATTTCCAGATATAAAAATATAAACAAACCGTTTGCCGCTTAATTATTTGATTGAATCATAGATTAACAGAAAGCTAATTAACAAATTTCATTTCATAAAAGAAGAAGAAGAAGAAGGAAATGAAGTTACCCGGATTAACCAGAAACAAACAGACAGAAAATGGAAGGGATCCATTGTAAATGATTTCTTAAAAGATTCAGACGCGAAAATTAAGCAAAAAGCAACGATTGTGAATGGTTTATTTTGTGACACGTAAAATCCATGCAATTTATTTATTTTGAGAAAATTATTCGTTTTATTCTTACATTGATTATCCCTTTTTGGTTTATATAAATAAGTTTCAATACAACTCCATTTACCTTAAATAGGACCGCTCTAACCTCTGATTCTAACACTGTTGTTTGATAAATTTAGTTGAAAAAATTAATATTGAAATTTTAGTATTACTTCAAATTTAATTAGATTGCTTTCTTTTAGATTTTAATATATATATATATATATATATGCTACCTTTTATCTTTAATTCTTAAATGTTTCACTTTATTCGAAATAAAAAATTAAATTTTAAATGTAAAGTTTTACAGGATAATATAGTATTAAAATAAATAAATTACAATTAATTGGAAATATTTCCATTAATTGAAAATAACTTACCTTTTTAGGGAAATTTTTTTTTTTTAAATTATCCTAATAGTCACTCAAGTTTTAGGCATTTATGTTTTGATCATCCATTTTTTTAGTCACTCTTATTAAATCAATTATAATTTATAGTTAAAATATCTTTGTTTACCAAATGGAATGTTGGTATAATAATAACTTTAGCTCTCAATGTTTATATATTTGTTAATTTAGTTCTAATTTTAAACATTCAACAAATTTAACCTCAATATTTATACATTTTGTCCTAATTCTAAAAATTCAAAAAAAATTATAAATAAAAAATTAAAAAATATAAAAAATAATTATAGAATTAAAAATTATTAAAATTTTAAAAATTTTATAAAATGTTAAAAAATTATAAAAATTACATAGAAGTGTTATCATTTATTATATTATTTAAATATATATTGTCATTAAAGTTTGAGAGATGGTTAAAAAAAACTACTTTATTTGTCATGTGATGCATGTGTTGATTGTATTTAATATTAAATATATATTTATATAATTGAAGAATTTTCAAACCAATTACAAAGCACCATGTGTCAAGTTGAAATTATCATAGGTAAAGAGGAAACCATAAGGTGAAAATGATGACATCCTATTTATGTCATAATTATTTTTATTTATTTAATTAAGATATAAATAATAAAAATTTTATATTATCATTAATTAAATTAAAATAATTAAGGGATAACATTAAATGATTATCTTATCTCTTAATTAATTGATTGATAAGAGAAAAATACTAAACAAAAGGAACAAAAGGGTTTAGTATTTAGATTCGGCTAGTGGACAAGTAGAGGTGATCTAAGGGTACAATTTAGATATGAGGCATGTTGGACTAGCGAATCGGCTTGTAAGGAGTTGATGGAGGAAGAGTGGGATAGTAATCAACGTTTTAATTTAATATGAGAATTTTTCCATGCGAGAGAACCAAGGTGAAGGCGGAAGAATTTGATTACTTACCTTGTAGCTAATGATAGGATTCTGGTTGAAGAAACAGAGGGGGTTAAACGTGTAGCACTAAACTAATTTGTCAATCTTTTTCGATCATCTTGGCCAGGGGAGAGCTCGAAAATGCTCATGGTAATTAAGCCTTCTATTACGTAGTCCATGAATGGTGTGCTATGTCCTCCCTTTACAACTAAAGAGATTATTAGAGCTTTTAAGTATATGGATTCTTCTAAGGCTCTAGGTAGGTTTATTCTTTCAAATTTTTTGGGATCCTATTAGTAATTATGTGGTTGATCTTTTTCTGGGTTTGTTGAATAGTTTGGTTGGGATGGGTTTATTGAATAATACAGTTATTGTTTTGATTCCAAAAAGGAAAGATCCTGTAAATATGTTACACTTTCAACCAATTAGTCTTTGTAGGGTTATCTACAAGATTATTTCTAATGTGATTTCTAGCCAATTAAAAGTGGTCCTTCCTAGTTGCATTAGCCAAAATTAGAATGTATTTGTGCCGAGTCGTATGATACATGATAATGTTTTAATGGCCCAAGAGTTGATGCATTATCTTCAGTGTTCTACGAATGGCCCTATAAAGGTTTTGCGCTTAAATTGGATATGAGCTAGGATTATGATCGTGTGGAATGGAACTTTTTGGCATAGGTTATAAATCAAATGGGCTTTTATCAAATGTGGGGTTGAACTTATTATGTGGTGTGTGAATTATGTCTCTTATGTGGTTAAATATAACAATTTGATTTTAGAGACCTTTTATCTTAATTGAGGCTTGCAATAAGGGTTTCATTGTCTACCTATTTTATTTTTTCTTTGCATGGAGGCCTTTTCTACGATTTTGATTAAGGCCCAAAGTGAAGGATGAATTAGGGGTATTTGAGTTAGTCAGAATATCCCTAAGGTTAATCATCTATTTTTCATGGACAATTGTTTACTCTTTGTTTAAACTAGAATGGAAGAGATGGATGCTTTGAAGGAGATATCGTTACTATTTGAGAATGCTTGAGGCTAAAAGGTTAATGTAGAAAAGTCTATAGTCTATTTTAGCCTGAACACTAGACTAGAGCATAAGGGAATAATAGCCAATTCATTGGTGATGCATGTGCTTGATTTCTCGAAGGTGAATTTGGGGCTTCCCTTGTTGGTTGGTAGGAAGAAAACATCAGCTTTCCAGCATATCCTTGATAAGATCTCAACTTGTATTTAGAGTTGGTTCAAGCAGGTTCTATTGTATGAGGGGTAAAGAGGTATTTATACTATTCTTAATGGTGTACTAAGGGCCATTAGATGATTTTGGTTGGCGTGAGGGAAGGAAGGATGCAGATGGTCGATGTTAGCTTATGACCACTTGTGTCAGTTGAAGGGCATAGGAGGATTGGGTTTTCTTGACTTGAGGGGTTTTAATTTAGCACTCTTGGGTTGATAGGTGTAGTAGTTGGTCAATCAAAAAAATACTTTGTGTTATCAAGTCTTTAGTGCTAAATATTTTGTTGAGGGACATGTCTTTAACTCGAAAAAAGTAGAAAAATGTCATATGCTTTGTCAAGCATTCTTGTTGTAACACCCTACACTCGACCTGGTCTTTGCATCCGAATGTGCAATGCCACATTACATTACCAAAGCAACTCAGTCTATCTCATTACAATATCACAAAATTTAGTTCATAAATACATATAAATTCAATTTAAACACCAATCATATTTAGACATCCATTCATAATGTTTAGGATTCAATTTCATCATTTTACGGAGTTATGTAGGGTCAAATTTAGAGCTAGGACTCAAATCCAAATATGAATATCAAATTTCAATATTGTGTCTCGAGACATAGAGAACTATGTCTCGAGACAGGCTTCCCCTATTTTCAAACTCTTAACTTTGATGTGTTCGTGTCACGAGACTTAACTCCCTTGTTTTGGACTTTTAGGTTTGATGTTTAGGTGTCTCGAGACAAAGTGGTTCTTGTATCAAGACTTAGTAGCTATTGTTCAACGTGTCTCAAGATCATTCTGCAAAAATGTTTGGAAAGGCTTTTTTGTTTTTGTTGTCTTAACACAATAGCCTCATTGTCTCGAGACCAACTGCTAAATATTGCCAAAATGCAATTTTACTCCAATTTATAAGGATGCCAATTCATTCCTATATGAAACCATATAACACTTATTTATCAATTAAAAATTCATTTAATTTAAATGACCTTATAAGGCCCCAAATACCTATTTCATGCCATTATAACTCACAAACATAATGAAACTTTACACATATTTAACTTAGTTAAGATGTGAGACCTGGATGCTGTTGACTCTCTCAATCAGTCCAAACCTGGTTATCACCTGCGCATTGAAACAAGCAATCCGCACGCTGCGCAAAAAATCTCAGTTGTGCTTATATAATATGACAACAATTCTTATATGTGATAAACAAATATCAAGCTACTAAAACAATTATAAACAATATATGGTATAATTACTACTTCACAATTTTGTTATTCAATGCTTTCTTAAGATCGTCCTCATTCGATGTATGTTTCGTATAGTACATATTGTTATGCTCTCAGAACTTTTTTCCCATAATCTCGCATGGTCTTTCACATGCTATTCAAGTTTTCATAATCGATATCAATTATCAAATAGTATTTTACCATTTTCATAGTCATAATACATATCATTTTTATATTATATAACATGTCATTCTTGTATTATCATCCCTGTTAACCGAACACGGATTCAAGATCAAATATGCAGATTAATCCACCATCACACCAATATAAAATGCATATAGTGCTCATTGGTACATACTCCCAGACACCTAGTGCTCTAGAGAATTATCGAAGTAATATACAACCAACATTAAATATATTTGCACCCAGTGCTCATCGGTACATCCGAAGTAATATGCGCCCAACACTTATCGGTATAAACCAAAGTACTGTGTGCCCAGCACTCACGGAACATAATCGAAGTAAGATGTGACCAAACTAAGTAACTTTGTATAACAGATCCTATGGCATGCCAACTATACATGTAACTCTATTTGATACTATTAATAGTATTGGATCTGATGTCTTAACTGTAGTATTTTTGTTTATTTATATTTTTATTTTTTTGAATAAATTGGTTTAATAATAATATTCATTAATTACATTGATACCCTTTGTATATTGTCCTCGATGTTTTACACGTAAAGCAAAATAGAAGCAACCATTGACTCACTGGTTATCTATCGTTTAACTAATACCAAGCGGTATTATGTGGTCAGATAGTAATACGGAAATACAACTTATATTAGTAGATGAACCTGCACATGTACTTAGTCTAATCGATTTTCCGAGCAAACTAATTGAAAGACTAATATGTCATCTATTAAGTCCAATTGGGGAGATATTTTTTCTTGAGCATAAGAGCGAATGACTCCTAGAAGATAGAAACATAGATGTGACTAATTGGACTGCTAGTACATCAGACAAGACCCAAGTAGAATAAATCCTAGATCTGTTTATGAATTTATTCACTTGTGACGTTCAAAGTATGACATACTTTAATGCTGAGTGGATGATTGATGATGTATGTATGACTTGTATACTTTGATACAAGTAAAAGTCCGAGTAAAAAAATAAGAAATTGAAAGTTAGTTTGTTGGGTGTAGACTTATGTTGTATGTTGCATCATTCACAATAGTGGAATTCATAGTCCAACTAATGGGTAAATTTTATCCTCTCATCAGCATTACATGATAGATAAAAGGTAAAAGTGGCCATGGGTCGTTTGTCTTTATGATAAATGACTTAATTACTATTTGATAGTAATTAGTTTTTAATGAAGGAAGATGTAATGGTTACCATGAGATAAAATAAGATTATACTGAGAGAACGTATTTATTTCATAGAGATTAAGGATATCTTATAATGGTGACATGCTGATCGCAAGGTCATTAGACGAGTACTGATTAAGTAGCTTTCATAAGGGTATGTGATTAGGGAGATCTCAGTTATGATATTATAGTGAAATGATTTCGCGACTAAATAAGTTTATTGTTAATAAGCAAAAAAGCTAAAACTTACTTATAAATTATTTGAGCCCTAATTACATATGTTCAATTGGTCCCTCTGTTAGCTTGTTGAAATCAGAAATGAATTGCAAGTAGAACCAAATTAACAGAAATGAATAGAAATGATGCAATTAGAGAAATGAGTCACAATCACAAATGATTTTTTTTCTCATTGAGTATAGAAATAACTTGAGAATTACTTTAAGGCTTTCGAATTATTAATTAATTAATTAATTAATTGAAGTTTGAAAATGAAATTAAATTTTTTAGTCATTATGAATCCATTGAATATGAAAATTACATATCTTTCCTCAAAGATTCTTTTACGGTAAAGTCGTCATAAATTTAATTGATTTAAAATTGGGTTGAGAAAATGATTTAATTGAGAAATTAATTTGGTTAATTTTAAAATTAATTAATATTTATTTTAGAAATAGAAAACAAATATTACTTTGGTAGAGCTATTAAACAAGTTTTTATACAAAAGTTGCATATATTGTTATTTTGCGAGAAAGTAGTGAGAATTTATTTTCTAAGAATAAATTTTATTTTCTAGGAATAATAACTTGCTGTATTTGGTTCTTGTTGTTCGAGCCCACACTCGATGCAATTTGAGGTATGAGATAGCGGAGAAGGTCGTTCGGTTGAAAGATGGGAATGTTTCGGATCCATCTCGCACAAAGCACATGTACTTTTTGAGAAAAAGTTTATTATTATAAATATCACAAACCAGCTCGATTTTCAAAATTTTAATTTACCCTTGTGACTGAAAATCATTTTCTAAACCAAATCTTTCCAACAAATAGGGCATTATTCTTTATTGTTTATTACTAAAACTCATAGTATCATATATAGTATCACATTATCAAACCTAATTCATGATCGCAATTATATATGTATATATAATTCGACATAGCTCAATCGAATCAAGTAGCCAAATGTATACATACCTGGATTATGTTCGTCACCAATATGATTCGATTATAAATGACTACTTAATTAAAGAATAAATTAGAAACAAATTATGAAAGCATAAACCGGATTCGTTGTTTGTTGTCCATTCTCATCTTTCTGTCGTCCCTCAATGTTTCAATCTTGTTTTTAACCTCATTCACTAAACCGAGTATAAAAATATATTAAATTCTCATTTATTAACCTATAATTATTCAATTAAAACCCATTTTACATACTTTTCAATTTAGTCTTTTATATCGCTAATATCTGAAATCCTCACATTTTTCAATTTACTTAATCGAATCTAAATCCGACTTTGTATTTATTTATTAGAAACTCCATTCTATACTTTCCCTTACACTTGGGTCCTTATTAAGTTAAATATAATTTCTAAGCTTTGAGCTTAATCTAACTACATTCCAAGCTAACCTATTTCATCCATTTCATAATTTTCATATATCAAGTTTAATCTATTATGATTTTCATGTTTCTAGTCTCAATTACATTAAGACTTCTCTGATGACAATTTAAAAAATTGTTAACAATTACAAAAATTAATCAATGGGTTGACTTAATATCCATAAAATTTTACGAGGAAATCTTTCTCTCTAATCTACTATAATATATCCATGAAAACCCAACTATTCTATATCAGGAATTAACAAAGTTTCAAAAGAAAACTATTTCTTAACGTATAGCACGCGTCAATGGTGAAATAGGAAAACAAGTTTTTCTTTTCTTTCTCTTGATGTTTGGTGGAGGAAGATGAGATGAGAATCATTTTTTTCTTCTCTCCCTTATCCTATATCTATATATTTAATATTTAATTAACTAATTAAAACCAAATCAAAGGCCATCATTTAATCTACAACAATTAATGGACATGAACGGCCAAGATTAATCACCAAGGCCACTAGTCCTAATTAATTAATGGATAAATCATATTTAACCCTTGATTTTATTCACATTTAAACCTCTACTCAAATCCAATTAAATTTCAACTAGTTTTAACCACTACACAATTTAGTCTCCGTACTATTTTCTTTAATAAATTAAATAAATCACTCATTACAAATATTCATAATTAATTCATAATTTTTTGGTTTAATACTAGGGTTATCTCGGTTTAAGAAAATTTGACCTTAAATTGAATTTTTCAATGTAACACCCCAAACCTGGTCTAGACATTATGACCGGATCTGGCGACTTCATATGAAAGTGTTTTGAAAGCCAATTCAATTATAAAAACTTATTCAGATTATTATCTTTACCTTAGTTGGAAAATATGATCGATTGGTTGAAAATGTTTCTTTATCGCGGAAGCTATAAAACCAAATGACTTTTGGAACTGTCTTAATTACGAAAAACCTTAGCTTTAATTTTGGAAAACGATGTTTTGAGTGATGCAGCTTAAAAATCCGTAAATAACAATCCAAATAAAATCAAAAGTCCAAGTCCATATTACAAAAAACAGTAAAGGTATTGAAGTCATAAACCGAAATAAATATAGCAGTGGTCACCATTCGAGCCCTCCGCTGCACCGATCCATCTACTGCTGGGGATTACTTGACAGACAAACAAATAAAGGGGTGAGTTTTCGCAAACTCGGTGTGTACATCCCCACAGTATAGCACGCATACAATCAGATATAAAAAAACAGTCATAATTTGGGCCTGAGCCCTTAGCAGAATCGGTGTAGGCCTCGGCCAACTCAGAACAGAATTAGATATAATCGGGCCTTAGCCCATACAGATAATGTATGCATATCAGATCAGAAACAGAAACAGGAACATGCCCACCAACCTTACACACTATCTCCATCCAACCCTACACACCATGTGGGGATAAAATTAACCCACCCAGCCCTACACACCAAGTATGGGGATAAAATCAACCCATCCAACCTTACATACCATGAGGTACCGTAAACGACACATAACAGATATATACAGCATAGCTGCCAGATAACAGGCTTAAAAGCCTTTCAGAATCTTCCTTCACTTCATCAACAATCCCACCCCAATGCAATGCATCATAATGTCATAGCATGCTATAATGCAGGTAACAGATAACAGATCGTATAATCAGATAGATACAATGCTTATAGTAACATGCTTACACATATATCACAAAATCAAAAAACAGGACAGGGTTTAAGATATCCTTACCGACCCTACAACAGGTCACAGTCGACTAGGGCGACTCGTGCAACCTTACAGAACATTTCGAAAAAATGGGCTCACACGCCCATGTGGCCTGCTCGTGCGGGCCCACACACGTGTGGCCCACACGGCCCAAACACGTGTGGCCCACACGGCCCAAATTGGCCTTAGTCGTGTGGATCACACGGCCTGGCCCAAAATCTCACACGCTCGTGTAGTTCACCCATGTGGATCCACACACCCGTATGGACCTACATGCCCGTATGGCCCACATGGCCCAATTGGCCGAGACCGTGTCTCGCATACGGCCTCGTCAGCCTCACACGACCGTATCTGTCGCACTCGTGTCATGTGTGCACGGCCTGGCTCGTCGATCACATGGCCGTGTCTCGCTACACTAACAGTCCACACACCCGTGTGGCGTCAGCAGTAGGCTTTTTGGCTTTCGTCAAAACCTATTTTCTGTGCAATCAGAGTACACACCTTATTCGTTTTCGATGCCAAAGCACTCCTAAGCCCTTCCAAACCTAAAATCGACAATCCAAAATCCAATTTCAGTATTCTAAATCGAACTATCATGAACCGGTAAATCCTAAAACAACTAACCCTTACCTTCAACGAAAGACTGTGAACTCTACACAATTAATCCGTTCCAGAGCAATGATCAGCCCTCCGAATAACCCCTAACAGTAACCAAAACGCCATTTAAACACTTAATATAAATGGTGTTCGAGATAGCGAAATAGAGACTTACCTTACGCGTCAAAAACTAACTTGCACAAACAATTAAATGAACCGCAAAAGAGAGGGGTAAGCAGATGATTGAAATTTTGACAGTAAGAATGGAAAAGGAAGAGAAAAAAATGGTAGCACAGAGGAGTAGGAAGGAAAATTAGGGAGGAAACCGAATATTTTTCTGAAACAAAAAGATATGATCAGATTTTTGGTGATTTCCTAACTCCCTAACTCAGACTTTTAGTAAAACACAAATACTTAGCCGAATATTTCAGCAAAAATAGTGCCCACACTGGGATTCGAACACAGGACCTCAAACATAATCCCTTCCCACTTAACCACCAGACCAGTAGGCCCATTCTGACATATCCTCACAAATTAATTCTTATAAGCCTCTTAGTCAAAAACAAGGCCTTATTCAAATAACAACCAAAATTTAGCCCAAGTCTTGACTTGAACTTGAGACATCCCCAACACACCCCAAAGCACATAACCATTTAAGTAGGTAGATTTTTGTGTCAAATTAACACAGTATCATATTCAGAAATTTTTCATGCTACAAATTCACAAAAGCTAAAATTACAAAAATTTGGGGCATTATATTCAACATAGTTAAAAATCGAGTTGTTACACTTGTAGCTTCAAGGAAGCTAGCTTCGTGGTTTTTTTGACAGGTTGGTATAGGGTCATCTATCCGTATTTGGTATGACATTAAGGGTAGAGGGTTTAGTGGGAAATGAGATGAGCTATAATGGGTCAATTTTGAGACTCGACAGTTAGGCCATGTTTAGTTCAATGTAATGGCATAACCGTTAAACTATTTCACAGGCCCACCATAAATAGATGTTTGGTTAAATGGAATGCCCTATTATGCGTTTATTCCATTATGAGCCTATATAGTGAAATGGTTTGATTTCTATTCCGTTTCCTCACAATCGATTATGATTTGATGCTTAAGGAGGCTATCACCACAAAAATGCTCCCCACTTTACCCTCTCTCTTCTTACCTCAAAAAAGCTCTCACATAGCTAGACAGTCACTCCCTTACTTTATTCAACTCCAGCTATAGCACTCCTCACCTTTATCGGAGTGTCCTTCAATTAAACATTTTCTCCTTCCATTCCTTTCATTTTCCTCTCTTTTAATTTTTCTGCCCTCTTTCTTTTCTCTTTTTTCTGATTTCCTTTTCTTTCTTTCAATAGAGTTTTCATAACCTCTATTTGAATCGAAATAAACATCTCTATTGATTTGTCCATTTTTAGGTTTGGTTTTACCATTTTTAGGTTCGTTTTGTTCCTTTTATTTGTTTTGTTTTTCTAGAAAGTTGAAGGTTTTGGATCTGAAATTCTGGATTATTTTGACTTTGTTTGATTTGATATAAGAATTGGGTTTTTTTTTCTTTTGATTTAGATTTTTCAGTACTTTCAGAAGAAAAAAAATGAGTTGGAAAAGCAAAAGATGGATCAAATCCAAAATCTATGGTAACAAAAAAGTTGACTCTTTTGCTTTGCATTAGTTGTTTCTATACTGGAATGCTTTTTTCTGATAGGTAAATTTCTTTTAATTTTCATTTCTTGATTTGGTTCTAGCTTGTATTTGCAGTTTGATGAATTAGGTGATTGTAAAAATTATATATATAACTTAGTGAAAGCAATAGTTGTTTTTTTATTTGTTTTAATTAGTTCCATGGACCATTTTTTTTTCTATTTTCTTCTTCTTTTTCTTCATCTATGGTTGCAGAGTTACAAGAAAAAGTGACAACCAAGTGCTTCTTTCCTGTTGAAATCGGTGATAAGGTTGTTGGCAGAATCGTTATGGGTCGTACATACTTTATAATCTTTCTTTGTTTTTGTTTTTGTTTTTATTTTTACAAATGGATGTTTCACAGAAAACTATTCTTATTACTAGTGGTGCTAGCTTCATTAGCACTCACACTATGGTACAACTACTCAATGAAGGTTTTAAAGTGTCAATTATTGACAATCTTGATAACTCTATTATTAAAGCTATTGATAGGGTTAAGGAATTAGTGGGACCTGAGCTCTCTAAGAAACTCCAGTTCAACTTGGTAAGCAAAAAATTTTCCATCTTTTACTCAAAAGATGAAACCTTTGTTGTATGTATCGTTGTATTATGATGACCATACATTTGTGTTTTTTATTTGTTTTAATATCTATGATGGGATCAAAGCTTTTTCATACAAATTTTGGTCTTGTTTGGTTGTAGGGTGATTTGAGGAACAGGGATGACTTGGACAAGCTTTTCTCTAAAACAAAGTACTGCCAACTGAATATATACTATCATCTTTTTTGGTTTTGATTGTTTGCATCACAATGGTCCATTAATTTATTATTATTTTACAGTTTCATTTGGGGTTATGCTTGCAAATGACTTAAAATGAATGTAATTTGACTAGTGTTGAATTGGATTTCACTTGTAACAATTGGCTCAGGTTTGATGCCGTCATACATTTTGCTGCCTTTAAGGCTATTGGGGAGAATGTTTGTAACATCCCGAAATAGGGCCTAAACAGAATGGTGGTTACGAAACCACTAATTTGAGATAGAAAAGTTTAATTCCGATAAATTTTAGGATTTAACGAGTGATTAGATGCATGTGTTAAAGTATTAATAGAAAATTTTATGAATTGTATGTCTAAATTGCCTATTAGGGCTTAATTGCAAAAGTTGATAAATATGAGTTCTAGATGTTAAAGGATTTAATTGAAGAGCATCATTGAAGTAGAGGTCCTTAAATGGTAATTATACCATTAGGTTTTCATGGACAAAAATGGACATACATAGGTAGAAATAACCAAAGTTTTTAATGAAGGGCATTTTAGTCATTTGGTAATTAAAATGAATTAAAAGGGAAAAAGATGGCAAAATTGCTATCATCTTCTTCAAAGGCCGAAACTCATATTTTCTCCATAGCTAGGGTTTGTTTCAAGCCTCCAAGCTCTATAATAAGTGATTCCAAGCCCCGTTTTTAATGTTCTTTACGTTTTTGGAGTCCCGGTAACTTGATTTAGCTTATTCTAGCAATAACTTAACCGAGGTTCATATTTGGAAAAATACCCGTAAGTGAAATGTGTTTATTTTGATGTTTTATGATAGAATATGAGGTTTTAAATTATGTTGAACAACTTGTGCTACTCGATTTTAAGTGAAAACAAGTAAAACAACATAATAGGTAAAAATACCTAATGTTCATAAGTACATGTTAGAGTGAGAATTTGATGTTTCCATTAAGGGAAAATGATCAGCATGTCCTAAAACATAAGAATTAGGGAAAAAGTTTAATTTTCGAGCTTTGGGGAAAAAGTGTAAATATGCAAAAGTTTAAGGGTAAAATTGTAATTTTGCCAAAGTTAGAGTTAAGGACTGTTTTGATAAATGTGAGTATTAAATAAGCTAAAATTGCTAATTATAGATCAAAAAGAATTAAATTTAGGGATAGACTGAGGAAAGAAAAATGTAGAAGATTAAGTTGTCAAGTTGATCGTATTTTGCACCGAGGTAAGTTTACGGTAAATAAATACAATATTTCGATATTTTATATTAATGTTGTTAATTTTCAGCATATATAATTTATTTTATGAGAATATTCCAAGTTGAATCATAGATGAGGTAACAGAGAAAAAGTATTAGAAAGCCCGTTTGAACCTTAGGAATGTATGGGATATGGAATGTCATGACATTTCGGGTTGAGGCAGTTCAGGAACATCCCATGTAAGTCGATATCAGACATATGACATTGACAGGTTGGGACAGTTAAGAAACATCCCATGTAAGTCCATATTAGACATATGGCATTGGCAGGTTGGGACAGTTGAGGAACATCCCATGTAAGTCAGTATCAGATATATAGCTTTGGTAGGACAGGGAACATCCCATGTAAGACCATGCCTAGAGCATGGTATTGGCAGGCTATTACCAGGTAGGAAAACGCAAGTATCCTAAGTATTCCAAACGGTTCATTGGGCTAATATACAAGTTATGTTACAAGTAATTTCAGGTAAAGGAATGATAAACAGGAAAGTTAAAGAGTAAGTGAAGAAGTAAAGTAAAGATTTTGTTAGTTGATGGTATAATATGAGTATATTTATACTTGGTGAATGTTGTCATTTATTTACTTGTAAAACTTACTAAGTATTGTAGCTTACTCCTTTTCCTTTCTCTCTTTTATAGTGTAACCAAGTCAATTCGAGAATCAAAAGGATGTCAGAGTTCGTCTCACACTATCAATGGCTATCTCGGTATTTTGTAGTTTGAAATGTTTTGAGTTATGGCATGTATAGGGACTTGGCCATTTGGTGTGTATGTCCTTATGATATGATTTAAGTATGGTATGTGAATGCTTGATGATAATTAGCTATTGAAATGGCTAATTAAGAACATGTTTTGATGTTATGTATGCCTAAATGATAGTCTATGCAAAGAAATGATGAAGGAACAAAAGTTGGCCATGAAACAGTTTTGTAACAGCAGCAGTGACGTGAATTTGAAAAATCATTAAAAATTTTGGAAATGGAATTAAATGGTGAATGAGATATAGAATTAAAGCTTATTGAGTCTATTTTCATAGGAAATGAATTTGAAAAATCATTAAAAATTTTGGAAATGGAATTAAATGGTGAATGAGATATATAATTAAAGCTCATTGAGTCTATTTTCATAGGAAAGAAACAAAGCAATCAAAGGAAGTCTATATTCTAAGATATTTAAATTCTTGTGAGACTGGTTCAGAGGGATTTCGTGATCCCCTATTCTAATTTTAGAAATTCACTGAAAATTGTACAAAAAGAATTATGAGTCATAATTTATATGTATAGATTTCTTAATGAGTCTATTTTCATTAGAAACAAGTGGAAACACCAAATGAAAACTGTACTAAGAGATAATTGATTTTTAGTAAGGAGAGGTCAGAACAGTGGTTATGAAATAGGGGAACCTTTAACTAATATACTGTACTAATTGGCCACACCAAAAATTTTGGAAAAATTATGGTAATAAGATATATGAGTCTAGTTTTAGGGAAAATTTACGGATTTAAATTTTGAGTTCCGTAACTCAAGTTATAATTAATTTAGTGACTATTACGTAGGTGGGCAGTTTTATTATGAATGGTGAAATAAAATGTTTTGATTTGTGTAAGTAATCGGAAAATTTTTAATGTTTTCGGTTTGGTCCCGAACCATTCCAATTGCATGTTTAAGGCCTTGAGGGCCCTTTTTAGGGATATTGGGTGAATGTGATCGAATTAATTAAAAAAAAAGGCAAATTTTTATGCCCCGAACTAGTAAGGTAAGTCTAGTAATGCCTTATGCTCGACTCCGGCGACGGTCTCGAGTAAGGGGTGTTACAATGTTGATAATCCTCGTCAATGTTGAGTCGTTGGGAAGCCTCCTGGTGTAGTGGAAAAATTATTCCGGCGATCTAAACCAGGAATCTATGCATGAGGAACGAATCAGGAAGAAAAAGTTTGAAAAATATACCTTTTGTACTCTAAAAAAAATGGAAGGAACCACTTCTATTTTAATCCCCTTCGCACGCTGCTGATCCAAAGCCACAACAGAATCATTTCGGCCTCTACATAATCCACCCTGTTATAAACGAATGAACAAAAAACTTTCACTGAACGTTTCAAAGATTTTTTTCAAAAAGAAAATGCGACTGTTAGACTTAGGTTCCTTTTCTTTTGTGGTTAATGTTGGTTATCACTTTTCTGCATCCTAGGGTTTTATTTTATGATTTACTTCCTTTTATTTAATATTCCCTAAAAAAACGAAATCCCCTTTTTGGTGCCAGGATATATAGGAAAATATCACATTGTAATATCCTTTCTAAAAGGATGTTAATTTCCATATATATTTTACGTTTGACCTAAATTAATTATTATAATACTTTATTTTAATAATTTCGGTAAATAAATCATAATTAATATTTTATATGAATCAAATTCATACATTTATTTTAATTATGTTCTCTATTCTTGTACAATGAATTTGCACATATATTGTGTTTATTATTTAACTCTCAAATTAAATTAATTCAATAATTAATATAATTCTTGTGACAGTTAAATTTAATATCAACTGTGTTTAGATTCTGTTCGTTTCAACCATAATGTATGACCTTGTAGGCTCTTGTAACATTGGTAGTAATACTAGAACACTTCTAACATTACAAGTAATGAGCGGCATCTAGCAATGCATCATCGCTACCCAAGTTACAAGAAATCGTGGTTTAACATAACCTTTTTGTGATAAATTTTTATGTATTATATCCTTTTGTCTTTTATATCTCGGTTGGACAAAAGTTATGGCATAGTCACACTTGCAAAGTCCAATCTCATGTTTCTTGATACCCGAAGTAGACTATAATAAACAAATAAGTGTAATATCTCATATTAATTTATTTGAGTATGGCCATGCATTTCTAGTCTTACTTCATCAAGTGGCCTAAGATATTGCTCCCATGTATAGGAGGGACAAATCCTATCTTGATTAATCATATCACATTATATAGATTGTAGCATACCCAATGCTAGTTTTTATAGTACAACCTATTACAGTAGACATTTGACTATATCAAAATATATGACTCACTATGTTGGGACAATAATGATCTCAAGTCTAAGGATCGTATACATAGTTATCACTATGAGTAATGTTGTGACTATTACATAATAATGCAAGAAACATACTCATAGCGGGTCAGTCTAATATGTTGTTCTCTAACATATACTCATGTATTGATTTTGACATCCCTATGTCAATGACAACACTTTATCATCAATCAACTACATGTTAGTCTTAATGCATTATTGTTGTCTAAGCCCATAATAATGCTCGACTAAGGACCTTTTAATAATAATCATATTATTCTCAGGACATTATTATAAAATAATTTATTTATATACATAGAAAAGAAACTGAAATAATAATGGCAATGACTTATATTAATAAACGACGTAAAACAAGTATGTTATTACAATCATCTCATGATTAGTCTTTGGGCATACTCTAACAATCAGTTTTTGACAATAATTTGATTGGCATTATCAATCTGTATGAGGTCATGACAAAATATAATTGCAAAAAGTTATTAGAATGTCTTCAAAACTCTTTGTTTTCCTCTGTATAGTATCTTTTTGGTTTCATAGTTGCATTTCAACTTATCTAAGGAAGATGTTAAATTAGTGTAATTGCTAGAATTCATTGTTGAGTTATTCTAATTTGTTCAAGTCTTCGAAGAAGGCTGTTTTTATCTTTATGATTTTATCTAAAAAGATGCTAAACTAGTATAATTGTTGTTCCTATTTGTTAAAATCAAGGAGTTTATTACATAACAATGCTTTTATGCAAAAAAAAAAAAAAGTTTTTGCTTATACTGCTTCAATTCCACTAAAGTTTTCAGGTGTTAGTAAACATGAACACTACTAGAAAATGCGATTGCGTCCTTATTCTTCTTTTACTTTGGTGTTATACGTATTCACACGTTTTTTTACTAAGCAAATGGTATTCTCATCCTCTGCAATTGTGTATGGCCAACCGGAAAAAATACCATGTGTTGAGGATTTTGAGTTAAAGGTCATGAATCCTTATGTCTGTTTTGAGATACTGTTGGACATGTCTATTTTTTCGCTTTTGTGTATATTAGATTGCACTCTAGTATTTGCATGAGTATGCTTGGATAAGCTCAAGCATTAGATTGACTGCCAACCCGATAGTTAACTTCTCGGGTGTGCTTGGAACAAATATTCTTGCACTAGGTATCGATAACTCATTCGACACGAAGACTAGGAATTTCACCAAATGCAACGCGGGATTGAGCTTCACCAATGCAGACCTCATTGCTTCTTTGGCTCTGCATGTGGTTATGTTCTATATACCTATCTACAGCTGAACATTCCAAATGATATAATCTCAAGTTTAATACATTGTTTGCCAATGCAGGAATGAAAAAGATGATTCAGTTAACGTATCTTACTACCATATTGTGAATCCATCAACCAACATTACTATTGGTGTTGAGGTGACCCATAGCTTCTTTACCAATGTGAACACCATCACCGTGGGTACACAACATGTATTGGATCCATTAACCACAATCAAGGCACCGGTGAGTAATGCCGGCAAGGCAAGTGCACTCATCCAGCACGAGTGGCGCTCGAAATCCTTCTTTACCAATTTTGGAGAGGTGGATACAAAGTCCATCGATAAGAGCCCCAAGGTCGGACTTGCGTTGGCACTCAAGCCTTGAGAGCTTAAAAAAACTCATTTTGGTAAGAGTATAGTAGACTTAAAAAGATTTTGAAGTTCTAGTCTGTTATTGACTTTCATGGTGTTGCCATCTTCTTTTTTATGTCAATAGTTTTTCATTTTAAAAAAGAATAAAGTGAAAAAAAACGTGATAATTGTTTTTAGTCATTCTTTGTTTAATTAAGGTGAAGTACCTTTGATTTGCCCCATAATTTTTTTAGAGGTTCTCTCTATTTTTTCTTGGAATTTGCTAATAAAGGAAAATAAGAGTTGTACTGTTTATTTGTTGAGGACAATTTTTACTTGGTATAGAACTTGGTAACAGGTATAGGCATGAAGTCTAACATTGGATCAACTTGTAAACTCAGCCATGGAAAGCTTTCATCACTGGTGGTGAGATTGCCTAAAGGTAGAACTATCATGGAGGCTCTTATATTATGAGTCTATTGTATTTTGATCTCTATTTAAGAAATAGAAAAATTAGTACATTTATGTTAAAGTAAAGAGCAAATTGTTTTTTTTTACGACACAATTTGGAACAACGGTGTTACAAAAGAGAACGACTACTTTAAAGAATTTAGTTTAAAAGTGTTTAGTTTGCTATCAAAAAGTACTTTTGATATATAAAACATTTACTTTAGACGTGATGTTATGATATAAAATATGTATTTATATAATGTTTAAATTCATTAATATTATATTTTTTTAGTAAGGATATAAAAGAGAATAATTTATTATTGGCTCATTATTAATATTTTGATATATAAAATATAAATTTTAAATATTTTTAACCATTAATATTAATTATTTTTAAAAAACAAAAGGAAGGTGTAAGTAGTAAGAATAAAATTTATATATTTTAAACAAATAAAATTAGATTAGAAAAGAGTTAAAAATATGAATTTGTTGAATCAAAAAATATTTTTAAAGATTTTAAATTCATTAATAATTAAGCTTTTAGAATGTGTGTCAACTATAATGAATATAATTTGAGAAGCAATGGATTCAAAAAATAAGTACTATTTTAAAATGTATTAAATAAAATATTTTAAATATTTTAATATAAAAATAAAAAATATTTTAATATAATTTAATATAAAGTAATTATATTAAGAATATTACTTAATTATATATTATTTTTATTAAATTATATTTAATAATAATTATATTAAAATATAATTAAATTATTTATTATTATTTTTACTAAATCATATTTAATAATAATCTTATTAAAATTTAATAATAATAATCATCTATTTAAAAAATTTTTTGTTAAAGATACTCTAATTATTTTAGTTTTTTTCCTTTTGCTATTACAAATCTATTTTATTCAATCAAACACAATAATAGTATTACAGATTTATTTCATTTCATTCAATTAAACAATTGAATTACTGTAGATTTATTACATTACAACTTTATTCTATTTTAGTGAACCAAGCGTGCCATTAATGTTTTGTTTTGGGAGGGGGCGTGGGGTGGGATGCTAAGGGGGTACGGGAGTTGTTTTCAGTGGAGGAGGCGGATCAGATTCTGTGCATTACAGTTGCCACACCGGGGCCACCGAATATGTTAGTATGGGGACATTCGCAGACGGGCTGTTATTCGACCAAATCGAGCTGTACATGGTTACTGCTTCATAATGTTGGGTTGGGTCTTCACCAGTTCTATTGGAAAGCTACTAGGAAAGTGGTGACTCTTCCCAAGATTCGGGTGTTTGCTTGGTGCCTCGACCCCACTGACTAATTATGCAAGATGCCACGGATGTGCTCACCCTGTGGATGCATTGCGTGATCGCCTAGCTTCTTACAACACCTTAGTTCTTGCTAGTATTCGTGATGACCTGTTACAAGCTAATGTTAGTTCTATTGATTGGTCGGAGATGACCACGCCTATTTTGGATGAGGCCGCCTCTTGTGGATTTGTTGGTCCTAATTTGGAACCTATGGAATGAGCGTAACAACATGGTGATGCGAGGCCGTTGGACAGCACCACACATGACTTGGACGGGGTGAAGGGGCTTAATTTGGTTATCCACCGATTCTTTCGACAGGTTCTAAAGGTAAATGCTGATGGGTGGGCATTGGGGGTTGTGATCCGTGATTCTGATGGGCTAGGGACGAGTGTAGCTGATTGTGGGGAGTCATTGTGGACGGAGGCTTGCGCGATTACCGTTGGGCTGAACTCGGCGCACTCCATGGGCTTCCGTGTGGAAAGCGGTTCAGCTATTATTGTTACTAGATTTGTCGTTGTTGGGCCATATGTTACACGAGGCTCAGAACATGAAAATTTTATTTGAGTTTTAAGAAATTTTTGCCATGTAGGGTAGTTGATTGTTTAAGTAGACTGGCTGGAAATGATGTTACTTTCGAGATACATCAAATTAATTTCTTTGTTAATTAACTTTTATTTAGAGCTAATTTAATTAGTGAAACATAACAAATAAAAAGTCAACTAATTTAACCTACTGATATTCAATCGACTGGAATAAATTGATTAAAACTACGCCTGCCAATTAAGTTTAAAGATGATCAAAACTAATTGAATCAACATTAGACCAACTACTTTAAGGCCAACAAATCACGGAGAAGAAAAGTGGATTCATGAGGGAACTCAAACAAGAATAATTTTTAGCAAATAATTTGCACTTCTATGTTTGCTTTTCTTAAAACTCTTCCTTGATGAAGAAATGTAAGATGTAAGCCAAGAGACAACTAATGCTTTCTCTACCAATTTACTCGTTCAAAAGTATAAATATGCATATCAATGACCGCACTAGGTTTCCCTTACCTATTTCTTTTCTCTTCCTTTTTTCCCGGTAACATATGGAGAACCCATCAGACAGTGTACATCCCACTCTTAATTCCCAGCTCTTCCATTCCAAATTCTACTTCAAGAGCTTCTGAGTTGCTGTAATCGCATTTTTTATGTTATCAAATGGACAGCCGGAAGTAACATCCAAACTGCCTCATACTTTCACCACATCTTGGAGGTGTTGAGAATAGCTTTTACCGGGTGGAATGAATATTAGATCTTCCCAGCCCGAGTTTTTCTCGCTCATCTGCATCAAACAATGTTGGACTATCAGATTCCAGTTCCTTATTCTATGTGTTACATAGACCTACTCGGCAATTACATTCTCTACCTCCATTTTCTTCAGAACATCTTCCAAGCTTCCAACCTGCTCCAACATATTGGATGAAATGAATACTAAGAAAGGCAAAGCCAAACCGAAAATCATACCATTAATAAAGCACTTATACACAGATGGAACAATTGAAAGCATTTAGGAGAGAGAGAGAGAGAGGAGGGGTTTTGATGTCTAATCATTAATCCATGCATGCATGTACAATTTGAATCTCCAAAACAGACACATAATACACACACACACACACACACACACATGCGCGATACCATGATTTGCTGAGAAACACCAGGTCCTCTTGATGCCCTTGAAACCTTTGAAAGTTCTTTTTCAATATCTTCCTACACAATAACAAGAAAATAATAGAAATCATGTATGTTTAACAACTATTTATAAATGAATAAAAAAAAAAAAAGCGTCTATAACAACTTGATGGATCAAGCTAACCTTATTGAAATATATTGGGCAGTAACGCTTGTTTTTCTTCCTCACAACAAGGAGGTCAGACTGTAGAAAGAGGCATTAAAGAAAAAAAAAAAAATCTAACATCAATTTGTGGTGACATAGAAATTGTTATCACAGTTCAGCTCCTCATGCACTCCTAATGGAAAAACAGCATGTTGGAAGTGGCAATATCTTTCAGAAACTGTGGAGGAAAAAACATTCTGATTCATCAATTTATAACAACACCGGAAGTGTCTCATATTCACAACAACAATTAAGGAAAGTCTCTTTATGCTATGATAATACAGGAAAAAGAATTATGAATGATTCAATACGCCGCAGTGAGTAACCATAGACATGCATAAATAAGGTTTTGGTACCAACTAAAAAACCATGCGATACATTGTATGCATATATATTGAATAAAATATATAGCATACCTGGAAAACTGGAACTCCATCGAACCCACTTTTGATGTCACCAGATTTCAGCTAATAGATATGAGAAACTATTGTGAGTAATGGTGTAGAATTGTCCAAGTAAGAAAGTAACATCTTCACTCAAGTACAAAAGAATAATCATCGTAATCTCATTTGAAGCATAGTTGTCTTCTCTAAGTACCCAATAACCAGTCCACAAAAAAACTGACACCCAACAATCTTACACCTAAATGAAAATTGAAACATTTTTTTCTTCGTTGTGTAAAAATTTCTTAAAAGAAACACAATCTAGATGAAATAAGTCCACTGCATTAAGTAGCAAAGTTCAGCTATTTATGTTCCCTTTTAAGAACAACTTTAAAAACAAATTGCATTATACAACACTCACCTCTAATGCATTCTTTATTTGAATTGGATCCGGTAGAAAACGAAATGCAATTCCTTCAACCTTCAGTGAGTATACCTGTATATATATTATGAAACCGGCAATCATAAAAATCAATATTGTCATTTCCAAATCAATTTTAGTTATTTTTTTAACATAAATGACAATTGGAAAACCAGTAATTAAAAAGAACAAAAAAAAAAAAAAAAAAAAAAAAGGGTAACCTGATCAAGTGTAATCGGCACGACTTTAGCATTACTTCTCAGCTCCCTTCTCCGTAATCGAACCTATGAAAAAATAAAATAAAACAAACACAAAAAGGTTCAAAACTTCCTCTAAATTTAAAAAAAATTAACTAACCTGAGCGAGAAAAGCCTCGGCGTCTTCTTGGCGAAAGCAAAGTAAGCCAATAGACTTGGCTCCATTGGGATCAGAGATAAGCACGAACTCATTGTTGGAGTTGCTCACTGTATAGACAGCGGTGCCGGCTAGAGTTTTCGCAACTTGCTCGGGATTCAACGTGGCAGCCGCCGCTACCGCAGCCTTCGGCTGAGAAACTGAGGCAAAGAGCGGACGATGGTGGGAAGTCGCAGAGGGGGAGAAACCGGCGGCAAAGTTGGAGGCAAGACGGTTGGTATGGTGGAGGCGGGTGGCAAGCTCAGCGCCGAGACGGTGGATGAAGGTGGAGAGGGATAAGAGAGGGTTTGAGGGGAATGGAGGAGGTTTTGGGAATTCCATTTTTTTTTCTGAGGGAACAAGAAAATGAAGTTATGAGCCTGAAATGTAATTTGCTTTGTTCAACGGATATTTTTCGATGGTCCAATTCGTTATAAGGGCTTCAACCCCATTTCAGTCTATTGGGTTTAAAATGTTACCGAAGCCTACTTCGGATTGACCAAAGAAACTGGGGACTGTAAATTATATTTTCTAATAAATTTTCAAGGACCATTTGTGATATTATTCCTTTTATAGTTCAGTTAATATTTTTTTTATAAAATTTATTAGAGAGATAAGAAGAAATAATTTATTTAACCCTCCAACTTAAAAAAGAGTCATTTTAATTTTTTATTTAATTTTTTGTCAAATTACTTCAAAATAAATGAAAAAGTTAATGTTTGCTAATTTTGCTGACATAGCATACACGTGATCACATCAACAATTAATTATTTTTTAAAAATTTTAAAAAAATAATTAATTGCTGACATGGTATCCACTATGGCAATCCATGTGTATTAGCAAAATTAACAAATGTTAACTTTTTCATTAATTTTAAAGTGATTTGACAAATAACGCAAGTTTAAAGATTAAAAAAGAAATAATTAATTGAAAGGCTAAAATAATCTCTCTTTTTTTAATTAAAGGGCCAAATAAATCATTATGCTTTTTTTACAACATATTTTTTTTAAAATATATATTAAACATTAATTGAAATAATACAAAAACTAATAAAAGTAGTAAGCCTACTATTGAGATAAGAAGGAATAAGCTTACGTTTTACTTATGATAATCCTAAACGAAAATCAACCAGGAAAAAAAATGAACTTGTATTTTATTTCTCAAAAATTCTATAGATAAATAGAAGTTTTACCTTGACATTAATTTTTAAATGGCATGAAAAAAAAAACATTTTTAAAAGACAAATTCTTTAGGGGTTGGGTATTAAAAGAATTTAGAATAGTATTAAAGGAGCTTATATAAATTCTTTTAAAGTTAGAATTAATTAATTATATTAATAGTTTCAAATCAATTATTACTTAATTGAATAGCTTTACTTATTTCAAATTGAGTAATCTCGATTAACTAATTAAATTTCAAATCCAACTTCATAATCACAATATCACATAGATTTTTCAATTTTTGTATTTTATAAAATGTAGGTATTTATGGCATAATCTAAAGATCTTTTCTTTTTTTTAGCCTTTTTCAATTACTTTGTTGAAGAGTGAAGACTAGAGAAAACATATGATAAGGTGCGGGTAAGATTTTTTTAAAAGATGCATTGTATGAAGTAAGATTTTGGAAAACGCTAGTTCCATAAATTATGCCATGCATCTATTTGTTTTCGATGTAGGTTCTATGAAATGGGGGCATAGTTGAGGAGTTCAAATCGATGAGGGGAATTAGATAAGGTGATCCTTTGTTGCCTTATTTTTTATTCTTGGGATGGAGTATCTAGGACATACCATTGAAAAGTCTATAGAAGCTAATGAATGGCGATTGGTTCGACTGGCTAGACAGGGTCCGCTAATCCCCCATTTGTTTTTTTTTCCCATTGATTTAGTGTTGTTGTATGAGACTGATATGGCACAAGAGAGAATGATTTGTAATATCCTTGATTAGTTTAATATGTTTTCAGGCCATAGGATTAATGCTTTTAACATAAATAATTATTTTTCGTAGGATATGAGAGAAGTTGATGCAAATGCTACAAGTATTTTCTTGGGTTTACAAAGGGTGTTAGATCTTAACAAGTACCTTAGTGTACCATTGTTTCATAATCGGGACAAGAAAAGTACTTTTCAGTTTATAATTGACAAGGTTCATAGTAGATTGAATGGGTGGGATGCAAAGTTGGCTAGTAGAATTACTTTGGTGAAATTAGTTCTATATCAATTCTGAATTATTTCACACATTCAACGTTCATACCTCTAGGGGTTTGTGAAGAGGTTTAGCAGATTGTTTGTCCTTTTTTCTAGGGAGGGTCGTCATCTACATTAAAAATATTTTCGGTGAATTGGAAGGATGTATGTTAACCTTCTAAGAGTGGTGGCATTGAGTTGCACATCTTTGGATACCAACATAGATTTTTTTGCTTAAGTTGGGGTATAATTTTTTTACTAATGAGGATGCATTGTGGGTGAATGTCTTGAGATCAAAGTATAAGGTTAAGGTGTGTCCGAATAATATAGCTTTGCAAAATTGTTCATATGTTTGGAGGTCTCTATTGAGGATTTGGGAAACTCTCAAATGGTTTATATTTGAACAATTAAGGATGGGAAAACCATTCAGTTTTGGAGTAATTCTATAAATAGTATTGTAAATGATATGATAGATCTCAATGGTAGTTAGGATTGGAATAAATTTTAGCACAATCTAGATCATGAAGTGATGCTTGGAATTGCTAGTACTTGCTCGCTTAGTGTTGAGTTAAGAGCAGATTGATTTCAGTAGAAGTGGTCAATTAGAGGTTCTCTTTTGAACTAGGACTACTAGCAACCAGAAGATTATATATGAGGGTTTCTTTGGAGGACTAAAGTAACTCGGCGTGTTAGCCAATTTCTTTGGTTGGTTGCTAAGGGGCAAGTTTTAACCAATATTGAATTATGTAAAAGGGGCTTGGTCGATGACTTGCTTGTAGCATCTATAACTATAGTGATGGATCCATTTTGTATGTCCTCAAATACTATTTTCAAGCAAGAACTTTTTGGAAGTATGTAGTCCCACAATCAACTTACCATAGTTTCTTTCAATTATCTTTAAGCAATTGATTACTGGCTAATTGTAAAAATGACTTTAATTTTCAATTATTTAATGATCTGGACTGAACGTCTTTATTTGCAAATGTGAGTTGGAAAGCATGGAAGAATAGGAATGCAAGAATTTTTTCTCATTCTGCAATGGATGTTATTAATGTGATTACTCGTAGCTTTGAATAGGTAAGGCAATTGATGTAACGTCCCTAACCCGAATCCGTCACTGGAATAGGGTTACGAGACATTATTGAAATTTTTTTAAAACAAATTCAGATAATTTGTTTTATAAGAGAATTTCACAACTTAAAACTTACCACTCTTCCACGAACATAATATATTTTCATTTGAGTACTTACCTTTTTTAATGCATCATATAATAAATATTTTACCATTTAACTAGTAATTTGGCACTTATCTAAGCATCAACAACAACAACAATAACACTTGTTAATATACTTGAACATATTTCCTATAAATTCAATATTGATAAACTTATTTTATCAACATATTACATTTGAGTTTATTGCTCATCACAACTTACATAATTTCCATATATCACGTATTAGAGATAATCACATATTTACATATCATGATGCATATCATTCTCTTACTGTTTTTCATAAACATAAATCATTCAATTCATTGTATCAATATTTCATGTACCATCATTTTCATGAATTTTGTGTGACAGTTTATAATCCTGAATATGCATAATTATCTAGTAAGTTTCACATACATGTATTTTCCATGTCATATTTCAATATATCATATAAATATGATTTCCATGTATTTCAAGTTTAATTTCATAATTAATTATCTCATGCTCAGATTATTCCATGTCGGAACTTTATTCATTAAACCATTCAAAATATCATCGTTATACATGTAATACTTTCAAGGTATATAATTTTATAATCATGGATGCACGTATCCATAAATAAATTCCATGTATAAATATCATCATCATCATAATCACATTCATTTTCACTTAGTCATTTTTAATTCAATTCTCGTTGAACACATCGGAATAATAATGGATACATCGGGACATCTCACATAGTGCCACACTTGTAGCCAAAGTTACTTTATTTCACATCGATCACATAGGCTCGTTCTCGAGCTAATCACATTTAGCACAATGCCATTGACTTATTTCACTTAGATGCCATGGACTTATATCACTTGGCACAATACCATGGACTTGTTTCACTTAGGTGCCATGAGTGTATTTCACTTAGATTTCCACACAAGTCCCTTGTATCCATTTTCTATTCCTAATGTTCAACTGGGAAATTATCTTACTTTCCGATACTTTATCAATAACGTCAAATAGTCAGCGTTATTTCATAAATTATATCAAACTATGAAAATGTAATTAAAAACGATATATTACTTACATACAAATTTACTTGCCACATCATGAACTCAAATAACATATACAAGACATATTAATGTATTTCAAATACATTCTATAATATTTCATTCTGAATTCAGACTATTTCATATTAGAACTTTTCTCATTAATTCATTTGAAATACCAATTCATACAGAAGGTACACTCAAGGTGTACAAATATATAATCACAAATGAACTCATTCATCAGACATATTCCATGTTTATATATCATAGTCTCATATTTCCACGTATCAATTACCATCATTTTCTCGTATTTCAGACAAATATGTGTAACAATTTATAAACATGTAATTCACTAACTCTTCCTGCCAATCACAATCTCAATTGACAAATCACTTATCGAGTCCAATTTCAATATTCACTAAAATTTAACCATATAAACTCACAAGTTCGATTTTTGTATTATAATGATAATCATAATTTCATAATAAATATTCCAAATAAAATATTATCTCATTTCTAATTCAACATTTATCGATTATAAGCAGGCATGTGATCAATTTATACACAAGTCATTCATATATTTTTCCTCCTCCTCCACTCCATCCCACATCCTTAATATAAATAACACACTTGTAAATAACATTATCTATAATTTTCACTATTTACTTATATGCATATTCAAGCTGTCCATCCGTGTCATAGTTACTAAATTATTTTTATCTTGAGCTACAAAACTCAAAATTAAGATCCGTTAATTTTATTTGAAAATAGACTCATATATATTCTTACCATAAAATTTTAAAATTTTTTGGTTTAGCTAATTAGTACAGTTTATTCATTAAAGTCTCCCCTGTTTCACTGTTCGATAGTTCTAACCACTCTTCGCTAAAATTTAATTATCTCTTTGTACAGAATTCAAATTATATTCTAATTTATTTCTTATAAAAATAGACTCATCAAGGAATCTAACCATATAAATTATGTCCAAAAATTATTTTTTTACAATTTTTAATGATTTTTTCCAAGTCAGAACAGGGGATCTCAAAATCATTTTGAACCAGTCTCACAAAAATCTAAATATCTCAGAACAAAGAATTCCTTTACTTTCTTTGTTTCTTTTATATGAAAATAGACTCAACAAGATTTAATTCCATATCTCACTAAACTTATAATTCAATTTATACCATTTTTGGTGATTTTTCAAAGTTAGGCTACTGCTGCTGTCCAAAACTACTTTAGTGTAAGATATTAATTACCAAGTTTATAACAACCTTATTTTCTTTCTCTACAATATTTTTCATCCCTTTCTCTTATTTCTATTCATTAACATATCAAAAACATAGAACTATATATATAAGAATACTCAACATTAACATCATTTCCATGCTTTTTCAACAATATCAAACTTAAAAATATATTGAAATCTTGATGTACTTATTTTGTCTCATTGATTTCAATCTTTGACTTGATTTTCTCTCTCCTCCAGCTTCTATTTCTTGAATCCAACTTGATATTCTAACTCCCCATAGTCTCCTTAACATTTTTCTCTCTTGGTAGCTATTAAAATTCTTTTGATTTCTAGGTGAAAATGGTGAATTTTTTATGGAAGGACCAAATTGTAAAGAAAACAAAACTTTTCTTCTTTCTCTCTTTCTTTTCACGTTAATGCATGGAGAAATGGTGGGTGATGTATATTTTTTTTCCGCACACACACATACTTATATATATATAGACTAAATAAAATAATAAAATAATAAAATATCTTATTAAAATATTAAATAAATAATAATTATTTAATTAAATAATTATAAAATATCACCAACATCATCATTACTTCCTAGATTTCTCTCTCTTCCAATTGACCATTTTGTCCTTTGTGATCTTTTAAAATTCCTTTCTTGAGTCATCACTTAATTTGGTAAAATTATAATTTAGTCCCTCATAATTCTTCACCTATTCAATTGGTCCTAATTCATCAATTTTCCTTAGTTTCTATATCATTCCACCCTTAAAATATTTGCACTATTATTCCTTTAATTTTTTATATTTACACTTTGACCCCACAAATTTTGAGTATTTACTCTTGTGTAACAAAATTTTCTCACTTTTGCAATTTAGTCCTTTTATTTAATTAACCACCCAAACGTCAAAATTTTCTAACGAAATTTTAATACTACCTTATTGACATTCTATAGATATTCATAAAATTATTTATGGCTCGGTTTATAACACCGAGATCTTGATTCCTCTTTTTCTCGGTTTCTTGACCAAATAAATCTTTATAAAACACAATTTACTATTTCAAAAATCTTTTAAAACGTTTGGCTTATAAATATTAAATAATATAATCTACGAGTTCATTTGTTGGATTTGGTGGTCTCGAACCACTATTTCCGACATTGTTGAAATTTGGGCTATTACAATTGAAGACCTCTTATGTTGCTTGTAATCCTTGGCGGCATGGTAATACTGTGAGCAATATGTGGAGGTCACTAAGAGAGTTGATGTGTTAAGCTCAATACAGATGCAATGGTGAATACCATTTTAAAGGGGGTTTGATTTGAGACAAATTTGGGAGATGGGGTGTTGGCTTCACCAAATTAATTGGAATATGCTCTACTTTTGAAGTTGAATTGTGGGTGATTTATGAGAGTCTAAATCTTACTTAGGGTAGGGGCTTTAGGTGAGTTGATATGGAACCTAATAGTTTTATAGCAGCTATGTTAATAACCATAGAGAACTAATTACTTAGAAAATATAGAATGAAAAATGATTGAATATCTTCTGTATGTTAAAAATTCTTTTCATCAGTACACAAATAAGACTTATATACTTGTTTGAGATCACCTAACTGTTGCAAACCATATACCAACAATATACCATACTTACTAATAGAATAACAATCTAACTTACTCCAATACCCTAACATTCACCCAGCTTCTCAATAGGTAAGACATGAAGAAAACTCCGAAAATGAGTAAACATGGATACAAACAATGGTTTTGTGAAGATGTTAGCAACCTGGTCACAGGCTGGTACCTCACCAACAACATGCGAGCCTGCGACCACCTTCTCCTGGACAAAAAACAGATCAAGTTTGACATGTTTAAACTTAAAGTGTAAGACTGGGTTGGCAGCATGGCCACTGCAGTAGAATTATCGTACCACACGGTAAGAGGATCGGTAGAAGGAATCTGTAACTCTGTTAACAGAGAGACTAACCATATAACATCACTAGTAGTAGTAGCTAGACTACAATATTCAACCTCTGCTGTTGAACGAGAAATAACTTGTTGCTTTTTCGAACTCCATGAGACGGGCGTATCACCAAAATACACACAATATCCTATCATAGATCGACGATCATCAAAATCCAATCCCTAGTGGGCATTAGCATAACCAACGAGAGAAAACCTTTTTGATAGACGAAAAGTTAACCCATGATCAATAGTCCCACGTAAATACTGTAAGATCCTTTTTAAGGCCACCAAATGAACCGAACTAGGTGCATGCATAAACTGACACGATTCACAGCATAGGCAATATCTGGTCGGGTTAGAACCACATATTAAAGTGAACCGGCAAGGCTTCGATTCTGCAGGATTATCAAGATGATCTCCCTCATCTTTAGAGAGTGTAGATAAACTAACCATTGGTGTGTGGACACTTTTTGCATCAGTCAACGAACTTCTGTTAAGTAGATCCCAGTTGTACTTACACTAACATAAATGGAGACTTCTATTAGAGGACTGAGTGACTTCAATGCTTAAAAAGTAATAAAGTTCTCCCATATCCTTCAGAGAAAACTCATTATGTAACTGCTGAACAAACTTATCTATACTGTCAATTGTACTCCCCATAATAATAATATCATCCACATAAACCAAAACATACATGGCAGATTCGGTCGTTACTTGAACAAACGGCGATGCATCAGATTTGGATACAAGGAATCCAGTAGAAGCAATAAGCCTTTTCAATTTATCAAACCAGGCACGTGGAGCTTGACGCAGTCCGTATAATGCCTTCGTTAGATGATACACCAACTGCTCACCAGTGGAACTAGACTGGACATAACCTAGAGGTTGTTGCATGAACGCTTCGTTGGTGAGATCACTATTTAAAAAGGTATTGTTGACATCAACCTAACGAAGTTGCCAGCCACGAGACACATCAATCGAGAGTATGGTTCGAATAGTAGCAGGTTTGACCATGGGACTGAATGTTTCCTTCAAATCACATCTGAGAACCTGCGAGCACCCCTTCGCAACCAACCTAGCCTTAAGTCGAGCAATAGTCCCATCAAGATTTTTCTTTACTTTGAAAAGCCATTTACACCCTATCACCTTTCGACCATGAGGCAGAGGAACAAGATCCCAAGTGGTGTTAGCTATGAGAGCATCAAACTCAGATTGGACTGTTGGGCGCCATTTTTGATTAGCAAGTGCTTCTTCAACTAAGCGAGGTTCATAATCAAAAGCCTAACAAAAAGAGCCTTAGGTTTAAAAATGTCGACTTTAGACATAATAATCATGGTATGAGTATATCTCAGCAGAATAGGAGGTGAAGCTGAAATAATACCGGGAGCAGATGGACTACTTGTAGTTGGTGAGGATAAGGACTGGAGCTCCTCACAAGCAGCTCCTATCTCAGCCGTAGAACCACTTGATGTAAAGGTCAACGGCAAAGAACGATAGCAGGAGGAAGAGGATGGCATCGGCGGCGAACTTTTATCTGTTGCAATAGGGCGTAAGGTAATGGATCGAGCAACAAAAACATGTGTTGTGACAGAAGGACTAGAGTTAGCCTTATCCATAGTAGATGATGAAAATAAGAACCATCGTTCATCAAAAGCAACATGACAAGAAACAATTACCTTACCATTAGGTGTAAGACAATAATAACCCTTATGTTGGGAACTATACCCTAAAAATGTGCATGGCTGAAAACAAAATTCCAACTTGTGATGCATAAATGGACGCAAATATGGAAACAACATCACCCAAATACCTGTAAATGATCATAAGTAGGCGCACGACCATAAATAACTTGATAGGGAGATTGACCTTTTAGAATCGGAGTAGGTAAATGATTTATGAGATGGACCGCACTAAAAAACACATATCCCTAGTAATCCATGGGTAGGCTAGCTTGGGCTAAGAGGGTAAGATCAGTTACAACAATGTGTCTATGTTTTCGCTCAGCAACTCCGTTCTATTTAGAAGTATGGGGGCAGGAGATACAATGAAGTATCCCAAGAGTAGCCAGTACTGATGTGAATGTACGATACTCACCACCCCAATCACTCTGACAACTCTTAATATCTTTCCCAAACTAAGTCTTCACCATCTGTTGAAACTGAAGAAAACACTTAACTGCCTGTGACTTACAGCGAATGAGATAAATCCATGTAAAACAACTATGCATGTCTATGAAGGAAACATAATATAAATTAGTACCACAAACAACCGATACCGATCCTCACAAGTCGAAGACAACTAAGTCAAAAAAATCCTCATATACAGTAGTAAAGTTTGAAAAGGGCAATTTATGAGATTTCCCTTTTTGACATGCAACACAAATGTTATCAATACACTTTTTGTTTGAAACAATTTTACATTTATCAAGAACAGTCTGAATAATTGTTGGACATGGATGACCAAGCTTTTGGTGCCACAATGCGAAAATATCATCATTACCATTACAAGTCTATAGTCTAGTATTGTGAGCAGAAGGAGTAGTTACAGAAGCATCAGACGTAGCTGGTGAAACATAATAGAGTCCGTCACGAGTGTGGCCCCGCAGCAAAACTTCTCGAGTCAGGATGTCCTTAACAACATAATAAGATGAATGAAATTCTAAGAACACGTTATTTTCGTTAGCAAACTGAGAAACAGATAACAAATTCTTCCGTATATTCAGTACGCATAGAATATTAGACAGACAAAGTATCTTACTTTTCATAGGTAAAGTAGAAACCCCAATATATGATATTTTTGTAGGAGTCCCATCACCTATAAGGAGAGGAGATGTACCTAAGTATGGCGTGGATTCATTCAGAGCGGTGGCTTCTCAACAAACATGATGTGTAGCCCCTAAATTAGGGCACCAAGAGGAGGTCCCTACAGGCATAGGAATATAAGAATTGTCATTATCAAAATTAGACCCAAATTACGTTGTGTTGACATTAGACCTAGAGGTGGTCAAAAAATTTGAGGCATGAAATTTAGGGATATGGGGTAACCTAACGCATGGCGAAGCATCAACATCATGAACAGAGCCCTCGATTTAGTCCTCCATGGGACACTATTTTGGACGAAATTATGTTCATTCGGCTTAAGCCTAACCATGTTGGCATTCAGCCTAACTTGGTAATCTACATTAGGAAGTGACGCGGCCTGCCTAGTATATGGCCCAACTCTTCCGCCTGAAGCATCACCTTGCAGCCCATACGTAAAACCCAATCCGGGTGGTAAAGAAGGATCAACACTGTTACTATCGTGTGGGCTTGGTCCAACACCATGTGGCCCAATTATGTGGCCTGCATCATTACTAGGATAAGGGGAAAAGGGTTTTACAACCTTAGCAAATGGATTAAGCATGGGAAAACCATTCGGCAACCCCCCACGAGGCACCACACGGATACACGAGCGAAGCCGCCAATGGTACGCCAACATACGATCCAGTGCCACCGAAGGGAATTGAACCACCACGACTTGACAGAGACCAGCCTTGTGCCCCAAGATCATTCTTGTACGATCTACGATCCGTACGACTAGAGAACATCGGAGGCGGATTTGAAGCCGTAACGGAGGACGGAGCTTAAGTAGAGGGGCCACTATAACCACTATCAAATCTATAGTAACATCTTTGTGCCAAATGGCCATATCTACCACAGATTTGACACTGAAGATGACTCCTAAATCTACGACCACGAGCCATAGAAGAAGACCGGCCACCATGCACACCATCTGTCCTTTATTTTACCCGATCGGCTTTCACCAGATGGGCAGGAAATGGCATTTCAGTCACCGCACGAGCCTACCTATTCTCAAACTCTAAAAGGACATCAAGAAGCTTCTGGAGAGGAAGAGATTAGGTCAAAAATGATGCCAATATAAGGACGGCATCATAGTCCGACAAGAGGTCAACCAGGATTACGCTACTTTCTTTGCCTCTAGCATTACGGATCCCGACGCCTTAAGCAATGCGCAGATATTTTGTATTTTGGCCACATATTCCTTTACTGACATCGTCTCTTTCTTGATGGAATAGAGTTCATGCTTAATGCGTGACACCTTCGCTCCAGTGGCAGCTGCGAAAAGTCAATTCGGAGTGCTCTACACCTTATTTGCTGATCTTGTAGCTGTAAAAGAAGGCAACAAGGCAGAACTAATTGTTGATAATAGCCAAGATGCAGGAAGCTTATCTTGCTGTACAAACAAAGATGAGTCAGGATTCGGAGCCAAAACTCCATCTAGAGAAGGAATGAAGCAAGGCGGGACAGGTAATGTTCTTTCGAGAAACCTTAATAATTCATAGCCTTCAACTATTAACCTAATATGTTGTTGCCATTGGATGAAATTCCCTTCGTCTAACTTTTCTGTATCATGATGAGGAAACGTTTGAACTAGACGAGATCCAGAGAAGGAGAGACTGCCACGATCAGCAGCAGTAGAATCACTCGAATTATCCATGAAAAGACAATGAGAAGAACCTCCAGGAACTTTATGCGACTGATACCATGTTAATAACTACAGAGAACTAATTACTTAGCAAATATAGAATGAAAAATGATCGAATATCTTCTGTATGTTAAAAATTCTCTTCATCAGTACATATATAGGACTTATATACTTGTATGAGATCACCTAACTGCTGCTAACCATATACTAACAATATACCAGACTTACTAACTAAGGGTGAGCAAAACTCGATTCGATTCGAAAAAATTAAAAAAAATTAGAATTTCGAGTTAAACGAATCGAGTTATTCGAATTAAACGAGTTATTCGAGTCAACTTGAATTTTTCTTTTCGAATTTTGAGTTCGAATCAAGTTGAGTTTTCAAATTCGAATAACTCGAATAATTCGAATATCAAGCTATAATATTTTACATATTTATGCCAAACTTCCAAACCTTTTTACTTTTCCCTCAAAACTTTTACTCCTTCCTACTTTCTTCCAAACCTTTTACACCCCTCCCATCCCAACCCCCCATCTATCCAAAATTCATTTCTCACCAAAATTTTACTCTCCCATTTACTTTTCCTCAAAATTTTACTCCCAAAAACTCTCAAAACTTTTTACTTTTCCCCAAATTTTTTACTCCCTCCTATTTTCTCCTAAAACTTGTACTCTTTTTCCATCCCAACCCCCATCTACCCCAAACCCATCCCCCCAAATTTTTTTATTAGTATTTTCCCTCCAAAATTTTACTCTCCCTTATTTACTTTCCCTCAAACTTTTACTCCCTAAAACTTTTTATTTTCCCTTAAACTTTTACTTCTCACCCTTTATTCCCAAATAAAAAATCAAAATTATCCATAAAAAAATGCCTAAATATAAATAGTAATAATTTTATTTATATCTACTATTTATATTATTAAATTAAATTTCACATTTTATATTATTTATATTATTGAATTGTTTAGTCATATTGAATATTTATATTAAAATTGAATTATTAATGATGCCATAATATATTCATGTTAAAATTTTATATTGGTATCAATTTCACATTTTATCTTTAAAATAAATTTTATTAAAAAATCACATATTTACATTTAATATATTTGTTAATTCTGAAGATAATTGAAATAACTAAACAAAGAAGCTAACCCATATATAAAAAATTAATAAATAAATTATGAGGTGATAAAAGTTAATAAAAAATTTGATTACGGTGAATGATAGTGATTACAAGGACCCAAAATTATTTTTTAAAACTTAACTCGAACAAATATATTTGATTCGATTCGATTCGATTTGAATTCCATCTCACTCGACTCGATTCGAGAAAATTTTAAATCAAATTAAGATGATAAAATATGACTCGTCAACTCGATTAACTCAAAATTTTTTCATTCGATTCGATTCGATTCGATCGAATACTCACCCCTATTACTAACAAAATAACAACCTAACTTATTCCTATGCTCTAACAAGCTAAAATGTCGAACCCATGAAGGGAAAACAGCAGACCGCTAGCTCGGACGATTAAGGCATTACTTGGAATACATTGGGATGTGAAGATTGTTCACGTCTCTTTATGGCCTAATGGTTCAGCATACCAAATGGCTAAACTTGCCCCATCTCAAGATTTAAATGCGGTCATTTATGAGGCTGTTCTACCTTGTTTAGAAGAGAGGCTCCATTGTTATTGTAAAGAATTTACAACGATGTAGCCTCCTTTAACTACAAAGAGAAAATCTAAATTTACATAAAATTTTAATTATTAAATAAAATTTCAGGCCGAATCAAATAAATTTAAATTTAACAAAAAAAAAAATCCTACCTATCTAAAACCAGCAATCAAACCCTTCAACATTTTGATAATATATTCTTCCACCACTAATGCGATTCAAAGAGCAAAATAAGATGCCCACAAGAATATCTTATTCTTTAATTTCCTATACCTTCTAGTTACTTGTTGATCACGGTAGCTTTTTCTTTTTCTATTTCTCTTTGTTGGGTTTAATTTATTTTCATCTCTTAACTAATTTGAAGAAAAAAGCTAAAACCTAATAATTAATGAATATGGATTCCATTACCTTTTTCTTTTTTGTCTATACCAAACTCCATTCATTTTTTTTAAAGTTACTTTTATATATTAATGTTCTATATTTATACTTAACTTTAAATGAACTTTTTTATTATTATTTTAACATTAATCAGATCAAATTATCTCATAAACTATCAATCAAAGCTTATCCATATAACTCATAATAGTTCTTGAGCTCTCAAACTATTTGAATTTGATTAAAAGAAAAACTTGAATTCTATATATATATTTATGGTTGTATCGTGAATCCAATCAAAATTTTCTTTTGTTAATTTAAATTTCACTTGTGGATAAATTGTTTAGTTTAAAATCGAGAAAAAAAATCATTTTTTATTAAGTAACTGACCTTGTTGAAATTTGTTTAAGTAATTGTATCTTTATATCAAATTAAGTTGAAACCAAATTTAATCGAGCACAATCTTCTTTTAAATAATTGCACTAGCTATATCGTTACAATATGTATAAGCAAAGCTCAAAGCTTTTGTTTTTTAAAGGCTAAACTTCTAACTCGGTAAAAGTATTATGGAGGCTATTGTATTAGTAGTTGAATTGTTCCCTTTACTCATAAAATAGACATATTAATCTCTAAACATTAGATCAAAGAGTAAATTGATCATTCTGATAAAAATTTTATCCATTTCTATGGTTAAAAATTGGTCTTGTAGGTCAAAATAAGGTATATGTGGCATACCACATATAATTGTCTAGTTATTCTGTCAATCATATCCATTTTTAACAGTAAAAAGAAATAAACTTTTTAATAAAAAGAATTAATTTGTTGTTTAATCTAACTTACAAAAACTAATTTATTTATATTTTAAATAAAGAGGCAAAACTTTTAATAAATCCTATAGATAATTTTACACTTGCAACTTCGTTATAGGCAAAATATATAATACTTTTAAGTAACACTCTTGTTCCACTTTCTAGCATCTCACTTTATTTTATATTCTTTGTTATTTTATTGAAAAGAAAAAACTTTCTCATACTTTATTCCCTACTTTTTTTTCCTAAATTATTTGAAGGCATCTGAAAATTGTTACTTTATAGGGATTATATATATCTCCTGCTTGTTCATCCAAAACATCAAAAAACCAAACAAACAATCTTCTTAACCTTTCTTTTACTGTTTCTTTCTAATTATAACATAGTTTTCACAATGATGCACATTTTCAGTTCAATCACTTCAACTCAAAACAGCAATCTAGAAGATGGTGCTTTTGTTCCTAAAGGCATAGACAAAGCTTGCCCAAGGGCTACTTGGCCAGCCACCGGAAAAAAGCGTGCGTCGGTTCCGATAACTGAGGAGCAGGTGAGGGGTATCTTTCTTCGTTACGATACTAACAGAGATGGCCTTCTTAGCAAGCAAGAACTGAAGAACGCCTTTTCCAGCCTCGGTTCTCGTATGCCTGGTGTGCGAGCGTGGTTAGCGTTGCAGCATGCGGATGTCAACGGTGATGGGTATATTAACGAGGCTGAATTTGACAAGCTTGTTAAATATACTTTGAAGCGTGGTTACAAATTCAACTAGATCAAACCACTACTGAGTAGTTTTTTTGTTAGCTGCTTTGTGTTAGAATAGACTAGGTGGTGTTTGCTAGCTTAAACTTTGCCCATAATAGAGGGTTGACCGAGATGTCCGCCATAGCTGTTCGTCGCTTAAGCTCAGGTGATGTAAATTAATCTTGTGTTTCTTTTAAGGTTTTAGATTTTCCTTTTTCTGGTTATGTATGTAATCTGATCATGTAGTTCAATATATGTACAGATAAGGAGATGGTTTAAGAAAGACATCTCTTTATGTAAATTCAATATATGTAGTTTTGATTTAAGGATTTGATGGTATAGGTAGAAATATTTATAGGTAATCCATTCGATTGAACCAGGTTTGATCTGCGGCTTCTCTTTATAATATATTCTTCGATTAAATCTAAAAAGTCTAGCAAGACAAGCTAGTCATTAGGCTTTTCTCCATAGTTTCTGGCAAAAATGGGTACATAGAGTTCACCGTTTTCTCTTTTTGTCTTTATTTCTTCTATATGATTGTGTGTGTGTGTGTGTGTTTTGCTTAAAAAAAACTCTCATCTCTTTTTTTAGTGAGAAATAATAAATGTTTGATATTTAATGAAAAAGTAATAAATTAGTATATATATATTTTTAAAAATTGAAACTTTACGAGAATAATAGTATTTTTCGAATTATTATGAAAAATAATGTTAATTTAATTCTTTTTTTGGTAGAAAAGGTGAAAGATAGATTAGTTACAAAGAAACATTAGAATCATAAAACAAATTCTAGCCATCATTCCTTATTTGAACAACAATCACGGTAGATAAATTCTGGAAAATGTGAGAACCATAAGGGAATCCCTTCATCAACCTAGCCAGAGTGTGAGTAGTAATATTTGCCTTCCTCGAAACCTATTGAATTTTCACCCTCCAATCTCTTCTACAAAGTTCTTGAATTCTTAAAACCAAATCCTTATTCAATTGTCATTGGAGTCTACCATTAAGGGCTTCAATAACTAGAGCACAATCAGTTTCGATAATAATATTAGTCTATTTGGTAGACCAAGCCAACTAGAGACCATCATAAATCACCCAAACTCTGGTTGTTCAACACTATATCTGCTGATATTTCTTCCAATCCCACAAATCCACCTATTGTGTTCATTTCTAGCCACTGCTGTCGAGGGCTAAGCTCGAACCTGGATTACATACCCCATCTGTGTTCAACCTAATGGATCTTAATGGCAGAGGAGACCAAATTCGACATTGATTCTGTTTTTCGGGAGTACCATCTGAACTACTAGTCATATCCTTGATGGCTTTTGTCCAACACTACAAAGACTGAAGGATGTGGATAGTGTTGAACTGTTTTTCTTAGAACATACAAAGATTCCTTTGTTTCTAAAGCTTCTAGCAAATAATACCAAATAAGGTTTGTCAATCAACTTCTGTAACACCCTATACCCGACCCGATTGCCAGGTCCGGGTACCAAGTGTCACAATTAACTCGAGTTACATAACCGCCTTCTAACTTGGTTTGTTTACAACTTAATCCACACCTAACTTAATCCATATCTACCACATAACGTTATTATAATCTTTTACATGAAAACATGTGTGAATTATAATTTCAAATAAACTTTTTAAGTTTACTAAAATTCTTACAATCATTTTACCTTATTAGGCATGAACAATATTTACATTAACTTGAAACTTAAGACTTTACTACAGATACACTTAATCAACCCTCGAGGCATGGCCTCTAAGGGTACCCCTCTATTTACATGAAACAACTACTATGCCCTTTGCATGAATTTGGCGGTGTCTAGCTTGGTCCCTCCACATGGTCCTTGAGTCATCCCTTGACCTTACATTCAAGGTAAATTACACGTAAGTTTGAAAAACTTAATGAGAATCTATACAATAATGTTTACAAATGTCCTGAAGTTCAAGAAATAAATGACTAATACACATAATTAAACTCCCTGTATATCATAGAAGGTTTCACAGTTTGACTAGCATAGACAACACCCACATGTTCTTCTCAAATGAATAAGTGGCAGACAAATCAGGCTGATTTAGTTGCATTTTCACTCTTACTGACGACCCATTTCTTAAACTTGAACTTGTCTAGCTTCATTTTAGATTTCCATTTTACCTTTCCTGGTTTGACTCATTAATGATAACCATATGTGCAAATATACAAATTAACGACTACTATTGGCGGATTAGTAGATATTTCACCACAACTGCAGATTGTTACCCTAACTCCTTCATTCCATTTTGTACTTAATATAGACTTACTGAATTACCTCGACAATTATCTTCTTATGATTTAGCCTATGCATAAACCCTTATTTTAAGGAAGACCCACTTACTGATATCCTCATTTGCAGCCTTGAACTTGAGCTTTAGCTGATAAATAAGCACTCCTTCTTTATGAACTCATACTTATAAGATAGTCCCATATGACTTTCCCACTTTAAACCATTCTACTAAAATACTCCCCAACAGATAGTTCCCAGTGGACTATCCCTTACTTAGATTACCCTTAGTGGACTTCCACATTTGGTAGTCCTAAGTGAACTTTCGGTGCTATATAGTCCTAACAAACATCTGTTTCTTTTTTTTTAATTCCAGATGGATTTCCCTCTTAAAGAGCGTCATTGGCATACTCTTCCCCATTTTTAGCGACCTCTTATACCCACAGATACTTATGATTAAAATCTTCATAATCGTCTCGCTTTATCATAACCAATGTTGGTGTACTCGTCAAACTCTGGCAAACTCATAATGGTGGATACTTATTTTCAAAGACTTTGAAGGAAATACCCCTTCCTTTCACATATGTCCGCGTTTAAGACACTTCTACCAATTTCTCTTACCTTCGCATTTTGGTGAATCCTCTTGTTATCACGCTTGTCAACATTCTCAAACTCTCTACGATCATCATGTTAGACTGCTCGCCACGCGAGTCATATAGTGGCTTCTCTTTTTATTCCCTGACAAGCTTCATTGTTCACTGTCTTAGGGGAGTCCATTTTAGCCATAAGGTGTACCTGTTTACTATTGGGTCATGCCATAACTAATCATAAACTTTTAATTCTGAAGAATCAGTAAACCCCTTTCGTGGTGTTGCCTTGAAGAACATGTATTCTAACACCCTAAAACCCAACCCAAAAGTTTCGACCGGATACCGGAGGTCACATTGATCACCAAAGTGATCTAAAAGCAATTTACTAAAAGAAACTTGTTTAAAACTCACTTACAATACAGTTTGCTAAAATCGAACTGAATCGTTTATGCAATTTATGTTTAGAAACAATAATTAATTCACATTACAAACAATTAGAAATAAATCAAATTGACGTCCTTTTTTAGTTTCAAAATGCATCAATTTTGCTAAATGTACCTTGAAATTCCATATTAGAATTAGTGCGGAAACATATGTCGTTTTCTCAAATAAATATGAACTTTGAAACAATAACAGAAAACCCAATTAAAAATCAAGCGCAAAACTTTCGAATTGTGGTTCAAAATTGAAAACACGTAGTTTAACGAAAAGTTCAAATCCGAACCCATACCATAGTTTATATAATCGCTTTACAGACATTTTTAAACCAACTGTATAAAACTCATGAAAAACTTAACTAAATCAAATCATATTCATTTTCTGAGACCTCCAGCGTCGAATCCAAAACTCAACCGTGTGAATTACCTGAAATGAAGAACTAAAAGGGAGTGAGCTACGCGAGCTTAGAGTGAGTCTGAAACCAAAATCAATCAACCAAAAGACAGAGTAACTCAACGGTTAGTCCAGAAAAGTAAATGCTCATGAATCATATGCAAAAAGCTCATAACGGTAAACCAGTATAAGATATATCCAAGCATACCATAACACATATGATTTTTGCACATTTTTACATTAATTAGGTTGTCAACACACCAACGCTCACATAGACAAACATATATCCAGATGTGTGATGAACGTAACAAGTTAAAAACAATCCCACCCCACTAATTAAACGGCACTCCAACCACCCTGCACACCACTTATAGGCTATGGTAAGCCTATCCACCCTGCACACTACATAGGACCATGATAAGCATATCCACCCTGCACACCACGTAGTGGGTCTCAACTACTCAAATCGAATATGCAACTGAGCTGACATATTTATAAAATAGTGCAGTAACTGTAACAGCCCTATCCCGTAATCGTCGCCGGAATAGGTAAGGGGTATTACCAAACTTGTAACTCAGGTCAAAACAGTAAAATTTTGAACTTAACATTCATAAATATGGTTCTATAACCAAGTATCAAAACATGTTTTAAAGATTCGTATAAACATACATACATTCATTGAGGACCAATTTGAAAACATGTGAAAGATCTAAGGGACTTTGAGAAAATTTTTCAAGTTAGGGACACACAGCCGTGTACCTAGCCCGTGCACCTCACACGGTTGTGCCCCAAATTTACCTTAGCCGTGGGCAACACTGCCAAATATCACACGGTCACCAGACATGCCTGTGTGTCTAGACCGTAGGCAAAAGTATCATATACCACACGGCTACCAGACACGCCCGTGTGTCTTGGTCGTGTGCAAGACTGCCAAAATATTCTAGATACAGGGTTTACACGGTCAAGTAACATGCCCGTGTGCTCAGACCGTGTGGCACCATGTAGGCTTGGTTTAAGCCATTTTGCCACCCAAATGGGTCACCCTTACAAGCATCACATAACCATACCATTTCATAGAGAATTTGGCAACCAAAACAAACATTTCAAACATATAATCCATTTCATAGCTAACCAATTCATATCAATGCTCACACATTCATCCCAAACTTTACCATGTAAAACACATCATATAAGGCATTCAAAATGATTTAAACTTTTACAAAACAAGCCATATCTCATAGCTTGAATAAGTACAAAAAATATACCACATTCATTAGCAAAGCTAACCATAAACTTTAACTTAAAAACTAGCCTATACATGCCATGACTATCTCATTCACAAGGATTCAAAAGTACCAAAAGCTTGATGGATAGTGTGATTTCAATCTCCGACTCATCCAAAATCGAGCTAGCTTTCGAATCTATAAAACAAGGGAAAGTAAACAGGGTAAGCTTTAAAAGCTTAGTAAGCCCGTATAACATAGAATTTAACTTACCAAATCAATAGAAATAAGCATGCCATAATTACCAACCCAAGTCACATACTCACATTACCTATTTAACAAGTCCACAAATGTTAGTCTTTGTAACCTCATAAATCCTTTATTCTCCAAGTAAACATTCACATATCACAAGCATAAATCAAATACCTATGGCATATAATTCATGTAGTTCATATCATATAGTTCATATAATTCTTATAAGTTATGTAACTTATAGTTCATATACTCATTGATCATAATGTAACATGTATCGATAATTGCCTGTTGAACCTTTAAGAACATCGAGGGATACTCAGGTGATACATACACAGTGTATATACGTATAACCTGTAATCCGTCAATGCATCATATATGCTCTTTCGAGCCTGAAACGGTAAGCCCAAAGGCTGAACATGTGATCCCGAAGGATAAACGGTAATCCCGTAGGCTGAACGGTAAGTCCGAAGACTGAACATGTAATCCCGAAGGATGAACATATAGCTCATGAGCTGTTGTGAGTCCGCAACAAATGTAGGAGCTCAAACCACCCTATAGCCCTAGTAACATGTCACTTGTATCCTACGACTTCTATGGTTCGAATGGGACTCGGTAATCAAATCGTTCTTATAACCTTTACATAATTCCTTACCAATTCACATATATCCAATAGGCAATCTCATTCCACAATAATTTACACATTCATATGGCATTAATACAACTATTATGAACGTAATACGAATTGAATTCTAATTATATGAACTTACCTCGATTTTCCGATATCTACTCGTCTACCTTTCGTTTTCCCCGATCAAGTTTCGGGATTCGATTGTCTTTATTTATATTAATACAAAGTCAGCTATTTAATCACTAACATGTTCAATTTAATCCAAAAACATGTATTTTGGCCTATTTACAAATTAGCCCTTAACTTTTCATACTTTAACACTTTAGTCCTAAATTCACAAAATAGCAAATTACACCCTAAGACCCTCAATTCATCATAACCGAATATTCAAGTATCTCAAACAAGCACATATATTTCATTTATTCACAATTCTAGCCACAAAAATTCTACCTTTTTCAATTTAATCCCCAAAACTCATTTTCATAAAAAATCACTTTGTAAAACTTGTATATTTTCAAACAACCATCAACAATTCACCATTATTCATCAAAATAAACATGTATTCATCAATGACATATTTCAAAAACACAACCAATTTCAAAAATTGAGGTACGGGTCAGCTACACCGAGCTGCAACGAGCTCAAAAATATAGAAATTATCAAAAACCGAAGTCAAAACATACCTCAATTATGGATTAAGATAGCCGAATATCAAAGAAGCTCAAACCCTTCTTTTCTTTTGTTCAAAATCGGTGGAAAATGATAAAATTAAAGCATTTTCATGTTTTGTTTTAATTTAAACATATTATAAAACCAAATGACCATTTTAACCTTTAATAAAACCATTTTAAACTATATTAATATGGACATAGATGTCCACTATCATTTAAAATGGATAAATAACCTTTTAAGACTCCCACAAATAAAGAAAAAGTCATATAAGTCATTTATGCAATAGAACTCCTATTTATCGCTTTATGCGATTTAGTCCTTTTTATCGAATTAGCCAATCAAATGAGAAAATTTTTATACGAAACTTTCACACCATATATCTATCATGCTGTAAAACATATTAAAGCAATAAAAATAATAATTCAACTCGGTTAAGTGGTCTTGAAACCACTCGTTCCGATTAGGGTCTAAAATGGGCTGTTACAGTAACCTAATATATGGAAACAATGCAGTTAAACTGCCAAATCAGTCTTCCTTCTATTCGCAACCAAAATCCCAAAATTTATGCAAATGAATGTGTGCACACAATTTGCAGACAATCATACAAAAACAAATTTTCACATATTTGGTTGATCAATTTCAAAAACATTATACTCGTATTCAACTACTAGGTATCATCTCAAAATCAACTAACACATCACTTTAATACCTTAACAGACCGTTAAAATAATTCTATAATTACGAATAAACACATGAGTTTGAGTTGAAATACAGTCCTAATTACCCTTACTAAGGCCTAGTTGAGAGTCGGTACACATAAAAACATAAAACGAGTTAAAATCTAACACAGAACAAAAATCTACGAAATTGGGCCACACAACCGTGTGAAAGCCTACACACCCATGTTGAAAGCTACAAACGCCCGTGTGGAGGAGACATACACCCATCTGGAGGAGACATACGCCCATGTAATCGAGCTACATGGCCATATGAGTAGCTTGTGTAACTCACTGTCCAAAAGTGCCAAAATTAAGTGTAGAGTAGACACGGCTGTGTGGAAATCTCACACGCCCGTATGGCTAAGGGACATGGCCATGTGACCATGGCACAAGCTTGTGTAAAAATAGACAAAATCCCCAAACAGTAGCCACATGGCTGTGTAGCACCAAAAATTGCCAAAAACCCTAATTTCCCAATTGCACACAGTCATGTGGACTGCCCATTTGCGGCACACACCCATGTGGCCACCCGTGTGGTCACGAAACCATACTGAATCTGGTTGGAAATCGTGCCTTTATTGTCAAAGCGATCCCCAATCCTTGGTAACTCAGAAATACACCATAATATATCGAATTTCATGCAATTTAATAGCGATACAACACTTCAATTACTTAATTACTGAAACACACAAAAAGTTATCAAATTCCACAGCAATTCGATACTAAGTTATATAGGTTTAGAACACACACATTAAATCGTGATTCCAAGCACCAAGAATCATTCGATTCGCTCCACCAAACTATTTCAAAACCTCAGTTAAACATATAAACTCAGACTATAAGGCTTCCAATTGAACAACAAATAGAAACGAAAGCAATTCTATCAAAAACCCCAAAAAACAAAACTTACCTGTTTCACCTCCGATTAATCGAAATGTACGAAGATGATTTCCCTTGATAGACAAAAAAAATGAGAGTGTAAAAGAAGAAGCAATAAGAAAAATCCTAGAACTGAAGATTTATGTAACACAGAAAAAATGAAAGGAAATTGATCTTGAGGAAAAAGAATTGGGAAAGAACGTGTAAAAGAGGGAGAAGAGAACGTGAGATAGGTTTTTGGCCTTTTTCAAAAAAATTAAAAATAAATAGATATTTTAAAACTGAAAAACAAATCTAAAATAAAATATTTTTTCAAAACACCCATGAGAATTGGAACCTAGAACCCAGAGGTAAACAAACACATATCCAACCACTGAATCAGCAGGCTCATTCTGACACTAAAACGTGACAACAAATCTAATTGTTCAACCTACTCACTAACCTTTACTTCAGACCTCAAAACTTTTAACCCCAAATTTCGGGATGTTACAACTCACCCATCCTTAAAGAAATTTCGTTCTAGAAATTTCCTACTAATAGAATAGTTACTTAAACACAAAACTCACCAGTACGCTCCTTCTGCGCAACTCTAATCCCAACACACCACCATACTAAACTTTAAAATCTTACACACATACCTAGAACACTTGACCACTAAACAAAACCAATTTACTTGTCTATCACATCCACACAAATATTAAGAAACAATCAGAAAGTCGAATCATTTATCGACAACATCACACATAAGTTGAAGCATCCTACAACCATAGTTGACTCAATAACGTCAAGGACACTCCCTAATTCGATGCTTCATGGACCCGTATCTGAGACACGATCCCGACTTTTTCCAACATTCGCTCGGATGTCGCTTCTTACAATGCCCACAAATTAAAATGTCCGTGCCACCAGAAGGACCTTTGACATTACTTTTGATAACACTCAGCTCAGATCTCACGTGTTTTGCAGACCGAGGCTCTAACCTCGAAGGACTACGATCTCTTTTCTTCCCAAAATCTACACACCTACCCTGACCCATTTCTCTAGTTCTTTCTATGTTAGCCTCGAACACTTTCTCTAGAACCTCTCTTATTACCTGAGTCAATACCTCAGTACCAACCTCTGAGTTATCGCTACCCGAAGCTAGCGAAACCGCATTGACCTCTGGCTCCTGAATAGGCACACGTCTTGGAGAAGCTGACGTCTCCTTGAGAGTCTTACCAGACTGATCGTCACGGTTTAGCCTATCACCAAAATCCATATCGAACATCGTATCTAACCTTAAGGGATCTACAATTTCAAAACCAATTACAAAAATCAATATATAACACTACAGTTCAATTTTTTAGATCTAAACTTACAATCTCAGAATTTCATATGTGTAACACCCTATACCCGAGACCGTCGCTAGAATCAAGTACAGAGCATTACCGGACTTAATGGAACTTTACATAACTTGATCGGAAATGAATATAAAATATTGTGTAATTTATTGTATAAACGTTCATATTAACTGCTTTCAGACTAATTACATACATCTCGGATGGTTAGGATTCGAATCCTAACAAGTCGTGACTTAGAAAATTTTTCATGAAAAGCATCGTCACACATGCCCGTGTGACTTTTAGCACGGCCGTGTTGTTAAACCGTGTGGCTTTCACACGCCCATGCTAGGCAACTGTGGAACATTCTGATTTACCCGACACGGCCACAAGCTATTTCACACGCCCGTGGAGTCAGGCCGTGTGCTTCCCACGGCTAAGGCACGCCCGTGTGCTCAGCCTGTGGAAGAATCTGTCAAATTCTACACGGTTTGGTCACACGTCCGTGTAACTAACCACTCAGGCCGTGTGAGGCTATCTAGCAAGCCTTGGCCCTCCTGCACTCAAATACACAATTCATATCCCACTCATTTTCACATAACACTAACCCAATTGACATTCATTTCATTTCAAACATCATATAATACATAAGAACTATATTTGTATTCAAAACATAAAAATTACAAGTGACTCATACTAAACCTAGTACATGCCACATTATCAAAAGATAGATACATCACCACAAATTGGAGCTGAGATCGGGATTAACTTGGATGCTTGACTGAACCTCGACTTTACCTAACCTGCGCACGAAAACAACCGTACGCTGAGTATGGGAATACTCAGTAGTATTACCATAATTCAAATTATACAATAACTTATATACATTCAATTTGTGTTAAAATTACTTAATAACTATTTCATACTTTTGATCAAATTATTTAATAATAATAAGCACTATTTCAAGGCTTGTATTTAATCAATACATACATTATTTCATTATCAAATTTGCGTTAAATTTTCATATTTCATTTCATTAGCTCATTTCGTATCACATGCAATTCACTAAATTTTATCACTTTATTCAATACTAATTCCATTGCAATTTGTTCTTACTAAAGTCATATTTCAATAACAATTTCAACTAATTAATTTCATATATCATCATTTATTTTAATCAGTTCTTACAACTTTAGCTCATATTTTAAGATATCATATCTTAATTTCATTCTCACATATCAAATTCACATTCAAATTATGTAATTCAATTATACTATTCTTTTCAATTAAATTCTTATATTATTTATTTATATAAATTTCAACCAAATTATGAACTTTAGTTTTATTTCTCAATCTCATATAATATTTCAATTCATAATCCAACTTTGAACACTTCATGAATCTTTGATTCAAGCATTCAACCTCATAGCACAAATCTCATTTCATTTATCATTTCATAATTAAATTCACTTTACTATTTCTTTCCATAGCTCAATCACAGTCATTCGGAATTTATTATTATACTTATTTACCCCTATTAACTTGACTCGGACCCTGGCGGATACACGGATCTAATTAAACATATCAGAATGGCGACCAACGCCTCATCGGATAGTTCGAAGTAAAGTGGCTACCAAAGCCTCATCGGATAGCTCGAAGTAATTCTATGGCACACCTAGTACCTCATCGGCTGAGCTGAAGCAAAGTAGCTACCAAAGCCTCATCGAAACTATCCGAAGCAAATCTATGGCACACCAAGTGCCTCATCGACTCAAGGTCGAAGAATCTCTGAACTGTTCTGATCCTATGGCATGCCAACTATATCAACTAAGCCCGACTAGTTAATAGGGTATCGGAATCACATAGTAATTTCACTTTCAATATTGAATTCACGTCAATTAACACTTTGGTCACATTTGTCACATAATTCTCAATTCAATCACAATTGTTCAATTTCATAAAATCAGATATTTTCACTTCAATTCACATTTCAATTCAATCAATTGCTCATACTTTCATTCCATATACATTTCAAAATAATCACATTCAATTCAAATTGATTCATTTCCAATCATAATTCATCATATATTCCATCAAATACTCATACATATGCATACTTCATTTCAATATCATTCAATTTATAATTTCTTATATTCACAATTCGAATCAGTTTCTCAATTCAATATGTATTTCAATACACAAGAAATTTCCATTCATTTCACATACTATTCAATTTTATTTAATTCAATCTTAATATCAACCTTTACTTTATCGAACTAAACATATTATTCAAAATTCAATATTTACTAATAAATTCAATTCAATCTTGATACTTACCTTAATTTGCTTGTCATGTATATTAATTTAAAATTTTAACAATTAATCAGATTCGAATTATAGTAATACTAACATGGATTTCTCGTTTTTACTCCTCATTTGTTTCTCTCTTTTCCTTCCTTGCTCGATGTCTCGAATTCTTTATTTACTACGGAAATAATAATAATTTGCATTATTAATTAGAGCATTAAAATTTAAATAATTAAGCTTTTATTCAATTCCTATTCTTCCTCTTCATTCTACTTTCTTTTTACACAATCTTATTATTTACTCATATATTCTTTTAAAGCTGTCTACCCGCACAACAGTCACTAAATTATTTATATCTGGAGCTACGAAACTCCAAATCAAGTTTCGTTAATTTTCCCTGAAACTAGACTCATGTACCTTTTTACCATAAAATTTCCAAAATTTTTAGTTTTGCCAATTAATACAGTTTATTCCTCAAATTTACCCCTGATTCACTATCTGACAGTTCCGACCCTCCTGTACTAAAGTTCAATTATCTCATAGCTCAGGACTCGGATAATGTTCTCGTCTATTTCTCTTGAAACTAGACTCACTGAGGATTCTGAACATATAAATTACAACTCATAAATATTTTTTTTACAATTTTTAATAATTTTCTAAATTTAAAACAGAGTATCTCGAAATCTTCCTGAACCAGTCTTTCAAAAATTTAAATATCTCAATTTATAGACTTCGTTTGCTTGTTCTGTTTCTTTTATCTAAAAATAGACTCATTAAGCTTTAATTCTATATCCCATTCAACTTCTAATTCAATTTATACTATTTTTGGTGATTTTTCAAAGTTAAGATTCTGTTACTATCTAAAACTGTTTCGTATAGCTTATTTTGCACATAATTTCTAACTAAGTTTACTTACTTTTACAACTCAATTCATACTTCAATTCTACTAATCTCTTCCCATATTTAACTTAACTATCCAATATTCATATTAGAACTCAAATTTAAAACTTATTCCAATTCAATCCCTACTACATAAAATTTATGGCATCTTTACAATTTAATCCTCTCTTTCATTCTCACTTAAAATTCTATCAATTAAACCCCTATTCTAACTTTTTGTTCAACATATACTATGTTCACCAACCTTAAAACTTCAAAGATCTTAACTTAAAATCATCAAAACTTTATTCTAAAGCTTATGAAACATCAAAATTAAAAGGAAAGGGCCTAATTGACTTACCTATTAAAGCTTTAAGCATCAAAACCATAATTTTTCCTTTTTCTTTTTCTTTCTCTTCTTCTCCCTTCCTTTCCCGTTTGCTCTCTGTTTCCCTTTTTCTTTCTTTTGTTTCTTTCTTTTCTTTGTTTTGTTTTCTATATATATATATAATAAGTTAATAAATATCTATTTAATAACCAATATTTATTTTACATTTGTATACATTTTTATTATTACACTTGTCACAAATTTTACCATACATTTGTCATGTTTTAGTTTATTTTATAATATAATAATATTTAATATAAAACCATAATTAATAATACAAATAATAAATAATAAAATCTAAGAAAAATCTTAGATTTTTCTAAGTTTGCCGCCTCAACTATTGCCAAATGGCATATTTGCCATTTTGGCCCCTTGTACTTTCTTTTAATCTATAATTCAACTTTTACTCCTATTTTAATTTAGTCCATTCTACTAATTTCTCTAAATTAAACTAATTTCGTCTAATCAAAACTTAATTAAACACATAACTAACTTTGCAAATATTTATTAAAAATATTTGCAAGTCTGTCTTACTAAAAACGGAGACCCGATAACACATTTTTCGATTACCTATGCTTTTGAGGTCGTTACAATATGGACCAGTATTGGAGTCTCAAACATATCATTTTTGTAAAAATTTTCCAAAACTCAAATCATTTCAAAACACTGTGGTTGGTTTATCATTTTTTTTTAAAACGACACGCACACACACGGATACGTAAAAGCACAGGCTGAGTTTTTGCAAACCTAAGTCTGATACCACTAAATGTAACACCCCAAAACTTGGCCCAGAAGTTTTGATCAGACACCGGAGGTCACATTGATCACCGAAATGATCTAAAAGTAATTTACTAAAAGAAACTTGTTTAAAACTCATTTACAAATACAATTTGTTAAAACCGAACTGAATCATTTATGCAATTTATGTTTAGAAATAGTAATTAATTCGTATTACAAACAATTAGAAATAAATCAAATCGACATCTTTATACAGTTTCAAAATGCATCAATTTTGCTACATGTACCTTGAAATTCCATATTAGAATTTGTGCGGAAACATATTTCATTTTCTCAAATGAGTATGAACTTTGAAACAATAAGAGAAAACCCAATTAAAAACCATGAACGAAACTTTCGAAATGTGGTTCAAAATTGAAAACACGTAGTTTAACGAAAAGTTTAAATCCGAACCCACACCATAGTTTATATAATTGCTTTACAGACAATTTTAAACCAATCGTATAAAACTTATGAAAAACTTAACTAAATCGACTCATATTCATTTTCTAATACCTCCAGCACCGAATCCAAAACTCAACAGTGCGAATTACCTAAAAGGAAGAACTAAAAGGGACTGAGCTATACGAGCTCAGTGTGAATCTGAAACCAAAAGCAATCAATGAAAAGGCAGAGTAACTCAATAGTTAGTCTGAAAAAGTAAATGATCATGAATCACATAAAAAAAGCTCATAACGGTAAACCAGTATAATATATATCCAAGCATAGCATTACACATATCATTTATACACATTTGTACATTAATCAGGTTGTCAACACACCAACACTTACATAGACAAACATATATCCAGATGTGTGATGAATGCAACAAGTCAAAAACAATCCCACCCCACCAACCGAACACCATTTCGACCACCCTGCACACCACTTATAGGCTATGATAAACCTATCCACCTTACACACCACATAGGACCATGATAGGTCTATCCACTCTATATACCAAGTAGTGGGTCTTAGCCAGTCAAATTGAATATGTAACTGAGCTGACATATTTATAAAATAGTGCGGTAGCCCGCTGTACAGAAACGATACAGTTAAATTGCCAAATCAATCTTCCTTCTCTTCATAACCAAAATCCCCAAATTTATGCAAATGAATGTGTGCACACAGTTTACAGGCAGTCATACAGAAACAGATTTTCACATATCCGGTCGATCAATTTCAGAAACAGTTATACACGTACTCAACTACTAGGTATCATCTCAAATTCAACTAGCATATCACCTTAATATCTTAATAGACTGTTAAAATAATTCTATAATTATGAATAAACACACAATTCTGAGTTGAAATAGAGTCCCAATCACCCTTACTAAGGCCAAGTTAAGAGTCAGCACACACAGAAACATAAAACGAGTCAAAATTGACACAGAACAAAAATTTGCGAAATAAGACCACAATGCCATGTGAAAGTGCCTAGGTCGTGTGGAAGCCCACACACCCATGTGAAAGCTACACAGACTCCTGTGAAGGAGAAACATGCCAGTGTGACTGAGCTACATGGCCATGTGAGTAGCTTGTGTAACTCAAAATCCAAAAGTGCCAAAATTAGGTGCAGAGTAGACACGGCCGTATGGAAATCTCACACGCCTGTGTGGCTAAGGGACACAGTCATGTGACCATGGCACAAGCCCATGTGAAAATCGACAAAATCCCTAAATAGTAGCCACACGACCTTGTAGCCATGCCATGTGGCACAAAGAATTTCCAAATACCCTAATTTTCCAATTGCACACAACTGTGTGGATCGGCCATGTGAGGCACATGTCCATGTGGCCACCAGTGTGGTCATGAAACCACACCGAATCAGGCTACAAATCATAACTTTGTTGTTAAAATGATCGCTGATAAATAATAAATTATACATATTTTTACCTCATGTTTAGCCTATATTTTGGATGAATTATTATTAATTTTGTGAGAATTTGTGCTCTTAACCCTTCTATTTCATGTTGTACACTCAGGAGAGCATAGGGAAGAGAAAAGAATGAAAAACATACCAAAAATGAAGAAAATGGGCCAAAGTATGAAAATGACACGGCCCAAGGAGTCACTACACGGCCGTGGCACACGGCCGTGTCACATGAGGACCAACACGGCCTAGCCCCGACAAGCACGGCCTGACCACACGGTCGTGCCTCCATCAACAGTCTTGCACACAGCCTCTTGTCGATCCACACGGGCGTGGCACACGGGCGTGTCCCTGTCGTGAGGAAGTACAATTTCACTTGGATTTGGATACTTAGAGGCTAAGAAAGGAATCCCAAAGCTCCATATAAAGACCCTAGGAGGCAACTCTAAGGGTGTACTCTTTTCTCTAAAAAAGGAGCGCCTTCTTTCTGCCAACACAGAGCGTGGAAGCAAGGGATTACTCCAAGGGAAGCCGATTGATTCATTCCAGAAGCCAGAATTCTACATCAAGACAGAGAATCTCCCTAAATTCCTTTAGGGATTTTTGGGTTCTTTTATGTTTTGCTATTTTATTTCTTCTGAGATGTTTTCTTTATTAATTATGAACTAAATCCCCCAAATACTTGAGGGGGATGAAACCTAAGATAGATCTTGTTATTATTTTATCTTGAGTTACGTGATAAATACTTGAATTATTCTTAATTATGTGTTCTTAATTCTTGTTTTAATAATCCTAGGTATTAATTCAAGAAACTAATGTGCTTATGCACAGGAGTAAAAGTCACTGTTTACGAGTAGATCTAGCATAATTAAGCGGAGTTGCATGCAACCCTAGACATAGGGCGACATAAATCTGCCGGATTAGGGTCAAACCTAATAGAGGGATCCATAGATCGAGTTAATGCAAGACTAGGGGTTTTAACTAGAAAGAGATTTCAGTTAATCAACCTAGGATTAGTTGTTCTTATCCTCGACGGAGGTATTAACATAAGTTAGGGATCTCTACGAATCAAGTCAAGTGAATAAATTGTCTAGCTCAAGAATTGATAACAAGTGAAGTCTAGGTGGATTTTCCCTTGAGTATTGCCCAAATCAATCAGCTTTTCCCAATAGTTTTTCCTTAATTTACTTTCTGTGTATTCATAGTTAGTTTTAGAATTGGTTTAGTGTTCATAAAAACCTCTTTTATTTTTAGGCTAGATAATAGAAAAGAAGTTAGTACTAGTACTTTTGGTTCTCTTGGGTACGATATCTCGGTCTTGCCACTAAGCTATACTACTATTCGATAGGTGCGCTTGCCTTAAAGTCATGATAATAGTTAGTTTTTGGTTCGATCATTATTATAAATTTTATTACTTCATATCACGTATATCAAGTTTTTGGCGCCGTTGTCGGGGATCTAAAATATTAAGAAAACTCGATGTCTATTACTTTAGCCATTACTATATTTATTTTCAGTTTTTATTTTTATTTTTATTTTGTTTTAACTTTCTTTGCTTTTTCCTTCTAGGTATTTCTAGTTTATCACTAGAAACAACCCAGCAGGACCGTTACTTTTTGATGAAGATTTAGAAGCGACAGTTTACAAAACTCACAGAGAGATCAGACGAAGCCTACATTATTCAGAACAAGACCAAGAATAAGAGCCCGAACCTATGGAAGAGATGGAAGCAAATCAAAACATTCCACCACCTCCAGCAATAGCCGCGTAACCAGTGAATCAAGATGAAGCTCCTCGTACTATGTATGATTATGCTAAACCTAGTTTGGCTGGTGCTTAATCTAGTATTATTAGACCTACTATTGTTGCAAATAATTTTGAATTAAAACCTAACACTATTCAGATGATACAATAATTTGTGCAGTTTGATGGTTTACAGGATGAAGATCCAAATTCACACATAGCCAACTTTTTCGAACTTTGTGATACTTTTAAAATTAATGGCATTTCTGATGATGCTATTCGTCTAAGGCTATTCCTATTCTCTTTGAGAAATAAAGCCAAACAGTGGTTAAATTCTTTACCACGAGGCTCAATCACTACATGGGAACAGATGGCAGAAAAATTTTTACTTAAATATTTTCCTCCAGCTAAAACAGCTAAATTACGAAATGATATCTCTTCTTTTATGCAGATGGATTTAGAAAACTTTATGATGCCTGGGAGAGATACAAAGATCTTTTAAGAAGATGCCCTTACCATGGACTACCTTTGTGGTTACAAGTTCAAACCTTCCACAACAGTTTGAACCCTTCAACAAGGCTAATGATCGATGCAGCCATAGGAGGAACAATCAACAATAAAACACCCGAAGCAGCTTATGAGTTTATAGAAGAGATGTCACTGAATAACTATCAGTGGTAAGTCATGAGGACAAAACCGACAAAAGCCGCAGGAGCTTATAATATTGATGCTGTCACTATGCTTACTAATCAGGTAGAACTTTTAAATAAAAAGTTTGATAACTTTATTGGTTCCACGCAGGCACAACCAGTGATGCAGTACGACGCAACTCCAAGAAATATGTTCAATCTAGACTACTCATCTTATGGACACAACATAGAAACTGAGCAAGCCAACTATATGGGTAACAATTCTAGACCTCAAAACAACCCTTATAGTAATACTTACAATGCAGGTTGGAGAAATCACCCCAATTTCTCATGGGGAGGACAGGGAAATCAAAGACAACAGCTTCCTCCGGGATTTCAGCAGCCACCACCACAATAAAAGAAAAAGCCGAATCTTGAAGATACGTTCACCAAATTTATGGCAGCATCAGAAACCCGTTTTCAAAACACTGAAACAGCACTAAAGAACCAGCAAGCATCAATTCAAGGGCTTGAGAATCAAATCGGTCAACTTGCGAAATTAATTTCAGAGAGACCACAAGGTGGACTACCAAGTAACATTGAGCCAAATCCCAGAGAACATGTCAAAGCAATTACTTTAAGAGATAGGAAAGTACTGGCTGAACCAGAAACGAAGCCTGTTCAAGAATTCACAGGAGACAAGGTAGAGGAACCCAAGGATAACACTCCACCAACACTTAAGGAATACAAACTGCCTATTCCATATCCGGCAAAGTTAAAGAAAGACTGCGCAGACGCTCAATTCGGTAAATTTCTTAAACTTTTTAAACAATTACATATTGACTTACCTTTTGTTGAAGCAATTTCGCAGATGCCGAAGTACGCGAAGTTTCTTAAAGAACTTCTAACAAATAAAAGGAAGTTGGAAGAATTAGCCACAGTAGAACTCAACGAGGAATGCTCAGCTATTCTCCAAAATAAACTGCTGGCAAAACTGAAAGATCCAGTAAGTTTTACTATTCCTTGTTTAATTGGTAGTTTAATTATTGATAAAGCCTTAGCTGATTTAGGTGCTAGCATTAATCTAATGCCTTACAAAATGTTCAAGCAACTAGGTCTAGGGGAACCAAAGCCTACTAGGATGAGTATTCAACTAGCTGATAGATTTGTTAAATATCCTAGGGGAATCATCGAATATGTGCTAGTAAAGGTAGATAAATTTATATTCCCTATTGATTTTGTTGTGCTTGACATGGATGAGGATATTGAGGTGCCTTTAATTTTAGGACGCCCATTCTTAGCTACTGCTAGAGTTGTTATTGATGTCGGGGATGGTAAATTAGTACTTAGGGTTGGTGAAGAAGAAGTCGTTTTTAAAATCTATGATGCTATGAGATTTTCTAAAGAACAAGATGATTCTTGTTATTTTGTTGATATTATTGATTACTTTGTTCAAGATAATTTTTAGGAAATTTCTCTCGCAGACACGTTGGAACTGTGTCTTGTTCAATGTGGGGGGAAAGATGAAGCCACCCCAGAAATTGAAGAAGTAAGAAAGGAGTTAGATTCTAATGAAATTATCACGAGACACATAAGTTATGAAAGTATAAAGATGAATGATGAGTTGAGACAGAAACCTTCCATTGATGAACCCCCTAAATTAGAATTAAAGCAACTGCCAGATCATTTAGAATATGTCTTTTTAGGGGAAGATTCAATTTTACCAGTTATTATCACATCAGATTTGAGCATTGTAGAAAAATGGGAACTACTCCATGTGTTAAGGGAGCACAAACAGGCTATAGCTTGGAAAATTTCAGATATTAAGGGAATTAATCCTTCTTTTTGCACCCACAAAATTTTAATGGAAAATGAATATAAACCATCGGTGCAAGCTCAGAGACGATTTAATCCCAACATGAAGGAAGTCGTAAAAGCCAAGGTAATTAAACTTTTAGATGCATGTATTATTTATCCTATTTCTGACAGTTCTTGGGTAAGTCTTATACAGGTTGTTCCTAAAAAGAGAGGCATGACTGTGGTGTCTAATGACAAAAAAGAGTCAATACCTACAAGAACAGTCACTGGATGGAGAGTCTACATTGATTATAGAAAGCTGAATGACGCAACTCGAAAAGATCATTTTCCCTTACCTTTTATTGATCAGATGTTGGAAAGATTATCAGGTCACATGTATTACTATTTCCTAGATGGCCTCTCCGGTTACTTCCAAATCCCTATAGCTCTAGAAGATCAGGAGAAAACGACATTCACATGTCCATACGGTACGTTTGCTTATCTTAGAATGCCTTTTGGATTATGTAATGCTCCTGCTACTTTTCAGCGATGCATGCTAGCTATCTCTAACGAATTCGTGGAAGACATCATGGAGGTATTTATGGATAATTTCTCAGTTTTTGGTAATTCCTTCCAACTTTGTCTTAATAATTTAAAACATGTTTTGATAAGATATGAAGAGACAAATATAGTATTAAATTGGGAAAAATGTCATTTTATGGTTCAAGAAGGTATTGTTCTAGGGCATAAAATTTCTAGTAAAGGGATAGAAGTAGATAAGGCAAAAATTAAAACCATCGAAAAATTACCTCCCCCTAATTCAGTTAAGACTATAAAAAGCTTTTTAGGATATGCCGGTTTTTATCGCAGATTTATTAAGGATTTTTCTAAAATAGCTAAGCCTTTAACAAAATTACTAGAAAAAGACGTGCCTTTCAACTTTGACCAAGAATGTTTAGAATCTTTTAACACTCTCAAGGAAAAGTTAGTCAATGCCCCGATTATGATTTCACCTGATTGGAATCTACCTTTTGAATTAATGTGTGATGCGAGTGATTTTGCAGTAGGTGCAGTTTTGGGACAGCAAAGAGACAAGCACTTTCAACCGATTTATTATGCTAGCAGAACTTTGACAGCCGCTCGAACAGATTATACTACCACAGAAAAAGAATTGCTAGCCGTTATTTTTGCATTTGAAAAATTCAGATCTTATTTAATATTGTCAAAAGTCATTGTTTATACTGACCATTCTGCTCTTCGCTATCTTTTAACTAAAACCGATGCAAAACCTCGATTAATAAGATGGATTCTATTGTTACAGGAATTTGATTTAGAAATAAAGGACAAGAAAGGAGCTAAAAATTTGGCAGCAAATCACCTTTCGAGATTAGAAAATCCACACCCCAAGTACTTCGATAAAATAAATGATTTGTTTCCTGAAGAACAACTCCTCCCTTTAGCAGAGGCAGCAGTTCCTTGGTTTGCTGATTTTGGAAATTACTTAGTAGCTAACATAACCCCAAAAAGGTTGACTCATCAGCAAAAGAAGCGATTCTTCGCTGATGTGAAAAACTATTTTTGGGAAGATCCTTTTCTTTTTCGTATTTGTACAGATCAGGTTATTCGAAGATGTGTTGCTGAGACAGAAACATACCAAATATTAGATCATTGCCATTTAGAACCCACAGGAGGACATCACAGTGGAGCTAGAACTACTCATAAGGTACTCGAATCAGGTTTTTACTGGCCTACACTTTTCAGAGATGCCAACAGGTATGTGACCTCTTGTGATAAATGCCAGAGAACAGGTAATATTTCTCAACATAATGAAATGTCTCAGAACTATATACTTTCATGTGAAATATTTGATGTATGGGGTTTTGATTTCATGGGTCCATTCCCTACTTCATTTGGGAATAAGTACATCCTAGTAGCAGTAGATTATATGTCAAAATGGGTGGAAGCCCAAGCCTTACCTACTAATGATGCTAGAATGGTAGTACGATTTTTGAAGAAACTTTTCTCTTAATTTGGAACACCTAGGATAATTATTAGTGATAGGGGTACCCATTTTTGCAATGCTCAATTTGAAAAAGTTTTAAAAAGGTATGGAATACACCATAGAACAGCTACCCCTTAGTCAAGAAAGGTAGACGATGCTTTATGGGCCTATAGAACCGCATTTAAAACACCCATAGGAACATCTCATTATAAACTTGTCTACGGAAAAAGCAGTTATCTGCCATTTGAACTTGAACATAAAGCATTTTGGGCTATTAAATTTTTAAATCTTGATTTTAAGCTTGCAGATGAGAAAAGATTAATGCAGATAAACGAGCTAGATGAATGGCGTTGTAATGCCTACGAGAGCTCACAACTATATAAGGAAGCTATGAAGCGATGCCATGACAAACAACTGAGACAACCTAAGCAGTTCAAAACCGGTGATCTTGTCCTACTCTACAACTCAAGGCTAAAACTATTTCCTGAAAAACTCAAGTCAAGATGGTCAGGTCCATTCACTGTTCAAACTGTCTTTCCATATGGCACAATTGAGGTAACTCACCCTAACCACGGTACTTTCAAGGTAAATGACCATAGGTTTAAACACTATAGATGTGAGAATTTTAAAGATAACAGGGAGGAGCTTCAACTCCACGAGATCCAGTCATGATACATCTAGGAAGAGTCGAGCTTAGACTCTAAATAAGTGCTTCTCGGGAGGCAACGCGAGCACTAACTTAGTAACTTTTCTTCTATTTTGATTTTATTTTTTAATACATCAACTAACCCTTTTAAATGCAGAAATTTAGGACCACACGGCCACGTACACGGGCGTGCCTAAGGCCGTGTGAACATTTAAAGCAGAGACACGGTCGTGCACCCAGGCCGTGTACAAACAGAGTACAATTTTTCCCAAAGCACGGGCTAACGATAAATCGCCACGGCCGTGTGACATGGCCATGGCAACCCTTCAATTTAGACACGGGCTTGCACAAAGCCACACGCTCGTGCCCCCAAACCGTGGCCAACACTGTCAATTTAGACACGGCCGTGTGACTGCCTACACGACCGTGTGAATAGCAAAGCCTCATCGCAAACGGCCGTGTGACCGACCATACGACCATGTGAAAAGCAAACAAAATTGCAAACGGCCGTGCGAGATGGCCAACACGGGCGTGTACCTCGAACCAGGTGTGCTAAATCCACCAAATTTCGAATCACACGGGCAAAATCCGAGTCACGCAGGCGTGTGCAATGCCCGTGTGGCTCAAAAACTGTAAATATGGGCCACTATTCATCATCTTCTCCCATTCTAAACCCTAAATCATCTCAAACCACCCTCTCCCTCAACCTTCCTAGCGCCGCCGCCGGTGTCTACGGTGCTCCCATGACCGTGCCACATCACCCACGACCGTGCTTCGCCGCATACTTCTCCTATTTGGTTTTAGTTTCTCATTTTTCTTTCTAATTTTTACTAATCTATTTTATTTTTATTCTAATATCATGTTATATTTAGGATTAGCATTATTTCAAAGCATGGAATTGATTGAATTAGCATGAACACTCTAGAATGTTATAGAGAACCTTGTGATTTCATGCCACTTAGAGCTACATTTGAGTGCCATTTTTCCTAAATTCTCATGCATTTAGTATAAATACATACCCATATTGCTTATTTTTTATATCACATTAGGATGGATAATTTATATTATTTAGGTTAGTCCTCATTTTATTTTTAGGAACATTGTCATTCTAATATACATATTATTTTATTTATAGTTTTTGATTCAATTCAATTTCAATTTTTAGGACTAATGTATGTTATTTTGTTTTTAGGCATTATGTCCACATCACGCAGTAAGAAAACTGCCGTCCCGCCTTCAAAGAAACGAAAGGGGGATGTCCCGCCTTTAAAGAAACGAAAGGGGCCAGGTGGTTCATCATCGAGGCCCACCTCTGAGGCTCGCCACCCATTCATTACATTTCTCCAAGACTCCCAAGAGGAGTTGTTTCAGATACTACGATCCCATACATTAAGCGCCGACCGATGCATTGATTGGGACGCGCTAGAGCAAGTCAACCTCGCAGATGCAGTCCGGGCCCTACTGATGACAGATCCTTGGGAGCAATTTTTCTAAATCATCGAGCCTACATACCTTGTACTCACTCTAGAGTTCTACTCCACCTTCCATCTTCAGACCATTATGAGCCAATTCGACGATCCCGGGACGGTCCAGTTTCACTTAGGAGGTCGTGTACGCCACCTTAGCGTACCAGAGTTTGGCTTAGCTCTCGGCCTCTACACAGAGTAGTTCATGGAGGAGGAAGACTTTCCTACACTTCCCGTTGCATCCACCTCAAACCAGTCGATTGTTGGCGCAATATCGCTCCGGGGTATCCCTCCTACGACCTCAGTCGTACGAAGGCAACCGCCCTCATCCCGTCATTAAGGTACCTTCACGCTCTTCTCGCACATACTCTGACAGGTAGACGGAAGAGCATAGGCGTCGTCAACACACACGACTTCTATTTCTTATGGAGCATGGCAAATACACACCCCATTGACCTCGCATTCTTTATCGCTCACGCCATGCAGCACCAGACTGAGGGACATCGCAAGGGCGTCATATCCATGGGCCCGTACATTACATGCTTGGCCCGTCACTTCGGGCTCCTCAACATAGCAGCCCAGACATCCTCATACACGCTCGTCGGCCAGATGTCTCCTAAGGGCATCCAGATTATGCACCATATGAGGATGATCCAGCGGAGACCAAGAGGCGACCCTTTTCAGTACAGCCTCATCTAGGAGGCCGAGGATCCTGAGGACATTCCTGATGATATCCCACCACCGGAGGAGGATGCACCTACCGAGCCACCACCACCTCGCCGCCCAGTTCATGCAGCAGCTTCATACGCTAACATATCTGAGCACCTATCCCTATTCGAGCAGCAATGCTTCCAGCGCTTCGATCACATCGATACGACACTACAGCAGATATACCAGCACCTTCACATCATTTCACCACCACCACTGCATGATCCATTTGAGGATTAGAGACTTCTATTCCTCTTAACTTTATTTTTATCTTAATTTTTATTTTAACTCTGATCTCTATTTTCACCTTTTTTTCTAACTTTATTTTCCTTTTTACTTTTACTTTTATTTTTTAGTTCATTTTATCTTTTTCATTATTTGAATTTTAGTATTTTTAGAATTTAATTTATTTTCTTTCTTTATTTTTAATTTCTTCATGTCGGCTTCCCCTTAACAAACATATTCTATTAACCCAAATTCCCCACGACTAATAAATACTTTCGCAGTTTCAAAGGAGCCTTACAACTCATATCTATATGGAAATAGGACAACCCTGCCACAACTGCCGGCTCTTCCAATTCCAATCTCCATCTCACAAATTTATCCAAAATTCAGGGAGTTTCATGCCTTTCCTTATCTTATGATCTTGTGTTTCTATTGCTACTAATGAATCTTTATACATTGAGGGCAATGTACATCTTAAGTATAGGGGGAACTTACTTTCAGTCATTACATTCTCCTTGAAATCCCTGAAAAGTATTAACTTATTGCATTGTTCTCAAATTCTCACTTTCACTCTTTGCATTATCTTCAATCTCCTGTTAGGAATTAATTTTGATTGATTTATGAGTTTTATTGATAAGTTGAGAATTAAGACATAGGTGCTTGTACTTTGATTATTCAAACCTTAAAACATTAGGGAATCAAGCATGATAAGTTGAAATTTTTGAGAATCCCTTTTTTTTCATAATCTATTTTCCTTAATTCTAAGTGTTATATTAAGATTTGAAATTCGCAGGATTGACATCAAAAGCCATAATTCTGGTGAGATTTGAGCCTTTTGAGCATACATTCTTTCGTGCTCACTTTTATTATTGCTTTGAGTGAGTGAATACTGATTTGTTATTCTAGAACTTATTTTGATTATACATGTCAAGACCACATCATTGATTTGATATACTAAAATGATAAAAGCACTTAGGATTTAACCCACTTACTCCATAAAGGCCTACCTCCATAATTTAACCCCTAGTGAACCCCATTGAGCCTAACAACCTATTCTTTGACTCACCCCTAATATTAACCTATAACCCATTTTTGTTGAATTCCATTCAATTACTTTGATCCCTATTTTTGTCGAGATTCGAGTTGAAATTATTATCTAGCTTTATTCTCTTTTCGAAGTTGTAGAGTTGTAAATATTCAATTTATTGTATTATATTTGAATGGTTCTTAAAAAAAGTATGTATATTAAAGAAATTCAGTTGTAATCTGTAATAGTTCAATAGTTTTTGCATATTTCTATTTTAAGGCTACCAATGGTAGAACGATATCATTATAAGGCTTAGCCCTAGGAATATGTTCTAGTGATAGAGATTTTTCTAGCTAGATAATTTTTCAGTTCAAATCTCGATTCTAACCCTCTTTTGCAGCTTGTGAAACACCCCTAACCAAGCCCCATTACAACAGTTAAAAGACCTTTTGATCGATGTATCATATCAAACTATAGCGGTGGAGATTTGATTTTCTTGCAATCCTATGGTAATAACTTTTTAGGTTGACTGGAGAGTACTTAATTCTTGAACCCTAAACACTTTGAGTGGATAGAGTGAATCTTTAATGAGGATGTCAAATCCTGTTGATTTCAATTGAGAGATGAGTACTTAAAAGAAGGGAGAAAACTTATGTTTCGATGATAAAATTCTCAACTTAAAGTAATTGAATCTTTAATGTTCTTCTGATTGAATTTTCATTGTATGACTGCTTGTGAATTAGTTTGAAACATTATTGACAAAGATTGTGAATTGAGAAGAATAATTCTTGATTAGGGATTGAGATTTTGCTTGAGGACAAGCAAAGGCTTAAGTATGGGGGTCTTTGATAAACGATAAATTATACATATTTTTACCTCATGTTTAACTTATATTTTGGATGAATTATTATTAATTTTGTGAGAATTGGCGCTCTTAACCCTTCTATTTCATGTTGTACACTCAGGAGAGCATAGGGAAGAGAAAAAAATGAAAAACGGACCAAAAATGAAAAAAAATAAGCCAAAGTGTGAAAATGACATGGCCCAAGGAGTCACCACACGCCCGTGGCACACGGCCGTGTCACATGAGGACCAACACGGCCTAGCCCCAACAAGCACGGCCTGACCACACGGCCGTGCCTCCATCAACAGTCTCGCACGTGGCTTTTTGTCGATCCACACGGGCGTGGCACACGGGCGTGTCCCTGTCATGAGGAAGTACAATTTCACTCGGATTTGGATACTTAGAGGCTAAGAAAGGCATCCCAAAGCTCTATATAAAGACCCTAGGAGGCAACTCTAAGAGTTTACTCTTTTCTCCCAAAAAGGAGCACCTTCTTTCTGCCAACACAGAGAGTGGAAGTAAGGGATTACTCCAAGGGAAGCCGATTGATTCATCCCAGGAGCCGGAATTCTACATCAAGATAGAGGATCTCCCTAAATTCCTTTAGGGATTTTTGGGTTCTTTTATGTTTTGCTATTTTATTTCTTCTGAGATGTTTTCTTCATTAATTATGAGCTAAATCCCCCAAATACTTGAGGGGGATGAAACCTAAGACAGATCTTGTTATTATTTTAGCTTGAGTTATGTGATAAATACTTGAATTATTCTTAATTATGTGTTCTTAATTCTTGTTTTAATAATCCTAAGTATTAATTCAAGAAACTGGTGTGCTTATGCAAAGGAGCAACAGTCCCTGTTTAAGAGTAGATCGAGCATAATTAAGTAGAGTTGCATGCAACCCTAGACATAGGGCGACATAAATCTGCCGGATTAGGGTCAAACCTAATAGGGGATCCATAGATCGAGTTAATGCAAGACTAGGGGTTTTAACTAGAAAGAGATTTCAGTTAATCAACCTAGGATTAGTTGTTCTTATCCTCGACGGAGGTATTAACATAAGTTAGGGATCTCTAAGGATCAAGTCAAGTGAATAAATTGTCTAGCTCAAAAATTGATAACAAGTGAAGTCTAGGTGGATTCTCCCTTGAGTATTGCCCAAATCAATCAGCTTTTCCCAAGAGTTATTCCTTAATTTACTTTCTGTGCATTCATAGTTAGTTTTAGAATTAGTTTAGTCTTCATAAAAACCTCTTTTATTTTTAGGCTAGATAATAGAAATGAAGTTAGTACTAGTACTTTTGGTTCCCTTGGGTACGATATCTCGGTCTTGCCACTAAGCTATACTACTGTTCGATAGGTGCGCTTGCCTTAAAGTCGTGATAATAGTTAGTTTTTGGTTCGATCATTATTATAAATTTTATTACTTCATATTACGTATATCAATCGCCAACCCTTAGCAACTAAAAAATACACCATAATATGCCAAATTTCATGCAATTTAATAGCGATGCAACACTTCAATTACTCAATTACCAAAACACACAAGAAGTTACTGAATTCCACAGCAATTCGATACTGAGTTACATAGGTTCAAAACACACACCTTCAATTGTGATTCCAAGCACCAAGAACCGTTTGATTCGCTTAACCAAATTGTTTGGAAACCTCAGTTAAACATATAAACTCAGACTTTAAGGCTTCCAATTGAACAACAAATAGAAACGAAAGTAATTCTATCAAAAACCCGAAAAAACAAAACCTACCTACTTCACCTTCGATTAATCTAAATGCACGAAGACGATCTCCCTTGACAGACAAAAAAAACTGAAGTGCAAAAGTAAAAGCAGCAAGAAAAATCCAAGAACTGAAGATTTGTGTAACATAAAAAAAATGAAAGAAAATTGATCGTGAGGAAAAAGAATTGGGAAAAAATGTGTAAGAGAGGGAGAAGAGAAAAAAAAGATTTTTGGCCTTTAAAAAAAGATATTTTAAAACTTAAAAACAAATCTAAAATAAAATAATTTTTCAAAACACCCATGAGGATTCGAACCCAGAACCTAGAGGTAAACTAACACACATCCAACTTCCAAACTACCAGGCTCATTCTGACATTAAAACGTGATAACAAATCCAATTGTTCAACCTACTCACTGACCCTTACTTCAGACCTCAAAACTTTTAACCTTAAATTTCGGGATGTTACATGTATACAGTTTACACAGTGTCGCCCCAAATGACCTGTATACTATTTACACGGTGTCATCCCAAAGAACCTGTATATCGTTTACACGGTGTTGCCCTGAAAAACCAATAGATAAGTTTTCCATGTTGCTGCCAAACTCCCTTTAATCCCATTTTAATCCGCCCATTCCTTCATTATGTCAAATTTTCCTATCTTCATCTAACCCGTCAAAGTAACTCTCTCCATACTCTATGTAACGCCCTAATTTTCGGGATTTTCAGGATTTTTGTGATTTTGGTGTGAACTTAAAATTTTGTTGTCTGGTCTTGATAATTTATGCTTTGGGTATGTTAGTGGGCTTTAGAAGGCCCAAGCCTAAGTTAAAACTTGGTAAAATTTCAAAATGTTAGACTTAAAGAGAAGGGGTCTTGAGTAGGTAGGTTTTTAAGAAAAAGTGGATAATTTAAGACACAAAGGAGCCAGTGGCAAGGTGGCAATGTAACGCCACTTGGAGGACAAGGGTGGCGTCTGGAAGCTGTGCAAAGGCTTGGGTTCAAGTCTCATGATACGCAAGGAGCTATTTTATTTTTAATGCATGTGCAAGGCACGTGATGGACTCCAAGTGAAACTCTCTTAGGAAGAGTTTGAGATGTTCATGAGATTGAATCAAAGAGGATAAGGAGGAGAAAGTTTAGGAATTTCATATTGAAGCAAGAGGTGGCCGGCTAAGGGACTCTGGTTTAACACTTTCGGCTAAGAGAGTTTAGTATAGCAATTTCAGCTTTTGTTGTGAGTGTGTGCGCTGATTGCCTTGAGTGTTCTTTTGGGAATTGTGTAACCTCATTTCTTCATTGCCAAATAGGTATAGGCTCTTGAAGAACACTTTCAATTCATTTTCTTTCTCTTCTTCTTTACTCATATGTTATTAAAGCTGAAAATGTAACCCATACATTCTTTCTTTTTGCCGATTTGTGCAAGTAAATCAAACCACTCTTATTTCTTTTTCTCTTCCCTTCTAAAAGCCGAATCTACTTCTTTCATTCTTCCTCCTTGTCGATTCATCTAGAACATTAGTTGGCAGACTTCTTGAAAGCCGAAATCCCGAGACATACAAGCTTGTGTCGATTTTCCTCATTAGCCGAATCCCCAATCTTTCTTTGATCCAAACAGCTGAAACTCAGAACCCCTAACCTCTGTCGACATCACCTCTCCAACCCATAATTTTGAATCATCTTCTTCTTCTCATATCAAAGTCGAAACATCTACATTTATAGTGATTCGGGAATCGAGCCTTTAGATCTCTTAGATCTATTCTCTACTCGTACTTTGGGTTAGATCTACTACGGATTTGGGATGGGAAGGTACTTGGGAATGTTTCTAGCAAGTAAATCTTTGGTAAGTGCTCGAAATCCCCTCTCTATCCATTAATTGGTGATTCAAGAAAAGCCGAAAACCCCTAACTTCATGGGGTGGCTGTCGATTAAGGCTAAAGACATTATTGGTTTTATTTTGGGTTTATTATGTGTTAGTATGGACTGGAGACTATCAATCAAGGGGTATTGGAGGCTAGGACCATTGGAGCGACTAGATCTAGATCTAGTCATTGATTTCGGCAAGGTAAGTATTCGAGGGCTTTAAAGTGATGTTGGTTGAATATGGTAAGTGATTGTTACGTTGGTTATCATTGATTCGTAATCTAATATCATAGTGGACAATTGTAGGATAATCGCGTGGGAGATCTCGTCAACATATATCGCAAATCAGGTGTGTAAACGACACCCACTAGTAGACTAGATCGACAAAAGCTGAAAAGCTGAAATGCCAAAATTCTGGCATTTCGAGGGCTTGCGAGCGTGCGAACACTCATGGGTAAGATTAAATCAATAAAATCTATAATCGCAAATGGTAAGAATGATAGATGTGCGATTTCGTACACGTTGATGGATTTGGGCCTCGAGGGGCTGGATTTGAGCCCAATGGGCTTACGGGCCCATATGGAAACGGGTGGTAAGTGCATTTTGATAGTCTAAGTAATAAATCTGCTAAAACAGACGTAAAATTTGGGCTTAATGGACCGTAATAGTTATGGACACCGTAGGGCCCATTAGGGGTTTTAGGGCCTGATAACCTTAAGTTGATAAAATGGGCTAAATAAGTTACCTGGATGTCATTAAGACTGTTAACAAACTGTAATGAGCAAAAACACCCTAAAAACTGGTAAATTTACTGAAATACCCCTTAAGGGTGGAAAATTACTATTTTACCCCTAGGTGCAAGAAGACCATTATACCCCTAGGGTTAAATTGATTGAAATGCATGCTAAATTTTATCTGTTTACTGTATTCCATGGCATTTTATACTGTTGCATGGGATTGGGTTTTTGATGGAGGAAGTGCTATGTGGCAATGCCACGTTTACTGTTAGGGGCTTTGCCTCGTTTTACTGTTTAGTGGCTTGGCCACGTTATCTGATTAAGCAGCTAAGCTGCGACTGTGGTGTGTAGGGCTGGGTGGGTTGAGTTATTCCCCACATGGTGTGTAGGGCTGGTACAGGTGGTATGTAGGGCTGGATTGGGCTGGGCTTTGCATAGATGCATTAATACTGTTCTGTTACTGTTATGGACCTAAGGGCTACTCTGATTTTTGAATAGGGCTAAAGCATAGTTAATCATTGTTCACTAAATAGGACTAAGGCCCAGCTAATACTGAATCTAGATAGGAATTAGGCCCAGTTAAGCTTGAACTGATTTGGACTCTGGTTGGGTTTAGCTTACACACTGAGTTTTCCAAAGTCACCCTGATAAACACCGAATTATACATATTTTTACCTCACATTTAGCCTACATTTTGGATGGTTTCTTATCAATTTTGTGAGAACTGGTGCTCTTAACCCCTCTTTTTCTTATCTTATACTCAGGAGAGCATAGGGAAGAGAAAAGAACAGAAAACGGGCCAAAAACGGTTAAAATGGATCAAAAAGCACGAACTACACGGGCCAAGAGGTGCCACACGGCCGTGCCACACGGGTGTGCTTCATGAAGATCACACGGTCAAAGCCCCGACAAGCACGGCCACTACACACGGGCGTGCTAAATCACACGGCCTCTATCGAACCCATACGGGCGTGGCACACGGGCGTGTTCTAGTCGTGAGAAAGACGAATTTCACTCAAATTGGGATGCTTAGGGGCTAAGAAAGAGTCCCCAAAAGTTCTCTATATAAAGATCCCATAAGGCAACATTGAAGGGGGTCTTCTTCCACTTTTACACACGTTCTATATTCTTTTCCTCTCGTCTTTCTGCCACACCACAGGTAGAAGCAAGGGATTACTCGAAGGGAGAAGCCAATCAGTTCATCTCAGAAGCCGAAGTTCTGCATCAACATAGAGGATTTCCCTAAATTCCTTCAGGGGTTTTTGGTTTCTTTTATGTTTTGTTATTTTATATCTTCTGGGATGTTTTCTTTTATCATTATGAACTAAACCCCTCAAATACTTGAGGGGGATGAAACCTAAGACAGATCTTGTTATTTATTCTTGATTTATATGATAATTACTTGAATTGTTCTTAATTATGTGTTCTTCATTCTTGTTTTAATAGTCCTAGGTATTAATTCAAGAATTAGATGTGTTTTGAGCAGAGGAGCAAAAGTCCCTGTGATAAGAGTAGATCTACCATAATTAAGCGGAGTTGCATGCAACCCTAGACATAGAGCGACATAAATCTGCCGGATTAGGGTCAAACCTAATATAGGAAACCATAGATCGAATTAATGCAACCTAGGGAGTTAATTAATAAGGAAATTTTAATTAACAACTTAGGCCTAGTTGCTCTTCACCTCGACGGAGGGTTTAGCATAGATTAGGGATCTCTACGGATCAAGTCAAGCAAATAACTCATATAATTCAAGAAGATAATAACAAGTGAAGTCTAGGTGGATTCTCCTTTAAGTATTGATCATACCAATTAGCTTTCCCCTAAAAAATCTTCCCAATTTACTTTTCCTATTTTTCTTAGTTTAGATTTTAGCAATTAGTTTTAAACAAAACCCTCATTTAATTTTTAGGTTAAATAATAGAAAGAAGGTGAGTAATAGTACATTCGGTTCCCTTGGGTACGATACTCGATCTTATCACTAGACTATACTGCTGTCGACAGGTGCGCTTGCCTTAAAACGTCGTGATATTAGTTAGTTTGGGTTTGATCAAGTTCTTTATAAATTTTATTACTTCATATCACGCGATATCAAGTTTTTGGCGCCGTTGCCGGGGATCGAAACTGAAATATTACGAAAGCTCGATTTCTATTACTTTAGCCATTACTATTTATAATATTTATATTTTTACTTTGTTTTTATTTTTATTTTTAAATTTATTTTCTTCTCTTTTTAGGCTTTTCTAGTTTATGACTAAAAACAACCCGACTGGACCACTACTTTTTGATGAAGATTTGGAAGCTATAGTCCACAGAAACCGTAGAGAGATCAGACGAAGTCTACATTATCCAAAACAAGGACTTGAGTAAGAGCCAGAACCTACTGAAGAGATGGCTGCAAATCAAAATATTCACCAACCTCCAGCACTACCCGTCGAACCAGAAGAAGCTCCGCGTATTATGTATGATTATGCTAAACCTAGTGTGATTGGTACTCAAACTAGTATTGTTAGACCTGCTATTGCTGCTAACAATTTTGAACTAAAACCTAGTACTATTTAGATGATTCAGCAATTTGTGCAGTTTGACGGTTTACAGGATGAAGATCCCAACTCACATCTAGCCAATTTTTTGGAATTATGCGACACCTTTAAAATCAATGGCGTTACTGATGACGCCATTCGTCTAAGGCTATTTCCTTCCTCTTTAAGGAATAAGGCAAAACAGTGGTTAAATTCTTTCCCACGAGGCTCAATTACTACATAGGACCAGATGTCCGAAAAATTTTTGCTTAAATATTTTCCCCTGCTAAAATTGCTAAATTACGAAACGATATTTCTTCTTTTATGCAGATGGATTTAGAAACACTCTATGATGCCTAGGAAAGGTACAAAGATGTTTTGAGAAGATGCCCTCATCAAGGATTACCTTTATGGCTACAGGTTCAAACTTTCCATAATGGGTTAAACCCATCAACTAGGCAGATGATCGATGCAGCCGCAGGCGGAACCATCAATAATAAAACACCTGACGCAGCTTACGAATTTATTGAGGAGATGTCATTGAATAACTATCAGTGGCAAGTCATGAGGACAAAGCCGACGAAAGCCGCAGGAGTTTATAATATTGATGCTGTTACTATGCTCACTAACCAAGTTGAACTTTTAAATAAGAAATTTGATAGTTTTGTTGGTTCTACGTAGGCTCAACCAGTGATGCAATGTGATGCAGCTCCAGGAAATATGTTTAATTTAGACCATCTGCACAACATGGAAGCCGAACATGCCAATTATATGGGTAATAATTCTCGGCCTCAAAATAATCCGTATAGTAACACTTATAATGCAGGTTGGAGAAATCACCCAAATTTTTCATGGGGAGGACAAGGAAATCAAAGACAACAGCCTTCGGTATTTTAGCAGCCACCACCACAACAGGAAAAGAAGCCGAATCTTGAAGATATGTTCACCAAATTCATGGCCGCTTCAGAAACTCGCTTTCAAAGCACTGAAACAGCATTGAAGAATCAACAGGCCTCGATTCAAGGACTCGAGAACCAAATTGGTCAACTGGCAAAATTAATCTCAGAAAGGCCTCAGGGCAGACTTTCAAGCAACACCGAACCAAATCCCAGAGAACATGTTAAAGCAATCACTCTAAGAGATGGTAAAGTGCTAGCAGAACCACAAAAGAAGCATGCACACGAACCGCCGAAAGACAAAATAGAGGAATCCAAGGACGACGCTATTCCAACACTTAAAGAATACAAACCTCGCATCCCATACCTAGCAAGGTTAAAAAAGGACCAAACAGACGCCCAATTTGGTAAGTTTCTTGAACTTTTCAAACAATTACATATTAACTTACCCTTTGTTGAAGCAATTTCACAGATGTCGAAATACACAAAATTCCTGAAAGAACTCTTGACAAACAAAAGGAAGCTGGAAGAATTAGCTACAGTGGAACTCAACGAAGAGTGTTCAGCCATTCTCCAGAATAAACTACCAACAAAGCTAAAAGATCCAGGGAGTTTCACTATTCCTTGTTGGATTGGTAGCTTAATTATTAATAAGGCATTGGCTGATTTAGGTGCAAGTATTAATCTCATGCCTTATAAAATGTTCAAGCAACTAGGTCTAAGGGAGCCTAAACCCACTAGGATGAGCATTCAACTAGCCGATAGATCTGTTAAGTACCCTAGGAGAATCATTGAAGATGTGCTGGTAAAAGTCGATAAATTTATATTCCCTGTGGATTTTGTTGTGCTTGACATGGATGAAGACATTGACGTACCCTTGATTTTAGGTCGCCCATTTTTAGCCACTGCCAGAGCTATTATCGATGTAGGGGATGGTAAATTAGTTCTTAGAGTTGGTGAAGAGGAAGTCATTTTTAAAATCTATGATGCTATGAAATTTTCTAGAGAGCAAGATGATTCGTGTTATTTTGTCGATATGATTGATCACTTTGTTCAAGATAATTTTCAGGAAATTTCTATCACCGACACACTAGAACTGTGCCTTGTTCAGGGGGAGGGTGAAACCACCTTAGAAATCGAGAAGGTAAGAAAAGAATTAGATTCTAGCAAAACGATCATTAGACATATAAGCTATGAGAATTTAAAGATGAATGATAAGCTAAGACAGAAACCTTCCGTTGAGGAACCCCCTAAATTGGAATTAAAATAACAGCCAGAACACTTAGAATATGCCTTTTTAGGGGAGAACTCAACTTTGCCGGTCATTATTGCATCAAATTTAAGCTCTAAAGAAAAGGAAGAACTGCTACAGGTACTAAGAAAACATAGGCAAGCCATAGCTTGGAAAATTTCGGATATCAAGGGAATTAATCCCTCTTTTTGTACTCACAAGATTTTGATGGAAGATGAATATAAACCAGTAGTACAAGCCCAGAGACAATTAAATCCTAACATGAAAGAAGTCGTGAAAGCCGAGGTAATTAAACTCCTTGATGCTGGTATCATTTATCCTATTTCTGACAGTTCTTGGGTAAGCCCTGTGCAGGTTGTTCCTAAGAAAGGTGGGCTAACCGTGGTTACCAATGACAAAGAAGAGCTCGTACCAACACGAACAGTCACAGGATGGAGAGTATGCATAAATTACCGAAAGCTGAATGACGCCACTCGAAAAGATCATTTTCCTTTGCCCTTTATTGATCAAATGTTAGAAAGATTAGCCGGTCACATGTATTATTGCTTCCTAGATGACCTCTCAGGTTACTTCTAAATTCCAATAGCTCCAGAAGATCAGGAAAAAATGACGTTCACATGCCCATACGGTACGTTCGCATATCGAAGAATGCCTTTTGGTTTATGTAACGCTCCTGCTACTTTTCAGCAATACATGCTTGCCATTTTTAACGAATTTGTGGAAGATATCATGGAGGTATTCATGGATGATTTTTCCGTTTTCGGTAATTCCTTCCAACACTGTCTTAATAATTTAAAACTTGTTCTGATGAGATGTGAAAAGACAAATCTAATGCTAAATTGGGAAAAATGTCATTTCATGGTCCAGGAAGGTATTGTACTAGGACATAAAATTTCTAATATAGGAATAGAGGTAGACAAAGCAAAAGTTGAAACCATTGAAAAACTACCCCCTCCTAGTTTAGTTAAGGCTATAAGAAGTTTTTTAGGACACGTCGGTTTTTATCGTAGATTCATTAAGGACTTTTCTAAGATAGCTAAGCCTTTAACTAAATTGCTAGAAAAAGACATACCTTTCAACTTCGACCAAGAATGCCTAGAATCCTTTAGCACCCTTAAAGACAAGTTAGTCAACGCCCCAATTATGATTTCACCTGATTGGAATTTACGTTTTGAACTAATGTGCGATGCAAATGATTTTGCCGTAGGTGCAGTTTTAGGACAGCGAAGGGACAAGCACTTCCAACCGATCTACTACGCTAGCAGAACATTGACAGTTGCTCAAGCCAACTACACCACTACGGAGAAAGAATTATTAGTTGTTATCTTTGCTTTTGATAAATTCAGATCTTATTTAATTTTGTCAAAAGTCATCGTTTTCACTGATCATTCAGCTCTTTGTTATCTCTTAGCCAAACCTGACGCAAAACCTCGGTTAATAAGATGGATTTTACTTTTACAGGAATTTGACTTGGAAATTAAAGACAAGAAAGGAGCTGAAAATTTAGCAGCAGATCACCTCTCGAGACTAGAAAATACACAGCCCAAGTACCTCGAGAAGATAAACGATAAGTTCCCTGAGGAACAACTTCTAACCTTAGCAGGTACGACACTTCCTTGGTTTGCTGATTTTGCAAATTATTTAGCAGCCAACATAACCCCAAAAGGGCTAACCAATCAGCAAAAGAAGCGATTCTTTACTAATGTGAAAAACTATTTTTGTGAAGACCCTTTTCTTTTTTGAATTTACGCAGATTAGGTTATACGAAACTGCGTTGATGACATAGAAGCATATCAAATTTTCGAACACTGCCACTTAGGCCCCACAGGAGGACATCACAGCGGAACCAGAACCGCTCATAAAGTACTCGAATCAGGTTTTTACTGGCCTACACTTTTCAGAGATGCCAACAGGTATGTGACCACTTGTGATAAATGCCAACGAACAGGTAATATCTCCCAGCTTAATGAAATGCCTCAAAACTATATACTTTCATGTGAAATATTTGATGTATGGGGTATAGATTTCATGGGACCATTCCCTAATTCATTTGGGAATAAGTACATACTAGTAGCAGTGGATTACATGTCAAAATGGGTAGAAGCTCAAGCCTTACCCACGAACGATGCTAGAATGGTAGTACGATTTTTGAAAAAGATTTTTTATCGATTTGGAACACCTAGGATAATCATAAGTGATAAGGGCACACATTTTTGCAATACCCAATTTGAAAAGATCTTAAGAAGGTATGGAGTATACCACAGAACAGCTACCCCTTACCACCCACAAACTAGCGGCCAAGTTGAAGTAACAAACAGAGAACTGAAGCGCATCCTAGAAAAGACAATAGAATCAAATAGGAAAGACTGGTCTAGAAAATTAGATGATGCACTAAGGGCTTATAGAACTGCTTTTAAAACACCCATAGGAACATCTCCATATAAACTCATTTATGGGAAAAACTATCATCTACCATTTGAACTTGAACATAAAGCATTCTGGGCTATAAAATTTCTAAACCTTGATCTTAAAAGTGCAGGTGAAAAAAGGCTCATGCAGTTGAATGAACTAGATGAATGGCGCTACAACGCATACGAAAATTCAAGACTGTATAAAGAAGCCATGAAGCAACGTCATGACAAAAGGCTGAAACAACCCAAGCAGTTCAAAACAGGTGATCTCGTCCTACTCTACAACTTAAGGTTGAAACTATTCCCTAGAAAACTTAAATCAAGGTGGTCAGGTCCGTTCACCGTTCTAAATGTCTTTCCATACGGCACTATCGAGGTAACTCACCCCAACCATAGTACTTTCAAGGTAAATGGTCATAGGCTAAAACATTATAAAACTGAGAATTTCACGGAAAACAAGGAGGAGCTTAGGCTCCACCTCGTTTCTTCTTGACACCTCTAGAAAGAGTCGAGCTTAGACTCTAAATAAGTGCTTCTCGGGAGGCAACCCGAGCACTAACATAGTAACTTTCTTCTCTTTTTAAATTTTTTGTGTTTTATTGCATAAACTAACATTTTTCTGCAGAAAATTTTAAACCACACGGCCAGGCACACGGGCGTGCCTAAGGCCGTGTGCATACCTAAAAACAGAGACACGGTCGTGTGGACAGACCGTGTGCAAACAGAGCAACTTTTCCCCAAAACACAGGCTACCGATAAAACCCCACGGTCGTGCGACATGGCCGTGGTGACTATTCGATAGCCACACGGGTAAGCAAGGAAAACACACGCCCGTGCTATAGGGCCGTGGCAACCCTGCACCTTCAACACGGGCAACATAGAGACACACGCCCGTGCCATAAGCCCGTGGAAGCTAGTGTCAATTGAGACACGCCCGTGCACCTTACTACACGCCCGTGCGTTTAACGAAGAACCAATCTCCATGCCCGTGCACCTTACTACACGTCCGTGCGTTTAACGAAGAACCAATCTCTACGGCCGTGCTCAAAATCGACACGGGCGTGCTCATCGAACGTGGCACATTAAAACCTCTGATTTTTGAAAACATGGGCTAAACACGACTCACACGGGCGTGCGACATGCCCGTGTGACCCAAAATGTATAAATATGAGGCCATTTTTCATTTCCCCTTTCATCCAAAACCCTAAGATTTCACCCCAAAAATCTCCCCAAGCCTCTACAAACACCACCACAGTCCTCTAAACGTCACCATACCAGATTTCCCGGTTCCCACGCCCGTGAAACAGTACCCGCAACCGTGTATCAACGAATTTGGTTCTATTTTCTCCCTTTTTCTCATTTATTTTATTTTTACTGCATTTCTTGCATTTCTTTTATTAGTATTATTGATTTAGGTAATTATAGAACTAGGAAATAGAGAACAATCTAGAATAATATGAAATTGTGATTTTGATAGCCATTTTTGATTCCATATACCAATTTTGTGCCATTTAAACCCATAGTTAGTTGCCACATAATACACGTTGTACATATGCCACTTAAACACACACTAGCATGCCACAACTTCCATAACGACTAATAAATCCCTTCGCAGTTTCAAAGGAGCTCTATAGCTCAAATCTCTACGAAAAAGGGAACACCGTGCCATAACTTCCATCTCACAAATCCATCCATCTTTCAGGGAGTTTCATACCTTTCCCTAACTTTTGATCTTGTGCTTCTATTGCTATTAATGATTTCTTTGTACATTGAGGGCAATGTACATCTTAAGTGGGGGGGTATAGCACTTTTAATTTTTTACATCTTTGAAACCCCTGAAATGATTTTAACTAATTGTCTCAATAGCACTATCCTCAGTCTCCTATTAGGAACTATTTCTGATTGATTTATGATTTTTTTGATATGTTAAGGATTAAGAAATAGGTGATTGTATTTTAAATATTCAAACTTAAAAACATTAAGGAATCAAGAATGATAAGTTGAAATTTTTGAGAACTCCATTTTTTGCATAAAGTTATCTTCCTTAACTTTAGGTACTATCTTGAGATGTGAAATTTGCAGGATTAACATCAAAAGCCGTAATATTTTGTGAGATCTTGAGCCTTTTTGAGCATACATTCTTTCGTGCTCACTAATTTTATTGCTTTGAGTGAGTCAACATTGAATTATTATTCTAGAACTTGCTTCGATTATACATGTTGAGACCACATCATTGATTTGATATATCGAAATGATAAAGGCACCTAGGTTTTAACTCACTTACTCCACAAAAAGCCTACCTCCATGAATTAACTCCTAGTGAACCCCATTGAGCCTAACAACCTTTTCCTTGACTCACCCTCTAATCATTAACCAATAACCCATTTTTGTTGAATTTCATTCAATTATTTTGACCCCTATTTTTGTCGAGATTTGAGTTGAATTCTTTATCTAGCTTTTTCCTATGTTCCAGACTGTAAAGTTATCTTCAAATTATTTGTAGTACTTGAATTGTTCCTAAAAAAAAAGTTTACATACTGTGAAATTCAATTGTACCTTGTAATAGTCAAACAAGTTTTTGCATATTGAGGCTACCACTATAGAAATAATAGTATCATAAGAACTAGCCAAGAGATATGTTCCAGTGATAGAGATTTTTCTAGCTAGATAATTGTTCAGTTCAATCTCGATTCTAACCTCCTTCTTTTCAGCTTGTGACAACACCCCTAACCAAGCCCCGTTACAACCATTAAAAGACCTTTTGATATATGTATCATGTCAAACTTTAGTGGTGGAGATTTGATTTTCTTGCAAGCCTATGGTAATAATTTTTCAAGTTGACTAAGGAGTGCTTAAATTTTGAACCCTAAACACTTCGAGTGGATAGAGTGGACCTTTAGTGAGGATGTCAACTCCTGTCAATTAAGATGGAGAGATAACTACTTAGAAGGAAGGAAGAAACTTATGTTTTCAATGATAAAATTCTCAACTTAGAATAATTGAGTCTTTAATATTCTTCTGATTGAATCTTTCATTGTATGATTACCTGTGGAATAATTCAAAACAGTATTAATAAAATTCATAGGTTAAGAAGAATGGTTTCCTTTAGAGACTGAGATTTTGCTTGATGACAAGCAAAGGTTTAAGTGTGGGGGTATTTGATAAACACCGAATTATACATATTTTTACCTCACATTTAGCCTACATTTTGGATGGTTTCTTATCAATTTTGTGAGAACTGGTGCTCTTAACCCCTCTTTTTCTTATCTTATACTCAGGAGAGCATAGGGAAGAGAAAAGAATAGAAAACGAGCCAAAAATGGTGAAAATGGATCAAAAAGCATGAACCACACGGGCCAAGAGGTGCCACACGGCCGTGCCACACGGGCATGCTTCATGAAGATCACACGGTCAAAGCCCTGACAAGCACGGCCACTATACATGGGCGTGCTAAATCACACGGCCTCTATCAAACCCACACGGGCGTGGCACACGGGCGTGTTCTAGTCGTGAGAAAGACGAATTTTGTTGGTTATACTTTCTTAAGTTATTTTATTTTCAATATTTTACTTAAATTATTCCCTTTTTGATTTTTGATTTGTAATAAGGCCGCACTTAAGTATTTCATTTTGGCTTTCATTTCTTTTATTATAACTTGCTTAATTAGACTAAGGTTGCGCGGGTTTTTACTCAAAATTAATCAACATTTTCAAAATATAAAACACGTATCAAATGGATAACTCAAAGACAAATAAGATCTTCTAAAGAAATAAACTCTAAACTAGTAGTGGATAGGACTTTCACAAATTAAAAACCTGGATTTCTTTCCAAACTTTTAACAATAATTTCGCAACCCCACCTTAAATGAATCAACTAAAGAATATGATTTAATTCCTAGTTGATGTAACACACCAGACTTGGTCATAATATCTGGGCCGGGTTTGGGGTGTTAAATTTAGTGGTATCAGAGCCCAGTTACAACAACTCAGCTGTGGATCGGGTCCAAAAGTGTTCATAAAATTTAAAATCAAGGCCCAAGAAGGGTGTTTTAAAAATTAGTTTTAGAAAATTTCTTAAGAAAACCCTTTTCAAACTTATTTTCTTCAAGATATACTTATTTTTCTTTAAGGCTTCACTTTAAAAACAAAGTTTAAGTTTTACTAGAATTTTATCTAAAGTTGGGATTTCTGAAATCTTGTTTCTGAAGAGTGGCACACTGAATCCCCAACACCAAGTCTGTAAGTATTTCTTTTTTTCTATATTGTACTGTACTGAAATATTACTGTAGATAGTACTGAGACCCTATCATGATACTGTAGTTAGGGTAATACTGAAACTGTAGAGACTGAGATAGTAGGGAAACTAAACCCTAGAGGACTGAGACTGTAGCTAGGCTATGATTCTGCGAAAACAAACTCTGAAACACTATCTATGCATAAGACATTAGAAATAAACACTGAAATACTAAACTAACTTCATAAAATTCATAATCAGATAATTCAAGATGAGTACGAGGGCAGCTCATGGACGAGGCCGTGGACGCGGCCAAGGTAGTGTACAAGCTGGGTCCTCATCTTCGAGACATATGCCAGCTGAGGAGGCACAAGTACCACCAGTGACCGAGACTAGATCGTATGATCGGGTTACAGGGGACGACACTTTGTCCCCGGCAATGTTGAGGGTTCTGGAAAGAGTTGCTGGAGCAAGTACTGGGACTGTGAATAGGGGATCCATTTCTGAGCGACTCTGGGCTAACGGAGCGGAGGTTTTTAAGGGTATATCTGGAGTAGCCCTAAATGTGGCCGAATACTAGTTAGAGGCCACGGAGCATATCATGGATGATCTGGATTGCTCAGTGGAGCAGAAGCTAAAAGGAGCGGTGTCTCTGCTATGAGACGAGGCATATCAGTGGTGGATCACTGTGACGGATAGTACCCCAGCTGAGCGGGTAACTTGGGAGCTATTTAAGACGGCTTTCAAGGGAAAGTACGTCGGGGCGAGCTATGTGGACGCCCGAAGGAAGGAATTTCTGAACCTGACCCAGGGTAATAAGTCTGTTGCGAAGTATGAGGCCGAGTTTTTAAGATTGAGCCAGTATGCCAGTAGAATAGTTGCTACTGAGTACAAACGTATCGTTCGATTTGAGGATGGCCTCAAGGATGAACTTAGGGTGTTGATAGCTCTGCAGAGGGAGCATAACTTTGCTGCTTTAGTGGAAAAGGCTAAGATAGCCGAAGAGGTGAAACAAACCCAACGACAGAACCGTGAGAAGGATCGAAATCGATTCAGGAGGGATTCTGGACCCTCGGGTGCTGCAAACAGGAATGTCAAAAGAGCTAGAGTGGATGAACCGGTCTGAGCAGTTCCGGTGAATACAGTTAGACCACAGGCTTGTGGGGACTGTGGTAGAGTACATCTAGGAAAATGTTGGAAGCGTACTGGGGCTTGTTTTTTATGCGGATCCAAGGAGCAGGATTGTCCTTAGAGGCCAGCTCAGATGCAAAGTTGCTGAACAGAGGGTTGCTCAACCAGTGCGAGGTGGACCACAACCTTCGAGAGGTCGTGGTCAAGGTAGGGGCGACAATAGAAATGGTCGTAGACGTGGAACACCTGGCAGGGGTGCTGGATATGCGGAGGCTCATCAGCCAGCGTTGGTGTATGCTGCTCGTCTTCGAGAGGAGGGTGACGCACTTGACGTCATAACTGGTACGTTTTTTATCTCTAGCATGCCATACACTGCCTTGATAGATGTTGGTTCTACTCATTCGTATGTTGCATGTGAAATATCTGGGTCACTGGGTGTGCACTCTGAGGAAACTGTGAGTGGGGTAACTGTGATAAGTCCACTGGGTCACTCGGTTAGGGTAGACAAACTCTATAGAAATGTGCCTTTAGAGATTCAAGGTAGGATTTTCTCTAGGGATTTAATAGAGCTACCGTTTGGAGAATTCGATCTTATCTTGGGAATGGACTGGCTCACTAAGCATAAAGTGACTTTGGATTGTGCAACTAAGCGGATGGTGTTAAGGACTACAGAGGATGAGGATATGATGCTTATAGGGGAATGGATAGACTACTTGTCCAATGTTGTTTCGGCCTTAAGGGCTGAGAAGCTGATTCGCAAGGGTTGCGAGGCATATTTAGCATTTGTGAGTCAGACGGAGGCTGAGGGCTTGACTGTAGAGAAGGTTAGAACTGTCAAGGAGTTTCAAGATGTCTCCTGAAGAGCTTCTTGGATTGCCTCCGAATCATGAGGTCAAATTTTGAATTGACTTGTTGCCTGGAACGGCTCCAATGTCCATCGCACCTTACAGGATGACACTAAAAGAGTTAGTGAAGCTAAAGCACAAATCCAGGAGTTGTTGGACAGAGGTTTTATTAGGCCAAGTGTGTTTCCATGGGGAGCACCAGTACTATTCGTGAAGAAGAAGGATGAGACAATGCGTATGTGCATCGATTACCGCCAGTTGAATAAACTGGCGATTAAGAATAAGTACCCTCTGCCAAGGATTGATAATCTGTTTGACCAGCTTAGAGGAGCTTCGATATTTTCCAAGATCGATCTTCTATCTGGATATCATCAATTAAGGGTCAAAAAGGTGGATATTCATAAGACAACATTCAGAACTCGGTATAGTCATTACGAGTTTCTGGTAATACCGTTTGGACTGACGAATACACCTGTAGCTTTCATGGATTTGATGAATCGGGTATTCCAACCTTACTTGGATCGGTTTGTAGTCATCTTTATCGACGATATTCTGGTGTATCCGGAAACTGAGGAGAAGCATGATGAGCATCTCCGTGTTGTTCTGCAAGTATTGAGGGAAAAGCAACTCTATGCAAAGTTCAGCAAGTGTGAGTTTTGGTTGCGAGAAGTGACATTTCTGGGACACATTGTTTCTGCTGAGGGGATTAGGGTGGATCCTCGAAAGATTGAGGCAGTTTTGGAGTGGAAGCCGCCGAGGTCGGTATCGAAAATTCGAAGTTTTCTGGGTTTGGTAGGGTACTACAGAAGGTTTGTAAAAGGATTCTCTTTGATCGCTGCACCGTTAACAAAACTTCTGAGGAAAAGAGTATCGTTTGTGTGGGCTGAGAAACAGCAAGAGGCTTTTGATAAGTTGAAGAAGGTTTTGACTGAGGCGCCAGTATTGATTCAGCCAGAATCTGGGAAGGATTTCACAGTGTATAGTGATGCATTGCATGTGGGTTTAGGCTGTGTACTGATGCAAGAGGGTAAGGTGGTCGCTTATGCTTTACTACAGCTTAAGCCTCATGAAGCAAACTACCCTATGCATGACCTGAAGTTGGTAGCGATGATCTTTGCGTTAAAAATCTGGAGGCACTACTTGTATGGAGAAAAGTGTATTATATACACGGACCATAAGAGTCTTAAGTATTTGTTGACTCAAAAGGAGTTAAACCTTAGGTAACGAAGATAGATAGAGTTGCTTAAGGACTACGACTATTTGATTGAGTACCACCCAGGCAAGGCAAATATGGTGGCTGATGCATTGAGTAGGAGAGCTGTAACTGAGTTGAGAGTAATGTTTGCTCGTCTGAGTCTATATGACGATGGTAGCCTATTAGCAGAATTACAAGTGAGACCAACTTGGATTAAGCAGATTAAGGAAAAGCAGTTAGAGGATGAGTCACTAGTTCCTTGATTCCAGCAAGCTGTGAGTGATGAGACTTCTGATTTTGGACTGAATAGTGAAGGAGTTCTGTGCTTTCAAGGATGAGTTTGTATTCCGAGGGACTCTGACTTGAGACAGTCAATTTTGAGAGAGGCTCATAGCAGACTTTGTGCCATGCACGTTAGAGGGAATAAGTTGTATCGAGACTTATGAGAGTGGTACTGGTGGCCTAGACTTAAGCGCAAAGTGACGAAATTTATGGGAAAGTGTCTGACGTGCCAGCAAGTGAAGGCTGAGCATCAACTGCCTTCTGGACTTCTGCAGCCGGTGAAGATTCCACTTTGGAAGTGGGAGAGGGTAACCATGGATTTTGTGAGTGGGCTACCTTTGACACCCTCCAAGAAGGACTCAGTGTGGGTAATTGTGGATAGGTTAACCAAGTCTGCTCATTTTATACCTGTCTGAACTGACTACTCACTTCAGAAGTTGGCCAAGTTATATGTGGTGGAGATAGTACGACTTCATGGAGTGCCAGTTTCGATAATTTCTGACCGGGATCCTAGGTTTACATCTCGATTCTGGTAGAAGTTGCATGAGGCGTTAGGTACATGATTGGATTTCAGCACTGCTTTTCACCCCTAGACAGATGGCCAGTCAGAACTGGAGGACATGTTGAGGGGTTGTGTTTTCGGCTTCTGAGGTAGTTGGGAGGATTACTTGCCCTTAGCGGAGTTTGCCTATAATAATAGCTATCAGGCAAGTATTCAAATGGCTCCATATGAGGCACTATATGGGCGAAGGTGTCGTGCGCCTACTTGTTGAAGGAAGTTGGGAGAACGTCAAGTTCTTGGGCCAGAGTTGGTGGCAGATACCGAAGACAAGGTTAAGTTGATCAGAGATCGGTTAAAGGAAGCATCTGATAGGTAGAAACCTTATGTTGACTTAAAGTGTAAGGAAATCGAGTACTCAGTAGGGGATATGGTCTTCTTGAAGGTCTCGCCTTGGAAGAAAATATTAAGGTTTGGTAAGAAGGGCAAGTTGAGTCCGCGATTTATCGGGCCTTATCGAGTTCTTAAGCGGGTAGGGCTGGTAGCTTACCAGTTAGAACTACTACCGGAGTTAGACCGAATTGATGACATTTTTCATGTCTCCATGCTGAGACGGTATCGATCAGGTCCTTCTCATGTCGTACCAGTGGAGGAGATTGAGGTGAAGACCGATTTGACTTTTGAAGAAGAACCTATGCAAGTATTGGATCGAGAGGTCAAAGTGTTAAGGAAGAAGTCAGTTCCTCTGGTAAAGGTACTTTGGCGTAATCATGGCAGAGAAGAAGCTACTTGGGAACCAGAAGAGGTGATGCATCAACAATACCCTCACCTATTTGGATAAGGTAAATTTCGAGGCCGAAATTTCTTTAAGGGGGTAAAGTTGTAACGCACTAATTTTTGGGATTTTTGCGATTTTGGTGTGAACTTAAAATTTTGTTGTCTAGTCTTGATAATTTATGCTTTGGGTATGTTAGTGGGCCTTTAGAAGGCCCAAGCCTAAGTTAAAACTCGGTAGAATTTCAAAATGTTAGACTTAAAGAGAAGGGGTCTTGAGTAGGTGGGCTTTTAAGAAAAAGTGGGTAATTTAAGACACAAAGGAGCCAGTGGCAAGGTGGCAATGTAACGCCACTTGGAGGACAAGGGTGGCGTCTGGAAGCTGTGCAAAGGCTTGGGTTCAAGTCTCATGATACGTAAGGAACTATTTTATTTTTAATGCATGTGCAAGGCACGTGATGGACTCCAAGTGAAACTCTGTTAGGAAGAGTTTGAGATGTTCATGAGATTGAATCAAAGAGGATAAGGAGGAGAAAGTTTAGGAATTTCATATTGAATCAAGAGGTGGCCGGCCAAGGGACTTTGGTTTAGCACTTTCGGCTAGGAGAGTTTAGTATAGCAATTTCGGCTTTTGTTGTGAGTGTGTGTGCCGATTGCCTTGAGTGTTCTTTTGGGAATTGTGTAACCTCATTTCTTGATTGCCAAATAGGTATAGGCTCTTGAAGAACACTTTCAATTCATTTTCTTTCTCTTCTTTCCTCATATGTTATTAAAGCTGAAAACGTAACCCATACATTCTTTCTTTTTGCCGATTTGTGCAAGTAAATCAAACCACTCTTATTTCTTTTTCTCTTCCCTTCTAAAAGTTGAATCTACTTCTTTCATTCTTCCTCCTTGCCGATTCATCTAGAACCTTAGTTGCCTGACTTCTTGAAAGCCAAAATCCCGAGATATACAAGCTTGTGTCGATTTTCCTCATTAGCCGAATCCCCTTTCTTTCTTTGATCCAAATAGCCGAAACTCAAAACCCCCTAACCTCTGTCGACATCACCTCTCCAACCCATAATTTCGAATCATATTATTCTTCTCATATCTAAGCCAAAACCTCCATACTCATAGTGATTCGAGAACCGAGCCTTTAGATCTCTTAGATCTATTCTCTACTCGTACTTTGGGTTAGATCTACTACGGATCTGGGATAGGAAGGTACTTGGGAATGTTTCTGGCAAGTAAATCTTTGGTAAGTGCTTGAAATCCCCTCTCTATCCATTAATTGGTGATTCAAAAAAAGCCGAAAACCCCTAACTTCATGGGGTGGCTGTCGATTAAGGCTAAAGACATTATTGGTTTTATTTTCAGTTTATTATGTGTTAGTGTGGACTGGAGACTATCAATCAAGGGGTATTGGAGGCTAGAACCATTGGAGCGACTAGATCTAGATCTAGTCATTGATTTCAGCAAGGTAAGTATTCGAGGGCCCTAAAGTGATGTTGGCCGAATATGGTAAGTGATTGTTATGTTGGTTATCATTGATTCGTAATCTAATATCATAATGGACGATTGTAGGATAATTGCCTGGGAGATCTCGTCAACGTATATCGCAAATTAGGTGTGTAAACGACACCCACTAGTAGACTAGATCGACAAAAGCTGAAAAGCCGAAATGCTAAAATTCTGGTATTTCGAGGGCTTGCGAGCATGCGAATGCTCGTGGGTTGGATTAAATCGATAAAATCTGCGATCGCAAATGGTAAGAATGATAGATGTGTGACTTCGTACACGTTGATGGATTTAGGCCTCGAGGGGCTGAATTTGGGCCCATATGGGTGGAAACGAGTGGTAAGTGCATTCTGATAGTCTGAGTAATAAATCTGCTAAAACGGACGTAAAATTTGGGCTTAGTGGGCCATAATAGTTAGTGGACATCGTAGAGCCCATTAGGGTTTTAGGGCCCGATAACCTTAAGTTGATAAAATGGGCTAAACAAGTTATCTGGATGTCATTAAGACTGTTAACAAACTGTAATGAGGAAAAAACCCTAAAAACTGGTAAATTTACTGAAATACCCCTTAAGGTTAGAAAATTACTATTTTACCCCTAGGTGCAAAAAGACCATTATACCCCTAGGGTTAAATTGACTGAAATGCATGCTAAATTTTATCTGTTTACTGTATGCCATGACATTTTATACTGTTGCATGGGATTGGGTTTTTGATGGAGGAAGTGGTAAGTGGCAATGCTACGTTTACTGTTAGGGGCTTTGCCTCGTTTTACTGTTTAGTGGCTTGGCCACGTTATCTGATTAAGCAACTAAGCTGCGACTATGGTGTGTAGGGTTGGGTGGGTTGAGTTATTCCCCACATGGTGTTTAGGGCTGGTACAGGTGGTGTTTAGGGCTGGATTGGGCTGGGCTTTGCATACATGCATTCATACTATTTTGTTACTGTAATGGGCCTAAAGGCTACTCTGATTTCTGAATAGGGCTAAAGCCCAGTTAATCACTTTTCATTGAATAGGGCTAAGGCCCAGTTAATACTAAATCTGGATAGGGCTTAGGCCTAGTTAAGCTTGAACTGATTTGGACTCTGGTTGGGTTTAGCTTACACACTGAATTTTCCAAACTCACTCCTCTTCTATCATCCATGCAGGTGAGCCCCAACCTTAGGAGACTTGGAGCTGGTGGGATTCGGAGTGGCCACGTGAACTGCAGTTGGTTATACTTTCTTAAGTTATTTTATTTTCAGTATTTTACTTAAATTATTCCCTTTTTGGTTTTTGATTTGTAATAAGGCCGCTCTTAAGTATTTCATTTTGGCTTTCATTTCTTTTATTATAACTTGCCTAATTAGACTAAGGCTGCACGGGTTTTTACTCAAAATTAATCAACGTTTTCAAAATATAAAACACGTATCAAATGGATAACTCAAAGACAAATAAGATCTTCTAAAGAAAAAAACTCTAAACTTGTAGTGGATAGGACTTTCACAAACTAAAAACCTGGATTTCTTTCCAAACTTTTAACAATGATTTCGCAACCTCACCTTAAATGAATCAACTAAAGAATATGATTTAATTTCTCGTTGATGTAACACACCAGACTTGGTCATAACGTCTGGGCCGGGTTTGAGGTGTTACACTCTGTATTATTTTAAAACTTACTTTTCACATATAACAATTCACTTATTACTATAACATGTTGTCGTTCATATATCTATACGTCAATACACAATCACATCTTGCATTCAGAGAACATACTTACAATCATCCATGTATTTCCACAACATTATGCATGAATAACTTACTCATTGATCGTAATCATTGTAACATCCCGCCCAACATAGTCTAGGGAACTTGAGTATTGTGTATAGAGATAGACTTATGGTCTACTCAATATCTCTAATATTCTCTTGGGTAAGTTGTGTGATGTGATGCTGGACTTTAACATGCTTAATCCTTCTAGTCCTAGTTAGAAAGCTTTCAAGAAGGAAAATTGAGCAATAGTTATATTGCCAACAGGTACTCTTACAACTATGACCTCAAGACAAAAAGGTAGAAAAAGAGAAGATGGAGTTGATACTGTTACAAGTTAAAGTTTTCAGAGTATTTTTTTTGTTTCTCTTTCTATTGTTGTTAAAATGATATTTCATATTACAATGACATGAATTTATTTGAATTGTTTTGGAGTTATTGGTGGTGAATTTATTGTAAAGAGATGTATATATTTGCTCTAAATTAATAATTTAAGAATAACATAGTTAAACACATTTAAAATGAGAATTAAGATGATTTACATCTTTAAGATGAAAATGATGTCACACTTCCTTAAGATGGACTTTATATAATTTACCTATTTAAAGCGAAACTAATAGTTACACACCTTTAACATGGACTCTATATAATTCACCTCTTTACGATGAAGTTGATAGTCATGCCTCTTTAAGATGGACATTATATAGTTCACCTTTTTAAAATAAAGTTGATAATCACACCTCCTTAAAATGGACTTTATATAATACACCTCTTTAAGGCGACACCGATAATCATACCTCTTTAAGATGGACTTTATATAATTCATCTCTTTGAGGGAAAATTGATAATCTCGCCTCTTTAATATGGACTTTATATAATTTATGTCTTTAAGGAAAAATTGATAGTCACGCCTTTTTTAAGATGGACTGTAACACCCTTAACCCGTATCCATCGCCGAAGTAGGGTTTCAAGGTATTACTAAAGATTACAAAACACTTTCAAATAATCGAGTTGAACACTATTCATTTTTTAAGAATAGTTATAACGTCCCTTAGTAAAGCCCTTGAGGCCCAAAACATGCATTAGAATCGATTCGGGACCAAATTGGGATCTCGAGAAATTTTTCACAAAATCCCAAAAATTTTCTCACTAATATGAGTCACACGCCCGTGTAGTAGGGGACACGCCCGTATGGTTAGGCTGTGTGGAGTCACACGCCCGTGTCCCGAACTCGTGTAACTCTCTTACTTGCAACTCATGAACAAATTGATGTCACACGACTAAGTCACATGCCCGTGTGCTAGGCCGTGTGGTTAATTCGAATTTTTGAAAAATATGTGTAGAATTCACACGGCCAAGAGACACACTCGTGTTCTTGGTTGTGTGCCTCAGATGGCTGAGACACATGCCCGTGTCTCTACCCGTGTGATCAATTCTGAGCATTTTGTTTCTCAAAATTGAGATGCAGGCGACACATGGCCTAACCACATGCCCATGTTACTAGACCGTGTGTCACACACGGTCTAGACACACGTCTGTGTGTCTACCCATGTTGACAAAATAAAGCCATTTCTAGCTTCATCTCTCACACAAAATCACACCCAAGACCTGCACTTGAAACACACATCCAATACCAACCATTCCAAGCATTCAAATTAAACAAATCCCATCATTCATCATGGCATACCATTACATGCATGTGTGTTTATAACTTACCTTGATTTAGCTTAGGTAATAAGAACATTTGATCTCATATACTTAACATATCACATGTAAGTATATCATAATAACCTACTTAACAAATATTTAGTTACCATAGCATGACATTACAAGTATATCAAAACAACCATTTCTAGCCATTCCAATGGCTAGATTACATACATCATTATCAAGCCACTAATGGTCAAGTTGTCCTATACATGCCATTATACCAAAAGGATTCAACTATATATACCCAAAATAAGCTAGTTGATAGCTCCAATGATCTTTCAACCTCCGCGAGCTTCCCAGTACTATAAAACAAGAAAAATAAAATGGAGTAAGCATTACTTGCTTAGTAAGTTCATATAACAGAAAACTAAACTTACCAACCCCGTTTATTAAATCTAAGCATATAATATCATGTTTTCCATCCATTAGCAAAACTTCCTAAACACATGCATTCAATCAAACATGTTAGTCGCCAAAATCTGCATATCAATCAAGCAAACATAGATGAGCTCATCATGCAATACTCTTTTAAGTCATTATTATTTTATCTCATAATTCTCATGCCATGTTGATATTCGTGATATGAAGTAATAAAATTTATAAACTATGATCGTACACAAAACTAACTATTATCACGATTTAAGGCAAGTGCACCTCTCGAACAGTAGTATAGCTTAGTGGCAAGATCGAGATATCGTGCCCAAGAGAACCAAAAGTACTAGTACTAACTTTCTTTCTATTATTTAACTTAGAAATAAAAGGGGGATTTTTATTAAACTAAACTAATTATTGGACTAAGCTAAGAATGCACAAAAAGTAAATTAGGGAGAAACTCTTAGGAAAAAACTGATTGATTTGGACAATACTCAAAGGAGAATCCACCTAGACTTCACTTGTTATCAACTCTTGAACTAGACAATTTATTCACTTGACTTGATTCGTAGAAATCTATAACTTATGTTAATATCTCTCTCGAGACTAAAAACAACTAACCCTACGTTGATTAATTAAAATCTCTTTCTAGTTAAAACCCTTAGAGTTGCCTTAACTCGATCTATGGATTCTCTTATTAGGTTTGACCCTAATCCGGTAGATTTTCGTCGTCCTATCTCTAGGATTGCGATCAACTCTGCTTAATTGTGTTGGATCTACTCCTATGCAGGGACTTTTGCTCCTCTACATCAGCACATTCGACTTAAATCAATATCCCAGAAATATCAATTTAAGAGTTAAAAACACAATTAAGAACAACTCAAATATTTATCATATAATTCAAGAGAAAATAATAACAAGATCTATCTTAGGTTACATCCCCCTCAAGTATTTAGGGGATTTAGTTCATAATTATAAAAGAAAACATCTCAGAAGAAATAACACAACAAAACATAAAGAACCCAAAACCCCTTGAAGGAAATTGAAGGGAGATCTTTAGTCTTGAGGCAGAATTCAGCTTCTGAAATGGATCAATTGGCTTCCCTTGAAGTAATTCCTTGCTTCTACTCTCTGTGTCGGTAGAAATAAGGCACTCTTTTATGGGAGAAAAAGCACCCTTTAGTAGTTGTCCCCTAGGGTCTTTATATAGAGCTTTGGAATGCATTTCTTAGCCTCTAAGCATCTTTTTTTGAGTGAAATTGAACTTCCTCACGACAGGGACACGCCCGTGTGCCACGCCCGTGTGGATCGAGGACCAGGCTGTGCTCGGGCTTGTTTAGGTGGCACAGCCGTGTGGTCTAGCTGTGCTCGTCGGGGTTGGGCCGTGTTTGAGTTTAAAAAGGCACGGCCATGTGGTGAATCTTCGGGCCGTGTTGTTTATTGCATTGGGCCTAATTTGCCCCTTTTTGGCCCGTTCCTTGCTCTTTTCTCTTCCTTAAGCTCACCTGGGTATAAAACATGAAATAGAAGGACTAAGAGCACCAATTTCCACATATTCAATGATAATTCATCCAGAAATTAGGCCAAGCATGAGGTAAAAACATGTATAATTTATCGTTTATCAAATACCCCCACATTTAAGCCTTTGCTTGTCCTCAAGGAAAATCTCAACTCACAATTAAGAGTCATTCTTCTCAACTTACAATCCTTATCAATAATGTTTCAAACTAATCCACAAGTAATCATACAATGAGAATTCAACTAGAAGAACATTAAAGTTTCAAACACTCTAAGTTGAAAATTTTATCACAGAAACATAGGTTTTCTCCCTTCTCCAAAGTAATTACCTTTCAATCGAAATTAACAAGAGTTGGCATCCTCACTAAAGATTCACTCTATCCACTCAAAGTGTTTAAGGTTCAAAATTTAAGCACTCATTAGTCAACCTGAAAAGTTATTACCATAGGCTTGCAAGAAAATCAAATCTCCACCACTATAGATTGATATGACACATCGATCAAAAGGTCTTTCAATGGTTGTAATGGGGATTTGGTTAGGGGTGTTGTCACAAGCTAAAAAAGAGAGAGTTAGAATCGAGATTGAATTGAAAAATCATCTAGCTAGAAAAATCTCTATCACTAGAACATATTCCTCGAGCTAAGCCTTATGATGACATCGTTCTGGATTTGATAGCTTATAATAGAAATATGTAAAAATATTAAACTATAACTAAGATATGAATTACAACTGAATTAACTGCATATATATATTTTTAAGAACAAATCAAATACAATACTTTGAATGTTTACATACTTTATAAACTGAACAAGAGAACAAAGCTAGATAATAATTTCAATTCAAATCTCGACAAAATAGGGATCAAAATAATTGAATGGAATTCAACAAAAACAGGTTTAGGTTAATATTAGAGGTAAGTCAAAGAATGGGTTGTTAGGCTCAATGGGGTTCACTAGGGGTCAATTTATGGAGGTAGGCTTTTATGGAGTAAGTGGGTTATACCTAGGTATCTTTATCATCTCAGTATATCAAATCAATGATGTGGTCTTGACATGTATAATTGAAGCAAGTTCTAGAATAACAAATCAGTATTGACTCACTCAAAGCAAAAATAGAGGTGAGCACGAAAGAATATATGCTCAAAAAGCTCAAGAATCTCACCAGAATTATGGCTTTTTTATGTCAATCCTGCGAATTTTAAATCTCAAGATAACACTTAAAATTAGGGAAATCAACCTAGAAAAAAATTTAAATTCTCAAAAATTTCAACTTATCATGCTTGATTCCCTAATGTCTTAAAGTTTGAACAATCAAAGCATAAGTACCTATGTCTTAATTCTCAACACATCAATAAAAATCATAAATCAATCAGAATTAATTTCTAATAGGAGATTGAAGATAATGCAGAGTGTGAAACTGAGAATTCGAAATTTTAAGAACAATGCAAAAAGTTAGTTTTAAGAATTTTCAGGGGTTTCAAAGAAAATGCAATGATTGAAAGTAAGTTTCCCCCTACTCTTAAGATGTACATTGCCCTCAATGTACAAAGAAACATTAGTAGCAATAGAAGCATAAGATCATAAGATAGGGAAAGGCATGAAACTCCTTGAATTAGATGAATTTTTGAGGTGGTGGTGCCTACAGAGTGTCTGGGACAAGGGAAGGTGCGGAGGTGGATACTTCGGTGGTTGTAGCGTTTGTTTGTCCATAGCTTTCATATTGGAAGTGTAAAGAAACATTAGTAGCAATAGAAGCATAAGATCATAAGATAGGGAAAGGCATGAAACTCCTTGAATTAGATGAATTTTTGAGGTGGTGGTGCCTATAGAGTGTCTGGGACAAAGGAAGGTGCGGAGGTGGATACTTTGGTGGTTGTAGCGTTTGTTTGTCCATAGCTTTCATGTTGGAAGTGTAGACTTTGGCGATGTCAACTGTGTGAAGTTGTGGCAAGGTTCCCTTTAGATTTTGGATTTGAGCTGTAAAGCTCCTTTGAAACTGCGAAAACATTTATCAGTTTTAGGGAATTTGGATTAATAAACTATGCTTGTTAGGGGATAGCCGATATGAAATAATTAAAATAAAAAAATCAAATAAATTAAGTTCTAAAGATACTAAAATTCAAATAATGAAAAAGATAAGATGAAATAAAATAAAAGGAAAAATAAAAAGGAAAATAAAGGATAAGATAAGAGGATTCAGAAGTCTTAATCCTCAGATGGTTCGCGAGGTGGGGGCGGTGAGGAGATATGAAGATGCTAGCATATCTGCTGAAGAGTAGCGTCGATATGATCTAAGCGTTGGAAGCACTACTGCTCAAATCGTGTGAGGCGCTCAGATATGTCAGCGTATGAAGCTGCAGCATGAACTAGGCGGCGAGGGGGTGGTGGCTCAGCTGAGGCCTCCTTTGGTGGTGGTGGGACATCATCAGTAATGTCCTCGGGATCCTCCTGCTCGGTGTCTCGAAGTAGGTGGTATTGTGGAGGATTGGTCCCACGTCGACGCTAGATCATCCTCATGTGTAGCATAGTCTAGATGCCTTGAGGGGACATCTGTCTGATCAAAGTGTAGGAGGATGTCTGGGCAGCAGTGTTGAGCAAGCCGAAATAGTGGGCCAACTGAGTGATGTACGGACCTATAGATATCACACCCCTGCGATGCCTTTCAGTCTGGTGCTGGATGGCATGAGCGATGAAGCATGCAAGGTCGATGGTATGTGCATTCGCCATGCTCCATAGAAAATAGGCATCGTGGGTGTTGATGACACATGTGCTTTCGCGTCTGCCCGTTAGTGTGTGTGCGAGGAGGGCGTGTATGTACCTCAGAGATGGGGCGAGGTTGGTCGCTTTGGAGCGACTAGGGTTGTATGTGGATGATGCAGGGACTACGGCCTCCCAACACCTAGCTAGTGATAGATGGATGTGGCGGTGGAGCATAAAAAGGTCATTTTCTTCCATGAACTACTCTGTGTAAAGGCCAAGAGCTGTATTGAATTCAGGTACACTAAGCTGACGTACGAGGCCTCCTAAATGGAACTGGATCGTTCCTGGATCGCCATGTCCGCTCATCACAGTCTGTAGATGGAACGTAGAGCAGAACTCGAGAGTGAGTTCAAAATAGGTGGGCTCCACGATCTGGAAGAACTGCTCCCATAGGTCTGTCATCAACAAGGCCCGGACCTCTTCTACTAGGTGGACCTACTCTAAAGCGGTCCAATCAATGCACCTTCCCATTCCGAGGGGTCTAGCCCGTAGTATCTAAAATAACTCCTCTTGGGAATTCTGCAGGAATTGAATAAAAGGATGTTGGACCTCAACAGTGGGTCTCGACGAGGAACCACCGGGCCCCTTTCGCTCCTTTGAAGTAGGGACAGCAGCTTTCTTACCGCGTGATGATGATATAGTTCCTAAAAATAAAATGATATGCATTAGTCCTAATAAAGATTGAAACTAAATAAGTTTTTAAGATTAAATGAAAAATTAGGAAAAGCATGAACATATCGTATGGAGGTTTTACTAACCTAACTAATATAATCTACTTATTCTAATCATGGCCTAGATATCATTTTATACTAAGTGTTAGCTATTCTGGATAAGTAAAAGTGGCAACCTAAGGAGAGTATAAATGGTATCATGAAATTCTTTATAGTATTCTAGATTGTTCATGCCAAATAAATGAATTTCATGCCCAAAAATAATGCAAAAACTAAATAAAACATATAAAAACATTGGAAATTAAAAAGGAAAATAAGAAAAAGGAACCGAATAGGTGACTACTGGGGAGGAGCACGGTCGTGGTACGGGTGGCACGGTCGTGGAGGAGCTTTTGAGGCCAGCGACACACTAGGGAGGCTTGATGTGGGTTTTGAGTAGGAGGTTTTAGGGTTTTGAAATGTAGAAGAAGGTGAATAGTGACCTATTAATATAGGTTTTAGGTCACATGGGCATGTCACACGCCCGTGTGACTCGGGTTTTGCCTGTGTGGTTCGAAAATTAGGAGTTCTGGCGCGCCTGGTTCGAGACACACGCCCGTGTTCCTAAGGCATGTTGAGGCACATGGCCGTGTCGTACGGCTGTGTCCTTCGATGTTCGTTTCTCCCACGGCAGTGTAGTAGGTCACACGCCCGTGTCTTAATTGACAGTGTCGACCACGGCCTTGAGGCACTGGCGTGCCGCACGCCAGTGTTTGAATTGGTAGTTTTGGCCACGGCCATAGCGCACGGCCGTGGCAATTTGTTGAAGCTCGTGCTTGGATTGGCAGGATCGGCCATGGCCACATCGCACGGCCATGGCGATTTGTCGAAGCCCGTGTTTAGAAAAAAATTTTACCCTCCTTGTACACGGTCGAATTGAACGACCGTGTCTCTGCTCGTAGTGTCCACACGGCCTTGGGCACGCCCGTGGGCATGGTCATGTGGCTCAAAAATCCTACATTCAAAGGGTTAGTTGATGTACTAGAAAGCTGAAATAAAATAATTTACTAAGTTAGTGCTCGGGTTGCCTCCCAAGAATCGCTTATTTAGAGTCTAAGCTCGACTCTACTTGTGTGTGTCATTACGAGGGTTCGTGGAGCCAAAGCTCCTCCCTATTATTCTTGAAATTCTCACCTCTATAATGTTTGAGCCGATGGCCGTTTACCTTAAAAGTGCCATGGTTTGGATGAGTTACCTCGACTGTGCCATATGGAAAGACACTTTGAACAGTGAAGGGGCCTGACCATCTTGATTTAAGTTTTCCAGGGAATAGTTTAAGCCTTGAGTTGTATAGCAAGACAAGATCGCCAGTTTTAAACTGCTTCGGTTGTCTCAAACAATTGTCATGGCATCGATTTGTGGCTTCCTTATATAATCATGAGTTTTTGTAGGCATTGCAGCGCCATTCATCCAGCTCATTTAGTTGTATTAGACACTTCTCACCTGTTCTCTGGCATTTATCACAAGAGGTCACATACCTGTTGGCATCCTTGAAAAGGGTGGGCCAGTAAAAACCTGATTCGAGTACTTTGTAAGCAGTTCTAGCTCCACTGTGGTGTCCTGCTGTTGGTCCCAAATGGTAGTGATCTAAAATTTTATATGCTTTTGTTTCAGTAGCGCATCTTCGAATGACTTGATCTGCACAAATACGAAAAAGGAAAGGATCTTCTCAAAAGTAATTTTTCACATCAGCGAAGAATCACTTCTTTTGCTGATGGGTCAACCCTTTTGGGATTATGTTAGCTGCTAAATAATTTGCAAAATCAGCAAACCAAAGGACTGCAGCTTCAGCTATGACTATTAGTTGTTCTTCAGGAAACAAGTCGTTTATTTTATCGAAGTCCCTAGGGTGTGGATTTTCCAATCTTGAAAGGTGATCTACTGCCAAATTTTCAGCTCCTCTCTTGTCTTGTATCTCTAAGTCGAATTCCTGTAACAATAGAATCCATCTTATTAATCGAGGTTTTGCATCAGTTTTAGTTAAAAGATAACAAAGAGTGAAATGATCAGTATAAACGATGACTTTAGACAATATTAAATATGATCTAAATTTGTCAAACGCAAAAATAACAGCTAGCAATTCTTTTTCTGTGGTGGTATAGTTTGCTTGCGCTGCCGTCAAAGTTTTGCTAGCACAATAAATCAGTTGGAAGTGCTTGTCTCTTCGTTGTCCTAGAACTGCACCTATTGCAAAAGCACTCGCATTACACATTAGTTCAAAAGGTAGATTCCAATCAGGTGAAATCATAATTGGGGCATTGATTAATTTTTCTTTGAGAGTGTTAAAGGACTCTAAACATTCCTGGTCAAAATTGAAAAGCACATCTTTTTCTAGTAATTTTGTTAAAGGCTTAGCTGTTTTAGAAAAGTCTTTAATGAATCTTCGATAAAAGCCAGCATGTCCTAAAAAACTTCTTATGGCCTTAACTGAATTAAGGGGAGGTAATTTTTTGATGGTTTCAATTTTTGCTTTATCTACCTCTATCCTTTCACTAGAAATTTTATGTCCTAAAACAATACCTTCTTGAACCATGAAGTGACATTTTTCCTAAATGAGAACTAGATTCGTCTCTTCACATCTTATTAGAACACATTTTAAATTATTAAGACAAAGTTGAAAAAAGAATTACCGAAAACCGAAAAGTCATCCATAAATACCTCCATGATGTCTTCCACGAGTTCGTCAAAGATTGCTAACATGCATCGCTAAAAAGTAGCTGGGGCATTACATAATCCAAAAGGCATTCTAAGATAAGCAAACGTACCGTATGGACATGTGAATGTTATCTTCTCTTGATCTTCTAGAGCTACCGGGATTTGGAAGTAACCACAGAGGCCATCCAAGAAACAATAATACAGATGTCCTGATAATCTTTCCAACATGTGATCAATGAAGGGTAGGGGAAAATGGTCTTTTCGAGTTGCATCATTCAACTTTCTATAATCAATACAAACTCTCCATCCAGTGACTGTCCTTGTAGGTATTAATTTCTTGTTTTCATTAGACACCACAGTGATGCCTCCCTTTTTAGGGACAACCTGCACAGAACTCACCCAAGAACTGTCAGAAATCAGATAAATAATTCATGCATCTAGAAGTTTAATTACCTCGGCTTTTATGACTTCCTTTATGTTGGGATTCAATCATCTCTGAGTTTGCATTGATGGCTTATATTCATCTTCCGTTAAAATTTTGTGGGTGCAAAAAGAAGGGCTAATTCCTTTAATGTCAGAAATCTTCCAAGCTATAGCCTTTTTGTGTTCTCTTAATACTTGAAGAAGTTCCATTTTCTCTTCAGCGCTCAAATCTGATGTGATAATTACTGGTAATGTAGAATCATCTCCCAAAAATGCATATTCTAAGTGGTCAGGCAATTGTTTTAATTCCAATTTAGGAGGTTCATCAATCGAGGGTTTTTGTCTCAGCTCGTCATTTAACTTAAGACCCTTATAACTTATGTGCCTTGTGACAAGCTCATTAGAGTTCAACTCCTTCATTACTTCTTTTACTTCAGTGGTGGCTTCATCTTTCTCCCCTCCTTGAACAAGACACAGTTCCAATGTGTCTTCAAGAGTGATTTCCTGAAAATTATCTTGAACAAAATAATCAATAACATCAATGAAATAACAAGAATCATCTTGTTCCCTAGAAAATCGCATAGCATCATAAATTTTAAAGACAACTTCTTCCTCACCAACCCTAAGCACTAATTTACCATCCCCTACATCGATAATAGCTCTAGCAGTAGCTAAGAATGGGAGTCCTAAAATTAAAGGTACCTCAATATTTTCATCCATGTCAAGCACAACAAAATCAACAAGGAATATGAATTTATCTACTTTTACTAACACATCTTCAATGATTCCTCTAGGATATTTAACAGATCTATCAGCTAATTGAATACTCATCCTAGTGGGTTTTGGTTCTTCTAGACCTAGTTGCTTGAACATTTTGTAGGGTATTAGGTTAATACTAGCACCTAGATCAGCTAAGGCTTTTTCAATGTTTAAACTACCAATTAAGCAAGGAATAGTAAAACTTCCTGGATCTTTCAGTTTGGCTGGCAATTTATTTTGGAGAATAGCTCAGCATTCCTCGTTGAGTTCCACTGTGGACAATTCTTCCAACTTTTTTTTATTTGTGAGAAGCTCTTTTAAAAATTTTGCATACTTCGGCATCTGCGAAATTGCTTCAAAAAAAGGTAAGTTAATATGTAGCTGTTTAAAAAGTTTAAGAAATTTACCGAATTGAGCGTCCTGCGGTCTTTCTTCAATTTTGCTAGATATGGTATGAGTGGTTGATACTCTTTAATTGCTGGTGGAGTACTTTCTTTAGGTTCTGCCTTCTCTACCTTGTCCTTTTTAGATTCTTGAATAGGCTTCTTTTCAGGTTCAACTAGTACTTTTCCATCCCTTAAGGTAACTGCTTTCACATGTTCTCTAGGATTTGGTTCAATATTACTTGGCAGACTACCTTGTGGTCTATCAGATATCATCTTTGCGAGTTGACCAATCTGATTTTCGAGCCCCTGAATAGATGCTTGCTGGTTCTTCAGTGCCGTTTCAGTATTTTGAAAACGAGTTTCAGAAATTGATATGAATTTTTCCAACATTTCCTCGAGGTTCGGTTTCTTTTCTTACCGGAATGGAGGTTGCTGGAATCCTAGAGGAGGTGGTGGTCTCTAATTTCCTTGGTTGCTTTGTCCTCCCCATGAGAAGTTAGGGTGATTCTTCCAACTTGTATTGTAAGTATTGCTATAAGGATTATTTTGAGGTCGAGAATTATTACCCATATAATTCATCTGTTCAGTTTCTGTGCTATGTCTGTAGAGATGGTACTCTGGGTTGCTTACTCCTCCTATGTTGGAGTCACACTGCATGACTGAATGTACCTGCGTAGAACCAATAAAACCATCAATCTTTTTATTTAAAAGTTTTACCTGATTAGAAAGCATAATGACCGCATCAATATTAAAAACTACTGCTGCTTTTGTCGGCTTTGTTCTCATGACTTGCCACTAATAGTTATTCAGTGACATCTCTTCTATAAACTCATAGGTTGTTTCAGGTGTTTTATTATTGATTGTTCCTCTGACGGCTGCATCGATCATTTGCCGTGTTGAAAGGTTCAAACCGTTGTGAAAGGTTTGAACTTGTAACCACAAAGGTAACCCATGGTGAGGGCACCTTCTCAAGAGATCTTTTTATCTCTCCATCTGCACAAAAGAAGAGATATCATTCTGTAATTTGGTTGTTTTAGCTGGAGGGAAATATTTAAGTAAAAAATTTTCGGTCATCTGTTCCCATGTAGTGATTGAGCCTCGTGGTAAAGAATTTAACCATTGTTTAGCTTTATTCCTTAAGGAAAAAGGAAATAGTCGGAGGCGAATGGCATCATCAGAAACACTATTGATTTTAAAGGTATCACAGAATTCCAAAAAATTGGCTAAATGTGAATTGGGATCCTCATCCTGTAAACCTTCAAACTGCACAAATTGTTGAATCATCTGAATAGTGTTAGGCTTTAATTCTAAACTGTTTGCAGCAATAGTAGGTCTAATAATACTAGATTGAGTACCAACCAAATTTAGTTTAGCATAATCATACATAGTACGAGGAGCATCATTTTGGTTCACCGGTTCTGCGGCTATTGCGGGTGGTGGTAGATTATCTTGATTTGCTTCCATCTCTTCAGTAGGTTCTGGTTCTTGTTCCTACTCTTGTTCTAGATAATGTAAACTTCATCTGATCTCTCTACGAGTCCGATGAACTCTGGCTTCTAAATCTTCGTCAAAAAGCAGTGGTCCTACTGGGTTTCTTCTAGTAAGAAACTAGAGATACCTAGAAGGGAAAAGGTAAAGAAAATTTTAGTAAATAAAAATAAAAATAAAGGCTGAAAATAAATAAAAATAAATAATGGCTAAAGTAATAGAAATTGAGTGTTCTTAATATCTTAGTTCCTCGGCAACGGCGCCAAAAACTTGATATTCGTGATATGAAGTAATAAAATTTATAAACTATGATCGTACCCAAAACTAACTATTATCACGATTTAAGACAAGCGCACCTATCGAATAGTAGCATAGCTTAGTGGCAAGACCGAGATATTGTACCCAAGGGAACCAAAAGTACTAGTACTAACTTTCTTTCTATTATTTAACCTAGAAATAAAAGGGGGATTTTTATTAAACTAAACTAATTATTAAACTAAGCTAAGAACGCACAAAAAGTAAATTGGGGAGAAATTCTTAGGAAAAACTGATTGATTTGGACAATGCTCAATGGAGAATCCACCTAGGCTTCACTTGTTATCAACTCTTGAACTAGACGATTTATTCACTTGACTTGATCCGTAGAAATCCCTAACTTATGTTAATGTCTCTCTCGAGACTAAAAACAACTAACCCTACGTTGATTAATTGAAATTTCTTTCTAATTAAAACCCCTAGAGTTGCCTTAACTCGATCTATGGATTCTCTTATTAGGTTTGACCCTAATCCGGCAGATTTTCATCATCCTATCTCTAGGATTGCGATCAACTCCGCTTAATTGTGTTGGATTTACTCCTACGCAGGGACTTTTGCTCCTCTATATCATCACATTCGACTTAAATCAATATCCTGGAAATATCAACTCAATTAAGAACAACTCAAATATTTATCATATAATTCAAGAGAAAATAATAACAAGATCTGTCTTAGGTTTCATCCCCCTCAAGTATTTGGGGGATTTTGTTCATAATTATAAAAGAAAACATCTCAGAAGAAACAACATAACAAAACATAAAGAACCCAAAAACCCCTGAAGGAATTTGAAGGGAGATCTTTACTCTTGAGGCAGAATTCGGCTTCTGAGATGGATCAATCGGCTTCCCTTGGAGTAATTCCTTACTTCTACTCTCTGTGTCGGCAGAAATAAGGCACTCTTTTGTGGGAGAAAAAGCACCCTTTAGTAGTTGTCCCCTAGGGTCTTTATATAGAGCTTTGGAATGCCTTTCTTAGCCTCTAAGCATCCTTTTCCGAGTGAAATTGAACTTCTTCACGACAGGGACACGCCCGTGCGCCATGCTCGTGTGGATCGAGGCACAGGCCGTGCTCAAACCTGTTTAGGTGGCACGATCGTGTGGTCTGGCCGTGCTCGTCGGGTCGTGTTTGAGCTTAAGGAGGCACGGCCGTGTGGTGAATCTCTAGGCCGTGTTGTTTATTGAATTGGGCCTAATTTGCCCATTTTTGGCCCGTTCCTTGCTCTTTTCTCTTTTTTAAGCTCACCTGGGTATAAAACATGAAATAGAAGGATTGAGAGCACCAATTGCCACATACTCAATGATAATTCATCCAGAAATTAGGCTAAGCATGAGGTAAAAACATGTATAATTTATCGTTTATCACATGTCAAAAATTTTATGTCTATTGAATCATTGAAATTCTAATGGATGCTCAAGTAGTACACTCAAGGCGTATGACTTAATAATCTATCAATTTCAATTCAAGAGTACCCGTTTGGGCACTTATTCAAGGAACACACTCTCGAGCCACTTATCATATAATAGGATTACCAGTCCAGGCTAAATCCTTTATGTAACGTATGCTCAAAAGAGCTCATTTAGGATTACCAGTCCAAGCTAAACCCTAATCATATCGTATACTCGAGAGGTATCATATCAAGATTACCCATCCGGGCTAAATCCTTTTTATAATGAGGTTAATAGGATTACTCATTCGAGCCAAATCCCATCCGCAACAAATGCAAAACCTCATTCATTTTAGAAAAAGCATATATATTCATCGGAATTCAATATTCAACCAGGACTTGACCCTTTTCCACCATTTTCGAGCATGTATTAACTTCTCATATTATAACATCCAAGTAATTCACACAAACGATGATCACATTTCAAACAATCACAACACTTATTATAACATAATTACATGCCCTATTAAGTTACACGAACTTACCTCGACACTTGTTCGAGTATAAAATCTACTAATCTGAAACCTTTTCTTTTGCTTGATCTAACTTTGAATTTGAGTTGTCCAGATCTATATAAATAACTTTAATCGTCAATTTGACACATTTCATACTTAATCTACGTCCTAGGAAAAATTACCATTGATCTCTCGTGATTGTGATGAAGTAATAAAATCTGATCGTACCTGGAAACTAACTAATATCACGATAAAAGGCAAGTGTACCTATCGAATAGTAGTATAGTCAGTGGCAAGACTGGAATATCGAATCCAAGGAACTAATATACTAGTAATGACTTCCTTCCTATTATCTAGCCTAAAAATAAAGAGGTGGTTTGATTGTAAACTATTCTAAACTAAACTAAAGAAACGACAAAGAGTAAATTGAGAAATTGCTTTTGGGAAAAACTAATTAATGAGGGCAATACCTAAGGAAGAATCCACCTAGACTTCACTTGTTATCTAACTCTGAACTAGATGATTTCTTCATTTGATTTGATCTGTAGAGATCCCTAAATTATGTTAATACCTCCGTCGAGGATAAGAACAACTAATCCTAGGTTAATTAATCGAAATCTCTTTCTAGTTAAAACCCCTAGTCTTGCATTAACTCGATCTATGGCTCCCCATATTAGATTTGACTCTAATCCGGTAGATTTTTGTTGTCCTATGTCTAGGATTGGGATCAACTCCGCTTAATTGTGTTGGATCTACTCTTATGCAGGGACTTTTGCTCCTCTACATAAGCACATTCGACTTAAATCAATATCCCGAAAATATCAATTTAAGAATTAAAAACACAATTAAGAACAAATCAAATATTTATCACACAGTTCAGATAAAAATAACAAGATCTGTCTTAGGTTTCATCCCCCTTAGATATTTGGGGTTTTCATTCACAATTATAAAAGAAAACATCTCAGAAGAAATAAAATAACAAAACATAAGAAAACCCAAAACTCCTGAAAGGATTGAAGGGAGATCCTCTGTCTTGATGTAGATCCTAGCTTTTAAGATAGATCAATTAGCTTTCCTTCGAATAATTCCCTGCCTTTAACTCCCCGTCTTGGCGGGAATAATGTACCCCCTTGTAGTTGCCTCCTATGGTCTTTATATAAAGTTTAGAATATCTTTCTTAGCCCCTAAGAAGCCTTTTCTAAGTGAAATTGAAGTTTCTTATGACAGGGACACGCCTGTATGCCACGCCTATGTGAGTCAACTTCCAGGCCGTGTTCAAGCTTGTTAATGTGGCACGGCCGTGTGACACGCCCGTATGGTGAACCTCTAGGCTGTGTTATTTTTACATATTAGCCCATTTTCTTCGTTTTCAGCCCGTTTCTTGTTCTTTTCACTCTCCTATGCTCTCCTAAGTATAAAACCTGAAATAAAAGGATTAGGAGCACCAATTTCCACAAATTCAATGATAATTCATCTAGAATTTAGGCTAAGCATGAGGTAAAAATATGTATAATTTACAGTTTATTAAATACCCCCACACTTAAGCCTTTGCTTGTCCTCAAGCAAAATCTCAACTCACAATTAAAAATCATTCTTCTTAACTTATAATCCTTATCAATAATGTTTCAAACTAATCCACAAGTAATCATACAATGAAAATTAAACCATAAGAAAATTAAAGTCTTAAACACTCTAAGTTGAGAATCTTATCATAGAAACATAGGTTTTCTCCCTTCTCCTAAGTAATTACCTTAAACTTAAAATCAACAAGAGTTGACATCCTCAGTAAAGGTTCACTCTATCCACTCAAAGTGTTTAGGGTTCAAAAATTAAGCACCTATTAGTCAACCTGAAAAGTTATTACCATAAGCTTACAGGAAAATCAAATCTCCACCACTATAGATTGATATGACAAATCGATCAAAAGGTCTTTCAATGGTTGTAATGGGGCTTTGGTTAGAGGTGTTGTCACAAGCTGAAAAAGATGGTTAGAATCGAGATTGAATTGAAAAATCATCTAGCTAGAAAAATCTCTATCACTGGAACAGATTCCTAGAGCTAAGCCTTTTTGATGACATCGTTCTGGATTCGGATGCTTATAATAGAAATATGTAAAAACATTGAATTACAACTAGAATATGAATTACAACTGAATTAACTATATATACACTTTTTTTAAATCAATCAAATAACAAATAAATTGAATATGAACTTTACAAACTGAAAAAAAGAACAAAGCTAGACAATAATTCAACTAAAATCTTGACAAAAATAGGGATCAAAATAATTGAAGGTAATTCAACAAAAATAGGTTTTAGGTTAATATTAAAGGTAAGTCAATGAATGGGTTGTTAGGCTCAATGGGGTTCACTAGGGGTTAATTTATAGAGGTAGGCTTTTATGGAGTAAGTAGGTTAAACCTAGGTGGATTTATCATTTCGGTATATCAAATCAATGATGTGGTCTGGACATGTATAATCAAAGCAAGTTCTAGAATAACAAATCAGTATTGACTCACTCAAAGCAACAATAAAAGTGAGCACGAAAGGATGTATGCTCAAAAGGCTAAAAAATCTCACCAGAATTATGGCTTTGATGTCAATCCTGCGAATTTCAAATCTCGAGATAATACTTAAAATTAAGGAAAATAACCTAGAAAAATTTAAATTCTAAAAAATTTCAACTTATCATGCTTGATTCCCTAATGTCTTAAAGTTTAAATAATCAAAGCATAAGTACCTATGTCTTAATTCTCAACATATCAATAAAAATCATAAATCAATCAGAATTAATTCCTAATAGGAGATTGAGACTAATGTAGAGAGTGAAAGTGAGAATTCAAAATTTGAGAACAATGCAAAAAGTTAGTGGCAAAAATTTTCAGGGGTTTCAAAGATAATACAAAGAATGAAAGTGAGTTCCCCCCAACTTAAGTTGTACATTGCCCTCAATGTACAAAGATACATTAGTAGCAATAGAAGCATAAAATCATAAGATAGGGAGAGAAGTGAAACTCCCTGAATTTTGGATAAATTCCTTGAGCTAGGTGTGAAGATTTGTAGAGAAGAGTGTGTATCCCCAATTTCCATGCCAAAAGGATAAGATGATCAGGGTCGTGGTGGCTATGGTCGTGGTGGCTAGGGTCGTGGTTGAGTAGGACATGGCAGTCACAGCAGGGTTTTCCCATTAGATATGGATATGAGCTGTAAAGCTCCTTTGAAACTGTGATAGCATAAATAAGAATTTAGGGATTTCATTTAAACACAATTTGCTCATTAGGAAATAGCTGATATGAAAATAAAATTGGAATCTAAAATGAAATATTCAATAAACATAAAGACTGAAATAAAGATAAAGAAAAATCTAAAGATTCTAAAGAAACATAAAATGCGAGAGAAGGTAAAAATAAAGATCAAGAAAGAAAATAAAAAAGAAGATAAGAGGAATAGAAAGTTCTAATCCTCAGATGGTCCGCGAGGTGGGGATGGTGGCGCGAGATGAAGATGCTGACAAATCTGAGCTAAGATTGCATCAATGTGATCAAGTCGCTGAAAACATTATTGCTGGAATTGGGCGAACTGCTCAGAACTGACGTATCCTGAAGCTGCTGTATGAACTGGGTGGTGAGTCGGTGGTGGCTCAGTCGATGCCTCCTCCTGTGGTGGGACATCATCAGTGATGTCCTTGAGGTCCTTCTGCTCGGCAGATTGAGCTAACTGGTACTGAGGAGGCTTGCTCCCATGTCGGCGCTAAATCATCCTAATGTGAAGCATCTTCTGGATACCCTGTGGGGACATCTGGCCAACGAGGGTGTAAGAGGATATCTGGGCCGCTGTGTTGAAGAGGCCATAGTAGCGGGCCAATCAAGTAATGTATGAGCCCATAGAGATCACACCTTTCCGATGCCTCTCGGTTTGATGCTGGATGGCATGAGCGATGAAATAGGTGAGATCGATCACATGTGCGTGTGCCATGCTCCATAAAAAGTAAGCGTTGTGGGTGTTGACGACGCCGATGCTCTCGAGTCTACCCGTCAATGTGTGCACGAGTAAGGCGTGAATGTACCTCAGTGAAGGGGCAAGAGCTGTCGCTTTGGAGCAACTGGGGTCATATGTGGGATGGCCAGGGACTAAGGCGTGCCAACAATTGATTGGAGAGATATGTATGTAGTGGTGGAGCTCGGAAAGGTTCTCCTCCTCTATAAACTGCTTGGTATACGGGCCTAGTGCTGTACCGAACTCCGATACACTGAGTTGTCGAACCAGGCCTCCTAGGCAGAATTGAATCGTTCCTGGATCGTCATGTCAGTTCATGATCGTCTGGAGATGGAACATGGAGCAGAACTCTAGGGTGAGCTTGAGGTAATTGGGCTCCACGATTTGGAAAAATTGGTCCCATGGGTCTGTCGTCAATAAGGCCCGAACCTCATCTGCTAGTTGGACCTGCTCTAATGCGGCCCAATCAATGCACCTCCCCACTCCAAGTGGTCTTGCTCGTAATATTTGGAATAGTTCCTCTTGGGAACTCTATGGGAATTGGAGAAATGGGTGTCGTACCTCAGCGGTGGGTTTGGAAGAGGAACTTCTAGGCCCCTTTCGCTATTTGAAAGTGGGTACGGCAGCTTTCTTCCCTCGTGATGATGACATTTTACCTAAAGTAGAATAGAAAAAGAGAGAACTATATTATGGAAACTCATAAAGCACTAAATAGCAAATTAAGCTTAACCAAGAATTATTAAGTGCTTCATGCAAAAGGTAATTTCACTAACCTAGATACCATATTAGATTCATCCTAAGCAAAAAATAATGAAAAAAATGGTTGTCCTAAGGGTTTTTATGATCAATGTATGCCTAAAGCCTATTGCATGTGATAAGTAAAGATGGTAGTCAAAGAATGATTCAAAGTGGCATAATGAATTTTCTTGATTAATCATGCTAAATGAATGAAATTTATATCAATAGTAATGCAAATGACTAAATAAATGAGATTATTAATAGATAATTAGATAGAAGACATTAGAAACTTAAGAGAAAAAGTAAGAAAGGGGAACTGAAAGCGTGAGGTTAGGAGTGGAACAAGGTCGTGATGCGGGTTGCACGGGCGTGGTGGTGTGGTTGAGGCCGATGGCGGCACTAGAGAGGGCTGGTATGGGTTTTGGGTGGAGGGATTTTTAGGGTTTTAGTGGAGAAAAAGATGAATAGTGGGGGTTTATATAGGATTTTGGGTCACACGGGCATGGCACACGCCCGTGTGACTCGGTGTTAGCCCGTGTGGTTCGAAATTTAGGGGTTTTGGCGCGTCGGATTCATGCCACACACTCGTGTTCCTAGGGCGTGTTGGGGTACATTACCGTGTCCTTCGATGTTCACTTCTCCCACGGCCGTGTAGGGGGTCACACGCCCATGTATGGAATGGCAGGTTCGACCACGTTCTTGAGACACGGGCGTGTCGCACGCCTGTGTTGGATTAATAGGATTGGCCATGGCTTTGAAACACACACGCCCGTGTTGAATTGTCAGGGTTGGCCACGGCCACCTCGCGCTGTCGTGGCTAGTTGTCGTAGCCCGTGTGTTAGGGAAATCTAACCCTGCTCATACACGGCCATGTTGAACAGCCGTGTCTTTGCTCATGGTGTCCACACGGCCTTAGGCACGACCGGGGGCATGGTTGTGTGGCTCGAAAAACCTGCATTCAAAGGGTTAGTGGATGTATTAGAGAGCTTAATTAAAAGAATTTTACTATGTCAGTGCTCCGGTTGCCTCCCGAGAAGTGCTTGTTTATAATTTAAGCTCTACTTTTCTCAAGCTTGTTCGGTCATGGTAGCTTGAAAAGTTGAAACTCTTTTATCCTGCTTTCAGTTTTATTATTAACATAAGGTTTGAGTCGAGTATAATTTACCTTGAAAGTGCTGAGTGACTCATGTGTTATCTCGACTGTACCATAGGGAAAGATTTTCATTACCGTAAAGTAAGGTGTGTCACTTGTATGTTCTTTTGAATTTAAGATTCGAGGATCGTCCTCCCCTAAGATTACCTTATCCCTTACCTTGATTTGATTCATTTTTACCTGAGGGTCGTCTTGGTGGTGCTCTGGGTTGGTGTGACATATTTTGGGCTTTTCTTGTTGATAGTTCAGCCATTCATCTAGTTCCTCAATTTGGAGCATTCGTTCTTCATGTACGTCTCCCTTGGATGGACTCGTCTGTGGTTAGGTTGCCCTTATGTGAAGTGTATCCTGCAAAGAAGGTTGGATGGTGAGATCATTCTTTTTACAAGGACTCGTAACAATATTTTTATCATCAATAATCTTATTCGAGTTTTTGGCTTGTAAAGTAACTTTATCATCACCTACACGAAGTGTAAGCTCGCCTGTGCCTACATTAGTTATTGTTCTAGCAGTTGCTAAAAAGGGACGCCCTAGAATTAAGGGTACATTGCTATCCTCATCAATGTCTAAAACAACAAAGTCGACTTGGAATATAAATTTATCAATTTTGACAAGCATATCTTCAATTATGCCCTTTGGAAATCTAATTGTTTTATCAGCCAATTGGATGCTCATCTTAGTTTGTTTAGGTTTCCCAAGACCTAGTTGTTTAAACAATTTATAAGGTATTACATTAATGCTAGCCCCTAAATCAGCTAAAGCATTTTTAACATCTAAACTACCAAGTAAATAAGGAATTGTACAACTCCCTGGATCTTTTAGTTTGTTGGGTAGCTTATTCTGTAAAATAGCTAAGCACACTGCATTTAGTTCCACATGGGATGCCTTATCTAGCTTCTGTTTATTCGTCAGTAGCTCCCTTAAAAATTTAACAACGTTTGGCATCTACAAAAGAGCTTCAATAAATGGTAAGTTAATATGTAATTTCTTTAAAAGTTTAAAGAGTTTATCGAATTGTTCATCTGTGCGGTCTTTCCTTAGTGCATTTGGGTATGGGATACGAGGCTTATACTCTTTGACAATTGCATCTTTGGAACTTACCTCATCCTTACCTTTACTTACCATAGTCTCCTTACATGGCTCTGGGTTGGTTTGGGCTAACCCTTCCTCATCTATTGTATCCACGGCATTAAGTTGCTCCTTAGGGTTAGTCTTTGTGTTGCTTGGTAACCCACCTTGTGGTCTTTCAGAAATTAGCTTAGCGAGTTAGCCTATTTGAGTTTCGAGTCCTTGAATGGATGCTTGCTGGTTCTTCAGTGCTGTTTTGGTGTTCTGGAAATGGGTTTCTGACACAATGATAAATTTCGTGAGCATCTCCTCAAGGTTTGGCTTTTTCTCTTGCTGATAAGGCAGTTGTTGAAATCCCGGAGGAGGTGGTTGCCTTTGATTTCCTTGTCCCCCCATGAGAAATTTGGGTGGTTCCTCCAACCTACATTGTAGGTGTTACTATAAGGGTTATTTTGGGATCTAGAATTATTACCCATATAGTTGGCTTGCTCAATTCCCATGCCATGTCCATAGGAGGAGTAATCGGGATTGTACATGTTTCCTTGGTTTGAGTCGCATTGCATCTTTGGGTATACCTACGTAGAACCAACAAAGTTATCAATCTTTTTATTAAGAAGTTCTACTTAATTCGAAAGCATGTTGACTGCATCAATATTAAAAACTCTAGCAGCTTTCTGTGGCTTTGTTCTCATGACTTGCCACTGATAGTTATTCAGTGACATCTCTTCTATAAACTCGTAAGCTGCTTCTGGTGTTTTATTGTTGATTGTTCCACCGGCAGCTGCATTGCTCATTTGTCTCATCGAAGGATTCAAACCATTATGAAAGGTTTGAACTTGTAACCACAGAGGTAACCCATGGTGAGGGCACCTTCTCAATAGATCCTTGTATCTTTCCCAAGCATCGTAAAGTGTCTCTACGTCTATCTGCACAAAAGAAGAGATATCATTCCTTAATTTAGCCGTTTTAGCCGACGGAAAATATTTGAGCAAAAATTTTTCAATCATTTGTTCTCATGTAGTGATAGACCCTCGTGGTAAAGAATTTAACCACTATTTAGCTTTATTTCTCAAGGAGAATGGGAATAACCAAAGACGAATGGCATCATCAGAAACGCCATTTATTTTAAATGTGTCACAGAATTTTAAGAAATTGGCTAAATGGGCGTTAGGATCCTCATCCTGCAAACCATCAAACTGAACAAACTGTTGTATCATCTGAATAGTGTTAGGTTTCAGTTCAAAATTATTTGCAGCAATAGTAGGCCTAACAATACTAGATTTAGTGCTAGCTAAATTAGGTTTAGCATAATCATACATAGTACGCGGAGCAGGATTTTGCTCAACAGGATTTGCAGCTACTACAAGAGGTAGCTGATTATCGTGATTTGCCTCCATCTCTTCAGCAGGTTCAGGTTCTTCTTCTTGATTTTGTTCTGGATATTGCAAGCTTCTTCTTATCTCTCTGTGAGTTTGACGAACTGTAGCCTCTAAATCGTCGTCAAAAAGTAGTAGTCCTCCTGGGTTTCTTCTAGTCATAAACTAGAGGCACCTAGAAGGGAAAAAGAAAAAGAAAATTTTAGTAAATAAAAAAATAAAAAAAGGAAATAAATTGCAATAAAAATAAAAAATGGCTAAAGTAATAGGAATCGAGTGTTCCTAATATTTCAGGTCCCCAGCAACGGTGCCAAAAACATGTTCTCTTGTGATTGTGATGAAGTAACAAAATCTTATCGTACCTGGAAACTAACTAATATCACGATAAAAGGCAAGTGCACCTATCGAATAGTAGTATAGTCAGTGGCAAGACTAGAATATCGAATCCAAGGAACTAAAAGTACTAGTAATGACTTCCTTCCTATTATCTAGCCTAAAATTAAAGAGGTGGTTTGATTGTAAACTATTCTAAACTAAACTAAAGAAATGACAAAGAGTAAATTGGAAAATTGCTTTTGGGAAAAACTGATTGATGAGGGCAATACCTAAGGAAGAATCTACCTAGACTTCACTTGTTATCTAACTCTGAACCAGATGATTTCTTTATTTGATTTGATCCGTAGAGATCCCTAAATTGTGTTAATACCTCCGTCGAGGATAAGAACAACTAATCCTAGGTTGATTAACCGAAATCTTTTTCTAGTTAAAACCCCTAGTCTTGCATTAACTCGATCTATGGCTCCCCATATTAGATTTGACTCTAATCCGAAAAATTTTCGTCATCCTATGTCTAGGATTGGGATCAACTCCGCTTAATTGTGTTGGATCTACTCCTATGCAGGGACTTTTGCTCCTTTACATAATCACATTCGACTTAAATCAATATCCCGGAAATATCAATTTAAGAATTAAAAACACAATTAAGAACAAATCAAATATTTATCACACAGTTCAGATAACAATAACAAGATTTGTCTTAGGTTTCATCCCCCTTAGATATTTGGGGTTTTAGTTCATAATTATAAAAGAAAACATCTTAGAAGAAATAAAATAACAAAACATAAGAAAACCCAAAACTCCTGAAAGGATTGAAGGGAGATCCTCTGTCTTGATGTAGATCCTGGCTTCTGAGATAAATCAATCGGCTTTCCTTCAAGTAATTCCCTGCCTTTAACTCCCCGTCTTGGCGGGAATAATGTACCCCCTTGTAGTTGCCTCCTAGGGTCTTTATATAGAGTTTAAAATGTCTTTCTTAGCCCCTAAGAAGCCTTTTCCGAGTGAAATTGAACTTCCTCACAACAGGGACACGCCCGTGAGCCACACCCGTGTGAGTCGACTTCCAGGTCGTGTTCGAGCTTGTTAATGTGGCACGGCCGTGTGACACGCCCGTGTGGTGAACCTCCAGGCCGTGTTGTTTTCACAACTTGGCCCATTTTCTCCGTTTTCAGCCCGTTTCTTGTTCTTTTCACTCTCCTATGCTCTCCTAAGTATAAAACATGAAATAAAACGATTAGGAGCACCAATTTCCACAAATTCAATGATAATTCATCCAGAATTTAGGCTAAGCATGAGGTAAAAATATGTATAATTTACGGTTTATCAACCATTTTGCCCCTAAATTTTTCATAAATTCCAATTTTGTCTCTAGGCTTAGAAAATGAAACTTGTGCAATTTACTCCCTATTCCAAGCCTAGCCAAAATTTGAAAGTAGAATTTACAGCACATATTTTCTATAAATTTTAGAATTTTTCATCAATTTTCACAACTTTACATTTTAGTCCCTAAATCTTGTTTTCACCAAAATCACTTTGTAAAAGTTGTTTATCTATCAACAGCCTTTCATTTTCTACAATAAATTTCTAATTTTTAGCATATAAATCCATGAACCATTTTCTATACTTTGATAACTTTTCAAATTAATCCCTCAAATAGATAGATTAAGCTATCCCAGTTTCAAAAATACCAAAATTTTTAAAAACGGGATAAGGAAACTTACCCATTAGGTCTTGAAAGTTTCTTCTCTCACTCCTAGGGTTTCCATATAATTTTGGGGTTGAAGATGACAAAATAAGTTGATATTTCTTTTATCATATTTTTAATTAATTAATTATTTCAATTTCCAATTTAGTTCTTGCCCTTTTTCTAAATTTCCATGGATGATTCAACAAAGATATTTTCTATCTTTTGATTGATGGTCTAATTACCATATAAGGACCTCTAGTTTTGAATTCCATAGCTATTTAATCCTTATAGCTACTAGAATTCTACTTTCACATTTTATGCGATTTGGTCCTTCTCGTAATTAAACACGAAATCAATAAAATTTTCTTATCAAATCTTTCACATGACATTTCTAACCTAATATGGACCATATAATAAAATAAAATAAATTTTATTTTCGAATCGGATTTGTGGTCCCGAAACCACTATTCCGATCTCACTGAAATTGGGCTATTACATGGACTTTATAGAATTCACCTCTTTAAGGTGAAGTTGATAGTCACACCTCTTTAAGATGAACTAATTCACCTCACATCTTTCTAAGATGGACTTTATATAAATCACCTCTTTAAGGTTTTAAGTGGAGTTAGTAAATTACAAAATATTGTTAAACATTTAACAAGAGATGTGTTCTATAACTGTATATATATATGTTCATGTTACGATAAAGTCAATCACCATACATAAAATTTTCTAAGATGTCTTACTTTTCATGTCTGAGGTACTACCTTACCATGAATATGATCCAACTCATAAGCCCCAAAACCTTAACCACTCTATATAATTCTTCCCAACTGGGAGCCATCTTTCCTCTCTGGCATGCAGAAACATTAACTTCTGTATTTTACATTACCAAATCTCCTATATATAATTGTTTACGTTGTACCCTGGAATTATACTTGCGAGCTACTTTCTGGTTCTTTGTGACGAAGCAAATTTTAGCTTGATCTCTAATCTTCTCAAGCATATTCAGGTTCGTTATCAAAGATAAACAATTCTAATCAGCATTGTAGTGAGTCACACAATACGTTTGAAGTCCTATCTCAATTGAGATGATTGTTTCTGTATCTAACGTGAGGTTAAATGGAGTTTCTCCTATTCTTGTATAAGATGTTGTAACATCCCAAAATTTAGCTTAAATTTTTGTGAAATTATTGCAAAGATGAGTAAATAGCCCAGTGGTTAAAAATAAATGAGGAAGTAAGGTAAATAGATCAAGGTCCCAAGTTTGAATTCCTTTCCTTACAAAATAGCTAAAAATATTCCTTCTCCCTATTTTTGTGCCGCTCTTACCTAGTAAACATAGGTATAAGTATCACTTTTTTTTCTAGATTTTAGTCATTATTTTTCACCTTAGCCACCCCTCCCTCTTCTTCTCTTCAATTTTTCTCTTCTTTTCCCCTGTGTGTCGCCTCCCAAACCACTAAGATCCACCATCCCTTTTTTCTTTCTTTTGCAATAGGTTCTTACACTATTCCCCCTCCTCTCTTTTGCTGCCATTTTTCTATATTTTCCAGCCTTAAACCTAAAATTTTTAACACTCAAAATCGTTCTCCATTACTTCCCAAGAAGCTCCATTGTCATTCCCTTATTCTGGCAAGAGTAGGTGTCGTCTTTCTTTTGTTTTCTTGACAAATCTTCCAATAAAATACCCCATTTTATAGATTTTTAATTGGGGTGATTTTTGATGATTTTATGAGTTATTTTCCATCCTTCAAAAAAGTTTTTAAAAGGCTCTCCAACTGCCCCGAATTACCATCATTGGTGGTGGTGCGCCGCACCTAGAGGCACAAAAGGGGACTGCTATTTTATTTAATTTTTAGCATCAATTTCCATCAAGATCTTGTCTTGTAAAACCTTCCTAATCAGCCTATAATCGTGTGTGACTTAGAAAAATTCAATCTTGATTGCTCACCAACTCAGATCTGACGAATCAGGAAGCGTAAGTGTGATAGTTGTGGGTTAATGCAAAGATTTCAATTTGATTATTGGTGATTGTGTTAATTGATTATATTAGGGTCTCTATTGATTGTATATCTACTAATTTTTCATTATTTAAGGTGCCGACTTAAATGCCCTAAACTAACAGTGAAGCCTTTAGATGTTTGCGTGTATGTTTCACATTAAACCAGTGTAAGTAACTTAGTCGCTTTGGATATGGAATTTTTATGGAAACTTCAGATCAATTAAATTCTTATATGTATGTTATAAGGTTGGTTTTGATAGCATCCTAACTCAATAAATTCCTATTTATTTTAATTTAGGTTAGATTTAAGGTTTTAAAGAGAAATCATGTGCTTCGCAAGTAGTTCTGCAGTAATGCAAAAATAAGGTGTGGGTCCTAACTTGTTAACTTGAATATTTTAATAATCTTTTGAATGTTATAAACATTGATTAAGCTTCCTGGTCAGGCTTAGTTAAATGGCTAAGTAAATGATTTTAATGTGGCCAAATCAAATATGTTACGGGCCCTAATTAAATGGCATGTTTGCAAAGTTGCATGATTGAATGGTTGATTGATTGGTACTGATATGAATGGCTTGTTAATGTAATTTATGATTGGTTGTATTTATAACATGTATTAAATTGGAAATAAATATTGAATGCATGATACCTTTGTTGGGTGAAGTGTCATGAAAAGTATTGAATGAAAAACTGTTATCCATATATTGGAAAATTTCCTATAGTGATAATAAATGATGCTATGATAGAATGTCACCACGTTGATGGTGAAATTGAATGCTTGATAAGTGAATGCTATAATGAGTGCATGTGAATTATGCTACTGATTGAAAATGTATGAAATGTACATTTGATTGAAATTTATATGACATATTGCATGTGCATGGGGTGGAATATTTTGGTTAATAGAGGAGCTCTCTGGAGTAAGGGCGGCATATTAAGTCCGCATATATGTTGTTGGTGCACTGCACCGGGATTAATTAGGGGAGCTTCGATTATATCGCATTTTATGTTAAATGGAAGTTTAACTGCGTTATGTATTTTGGTGGTTTAACCATAACGAGCTTTGCTTGTAATGATTGGAGTTTGGCAAATGGGTTCTGGAGAGCACGTGGTGTCTAACGGATGGTTTGCGTAGGATTTCATTATGCATTACGATATGTCCATGAAATTTATGAATGATTATACTTATGATATGTATGTGTTGCAAATGTAAGAGTAGTGAATGATATTAACATGTATGATTGAATGTTCTCATTGATTTGACTCACACTAAGCTAGTCAGCTCATCTCAAAGTTTCAACCATCTCAAGTAATGCTCAAGATTAGGACCAGCCATGGCATGCGAACATACGATAGACTTCGAACATTATTATTATTTTGTTTCAGTTTTAATTAAATTAATTTTGTTTTTGGATTGTAAAGTTATTTGAACTAAGGTTCGCTTTTTCTTACTACTTTAGGATTTTCATGCATGCATATTTGACATTTATATTTGGTTATTCTAGTATTATTTGAAAATGGACAAAGCATGATATCTGGCTTAAATAATTAATTTGTTAATACCAAATTTTTCCGTTGCGATAAAAGATAACAAAATTCTTGATAGTGAATGTTGAGTTAGCTATTTTCCAAACAACACTAGTGCTAATAACATGACCTAACAATGGTAGATTTAATTAATGAACATTTTCCAAAAATAACAAGGATAAATCATGATTTTTCCTAAAAGAGAGGGTACTTAAGGTTTTTAACAAACAATAAGGTAGCAGTGTCTCACAGGTGACCAATGTTATCTCCACGATTCAACCATAACGTCTAGGTAGGGTTTGTGAGGTTAGAAATGTGGTTTGCAATGGCCATAATATCTTTGGTAACTCTTCAAATCATACTCATTTTGCTTCATCTACCTTCTTTTTTAGGCTTTGAAGAATTTTCTTGTTTGCTACTTTTGCTTGTCCTTCTGTTTGAAGAGTTTTTGTTAAACTCTAAGCTAAAGAGATATGCAAACTTGTCCATAAATAATTGAATTTTCCCTAAAACTGCATTCTATTATCAATGATAATTAAATGTGGCAATCCATAAGGACACATAATAGACTTCTATGCAAAAGTTTTATTCCATTAGATTGGTACATGAGGACTTTCATACTTCACATGAGGACAAAGCAGAGAACCACTCAGGATGGGTTGGTTTTGGACCAGGATCAGGGTATTGAGCCTAATGGAGAGGACCGGTGGTGGTGGTCGAAACTATGAGGGGAAGGCTAAGGGAGTGGCGACATACTTAACCGTTGGTAATGGGCAGGTGTGAACAATAAGAAATTCAAGGGGAGGGGATGAACGACACTAAAGTTGGGAGGGGAAGAGGACAAAATACAAAGGGGTATTAAGGTTTCAAAATTTTTAAAGGAGACACAATCGTGTAAAGGCCCGTGTTGGGCCACACGGCCGTGTCTTGTGCCCGTGTTTTCATTACAAGCCTGTGTGCCAATCAAAAACTAAAAAAATTTAAGCTCTAAGACTCATAGAGCCATGTCGCCAGGCCATATAAGGGCATCTGTAACACCTCAGACCCGGTGTAGACTTTATGGCTGAATCTGGTGATGTCACAAGGAATGGGTTTTGAAAATGGTGTTAACTTGATAAACCATTCAATTTTTATACCACGAGTTCATTCAAGAATATACCAAAAATGTTAATTAATATTTTGTTAAAACATTTATTACAGTAGAAGTTTAGTAAATTCGTTATATTTTAGAAACCCGATTTGTTATTTTTAGACAAACCACCTTTTTGTGAAAAATCGTCGAATTCATAACACGTCTTACCAAAATATGTAGATTAACAAAAAAACCAACAGTTAAAAACCATAGAGTCCAAAGAGTCCCCGAAATTGAAATTACAACTCTCAAAAGTAAACCAAATTCATAAATAAAACCATGAATCAATAACTCAAACAGTTTACGGTCAAGTGGTCACCGCTGAGTCTCTGCCGCACTGATCCGCCTAAATCTGTGGACTACCTGACAAAACAGACAAACAAATGCAAGTTTATGTAAACTCAGTGTGTAACCCAACAGAATTAAGCATGCAATCATGCAGAGTTATATACACAATCAGAAATAGTTACGGGTTCAGATTCAGATTATAGAAATAGATATGTATAAACCCTACCCCCATCCTTTACACACCAACTCCGACCATCCCAACACACCATGTAGGGTTAAAAACAGCTACCCATCCGTACACACCATGTTGTGCCTTTAAGACACATATCAGATAACATCAGCTAAGCTGCCAGTATATATGCAATTTACACCAAACAAAATACTTCCTCCTCACATACATATCCCACCCTAAATCAGATACAGATGACAGATACAGAAATAATAGGTTTAACATGCCCAACATGCTATTATACACAGATAGCAACTATACATCTAGCAAAGCAACCAGACAAGCATAGTAATATCATACTCAGAATAGATTTCCAAACTATCAAATCGCATAGTTTTAGAGTTTGGTTAGCCCTTATCGGCTCCATAGTAGGCCCACAGTCGACTGGAACGACCTGTGTGACCTAAGGGAAATTTTCAAAATAATGGGCCCGCATGCTCATGTGGCTGACCCGTGTGGGCCTAGACGCTCCAAATTGGCCTTGCCTATGTGGTCCATATGGCTTGGCCCAAAATCCACACACTTGTGTAAAATTCCTGTGTGGCCCACAAGCCCTACATGGCCTAGCCCGTGTGGTCCACACAGCCACACTTCATCCACCACAGGATCGTGTCATGGGCACGGCCATACCTTCGTCGATCACATAGCTGTGTCTCACACAAAATACACTCGTGTGGCATCGATAGAATAGTTTTTTGGCTTTTGCCAAAACCTCAATTTTTGTGCTTCAAGTACACACCTGGTATTAATTTGGTGCAAAAACTATCCTGAGCCTTCTAAGACCACCAATGCCAAAACGCCCCTAATGTGGACTAAACTACCAGAACGTAATTCCCTCTTTCACAATCTTCACCACACTAGAAAGAGAATTCGACAATTCCCACAATATGATCAAATAATGAGTTCCCGTGTCGAAACAAAAGAAAACCAAAACAGAGAGTTTCAGAAATGGAGGAAAAATTCAGAAAGGGGAAAACAAAATAAATTCTAGCGTCATTTTCTTGCAGAAGGAAGAAAATTTGAAATAAAAATAAAAATAGTAGATATCCCCAAATCCCTTAATTAACTCCCCACTAACATCCAACTTCTCATAAACCAACTCCATAAGACTCTAACAGAAAAATGAGTAAAAAGATTAACATTCGTGCTAGCGTAGAGATTCGAAAATAGGACCTCCAACATACTAACCCCCTTACCACTCAAACCAGCAGGCTCATTCTGATATGAAATTATAGGCAATTTAATATAAGCCCACTATACAAGGATAAGGCTTGATTCCAAAAAATCACAAGATTTAGCAAAGGCGAGACTTGAACCCAAGACCTCTCACACATAACCAGAACACTTAACCACTGAAGTAGACATATATTTTAGATTCTACAGAAACAAAAATAAGAAAATTAGGGCGTTACAGCATCTTAGTCTGTAACAGCCTGTTTTTCGCTAAATCAGAACAGTGGTTTCGAAATCATAAATCTGAGGTCCAAAATTATTTTAATATTATTTTATGTGTTTACAGCATGTTAGTATGGATGTGTGAAAGTTTCGAGAAATTATTTTACCAATTGGATGCTTTTTTTGATAAAAAGACTAAATCGCATAAAGTGTAAAATTGATGTTCTATTTTATTAAAGTGATTATTTGCTATTAATAATTAATGTGGAGGTCCTTATGATAATATTAGACCATTGGTAATGGGAATGGACATAAATGGACATTATTTATGTGATATATAATGTTTATAACTAAGGTTAATTTTGTAATTTGTGAATTAAGTTAAAATTAATTAAACAAAACAAATTTCATCCATCATTACTCATCTTCTTCCACCAAATTCAGAAAGAAAAAGAAAAGCTATAGAGGTTTTAGGCTTCGTCCTTGGATGATCCAATTTGTAAGTCCATTTTGTTCGGTTTTTGATGATTTTTATGTTTTTGTGATCGTTGTAGCTTGTACTAGCTAGCCTAGGGACTATTTTGCATAACTGTTAAATGTTTTGAAAGATTCCATTGATGAGTTTATGTGTTCTTTCATGATTTATGATGAAATATGAAACATTGTTGATAGACTTACATGTTTTATAAAGTGATTTTGAGTAAAAATGCTAATTAGGGATTAAATTGTGAAATGTGTTAAAATTGTGGTTAAATGTGTGAAAAAGTGATAAATATGGGCTGTTAGGGACCTTATAAGAATTCGACTAGTTTGGTTATTAAATAAATTTCATGAATTTTTGTTTTTGTGAAATATGGACTAAATTACAAAAATGTGAAAGTTTAGGGGCTAATGTGAAAATAGCTCAATTGTGTAATTTGGACTAAATTGAATGAATGGATGATTAAATAAGCTAAATTTTACTATGGTTAGATCAAGAAAGAAAGGATTCGGACTTAGATTGAGGGAAAAACAAAGCGATCGAATAATTGGTCCGACTTGTCATTTCCATATCCGAGGTAAATTCGTGCGTTAATAAATGCTATTTACTTTGTGTTATAAATGTATTATTATTGAAATGAATCAGGAAATGGGTTGGAAATGAGCTTTTGGATATGACCGATTGAGATTCAACTAATGGAAGCCCCGTACGAACCTTAGGAATAGTTTAGGATACAAATGTTATGACATTAGGGTTACTGAGATTACGTGTAAGACCATATCTGGGATCTGGCATTGTTACTGTATATATGAGATTAAAGAGTATCCAAATGTACTCCGAATGGTTCAACGGGCATAAACAATTCGAGGACAAAAAATAAGATCGATTTAAATGTCACAGGTATGTATGAAAGGTACATGAGTATTGAAATGAAGTAAGTTAGTACACTGTATATACGAAATTTCATGTTTGCATTTCATTGAAATAGCTCAAAAGACCATTTGGTATATGCTATGTATATGCTTAGTTTTGGTTGATAATTGGATGCCAATTTGATTGGTGAAATGTGATGATTTGGTATATGTATTATATGTGAAACATGAATAATGAATCATAATGGTTTGGTATGTGAATTATGGATAGTGACACATACTGAATTGGTATGAGTTTGATTAGGTAAATGGTTATGAATTGAGTATGAAATGGTTGAATTGATATGACATGATTTGTGCATTTTGGATGATGATATTTGGCTGCCAATTGTGTATGAAATGGTACAAATTGCACTTGTGTAGGGTATGTATAATTGAATGGCGAAATGGCTTGGTAAATAGCCTATTTTTGTCCAACGGGCAAAGACACGGGCATGTGTCTCAATCGTGTGCGGCACACAGTCATAGTACATAGCCGTGCATCCCCTAGTGTGGCTTTTGATATCAAGTCAGTATGCTCCACACGGCCTCACACATGGGCGTGTGACTGGCTGTGTGGCACAAGTCAGTATACCCTACAAGTTTGACACGGCCTAGTACACGGGCGTGTGTGGCCATTTCAAATAGGTACACGGGCTAGACACACGAGTGTGTGTTTAGCTTTGTGACCAAAGTCAGTGAGTTACACGGGGTAGGACACGAGTTGGGACATGACTATGTGATCCAATTTCGAATGTCCACACGGCCTGTGACACGGGCGTGTCTGGTGGCCGCGTGAGACACACGCCTGTTCACACGGGCGTGTGTCCCCTGTTTTCATGAAAATTTTTTAAGTCTCCTAAAGTTTTCTTTAATGATCAGTTTAGTCCCAAGCAACTTCTAAAGCATGTTTAGGGCCTCTAAGCCCTATTAAGGGGCAATATGATTGTGAATGATTGAAGTATGCATATGTGTGATAAGTTATGTATGATATATGAATGTGTAGTTGTGTATTAAGCTTAGTAATGCCTCTTAACGCTATTCTGGTGACAGTTGTGGGGTAGGGGTGTTATATTTTATTGGTATCAAAGCTACGGTTTAGTCGATTTTAGGACTAACGTAGCGCGTGTGAGAGTTTAGCTATACATGCCATATATAACCTGTGATAGTGCGATGTCTTCTGACAATTTAAAACGTGTTTTCGTATAGTAGATGGATCCCGATCGAGCTATAGTTGACGATGTTGGGAGTAAGGCACCAGCCTCCATTCATGGAGCTGCGCAATTTAAATCGAGGCCTGTTACGGGTAGTCAGGGAGGAGAGACTAAACAAGCCTTTTTCCAAATGATAAATGAGTGGTTCACGAAGTTCATTCACACGAATTCGGCTACTCAACAACCTCTACCCATGTCTATTCCTCAATCAATCCCTATAGTTACTCAAGTTACTAATCCTATACGGTTGAACAAGCAGTTGATAAAATCTGAAAGTATAGGGCTGAAGAATTCAGGGCTACTATTGATGATAACCCCGAGAAAGCTAAATTCTGGCTTGAAAATACCATTCGAGTGTTTGATGAATTGTTGTGTGCACCAGATGAATGCATTAAATGTACTGTTTCACTTTTGATAGACTTTGCATATCAATGCTGGAATACATTAACATCTGTAGTACCAAAAGAATGGGTATGTGTGAGTTCTTCCAATCTGAGTTTAGAAAGAAATACATCATCCAGAGATTCATTGATTAGAAACGAAAAAAGTTTCTTGAATTGAAATAGGGCATATGACTGTTACAAAATTTGAGTAGGAGTTCGTGAGATTAAGCAAGTATGCCTAGTAATACGTTTCGATAGAAGTTATCATGTGTAAAAGGTTCAAGGATGGATTGAATGAAGATATTCAATTGTTGGTTGGGATTTTGAAACTGAAAGTGTAATAGCCCGATTTTGGGCCTAGTCAGAATAATGGTATCAGAACCACTAATCCGAGTTAGAAAATTTACTTTTAATATTATTTTATGTGTTATAGCATGATTATATGAGTGCATGAAAATTTTGGTGAATTAATTTTAGCAAATTGCATGCTTAATTTTGAGAAATGACTAAATCGCGTAAAGGGCTAAAGTTTTGTTTTATTAGCTAAAAGTGTTAATTAGCTATGGAACATTAAATTAGATGTCCTTATTGAATAAATAGACCTCAAATTTGATTAGTGGCTGAATATAGAGACAAAGAAATTAAAAAGTCAAAGGTTGGTGGCATTAGGTGATGTATTTGACTAATGAATAAAAAAAACATCAAAGCTAGCTTTCATATTTTCTCCATCTTCTTCTCTCCACCGATTTTTACCAAGAGAAATAGCCATGGAAGCTTGAACATTTTCAGCCACTTAGTCCTCTTCCAAGTAAGTGATTTTGATGGTCTTTCTTGATGATTTTTGTACTTTTGGGACTTGTAGCATAAGCTAACTAATGGGGGGATGATAAACGCTAAATTATACATATTTTTACCTCATGTTTAGCCTATATTTTGGATGAATTATTATCAATTTTGTGAGAATTGGTGCTTTTAACCTTTCTTTTTCATATCTTATACTCAGGAGAGCATAGGGAAGAGAAAAGAATAGAAAATGGACCGAAAATGAGGAAAATGGGCCAAAAATGACATAACACACGGCCCAAGGAGTTGCCACACAGTCGTGCCACATAGCCGTGCCACATAAAGATCACACAGTCTAGCCCTCGACAAGCACGGCCAGGCCACTTGGCCATGCCCCTACTGATAATTCCACACGGCCTTTGTCGAACTCACATGGGCGTGGCACACAGGCGTGTTCTAGTCGTGAGGAAGGGGAGTTTCACTCGAATTGGGATGCTTAGAGGCTAAAAAAGGCTCCCCCAAAGCTCTATATAAAGACCCCATGACGCAATAGGCAGGGGAACTTTTGGATACACATTAGATACGAAATACTTGGATTTCTTCTCGTCTTTCTGCCACACAAGGGGTAGAAGCAAGGGATTACTCCAAATGAGAAGCTGATTGATACATCCCAGAAGTCAGAATTCTACAGCAAGATAGAGGATCTCCCTAAATTCCTTCAAGGGTTTTTGGTTTCTTTTATGTTTTGTTATTTTATATCTTCTGAGATGTTTTCTTTCTTTATTATGAACTAAACCCCTCAAATACTTGAGAGGGATGAAACCTAAGATAGATCTTGTTATTTATTCTTGATTTATTTGATAAATACTTGAATTGTTCTTAATTATGTGTTCTTCATTCTTGATTTAATAATCATAGGCATTACTTCAAGAATTAGATGTGCTTAGGGCAGAGGAGCAAAAGTCCCTGTGATAAGAGTAGATCTACCATAATTAAGCGAAGTTACATGCAACCCTAGACATAGGGCAACATAAATCTGCCGGATTAGGGTCAAACCTAATATGGGGAGCCATAGATCGAATTAATGCAACCTAGGGAGTTAATTAATAAAGGAACTTTAATTAACAACTTAGGCCTAGTTGCTCTATGCCTCGACAGAGGGTTTAGCATAGGTCAGGGATCTCAACAGATCAAGTCAAGTAATTAGATCATATAATTCAAGGACATAATAACAAGTGAAGTCTAGATTCCCCCTTGAGTATTGTCCTTATCAATTCGCTTTTCCCCAAAAGTTTTCCCAAATTACTCTTTGTGTTTTCTTAGTTTAGTTTAGAATTAGTTTAAACAAACCCTCTTTTATTCTTAGGCTAGATAATAGAAAGGAAGTAAGTAATAGTACTTTTGGTTCCCTTGGGTACGATAACTCGGTCTTGCCACTAAACTATACTACTGTTCGATAGGTGAGCTTGCCTTTAACATCGTGATATTAGTTAGTTTTGGTGTGATCAGTTTTATAAATTTTATTACTTAATATCGCGAGTTGTTATCAAGTTTTTGGCGCCGTTGCCGGGGAATTAAAAATATTATGAAAACTCAATTTCTATTACTTTAGCCATTACTATATTTATATATATCTATTTTTTTATTTTTCTTTTATTTTTATTTTCAGTTTTTATTTTTTATTTTTTATTTTTTATTTTCTTTTAAATTTTTGAATTTTCTTTGCTTTTTCTTTTTAGGTATTTTTAGTTTATGACTAGAAACAACCCTACTGGACCACTACTTTTTGACGAAAATCTAGAAGCAACAGTTCACAGAAATCGCAGAGAAATTAGACGAAGTTTACATTATCTAGAACAAGAACCTGAGCAAGAGCCAGAACCTACAGAAGAGATGGACACTAATCAAAACGTTCCACCACCTCCAGCACTACCAACAGGACCAGTAAACCAGGATGAAGCTCCTCGTACTATGTATGATTATGCTAAACCTAGTTTGATTGGTACCCAAACTAGTATTATTCGACCTGCTATTGCTGCTAATAATTTTGAATTAAAACCTAACACTATTTAGATGATTCAGCGGTTTGTGCAGTTTGATGGTTTACAGGACGAAGATCCAAATTCACATTTAGCGAATTTCTTGGAATTTTGTGATACTTTTAAAACAAATGGTGTTTCTAGCGATGCCATTCACTTGAGGCTATTTCCATTCTCTTTGAGAAATAAAGCCAAACAGTGGTTAAATTCCTTACCACGAGGCTCAATCACTACGTCGGAACAAATGACCAAAAAATTTTTACGAAACGATATTTCTTCTTTTGTGCAGATGGATTTAGAAACACTTTACGATGCATGGGAGAGATACAAAGATCTTTTAAGAAGGTGTCCTCATCATGGTCTACCTTTGTGGCTACAAGTTCAAACCTTCCACAACGGTTTAAATCCGTCAACCAGACAAATGATCGATGTAGCCGCAGGAGGGACGATCAATAATAAAACACCTGCAGCAGCTTATGAATTTATTGAAGAGATGTCATTAAATAATTATCAATGGCAAGTCATGAGGACAAAGCCGACGAAAGCTACTGGAGTCTATAATATTGATGCTGTTACTATGCTTACTAACCAAGTAGAACTTCTAAATAAAAAGTTTGATAATTTTGTTAGTTCTACGCAGGCACAACCAGTGATGCAATGCGACGCGACTCAAGGAAACACATTCAACCCAAATTTCGCATCCTATGGACATAGCATGGAAACTGAACAAGCCAACTATATGGGTAACAATTCTAGATCTCAAAATAACTCTTATAGTAATACTTACAATGTAGGTTGGAGAAATCACCCAAATTTTTCATGGGGAGGACAAGGAAATCAAAGACAACAGCCTCCTCCAGGGTTTCAGCAGCCACCACCGCAACAAGAAAAGAAGCTGAATCTTGAAGAGATGTTTACCAAATTTATGGCCGCATCAGAAACCCGTTATCAAAGCACTGAAACGACACTAAAAAATCAACAAGCATCAATTCAGGGGCTCAAAAACCAAATCGGTCAACTTGCGAAGTTGATATCAGAAAGACCACAAGGTGGACTTCCAAGTAACACTGAGCCAAATCCCAGAGAACACGTCAAAGCGATTACTTTAAGAGATGGAAAGGTCCTAGCCGAGCCTGAAAAGAAGACTATTCCAGAACTTTCAGAAGAAAAGACAGAGGAACCCAAGGCAAACACTCCTCCAACACTCAAAGAATACAAGCCACGTATTCCATATCCGACAAGGTTGAAGAAAGACCAAACAGACGCTCAATTTGGTAAGTTTGTTGAACTCTTCAAACAATTACACATTAACTTACCTTTTGTTGAAGCAATTTCGCAGATGCCGAAGTATGCAAAGTTCCTTAAAAAACTTTTGACAAACAAAAGGAGGTTGGAAGAACTAGCCACAGTAGAACTCAACGAGGAATGTTCAGCTATTCTCCAAAATAAACTGCCGCCAAAACTGAAAGATCTAGGGAGTTTTACTATTCCTTGTTTGATTGGTAGTCTAATTATTAATAAAGCATTAGCTGATTTAGGTGCGAGCATTAATCTCATGCCTTATAAAATGTTCAAGCAACTAGGTCTAGGGGAACCTAAACCCACTAGGATGAGTATTCAATTAACCGATAGATCTGTTAAATATCCTAGGGGAATCATTGAAGATGTGTTAGTAAAGGTAGATAAGTTCATATTCCCTGTTGATTTTGTTGTGCTTAACATGGATGAGGACATTGAAGTACCTTTGATTTTAGGATGCCCATTCTTAGCTACCGCTAGAGCTGTTATTGATGTAGGGGATGGTAAATTAGTTCTTAGAGTTGGTGAGGAAGAAGTCATTTTTAAAATCTATGATGCCATGAAATTTTCTAAAGAACAAGATGATTTTTGTTATTTTGTTGATATGATTGATCACTTCATTCAAGACAATTTTCAGGAACTTTCTCTCGCAGACACGTTGGAACTGTCTTGTTCAAGGTGAGGGGGAAGATGAGGCCACCACTGAAGTTGAGAAAATAAGAAAAGAGTTAGATTCTAGTGAAATCATCACTAGACACATAAGTTACGAAAGTATAAAGGTGAATGATGAGCTGCGACAGAGACCTTCCATTTATGAACCCCCTAAATTAGAATTAAAACAACTACCAGATCATTTAGAATATGCCTTTTTAGGGGAAGATTCGACTTTACCGGTTATTATCGCATCAAATTTGGGCACTGAAGAAAAAAAGAACTTCTCCAGGTGTTAAGAAAGCACAAGCAAGCCATAGCATGGAAAATTTCAGATATTAAAGGAATTAATCCTTCTTTTTGCACTCACAAAATTCTAATGGAAGATGAGTATATACCAGCGGTGCAAGCCCAGAGACGATTTAATCCCAACATGAAGGAAGTTGTAAAAGCTAAGGTAATTAAACTTCTAGATGTAGGTATTATTTATCCTATTTCTAACAGTTCTTGGGTAAGCCCTGTGCAGGTTGTTCCTAAAAAAGGTGGATTGACCGTTGTAACTAATGACAAAGAAGAATTGATACCTACAAGAACAGTCACAGGATGGAGAGTTTGCATTGATTACAGGAAACTGAATGACACCACTCGAAAAGATCATTTTCTTTTACCCTTTATTGATCAGATGTTAGAAAGATTATCAGGTCATATGTATTATTGTTTCCTAGATGGCCTCTCTAGTTACTTCCAAATCCCGATAGCTCCAGAAGATAAAGAGAAAATGACGTTCACATGCCCATATGGTACGTTTGCTTATCATAGAATGCCTTTTGGTTTATGTAATGCTCCTGCTACTTTTTAGCGATGCATGATAGCTATCTTCAATGAATTTGTGGAAGACATCATGGAGGTATTCATGGATGATTTCTCCGTTTTCAGTAATTCTTTCCAATACTGTCTAAACAATTTAAAGCATGTTTTGATAAGATGTGAAGAGACAAATCTAGTGCTTAATTGGGAAAAATGTCACTTTATGGTCCAAGAGGGTATTGTCTTAGGACATAAAATTTCTAGTAAAGGGATAGAGGTAGATAAAGCAAAGATTGAAACTATTGAAAAATTACCTCCCCCTAACTCAGTTAACGCTATAAGAAGCTTTTTAGGTCATGCCGGTTTTTATCGTAGATTCATTAAAGACTTTTCTAAAATAGCTAAGCCTTTAACTAATTTACTAGAAAAAGACGTACCCTTCAACTTTGACCAAGAATGTCTAGAATCTTTCAAGACCCTTAAGGAAAAGTTAGTCAACGCCCCGATTATGATCTCACCTGATTGGAATCTACCTTTTGAACTAATGTGCGATGCAAGTGATTTTGCAGTAGGTGCAGTTTTAGGACAGCGAAGAGACAAGCACTTCCAGCCGATCTATTATGCTAGCAAGACCTTGACAGCCGCTCAAGCAAATTACACTACCACAGAGAAAGAATTGCTAGCTGTTATTTTTGCATTTGACAAATTTAGATCTTACTTAATTTTGTCAAAAGTCATTGTTTATACTGATCATTCAGCTCTTCGCTACCTCTTAACCAAAACTGATGCAAAACCTCGATCAATAAGATGGATTCTATTGTTACAGGAATTCGACTTGGAAATAAAGGACAAGAAAGTAGCTGAAAACTTGGCAGCAGATCACCTCTCAAGACTAGAAAACACACAGCCCAAGTACCTCGACAAGATAAGTGATCTATTCCCTGAGGAACAACTCTTAGCCTTAGCAGGTACGACAGTTCCTTGGTTTGCTAATTTTGCAAATTATTTAGCAGCTCACATAACCCCAAAAGGGCTAACCCATCAGCAAAAGAAGCGGTTCTTTGCTAATGTGAAGAACTACTTTTGGGAAGATCCTTTTCTTTTTTGAATTTGTGCAGATCAGGTTATACGAAGATGCGTTGATGACACAGAAGCATATCAAATTTTGAATACGGCTACTCAGGACCCATAGGAGGACATCACAACGGAACTAGAACTGCTCATAAGGTACTCGAATCTGGTTTTTACTAGCCTACACTTTTCAGATATGCCAACAGGTATGTGACCTCTTGTGATAAATGCCAACGAACAGGTAATATCTCTCAGCATAATGAAATGCCTCAGAACTATAGACTTTCATGTGAAATATTTGATGTATGGGGTATCGATTTCATGGGTCTATTCCCTAATTCATTTGGGAATAAATACATATTAGTAGCAGTAGATTACATGTCAAAATGGGTAGAAGCCCAAGCCTTACCTACGAATGATGCTAGAGTGGTAGTACGCTTTTTGAAAAAACTTTTCTCTCGATTTGGAACACCTAGGATAATCATTAGTGATAGGGGCACACATTTTTGCAATACCCAATTTGAAAAGGTCTTGAAAAGGTATGGAGTACATCATAGAACAGACACCCCTTATCATCCACAAACCAATGGTCAAGTCGAAGTGACCAATAGGGAGCTAAAACGCATTTTAGAGAAAACAATAGAAACAAATAGGAAAGACTGGTCAAGAAAGTTAGATGATGCATTATGGGCTTATAGAACTGCTTTTAAAACACCCATAGGAACATCTCTCTATAGACTTGTTTATGGAAAAAACTACCATCTACCATTTGAACTTGAACATAAAGCATTCTGGGCTATAAAATTTCTAAACCTTAATTTTAAGAGTGTAGGTGAGAAGAGATTAATGTAGTTGAATGAACTAGATGAATGGCGCTACAATGCTTATGAGAACTCATGACTATATAAGGAAGCCATGAAGCGACGTCATGACAAAAGGCTAAAACAACCTAAGTAGTTCAAAACAGGTGATCTCGTCTTACTCTACAACTCAAGGCTGAAATTATTCCCTGGAAAACTCAAGTCAAGGTGGTCAGGTCCATTCACTGTTCTAAATGTCTTTCCGTACGGCACCATTGAGGTAACTCACCATAACCACGGTACTTTCAAGGTAAATGGCCATTGGCTTAAACATTACAGAGGTGAGAAGTTTGCGGAAAATAGGGAGGAGCTTCGACTCCACCACATCCCCTCTTGACACATCCAGGTAGAGTCGAGCTTAGACTCTAAATAAGCGCTTCTCGGGAGGCAACCCGAGCACTAACTTAGTAACTTTTCTTTTCTTTATGATGTTAGTGTTTTTCATGCATAAACTAACTTTTTGAATGCAGAAATTTAGGACCACACGGCGAGGCACACAGGCGTGCCTCAGGCCGTACGTACACTTAAAACAGGGGCACGGTTGTGCACTCCAACCGTGTACAAATAGAGCACACTTTCCCCAAAACACGGGTGGTCGACAAGACCCAACGGCCGTGTGCCACGACCGTGGCGACCTTACGAATTCCACACGGGCTACCAACACATGCCCACGGTCGTGTGATATGGCCGTGGAAACCCTGCAGCATCAACACGGGCACACACAAGGACACACGCCCGTGCCTCAAGCCCGTGGAAGACACTGTCAATTGGCACACGTCCGTGGCCCAGAAACACATGACTGTGTGGCGAATGAACGCGATCTCCCACACCCGTGTCTACCATCACATGACCGTGTGATTGACACAGAACCGATCTCCCACAGGTGTGTGCACCATTCCCACAGGCGTGCTCATCGACACCAGGCGCGCTATAACGACCGATTCTCGAAAAACACAGGCTAAACACGACTCACACGGGCATGCGACATGCTTACGTGACCCAAAATGTATAACTAGGGGGCCATTTTTAACTTTCCCTTTCACTCAAACCCTAAAATTTCTCACCCAAAATCTCCCCAACCCCCGTGAGCACCGTCACCACCCTCAAAACCACCATCAAACTCGAAAATAACCACTACACGCCCGTGTAATAGAATCTCACGACCGTGCAAGCCCACAATTGGTTCTATTTTCTCATTTTTCTCATTTATTTTTGTCTTTTTTCATTTCTTTAAATATTTATTTATTTTTACTTTAGTTTAATTGTTGATTCAAGCATGGAACTAGGAAATATAGGATGAATATTCTAGAATAATATAGAATTAAATAGGATTGCATGCCACTTAATTTTATTTTTGCTTACCATTTAGATTTCATTTTATTTTGCCACTTGGACACAAATTTGCATGCCATCTTTATCATAATTTCACTATATATACACCAATAGTTCTTAGTTTTCTTACAAGGTTTTAACATGATTAGATTCTACTATTTAGGTTAGTCCGCAATTGTTATTTTAGGAACATTATCATGTTATATTATTACCTATCTAGTTTGAATCCAATTTTTTATTTAGGACTAATGCTTTTGTTATTTTATTTTTCATATACTATGTCATATTCACGCGCCAGAAAAGCTGCTGTCCCCGCTTTTAAAAAACAAAAGGGACCCAGGAGTTCATCTTCGCAACCCACCTCTGAGGCACGCCACCAATTCATCACTTTCATCCAAGAGTCCCAGGAGGAACGCTATCAGCTACTCCGGGCATCCACTATCTCTATGGGCCGGTGTATTGACTGGGAGGCCCTCGCGCAAGTAAACCTGGCGGATGATGTCCGAGCCCTGTTAGTGACTGACCCATGGGACCACTTCTTCAGGATTGTGGAGCCCACTTACCTAGAGCTCACCCTCAAATTCTGCTCCACATTCCACCTCCAGACCGTAATGACCAAATTTGATGATCCAGGGACGGTCCAATTCCGTTTAGGAGGGCTCGTACGATGACTCAGCGTACCAGAGTTCGGAGTAAGGTGACCGCCCTCGCTCCTTCCTTGAGGTACATTCATGCTCTTCTCGCTCACACCCTGACAGGTAGGCGAGAGAGTACAGGCATCGTCAATACTCATGACATCTACTTCCTCTAGTGCATGGCTAATGGCCACGCTATCGATCTCGCATACTTCATCGCGCTTGCCATTCAGCACCAGACTGAGCGGCACCGAAAAGGCATCATATCCATGGGCCCTTACATCACAAGACTAGGCCGCTACTTCGGCCTATTCAACACTACGGCCCAAACATCCTCCTATACTTACCTCGGCCAGATGTCCTCGCAGGGCATCCAGAGCACGTTACACATGAGGATGATAGAGCGACGACCAGGTGGTAGACACTTCCACTTCCGCCTTGTCCAAGAAGGCGAGGAGCCAGAAGACATTCCTGACGATGTCCCACCGCCAGCAGAGGATGAGCCCGCCGAGCCACCACGCCCTAGACGACCCACCCAGACAGCAGCCCCACATGCTGACATACACGAGCGCCTGGACCGATTTGAGCAGTGCCTCGATTACATCAACGCCACTTTAGCGTACATATGTCAGCACCTCGGCATTTACCCACCGCCACGAGATCCATCAGAGGACTAGATCCTCTTTTAATTTTATTTTTATCTTTATTTTATTTTACTTTTATTTTATCTTTTATCTTTTATTATTACTTTATTCTAACTCTTAAACACTGATATTTATTTTCACTTTTTCTTCTAATTTTATTTTCCTTTTTAGGTTTATTTTTAATTTTTTTTCATTTCAGCTTTTTCTTTATTTGAATTTTCAATTTTTTTTATATTCTGTTTATTTTATTTTCTTCGGCCATCTCCTAACGAAGTAACCCCTCTTCATTTTAACATCCCACAACTAATAAATCCTTTCGTAGTTTCAAAGGAGCTCTACAGCTCAAACTTCTATGAAAATGGAGCACCCTGCCACAATTGCCAAATCTTCCTCACAAAATTCATCCACAATTCATGGATTTTCGATTCTCTCCCTATCTTATGATATTATACTTTTATTGCTATTTTTAGATCTTTGTACATTGAGGGTAATGTACATCTTAAGTGTGGGGGGAAACATACTTTAATTCAGTATATCTTTCATGAAAATCCCTGAATTTGTACTTCATGAATTGTTCTCTGCATTTTCTTCAATTTCCTATTAGGAATTAATTCTGATTGATTTATGATTTTTATTAATATGTTGAGAATTAAGAGATAGGCAATTGTACTTTGATTATTCAAACTTTAAAAACATTAGGGAATCAAGCATGATAAGTTGAAATTTTTGAGAACCCCATTTTTTGCATAAGTTATCTTCCCTAATTTTAAGTATTATCTTGAGATTTGAAATTCGCAGGATTGACATCAAAAGCCATAATTCTGGTGAGACTTTGAGCCTTTTGAGCATACATTCTTTCGTGCTCACTTTTATTATTGCTTTGAGTGAGTCAATACTGAATTGTTATTTTAGAACTTGCTTGATTATACATGTCGAGACCACATCATTGATTTGATATACCGAAATGGTAAAGGCACATAGAATTTAACCCACTCACTCCACAAAAAGCTTACCTCCATAAATTAACCCCTAGTAAACCCCGTTGAGCCTAACAACCCATTCTTTAACTTACCCTATAATTATTAACCATTAACCTGTTTTTGTTGAATTTCAATTCAATTATTTTTTATCCCTATTTTTGTCGAGATTTAAGTTGAAATTATTATCTAGCTTTATTCTCTTTTCTAGCATGTAAAGTTGTAAATATTCAAGTTATTATGAATTGTTCTTAAAAAAAACCATATGTATATACAGTGAAATTCAGTTGTAATTTGTAATAGTTCAAATAGTTTTTGCATATTTCTATTTCAAGGCTACCAAGGAAGAAACAATGTTATTAAGCTTTAGAAATATGTTCCAGTAATAGAGATTTTTCTAGCTAGATAATTTTTTCAGTTCAATCTCGATTCTAACCCTCTTTTGCAGCCTGTGACAACACCCCTAACCAAGCCCTATTACAACCATTAAAAGACCTTTTGATCGATGTATCATATCAAATTATAGTGGTGGAGATTTGATTTTCTTGCAAGCTTATGGTAATAACTTTTCAGGTTGACTAGTGAGTGCTTAAATTTGAACCCTAAACACTTCGAGTGAATAGAGTGAATCTTTAGTAAAGATGTCAACTCCTGTTAATTAAGATGGAGAGATAACTACTTAGAAGGAAGGAAGAGACTTGTGTTTTCAATGATAAAATTCTCAACTTAGAATAATTGAATCTTTAGTGTTCTTCTGATTGAATATTTCATAGTGTGATTACCTATGGATTAGTTTGAAACATTATTGATAGAGATTATAGGTTGAGAAGAATGATTCTTATTTAGGGATTGAGATTTTACTTGAGGACAAGCAATGGCTTAAGTGTGGGGGGATTTGATAAACGCTAAATCATACATATTTTTACCTCATGTTTAGCCTATATTTTGGATGAATTATTATCAATTTTGTGAGAATTGGTGCTCTTAACCTTTCTTTTTCATATCTTATACTCAGGAGAGCATAGGGAAGAGAAAAGAATAGAAAATGGACCGAAAATGAGGAAAATGGGCCAAAAATGACATAACACACAGCCCAAGGAGTTGCCACACGGCCGTGCCACATGACCGTGCCACATGAAGATCACACGGCCCAGCCCTCGACAAGCACGGCCAGGCCACACGGCCGTGCCCCTACCGATAATTTTACACGGCCTTTGTCGAATTCACACGGGCGTGGCACACGGGTGTGTTCTAGTCGTGAGGAAGGGGAATTTCACTCGAATTGGGATGCTTAAAGGCTAAGAAAGGCTCCCCCAAAGCTCTATATAAAGACCCCATGAGGCAATAGGCAGGGGAACTTTTGGATACACTTTAGATACGAAATACTTAGATTTCTTGTCATCTTTTTGCCACACAAGGGGTAGAAGCAAGGGATTACTCCAAAGGAGAAGCTGATTGATACATCCCAGAAGCCGGAATTCTACAGCAACATAGAGGATCTCCCTAAATTCCTTCAGGGGTTTTTGGTTTCTTTTATGTTTTTTTATTTTATATCTTCTGAGATGTTTTCTTTCTTTATTATGAACTAAACCCCGCAAATACTTGAGGGGGATGAAACCTAAGACAGATCTTGTTATTTATTCTTGATTTATTTGATAAACACTTGAATTGTTCTTAATTATGTGTTCTTCATTCTTGATTTAATAATCCTAGGCATTACTTCAAGAATTAGATGTGCTTAGAGTAGAGGAGCAAAAGTCCCTGTGATAAGAGTAGATCTACCATAATTAAGCGGAGTTGCATGCAACCCTAGACATAGGGTGACATAAATCTGCCAGATTAGGGTCAAACCTAATATGGGGAGCCATAGATCGAATTAATGTAACCTAGGGAGTTAATTAATAAAGGAACTTTAATTAACAACGTAGGACTAGTTACTCTATGCCTCGACAGAGGGTTTAGCATAGGTCAGGGATCTCTACGGATCAAGTCAAGTAATTAGATCATATAATTCAAGGACATAATAACAAGTGAAGTCTAGGTGGATTCCCCCTTGAGTATTGTCCTTATCAATTCGATTTTCCCCAAAAGTTTTCCCAAATTACTCTTTGTGTTTTCTTAGTTTAGTTTAGAATTAGTTTAAACAAACCCTCTTTTATTCTTAGGCTAGATAATAGAAAGGAAGTAAGTAATAGTACTTTTGGTTCCCTTGGGTACGATAACTCGGTCTTGTCACTAAACTATACTACTGTTTGATAGGTGCGCTTGCCTTTAACATCGTGATATTAGTTAGTTTTGGTGTGACCAGTTTTATAAATTTTATTACTTAATATCGCGAGTCGTTATCAGGGGACTATTATGCAAAATGGTTGAGAGTTTAGGGTTTTACCATAAGAGTATTCATGTTGTTTGCAGAATTTTTACGGAAGAAAATGAATCTTGGTTGATAAATAAACAATTTTTGTGAAAGGATTTTCATGAAAAATCAAAAATTGGATCTTTTTGTAGAAGTTGTAAAAAAGATAGAAATTGTGTGAAATAATTGAAATTGTGAGCTGCCATAAGAGTAATAAGATTCGGCTAGACTTGGCTAATGAGGAAATTTGATGAAAATCAATTTACGAGCCTAAGGGGAATATCGTCATTTTTGTAAAAGTCTAACGGCAAAATGGTCATTTTGCCAAAATATGAATTGTGGAATGTCTTAATTAATGTGATGTTTAAATGAGTGAATTTTATCATCATAGATCAAGAAATACGGAATCTAGACCTAAACCGGGGGAAAACCAAACTAGTGGACTAAATCAAACTAGTTGTCCACATTATGTATACCAAGGTAAGTTGTACGTAAATAATACAACTCTATTGTTAATATGCATTGAACAACTGATATTGCATAAAATGTTTGATTAATGTTATGAATAAGCATGATGGAATTGATGTGGTAAACTCCGGGTTGAACCTTAGGAATAGATCGAATATTCGTGCCATGACATTGGGTTATATGAGAGCTAGTGTAAGACCATGTCTGGGACAAGGCATCAGCCTCAATATGTGAGCTAGTGTAAGACAATGTCTATGACATGGCATCGACATTGATGTGAGTGCTAGTGTAAGACCATCTCTGGGATATGGCATCGGCCTTGATATGTGAGCCAGTGTAAGACCATGTCTAGGATATGGCATCGGCATTGATGTGAGTGCTAGTGTAAGACCATGTCTGGGACATGGCATTGGTCTCAATATGTGAGACAATGTAAGACCATGCTTGGGACATGGTATTGGCATTGATGTGAGTGCTAGTGTAAGACCATGTTTGGGACATGGCATCTGCCACGATATGTGTTAGTGTAAGACCATGTTTGGGACATGGCATCGACACCGATAAATGAGAGTCAGTGTAAGATCATGTATGGGACATGGCATCAACATTTTACCCTATGTTTGAGGCTTATTGAATATCCTTTCAAATTCTAAATGGTTCAACGGGAAACTCAAAGTTGATGTTAAAAATGAGCTTGGTTATGATTATGTTGTAAGTGGTACAAGTACCTATACGAAACTAGTATGAAATGAGCTCAGTTTAATTATATGATTTGTATGGGTGAAAATGAGTAAGTTATGCCTAAGATAATTTTGGATTATGTGAAAATTATTATATGTTGCGAGCATGTTAGTGCATGGTAAATTTGTTGTTAATTATTTACATGCAACTTACTAAGCTTTATGCTTACTCCCTTTCTTTCCATTTTTTATAGTACCGCCTAATTAGCTCGGGGATCAAGAGACGTCGGAGGCATTGATCATACTATCACTTGAAACTCTTGGTATAGTTAGACTTATCATTTTGAGTATGGCATGTATAGGGATGTAGTCCTTTTTGTTATATGTATTGGCTATTTATGCTACTTGATTCATTTTGTAAATGGCCATTGGAATTGGCTAATATTGGTTAAGTGATAGTTATTCTATGATGATGAAGCTTCTGTGAATGCAAGTTTGCATGTTTAAGTTAAAATGGGTGATAAGGATGCATGAGTAATGTATGGTGTTTGAGATATGAATGACTTAGTTGTGGACATTGGGAGGTATATTTATATTATATTATATGTTGTTGAAATTGGTATATGTTTCATTATGTTTCAGGGTGGCAAAGGGCTTGGTAAATAGCTTTCTTTTTGTCTACACGGGTAGATACACGGGCATGTATCTAGGCCGTGTGTGACACAAGGTCTGCCCCACGGGTGTGTAGTCAGGCCGTGTGTCCCCTGCACCTAAATCTGGTTAAACAAAATGCCCAGTAGTAACCACACAGGCTGAGACACTGCTGTGTGCCTCAACCGTGTGGAAGACATGGCCTAACACATGGGCGTGTGCCTTGGCCGTGTGACCCTAAAAGTTTGATGACGTCAAAAACAGAATGTCAAGGTTTTTGCACATGAGCTGAGACACGAGCATGTCATAGCCGAGTGAGAGACACGGTCCATGGACACGGGCATGTGCCAGGCTGTGTGAAAACCCCTGTAGGTTCAAATGAAAAATAAATCTACACGGGCTAGGGACATAGGCGTGTGCAACCACACGGCCTGCCCACACGGGTATGTCCCTTGCCACACGGGCGTGTGCCCCTATTTTCAGTGAAATTTTCCAAAGTTTTCTAAAGGGCCCGATTTGGTACCAAATCATTTTTTAAAGTAAGTTTTGGGCCTTGTGGGCCCATATTAAGAACCTTAAGATGATGTTTGAAAATTTTTAAATTTGAACGATATTTTATGTTCTGGAAATGTATGTATACGAGTGTTTAATTTAGGTAACGCCTTGTACCCTATTCTGACGGTGGATTTGGATAAGGGGTGTTACATTTAATAATATCAGTGCTAGTCGATTCTCGGACTAACCTAGCGTGTGTACGAGTCTAGCTATACATGTCATATATGTAATATGATAGTGTGACGACTTCTGACGAATTTAAATTGTGTTTTATATAGTAAATGGATCCTGATAGAGCAATGGCAGATGATGTGGAAAGTAATGCACCGGCTCCCGTTGAAGGGACCACGCCAGTTGAGAGTGGGCCCATGACAATGAGTCAAGGCAGAGGGGCTAGAGAAGCCTACCTCCACATGATGGATGCTTGGTAATCAGAGTTTGTTCGTGCAAATCCAAACACTCCCCCTCCCCCACCTCCTCCAATCCCTTAACCTGCCTCTGTAACTCCGCAAGGAGTAGAAATGATTACGGGAGAGAAACCTCTGGTAGACAAAATTCAAAAGCAAGGGGCCGAGGAATTTTGAGCAAATACTGATGATGACCCGGAGAGGGCAGAGTTCTGGTTGGAAAATACCATTAGGGTATTTGACGAACTGACATGCACACCAAAAGAGTGCATGAAGTGTGTAGTGTCACTTCTACGAGATTCGACCTATCAATAGTGGAATACCCTCATGCCAGTTATACCGAGAGAGAGGGTAACTTGGGAATTCTTCTAGGAGGAGTTTCATAAAAATTATATTAGCCAAAGATTCATAGACCAGAAGAGAAAAGAATTTCTCAAGCTGAAGCAAGGCCGAATGATAGTGACGGAGTATGAGTGTGAGTTTGTAAGGCTTAGCAAATTTGTGGGGGAGTGCGTATCTACCGAAGCCATTATGTGTAAGAGGTTTGAAGACGGTTTGAATGAAGGCATCCGATTGTTGGTTGGCATTCTAGAGATAAGGAAATCTGTGGTGCTCGTTGAGAGAGCGTGTAAGGCCTGAGAATTGGCCAAAGAGAAGAGAAGGTTTGATATTGAGTCTCGTGACTCAAAGAAAAGATAGTTGGGGAAATCACAACAGTCCTCATCCAAGAGATCGAGAGAGTTCACTACTCAATCTAATGCTTTAGTGGGATTCTCGAGCAGAAATAAGAATAAGCAGTACATTGCATCTAAATCTCAAACCACTTCTATTGCGAGTGTTGGTAGTGCTCAACCGAATAAACTAGAGTGTTCATAGTGTGGTAGATGACATTTCGGTGAGTGCGGAGGAAATGATAGAGGTTGTTTCAAGTGCGGTTCACTAGACCACTTCATTTGAAACTATCCTAAAATGGATGAGAAAGATAAAAAGCAAGATGTGAGAGCGAGTAATGCTTCTTCAAGGGGTAGACCACAGAAGAACCCAGGTAGTCGGACTAGTAGCAGAGGTGCGCCTAGAGACTCTACTGTAAGGTCCGAGGGCAGAGTGCCTGCGACGACTCACGCTATTCATGCCCGCGAAGAGGCTTCGTCTCCCGATGTGATTACAGGTACCTTTTCTATCTATAATATACCTGTTGTTGCTTTGATTGATCCAGGATCAACCCATTCATATGTTTACATGAAATTGGTGTCAAATATGGAAATGCATGTTGAGTCTACTGAATTTGTGGTAAAAGTATCAAACCCACTAGGCAAGCGTGTGTTAATTGACCAAGTGTGTAGAAATTATCTTTTGACAATTAGAGGTCATCGTTTTCCGACTAACCTTATGTTATTGCCGTTTGATGAATTTGACGTGATCCTTGGTATGGATTGGTTAACTACTCATGACGTTATAGTAAATTGTGGGAGAAAATTTATTGAGCTAAAATGTGAAAACAAGGATGTTCTTCGAGTTGAATCAAGTGAAATCGGTTGCTTGCCTGTAGTGATATCTTTTATGACAGCTCAGAGATGTATGAGAAAAGAGTTTGAGTCGTATCTCGCTTTTGTATTGAATACTTAAGTGTCTGAATTAAAGATTGAGTCTGTGCCAGTGGTATGTGAGTACTCGAATGTGTTTCCGTAAGAGTTGTCCGAATTGCCTCCGACCAGAGAAGTGGAGTTTGGTATCGAGTTAATCCCTGGTACAGCATCTGTTTCGATTACCCCATATAGTATGGGTCCGACGAAACTTAAGGAATTAAAGGTTCAGTTGAAAGAGTTAACGGATAAAGGTTTCGCAACACCTAGTTATTCCCCATGGGGTGCACCGGTACTATTTGTAAAGAAGAAGGATGGTTCGATGAGATTATGTATAGATTATCAACAGCTCAACAAGGTCACAGTTAAGAACAAGTATCCTTTGCCAAGGATACACGATTTATTTGACCAACTAAAGGGAGCCACCATATTTTCAAAGATAGACCTGAAGTTTGGTTATTACCAGTTATGAGTTAAGGAGAATGATGTACCAAAAACTACATTTCAAACAAGGTATGGCCATTATGAGCTCCTCGTCATGCCCTGTGGCTTAATGAATGCTCCTATGGTATTTATGGACTTAATGAACCACATTTTTCGACCGTACTTGGATAAGTTCATCATTGTTTTTATTGATGATATATTAATCTATTCCTGTGATGAGAGCGAGCATGCGAAGCATTTGAGAACTGTTTTCCAGACTTTGAGAGATAAGCAGATGTATGCCAAGTTCAGAAAAAGTGAATTTTGGCTTTGAGAGGTCAGATTTTTAGGACACATCATATCAGGTGACAGAATTAGAGTTAACTCGAGTAAGATCTCGGCTATTGTTGAATGGAAACCACCAAGGAATGTATCAAACATTAGAAGCTTTTTGGGCTTAGCGGGTTACTATAGATGGATTGTTAAAGGGTTCTATATGATCACTACTCCGATGATGAGGCTACTACAAAAAGATGTCAAGTTCGAATGGACAAAAAAGTGCCAATAGAGTTTTGAAAAACTAAAAGCATTATTGACTGAAGCTCCAATTTTAGTGCAACCGGAACCGAGAAAAATCTTTATGGTGTATAGTAATGCATCTTTAAATGGATTGGGATGCGTGCTTATATAAGAAGGCAAGGTAATAGCATATGCCTCGAGACAGCTGAAGCCACACGAGAAAAACTACCCGACACATGATTTAGAATTGGCTACTATCGTGTTCGTATTGAAGATATGGAGACACCATTTGTATGGTGAGAAATGTCAGGTATTCACTGACCATAAAAGCCTGAAGTACTTGATGACTCAAAAGGATTTGAACCTACGACAGCGGAGATGGCTAGAGCTAATAAAAGATTATGAATTGATAATTGACTATCACCCTAGGAAAGCGAATGTAGTCACTGATGCATTAAGTAGGAAGTCATTGTTCACCTTGAAAGCTATGAATACTCGGTTGTCTATAATGGATGATGGTTCAATCCTAGCAGAGTTGAGAGCTAGGCCGATGTTTCTACAAAAGATTGTCGAAGCTTAGAAAAGTGATAGAGATTTACAAGCCAAGATAACTCAATGCGAGACGGCAAATGAATCAGACTTTCGGATTGGTACTGACGATTGTTTGATGTTTTGAGGTAGGATTTGTGTACCTAAAAATATTGAGATTATACAAAAGATTTTGCAAGAGGCACATAGTGGATGTTTGTCTATCCATCCGGGGAGTGTGAAAATGTATAATGACTTGAAGGAAATGTATTGGTGGTTGGGAATGAAAAGAGACATCTGAGAGTTTGTCTCTAAGTGTGTAATCTATCAGCAAGTGAAAGCTAAACACGAAGTGCCTTCGGGTTTACTTCAACTTGTGATGGTTCTCGAGTGGAAATGGGACCTTGTTACCATAGACTTTGTATTAGGGTTGCCTTTGACGCCAAAGAAGAAGGACGCTATATGGGTTATTGTGGATAGGCTAATAAAGTCAGCCCATTTCATACCGATGCATACAGACAATCCACTTGAGAAATTGGTTGATTTGTATGTTTTTGAAATTATAAGACTTCATAGAGTACCTTTATCGATTATTTAGAATAGAGATCCAAGATTTACATCTCGGTTTTGGAAGAAGTTGCAAGAAGCATTGAGGACAAAATTGAATTTTAGCACTACTTTCCAATCGTAAACTGACTGCCAATCGGAGAGGATAATTCAGATTCTTGAAGACATGTTGTGGTGTTATGTTCTTGAGTTCCAAGGCAGTTGGGAAAAGTACTTATCGTTGGTAGAGTTTGCCTACAACAATAGTTATCAGTTAAGTTTGAAAATGGCACCTTATGAGGCTTTGTATGGGCATAAGTGCCGAACGCCCTTGTATTGGACCGAACTTAGAGAGAATCAGATTCACGGGGTTGACTTAGTCAAAGAGACCGAAAAGAAAGTTAAGGTGATTCGTGATTGTTTGAAGACAGCTTCGGATAGACAGAAATCCTACGTAGATTTGAAACGGAAAGAAATTGAGCTTCAAGTCAGTGATAAGGAATTTTTGAAAGTATCCCCATGAAAGAAAGTCCTCAAATTCGGTAGGAAAGGCAAATTAAGTCCACGGTTTATTGGACCTTATGAGGTGATTGAGAAAGTTGAGCCGGTGGCATACCGATTAGCCTTGCCATCTCAATTAGAGAAGATCCATAATGTATTCCACATGTCTATGCTGTTCTGACCCTTCGCACATGATTACACCAGCAGAGCTTGAAATTAGATCAGATATGACTTATGGTGAAGAGCCGATTAAAATATTAGCTTGGGAGGTTAAACAATTGAGAAATAAGAGTATAGCACTTGTGAAGGTATTATGGCATAGACATGGGGTCAAAGAGGCCACATATGAGCCTGAAGAGGCTATGAGAGACTAATACCCAAACCTTTTCACTGTAAGATTTTTTGGGACGAAAATCCTTAAGGGGGAGAATTGTAACAGCCCGATTTTGGGCCTAATCAGAACAGTGGTTTTGGAACAACTAATCTGAGGTCAGAGAAATTATTTTTAATATTATTTTATGTGTTATAGCATGATTATATAAGTGCATGAAAATTTTGGTGAATTAATTTTAGCAAATTGCATGCTTAATTTTGAGAAATGACTAAATCGCGTAAAGGGCTAAAGTTTTGTTTTATTAGCTAAAGGTGTCAATTAGCTATGGAACATTAAATTAGAGGTCCTTATTGAATAAATGGACCTCAAATTTGATTAGTGGCTGAATATGGAGACGAAGAAATAGAAAAGTCAAAGGTTGGCGGCATTACATGATGTATTTAACTAATGAAATAAAAAAATATCAAAGCTAGCTATCATCTTTTCTCCATCTTCTTCTCTCCACCGATTTTTACCAAGAGATATAGCCATGGAAGCTTGAACATTTCCAGCCACTTAGTCCTCTTATAAGTAAGTGATTTTGATGGTCTTTTTTGATGATTTTTGTACTTTTGGGACCCTTGTAGCATAAGCTAACTAATGGGAGGGCTATTTTCCAAAATGATTGAGAGTCTAGGGTTTTACCATGATAGTATTCATGTTTTTTTCTGAATCTTTACGGAAGAAAATGATCTTGGTTGATAAATAAACAACTTTTGTGAAAGGATTTTCATGAAAAATCAAGAATTGGATCTTTTTGTAGAAATTATAAAATAGATAGAAATTGTGTGAAATAATTGAAATTGTGAGCTTCCACAAGAGTAATAAAGATTCGACTAGGCTTGGTTAATGAAAAAATTTGATGAAAATCGATTTACGAGTCTAATGGAAAATTTGTCATTTTTGTAAAAGTCTAAGGGCAAAACAGTCATTTTGCCAAAATATGAATTGTGGAATGTCTTAATTAATGTGATGTTTAAATGAGTGAATTTTATCATTATAGATCAAGAAATACGGAATCCAGACCTAAACCGGGGGAAAACAAAGCTAGTGACTAAATCAAACTAGTTGCCCACATTTTGTATACTGAGGTAAGTTGTACGTAAATAATACAACTCTATTGTTAATATGCATTGAACAACTAAGATTGTATAAAATTTTTTATTAATGCTATGAATAAGCATGATGGAATTGATGTGGGAAACTCCCGGTTGAACCTTAGGAATAAATCGGATATTCGTGCCATGACATTAGGTTATATGAGAGCTAGTGTAAGACCATGTCTGGGACAAGGCATCAGCCTCGATATGTGAGCCAGTGTAAGACCATGTCTAGGACATGGCATCAGCATTGATGTGAGTGCTAGTGTATGACCATGTTTGGGACATGACATCGACCTCGATATGTGAGCCAATGTAAGACCAGGTCTGTGACATAGCATCGACCTCGGTATGTAAGCCAGGGTAAGACCATGTCTGGGACATTGCATCGGCATTAATGTGAGTGCTAGTGTAAGACCATGTCTGGGACATGGCATCGGCCTTGATATGTGTCAATGTATGACCATGTCTAGGACATCCCAAGGTAAGACCATGTCTAGGACATGGCATTGGCCTCAATATATGAGAGTCAGTGTAAGACCATGTCTGGGACATGGCATCAGCATCTTACGCTATGTTTGAGGCTTATTGAATATCCTTTCGAATTCTAAATGGTTCAAAGGGAAATTAAAAGTTTATGTTAAAAATGAGCTTGGTTATGACTATGTTGTAAGTGATACGAAACTCATGTGAAATGAGCTCAGTTTATATTATATGATTTGTATGGATGAAAATGAGTAAGTTATGCCTAAGATCATTTTGGATTATGTGTAAATTATTATATGTTACGAGTATATTAGTGCATGGTAAATTTGTTGTTAATTATTTACATGCAACTTACTAAGCTTTATGCTTACTCCCTTTCTTTCCATTTTCTTATAGTGCCGCCTAATTAGCTTGAGGATCAAGAGATGTCGGAGGCATTAATCACACTATCACTTGAAACTCTTGGTATAGTTAGACTTATCATTTTGAGTATGGCATGTATAGGGATGTAGTCCTTTTTGTTATATGTCATTTTGGTTAGCCAAATGTATTGGCTATTTATGTTACTTGATTCATTTTTAAATGGCCATTGGAACTGGCTAATATCGGTTAAGTGATAGTTATTCCATGATGATGAAGCTTATGTGAATGCAAGTTTGCATGTTTAAGTTAAAATTGGTGATGAGGATGTGATGTATGGTGTTTGAGATAGGAATGACTTGGTTGTGGACATTGAGAGGTATATTTATGTCATATTATGTGTTGTTGAAATTGGTATATGTTTGATTATGTTTCAGGGTGGCAAAGGGTGGAAAATAGCCTTGTTTCTTTCACACGGGTAGACACACGGGGGTGTGTCTAGGCCGTGTGTGACACACAGTTTACCCCATGGGCGTCTAGTTAGGCCGTGTGTCCTCTGCACCTAAATTGGGTAAAAAATGCCTAGTAGTAACCACACGGGCTTAGACACGGTCGTGCGCCTCAACCGTGTGGAAGACACGGCCTAGCACACGGGCGTGTGCCTTGGCCGTGTGACCCTAAAGGTTTCATGACGTCAGAAATAGAATGTCAAGTTTTTTGCACACGGACTGAGACACGGGCATGTCATGGCCGTGTGAAAGACACGGTTCATGGACACAGGCGTGTACCAGGCCGTGTGAAAATCCCTGTAGGCTCGAAATGAAAAATAAATCTACACAGGCGAGGGACATGGGCAAGTGCCACCACACGGCCTGCCCATACGGGCGTGTCCCTTGCCACACGGGCGTGTGCCCCTATTTTCAGTGAAATTTTCCAAAGTTTTCTAAAGGGCCCGATTTGGTACCGAATCAATTTTTTAAGTAAGTTTTAAATTTGAACGACAATTTATGTTCCAAAAATATATGTATACAAATGTTTAAGTTAGGTAACGCCTCGTACCCTGTTCTGACGGTGGATTTGGGTAAGGAGTGTTACAAAAAGAGTTTTTTGTACTTGTTGCCGTGTCTACAAAACCAAAAAATTGCACAAAGAAAAGAGAAAAGCTGATTTTGAAGCTGGAGACTTGAGAGAGAGATTATAGAGTAAATCTTATCAGTCTGCATCAAAGAAATTTAGAGACTCACTTAGTCATTCTAATGCATCTATGAGGTATTCTAACAGAGATCGTGAAAAGCAATATCCATGTCCTAAAGCTCAAGCTACCTCGATAGCTAGTGTTGGAAGTGCAAGACCTAATCGACCTAAGTGTAGACAGTGTGGGAAACGACATCTCGGTGATTGCAGAGTGAATGATCGGGCCAATTTTAAATGTGGTTCATTGGATCATTTCATTAGAAATTGTCTTGAGATGGCTGAGAAAGATGACCCTCAGAATGTGAGGCAGAGTAACACGTCGACTAGATGCAGACCACCTAGAGATACTGGAAATATGTGTAGTAGTCAAAGAGCGACAAAAGATTCAGCTGTGAGATCTAAAGCCAGAGTCCCTACTAGAGCCTATGCTATTCGCGCTCGCGAAGAAGCGTCATCTCCAGATGTTATCACTAGTACTTTCTCTTAGGGGTGTTCAATCGGTTAACCGACCGGTTAATCGACCCGAAACATCTTTAACCGAATTAACCGACCCTTCAAAAATTTTAACTTTAACCGAACCGAAATTTTTTCAAAAAAATTAACCGAACCTAAATTTTTTCAGTTAATTCGGCCTGTTAACCGAATTAACCGAATTACCCGATTTATCCGAATTAACCGAGTTACCCGATTTACCCGAATTAACCGAATTAATCGAATTAATCAAATTAACCGAATTAATCAAATTAACTGAATTATTTTTATTTTTATTTTTATTTTTATTTTTATTTTTATTTTTATTTTTATTTGTAATTTTTAAGATTGGGTTGGGTAATTGGGTTGGATAATTGGGTTGGGTATTTAGTTTTAGTTTGATTGGGTTTATGTTGGATTAGGTTTGAATGAATAGTGGGCTATTTATATATTATAATTTTATTTATTAATTTTTTTGATTTAACCGAAAAATTCGATTAACCGATCGGTTTTGAACCGAATTAACCGTTAACCGAAAACTCAAAAAATTATTCGGTCGATTAACTGAATTTTTTCGGTTTTATCCGAATTTTGCACACCCCTACTTTCTCTTTTTATGACACTAATGTGATTGCACTGATAGATCACCAACTCATTCGTATATATATGTGAAGTTAGTGTCCAGTAAGACTTTGCCTGTTGAGTCTACTGAATTTGTTATAAAAGTCTCGAACCCTTTAGGCAGATATGTCTTGGTTGACAAAGTTTGCAAGAACTGTCCATTGAAGACTAGAGGTTATTGCTTTTCTACTAATTTAATGTTATTGCCGTTTGATGACTTCGATGTGATTCTGGGTATGGATTGGCTGACAAAGCATAACGCCGTTGTGAATTGTAGACGAAAGACAATTGAATTGAAATGTCAAAATAATGAGACTATTCAAATTGAATCAGATGATTTGAATGGTTTATCAACTGTGATTTCGTCGATGTCAGCTTAGAATTATGTGAGAAAGGGATGCAAAGCTTATCTTGCTTATGTACTTGATACAAAAGTATCCGAATCAAAGATTGAATCAATGCCAGTTGTGTGTGAGTATCCAGATGTATTTCTTAATGAGTTACCGAGTTTACCACCTATCAGAAAAGTTGAGTTTGGTATTGAATTAGTGTCGGGAACTACACTAATATCGATAGCTCCATACAGAATGGCTCCGCAGAGTTGAAAGAATTAAAAGCTCAGTTGCAATAATTAACCGATAGAGGATTTGCCAGACCGAGTTTCTCTCCCTGGGGTATATCGGTATTATTTGTGAAAAAGAAAGATGGCACAATGAGAATGTGTATAGACTATCGATAGGTAAACAAAGTGACAGTTAAGAACAAATACCCTCTGTCACGAATCGATAATTTGTTTGGGGCTACAGTATTTTCGAATACATATTTGAGATCGGGTTATTACCAATGGAGAGTTAAAGACTCAGATGTACCAAAGACTGCTTTCAGAGCGAGGTACAGACATTATGAATTCCATGTTATACCTTTCGAATTAACTAATGCCCTTGCAGTCTTTATGGATTTGATGAATCAGATTTTTAGACCGTATCTAGACCGTTTTGTTGTTGTGTTCATTGACGATATTTTAATCTATTCTCATAATGAATCTGAGCATGCCGAACATTTAATAATAGTGTTACAGACTATCAGAGATAAGCAATTGTTTGCAAAATTCAGCAAATGTGAGTTCTGGTTCCAAGAATTAGAGTTTGCCACGATAGTGTTTTGATGCAAGAAGGCAAAGTTATAGCTTATGCCTTGAGACAGTTGAAGTTGCATGAAAAGAATTATTCGACGCATGATTTAGAGTTTGCCACGATAGTGTTTGCCTTCAAAACATGGCATCATTACTTGTTTGGTGAGAAATACCACATTTATACCGATCACAAAAGTCTAAAGTATATAATGACTCAGAAGGTGTAACAACCTGTTTTTGGGTCAAATCAAAATAGTAGTTTTGGGACCACAAATCTGAAGTAGAAATAACTATTTTATTATTTCTTTAAGGTCTATAGTATGATTGAATGATTGTGTGAAAATTTCATTAAGAAATCTTATCGATAAGGTGTCCAATTTGCCTAATAGGACTAAATTGCAGTAGGTGCAAAATGTGTGTTCTAGAAGCTAAGGGTGTTTGATTGTAATGAAATTTAAAATTGAAGGTCCTTAAATGATAATTAGACCATTCTACTTTATGATGGAAAAAAAGGGACATGGTTAGGTGAAACTTCAAAGTAATTCATTAAGGGCATTTTAGTCATTTGGTTAATAAAGACAAAATAAATCAAATAAAATATGTTCATCTTTCTAATTTTATCCCCCATAGCCGAATTTCAAGGGCCACGATAGCTAGGGTTTTGGCCAAGCTTTCAAGCTCGATTGTAAGTCTATCATTGGCCCGTTTTTAATGATTTTTACGTTTTTGTGAATGTTGTAACTTGATTTAACTAATTCAAGAACTAATTTGAAAGAAAATCAAAGTCTAAAATTTTACCCATGTTATATATTTGTGTATTTTGATGTTTAATGGTAGAAAATGTATGATGGGTGTTAGATAAACAACATTTACTAAGTGACTTGATGAAAATGTCAAATAGGGACCTATTTGTAAAAGTTGTAAAATGTAGTAAAAATGTGAATAAATGAAAAATATGTGATGTTATGAGTATGAAATAGGTTAGGCTAGGCTTGGGTAATGAAGAAATCGAATGAAAATCATTTAACGAGCCTAGGGACTAAAATGTAAAAAGTTAAAAAGTTAGGGATAAAATTGTAATTTTTACCATAGGGTGTTTTTGGGATTAAATTGAATAATGTGATGATTGAATAAGTTAAATGTGGTATTATAGATCAAGAAAGAAGAGGTACTGACCTAGACCGGGGAAAGAACAAGGTCGTGGACTAAATCAAACTATTAGCCATTTTGTACCAAGGTAAGTTCGTATGTTAAATAAGCTTTAATATAATTGTATTTAAATGCTTTAATATTGCATGAACTATATGATTGATTGTGTGAACGAGTTTGACTCTAGGACGAGTTCGAAGACGATTCAATAAGCAAGAAATCCCGTTTGAACCTTATGAATAGGGTAGGGATACAAGTGACATGTCAACAGGGTCATTATGTGTTATGTGATTCTGTAATCCGGGTGCTGGTCTCGTACGTCCTACCGATGGCTGAGTATACCAGCATATGTTGCGGTTACTTGACAATTTGTGGGAGTAACACCGTGTAGCTACGTCTTGACTGACAGCTTGTGTGAGCAGGCTCGTTGATTGCTCGAGAGCAAGCAACTATATGATATGAGTTTGAGGTAGCATTGGCTACATATGTGGCACTTAGTGTGCAAAAATCCCAAGTATCCGACATTATTATTCCGAGATGAGAAAATGTGTAAAATTCATTTCGAGATGGATCAAGTATGTACGCAAAGCTCATGTTTATTAAATGCTTGAAATGACGAATATGAGGTAAGTTTCGTGATGGAATGAGTTATGATCATGAGACTATGATAAATTTACATTTAATTATGTCATATTATTTGAATGTTATATGTGTGGCAAGGTTGCTTATTTCTTGCATACGAGCTTACTAAGCTATATAGCTTACTCCGTTTATTTTCCATGTTTTATTATGTCGCCAAGCTAAATCGAATCGAGGTCATCGAAGATTCGCCTCACACTATCAAAATATTATTTTGGGTATTGATGATATTAATATTTTAAATGTATGGCATGTATAGGGACTTAGTCTATAATAGCCCATTTTTTGTTAAATCAGAACAGTGGTTTTGGAACCACAAATCCGAGGTTAAAAAATTATTTTAATATTATTTTATGTGTTTACAGCATGTTAGTATGATGGTGTGAAAATTTCGTGGAGTAATTTTATCATTTGTGTGTTTAATTTGAGAAAAGGACTAAATAGTGTAAAATGTGAAAATTGCATTCTATTTGTTAAAGGTGTCTATTAGATATGAATTTTAAATAGGAGGTCTTTATAATGTTAATAGACCATTGGTATTGTTAATGGACTTTAATGGACATGGAAAATAAATTATTAATGGTTATTCATTAAGGTTAATATTGTAAATGTGTCATTAAGTTAATTAATAGTAAAATTAAAACAAAATTCTTTCATTTCTCTCCATCTTCAACCAAAAACAAAAGAAAAAGTATTCATCTTTGGCTTTTAGGGTTCAGCCCTTTGTGATCTTGATTGAGGTATGAATTTTGCTCGTTTTTAGTGATTTCTATATTTTTGTGATCGTTGCTTTGCTATCTAGCTAGCCCAGGTACTATTTTGCAAAACTGTTAAATGTTTTGAAAGATGCCATTGATTAATACATGAGATTTTGAATGTTTGATGATGAAAAATGAGTATTTGTTGATAGATTATCATGTTTTGTAAAGTGATTTTTAGTGAAATTGCATAATAAGGATTAAATTGTGAAAAGTATGAAATGTGTGGTTAAATGTGTGAAATATTGATAAATATGGGCTGTTATAGAGCTTATAGAAATTTAGCTACCTTGAGTTAAAATGAAATTGTTGTAATTTGTGTTTTTATGAATTAAGGACTATAAGTGCAAAAATGCAAAATTTTAGGGGTTAACGTGTAAATATGTTTAAATGTGCATTTTGGACTAAATTGAATAATTAGATGGATAAATAAGTTGATTTTGATTACATATAGATCAAGAAAGAAAGAATTCAGATTTAGATCGGGGGAAAAGCAAGGTTATCGAATAGTCGACCCGATTTGTCAATTTCGTACACGAGGTAAATTCATATGCTAAATAACATCCTTAAAATTGTTTTATAAATGCTTATTTATCGTTGAATTGAATAATATGCTGAATGGTTGAGTTTAAGCAAGAATTGATAGGGTTACAATGTCCGAAAGTCCCGTATGAACCTTAGGAATAGTACAGGATACAAACGTCATGACATTAGGATTACCGAGATGAGATTGCATGTAAGACCATGTCTGGGATTTGGCATCAATACGAGACTTGTGTAAGACCATAGCTGGGCTATTGGCATCGATATGTGATAACATGTAAGACCATATCTGGGATATGGCATTGTATGAGTTATACGAGATTTTCGAGCATCCTTAACAATTCTGAACGGTTCAACGGGCACGGTTATGACGAGAATGAAAGTACAATTGAATTAAGTGATACAGGTACGTAGAAAACTTATATGAATATTGAATGGAAGAAATCTCATGGATTGATATGTGATCATGTGTATAACATGGGAAAGGTTTGTGCATTTACATGTAAATTGTCATTTATAATGCTTAATGGTTGAATGGTACCAATTTTGTTATGTTAAGTTATTTGCATACAGGCTTACTAAGTTGTAAAGCTTACTTTGTATTATTTTCCCTGTTTTATAATGAATCAAGCTAGCTCAGATCCGGGGATCGTCGGGAACATCATAGCACTATCGGACATCTATTTGGTAACTTTTGGAATTGTATACTTGGTATATGGCATGTATAGGCTTGAGTCATTTTGATAAGTGTTTTGGCAATGTATTTGGCTTTATGAAATGATGCAAAGTTTGATGTATATATTGCCTTACAAAATGGCATATTTTGGTATAGTGTTATGGTTGCCAAATGGATATTGATAGATATATATATATTTATTTGCGATAAGCTTGTTGTGGTTTAGTACATGAATGCCAAGTTGGTTGTTTAATGTTTGTTTATGGTATGTGCTATATATGTGGTTAAGGTTAATTTAGATGCTGAATTTGGTTGATCATAGGTTGAGCATTATATGTGAATTATGGTCAATGAATCATGATGACTTGGTATGTACTTGGTTATGCAATGATAAGCGAATTTGGTAAATGCTCAGTAGGTTGGTTGTTGTATTGAAATGGTTTATAATGTGATAATTTGAGGATGAATTGGATGCATATTTATGTATGAAATAAGGTTATTGTGGCTACCAATTGTTTTTGAAAATGGTACAATTTATGCTATCGTAGGTATGTGCATTGTGGGTGAGAAATGTGGCTTATAACTAGCCTATTTCCATCCACACGGCTGAGCACACGGGCGTGTGGCTTGACTGTGTGTGACACATGGCCTCAGTACACGGCTGTGTGTCTCCTGAAATTGAATTAAAAACCAAGTTAGTGAGTTACACGCTTAGACACACGGGCATGTGGTCGGCCGTGTGACCTAAGTCAGTATACACTCCAATTTTCACACGGCCAGGTACACGGGTGTGCGGTTGGTCGTGTGGTGCAAGTCAGTATGTATGCTCTATTTTCACACGGCCTGTGACACGGGTGTGTCCATAACTGTGTGAGGCACACGACCTGTTCACACAGGCGTGTGACCCCTGTAGGTTGGAAAATTTTCTAAGTTTTCAAAGTTTCTGTTTGCGATCGGTTTAGTCTTGAACCTTCTCTAAAGCATATTTAAGGTCTCATAGATCTTTATAAGGGATAATGTGAATATATTTGAATGTTCTTTATTAATGTTTGATAAATGAATGTGAAATGTTTGCTTAATAATGTGATTTGATCGGTAATACACCATAACCCTATTCTGGCAACAAATACGGGTTAGGGGTGTTACATGGTCATTTTGTTATATGTGTCATTATGATTTTAGCCAATGGATTGGCTTGTAATTGTCAAAGGCTTGTTTTGATTTTTAGCCATGTAAATTGGCTTATTTGGCTAACATGGTTGTAAGCCTAAGTAAAATCATATATGTGCTAATGTCTTTGGTGATATGGCCATGGTATGCTTGGTGAATGATGGAATGTGACTCATAGCATGAATGTCAAATGTTTGGAAAGGTGATCTATTGATGGGATGATAAACTTGTGTATAATTAGGTATCTTGAAAGTAGTCAATTGTGGCTTAATGAATGTGAAATTTGCATGATTGATTTAGGGCATAATAAATGTTGTGAGTATGATAGATGTTGATATTGTATTGGCATGTGTTGGTCATAATTGTGGATGTTTTGGTTGCTTAAGTAATTTATGTTTTGTGCCCTTGAATTGGTGTAAGTGTATGTGTGAATATGGGTGGCAAATGGCTTGGTAAATAGCCTTTATTTTGTCCACAGGGGTAGACACAGAGGCGTGTGTCTAAGCCGTGTGTGACACATGACTGGTCCCATGGGCATGTGTTTAGGCCGTGTGTCCCCTGCACCATAGTTTTGAGAAACAAAATGCTAAGAATTGAGCACACGGATAGAGATACGGGTGTATGTCTCAGCCGTGTGGACAGCACGGCCTCGAACACTGGCATGTGCGCTGGCCATGTGAAGTCTGCACCTAATTTATGGAATTTAATTTTCCACATGGCCTAGCATATGGGCGTTTGACTTGGCCATGTGATCTCAATTTGGTTATGTGTTACAAGTCAGAGAGTTACATGGGGTTGGGACATGGGTGTACGTGACCACACAGCCTGTCCACACAGGTGTGTAACCCCTGTTTAGTGGAAAATTTTCTAAGTTTTGAAAAAATTTCTAAAGTTATTGATCCCAAACCACTTCCAATGAACGTTTTGGGCCTTGTAGGCTCGTACCAGGGACTTTATGATTAAATGCAAATGGTTGTAATTTTGTGACAACCCAAATTTGGTCTTAATCAAAACGGTGGGTTCGGGACCTCGAATCTGAGTCGGATAAATTTTTAAATATCATTTTCTGTGTTTTGAATGTGTGTACTTATGTGTGCTAAAGTTTCGTGTTTAAATTTTTAAGGTTTCAGTGCTTGATTATTAAAAAGGATTAAATTGCATCGATTGAATTATATGCATGCTATTATGAGAATACTAAAATTGTCATGTCTTTTGAGTATGGAGGATTTAAATGGTTATTAAACCATTAATAAAAGGTATGGACGGTAAAGGATAGAAAATTTTAAAGTAGTATTAGATGATGATGAAGGTTAAATAGGTAAAATAATAATTGTTTTTGTTATAATAAAATAAAACATTAAAAAAATGAAAGAAAGGAGCTTGCATGTTCATCTTTTTGGAGAGTCAAATGTTAGTGAAGCATTAGCTTTGAAGTTCGGCAATTTGAGATCAAAATTCAAGGTAATTTTCATGTTAGTTTTGTTACATTTTGATATTTTTGAGTTTATTGCTTGATTCTCTTCAAGACCTATGAGTTCATTTTTAAGATAGATGAAAATTTGAGGTTCGGCCATGGATGAGATTTATGAGATTTTTGTGTTTGATGTTTTAAAATGAAAGATAGATGTAAGATGAATTATGAGCCTTAGTGAATTTTATTAAATTTGACTAAATTGCTAAAATGGAAAAGTTGATAGATGAATAGCTAAATTTATGAAATGAGGACTCTTGAATAGGCTTCATGAGTATTCGGCTTTACCATGGTGTAAACAAATTTTGATTATTTTGAGTGTTTTGAAATTTTGGATCAATTTGTTAAAGTCTGAAATTTTTAAGGGCTATTGTGTGAATTATTATTTTATATGATCTTTGAGTGAAATTAAACTTATCAAGTAATTAAGTAGTTATTTTGTTTTAAATTCAAGCTCAAGATTCAAACAAACGGGACTTGGATCGGGGAAAAGCGAAGTTAGCCGAGTAGCCGATATAATCATACGAAATTATCGAGGTAAGTTCTTAAGTCACTAAATGAGCTTGAATTTCAAGTAGGGATAAAATTATGAATTTAATTAAAATATTTTTGATATATATTTGTTAGTTCCGAATTATTAGATGAGGTTAATATGCATTGGTTACGGTTTATACATAGTTACCTATTGAGGATTAGAGATTTGAGTTATGATATTCATGGCTAATGGTGTTAGCCGAATTGAATTATTGGAAATGAATATGTTATTGCTGAATGTTAATTAAAATGTTGAATGGTTTATTTATTGTATATGGAGGTAGATGAAGGTAATTATAATGAGATTAAGATATGTGCTATGTCTACCATGTGAAGGATGAATAATAATGAAGTTCACTATTATGTTCTAGCTATGGTACTTAAATGTGTCGTGTGTGATTTTGTATAGTTGAAATGTGGTAACTATGGTATTATTGAAAGTACCGATTGAATTATAATATGGAAAATTTACCAAATTGAGATATAGATGGAATATGCCTAATGTGAGTTGATTGAGAAGTGATTTATCCAAGTGTTTTAGTTAAACAGGCTTTACGTTTAGCAGGCATTGTGCCAGTGATGTGAATTGGGCTTTACGTCTAGCAGTCATTGTGCCGATGATGTGAATCGGGCTTTACGCTTAGCAGGCCTCGTGCCAGTGATTAAAATCAGGCAGAACGCCTAGCAGGCTTTGAGCTAGTGAACATTATCAAGCTTTAAGCTTAAGAGGCCTAAGGCCTATGTGAATTAAATTATTAAATGAGAGTTAAAAAGGTAATTGATTCGGATTAACTAGTATCGAATTCAGGTATATTATAATTTCGAGTTCTATGGCAAAAATGGTACATTTATGTAAATGAAATAGTCTATCATTGGATAATAGGCAAGATTTTAGCACATGTGAATTAAGTTATTCGGTTATGTGATTATGTTATGCGATAATGATTATAAACTAATGATTTGAGGCTTAATTGTTTGATTGACTATATGTTTTGGTATATTTGAAATGAATGTGAGTATATATGTATACATATATATTGATTTGGTATTCGTTATGTTAATGTGAATAAATCAAAAGAGCATATTTGGTCATGAGGCTTTAATTGAATCAAAGTATAGATTATATGGTACATTTGTTTTTTTATTATTTTATTTGAATTAAATTACTACCTAATGTAAAGGTATAATTGCTTAAGTCTTACTAAGCTTATGAAAGCTTACTTTGAGTGTATGTTTCTCTGTTTTATAGATCTTTGAAACCAGCCGAAAGTTCAAGGATCATCAGCATCTCGTCACACTATCAGAAATCTTTTGGTATTTTTGAAATTTTAAACTTGGACTTTTGGCATGTATAGACTAGTACATATAGGATGTAATATCTTTTGAATCTATTTTGTCCGAAGTGTGTATAAAAAGCCATGCGAAAATGGCTTGTTTCTTTTGATAATTATGTTCAAATCTTTTAAGTAAGTTAATGATGTTGGTCTTTGAATGATTCGGCTTAGTTTGGTTAATAAGTGTCGATATATGGACTTAATTATGTTATATCATAGAAATGGTGTTAAGTTGTTAATATCTTGATTTTTACTTGAATAATGAGTTTTGGTTTTGTCTTTGATTGGTATAATATGCGCATAGGTTATCTTGTGAGTATGCTATTCATATGTTTTGTTTAACAAGGATTGATAGGAAAGCATGCGTGATTTGGTCTAGTTTGTTTACCAAAAAAAATTACCAAATGAACAGTAGCCATGTTATTTGTACTATTTTGGGTTTAATGCAAATGAGATAGACCCTGTAATATTTCTTTCATGTTGTGGCTATAAGTGTTGCGCTTTTAAGTATTTGTTTTGGACTCGTTTTAAAGATTTTTGAGTTAATTACTATTATTTGATTGATCAGAATTTGGAAATATTTTGATAATGCTTCTTAACTCCTATCCGTCGACCAATTCGAGTTAGGGGTGTTACAAATTTAGGCAAAAATTTATGACTCGAAATTGTATGATGGTTTGTGCTATAAGTCCGGTAACGCCCCGTACCCTGTTCCGACGTTGAATATGTGTAAGGGGTGTTATATTTAGTGGTATTAAAGCTATGGTTTAGTCAGTTCTCGGACTAACGTAGCGTGTATGAGAGTCTAGCTATACATGCCATATATAAATTGTGATAGTATGACGACTTCTAACAAATTTAAACTGTGTTTTCATGTAGTAAATGGATTCCGACTAAGAAGTGGCTGATGACGTTGAAAATAATGCGCCGGCTCCCGCCCAAGGGACCATACCATCCAAAAGTAGACCTGGAACGATTAGTCAGGGAGGAGAAGCTAGGGAAGCCTTCTTCCAAAGAATGAATGAGTGGTTTGCTGAGTTTCTTCGAACAAATCCGGCTGCTCAACATCCTCCACCCCCACCTGGCCCTCAATCGATTCCCGTAGCTCTCCAAGATGTGGAATTGGTAAGACAAAACAAGCCTCCAGTCGATAAGATTCGAAAGTAAGAGCTGAAGAATTTAGAGCAAATGTTGATGATGATCTCGAGAGAGCAGAATCCTGGCTGGAGAACTCTATCCGAGTATTTGATGAGCTTGCTTCCACACCGGACGAGTGTTTGAAATATGCTATATTACTTTTGAGGGATACGGCATATCATTGGTGGAACACTCTTATATCTGTGGTACCGAGGGAAAGAGTTACTTGGGATTTCTTCCAAGAGGAATTTAAAAAGAAGTACATTAGCCAGCAGTTTATTGATCAGAAATGTAAAGAGTTCTTAGAACTGAAACAGGGCTGTAGGACTGTAACTAAATACAAGTGAGAATTTGTTAGGCTCAGTAAATATGCTCGGGAATATGTCTTAACAGAGGCTGTTATATGTAAAAGATTTGAAGATGGACTGAATGAGGACATCAGACTGTTAGTTGGGTTTTAGAGCTGAAAGAATCTGTTGTACTAGTCGAACGACCTTGCAAAGCCGAAGAGTTGAGCAAAGAATAGAGAAAAGTTGAGTTTGAGACTAAGGATTCAAAGAAGAGGCCAATGAATAAGCCGTTTCAATCTTCATCAAAGAACTTGAGGGATATGCACAATCATTCGAATGCTTCAATTGGGTATCCCAACAGAGATAGATGGAAGCAATATTTGGGTTCTAAGGCCTAGACTACGTCAATAGCGAGCATTGGTATCATTAGGTTTAATAAGCCTGAATACCAACACTGTGGTAGACGACATCCTGGTGAATGTAGGATGAACAACTAGGCTTGTTTTAAATGTGGCTCCCAGGATCACTTTATTTGAGATTGCCCGGAATTGGTTGAAAAAGATAATTTTTAGAATGCAGGATCGAGTAGCACTGCGGCTAGAGGGAGGCCAGTGAGAAATAAGGGAAATGGGACTTGTAGCAGAGGTGTATCCAAAGATTCAGTTGTGAGATTGAAAGCTAGAGCACCTGTGAGAGCTTATGCTATTCGTGTTCTCGAGGATGCATCCTCCCCAGATGTGATCACTGGAACATTTTCTCTTTATGATACTAATGTAGTTGCATTAACTTATCCTGGATCGACTCATTCCTATATTTGCATGAATTTGGTGTCTAGTAAGAATTTGTCTGTTGAGTCTACTAAGTTTGTGATTAAGGTGTCGAACCCTTTAGGCAAATATGTTTTAGTTGATAAAGTTTGCAAGAGTTGTCCTTTGATGATTAGAGATCACTGTTTTCCGGCTAACTTAAAGTTGTTTCCATCTGACGAATTTGATGTTATTTTGGGCATGGATTGGTTGACACTGCATGATGCCATAGTAAATTGTAGACAGAAAACTATTAAATTGAAATGTGAAAATGGTAAAGTTATTTGGGTTGAAACTAATGAGTCAAGTGAATTGCCTATTGTAATTTCATCTATATCTACTCAGAGGTACGTAAGAAAGGGTTCTGAAGCATTTCTTACGTATGTACTGAATATGAAAGTGTCTGAATCAAAAATCGAATCGGTACTGGTAGTTTGTGAATATCCGGATGTGTTCCCAGAAGAGTTGCCAAGATTACTACCAGTCAGAGAGGTAGAGTTTGCTATTGATTTGGTACTGGGGACTGCACCGATATCGATAGCTCCGTATAGAATGGCTCCAACCGAATTAAAAGAATTGAAGTCTCAATTACAAGATTTGACGGATAAGGGTTTTGCGAGACCGAGTTTTTCACCATAGAGTGCACCAGTGTTATTCGTCAAGAAGAAAGACGGATCCATAAGACTTTGTATCGATTACCGGTAGCTCAACAAGGTGACTATAAAGAACAAGTATCCTTTGCCGAGGATTGATGACTTGTTTGATCAGTTAAAAGGAGCAACAGTATTCTTGAAGATTTATTTGAGATTTGGCTATTATCAATTGAGAGTTAAAGAGCTGGATGTGCTGAAAACCACTTTCAAGACTAGGTATGGGCATTATGAATTTCTTGTTAAGCCTTTCAGAATAACTAATGCTATTATCATTTTTATGGACTTGATGAATCGAATCTTCCGACCATATTTAGATAAGTTTGTGGTTGTGTTTATTGATGACATTTTGATTTGTCCTCAGGATGAGAATGAACATGTTGAGCATTTAAGAATTGTATTGCAGACTTTGAGAGCTAAGAAATTGTTTGCTAAGTTCAGTAAAAGTGAGTTTTGGCTCCGAGAAGTAGGATTTTTAGGGCATATTGTCTCTGCGAAAGGTATAAGGGTTGATCCAAGTAAGATTTCGGCAATTGTTGATCGAAAACCACCGAGGAATATATTCAAGGTTAGAAGCTTTTGGGCTTAGCCGGGTATTACTGATGTTTTGTCAAGGGATTTTCGATGATCGCTACACCTATGACAAGATTGTTACAGAAAGATGTTAAGTTTGAATGGTCCGAGAAATGTTAAAAGAGCTTTGAACAGTTGAAAGCCTTGTTGACTAAGGCGCCGGTATTAGTACAACCTGAGTCAGGAAAAGAGTTTGTGATTTTCAGCGACGGATCATTAAACAGTCTTGGATGTGTGTTGATGCAAGAGGGCAAAGTGATAGCTTATGCCTTGTGACAATTGAAGCCGCATGAGAAGAACTACCCGACGCACGATTTAGAGTTGGTTGCTATTATGTTTGCTTTAAAAATTTGGCGACACCATTTATTCGGTGAAAGGTGCTACATCTTTACTGATTACAAGAGTTTAAAGTATTTGATGACTCAGAAGGATCTGAACTTGTGACAACAGAGATGGCTCGAGTTTCTAAAAGATTATGAACTAGTGATTGACTATCATCCAGGAAAGACGAATGTAGTCACAGATGCCTTAAGCAAGAAGTCCTTGTTTACTTTGAAAGCTATGAATATGAAATTGACTTTGTCTAATGATGGTTTAATTTTGGCCGAGATGAAAGCTAGATCGATATTTCTTCAGTAAATCTGTGAAGCTTAGAAAAATGATAGTGAATTGCAAGCCAAAAGAGCTAAGTGTGAATTGAGTAGTGATTCAGAATATTAGATTGGTTCGAATGATTGTTTGATGTTCTGAGATAGAGTACGTATACCAAAAAATGATGAACTTATTTAGAAAATTTTACACGAAGCACACAGTGGTTGTTTATCAGTTTATCTGAGTAGTACGAAAATGTATAATGATTTGAAGAAATTGTATTTGTGGTCAGGTATGAAACGAGATATCTCTGAATTTGTATCTAAATGTTTGATTTGTCAACAAGTAAAGGCTGAACATCAAGTACCTTCGGGTTTACTTCAGCCTGTGATAATTCCCAAGTGGAAATGGGATAGAATTACAATAGATTTCGTAAATGGGCTACCTCTGACTCTGAAGAAGAAAGATTTTGTTTGGGTCGTTGTTGATAGATTGATGAAATCAGCTCATTTTATTCTAGTAAGTACTGACTATTCAATTGATAAGCTAGCTAAATTGTACATTGTTGAAATTGTTAGATTGCATGGAGTGCCTATTTCTATTCTTTCAGATAGTGATCTGAGGTTTACGTCACGATTTTGGAAAAAGTTGCAAGAGGCTTTGGGTGGTAAGTTCTTATGTTAAATAAGCTTTAATATAATTGTATTTAAATGCTTTAATATGGCATAAACTGTATAATTGATTGTGTGCACGAGTTTGACTCTGCGGACGAGTTCGAAGATGATTCGATAAGCAAGAAATCTCTTTTGAACCTTAGGAATAGTGTAACACCCCTAACTCGTATTCGTCGCTGGAATAGGGTTACGAGGCATTACCGACCAATTCACAACACATAACATACATTTCTCATACATGATTCAATTTAACATAAACTTCAATCGAACATAAGCATATTGTCCCTTATCAGGCTCTACGAGGCCTTAGAACAAGCTTAGAACAGGTTCAAGACTAAACCAATAACATTTGAAAACATTGGGAAAATTTGAAAATTTTCATGCATACAGGGGTCACACGCCCGTGTGAACAGGTCGTATGCCTCCTATGGCCATTGGACACGCCCGTGTCACAGGTCGTGTGGAAACAAAGCATACATACTAACTTGGCCACACGGCCGACCACACGCCCATGTGACTGGCCTATGTGCCTATTCGAAATGGCCATACATGCCCATGTGCCAAAGCTGTGTACCACACACGACCAGTAGACACGCCGGTGTGTCTAGACCATATAACTCATAACTTGAACTAACTAAGCTTCAGCAGACACATGGTCGAATTACACTCCCGTGTGTTCAACCGTGTGGACGAAAAATAGGCTATTTACAAGCCACATTTCTCACCCAAAACACATGTACCTATAATCATTCAAATGGTACCAAATCCAAATACAAATAAGCAGCCAAACATCTCTTTTCAATACACATTTTATGCCATTTCAAATCCAACAATTTATAAACTTAAATCACTACTATTTGACATTCAATCATGTACTAATTTAACAAGATTCATTAACCAAAACACATACATAACATGTTCTATAAATAAACCTTATGATCATCCAAATACCAATTCACATCTAAGCAATTTCAATTCATATATCTATCACATATTCAAACCCTTTGCATAACTTCATTCCATCAACTACTTGCCAGATCATGCCATATTTAGTACACATGCACATAACCAAATATTTAGCTAGGTTAAGCCAAATCACATGGCTTAGACACATCAATACATGTAAGCTTCAATAGCTAAAATAACTTATACCTCTCATATCATCAACTAGCCTATACATGCCATATTACTAATTTTCAAAGAGTTCTAAAATACCAGTTTAACTCCTGGATAGTGTGATGAAATCTTAGATGACTTCCAACCCGAGTGAACTTTCAATTCGCTATAAAATACGAAAAATAAATAGAGTAAGCTAATAAGCTTAGTAAGCTCGTATGACTAGTATGTACTATATACGATTTGATAATTAATTCAAAAAAAATTAGAGAAGCATGAGCACATATAAATCAGCTCTATCTAAATTAACATGTATTACAATAACAACTAGGAAATTCCTATATGTACTCAACGGTTTTCACTTACGTGTCATATGAAATTATCAATATCACTTACTTGACGAGCATATCACATATACCTGAACTAATTCATGTCATCATTTCTATTCTCGTACCATTATCTTTTCCGTTGAACCATGGAGAATAACATCAAATATTCAGTATCTTGCACAATAGTAGGCATGTATGTAGTTAAACCATTTGTATCTCATTTCACATATATATCATTTGTTCGTACTTCAATATAACATATATTACCAATTCAATACAATCCAATCAAATTGCCTTAAGTCTAAGCATATAAACCATCATTAAATTAGTATCATTATATCAATATAATCATCAACTCACCATAGGTGAAAACAATAAACATTCAATCTCAAGCACATATAACTTCATTCCATATTTTAATTCACCAAATAACATCAATACCATGTAATTCACATAACATTATGGCAATTAATTTCTATTTGTATAAACAGTAATTCATTCATATAACCAGTAGTTCATACGTATAAATAGTAGTTCATCGGTAATAACAGTAATTTATCCATATCAATAGTAATTTATCCATATAAACACATATATCTTATTCATAAGATCGGTAACAGTAATTATGCCCGTTGAACCTATTAGAACATCAAAGGATACTCGGGTGATACACCATAAGTGTATTAATCAAAAATCCGTCAATTCATCATCATTTCCGCTCTTTCGAGCCATGATTGGTAAGCCCCTTCGGAGCTGATGTACGGTAAGCTCTATCAAGCTAAAACAGTAAGCTCTAACAAGATGAAACGGTAAGCTCCTAAGAGCTAAAATATCGGTAAGCTCATATGAGTTGTGGTGAGTCCACAACAAATGCTGGATCTCAACCAAAACGGTAACCCTAGTGACATGTCACTCGTATCCTATGATTTTTCTAAAGTTAAAACGGGGCTCGATATTATTTAATTCCATCATTCGACATTTAATGATCAATAATTCAATTTCTCAAATCATATATATATTCAAATCAACTAAGTACATACATTTAAATATTCAATTTGTATACTCAATGCATATTATCATACCGAATCCATGTACGTATATAACATTTATAACATTTCCCTTTCATTCATGTAAATAGTAATATAATCATATAACCGGTAATTAAAATTTTAAGTGAGTTATTCATTCAACTTATATACATTCAATTTAAAAAATTACAAGTACTTAATAATTCGATTCTAGCCATACGAACTTACTTCGAGTTGCTCAGATGATAAATATCGGTTATTCATCCATTTTTCCTTTTTCCCCGATCTAAGCTCGATCTCGGCTTATCTTGATCTAAATAATATATCAAATTTAGCATATAACTTTACAAACTATTCTATTTGACACATTACACACATTTTGGAAAAATTACGCTTTTGCCCCTAATGTTTCACATTTTTATGAATTTTTACAATTTAGTCCAAATCGCATAAAAATACAAATTCATACAATTCAATACTAGCCCATGCTAGCCAAATTTTCCTTATATTCATATCAACCCATTTTTCCCATTAATTCACACATTTATACATGGATTTTACAAATTTCTCAATTAAATCCATAATTGACATTTTTGTCAAAAATCACTTTATAAAACTTGTTAATCTAGCTTCAAACTTTAATAATCTATCACAAAATATCTAAACATCCAAGCATTCAACAATGGCATCATTCAAAATCTATAATAGTTTCGAAAACAGAGATACAGGCTAGCTAGATTAAGCTGCAATGAGCTTAAAAACGTAAAAAAATTAAAAACCGAGTAAAAATCGTACATTGATTAAGCTTCCAAGTGACCGAATGTAAAAGTTTCTTTAATGGCTTTTTCCAGCATTGATTTTCGGTGGAAGGAAGATGACAACTAATGAATTTTTATGTTTTATTTTATTTATTAAACATTAATTCATAATTACTATTATAACCTTGTTAATTAACCTTATATTTCTCATTATATAAGCCCACATTTGTCCACTAATTCCATTAATGGTATATTTACCATGCAAGTACTCATCCTTTTCATTTCTATAGTCATTTGGTTCATTTAACTTATAGAACTCATATTTTATGCTTTACGCGATTTAGTCCTTTTTACCGAATTAACCACTCAAACGGTAAAATTTCTTTACAGAATTTTCACACGAACATTATATAATACTGTAAACATTAATAAAATAATAAAATAAATATTTTGACTTTAGATTTGTGGTTCCAAAACCACTGTTCCTATTTGACCGAAAATAGGCTATTACAAATAGGGTAGGATACAAGTGACATGTCACTAGAGTCATTATGTGTTATGTGATTATGTGATTCGGGTGCCGGTCTCGTAAGTCCTAGTGGCTGAGTACACCAGCATATGTTGTTGTTACTTGACAGGTTGTGGGTGTAACACCGTGTAGCTACGTCTTGACTGACAGCTTGTGTGAGCATGCCCATTGATTGCTCAAGAGCGAGCAACTATGTGATATGAGTTTGAGGTAGCATTGGCTACATATGTGGCACTTAGTGTGCAAAAATCTTGAGTATCCAACATTATCATTCTAAGTGGTTCACAGGTATGTCAAAGATGAGAAAATGTGTAAAATTCAATTCGAGATGGATCAGGTATTGATAAACCATAATTTATACCTATTTTTATCCCATGCTTAGCATATTTTTGGATGAATTATCCCTTGAATTGTGGAATTTGATGCTTCTAATCCTTTAATTTCATGTTTTATACTTAAGTGAGCATAGGAGAGTGAAAACAACGAGAAACGGGCCAAAAATAGAGAAAATGGGCCGGTGTGAGAAATCAACACGGCTTGGAGTTCATCACATGGGTAAACCACACGCCCGTGCCAAATTATTAGACTTCAACACGGCCTGGGCCCGATTCACATGGGCGTGCCACACGGGCGTGTCTCTATTGTGACGAGTTTCAATTTACTCGGAAAAAGCTACTTAGGGGCTAAGAAATGTATTTTGGAGTCTATATAAACACCCTAGGAGAGGACTCAAGGGGGAGGATCCCGACACACAGAGTAAAGGGCAGGGAATTACTCAAGGAAAGCTGATTGATCCATCTCAGAAGGAAGGATCTACATCAAGACTGAAGATCTCCCTTCAATTCTTTCAGGAGTTTTGGGTTTTCTTTATGTTTTGTTGTTTTCCTTATTTTGAGATGTTCTCTTTTAGTGTTATGAACTAAATCCCCTGAATACCTGAGGGGGATGAAACATAAGACAAATCTTGTTATTATTATCTGAATTATATGATAAATATTCGATTTGCTCTTAATTGTGTTTTTAATTCTTGAGTTGGTATTTTAGGATATTAATTCAAGTCGAATGTGCTTATTCAGAGGAGCAAAAGTCCCTGTTTAAGAGTAGATCCAATGCAATTAAGCGGAGTTGATTGTAATCCTAGACATAGTACGACGAAAATCTACTGGATTAGAGTCAAATCTAATAGGGGGATCCATAGATCGAGTTAATGCAACACTAGGGGTTTTAATTAGAAATAGATTTCAATTAATCAACCTAGGGTTAGTTGTTCTTAGTCTCGACGGAGATATTAACATAATTTAGGGATCGCTACGGATCAAGTCGAATGAAAAATCGTCTAGTTCAGAGTTAAATAACAAGTGAAGTTTAGGTGGATCCTTCCTTAGGTATTGCTTTCATCAATCAGTTTTTCCGAAAGTATTTCTCCAATTTATTCTTTGTCGCATTTTTAGTTAGTTACAATTTTAGTTTACAAACAACCTCCCTTTATTTCTAGGCTAGATAATAGGAAGAAAGTTATTACTAGTACTTTTAGTTCTTTGGATTCAACATCCCGGTCTTTCCACTAACTATACTACTATTCGATAGGTGCGCTTGCCTTTTATCGTGATAATATTTAGTTTCTAGGTACGATCATTATTATTACTTCATCATAATCATGACCAGGTATTATTATTACTTCATCACAATCATGATCAGGTATGTACGTCAAGCTCATGTTTATTAAATGCTTGAAATGATGAATATGAGGTAAGTTTTGTGATGAAATGAGTTATGATCATAAGACTATGATAAATTTACATTTAATTATGTCATATTATTTGAATGTTATATGCGTGGTAAGGTTGCTTATTTCTTGCATACGAGCTTACTAAGCTATATAGCTAACTCCGTTTATTTTCCATGTTTTATAGTGTTGCCAAGTTAACTCGAATCGAAGGTCGTCGGAGATTCACCTCACACTATCAAAATATTATTCTGGGTATTGATGATATTAATATTTTGAATGTATGGCATGTATAGGGACTTGGTCATTTTGTTATATGTGTCATTATGATTTTAGCCAACGGATTGGCTTGTAATTGTCAATGGCTTGTTTTGATTTTTAGCCATGTAAATTGGCTTATTTGGCTAACATGGTTATAAACCTAAGTAAAATCATATATGTGCTATGTAAGCCTAAGTAAAATCATATATATGCTAATGTCTTTGGTGATATGGCCATGGTATGCTTGGTGAATGATGGAATGTGATTCATAACATGAATGTGAAATGTTTGGAAAGGTGATCTATTGATGGGATGATAAATTTTTGTATAATTAGGTATCTTGAAAGTAATCAATTGTAACTTAATGAATGTGAAATTTGCATGATTGATTTAGGGCATAATAAATGTTGTGAGAATGATAGATGTTGATATTGTATTGGCATGTGTTGGTCATAATTGTGGATGTTTTGGTTTCTTAAGTAAATTATGTTTTGTGCCCTTGAATTGGTGTAAGTGTATGTGTGAATAAGGGTGGCAAATGGCTCGGCAAATAGCATTTATTTTGTCTACACGAGTAGATACACGGGCATGTGTTTAGCTCGTGTATCCCCTGCACCTTAGTTTTAAGAAACAAAATGCTCAGAATTGAGCATACGAGTAGAGACACAAGCGTGCGTCTCAGCCGTTTGGATGGCACAGCCTCGAACACTAGCGTGTGCCCTAGCCGTGTGAAGTCTGCACCTAATTTATGGAAATTAATTTTCCACACAGCCTAGTTCACGGGCGTGCGACTTGGCCGTGTGATCTCAATTTGGTCATGAGTTACAAGTCAGAGAGTTACACAGTGTCAGGACACGGGTGCGTGTGACCACACGGCCTGCCCACACAGGCGTGTGACCCCTGTTTGGTGGAAAACTTTCTAGGTTTTGAAAACTTTTCTAAAGTTCTCGTTTTACTCCCGAACCACTTCCAATACATGTTTTGGGCCTCGTAGGCTCGTATCAGGGACTTTATGACTAAATGCAAATGGTTTTAATTTGGACGAAAATTTATGACTCGAAATTGTATGATGGTTTGTGTTGTAACTCCGGTAACGCCCCGTACCTTGTTTCAATGTTGAATACGAGTAAGGGGTGTTACAGAAAGACTTGAACTTGCAACAGTGAAGATGGCTTGAATTGATAAAAGACTATGAGTTAGTAATTGACTATATCCGAGAAAAGAAAACGTAGTTGCTGATGCTTTGAGTCGGAAATCATTATTTGCTTTACGTGTAATGAACACTCAGTTTGCTTTATCTAATGATGGCTCAATTGTAGCTGAGTTGAAAGCGAGACCGTTATTTCTTCAACAGATTTGTGAAGCTCAGAAACTTGATAATGAATTTCAAGCCAAACGAGTTCAATGTAAATAAACTTCTAATTCAAAGTGTCAAATTAGATCTGATGACTATTTGATGTTCCAAAATAGAATCTGTATACTGAGAATCTAGAGCTCATTTAGAAGATTTTAAACGAAGCACACAGTGGTTGTTTATCTGTACATCCGGAAAGTACTAAAATGTATAACGATTTGAAACCGCTTTATTGGTGGCTAGTATCAAATAGGATATCTCAGAGTTTATTTTGAAATGTTTGATTTGTCAGTAAGTCAAAGCTGAACATCAAGTACCGTCAGGTTTACTATAGCCTATGATGATTCTTGAGTGGAAATGGGATAGAGTGACCATGGATTTCGTATCAGGCCTGCCCCTGTCTCTGAAAAAGAAAGATGCGATCTGGGTTATAGTAGATAGATTGACGAAATCAACGTTTTTCATTCCTGTACGTACAGACTTCTCACTTGAGAGACTCGCTAAATTATACATTTTTGATATTGTTCGATTACAAGGGGTGCCACTATCTATTGTTTCGGATAGAGATCCGAGATTTACTTCGCGATTTTGGAAGAAATTCTAAGCCTTGGGTACAAAGTTGCATTTTAGTACAACGTTTAATCCCCAGACTGACGATCAATCTGAGAGAGTTATTCAGATTCTCGAAAACAAGTTGAGATGTTGTGTTTTAGAGTTTGAAGGCAGTCGGGAGAACTACTTACCTTTGATTGCGTTTGCCTCTAACAACAGTTTTCAATCGAGTATAAAAATGGCACCGTACAAAGCTCTATACGGTTGTAAATGTTGAATAACAATGTATTGGACTTAGCTTAGCGAGAAAAAGATTCACAGTGTCGATTTGATCAGAGAAACAGAACAAAAAGTGAAAGTAATTCGTGATAGCTTGAAAGCAGCTTCAGATAGACAGAAATCATACGCAGACTTGAAACGGACAGATATTGAATTTCACATCAAAGATAAAGTTTTCTTGAAAGTGTCACCGTGGAAAAAGATACTCCAATTTGGTCGAAAAAGGAAGTTGAGTCCGCAATTCATCAAACCGTAAGAGATTATAGAGCGAATTGGACAAGTGGCATATCGGTTAGCTTTACCGTTTGAGTTAGAAAAGATTCATAATGTGTTCCACGTATTGATGCTACGAAGATACCGATCTAACCCTTCGCACATCATTTTTTCGACCGAAGTTGAAATTACCAGATATGATGTACAACGAAGAATCGATCCAAATTTTAGCCCGTGAGATCAAAGAACTGAGAAATAAAAGAATAGCATTAGTGAAAGTATTGTGGCATCGATATGGAGTAGAAGAAGCTACATGGGAACCCAAGGACAAAAATCCCTAAAGGGGGAGAATTGTAACAACCAATTTTTCACTAAATCAGAACAGTGGTTTTGGAACAACAAATCCGAGGTCAGAAAATTATTTTAATATTATTTTATATGTTTACAGCATGTTAGTGTGGATGTCTGAAAGTTTCGTGAAATAATTTTACCGATTGGATGTTTATTTTGATAAAAAGACTAAATCGCATAAAGTGTAAAATTGATGTTCTATTTGATTTAAGTGCTTAATTGCAATGAAGTATTAATATGGAGGTCCTTATGATAATATTAGACCATTGGTAGTGGTAATGGACATAAATGGGCATTATTTATGTGATATATAATGTTTATAACTAAGGTTAATTTTGTAATTTGTGAATTAAGTTAAAATTAATTAAACAAACAAATTTCATCCATCATTTCTCATCTTCTTTCACCGAATTTAGAAAGAAAAGGAAAAGTTATGGAGGTTTTAGGGTTCGGCCTTGCATGATCCAATTTGTAAGTCCATTTTGTTTGGGTTTTGATGATTTTTATGTTTTTGTGATCGTTGTAACTTGTACTAGCTAGCCCAGGGACTATTTTGCAAAACTATTAAATGTTTTGAAAGATTCCATTAAAGAGTTTGTGTGTTCTTTGATTATTTATGATGAAATATGAAACCTTGTTGATAGACTTACATGTTTTATAAAGTGATTTTGAGTAAAAATGCTAATTAGGGATTAAATTGTGAAATGTGTTAAATTTGTGGTTAAAGGTGTGAAAAAGTGATAAATATGGGCTGCTAGGGACCTTATAAGAATTCAGCTAGCTTGGGTATTAAAAAAATTTCATGAATTTGTGTTTTTGTGAAATAGGGACTAAATTACAAAAATGTGAAAATATAGGGGATAATGTGTAAAGTAGCTCAATTGTGTCATTTGGACTAAACTGAATGAATGGATGATTAAATAAGCTAAATTTGATTATGTTTAGATCAAGAAAGAAAAAATTCAGACTTAGATCAGAGGAAAAACAAAGTGATAGGATAGTTGGTCCGACTTGTCATTTCCATATTCGAGGTAAGTTCGTATGTTAATAAATGCTATTTAAATTGTGTTATAAATGTATTATTATTGAAATGAATCATGAAATGGGTTGGAAATGAGCTTTCTGATATGATAGACTAAGATCCAATTTATGGAAGCCCCGTACGAACCTTAGGAATACTTTAGGATACAAATGTCATGACATTAGGGTTACTGAGATTACGTGTAAGACCAAATATGGGATATGGCATCGATATGAGATTTCGTGTAAGACCATAGCTGGGCTATTGGCATCGATATGAGATTACATGTAAGACCATATCTGGGATATGGTATTGTTACTGTATATATAAGATTCCCGAGTATCCAAATGTATTCCGAATGGTTCAACGGGCATAAACGAGATGAGGACGAAAATATGATCGATTTAAATGCCACAGGTATGTATGAAAGGTACATGAGTATTGAAATGAAGTAAGTTGAAAATTTTCATGTGTAAGTATGTTATGATCATATGGAAGGTTTGTGGATTGTTATGTATTTTCCTATATTATGCTCAATTGGTTTATTTGCATTTATATATTAAGTTTCTTATTTACAAGCTTACTAAGCTGAAAAGCTTACTTTGTTTTATTTTTCCTTGTTTTATAATGAAATCGAGCTAGCTTGGATTCGAGGATCGTCAAAGATTTCATAGCACTATAGAGCATCTCTTTTGGTACTTTTGATATAATGTATATATGATATATGGCATTTATAGGCTATGGTCATTTTGATATGGTTGATAGACATGTATCTGGTTAGTTGAAATGGCTTGATGTTGATTTTGGTTTGAAGTATATATTACTATGTGATATGGCATATTTTGCTATGTTTGCATTTGGTTGAAATAGCTCAAAAGACCATTTGGTATGTGCTATATATATGCTTAGTTTTGGTTGATAATTGGATACCAATTTGGTTAGTGAAATGTGATGATTTGGTATATGTTTTATATATGAAACATGGATAATGAATCATAATGGTTTGGTATGTGAATTATGGATAGTGAAACATATTGAAATGGTATGAGTTTGATTAGGTAAATGGTTATGAATTGAGTATGAAATGGTTGAATTGATATGACATGACATTTTGGATGATGATATTTAGCTGCCAATTGTGTATGGAAATGGTACAAATTGCACTTGTGTAGGGTATGTATAATTGGATGGCAAAATGGCTTAGTAAATAGCCTATTTTTGTCCACATGGGTAAAGACACGGACGTGTGTCTCAGCCGTGACAGTCATAGTACATGGTCGTGCGTTCCCTGGTGTCGCTTTTGATATCAAGTTAGTATGCTCCACACGACCTCACACACGAGCGTATGACTGGCTGTGTGGTAAAAGTCAGTATACCCTACAGGTTTGACATGGCCTAGAATACTGCCTGGCACACGGGTGTGTGTGGCCATTTTGAATAGGTACACGAGCTAGACACACGGGTGTATGTTCAACCTTGTGACCTAAGTTAGTGAGTTACACGGGGTAGGACACGGGCTGGGACACGGCCACGTGATCCCATTTTGAATGTCCACACGGCCTGTGACACGGGTGTGTCTGGTGGTTGTGTGAGACATACAGCCTGTTCACACAGGCGTGTCCCCTGTTTTCATGAAAAAAATTTTAAGTTTCCTAAAGTTTTCTTGAATGATCGGTTTAGTCCCAAACCATTTCTAAAGCATGTTTAAGGGCTCGTAGGCCCTATTAAGGGATAATATGATTGTGAATGATTGAAGTATGCATATGTATGATGAGTTATGATATATGAATGTGTAATTGTGTATTAAGCTTAGAAATGCCTCTTAACCCTATTTCGATGGCGGTTGCAGGTTAGGGGTGATACATAGCCCATGTGATGCTTCAAAAAAAATAAAAATACGCCTAATATCAACACGGCGTGGGACATGCCCGTGTGTCACATACAGCCGTGTGTGATGATTTTTCGCTTCTCTTATGCTCGTGTAACAAGCTGTGTGTCTCACATGGTCATGTCTCCAAACCGTGTAACTCTTTGTTACCATGTGTGTCAAAAGAAAATTAGAAAAATTAGCTTCAGTATGCACATGTGATAACGGCTCGCAATATTAAGTAATAAAATTTATAAAACTGATCACACCTAAACTAACTAATATCACGACCTTAAAGGCAAGCGCACCTGTCGAACAATAGTATAGTTTAGTGGTAACACCGAGTTATCATACCCAAGGGAACCAAAAGTACTAGTACTTACTTCCTTTCTATTATCTAGCCTAAAAATAAAGAGAGTTGATTTAAACTAATTCTAAAACTAACTAAAAGTGCACAAAAAGTAAATTGAGGAAAAACTTTCTGGAAAACTGATTGATATGAGCAATACTCAAGGGAGAATCCACCTAGGCTTCACTTGTTATTGGTTCTTGAGCTAGATGATTTATTCACTTGACTTGATCTGTAGAGATCCCTAATTTATGCTAAACCCTCCGTCGAGGCGAAGAGCAACTAGGCCTAGGTTGCTAACTAAAGTTCCTTTATTAATTAACACCCTAGGTTGCATTAATTCGATTTATGGTTCCCCATATTAGGTTTGACCCTAATCCGGTAGATTTATGTCGCCCTATGTCTAGGGTTGCATGCAACTCCGCTTAATTATGGTAGATCTACTCTTATCACAGGGACTTTTGCTCCTCTGCTTTAAGCACATCCGTTTCTTGAATTAATACCTAGGCTTATTAACACAAGAATTAAGCACAAATAATTAAGAACAACTCAAGTATTTATCATATAACTCAATAATAAATAATAACAATATTCGTCTTAGGTTTCATCCCCCTCAAGTATTTGAGGGGTTTAGTTCATAATAAAGAAAGAAAACATCTCAGAAGAATTAAAATAACAAAACATAAAGAACCCGAAAACCCCTGAAGGAATTTAGGGAGATCCTCTGTCTTGATGTAGAATTCTGGCTTCTGGGATGAATCAATCGGCTTCCCTTGGAGTAATTCCTTGCTTTCACTCCTCGTGTTGGCAAAAGATGGCACTCCTATTGGGAGAAAAAGAGTACACCCTTAGAGTTGCCTCCTAGGGTCTTTATATAGAGCTTTGGGGAGCCTTTCTTAGCCTCTAAGCATCCAAATCCGAGTGAAATTCCACTTCCTCACGACTAGAACACGCCCGTGTGTCACGCCCGTGTGATTTCGACAAGAGGCCGTGTTCTGGAATGCTTGGGTGGCACGGCCGTGTGGCTAGGCCGTGCTTGTCGAGGGCTAGGCCGTGTGATCTTTGTGTGGCACGGTCGTGTGCCACGGCTGTGTGATAACTTCTTGGGCCGTTTGTTTGCATATTTTGGCCCATTTTCTCCGGTTTTTAGTCCATTTTCTGTTCTTTTCTCTTCCCTATGCTCTCCTGAGTATAAGATATGAAAAAGAAAGATTAAGAGCACAAATTCTCACTAAATTGATAATAATTCATCCAAAATATAGGCTAAACATGAGGTAAAAATATGTATAAATTAGTGTTTATCAACATGGCTTGGGACACGCCCGTGTGTCCAACCCGTATGGAACACCCCAAACCATGTGTTCACCTTTTTTTTTTCAAGTACATATTAAACATGAAACAAAATTAAGAGAAATAAAAATTTAAACACTCGGGTTGCCTCCCAAGAAGCGCTTATTTAAAGTCTAAGCTCAACTTTTCCCTTTCACTTTCACGGTTAATTCGGATGTTAGAGTCGGAGCTCCTCTCTCTTGTTATAATATCACCACCATGATAAGATTTGATTCGATGACCATTTACCTTGAATGTGTCGTATTCAGGATGTGTTACCTCTATTGTACCGTATAGAAAATGATTTTTACCACAAATGGGCATGGCCATCTCAATTTTAGCTTTCCAGGAAATAATTTAAGCTTTGAATCATATGAAAGCACTCGATCTCCAACTGCGAATTGTTTACGATACTTTAAACGAGCATGTGATGTCACTTTGTTGACTATTTGTACAATCTCAAGCTCTCATAAGCATTTGCTTTCCATTTATCTAACTCATTTATTTGCAACATTCTCTTTTCACATACAAGTTTAGGATCGTAATTCAAAAATTTTATTGCCCAAAATGCTTTATGTTCGAGTTCTATTGATAAGTGACAACCCTGCCATAAACAAGTCTGTAAGGAAATGTTCCTATGGGTGTTTTATACGTAGTCCTATAATCCCATAAAGCATCATCTAATTTTAATGCCCAGTCCTTCCTATTTATCTCTACAGTCTTCTCTATGATACATTTCAATTCCCAATTTGATACTTCAACTTAACCACTAGTTTGTGGGTGATATGGGGTAGTTTTTCTATGATGTACACCGTATTTCTTAAGGATCTTATCCAATTGAGTGTTACACAAATGTGTACCCCTATAACTAATGATTGCTCAAGGTGTTCCAAAATGAGAGAAAAGTTTTTTAAGAAATCTGATTACCACTTTAGCATCATTAGTTGGTAAAGCTTGAGCTTTAACCCATTATGAACATAATCTACTGCTACTAATATGTATTTATTACCATAAGAACTAGGAAATGGTCCCATGAAATCAATTACCCAAATTTCAAAAATTTCACAAGAAAGCATGTAAGTTGAGACATTTAATCATGTTTGGAAATATTACCTTCCTTTGGCATCTATCACAAGGAGAAACATACATGTTAGCATCTTAAAACAGTGTGGGCCAATAAAAACTTGATTCGAGTACTTTATGTGTTGTCCTAATCCCACTGTAATGTCTTCCTTTCGGTCCCCAATGACAATAGTTCAAAATTTTATTCACTTTTGGTACCATAACCCACCTTTGAATTACCTGATTTACACACACACGAAAAAGAAAAAGATCATCCTAAAAATAGTTTTCCACATCAGTAAAGAATCGCTTCTTTTGATGATGAGTCAAACCTTTTGGTAAGGCGCTAGCAACCAAATAATTCACAATATCTGCAAACCAAGGGCCTTTAGAATCAGTTACCGCAAGTGGGGATTTTTTGATGAGTTGTTCTTTAGGAAACGAGTCATTTATCTCATTTTTATTAAGCTTCTCAATATGGGGATTTTTTAGCCTTGAAAGTGGTTTGCTACAAGAGTTTCAGCTCTTTTCTTATCTTTAATCTCCAAATCAAATTCCTGCAACAATAATATCGACCTTATAAGTCAAGTTTTTGCATCCGGTTTAGTAAGAAGGTAACGAAGAGCGGAGTGGTCAGTATACACAATAACTTTACACAATATTAAATAAGGTCTAAATTTATCAAATGCAAAAACCACAGCTAGCAATTCTTTTTCTGTGGTGGTGTAATTCTCTTGTGCGCTTGTCAAATTCTTGCTAGTATAATAAATCAACTGAAAATGCTTGTCTCTTCGCTGTCCAAGAACTGCACCTACTGTAAAATCACTCGTATCACACATTAGTTCAAAGGGTAAATTCCAATCAAGCGCAACCATAATCAGGACATTAATTAATTTTTCCTTAAGAACGTTAAATGCCTCTAAACATTCCTGACTAAAAATGAATTACACATCTTTCTCTAGCAAATTAGTTAAAGGCTTAGCTATTTTGGAAAAATCTTTAATAAATCTCCTATAGAACCCAGCATGTCCTAGGAAACTTCTGATAGCCTTAACTGAATTAGGGGGAGGTAATTTTTTGATAGTTTCAATTTTGACTCTATCGACCTCGATCCTTTTACTAGAAATTTTATGGCCTAAAACAATTCCTTCTTGAACCATGAAGTAACACTTTTCCCAATTAAACACAAGTTTTGTTTCCGCACATCTTATCAAAACTCGTTTTAAATTTTTAAGGCAAAGATGAAAAGAATTACCGAATACCGACAAGTCATCCATAAATATCTCTATAATGTCTTCTATGAGTTCATCAAAGATGGCTAACATGAAATGCTGAAAAGTAGTAAGAGCATTACATAATCCAAAAGGCATTCTTCGGTAAGTAAATGTATCATATGGACATGTAAATGTCATTTTTTCTTGATACTGAGAGCTATCGAGATTTGAAAATAGCCAGAAAGTCCATCTAGGAAGCAATAATAAATGGTGACTAGATAGTCTCTCCAACATTTGATCCACAAACGACAGAGGAAAATGGTCTTTTCTTATAGCATCGTTCAACTTCCTGTAGTCAATAAAAACTCTCCATCCCGTGACTATTCTTGTTGGAATCAACTCATTCTTCTCATTAGTCACAACAGTCATGCCTCCTTTCTTAGGAATAACCTACACAGGACTCCTCCAAGCATTATTAGATTTATGATAAATAACTTTAACATCTAGAAGTTTAATTATCTTAGCCTTGACAACTTCCTTCATGTTAGGATTTATCCTCTTTTGAGCTTGCACACATGGCTTATACTCATCTTCCATTAAAATCTTGTGAGTGCAAAAAGAACAGCTAATCCCTCTAATATCATAAATTTTTGAGGCTATAGCCCTTTCGTGTTCCTTCAACACTTGCAATAACTCATTCTTCTCATTCAGCTTTAATTCTGAAGCAATAATCACTGGCAATGTAGAATTATTTCCAATTAATGTATGCTCCAAATGATTCGGTAGTTGCTTCAACTTCAATTTGAGAAGTTCTTCAATAGAGGGTTCCAACTTCAATTCTTTACCTACCTCAATGGCCTCAAAATCTTTTTGTCTCAGTGGAGATTCATTAGCATCCAAATTAGTTTTCATTTCAGTTATCACAGAATTATCTCCATCGACCTCCTCACCTTGAACAATACATAATTCTAATTTGTCCTTTATGAATACTTTCATGTAATAAATCTTGAATAACATGATCAATAGAATCAATAAAATAATAGGAATAATCTTGCTCACTAGAAAATCATATGGCATCATATATTTGAAAAACGATCTTATCGTCATCTACCCTAAGCACAAGTTTACCATTACCTATGTCAATATCCTCATCCATGTCAAGTATAACAAAATCAACATGTAATATGAATTTATCTACTTTCAAAAGTACATCTTCAATAATACCTCTAGGATATTTAACAGATCTGCCAACTAATTGAATACTTATCCTAGTGGGTTTTGGTTCCCCAAGACCAAGTTGCTTAAATATTTTATAAGGCATTAAATTTATACTAGCACCCAAATCAGCTAATGCTTTTTCAATATTTAAACTACCAATAAAACAAGGGAGAGTAAAACTTCTTGGACCTTTCAACTTAATGGGCAATTTATTTTAGAGAATGGCTGAGCAATCCTCATTCAGTTTCACAGTGGATAGCTCTTCTAACTTCTTTTTATTTGTCAATAACTCCTTTAAAAATTTCGTATATGTGGGCATCTTCAAAAAAGCTTCAATAAAGCCACGTTAATATGTAATTTTTAAAAAAGTTTAAGAAACTTACCAAATTGTTCATTCATATTGTCTTTTTTTACCTTTGCTGGATATGGGATCGGTAGTTTCTATAACAGCCCAAATTAGGGTCTAGTCAGAATAGTAGTTTCGAGACCATAAATTTGAAGTAGAACAGCATAATTTATGATTATTTTTAATATTATGACATGATTGCATGATAGTGATAAAATGCCATTAAGAAATTTTTATGAAAAAGTGGTTAATTTGTCATTTAGGACTAAATTGCAAAAGTTGCAAAATATGAGTTTTTAGAATGTTTAAGTATGAAATAGCATTAGAAAAATTATTATAGGTCCTTATTTAGCAATTAAACCATTTATTAGCATGATGGACAAAAATGCCCATAGAAGGAAAATTTTCTAAAGAAAGGGCTTAAGGGCATTTTGGTCATTTGGTTTATTAATGAAATAAAAAGGGAAAAAGAAAGCAAAATTATGTCCATCTTCTTATTTGTGTGCTGAAAATTAAGGGTTCTCCATAGATAGGGTTTCTTTCATTTTCAAGGTTCAAGTAAGTGACTTCAAGTCCCATTTTTAATTTTCTTCGTATTTTTGAAATCTTCGTAGCTTAATCTAGCTAATTCTACCACTAATTTGAGCTAGGATTTATGTTCAACAATATACCCATGCATGACATGCAAGTATTTTGATGTCTAGTGGTAGAATATGAAAGTTTAAAGTGTAGTGAACATCATTTATTAGATGATTTTTCATTAAAAACCCTAATAGGGACTAAATTGCTAAAGTTTAAAGTGTAGTGAACATCATTTATTAGATGATTTTTCCTAATAGAGGCTGTTATAAGAATATGAAAGGTTTGGCTAGGCTTGGGTAATCAAGAAAATAAGTACATTTCATTTTATGAGCCTAGGGACCATTTTGCAAATATGCAAAAGTTTAGGATTTTTCCAAAGTGTCAATTATGGGCTATTTAGCCAATGTGGGTACTAAATAAATTGAATTTTTCATTTTAGATCAAGAAACACGAAGCTCAGATTGAAACCGAGGAAAAAGTAAGGTGGTGGACTAAATCGCACGTTCACCCGCATTTTGGACCCGAAGTAAGTTGTATGTGATAATTTAGCATTTTTCATTATGAAAATTATTATGATGATATTTCATGAATTTCTATGTATTTCTATGAAATTTATTGTTATGAAATTCACAAAGAAATGATGATGAAATAAATGAGAAAGCCCGATTAAAAGTTAAGGAATACGAAAAATACCGTAGTCATAACATGAGAATTTGTAGGTCCCGTGTAAGACCATGTCTGTGACATGGCATCAGCACCAAACTGAGATCCCATATAAGACCATGTTTGGGACATGGCATTGGCATCGACATGAGGTCCCGTATAAGACCATGTCTAGGACATGGCTTCGGCACCGAGATGAGACATAGATCCCCTGTAAGACCATGTCTAGGACATGGCATGGACATCTAAAAGAGATCCCGTATAAGACCATGTTGGGGACATGGCACCGGTATCAGTTTACGATCTCGTGTAAGACCATGTCTGGGACATGGCATCGACATCGATATGAGATCCTGTGTAAGACCATATTTAGGATATGGCTTCGACATCGACTTAAGATCCCACGTAAGACCATATCTGGGATATGACTTTGGCATCTTTCCATGAGAATGACTTTATAGGTATCCTTTGATATTCTAAGTATATTAATAGAGAGAGTATTCAAGTTGATTAATTAACGAGAAATACTAAGGTTTATGATGAGTGTTACAGGTACACTTGAATAAGTTACGAGAAAAATGAAAATGAGCAAGACATGTGAATGAGTAAGTCATGAGAAAGAGCAATTTATTAAAGTAAGTAAATCATGAGAATGAGTAGGTCATAAGATTGAGAAAGTTATGAGTAGGAGTAAGAAATTATGTAAATTTCATGATTCTTTTCTTATGATGTTTTATGATTTATGATGCTATCTTATTCCACGCAACTTATTAAGCATTTTAATGCTTACCCCTTTATTTTCCCTTTTTCCTTTTAGATTTGCCGAATTAGCTCAGGGATCAACCAAAGTCGGAGCTCGTAGTCACACTATCAAGCCATTCATTTTGGTATAGTAAAGTTAGTTATTGTGATGTATGGCATGTATAGGAAGTTTGGTTATTTTGATATATGTAATTTTGAGTAGCCAAATATGTTGGCTATTATTATCACTTGAGTCAAGTTGTAATGGCCTTTGAAAAGGGACTAATATTGATTAAGTTATAATTTATGCAATGTGGATGAATGTCATGAATGTGCAAGTTTGTAAACTTAAGTAGAGTAATGATGGGTGAAAATGATATGTATGGTGGCATGTGAGTGCCCAAAATTTGAGTGTTTAGAAAGTATAATTATGCTTGAATTGTGAGTTGAAATTGGTATGAGTTACTTGTGTTTTAGGATGTCAAAAAGGCTTGGAAAATAGCCTATTTTTGTCCACACGAGTTAGGTACACGGGCGTGTGCCTAAGCCGTGGGTGACACACGGTTTGCACCAAGGACGTGTAGCTTGACCGTGTATCCCTTGCATCCTAAGTAGTTAAGTCAGTATTGTACACGGGCATGTGCCTTGGCCATGTGAAATTAAGCAATTCATAGTGTTCTAACAAAATGGTCCATGGGTTAATGACATGGGCGTGTCTAGGCTGTGTGAGGGACACGGGCGTGTGCCCAAGCCATGTTTAAACCTGTAGGTTTGAAATAAGCAATAAATTCAGCACGGGCTAGGGACATGGGCGTGTGTGACCACACGGCCAGCCCACACAGGCGTGTCCCACCTCACACGGGCGTGTGGCCCTATTTTAAACAAAAATTTTCTAAGATGCCCAGAAGTTCTCGGATTGGTTTCAAACCACTCCCGATGTATGTTTTGGGCCTCGTAGGCCCATGATAAGAGTATTAAGAGCATGTTTGAAAATTTTTTAAATTGGATCGAGAATTAAGGCCCGATTTAGTAAGTTTGAGCAAGGTTAAGTACGGTAACGCCTCATACCCCGTCCTAGCGTCGGACTTGGGTAAGGGGTGTTACAGTTTGTATTCTTTAAGCACCTGTGTCTGAATTTTTTCAGTTTTTGTCACCCCATCATCTTTCTCATCAGTTTATTGTTTCAACTTCTTTTTAGGTTCAGAAAACACTTTCTTATTCCTCAATTTCATTGCCTTCACATGTTCTTTTGGGTTGGGTTCAGTGTTACTAGGTAAGCTACCTTGTTGTCTTTTCGAAACCAGTTTAGCAAGCTATCCAATCTGATTTTTAAGTCTATGAACTGATGTTTGCTGATTTTTCAGAGTTGTCTCAGTTTTGAAATCAAGTTTCTGACACTAAAATAAATTTAACTAACATCTCCTCAAGGTTCAGTATCTTTTCTTGTTGATAGGGTTGCTTAAAACCTGAAAAGGGTTGTGACCTTTGATTTCTTTGACCACCCCAAGAGAAATTTGGATGGTTCCTCCAACCTACATTATAACTATTGCTATAGAGGTTATTTTGTGATCTAGAATTATTACCCATAAGGTCGACTTGCTCATGCTCCATGTTAGACTTGAAGGGTGAATATTCTGAATTAATTATCCCCATCCCATTCGCATCACATTGCATCACCAGACTCACCTACTTAGAAAATTTTAAATAATAAATTTTCTTACCAAGAGCTTCAACCTGATTTGCTAATAGAAAAACTACATCAATATTAAAAACTTCGACTACCTTGACAAGTTTTACTCTCGTAACTTGCTACTAATAATTATTTAGTGCCATCTCTTCAATAAACTCTTGAGTTGTCTCAAGTATTTTGTTATTCAATGTTCCACCAGCTACTGCATCAATCATCTATCTAGTCGAAGGGTTCAAACCATTATAAAAAGTTTGAACTTGGAGCCACAAAGGTAGTCCATGATGAGAACACCTTCTCAACAAATCTTTAAATCTCTCCCACATATCATAAAGAGTCTTAATATCAAACTAAACAAAAAAAGAGATGTCATTCCTCAACCTAGCTATTTTAGCCGATGAAAAATATTTTAACAAAAGCTTCTCAATCATTTGAGCCCAAGTCGTGATAAATCCTCGTGGTTGGCAATGAATTCAACCACTATTTTGTCTTGCTTTTTAAAGAGAATGGGAACAACCGCAAGCATATAGAGTCATCAGTAGTGCCATTGATCTTGAATGCGTTGCAAATATCTAAAAAGTTAGCCAAATGAGTAATTGGATCTTCATCTTGCAAACTATCAAACTAAACATATTGTTGTACCATCTGAATTATGTTTAGCTTCAGCTCAAATTGTTTGCAACAATGGTGGGTCTCACAATACTTGACTCAGCCCCAATTAAAGTAGGCTTAGCATAATCATATATAGTATAAGGAGCTAGAGCCGCAGGAGGTAGCTGATTCCTTTTATTATCACACATCTCCACAATGATATCCTTTTGCTCTTGATCGTCTATTCTGTTGATTTTGCCTTACTTCTCTAACCTCTCTACAATTTCTACGAGCAATCTTTTCAATCTTACCGTCAAAAATTAATGGATCCAATGGGTTTCTTCTAGTCATAAACCAAAAAAACCTACCAGAAGCAAACAAACGAAAAATTAGAATGTAAAAAATTAAATAAAATTATAAATATAAATATAAAAATGGCTAAATTAATAAAAATAAAGTTTTCCTAATATTTTAATCCTCGGCAATGACGCCAAAAACTTGATACAGTCATAAAGCAACTAAAAATTCCACAAAGGTAAGTGCACCTATCAATTAATAGTATGGCCACAGTAAGCAAAAATATCATTCCCACGAAGACTAAAAGTACTAGTAATTATCGTCTTTCTATTATTTAACCAATAAATTAGAATGATTGATTGAAACTAAAATTAACCAAATTAATTAACTAAAGAACACGACAAAGAACAAATTAGGAAAATAAACAATTAACAGTCAAGAAGCGAAATAATACCCAAGAAAAAATTCACTTAGAGATCATTTGTTATTTTATCAATCTAAATTATGCAATTTCTTCACTTGGTATCTTGATCCGTAGAAATCCCTAAATTATGCTAATATCTCTCTTCAAGACTAAGAGCAACTGACTCTAAGTTGATTAATTGAAATTTCTTTCTAATTAAAACTCATTGTTGCATTAACTGGATCTATGGATCCCCTATTAGATTGATTTTAATCCAATAGATTTATGTCATCTTATTTCTAAGATTGCATGCAACTCCACTCAATTATGCTAGATCTACTCTTAAATAAGGTCTATTCTTCCTCTAATTTAAACACATCAACTATGAATTAATAGCCTAGAGATATTAAACCAAGAATTAAGCACACATAATTGAGAACAAGATCCAAGTATTTATTGCATAAAAATAGAAATCAAGTAATAGAATCCATCCTAAGGTTCATCTCCCTAAGTATTTGGAAAATTAGTTCATGATAGCAAATAAAAACATTTCAAAGACAATATTACCACAAGGAATAAAGAAACTCATAATAAACTTTAAAGAAATCAAAATGAGATCTTCAATCTTGATGAAAATCTGCTTCAGAGTTAGCTTCATGGTGTTTTCTAAGTTGTTTTCTTGAATATTCTTTGACGGCTTACTCTCATCTTCTTATCTTTGTCATATATAAGTCTTAGAATGCCCCAAAAACCTAAAAATTGCATTTTTTTTTATGTGTGTTTGGAGTGCAATTTGTGATCTTGACACAATCTGGCACATAGTCGTATGGCAACCTGTGTGGCTCACATGACTGTGTGCCCAGCCTGTATGGGAGAGTCCAGCGCGTGTGGCCTTTGTACCTTGCACTGATTTTCTAATTTTTGCTTGTTTTTCGCTCCTTTTTGCTCCCAAATACTTTCTTAAGTATAAAAACATGAATTTAAATGATTAGGAGCATAAAATTCACCATTTTAAATTGAATAATCATCCAAAAACGCATTAAGAATAAAGCTAAAACATGTTATTTTTAGCACTTATCATGGAATAGAAAAAGTCTCATGTGGGCTATTGTATAGGCCCTTATATAGTGGGGGACTAGATTGCTTATATGTTTAGAGACTACTAACAGATTTGATCCAGTTTCCTGGCAATGATAGTGATGTGACGCCCTTGGATATGATTCTTATGGCGGTTGGGTAATCAATAATTCTAAACTTCTCACGTGCATCTTACATATGTTCAGCGAAGGTGTAGTGTTGTATGAGGCTCACTAAGTTCAAGCTATGGTAAAGAGTGGAAGCAATAGAAACTAATTTTTTTTAAAATTAGTAATGCAAATTATTCATGATGATTTATAGGGTGTAGCTTTGCCTAGAATGGTGTGTAGACATTGCTTGTAACTTTTTTTATTTACCAAAAAAAAATCTTATTTAACCAAATATTTCAATAAAATTAATATTCTTATTTTTATTTTATGTGATTAGTTTTAAAATAATAAAAATAAATTTAATAATATAATCAACCATTAAAACTATATTGCTTAGTTAAAAAACTTAGGTTTTTATATATCATATATAAAACCCCAAAAAAAAATATTCCCCACTCAATAATTGTAGCTTCAAAGATGTGTTATTGTCTTGTCAAACACGAAACTCCAAATTTTAAACTATTGTATTGGCTTCAATTATGTAAAGTTCTTTTCTTTTTGGTTGCGTGGGCATCTGACAGTCCCCGTAAAAAGAGAAATTCCCTAACATTCATGCCTAAAATTGCAAAGCGCCGATCATTTATCTAAAGGAATAAATATGTCTAACATCCTTGTACTATAAGATCACAAGCAATTTAATCCTTATCAAAATAAACAACATACTTTAGCCCTTTATAATGTTTGATATTTAGTAAATAAAGTGATATTAATTATTTTTGTAATAAGGCTTTACTTGGTAAAGTGGAAAAAAATTAAAAGAATGGAAAATTAAAGGAATAGAAAATAATTTTTTAAATTCAAAAAATGTTCTTTAAATAATTTTTTTTCAACTTTTTACATTTTAAAAGTTTTAGAAATATTTATTATATTTATAATTTAAATAATGTTTTGATTTTTTTTTTTCAGAATTCAACCAATCGATGATAGAAACGTTTAGATGCTTTCCACATCTGCATTTATCTTTTGTTATTTCTTTTCTCCGATGTAAGTTTTTAAAGTCGTAAATAATTAATATTGTATTCAATTATCCTTATTTAGTTCAAACATATTCTATCACATCAAGGATTTAAATTCCATTTTTAATTTACATAATATATTCAATGGTAAAGGTACCTTTTTATCCTTAGTTATGTAATGAAAATTAGAAAATGGTACTTTACTTTTTTCTTTCCTTTGATCATTTTTAAATGGTGCTCCTATTATACTAGACAACCTAAAAAATGCATTATACTTTTCTTTTTTTTTGGATATACTAAAAATGCATTATACAAATTGTTTAAACCTAAATTCAAAGCTTTACTTAATGCATATATTAATTTATTTTCTTTAAAACACCTTGTCATGTTCCATCTATCCCCTCCTTTCTCAACAAACAAGTCCCACATCGTTTACAAAAAGCTTAAATTCATAATGAAATAATCATCAAAATCCGATTGATTTGGGGGAAATTAATTGAGCTGCTTTACATGTTGTTATCAAATTTCATCTCTCTAATTTTTTTTAATATTAATCTTATAATAAGTTGTTATTATATTTGTTCTTTTTAATATAATGTTTAAAATTACTTATAGTCTCTCTCCAACCTTTAAATAAGAGGATAATACGCTTCGACGCACTCGAATTCACATCCTCCTATATTGACAACAATACTAACACCAATTGAGCTAAAACTTAATCGATTTCTACCTAAATATGTTAGATTTGAAAGTGAGAGAGAATGGTTAGTTTTTAATACCTTTTTAACTAAAATTTATTTTATCACTCAAAAGTTTATTCCTTACAGATGCTTCCTTTTAATAATATTAAGATACCAACTAATATGCTTATCTTCAAAAATTAAAGAAAATTAAAATACTAAAAATAGCTAAATTATTGTAATACCCTTTGTTGGAAAAATTCCAGTTTGAAAACGGTTTTTTTACACAGCGAAAAATTAAAATTTTAAAAACGGACCCGGTTTGTGATTTTATAACAATAAACATTAATTGAATTCGTACATGTGTTTTGGGACAAGAGGATCCTTAATGTTTTCTAGCTTTCAACCAAACCATATTTTCCGCTATTCTCGTACCACAAATTATTTCGAGTGTGGGTTCGAACCAATTGAATCAAAACACAGAATTAGAAAAAAAAATTCCCTTTTGCTGAAAACGGGAATTCTCTTTCTTTAATAGAAATCGGTAAAATTGTTATTTTGAAAAATATGTTTATAAGTTGAGAATAAATTCTCTCTATTTTTCGGCAGAATAACAATCTCTTAAAAGTAGTGCCAATAGCTTTACTGGTATTATTTATTTATAGGAAAAAAGGTAGAACCCTTGTAGAATTGCAGATGTTTATTTTAAATAGAAAAACAACATCCTACTTAGAGTAGTAGAGGGGTGAATGACTTACCCTTATATTTCTACTAGGGATTTCGCCCCCTTCATGTTATATGAGGGGTTTTGGGCCTCTCTCATATCCGATCCAATTACGAGTACTTCCTGGGCTTTTTTGACCCTATACTCTATAATATGATCCAACCCGATTCGGTTTTTCTATTTCTCAAAATAAACTTAAATATTTACATATCAAATAGTTTTCTTATCCCAAATTTAGCCTAATAAATTTTTTAACAATTTTACCCCTAGTAAAATTTTGACAAATTTACCCTTGGTAAATTTCAAGAAAATTCATTCAATATGTCAGAACTCAACATGTTCACTATGACCGAATGGTTTATTTTCATTTTCGAGCTTCAAAATAGTCCAAAAATATAAACTTATTCTTCCATTATTTTTTAAGTAATCCTATATAGGATCGCAAGCTTCCATTTTCGTTTTTATTTCCATTTTTGGAAACCTACATTCATTTCGAAATGATTTCATTTCTCCATTTTGAAGAAAACAATAATCAATTCCTGAATGTTTCCCATTTCTCTTTTTGTATTCATTCCGTTCATTTTTATTCAAACATACAATTTATTTCAGGTTTCAACAAGCTAGCGGAGGGACCAATTGGACATATATAGTTGAGGCTCAAATGATTTATAATTAAATTCCAACTTTTCGCCTATTAATTGTAAACTCATTTAGTCATGAAGTCATTCCACTATAGTATCGTGACTGAGCTCTCCTCAATGACATACCATTAGCAAAACAACTACTCAGTACTCGTCCAATGACCTTGTCATAAGTGTGTTACCCTTATAGGATATCCTTGATCTCTTTGGGATAATATTCGTTCTCCCAATATGATCCTATTTTATCTCATGGTAACTATTGCATCTTTCTTTATAAAAAGTCAATTACTATCAAATAGTGATAAAGTCATCCATCACAAAAACGGACGACTCGTGGCCACGGTTACTTTTCATCAACCATGTAATGCCAATGAGAGGATATTATTTGCCCATTTTTTGGGCTTTGATTTTCACTTTTGTGAATAATGCTACATATTACAGAAGTTGTATACCCAACGCACCAACTTTCGGTTCTTTATTTATCTAAACTCAAGCTTTTACTAGCATCAAAGTGTACGAGTCATGCATACATAGTCTGCCATCCACTCAGGATTTAGGTATGCCACACTATGAACATCACAAGTGAATAAATCTATAAATAGATTTAAGGTCTTTTCTACTTGGGTCATGTCTTATGTACTGTTAGCCCAATCAGTCACATCTATGTTTGTATCTTTTGGGAGTCATCCACTCCGATGCCCAAGACAAGAGATCTCCCCAATTGGACTTGATAGACGACATATTAGTCTTTTAATCAGTTTTCTCATCTTCGACTAGACTAATGACATGTTTAGGTTTGTCTACTAATACAAGTTATCTTTCCGTACTATGATCCGACCACGTAATACCACTTAGTATTAGTTAAACATTTAGACAACCAATGAGTAAAATCTACTTCCACTTTTCTTTGCATGCAAAAATCATGTGAGAAAAATTATACAAAGTATATTAATTTAATCAATCTATTCGAAAAAAATTAAAAGTGTGTATTGGCGAAAATACTTCACTTAGGCACCAGATTTAACGCCCTTTACCCGACTCGATCGCCAAGTCCGAGTACAAAATAACTTAACACATATCTATTCAAATATGAATACATCTATAGAAAGATTATTCCTCCACATTACTCCTTGAAATATTACAACTTGACACTTTTACTGTTCTAATAATTTTTTACAATTTACAATTCGACCCCGTATAGACTCAACCAACTTCAACCCTGGGACATAGCCTTTGTGGGTGTCCCTCTGTATACATGAATAGCTACCACGCACCATGTAACTCTGGTGGAGTCTAGCTTGGTCCTTCTTGATTTTTCTGAGTCTTTATCTAACCTGCATTCAAGCAATAATTTTATAAGTTCGAGAGAACTTAGTGAGATCTATACATAAAATGCGTGTAAGACTGCATAGTCTTAAGAAATTGAGACTTCTGGCTTAGAATTAAACTTCTTGAATTTTAAAAGAGAATTCACAAACTTAGTTGACAAGGCCCATGCTTTATGCAATCTGAGCCATTTATTGGCAGACTCAGACCCTGGTCTGGTCTTAACCATGTTCTTTCATGGGTCTCACCCATCCCTATCTCTCATTATTCCACATCTCAGATACTCGTATTCATTACTTCTAGCTAGTGACGGTTGGCGTCTACCTAAGTAATTGTTATAATTGCGGTCTTTACTAGAATCCAATATCCTCACTTCTTTGGAGAACTAGTGCCCACAATGCATCACTATAGTACTCACTCTTTCAACCTGTTCCTTTAAGATGCTCCATTAGACGTGTGGTACTCGATGTACTATTTTCTACTAATAAATTGACTTTTATTGGTTAAGGTCTCTTTTCTCTCAGAATTTTTAAATGAATCATACTCGTTTCCCTTTAACCCCTCACCAAATTTTGAACATTGAATTCATTATCACAAATTTCTTTGTCACTAAAGGAAGTCTCAACAATAGGTATATTATCACATATAATTTCATCACAAATAGTATCAGCAAAAGTTTCTTGTTTACACATATCATCATCTTTAACGACATCAATAGAAGAAGACTCCTCACTAGGCTATGTGTCATACTTACTTACTTTGACTTGCAAGGATCGTATGACTCTTATCATCGAATCAAATATAGAGAACAATGAATTTGTTGGATATTCAGAGTCCTTATAATCCTTCACATCACACTACATGCACTTGCTAGCTTGCTCTCTTTGCTCCTTCATAAGTCGCTTAAGCTCGCAAAACTTGTTATGTTTGTACCAATGTTTTTCTTGAAAAGTCCATGAACAATTGAAGGTTGAATGACATTGGAAACAACATGTCCGTGCAAGATTTTTTACAAGTATGACATCTATGTTTTGCCTAAGTTTTATCATTCTCCTCTTCCATACTATGTGTGTGCACCATTTTAAGAATATGAAAGTAAAAAACACTCAAACTGAAAATTGATCAAGTAAAACCAAGGCTCACCATTATGCACTCGCAAGAAAATAAACAACCCTAAGAGACAAAGAAAAGAAGTTAAGATTTTCTCACTTGTAATGTTTAAAGAGTAATCAAACTCAATAATATTAGAAAAAGATGTGGGATCAATTTCTAACAAAGTTGACCTATGGCTCGCAGTTATGCACTCGCAATAAAATAAACAACTCTAAGAGACAAAGAAAAGAAATTAAAATTTTCTCACTTGTAACTTTTAAATAGTAATCAAACTCAATAATATTAGAAAAAGATGTGGGATCACTTTCTAACAAAGTTAACCTAAGGCTCTAAGAAGCCAAAGAAAAACTGGACTACAAAGGAAGTAAATTGTACGGAGAAAGGAGAACAACTCTTTTTGTACCTATTAACATAAGAAGCGAAAATGTGTTAGAATGCATAATAGAATAAGAAAATCCAAAAAAATAAAAGAGAAAACTTAATACTAGAATCAAAGAATATAAACTACCTAGTAGAAAACTTGAAACAGTGGAAAAAACTTGAATTTTTTGTTCAAGGTATTCCCAATGTGCTAAAATCACGAAAACTAAAGTGGAGTCTTTTTCTATGATAAATATCAGATCTGGAAATTTTGGGCATGAATTTCAACCCGAAAAATATTTTTTAAAATTTTTTTATCTTTTCTTAATTTTTTTAATTTTTCCATTTTTCTTTTCTTTTTTTGTGGGAAATTTTTTTAATGTACCAAAGTTCCAAGAAATAGTATATAAACTTTCAGATCAATTTTCATTCATTTATGCACTAAAATAAATGTTTTTCCAAAAATTTCAAGGTAAAAAATAGTTTTTTAGAGACTATTTAAGAAAAATCGATGAAAACAATTTATTTAGTCAAAAGAATAAACTCAAAATGCCCAAATTTGATACCAAATTATAGGGGGAAGCGGACCAAGATTGCATTCAAGTTGATTGACACGAGTGAATTCGAATTTGACCTGAGTAGAGAAAGCCAAACAAATTTAAGAAAACAAAGAAAACAAAAACAATTAAAAAGAAATTTAAGAACAAAGAATAAATATTCAAAATAATAAATAAATAAAAATCAAAAGTGAAAGATGGATAAAAAACTGATGAATATGGATAAAAGATAGTTGGCCAATCGATCCATTTGAGATATAATTCGTAATTTTCCGTAATAATCCCATCCAAAAATTTTGCTCGTGTCATCTCCCGAACTCAAAATAGAGTTATTCAAAGTGCATTTTTGAAGCTAAGAAATAACTCTTCAAATGCTATGCAGACATCTTAGCCTATAAATGCTTGGATCTTGTCCAAAAATTCGTCGCAAGTTGATTGGTCTTTTGAGCTTTAAAATTGACAGCTTGATTGAATTGACTTTAATAAATTTCACCCCATCCTTGATATTTTTTCATGTATCATATAAAGAGATTTTGAACTGATAGTGTGACATGTTGACCCCATTGTCCGATCAACGGTGGTCAATGTTAGGGTCAATGTTTGTCAACCTCTAGGATCAACATGCTACGTCATCGATTCACAATCTCTTTATATGATACATGAAAAAATATCTCCTAAATAATAATATATCTCACAAATAACAATATTCTCTAATAACTACCAAAACCATCAACTATTTACTCAAATTCTTAATAGAAAACATAATTTTCTAATCGAATACTCAAAATTCTATTCGAAACCTAACTTTGTAATTTCTTAAAATTAAAAAAAATTATAATGGCAAAAAAAATTTATAAGTTTTATGGATTTTAAATTTTCTAATTAACAATTTTTTAAGAAATTTTACAAACTTAGGTTTTCATTAGGACTTTGAGTAAATAGTTGATAATTTTGATAGTTTTTAGAGAACATTATTATTTGTGAGATATATTGTTATTTAGGGGATATTTTATTATGTGTTACAATAAAACATATTTTCTATGAACACTTTATATCGGAAGCACTTAGTATTACCATGTTATGGTCCATGGCTTGGTGGTTAAAAGTTAGTGTTCTCATCCTTATAACCATGGTTTGATCCCCTCTTGATAGTGTTTTTTTCTTTTTCTTTTTTTTTCTAAAAGAATTAATTAATAAACATGTTGTTTTTAATTTATTTTAAATTTATGTTCTTAATCAATAACTCTTTTTCTATATAAAAATAATAATAAACTATACAATAAAAAATATTTTTTATATATATCATTATGTTAAATATATATTTATAATTAATAACTCTTTTATTTATATAAAAATAATAAATATGTAACTAAATAATGCAAATATATACTTTGTATATATATATATATATATCATTGTATTAAAATATTTTATTTTTAAAAGTTTCAATTAATTTTTTGATATATTTTTTCGTGTATATAATTTTTATATGTCAAATATAATTGTTTCTCACCTACATTGTGAGTAGAGGTGTGCATGGGCCGGGCTCAACTAAAAATTTAGGCCCATTCATCGGGCTCGGGTCTGGCAGGCCCAAAAATGGGCCTAAATTTTTTCCCAAGCCCGACCCATATAAAAATGCTAAAACCCAGGCCTAGCCCGGCCCACCTGTATTAATTTTTTATATTATTTTATATAATTTTTAAATATATATAATACATCAAAAATACTAAAAAAAATCAAAATAAATATTTTCCAACAAATTGAAAATAAATTTTAAAAAAATATGTAGACTTAAATAACATTAAGATAGATGCAACTTAACAAGCAAATACCTCTAAAATAATAACAAAATTAACAAATACCTTTAAAATAATAACAAAATTAACAATAAAATAAGTTTTATACAATATCCAAATAATAACAAAAAAGTAGTAGCAACATAATAGTAATATGGTAGCAAAATAGGGAGAAAACAACAAGAAAATAACATTCAAAAACAAAAAAACAAAAAAAGCAGTTTTTTTGTCCTGTAGTGAATTCGGGCCGGGGCCGGGCCAAAAATACCTTACACGAGGCCTAGCCCATTTTTTAAACTGTCCTTATTTTTTGTCCAAGCTCATTTTTCGGGCCTATATTTTTGCCCAAACCCTCCCACATTTCGGGTGGGCCTTCGGGCCGGGTGGGCCTTCGGGCCGGGTGGGCCTTCGGGTCGGGTCAGGCCGCCTGGCCCATGCACACCTCTAATTGTGAGTACGATAAATTCTAATATTATAAAATCAAATAATTATTTCAAATAACATTATTATCTTTATATGTAAAATATTTCAAATAATTATTTCAAGTTTTTTTATTAACAACTTTTTATAACTACAAAAATCTATAACTTTTACTCAATCTCCTAGTGAAAACACAATTTTGCAAACTCCGATTAGAATATCAACTTTGTATTCAAATACTCATTCCTAGTGGAAAACACAATTTTGTAACCAAATACTCAATATCCTATTGGAAACTCCAGTCAACGAAATCAACATGCCATGTCATTGGTTCACGATCTTTTTGTATGATACATAACAAAATATTCCCTAAATAATAATATATCTCACTTAATAACAATGTTCTCTAACAACTACCAAAACCATCAACTATTTACTTAAATTCCTAATGAAAACACACAATTTTCTAACCAAATACTTGATATCCTGCTGAAACCCAACTTCGGTGAAAATTCTAAAAATTGTTAATTGAAAATTGCTAAATTTATAATGCCAAAAAAATTATAATTTTTATGATTTTAAAAATTTTCAATTAAAAGTTTTTTTACATTTTTTTTAAGAATTATTTCAAATCTGGGTTTCCAACAAAACTTTGGGTATTGTATTTAAAAAATGTACTTTTAATTAGGAATTTGAGTATATAGTTAATAGTTTTGGTAGTTATTAGAAGTTTATGAGAATAACCGGTTAAAAATTTTGTCTTTTATAAAAGTTCATGGGAAGCTCATATTAAGAAGCTCACCTAAGAATTTCGGTACTAAGTCTGTTCGAAATATATTAATTAAACATGTATACAAATAAAATATACAATACAATTTATTAATTAAACATGTATACAAATAAAATATATTTTCTATTCTACTTTATTTAAATAAAAATTTCATTGAAAACTTCATTTAAGTAAAATTTTTAAAAAAGTTAGTAAATTTTAAAACTTTATTTAAAAATTTCAAAATTATTAAGTATCACACAATCAACCCGGGATAAATAAAAAATAAAAAACTAGTTATATTGTATTATATTATATTGTTTTGTCTATTTATTTAATTATTTGAATTAATTTGGGATATTTTGAATTATTTATTGTTGGTAGATTTGTGGGTTAAGTTTTGGACATTTTATTTTAGATTATTTTTATATTATTTCTTGTTTAGGTTTTGGATTAGATTTTTAATTTAAGTATCATAGATTTTAGATTTTTAATTTTTAATTTTTTTATTAAATATTAAATTTTAGAATTTTAGTATCGGTTAGGATTTATTTTGCAATTTAGATCTTAAGTTTTACTAAGTTGGAATTTATTTTCTTAATTAGGTCTTAGGTTGTAATTGGTTAGAATTTTATTTTGCTTTAAATTAGATTTAAGCTCTAATAGGGTAGAATTGAATTTCTAAATTATGTTTAAGTTTTCTAATAAATTAGATTTATTTTTTAGATTTAAGGTTCTTATAAGTTAGAATTATATTTAGGGTTTTAATAAGATAAATTTATTTTTAGGATTTTTTAGTAAGTTAGGTTTATTTTCTAAATTAGATTTTTAAGCTTAAATAGGTTTAGATTTTGAATTTCTGTACATTAGAACTTAAGTTTTTAATAGGTGGATGAAATTAGAATTTAAGATTTAATAGGATTTTATTTTAAGTTTGATAGAGTTAGGGTTTTTTAATTTTAATAAAATTAAATTTTAGGCTAAATTACCAATAGTCACTCAACTTTGATTCAACTGACAAAACAGTCACTCAAGTTTCAATTCAGTCACTCAACTTTCAGAAAATGAGAAAACAATCCTTTTAATCATTTTCTATTACAGACGTAACGGAAAAGTGACATGACAATTGATGGATTCCTAGTTGTCATTAATCAGCCAGCTGGACGTTAAGCACCAATTTAAACAACCCCTTTTATTGCCAGTTTAAGGTTTAGGCTATAGAAGAAAAAAAAGAAAGAGAAGAAGAAGAAGAGAAAAAATAGAAAGTTGCACCAACTTGGGGATTTGAGTAATATCAGTAATCCATTAGAATTTATGGATTTGGCATAATGATGAATGAAGCTCCTCGAAGTTGCAAAGTTCCTTTGCTTTCCTTAACTAGGAAAGTCCTTCTCCACCAGTTGCTTTATTTCAAGCTTAGATTTTGCTTCATTTATATAAATAGATGTAAACTTGAGCAGAGTGGAGTTAAAAATTTGAGTTTGTAGGGGTTGGTTTAGGACCCTGGTTGACTCCAACTCAGCTGAAATCCTCGTACTCTAACAATGTTTCGACGGCCACCATATATAATTTTTAATAATTAAAAGATTTGATTCATTACCCATAACCTTCACTTAAAGCTTTTGGATTAAGTTGTAACCTTTGAAACTTGGATGTTACTCCATCTAAAATGTGGGCGATGCAAATATAGCCTCGGGGTTCTACATTTCCGAGTTAATCAAAGTGATCATTTGATAGAATTGAGCAAAGATGTTATTGTTAAGTATCTGAGAAGCTTTGGACTGTTGTGGCACTGTGTTTTTTTCTTTTCCAACTCAATCAGTTTTCCCATCGTGGTTGACAGCTAATTGTTAATATATGACGAATAGACCTTGCAATTATATTAGATGTTTGATTAACTGATCAAATGAAACCTATATGACAACTGGTAAATGTGATAAATTTCGGTAAAAGGATTATGGAGGTCAGATTTGAATTGTATTTTGTCTTGTTTATTTAAAAAATTAGTAAATTAGTTTATATATATTAGATTAAAGAGCAAATTATACATTCTATTAAAAATTTCATCCATGAAAACACACCAAACACGATGACAACATTGTTTCTGATCTTTTACAAAGATTAAAATGCAAGGGGAAAAAAATAGAGGATTTTGATGGTGAAATGGGAAATTTTCCATGAAATTTTCTCCAACACTTGTTATTTTTCATGGTTATTGCAGATACGGGATTTTGCTGTCGGCCTAATCAAATAGACATATCATATGATCACAACAATCTCATGTCCTTTCTCCCTTCCCTTTCCTATAATTGATGAGAAAGTTTACCACACACAATCAGTTGCTCTTATCTGTTTCATTTTCATTAGATTTTGTACCTGCTGCAACTGTTAATTTTCTCATTGAATTTTGTATAATCAAACCGATATAAACAAGTTTGTTTACTTCAAGAAAAGAAGCCACATTGCATGGAATGCTGGGATGTAAAACATAAATGTAATCTCATATTTAACATACTGAAATTAAACAACTTTAATTATTATAATTTTATGCAACTAATGAATCATGTGAACAAAAGTTTTTCATTTTAAAGATGAAATATGTTGAAGCCATCTTCAATTCTTTTAAACTAATTTCATACTCGTTTATATGTACCATTTCTACATGAAAAAGAAAAAGGCAATAATTGATTTAACTTGGAGAAGAAGTTGATTAAAAAGGGGAAAAAACTGAAAACTAGGCCTAGCATTTAAGTTTTATCATCCCCCTTTAAAGGAGTTCTTGCAATGAGCAATTGCAGATTGAATTGCAGCCTGCAACTCTTCCATGGTGCTATCACTAGTTGACCCTGTGGTTGCAACAAGAAGACCACTATTTGTAGGAGATGTCCTCATTGAAGCAGGAGCTGAATAATAGCCTCTTTTCCTTCCTCTCAACTCTGATTTTTTGTTTCTCAAACTCAAATTACCTGAAAATGAGTAAGCTTGTGTATGGTGGAGTTTCTTCTCTCTCTTTCCTATGAAGAACAACAATGGCCGAATCATCCTCATGTACCTCTTTAACGCATTACTCAAATCCAATCTCATCTTTTTCTTGCCATGTTTCTCTTTATCTTCTTTTTCTCTAACCCCTTTTTGCCGCCTTGGTAAACCAAACAAAGAGAAAGACTTTGACTTGTTCTTCACTTTTGCTTCTTCAACGGTGTGGCGTTGATGATGATGATGATGACTGATACTGCTATCGCTTTTGCTGGTGGGTTTTACGGGTTTTGGATCATCAACCAACTCTGTTGGTGGAACGTTGAAGCCGTCCAATGAATTGGTGGATGAACGTGGGGAGACAGGGAGGTGAGAAAGGAGATGAAGAGGGAGCAAATGGCCATGAAAGAAAAGGTCATCAGCCGGAGACAAATCAACGGCGATTGAAGATGGGGTCTTGGTTTTATAATTGGAGGAAGAATGGAGAGAGACTGTGAAGGAGAATTCATGAGAAGGAGAGGTTGAAGGTGTTGAAACAGGGGAGGATAATATGGATGACCCTTCTCTTATTTCCTCCGTTACTTTGCTTTCTTCAGGTTGCTGATAAGCATCCATGATTGGAAAATAAAGCTACCTTGAAACCAAATTTCTCCCAAGTATGTTTATGGAGATAAGGGGATAAAGAGCTTGGGTTTAATGTGTCATATTCACTCATATATTTGGTAACCTCCTTTGTATCAGTCTACTAAATGAGAGAAAGGGTGCGGTGGCAACTCATAATTGGGTTTATTTTGCAATGTATTTTGTTTTGTGTCACAAAAAGAGTTGGTGGGTTGAAGTAAAATGGTTGGGGTGCGCTATACATACCATGTTTCAATGTACTGTTAAGTAAGATTGAATTTAAGTTTTTGATGAATTTAATCTAGATTCAACGTGATTTTCGATTACGAAAGAAGTTATTTTCAAAATGGAAGAAAATTTTAGATAATAAACATCCAAATTTGGCCAGAGCAGGCGGATGGATTGGAATGGCGAAATGGGAAACTTTTATTCTTGGGATATATAAATATAAAACTGAGTTGTTCTGCCATAGAAAGTGAGTCATGTTCGCATAGGCACAAAATGTGCATTCAATTCAATTGCAATATTTCAAAGTTGGAATTGAAAATTGAAGTATAGGACTAAGACTTGGTAAACCTTTCTTTTTCTTTTTTCTTTTTTCTTTTTTTTTTTTTTTTGTTCTAATCATAATGTCTGAGTTAAAAAAAAAAGCAAAAAAGTTTGAACAAGAGTCATGTTTTATGAGGGAATGATGTCATTGTAAGAATTGAGAGGTGAGGGGATATCACTTCAGGGCAGGAGACGATTTGAATGTCTTTAAAAAGTTGAGAGTCTACTTCCACGATTTGATTTTTTACATTTTTTTTCTCTGTTTTTTTAATTATTTTAGTCATAATTCATATTGGATGGACACCTTTTCACACTCCAATTTCAATATTTTAAACTGATTTTCTTCAATTATGACCTTTTCTGTTTTACCAAACAAATAAATAAATCCTATTCATACCTTTAAAATTTATTTCAAGTCCAAATAATTTCGTTAATATTATACTCATGGAAGATAAATCTAATTTGTAAGACTTTCAATTATGAATATAGAATTGTAAGATTTACGAAATTTTATATCGGTGACGTGATTTTTTTCTTTCATTTTTAAAACTGTCATATAATTCAGTTTAACGAAATCCATTTGACAATGTTATCTATTGAATTGTAGTTACTTAATAAATAAATAAAAAGTAGAGTTAAATTTTAAAAGTAGGAATTGAAAGGGGATTGAAAGCATAATTAAAACAAATGAGATGGGACTGACGTCATAATCCGTCATTTTAAACATTTTGTGGAGTTCATAGTTTCAACACTTCCACTCCCCGTTTTGAAGAATTTAGATAAACAGATACAAAAAGTATCTTGACAAAAAAGATTATGCATAACTGCAAATAATGTCATAAAAATAGACCTAATTATGTATAAATGTAAATAATTGTGGAGATTTCTAAATTAAGAATTAGATTGTATTTTATTTTCTGTACTAAGAAATGAGTAAATTAATTTTTATATGTTAGATCAAAAAGCAAACAAGTCATTTCTGTTCTATCTATTTCTACTATTAAAAACTGACATGGCTGACAAAATAATCAAACAATTATACATGACGTACCATGTATACTTTATGCTGATATATAGAGACCAATTTTAGACAGTAAAAAAATAGATAAAATTTTTAACAAAATAATTAATTTTCTATTCAATCTAACATACAAGAATTAATTTATCTATGTTTTAAATAGAGGAGACAAAATGTAAAAAATATACTTTTACCACAAATAATTTGATTGCTAAAGATAGGATATGATGCAAAAATAGGTGTCTCTTATATATTTGAACGACTCAACTACATTGATGCTTTAGTCATGATCTCAACAGTAGGCTAAGGCAGGCAAATTCCAAAGGTGATGACTGAAGTAAAGCATGACCGAAGTGGGATTAAGATGAATGAGAGGAACTAGAAAGGGAAGCCAAAAGTTTTCAAGAGTTAGGTGAGAAGGGTGAGCCCACACACACGTGTAACAGAGGTGAAGAATTTTGTTCATTTAGTTATGGTCAACATCTCAATCATGGTGACATGATTTTTGGACTGCCTCATCTTCTGCCACTCAAATATCCCCCTCTATTCTCAAGCCAAGAATGTGAAATGAAAAGGGTACATAAAACAAAGATCCCACCTTCCACCACCACGTAACAAAGATCATTTGACCTTTGTGTGGGGAACCTCTCCTTCTGCCTCTCTCTCTCTCATCAAATCATCATATTAGGATTTAATCATGTGAAGATTAAATTGAGTTTCTCAATTCAAAATAAACATCAAATCATTTAAGTTGGTCTTATTATATCTTGGTTTTCATGCTTAATTTCAAACTTGGTATTAAAATAAAATTAATTTTCAATAATAACTAAAACTGGTGAAGTTAGATTATGCTAGCAAGCTATGGCAATTTTAATGTAAAACATTTGAATTGTTGGTGAATTAAGTTTGAGCACTTGAACAGAACACAGAATACTTAAAAGAGAAAGGTGATCAATAGCACAAAGCACCAAATTATGTATCAAGTTATTATTTTTAAACTTTTATTCGATATTAAAGTATATATTATTATGCAAAAGAATAACAAAAAAGTAATCCTCAAAAATACAATGAAATGTAATGATGATATGTATTTTTTAATAAAAATGATTATTTGTATTTTACATTAATAAAAATAGTTTATTGAACATTGAACAATGTATAAAACGAACGTTAAGTTCTATAAAGAATTTTTTGCAGAATTTTTTTATGTTCAAAGTTTTTTATGTGGTAATCTAAGAGAAATTTGAGTCATTTTATAGGAAATATTTTGTGAGTTCATACAGACACAACAATTCAAATTAGGTATATGTTCAATAGTTTCAATTCCTGGTTATAAATAGACATAATTTTTAATAGCTAAGAGACATAACTCGTCACTTTTAACCCTTTAATTATAACTTTTGGATTACTTGTAATTATTGAAACATTATAAAGATTTTGAAACTATTCCAATAATCTCCCTCCATTTTTAAAATATTTTAGATTTTTGATAACTTTCGAAATCAAATGCATAACTGAGTGTATCTTACCATTGAACCTTAATATGTTGAAAATATGTTAAAATTAATTGAATTTAACTCTTAGACTATGCTTTGAACCAACTATGTCATTTGATTAATCGAGCACATCTCAAACAATAGTTTCAATGCTAACAAATGCACAATATTCGGGGACATTATTATCCTCATATGTCTATGTCTACTTTTCTTAAGTATTGTTAGAACCAAGCCCTTAAGCTCCTAAAAATAATCACACATCATATTGACATAGGTAGATCCTGTCAACAGTGTTCTCATAATTATAACACTAACGTATTTATTTTATGAGTCCATTAAAAGTATATTACTCAACCTTCCATTGTTATTATAGTTGCACTTTTACCTTAGGATAGATTTATTCTATAGTGTTAACAATCACGTATTGATTGCGTAATTTAAATCATGGAAATCATGATTTGACATTATATCAAGAATTTAGTTAAATTTTCACCATAGGTGAGTTTAATTAATGGGCATGAGTCTCATGCCCTTCAAGAGTTTAATTAATGGGCATGAGTCTCATGCCCTTCAAGGCTTATTTACTTATATCTTTAGCAAGACTTTTTGTTAAAAAATTCGGAAAATTTTCATTTAACCCCCCAAAATTAATATTGATCAGTTTGTTAAAATTAAATTATTAGATGTAGATGTCTTAACTTAATGTGTTTAAACCTTCCATTATATATTTGGTTATATGTGATTGTGCTCAAATGTGTAGTAAAATAAAACAAATTTTTTAGATTTTTGAAATAAGACATACTTGCAACCTTCTGAAAGTACACAAGTCAGGGTAATATAAAGCGATAAGGATAATACTAAGGGTGTGTTTAGTATTACTTCTAAGAATCACTTTTAGGATAAAAAGTATTTTTCGAGAAAAGCATTCCTAAACAAGCTGCTTTTTGAGAAAAAAATGATTCTCTCAAGCCAAAAATTGGCCCAAAAACACTTTTTTAAGAAGCTAAAAATTTTAAATTCTCCCTAAAAGTGCTTTTTCCCCAAAAATATTTTTGAGAAGAATTACTAAACTAGGCTTAAGTAACAAACACAATAGAAGTAAGCAATGCAAGAAACACTAGGAAGTAAAAGGTTAAGAAAATGAAATTTCATATCTGACTTGAATTAACTAATTGAATCGAGTATTAATTCTAATAGAATTGTTCTTTATTGAAAAAATAAGTAATTTGTAGATAATGGTGAGAGGAAATAAGTTAAAGTGCATAAAAGTAAATAACTTGAAAGTAGAATGAAAACAAGAGAACTAAGTTAGTGATTAGAATATTGATTGAATTCAATATACTTAACATGTGCTACTTATGGCATTGGTAATTTGAATTAACACTTAATGGTCTCTCGAGTCTAACTAAACTTTACATTAGATTTGAATTAAGCAATGGATTAAACTCATAATCACCACTTTTGCATGATCAGATAGGTTTTATGATCCCCTTGCATATTGCCCAAGTAATCTTCTCAGAGCTTAACTTAGTAATAACATCAAACAAATTATTAATTGTCTTTATGGAACTAAGCTTACTTCAATAGTCAACCATAAATATATGTGAATCTTGTAGATTAAGTGCTTAATTCATTAACTTAGTCAAGACCTAACACAATAAGCATTTAACACATAATGGGGTTGAAAAACAAAATATGAAGAATTGAAAGTATTAACAAAAGATAAATAAGAGAATTTAAAAAAAAAAAAAGTTGTAATGGAGGATGACATTTTTAGATATTTTTTAGCCTCAGTTTTAGGTATAATTATAGTTATATTTTACATTGCAATTACTTTCTATTGTTTTAACCATATTTCCTATTATACTTGTGAGACTCTTAATAGATATGTGTGTGCATATATCTATAAGTTAAAATATGTCATAAGTCCATGTACTCTTCATAAATTTAGAATTTAGTCATGTGCTTGTACTTTTGGGAATTTAGTCCCTTTACTTTATGAATTTTAAAATTTAGATCTAATTGTTAACAATGTTAAAATTATTTTGTTAAATTCAAGTTCATTACAATGTCATTTTTCTAGTTACATTGCTACCAAGTGAATTTTTTTTAGTTCAAAATCTCACACAGATAAATTCAAAAAAAAAAGTAGCATTGTTAACAATTGGTCATGAATTTTGAAATATAAAAAGACTAAATTCTTGAAAATTAAAGTATAAGGTATCACACTCCAAAATAGGGCTTAAGAGCTTTAGGGATATTTTATGAATTTTAGCCTTAGAGTGCTCGAAATTCTGTGATATGGCCTATCAGTAATGTTTTCAATTATGGTTTTTAGAAAACTAAATCAATTTCTGAAAATGAGTTTTCGATACCTTTAATTTTAGAAAAAGGATTGATCTGTAAAAGAGTCAAAATTGTGAGTTTTAAAAAGCAATTAGACCAAAATTTAAAAATCAACCTATTTTTTCCTTCCCACCTATAGTGTTTCACCTTAACCCTAACCCTTCCCCAAAACTAGTGTTGCCGTCCCTTGATTCTCTCTTACTATTTCAATCAATTTTGAACTCTAATTCCTAATCCTCTTTTATTTCTATCACCTTTGAACCTTAAACCTCTATAAAAGACCGAGAAAAACACCCAAAAACACCATAGATTCCTCTATTGTCAAGCTTGTGGGTTTTTCGGATTTTCAATCAAATGCTCGGTTTTTCATCAACTAAGGTAACAATTCATCTTCATGTTAGTTTTAAATGTTATTTAGTCTTTAAAAACAAATTTTTAGCCATTAAATCGCATGTTTCGAATAAAAGTCAAAAATTGGGTCTTTAATGGTGGATTTCGAGATTTTGCATAAAAACATGATTTAAAAATGTTTTTCAACTTGTTTTAACATAATTAGAAGGTTTCTAACTTTACTTTGACATTTCGTTAAAGAATTATTAAGTTTTAATGAATTTTCAAAAAATAGTTATAAAACATGCCGAAAAAGTTGATACAATGAATTGAGTATTTTATTGTAGTTTAAAGGTTGATAATTAGTCGTAGGTGAATTATAAGATGAACCGAATTGGTTTTAGGAAAAATATTAAGTATAGATCGAGATATTCAATTTTAAAGTTTACTATGTTATAAGTTTGGTTACATGGGAACATAGCTTAGGCTTATGTTTTTTATTGCTTGTGGTGAGTTCTTAGTGATTATTGAATGCATTGTTATGTGAATTATTGTGTTGAAGTTCCAGATTCGATAGGACCTTTTACAAGTAGAGATAAAGACAAGGAAAAGCTAGTTTGAGCTTTCGACTTTTCAGCGAAAGCGTAGTTGGTGAGTGTTTGGAATAATTACTTATGTGCATGATTTAGCGTATTATTTGCGAATTTAGTAGTAGCCTAAACCCCTACTCTAAATTCCGAGTGTAAGCTTTCTCATACCTGTGTTTTCTTGTGAACAAATTGCTTATGTGTTTGTAAATATGTGAATTGAGATGGGATGCTATAACATGTGATATGTGGTTATGATAATTGTTGTGGAAGTGCAAATATGTACATGTTATGTATATGTTAAATGTTAGTGACAGTGTTTTGCTAAAGATGCAAATATGCAGTGATTATGCACGAATATTCGGTAAGTGATATGTGTTTGACTTTGGATATTTTGGCTTTGTGATCTTGAAATCGTTGGATATAGTTGACATGCTATAGGATTGTGAGTACTCACATATATATACAGTGATTTTGGGCTTTGAGGCTCTGGGACATGTTGGAGGGATAAAGGAATGTGAGCTAAGCTCCATTCAATGGGACATGTGACGGGAAATAATGAAAGTGTTAGCTTTATGCTTCATTTTTAGGTCATATTTGACTCTATGAGTCTATGTTTGATGTGTCAGAGATCTGTGTATCAGATGAGTGATTATAAAGCTCACTTTTATGTTTCATAGCTCAAGTGCCAATTTATCTCAACTTATAAATATATGTGTATTATGATGTGTGTTTATATGACATGTGACCATTATGCAATTTATCTATAAAGATGCTTTAGAATATTGCGGTATATGTTTGAATGTTATGTGATTTTATGAGTATTATGACATATGCTTAAACATCATGAGATTATATGAGTATGGTGATATATGCTTGTATGTTGGGTGACTATATGTGAAATATATTATATGCTTAAAAGTGAATATGTTCACCATGTAAAAGAACTAATAATAATGCACGAGTAAGTATATTATGACACTAAAGTTAGAATTGTTAAGGTTATGTTATATAGTTATTTCATTAATGCTTGATGAACTGTTTGCATGGTAGTTGTTCTAGGCATTCACTCCTTCCTTAACCATTGCAAATTAGTTATGTGTCGGTGTGAGCGGTGTGGTTTCCGAGAGGTGATCCAAGCAAGACTTTTGCATTATTTCATAGGTGTTCTATATTTATTTACATTTTGGAGAAAAAGGCAATATGGTAGACTCGTTATAGCCCCTATTGATTTCTGGATATTATGTTGGTTTTTGGTTCAGTTTATAAGGATTACATGTTATTGTGATGCTTGGGTTCATGAACATGAGAATGATTGACATTACTTGCTCGAACACGATTTTGCGATATTAAACTGTTAATTAGCCTATTGTATGATTATTTGTCGAAGTAATTGATGTATGATGTTTAGAAATTAAATTGGAATGGATTAATTGCTTATGTATGTTGCATTTTTGAGGTCTGGTGCAGAGGTATCGATAATTGGGTCTTAAAATCGATACCTTTGTATTTTGAAATGTGCAGGAAGTCAGAATAGAGATTTGGTATCGATACCTTTACTTGAGTATTGATACTCAGGGTAAATTTGTCAATACTTCACGACAGGTACCAATAATTTTCGAGACTTTGATTTTTAATCAAGAAACAGAATGCAAGTTTGGTATCATTTTTCCAGGTGGTATCAATACCACTTAAAGAAAATATCAATACCTTAGCCTACGGACTTGGCTTGAGAATTTTGCTGAATAGACCTTATCCATGTTTTATTAGGTTTAAAAGACTATTTAATGTAAGTTTAGCACGTGATAATGATAACTAGCTAGTATGATTGACTTAAGACCGATGCGAATAGCAAACTGATGGATGCTATGTTGGAATGAGCTTTTACTTGTTGGTTATGACATGAGACAGTGGTATGACATCCTAATATTCGGGCTTGGTGACCAAGCCGGGTATAGGGTATTACATAAGGACTAAATTTCAAATTTGTAAAGAATATAGGGACCTATGGTATATTTTAACCATATATATACATACATTTTTATAACAATTACTAAAAGTAGAGAGAATTTACTCTTTTTCATGGTATCATGAACTTCAAGTTGAAACTCTATATGCCTGATCTTTTCTATTTCTTCTTCTTTTATAAATTCATCCATCATGTTAGAGTTGGAGCAACAATTTGTCTCCACTTGAACTTCTGTTATAGATGTGACACCTATTTCAATGCTATCTCCATCCTTTTTCCTAATGTCTTTCACTAGATCCTACTGAAACTCACTTCTACAAACTGTTTACTTTGGAAGATAGAATTTATACATATGCTTCAAGTCTTTGTTGTTGAACATCATGTAGATAGTTCGAAGGAAATTTCGTCTCAACTTACAACCAGTTTTCAAATCAATCCAGCTTATGCATTGAGGGTTTGTCACAATCATATTGTAACAGCCCGATTTTTAGTGGCGTCAGAAACAGTGGTTCGAGACCACCAAATTCAGTGAGTAAGCTTTTAAATTTGATTATTTTATATTTACGAGTCAAATGTGATTTTAGAAAGATTTTTGAATTAGTAATTTGTGTTTAATAAGGATTTATTAAGTTAAGTGGTTTAGAAAACGAGGCATCGAGACCTCGATCTTATAAACTGAGCCGTAAATATTTTTATAAATATTTACGAAGTGTTATTAAGATTGTATTAAAGTTTCGTTAGAATATTTTAATGTTTTGATAGTTAATTAATTAAAATGGACTAAACTGAAAAAGGTGCAAAACTTGATAATTAAAGAAATAGTGATTAAATGAATTAGATGTTAAATGAGGGAGGACTTAAAGAGTAAATAAGCCTAAAATAGAAGGTTGTGGCGGCATAAGCAAAAAAAAACAATGAAATTAGGTGATTTAAGGGCAAAATTGTATATTTTGAAAAATTAAACAAATAAAATATCAATTAAAAGATTTTCTAGACATTTTCTTCATCAATATTCAGCCAAAAACAGCCATAGGAGAGCTCATAAAGCTGTTTTTTCATATTTTTACATCATGTGAGTTCAATTCTTGCTCTTTTCTTGAAATTTTTGTGTTTTTAAGACTTTTACAAATAGGTCCAACTATCTATTTCATTAGTTTTTGATTTTATTGGTAATTTTGAAAGTTACCATTCATGAATAATAAATTTTTTTGATAAATTAATATGGATTTAGAGCTTTAATTTTATTGTATGATGATTTTATAGAGTAATTTTGATAGATATTGATTTTAGGACTAAATTGTGAAGAATTAAAGAATTAGGGTTTGGTATTAAATTTCTATGTATCAAGGGCTATAAGATAGCCTAGAATATATAGATGAAGTATCAATTGAGAAAAATTAGTTCATTTGATATACTAATTAGTAAGGGGACTAAATTGCAAAAGTTGTAAAATTTGGGGTAATTTTGTAATTTAAAAAATTGAGGGGTATTAATGGTGAAGTGAATTGGAACTGAAATATGTGCTAATGAATGGATAATTTTATATTTTAGATCAAGAGCCCATAGATAATCGTGAAAAAAGAAAATTAGCAAATTAGTCCCTGAACTACTACAAATATTACAATTTAACCCAGGTAAGTTTGTATGGTTAAAATTTAATATTTATTTATTAACTTGATGAATGTTAAGTATTTATTCATATCTATTGATGAAAATAAAATTGTTGTTGAATTATGAAATTGAATTAAATGTTCCAAAACGAGTGGAACGTTGGATTGAGTACAATCGTTCTGTGGCAAATAATGAATTGACGGTAAATGCAAAGGATGAATTGATGGCATATTACCCAAGTAAACCGAGGTTCAGCATTTGTTGCGAACTTTCGTGTTTACTTTCTGTTTAGCTCTCACGAGCTTCTATTAACTCATATGAGCTTCCGTTCAACCCTTATGGGTTTTCGCTTAGCACTTATGTGCTTCTGTATAACCTTCATGCTTTTGAATACGATGTACTCATATCCGTAAGTTGTTCTCCAACTTGATAAGATTTGGTAAAAGACTTATGTGAATGAAATTAAAAGTTTTATTGATTATTATTGATATTGAATTGAAGGAAGTGGGTTCATCGATTTATGTTGTGTTTGACAGGGAGATTGAATGATTAATTTACTATTTAATTTATTATATTAAGTTCGGTAATATTTATGTTTAACCTATCGAACTTACTAAGCTTCATTAAGCTTACTTGTGTTGTTTAATGTTATTGTAGATTAACGTAAGGTCAGGAGATTGGATCAACACATCAAGCCACACAATCCAACTCATTGGTCACTTTTGCAACATGTACTTAGATTTATATGGCATGTATAGGACTATAATGGTTGGTGTAAATATTAAGAGTTATACTTTGACTGTATTTCTAATCAACTTAAATGGGTATGGATTAATCATGCATGAGGTATGTTTGGATTGGTTAGGTGATGGTTAATTAATAAGTATATTGAAGCATGATTTGAACTAGAAAATTAGTGAAATATGCATATAGATGTATGTGGTTAATTTTGGTATCGCCTTAGAATTTATGGTATATATCAAAATATCTAATAATATGCGCTTAAAAGTTTTAGTAATTCGTTAGGAATTTTTGTATCCTTAGAATTTTTGGTATCTAAGAAAATATCTAATTATATAATGTTAGGAATTTTAGTATTTCATATCTGGGTTATCCCAATTTCTTTTTTATATGAACATATTTGGTTATTTTAATTTGGCTTAAAACATAATTTGATACTTGAGTTTGACACTTTTTTTAATGTGGTACTAACATTATTTTTTATTCAATTTGGTACATGTATTTGACAAAAATTATATATTTCGGTATGTAAAGGTAATTGTTAACCTTTTAGTATTTAATTCGGGTTTTAAGGTTGATTTGATGAAAGTTAATTGCTAAATACTATTAGGTTTGAATTTTTCATGATTTTTTAATAGAATAAATTTAAAGTTAGTAGCGAATTTGTTTAATTTTGGGTTTAATTTGTCATACAATCTAATGGATGTTAGGAATTTTAGTATTTCATATTACGTTATCCCAATTTTTTTTCATGTGAACATATTTAGTTATTTTAATTTAGCTTAACACATAATTTGGTCCTTGAGTTTGACACTTTTTTTAATGTCGTACATGTGTTATATTTTGGTCCAATGTAGTACTTGTATTTGACCAAAATTACATATTTTGGTACCTAAAGATAACAACATTAACTTTTAGTGTTTAATTCGAATTTTAGAGTTGATTTGATGAAAATTCATAACTAGTTAATAATATTAACAATTAAATTTCATCAAATTAACCCTAAAACATGAATTAAACACTAAAAAAATTAACAATTACCTTTGAATACCTAAATATATAACTTTTGTCAAATACAGATATCAAATTAAACAAATTAAACAAAAATGTGTTAAAATTGGATACAAAATGATAACACTTATTAACCAAAACAATATAATTTTCTTCCATTTATTATAAATACCAAATTGTTAATGATTATCCATAAAAATATCGATATTTTCTTAAAGTTTTATATTTATACTAAAGTACCTAATTATAATTTTGATATAATCTTAGAGCTCTAAAAAATTTTGATATTCCCCTAATATAAAATTGAATAAACTATAAAAATAGTCATTTTTATTTACTTCGGATTACATTTTAGTCACTTATGTTTGAAATGTTACGTTTTAGTCACTTACGTCATTGTTTTGTTACTAAGTGGTCACTCTACCGTTAAGCTCCGTTACCTCCCTAACTGTGGTCCTACATGGCAGTCCAAATGGGTTTTAAATGCCAACTTGGATGTCTTACGTGACAGTTCAAATTAAATTTATTTAATTAAAAACCTATATTCATCCTAACAACTAGATATCCAAGTTGACATTTAAAATTCATTTGGACTACCACGTAGGACTACTATTAAAGAGATAATGGAGTTTAACGGTAGAGTAACCACTTAGTAACAAACGATAACGTAAATGACTAAAATGTAACATTTTAAATACAAATGACTAAAATATAATTTGAGACAAATAAAAATGACCATTTTTATTGTTTAGAGTAAAACTTCTCCTCAATTTATATTTAAAGTCACACCAAAACTGCCGTGTGTTACACCCCATCACATGTTGGGCGGACAAACCATTATCAAACATAAACCTATCAAATAGTTGATTGACTATTCATATCATATGGTAATTAAAAATAATTTAACAATAATGATTGTTAAATTATTAATCACATAATACTAACCGATACAATTGTAGTTTAGAGCTATGGTAATAACATCTTGTAACAAATTAATAATATAATGGCAAACATGAAAATAAATATATTTTATAATACACGCACAAATAAAGTAATTGATAGTAAAATATATAATTACATCACTAAAAATATTATATTAAAATAATATAAAGTGCTAGTTAGGGAAAATAATGCCAACAATAGCAGGTCTATGTTGGACATGGAAATCACAATCTAAAGATTAAGCTTACAGCTAAAATATCAGTACATATATCTATTGCAGGTCTTGGGGTTAAGCAGATCTATGAACAAAAGGCAATGGCAAAGGAATTCCATCTAACCCTGTCTGACCTGGAACATTAATATTAATAAATCAGAAGATAATAGCGTGATAGACTAGTTTTCTCACAGATTTATTTATTAATTAATATGAAACAACATGTGCTTAAGATGTCAATGGAGTGAGAGATAAGTTGAATGTCCCATTCCAAATAACTTCAAGTAGGTCCCAATCCCACAAGATTAGCAAAAGCATGAAACAAATTGCAGGTGTCTTTATCAAGATTCTACTGCACATACTCTACTTTGACAATGTTGAATTAATATTTGATGCTTTAGAAATATCAATGACTATCTTACTTTAGCAGTATTTATCTAAAATCATTACCTAAACTGACTCCGCTGGCATGGTTCCAACATTATAGCAGCTAACTTTGTTCGGAATCCTTCACCCTTATAATGTAAACCTATAAAAGGAAACAGTGAGAATGACTCAGAAGTTGATCCACATAGACACAAGGGCAAATAACAACAGAAAGGGATAGTCTGCAATAAACATATAGGACCCTATTTAAGTGGAATCACCTTAAATGTTGTACGTTGGAGTAACTGAAACACGATTGCATCACCATCGACCAACCCGTGAGCGACTGCAAACCCTTTCCATCCACCGCTAAGTCCTGTTTTTTTAGCCAAATATATGGTTGGATACTCATGGCCTTCTTCATCTACCAAAGTCATGACCTCATCACGCTTGGGAAGATTTGTCTTGCAGAAATGGACCGGTAGGCCCTGTCATCAAATTAACTCACAGAACTTAATGAGGAACAGACCCCCTTTCCCTTTTTGTCTTTTTTAAGACCAGCACATGGATGTCATATGAAACCTAGATTATATGAGTGGTTCAAAATTTGATACAAAACCAACCTATACTATCAATTTTGTTTCCCAAATCCCAAACTTTGTACAAGAACATGTATATTAACACTGAAGCCGTAAATCAATAGTACTGCTACATAGCTATCATGACAATTCGTGTATATATGCCTGTTCATGTGTAGACTTTTTGATTGGTTAATAATTTGGATGAATAAATGTTGACATTTTTAGTATTTTCATGTCGTGGCTGGCATTGTTAGCTCTACTATCATCTATAGATTGAATAAGGAAGAACGAAATAGTTTAGAATGATAAACAAACCAGCCAAAATCCACCGGTAACATGTGATTGAAGCATGGACTTAATGAAGACAGGAAAATGAGGGTCTAAACCAGATTCCAATTTTTCTGCTTTCTCCAAAGCCTTTGCTCTAGCTTCATCTGAAGCATACACCCGGTTTGACAGATCTCTATGCTTAGATACCCTAAATTTGCCACCAAAAAGTCATCAAACCCTACAAATACAAACAAATATCAAAAAATCCAAACAAGCATTACCTTCTAGGTATCATCACTTTATCCACAAGAACCTACTCAAAGAGATCAAGGTAAGATAAATGCCCCCATTTTTAACTAAACCCATGAAAGAAAATCGAGGAAATCACTCACTTCTTGGTAAACCGGGGCGGGTTTGTTGGCGACACGACTCGATCTTCTAACCACAACCAATTGTTTTTCGACTGTCCGAGGCTTCATCTGTTTTCTCTGTTTGGATTAAATAAACTATACAAAGTGAGCTTCTCATTAGTAAAATAAAGAAATAAAAATTGGAGGAGGAATTGCAGAGAGATGGAACCGGAGAGGGTTTGAAAGATGGGGTATGAAGAAGTGTAGAAAGCTGTGGAAGATTGAGAGCTTCCATTCTTTTCTTGTTTTCTTCCACTCGTTTCTGACGGATTTCCTCGTAGGACATCATCTTCTCCTTTGCTACCACCATGGTTATGTTGTTGAGAATTAAAATCAAAAGCGCTTTGGCTAAATGGGATTGGATTGGCGCTGTGATTTAAGAACAACCCCACTCGACCGTTGGCCTCTCACTTCTTCATTCCTTTCCTTTTTTTTTATTACCTCGATTGAACCACCCATTCAATCAATTTCAAAATCAAATTTCAAAAAATGTAAATTATCAAAATAGTTCCTTTTGTTTACTTTAAATTACATTTTAATCACTTATATTTGAAATGTTATATTTTAGTCACTTACGTTAACGTATTGTAACATTTTAGTCACTGAGCCGTTAATTACTATTAAAGGTGTAATGATAAGCTGATGTGGCACGTTTCAAACAAAATTTAGGTTAAATTGTATAATTGATTTCATTTTTTTTTGTTTTGAGCAATTTAATTTTTTTCTTTTATATCTTTTAATATTTTTTTATTTTCTATTCTCTTCTGCTTTTCCTTCTCTTTCGTCCCTTCATCTCTTTTAAGTAGTTTTTTTATATTTTTCATTTCTTAAAACCTTTTTATGTTTATGAAAAAAGAAAAGGCGAAAACTGAAACCAAAATTGAACTTTCTTTGCATATTCTCACCCCACAATTACAAACCCTCATTGCCCATCATCACTTTAACGAATCAATTTGGATCTCTCAATAACCTAGTTCACAAGTTCGCCTCACTCGAAGACCTTGCCAGTCGTGACTTATGACAGTCCATCCTCAACAAAGTTTCTCAAACCTGTTCCCTTAATCTCCTAACCAACCCCCACGACCACTTTATCTATCTTACTTACAACATTCTCCTCCTCTCAAAACTACGTTATTTCACGGATTCTTCAAACGAGCTCTACACTCTCAATGACTAAAACAATCACCATACGAAATTTACCCTCAACTTTACCCAAACCAGGTTGGTTCCATGCTCTCTTTCTCTCTTCGTTTCATCCATGATCAGTTTCCAATCAAGTTTGTTTGGAAATATCCAATAAGATTTAGATTAACTTTATCATTTGTTTAATTTTATTCGTCAGAAAATAAAAATAAAGGAAACAAAAAAATTTGTTTTGAATATAAAGAATTCAATTTTATATTGATTAGTTAGATTCAATTTTAGTTTCAAAATTAGGTCATATTCAAATCGAGATTTGATTAAGAATGATTGATATTCAGTTTTCAGTGAAATTCAATTTAGAAATCATGTAAAAGAAACAAAGACTTGGTTTATTTGGTAAGCAAAGATTATGTTTCTGTAATGAAAAATATGAGAAGAGAGAAATAGTGGCGAAGTAGAAAAGGAAAAGAAAAAAGCAAAAGAAAAAATTAAATTGTTCAAAAAATAAAGATATAGGGAAATATAGAAAAATTGCATTAAAAGGAAAAGGTAAAAGGAGGAAAATAGAAGAAGGAGAAGAGAATGAAAAAGAAACAAAAAAGAGAGGAAAGTTAAAAGAAATTTAAAAAAAATTAAATTGCTCAAAATAAAAAATATATATATAATAAAATAAATGACTAAAATGTAGATGATAATTTACCCTTCCGAAAAGGACCGTCTTCACACGATTACTCTCTTCTACTACGAGCAGTAGGGATGACGATAGAGCAAATATTGTTAAATTCCAGGTCAATAGTGGATTGGAGTTATATTAATTATTTAGCTAATTTTTAATAAAATTAATTCTGATAATATGATTGTGAATTATACGACTTCAAAAGAAATCTCATATGTGAAACCGTTGCCTTATTTTCTTTTTCCATTTTGATGGGCTAAGATTCAGACAGAAGTTAAGAGCTTTTCTGGTAAATTCGCTATACAGTTAATGTTAGAACACAGGTCTAGCAGCTCAAAACATAGAATTAACCTTTTATTGTTCCACAAAACAGAAATTTAATAAATCACACATTGCCCCCTTCTTTTCTTTCTTTTTTTTTTTTTTAATCCTTTTAGGAGTTTCATTGTGCTCTATGCCCCACTTCGCAAGCATTCCTTCTTCAAGCTGGAAAAGCAGAATATGTTTATAGCCTGGATCTTCGAATGCATTTGATTGGATTGAAATGGGAATTCCGCCGAGAAGTATATAGGTGTTTGCTTGAGGAATCTGATGACTTTAGATCCCAGCCTTCAACGTTCTTCGGAACACATGCGTCAAAAAGGATTTGACCAAGAACCCCGTGGAGATTGATGCTTGGAGGTTGAGCCAAATGGATTAAACCTTCCTTTTGCTCATCTTGCACGGACCCGAAATCTCTACCTTCGTAATATTCTATCGAACTAGGCAAGAGGAAATTACTGCTTTGCACCAGAGGAGTTCCCTGAAAGCTCTTGTTTGGGCTTAAGGCTAGTTTGCTGATATTGGAGATCGGCTCAGAGATTTCATCCTGCGCCCCTGCTGATCCAATTCGCTCACCCTCAAATTGTTGAATATTTCGGGAATACAAGGCAGCTGCCTTACCAAGAAGCTCAGTCACGGCGGCCTTGTAATCAACTGGATAATGCCGATAATGACCTGTAAAGACCATTAATTGGAACACGTTGATATGTCGAAACTTCAATGTGATTGATTTATAGATACAAGAAAATATAACTATTGCTACAAATGAAAGGAAGTTAAAACAGTCATCTCCATTAGCTAGGTTTATGTTGAAGATAAATATGCAACCTTTTTTATCATGCAAACATGGGTCTGGACCCCTTTGATCTCTTTGTTCTCATTTAAGCATTTTGGTAAAGAAAAGACACTAAACTCCGCTGCTGTCAGGACTTGTGCAAGGCAATCAAGAACTTAATGTTTCATAATGCTTGAAGATGAATGAATGACTACCCGTATTATATATAAGGCCCCGTTGTGCCATCCTTTTTCTTTCAGTCTAAATATGTTTTACATCACCACTGAACCCCATTTAAAGCTTTTATCTGCGGTGTGATCATATGTACTAATAAGAGCAATTTCTCATAAGTTTAAAAACTAACCTACATGAGGCGAACCATTGAACTTCACAAGTTTTACATCACCTCCAAGTTGTTGTAATCTTTGAGCAAAATTGCAGATAATTTGATAAGGAGCAAGATCATCAGTTTCAGAGCATAATATGAGATACGGGGCCCCCATCCTCTGCAAAAGATTTGTAATTAGTGAACTAAATTGTTTTTCAAGAAAAAAGAAAGCAATAACTTGAACAACGGTGTTTATTATACACTTACAATTGAACCATATAGAGTCTGCCAATACTCGGCACGATGGGACTCAAACCTGCTGAGGAAGAGAGCATCAAGACCAGAAGCAATGCCATTTGCTATCCATGATGCTATTCGTGGTGGATGAGACATTTGCAGAACTGTTGGGTGAACAACAAATCGGGCACCCAAGTCACTAGTAAAATCCACAGGACTAGAATCAAAAACATGGCCTGAAAAGCACTCCTTCAGCAGTTGGAGATCATCCTTCAATGGAAGTAAAACAATTCTCAGCAAATGCCATTATAGCATCATTTGTTGATTTTTTTGTCATATAGAAAAGAGAAACAAGGATTTCCGGTATCGGTACCTAATAGCCCTAAAGAATAATGGAAAAACTTACTGCAATTGCATGATTTAAGAAGATAGTAAAAGGTTAGCATCTTAACATACTGGATTTACTTGCACTTCACACAATCCCTCGATCATCTGCGACAAGCATATATAAAGCTATATCAGCGCAAGCAAACGGAAACAAGTATTAAACATATAAGGTAAAAAGCAATGGGGTTTTCAAAGTTGTGAAAGAAATACCTGAAGAACCTTGTACATACAGGCCTTAGGGCCACCAGAAAAAGATGCAAAGACCACAGGGCATGGCCTAATCTTTAGCTCCTGCACGAAATCAAAAAGAGAAACTGAAAAATGGGGGAAATTTGAGAGAATTGATAAAAATACTCCTCTACCCATTCAGAGGCCAGAATTAACACCTCTTGCAACACACAAAATTAAGATTGTTTTCAGTATTACCTGAACAAGTTCTTTAAGAAGATGAAGAGCTAAAGCAGCAGCCTTATCAGGGAAGAACCTGCACAGATTACAAAACATCAAAATCCCAGTTAGCCTTGAGCAGATTCACATAAAATTTCAGTTCAAAAGTATCAATCAAAGACATATGAGAATCTGCAGCAATTCCAACCAATATCCCTCATTTCCATATTACCATAAGATTAAAAAAGAAAACCCAGTTTACAGCACGGGAAATCAAGTGCTACAGTAAGTCAAAAGCATCCACCAGCCAACAACAAACAAATAAGATTAAATTGAAAGTAAATTCAAATCCAAAATTAGCTTAAAACCCCATACATGTTTAAGAATTCTGAATGGCAAACGAGAGAATCCCAACCCAAAGAAGCGTAAAGCTGAACATAGTTCTTCAAGTGCTTCTCTTGACTGGACATCAAAGCGAACACTACAACTATACCTCCTCCATTTTTCCTTCTTTCCACGCTTTCCTTTCTCCCCCAATAATATCTCCCCCCAAATCCCCACATTCTCTCTTCCTTCAACTCTTCCACTCGAATTACCAAGCAATAATTAAGCTTCTCTTAGTTCCACACACCTCAAGAAATTAAAAAGAAAAAAACAGAAACTGCAGAGAATTTGATTCAATCTATGGACCAAACTTGAAATAGATTAATAATGCAAGTCTGATTTTTTTTTCCCCAGCGTTTTATAGGGAACTGTGAACGAAAAGTATGCCCGACTTCCTGTGATTGATTGTATCTTTCAAGCCTTGCAGCCTAATCCTGGCTTCCTTGGAAATTTTACATATATTTTATTAATTTTCAGACAAAATATGTTATAAAAGTTAGATGGTGGTATTAAATGGATTAATTTAGTCAGTTCAGACTTTTTGTAGGAGTAGAATTAAATTATATATTTTTATGATAGTAAAAATATAATTTTACCATCTTAATAGTTTATATCTTTATAACTTTTAAAGATTTAAATCAAACTTTTATTATTTTTAAGAGTTAAAGTGTAATTTTATCATTATTAATTTAAAATTTTTATAAATTATGAATGACCTAAATGAAAAAATTTTCATTATAGGGAGACAGAGCCCTTCTAGCCCCCTTTGCTCCACTACTAAATTTACTCTCTATATTATTAAAAAGAATTAAATAAGTTCAATTTGTAATACTATTAATATTTACTGTATAAAAATATCCTGAAAGTTAGTTGTTTCAATCGCAGTTGAATTCAAAACAAAATATTCCATTTACAAAACTGTAAAAATTTTAAAAATATTAACTCTATTAAATATTAAATGATATTCTTTAAAGGCTAAATTAGTTGATTGGGCTATTTTTTTTAATTAGGAATTTAGGCCGTTTTTAATTTTATTTAGGGAAATAGACTGTTTTAAAGAGAGAGAAACAGAAAGCATGCCTTCTGCACAGTTGGCAGGATCCAGCTAAGTTGCAATTTTTTACTTTCTTAATATAATTAGTTTCTTTGATTGGATGGTTAAATGCTGGTGATTTTGTCGTTAAGTCTCAGGTTTGATTTCTCTCCCACTCAAATTTATATATTTTTTTATTTCATGTTGTTCTAAGCTTCTTCTTTTTTTAATGAATGTTTTTAATATATTAGCTTCCTTAGTTAAATAGATAAAAATAATGATTTTATCATTGAGACCCAAGTTCAATTCCTCTTTTCTAAACATATTTGTAATTTATATTTTATACTGTTTTAAGTTTTTTTAATTAATAAATATATTGTTTTTAATTTTTTATTTTAGTTCATCTTTTTAATTAAATAACTCTTTTATTCATAAAATAAAACTAATAAATATGTAATTTTATAATAGAAATATATATTACATATATTATTATGTTAAAAATATTTGAAACTAATAACTCCTTTATATATAATATAAACATCAACTAATTTTTTGATATATATTTTTTTTTACATATAATATTTATATGTCAAATATTTGTTTTCTCCACGTGTATTGTAGTATGATGATTTCTAATACTATAAAATGAAATAATTATTTCGAATATAATTATTATTTTAATATGTAAAATATTTCAAATATCATTGTTTTTTCATCTACAATGTGAGTATGATATTTCAAATATTTTTATATGTGAAATATTTTAAACTCACATACAAAAATATTTACTACACTCGTGATATGATTGGAAAATAAATATTACACATATAAAAATTATATTTACTAAAAATAATCATATTTTTAATAATTATTTGATTTTATGAATAAAATATTTATTAATTAAAAAGATGAATTAAAATAAAATAATTGAAAACAATATATTTATTAATTAAAATTAAAGAAATTGAAACGGTATGAAATAAAAATTACAAATGTGTTTAAAAAAGGGGAATTGAACCTGAGTCTCAATGATAAAATCATTATCATTTTACCATTTAACTAAGGAAGCTAATAAGTTAAAAACATTCATTAGACAAAAAAAAGAAACTTAAAACAACATCAAATAAAAAATAAAAATGTGAGTGGGAGAAGAATCGAAATTGAGACTCAATGACAAAACCACTAGCATTTTATTATCTAACCAAATAAATTGATTATATTTAAAAAAAGTCCAAAAAATGCAACTTAAAGGAAAAGTGCGTCCAGTTGGACGAGCTTTTCTGCCAACTGTGCAGAAAGTGTGCCTCGTTGGACTCGCTTTCACACTCTTTTTCAAAACAGCCTATTTCCCTAAATAGAATTGAAAACGGCCTAAAGGCCTAATTAAAAAAAAATTGGCATATTCATCAAATTTAGCCTTTTTTAAATGGTAAATATTAATTTTATTCCAATTTGGTCTTAGTTGATTCTTTTTAAAAATATAATGATTAAATTGATCCATTCAATAATAGAGGAACTAACTTAATCAAATCTCTATAATAGAGGGACCTCTCAAATATATTTATTGATAATGAAAAAATATTTAACAGTAAAAATGAAATTATAACCGATAACAAAGATTGAGTTTGATTCTTAAATATTTCTTGCTCATTACAAAATGGGTAAAATAATAATTAAAGTTACTTGATTATTTGTAAATTTACACTTTAATCGTTCAATTTCAAAAAGTTATAATAAGCTCGGCACTAGTTCGTTAACTTGGTAACAGAGTTAAACGTGAGGCAAATAAATTCACAATTTGGTCACTTAATTATTAGTAAATTTACAATTTGGTCATTTAATTTCAAAAGGTACAAATTGGTCACTAGAGTATTGGTAAGTTTACAATTTTAAACTTTGGTTACTCAATCTTTCTATCATTACTTAAACAATATTGAAAAAAAAAAAAAACTCAAGCCCCAAACCGAACAAAGCGACTATCAACCCCTGTCTCACCCTTAACCCAACCAACTCAGCAACCATTCATTGTTAAACCACTTGCCATTTTCCTTTCGACCAAAATCAAACCATTACCTAAGAAAATCCACCATCAAATTAGTTATACATCCTTACCTTGAACTAGCAACCAAATATCACCACAACTACAATAAAAGCAAATAGAAATACCAAAAAATCAAATAAAAAGCAAAGGGAAAAAAATAAAAGAGGATAAATAAAAAAACTCAAAATACAATTTTCAATCAAGAGTTAGTTAGAGAGTTCCTAATGACAAAGGGTAAATCGAAAAGGTCAAAGAGAATGTTTCACCAAAAATAGGAAATATCAAAGTTAGGAGGCCATCAGACAACGTTGGATGAAGATCGAAAAGCTTCTCCTATAGGGTCTCAGATTTAAAACGAAAAGTCATTTCAAAGAAAATTAAACTAGAAAATTGACAAGAAGGAAAAAATTGTGTTCTTCTATTGGAAGAGAAGGATATACTGTAGTGTAATTACTAAAATATAATTAAAGGAGGTCACAAAAATCTTAAAACTTTTAAATAGTTCAATTATTAACTTATAACTTTTTTAAAATTGAGTTAATACATTACCAAGTTAAGCAGCTATTGATCCATTGAAAACATTGGAATAGTTGAATGTAATCTTAGTAATTGTACTCTTAAAAATCTATGAACTTAGAAAAAGGAAAAACATATTCTTAATAGCATTAAGAAAGACAAAATTGAATTATTTTGCCAACCTGTAGATTAATAATTGGACATTCAAAGTCCGGATCAGTTGCGGTGCACACAAATATGAAATGCGGCCGACCGTATGTTTTTTGTTTTTGGGTCCTTCAAAATCGATTCAATGGAGAGATTGTAATATTGTTGTCCCTATCTTAGGAAGAGAAACGAGTCCATCCAAATCAAATCAAATCAAAGTTCTTAATCTGATAATTTTGACATTTTGTAAAACAAATAAATTATATGTTTAATCAATTTAATTGGTATTATTAATACAGAAAAACGTCACATCTATTATTCTATTTAAAAATTAAGAAGCTATTATATAAAAAAATCACCTTATATTATTGTTTAATAAATAAAAGTAAATAAAAAATACGAGAGAATTTTTATTTACAATGTGCTATTTATAAGCTCATTTATATTTAATTAATAAATATATTAATGATCTCGAATTTTATATTATTACTTTAATATATTTAATATATTTACAACAGTTATAAATAAGTATACCTTTTTTATTTTATTTTTAAGATAAGAGAGTTGTACTTCTTTCAATATGAATACTATTTATTGCAGTCTGTATTTCTCCTAACTAACAAGAGCATCATTTATTGCAGTCTTATGCAAAATGTCCGACCATTGAAAGATGAAATAAAAATGTAACCTGAAAAATGTGTTAGGTTAGTTTTTAGTGTGTTTTTTAATGGTGGTTAGAATTAAAATATTAGGAAAAAGGTAAGAAATTGATTAAGTTATATAATTTTTAAATAATTAATATAAATAATTTTTTATTTTTAAATGTAAAAGTTATAAATTTCAATGAAAAATCACTTTTTAACCGTAAAAGTAAAATGTTGTTGAATGCTTGTATGGTTTTTAGGAAAACGGCGGAGATATATTTGGCGCTGCTTGATTGGGCGGTGGGCGTGGAAAGTTATGAAAGTTGTAATTTGCTTCTAGCTTTTGACAAAAAAATAAAAAAAAGCTCGCTATTCTCACTTGCTTCCTTTGCCATGTGCAAGTCTCACGGCCCACGCACTGAGGTCCCTAATCAAGGTGTATATAATTGTTTAACACCATCATTTGAATAATCAATATTCATCTAATTTTTTGGAACATTTTAAAAAGTTTATCTATTTAAAGTCTACTGATTCAATAAACATTTCTACCAAGTTAATTTGAATTTTAATATATGATAATTTTATAAATATTTTTATTTAATATTTATAAAATCAAGATTTCGATGTTACAATTTGTATCCCAAAACAAAAATCTGGGGTTCTTGGATTCATATTCCTTTTAAGTAAGTAAGTATTAATATTGAAAAAGTAAAATCATCTAATATATCTTATTTTGCTTCCTATAACAAGCATTATAGCAATTCTACTGCATTACAAGTTTGCAAGATATAAAAAATTATATTCGTATGTGTGTATATATACACCTAGAAACTCCAAGTTTGAAAAAATTAAGTGAATAAATTTTGAGTGAAGAAAACTAAAATAATTTAAATTTTATGACAACTTAATTAAATTATAATCAAAATTATAAAATTCATTTCTATTAGTAATTTGATTTAATTTAATATATAACTTATAATAAGAATTTTTAAAAATTATTAGAGTCAATTTGATTGATTTTACTATATATATACTAATTAATCTTTTTAAAAGTTGGTGCCGCCTAGCTCATAAAATCATCCGTGTTTGGTTATATCTAATCCAATTTAAACAATATTAATTTTTCTTTTTAAAACTCCATTTAAAATTTGCTTTTGATAGTAAAGTTAGGCTTCATTTAGTATTGCTTCTCAAAAGTGTTTTTAAGATGAAAAGTGCTTTTAGAGTCATAAGCAATACTAAACAGATAACTTTTGGAGTCAGAAGCGTTTTTTAAAAACGCTTTTGAATAGGGGTGTAAATGAACAGAACGTTCGATGAACTATTCGTGAATCATTCATTTATTAAGTTAAATAAAGAGTATGAACAAAATTTATGTTTGTTTAATAAACAAACGAATACGAACAAAGATGTGTTTGATTCGTTTATGTTCACGAACAAGCTTGTTTATTGACTCATTTGTAAGTTCGTTTGTTGACTCATTTTTAACTGATTTATTTATTAATGATATTTTTTTATAAAATTATTAAAATAATATCTCCCTCTATTTTTATATTTAAATTTCAACTCATTAATCTAGGAAATATATATTATATTTGCAATCACTATTCATAATTTGACAAAACAAGTTATCAACCGTGTGCTCTAAATGCTTTCCTCAATTGAAACAAATAATAATATAAAACTTAAAAGTAATGAATGAAAAACTAAAAATATAATTTAAAAAAGCATTAGCTCTCATACACTTTCTTTCTTTATGACTAAAAATTGAAATTAAAGTACTCTTTCTTTTACCCTGTTTTTTTTGTAGAGTGCATTTTAATTTTTTTTTTAATTTTATGTGAATCTTTTTCCTTTTTACTTTACTTTCTCTCTCAGTCAAAATCAAGAAAGTGAGAAGTCAAGGCCGATTCAACTTAATTTCGTCTTCAACTCAATAATTTGTTACTTGATAGATTTCATCGTTCAACTTCATCAGTCATCACAAATACTCGATTTTTATTTCCTAACGATATGCAAAAGAGTTTTCTTTTCCTTTTTTTGTTTCATATATTAGTAATCTGCATATCCTCCTAAGATCTGACTCTTTCTAACAGTCTCTCCGAAAATGATGTTCGGGGAGACTGCAAAGAGTTCAGGGGAGTCATTTTTAGATCTTTATTTGTGGTATACCATTCTCTTTTATCTTGTTTAATCAATTTATTTTAGTATAAATTAATGTTGAAACCTTTCAAGTTGGAATTATAATTTCATAACTATTATTTTGCTATTATTATCTTCAAATTTAGCTTTATGAGATATTGCTTTAAACCTAATGCACATTGTTGTTGTTCATATTTTGATGAATTTTAAAGATATTTAATATTATTAATGGTAGAAGAAAATTATTTGAAATGGTGACCTATTACTTGTTTAGCCCATTTGCATTATTGCTTTTATAGAGCTTGTTTAATAGATTTGTTGTTATCCATTAATAATGATTTAAATTTTAATTTCTAAGTATGTCTTATAACCCAAAACAAGGTCATTATTCTTATTCGTGTACTGATTCTTCATCATTGATGGTTGTCATTAAAGGAAATGAAATTTCCAATGCTCAAGATACTACTCACAAAAGACCAACCCCTGAAAAGGCTGAGTGTTTGGATGATATTGAAGTTGCCACTTATACGAGGAGAAATAGAAAGAAGACATCAATTGTTTGGCAGGAACTGACCATAGTTAAGCTTGCTGATAGGACTAAAAAAGTGCAGTGTAATCACTGTAAGATTAAACTTGCCAAGAACAAGGATGGTACAACTACACAATATAAAAGGCATTTAAATGGTTTTGTGAAATGTCAAGCATCTTTAAAGGGACAAGACAGTCTTTTTCTACCACCACAAGCACTTAGATCTAACAGTGCGAGTGGTATCCAGACTTGGAAATCTGGCCAAGAAAAGATCAGGGAAGTTGTTTCTCACATGATAATGGTTTATGAGTTGCCTTTTGCATTTACTGAGTATGAGTTATTCACTTTGTTGATGAAAACTACAAGTCCTCACTATGTAAGAATTTCTCGTGCTATAACCAAAGCTGATTGTTGGACAAGTTATGAGGTTGAGGAGAAGATGTTAAATGGGATGTTGAAGACAGTGGATAGAATTAGCATTACAATTGATATGTAGAAGTCAAGTCAAAAGATTCAATACATGGTCTTGACTGCGCATTTTGTGGACTTAGATTGGAATTTGCAAAAAAAGAGTTTTGAACTTTGTTGATGTACCTCCTCTGCATAGTGGAGTTGTTGTATATGATGCATTGTACAAATGCTTAAAAGACTGTGATATTGAAGGAAAAGTATGCTCAATTTCTATGGACTATGCTTCTTACAATGATGTAACTGTAAAGTTGTTGAAGGATAGCCTTTCATTTCATAAAAGGCTTTCTTTGAATGGGAAATTGTTTCATGTTTGTTGTTGTGCACACATCTTGAATCTATTGGTACATGATGGTCTTTTCGAAATTGAAGATGTAATTGATAATGTAAGGGAAAGTGTGAAGCACATCACAACATCTACTGTGCATTTGGCTATGTTCAATGATATTGTTAAACAACTTCAGTTGCCAAATAAGAGGTTGATTTTAGATTGTTGTACATAGTGGAATGCAACATATGTTATGTTGTCATGTGTATCGGAGTTTAAGGACGTATTTTTGCGGTATGCTCAACGAGATGTAAGTTATAAGTATTTGTCAAGTGATGAAGATTGGGTGAAGGTTGGGGAAGTTTGTTCCTTCTTTACACTTTTTTAATGAAGTTACCAACATTATCTCAACAATTTAAATATATCTAGTTTTATTTCATTATTTCTTTTCATTTATGTTATTTAATTTAATACATGGTATTTCCTTTATAAATATTAGGTTCTGAATATCTAACTTCAAATTTGTTTCTTCCTAAACTTTGGAGTATCAAAGAGTTTATTGATGGAGAAATCTTTGAGTGAGGAGCTTTGGATGAGACAAATGACCGATAAAATGTAAGGAAAATTTGATAAATATTGGGACAAATGCAAGTTGCTTATTTCTATTGATGTTATACTAGATCCTAAGAATAGTATGAAATTGATTGACTTCAGTTTTTATGTTATTTATTTTGAAAAGGAAGCTATTAGGCAAATTTGCATTGTGCGCAATAGTCTGTATGAGCTTTATAAGGAATATATGGATGAATATGTAGCAACTAATGTTGGTACATCAATGGAAAAAGATGTGCAAGAAAGTGGTGTCAATAATGTTTCTACCGCTAGTAGAATAGGCAAGGGAAAAGTTATGACTGGGAGGTCAAAGTTTGAGAGATATATTAGGAGCGTTGACATAGTTGACAATCTTAAGTCTGAACTAGATATATATTTGGAAGAAGGAGTGTTCATTTGTAAGGAAAACTGTGGAGATTTTGATGCCTTAAAGTGGTGGAATGTTAATAACCTCAAGTTTCAAATTTTATCAAAAATGGCTTGTGAAATCTTGTCTATTCCTATTACCACGGTGGCTTCAAAATCTGCTTTTAGTGCTGGTGGTAGAGTGATTGATACATATCGTTCATCTTTAAAAACTGATACAGGCAAATGTTACTTTGTGGTTCCGATTGGTATCAGAAACTTTATGGGTAGAAAAAGAAAGCCAAAGTGGGTAATTTTCAAGTATTTGTTATATTTATTTAATATTTGAAATATTATTTAATTTGGTCATCTAATTTTAATTTTTTATATAAAGTAAAATATAAATAAAAAAGATTCATTGAAGTTAGAATTTTGAAGAATTTCAAAGGTACTTAATTTTGGGGGTGTGTACATTTTGGGGTGGTGTTTATGAGAAGTTAGTGAGCATTTTAACTTGGTTGATATTTGTCCAATAGCTTTGTATGAAACTGTTTTTAACTTTTATGATATGATTATCTTTGTAACGTAATTTTACATTTAACTAGTTGTACCTTCTATAACCTTATTTTCTTTAATCAATAATAATAATAATAATAATAATAATAATAATAGATCAAATAAAAAGTTTTTATGTTGTTGCCTTAATGAATTTGATGGGTGAAACTCATGGTTTTTTTGATTTGGTGTTTTCAGGATGTGGTATCATTGGATTTATTGCAAATGAATGTGTTATTTATGTTGTCAACTTTTCTAGTTGGTGTTTACTGCAACATTTTTGGTGTTATCTTTTTTAATTGTTTTTCTTATAATATGTTTTGTTTTGAATCGATCAAATTAATTGTTTGCAACTTAGTTTTTTTATGATATTACAAATGCCTTCTTCAAGTTTAGAACTCAACAATTCCCATATTAAAATGTAAGTTTTATTTAATTGGTTTTATTTTATTTCATTGTTTATTTGTTTAGTTAACATTTGCGAACATAAACGAACATGTTCACAAACTCTAAATGAATCAAGCTCAAACACACCAAATAATAAACAAACCGAGTTCAAACATGATATTAAAAATTTAAACAAACACGAACAGAATATGAACAACTTCAAAAATAAATAAACGAACACAAACATAGCCTTGTTCGTTTGAGCCCTGTTCATTTACACTCTTAATTTTGAACCCAAAAGTAAAAGCAATTTTTTCTAGCTTTTGTTTTTAGCGAAAACTCTTTTAGGAGTAAAAGACAATTTTAACCCTTATAAAGAGTTTTATAATATATTTATATTAGGTATGTAATTACTTTCCTATTAAAATTTATTCTAAATATATAATATCATATATTTAAAATTTTATGGTTATATTTTAATATTTAAAATATAGTTTATATGTTCAAATTAAACTATATAAACAATTAACATTAATTGCTTAAAAATATTTAAAATTTATTTTTCATATATTAAAATACCATAATATTAATTAATTTGAACATTATTTAAATGCATATTTGTTACTTTATAACATCATGTCTAAAATAAATATTTTATTTCTCAAAAATATTTTTTGACAATAATACTAAACATTTAAATCTTAAACTAAACTTTTAAAAAGTATTCCTCAAAATCACTTTTCCACTACACTTTTTAAAAATAATTCTAAAAAATAATGTTGTACTGGTCCTTAAATCATTTTCGGTTGGTTTTGCAATTAAGAAACATGAAAAACAATGTTAAAACATATACGCATACATACACACAAGACACAACATAAGAAAGGACAGAGGCGAAAAACTGTGGTGCCGCTCAATGCATCTTGTATTGTGCAGCATGATTTGAGTTTTGTACATCCCTAGACCGTATGTTCCAAGGCTTTGCTTGTCACAAAATGCATTATGTTTTGTGCACCACGACTTCTCACATTTGCGGCCCCAAAGTTTAGTTTGAGTTGTTATTTAAATAAAAATTACTTTAATCAAATACATATATTATTTGTTTACTAACACATTAAATATAATATTTATATTATTTTATTTATAAAAAATAATGCAACATCTTATCCTAACCTATTCATTAGTCGGGTTTTGAATGTAATTTCTAATTTAAGATATTTCATAAAAATTGCAATTTAATAAAAGAAATTATATAAAATATTTTATGTTATACCCGATTCGGGTTAAAAATGTGGCACTCCTAAAAAAATCAGGTGGATGCTTGAAGACGTTTCTCCACCTCCCATCAATCAGGTTGTCATCAACCGTTTAACCTCCTGGATTAGCCACCTTTGATATTATCGGTTGATAGAGGGAGTGCCTCATTTTATCAAGCTTTCTACTTACTATGGTTTCACCTCCTGCTTTTCAATGTGACTTTAAGTGTGAACACTCTCTTCAAGGAAATTGGAAATTGGTTACTCCATTAAATGTACAAGTCTATACTTAAATCTAGTCGATTATGAACTTACGTGCCAGTATTATTACTTCGGTATATTCGATGATGCATGTACATGCCGGTATGTTTTCTTTGGTATATCCGATGATGCATTTACGTGCCAATATGTTTTCTTCGGTATATCCGATGATGCACTTACATGTTGGTATGTTTTTTCGGTTCATTTGATGTTACACTTACATGTCAGTATGATTGCTTTGGTTTATCCGATGACGCACTATGCGTGTAACACCCCTTACTTGTAATGGCCTAAATTCAAGGTTATCGGAACAGTGGTTTCGTAACCACAAATCCGATTTAAAAAGAAATTTATTTTAATATTTTTGCATGAATATTGATATGATAAGAAAATCGTATGAAAATATCGATAGAAAAATTTTACCGGTTTAGTGGTTAGTTAGAAAACAAAAATTATTGAAGAAATTGGGTAAAAACAAGGTATCGAGACCTCGATCTTGCAAAATCGAATTGGAAATATTTTTATAAATATTTATGAAATGTTAGTAATATGGTATTAAAATTTCGTTAGAAATTTTTATCGTTTGAGTGGTTAATTAAATAAAAAGGACTAAATTGAAAAGGGTGTAAAAGTTACTAAAAGGATTAAATAGCTAATTGTCAAATGAGGAGGGACTTAAAGTGAAAATAAGCCCAAAGGAGATATTTTAGGCCGCATAAGCTGAGAAAAATCAAGAGAATTGATGAAATAAGGGCAAAATGAGAAAATAACAAAATTTACTAAAATAAAAATGGGACTAAATTGGGATATCTAGAATTCTCTTCATATTTTCTTCATTTTCTTCAGCCAAAAACGTCTTAAGGGTTTATTCAAGCTGGTATTTCATAATTTTTGCACAAAGTGAGTTAATCCTTGCATTTTTCTTGTAATTTTTGTGTTTTTAAGACTTTTACAACTAGGTCCTACTATTAAATTCATTAGTTTTTGATTTCAAGGATGAAATTGAAAGTCACCGTGGTTGAGTGATGTAATTATATGATGATTTAGAATGAAATTAAAGCTTTAATCTTATTATATGATGGTTTTATTGAATGAAATGAATAGAAAGTGGATATTTAGGACCTATTTATAAAAGAGTATGAAATTGAAGTCTAGTGCTGAAAATCTGATTTCTAAAGGCTATAAAGTAGTTTAAAATGATAGAATAAAGTGTTAATTGAGAAAAATCAGCTCAATTGAGAGGTTAATTGAGTCAGGACGAAATTATCATTTATTAAAAGATTAGGGGAAAAATGGTAATAAACCTCTTGTACTAAAACAGTTTTGGACAGCAGTAGTAGGCTAACTTTAAAAAATCACCATAAATTGTAGAAATTGAATTAGAGGATGAACAAAATATGGAATTAAATCTTCTTGAGTCTAGTTTCTCATAGAAGAAACGGTGTAAGAAATGGAATTGTAAATCATGAAATATAATAATTTTTTGTGAGACAAGGTCAGAATAATTTTGGGTTCCCCTATTTTGAATTTGGAAAATCACCAAAAATTTTATAAAAATAATTGGGGCTTAAATTTGTATATTTGAAATCCTTAATGAGTCTATTTTCAAGATAAATAAACGGGAACATCATCCGAGTCCCGTACGAGGAGATAATTAATTTTTAGTGAAGAAGGGTCGGAACTGTCAGATAGCAGAATAGGGGTGACTTCAAAAAATAAACTGTATTTATTGGCTAAACCAAAAATTCTAAAAATTTTATGGTAAGAAGATATGTGAGTCTAGTTTCAGGGAAAATTATCAAATCTTAATTTGGAGTTCTTTAACTCAAGATAAAAATAATTTAGTAACTATGACTCAAGTGACAGCTTTGAATGAACTATAAATAATAGTGGAATTGTAGAGAATGATACATATGAACATGAAATGTTAAATTGATGATTAAATTTATTTATTTAGATCCTGAAGAATCAAATACGAAAACTAGATCGAGGAAAGGAAAAAGTTCGGGATTAGTAGATTTTTGTATACGAACAAGTATCGAGGTAAGTTCGTGTAACTTGAATTATATTCTTAAATGCTTGAAATATATATTATTGATGTGAATATGAATTTCATTGTATGAAAATTGATGAAACATTGATATATTTGATAAAAATGGGAAGAAATCCCAGTTGAATGAAAGGAAAATTCGATGGGTCTCTGCAAAAGAATTGATGGTAAAAAGGATCTAGCCCGGACGGGTGATCCTATCTTGATAGAGCCTGGACTGGTAATCCCGCTTTAAGGATGAGGTTCGCGGGAGTGTGCTTTTTGAAATGGAAATGTGCCCAAATGAATATGAATTGACGAACCCAGATTTGTACACTAAAGTGTACCATTGAAAATCTATCAAAATTCCGAGAAATTTAACGGGATAAATATGTGAAAATAATAATGGAATGGAAATCATGGTATTGCTGATCTCATCAATCATGGTATATATTATTGATACATTGAAATTATTGGACTAACTTGAATGTTGAGTTTGTGCATGTTAGGATAACAATGCATTGAATGGATGTATGAATGTTTATTATATTGTATTGAAAATATTAGGTAAGTATAATTCTTATTAATGAGCTTACTAAGCACAATGTGCTTACCATGTTTCCTTTTTCCCTGTTTTGTAGTATTAAGAGCTTGGAGGTCAAATTCGGTCGGAGACACATCACACTATCAATCTCAACATATTATATTGTATTGAAAATATTAGGTAAGTATAATTCTTATTAATGAGCTTACTAAGCACAATGTGCTTACCATGTTTCCTTTTTCCCTGTTTTGTAGTATTAAGAGCTTGGAGGTCAAATTCGGTCGGAGACACATCACACTATCAATCTCAACATATTATATTGTATTGAAAATATTAGGTAAGTATAATTCTTATTAATGAGCTTACTAAGCACAATGTGCTTACCATGTTTCCTTTTTCCCTGTTTTGTAGTATTAAGAGCTTGGAGGTCAGATTCGGTCGGAGACACATCACACTATCAATCTCAACATTTTGGTATATTTAGAAACTTTATTTTGGAAATCAATGACATTTATAAGTTAATAAAGTAAATGTTAATGTGAAATGAATGTAAAGTTAGCCATTGGTGTGGCTAACAAATCTTGGTTTTGGTATGTGAAGTGGTTATCTTATGGATATGCTTGAATCTATCTTGAAAATATGTAGAATTGGATTGGTTGATTTGGATTGGTCTCGATTTAAAATTGCAGGGAAGGTTAGATATCTATAAAGGGGTTATATTAAGTTAATCTTGAAAAAAAAAATTGGTTTTTGCGAAAAATTCCCTATGGTTTTGATTAAATCCCGGTTTGGTCCCGATGTATGTTTTGGGCTTCGGAGACCCATCTACGGGACGTCATAACATGTTTCGATAAATGAATAGTATTTAACTCGTAATAATGGAAAAATTAATTTGTAAACTCCGGTAATGCCTCATACCTTATTTCGACGACGAATACGGGTAGGGGGTGTTACATTACTTGGTCCGGTCATCAGACCCAAGCTATGGAGTGCTACAGTTAAAGTCGAAACATAACACATTTAATTCACATAGATTATTTCAAATAAACATGGAATTTCTTCATAACTACACAATTAACATTCAAACTAAACATGAATCATACAAATATAATCAATTCAATGCATAATCATCAAATATAATTTTGGTTGGGTCTTATACTATCTTATGTATGTTCTAATATTAACTCATAATTTAACTATGACTAATTTGCAACATTTTCAAAATTATAGATCAATTATATCATAAATAAATCCTTTAAATAATCAATCATGTCATAAACCTTCAAATATTATGATATACAATTAAATTTGAGTCTTAATTGAGTTTACAAAAGCTCTTAAGTTGACCCAAGCACAATAAAGATCAAATTGAAACATTTTCAAAAGATAAGGGCACTCATGCAAAATAGGGGACACACGACCATGTGCTAATATAATCTCCTAAATTCAGGTCTAACGTCTAGACCGAGTTGGGGAGGTTATACTTATAAATTTTTTTAATTATTCGGAAAACCATTTGTCTAAGTTTATCCTAGATTTGGTTTTCAAATAATTATAAAAATATTTAATTTTTTAGATTTTTTTTATTTTTTTAAGTATTGTCCTGTCAATAGTAGACCTGATCATGGGTCGGGCTACCTGTTCAGGTTTGAAGGCCTGCCTAAAAAGTGAGAGGGTTTGGGAAAAAATATGGACTCAAAAAATGGGTTTGGACAAAAAATAAGACTCGTTTTGTAAATGGGTCGAGCCTCAGGCAAGATTTTTTTGGCTTAGGCCCGACCCGAAACTATTTTTTTCTGTTGTTGTTTACAGCTGTTATGTTGTTACTTTGTTACCATTTCGCTATTATATTATTGTTATTTTGCTGTTATTGTTTGGATATTGTATAACTTTTATTTTATTGTTAATTTTCCTACTATTTTAGAGGCATTTGCTTGCTAAGTTGCAACTATGCTAATAGTATTTAAATATAAAGATTTTTTTAATGTATTTTTAATTTATTTTGAAACATTTATTTTAATATTTTTATTGTATTTGATGTATTATATTTTTAAAATTTATTTTTATATAAAAAATAATCTAAAAAATTAATATGGGCCAACAAGGCTCAGATTTAGCATTTTTTTATCTAGGCTAGGCTTGAGCAAAAATTTAGGCCCACTTTGGACCTAGAAAATGGGCCTAAAATTTTAAGTCGGCCTCAACCTGACTTGGCCCAGCCCATTATTAAGTCTAATCAATATTAGTCGTGTGTTAGTGTTTGGTTGCTCCATCTGCCATATCAACACTTAATAGTATAAATGGATGGAATCTTTAATAGAAGAACTAATTTGTTATTTGATCTCATTTATAGGTACTAATTTACCCATTCATTTGAGTAGAGGGGGCAAAATGCAAGCTAACTCATACTATAAGGGCCTTTTTAATATTTTTACCTCTACTCATCCTTTATTTCCATGTCACTAATATAACAAAATTGAAAAAAGCCAAGTCGTTACTTTAACTAGAGGTGTTCATGGGCCGAATCGAGCCATGCAAGGTATCTAGACAAATTTTTTAAACTCGAGCCTGACTCAACTAAAAAAATGGGCTTACCTTATTACCTAAGATTGACTCAATTTAAGAAAGGTAAACTCAGCCCTTACCTCCCATATTTGATTTTGTAGATTATTTATTATTTAAATTTTTTAAAAAAAATATATAATATACTAAATGTCCTAAAAATGTTAAAATAAATATTTCCTAACACATTAAAAATATTTATATTATAAAACATTACCATAAACATAATAAATATTTCATTACATTAAAAAAATAAAAATAAAAATAATAAATATTTTACTGTATTAAATATAAGTTTTTTTATTTTTTTATTTTGGTCGGGTTATTTAGTTGAATAAGTTTTTTTTAAAGGTTTTGAGTGATGTGTTTAATTGTTATTCTATTAGTGATTTAATATAAATATATAATAGTTATTTAACATATATAATTAATATAATATTTTTTATAATATAATATATTCATGTTGGGCCAGGCTCAAACAAAAAAATCTTGCCTAAAGCTCAACCTATATATTTCGGGTTTTACCCAAGCCCATTTTTTGGGCATTGTATTTTATCCAAAGCCCTCCCATTTTTAGGGTAGGCTTTCGGATATAGACGAGTGACCCAATCTATTAATATGTCTAACTTTAATTCATAGATTAATTTTTTAATAGAAATGTCAATTTGTATTTTTTTCTAATTTAAAAAAATTAATTTATTCAATTTAAATAAAAAAGACAAAATATAACTCGTCTTTCTAATATAAAAATTTGATGTCAGTTTTACGGATTTAAACTTTAAATCTCATGGTTTTTTACTATTTTAGTTTAACCCTTAGAATCAAAATTCTATTTATTTAATTTATTTTTATATTAATTTTTAATATAGATTCATAAAAATAATTAGTGGATGTGTTTGATGGATAAAGAGTAAAAACAAAAAGGAAAAACCCAAAGGTAGGCAAAAAGATAAATAAGCGGAAGGTGGAGAACAACAAATGGTTCACTGGTGCGGGGGTTGCCTCCACTCTTATGTGCATTGGAAAGTCGTAGAATAAAGGGAAATTTTGTAGATTATTACGATCTGCTGAAATCCATTTGATCCATCTCTTCACGGAAAGAAAGTTTAAAGAACATGGTGCGATGAAGCAGTGGGAGAAAGAGATAGGAGATGGCTAGAGAAGGCAGAGGAGCTAAATGGGGTGGTCATGGTATGGGTTCAGGTTCAGGTTCGGGTCAGTGCTCCTATAAAAGGATCACTGTGATTGTTTGCTCCGTTAACATTGTTATTGCTCTCTATGTTCTTCATTCTCTCTATTCTTCTCTCTACATTTATTCCAACAAAGATCATGATGGTGAGTTTCTATAAGCTTTGCCTCCTTTTTTTTGATAATTTTTCTCTTGATTACTCTTCTGATTTTATGGGATTTGTTTTTTTTTTTTAGTTGCCATTCATACATCAGATCATATTAAACAAATGGAAGAATCAGTTAGGATTCGAAGAGCCAGTGAACCTATAGAGCTTGTTAAATTGGTATGCAAATTGCCCTTCTTTTTTTTTTATTATTTTATTATTTCTTTCTTTCCTGTTTTTGGTGTAGTATTAAATGTTGATATCTGTAAATAAAGGTAAAACGATTAAAGCATGGATTTTCGAGTGAAGAATCAATGGCTGAAGCTGAACTGCCCCAAGCAGTTAAGAATAAGATAACTGATGAGATACTGCAAAGATTGAGAAGCTTGAGACCAAATGCCAGTGTCAGTGAGCAGCATGGTTGGTGTCTGCCTTAATTTCCTTTTTCATTTTCAACTGTTTCAGTTTATAGTGTTATATTATGGTGTAGTTATACATGGATTGAGCATTTATGATGTTTATGGATAGGTCTGTTTGCTGAAGATTATAATCTTTGTATACAACTACGAAGTTTACAAGTTCATGAATTATCTATTAATGACTAAGCAGTCTTAACTCCATTCTTATTATGGAAACTTACAGATGTGTGTTATTACTTGGTTTGGCATGGGGAATATAAGAAATGCAATAACTTACATTGCAGTTTTAGTGCACACAAAATTACTGTGTGGAAACATAGGTTTGATTATTCTGTTTTTCGATAGAAAAGAGTATGGTCGCTACATGTGCTTCTTAGGGCTCATATTCTTGATCTTTCTAAAGGCAAATGTGAATCTCTGGTAATTCTAAAGAAACCCATTTTGAAACTTTGTTTCCGTCATCTTCGATGTGTGTTTTTGATGTTTTTCTATGCAGAATACCTTGAAAAGATTTCAAAAATGGAGAGTTTAGTTCTAAAGTACGGATAGGCTGTAGGATTCATGTTGCTTAATATCGATTAGGTAACATATATTATGGTTTCACCTCCTTTCTTTCATTTTTCCAAGTATTATATTCTTATTGATCCACTCCATCCAATAGTCCACTGGTGGATGCGCTTTATAACGCAATCCATTAATGGGATAGATAAATTCTTTAGTGTTCCTAAGTTTGAGTTTAAGGCTAGTTACTAATTCATAATTCATAACTTTTTCAATCACTGAAGAAGCATATTATGCATTGTGATTCTTGATGAAGAAAAGTTTCAATTTGTCGGTTAGTAGGATACATTTCTAACTATAACTTCCTACAGAAATAATCATTTTTTTTGTTCCATGGTTATTTCTAACAATCAGTAACTTTAAACAATCAACTTCTAACAATAAATGTGTAATCATTACCAAGCAGAATCTTTACATGGTTATTTCTGGTGTTTTTGGAGAGCCACTTGTACCTGCCCTTTTCTTCCATTTCCTTTTTGTGAAGAAAGGACTGACATTTTATATTCTGCTTTTGGTTTTGACTTGTACCTCATTACCTAGGTTCCTTCTGACTGGTTAGGAATGTAAAACAGGTCCCAAATAGCTTAACAGTCTAGGAAATAGTCTTCATGAGGCCGCAGTTCAAATTATGTTGGGAATTGTCAGTTTCATTGATTTGGCATAACCCGAATTGAATGTATGTCCGTTGAAAATTGATCGTTATTGACAAATTTCAGAACCATTGTAGCCACAACCCTTTTTGTTTTTCATCTTTAGCAGGCAATATTAGATTCCTGAAAGAGGTTGGAATTATTTTGCCGTTGATTGCTGGTGTGCTCTAAATTTAAAGATTTTTAATTTTTCAATTTGATATGCTCTATGTGATGCGGTTTCCAAATCCACAGTTAGCTGTCTTTGACATTATACTGGATTGGAAAGATCCTTATGGATTAAATGTTTTCTATTCCTCAACAACTAATTGTCTAAGCAAAAACCTATTTCGACCACTGGGTTAGAGTTATCATACAAGTGTTTGCCGTATGTTGGAAGAGTTCTTTCAAAGTGATCAGAAATGATGTTGGTCTCATGTTTGCTAGTTATTTTGTTGATATTCATCGTTTACAGAAGCGGTTGAAACCTGGCGCAACGAGAAACTGAAAGAAGCCAAAAATTTAGCCCTTGGAGGAGAGAGATTGGATTCAACTCTTCTGCGAGAGGAGGCAGGTAACTCATAATCCGAAAGCTGTTATATTGTTACTTTTGGTTTATTATCAAGATAAAAAAAAAGCTTAACATTTTACTTGTCGCAGAGCGTTAAACTTACTCGTCAGCTTACTATTTGTAGGGAATTTAGTAAAAGTCTTGGAGTCAAATTGGGCTGCGCTGTCAGAAGAGATTGGCCTTTGGATTCCCAGTGAAATCAAGAATCAAGAACATAATGATAAGCCTGAGGACGTGGAAGTTACTGGTAATTGTTCAAATTGTCCTGTTGATCAAAGCCATCTATCTCTATTGTCAATATCTATGTTACTCGAGATAGGAGTGAGTGTTAGATAATGGGTATGTGTTGGACACGGGTGTACTCAATTTTTCAAAGTTTTTTCATATATTTGGAGATGAATACCCCCATACCTATATCTGAATGTGTTGGATATGGGTATTTTAGCAAAAAATGAAGTGTCAGACAACATAGGTCAAAATAACATGCGTATTTTAGGTTGATATTAGGGTTAGAAATGGCCATCGCTGAGTTCTAATTCTTTTATACAGATGATCCAGAACAAATTTTAGCTGGGAGGCCTCCTCTGCCGGAGTGCCGTACTGAACTTCACACTGATTATGATGGTGATTGTGTTCGATGGGGTCTTGCACATCACAAAGAAAGTGCAGCTGATTGCTGCCAGGCTTGTTTAGATCAGGCGAAAGCTGCAAAACCGGGTGAAAAGAAATGCAATATATGGGTTTATTGTCCATCCGAGAACGGTTGCTATTCCCCAGATAAATATGAACACAAACACATGGAGTGCTGGCTGAAATACGTAAGTGCTGTTTTTCCAATACGTTTAGTTACCATTTTCTTTGTACTTTTGCATCCAACAGAAATTGTTTGCAATCCCGAAGCTAATTAAAAACAAAATTGCAGTCTGAGAAACCAAGTCTGAACTTTAAGGACCGATACCCTGAAGGTTACAGAAACAGCCACCGGAATGTTCCTGTTATTGTTCCTTGGGTATCTGGTGTCATTAGTGTCTGAACTTCGATCAACAAGACATGACCGTCGGCAGTCAATCCGAGATCTCGCCAAGACATGACCATCAGCAGTCAATCTGGGATCTCGCCACAGATTCTATAGAATCCCCCATTTACATCTAATCAACAGAACAAATTTTTTTTTTTGTACCATGAAAGGTCTATTGGTTGATCTGGTCTCAGCTCGGCACTGAGAGGTATTTAAGACATGACCATCGTTGGTGCTGCTGGCTTTTGAGGTGAGGTTATTGTAGAAGACATGATGAGACTATAGAAAAGCTTTTCTTTGTAGTTTAATTAATTACATTGTTAAAGGAGATGGAGCTTTTTTTTTGGCAATTGCATTTGGAGACTCTGTTGTTAAATGGCATAATAATGAATGTCGCTTTGAACATTTAAATATTATATCAATTTAATTTTAATTTTTAAAATTTACGTATTGTGTCATTTCAATTTTAATTTTAAAATTTTTAAAAAATAAAAATAAAATACCTAAAATGTTTCAAAAAATTAAAATTTCGAAAAATGTAATAAATTAAAATATATAAAATATAAGTATAATGACAAACTTAACTCTTAATGTTTACATTTGTCAATTTGGCTCCTATCTTTTTTAAGATAAATTTAGCTCTCAATCTTTTAAAAAGAGTCGAAATTGCCATCAACCTTTTCAAAAATAGTTGAATTGATATTTCTTTTACAAATATATTGCCTGAAATGTTAGATTTTTTAATATTGTAGTTTGCATGGCAATCCACTTTTACTTTATGTTTTTTTAATTTATATTTTAAAAATATTTTATAGTGTTTAAATTAATTATTGACGTTGCGTGAGTTTTCGTGTGAATATCGTTAAAAAAATAATGTTTTAATCAACATTTTTATTAAAAATATGTGATTTGACTCTTTAAGATAAATTAATTGTTAACTTTAATTAAAAAAGAATAAGGGTAAATTTGATAAAAAAGTGAAAATAAATTTATTATTATGCGAAAAAAAACATGAACAGTTATATTTTCTTTCAAAGGTTTTTGGGCATTTAAACCTAAAAAATCATAATAAGAAAAAAGAAACTTTTGAAGTGTACTTGATGCAGACTTTAGTCTTGAAGTATATCCATTTTTTTATTTTGATCTTAAAGTTCTTTTGGCTCACTTTACTTTCTAATATTATTAAAAGATGTTTCAGATTTAATCTTTTGTACGTTAAAAGAAATGGTCACCCAATCATATGCTACCACACGTGATGACATCATCATTTGAAAAATCTTAAAAATATATTAAATTGTAAAAAATTAAAAAATATATAAAATATACATAATTATTAAAATTAGAAAAAAATAAAATATCACAAAAATATTAAAAATATAAAAGAATTAGTAAAAATTACAAAAGTTAATAAATTATTAAAAATAGAAAAGAAATTATAAAATTGCCAAAAGAATTATATAAATATTAAAATTAAAAAAAACATAAAAACATTTTATATTTTTTATATTTTTAAAAATTTAAAAATTACATTTATTAGAATTTGAACATGAGATCTTTGTTTCTTGGGAGGATATCATCACCTATGATAATTGTTTTGTAATTTAATCAATCATAATTTATAATGGGTAGATTTTTTAGGTAATAAATTTGGATAATTTTTTTTCATATTATTTAAATAATGAAAGATAATGTTATTTCAATTAAATAATCATCTAAATAATAAATAAAATTATTTATCATTATTTAAATATTTTCAAAAAAACTTTTCTAAAATTTATCACCTAAAAAATAAAAAATATTAAATTTTCTAATTTTTTTAAACAAAATTTAGTAATTCTTTTTATATTTTTATATTGTTTTGTAATTTTATAATTTTTTGTTAATTATTTAAAAAAGTCCATTTTAAAAGATTTTTTAAAGTTTTTCGAATAATGATGTCACAATGATGTTACAACATGACACATAGCAGTATATGAATGGTTGAATATCTCAACCGAAAGTTTTTAATGTTGAAGGACTAAACTGGAAGAGATTAAAGTGGACTAAAAGAAATTGTAATTGTAAGAACTAAAGTGAAAAAAACAGCATACTTCAGTAACTAAAATATGCATTAAGCTTGTTTTTAAATATAGTTGTAGACTTGCAGCCTCTTTGGTGGATTCTGATGCCTTTTCTTTTAATGCGTTGATTTTTTATTTTCCCAAATTTTCTTAAAGCAGAATTGCAAAATTTGCCCCTAAAAAGTTTTTTCTTTTGCTTTTTCATTGTTATTTAAGTTTTGTTTTTCTTTTTCTGAATGTCGCCTACATTGTTGAAATTTTTGTCAAACAAATTTGATTTTAATCAACAACTTCGTTAGTGTAGCATGACATCTTATTTGATAATTTTGCTGATGCCATTACTGGTAAAATATAACACCTCATTTGGTAACTTTGTTGATGTGGCATCTATCACATAGTATTTTGGATTAAAATTATAAAAAATAAGTATTTAAAATTTTATAGAATATGAAAAATTATAAAAATAAGAAAATTGTAAAAAAAATTTAAAAAAATTTGAGTCAAAACGTGATATTCTTTACGCATTGATCATCATTGATAACAATGGGTCGCCTCAATTGATTAAGAATGCATAGGAGGCGATGTTAGAGGCTACACTTTACTTATGGAATTGAGTTTGTTTGATGGGTCTTGAGGCAGTTCATGCTCCAGTGTCATTAAGGGTAGGGATCGTGGATGATGCATGACGATGTTGAATCAAATTGCAACGCGCAAAGAGCAAGATAGTCTAGTAGATGCATTGTTTTTCTATTAAAATTGGTGCGTATTGATAACGCTCTATTTTAATGTATCATTTTAAATTTATTAATATTTTTAAAAAATATTTAATATATATACAAATATCAAATGGTTATATTAAATAAATTTCAATATAAAATATTTACGCACCAATCGGTACATAATGTTCAAGGAAAAGTTTGTATTATTCATTACTATAATGATAAAAAATTATAAATTTTATATTTTTTAATATTATTCATGTATCAGTAAGTGGAACGATACATATCATTTAAAATGGTTGGAACCGACTACATTAGTAAAGAAAGTAAAGAAGTGAAGTGGGAACCAAGTGAAGTTAGGGTTTTGGGTGATTTGTTGGAGAACACGGTGGCAATTCTGTTGAACATGGTCAATGACGTGACGAGAAAGGGACGAAAGAAGTGAAAAAAATGGGAGTTAGATTACTTATTCGAGTAATTTTAGATCCAAATTAAGTTAATTTTGAGTTGGATTAAAAATAAATTTAGGTTCAAATCATACCGAATTCAGGTGAATTTGAGTTTTGTTGATAAAATCAAGTTAAATCGAGTTTCAATTCATCGTATCGGATTTTTAATTTGTTTGCTGAGAGTGTTAAACCCATTTTAATTAGGCCCATGAAACTAAATTGTAAAAGGTATAAAATTGAAAAGCCTGGTATTGGAAAGGACAAAAAGGTTGGCATATGCGGCTAGAAAATTCCATTTTTATAGACCGTCCTTACCATCCATATATATAAACAACCATTTTCCTCCCGCCATCCTCTTGAACAGTGGCTTCAACGGAATTTCCCAATCTTTTCCTTTAATTTTTCGAATTAAAATTATGCTTCGTTACTGCTTAAGATCTCGTCGGCGTTGCTATCTTCTTTATACGCGACGGTTTTCCTCCTCGTCTCCCAACTCCGTTGAATCCCCTAACAATCTCAAAAACCGGCAACCCGTCCCTTCCCAATCACCGCCGCGGCAAAATTTTCAAACTCAGCTTTCAACTCGCCCTTCTGCAACGGTTTATCTTTCTCGAAATTCCGTTTTGGCCCTCTCCGCCACTCTCCTCTCCGCTATCGTCGCTTCCGTCGCTGTTTTATCTGCCAATAAAGGCAATGAAGCCTCCGACGGTAACCCTAGCCCTAGGAGAAGTCCTTTTTACGACTCAATCGAGCACACGATGCAAAAATCGAACGAGTCCTTCAGGAGGATCGTCCACCAAGCCAAACAAACCAGCGTCGCCGCCTCTGTTTTGTGGCAATCGTTGAGGTCGGTGATGTCATCCGCAAACCACGAAGTTCGGGCTGGGTTCGAGCTACGCGTGGCGTCTTTGCTTGCGGACATTGCCGCTGCCAATGCGAGCCGCAGAGCGGCGATTGTGAACGCTAGTGGCGGCGCGGTAGTTGATTGGCTGCTGGAGACGGTAGCAGTGGGCAAAGCAGATGTTTGCGGCACTCAGGCCGAGGCGGCGAGGGCATTGGCTTACTTAATTGCGGATCCCGACGTGCGCAAAGACGTGCTTGGAAGACCAGGCGCCGTTTCCTATCTGTTGAGGTTCATTTTTTCATGTCAACCTCAAAATAAATCTAAAAGGGTACGTTTTTATTTCTTTTTTATCTGCTGATTATGAAAATGTAACTTTTTTGCACCCTAATCTTGTTGGTGCTTCTAAGTTTTTTGTTTTTACCATTGATAAATAGCTTTTGTGTGGGAGCAGCATTCGGGTCGTAGTTCATTCGATATTTCTGATTCTTTGAAAGGTAGAAGTATGCTTGTGGCTGCTATAATGGATATTGTTACATCCAATTGTGAGTGTGTCGAAAAGGAATCTTTTAAGCCTTGGCTACCGGGAAATGCAGAAATGAGAGATATTGCTGCAGCTGTTCAAGTTATTGAAGAAGGTGACATGCATTTAGCCGAGGGAGAGAGAAATGATGATGATGATGGTGGTGGAAGAGGGATGAAAGGGATTGGAATTAAAATTCTTGAAGGGACGACTGCTATAGGGCTGTCGAGAACAACTGAGCATATGACATTAGATCATTCAAATGATACCCCTTCAGAATTAGATAGGGATACTCCGAGAACACTTGCATTGATGAATAAGCATGGTAGTTCAGTGGAACAAGCCAATTTGTCAGCTGCTGTTGTTCCTGGTCTTTGGGATGACTTGCATTCTCAGCATGTTGCTGTGCCTTTCGCGGCATGGGCATTAGCCAACTGGGCAATGGCATCGGAGATCAATAGGTCTCATATTGAAGAATTGGATCAAGATGGAGAGGCTGTCATGTGTGCTTTACTAGCACCTGAGAGATCTGTGAAATGGCATGGTAGCTTGGTGGCTCGGTTGCTTTTGGAAGATCATAATCTTCCCTTAAATGACTCTGTCTCTGATTGGGCATCCAGTCTTCTTTCTACTGCTTCAAATGCAAGCAAAAATGAAGACATTTCCTTATCTCAAATGGCTTTATCGGCTTTTATAGTTGCTGTTGAGAGGAGCCACCTAGCTCGGAGGACTGTAATGGAGAAGGGTCTTGAACTGATGAGAGTCACTGCAAAGAGAACATCAAAGTATCAGCAGGTTCAAGAAGCTCTTGCAAAAGCTTTGGAATTGCTCTCAACTGAGGACTCGCATTTATCTATTGAAGAAAGTCAAAAGTGGTCTGGTATTCTGCTTTCTTGGGTTTTTGGAAAGTCTTCCTCCAATGAAATTCGATCCTCTGCCATAAGGATTCTTTCTTGCATTCTAGAAGACCATGGTCCATCTTCTGTTCCAATTTCTCAAGGTTGGTTAGCTCTTCTGCTAAATGATATCCTGGTTTCCAGCAAGGCATCATCTGTTAAAGAAGGCATCGACAAAGCGAAGGTTCGAATGTGTACCTTTTGTTTTTAATTGCTTTCTTTGTTATATGCAAATTTAACCTCAGTATGCACATGTTTTGAAGGCTAAGAATAGATTTTAGTAACTTCAACTTAAATTACTCATGATCTGTTGAAATTTGCAGACTCAGATAGACCAGTCTAACTTTCTTTCAGCTGTACAGACTGCTAATCAATTAGCAGTTGCTGTCGTTAATATGGCTGGAAATTGGTTAACCGGTTCTGTCGATACATTCCCCCTGGCAGATCTTCTTTCTCTTGATCCTTTTGCTGGACCATTTAAAAATCTGAAGAAAGATAATCCTCCAAAGTTAGATGTTGCAGATTCTGCATTGGCAACCCTCAAAGGGATCAAAGCACTGACTGAAATTTGTGCCGAAGATTCTTTATTGCAGGATAAGATTACCGATCTGGGGCTCTTATGTTTGCTAAGACGCTATTTGTTACGTGATGATTATGAGAAACTGGCTGCAATAGAGGCTTATGATGCATCTAGAGCGCCTGAAGCACAAGAAAGGGTTTCAATTACTGAAGGTGAGGTGTCACCTTCAAATACAAACAATCGATCAAGTCTCCGAGTGCCACCTACTGCTCACATTCGGAGGCATGCAGCTCGACTGTTAGCTATTCTTTCACTCCTTCCAAAAGTCCAGAAAGTCATTGCAGCTGATGAAACTTGGTGTAAGTGGCTTGAGGATTGTGCTGATGGGAAGATATCAAGCATCAATGACCTTAAGATACGAAGTTATGCTAGGGCAATTCTATTAAATGTAATTTGCCATCAGCAAATTGGTATTGACTCAGTAAATAGTGGTCCTGAAAATGGTAGCAGAGATGGTACAAGCATCTGTCCAAGTTATGATGACATGATATTCTTAATTAACCCTGAACGTCCCCATTGGAAGTGTCCTGGAAAAGATCAGTCCTCTGTTCAGAAAGATAAGTCTAGTTCGAATGAGGTTGATTCCACAGACAGTGATAGTACAGCCATTACCCAAGTTTCAGATGTTGCTGACTCATCCAAATCTTTTAATGTATCTAATAATGATTCTGAGTCTGAAATTCCTCAAATGGATATTGTATTTGTACATGGGTTACGTGGTGGACCTTATAAAACTTGGCGCATAGCTGAGGACAAATCCTCAACTAAGTCTGGCCTGGTAGAGAAAATTGATGAAGAAGCAGGGAAGCTTGGGACCTTTTGGCCAGGTGAATGGCTTTCGGCTGATTTTCCTCAAGCTCGCTTGTTTTCCCTTAAGTACAAGGTTTGTTTAAGTTTGGTGGTAGTTTTCAGAAGTTCAAATTAATAGGTTTTTTTTTTTTTTTTTTGCAAGCAATTCACTTCTAGTAATGTTGAGGTCTTCAGCAAATGTTTCTCATACTTCAAGATCTATCTTATTTTATACAGACAAACCTAACACAGTGGTCTGGAGCTTCCCTGCCTCTTCAGGTTGGCCTCTTTTGATTTATTTAGTGTGTTATTTTTGTCATGCTTCATTTACTTAAGTTGTGGAAGTGTCACCCGAGAAATTCATTTATGAAATATGTATTCATGTTTAGATTAACTTATGAGTTTTTCTCCTCTTTAAACTCATGCAACATTGGATGCATCTTTTGAGACTCAGTTAATGAAGTTATATGCTTCCATATTTCTTATGATATTTGTGGGTGTAATGCAGATGTTCAAACTTCTGGCTATCATATGCTTTTTCTGCTGACTATGTTCATGAACTTTTCATTTTGACTTCCAGGAAGTTAGTTCCATGTTATTGAAGAAGCTGGTTGCTGCTGGCATTGGGAGACGGCCTGTTGTATTTGTGACCCACAGGTTAATCAATTTAACCTCTCTTTCGTTTTACATTTTTGGCTTGGGTTTCTAGTGCAAGAGCTATCTTGACTTGGGTGTTTTGGTGCCAGAACTTTTTTTAAACGACTATGGTAGTCTTTAATTGTTCCAATTTTGCCTTATCGTTCAATGCATGACTTTCTCTTATATGTAGCCTGGGAGGTCTGGTGGTCAAGCAGATGCTATTTAAAGCAAAGGCAGAAAATATGGATGACCTTGTGAACAACACTGTTGGAGTTGTAAGTGCTCAAATATTAGAGATTTTCTGTTTCCATTATTTTATTCAAAAACCGAAATACCTTGGTTTAAATAAAAGGAACCTTGAGGTATGATGTTAATGTATTTGAACTTCTTGCAGTGGCAAGTTCAACAATAATAATATTTCATCTAATTTCAGGTGTTCTATAGCTGTCCACATTTTGGTAGCAAGCTTGCTGATATGCCCTGGCGAATGGGCCTTGTTTTACGTCCGGCTCCAACTGTTAGTATTTTAATCAATTATGAACTTTTTAATCAGTAAATAATTATAATTCCAAATTTTGGACTTGTAAAATAGTTTCAATTCAGAACCTGATGTTTGAACCATTTTCTTTTTAATCTGTAAATAATTATAATTCCAAATTTTGGACTTGTAAAATAGTTTCAATTCAGAACCTGATGTTTGAACCATTTTCATTGGTTTTCTTTCATAGATAGGAGAATTGAGAAGTGGCTCTCCACGACTCGTGCAACTTAATGACTTCCTTCGTCGCCTTCATAAGAAACAGATGCTCCAAGTCCTTAGTTTCTGCGAGGTAATAGATATGCATATATTGATGATAATCTTTTCTCCTCCCCCTAGAATACTGCATCATTGCGTGTTTGCAATTCATTTTAATCTAATCAAGTGGTAAGGTTGATATGATCTTCAAACTTGATATCCTTCAGACCAAGGTCACTCCAATAGTTGAAGGTTATGGAGGATGGGCGTTCCGTATGGAAATTGTGCCAATTGAATCAGCCTACCCTGGATTTGGTGAACTCGTTGTAAGTGTGTATCATTTCACATAGATACTTGTATTTTCTTTAAATAATAATAATGATTCTATGAAAGTATAATAATCTAAATAGGTAACATCCACAAATTGAAAATGCTACGTCTAAATGGTTCTATTCTCCAAAATTTATTCTTCTTTCGACTGTGAAACAGGTATTAGAATCAACAGATCATATAAATTCATGCAAACCACTCAGCCGATCTGATCCTTCATACACAGAAACGTTAGAATTCTTGCGTAAACTGAAAGCTCAGTATACATGAAGAGAAGTTTAGTATTATACTCGGCATTTGGCATAATTTGTTTCACTTTATTTTTTATTTTCTCTCTGAATTGATGGTTTTATATTTGAATTTTTTTTATGGGAAGCTGGCGGAATTGAAGTTTTACGGTTAGGAGTGGATCAGGTAACTAACCATTAGGTAAAAGTTAGAACCTCCCAGTATATACTTTCATATGCTCAAACATTTGTATAGCATCTTTCTGTACATCATCTCTGTTTATCCTCTACACTGTATTTCAGCTTCCTTCATTTATTTGTTTGTATCTGTAGGAAATAGAAACCCATACAATGAATGGGTTCTCTAGATACACTGTATACACATTTACGAATAAAAGAAATACAATGATTGATAAAAAAAAAAAATTAGACCAATAAATCCATCTTCTTGTTTTACTTTGTTGCTGAATAATTCGTAATTTAAATTCTTTAATCAGATTCAGGCTCCGACTTAGGGTTGAGAAGAAAGCCAAAAAAGATCTAAAACGTGTTTACATTGGTGATGCTTCTTCTTGACGTTGTTGGGGCTTAGAGATGTGCCATTTTATGTTTAGTGAATTATAGGAAAATAAAACATTTAAAATATATATTTACTCGTAGCCCATATTCATTTTGATCGTCCCGATACTCGTCTCTTGTTCCTTTTGAGTAACGAAGCTTTGTGGTTACTAATGTTAGTGGTAAAAAGTTTAATGAAAGAAAAAAAAAAAACACTATTGGATGATGACTTAAAAGAAGTTTATAAATATGCAACAGTGTGGCATCCCCGCTAATCAATTTTAGAGTGTCTTGCTGTGTTTTTCTTGGTATATTTGATACTCTTTTAGGTGTTATATTTGATACTCTTTTAAGTGTTGTTTGGAGAGTTATATTAATTGTGAAGTAAGGATTTTGGGAGAATGATCTGTAATAATTATGATTCGAGTGTGAGGTTACAATTATTCAGTGTAAAAGGGTAGATTGGGCTTAAGTCAATAATCGTTAGATAAATCATTGAGCAAAAATCATTCATTGAGTGAGGTTGCGTAGACGTAGAATTGTCGATTTGAATTGAATTAAAACATGTTGCATGTTATTTTTCTTTTTTACTTTGCTTCTTGCTTTGTTGTTTAAATTGTTCTGTCCCAACATCTGTTCTAATAGAAATTAGAACAATAAAGTTGAAACTAGTGCAAACCAAGGACTTTTATTGGTATTAAAGCGGGCTTTAGGCACGCACGAAGCAAATTCTCAATTTGGCTTGCCATCATGAAATCCATGAAGGAAGGTGGTTCGATTATTTGACCCCCTTGTTACTTGGTTTAGAAGGTTTAGAAAACTATGTATATTGGAAGGCTTGTATGAAGGCTTTCATTATGTCTACCAATGAAGTAGCTTGGGAAGTTGTTGAAGATGGGTGGCCTCGACCCGTTGTGGTGGTTGTTGATAACACCACACGTCCTAAAGAAAGAAGCAAGTTATAACACCTTCATTTGACTTGATTGTTGAATTCGGATATGAAATGTCACTAAAGGGGCCTATTTGAACTAAAGACCAAATTAATAAGGACCAAATTGTTATTAGCAGCTTAATCAATTATAAGCAACTTTATTAAATAAATACATATCGTGTACAACAGAAACCTCGAAGAAAAGTTTACTAACTCAGGTTTCTGGACTTCAAGGTAACTATTAATTTACAATACACTTGACTGCTAGGTGGAGTTTTTAATGGTGCCTCCTTCCAATGTGCATGACTCTGCTTAAATGATTCCTTGTATCCACACGATCTGACTTGGTCCCTCCTCGAGTTTTTATTTTTTCGCATATCTTGCAATCAAAAGTCGAACCCCTGTAAGTTCAATTGAACTTGGTGAATTTTTTCATTACACAGAACCTATATATAGAAAATGATGTCGCGCGCATGTTAAAAACTTAGATTTTAACAGCTAAGTTCGAAAATTTAAAGTGCTTGAAATTGAAACTATTTATGAATTTTATACAAGATTATGTGAGACTAATGGGACTTTCTGTCTTGGTGATCTCTTTTCTGAGGATAAATTGATATGCAAAGTGTTGTGATCTTTACCAAAACAATTTACCATTAAAGTTATGACAATAAAGGAGACAACAACTCTTGGATGAGTTAATAGACTCACGCCAAACTTTTGAGTTGAATTTAGAGGAAGCAAAATGTGACAAAATGGGTCTTGAAAAGAACATAAAATTCAATTTTCAAAAGTTTGTTCCAACAACGAAATTGATGAGATCACGGGGTAGTTAGTCTTGCTCACAAAGAGCATGAAAAGATCTTTAAGAAGGGAACTAAATCAGATTATGGTGGGTAGGAGGAAGCTCACAACCAAAAAAGAATGATGTTTAATATTATGAACTAAATTACATTTTTAGAAACTTTGATTGTTTGTTGATAAAGAATGAGACGGATGAATGTGGAAGTGGATCGTAAAGTTTGTCAAAATCACGAATTTGACTTAGGGCGCTAGACGTTCGGAAAGAAACTTAGATTTTTGACACAACCTAAAATGCAATCAAATCCAAGTTAGATAAAATAATTAAAATAAATAATTAAGATAATTAAAACAGAATAATTATGATTAGAATAACAAGGAAGAAAATAAAGAAGATAGATGGAAAGATAAAACGTGGTATGTAGAAGTCATAAGAAGTCTTAGAAACACGAAGAATCCACAACCCCCTTCAAGTGGCTCTAATTTTCCCTCCAAGAAAGAAAACTTGGCAATAAAACTTGGCAAGAAAAAGTTTGAAGATGATCTCTACAATCTGAAAAGATTGTTAAAACTCTTCTAAAAGAAACTCATTCTAAAAAAAACTCAAGAGAAATTTTTAAAAAGAAAACTCAAAGAGAATTTATAAACTTAAAAGAGAAGTTGAATAATAATGAATTCAATGAATTGTGTACAATGCAAAGGCCTATATATAGGCTAGCTAAATAAATCTAAATAAAACTCTTAATTATACTAGAACTCTAATTTAATCTAAACAAGAAGTAGTTTTAAATTAAACTTTTTTTGTTAACATAAAACTCCTAAATAACTTAAAATACTTAATAATCATACAAAATTTGGAATAAAATAATAATAAAATAATAAAAGTTGATAAATACAATATTAGGCTTATATATAATAAAAATTAAGCCTAAAATCTGAATCTAATATGATTTAAACTCGAATTAAAAGTTTAAAATTCGTAATTCTCATCATAAGCCCGTTCAAAAATTCTGCTCACCCATTCTTCACTAAAATGGTCATAACTTAAGCTCCTAAACTCAAAATCGAGTAATTCAAAATGCGTTTCAAAACTAAGAGATAGATATTCAAACGTCATGAAGATATCTCAACCCAGAAATGCCAGGATCCCATTCAAAAAGTCGTCGCAAGTCTATTGATTTTCCAAGCTTGAAAATTGACAGCTTTGGTGATTGGAATTTAATAAATTTCACCCTATCTTTGTATATATTACTTGTATTGGTTGTCCCATTACATGTTCAAACAACAATTACAACATGCTAGTTTGGAATAGTCAAAGTCTTTGTGTTGGCATGTTTACTTTTGATTAAATCTCATTAAAATAATAAATGTGGAGATATTTTATGGCCAATATTTTGGAATAACCATCATTTGGTTGTGTAACTTGGAGAAGAAGTAAATAAGTTTGAAATGTTTAGAGAGGTTGTGTTTTTCCTTAGTTTTTAAGTGTATTAAATGTAACACCCCTAACCCGTATCCATCGATGGAACAGGGTTACGAAACATTATCGGAATAAACAGATCAAAAACAGACATTTCATATTATTTAACATTCATGTCAGATATTACTTATAAAGCCCTTATATGAGCCCTCGAGGCCCAAAATATGCATTAGAAATAAGTCGAGACTAAACCGGGTACTTAGAAAATTTTTTTGCGAAATTTTAAAATTTTTCCTAGGTGCGGGTACACACGCCCGTGTGGTTAGGCCATGCGGCTCACATGGCCAAGTGACACGCCTGTGTCTTAGGCCATGCAACTTTCTGACTTGTGTTGTACGGTCAAGTCACACACCCGTGTGCTAGGCCTTTTGTAGGTGCAGGGGTCACACGGCCAAGCCACACGCCCGTGTGCCAGGCCGTGTGATAAATTATGTGTACTGACCCAAAATTCACAGGCACCAGAAAAAATGAGTTATAGGGCCTTCGTCTTAGTAAATGAGTCCGTAAATATTTATTAAAAATATTTACGAAGTTAGTGATGAGGTTAATTAGGCTTTGGTTAGGCGAATTTAATTTAATTAGAAGTAATTATTAAAAAGGACTGAATTGAATAGGGTGTAAAAGTTTAATTTTAGAGTAGTGAAAAGTCAAAGGACTAAAATAATAATTAAGCCATAAAAGTGACATGTGTGTGGTAAAAGTGAAAAACATGTGTATTATTAATGTTTATGTACACTTGTAAATTAATTATGTATTTACTTATTAATTAAGAAAATATTATTATATTATATTACAATTAATTAAGGAAAATAAAATAAATAAAATTAAGACAAATGTAGGGTGATGATATGGGACAAATGTAAAATATATGTGTGTACAATTGTAATATATACATTTGTTATTAAATAGATATTTTATAATTATTAATTAATTAAGTATAAAGTAAATAAAAGTAAATAGGATAAAATGAAATAAAAACAAAAAAAAGAGAAAGAAAAGGTACAGAAGCTTAAACGAAATAGGAGAAAAGAAAAAGAGAAAGAAAAAGAAAAGAAAAAAATAGGGTTTTGAGGCTTTAAGCTTATTTTGGTAAGTTGAATTTTGATGTTTTTGGAGTCTTAAAGTTGAATACTCTTGAATTTAAGTTGAAATTTTGAAAGTTAGTAGGTTTTTGAGTAGGGTTTATGTTGAACAAGTGATTAAATTAGGGGTTTATTTGATAGAATTATTAAGTAGAATTAATTAAAGGATTAAATTGTAAACTAGGCTATAAGTTTTGTGTTTTAGGGACTAAATTGAAAGAAATTTGAAATTATGGAATTATAATGAAAATTTGATAGTTAAATGTAAGTTTAGATGGAATATGGGTAGAAATAAGATATGAATTGATATAGAAAAATGGATGAATATAGTTAGAACAAATATGGAATTAAGACAAAAGTTGAATAGAAATTTAAGTATTTAATGTAAATTAGTATAATATTAATGATTTGTAAATTATTTAATTTTCGTAACAAACAAAGAGCCTGAGCCATCAGTGTAGAAAGAGAAGGAAAAGATAATCGAGGAGTAGCTCGAGAAGATTTCGGTTTGTATTACAATAACTCAAATTAATTTATATCTAATACTAAATTTTAATATATGTGCATGTCAAAAGAAATATGAGGGAAGTATTATTTTTGGTATGAATGGAAATTGATTGAGCAATGAATGATATTTGCAATTAGTATGTGAAATGTGTATTGATTCAAAAATGAGAAAGTGCCTTTGAATTGAGATTGAATTGATATTGTATTGAATGAAGTTTGAATGAATTGTAATCAAATTGAAAGTGAAAGTGAAAGTGAAATTGATATGTGATTTGATACCCTATAAACTAGTCGGGCTGAGTCGGATATAATTGGCATGCCATAGGATTGGAAAGTTTAGGGATACTTCGACCTCGAGTCAATGAGACACTGGGTGTCACTATTTTACTTCGGATAGATTCGATGAGGTATTGGGTACTACTTTACTTCGGCTAGGCCGATGAGACACTGGGTGTCACTTTATTGCTTTGAACTATCCGATGAGGCACTAGGTGCCATTCTGGTGTGTTTGGTTGGATCTGTGTATCCGCCAAGGTCCGAGTCTTGTTAATAGGGGTAAATAAAGTGAGAAAACAAAATTGAATAGAAATAAGAAATTTTACGAAAATAAAGTGAAAAGTGATATGAATTGAGAAATGAAATTAAATGAATGAATTAAATGCTCTAGAGGCTAATATTACTTAAATGTGATGTTTGTGATATTGAATTGATATTGTAACACCCCTTACCCGTAACCGATGCCGGAATAGGGTATGAGGCATTACCGTACTAAAACTCATGTAAACCTTTGACTTAAACTCATGAAAATGTGTCCCAATTAAAAACTTTTCCAAAAATGGTTCTACGAGCCTTTTTATGGGCCTACGAGGCTTAAATCATGGTTCGGAATTAACTTGTGACCATTTCGTGCACTTAAGAAAATTTCTTCAAAAACTAGCAAAAACAGGGCACACGCCTGTGTGACCTCTAAACATGGCCGTGTTGATGGCCCGTGTACCTCACACGGCCTAAGCACGTTAGGGACACACCCGTGTCCAATACCCGTGTGGATTTAATTTCTAACATCAACCTACAGAGGTTTTCACATGGCTTGGCGCATGCCTATGTGCCCAGCCCGTGTCCCTCACACGGCCTTAACACGCCCGTGTCGTGGCTCGTGTGCAAAAACTTGGGTATTCTAGTTCTGACGTCATCACTCACACGGCCGTGGCATACGCCCGTGTGCTAGCCCTGTCCTTTACACGGTTGAGACACATAGCGGTGTCTCATGTCTGTGGAGAATACTGATGGCATTTAATTCTATCCATGCAAGGTGCAGGGGACACACGGTCGAGCCACACGCCCGTGTGTGGCCTATGTGTCTCCCACAGCCTAGACTCACGCCCGTGTGTCTACCCGCGTGGGCAATATAGAGCTATTTATCAAGCCCTTAGCCACCTTGAAACACGTACAGACATAACTCTAATCTTCATACATCATAACATAGCACCAATACTTATTTAAATGCCCCTAAATAGGTATTCATACATCAACCAACTCATGTCGAAAAATACATGCATAAACTACTAAGCAACTTTGCACAAATTCCATGTGAATTCATCCTATTTTATTAAGCAATTTGAATGATTTTAGGCCAATTCCAAAGGCCATTTACAAAATGAAATTCATAAGACAAATGGCCAATACAATTGGCTAACTAGAGTATCTTACACAAAATGACCATACAACCTATACATGCCATTACTAAGAATACAAAACATAGCTGTACCGAGTGTTTCGGTTGATAGTGTGCACGATGCTTCCGACGTCCTTGGATCCTCGAGTTACTTGGGGGCACTATAAGGGAAAAATGGAAAGAAAAGGGGTAAGCATAAATCTTAGTAAGATATAAGTAAATAAGTAACAAAAATTTCCACGTTAAGTCATACTCTCAGTACATCATAATTCATGTATGCTACAAGTAATAACCATAACTTAGCTTACTCGTTTCCATCCATTTCTAATTATACAATATGAGTTAGAGCTTGTATTTCATACTTTTTATAATGGTACCTGCACCACTCACAACTTCATCATACTATCTTTTAATATTAATACAACTAAATCTCCCCGTTGAACTATTTAGAATATGTATGGATATTCAATAAGTTGAGCCGATGCCGTGTCCTAGACAGGTCTTACACTGGCTCTCCTTTATCGTGTCGACGCCATGTCCCAGGTAGGTCTTACGCTAGCTTGTATATATATCAAGGCTGATGCATGTCCTAGACATGTCTTACACTAGCTTTCATCTCAAAGCCGATGCACGTCCCAGATGTGTCTTACACTAGCTCATAAATCTCGAGGCTGATGCATGTCCCAGACATGTCTTACACTAGCACACACATCACCCAATGTCATGGTATGAATATCCAATTCTATTCTAAGTGTTCAACCGGGCTCTATTACACATGTTCTCATCATTTTATAACTAAACACCATCATTCAATAGTTCATGCTCAAACAATACTCTCATAAGCATCTCATATATACAACTTATCTATTTATGCCAATATAATGATTTCATGCATAAAGTTAGAAATGTTGCATTATTTACCTACAACTTACCTCGGTTTACAAAATGGAGGTGGCAATTCGGTTTACTCGATTTGTTTAGCTTTTCCCCGGTCTAGGATTGGATTTGGCAATTTTTGATCTAGAACAATAAAAATTCACTAATTTAATCACCAATTAAATCTAAGTAATTCAAAATTCACAATTTGGCAAAATGACCATTTTGCCCCTAGACCTCAGGCAAAATGACCATTTTACCCCTAGGTTTTGAAATTAATTTGCATCAAATTTCCTTATTAACCAAGCCTAACTAAACTCCCTTTCCACTTTAATGGCGACCCCATATTCATAACATTTCATACAAATAACATCAACTTATCAACTTTGCAATCTAGCCCATCTTAGGTGTTTTTCCTAAACACCCTTTTACATAAGTTGTTTATTTAACAATTAGAACTCATATTCTTCCATGAAAACTTAGCAACAACACTTATTCAATCATGGTAACAATTCTAACTTTCAACCATTTTACACAATACACCGTTCAATGAGTAGCCCATGCTACAAGGTCCCAAAAGTACAAAAATTATCAAGAAAAGTCACTAAAATCACTTACTTGAGAGAGGAATAAGTGATTGAGAATTTTAAGCTGCTAAACCCCCAAAAATGGCTGCTATAATAGACAAGAAAAAAAAGAAAATTGGAAAAGATGAAGCCACTATTATTTTTTTATTATCACTAGTCAAATTGGTTACCTAATACCTGACTTTTCATGTTTCTTATCCCTATGTCTATTCCTTGGTTGACCATCACTTCTTAAAGGGCTTAATTGCTCTATAAAGCCCCAAAATTTTTACTTCTATGGCCATTTAACTCAATTTTACTAGAAATTGCAACTTTTTCTTTTTATGCGATTTAGTCCTTTTTCACGATTTAGCCTTCAATCGTGTAAATTTATTCACTGAATTTTTTAGGCATACTTATAAAATTACTATAACCCATAATTTATTGCTAAAATAATTTTCTTGATCCTCGAGAAGTGATTCTGAAATTACTATTTCAACTAAGCCCAATTTCGGGCTGTTACAGATATTTAGTTAAATTGAATTGCTATGAATATGTTATGAAAATAAAGTGTGAATTGGTACTATATGTGTTCATGTGATGTAAGTTTACATATGTGAAATTTATTGGTTATTTATAATTTGAATTATAGTAATACTACTGAGAATATCGATACTCAGCGTATGGTTGTTTTCCGTAGGCAGGTTAGTAAAAGTCAGAATCTGGTCCAGCATCTGAGTCAATCTTGACCTCAGCTCCATTTTGGTGATAAAATCTATCTTTTGGTAAATGTGGCATGTACTAGGTTTTGTTTGGGTCACTTGTATATGTCTTGTATTTTGGGATGTAAATATGGGTTATAACATTTAAATTAGAGTGTGATGAATGGTTTGAATATAAATGATGTGTTTGGCTTGTTAAGTGATAAATTTTGAAAAATATGATGAATGTTTGATCAAATTAATATGTCAATGCATAGGGCATAATTAAGTATATTTGAATGTAGAAATGTGTTGATTGATATATTGGTTACAAATTGGTTTAGATTTAGAATTCACAAGGTGGCTAGGTTAGTATTTAAGGCTCATTTTGAGTCCACACGGTCTGGCCACACGCCGGCTAGGTTAGTATTTAAGGCTTATTTTGAGTCCACATGGCCTGGCACACGGGCGTGTGGCCAGACCGTGTGGGACACACGGCTAGTACATGGGCATGTGAACTGGCCGTGTGTCCCCTGCACCTTAAAAATGAGAAATAGAATGTCTAAGTTTTGGTACACAGCCTAGCACACGGGCGTGTAGTTGGCTGTGTGACCTACACGGGCTTTGAACATGGGTGTGTATCAAGGCTGTGTGAAAACTGCACTAGGTTCGAATTGAAAGTAAATCTACACGGGCTGAGCACACAAGCGTGTGGCTTGGCCGTGTCAAATCAATTTGTACAAGAAACGGAAGTTAGAGAGTTACACGGGTAAGGGACACAAGCATGTCCTAGAATATCTTGGCCGTGTTGAGCTACACAGCTTAACAACACGGGCGTGTTAAGGGGTCACATAGGCGTGTCCCCTATCCACATGGGCGTGTGAGTCCTATACTTAAGGAAAATTTTAAAATTTCACGAAAAATTCCCTGAGCACCCGAATCAGTCCCGAATCTTTTTAACTCGTATTTTGGGCCTCAAAGGTCCAATTAAGGGACTTTATGATTATTTTATATTATGATCGTTAATTATTACATATTATTTGTAAATTGTTTGATTTATCCGGTAATGCCTCGAAACCCTATTTCGGCGACGACTTGGGGTTAGAGGGTATTACATTTGTTGGTATTAGAGCTATTCAAGTTTAGCTGATTCTTGGACTAAATCGAGCTCGTAATTGAGTCTAGAGGTACATGTCACAGTCAAGTCGAAACTGAGCCGGGATTTGGATGCTGACCTATTTGTTTGTTTCTGTTTTATAAATTAAAGATGTCAGATGAACATTTAGATGACATAGATGAAAAAATGTATACTGGAGATGAAGAATATCAAGAAATAGATGAAATTGAATCGGTTACACCTAGTATAAACCCAACGAGAGGTCAATCTCCTAGGGTAGAAAGAAAAAATGATAGAGATGATTCTGATATATTACGAGTGATTGCCGATGCCTTGTAAAGAGTAGTAGGGACTGCTCCTGCTACTACTTCAGTACTAACTCAGAGACGGGCCCCGATAAAAGAATTAAAAAAATATGGTGGTACTGAATTTATGGGTCTGAAAGGAGTCGATCCATCCGCAGCTAAAAATTGGATGGAGTCGACTAAGAGAGTGTTGCAACAATTAGAATGTATCCCCCGAGAGAGTCTATTATGTGCTGTATCATTGTTTCAAGGGGAAGCTTATCTATGGTGGGAATCTGTGATCCGACATTTACTGACAGATCAGGTAGCATGAGACTTATTTCAAAAAGAGTTTCAAAAGAAATACGTTGGAGAAATGTATATTGAAGACAAGAAGCAAGAGTTTTTAATGCTGAAACAGGGTAATATGTCAGTAATAGACTATGAGCAGAAATTTTTAAGACTTAACAGATATGGCTTAGAGTTTATATCGACATAAGCTGAAAGTTGTAAAAGATTCTTATGGGGTTTGAGAGATAAAATAAAGGTACAATTAGTATCTCATCGGATTACTGAATTTGTGGATTTGATTGAATAAGCCAAAATGGTAGAACAAGTTCTAGGATTGGATAAAAAGCCTGAAACAGCTAGATCAACTAGAAAACGGGCTGGAACTACTAGTTTGAGTCTGCTATCAAAAAGATCCAAAGAATCAAGGGGTGGTTGGAGGCTGAGTTTTAGATCGGACCGAAGTGATAAGGGCCGGAGAAAATAAACTACAGTTTCTATGGCAATGTGAGAGGTCCATCCCAAGATATAAAAATTCCAGACTGTGAGCACTGTGGGAAGAAACATAGGGGAGAATGTTGGAAATTAATTAGAGGCTATTTCCGATGTGGTTCTACAGATCATTTTATTAGATATTGTCTGAAAACTGATAATACGACACCTGTGACATTACAGAGATCAGTATCCACCACTAGAGCTAGAGTGTTAGGTAGAGGTGGTTCGGTTTCCAGAGGAGGTGGTGTTAGAAGAAGCAATGATATTGTTACCCAGCAGTCTGAAGCTAAAGTACTCGCCAAAGCTTATGTGGTCAGAACTCGGGAAGAAGGTGATGCTCATGATGTGGTAATAGGTATATTTTTACTGTATTCTGAACCTGTTTATGCTTTGATTGATCCTGGATCTTCACACTCCTATATAAATTCAAAACTAGTTGAGTTTCAGACTATGAAAAAACTATAGATGATTGGGCACAAAGAGTTTTATTGATAGTAAAGGATTTTACAAAAGGCTATTGAAAGAAAGTTTACAAAAGGCAAAATCTAAGAAAACTATACTCTGAATTGGTGTAGGAATCGATGCCTTGTTTAGGCTACAACAATGCCTATTTATAGTGTAAGAATTGAACTCTAATTTATTTACAATTCAAATCCGAAAATATCCTGATAAGGACGTAATAAATATTGACTCGATGGTTTCTTCCACGTAGTCATTTTTATTTGTCGCTTTCTTGATGGTTGCGTGCATTAATGGTTGCTTCCATCATCTCTGCATCATGGCTTGCATCATCTTCCATCAACATCTTTTTAATGAGATAGTTGCAAGTCTCCATCAATAATTAATTGCTCCTTTTTTGGATTTTTACACGTGTCTAGTCTCGGGATTATCCTTCTTGGATATTTGTCAGATTCATTTCTTCTATTTCATCTAGATGTAATGAATCCGGTGAGACTGGTGGTGAGTTCCAACTTTCCCACGTGTCCTTGATTTCCATCGTTAATGGATAATCATCAATCTCCATTTCAGCTATCTTTTTTAACAGCTGTAGAGAATCTTCATCACGGTTTTGATGAGGTCTTTCAGTATTGTACGCCAGTATTCTTCTTCCATCAGTCCAGAGGACATAAGTATTATGTTGGAGTAAATACTGAGCTTTAAGCATTAAATCAATTCCGGCTTGGACTTGATAATTTGAAAAATTATTATAACACATGTCAATGGTTTTTGACAAGTGATCTTTATCTTCATCAACCGATGAGAGGTTTATTCCTCCAAACATCGTTTGAATAGTCCAAATTTGATATGGCTGAAAAAATCTTTCATATTCAGCAATACCAATAAAACTACTAATTTCTATATGAAAATAGTAAAAGAAATCCATATTTGGAAAACTTGCTAATCGTGATTTTACGATAGCTGGAAAATCTTTTAGTAAATCAAAAGAAAGATTTTGGACTGTTATTTCTTTAACAAATCCCCATTCAATACTTGTTATATCAAATGGTTCATGATTAAGCCTAAATTTTATAGTAGGGAATTTTTCTCCTAAATGATTTGTAAAAACATAGGCTTGTAAAAAGTATTCAGAAAAAGTTTTTCTAAATTGAATTTGCTGGTTGCAAATTATACTGTTTATTTTTGTAAAAATTTCTACAGGTAAAATTTTTCTAGCTTTATTAAATAAACATCTTCTAAACATTTTATTTATAACAGGACTGTTTGTCCCATTATCAATAAAATATTGAAATATATCAAGAAGATTATTTATCTCCTTAATATCCATATAATCTACATAACAATCTTCCCATTCTCTATATAAAACTGATTTTAATAAAAGATCATGGGCTTTATTTTCTTTAGTTGTTTTTTCAACTAAAAATTGAGAAAAATTAGTAAGAGCTCTTCGAAAATTTGCTCTTTGTTCTAAAACATGGGTTTTCCATATTTTATTAATATAATTATAATATTCCAGTGGTAATCCTGGATTATAAAAATCATTTATTTCAGAGAGCGATTGTTGGGATAAAAAGTTTTCTGCTCCCTTAATAATTTCAGCATAACTGGTTTGAAATTTTTACAAAAATAAACAGTATAATTTGCAACCAGCAAATTCAATTTAGAAAAACTTTTTCTGAATACTTTTTACAAGCCTATGTTTTTACAAATCATTTAGGAGAAAAATTCCCTACTATAAAATTTAGGCTTAATCATGAACCATTTGATATAACAAGTATTGAATGGGGATTTGTTAAAGAAATAACAGTCCAAAATCTTTCTTTTGATTTACTAAAAGATTTTCCAGCTATCGTAAAATCACGATTAGCAAGTTTTCCAAATATGGATTTCTTTTACTATTTTCATATAGAAATTAGTAGTTTTATTGGTATTGCTGAATATGAAAGATTTTTTCAGCCATATCAAATTTGGACTATTCAAACGATGTTTGGAGGAATAAACCTCTCATCGGTTGATGAAGATAAAGATCACTTGTCAAAAACCATTGACATGTGTTATAATAATTTTTCAAATTATCAAGTCCAAGCCGGAATTGATTTAATGCTTAAAGCTCAGTATTTACTCCAACATAATACTTATGTCCTCTGGACTGATGGAAGAAGAATACTGGCGTACAATACTGAAAGACCTCATCAAAACCGTGATGAAGATTCTCTACAGCTGTTAAAAAAGATAGCGGAATATAATTTTTACAAAGAGTTTTATTGATAGTAAAGGATTTTACAAAAGGCTATTGGAAGAAAGTTTACAAAAGGCAAAATCTAAGAAAACTATACTCTGAATTGGTGTAGGAATCGATGCCTTGTTTAGGCTACAACAATGCCTATTTATAGTGTAAGAATTGAACTCTAATTTATTTACAATTCAAATCCGAAAATATCCTGATAAGGACGTAATAAATATTGACTCGATGGTTTCTTCCACGTAGTCATTTTTATTTGTCGCTTCCTTGATGGTTGCGTGCATTAATGGTTGCTTCCATCATCTCTGCATCATGGCTTGCATCATCTTCCATCAACATCTTTTTAATGAGATAGTTGCAAGTCTCCATCAATAATTAATTGCTCCTTTTTTGGATTTTTACACGTGTCTAGTCTCGGGATTATCCTTCTTGGATATTTGTCAGATTCATTTCTTCTATTTCATCTAGATGTAATGAATCCGGTGAGACTGGTGGTGAGTTCCAACTTTCCCACGTGTCCTTGATTTCCATCGTTAATGGATAATCATCAATCTCCATTTCAGCTATCTTTTTTAACAGCTGTAGAGAATCTTCATCACGGTTTTGATGAGGTCTTTCAGTATTGTACGCCAGTATTCTTCTTCCATCAGTCCAGAGGACATAAGTATTATGTTGGAGTAAATACTGAGCTTTAAGCATTAAATCAATTCCGGCTTGGACTTGATAATTTGAAAAATTATTATAACACATGTCAATGGTTTTTGACAAGTGATCTTTATCTTCATCAACCGATGAGAGGTTTATTCCTCCAAACATCGTTTGAATAGTCCAAATTTGATATGGCTGAAAAAATCTTTCATATTCAGCAATACCAATAAAACTACTAATTTCTATATGAAAATAGTAAAAGAAATCCATATTTGGAAAACTTGCTAATCGTGATTTTACGATAGCTGGAAAATCTTTTAGTAAATCAAAAGAAAGATTTTGGACTGTTATTTCTTTAACAAATCCCCATTCAATACTTGTTATATCAAATGGTTCATGATTAAGCCTAAATTTTATAGTAGGGAATTTTTCTCCTAAATGATTTGTAAAAACATAGGCTTGTAAAAAGTATTCAGAAAAAGTTTTTCTAAATTGAATTTGCTGGTTGCAAATTATACTGTTTATTTTTGTAAAAATTTCTACAGGTAAAATTTTTCTAGCTTTATTAAATAAACATCTTCTAAACATTTTATTTATAACAGGACTGTTTGTCCCATTATCAATAAAATATTGAAATATATCAAGAAGATTATTTATCTCCTTAATATCCATATAATCTACATAACAATCTTCCCATTCTCTATATAAAACTGATTTTAATAAAAGATCATGGGCTTTATTTTCTTTAGTTGTTTTTTCAACTAAAAATTGAGAAAAATTAGTAAGAGCTCTTCGAAAATTTGCTCTTTGTTCTAAAACATGGGTTTTCCATATTTTATTAATATAATTATAATATTCCAGTGGTAATCCTGGATTATAAAAATCATTTATTTCAGAGAGCGATTGTTGGGATAAAAAGTTTTCTGCTCCCTTAATAATTTCAGCATAACTGGTTTGAAATGCCGAATTAGGGTCTTGTGACCATTGAGATTGACATACCGGGTTTGGCGTCAATGAAAATTGAGTTCCAATTGGTTGTCTTACCATTGGATATGTTAAATTATGATACTACAGAAAGTAGTAGTAGTTCTAATGAAGATAATAAATCAGAAGATAATAATTCTATGATTTCAGAAGAAATTAATGCAACTAGCTATAATTCTGATGAAGAAAACACTTCAACAGAAGAAAATATAGAAATACCGGAACCCATGGATACTGACAACACAGATCCATATATACCGAAACCTAAGGAAAAGGATAAAAAAGATCCTTATAGAAAGAGAAAAATAGAATCAGATATTCAAAAAGATGATTATCTGAGATCTTTTAATAAAGATAATGAGCTAGTCGAAGAAACGACTAGAATATTTGAAACTATAGCTACTAATGATGTCAAGCCTGAAATCCCAGGAGAAACATCTACTCAACCTATACCATATAGGATTGATGATTTAAATAAAAGAAATGTTGCTCAAGGAGGTATATATTTAGGTTTAACTAAAATACCTTTATCAGACTATGAAAAAACTATAGATGATTGGGCACAGTCTATGACTATTGTTGTTAATAATAATAGCAGTAGTTGGACAAAAGAAAAATTTTTAAATTATTTTGTAGGAACTTTCCAAGGAGATGTTTTGCAATTTCTCCGTCGTTGGGAAGAATCTGAAAAAGGGAAACAACAAAAGGAACAACTTATTAATCAAATAGGTACTCCTAAGGAACTATTAAAAGGTTTAACTTTAATTCTAAAAACAGAATTTTGTGGCTATACTGATAAAAAAGATCAGGACGGTCAATCTAGTTATATATTATCAAAAATAAAATTATGTGATATTAGATATTTAGAAGAATTTTCTAAAAAATTTCTTCATGAATATCAAAAGTTAAAAAATAATAACATAGAATTTTGGAAAAACCAATATTTCCATAAATTACCCCCACCTTGGGATGAAATTTGTATAAATAAATATGCTTCTTATCTAGATAAACACAGTAAAGCAGCTGGTATAGATAAAGAAAATATAGATAGTATAGGAAATAGGATTAATTTCGCTAAAGAAAGAATTACTTTACACTGTTTACAGAGTAAAGCTGCTAAACAAGTTAAAAATAAATTAAGTCATAGGTATTGTACAAAATTATTAGAAGGCGAATGGGAGTTTGGTTGTAAACCTATACAATCTAAACCTTATAAAAATTATAAAAATAAAAAATATAGGATGATAAGGTGGAAACCAGGAAATAAAAAATATACTGGTAATAAAAATGATAATAACAAAAAGAAAAAATTTGTAAGAAGAAAAACTTCTAAAAAACCTATAAAGCAACTTTGTAAATGTTTTATATGTGATGAAGAAGGTCATATAGCTACAAATTGTCCTAATAAGGGAAAAAATGCTAGAAAAATGATTAAAAGTCTTGAAGAACAAGATTTAGAAATATGTTTTAGTGAGGAAATAAATCCTACTGAAATCTTATATGAAATAATATCAGAAACTGAATCTGATACTGATAATGAAGAATATATCTTTATGTTAGGACATAATAATCAATTAGAAGAAATTCCTAAAACTGAACAACAGGATATAAAATTAGGAAATTTAATAGGAGAAGAAAAAGACTTCTCAGAAGAAATGATAGAAAAAATAACTAAAAATCATATTTCTAAAGAAGAAATATATAAAATATCTAAGTTTAAAATATGGTCACAAAGACATATTGAAAAAATTAGCGGTAATACAGTCGCTAAAGATACAAAAGGTGGATTAACTGAAATCCCTTTATTTACTAAAGAAAAAATTAAGAGGATTAGAAAGAAATATCCTCAGGTAAGATATATACATCTAGGTATAATTATGATCACGATTAGAGCTTTATTTAGAAGGGGCCATGATGTACCTATAATAGCAGTTTTATTAGATAAAAGATTTGAAAATCCAATAAAAGCACTTATTGGAGGTATTCAATCAAATTTATATAATGGAGTAATAGGATTTAAGGTAAAACCGAATTACTTTATATCCATTACAGACCCTCTAATAGAAGAGTGTCTTTGTTTAAGAATTCAGACAAAAAATTCTGATATTAAGGATTTAGCAGAGGATCTTGCAATAAGCTGGACTGCTATTAATGAATATACTAATACTGCAGAGGTAGAAATAAAAGAAGTCAATAATAAAATTATTGAACTTTTTGAACCAAATAAAATTACTACAGAAATACAACCTAAATTATTACATTTAAAAGATCTTTCTATTCCAAAAGACTGGATAATAGGAGATATAAATAATGCGAGTACTTCAAAACCTGTAAGTACTATAGAGTATATAGCCTCAGGTGATAAGTTATATTTTAAAAATAATCTGTTAACAAATACAGATGATAATTTAGTTCTACCTTCAACTTCTCAAATAGAGGAAGAAGAAGATAATAAAAGTACAACATCCTCTACACCGATAGGTATGAAAACAGTTCATATCCCTATCTTTCCTACTGAACCTAGTAGAAATACTAGAATAGAAGATATACAAACTTTGGTAAAAAATACAAAAAATAGTATTTATATTGAAATAATATTAAAAGAAAAATTTCTTTTACATGCTTTAATAGATACAGGTGCTACAACAAGTAGCTGTAAGATGAATGCTATTCCTAGAAAATATTGGAAACCTGTAAAAAGGCCAATAAAGGTTAGTAGTATAGATAACAATAAGACTTTAGTATATTATAAAGCTAGGAATATACCAATTTACATAAATAATGTAAAATTTGTAATTCCAAAATTATTAGGATTCCCCGAAATGAAGGGAGATATATTACTAGGCAATGATTTCATAAAACAATATTTACCATTTTCTATTTATAAAAAATCAGTTATACTATCTATAGAAAAGAATTCTATAGAAATACCTATTGTTCAAAATCCTAACTTTATTTGCTGATTTTCTTAGCAGGCCTTATGGATAGAGGTAAAAAACCTCTAATGGGAGAATGGAATACTGTTCATAAACCCAACAAAGGGAAAATAACAAAATCCAACCAAGGATTTGTTCCTATGCCTCCACAAGTACAATTTTATCCTAATCAGGGATATTATGTACCATATCCAATGGTAAGACAACCAATTGGAACTCAATTTTCATTGACGCCAAACCCGGTATGTCAATCTCAATGGTCACAAGACCCTAATTCGGCATTTCAAACCAGTTATGCTGAAATTATTAAGGGAGCAGAAAACTTTTTATCCCAACAATCGCTCTCTGAAATAAATGATTTTTATAATCCAGGATTACCACTGGAATATTATAATTATATTAATAAAATATGGAAAACCCATGTTTTAGAACAAAGAGCAAATTTTCGAAGAGCTCTTACTAAATTTTCTCAATTTTTAGTTGAAAAAACAACTAAAGAAAATAAAGCCCATGATCTTTTATTAAAATCAGTTTTATATAGAGAATGGGAAGATTGTTATGTAGATTATATGGATATTAAGGAGATAAATAATCTTCTTGATATATTTCAATATTTTATTGATAATGGGACAAACAGTCCTGTTATAAATAAAATGTTTAGAAGATGTTTATTTAATAAAGCTAGAAAAATTTTACCTGTAGAAATTTTTACAAAAATAAACAGTATAATTTGCAACCAGCAAATTCAATTTAGAAAAACTTTTTCTGAATACTTTTTACAAGCCTATGTTTTTACAAATCATTTAGGAGAAAAATTCCCTACTATAAAATTTAGGCTTAATCATGAACCATTTGATATAACAAGTATTGAATGGGGATTTGTTAAAGAAATAACAGTCCAAAATCTTTCTTTTGATTTACTAAAAGATTTTCCAGCTATCGTAAAATCACGATTAGCAAGTTTTCCAAATATGGATTTCTTTTACTATTTTCATATAGAAATTAGTAGTTTTATTGGTATTGCTGAATATGAAAGATTTTTTCAGCCATATCAAATTTGGACTATTCAAACGATGTTTGGAGGAATAAACCTCTCATCGGTTGATGAAGATAAAGATCACTTGTCAAAAACCATTGACATGTGTTATAATAATTTTTCAAATTATCAAGTCCAAGCCGGAATTGATTTAATGCTTAAAGCTCAGTATTTACTCCAACATAATACTTATGTCCTCTGGACTGATGGAAGAAGAATACTGGCGTACAATACTGAAAGACCTCATCAAAACCGTGATGAAGATTCTCTACAGCTGTTAAAAAAGATAGCTGAAATGGAGATTGATGATTATCCATTAACGATGGAAATCAAGGACACGTGGGAAAGTTGGAACTCACCACCAGTCTCACCGGATTCATTACATCTAGATGAAATAGAAGAAATGAATCTGACAAATATCCAAGAAGGATAATCCCGAGACTAGACACGTGTAAAAATCCAAAAAAGGAGCATTTAATTATTGATGGAGACTTGCAACTATCTCATTAAAAAGATGTTGATGGAAGATGATGCAAGCCATGATGCAGAGATGATGGAAGCAACCATTAATGCACGCAACCATCAAGAAAGCGACAAATAAAAATGACTACGTGGAAGAAACCATCGAGTCAATATTTATTACGTCCTTATCAGGATATTTTCGGATTTGAATTGTAAATAAATTAGACAATTCAAATCCGAAAATATCCTGATAAGGACGTAATAAATATTGACTCGATGGTTTCTTCCACGTAGTCATTTTTATTTGTCGCTTTCTTGATGGTTGCGTGCATTAATGGTTGCTTCCATCATCTCTGCATCATGGCTTGCATCATCTTCCATCAACATCTTTTTAATGAGATAGTTGCAAGTCTCCATCAATAATTAAATGCTCCTTTTTTGGATTTTTACACGTGTCTAGTCTCGGGATTATCCTTCTTGGATATTTGTCAGATTCATTTCTTCTATTTCATCTAGATGTAATGAATCCGGTGAGACTGGTGGTGAGTTCCAACTTTCCCACGTGTCCTTGATTTCCATCGTTAATGGATAATCATCAATCTCCATTTCAGCTATCTTTTTTAACAGCTGTAGAGAATCTTCATCACGGTTTTGATGAGGTCTTTCAGTATTGTACGCCAGTATTCTTCTTCCATCAGTCCAGAGGACATAAGTATTATGTTGGAGTAAATACTGAGCTTTAAGCATTAAATCAATTCCGGCTTGGACTTGATAATTTGAAAAATTATTATAACACATGTCAATGGTTTTTGACAAGTGATCTTTATCTTCATCAACCGATGAGAGGTTTATTCCTCCAAACATCGTTTGAATAGTCCAAATTTGATATGGCTGAAAAAATCTTTCATATTCAGCAATACCAATAAAACTACTAATTTCTATATGAAAATAGTAAAAGAAATCCATATTTGGAAAACTTGCTAATCGTGATTTTACGATAGCTGGAAAATCTTTTAGTAAATCAAAAGAAAGATTTTGGACTGTTATTTCTTTAACAAATCCCCATTCAATACTTGTTATATCAAATGGTTCATGATTAAGCCTAAATTTTATAGTAGGAAATTTTTCTCCTAAATGATTTGTAAAAACATAGGCTTGTAAAAAGTATTCAGAAAAAGTTTTTCTAAATTGAATTTGCTGGTTGCAAATTATACTGTTTATTTTTGTAAAAATTTCTACAGGTAAAATTTTTCTAGCTTTATTAAATAAACATCTTCTAAACATTTTATTTATAACAGGACTGTTTGTCCCATTATCAATAAAATATTGAAATATATCAAGAAGATTATTTATCTCCTTAATATCCATATAATCTACATAACAATCTTCCCATTCTCTATATAAAACTGATTTTAATAAAAGATCATGGGCTTTATTTTCTTTAGTTGTTTTTTCAACTAAAAATTGAGAAAAATTAGTAAGAGCTCTTCGAAAATTTGCTCTTTGTTCTAAAACATGGGTTTTCCATATTTTATTAATATAATTATAATATTCCAGTGGTAATCCTGGATTATAAAAATCATTTATTTCAGAGAGCGATTGTTGGGATAAAAAGTTTTTTGCTCCCTTAATAATTTCAGCATAACTGGTTTGAAATGCCGAATTAGGGTCTTGTGACCATTGAGATTGACATACCGGGTTTGGCGTCAATGAAAATTGAGTTCCAATTGGTTGTCTTACCATTGGATATGGTACATAATATCGCTGATTAGGATAAAATTGTACTTGTGGAGGCATAGGAACAAATCCTTGGTTGGATTTTGTTATTTTCCCTTTGTTGGGTTTATGAACAGTATTCCATTCTCCCATTAGAGGTTTTTTACCTCTATCCATAAGGCCTGCTAAGAAAATCAGCAAGAATATTTTCATCACTTTTTATATTTATGACTTGAAAATTAAAATTACATAACTCATTATACCATCGTATCCGTCTTGGTACTGTTTCTAAACTGTTATTAGTAAGAAATTGTTTAACAGCCTGATTGTCTGTTCTAATAATAAAATATTCGGATGCTAAATATATCAAGAATTTCTTTATTCCTTTCTTTATTGCTAATAACTCTTTTTCATATATAATATAATTAATTTCATTTGGTTTAAATTTTCCTGAACTATAACCACAAATTAATTCTTCACTTTTTGTTTTGGCTTTTAATATACAACCCCAATGTTTATCAGAAGCATCTGTTTCTAAAATTAATTTATCACCCTGTTTAGGTAAATAAACTTTTGGAATATAATTTATTTCTTCTTTTATTTCTTTAATAATTTCGGAATCTCTTTCAGTCCAATCAAATGTTATTCCTTTCTTTAGTTTTTCATATAACTTATCTAATTTTTTAGATAAATTAGGGAAAAAGTTTCTTCCATAATTAACAATTCCTATAAATTGCTGAAGTTGTTTTAGATCTTTAATATTATCAGGAAATTCCTTGATTTTTATTATAATATGATCCTGTAATTTAAGACCATCTTCAGATAATATTAATCCTAAAAATTCTATTTCAGTTTTTTCTAATTCTATCTTTTTAGGACTTAGTATTATTCCATGTTTTATGAATTCTCTAGAAATGATGTTTAGATGTTTTCTATGTCTTTCTAGAGTGTCTGAAAAAATTAATATATCATCAATATAGACTACACAAAATTTCTTATATTTTTTAAAAATAGAATCCATCCATCTTTGAAAAATCTGTGGTGCATTACACAGACCAAAAGGCATTACATTCCATTGAAAATGTCCATTAGGTGCACTAAATGCTGTTAAAGGCCTAGAAGCTTCTGTTAGCATAATTTGCCAAAAACCTGATTTACAATCAAATTTACTAAAATATTTAGCATGTTTTGCTTGATTTATGAGTACCTCCTTTCTTGGAATAAAATACCCATCAAAAATAATATTTTGATTTAATCTTTTATAGTTAATAACGGGTCCTTGTTAATGGATACTGACAACACAGATCCATATATACCGAAACCCATGGATACTGACAACACAGATCCATATATACCGAAACCTAAGGAAAATGATAAGAAAGAAGAAATATTAATATTAAAACATAAACCAGAATTATTATATAAAAATTCTAGAAACACTAGAATAAAAAAGACAAAAAATACGATAATAATTCAACAAATGAAATTGGGAAAAAATGATATTATCACTTTTTCAAAATTTCAACCAAAAAAATATTATACTTATATAGAAGTTACCTTTCAATTTAGAGAGTATAAAACATATTCTTTACACGCTCTATTAGACACAGGAGCTACAACAAGTAGCTGTAGACAAAATGCTATTCCATCAGAAAAATGGGAATTAATGAATAATCCCATAATGGCGGTAGGGGTAGATGGTAAAGAAACCTTAATTGTTCATAAAGCTAAGAATATACCAGTCTACATAAATAATGTAAGATTTGTAATTCCAAAAATTTTATGTTTCCCTGATATGCATGGTGATATTTTATTAGGTAATAATTTTATATATCAACATTTGCCTTTTTCAATTGATAGAAATATGATTACATTAACCACAGAAAACACTTATGTGGAAGTACCATTAATAGAAAATCATAAGTATATTTGTAATAAAGATTTTAATCCACCAAGGAAAGATCATTTTAAACAGATCGAAATAACCCATTGGCTGTTTAAAATATTAGAAAATAATTTTAGTGAAGAACCATTAAAATTATGGAAGAATAGCCCTCGATATTGCGAAATCAAGTTAGAAAATCCTAAAAAGGTTATCAGGGTAAAACCAATGATCTATACTAAACAAGATATAGATGAGTTTGATATTCAAATAAATGAATTAATGGAAAAAGGATTAATAGAAGAAACTACTAGTCCACATTCTAGTCCTGCTTTTATGGTAAGAAACCATGCAGAAATAAAACGAGGAAAAGCTAGAATGGTTATTAACTATAAAAATTTTTAAATTGTCCTAATAAGGGAAAAAATGCTAGAAAAATGATTAAAAGTCTTGAAGAACAAGATTTAGAAATATGTTTTAGTGAGGAAATAAATCCTACTGAAATCTTATATGAAATAATATCAGAAACTGAATCTGATACTGATAATGAAGAATATATCTTTATGTTAGGACATAATAATCAATTAGAAGAAATTCCTAAAACTGAACAACAGGATATAAAATTAGGAAATTTAATAGGAGAAGAAAAAGACTTCTCAGAAGAAATGATAGAAAAAATAACTAAAAATCATATTTCTAAAGAAGAAATATATAAAATATCTAAGTTTAAAATATGGTCACAAAGACATATTGAAAAAATTAGCGGTAATACAGTCGCTAAAGATACAAAAGGTGGATTAACTGAAATCCCTTTATTTACTAAAGAAAAAATTAAGAGGATTAGAAAGAAATATCCTCAGGTAAGATATATACATCTAGGTATAATTATGATCACGATTAGAGCTTTATTTAGAAGGGGCCATGATGTACCTATAATAGCAGTTTTATTAGATAAAAGATTTGAAAATCCAATAAAAGCACTTATTGGAGGTATTCAATCAAATTTATATAATGGAGTAATAGGATTTAAGGTAAAACCGAATTACTTTATATCCATTACAGACCCTCTAATAGAAGAGTGTCTTTGTTTAAGAATTCAGACAAAAAATTCTGATATTAAGGATTTAGCAGAGGATCTTGCAATAAGCTGGACTGCTATTAATGAATATACTAATACTGCAGAGGTAGAAATAAAAGAAGTCAATAATAAAATTATTGAACTTTTTGAACCAAATAAAATTACTACAGAAATACAACCTAAATTATTACATTTAAAAGATCTTTCTATTCCAAAAGACTGGATAATAGGAGATATAAATAATGCGAGTACTTCAAAACCTGTAAGTACTATAGAGTATATAGCCTCAGGTGATAAGTTATATTTTAAAAATAATCTGTTAACAAATACAGATGATAATTTAGTTCTACCTTCAACTTCTCAAATAGAGGAAGAAGAAGATAATAAAAGTACAACATCCTCTACACCGATAGGTATGAAAACAGTTCATATCCCTATCTTTCCTACTGAACCTAGTAGAAATACTAGAATAGAAGATATACAAACTTTGGTAAAAAATACAAAAAATAGTATTTATATTGAAATAATATTAAAAGAAAAATTTCTTTTACATGCTTTAATAGATACAGGTGCTACAACAAGTAGCTGTAAGATGAATGCTATTCCTAGAAAATATTGGAAACCTGTAAAAAGGCCAATAAAGGTTAGTAGTATAGATAACAATAAGACTTTAGTATATTATAAAGCTAGGAATATACCAATTTACATAAATAATGTAAAATTTGTAATTCCAAAATTATTAGGATTCCCCGAAATGAAGGGAGATATATTACTAGGCAATGATTTCATAAAACAATATTTACCATTTTCTATTTATAAAAAATCAGTTATACTATCTATAGAAAAGAATTCTATAGAAATACCTATTGTTCAAAATCCTAACTTTATTTGCTGATTTTCTTAGCAGGCCTTATGGATAGAGGTAAAAAACCTCTAATGGGAGAATGGAATACTGTTCATAAACCCAACAAAGGGAAAATAACAAAATCCAACCAAGGATTTGTTCCTATGCCTCCACAAGTACAATTTTATCCTAATCAGGGATATTATGTACCATATCCAATGGTAAGACAACCAATTGGAACTCAATTTTCATTGACGCCAAACCCGGTATGTCAATCTCAATGGTCACAAGACCCTAATTCGGCATTTCAAACCAGTTATGCTGAAATTATTAAGGGAGCAGAAAACTTTTTATCCCAACAATCGCTCTCTGAAATAAATGATTTTTATAATCCAGGATTACCACTGGAATATTATAATTATATTAATAAAATATGGAAAACCCATGTTTTAGAACAAAGAGCAAATTTTCGAAGAGCTCTTACTAAATTTTCTCAATTTTTAGTTGAAAAAACAACTAAAGAAAATAAAGCCCATGATCTTTTATTAAAATCAGTTTTATATAGAGAATGGGAAGATTGTTATGTAGATTATATGGATATTAAGGAGATAAATAATCTTCTTGATATATTTCAATATTTTATTGATAATGGGACAAACAGTCCTGTTATAAATAAAATGTTTAGAAGATGTTTATTTAATAAAGCTAGAAAAATTTTACCTGTAGAAATTTTTACAAAAATAAACAGTATAATTTGCAACCAGCAAATTCAATTTAGAAAAACTTTTTCTGAATACTTTTTACAAGCCTATGTTTTTACAAATCATTTAGGAGAAAAATTCCCTACTATAAAATTTAGGCTTAATCATGAACCATTTGATATAACAAGTATTGAATGGGGATTTGTTAAAGAAATAACAGTCCAAAATCTTTCTTTTGATTTACTAAAAGATTTTCCAGCTATCGTAAAATCACGATTAGCAAGTTTTCCAAATATGGATTTCTTTTACTATTTTCATATAGAAATTAGTAGTTTTATTGGTATTGCTGAATATGAAAGATTTTTTCAGCCATATCAAATTTGGACTATTCAAACGATGTTTGGAGGAATAAACCTCTCATCGGTTGATGAAGATAAAGATCACTTGTCAAAAACCATTGACATGTGTTATAATAATTTTTCAAATTATCAAGTCCAAGCCGGAATTGATTTAATGCTTAAAGCTCAGTATTTACTCCAACATAATACTTATGTCCTCTGGACTGATGGAAGAAGAATACTGGCGTACAATACTGAAAGACCTCATCAAAACCGTGATGAAGATTCTCTACAGCTGTTAAAAAAGATAGCTGAAATGGAGATTGATGATTATCCATTAACGATGGAAATCAAGGACACGTGGGAAAGTTGGAACTCACCACCAGTCTCACCGGATTCATTACATCTAGATGAAATAGAAGAAATGAATCTGACAAATATCCAAGAAGGATAATCCCGAGACTAGACACGTGTAAAAATCCAAAAAAGGAGCAATTAATTATTGATGGAGACTTGCAACTATCTCATTAAAAAGATGTTGATGGAAGATGATGCAAGCCATGATGCAGAGATGATGGAAGCAACCATTAATGCACGCAACCATCAAGAAAGCGACAAATAAAAATGACTACGTGGAAGAAACCATCGAGTCAATATTTATTACGTCCTTATCAGGATATTTTCGGATTTGAATTGTAAATAAATTAGAGTTCAATTCTTACACTATAAATAGGCATTGTTGTAGCCTAAACAAGGCATCGATTCCTACACCAATTCAGAGTATAGTTTTCTTAGATTTTGCCTTTTGTAAACTTTCTTCCAATAGCCTTTTGTAAAATATCCTTTACTATCAATAAAACTCTTTGTAAAAATTATATTCCGCTGTATTGAGCCACCATAGTCTCCCCCGTTATTGGTATAAGAGGGCCGGAGTAACGATACTTGGAAGCAAATATATCATAGTAATATTGTAAGTTTCTATCTTTTGTTCTCAATTCTGTTTATTTCATAGTTATTTATCTTAAAACCCATATATCTGTTGTTGTGTCTTTGTTGCCTGTTTAAGTCCAGGGAGGACGTGTTTAAGGCCTTTGTTAAAGACATATTAAGATAACGGACGGTTTTAGGTACCAAAGATAAATAATATGGAAGAGATAGATTGTTTATATAAAGATAAAACTTGTAATCATACTATGCATATAGAACCCAAAAATGAAAACAACATTTCGGCTCTTAGTAAAGGTATCAATAGTCTTGTGGATATAACTTCTGTTTATTTTAATAAGTTATATAATAAGGTTAATAATATTGAAAGTAAAATTGATAATATTAGTAAAGTAGCAGAATTAGACTTGAACAACGAGTCTAAGGAACTTTTAACAGATATTAATAATAAATTAGATAATGTTTTCACTAACAAAAGTGAAGACCAAGAAATGGATTTAGGTCCATTATACTATGGTAATAGTAATGTTATTTTAGCTTTATCTGAGGAAGACCAAACTTCTTCGGACGAGTCTAATACTAATAATAATATTAAAAAAGAAAAAGAAAAAAGAGAAAATTCAAAACAACAAAAACATGATTTCCAGTGTTATAAAGAATTAATAGAACATTGGAAAATAAAATTTTCTACTACTAATGATAGTTATGAAAGAGTAGAATATTTAAAATTAATAGAGGAACTTTATGAAAAACATAAAGGTCTGTTTAAAATATTTAATTATCATTATATGTTAAATTATGATACTACAGAAAGTAGTAGTAGTTCTAATGAAGATAATAAATCAGAAGATAATAATTCTATGATTTCAGAAGAAATTAATGCAACTAGCTATAATTCTGATGAAGAAAACACTTCAACAGAAGAAAATATAGAAATACCGGAACCTATGGATACTGACAACACAGATCCATATATACCGAAACCTAAGGAAAAGGATAAAAAAGATCCTTATAGAAAGAGAAAAATAGAATCAGATATTCAAAAAGATGATTATCTGAGATCTTTTAATAAAGATAATGAGCTAGTCGAAGAAACGACTAGAATATTTGAAACTATAGCTACTAATGATGTCAAGCCTGAAATCCCAGGAGAAACATCTACTCAACCTATACCATATAGGATTGATGATTTAAATAAAAGAAATGTTGCTCAAGGAGGTATATATTTAGATTTAACTAAAATACCTTTATCAGACTATGAAAAAACTATAGATGATTGGGCACAGTCTATGACTATTGTTGTTAATAATAATAGCAGTAGTTGGACAAAAGAAAAATTTTTAAATTATTTTGTAGGAACTTTCCAAGGAGATGTTTTGCAATTTCTCCGTCGTTGGGAAGAATCTGAAAAAGGGAAACAACAAAAGGAACAACTTATTAATCAAATAGGTACTCCTAAGGAACTATTAAAAGGTTTAACTTTAATTCTAAAAACAGAATTTTGTGGCTATACTGATAAAAAAGATCAGGACGGTCAATCTAGTTATATATTATCAAAAATAAAATTATGTGATATTAGATATTTAGAAGAATTTTCTAAAAAATTTCTTCATGAATATCAAAAGTTAAAAAATAATAACATAGAATTTTGGAAAAACCAATATTTCCATAAATTACCCCCACCTTGGGATGAAATTTGTATAAATAAATATGCTTCTTATCTAGATAAACACAGTAAAGCAGCTGGTATAGATAAAGAAAATATAGATAAGGTGTCGAGTCTATTGGGGCAAATAGTGTTAGTGAATCAAGTGTCTTCGAGATGCTCGTTGAATATACAGAATAAAATTTTTCCTGTCGACTTGTTAAACATACCATTTAGGGATTTTGATATAATTCTGGGGATGGATTAGTTATCTGAATATGGAGTAATATTAGATTGCTATAAAAAGAAATTCAGTATTCAGACAGAAGATGGAGATCAGATTGAAGTAAATGGTATCTGTACTAATGGGTCGACACGTATTATTTCAGCAATAAAGGCTAGTAAATTACTTCAGCAAGGTTGTTCAGCATATTTGGCATATGTTATAAATTCAGATTCAGTTGGAAGTCAGTGTAGTAAAATTCAGATAGTTTGTGAGTTTTCTGATTTATTTCTCGAAAAATTACCAGGTTTGTCACCAGATAAAGAAGTTGAATTTGCTATAAAAGTGTGTCCGGGTACGACACCAATTTCTATACCTCTGTACCGAATGTCACCTTCTGAGTTAAAAGAATTGAAGATACAGTTGCAAGACTTATTAGACGTGGCTTTATACGACCAAGAATATCACCGTGGGGAGCTCTGGTATTGTTTGTTAAAAAGAAAGATGGCTCGATGTGACTTTGTATTGATTATCGGCAATTGAACAAAGTGACAATCAAGAATAAGTATCCATTGCCTCGCATTGACGATTTGTTTGATTAATTGAAAGGAGCTTTAGTATTTTCAAAGATCGACCTGAGGTCAGGCTACTACCAATTGAAAGTAAAAGAAAGTGATGTGCTGAAAATAGATTTTCGTACAAGGTATGGTCACTATGAGTTTTTGATAATGCCATTCGGGTTGACAAATGCTCCAGCTGCTTTTATGGATCTCATGAATCGTATCTTTCAACCATATTTAGACCAGTTTGTAGTGGTTTTTATTGATGATATACTAGTTTATTCGAAGTCAGAGTCAGAGCATGATCAGCATCTCAGAATTATATTAAAGATATTGTGGGAAAAATAGTTGTATGGAAAGCTCAGTAAATGTGAGTTCTGGTTATCAGAAGTTGTATTTTTGGGACATGTGGTATTGGCAGATGGAATCAGAATTGATCCGAAAAAGATTGAAACTATTGTTCAATGGAAAGCACCTAAGAATGTATCTGAGGTACGCAGTTTTCTTGGTTTAGCTAGGTATTATAAAAGATTTGTAAATGGATTTTTGAAGATAGCCTTACCGATGACCAAGCTGCTACATACATACCATCCATGACCATTTTTAGCCTATACATGTCATTATAACCAAAATGTAATTATTATATATATACCAAAATAAGTTGATAGATAGTGTGATGATATCTCTGCCAAGCCTCCAACCCAACGAGCTTCCGAAGTACTATAAAATAGAGGAATTAAAACAAAATAAACATTTAATGCTTAGTAAGTTCGTATAATAGGAAATTAACTTACCATTATTTTACACATAAGGTAAGCATACAAATATTTATCCAAAGAAATTTAGCAATTAGCCTAAACACACAAAATCTCAAGAAACATGTTAGTCATGTACTTCATATGAATATCAAGAAAACTAGGATGAGCTCATCATGTAAAAATTTTCATATACATGTTTTTCCATATCATGTATTCATATAACATACATTTCTATAATAATTCATTTCAAGTTCAGATTATCTCATGTCAGAACTTTTCCCGTTGAATTTTTTTGGAATATCGATGGATACAACGATAGTACACTTGAAGTGTACAAAACTGTAATCCATCAATACATAATCGGGGGTGCTCATTAAAGTATATAATTGGGAAAGTGCTCTCTCGAGCCATATAATAGGAAGATCATGTCAGCTTTATAAGGAGAAGTTTATTTGAGTTGCATAACGGGAAGCTCATAAGAGCTATAATCAGGAAGCTCATACGAGCCATTAATGGGTAGCTTCGAAGAGCCATTAATCAAGAAGCTCCGAATAGACATATAACGGGAAGTTCAAGCGAGCTATAATGGAAAGCTCACAAAGAGCCTTTAATCGGGAAGCTCACGAAGAGCCATATAACAGGAAGCTCTTATGAGCTTTATAACGGGAAGTTTATCCGGTTTGCATAACGGGAAGCTCATAAGAGCCATAATCGGGAAGCTCATACTAGCCATTAACGGGTAGCTCTGAAGATCCATTAATCAAGAAGCTCCTAATAGCAATATTACGAGAAGTTCACAAAGAGCCTTTAATCGGAAAGCTCACGAAGAGTCATATAACGGGACGCTCATAAGAGTAGTGGTGTGTCTACAACACATGCAGAATCATAACCAGTCGGAATGCTCCGAAGAGCTATTAACAGGAAGCTTGCAAGAACCATATAATGGGAAGCTTGAGAGGACCATATATCGGGATGGTCATGAGAGTTAATAATAGGATGCTCTTTCAAGCTATGGTGTGTGCGCAGCATATGTAAGACCACAACCAATTCGGGAACTCTGTAACCATCAAATTTCATTTATTCAAACGGGACTTAACATTTATTGGGCTTTGTCAAATATGTAATCAATTTCATAATATATACAACATTTACACAATTCACATATACAACATTCAATTCAAACATATAAATATACAAAATTTAGTTACACAAACTTACCTCGACAAGTGTTCGTGAATTGTAATCTACTAATTCGATACTTTTTTTCCTCGATCTAACTCCGTATTTGGTTTATCTGAATCTATATGAATGAATTGACATCAATTCATATTCAATTCAATTCAATTCACATCTTAGGCAAAATTACCATTTTGCCCCTATACTTTTAATTAATGACGATTTTGTCCCTAGGCTCGGAAAATGAAATTCATGCCATTTAATCCTTATTCCGAGCCTTGCCAATATTTATATAAAACAATAACAGTTCTTGTATTTCAAAAAAATAAAAAATTTTCCAAGAATTTTACATCTTTTTAATTTAGTCCTTAAATCATAATTTCATCAAAATTTACTTTACAAAAGTTGTTTATCTATCAACAACCTTTCATTTTCTACTATAAAACTTCATAATTCATGCATACTCAACCATGACAAAAATTTATTACTTTAATAACTTTGCAAATTAATCCCCGAGATAGTTAGATTAGGTTATTACGATCTCAGAAATATAAAAATTACTAAAAAACTTGAATACTCACCTATTTGAGCCAAATAAGCTTGCTATCTTCAAGCTCTTCTAATTAGGGTTTCCATGTAAAATAATTTGGGAAAGATGATGAAAAAAATGATATTTTCATTATTTAATTACTTATCATCTTTTATTATTTCTACTTTCCAATTTAATCATTTTCTTTATTTAATTTTCTATGGATGAATCATCATTCTTATCTACTAACTTATCTTAATGGTCTACTTGCCATATAAGGACCTCAAACTTTGAATTCTATAGCTATTTGATCTTTTTAGCTACTAGAATTCAACTTTTGCACTTTGTGCAATTTGGTTCTTTCCACTAAATTAAACTTGAAATCAGTAAAATTTCTTTATGAAATTTTCATACGATATTTCTATCATCAAGCAGATCATGCAATAATATTAAAATAATTTTTCTTACGGACTCAAATTTGTGGTCTCGAAACCATTGTTCCAATTTCACTGAAAATGGACTGTTACATTAAAAGTTGCTGGAAAAATTGCTGATGAAGGCTTTTATGAGATAATTACTCTAAAACACAGCTGAATGATCACTTGAAAAAGCTCAATGAATTAATTCTAGAATTTTCAACACCAATAAGGAAAACTCATAAATAAATCAAATAGGCTTCAAGCCAAATAGAAACCAAGCTTTTTTTGGGTGGATATTTAGATTAGGAAAGTTGAGTAAATAAGATGAGTAATTAAACAACAAATTCTAGGGTGATAAAAATAAAGAAATTGAAGTAAATAATTGATGAAACCGAATGTTTAAGTTGAAAGATGGCTTGTGGCAAGATGGATTATTTGATTAAGACAAAACATCAACAATGAACTTTACTCTATGTTTGGATTGATGTAATAAGAAGGAAATGAAAGGAAAGAAAATGAATATATTTTCCCTTGTTTGGTTAGCTTTTTTTATTTATGTAAGGAAAAGCTAAAGAAGATAAGTATCCTTTGCTTTCCTGTAAAATGTCAAAATTTCCAAATAAGAGGGAAAGCTAGTGAAAAAAAAAAGATTTAAAATATCCTTTTTTTTATATAACTATATTATAGAAAAAGGTTATATGATTGTAAAAAACCACTATATTTAATTATTTTTCTTTTCTTTCCATTGTTCAACTAAATAAAAATAGTTAAATTTACTTTCATTTTATCTCATGTTAATTTTATCAATACAAACAAAATCCATTCCTTTCCTTAACTTTTCTTCTTTTCTTTTACTTTTTTTTTTACATTCTTTTCCTTTACAATTATTAATCCAAAAATAGTATTAGTGACATTTAATTAACTTTCTCAGTTCTAAAAGTTATGCAAGATAAAATGAAAACAACCCCTCAAACAACTTTTAAAGACTTTTTTTTTTGAAACTATTCCAGATTGGGCTCATATTAAAAATAAACCAAACTACAAAGTTTAAATACAAGCTTATTATACTAAAAATCGGCCCATTATTTCAGCAGGCCCTTAAATAATTCAAAATTTTAAATAACCGGTCCTAAAGAATTCAAATGACCAGAGCTAAAACAAAAATCTAGATATTATAATAGACAGTCTAGAATAACATTTATTGCGTCGAACCAGTGCCCAATTAGGTTCTCTAAAATTTGTCATCCCATCATTCTATCATTTCATTGCTTTTTGACGATTTCACTCTATCAGAAAGCTTTTCCTCTCAAAATCTTTCATTTTCTTTTGTTTTAAAGCTTTCTCTTCTTCTCTTCTTTTCACCGAGAACTTCCTAACCTGGTTCACACTCCCATTTGCATCTAATTTGTTTTTCAGCGTACTCAGGAACCGCCCTTTTCTAGGTATATTTCTTCCTTTCTTCTTAGAGTTTCTGTTGCCAGAATGTGTGCAAGAGTATTAGTAGATCTCAGTGTGTATTTGAATTTGATATTATTAGATTCCTTTATTTGCTGTTGGATATCATATATATATGCTCCTATCCGTGACCGATCTTGACTTTTTGTGTTGCATTTCTTTATTATTGCGAGGGAGTCTCCTTCGAATATGATTGACTACCATCCCTTTTCGACTCCAAGTTGTATTGCTTTCCAACAGGCTGTGGCTTCAGCAGCAAATGCAGAGGCTATACCTTGGTGGATTTCTGAGTAGGATAAAAGAACTGTTCCATCCGCGTCTCAAGCCACAATACCTGAAGTCGAATAGTTTTGTCCTTCATTGTAGGCACCGTCGAAGTTTATCTTTATGAACTCACCAGTTGGGTGTCTCCATCGACTGGTTTTTGTTATTTTTGCTAATTTTCTCTTTTTGAAACCATTAAGTTCATTGCTGTAACTATTGATGTAGTTTACGATTTCTTTTCCAGTACTAACTCTTTTCTCATGTATTCTTTTATTTCAGTCTCCCCATATGGCTTAGAGTACGCAGTAGAAGAGGCAACATTAACAAGGGGTGAGCTGATTAAACACCCAGGTAAGCCACTGTACAAAGTACATATTTTGTATCATTACAATATGCTGTAATGATAATGCTGCCCATACTTCCACTATAATAGGGCATTCTCAGAATAAGTGGTCCATTGTTTCAACTCTTTCACCATATCTGGGACAACTTGTATTGGTTGTTAACTTTCTATACTACATATTAAATTTTGTAGGTAGATAATTCCATGAGAGTCTCCAGATTGTAATCTTTATTTTTGTTGGTATATTTAGAGTCCAAAGCTTTTGTAAAATTTCCTATAGATGGTTTGTAAAGCATAATCTCTAGGATTTTCATTAAAACTCTATAATAGTTTATAGGCATTTCGGACCGAGAATTCACCCGACGATTCACTCCCCCGGATGAGGAATTCATCATGAGGTGTTCGTGCCAAGAGGATCCGAAGGATTCTTTCAGCGTCTTCTTCTGTGAAGGTATTCTTTATCAGCTCCCTTTTCCACAATCTATTACTATCAATCAACTCATTAACTTTAACATCACGTATATAATTAATTGCTGTAGATAATCTGAAATTAACTGCATCTAGAATCCATGCATCATCGTTGATAGATATATTCGTACCCGTACCAACCCTTTAGCATAATCCCTTTGCCAATGTAGCTTTCGTTGCCCAAATACTTTTCCACACATAAGAACCAGAATGACCCAAACGGGAATCTAAAAAATGATCATTTGAAAAATATTTGGCTTTAAATACTTGTGTAATAAGATCATTCTGATTATTAATAATCCTCCATCCTTGCTTAGCTAATAAAGAAATATTAAATTGGGCCATATTTCTAAAACCCATACCACCTTCCTCTTTAGAGCTGTACATAATCTTCCATTAGCACCAGTAAATTCCTTTTCTTCCTTGGCCTTTTTGCCACCAGAATCAAGCAAAAATATTTTCAAACTCCCCACATAGTGATTTTGGTAGAAGAAAGCATGTCATAGCATAAGTTGGAATTGTTTGAAGTACCGATTTTATGAAAACCTCTTTTCCCCTTGAGATAGCAATTGTGTACGCCAATTTTCAATTCTCTATTTAACTCTATCTTTCAGGTTTTGAAAAGATTCCTTCTTTCGTCTTCCTACCACATTAGGAAGTCCTAGATATTTTTCCATGTTTGTTGATTGTCTCACTTCCATTTCATTCGAGATGTCTTCTTTGACTCCTACTGCTGTATTAGAGCTAAAGAAAATCGTGGATTTATTAAAGTTCACACATTGGTCGGAACAACTTTCATATTATTTCAAAATATCTTTTAGGGTCTTTGTTCCTTTCTTTGTAGCTTCACCAAACAAAATACAGTCATTTGTAAATAATAAGTGTGAAATCACCGGACCTCTTCTGCTAGCCTTAACTCCTTTTAGCTCACCCTCTCTTGTTGCCAGCCTGATTAGGGATGAAAGCCCCTCACTACAAAATAAAAAGAAAGGGACTAAGTGGGTCACCTTGACTGAGTCCTCTAGTAGGTTTGAAAACCCTGCCTCTACTTCTATTAATGGAAACTGTATATGAGACTGTTGAAATACATCTCATGATTAGTGACTCCCATTGCTCTGCGAATCCCATGCGAAACATTACTTCTTTTAAAAAAGCCCACTCAACTCTATTATAAGCTTTACTCATGTCTAGTTTCACTGCCATGAATCCCTTTTTCCCCGTTCATTTTTGACGTAACGTATGTAGAATTTCATAGGCTATCAGCACATTATTAGATATTAGCCTCCCCGAAACAAACGCATTTTGAGTACTGTCAATACATTTTTCCATAAATACTTGAAGATGATTAGCAACTGTTTTAGTTACAATTTTGTATAAAACTGTGCATAGGCTAATGGGTCTGAAATTAACAAGACTTGTGGCATTGGAAGTTTTTGGGATAAGCACTATCTCAGTTAAGTTTAAAGCTTCAAAATCCTTACCATCATTCAAAACTCCCAAATAGAAATTTTTGACGTCTTTCCCCACAATGTGCTAGAATTTTTAAAAAAATAGTGCCGGTAAGCCATCGTATCCTGGTGCTTTAGAAGATCCCATTCCTTTCAGTGCAGAAAAAACCTCTTCTCCCGTATATTTAGCCAGTAGAGCTGCGTTGTCATCGGAAGAGATGCAATTATCAATGTCTGTTAACAGATGGGATAAATCCCCTATTCCATTTGAGGAGAATAGGTTTTGGAAGTACTTTGTAGCTATCTTATTTATTTCTGACTCCTAAAAAATTTTGTTACCTTCATCTGTTTCTAGCCTGTGTATTGTGTTGATTCGTTTATGAATTGAGGCATATTTGTGAAAAAATGCCATATTCTTGTCCCCTAGTTGGAACCAATTAGCCCGTGCTCTTTGTTCCCAATACATTTCATCTTTATCAATCTCCATATTAAGTTGGATTCTCGTATTAATTATTTGTGCCAACGTATCGTCATCACTTTCCTTCTCTATTAAACTTTCTAGCTCCCTTATGAGCTTTTGCTTTAACCCTTCTTGTCTCTTTTTTATTGATGTTGCCCATTTTATCAGACTAATTTGTAGTCTTTCTATTTTTTAAAAAATCGATCTGCTTGGTGTCTCCCATGATTTCTTAATTTCCTCTTCAATTGATTCCTCCATGGTCCAACATGCCTCAAATTTAAATCTTGGGGGCCCTTTTGAAACTACTTCCGTTAGTTGTACTGATGAGAAGAGGGCAATGATCTGAAAGTGAGGGTGTTAAGTGATGTATGTTTCCTCTTGGAAAGAGTTTCATCCATTTTTCATTTGCCACACTCCTGTCCAGTCTCTCTCTAATATGTGTTTCTGGTAGGTTTCTTCTCTCCCATGTATACCGTACTCCTGTATAACCCACCTCTACTAATTGACATTCTTCTAGAGCCTCGCGAAATGCTACCATTCTTCTCTCCTCCCTCGGCTGGCCTCCTTTTTTCTTGAAGGAATACATTATTTCATTAAAATCCCCACTCACTAGCCATGGATAATCCTGCTCCTGGCCCAAATTTCTTAATAAACTCCATGAGGCAGTTTTGTTGTGTATATAAGGTGATCCATAAAACCCTGTAAATCTCCACTCTTCCCTAGCATTCTCTTCCTTGATTAACACATCAATATGATTCATTGAGAAATTTTTTAAACGAACCTGGATTTCTTCTTTCCATGCTAGACATATCCCTCCACGCGACCCTTCTGCTCCTACATCAAGCCCATTCAAAAAGCCACACCTCCTCCTAATTTTTTCCATGTGTTTTTCATTAACCTTAGTCTCCATAAAAAAGACCAATTGGGGGTTACGTTGCTTCAGCAAAAACTGAAGCCTTCTCACTGCCCGTGGGTTCATTGCCCTCTTCTTAGGCCCTCTCTGTGCTCATTGTTCATGGGCTTCAAGTGAAGGATGCTAGTATTTCATTTGTTTGGGTTTTATGATTACTTATCTCTACAACCATTGTTTTATATATTGTATGAAGCATTGACTTTTGATTGCTTGTGATATTTTTCTAAAGAAAACTGGATGCCGGTTATCCTAGGAAACAAATATTTTAAGAAAATGAAATAGATATGACATTAGGGCAGGAATGATGATGTAAAAAGAAGACAAATTTTTATATATTAACCTGTTTTATTCAATATACAAATACACGTCGGTCTATGTTCACAGAAAATTCAAACAGCGGTGGGTCACCATAACACTCCTTACGTTACCTAATCCTATAATTATAAAATAAACAAGACCTTCACCATGTGATTGAGGACCGAAGAAGATCGAAATTCAGACGTGAAATTGTCGGCTGTTTGGTCAAACAATCAGAACCTTTTATTGCCGCAACTTTCTCCCTCTCTGCTTCGTAAAGAACTTGAGGAATTTCAGTTCTCAACAACATTTGTGAGCAAGGAAAGAAAGTCAAAAGATGGATGTGGTGAAACCAAGTTCGCCGATTCCGAGTTTTGATTTCAACAGTGCTCCTCCTTCGCCCAGCCGATTTGGTGAATGTTTCTTCAGTGCACCCACCACTCCGTCACGAATATCTGAGTTTTATAGTGAATTTGATCGTTTGTCGATCATGAATCATAATCAAACAAGCAGTTCTTCGGCGATTCCTTTTGATTGGGAAGAAAAAACAAAATCAGTTGGAAAAACAAAGATCGATGATGATGATGAAGAAAATTTCGCTTTTGATTTTCGTCAGCCATTACTGGAGAAAACCTATCAGCTTTCAGCTGAAGAACTCTTCGATGGCGGGAAAATCAAGCCCTTCAAACCTCCACAAGTTGTTGATGAATATGATAAGAAAATCCCATTTTTATCATCACAAGGGAAAAAGATCATCCATGCTTTTTCACCAAGTAAGAAAACGAATACAGAAGATGGAAGAGGAAGAGGAAGAGGAAGAGAAAGAGAAAGAGTCCATGATATGTAATCAAAGAATTCCAGCCGTAGAGCAACAAGATCACTTTCTCCCTACCGAGTTTCTGATGAAGAAGATGAAAATGATGAAATCAGCAGCAATATTAAGCAATCATCTTCAAAGGGTTCTTCTTCAAGAAAGTGGAGGTCATTAAGAGATTTGCTGCTGTTTAGAAGCGCATCTGAGGGACATAATAGAGATACATTCAGGAAGTATTCTTCAAGTTTTATCAGAAAATCTGAAGATCATCATCACAAGAGTTCAAGTTTTAAATCCGTTGACAGCTCTGGGTCCGCAAGATCTAAGAGAAAAGTATCGGCTCATGAGTTACATTACACAACGAATAAAGCAGCATCCGACAATATGAAGAAGAAAACATTCTTGCCATATAAACAAGGGATTCTAGGAAGATTAGCTTTCATTCCTGCAGTGGGAACACCTGCAAAATCATATAACAATACTATGTGATTTCATCATCTCCATATTCATTTGTTTTTTTTTTTCGTAAAGATTAATTATCCATTTCACAGTTGTTGCTATAAAAGTGTAGAATTCATGCGAAGAATCATAATCATATAAATTTTAAAAATGATCCTTTTTAAGAGTTAACGGAAAAATTTTAAAGAATATATAAAGCATTCCTCTATTAGTAGAAAGAAATTTAGATGCCACCATGGCAATAAAATGGTCAAACATGCAATTTACACATTTTAGAAATTTTTTTTTTATATTAGAGACATTAATATCAATAGTCTTTAAAAAAATGAAATTCCAAAAGAAAAATTAATAGGGTCGTATGCTAATTTGGCCTCCTAAGTTGTTCATTTTTATCATTATGTTACTTAAAGAAATTGCATTAAAGAAAGCTAATGTGTATTAGTTAAACCACGTCTACAAAATGCCATATCAAACCCACATCATCAATTTCAAGTTGTAATAAAAAAAATCATAAAAATTCAAAAATTAAAAAAAATTAAAGATATTCAAAAATTATTTTATGAAATTATAACTTTTTTTATAGTTAAAATTTTTTTTTATCCCATTATGCCATGTGGCACCTCATGGACATGTAGCAAATAGCGTCAAAATTTTAAACAATTAGAGAGAGTTACCATATTCATATTAATAGAGAAAAACAAAAATTTAGTACCACATTAGAGATTTTGAAAGTAGAGGTGTTATATTGAAAATTTTGTTAAAATACAAGAATAAATTTTGTCCTAACTTTTTTATAAATATTGGTGGCATAAGTTTAAATCTCAATATATGTAAATTATATAGGTTTTTATTAAAGTTGTAAATAAAATAATCCTTGTAATAATATAACTTATTTCAAATATGTTCGGGTAGTTTAATAATTACACAATTGAGTTAGTTTTTAGTTGACTTATGTAACTAACTTAGTCCGGGGTTTAAATGATAATATAGATATACAAACAATGTGGGTGAAACATTTTGTCTAATAACATTGAAATGTATTAAAAAATCAAAATAAAACTTTGATTGAAGTTTGTTCGCATTCAAATCTTATCATATATGCAAATTTTACTTACACATGGAAGGGTAGTTTCGCAATTCTCTTAATCGAGTTGAGATTCGATTGAGGGTGACATCAACTCAGTCAGGGGTTTAAGTAATCGTATAGATATACAAACAATGTGAGTGGAACAATTTGTGTAATAAAATTAAAATATATAAAAATATTTAAATGAAGCTTGATTAAAGTGTTAAAAAATGATTTTATAAATATTAGTGGCATAAGTTTAAATCTTAATTTTTGTAATTTTTTATTAATTTTTAAATAAGAAAAAAATAAAAGCATCTTCATAATAATATAATTTATTTAAAATATGTAAGGTATTTTAGTAATTTCCTTAACTAAATTGATGCCATATTTACTCGTAACATCAATTCAGTCACACACTTAAACAATAATATGGACTAGAAAATAATACATGAATGAAAAATGTAAAACAATTATTTAACGGAGTTAATTTATTTTTGAAACTAAAAACATAATATTTTTGTAAAAACCGTTTCAATCAATATCATTATTTTTAAACAAAAAAAGTTGACTTTATTTTTAAAATTTTTTATAGTTAATTTATATTACACTAGAAATTCTATCACATACATGCGTGTGAAATTCATAAATTTAAAATATAAATGTGTGTTTAAAATAACATATAATAAATAATGAAAAGTGAAAGTCACATTTTAAAATACAAATGTGTGCATAATAAAATTGATGGAGGTAATACAGTGTACATAATAAAATTAAAGTGTATAAAAATATTAAATAAAAATGAGTGATAAATTAAAGGTTTTACAAGTTTAAATCCAACATGTATTTTTTGGTTGGTTTTTTAAATAAAAAGAATAAAATACTCTCTAATAATATAACTTATTTTAATTATGAAAGGATATTTCTATAATTTTCATAATCGAGTTGGTGTACGTTTGATTCCTGACACCAACTCAGCTAATAGCTTAAATAATAATATAGATATACAATTGATTGATGTAACAAAGTGTGTATAATAAATTGAAATGTATAAAAATATAAAAATAAAATATTATTTGAGTGATAAATTTAGTGTTTGACATGGGTTCAGATCCTACCGTATACACATTTTTATTGGTCTTTTTTTTTTTAAATAGAAAGACAAAAGTGCCATTGAATAACATAACTTATTTTAATTAAGGAAGGGTATTTTCGTAATTTTTCTAACCGAGTTGATATTTAGTTGACTTGTAATACCAACTCAGTCAAAAACTATATACAAATGATAGAGGTAATTATCTTAAATTCACTTGTAGAATTAAAAACTTTTAATACTAATGGATTAAATAATTAAAATTAACTTTTAAATGGAAGGATATTAAACATTTCAATATATTCAAATTAATTTAATTAAAACCGTAAAATGAATATACAAATATACATGAAACAACACAGAACGTATGATTAGTCCAACTTTCCTAAAGAAGAAAAAAGATAGGATAGAATTAAAAATGTTGACTTCTTCTGCTTCTAGAATCTATATTTGAATTTATTATGAAAAGGAGTGATTGTTAATTAAATAAAAATTATATGTGGCTAATTTATTTTTTCAATAACCAAAAGCAATTAAAATAAGTCCTACCATGACCATTGTGAATGTGTCATTGTTTATTATAAAATTAAGATTTGTATAGGATTGACACTAGTTTTCAACTTCTATAAATGAAAATGCGGCAACTCCACAAATACCTACACTTTTTTTTTTTTAATTCTGGTATGAATTTGAGAAAAAATGAACAAATAAAAACTCACCTTTCTGCTTTCATCGTAGGAATGATACGGTATGTAATATTAACGTATTTAGTAGCATGGTAACATGTGGGGACTTCACATTTTAAGATGTGAGAAAATTTTTGAATAAATTTTATATATTTTTTGTCATTTGTCAAAATGTGAGGTCGTCACGTGTCATTATATTATTGATCGTCAATGTCATGTCAACATATTTTAATTGTGTTAGTCAGGTACTTAAATAAAGTATCAAGTTGGCTTACGGTTTCTAAATTTTAAGTAAAAAAAAATTCAAGTATCAAACACGTACAAATTGTCAAGTTCAGATATCTCCATATAGATTAACCCTATAAAAAATTATCAATAATAGTGAGGAAAAATTCTTTAAACAAGTAGCACACACATAAAACCTATTTGAATTGTACACTTGATTAATGGTTGTTTGGTGTTCAAGAAAATTAAGTTATGAAAAAGAGAGATGAAGCTCAAACAATTGTTATTGATGCATGCTAAAAACTTACATCTCTTGCTACGTTAGGCATATATTTATACTATAGAGTGAGCGTAAATAAATCTGTTACAAATGGGTATAGTCTGTTTAATATAACTAACTACGATAGTTAATAAATTAACCAAACTAGGCTAATTCGAATATTCCTCTAACGTTCTTCCTTGATCTTCAACTCAACAGATACTTGTGTATTAGTCCACAAGAAAAGAAAAGAATCCATGTGGATAAATGTTATACCAACAACGTTGATATAGTGGCTAAAGAGACAATTGGGGGACACTTGGAGAAATCTCATTGGGTGGAGTTGAAACATTCCAAATGAACAAATTTTAGATCTTAAAATACTTGAGCAAATCAATAATGTAAAGCTCAAATAAAATAGCATAAGCAGTAGCTAGACTGCAACTCAGAGCTCAAAGATTATGATACCCAGCCTCCAGCAATCTAATCTCTAGTAGTGAGTTGAACAACAAAGAAGAGGAAACCAAAATAGTGTAGTAATATCACAAATCAAAGTTGAAACCAAAATCTTATCAACAAACTCAGAACAGATTAAAGGAAATCATGATTCTAAGATTAAATCCAAGAAAAGTGGACCAACCATATCCAAATAAATGGCATGGTGCAGCTTAGGCCCATGAGAAACAAAGACACATATTGTTGGGGATAAATTCGATTTAAGCAATGAACAAGTAAAATAATGAGGAAATTGAAAAAATCAAATACAAATATTTTATATGGAAAAACTCCTTCGAAGATGATAAAAAAATCACGGGCAAAAATAATTTCACTAAAATGGCAAAAATAAAGAGTACAAACGATAGAAATAAAACTAAACCTCGAATGTGACACCTTATACCAAACCCAGTTGTAGGATTCGAATATAAAATGCCACATTCCGTTGCCGAAGTAACTTACTTTTCTATCTTACTTTATCAAAATGGAAACATAGTGGTAAATTTATCTTATAAAAATTTCAGCAACATTTTTGCCTAGTTTAAGTAAAAACCCCCTACAAAAATTTAGATTTCACAATATATCCACATTCAAATCATCTCCCAAATCAATTCTCAACACTTCGATTTCTCAAAACATACCAATAAACTACATTTCTACGCTTTGGTATTTCATCAAAACATTAGTTATAAAGTACTAGCAAAGAAAACATAACAAACATATTTAGATTTAGTTTACGACACAATATTATATACATACAAGCCTAGGTACATGCCATTTGTATCAACTATAAAGTAAACTTTTTACCAATATTGTTTGAGCTGATCTTCTACTCTTCAGATGCTGCTGGAACGACCTACCGAACTTAACCACCTACTCACGGAAAAATAGACAAACTATACTAGTGCTAATATCATATAAATTATTATATAAGTATTGAATATAAATTAATTGATAGCAATAAATTAAAACATGATTATAAATTGTTGCACACACGTTAGTAAAATAAACATTAACGTAAAATATATATTTAAATCACAAGATCGAACAAGAACAATATAGATATACATATATTTATATAATAAGAAAAGAACAAAAATAAAGATTGGATTGAAATATTATACTAGTAGGTAGGCAAGAAAAATGGACTGGTAGTTGAGGTCTGTTTTCATAGTTTCCTTAAGATAGATTCGGCCGCTCTTATGGTGTTGGAGAAACGTTGGTCAATTGTCTCCTAGGATATAACAACAAGATGAGCACGACAGTAGTTGAGGCCTATTTTCACAGTTTCCTTAAGACAGATTTGGCCGCTCCTAAGGTGTTGGAGAAATGTTGGTTGACTGTCTCCCAGGATACAACAATAAGATGAACACGGCAATAGCACGATTGCAGCGATCAACGAACAGTAGCCTTGCCTTCGTCTATCACCGAAATAGTTTGAAAAATATGCAGGGAGAAGATTTCTCAAAATTTTTAGAAAATTTCAGTGTGTATATTTCCCTATAGACTATTTGGTTTTTAAAATAAATTCAAAGGAAGGACTTTTAGAAATCTTTGACTAATGGAGCCAAAAACGTGTCCGTGAATTAAGGAGCCATTTAAACCTAAATTAAACGTTTGACTTGAAGGCATTAACTCCTTTTACTTCCAGAAAGATAAGCTCTGCTGAGGAAAATTAAGAATTCGTAAAATATCTGCAGCCCTAGAAGGCCCGACCGGTCCGGACATTTTGTATCGCCCACATCGTGCGGGTGTGCCCCCAACCCTGACGGGTGTGGATTTGCACCCCTTGTACGTGAGGAAGAGTATTAGTTTAGTCATTCAATAACTACCAAGTTGGTTCACATATATAAACATATTCCACACTTGATAACTAACCAATGTGGAACTAAGTTTTCATTTTCCTTAACATAATTCACAAGTGGCTTATTTTGAGCATCAATTTCTCATTCATCACTCAACTATTTTGAGCATATGATATACTGTTGTAAAGTTCTCATGGAGTAGAATATAAAACCATAATTTTATGATTCAAATCTCCACATTTACTAATCGAGAATATGCCTTAAAGCTTCCAAAAAATTAGCTTTTCCAACAATCCCCCACATGAATAAAAATTGATAGTTTTATTGAAAAACATAGACTCGATGTGGTGATAGAATCTATGATCGATAATTGCATATAATAGGTAGGCAACAACCCTTAAACCTTCCCTTGTGAAAGTATATTTACTTTACTAGCCAATCAGTAGACGCGATGTCCTTGAACTGTTCTGCCGTTTGTGTAAACGATGATATACCTCACACAACTACCTTCCTAGAAAGATTTTAGTTATCATGGGTATGTTCATTTGGTTGTGAACATCTCCTAGTTCTACAAGGGTTTGAGAGAACTATGCCCCAATAGTCTCTTCGAAACGACCCCACTTCACTCTGATATAGGTGACTTATGTTGCTCGGCTCATTGAAACACACAACGATCATTAAAAGCATTATTTAACCTATCCCACTTTTAATCACTATTTATATCATAAGAATAGACATGGGATAAGAACCCCCACAATAACCTTACAAGGTTTATGCAAGTAGGTTGTCCCTTTGAATTTAGATCTTGGGGTCTCTAGTCAGCTAGGTTAGTTTTCTTTCATATAACACTTTTAATTTTCATGGGTTTTAGTCTCATTCCTTTTGATGTTTTATCAACCTGATCTCGATTTAAGCCTTTAGTTAGCGAATCTGTGATGTTATCTTTTGATTTTATAAAATCAATAGAGATAACTCCATTTGAGATCAGTTGTCTAACGGCATTGTGTCGACGATGCATATGTCTCGACTTACCATTATACATTACATTATGTGCTCTACCAATTGTTGCTTGGTTATCATAATATATGCATATTGTGGGCACATGCTTTGGCCAATCAGAAATATCTTCCAAGAAGTTTCTTAGCCATTCAACCTTTTTTCCAGATTTGTCTAGAGCTACAAACTCAGATTCCATTGTAGATCTAGTTATAATCGTTTGTCTTGAGGATTTCTATGACGCAACTCCTCTTCCAATGTAAAAACATATCCACTTGTGCCTTTGGTATCTTAAATATCAAATATCTAACTGGCATCGGAGAATCCTTATAAAAAAGTAGGATCTTTGGAATAATGCAGTCCGTAGTCCTGAGTATATCTGAGATATCTCAGTATCCTCACAATTGCTTTCCAGTGGTTTTCCTCCAGATTGCTTATGAATCTGCTTAAACTCCTCACAGTGAAAGTAATATCTGATCTAGTATAGCTCATAAGATATATAAGACTACCTATGACTTTTGCTTATTCCACTTGGTTAACACTTTCACCTTTATTTTTGGACAGATGTTGGCTCATATCTATTGGAGTTCTTGCTATACCAGAATCATCCTAGCTAAATTTTCCAAGAATCTTGTCCACATAGTGTGACTGAGTCAATATGAGACCTTCAGATGACCTCTTGATTTGGATGCCTAAAATCACATTAGCTAGTCTCATATCTTTCATGTCAAATTTTGAATTTAACATGTCTTTAATATGTTTTACCATTTCATTGTGACTTCCAACAATAAGTATGTCATCAACATATAAGCATAGGATTATATATCTAATGTTGGTAGTTTTGACATATACATATTTGTCACACTCATTAATTTTAAAGCCATTTTTCATCATGACATTATCGAACTTTTCATGTCATTGCTTTGGTGCTTGCTTAAGTCCATACAAAGGTTTCACCAATTTACAAACTTTTTTTTCTTGTCCTGGAACTACATGACGCTCAGGTTGTTCCATGTAAATCTCTTCATCAAGATCTCTATTTAGAAAAGTTGTTTTAACATCCATTTGATGTACTTTTAGATTCCGTAATGCGGTTATTGCAAGTATCATCCTTATAGAAGTTATCCTGGATACTAGAGAAAAAGTATAAAAGTAGTCAATGCCTTCCTTTTGTCTATGGCCTTTTATAGCCAATCTGGCCTTGTACTTATCAATTGTTCCATCTTCTTTCATTTTCCATTTGAAAATCCACTTAGAATTTAATGGTTTAATTCTCAGAGGATAATCTATTAATTTCCACGTATAATTTTGCATGATGGAGTCAATTTCACTTTTAATAACATATTTCCATGAGGTGCTTTCAGATGACCGTATAGCATCATGATATGTTTGAGGTTTGGCCTCTAGCATAAAGGTTAGAAACTCTGATCCAAAAGATGTAACAGCCCAGTTTTCAATGGTGACAGAATAGTGGTTCGGGACCACAAATTTCTTTCATGTCAACTTGTAAATATTATTTTTAAAATATTTATGGAGTCATTAGAGTTGTATTAAAATTTGGTTTAAAAATTTTAACGTTTAGATAGTTAATTAAGGAGAAAGGACTAAATTGTAAAAAGTGCAAAATATGCTAATTATAGCATTTAGGTGATTGAATGGCTTAAGTAGTAAATATGGGAGGACCAATAGGGAAATTAATCCCTATTTTGGTTAGTGGAAGGTAATGCATATTAATAATTAAAGAAAAATTAAAAGAAAATAAGTTTAATGGTAATTTTGTATAATTTTCAAAATTAAAGAAAACAAATTGAAACAAAAGCTTTATTTTCTCATTTTTATCTTTTTGTTGTTCGGACCTCACCATTGATGACCTAGGAAGCTTTGTTCATCTTTTTTCTTTGCATGGTAAAGAAATTGAATCATTTTTTTTTGTAATTTTTATGTTTTTGAGATTGTTGCAACTATGTCCAGTTAGCCCGTACCTTTGTTTTTGATTCCGTTAAAAATTTTAGAAGTTTCCATTCATGAATGTTGAAGTTTTTTGATGAATACCATGTATTTGGAGTTTTGATTATGCTATTTGATGAATTCATAAAGTGATTTTTTTATATTTTGATTTTAGGATTAAATTGTGAAAATGTAAAAAAATTAGGGTTTAATAGTGAATTTGATGTTTATTAGGGGCTTTTTCAGGGCCTATTATATTTTGATAAAATATTGATTTGATAAAATTAGTTAATTTGATGAATTTTGAGATAAGGGACTAAATGAAAAAAATTGTAAAAGTTTGGGGTAATTGTGTAAATTCAAAAAATAAAAGCGTATTAATTGAAAAATGGAGTTGAAATGAAATACATGCTAATAATTGAAGAATTTCACATTATAGATCAAAAATCCGTAGATATTTGAGGAAAAGGCAAAATAGCGGAATATCACTAAACTTTTACAATTTCTATGATTTAGTCCAGGTAAGTTAGCTATATGGTTGCTATTATTCTTATTGAATATTCCATATTGTTTCATTATTGGTTGAATTATGGATTTTATTGAGTTGTGCTTATCGTAATAAAAATCCGATGATTATTTGGGCTATGTGCCTAGCAGGTTATGTACCAGTGATTATTCGGGCTATGTGCCTAGCATGCTGTATGCTGATGATTATTTGGGCTATGTGCTGATGATTATTTGGGCTATGTGCCAGTGATTATTCGGGCTATGTGCCTAGCAAGCTGTGTGCCAATGATTATTCAGGTTATGTGGCTAGCAGGCTGTATGCTGGTGATTATTCGGGCTTTGTGCCTAGCAGGCTGTGTACCGATGATTATTCGGGCTATGTTCCTAGCAGGCTATGTGTCGGTGATTATCCAGGCTATGTGCCTAGCGGGCTGTGTGCTGGTGTATTGAAAGTTCATTAATTGGATAGTCTTTGGTTAATTATTAAAGGAAACTTATATCGATCTTACTAAGCTTGTTGATGTTTATTAATTTGATTTATTCTTATAGGACCTTTAGAATCATTGCTTTGATTGGATCGACACGGAAGCTCGCACACTATCATCAACATCTCAGTAGTCATTTTGGTTCTCACTAGTTGGTTTAAGTGGCATGTATTAGGAAAAGGTTTATAGTACTTGAATATTTTGTAAGGATGTAAATATTGAAAGTAACTTGTAATGCTTGTTGCTAGTAAAGATAGTTGAACTTGTGTGCTTAATTAGGTAAACCTTTTGGAACATATATAAGAAGAAGTTGTATAAATCTTTTGGTGTCAAATTATGATGATTGAATACTTCAAGTATTCTATGTGAATTAGCTTGGTTATAAGTAGTTATGATGCTTAACCTTGATAACTGTTTGGCATGTTTGGAAATATGGTCAATTAGTACTTTGTTTTGAATGACATTTATTAAAGCTAATGCTAGTAGTTGAATGGCATGTTTTGCACCATTTGGTATGTTTTGGTAAGTAAATTCAATGATATGTATTGGTGAAATTATGCTTAGAAGTTAGTTGATTATTTTGGCCAAAGTGGGTATATGGTTATACATGTTTTCATGTAGTCATTCTAGGTGCCTAAGGGCATATTGGTTGTATGATCTTATACCATGTTTGAATAGCTAGAATATGCACGATTTTGGTGCCTTGTTATGGCTTGTATATATGTGAAATTTTAGTTGTAGGTACATCCCAAGATGGTTGAGAAAAATGGCTTGTAAAATGACCTATTGTCGTCCACAAGGGCAGAGACACGGACGTGTGTCTCAGCCGTGTGTGACACACTGCCAAGCGACATGGTTGGGTGTCCCCTTAGCTTTCATAGGGTTGCAAGTCAGGTTGTTACACGGCTTGACACACGGGTGTGTGGGGTTATTTCAAAGGGTACACAGCCTAGCACACTGGCGCGTGGCTTGGCCATGTAACACAAGTCAGTGACTTACATGGGTATGGACATGGGCTAGGACATGGTTGTGTGTCCCTATTTCGAATGCCCACACGGCCTGGCGATACGACTGTGTGACCCCTGTAGTTTTGAAAATTTTCCTTGTTTTCTGAAAACTTCTCTGAGATTTCTATTTAGTCCCGACTTGTTTCTAACATGTTTTTAGGGCCTCGAAGGCTCGTGTAGGGGACGATATGTATGATTTGGATTGGATTTAATATGATTAGTGATATGATTTTGTAATGTTTGAAATTTATGTTTGTTTAATTTAAAAACTCCGGTAATGCTCTGTAACTCTATTCTGGCGATAAATACGAGTTAGGGGTGTTACAAAATATTTTTCCTCCCTTGCTTGTTTACTTCTTCTTGACTCTACCTTAGTTTCAATCTCTTGTTGAACGTTTTAACTATTTTTATCTATAGTTTCTGAAGTTCATTTCGTTAAACTTGAATCAACTTTCCTATCTTTACAAGGAAATATATTTTCAAAGAATGAAGTATTTTTTTATTCCAATATAGTATTTTTGTGAATGCCAGGATTCTTTGATTCATATGCAAGAAATCGATATGCATTGCTATTATCTGTATAGCCAATGAAAACAAAATCCACCGTTTTAGGACCTATCTTCATTTGTTTTGGTAACGGAGCCATTACCATTGCAGGACAACCCTATACTTTCAAGTAGTTGTAGGAAGGTTTTCTGCCATTCCATAACTCATATAGTGTCTTGTCACTTTTCTTGCAAGGAACCTTACTTAAAAGGTAATTAGTTGATAAAATAGCTTTCCCTCACATGTTTTGTGATAAACTAGGGCTTCCTAGCAATGCATTCATCATTTCCTTTAGAGTTTGATTTTTTTCGCTCAGCTACTTCATTTGATTGAGGAGAGTATGGTGGTGTCACTTCATGAATAATACCATGTTATGCACAATATTCACCAAATGGTTCAACATACACCACGATCACTTCTCACCATCTTAATCTTTTTATTAAGTTGGGTTTCAACTTCCTGTTTATAGAGAATAAATTTGTCTATAGCTTCATTTTTACTCTTAAGCAAATATACATAACAATATTCTGTGCTATCATCAATGAAGGTAATAAAATATTTATTCCCTCATTTGGTTTGAACAAACTTTAATTTACAAACATAGCCATGTATTAGATCAAGTGGTTTTGTATTTCTTTCAACAGTTTGAAATGAAGACCTTGTTAATTTTGCCTCAACACAAGTTTCACATTTTTGTTTATAATTAATGTGAAATGAAGAAATATGCTCTAAATTAATTAATCTACGTAAAGTATCATAATTAACATGTCCGAGCCTACCATACCATAAATTAAATGACTCAAGCATATAAATAGAAGAAGAAGCAACATTCTTATTCATTGTCTTTTCTTTTACAAAGATTGCATTAAGTTTCCACATGTCATTTAATACATATCCCCTTTCCACAAACATTCCCCCTTTAGGCAAAACTAGCTTCTAGGATCCAAACACCATTCTAAAGCTATGTACACTAAAGAATGTCCTCAAAACAAGGTTCTTGCATATGTTAGGCACATACAACACATTTTGAAGCTTGAGTTCTTTGCCAGAAGTCATTTTCAAGACCACAGTACCCTTCCCCTTGATCTTAGAAGTCATAGCATTGCCCATATGGAGCTTCTCCCTTTTGTCACAAGGCACCAGCTCATAAAAGGAGTCTTTGTCGTAGCAGATATGATGTGGGGCACTAGTATCAAGCTGCCATTCTCTGGATTTGAGTCAACCATGTTGATTTCAGAAATCACAGCACATAAATCCATATCAGACACTTCATTGGTAATTTTTTCCGCAGCATTGGCCTCATTATTTTTGACTTTCTTTAGAAGCTTACAATCAGATGACTTGTGCCCCATCTTGTTGCAATTGAAGAATTTCCTTTGAAATTTTTGCTTCTTGGGTACACCACCTTTTGGCCTCAATTTAGACTTATTCTGAGGTTTTTTTTTCCCTTCTTGAAGTTCTTTTTGACTTTTACCACGTTTGCCTTAGCACCATTGACATTTGCTACTTTGTTGAAGTTTTTGCCAACACCTCTATTGTCTTTTTCAATTTGAAGTCTGACAATAAAGTATTCCATTGACATTTCCTTTCTTTTATGCTTTAGATAATTCTTGAAGTCATTCTAAATAGGGGGTACTTTCTCAATAATGGATACCACCTAGAAGTATTCACTTATGACCATCCCTTCAGTAAGAATTTCGTGATTGATTAGTTGAAGTTCCTACACTTGATTCACAACTAGTTTAGAATCAAACATTACAAAATTCAAGAATTTAGCAACTAAAAACATTTTAGTTCCATCATCTTTGGTTTTGTATTTATGATCCAATGACGTCCATAATTCCTTAGTTGTCTTATTGACACTGTATACTTCGTACAATGCATCCGACAACCTATTCAGGTTGTAATTTCAGCATAGGAAATCATGCTCCTAAGCTTCAACAGTAGTGAAGGCAGTAACATTATCTACTTCACCCTCTTTAATAGTAGGAGAGTCATCCTTCAAAAATTTGGCCAAGTTCAACATGGTGAAATAGAACAACATCTTCTGTTGCCATGTCTTGAAATTTTGTCCAGAGAATTCTCCAGGCTTCTCGTTGTGGCTTACTACCACAGGCAACATTGAGTTTTGATTCGAAGCCTGATTTGGAACCAACGCTCTAGATTGCAAATTAGGTGAATTGGTGGAAGTTTCCACTTTTTCTATTAAGATTTTAAAAACGGAACCAAAATTAGTAAACAAAAAATTTAATTTCTAGTTTATACTACCTTTGATTTTATTAAACAACAGAATTTAAAATTCTGAAACAAAATCAATAACCAATTTCTGGTAACAACGGAAATCGAATAAATTCTGTTGAACAGCAGGAAGAGAATCCTGAAATAGAATTATTGAATTGATTTTTGTTTGAAACAAAAAAAAAATCAAACAAATCCTGTTAAACGGCAGAAATAAAATCTTGAAACAAAATTGTTCAATTGATTTTCTGTTTGAAACAAAAATCAAACAAATCGTGTTAAACGACAAAAATAAAATCCTAAAACTAGATTGTTCACTGGATTTTCTGTTTGAATAAAAAATTGATAAACGCTAAATTATACATATTTTTACCTCATGTTTAGCCTATATTTTGGATGAATTATTATCAATTTAGTAAGAATTGGTGCTCTTAATCTTTCTTTTTCATGTCTTACACTCAAGAGAGCATAGGGAAGAGAAAAGAATGGAAAATAGACCAAAAACCGGAGAAAATGGGCCAAAATGTGAAAATGCACGGCCCAAGAAGTCATCACACGGCCGTGGCACACGGTCGTGCCACACGAAGTCCACACGGTCCAGCCCCGACAAGCACGGCCAGGCACACGGCCGTGCCCCAATCGACAGAATCTCACATGGCCTCTTGTCGAAGTACACGGGCGTGGCACACGGGCGTGTTCTATGCGTGAGGAAGAGGAATTTCACTCGGATTTGGATACTTAGGGGCTAAGAAAGCCATTCTAAACTCTATATAAAGACCCTAGGAGACAACTTCTACGGTGTGCTTATTTCTCGCTAAGGGAATACTCTTTTCTCTCAGGAAAGAGCGCCATATTTCTGCCAACACAAAGAGTGAAAGCAAGGGATTACTCCAAGGGAAGCCGATTGATTCATCCCAGAAGCCAGAATTCTACATCAAGACAGAGGATCTCCCTAAATTCCTTCAGGGGTTTTCGGGTTCTTTATGTTTTGTTATCTTAATTCTTCTGAGATGTTTTCTTTCTTTATTATGAACTAAACCCCTCAAATACTTGAGGGGATGAAACCTAAGACAAATCTTGTTATTTATTCTTAAGTTATATGATAAATACTTGAGTTGTTCTTAATTATGTGTGCTTAATTCTTGTGTTAATAAGCCTAGGTATTAATTCAAGAAACAGATGTGCTTAAAGTAGAGGAGCAAAAGTCCCTGTGATAAGAGTAGATCTACCATAATTAAGCGGAGTTGCATGCAACCCTAGACATAGGGCGACATAAATCTGCCGGATTAGGGTCAAACCTAATATGGGGAACCATAGATCCAATTAATGCAACCTAGGGTGTTAATTAATAAAGGAACTTTAGTTAACAACCTAGGCCTAGTTGCTCTTCGCCTTGACGGAGGGTTTAGCATAAATTAGGGATATCTACGGATCAAGTCAAGTGAATAAATTGTCTAGCTCAAGAACCAATAACAAGTGAAGTCTAGGTGGATTCTCCCTTAAGTATTGCTTATATCAATCAGCTTTTCCCTAAAGTTTTCCCCAATTTACTTTTTGTGCACTTTTAGTTAGTTTTAGAATTAGTTTCAACCAAACCTCTTTTATTTTTAGGCTAGATAATAGAAAGGAAGTAAGTATTAGTACTTTTAGTTCCCTTGGGTACGATAACTCAGTCTTGCCACTAAACTATACTACTGTTCGATAGGTGCGCTTGCCTTTAACATCGTGATATTAGTTAGTTTTGGTGTGATCAGTTTTATAAATTTCATTACTTAATATTGCGAGCCGTATCAAGTTTTTGGCGCTGTTGCCGGGGAACTAAAATATTAAGAAAACTTGATTTCTATTACTTTAGCCATTACTATATTTATTTATTTTCAATTTTTATTTATTTTTATTTTTATTTTATTTTTTATTTATTTTTTTATTCTATTTTTCTTTGCTTTTTCCTTCTAGGTATTTCTAGTTTATGATTAGAAACAACCCAGCAGGACCATTGCTTTTTGACGAAGATTTAGAAGCGACAGTTTGCAGAACTCGCAGAGAGATCAGACAACGCCTGCATTATCCAGAACAAGGACAAGAAAAAAGGCCAGAGCCTACTATAGAGATGGAAGCAAATCAGGATAATCAGTTACTTCCTGTAGTAGCCGCAAATCCTATTGAGCAAAATCCTGCTCCGCGTACTATGTATGATTATGCTAGACCTAATTTAGCAGGCACTGAATCTAGCATTGTTAGGCCTACCATTGCTGCAAATAATTTTGAACTGAACCCTAACATTATTCAAATGATACAGTAATTTGTTCAGTTTGATGGTTTGCAGGATGAGGATCCTAACTCGCATCTAGCCAATTTCTTGGAAATATGCGATACATTCAAAATAAATGGCGTTTCTGATGATGCCATTCGTCTTAGGCTATTCCCATTCTCTTTGAGAAGCAAGGCTAAATAGTGGTTAAATTCTCTACCATGAGGCTCAATCACTACATGGGAACAAATGACCGAAAAATTTTTACTTAAATATTTTTCTCCAGCTAAAACAGCTAAATTGCAAAACGATATCTCTTCTTTTGTGCAGATGGATCTAGAGACACTTTACGATGCTTGAGAGAGATACGCGGATCTTTTGAGAAGATGCCATCATCATGGCCTACCTTTATGGCTACAAGTTAAAACCTTTCACAACAGTTTGAATCCTTCAACAAGGCAAATGATCGATGCCGCCGCAGGAGGAACAATCAATAACAAAACACCAGAAGCAGCTTATGAGTTTATAGAAGAGATGTCACTGAATAACTATCAGTGGCAAGTCATGAGAACAAAGCCGACAAAAGCTGCAGGAGTTTATAATATTGATGCTGTCACCATGCTTACTACCCAAGTAGAACTTTTAAATAAAAAGTTTGATAATTTTGTTGGTTCTACGCAGGCACATCCATTGATGCAGTGTGACGCAAACCAGGAAAATATGTTTAATCCAGATTACTCCTCTTATGGATATGGCATGGAAACTGAGCAAGCCAACTATATGGGTAACAATTTTAGATCTCAATTTAACCCTTATAGTAACAACTATAATGCAGGTTGACGGAATCACCCCAATTTTTCATGGGGAGAGCAAGGAAATCAAAGACAACCACCTCCTCCGGGATTTCAGTAGCCACCACCACAACACGAGAAAAAGCCGAACCTGGAAGAGATGTTCACCAAATTTATGGCCATGTCAGAAACCCATTTCTGAAATACCAAAACAGCACTAAGGAACCAGCAAGCATCTATTCAAGGACTTGAAACTCAAATAGGCCAGCTTGCCAAGCTAATCTCTGAAAGACCGCAAGGTGGGTTACCAAGCAACACTGAGACTAACCCTAAGGAGCAACTCAATACCGTGGATACGATAGATGATAAGGGGTTAACCAAAACCAACCCAAAGCCATACAAGGTGCTTGTGGTAAGTAAAGGAAAGGATGAGGTAAGTTCCACAGATGAAATTGTCAAAGAATATAAACCTCATATCTCATACCCAAATGCGCTAAAGAAGGACCGCACAGATGAACAATTCGGTAAGTTTCTTAAACTCTTAAAGAAATTACATATCAACTTACCATTTGTTGAAGCAATTTTGCAAATGCCGAAGTATGCAAAATTTTTAGAGGAACTTCTCACAAATAAAAGGAAGTTGGAAGAACTGTCCACAGTGGAACTTAACGAGGAATGCTCAGCTATTCTCCAAAATAAACTGCCAACCAAACTGAAAGATCCAGGGAGTTTTACTATTCCTTGTTTACTTGGTAGCCTAGACGCCAAAAATGCTTTAGCTGATTTAGGGCTAGTATAAATGTCATGCCTTATAAACTGTTTAAACAATTAGGTCTTGGAAAACCTAAGCAAACTAAGATGAGCATTCAACTGGCTGATAAAACTATTAGGTTTCCTAATGGAATAATTGAAGATGTGCTTGTCAAAATTGATAGATTCATATTCTCAGTTGACTTTGTTATTTTAGACATTAATGGGGATAGCAATGTACCCTTAATTCTAGGGCAACCTTTTTTAGCAACTGCCAGAACAATAATTGATTTAGGAACAGGTGAACTTACACTACGTGTAGGTGATGACCAAGTTACCTTACAAGCTCGAAACTCGATTAAGACTGTTGATAATAATATAGTCAAGAGTCCTTGTGAAAAGAATAATCTCACCATCCAACCTTCTGTGCAGGATACACTCTACATAAAGGCAACTCAATCACTGACAAGTCCATCCAAAGGAGACGCACCTGGAAAGCGAATACTTCAGATTAAGGAACTAGATGAGTGGCTGAACTATCACGAAAAGCCCAAAATATGCCACACCAACCCAGAGCATCACCAAGACGACGCTCAGGTACAAACGAATAAACTTAAGGTAGGGGATAAGGTAATCTTAGGGGAAGACGATCCTCGAATCTTGAATTCAAAAGAGCATACAAGTGATACACCTTACTTCATGATAATGAAAATCTTTCCCTATGGTACAGTCGAGATAAAACATGAGTCACTCGGCACTTTCAAGGTAAATTACACTCGACTCAATTCTTACGTTGATAATGAAATTCTAAGCAGGATAGAAGAGTATCAACTCTTCAAACCACCGTGAACGTACAAGCTCGAGCAAAGTCGAGCTTAGACTATAAATAAGCACTTCTCGGGAGGCAACCCGAGCACTAACTTAGTAATTTTTCGTCTATTTTGATTTTAGTATTTTTTTCATTCATCAACTAACCCTTTTTCATGCAGAGATTTAGAACCACACGACCAGTCCCACGGGCGTGCCCCAGGCCGTGAACACTTCAAACAGAGACACGGTCGTGTACCGAGGCTGTGTATAAACAGAGTACAAATTTTCCCAAAACACGGGCTACCAACAACACCCCACGGCCGTGTGACATGGCCGTGGCAACCCTGCAGTTTAGACACGGGCTTGCACAACACCACATGCCCGTGTCCCTAAATCATGGCCAACACTGTCAATTTAGACACAGCCGTGTGACCTCCCACACGACCGTGGGAGTAGCGAAGCATCATCGCACACGACCGTGGGACCACTTAAACGACCGTGTGAAGAGCGAACAAGTTTGCAAACGGTCGTGCAATCTGGCCAACATGGGCTACACCCGAGACACACGGGCGTGTGCCTCTATTCTCCCTTTCATTTCTACCTTTCTCATTTTTCATTTTTATTTTTTTCTTTCTTAGTCTCATTTTTATTTCGAATTTTATTTTTATTATGTTAACTCCTTTTAATCATTACATTATTAGTATTTTTAACTTAGTTTATTATTTTTCTGTTTTTTATTTTTCTATCTTTCATATCGACCAATCCCTAACAAGCAATCTCTATTAATCCAAAAGTCCCACGACTAATTAATATTTTCGCAGTTTCAAAAAGGAGCTCTACAGCTCTTATTCAATCGAAAATGGGAACACCCTGCTACAATTGCCGACTCTTCCTCACAAGTTCATCCTAAATTCAAGGAGTTTAAATCCTCTCCCTATCTTATGATATTATACTTCTCTTGCTATCTATATCTTTGTACATTGAGGGCAATGTACATCTTAAGTGTGGGGGGAGGGGAGAGTTACTTTAAATCTATAATTATCTATGAAATCCCTGAAATTTTTCATGCTTTGTTCTCAAATAATTCTCAGTCTCCTATTAGGAATTAATTCTGATTGATTTATGATTTTATTGATATGTTGAGAATTAAGATATAAGTGCTTGTACTCTGATTATTCAAACTTTAAAACATTAGGGAATCAAGCATGATAAGTTGAAATTTTTGAGAACCCCAATTTTTGCATAAGTTATTTCTTTAATTCTAAGTATTATCTTGAAATTTGAAATTCACAGGATTGACATCAAAAAGCCATAATTCTGGTGAGATTTTGAGCCTTTTGAGCATACATTCTTTTGTGCTCACTTTTATTATTGCTTTGAGTGAGTCAACACTGATTTGTTATTCTAGAACTTGCTTTGATTATACGCATCAAGACCACATCATTGATTTGATATACCGAAATGATAAAGGGACTTAGGACTTAACCTACTTATTCCATAAAAAGCCTACCTCCATAAATTAACCCCTAGTAAACCCCGTTGAGCCTAACACCCCATTCTTTGACTCACCCCCTAATTATTAACCAATAACCCATTTTTTGTTGAATTTCATTCCATTACTTTGACCCCTATGTTTGTCGAGATTTGAGTTGAAATTATTATCTAGCTTTATTCTCTTTTCCAGCATGTAAAGTTGTAAACATTCAAGTTATTGTATTCAATGTGAATTGTTCTAAAAAAAAACGTGTATATACAGTTAAATTCAGTTGTAATAGTTCAAAAATTTTTGCATACTTCTATTTTAAGGCTACCCAGGCATAAATGATATTATCATAAGAATTAGCCCTGGAAATATGTTCCAAGTGATAGAGATTTTTCTAGCTAAATAATTTTTCAGTTCAATCTCGATTCTAACCCTCTTTTGCAGTCTGTGACAACACCCCTAACCAAGCCCCATTACAACCCTTACAAGACCTTTTGATCGATATGTCATGTCAATCTATAGTGGTGGAGATGTGATTTTCTTGCAAGCCTATGGTAATAACTTCTCAGGTTGACTAGAGAGTGCTTAATTCTTGAACCCTAAACACTTCGAGTGGATAGAGTGAACCTTTAGTGAGGATGTCAACTTTTGTTAATTAAGATGGAGAGATAATTACTTAGGAGGAAAGAGAAAACTTATGTTTCAATGATAAAATTCTCAGCTTAGAGTGATTGAGTCTTTAATGTTCTTTTGATTGAATTTTCATTGTATGATTACCTATGGATTAGTTCGAAACATTATTGATAAAGATTGTAAGTTGGGAGGAATGATTCTTTATTAGAGATTGAGATTTTGCTTGAGGACAAGTAAAGGCTTAAGTGTGGGGGTATTTGATAAACGTTAAATTATACATATTTTTACCTCATGTTTAGCCTATATTTTGGATGAATTATTATCAATTTAGTGAGAATTGGTGCTCTTAATCTTTCTTTTTCGTGTCTTACACTCAGGAGAGCATAGGGAAGAGAAAAGAACGGAAAATGGACGAAAAACCGGAGAAAATAGGCCAAAATATGAAAATGCACGGCCCAAGAAGTCACCACACGGCCGTGGCACACGGCCATGCCACACGAAGTCCACACGGTCCAGCTCCGACAAGCACGGCCAGGGCACACAGCCGTGCCCCAATCGACAGAATCTCACATGGCCTCTTGTCGAAGTACACGGGCGTGGCACACGGACGTCTTCTATGCGTGATGAAGAGGAATTTCACTTGGATTTGGATACTTAGGGTCTAAGAAAACCATTCTAAACTCTATATAAAGACCCTAGGAGGCAACTTCTAGGGTGTGCTTATTTCCTGCTAAGGGAATACTCTTTTCTCTCAGGAAAGAGTGCTATATTTCTGCCAACACAAAGAGTGAAAGCAAGGGATTACTCCAAGGGAAGCCGATTGATTCATCCCAGAAGCCAGAATTCTACATCAAGACAGAAGATCTCCCTAAATTCCTTCAGGGGTTTTCGGGTTCTTTATGTTTTGTTATCTTAATTCTTCTGAGATGTTTTCTTTCTTTATTATGAACTAAACCCCTCAAATACTTGAAGGGGATGAAACCTAAGATGAATCTTGTTATTTATTCTTGAGTTATATGATAAATACTTGAGTTGTTCTTAATTATGTGTACTTAATTCTTGTGTTAATAAGCCTAGGTATTAATTCAAGAAACAGATGTGCTTAAAGTAGAGGAGCAAAAGCCCCTGTGATAAGAGTAGATCTACCATAATTAAGCGGAGTTGCATGCAATCCTAGACATAGGGCGACATAAATCTGCTGGATTAGGGTCAAACCTAATATGGGGAACCATAGATCCAATTAATGCAACCTAGGGTGTTAATTAATAAAGGAACTTTAGTTAACAACCTAGGCCTAGTTGCTCTTCGCCTCGACGGAGGGTTTAGCATAAATTAGGGATCTCTATGGATCAAGTCAATTGAATAAATCGTCTAGCTCAAGAACCAATAACAAGTGAAGTTTAGGTGGATTCTCCCTTAAGTATTGCTTATATCAATCAGCTTTTCCCTAAAGTTTTCCCCAATTTACTTTTTGTGCACTTTTAGTTAGTTTTAGAATTAGTTTCAACCAAATCTCTTTTATTTTTAGGCTAGATAATAGAAAGGAAGTAAGTATTAGTACTTTTAGTTCCCTTGGGTACGATAACTCGGTCTTGCCACTAAACTATACTACTGTTCGATAGGTGCGCTTGCCTTTAACATCGTGATATTAGTTAGTTTTGGTGTGATCAGTTTTATAAATTTTATTACTTAATATCACGAGCCGTATCAAAAATTAAACAAATCTTGTTAAATTGCAGGAATAAATCCTGAAAAAGGATTGTTTAGTTGAATTTCTGTTTGAAACAGAATACAATTTGTCGTTGGTGTCCTGTGTGTCTTGGATTAGAAAGAATTAAAGAGTTTTATCTTAGGATTGTTGCACACACATTAGTAAAATAAACAATAATGTAAAATATATATTTAAATGACAAGAACGAACGAGAACAATATAAAAATACATATATTTATATAATCAGAAAAGAATAGAAATAAAGACTAGATTGAAATATTATACTAATAGGTAGGCAAGAAAAATGTACTGGTAGTTTAGGCCAATTTTCACAATTTTCTTAAGACAGATTCAGCCACTTCTATGGTGCTACAGAAACGTTGGTCGACTGTCTCTCAGGATGCAATAACAAGATGAGCATGACAGTAGCACGACTGTAATGATCAATGAACATTTGTCTATCATCAAAAACAGTTTGAAAAATATGCAAGGAGAAGATTTCTTGAAATTTTAAAAAATTTCAGTGTGTGCCTTTCCCTATAGATTGTTTGGTTTTTAAAAAAAATTCAAAGGAAGAACTTTTGGAAATCTTTGACTAATAGAGCCAAAAACATGTCCGTGAATTAATGAGCCATTTAAACCTAAATTAACGTTTGAATTAAATACATTAACTCCTTTTAATTCCAAAAAGATAAGTTCTGCTGAAGAAAGTTAAGATTATGTATTGGGTTAAAATATCCGCAGGCCTAGAAGACCCAACCGGTCTGAATATTTCATGTTGTCCACATCGTGCGTGTGTGCCCTCAACCCTGGTGGGTTTGGATTTGCACCCCCTATGTGCAAGGGAGAGCATTAGTTTAGTTATTTAATAACTATCAAGTTGGTTTAAGTTCAAATAATAGTATTTAGTTCAAATAATTATGGTCACTGTTGAGTCTTTCGCCTCACCGATCCGCTTAAGTCTGGGGATTACCTGTACACATTAAACAAAAAAGGGTGGGTTTACATAAACTTAGTGTATAATTCCAATAGAAAACAAATAAACAGTAAATCACAGAAACAGTCATACACAGTCTGGGCTTAAGCTCTTTTTTAGTATCAGTAGTAGTTTGGGCCTTTGCCCATTTCCGTTTCAGTATCAGATATGCATTAAGGTCGTAGCCCATCATAGTAACAGTCATGTATATAGTATCACAAAACAAAAACCTATCCACCAGCCTATAATACACCATCTCCGTCCATCCCTACACTTACTGGGGGTTTAAAAAACACCCACTCATCCTTACATTTTATGTAATGCCGAATGCGGCACATGTAACACCCCTTACCCGTATTCAATGCTAGAACAGGGTATGAGGCATTACTGGACTTAAACTCAAACAAACACACAAAAATCGAGCCATAAAATTTCAACCAAATTAAAAATTTTTACATTTTGTCATAAAGTCCCTAATAAGAACCTTAGGGCCCTTAAAACGTGCTTTGCAAGTAAGTCGGGACTAAATTGAAAAGATTAGAAACTTTTACAAAACATAGAAAATTTTCCACCATACAGGGGTTACACGCTCGTGTGGACATGGGACACGTCCGTGTGGGTAGGCCGTGTGGTCACACACACCCGTGTCCCTACCCCGTGTAACACTTTGACTTGTAACTTACGAACAAATTTGCGTCACATGGCCAAGCCACACGCCCGTGTGCTCAGTTCCTATTGATTTATTTTTCATTTCGAAGCTAAAGCAGTTTTTCACACGGCATTGTACATGCTCGTGTTCAAGGCCGTGCCCTTCACACGGTTGAGAGACACGCTCGTGTCTCTGCCCGTGTGATAAAACTTGTGCATTCTGTTTCTAAAAATTTAAGGTGCAAGGGACAGTCGGCCTGATCACACCCCCATGGGGCTGATTGTGTGTCACACACGGCCTAGACACACGCCCGTGTGTCTACTTGTGTGGACAAAAACAAGGCTATTTACCAAGCCTTTTTGCCACCCTAATCCACGCATACACTTACACCATTCCAAAGTCACAAAACATAGTATCCTCGAGCAACCAAAACATCCACACATTATCACATTATAGGCATTTACAAATTCCAAAGTCACAAAACAAAGCATAATATATATTTCACATGCATTTACACAATCGCAAGATAAGCCAACTCAAATGGCCAAATATACACCAACATTTACGAGCAATTTCAAGGTCAAACGCATTACTAAATGAACCAAATGACTTAGCTCGTTCTATCAAACTCATTTAGGCTTCAATAACCCAAAAGACTTATTCACTTCTTAACCAACTAGCCTATACATGCCATATAACCAAATTCACAACTTTTCAGTACCGATACGATAGCTGGATAGTGTGATGAGATCTCCGATAGCTTTCAACCTGAGCGAGTCTTCAAAATCCTATAAACATGGGAAAAATAACATCGAGTAAGCTATAAAGCTTAGTAAGTTCATATAAAAATAAACACAACTTATCGAATAAACGTTTATCAAGCATTTACATTAATTTAACGTAAACTCATTTAATTTCAACTTTATGTATTAAATCCAAGCATATAATCAACCAAGGTTTCACAAACTTATTCATTTCTATGTTCATATGGACCAAACATATTTTGACATCAATTTGTTCACATTTATACATACATAATCAAATATCTATACAACTCCATTCAATCCAATATCCATCACATTTACTTTAACCAAGATAAATCATGTAAAATGTCATCGTATAACGGTACTTCGCACACAATGTGCCATACTTATATATAGTTAAAACAACTATAACTCATGTCTCATATATCATTCAATTCATATTTCAATGTAGTCAAATAAACACATTATTGCATGAAGCATACTTATACTAAAATATTTCTAGTTTCATATACAAGATACACTATAGGCTCATAAATTTACCTTCATACGATTCTTACACAGGTTTTGTGCATACCTACTTTACTTAATTCAGTCGTACTTACATTCTCGTCTCGACTTTGCTGTTGAATCATTCGAAATCATTAAGGATACTCAAAATCGTGCACAAAAGTGCCACATTTGTAGCCAAAGCTACCTCACATTTCATATCAAATATAGGCTCGCTCTCGAGCTGTTCACGGGCCTGCTCATACAAGTTATCGGTCGGTAAGTAGCTACACGATGCTGCTCACACAAGCTATCAGATATCTGCAACAAATGCCGAAATACCTAGCCACTGGTAAGACGTATAAGACCAGCACCCAAAATCACATATACATAGTACAATGCCATATCCCAGATATGGTCTTACATGTAACCACATATCGATGCCATAGCCCAGCTATGGTTTTATACGAAATCACATATCACATACCGATGCCATATCCCAGATATGGTCCTACACGGAATCACATATCGATGCCATAGCCCAGCTATGGTCTTACACGAAATCACAACTTGCCATGGTCCAACCATGGTCTTTACCGTCAATTTGTCTTTTGTTATAAAACGATTGTGATAGATACTGCGTTTTTACTTATTTCGAACATTTAATTGAAGTTCCACAATTTAATCAATTATATACTACACATAGTAGACAATTTAATAACATTTATTAACATACGAACTTACCTGGGCATAAAAAATGGCGCAAAGGAGCTACCCATCTAATACTCGATTTCCCCTCGTTCTAATTTCGAACCTCGTTTTTCTTGATCTATAACATCACATTTAACTTATTTCATCATTATATTATTCAAAATAACCCAAAATTGTTTTATGGCTAAAATTATATTTTTACCCCTAAAGTTTCACATTTTTACAATTTAGTCCCTAGGCTCGTAAAATGAAATGTGTTCATTTTTCTCAAAACCCAAGCCTAGCCAAACCTTATACATGATTATAGCAGCCCATATTTTTCATTTAATCACACTTTAATACCCATTTTACAATTTTTTTACAAATAGGTCTTTTTTGACATTTTCACCGAAAATCACTTAGCGAAAGTCGTTTATCTTATGACTAACATGCATTTTCTACCATTTGACATCAAAATACAGCCATGTCTAACATGGGTAAAATTTTAAACTTTGCTAATACGTCAAATTAGTCCTTGAAAAGGATATATTAGGTTACGAGGATTTCAAAAACGTAAAAATCATTAAAAATGATGCTAAAATAGACTTACAATCAGCTTGGAAGCTTGAAAATCCTAGCCATGGTTTCCTTAGTGATATTTGGCCATGGGACAAGAAGATGGACAAGATTTTGGCTTTATTTTGGCTTTTTAATTCATTTAATTACCAAATGACCAAAATGCCTTTAATGAAAAACTTTAGAAACATACCTAACTATGTCCATTTTTGTCCGCCAACTTAACAAATGGTCTAATTACAATTTAAGAACCTTTCAATTTAAAATTTCATAACAATTAGGCACCTTTAACCTATAGAACTCAAATTTTGCACTTTTCACAATTTAGTCCTTTTGACTAAATTGAGTGCCCAAACGTCAAAATTTTTGAATGAAATTTTCACGAAATCATTCCATAAAACTGTAGACCATATAAATCTATTAAGAACAAATTTCTTTGCATCAAATTTGTGGTCCTAAAACCACTGTTCCGACTAGACCTAAAATCAAGTTGTTACAGCACATATCACTATAATGCAGCTGAGCTGCCAGTCAATAGGTTTAAGAGCCTCTCAGTATATAATGCAGCTGAGCTGCCAGTCAATAGGCTTGAGCCTTTCATTACACTTCCTCCAATAATCATCAACCCAACCCAATGCAATGCAACATATAGAATATTGGATGTTATCACATGATTAACAGTTATACAGACAGTATATGGCATGCTATCACATGTTTATCAATCATACATACAGAATAAAACATGCTCTTACATGAATATCAGACACACATTTAAGGGCCTAAGCAGTGCTTACCGGCCCTACAGTAGGTTCATAGTCATCTTGGATGACTCGTGCAACCTTAGAAAGCATTTCAGTAAATTGGGCTTACAGGCCCATGTGACTTTCTCGTGGGAGTCCAGACGCTCATGTGGCCCACATGGCCCAAATTGGCCTTGGCTGTGTGGATGGCCCAAAATCTGACAGGCTCGTGTGGACCCACACGCCCGTATTGCCCACACGACCCAATTTAGTATAGTCCGTGTGTCGCACATGGCCTATCTGGCAATTGCACGGCCGTGTCTTGCATGCATGGCCTGGCCTCGTCGATCAGACGCCCGTGTCAGAGCACACGGCCTATAACACAGGCGACCACACGTCCGTGTGGTATTGACAGTGAGGTTTTCAGCTTTCATTGAAACTTCATTTTTTGTGTAATCGGCTACACACCTATATTATTTTTAATGTCTAAACACTCTCGAGCACTCCAACACCTATATTTGATCAATATTTCACTTAATTAATCATTTTAACAACCGAACTAAATGAAACTTGAAACAAATTACTCATCCATTGAGCGATTTAAACTTACTTTCGCTCAAACCATGGTGACTCCCATGAATCTAAATCTCCAGAAATGGATTATGAGTCCTTAAATCTTCCCCTAACAGCAAAAAAAAATTAGCAATCAACACTAAAAATCGACCACCATAAAGGTTTTCCCTGAACCTGAAAACCATTTGATATCTAAAATCCAACCTCACTTATCAACTGATTATCAAAACAAAAGTTGAAGCAGTAAAGGTTGAACGGAGACACAAGAGTAATCCAAAGAAGAAAGAACCAAAAATTGAAAGTGAATGATAGCGAAAAAGAGAGAAAAATGTCAAGAAGGTATTTTTCTATTTTTCTTTTTGGGGAAGAGAAAGTAAGAAATTAGCAGGAACAGGATTCTGATAACTTCCCTAATTTTCTTCCCACTAATCCCATTAACTTATAACCACTCTAGAATTCAAATTCTATCCAAATTCTAGTTAGAAAACCAAGAAAATATAATCTCCCCTGCCCAAGCAGGGATTTGAACACAGGACCTCCAACCAACTAACACTCCTCTTAACCACCAGACTAGTAGGCCCATTCTTATAACACCCTAAACTCAGCCTGGACGTTATGACCGAATCAGGCAATGTCACATGATAGTGTTTTGAAAATCATATTTTGCTAAAATATTTTCTGTTTAGAAACTTTTCATGAATACTTATTAATTCTAAAATCGTGTTATTTACTCAGTCGTAAGTTTTCAAAACGCTATTCAATGCACTGTTTGCGTATTTGTGAGTATTTTGTCAAAATGATTGATTCTTTTGAAAACTTGAGTTTTCCTAATACTATCAGCTATAATCCAAATACATTAAAAATTCCAAATTAAAGTAAAAATCCATAGAGGCCATATTACAACAAAAATCTCCCTATAAAAATTTAATCCATAATTAAGTACGAAATAGAGTCAAATGATATCGTGTGGCCACCGTTGAATCCTCCACTGCATCGATCCACCTAAGCCTGGGGATTACCTGTACAGAAAAAATAGATTGGTGAGTTTGTGAAAACTCAGTTTGTAATCCCCATAAAAAACAATCAGACAGGATGCAATCATAGTCTGGGCCTAAGGCATTTTTATTATCAGATTCAATTTTAGTTAGGGCCTTAGCCCAATCTCAATATAGAAGCAGTCATGCATTAGGGCCTTGGCCCATCACAATATCAGTATCAGTACAAAAACAAACATGTAGTCACAAAATCCTACCCAACCAACCTCTACACCATCTACGTCCAACCCCACACTCCATGTGGGGATATAATCGACCCACCCATCCCTACACTCCAAATTGTACCAAATACGGCATTAAATAGTAGTTGTAGCTGAGCTGCCAGTAAAATAAGCTCGAATCCTTTCAGTACACTTCCTCCAAACAATATCAACCCCCAACCCAATGCAATGCAATATGCAATTATGACATGGCAACAGTGCATACAATATCAATTCAGTAAATATCATCATGCTCGATAATCATGTAAATGCATGTATATCTATATATATAAACTAGTCATACAATTATTTCATTCAATTAGGGGTCTCGATAAGCTTACCGACCCTACAGTAGGTTCAGAGTTGTCTCGGGTGACCCGTGCAACCTTAGCCATAAATCAGTGAAAAATGCGCTCACACGCCCATGTTGTCTACCCGTGTTGGCCCACACAGCCCAAATTGGCCTTGACCGTGTGGATCATACGGCCTAACTCAGATTCCCACACGCCTGTCTGGTTTACCCGTGTGGGCCCACACGCCTATGTGGCCCACACGACCTAATTGGTAGAGCCCGTGTGTCGCACATAGCCTCGGCTAACCATCACACGACTGTGTCATGTGCCCATGTCAAGCGTGCACGGCCTAGCTCGTCGATTACACGGCTATGTCCCCTCACATGGGCTACCACACGGGCTACCACAAGTCCATATGGCATCGATAATATGCTTTTTTGACTTTTCTCCGAGTCTCATTTTCAGTGTTTTGAGTATACACCTGGGTTTGAAACGATGCTAAAGCAACCCCGAGCACTCCAAAACCTAAATATTGATCAATTTAGCACCACATTTAGTCCTTAATTAACGATTAATCATGACCCCAAAATTGAAAGCGGTTTAAAACACATGACTAACACTTACCGACGATAAACCAAAGTCCCTGACGCTTCAATCTCAGCAGCAGCACAAAAACGATTACTGTCCTTCGCCTAAACCAAAATTCCAAAACCATCTGCTTAGAACTAGCCAAGAATAAATAACCATAAGCCAAACTCATCACTTACCAAACATACACGATGAGACGCAGTCTAAAAATAAATAATCTTGGTTATAGAAATTGAAAAATAAACAGAGAGGAAGTAAAATGGAGATTCAACAGAGGGAAAAGAAACAAAACTAAAAGGTTAATAGAGTTTTTGAGAGGGGGAAAAGAGAGCCGAATTCTCCACAAAGAATCACACAAGCCAAGTTCCCGATAACCACCAAATCCCATATTTTTCTCCCCATATCCCTAATTCCACTCCCCAAAACAGTCCACCACTTCTCTGAACTACCGAATTTAAATTTCACTCAAACATTTCGTTATTTCAGCTAAACCAAATCACCCACACGGCACAAGCAACAAAAAATAATGCCCAAGTGTAGACTCGAACACAAGACCTCCCTTACTCCAACACTCCACTTATCCACCAGACCAGCAACCCATTCTAACATATTTTGCCAACATTTATTTATAAGCCTACTAAATAGTGATAGGGCTTTATTCAGAAAAATACAAAAAAATTCCCAAGACAAGGCTTGAACTTAGGACCTCCCAAACACACCTAGAACACATAACCACTGAAGCAGACAGATATTTGTATCACATAAATACAGAAACATATATAGATGTTTTGGGGCATTACAACTCTACCCTCTAAAAGAAATTTCGGCCTTGAAATTTTTACCTGATCAAAATAACTGAGGATATTGCTGACGTATCGCGTCCTCTGGCTTCCAAGTGGCCTCCTTGGTGCTATGATTCCGCCAAAGCACTTACATTAAGGGAATAGATTTCCTTCACAGGATCTTAACGTCGTGGTCCAGGATCTGAATTGGCTCCTCCACGAAGGGCAGATCTGGCCTAACCTCGATCTCCTCAACAGGAACAATATGAGTAGGATCAGAGCGGTAGCGCCTCAACATCGAGACATGGAAACATCGTGAATCCGATCTAACTCTAGAGGTAGTTCTAACTAATAGGCAACCGATCCTATTTGTTTTAGTATGCGGTAAGGCCCAATAAACCTGGGGCTTAACTTACCTTTATGTTCAAATCTCAGCACCTTCTTCCACGGTGAGACCTTGAGAAGAACTAAATCCCCCACAGAATACTCAATCTCTCGACGCTTCAAATCGGCATAGGGCTTCTGTCTGTTTGATGCCGCTTTTAGTCAATCTCGAATTAGTCTAAGTGTATCTTCGGTATCAGAAACCAATTCAGGGCCCAAAACACGTCACTCGCCCAACTCAGTCCAACATAAAGTTGTGCAACACTTATGACTATATAATGCCTCGTAAGGTGCCATCTGAATGCTAGACTGATAGTTGTTGTTATAAGTAAACTTTGCTAGCGGCAGGTAATCCTCCCAACTAACTCGGAAGTTAATCACACAACTTCTTAACATATCCTCTAGTATCTGAATCACCCTCTCAGATTGACCATCTGTTTAAGGATGGAACACAGTACTGAAGTCTAACTTGTACCCAGAGCTTTATGTAGTTTCTTCCAGAATCGAAACATGGAACGAGGATCCTTATCAGAAATGATTAAAATCGGTACCCCATGCAGTCTCACTATATCAGAGACATACAATTTAGCCAACTTCTGCAGAGAGTAGTCAGTACGAATAGGTATGAAGCGGGCGGACTTGGTCATCGATCCACGATGACCCATACTGAATCTTTCTTAGTGGGCATTAGGGGTAACCCACTAACGAAGTCCATAGTGACTCTCTCCCACTTCCAAAGTGGAATCTTGACTAGTTACACCAGAAGGTAACTGATGCTTAGCTTTAACCTGCTGGCATGTCAGACACTTAGCCACAAATTCGGTAACTTCTCGTTTAAGACCTGGCCACTAGTATAACTTACGAAGGTCACGGTACATCTTATTTCTTCCAGGATGCATAGCATAAGGGCTACTATGCGCCTCTCGCAGTATAGACTACCTTAATTCAGTATCTTTTGGTACACAGATTCTCTCACGAAAATAGAATACCCATTCCCTATTTAGTCCAAAATCCACAGTATTCCCTCTCTCAACTTGTCAAAAGCGAATACCTAAAGACTCGTCCTCTAACTGCTTACCCTTAATTTACTTAAACCACGTCGATTTAACCTGAAGTTTGGCCAATAGACAACCGTCATCAAATAAACTGAGGTGTGCAAACATCGCCCTCAGATCAGTCATAGCCCTATGGCTCAGTGCGTCGGCCACCACATTGGCCTTACCAAGATGGTATTCAATCTTACAGTCATATTCTTTAAGCAAATCAATCCATCTATGCTGCCTAAGATTCAGTTCCTTCTAAGTGAGGAGGTACTTGAGGCTCTTGTGATTAGTGTAGATGATACAATTCTTGCCGTATGGATAATGCCTCCAAATTTTCAGTGCGAATACCACAGCGGCTAACTCCAAGTCATGCATTGGATAATTCGTCTCTTGAGTCATAAGCTGACAAGACGCATACGCTACCACCTTACCCTCCTGTATCAACACACATCCCAAACCGACATGTGATGCATCACTGTAAATAGTAAACTCTTTTTTAGACCCTGGTTGTATCATAACATGAGCCTCAATCAATACAATTTTGAGCTTTCCAAAGCTCTCTTGCGGCGCATCAGTCTAATTAAACGGCACACCCTTGCCTAGCAGCTTAGTCAAAGGTACCACAATCATTGAATACCCTTTTACAAAACGTCGATAATACCCTGTCAGTCCCAGAAAACTGTGGATCTCAGATACAGTCTTAGGCTACTTCAAATCCAAGACAACCTCAATCTTTTAAGGATTGACTCTAATCCCCTCAGCAGAAACCACATGTCCTAGAAACGTTATTTCACGTAACCAGAACTCACATTTATTAAACTTAGCGTACAGTTGTTTCTCTCATAGAATCTATAGAACCACTCTGAGGTGTTCATTATGCTCATCCTCAGTCCTCGAATACACTAGTATTTCGTCAATAAATACCACCACGAACTGATCCAGATAGGGCTAGAACACTCGGTTCATCAGATCCATGAAAGCTGCCGGTGCATTGGTTAGTCCAAAAGGCATCACTAGGAACTCATAATGACCATAGCAAGTCGTAAATGTCATCTTATGCACGTCAGCCTCCTTAACTCTCAACTAGTGATAACATGCTTAAAGGTCAATCTTGGAGAAAACTGGAGCCCTCAGAACTAGTCAAACAGATTATTATCTTCGGTAGGGGTACTTATTCTTGTTTGTCAACTTGTTCAATTGTCGATAGTCAATACATATATGCATGGATCCATCCTTCTTTTTCACGAACAGAACTGGTGCTCCCCACGGAGACACACTAGGGTGGATGAACCCACGATCTAGTAACTCTTGAATCTGAGCCTTAAGCTCCTCAAGCTCCTTCGATGCCATTCTTTAAGAGGCAATAGACACAGGGGCTATACTAGGAAAGAGCTCAATCCTAAAATCTACTTCACGATTGGGAGGTAACCCAGGTAGCTCTTCAGGAAAAACATTTGGAATGTCCTTAACCGTCCTGATATCCCTAACCTAAGAATCCCCAAAATCTGAAACATTGATGTAGGTTAGATACACCTCATATCCCTTGCGAACCAAATTTTTCGCTTTCAATGTAGAAATCACATTTGATAAGTAGTTTTGAAGTTCCCCAATTACAACTACCTCGCTGTCCTCCTTAGTTCTCAGTACGACCCTTTTTATGGCACAATCTAAACTCACTCGGTGCTTGACCAACCAGCTCATTCTTAGAATTAGATCAAATTCTCCAAAAGGTAATTTCATCAGATCCGCCAGAAAAATATCCCCTTGAACTTTTAAAGGAATGTCTCTAAATAACTTATTTACCATTATTGATTGTCCCAGCGGACTTAGTATAGTTAGCTCACTCGTAGTGCTCTCAACCAAGATACCCAAGTTTTTAGTCATAGTACAAGCTATATAGGGGTAAGTGGATCTATATCTATCAGTGTAGTATAAGGTACATTATAAATAAAGAATGTACCCGTGATGACGTCTGAGGTATCTCCATCCTCTCAGCGACGTGGAGCATAAACTAGAGCCAGTTGCCTCGCCTCAGTATGACACTCACCTCTGTCTTGTGCTCTCTAACCATGACCCAACCCATTACCACCTTTGGCTTGACCGCGGCCTCTCGGTGGCTACTGAACTACTCTTGATAGTGGTATAATACCAGTACCCGAAGCTTATATCTGATCGGCTCTTTGCGGACACTCTCTAATACGATGGTATAATGAACCGCACCTTAAACAAGCCCAATTCTTTTCCAACACTCACCCTGATGGCGTCTACCACAGTCAATACACGGCGGCTGTCCAGTAGCAGTAGTAGGAGCTCCAACTCTAACCAGCCTATCAACTTTGGCCTTTTCTTAGACCTCTTAACAGAACTCGAGCGCTCTGAATCCCTCTTATTCCTACCTCTCTCTCTGTTCTGGCGCTCAGCACGCTTCACTTCCTCGGTAATCTTCGCCTTATCAACTAGTGCAAAAAAATCTCACTCCCTCTGTGGAGATATCAAAACGCTCAGATTATTCTTGAGGCCATCCTTGAAGCAAACACATCGCTCATACTCAGTCACCACCACACCTCGCGCATAGCGGCCCAGTAGCAGAAATTTGGCCTCATACTCAGCCATTGATCTATCCCTCTAAGTCAAATTCAGGAACTCTCTCCTACGGGTATCCACATAACTGGCCCCGACATACTTCCCCTAGAAAACTGTCTTAAAGAACACCTAAGTCAGTCGATCGGGCTAAGTGCCCTCCTTAACAGTGAGCCACCACTGATATGCCTCATCACGCAGTAGCGATATAACACCCTTTAGTTTCTGCTCGGGGGTTGCAATCCAAATCGTCAATAATCCTCTCTGTGGCCTCTATCTAATACTCAAACACATTAGGGGGCAACATCTAGGACAGTGCGTCGTCCCCAACCACTTGATCATGAGACCCAGTCTCAGTCACATGTAAAGCCGGTGTCTCATCAGTATCCAAATTAGGTAGATTGCCAGATGATAAGGACCCAACTTGAGCACCTCTACGGCCTCTACTACGGCCTCATGTACCCCTCCCGCGAGTACCTCTGGTGCTCATTGTCTACTCATGTTTTATCTATATTAATAATTTTATGCATCAGTTTATAGTTCCAGTGTTTATTAATAGATATCTTATGAAAACAGTATTAGAAGTGTAAAATTTGTTTCATTTGTCGCAGTGTCAATCAATGTCTATCAGTCTTACTATAGTATCAATGAGTGTTTTCAGTATAGTCTATCTATAGTACTTTCGGTACATACCATCTATAGCATTTTCAGTTTATAAACAAATAACAGTTCAGAGGACTTACGGGATCGGCGCTGGAGACTCGGTGTACCACACTTTCAGTAGAAACATTTAAAAATCAGTTCTTAGCAATCACGTCTTAAAAACCCACATCCACAGCCGAGTTTTGCAACCTGGCTCTGATACTACTAAATGTAACACCTTAAACCTAGCCTGGACGTTATGACCAGATAGGCAATGTCACATGGTAGTGTTTTGAAAATCAGTTTTTGCTAAAATATTTTCTGTTTAGAAACTTTTCATGATTACTTATTAATTCTAAAATCGTGTTATTTACTCAGCTGCAATTTTTCAAAACGTTATTCAATGTGGGAGCTTTTAAAACCATTTGCGTATTTGTGAGTATTTTCTAAAAAATGATTGATTCTTTTGAAAACTCGAGTTTTCCTAATACTAGCAGCTATAATACAAAAACATTAAAAAATTCAAATTAAAGTAAAAATCCCTAGAGGCCATATTACAACAAAAATCTCCCAATAAAAATTTAATCCATAATTAAGTATGAAATAGAGTCAAATGAGATTGTGTGGCCACTGCTGAGTCCTCCGTTGCATCGATCTGCCTAAGCTTGGGCATTATCTGTATAGATAAAATAAATAGGTGAGTTTACGAAAACTCAGTGTGTAATTCCCATATAAAACAATCAGACAGGATGCAATCATAGTGGGCCTAAGCCCTTTTCATTATCAGATTCAGCTTCAGTTAGGGCCTTAGCCCAATCTTAGTACAGAAGTAGTCATGCATTAGGGCCTTAGCCCATCACAGTATCAGTATCAGTATAGAAACATAAATACAGTCACAAAATTCTACCCAACCAACCTCTACACACCATCTCTAACTCCATGTGGGGATATAATCAACCCGCCCATCCCTAACTCCAAATTGTGCCAAATGCAGCACTAAATAGTAGTTACAGCTGAGTTGCCAATAAAATAGGCTCGAAGCCTTTCAGTACACTCGCTCCAAACAATATCAACCCCCAACCCAATGCAATGCAATATGCAATTATAACATGACAATAGTGCATACAATATCAATTCAGTAAATATCATCATGTTCGATAATCATGTAAATGTATGTATAATATATATATATATAAACCAATCATACAATCATTTCATTCAATTAGGGGTCTAGATAAGCTTATCGACCCTACAGTAGGTTCTTAGTTGTCTCCGGCGATTCGTGCAACCTTAGAAACAAATTAGTCAAAAATAGGTTCACATGCCTATTTTATTTGCTCGTGTGGGCCCACACATTCGTGTGGCCCACACTGTCTAAATTGGCCTTAGCCGTATAGATCACATGGCCTGGCCCAGATTCTTATACGCCAATTTGGTGTACCCGTATGGGCCCACACGCTTGTGTGGCCCATACATCCCAATTGGTAGAGCCTATTTATCGCACACGGCCTCGCCTACCCATCACATAGCCATGTCATGTGCCCGTGTCATGCGCACAATACTTGGTTCATTGATTACACGGCCATGTCCCTTCATACGGCCAACCACATGGGCTATTACAAGCTTGTGTGGCGTCGATAATATACTTTTTTGACTTTTCACGGAGTACCATTTTTAGTGTTTTGGGTACACATTTGGGTTTAAAACGATGCTAAAGTAACCCCGAACACTCCAGAACCTAAATATTGATCTATTCAACACTACATTTAGTACTTAATTAATGACTAATCATGACCCCAAAATTGAAAGCGATTCAAAACACATGACTAACACATACCGACGATAAACCAAAGTCACTGATGCTCCAATCTCAGCAGCAGCACAAAAACGATTACTGTCCTTTGCCTAAACCAAAATTCTAAAACCATCTTGATTATCGAAATGATCTTGATTATAGAAATCGAAAAAGAAACAGAGGGGAAGTAAAATGGAGATTTCGCAGAGGGAAAACAAAACAAAACAAAAAGGTTAATAGAGTTTTTGAGAGGGGGAAAGAGAGCCAAATTTTCCACAAAGAATCACACAAGCCAAGTTCCCGATAACCACCAAATACCATATTTTTCTCCCCATATCCCTAATTCCACTCCCCAAAACTATCCACCACTTCCTCTCAACTACCGAATTCAAATTTCACTCAAATACTTCAGTATTTCGGCTAAACCAAATCACCCACACGGCATAAGTAATAAAAAATAATGCCCGAGTGCAGACTCAAACACAAGACCTCTCTTACTCCAACACTCCACTTATCCACCAAACCAGCAAGCCCATTCTGACATATTTTGCCAACATTTATTTACAAGCCTACTAACTAGTGATAGGGCTTTATTTAGAAAAATATAAAAAATTTCCCAAGACAAGGCTTGAACTTAGGACCTCCCAAACACACCTAAAATACATAACCACAAAAGTAGACAGATATTTGTGTCACATAATTATAGAAACATATACAAATATTTTAGGGCATTACAATTCTGATATAAACTTACCAACAATTACTTAAAAGCCTACTGGCCAAGAATATGGCTTATTCATAAAAATACCAAAATTTTCCCAAGTCATAGCTTGAACTTGGTACCTCCCACACACACCCAGAACACTTAACAACTGAAGTAGACATATATTTGTGCCACACATTCACAGAAAAAAATAAAAATTTTGGGGCGTTACAGTTTTATTTTATATTCAAATCATATATCACCTAATGTAAAATTATGCTTCCAATTCAAAACATATTAACCATTTTCTTGTTCAATCATCTAAAATCATAATACTCAAATTCAAATCTGATAAACTATAAATTATACATCTTTCTATCCCACATTTAGCACATTTATGGATGAATTATCATTAAATTTGTGGAATTTGATGCTCCTAATCCTTTAATTTCATGTTTTATACTTAGGTGAGCATATGAAAGCAATATAAAAAGAGAAATGGGCCAAAAATGGAGAAAATGGGCCAAAGTAAGAAATCAACACGGCCTGGAGTTCATCACACGGGTAGCCCACATGATTGTGCCACTTTAACAGCCTCGGACACGGCCTGGGCTCGATTCACACGGGCGTGCCACACAGGCGTGTCCCTGTCGTAACAAGTTTCAATTTTATGCGGAAAAAGCTACTGAGGGGCTAAGAAAGACATTCCAAACTCTATATAAAGACCCTAGGAGGCGACTATAAGGGAGAACAGTGTCCTTACCAAGACTCAGAGTAGAAGATAGGGAATTATGCCTATTGATACATCTCAGAAGCCAGGATCTACATCAAGACTGAAGATCTCCCTTCAAATCCTTTCAAGAGTTTTGAGTTTTCTTTATGTTTTGTTATTTTCTTTACTTTGAGATGTTTTCTTTTATAAACATGAACTAAACCCCTAAATACCCGAGGGGGATGAAACCTAAGACAAATCTTGTTATTGTTATCTGAACTATATGATAAATATTTGATTTGTTCTTAATTGTGTTTTTAATTCTTGAATTGATATGTCCGGGATATTAATTTTAGTCAAATGTGCTTATGCAGAGAAGTAAAAGTCCCTGTGTAAGAATAGATCCAACACAATTAAGCGAAGTTGATCGCAATCCTAGACATAGGACGATGAAATTCTGTGGGATTAGAGTCAAATCTAATAGGGGGATCCATAGATCGAGCTAATGCAATACTAGGGGTTTTAATTAGAAAGAGATTTCAATTACTCAACCTAGGATTATCTGTTCTTATTCTCGACGGAGATAATAACATAATTTAGGGATCTCTACGGATCAAGTCGAATGAAGAAATCGTCTAGTTCAGAGTTAGATAACAAGTGAAGTCTAGGTGGATTCTTCATTGGGTATTGCCTTTATCATTCAGTTTTCCCAAAGTAATTTCCTAATTTACTCTTTGTCGTGTCTTTAGTTTAAGTTTAGATTAGTTAGTTTACAGCCAAATCCTCCTTTACTTTTAGGCTAGCTAATAGGAAGAAAGTCATTACTAGTACTTTTGGTTCATTGGATTCGATATTCCAATCTTGCCACTAACTATACTACTATTCGATAGGTGCACTTGCCTTTTATCGTGATAATAGTTAGTTTCCAGGTACGATCATTATTATTACTTCATTTAAATCACGACCAAAATCATAACCATGAATTTCCTAATTTAATTATTTGAAAAACATAATATTCATCTCAAAACATAATTTTATAAATATTAGCTCAATCATTCAAACTCATCCAAAACTTATAAAAATAAAGTAAAATAAAATAAATATAACTAGTCATAGTAAAATAAATATTCTATAGCTTTATGTAATGAAAAAAAGATATTAGCACAAACCGAAGTTTCAATCACTTTACTCCTCTTGACCTTTCTCCTTGAAGATGATCGCTTCATTTTTAACTACAAAAGGAGCAAATTAAATACAAAACAATGTCATTTATCCATTGTAATACTAAAACTAATAAAAATAAACTAAATATCCATGGTTAATCAATTTGACAAATTAAGTTTCCTATTCCAAAATTCGGATATCTTTCGACTCGATTATTTGTTTTCAATTCCGTATTCACCGGAATACTCACTTATTCACAAGGTATCATTTAGCACCAATATTACACAAAATGGCGAAGGTTCTCTACTTCCCTTTCACCATGGCTAAATGTACAAAGTAAACTTTTCATCCATTTTTATTTCTTCTTCACACTTCTAACAAGCTAGAATTCATCTTCTAATCATGTCTTATCCAAAATTGTATCTATTTCACTTAAGTTTTCTAAGCTTCCATCAATGTCCTTTAATGGAAACTTTCAATACACTTGATAAAAAAAAAAAAAAAAACTATTAGTATATATATGTAAAACAAGATTTAAGGATTCAAAATCTATGAAAAATTTGAAGAAAAACCATACCTTATCTTGAATTTGAAGGAAAACGATGAAATAATTTTTTTTTTCTTCCCCAACTTTCATGACTAAGAAAGTAAAGAAAAGAAAAATGAAGATCTTTCTTTTATCTTCTTTTTTTATATTAAAATACTTAATAAAATACTAATATTTTAAATAAAATATTAAATAATAATTATTTAATTAAAATATCATTTAAAAGCTGTAATGAAACCATTGATTTTCTTAAGTAATGTTAAAATTTCCAATAAGTCTTTTCCATCAAAATAAAAATAGGATAATTGTACTTTAGTCTTTTTACTTTTCCAACTTATTCAATTTAGTCCTTGAACTTGATACCAAAATTTTAACTTAACTAAATGCTCTTACTAATAATTCTCTATATTTTCATGTCTAACAATTTTCTCTAAAAACGATATTTATTTATAGATCACTTATTTAAAGACTTCTACCATAAATATTTTTTTTAAAAGTGAGGGTGCTACATAGATACCCGAAATAAGAACCCTCAAAACATGAACACAAAATTCTCTAAAAGCTTGTAAAAGCTGATACATAAATGTGTAATGGGTTATCTTTCTAGGGTGGAAAAAAGGGCTTATTTATAGGGTAAAGTTGTGAGTTAAATAATAATAAAATAATCTACACTAATCAGAGTTTAAGTGGGAAACTAATATTAAAATAACCTACACTAATCAAAGTTTAAGTGAGAAACTAAAAACAGAGTTTAATTGGGAGAATAAAATAAGAAAAATATGAGGCATAACTCCATAAATCTCCACCTTGACTCGTATTTCCACAATGCCTTCTTTGCCAAAGCCCACCACGGGCCTATCTCAAGCTATGCAAGATATTAACTAAGTCAAAGCTATACTTAGAAGCTAGAAATCTTCTAGTGTTCGACTTGTGCACTGTCAAATCAAAATTGACCCGAGTATGATTTTTATGAACGCAGTGCCTTATCTTTTCAAAACCTACATCCAAAAGAGAACCTCTCTTATACAAAACGGTCATGCCTTTTTCCCTCCTGTGACCAAATTGTCTTTGCTTCAAACAAGTCGAATATGACTCCTTAAAGTACGGGGGACGTCTTATTTCACCGGTCACCATTGATCCTTACAGAACATAAAGACTTCTAATCTTTATACCTTTCATCAAAGTCGAATATGCCTTTTGGGTTTTAAAAGTAGGGACAGTGAGGAGGTTGCACACATGAGTTAAGTTGTGCACTTTAGTAACAAGAATGGGCCTACTAGTCTGGTGGTTAAGTTGAGTGTTAGTTTGCTGGAGGTTCTGTGTTCGAATCCCATTGTAAGCATTTTTGGAGAGTCTTTTATTTATTTATTTATTTTCTTTATTATTTTTATTTTTATTTCTACTTCTTTTTGGGGACGTTTTTTCTTTTGGGTTTTTTTTGGCTTTTTCTAGTTTTGCTCTTGGCGTCGTGGGAAATGATTTTGGCTGCACGTATAGCGAAGAATTTTGTGCCTCAATCGTCAGGTGTGGGATTCGAATATTGTCTACATTATTCTGTTCTATGAATTTTTGTTTTGGCATATCTTGAGTATGTGTTAATCCTTTTGATTATGGGTTTTTTATCGCTGAGAGTGAGGGGATTACTCTATTTTTCTGTTATATGTTTGATATTGCTAAGGTTGGGGACAATTCTGGTGGTTTAAATGGCAAATTCGAGGTTGTTCTAGGGTGGTTTCATGACCACCCTGACGGCCACACGGGCTTGTGTCGATTCACACGGCCGTGTGATTTTGGGTATTAAGGTTTTTGGGCCAATTTGGGTGCCACACGACCTGGCCATACGGCCGTGTGGCTGATTTGGGGATTCTATAAATATTCACACGGTTGTGTCCTCTGGACACATGGGTGTGTAAGTTTGGGAATTAGGGATTCAGGGATATGGTTCCACATGGCCGTGTAGCTGATTTGGAGATTTAGGGATTCCACATGGGCGTGTGTTTTGGACACATGGCCGTGGTGGGCATACGAGCGTGTGAGACCCTCACACGGTCTCACACTTTTGTGTCTGCCCTGCACTTGTTTAGCACAATTGGACAGAGAGTTACATGGCCTATTCACAAGGCCATGTTCCCACTTCACACGGTCGTATGCCTCTGCCACACGGCCATGTGCTTTCCTCAGCACGAGCGTTTTGACCCTCACACGGTCGGAACACATGGGCGTGTGGTTCCGTGACATTAAATTTTTGTTGTGCATGTCTTTGAGCCAGGAGTGTGTATGTGTAACCCAATCCTTAGCTAAGCTTTAGTAAGGGTGACTAGACCTCTATATCAGTGAATAAGTGTTCTGTTACGTGTTATTTGTAACTGGTATGAGTGGGATGTCTGACTGTTGAACTTGTTTGATTGGATGTGAGTTTCTGTCTCTAAGTGACTGTCTGAAACCGGTAATCTGATTTTGTTTATCTGTCTGCAGACATACATATGCATAAAAGATTTTTGGGTGGGATTTTGAAGAGAAGGGAGACTGAGACTGAACTGATTTGGCAGTTTAACTGTAACTGGTTTGTACAGCGGATTACCGCATTGCACCATAAAGCATATGCGACAGCTTCGCTGCGTATTACTATCTGATCTAGCAGTGTAATTGCAACATGACTATATAGCAGATTACCACACTACACCATACAGCACATACGTCAGCTAAGCTACGTATGACTATCTGTTCTGGCAGCTTCGCTGCAATTTACCGGTATAGGGGTTTCACCCATCGTACTATACCACATGTACATTAGCTATGCTATGTACCATTATCTGATCTGGTAGTTCAGCTGCACCTCTGTTTCGCAGTTTACTGCATTGCACAGTACAGCTTATACGACAGCCTTGCTGCGTAATATATTTGAGTGGCTTAGTCCACGTATATGGTGTGTAGGGTTAGATGGGCATTCGAGGTCCTATATGGTGTGTTTGGTTGGATGAGCTAACAGCTCTTATATGGTGTGATAGGGGGACGGAGAGGTGTATCGGCTGGACGGGTGGGTTATTCTAATACCATATTGCATATATACGCATCTGTTTGGACCGTGCTACATGAAAGATCATTTTACTGTTTCTGTCTAATCATTTTACTGTTTCTGTCTAACTGTATAATATTTGTTCTATGTGACTAAAAAGTCCTCGTGACTGTGTATCTGATTATGTTTTGGTATACTCGAATTGTTACTATTTTTCGAGACTTCTGTCTCGAGTCTACCATCTGGTTTTGTATAACTCTGCAAGTATGTTCCTCTTCGAAACTACTTTCTGGCTTTTTGTTTCTGATTCTATAGTTAGTTGGTTTGATCTCACACTGAGCTCATATAGCTCACCCCCTCTTCTGTTTCCCTTTTAGGTACACTTCTAAATTCTGGCGTTGGACTCGATATGCGGAGGCCTCGGATAGTCATGGTGAAAAATGAATTAACAGTTCCCATTCTCAGTTTCCACTTTTGTTATTCGATTTTGAACTGTAAGGTTTTATAATACTGTGGTACAGTTTTTGTTTTAAATTTCTATTAATATATTTTATTCTGGTAATTCTACGAACGATTTCTTTTTTTTAAAACGATTAAGTGTTTTTGGTTTCATTAAGAAACGAATGTTTTCGAAAGAGGAATTTAGAACGATTGTTTTGTAAAATTTTCTTACGATCACTTCGTTGATCAATGTAGCACCCTGGATTCAGTCTAAACTTCTAGGCCAGGTCTAGGGTGCTACATGAATAGTACCAATATCAGTTACCTTACTGGGTGAACCATTCCCCATGCATACAACTCCACCTTCAACTGAATTGTATGTGGAGAACCAATCTCCTTTAGGATATATGTGGAAAGAACACCTTGAATCCAGGATCCACTTAGATGTAAGCTCGAAATTTTCACTTGTTGACACCAACAAGAAATTATCACCCTTGTCATTGGGAAAATTAGCATCAGCTAAATATTCTTCGTTGCTCTTAGCAGCCATTTTATTTTGATGTTTATAATAATCTGCCTTAATGTGATCCAACTTCTTACCATAACAACATCTCTTGTCTCACTTTCTTGATGCTACCAAAATCGATGGTTGCCTATCTGACTTGTAATTTGAACCAAACTTATTGTTGAGTTTGTTTTTGCTTAACAGATGACCTTTCACATCATCGAATAAGAGATTATCTCTACCATAAATCAAGGTTTCCTTGAAAAACATGTATGAAAGGGGTAAAGAGGACAATAATAGTAGAGCCTGATCTTCATCATTAATCTAAACCTCAACATTTTTTAAATCATTCAAAAGAGTAATAAATTGACTGATGTGATCTCTAAGGTGCTCACATTCGTTCACGCGGAATGTGTACAACCATTGTTTCAACACTAATTAGTTAGCTAGAAACTTTGTTGTGTAAAGGGTTTCTAATCTTTTCCATAAGGTGGGTGTCGTTTTCTCCATCAAAACCTCCTACAACACATTATTTGTTAGATATAATTGAATTGTGGATAGAGCCTCTTTATCTAACCTATCCCATTCTGATTTATCTATGTCTGCAGGCTTCTTCTCTATAAAGACCTTCTCAAGATCGCCCTGAATCAAAATTACCATCATCCGAACTTGCCATAGATTAAAATTTGTGATACCATCGAACTTATCAATATCAAAACTTGTTGTTGTCATATTTGAACTAGTTGATTGTAAAAATCGAACTAGCTTTGATACCAGTTTGTTGAGGATAAATCTAATTTAAGTAACGCACAAGTAAAAGAGCGAAGAACTTGAAAAGATTGAACACAAATATTTTACTTAGAAAACCCCTTCGAAGATGATTAAAAAATCACCAACAAAAATAATTTCACTAAAACAAAAAAAAAAGTACAAACGATGGAGATAAAACTAAACCCCAAAATTTAAATTAAGAACCCTCAAAATATTAACACAAAATTCTCTAAAAACTTGTAAAAGCTAATACCTAAATGTGTAATGGATTATCTTTCTAGGGTGGAAGAAGGGGCCTATTTATAGGCTAAATTTGTAAGTCAAATAATATTAAAATAGCCCATACTAATAAGAGTTTATGTGAGAAACTAATATTAAAATAGCCTATACTAATCAGAGTTTAAGTGGGAAACTAAAAACAGAGTTTCATTAGGAGAATAAAAGCCAAAAAATATGAGGCATAACTCCATCCCTATTTACTCAATCATTAGTAAATTACATTAAACTAGAAAAAAAAATTGAGTGTTAGGTTTTTTTGCCCTTAATTTAGTAGTTTCATCATATTTGATAAATTATTAAAATGATTAAATTGACTATTCATGAAAAATAAATATATGATATTTATTATCTCTATGTTAGATTGTAACACCCCTTACCCGTATTCGTCGCTGGAATAGGGTACGAGGCATTACCAGAGTTTACCGAATTAATTTTTTAGTTATTACGAGTTAAATACTATTCATTTACCAAAACATGTTATGACATCCCTTAGATGGGCCTCCGAAGCCCAAAACATGCATCGGGACCAAACTGGGATTAAATCAAAACCATAGGAAATTTTTTTAACTCAATATAACCACTTTATAGATATCTAACGTTCCCTGCAAAATTTAAACCAAGACCAATCCATATTAACCAATCCAATTCAACATATTTTCAAGATAGATTCATGCATATCCATAAGATAACATCATCACGTACCAAAACCAAGATTTGTTAGCCACACCAATGGCTAACTTTACATTCATTTCACATTAACATTTACTTTATTAACTTATACATGCCATTGATTTCCAAAATAAAGTTTCTTGATATACCAAAATGTTGAGGTTGATAGTGTGATGTGTCTCCGACCGAATCCGACCTCCGAGCTCTTCATAGTACAAAACAGGGAAAAAGGAAATAGGGTAAGCACATTGTGCTTAGTAAGCTCATGTAACAAGAATTATACTTACCTAATATTTTCAATACAATACAATAAACATTCATACATCCATTCAATGCATTATTACCCTAACATGCACAAACTCAACATTCAAGTTAGTCCAATAATTTCAATGTATCAATAATATATACAATGATTGATGAGCTCATCAATACCATGATTTCCATTCCATTATTATTTTCCCATATTTATCCCGTTGAATTTCTCAGAATTTCGATGGATTTTCAGGGTTACACTTTAGTGTACAAATCCGGGTCCGTCAATTCATATTCATGTGCACACATTTTCATTTCAGAGAGCACACTCCCGCGAACCTCATCTTTACAGCGGGATTACCAGCCCAGGCTAAATCCCCTGTAATATAAACTCATAGCATATTGGCAGGATTACCAATCCAGGCTAAATCCCCTGCAATGACAATTACTCTAATGAGCTTGGATCTGAATTACCAGTCTAGGCTAAATTCAGACCTTAATTCGGATTACCCGTCTGAGCTAAATCCATTTTACACATATTCTTCGGGAGGGCTATATCAGGATAGGATCACCCATCTGGGCTAGATCATTTTTACTGTCAATTCCTTTTCAGAGATCCATCGAATTTTTCCTTTCATTCAATCGAGATTTCTTCTCCTTTCTATCAAATATATCAATGTTTCATCAATTTTTATACAATGAACATTCAAATCATCTTCACATCAATAACATACATTTCGAGCATTTAAGAATATAATTCAAGTTACATGAACTTACCTCGATACTTGTTTGTATACAAAAATCTACTAATCCCGAACTTTTTCCTTTCCTTGATCTAGCTTCGTATTTGAGTCTTCGGGATCTAAATAAATAAATTTAATCATCAATTTAACATTTCATGTTCATATGTACCATTCTCTACAATTTCACTATTATTTATAGTTCATTCAAAGCTGTCTACATAAGTTGTAGTCACTAAATTATTTTTTATCTCAGAGCTTTAAATTAAGATCCGCTAATTTTCCCTGAAACTAGAATCACATATATTATTACCATAAAATTTTTAGAATTTTTGGTTTACCTAATATGTACAGTTTATTCTTTAAAGTCACCCATGTTCTGTTGTATGATAATTCTGATCCTTCTTCACTAAAAATTAATTATCTCCTTGTACGATATTCAGATGATATTCCTGTTTGTTTCTCTTGAAAATAGACTCATTCAAGATTTCAAACATATAAATTTAACCACCTAATTATTTTTTTCAAATTTTTGGTGATTTTCCAAAGTCAGAACAGGGGAAGCCAAAATCATTCTAACCTTGTCTCACAAAATTTATTATATCTCATAATTTAAAGTTCCATTGTTTTCACCGTTTCTTCTATGAGAAACTAGACTCAATAAGCTTTAATTTCATATTTTTTAATCCTCTAATTCGATTTTCACAATTTATGGTGATTTTTCAAAGTTAGCCTAATGCTACTGTCCAAAATTGTTTTAGTGCAAGAGGTTTATTACCATTTTCCCCCTAAGCTTTTAATAAATGATAATTTTGTCCCTACCCAATTAACCTCTCAATTAAGCTAATTTTTCTCAATTAACAATTTATTCTATCAATTTAAACTACTTTATAGCCTTTGGAAATCAAAATTTCAGCACTAGACTTCGATTTCACACTCTTTTACAAATAGGTCCTAAATTTCCACTTTCTATTCATTTCATTCAATAAAATCATCATATAATAAGATTAAAGCTTTAATTCCATGCTAAATCATCATATACTTACTAAATCATCATATACTTACAGCACTCAACCATGGTGACTTTCAATTTCATCCATGAAATCAAAAACTAATGAATTTAATAGTAGGACCTCGTTGTAAAAGTCTTAAAAACACAAAAAATACAAGAAAAATGCAAGTATTAACTCACTTGGTGCAAAAATTATGAAATACCAGCTTAAATAAACCCTTAGGACATTTTTGGCTGATGAAAATGAAGAAAATATGAAGAGAATTCTAGTTATCCCAATTTAGTCCCATTTTTATTTTAGTAAATTTTGTTATTTTCCCATTTTTCCCTTATTTCATCAATTCTCCTCTTTTGGGCTTATTTGCACTTTAAGTCCCTCCTCATTTGACAATTAAGCTATTTAATACTTTTAGTAACTTTTACACCCTTTTCAATTTAGTCCTTTTTATTTAATTAACTACCCAAATGATAAAATTTTCTAACAAAATTTTAATACCATATTACTGACATTTCATAAATATTTATAAAAATATTTCTGATTCGGTTTTACGAGATCGAGGTCTCGATACCTTGTTTTTACTCAATTTCTTCAATAATTTTTTTTCTAACTAACCACTAAATGGGTAAAATTTTTCTATCGATATTTTCATACGATTTTCCTATCATATCAATATTCATGCAAAAATATTAAATTTTTCTTTAAACCGAATTTGTGGTTACGAAACCACTGTTCCGATAACCTTGAATTTAGGCCATTACATAGATTGTCTTTAATGGTTTCTCACATGTAAAGTAAAATTTATAAGCAAATATTGACTCATTGATTTCTTAAGTTTCATTATATGGATGAATTTTAACGCAAGAAGATAACTTATATTAGTAAGTAATCTAAATTGTCCATAGTCTACATAATTAGATTTAGTAAATGATTCAAATAATAGGACACATTTATGTCATCTATAAGTCCAATTGGAGAGATAGCTTATCTTGGCTATCATAACGAGATTAACTCCTAGAAATAGAGACATGGATGTGATTGTCTGGACTGACAATACATTGAACAAGACCCAAGTTGAATTTATCATAGATCTATTTATGAATTTATTCAGTTTTGATGTTCATGGTGTGGCTTACCTAAATCCTAAGTAAGTAAATTACCATATGTGTGTAACTCATGTGTTTTGATATATTGAAACCATGTGCTATCATGGTAGTGCGCCTAAAGTTGGTTTGTTGGATATATGACTTATACATCATATGGCTTCAGTCACAATAGTGGAATCATATCTTGATAAAAAAAAAGTAAATGATATTTTCTCGATCACATTGTATGGATTATGAAAATGCAACATGACTGTGACTCATTTTAATAGGACAAATGATTTTACCGTTACTAGTATCAATAATAATCATTTTCATTACATAAGATGCATTGGTAGTCATGAGATAAAGTGGATCGAATTAGGTGAATGAATTTAACCTGAAGGGATCATGGATATCTTATGAGGGTAATACACAAATGACAAGTTCATTGGACTAAAGCTTAAGTAAGTAGCTTTTGTAATGGTATATAATGGGGAGATCAATCATAGTGCTTTTGGTGGATCGATTCCATGACTAAATAAAGATGTAATTAAGGTCAACATTTAATTACATGTTACTTGAGCCTTAATTATACATATCCAATTGGTCTCTCCACTAGCTCAACATAACTCTTAATGGATTGTATTTGATATAAACACTTTTAAGGAATTGTAAATGACTGAACAAAGAGAAATGATTAATTGGATTTACTCATCAGAATAATATGTGTTTTCTCAATTTAATTTAGTCTTTTTGGGTATCTATTTAATTGAATTATATGATGAATCTGAAGTAGAGCTATATTAAGAGATCATGTTATCTAGTTATTTTTAATGGAAGAAAATTAATTCAATAAATTTACTCATGCATTTTAATATGTTAAAGTCGTCACAACTTTAACAGAAATTAAAATAAAGCTTGTTTAAATTATTTAATTGGGCCATTAATTTTAGTTTCTTAACTAAAATTATTCAAGAGTCCAAAACATATATTAGCTTTAAGGTGACCTAATTAGGGTCAAAAGGTCACTAACATATATGTGAAATATGCTTTTGGTCTAAGCAAACAAGTATGCAGCAAGGGAGTCCTTGTAAGACTAGGTTTGCCACTCACGATAATTAATTCAACTTAGGACTCCATTTTATTGGTAATTCCAAATAATTATCTCTCTATAAATATCTCGCATTGGTTGAAGAGAAAGATGGACAGATTGATGAAAATCTACTAATTCATGAAAACCAGAAAACTTTAGTTGTCAATTTGTTCATCCCGCTAAAAGAGAGTTTGTTTAAGATCATTTTTTATGGAATTTTTATTTAGTACATGTGTTTGTGTTTGGAAAAAATGCCCACTACTCGTGTGTTTGTGACTAAGAGAATAGTGGAGAAGATCTAATCAGTTGAAAGCTAGGATTGAAGTTATGTAAGAATCAGAAACCAATATCACTAGATTTCATAAGGTCAACTTCAACTGGACTTTTTAAGATGCTTCAACTAGCTTTTTTTGTGATTATGGTGCCTAAATCATAAAGCTTTGAGTTGTCTTTGAAACAATTTTTTGTATCACTTGATTTCAATGTTTACGACTCGAGATATGGTCATTTTTGTAAAGTAGTGTAATTTTCTTAAAAAATTCAAAATTAATTGTAGGGGTTCATAAGGGTTACTTTGAGGACTTTTAGATACTTACTGACCACTTTTTGAAGAGATCCTTGTACCCAAATCATAGATTTTCAAGTATTTTTCACAATGATTTTTAAATCACTAGATTTGGTGTTCTACACCCCAAGATATGTCAATTTTTGTATGGAATGTAGTTATTGTAGGCAGTTTGGAATTAATTCCAAATAAAGTTCTCCAAGTTGTCAAAATGGATCGAAACATATCCAAGTTGTAACAGCCTGTTTTCAGAGTAGTCGGAACAGTGATTTCAAGACCACAAATCTAATGAGTAAATTATTATTTTACTATTAATTTAATTTCTATGGGATATTAGTAAGGTCATATTAAAATTTCGTTAAGAAATTTTGATGTTGCATGATTAATTAAGTGAAAAGGACTAAGTCGTAAAAAGTGTAAAAGTAAAGTTCCATTAGCTAAAAGGGTCCAATGGCTATGAAACTTTAAAGTGACTAGACTTAGATGCTAATTAGACCATTCCAATAGTTAGTGGATATTCAAGGTTTTATTGAAATTATTAAATTTTTTAAAGGTTAAAATGGTAATTAAGTAAATTCAGGTTTAATTAAATAAAACAAAATCACTTCATCTCTTTCATTTTACCATCCATCATTGAAATAAAAAGAGGAAAACACCATTAAAGCTTGCTAAGGCATTTGGCTAAGTTGTTTGCTTGCATGGTATGTATTTCAACTTCGTTTTTAATGATTTTTATGTTTTTAAGGTTGTTTTAGCTTCTAGCTAGCCCAGGGATTAATTTACAAAACTGTTAAAGATTAAAGGTTATTCCATGAATGTTCTTGTATGATTCTTGATGTTTAATGATAGATTATGAGTCATTGTTGATAAATAAACAAGTTTTGTAAAATGATTTTTGATGAAATCTACATATAGGGATTAATTTGTAAAAATAGAAAAAGTTCATATTAAATTTATGAAATGATGATTGGTATGGGTTGGTATAAGTCCCTTGTAAATTCAGTTAATGGGGGATTAAAATGCTTAGATTGCAATTTATGAGCTTAAGGACTAAATTGTAAAAAAGTTAAAATGTTAGGGGAAATTAGTAATTTTGCATAAATATGAAATGTGAATTTAATTGAATAATAGAAGTATTAAATGGATTGAAATTGTCTATTTAGATTAAGATAGACCACGCACGGACTTAGATCGAGGCAAATCTAAAGCTTCGGAACAACTTGTTTTTCTTCACGTCCCTAGTTGTTGAGGTAAGTTCGTATGAACAGTTATTATTATGCTATTTTTATTCAAATGTATGTTATCATGTATTCATAATGTAATTTAATAATATATATCAAAATAAATGCAATGACAGTTATTGAGTCCCGGTTGAACCTTAGGAATTCATAAAGATACAAATGACATGTCATTAGGGATTTCATGTTTTGGGTGTTGGTCTTGAATGTCCTACTGATGGCTGAGGTCCTGCATTTGTTGCGGGTACTCCATAGCTCGTGTAAGCAACATTGTGTAGCTTACATTCCACCCCACAGCTCGTGTGAGCATGCCCATTTCACAGCTCATGTGAGCAATGATGTAAAGGAAAGGTTACGGTTATATGTTAAAGCACACTTCGTGTGAGCTTTCCCGAGTATCCGATGATATTCTAGATGGTTCAACGAGCAAGAAAAGGGATTGAAATGGTAAGTTTCCAAATGGATTTATGCATATGCTTATGAAAGAATGAATGAATCAAATGATGTATGTTCATATGGAAATGACTTATCATTTGTTTAATCCAAGTGAATTATGTATAAATGCACTAACTTGTGTATTGATGACGATGCATAGGCTTGTGCTAAGCTTGTGATTTGGGTTATATTATGCTTACACTTAATGTTATATAAATGAAATAGTAAGTTATGTTCCATGTTCTACGAACTTACTAAGCATTTTGTGCTTACGTTGCTGCTTTTCTATGTTTTATAGATTATCGGAAGCTTGATTAGTTTGGAAGCTCGTTGGAGATCTATCACACTATCTAGCATAAATACCCATAGTTTTTAAATGCTTTTTTCCAAGGTTATAATGGCATGTATAGGTGGACTTATAATGATGTTTAGTTGAATTTTTAATGGATAATGTGATATGTATAACATGTGCAAGTTGTCTTAGTTGGTACCATTTGATACCTTGTTGGATTGGATCATTTTGATTAACATGAGATGCATGATATGAATGGCTCAAATGGTACGTTTGAGGTCATGTGTTAATGGTTTTCTTTGTGGCATGTTTTGGTATGAGATGAACTATAATTGATGATGGAAATGTGACCAAATATGCATCTTTAGTTAAATCTTGATGATTGCATTTGAGGCACCTTGATTGGGATATCGATTAGTTGATTTTAGGACTCTTAAATTGGTCATTATATTTATGTTTTGATAGGGCTTTGATGTCTTAATTATGTGCACAAAAGGTCTAAAGGTTTATGCATGATGTGGTGGTGGAAATGGCTTGTTTTAGGTGAAATTTTAGGTCCACACGGCCTAAGACATGGGCATATGGCTCAGCCGTGTGTGACCCACAGCTTGGAGATACGGCCGTGTGTCTCCTGACGAGTCATTTATATGCAAATCAGAGAGTTACACGGCCGTGTGACCCTACTCAGAGAGTTACATGGGTAAAGACACAAGCTGAGATACAGCCGTGTGTCCCTAGTTTAAAGGTTACACGGCCTAAGACACTCGCCCGTGTGACCCCAATATTCCAAAATTTGTAACTTTTTCATAAACTTTCCAAATGATTTCAAATTGGTCCCGAATTGTTTCTAAAGTATTTCTAGGGCCTCAAGGGCTCAATTTAGGGGCGCTATATATGTGAATGATTGGTTTACAATATGTTTATGATAATGTACGAAATGTATGTTTAAATGTTTCGTTTGTATGATAATGCTCCATAACCCTAATTCGGCAACAGATACAAGTTAGGGGTGTTATACAAGTACTAGATTATCAATGATTTATTGTTCTTAACTAACCGAGATGATCTTGGATGTATTAAAATTTTAAAATTTCACTACACACACCTTCCATTTTTTTCAACAACTAGTATTAGAACTAAAGCTAAGCAAAAAAAAAAAAAAAAAAAAAATTGTGAACAAAAATTATTCGAACCAAAGTATTCAATTTCAATTTTGTATAATTCGATTCAATTTCAGTTTGATGTTATAACTCAAACATCACAATTCAGTTTAGGTTCAATTTTTTCATATGGAACCATTTTACCCACATTAAATCAAATGAAAACAAAATCATAATTAAAATTAATGGGCCAAATAGATGGACTTATTTTAAAAGTAATTCCCAATTCATTTAACCTAATTGTTATATTATTAAAAAAAATCCCAAACTAAAATTCACAAAACATCTTTATATTATTTCTCTAGCCACATCTCTTAATCACAAACCTTCTTCTTCTCATTCTCTTTCAAGCTTCAAACTTTATCTATCACCCTCACCAAATCACACTTCTCAATTACCATACCATAGTTCATGGACTAAGCTACATTTTGTGAAATAGTCAACTTATCAATATATAGTAAGTTATAATCTTATGCTCTCTTTTTTTCTTTATTGTCTTTTTTTTTATATGATCTTGTTGGCTCATTGGTTGCCCCATGGTACAGTAGAAAAAAAAAACTCTAACGGTCTCAAACTATGGATCCATGTACGAGGAACAAACTCAAGTTGAGAAAGATTGAAAATATACCTTAAAATAATTGAGGAGAAAAAAACACTGGTATGAATGTGAAACTACCATCGAGATGTCAAATCTCAGCTATAACAAAATGTCTTGACCTTTACATGATCCACCTAGAAGAGAATGATACTCTCCAAACTATTCAAAAAGAACAAAAAAAAAAAAAACTAGAAATCTTTTGCTGCTACTCAAAGTGGTATATCAGGCAACCTAAAAAAGGGGATCCTAGCTTCCTTTTATTCAAAATCCTACACTGAGTAAAATCTTTCCACAAATGGATTTAAGGAAACAACCATAAAACATGATGTCCTTACCTTAAGGTTATCATTTTCAGTAATCCATTAAAACGTATCTTTGATCGAAAAATATTAAATTATTATTTAATTAATTTAGTAAAAATATTCCGAAATAAAATTTATATGAATCCAATTCATATATTATTTTAACTATATCCTCTATGCGTGTACATCAAGTATGTACATATATTGCATTTAATATTTAACTTTGTCAATTTAAATTAATCATAAGAAAATTTTTATAGTTAAATTAATCAATGTGATATTTAAATATAATCCCAACTTACTTTGGATTGTATTACGTTAACCATAGGGTGTGACCCTATAGACTCCTACAACATTGGCAATAATATTAGAAAATTTCTATTGTTACACACAATGAGTGACATCTAAAAATGCATCATTGTTATATAAGTTATAAGGTGTAGTTCAACATAGTGTTTCCATGATAATGCTAGCATGTAGCATATCCCTTTGTCCTCGATATCTAGATCAGACACAAGTCACGGAATCAGTTACACTTGTATAGTCTAATCTCTTGTTTCTTGATATCTCGAGTAGACTACGATAAACAAATAAGTGTGATATATCATATCAACTCATTTGAGCATGACCATACATTTCCAGTCTCACACAACCAAGAGACCTAAGATATTGCTCCCGTTATCTAAGAGGGACAACTCCTATATTGTTCACTCACATCCCACTACACAGATTATGGCATACTAACATCAGTATTTATAGTACAACCATTTATGAAAGACGTTTGAGTGTGTCAAAGCATAGGTCTAAGTATTATACATACATTTATCACTATGAGAAATGCCATGACTATTAAATAATCCAAGAAGCATTCTCATGGTGGGTCAGTCCGGTATATTTTTCTCTAACATATACCTACGTGTTGACTTGACACCACATATCCATAACAACACTTGTCATCTGTAACAACCCGGTTTCTAGTGGTGTCAAAAAATGTGATTTTAGAACTCCATCTCCATAAACAAAGTTTGTAAATATAAAATAAGAATATTTATGTAGTTAATATAAAAATAAATTAAAATTCAGTTAAGTAATTTAACCAAAAAAGTAATTAATTAATGCTCAAGAACTAAATTATAAAAGTTCAATTACTATATAGTTTTAATTATGAAAAAGCTTGGGGGACCTATATATCAATTATTCCAAGACTAAAATGAATATTTATCCAATTTTAAATAAACGTTAGTGGAATGTGATGATTGATTTCACTTAAACTAATTTAATAATTAATAATGAATTAATTATAGAAATACGTATAGTTAATTAAGGTTAATTAATCATTAATGATGATATATAAACCAAAATAAATTAGTTCATCATTAGTTTCACCGTCCATTAGAAAATAAAACAAGAAAGGAAAAACTTCATTTTTGAGTTAACCTTTTGGCAATCAAATTCATAAGGTAACTAAGCCCTTGTAATTTTTATAGATTTATGATCATGGGAGTTTAATTTAGCTAGCTCATGTATCAATTTTGTTAATTTTTTAATTTTTAGTAAGTTACTAAGGTTGAGAAATTGATGAATTGGACTTGAAATTGATATATATTAAGCTTAGATCACAAAAAAAAACTAAATTGTAAAGCTTAATAATATTGGATGTTAACTTTGTAACATTAGGGAACAAATTGAATAAAGTGAAAAAACCTGCCATGAAATTCTGCTCTGAATAGAAATTATAGGGTTCCTAATGAGTGAATGTGAAATCGGATTTTAATCCAAAGCCATATATCGAAAGATATGCTTATCCCGACTTTAAGGGAAAAATTGAATGAAATGAAAAATATTCTTGACTTTCTATTTAAATGTGAATTGGATGAAAATTGATATTGTTTATTTGTTGTATTATTGTACGTAGGGGTGTTCAATCGGTTAACTGACCCAAACTACCAGTAACTGAATTAACCGACCCTTTTAAACCTTTAACCGTTAACCGAACTGAACTTTTTGATTAATTCAGTCGGTTAACTGAATTAACCAAAATTTAAATATATAATTTTATTTTTGGTTAAAACAAGTATAAAACATATAAAAAAATTAACTGACTTAATCGACCGATTAATTTATATTTTCAAAAAATTAACCGAACCACCAAATGCTTATATATTATAATATTATTTATTAAATTCAATTAATTCGGTTAACCGATCGATTTCAAACCGAATTAACCGTTAACCGAACTTCCAAAAAATTATTCACCGACCCCTGACTGAATTAATTCGGTTAACAGATCGATTAACTGAATTCAGTCGATAACCAAATTAATTCGGTTTTACCCGAAATTTGCACACCCCTAATTGTATGTAGCTAAAGACGACGCTTAGACCGTCGAGAGGAAAAGGAAAAGTGAGAGTCATAGACGAGTGACACAAGATTCTGATTTGTACTTTTATCATTCGAGATAAATCTATTTATTTGCATATTCTTGTTAATTGCATGATTGAATATAGATCTGAGTATATATTTGTAACACCCCTAACCCGTATCCATCACTGGAATAGGGTTACAAAGCATTACCAGAATTTACAGAACAAATACAAATATTTCATGTCACTTTACATTCAAATAAAATATAAGTCATAAATTAATCATATCGTCCATTGTATGAGCCCTCGAGGCTCAAAATGTACATTAGAAACAAGTAGGCAACAAATCGGGAACTCAGAAAATTTTTCGCGAAATTTCAAAAATTTTTCCTATGTGCAAGGGACACACGCCCATGTGGCCGGGCTATGTGGCTCACACAGCCAAGTGACACACTCGTGTCCTAGGCCATGTGGTATTGAAGTAGGGCACACACCCGTGTAACTTTCTGTTTTACATTTTATTTAAGTGTAGGGGTCACACGACTAAGTCATACGCTTGTGTGCCAGGCTGTGTGGTTAATTCTGAACATTCTATTTTGAAATTTAAGATGCAGGGGACACACGGCCAGAATACATGCCCATATGCTAGGCTATCTGTCACACACGGCTGAGACACACGCTCGTGTCTCTACTCGTGTGGACAAAATAAGGCTATTACCAAGCCCTATTCTTCACCCAAACTTATCTTTTTATCCATTTTAACACTTAAACACATTTCCAACCCATATCAAGGCTTTTGAACATACCAAAATCATGGTAATTAACTTACCATTCCTTTTTATGTTCAAGATAAACATATAAGGCACATTCAATCAATTTGATCGCGAGCCCTAATACATTAAGGTATGTATAGCTATACCATACTATCGCATTATCACAAAATGGCATGTATAGCTATACTCACACACGCTACGTTTGTCCGAGAATCGACTAAACCGTAGCTCTGATACCAATAAAAATGTAACACCCTACACACCCGTCCGTCGCTGGAATAGGGTATTAAGGTATTACATAACTAGATACAGCCTACCGAGGTTCATAGTTACGTACTAGACATAGATTTATTTAGTTCTTTAACCGAATGTAACACTTGCAAATAAGTTCGGTCAGTACGTCATATCTCATAAAAGAAAACGTTTCATAATCATAGCATGCTAGTATATTTCTACTATGTGGCTACTAACAACTTGCCCGAATCAAACCTTTCATTAACCGAACTCCCTATTAGCAACTCCTTACATATTGGGTATTAACTAAATAACATGCCACAACCTTAAACCATACAAGTAACATCCACACATATATTCAACTCGAAGACTAAGCAAGCCATTTTCACATGGCTAGAATATTTACAACTCAAAATGTAGTTTAAAACAACAAAAGGAGATTAGCCTATACATGCCATTGATCCAAAATAACCATCAAATGTACCAAAATAACAGCGATAGTGTAGGTGATTAAGGCTTCAATCCCCGAGTTCGTAGCTTCCGAAAAAAGATCTATAAAACAGAGGAAACAAGGGAAACGGAGTAAGCATTACAATGCTTAGTAAGTTTTAAGCAATGACATCAAATAAATCATCAAATTATAGCATAGTTGTTCGTATTTTTGTTTCCCTCTTCTCTTAGGTAAGTCACCCTTTTTCCACACATATACATTCACATCATATACGAAAGTGGATAGCTTTCACTTATAGTAAATTCACGTAATCATACACATGTCACAAAATTCACATAACATTTCACATAGGCTAAATGTACTTTGACCATATTAATAATCTCAATTCATGCACGCATATGCAATCACACAATGATCTTAGTATTCGGTCCAAAAATTCAGCTTGCATATAAGCCAAGGGTACATACCTGTATAACTTAACACTTTCAGCACAATTCATTAGCGATCGTTACCTTGAAGACCATTAGTCTTAGGCTTTACTCGCATCATCATCGAGATCTTTAGCTCGGGTAAACTCTATACATAGCTATCGGGTCTCTACCCCGGATATAATCTCCGCATATAGCCTTCGGGTCTTAACCCGGACATCATCTCTGCATATAGCCTTCGGGTCTTAACCCGGACAACATCTCTGCATATAGCCTTCGGGTCTTAATCCTGGATTCGCATCACAAATTCTCATACATATATATTCACATGTAGCCAAGTTTCACATAGCAAGATTGCATTTGTACTTCAATCAATTCATGTGCATACAAATATATAACATGATTCTCGACTTTATATCATAAATATATATAATTCCAAACTTATTCATGTACACTCTTCTTTTATAGACTTTCGGCCCAATGATCAACATACATAAGCAATGCATTTTAAATCTCAATTTCGGTCCTTTACTCTATGAGCCATTCGGCTATATAACAAACATGAATAAGGTTTCTTTCTCAATGGGACATCGTTCTAATATCAGCATGTATATCATGGCATTTTAACTTAAATACCAAATTCGTTTGCCCAAAACTTACCTTGAACTTTCCCGAGAAATTATGAGTCGGCTATTCGACCACTTTAGCCTTCCCTTTATCCGAACTCGTCCCTCTATGCTCTTGAGCTAAATAAAACATTTAATTCTATTAATCCTTATTCAAGCATCTCAATGAATCATTTTCACTCGTATTCAAATAATACATGCATATTCTTCTAATTGCAAACACATATGCACATTGGATCATTTCACATACATATCATAAGTCACAACAAGCTGATTTTCTGAGCAGCATTCAATAATTTACTCATAACTGGAGCTACGAAACTCCAAATGAAGTGCTGTAAATTTTGCATGAAAATAGCTCATTTATCTTTAATCCATAAAATTTTCATAATTTTTGGTTTGGTCAATCAATACCAGAATTTTCTTAAAGTTTCCCTATTTCACTGTTTGATTAGACTGACTACTCTATACTACGAACCGAATTTCTCTTTGTATAGAATTCCAAATATGTCCTCACCTATTTTATTAGAAACTAGACTCATTAAGGAGTCTAACATATAAATTTTGTCTCATAACAATTTTTATACAATTTATAGTAATTTTCCAAAAACAGAGCAGGGGACTTCAAAGTCAATCTGACACTGTCTCATTCTACTCTAAAAATCTATTTATCAGAAATTCCTTTGCTTGCAAGGTTTCTTTTATAAGAAACTAGACTCATTAAGCTTTAATTACACAATTTACTCAGCCTCGAATTCAACTCTCACAATTTATGGTGATTTTTCCAAAACACGTTACTGCTGCTGTACCAAACAGATTGTATACCAAATTCACTCTTTAGTGTTCTTATGCACATACTTAAAACATAGCATTTCCTAAGGCACCATCTAGAGTAGTCATTGATTTTAACACAATGTACATATTTCATATTCATTTTAATCAATATGCCACTCTTAAGACACCAATTATCAAAACAAACATCAAAGATTTTATACACATGGCCGAATAGGTCATTTCTTTAACCAAGAAGCTCCCACAAGCATAAATTGATCAATTAGTTTAACAACCATTTCTAATGCATGCACACTAAGGCCATTCAGCCATATGTCCAGCATGGACTTTATTCAAATCCATATCATACATAACGCATTCATATAACTTACCCTACTAAACAACTAACATTTTATAGCATTCGATTTTATACATAACACATAATTCCATCATATAACACCATAAGGTTCATTGGCAAGCTTTAGTAAGTTCATGACTTCAATTTAACAATTCCTTAGCCTAATTTGACATAGCCGAATGCCTACATCTTTCAAGCTCAAAGAATTCCATAATGGGCAAGGGGTAGGACCCTTAAACTAGCTCAAACAACACCCAAATTTCATTATTTAACACAAGCATCAAGAAAAGCACAATTCTCCCATCCATGCTCATATGGCCGAATACCCCACTAAGCTCTAAACACAAAATTTCATTCACTCAAAGTTCAATTCACCAATTAAGCACATGCTACTAATGCTAAGAAAATTTCTACAATTTATCCTAGTTGGCCGAAAACACTTATGCTCTAGTTCATGAATTTAAACAACATTGGCCAACTTTTCAAGCTTATTTGAGCCATCAACCACACCTACTTTGTTCATACTCAAATAGAATCAATTATCCTTAAGATCATCAAACATACAAAATATACCCCATTAAGCTCATGACCGATTGCTACATGCTTCATGAACACAAAAATTTTTCACATGGGTCTTGTTGCAAGCTTCAAAACCAACCAAAATTCACAATTTTTCAAAGAAAACAACATGGACCTTACCTTATTTGTGCTTCACTTTGCCGAATGCCCTTACTCAAGGGTTTCCTATTTTTTTTCTCTACTCACGGCAAGAAGAAGGAGAAAATAGCCTTGTTATTATCACTTCAACCTTATTTTATTCATTTGTTTTATTTACTCTTTATTAATTCAATTTTTATGACAACTAATTTCTCATTTCAATTAAAATTAATTAGCAACAAACAAAGCACAAAATGACAAACTAGGTCATCATTACCCTCCACTATCATAAAAGTGGGTAATTTGACATGCAAATCCCTTATTTTGCATGCATGCATTAACTAGTCTTCACACATTTGTCTAGCACATTTCCAAAGTTCACTACCAAGTCCTTTTTAGTAAAATTCAAATGTATAACTCTAAATCGATACATCAAACATGTCACACATGAATTAACACATACAATAGGCATCAAAATAAGTATTTAATATATTTTATGCCTCGGTTTTGTGGTCCCGAAACCACATCCCGACTAGGGTCGTTTTAAGGCTGTCACATAATACATATCCTAAACATCTATGTTAGTCATATAATTCATTTTATATCAAGAAACATGTACGAGCTCATCAATAATTTAGTTTCCATGTTCATATTCTTTTCATGCCATATATTCATATATCTCATATACTAATCCGATATTTCTCTCTTACTCGTTCTAACTCTGAATTTGGTCTATCCATATCTATACGAGTAAATGTAACATCAATTTAATACATTTCAAACACAATTTAGTCCAATTCACATATTAGGCAAAATTACTATTTTACCCCTAAACTTTTAATTAATGACAATTTTGTCCCTAGGCTCGGAAAATAAAATTCATGCAATTTAATCCTTATTCTAAGCCTAACCAAATTTTACATGTAACATTTATAGCCCATATGTTTCATGAAAATCAGAATTTTTCCATAGATTTCACCTTTTTATAATTTAGTCCCTAAATCAACATTTCATGAAAATTCACTTTAGAAAAGTTGTTTATCTATCAACAACCTTTCATTTTCTATCATCAATTTCAAAATATCAGGATATTCATCCATGGAAAAACTTTTATACTTTGATAACTTTGCAAATTAGTCCCCAAAATAGATAGATTGAGTTATTTCGATCTCAAAAATATAAAAAAATTACTCAAAACGGGGCAACAAAACATACCTAATTAAACCAAGAAAGTTTCCTTTCTCTCTCCTAGGGTTTCCATAGAATTTTAGGGATGAAGATGATGATATCATGATATTATTTCTTATTTACTTATTTATCATCCTTTAATTTTTCTCATTTCTAGTTTAATCCCTTTCTTCTAAATTTTCATGGATAAATCATCCAAAAATATCTACTAACTTTTCTTTAATGATCTGATTACCATATAAGGACCTCTACTTTAAAGTTCTATAGCTATTTAATCTCTTGAGCTATTAGAACTCTAGTTTTGAACTTTGTGCAATTTGGTCCTTTATCAAAATAAACATGTAATCGGTAAAATTTCTTTACAAAATTTTCATATGACATTATTATCATACTGTAGATCATAAAAATATTTTAAAATAAATTTTCTTTCTGGAATCGAATTTGTGGTCCCGAAACCACCATTCTGATTTCTATCGAAAACGAGCTGTTACAATATTGGTTGTATGAATTGATTCGTTACGATTGATATTGAATATTGAGATATGATAAACCATAATATATACATATTTTTATCCATGCTTGGCACATTTATGGATGATTTATCATTAGATTTACGGAACTTGATGCTCCTAATCCTTTAATTTTATGTTTTATACTTAGGTGAGCATAAGGAAGCGAAAAAAGCAATAAATGGGTCAAAATTGGACAAAATGGGCCAAATTCAACCTTAAACATGGCCTAGACATCTTCACACGAGTAAACCACACGCCTGTGTGTGACACACAGAATTACACAAAGCCTGAGCAGCATCATGGGTATGCCCCTGTCCACCCTTGTTTAATTTCACGCAGAAAAAGTTAATTTTTGGGTATTCTGGGCATTCAAAAGTCTATAAAAACACCTAAGGGGGGAACCTAAGGACACAAAGTAGAAAGCAAGGAATTACTCGAGGAACACCGATCGATTCATCTCAAAAGTAAGGATTTACATCAAGATTGAAGATCTCCCTTCAAGTTCTCTCGAAGTTTTTGGGTTCTTTATGTTTTGTGGTTTTCCCTATTTTGAGATGTTTGCTTTTATAAACATGAACTAAATCCCCTAAATACCTGACGGGGATGAAACCTAAGATGGATCTTGTTATTATTTTCTGAATTATATGATAAATATTTGATTTGTTCTTAATTGTGTCATTAATTCTTGTGTTAATATTTCAAGATATTAATTCAAGTTGAATGTTCTTATTCAGTGGAGAAAAAGTCCCTGTCTAAGAGTAGATCCAACATAATTAAGCGGAGTTAATTGCAATCCTAGACATAAGACGATGAAAATCTATCAGATTAGAGTCAAATCTAATAGGGAAATCCATAGATCGAGTTAATGTAACACTGGGGGTTTTAATTTGAAAGAAATTTCAATTAATCAACCTATGGTTAGTTGTTTTTAGTCTTGAAAGAGATATTAACATAAATTAGGGATTTCTACGGATCAAGTCAAGTGAATAAATTGTCTAGTTCAGAGTCTAATAACAAGTGAAGTCTAGGTGGATTCTTCCTTGGGTATTGTCCTAATCAATCAATTTTCCAACAGTATTTTCCCCACTTTACTCTCTGTCGCGTTCTTAGTTTAGTTAATAATTAGTTAAAATAAATCCCATTTATTTCTAGGCTAGATAATAAAAAGAAGGTTAATACTAGAACTTTTAGTCCCTGTGGGTTAGACATTCTGGTCTTGCTATAAGCTATACTACTGTTCGATAGATGCGTTTGCCTTTATCGTGATAATAGTTTAGTTTTGGGTACGATCTTATCACATAAAGATAGTGGACTAAATTGAATAAAACATAAAGTATCATGAGTTAGTTGAAACATGATATGTGATATGAAAATTATTGAAATATGCTATATGATATTGTTAGAGTATGCCCAAAGACCAATCATGAGATGATTGTACATACTTGTTTTACCTCGTTTATTAATATAATGCATTGCCATTATTATTTAAATTTCTTTTTTGTGTATATAAATAAATTGTTTTTATAATAATGTCCTGAAAATAATATGATTATTCTTAAAAAGGTCATTAGTAGAGTATTATTGTGAGCTTGGACAATAATAAAATATTAAGACTAATGTGTAGTTTATTTATGACAAAGTGTTGTTATTGACATGGGATATCAAAATCAATACATGAGTATGTGTGTTAGAGAAAAACATATTGGACTGACCCACTATGAGTATGTGGATTATTATGTAACAATCATAACAGTACTCATAGTGATTACTATGTATACGATCCTTAGATTTGAGATCATCATTATCCTAACATCATAAGTTGTATATTTTGATACAGTCAAACATCCATCATAACTGGTTGCTCTATAAAGGCTGATGTTGGATATTCCACAATCTATGTAGTAGGATATAGTTGATCAATATAGGATTTGACCCTTCTACATAATGGGGGCAATATCTTAAGCCACTTGATAGAGTGGGACTAGAAATGCATGGCCATGCTTGAATAAGTTGATATGAGATATCATACTTATTTGTTTATCATAGTCTACTCAAGATATTAAGAAATAATATATCGACTATGCAAGTGTGACTGTTCCATGACTTGTGTCCTTTCTAAATATAAAGGACAAGATGATTTAATACATGAAGGGTTAATCACAGAGAGGTTATGTCGAACCATGACTTCTATTAACTTAGAAAGCAATGATGCATTGCTAGATGCCACTCATTGTTTGTAATATTAGAATCGTTCTAATATTACTGCTAACGTTACAAGAACCTATAGAGTCACACTCTATGGTTGAAACGAATGTAATCCAAACATAGTTGGTATTGTTTTTAGCTGTCACATGAATTAAATTGATTATAGAATTAATGATTGGGCAATTAAATATCGAACGAATTACATGTACAAGCATGTTGTACACATAATGATAACATGGTTAAATTAATATATGTGAATTTGATTCATATAAAATTTTAACTAAACATAATTTCTTGAAATCCTTGTTATAATTATTGTAATTATAATTTACGATCGAATATTATTATAATTATTGTAATTGTAACTTTTCGGTCAAACATTATTATAATTATGGTAATTATAATTATTATATTCAGTTAATTATTATAATGAATTTTGATTCATATTAAAATATCAACTATTCCTGAGTTAGGAAATATAAGGTTTTTAAGAAAACCTAATGTACTTGAAACAAAAAAGAGTGAGGTCTAGCAGCTGTTATATAGTGAATTCTCTTTGAAAAGTTTAAAAGAGTTCTTGCCTTTCGTTATCACACTGGATGGATTATGTAGAGGCTGAAACTTTTCTTAGTGGCTTGGAATCGACATACAATTGCGTAATCAATTTCACAACAATTATCTTTGGTTTTCCAGAAGATTAAAGGTAATCGTTCTTACCCTTCTCACCCTGATTCGTTCCTCACACATGGATCCTTGGATTTGATTGTCAGATTTAATTTTTTTCACTACGCCATGGGGTGTACTGGTGTTCTTACAGATATTGAATGCTTGGTCTTGTTGTACTTGAATATATGTTGGAAAACATTTGCATTGAGCTTATAAGAAGGTGAATTATCTCATTATATGTCTATTTGTTGCAATGTAAATGAAATTGGTTGGTTTGATATATGAGGCTAATTATTGATGCCTAATAATGAAAAGTTATATTTTCATGGTAAATGCCCTAGTAAACCTTATTAGAAATGGTTCGAGTATAGTTAGCATGGCATAGGATTCTTATGTTGGGAGATGGAGCATGAAACTTGTAACAGTCTATTTTTTAGTGGTGTCGAAAATAGTATTTTTGGGACCACAAACTCGACGAGTAAGTTCATAAAATTAGTATTTAAATTATATGAGTCATAAATAATTTTTATATTGAATTTTGATTTGATGAATTTTAATTAATTGAATTAATGGTTAGTATCAGTGATTTAGTCCAAAACTCTAGTGGTTTTTTAAAATGAGGTATTAGGATCCTGTTTTCGTAATTTAAGGCCGTAAAATATTTTTATCAAATGTTTGTAAAGTCATATTATAAGTGAATTGAGGTTTGATAAGGTAATTTTGATGATTGGTTGATTAATTAAGGTAAAGAGATTAAATTGTAAAAGAGGTAAAAGTTAATTGTTATAGATTTAAAATAGTAAAGGGACTAAAATGGTGATTAAACCATGGTCAAAAAGTCCAAGCGGTGGTGGACATGATTGCTCCAATAGCTTTTGGGCTATTTACCTATTAAGTCCAATATAGTTTAGGGTTAAATTGAAATTAAACTTGTTTTGCTAAAATTTAAAATAATTGAAGGACTAATTGTACAATTAAACCCTCCTTAAGTGGTAATTATGCCATTTGAATAGACAGTGGATGGTTTGGTTAACTAATAACATGAAATTACATTAAAATTTTAAGGTTTTAAAGGTAACTTTGTAATTAAGTAATTGTAAATAAAATAAAAGCTAAAATAGCTATCATCTTTTTTATTTCTTCTTTCAAAAGCCGAAATCACCATTGCTATAGGAGAATAATATTCGACCAAGCTAGCGTTCTTTGATTTGGTAGGTTCGTTTTTAGTAATTTTTATGTTTTTGAAATCGTATTAGCTTAATCTAGCTAACCAATGGACTAATTTGTAAAACTGTCAAATGTAGTGGATTATGCCATTGATAAGTTTGAGTTGTTCTTGAAGTTTTATGGTAGAATATTAAGCTTAGTTGCAAAATAGGACTATTTTGTAAAATATTTTTTTGTTAATTTTAATGTTCAATGACTAAAATGTGAAAATAGTAAAAGTACAAGGACTTGATGCAAAATAATAGCAAGTAAGGGCCGTAATGAAGTGGTTAATAGATCTACTAAGCTTGGATTTAATTGAAAATGGTTAAATTGCATGTTTTGGACTTAGGGACTAAATTGCATAAAAGTGAAATGTTAGGGGTAATTTTGTAAAAATGTCAAAAAAGACTTAATTGCATAAAATGAGTTAATTTTGCTATTGGAATTATTTAATTGAAAGAAATGATTATTTTAGATCATGAACGAGTGGAAAAACCAAGGGAAAAAGAAAATTTCATAGTAGTCCCTGTATCTTTACCATTGTTGCAATTTAGTCAGGTAAGTTCGTTCGGTTTAATTTTAATACAATTTTAAACGTATTATATGAACTTAATTGTATAATGTTGGATTATATTGATGCATGTAACTGAAAGTGGAAATAATGAAATGAAATGACATCGATTACTGATTGAGATATTCTAAGCCGATGAATGTTTGGTTGTTGAACTAATGCTTGCATATGGAATGTGAAATAGTGAGATATTCACGTATTTTTTTGTGACGGAATGCTCTAAACCGATGAACATAGGATAGAGTATGATTGGCATGCCAATAGGTTATTATGCGCATGGTACATGATTGATTTGATTAATTAAGATGATTTATGTATATTCTCTGTTCACTAGATATGCCAAGGTCCTACATTTGTTGCAGAACATCGTGTTATATTATAGTGTTATATGGTGTGTTGGATGGTATTGGCTCTTATGAGCATCTAGTGTGCTAGGTGGTATTGGTTTTTATGAGAATCTAGTATTTTGGATGGTTAACCGTGTATTTGCATCCACTTATCGTTCATCGGGCTATGTTTATTGATCTCTGAAAATTATTGAAATGTGGAACTAATTTATACTATTGTCCTGAGCATTACTCACCTGTTGTGAGTTGTGATTGACAGGATTTCTGAGAATAACTTTACTGACATGAACTCTATTTAGTAAACACGTTATTTGATTTATTATGTTTATTTGGTAAGCTTTATCATTTTAATTGATGAACTTACTAAGCTATATGAAAGCTTACTTGTGTTATTGTTTTGTCTCATTGTAGATACTATTTGGAGAAGTCGAAGATCGGATCAATCTGAAGAAATCACACTATCGAGGATCTTGATAGATTTTGAATTCGAACTTGGCTTATATGGCATGTAATGGGGGGAGTTGAGTTTGTTTTGTAATAGCCCATAAGTACTCATGTTATATAGCTTGGAGTGCTTATTATGTTGTTTAGTTAAATGGCTATTGATATGTGCATGCATGATGCAAGTTGTGGTTGATTGGAAATAGGAAAGTGTAAGTCTTAACATTCAATATGGTATGATATTTGTCTGACTGCTAATCACAAGGTTATATAATTGTGAATTGAGATTCTAATTCAAATTATTTGAATAACTAATGGTTATATGCAAGCCAAATTCTAAGTTTAAGCATAAGTGGGTGAGCATGAAACAGTAAGTTGGCATGAGTTAGGTATGGTATTTTTGGGTTTCAATGTAAGTCAATTTGAGTGTGTTGCGGCTTTTTCATTTTAAATAAGATAATGAAATGTATGCATTTGAATTGTGGTGTCAATGATGGCACATTGGCTAGGTACATAAGTTGATCGTTTTTTCATACTTTGAATGCTTTTGAATGTGTTTTGTGGGCTTGTATGCATGTACTTTTTATGTGTTTAGGTACCTAAGCATTTGGATGTGAAATGAATATGTTTGGGTACCCACACGGGTGTGTGCCTCAAGCGTGTTAGATGCAAGGTTCACACGGGCCGGCACACCGCCTGTGACACAACCATGTGACTTAAGTCAGTGAGTTACATGGGTGGATACACGGGTGCACACACGGGCTTGTGGAGTAGCCACACGACCATGTTTGGAGCCACACGATCTAAGCTCTATCACACGGCCTAGACATATGACCGTGTGACCCCTATTTTTGAATATTTTCATTTTTGCCCCAAATCTTCTATTTTGTTTTGAATTGGTCCCAGATGGTTCCTAAACTATTTTAGGCCTTGTAGGCTCGATTTAAGGTTCGTGAATGTATGTTTTATTCCATTTTGAATTACATATGTATTTGTTAAATTAATTTGATAATTGGATGCTACTTGTTATGAAATGTTTTGAATTGTACTGTAATACTCCGTAACACTATTTCTGTGACAGAAACGGGTTATGGGTGTTACAAAACTTGTGTGAATTATCATTAGCACTAGTGGACATTCATAATTAGAACTTGTGTGCATTATTGGCATGTTAGGGGAAGTTTTGTTTTACTTGCATTGGTCCATATTTGTCAATTTGATTCTTGTGCACAACTATTTGGAGTGTTAAGATATTAATCTATGTATCTGTTCATTGTTCTATAATTGGTTAATAGGGGCAAAATAATTAATATGATTTAATGTTGTTGACCTAAAATATTGATAACCTGAGTGATTTGAGTTTCCATGTCTTAAGTATGTTTCTATGTGGTTTTTTCTTTAGATATTTGGCACATTTGGTACATTTTGGTTTTCTTAGGGGACTTTTGAACACTTTTAGATTTGGGTTGTGATGCAAAATTGCGACCAGCATCTAAGTGATACAATTTACTTACCTTGTGAATTTTTTGTCCATTATGTTAATAAGTATGTTTTAGACTTGTTTAAGTATATCAAATATGTTTGCAATGGATTGATTGCATGTTGGACTTGTTTGGGTACATTTAGAGACTCTATGCATGACTTGTAATGCTTAATTTTCACATATCTTTGCATGTTTCTGAAGACATCAAGCACATGTCTCAAGACCTCAAGAACAGTTTCATGAGATTCATGCATTTCTAGGTACAAGTCTTGAGATATTGCAAGTTTGTCTTGAGACATAATGTGTCAAGTCGAGAAATATTGTTACATTGTCTCGAGACATAAAACAATGAAGTTAAATTCTTAAAATTGAGGTAGAAGTCTCAGGACATGGTGTCATTATCTCGAGAAATGGCTCTGTTCTCTCAAGACTTGAAACTTCAAAGCTAAAATATGGAAACAGTGGAGGCATGTTTCAAGACATGGCTTCAATGTCTCAAGACATAGCCTTACATTTTGCTTGTTTGACCTAAGATTCATAACCTAACTCCATGTTTGACTATCTTTGACCCTAGTTTGTTATATGTAGGCTTGTTTAAGTTCATTTATCACTTGTAATATCTTTTAATTGTATTAGCCACACTTGACTCATTTTTGCTCAAAATCTATGCTTCAATGATTGTTTTAATGTTTGTTTGAGTTTTTTCGTCAATGAATATGTTGTCTTGCATCCAGTCGACTTTCAAGTCGGTGTAGGGTGTTACAGTTGTTTTGGGGTGAGTTGGACTCTCCTAAATTTGAAATTCAGAGGATGGTTGTGAAGAAGGTTAGGTTGGTTGAACTTATTTGCAAGCTTGAGAAAACACCATGGTAGGGGGGAACTTTTTGTGAATTTGACAGAAAAATAGAGTAAATGATAATATCATTGGACTGATGTTGTTGTTATCACTTTCTTTTTTTCTAGTTTTCTAGGAAGATAGAATAAGTTGCTTACTTTGATTGAAATTACTGAGTTGATCTTAACTATTCACTAACGTTCCATAGTGATCACTTCTTCATATCGTTAGGACAGATCAAACAATTTCTTATAATTCTTTCTACATACCCATCACAAATACTTACTAACTGTAATAACTCAAACGAAACTTAGCATCTTGCTTGAACTATTGATAAAAATTAAGATTATCTAAGAGAAAAATCATTGCACAATTGAAACCGAAACTGTCATATTCCTCGCTTTTGCTGATATCGACTTCTGAGATAAGCCATGCTTGGTAAATCAGACAATAAGAATGATAAGAAATACAAGATAATGAAGTTCGAATTGCAAAACCATACTAAATGTCCGAGAACACACTCATATGAAATAACAGAGAATCTTGACGATTCTTCAGAGAAAACCAAAAGAAAGAGAAACACCGTTCATATATTCTGAAATCAATTGTAAGAGAGAGATAATATATTCCGTATAGATATAAACAAAATAATAGCCAGAAGAAATAGAAAAATAATTTCATATGAATTCACTGTCAACTTCTTATCTCAAACGTAACAGAATAGAATACCAATGGAAGATAAAAGAACACCAATCATAAATCAATTAGACCAACAATACTTTCATCAGAAAACAAGCAACCACAATTACCTCTAATAATGTTTGAATACATAGAATGCCTAAAAAGATTTTCATAGGTTAGTCAACTGTAACTGTCATGCTCAAACATCTTTACAATTCAAACATCATTCCTCAAACTAATTTCGTCATTACCAATCTCATAATATTTCATTCATCAACAGAAATCAATTTTAAAAGAATTCCCAGTATGTACAATATTTAGACATCAGACCTGAATAAGTCAATTAGCCGAGTTTAACTTCTTCTCTAGATGAGGCATTGTGCATTCTAAATGATCTTTAAAAAAATTCCAATCTTTCTCTCATAATCGTCTTTACTCACTAAGCCATTTCCCATCTCTAATTACATTATTAATTATTCCACCATTGAACTCTTTAGTTCCCACTTGTGAGCTTATTCAATGAAAATCTTGTGAACTTCGTCATAGAACACTATACCGGTAAGGGGGTGAAGATTGTAAAGCCATTAAAATTTTGATTCATACATCTCTAGATTTCAACTTATCATGAACACATTTTCAAACTTTTTGGTAACACATTCAACATTATCACATATAAATATCGACCATTCGTAGTAAGCTCGTCAAAAAACAGCTATTTCACTTTATCCACTGCAAAAGGTCACTCTTACTCATTGAAATGCAATGTTCAATCGGAACGATAACATTTTATTCATATTTCTCAACTTATGATTGATCCATCATATCTATTAACACATGCCTATCATCCCAAATCACAAAGGTCCATTTAAACAAATCAATATATTCACTAAGTTATACGAACTTACTTATTCCCTTTCCGCATTATCGATGGTAGCTCAGTTGGGAAGCATCTTTGCTTAACAAAACAATCTTATCGGGGTTGGGAGATATCACACTATCACAATTCAAATATGGCATGTATAGCTAGACTCTCTCACACATGCTATGGTAGTCTGAGAACCGACTAAATCATAGCTCTAATACCACTAAATGTAACACCCCTTACCCGTGTTCAGCGTCGGAATAGGGTACGAGGCATTAAAAGAACACAGATACATGCACATGTACTAAATCGAGTCATGAAATCTCATTTAAATTAAAACCATTCATATTTCACCTTAAAGTCCCTTAAATGGGTCTACGAAGCCCAAAACATACTCCGAGAACGGTCTAAGACTAAACCAAGAACTTTTGAGAACACCGAAAAATTTTTCATGTAAAACAGGGGCACACGCCCGTGTCCTAAGCCGTGAGGATGCAATTGAGGCTATTCACCAAGCATTTTTCCATCCAAAATCGCATGCATACTTATACCATTTTCATTATCACTCAACATGACATTATTAAACATCCACATAGCCACAATCAAGACATCAATTCATCATTCAAATGACACATTCCTCGCGTACAACATCACACTCACTTTGCCAAAAACCACATACAACTTACACAACCACTCTTATGCCACATTTATCACATCAACATCATCCACACACATATGCAAGCATGCTCATTCATGAATTGCATCATTTTAACTTATAACATAACCAATAATAGCCACACAAAAGGGCCTTATACAACAAAGACCTTCAAATAGCATAGGCCAATATTTTAGGCCAACTCATAATAGCATATAAACAATTAACCAAGTCCTTATACATGCCATAGACCTATAAATACTTGAAAACCTTTCTATATCAACCAATACCTTGATAGTGTGATTAAGTCTTCGACGACCTCCAACTCGAGCTAGCATCTGTGACACTATAGGAAAAACGAAAGGAAGTGAATAAGCATTATAGCTTAGTAGGTAAGTCTGAAAATAATAAGCAATTCATTAACACGCTTTTATAAATCTTCACAATATATTTTCAAAATAATACAATCATAACTACACATAGAACCACCATTTACTCAAGTTCAAAACAAGTTGTTTATTCAAGTCACGATCACTAAATTATTTCTATCCGGAGCTACGGAACTCTAAATTAAGATTTGGTAATTTTTCATGAAACTAGACTCACATATCTTCATACCATAAAATTTTAGAATTTTTGGTTTAGCCAATAAGTACATTTTATTCTTTAAAATCTCCCTTATTTCACTGTTCAACAGTTCCGATCTCTCTGCACTAAAAATTAATTTTATCTTTGTACAAGATTCAGATGATGTTCCCATTTATTTATCTTAAAAAGAAATCTAACCATATAAATTATATCTCATAATTATTTTTGTATAATTTTTAATGATTTTCCCAAGTCAAAATAGGGGACTCCAAAATCATTCTGACCATATCTCACTAAAACTTAAATATTACAGAATATGAAATTCTTTTGCTTTCACCGTTTCTTTTATGTGAAAATAAACTCATTAAGCTTTAATTTCATATCTTATTCAACCTCTAATTCGATTTCCACCATTTTTTGGTGATTTTTCAAATTCACACAACTACTGCTATCCAAAACTGTTTTATTATAAATTTCTCTCTTACATAATTTCACTTACTTCATTTCATCTTACCGAAAGTTCGATCAACTATCAAGCACATTGCTCAAAAATTTTCACACACATATACCTGCACTTATTCATCACATAGTCATATTCAATTACACTAGTCATTACATGATCACATGTATTTTCACTTAGTCAATTTACCGTTGAACTCATCGGAATAATAACAGATACACGGTGGCCTACACATAGTACCACCCTTATAGCCGAAGCTATCTGGTGCACATAGTAGCCTGCACTTAGTACTACATCTGTGACCAAAACCATCTCTTACACATAGTGGCCTGCACTTAGTACCACACATGTGATCGAAGCTATCGGGTACGCATAGTAGCCTACACTTAGTACTACACACGTGACCTAAAACCATCTTAAACACATAGTAGCCTGCACATAGTACTACACATGTGTTCTCACAATGGATCATTCGTATCTTTTCTATTCTGAAGGTCCAACCGGGAAATTCCTCACTTTTCAACATTTTACCAATTCATGCATACTCAATTTCAATTCATAATTTACCTCAAGTGAGCATTCAATATGCAACCACATCTCATATAATAACAAAATATTATAACATAAGTAAAAACGATATATTATTTACATACAAACTTACCTCGACCTGAAAACGGCAAACGGATGTATTCGACATTTTCTTTGATTTTCTCCGGTTCTAAGTCCGAATCTCATTTTTCTCAATCTATAATAACACATTTAACTCATTTATTTAATATACAACTCAATTTAACCCAAATTCACATTTCAAAAAATTACATTTTTGCCCCTAAACTTTGTCATAATTATATTTTTACCCCTAAGCTCGTAAAAAGATTTTTATTCAATTTCTTTGCACTTTAGACCTAGCCAAACCACTTTCATAACTATAGCAGTCCACATTTCCCACTTAATCACACATTTACATACATTTTTACAACTTTTACAAACTAGTCCTTTTTAAAAATTTCATTGAAAATCTCTTAGTAAAAGTCATTTATTACACTCTGAACATTCATATTCTACCATTATACATCAAAACACAAACATTTCACATATGAGTAAATTTTCAAATCTCAACCCTAGCTCAAAATAATGGTAGAAATAGAGAGTTCATGTTATAAGGATTTCAAAAACGTAAAGAACATTAAAAACGGGGCAAAGACGGACTTACTATGAAGCTTGGAAGCTTGAAAACCCTAGCCATGGCTTCCCCCATGCTAGATCTGGCCATATGAAGAAGATGGACAAGAATTTGGCTTATTTTATCTTTTTTATTCATTTTAATTACTAAATGACCAAAATGCCCTTAATGAAAAACTTTAGCATTTTATCTTTCTATGCCCATTTTTGTCCATCTTGAAATATAATGGTCTAATTACCATTTAAGGACCTCCACTTTAAAAACTCATTCCAATCAAGTACCTTTATGAAAAAGAATACACATTTTTCATCTATTTCAATTTAGTCCTAATTATCAAATTAGACACCCAATCGACAAAATTTCTTAATGAAAATTTCACACAACATTCCAAACACGCAATAAATTTTAAAACTCAATTGGAATAAATATTTTAATCTCGGATTTATGGTTTCATAATCACTATTCCATTTAGGCTCTATATCGAGCTATTATAGATATTGTTGGGATTTTAACTGTATTTCTTTTAGTTGTTGCATGAAATGTTCAAACATCACTTGAGGCAACAAGTTAGGATAATTAAAGTGTAGTGAGTTTTTTTTTTTTTTTTTGGCATTTATGACATGTTTGATATTGGTTGGTTTCCTATAATCAAGTGATCATTGGTTCATTCTTAATATGATTTTATTTTTTCTAAAGGATTTTTTTTCATTAGCTAAATGTGAGAAGGAAGAGGAGTATTTTTATAAGAAACAAACTTTAACCTTATCTTTTAAAGCCTTTGACTTACTCTTACTTGGTGCTAAATTTGACTTCAAATTGCTTGGGGTTGAAGGCTAACATTCAAAATTCAGATTGTGGATAGAGACTTGAATCTAAATTGTGTTTTATCTTACTTAGATACCAATCAACTCCTGGCTATAAATAGGTTGCTTTGATATTCCTTAGGGGCATCTTTGTGAAAGCTTTCATTCTAGTTTCTACTTATATTTGCTTTTTATTGTTGCAATCTTTTGTCTAGGTGTTTCTTGAAGAGTAAACATTGTTTGTAAATGAAATGTTTGGGTGAGAGATTGTCACAATTAGAGTTCAATATTGGGGCTATTATTATCCTGCATTTTAAGTAGACCTGTGGCCAGACCTGAAGGTTGCCCAAAAAGTGAAAGGGTTTAGGCAAAAATATAGGCCCGAAAAATGGGCTTGAAAAAATAAGACCCGTTTAAAAATGGGTTGGGCCTCAGGTAAAGCTTTTTGGCTTGGACTTGGCTAGAATTAGCAAAAAAAAAAAAAAAGAAGTTATTTTCTTGTTATTTTCTCACTGTTTTATTACTATTTCACTATTATGTTACTGCTATTTTGTTTTTATTGTTTGGATATTATATAACTCCTATTTTATTGTTAATTTTGTTACTATTTTAGAGACATTTGCTTATTAAGTTACACATATCTTAGTGTTATTTATGTATAAATATTTTTTAATTTATTTTCAATTTGTTGGAATATTTGTTTTAATGTTTTTAGTATTTTGATGTATTATATTTTTAAAATATATATATAATGAATTCGGACCGGTTGGGCCCGAGTTTTAGCATTTTTATCTGGGTTAGGCTTGGGCAAAATTTTAGACACATTTTTCGGGTCGGGCTGAGCTCAAACCTAGGAAACGAATCTAAAATTTTAGTAAGGCTCAGCACAACCCAACCTATGGACAAGTCTAATTCTGAGGGTCAATTGAGCTTTAGTAAATAAAGTTTTAGATAAATTGTTGAATAAAATCATTCACTAAATAAAACTCCACAAAGTAGAATTGTTATATGAACTGGGTTAAAAAATGTTGTATGTAATTTTATTCCTTTTATAATTTGTTGGTTGGAACACTAGTTGAGAGAAATAATTGAAACTTACAACAAACCAAGAGCTTTTTTTATTAATTGTATAACAAATTAAAGGGTTATATATTTTTTGGGTAACTACTATTAAAAGGTAAATTTAGCTATTGGGTACTTAACTTATTAGTTAAGGGAGAACTTAAATAGGAGACGTTGAGTTTGATGAACTCTTTCATTCTATATGAAGTTTTTACATGAAATTTTAGAAAGTTGAGGCAATTTTATCTCTAAGGTGGTTTTTTATTTTTTTTACATAATGTCAACTTTAATCTCTACATTTATATTTTTTTTGTCAATTTAATCATTATTCTTTTTTTAAGTAAAATTTAGTCATTAATCTTTCAAAAGGTATAATCATTTTTTTAATAAAAATGCATACTAAAGGACTAATTTTTTAACGATGTTGGCAAGGTAGTCCACTTGAACTTCATGCTGACATGATATTATTTGTCTTCTATGCCACACCAAAAAATTATGTGAAAAAAATACATATATTTAAAAAATAAAATTAAAAAGTTCATAATTTTTTTTAAATAGCATGAAGTACATGTGTATTGTTATGTTTAAAATTTTGAAGTTTTTGTCAATATTTCAATTAGAATTTTTTTTAAAGGTTGACGGTCAAAATTGACTCTTTTTAAAAAGTTAATAGTCAAATTTAGCTAAAAATAATAATAAGAGAGGCAATTTGAAAAAAAAAATGTGAACGTTTAAAGCTAAATTTGACATTATGCATAATCATTCTCGTTCTATGATCCTCTTTTATTTGATTCGCAAGCTCTAATTTATTGTTTATTTAACACTAAAAATTATTTTTATGTTAATATTTATATAGAATAAATTTTAAATGAAACAATTATAATTTTTGAATTAGATGTGGCAAACAGATGGGTTCGAGTGAGCTTGGATCGGGCTATCTTCAAATTCAGATTATTTTGAATTCAAATCAGTTTGGGCTCAAATATTCTCGAGCTCAGACTTTCTCGGGTTTAGATTTTTTCAAGCACAAATTTTTTCAAATTCGGATTGATTTAGGTTGAGCAGGCTTAAACAAATTCAAACAATTTTTGTGTTTATAAATTATATTTTAAACATATAAAAATGCTATAACAATTATAAAATTATTAAAAGTTATAAAAATATATAAAAATAGAATTATAAACAATTATTAGAAAATAATAATTATCCATAATTAATAAAAAAATCTAACAAACTACAAAAAATCATAAAATGTTATAACATGTTAAAATATAAATAAAATATAATAAAAATTGTCGAAATTTTGTCAAATTTTCAAACCTACTAAAATGAAAGTTATATGATCAGTTTCGTAAATCAAGCAATTTAGTAATCATCAAGATGTATCAAATTAAGAAGAATAATATTTAAAGAGGTTTTCATGTGAATTATGGGACAATGACCACACACAATTTGATTTTTCATCAACAGAAAGTTCAATAAATTCGATAGGTGAGTTCTTTTAGGTTTAATTTGATTTTCATATCATTAAAATTAAGATACTACATCATTATATAGCTTATATAATTTTTAACTTTGAATATTTATTATACATATATAATAATTGCGTTAAAAAATATTTTATATTTATAATTAATCCTTTTCTAAATTTTATTTTCATTTATAATCTAACATAAGATTTATTGTTAATTATATAATATTTATAAATTAAATAATTACCAATTGTCATTTATATTTTATCTTTATTTTAAATATCATCATATAATTATATTAATTATTAGGTTAAAATATGCCCGGAGTCCCTATACTCTTCGTAAATTAGAATTTATTCCATAAATTTTTATTTTTAAGAATTTAGTTCTTTCACTTTTCAAATTTTAAATTTAGGGTCCAACTATTAACACTAGCAAAATTATTTTATTAAATTCAAATTTATTACAACATTATTTTTTAGTTACATGCTACCAAGTGGATAAGTTTTTTATTTCAAAATGTCAATGAACAAATTTAACAAAAAAAAATTAACAATGGTAACAACTAGACTTGAATTTCGAAATTTGAAAAGTAGAAAGACTAAATTCTAAATTTATTAAGTGTACAAGGACATATGGTCTATTTCAACCTAACTATTAATGTTTGTTTTGTTATCAATTTAGATACCTTTGAATTTTAGATTGGATCTATCTCGTATTTGAGCTTGGATCGATTGAACCTGAGCCTTGGCTTGAATCGGTTTATTTCGAGCTTAAGCTTTATTGAACTTGGATCAACTTAAACTCGAACTTTTTTTATTTAAAATATTAAACTTATTGTTTTTAAATTCGAATCGTTACATGAATAAGATATGTTTGTGAGTTTTTATTCAACGATAATTTAATATCAAGTAGATGAATTGATGTCGCTAATTTTTTTGTCCAAAACTTATCTCCAACAAGTATTCCGACCTTAAAGTATGCTAGACGTATTAGATATTGCAAATATAAAGAAAGAAAGTGGGGAAGTGGAAAAAGTGGCATTGACTTACCATAGCCATCCATAGCCATTTGCCTCTTTGCTGTCGGTCGGTCACTCTGTCTGTCCACAACCATCCTTCATTCCTTTGCAATTCCACATGCCCATGTTTCTACTGAAAAGGTTTTTTTCCCCCTTTATTTTTCTTTTTTTGATCCATTTGCTGTCACCACAACACGTTTGAGGGCCCAATTTTGCCTAATTTTCTTGCCTCCAATGTTTCTCCTACTTGTTTTTCTTCCATAATACACACACAATTTTAATTTTTTTTCAGTACATTGAAAAGCATCTTACTTAATTTGAGGTCCCCAAGTTAATAATACATCAAACCCATAGCTTAGGCAGACCTAACAATTTCACATTGGTGCTTTTAAATATTATATAAATAACTCAATTTTTCCGCTGGAAAAGTAAAGCAAAATCATTTCCTTTGTTTGGATAGTTCTTTTTTTTTTTTAATCAAGAGAAAGTAAATTGAATTCATTTTCTCTTACTTTCTCTTGAGTTCTTTAATTTTCAATTACCCCAATTTGGGAAAAAAATTAAGAAAAATGATGAGAGATTACTTTTAAGATGTAAAATTACATTTTAATCTTATTAATTTTTTACATAAGTTATTTGACAAAAGGATATAATTGGAAAAATCATTATCACCAACCATTTTCTTTTTTTTTTATAAACACCAACCATTTTCTTTACTTTCCACAATTTAATGAAACAATGATTGTAAATATTTCTTTCCTTTACTGATTTTATTTATCCAAACAAAATAAATATACATAATATTATTTTTTAACATTCCATTCTTTTCTTTGAGTAAATAATTTAAAAATGTTGAAAATTAAAAAATATGAAATTAAGTATTTATTTTTTGAAAAATTACAGAACTAGATCGATTTTACAAAAATGCTTCCATTAGTTGATTTGCAGAAAAGTGTTTGCAGCTAAAATCGTTTTCCCCCAACGGTCACTTCACCCCATCGACTATTTCCCCAACAGCTAATTAAATAGCCGTTGGGACCAATAGCTCCCCCTGTAACGGTCAACTCTTCTTTTCTATATAACCCCCCATTTCATTTTTTTTATTCAATTCAATCTCAACTGTCTCTCAAATTTCTCTCAATTCCCTCATCATTTCTCACTTAGAATTTATTTCTCTCTCAACTCTCTTTTATTTTTATTAAAATTGTCTTAACATTTTCATAAAATATTTTTCTATTACAATTTATTTTGTGTTTTTCGAAATTAACAATGGCACAATCTCTAATCCGTTTGGATGGCAAGCACATTTTTGTCGATCAATTGCAAATGCTTTATTTTATATTTAATGTAATTCAATTTAAATGTTTTATTGTTATACTGGTATTTAATATTTTTATTTTTTTATATATATAAGTGGAAGATCGAATTCTGGAGACATATATTCGTAATTTATCCACTCCTTCATCACCCTTAATCAAACCCTACTTGAGAGATGCTTGATTTTTACACGTGGCCCTTATTGGTTAGGGGTGTAAATTAGACCCCACACTTGTAAGCGCATTGGTGGAAAGATGGAGACCCAATACGCGCACATTTCATCTCCATGCAGCGAGTGTACTATCACTCTGAAGGATATACAATTATAACTCAGGTTACCAATGGATAGGCAGGTAGTGACTAGGTCAGTTAAAGTAGTTTATTGGAGAGATATGTGAGCAAATTTTAGGGAGGGTTCCGAAAATAATTTATGGAGCTCGGATAAATATGAATTGGTTAAAAAGAAATTTTGGTGGGCTCAATGAGGATTCGACTTAAGTCTAAAGAGAACAACACACTCGATCATACATTTTTATGATTATCGGGGGTCTCTTAATTTGGCTTCTAAAACTCGTTGACTTTAGATAAGCGACTGAACTCAATTGGGGGTCAATCATGTTGGCGACATTGTATCAAGAGATGTGTTGAGCGATGACACCATAAAAAAATCAAAATCGATGGTTGCATGCTACTACTACAATCTCGAGCGAACTACCCTTATACATTCCTACTCGTAACAAAGTAAAGTTCATTAGATAATATATTTAACAAAATAAAATTATTTGAATTTTAAACTATTGTGTTGACATATTATTTCAATAGGTGGAACCATGGGCCAAGTCATGTGGGGCTATCGAATGAGCTTCAAGATATGTAGCTTCTATTAGACCAACGATTGGAAGCGAATATATGTATTTTTTAAATTTGAATTATATAATATTAACATAGCTTATTTAAAAATTAGTAGTATATAGATAAGTAAAATTTTTATTATTTTAATATAGTTTGAATGGACTCCATACTCCGATTGGGCAATTCAAAAATGCATCCCGTCTAAATTCTTGGTCAATCCCAACATCTGGCACGTGAAGGTGCCATTGGTAGTGTACGTTATCATGGAGATGCACGAGTCAAATAGAATGTTGCGGTAATTCGAGTTCAGGCAATCGATTCCACTGATACCATAAGACATTGAAGATCTACATCATATCGACTTGCAGGAGAAAACAGATGAGAATTGACCTACATTCCACGCGCAATATATCAACATTTGGAACAATAAGTACGAGTTTTTACCACTCGCGAGGCCATTTGTCACACATGAGTTAGCCTACAATTCGGAGAACATACCATGGTTTAGGGTCTAAGATAAGTCCTATATGCTACGTAAAGATGTGAGGGCTATGCAACCACATACGAAGAGGCCACGATGGGCACCTAGGAATCCAAAGCAAGGAAGCCATGACAGAGCTACTAAGGCAGGTCCATCAACTACACCTACGCAACAATTGACACCGATAGCCGTACCACCCCCTGGTCAATATGACTTGATTTATCCTGGTGTTTATACTAACCTTGTCTTTTTTACACAAGCATAACATATGGCACCACATTTTCTGCTTCTATTTCGATGTTAGGTTTTGCTTATAGGCCTCCATCCCCAGCAAATTACATGCTGATGCCATTGACATTTTTTATGACGATAATGCCGACGATGACATATAGGCCGTCTATGTTTAGGGCACGGACCGGGAGTCTGATTGTTATGCCATCAGTGTATGAGACATAATATAGTTATACCCCTATGCTGATGATGTCGCAAACACCTCTGAGATCGTTGTTCTACCAAGATGGACCATCTTCACAACTAGTTATTCTTAGACCGAAGGTGTAACAACTCGAAATTGGGCTTAGTAGGAATAGTGATTTCGAAATCACTTACTTGAGGTTGGAGAAATTATTTTAGCATTATTTTATGAATTATAGCATAATATTATGAGTACATGAGAATTTTGGTGAAATAATTTTAGCAAATTTTGGCCCAATTATGAAAAAGGACTAAATCGCATAAAAGGCAAAAGTTATGATTTACTAGCAATTGGTGTTAAATAGCTATGAGTCTTAATGTGAAGGTCTTCATGGTGCAAATATTCCAATAAATTAGCCTTGGCAGGCCATAGGGACAAGAAAGGGAGAAAGTTAAAGTTAGGTGTAAAATTTGGTGACTTATGTGATTAAAATAAAATAAAATAAAGAGAAGAAAATATCATCTTCTTCCTTTCTTCTTCCCATAAAAAATTTTAGCAAACTTAAGGGTTTTGAAGCTTCAAAATTTTAGCCACTTATTTCCCTTCCAAGTAAGTCAATTTGATGGTTTTTCTTGATAATTTTTATATTTTTGGGACCCTTGTAGCATGGGCTACCTATTGGGGGACTAATTTGAGAAATGATAGAAAGTTTAGAGATTCACCATGAGAGTGTTTATGTTGGTTGCTGGAATGTTATGAAAGAAAATGAATTATTGTTGTCAAATAAATAATTTTTGTGAAAGAGTTTGCATGAAAACACTTAGATTGGACCTAGGTGTGAAAGTTGTTAAATTATGTAGTAAATACATGAATTAATGGGAATTGTGGGCTGCCATAAGAGTGAAAAGAGTTCGGTTAGGCTTGGTTAATAAGGAAATTCAATAAAAATTAATTTCCGAGCTTAGGGGGTAAAATGGTCATTTTGTAAAAGTCTAAAGGCAAAATGGTTATTTTGCCAAATTATGAATTTTTATTTGTTTAGATTAAATATAGTGATTTATTAAGTGAAATTTTACTATTTTAGATCAAGAAGTGCAAAACCCAAACCTTGACCGAGGGAAAGCCAAGCTAACGGATTAAACCAAATTATTCATTTACATTTTGTATATCGAGGTAAGTTGTAGGTAAATAATACAACTTTACTATAATTATGCATGAAATTATTGATTTGGCATAAAACGATTAATTGTAAGTATGAGTTATACATGAGAACCTTTTTTTAGCATGAGTTGATAAATTATGATTTTAGTAATGAAATGATGGAAACCCATGTGATAGAACCCAGATGATCCTTAAGAATAGACTGGATATTCATGCCGTGATACTAAGGTTGATACGATAGCTAGTGTAAGACCATGTCTAGGACATGACATCGGCCTCGTTACGTGTCAGTGTAAGACCATGTCTGGGACAAGGCATCGGTGTTGATACGAGTGCTAGTGTAAGACCATGTCTGGGACATGGCATCGGCCTCGATATGCAAGCTAGTATAAGACCATGTCTGGGACATGGAATCGGCTTGAAGATGTGTGAGTGCAAGACCAAGTCTAGGACATGGCATCGGTATGGACAGAGGAGAGCTAGTGTAAGACCATGTCTGGGACATGGCATCAACCTCGAGATATAAGAGCCAGTGTAAGACCATGTCTAGGACATGGCATCGGCTTGACATGTGAGCTAGTGTAAGACCATGTCTAGGATATGGCATCGGCTCGATACCCTATGTTGGAGGCTCATTGAATATCCTTTCGTATTTTAAAGGGTTCAACAGGAAATTTAATGTTGTATTAAAATTGAGAGATATCATGATGATCTTGTGAGTGGTGCAGGTACCTATATGAAATGTATGAATATGAGCTCAAACTTACGTTGTATAATTAGAAATGGATGAAAATAAGTAAGTTATGTTGTGGGCATTCCTTGTATCATGCATAAATTATGGTGTATTGAAAGCATGTCTTAGCATGGTATATTATTGTTATTTATTTACTTATAACTTACTAATCTTTGTGCTTACTCCCTCTTCTTTCCATTTTCTTATAGTGCCGCCTAGCTAGCTCGTGGATCAAAGTACGTTGGAGGTTTCATTCACACTATCAAGCAAAGCACTCGGTATTGTTAGTTTTAATTTTTTGAATATGGCATTTATAGGATTTTATTTTTGTTAAGTGTCATTATTTTGGGCCAAATGTGTTGGCTTGAGTCTTGGAAACACCTCATTTTGTATAAGGCCAAAGACATTGGTTGTAATAGCCCGAATTAGGGGCTAAACAGAATAATGGTTTCAAAACCATGAATCCGAGGTTTAAAATATTTTTCCTAATTGAGTCTTGATATTAATTGGGTGATTGAATGTTTGTGTGAAATGTTGGTAGGTGAATTTTATTGTTTGCATGTTCAATTTGATAAAATGGACTAAATTGCAATAGGTAAAAAATATGTGATTTAATTCATAAAAATGCTTAATTGAAATGGGGTTTTAAATTTAAGGTCCTTATGTAGTAATTAGACCATTTTATTTAAGTTTGAACAAAAATACCCATAGAAGGGCAAAATTTTAAAGAAGGGCATAAGGGGCATTTTAGTCATTTGGATAATTAAAGAATTAAAAAGGAAAAATAAGTAAAAAATGGTGTCCATCTTCTCCCCCTTGTGCCGAATTTGAAGAGTCACCATAGCTAGGGTTTTGACAACTTCTCAAGCTCATAGTAAGTGACTCCTAGCGCCGTTTTTAATGCTCTTCATATTTTTGAGATTCTCATAACTTGATTTAGCTATTTCTACCACTATTTTGAGCTAGAGTTCATGTTTAAAATTTTACCCATGAATGACATATATGTATTTTGATGTCTAGTGGTAGAATATGAAAGTTTAAAGAGTGGTGAACAACTTTTACTAGGTGATTTTTGGTGAAAATTGTAAAAAGGATTAAATTGAAAAAGGTAAAATATTGTGTGCATAAATTGTGAAATGATGGAAATTGTGGGCTGCTATAAGGGGAAAAATGGTTCGGTTAGGCTTAAAATACAAGAAAATAAAATGAAAATCATTTATCGAGCCTAGGGACTAAATTATAAATTTTGGAAAGTTAGGGTCAAATTGTAAAATTTGCTATAGGAAGATTTTGGACTGATTTGAGTAATGTGAATATTGAATGGGTTAAATGTGTCATTATAGATCGAGAAGAACGTGGAATCGACCTTGACTGAGGCAAAGGCAAGGTTTTGGACTAAACTATAAATTTTATCTATTTTGTAATCGAGGTAAGTTTATATGTAAATAATGCATTGAATTAATTTATGTCATTATATATGGTTGTATATTGTGAAAAATGTTTGGATGATGTTTCTATTGGAGAGTTATGGAAATGTGGTATTCCCGATTGAACCTTCGGAAACCGAATGATATGGATAAAATGTAGCTAGGTCACAAGTGTGGTTCCCAGGATAGGACACCATGTAGACACGAGAGCTACGAGATGTTATATGGTAGCTAGGTCACATGTGTATATATCATGTGTACACGAGAGCTACGAGTTAAAAATAGCTAGGTCACATGAATATTACCAAGAGTACATCATGTTGACACGAGAGCTATACGATAAGTGGCTAGATCACATTAGTGGTTCCAAATAGAGGACACCATGTTGACACGAGAGCTACAAGACTATGTGGACTAGGTCACGTGTTTGGTACTAAAAGTCTATCATGTGTACACGAGAGCCGGATTACATGGAAGTTGGAGCTATGTGCTGAAACCAATGAGGATTGATAGTCATTCTGGAGGGTTCAGCGGGAATAATTTTACTAAATGATGTTTGTGTGAGCATATGATGTATAAGTGTAGGGATGTGAGCAAGTGCATATGTGGGCGAGTGTATATGTGAGCAATGGTGTATGTGAGTAAGTGCATGAGTAGACAAATTGCATGTGGTGTATGTTAATATTGGTAAGGTTAAAGTGAGTAAGTAAAGTTATGAGGAGCATTACAATGGTGATATGTTAAATTTTGAGTATGTTGTTATAATGCTAATTATTTGCATATAGACTTACTAAGCTTAAAGCTTACCCCTCTTCTTTTCCCTTGTCTTATAGTGTTGCTCAATTAGCTCGGACTTCGGGAAGCGTCGGAGGATCACCGACACTATCAAGACTCGTTTTGGTATATCAAGTTGTACTTTTGAATTATGGCATGTATAGGGACTTGGTTGTTTTTATAAGTGTCAAAGTAGTTTGGTTATTATGTAGGTTCATGTTTTCTTGATAAGTCATGTTGTATTAAGGCCATGCGATATGGCTAATGATACTATTGGTTTGTTATTCCATATGAGGTATTTCATGACATTGTTGGATTGCTTGTGTATGAATGAGTTGATATGGATGATTAATGGTTAAATGTGGCTATAATGGATGTCTAAGAGTGTTATGATGTGTTGTGATAAAATGGTGTAAGATTATATGTGCTTTGGGGTATGAAATGGCTTGGAAAATAGCTTAACTTAGGGTCATACGATCGGCCACCACAACCATGTGAGAAGGACGTGTAAAATTTGCATAAATTTTTTGGAGAATAAGTACGTCACACGGCCTGGTCACATGGGCATGTTCCGTGGCCATGTAACCAAATTTGCATACTGACGTCATAAACAGAATACCCCAGTTTTTCACACGGGGTAAGAACAAAGGCGTGTGCATGAAAACCCCTATAGGTTCAAAATGAAAAATAAATTTGTAATAATTCCACACGGGTTGGGGACACAAGCGTGTGTGACCACACTGTCTGCCCACACGGGTGTGTCCCTGTCTCACACGGGCATGTGCCCTATTTTTAACCAAATTTTTTAAAATTTTTCTAAGTTTTCGGTTTGGTCCCTGACCACTCCCAAAGTATGTTTTGGGCCCCGTAGGCCCATTTTAAGGATTGTATGATATATTATGAGAAAGCTTAAAATTGGAACGGAATTTTATGGTCTGACTTTGTATGATTGGTTGTATTATTGTCTGGTAATGCCTCGAGCCCGGGTCCGGCATCGAACTCGGGTAAGGGGTGTTATATGGGCTAATATTTGCTAATGGTATTTAAGTGCAAATGTTGTTGTTTTCAATGAAAGTGCAAGTGGTATGGATGAATAAGAGTATTAGGGTAGTTGTATAAATGTTTGGTTGATTTAGGTATGTGAACGTGTGAGAATGCTTAATGTTGACCTTGGCTAAATAATGGTGAAAAAGGTATATGTTTGATGTTGTTTCAGAGTGGCAAAAAAGCTTGGTAAATAGCCTTATATTTTCCACACAAGTAGACACACGGGCATGTGTCTAGACCATGTGTGACACACGGTCCGTCCCACGTACGTGTTGTTAGGCCATGTGTCCCCTGCACCTTAAGTTGGCCAAGTCAGTGTCACACAAAAGCTGAGCACACAGGCGTGTGCCTTAGCCGTGTAAACCCAATTTGTTCCTAGGGTACAAGTCAAGGAGTTACATGGGTGGAAGACACGGGCATGTCTTGGCCGTGTGAGGAACATGGGCCATGAACACGGGCATGTGTCAGGCCGTGTGAAAACCCTTGTAGGTTCGAAGTTAGAAAATAAATCCATATGGACGAGGGGCACGAGCGTGTCCCTAGGTGCTTAGGCCGTGTGGACCACAAGGACCATTAGCACGACCATGTTTAGAGGCCACACGGGCGTGTTGCCCTTCCATACGGGCGTGTTGCCCTTCCATACTAGCGTTTGCCCTGTTTTTAGTAGTTTTTGATGAAATTTTTTTAAGTAATCAAAATGTTCCCGGATTGTTTCCAAGCCATGTTTTGGGCGCGTGGGTCCATATTAAGGACTGTAAGACAATGTTTGAAATTTTTTTAAATTGAACGAAGTTTTATAAATCGGAAGTGTGTGTTTGCTTGTGATTTAGTAAGGTAATGCTTCATACCCTGTCCCGGTGTCAGATACGGGTAAGGGGTGTTACAGAAGGATACATGATGGCAACTAAGGAATAACCGATAGTAATCAACTACGGATGAAGGCGAGGAAGATGAGAAGTCGAGACCACAACTTGTACTGGAGGTTCAACCAAGAAGGAATCCAGCTCACAACCGTCAACCACCCCGATGTGGCACACATTCTAACTGTGCATTGGATTGATTTATTTTATTCTTGTACTTTTCATGTATATTTATAAATAAATATGAAATGTTTTTATTATATCAATGTTTTACATCATTATGTTTTTAAATATCGTTTTTGCATCAAAATTGGTTGTCACTGCCATTTCATATTATTAAATCAAGTATGCACAGGAACAATAGAGCAAAGTTGTAATTTTTTTTACTTGTATGGTATAATAAAAACACGTGTTTATACATTAAATCAAAATTTGAGTACGAATTAAAATTAATAAATCTATTAATGAGGAGCTGTCCTTTTATCATTATGTCGATGTGGATATGATGGTATTGTATACATTGGGTTCCTACATTACCCACATAACCTAAGTTGGTTTAACTTCTCCCAAATGTTCATATGGTCATGTATCCAAGTTGATTTTGGTTGACCTTTTAGTTTGTGATGCAATAGTCTATCGTGTAACAACTTGAGTGGAGCCTTTGATATAGATGACTACATACGTTCATCTAGGATTGGTGGGAATGTGTTTCTCCACATGTTATACATGTGTTCCAGTTTGTACACTTCGTCTACAAAGCTCCTGTGATCCAAACGGTGATTACTACATGTTGCAATTGCATGAGTGCATAGAAAACAAAGTGCTTCAAATCTTCTACAGTCGCAGGTTCGTTGTCTCAAGTCTACACAATACGATTCCTCGATAATACCTTAGTCTGTTATGTCGAATTCCGTAACCCAAAACAATAGGTCTTTGTGTGAGTGACACACTAGATACATATAGTTCAGTCATGTTGTAGCATTCCTAATTTCTTTCAGTATGTGCTCGCTCTAGACATGGCCGCCATGCATCTGTCCAACATATTTCTCCAATCTTTTTAGGAAAAGTTCAGACAAATGGAATATGTTTTTTGAGAATCGAGGTTATCAAAAAATGATGCGTTCCTTTTAATACAAAATTGATGCATTCTACCAATTTTGTTGCCATGTGCCTATATCGTAGACCCCTATCATACGATTTTGTCCACTAATCAAATGGTATGTTGGAGAGCTACCCTGCTCTGTCATTATTAATTGCCCATAAGTTTTCCAACTTTTCATGGAAACGGTATTTGACGAGCTTGTACCCTATCGAGAAAAGTGAATAGTTAATCCAAAATTCCCTAACTCGCATGACCTGGTTAAATATCAAACAATTGAAACAGTGGTCAATACATACCCATGTTGATCACTTGTGCGTGATGAGCTGCAGAACTGTGTTGTCCATGGTAGTTCACCACAACATGTCTTAAAAATACCTATAATGTGTGAGGTCCCAAAGACTTTTCTACCATTCAATTGCGGCCAGTATTCCGGGTCCCCTGTTGGAGATGATACGTATATTGGGTTGGAGGCAAACATGCCTCATCAATCTAGATAGTAAGAAATCTCAATCGTCTGTTAACTTCCCGGCATTATTGCAGAGGCAATCAGCAAGATTTTCTGATTTTTGTCATATGCCACAACTAGCAACAACCAATTGGTATATCTTCCATGCATAAAGTTTTCGTCAATTTGTACCAGTGACTTACAATACTAAAATTTTTACCAACATTGCTTGAAACTCCAGAAGAAACCATAGAACACTCGGCATCCATAGAACAACTGATCGTTATAGTATTGATATGTTGTAATTCGTTGTAGCATATTAAACTAGTTTTCATACTTAGGGAGTTTAATATAAGCAAATTTATTATATTTTATTTAGTTTTTCCAATCTTAGTTTTTATTTAATAAAAAGTGTAATTGAGTTGTTTTATGACCTTAGGGGTCGAAAGAGGCCTAAGAAAAGACTGACGTACTTAGTAAGTTTGTAGGACACCATTCAAAGGTATGAAGACTTAAGACTAGTCGTAATGTTGCAACACAAGAATTTCAATGTCGTGACATAGTGAACAAAGTGCCAAAATACCAACTCTGCTATTGATGTTGCAACGTAGATAGTGGATATCACGACATACCCTTGAAGCTGAGCCTGAGCCAAATAAATTGCCTTCAATGTCGCAACATAGGTAGTGGACGTTGCAACGTCGACCTTGTATTAACGAGCTAAGGGCATTTTGGTTCGTACAATGAAAATTAACATAAAAATGTTAACCGAACTAGGGCTAAGGACGATAGTCAACCTTAACATTATAAATAGGCTTATTAAACCCTTGAGAATAGACCTTTTATGTAACTTAGAATTTTCCTTTCAATTTAGTTTTTAGCTTTTATTTCTTTTTAGACTTAGGATTTATTTAAGTTTGTTTTTATTCATGACATTTAGAGAATCTAATTTATTGTTTCAGCCAAACACTTTGTGGATTTCTACGCTTCAATCAATCAATACAATCAATATTTCTTCTTAAACTTTTATTCTCAATTCGTTATTCATGTTTACTTTCTTTATCAAATTTATATTGTTTATGAGATCTATGAGGAACTAATCATTTTTATGGGGAATTAGTAAGTGGTGGTGTGATTATTTAATATCTAGCTAGGGTTTTCTTAGTAGATCAATATTTGGGATAGGAAGAACTTAAACTCTAGGCTTAAAAATACTAGGAAGTCATCTAAATGGAAATTAACCCAAAATTAGTATTATCTATCCGTGAACCCCTTACCCCAATCTGGTCTGAACTGTGAGGTTGAAAGATAAGTAGTTCTTGTCAACTCATTAGTTTAGTGAAAGATCAAAAGATCCTGCTAGGGTAACGACTAGTAGATTTAGTAGAAACCTAAAATAGGAATTAGTTATGACCACCAAAACGAGCTAATCACCCATGCTTAGATTTGGTTCAGTTACACATTATTTTTCCATTTTCATTATTTTATGTATGTTTTATTCTTTTGTTATAAAACCTAAATTCTTTACTTTATGTTTTGTCATAATATAATTTATTTAAAGTACTAATTAGATATATTTATGTTTAAGTTAATATTAATTTAGTACTTGCCTCCCTTAGGTACAATCCTCGAAATACTTACTTATTTTATTGTAGAAACTATTTTACAACCTGATCTGTAATGCCTCAAAATTTCTTGTTTCGGGCTTCTAGTTAAATTATTGTATGAAAATTTTCTGAATTTGTTTTTGCATTAATTGGACATAAATAATTGTCTACTTTAATGGATATGTGCTCTGGGTGTGTTTGGGAGGTCCCAGGTTCAAGCCTCAACTTGGGTAAAATTTGGGTTTTTTTTATGTAAAGCCTCATCTTTGCTTATTAGGCTTAAAACAATTTGCTTGTAAAAACATAACAGAATGGGCATACTGGTCTAGTAGATAAGAAGTGTGTTAAGGGGTAAGAGGTCTTATGTTCGAGTCGTTGTTAAGACTTTATTTTTGCTATTTGATTTTGTAATAGTTTGATTTGGTGAGGTTGCTAAGTTGTGGAGGAAAATAAGGATTTTGAGTTGTCAGGATACCCTAGGTTACCAAAATTCGGTTTTACACTTTCACTCTTTCAATTTTTACCGTTTTTCTCTCTTTTTTCCACCCTTGTGTCGCCAAAGTCCATCTCCTCTCCCCATCTCTACTGTCGAAATTTCTTTATTGATCTGCCTATATCACTTCTTTTCCTTGCGATCGTTTCTAGCGTTCTTCGTTGAGTTGAGCAATCGGTAAATGTGTTCTTGGTTTGTCTTAACAATTCTTTGACTGAGAAGGTAACAATGGATCTATTTTATCCTCAAATTAGGTGTAGACCAAGAGTTGAACGATAGGCAACAGAATTCGAAACGTTAGGAAGTCTACTCGTTACCGGTAAGTCTACATTTCTCGTTGTGTTTACGATTGAATCACGTTTAAGTGACTAAAATTGGGCCTTGAAATTCATGAGTGTAGGTTTGGAAGGGCTCAGAAGTGCTTAGGAATAAAAAACGAACTAGGTGTGTACTCCGATTGCACTAAATCACGTTTCGACGAAAGCTGAAAACGAAGCTATCGACGTCACACGGGCATGTGGACTGCCAGTGTGAAAGTCATGTGATGAGACACGGCCGTGCAATCGACGAGTTAGGCTGTACGCGTGCCACACAGGTACGACGGACACAGGCATGTGAGGCTGGCTAGGCCGTGTGCGAGGCACAAGCTAGGCCAATTGGGCCGTGTGGGGCACACGGGCATGTGGGATTTGGCCAGGTTTGTGATCCACACGAGCAAGGTCAAGTTGGGCCGTCTTGGCTACATGGGCGTGTGATGCCATTTTTCTGTATCGAACTGTAAAGTTGCACGAGTTGCCCAAGTCTACTGTGACTTGATGTAGGGTCGTTAAGCGTTACTTAAACCCCTATTTTGTGATATGATTCGGAAATGTATGCTAGCATGTTATACTTAGCATGTGTATTAATACTGTTCTGTTCTGTTCTGAGTATGATACTTATGATCTGTTTTCTGCTTTTAAGCATACCATGATATTATGATTGCATTGCATTGGGTTGGGTTTATTGTTGTGAAGAGAAGGAAGACTGTAAGGCTTTTAGCCGATTATTTGACAGCTATGCTGTATTTACTATTATGTGTCGTTTTACGGTACCTCATGGTATGTAAGGTTGGATGGGTTGAATTTATCCCCATACTTAGTGTGTAGGGCTAGGCGGGTCGATTTTATCCCCACATGGTGTGTAAGGTGGACGGAGATGGTGTGCAGGGTTGGTGGGCATGTACTATACTGATTTGATATGCATATATATCTGTATGGGCTAAGGCCCGAATATATCTAATTCTGCTCTGAATGGGCTAAGGTCTACACTATATCTGTTAAGGGCTCAGGCTTGATTTATAACTGACTGACTGATATCTGTTTACATGCATGTTTTACTGTGGGGATGTACACACTGAGTTTGCGAAAACTCACCCATTTATTTATTTATCTGTCAGGTAATCCCCAACAGTAAATGGACCGGTGTAGCGGAGGGCTCGATAATGACCACTGCTAGACACTTATTGGATTTTATGGTTTTATTGGTTATTTATGGTTCTATCATTTCTGATTATTTTGGGATTTTTGATGTAATTTTGGAAGCTGGACTGCTTTCGACTTAAATTTGGGTTTTTCAATTGTTTATATGGTCTTTTAAATTGCAAACATCATTTATGAGTTTTACTAAAAATTAATTAAGATCTTCCACGTAAACAAATGGGTTTTAGCGAGTAAGTTAATCACGGTTTTCTGACTTAAGATAAGATAATAACCGGAATGATTTTAAAGTATCGAAACGGTTTGCAAAGTCACTCCTATGTGACACTGCCAGATCCGGCCATAACGTTTAGGCCGAGTTTGGGGTGTTACATGACCTGCAGACACTATCTCAATTTCTTATCTTTAGTTGCAGTATTCACATTCTGGACATTAGTATGTCTAGAAGCGGTCAAGTATGCAGGCATTATTTCCATATTGGTTACGCAACCTGGAACGTACCTCTCTAGTACCCGACACCATTGTCATAAATCGTTGTATGATGCATCCCACCTATTATGCATCTTCTCCAATGCCTTTTGCTTTGCAATCCACGCCTTGCGGTACGACAGCATATAATTGAATTGGCTACGAATATTTTCAATTAAAACCAGGACAACAACTTTGGAACTCACTTTGACCATAGGTAGTATTATGTCCGTAATCATCCTTGAATCCATTAAATGATTTCGTGAAATACTTGCGACAACACGAGTATGTTAAAATTAGCAATTCAACTCTCCAAATACAAAATAGTATTGATGCAGTACCTACGACAACACACATATGTGGAACAGTATATTTCTTTATGGTCCACAACTCTGTCTTCTTCTTAACAAAAATCATGGTTTTTCGTGCACATCTATTATCTTGCATTGTGCATTTCGCCTCGGACCTGTCAGATTGAGATTTAATAACGTGAAACTTTACCCCATTCTTGACGATGTATCATTTCACTGCAACGACAAAACCATCTTTAGAGGAAAACTCTTTCTCCACTTCTAAATCACTCGAATCCAACGAAAAACTCACATGGTCCCATCTTCTGTGTGGTAGTTCTGCAAAATCAAACACATATTCTACTGATAGGTTCATATTATGCATGTGGTCTGGAGGTAAGTATACCTTAAACTATGGATTTTCTTCAGCATCTTCGCCCGGACCTTTATCATCTGAGCCTCCATCTTCTGGTTCAGTTAGAACTGGCTGTAGCTCAGAAAACAATGCAAATTTTGAACCATCTGTAGCAGGCTCTTGGATTGGATCGGTATCAAATTCAATACCATCTTCATTCTCAACCCCACCAACATCTCTAGGGTTGAATGTCCCCTCGTCAATGGACGTCGTAGGGAGTACATCATCCTTTCTTTTATCGTTGTCGAAATAACCAAAATCACCTGTTACTGCCAACTGCTAGAACTTAATGTCATTCCCTTGTAAGTGTTCCCAGTGTTTAACATCGATTGACCGAAGTTCAAATCAAAACCACTAACTGAGTGTCATGTAAGGGTCCAGTATTCCATGTTACCACCAAACCCTAATTGTTTGGTGCTCTCCCTACCACAAATGAAATCCAAGGCCGAAATAGATGAGTGTCTTCCCATTGATGATTCCAGGATATCAGAATGGGAACTTTCTAACAAAGCGGTGAACCCAACACACAACTGTGTCGTTGGACTCTTAGCTTGTTCTTCCATTCTAGCCTCTCGAACTGGAACATATGTTAACCTCCAAGGGTCTTCTTCTGCCCTTGCAAACTTTGCATATAACTCAAAATATGGTGATCCACTGTAAATATGCGTCTGCACCATCGTCTCCAACCCCCTCACACCTCTGATATCGAAAGTGTTATATTTAACTGGGTCTACCAAAACACAAATTTGATATTTAAGTGACAATACTCCCATCAGATTGGATCCCATGATTTTTTGCCTAATTCTTTAATGCAGTTCTAGCAGTTGTATGTTCTGTTTAAAAGACAATCGCCTTGTGTTCTCTGATAAAAACAACCCCGTTCTCGGTGTCATCCACTTCACCATTGTAATAAAAAATAACATTAATTCATCCACTCATTTTCAATAAAATAACATGTTCCACATGTTCGAAACAAGAAAATTATGGAAAAAAATAGTGTTGTAATTAAATATAAACAACAAAAATCAATCCTTACTTTATGCAGATTGCGTGCTACTCCAAATTATGCCTTATGTGCTAACTTCTCTTCTTCTAATCTTCTTACAATTTTCTTTGCTCGTAAATGTCTTATGCCACTCAATGCTAAAATAGATTGCTTTTATAGACTCAGGGGTGAGTGGCAATTGATTCAGAAAAATTTCTTGGCTAGTGGGGAGTTGAAATTGCTAGAGGGAAAACGCTCTATGTAGGACGCGCTTTCAGTGCACTTTAAAAAACAAGCATTAAAAGTGCGCCCAGCTGGAAGCGTTTTCAGGCCATGTCAACGGAAACCGCATCTAACTGGACGCGCTTTCAGTGTTTTTTTTTATAGTGCATTGAAAATGTGTCCTACGTGGAGCGTTTTCCCTCTAGCAATTTCAACTTCAAACTTTTCCCCACTCAATAATTAGATATCCCGGGAGTCTCGGGATATATTTTCTCACTAGATCTCAATGTTCGAAAATAATGCACTGAACCTCTCTGAATGTTTGAAAATAATGCACTAGAAATAACAATCAAAACTTAGTTGCATTCAAAAAACTTCAAAAAAAAAATAAAAGCTAATATTTAATCAAACCGAGTAATTCAAGTTTCAATTTTGAATCAAATTGAATTTTACAATTCTAATAATTCAGATATTATTAACTTTACATCTCAAAAAATTATATAAAAATATAAAAAAAATCTTAAAAATATAAAAAAAATCTTAAATTTTAAACTTAAAAAATATTAAAAAAAAAACTACAAAATCCTAAATCCTAAAATCTACAAAACCCCTTACTTTAAAAAAACTAAACCCTATCCCTAAAAAACAAACAAGGAAAATATTTCAAGCTGAAAGCATTTTCAATTTATGTGGCAGCAAATACACTTAAAACGCTTTTAGCTGGACGGATTTTTCTACTAGTCAACTAAAAACACTTCCAACTAAAAGCATTTTTGTAAAATTAGTCTAGTCTCGTAATTTTAAAAAAAAATAATCTAATCTGTTTTTTTTTGTAATTTCAACATTTATAGGAAATTCAACCCTTTTCTTTTGCTTTGCTTCCCTTTCTTTTTCTTTATAATTATTTATTCAAACTTAAGGTTAGTTGAAAGTGATGAATCATGAACTGGCATTCAACTACATGGAAGAGTCCATTGACTCAATCTAAAAAACTAGTAGAAATTTTCAACGACAATTTTTTTTAATATATAATCATAGGTGTTTTCTTCTGTTTTAGGGCCTAAGAGTTAGGTGTTTTCTTCTGTTTTAGGGCCTAAGCTTAACTCTATTTAAGTTGTGATAGTATTTAAAAAAGTCCTTTTAGTAATATCGAATTTAAAATTCGAACTTATTCTAATATTAATAAAAAAAATTCACTTAATTTTTTTTTTTAACTATTTGTTGGTAATTTGAACCAGGGAAGAGTTAGTGTAGTTAATGTTGATCAATTGAAGTGATATATAGTTATCAAGAATTTGATTGATTGGGTAATTCTTATTTCTTTTCATGGAAACACAGTTAAATAATTGGACAAAGTGTGATTCTTAGCTTGCACGTTTGTTTGCCCTTCAAATTCATCAAACTCAATAAGCAAACTCTTCCTAGTTTGGAGCCCAGGTGAGCTGTTAAGGCTTTTTAACTCACACGCCAACTATATCATTTTTATGGAATATGATGTAACCCTTCGTCTAATCAGTCTGGTGAGGGCCACTAACCAAACCCAGATTTAAAACATACCAATCTATAATAAATCTTTGGAAATTTTGTTCAAGTGTTATCATTAAGCTAAGACGGGGAGCAATTTTGAGTGGTCCATCATTAGTTATCATCTATTACTTCCAGCCAGATTTGATTCATTGTTTTGTTTAGATGAATCCCGGTTTGAAAAGGACCTGTCTTTGTTTTTCACATGGCTGCTATATCATTAATAGGGCATGTGAGGAGAACTGGAAATTTTACTCTATAAACTACCAGTGATTGATGAGTTTGTTTAGGGTTCAAATTATAAGAAATGTTTGGAGGCAATTGAAAACAACATGATCAAATATTTGAGTTTTGGTGCTTCCTGAAATGCCTCTATCGAGTGAGACTATGGCCTGTCAGCAATAAAGAAAAGTCGGTCACAAGCATAACCAAAGGTGTTCCCCTTTTTTTGCATTGCCCCATTGTCCATGGATGAAACAGTGGAACATGAGCTGAACCTCAATAATTAGTGAGAATTTGTGATGGGTTTTCTTTTTTTTTTTTTTTTGGGGGGGGGGGGGGAGGAAGCATAAAGCAGATATATCAGAGAGTCACATGCTATAAACCCAACATTACAAGAGTCCTTGCCTTCCTCATTTCGAGAGTGTTTTTTCTCAACACAAGTTGTGGTCCGACCTCCTTTGATCTCATCTTTTTCACCTTCCTCTCTTCACCCTAATTAATTATAATTTTGTATGCATAGGCTGAAACACAATTATCTGATGAGTAAATGTGAGTAATTCTAAATATTTAACAACAGAATGTGCAGCAAATATAAAGATTGAATTTGCAATAGGGAATGAGTGAATTATGATGTCCTACAAATAGAAACTAGAATCCGTATTAAATCTACTTTGTTTTTTTGTTGATGCAATTTCATTGATTAAGAAGTGTTTGTTGGTGGAAGGTATTGAATGGGTGCTTCTACTAATATTTGTTACTGTATGAAAGATCACTTAACTACCAAGCTTATGCTTGTATCTCTTTGTGTACAATAACACTTGCAACAACCTTAGTGTTTTCATAATTGAAAATATACACAATATAATAAAATAAATAAATCAAATTTATTAGATTATCTCTGAATAATAAATTCATATTAAAATTAAATAACCTTGATTGAAATGTAAAGTTTTTTAAATTTTATTCTATATATTTCTAAATCATAAATAAAAGGAACGTCTCTTTCAGGCTTTCTTCGTCTTCCCTACCCCACCTCAAAGATTCCAAGGATAATGAAAACCAAGTAGACCCCTCCTTGGTCCCCATTTCTCCCTCTATATTAATTTTATCTTTGTAATTCTACTCACAATAGCCCCCTCCCTTGAATTGAATACTTGAAACAAAGTCCAACGATGCCACCCATGGCCAGTCCATATTTCCCAATGGATAACCCGGCAATACTGTCTTTGCTCCGGCCAACTCCAGGCGAAAAGCACCGGAAATCCACCAGTAGTCGTGGCGGTCTCTTGCGCATGTTCAAGCTTTTCCCCATGCTAACCTCCGGGTGCAAGATGGTAGCACTATTGGGTCGACCCCGGAAGCCAATGCTTAAAGATAGTGCTACAACGGGTACAATTTTCGGGTATCGTAAAGGCCGAGTTTGCTTAGCCATACAAGACGATCCCCACAGCGTGCCCATATTCGTGATTGAACTACCAATGCTAACCAGCTTACTTCAAAAGGAAATGGCGTCTGATATTGTGAGAATAGGGTTGGAGAGTGAAACCAAGACGCATAAGAAGAAAGTGTTGGAGGAGTTCGTGTGGGCAGTGTTCTGCAATGGCAGAAAGATGGGTCATTCTTTGAGAAGGAAACAGTTGTCGGATGACGAGCTTCATGTCATGCAGCTTTTGCGAGGGGTTTCGATGGGTGCTGGGGTGCTTCCTAGCCCAAACGACAAGGAAACAGTGACAGCCGATGGGGAACTGACGTATATGAGAGCTAGATTTGAGAGAGTGGTTGGATCAAAGGACTCGGAAGCTTTCCATATGATCAATCCAGATGGTGCAGCATCTGGTCCTGAACTAAGTATTTTCTTTGTAAGATCTAATTAGAATTTCTTTTTGTGTTCATTTAGATACTTGGATATTTTACTTGTGTACCATATCAACTTCTATTTAATTTTTGTGAATTACATGAATGCCCCAAAAACCAGGCTTCCCTTCTCTCAAAACTGGGACTATGAACATGAAAATGTTCATTCAACATGTTAAATCATGTTTACAATCTGTCAATTGGTCTGAAGTCAGTTTGATCTGCAAATTTCTGGTTCTGGTTAAGAAAATACAAAGCAACCCCACAGGTACTAGCTACCTTAGTTATTGCTTCCTTTAAAATCAAATCAAAATCCACTCATCAAAATAAGTAGTTTCACGAAGTTGCAAAATAATAATAATGATAATAACATTATAATATGTAGTTTCTTTAATTTTTTCCAAAAGTAACTAATTCATATTTAAATTTTTAATTTTTATTGATGTGACACTAATGATTAATTCGTTGATAACACGTGGCAGTCTTCCAGTACATCACGTGATAAATATAAATTTTAAAAATAAAAAAATTAAAAATATATATATATTTTAAAAAACTATAATTTTTTAAATGTTAACCTAGATAAAATAATTACACTCATTTTCATTAAATTATATATTTTTAAAGATTTTTTATTTTTTTAATTTATACTCGTCACATGTCATACTAAAAAACTGTTACATTTCACCATCAGATTGGTTTCGAGCGTCATGTCAACACAAACTAACGATGTTAGTGTGGAGATTGACACTACTTCACACCCAAAAAGAAGCGAGCTACATCTGAATTAAACTTGGAGATGGAAGCCTTCTTTCATTTCTAGATCGTAAAGTTAGACTAAGCCCATGAGCTTATTATCCTAGTTCGGAACAAGTTACTAGAATCCTCTTTTACGCTCCAAGTCCCTCTCATGTGGCAACATGGGGCGTAAAAAGAAAAGAGAGAGATGGGGTTTCACTCGCTTTTGGCATAGCAAACCCCACCAATTTAAGTGACATAATACAAGTTTAGATAGCAATCACATATAAAAAAAATTCATGTACCAACTAAATATTTTTTGATAAATTCATATTAACCCAAAAAACTAAAAAGTTACTGACAATAATTTTTTTTTCTTGAAATATCATATCTAAATTCATTATGGATTTTTTTAAATAAATTTCAGATATACTTTCTAAGATATTTATATCATTATAAAAATGCACAAGAGAAGTGAACTTTTTTTATCCCTCTAACTTCGGCCGAATATTTAACATTCACATTCGAAATGAACAGAAGAAAAGACAGGAACAAGGATAGAAGGAGCCTGCTAAAGAAAACAAAATGACCATCAAATATGAATAATCCATGTTGAAATCTCAGCTTTATATTTGGGCTTAGAGGGTTAGGCCTAAAAACAAGCCCGAAGACATAAGACAAATGAGCATGGATGTGAGTCTTCTGATGAAAAAACATCGTGGAATTTGATGATATTTTAAGCATATTCATCAATGCAAGTCAAGGGATTCATGATCCTGTACCTTACTTCAAGTAACTTGGCCTTAAAGTTGTGGCTGATTTACTTCATGAGATCAAATATGCAGCCTGCTTTGTGGTGTTGGACAAAAATGGGTGGGCACTTGCAAACACTGCTATTCCCTGCGGTCGCCTGCTTGTGTGTCCCATTTTCTCCTCTTGGAAGTATTATGTATTTTAAAAAAGTAATACAAAAATTCCTTTAACTTTTTATTTTGATATTTTTATATATTTTAATTTTAGGTATCGGTTCGGTTAGGAAATGATTAATATACATTTATATTAAATGATTATTTCTTATTTTTGGATTTTCAGACTGTTATATAATTTTTAAATAAAAGAACTAAAATTAAGATATCTAATAATTGAATCCATGATTAATAGAATTGTAAATAATTTTTTTACCACTACACCAAGAATAATTCTTAAGTAAATTTTAAAGAAACTAACTTTTAACATAAAATGCTTTCTTTCACCAAATTTGTCTATCTATATTATTAATAAATTCCCTAACAGAGTTTGTATCACTGATTAACTAGGTATCAACTCGATTAGAAAATGACCAATATACTCTTTTATTATATTATTATTTAGATATTTTTTTGCCTTTTCCTACTTTTATATAGTTTTTAAATAAATAAAAACTAAAATTAACATGTCTAGGGATTGAACCAATGTTGCTTGAGATAGTGTCACACATTAATTCAACACTAACTTAAGATTGATACCATGATAGATAATTATATTCATTTAGTATTCTTATTCTAATATAGTCATATGTTCAAATTTCATTTTACATACAATTTAATCTATTTTTTTATTTTAATATAATGCATATTTTATATCTTATTATTAATTAGTTTCAAATCATACATTTCATTATTTATTATATGTTATTTTTAAATATACATTTATATTCTATATTTGTGGTTTTTGCACATATATTCATGTGACAGGATTTCTAGTTAATTATAGAAAAATAATAAAAATTATTTAAAATATTTTTAGGTACCGTCAGGGGCTGACAAGGGCCCAAGCCCTCCAAAATAGAAAATTTTCATTTAGATCTCTTTATAATTTATAAAATTTTAAATTAGTAGTGATAAAAATACACTTTAGACCCAAAATGATAAAAAAAATTGATTTAATATTTCAATAAAATTATAAAGATATAGACTATTAAAATGATAAAATTATATCTTTACTATCATAAAAATATACGACTTAATTCCACCCTCCAAAATTTTTTTTTTAATTTAACCCTTGATCAAGTAGTAATACTGAGTTGAGAGTGACATTAAAACTCAGTGACTACAATTTTATGTATTTTAAAAAAACAAATATATATAGATATATAAATATATAGATATATAGATATATCCAGCCAGCTAATTCAATTCAACCTAAATTTATATTAAACACAAAGAAATTAAAAAGGAAAAGAGAGAAAGTAAAAAAAAAAAAAGGTTAATTAGCTTAAGAGTAATCTATAAAAATAGTTTTTTTTTGTTTGCCTCAGGTTACATTTTAGTCACTTATATTTGAAATGTTATGTTTTAGTCACTTATGTTATTATTTTGTTACAAAGTGATCACTTTACCGTTAAGTTCCGTTATCTCTCCAACGGTAATCCTACGTGGTAGTCCAACTAGATTTTAGGTGCCAACTTGAATTTCTAAATGGGATGAAAATAGATTTTTAATTAAAAAAATTAATTAATTAAAAATTTTAAACCTAAACCTTAACTAAAAAAACTGTTCATCTCATCTCTTTTTTTCTTCCGTCTCTTCTTTTTTTCAATGGTTTTTTTTTCATTTCGCTGGAAAAACTATTATTAAGATCAAAATAGTTGAAATCAAATTGACTGCTTCATAAAGATGAATTTAATGGAGGGTTCAGGTATGTCTTCTTTGCATTTCTCTATCTCTTTTATTCAATACTAAAAAACAAAAGATTGAATTTTTTATTGTTTAATGAAAACTCTAAATTAAAATTCTTGATATTTTCTTCTACTTTTTGAAATTGTTTGTGGGTCAATAGACATCCCATAATTGAAATTGATTCCGCTGATGGACAAAGCATCATGAGGGTGTAAAAGGGGTTAGTTAATTTTCTAGATTGAATATTGTGATTTTCTTTGTCAAAAGTAAAATACAAACCGTTGAGAGTTTTGTCCTTACTGAATCATGTGCAGTGTTTGCTTGTATCATAGTATCATGGTAGAGGTGGCTTAGCGGCATTTGAATTATACTCCGCTGAAATTGGTGAAAAATATCAATTTACACCCTCTTATACTTGCTCATGTTTATACCAACCATAACTTAACTACATTCACTATGTCTTTGGTCTCATGATATAACATTTGCTTCAGTTTTATTACTTTAACCTTCTGGCATGTTAGTTCAAATCTAAGTTGGTATCTAAAATTTAGTTGGACTATCACTTAGGATTACCATTAAAGAGATAATAGAACTTAATGGTAGAGTGATCACTTCGTAACAAAATAATAACATAAGTGACTAAAACGTAACATTTCAAACATAAGTAACTAAAATGTAACCTGATACAAATAAAAATGACTATTTTTATAGATTACCATTAACTTAATTGAGCAAATCAATTGGATTGGGTGAGTTAAAGTTGATGAATTAAATTGAAAAATCAATGGAATGGATTTGATTAAAATTTTGTATTAAGAAAACAGAGTCAACTGTGTTCCATTAAACTGATTTCTGCCTTAGATCTCATAAAGTTGAGCGAATAGAATGGCATGGATAATAGGCAACGACTAATGTACACCAAATCTTTAATCTATACTACTATATATATAATATGTCCTTTTTTTACATTATTATTAAATTTCATTTCTGTTATTTTTTACTTTTTAATTATATAAATATATTATATTTTAATTTCGATTTTCATAATAAGCTCAAATTTAAGATTTGATTTTTATATTTTATTTTTTATATAATTTGATATATTGATGTTTATTATGCCATTTTATTTTAACTAAAATGCTTACATAAATTTTAAGAATTGTAAACATTCTTCAATTTTTTGTTAAATTCAAATTCATTAATGCCATTTTTTGGCATAATTATCGAGTGAATACATTTTTTAAAATTTTAGAATGCCATACAAAAAAAAAATTAACGGTGTTAACAACATATCCTAAATTTTTAAATTCAAAAATGAAGGGAATGAATTCTTAAAAATGAAAATATGAGGACTAAACTTCGTATATACAAATAGTAAAAAGAAAAAAAACTTGGAGCATATTGTAACCTTTAAATTTTAGGGTTAATATATACTCAGGTACATGAGATTGGGAACTTATATTTATTTGGTATCTAATTTTTTTTTTATCTAATTGTTATCTAAACTTAAAAACTATAAGTTAACTTGGTACCTTAGGTACTTAGCTAACACTGTTAAAATATATTGACACGGTGCATAAGGTAATATCACATTTTGACACGTTGCAAAAAATACATTTTAAATATTTTATTTATTCCACATGCCAAAATGTGAGGTTGTCACATGTTGTCATACTATTGGCCATTAGTGCCACGTCGATGTATTTTAACAATGTTAGTCAAGTACTTAAAAAGTACCAAGTTAGCTTACAGTTTCTATAAGGCAAATCTACAGGGTTGGCATGGGCCTCGGTCCCTCCTATTTTAGCCCTTTAAAATTTTTAAAATTTAAATTAATAAAGGTAAAATTATACTTTGACCCCTTAAAAATGATAAAATTTTAATTTAATCATTTAAAAATCTCATTTTTACTATCATAAAAATTACCACTTAATTTTGGCTCCTTCTAAAATTCTTTTTTAGCTTCATCCCTTGGTTAGGTCCAAAAAGATTTAAGTTTTAAGTACATACAAGTTATCAAATTTAAGTACCTATATATATATACACATTAACTTTAAATTTAAACTATTTAATTTAAAAATAATTAATCTAACGGGAAGTATGAATAAAAACAATATTAATGTTAATAAAATTAGAGTTGTAAATGATACCAAAATTTTTTGGTAGGCTAAAACTGCACACACAAATATCTAATTTTACCAAAAAAAAAAATTTGTTAAAAAATATTGATCCTGCACACACACAAACTTTTATTTTTTATTTTTATAAATAATAGAATTGATGTCACAGACTACTTGGACGGTCCCTAGTGATGGAGAATGGAATTTCACATGCTTGACATTGGCATGGTTGAGAGCAAATTTTAAGGAGTTATCGAGCACTGCCACTGAGCAGGAGGTGATGTATGCTAGTCGAGCCTATATTATGCAGTTGATTGGGGGGTACTTATGCCAAATAACATGTCTAATATAGTCCACTTAAAGTACTTGCCTCTATTGGAGGATTTTTCTCGTGCCGGTAGTTATAGCTGGGGATCAGCAGTGTTGGCCACATTATACTATGAGCTTTGTCGAGCAACAAAACATGGGGTTAGTAATATGGCTGGTTGTCTGGGTCTACTACAGTCTTGGGCTTTATACAGGATGTCGTTTCTAGCTGTTGTTAGGCACGAACCATATTCGTGGCCACTTATAAATAGGTAAAAATAAAATTATAGTTAACATTTAACAACTCATAAGTGTGGATAATATTTTCCAAAGTTTAATTGCGAACAAGTTTGTTTCGATTTCAGATGGGCCACGTCTCCGGGAATTGGTGCAAGCCAAACATTAATCATTTACCGTCAAATGATAGATGCGTACGCCGGAGAGAAAGTAATATATATTAATATAGTTTAAGTAACGTTGATTTAACTTATCCACTTATAATATGTGATGTGAATTGACTCATTATGTTATATTGTGCAGTTCTTGTGGATGCCGTATTCTGCACTGTACATTGCAACCTTTATTCCTCAGAGGGTTCACGCTGAAGCCCATATGTGGTGCATTAACACACCGGTGCTCAACTTCTCAATCGTTGAGTGGTACAACAGTGATCAAGTTATGCGACAATTTGGGTGTAGACAATTTATGTCGGTCGAGCCACAACAATTTGCTGATGTCCACAATAAGACCATGAAGGGGAAACATACAACAGATTGGTGCGTGGAACATCAATGTTATGTAGCACTATGGAATACCTGGTACGACAGTCGGCCTGAGATGCACTCCTGCATTTTTTACTTCAGTCCCTCGACTGAATATATGCACTCTTGATATGCACTCCTGCATTTTCCATAAAGCCATATTCCATCAACTTGCACTAGCGGTTTGCAGTAGGAGAATGCCCAACACATGGATCGAAAGTCCAGAACAGTCGACGAAAAACTCTTTTTCCCAGTTCCAATTGTCCATTAGGGCCTCTATAAGGCAACGTTTGCAAGTCCACGACAGTTCCTGGGACGTACTCTACCATTGCTGAAATCTAACTCTAAAGTTTATTGTACGACTCATCCCAGTCGCCGTACAATTGTTGCATGGCCATTTGTTTCGCCCACCACGCTTTCCTGTATGGCACTCTATATTGAAATCGAGCTTGCATGTCTGCAATCAATGTCGACACAGAAATGATTAGGCTATCTTTCACTAGTGGCATGATGCAATTGCAAATACTTTTGGCATCCAATTTTCGGTGGTCTTGAGACATACGTGCAACAGTACATGTATGACGCCCTTCTAATTTTCGTATTTGCCACTGTTGAGTTCTCTGTATAAATGCAGCACGAACTCGCCAACCACACCTATCGTCGGCTCTCTAACATTCCCCAACATATAATGTCGGTGTAGATTTGGCAACCTTGTAATCAATCGACAACTTCATGCTATATTGTTTGATGGCAAACACACAGTCCGCCTTGTTCTCGAACTATTGCCCAACGAACAACTCCTCAAACTGTGAATTTGACGCCAATCTATGAGCAAGTACTATATCGGCATACTCAGGGAACTCGGATGCATGCGTTGCATTTGGATCTACGTTCAACATGTCGCCCCCAGGTTCATTTCGTAAAATAATGTCACGACTCGGGTTACTGAATGAAGGGCTGTGAACATCTTCAACCTCCTCCGGGCCTTCATCATCGATATTGTCCGGAACCTCATCAACATCAGGGTTACTAAAATCTTCAACGTCTTGATCAGAATCTTCACCATTATTGGTCATTTCTCTGACATTTGCCTCTGTGCTTATTATCACCTCCGGATGTATTTGTAGATGGGGACCGAGGGTAGGGTTATTGTATGAACCCCCACCATAATTAGGAATTTCGGGTATCTGCGATGTTCCACCGCATTCTAATTGGTCTATCCATCTAACATTAAGATCAAAGTCAAATTCGCGATGTTCACTTATTGGACTAACATTTTCAACAGGCTCTAAGTCTGCTAACTTAGCAAATAAGAAAAAAAATATTAAACTTCAAAAAAGAAAAAAAATTAAAGAAAAAGACAAAATTACAAAAAAGTTAAAAAAAAAAGTTAAACTGCATGGTGTCAGCTATGGTGGCGCCATTTAAAATGGCTCCACCAGAAAATGGGAAATTATTTTTAAAGGGCCCTATCTTTTTATAATTTTTTAAATTATGATTTTTTAATTATTTTTAAAGATATTTAAACTTTTTTTAAATATTTTATAAAAATTGTATTTAAAAATTTTAAATGTTTAAATGTTTTATATTATTAAAAATATGGTTAATATTTAAAAAATAATATTTAAAAATTTAAAAAAAATTTGAAAATATATTTTTAAAATTTATAAAAAATAATTTCAAATATATATATCTAAAATTTAAAAAATAATTTAAAAATAATATTTAAAATTTTAAACAATATATATTATAAACATTTCAAATATACATTTTAAATTTTTTAAAATTAATAATAAAAAATAAATAAACAAAATAAAATAAGAAAAAAATATAAAACTTCAAAAAAAATTAAAGAAAAAAACAAAATTTTTAAAAAAAGTTTAAAAAAAATGGAACTGTCAGGCTTGGTGGCGCCATTTAAAATGGTTCCACCAAAAAATGGAAAATTGTTTTAAAAGTCCCCTATTTTTCCAGATTTCGTAGTATTCTCCTTGTATTTTATACAGGTGGCACCATTTAACATGAATCCACCAAATTATTTTTTTATGCTCCTTGCTGACGTGGCAAGTTGGTGGCGCCATATAATTTGACTTCACCAACTTTTACTGGAAATTTAGGGTTATTTTTATATTTAATTAAAAAAGTGAGTCATTTTAATAATTAATTTATTTTTTTAAGTTATAAAAAAAACGAAAATCACCTCATCTTTGCCATCAACACCTAGCTGTGGTTGCGTAATTTAGTCAGCAAAAGTAGAACCTTTTTATGTATTCTGCTAACTAGAGGTGTACGTGGGCCGGGCTGGGTCAGGTTCGGGCCTGGTCCAACTAAAAATTTAGGCCCATTCATTAGGCTCGGGTCGGGCCGGGCCCAAAAAATGGGCCTAAAATTTAGTCCAAGCCCGGCCCATATAAAAATGCTAAAACCCGGGCCCGGCCCGGCCCGCCCGTATTAATTTTTTATATTATTTTATATAAATTTTAAATATATATAATACATCAAAAATACTAAAAAATTAAAATAAATATTTTTCAACAAATTGAAAATAAATTTTAAAAAATATGTAGACATAAATAACACTAAAATAGATATAACTTAATAAGCAAATGCCTCTAAAATAATAACAAAATTAACAAATGTCTTTAAAATAATAACAAAATTAACAATAAAATAAGTTTTATACAATATCTAAACAATAACAATAAAATAATAGCAACATAATAGTAAAATGGTAGCAAAATAGGGAGAAAAACAATAAGAAAACAATATTTAAAAAAATAAAATTTTTTGTCCTTTAGTGAATTCGGGCCGGGCCGGGCTCGGGCCAAAAATTTCTTATCCGAGCCCGGCCCATTTTTTAAACGGGCCTTAATTTTTTGTCCAAGCCCATTTTTCGGGCCTATATTTTTACCCAAACTCTCCCACATCTCAGGCGGGCCTACGGGCCGGGCGGGCCGGGCCGCCCGGCCCATGTACAGCTCTACAACCTTGATATTTTATTTATTCAACACAAATATCGAAAAGGAGTTTTCTTTTGATTTAATTCCATTTGAATTATTTTTAATTAATAAAACTTCAATGTTTCTGAAAAATAAACATCTGCTCTCGTCATTAAAAAATTAAAGAATAAAATAAGCAACCATCACACTACATACAACTTTTTCTTTCTAACTAAATCATTAAAGAAAAAGAAAAATAAATGGCTCAAAGTTTTGGATTCTGACTTTATTACATGAATCGTGATTCATTGCTTGGTGTATTATCACTTTCTTTCAATTAATTAATGAAGCTGACTTGTTCTTCTTTTTCATGATTATATTATTAATGGATATGAAAGTCACGCTTAACAGTGTATAACCCCTGGATTTTTTTCTCAAATAATATTAAAAATAAAATAAAATATCAAAATGAATTATTGAAACAATTATATACTAAAATGATACATTTATATGGAATGGAGGGTATAGATAAGCGACACCAGTGAAAGGTGTCAAATAGGTGACACACCCAGTATATTTTTCCCACTCTTTATCCGGCTCATATCTGTTTATGTTTTTAAATTTTATTTTATGTTTTTTATAAATATTAAAAATGAAATTTCTTTTAAACTTCTATGAAAAAAATTATATTTTTTGACTACAATTAAGTTGGCATGTTATTATATATATTATATTTTAAACTAAAATATTTTACTTATTATCATTTTAAAATAATAATAAAAACATTCATATTTATTATGTATCATTTATGTTTTTTTTTTGTTATATATTTTTATTTATTGGCGTGTTCTTTTTATTATTTTAATATAAAATTTTTCTTTTTAATGTAGCTAAAAGATTAAACACAGGGGAATTGAGCGTAATCAAGATAGGAGCTTAAAAAATCCTGAAAATTGGCCCTTGCCACCTTTTGTCACAAGAGTTGTGTTATAGGAGTTTTGATAGATAAGATTCGACAAAAGAACTTAATCATAACATAAATAACAAAAAAATGAATTGTGCAAAAATTCATAGTTTTTTTTTTTTATTTATTCTAGTTATTCTAGTAAAATATAAAATAAATGGAAATAAAAAGAAATAGGAAGAAAGAAAAAGAATTGAAATAATATTTTGATTCTATATCTTAGGAACAGAAATAGGACTTCTTTTACTTCTGATTGTTGATTCAATGCAATAACAAGATTTTTTTTGTTACAACAAGCCAGATTACTGAATCATAGAAAAAATGAGTTATTTGAGTTGAAAATAAAAAATGAGCCCTGCCGGGTACTGACCAGGCCAGTCCGTGGAAATTGGAAATTAAAAAGTCCCTTTTGCGCGAAATCAAAGCGATATTCTTTCTTTTTTTGTTATTTGAGATATTTCTTTAGAGTGCTTGTTTTATTTAAAAATACAAATGTTATATTTATAAGATGGAATTTGTGAATGAAACCATTGAGTTGGAGTTGGAATTTATAAAATATATTTATTTTGTTAATGTAGTATAACAAAAAATATGATGTGGAAAAAACTATTTGGTATTTTTTTGTAATTAAAAGCATATATAAAATTTTGGTATTTTGATAAATATTTAAAATCCATCAAATTTTAAAATTAATAACCGAAATTAATAAAAAAACGTAAAATAAAATTTAAAAACATAAACTGATACGAGCCAAATGGGGGAGTGGGGGGAATTATACTGAGTATGCCGCCTATCAGATAGGAACCACCAGTGCCGCCTATCAAATAGACTCAATTGGTGCCGCCTATCTGACACCCATCACCTATCTAAATGTACTATTTTTGTACATAATTGTTTCAACAACCCATTTTGATATTTTATTTTATTTTTAATATTATTTGGGTAAAAAGACCAATAACCCCTCAATGGCCAATTTTTTTATTTATTTTTTATTTTTTGTGAATGGTGGACAGTGTTAGTGGGTGAGGTCCATTTTTTCAATATTAGCATTACCCATATTATTTTTCTACAAACCACTTTTTTCTTTCTCTTTAAAAGAAAATGTGAAATGTTTCTTAATTCAAATAAGAAATTTCACCTTTTTAAAAAAAATTAAAGGAAAAACACTTTAATTACAATTGGCGTCATAAATTTGCATGAAATTGGATCATTCAAATTACAATACGAAAATTAGTGCAGTCTACTTAACATAGAGCTAGTACTGTAGTAGCTGCTCTATTAATTTGCGTACAAATCCATGGGAAGGATACACATATCGAAATTATGAGTTGCACTATAATTTTCATTCAAAGCTTTAATCACTTTAAAATGGTCAGATTCCACCATAACCTCATCAAAGTTCCATTTTTTTCAACTAGGAAACAGTTTCCCTTATCGCCAACACCTTTGTAATATGAGGAGACATGCACCCCAATTTGCATTTAGTACAACAACCCACCTTTTTACCATTAACATCTCGACGGATAGCTACCCAACCAACTGCATTTTTATCCTTAAACATGGTCGCATCAACATGTCATTTTCTCCAATTTGTTGTACGTTTGCACCAAACCCCATTCGACCAATTGAAACCCCTTTGAGTATGAAGCACAGTATCGAAAACAACCCTTGAATCTGTCTACCCCTACAAGAAAGCATCAACAAAACACATAACATAATAGGATAGCACTTCTTTAGACTTCTAGCAATGTAAATTTCGATGGAACTATATGCTCCATAAAATAACTAAGCCCCTCGACTACTTTTGGACAACGTATGAAGACATGCTCCAAATTTTCCTTTTTAATGCACTTGTTGATGGCTGTCGATTCCACCAATATAAACCTACACCTAATTCGCAAATTAAAGCAGTATAGGGAGTAGGGTCGATCCCACAGAGACTGGGTTTACGAAAAATTGTTTATCTCTTGACCAGATTTTTATCTGGGCAGTTGTCGTGCCCGCGACTTTTAGGGGGGACCTGAAATTAAAACAAGAAAATGTAAAAAGTAAAAAGCAAAAGATTAAATGAAAATAAACAACGAAATAATTCAAGGGAAAATCAATAAAACTTAGCTCAGCCTTAAGCGCGGGTTCTTCCGTCTTTGACCCAATCTTCGAAATTAGGTGAACTCCTCTTTTTCAATAAGCTAGTTATAGCTACCAAGGACGCCTCGGACACCAACTCTTCCTCATGTAAATTAGTTACGGAACATCCTATAACTAACCCTTGCTGATCGAACAACCTATGAAACGTTCGTGATTTAGAACTCCGGCAGCTTTGCGTTCTAGAAGAGCCTAGCTCGAACCAATGTCCTCAAATGTTCGGGACATTTAAATCCGATTACTACTTCCCTTGACGAAACCAAACAGCAATCCCCACTTGGCACGCCAATGTGTTCTCGGAAAACCAATTAGACAATCGATCCTCTCGGAATTCCAACGGTACGTCTAGCCATGCTAACTCAAACGACGTCTTTTTTGACTTAGTATCGGCTTGACTTTGTGAGTTGACGAAGTCATACGCTTAATCCGAAGAAGTAATAAGTATCGAAAATTGGGAGTTAGATAGCTCGGATTCATAACTTACGGGTTTTTGACGGGGTTAACACCGGCTTAAAGCTTAAAGGGATTTTAGTTAAGCATGAAATTGTTCATGCTTGAAGTTTATGGGAAATGATAGAAATTATATGAAAAAGGTGGTGGAAATGGATAGGAAAAATATTTGAAAAGGGAATTAGACAATTTTTGTAAAAAGAAGACAAAATAATCCAACTCTCAATTTGAATTAGGAAAAGAAAGACAAAGAGGATAATGTATTTCCAACTAGGAGTAGGAATACAAAATGAGGGATGATTTCCTAAGAACTAAAACCCCCTATTTATATAGATAGGGTTTACTAAAAATAGCATAATTAATAAAATAAAATAAAAATAAAAATAAAATAAAAATAATAAAAATAAAAATAAAATAACAAAATATCTTCCTATTTTTAGTATTTTTACAAAGTCAAAATTGCAATTAGTCCTTGGCTTGCTCCATCTTTCTGCTTTGGCCTCATTTCTATAGTTTGTTTTTCAATTCGGCCACTTTTTGCTTGTTTCCATCCAATTATGTCCCTGAAAATTATTGAATCATAAAGACACTTAATTAGTAGGGTTCAGTTCATCAATAAACCAAATTAAGCATAGAAAAATATGCAATTTTACATGTTTATCAAATCCCCCTACTTAGCTCATGCTTGCCCTCAAGCATGTTGTTCTTTCAAACATTAGAATTAGTCCTACAATTTATCAAAAATCGAGCCCTTTTTTCCAAATCCTCAATCAACGCAAACAATATAGGCAAAAATTAAATAAATGTTCAGAATATATATTTTAATCAACAAGAGTCATAAAATTGAAATATGTTAACTAAACAACTTCGCTAAATTGATTTTTGAATCCAATAATTTACATGGCATTATTAATTAACTACGCATCAGAAAATTAATAGACAAGATCGAACCTTTTTACGCGAACTAGGATGACAACCCAAGCACCCTATCCCGGTTACTCAGTTCAAACAGTCTTTATTTATTTATTTATTTATTCAGTTTTTTTTTTTAAGAAAAGATGCAGCTAGCGGAATGTTTGTAAGTTATCGACTTGTCACTCGAACCTTTTTACGCGAGACAAGATGACAACCCAAGCACCTTGCCCCGGTTACTCAATTTGGTCACGTTCTCGAACTTCATTCATAGCTTGAACATTTATTTATTTAATTTATTTATGCATAAGCGAATATATTTATTCAACCAATCAATTCACATGAAAAAAAAAAATTCTAGCTACATATATCAATTTTAAATCCTAAATGTCGACCAATTTATATACTTGAACATTTAATTCAAAATTTGCCTAATTGCTCTAATTGACTAAGTATGAGATTTTAAGGCTCAATGTTTAATAAATTGTCGAAAGAATTCAATGTAAGATTGAATACATGCAAAAGAGGAAGGCATGCAACAAAAATTAATCATATCAATCCAACCCCCCCACTTAAACTATGCTTGTCCTTAAGCACGTAAAATAAAGCCAGCAGCTCAAATTAATTAAAAGTGAAAAAGTTCAGAACACTCCCCGTGTATTTTAATGACATCATTGGTGTTGAGAGTCGCGACTTTGCAGGATAGTGAGGATGGTGGCAACTTGTGTTTCCATTGTCTCAAGTCTAGCTTCGATTCGACTTAACCGGGCCTCCACAGTCAAAGGTTGTTCCTCTTGCTCTCTCATATTAATGTGCGGATGTTTGCGAAAAACTCTATTTCCACGAGCTGTCTGTGTACCTGGAGGAACAAAATAACATGAAGTAGGGGTGCCGGCAAGCAATCCCATAGAATCCAAACAGTGTTTATCTAGGTGGTCCATACGATATGCACATGTGAAGGTTGAGAAATTAATTTCAGATTCAAAAAGTCGAGAGGCTAAATTTGAAATAAATGATCCAAGTATAAGTGGACGGTTGTAACTCAAAACGGTATGAAAATTTCGTGTAAACCAATATCCGAAATTAACTTTAAAACACGAATGCATGCACCACAAAAAGAACAGTTCAGTTTTAGTCAAAGCAGCGGATGCGTCATTTCTACCTGAAAAACAAAATGCTAAAAATCGGTGTATGTATCTCAAAGCAGGCTCATGCACCCATAAATCTTTTGTGGTCTTTGGATTATAAAGTTGGTCAGAATTAGTTAAAACACGATAAACATGCTGAGCATTGAAGTCATTGGGAACATCTAAAAGAGCAGAATGATAGGCATCAGATTGAATGTCATTAGGGTCGACGAAACCCATGGCAATATTAAATTCAGAAATGGACATCCGAAAGTCATTTCCAAGCAAACGAAAGCACACTATATTTTGTGTTTCAACAGTTTACAATGCATTTATGTCGAAGCTAAATGTGGTATAAACTCATATACTAATTCATAATATGCATCAAAAGTAATATTAGCAAATAAAGTCCAACCAATAGCATCGAAATAATGGAGCACAGCATCATAGATATCTAAAAATTCAAGAGTGGGGAAATCGATTTGCTTACAGACCGGAAGTGGGCGTTGTTGGATGGCGTCGTATCATGTCTGCTGTTCCGATGTCGAAAAGTCTAGAAATCCTCGCAAACGACTATCAGTAGGAATGGTATTTGCTCGACTACGTCTGTTGCGTTGATTTGCTCGGGGTGGTCGAACACGCTCGTTAGGCGAGTCGGGTGGGGGATGTCATTCAGCAGCTTCAGTACTACTGTGCGAGGGTGTCGATGGCTTACGTGTCGACCGTCGTCGACTTCGGGTTTAGCGTGGAAAGACTTGTTCAACAACGGTGGGTGTAGGCTCGACATGGACGTTAGAAGTTTTGACTTCCTCTGGGCTGCCCGAAGTGCTTGTGTCGGCCGGGGTCGGACTTCGTCTTCGGCGGGCTCTTGGTTGCACGGCCGTTCATTGTGGAAGAGGTGGGGGAGAGTTGTCGTCAGCTAACTCAACGAGGGGAGGCGCGGAGAACCGATGTCGATTTCTATTGAGGGAAACCGGGATGTTATCGATCGTTTGGTTTCGAGTGCGAACCATCCTACTGTTTCGGCGTCACAAAGAAGCGGCTTAGGACGTGTTTGTCGGCAGCGCACGGCGGCGGACGCGGCGGCGGTCGACGGTGAAGCTAGTTGTTGGGCTGATTTTTGAAAGGTGACATGGGGGTTTCGGTTTTGTGGTTGGTTAAGGCGATAGGAGAGTGGTTTTTGAGTGTTTGGTGTTATGGAGAAACAAAAAAAAATAAGGAAGGAAGGTTGGGTTTCGTTTAGGAAAAGGGTGGCGCTGGTGAGGTGCGGCGGTAAGAGGCGTGCGACGATAGTGTTTGGGTGTCGGTCGGCGGTGGTGTGGCGGTAGTGAGGTGCAGCGGTGGCGACTTTGGGTGATTTTAGGTGGAGGAAAAACAAGGAAATAAAAGGAAGGAGAAATAGAGAAGAAGGGAAAAAAAATAATGGTGAAGTAGTGACGGTGAAGGTATGGGGAAGGGTTTTACTTTGAAGAGGATGGAAAAGATGAAGAAGATTAGGATTGGGAATTTGGGGATTTCGGGTGTTGTAATTAATTATTTTTTTTGGTTTATTATTTGTTTTTTTTTTTGGTTGGGTTATTTGGGTATTAGTGGGAATGGGTTTGGTTATTGGGTTTATGGGTACTGGGTTATTTGTGTTTGGGTTAGTTTGATGGGTAATTGGGTTGATTTGGTGAGTATTTGGGTTGATGGTAAAATGGGTGAAAGCGTTGGGTAATTTTTATTGGGTTGGTATTTGGGTAATTTTTATTTTGATAGGTATGGGTTTATAAATGGTTATTGGGTTTTTTTGGGGGGGTTTTGGGCAAGTGGATAATTTGAGGTATTTTGGGTATGGGTATTTGGATGTTGCGTAAGGATATAGAAATTCCATGAAGGAATTTTTTTTTGAGGTTTTTATTTGACGCATGTCGTGCCCACGTCACCATCACTACCTGTACTCACGAAAATTATGACCTTATTGCCCCTGAAAACATAAAATTAACTAAGAAAAATAAGAATTTATTTATTTACAACCTAAATTCTAAAAATAAAAATAATAGACGGAAATAAATTTGGGATGCCTCCCAAAGGCGCTTTTGTTTAACGTCGTTAGCTCGACGACCTGTTATTCAAATGTTGGGCGCATCGAGAACAATCTCCTCAACTGTGTGGGTTTGAAAATTCTCGAAAAAGGGTTTTAATCGTTGACCATTCACCTTAAAGCGCTTTCGTGTCTCTGCACTTTGAATTTCCACTGCACCATTCGCAAATAAATTAGTACTAAAAAACGGTCCTATCCATTTGGATCGAAGCTTACCAACAAAGATTTTTAAGGTGGAGTCGTATAGGAGAACTTTTTGTCCAATTGAAAATTGCTTTCTTGCGATGAACTTGTCATGAAATGCCTTCGTCTTATCTTTATAAACTCGAGCATTTTCATATGCATCATTTCTGATTTCCTCGAGTTCTTGGATGTCTAATTTTCGAGATTTTCCTGCAGACTCCATTTCCATATTACATTGCTTAACTGCCCAAAAAGCCTTGTGCTCTAATTCGACCGGAAGATGGCACGGTTTACCAAAAACGAGTCGGTAATGCGACATGCCTATTGGTCCCTTGTAAGCTGTCCTATAAGCCCAAAGTGCGTCATTCAGTCTTAAACTCCAATCCTTCCTGTTCGGTTTAACCGTCTTTTCTAGAATAGATTTGATCTCTCGATTTGACACTTCGGCTTGCCCGTTTGTTTGTGGATGGTAGGCAGTGGCAATTCGTTGAGTCACTCCATATTTCTCCATAAGTGCACTTACGAGCTTATTATAAAAATGTGTTTCTCTGTCACTGATTAATGCTCGTGGAGTACTATACCTGGAAAAAATAGAATTTTTAAGAAAGTCAACTACGGTCTTAGCATTATCATTGCGAGTGGCTTTCGCCTCTATCCACTTAGAGATATAATCAACAGCTAAGAATATATAAAAATTTCCAAAAGAGGAGATGAAGGGACCCATAAAGTCGATGCCCCACACATCGAAAATTTCACAGATATGAATAGGAGTAAGAGGCATCTCATTTCGACGACTAAGGTTGCCAACTCTTTGGCACTTTTCACAAGTTTTACAAAATAAAAAGGCATCACGAAATATGTGTGGCCAAAATAACCCACATTCGAGAATTTTGTGTGCGGTGCGTTTAGGTCCAAAGTGCCCTCCGCATGCATAAGTATGACAAAAAGTTAGGATAGATTGTACCTTTGTTTCTGCTACACACCGTCGTATTACCTGATCCGAGCAATGCTTCCAAAGGTAAGGATCATCCCAAATGTAATATCGCGCATCTTTTTTTATCTTATCTTTTTTAGACCTCGGTAATTCTGAAAGAATAGTACCTGTGACGAGATAATTTACTATGTCTGCATACTAAGGATGAACTGCATTTGCTGAAAATAAGTTTTCATCGGGAAAGTTTTCCTTCAATGGTGTGTCGTCTACTGGAATCGGTAATCGACTCAGATGGTCAGCTACTAGGTTTTCGCATCCCTTTTTATCTCGAATTTCAAAGTCGAACTCTTGTAGGAGTAGGATCCACCTGATCAGTCGGGGTTTTGCCTCTTTTTCCCTATCAGATATTTCAAGGCTGCATGATCAGAAAAGATAATTACTTTAGTTCCTAATAGGTAAGATCTAAACTTATCTAAAGCAAACACAACAACTAATAGTTCTTTCTCGGTGGTTGTGTAATTGCTTTGGGTAGCATCCAAAGTCTTCGAGGCATAGTAGATAACATGAGGCTCTTTCCCTATTCTTTGGCCAAGAACAGCTCCCACACTTTGGTTGCTCGCATCATACATGATTTCTAACGGGAAGTTCCAATTTGGTGGCTGCACTATGGGACCGGAGACCAATTTTTACTTCAGCATATCAAATGCGTCTTTACAAGTCTGGTCAAATTCGAATTCTTTATCCTTTTGTAGCAGACTGCAAAGTGGTCGTGCGATTTTTTAGAAGTCTTTCATGAATCGTCTGTAAAATCCTGCATGACCAAGAAACGAACGAACTTCCCTCACTGATAAGGGGTAAGGTAACGAGTTAATAATGTCCGTTTTTACCTTATCGACCTCGATTCCTTTCGAGGAAACTATATGACCCAAAATTAATCCTTTGTCAACCATGAAATAACATTTCTCATAATTTAAAACAAGATTAAATTCTAGGCATCTTTGTAATATCTTAGCAAGATTATTGAGACATTCGTTAAAAGAGTTACCGTAAACCGTGAAGTCATCCATAAAGACTTCGATGATTTTCTCGACATAATCGGAGAATATGCTCACCATGCATCTTTGGAAGGTAGCTAGAGCATTGCAGAGTCCAAACGGCATCCGTCGATATGCAAATGTTCCGAAGGGACACGTGAAGGTCATTTTGTCTTGATCCTCCGGAGCCACTGGAATCTGGAAAAATCCTGAATATCCATCGAGACAACAATAATGAGTCTTACCGGCTAACCGCTCTAGCATTTGGTCAATGAAAGGGAGCGGAAAATGGTCTTTCTGGGTAGCTGCATTCAATTTTCGGTAGTCGATGCAAACCCTCCAATCGTTCTGGACTCGTGTAGGAACCAGCTCTCCTAATGGGGTTTTCACCACTGTCACGCCAATTTTCTTGGGCACGACGTGAACCGGGCTAACCCAATTGCTGTCAGAAATTGGGTATATCATTCCAGCATCTAATAGTTTCTGGATCTCCTTCTTTACTACCTCCATCATGGGTGGATTGAGACGCCTTTGAGCATTTCTCTTTGGTTTCGCGTTGTCTTCGATGGAAATTCTGTGCATACAAGTAGATGAACTTAGCCCTTTTATGTCGGCTATCGTCTAACTAATAGCTTCCTTATAATTTTTCAGCACTCGAACTAGACTTTCCTCCTCGTCTTTGGTTAACTTGTTGGACACTATCACCGGTAATGTGTCTTTCTCTCCCAAAAAGACGTACTTAAGATGATCCGGTAACGCTTTAAGCTCTAAAGTCAGTGGCTGCAAAATCGAAGGCAACATTTTAGTTTGGGAAGGTAATAATTCAAATTGGTTACCTCGGTTTGTCAATGAAGGTTGCATTTCCAAGTGATTGACGACTTCCTGCAACGAATCTTCAATGACTGCAAATTCCTCGAGATGATGTAAAACATCCATGTCAATGCTTCTGTAAATGACAGTTTCCAACTCATCAAAGTCATGATATTCAGAATAAGATTGAGTTAAACAATCTAAAATATCGATGCTAGAAATATTTAATAGTGAGTTAGGATGACTCATGGCCTCGTAGATGTTGAATTTCACGATTTCACCGTCAAATTCCATGGTTAGCATTCTGCTTCGAAGATCGATTTTTGCGCTTGCGGTACTTAGGAACGGTCTTCCAAGCAAAATGTCAGATGAATTAGTTGAATTATCATCTTCCATGTTAATAATGTAGAAATCTGCAGGGAAAATTAATTCGTTAACTTTAACAAGGACGTCTTCAAGCAGCCATTCAGAATAGACGACTGACCTGTCCGCCAACTGGATTATTACTCCTGTCTCTTTCAAAGGACCAGCGTTAATCAGCTTATAAATAGAATAAGGCATAACATTAATGGAAGCCCCTAAATCACACATGGCTTTCTTAATGCCTATATTACCTATCTCGCAAGAAATAACAAACATACATTGGTCATTGTATTTGGGCGGAACTTTCTTTTGCAGCACTGCGGAGACATTTTCTCCTACATTTACTCTTTTATTGCCGACTAACCTCCTTTTTCTAGTACACAACTCCTTGAGGAATTTTGCATAACGAGGGTTTTTTTTTATAGCGTCGAGTAAAGGGATATTTACCTCCACCTTTCTGAATGTCTCAAGGATTTCCTTTTCCTCTTTCTCCTTCTTATCCCTCGTAAGCCTCCCTGGAAAAGGTGGTGGCATCACAACTGGTCTTTGAATTTCTGATTCTGGCTGAGCTATTGGATCGGAGATTTGCTTTTCACGTTTCCTGTCTTGCCCATGACTTTTGGCTGGAACCGTTTCTAGAACCTTTCCACTACGAAGAGTTATCGCACTAGCATTCTGCCGAGGGTTCGGCTCTGTCTGGGAAGGTAATTTACCTTGAGACTCCAAACGATTAACTGCATTGAGAGTTTACTAACCTGATTAGTTAACTCTTGTATTGATGCGTCTGTCCTCTGTTGATATTTTGCAGCATCAGCAGCAAGTCTTTCCACAATAGCTTCTAAAGACGTACTCGGCTTGTGTTGTTGTTGTGGTGGTTACAGAGGTCTCGATTGGTATGGTGGATTATATCGGGGATTAATTCTGTAATTCAGGTTGGGATGATCCTTCCACCCGGGATTGTAAGTGTTGGAAAAAAGATCATACCGTCTTTGCGGAGGTCCTAGAAAACCTCCGATAGCGTCGACATGTGCCGTTGAATTATCGTTAAGGATTGGGCACAAATCCATCGGATGTTCAGCCGTAGTGCAAATTCTACATAGTGGGGTCAAACTCTTCTTTTCTGTAAGCAAAGATTGAACAACATTCGTAAGCTTATCCAATTTATCTTCTAAAGTTGAAACGTTTACCCCATTAACTAGTCTTGTCGGTTCTGAATTTGGCCGATATTGTTGAGAATTTGCTGCCATGATGAATATTAGTTCTCTTGCCCTTTGAGGGGTCATATTGACAAGCGCCCCTCCGCTAGCAGCGTCGATCATCTTCATTTCCATAGGGAGCAAACCCTCGTAGAAATATTGAAGAAGTGATTGTTCGGTCAACCCATGTTGAGGACAACTTGCACATAGTTTTTTGTATCGCTCCCAGTAGTCGTAGAGCGATTCACTCTCCAATTGGCGAATTCCTACTATATCCCTCCTAAGCTCGGTTGCTCATGACGCCGGGAAGAACCTGTCAAGAAATACACGAGATAAGTCATCCCACGTTGTGATAGAACCGGGAGGTAAGTAAAATAACCATTCTTTTGCTGTATCAACTAAAGAAAAAGGAAAAGCCCGAAGTTTGATTTCATCTTCGGGTACTCCCTGGGGTTTCATGCTTGAGCAGACCATGTGGAATTCTCTCAAGTGAGTATGTGGATTCTCGTTCTTCAAGCCTCGAAAAGTGGGCAAAAGGTGAATCAAGCCTGACTTCAATTCGAAAGGAGTTCCTCCAGTTGGATAGTTGATGCATAACGGTGTTTGCTCGTTAGGAGCAGCAGCTAGTTGACGAATGGTTCGGTTTTTCATCCTTTCTAGTTCACCGAGGTTGCCTTTTGTTTCAAAAAATTGTTCGGTCTCAGGTTCAACCTCTTCGACTTGTTTCCCACGTCGAATTGCTTCCGCACGAATTACTTCGCTCAACTTTTCAACGTTGGATTTTAGGATCCCTTGTCCTAGCTCAATTCCTGATTTACTTGTACGTTTAAGAGCTTCTATCTCTTTTTGTCGTGCTCGTGCTGATTTCTCGATCTTTTGGTCGTATTCGAGATCTCTGGATGAAGACTTGGTCATGAAGACAATTTAAACAATTGTAAGTGTTGCCAGTCCCCGGCAACGGCGCCAAAACTGATGGCTGTCGATTCCACCAATATAAACCTACACCTAATTCGCAAATTAAAGCAGTATAGGGAGTAGGGTCGATCCCACAGAGACTGGGTTTACGGAAAATTGTTTATCTCTTGACCAGATTTTTGTCTGGGCAGTTGTCATGCCCGCGACGTTTAGGGGGGACCTGAAATTAAAACAAGAAAACGTAAAAAGTAAAAAGCAAAAGATTAAATGAAAATAAACAACGAAATAATTCAAGGGAAAATCAATAAAACTTAGCTCAGCCTTAAGCACGGGTTCTTCCGTCTTTGACCTGATCTTCTAAATTAGGTGAACTCCTTTTTTCAATAAGCTAGTTATAGCTACCAAGGACACCTCAGACACCAACTCTTCCTCATGTAAATTAGTTACGGAACGTTTTATAACTAACCTTTGTCGATCGAACAACCTACGAAACGTTCGTGATTTAGAACTCCGGCAGCTTTACGTTCTAGAAGAGCCTAGCTCAAACCAATGTCCTCAAATGTTCGGGACATTTAAATTCGATTACTACTTCCTTTGACGGAACCAAATAGCAATCCCCACTTGGCACGCCAATATGTTCTCAGAAAACCAATTAGACAATCGATCCTCTCGGAATTCCAACGGTACGTCTAGCCATGCTAACTCAAACGACGTCTTTTTTGACTTAGTATCGGCTTGACTTTGTAAGTTGACGAAGTCATACGCTTAATCTGGAGAAGTAATAAGTATCGAAAATTGGGAGTTAGATAGCTCGAGTTCGTAACTTATGGGTTTTTGACGGGGTTAACACCGGCTTAAAGCTTAAAGGGATTTTAGTTAAGCATGAAATTGTTCATGCTTGAAGTTTATGGGAAATGATAGAAATTATATGAAAAATGTGGTGGAAATGGATAGGAAAAATATTTGAAAAGGGAATTAGACAATTTTTGTAAAAAGAAGACAAAATAATTCAACTCTCAATTTGAATTAGGAAAAGAAAGACAAAGAGGATAATGTATTTCCAACTAGGAGTAGGAATACAAAATGAGGGATGATTTCCTAAGAACTAAAACCCCCTATTTATATAGATAGGGTTTACTAAAAATAGCATAATTAATAAAATAAAATAAAAATAATAAAAATAAAAATAAAATAACAAAATATCTTCCTATTTTTAGTATTTTTACAAAGTCAAAATTGCAATTAGTCCTTGGCTTGCTCCATCTTTCTACTTTGGCCTCATTTCTATAGTTTGTTTTTCAATTTGGCCACTTTTTGCTTGTTTCCGTCTAATTATGTCCCTGAAAATTATTGAATCATAAAGACACTTAATTAGTAGGGTTCAGTTCATCAATAAACCAAATTAAGCACAGAAAAATATGCAATTTTACATGTTTATCACCTGTTACAATAAGGTTGTAACACCTTCTAACCCCAAACCGTCATCAGAACAGGGTTACAGAGCATTACTGGAACTTTCAGACAAATAACGAATAACATACAAATAATTATCTAACATAATGTATAATAATCATAAAGTCCCTTATATGAACCCTCGAGGCCCAAAATACGAGTTAGAAGTAATTGAGGACTAATTCGGGTGCTCGGGAAATTTTTTTTGGAAAATTTTAAATTTTTTCCTAGGTATAGGGCTCACACACCTGTGTGGGTCAGGGACGTGCTCGTGTGTCCCTATGACATGCCCGTGTTGACATACCATGTGGCTCACACAGCCAGGACACGCCCATGTCCTTTACCCGTGTAACTCTCTGACTTGTTATTAATGTACAAATTGATCTCACGTAGCCAAACCACACGCTCGTGTGCTTGGCCTGTATGGATTTATTTTTCAATTTGAATCTAGTGTAGTTTTCGCACGGCCTTGATACACACCCGTGTTCAAAGCTCGTGTGGGTCACACGGCCAATCACGCCCGTGTGCTAGGCTGTGTGCCAAAACCTGGACATTCTATTTCTCATTTTTAAGGTACAAGGGACATACGGCCAGTCCACATGCCCATGTGCTAGCCGTGTGTCTCACACGGTCTAGCCACACGTCTGTGTGCCAGGCCGTGTGAACTCAATATGAATCTTATACAGCAATTTTACCAACCCTGCAAGCTTAACATCAAGCAATTCAAAACCAATTGTTCAACCAATCTATTTGACAATTAATTACATCTAAATTATAAATCAATATATCAATTCAATGTACTCCCATTAAACTCGGATAGAGTTTTAATCATGTAATATTATCATGTTATCTTTATATCCAAACTTACCAATTTATCTAAACACGTAAGTGCAAATTATTACTAATAAATTTTCTTGAAACCCATTATCATTATACCTATATGTTTACGCACGACCAATATGTTTTTAGACAGCTCTTATGCATATTCAACTACTATTAGACATCTTATCGTTCAATCCTATCAACATTATAAAGCAATCATGCAATTATCACAACACTAAAACTCAAGCCAATTACATGACTAATTTCAACAAAACACCTATAGATTAGCATTTAGTCAAAATAACATATACATGCCATTATAACTAGAATTAAGTCATCCATAATTACTGATAGAACCAAGGGATAGTGTTATTTAGCTCCGATAAGCTTCCAACCTATTCGAGCTTCCGATAATCTGTAAGGTAAATGAATAAAACAAACTTGTAAGCAAAGAATGCCTAGTAAGTTCGTATAATCTTAAATCATATTAATTCTTTCAAATGTAGAATTTTACAAATCCAAATATTTCCATATTGTTTTTCCCTAGTACTTACATAACTATATTCATCAATTCAAAAGGTGAATATATCCATAATATCACACAAACATATACTTATTACTTCTAGCTTAATAAAATTTTATATAACTTTAACTCTTCCACAATTATTCCATATGTATATCATACAACCATGGTCACAAGTTAGTGCATTTAGCCAAGTCTTTTCATATTGAACATATAATAAGTCATTTCATAAGAAATCTCTTAATTTAAGCCTTACCATTCTTTCATGCGCACTAACTTAATCTCACTTAAATACTTACCATTTTAGTCTTTCAAATAAATAAATATACTACTATTCAATCAATAGCTCGACACTTGCCAATCATCAAGCAACAACAATAGTTAGCATACGTGCACATCTTTCATATAAATTCAATAATGATAAACTTATTTTCTCACATATCACATTTGAATTAATTAGTCATCACTATATACATAATTTCTTTATGTCACATATTAAAGATAATCACATATTTACATATCACTTTTCAATATATCAAGTAAATATTATTACCAAGTATTTCTTGTATATACTGGTAATAACCATAAGTTATATATATATAAATCATTCATAGCACATACAATTCTCATCAAATTACTATCTCAAATAGCTTTTCACAATTTAATACACAATCATTTAGCAATATCAATGTCCATTTCATGCACTCATGATTCATGTATCTTATTTATATAATTCAATTCAATGTCTCATTCTAATTCATTTTCAAAATTAATCATATTATCAATTTATTTGTTTACCCCTATTAACCCGACCCAAACTCGGACGGATACACGAATCCAACCAAAACACACCAGTACGACATCCAGTGCCTTGTCGGATAATTCGAAGCAATAGTTGACACCCAATGTCTCATCGGCCAAGCAGAAGTAAGTTGGTACCCAGTACCTCATCGAATCTATCCGAAGTAATGTAATGACACACAGTGTCTCATTGACTTGAGGTCGAAGTATCCCTGAACTCTTCCAATCCTATGGCATGCCAATTATATCCGACGCAACCCGACTAGTTAATAGGGTTTAAAATCACTTTTCATTTTCAACCAAAATACATTTTAATTCAATAATCACAAATCCTCAACTCAATATCATAATATCAAATTTTTATTTCATTCCACTTATCAAACACATTAAATAATAATTTCAACAATTAATATTTCATGTACTATCATTTCAATAACTTTCATATATAATTATTTCGATAACAATTCATAATCATAAATATACAAAATTTTCAGGCTATTTCATACATATATAAAATTTTCTTAAAATCAATTAATATCATAAACATGATAATTTATCATAAACATACAGCATTCATTCGTGGCAAGTTTTAATATCATGCATAAAATCAAAAACTAATGGATTCAATAGGTGGACCTAATTGTAAAAGTCACAAAAACATAAAAATTACAGAGAAAAATCAAAAATTCAACTCACATGTGTAAAAAATATGAATACCAGCTTAAGAGGGGGAAGTACTAACCAATAAAAAGATTCAGCTAATCTATGGAGGGGGAAGTATGGGTTTAATGGGATCGGTGGCTACATCGACATGTGTTAAAGGGAGTTCAGTTTTGGGAATAATTCCAAGAGTATTAAAAGAGAATGTACTATGTGGAACAACCATAGGTAAAGAATTACCAGTTTGAAGTATTCATGAACGGTTAGCGCTCATGTTTAATATTGTCAATGCATTCATTGCCTTATCTGGAGGTTTTGGTACATTAGAGGAAATATTTTACATAACCTTTTGGTCATCTTTTTTCAAACAAAAAAGCCCATTGGTTTGCTTAATGTTAATGGTTATTATAACAACTTGCTCTCATTTTTAAACAATGTTGTGGAAAGTGGATTTATGTTTTTAAAGGCAATGAATGACTTGATTACTGCTGTAACTGTTGATGAACTATTCGTTAAGCTTCAAGCTTTTAAGTACCATCCAGATTTAATCACTCAACTTATTTTTTTAATCCAGGAAAAAGAAAAGCGATTTTGACAAGTAAGAAATTGATTTAACTTTGTCTTTGTGATATTATCCAACTTTTGGGTTTAACTTATATTTATATTTATATATATACACATTGTTGTGTTTCAGTTGTAATAATCTTGACCAACTATCACAAGTGATATCCTCTAAACTTCACTCATGATTTGACATTGAGGATAATGTCCTAATTTGGTAGGGGGTAGGGGATACTTTTGTGAAATTCTAGTTTGCTTAAAAAAAATCATGAGTGGTTATTATTGTAAACAAGGTGATAGAGTATGGAAAATAATCTTGAGACTACACCTTATTAGAATGCTTACCCTTATCTTTTTAAAAGTTTTCTAAGTTAAATGTAAGTAAGGAATGAATAACATTCTTGAATTGGATCATTTTATGTTAAAATAGAGGATAAGGAGTAATCTTGACACTCATTTTACATTATTTTTTTTTATGTGTGATGTCAGTAAATGTTTTGCATCATCATTTAATATATCTAGTACTTTTAATATTTCAACATGCTTGCAAAGTACTAAAGTATGTGTGAATGCATGCATGAGATTTCTGTTGTTGCTGAAAAAAGAAAATGATTAATTAATTGCATGTGAAAATGTCATGTGGAGTTCTGGGTCACTTCGATGACTAATGTGACGTTGCAGATTTGAGTTGGACCGTCCTGGTCGGGTTTGGGGCACTATAAGCTCCGTATCTGAAATAATAAAAAGGGGTTTAGAGGGAAAATGTGGATGTGTGATTGTATTGGGGAGGTACAGAGATATTGATTGATATGTAATTTGCCCTCGGTATGGCATGTAAATGCAAACTGAGATTGGCGAATGGCCCTGACCTTGCGAGGGAACACGTAGGTGTTCAAATTAATAAGAAGATTTGAGGAGGTTTGGGAGGATAAATGTATATTGGCTCTACGAAGTGATATTGTGAAAATGGCTCTTCAAAGCATTGATTGGATCAAAAGCTAACACAAGGAAGGATCCATGAACTGTTTATGTTTAAGTATGGTTTACATAAAGTCTTACATGAGAAGTTATGATAGGTATCCGCACGTAAATTGTAGCTAATGTGTCTTGTTTCGTTAAAGAATTATACCTAGAACTGGATAATGTCCACCATTGTATAGTAACGATTTTGCGTTATGTATCTGCCAATGAATGGTACGAACTTGAAATGTCACGTCCGCAAGTAAATCCAAGTTACTTATCTTTTTGTGATATTTTCTTTTCTTTGGGAACCTTGTTAGAGAGGTTGTCATTTTATTGGAACTCACTAAGTTCAAATCGAACTTACCTCGTTTCTTTTCTACAAATTTCAGGAATTGTGGGTTCTCGTGGATCCTTGAAGACTCATCTAGAAAGTGGCTACAATTGTGAGCCTTGTGTTTGTTTTGTAACATGTATATATATTAGGATAGCTTATGGTAAAATTACTTGGTGTTTTAAAACGATGTACTGTAAACCTTAAAATTCTATTTATTATAATATGTACTCTTATTTTATTTTTGACTTGTTCCAAATCATTGTCCGCATTTAAAAATTCTTTTATTCAAAACCTCCTTTGTTTTAAAGAATGTTTGCTCAAGTTCTTTGGTAACACTGTTGTTTAACGGTGTGGCTGTCAAAATAGAAGGTGTTATAGCTTTGGTAAAAGTTAGAAGATTCTAGGTAAGCCATAAAAGATAAAGCAAAAAGTTATATCTAAACCTTTGAAAAAATAGAGTTGTAAATGTTATACCTTATCTTCAAAATGTATCAATTCTAGTAGTGAATTGGGAAATCCCTAGTGATAGAAAAATAAGGTTGTAGAGGTAGGCAATTAGGGTCGAACCACTATAAATTGAAGTGTTCATGTTTCTCTTCCTTATTCTTTTTATTTAGAAAAAGTTTGTAGAGAATTTTCAAAATTCCAATTCACCATTTTTTTGGTATTTTTGGGCTTAACAAGTTCCCTAAGGTCGGAGTACTCATCCAGAATTTTTCCTCGGACAAATACTTCTTGCCTCCTTTCATAGATGATATGCCCTAACTTAGGGCACTTATTGTTATAAATCATGATACAACGGAAGCTACCCTTAAGAATTTTTTAGTTTTTACTAATTTGGTGAATAAATATGTAAACGTGGAGGGTTAAATTTAATATTATACCTTATATATAAACACCAAATTTTAATGGAGGGGATATTTCACTCACTCATATGACGTATAAGGATTAATTTATCTATTTTTTCAATAGAGTAACTAAAATGCAATTCATGATATGGTACATGTGATACTTTTATCAAAAAATAAAGGCTTAATAATAAATTTGGTCTCTAATATTTGCATGTTCTGTCAAAATGGCTCTAATTGTATTTTTTAGCCTTTTCTGGCTGTCAACCTTTATTTTTTTTTCCAATCTGCTTTTTCTAACAGATATAATGAATAAATTCAAGATTCCAAATTTTCTTTTCCTTCAAAAGGTTTTAATATGTCATACGTTTGCTTACTCATAAGTTTTTCTATTGAGTTAATTTTTTAGATAATTACATTTATTTTCTTTAAATTAAGAATTATTTTTTTAATTTAATGTACTATTTATTAGCATTTTATTACGTAAATAATCAAATTTGTCATTAAGCTAAAAATAAATAAGAGACATTGTTTACAAATTGTGAATCTACCGACGTCGGCTACTTTATCGAACTTAAAAGTCATTACCGCGAGTTATGTATGATGATGAAGTTATTGGTGAGCGGAGAAAATTGGAAAATGCTGCGGCAGCCCTACTGTTGAAGTTGCAGGCAAATGGTATTAGTGTAAACTAGCTGAAAGAGTGCATGTAATATTAGTGTACAAAAATTTTTGAAGAATTGAATTGTTTGTTAGATTAATGGAACTCTTAACCTTTATTTGCTACAATGAACGTTTTCTTTTTCCTCTTTTGCGAGTAAAGTCAGAAAGATGGCCAAAGGTGACGCCATGGATGGGCGGCTAGGGAGCATTAATGGGTGACTTTTTGGACGCAATATTTGTATGGTAGGATTGGAAAACTTTGGAATCAGTTGGATGGATGGAGAGAGATAGGAGACCAATTTTGACCGAAATTGTTGGCCAATACAAATTCAATTTCAAACTTTTCTCTATTAAATAAACAAATTCAAATCATCTTTTAGTATTATATCACATATTTCTCTTTATTTTATAATTTTTTCATAAATTAATTTTAATGTAAAAAATATTGTTTACGTATATACAAAATGCAATATAAATATAGCACAATATTATATAGATGCAAAAAGATTAAATATTTATAGATTTGGATATAAATATTCAAAACATCCACATTGTTAGATTGGAGAGACTTTGTTGGGAAATTATAAATGGGAAGGTTTAGTTGAGATGTGATAATGATGAGAAAAGGTATTGGTTGGGCGAAGACATAGATTGATTGGTTTACTTTTTGGAGATTTGAGGCACGGTGAAGATGCCATTGCCAAGCAAAGGACTCTATTTTATATTATTTCTGGTTTTCAAGGGAAGAAAACGAGTGAAGAGATAAAAACGCGTGGACCCCATTTATTACACTCATGTGTGTTCACATTGCTCATTAGCCATTACTAAAATCTAAAGTACTAAATATTATAAAAAAAACTGCGTAAAATCACTTCAATTTTTCCGCCATATATTCTTGATTCTTTCCCTTTATATATATATATATATATATATATATATATAAATATTTTACTAAAATATTTATCATCACCTTAACCCTAAAATTTTCTATATACAAAATATTTTCCCTTTCACTGCTATATTTAAGTTTGTTAGAAAAACAATTTGTTCAGAAAGAAAAATTCTTTACTCTTTATAATAACTTTCGTTTAGAGCACCAACAATTATAAATTATGAAGTATATTTTTTACTCAATTAATTCCATCTAATAAAATTAATTTTATTCCTACACAAAATAAATATAATAAATTTTAACTAAGATATTACTTTAATAAAATGTTATTGTAGATGTCTCGAATATTATTATAAATATAAAATAATCTATCTCTAGAATTTTAATAAATAAATGAAGGTATATCGAATCTAATTCCAAACCCTGCAATATCCATTTACTTAAATTGCAATTTTCAGTCGGAAAAATATAGATGGTCGTATGAAAATGCATACTTGTTCTCCCTCTTTATGGTCGTATCGTCTTTTATTTCTTTACAGTATGGTCACTTTGCATGTATAACAACCTTAGCATTTAAGAGAATCATAATTTGATGATATTTTATCATTTTAATATAACCATACGTCATAATCAACGTCAATAATAACAATAGGAATTATCGCAAAGTAATGAGAAAGAAAAACAAGAACACACAGATTTTACGTAAAAAAACTCTTATCGGGAAAAATCACGGGTAGAAAAGGAGAAATTCACCATGTTGAAAAACACACAATACAAGAGGAGTTTTACTACATCTGTTTAAGGCTAAACAATCTTGTTATAATCAGTGTCTAATAGAAGAAGTATTGTCCCATACGGATTTAACTTGTGCGGCATGGTCCGTATCTTTGTCCCCACGTATCCCTCTATTTTATTTATTTAACAAGTGACGAGATTCGATTCACACAACTCTAACAACATATTATATCATGTGCCTTGGAATAAGTTGTGGTTGATTTACTTTATCTTCCTTTCTAAATTATGAGATCAAATATTAGTAGAATAAGGATTGAAGTAAGAAAATAAATTTTAGAGGGTGATGTGAGAAAATTTGTTATGCAAGTGCATGCATTAAATCAAGTAATAAAGAATAAGAAGACCAAATATTAAGTTGTTAACTACAAACTATTTAATTTTGTCTAATCCAAATTAATAAAGTAATTTATAATTATTACTAAAATTAAACTAAGCAAATTATAAAAATTTTATTAAACTAAAATAATGAAAATCTATAAGTTTCTCAATCAATTTCAAGATCTTGGTACTCTAACTTAACCTAATCCAATTATTTAATAAATTAATTAGTTCTTATTTACTTGTTCGATATATGTAATTACTAATCCAACTATGTTTCTATGTTAAGTAAGTTGGGCGAAGTCACTACGATCAAATCTATTGGATTGATTAGGGCATTAACTATATTCCCATCCTAGTTGCTATTCTACTTGCAAATTAATTCGTTTGTTGGCATTACTAAATTTAATCCTAATATATTTTGTCAAAATCTAAATATTAATTTTCTTCCAAGATAAATCAAAATGATCCAATTAACACTTTGTGGCCAACAAACAAATTAAGTAAACACAAGATTTAATAAAAAATTAACAAGGATCGAAATAATTGAAAATAGAATATAAATCTAGAGAGAAAAACAGTTATTGATCTAATGTTGAGTGCTGTGAATCTCTTCTTCTTTTTCTCTTTGGAAGCTTGAGGGTTCCTTTTGTTTTAAGAGAATTGTTCTTAGCCTCTAGGTTTATTTCTTCTACTTTTTTTTTTCTTCTCTTAATTTTTTTCCCTTAAATCATATCACCCGTTATTTTTAATATTTTAATCGTTCTGCTCCACATGACGCAAAATTAATGTGGAACAGATTGCTTGTTATTTGAAATTCGGAAGATTTCTCTTTACTATTTTTTACTTTATATTTTAAGCCTTCTATTTTTTATCTAAAATCTACAATATGGAGAAGAAAATAATAAATAAATTTGAAGTAACTCTAAAAATGATAAAAATCAAATAAAATATAACTAAGTTGAAGAAAAGCAATAAAATGTAATAAAACTAACCTAAATGTTAAAATGATTTCTTAAAATGTTATAATATAATGTGAATTTTTAAGGGAGAAATTAAATTTTATAATATTTTAATATTTAAAAAATTGAATTGAATTGAATTAATTTTTTATTAAAAAACCCCTTGTAGAGTTATTGTTGCAAAAGAGGGTGGTTTTAAATTTCATGTATGTATTGTAGAGTAACTGGCGGGGGGAGTTGACCCATTCAAGTTTCATCTGTTATCCCTTTATTTTACGAAATCAGCACGTCTTTTGCACCTATTGCTATAAACAGCCAGCTCTAGTCTTTACTACTACGTAACCTATAATTGGAATCCAAAACAAGTTAGCGCAATTGATCGGAGCCGATCAAGAACAGACACTCAATCACACCTCCCATGATTTTATACTTCCAGCCACCGGAATCTTTTATATAGTATGGACACCACTCTTTCTTCTAATTAAGCTATGATTAGCCCTTTTCTAATAATAATAATATAGACGGCTCTATGCTTTGGCTTAAGACTTTTAATCACATCAATCCTCATCTCATTGCTCCACTTTCTTTTCTTTCCTTTTCCGCTCTCCCTTCCAAAACTCTTCAGTGTGTGGCTTTAATTTAGGTTTTGAACCCTCTTTTGACTCTCTCTTCTTTTCCATTGAAAACCCAGAAACTAAATGCCTTTCTTCACTTCATACTTTGCTTGAATTACAGATTCCAATCTTGGCAACTCATTTGGGATTTTTTCATCAATTGCAAAACCCAGTAAGGATTTCAACTCTTCTTCTTCTTTAATGTATGTATTCAATAGTTTTAGTATAAATTACAGCTTTCTAAGGGTTTTTTTTTTTTTTTTTTTTTTGGTTTAGGTTTCAATGGCGATTTAGGATTGAACTCAGTACTAACTCTCCTACGAAGAGACTGACCACCGACTAAAGCAAGACACGATGGCGTTAAACGAAATGTTCGTCGGAGAAATCGTAACGGAACTTCTTAAGCAGTTAAATGCTATCTCACACAAATCCTGCTTCTGCAAATCTAGTGCGGACAATCTCATCACAAGCATCCAAGAACTCCTTCCCATTATCGAAGAACTCAAATACTCCGGAGTCGAACTCCCTGCTTTCCGTCAATCTCAACTCAACCGTTTTTCAGAGACCTTACGTGGCGGCATCGAATTGGCCCGCAAAGTCCTGGAATCTGGCCGATGGAACGTCTACAAAAACCTACAGCTGGTAAGGAAGATGGAGAAGCTTGAGAAACAAGTGGCGAGGTTCATTAGCGGGCCGATGCAGGCCCATCTATTAGCCGACGTGCATCATATGAGGTTCGAAACGATGGAACGGTTCAACCGGTTGGAACAGCGGCTAGATTCGATGAAGACTGGATCGGGAAGGTGGGTTGAAGAAGCAGTTAAGAGAATGGAAGTGGAAGGGGATTCTAATTTGGGGGGTTTTAGTGGAATTGGTTTGGAATTAGGGAAAGATAAGGTGAAAAAGATGATGATTGAAAGGGATGATTTAAACGTTGTTGGAATTTGGGGTATTGGAGGATCAGGGAAAACAACTTTGGCTAATGAAATTTGTAGAGATAATCAAGTTCAAAGTAAGTGATGATGATCCATTAGGTTCTTTTTTCGTTGTTAAAGGCTGATTGATTATCAAAGTACTAACAGGTTCTGTTTTTTGTGTTTTTTTAAGGTTACTTCAACAACAGAATTTTGTTCTTAACTGTATCACAATCACCAGATCTGGAACAGCTGAGGGCAAAAATATGGGGATTTATTACAGGAAACGAGCCTTTGAATTATACTAGGAAATCGCAGTGTGAGTGGGGAAGTGGACCGCAAGCTCTAGTTGTTTTGGATGATGTCTGGTCGTTGCCGGTACTCGAACAATTGATTTTCAGGGTCCCGACATACAAAACCCTGGTAATTTCAAGATTTAAGTTCCCAAGACGTGTTGTTAATGAAGTTTATGAAGTTGAGTTGTTGGAAGAAGATGAATCAATGTCCCTGTTTTGTCATTCTGCTTTCGGACAGAAGTCTATTCCTCCGACAGCCAACGAGACTTTAGTCAAGCAGGTAATAATGCATTTAAAGGACAAGTGATTTATGTAGTTTATAGCTGCCATTTATCTTTGCTGATGTTTGTGAAATTCTGGATTTGATAGATTGTTGATGAATGTAAAGGACTTCCTTTGGCACTTAAAGTCATCGGAGCTTCCTTGCAAGATCAACCTGAAATGTATTGGATAAATGCCAGGAAAAGGTTATCACGAGGAGAACTGATCTGTGAGTCCCATGAAAATAAGTTGCTTGATCGAATGGCAATGAGTGTCGAGTGCTTGAAGAAGAAGGTTAAGGAATGTTTCATGGATTTGGGATCATTTCCAGAAGACAAGAAAATCCCCCTTGATGTTCTTGTAAACATGTGGGTTGAAATCCATAACATCGACGAGGAAGAAACTTTTACCATTCTTATGGAGCTATCTGATAAGAACCTACTCACTCTGGTGAAAGATGCACGGTACATTACTTAATAATTTGAGTGGCTTTACTTACTCGAGATTTGAGATTGTTAATTTATTTGTTTTTCGGAATCATATTCCACAGGGCTGGAGAGGCATATTGCGGCTACCATGAAATCTGTGTAACTCAACATGATGTGTTGAGAGACCTTGCTCTTCATTTAAGCAGTCAAGGAGAAGTGAATGAGCGGAAGTGGTTACTTATGCCTAGAAGAGATACCGAACTTCCAAGAGACTGGGAGAAAAATGCAGATCAACCATTCAACGCTCAGATTGTTTCAGTTCATACAGGTACTATGATCACTTGTTTCGAATTTTCGATACAGTTATTAGCATTTCTTTACAGTTGCTGATTATTTTTTATTTTCATCAACCGATAGGAGAAATGAGGGAAATGGACTGGTTCCACATGGAGTTCCCTAAGACAGAAGTACTCATCCTAAATTTTTGCTCGGACAAATACTTCTTGCCTCCTTTCATAGATGATATGCCCAAGCTTAGGGCACTTATTGTTATAAACCATGGTACAACTGAAGCTACACTTGAGAATTTTTCAGTTTTTACTAATCTAGCAAATTTGCGGAGCCTATGGCTTGAGAAAGTGTCCGTTCCTCAATTATCCAATGCCACTGTTCCATTGAGGAACTTGAGGAAACTATCCATGGTTCTTTGCAAGGTTAGTAACAGCCTTGATCCAGCAGTGCTCGACCTGCCCCAGATCTTCTCTCGTCTATCCGAGCTCGTAATTGATCATTGTGATGATTTGGTTAAGCTACCATTAAGCATTTGTAAGGTGAATTCACTTCAAAGTCTGAGTCTAACCAACTGCCACCGATTACGGGAATTGCCTGCTGATTTAGGTATGCTGAAGAAACTACAGATACTTAGGCTTTCTGCTTGTCCAGAACTTAAGATGCTCCCTCCTAGCATCGGTGAGCTTGTCGGGTTAAAATACCTTGATATTTCAGAATGCGTTAACTTGAAATGTCTACCGAAGGAAGTAGGTAAATTAGTTAGCCTGGAAAAGATAGACATGAGGGACTGTTTACAAATAGTGAATCTACCGACACCGGCTGCTTTATCGAACTTAAAGTCATTACAACGAGTTATCTGTGATGATGAAGTTTTTAGTCAGTGGAGAAATCTGGGAAAGACAGTGCCAAACCTACATGTCCAAATTGCAGAGAAATGGTATAGTCTGGACTGGCTGAATAGCTGAAACAATGCATGTAATCTATCCGTGAATATCAGTGTACATAATTTTGCAATGTTTTTTAGATTAATGTAACCCTTAACCTTTCTTTGCTACGAGGAACAACTTTTTTTTTTCCTTTGCAAGAAAGGGTATAAATTTTTTTTCCCTGAGTGGATACAAAGAGGAGCCAAAAGGGAAAAGGCGACACGGACAGCGTGGATGGGCGGCTAGGTAGCGTAGATGAAATGGGTGACTTTGGGATTAGGAAAACCTATCAAAATAGTTATTTTTGTTTATTTCATATCATATTTTAATCACTTAACATGTTGTAGTATTTTATATTTATTTTTAGTCATTTTTTTTCATTGAAGAAAGGGTAAAATTTTTTTATATACAAATACAATTTATAAAAGTTAAAACTTAATTTAAAATCTAATTTAATAAAAATAATATTTTATTAAGATAATAAATTTTTACTAATATTTTATGTATTGCTAATTATAATTAAAATATATATAATTTTTAATATGTTAAATTATACATAACTATTGATGCTATATCTTGTATTATAATCTATAATATAATATATATTTATACTTATAAAATAGTATATTTTATTATATAATATTATATCACACGTTATAATAGTAGAGTAGTACATATTATATTAATAGTTTATATATATGATTAAATATTATAATATCATGTAATAATATATTTTTTATTATAATATATGATAAAATAATAGGCATATATAATAGTAGCACATTATATATTATTATTTATTATATTAGTTGAAATATGCTCTAAGTCTTTATACTTTTCGTACATTTGAAAGTTTGTCCTTCTACTCTATTATATAATGTTATATCATATCAAATACTATACTTATAGTTTATATATACATGCATTGATGATTAAATATCATAATATCATGTAATACCATATCTTTTATTATAATCTATATTATAATGATAGTTATACATGTTTTAATATTTTTAGTAATAGTTATATATGTATATATATTATATTACATGTTGGTAGTCAATTTCGGTTTCAATAATAGTTATATAATAAATTATTATCTCATCATTAAAGTTTAATTTTTTATATTTTAATAATTAATAATTTTATATATTTATTATACAAATATATAACTATAGTATTAAAAATATTTAATATGAAATTAATGTTTTTAAAAATTTATTTCAATTTATAATTTAACATAAAAAAGTATTATTAATTAATTTTCCTATTAATAAGATTTTAATATAAATATACTATGGTTATGAATACATGTTCAAAATATAAAGAATTATTATTTAATATTATTTTTAATAATATCATAAATTTATATTAATTATTAATGTCTATTATGGCTGTTCAGTTATAAGATCAAGTTTTTTTTTCGGTTTTGCGTTGGATTTATCTCAAGCTTGGGCTAGATCGATATCGGCCTCGGATCTATTATGGGCTTGGGCTTTCTTGGGCACAGATTTGTTACGAGCAAACTTTTAGGCCCAGGCTTGATTTGCCAACTCTAGTTACAAGTATAAATATACATGATTAAAAAAATTTTATTGAATGGTAGTTTTTTTTTTTAGGCATAATGATTTATTTGATCTTCCATCTTCACAAGAAAAAAAAAGTCATTTTAGCTCTTCATTTAATTTTTTTTATCTCTTTCAATTCTTAAACTTTCATTGATTATTAAATCACCCCAAAATAGATGAAAAAATTAACATTTGTCAACTTTGTTGATATGATATCCAAGTGTATGTCACACTAGCAATTAATTAAATTTGTTTAAAATTTAAAATATTAAAAATGTTTTTTTATAAATTTTATACTTTTTGAATAAAATTTATTTTTAAAATTTAAAAAAACAATTAATTACTAATGTATCATACATATAGATAAAAAATTAATTAGTTTTAAAAAATTAGATTACCATGTCAACAAATATTAAAATTTTCATTTATTTTGGGATGATTTGATAATCAGTACAAGATTAAAAGTTAAAAAAGATGAAAAATTAAATAAAAAAATAAAATTATTTTTATAAAATTAGAAGGTTAAATAAATCATTATATCAATAATTTTTCTTTTTTAAAATAATTAGAGTGACGTGTTGGTCATATTATCCATATTTTGTGTTCAACTCCATAGACGAAGTACAAGTGATGTTAAAGAAGTTTGGCCATTTTTAAAACTAATCTTGAAAAAATGAATGCGTATCACTTTACTACTCTAATTCAAGGCTACATCATTAATTCTACTCTCCGTTTTCTCTAGAATCGATTTTTATTTTATTTTATTTTAATCTTCTATAATTCATAGTTATGATATAACCATGTTTTTAAGTAAAATTATAGGTATTTCATATAAGCATGTCTATTAACTATTATTTCAATAAAATGTTTAATTTTCACACGAAAAATCTATTAACCATATGTTATTAAATGAAAATAAATTTTTAATGAGTGGAATTAAATACATCAATTTAATAAACTATTAAGTTTTCTAATTAAATATTCTACTATGAATCTAGAACATTATAAACTTATAAATTGATTACTTTAATTTAATAACTTATGATAAATTAATTAATTTAATTTGATAACCCATTGAGCTTGTTAGTGTTATGAACATTATAATTAACCATGTGAAAGAATGTAAAATAAAATATGCATAGAAGTAATAATGCATGCATCATCTTTTAATTTTGTTGATTTGATTCCCACTTTTTTTTTTCTTTTTTAAAACATAATTCACACTTCCTTTATTTGATGGAAATTCATGATATGAATTTTATGGTAGGTTTACAACAATTATCTCTCTATAAATGTATAACATCCAGCTCTCTATTACAGAGAGGGTTGATTGTAGTACATGTTAGACCTGGTCCAAATTGATTAGATGTTAAACAAAAATTTTAAAATTTTTATTTGTGAATTATTATATGATAAAAAATATAAAATTGTAATAGTGAAATAAGTTATGAGCACTTGAAATATGTTCAATATTGCATGCCTCCACACCTGACCACTGAAAATTGCATGGTTTGGCATTACATTTGAAGTATTAAATATTACATAAAAAGAGTTAGATTTCATTCTACACATTTTTATTTTTGGATTAATTCGTAATTACACGGTTATCAAAATTATTAATTTAACTGTTAAATCATAAATTAAATTAAATTTAAAAAGAAAAATAGAATGATAATATTCATTTAATAATTTAAAGAAAAGTAAGCAATGTGCGCACATTTGAGTGTTGGTTGAATGTAGGAAGGAATGGGATCCGATCCACGCGTTTTTATGTCTTCCTTTTCTTGGCTTTGATAAAATTAAAAAAAGAAAAAAGCTTTGCTTGCTTGTTTGGTCAGTTGCACTTAATTATACATAGCAAAAAACATTTCTCCAACTTGTATTTTAAGTTAAACCTATTCAAGATGAGCTTGGAATCGCCTAACTTATTAATCAAAATCATGCTTCTCTTTCATCTTCTTAATCTAAATATAAATAGAAAAATTAATGTCTCTTAATTTTGCAACCGTGACATCGACATAATAATTTATGTGTATGTCATATTAATAATTAATTATTTTTAAAATATTTAAAACAATAATTTATAATTTCTATTCTTTTTAATAATAAATTTTATATATTCTTAATTTTTTTTACTTTTTGAAAATTTTCAAAATTAATTAATTAATTAATTCCTGTCATGACACTTCATGTGTATGCCATATTAGTAAAATTAACGAAAATTAATTTTTTTATTCATCTTGACGTGATTTAACCAACTTCATAAGTTTAAGAATTAAAAATGACGAACTAAAATAATTTTTTATAGTGTTAAAAACCCAAATAAATCATTATATCTTTTCATGACAGCTCTACATCTTTCACGACCACCACGTCACTCTCGTTACCAAGCACCACTATGAAAATTGTTTTAGAATAAAGTTTTTAGATTCCGTAATTATTGTAAAAAATATATAAATAAAAATTAGTTAAATGTCTTCACATAATATCAAAAAGTAAAATTTAATAAATAAAAAATACAGATAAGCTTTCTCGTGGAATTTTTTAATTTTATTATTAATGTACTTAATAATAAATTTTTAAAGATTAAACTATATAATTGGTAATTCAATTTTTAAAAGTTCTTATTTTGGGCATTGAAAAAAAATTCATTTTAGGTAGTATTGTTAAAAACCATTTTCATTTTAGGCACTACCGTTAAAAACTATTTTTATTTTGATAACTCGTAGTTAATTCAATGTTACTGTATATTCATTTTAGCCACCTAACTTTAATTAGTTTTCATTTTGGTCAACAAACTCTAGTAAGTTTCTACTTTGGTCATTTATTTTAACTTTTTAATTTCTTTAGAATTCATATTAGTTTTTTTAATAAAAGGGAGAATTTTGGGTATATAGGGAAAACTTTAGGTTTTTACAAATGTTTTTTAAACCGGACAGATGGTTGAATTGATTAGGCCACTAGTTTACCGATCTAACTGATCTTATTAACATATTATTAAAAAAATTAAAAAAAAAACTTAGCTCAACCATCGGTTCAATTGGTTCAACCGTTTTGTATCGATTCTCGATCTAACCAATTTAAAGCCACTGTCTCGACCGATACCCCGGTCGATCTTGTTTGATTCAAACAACACTGGTTTTTACGTGAAAATATCATTTATCTTTTTAGTTTTCTTTAAAATTTAACTTTTTCAGAATTATTTTATTTTTTAATAAAAGGGAAAAATATGGGGTTTTACAAGGAATTAATTGGGTTTTACCGGAAAGATTGGGTCTTTACCGGAAAATTCATTTATCTTTTTAATTTCCTTTAATCTTTTCATTTTCTAGAAATTAATTTTGAAGTTTTTCCTAGTAAAGGAAAAACACTCGGGGTTTTACTAAAAATTACCTGGGTTCTTAGAAAGAAAACTTTGAGTTTTTACATGAAAAACATTTTATCTTTTTAATTTCATTTTTCTCCTCTTTTAAAATTAATTTTAGTTTTTTCAATAACAAGGGAAAAATGTTTTTTCCAGTGAATTACTTAGATTTTTACACGAAAAAACCTATATTTTTACCAGGAATTAAGTTATAAGAAAAAACTTAAGTTTCATCTTCGCAATTGAATAACTCTATTTCTTGTCTTTTGAAAAAATAGAATTAATTTAAAAAAAATTAGTGATCAAAATGAAAATTTAATGGCAAATGATTGAGATGAATATATAATAACATTGAATTAACAGCATGAGACCAAAATGAGAATAGTTTTTAATGGTAACGCCTAAAATGAAAATAGTTTTTTTATCGTGGTGCTAAAATAAAAAAAAATTATTTTTCAGTGCTCAAAATGAAAATTTGTGAAAGTGGACTAATTGTGCAGTTTACTCTTAAAAAAAAAAAAAAAAAAAACTAAAGTTTTTGAGTGATGTAAATATGGATGATTGTTCACAACCATTTTCTTAATTAGGGGTAAGCAATCGATCAGTTTAGTAAAAAAAGAAAAAATTGAAAATTAATTAACCAACTTTACAATTTCCTAAATTGAAAATAAAAAACACACACCAAAAACTAAACAACCTTATCTCAAAATTGAATTAACCAAATCAACTTAATTAAATTGATTCTAGTTGATGTATTTTTGTGAAACCATAACGAAATATGAATGAAATATTTCACAAAGTTACAAACACTAAACATATAACATTTATTAATCTTTAATGATATATCAACTCCAGAAGAGATAGTAGATAGTATTTCTTAGATGTGAATGAGACCAAGAGATTTCCTTTTAAGAATATCAATCAATGCAATACATTGAAGATGTACTTACCTTTATTTTTATCTACTTCACCAATTCACCATCACATTACCATTTCGTTAATCCTAAGCCAGGAAAAGTGCATTAAATTAGTTTGTTCAAAGATATTGAAGTTTACTTTTCCTTTTAATGATTTTATAGTTGATAGTGCTAATAATCCATATCTCTGAGTAATTTGGTAATTACATACCTAGTAAGATTGCAACTTATTCAATTATAGTCCAAGAATGATTTCCTAAATGCATTAGTTTTACTCATCAGGTATCTAGAGACATGAAATATAAAAATCTCCAATACAAAACATGATTTGACTTAACTTTTACAAATACAAGGTAATCGACAGAAAGAGAAGGAGAAGAATCTCAAAACAAACAGGTTGAAGGTCCATCTTTGCCTAAAATTAGAAGCATGGCCAGCCTATGATACAAGTTTAACAAGAAACAGAGATCCTAACACTGCTGTTATCATACGGTAAAGGATCTAAAGCAAATGCAAATGAGTGGAAGCTCTTTCATCACCCCCTTTTTTCTTTTCTTTTTTTCTTTTTGTAAATATTATTTACAAATCCAATCCAAGGTGGGTTCGACATAAGTGACATGCATATGTTACACAAATCAACCGAAGATTCAACAGACAGATAATGGCGTATAGCATTGATCTGTAAATATCACCAAAAACAAAAACATCTTACAAGGTTTTCCACTACCATTTGACATCCAATGTCAGAGCCTCAGGAGGGACAAGAATGGATGGGAACTTTGTAAAAGAAATGTTTGACAATAAATTACTCCATGAGACTGTATCTACACTAACAAAAGGTCGGACCTTCTTTATCGTAATGGGCTTCAATTTGTCTCCTTCAACTCTTGTCATTACATCAAACCATAGTCTCTCAACAGTTGGCTTTGTCCTCCATTCAACTAACATACTGTGAACACTCTCATTGTTCCCAATTTCTTTTTCCAACTCTAACTGGAAATGAACGATAGGTGATGCTTTAATTTTCACATTAAGAGAGCCTAAAAACTGCTTCTGATTGTTTCTATCACCTAGAAATGTCCTAAGGATTTTTTGTAACCTGGCTATCCTCAAACTTATAGAATCTATGGGGCAAGATTGTTTCGTGTAACCATCACTGCCATAACACTTTTCAGGCAGCAGCTCAATAGTATCCTTGGATGGGAAATGAGCTTCAATATGGGCATCAGGGTTCCGAGTTCGGTAGGCAGCAAGAGACACCGACCCTAAAACATGCACAGGAAGTAATGACCTACAGAATGAATGCGAGAAGGGCCAATATCCACTACTCTTCTCCTTGACACCATTTTCAGGTAAACCGAAATTAAACGTATGGAAAAGAGAGATCTCTTGAGCTCCAGTTACTTGCAAAGTGATGCCGTGACCAACAAGGACTCGTTTCAGATCAGTATGTGAAGTGTTCAGCTGATGACCAAATACCCAAGCTTCAGACTACTACTATTGATAACTATTATTTGCAAAGGTCCAATTAAACACATAATTCAAATCAAACATTGATTAAGATAACTTTAAACTCTAAGCTATCTCTAAAGATTAACTAAGCCCCTCCCCCCCCAAACCAAAAAAAGAATAAACTCATTTCTATGTAATTGATGAGGAATTAAAATAAAAGGGAAAGAAGAGAAGCATACCGGAAAGAGGAGGGAAGCTTGGTGACCGGGAGAGAGGTGTAACTCGAAGGGACCTTCCATCGTAAAAGGCTCGAGTACGGCCGAGGAATTAATTTCATTGACAAAATCAAGAAAATCGTCGCTACTTCGTCTGGAAAACTTTTTCAAGTAAGAAACTTTGTCGGGGAATTTGAAGAGCAGATGAGTTTTTCCAAATCGGATCCGGAACTCGTATCTTTTGCCAGTCCCGAATCTAACCTTACTCAATTCCAGTTTTGAAAAATTAAGCCCTTCCAGCTCCCATTTCTGCTTCAAAGCAATCTTCTCAATTACATCCTGATACGAAGGAGAAAAAACAAATTTAATGAGTATTAAGAAACTTTAATATCAATTATTTCTATTAATTTGATTTTTTTTTCTTACCCGTAGGATTTGGGGATTGTTTGATTGGAGAGGATTGAAAGCGAAGGATAAGATCTGAGAGAAAAGGAAGAAGAGGAGAAACGAGAAAACACGGCGGCTCCTCATCGGTGATGGTTGCCGATGGTGCTGCGTTACCGGAGTTTAGGTTAGTGTGTACCGGATCGTAGACGATCAGATGAGTCACTCACTCACTCAACTCGCTCGCTTTGAACTACGTTTCCGTAACACGTTTCTGGGGTTGAAGTTGAAATGACAGTTATGGGCTTGTGGGCCCAATCTGAGTACTAAGTTGGCGCTGATTTCATGGTCACGTACTCACGTTTAATGGGTGGTCCGAAATTGACCGTCTTTCCTATTTCTATTAAGAATTAGATATAAATAATAACTAGTTTTTTTAATGCATTATGAAATAGAATTACCACTTAGTTGGGTTCAAAAATTAAAAGAATTTAGATAAAATATAAAATTCCAAAAATAATGATTATATATACAATCATTAACTTAATAACAATTAAATTTATTACTCAAAACCTAAAAAAATATTTACCCAACTAAATAACTCAACCCAAAATATAAAATTTTAAAAATTATATTTAATACAATAAAATATTTATTATTTTTGTTTGTGTTTTTATAATAATAAAACATTTATTATATTTATTATATTATTTTCTAATATAAATATTTTTTAATGTGTTAGAAAACTTTTATTTTAGCATTTCTTGTGCATTTAATGTATTATATTTTTTCAAGAATTATTTTTAAAATAAAAATTAATCTAAAAAATTTAAATATGGGCGGATCAGGTTGGGTCCAGGTTTATCTTTCTTAACTTGAATCCGGTTTGGAGAAAAAGGTAAGCTTATTTTTTGAGTCGGGCTTAAGCTTAGAAAATTAATTTAGATACCTTGCATGGGCTTAGTCCGAACCTGACCCATGAACTCCTCTAGCATAAATTAATATTATGCATTTAATTAAATAAATTATATTAATTTATTTAAGTATGTTTTTAATAATTTGTAATATTATAATTCGATAAGAATTTTGTAAATATAAAGAATAATAATTTAGATAAAATGAAATTATTTTTTAAAGTAATAATTAATGTATTTAATTAATAATGTAGAAAACAATGAAATGTTAATTTAATATAGGGGCGAAGTTAGAAATTTTTTTGGGGGTCGGAATTAAATTATATATTTTATGTTAATAAAAAAATGTAACTTCACAATTTTAATAGTTTATAACTTTATAATTGTTAAAGGATTGAATCAAAATTTTATCATTTTTGGGGTCAAAATATAATTTTATCATTACTAAATTAAAATTTTATAAGCTATAAAATAATCTAAATAGAAAATTTTCTATTTTAGGGTACCAAGGCTTCGCCACTGATTTGAAGCAAGTTTATTAATAATTGGATTCTAATTGGTGTGCTTGATTTTTCGAAATTAAGGTACTTTCTATTTTATTTTATGATTTGTGGAGATTATTCTTTTAAGATTTGTAATTGTCTCTCTCAACAATATTTGTAGTTAAGTATATTAGTTGGTAATAATAATGTGTAAATAAACATACATGGTTATGCAGGGTGTGTGCATTCTCATTTTTAAACCAATTAATAGGTACACGTGAAGTGCGCAAAATTCCCATATTTTAGGGCAAAACATTGCTAAATATGGTATAGTTTTTAGGAATGCTAAAGCATATATTGTTGTACAAAAATGATAAAATTAATAAGCCATATTATTATGAAAGATGTAAAATATAATATAAAACGATGCAATTATTTTATTCTATTAATCAATACTTGAATAAGTTATGTAATTCTATTTAATAATTCTGAACTTCTTTAAGTTTAGTTCTTTTTGTAAAAGAGCCAACTCCTCAAATAATATTTATTTCTTTAATGTAACAAGTTGCTTAAGAAAAATATATAAATATATATATATATGTATGTAATTATACCAAATATATTTTTATTGATTTTTAGGGTTTTGAATTTTTAAACCTTTTAAAATATTTTTTTAAAGTATTTAATTTCTTAAAATGTGTTTTGAGACAATTTTAAATTTCATATAAATTCTTTTTAATAATTTTTTAAATGGTATTAAATTTTGTTTTTAAAAAATTTTAATTGTATTTGTAACACCTCATACCTAACTCGATTATCGAGTTCGAATTACAAGATGCCACATTCATTGTCAGAGCAACTAAGATAAATTATATACAAATTCAACCATTATAAATTTAGATACACATATTATATACATATAATGCAATACAAAATCATTTTTGGGTCATATACGAGCTTACAAAAGCTCATTACTATCTTAAGGTCGAAAGGACTAAATTGTAAAGTTATCAAAATATTTCAAGCCAGTGTCAAAACATCAGGGTTGCGGTGTTGCGACCCCTAAAATAGTAAGCAAGCTCCCCAACTTGAGGACCAAATTGCAAAGTTTTTAAAACATTACAAAGTCAATGTCACGACATCAAACATGAGATGTTGCACGAAGATAGAAGTGATCATGGGTTGGGCCAAGTATGGGCTGGGCCTCAACATGATTTTAGGCCCGTTTTCTAAGCTTGGGCTCAACTCGAAATGAAAAATGGGCCTAAATTTTTTCCCAAGCTTGGCCCATCAGTATTAATTTTTTTATATTATTTTTTTATATAAATTTTTTTAAAAAATATAATACATCAAATACACTAAAAATATTAAAATAAATGTTTACCAATAAATTAAAAATAAATTAAAAAATTATTTAATATTTGTTCTTAAATAACACTAAGATAGGTGCAACTTAGCAAGCAAATGCCTCTAAAATAGTAGCAAAATTAACAATAAAACAAGAGTTGTACAATAATCAAATAATAACAAAAAAATAGTAATAATATAATAGCGAAATGACAGCAAAAATAATGGCAAAATAGAACAAAAATAGTGGAAACAACAATATTTTTTTGCAAATTCGAGCTGAGTTTAGATAAAAAAAAGCTTACCTGAGGCCTGGACCGTTTAGAAAATGAGTTTTTTTTTTTTTTGCCCAAGCCCATTTTTGAGGCCTATATTTTTGCCCAAATTGTCCCACTTTTCCGATAGGCTGGGTAGCCTAGCCCATGGTCAGATCTACACAAGGACAGTTGGCGTCGCGATTTCCTGGATAGAATACCACAACTCCAATTTTCATTTGTTTCCAACCTATCATATGACAACAATAATTGGTTTTACAACCCCAATTAACCATCTAACATATTTAACAAGTTATTTATACAACACTAAAATAACAAAACAAATTTCATGCATGAATGACCATGTCCCGATGTCTGTGCCCCAGGCTTGTAAATCTAAAATTAAATGTAAGAATTGAAATGCAGTATCTGCAAGTGTACAGATCAAATTGCAATATAGTTTAAAGTGTTTACAATGGAACATAAGGAAGTATTACGAAGATTATACCTAAGGGAAGTTTGTCTAAACTAAATTGCAATTCACACACTACTAAGTCTAAATAGTAATCACATAATAATTATATTACGACAGTAAATAATAAAAAGATGATATAAAAGAACATAATCAAAACTAAAATAAACAACATAACTTCAATCAATTTGAGCAAACAAAAGATTAACTCGTATCCGTGTTCATGATTAACTTCAAATTCAAGTTTTAACAAATTAGCTAACGATTAACCTAGTTAATACCTTTTAACGTATAACTAAATTAAATGATTAATGTAACCTACTTATCTTTCGACATGATAGCTTAAACCGAGATAGATTAAGTGGTGCTCAGTGGACTACCCTTTCAGCCTTATCTACCTAAGTTACTTCCTATGGTCATCAATCCTAGGGTTTAATTTTGCTTAACCTATGTTAACTAATTTGGAGTAAATCCTAAACCCTTAGCCAATCACTCCCACTTCCACATGTTAATCTCCCTAGGGTTCTTAGTTCATGGTCATACTGGATGTGAATTTCCCTAATTGGATTTTAAACATTCAATTGAAAAGAAAAAAAAAAAAAAGAAAAGAAAAAGAGAAAGAGAATTTGAATCCAAAATTGTGTGTTGAAGATTGATCTGTAAAATCATTAGAAAAATGTTGATTGTGATTCAATTGGAGCATAAACGAAGTAAACAAATAGAATTGCAAAAAGAAACTAAAAATTAAACTAGAAAATCAATTGAATAGAAAAATCTCAATGTAAACCCTAATTCTAAGAATAAGAAAATTCAATAATTTAAAGAAAATCCCCCTAATTAAGTCCTGAGCACTAAAATTTATAGTCTCCTTGTTAAATGACCAAATTAGGTCATTATTTAATATGACAAGCTTTATGGTTTTCATTTAATAGCTCATTATTTAATAGCACATCAGAAGAATGAAAAGTTAAAAAGAGTTTTTTCTAATAAGTTCTCATCAATAATATTCTCTCCACATAATGTTAATTCAAGAACTTATCATAAATATTGCAGAGTTATACTCAATTACAATTTTAAAAATCTTACAACTTTAGATGCATCTAATGATAATGAGCATTAGATAAAATTATAATATTCCAATTGTCATATCTTTCTCTTAAAGTTGTTCCACATTTTAAGTGGATATTACACAGTCAAATATTCTGCTTTCAACTCTTTTTGGGGATGATAACTGAAAAAGATCACAACAGATGATCATAGTCAATTCAATTCTAATATAAGAAGTGTCACAATTATCATTTTAACATAAATATAAAATATTTAAGCATTCATGGATCATGCATGATATAGTTCAATAACTGAATATTTCTAATACCAAATGTAATTGTTTCCTCGTTCATAATTTCAATATGAGATCTATTATGGTGAATATATTTTAAAACTAATGTATAACATCCCGTTTTCCAGTGGCATGGAAACAGTGGTTTCAGGACCACAAATCCGATGAGTAAGTTTGCATTTTTATTTAATATTTATGATTCAATTATAATATTATACATTTAATAATTTTATAAATTGAACGAATAGATAAGTAAAAGTGGTTCAGTCTAAAAGTCAAATGGTTTTTGAAAATGAGGTATTAGGACCTTTTTTTTTGTAATTTAAAGCCGTAAATATTTTTATTAAATATTTACAGAGCTGCATTATAGGTGAATTGAAATTTGGTTCGGTAATTTTTACTATTGATTGCTTAATTAAGGTAAAAGGATTAAATTGTAAAAGAGGTAAAAGTTAATTGCTATAAATTTAAAATACTAAAGGGACCAAAATGGTGATTAAACCATGGTCAAAAAGTCCAAGTGGTGTGGATATGATTAATCTACTAACTTTTGGGCTATTTTCTTATTAACTCCTAATTAGTTCAAGGTTAAATTGAAATTTAGCTTCAAAACTTAAAATAATTGAAGGACCATTTGTGCAATTAAACCTTTCTTACATGGTAATTATACCATATACTTATATTATGGACATGTTTTAGAATTTATATATGTTATAATTAAAAGGTTATAATGATAAATTTGTAAATAAATAAAAGCCAAATTGAAATGTCATCTTCTTGATTCTTCTTCCAAAAGGCCGAAACACCATTGTTAAGGAGAGAGCAAGCTTCAGCTACCTAGGGTTCTCTATTGGGTACGTGTTTGATATCCGTTTTTAGTAATTTCTATGTTTTTGAGATTTGATAAACCATAATATATACATATTTTTATCCCATGCTTGGCACATTTATGGATGATTTATCTTTAGATTTATGGAATTGATGCTCCTAATTCGTTAATTTCATGTTTTATACTTAGGTGAGCATAAGGAAGCAAAAAGAGCAAGAAATGGGCCAAAAAATGGACAAAATGAGCCGAAATTAACCTTCAACACGACCTAGACATTCTCACACGGGTAGATCACACGCTCGTGTATGACACACAGAATTGTACACGGCTTGAGCAGCCTCACACGGGCGTGTCACACGGGCGTGTCCTTGACGAGACCTGTTTTAATTTTACTCGAAAAAGGCTAATTTTAGGCTAATGAAGGTATACCAATGTCTATAAAAACACCAAAAGGAAGGAACAAAAGGGGGGAGAGAGTAGAAAGCAAGGAATTACTCGAAGAACACCGATTGATTCATCTCGGAAGCAAGGATCTACATCAAGACTGAAGATCTCCCTTCAATTTCTCTCGAAATTTTTGGGTTCTTTATGTTTTGTTGTTTTCCCTATTTTGAGATGTTTTCTTTTACAAGTATGAACTAAATCCCCAAACTACCTAAGGGGGATGAAACCTAAAATGGATATTGTTATTATTTTCTGAATTATATGATAAATATTTGATTTGTTCTTAATTATGTTATTAATTCTTGTGTTGATATTTTAGGATATTAATTCAAGTTGAATGTACTTATTCAATGGAGAAAAGGTCCCTATTTAAGAGTAGATCCAACACAACTAAGTAGAGTTGATCACAATCCTATACATAGGATGATGAAAATCTGCCGGATTAGAGTCAAATCTAATAGGGAAATCCATAGATCGAGTTAATGCAACACCAGGGGTTTTAATTAGAAAGAAATTTCAATTAATCAACCTAGGGTTAGTTTTTTTTAGTCTTGAAAGAGATAATAACATAAAATAGGGATTTCTACGGATCAATTCAAGTGAATAAATCGTCTAGTTCAGAGTCGAATAACAAGTGAAGTCTAGGTGGATTCTTCCTTGGGTATTGTCTTAATCAATTAGTTTTCCAAAAGTATTTTCCCCAATTTACTCTCTGTGCATTAGCATTCTTAGTTTAGCTAATAATTAGTTTAATTAAAACAAATCCCATTTATTTTTAGCCTAGATAATAAAAAGAAAGTTAATACTAGTACTTTTAGTCCCTGTGGGTTTGACATTCCGGTCTTGCCATAGCTACACTACTGTTTGATAGGTGCGCTTACCTTTATTGTGATAATAGTTAGTTTTTAGGTATGATCATATCACATCAAGTTTTTGGCGCCGTTGCCGGGGGCTGAAATATTAGTAACACTTGATTTTTATTACTTTAGCCATTTTTACTTTTATTGCAATTTACTTTTTGTTTCTATTTCAAGTTTTATTTACTAAATCTTTCTTTTATTTTTCCCTTACAGAAATCTCTAGTTTATGACTAGAAGGAACCCATCAGGACCTTTGCTTTTTGATATTGAGATAGAAGCATCAGCTCGTAGAAACCGAAGAGAAATAAAGCAAAGCCTACAGTACATAGAAGAAGGGCAAGGGGACGATACTGAATCTACTGAAGAGTTGGAGGTAAATTAGAATAATCCACTACCTTCTGTGGTAGCTGCAAATCCTATGAATCAGAATCTTGCTCCACTTACTATGTATGATTATGCTAAGCCTAATTAGCTGGTACTAAATCAAGTATTGTTAGGCCTACTATGGTTGTAAATAAATTTGAACTGAAACCTAACACGATTCAAATGATACAACAGTTTGTTCAGTTTGATAGTTTGCAGGACGAAGACCCTAATACACATTTAGCTAACTTTTTGGAATTATGAGATACTTTCAAGATTAATGGCGTTTCTGATGATGCCATTCGCCTTCGGTTATTTCCCTTTTCATTAAGGAATAAGGCTAAAAAGTGGTTGAACTCTTTACCACGAGGGTCTATCACTACTTGGGACTAAATGATCGAGAAGTTTTTATTTAAATATTTTCCGCTGGCTAAAACGACAAAGTTGAGGAACGACATCTCCTATTTTGTGTAGATGGATTTAGAAACGCTCTACTATGCATGGGAGAGGTATAAGGATTTACTACGAATGTGCCCTTACCATGGGTTACCTCTATGGCTACAGGTTCAAACTTTTCATAATGGTTTGAATCCCTTAACATGACAAATGATCGATGCAGCTGCCGGTGGTACCATAAACAATAAAACACATGAGGAGGTTTATGAGTTCATAGAGGATATGTCACTAAATAATTATCAACTGCAAGTTATGAGGACAAAGTAGACAAAAGCCGTCGGTGTTTTTAATATTGACGCAGTCACAATGCTATCAAATCAGGTAGAACTTTTGAATAAAAACATTGATAATTTGTATAGTTTTACGCAGGTACATCTAGTAATGCAGTGTGACCCGAGTATAAGTGGTGTTAGCAATCCTGAGTACTTACCTTACGGACATGGCGCAGAAAACGAGCAGATAAATTATATAGGTAATAACTTTAGACCGCAAAATAATCCATATAGTAATACTTACAATACAGGTTGGAGGAATCACCCAAATTTTTCATGGGGAGGCCAAGGGAATCAAAGGCCACCACCCCCTTCGGGATTTCAGCAATAACCTTATTGGCAGGAAAAGAAATCGAACCTTGAGGAGATGTTGGAAAAATTCATATCAGTATCAGAAACCCATTTTTAGAATACCGAACAACACTTAAAAACCAGCAAGAATCAATTCAAGGACTTGAGAACCAAATTGGTCAGCTTGTCAAGATGATATCTGACAGACCACAAGGTCGCTTGCCTAGTAATACTGAACCCGATCCTAGGGAGCATGTGAAAGCATTTACATTAAGGAACGAGAAAGTATTAGCTGAACCTAAAAAGAAGTTGCCACAAGAGCCTGACAAGGAAAAAAGTGAGGAGGTTAAACCCAATGAGGATATCACACCAGTGCTTAAAGAATACAAACCATCCATCCCATATCCAGCAAAGTTGAAGAAAGACTGCATGGATGCACAATTCAATAAATTTCTTGAACTTTTTAAACAGTTACATATAAACTTACCTTTTTTTGAAGCTATTTCGCAAATGCCCACGTACGCAAAATTTTTGAAGGAGCTTCTAACAAACAAAAGGAAGTTTGAAGAGTTGTCTATAGTGGAACTCAACGAGGAATGTTTAGCTATCCTCCAAAATAAACTGCTAACCAAATTGAAAGATCCAGGAAGTTTTACTATTCCTTGTTTAATTGGTAGTTTAAATATTGAAAAGGCATTAGTTGATTTAGGTGCCAGTATTAACTTAATGCCTTATAAAATGTTCAAGCAACTAGGTCTTGGGGAACCAAAACCCAATAGGATGAGTATTCAATTAGCTGATAGATCTGTTAAATATCCTAAGGGTATCATTGAGGATGTGCTTGTAAAAGTAGATAAATTCATATTCCCTATTGATTTTGTTGTGCTTGACATGGATGAGGACATTGAGGTACCTTTAATTCTAGGGTGACCATTTTTAGCCACTACTAGGGCTGTTATTGATGTGGAGGATGGTAAACTTGTGCTTAGGGTGAGTGATGAAGAAATTATTTTTAAAATTTATGATGCCATGCGATTCTCTAGAGAACAAGACGATTCCTGTTATTTTATTGATTCTATTGACTATTTTGTTCAAGATTCTTTTTAGGAAATCGCTCTTAAGGACACGTTGGAACTGTGTCTTGTCCAAGGTGAGGAGGGAGACAAAGGCATCACTGAGTTGGAGAAGGTAAAATTCGATTTGAATTATAATGAACCATCTTTAAGGCAAATAGGACATGAGGGTATTAAGATAAATGACGAACTGAGACAAAAACCCTCTATTGAAGAACCTCCCAAACTGGAATTGAAGCAATTACCCAATCACTTTGAATATACAGTCTTGGGAGATAACTCCACATTACCGGTAATAATTACTTTGAACTTGTAACCCAAGGAGAAAGAGGAATTGCTCCAAGTATTAAAAGAACATAAATGGCCATAGCTTGGAAATTTTTCGACATTAAAGGGATCAACCCTTTTTTTTGCACCCACAAAATTTTAATGAAAGATAAATATAAACCACGTGTGCAAGCTCAAAGACGATTGAATCCCAACATGAAGGAAGTTGTCAAGGCTGAGGTAATTAAACTTTTAGATGCTGGAGTTATTTATCCTATTTCTAACAGTGCTTGGGTAAGTCCTGTGCAGGTTGTTCCTAAAAAGGGAGGCATGACTGTTCTCGCCAATGAAAAGAACGAATTAATTCCAACAAGGGCAGTCACTGGTTGGAGAGTCTGCATTGACTACAAGAAATTGAATGATGCCATAAGAAAAGACCACTTTCCTTTGTCTTTCATTGACCAGGTGTTGGAAAGACTATCAGGGCACATGTATTACTACTTCCTAGACAGACTCTCTGGCTACTTTCAAATCCCAATAGCCCTTGAATATCAAGAGAAGACGAAATTTACATGTACATACAGTATGTTTGCTTATCGTAGAATGCCTTTTAGATTATGCAATGCTCTGCTACTTTTCAACGCTGTATACTAGCCATCTTTGATGAACTCGTGGAGGATATCATGGAGGTATTTATGGATGCCTTTTCGGTATTCAATAATTTTTTCCATCTTTGCCTCAATAATTTAAAACGAGTTTTAATGAGATGTGAAGAAACAAATCTTGTGCTTAATTGGGAAAAATGTCACTTCATGGTTCAAGAAGGTATTGTGTTAGGACACAAAATTTCTAATAGAGGGATTGAGGTTGATAAATGATAAAGCGTAAATTATACATGTTTTTACCTCATGCTTAGCACATTTATGGATGAATTATTCCTTGATTTGTGGAATTTGATGCTCCTAAACCTTTAATTTCATGTTTTATGCTCAAGTGAGCTTAGGGGAGTGAAAAGAACAAGAAACGGGCCAAAAACGGAGAAAATGGGCCAAAGCAAGAAATCAAAATGGCCTGGAGGTTCACCACACGAGCGTGTCACACAGTCGTACCACTTTAACAGGCTCAAGCACGGCTCCACATCGACTCACACGGGCGTGGCTCATGGGCGTGTCCCTGTCATGAGGAAGTTCAATTTCACTCGGAAAAGGCTACTTAGGGGCTAAGAAAGACATTCCAAACTCTATATAAAGACCCTAGGAGACAACTACAAGGGTGTACAGTAGAGGGGACATTATTCCCGCCAAGACGGGGAGTTAAAGGCAGGGAATTACTCGAAGGAAAGCTGATTGATCCATATTAGAAGCCAGGATCTACATCAAGACAGAGGATCTCCCTTCTATCCTTTCAGGAGTTTTGGGTTTTCTTATGTTTTGTTATTTTATTTATTCTGAGATATTTCTTTTTATAATTATGAACTAAAACCCCAAAATATCTAAGGGGGATGAAACCTAAGACGAATCTTGTTATTGTTATCTAAACTATATGATAAATATTTGATTTGTTCTTAATTGTATTTTTAACTCTTGAATTGATATTTCCAGGATATTAATTTAAGTCATATGTGCTTATACAGAGGAGCAAAAGTTCCTGTATAGGAGTAGATCCAACACAATTAAGCAGAGTTGATTACAATCCTAGACATAGGATGACGAAAATCTCTTAAATTAGAGTCAAATCTAATATGGGGAGGCATAGATCGAGTTAATGCAAGACTAGGGGTTTTAATTAGAAAAAGATTTCAATTAATCAACCTAGGATTAGTTGTTTTTATCCTCGACGGAGGTATTAACATAATTTAGGGATCTCTACAGATTAAGTCAAATGAAGAGATCGTCTAGTTCAGAGTTAGATAACAAGTGAAGTCTAGGTGGATTCTTCCTTAGGTATTGCCCTCATTAATCAGTTTTCCCAAAAGCAATTTCCCAATTTACTCTTTGTCATTTCTTTAGTTTAGTTTAAAATAGTTTACAACCAAACCCTTTTATTTCTTAGGCTAAATAATAGGAAGGAAGTCATTACTAGTACTTTTAGTTCCTTGGATTCGATATTTCGGTCTTGCCACTAGCTATACTATTATTCGGTAGGTGCGCTTGCCTTTTATCATGATATTAGTTAGTTTTCAGGTACGATCGATTTTATTACTTCATCTCATCACGATCAAGTTTTTGGCGCCGTTGCCGGGGAACTAAGATATTAGGAACACTCGATTCCTATTACTTTAGCTATTTTTACTTTTATTACAAAATATTTTCTGTTTTTTATTTATTTTATTTTAGGTTTTTAATTTTCTTTTTACTTTTCCCTTCTAGGTATCTCTAGTTTATGACTAGAAGAAACCCAGGAGGGTCATTATTGTTTGACGATGATTTAGAAGCTACAGTTCGTCAAACTCGCAGGGAGATAAGAAGAAGCTTGCAATATCTAGAACAAATTCAAAAAGAAGAGCTTGAACCTGCTGAAGAGATGGAGGCAAATTACGATAATCAGCTACCACCTGTAGTAGCTGCAAATCCTGTTGAGCAAAATCCTACTCCGTGTACTATGTATGATTATGCTGAACCTAATTTGGCTGGTACTGAATCTAGGATTGTTAGGCCTACTATTGCTGCAAATAATTTTGAACTGAAACCTAACACTATTCAGATAATACAACAGTTTGTTCAGTTTGATGGTTTGCAAGATGAGGATCCTAACGCTCATTTAGTCAATTTCTTGGAATTCTGCGTACTTTTAAAATAAATGGCATTTTTGATGATGCCATTCGTCTTCGGCTATTCCCATTCTCTTTGAGGAATAAAGCTAAATAGTGGTTAAATTTTTTACCACGAGGGTCTATCACTACATGAGAACAAATGATTGAAAAATTTTTGCTCAAATATTTTTCGCTGGCTAAAATGGCTAAATTAAGGAATGATATCTCTTTTTTTGTACAGATGGATTTAGAAACACTTTACGATGCTTAGGAGAGATACAAGGATCTATTGAGAAGGTGCCCTCACCATGGGTTACCTCTGTGGTTACAAGTTCAAACCTTTCACAAAGGTTTGAATCCTTCGACGAGGCAAATGATCGATGCAGTCGCCGATGGAACAATCAACAACAAAACACCAGAGGCAACTTATGAGTTTATAGAAGAGATGTCACTGAATAACTATCAGGGGCAAGTCATGAGAACAAAGCCACAGAAAGCTGCCGGAGTTTTCAATATTGATGCAGTCACCATGCTTTCTAATTAGGTAGAACTCCTTAATAAAAAGATGTATAATTTTGTTGGTTCTACGCAGGTACACCCAGTGATGCAATGTGACTTAATCCAAGGAAACATGTACAATCCCGATTACTCCTCCTATGGACATGGCATGGAAACTGAGAAAGCCAACTATATGGGTAATAATTCTAGATCCCAAAATAACCCTTATAGTAATATTTACAATGCAGGTTGAAGAAACTACCCCAATTTCTCATGGGGAGGACAAGGCAATCAAAGAAATCAAAGGTAACCACCCCCTTCAGGATTTCAATAGCCACCGTTCCAACAAGAGAAAAAGCCGAACCTTGAGGAGATGCTAACAAAATTTATCGTCGTGTCAAAAACTCATTTCCAAAACACCGAGACGGCACTTAAAAACCAGCAAGCATCCATTCAAGGACTTGAAACTCAAATAGGCCAGCTCACTAAGCTAATTTCTAAGAGACCACAAGGTGGGTTGCTAAGCAACACAGAGACTAACCCTAAGGAGCAACTTAATACCGTGGATACAATAGATAAGGAAGGGTTAACCAAAACCAACCCAGAGCCATGTAAGGAGACCGTGGTATGTAAAAGTAAAGATGAGGTAAGTTCCAAAGAAGCAATTATCAAAGAGTATAAGCCTTGTATCCCACACCCAAATGCGCTAAGGAAAGACCACACAGATGAACAATTCGGTAAATTCCTTAAACTTTTAAAGAAATTACATATTAACTTACCGTTTATTGAAGCTCTTTCGCAGATGCCAAATGCCGTTAAGTTTTTAAGAGAGCTACTGACGAATAAACGAAAGCTGGATGAGACATTTTATGTGGAACTGAACGCAGTGTACTCAGCTATTTTATAGAATAAGCTGCCCAACAAATTAAAAGATCCAGGGAGTTTTACAATACTTTGTTTACTTGGTAGTTTAGACGTCAAAAATGCTTTAGTTGATTTAGGGGCTAGTATTAATGTAATACCTTATAAATTATTTAAACAACTAGGTCTTGGGAAACCTAAACAAACTAATATGAGCATCCAATTGGTTGATAAAACCATTAGATTTCCTAAGGGCATAATTGAAGATGTGCTTGTCAAAATTGATAAATTTATATTCCTAGTCGACTTTGTTATTCTAGACATTGATGAGGATAGCAATGTACCCTTAATTCTAGGGCGACCCTTTTTAGTAACTGCTAGAAACATAATTGATGTAGGACAGACGAGCTTACACTTCGTGTAAGTGATCACAAAGTTACTTTACAAGCCCGAAACTCGAATAAGATTGTTGATGACAAAAACATTGTTCCGAGTCCTTGTAATAAGAATGATCTCACCGTCCAACCTTCTTTGCAGGATACCCTTCACATAAGGGCAATCCACCGCAGACAAGTCCATCCAAGGGAAACGTACATGAAAAACGAATGCTCCAGATTGAGGAACTAGATGAGTGGCTGAACTATCAACAAGAAAAGCCCAAAATATGCCACACCAACCCAGAGCATCACCAAGACGACCCTAAGGTAAAAACGAGTCAATTTAAGGTAGGGGATAAGGTATGCTTAGATGAGGAAGATCCTCGAATTTTGAATGTAAAACTTCATGCAAGTGACATACCTCTCTTCACGGTAATGAAAATCTTTCCTTACGGTACAGTCGAGATAACACACAAAACACTTGGCACTTTCAAGGTAAATCATACTCGACTCAACCCTTATGTTGATAATGAAATTGAAAGCATGATAGAAGAGTTTCAACTTTTCAAACCACCGTGACCGAACAAGCTTGAGAAAAGTCGAGCTTAGACTATAAACAAGCGCTTCTCGAGAGGCAACCTGAGCACTGACGTAGTAAAATTCTTTTATTTAAGCTATTTAATACATCCACTAACCCTTTGAATGCAGGTTTTTCAAACCACACGGCCATTCCCATGGACGTGCCTAAGGCCGTGTAGACACCATAAGAAAAGATACGGTCGTACGATATGGCCATGTATGAGCAGGGTAAGATTTCCCCAACACACGGGCTACGACAACTAGCCACGACCGTGTGAGGTGGCCGTGGCTAATCCTGACAAATCAACACTAGCATACGATAGGCCCGTGTCTCAAAGTCGTGGCCAATCCTATTAATTTAACATGAGCGTGTGACACGCCCGTGTTCCAAGGCCGTGGTCGAACCTGCCATTTCATACACAGGCGTGTGACCCCCTACACAGTCGTGGGAGAAGCGAACATCGAAGGACACGGCTGTGCGACACGGCCGTGTACCCCAACATGCCTTAGAAACATGGGCATGTGCCATGACTCAGGTGTGCCAAAACCCTTAAATTTTGAACCACACGGGCTAAACCCGAGTCACACGGACGTGTCACCCGCCCGTGTGCCCCAATTGCTATAAAAACATCCCACTATTCATTTTCTTCTCCACTAAAACCCTAAAATTTTCTCCCAACAACCGCTCATACCAGCCCCTCCTAGCGCCACCGCTGACCTAGCCAACACCACCGTGCCCGTGCAAACGTCCCCACGACCATGCTCCGCCCCTACAACTACCTATTTCGTTCCCCTTTCCCTTTTCTCTTACTCTTTACTTTTATTTGGAATTAGTTCTATTTTTATTCATTTATACATGTTTTACTCGTTCAATTTATTTTCCAATTATTCACTTGATATCCATGTAATAACCATGATCTATTGATTTAGAATAATGCCATTTTGATCATTTTCTTGCTGCCATCTTTAGCTATCTCATGTAATTGGTTTTGGACTGCCATTGATGATAAAAACTTACTAGAACAAGCCATTGCCTGCATTATTTTTGCTAGAAGTTATATGCTTAGGATGAATCAAATATGGTATTTAGATTAGTAAAATTATCCTTTGCTTAGTAAGTTTTAATTAGCTTAACTTGTCATTTTAAGGACTTATGAACCCTCCTGACTTATTCTTTTTGAGTCTAATTTATTGATTCTATTTTTTAAAGAATCATATCATCTTCGAGAGGGAAGAAAGCTGTCATACCCACTTCCAAAAAGAGAAAGAGACTCGGTGGTTCCTTTTTCAGACCCACCCCTGAGATACGACACCCCTTTCTCTAATTCTCGCAGAGCTCCCAAGAGGAACTATTCCAAATATTACGGGCGAGACCACTCGGAGTGAGGAGATGCATCGATTAGGCTGCACTAGAGCAAGTCCAACTAGCAGACGAGGTTCGGGCCTTGTTGACTACAGACCTATGGGACCAATTTTTCCAAATCGTGGAGCCCACTTACCTCGAGCTCACCTTAGAGTTTTGCTTTACGTTCCATCTCCAGATGGTCATGACCCAACATGACGATCCAGGGACGATTCAATTCCGTCTAAGAGGCCTTGTTCGACAACTCAGTGTACCGAAGTTCGGTACAATACTAGGCCTGTACACCGAGCAGTTTACGGAAGAGGAGAACCTTTCTGAGCTCCACCGCCACATACATCTCTCTCCAGTCAAATGTTGGTAGGCCCTATTCCTTGTCTCGGCCAAATACGACCTTAGTTACTCCAAGGCGATAGCTCTCGCCCCTTCACTAAGGTACATTCACGCCTTACTCGCACATACATTGACAGGTAGGCAAGAGAGCACCGGCGTCATTAACACTCACGACGCCTATTTTTTCTTGAGCATGGCGCACGCACATGTGCTCGACCTCCCCTATTTCATCGCCCATGCCATACAGCACTAGACAGAGCGATACCGTAGGGGTGTAATCTCGATGGGCCCATACATTACGCGATTGGCCCGCTAGTTCGGCCTACTCAACACCGCGGCCCAAACATCCTCCTATACTCTCGTTGGCCAGATGTCCCTACAGGGCATCTAGAGCATGCTTCACATGAGGATGATTCAGCACTGACACGGGATCGATCCTCTACAATACTGCCTATTCCAGAACGCCGAGTAGGAGGACCGAACGGACATTCCTAATGATGTCCCACCATAGGAGGAGGCACCGATTGAGCCACCATCTACTCACCGCCCAGGTCATGTGGCAGCTTCAGGCTACGTCACTTCTGAGCAGTTTGCGCAATTTCAGCAACAATGTTTTCAGCGATTTGATCACATTGATGCAACCTTAGCTCAGATTTGTCAGCAACTTTACCTCGCACCACCGCCCCCCTCACGAACCATTTGAAGATTAGGACTCATGAGTCCTCTCATCTTCTCCTTTATTTTCATTTTTATTTTTCCTATTTCTTTTATCTTATCTTTTTCATTATTTGAATTTTAGTATTTTTAGAACCTAGTTTATTTTATTTTAATTATTTCATATTGGCTATTTCCTAACAAGTACATTTTGCTAATCCAAATTCCCTAAAACTGATAAATGCTATCGCAGTTTCAAAAGAGCTTTACAGTTCATATTCGTATCTAATGGGAAAACCCTACCATGAGTGCTGGTTCCAACACGACCACGACCATAGCCACCACAACCATGGCCACCACGACCCCGATCATCATATCCTTTTGGCATGGAAATTGTGGATAAACACCATTCCATGCAAATCTTCACACCCAACTCAAGGAATTCATCCAATATTCAGGGAGTTTCACTTCTCTCCCTATCTTATGATTTTATGCTTCTATTGCTACTAATGTATCTTTGTACATTGAGGGCAATGTACATCTTAAGTGTGGGGGGGAACTCACTTTCATTCTTTGTATTATCTTTGAAAACCCCTGAAAATTTTTTGCCACTAACTTGTTGCATTGTTCTCAAATTTTGAATTCTCACTTTCATTCTGATTGATTTATGATTTTTATTGATATGTTGAGAATTAAGACATAGGTACTTATGTTTTGATTATTCAAACTTTAAGACATTAGCGAATCAAGCATGATAAGTTGAAATTTTTGAGAATTTACAATTTTTCTAGGTTGTTTACTCTAATTTTAAGTATTATCTTAAAATCTGAAATTCGTAGGATTGGCATCAAAAGCCATAATTCTAGTGAGATTTTTGAGCCTTTTGAGCATACATCCTTTCGTGCTCACTTTTATTGTTGCTTTGAGTGAGTCAATACTGATGTGTTATTCTAGAACTTGCTTCGATTATACATGTCAAGACCACATCATTGATTTGATACACCGAAATGATAAAGGCAACCTGGTCTAACCCACTTACTCCATAAAAGCCTACCTTCATAAATTAACCCTTAGTGAACCCCATTGAGCCTAACAACCCATTCCTTGACTTACCCTCAAAATTAACCTATAACCCATTTTTGTTGTTGAATTCCCTTCAATTATTTTAATCCCTATTTTTGTCGAGATTTGAGTTGAATAATTGTCTAGCTTTGTTCTCTTTTTCAGTTTGTAAAGTTTATAAATATTTAATTTGTTGTTATTTGATTTGTTCTAAAAAAAAGTGCATATACAATTAATTCAGTTGTAATTCATATTTCAGTTGTAAATCAATATTTTTGCATATTTCTATTATAAGCTTCCGGATCCAAAACAATGAAAGAAGATGTTTAGCTCTAGGAATATGTTTCAGTGATAGAGATTTTTTTAGCTAGATGATTTTTCAGTTCAATCTCGATTCTAACCCTCTTTTTTAGCTTGTGACAGCATCCCTAACTAAAGCCCCATTACAACCATTGAAAGAGCTTTTGATCAATATGTCATATCAATCTATAGTGGTGAAGATTTGATTTTCCTGCAAGCTTATGATAATATCTTTTCAGATTGACTAATGAGCGCTTAAATTTTTGAACTCTAAACACTTTGAGTGGATAGAGTGAATCTTTAGTGAGGATGTCAACTCTTATTGATTTTGAATTAAAAGGTAACTATTAAGGAAAAGGCAGAAACCCTATGTTTCTGTGATAAAATTCTCAACTTAGAGTGTTTGAGACTTTAATTTTCTTTAGGTTGAATTTTCAATGTATGATTACTTGTGAATTAGTTTGAAACTTTATCGATAAGGATTATAAATTGAGAAGAATAATTTTTAATTGTGAATTGAGATTTTGCTTGAGGATAAGCAAAGGCTTAAGTGTGGGGGTATTTGATAAACCGTAAATTATACATGTTTTTACCTCATGCTTAGCATATTTATGGATGAATTATTCCTTGATTTGTGGAATTTGATGCTCCTAAACCTTTAATTTCATGTTTTATACTCAGGTGAGTTTAGGGGAGTGAAAAGAACAAGAAGCAGGCTAAAAATGGAGAAAATGGGCCAAAGCAAGGAATTAACACGGCCTGGAGGTTCACCATACGGGCGTGTCACACAGCCGTCCCACTTTAACAGGCTCGGCCACGACCTCCACATCGACTCACACGGGCGTGGCACACGGGCGTGTCTCTGTCGTGAGGAAGTTCAATTTCACTCGAAAAAGGCTACTTAGGGGCTAAAAAAGACATTCTAAACTCTATATAAAGACCCTAGGAGGCAACTACAAGGGTGTACAGTAGAGGGATATTATTCCCGTAAAGACGGGGAGTTAAAGGTAAGGAATTACTCGAAGGAAAGCTGATTGATCCATCTTAGAAGCCAGGATCTACAGCAAGACAGAGGATCTCCCTTCTGTCCTTTCAGGAGTTTTGGGTTTTCTTATGTTTTCTTATTTTATTTATTCTGAGATGTTTCTTTTTATAATTATGAACTAAAACCCCAAAATATCTAAGGGGGATAAAACCTAAGACGAATCTTATTATTGTTTTTTGAACTATATGATAAATATTTGATTTGTTCTTAATTGTGTTTTTAACTCTTGAATTGATATTTCTAGGATATTAATTTAAGTCGAATGTGCTTATACAGAGGAGCAAAAGTCCCTATATAGGAGTAGATCCAACACAATTAAACGGAGTTGATCACAATCCTAGTCATAGGACGACGAAAATCTCCTGGATTAGAGTCAAATCTAATATGGGGAGGCATAGATCGAGTTAATACAAGACTAGGGGTTTTAATTAGAAAGAGATTTCAATTAATCAACTTAGGATTAGTTTTTCTTATCCTCGACGGAGGTATTAACATAATTTAGGGATCTCTACGGATCAAGTCAAATGAAGAAATTGTCTAGTTCAGAGTTAGATAACAAGTGAAGTCTAGGTGGATTCTTCCTTAGGTATTGCCCTCATCAATCAGTTTTCCCAAAAGTAATTTTCCAATTTACTCTTTGCCGTTTCTTTAGTTTAGTTTAAAATAGTTTACAACCAAACCCTTTTATTTCTTAGGCTAGATAATAAGAAGGAACTCATTACTAGTACTTTTAGTTCCTTGGATTCAATATTTCGATCTTGCCACTAGCTATACTACTATTCGATAGGTGCACTTGCCTTTTATCGTGATATTAGTTAGTTTCCAGGTATGATCAATTTTATTACTTTATCTTATCACGATCAATAAATAAAAGATCGAAACCATAGAGAAATTACCTCCCCTAGTTCGGTTAAGGTTGTTAGAAGCTTTTGAGGACATGCTGGGTATTACAGAAGATTCATTAAAGATTTTTCTAAAATAGATAAGCCTTTAACAAAATTGCTAGAAAAAGATGTGCCTTTCAATTTTGATTAGGAATGTTTAGTAGCATTTAGCACTCTCAAAGAGAAATTAAGTAATGCTCCGATTATAATTGCACCTGATTGGAATTTACCTTTTGAAATAATGTGTGATGCGAGTGATTTTGCAGTAGGTGCAATTCTTGGATAAAGAAGAGACAAACATTTTTAGCCAATATATTATGCTAGCAAGACTTTGACAGACGCACAAGAAAATTATACTACCACGGAAAAAGAATTGGTAGTTATGGTTTTTGCGTTCGACAAATTTGGACCATATCTGATTTTGTCTAAAGTCATCGTTTATATTGATCATTCCGCTCTTCGTTACCTTTTAACTAAGTCTGATGCAAAACCTTAACTAATAAGATGGATTTTATTATTGCAGGAATTTGGAGATACAAGATAAGAAAAGGGTTGAAAATCTTGCGGAAGATCACCTTTCCAGGCTTGAAAATCCACATCCCAAAGAGTTCGATGAGGCCGGAATAAATGACTCGTTTCCTGGAAAACAACTTTTACTTATATCGGATTCTGAGGCACATTGGTTTACAGACCTTGCGAATTATTTAGCTGTTAACATAACCCCAAAAGGGTTGACACATCATCAAAAGAAACGATTCTTGGCTAATGTGAAAAACTATTTTTGGGAGAATCCTTTTCTTTTTCGTATATGTGTAGATCAAGTCATTCGAAGATGCATTACGAAGTCAGAAGCAGATAAGATCTTGGAACACTGCCATTCAGGACCAACTGGAGGGCATTACAGTGGGATTAAGATAGCTCATAAAACACTCGAATCAGGTTTTTATTGGCCCACACTGTTCAAATATGCCAGTGGGTATGTTACTACTTATGAAAAATGCCAGAGAACAGGTAATATCTCTAAACGTGATGAAATGCCTCAAACATATATGCTCTTATGTGAAATATTTGATGTATGGGGTAATTATTTCATGGGTTCATTCTCTAGTTCATTTGGAACACCTAGGGCAATTTGTAACGACCCAAATTTCACGAGCACCGGAAAGACGAGTCTTAGGGCCTCCGTCTTAGGAAAAATGAGTTCGTAAATATTTACTAAAAAATATTTACGAAGTTAGTTACAAGTTGAATTAGATTTTGATTAAGTGAATTTAGTTTAATTAAAAATAATTAGTAGAAAGGACTAAATTGAATAGAGAATAAAAGTTTAATTATAGAATAGAAAAATATTAAGGGGTTAAATTAGTAATTAGACCAAATTAGTGAAATGTGTAAAATAGAGAATAAATATATGTGCTTTTATATTATTGGTACAAATGTATAATATATATGTACTTACTTATTAATTAAGTAAAAGATATTTATTTATTATAATTATTAATATTAGTTATGTAAATATTATTTTTATTAATTAGTTGTGATAATGACAAGTGTATGGTAAAGATGAAATTACATGTGTCATAATATATACGTATACAAATGTATGTATATAATTAATTATAATTAAATATTTTATTGTTATTAATTTAGTAAAAGAAATAAAGTAAATAAAATAAAGAAAACAAAAGAAAAAGATAGAAAAAGAGAACAAAGCAAACGAAAATAGCAGGGAAAGAAGAAAGAATAAAGAAAAAGAAAGGAAAAAGGAAAATTTAGGGTTTTGAGTCTCAAGCTTAATTTGGTAAGTTTAATTAAGCCCTTTTGTTGTGATTTTGATGTTTTTAAAGCTTTAGAGTTGAATACTCTTGGATTTATGTGGAAATATTGAAAGTTGATAGGTATTTGAGTAGGGTTCATGTTGAACAAATGATGAAATTAGGGATTAATTTGATAAAATTATTGATTTGAATTGGTTAAAGGACTTAATTGTAAAATAGGTTATAAGTTTTGAGTTTTAGGGACTAAATTGAAAGAAATTTGAAATTATAGAAAATGATGAAAATTTGATAGTTATATTGAAGTTTTGATGGAAATTGAATAAGGAAATGATATAAATTGTTAAAAGGAAGAAGATGATAATGGTTAGGACAAATTTGGTATTATGGTAAAAGTTGTATGGAAAGTTAGAAATTTATATAAAATATATGTGCTATTAATTAATTGTAATTATGCTAATTTTCGTAGCAAACAAGGAAACCGAGGCGTTAAATTCGAAAGGGAAGGAAAAAGTGATCGAGGAGTAAATACGACAAATTCGGGTTTGTATTACCTTAATTCAAGTTAGTAATTGCTATATGTTTAAATTTAATATAGGTGAGTAGAGAATGAAATTAAGGTAAGTAGTGATATTTGAATTAAATATGATTTGGAATTGATTGGTGAATGTATGATTATGTGAATTGATTTGGAATTGATTGGTGAATGTATGATTATGTGAATTGATTTGGAATTGATTGGTGAATATGTGATTATGTGATTTTGAAGCAAAGTGAGATTGAAATGCTATTATGATTGAATTTGAATGATTTCATTCAATTGATAGTGGAAGTGAAATGAATAAGTGATTCCGATACCCTATTAACTAGTCGGGCTTAGTGGATATAATTGGCATGCCATAGGATCAGAACAGTTCAGAGATTCTTCGACCTCGAGTCGATGAGGCACTTGGTGTGCCATAGATTTACTTCAGATAGTTTCGATGAGGCTTTGGTAGCCACTTTGCTTCGGCTCAGCCGATGAGACACTTGGTGTGTCATAGATGTACTTCGAACTATCCGATGAGGCTTTGGTAGCTACTTTACTTCGGCTAAGCCGATGAGGCGTTGGTCGCCATTCTGATATGTTTAATTGGGTCTGTGTATCTGCTGAAGTCTGAGTCAGGTTAATAGGGGTGTTTAAGTGAAATGAGTAAGTTATCTGAATTGATTGTTCGAAATTATGAATGAAAAGCGAAAGAGATTTTGTGACATGGGATGTGAAATGAAATTTCTGATGTGAGATTTGTATGATGAGTATGAATACATGAATCAAACATTCATGAAGAGTTTAAGTTAAAATGTGATTTGAAATATTGTAAATGCTTGAGAAATGATCTAAAGTTTGTGGATTGTTGAAATCTATATTGATGAAAATATAGTATGAACTTATATGTATAATCCGATAGTTGTTTATGTAAGTTTATGATATTTTATTATTTTTGTAAATTGAATTATGGTAATACCACTGAGTATTTCAATACTCAGCGTACGGTTGTTTTCCGTGCGCAGGTTAGGTAAAGTTGAGGTTCAGTCAAGCATCCAAGTTAATCCCGATCTCAGCTCCAATTTGTGGTGATGTATCTATCTTTTGGTAATGTGGCATGTACTAGGTTTAGTGTTTGTCACTTGTAAATGTTTAATATTTTGAATGTAAATATGGTTTATAAACCTTAAGAAGTTTTTGGAATGAACGAATGAGTTTTTGTTAAGTTTGAAATTGAAATTAGTGGCATTTGATTAAGATTTATAATTCAATGTTTTGAGTATGAATTGGGTATGTTTAGTGAGTGAAAGTAGCTTAAAAATGGTAAAAAATCATGTTTTCACAAGGCCGAGACACATGGGCGTGTGCCCAGGCCGTGTGGGGAAGTCAGACTTGCCCACGGGCTAGTTACATGGCCATGTGTGGCAAGTCAGATCTGCCCACGGCCTGGCCCCACGGCCATGGGGATCCACACAGGCTGGCCACACGAGGGTGTCCCAGGTCACACGGCCATATGCCCCTATCTTCAAAGAAAAATTTTTAAAGTTCCCGGTTTAATCCCAAATCATTTTCTAAACCCATTTTGGGCCCCGTAGGCCTATATTAAGGACTAGTTGATGGAAATTAGATGGTTTTAGATTGAAACTCAAATTTATGTCTCGTTTTTATTCGTATGTTAGTGTATAAGTTTGGTAATACCTCGTAACCCTGTTCCGGCAACGGTTTGGGGTTAGGGGGTGTTACACAATTATTAGTGATAGGGGTACTCATTTTTGTAATGCCCAGTTTGATAAAATTCTAAAGAAATATGGAGTGCACCACAGAACGGCTACCCCTTACCATTCTTGAACTAGTGGACAAGTCGAAGTAGCCAATAGAGAGCTTAAACGTATCCTAGAGAAGACGGTAGAGTCAAATAGGAAGGATTGGGTGATGAAATTAGATGAAGCTTTATGGGCCTATAGAACTGCATTGAAAACTCCCATAGGAACATCCCCTTATAGGCTTGTTTATAGGAAAAGTTTCCATCTACCATTTGAACTAGAACATAAGGCATTTTGGGCTATAAAATTTCTCAACTTAGATATTAAACTTGTAGGTGAAAAGAGACTAACGCAGCTAAACGAGTTAGATGAGTGGTGAGCTAATGCATACGAGAACTCACGATTATATAAGGAAGCAACAAAGCGATGCCATGATGCTCGTTTAAAACAACATAAGCAATTTGAAGCCGGTGATCTTGTCCTGCTATATAACTCGAGGCTCAAATTGTTTCCTGGAAAGCTGAAATCAAGATGGTCAGGCCCATTCGTAGTTCAAACCATTTTCCCGTACGGTAAAGTTGAGGTAACACATCCACGCCACGACACTTTCAAGGTAAACGGTCATCGACTTAAACTTTATAATGGTGAGGATTTTAAGAATGATAGAGAGGAGCTTAGGCTCCACGAACCCTCGTAAAGGTACACGTAGGGTAAGCTGAGCTTAGACTCTAAATAAGCGCTTCTCGGGAGGCAACCCGAGCACTAACTAACATTGATTTTCTTAATTTCAGTTTATAACATTTAACAATCACTAATTGAGTTACTTAAATATAGGTTTCCCTAAACCATGCGGCTTAGCACACGGACGTGCCTTAGGCCGTGTCCCTACCACGGGTTAGAGCCATGAACATGTCCTTGGCCGTGTGAAAACATGACTAAATTTTTCCCAAACTTAGGATGCCACACAGGACGCGACTAATCACCACGACCGTATGATATGGTCGTGTATGAACCTGATTAATTACCACGACGGTGTGATATGGGCGTGTGAACCCCACGGGTAAGTCAACACGTTCGTGGCCACAACCGTGTTAAAATTGAACCTTGAATTTTAAAAATATACCAAGACACAGGATGCGGTAGATCCTCACGGGCGTGGCTATAGACCGTGTGCAAACTTGACCAAAGCACACGGGTACATGGACCAATCGTGCCCATATACCGTGGTTGATATTGATAAATTAACACAGGCGTGTGACACGCCCGTGCCTATACCCCGTGGGCGCATCTGATAAATTAACACGAGTGTGTGAACCTAGAACATGGACGTGAAAGAAACGAACAACTCTGAACACGACCGTGCGAGGCTACCGTATGCACCAACATGCATAGGGAACACGGGTGTGTCCAAAGGCCGTGAGCGATATGGACTTAAATTTCACGAAAAACACTGGCTGATTTCAAGTTACACGGGTGTGGGCCTCGGCCGCGTGACCTACACCAGTTTTGCACGATCATGGCCCCTATTTAAGCCAAACTTAAAATTTTCCCCCTCTCTTCATCTTCACTGTTCATCTTCCCCAACCTAACCTTAGCCACCATAGCCCAAATCACCTCTATCAACAACCACTGAGCGACTTGCCCTTTTCCCTCTATTCCCTAGCCACGACATACCTTCCCTTTCACCCTCACTTCCTCCCTCCAACTCACCCATACTCCCACTCTTCCGCACTCCCTCTTTCCCCTACCCTCCTCCTCCATACCGCCCCAAATCATACCCCCATCGCATCGCACTGCCACACCCCCCAAACCCTCTGGCTGATTCCACCATTTACCCTCACATCGCCGAGCGCCTTCCCCATAACCAACGCCACCCAGCTCTACCGTTTCACCACCCCCACCATCAGGCCATCGGTTTTTCCCCTATTCCTCTCCATTTATTTTATAGCTATTTAGTTAATTTATTTTGTTCTGTCAGTTTATGATTTTTACTTGATTATTTAGTTCATTATTCCATTTCATTATTTTAGTTCATTCTTTTAGAGTCCTTAGGACCCAACTTGAATTTATAGATTCACTATTTCTGCTACTATTTGTCTCTATCTTAGCATTAAGTTTGTTTCTTTAGTTATTTTTGTCTCTTGCTAGTCTTTCTAATTAATTTATTTAGGCTACTTACTTGTTCTTCTTATTTACTTTTTACATCATGACTAGTTTTTACTATTTCTTATTATTCATGCTTCAGGCTGTTGTTTCTAGTTTTTTTCCATCATTAGTTTTATATTTACCTACAGTTCTAATTGATTGACTTTTGCATACTTTGGTCTTTAAGCATACTGTTTCCAATTACTTGAATTATTTTTGACTAGATATTGTTTATTGATATATCCGTTCACTCTCTCAGGCAAACCATGATGAACACATGAGGCAAGTAAAAAATGGTCGTCCCCGCTTCGAAAAAGCAAAAGGGACCCGCTGCTACATCAGTAAGTGCATTTGTCGAAGTGCGCTACCCTTTCCTACAGTTTCCACCAGGACCCCAGGAGGAACTATTTCAGATCCTTCGGGCGAAACTCTTTGGTATAGGCAGATGCATCGATTTGACCGCATTAGAGTAGCTTTACCTCGCTGACTCAGTTTGGGCCTTCCTTACTACCGAACCATGGGGGCGTTTCTTCAACATTATCGAGCCGACATACATGGAGCTCACCTTAGAGATTTGCTCGACATTCCATCTTTAGACAATTATGTCGGAGTTCGACGACCTAGAAATAGTAAAATTTTGATTCAGTGGCTTGGTACGCCAACTAAGTGTTCCCGAGTTTAGAGTCACTTTGAGACTGTATACAGTAGAATTTATGGATGAAGACGACTTCCCTGATCTTCACCGCCATGTCCATTACACACCTTCCTCCTGTTGGAGGGCTCTCGTCCCTGCTTCAGCCACCTATGACCCCAGTTGCTACAAGGCATCAACTCTCTCTCTAGCATTACGATACCTACACGCCATCCTAGCTCATACTTTGATGGGTCAGCGAGAGAGCACCGGTGTTGTCAATATTCACGATGCTTATTTCTTATGGAGCATGGCGCAGGGGCACTATTTCAACTTAGCATATTTTATTGCCCTCGCCATTCGTCATCAAACTGAGTGACACAGGAAGGGAGCTATTTGCATTGGTCCTTATGTGACACGCCTCGCACGGTACTTCGGCCTCTTAAACACAGTGGCGCAGTCCTCATCGCTCACACTCATCAGCCAGATGTCCCCATAGGGCATCTCGAGTATGCTTCATATGAGGATGATAGAGAGTTATCATGGGTTCGATCCTCCTCAATACCGTTTAGCTCATTCCCCACCGATATTATTAATGATATCCCTCTACCCCATGAGGATCTGCCTTCTTAGCATAGACCAGTTCATATGACTGCTTCATTGACTGACATTTTTGAATGCCTCACTCGATTCGAGCAGCAGTGCTTTCAGCAGTTCAATCACATTGATACGACTCTACAGTAGATTTGTCAGCATCTTCACATTTCACCACCACCTCACGATCTATCTACCGATGAGGACTTTTGAGTCCATTTATCTTTATCTTTATTTTAATTTTTCTGTTTCTTTATCTTAATTTTATTTTTATTTTTATTTCATCTTTATGTTCTACAAAGCTTATCCTAGTCTATATTGAGCATTTTATATTTATGGCTGTCTCTTAATGAGTAACCATTCTAATCCATATTGCCTAAAACATTATTGATGCTATCACAGTTATAAAGAGCTCAAAGGCTCAATATTACTTCAGAATATACAACTCCACTGGGAAAGGTACTTCAACTTGCCATGTCCTGCTCGACCATGACCATAGCTAACACAACACCGAACACCACAATAATAATCTTCCTTTGGCATGTTACTTGTGGACAAACACCCTCTACCACCACCAGAGTATCCTCCTCCAACCCCACATCTGCCCTAGTTACAAATGCACTTCGGAGTTAATTGCTTCAACTCCAATTCCAAGATCTCATCCAAAATTCAGGAAGTTCATCTCTCACCTTCTCTTATGATATATGCTTATATTCTTATATAACTTTGTACATTGAGGACAATGTACATGTTAAGTAGGGGGAGGATTTTTATATCATTATCAGAAAATCCCTGAATTTGGTCTTGTTCTTAAGTAATTTTCTCATATCACTATTAGAATAAATTTTGATTGAGTTATGATTTTTATTGATATGTTTTGGATTAAATCATAGGCAGTTGTGCATTGATGGTTTAAACTTTAAGTCATTAGAGAATCAAGCATGATAAGTTGTTTTTGAAAAAAAAAACTTTTAGGGTTGTTTTCCCAAATTTAGGTATTATCTTGAAATTTGAAATTCACAGGAGTGACATCAAAAGCCATAATTTTTGTGAGATCTTGCGCCTTTAGAGCATATATCTTTTCTTGCTCACTTTTATTGTTGCTTATGAGTGTGTCAATATTGATTTGTTTTTCTAGAACTTGCTTCAATTATACATGTCGAGACCACACCATTGAGTTGATATACCAAGATGATAAAGGCACTTAGGCTCAACCCACTTACTCCATAAAAGCCTACCTTTACAATTAACCCTTAGTGAACCCTCCTTGAGCCTAACAAACCATTTATTGTCATAACCCATTATTGTTGAAATCCCCTTAATTAATTTAATCCTTATTTTGTCGAGATTTGATTTGAATAAATTGCTTAGCTATGTTTCTATTAGTTAGTAAATTTCCATTATTATTTGATTTGTTCTTAAAAAAAACTCAGTTATTTATTTTTCGTTTAGCATATTATTATGAAATTATGTAATGCTTGAACTTAAATGATGTTATTCATGAAGAAAAGCTTAATTCTAGGATCATTTAGTCAAGAATGTAATTTCTCAGTATTATTATTTTTCTAGTTAGGTAATTTTTCAGTTCAATCTCGATTCTAACCTTCTCTTTCAGCTTGTGACCACACCCCCTAACCATAGCCCCATTACAACCCTTTTAAAGACCTTTTGATTGGTTTGTCATCTCAATATATAGTGCGGGAGATTTTATTTTCATGCAAGCTTGTAGTAATAACTTTTCATGTTGACTATTGAGTGCTTAATTTTTGAACCTTAAATACCTCGAGTGATTTGAGTGAATTTTTAGTAAGGGTGTTACCTCTGTTAGATTTTAAATTAAATGCGATTACTTAGATGAAGGGGGATACCTATGTTTTCGTTATAAAATGCTCAACTTAGATTGTTTGAAACTTTGACTACTTGTGGATCATTTTGAAAAATTATTGCTAAGAATTATAAGTTGAGAAGAATTAATTTTAATTGTGAGTTGAGGATTTTGCTTGAGGACAAGCAAATGCTTAAGTGTGGGGGTATTTGATAAACTATAATATATACATATTTTTATCCATGCTCGGAATATTTATGGATGATTTATTATTAGATTTATAGAATTTGATGCTCCTAATCCGTTAATTTCATGTTTTATACTTAGGTGAGCATAAGGAAGCGAAAAGAGCAAGAAACGGGCCAAAAAATGGACAAAATGGGCTAAAATTAACCTTCAACATGACCTAGACATTCTCACACGGGTAGACCACACGCCCGTGTGTGACACACAAAATTGCACACGGCCTGAGTAGCCTCACACGGGCGTGTCCTTGATGAGATTTGTTTTAATTTTACTTAGAAAAGGTTAATTTTGGGCTAATAGAGGTATTCCAAAGTCCATAAAAACACTTAAAGGGAGGAACAAAAGGGGGGAGAGAGAGCAGAAAACAAGGAATTACTCGAAGAACACCGATTGATTCATCTCGAAAGCAAGGATCAACATCAAGATTGAAGATCTCCCTTCAATTTCTTTCGAAGTTTTTGGGTTCTTTATGTTTTGTTGTTTTCTCTATTTTGAGATGTTTTCTTTTACAGGCATGAACTAAATCCCCTAACTACCTAAGAGGGATGAAACCTAAGACGGATCTTGTTATTATTTTCTGAATTATATGATAAATATTTGATTTGTTCTTAGTTGTGTTATTAATTCATGTGTTGATATTTCAGGATATTAATTCAAGTTGAATGTACTTATTCAGTGGAGCAAAAGTCCCTGTTTAAGAGTAGATCCAACACAACTAAGCAGAGTTGATCACAATCCTAGACATAAGACGATGAAAATCTGCAGGGTTAGAGTCAAATCTAATAGGAAAATCCATAGATCGAGTTAATGCAACACTAGGGGTTTTAATTAGAAAGAAATTTCAATTAATCAACCTAGGGTTTGTTGTTTTAGTCTTGAAAGAGATAATAACATAAAATAAGGATTTCTACGGATCAAGTCAAATGAATAAATCGTCTAGTTCAGAGTCGAATAACGAGTGAAGTCTAGGTGGATTCTTCCTTGGGTATTATCTTAATCAATTAGTTTTCCAAAAGTATTTTCCCCAATTTACTCTCTGTGCATTAGCATTCTTAGTTTAGCTAATAATTAGTTTAATTAAAACAAATCCCATTTATTTCTAGGCTAGATAATAAAAAGAAAGTTAATATTAGTACTTTTAGTCCCTGTGGGTTCGACATTCCGGTCTTCCCATAGCTACACTACTGTTCGATAGGTGTGCTTGCCTTTATCGTGATAATAGTTAGTTTTTAAGTACGATCATATCATATCAAGATTGTTGCAACTAGGTTTAGCTAACTTGGGGACTAATTTGTAAAACTGTTAAACGTTATAGATTATGCAATTTATGAGTTTGAGTTCTTCTTGAAGTTTTTTGGTAGATTATTCATCCAGGTTGTTAAATAGGACTATTTTTAAAGTAGTTTTTAGTAATTTTAATGTTTAAGGACTAAAATGTAAAAATGATAAAATTACAATGGCTTGATGTGAAATAAAAGCAAATAAGGGTTTAATGGATTACTATACAATTCGGTTGAACTTAGTTTTAGTTAAAATTGGTTAAATTACAAGTTTTGAGCTTTTGGACTAAATTGCATAAAAATAAAATGTTGGGGGAAATTTTGTAAAAAATTTTAAAAGGACTTAATTGCATAAAATTAGTTAATTTTACTGTTTGAATTAGTTAATTGAATGAAATTATTATTCTAGATCAAGAACGGGTTGAAAATCGAGGCATAGTGAAGTCGCTAAACAGTCTCTATACCTTTGTCATTGCTGTAGTTTAATCTTGTAAATTCGTTTGGTTTAATTTTGATACATTTTAAATGTATTATGTGAACTTAATTGTATAATGTTGGATAATATTGATATATGTAATTGAGAATGAAAATAATGAATTGATATGGTGTCGATTACTGATTGAAATGCTCTAAGCCGATGAATGTAGAATAGAGTACGATTGGCATGCCAATAGGTTATTTTGCGCGCGATATGGGATTTGTATGAAACGTGATGATGATTTTTGTATATCCTCTGTTACTAAATATATCGAGGTCCTGCATTTGTTGCGGACTATCGTGTTATATTATAGTGTTTTTTGGTGTGTTACGAGGCAAATGTTAGCCTACGGGCTAGGCACTATATACTTTTTCATGCCCTTTTTGACTTAAAATCATGCTATTCCGGTTAAATCCTTGTTGAAAAATAATTAAATATTATAAAATAATTAAATTGTGTTAAAAATATGAACATGATGAATTTTAATTAATTTTATAGTTAATTTTGATTAAATTTGGTTATTTTTTACAGAATTGCACAAAGGGCGAAAAATGGCCCGGCGGACACTACGAGAAGAACAAAATCGAGAAGCAATTTGGAGTATCGAGGCAAACTAATTTCTAGCCCAAGACGGTCCAGAAATGTGTATTAATTTATAATTAAATTAATTTTAATTTATTCCCTATTTAATTTGGGTTAAATAAATTAATTTTAATTAATTATGGAGAAAGGGCCCAATTGAACCGCACTGGTCGAACCGTATGCAGTGAACTGAACTAGCCACTAATTGGGCTGACCAGAACCGTCCATAGGCTGACCCAAATCAGCAATTTAGCTGATTAAATATTCTTGCAAAAAGGCCCTTGAAAAACCTCCAATTTGCATTCAAACCCCACCTTTGTTTATGGCTTTGTAGATTTGCCCCATGCCTAAAATAGCAAAGTTGAATTTCTCAACTTTGCCATGTGTGTGGTCGGCCATGGGGGGCTCTTTTGCTGCTGGAATTTGCTATTTTTAGCAACCACAATCAGCTATAAAAGCCAGCCCTTACTGTTCATTTTAATCATCCCTCAACATCCATCATTCTTTCATTCATTCCTCTCCTCTCCACTCTCTTTTCTCTCCATTTTCCATTCTATTTCCCTATAGTTCTTGTGCCGATTTCTCCTCTTGGAAAAGAGGTATTTTCCCAGCCATTTTGGGCAGTAAGTAAGTGTTCATAGAAGCCTTGATCGGCGAGGGAAACGGAGACGAAGAACGGAGCAATCAGTCAAGCCACGGAGAAACACTGGATTTGCTTATTGTTCCCTATCTTTTTAATTTCTGTTGTTTTTATGATGAACATATCTATGAATATTCATGTTCTTGAAATGGTTATTTTAATCAATTTAGCTCGAATTTAATTCGTGTTGGGTTGATTATATTTTGCCTATTTGAATTATTAAAGTTGTGTTTTTGCTGTTATAGGCCTCGGTAAAAATGCTTGATCAAGTAAAATCATGCCTAAGTTATTCTTGCATTAAATTTGTTAGATAACTAATGAATTAATTGTTTAAACGGATTGAAATTGCAGTTAATGGACATAGTACTTAATCAGTGCATGTTTAATTCTTCTAAGGTAGCTGAAAATTAAATTAGCATTGTATTTGGGGATACATATGTCTTGCATAACTTGCAAGATTGTTGTGATTAAATTATTTCAAGTTATGGCTACCTTGTTACCTCACATAATCTTTTATATGTTTATTAAATTGAGTTAATTGTTTGAATTGACATGGGAACATGCAAGAGATTAGTTTAATTTAATAAATATGTATGAGCAATAGTTAGCAATTTTTCCGAGTTTTCATGAATTTATTCGTAACAACATAAGCATGAATTTGATAATTCTAAGTTAAAAAGATGTAATTAATCCAGCATAATTATATCATCTTGATTAAATCTTTGTGAAATCGTGCATTAAAACCCTTTTATTTTTATTTAAATTGTTTACTTAGTTTTAAAATCTTAGTTTATAAATCACTATTTTCAAACCAAAATTATTTTTACCTCACCAAAGTGTTTTAATTAATTTCATAAATAATTCTTTTATAGTCCCTGTGGGTACGATAACTCAACATTTACTTGTCACTTTATTACTTGTTACGACTGTGTACACTTGCACATTTTCGCCGTTCTAGTGTGTTATTAGTTGGTCTGGATTGTATGAGCGCCTAGTGTGTTCTGGATCGTTAACCATGTACTCGTATCCGCATATCGTTCATCAGGCATTGATTATTGATTATTGAATGTTATTGAAATATGGGAAAAATCGATTGTACTATTGTTTATGCATTACTCACCTATTGTGAATTGTGATTGATAGGAACACTGTTAATGACCTTGTGACAGGAACTCTGTCCATTAATCTTGTTATTTGTATTATTATGTTTCATTCGGTAAGATTTATCGTTTAAATGAGGAACTTACTAAGCTTCACGAAAGCTTACTCGTGTTATTTGTCTTATTTCTTGTAAATATTATTTTTGGAAATTAGGTGATCGAATCAACTCGAAGAATCACACGATCTGAAGACCTTTGGTAGACTTCGAATATGTACTTGACTTATATGGCATGTAATAGAAGAATTTGATTATGTTTTGTAATAGTTCATAAGGACTTATAATTGTGTAGTTGTTGTGCATATGATGTTGTGGTATGAGTAACTATGTGTGATAAGCATGCTTAATTCTAAGTTAGAACATGAGTGGATGAGCATGAAATGGTAAGTTTGGCATGAATTGAGTATGGTATTTAGGGATTGTTTATAAGACATTTTGAATGTATAATATGGCTTATGTGCTTAACTAAAATGATGAATTGTTAAGAGTTTGAATTGGAGTGTTATTGGTGACATATTGGTTATATCTTAGGTTGATTGATTTGGTATCTTATGGTTGTTCTTGAATGTATTTAGAAGTCTTATGATCATGTGTTATAAGTTGGGTTAGGTACCTAATCATTTGGATGTGAAATTGGCATGGTTTAGGGTCATTATGGACACTTATGGCCTGAGGCATGGGCTACCACATGGCAGAGTGTCACACACGAGCAACCCATATAGGCGTGTGCCTCTAGCATGTATGGTGCAGGTTGATCCACACGGGTACAGTGAGTTACACGGCCTAGCGACATAGTCGTGTGACCCTGAGCTACACGGTCATAGAAAGTTACACAGCTTGGCAACATGACTGTGTGACCTTATACTATACGGGTACAATAAGTTACAGGACCTGCGCATACGGACTTGTGGAGTAATTAAACGGGCGTGTAGAGTAGCCACACAAGCATGTCTTCTAATGACCCAAATTCACGGGCATCAAAAAATGAGTCATAAGGCCTCCGTCTTGGTAACTGAGTTAGAAAATAATTATTAGGAATAATTGTGAGTCTAGTTGTGTGTTTAATTAAGCTTTGATTAGGTGAATTTAGTTTTATTGAGGGTAATTAGGAAAAAGGACTAAATTAAATAAAGGGTAAAAGTTTAATTATAGATTAATAGAAAGTAAAAAGGACTAAAATGGAAAATATGCCATTTAGCAATAGTTGAGGCGACAAACTAAGTAAAAATTTAAGATTTTATTATTTTATTATATTAAATTATAATGTATATTATTATATTATTATATTATTATTTTATGGTTTTATAATATATATTATTATTACTATTAATTAATATTATATTGAACGAATTTGGATGATGACAAATGTGTGGTAATGATAATAACCATATGTAATAATTATATAGGTACAAGTGTAAATGGTATTTATAATTACTTTTATTTTAAGTTAAAAGATATTTATATCAAATATTATTATTATATTAGACTAAATAAATAAAAGAAATAAAGTAAATAGAATAAAGAAAGGAAACAAAAGAAAGAAGAAAAGTTACCTGAAGCATTCGAAAGAAGCAGGGAGAAAAATGAAAGAAAAATAAAAAGGAGAAACTAGGGTTTTGAGGTTTTAAACTTTAATAGGTAAGTTAATCAAGTCCTTTTACCTTAATTTTGATGTTTTAGAAGTTTAAAACAAAGTTTGTTCAATTTGAGTTGAGGTTTTGGAAGTTTTTAGGTTTTTGAACAAAGTTTATGTTGAACTCATGATTGAATAAGGGGCTTATTTGATAGAATTATGAATTAGAATTGATTAAAAGATTAAATTGTAAAATAGGCTATAAGTTTTGTGTCTGAGGGATTAAGTTGAAAGAGAGTTTAAAATAGGGTTTTAATATGAGTAGTAGATAGTTAAGTAGAATATGGAAAGAAATTGAAGAAAAATGGAGTATGAATTGAGTTGGAAGAGTAAGTGAATTTAATTTGGAATAAATTGAAAATAGTATGGAGGTTGAGTACAAATTCTAATATTATTGTAAATAATGTTAATATTAATAGTATAAGTTATTTAATTTTTCGTAGCTAACAAAGAACCCGAGGCATCGGCATCGAAAGGAAAGGAAAAAGTCATCGAGGAGTAGTCGAACATTCCGGGTTTGTATTTTATAATTCAAGTTATTTGTTATTAAGTATTAATCTTTAAATTCTATGTGTATGGTAAGTAAATATTGAGGTAAATGATTTTATTGAACTAAATTTGGAAAAGTGAATTGAATGAAAATTTTGTATTAGAATGAAATTGTATTTTTAAATGATGAATGGATAAGTGTATTGAATTGAATGGTATATGGTATTGGAATTTAATTTGTTATAAAAGTGGGATTGAATGGAGAAATAAATTGAATGCCCTATTAACTAGTTGGTCTGGGTCGGATACAATTAGCATGCCATAGGGTTTAGAAGAGGACGGGATTTATCGGCTTTGCCTACCAGACACCTCGTGTGTCATATTTAGGCACCTCGTGTGTCGTTACAGGCACTTTACGTGTCTTATACTGATTAGGTACTATGTACCGTTTTAGGCACAATGTGCCGTATTGGTGTGTTTGGGTTGGAACCCGCGTATTCGTCAAAGTCCAAAGTGTTAATAGGGTGTATAATTGAAACGAAAATTTATATGAAATTGAATAATTGAATTATTGTACAAATAGGTAAAATGGAAATGTGAATTGGTATGTGAATTAATATATGAGATTAGAAGCATGAACCGAAGATTTAAGAGTTGACAAAAGTTTGAATTATTGATATATGAAATCAACTGATGGAATTGTTGATATTGGAATAGGAGAAATTGAATATAGAATTATTTGTATGATTTATATAATTACATGTTAATGATTAAATTCTCTTATTATTATAATTTGAATTATGGTAATACCACTGAGTATTTCCATACTCAGCGTACGGTTGTTTTCATACGTAGGTTAATAGGTGTACAAAGTCCCAGTCAAGCATCCAGAGCGATCCTGACTCCAACGTAGAATTTGTTTATGTAACCTACATTTTGGTAAATGTGGCATGTACTAGGTTTTGTTTAGTCATTTGTAAATGTTTTGTGTTTTGGATGTAAATGTGGTATACAACACTTGAGTTGGAGTTAAATGAAATGATATGTTTTATGTTAAATTTTGAATTGAATGGATCAAAATCATTTTGAGTCATCGTTTAGTGTATAATTAAGTATGTTTAAATGTGGAAATATCTTGGTTGATATGTTGGCTGTGATTGGTTTGGTTTTAAATTGCAGGGAGGTTAGTTTAATGTTTTGGGCTCATATAGAGTCCACATGGCTTGGTACACGGGCATGTGACCAAATCGTGTGAGACACAAGGCTAGCACATGGGCATGTGTACTGGCCGTGTGTCCCCTGCATCTTAAATGTGAAGTCAGGATAGCACACGGGCTAAACTCGGTCATGTGTCTTGGCCGTATAAAGGACATGGGTTTCAAGCATGGTCTGTAACACCCTAAATTTTGGGCCTAGAAGTATTGGGCCTTGAGTCTGGGTTTGGGTAGAAGACGGCTTGGATAATTTAAATGTTTTAATAAAAAATTAAATTATTATTATTAATTTCATATTTAGTTTATCATTTAAGTGAATTAGGAAGGACTTATAGTGTGGGAAAAGTCTTGGGCTCGGCCCAGGGCTCTAGCAAAAAGAAAAATTAATTTTTGCTTCTTTAGGGAGATATTGGAACTAGGCCTTATAAATAAGTTAGAGTGGAGTTGGACACAAATGAACGCTTGGCCCAGTGGCAAGAGGCACTAGGAAGCAGAAGAGGTGCTAGGTTTAAGGCACGGCGTGCGCGAAATGTTTGGTTTTTTTAGAATAATCTGGTTGCGTAATAATAAGCTTTAAAAGAAGTTCAGAACGGAGTTTAGCGCAAATGATGCTTGTGGCGCAGTGGCAGTAGCGTGCTAGGAATGCGGAATGGGCCCGGGTTCGAACCCTGGGCAGGTGAAATTTTGGTTTTATTTTTTAAACAGCCGAGGCTTCAGCAGATAAGGCTTATAAGTAATCGTAACGCTATTATAACAAAAGAAAAGTCGCGTCGCAGTGGCAAGCAGCGTGTGTGGGTGCCTGGAGGTCCCAGTTTCGAGCTGCTGTGCGTGCGATGGGTTGCCTTTTTGCTACACGCGTGAGGAGAGTGATTCAATTGGACCGAAACTCTTCCTAGCAGCAATTTGAGTCAGCCAAGCGGTGGACTGTGCTACTGATGGGTGCAAGAAGTTTGAATGAAATTCAAACTATGCTATTGGCTAAAAATAAGGGATAAGCACGGGATATAAGTTGGGTTGTTCTTAGCCTATTAGTCGATTTTGGTTGGGGGCTATCGGCATATACTCTTGATTTTATTTTATTTTTTTCTTTTTCTTTTATTGAATCGGTTTTTATTCTTTTTATTATTTTGCTCATCTTTTCTTCGCCAAATCTTTTACCCATATTCTTGAACTTTTCCCTTTTGATTTTTTTTCCATGATAGCCGAATATAGGGTCTTTCCCCCTTGCCAAAAAGCTGAAACTTACATCTCTTCTACCTATTCGTATACTTCTTCTTTGTTCTTGTTGTTCTCGAAGTAGGTACTCTCTTTCAAGGCACTGTGATTTCAGGATAACCAAGATTAAACCTTAGTAAGTATTCTATTCTTTTTCGTATCTTTTACGTGTTTGAGAAAAGTCAAAATCTCCATATTCATAGTGATTTGGAAACTGAACCTTTAGTTATCTTAGATCTACTCTCTGCTCGTACTTTGGTGTTAGATCTACAACAGATCTTGGAAAGAAAGGTACTTGGGAATGTTTTGGCAAAGTAATCTTTGGTAAGTGTTCGAAACTCCTTTCCATTCGTTATTTCGGGATTTAAGGAAAAGCTGAAAATCTCTAAACACTTTAGGGAGGCTGTCGATTTTGATAAAGAGTAACATTAGTTCTTTTTATTCGGTTTATATGTATTAGTTCACGAAAGGGGACAGGCTAGCAAGGAGCGTTGGAGGCTAAGATCATTGGTGCGACTAGATCTAGATCTAGTCACTATTTTCGGTAAAAGTAAGTGACTAAAGGCCTAAGATGGTGTTGGCTGAATGGATATGTTGGATGGGTGTGGATTATTCAATTGGATTTGTATTGACATGTGGATTGAAACGATTGTAGGATACACGTGTGGGAGATCTCGTCAACGTCTGTTGCAAATCAGGTGTGTAAACGAACACCCTCTAGTAGACTAAATCGGCAAAAGCCGAAAAGTCAAAATGCCAAAATTTCAGTTTTTCATGGGCTTACGAGTGTGCGAGCGCTCATGGATTAGTTGGAAGTGGTAAGATCTGTAATCGTAATCGGTAAACTTGGTGAGTCCGTAATTTCGTGCACCTCAGTAAATTTGGGCATCGAGGGGCTGAATTTGGGCCCAATGGGCTTACGGGCCATTTGGGTAAAACGAGCGGCAAGTGGGTTCTGGCATTTTGTAGGTTAAAACTGTTAAGACCACTGTGAAAGTTGGGCTAGGCCAAAATAGCTAGTTGACACTGTAGGGCCCATTAGGGGTTTTTGGGCTAGATAAACTATTAGGGTGAAAAATTGGACTGTTAGTAACTGAAATGTGCATAAAACCCTAAAAACTGGTAAAATTATTGAAATACCCCTTAAGGGTGGAAAATTACTATTTTACCCCTAGGCACAAAATGACCATTATACCCCTAGGGCTAATTTTAACTGAAATGCATGCTATACTTTATCTGTTCACTGTATGCCATGACATGTTTAACTGTTGCATGGGATTGGGTTTATTGACGAAGGAAGTGCTAAGTGGCATTGCCACGTTTACTGAAAGAGGCTTTGCCTCGGTTTTACTGTTAGTGGCTCGGCCACGTTATCTGATTAAGCAGCTATGCTGTGACTATAGTGTGTAGGGCTGGGTGGGTTGAGTTATTCCCCACATGGTGTGTAGGGCTGGTACGGTTGGTGTGTAGGGCTGGACATGGGCTGAGCTTTGCATTCATGCATTATTTTTGTTCTGTTACTATAATGGGCCTAAGGGCCGCACTGATATCTGAATAGGGCTAAGGCCTAGTTAAACTGTATCTGAATAGGGCTAAGGCCCAGTTATCTGATTACTGAATAAGGCTTCGGCTAATTGTTACTAAAACTAGATAGGACTTAGGCCCAGTAAGCTTAAGCTGATTTGGGCTCTGGATGGGCTTTCTTTACACACTGAGTTTCCAAACTCACACCCTTCTTTTCATCTATGCAGGTGAGCCTTAAGCTAGTGGACTTGGAGCTGGAGGGATTCAGAGTGGCCGCGTGGACTGCACTTGATGGTTTTTAATTAAGTCTTTTACTTTCATATTTATTTTAAATTATTTTTCATTATGGTTTTGGGTTTGTAATAAGGCCGCTTTAAGTATTTTAATTTGGGTTTTCAATTCTTTATTTATAATTTGATTTAAACGAGTAGACTAAGACTGCGCGGGTTTTTCCTAAAATTAAACAACATTTTCAAAATGAAACACTCGTATCAAATGGATAACGAATAGACAAACAAAATCTTGTAACAAAGTGAATTCTAAACTGGTAGTGGATAGGATGATCACAATATTAAACCTGGATTTTCTTCCCAAATTATATTTAAGGTTTTGCAAAACTCACCCTAATCGTTATAACTAAGGAACATGATTAGTCCGTCGTTGATGTGACACACCAGACTTGGCCGTAACGTCTGGGACGGGTTTGGGGTGTTACATGGTCGTGCATCAAAACTACGTAAAAATGGCTTAAAAATGGTCTAAAGTCAGGTTACCACACGGCCTAGCCACATGGGCGTGTGCCCAGGCCATGTGGCCCTCTGTTTCTCTTTAAATTGCAAGTTAGTTTGCCACACGAGTTGGCCACACGGCCATGTGAGCCACACGGCTATGCGAGCCACATGGGCTGGCCACACGGCCATATCCCAAGCCACACAGGCGTGTGCCCCTATTTTCATGAAATTTTCTTTAGAGTTTCCTAAAGTCTCTGGTTTAGTCTCAAATCATTTCCTAAGTATGTTTTTGGCCTCGTAGGCCCATATTAAGGATTTTATGATGGAATTTGAAAAGTTTTAAATTGAAATGAAAAATTTTGATTCGGTTTTGTACAATAGCTAGTGTTTAAGTCCAGTAATGCCTCATAACCCTGTTTTGGCGACGGTTTGGGGTTAGGGGGTATTACATGTCTTGAGCCACATGGTCTAGTCTCTGTTACATGACTTAAACTCACGGCTGCGTGGCCCCTATTTTGAAAATTTTCAATTTTTCCGTGGATGTTCTAATTTGCTTTGAATTGGTCCCTAATTGTTCCTAAACTATTTTAAAGGCCTCGTAGGCTTGATTTAAGGCCCATGAATGTTTGTTTTACTCCAATATGATTATTATGAATTTGTTAATTAAATTTTTTATTATTTGTTCTAAATTGTATGGTAATACTCTGTAACCCTAATTCGGCAACGGGTACGGGTTTTGAGTGTTACATAATGCGTCAACCATGACGAATTTTGTTCTTTTAGATATTGATATATTAACTTTTTTAGAGTTTTCAACTAATTTTGTACTACCAAATATTACATTAATATTGATTTATTTCAATATTAAATAAGATAAACACTTTCTATCTATAAGGCTAGTATTCATTGTTACATTGTCTGCAAGACATATATATATTCTTAAAAAATATTAATGTAGTTGAATAAAATATTTGGACATATGATAGGTACGTGATCGATGATATTTCATATTGATAAGTTATATCTACCTTTTAAAGGGGTATCTTGAAAACTCTCATTGTTCTTTTATTTATTAATATATTTTCACTTCTAATGGTTATTATTATGTCACTTATTACATTCATGATTATATCCTTTGAATTTTTTTTTGCTTGCATTCACTTTAAGGAATGCAACAAATATAGTAGAATGTAGGGGTGAGCATTTGATCGAGTCAAGTCAAATCGAGTAAAAAATTTCGAATTAGTCGAGTTGACGAATCCTATTTTAGCAACTGAACTCAATTTGAATTTTTCTTGAATCGAATCAAATCGAGTCAAGTAGAGTTAAGTTAACGAATCATATTATTTATACTCAATGTTACGTTTACATGGACCGATTATTTAACTAGTAGACAGAGTATAATATTATTTAATTACATAAACAATATAATGGTTTTGCTTTTAACTTAATGAGTAAACATTTATCAAAACGACGTAATTTTGCCTTTTAACTTAATAGTTTTGACTTTTAACTTTAGAAAATGTAAACATTTATCAAAACGATGTAGTTTTGCCTTTTTTTTTTCAGATTTTTGGATAACTCAAATTGTGTACTTCATATTCGAGTTAAATAAAAAAATTTGATTTTTTATTCGAGTTGATCTGAGTAACTCGATTAACTCAAATAATTCAAACTATTTAATTTAAAATTTAAATTTTTATCGGCTTTTTTGAATTGAATCGTATTTTACTCACCTTAGTTTATTTATGTAAAGGGGACTAATATCATAAAAAGGTTATGTTTGAGTCGACATTAATATATATTTAACCAATTAATAACATTTGAGACGACCAAAATAAAATCAATATTTAATAATCTAACTCAATAATTTAAAACATAAAAAGAATAATCACAATTATACCTCAAAAATAAAAGGTCAAAATGCCCTATCAATCTAAAATTTACCCAATAAATCTAAGATTAAGAACCTACCCAATATATCCAAGATCAAGAACTAAAATTAATGCTGAGATTAAATCTTTCACCAATCCTAAAAAGATAAAAATAAATCAAATTAATCAAACTAATCATATTTAATTATGAATTAAAATAAAAATAAATCTAGACATAAAATATTTAAGAAAAAACTTTTTTCCAATCCTCGCATCGTGTCTAAAAGTTTGGAGAATAAATTTGATCTTCATACTCGGATTGAATAAATCTTTCTTTTGAGAGTTTTTGTTGAGGGTCCTTTTCTTTTTTGCTTTTTGTTTGAGATTTAAGAACGAGATTTTGTGGAAAAATAGACTATAAAAAATTGAAGAGAAAAGGAAAATAGAGAATCATCATGCTGATAACTTATTACGAAATAGATACCAAAGAAAATAAAAGAAAAAGAAAAAAAGAAATTGAGAGAGTAAAATAGAATGTATTTTATTGATGAATAATGATATTTATAATATTTTTTCAAAGTCTATATTTATAGATATAAAAAATATAAATAAAATAAATATCTATTTCTGATGAATATTAAAATCCTAAAATATATTAAATTTATTTTAATTTTAATAATAATTCACTTAATTATAAGATATTATAACACAAATCAAATTGTATTGAATTCATATTTAAATTAATTGAATAGGATTTTCAAAATTGAGTGTAAATCTTGATATTTAAATTATTTTTTATAACATTAACTCAATTAATGTCCATTGAAATGGGATGGCAAGATAATAGTGGCATTTATAGAGTTACTGTCACATTTTATTTCTACATCAATCCAAGAGCATGTTTATTCCTAGGAATTTAAATTTGGATTTTTTTTTGTAATTTGAGTCATCCCAACTGAATTATATAATAATTTAATATTTAGAAATATTTTTAATTACATGTTATTATAAAATCGTATAAAAGTTAATATAATTATTTTACTATTTAGTCAACAATTAATTCCATTTAATATTCACGTATAAGCAAGGATTTAACTCTTATTTTTACTCAATTGATATGGGTATTGTTGTTAATGTAAGAGGACATCAATTCAAATATGTTGAAGCACATAAACAGATATAATTAGGACTTATAATTAAATTTTCAAAAAAAATATTTAAACTATAATATTAAAATTAGTAAAATATAATCAATAAAAGATTAGTTTATTAATTATTAATGTACAACTCTCAAAAAAATTATGTACAAGTAAGGATTTAACTCTTTAATTTTATGTCAAAAACGTTCTATCTAGATGAAAATTAATTTCTCAAAATAAAACTAAAAGAAAAAGTGGAAGTTCCATAAACAACTTGAAGAGACTATGTAATTCCCATATAACTTTTGCCGATGTGTATTGCGCGGAGAGAATTATATATACATTCTCTTTTAATGACTACCTATAAACTAATTAACAATACTATGTTTATGTTGTAAGATTGTTAAACTACTAAAAGGAAGTAACTGAATATGTTCCCATTAGTATCCTGGGAACTTTGGTGGAGGCGGTGATGAGTACTGGAAGCCTATAGTTGGTGGTAGGATCACGTCTTTTTTTGGCGGTGGTTTCGAGACAACAGGGGCAGGAGGAGGGGAAAGAGGTGGCGGAGAATGCACTAGTGGTGGAGGAGAGTGAATAGGTGGAGGTGGTGAATGAATTGGTGGTGGTGGTGGTGGTGGAGAGTGGACTGGAGGTGGTGGTGGAGAGTGGACTGGTGGTGTCGGGGGCTTAACAACTGGAGGTGGCAATTTTGGTGGTGGAGACCGTTCCCTTGTTACAGGTGATTCCTCTTGTTTCGGTGGTTTTTCCACTGGTGGCGAGGGCTTAATAACTGGCGGAGAACGTTCTCTTGTTATAGGTGATTCCTCTTGTTTCGGTGGTTTTGGTACTGGTGTCGGGGGCTTAATAACTGGCGGTGGCAATTTTGGTGGTGGAGACCGTTCCCTTGTTACAGGTGATTCCTCTTGTTTCGGTGGTTTTGACACTGGTGTCGGGGGCTTAACAACTGGCGGTGGCAATTTAAGTGGTGGAGGTCGTTCCCTTGTTACAGGTGATTCCTCTTCTTTCGGTGGTTTTGGCTTAAGGGGCTTTTGTTTCGGTAGTTGTGGCTTTGGTCGCAGTTGTGGAGATCCACCACCACACATTGACTGACTGCATTCAACTGGTCTACTTAGCACCGGATGACATTCTTTAGCTGACTTCTGCTTAGGCCTATCTGGTATGCAATTGCTAACATCGTCGAACACACAGTCCCTCCGCTTGGATTGTTGGCAAGATTCAGCCTCACCATTGAAATAGTTGGAAGAAAACGTAAAGTTCTTCAAGCTCGGCAATCGACAAATTTCATCCAACGCAAAACCGGTTAACATGTTATTTGCAACATTCAATTCTTCAACTTTTCCAAGCCCTTTAAATGTCTTTCCCAAAACACCGCTGAAAGAGTTGGAAGAAATGTCCAAAACCGTCACATTTCCAAGCATCCCCATCTCCACTGGCAAGCAACCTGTGAGATTGTTGTTTTGGAGCACAATCTCGTTCAACGTATTGAACATCTTGCCGATGCTTTTTGGAATACAACCCGAAAGCTTGTTGTTGGCAACCACAATGACGGAGGCTGGAGAAGACCCAAAAGTTTCAGGAATGATGGACACAAACCGATTGTTGTTTAAAAACAATGCATCCAAGTCCTTTTCGAACAATGCAGATGGCAATTCACCTTCAAAATTATTGTACCTTAAATCAAGGAACTTAAGCGCGGGTAAGGATATAACAACTTCTGGGAAAGGACCAACGAAACGGTTGTTGCTAACATCCAATTCGTGAAGAATAGTAAGCGCGGAGAAACTCTTGGGAATGATCCCACAAAACCTATTAGTGTTTATGTGAAATAGAGCCAAATCAGTCAATAGGCCTAACTCAACAGGCAGGTATCCAGCAATGTCAGCATGGTTAATATCAATGCCAGCAACGACTATCAACTTCCGATCGTCGAGTGCCTGCGCGCAGAAAACTCCTTTGTAATCGCAAACATTGGGACCTTCCCAACTGTGAGTGGTCTTCAGAGGGTCTGAATATACGGCACTTTTCCATGCCTGAAGTGCAATGTAAGCACGTCTAAGCCTGGGATTCTCAAACGTGAATTTAAGCTTCACATGAGATTCATAATCATCAGGCAACTTACCACCCTCAGGAAGACTCAAGAGCTGGCGACGAGCGATGAATGCTGTTTCAGAATCGGAAAGAGCAAGAGAGAAATACGACAACGACGCCAAAGTGAGAGAAGAGATTAGGAGAAGCACTAAGAAGCAGCTCGAGGCCTCTTGAAGAAATGCTATTGTTTTCATGCTCATCATTTAGGAACCTTGGAGTGACCTAAGGCTACTGATAAGGAAGAATTGCTTTATAAAGTATTGAAGGAAGTGGTTAAAACACATTTGAAAGGCACTGCAACAATCTCTCTTTTGGTCCTTTATTGGTCACCACAAGTTTTCCTTTCATTTTTTACCTTTACTCCTTTCCGTAGATATCTCTTAATTGGTAATGTCATGACATGTGTAACTTTGTGCGTAAATTTGATTCATAGCAGTTTCTAAAAGAAAGATATTCCTAAACTTCATATTATATTCTTCATCCTCTATATTTGCTACATTTTTAAAACTTCATTATATCAAACATTTTATTTTAATGTCACCAAACGATTGTTGGTATCTTATCTTAGGTGATAAAATCAAAACCGTTGAACTCAAAAACTCAATCCTGCAAGCTCCACACACACACACACACATATATATATAGATATATTTATTTGTACATAAATAAGTCATTGTTTCAAATATAACAATTTTATTGAAGAATAAATTAAAGATTGAAGACTTGTTTACGAATAAGCTAAAGATTAACAACATGTATGGTTTGATGGAATAAATTATGCATTCTAGCCTTATTCAATGGGGCCACATAAGCAATTGTTTGGTTTAAAGTAATAGCTTATTACATGCTAAATGGAATCAGCCCCTGTTACAGTACGGCACATGCTAAATGGAATCAGCCCCTGTTACAGTACGGCCCGTAATTGCAATTTAGAGGCTTGGGGTCTGAGTAGCTATTCAAAGGCACTGGGTAAAAACATTTTTCCCTATTTGGACCAAAATATCTCGTCTCTCATCTTCCTGGTTTTCACTTTCACAGACAATTTCTTCCTAACATTTTTCCCAAAGTAAACCCTAGAGAAATTAGCTCCTTAGTCGACGACAAATCAAGCATTCATCCTAAAGTAAACCCTAGAGAAATTAGCTCCTTAGTCGACGACAAATCAAGCATTCATTCACCATCTTCATCTTCCTTCTTGTTGAACCTCCTTATTTACGGTAAGTGATGACCTTTGATTCTTTTTTTTTTCTCTGATTTTGTTAGTTTTCGATCTCACTCTGATCCTTCTCGGTTTCTTCATTAGAAGCCTCATAATTTTTGTGTTCTTTTTTCTAGGTTTCTAGAGTTTGATTTGGTTGCTGATTTGTTTTGGGTTTTAATGAATCAAAAGCTTCAGCAAATTATTTTAAGTGTTCTTAGTTTGTTTGTGTGAATTTTGTAAATGTTTCATGCTTAATTTTTGTTTCTTAATCTTTGATCTAAACAGGAAACTCAACGTCTCCTCAGTGAACTAGGTAAATACTCTGCTCTCTTTTTTTTTCTTGTTGAATTTTCTGGGTTTCTTTTCTTGGTAAATAAATCAGGAAATTGTTTTCAATTACAAAAACAATGTAAAGCTAACATTAAAATCATGGTTTGACCAATCAAACCAAAAAAAAGATCAAAATTTTAAGTAAATTTATTTCTTCAATTGTAGAGATAAGAGTTTGTGAGAGTGTCTTAAATTATGAATGGTGTTTAATTAATCCTCTTTGCTGTGCAATGGAGTGAACTCTACTGTTCCATTAACACTCTGCTCAGCTTCTCTAGCAATTGTAGAGACCACATTTTTGGGTATCTCAATAGCAAGGAATGGTGTTTAAAGTCCAAAAATTCCTAGGTTCTTGCTTTGTGGAAACTATGGCTAATTTGTTTTATTTTTATTTTTATTTTTATAGAACCTCCTTAAGAAATAGAATTATGGGTAATACATGAGAGAAAATTTGACATTCTCCATCGATTGTTCCAGTGAAATGAAGTACCCCTCAATGTGATTAGTTGAAAATAAACACGAATGGGTCTTGGATAGGTTATCTAAGTAGGGGTTGAATTTATTATTAGAGATCATAATGGAAATTGAATTACAGACTGTTTTCAACATACCTCGCATGCTACAAGTGTTGAAGCTGAGTTATGGAAGTAACTCAACTGGCCGTGAATAAGTGGATGGTAGTTGTATTATTAGCCTAATCTGTAATGTGATTTTGTGCACAGAATGACTCATTCGAATATTGTAAAGTTTGAGGGAAGTTGTCATAAATGGCTCTGAATTTCATGCAGATGCTACTCAAAGATTGCCGCCGAATAACCTGGAAAAAATTTTGACCATGAAAGTTGTTAGCTGTCTTATAAAAAAAGAAATGTGGTTGATGAGGTGAAAAATGCATGAAAGTAAGTTCCATTTATAACTGATGAATATCATGTGTTGGTTGAGAGGTTTGGTTTAATAGGCTATAATGCAGCAAGATCTGATTTGCTACAGAAGAATTGGCTTAGTTGTTGTCCAGTCCTCTCATGAAGTCCATCTTACTCTGTCCAACCACTTTCCTTTTACATTTTTTTTTTGTTTACTACTTTTCACTTAATTAATGTTTACGTAGTTTAAGGATAATAAAAAGTTTTTGGGCAAGAGTTGAGATATTAGGTTTTACAAGTTTACAAATTTGTTTGTGGTTACTCTCTATTTCTCCAAATTTACTGGCAAATTGTGTATGTGGTAATGAGTTTGTATCCAAGACCTTCCTTTTTTGTCACTTAATCTTTTACCTTGTGCATCACGCCATTGCAAACACTGTTTGTTGGGATACTAATGCTAATATACTAAATTTACTGCAGATAATTATTTAAACAATAAATTTTAATAAAATATTGGATTTACTACTTTCAGACATCACTTATATCCCCTACACTTGGAAATTTATTTCCGATTTGTCAAACCATGATTTTAAAGTTAGCTTTACATTGTTTTTGTAATTGAAAACAATTTCTGACCTCGAAAGTAAACTAAACATATATTGTTGTTTGTTTTTTAGATGTTTTATTATCTACCTATCATTTGTTTTTGTAGATGTTTTTAATATTTGGGGATTTGTATTTTATTTGGTTTCCCTTGTAGATTAGATGTTTAGTTATCTAATTGTAGGTATTGGTTATATTTTTCAAATATTCAGGGGTTCATCTGTATTTCGGGGACTTGAAGTTAGGGGAAGAACCACGCGCATCGAGTAAAAGAGCAGCCGAGTTTGGTATAATGACATGACAGAATGTCATTACAATGTTGTAACTTTTTGATTTTGTAAATTTTTAAAACATATGGATTATGACATATAAACTAATGAAATCATGTAACTTTTTGTTAATATATGAATATTATGCTTGGATGTGAAATATTCTCAAGTTATTTATTACTATTTTAGCAATGAGTTATTTATTACTTCTAATATTTAATTATTTTTTATTGTAGAATAATTAAATTATTTGTTTCAGTAATGATATTTTAGCACATTAAATATGTATTACAATTTAAAAATAATAAAGTAGATTATATATTTTTTATAGTATTATATATTTTGATTTTTTAATTCATATAATAATAATTATATTAAGAATGTTATTAAATTATATTTTTATTAAATTATATTTAATAATAATTATGTTAAAATATGCTTAAACTATTTATTATTTTTATTAAATTATTTTTAATAATAATCTTATTAAAATTTAATAACAATAACAATAACAATAATCATCTACCTTAAAAAAAATTTCTGCTAAGGGTATTCTGGTCATTTTAGCTTTTTTTCTTATGCTATTACAACATTATTCCATTCAACCAAACACAAGAATACTATTATAGTTCTATTCCATCCCATTCAACCAAACAGTTAAATTACTTATTACAGCTTTATTCCATTACAGCTCTATCCAATTACAGCCTTATTCAATTACAACCTTATTCCATTACAGTGAGCCAAACGCACTGTAAAAGTTTATTTCCATATACAATTAAAATATACACACCAATGATGTCGAAATTAGTCTCGAGACAGTGCTTCCTGCAAGAGAAGTATGGAATGCTTTTTTAATATAATGGCCAACAAATATGCAAGAATTAGATTTTTGGGTATGGTTTCAACATTTTGCTAGGAGCAATTCAATGCTTATCTTTAACACTAATTTAGCATTACTTTTAAAAAGCGCTTTACAAAAGTGATTTTAAAAAATATTTTAAAAAAGTTTGGTTTAAAATTTAAGTGTTTAGTATTGTTGTCAAAAGGTCTACAAATAAGCATTTAAATAATATTCAAATTAATTAATATTATGATATTTTAATAAGAATATATAAAATAATTTATTATATTTTTTGTTAACATTTTTATATGAAAAATAAAATTTAAATATTTTTAAGCAATTAATCAGAGAAGCGGAAGTACCATATGTTGGAAGGGTGAAAACATAATTAAGCTATCAAAAGTGCTTTTGAAAAGCTAAAATTTTTCTTCAAAAGTTACTTGTTTAGTATTCATTTTGTTTCAAAAGTGCTTTTAAAAAGCACTACTAAACACAACCTTAGAAATACTATCTATGATTGTTTGGGTTTTATGTAATTCTCATAATAAATAGGTTAAAGAGAACAATTTACAATCTGCCCAAGAGGTAATTGCGAGGATTCTTAAAGAATTTGATGAATTGGAAATTAGATTATATGGTCATTTTCCTTTAAGCATGGCATGATGGTCTCCTAATTTCGATGCAACCTTCAAAGTGAACCTGTGACAATCAAGATCAAGGTTTGTGATTAGAGACAGTGGGGGTCTAGTAATGGGTAGTGGAATGGTGATTAACACATATGCTTGCAATGTGTTCATTGTTGAAGCTTTGGCCATTCTTCAATCTCTTCAATTTTCTAGCACGATGGGGTTTACCATGGTGGTGGTGGAAGGAGATTCTAGAATAGTAATTTCGAAGGTCATGCAAAGATAGGGGGATAAATCTCGAATCAGTGCCTATATTAGTGTTATTAAATGTCTAGTATCTTTGTTTTCTAGAGTTATGTCCAAAATGTGAGTAGGGAATGTAATATGGTGGCTTTTGAGATAGCGAAAGAGGGATTTTGATTACCAAAGAGCACTTACTAGGTGAAGGAAGTTCTTGATATAGCGACGACAATGATGCGGACTAACCGGTGGTAGGTCGATCCTCTGGACTGAACCAATGACCTGTGAAGGGGTGCGATTGCCCATCATTTGCTTGGTGGATCTGGTTAGGTGGTTATTTTTGTCAAGATTCAGTAGTTCCGCTGTTTACTGTAACTAGTGAGATGATATGCCTTTTGAAAGAAAGGAATAAGCTGGAGAGATGGTTTTTGATGAGTAATTATCTTAAAAATGCTAAAAATTTAAAAAAAATTACCAAATTAGGACATTTTTTTTAAAAATTACGGAACTCGGCTGATTTTACGAAAACACTTCCAGTTGAAAGCGCTTTCACCACATAAGCTAAAAACGCTTCTAGTTGGAAGCGTTTCCCCCAACAATCATTTCACTCCAACATCTAGTTAAATAGCCATTGGGACCAACGGCTACCCCACCCCCAACGATCATATTTTCTTTTCTATATTAGCACCCCCATTTCATTTTTTTATCCAATTCAATCTCAACTCTCTTTCACATTCTCAAATTTCTCTCGATTCCTTCTTCATTTCTAACTTAGAATTTATTTCTCTCTCAATTCTTTTTTTTAGTTAAAATTGTCTTAATATTTTCGTAAAATATTTTTTATTACAATTTATTTTATGTTTTCTGAAATTAACAATAACATAATCTCTAATTCGTTTGGATGGCAATCTCATTTTTATTGATCAATTACAAATGGTAAGAATTTTTTTATACTATATTAATGTAATTTAATTTGAATATTTTCTTGTTATATTGGATTTTAATATTTTGTATGTTTTTTAATATATAAGCGGAAGATCAAATTTTGGAAGCGTATATTCATAATTTACCCACTCCTCCATCACCCTTAATTGAACCCTATTTGATAGATGCTGGATTTTGTACGTGGCCCTTATTGGTTGGGGGTGTAAATTGAACCCCACACATGTAAGCGCGTGGTGGAAAGGTGGAGACCCGAGACGCACATATTTCATCTTCCATGGAACTAATGTACTCTGAAGGACGTACAGCTACAACTTGGGTTACCGGTGGATAGGCAGGTAGAGACTTGGTCAGTTCAGGCAGCCGATTGAAGAGACATATGCCAACAACTCTTGGGGAGGATTTTAGAAATGATTTACGGTGCTCGAATAGATATAAATTGATTAAAAAGAAACTTTGGTGGGCTCAATAAGGATTTGATTGAAGTTCAAAGAGAACAACGTGCTCGGACGTACATCCTTATAATTATTGGGCGTTCCTAATGCCCAATAAGTCACGAAATCTTGTCCATTTAGGGTGACTTCTAAAACTCGTTAACTTTAGAGAAGCGAGCGAGCTAAGATGGGGGTCAGTCATGTTGGCAACGTTGTACCGAGAGATGTGTCAGCCGATGACACCACAAAAAATCAAAATCAATGGTTGCATGCTACTATGACAATGATAGGCATGGTACTGGCTGCTATTTTTACGTCTTCGAGTACACTACCCTTATACATTCTCACTCGTAATAAAGTAAAATTCATTAGATAATATATTTACCAAAAATAAATTTATTTAAATTTTAAATTATTGTGTTAACATATTATTTCCATAGGAAGAACCATGAGTCGAGTCATGTGGGACTACTGAATGAGCTTTGAGATATACAACTTCTATTAGACCAACGATCGAAAGTAGCAGTATGTATTTTTTAAATTAGAATTATATAATACTAACGTAGTTCATTTAAAAATTAGTAGTATATAGATAACTAAAATTTTTATTATTGGAATATAGTTTGAATGAACATCATACTCTAATCTGGTAATTCAAGAGTGCATCCCGTTTGAAATCTTTGTCAATCCCAATATCTGGCATGTGAAGGTGTTATTGGTAGTATATGCCACCGTGGATATGCATGAGTCGGATAAAGTGTTGTGGTAATTTGAGTTCAGATAATTGATTCTACCACCACCACTAGACATCGAAGACTACATCATATCAACTTGCGAGGGAGAATAGATGAGAATTGGCCTACATCCTACGTGCATTATATCAACATTTGGAACAATAGGTGCGAGTTTTTACTTACTCGCGGGGCTATTGTCACACCTGAGTTAGCTTACTATCCAAAGTACCTGCCATGGTTTAGGGTCCATGACAAGCCATATCTACTAGGTGAAGAGGCAAGAGGTAGACAACCACATACGAGGAAGCCACAATGGGTGCTTAGGAATCCAAGGAGAAGAGGCCACGACGGAGCTGCCGAGACAGGTCCATCATCTACACCTACGCAACAACTGACACTGATGGCTGTACCACCCTCCGGTCAGTATGACTCAACTTATTCTGGTGCTTATACTAACCCCATCTTTTTTACACAAGCACTACATATTACACTACATTTTTCTACTTCTACTTCGATGCCAGGTTTTGCTTATGAACCTCCGTCCCTGACATATTACACATCGATTCCATCGACATTTCCAACGACGACATATAGGCCGTCTATGTTTGGGGCACCGGCCAGGAGTTCGATTGTTATGCCATCGGTGTATGGGACACAATATAGTTATACTCCTACACCGATGGTGTCGGAAACACCTTCAAGATCTTTTTTCTACCAAGGTGGACCATTTTTGTAACCATCTATTCTTAGACCAGAGGATACATGATGGCAATCGAGGAGTAACAGCCCGATTTTGGGTCTAGTTGGAACAGTGGTTTCGGGACCACAAATTTGACACAGAAAATTTATTTTAAATATATTTCTATGGTCTACAGTTTTATGAAATGATTTTGCGAAAATTTCATTCAAAAATTTTGATGTTTGGGCACTCAATTTAGTCAAAAGGACTAAATTATAATAAATAAAAATGTGAGTTCTATAGGTTAAAGGTGTCTAATTGTTATGAAATTTTAAATTGGAAGTTCTTAAATGGTAATTAGACCATTGGTTAAGTTGGAGGACAAAAATGCATATGGTTAGGTATGTTTCTAAAGTTTTTCATTAAGGGCATTTTAGTAAATTGGTGATTAAATGAATTAAAAAGCCAAATTAAAAGCCAAATTTTGCTCATCTTCCACCCATGGCCGAATTTCTCAAGGGGAAACCATGACTTGGATTTTTCAAGCTTCCAAGCTTAATTGTAAGTCCGTTTTAGCCCCGTTTTTAATAATTTTTACGTTTTTGAAATCCTTATAACCTAATCTAGCTTTTCCAAGGACTATTTTGAAGTATTATCATAGTTTAAAATTTTACCCATGTTAGACATGTATGTATTTTAATGTCTAATGCTATAAAATGTATATTAGTTATAAGATAAACGACTTTTGCTAAGTGATTTTGGGTAAAAATGTCAAAAAGGACCTATTTGTAGAAAGTTGTAAAATGGGTGTTAAAATGCGAATAAAAGAAAAATGTGGGATACTATAATCATGTAAAAGGTTCGACTAGGCATGGGTATTGAAGAAATTGGGTACATTTCATTTTACGAGCTTAGGGACTAAAATATAAAAATGGGAAACTTTAAGGGTAAAAATGTAATTTTTTCCATAATGTGATTTTGGGCTGATTTGAATAGTATAATGATTAAACAAGTTAAATGTTGTATTATAGATTGAGAAAAACGAGGTTCGGAATTAAAACGGGTGAAAAATAAGTATTTGACGGTTAGCTCCTTTTTGCCACTTTTATGCCAAGGTAAGTTTGTATGCAAATAATGCATTGTTATATTATGCTTTACTGCTTTAATATTGTATAAACTCTATGATTGATTCTTTGGACATATTCGACAAAGTTTCGACAAGTGAGAAAATCCCAATTAAACCTTAAGAATAGAATAGGATACAAGTGACATGTCACTAGGAACCTACGTGTATATACATGTTTATGTGAATCCGGGTGCTGGCCTCGTACGCCCTACCAGTGGCTGGGTACTCTAGCATTTGTTGCGGATACTTGACAGCTTGTGGAGCAGTATTTTTGCTACATATGCGGCACTTTTGTGCAAATTTCTAAGTATTCGTTAATATTCTAAGTGTTGAACGAGAATGTCAAAGATGCGAAAGTATGTGGTTATATTACGAATTAATTCAGGTATGAACGTAACGTTTAAAATTATTGTCTTCATGATATTGTGAATTCATGATTTCTATGAGAATGTTTTGTGAAAGCTTTGTGACTATTGATCTATGTTTGTAATGTATGAAATAAATGGTAAATTTGGTTAGTGATCGTGTAATTGGCTTTTGAGCCAAGTTGAGTTATGATATAACATGTGTTATTCACACAAATTATAATTTATCGGATATGAGAAAAAGGAAAGACTGGCATAATTGCCTATCAAAACGATTATGGGAAAATATGTGCTTTAAACAATTGAAAGATGTTATAATATATGCTCGAAAAGTGAATACTCATAATTAATGTGCATGTTTATTATGAGGTTGGGAATGATTGGATAATTGTGATAACCCATTAAAACAAGGAGTTATTGGTTGTTGGGCTAATGTCAAAACATGTTAAATTATGTTTGCAATTTGATATAGCAAACAATGTGACTGAATAAGTTATAACTGTGAGTTTTATAGCAATTTATATTATCTTGTGTTTATATTGTTGATTTTGGTAAATGATCGGTAAGATGCTTATTATTTGCTTATGAACTTACTAAGCTATATAGCTTACTCCCCTTCCTTTCCCATGTTTTATAGTCTCGTCAAGTTAGCTCAGATTAGAGATCGCTGGAGATCCTATCACACTATCAAGCTATCATTTTGGATATTAATGAATTCATGTATTTAGAGTTTATAGCATGTATAAGGACTCAGTCTTGGGTCCATATGTGTTGGCTTATAATAGTTCGTGATTCATTTTGTATATAATCATGGAAGTGATTAATCCTGGTTAGGAGTATATCTATATTAGTGTTATTTGTGAATATCGAAATTTGTATAAATTGATGTGGAAAGGTTGATGTTCTAAGCATGATTAATAATGGTATGAGAATGACATATTATTGTCTTGGTTGGGATTGTTTGGTTGCTTTTACATGCTTAAATTTGTGACATGTGATGTTGTGTAAATGTGAGTAAGTAAGGGTGGCAAAATGGCTTGGTAAATAGCCTTGTTTTTGTCCACACGGGTAGACACACAGGCGTGTTTCTATGCCGTGTGTGACACATGGCTTACTCCATGGCCATGTGCTCCTGGTCGTGTCTCCCCTACATCTTAATTTTGAGAAACAGAATACTTAGAATTGAGCACACGGGTAGATATACGAGCATGTGTCTCAACCATGTCGATGGCACAGCCTTGAACACGAGTGTGTGACTGCGCCGTATGAACTCAATTTGGTCATGAGTTACGAGTCAAAGAGTGACACGGGGTCGAGACACGTGGAAAAATTTTTTAAATGTTGTAAAAATTTCTAAAGTTCTTGGTTTAGTCCCGAACTGCTTCCAATGCATGTTTTGGGCATCGTAGGCTCATTTTAGGGACATTATGATTGAATACAAATGGTTTTAAATTGGACGAAAATTTATAACTCGAAATGGTATGTTTGTTCCTGTGATAAGTCGGTAATGCCTCGTACCCTATTCTGGCATCAAATATGGGTAAAGGGTGTTACATTTAGTGGTTTCAAAGCTATGGCTTAGTCGGTTCTTAGACTAACATAGCATGTGTGAGCCTAGATATACATGTTATATTACTACTGGTGATAGTGTGATATCTCCCGACTCTGACGGAATTGTTTTGTTGAGACAGAAGTGCTTTCCAACTGAGCTATTTTCGAAAACGTTGAAAGTGATAATAAGATATCTAAAAATATGTTTGTGATGAGTCGAAACTTGGAAAGGTATGAATAATAGTTCATGATATGTATGTGATGATGTGCAAAATGAAATAGCTATAAGTTGAGAAATATGGTGTAACACCCCTAACCCATATCCGTCGCCAGACTAGGGTTAAGAGACATTACCGAACATTTCATATCATTATACAATCATAATAGATACATAGCTTACACGTCATCAAATCACATTTAATCATATTCACAATGTCCCTTAAATAGGTCTACGAGACCTTAAACATACTTTGTAGAAGGTTCGGGACTAAACTGATCTTGTAAAAAATTTTTCAAAACTTAATAAATTTTCTAAGTTATAGAGGTCACACGCTCGTTTGAATAGACTGTGTGCCTCACACGGGATTAGACACGCCTGTGTGTCTAGGTCGTGGCAAAACAGGGCATACACACTAACTTATCCATAAGGCCACAAGACACGCCCGTGTGCCAGGCCGTGTGAAAATTAGGGAGGTTACTGACTTGCTCACATGGCTAATCATATGCCCGTGTGTCCAGCCCATGTGGCTATTCAAAATGGCCTCACACGCCCATGTTTGGGCTGTGTGCTCGGTTGTGTCAAACCTATAGGGTATACTGACTTCGCCACACGACCTGCCACACGCTCATGTGTGAGGCTGTGTGGAGCGCCCAGGCTCGATTCGAATTGGCATTCGAGCAACACGAAAGGGACACACACTCGTGTCCCTGCCTGTGTGGGCAAAAATAGGCCATTTAGAAGGCCAACATGCCACCCAAAAAGGGTTATCTCAACAAGCATCAAAACAAGCCTCAATTGATAGAACAATTCAACCAAATTATCACCAATTCATGCATATTTTATACCAAAACATCATCATTCATTTTCCAAACACATTTGCCAACTTATGGCATACCAAAATCATGGTTCAAATCATATTCACTAAACATATGAGCAATCAAACAACTTCACATCTATTCAACTAACAAATCACCCACTATAATCATACCAATTTCACATCTCAATTCCATATCAAACTTACCATAATATACATATCCTCACAAGCTTACCAAATGCCAAATCACAAAACATCCAACTTCAACATTTAGCATAAATGAACATATACCAAAACTCATACACAAACTCATATCATATACTTAATCCACATCCATTATTTCCATTCATTACAAGCCAACTCACATGGCTATTTTCATAATTCAAAACATATAATATCATTACTAGCCTATACATGCCATATACCATATATACAAACTTCAAAAGTACCGAAATAGGGATCGATAGTGTGAAGACATTTCCCGACGATCCCTGATCTCGTGCTAGCTTCAATTATCTATAAAATAGTGGAAAACACACAAAGTAAGCTTTCAAAAAGCTTAGTAAGCCATATACAAAAAAAATCATATAAACACTCATAATGTCAATGCACCAAAGCTAAATATAGCTTAAAATCAACACATATACTACCTTTTCACATGAAATTCATATCAATACTTTCCAAGTTCAAACTCACCTTTCCTTATTGATTTTCATATACATTTCATATGTACCTGAATCAATTACTCAATCACATATTCATTCACTTCTTGACATTACCCGTTGAACCGTTTGAAATTGATAAGGATACTCAGATAGCTCGTAAAGCTTGTACAATGTCATATCCCAGATATGGTCTTACATGTTATCAAATATCGATGCCACTGTCCCAGAAAGGGTCTTACACGAAATCTTATACGATGCCAATGTCCCAAACATGGTCTTACATGTAATCTTAGATCGATGCCAATGTCCCAGACATGGTCTTACACGATATCACATCTCGGAATCCTAATGTCATGACACTCGTATCCTGTACTATTCCTATGGTTCGAACGGGGCTTTCGGATGTTGTAACTTTGTTGATACTTTCTCATACTCATTCATTCAGCAACTAAAGTTGTTCAACATCATATAAACATATATAATACAACTCAAATACATTTATTTGCATACAAATGTACCTCGGTCGTAGAAACAATGAAACTAGTCGATTAATTGAGTACTTTATTCTTGCCTCGATCTAAGTCCGATTTCTTTCCTTCTTGATCTATATATATTCAAAATTAATCCATTTAATCACCAAATCAATCAATTTCATCCAAAAATACATATTTAAGCGAATTTTCAGTTTGGCCCTAAACTTTTACATTTCTTACAATTTAGTCCTTATTTCATAAAAACTCAATTTACAACAATTTCAATTGAACCCAAGCTACCTGAATTTCTATAGGGTCCTTAACAGCCCATATTTATCAATATTTTACACATTTAACCACACATTTTCATCTTTTCATAAATTAATCCCTAATATGCATTTTTACTCAAAATCACTTTACAAAACTTGTATATCAAACACCAAGTTTTCATATTTCATCGTTAACATTCAAAAACATCAAGCTATCATCAATGGCATTTTACAAAATCACCAACAAACTAAAAAATTAAGGCACGGGCTAGCTAGTACTCAAAACAACGATCACAAAAACATAAAAATCATCAAAAACCGAGCAAAATACATACCTTAATCCAGCCACACAAGTGCCGAACCCTACAAAAATATTTTTGACTTCCTTTTTCATCAACATTTGTCTATCCAAGTAAAAATATGGACAAAATTTCTTTTGTTTTTCATTTTGTTAACCATTATTACAAAATAACATATTTACCCTTAATGATTAAACATTAAAGTTCCACTAACTATAGGCATAATTGTCCATCCATCATCCAAATGGTTTAATAACATCATAAGGGCTTCATATTTAATAAACCAAACACTTTAAACTTATAGCATACTACTGCATTTTATGCGATTAAGTCCTTTTTCTCAAATTGAGCTATTAAACGATAAAATTGTCACACGAAACTTTCACACATACCTTATCACATGCCATAAAAAATAAAAATAATATTAAAATAATTTTCCAACATCAAATTTGTGGTTCTAAAATCACTGTTTGAATTTAGCTAAAACCGGGTTGTTACATATGGGTAAAATATCATTATTCCGGTTGAACGTTGTATTTTTATGGATTACAGTGATTTTATGAAATGGATAGAATGTTAAATTAAAAATGATATAATGTTTTATTTCAAATATTTGTTATGGAATTTATGATTATAGTTATGATATGAAAATCGAATTGTAAGTTCATACGACTAAATCTTGTTGATTATTTGTTAATTTTATGAATGATATAATGTGTTATTTTATATGTTCGATTAAGGAAAATTATAAATATTGTAAAAATTGAATTAAATGTTCAAATTAAGTAGAATGCAAGGTTGAGTACTATTGTTTAGTGACAAAGGATGAATTGACGTAAAAGACCATGGTTGGACCATGGTAACATGTGATATGTGATTCCGTATAAGACCATAGTTGGGCTATGGCATCGGTATGTGATTATGTGATTTTGTATAAGACCATAGCTGGGCTATGGCATCGGTATGGGATTATATGATTCCGTATAAGACCATATATGGGGCATGGCATCGGTGTGTGAATATGTGATTTCGTGTAAGACCATAGCTGAGCTATGGCATCGATATGAGGATATGTGTAAGGCCATAGTTAGACTATAGCATCGAGAAAATGAAGTACTCAATTCTATAAGACGTTCTCTAATTTGATGATGTTGGTAAGTAATACTTGGAGATAGATGATTGGTTTGTAGAGATACTGAAATTGAGCTTAGTCAAGTAATTACATTATTTGGACAATTATGGTTGGCAAGAATAGTTGGTGAATTGCATATCTATAAATTGTTACACGTATTTGTCTGAAGTGAATTGTATAACTGTGCTGATATCATGATGATGATGAACGTTAAGTCATATGCATGTATATATGAGAGCCTAGTTAGAGGCTTTACGACCTCACCCTTTACCAATGTGTCATTTTATAATGAATTTTATGAGATTTATCTTGAATGAGTTCACAAGTGAGAGACTAAAGAGTTCAGTAGCGGAATAACAAATAATGTGATCAAAATTGAGAGTAGTTTGGCAAGTGAATACAGTTTTGGAAAAGATGCCAGGTTATTTTAAAGACCATTCAGATTTTGTAATGTCACGGTTAAAGAAAAGTTAATCTCGGCTAACTGACTCATTCAGGTATGATGTCTAAAGTATGTATTTGCTGAAATTCTTTCAGATTGATTTTTGTTAGTGAATGGAATAATATGAGGTTAGTGATGACAAAATTAGTCAGAGAAATGGTATTTAAATTGTAAATATGTCTAAGTGTAACAGCTGTAATTGAATAGATTATGATGATCTCTCCTGGATATCATATATATTCATTTACCCTCAGAGATATATGTGATTGTTCATTTTTTGATGAAATTCTTATTGTATGAGAATGCTAGGTGATTATAATGCTAGAAGAAAGCACTGTTGGTCAGGTTGGTTAATGATCAGCATATCTTCTCTCTCTCTTTGGGGTTTTAATTGTACTATGTTTGGAATAAAAGTTGATGGTGAAAATTTATGTGGGACTATTCTTCTATTTTTACTGGATGTTGTTTTGTTGTATATATATTTGGAAAATATATTATCTCTGTTACAATTGATTTCAGGGTGTGTAAACATTTTTTTTTCTTCTAAATTTCTCTGAGGAATCATCAAGATCTTTATTATTTTCTTGTGAGTTATGTTTTCAGACTTCCAGTGTGGTATCGTATCTTGGATTTCTTTATCTCGATTTTCTCATCATCCTTGTTTCGTAAATTATCAATCATGGCTCATCTTTAAAGTGTGTTCTTTGGCTTGTGATAACTATGTCTATTATGGGTGTATTTCTGGTTCGATCATAGGAACGTGGTGATTCTAGTATCAGGATTTCTCTAATTTTCGTGAAACGAATTGACAACGACAAAGGTATAGATAGTGGAAACTCACGCTCAAATTGTATGATGGTTTTCTCTTCTCAGGTAAGTACGATTTAGGGTCAGTGAGTTCAATCAAGATATTTTGTTTTCTTGAGTTGATGTAGTTGAAAAGATCTTTGACTAGCATGTGAAGGAAATTATAAAAGATTCTATGTTTGAGTTTTTTAACAGCATGAAGAAAAGAGTATTTTGGTATGTTATTATGTGATAGTTGAGATCAACTCAGTTGTTTTATCTGAGTGAGCTAGTTAGTTGAAAGGCAATTTGAGTTATATGCATTTAAGTGTATCCTCAGGTAAGAAAATAAAATCTTGTACATTCATGAGTGGATAGATGGACAGTTTGGAGGAAGAATTCATATCCTAGAAAGTATGATACGAAGATATACTTATTAGATTTGTTCTAACCGAATTATGTTGTTATGAGTTAAAGCTATTCTGATTGATAAAGTTATCACATTTGTGAAAGTTGAACGGTCTGTTGCATGTTAGTCAAGTTAAAAATAGTTGAAGGTGCTATGAACCGAAGCATTGGGTTTGAGTTCTATTTAAATTGAGTAAAGAATTCGTGATTTTTCAATGGTACACTATCGAACGGACTGAAACATGTTTTACTGCAAGAATGTAAAATGACAGTTTATGCTTTCAGAAGGTTAAAGTCTCATTCAAAGAATCGTTCGACGAGTGACTTGGAGTTGCCGCTAGTATGTCTGTGTTGAGAAATTGATGACATCGTTTGTTCGACAAAAAATGTTATGTGCTTCTTGATTTCTAAGAGTAAAAAGTATCTAATGTTACCTTTAGTGGGAAAATCTGAAATTAAGACAAAGTTGAAGGCCTGAACTATTGAAAGATTGTGAATAATTAATGATTAACTTTCTGGGAAATAGATGTAGTTGCAGATGTTTGAATGGAAAGCCTTTGTTCATTTTGTGAGTGTTGGTTACATGATTAATCTTATTGGATGGAAGCCTGAATCTAGCTAAATTAAAAAGCTAAAACGATGTTTTCTTTGCAAGATTGAGAATCTCAGGAATGTGATAGTGAGTGGTAAACTAAACGAGTACAATGGGAGATGATATGTTATTATTACTCCGAGATGGAATTCGCGCAATGAATTATCCAGAGCTTATGTATAAAATGTTGTACGACGATGAGGTAGAGGAAACTACAAGAACGTTACCCTAACCTCTTTTCCGGTAAGATTTTCAGGGACGAAAATCCCTAAAGGGGGAGAGTCGTAACAACTCGATTTTGGGTCTAGTTGAAATAGTGGTTTCGGGACCATAAATTCGACATAGAAAATTTTATTTTTAATATATTTCTATGGTCTACAATTTTATGGAATGATTTCGTAAAAATTTCGTTCAAAGATTTGATGTTTGGGCACTCAATTTAGTCAAAAAGACTAACATGTAATAAGTGAAAAATGTGAGTTCTATAGGTTAAAGGTGTCTAATTGTTATGAAATTTTAACTTGGAGGTTCTTAAATGGTAATTAGACCATTAGTTAAGTTGATGGACAAAAATGGACATGGTTAGGTATGTTTCTAAAGTTTTTCATTAAAGTTATTTTAGTAAATTGGTGATTAAATGAATTAAAAAGCCAAATTAAAAGCCAATTTTTGCTCCTCTTCCACCCATGGCCAAATTTCTCAAGGGGAAACCATGGCTAGGGTTTGTCAAGCTTCCAAGCTCTATCGTAAGTCTGTTTTAGCCCCGTTTTTAATGATTTTTATGTTTTTGAAATCCTTGTAACCTAATCTAGCTTTTCTAAAGACTATTTTGAAGTATTATCAGAGTTTAAAATTTTACCCATGTTAGACATGCATGTCTTTTGATGTCTAATGATAGAAAATGTATGTTAGTTGTAAGATAAACGACTTTTGCTAAGTGATTTTCGGTAAAAATGTTAAAACGGACATATTTGTAAAAAGTTATAAAATGGGTATTAAAATGTGAATAAAAGAAAAATGTGGGCTGCTATAAACATGTATAAGGTTCGGCTAGGTATGGATATTGAAGAAATTAGGTACATTTCATTTTACGAGCCTAGGGACTAAAATGTAAAAATGTGAAATTTTAGGGGCAAAAATATAAATTTTTTCCATAATGTGATTTTGGGCTGATTTGAATAGTATAATGATTAAATAAGTTAAATGTGGTATTATAGATCGAGAAAATCGAGGTTCAGAATTAGAACGGGAGAAAAACAAGTATTTGACGGATAGCTCCTTTTTGTCACTTTTATGCCAAGGTAAGTTTGCATGTACATAATGCATCATTATTTTATGTTTTATTGCTTTAATATTGTATAAACTGTATGATTGACTCTTTGGACATATTTGACAAAGTTTTCAGAAGTGAGAAAATCCCGGTTGAACTTTAAGAATAGAATAGGATTCAAGTGACATGTCACATAGGAACCTATGCGTATATACATGTTTATGTGAATCAGAGTGCTGGTCTCATATGTCTTACCAGTGGCTGGGTACTCTGACATTTATTGTGGATACCTAACAGCTTGTGTGAGTAGCACTGTGTAGCTACGCTTAACTGACAGCTTGTGTGAGCGTGCCTGTGAATAGGTCGAGAGTGAGTTTATGTATGTTATGAGATATGAGATAGCTTTGGCTACATATGTGGCACTTTTTTTCAAATTTCTGAGTATCTGTTAATATTCTGATTGTTCAACAGTAATGTTAAAGATGCAAAAAGTATGTGATTATATTACAAATTAATTCAGGTATGTACGTAAGATTTAAAATTATTGTCTTCATGATATTGTGAATTCATGATTTCTACGAGAATGTTTTGTGAAAGCTTTGTGACTATTGATCATGTTTGTGATGTATGAAATACATGGTAAATTTGGTTAGTGATCGTGTAATTGGCTTTCGAGCCAAGTTGAGTTATGATATAGCATGTCTTATTAGCACAAATTATGATTTATCCGATATGAGAAAAAAGAAAGATTGGCATAATTGCCTATCAAAACGATTATGGGAGAATATGTGCTTTAATCAATTGAAAGATGTTATAATATATGCTAGAAAAGTGAATACTCATAATTAATGTTCATGTTTATTATGACGTTGGGAATGATTGGATAATTGTGATAACCCATTAAAATAGGGAGTTATTGGTCGTTGGGCTAATGTCAAAACATGTTAAGTTATGTTTGCAATTTGATATAGCAAACAATGTGACTGAATAAGTTATAACTATGAGTTTTATAACAATTTAAAGTATATTGTGTTTATATTGTTGATTTTGGTAAATGATTGGTAAATGCTTATTATTTGCATATGAACTTACTAAGCTATATAGCTTACTCCCCTTCCTTTCCCATGTTTTATAGTCTCGTCAAGTTAGCTCAGATTAGAGATCGCTGGAGATCCTATCACACTATCAAGCTATCATTTTGGGTATTAATGAATTCATATATTTAGAGTTTATAGCATGTATAAGGACTCAGTCTTGGGTCCATATGTGTTGGCTTATAATAGTTCGTGATTCATTTTGTATATAATCATGGAAGTGATTAATGCTGGTTAGGAGTATATCTATATTAGTGTTATTTGTGAATGTCGAAATTTGCATAAATTGATGTGGAAAGGTTGATGTTCTAAGCATGATTAATAATGATATGAGAATGACATGTTATTGTCTTGGTTGGGATTGTTTGGTTGCTTTTACATGCTTAAATTTGTGACATGTGATGTTGTGTAAATGTGAGTAAGTGAGGGTGGCAAAATGGCTTGGTAAATAGCTTTGTTTTTGTCCACACAGGTAGACACACAGGCATGTGTCTAGGCCGTCTGTAACACACGACTTACTCCACGAGCATGTGTTCCGGCCGTGTGTCCCCTGCACCTTAATTTATAGAAACAAATGCTTAGAGTTGAGAATATTGGCAAAGACATGGGCATGTGTCTCAACCGTGTGGACGGCACAGCCTCGATCACGGGCGTGTGACTTGGCCGTGTGAGCTCAATTACACGACCTGCCCACACAAGCGTGTCCCATAACCACATGGGCGTGTGACCCCTGTTTAGTAGAAAAATTTTCTAAGTGTTGTAAAAATTTCTAAAGTTTTCGATTTAGTCCCAGACTGCTTCCAATGCATGTTTTGGGCATCGTATGCTCATTTTAGGGACATTATGATTGACTACAAATGGTTTTAAATTGGACAAAAATTTATGACTCGAAATGGTATGTTTGTTCGTGTGATAAGTTCGATAATGCCTCATATCCTTTTCTGGTGTTAAATACGGGTAAGGGGTGTTACATAACCAATCGCAATGAAATAAAAACAAAGGTGAAGAAGATGAGAGGCTAAGACTACAACCTATACCAGAGGTTGAACTAAGAAGGAAGCCGACTCGCAACTGTCGACCACCCCCACTAGCATACATTCTAACTAGGGATTGGATTGATTTATTTTGTTTCTTTACTTGTCATGTAAATTTTTAAATAAATATGAAATATTTTTATTGTATCGATGTTGTACATCCTTATGTTTTTAAATAAATATTGTTTTTGCAGCAAAATTTGTTTTGGTTTTCATTCCATATTATTAAATTAAGTATACATGAGAACAATAGAGCAAAGTTGTATTTTCTTATTTGTATGGTATAATAAAAACATGTGTTTACAAATTACATCAAAATTTGAGTATGAATTAAAAATAATAATAAATACGTTAATGAGGTGTTGTCCTTATATCATCTCGTTGATGTGGACATTATGTGCCAATTTCTCTTCTTACAATTTTTTTTACTCGTAAATGTCTTATGCCACTCAATGTTGAAATAGATTACTTTTATAGACCCCAGGGTGAGTGGCAATTGATTCAGAAAATTTTCTCGAGCTAGTGGGGGGTTGAAATTGCTAGAGGGAAAATGCTTCACGTAGGACGTGCTTTCAATGCACTGTTAGAAAAAAGCACTGAAAGTGTGTCTGGCTAGAAGCATTTTCAGGCATGTCAATAGAAACTGCATCCAATTGGATGTCCTTTCAGTGCTTTTTTTTTTTCTGACGTATACTGAAAACCTATCCAACATGGAGCATTTTCCCTCTAGCAATTTCAACCCCAACCTTTTCCCCACTCAACCATCAGTATCTCGAGATTCCTGAGATATTCTTTCTCAATAGATCATAATGTTTGAAAATAACACACTAGTGAAAATAATACACTAAACCTATTTGAATGTTTGAAAATAATGCACTATAAATAACGATCAAAACTCAAGCGCATTAAAAAATTTTCAAAAAAAATTAAAAACTAAGATTTAATCAAATTGAGTAGTTCGAGTTTTGATTTTGAATAGAATTGAATTTTTCAATTCAAATATTATTAACTTTACATCTCAAAAAATTTATTTAAAAAAAATCTAAAAACTTTAAAAATATAAAAAACCCCCTAAACTTTAAATTTAAAAAATATAAAAAAACTGCAAATCACCAAACTTTAAACCCTAAAATCCACAAAATCTTAACCCTACTTTAAAAAAACTAAATCCTAGTCTTTAAAAATTACAATAAAAACGCTTGCAGCTGGAAGCATTTTCCTACAAATACATTGAAAACGCTCACAGCTGGACGCAATTTTCTTCAAATCAGTTGAAAACGCTTCCAGTTGGAATCATTTTTTTTTAAATCGGCATAGTCCCGTAATTTTTCGAAAAATAGCCTAATCAGATAATTTTTTTAATTTCAGTATTTTTAAGAAATTCAATCGACTTCTAATAATGGTGTTTTTCATTTATTTCTTTTCAGGCTTTTTTTCCTATAACTCTAGCCGTCCCTTCTTGACTAAATTAGCCATATATGCCAAGAAAAAAAGTTTACTAGCTAAATAGGCTAATTTTATGAAAATTTGGAGAAATAGACTATTTTTGGAGAGAGGTGAGAAAACACGTTCAACTGGACATAGGCGAAAATAGATTAACCTAAACGAAAATAGAGTGAGAAATATGCTAAGGGAGGCGAGTACTGAATCCATATTAATGTAAACAAAAATAGATATAAGTAGTACATTAAATAAATTTTATTATGATCAAACATGAAATAAAAGAGTTCAGAATTTTTATAAGAAAAGAAATAAATATGCATAAAAAGAGTGAACACGAAAAACTAAGATGTAATTCAACCAAATCTAAGGCATAGGTGATCAGCTTGCTTTGGTGGTCATAACTGATTCCTATTTTGGGTTTCTACTCAATAAAATAATTTTTACCCTAGTAGGATTTTTCGATCTTCCACTAAACTAACGAGTTAGAAAGAACTACTTATATCTCGACCTCACAATCCAAACTAGACTGGGTAAGGGGTTCTTGAATAGGAAATACCAATTTTGGGTTAATTCCCACCTAGATGACTTCCTAGGGTTGTTGGACCTAGTTTATATTTTTATTATCCCAAACAACTAATCCGCTAAAAAAAAGTAGACATTAAGAACAAATCAAAAATAAGAGAATAAAGAGAAATCCTAATTGTATTCAATAGATGAAGCACAAAATCCACAAAGAGTTTGGTCAAAGCTAAAAATAAGGTTCACCAATGAACATGAATGAAAATAACTAAAAAAGAAAACCTAAGTCTAAGAAGAGCTGAAAACTGAAAATTAAATTACAAGGAAAAATATAATCTATGAAAGATTTCCCTTCTCAAGTGTCTAATGAGTCTATTTATAGAGTTAGAGTTGGTTTTCATCTTTAATCCTAGGTCTGCTAACATTTTCATGTTAATTTCCATTGTGAGAACCAAAATGCCCTTAACTCAGTAATGCTTTCACGTGTAGGGCCGATGTAGAAACATCTAGTGCTTGTGTCAAGAAATCGAAGGAAATTTGCTTGGCTTCAGGTTCAACTTCAAGAGTGCTCGACATCCTTTGGCTGTGTTGCAACACCAAAGGCAGTCTTAGAATTCTTGTATTCTTCTCCCTATGTTGTGACATTAGACTCTTATATTGCAACATGGCTACTAGCCTTAAGCCTTTATGCATTTGAATGATGTCTTTCACACTTACTAAGTAAGTTAGCCTTTCTTTAGGCCTCTTTCAGCCCTTAAGGTCACAAAACGACTCAACTTACACTTCTTATTAAATTAAAGCTAAAATAGAAAAGCTAACTAAAACATGATAGAAGTGCTTGTATCCAAGCTCCTTAAGTATGAAAACTACTTGAATCTGCTACAACAAATTATGACATATTAGGTGTACTCCCCTGAGTTATTAAAGGAGTTACCTAATAAAGGAATAATTACCCAGAGATTGCTTTTTTGAGCTAATCACGAGAGGAAATTTTAAGGATAAAATTTCTTTAAGGGTGGGGGAGTTGTCACACCCGATTATCTTTCATGTCTTAAAATTTAATAAAAGTTAGGATTATATTGAATGGATTGGCAAATTGACGGGCTAGGAAATTAAGAAATTTTAGTGGCTAAATTACGGATAGTTGGATCTCAATTTTGATTTAGTTAGTTTAGAATCGTCTATCTCTTTAACGAGGACAAAATAATTAGCAATGAATGGCTAAAATGGACTAAGGAGTCTGTGTAAACTTTGGATATACATGGGTGTGTGCGTGGAGAGAGGAAAGAATGCTATTGAATTAACTTGTAATCTCCCTCTCGTCTGTAACGTCTTATTCAGTTACTCCAAAGAGGAAGAAAAAAAATTCAAGAAGGCTTTGCATAAGGCAGTAAACATGGGATTCGAGTTCGGGAAGAAGAGAATTGGATAAGTTTGTAAGCCCCTAAGCCTCTTTGTACTCATGGATTAGAGGGAAGAGAAGTGAAAATTCTTGAAATGTTTTTGTATAATTATGGATCCTGGGCTTTAAGGTTTGAAATACCTTCAAATTGACCGGTAAATGGTTTTCATGATTAGCTTCCAGGACGAAAAAGTCTTTGGCGTTTGGACAAGTTAAGTTGATGAAGATAAAGGAATTCAGGTAAGTTTCTGTACTTTAACCCTTGGGTGGTTGATGAATATGTGTCGTGTTTATTTTGAGTTTTCTGAATCTATTGTTGTGTGTAAGTATGATGTGGATGTATAACTTTGTGTAAGTATGATTGTTGATTGATAAGTGGTAATCACACGGTGATTGAGTAATTGGTGTATTGTGTATTCTGTAATAAGTATCTTGCTCGTGTGTTTAATGTATGTTTATATTATATGTATAGTACGAAGGGAATTTACCTTGACGAGGTAGATGAAGTTAGGAATAATTGGAATAATGGAGGATTAGATGGATTGTTAACAAAATATAATGGAGTTTGGTAGCATCGTGGAACATTATTAACTAGCTTGCTAGAGTGACACTGTGATGACAGCCTATCGACTCTAAGGAGTGACACTACGATGATGGTTTTTGACTGGCTTAGTAGAGCGACACTATGACGACGATCCATCAACTCTATAGAGTGACATTACAACAGCGGTTTTTGATTGGCTCACTAGAGCGAGACTATGATGATGATTTATCAACTCTATGAAGTGACACCACGACTGCGATATTAGATAGGTCCTTCAAGGAGACATCTTGGAAACGATTATCAGGTCCTTCGGGGTGACACCTTGGAAGAGGTTTAGTGATTCCTCGAAATTTAGAGTTTGCTAGGACATTAAACATGATATTCACAATGTGTAATACCATAATTAGGCTATGACAACATATGAAGTTTTTTAGGATATTAAACATGGAATTCACAATGTGTAAGACCATAGTTAGGCTACAGCAACATATGAAGTCCTCCAGGACATTAAACAAGGGTTTATATTGTGTAAGACCATAATTAGGCTATGGCAACATGTGGAGTCGCCAAGACATTAAACATGGGTTCATATCGTATAAGAGTATAGCTGGGCTATGACGTCAGATAAAACTCGCCAAAATGTTAAACCCATAAGTTGACAGGTCATGAAATGGGAGATCATTGTATGACTCGCATAGAGAGTAGCATGATCATATGATTGTCAGTCAAAGAATTCGCCAAACTACAAAGATAAGAAAGACTAGAAAAAATGTCTAAGAATATGGGAAATCCTATTAAGGAGGTAATCTGCCAACTTGTTACGAAAAAAAAGAAATTGGTAAAACAACGGGGATAACTTAAGTAAGGTACAAAGTATCTACTGGTGGGAGTCTACTAGTGTTTGGAAAGTAAACTAGTATTGGGGGTGTTAATGAGATGATCAAGTGGGATCCGAGCCTAATGGGTCTATAGGAAACAAAGGCAGTTAGTGACGAAGATGTCGCTAAAGGTTACCTTGGGCGGACTGTTCACCAGGAAGTAGTAAAAAAGATAGTCTACCGATGAACAATTTATTAATTAGAGTATCTTAAAAGAATGGATTAAGGAGAATTAGTATCTTGAAACTACAGAGAGTACGAATCTACCAAGAAAAAGGGAATTCTAGTTTGATGGCTTACCTTAATGGTTAGAATAGAAAACTAGGACAAGAGAAAGTGACATTCCTTTTGGATGAACCACGATAAGGCAAAATAAAAAGTGGGCATTTGTAAGGGTAAGGTGAAAGATATTAAGTTTAGTGGGGTTATTGAATGAATAGATCAGGGTAAGGATCTAAAGTGGAGGTGAGCATAACTGAAAGACAACAAGTGGTTGTCAATGAACTATATATCCACGTGTATGGTCAAGCTTTCTACAGTAAAAAATTAATTTGAAATGAGATGGGATACGACCAAGTTCATAGGGAATCAATGTTGCCAAGGAACACATTTACTTCAAAATAGTGGAAAACCTGCCAAGGGTGAGTAAAAAAAAGGGCAAGGCTTTAACCATGTTGGTAAATCTGCGGAATGCCCAAGGACCGATAGGGAGTTTAAAATTTTTCTTAATATTTATTCGCGAAGAACATGAAATTATTATCGTTAAACTATACCACATAACCTCAGAAGTTCCTTTAAACTTACGAATTTATTACTTGTTTGCATGATAAATATTTCAATATGGGAATTGAGTAAATGGACCAAGCCAGACACTGCCAAATTTGAGGGATGGCATGGAAGTCATTTGTATGATATTTCCTGATATGGATAAATTTCATATTGGAAATGGATTGATTTAATCAAAGTTTATACGAGCTTACTAAGCATTCATTGCTTACATAGTTATTTTTTCTCTACTTTAGAGATTATTGTACGTAGTTATTTTTTCTCTACTTTACAGATTATTGGAAGCTCGATCGGGTTGAAAGCTCGTCGGAGATTTATCACACTATCCAACGATTAATCGGTAGATTTTGATGTCTTGATTGTGATTATAATGGCATGTATAGGTATTTGGCTAATGTTGACATATGTGTTTTGGTTGTTGATATGGTCATTTGGTTTGGCTTAACTTATGGCATTTTGGTAGTGTAATGAATTTAGTTTTGGCATGTAAATATTAACCTTAAAATGGTGAATGTTTGGTTTGCTATGTTTGAATGATGGAAGATGAAATGGAAGTCTAAATGTACATATTGTAAATGTCTTGAGGTATATATGTAAATGTGGTAAATTGGTACTTTGTTTTGAATGACTTATATGACTATTGATGCTAGTGGTTGAATGGTATATGATAAACTATGAATTATACATATTTCTATCCTACATTTAGCATATTTATGGATGAATTATGATTAAATTTATGGAATTTGATGCTCCTAATCCTTTAATTTCATGTTTTTTACTTAGCAGAGCATATGAAAGTGAAAAGAACAAGAAACAGGCCAAAAACGGAGAAAATGGGCCAAAGCAAGGAAACAACATGGCCTGGAGTTCGTCACACGGGTGAACCACATGGCCGTGCCACATTAACAGGCTTGAACATGGCATAAACTCGACTCACACCGGCGTGCCACACGGGCGTGTTCCTGTCATGATGAAGTTTAATTTCAGGCAGAAAAGGCTACTTAGGGGCTAAGAAAGACATTCCAAACTCTATATAAAGACCCTAAGAGGCAACTACAAGGGTGTATAGTATCCTCACCAAGACTCAAAGTAGAAGACAAGGAATTACTCGAAGAAAAGCCGATTGATCCATCTCAGAAGCAAGGATCAACATCAAGACTGAAGATCTCCCTTCAATTCTTTCAGGGGTTTTAGGGTTTCTTTATGTTTTGTTGCTCTCTTTCTTCTAAGATGTTCTCTTTTATAATTATAAACTAAACCCCTAAATACTCAGGGGGATGAAACCTAAGACGAATCTTGTTATGGTTATCTGAACTATATGATAAATATTCGATTTGTTCTTAATTGTGTTTTTAATTCTTGAATTGATATTTTCAGGATATTAATTTAAGTCGAATATGCTTAGGCAGAAGAGCAAAAGTCCCTGTTTAAAGTAGATCTAACACAATTAAGTGGAGTTGATCGCAACCCTAAACATAGGATGACGAAAATCTACCAGATTAGAGTCAAATCTAATATGGGGATCCATAGATCGAGTTAATGCAAGACTAGGGGTTTTAATTAGAAAGAGATTTCAATTAATCAACCTAGGATTAGTTGTTCTTATTCTCGACGGAGATATTAACATAATTTAGGGATCTCTATGGATCAAGTCGAATGAAGAAATTGTCTAGTTCAGAGTTAGATAACAAGTGAAGTCTAGGTGAATTCTTCCTTAGGTATTGTCTTTATCATTCAGTTTTCCCAAAGCAATTCCCCAATTTACTTTTTGTCGCATCCTTGGTTTAGTTTAGAGTTAATTAGTTTACACAAACCCCCTCTTTATTTTTAGGCTAGATAATAGGAAGAAAGTCATTACTAGTGCTTTTATTTCCTTGGATTCGATATTCCGGTCTTGCCATTAACTATACTACTATTCCATAGGTGCGCTTGCCTTTTATCGTGATAATAGTTAGTTTCTAGGTACGATCAATTTTATTACTTCATCAGATCACGATCAAGTTTTTGGTGCCGTTACCGAGGAACTAAGATATTAGGAACACTCGATTTCTATTACTTTAGCCATCTTTCCTTTTATTTCAATTTATTTACTATTTTCTTCTTAGGTTTTATTTACTAAATTTTTCTTTCTTATTTTGCTTTTCTCTGACAGGTATCTGTAGTTTATGACTAGAAGAAACCCGTTAGAACCTTTACTTTTTGACGATGACTTAGAAGCCACAGTTTGCAGAAATCATAGAGAGATAAGAAGGAGCCTACAGTACCCAGAACAGGGACAAGGAGAAGAACCCGAATCTACTGAAGAGATGGAGGCAAACCAAGATAATCAGCTACCTCCTGTAGTAGCCGCAAATCCTGTCGAGCAAAATCCTGTTCCGTGCACTATGTATGATTATGCTAAACCTAATTTAGCTGGCACTGAATCTAGTATTGTTAGGCCTACTATTGCTGCAAATAATTTTGAACTGAAACCTAACACTATTCAAATGATACAACATTTTGTTCAGTTTGATGGTTTGTAGGATGAGGATCCTAACTCACATTTAGCTAATTTTTTGGAATTCTGCGATACTTTCAAAATAAATGGCGTTTCTGATGATGCCATTCGTTTTCGGTTATTCCCATTTTCCTTGAGGAATAAAGCCAAACGATGGTTAAATTCTCTACCTAGAGTGTCTATCAGTACATGGGAACAAATGACCGAAAAATTCTTAAATATTTTTCGTCGGCCAAAATGGCAAAATTAAGGAATTATATCTCTTCTTTTGTGCAGATGGATTTAGAAACACTCTACGATGCTTGGGAGAGATACAAGGATTTATTGAGAAGGTGCCCTCACCATGGTTTACCTTTATGGTTACAAGTTCAAACTTTTCACAATGATTTGAACCCCTCAACGAGACAGAAGATTGATGTAGCCGCCGTGGAACAATCAATAACAAAATATCAGAAGCAGCTTACGAGTTTATAGAGGAGATGTCACTGAATAACTATCAGAGGCAAGTTATGAGAACAAAGCCGTAAAAAGCTACCGAAGTTTTAATGTTGATGCGGTCACCATGCTTTCTAATCAGGTAGAACTTCTTAATAAAAAGATTGATAATTTCGTTGTTTCTACATAGGTGCACCTAGTAATACAGTGTGACTCAATTCAAGGAAACATGAGCAATTCTGAGTACCCTACCTATGGATATGGCATGGAAAACGAGCAAGCCAACTATATGAGTAATAATTCTAGATCTCAAAATAACCCTTATAGTAACACTTACAATGCAGGTTGGAGGAACCACCCCAATTTCTCATAGGGAGGACAAGGCAACCAAGGAAATCAGAGACCACCACCTCCTCTGGGATTTTAGCAGCCACCCTACCAAAAGAAAAAGCAGAACTTTGAGGAGATGCTCGCAAAATTTATCGTCGTGTCAGAAACCCATTTCCAGAACACCGAGATGGCACTTAAAAACTAGCAAGCATCTATTCAAGGACTCGAAACTCAAATAGGCCAGCTTGCTAAACTCATCTCTGAAAGACCACAAAGTGGTTTACCGAGCAACACCGAGACTAACCCTAAAGAGCAGCTCCACGCCATCGACACGATTGATGAAGGAGGGTTAGCCAAAACCAAATCAGAGCCAAGTAAGGAAAATGTGGTAAGTAATGGTAAGGGTGAGGTAAGCCGCACAGAACCAATTGTCAAAGAGTATAAGTCTCGTGTCCCATATCCTAATGCGATGAGGAAAGACCACACAAATGAACAATTCGGTAAATTCCTTAAACTTTTAAAGAAATTGCATATTAACTTACCATTTATTGAAGCTCTCTCACAGATGCCAAACGCCATGAAGTTTTTAAGAGAACTTCTTACAAACAAACAGAGGTTGGATGAGTCGTCGCATGTAGAGCTGAATACAGTCTGCTCAGCCATTTTGCAGAATAAGTTACCCAACAAACTAAAAGATCCATGGAGTTTTACAATTCCTTGTTTACTTGGTAGCTTAGATGTTAAAACTGCTTTAGCAGATTCAGGGGCCAGTATTAATGTAATGCCCTACAAATTGTTTAAACAACTAGGTCTTGGAAAACCCAAGCAAACTAGGATGAGTATTCAATTGGCTGATAAAACCATTAGATTTCCTAGGGGTATAATCGAAGATGTGCTAGTTAAAATTGACAAATTCATATTCCCAGTAGACTTTGTTGTTATAGACATAGATAAGGATAGCAATGTACCATTAATTCTAGAGCGAACCTTCTCAGCAACTGCAAGGACTATAATTGACGTAGGCACAAGCGAACTCACAATTCGTGTAGGCAATGACACAATCACTTTACAGGCTTATAATTCCAATAGAACTGCTAATGATAAAGATATTATTACAAGTTCTTGTAATAAGAATGATCTCACCATCCAGCCTTCTCTGCAGGGTACTCCTCATAGAAATGCAACTGAGACACATTCAAACCCATACAATAACAAAGGAACTATCTATAAAGAACAAATGCTACAGATTGAAGAACTAGACGAGTGGCTAAACTATCGCCATGAGAAATCTAAGATATGCCACACCGAAACAGAGCACCATCATGATAAGCCCACAGATAAACAAAATCAATTTAAGGTAGGGGATAAAGTATTATTAGAGGAGTAGGATCCTTGAATTTCGAATGCAAAGTTTTTTACAGGTGACACACCTTCCTTCACGGTAATAAAAATCTTTCCCTATGGTACAGTCGGTACAGTCGAGATAACACATAAGACATTTGGCACTTTTAAGGTAAACTATACTCGACTTAAACCTTATTTTGATATTAAAATTTATAACAGGAGAGAGGAGTTTGAACTCCTCAAACCACCGTGACTGAATATGCTTGAGAAAAGTCGAGCTTAGACTATAAACAAGCACTTCTCAAGAGGCAACTGAGCACTAACATAGTAAATTTCTTTTATTTAAGCTCTCAAACTCTAATTCATCAACTAACTTCCTGAATGCAGGATTTTCAAGCCACACGGCCATGCCCACGGGCGTGCCTAAGGCCGTGGGCACACCATGGGTAAGACACGAACTTCAACAAATAGCCACGGCTGTGTGATATAGCCGTGGCCAATCCTGACAAATTGACACGGGCAGGCAACACACCCGTGTCCCCAGAGCATGGTCAAACCTGCTAAATTAACAGGGGCAGGAGGCATGCCTATGCTTTAACCCCGTGGTCGAACCTGTCAATTCATACACGAGCATGTGATCTCATATACGGGCGTAGGAGAAGTGAACATCGAAAGACACGACCGTGCGACACGGTCGTGTGCCCTAACACGCCCAAAGAACACGGGCGTGGGCCATGACTTAGGCGCGTCAAAACTCTTAAAATTTGAACCACACGAGCTAAAAACGATTCACACGGACGTGTCACAATTTCTATATAAACCCCTCACTATTCATCATCTTCTCCACTCAAAACTTTTATCCCTCTCCCGTCGTCACATCTATTTTTCTCCATCCAAGTGCTGGCAAGCCCTGGTCCCTGCTCCGGCCACATATGACCTTAGTAGCTCCAAGGCGACAGCTCTCGCACCATCACTAAGGTACCTTCAATCCCTACTCGCACATACTTTGACGGGTAGACGAGAGAGCACCGGCGTCATTAACACCCACGACGCATATTTCTTGTAGAGCATTACGCACGGGCACGTGCTCTACCTCGCTTACTTCATTGCCCACGCTATTCAACATCAAACCGAGCAGCATCGTAGGGGTTGATCTTGACGGGCCCATATGTGACTCGCCTGGCCCGCCACTTCGGCCTCCTCAACACAGCGGCCCAAACATCTTCCTATACTCTCATCGGCCAAATGTCCCCTCAGGGCATCCAAAGCATGCTTCATATGAGGATGATCGAGCGTCGACGCGGGACCGATCCTTCTCAATGCCGCTTATCTCAATCCACCGAGCAAGATGACCCAGAGGACATTCCTGATGATGTCCCTCCACCCCACAAGGAGCCACCGACTGAGCCACCGCCCATTCATCGTCTAGTTCATGCGACAGTGTAACACCCCTTAACCCCGAACCATTGTCGAAATAGGATTACAAAGCATTACCGGAACTACCGGACAATTTACAATTAATACATAATTATTAACAAACATAATATAAAATAACCTTATAGTCCCATATATGGATCTTTGAGATCCAAAAAAAATACGAGTTGAAAGTAGTTCGAGACTAATTCAAATACTCAGAAAATTTTTCGAACATTTAAAATTTTTTTCTCAATTACTAGGCTCACACGCCCGTTTTAATGGACCGTGTGGTTCAACACAGCTATGGTGGTTTGGGACACGCCCGTGTCCCTTACCCGTGGAGCATTCTGACTTTTCTCACACGGCCAAGCCACACACCCGTGTGCCAGGCCGTGTGGACTCAATTATGAGTCTTAGACACTAAACTAACCTTCCTGCACATTTCAACCCAAAATCAAAGTACAATTTATGTAGCAACCAATATATTTACATATATCAACATATCTAACCATTTTTAATTTATTTATCTATTTGTTCATTAATCATACATACACTAATTAAATTCATAAAAATAAACTTTAGTTAATTCCATTTCATACTTATATTTAATATGTCATATTAGTTCCCTTTTTATACTTAAACCAATTTAAATCATTATTTGACAACCATAATCATAAGACTCATAAACTCAACCTATTCATTACCTAGGTACATGCCACAACTACCAAAGGTAACGTACATAATTAAAATTTCTCTGACGTCGGGGTTGATCTGGATGCTAGACTGGACACTGTCTTTTAATTAACCTGTGCACGGAAACAACCGTACGCTGAGTATGGGAATACTTAGTAGTATTACCATAATTCAAATTATACAATAACTTATATACATTCAATTTGTGTTACAATTACTTAATAACTATTTCATACTTTAAAACAAATTATTTAATAATAATAAGCACTATTTCAAGGCTTGTATTTAATCCAATACATATATTATTTCATTATCAAAATTGCATTGAATTTTTCATATCTCATTTCATTAGCTCGTTTCGTATCACATGCAATTCACTAAATTTTATCACTTTATTCAATATTAATTCTATTGCAATTTGTTCTTATTAAAGTCATATTTCAATAACAATTTCAACTAATTAATTTCATATATCATCACTTACTTTAATCAATTCTTACAACTTTAGCTCATATTTTAAGATATCATATCTTAATTTCATTTTCACATATCAAATTCACATTCAAATTATATAATTCAATTATACTATTCTTTTCAATTAAACTCTCATATTATTTATATAATTTCAAATAAATTGTGAACTTTAGTTTCATTTCTCAATCTTACATAATATTTCAATTCACAATCCAACTTAAACTTTTCATGAATCTTTGATTCATGTATTCAAACTCATCACACAAATCTCACATCAGAAATTTCATTTTACATTCTATATCATAAGATCTCTTTCACTTTTCATCCAATATTTCGAACAATCAATTCAGATAACTTACTCATTTCACTTAAACACCCCTATTAACCTGACTCGGACTTTAGCAGATACACGGATCCAATTAAACATATCAAAATGGCGACCAACGCCTCATCGGCTTAGCCGAAGTAAAGTGGCTACCAAAGCTTCATCGGATAGTTCGAAGTACATCTATGACACACCAAGTGTCTCATCGGCTGAGCCGAAGCAAAGTGGCTACCAAAGCCTCATCGAAACTATCCGAAGCAAATCTATGGCACACCAAGTGCCTCATCGACTCGAGGTCGAAGAATCTCTAAACTGTTCCGATCCTATGGCATGCCAATTATATCCACTAAGCCCGACTAGTTAATAGGGTATCGGAATCACATAGTAATTTCACTTTCAATATCGAATTCACATCAATTAACACTTTGGTCACATTTTTCACATAACTCTCAATTCAATCACAATTTGTTTCAGTTTCACAAAATCAGATATTTTCACTTCAACTCACATTTCAACTCAATCAATTTCTCGTACTTTCATTCCATATACATTTCAAAATAATCACATTCAATTCAAATTGATTCAATTCCAATCATAATTCTTCATATATTCCATCAAATACTCATACATACGCATACTTCATTTCAATATCATTTAATTCATAATTTCTCATATTCACAATTCAAATCAATTTCTCAATTCATATGTATACCACATTTATTCTTTTAATTCAGATCATATTACCAAAAATTTTCGTTCATTTCACATACAGTTTATTCTTTTACTAACCTCAATTTGCTTATTATATACATATTAATTTAAAATTTTAACACATAATCAAACCTGGATTTCCTGTTTTTACTCCTCATTTATTTTCTCTTTTTCCCTCCTTGCTCGATGTCTCGAGTTCTTTACTTGCTACGAAAATAATAATTTACATTATTAATTACAGCATTAAAATTTAAATAATTGAATTTTTATTCAATCCCTACTCTTCCCCTTGATTCTACATTCTTTATAACCAATTCTATCATTTACTCATATATTCTTTTAAAACTGTCTTCCTGCACAACAGTCACTAAATTGTTTATATCTGGATCTACGAAACTCCAAATCAAATTTTGTTAATTTTTCCTGAAACTAGACTCATGTAATTTTTTACCATAAAATTTACAGAATTTTTAGTTTTTCCAATTAATACATTTTGTTCCTCAAAGTTACCCCTGATTCACTATCTGACAGTTCCAACCCTCCTATACTAAAATTCAATTATCTCATAGCTCAGGACTCGGATAATTTTCTCGTCTATTTCTCTTGAAACTAGACTCACCAAGGATTCTAAACATATAAATTAAAACTCATAACTATGTTTGTACAATTTTTAATGATTTTATCAAAACAGAATAGGGGATTTCGGAGTCATTCTAAACCAGTCTTACAAAAATTTAAATATCTCAATCTACAGACTTTCTTTGCTTGTTCTGTTTCTTTTATCTAAAAATAGACTCAACAAGCTTTAATTCTATATCTCATTTAACTTCTAATTCAATTTCTACTATTTTTGGTGATTTTTCAAATTTAAGTTTATGTTGTTGCCCAAAACTGTTTTCTTATAGCTTATTAAATCATTTATCCAATTCCAACTTAAAATTCTTTCAATTAAATCCCTAATTCATTTTCTAGTTCAACATAAACCATGTTCAAAACCTTAAAACTCCAAAGACCTCAACTTAAATTCATCAAAACTTTATTATAAAGCTTATAAAACATCAAAATTAAAAAGGAAATGGCCTAATTGACTTACCTATTCAAATTCCAAGCCTATAATCTTGAATTTCCCCCTTTTCTTCTTTCTTTTCTCTTTTCTTTCTTTCTTTCCCCTGCTCTCTGTTTCGTTTAACTTTCTGTTTCTATTTCTATTCTTTTCTTTCTTTATTTCATTAAACCATTATATAATATAATAATTTAATAAATATCTATTATAAAAATCTATTTAATAACAAATATTCTTTTAATATTTGTATCCATTAATATTATTACACTTGTTTTTCTCTAATCCATTTATTATATAAATATCTTTTACTTAATAATATATAATTTAATAATATGCTTATATAATAAGTAAATATACATGTATTTTACAAATGTATGTATATTAGTATCACACATGTCACCATATGCACCATACATTTGTCTTTATTTTATTTATTAATAATAATTAATATAATTAATTTAAAACCTTAAACATAAAAAAAATATCCAATAAAAATCTTAGATTTTATCTAAGTTTGCTGCCACATCTATAGTAAATTGGCTTAATTGCCATTTTGGTCCTCCTTATTTTCTTTTAATCTACAATTAAACTTTCATACTTCATTCAATTTAATCCTTTTTCCTCGTTGCTCTTAATTGAGCTAAATTTACTTAATTGAAACTTAATTGAACACATAACTAAATTTATAAATATTTTTAATAAATATTTACAAGTCCGTTTACTAAAAACGGAGATCTGATAACTCATTTTCCAATACTCGTATTTTTGAGGTCGTTACAGACAACTTCATATTTTGACATCTCTGAGAGCTTCACACGATTCAAACAATAGTGTTTTCAGCGCCTTAATCACATTGATGCTACTCTTTATCAGATTTGCCAGCATCTTCACATCTCACTGCCACCTCCACCTCACGAACCATCTGAGGATTAGGACTCTTGAGTCTTCTTATCTTTTTCTTTATTTTCCTTTTTATTTTTATTCTTCCTTTTATTTTACTTAAACTTTATCTTTTTCATTATTTGAATTTCAGTATTCTAAGAACTTCACTTATTTTATTTTAAACATTTCATATCGGCTATTTCCTAACGAGTACATTGTGCTAATCTAAATTCCCTAAAATTTTAATGCTATCGCTATTTCAAAGAGCCTAAAAGCTTAAATCCAACTCTAATGGGAAAACCCTGCCACGACTGTTGGGTCCTACTCGACAACGATCATAGCCACCACAATAATACACTTCTGGCACAGAGATTGTGAATTGACACCCATTCCTACAAGTTTCCACACTTCCAACTCAAGAATACCATCCAATTTTCAAGGAGTTTCACTTCTCCCCCTATACTATGATTTTATGCTTCTATTTCACTAACTCTATCTTTGTACATTGAGGGCAATGTACATCTTAAGTGTGGGGGGGATTCACTTTCACTTTTTACATTATCCTCGAACCCCTGCAAATTTTTGACACTAACTTTTTGCATTGTTCTCAAATCCATAAATTTAGCCTTAACAATTAGAATGAATTCTGATTGATTTATGATTTTTATTGATATGTTTAAGATTAAGATACAGGTAATTATGCTTTGATTATTCAAACTTTAAGACATTAGAGAATCAAGCATGATAAGTTGAAATTTTTGAGAATTTAAAATTTTTCTAGGTTGTTTTCCCCAATCTTAAGTGCTATCTTGAAATTTGAAATTCGCAGGATTGACATCAAAAGCCATAATTTTGTTGAGATTTTTGAGCCTTTTGAGCATACATCCTTTCGTGCTCACTTTTATTGTTGCTTTGAGTGAGTCAATATTGATCTGTTATTCTAGAACTTGCTTCGATTATACATGTCGAGACCACATCATTGATTTGATATACTGAAATGATAAAGGCACCTAGGTTTTAACCCACTTACTCCATAAAAGCCTACCTTCATAATTAACCCCTAGTGAACCCCATTGAGCCTAACAAACCATTCATTGACTTACCCTCAATATTAACCTATCACTCATTTTTCGTTAAAATCCCCCTAATTATTTTGATCCCTATTTTTGTCGAGATTTGAATTGAACAATTATCTAGCTATGTTCTCCTTTTCAGCTTGTAAGTTTATAAAATTCGATTTATTCTAAAAAAAATGTATGTATATTTCAGTTGTAATTTAATGTTTCGCATATTTCCATGTAATTTTGAGCTTCTGTGCTTCAACAATGTTATCCAAAAGAAAAAGGCTTTATTCTAGGAATATGTTTCAGTGATAGAGATTTATCTAGTTAGATGATTTTTCAGTTCGATCTCGATTCTAACCCCTTTTTCAGCTTATGACCTCACCCCTAACCAAAGCCACGTTACAACCCTCTAAAGACCTTTTGATCGATGTATCATGTCAATACATAGTGGTGGAGATTTGATTTTCATGCAAGCTTATGGTATTAACTTTTCATGTTGACTAATGAGTGCTTAATTTTTGAACCCTAAACACTTCGAGTGAATAGAATAAATCTTTAGTGAGGTTGTCAACTCGTGTTGATTTTGAATTCAAGGTAATTACTTAGAAGAAGAGAGAAAACTTATGTTTCTGTGATAAAATTCTTAACTTAGATTGGTTGAGACTTTAATGTTCTTTTAGTTGAATTCTCAGTGTATGATTACTTATGGATTAGTTCGAAGCATTATTGATAAAGATTATAGGTCGAGAAGAATGAATTTTAATTATAAGTTGAAATTTTGCTTGAGAGCAAGCAAAGGCTTAAGTGTGGGGGTATTTGATAAACTATGAATTATACATATTTCTATCCCACATTTAGCACATTTATGGATGAATTATCATTGAATTTGTGGAATTTGATGCTCCTAATCCTTTAATTTCATGTTTTATACGTAGGAGAGCATAGGAAAGTGAAAAGAACAAGAAACGGGCCGAAAACAGAGAAAATGGGCCAAAGCAAGAAAACAACATGGCCTGGAGTTCGTCATACGGGTGAACCACACGGCCGTGCCACATTAACAGGCTTGAACACAGCCTAAACTCGACTCATACGGGCGTGCCACACAGGCGTGTCCCTGTCATGATAAAGTTCAATTTCACACGAAAAAGGCTACTTAGGGGCTAAGAAAGACATTCCAAACTCTATATAAAGACCCTAGGAGGCAACTACAAGAGTGTACAGTATCCTCGCCAAGACTCAAAGTAGAAGAAGGGAATTACTCGAAGGAAAGCCGATTGATCCATCTTAGAAGCAATGATAAACATCAAGACTGAAGGTCTCCCTTCAATTCTTTCAGGGGTTTTGGGTTTTCTTTATGTTTTGTTATTCTCTTTCTTCTAAGATGTTCTCTTTTATAATTCTGAACTAAACCCCTAAATACTTGAGGGGGATGAAACCTAAGACGAATCTTGTTATGGTTATCTAAACTATATGATAAATATTCGATTTGTTCTTAATTGTGTTTTTAATTCTTGAATTGATATTTTCGAGATATTAATTTAAGTCGAATATGCTTAGGCAGAGGAGCAAAAGTCCATGTTTAAGAGTAGATCCAACACAATTAAGCGGAGTTGATCACAATCCTAGACATAGGATGACAAAAATCTGCTAGATTAGAGTCAAATCTAATATGGGGATCCATAGATCGAGTTAATGCAAGACTAGGGGTTTTAATTAGAAAGAGATTTCAATTAATCAACCTAGGATTAGTTGTTCTTATTCTCGACGGAGTTATTAACATAATTTAGGGATCTCTACGGATCAAGTCGAATGAAGAAATTGTCTAGTTCAAAGTTAGACAACAAGTGAAGTCTAGGTGGATTCTTCCTTAGGTATTGTCTTTATCATTCAGTTTTCCCAAAACAATTCCTCAATTTACTTTTTGTCGCATCATTGGTTTAGTTTAGAGTTAATTACTTTACAAAAACCCCCTCTTTATTTTTAGGCTAGATAATAGGAATAAAGTCATTACTAGTACTTTTAGTTCCTTGGATTCGATATTCCGATCTTGCCACTAACTATACTACTATTCGATAGGTGTGCTTGCCTTTTATCGTGATAATAGTTAGTTTCTAGGTACGATCAATTTTATTACTTCATCAGATCATGGTCAGTATACTTGTACCATTTGTTATGTTATGGTAAGTAAATTAAATGGTATGTTTTGGTAAATGATTTACATGTTGCGTAATGATGCAAACTTAGTTAGAGGTTAATCAATTATTTTGGCCAAATTGAGTACATGGTTATTCATGTTTTAATGTTGTCATTTGAGGTGCCTTTGGGGATATTGGTTGGATGTTATTTTACCATATGTGTTTGGCTTCATTATGCATGATTTTAGTGCCTTTTAAGGGCTTATGTATATGTGGAAAAGGGATTATATGTATATCCTAAAAAGGGTGAGAAAAATGGCTTGTAAAATAGCCTATTTTCGTCCACACGGGTAGAGATACGGGTGTGTGTGTCTCAGCCATGCGTGACATACGGCCAGGTAACACAACCATGTGTCCCCTGTAGTTTTCAAAGTGTTGAAAGTTGGGTTTTGCACAGCCTAGCACACGGCGTAGAGATTATTTCGAGAGATACATAGCCTGGCACACGGGCATGTAGCTTGGCCGTGTGACCTAAGTTGGTGAGCTACATGGGCAAAGAAATGGGCTGGAACACAACCCTATGTCCCTATTTTGAATGCCCATACAGCCTAAGACACGGGCGTGTCTCTTGGCCGTATGAGTCACATGGCCTATCCACATGGTCATCTGACCCCTGCAGTTTATAAATTTTTTTCTTCTCCTTGAAATTTCTATATGTTTCTTACTTAATCCTGATTTGTTTCTAATGTGTTGTTTTAGAGCCCTGAAATTTTTTTCTTCTCCTTGAAATTTCTATATGTTTCTAGCTATTGATTGGTTTTGTTGTGATTGATAATATTAATTAAATGTTTTAAAATTTTTGATAGTTCTAAAATGTAAACTTCGATAATGCTCTGTAACCCTATTCTGACGATGGATACAAGTTAGGGGTGCTACACACGACGTGTTCATCATCAACTCTGACTGAACAAGCACCTCCTATATTTACATCATATCCTGGTTACTTCACTCTATTTATCTCTATTCATTTCACTAACCTCGTGTTTTTGTCACAATCATCATATTATACACCACCACACATCATTATTTCTACCCTCCCGTAGGTACATATTTCGGGCCATCGACATCCCTCGCATTTTTCACCTCTATGCAGATGTCGGTGCCAACGAAAATGTTGATTTAGATGCTGACATGTGTACCATAACCGATAAAGACACTGATGCCAATAGTGATCCAATCATCGATGCCAATGTTAATGCTAGGGTCAATGTCGATATATACGAGTTTTGCACATCATTGTTTTATTGAGATGGGTCATCAGTGCAACCATTTTCTCATGGAATGGAGGACACACGATGGGAGGCTAAGATGACACCACATTCAAGCACGGAGGAAGACAATGGAGACAAAATCGAAGGTGGAGATGAACATGAGCATGATACCAGCAATGAAGACGTGATTGATGAGGAAGATGGTTGTGATCTGGTGGAGGAGCTGACACCACTAGTTGTGGGTGGAAATACTAAGTGCACTCGCCAGCCACCGCGTTGTGGAGCACATTTGGCCCGTTGACGCCGATGATTTATTTTTAATTTACTTATTGTGATGTAAATATAAGGTACATCAATAAATGAATGATGACATTTTTTATATATTCCTATTACAATTCATATTTGTCTTTGTTAAATTCTAATGTAAATTATACGTAAATTTCAACATCTATTTAATATTTGATATGAAATATGTAACTTTAGATAGGCACCCTTACCGAACTATTGATTAATAGAGGTATAGGGACTAACTCGAAAAAATAAAAAAAGTTCAACATATACTTAAAACGAATGCTACCAACATTGAGGCCCTAATCTACCTTCTCAATAAAGAACATGTTGCCTTTGTATGCCTTGGATTTCTATAGTACTCGCATAACCTCTGTTGATTTTCCCTCTTCTGAATATCCATATTGGTGCGTATTCAAGTGGAATTTAGGTGACCTTTTGGGATGTTGTATTTCGTCTGGGACAGGTGGGAATTCAGGACTCCACACACTGTACATGTATTCTAGTCTATACACATCGTTGATATAAGATGTGTACTTAATTTGTAGGTTTGTACATACAATAATTACATGTGTGCATGAGAACCGAAGTGCTTGAAACCTCCCACAATTGTAAGTCCCTCCCGTTAGGTCCACACAATATGATGCCCCTAACATGTCATGGTCAAGCCTAGTGTACTTCGTGACTCAAAATTTCAAGTTTCAATTCGAATTGCGGACTACATACATAGTATTTTTCTCACTGTATTTCATTTAATTTCTTTCATGACATCCCTGCACCAAACATGATCGCTCGCTATTTGTCCAACATACGTCACTGCCCATTTTGGAAATAAGGATGCTGGGTGAAAATATGTTTCTTTAAAAATCGGGGTTATAGACAAATGGCGTGTCCCTTTCAATACAGGATTGATGCATTCAGCTAAGTTCATCGTCATGTGCCCGTACTGTAGACCTCCATTATATGATTATCTCTACTATTCGAAGGGTATACCCATGAATAAAAACAATATATGGTGATATAAACTCAAGCATTATTTGCGATAAAGTGGAAACTACGTACCTGTGTCAATAAACTAATCTCACTCACTTTCTGAAGGTCATTTAGTCTGGTAGTTAGAGCCGACAAGTTGTAACCAGTACCTATGGTTGGTGCGGCCACAAAGGCTACATTACCGCTCAATAGCGGTCAAGATTCTTATCAACCGCAATCAACAATTGATGTTGATACCTCCCGTATAGCCAAGTTTCGTGAATTTGCAACAAAGGCTTCTTGTGTCAGACAGTTTCCTTGCATTGATCGAATGTCCAAAAGAATCGATGAAATACTATTTTCCTAGGGACCAGACGATCACCAGAGTGTACTGGGTATGCTTCTAGATTGGTTATGGAACTTGGTATATATCGATCCAGTACCTGACACCACTGCCATAAATATTTGTATGGACTGTCCCAGTCGTAGTGCAACTTATTCATAGCCTTTTGTTTTGCGATCCATGCTTTGTAGTACGATGGTATGTATTCGTGCTGGCTACGGATGTTGGCAATCAACACCAGGATGAGATAGAGATTTTGGGACTCACATTCTCCATCGGTAGATAATGTCAGAAATCATGTCTGAGTCTAGCCTGGGATAATCCTAAATTACACCTGTGAATTATGAGCTAAAGTTAAGTAATTGGAAAAAACTGAAAACCTTGAACAATTCCCATTATGTTAAAAAATAGAGTGGTCGTACAGCGCACCTGCTGAACACGAGTATGTGGACCATAATACTTTTTTTTTGTCTACAAGCTCATATACTTCCACAAAGATGCCATGATTTTACATTTGCACCTTCCGTCGTGTATTGCGTACTTACCTTCAAATTTCTCCGAATGCGACTTCGTGATATGATATTTCACGTCGTTCTTGAATCTTTATTGTAACACCTCTTACCCGTATCCAACGCTGGGACAGGGTTTGAGGCGTTACCGTGCTTGAACATACTTAAACTTCTTGAAGCGGGCCGTAAAATTTCTTTCAAAATTAAAACTTTTCAATTTCCATCTTAAAGTTCCTTACATGGGCCTACGAGGGCCAAAACGTATACCAATAATGGTTTGGGACTAAATAAAAAACTTTTAAAACCTTTGAGTCATAATTAAAATTTCCCTATTTTGGAAAGTCACATGCCCGTGTAGGCAGACCGTGTGGTCTCACACGCCTGTGTGGTTTCGAACACGCCCGTGTCCTCCACTCGTGTAACTCTCTGTTTATGACATCATCAAACATTTAGGGACACACGGCCGAGTCACACGCCCGTGTGCTAGACCATGTGCTCCATACGGTTGAGACACACGGCCGTGTCTCTGCCTGTGTGGCCAACACCTAGGCTATTTTCCAAGCCCTTTGTGCTGCCCTTAATTATTTACACACTTATACATTCAAATACATGTAATATAAACATTCATGAAAAATAAACATAATCCACTCATATCACACAAGGTCTTAACACATGAATGTATAAATAAGTTTACATAATCATAACCAATATAAGCCACATCTCATGGCCACTTAAAATGAAGCAATATAAGTTAATACCTTTAGCCAACTCTTAAGAATACATATTATCTATATCTAAGTGTCTATACATGCCACTCACTCGAAAACACCTACGGTTTGTCATTACCCAGACTTACAATTTGATAGTGTGATGCTGTCTCCGACGATCTCCAAACCCGAGCCAACCTGACAACACTATAAGGAATGGGAAGAAAGGAGTAAGCTTTATAGCTTAGTAAGTTGGCGCATAAAAACAAACAATTAATTTATATGACTTTACCAATCCTTACATTGTATTTTTAAAACAATACAAACATTAATTTATAAGTTTGCACATTTACTCATGTTCATTTTAGACTGTTTTCTCGAGTCACAGTCAATAAATTATTTATATCTTAATCTACGGGACTCTAAATTAAGTTTTGTAAATTTTCCCTAAAACTAGGCTCAAATATATTCTTACCATAAAATTTCCAAAATTTTTGGTTTAGCCAATAAGTATAGTTTATTCTTTAAGGTCTCCCCTATTTTGCTATCTGATAGTTCTAACCTCTCTTCACTAAAAATCAATTATCTCATTATACTGAATTCTGATAACATTTTTGTTTATTTCTATTGAAAGTAGACTCATTTATAAACTTAAGCATATAAATTATGCACCATAAACATTTTTATACAATTTTTTATGATTTTCCAAATTTGGAACATGGGATTCTAAAATCGTTCTAACCCAGTCTCATAAAACTTTAAATATCTCATAATATAAAACTCTTTTTCTTAGTCTGTTTCTTTTATAAAAAATAGACTCAATAAGATTTTATTTTATATCTCATTCAATCTTTAATTCAATTCACACCATTTTTGGTGATTTTTCAAAATCACGTAACTGCTGCTGTCCAAGACGTTTGACAGCTAATTTCACTCATTCATGATTTCATTGTTTCTAACTTCTTTTTGGACATACATACCATCAATAAAATTTATCACATTCTCATACGTCATGGGTATCAACTTATAATCACATGGTCATCATAAGACCATATTCATATGCATTGCTTACTCATTTGTATTCTCACTAGAATTTATTCACATACCAAACACATTACTCATTCGCCACCTTACCGATAGTCTATCATGTATTTATCTCATTACAAAACTTTTGCCTTTGTCGTTAAATTCATCAACTTCAATACTTTTCCCATTAACTTACTTAGAATATCGAAGGATACCCGAAATGTCATTCTCATAATAAGATGTCAAAGCCATATCCCAGATATGGTCTTACATGGGATCTTAAGTCGATCTCGAAGCCATATACCAGATATGGTCTTACACGGGATCTCGTATAGATGTCGATGCCATGTCCCAGACATGGTCTTACACGAGATCATAAACTAATGTCAATGCCATGTCCCAGACATGGTCTTATACGGGATCTCTCTTAGATGCCAACGCCATGTCCCAGACATGGTCTTACAGGGGATCTAAGTCTCATCTCGGTGCCAATGCCATGTCCCAGACATGGTCTTACACGAGACCTCATGTTGATGCCAATGCCATGTCCCACACATGGTCATACATGAGATCTCATCTCGATGCCAATGCCATGTCCCATACATTGTCTTACATGGGATCTCAGTTTGGTGCTGAAGCCATGTCCCAGACATGGTCTTACACGAGACCTACATAACTCATGTCATGACTTCGGTATCCCTCGTATTCATTAGCATTCAACCAGGATTTCTCTTTTATTTCTTCCTCATTTCTTTGTAAAAATTCATGTCAATACATTTCATGGAAATATCATGAATATCAATTCATTCTTACGTCAATATGTATCATAGACCTATTTTTCAATCAATTCTTACACATAGTACCTTAAATATATAATTCAACATCATCAAATTAATATGTCAATTTAGGCTTTACACATGAAATACAACAATATGGCATTATTATTATCATAACAATTTAGATTTCAAGCAAAATCAACAAAAACATTATTTTATTTTTACACCAACTTACCTCGAACGCGAAAATAACTAATTTCCTCGACTTTGTCCATAACTTCGATCTTCCCCGATCTAAGCCCGAATCTCATTTTCCATGATCTATAATATCACAAATAGCTCATCTATTGGTCACATTATTCAATGTGACCCAAAAATCATATTGTGGAAAATTTACGTTTTTGCCCTTAAACTTTGTCAAAATTACACTTTTGTGCCTAGGCTCGTAAATTAATTTTTATTCAATTTCTTTGTGTTTTGGACTTAGCCAAACCATTTTCATAACTATAACAGTCCACATTTCTCATCAAATCATACACTTATGACCAATTCTACAACTTTTACAAATCGGTCCTTTTGAACATTTTCGTCAAAAATCACTTAGCAAAAATCGTTAACAATAACCATACATAATCAACCATAATTTATCAAAATGCACAAATTTCCAACATGGTTCAAAACTTAAATCATCATTATATCTTAAACAAATGGTAGAAATAGGTAGACTATGTTGCAAGGATTTTAAAAATACGAAAAACATTAAAAACGAGGCCCGAATACACTTACTATTGAGCTTGAAAGCTTGAACAAAACCCTAGCCATGGCTTCCATGTAACATTCGGCCAACATGAAGAAGATGGACACTTTTTTTTCTTTTTTCTTTTTTGTCTTTTAGTTCATTTAAAAGCTAAATGACCAAAATGCCCTTCACTTAAAACTTTAATATTTTACCCTTTAATGTCCATTTTGTCCAAAATTTTAGAATTTGGTTAAATTTCTATTTAAGGACCTCTAATTAAAAATCCAATTCAATTTCATGCTAAAAGCTTCTAAAACTCAATTTTTACAACTTATTCAATTTGGTCCTTAAAATCAAATTGGGACAATTTTCTCATAAAATTTCTTTTTGAATTTTTTACACAAGCATACTCACATATCATAAACCTTATAACACTCACAAAATAATTATTTCTACTTCGTATTTATGGTCTCCAAACCACTATTCCGACTAGGCCCTAATTCGGGATGTTACATTTATAACTTTAGGTAGTAAGGAAAACATATTTATTTGGGTATTCCATGCCAACTTCCAATACCCAGACATCTGACGATAAGCTTACATTACCAAGTGTTCTGTACAATAGCTGTCGAAACTTTAAACCACCCTCGACCGAGAGGTCGATATTAGTCATGTGAGATAGAGGTTCATATGCCTTAAATCATGGATTTAGATTCGAAGTATTGTCTGAGCTGTCATCGTCAAAACCAAAAGGTTTTGACTCCGTTGGAACCTACTCTAGTTAAAAAAAAAAAGTGTCACTTCTAAACCATCTGGGCTACACTACCAAATTGAATCTGAGTTTGACTCTGATCCGTCAACTGCATCCGCTACCCCTTCTTCCTCGCCTGCATCTTCTTCCTCATTTTTGAGTTTTTCCTCATTTACACCTTCATTGTCACCTTCAACCAAAAGGTTCGATATACCTTCGTCGAACCCGATCGTAGGAAGTAAGTCATTGGCTTTTCTATACCTCATGTGCTTACCAAAATCTGTATTGGATTAGTGGCCAGTATAGGTTGGTGCCCCTCGGTATAAGTGCTTCTATCCTAGGATATTAATCCACCAAAGTTAAAACCGAATGCACTAATAAAATGTCGAGCCTAGGTGTTGAGGTTCGGGTTATGCTTATACCCCAACTAGTAGTATTTGCCAAAGCTTAAATCCATGGCGGAAACTGAAGAATATCTACCCATACGAGGACCTCTGTAACAAGCCAGTGAACTCACTGCATAACTGTGTAGTAGGATTTTCTGCTTGAGTCCGATTCCAACATTAGCCGCGATTGTGGCTGAAGATGGACTAACTCCATCAGCCTCAAAAAACTTGACATATAACTCTATTACATTATTTGTTATTCAACAGTGCGATGATATGACCGCCTCAAGCTTGAGCTCATCTTTTACATCAAATAGCTCATACCTATAGGGGTCAATGGAAGCAAGATATCTACATTACAACCTTGAAATTCTTCCCTGCTCGAACTCCCCACTTTCCTCCTGATTTTAGTTTGTAGCTCACGGAATTGAATGGCACGATTGAACGTTAATTCCACGGACTAGGCTCTTGCAAATACCACCCCAACTTCTGTATTTCAGATTTGACCGTTACAGAAAATAACAAATTTACTCATCGACTCATTTTAATATCAATTACAAATTAGGTGAGCAAAAATAAAAAAAATCAGTAGGCGATTTTCCAAAGAAATACAGACGACTCTCACAAATTAACTCTTAAATGTTTGATATGAATTTGTTGTGTGCCTAAGGAGAGAGGGAATGCGTGCTTTAAAATCTATTTTTGAATACGCATTTTCGATGAATAATGATGATAAAACACAAAGTAGTACTCGAAAAGGCATTTCACAAGTCATATAATTTCATCAAAAGCGTGCTTTAGAGGGTATTTTGTGCCTCATAACGTGCTTCAAATATGCAAAAAGATTCCCAAGGTCATGTACTTCTCAACCTTTGAAAAATACTAATGAAGGCTCGTCCAGCTTGGCGTACTTACCTGCCATGTCAATAGCAAAGTACGCCAAGCTAAACGAGCCTTCACTAACATTTTTATAATGGCTGAAAAAGAAAGTACTTGACCTTGAGAATCTTTCTGCATATTTGAAGCACATTTTGAATATATTTGATAAAGACACTGGTCTTGCAACACATTCTCGACCACTAGAACTTTTTACATTGCAAAATCACCTTTCCCCCGTGCCTATAAAAGAGGCTCTCTCTCCATACTCCATCATCCCTCAAACATCATCTCTCTCCACCTCTATCGCTCCACTATACAATATTTCTCTTTCTTCGTTTCTTCCTAACTTCAGTATTATAAATTTCGACCGCAAATAAAATTTCTCATTCGAGGTATTCTTGAGTCATTACTGATGCGATATCGCTTTGGGACACATACATTCCATATATCCTACCAAGATGGGACCATTACATCCAAAACCTATACTGTCAAAGTTGGGGTCCGAGGCGATTTTACTTTGTACAGTCATGGGTGGAAGTCAACGTAGAGGTCTCAATCGATGGCCGTCATGCGATCATGGATCGGAGTATAATGGGGAAGTCAATTGACGGTTGTTACATAGTCACGAGCTCAAACTTTTCAGATACTAGAAAATGTTACCTTATAAATACCATACAAAAGTTTGAGGGCATAATCATAAGGAAAATTTGTAGGGCTTCTCATTATAATCAGTGTAATTTTTTCCTCTATTTTCACGCAACCAGTATATTTAACCCTCCTTCTTATCTCAAAGCCGACACTGCCGTGGACGTAGGAGGACTATCAGGCGGGGAGCAGCTGTTGCAGTGTAGTAATGGTGATGCTCTTTTCAGGGTGACAACGGTTGCAATTATTAAACAACCCATTAATAACTATAATTGCTACCGTGCTGACCCGAGTTTGACTTCTATTATACTGGAACATTCGTTATTTGCCTGAGAGCCTTCTTGTGTCCACCTCGATGTCAACTTTCAGATAAGAATGAAATGTTAAATATACCGGCTGTCTAGAAATAAAGAAAAAAATTACATTGATTTCATCGAAGATCTATCCATTTTCCCCTATTATTTTTTTGCCTCAATCTTATGTATGATATATATAAGGCATCATTTGCGGGCATCCAAAAAGCTTAAACTTGTGACCGCATAACGACCAGCAACTGGCCCCTAGTTATACTTGAAACCGTGACCACATCACGGCCGTTGACAGGGACCTCCACCTAGACTTCGACCCATGACCATATCAAGCACTATCACCTCAAATCCTAACTTCACTAAGATGAGCTTATGAGGTAATGGTTCTATCCCGCCATGAAATATGAAATGTATCTGTTCTAAGGTGCATTATCACATCCCTGACCCCTCAAATATACTTATAAACTTTTACAATTTCACCCCTAAACTCTGACCCTAAACCCTTAAAAACCCTAACCCTAACAAAACCCTTAAACCTAACAAAATTAAAAAACCATAACCCTAGGAGAGAGAGGGGAAAAGCGCATCCAGCTTGGCATGTTTTTCCTTTCTCTCTCTAAAAATGACTTATTTTCCTAAATTTAAAAAAACGACCTAAAAGGCAAAATAAAAAAAAAATGGCATATATTGTTAATTTACCCAAGGAATACCAACAAAACTTGAGGGGATACCAAAAATTATGAAGGATACCAATTTTTGGTTTGTTTTCGTAACTTTTTTTTTTCATTTATTTAATTTTTCACATTTAAAAAACAGTATCATCAAATATAATTTTTCAATACAAAAATTTAGCATTAAAAAATTAAAATTTAACAGTTATAATTTTTTCCGTAACAAAATTTCATTAAAATTTCTTTATATTTAAGAATAATATTTTATCAAAAACTATATATCGTACAAAATCCTCTTTTTAAAACAATACCAAAAATTATGATGAAATATAAAAAAAATAAAGTAAAAAAATTATGAGAGAATATTAAAAGAATATGAGATAGTACCAAAAAAACATGACGAGATATAAATTTTGGTTCTCTTAATAAGCTATTTTATTTTATTTACTTAATTATTATAAAAAAAACCAAAAAATATGATAATATATCGATTATTAACTTGTAATCTATTCAATAGATATAGAGTCTAAAAAAAAACTATTCAATGGGTAAAAGTTTATCGTAATTTATTTTTGGGTAAATTACACCAATAGTTACCCAACTTTGATGTAGTTGACAAACCAACCACTCTAATTTCAATTCAATCACTCAACTTTTGGAAAATAACAAATCAGTCCTTTTTGTAACACCCCTTACCTATATTAGACGCTGAGATAAGGTACGAGGCATTATCTTACTAAATCACATGCAACCCTTCAACTTACACTCATTGAAATGTGTCCCAATTTAAAACTTTTTCCAACAATGTCCTACGGACCTTCATATGGGCCTACGAGGCCTAAAACATGATATAGAAACGATCCGGGACCATTTCGGGCACTTAGGAAACTTTCAAGAAAATTCACTAAAAATAGGGCACACACCAGTGTGGAAGGGCAACACGCCCGTGTGGCCTCTAGACATGGCCGTGCTGATGGCCCGTGTGCCTCACACGGCCTAAGTACATAGGGACACGCCTGTGCCCTTCGTCCGTGCAAATTTATTTTCTAACTTCGAACCTACAGAGGTTTTCACACGGCCTGGCACATCCCCGTGTGCTCAGCCCGTGTCCCTCACACGGCCATGACATGCCTGTGTGCAAAAACCTTGACATTCTATTTCTGACGTCAGCAATCACATGGCCATGGCACACGTCCGTGTGCTTGGCCGTGCTGTAACACCCCTAACCTGTATACATCGTCGGACTAAGGTTAGGGGTGTTACTGGACAATTAAAAACATTTCAAACCTATCACAATCATCACCATCATATCATAATCATACATCATTAAAAAGTCCCTTATACAAGTCTACGAGACCTTAAACATGCATTAGAAGAGGGTCGAGACTAAACTGAACACTTACAAAATTTTTGAAACTTAAACATTTTTCAAAGCTGTAGAGGTCACACGCCTGTGTGGTCAAGCCGTGTGCCTCACACAGCCACTAGACACACCCGTGTGTCTAGGCCGTGGTAAAACAGGGCATACATTCTAACTTCACCACACGGCCACATGACACGCTTGTGTGCCCAGCCATGTGAAAATTAAGGGGTTACTAACTTGGCCACTCGGCTGACCACACGCTCGTGTGCCAAGCTCATGTGCCACCCACGACCACCAAAAGCATCACTAACCAATTCATGCTCATTATCCATACTAAATCATACCAACTTTCAATCTAAAAATGTATAAATTTGTACATCACATAACTCATTGATTTCATACACATTCACTTATCAAAACTTACCAAATCCATCACTTGCTTCATACCAAAATGACCATATCTAAAAAGGGCCATATAAACATCATAAAGCATACTACAAAACATCACATATTGGATCATCTAAGCAAAAGCATAACCATTTGTTAGCCAGATCACATGGCATAACTTATATACAATTCAAAATGTATTCAAATACCTCTAGCCTATACATGTCATACTTAGCTATTTACAACCACCAAAAAGATACCAAATTATTTTTGGATAGTTCGATGATAATCCTCGACGACTCCCGAGCCTTCAGCAGCTTCGATGATCTATAAATAGGAATGAACACACCAAGTAAGCTTTTAAGCTTAGTAAGTCATAAGCAAGAAATCAATATATATATATAAAATTTTAAATCAACCATTTACTCAAACAAACCATGAGTATAATGTCACAAACCTTTATCCATGCCTTACCACATGGTTTACACAACTACATGGAATTTCCTCCATTGATTCAATACTTTCATTACCTATTTCCTCATTAACAAGAATATACATCATACGTACATGGTCATTTCATACAATCTCTCCAAAATTTATAACCTTAGCTCATTCATTGAACCATCTGGATTATGAGTCGAATATACGAAAATTTCATCCGATAAGTACTTATATCATGGCCCGTATCCAAATCAAGGTAACTTATCCCCGGAGTACCTATACCATGGCCCGAAGCCAAATCAAGGTCACTCCCTCATAATACCTATATCATGGTCCATAGCCAACTCAAGGTATTATTCACACCCGTAGTGCCAATATTATGGCCCGAAGCCAAATTAAATCCTAGTGACATGTCACTATATTCCGGAACTAATCCTACGGTTCAATTGAGCTATCTTACAACACAATTCCATACCATTCCCTTTCGTAACAACATTTTCATTAATCCCATCTCATTCGAGATTTCATTCTTCACATTTCATTCGATAATAATGCAATAATTAGCATTTATAACCAAATTTCTACTTATGAACTTACCTCGTCTGTGATTTGTCGAAAAGAATCGATTATTCGTCGACTTTCGATTTCCCGCGATCCAAGTTCGAATTTCGCTTTTCTTGATCTATAAGTATTAAAATTAACACATTCAATCACACACTCAATCAATTCAATCCAAAGACACACAATTAGGGCATTTTGCAAATTAGCCCCCATATTTTCACATTTTGACATTTTAGTCCCTAATCCATAAAATCACAAAATACACAAAATTCACTAAGACCATAGCTTGGTCGAATTCTCCTAGTGTTCATACAAGTCCAAATATTTCATTAATTTCACATTTTAGTCCGCCAATTTCTCATTTTCTCAATTAGCCCAAAATGCTCAATTTCATTAAAAATCCAAAGACAAAAGATATTAATCTAACACATATCTTTCATTTATTATGAACTATCATAAAAAACTCACCATTTCATCAATGGCACATTTCATAAACATCATCAATTCCTCAAATTACAACATGGGCTTGATAGAGGACTAAACAACAATCTCAAAAACGTAAAAATTATTAAAAACCGAGCTAGGAAACACTTACATCTACAATGAAATTTGGCCGAACCTTAAAGAACCAAAAATGGCTTCTTCCTTTTCAAAATTCGACTGAACAAGATGGATTTTGAATGCATTTTCTTTCTTTTCTTAATTTTAGTATATTTATTTCATAGTTTACCATTTTGCTCTTAATACATTAACATGTCCAATCTTGTCCACCACTATTATTAATGGTCAATTTGACATGCAAGTACCCCACATTTCTATTTAATGACCATTAAGCACCTTTAACAATAAAAATGCCACTTTTGTATTTTATGTGATTAAGCCTTTTTTCATAATTAAACATTCAAACGATCAAATTTTCATATGAAAATTTCACACATATCAATTCACACTCTATAAACACGTAAAATAATAATAAAATATTTTTTGACTCGGATACGTGGTCCTGAAACCATAATTCCAATTAGGGTCCAAACTGAGCTGTTACACGTGCCCTCCATATGGTTGAGACACACGGCCATGTCTCTACCCGTGTGTTTACTACTGGGCATTTAATGCAACAAATTCGAGGTGCAGGGGACACACGGCCTAAGTACACACCCGTGAAGCGGGTCGTGTGCTACACACGGCCTAGACATATGCCCGTGTGTCTACCCATGTGGACAAAAATAGGCTATCTACCAAGCCTCCTTGACACCCTGAAACAAGATCAAACACATCCAAGCATACCAAGACTCCAATACTCAACCAATAGCCATAATTTGGCATCCGCACAACTTAAAATAATCCACAAACCATGCATTCAATCTATTACTCCTAGCACATGCAATTGCTCATGTTAAATTCGCATTCTTGAAAACACTATCATTGCATTTGATAACCAATGGTAATTATTAGCTAATAACTTTGGCCTTATACAAAATGAAGTATTTCAAAGATAAGCCAACACATTTGGCTTCAAAATAATATGACACTTAACAAAAGAATAAAGTCCTATACATGCCATATTCTCAAAATGCTAAAGCCAACTATACTGAGTGCTTGGGATGATAGTGTAAGCGGAGCCTCCGACGTACTTTGATCCACGAGCTAACTAGGCGGCACTAAAAGGAAATGGAAAGGAGAGGGGTAAGCATAAAGCTTAGTAAGTTGAATGCAAACATTATGAACAATTTACCATGAATTAACATGTTCATAACAGACCAACATTCACTCATAAACATGAATGATTATGGGCATAACTTACTCATCATCTTACTCATCATCATTCTTACTAATCATACAAAATAAGATCGAGTTCATTTCTCATACATGATATACAAGTACCTGTACCACTCACAATAAGGTCATCATTTCTTTTAATTACTCATGCTACAAATTCTTCCCATGGAACTCAGTGGAATAGGAGAGGATACTCAATAGCCTCAAACGTAGGTTAAACGCTGATGCCATGTCCCAGACATGGTCTTACATTGGCTCATATGTCGATGCCGATACTATGTCCTAGACATGGTCTTACACTAGCTCTCGTCTCATCGCCGATGCTATGTCCCAGACATGGTCTTACACTAGCATACATCTCGAGCTGATGCCATGTCTCAGACATGGTCTTACACTGACTCTTTCGTATCGAGGCCAATGCCATGTCCCAGACATGGTCTTACACTAGCTAATCCATCTTGGTGTTGATGCCATGTCCCAGATATGGTCTTACACTGACACATAACAAGGCCGATGTCATGTCCCAAACATGGTTTTACACTAGCTCTCGTATAGCCCTAGTCTCACGGCTTAATTATCCAATCTATTCCTACGGTTCCATCGAGAAATTTACCACATCAACCTCATTATATCAATTGCAAAGGTATAATTATCATCTTATGTAATATCAAAGTCAATGTATAAACATAAAATAAAGTTGAAATATTTACACCCAACTTACTTCGGTATACAAAATGTGGTAACTCGATCGACCTCAATCTACGAGCTTGGCTTTCTCCCGGTCTAAGTTCAGATTTTGTAAATCGTGATCTATATCAATAAAAATTCACTACTTTAATCACCAATTTAAATCTAACCGTTCAAAAATCATAAATTTAGCAAAATGACCATTTTGTCCCTAGACCTTGGCAAAATGACCATTTTACCCCTAGGCTTGGAAATTGATTTTTATCGAATTTCCTCATTAACCAAGCCTAACCAAACTCTTTTTACTCTTATAGCTGCCCCAAATTCTCATTTTTTCAAACACTTACTCTTTATTTTACAACTTTACAAATAAGTCCAATTTAGGTGTTTTCCATAAACACCCCTTTCACAAAAGTTGTTTATTCAACAACCTACATTCATTTTTCTTCATAAAGTTCCAGCAAAAAACACTTATAAACTCATGGAAAAACTCTAAATTTTTAACCAATTTGTAAAATACATCCTTCAATAGGTAGCTCATGCTACAAGGGTTCTAAAAATGCAAAAATATTCAAGAAAGTCCTTAAGAATCACTTACTTATGAGTGCTAGAAGTTGCTGAAAATTTTGAAGCTCTCAAACGCCTATTTTTGCTGATATTTTCGGTGAAGAACAAGAGAAGATGAAGGTGATGACATCTTTTTACTATTTGTTTTATTTTAATAAAAAACAAATCACCAACTCACCTAAACTTTGACTTTTCATTTCTTTTTGTCTCCCTTGCTTCTGATGGCTGGCAAAACTCTAATTTAAGGGCCTATTTGCCTCTTTAAACCCCTTAATTTTGGTTCTCTTGCTATTTAACTCAATTTACTAGCAATTTATAACTTTTTCCCCTTATGCGATTTAGTCATTTTTCGCGATTAAGCCTTCAATCGCATAAATTAATTCACCAAAATTTTTATGCACTCTTATAAAAATACCATAACACATAAAAAAAATGCTAAAATAATTTTCTCTAATCTCGGGTAAGTGATTTCGAAATCACTATTCTGGTTAAGCCCAATTTCAGGTTGTTACACTTTTAACCATTTTTGGTTACAAACATAACAGAAAAGCGACATGGCGTCCTACTGTGTAAACGAACCCAATTTAAAACCCTAGCTGGGTTGGGTAGTATAAGAAGAGAAAAAATATATAGTGGTTCAGTAGCAACATGGGATTGTGGATCGCGGCGACGGCGGTGGGGCAAGCTTCACAAAGAACAGTTCCAGTGACGAGAAGGATCGAGCTTTTCTTTGCCGTATCTGACTAAATGCACCATCTCATCTCATTTCAAGTCATTTCCATTTCTTTTTCTTCTACTTATTATTATTCTTATTCTTTTTGCGAACATTTAATAAACTCTAGAGTAATTTATGATATTATCCCTTGTTTTATCACTCAAAAAATACCAAGACAGCGAAGACATCTAATATCATATCTATCTTAGAGCAAGGAAATCCAAAGGGGAATGAAAATGAATCTCCAAATCCAAACTTAATCCTTGTAGACACACTTCCTCCCTTCCACCCTTCCCTCCAAAACCCAAATTCCTTCAAGCAAAACCCAAACCCTCATTCAAATTATGCTCCCCGCTCTCCACTATTTCAGTCCCACCAACAAAAACCAACCACAAGTCATTTCTCGCTAAGGTTTCCAAGACCATAATAGAATTGTTTTGTATAGGGACCCTCTCCACTTTAGCTTAAGATGGGTGGCCATTGGGCGTTGGTGTAAGGTTTGTTGTCGATGTTGAGGGCACCCCTATTTTGTGCTTACCTCAACCTTCTCCTGATAACCACTCCACCCTTCATGTTCAGGAAAATTTCTTTTATATCCATATGTCTCTATTTAAACTTCTCCATAGACAATGTTGAAAATGGTTTTGGATAGACATTGACATAATTTACATGTTTATATTTGGATGTTTTTATTCATATTTGGGTAGCTGATTGTGACATTTCCACAAATAATTGGTTCCAATATTTGTTTCTGATTTTGGCGATACAAGATTGGAAGTTGTGGTTTGGCGACACAACAATGGCGGCCACGAGGGCATAAATTGGAAGTTGTGGTTTGGGTTTTGGCCTGTGATGAAAAATGTTAATGGGTAATTGATTTATCACGTTTCGTTAACGTTAGTGGCAAATTTATCATTTTTTAAAAGTTGAGTAACTGAATTGAAATTAATGACTGTTTTATCAACTACATTTTGAGTGACTGTCTACATAATTTATAAGCTTTTTTAAGCTCACAGCAGAACCGGCCACCCACTTCTTGTCCCTCGTCCGGACTAAACATAACGGGGTTGCGGAAACCAGACCAAACGGTGCTGTCCCCGAAGTCGAAACGTGGGAAATGTTAACTGCCAAGTGCCATGTTTTCTAAACTATTTGTTATGTTCTTAATCCACTCCATAACAAAAAAGGCTCGCCCTTTAAGACGTCCTTCTAAAGAGACTCCTGCCCTACGGGTCCTCTACTCAAGCTCAGTCTCAATCTCAGTCTCAGCTCCACCAACTCCATCCTTCTCTCCGGTACAAACTATTCGATCATCTTTACTAATTTTTGTTTGCTTTAGTTTTACCTTCTCAATAATGCCTTTGGCTTCTTCAGTGACCCAGAATTTTAAAACTAAATGAACTATAATAGCAAAGCATTTATCTCAGAATGATGAAAACCAGCCTGCAGATGAATTGTACTTTTCATAGCTTATAACTTACAACTCTTGGGTTTTTCTTTTTATTTTCTTCCATTTTCTTTGACTTCTGGGTTGAACCCATTAAGGTGAGCAGTCTGCTTCCTTCTTTAGATAGATCTCCTGTTGGTAGTACAAAAAATATTCAGTTGGGGAAAATTCTCTTACTGTTGCAGGAAATATTTTTGATTGTGGAAAATTCTCTGCTTATTTAAAAAACTGACACTATTATTTTAATAGTAGGTTATTCTTCTCTTTTCTCTCGTCTGTTTCTTTTAGCAGTTTTTCGGGTCAGATTTTTTCGACTAGTTTTTTTTTTTTTTTTTTCCCGATTCTTTTCTAGAAAACCTTAATAAATATTGAAGTTCTGTGTTAACCTTAGGGGCGATCTTCGCTACAAGATTACGGCGAATTTACTTCTAAGACAGCGATTTTTAGATGCCACAGTGATTATTTTATATGTTCACATTTAGTTATTTCCCTGCTAATGATTTTTATTTGCAGTAGGATATTTCCAACATCTCTAACACTTTCTATTGTTTTGTTGATCATCTGAGTTCTGAGTTGCAGTTCTCTTTGGTTTCAAGCAAATGGAAGATACATGTAAGGATTGTAGGGACTGGGAAGAGGAAATCTTTTGGACCCATTTTCAGTCTGTACATTTCTCTCAATTTCTCCATGGTGATTTTCTTCAGCGGTTGGTAAGTTCCTGCTTTTGTCCTTTGTTGTTAGTGTATTTTGCTTAGTTGAAGTGAAAACTCTTTTTGGGGGAAAGAAAGAACTATGATTGAAACATGCAGTTCATCCCTTGACTTTGCTTTTAGGGTAAACTGTCCGCCCTCTTTTGCCGATTATTAAAAATTTCTAGTGAAAGGTTCCACCTTGCATTTTAATGATATATCAAACTGCAGGAAATACCAGAAAAGTTTGCTAAGAACATCAAGAAAAAGCTTCCAGAAACTGTGACTCTTAAAGGTCCTAGTGGTATCATATGGGATGTAAGACTGACAGTAGATGATGATGATACCTTGTTTTTCAACGGTGGATGGAAAACTTTTGTAAAAGACCATTCATTGGTTGCCAATGATTTTTTGATCTTCAAATACAATGGAGTGTCCCATTTTGATGTTCTAATGTTTGATGGCAAGAGCTTGTGTGAAAAAGCTTCTTCTTATTTTGTGAGGAAGTGTATGCATACAGAATCTGCTGCCACTCACCAAACTAAAAGGAAGGTGAATGAAAATAGTGATGAAATTTTGCACAATTCTTCTCAATGTGGCCTCGAAAGCGGTCCTGAAAAATCGACTAACAATGACATGGACGCGAGGCCCTCAAGAAAACCTATCAACTCTGCAGCTAGTAAAAAGAAGATCCGAAATTCGGATAATTGTACTCGGTCTATCCATGCAAAGCAGAGCCTTGTAGGCAAAGAACTTCCTACTTTTCCTGGAGAAGTGAAGGTTGAAAGACTTGAAACTGGTAGGATACTTCTAGCCTCTAAGACTGCATTCCATGGTAGAATTTAACTTTTGACACTGCAATATTATGGTCACTCCCTATGCTTTCGGTACTCGGAATGAGTGCTTACTTTTTCGTTGTTTTTTCCATATAGTTGGATTATCTTGCCTTCGTAACTGGAATTGGTGACTGATAATTGTACTCTCATTTCCGCCCTAACATATGAATGATTCAGAGTATGAACATACAACAGTGGATGGCGATGGTGATGTCTTTGGCTTGTGGCACAGAACGGGTAAAAGGTTTGTGACTCAATTTGAGAAAACGAATGTCCTCTTAAAGGCACAAGAAGCATTAACCAGTGAAGGATTTATGATAATTATGAAGCCCACACATGTTGGGAGACGGTTTTATATGGTAAACATCATCCCTGAACTCGACCAAACTGCTTTCCTTTCTTCAATCATTTACAGTTATTTCCTTTTTTGGGTTTGTGCAGGCTGTCCCTACTGCATGGGTGGCTAAATATCTCCCGAAAGATAATGCGGATGTGATTCTTCGAATGAACAAACGTACATGGAAGACCCGATTTTATTATCACAAAAGCCGTGATTGTGGAGGTCTTTCAGGTGGATGGAGGAACTTTGTGAACGACAACAACTTAGAGGAACATGATGTGTGTGTATTTCAGCCCGCAAATATAGGAAGTAAACCCATGATCCTGGATGTTAACATTTTCCATGTTCTCCAAAAAGCTGTTCCACTGAGCCAAGTAGACCCACTCCCGAGCTCACCCGAGCTAATAGCATCAACGCCGGACATGGATTCGTGATTCAGTCAGTAGATGTTAATAGTTTCTAAATAGCAGTTAATCTGCTTTGCTAGTAGCCTACTGTAAAACACGACTTGATTGTAATTATATATGTTCAGTTTTAGGAAACAATGTATTTCTAGGAGCCTGTTTTATCTTTATGATCGGTTCTATATAAAATGTAGGGCTATAGTTTATATATCCGGCTTCATAGATGATAGAACCGACAGATATCATTTCCACTTAATCAAATCCCTGGAAGAAGCTCATTTCAACTTCTCACTCATCAAGTCCCTAACATTTTACTTGTAATGTAGTGCCACTAGGCGAATTTTCTTTGGTAACTTAAAAATATATTCTTCTATAAAATTTTAATAAAAAAAGAAATTTTTTCTCAAGAAATTTTTAATAAAATATTTTTTTATCGGTATAATTACGTGTGGGGAATATAGACGGTTTTTAAGCAGTACTTGAACCAGTGCTAATTTATTGTTCCAACAAAACTTGTTATGTTCAAGGTAAACCTTTGAATGTAATTCTTATTGATAATTTAGATGTAAGTAATTCTACTTTAATATTCAAACTACACAAAACAATTCAACAATATAAAAACCATTCTCTCATTTCCATTTCTAAATTATTATTATATTAATTATTAAAACAATAATAAATGGTAAAAGGTAATAATAATACAAAGAAATATTTAATATTAAAAATCATAAAATTTTAATTTAATCCGAGCTTTACACAATACCAATCAAATGTGGTTACAACATTACTCCTTTTCTCCATTATTGGTTTGACTACGCTTAGAAGTCTATGTAGCAGATTTTTCCAGGTGTCAATTGGTTCTATTTACTTTGTACTTTGGTTACCGTAGTTAGGGGATGAGCGTTGCATCGCTTCCAAATTACCCTTTTTTTTTCTTTTTTTTTAAAAAAAAACATTACACCTTAGACACTTCTTCAAATCAAATCAAGCTTTCCTATGTCACAAGTCAATAATCAACATCCTTATTTCTTCTCTAGGGACATAATTCAATAATCATTATTCAATATTCGTCAGCAATTGATGAATTCACCTAATCAAAGTAGAGTTCGAGGAATTCCTGAAAGACTCTTGAATAGTTTTCACAACCTTCACAATATTTGTTTGAATCAACACTCTCTTATAATTTCGACTCTGCAGAATGAACAAGCCATCGTAGATTCCCTATAATTTTGCATCAAAGACTGAGCACTTCCCCAAACATTTATTGAATCCTAAGATCCATTTTCCTTTATAATCTCGCAAGACTCCTTCTGAAGTAGCTTTACCAGTTTCCACCTTAACAGCACCATCTGTATTTAATTGAACTCATCTATCCTTCCAAGGAACCGCCATCCTTACTTGCTGACTCTTAGACAAATGTCTTTTTTGTACTAATCTATATTACTTAGTCGAGCTGTAAAATATTTTGATAAGCTTACTAGCACTACATTGCGTACCTTGAAAAATAAAGAGGTTTCTATTCTTCTAGATATGCCACACAATGAGGCCAAAAAGACTCATCCATTCCACATCCCTTAACGACAATCCCTATTTATTTTGCAAATTATTCATAATCCACTCAGGTAAACTACCTAAAAAGAATCGTCTTTGTTTCTCTATAGGAATTACCTGCAACCAGACGTCCTTGGCCATAACTCAATCTTTAATGGCATGTAGCATGTCTTCTGATTCCATACCACACAACGTACAAGATCCATCAGTCCCAGTACCTCTCCTCGCCCTTTACGTATTCGTTAGCGACCTTTGTTTTAGCGCAAGCCAAATAAAAAACCTAACTTGAAATTTCCACGGGATGGTCCAGGTCGCGTCCTTTAGATCCCATGTCCTTTCCCTTAACTTCCAATGAACGTTTTTAAGGGAAAAGGAACCTGATGAAGTGTTCATCCATGCAATCTTATCAAGACCCATCGTAGGATGCAGTGAAGAAATACTTACAATGCATCGAATAATCGTCTCAAAGACCCATAAACAGAATAGATCGAGATTCCAAGTTTCACTTTTTTGTGACCAACTCCTTAAAAGTACACTCTAAATCGAGATTACCATGAGATTGAATCTGTCTAACCAAAGGTCCAACACCCAAAACCCATGGATCTTGCCAACATTTGATCACATTACCATCACCAACAGGCTAGAATAAATTTCCTTTTAATAAAGGCCAAACTTTAGAGAGAGAATACCATAAAAACAAATATCTTCTTCGTTCAATACTATCGGGTATATCTTTATTCATCCCATTTTTTACCAAAGGACCCTAACCCACAAGACTAAAGGATTAGCTACTACATTAAACCCAATTTTGAACATAAAGGAAGTATTATGGTCCCTCAACTACCTTATCCCAATGCCTCCTCCATAAAACCAAGGTTGACAAATCGACTTCCAACTTACCAGCACCAAGTTTTTTCCTCACTAGAATAACCCCAAATAAAACTCTTAACAATGCGCTCAATTTCCTCGCATATTCTAATAGGAATCATCATAGATTGCATGAAGTAATTGAGAATCAAAAGCAAAATCGGTTGGGCTAATGTTACTTTGCTCACTAATGAAAGTTGCCTATCATCCCAACATTGCAGCTTACTTCGAACCTTGTTGACTACAAACCTTAATGAACTGTTAGTTACCCTTTTATGAAAGAATGGCATCCTCAAGTAAGTTTCAAGATTTGCCACAACCTGAAACCCAAGGACTCCTTCAAGTCATTCCTTAGTTTGCTCGTCAATTGCATTAGAGAAAAATACATTTGACTTTCTCGCATCAATTTTATGTCCAGAAACCTTAAAACTCCTCTAAGATAACCTTATTTCTCTTAGTATGGTTAATATCTTCCGGTCCAAAGATTACCAAGTCGTCAGCGAAGAAAAGATGAGACAATGTTAGTCCTGACCAAGAAAGATAGATGGGTCTCCGAACTCCTGAATTAACTGTTGTTTTGATACTATGCCCAAACCACTCAGTACATAAGACAAAAAGGCATGGAGACAAAGGACACCCCTAACTAATACCTCTTGCAGGACAATACTTTTTTGTTGGGATCCTATTCCACAAGAACTGCATAGAAGAATTGTAATGGCAGACATAATAACATTTCAAAGGAAATCAGGTATACCTACAGCTTTCAACAAGGCATCAATACACTCCCAACTGACTTTATCATAAACCTTCTCAAGATCAATTTTAATTGTCATCCACTTCCTATGCTTTTGCTTACAACTCATGGAGTGGATCACTTCTTGTGCAACAATGACGTTATCCGTGATGTTCCTTCTTGCTATGAACTCTGCTTGCTCTGGAGCAATAATCTTTAGAAATATAAATATGAAACGATTTGCTATCACATTCATAACTAATTTGTAAAGAACCGTGCATAAATTGACTGGCCTGAAATGGGAAAAACTCTCAAGGCTAATGATCTTTGGAATAAGGATAATTAAAGTATTTTATTCAAATCTAAGTCAATAAATTGTCTATAAAAACTCTTGTGAATCCACTCAAACACAACATCCCCTATAACACTCCTAACTCGTATTCTTCGCCAGAATAGGGTTACGGAGCATTATCAAAACTTACAGAATGAATACAGATATTTTATATTATTTTATCATACATGTCAGAAAATTTATTGTTAAGTCCCTTATTAGGGCCCTTGAGGCCCAGTACATATATTAGAAACAAGTCAGGACTCAATCGAGAGTTTAGAGAATTTTTTGCGTAATTTCAATTTTTTTTCTAAGTACAGGGTCACACGCGCGTGTGGTCAGGCCATGTGGCTCACACGATCAGGTGACGTGCCCATGTCTCAGGCTGTGTGGCATATCAGGTAGGGCACACGCCCGCGTCCCTAACTGGTGTAACTCTCTGACTTGCAACTTAATTAAGTGCAAGGGTCACACAGCCAAGTCACACGCCCATGTGCTCGGCCATGTGTTACATACGACTGAGACACACACACATGTCTCTACTCATGTGCCTAATTTTGAGCATTCTGTTTCTCAATTTTAAGATACAAGGGACACACGGCCAAACCACATGCCTATATGCCAAGCCGTGTGTCACACATGGTCAAGACACACGCCCATGTGTCTACCCGTTTGGACAAAATAAGGTCATTTCCTAGCCTTATTTCTCACCCAAATTTGCTAACAACCTTCACCAATATTTGCAATCATGCACCAACCAATTCATGATACACTATGAACTCACCAAGTTACCTTCATTCGATTTTCACATAGGTTCTGTACATACTTGTTTTACTTAATTCAATCATACTTTCATTCTTGTCTTAACTTTGCCCGTTGAACCATTCGAAATTATTAAAGGATACTCGAGAGTCACTTATACAATGCCATATCCCAGATATGGTCTTACATGTAATCACATATCGATGCCATAGCCTAGCTATAGTCTTACACGAAGTCTCATATCGAAGCCATATCCCAGATATGGTCTTACTGAAATCTCGTATCGAAACCATGTCCCAGAAATGGTCTTACACGTAATCTCATCTCGATAACCCTAATGTCATAACATTTGTATCCTATACTATTCCTAAGGTTCGTACGAGACTTTCGGCCGTCGTAACTTTGTCGATTTTGGCTCTTACTTATAACCATTCAGCATTTTAATTCAAATCAATAGTGATAAAGCATTTATAACACAATTAGACAACATTTATTAACATATAAACTTACCTCGTTCGCTGTAACGACGAATTATGTCGACTAATCCGATACTTTGTTTTTCCCTCATCCTAGATCCAAATCTCATTTTTCTCAATCTATATAATATTAAAATTTATTTATTTAATGAACAATTCATTCAATTTAACACAATTTACACATTTTAGTAAAATACATTTTTACCCCTATTATTTCACATTTTTGCAATTTACTCTTTATCACATAAAATCACAATTTCATGCAATTAAATACAATTTCATGTTGTCCGAATATTACCCATTCTCATATCGTCCCACATTTTCCATTTATTTCACATTTCATCCATGAATTTTACACATTTCACAATTTAACCCCTAATTGACAATTTTGTCAAAAGATCACTTAATCAAACTTGTTAATTTAGCATCAAACATTAATAATCTATCATGAATCATCAAAATACTCAAGCATTCAACAATGGCAACATGCTAAATCTTTAACAATTTTGAAATCAGAGGTACAGGCTAGCTAGATTATAAAGCAACGATATCAAAAACATAGAAATCATTAAAAACGGAGCTAAAACCGACCTAAACGAGCATTTAAAGCTTGGCCGAACCAAAAGCTTCTCCCATGGTTGCCATTCTTTCTAATTTTTAGTGGAGAAATGGTGAAAAGATGATGATTTTTAATTTGTTTTTATTAAACATTAATTTTATTTGCTAATTACCAAAATATCCTTTAAAAATATTAGTAATTACACCAAATGCCACTCCACTATCATCCACTAACTCAATAATGGTCTAATTTTCACATGAGGACCTTTACTTTTAAGTTTTATAGCTCTTTAACACTTTTAGCTTATAGAACACAACTTTTACGCTTTACACGATTTAGTCCTTATTATCAAATTAAGCACTCAAATGATAAAATTTCTTTAGAAAATTTTTACACAATCATAATATCATATTGTAGACATTAAAATAATAATAAAATAAATTTTTCAACATTGGATTTGTGGTCCCGAAACCACTATTCCTATTTGACTAAAAACGGGCTGTTACAATTTTTCTTTTTCGTTTTTCAAGAAAAGTTTATTTTTTCCCCTTGGTTCTTAATTTTTCAAAATTGGGTTGTGTTCTCTTTCTTTTTGTGTGTGTGTGTGTGTTTGGTTTATTAACAAATCTGGCTTTGTTAGGTGTTCAACTTTACTAATGAAAGATAATGATTTCCCAGACAATATTCTTTTTATATAAATATTTCTTATCTTTTTCTTTTTCATAGTAATTATGTTATTGTTACTGGTTTTGAACGTTAATATTGAAAGGATGATTTTGAGGGTATTCAGGAGAAGATTTCAAGGTTTTTTAAAGGAATTTTTGAGTTTTTTCTTTTATTTTCTCCTTTGCATGTTTTCTCTAAAAAATGTTAAGAGGAAATCAATTAAAGAAAAAAAAGTGATAAATTTATCTGAGTAAGAAACTAGAACATGATGTGTTTTGGGCAAGTTAAACAAACAAGTCAAAATTATCCTCATTTTCCTCTATTACTTTTCCTAGGAAACAAACAACAAGAAGGAAAAAGAGAAAACGTATAAGCTTTAGTCTTATGTTGCAAATAAACAAAAAAAAAATTTTTAGACTAATTACATAGAGGTCCCTAGGTTGAGTCAAACGTCAAAAAATGTCAAGTTAGCAATATGTTAATTGATTAATGAAATTTTTAACGACATTGACCAATTCGAGCAATTATCTTAATTAGAGTGACTAAATTGAAAAAAAAGGAATTAGAGTGGCCAAAGTAGGGATGACACTATTTTAGAGTGACCTACAATGTAGTTTACTCTAATCTTAATTACTAAAATTTAAGGAAAATAAGTTAAATGCTCAATTTATATTAAATATTATAATTATTTAACTTTATTTTTTCGCCTAATTAATATTCAGATGCCATTTATATTTAGATATTGCAATTATTAAACTTTACTTTTACCAAATTAATATTTAGTACTAATTTGTATTAGTTTACTAAATTTAAAAATGTTAATAAATTTATAATTAAAAAATTATAAATTCTATGAAGAAATCAAATTAAAAAAATAAAATTTTAGGGGCCAAACACAAATTTATCTTTTTTCTTAAAGACTAATTATAGTATCAAAATAAAAAAATGTAAAACTTAAAAGACCTTAAAAAATAATTTTACAAAATTTAGAGGTGCGCGGGCCCCTGCCACTCCCAAGTTCGCCTCTTTTGTCGGTTCAAGAATTTGGGCGCAAATTAGCCGTTTGGATAGCCTTCTAACGGAAGCTGCAGCAATTTTTTTTGGATGTTAAATGGCCTCCAGATTTGAACATGTTGCGAGTTGTGGAGGATAAGGATTGTTTGTTTGTTATTGGATATTTTGGACACCTAATAAATGAAATAAAGTCGTTATGTCCCGAGTATGAGTTTATTCAGTTTAAACATGTATATGGTGGCAGTAACTTTTTAATTGCATCTGTTGATAATATTTTTTAATGAATGATCAGTTAGATACACTCTTTTTTCTGTTCGTCATTCAGATGAATGGTTTTTTAATGAGATATCCAGTCTATAGAAGAAAGAAAAAGACGAAAGGTAAAATATAGTAGACGGAGTAAATAATGCAGAATGTTCCAACACTTTCCAAATCGTTATAAAAGCTCTAATAGCAATAAGAAGGAAGGCGTGGAGTTACAAGAAGTTGAAGTGGAGTGGCTTTCGAGTTTGTCATTCCTATTTCTTCACTCATATCCACTGCTTCTTCCAATGGAGTCTTCAACTCAAACCCCTGCACCACACTTGCCAGTACGAGTTCCAATACTTGAATCCCAAATGAAACCCCGGGACACATTCTTCTCCCACTTCCAAACGGAATCAACTCGAAATTCTTCCCTCTAACATCTATATCTCTGTGGGTTGTCAGGAACCTTTGGGGCCGAAATTCACAAGGGTCTGACCACACTCGTGGGTCGCGTTGAAGTTTATAAACATTTATAAATAGTCGGGTCCCTGCAGGAATGTGGTAGCCACTAACAGTGCAGTCTTCCATGGATTCATGGGGCACCAAAAGTGGTGCAGCGGGATATAAGCGCAATGTTTCTTTGATGATTGCTTTAAGATAGACTAAGTTCTTCATATCTGATTCTTCGACCAGTTTGTCTTTTCCTACATGGATGTCTAGTTCTTCTTGTAATTTTCTCAGTTCATCCTTGTTGTTGAGAAGTAAAGACAAAGCCCATGTCAGTGTCACCGTTGTTGTATCCGAAGCTGCTAAGATCAAAGCCTGCAATAACGACAGAAAACCAAATCACAAATGCTTGGAAAGGTTTCATATATTATAACTCTCTAAACTATTATTATAGATTCGGACCAACCAAGCAGGTGGCTTTGTTGATGGTATCGGCATCATGTTTCTCTGTATCAGCGGCGATTGAAAGCATAACATCCATGAAATCATCATTGCTGTTGTTTAGTTTATCTGATGATCTCTTTCCCTTATGATCTTTTAACCATCCCTCGGCGACTTCGTCTAGCTCTTTTCTTACTTTTTTCATCCACCGCTCGTCTCCTCCGATATCGAACCATCTTAAATAAGGCAACGCATCGGATATCACAAATTTCCCACTCAAATAAAAGAACTCCTTCAACGCTGTTTTCCATTTTTCACTCTCTGCATCGTTACTGGAACTTGGAATCCGTTTCCCTACTATCATCCTTAGAATCACGTTCAGAGTTGCACTCTTAAACCATTTCTTCATCTCCACCAAAACGGTATCGGATCCATCTTTCTTCTCCTCCCAAAACTGATACAACTCTTTTAGTGATGTTTTGATCTCGGATTCTCGGACATGTCTGAGTTGTTCGAGGCGGTGGGTGGAGAGGAGCTCAAGAGTGGCAAGTTTACGCATTTGACGCCAGTGATTTCCGTAAGGGGCGAACCCAAACATGGCATGATTGTAACTCAAGTACTCTATGGCAAGCGTGGATGGACGACTGGCAAAGGCTTTGTCGTTTATGGTCAAACACTCTTTAGCAGTTTTGTGATCACTAACAATCAAAGCTCTATGAACACCCATCTTGATGGTGAAGATAGGACCGCATTTCTCAGCCATGTCGCTTAGGATTATGTGCGGTGGTTTGGGTCCTCTTAGGAGATGAAGATGGCCGATTACAGGCCATGAATTTCCAGCTTCTGGTGCCTCTCTCTTTTGGGTTATGCTCTTTAAACTAGTTTTTAATATCCATACAAGTGCGTACAGGAAGATCGGCAAAGCAAAAATGGGTGAAAGTGATGAAAATGAATGAAAAAGATCCATTTGTGACTCCTCAGAAGATTGGTATGTGCTGGTTGGTATACATATAACAGGCACCGCAGAGGAATTTATTAAACTCGGTTTGGATCAGTAAGTTTACATCCGATGACGTTAAAATTAATAGTATTCTTTAATATTATAATAGTGATATTAAAAATAAAAAAAATAAAAAAGACTTAAAATCATAATTTCTTACCATCTTTTCTCTATGAAAATATTCTCATAAGTTGACAACTGTCTTAGGTGAAGTTGGGTTTGAAGGTGGAGACATAAGACGTGGAAGAATGATTTGGGTTGTGAAACGTGTGTCTCTTACCATCATGGCACATGGAAGAAGAAAGAAAAGTTTTCCATCTGGATGTGTTTCCCGTTTTCTATATTAACTATTTTTTTCTTCTTATTAACTTTACCATTAAATTATATTTTTAATTTTCAAAATTGGAATTTGTGCAATGCCTTTTTATTGGTAGTAAGCTCTACAAATACATGTTTGTGGTAAAGTTTTATATAAAACAAAATTTGTAACACCTTCTTACAAAATTTTTAATAGGTTTCTTTTACTTTTATTATTAAATATTGACTTTTCAACTTAAACACAAAACCTCCTTTAATTTCTTTCTTTATTATACTCAAAACTCATCTCTATTATTGTGAAACAAATTTATTTGCCTGGAAAGATTTGAGTGTTCAAAATTTTACAACACTCTTTATTTCTTTTAAGGTTAGTATTGATTCGGAAAAAAGAAGAGGATAATATATTTGAAAACTATTTTTTTGGTTTAGGCAAAAAAAATTTGTTCTAAAAAAATTCTAAATTTTTATTATTTGAGTATGAAAATTTTGAATTTTCTGATAAAAATTTTGAATTTATTAAACTGGGCGAAGAATATAAAATTTTGATATCTCGTTACATATACTAATATCATGTTAGAAACCTTTATACCTACTTACAAATTTTGGTATTTAGTTTGAAATTTTGATATCTGTTAAAAATTTTGATATTTCGTTACAAATTTCAATATTAATTAAAAATTTTGGTATTTAATACAAATTTTGATATCAGGTTATTCTCATAAAGCTTCTAAAATTTGTAATGGAATACCAATATTTCTAACTCAAAACCAAAATTCTAATATGGACAAAAGTTTATAATGCAAATAAAGGGCCATTTTTACGTAAAATTGTTTTTAATCTATATCATATATATATATATATATGTTTAAGACCCGAAGTTCACGTGGGCAACTATTTAATAATTATTATTTAAATAATTTTAAATAAATAAAATTTAAAATCTTAAGTAAAATTTGAAATATTTAGATGAATTTTGAAAATTTTATGTAAGAAAATAAAAATATATAAAATTATCCTAAAGATAAATAATATCATGTATTATCTAATTTAAATTTAGGATAACTAGATATACAAACTTTTAACTTTTAAAAATTCTGAAAAATTTATATAAATGTTGACAATTATTGTATAAATTATTCTAAAAAATAATATTTTAATTTCTTTTTCTAAGTTCTCACTTTCAATTATTATTTTTTCTCTTGTGTTATCAATTTTTTTTTTAATTTTTAATATTGATTTAAAACATAATTAATCAGTATATCACACGACAATATAAAACGAAATCTTAATGGAGTCTTTAAATTTAATAGGGGTACTCAAGTTATTTTAAAAATATAATAAGGACACGAAATATTTTGAAAAAAAATTTAAATTCGTATAATTTTCTTTTTTTCATTGATCATCATTTAACTTCTATCTGCTTGAAATAAATTGCATTAAAAATTGAAAAAAGAATTCCTAAGGTAAAATATAGTGAGAGATATTCGAAATATATCATTTTTAACTTAAAAAAATTAAAAGCATTTCTCACTTTAAAAAAAGTAATATGTTAAAATTTTTGGTTGAAGATATTGAGTCCCACAACTAGGCGAGAAAAGAAAAATTAGAAGACAATATTGATATACCAGAATATATGAACAAAATTTGGTATATCACTAAAATGTTCAATACATGCTATTGGACCCCAAAAGAGGTGGGAAAAGGAACTTTTGAAGTGACCCACACGCACCAACAAAATCTTTGAGAACAGAAATTTTGTAATATATTAGAACAATTAACATTTAGATATTTTAAAACCCAAGGCTAATTTTACTAAAAAAAGTTGGATTTCTTATGAAAATGGACCACTTGAAACATTAGTTATCGGAATGAATTAAAAAATTCACAACGTGCCTATGTGCAAGCGTTTTAAGGAGAAATTTCAAAAAAGTGCCTCCTAAAGAGAGCGCTTTTGCCATGTCAGCAAAAACGTGTTAACGTGGAAGCACTTTAACCCATGTTTTTCTAGGATTTTTGAGTTATTTGCATGTTAGAGCTTAGGGTTTATGGGTAAGGTTTTTTAAAAAATAAATTAGGGTTTAGGATTTTTGAAAAATAAACTTAGGTTTATGGTTTTAAGATTTAGGGTTAGGATTTTTTTGAAAAAAATTAAATTAAGGTTTATGATTTTTAAAAAATAAATATGGGTTTCGGGTTTTTTAATAGGTAAGTGACGTGTTCTGAAAAATTATTTTGACAAGATAGATTTTTTTTTTGTACAGCTAGTAAATGTACAGAAAAAGCTTCCAGTTGGACGCTTTTTTTGTACAATTGATTCTGAAAAATTAATTTTGAGAAGATGATTCTGAAAAAATCACGGGATTCACGGGAAATCTGATAGTTAAGGTTGAAAAACGCTTCAAGTAGAATGCACTGTCAACAAAAGTACTGAAAAAAATTCCAGTTGGACGCTCTTTTCAGTAGTGCTGGTGACAATGCATCCCACTATCCCTTAGGCTATAAATGAGCCAAATTTCATTCTCTTGTTGAATAAGTTACAACAAGAGAAATTGAAAAAGTTCAGAAGAACAGAAATTGAAGAAGTTGAGAAGGTATAAGTTGATTTATCGTATTAATATTTATATGAATCATTATATTTTTGCATAATGTTTTTTGTTTTGAATTTCTTTCGGCAGATAATTTGGTTGAAAATGAGTGAACGTATTAGTGTTGTTATTTACTACGACAGTGAGGTCTATGACACCAAGAACGACATTATTTTTTTATCAGAGAACACAGCATGACTGGTTTTTAACCAAAACATAGGTTTGACAGAACTTCGTAAAAAATTAGGTGTAAAATCTCCAGAACGACACCAATGAAAGTGTTATCTATTAAGTATCAATTTTGTGCTTTGGCTAATCCCGTGACATATGACTCATTTGATATCAAATGAACTTATGGCTTGGAGGCAATGGTGCAGACTTATCTCACTAGTGGATCACCCTATCTTAAGTTATATGTGGAATTTTCATCGCCAAATGAAGCACTTGCGACTTCAACATCTACTGTTGTTCAAGAGAAATACATGACCCCTGCTCGACACTCCGTTAGTGGGAGGCAGAACATAGAAGCATATATTTTTTGTGGCAGTATGGAATACACGACCCTTGCACGACACTCCATTAGTGGATGGGACATGCACCTCAGTGGGTCGATGTTCAATACTGGAAATACGTACTGGGGAATGACATCAACTTGTAGTGGTTGGCAATCCACATCTGATTGGGGACATTGTGAAACGTCCACGAGAAGAGATGATGTACTCCCTACGACATCCACTGGCGAGGGGACCTCCTACGTTGTAGATGTTGGTGTGTCGGATGATGAGTCCGATATGGATCTACCCCGAGAACTCAGCCCCAATAGTGCCGAAGTTGCATTATTTTCTGAACCAGAGCCTATTCCAACCGAACCTGAAGACAATTAAAGGGGTTCAGATGAAGAAGAAGAAGATCTACGATTCACGGCGTACTCGCCTCCAACTCATATGCATAATGTCGATTTATTGATAGATGATGCGTTGGAGTTTCCAGATCTACCACACAGGAAGCGTGACCACACAAGTTCGTCATTGGATTCAGGTGAATTGGAAGTTGGTAAGGAGTTTTCCAGTAAGGATGGTTTTCTTGGTGTATTGAATCAATATAGCAACATGAACGAGGTTAACCACCACGTGGTTAAATCCAAATCTAAAAAGTTCGAGGCCAAGTATGCAGTGCAAGACAGTACATGTTCGTGAAAAATCATGGCTTTAGTTAAGAAGAGAATAATGTTGTGGGAGACAAAGAAATTCAAATGTCCACATACATGTGTTGCCGGTACAGTATCACTGGGTGTTTAGGGTTTTTGAATATTACTGTTATTATTTAATGTTGCATTATTTAACGTACTCATGGGTTGACAAGTGTTTTACAAGATCATCCCAATATGGATTTAGATATAATAGCGGGCTTAATACTACCGATGGTGAAAGTTGATCCTAGGACTATTGTGTCAGTCTTAATTGCCAATATTAGTAGCCAATTCAAGTAGATGCCTTCTTATCATAACGTTTAGATAGCTAAGCAAAAGGCGTTGGATAAGATCCACAGTGGGTGGGACCCTTCATACAATGAGGTGTGGCAGTAGTGTCAAGTACTGGAGAGGTACGTCCTAAACAGGCTTTGAAATGGTTTCTGCGTACTACAACGACCACTTGCTCCGTAGATTCTAAGTGTTCAAGTGTCTATTTTAGAGCTTTAAGTAATGTCGGGTTGCATTTGTATATTGCAAGCCATTGGTACAAATTGACAGTACCTTTATGTATGGTAGATATATCCATCGGCTATTGCTAGTCGTGGCACAGGATGGTGATAGGAGGATCCTTCCAATCGTGTTTGCAATAACACTCAGGAAGTTAGCTGACAATTGAGATTTCTTCTTTTTAGATTGAAGAGGCATGTCTACCCCCAACCAGATATCTGCATTATATCAAATCAAGGTGCTAGAATACTAACCGCAATTAAGCGACAGAGAATCCTAAAAGATCACACACACCATCGATATTGTCTAAGGCACGTTGCGTCCAACTACTACAGGCAATATCGGTCTACCACCGAACGACGACAAGTGACCAACATGGGTATTTAATCGCCACCAATATTATTTGGTTTATAATATTCAATTTGTTTTGAATGGAAGAGTGGTATGTAATTATTGCTATCCACTTATATTGATAAGGTACGAGATCAATAAAGACCGTTCTCATGAGATGTTGGCGATTTTGCAGTCAATTAACGATCAAGGCACAAATTCTCTCTGTAACATACCTTTCGATCAATGGAAAGGTACGAGATCAATAACTTCTGTTTTATTAAATGAAACAATATAAAAATAGTTTGTACAAATATATTAAAAAAATCAATACATGTACCGGTCAGAATCAATGCCATATGGGGGGTCAACAATTACGTGTTGGATTCTTTCTTGGTTCAGCTTCAAGCTGGGATCGTGGTTATTCGAGATCAACTTCTACTTGTGGGTGTTGGGAGAATGACCCACCTTAATAGAACAAAGATTGCGGAGGTGTTTGTATCACCCACGACAGAGGTGTTTGAATCTCAAAAGACAATGGGGATTAGAAATGAGATGAGCTTTCTGACGGTGCTTCGTGCGGTCCCTCCTACGACGATGCCTATATATCATTAGTTGAGTCAGAGTTATCGGGAAATGATATGCACTGAGCCATGTATTCCAACCTTGCATAGGACTAGGAAAAGGAAACATATAAGGGTTAGGATACGCACCTGCCATAATCTAAAGGAGCTGTGGTATAGGCATCGTTGCTTGTTCTGTTGGGCCCAGTGATTGCGTGGGTGCTGTTAATGGGCTCTCCCCGCCAGCCCTTATCCTTGGATTTAAAGGGCCTCGTTGTTCCCTTTCAACACGAAATTACCGACGCCTCTGCTCTTTCGAGAGCAAACATGGCTTGCCATGGATCCTAAACCATGGCTTAATTCGGCTCACACGCTAACTCTGGAACGATAATTGGTTAACAAGTAGGTATATTATCATATCAATTTTCCCTCATTTCGATATATTCTAAGAAGAAGACCGACCAATGCTTATTCGGTCACTGTAAGTTGATTTTGTGCTCTTCATTGAGCACTTCAGGTGCCATGAAAATCCGTTGTCAGAATCTAAATTACCGTAACACTCTATCCATCTGGTGCATCTTGACAATAACATAGTTTACCAATAGGACCTTAGCGTGCTAGATGTTCAGATTCTGTAAGAATTCATCCAGAATTACTGCCCGAATTGTCGGATCTTCATATAGTGTCCATTAAAACTATATGAACGTGATAAAAATATTAGTTATATACATAATACTAAATATTAAATACGAAATCGACTATGTTATGTATATATAGTTCAAAATGAAATATATACTTACATGTGCTTCTGACCGTTGGTCTAATAAAAGCCGTATATCTTCGAGAGCAGTAGGTATTCTCTCGTAACTCACCGAATGGTTTCACCTATTTAAATAAAATTTTAGCATAAAATTATATTTTAAATCTATGTAATAATTGTAAAATCTAATATAAAATTTACCTCGTTAAGAGTGTGAATGTATACAGGTGGTTCACTCGAGGACGTAAAAATGAAAAGTAAAATCGAGCCCATGATTGTAGCAATGAGAGGCAACCTCTGATTTTGATTTTATTTGGTTACGTCGTCCGACACATCTCTCGGCATAATGTCGACAACACGGCAAACCCCTAACTGAGTTCGCTAGCTACTCTAAAATTGACGAGTTTCAACAGTCACCTCAGATGTACAAGGTTTGGTGACTTGTCCGACATTAGATAACCTCTGAGGATCTCAAGGATGTATGCTTGAGCATATCGTATTCTTTCTACTTCAATCGAATCATCCCCCAGCTCAGAGAATGTATCTCGTAAGTAGCCCATCTCGATCCGACCTCCGTAAAAATAATTGGAATCACACCCAAAAGATCATAGCATATGGCTCCCTAATCAGCAGATTAAGCAGACTCGGTGAGTACGGACCCATCCACTGGTAACCCCAACTGTAACTGCACATCCTCTAAAGTGATGGTACACTCCCCGCATGAAAAACAGAATGTGTGTGTCTCGGATCTCCACCTCTCTATGAACACGCTGATGAGTTTCGGGTTCAAGTTGCACCTCCAGCCTATATTGGCCAAGTGCCAAAAACCTGTTTCCCTCAAGTAATTTTCTATCAAAAGTGATGAAAGATTAGACATATTACGAATATAACATTGAAACACCCGATCTACCGACTGTTATAAAAAAATTATATAAAAATATTAATTCAAATTACATAAATGAAAAAATTAAATAATATAAAAAATTGAAATTAACCCTTACCATATTCATTTGGTTGACGAAGAAATGTTTATAATTGAGACGAATTAATTCCTGGGTCATTGTTGACACGATCAAATTTCTTAGAAATTATAAAAAAATAATAATAATTTAGAAAAAAATTAAAAACTTAAAGAGCTTTGAGAGTTTTTTTTTTGAGAAATTTAGAGAGAATTTTGGAAGAAATGTAATTTGGAGGAAATTTTATGTGAAAAAAATGGGTGGGGGTTTTATAATTTTTTTTCATGACCATTGACCCTAACGGTCAAATTTTTAAATGACCATTGGAGGTGACCGTTGGGTAAAAACATGGGGTAAAACACTCCATTGAGGAAGCATTTTTTTTAAATTTCCCCTTAAAACGCTTCCACGTAGGCACGTTTTAGGTTTTTTGGCCCATTTCGATAAATAATATTTTAAGTGGCCCATTTTCGTAAATAATGTTGGAAATGGGCATTTTTTAGTAAAATACCCACTATTTTCATCTAACACGCGAATAATATTAGGGCTCTCACTCACACCAACAAAAATGCTATATTCTTTAAATTCTATTTAATATATTTAAAAATATATATAAATGAAATTCTATTTAAAAACTGCATATAAAAATCCATTTAGAATCTATATTTTTTTTATATATTTTCTAACAACCTAATTTTCATCAATAGTAGAAAATTCGATTTTGGAATTGAATTTATTAAACTGAGTTAGCCCATAAAGTTTTAGTTGAGCATCTACAAGATAATTACAACATTAGAAATAGAATTATTGTAACATCCTCATGACCCATCGGTCGTAATGATGATATTTTACGTAAATATGAGTCAGATTTTTCAAAATAAATAAAAGACATTTATTAGTGGTTACCAGTGACTCTCAGCCAATTTATACATTGAGCATTAGTTGCTGAAATAGTTTGGAATTTTCTTCAATAATAAAAATATTCAAGCCTATATTCATCTCATTATATTTCTCACCTGCCAAACAACTAAACATGGTCTTTTGATGATTTTCTTACTTGGTATCAGAGCTACTATTCCTCATGATTTAAGCTATTTGATTTACCAACCGTTGATGCTTTCTCCTCTCAGTTCACTGCCAGCATCTATCATGAATCTAGATCACTCTTCTTCTTCATTTGGCAACAATGTAACTAATAGTTGGTTGTTTACTACTAAACTTTTTACCATTTTCCTTAATGATTCAAATTATTTGTTATAGAAAAAACAAGTTTTGTTTACTCTCAAAACACATAAGCTTCAACGCTTTGTTTATGCTTCTTTTCCTACTTCGCCTCGTTTTCTCACAGATTCAGTTGGTGTTGTTAAGTTCAATCTTGATTTTGACCATTTCGAATAACAAGACAGTACGTTGGCGTTGTGGCTTCTTTCATCTATTAGTCAACACATTCTTCCTCACCTAATATGAATGGACTCTACTATTCAAATTCTGACAACCTGGAGTAATTTGTATAGTAGCAAAACAACCTCCAAGCTGATGTAATATTGTCAAGATTTGCACTCTTAAAAGAAAGGTGGTCTGTCAATGAAGGATTTTCTTATGCAAATTAAGATGTTTTGTGACCAGCTAGCATGTTGTGGAGAAGTGATAAGTGAACCTAAGCATGTTACAGCCATTCTCAACGACCTTCCACTAGAGTACGAGTTAATTCTCATAGTAGTATGATAAACCGTAATTATAACATATTTTTATCCAATGCTTGGCATATTTTTGGATGATTTTCTTTATAATTTAATAAATTTGATGCTTCTAATCCTTTAATTTCATGTTTTATACTTAGGTGAGTATAGAAAAGTAAAAAGAGCTAGAAACGGGCCAAAAACGGACAAAACGAGATAATTTCAGCATGACACACGGCCTAGGCACTTCCACACGGGTAAACCACACGCCCGTGTGAGACACACGGGTTGGCCACACGCCCGTGTGTTATTATTTTCTGAGTTATACGATAAATACTTGATTTGTTCTAAATTATGTTTATTAATTCTTGTGTTAATATTTCAGGATATTAATTCAAGTCGAATGTGCTTATTCAGTGGAGCAAAAGTCCCTGTCCAAGAGTAAATCTAATATAATTAAGCAAAGTTTGTAATATCCCGAATTAGGGCCTAATCGGAATAATAGTTTCGTGACCACAAATTCGAGGTAGAAATAATTATTTTATAATTATTTTGAGGTTTATGATATGATTGCATGATTTTGTGAAAATTTCGTGAAGAAATTCTATGCGTAAAGTGCTTAATTTAAAATTAGGGACTAAATCGAATAAGTTACAAAACTTGCATTCTAGAAGTTTCTAGTATGAAATTGCTTTGAAATATTAATTAGGAGGTCTTAAATAGTAATTTGGCCAATTTTAAGTTCATGGACAAAATTTGGACATGGATGGAATTTTTGAAAGTTTAGCAAGGAGGGGCATTTTGGTCATTTGGATATTAACATGAAATAAAAAGGGAAAAATAACACAAAATTGATCATCTTCTTCATTACCACGAAATTTCAAGGGTTCTCCATAGCTAGGGTTTGTTTCAAGCTTCCAAGCTCAATAGTAAGTGATTCCAAGTCCCGTTTTTAATGTTCTTTACGTTTTCGTAGTCCCGGTAACTCGATAAAGCTTTTGTTAGCAATAATTTAAGTTAAGGTTCATATTTGGAAAAATACCCATAGGTGAAATTTGTGTATTTTGATGTTTTATGATAGAATATGAGGTTTTAAATTATGTTAGACAACTTGTGCTACTCGATTTTAAGTAAAAACGAACAAAACAGCTTAATCGGTAAAAGTACATATTGTTCATAAGTATGTGTTATAGTGGGAATTTGAGCTTGCTAATAGCAAATAAATGATCAGCATGTCCTAAAACATAAGAATTTGAAATAAAATTTAATTTCCGAGCTTTGGGGCAAAAGTGTAAATATGTAAAAGTTTAGGGGCAAAATTGTAATTTTGCCAAAATTTGAATTTAGGACTATTTTGATAAATGTGAGTATTAAATAAGTTAAATGTGTTATTTTAGATCAAGAAGGACGTGGAATCAACCTTGATCGAGGAAAAGAAAAAATTGTGGACTAAATTGCAAAATTGCTATATTTTGTACCGAGCTAAATTCATGTGTAAATAATGTAACATAATTGCTATTTTAAGTGATTTAATGCTATTTATATGATATGATACTTGTTATTATGAATATTATGCTTTGTGAAATATTATGTATTGGTATGAAAAGTATGTGATTAAATTGATAAGTATGAGATGCAAGCAACGTATTGGTTCCGATATTCCGAGGAGAATGACTGGGAAATGTGTGATTGAGGAAAATCCCGTTTGAACCTTGAGAATAGATTAGGATACAAGTGACATGTCACTAGGATAGTTGGGCATCCGAGCTCGTTGAGTTGAGTCCGAGTTCACTTATGGATGCAAATGTCCGAACTCGTAGAGTTGAGTTCGAATTCGTGAGATGTAACTAGGCATCCGAGCTCGTTGAGTTGAGTCCGAGTTCACTTATGGAAGCGAACGCCCGAGCTCGTTGAGTTGAGTCCGAGTTCACTTATGGGCGGGTTACATGGTCGCTTGATTACATATGTGGCACTTATGTGCAAATTATCCATGTATCCGAGTTATATTCCGATGTGTTCAACGGGTAAAATTTTAGCGAAATGGAAGAATGCTTGAGATGCAACTGATATTTTGGTAAGTGTCGCGAAATGTACACTTTGGACAGGTATGTTCTTAACCCTTGGGTTGAAACTTGTACACGATGGCTAGAAATGTGGAATATGTCTTGGTGATAACATGCTAATGTTGTTTGGTATAATTGCTTTGTTATGTTACTTGTTATTTGCATATGGACTTACTAAGCATTTATGCTTACTCCCTCTTTTCCATTCATTGTAGTGTTGGATAAGCCGGCTCAGGAATCGGGATAGGTCGAAGGCTCGATCACACTATCCGAAGGACTTTTTGGTAAAATGGCTTGTATAACTTAAGTATGGCATGTATAGCAATGTTCTTATTTTGTGTAAATAATCTTATGATATGGTTGTGGTTTGGTTAAGAAAATGCTTGGAAATGATTAGTCATTGGAATGGCTAGCCTAGATAATGTTGGATGCTATGTGAGACTAATATGTTCTGTAGTTCATGAAAATTCATAAAAAGATGAAATTTGCCATAAAATAAAACATTACAGTAACAATGACGTGAGTTTGAAAAATCACTAAAAATAGTAGAAACCGAACTAGGTGATGAATATGAAATTGAAGCTTAATGTGTCTACTTTCATATGGAAGAAGCGAAACAGGTAAAGGAGTTATATGTTATGAGATATTTGAGTTTTAGTGAAACAAGGTTAGAGCAATTTCTGGATCCCCTGTTCCAACTTTGGAAATTCACCACAAATTTTACAAAAATAATTAGGAGGTGTACTTTATATGTTCAGAATCCTGAGTCTAGTTTTAATAGAAACAAACGGTATAGTCATATGTATTTTGTATAGAGAGAAAAGTGGTTCGTAGTAGGCAGAGGTCAGTGCAGTCGAGTTCTAAAACAGGGGTAACTTTAACTAATAAACTGTACTAATTGGCTCGATCAAAAATTCTAGAAAAAAATTAGTAGATAGATATATGAGTCTAGTTTCAAGAAAAATTTACGGACCTTGATTTTGAGTTTCGTAACTCGAGATATGATTTTTTTAAGCGACCATAACGCAGAAAGACAGCTTGCTACGAAAATTTAATTAGTTGATTTAAAATTTAAAAAGTGATGAAATAAGTTTAGTAACACCTCAAGCTCGACTCCGGTGACGGTCTCGGGTAAGAGGGCGTTACAAAGTTGATTGCAATCCTAGAGATAGGACGACGAAAATCTGCTGGATTAGAGTCAAATCTAATAAAGAAACCTATAAATCGAGTTAACACAATGCTAGGGGTTTTAATTAGAAAGAAATTTCAATTAATCAACCTAAGGTTAGTTATTCTTAGTCTTGAAAGAGATATTAACATGAATTAGGGATTTCTACGAATCAAGTCAAGTGAATAAAACGTCTAGTTCAGAGTCGAATAACAAGTGAAGTCTAGGTGGATTCTACCTTGGGTATTGTCTTAATCAATCAGTTTTCTAAGGTATTTTCTCAATTCACTCCCTGCCGCGTTCTTAGTTAATTAATTAGTTTAGTTTAATTAGTTTAAAACAAAATGTCATTTATTTTCAGGCTAGATAATAAAAAGAAATTTAATACTAGTACTTTTAGTCCCTATGGGTTTGACATCCCGGTCTTTCCATAAGCTATACTACTGTGCGATAGGTACGCTTACTTTTATCTGTAATAATAGTTTAGTTTTACAGGTACGATCACATAAATAAATATCACATCAAGTTTTTTGCGCCGTTGTTGGGGACTAAGATATTAGGAACACTTGATTTTTATTACTTTAGTCATTTTTACTTTTATTACAATTTACTTTTTATTTTTATTTTATTTTTATTTACTAAATATTTCTTTTTATTTGTTTCTGATAGGTGTCTCTAGTTTATGACTAGAAGGAACCTGTCAGGACCTTTATTATTCGATAGTAAGATAGAAGCATCAGCTCGCAGAAACCGAAGAGAAATAAGGCGAAGTTTACAATACATAGAGGAAGCGCAAAAGGACGTGACCAACACTATCGAAGAGATGGAGGCAAATTAGAATAATCCACTACCTCCTGTGGTAGCCGCAGCTCCTTTGAATTAGAATCCTGCTCCTCGTACTATGTATGATTATACTAAGCCTAATTTAGCTTGTACTGAATCAAGTATTGTTAGACCTGTTGTTGTTGCAAATAACTTTAAACTGAAACCTAACACTATTCAAATGATACAACAGTTTGTTTAGTTTGATAGTTTGCAAGACGAGGTCCCCAATACACATTTAGCGAACTTTCTGGAATTCTGCAATACGTTTAAAATAAATGGCATTTCTGATGATGCCATTCGCCTTCGGTTATTTCCCTTCTTTTTGAGAAATAAAGCTAAATAGTGGTTGAACTATCTACCACGAGGGTCTATCACTACTTAGGATCAAATGACCGAAAATTTTTTATTAAAATATTTTCTGCCAGCCAAAATGGCAAAGTTGAGGAATGATATCTCTTCTTTTGTACAGATGGACTTAGAAACGCTTTATGATGCATGGGAGAGATGCAATGACTTATTGAGAAGGTGCCCTCACCATGGGTTACCTCTGTGGCTTCAGGTTCAGACTTTTCATAATAGTTTGAACCTCTTAATGAGACAGATGATTGATGCAGTTGCCGGTAGAACAATCAATAACAAAACACCTGAGGAGACTTATAAATTTATAGAGAAGATGTCACTGAATAACTATCAGTGGCAAGTCATGAGGACAAAGCTGACAAAAGCCGTCGGTGTTTTCAACCTCGACAGAATCACTATGCTATCTAATCAAGTAGAGCTTTTAAATAAGAAAATTGACGGTTTGTATGGTTCTACGCAGGTACATCTAGTGATGAGGTGTGATTCAATTGGAGGAGGGGTGCATAACACAGACTTTTCATCTTACAATCTTAGCACAGAGGACAAACAAGTCAACTATGCGGGTAACAATTCTAGACCTCAGAATAATCCATATAGCAACACTTATAATGCAGGTTGGAGGAACCACCCCAATTTCTCATGGAGTGGTCAAGGAAATCAAAGACCACCACCCCTAGGCTTCCAACAACCACCTTACTAGCAAGAAAATAAGCCAAACCTAGAGGAGATGCTTTCGAAATTCATCTTAGTGTCCGAGACTCGTTTCCAAAACACCAATGCTACACTCAAAAATCAACAAGCATCGATTCAAGGGTTGGAAATCAGATTGGTCAACTTGCTAAGATGATTTCAGAACGACTACAAGGCAGCTTGCCGAGTAACACAGAAACTAACCCAAGGGAGCAACTCCATGCTATCACTGTGTTCGATGAAGGAAGGTTAGACAAATCAGAACCGAGGCAAGAAAATGAGGTAAGTAAAGGTAAGGTTGAGATAAGCCATAAAGAACCAGTAAGTAAAGAGTATATGCCTCGTGTGCCATGCCCCAATGCGACAAGGAAAGACCGCACAGATGAATAATTTGGTAAATTCCTTAAACTTTTAAAAAAATTACATATTAACTTACCATTTATTGAATCTCTTTCGTAGATGCCAAATGTTGTTAAATTCCTAAAAGAGCTTTTAATAAACAAACGGAAGTTAGACGAGTTGTCGCATGTGGAACTGAACGTAGTTTGCTCAGCTATTTTGAAAAACAAACTACCCAACAAATTAAAAGATCTAGGGAGTTTTACGATTCCTTATTTAATTGGTAGTTTAACTATTGATAATGCCTTGGCTAATTTAGGGGCTAGTATAAATGTAATGCCTTATAAAATGTTTAAACAACTAGGTCTTGGGAAACCTAAACAAACTAGGATGAGCATACAATTGGCTGATAAAACCATTAGATTTCCTAGGGGTATAATTGAAGATGTTCTTGTGAAAATTGATAAATTTATATTCCCAGTAGATTTTGTTGTTTTAGACATGGATGAGGATAGAGACGTGCCCTTAATTTTAGGGCGCCCCTTTTTAGCAACTACTAGAACTATTATTGACGTACACACAGGTGAACTGACACTTCGTGTAGGTGATGATACGATTACCCTTCAGGCTCGTGATTCGATTAAGATATCGAGTAAAAAAGATGACTTTTTAAAACTTGTTAATGAGACTAATCACATGGTTCAACCTTCTTTGTAGGACATTCCTAGTAAAAGCACAAATAAGCCACGTTCAAGTTCATGCGAAAACAAGAGAGTAATCCATGAAGAGCGAATACAACAGATTGATGAATATGCAGAACCGGAGCGAATCCATGACGAGCCTACAAATTAAGGTTGGGGACAAGGTATTGTTAGATGAAAAAGACCTTCGAATTGCCACCTCAGAGCTTAATACAAGTGATGCACTTCCCTTTACAATGTTAAATATCTTTCCCTACGGTACAATCGAGGTAACACACTCTAAATTCGGCACTTTTAGGGTAAATAATACTCGACTCAAACCTTATTTTGATAGAATGAATAGCAGGAAAGAGGGGTTTCAACTCCTTGAACCACCGTGACTGTGCGAAATTAAGTTAAGTCAAGCTTAAACTATAACTAAGTGCTTCTTGGGAGGCAACTCGAGTATTAAAACCACTAACAAACTTATTTTTATCTATTTTTCATATTTTTCGTGCAGGTTTTTGACCCACACGGCTTGGACACATGGGCGTGTCCTCAGTCGTGTGGAACTAAGGTAAAAAAATCCCCAAATATTAACATGCCCACGGCTTGCGATAAATCCACACGGGTGTGCGACACGGCCATGTGGACCACACGGCCTGGACAGACGGGCGTGTCCTAGGCCATGTGAAACCTGGAGCTTAATTCTTCAATTTTTAAACAAGTCAGAAACGAACACGGGCAAGGCACACGGTCGTGTGTAAGACATGGCCTAGCCATACGGGCGTGCGTAATATAACATGGGCGTGGAGAGCATCACAGGGGCGTGGGAGTGGAAACACAAAAATTTATATACTTTTACATGCCCTTTTTAACTTAATTTCATGCAAATTCAAATAAATTCTTGTCGAAAAATAATTAAATATTATAAAATAATTAAATTGTGTTAAAAATATGAACATTATGAATTTTAATTAATTTTATAGTTAATTTTGATAAAATTTGGTTATTTTTTACAGAATTGCACAAACGGCTAAAATTGGCCCAGCGGACACTGCGAGAAGAACAAATCGAGAAATTATTTGAAGCATCGAGGCCAATTAAATTCCAGCATAAGACGGTCCAGAAATGCGCATTAATTCATAATTAAATTATTTTTAATTTATTTTCTATTTTATTTAGGTTAAATAAATTAATTTTAATTAATTATGAAGAAAGGGCCTAGTGAACCGCACCGGTTGAACCGAATGGAGTGAACCGAACCAGCCACTTATTGGGCTAATCAGAACCGTCCAAAGGCTGACCCAAATCAGCAAATTAGCTGATTAAATATACTTGCAAATAGGCCCTTGAAAGACTTCAAAATCCCATTCAAACCACACCTTTATTTTAGGCTTTTTAGATTTGCCCCATGCCTAAATTAGCAAGGTTGAACTTGTCAACCTTGCCATGTGTGTGGCCGGCCATGAGAGGGCTCTCTTGGCTGCTGAGTTTGCTATTTTTAGCAGCCCTCTTCAGCTATAAAAGCCACCCCTTGCTGCTCATTTCAAATCATCCCTCCATTCTCACAATTCTCTCATTCTCTCTTCACCTCTCCACTTTCTTTTCTCTCCATTTTCCCTTCCCATTTTCCTACCCCCTTGTGCCGATTTCTCCTCTTGGAAAAGAGGCGTGTTCTTAGCCAATTTGGGTAGCAAGCAAGAGTTCATAGGAGCCTTGACCGGCAAGGATAACGGAGATGAAGAACGGAGCAGTTAGACAAAGCCACGGAGAACACCGGATTTGCTTTCTTGTTCCTTATCTTTTTAATTTATGTTGTTTTTATGAAGAACATATCTATGAATAATATTGTTGTTGAAATGGTTATTTTAATCAATTCAGCTTGAATTTAATTCGTGTTGGGTTGATTATATTTTGCCTACTTAAATTATTAAAATAGTGTTTATGCTGTTATAGGTCTCAGTGAAATGTTTGATTAAGTAAAATCATGTTTAGATTATCTGGCATTATAATTGTTTAGATAATTAAAGAATTAATTGTTTAAACGGATTGAAATTGCAATTAACTTAATCTGTGCATGTTTAATTCTTCTAAGGTAGTTGAAGATTAAATTAGCATAGTATCTGACGATTCGTATGCCTTGCATAACTTGCAAGATTGTTGTGATTAAATCGTTTCAAGGTATGACTACTTTGTTACTTCACATGATCTTTTACATGTTTATTAAATTGAATTAATCGGTTGAATCGACATAGGAATATGCGAGAGATAATTTAACTTAATAAATATGTATGTGCTATAGCATGTTTATCTTATTAATTCTGTTTGGTCGGTTGAATTGGCATATGAATAAGTCCAAGAGATGAATGGAATTTAATTAGTAAATATGTTCATAAGTTAACAAATTACTGGGTTGCCGTGAATTTATTCGTAACAGCATAAGCATGAAGTTTAATAATTCTAAGTTAAAGAAATGTAATTAATCCAACACAATTTTATCATCTTGATTAAATCTTATTTTGAAATCGTGCATTAGGAACTCTTTTATTTTATTTAAATTGTTTTCTTAGTTTTAATCTTAGTTTATAAATCACTCTTTTCAAACTAAAATTATTTTTATCTCTCCAAAGTTTTTTAAATTAATTTCATAAATAATTCTTTTTACAGTCCCTGTGGGTACGATAACTCGACATTTACTTGTCACTTTTTTACTTGTTATGATTGTGTACACTTACACATTTCCACCATTCCAAGTTTTTGGCGCCGTTGCCGAGGACTGTTTTGAAAAATATTATTTGTGAATTATTTATTCATTTTGGTTCATTTATTTTTCTGTTTAACCTTTCTTAATTTTTCTTTGATTATTTCAGGTGTTTATGAGTATTGACCGAATTATCGACTTACTCCCTGTGGACCCTGAAATAGAACGAACCTTTCGACAACGAAGAAGACAAGCGAACCAGAGAAGGACCGAAGAAATGAATTTCGGAGATATCAATCAAGGAAACGGAGCAAACATAGCCTAGAATCCTATCCTTATTGCTGACGATAGGGATAGAGCTTTGCGACAATATGCTGTGCCCGTATTCAATGATCTTAATCCGAGAATTAGAAGGCCCGAGATCGAGGCACAACAATTTGTGCTGAAGCCAGTCATGTTCCAGATGCTTCAGACAGTAGGCCCGTTTCGTGGAATGCCTACTGAAGATCATCATCTTCACTTAAGACTATTTATGGAGGTGAGCTACTCTTTCAAGCTAGCCGGAGTACCCAAAGATGCACTACGATTAAAGTTGTTCCCGTACTCGCTGAGGGACAGAGCTCGAGCCTGGTTAAACTCGTTGCCACTGAACTCGATTTCTACATGGCAAGAGTTAGCAGAGAGATTTCTTGTAAAGTATTTCCCACCTAGCAAGATTGCTAAGCTGAGAAATGAGATTACTGATTTCCAACAATCGGATGATGAGTCTTTGTATGAGGCATGGGAAAGATTCAAAGATTTATTACGAAAATGCCCTCATCATGGAATCCCATATTGCATGCAACTTGAGACATTTTATAATAATCTCAACACTCACACAAGGATGGTAGTAGACGCTTCCGCTAATGGTGCCATCCTATCTAAGTCTTATAATGAGGCTTACGAAATTATCGAGAGGATTGCCAGTAACAACTATCAGTGGCCGACCAATCGAGCAGCATCAGGGAGACAAGTAGCTGGAATCTATGAAATGGACGCCCTCACTTCACTCGCATCTCAGGTATCTTCAATATCTTCAATGTTAAAGAATCTTACCACTAATGGGTCTAGCAGTTTTGTAGCTCAGCCACCTGATCACTTTGAGAATCTAGCCTGTGTTTATTGTGGAGAGGGACATTCATTCGAAGAATGCCCATCAAACCCAGAATCTATGTATTACATAGGTAATCAGAATCAGAACCAAGGGAGGCAATGACTGCAATCCAACTTTTACAACCCATCGTGGCGAAATCACCCCAATCTCTCCTGAAGTAACCAAGGGGCTATGAGCAGCAACAACTACGCTCAACCTAGACCGACCCAGCCTCCTAGTTTTTCACAGCAAGCTCAGAAACCAGCTCAACCTGAATCATCCAATAGCTTAGAGAGCTTATTGAAGGCATACATGGCAAAGAATGATGCCACTCTAAGGAATTTGGAGAATCAAGTGGGCCAGCTTGCTACTGAACTCAGGAATTGTCCGTAAGGTGCACTACCTAGTGACACGGAGAACCCGAGAAATCTAGGGAAGGAGCATTGTAAAGCACTAACATTGAGGAGTGGAAAGACATTATAGCCCAACACGGTCGAAGTAGAGAAGGAGCCAGCTAAGGCTCAAGAATCAGAAGAAGTTCAACCGAGTGTTGAAGTTCCAGTTCCACCTGAACCAGAATCTGCAAGACCTGATAAGGTAACCTCAGTACCAGTTAATTCTAATCAACTAACAACTCTGTTAGGTGCAGAATTGCCGGCAAAGACGAATCAACCAGTATCAGTTCCAGTCTATAAACCTCCACTACCCTACCCTCAAAGACTTCAGAAGCAGAAACAGGAGGTCCAATTCAAAAAGTTCCTTGACGTACTCAAACAGCTTCATATCAATATCCCGTTGGTGGAAGCACTCGAACAAATGCCGAATTACGTCAAGTTCATGAAAGATATCCAGTCCAAGAAACGAAGACTTGGAAAATTTGAGACGGTAGCTCTAACGAAGGAATGCAGTGCATATCTTCAAGACAAATTACCCCCGATGTTGAAAGATCCAGGATGTTTCACCATACCATGCAATATTGGAGCAACATACTGTGGTAAGGCATTATGTGACTTAGGTGCAAGTATCAACTTAATGCCTATGTCGATATTTAAGAAGTTGGGGATAGGAGAAGTTAGACCTACTACGGTTATACTTCAGCTAGCAGATCGATCCTTAGCACATCCAGAAGGAAAAATCGAGGACGTATTGGTACGTGTAGATAAGTTTATCTTTCCTACTGACTTTGTAATCTTAGATTTTGAAGCAGACAAAGAACTACCAATTATCCTGGGGAGGCCGTTCTTAGCAACCGAAAGAACCCTGATCGATGCGCAGAAGGGCAAACTTACTATGCGCGTGCAGGATGATTAGGTAACATTTAACGTTTTCAAGTCAATGCGATTTCCTGATGCAATAGATGATTGTTCTGCAGTATCTGACTTAGAAGAGATAATAGTGGAAAAGGAACTCAACTCTGTTGAGGACCCTCTGGAACAAATTTTGACATCAGACCCTCCAAGTGATGAAGAGGAGGAAGAAGACTTAACTTTGCTAGAAGCTAATCAGAAGGGATATACCCCCCAATCCCGTTTTGAGTCTTCGAATTTAGAGGAGAGAGATTACTCACAACCGAAAGCGTCAATTGAGGAGCCACCTAAGCTAGAACTCAAGGTATTACCTTCTCATTTAAAATATGTTTATTTAGGTAACGCTTCTACTTTGCCTGTGATTGTTTCAGCAGAATTAATTACTGAGCAAGAAGAGAAACTTATCTTAGTTTTGAAACAATTCAAGAAGGCTATCGGATGGACCATAGCCGATATTTGCGGTATTAGTCCATCTGTATGCATGCACAAGATCATCCTGGAAGATGGTGAAAAAGGGGTGATCGATGGACAATGAAGGCTGAACCCGATCATGAAGGACGTGGTGAAAAAAGAAATTATCAAGTGGTTAGATGCGGGTATCATTTACCTCATCTCAGACAGCTCATGGGTAAGTCCAGTTCAGTGCGTACCAAAGAAAGGAGGTATCACGATCGTAGAGAACGAGAACAACGAGTTGATACCGACTAGAACAGTTACGGGATGAAGAATCTGCATCAATTACCGGAAGCTGAACAAGGCAACTAGGAAGGATCACTTTCCTTTGCCGTTCTTGGACCAGATGCTGGATAGACTCGCGGGCTGAGATTACTACTGTTTTCTCGATGGATACTCGGGGTACAGCCAGATTACGGTAGCACCAGAAGATCAACACAAGACCACATTCACCTGCCCGTACGGTACATTTGCATTTAGACGCATGCCCTTTGGTTTATGTAATGCACCTGCTACATTTCAAAGATGCATGATGTCTATCTTCACTGACATGGTTGAGAAGTTTTTGGAAGTTTTCATGGATGACTTTTCAGTATTTGGAGATACGTACGATGATTGCTTAGCCAATCTCACTAAGGTACTAAGGCGATGCCAAGAAACAAACCTAGTACTCAACTGGGAAAAGTGCCATTTCATGGTACGAGAAGGAATTGTTCTAGGGCATCGAGTAACGAGACATGGGATCGAGGTAGACAGAGCAAAGGTAGATGTTATTGAAAAACTCCCACATCCAACATCTGTAAAGGGTGTTAGAAGCTTTTTGGGACACGCCGGTTTCTATCGAAGGTTTATTAAAGACTTCTCCAAACTTGCTAAACCTTTGTGCAAATTGTTGGAGAAAGACACAATATTCAAGTTCGATGATGAATGCTTAAGAGATTTCAAGGACTTGAAGAATCGGTTAGTTACGGCACCCATAATCGTCACACCAGATTGGAACTTGCCATTTGAACTGATGTGTGACGCAAGTGACTTCGCTATAGGAGCTGTCATGGGCCAGCGAAGGAACAAAGTTTTTCATCCCATCTACTATGCAAGCCGGACTCTCACAGGAGCTCAATTAAACTATACGGTAACAGAAAAAGAGTTACTTGCTATTGTGTTTGCTTTCAACAAGTTTCGATCTTACCTTGTAGGTACCAAAGTGACTGTCTATACAGACCACTCAGCAATCAAGTACTTACTTGCCAAGAAAGACGCTAAGCCGAGGTTAATCCGGTGGGTACTTTTACTTTAAGAATTCGACTTGGAAATCCTAGATCGAAAGGGAGTAGAAAACCAAGTAGCAGATCACTTGTCCAGATTGGAGCCGCAAGAAGGAAATACTCCACTTATACCAATTCACGAGACCTTTCCAGACGAGCATATACTTAAGGTAAATCATGTCCATAATACCCCTTGGTTTGCTAATATTGCTAACTTTTTAGCATGTGGTTTGATGCCAATGGATAAGACGTATCAACAACAGAAAAAGTTTCTTCACGATATGAAGTACTATTTTTGGGAAGAGCCATACCTATTTAAAAAGTGTGCAGATCAGATGATCAGGAGATGCGTGGCGGAAGAAGAAATATCGAAGATTTTATACCATTGTCACTCAGCTCCGAGTGGGGGACATTTCGAAGGTACTCATACTGCGGCCAAAGTATTGCAGGCCGGATTCTTTTGGCCAACACTATTCAAGGATGCATATGCATACGTAAAGAGTTGTGACCGATGTCAAAGAGTTGGAAATGTCACCAATAGAAACGAGATGCCTCGAACAAACATCATTGAGGTCGAATTGTTCGATGTTTGGGGTATCGATTTTCTTGGGCCTTTCCTCCGTCTTTTGGCCACAAGTGTATATTGGTGGCAGTAGATTATGTGTCCAAATGGGTCGAGGCTGAAGCTTATCCGACGAATGATGCTAAAGTTGTGATGAAATTCTTGCAGAAACATGTGTTCACAAGGTTTGGAACCCCAAGAGCTATCATTAGTGATGAAGGGTCCCACTTTGTAAACATGTGGTTAAAATGGTTATTAAACAAGCATGGACTGAAACACAAGGTTGCAACAGCTTACTATCCGCAGACGAATGGGCAAGCTGAACTGGTAAATAAGCAGATCAAAGGCATACTCGAGAAGGTAGTTTGCCCGAACCGACGAGATTGGTCCAAAAGATTGGATGACGCTTTATGGGCCTACAGAACAGCATACAAGACGCCTTTAGGGATGCCACCCTATAGGCTAGTCTTTAGAAAAGCATGTCATCTACCCCTGGAGTTAAAGCACAAAGCTTACTGGGCTCTTCAACAACTCAACTTAGATCCTAAACTCGCAAAAGAAAAACAGATGTTCCAACTCAACGAGTTAGAAGAATTCCGAATGTTCTCATATGAAAATGCCAAACTACTTAAAGAAAGACTCAAGAAATGGCATGACAAACACATCCGAGTTCGAGAATTTGAAGCAGGTCAGCAAGTTTTATTGTTCAACTCTAGACTGAAGTTCTTTCCAGGTAAGCTTAAATCACGCTGGTCCGGTCCATTTACAATTCACAGAGTTTATCCATACGGAGTTGTTGAACTCCAAGGTAAGAGAGGTAATTTTCAAGTTAATGCCCAGCGTTTGAAACACTATTGGGGGAATAAAACTGAACGGGATAACATTTCATTCATTTTATCAAATATTTAAAATTTTTCGTGTATTGTTCAATAAATAATTTAGGGTTTATTTTTTGGGTTTAGTATGTTTAAATAAATTCTGTCTAGGAGGTTGGAACTTAAGCGGGACCGTTTGTGACCCCTCCAATCTTTCCTGGGAATTTATTTTAACATAATTTTCCAAGAAATTATTCCTTAATCAATAAAATAAATTTTTGTTTTTCAAATAAAAGGGTCATTTTGATCCAATTTTTAATTTTTAAATTTTCATTAAGTCTAGGGACTTAATTGAATTATTTTTAAAATTTGTTGCTCTTTTTGTAAATAATAAAAATTAGGTGCCTTCCTTTGTAAATATATTTTTAAGGCATCTAGAAGAAATATTTTTATTTTTTATATATTATTAATAAAATGATAAACTTTAATATATAATTATATTCATTATAATTTATATATTAATTTTTATCAACTTAGATTAGAATTAGGATTAATTTAATTTTATTCTTATTTTTATCTTTATGTTTATCTTAAATAAATAATAGCAATTGATAATTTTATAAGCATATATTTAATTACTAATTGTTGTTAAATTTAAGTAGGATTAGAATTAAACTCTTATTTTTAATTTTTAATTATACTAAGAGTTCCACTCTAATTCCTATTCATCATGCTATATATACCACCTTATACCTCCCATTCTTTCATCACCCAAAACACCAACCCACCTAGTGCTGCAAGTCCTTTAGCCACAGCAGTCGGCCAACAAGCTCCAGCAGCCCAGTCGACAAGCGCCCAGCAATTGCCCAGGCACGTTCCAGCGCACTCATCTACTGCTTCCGTGCCCCACCTGCGCGCCCGTGTTGCTGCTACCGAGGCCATGTCCCGCACCAGCATCCAGGCCTGCTCGACGAGGCTCTCGCACGCACGTCCCAGCTCCAGCGCGCGCACTCCAGGCTATTCGACGAGGCACCCGCACGTTACCTGCTGCTACTCCCTAGTCCAGGCCGCAACACAAGCCCACGCCAAGCCTTGCTGCTGCTGCCGAAAGCTTGTGCGACAAATCGTTCCACCTTCTTTACACTTCACCTTCACTCAAGCCTTAAGCCAAAACTTTTTCAGCCCTCTTCCTTTTAATTTGCGATTTTTTCTCCATAATTATTTTTATTTAGAGTTATTATATTTTTGCAAAATGTGGTAAGATTTAATTTCTCTTTTAAATTTTTAATTTATTTAAATTATTTAATTTTTCAATTATTTGAATTATTAATAATTTTTATGATTTAAATTTTTGAGAAAATAAATTTTGTTGTTTCATCTCATGTTTAGGTCAATTATGCCTCGCAAGAGAACTCGCGCCTCCGCTCAAATTGACGAAACACAAAGTAAGTTCCATTGTGTTGAAGCTAAAGTAAGATACGAAAGTATCTACAAAAATCAACAGATGCATCCTGAGAAAGGCTTCACACTGAAGGAGAGCAACTACAAAGATTTCATGGCACGAATTCGTCAAATTGCTGAAGCTCTCAATTGGGAACTATTTTGTGAGAAGAGACCTAGTGTGGATGAGGAGCTAGTTCGTGAGTTCTACGCGAACTTAACTTCAAGCGAGATGACAGAAGTCCCTGTTCGCGGAATCAAGGTACCTATAAATTCGAATGCTATTAATGAGTTCTTTGAGTTACCTGATTTCGAGAACGACGAGTATTCGTCTTTGATTAGCAATATCAAGCCGGAATTTCTGCAAGAAATTCTCGAGGAGCTTACAGTTGAAGGTTCCAGTTGGACTGTGTCAAAACAAGGAACTCACACTTGTCGAAGAGAGTACTTAACACCTATTGCAAAGGTATGGTTTTATTTCATCCGTTTCAGCCTTCTACCTAGCTCACATGGGACTACAATTTCATTGGAGCGAATGATCTTACTATACTCGATCCTGACGGGTAAGACCATTGATGTGGGAAAGATCATCTTGAAAGAAATTTGAAAATCTGCCGCTAGACGTTCTGGCCCTGCTTACTTTCCCTTTACAATAACCATTCTGTGCTTAAAAGCAGAAATTCTTGCTAATGTAAAGAAGACAGGGTACACTCAAGGCACCATTACAGATTGGGACCTCTATTGAGTAGTCGGAGACTCAGTTCTGCAACAAAGAGTTGAAGAAAGCGAAGAACCTGAGGACCCTGAAGAAGAAGAAGATCCCACGATGCAATCAATTGAAGGCCCTAATAAGGTGGACCAAGTGGAGCCAAAAGATGAATCCGATGCTGGAACTCCAATGTTTAGAGCTCAGTCACCTAGCCCAGACATTCGAGATGAGCTGTCAAATTTGATGGACTTAATGCAACACATGCAATGGCAGCAACAAGCATACTGGAGATACTCAAAAATAAGGGATGACTCATTTCGAAGTGCTTTCTAGAGAATATACAATGACCCATTTATTTTTGTGCCTGAATTTCCAGATTTCATATTCGAGCCATGGACTCCACTCTCAAAAAGGAGCAAGGCAACTCATGCAAAGGCGATAATGATGGAGCGAAAGATGAGTCCAAGTTGGAAGGATCTGCAAATAAATAAAAGGGAGGGCTCTTGACTTTATTTAAATTTTTGTTTTTAGGTCACTTAGGATTACGTTAATTAGGAATTTTTATTTTTGCATAATAAAACAAGAGAAGGAAATCCTGAATAAATATGGACAAGTCATAATGTGTGGCAATAGATATATACATGTCTAGGATTGGATTTAGAAAGAGCTTGGTACTTAAGCAGTCACATTGACTCACCTCCTCTTTTCTAAATACCTACCTGGTGTATAGTATCTATTCACTTTAAACAATGAGGACATTGTTCATTTTAAGTTGGGGGGACCGAAATTTGAAATTTCCATTCAGAATAAAAATTTTCTTTTAAGTATGATTAGGATATATTTTTGTTCAATAAATTTGAATTTTGTTAAGTATGCTAAACTTGAGTATGAGTAAAGTTCTATTTTTTTTCAATAAATTATTATATAGCTTAATGATGACATGAATGTAATCGTAATAAAGCATGCAAATTTATGCCATAAAATTTTTATCTCTTTAGGAAAGTTAGGTATGCATGAAAGTTTAAGTCTTTAGAATTGACTTAATATTTTCTTGAGGCGAAATCCTAGGAAGCATGGAACATTGAAAATGATTTAGGCAAATATTGTTTGGATCGTTTGAGCCTTTCAAGCCCACCATGATAAATTTTATCCTTTGAAACCCAACTTTGAGACTATATGGCCTAATTTTTGGAACCTATACAAATTTAGCCCATCACATTTCTCGTAATTATCTTTAAATTGTCCCAAACACTAGACTCAGTACTATTCAAGAATATCGTTTGAAAATAAGTTTGGGGGAGTTGAAAAGAAATATCAAATGCTCAAAAATTGTAAGCAAAAAGCAAGTGCTTAAAAAAAGGGGAGAAAAAAGAAAGAGCACCAGCATTTGGAAAGGAGCATGTGAAAGTTGGTGGTTGGAGGTAAAAATTTCCGAAGGTTCAAATTTCTGAAGGTTCAATGTATACTGAGTTTAGGGTTTTTTTAGCCGAATTTTATCTGTCTTTTTACCTACCCTTAAGCCCAGCCACGTTACAACCTTGTTAAAGACCTATTGATTTGAAGTTCCAATGTTACCTACATTAGTGGAGAGAAATTGCTTTGTTCAACCTATGAAGGCATAAGTTAAGCTTAATGACTGCAACTTAATCTTGAATAAAGGATTAAAGATTGAATTGGTAGGAATTAGCATGTCTTTATTAGGAAACATTTAGTCTAATTTTGCTATTTTAATAATTGTTGGGATTAATTTGAATAATATGAACACTTGAGTAGCATAATGATCAAATTTCTTATTTTTGAGCATGAGTATATTAAATTCATATTTTTGAGAAAAATGTTGTTCTGAAGAAAGTTTTTCAAAGTGTTTCCGATAAATTCTTTTCAAAATTTGTGCATTACTCAGGACGAGCAATGAATTAAGTTTGGGGGTGTGGAAACACAAAAATTTATATACTTTTACATGCCCTTTTTAACTTAATTTCATGCAAATTCGAATAAATTCTTGTCGAAAAATAATTAAATATTATAAAATAATTAAATTGTGTTAAAAATATGAACATTATGAATTTTAATTAATTTTATAGTTAATTTTGATAAAATTTGGTTATTTTTTACAGAATTACACAAACGGCGAAAATTGGCCCGGCGGACACTGCGAGAAGAACAAAATCGAGAAATTATTTGAAGCATCGAGGCCAATTAAATTCCAGCATAAGACGGTCCAGAAATGCGTATTAATTCATAATTAAATTATTTTTAATTTATTTCCTATTTTATTTAGGTTAAATAAATTAATTTTAATTAATTATGAAGAAAGAGCCTAGTGAACCGCACCGGTTGAACCGAATGGAGTGAGCCGAACCAGCCACTTATTGGGCTGATCAGAACCGTCCAAAGGCTGACCCAAATCAGCAAATTAGCTGATTAAATATACTTGCAAATAGGCCCTTGAAAGACTTCAAAATCCCATTCAAACCCCACCTTTATTTTAGGCTTTTTAGATTTGCCCCATGCCTAAATTAGCAGGGTTGAACTTGTCAATCTTGCCATGTGTGTGGCCGGCCATGAGAGGGCTCTCTTGGCTGCTGAGTTTGCTATTTTTAGCAGCCCTCTTCAGCTATAAAAGCCACCCCTTGCTGCTCATTTCAAATCATCCCTCCATTCTCACAATTCTCTCATTCTCTCTTCACCTATCCACTTTCTTTTCTCTCCATTTTCCCTTCCCATTTTCCTACCCCCTTGTGCCGATTTCTCCTCTTGGAAAAGAGGTGTGTTCTCAGCCAATTTGGGCAGCAAGCAAGAGTTCATAGGAGCCTTGACCGGTAAGGATAACGGAGACGAAGAACGGAGCAGTTAGACAAAGCCACGGAGAACACCGGATTTGCTTTCTTGTTCCTTATCTTTTTAATTTCTGTTGTTTTTATGAAGAACATATCTATGAATAATATTGTTGTTGAAATGGTTATTTTAATCAATTTAGCTTGAATTTAATTCGTGTTGGGTTGATTATATTTTGCCTACTTAAATTATTAAAATAGTGTTTATGCTGTTATAGGTCTCAGTGAAATGTTTGATTAAGTAAAATCATGTTTAGATTATCTGGCATTATAATTGTTTAGATAATTAAAGAATTAATTGTTTAAACGGATTGAAATTGCAATTAACTTAATCTGTGCATGTTTAATTCTTCTAAGGTAGTTGAAGATTAAATTAGCATAGTATCTGATGATTCGTATGCCTTGCATAACTTGCAAGATTGTTGTGATTAAATCGTTTCAAGGTATGACTACTTTGTTACTTCACATGATCTTTTACATGTTTGTTAAATTGAATTAATCGGTTGAATCGACATAGGAATATGCGAGAGATAATTTAACTTAATAAATAAGTATGTGCTATATCATGTTTATCTTATTAATTCTGTTTGGTCGGTTGAATTGGCAAAGGAATATGTCCAAAAGATGAGTGGAATTTAATTAGTAAATATGTTCATAAGTTAACAAATTACTGGGTTGCCCTGAATTTATTCGTAACAGCATAAGCATGAAGTTTAATAATTCTAAGTTAAAGAAATGTATTAATCCAACACAATTTTATCATCTTGATTAAATCTTATTTTGAAATCATGCATTAGGAACTCTTTTATTTTATTTAAATTGTTTTCTTAGTTTTAATCTTAGTTTATAAATCACTCTTTTCAAACTAAAATTATTTTTATCTCTCCAAAGTGTTTTAAATTAATTTCATAAATAATTCTTTTTACAGTCCCTGTGGGTACGATAACTCGACATTTACTTGTCACTTTATTACTTGTTACGATCGTGTACACTTGCACATTTCCACCGTTCCAGGGAGAAGAAAACAAAGCACCACACGGTCGTACGATATGGCCATGTGGACCACACAGGCGTGTCCACCGACCGTGTGAAATCCTGACCCCTTCTGCTTGATACACTACATGTGGCACGACCATGTGGCCCAACACGGGGTCGTTACACGACCGTGCCCCTTTTTAATTCCTTAAAACCTAATTTCTTCCTCTTCATCTTCTTCCCTAAAATTCCCCCCGCCCCCACAAACCCTAGCCGCAACCCCCATCATTGCCCCTATTCCCGCACCAACCTTTCTCTGCTCTTCAACGTCGACGAAACACCACCAGCCCAACTCTCCCATTCACTCTCCCTTGTCGGCCAAAACCACCCAAAATCCCTCCACCATTTAACTTCCACCAATAGCCCTTCTTCCCCCGTTCCGACCATCTGCCCACTTCGACCACCAGCGCACAGCCCCACTCCACTGTTCGAATGACCAACACCTTCAGCTGCACGCCCCAATCTCGGCCAAGCGCACACACTCACCACCGTCGCACCTCTGGTCATCACCCTAAGCACCGACGGTTTTCCCTTTCTTTTCCCCCATTTCCTTTAAATTTATTTTCATTATTTCTATTTATTTAGTCTTTTGTTCACTATTGCAAATTTCTTTAACTAGGAATTGTCTTTTTAATTTTCTTTATAAAGTTTGTATTAGACTTATGCATCCTGCCACATTTTAATTCTATTAGTCAATTTTTTCTTCTTATCCATTCCTATTTTGCACATTTTAATTTTGTCCATCTTCCAGCAATTATTTTCTTTTGATTTATTTATCAATCTTTTGCTTTAACACTCTTCTTTGATTAATTTTCACTCTTTTTAGCTTCTAGTCTACTATATGTTCCCCTTAGCATTCTCTGTTCTTGTTTTGGCTATTACATTATCATTAGGACTAGTTTCGTATTATCACTACTTAGGCTACCTTGATGTTTGCCATTGTTAATTTTTTTATTCTTTTGGTATTATTATGGATTTAGTAAGTAGTTCATTAAGTTCGGTTTTTTTATTTATTCATTTCTGTTATCTCTTTTGCATCTAAGTCTCTTCATTCTCATAGATAAATTAATGAATTTTGCCATTATTATTTACTAGTCATCTAAATTTAAATATTTTCTTTACAAGAACGCTATGACAAACACATGCGGCAAGTCCAAGGTAGCTGTACCCGCTTCGAAAAAATAAAAAGGCCCAGGCATGACTTCTTCGAGTGCATCTATCGAGGCTTGCCATCTTTTGCTCTAGTTTTTTAAAGGCCCTTAGGAAGATTTATTTCAGCTCCTGCACGTACGACCATTAGGAGTGGGCCGTTGTATTGATTGGGCTGCCTTGGAGCAGGTCCATCTTGCCCATGTCGTTCGATTTCATCTTGCCACCGCCCTTTGAGATCGATTCTTTAATATCATCGAGCCTACTTATATGGAGTTGATCATCGAGTTCTACACGGCATTCCATTTGCAACACGTGATGAGTACACACAAAAAGGCTGACACTATCACTCTTCGCCTTGACGGACTCGTACATCACATGAGAGTTCCAGAGTTTGGTGCAGCCTTGGGCCTCTATACTGACGAGTTTATGGGCATTGAGGACTTTTTTAGTCTCCACCGTCATATTCATTATTCACTTTCTTGTTGCTAGACAGATCTTACAGCGAGCCAAATCCCTTATGACGCAAGCCGTTTGAAAGTGACTGCTCTCCCTCCCGCACTTCGATACATCCATGCTATTTTGGCTCATACCCTGACTGGACGGAGAGAGAGCACCGGCGTTGTGTCCACTATTGATGCATATTATCTTTGGAGCATGACGACCGACCACATCTTCGACTTGGCTTATTTTATCGTGTTCGTCTTTCGTCATCAGAAGGACTACCATAGAAGGGGCTTTATCTGCTTGGGTCCTTATGTGACTCGCCTCTCTCGACACTTCAAACTTTTCGACACACCGGATATGGCCTCTACATTGACCCTTGTAGGCCAGATGTCACCATAGGGCATCTCGAGCATGATTCATATGCGGATGATAGAGCGTTGACGTGGATTCGACCCCCTCAGTACAGGCTTGTTTAATCTGACGACCAGAATAATACCGAGGACATTCCTGATGATGTCCCTCCCCCTCGCGAGGACCCACCCTCCCACCACCACCGAGTCACCGCCCTACTGTTACCACATTAACAGATATATCTGAACGACTCACTCGCTTCGAGTAGCAGTGTTTTGAGCGGTTTGACAGCATTGATGCCACACTTCGATAGATATGCCACCACCTTCACATATCTCATTTGGGACAATCGATCCACGAGGCATCTAATGATGAGGACTTTGAGTCCATTTATATTTATATTTACTTTATTTTTATTTTTATTTTTATTTTTATTTTTTATATTTTTCTTTTTCATTTTAAAGACTTATTATTTATATTTTGAACTTTGTTTATCCTTATAGTTCTTATCGAGTAATGCTTTAATTCCCTCCACAGTTGTGTTTATTTTCTTAAGTAGCTCAGAATTATACACTTCAAGTAGACCTTTCTCTAATTCGGCTTTCACTATTCCAAGGATTTCAACCAAAATTCAGAGAGTTTCAATTCTCTCCCTATCTTATGACATTATGCCTATAATATTATCATCTATCCTTGTACATTGAGGACAATGTACATCTTAAGTGTGGGGAGGTTATTTATATCTTTATAAAAAAATCCCTGAATTTTACCTTGTTCTTAAATAACTTTCTCATATTACTATTAGAAAGAAATTCTGATTGATTTATGATTTTTATTGATATGTTTTGGATTAAATCATAGGTATTTGCGCTTTGATTATTTAAACTTTAAGACATTAGAGAATCAAGCATGATAAGTTGAATTTTTTAGAATTAAAAATTTGCTAGGTTGTTTCTCCAAATTTAGGTATTATCTTGAAGTTTAAAATTCATAGGATTGACATCAAAAGCCGTAATTTTTGTGAGATCTTGAGCCTAACAAACCATTTATTGATCCCCATAAGCCTATTTTTGATTTCTTAAGAATCTCCCTCATTTAATCTGATCCCTATTTTTGTCGAGATTTGATTTGAATAAATTACCTAATATTCAGTTAGTAAAATTTCATACATAATTGTGTTCTTAAAAAAAACATATACAATGTTAGTTCAGTTGTTAATTCTAGTGCCCTTGATCTTAAACAGTGTAATTCATGAGGAAAAGCTCAATTTTATGATTCAGTGATGTAAATTCTTAATATTAGTTTTCTTCTAGTTAGGCAATTTTTCAGTTCAATCTCGATTCTAACCTCCTTTTTCAGCTTGTGTCCATACCCCTAACCAAAGCCCTGTTACAACCCTCTAAAGACCTTTTGATTGGTGTATCATTTCAATTCATAGTGGTCTAGATTTGATTTTCATGCAAGCCTATGGTAATAACTTTTCATGTTGACTAATGAGTGCTTAATTTCTGAACCTTAAACACTTTGAGTGATTTGAGTGAATCTTTAGTGAGGATGTCAAATTTTGTTAGTTTTGAATTAAAGGTGATTACTTAGATAAGGGGAGACACCCATGTTTTTGTGGAAAAATGCTCAACTTGGATTGTTTGAGACTTTGATGTTCTTTTAGTTTAATTCTCAATGCATGATTACTTATGGATTATTTCGAAATATTATTGATAAGAATTATAAGTTGAGAAGAATTAATTTTAATTGTGAGTTGAGGATTTTGCTTGAGGACAAGCAAATGTTTAAGTGTGAGGATATTTGATAAACCGTAATTATAACATATTTTTAGCCCATGCTTGGCATATTGTTGAATGATTTTCTTTATAATTTAATGAATTTGATGCTCCTAATCCTTTAATTTCATATTTTATACTTCGGTGAGCATAGGAAAATAAAAAGAGACGGGCCAAAAATAGACAAAACAGGCTAATTTCAGCATGACACATGGCCTAGGCACTTCCACACGGGTAAACCACATGCCCGTGTGAGACACACGGGTTTGCCACACACCCGTGTGTCGTGGCCATGCCAACCTAAAACCAACTCAGTATTGCACATGGCCTGAGCATATTCACACGGGATGACCACACGCCCATGTCCTGGTCGAGCCCCATTTAATTTTTACGCGAAAAAGGCTAATTTTGAGGTATTCTGGGCATTCCAAAGTCTATAAAAACACCCTAGGAGAGGATTAAAGAGGACACGTAAAGTAGAAAGCAAGGAATTACTCGAAGAACGCCGATTGATTCATCTCAGGAGCAGGATCTCCATCAAGACTGAAGATCTCCCTTTAATTTCCTTCAGGAGTTTTTGGGTTTTCTTTATGTGTTGTTGTTTTCCTAATTTTGAGATGTTTTCTTTTACAATTATGAACTAATTCCCCTAAATACCTGAGGGGAATGAAACCTAAGACAGATCTTGTTATTATTTTCTGAGTTATACGATAAATACTTGATTTGTTCTTAATTATGTTAATTAATTCTTGTGTTAATATTTCAGGATATTAATTCAAGTTGAATGTGCTTATTCAATGGAACAAAAGTCCCTGTCTAAGAGTAGATCTAATATAATTAAGCAGAGTTGATTGCAATCCTAGAGATAGGACGATGAAAATCTGTTGGATTAGAGTTAAATCTAATAGGGAAATCCATAGATCAAGTGAATGCAACGCTAGGGATTTTAATTAGAAAGAAATTTTAATTAATCAACCTAGGGTTAGTTGTTCTTAGTCTTGAAAGAGATATTAACATAAATTAGGGATTTCTACGGATCAAGTCAAGTGAATAAATCGTCTAGTTTAGAGTCGAATAACAAGTGAAGTCTATATGGATTCTACCTTGGGTATTGTCTTAATCAATCAGTTTTCTAAAGTATTTTCTCAATTTACTCCCTGCCTCGTTCTTAGTTAATTAATTAGTTTAGTTTAATTAGTTTAAAACAAAATCCCATTTATTTTCAGGCTAGATAATAAAAAAAAGTTAATACTAGTACTTTTAGTCCCTGTGGGTTCGACATCCCGGTCTTGCCATAAGTTATACTATTGTGTGATAGGTGCGCTTGCCTTTATCATGATAATAGTTTAGTTTTACAAGTACGATCACATAAATAAATATCATATCATCATCTCTGCCAGCACGTTGCTGTACAATGTTCAAAGTGTTTCAATGGTGCTCCTTGATGCTGAAGCATGACAATATAAGCTACTAATTGATGTTCCAGTTGTAGGTAATATTGTTATTTATAATTCTAATGAAAATCAATCTGGTCATAAGTCTACTCCTACCTATCAACTATTTTTTATTAGATCCAGTTATGGTTCGTACAGAGCGTGTGGATGAGGCAGATCTAGCTCTCAACCTCAATGTCAACTCTGTGGAAAATTGTATATCTAGTTGATCGGTGCTCTCATCATTTTGATAAAAGTTACAAAAGCACTTTCTACCGTCCACCAGCTTAAGCTTATATTGTGGCTTTGGCATTCCTTCAATGCTCAAATGATATATCCCACACCATCAGTATGGTCCTCTCCATGTGCACCTACTCAATTTGTTGGTCTCCTTTCCAACCTAATGGTTTCAGGATATCTTGGTGTGTGGTCTTATCCACAACCTTGTCTAATCCATTTATGGTTCCTTCACTATCATGGAATTCTCCATTAATGTTTTTACCAACGACTTCTTCTTCCCCTCTTGCTGATAATGATGCTCAGGCTTTTGTTGCTACACTTGGTGTTATTGGTAACAATGCTTGGTATCCAAATTCAGGGGCTACACAACACCTTACCAATAATGTTGCATCTCTTACCTCAAGTGTGCCTTATATTGGTTCAGGTGAGGTTTTTGTTGGTAATGGTAGTGCTTTGTCTATTACTCGAGTTGGTCAGCTGTCTTTATTTACAGATATTCAATGTAGAGGCTCTAGAAAATTTGACCACATGGAGAAGGTATAAAAAAACAAAGGGTGAACTCCATAATAAAATGTGTAGGCTCAGGCAACTGAGGGAGATCATATTTAGAACGAGCAAGTGTTCACAGCCATAAGTTTTACATCAAAAAATAGAGTCGTGAAAGGTTGGTTAATTGATAGTGGATTCACCAACCACATGACTTTAGATGAAAGCATCTTCAAGAAGATTGAAAAAAAATGCGATCTTAAGGTGATGATTGGTAATGGCAAACTCTTAGAAGCTAATGGAAAAGGGGATGTGCTGATCAACACTCCAATAGGTGTTAAAGTAATAATAAATGTGCTTTTAGTTCCTGAAATAGATCATAATCTCCTTAGCATTGGTCAATTAATGGAGAAGAAATACACAGTTGTTTTCAAAGATAAATGTTGCATTATATTTGTTTCATTGGATGTAACAGCCCGGTTTAGACCCTAATCAGAACAGGTGGTTTCAGGACCACTTAACTGAGTTAAAATATTTATTTATTATTTTATTTCTATTTACAGTATGATAGAATTACCGTATGAAAATTTTGTAAAGGAATTTTATCGATTAAATAGTTAATTCGATAAAAAGGACTAAATCGCGTAAAGTGAAAAATTGGAGTTTTATTAGTTAAATATACTAAATGGTTATAGAACAAAATTATGGGAGTCCTTAAGTGGTATTTAATCCACTTATGAGATAGTGGAGTTTAATGGAATGGCATATGGTTTAATTATAATTGTTTTTAAATGATAATAAGGTAATTTAGTTATTAAAGTTAAAATAAAATAAAACCAACAAAGTTTTATGCTATCATCTTCTTAGTTGCCAATTTTCAAAGGAGAAAGAAAGCCATCTCTTAGGTTTTCATTCAGCTTAGCTTATTAAGCTCAATTAAGATTAAGATAAGCAAATATCGGAACTTGATCGGGGAAAACGAAAGGTAGACAAGTAGACGTCGGATATACGAGCTATTATGAGGTAAGTTCGTACAATTAGAATCTAATTTATGTTTATAATTGAAATGATTGAATTACATATTGTATAAATGTGTATATGAAATAATGAATCAAAATGCCTATTGGTTATATCTTTTGATTTAGTACCGAGTCCCGTTTGAACCATAGAAAGTCATAGGATGCAAGTGACATGTCACCAGGGTTACCATTTGGTCGAGCTCCAGCATTCGTTGCGGACTCACCATAGCTCATGAGCTTACCGTTTAGCCTTCAGGCTTACCGTTCAGCCTTCGGGCTTACCGTTTCAGTCCTTTAGGGCTTACTGTTTCAGCTCTACGGAGCTTACCATTCAGCTCGTTTGAGCTTACAGTTTACTAGCTCAGAAGGAGTATACCGTACATGTCTTGAAAGAGCATATATGATGAATTAATAGATTACAGATATGTATACACCTAGTGTGTATCACCCGAGTATCCCTCGATGTTTCCAAAGGTTCAACAGGCATTATACCGATATGAATACATGTTACAAGAGATACAATATATACATGGATTATATGTATTATATGATGATTTGTTAAATGAAATATATGATATGTATAGATGAAATGTTACATAGTTTATATGAGTTTATAAATGAAAGATGGTATGTGATATGATACAAGTATTACTATATGACGTGAGATATATGTTTGAATTCATCCTTGTAAATGGATGTATATGATGGTGTTAAGTTACTAACCTTTGAATGAATGATATAAATAGGCATTGTGAGCAAATGAATTGGTTATACATTGCATAAATGCTTATTATCACTTTGGTAAGTTTAATTCTATATTATATGGCTTACTAAGCTTTAAAAGCTTACTCTGTTTATTTTCTCGTGTTTTATAGATTTCGGAAGCTAGCTTAATTCGGACGAGGTCAGAGATTGCTATCGCACTATCCAAGCAACATTTGGTACTTTTGGAACTATTATAAATGATATAAATATGGCATGTATAGGCTAGTTTTTAAGTTGAATCTTTTGGTCACCTATGCTAGTGATTATGGTATGAATTTGGCACTTGATCAAGCTATGTGATATGGCTTGATTTGAAATGTTTGGTTTATTATGAAAGCCCTATATGTTATGTCATTTATGGTAGATTTATTGAATGGTTTATGGTATGTATGAGGTTTGAAAGTAGGTAAGAAGATTGGTTTTAATATGGATGATTTGGTAAGTTTAGGATAAGTATGATTTGAGTTCTTATTGTAGATGTTTTGATGATACAAATTGGCATTGGTTTGGTTGATTATGAAATTGTCTATATGTGAATTGAATTGGCTGAAATGGTTGCTTATTTAGTATGTGAAATTGGTGCAAAATGATGCTTGTAGGTACAAGAGATATGTGGGGAAAATGTGGCTTAAACCAAGCTCATTTTTGTGTCACACGGCCTGAGCACACAGGCATTGTGTCTCAGCCGTGTAACCCCTACACCCTAATTAAATTGGACAGTATAGCACACAGGCTGGACAAACGGGCATGTCTGGTACCCGTGTAGCCAAGTCAGGATGACACACGATCTAGACACACGGGTGTGTCTAGTATTCGTGTGGCCAAGTCAGTATGTATACCCTATTTTCACACGGTCTAGACACATGGGTGTGTCTAGTGACCGTGTGAGGCACACGGCCTGGGCACACAGCCCTGTGACCCTATTTCGAAAATTTTCTTAAATTTTCCTACATCTTTTATATGTTATCAAATTGATCCTTGTTGCACCTTTAGAGTTTTTTATGATTGTTTTAAGCACACTATGCTTAAGAATGATTGATATTATTTAATTGAGATAATGTTTAATAAAAGTTTAAAATTTTACTGTTCCAAACTGTGTTATAAGTCAGGTAATGCCCTTTACCTATTCCAGCGACAGTTACGGGATAGGGGTGTTACATTGGAACAGAAAATGGTCAGAGTCTCAATGAATAATAAAAGCTTTGTATTGGATTAGAACTTTGAGGCCTGAAAAGCCTATACCAGTTTAGTGGATAAATCATATAGTTGGCACAAAAGACAATGACATGTGAACTATAATCCCCTTGTCAAGTGTGCAAGTCAAAATCGGTTGAGAATATGACTAAAGTTAAAAATAAAGATGAAGATGAAGGTTTTGATGATCTTTCTTTTAAAAGCATCAAACCTATTGTTGAAACTTATCATAGATGTGACTTAGCAAAATTAGAGCATGCAATTTTTAAAGAAGCTGCACGAAAAAACAACATTGGAGTTTGTTGCAAGATGATCAAGAAAGAGTGTTGCAAATTGGCCACTCATGCAGTAGTAAGCAGCAGGATGAAACGTAAGCTTGTGACCTCACCAAAATGTAAGTTGCAAACTCGAAAAAAATTGCGAGTTGAAAAATATGCGAGCTATGAAAAGTGCAAGCTATAAACTGAATGAAATACAAGCTACAAAAGTACAAGGACACCAGAATGCGAGCTCATCAAAGTAAAAGCTTGCAAATAAGGCAAGACGCAAACTTGCAGACATTCTAACCAAACCACTTGGAAAGATGAAGTTTGAAGAGTTCAGGGATAAAATTGGTGTTCGCAACATAAAGGTTAAGGAGGAGTATTTCGAGTCATGCAGCATGCAAAGTTGGCGAATCCTTTGATATTGGCAAGCTGACAGAAAGTGACGAGTTCATAACTTTGGCGAATTAAGAAATACGAACTGGGTTTGAAGAACTTGCTTGCTAGTTATGTTTACAAAATATATTTTCTTTCTAGAAGATTTAGTACAATATATTTAGCATTTATTAGCATAATATATTTGATATTTATTAGTATAAAAATCATTATTATATCTTTCCGTATTTAGGAGTTTTTTTTTGTTATAAATATCCATGTTGCATTATTTAAAATAAATGAGTAAAAAATAATAAAAAACCTTAGCAGACAATTTTATTGCTAAATTTTTCTTGTTTCTTCTCTGCAATTTTTATTGAAATTCCAACAAATTGACCTTATTTAACATTTTTCTTGATAACAATAACAAAGTATGGTATAGGTCCGGTGGTGCTTGAACACCCAGGATAAGGTGGCAGCAAGAAATACTACTAAAGTAGAATGAAATGAAAAAAATAATGGAAATTTGTAATACTTGAGACATCAATACACTTCATAGTCAGACCGTCATGTGGAATTGGGAGTATCACTAAATGCCAAGTAAGCAAAAGGCATCTATGTTGGTGAGAAGAGCAACGAACCGAATAGGGCAAGCATTAGATTGAATTGAATGAAAAAAATTTCAAGTTAATCGAGTTGAGGAATCATATTTTATCATCCTAACTCGACTTGAAATTTTCTCAAATTGAGTCGAGTGAGATGAAATTCGAATTGAATCAAATCGAATATATTTGTTCGAGTTAAATTTAAATAAATAATTTTGGGTCATCGTAACCACTATCACCCACCGTAACTAAATTTGTCCATCGTAATCAAACCTGTTATTAACTTTCATCACATCATAATTTATTTATTAATCTTTTATATACGAGTTAGCTTCTTTGCTTAGTTTCTTCAATTATTTTCCGATTATGTATTTGAAATTAAAAAATATATTAAATGTAAAATTGTGATTTTTTAATAAAAATTATTTTAAAAATAAAATATGAAATTGATATCAACATAAATTTTTTTGAATAAAAGATTTGACTGGAATTTTATTAATAAAATAATCGAACTAAACAAAAATAGGCTAAAGTCCATAAATAAAAGCCCAAGTAATAAGGCAAAGCCTACAAATAGTGCTGAGCTAGCCTAACAAAATAAAATGGTCCATGAATTCAAAAATTGAAAAACAGAAAACAGAAAACCAAATGAGACTTATCTAGTCAGATTGACAGCTGGATATTCATTGTGTTGTCTTTTCACGTCCTCTCCAGCGTTATGATGGTAGCAGTTTCCAAGGGAAGAAATTAATTTTTCTACTACCTCTTCCCAGACGGTCATTCATCTTCACTTTTCTTTCAATCTGGTTCTCTAGGCCACCATTTTTCCAGTGTTTGGTGAGAAAAATTTAGAAATCCGCTAACCGGTTAATGGCTTTCTCCTCTCTTTAGATCCTCTTTCACCAGAGTATGAGCATAGAAATTATTTGTCTTAGATATGAAATGAAACTTTATCTCTTGAAATCTCCCTTTCTTATGTTAGACGTCTCTGATAATTGCACCGATGTTCGATTTGTCTATATCTGTATTCTGGCATTTCTTTATTACAGTCTTTAAATCTCTCAATATTTCCAGTTTATTTAGACCTATGAATAACCCTAACTTGACTACTTGTAACCCTGCATGCGCCTCTTCCACGAACGGATTTGCGATTTCGAAGTGGATGATTGTCTTTGATGCTAAAATCCTTCCCTCCCTGTCTCGTACCAATAGTCCCAAGGTCGATCTGAAGGCTTATTGGTCAAAGGCCACATCAAAATGAATTGTAACCCCTGATCTTCTTCTTTCCTGTACAAGGCCTTCATAAGACTGAATGGTAAGTCTCTTCTCTTTGATTCTGTCCAACTCAGAGATATAACTGTAGATTTGCTTTGCAATGTCCCTTCTCGACATATTTACTTTTTCATATATTAACTGATTCCTATTGAACCAGATTAACCAAAGTCTATAGTAGAAAAAACGAATTTGTTCGGTCATTCCCTGGCTAAAAACCCTGGTAAGCCATTCCCATACATTCTGATAATTACTGTTAAGTACCCATGAAAGATTTAAATGATTCCAAACCTCTATTGTCGTAGGACACTGCTGAAAAATATGATAACTATCTTCCTCATTCTGTCGGCACCGAAGGCATTGAGCGTTTTCTACAACTTTCTTCTGCTTGAGATTGACTAGAGAAGCTATGAAATTCCAAGAGATTCTCCATACTGTTAATGTAACTTTTGAAGGGATGTATAACTTCCATAATTTCCTGTAAAATTTTTTAGTCTCGGTTTGTATATTAAGATTACTAGGATCCTTGCTAGTCTCTTATAATTAGGGGTGAGCATTCAATCGAATCGAATCGAATTGAATGAAAAAATTTTGAGTTAATCGAGTTGACGAATCATATTTTATCATCCTAATTTGATTTGAAATTTTCTCGAATCGAGTCAAGTGAAATGGAATTCTAGTCGAATCGAATCGAATATATTTGTTCGAATTAAATTTTAAAAAATAATTTTGGGTCCTTGTAACCACTTTCACCCATCGTAATAAAATTTTTCCACCATAATCAAATTTTTTATTAACTTTCATCACCTCATAATTTATTTATTAATCTTTTATATACGGGTTAACTTTTTTGCTTGCTTAGTTGTTTCAATTATCTTCAAATTCTTGCCACTATATATTTTGGAATTAAAAAATATATTAAACGTAAAAATGTGACTTTTTAATAAAAGTTATTCTAAAGATAAAATGTGAAATTGATACCAATATAAAATTTTAACACGAATATTTTATGGCATCATTAATAATTTAATTTTAATATAAATATTCAATATGAATAAATAATTCAAAAATATAAATAATATAAAATGTGAAATTTAATTTAATAATATAAATAGTAGATATAAATAAAATTATTACTATTTATGTTTATGGGTTTTTCTGGGGATAATTTTACTTTTTTTATTTGGGAGTAAATAGTGAGAAGTAAAAGTTTAGGGGAAAAATAAAAAAAATTGGGGAGTAAAAGTATGAAGGAAAGTAAATAGGGGGAGTAAAATTTTGGAGGGAAAATATAAAAAAAAAAAATTGGAGGGTGAGTTTGGGGTAGATGGAGGGTGGGATGGGAAATGAGTAAAAGTTTTAAGGGGAAAGTGGGAGGGAGTAAAAATTTTAGAGGGAAATAAAAAGTTTTGAGGGTTTTTGTGAGTAAAATTTTAGTGGGAAATGGATTTTGGGTATATGTTTTTGTGGGAAATGGATTTTGGGTATATGGGGGTTGGGATGGGAGTGGAGTAAAAGTTTTGGGGGAAAAGTGGGAAGGAGTACAAATTTTGAGGGAAAAGTAAAAAGGTTTGGGAGTTTGAGGTAAAAATGTAAAATATTATAGTTTGATATTTGAATTATTCGAATTATTCGAGTTATTCGAATTTGAAAACTCAACTCGATTTGAACTCGAAATTCGAAAAATATTCGAGTTGACTCGAATAACTTGAATAACTCAATTCATTTAACTCGAAATTTGAATTTTTTTCTATTTTTTCGAGTCGAATCGAGTTTTGCTCACCCCTACTTATAATAGTTTATAAGCACTTCTTACCGAGAACTCACCAGACAACTCACCCCTCCAAACTTGAAAGTCATCATCTGCTAACTCTGCCAGTGGAATCTACAAAATTTTCCTCGCAATTTTCGGTTGAAAGGTAGTCATTACAACATCTGTTTTCCAAGTTCTATTATTAGTTTCTATTATATCTGGCACTAACTTGATATTCTCTTGATTTCCATGATGTTGCAAATGATCTGTTTCATTTCCTGATATCCACAAATCTCCCAACATGGAAATTTTATCTCCTTTTCCGACCCTCCAGCATAAGCCTTTCTCCAAGAGACTTCTTGCCGCCCAAATACTTCTCCAGGTAAGCGAAGGTAAATTCCCTAACCGAGCTTTATAGAAATCTGAGTTAGGATAATATTTTGCTTTCAAGACACGGGCTAATAATGAATTTGGATAATTAACAAGACGCTAACCTTGTTTTGCTAACAACGCTGTATTAAATTTTGCAAGATCGTAGAAACTAAGGCCACCGTCTTCTTTTAACGAACATAATTCCTTCCAAACGCACCAATGAATGCCTTTTTTTATCTCGATCTCTTTGCCACCAGAATTGAGCTATAATTCCCTCCAAATTGGTACACAAAGATTTAAGGAGTAAAAAACAAGCCATAGTGTAAGTAGGGATAGACTGTAGTATGGCTTTAATGAAAATTTCTTTTCCTTCTTGTGAAAGATGTCGTATACTCCAATTGTCGATTTGTTGTTTGAATCTATCTTTCAAAGCTTAGAATGACGATCTTTTCTTCCTTCCCACAAAATTTGGAAGCCCCAAGTACTGTTCTGGATTTATTGATCTTCATACCCTAAGAATACTTGAGACTGATGTTTTGACCCCATCTTGTGTATTTGTACTGAAAAACACTGTTGACTTTTCGTAGTTAACACATTGTCTTGAACATATTTCATATTCTTTCAAATTTGATTTGAGAGATTGCGCTCTTCTTTCAGTAGCTTCTGTAAATAGAACGCAATCATCCGCAAAGAGTAAGTGAGAAATAGATGGCCCACTTCGACTTGCTTTCACTCCTTTAAGAATTTTCCTCTTAGTCACTATCCTCATCAAACTAGAAAGACCCTCTTCGCAGAATAGAAACAAAAATAGGCTTAAGGGATCTCCTTGCCTTAAACCTCTAGAAGGATAAAAAATCTCTCCTATATTTCCATTAAGAATAACAGAATACGAAACAGTGGACACGTTTTTCATTAGAGATTTGACCCATCCGGCATCAAATCTCATTTTCTTCATAATCTCTCTTCCACAAAATTCCATTCAACTCTGTTGTATGGATTGCTCATGTTTAAATTTACTGCCATTAGACCCTTTCTTCCCAGCTTCTTATGTTTTAAGATGTGCAGTATTTCATATGATAGCAATACGTTATCGAAAATCAACCTCCCTGGTACAAAAACACTTTGTGCTAAATCAATACATTTTTCGACCACTACCTGAAGACGATTGGCAATCACCTTAGTTATCAATTTATACAGCACATTGCATAGACTAATTGGTCTGAATTGAGTAATACTGAAAAGGTTAGAAATTTTCGGTAAAAGCACAATGTTTGTTTTATTGATCGAGCCTAAGTCCGTATCTCCATTCAATTTCTAAAGGAAAAAGTCTGAAACAGCCTCACCAATTATGGGCCAACACTTCTGATAAAATAAAGCTAGAAAATCATCCTCTCCTGGTGTTTTTGTGGGGCCTAATTCTGACAAAGTTTCCCGTATCTCCTCCTTTGTGTACCTTAATGTTAATCTTTTATTGTCTTCTTCGGAAACACAACAATCAATGCCAGACAAAATTTGATTAAAATTCCCTTGCATAGCTATCAAGAATAATTTCTGAAAATACACTCTAGCGATTTCCTCCATCTCCCTATCTTCTTCCGTTACCCTACTATCTTCAAATTGCATTTTCTGAATCAGATTCCTCTTTTTCCTCTGAGTTACTTATTTATGAACAAATGCAGTATTTTTGTCTCTAAGTTTCAACCAATTAATTTGAGCCCTCTATTCCCAATAACATTCATCTTTCCCAATTTCAAAATTCAACTGAATTTTAGTATCTATTATTTCTGCTAGATTTTCGTCATTTCTATGAGCTTCCAATAATGTTGACAATTTAGAAGTTAACACCTCTTTTTTGAACTTTCTACTGTTTTCCCCATCTCTCTAGACCTTTCCTCATATTCTCTAGCTTGTTTAAAAGATCTACAGTAGAATTCTCCCAAATACTTCGAACCTCCTCTAAAAACATATCCTCCAAAATCCACCAAGCTTCAAACCTAAAGCTTTTAGCGATCTATCTTCTTTTTCCCCTATCTGTAGAGATGAGTAAAGGACAATGATCTGAAAAGGAATAATGAAGGTGTTGAATTGATGATTCTGGAAACAAAGAAATCCATTCTTCAGTCGCTACACCTCTATCTAATCTCTCCTAAATATTCGTTTCTGGCAAGTTACCCCTCTCTCAAGTAAACCATCTTCCTAAGTAGCCCACATCAATCAAGTTACAGTCTTCTAACACTTTTCGAAAAGCTTTCATCATTCTCTCATCACTAGGTAATCCTCCTTTCTTTTCGAACCCATATAGAATTTTATTAAAATCCCCACAAACCAGCCAAGGATAATCTCCATTATTCCGTAAACGTCTCAAAAGATGTCATAATTCATTCCTATCATGTGTGTAAGGGGAGCCATAAAACCCTGTAAATCTTTATTTTTTCCCATCGTCTATATCTTCAATTAACACCTCGATATGTCGAATTGAAAAGCTTTGAAGCGTTATATCAACCGCCCTTCGCCATGCTAAACAGAATCATCCTTTGGAACCAATCGAATCCACTTCCACTCTCTGTCGAACTTTCTCCATCTGACTGCTATTCAATATGATTAAACAATTCAATAATTTAAATATTACAAAATGTAAAACTTAATTGAATAATATAAATAGTAGATATAAATAAAATTATTATTATTTACGTTTAAGGACTTTTTTTTGGATGATTTTGATTTTTTATTTGGGGTAAAGGGTGAGAAGTAAAATGGGAAGATGGGTTTGGGGTAGATGGGGGTGGGATAGGAGGGAAGTAAAAGTTTTAGGGGGAAAGTGGGAGGGAGTAAAAATTTTGGGGGAAAATAAAAAGTTTTAAGGGTTTTGGGGAATAAAATTTTGAGGGAAAGTAAATGGGAGAGTAAAATTTTGGAAGGAAAATATTAAAAAAATTGGCAAGAAAAGATTTGGGGTAGACAGGGGGTTGAGATGTGAGGGGAGTAAAAGTTTGGGGGAAAAGTAAAAAAGTTTGAGGGTTTGAGGTAAAAATGTAAAATCTTATAATTTGATATTTGGTTTATTTGAATTATTCGAGTTATTCGAATTCAAAAATTCAACTCGATTCGAACTTGAAATTTGAAAAAGAAATTCGAGTTGACTCGAATAACTCGATTCATTTAACTCAAAATTCAAATTTTTCTTTAATTTTTTTGAGTCGAATCGAGTTTTACTCACCCTTAGAACTGAACATGGATCCAAAGAATTAAAAAAAAAAAAAAGCCAACAACAGTGCCCCTAATCATTTTAGCAATCATTTTAGCAAATAAGTTAGGAAGTTATTTTTTTTTATAGTTTTTTTTCGTGTTTCTAATTTGATTTTCTGCTTTTCTCTGTAAAAAAAATTGAATGTCCCTAATTGAGTAATAATTATTTTTTCTTTTGCAAACTTTATTAATTAATCTTAAAAAAAATTAAGGTTGTGACTTTTATGTTTTATATGATATTCTTAACATGATGATTATATAAGAATTTTAGAGGTTGATTAATCATTGAAGAAATTGAGATTATTTGTGTTTATAATCTTGAATTTTATGAAGATTAATTAGAAATTTACTATTTTTTTGTTTAAAATATTATTATTATTAGTGTAATTATCGTAAATATAATATTGTGTTTTACATATCACGTGTCATAATACCTATGACTGGGATTTATTAGAAGAATAAAGAAATATTTTAAAGAAAATATAGTTTTATGATAAGAGTAATTTTGTCGGTTGTTATAGTAAGTATAGACAGAGTAATTTCTGCAATGTAAGTTGCGACAAATCATTTAAGAATTTAGACATCATGATTGTTTAGTTACATATATTAAAAAGAAAATTTTAACATTAAAAAATTAATATATAATTATTTTTCTAGATTACATCAAAATGATATCTAAAATTTATTACTGAATTAGTGAGCTAATTGAGTAATAGGTGATACAAAATCATTACTCTGCATCATTTGGTCCTCCCCATTTCTTTATACGACTTTCAGCTTCAACAGTCTGCATAGGACAATATTTGGATTAAGCTTTGCTTCTATCTCAACAAATTAAAGTGAATGAGAGAAGGGGCATGAGTCAGGACTTTGGATCAAAGTATATAATATTAGAATATTAAAGATCAAAATGTAAATATAATTTAAAAAATATTAAACCCATATATATTAAATAAAAAAATTATACTAATGTTAAATAATAGTTAATAAAATTACATTTGTATTTAAAATAATTATTTAAATTGATTAATGAAAAATATTAAAATTAATTTATATTAAACAATATTTATGTCATGAAATAATGATAATAAGAATAATAGTAATTTTTTTAAATGGCTTTTTTCTTTTCATCTCTTACTATGTTGAAGGCTTTTATCTCGGAAATTGCTTTTTGACATCGACACCCTAATTTATAATATTAAAAGCATGCAGAGAGACTTACTTCCTTGTTCCAGTTGGTAAGTGAAATCACAACTATCAAGCTTAAGGTTTGTAAAACAATGCCCCCTATCATGCCTGACCAAATACCCTGCAACATCATTTCACAAATTATTATAAAGGTTATATTTGATATATCTAAAAAAAAAAGGAAGCATTTTACAAGGAGTTCGTCACTTCATGAGGAAATTTACCATAACCCCAAAGCCAAATGTGAATCCAAGGAGAATGCCAGCCGGTAAGCCAACAATATAGTAACACCCAATGTTGATGTACGCCACCAGAGACTGCCATCCGCCTCCAACAGCAACACCTGAGAATTCAACCAATTTGCTATATTCCTTCAACTTAAATGGGAGTGATATAAACATGTATTTTTTCCCAAGCTTGGAGGGTCTAGTGCACGGGCGCTAGGCGCAATCAAGGCGCTAAGACCTTCATATAGCCCGAGGCGCAAGGCACCCGAGTAAAATAAGACGCACACATATAAATAAATATACATATGTTAAACAGATAGTTTTCAAAGATAGAAAAACAAATGTTAATAATATTTTAGTAATAAACGAATGATTTAAAACGAATCAACCCATTAGTAACTAAGTTAAAAATGACTAAAAAGATACAAATGCATGTAAATTATCCCATTCAAAAGCTTGCGATTAAGGCCAACACTAATGACTCTTAATTGTTTTTATAGATGATTTGGGGTCACTTCATCCACCAAGACCGACCCATTACTTGGAAGATGCTCGGTGAACATTCTTTAAAATTCTAATAATTTGTATTTTATCAGGGTAAATCTTGTAATTCTAAGGATAAAATTATATTGACTTCTTTAGAACTCTATCTTTGTAGATATTTTTTAATTTCAGCCGTTTATTTACTTCAAACTGTACTGTTGGACTTAATTATAAATAGAGGCCTTCATTTGAAATCACTCAATCATTGTATTAATTAAACACTTGGTGTGTGTTCTTTCTTGAGCCTTTCTCTTTCCACTTGTGAAAATCAAGAGGCAAACAAAATGTTGCTCTATTTATGAATGCTAACACAGAGCAATGTCATGAACTCAAAAAAAAAAAGAGATGAAGAAATAAAATTATAAAAAAAAGTAGTAAAAACTAGAAAATTAGAAACCCACGTTTACCTTGCACAGGCATTGTGCATATCTCCTTCTAAACTCTGAAGAGAAAGCAGAGTTTTGTTCTTTCTTTTCTTTTCTTTTTTTACTTTTAACATGATAAAGTTGTTGAAACCAGGTTTATAATTAATAAATATAAAAAAAAAAAAACTAATGGTATTTATCAATTTTGAAATACTAAAAAAAAAAAAAAAAGCAGAAAGCCAAAGGTCGGATCCAGAGAGGCTCGCTTTTATTTCGCCTTGCTTTGAAGCTAAAGGCACATTAAAAATAGCCTGACCTTGGCAGCGTAATGTTCACTTTTGGGTGTTAAGGTCATTTGAGCACGGACATTAAACATAGAAACTTGAAGAGTGGGAGGCGATACTTACCGGATAAGACCGGTTGGAGGCTGTTTAAGAGGACCGTTATCCCCAACAATATAGCTAGCTTAGTCGTTTCTTCAGCAACAGCTTCACTGGTAGTGAAGAGGTAAGGGAAGTAACCTCTGGTTGCAAACACCACAATCATGCATACAATCCCTATGCTCACTGATGTGATTGAAACAACTATCACTGACAATTTGGCAAGCCTTGCGTTCCCACGTCCAAGTTCATTTGATACTCTCACACTATTACCACCATCATCATTTGTAAGTTCATTTGAACAAATTCATTAAGGGAGGAAGCAGGAAATGGAGAGAAACGGACCTTATAGCAGCATTGAACCCGATTGCAATCATTGCATCCCATCCATTTATGTTCATGCTGGAATTATAAGAAAATCAAAGTTGAGAAAGAAGCAATTAATACCCCAGGGACTAATACCACACTTTAGCTCAAATTTTCATCCAATTTAATGCAATTAAACTGATAATTTTAACTGGTGTTAATGAGGACTGGACCAACTTGAATAACAGTTTTTAAGTTACTCTGTGCATTCGTGTGTGTTTCATGGTTTATTTACTTTTTAGGTGTCATGTTGCGGATTATGCATTAAGGAATACCTACCAAATGGAGATGGCATCAACAGGTACCAAAGGGTTTGACAGGTGACCTGTTATGACTATAAGCATCATTAAGTACCAAAACTCCAAGCTGCAATGTATTTTCCACAACTGCAGTGAATATCAAACCTGATACCATGATTAACATAAACAGTAACTCAAGGGAGGGCAGGAAACATACCATAACATAATAGCTGAAGCCAAAGAAAGCTTGACAAAGCCAAATAGATCCACAAATGCTAGCCATGAGAATCCAGACCAAGCACCATCCGATTTGGTTATTAAAATGTATAAAAACTGTCCAATAACTATGAGCCACCATGATGTATTCAAAGTTATGGCTGCACCAATTAATCCCCATCCCAATTTAAGTATCAGCAACCAGCTGAAAAAGACATGTAGCACTAATACCACCGCTGAAATCCAAGCCATCACCATAACTTTCCTCTGTGCTTGTAAAAACTTCTGTAAAGGAAAGTTAAGAGCATAAGCAAATAATTGTGGCAGCATCCACAAAGCAAACTTGCCTGCATCAACAAGTTAAAGGATGTTATTAGATGTCCATTTTCCTCATAATTTGTAAATTGATTTTTTTTATTTCCCAACCTGCAGCAGTGGAGATTTCAGTGGTTTCTCCAAACAATACAAGGATTGGAGGGGACCAAATGTAAATGGGAACCAATAAACAAGCTGTAACCAATAGAATGATCCATGATCTCTGCATGTAAACCCCCAACATCCTTAGCCTCCCAGCGCCATATGCTTGACCACATAGAGTCTCCAATGCACTCCCCATTCCTAACTATGACAATTTAAAATCGAATAAGACCCTTATCATTTCCACATGTGCTAAAATAAAAAGAGATCACTTACCATAACACCGAAAGAAAGACCAGCTATAACAGAGTTCTCAACAGAGACTGCAGCAAGGTCTAGTTCACTAAGCCGACCAGCAAAAGTAAGGGTGAAGGCTCCCAATGAGTACTGACAAAGTGCTGTGAAAATAGCCGGCCCTGCAATATGCCATAATCTCTTAGACTCAGACCCAAACTCCTTAACCCAGCTAACAAGCTTTTCTCCTTTTTTGATATCATTGCCATCATGGTCGTTGAGAAGTGGAACAGTATCGGCAGCCATACCCGCGTTTCTATTTAAGATTTGCACTGCACAGCAACTAAACCAAATGTATGGGTTTCACTCTACCATGTATGCAGGGGTTTTTTGTTGTTTAAATAGGAACTGTCAGCTATTGGCTCCGGTTGTGCCACTTGTTTGAAAGGTGGTTGGAATGTGTGTGGAAGATATTAAACATACGTTCCTAATTCTCAAAACAGACAACAGAAAATCTTTCAAATACACACAAAAAAGGTAGAAAAAAGTTTAATCCAATTTTAACGTGCCATCCGCCATTGAACTTAAAGAATGGCGGATAAGTCAGAATTCGTCTAATGCCGAGTGCTGGCAGTTGCTGTTCAATTGTTTAAACAAATTAATGTTTCTAAACTAATAAAGTAATAAATTCGAACATAGATTCCAACATTACCTCACTATTTCATCCTCTATAGAAAAACCCAATGGATGGTAAGACAATTTGATGTTAATAGTATAGACAGAGGACATGACGGCTGGTGTTATGTTCCATCATTTATTTATTTTGCCTAATTTCAGCCGACAATCATAAAGTGAATCACTTTTTTCAAAAACTCGGTCATTATTACGACAGTTGCCGAAGCTGCTCCACACGTTACTCCGATTTTCCCTTTGAATGACTGTCGGGGAGTTGGGGGGTCACTTCGGTGTTCCGTCCATCTAATTTTATATATATCTCAATTAAAAATGGTGTAATAATTTTTTTTTTGTACAGTTTTTTATAATTTAAAAAAATAGGTAAATTATAAAATAGTAAAGAGATGATTTGCTATCATGTAGAAAAAATGTACTTAGAATGAAAAATGTTGAGGGAACAAAAGCAATGTGAGGGTCAAAAGGAAAGCGAGTGAATACAAGCACAAATATAGATAAAAGCATTGCGAGTGAAAATAGTGAAAATCTTTAGAATGTGCTCAAAGTGAAAAATCAATTCATGAGCTTAAAATGAACTTTTCGCTTTCATAATGCACAATTGCTCGCTAAGTTGTTTGTACTAACTAATACCAAACTATATCTTCCACTTTGTTGGACAGAAATGGGAGGTGAGTGAAGGAGAAATAAAGAGGTGAGTTTCATGATCACATATAGGGGAAACGGGAACAATGTCATGTGCTATATTATGTTGGGAAAATAGGGTTCGAAAACGATTTTCTTGCATAGCAAAAAATTAAAATTTTTAAAATCGAGTCGGTTTGTGATATTTATAGTAATAAACCCTTTACTGAAATCACACTTGTGTTTTCGACTAGACAAATCCTTGTCATTCTCAGCTTTCAACCGAACAGCCTTCTGCATTATTCTCGTACCACGAACTACTTCGAGTGTGGCCTTGAACGAATTCGAATCAAATACAGAACTAGAAATTATTTACTTTACTTTCAATGGAAAAGCAAATCACTCTTCAATAGAATATGATAGATTTGTTATTCTAGAAAATAGAATTTATACTTAGAAAATAAATTCTTACTATTTTCAGGCAGAATAGCAATATCTTAAAGTTGTAGATTTAGCTCAACCAGTACAATCTATTTATAAGGAGAAGAAGTGAAACTCATGTTAAATTAATATAAGTTTATTTCAATAGAAAAACTAAATCCTATTCTAACTAGAATTAGGGGGCGACAACCTAGTTAAATATACTAGGGTTTGTTGTCCCTAGCATTAACATGAAGGGCTTTGGGCATCTCTTGTATCAGGCCCAATTATCAATACTTCCTAGACTTTTAACCTAATACTTTATAATTTCAATCCAACCCAATACTTGTTTTTTCATTTCCCAAAATAAATATCATAATTACTTTTTCAATTAAATAACTTTCTCAATCCAATTCCAATTCTGTTAAAATCAAGACAACTTTACCATAAAAGAATCTATGAGAAAATATATCTAATATTCTACATTCAGCGAATTCACAACGACCAATTAATTTACTTCCATGTTTGAACTTCAATTATTTAATTAACCAAATAAATAATATTTCAAAAAATTATAAATTAATTTCCAAGTAATTCATTTAGAGAAAAGCATATTCATTTTCTCATTTTTCTAACTTTACCATTTCTATTCATTTGATTCAACATGCAATCCATTTCTGGTTTCAACAAACTAGTGGAGGGACATATTAGACATATGCGATTAGGTCTTAAATGATTTATAAATTAAGTTACAACTTTTCACCTATTAATTATAAACTCATTTAGTCATGAAGTCATTCTACTATAGTATCGTGGCTGAGCTATCCCTAATGACATACCATTACGAAAGTAACTCGATCAGTGCTTGTCCAATGACCTTGTCATAAGTGTGTTACCCTCATAGCATATCCTCAATCTCTTTGGGGATAAATCCGCTCTTCTAATATGATCTTATTTTTATCTCATGGTAACTACTACATATTCCTTCATGAAAAGTCAATTATTATTAAATAATAATCAAGTCATTCATCACAAAGATAAACGACTCATGGCCATGTTTACTTTTCATCTACCATGTAATGCCAATGAGAGGATATCATTTACCCATATCTTGGGCTATGAATTCCACTATTGTGAACGATACTGCATACTACAAAATTCATATACCCAACGTACCAGTTTTTTTGTTCCTTATCAATTTGAACTCGATCTTTTATTTACATCAAAGTATATGAGTCACTCATACATAGTTCGTCATCCACTCAGAAGGCACTATAGAGGGAGGACGGGGCATTTTTTGTTGAGGGTCTGAAGGGGTAGCTCTCATATATTGTGTGAACCGTTGGTTCATCATTTGTAAGACAGAATCTCTTGCCTTACTTCTTAGCCCTTGCAAAATAGGCAAACTTTAGGTAACTCCCTGATTGGAAGTGGGCGTATTACTTTCAACCACATCAAATACTTTCAACCTTATCAGATAGGACTCGATTGGATTCAACCAACATGGTTATCTATATTGAAAAGCAAGGTCAATTTGTATAAAAAAGCATCACACTATCATAGGTTATTGTGGCATGTATTTCTAAACTCAACACATGCTATGTTTCAATCTTAGAATCGACTAAATCGTAATTCTGATACCATTAAATGTAACACCTCTCACCTAACCCTATCGTCGGGTCCAAGCTACAGAATGTTACATTCGTTATGGAGAAAAAACAAACAAATTCATATTAAAATAATCATTCACATATGTAATTCAATCACATTTATCTCAGGCTATTTTTTCAACCTGATCACGAAATAGGACCAAACTGCATAATTTTAGAAGTTTAGGGCCAACGTTGTGACATCATCTCTTTCACTTCATGATTTCACCAAAACATTATGTTATGTCACGACCTCAAGCCACTCAACATCACGATGTCACTCACTATTTGTTGATGTTGCAATGAGGTTGGTTGGTCGTCGAGACATGGACCCTATTTTTGGTAAAAATGAATCATTTTGTAATTATTTCAAAGTTTCCAACCAAACCTATCAATATGTTCATTAAATTACCAATTCCATTTGACTCAAAACCTACCAAAACATACCAATCAAGTTCAAATATCCACATTCAACTTCTTATCAAACATGCAATATATATACATCAATTAGATTTAAACATTTCATTGTCATGAATCAAACACCAACCTAGTCATTCAATTACCAACCTTTACATTTGCTAAACCACCTTGAAACATGCTAATTCACTTTCATTTCAAACACTTATGTACACATATACACATCTATGGCTTATAAGCATTAAGTATAACTATCAACAATCAAAATTAAGCCACATTTTACAAACATACTTCAAGTTATAAATGTTCAAATACATTTCCATCTCATTCACCTATCAAAAAAGCTACCATTTCTACCTCATTCCATACCATTCCTTATGTTAAACATATAGTTATAGATCATCACATATTTTAGCATAAAAGCACATATATTCTCAAACAACATGTATGATTCAAGACACCAAATTAACATATCATATGTAATGGTCAAGTCAACTATCCAAGTATTAAACATATTTACATACTAAGATACACACCATGACACTTATATACATGTTACTGTTGGGAAATGTGCCCATATTGTAGTAAACATGTAACTATTTTCTATTTATTTGAGCGATTAATAAATAAAGTTAATTTCACATTTCACTATTATATCTTTTGTATTTTTTCTTTTATATTTTGCATGTATAGCGAAATTGTGACAAGCAAATATTAGCTCATTGATTGCCTAAAGTTCAAACTGAAGATAAGTGGCATTATAAAGAATGTTTCATTATGAGAAAGACAGCTTACTTTAGTAGATAATCTAAATGAGGCCGTAATCCCGTAAAAGAATCAAAGTGAGCATTTGATTCAAATACTGAGAAGGATTATTATATCGTCTACAATTTCAATTGGGGAGATGGCTAGTCTTGGCTATTAGAGCAGTTGACTCCACGAATAGAGACATAAATGTATTCATTGGTAGAATAATACATTGGATTGGACCCAAGATGAATTAATTCTGAATCTGTTTGTGAATTAATTCACTTGTGACCTTCATGGTGTGATTTACCTAAATCCTAAGTTAGTCACTGACCATGCGTATGCAACTCATGTGCTTTGATGTAAGTGGAGGCTTATGCTCTGAAGATGATCGAGCCCATAGCCCGTATGTTGGGTACATGACTTGTGTATGGCATGGCTTTACTAGAAATAGTGGAATTCATAGCTCAATTAAAGAGTTAATGATATCCTCTCATTGGCATTGTGTGGATTGATAAATACGAAATGTGACTACGGGTTGCTAATTCTCAAACGAGCAATTTGTAATAATCATTTATTAAGAGTGATCATATTAATCATGAATAAGACACAATAGTGAAAATGAGAAAAAGTAGGATTGTATTAAGTGAATGAATTTAAATCAAAAAAATCAATGATATCATATGAGGGTAACACACATATGACGATGTCATTGGACAAAGCAGTCGGATCAATTGCTTTCATAAAGAGTATACAATAATGAGTTTTCAATCATGGTATTTCTTGTGGACTAACTCCTTGATTAAATAATTGCAAATTATTGAAACGATGCTTTTGGACATAATTACAATCACTAGAGCCGAATTTTATATGTCCAATTGGTCCATCCACTAGTTCAACAAAAGTTCGATCGGACTGCATTTGAATCAGAAGTAAATTCTATGATTTTGAAAATAATTTAATTGAGTTGATTTATTCTATGTGGAATTAAATTAGGTGGTCATAAGAATTTTTCACTTTAAAGAATTTTCTTGAAAAATCAATTTGAAAAATCTAAGTGATTTTTGGAAAAATTACTTTTGATCAAGTAAAATTAAATTAATCAAATTAATTAAAATTAATATGATATTTTTGGAAGTTAATTTTCAAGTAAGACAATTGGCCCAATGGGTCATTGAACTTAAAAATTAGATCTGAGATTGTAAATTGGGTCGAAAGCCCAAAGCAGAGACCAAGACCCAAAAACTAGTCGAACCGGGCCGACAGTCCAATTGGTGGCTAAATTGAATTGATCGAGTCGTCATTAACCCGGACCGAACCAGTAGTAGTCGAACCGGCTCGGGGTTCCATAAGGGAGTCACACCTGCACCATCGGACACAGTGGTGCTAGTGGCTGAGACGACAGCGTCCCGGTGGCTGGCAACAGTTGATCTTTGGTGGTTGAGAAATGGAAGAGTTACACTCCTATTGGGACTCTAATAGAGAATTTGATTTCAGATTAATTATTCTAAAAATAATATTATTTTAATAGTTTAATATTAAATTTAATTTAATAGTTATCTTAATAGTATTTTATTAATTTAATATTAAAGTGATTAAGTTTAATCATAGTTGAACTCTTTAAACTCTCTCTATATAAAGAGAGTCTTAGGTCATTATTTACACACACTTGAATTTAAGAGAAAGTTGTAAAGAGAAAATTATCTGAAGAGATTATTCCTGAAAATTTATAGAGATATTTTTCTGATTTACAACTTGACCCAAAATTTTAGAGAAATTACAAAATTACCCCACTGATAATTTTTCTGAAAAATTTTCTAATTCGAAGCGAGCCCACACTTGGCAAACGTGAGCTTGAGGATAGTGGAAATAAAACTTGCTGATAGTTCTTAGCTATGAGAAACATAAATTCGTTCCTAACAAAACATGCCCTCTTGAAGCTTAGCCCAAAGCAAGAAATTGCTGGAGATATTCTAACTCGATTGCTCAATGTTATATGTTAGCGAGCATGAGCAGTGTGTTGTAAAAGCAACATGAGAATTTTTGTACTGCCAAAGAGATTATGAAAATTTTGAAGGATTTGCTCGGAGGCCAAGTCGCATTGGCTCGACAATCCGCTATTACAAATTTGATGAATTCTCAACAAAAAACGGCACTCTGGTCAAATAACATATGCTTAAACTTATGGGATTCTTTGTGGAAGCGGAGGACAATGGGGTTGAACTAGACGTGAACACACAAATAGAAATAGTGTTCAAATCCTTAACCAATGAGTTTGCTAGCTTTAGGGTTGCTTAAAACCTGAGGAATAAGGCGCTTACCTTGACTCTGTTCATGAAGGAATTACAATCCTATGAGTTGATGTTGAATGGTAGTAAACTGGTTCAGGAGAAACCTGAGGCAAACTTAGCTATGAGTCCCTTGTCCTCTAAAGGTGTAACACCCCATACCCAGTCCGATCTTCAAACCCGAGCTATAACGTGCTACAAGGAAAAATAAAACATTTGATTTCATTTCATAGTCCAAATATCTATTAAATATCAATTTATTCATATATAATCAAATACAACATGCAATTCATTAATTTTCAAAATGCTAACAAAATACTCACAATTCATAATATGACCATTTAACATCCTAGGTACATGCTAAGACTAAAAAGAAATCACCTCTCTACTTGAGTTTGGGATTTATGCTGGATTCTGAATCAATGATCGAATCGCCAAGTACCTAACCTACGTACGGGAAACAAAACCGTACGTTGAGTATAACCTAGTGGTATCTCTATATCTAACATTTGAAGAATTATAAAATATGTATGCCTAACTTAACAACAGGAACAAATGCAATTTAGTATGGAAAGTTTCATGTCATAATACATCAACTAAGAATACGATTCAATTTACTTCTTATATATCAATATACTATATTTATACCATATACATCTCTTTATATTATAATTGAAATAATTTAATCATTACATAATAGATTCGCATTTATGGACTTAATTTCAATATCTTTAAATCATCATTGTTTCAATTTCTTTTATAAAAAATTCTCCAAATTAATACCATTAATTCTATTATCCATCAATACATATACATAAAGAAAATATCCTATATTTCAGAACAGATCATATTTAATACTTATATCAATATACAATATTTTCACAACTATTCAATTTAGTCCTCATCGTAAGCAACCGTTCCGAATCAAATCAATTTAGCCCTTTTTTTTAATGATTTTCAACTCTCCTTAAGGTCTTACCTTGCAGTATAGTTCATATATGCGGCAAACGAAGTAGTTCAAATTATAGAACACAAACCATAAATTCCAAGTCATTCGTCAACAGTTTTGTCTTTCCTTTCTTTTTGAGAAATCCAAGTTGTGATATCCTCGTGATATGAAGTAATAAAATTTATAAAGAACTTGATCACACCAAAACTAACTAATATCACGACGTTAAGGCAAGCGCACCTATCGAACAGTAGTATAATTTAGTGGCAAGACTGAGTTATCATACCCAAGGGAACCAAAGTACTATTACTTACTTCCTTTCTATTATCTAGCCTAAAAATAAGAGAGGGTTGTTTAAACTAATTCTAAATCTAAACTAAGAAAGCACAAAGAGTAAATTAGGAATACTTTTAGGGAAAAGCTGATTGATATGGACAATACTTAAGGGAGAATCCACCTAGACTTCACTTGTTATTGTTTCCTTGAACTATATGATTTATTTACTTGACTTGATCCGTAGAGATCCCTAATCTATGCTAAACCCTCCGTCGAGGCGTAGAGCAACTAGGCCTAAGTTGTTAATTAAAGTTCCTTTATTAATTAACTCCCTAGGTTGCATTAATTCGATCTATGGTTCCCCATATTAGGTTTGACCCTAATCCGGTAGATTTTTGTCGCCCTATGTCTAGGGTTGCATGCAACTCCGCTTAATTATGGTAGATCTACTCTTATCACAGGGACTTTTTCTCCTCTACTCTAAGCACATCTAATTCTTGAAGTAATACCTAGGATTATTAAATCAAGAATGAAGAACACATAATTAAGAACAACTCAAGTATTTATCAAATAATTCAAGAATAAATAACAAGATCTGTCTTAGGTTTCATCCCCCTCAAGTATTTAAGGGGTTTAGTTCATAATAAAGAAAGAGAACATCTCAGAAGATATGAAATAACAAAACATAAAAGAAACCAAAAACCCCTGAAGAAATTTTAGGGAGATCTTCTATGATGCTGCAGAATTCCGGCTTCTGGAATGAACCATTCAGCTTCTCCTTTGGAGTAATCCCTTGCTTCTACCATTTGTATGGCAAAAAGACGAGAAGAAATCTAAATATTTCGTATCTAAAGTGTATAAAAGTGTGTTTTTTCTATTGCCTCATGGGGTCTTTATATAGAGCCTTTTAGGGGGCCTTTCTTAGCCTCTAAGCATTCCAATTCGAGTGAAATTCCTCTTCCTCATGACTAGAACACGCCCGTGTGCCGCGCTCATATGACTTCGACAAAGGCCGTGTGAATCTATCAGTGGGGCCACGGCCGTGTGGTCTAGCCGTGCTTGTCAAGGGCTGGACCGTGTGATCTTCATGTGGCACGGCCGTGTGGTACGGCCGTGTGGCATTTCTTGGCCCGTGTTGTTCGGACATTTTGGCCAATTTTTCATCGTTTTTGGCCCGTTTTCTATTCTTTTCTCTTCCCTATGCTCTCCTGAGTATAAGATATGAAAAAGGAAGATTAAGAGCACCAATTCTCACAAAATTGCTAATAATCCATCCAAAATATAGGCTAAATATGAGGTAAAAATATGTATAATTTATCGTTTATCATGTTGCAATGTACTTTACCATCATTGAATAACATGAAAAACTCTAGCTCTTGAGCAACAACCAAATTTAAATCAAATCATTTATGTAGTCCAATCGAATAATATGAAGTTGTCCAATTTTGAACCACAACTAAACTTTGATTATAGCATATATTAATTCCAGCAATATAAAATGAAATTTAGTAGCTTGGGACATAAATTTGAACTCAATTAAGGCATGAATATTAGTTTAGCCAAATTACATAGAATTATCCAACTTTGGACATGCAATTAAACATATGAACAATCACATTTGGACAATATTGTAACATGTAAAAACAACCATATTTGGGACATCTTTATAACATACGAAACAACCATATTTAATTATTTCAATTCCAACATTAACATAATCATTTGCAGCATTTAAATGCCTAAAGTTTCAGCATTTAGACCACGTAATTTACAACCATTTTGTCTACAATAATTACTTGACATATGAATAATATGAATAAGCATAAAAATAAATTCATTTGAAACAACAATAAACTCATCAAGCAAACCACATTAGTGAATAAAACTTTCAAGAACATGCTCGCAACTTGTATGCATCAATAGTTTCCTCAATAACCAAGAATTTCACCAACCTTTCTCTTAATTTCCATCACTCAAACCAGCTTAAAGATGCAACAAAACAACCAATGAAGAAAAGTAAAGGACCCACTATCATTTATTTAATTGAATAAATAATATATGCATCTTTTACATTTTCAGCAAGTTTAGAATATCTTTAAACAAGAAAGTTAAATGATGCTTCAGTTAGCATCAAATGGCGTAAATTGAAATATTCACTTTTTAATTGTCCCGATTTGGATATTATTTAGCAACACTAATATCGAACAAGGTAATACCAGGAGTTTATACAAATAGGTTGTTGCCTACAATTGCAACGATTCTAGACATTCAATTAGAAATTTTATAGTCTTTTCTTTTTCCAATTTTAAATAACACCAAAACAACAACATTTCATGATGTTTAACCTATAATAAAATATTTAATTAGCCCAAAATTGAAGCAGCTTAAATATAACACCATTGTCGAGTATTTAACCTACAATAACATTCTCATACAATAGGAAATTTATTAACCTTTAGACACATTCATATAGATCATTTAAATACCATAAATTTCAACCTTCAATCTCAATAATTCCAACATATAAACAAGTTAATTTGCATATTACGGACAGCATGGATTTACATCGATTTAAACATAGTTAGTCAACATTTAAATGACACTTCTCTGCCATTTTTTTTATCCAACAACAGTCAACAGGAAAAAAATAAATAACTAATTGAACACTATTAATTTGGCATATTAATTGAAATTCAGACACTAATCTATAGCATTTAAATCAATCTTCATTTACTTCCACAAGCTTCATAAATGGTTGTGATAAACACTCTTTAATTAACAACTTTGAGACATCATAATTTTCGGTACTAAAACAAAATGAATTGCGACATTAATTCCTTTTTAATTGATGTGTTTAAGACAACATAATCATAACATTACACAACTTAAATCATGGCATCAGGATATCATAATCTTACAGAATTTAAGTAGCCTAATTACTCCACCATCAGGACAACACTAACTAACGTTTTGATACGATCTGCCTCGGGGTGAGTCGAGTCATATGCTAATTTGCCTGATCGTCTACGAGAAAGTATAGTTTAGTTCTTTTGAAAGGAAAAGTTTCTAGGAAAAATAATGCGGAAGCTATGAAGAAAGGTTCTAAGATAGGTTTATAAATAGGGATATAACTTTCAGTTATAGGAAAATAAAAGAAGGATATAAGTATGAAAGTTGGATAACAAACAATTGGAGGAAAGATAAATTGATGGTTCGGTTATGGAGAAGTGAAAAGATGGAATGAAAAGTATGGTAGGTGATAGATATGGAAATAAACGAACTCAAAAGCAAGTAAGAACCCATACTAAAGAGTATTGACCCAAATACCTATAGGCTTTCGAGGTGGTCGGATGGTAGATAGAAAAACCTCGACCCGATACTTAGAGAAGTAGGAACCTTGGTATAAAGGGGTACGCCACACTATGGAATGTGATAAGTTCGGGTAAAGAAGAAAACGAGCTGACCCCACTAGTGACCTAGATAAGCCAACGAGTCTTCGATAGAATTTTGAGAGAAAATAATCTCACCAAAATAAGATAATAGTTTCATTAACAATGAGCAAAAAGTCTAACCTTTTACAAATGAAATAACAACTATTTATAGGCACATAGATGACTACTCAAATTCGGCATCTAGGTGTTCACACAATAATAAAAACTATTCACACTAATACATTAAAATTCAGTTCATGAAATTGGTAGGTTCATGCTTTAACCGAATGGACATATTTCTTCCTCTTGGTACTTACATGTATCCTTAGTCAAGAAGCTTAAATGTGCAACCCTTAATCTGCCCTCATTCCCTATTGGCTGAATGTTAGATACATGAAACATGCATCTCCTTTAATTGGGACATTTATGGCATCTTTATCAAGTGAATGGCAGCTGGTGTTTAATGAATTCATCCCCCATCTTGATGTATGAATGAGTTGGTTCATTGGCTGATTTAATGCCTTTGTGGTTCATGAAAATAGCATTCAATTCTTTGTCCATTGCTTTACATGAAAAGGTACATATGAAAAGAAGAATTCAGCAGCTTCTTAATGCTCATGCATGCTTCTCCAACAGCTCATTAAATACTGTCTATGCATGCTTCTTTAGTAGCTCATTAAATACTGTCCATACATGAATGCTTGTCTTTAAAGCCTTGAAAAACTGAACCAATAACTCACTTAATGTGCCATTCACGCATGCTTACCCTCTTGGTCCCTTGAAGTCCACGAAAGGTGAGCTGAACCAACATCTTATTTATAGCATCGTCCAAGCCATGTTTCTGCTCCTTAAATTCGGCCCAACACACTCCTTTAATGCTGTCCGAGCATGCACCTGTAATTAAATAAAATTCAGCAATTAGGTGCCCTTTGAACACATTAATTTGGTAGCAATAAATTACTAAATATGCACCATAAACTCGGCTGGACATACACCAGCATTAAGTCAAGACAACATTAAATTCGGCTGGAAAGGCAATATTAAATGTGCTACAATCGGCTAGACACAATAAATAGAAGCTATTAAATTTGCTCCAACATTGACACACATTAAACATGTATTTCGGCTGGATAATTAAATGGGCAGCAACTAATTAAGACAACTCAATAATATGTATTAACTATGACAACTTAAATGCATGCATAAAAATTAAAGCACATGTAACATGAAATTAAGATGTTCGAATTTTGACATATTAAACACTTGATAATTATTTGAGTTGACTTTAACTAAATTAACTAACTTATTTAATTTATTCAGCAAATTAAAATGCATGAAATTAAAATAAATGCAAATCAAGCTTAATGAGCTTGCATCAAACCGAGTTGAGCTGAGAATGAGCTAAGGATGAACTTGGTTTAGCTTAAGCACGCTGGATCGAGCCAAATGGGCTGAATTTGAGCTAGATGGAGCTCACAGAGCTGGAACGAGCTGGGATTAGCTTGCTAACAAGTCATTGCTCGACTCAGGAAACTTGACTGATGAGATTCGCTGGGCGCGCTCACATTATTGCCCCCTCTTTTAGGTGACTTGTCCTCAAGTCGAGCTGTTTGTCCACTTTTAAAGTTTTTCTCTCACACGGCTTTCCTCGATCGAATGGCACAAAGGTCATTGTACAAACCTGAAAAAGTCTTACCAAATTTGGCAAGAAGAAACTCAAAGAAGTCAGATTCACATGGTATTTAAAATTCAAGAAAAAATTCATTCAATCGAACATATGCCAAAAATCTTAGCTGTACAAAGCAAACATACGTAAAGTTATCAAAGAGTTTCGTTATGCCATCATTACAAAAATGTGAACTTAATTGGAGCAAAGGATAATTAGTCACAAATCTTTGCAAACAATCAAACACACTAATCCTCATCCAAAATTTGTCAATAAAATTATTCAAAAACAACAATTCAATTGGTCCCTCGTCTTGCTCATGCAAAGTATGCCATGGCCAATGGTACGCTAATTCTTTCTTCCGCTTATTAACAACACGATTTGTGTTATTACACTCCAACATGATAACGACTCGCGATATTAAGTAATAAAATTTAAAAAACTGATTACACCAAAACTAACTAATATCACGATGTTAAAGGCAAGCGCACCTATCGAACAGTACTATAGTTTAGTGGCAAGACCGAGTTATCGTACCTAAGGGAACTAAAAGTACTAATACTTACTTCATTTCTATTATCTAGCCTAAAAATAAAAGAGGTTTGGTTGAAACTAATTCTAAAACTAACTAAAAGTGCACAAAAAATCAATTGGGGAAAACTTTAGGAAAAAGCTGATTGATATAAGCAATACTTAGGGGAGAATCCACCTAGACTTCACTTGTTATTGGTTCTTGAGCTAGACGATTTATTCACTTGACTTGATCCGTAGAGATCCCTAATTTATGCTAAACCCTTCGTCGAGGCGAAGAGCAACTAGACCTAGGTTGTTAACTAAAGTTCCTTTATTAATTAACACCCTAGGTTGCATTAATTTGATCTATGTTCCCCATATTAGGTTTAACCCTAATCTGGCAGATTTATGTCGCCCTATGTCTAGGGTTGCATGCAACTCCGCTTAATTATGGTAGATCTACTCTTATCACAGGGACTTTTGCTCCTCTGCTTTAAGCACATCCGTTTCTTGAATTAATACCTAGGCTTATTAACACAAGAATTAAGCACACATAATTAAGAATAACTCAAGTATTTATCATATAACTCAATAATAAATAATAACAAGATTCGTCTTAGGTTTTATCCCCCTCAAGTATTTGAGGGGTTTAGTTCATAATAAAGAAAGAAAATATCTCAGAAGAATTAAGATAACAAAACATAAAGAACCCGAAAACCCTGAAGGAATTTAGGGAGATCCTCTGTCTTGATGTAGAATTCTGGCTTCTGGGATGAATCAATCGGCTTCCCTTGGAGTAATCCCTTGCTTTCACTCTTTGTGTTGGCAGAAATATGGCGCTCTTTTCTGAGAGAAAAGAGTATCTCTTTAGAGTTGCCTCTTGGGGTCTTTACATAGAGTTTAGAATGGCTTTCTTAGCCCCTAAGTATCCAAATCCGAGTGAAATTCCTCTTCCTCACGACTAGAACACGCCCGTGTGCCACGCCTGTGTGCCACGATAAGAGGCCGTGTGAGAGTCTGTCGATGGAGGTATGGCCGTGTGGCCTAGCCGTGCTTGTCGGGGGCTAGACCGTATGATCTTCGTGTGGCACGGCTGTGTGCCACGGCCGTATGATGATCCTTGGGCCATGTCAATTACATATTTTGGCCCATTTTCTCTGTTTTTGGTCCATTTTCCATTCTTTTCTCTTCCCTATACTCTCTTGAGTGTAAGATATGAAAAAGAAAGATTAAAAGCACCAATTCTCACTAATTTGATAATAATTCATCCAAAATAAAGGCTAAACATGGGGTAAAAATATGTATAATTTATCATTTATCAAATACCCCCATACTTAAGCCTTTGCTTGTTCTCAAGCAAAATCTCAATCCCTAATTAAGAATCATTCCTCTCAACTTACAATCTTTATCAATAATGTTTCAAACTAATTCACAAGTAGTCATACAATGAAAATTCAATCAGAAGAACATTAAAGATTCAATCACTCTAAGTTGAGAATTTTATCATTGGAACATAAGTTTCTTCCCTTCTTCTAGTAATCATCTCTCAATTGAAATCAACAGGTTTTGACATCCTCACTAAGGGTTCACTCTATCCACTCAAAGTGTTTAGGGTTCAAGAATTAAGTACTCTCTAGTCAATCTGAAAAGTTATTACCATAGGCTTGTAAGAAAATCAAACCTCCACCACTATAGATTGATACGACACATCGATCAAAAGGTCTTTCAATAGTTGTAATAGGGCTTTGGTTAGGGGTGTTGTCACAAGCTGAAAAGAGGGTTAGAATCGAGATTGAATTGAAAAATCATCTAGCTAGAGAAATCTCTATCACTGGAACATATTCCTAGAGTTAAGCCTTATGACATCATTCTAGATTTGGAAGCTTGTAGAAATATGCAAAAACTATTGAACTATTACAGATTACAATTGAATTAACTGTATATGCACTTTTTTTTAAGAACAATTCAAGTACAATACTTTGAATATTGACAAACTTTACAACTGAAAAAAAAAGAACAAAGCTAGATAATAATTTTAACTCAAATCTCGACAAAAATAGGGATCAAAATAATTGAATAGAATTTAACAAAAATGGGTTATGGGTTAATATTAGAGGCAAGTAAAAAAAAATGGGTTGTTAGGCTTAATGGAGTTTACTAGGGGTTAATTTATGGAGGTAGGCTTTTTATGGAGTAAGTCGGTTAAACCTAGATGCCTTTATCATTTCGGTGTATCAAATCAATGATGTGGTCTTGACATCTATAATCGAAGCAAGTTCTAGAATTACAAATCAGTATTGACTCACTCAAAGCAATAATAAAAGTGAGCAGAAAAGAATTTATGCTCAAAAGGCTCAAAAATCTCACCAGAATTATGGCTTTTGATGTCAATCCTGTGAATTTCAAATCTCAAGATAATACTTAAAATTAGGAAAAATAACCTAGAAAAAATTTAAATTCTCAAAAATTTCAACTTATCATGTTTGATTCCTTAGTGTTTTAAAGTTTGAATAATCAAAGCATAAGCACCTATGTCTTAATTCTTAACACATCAATAAAAATTATAAATCAATCAGAATTAATTCCTAACAAGAGATTTGAAGATAATGCAGAGAATTCAAAATTTGAGAGCAATTTTCAGGGATTTCAAAGATAATATAAAGAATGAAAGTGAGCTTCCCCCTACACTTAAGATGTACATTGCTCTCAATGTACAAAGATAACATTAATAACAATAGAAGCACAAGATCATAAGTTAGGGAGAGAAGTAAAACTTCCTGAATATTGGATGGAACCTTTGAATTGTGAAAGTTGTCTTGGAGGAAGGAATACTTGAAGCTCATGGTTTTGAAACTGCGATAGCACTTAAGGGATTTTAGGTATTTTAGGATTAGAACAATTACTCGTTAGGAAATAACCGATATACAATAATTGAAATAACATAAACTGGTTCTGAGAATACTAAAATTCAAATAAAGAAAAAGAAAAAATAAAATAAAATGGAAAAACAAAAATCTCAGGGATTTTGGCACGCCTGGCTCGAGACATACGCCCGTGTTGCGAGGGCGTGTTGAGGCACACGGCCGTGTCGTACGGCCGTGCCCTTCAATGTTCGCTTCTCCCACGGTAGTGTATGGGGTCACACGCCCATGTTGGAATTGACAGTGTTGGTCACGGCTATATCGCACGGCCGTGTCTATTTATCGTAGCCCGTGCCTTAGGGAAAATTTTACCCTGCTTGTACACGGCCAAGTTACAGGACCGTGTCTCTGCTCAAGGTGTACACATGGCCTGAGGCACGCCCGTAGGCATGGCCGCGTGGCTCACAAAATCCTGCATTTAAAGGGTTAGTTGATGTATTTAGAAAGCTGAAATAAAATAATTTACTAAGTCAGTGCTCGGGTTGCCTCCCAAGAAGCACTTGTTTATAGTCTAAGCTCGACTTTTCTCAAGTTTGTTCTATCACGGTGGCTTGAAGAGTTGATACTCTTCTATCCTGTTTAAAATTTTATTATCAACGTAAAACTTGAGTCGAGTGTGGTTTACCTTGAAAGTGCCGAGTGGCTGATGTTTTACCTCTACTGTACCATAGGGGAAGATTTTCATTACCGTGAAGTAAGGTGTATCACTTTTATGCTCTTTTGAATTCAAGATTCGAGGATCGTCTTCCCCTAAGATTACCTTATCCCCTACCTTGAGTTAATTCATTTGTACCTGAGGATCGTCTTGGTGATGCTCTGGGTTGGTGTGGCATATTTTGGGCTTTTCATGATAGTTTAGCCACTCATCTAGTTCCTCAATCTGAAGCATTCACTTTCCAGGTGCGTCTCCTTTGGATGGATTTGTCTGTGATTGAGTTGCCTTTATGTGGAGTGTATCCTGCACAGAAGGTTGGATGGTGAGATTATTCTTTTTACAAGGACTCGTGACTATATTATTATCAGCAGTCTTATTCGAGTTTCGAGCTTGTAAAGTAACTTTGTCATCACCTACACGTAGTGTAAGTTCACCTGTTCTTAAATCAATTATTGTTCTAGCAGTTGCTAAAAAGGGTCGCCCTAGAATTAAGGGTACATTGCTATCCTCATCAATGTCTAAAACAACAAAGTCAACTGGGAATATAACTTTATCAATTTTGACAAGCACATCTTCAATTATTCCCTTAGGAGACCTAATAGTTTTATCAGCCAGTTGAATGCTCATCTTAGTTTGCTTAGGTTTTCCAAGACCTAGTTGTTTAAACAGCTTATAAGGCATGACATTTATACTAGCCCCTAAATCAGCTAAAGCATTTTTGGTGCCTAGGCTACCAAATAAACAAGGAATAGTAAAACTCCTTGGATCTTTTAGTTTGGTTGGCAGTTTATTTTGGAGAATAGCTGAGCATTCCTCATTGAGTTCCATTGTAGACAGTTCTTCCAACTTCCTTTTATTTGTGAGAAGTTCTTCTAAAAATTTTGCGTACTGCGGCATCTGCAAAATTGCTTCAACAAATGGTAAGTTGATATGTAATTTCTTTAAGAGTTTAAGAAACTTACCGAATTGCTCATCTGTGCGGTCTTTCTTTAGCGCGGTTGGGTATGGGATACGAGGTTTAAATTCTTTGGTAATTTCATCTTTGTAATTTACCTCATTCTTTCCTTTTCTTACCATAGGCTCCTTGCATGGCTCTGGGTTGGTTTTGGTTAACACCTCATTATCTATCGTATCGACAGTATTAAGTTGCTCTTTGGGGTTAGTCTCAGTATTGCTTAATAACTCACCTTGCAGTCTTTCAGAGATTAGCTTAACAAGCTGGCCTATTTGAGTTTCAAGTCCTTGAATAGATGCTTGTTGGTTCCTTAGTGCCGTTTCGGTATTTTGGAAACGAGTTTCTGACATGGCCATAAATTTGGTGAACATCTCTTCCAAGTTCGGCTTTTTCTCCTGTTGTGGTGGTGGCTGCTGAAATCCTAGAGGAGGCGGTTGTCTTTGATTTCCTTGTCCTTCCCATGAAAAATTGGAGTGACTCCGCCAACCTGCATTATAAGTATTACTATAAGGGTTATTTTGAGGTCTAGAATTGTTACCCATATAGTTGGCTTGCTCAGTTTCCATGCCATGTCCATAAGAGGAGTAATCTGGATTGAACACATTTCCCTGGTTTGCGTCACACTGCATTACTGGATGTGCCTGCGTAGAACCAAAAAAATTATCAAACTTTTTATTTAAAAGTTCTACTTGGTTAGTAAGCATGGTGACAGCATCAATATTATAAACTCCTGCAGCTTTTGTTAGCTTTGTCCTCATGACTTGCCACTGATAGTTATTCAGTGACATCTCTTCTATAAACTCATAAGCTACTTCTGGTGTTTTATTATTGATTGTTCCTCCGGCGGCCGCATCGATCATCTGCCTTGTTGATGGATTCAAACCGCTGTTAAAGGTTTGAACTTGTAACTACAAAGGCAACCCATGGTGATGACACCTTCTCAAAAGATCTTTGTATCTCTCCCAGGCATCGTAAAGTGTCTCTAGATCCATCTGCACAAAAGAAGAGATATCGTTTCGCAATTTAGTTGCTTTAGCTGGAGGAAAATATTTAAGTAAAAATTTTTCGGTTATTTGTTCCCATGTGGTGATTGAGCCTCATGGTAAAGAGTTTAACCACTGTTTGGCTTTGTTTCTCAAAGAGAATGGAAATAGCCTTAGACAAATGGCATCATCAGAAACGCCATTTATTTTAAAGGTATCGCAAAGTTCCAAAAAATTGGCTATGTATGAATTTGGATCTTCATCCTGTAAACCATCAAACTGCACCAATTGCTGTATCATCTAAATAGTGTTAGGCTTTAATTCAAAATTATTAGTAGCAATAGTAGGCCTAACAATGCTAGATTCAGTGCCTGCTAAATTAGATCTAGCATAATCATACATAGTACGCGGAGCAGGATTTTGCTCAACAAGATTTGCGGCTACTACAGGAAGTAGCTGATTATCCTGATTCGCTTCCATCTCTTTAGCAGGTTCTGGCCTTTGTTCTTGTCCTTGTTCTGGATAATGTAGGCTTTGTCTGATCTCTGCGAGTTCTGTGAACTGTCGCTTCTAAATCTTCGTCAAAAAGCAATGGTCCTGCTGGGTTGTTTCTAGTCATAAACTAGAAATACCTAGAAGAAAAAAAAAACAAAGAAAAATAGAATAAAATAAAAATAAATAATAAAAGAAAAAATAAAAAATAAAAGAAAAATAAAAATAAAAATAAATAAAAACTGAAAATATAGTAATGGCTAAAGTAATAGAAATCGAGTTTTCTTAATATTTCAGTTCCCTAGCAACGGCGCCAAAAACTTGATATGCTCGCGATATTAAGTAACAAAATTTATAAAAACTGATCACACCAAAACTAACTAATATCATGATATTAAAGGCAAACGCACCTATCGAACAGTAGTATAGTTTAGCGGCAAGACCGAGTTATCGTACCCAAAGGAACCAAAAGTACTAATACTTACTTCCTTTCTATTATCTAGCCTAAAAAATAAAAGAGGATTGATTGGAACTAATTCTAAAACTAACTAAAGTGCACAAAAAGTAAATTGGGGAAAACTTTAGGGAAAAGCTGATTGATATAAGTAATACTTAAGGGAGAATTCGCCTAGACTTCACTTGTTATTGGTGCTTGAGCTAGACGATTTATTCACTTGACTTGATCCGTAGAGATCCCTAATTTATGCTAAACCCTCCGTCGAGGCGAAGAGCAACTAGGCCTAGGTTGTTAACTAAAGTTTCTTTATTAATTAACACCCTAGGTTGCATTAATTCGATCTATGGTTCCTCATATTAGGTTTGACCCTAATCCGGTATATTTATGTCGCCCTATGTCTAGGGTTGCATGCAACTCCGCTTAATTATGGTAGATCTACTCTTATCACAGGGACTTTTGCTTCTCTGTTTTAAGCACATCCGTTTCTTGAATTAATACCTAGGATTATTAACACAAGAATTAAGCACACATAATTAAGAACAACTCAAGTATTTATCATATAACTCAAGAATAAATAATAACAAGATTCGTCTTAGGTTTTATCCCCCTCAAGTATTTGGGGGATTTAGTTCATAATTAATAAAGTAAATATCTAAGAAGAATTAAAATAACAAAACATAAAGAACCCAAAAACCCTGTAGGAATTTGAAGGGAGATCTTCAGTCTTCAGGAAGAATTCGGCTTCTGGGATGGATCAATCGGCTTCCCTTCAAGTAATTCCCTGCCTTTAACTCCCCGTCTTGGCGGGAAAATAATGTCCCTTTGAAGTTGCCTCCTAGGGTCTTTATATAGAGTTTAGAATGGCTTTCTTAGCCCCTAAGCAACCTTTTCCGAGTGAAATTGAACTTCCTCACGACAAGGACACGCCCGTGTGCCACGCCCATGTAAATCAAGGCTCAGGCCGTGTTAGAGCCTGTTAAGGTGGCACGGTCGTGTGACACGGCCGTGTGGTAATCCTCCAGGCCGTGTTGTTTTCATACTTTGGCCTATTTTCTCCGTTTTTGGTCCGTTTCTCGTTCTTTTCACTTCCCTATGCTCACCTGAGTAATAAACATGAAATTAAAGGTTTAAGAGCATCAATTTACACAAATTAAGGGTTAATTCATCCAGAATTTGGGCTAAGCATGAGGTAAAAACATGCATAATTTATCGTTTATCAAATACCCCCACACTTAAGCCTTTGCTTGTCCTCAAGCAAAATCTCTACTCACAATTAAGAATCATTCTTCTCAACTTATAATCCTTATTAATAATGTTTCCAACTAATCCATAAGCATTCTTCTCAACTTATAATCCTTATTAATAATGTTTCAAACTAATCCATAAGTAATCATACAATGAAAATTCAACTAGAAGAACATTAAAGTTTCAAACACTCTAAGTTGAGAACTTTATCATAGAAACATAGGTTTTCTTCCTTTCTCTTAAGTAATCACCTTTCAATCAAAATCAACAAGATTTGACATCCTCACTAAAGATTCACTCTATCCACTCAAAGTGTTTAGGGTTCAAGAATTAATCACTATTTAGTCAACCTGAAAAGTTATTACCATAGGCTTGCAAGAAAATCAAATCTCCACCACTATAGATTGATATGACACATCGATCAAAAGGTCTTTAAATGGTTGTAATGGGGCTTTGGTTAGGGGTATTGTCACAAGCTAAAAAAGAGGGTTAGAATCGAGATTGAATTGAAAAATCATCTAGCTAAAAAAATCTCTATCACTGGAACATATTCCTAGAGCTAAGGCTTATGATGACATCGTTCTCGATTTGGAAGCTTGTAGAAATATGCAAAAACTATTGAACTATTACGGATTACAACTGAATTGACTGTATATACACATTTTTTTCTTCTTTTTTTTTAAATCAAATCAAATACAATAAATTAAATATTTACAACTTTACAAACTAGAAAAGAGAACAAAGCTAGATAATAATTCAACTCAAATCTTGACAAAAATAGGGATCAAAATAATTGAATGGAATTCAATAAAAACGGGTTATGGGTTAATATTAGAGGTAAGTTAAAGACTAGGTTGTTAGGCTCAATGGGATTTACTAGGGGTTAGTTTATGAAGGTAGGCTTTTTATGGAGTAAGTGGGTTAAACCTAGGTTCCTTTATCATTTCGGTATATCAAATCAATGATGTGGTCTTGACATGAATAATCGAAGCAAGTTCTAGAATAATAAATCAGTATTGACTCACTCAAAGCAACAATAAAAGTCAGCAAGGAAGGATGTATGCTCAAAAGGCTAAAAAATCTCACCAGAATTATGGCTTTTGATGTCAATCCTGCGAATTTTAAATCTTAAGATAACACTTAAAATTAGGGAAAATAACCTAGAAAAAAATTTAAATTCTCAAAAATTTCAACTTATCATGTTTGATTCCCTAGTGTTTTAAATTTTGAATAATCAAAGCATAAGCACCTATGTCTTAATTCTCAACACATCAATAAAAATCATAAATCAATCAGAATTAATTCCTAATAGGAGATTGAAGATAATGTAAAGAGTGAAAGTGAGAATTCAAAATTTTGAGAACAATGCAAAAAGTTAGTTGTAAAAATTTTCAGGGGTTTCAAATAGAATGCAATGACTGAAAGTAAGTTTCCCCCCACACTTAAGATGTACATTGCCCTCAATGTACAAAGATACATTAGTAGCAATAGAAGCATAAGATCATAAGATAGGGAGAGAAGCGAAGCCCCTTGAATACTGGATGAATTCCTTGAAAGTAGTGAAAGCTGGATTGGAGAGATGACTACTTGAAGTTCATGATCCTGGGTAACTTGAAGCACAACTGCGTGGGGAATTTAAGTCTTACTCGATAAGAAGTGAAATGCAAAATAAACGGAAAAATATAAAGTGCAGAGAATAAAAATAAAAATAAAATAAAAAATAAAATAAATAGGGAATTGGGCACACGGCCGTTGGGTATGGGCGTGTGGCCTAGGTCTAGCCCGTGTGTTTCGTGCTCCTATTGGTTCAGCCACGGCTGGTTGGCACAGGTGTGTCTTATGGCCGTGGCAATTTCTCAGTCTCGCCCACGGTTAATTGGCACGGGCATGTTGAGTCACACGGCCTTATAGCACGATCGTGTTTTTTTGTGTTCACTTTGCCCACGGCCGTGTTTCTAATCGCACACCCGTGTATGAATGGACAGGTTTGGCCACGGCAGTATCGCATAGTCGTGTTTCTACCCGTGGGGTGTCCACGGCCTTAGGCACGCCCGTGTGCCTGGTCGTGTGGTCCTGGAAAATTTGCGTTTTAAGGGGTTAGTTAAGAATTTAAGAAAATTAAACTTGTTAGTACTCGGGTTGCCTCCCGAGAAGCACTTGTTTATAGTCTAAGCTCGACTTTTCTCAAGCTTGTTTGATCATGGTGGTTTGAAGAGTTGATACTCTTCTATCCTGCTTTCAATTTCATTGTCAACATAAGCTTTGAGTTAAGTGTGATTTACCTTGAAAGTGCCGAGTGACTCATGTTCTATCTCGACTGCACCATAGGGAAAGATTTTCATTACCGTGAAGTAAGGAATATCACTTGTATGCTCTTTTGAATTCAAGATTCGAGGATCGTCTTCCCCTAAGATTACCTTATCCCCTACCTTGATTTGATTCGTTGTTACCTGAGGGTTGTCTTGGTGATGCTCTGGGATGGTGTGGCATATTTTGGGCTTTTCGTGATAGTTCAGCCACTCATCTAGTTCCTCAATCTGAAGCATTCGCTTTTCAGGTGCGTCTCCCTTGAATGGACTTGTCTGTGGTTGGGTCGCCTTTAGGTGGAATGTATCCTGCACAGAAGGTTGGGTGGTGAGATCAATATTTTTACAAGGACTTGTCACTATATTCTTATTATCAACAGTCTTAATCGGGTTTCGAGCTTGTAAAGTAACTTTGTCATTACCTACACGTAGTGTAAGCTTACCTGTTCCTACATCAATTATTGTTCTAGCTGTTTCTAAAAAGAGACGCCTTAGAATTAAGGGTACAAAATCAACTAGGAATATAAATTTATCAATTTTGACAGGCACATCTTCAATTATTCCCTTTGGAAATCTAATGGTCTTATCAGCTAATTGGATGCTCATCTTAGTTTGTTTAGGTTTTCTAAGACCTAGTTGTTTAAACAGTTTGTAAGGCATGACATTAATACTAGCCCCTAAATCAGCTAAAGCATTTTTGACATCTAAGCTACCAAATAAACAAGGAATTGTAAAACTCCCTGGATCCTTCAGTTTGTTGGGCAGCTTATTCTGTAGAATAGCTGAGCATACTGCATTCAGCTCCATATGAGATTTCTCATCTAGCTTCTGCTTGTTTGTCAAGAGCTCTCTGAAAAATTTAACAGCATTTGGCATCTGCGACAGAGCTTCAATAAACGGTAAGTTGATATGTAATTTCTTTAAGAGTTTAAGAAACTTACCTAATTGCTCATCTGCGCGATCTTTCTTTAACGCATTTGGGTATGGGATACGAGGTTTATACTCTTTGATAGTTACTTTTTTGGAATTTACCTCACCCTTACCTTTACTTACTATAGTCTTCTTACATGGCTCTGGGTTGGTTCTGGTCAACCCTTCCTCATCTATTGTATCCACGGCATTGAGTTGCTCTTTAGGGTTAGTCTTAGTGTTGCTTGGTAACCCACCTTGCGGTCTTTCAGAAATTACCTTAGCGAGCTGGCCTATTTGAGTTTCGAGACTTTGAATAGATGCTTGCTGGTTCCTTAGTGCCGTTTCAATATTTTAGAAACTAGTTTCTGATACGACGATAAATTTTATGAGTATTTCCTCAAGGTTTGGCTTTTTCTCTTGTTGAAATGGTGGTTGTTGAAATCCCGGAGGGGGTGGTTGTCTTTGATTTCCTTGTCCTCCCCACGAAAAATTGGGGTGATTCTGACAACCTGCAATGTAAGTGTTACTATAAAGGCTATTTTGAGGTCTAGAGTTATTACCCATATAGTTGGTTTGCTCGGTTTTCATGCTATGTCCATAGGAGGAGTAATCTGGATTGTACATGTTTCCTTGGATTGCGTCACACTGCATCACTGGGTGTGCCTGTGTAGAACCAATAAAACCATCAATCTTTTTATTTAAAAGTTCTACCTGATTAGAAAGCATAGTTACGGCATCAATATTAAAAACTCTTGCAGCTTTTGTCTGCTTTGTCCTCATGACTTGCCATTGATAATTATTCAGTGACATTTCTTCTATCAACTCGTAGGCTGCTTCGGGTGTTTTGTTGTTGATTGTTCCTCCGGCGACTGCATCGATCATCTGCCTTGTCGAGGGATTCAAATCGTTGTGAAAGGTTTGAACTTGTAACCACAGAGGTAACCCATGGTGAGGGCACCTTCTCAAGAGATCTTTGTATCTCTCCCAAGCATCGTAAAGCGTCTCTAAATCCATCTGCACAAAAGAAGAAATATCATTCCGCAATTTAGCTGTTTTGGCTACAGGAAAATACTTAAGTAAAAATTTTTCAGTCATTTATTCCCATGTAGTGATAGACCCTCGTGGTAAAGACTTTAACCATTGTTTAGCTTTGTTTCTCAAGGAGAACGAGAATAGCCTAAGACGAATGGCATCATCAGAAACGCCATTTATTTTGAATGTATCGTAAAATTCTAAAAAGTTGGCTAGATGCGAGTTAGGATCCTCATCCTGCAATCCATCAAACTGAACAGATTACTGTATCATTTGAATAGTATTAGGTTTCAGTTCAAAATTATTTGCAACAATAGTAGGTCAGTGCCTACTAAATTAGGTATAGGATAATCATACATAGTACACGGAGCAGGATTTTGCTCAACAGGATTTGCGGCTACTACAGGAGGTAGCTGATTATCCTGATTTGCTTCCATCTCTTCAGTATGTTCAAGTTTTTCTTCTTGACCTTCTTTTAGATATTGCAAGCTTCTTCTTATCTGTCGGTGAGTTCGCCAAAATGTCGCTTCTAAATCGTCATCAAAAAGTAGTGGTCCTCCCGGGTTTCTTCTACTCATAAACTAGAGATACCTAGAAGGGGAAAAACAAATAAATAAACAAATAAAAATAAAAATTGAAAATTTATATAAATATAAAGAGTAATGGCTAAAGTAATAAAAATCGAGTGTTCCTAATATCTTAGTTCCTCGGCAACGACGCTAAAAACTTGATATGTGTGATATGAAGGAATAAAATTTATAATAATTATCAAACTAGAAACTAACTATTATCACGATTTTAAGGCAAGCGTACCTATCAAACAACAGTATAGCTTAGTGGCAAGACCGAGATATCGTACCCAAGGGAACCAAAAGTACTAGTACTAACTTTCTTTCTATTATTTAACCTAGAAATAAAAGGGGTTTTTATGAAACTAAACTAATTCTAAAACTAAACTATGAATGCACATAAAGTGAATTGGGGAAAAACTCTTAGGAAAAACTGATTGATTTGGACAATACTCAGGGGAGAATCCACCTAGACTTCACTTGTTATCGATTCTTGAGCTAGACAATTTATTCACTTAACTTGATCCGTAGAAATCCCTGATTTATGTTAATACCTCCGTCGAGGATAAGAACAACTAATCATAGGTTGATTAACTGAAATCTCTTTCTAGTTAAAACCCTTAGTCTTGCATTAACTCGATTATGGATTCCCTTATTAGGTTTGACCCTAATCCGGTAGATTTATGTCTCCCTATGTCTAGGGTTGTATGCAACTCCACTTAATTATGCTAGATCTACTCTTAAATAGGGACTTTTGTTCCTCTGAATAAGCACATCAATACTTGAATTAATACCTAGGAATATTAAAATAAGAATTAAGAACACATAATTAAGAACAAATCAGGTATTTATCATATAACTCAAGATAAAATAATAACAAGATCTGTCTTAGGTTTCATCCCCTTCAAGTATTTGGGGGATTTAGTTCATAATTAATAAAGTAAACATCTCAGAAGAATTAAAATAACAAAACATAAGGAACCCAAAAACCCCTGTAGGAATTTGAAGGGAGATCTTCAGTCTTCAGGAAGAATTCAGCTTCTGGGATGGATCAATCGGCTTCCCTTCGAGTAATTCCCTACCTTTAACTCCCCGTCTTGGCAGGAAAATAATGTCCTTTTGAAGTTGCCTCCTAGGGTCTTTATATAGAGTTTAGAATGGCTTTCTTAGCCCCTAAGCAACCTTTTCCGAGTGAAATTAAACTTCCTCACGACAAAGACACGCCCGTGTGCCACGCCCGTGTGGATCAAGGCCCAGGCCGTGTTAGGGTCTGTTAAGGTGGCACGATCGTGTGACATGGCCGTGTGGTAATCCTCCAGGCCGTGTTGTTTTCATACTTTGGCCTATTTTCTCTGTTTTTGGTCTGTTTCTTGTTCTTTTCACTTCCCTATGTTCACCTGAGTAATAAACATGAAATTAAAGGTTTAAGAGCATCAATTTACACAAATTAAGGGTTAATTCATCCAGAATTTGGGCTAAGCATAAGGTAAAAACATGTATAATTTATCATTTATCAGTAAGCTGAGTCTTCATCTTCGGGACATATGCCAGTTGAGGAGGTACGAGTGCCACCAGCAACTGAGACTGGGTCATATGATCGGGCTGCATGGGATGATGCTTTGTCCCAGACAATGCTACGGGTTCTGGAAAGGGTCGCTGGAGCGAGTACGGAGACTGTGAGCCAAAGATCTATTTTTGAGCGACTCCGAGCTAACAGAGCAAAGATTTTCAGGGGCATATCTAGTGTAGCCCCAAATGTGGTCGAATACTAGTTGGAGGCCATAGAGCGGATCATGGATGACTTGGATTGCTCAGTGGAGCAGAAGCTGAAGGAAGCAGTATCTCTGCTCCTACCAGTGGTGGATCACTGTGAGGGATAGTACCCCAGCTGAGCGGGTAACTTGGGAGTTGTTTAAGACAGCCTTCAAAGGGAAGTATGTCAGGGCGAGCTATGTGGACGTCCGAAGGAAAGAATTTCTGAATCTAACCCAGGGCAATAAGACTGTCGCAAGTATGAGGCTGAGTTTTTAAGGTTAAGCCAGCACGATAGTGGGATAGTCGCTACAGAATATGAACGTAGTGTACGGTTCGAGGATGGTCTCAGAGATGAACTAACGGTGTTGATTGCTCCGCAGAGGGAGCGAGACTTTGTAGCTTTAGTGGAAAAGGCGAAGATAGCCGAGGAGGTGAAACGTACGGAACGGTAAAACCGTGAGAAGGACCAAAATAGATTTAGGAGGGATTCTGGACCCTCGGGTGCTGCAGGCAGGAATGTCAAAAGGGCTAGAGTGGACGAACCGGCTCGAGCAGTTCCGGTGAATGTGGTTAGACCACAGGCTTAAGGGGACTATGGTAGAGTGTACCTGGGAGAGTGTTGGAAGTGTACTGGAGCATGTTTTCAGTGTGGGTCCAAGGAGCAGAGAGTCAGAGACTGTCCTCAGAGGCCGGCTCAGACGTAAGTTGCTGAACAGATGGTTGCTCAACAAGTGCGAGGTGGACCACAACCGCCGAGAGGTCGTGGACAAGGTAGGGGCGGCAATGGAAATGGTCGTGGTCGTAGAGCACCGGGCAGTGGTGCTGGAAATGCTGAGGCTCGTCAACCTGCATTGGTTTATACTGCTCGTCGCCGAGAGGAGGTGACGCACCTAACGTCATAACTGGTACATTTTTTATTTCTAGCATGTCATACACTACCTTGTTAGATATTGGTTCTACCCATTCATATGTTGTATGCAATGTATCTGGGGCATTGGGTGTGCACTCTGAGGAAACTGTGAGTGGGGTAACTATGATAAGTCCACTGGGTCACTCGGTTAGAGTAGACAAAATCTTTAGAGATGTGCCTATAGAGACTCAAGGTAGGATTTTCTCTACGGATTTAATGGAGCTACCCTTTAGAGAATTCGATCTCATCTTGGGAATGGACTGGCTTGCTAAGCATAAGGCGACTTTGGATTGCGCTGCTAAATGAATGGTGTTAAAGACTATGAAGGATGAAGAGGTGATGGTTATAGGGGAGCGAAGAGATTACTTGTCCAATGTTGTTTCGGTTTTACGAGCTGAGAAGCTGATTCGCAAGGGTTGCGGGCATATTTGGCATATGTGAGTCAGTCTGATGCTGAGGGTTTGACCGTAGGAGAGGTTAGAACTGTCAAGGAATTTCAAGATGTCTTTTTTGAGAAGCTTCTTGGGTTGCCTCTGAATCGTGAAGTCGAATTTGGAATCGACTTGTTGCCTGGAACGGCTGTAGTGTCCATCGCACCTTACAGGATGGCACTAAAGGAGTTAGTGGAGTTGAAAGCACAAATCCAAGAGCTGTTGGACAGAGGTTTTATTAGGCCAAGTCTGTCTCCATGGGGAGCACCGGTACTGTTCGTAAAGAAGAAGGATAGGACGATACGTATAAGCATCAATTATTGTCAATTGAACAAGCTGATGATTAAGAACAAATACCCTCTACCAAGAATTGACGACTTATTTAACTAGTTAAGAGGAGCTTTGGTATTTTCCAAGATCGATCTTCGATCTGGATATCATCAGTTAAGGGTCAAAGAGGTGGATATTCATAAGACAACATTCAGAACTCGGTATGGTCATTACGAGTTTCTGGTAATGCCGTTTGGATTGACGAATGCACCTGCCTCTTTCATGGATCTGATGAGTCGGGAATTCCAACCTTACTTGGATCGATTCATGGTCGTCTTCATAGACGATGTTCTGGTGTATTCAGAAACTGAGGAGAAGCATGATGAGCATCTCCGTATTGTTTTGCAAGTGTTGAGGGAAGAGCAACTGTGTGCGAAATTCAGTAAGTGTGAATTTTGGTTGCGAGATGTGACGTTTTTAGGTCACGTTGTTTCTGCTGAGGGGATTAGGGTGGATCCTCGAAAAATTTAGACGGTTCTGGAATGGAAGTCGTCGAGATCTGTATCAGAAATTTAGAGTTTTCTGGGTTTGGCAGGGTACTACAGAAGGTTTGTGGAAGGATTTTCAGTGATTGCGGCACTGTTAACGAAACTTTTGAGGAAAGGAATACCGTTTATATGGAGTTGTAAGGTGGTCGCTTATGCATCGCGATAGCTTAAGCCTCACGAAGCGAATTACCCTACGCATGATCTGGAGTTGGCAGCAGTTATTTTTGCATTAAAGATCTGGAGGCACTACTTGTATGGAGAAAAGTGTATTATATACACGGACCATAAGAGTCTCAAGTATTTGTTGACTCAGAAGGAGTTGAACCTTAAGCAACGAAGATGGATAGAGTTGCTTAAGGATTATGACTGTTCTATTGAGTATCACCCAGGCAAAGCGAATGTGGTGGCGGACGCACTGAGTAGGAGAGTTGTAACTGAGTTGAGATCAATGTTTGCTCGTCTGAGTCTTTATGATGATTGTAGCTTGTTAGCAGGATTACAAGTGAGACCAACCTGGATAGAGCAGATTAAGGAAAAGTAGTTAGAGGATGAGTCACTAGTTCCTCAATTCTAACAAGTTGGGAATAGTGAGACTCCTGATTTTGGATTGAACAGTGAAGGAGTTCTGTGTTTTCGAGGAACAGTTTGTATTCCGAAGGACTCTAACTTGAGCCAGTCAATTCTGAAAGAGGCTTATGGCGGTCTGTGTGCTATGCATCCTAGAGGGAATAAGTTGTATCAGGATTTACAAGAGTTGTACTGGTGGCCTGGACTTAAGCATGAAGTACTGGAATTCGTGGGTAAGTGTCTTACATGCTAGCAAGTGCAAGCTGAGCATCAACTGCCTTCTAGACTTTTGCAACCGGTGAAGATTCCACTTTGGAAGTGGGAGAGGGTAACCATGGACTTTGTGAGTGGGCTACCCTTGACGCCTACCAAGAAAGACTCGGTTTGGGTGATTGTGGATAGGTTAACCAAATCTACTCATTTCATACCTGTCTGAACCGATTACTCACTTCAAAAGTTAGCCAAATTGTATGTGGTGGAGATAGTGCGTCTTCATGGAGTGCCAGTTTCGATTATTTCTGATTGGGATCCAAGGTTTACATCTCGATTCTGGCAGAAGTTGCATGAGGCGTTGGGTACACGGTTGGATTTCAGCACTGCTTTTCACCCCCAGACAAATGGACAGTCGGAAAGGGTGATTCAAGTTCTGGAGGACATGTTGAGGGGATATGTTATTGACTTCCGAGGTAGTTGGGAGGATTACTTGCCATTAGCAAAGTTTGCTTACAACAACAGCTATCAGGCGAGTATTCAAATGGCTCCGTATGAGGCGTTGTATGGGCGTAGGTGTTGTATGCCTACTTGTTGGATAGAGTTGGGAGAACTCAGGCTCTTAGGCCAGAGTTGGTGGCAGATACCGAAGACAAGGTTAAGCTAATTAGGGATCGATTAAAGGAAGCATCTAATAGGCAAAAATCTTATGCTGACTTGAAGCGTAAGGAAATTGAGTACTCGGTGGAAGAAACGGTTTTCTTGAAGGTTTCACCTTAGAAGAAGATATTAAGGTTCGGTAAGAACGGCAAGTTGAGTCTGTGATTTATCGGGCCTTATCGAGTTCTTAAACGGGTAGACCCGGTAACATATCAGTTGGAATTACCTCCGAAGTTAGACCAGATTCATGATGTCTTTCATGTATCCATGTTAAGGCAGTATCGATCTGATCCTTCTCATGTTGTACCGATAGAAGAAATTGAAGTGAAAGCTGATTTGACCTTCGAAGAAGAACCTGTGCAAATTTTGGACCATGATGTCAAAGTATTAAGAAAGAAGTCAGTTCCTTTGGTAAAAGTGCTTTGGAGCAATCATGGCAGAGAAGAAGCTACGTGGGAGCCAGAAGAGGCGATACGTCAGCAATACCCTCACTTGTTTGGACTAGGTAAATTTCAAGGCCGAAATTTCTTTAAGGGGGTAGAGTTGTAACGCCCTAATTTTCGGGATTTTGGAGATTTTTGCTTGAATTTAATTTTTGTCTGTTTGGATGTGCTAAATTATGCTTTGAGAGTGTTTAGTAGACCTTTAGTAGGCCTAGGTTTAAGTTGAAGCCGGATAGGATTTTTGAGTTTTAGACTTAAAGGAGAAGGGGTACTGATTAAGTGGGCTTTTAAACAAAAATTGGAAAAATAAGACACAAGTAAGCCTGTGTTAAAGTGGCAAGGTGGCGCCACTTAAAGCACAGGGAGTGGCGTGTCAGTGATTGTAAATGAGCTAAGGTTCGAATCCATAGATGAGCAAGATGCTTCTTTTATTTTACTGCATGTGCAAGGCAAGTGGTGGATCCCAAGTGAAACTCGGAAGGAAAGTGTTTGAAGGGCTCATGGGATTGAATCAAGGAGGATAAGGGGGAGAAAATTTTGGAATTTTGAATGGTAAGCAAGTGATGGCCGAATACGGGGCTCTTTGGGGACATTTTTCGGTTGGGGTCTTTTGGTTTGGCATAATCGACAAGGGTGGTAAAGGGGTGCTAGCCGAATGTGTCTTGGGTTCTGTTGGGATTTTAGTTTCGGTATTTTGGGTGTAAGTGTCGATTTCTTTAGTAGCTAGTCTTCAGGATTTAGCAATTCTTTCTTGCCGAATTAGTGTAGTACCTCTTAGGGTTCTCTGCTTTTTCTCTGTTCTCCTCTCCTTAGTTTTAAAAGCTGAAAATACAAACATCACCTTCTTCTTTAACCGAACCAAGCCTCTACCTCTTCTCTCTTCATTCTTCTCTTCTTCTTCACATTTTCTCCACCGATTGAAGTAACCAACTTTCATGAAACTTTGCTAGCTGATTGTTCTTAAAAAGCCGAAACCCGAATTATCTTGCTAGTTGATTCTTCTTCTTGGCCGAATCTCCATTCTCTCCAACCCTATTCTTCAAAAAACCGAAACTCACAACTCTTTCATCCCTCTGTCGACATCTTCTCTCTGTTTCATAGACTTCTATTCTCCTTCTTGTTTCTACAAAAGCCGAAACCTTCATACCTTATAGTGATTTCGGAAACTGAATCTTTTGATCACTTAGATCTATTTTCTACTCGTGTTTTGGTTAGATCTACAATAGATCTGGACTAGGCTGGTATTTGGGGACTCTTTTTTGGCAAAACCAAATGGTGATAAGTATTTGAAACACCTTTCTTTCGTAACCTTGTGGTTCAAGAAAAGCCGAAAAACCCCTAACTCTTTAGGGTGGCTGTCGATTTTGGCTAAGATTTATGCTAGTCTTTTCTTTCAGTTCTCTTGTGTTCTAGTGTGGGAGAAATGCGATCTAACAATGAGCATTGGAGGCTAAGACTGCTTGAGCAATCTAGATCTAGATCTAGTGGTTAGAATCGACAAAGGTAAGAGGCTAATGATACTCTATTATGGCCAAATAGGTACATTGAGTTGATGGTGGTTATTCAATTGAATTTTTAGTTAACAGTGCAGTTTAAATGATTGTAGGATATTCACGCAAGGGACTTCTGAGTATATTGCAAAATAGGTGTGTAATCGACACCCTCTAGTAGACTAGATCGGCAAAAGCCGAAATGCCGAAATTCCAGCATTTCGAGGGCTTGCGAGCGTGCAAGCGCTCGTGGGTCGGTTGAAATGGTAAAGTTGGTGATCGCGTATGGTAAGTCGGTTGTGTGCGTGATTTCGTGCACGTTAGTGGTTTTGGGCCTCGAAGGTCGAATTTGGACCCAATGGGCTTACGGACCCATATGGGTGAAAACGAGCGGTAAGTGTATTATGGTAATTTTGACGGTTAAGATCTGCTAAAATGGGTATAGAATTGGACTTAGTGGTCTGTAATAGCTAGTGGATTCCGTCGGGCACATTAGGGGGTTTTTAAGGCCCGATAACTCTGTAATAATGAAATGGACAAAATAAGTTACTTGGACAACAATAGGTCTGTTAGTATACTGTAATGAGCATAAAACCCTAAAATCTAGTTAATTTACTGAAATACCCCTTAAGGGTGGAAATTACTGTTTTACCCCTAGGTGCTAAAAGACCATTTTACCTCTAGGGTTAAGTTGACTGATTTGCATGCTGTTATTTCTGATACTCTGTATGCCATGTCATGATATATTCTGTTGCATGGGATTGGGTTATATTGACGGAGGAAGTGCTTAAGTGGCAAAGCCACGTATACTGTTAGAGGCTCTGCCCCGTATTACTGTTTTAGTGGCTTGGCCACGTTATCTGATTAAGCAGCTAAGCTGTGACTGTGGTGTGTAGGGCTGGGTGGGTTGAGTTATTCCCCACATGGTGTGTAGGGCTGGTACAGTCTAGGATATGATCGTGTGATACACATGGGTAAGTTACCTTGGCGTGTGCCCAGAATGTGTTTAAAAATAGTATGGGTGCAATTTTCACACGGGCTAACACACTACCTACAACACGATAATGTGAGAGCATTTTGAGTGTCACACGGATTGACACAAGGCTTGCAACACGGCTGTGTGATCCAAATCAAACACTTACGCAGTCAATGCACACGGGAGTCTAGGATAGTCACACGAGCTGGGCTCTATCAACGACCTGGACACACGGTCATGTGATCCCTGATTTAAAATTTTTTGAATTTACCTGAAAGCTTTGATATGTTTCGATTTGGTCATTGAACGTCTGTAACTTATTTTTAGGGTTTTGAAAGCTCGACTTTAATGTCGTAATAGAATGTTTTATATCATTATGGATATTATATGTAATTATGGAATTAAATTGATAATTGAATACTATTTGTTATGCAATGTTCTGACTTGTACGATAATACTCTGTAACCCTATTCTAGTGATGGAAACGGGTATTGAGTGTTACAGTGTCAGTGGCTACGATGTGACATCCCGGTGGCCGATGATGGTTGGTCTTCGGTGGTTGAAAAATGGAAGAGTTACACTCTTACTAGGACTTTACCAAAGAATTTGATTTCAAATTAATTATTTCAAAAATAATATTATTTTAATAGTTTAATATTAAATTTAATTTAATAGTTATCTTAATTGTAACACCCCAAACCCGACCTAGATGTTATGGCCGAATCTGGCGATCTAGTGATGTCGCATGAAATGGGGTTTGAAATCAAGATTGAAAAGTTAAAACCGTTCCAGTTAATTAGCTTTTATTTAATTCAAAAAAACGTGAACTAGCTTATTTGCCTTAAAACATGTCTTTTAAGCAGAAGCTTTTGAAACCAATTATTTTACGAAAACGAAAATCTTAATTTTTAGAAAAACTGTATTTTGTTGACTTACAATTTTTAAAATTTTTTTTAAAAAATCCATAAAAACAGTATAAAACCCCAAATTTAAATCAAACAATCCAAAGTCTCAACATTACAATAATAAATACCCAAAAAAATATAAAATCAAAAGCTGTAATAAAGCAGTTCAGTGGTGGTGGTTACCGTCAAGCCCTCCGCTGCACCGGTCCGCCTAAGTCTGGGGATTACTTGTACACATTAAACAGAAAAAGGGGTGAGTTTGCGCAAACTCAGTGTGTAATCCCCATAGAAAACATACATACAAATACACATCAGAAAATAATCAATTACAGTTTGGGGCCTGAGCCCATTACAGATTTAGTTTGGGCCTTGGCCCGTTCAGATACAGTCTTAGATATAATTTAGGGCATTTGCCCATCTCAAATACAATATGCAATAGCAAAAAATCAAAATCCTACCCACAAACCTCTACACACCATCTCCATCCATCCTTACACACCATATGGGGATTAAATCAACCCACCCATCTCTACACACCATGCTGTATCGAAATGCGGCACACAATAAAAAATTTGCAACAGAGCTGCTAGACAACAGGCTTAATAGCCTTTCAGACACTTCCTCCAAATAACAATAACCCACTCCGATGAAATGCAACATACAAAAGATGTCATGCTGTTACGCAATTACAGTACATACATTCAGATATCATAATTCAAGCTTGGTACAGAAATCAAACAGACAGATTACTCATATAAGGGTCTAAGTAGGGCTTACCGACACTTCAGTAGGTCCACAGTCGACTTGGGCAGCCCGTCCAACCTTAGACAACTTTCAGAGAAATGGGCTCACATGCCCATATGGCCTGCCCATGTGGGCCCACATGCCCTTGTGGCCCACTCGGCCCAAATTGGCCTTCGCCGTGTAATCCATTTTTAATATAACTAATGCTAGCTATATGTTCATATATGTTTTCACTATTTACTTATATGTTCATTCAAAGCTATCTACTTGAGTAATTGTTACTAAATTATTTATATTTTGAGCTACAGAGTTCCAAATTAAGATCGACTTGACGTTTTTGAAACTAGACTCAAATACCTTTCTACCATAAAATTTTCAGAATTTATAGTTTATCAAATAAGTACAGTAAAATCTTCAAATTTATCCCTATTCTGCTATTTGACAACTTCAACCTTTCCTTACTAAAAATTATTTATCTCTTAGTACGGAATTTGGATGATGTTTCCATTTATTTCTCTTGAAAATAGACTCATTAAGGATTTAAACATATAAATTTAAGCCCATAATTATATTTTTACAATTTTTGATGATTTTCCAAAGTCAAAACAGGGGAACCCAAAATCATTCTAACATTGTCTCACAAAATTCACTATATCTTAGAATTTACAATTTCATTGCTTACACTGTTTCTTTCATAAAAAAACTAGACTCAATAAACTTTAATTTCATATTTTATTCAACCTCTAACTCAATTTCCACTATTTTTGATGATTTTTCAAAATTAGACTACTGCTGCCATCTAAAACTATTTTAGTGCAATATGTTGATTTCCAAATTATAACACCCTTATTTCCTTTCTCTACAATATTTTCCATCATTTTCTCTTATTTCTCGACAGCAAGCAATTTCGGCTTTTCGCTGAATATCATTTTCTGTGTTTCAGGTACACACCAGTATCGTTTTCGTTGCTTATGCAATCCCGAGATCACCAAAAACCCTCTAACTTCGCACAATTCCACCACTACTCAACACGAGGGAGATAGTAACTGAAACAATTCACTACTGTAAAAATAACAATTCCTCATTAACGAATAGTTCAACAAAGTTAAGAACAATTCAAAGCCAAAACTACTTGCCCAAACAACACAACAAAACGCATACCTTATACGCTTACCAAACGATCACCACTTCGAGTCAAATCGACGAACATTAATTCCAACCTCACGATCAACTCTTAAACGGTCAACAAAACACCCTTTAATCCATTATCCAAAGTAATATTCGAGTTTAATAAAACGGAAACTTACCGTACAACACAATTGCACACTTACATAAAGTGGAAAAGATGAGGAAAGACAATGAAAACGGAAGGGGAATTCAAAGGAAATTTGGTAGCAAGGATTTTATTTAGAACAAAAGAGGAAAACCAAAAATTAAGAGTGGGGGAGAAGAGAGAAAACGTCAGAGAGCAAAGGAGGGAAAAAGGGGGATTTTGGCAGAAGGGGAAGAATAATGTTAGAAAGGTGGAAAAGAGTCCAAATTTTGAAAGAAAACTAAAAAAAAAGATAATGCCTAAAAAATCTAGTAACTCATCTCCTTAATTCTCTCCCTAACCTCCCACAATAACTCCACTACTCGAAATTTCAATTTGACTAAGACTCCACCACGCCACACGACCAAGCAACAAAAATAATTCCCTTGCTCATGCAAGAACTTAAACTCCAAACCTCCCAGACGCTAAAACACACCTTAGCCACTAGACAAACAAGCCCATTCTGATATATTTTTACCAATTTTTAACTATAAGCCTACTGACCAGAGATAGGGCTTTATCCATAAAAATACCAAAATTTTTCCAAGTCAAGGCTTGAACTTGAGACCTTATACACACACCTAGAACACTTAACCATTGAAGCAAACAATATTTTATGTCATATTTTTACAAAAACAAACATATACATTTTGGGGCATTACATTAAAAGTATTTTATTAATTTAATATTAAAGTGATTACCTTAATATTAAATTTAATTTAATGTTTCTTTTATAGATAAATACTTTATTATTTAATAAGATTTAATATTAAATTTAATCTAATATTTATTTTCATAAATATTATATTAATTTAATATTAAAGTGATTAAGTTTAATCATAGTTGAACTCTCTAAACTCTCCCTATATAAAGAGAGCCTTAGGTCATTATTTACACACACTTGAATTCAAGAGAAAGTTGAAGAGAGAAAATTCTCTGAAGAGATTATTCCAGAAAATTTATAAAGATATTTTTCTGATTTACAACTGACCCAAAAGTTTAGAGAAATTGCAAAATTAACCCACTGGTAATTTTTCTGAAAATTGTTTTGATTCGAAACGAGCCCACACTTGGTAGACGTAAGCTTGAGGATAGCGGAGAAGACTTGTAACACCCCTAACCCGTATCTGTCGCCAGAATAGAGTTATGAGGCATTACCGAAGTTTTATAGAACATGTACAATTAAATCGAGTCAAGTACTATTCATTTTCTGAGTTTCATCAACACGTCCCTTGATTGGACCCTGAGGCCCAATACATGCATTAGAATCGAGTTGGGACTAAATCGGGAACTCAAAGAATTTTTCGTAAAATTCTAAAATTTTTCTCACATTTAGGAGTCACACACCCGTGTGGTGAGGGACACATCCGTGTGTTGAGGCCGTGTGGCTCACATGGCCAAATGACATGCCCATGTCTCAGGCTGTGTGATAACACACGCTCGTGTCTCTTACCTGTGTAACTCTCTGTCTTACAACCCATGAAGAAATTGAAGTCACACACCCGTGTGCTAGGCTATGTGGTTAATTTAATTTTTGAAAATTAGGTGCAGGTTTCAGACGGCCAAGAGACATGCCCGTGTTCTAGGTCTTGTACCTCACACGACTGAGACACACACTCGTGTCTCTGCCCATATGCTCATTTTAAGCATTCTGTTTCTCAATTCTTAGGATGCAGGGGACACATGGCTAGGCTACATGCCCATGTACCAGACACACGCTCTAGACACATGCCCGTGTGTCTACCCGTGTGAACAAAATAAGGTTATTTTCTAGGCCTTATTCCTTACCCTTTTTTATCCAAAATCTGCATAAAACTTTACCAATACCAACCAAGCAATTCAAGCATTTAAGTTCAACCAAATTTATCATTCAATATGTTATATTTTCACTTATTCACTTATTTCAAATCTTACCTCATTTAACACACATATTTAATCTACCAATTCAAATCATACCAACATACATGTAAAACCATAATTTACTTTATAAATATACCAAAATCAAGTCATCACTAGCCATACCAATAGCTAGTTTGCATTCAATCATTTCAACATATACATTAGCCTTACTAGCCTATACATGTCATTATACCAAATAAGATCCATATTTATACCAAAATGAGCTAGAGGATAGTGTGATGTTGCTCCAACGGTTTCCAACTTTCACGAGCTTCCGAGCACTATAAGATAAAGAAATAAAACCTAGTAAGCATGTAATGCTTAGTAAGTTCATGTAACAAGAATCTAACTTACCATGTATTTTTGTGCATCTTAATCACATACATAAATATCCAAATAAGTGAATTATTATCTTATCACACAACTTAAACAATTCAAGTTAGTCAAATAACTTCACATAATCTCATTAACTTAGATGAGCTCATCATATCATGTTTTCCACATGCTTATCATTTTCCATGTCACATATACATTTTTAAGATAAATTTATTCAAATTCCATTAACCCTTTCCAATTTTTACCTGTTGAATTTATTGGAATATTGATGGATACTCTTATGTAGTACACTTAAAGTGTACGAAACTCTCGAGCCACCTTTTCAAGTCATTCGGGTAAATTGTGTAACATGTATCATAAAGCTAATCCGGGCTAATCAGATATGCTCATAAGAGCCATGTCTTATGTAATAGTTCGCAAAGAACTTTTAACCGGGAAAGTCGTGTAATAAAAGCACCGGATAGCCATATCTTATGTACTTCGTGCGAGTCATGTCTGGAAGCTCACACAGAGCTGCGTTTGTGTCTGCAACATATGCAAGATCACAACCGATCAATCATCATAATGCTTACAAAGAGCCATGTTTGTGTCCGCAATGTATGTAAGATCACAATTGGGCAAGTCCTGTATCAAGATGTTCACACAGAGTTACTATAGTCTACAACTTATGCGGATTTACTACCGATCACTATACTCGTAGAACTTTATCTCATAATGCTCGAGAAACTTATCAGGATTACTCGTCCGAGTAAATCCTGTCTGCAACACATACAGAATCACGTTCACACTAATCCATCGAATCTCCTTCATTCAACCGGGACTTATTCATTTTCTCATGTAATGCATTTTGTATATTTAACATTTACATAAACATTCATATCATGTAACATGTAATTCAAACATTTTATTATTCAATATTAAGTTACACGAACTTACCTCGACACTTGTCTGTACGAAAATCTACTAATCCGAAATCTTTTCCTTTCCTCGATCTAAGTTCGTATTTGAGTTTTTAGGATCTATATAAATGAATTTATTCATTAATTTATCATATTCCATATTAATTTGGACTCAATTTATTACTATTTTGCCCCTAAACTTTTCATAAATTTTAATTTTGTCCCATAGGCTTGGAAAATGAAATTTAAGCAATCTAATCTTTGTTCCAAGCCTAACCAAAATTTCCATATATCATTTACAGCACTTATGATTCACAAAATTCAAAATTTTTCTTTGAATTTCACAACTTTATAATTTAGTCCCTAAATCTCAATTTCATGCAAATTCACTTTGTAGAAATTGTTTATCTACTAACAACCTTTCATTTTCTACCATAAATTTCAAATTTTCAGCAAGTTTATCCATGGCACAAACTTTGTACTTTGATAACTTTTCAAATTAATCCCCAAAATAAAAAGAATATGTTATCCCGATCTCAAAAATATAAAAATTACTAAAAACGAGACTTGATTACTTACCTATTTATGCCAAGAAAGTTTTCTTCCTCTCTCATAGGGTTTCCATCAAAGTTTTGGGGATGAAGATGAATAAAATGATGATATTTTCTTTTTAAGTAATTATCATCTTTTAATTATTTCTAATTCCAATTTAGTCATTTTCTTTTTCCCAATTTCCATGGATGATTAATCCATAAACATCTACTAACTTTTAATTAATGGTATAATTCCATATAAGGACCTCAAGTTTTGAATTTCATAACCAATTAATCCTTCTAGCTTCTAGAATTCAACTTCTACATTTTACGCAATTTAATCCTTTCTCTAATTAATCACTTAATCGGTAAAATTTTCCCATCAGTATTTTCATACAACTTTCCTATCATAATATAGACCATGCAATAATATTTAAATAAGTTTTCTTCCTAGCTTGGATTTGTGGTCCCGAAACCACTATTTTGATTTCACTGAAATTGGGCCGTTACAAGACAACTCAGTCGAAGTGCTCATCCTAGACAAATCAAAAAGGTACAATTTTGATTAAGTGTTTATTACTTTAGATATCACAACTAAGATCTTGCTTTGGAAAAAAATTTAAAACTTTGGTTTTTCTCTAAATTTATTTTCCGTTGCGTTTTCCAAACCCCTTTTTTTCAACAGTCATAACCCTTGAATTAAAAATAATCGTATAACTACTAATTCTATGATAGGATAGTGTGAGCTTCAAGGCCATCCTGGCTTAACAAGTTTCGCAATGTAACGATCTACAATAAAAAGGGAAAATAAACAAGGTAAGCATATAGGATGCTTAGTAAGTTCATAGGTACTAAACAAAACTTACCTTATCTTTTATCTAAATTCAAATAGCTACCATAACTTGGCATAGTTTGGCTAGACATGACAATTCAAAACAACAACAAGGTGAGCTTTAACTTATAATCAAAACCATATGATATCACAATCACTTATCATACCAATTCATGTTATTTTACTTAACCAATCCCAAAACTTATTCAATGAAGAGAAGATACAGTTACATGTATGTCAAATTCAATATTACAATACATTGCTCATGCTCAATTCAATATTATTTTGGTTTGAACATTAAGTTCATATCATCCTATTTCAATTTTCTCATTTTTACATCAACTGCTTCGCCCAATGAAACCTAGTAAACAAACTCGAATTCATAGGTAACTACACTATACCAGTTGCTCATTCAAGCTAAAAATATATACATGTCAGGTTACCTATCCAAGCTAAACCTTTAAAATGACATATTAGGTTGCTCGTCCGAGCTAAACCTGTGTCACATGTAATTGAAAATTTGCAAAAAATGTTGGACCTCGGTAACATTTGTATTAATCTCGTATAGGCGCGCACAAGACCTTATTGGCATGCTAATTGTATCCTAACCTTTACTAAGTTCACACGGGCATCTTTTATACATATAAACATTTCTTTTCAGTTTAGTCCAATTCTAGCCTTTAGAACCAATTTAAAACTAATTAATCCACAATCAAACACATATACTCAAATAAAATACATAACAACCTAAATAAATAAATATCATATGAACTTACCTGGTCGAAACATCAAATAAGTTGACTTTTCAAGGACTGCTCTACAATTTTAGCTTTTCCCTAATTACCTTCGGTTCGATCCAATTCTTAATCTATACAATTATTCCATACAATCTATCAATACCAAACATTTTCACATTATATCATGACATGGATGAACCTGGATAATCTTATTTTTTTAATCCCTCTAAAGTTTTATATTTTATTTGATTTAGTCTCTAAAATCTAAATAATCATATTTTTCAATTTTGAGCCTCGATTTAAAAATCGACTTCAATTACATTCATTAGAGACCCTCTACTTTCTATTTATACTAAAATTTCATGAAACTTTTACATTTTATTCACTTTAGTCCTATGTACAAAACTAATAATTAAATGTTACAATCTAGTCTTTTTTTCATAATCTAAGTGTAAAATCTATCAATTTAACACCAATTTCTTCAAGAAAATAACAATGGAAACTTTCAAAAACTTTAGCAATTTTACAAATTGGTACATGGACTAGCTAAATTAAGCTCTCATGACCTTAAAAACATAACAATTACAAGAAAAGGACTTAAAATTGCTTATCAATCAAGGGTCGAATGCTTTGAGCTTCAAAATGGTTTTCCTTTAAGTTTTTATGCTTAAACAGTGAGGAAGAAGAAAGAAAAGATGACAAGTTTGCACTAATTCATCTTTTTATACCATGATTAAAATTTTATTAATTTTAATTAGCCTTACTTAATTAACTTACTAATCATGTTTTAATGTTTAAGCCACTATCATCCCTAACACATATTCCAAAATAGTTTAATTTTTATTTTGGACTTTTAGTTAATTGCAATTTAAGTCCCTAAGTCTTTGACCAATTAAAAATCTATAACAATTAAACTTTTACAATTTAGTCCATGCACCTAAGTTAACGATTGATTCTGCACAATTACCAGAACAAACTTTAAATTACTAATACAACATCCTTGTAAATATTAATATTTAATAATAATGAGCTTATCTTACAAAAATGAGGTTTCGAGACTGCCTTATCCGATACCACTGAAAATCGAATTGTTACACATATTACATTCATATAATAATAAAATGATAGTTTATATTTATAGATAATAAGTATAAATGATATCACTCTACACTTAATAATAATAATAATAATAATAATAATAATATATTTATAGAAATATTAATAAGAGAGAATTATGTTTAGTGGATCAAAAGCTTTGTAAAGAAGTTGAAAACGATAAAAGCGGGGGCGAAGTGAGAGTATAAAAAGAAAATAATTATATAATTTTATAAATCAGTTTTCTTTTTATATATTTCCCTTTTCTTTACGCTCTCAACAAAGAAAGCTTTGCGTTCTCTGTTTAGGGGGGTCTTCTAGTTGATGAATTAGAAGAACCCCAAACTTAAATATTAAAGGGAAAAGGTGAAAAATCGCTCAATTGGATTTAATGAGTCCCTTTGGGGATTATGACAAAATTCATCATTTTTTGTACGTCTTCTTAATGTTTTGACTTTGAATTTGCCTACCGTTGAAGAACGCTTGTGCTCTTAGTTTATTCGACTTCCATCCATTGTCATTGCTGAATCACGTCTTGAACAAAAATTCTTTAAAAAGACTTTCTTTTTGAGGGTTTTGGGTGTGATAGATTCTTCTTTGGAGCCAACGAAATAAAGGGTCTCGCTGTTTTTCTTGTTGTTTTGCATCCTTGAATAGATTATTCAATTTTTATTCACCAAAAAAGAAAGGAAAAAAAAAAGCAAAAGGGTGTGAGGGAATATATAGCTTTATAGAACTAAAATTTGTTTGAAACGTTTTGCGTTAATTTTGGGATCTTACCTGATCTAGCTCTCTTTTGTAATCTTCTTCCACCGTTTGCTGCAGGTTATTGATTTGTTTGCGGTAAGCCATTTTCTCCACTTGTTTGATTCTTCATCTTGTGTTCTTTGAGAGCCTGTAGCTCAGTCCTTATCATGAATTTTATTGGAGTCTTCAGCTGGAATAAATCTGTCTTTTTTTTAACCTTCCCTTTCTCTTTATATCCACTTGGTTTGGGGAAATTTGTGATGTTTCTAACTAATGTTTAGCTTAAGCATTATGGGGTAAAACAATGTCAGGTTGTTGATTTTGATTGCTATTGTTTAACCTGGTTTGACTTGCTTAGCCTATACAGCTATGTTAGCATTCTTCTCTTCATGGCTGTTTTTAATCCACTTTGACTTATGATCTTCTGTCAGCCTTTATTCATTAATGATTCTTCACTAAAAGCATGAATTCCATAGTTTCCTCTTTTGGCATATATTTATATTTACTGCAGTTTCAAATATATATGTATGTATATCTTTGTTTTTATTTGCTTCAATGCATGTTGTACTTGCAGGCAGAAACCTTATTGATTATGAGCAGATAACATCCTGCATTATGGATTGGATTAAAAAAATTTTTAAGGGCTCTGGCCAAAAAAACTCAGAAGGACATTATCATGGGGATTATGCAGAGGATCCTCAATTTTATGCACCATCTGGCACAGCGGTATTATATCTGTTACTATTTCTATTCCTACATGTTCTCGACTTTTTTGATGACTGGATTCCCATCATGCTACCTGTAATGCCGTTGATAGTACATACATAAAGGACCTATTACTTAAAGGCTTTTACTAGGGTGTGTTGAAAACATATTAGATTTAGACTATGAATCATGGGTTGTATCAATGGATGCTTTTGTGCACAAATATGTTAATTGGACTGTTTTATTTTGGTTAATTAGCTTCTAATATGATTTCTATGTTATACCTTGGTTTCGACCTTGATGTAGGACATGTGGCAGGAGCATGAGAATGAAGAGATAGATCGAGCTATTGCCCTATCCCTTCTAGAGGAAAGTCAGAAGGAGAGAAACATAATAAGTGAGTAGCATGTATACCGGATGTTAACATGAATGTTCTTTTCTGCTTTTTTTTTTAATGATATCATTGAATTAGTTGCCAGTAGGATGTTTTTCTCTGCCCTACATGTAATCTAACACTCCATAATTTAAATTATTAAGTTTCTCGAATTATTGAGTAGATGATGAATCTCAACTTGAGGAAGATGAGCAACTTGCGAGGGCTATACAAGAAAGCTTGAGGTTTGAACCTCCTCCCCAATATGAAAATGCAAATACATTCCAGCCAATTCCAATCCATTTTCCGATGGGATACAGGTATATGATATGTCATTGACTACAATAAATATTTCACCCCTTGCGTATCTTTGAGCTTTTATCCTTGCAAATATATGCTAATAATCTTTTTGTAGGATTTGTGCTGGCTGCAATACTGAGATTGGTCATGGAAGATTTTTAAATTGCCTCAATGCATTTTGGCATCCAGAATGTTTCCGTTGCCATGCTTGCAACCTTCCAATTTCTGATTATGAGGTACAAATTTACATTCTTAGCAGGCCTTTTGGTAGCAATCAACGTTGCTGTCTGGTTCTTTCACTAGATGTTTCGTCAATGAACAAGCTAATTTAGAGGCCCACCTTTTTCTGCAGTTCTCTGTGTCTGGGAATTATCGTTTCCATAAATCTTGTTATAAGGAGCGCTACCATCCAAAATGTGATGTATGCAGCCACTTTGTAAGCTTTCTGGCTTATGCTCTAATTTGTTTCATTTGTAACTCAATGCATAAATGTTAAAGGTGGTATTATATATGATATGATTTCTGCATATTTCAGTGAATTTATTTATATTTTGAGTGTTAAATGTCAACAATGAACTTATAGTAATACCTAATCACAAATGTGTTTTTCATTTTTTCTGCATGCTTTTTACCTCATAATGACATTCCAAGTGCTAAATAAACCTAAACCTGAAGGTCGTACAAGTACATGTGAATACCATGCAATAGAGTCATGCATATATGATGGCATGAAAAGTAGTTCATAGTTTATGTCACCCTATGTAGTTCTGAGTTTAAACTAGGTAAAGCAATAGAATGAAACTTGGAATTGCAAAAGGAAATTTAAGATATAGGAAACCCATATCTGCCTATCATGTGCAAATCATTGTATATTGTTTTTTTTAACTAATGTTGAACCAGCAGAACATAAATTTACTGCAAGTCACTCATTGCTGGTTGGTGTTGTCTTTCGGCATATATACTTTTGACAGATTCCAACAAACCCTGCTGGTCTTATTGAATATAGGGCACATCCTTTTTGGATCCAGAAGTACTGCCCCTCTCATGAACATGATGGTACTCCACGATGCTGCAGCTGTGAGCGAATGGAGGTGAGTATGATGACAAGCTCTTATTTAAATTAGCAATGTTAAATATTGGTTACTATTTCCAAAAATGAAGAGAAAAAAAGGTTAAAAGCTTCACACTTTTGCTCATCATATACAGCCACAAGACACAGGATATGTTGCCCTTGACGATGGACGGAAGCTCTGCCTAGAGTGTCTGGATTCTGCAGTTATGGATACCAAGGAATGCCAACCCCTTTATCTTGATATACAAGAGTTTTATGAAGAGTTAAACATGAAAGTGGAGCAGCAAGTTCCATTACTCCTAGTTGAAAGGCAGGCGTTAAATGAAGCCAGAGAAGGAGAAAAGAATGTAAGCTATGTTTATAGATTTTAATTGGAATGTGAGGCTTTAAACCGGAGTTCTTTGGGCATGCTTCTGCTTATAGATGTTTTCTGGAACTACCATGTTTTCAATCTTTTCTTACTGCTTAATGAAAATACTTGCAAGGACTTGGGTGTGTCGCATATGAGTGTGTGTCCACCATGGTTATGTTTGTTTTTTCTATGTTTTTCCTCATGTATTTAGAGGCTCATATCTCTATATCCGATTCTAGATATGTGTTAATTTAAGAAAAAAATGAAGAGTCAGAGCAGTACAGCTTGTGAGAGGAAGTGTTCATCTCTTCTTTACTTGTGTAATGATTGCATTCTAAAAATTGTGTTGGGCAGGGCCATTATCATATGCCAGAGACTAGAGGACTCTGCCTTTCTGAAGAACAAACTGTCAGCACTGTAAGAACATATGAAATCCTCTATATATAACTTTGAAATTTTCCATTGGAAGCTTTTGCATTGCTCAAAGATTTATGCCATGTTCAACCTGAAATCATCAGATTCTAAGGCGACCAAGTTTTGGGACTGGAAATCGAGCCATGGACATGATAACAGAGCCATACAAATTGACACGTAGATGTGAAGTGACTGCTATTCTCATTTTATATGGCCTGCCTAGGTATTGAATTATTTTCCATAATTGCTTCTACATAGCCTCTTTGTTGTCTTTCTAATTTCCAGAAACCTTTGTGCCCTTTTTTCGAATCTTGCATATTTGTAGCAGATGATGCTGACTTTGATGTTACACTTAATACATCAAGTAATGTTTGAGGTAGTTGATGAGAAATTGAAAATCTTGTTTATGTAGGTTACTGACGGGGTCGATCTTAGCGCACGAGATGATGCATGCATGGATGCGAATTCAAGGTGCTTTCCATTTCCAACATAATATGTCGTGTTTCAATTTTGGTTTCGAATCTAGAAACATTTTGACAAAATTGCTACATGTTTTCAGGTTTCCAGACTCTGAGTCAGGACGTGGAGGAAGGTATTTGTCAGGTATTAGCGCACATGTGGATAGCTATGCAGCTCGATTCTTCTTCGAGCAGCGATGTTGCGTCGACATCATCCTCGGGTTCTAGTAGAATAAGGAAAGGCAAAAGACCCGAATTTGAGAGGAAGCTGGGTGAGTTCTTCAAGCATCAAATAGAATCAGACACATCGCCCGTATATGGAGATGGGTTTAGAGCAGGGAATCAGGCAGTTTATAAATATGGACTTAGAAGAACTCTTGAACATATACGGATGACCGGCAGATTTCCTTACTGAAAACCCCTATACCTCACTGTTTTTTTTCTCTATTCTTTTGAAAGCTGTTTCATATGAATTTGATAGGTGGCAGAAGATAGAGATGAAGTTTCAGTAGAAGATGACAACATGGATGGGTTACACGCACGCACACACACACACACACACACACATATATATATATATAGCAGAAAAGAGAAAATTATTCTTTCAGAAAAATCCTGATCTTCTTTCGCACATGCTTAGTACGCAACTAATTTACAACATAAAAACAATTAGAAATTAAAATAACTCAACAAATTAATTCAAAAATAAAATAACCCAACAAATATAACTATTCACCCTAATTGATAAATATTTATTGAGAGTTATAAAATTAAAAAAATATTATATTTTTTATTTTTTTTCGTCTTTAAATAAATAATTACAAATACAAATATTGAGCACAATCTATAAAAACAGGGTTTATCATATTTCATGAATTAATGTTATCAAATTTCATTCCTACATGGAAACCATGTATATGAATAAAACAACAAAACAAGAATAAATTTAAATAGATTACTACTTGTGATTAAAAGTATTAATTGATTAATTTGCTACTAAAAATCTTACATTTCAATCTTAATTCCAGAATACTCCTTTATTCTTTTTTTTTTTTTTTTTTGAACAAGACGACTACAAGGGTCAACACATTTTATTACGTAACATCGCTTATTACAGTATTATGGATTTCCTTAAGATAATCCATATCAAAAAACCACATTTTAACTTCACTACACATTTTGATACTCCTTTACTTTTTACATAAAAAGAATGGCTGCAAAAATTTCATGAATACACAGCATTATTACTAAATTAAGCATGCATAAATAAACATCAACACAATTAAATTAACACCACCACCAGAGCATAATTGAATCCATGTATTTTTTAGCAGGCGTACATACACATAAACATATTTGCATATCACATCATGTAATACACATGTATATACAATACAATCCTAATGCACACACGACACCATGCCAATGTAACCACAAATACATATTATATTACTAGAAACTTTATGACGTGTAGGGATGTGGAAATCATGTATTTAGAGTACAGATTTATGTTTAAAAATGACATACAAAAAAAAATGAAATGTTTGATTTGAAACTAATTATTAATAATAACACATGAAATATGTAGGATGTTAAAAGAAAAAAATTAGATTAAGTCGCATCTAAAATGAAATTTAAGCACATGAGTACATCTGATTAAAAATACTAAATGAATATAATTATTTATCATTGTGTTGTCATTAATCCTAAATTAGTGTAAAGTTAATTTGTGACACCATCTCAATCAACAACATTATTAATATAGATACAATTGATGGGGGCAATAAAATGTGCATAATAAAATTAAAATGTATAAATATATTCAAATATAATTTTGGTTGAGTGGTAAGTCTAAGGTTTTTTTAATCCAATCGGCTTGGGTTCAAATTTTATTCTATGCATACTTTTATTGGTTTTTTAAAAAAATCAAATAATATAACCTATTTTAAAGGGAATATAAGAATTATCCTAAAAACTAAGGTTTTAGGCACCAATAAATTTTTGTCACATCATCAAATTTTAAAGACATGAAATTATTATTATATACTCATCCATAGAGAAATTATTTTATGGACCCTTCCAACCATATTATTCATGGCCACTTCTCAATTATTTAACCACATTTCAATAATTTTTTTCATGTCATTAACACATGATTTTAATAGTTTTTTTTTTTTACCATGAACCCCAAATTCTAAACCCTAAATCTAAAATCTCAAACCACAAACCCATAACCCTAGACTCTTGAACTCAAACCCGAACCCTGAATACTAAACTCATAACTCGTAACCCTAAACCCTAAATATAAACCTAAACCTTAAATTCTAAACCCAAAACCTTAAATCCTAAACCCAAACCCTAAATCTTGGGGTTCAAGGTTCTGGGTTCAGGATAAAATAATTACCAAAATTAAGTGTTAATGACGTGAAAAAATTGCACAAAAATTATTAAATTTTTTTTAAAAAACTAGTTGCACAAAAATAAAATTAAAAATATTAACTTATGAAAAAAATGATTAAAATTTGTAAAAGAAGAAAATTCGTTTGTTTATAATTTAAAAAATTAATTATTTAAGTAATTTAATTAAAATTAAATTAAGTTGGAGAAGATATTAGATATAGATGAGTGTATAATAATATTTTATTATCTTTAAAATTTAATGAGATGACCCTATTTTATTTATGCTTAAAAACTATATTTTTTAACATCGTGCTAATATAATTTATTTCATATTTTAAATACTAATAGGGATTCAAATAATTGTCTATAAAAAATGCACATATAACGATGTATATACATTTATTTATATCTAAATATATACACATACACCTAAGATCTTATAGTAATTCATGAAATGTGGGGTAAGACAATATCTGCATGGGATAAGCCAAGTGTCGTCGTATTTTCATGTCAAAACTGAAGATTCAACAAGTTTGCATGGAGACAATATAGTTTGCATGAGAAATGCACGCGCCTTAGTATCTTCATGCCACCATGTGCTTACTTTTTTAAAACTCTGGTGTTTGAATATTGAAATATATATTTTCTTAAAAAAAAAAAAAAAAACTAACAATCAACGTAGAAATGTGGAAGTTAATCTCACTTCTTGTGTGTGCAAATGTTATGTTGGCATTTTTCTTTTCAATTGTAAAAGCTTTAATGTATGATGGAAATATTTCTCATCTTTTCCTAATTTAATGTATACAATGATATACCAAGTTTGAAAAAGATTACTAAAAGTAATATAATATTTTCACTGTTGTGTTGAATCTCCACAAAGAGAAATTTTATTAATAAAATTAGTAACCAAAGGAAAAGGATGAGGAGATAGAGAGCAAGTGATGGAAAAAGTCAGATAGTACAGTACAGCCAAGCAACAAGCTGATCAAAAGAGTCCCATTGGGACTCCATGAAACATCTCCAACAATCCTTGCCCATGTATCCCAAAATTTTCATGGTCCAAGATCATCATGAATGCGCCATGTTAGAGGAAAGAAATAACACAATCAGCTTCCAATCCATTGAAAATTTGATCTCCATAGTATGAGTCCTTATTGATGCTTCTTTACTTTTTGAATAATTTTCAATGACAAACTTGGTAAAGGGATATACAATAATTAGGGGCAAGCTTTGTGTTCCTTGCCTATATACCAAGAAAAGAATCACAGCCCTTGCAAAAAGATTAATGCAAACAATAATAAGCATAGCATGTACCATGTTAAAACATGAATAAACGATTTTTAGTTCTTAGACAATGTGAGTAGTTAATAGCAAAAACAAAAGGCAATTTAGCAAGAAATCTTCTCATTCCCTATTCTCTCTCGTGTCAAATGAATCAACAAAAATTTAATATTGTTTTGTAAAACTCAAATGAATGCAAGATAGAGTTGGAAGGAAAAGGGTAGAACAACTGTTGGAAATGACAGAAGCAGTACCAGAGAGATGATTTAAGAGATCTGTCTTGGCTGTAAAATCATCGGAGCCGCCCATATCTCCTCCAAACACTAAACCCAAGCTTTTGGGGTGAAAAAGGAGCAACCAAGGCTAATTAATCACAACATTAATATTTTTCAAATATTATTTTGATTGGTATAATAACAAATTGAACCCTCAAAGTTTACAGATTCAATCAATTTGGTCTTAGTTTAACAAATTTATCCTACAAAATGCTAAAGGCTAAAATGACAAAATATGTAAACATTAAAAACATAATTTGTTATTATACCAATTAAAATCATTTACAAGATCTTAATTTCATTATTAATTATTTTAAATTACTCAATTTAAAAATTAATAATTTCCTCCTAATCTTTTCCTTTATTCTTGTAGAGTGGAAGTCTCCAACTTCTACACTTTTCTTTCTCTTGTTCAGAGCCTTTTACTCCTTCAAGCCGTGAACCCTTCCCTCCCTTTTTTTTAACACCCATATGAAACCCGTCCCTCTTACCCTTTTATTAATTAACTTCTTTTTCTTTTATTTTTTATTAATAAATAGTAGCTATAATTATAATATTCAACCATTATAAATTAATTTTAATAATTAGGTAGAGCAATTATGATAATTACTTACCTTTCCTTATTTTTACTATATAATCTTATCATTTTTCTCTTACACTAGAAGTCTTATTATCCAAGAATTCGTGTAGAAACTACATGTTTAAAATTAATTAACAATATATTAAATATATACGATATTAAAATTAAAAAATAGATTAATTATGAGTAAAATGAAATTGAAACACAAAAATACATTAGATTAAGAATACTAAATAAATACAATTATTTATCATTGTTTTGTCATCAATCTTGAGTTGGTGTTTAGTTTATTTGTGACACTACCTTTGGTTGAGTGGAAAATTTAAGGTTTTGCTAACCTAATTGGCATGGGTTCAAATCTCATCATATACATATATTTTTATTCTATTTTTTAAATAAAAAGATTAAAGTGCCATCAAATAATGTAATTTATTTTAAATGAGAAGGGATATTAAAGCAATTTTTTTAACTGAGTTGGGACTAGACTTGTCCATGGGTCGGGCCGTGAAGATTCGCTCGAAAAGTGGAAGGATTTGAGCAAAAATTTAAACCCAAAAAATGGACTTGGGCAAAAAATAATGCCCATTTGAAAACGGGTCGAACATTGGGTAAGGTTTTTTTTTGCCCAGGCCCGGTTCACCCAAATTTGCAAAAAAAGAAAAACTAATATTTTCCCGTTGTTTTGTTGTTGTTTTGTTATTATTTTTCCCACTTTTTTACTGTTATCTCACTATTATGTTACTACTATTTTGTTATTATTGTTTGGATATTGTATAAGTCTTATTTTATGGTTAATTTTACTACTATTTTAGAGGCTTTTGCTTGTTAAGTTGCAATTATCTTAGTATTATCTAAGTATAAAAACTTTTTTTTATTTATTTTTAATTTGTTAGGAGACATTTATTTTAATGTTTTAAGTATTTTTGATGTATTATATATTTGATTTTTACATAAATAAAATAAATTTCATATGAATCATGCTCGAATTTAGTATCAATAATCCTAGTCAAGCTTGATAAAAAAATTTAGGCCTGAGTTTATTAAAAGAGTCTAAAATTTTGTTAGGAGTTGACCGACCAATCGAAGAAGAGAAAGTAAGTGATAAAATCCATTCCCGCTCACTCCATGATTATCCTAAATCGAATTTAATAAGTGTTTGGACAGGGGTGTTTCACTATTTATGTTTGATTATAGACATAAGTTTAATATTTATTAATTAAAAAACATGTAATTGCTAATAAGATCCTTGTTACTCCTATAATCAAAGTTGAAACCTGTTGAGGATTAAAGCAATTTGGTTCACATTTAATTTAATCGGTCAATCGTTTGTAAACACATCCCTAAAGCTCCGCCGTGGCATTATTGCAGCTTAGAGCTTTTATAGCTCCACCGTTTCTCGACGATTCCGTCACTTTCCCAGCAAACAAACACTTGCACCCGAAGCAAAATTTTGGCATTCGATTCAAGAATCAAAAGCAAATGAAGTATCCAAGAGATCATAAGATGCCCACAAAGCATCCAAAAGGCAGGGTGTTTTAGCATCAAGCCTCGCCCATGGCTTTCCTTTTCCACTCCAATGTAAAACACTAACCGGACCAGGACGCAAATCCCGGCAAAGACCATCAAAGTTATCACCCCCAAGCCCATGTTGATTCCACCTGTGATCCACCGGAACTATGTTCCCGGCGAAAACTAATAAAAACGGCGGCAATGAACCCAACTCATAAATCCTCATTCTTTTTTGGATCTCCATCCATTCTTCTATCTTCCTCGTGTAATCCCCTTCTCTCCATCGATCAAGATCAAATCACCATTACTCCTGTGTTGAAATAACAAGCTTTACGATTCGCAAAAGTTAAGGATAAACAAGGGTTGGACCAAAACGTGGGAGTAAAGTAAGAAACGAAGTTGGCACTGCAATATTCTGTTGCCGCCAAAACTGAGTTATCTCCGAGTTGGATCGCAGCGAGTTCAGCAATGTCGTCCACGAGAATCAGGTCCGAGTCAAGGTACAAAACACGGCGGATGCATGAAGGAAGGAGAGAAGCTAAGTAGATTCGAGCGTAGTTCAAAGGGCAATCTAAAGCTGAACGGATTGAGGTTGAAATAAGAGGCGCAACAGATGAGTGATCAAAAGGGTAGAGTCTGAAGTAGAGGTAAGGGAAGGAGGAGGATATGGTGGCGCGTAAAAGTGAGGCGTTTGCGGTGGCGGAGATGAGGAAATGGAAGGCAATGTTGTGGGGACAAGAGGAGTGTTGGAGTACGGAAAGAATAGCGGCCATGGATCCCCTGATGTAAGCTTTATCGACGGTCATTGCCACATGAAGTGCTTGATGGGAGCATAAAATATAGGGTTCAGATATTGAAAGGCAAGCCGGAGAATTGTAGAATGTAGAGGCTTCTTTGAAATGTTGTTGGGTTATTGGTGTGACAGTGGCAGCCATGGTCATTAAGATGGTGAAAATTACTAAGCGATGGAGAAGATGAGCCATTGCACAAATTACTTTCATCTTCAACACAGAGTCAATATAAATACATATGATATCAACTCTGTATCTGAATAGACGGTCCATATTAAATGTAAAGAAAAGGGAGTTTGGATAAGAAAGGTGGTTTCTTCGCATGGAAGGAGGAGGAATCAAAGGGAAAAACGAAGTCCAACGCCATTCACTGCTTCCAAGTAACACCTTCGTCTCTTTTTAAACAATTAATAAATATTTTTATATAAAATTAATTTAATTTTAGTAAAAATATACAAATCATCAACCATTTCAAATATTTTTACATAAAAATATATTTTACCTGTATATATCTATACTTACTATTATTTAAATGTAATTCAATGTAATGTATCAGATTGACTCATAACCAACTTATCAGGAAAAATATTAAAAAATTAAATTTAAACAATTATTATACATTATCATAGAGTGTTTTTATATTTTATACATTAATATAAAATTTATATTAAAAATATTAAATTTAATATATATATATATATATATATATATATAGGATGAGATTTAAATCTAACCTATTAGTGCTTCGTTTGGTGAAGAGAGGAAAATTTTTCACTTATTTTTTACAAGAATTATCATCCATCCTTCTAATTTCAAATTTAAATTTGTACTAATTATTCTTTATTTTATATCTAGCTGTTTTAATACATGCACAATAACTAAGTTTGTTTTGCTCATATAATTACACTAGTAATCAAACGAGACATAAGTATCTTAAATCTTTAATTTTACGATGTCATCCAAAGCTTCATCATTATTTATATGATTTTTTACATAAAAAATATTTTTCACTCACATCGTGTTTTCTATATCTATGGTTACTATTATTTAAATATGTTACTAAATATCTCAAGTCAACTCAACAACAACTTGATCAGGAAAAAAATATTTAAAAAAGTCACATTTTAAACAATTAATAAATATTATTGTAGGATATTTGTTGTATTTCCTTACTTTTTTATAAAGTTTATTTAAAAAACAATTTAAACTTAGGAAAATTATACAAACACTAAGTTTTTGACCTAAACTATGAAAGGATTTTTAATTTTTAATTTTACAATTTCAATTAAAGTCTTATTGTTATCTTAATATGAATTTTTACATAAAATTTATTTTTCACATATATGGTTCAATAATCTATATTTTTATTTAAGCCTCGTCTTTTTTCTGTTTTTTTTTTTTTTTATGAATCAATAAAAAAATCACACATGGTGATTTGAAAGTTTTTAACTATGTTAACCTTTTGTTGTTTAAATTTGAATTTTTTTCTAAAGGATGGGGATAGTGTGGTGTCCACCATATTAAAATGGCATATAATTCCTAGTTGTAGGCCACAGCTTATATACATTTGAGCAGGCAACTAGCTAAGGCAAAACAAGTGCTCGATATTATGTCACACAGAAGAACCGTGACATAAAGATACAAAGAAAGTGATGGTCCCTTGAGACTAGAAACGCTGGAACACACCCAGATCAGCCTGACTGGCCCCATGGACAGCTCCTAACGCACGACAATTGCTGCCTATGTTTTTGTGCCATGTGCGCCTCAACAAGTGATAATTTTGCATGATGAAAAAGTGCTTAACATCATTTTGTTACAAAACTAGCATAACATCAAACAGTAATTGACCCCATAATCCTGTAATTATCATCGACACAGTTTCACAAAAAATACAGGGAAAAAGAAATTACCTGCCATGAGGCCTAAACGGCAGCTTCACCAGACCTCCGAGCAACCCATGTGCGTAGAGCTTCATCCAATGAACTAAAGTGCCACCCCAGCACTCAACCAAAAAAATCTTGAAACTGGTGGATCAGATAAGAGTAGGAGGAGGCTGATCAAATAAAGCCATTTCAGGACCACTTGTCAATACAAGAAACAGATAGCAACAATTCATACCCATTAACTATATTGGTTAAAAATAACACTTTGCTATAGACTCACTGTCTACTGAAGGCATCCACAAATCATGTGATGCTTGTCTGAAAGTAGTAACACAACCAACACTGGATTCCATCATCCTTTTGATCATATAGATTTATTTCAAGTACCAACAAAACCAACTTATGCTATTGCGTGCATGTGTGCGCACAGGACAGCAGAGGATACACAACAAGGTAGGATTCTATGTTATAACCAGCACAAAGCTGACAACAGCAAAATGTCATACACCATCATCAATTGCATATATAACTACTGAGATGCATTCCCCTGTTTTGCGAAGAATTAGCTATGGATTAAAAAGCAACCTCCTCGGAGTCAACAATGAGAATCACAAATCTCATTAACCAAACAAAACAAAGGAATCAAATCTAGTTGATATTCGTAGTCCATGCACAATTAGCACTAGAAACACAAACTGGGTTGCAAACTTGAGCTTGGTCAGGAGCTATTATCACTGAAGTCTGTTATATAAACAACTACGCAAGCACAAAGAATTGCTGTGTCACTCAGGCCCAGAAAGGGAACCATTTTACTATCACTACATAAAAAAAATCTTTGGTTCATAGTCTCAAATGAAAGGGTAAAGAGCAGTGGAAACTGAACTGAGTATGACTAATGGCAAATGCTTATAACAAAGCTTTAACTGCAGAGAGAAACAACTCCACCTACACTACCGATATTTAACCACCCATCTAAATCAACTCAGCTATCCTCCCTCATATACTAAGGAAATAACCATGAAATATAGAAGGCCAAGACAAAATCTATTCAGATCGCAAGAAGTTCTAACTTATGAATAGCTAGGCACATAAAATACTGCTACATTTTATGTTACCCAACACTTGAAGATATTATTACTGGAATCAGGATAAATAAGCTGAAAAGACATGACCTTGCTCTCATGACTCAATAATCTTGCTGAAACCAAAGATGCGCAGGGAGAAAAGAAAAATAGCCAAATTAGTGTATTGCAGTTGCTAAAACACATTGATGCTTTTCAGCCATAGAGGACAGCGAAAGATATTCCAAAGCATAAATACAAAGGCGAACCAACTGATGAACCAAAAATCAACAGGGGAAGTACTATACAATAAATTCCTCAATCACTAAGTAAAAGACAAAAAGGTAAATGAAAATGCATTTATTAGATTTACACAAGATATCGGATTGGCACTCCTAAAATAAGTTAGCAATTTATGCTTTGATAGCAGATATGGTCTATTGATAAATCATTGCAAAGATAACACAAACAATGATAAACAGAAACAGCATCTTCAGATAATGATCCTGCTGGCCTTGTGCGGTGCGATGATGATGGTGGTGGTGGTGATGATGGTATCCATGAGCATGGCCACCATGATATGAACTTGGAAAGCCATATGGAAAACCAGCAGCTGGACCAAACATAGCCGCATCAGGAAATCCATGGACCTGAAGATTAAACAAGGATGGGAGAAGACCACCAAAAGCAGCAGAGAGTGTGAAATTCCCAAATCGAGCCGTTGCCATTGGTGCAAAACCTCCCAAGCCTCCCATGAACCCGAACCCATTTTGGGGGAACTGATTAGGTGCTGGTGGAGGAGCCGTTTCAGGTCTCTGTCCAGCTGGACGATTCGGAATATTAACACCCGGAATAGATTTGGACCTAGGATCAGTAGATGATTTCCCCCTTCCATACAAAGGAACCAATTTTTGTTCCTCAACAAGGGCTTTACAAACAGGACATTCCTGAGAACGGGAATGAATATGAAGCCATTTGTAAAGGCAAGGCCAGCAGAAAAGATGTCCACATAAAGTGACAATAGGGTCTTGAGCTAAGTCAAAGCAAATATTGCACTCAAAATTACCAGCATCACCATTAGCATTATTGGTGGAGCAAGATGGATTGTGGGGCGAATGGCTCGCTGATTCCCCAAACCCACTTGCCATTTCTTTTCCTAGACCTCCGAAGCTCCGATTCCTACAAAAATCGAATTGGAACCACAACAAACTCCAATCATAAAATTCACTAGTATCAGAAAATTGCAAGAAATTCCCCAAAAATTGAAGGCTGTCATATAAAAACCAAAGGCTCTAAAGACTCAAATCATCTCAAATTCAAAAAAAAACCTCAGATCTCTTATGAAAATCAGCCTAACTAATTAAAACAAAATCTATCCCGATTAATTAACGACAAAAATCGCGATTCAACGGTAATAAAAAAACAAATCTAGCTTTTAAAACAATAATAAAGAGAGAGAGAGAGAGAGATGAATTACTGACCTTCAAAGAGATATTGAAGAGATAGAAGGACCGATCGATATGGCAATCGACCGATCCAAAGAAGTCAAAAATAAATAAAAACTAAAAAAAAAAAAAGATGAAGATCGCAGAAAAAAACTCTTCGAAGAAACTTGGTATTTATTTTCCGACGCGTTTACAGCGGAAAGATTCCAATAATTCCTCTTTCCTATGTTTTAATACGCAACAGCGTTTGAGCTTTTGAATCCCCACGTGGCAACAATCTGTTGGTTCATTTCTCTTGGCTCCTTGATGACCCGTTATTAGATTGCGCCTGTGGTTTGGATAGGCAACAACCGGCGTTAGAATGTTAACGCGTAAACGCTACGCTCCAATTATCGCATTGACTTTGTCCTTTTTTTATTTTTATTAATATAGAATTTGATACCTGAGTTTGTCGTCCATATTCAATTTGGTACATGAGTATGGCTTTAAGGTCTAATTTGATACAAATGGTATTATGTGGTTCAATGAATATTTGACATGTGAACTCTAGTAAAAAAGTGACAAAAAATAAGTAAGAATCAATTTTAAACATTGAAACTAAAGTCGGGTAATTAGGGCCAAAAGAACTCAAGTATTAAATTCAAAAGTTTAAGTACCAAATCAAACATTGAAGCCGATCTTAAGTACTGAATTAAAACAAAAATACTTAAGTACCATATTAAATATTAAAATTAAATTTAAGTACCAAATTGTATATAAACCCTTATTATTTTTAAAAAATTTTAAAAAAATGGCGGGCTAATCCTTAATATATGCAATTTTTTTTTACGTTAGGTAACTTGTACGTAAATATATGTATTTCTATAATTTATTTATTTTAAATAATTAATTTAAGTAATCATTTCTAAAAGATAAGGAATGTTAGATTTCTATGGGCATGATCTCTCAAAATAGATGTAAATAAATTAGATATATTAAAAATGCAATAAATAATAATATTATTTCGAATTCTAAAATAAGTATTTGCGTAATTGCTAATAATATTTTTGTTTTGATAATCATACTTGAAAGTAATTGTGAATAGGTTGTTTTAGTTAATATTATTAGTAAATAATTACTTTTTGTTTAAATATTATATAAATAATATTTTATCACATTTAAAATTTTTATTTGGATAGAATTAATATCTAAAGTAATTTTTAATATGTTATTTTAATTAATATTAATTATTTTTTAGTTTAAGCATTATATTATAATATTTTATCATATTTACTCAAGAATGTGGAAGAATAAAACTACCTGCATGATTAGATTTTAGGCATTATACTTCTAAGACCAATATAATAAAAATAGTTCATAAATGTTTAATGCGTAAATTTGTTGAGTTATCAATTCAAAGTAATTTTTTTATTCAATGAAGAATTTTTTTATTTTTTTTCAATATCATAGAATTATATTTAAAGTAATTTCTTGTATTTATTTTCATTAATATTTTTAATAAGATAATTATAATTGTCATATAGTTTTTAATTTAAACATTATTTTAATAGTATTTTAACATATTTATTGAGAAAAACATAAAAGTAGAAAAAAGATCTAATAAGAAATTGATTTTTTTTTAAATTTAGTAAATTATACTTACTTTATCTTTTATATTAAATACATTTGGTGATTTTATGCGATTAAAATTTTAATAATTAATAACATAATAATAAAATATTTTAGAAAAATGTAAAATTTATATGATAAAACATTTAACTGTGACTTCATCAATTACAACTTTTGATAAAAATTAATTACTATATTGTATTAAAATACATTATAATTTCTACCAAAAAATTTTATATATTTTAACTATCCAATACATTGTAATACACAACAATATAACTCATGAGCAAGGCTAAAGAATCTGTAAAAACAATTATTTTTTTAAAATTTAATGTCTAAATATTATCATTTAAATAATTATGTAATAAATAAAAAAACCATAAAAATATGTATTAAAATTATTGATAAAGGGGCCATATTAAGTTAAAAAGTTTTTGAAAATAAAGTTAAATAAAAATATTTGATAAATTGTATAAGAATTAGAAAAACCCAGCGTCCTAAAAATAATTAAAATAAAATTATATTAAAACATTGAACTTCCTTAAAACAATAAAAATAAATCTTAATTTAAAAAATATACTAATAATATTGCAAAAACGTTTTAATGTTCAATCTATCATAATTGTCATCATCTTTGATCAAAAGGGATTATTGATTCTCAACTTATTTAATTTCAGATAAAATTAATTGCATTTTGACTTTCATCCCTTCATTCCACTTAAAAAATGCTAATATCAAATAATAAATTTATTATTTAATATTAAATAGTAATAAAATAATAAAATTGAGCATATCAAATAATAATCAACTTTTTTGGGTGATTCTCTAAATGCTATTTGAACGAAATGCTTCAATTTATAATGTTAAATCTTAATTTTAATTTGTTTATAACTGTAGCACTATTTAAGTGGTAATCATATTTAAAATAATAAATATGTAAAGTGGGTTGAAATATTAATTAAGTGACGATAACTATAAAAATTAATAATGAAAAATTCTTAATAAAATAATTATAATTATAATTTTATATTCATAACCTTTTTCATATTTATTTAAAAAGAAACATGAAAGTAAAAAACTACAAGCACGATAGATTACTTTTATTATTATATGTACACACAAATTTCAAGTTAAAAATAAGACTTGAATGTTGGAGCAAATAAAAGAATTTTATTTATTCAAAAAAAAATAAAAGAATTTTATTTATAATTTTGGAGCTATAATCTCTAGATCAATCCTTTGGTTCTTTTTCTTTAATGGAGCTTCGATTTAAAGGTCATTTAGACTTGATCTTATATGGATTTAGATGTTTGCTTGAGAATTTCATTTAAAGGCGTTTTAAGACTTGATCTTGAATAAATGAATTTTGCTTCAATGGTCGTCTAGACTTGATCTTAAAAACGAATTTGGAGAGAGTTTGGATCCAAGGGTCTTCAAGACTTGACCTTGGATGATTGATCCCACTTCAAAGGTTATCGAGACTTTATCTTGAAACAAGTTTATATATCAATACGTAAATGCAATCAAATTGGGAAGAGTTGTACCATCCCAAAAACTGGGTTAGAAGAAATTGAGTTAGTGAAATTAAGAGCGGTTACACCTTGAATTTGAGTTAAGATGTTGAAAGTTTTGCAAAAGTAAATTGATTTAGTTTAGTGGTTAAGTGCTTTAGATTTGTGCTTGAAGTTTTGTGTTCAAATCCCTTCTTTGGAATTTTTGTTATTTTTACCTTAACCTCTATTCCTAATCATCTGGCATAATTAATATTTTTGACCAATTAATGTCATAATGAGCCTAATGGTTTAGTGGTTAAAATTTTGTATACCCTTTAGTTTTGTGTTCGACTCTCTGCGTAAGCAATGAGAGAATATTTTTATGTTGTCCCATAAATTAGTTTTGTTTTTGTTTTAAAATTAATTAACTCTCTTTCCATGTTTTTCCCTACTTTGTTTACATTTTTTTTTTGTTTTGTTTTCTTTGTTCTTCTCTTCCTTCTTTCTAAATTTTCCTGTTTGATTTTTCTTTTTGGTTCTTAAGATTTTGATCATTGGCTTCGAGTGGTTAGCCTCAATCCTTATCGGTAAGTTGGTATCATTTTCTACTCTATTATTTTGTTGAAGTTCTCATATGTCTTTGGGGATTTTGAGGTTTCAAGGTCTTGGTGTTAAATTGCTTCGTGTTTTCCTAATTATTATGATATGCTTTTAGGAGAGAATCGAGCGACATTTAGTGTTCCTCCAGTGATTTAAGAATTTTGTAGTAGCTAATTCGTTTGTTGGTAAGTTTCAATTTAGGGTTTTGTGCCAAAGTTCTTCGACGTAACTTTGGGTTGGATGCTAATTCAGGTGATTTTATTCGGTTTAATCGTCTGACTTGGTCGTTGTAATGTCGTTTTTAGGTTCCGGAGTTATCTCTGTTGCTTCTACATCTAAATCGTATCAGGTGTGTAATAAAAACCCAAAATATTACAAACGATAGAGGCTGAAAAACATGGTTGTCAATGCCACACAATCGTGTGTCAAGCCGTGTAACTCACTATTTTAGAATTAGAGGCACAAAGGCTAACGACATGGGCATATGTCTAGGCTTTGTAACTTACTATTTTGGAATTATGTCACATGGGCGAGAGACACGGCCGTGTGCTAGGCCATGTAAGACACTGAAATGAGCCACACAAGCGTATGCTAGATCGTGTGGGCCACACGGGCCAACCATATAGGCTGTGTCAATCCATATGGGCGTGTGGCCGAACATTTGTATTTCTTCTCTAGAGCCATAAATGTCATTTGAAATGATCGTAGGCCTTCCGTAGGATCCATATGGTTTGAATTAGGCTATAAAATTCGACATCTTCTAATCTGTTAGTGTATAATTCATAATCTATACGTATGGTTGATATGGTATAAGTTAAGAAAGTATGATCTGATAGTGTATGATGTACTTTTATTCGAGATGTGTGTAAGGTATGTGATTTATCCAGGTATAATCCTTATTTTGTTAATTTTGATAGTACGTCTCTGTGTACTTTGTTGAATGAGAACATGTGATATCTGAATATGTTGATTTGTTGATACTAATTTTGATATATAACCATGCATGTGGTTTTATAGAAAATCTTATATGGGTCATTGAGATCTAAGAAATTTGTTCTGCAAAGCCTTTTTTTTCTATTATTGTACAACATATCCTACATACTCATCACTCTGATTTTGTATATGCATGTCATGATACATTGCATGGGGTTTGGGATAATGTGAAATGAGGAAGTTTCTAGCAGTTGCAACATAGTGGTTTGACCATATATATTTGATTTGATAGTTTAAATGCAAATTCTAGTGGCACTATCCACAATTATCTGTTGGTGTGATTTGGTTGGATAAGCTTTAGGAACTTTATTTTGGTGTGTAGTGGAGTTGGGTAGGATGTTTTCTGAAAAATCTATATTATGATTTTTTGAAAATGCAATTATGCATTCACCGATTTGTTTATATGATCGTTATGAAATTCTTGGTGTTACTTTGATTAGTACAATGTGTTTTGTATGATTTATATTTGAAATTAGTTATACACTGAGCTTTATAGCTCATCCCTTCGTTTTGTTTCTGATTGTTCAGCTAACCTTCTAACTTAGGTCGGACGATGTGTGGGAGCTTGGGTTGTTTTCGCACTTAGTGCAAATATGGTGATTTTTCGTAATTATTTATTTTGAACTTTTGGGTTTGTAATTTGGTTCTGAACTTGTTTTGAGTTTTATTAATTTTTTTTTTTGAAAAATGATTTTTTTAAAAATGAATTGGCAAGATCACTTAAGTCGATAAAATGAATTTTGATTTTCAAAGCTAAAACTCTGAAAAAGGTTTTCCGCTGCAAATTAAGTAATTTCTTAAGTGTTTACTGAAAGCAAACAAATAGTGTTTAATGACTGTTTGCTATATTCGTATTTTCTAAATACCTATTAAACTCAGCTTCCAAACGAGTCAATATAATTTCTCCAAATTCTGTCACCGAAATGGGGTTATGAAATTCCACTATACATTTCAAAACATTCAGTAACACAGTTCACCAGAATAATTAACAATATTTTAAAAAAATTAATTCGGATCAAAGCAAACATACATTTTTAGACATATATCGGGCCTACGAGGCCTTAAAATTAGTTTGGGAACAATCAGGGACCAATTTGAAACAAATTAGAAAATTCAAGGAAAATTTGTAAAATTTCAAAATAGGGGTCACATGGTCGTGTGTCTAGGCTATGTAGTGCAGGGCCACGACCTTGTAGCCAACCGTGTGATAGGCCATGTACCTTTCGAAATAATTTTACACAACCGTGTTACAAGCCATGTGTCAACCATTGCGAAATCTGCACATATATTGTTTTGATATACGTTTAGGGCACACACCCGTGTGGGTTGCCCGTGCGCAGCTCACTGTCATGTGATAGCCTGTGCCTTAAGCTGTCTATGCCCAAAAATGACTGATTTCAAGCTCAAATTTCACCCATTTGCTTAGGAACCTAAACACATTCAAACACACAACTTTATAAGCCAAAAACCATTTTCAATAACACTAAAACATATCAAACAAATCAACCTATGAACCTAACCAATGTGCTATCATTGACACCATGATGCATTTCTTGACATTACAGTTTCAAAGTTGCATATACAAGATATAGTTTACACATCCAAACATCTATTTCCATTTCATACCATAGTTCATCATAATGTCAATATTTTCATTCTTAATTAACAAGCTTATCTTAGTAAAACATGCTTAACTCCATTTGTTGTCCAATCACACAACACAAGTTAGTGTGATTTCTTGTGTTGATTTGATCTTTCAAGCCCTCAAAACGTAATCTACAAAATGAAACAAATACAGGTAAGCTTGAATAAAGCTTAGTAAGTTCGTTTAATAAATCGGTAAGCTTTTCAAACTAACATAGTAATCAATTTAAATTTAAAAAATAAAATTTTCGTAAATCATAACTTTCATCTGAGAAGTAACAATCTGTATAGTATTTCAGTATATTTAGTGAGTAATGCTCGTTTGAGCTACTTTCAGTAGAATTAGTAGGTATGGTTAGATAGAGCATACTTTCAGTAGAATCAGTAGGTATGGCTCGATAGCGCATACATTTCAGTAAATTCAGTAGGTATGGCTGGCTAAAGCATACTTTCATTAGAATCAGTAGGTATGGCTCAATAGTGCATACATTCCAGTAAATTCAGTAGGTAGGGCTCAATAGCGCATACATTTCAGTAGATTCAGTAGGTATGGCTCGATAGTATTTCAACTAGTGATCGATGTCATTTCAATTCATTATTTCCATTTCCAATTACACACATCAATATAATCCAATATTACGTAATTAAGTTCATATAATACATATATAAACGTACTAAAATTAAACCAAACATACTTACCTGACTAAATTACAGCAATGACAAAAGTACAGGGACTATTCGGTAATTTTCTCTTTTCCTCGGTTTTCCACTCGTTCTTGATCTAAAATAATAATTCCATTCAATTCGCTAATTCTAATAGAAAAATTAATTCATTTAATGCAATTTAGCCCTTTTTGACATTTTTACAAAATTGCCCCAATATTTCACTTTTATGTAATTTAGTCTTTAAGCTCAAACTTGCAATTTAACCAATATTAAATAAAACCAAGTTTAGCTAAACTGTGTAAGGCCTCTCTACAACCCATAATTTCTATTATTTCACAAAATTCCTTGTAATTTTATCACTTTAACAATTTAGTCTTTAAACATTAAAATTACCAAAAGTTACTTTACAAAATAGTCCTATCTAGCAACCAAGCTCAATAATTTGTCATAAAATTTCAAGAATACACTAAACTCATTAATGGAATAATCCAAAACATTTGATATTTTTACAAATTAGTCACCGGGTTAACTAGATTAAGCTAATAGGAGCTCAAAAACATAAAAATTACTAAAAACGGGCAAGATTTACCTACCAAACCCACGAACCCTAGCTTGGCCGAAGCTTTTCTCTCCTTGCTATGGTGTTTTCGATTTTCAATTGAAAGAACAAAGAAGATGAGACCTTTTTGTTTTTATTTGTTAACTTTTATTTTATTTACTTAATTGTCCATTTACTAAATTAACCTTTAATATAACCTATAAAACTACTAGTTCACATCCATACATATCCATAATATATATGGTTTAATTACCATCTAAGTCCATTGATTTACCTTTTTAACTAGCAAAATCCATTCATATTTATAATTTAGTCCTTTTACTTAATTTACCATCCAAACGTTAAATTTTCCTAACCAAATTTTAATACGACACTAATGACCATGAAAATATTAAATAATTAATATTTAGTACCTAACGCATCAGAGTTGTGGCCTCGAAATCACCATTTCTGATCACACAAGAAACGAATTAATTAATAAATCCTTATTTAATTAGGATTTAATTGCAATTTACCATAATCTAGAGAATTCCACATCATTTCTATTATTAAACCATTTAAAGAGGGTCCAATTACACAATTGGTCCTTCAATTATATTAAATTCTAACTAAACGAACTTAATTTCAATTTAACCCTAAACTAATTAGGACTAAAAGAGCAAATAGAACAAAAGTCAGTGGATCAATCATATCCACCACCACTTGGACTTTTTGACCATGGTTTAATTACCATTTTAAATCTATAGCAATTAACTTTTACCTCTTTTACAAATTAATCCTTTTACCATAATTAAGCAACAAATCATCAAAATTACCAGACCAAACTTCAATTCACATATAATATCAAATATTTACTACCTTAAAATACAAAAACGGGGTCCTAATACCTCATTTTTAATAACTACTTGACTTTCGAACCGAACCATTTATACTAACATTTAATTCAATTGGTTAAATCCATCAAATAAAAATTCAATATAAAAATTATTATTGACTCATATAATTTAAATACTAATTATACAAACTTACTCGTTGGATTTTTAATCTCGAAACCACTGTTTCCTACACCACTGAAAAATGGGTTGTTACACTTACCCTTGTGTGACTTAAACTGTCAAGACATGTAAGCCACAACCTTGTCATCCTGTATTAGAACGCAACCTAATCCGACATGTAAAGCATCACTATAAACAACAGATTCTCTATCAGACTCAGGTTATACCAGAACAGGTGCCACTGCAAATTAAGTAATTTCTTAAGTGTTTATTGAAAGCGAACAAATAGTGTTTAATGACAGTTTGCTATATTAGTATTTGCCAAATACCTACTGAACTCAGATTCCAAATGAGTCAATATAATTTCTCCGAATTCAGTTATAACTTCCAGGTCAGATTTGGGGTGTTATAAGAGCTTTGATCCAATAGTATTCAAGACTCAATCTTTGGATAGATGATGCCACTTTAAAAGCCTTCTTGACTTGATCTTGAATAACAAGTTTAGCCTTCTTTTTGTTGATTGAACAAGATCAAATGGTAGTTTTCTTCAAAATTAATGTGATGTTCTTAAGAAATTTTTCTAGTTCTTTCGTTTCTTTACAGACTTTTTGGGATTTTGAATAAAGCTTCTAATCCTTAAAATCTTCTCTTCAATCTTCGATTTTTGAACTTCTAAACTTTTTCAAACTTCTAAAATTGTGAAGTTGTATTGAATGGCTTGGAAGTGACCCCATTTTATAGTGCTAGTTATTCAAGTAAAAGAGATTTCTTGTAGAATATAAACTCTTCATTATTTATTATTTATCTAATTTTAATTTAATTAATTATTGATAAAATGATATGGTATTATTTATCACTTAATTTATTTATTTTAATGAGTGATAATATGATTTCTTACCACACTTCAAATATTAGTGTGAATAGTTCCAACAAATCAAAATTTCCTACCACACTTCATTATGACAGGTTGTATTATCAATAACATATCCTTAACCTTTAAAAAGAATATCATAGTTCAAACTACTTCTTGTATGCTAGTTTTCACCTTCAGGGTTTTGCATCTCAATTTCATATATCAAATAGTTTAGTTTGTTTCCATAGTATCATAGGGCCACCAGGGTTCTTAATTTGTAATACACATGGTTGTTCACATGTTTTTCATATTTCTTATTCCTGTTATTGAGTATATTGACATACCTACATGGCTTTACATTTCGATCTCAAGTATCAAACATCTTGATTCATTTCATAACATCATTCATGTATCAATTTCATACTCAAGCATATGCCTTTTTCATATCTCAATTTCATACAGCACTGTAACCCCCAAACCTGGCCTAGACATTATGATTGGATCCAAAATATTACATTAGCCAAAGAAATGGCTTAATAGAACTATCGAAGTTTTTATAAAATAATCATTTAAAACATTTCTTATTTTTGAAGAAACATTTAGCGCGTTATCTTCTTTTCACTAAAAGATAAAATTTTCCATTAAAGTTTACTTAGCAAAAGTTGATTTCCAATTTATTTACTTTTCAAAATCTGATTACATGATATCGCGGTGGAAAAGGGATATTTAACATAGTTTTAATGAAAATCAGATTTCATGCAAAATTAAATCAAGTTATATGTTTCAACAACCAAAAGTCAAATTAAATGTCATGCATGCCAAATAAACCTAAAGTTTAAGTCTCATGCAAAATTTCAAATAAAACAATACAATTCCAAATAACAAAAATTATAAGTATTATGTCTAAAATACTTTTATTAAGAAAATTTTCGAGATAAGCCTTCCGAATGTCAAGTCCGCATTCTAACATTGTGGGTTATCTATAAATATGGAAATTAATGGGGGTGAACTTAAGAATCTCAATGTGTGTCCAATTATAAGAAAAATGGTGCAAAACAGTAGATAAGTGTACAAGCAACAATTCTCAAAACAATCACAATCGTATAGCAAAGTAGAATTCCATAGTTCATTTGATCATGCTTATGAAGGACAATGCAATGCAAGAATAATAGGAAAGGTCCTACCCATACTCCGTTACACTCCATAGTGAGAGTTCCCCAGAACTTTTCTATTGGATTACACTCTATTTGTGGATGAACCACTGGTAATTGCAGATGAACTGTCACACCCTAAATCTGGTTGATCCTAGAAGAAGGTGTATAGTTGTGAAGTCATTTGTTTGGTGTATTATAGTAGTGTAGTCTGCCAATTAACAGACTTTTGGCGAACTAATGTTTAGTGCATAGAGTATCCGCCCATAGGATCATGAAGGACATTTAATAATTGTATTAAGGACCTTACGCAAGCATCAGTTGTATGCCAAGTTTAGTAATTGTGAGTTCTAGTTAAAAAAATGTGCACTTCCTAAGTCATGTGATTTCGACAAAAGGTATCAAAGTGAATCCCGCCAAGGTAAAGGCAATTCTTGAATGGAACTTGCCCAAGAATGTTACAAAGGTTCGTAGTTTCCTAGGATTGGTTGGGTACTACAGGAGATTTGTGTAGGAATTCTTTGTTATAGCCTCACCCATCACCAAACTATTAAAGAAAAAGTTGAAAATTTACTTAGAGTGATGAGTGTCAACAAAGCTTTGAAAAGTTAAAGGCTATTCTAACTGACACTTTAGTGTTAGCTTAACCCGAACATTGCGTTGAGTATACAGTATATACAGATGCATCCTTGAATGGGATAGGATTTATCCTTATGCAAAACGGAAGGCTTATAGCATACGCTTCTTGCCAATGAAAACCGCCTGAAAGGAACTACCCTACACATGATCTAAAATTGGTAGCTATAGTTTTGGTACTAAAGCTCTAGAGTCATTATCTCTATGGAGAAATGTGCCACATCTTTTCTGACCACAAAAGTCTCAAGTACCTAATGACTTAAAAGGAATTGAATTTATGCCAAAGAAGATAGCTGGAACTGTTAAAGGATTATGACCTGATCGTCGAGTATTATTCAGGAAAGGCAAATGTGGTGGCAGATGCTTTGAGCAAGAAAATTATGGCGGCCTTATTGTTCCTATGAGTTAAAGTGACAATGGCTGATAATGAAGCATTAATGGCAGAGTTGGTGGTAAAGCCAACCCATCTCTCACAAATTCTGGAGGAACAAAGAAAAGATGTCCAGTTTGAAAGATACAAACAAAAGATGCCGATAGGAAAAGTAACGCACTTCAGTGTGGGTAAGAATGGTGAACTCAGATTCAGGAACCGAGTATTTGCTGATGAGGAATGATTTGAGAAAGTAATTATTGACATATTGGTAACACCGGTGTTAAATTTTTTTTTTAAAAAAGGTGGTTGACAAAAGAAAAGTTAAAAAGAGAGAAAAAAAGCTAAAAAAAGGTTAGGGGTGAGTCCATGGCCAATTAGTCACGTCGAATAGTAGGGTGTTAGCCAACGGATTCTATCATCTGGAAAGTTTCCAAGTGGCAAGAATATAGTTGTACAATCATTAAGCTCACTCTTCATGCATTAACCGCCATCGCCTTCCTAACCTCCTCGTAGTGTCTCGCCTCCATCTACTTTGCTTATTTCTCACCCATTCTTGGCATCAAGATTGTCAACCTATAGAACGTAATTGATAAAACAACTAAAATAAGAAGATGTCGTGTACACATCAAGATGACATTAATAGAATTTATGAGCTCGTACCATGTGTCCATATTCCCATAATACATATTATCAGTCATTTGAGTTTCTAAATGTATTCAAAATATAAAAAAAATGACTGTTGAATTACCCATGTTCACAACTTGTTTATGCGAATTTGTATTCTTAAAGACCCTATGAAAGTTAACCACAATATGGTGAATACAGTAAATGGATCTCCACGAAACACAGATACACCTAATCACCACAATTAGCCCCTTCGGTCGATCGAAAATTATGCAAATGTTGTCTTGTCTAACAATATTCCTTCGCAAGTTGTCAAAAAAATATTGCCATAATTTCATGTTGTCAGCCTCCACAATGGCAAAGGCTATTAGCAGTACATTCTAGTTATCGTGTTGTGCAACTGCAATTAGGAGGATTTGTATATATTTCCCATACAATCAAGTTCCATCAACCTATACAAACGGCTTACAGTGAGGAAATGGCCTAACACATGTATCAAATGTCCAGAAAAAAAGGTAGAAAATTCTTTTCCCTAGATCTAGTTGGTCATTTAGCCCGTAAGTAAGCAGTGTTTGCAAATCAACCACAGTCCTGACATGTAATCCTGTATCACGGCTAACCACCCCTACTATAACGACCTAGATTCCAATGGTGTCAAAAAATGTAGTTTTGGGACCTTGTTTTCGTAAATCAAGTCTGTAAATATTAAATAAGGATAATTACAGAGTTATTGTATAAATGAATTGGACTATGGACAAATAATTTAGTCAGAATTGTGGTTAATTAGGACCTAAGGACTAAATCATAAAGTCCAATCACTGTAGATTTTTAATTAGTAAATGGAATTAGGGACTTAAATTGCAATTAACCAAAGATTCAAAACAACAATTATACCATGTTAAATTATATATTAGTGGGTGGTATGATTATATGATTAATAACTTAATTAAAATAAGGTTTATTAAATTAAAGTAAGGTTAATTATGTTAATTAACCATTTAATCATATTTAAATGAATGTTTGGTGAGAAGAAAGAGAATTGCATATTCTCCACCCAATTTTAGAGAAAGAATAAGAGAAAAACACCGTAGCTAAGGGTTTTTAAGCTTTTGGCTTTAATTTCAAGTATGTCCCTATCCATTTTTCTTTGATTTTTATGGAAATTAAATTATGGGAGCTTGATCTAGCTAAATCTTGTACTAATTTTCAAAAATTTTAAAGTTTTAGAAAGTTTTCATGATAGAGATTTGAAGATTTTGGTGTTAAAGTGTTAGAAACTTAGTTTAGTATATGAAAAGGGCTAAATTGTAAAGCTTAATTGTTAGTTTTGTACTTTAGGAACCAAATTGAATAAAATGAAAAAATTTCATGAATTATTGGTAGGAATAGAAAATAGAGGGTCCCTTATTACTTTTGGTGAAATCAGATTTTAATTCGAGGCTTTAAATTGGAAGTTATGATTGTCCCAATTTTAAGGACTAAATTAATAAATTAAAAATTTTACATAAATTGATAATTACTTGTGAATTGGCTAGAATTTAATAGTATTTTATGTTTTCTAACTATTCATAGCCAACATTGATGAGGAATCGTTAAGAGGGAAAGGAAAAACAAAATTGGTCGACAAGTAGTCAAAAATTCTAGTTTGTACATTTATAATTGAAAGTAATATAAATTGCTTGCATTTTCATGTTGCATGTATACGAGAGTACCAAGCAAAGTATATGATATAAGTTGTTGGTTCGAGCTTGAATGTGATTTCTCATAATAGAGGACCAAATTGAAGAAAGTGGAAAATAGCATGAATCGTTTGAATTATGAATTATGTTGTGGAATTGAGTGAGAATATATATTGAATGATATGAAATACATATGTTATGTTAATGAATTGAATTAATAGTGTATAGGATTGAAAAATTGATATGTTTATTATATTTTAAACAGAATTAAAATTTGATACCCTATTAACTAGTCGGGTTAAGTTGGATATAATTGGCATGCCATAGGATTAGATTGAGTACGGGATTATGCGCTTATACGCTAGGATGCATTTCATGTGCCAGATATACACTTATGCGCCAAGATACACCTTGTTTGCCAGGTATGCATTTTGTACATCAGTATGTACTTCGATTCCAGTTTGGCATGTTGATTGAAAAATTGATATGTGTATTATATTCTAAACAGAATTGAAATTTGATACCATATTAACTAGTGGGGTTGAGTTAGATATAGTTGGCATGCCATAGGATTGGATTGAGTACAGGATTATGCACTTATACGCCAGGATGCATTTCATGTACTAGATATATGCTTATGCGCGAAGATGTTCCTTATGTGCAAGGTATGCATCTTGTACGTCAGAATACACTCTGATGCCAATTTGGTGCGTTGGTTGGACGATCCAAGTATATGTTCTAGTCCGAGTCAGGTTAATAAAGGTGATAAATGTAACTTGGTGAATGACGCAAATATGTATAAATGATATTATTTGAATGGTTTGTACTTAATGTGAAAGAAATGTTGAAATCACATAGTTAAGTATACAATCAAATGAAATCAAGCCCTGGGGGCTGAAACGGATTCAAACGAGTCAGTAGACTTTAAAAGTAAGTGAAAAATGTAATATTATAATTGATATATATGTAATGGTCTTATAATTGAATGTTTGATATTGGTATGTTTGAAATGTTGTTAATTATAAGTAAAGTTAATGTTTTAATATGTTATAAGTGAATTGGGATGAATTGGTATTATTGTAAACATATTCATGCATTTAGATTGATGATGAAAGTTTGGCAACTAAAAATATAATCAAGTTGAATGTTACATGTATATAGATATACTTACATAGACTTGAATGAATTTTTTATGTTTATACTCTTGAATTATAAATGTACCACTAAGCCTTATTGCTCAACATATAATTTATTTTTTACGTGCACAAGTTTAGGTGATTCTTGAAACCTCAGAACTTGAAACTAGCATCCAGACTATCGTTTCCAACCTTACAAAGTTTGTATATAGTAACTCATTTTGGTTTTTTGGGCATGTACCTAGGAAACTATTGCTAAAAGTTTCAAATGTTAAGTTACATGTATGGTTTTGTAACACCCCCTAACCTTAAACCATTGCCGGAACAATGTTACGAGGCATTACAGGACATATCAGACAACTTACAAATAATTTATAAATAAAATAATATTCATGGTATAATTTAATTATTAAATCCCTATATTGGACTCTCAAAGCCTAAAATATGTATTAAAATTTGATCGAGACTTATTCGAGTAATCCAAAATATTTTATTATTATTATTATTATTTTTTATAAAATTTTGGCAGCATTTCTGCTTATTTTTACATAAAACCCCCTGCAATTTCAAATCGAAAATAAACCCATGCCAATGTTCAACCAAATAATTTTACACATTAAACACTTCTAATCAAGCTCATAACATTAGTTCAATACTTTAATCAAATATCATAACAAATAAAGAAATAATTTATAACTTCATTCTTTATCCAATTTAGTACCAAATTTTACCATTTATATAACTAGTATTTCATTCATCATTCAAAACATTTTAACCATTATTTACAACTCAAAATCATATAGCATAATTACATAACTCACATACTTCCACCTAGTACATGCCACTTAGTATAGAGGAAGAAATACATCACCAAAATCTTCGTGTTAGAGTCGGGATCGTTCTGGATACTGAACCTGACCTTCAGCTCTATGACCTACGCATGGAAACAACCGTACACTGAGTATTTCATACTCAGTGGTATTACTATAAACCAAACTATTTAACATTAATAATTTACAAACATCAATCATAAGCTTATGAATCATTTAAACTAATTATATATAATTGATTATTACTTCATAAATTTTTCACATACTAATTCAATTCATAATTTATCTTATGCATTCTTTCTCGTGCTTTCAATAGTGCCAAGACAATCAATCTCATTTTCAATTTTCATTTCAATTGTTTACCCTATTAACAATGCTCGGACTCTGACAGATACGCGGATTCCACCCAAACACACCAGAATATCCAACCCAAACACACCAAAATAATAAAATTCTCCGTAACACACCAGTATAATATAGCCTCCCAAACACACCAGTATATCATATCCTCCCAAAGACACCAATATATTATATCCTCCCAAACACACCAGTAAGGCATGAAATGCCTCTTCGGATAAACCGAAGCATATAATAACAGAATCATCTCCTTGGCCGAGCTATAAATCTCCTCATCACATCACAAATCCAATGGCATGCCATTTGTATCAAATCTAGTCCGACAAGTTAATAGGGTATTATTTTTACTTTTCCAATTTCACTTTCATTTACACAAAAATTTCCAACACTCAATCAATTTAACATCTATTACTTTAATTCATATATAAATAAATTTTCTCACATACTCATGTTTAATTTCAAATATAATACTTACCTTATCTTAATTATTCCATGTAACGTCCCACGCCCAAAACCGTCACCGGAGTCGAGCTTGAGGCGGCACTAAACGTAATTTATCATTTTAAACAACTTTACAAAAACTATTTTCATTTTCGGAATAAACTATCTCCTGCGTCATGGTCGCTCGAAAAATCATATCTCGAGTTACGAAACTCGAAATCAAGATCCGTAAATTTTCCCTGAATTTAGACTCATATATCTATTCACTAATTTTTTTCTAGAATTTTTTTGCTGGGCCGATTAGTACAGTTTATTAGTTAAAGTTTCCCCTGTTTCAGAACTTGACTGTACTGACCTCTGTTTACTACGGACCACTTTTCTCTCTGTACAAAACTCATATAATTGTGCCGTTTATCTCTATTAAAACTAGATTCAATAAGGATTCTAAGCATATAAAATACACCTCCTAATTATTTTTGTACAATTTATGGTGAATTTTCAAAATTAGAACAGGGGATCCAGAAATCGTTCTGGCCCTGTCTCACTAAAACTCAAATATCTCCTAACGTGTAACTCCTTTACCTATTTTGCTTCTTCCATATGAAAGTAGACACAATAAGCTTCAATTTCATAACTAATACATTACCAAATTCGATTTCTATGATTTTTAGTGAATTTTCAAACTCACGTCAGTGTTGCTGCAATGTTCTGTTTTATGGCTAGTTCCATTTTCATAAAAGCTTCCATGTACTAATTAATCTATTATTCTTTCATGACATCAAACATAACCTATATTGGCCATTTCAATGACTCAAAATTGTCAAGCATTTCCTCAACCAAACACCACCATATCACAAGATTATTTACACATAGTAGGTATATTGCTATACATGCCATTCTAAGTTCTATAAGCCGTTTACCAAAAAGTCCTTCAGATAGTGTGATCGAGTCTTCGACCTATCCCGATTCTCGAGCCGGCTTGTCCAAAACTACAATGAATAAAAAGGAGGGAGTAAGCATAAATGCTTAGTAAGTTCACATGCAAATAACAAGTAACATAACAAAGTCATTATGCCAAACAACATTAACATAGCATCACCAAACATATGTCACCATTCTAATCATCATACTTCATCTTACCACATCTTTGTTGTTGTGTCGAATTTCAACCCGAGGGTTAAGTACATACCTGTCCAATGTGGCCATTTCTCAACATTACTGAATTGTCACTTACACCTTGAGTATTCTTCCATTCCGCTAGAATTTTACCCGTTGAACACATCGGAATATAACTCGGATACACGGATCATTTGCACATAAATGCCACATATGTAATCAATCCATCATGTAACCCGCCCATAAGTGAACTCGGACTCAACTCAACGAGCTCGGGCGTTCGCATCCATAAGTGAACTCGGACTCAACTCAACGAGCTCGGATGCCTAGTTACATTTCACGAACTCGGACTCAACTCAACGAGTTCAAACATTTGCATCCATAAGTGAACTCGGACTCAACTCAACGAGTTCGGATGCTCAACCATCCTAGTGACATGTCACTTGTATCCTAATCTATTCCTAAGGTTCAAACGGGATTTTCCCTCAAATTTCACCTTTTTGGCCATCTTCCTCGGAATGTCAGTACAAATAATCGCTAGCATTTCATGCTTATCAAGCTAATTACATACTTTGCATACCAATAAATAATAATTCACAAGGCATAATATTCCATGATAGTAAGTACCAATCATATAAATAACATTAAATTACTTAAAATAACAATTATGTTACATTATTTACATATGAACTTACCTTAGTACCAAAATACAACGATTTTGCAATTTAGTCCGTAATCTTTTCTTTTCCCCGATTGAGGTCGATTCCACGTCTTTCTTGATCTAAAATAACACATTTAGCTTGTTTAATATTCACATTTTTAAAATTAGACCTTAATTCAAATTTTGGAAAAATTACAATTTTGCCCCTAAACTTTTGCATATTTACACTTTTGCCCCAAAGCTCGGAAATTTACTTTATCACAAATTCTTATGTTTTAAGACATGCTGATCATTTATTTACCATTAGAATTCTCAAATTCCCACTAAAACACATACTTATGAACAATATGTATTTTTACCGATTAAGCCGTTTTACTCGTTTTTGCTCAAAACCGAGTAGCACAAGTTGTCTAACATAATTTAAAACCTCATATTCTATCATAAAACATCAAAATACACAAATTTCACCTATGGGTATTTTTCCAAATGTGAACCCTAACTTAAAATAATGCTAACATAAGCTTTATCAAGCTACCGGGATCTCAAAAACGTAAAAATCTTTAAAAACGGGGCTTAGATGCACTTACTATGAAGCTTGAAAGTTGAAGAAACCCTAGCTATGGAGAGAGCAAGTTTCGGCAGCAACCAAATGAAGATGATAACAATTTTGTGTTATTTTTCCCTTTTAATTCATGTTAATAACCAAATGACCAAAATACCCCTCCTTACTAAACTTTCAAAAATTCCTCCCATGTCCTAATTTGTCCATGAACTTAAAATTGGTCTAATTACCATTTAAGACCTCCTAATTAATATTTCAAAGCAATTTCATACTAAAAACTTCTAGAATGCAAGTTTTGCAACTTATTCGATTTAATCCCTAACTCCAAATTAAGCACTTTACGCTTAGAATTTCTTCACGAAATTTTCACACCATCATAAAATCACATCATAAACATCAAAATAATTATAATATAATTATTTCTACCTCGGATTTGTGGTCACGAAACCACTATTCCGATTAGGCCCTAATTCGGGATATTACAACTCTCCCCCCTTTTAAGGATTTTCGTCCTCGAAAATCTTACCGGTAAACAGATGTGGGTATTGTTTTCTCATAGTTTCCTCGGGTTCCCATGTAGCCTCTTCTATCCCATGCTTTTGCCACAACACTTTCACAAGAGCAATACTTTTGTTTCTTAGTTGTTTGACCTCTCGAGCTAAAACTTTTATCGGTTCTTCTTCATAGGTCATATCTGGTCGTAATTCAATTTCTGTCGGTGAAATTATATGCGAAGGATCCGAGCGATACCGACGTAACATAGATACATGGAACACGTCATGAATTTTCTCTAACTCAGATGGTAATGCTAACCGATAAGCTACCGGTCCAACTCTTTCAGTTATTTCATACGGCCCGATAAAACGCGGACTTAACTTACCCTTCTGTCCAAATCTGTGGACTTTCTTCCACGGAGACACCTTTAAAAATACCTTATCACCAACTTGAAACTCGATTTCTTTTCGTTTCAAATCTGCATAAGATTTCTGTCTATCCGAAGCAGCTTTCAAACAATCTCGAATTACCTTCACTTTTTCTTCGGTTTCTTTTATTAAATCAACCCCATAGATCTGATTTTCCTTGAGTTCGGTCCAATACAAAGGCGTCCGACACTTACGACCATACAATGCTTCATAAGGTGCCATTTTCAAACTCGTCTGATAACTGTTATTGTAAGCAAATTCCACCAACGGTAAATATCTCTCCCAACTTCCTTGGAATTCTAATACACAACATCGAAGCATGTCTTCAAGAATCTGAATTACTCTTTCTGATTGCCCATCAGTTTGTGGATGAAAAGCAGTACTGAAATTTAACCTTGTACCTAACGCCTCTTGTAACTTTTGCCAAAACCGCGAAGTAAATCTCGGGTCTCTATCTGAAATGATTGACAATGGTATTCCATGTAGTCTAACAATTTCTCTAACATACAATTCAGCTAACTTGTTAAGAGAATAATCCGTACGTACCGGAATGAAATGAGCCGATTTAGTTAATCTGTCAACTATTACCCAAATGGCATCCTTCTTTCCTGGAGTCAACGGCAACCCTGAAACAAAATCCATAGTAATCCGATCCCATTTCCATTCAGGAACCATAATAGGCTGAAGTAATCCTGAAGGCACTTGGTGTTCAGCTTTCACCTGTTGACAAATTAAGCATTTGGACACAAATTCTGATATATCTTTTTTCATTCCATTCCACCAATACATTTTCTTCAAATCATTATACATTTTCGTACTACCTGGATGAACTGTCAAATAACTACCATGTGCTTCCTGCAAAATCTTTTGAATTAATTCTCCGTTCCTCGGTACACAAATCCGATCTTTAAACATCAAGCAACCATCAGGACCGATTCTGAAGTCTAACTCTGTATCAACCTCACATTGCTTTCTTTTGGCTTGTAAGTCTTCATCACTTTTCTGAGCTTCACAAATCTCTTGTAAAAACATCGGTCTTACTTTTAGTTCGGCCAGAATGGAACCATCATCTGACATTTCTAATTGAGCGTTCATAACTTTTAAAGCAAACAACAGTTTTCTACTCAAAGCATCAGCAACTACATTTGCTTTTCCTGGATGGTAATCAATCACAAGCTCGTAATCTTTTAATAACTCCAACCATCTTCGCTGTCTCAAATTCAAGTCCTTTTGTGACATCAAGTATTTCAGACTTTTGTGATCGGTATATACCCGACATTTCTCACCATACAAGTAATGTCGCCAAATCTTCAAAGCAAACACCACTGCAGCCAACTCTAAATCATGAGTAGGATAATTCCTCTCGTGAGGTTTTAACTGCCTCGAAGCATAAGCCACAACCTTTCCTTCTTGCATCAATACACATCCCAAACCATTTAGAGAAGCATCGCTATATACCACAAATTCTTTACCTGACTCGGGCTGTACTAACACTGGTGCCTCTGTTAATAACTTTTTCAATTCTTCGAAACTTTGTTGACATTCTTCCGTCCACTCAAATTTAACATCTTTTCGAAGTAATCTAGTCATAGGAGCGGCAATTATAGAAAATCCATTCACAAACCGTCGATAATATCCGGCTAGCCCCAAGAAACTTCTAACTTCGGTTATATTCTTCGGTGGCTTCCAATCAACAATAGCTGAAATTTTACTGGGATCAACCCGTATACCATCACCCGAAACAATATGACCCAAAAATCCTACTTCCCGAAGCCAAAATTCACTTTTACTAAACTTGGCATATAACTGCTTGTCTCGCAAAGTTTGCAAAACTATCCTCAAGTGTTCAGCATGCTCTGTCTCATCTTTCGAATAAATCAAGATATCATCTATAAATACCACAACAAACTTGTCCAAGTATGGCCGAAATATTCGATTCATCAAATCCATAAACACGGCAGGAGCATTTGTTAATCCAAACGGCATAACTAAAAATTCATAATGACCGTACCTTGTTCTAAAAGCAGTTTTAGGCACATCCGACTCTTTTACCCGCAGCTGATAATACCCAGATCTCAAATCAATTTTTGAAAACCATGTTGCTCCTTTCAGCTGATCAAACAAATCATCAATTCTTGGCAACGGATACTTGTTTTTAATTGTCACTTTGTTTAATTGCCGATAGTCTACACACAATCTCATCGAACCATCTTTCTTTCTCACAAACAACACCGGAGCACCCCAAGGCGAAAAACTCGGTCTCACAAAGCCTTTGTCTGTCAACTCTTGCAACTGCGACTTTAATTCTTTCAACTCTGTTGGTGCCATTCTATACGGAGCAATCGAGATCGGAGCTGTTCCCGGCATCAAATCAATACCAAACTCTACTTCTCTAACTGGGGGCAAACCCGGCAATTCTTCAGGAAATACATCTGGGAATTCACATACAATCGGCACTGATTCCACTTTCTTTTCAATTTCCTTTGTATTCAACACATATGCTAAGTAGGCTTCATAACCTTTTCTCAAATATCTCTGAGCTGCCATTGAAGAAATTACACTAGACAATGCCTCTGATTTATCTGATTCAACCCGCAGAGTTTCGCCACTTTCACACTTTAGCTCAATAACTTTCTGTTTACAATTTACTATGGCATCATGCAATGTCAGCCAGTCCATACCCAAAATAACATCAAACTCATCAAACGGCAACAACATCAAGTTGGCCGGAAAGTAATAACCCCGAATCATTAAAGGACATTTCTTGCATACTTTATCAACTATAACACATTTGCCTAACGGGTTTGACACTTTAATCATAAATTCTGTATTCTCAACAGGTATATTCATGCTAGACACCAATTTCATGCATACATATGAGTGAGTAGAACCGGGATCAATTAAAGCAGTAACATTAACATCATAGAGAGAAAATATACCGGTGATCACATCGGGTGAGGAAGCATCTTCACGAGCTTTAATAGCATAAGTTCTAGCCGGAGCCCTTCCTTCAGATCTAACTGCTGCATCTCTGGCTACATTCTTGCTACTTGCCTCGCTCCCAGCTTTTCTTGGATACCTTCCTCGCGAATCTGCACCACTAGCTTTTGTATTCTGAAATTTTTCTTTTTCAATTCTCTCTGGGCAGTCTCTAATAAAATGATCCGGAGAACCACACCGGAAACATTCGTTTGCTCTGCACGGACCAAAATGATTTCTGCCACACCGCTGACATTCGGGTTTAACAAATCTCGTGTTCCCTACACTGGCTGTCGAAGTAGTTTGGGACTTTGGACCCACATTTTGCTTCTTAAAATTCCCATAGGATTGTCCAGCTGAAACTTGGGAACGAGGATTCATATTTCTTGACTTTCCGGATTGCTGTGAGGGTGCATTTGTCATTGGTCTTTTCTTCCAATTTCGTGTTTCAGATTCTGCCTTTTTCTTCTCTTTAAGTAATTCTTCAGCCTTGCAAGCTCGATCGACAAGTACCACCATTTCCTTTAATTCAAGAATCCCAACAAATACTTTAATTTCTTCATTGAGCCCGTCTTCAAAGCGCCTACACATCTTGGCCTCGGTAGGAACATATTCTCTAGCATACTTACTCAGTCTGACGAACTCTCTTTCATATTCAGTGACTGTCATACTACCTTGCTTTAGCTCAAGAAACTCTTTACGCTTCTGATCAATAAATCTTTCACTGATGTATTTCTTCCGGAACTCATCTTGAAAGAATTCCCAAGTTACCCTCTCTTTCGGTACCACGGAAATCAGTGTCTTCCACCAATTATATGCTGAATCTCTCAACAAAGATATAGCACATTTCAAACATTCCTCAGGTGTGCAGGACAATTCATCAAATACCCGGGTAGAATTCTCAAGCCAGAACTCTGCTTTTTCCGCATCATCATCTACATTAGCTCTGAATTCTTCGGCCCCGAGCTTACGAATTTTATCAACTGGAGTTCTTTGGAATTTCATCGTACCCACATCTAGAGACATCTGGGGCACAGGTTGAGGAATTGGGGGAGGTGGGGGAGGTCGTACATTCGGGTTCGTACGAACGAACTCCGTGTACCATGCACTCATCATTTGGAGAAAGGCTTCTCGATCACTTTCTCCTCCCTGACCAACAGTAGGTGGTGGGTTTTCAGTCGGCGCTGCCCCTTCAGCCGGAGCTGGCGCATTACTCTCTACTTCATCAGCCACAGCTGGATCGGGATCCATTTACTATAAAAAAAATCATTTAAAAGGTCAGAAGTCGTCACACTATCACAATATACACATATGGCATGTATAGCAAAATCCGTACATAAAACACGTTAGTCCGAGAACCGACTAAACCTGCTCTGATACCACCAAATGTAACGTCCCACGCCCAAAACCGTCACCGGAGTCGAGCTTGAGGCGGCACTAAACGTAATTTATCATTTTAAACAACTTTACAAAAACTATTTTCATTTTCGGAATAAACTATCTCCTGCGTCATGGTCGCTCGAAAAATCATATCTCGAGTTACGAAACTCGAAATCAAGATCCGTAAATTTTCCCTGAATTTAGACTCATATATCTATTCACTAATTTTTTTCTAGAATTTTTTTGCTGGGCCGATTAGTACAGTTTATTAGTTAAAGTTGCCCCTGTTTCAGAACTTGACTGTACTGACCTCTGTTTACTACGGACCACTTTTCTCTCTGTACAAAACTCATATAATTGTGCCGTTTATCTCTCTTAAAACTAGATTCAATAAGGATTCTAATCATATAAAATACACCTCCTAATTATTTTTGTACAATTTATGGTGAATTTTCAAAATTAGAACAGGGGATCCAGAAATCGTTCTGGCCCTGTCTCACTAAAACTCAAATATCTCCTAACGTGTAACTCCTTTACCTATTTTGCTTCTTCCATATGAAAGTAGACACAATAAGCTTCAATTTCATAACTAATACATTACCAAATTCGATTTCTATGATTTTTAGTGAATTTTCAAACTCACGTCAGTGTTGCTGCAATGTTCTGTTTTATGGCTAGTTCCATTTTCATAAAAGCTTCCATGTACTAATTAATCTATTATTCTTTCATGACATCAAACATAACCTATATTGGCCATTTCAATGACTCAAAATTGTCAAGCATTTCCTCAACCAAACACCACCATATCACAAGATTATTTACACATAGTAGGTATATTGCTATACATGCCATTCTAAGTTCTATAAGCCGTTTACCAAAAAGTCCTTCAGATAGTGTGATCGAGTCTTCGACCTATCCCGATTCTCGAGCCGGCTTGTCCAAAACTACAATGAATAAAAAGGAGGGAGTAAGCATAAATGCTTAGTAAGTTCACATGCAAATAACAAGTAACATAACAAAGTCATTATGCCAAACAACATTAACATAGCATCACCAAACATATGTCACCATTCTAATCATCATACTTCATCTTACCACATCTTTGTTGTTGTGTCGAATTTCAACCCGAGGGTTAAGTACATACCTGTCCAATGTGGCCATTTCTCAACATTACTGAATTGTCACTTACACCTTGAGTATTCTTCCATTCCGCTAGAATTTTACCCGTTGAACACATCGGAATATAACTCGGATACACGGATCATTTGCACATAAATGCCACATATGTAATCAATCCATCATGTAACCCGCCCATAAGTGAACTCGGACTCAACTCAACGAGCTCGGGCGTTCGCATCCATAAGTGAACTCGGACTCAACTCAACGAGCTCGGATGCCTAGTTACATTTCACGAACTCGGACTCAACTCAACGAGTTCAAACATTTGCATCCATAAGTGAACTCGGACTCAACTCAACGAGTTCGGATGCTCAACCATCCTAGTGACATGTCACTTGTATCCTAATCTATTCCTAAGGTTCAAACGGGATTTTCCCTCAAATTTCACCTTTTTGGCCATCTTCCTCGGAATGTCAGTACAAATAATCGCTAGCATTTCATGCTTATCAAGCTAATTACATACTTTGCATACCAATAAATAATAATTCACAAGGCATAATATTCCATGATAGTAAGTACCAATCATATAAATAACATTAAATTACTTAAAATAACAATTATGTTACATTATTTACATATGAACTTACCTTAGTACCAAAATACAACGATTTTGCAATTTAGTCCGTAATCTTTTCTTTTCCCCGATTGAGGTCGATTCCACGTCTTTCTTGATCTAAAATAACACATTTAGCTTGTTTAATATTCACATTTTTAAAATTAGACCTTAATTCAAATTTTGGAAAAATTACAATTTTGCCCCTAAACTTTTGCATATTTACACTTTTGCCCCAAAGCTCGGAAATTTACTTTATCACAAATTCTTATGTTTTAAGACATGCTGATCATTTATTTACCATTAGAATTCTCAAATTCCCACTAAAACACATACTTATGAACAATATGTATTTTTACCGATTAAGCCGTTTTACTCGTTTTTGCTCAAAACCGAGTAGCACAAGTTGTCTAACATAATTTAAAACCTCATATTCTATCATAAAACATCAAAATACACAAATTTCACCTATGGGTATTTTTCCAAATGTGAACCCTAACTTAAAATAATGCTAACATAAGCTTTATCAAGCTACCGGGATCTCAAAAACGTAAAAATCTTTAAAAACGGGGCTTAGATGCACTTACTATGAAGCTTGAAAGTTGAAGAAACCCTAGCTATGGAGAGAGCAAGTTTCGGCAGCAACCAAATGAAGATGATAACAATTTTGTGTTATTTTTCCCTTTTAATTCATGTTAATAACCAAATGACCAAAATACCCCTCCTTACTAAACTTTCAAAAATTCCTCCCATGTCCTAATTTGTCCATGAACTTAAAATTGGTCTAATTACCATTTAAGACCTCCTAATTAATATTTCAAAGCAATTTCATACTAAAAACTTCTAGAATGCAAGTTTTGCAACTTATTCGATTTAATCCCTAACTCCAAATTAAGCACTTTACGCTTAGAATTTCTTCACGAAATTTTCACACCATCATAAAATCACATCATAAACATCAAAATAATTATAATATAATTATTTCTACCTCGGATTTGTGGTCACGAAACCACTATTCCGATTAGGCCCTAATTCGGGATATTACATTCCATATCCAAAAATTCAATATACATTTAATAAATAGTTTGAGTTATAGTAATACAAACCCGGAATACGCGTTCACTCCTCAACGATCTTTTCTTTTCCTTTGGATACCGATGCCTCGTTTTCCTTGTTAGCTACGAAAATAATAATTTATAATCATCAATATAACACAATTCAATTTAATTCATGAGCCTAAACATGCAAATTTAACCATTTTTAAGGTATATATAATTTCACCATTAAGCTGTCTATTTGAGTTATTGTTACTAAATTATTTATATCTTGAGCTAAGAAACTCCAAATTAATATCCGTAAATTTTCCTTGAAACTATACTCATATATCTTCTCACCATAAAATTTTCAGAATTTTTGGTCTAGCCAATTAGTACAGTTTATTCATTAAATACTCCCCTGTTACTCCATTCGACAGTTCTGACCTCTCTCTACTAAAAATCAATTACCTCATTATAAAGAACTCGAAAAGGTTCTTGTTTATTTCTTTTGAAACTAGATTCATTAAGGAGTTCACACATATAAATTACACTACATAATAATTTTTTTACAATTTTTAATGATTTTCCAAAATCAAAACAGAGTATCTCGAAATCACCTTGAACCAGTCTTACGAAATTTCAAATATCTCTTGATTCATAAATTCATTGCTTACATTGTTTCTACTATAAGAAACTAGACTCAATAAGCTTTAATTTCATATCTTATTCATCCTCTAATTCAATTCCTACAATTTTTAGTGAATTTTCAAATTCAGACCATTGCTACTTCCCAAAACTGTTTTGATGTAAAATGTTAATAACCAAATTTATAACACCAATTCACACCTTATCTCTATTCAAATTTCATTCAAACTTAAATTTAACTATTAAATTTTCTAACATATTTTCTTGATTTCGAATTTTCCTCAATTTAATCCCTAAAACACAAAACTTATAGCTTAGTTTTCAATTCAATCCTTTATTCAATTCCAATCAAAATTCCTATCAAATAAACCCCAATTCCATCATTTATTCAATATAAACCCTACTCAAAAATCTATTAACTTCCAAAATTTCAACTTAAATCCAAGAGTATTTCACTCTAGGATTCCAAAAACATTAAAATTAAAAGAAAGGGACTAAAATTAATTTACCAATTAACTTGAAATCCCAAAATCCCTATTTTTCCTTTCTTCTTTTCTTTCCTATACTTTCCTTCCCCTGTTTCGAAATGTTCTCTGTTTCTTTTTAACTTTGTTTCTTTTCTTTCCTTTTTAATTTATTTACTTTATTTTATATTTAAGTTATTAATAATTATAAAATATCTATTTTAACAACAAATATAATTAATACATTTGTACCATATCATAACCCTACATTTGTCCTAATCTAATTAATTTATCAAATAAAATCTTATAATATTATAATTTAATTAATAAATATATTTTCACTTAAATTTCAAATAAATACATAATTATAGTACAAGTGTTTTATACACATTATTACACATGTATTATCTCATTATCCTACATTTGTCAACTTATTAATTTATTCACTAATATAATTTCAATTAAATAATAATAATCAATAAATATCTTTTACTTATTATTTAAGAAAATATACAAATATATTACAAGTGTACAAATACATATACTACACATTTAAAATTTATTATCACACATTTGTCTTTATTTTAATTTGTTTAATAACAATAATAGTAATAATAATAATAAATTATATATATATATATATATATTTTTTTTTTTTTAACTTAATAACAACTTTTAATAATAATACTTAAATATATTACCATCTAAATAAAATCTTAGATTTTATTTCCTTATGCCACCTCTAATTTCAAATATGGCTTAATTGCCCATTTGGTCCTTTTTATTTTCTATGGTTTTAGAATTAAACTTTTAACCTTTACTCAATCTAGTCCTTTTTATTAATTACTCTAAATTAAACTAGTTTCACCTAATTAAAAACCTAATTAGACACACAATTAGACTCATAATTATTCCTAATAATTATTTAAGGATTTAATTTACTAAGACGGAGGCCCGACAATACACTTTTCCGGTACCCACGGATTTTGGGTCGTTATAGGTTTAATTATTATTAAGATTTTTGTCTTGTGTTGAAATATGTTTTAATTGATGTGGGATACGTGAAATGGTTGTATGAGAAGTTTATATGAAAATTTAGTTCACTTTTTACTTATAAACAGGTTGGTTTTGGAAGAAACAAGTTGTCACGTCACAACGATAAATCTCTAATGTCGTAATAAGAAACCGAGCAAAGTCCATGTGGCGACGTCATTACTCAAGGCCACGAAGAGCACCAAAAAAAGAGTTGCGTCACGACGAGGAACCCCCGATGTCGAAATGTCAACTCGAAACTCTGTAATTCTTACATTCTAGTCCTATTTTGACCTCAAGTTAGTAATACAGCTTTTGTAAGCTCGTATAAGACCTAAAAATGACTATGTATCATTTTATACATTTGCTTTAGTTAGTTTGAACATTTAACGGTTGTAAATGAATGTAATTCGACCGTAGTTACTTCGGCAATGAATATGACACCTTGTAATTTAGACCCGGTGATTGGGTCGAGTAATAGGGTGTTACACATGCAGTTCATTGTACGACGCATCACAATCTCTGAACAGCTGTTCCATCGCCATTTGTTTAGCACACTATGCTTTCTTGTATGACACTCTGTATTGAAACTGAGATTGCATGCCAGCAATCAAGATTGATACAGGAATATTGGGCATGTCTTTCGCATTAAGTTTCCGATGGTATTGCGTCATCCGTGCAGTAGTGCATGTATTAGGCCCAATATATTTTCGAATCTCCTACAATTGTGACCTCTGAATCAATGCAACTTGTACCCACCATTTGCAACCTGCTGCAGACCTCTAACACTCCCCAATATATAATGTTGGTTTAGATACAACAACTTTGTAGTCCACCAAGACTTTCATGCAATACTTTTTGATGGCAAATACACATTTCTCATTGTTTGCGAATTGTTAACCTAAAACCAACTCTTCTAATTTAGAATCAGATGCCAACCTATAAGAAGGTATTATATATGGGTATTCAGGAAACTCATATGCATGCGCAGCATCGAGATCTATGCTCAACATATGGGTTGAAAGATCATTTCGTATAACAATGCCACGAGTCAGGTTCTCAAGCGAAAAGGCGTATACAATATCATCATAGCCTCTACCTTCCTTATCGATATCATTCGGGACATCATCAAGATCCGAGTTAATAAACTTTTCACCTTGGTGATTAGAATCACCATTATTATTAGGTCCTTCCTCACCATATATATTGATACCAATCATGAATAGATATATCTGTAAACGGGGAGCATAATTAGGGTTGTTATACACAATCGAAGCATTGTATGGATTGTCACCCCATGTTGATGTCTCCCTATAATCGTATAGTTCTACCAACCCAACATTTAGATTAAAGTCAAACTCGTGTACAAAATATTGCCTATCGATAGAGGCTCTCGGAACCTTTGTATACAGGTTTTCAACTCCATGTTGTTGATTTAATGAAGTGACATTTTGAACAGACTCAACATCAACTAACTCAACAAACAACTCAAGTTTTTAGGCGAGCAATATAGTGCAATTATAATCTCCACATCAACATCCTCTACAAGTTCCATCTCCCTATATTTGCACGAGATTTGACGAAATTAGAAATTTGTAGAATAGTCTAGACATCCTCCCATAATGTCGAGCAATTTTCGCGCTAATCTTTTGTTTTATTTCATCAAGTTTTACACTCTTGTTAAGTGTCATTCCTATTTGATGGTGCAATTCAAATATACATCCAACTGCTGTTTGTAAAATTAACCCATTGAAATGAACGTATACGAAGATTTAATTATTCATCTTTGATACTAAATCTGTAAAATAAATCAAAAAAAATCCTATTAAAACAATTCATATCATTTTAAAGCAACAAAAAAAAAGTTTTTATCAAATAATATAACTTGCATCTCATACTATTAATTATCAATATAAAATAAAATTACATAGAAATAATTATAAACTAATGTTATCAACTAAAACTTGATTTTTAAAGTCTAAAATGAGAAGCAAATATATTGATCTTCAATTTTGATTTCTAACAATTTTTTATCTCTCTTGTTTTGTCAAACAAATTCTTTTTTTTTTCTCTTTGTTTTGTTAAACCATTGAAAAATATTTTTTGGCTAAGGAAAGGGGAATTTATAGGGTGTTTGTACCGCCTAACAGTGTGATGACACCCAAATAGTCAAATTTTTTATTGGTGTTGTCTAACAAGACGACGACACCATCTTAGGTCAGCAATTTTTTTTGTCAGCCCTACTTTAAAAAAAAATCCACCGATGCCACAAATGTGTCAAGTAGCACAAATTTTTTTTTTTTATCTTTTTGGCCCTGTGTGTATTAATAAATACGAGTAATTTTTTAAAAATTTTATATCGGTGTCGCCAATGTGTCAAACAATATCACTTAAACAATTTTTTTCCCTCACAATATTATTAGGTGATAATTGATAGCAGAATATTGATGATACTGCTTGACAGTACGACGACCCCATGATCACTATATATTTCAATCCATTTTCGTAATTAATATGTTTCTCATACTATTTTTATACTTAAATTTTTTTTTTGTAGTATTTTTATTAAAGAGAAAAAGAAAATACAAAAGATAGATTATAAATGTAATATCAATGTAGAAACGGACCGCAAGCTTCCCACGTAGCTGGTGCAAAAAAACGAAAGGCGAATTGTAACGGCGGACCAGTGGTAGAGCGGCCCATCAATTACGAACACGTGTCGAAAGTGTCATCTACTGTAGGACTGTGTAAATATTTATCTAGACTAACCGTAGAATAGAAACCTATAAGGCAGTCCCACTATTATTGGAATCAAATCGAACGGTCAACACCATCGGCGTTCCATCAAACGGCTGCTGTTCGCTGCATATTTTATCATATACTAATAAATAATAATTTTCTTTCAAAAAATAAAAAATAAAAAATTATATATTATTCCTTTTTCAATTTTATTTGCTCATTTGATTGATTTTCCCAGTCATAAACCTGGCCTTCACGAGAGACGTGGTGGCCAAAGATCAAGTTCGCAGAAGAATCCATGGCGGTTTTCCCACATCTAACCAATCCTTTCCATATATAAAAATCATTTAATATTTAGGAAATCTTAGGTTTGTAGAACCAACATGGGATCCGAACTCAAGGATCTTAATTCTAAACCCGCCAAGACCCAACAGCCCGACCCCAACGACGAAGATGCCTCAGCCAAAGACGACCGCCCCCTCCTTGAATCCACCGCATCATCCGCCGCAGAAGATATCCAGGAGCTCGAGAAGAAATTCGCCGCCTTTGTCCGCAATGACGTGTACGGTTCCCTGGGATGCGGAAAGCTCCCATTGAAAGAGAAACTCCTGCTGGGCATCGCCCTCGTCACGCTTCTCCCTCTACGTCTCCTTTTGGTAATGTCTATTTTGGTCCTGTATTACTTGATTTGTAAAATTTTTACGCTATGCTCGGCCCCGAATCTGGAGGAAGAGCAGGAAGATTACGCGCACTTGGGTGGATGTAGGCGAGCTGTGATTCTCCAGTCGGGCCGGTATCTCTCTAGGTTGCTGCTTTTTATGGTAGGATTTTATTGGATTAATGAGACTCATAAGGATTCAACAAATACACAAGACAACTCAAAAACTGAGGTACCCTTGTCACTTATTCAGCATTGTTTACATGCTAGTCCAATTTGCCAGCTTTAGTTAATGCACGTTAACATAGAAAGTAATTGCATGATCAACATTGTCCTGAGTTTTCAATTTCTTGTTTTTAATTTTTCTACAGAGTATCAAACAATCAGAAGAGCGAGTAAGGCCTGGGGCAATCGTATCTAACCACTTGTCATATTTAGATGTCTTATATCACATGTCCTCTTCCTTCCCAAGTTTTGTTGCCAAGGTCTCTCAACTTTAGCCGCTTTTCTAGTTTTGATTATTGATTATGTATAAATGGTATGTTTTTGCTGGTTTAACTGACATATTTCTTGTATGATTTTTTTCGATTGAAACGCTTGGATTTTATTGCTGAAGAAATCAGTGAGTAAACTTCCCTTGGTTGGTCTCATCGGGTGAGTTCATTTTGTCCTCCTAAAGTTCTCCTACGATTTGGTGCACAACAATGTGCCATTATTGATTCTTTTGTTTCTTATCAAATTGGTATGTTCTTTTCTTTTTGCCCTCTCAAAGCTTGATATAGTTGTGGTAATTGTTTTGCAATTTATTTCACTGTAAGCTCTTAATCTATGAGCTTCGTATGGTATATTGTAGTAATGCCTAGCGAGCAAACTGTTTATATCAGAATAAAAATATTCAGTTTTGGTAAGAGTATTTGTGGATCCATTATTACTGTTATTTTTACTTGATGGCTATATGTTTCTTTTTGTTTTCTGTCCTACCATAACTATATTTCCTCTATGTTGCATGTTGCGTTCCTTGTACAAATAAATTGGTTTGAGTTGAAACGGTGAATGACATTTGGCTTATTTCTTACAGCAAATGTCTTGGTTGTGTCTTTGTTCAGCGAGAGTCAAAATCATCAGACTTCAAGGGTGTTGCAGGTAGAAAAACTTGCAACGTTAAGCATGTTCTTCGCCACTTTACTATTGATCAAAGGTACAATGCTTAACTGGTCTCTCTTTCAGGCATTGTGACTGACAGAGTTCGTAATGCACATCAAAATGAATTGGCTCCAATGATGCTGCTCTTTCCAGGTTACTTAATCATCTTCCCGACCACTATATAAATTTATGACATGGTTTAATTTATGGTGCATGAACGACTGTATGGGTGTATATGTACGTCTGTAGCTGATATTTCCTAGCATCCTAAGCACCTGCCTATCCGTAACTAGTAAAATTTGATTTATATTCTTCATGAAACAGAAGGAACAACAACAAACGGGGATTTCCTCCTCCCATTCAAGACTGGTGCTTTTTTGGCCGGAGCACCTGTAATGCCTGTTATTTTAAGGTATTCATACCGAAGATTTAGTCCAGCTTGGGAGTCAATATCTGGGGTGCGTATCTCTTAAGCAAATTTACATTGGCTTCGTAATTTTTTGGTAATAAATCATTTTTTTCAGTTCTTAATTCCTGTAACTGTTTACTGGATATCAAAATGTTAATGCATATGAGAAATTTTGGTTTACTTCTCTTAGTTATTTGGTGGTCTTACGTGGGTTATAGTTGCAGTGATGCTGAGTTTTGTCTGTTACACGAATATTCTGATGATGATTTGTTATTTGTTTAGTGCATTTGTATAAAATCTGATAAAACTACTGTAACCAATGCTTGTTCCTCTAGCCTTTCCTGGTTTATGGAACAAGTTTCAGAAGAAACTACTCAAATGTGAACATAATATGTACTTATCATATAAATCAAAAGTGAAGAAAAGTTGTTAAGAAGATGGATAATTATCTGGAAAATATTTATTATTATGTTTTTCCCTGCAAGAAAACATTGAACTTAATTCGAAGTAATTTTATGAGAACTATATTTGTATTATGACATTCTTTTCCTGCTGCTCTTTGTAGGTGCGTCATGTGGTTTTTCTTCTGTGTCAATTTGTAAATAACCTAGAGGTAACACGGTTACCTATCTACCACCCATCGCAGCAAGAGAAGGATAATCCGAAACTATATGCTAATAATGTCCGAAAATTGATGGCTGCTGAGGTATGTATATACTATCAACTTTCTCTTAAAATTTTGGCTCTTAGGTACGGTCTCTTACATCACTCTCCATGGTTAACATAGAAGCTAAACTAGGGCCTTTAAAGGCAGTAATCTATGTTAACCAGTTAAGATGAAATACAACTCTACTGACCAATTTCAGAGGCTATATTATGGTTGTAATAGAATTCTGAAACACTGGTTTAAATCACCGTCATATGACGTTTTGCTTGAATTGTCTTTCATGCTATGTTTACTTGAGCTCGCTTGCATGTATTTCCCGTAACCATGTCCTTATGCATGTCAAGATTTGATAGTTGGAAGAAAAAAAAGAAAAAAGTAATGATGTTAATGGGAGTATGACTTTGTTTTGGGTGCAGGGAGATTTGATAGTTTCGGATATCGGGTTGGCTGAGAAGCGGATATATCTTGCTGCTCTGAATGGTAATAATAGACTGCCTAGTGTTTTGCATCAGAAAAACGATTGATAATTTCTTGGCCTTGCTCCCACATGTTATCTATTCACAGTTGAGTTTCTTAGTTTGCACTCACAACGCCATTGCAATTCTATTCTCAACTTCTTTATTCATGAAAAGTATGGCCATCCCTAGGGGCTATTTTTATTTATTGGTTTTGTGGTATAACTATCTACTTGTACTCCAAGTTGACTACTGCTTTTGTAAATCTGAACCGTCTCTTTTTTGTTCCTGCAGGTCTACTTGGTCAAAGCTAATTTGGATTCTCCATCTATATAGTCATTTTTTTTATTCTATTTATTTTTTTATATATTTAAAAAAAAAAAAAGAAACAAATTCAGGTTAAGCGTATAAAGACAGATTTTTATTTTATTATCATCGGTTGGGAATGTAGTGGCGGGCAATTGCCCCTGAAATGCTAATTCCATTTTTTAGTGTTATTAATGTAATTTTTAGGATTTCAAAAAAAAAAATCTTTAATTTTTCCACATTTAAATTTATTGAGCTTTCATCATTACAATAAATATTACTAAATACCCCCCTTTTTGGTTTGTTTGAAATTCTAGTGGCAACTAGAACTCAAATATCGTATAATACATTTTTTTCTTTTTCCTTTTATTGTGATTGATGTTGATGAAGTTTCTTTCTTTCAAAAAAATATAAATCAATGGATTTTTTGCTGCTGTAGTTCCATAATATAATGTTGATTTAGTAATTTACAATTCACATCATGATCTGCTGATGTACGTTTACCATGTAATAGTTAAAAAGAATTTATGACTAGATATAATTGTCTGAAAAAAATCAACACAAATTTAAGTAAAACTATGATATTCGTATACTTTATTATTATTATTATTATTGTAAATACACATACATTTTAGTATCATTATCTTTTTTATCCCATAAATTTCAGTATTCAATATCTCTAGAAAAACTTAACTAAACAATATTAGTTTGAGTTAAAGGAATAAAAAAAAAATACATTAATTTAGAAACTTGCATTTATTAGGTTTTTTCAGAAAGGAATAAATCAACATCTCCAAATAAGGATCTAAAAAGCACATTGGTGTTGTGTTACAAACAAGACAACATCCTAAAGGAACAAGAACACAACACCAAAAGAACTCTTCAAGCATTAATGCCTTAATTTTTTTTTTTTATGGAGGTTGCTTGGGATGCACTCAAAATGCCAAAGAAAAAAAAAACCCCCCAACCAGTTAGTTTTCTTACCTTTCCTTTCAATGTAAATCATTGTTTGAATTATTCCAATTCCACGATGGTGGCAAGCAGCCTCTTGAAGGTGATTTATGTGAAGTCTTCTGCTGCTTAGACACTGAAGCTAGGCAACTAAAGGGAGATCTCAATCTCTTCTTCTCACTATCTTGCGGTTCATAATTTGGATCATGCCGAACAACTGAAGTTTTAAGGCCTTCTGGAAGAATGCAGTTGCACATTGACCCTGACACACAAAAGCACAAGGTTCAGGTTGTTTGAGATCCGTACCAAAATGCAACATGAGAATAAACACCTCATGTATCTTGCAAGTCGGGAATGTAATTGTGTACCTATTCTTGCCAGTCGATTTACCCATCTAGGAATGGGTTTCCCCGTCAGCTTCTGACAAATATCATCACAGAAATGGTTGCAGTTCTTGACTATCAAGTGATACGTATCACCATTGTACCTTTCTGAGTAGCGCTCCACAAAATCCCTTACTTGGTGTGGGTCCAATGATGTGGTTCCAATGAATATTGATTTCTTAAACTTGAATCCCGGGCACTGTCGTGGTTCAACCTCGAAAACACCACTTGTTGGGTAGTCATGAGCTCCAAATGCATATTCCACACCATGAACTATACAGCACGTAGGTTGGGTTATCAGAAAAGCTAAGACTTAAAGACTCAATACCAGTTAGCAAAAACAAAATTCTCAAGTCCATATCTTGCATATTTAGTTTAACTTCATTGCTCTGTATTATGAATTATGTAGCCTTCATTCCAACTCAACAACTGCTATCGTAAAATGCTATAATGAAAGACACCAAACGAGCAAAGGAGCAAAATCACAGAGTAAAAAATGATATAAACCAACCTTCGACACCGGAATGAAAGATACCAACGCCCGCCCAATAAATATAGCCATTCACGGGTGTTAGGTCATATACATTGAGATATACTGGCGTACAACTCGGACTGAAAGTAGCTGGCTTCACCTTCGGGAAAAAACAACGAGACGCTGATTTGTTTTTGAAAAGACGTGGCAACACTGATTTCCATTTCTTCTTCGATTCAAATTCCATTTTTCCTTAAATGATAAGAACAGACCTTGATCAATGCCTATACATCCTGTGGTAAAAAAATAACAAACTTTAGCTATTTGACTTAAAGGAAGAAATAAGCTAAGTCGTAATCCTCAAAGAGGAAAAAACAAGAGAAAGATGAATACTGTAAACAAATCTCTAATAGAAAATGACTGCTCATATATTCAAAGATTGCACTAAAAATTGGTAAAAATATCATGGAAGCCCTTGTACTAAGAGTCAGATCACATTTTGCCCCCTTCTACTAAAAAACTGCGCAAAGTAATCCCTATAGGTTTGATTAAAGAAGAAATTGATCCTTTCTCTTAAAAACTAGCTTGTTGACAGAATAACCAGTGCCTTGTGAAATTTGTAATAGAAGGACGAGTTTGCTCTTTGATCTAATGTATAGAGACTAATTTGCCCATTTTTGAGTGCCTAGTTCAGAGGCCTCCATAATACTTTTACCCTAAAAACTATCTTTTATCAATTGATTTATGTTAATTTTATACCAATGCTAGCTAATTAACCCTGCATTGTATATGAAACTTCATATCTCCCAAAGATATCAACAAATCAAATCCCATAACCATGAAGAGGGGGGAAAACCCAATACAGAATGACATAACCTTAACATAAAAGCGAACTTTAACAAGAAGGGGAAAACCCAGTGATTTTTAGCAGCAAATTGAACCATCGAGCCATGCATTTTCCAAATCCATTACCAGATGGATATAGATTTCCATTATTACTCAGAACATTTAAAAATTCTTTAATACAAGGGGGAAAAGGAGCAATCTTGATTGGCAGTCCATGAAAAGAAAAAATAATAAACACCATAAGAAGAAAAGAATCACTTCAGATCTACTGAAAACTGCTAATACCCAGAAGGGAAAAAGAAACAATAAATGAAACAAGGTAAGATATCAGAGAGAGACAAGATTTACTACGTTAAATAGAAGAAAATGAGGGAAAAAGAGAAGGTACAGGTTGAGAGAAGAAGGCCATTCAGCGTGAAACGTAAAGCAAGCCGCCACTCCAGAATCGAAGCTCAGTTGGCATTGAAGGGAAAAAGGCTTCGTGATTCTGTATTGCGACGAACGGAGAAAAAACCGGACGAACGAAGAAGAATAAAAAGATGAAACCTTTAATGAAAAGGCAAAAGCCCCCACTCTCCCGTCTTCGAAACTGGAAAGCCCGATGCCTTAACGAAGAAGATGGGGAAAGAGAATTTCAAAAGCCATAAGCTTTCTTTTGTTCCTCTCTTTGTTTCTCTCTCCCCTCCCCCACCTCTCTCTCTCCCCTTCTCTTAATCTCCTTTATTTTTCTGTTTTACATTTTTCACTCCGCTCCTCATTCGCTTCCACGCTTTCTTTCGCATTTATTACTGTTTTCTTTTTATTTTTCTAAATTTTCTTTTTATTTACCCCATACAGTATTGGGATGCATGCTGTTAAATTAGACGTTCAACTGACTCGGATAATGATTAAGTTATAAAAAAAAGGTCGATTTTTTTAAATTAAGCCCATTTTTGGAATATTTATGGACATAGACGAATTTAGGAAAAAACGCTTCTAGTTAGAAGTAATATTTTCCGTGTTATTTTTAGAGTTTTTAGTGTGTTAGAGTTTAAGGTTAGGGTTTTAAAGTTTAAATTAATTAAATTTTTAACATAATAATTGTAATTATTGAATTCGATATTTAAAATACTCGTATTTACACCAACCGTATGTGGTCGCTTGTATCGAGCGCTCCGTTTAAGTTGTTACCGATAGGTTATTCCGTCTCAAACCAAAAGGTCGACCAACGTCGAGTCGAATACTTGATAAGATAGATTTTCGAGACATGTCAAACCAACCGAGAAAGATGCATACTAGAAAACAAATATCAATTCCATTGTAATATGTAAACGTGCAGTTTTGTGAAATGATAGCAAATATCAACTTTCATTTTATAAAATAGTAACAAATTACAACTTCAATTTTGTGAAATGATAACAAATATCAACATTAATGTGGTTAAATGATGACAAAATTACTCTAAAATTACAATAATAAAAATCCTCGAAAAAATATAAACGTTCAATACAATGATAAAATTAATCAGTCCAGATGCCAGTCAAAATCTATGCCACATAGGGTTGGTCGACGATTGCGCGTTGAATTCATTCTTGGTTCAGCCTCCAGACGGGGTTGTGGCCGTTGGGGTTGTGGTCTCGGTAGCTCCTCCTCATTGCTTTCAATCGATTGCAATCCTTGTATTCTCGGCTGTCATCGTGCATCCTCCGGTCTAGGAATAGGTGGTTGGGAAGATGACCCAGCTTGGTAGAACAAAGATCCTGGAGGTGTTTGCGTTACAAATGGCTAATGAGCATAACTATGTTGAGTCTCATACATCGATGGGATAACAAGTGGACTCTCCGTCGGTGCCTGGAACATAGACGTCCTATACCTCATCATCGACATCGTCATCGTTGGAGGTGCCAATGGCATAGGCGTGTAATACATCATGGACGGATGTATCACACTCCAACCTGACATAAGACTAGAAGCAAAAAAATGTGGTACAATATATAGTGCTTGTGTGAAGATGATAGGGTTAGAATACACACTAGAATAAGATGATACATACTGATCAGTGGGTGGTGTGGCTATCAGTTCTGCAACTGTCGGTGTCTGTACTTGAGTGAGCACTGATGGTGGACGCGCCTCGCCAGCCTTAGGATTTAAAAGGGGTGTCGTGGCCTACTTGTAGGGGGATGCCGATGCCTCACCTCTTTTTCGTACAAATATGGCTTACCATGGATCCTAAACCATGGCTCCGGGTCGCATGATAACTCCGAAACAATAATAGGTTCGCGAGTAGGTAAGAAATCATACCGATTATTCCATATGTTTATATGTTGGGAGTGGAATACCGATCAATTCTTATCCTGTAATGGCCTAAATTCAGGGTTATCGAAACAGTGGTTTCGTAACCACAAATCTGATTTAAAAAGAAAATTTATTTTAATATTATTGAGTGGGTATTGATATGATAAGAAAAATCGTATAAAAATATCGATAGAAAAATTTATCTTGGATGTAGGCCTCGATTCTAGACCTATCTTCCTTCTCTTGGTTGATCTTAGTAATCGTGGATCGAGAGTCTCCTTCCACCATCACAAAGTTAAATCACATTTCTTTTGCAAAAGATAAGCCCTGTAGGCATGAGAGGGCTTCTACCGAGAAAGCATTAGATACATTTTTATTCTGAATGACGCCACTGCTCATAATCTATCTATTTGAATTATGAATAACAAACCCTGAGTAAGACCTTTTAGTATTCCCTTTGTAAGTAGCATCAAAATTAAGCTTAACATGGGGATCTAATAAAGAACCATCGATCCTGATATCCCCTCCAAAATCCATGTAACATTCTGTCAAGATGGTTCAATTCCCTGACTAACCTATTGATTTTTGTACAGGTATCTTGTGAAGAAAAGTGTTTCCCCTCCATCACCTGTTTGTTGCTGTTGAACCATATTGCCCATACAGTGATCAAGATAAGATGACATGTAACTGGTTGCTTGCCATTTAGTTTTTTTGTGAACCAATCCCAAAGGTTATCTGTTACACCATCAATAGTATCAGTAAATCCCAAACTTACCCAGATATTCTTTGTAGCGTGGTAGCCTATCATAGCATGAACATTAGTTTCCACTTCAGTGTTACACCTCAAGCAAATAAGAGTCTTTGCCACTGTTTTTGTAAATTGATTAGTATTAGTAAGGATATAATTGTTAAGGATGCACCAGGTTGTAATTTTAATTTTAGCTGGCATTTGAAAATCCATGTATTTCGTAGGATAGGGCTTAGTTTGTTGGGAGTAAAGAAAGAGCCGATAGCCACTAGGAATGGAATAGTCACCAATGTTTTCCTCTAACCAAACAAGCTTATCTTCTCCAGTATCACGAGACAGAGGAATACAAAGTATGGCAGAAGCTTTCTATGGGCAGAAAATATTGGTAATTAAATCTTCATTCCACTTTCTAGTATCCGTATTGATGAGATTGGACACAGTATTAACTAAATCATTAACGACTAAGTCTTGTATATGACAACCCTGCAAATAAGGAAACCAACAATCATTCTAAATAGATATGGAACTGCTTGTACCAACCCACTAACCAATTCCTTTCTCTAAAAGTCCTATTGTCGCCCAAATACTCTGCCACACATAGGAATGAGACGAGCTTAAATTAGTATTCAAAAAGTTCAAATGTGGGTAATATTTAGCTCTCAATATGTGCACAACAAGAGAATCCAATTTGGTTATAAGTCTCTATCCTTGTTTTGCCAACAACACGATATTGAACTTGGAGAAGTCACGAGAACCCAAACCACCCTCCTCCTTCAAGGCACAGAGATCTTTCCATTTGCACCATGAAATTCCTTTTCGGTTATGTTCATTCTGCTACCAAAACCTACTTATAATCTCCTTAAGTTTATTACAGAAAGACTCAAGGAGAAGGAAACAAGACATCGAGTATGTTGAAAGTTCCTGCAAAACTGATTTAATAAAAATCTCATTGCCTCCCCATGATAACATTCGAACACTCCAATTACTTATCTTCTTTTTTAATCGGTCTTTCAAATGTTGGAAGGTAACATTCTTCCTTCTTTTAACCATAGTAGAAAGTTCCAAGTAATTTTTTGGATTGAAAACCCGTTTACCCTCATTCGGCTTGTAATTTGACAACAAGTATTATTTAGGACATTAGAATTGAAAAATATCTACAATTTAGAACATCTCTCATATCTTTGAAGAAGAGATTGGACAATTTGGCATCCTTCATTAGAAGCTTCGCCAAAAATCATATTGTCATCAGCAAATAATAAGTGAGTGATTGAGGGACCACCCATGCAAACTTTCACCCCCATCAACCTGACCTCCTCTTTTTCTTTGTATAATAAAGTAGCAAAACCTTCAATACAAAGTAAGAAAAGGTAAATGGCTCAAAGGATCACCTTGGCAGATGCCCCTATTAGGGGTAAATGGATCACTCACATCCTCGTTAAGCATCACTGAATAAAAAACAGAGGTAACACAATACATAATTAATGAAACCCATTCAATATTGAAACATATGTTCAACATCATACCTTCAAGGAAATTCCATTCAACTCTACTATATGTTTTGCTCATGTCAAGCTTTAGTGCGAAACTCCTCTTATTCCCCTATCGACATTTTTTAAAGGTATGCAGTATTTCATAAGCTGCTAATATATTATTTGAAATTAATCTCCCCAAGATAAAATCCCCTTAAGCCTCATCAATACAATGATCAAGAACTCTTTTTAGTCTATTAGCAAGTACTTTTGATATAATCTTGTAAAAAACAAAACATACACTGATGGGACGGAACATAGGTATTACATTTGGCATAGAAACTTTAGGAATAAGAACAATGTAGGTATGATTTACCTCGTTTAATGGAATTTCACGATGAAGCACCTTCAAGCAGTACTTTATAACATCACTCCCTACCACTGGCTAGAACTGTTGAAAGAATAGAGTCGGGAAACCATCTCTACCAGGTGCTTTAGTTGGGCCTATTTCTTTCAAGACTGTTTTCACCTCTTCTCCACCAAAGTCAGCTATGAGCATCTCATTCATTCTTTCAGTAATGCACTGACGAACACCCTAAAGCATTCTATTAGAATCTTCACCGCCGTTACTAGTGAAGATATTAACAAAATAATCAATAGTTATTAGTCATCATTTCATTATTATTAAACGTCACTACTCCATCTCTATTTATAAGTCCACTAATCTGATTAGTACGATGACGAAAAGAGGTAAAATTGTGAAAAAACTTTGTGTTTCGATCTCTATAATTAAGCCAGTTTGACCAAGCTATTTACTTCCAATACATTTCCTCTTTGTCCATCTCAAGATTGAGATTCAATTTGGTTTCAATGATTTTGAAAATAGTATCATCTATTGTAGTCTTCTCTCCCAATACTTTAAGATGATTGAGTAGTCTATTTTCCACCTTCCTGTTGTCCCTTTTTATTGTTTTATCCCAAAGACTCAAACCATCTCCAATCTTCTCTAGTGAATCTGAAACTTAGAGATTCGCATAATCACTCTAAAGTTTCCTCACTTCAGCATCGCAAGAGTCATCCAAAATTCACTCTACTTCGAATTTAAAACCGCGAGGCCTTCTCTGAGCAGTATTTGTTACAACATCTGTCTCAAACATTATGAGATAATGATCAGAAAATGAATGTTCCAAATGTGAAAATTGGCCACTTCTCTATCTTATCATTCCCTTATACTATTTGAAGCAAAATTACCCCTTTCCAAAGTGAACCATCTACCAAAATATCCCAAATTCCTCAACTAGCACTTATCTAATGTTTGGCAAAAATACCCTATTTGGTGATTATCCGTAACAGCCCGATTTTGACCCTAATCGGAACGGTGGTTTTGGGACCACGAATCTGAGTCAGAAAAATATTTAAATATTATTTTATGTGTTCTGAATTTGTGAATTTGTTTGTGTGAAAATTTCGTTTTAAAATTTTATCGTTTGGATGCCCGATTAAATAAAAAGGGCTTAATCGCGTAAAATGGAAAATTTAAGGGTTAATGTGTAAGGGCCGAATTTTGATTGTTTTCTTTTATAAAGTGTTAAAGTTGCAATTTGGCCACAAAAATGAGTTAGTGGCCGGTTGGTGTGCATGAAATAGTAACCTTAATTGTTTATTATTTCTTTATGGCATTATGGTACATTTTTTTTATTATATGTTAATATTATAATTCAAAAAAAAAAACAAGTGTTCATCTTTTACAAAGAGTGACTGAAACTAAGAGAGAAAAAGAGAACTTTAAAGCTTTGATACATTCAGCCCTTGCAAGCTCAATTAGGTAAGTGATTTGAGTTTGGTTTTTGATAATTTTTACGTTTTTGATATCGTTGCTTCGAATACTCTAAGACCCATGTAAGAATTTTTGAAATTGATGAGATATTCTTGAGTTGCCATTGTTGATAGTTTGATAGATTTTGTGTTTAAAAATAGAAAATAAAAGATATGTGTTAGATTAACAAAATTTTTATTAGAAGTTTTGATGGAATTGAGTAATTAAGGCTAAATTGCAAAAATATTAAATTGACGGGTTAGTTTGTATAATAGGTGAAGTGTGAGGACTTATATAAGCTAGAGGAGTATTCTGCTAGAGCTTGTTGTTTTTAAATTTTGTGTATTTGATGTGTTATGAATTTTTGGATTATAATGTAAAAGTGTGAAAAATAAGGGGCAAAATATAAATTTGCTCATTGATGCGTTTTGGGGTTTAATTGAATTGAATTTTATTTGAATGAGCTTAATTTGAATTTGAATAGATCAAGAACAAAAAGGATCGGGTTTGGATCAGGAAAAATAAAAAATCATTGAATAGTCGATAATCTTCGTCCGTCGATATCTGAGATAAGTTATTAAGCATATATTTTGTATCGATTTAAACAACCATAATATCTATGTAATTATGCCGAATTGAATGGTATATATATATATACATGTAGTGATGAAATTGTCGAATGTAAAAAGAAGTAAGATGTATTGAGTTGTTGAGTTTCGGCACTAAGTGTGCGGGTATAAATATTTATGATTATGATATTGGCACTAAGTGTGCGAGTTTAATTGTAAAGCACTAAGTGTGCGAGTTTGATTATTAAGCACTAAGTGTGCGAACTTACTATATATTTTCAAATAACTATTAGCACTAAGTGTGCGACCTTATCGAGTAATCATGGACAGTGGAATGAGTAAATACTTGGAGTTCTTGAGGAATAGCCGTTATGTTTATGTTCGAAATTGAGCTTGGTAAGTCTTGAACCTATGTGGTGACTATATTTGGAATCAAATATATAAGATTAATTGTGGAATAGATGAAATGCTATTTGTATGTATAATTTAAATGAAAATAAAATGATACGTGGAAATGCATTAAATATCATATTGAATGTTATATGAAATGTTAATAGAGACTTGGTTGTTCGAGAGCATGTAATGATAAATGTGTGAATAGCTTTGTGCTAAATTATATTGATGTTCGAATAAGATGTTTTTTTTTGTGTTTGGAAGATATATGTTATATTGCAGAATGAGATGAAGTGTATTACGCATATATATATATATATTATTTTACATGATGATGGAATGCCATAATGTATTCGGTCTTGCATTTAAAATTGAAGAAATGCTTTATGGTTGAGTAATTATATATTGATTTTAGTTAAATCATAGTATTCGATTAATAAGTGCCTTATAATATGGTAAGCTAGTGATTATATGATTTAGTAGTATGAACTAGTTAAATGGTATTTGAGATATCAAGTTAAATTTTAGAGTTTAATTGCTTGTAACTTACTAAGCTAAATTAGCTTACACTGTGTTTGGATAATTGTTTCTGATTTATAGGTTTTGGTGATAGTTACGTGCTCAGGGATTGTCAGTGAAACTCGTCACACTATCGTCTATATTTTGGTACTCTTGAAAGCTTAAGTTTAAACTTATGGCATGTATAAGCTATTCTATCTTTTGAATCCATTGTGAATGAGAAGTGTATTTAAGCCATGTGAAAATGGCTTAGTTATTATATGTTATGCTTGGTTTAAAAAGTTTTTGGTTAAATGTTTTAATATGTTTGGTTTGATGGTTTAGTTGTGATTGAAATATATTTGATAAGTATGGATTATAATTTGCATAATTGATATATATATATATATATATATTAATTATCCGTATAAATTGGTTTTGTCATGAATCACTTATGAATATTTCATATTAGTAGGTTTAAAGCCTGTTATATATTGACCAAGGTCTAAAATTATTTAAAGATACGTTCGTGCTATAAATTGAATGAGGAATAGGTTTTGATAGTGGATTAATATTGGTTAAATTAAGATATATGTCTGGTAGCAGGAGTTGGTAATAAAATGATAGAAGTTATATATATATATATATGTTCGGCTACAGGGAGCTTATTAATAGAACATATGTACTTTTAAATATGCGCATATGTCATTGTTGTTATATGAATTGATTGAGTTATATCAAGTTATTATGACATTTGGATGTATTAATATGCTATTATAGAATGTGAATTATTATTAAAGTATAATTGGTGTTTTAAATATGCGGTTATACTCTAAAAATGATAGATGATATGGGAATTGAATATATTAGTGGTTGGTATGTGTTCTTAAAATTTATTATATTAAAATGGTCAAATGCACATGGCTTTGTAATTAGCAAACAAGCATGTTTGGTCTTTAAATGATTTGCCAAGTATGTTTTATTTTTATAATAGCTAATTTTAATGTTTGTACATGATTTGAATAATATGCTATGTGAAATGTTTTATTTGGTTGATTAGTACATGTATATAATTGTGAAGTCAAAGAATTAATATTGATTTGAACTCGTTTGAACTTGGGAATTATAATTAGTGCATACAGTATGATTAATAATTTAGTATATTTATTTTTACGAATATGATCTATGGAATTATGTGATTGTATGAATACTATGTTTTCTTCGGTAATACCTCGTAACCCTCCGGCGATGGTTGCGGGTTAGGGGTGTTACATCATCCCTTAGGTGACCTCATTACTTTTCACAACTAAATAAGATTTCGTTAAAGTCCCCTAAAACCACCAAAGGAAGATTGTTACTTTGGCTCAACAATTTCAACAGTTTTTAGGACTCCTTCCTTTTTCGACCATCTGGAGCTCCAAAGAACCCTATCAGACATCAGGAAATTCTTGTATCACGTTTAGTAATTTTAACATCGATAGGGGAAGAGGACATACTTTGCAAAGAAACATCACAATCATTCTTCTAACCCAACGAAAGCCTACCATGAGAATTAGATGCTTGAACGTCAATACCATAAAGAAATCCCGCACTTCTTCTAATACTCTCCATCCTACTATTGTCTACTTTAGCCTTTATTAAAAACATAAATTGGAGTTGTAAATCCTTCAGCATATGCCAAATCTGTAACACCCCGAATTTTGGGCCTAGAAGTATTGGGCCTTGGTTAAGTTTTGGATCCTAGCTTAGTATTTTTAGGAGTTTAATTTTGGCCTTCTAGAAGGTTGGAAGTGGCATGAAGATGGACTCTGTTAGGGAGTGATCATGAGAGAATTTTAAGATGATGATAAAAGAGAGATAATAGGAGATTAAAGAGAAGAAGTGATGGTGCAGAATTGGACTCTAGGGAGGGCTAGGTTCGGCTATTAGCTATTTAAGGAATGCCGAATTTCATAGCAGGGTTTTCTTTACTTTCATATAGTTTATTTTCTCTCCTCCTCTTGCCAAATTCTTTTTCTCCCCTTTGTTCCATCTTTGCCGAATTTTTCCTTTGCCTTTTAGCCATCTATTATTTTGCAGAATATTCATAGTTTTCTCCCTTTGCCTATTTCTTTCCTTAATCTTTTAAAAGCCGAATACTCATATCTCCCTTGCCAATTTCTTTTGCTTTCCTCCATCACAAATTTGTTTTTGTTATTTACAACATTTAATCAAGATTTTAAAAGCCGATCACACTTAGTAGATATTTAGGCCGCAAGATCAAAGACGAGTTTCGGTAAGTGTCTTATTCTCAATTTCGATTTCTTAGGGGGGTAGCCGAATATATGTGTAGTCATAAGGGTGACTTGTGTGGAAGACGAGTCACTTGATGTTGATAAAATATGTATGTTGATGTAGATCTAGGAATATTCGAGACTATTCGCTAAGGAAAGGCTAGAAAAGCAGAAGGTTCACGGAAAGGCTTCGGGATTTGATAAAGTTTTAGTAAGGTTTGGAATTGATTAGAAAATGGTTTTGGTTGTAGGTAGAGGCTGAGAATAGAGTAGTGCGAGTCGTCAATCAGGTGTGTACATACACTACACACACGAAAATCGACAAAAGTCGAAATCCCGATATCTCGAATAGGCCTGCCGAACTTGTGGGCCCAAAGTGGCAAAGTTGTGATATGAAATCTTATGATGGATTAACATGCATGATTGTATGATTGAATTATGATTGGGCCTAATGGGCTACATAAGCATGCTTGGGGCTTAATGGGTTTTATAAATATGATTGGGCCTAGTGGGCCTTATGGGACTGTAAAAATGCATACTAGGGTTTTCAATGGACTATAGGTCTAGTTTTGATCTCTCAAATTTTACATAAGACTTAATTAAATAATTAAACATGTTCGTGGACAAGTTGTTAGACTAAGGTGTGGCAATGGATGTGTGCATGTCTAGGATTGGATCTAGGAAGGCTTGGTACTTAAGCGGTCCGAGTGACCCACCTCCTCTTCTCTTGAATCCTACCTGGTGCATATTGTTCGTTCACTTTAGTCGCAAGGACTTGTTAATGGGCCAAAACCATAATTAAAGTCTGTACCTTTAAGAAATTACGAAAATACCCCTATAGATTAGAATTACGAAAATACCCTTCTAGGATGGAATTAAGAAAATACCTTCTAAGGTAGAATTACTATAATGCCCTGTAGGGTAGAATTACTAAAACACCCTCATAGGGTAGGAGTACTGAAACACCCTTGTAGGGTAGAAAATTACCGAAATACCCCAGGGTAATGAAATGATTGAAATACCCCTAAATGCTTAATGTATGGAAAAACTGTATGTGCACTCGTAAAATGTTGTATGTGCATTCATAATATGTATGTTGCATTTAGGGGGATAAATTGAACGGAGGAAGATATGAGGATCGTATAGTCGCTTGACGATCGTGGATCCACCGGTGGCTTTAAGCCCATTATATAGAGCCCCGCTGCAACGTTTGAGTAGTGTCGCAATCGGTGCTACCTATGTAGTGTAGGGATGGGTGGGTTGATATTTATATCCCCACAGGAGTGTAGGGTTGGTACGAGTGGAGTGCAGGGTTAGCTTCGGGGTGGGAGCATTGCATTCATGTGATTTTGATATGCTATGAGGTCAATGTGGGTTAAGGCCCAGACCACCGATATTGTTAGGGCTTAGACCCAATGTGGTATGTGTATAATGAATTGATTTGATTGCCAAGGGTCGTACACACTGAGTTACGAAACTCACACCCTTATTATTAATATTTTAGGTGATCCACAATAGACGGCTCGACGTGGGAGAGGACTCGGAGATAGCCACACGACAAGTCACTTAGGAATTTTAAATATAATTTTATTAAGTGTTTATGATAACTACTTTTAGGTTTTCACTATGATGTAATAAGGCTATGTATCTCAGAAATTACTATTTACTTAGGGATTTATTTAGTTACTGTTATATTTAATAAACATGGTTTTTCTTAAATATTTGTTTAATTAAATTCTTCGATTTTTAACTAAGTAAATTCTTTTCAAGCATATTTCGTTCGAACTAAGTTTTAGCTAAACCGTTTTAAAAGTAACTTTTCAATGTGACATCGCCAGATTCGAGCCTAACTTCTAGGCCGGGTTTGGGGTGTTACATTTAGTGGTATCAGGGTCTGGTTGCAAAACTTGGACTGTGAAATGGGTCTTAGATTTTGGGTTTTAAAAAAAAGTAGATTAAAAAGTTTTTACAGGTTTCTTGAAGTGTGGTTCACTGAGCCCTTGATGTCGAGCCAATGTCATTACATTGTTTTAATTTCTGAACTATACTGTGATAGTGGGCTACTTCAAACAATAGGTTCTTAGAGACTAAAGCCCATAGGAAACTTGAGTTTGTAGTGGAATCGCATCAGCGAAATAACTTTTAAATTATTAAATTACATAAGACATAAGTGTTAAACAGTGGAATTATGAACTAAAATTTCATAAAATTTTTAATTCAGAAACACGTACGCAATAATGAGCGCTAGAAGAGGTGCAAGGGGCCGTGGCCGAGGTCGCGAAAGTGTTAGGGCTGAGTCGTCGGCGTGGGGCCATATGTTCAATGTTGAAGTAGGAGAGGCTCCGGCTTCACCTGTAGCTGAAACTGAATCGTATGATCATGCCGCTGGAGAAGAAGCATTGTCGCAAGCAATGCTGAGGATTCTAGAAAGGGTCGCTGGGCCTAATAATAGAACAGGAAGTCGTGGGGCAGTTATGGAACAACTTCGAGCTAATGGGGCTGAGACTTTTAAAGGAGTAGTTGGGGTGGCCTCGAATGTGGCGGAGTACTGGTTAGAAGCCACGAAAAGGATAATGGATGATCTGGGCTGCACAGCGGAGCAAAAATTGAAGGGGGGATATCTCTACTTAGGGAAGAAGCGTATCAGTGGTGGTTGACCGTGAAGGAGAGCAACCAACCAGAACAAATCACTTGGGAATTCTTCAAGTCGGCATTCCAAGGGAAGTACATTGGAGCAGACTATGTAGATGCCCGAAGGAAGGAGTTTTTGAATTTAACTCAGAGAGATAAGTCAGTAGCGGAGTATGAGGCTGAGTTTCTGTGCTTGAGTCGATATGCCAAAGGAATAGTCGCAATAGAGTATGAGCAGTGCGTGCAGTTTGAGGATGGTTTAAGAGACAACCTTAGGGTGCTTATAGCTCCGCAGAGAGAGTAAGACTTTAAGGTGTTAGTAGAAAAAGCAAAAATAACGGAGGAAGTAAAGCATACGGAGCGACTAAACCCTTAGAAGGAGAAGGGTAAAAAAAAAGGGAACGTGGAAACTATAGGGGCTGGGCAGATGCCTACGAGGAGGGCCAGAGTAAATGGGCCAGATAGAGTTGAGGCCCCTGTTGCTGCTGCTAACACTGAGATACCACATTGTGCTGTGTGTGGAAAAGGGCATACGGACGAATGTTAGAGGAGAACAGGAGCTTGTTTAAGCTACGGATCTATGGAACATAGGATTAGAGAGTGCCCGAGAAGGCCAGATCAGGTGCAAGCCGATGGCAGAGGTAATTTTCAACAGCAAAGAGGTGGTTAACAACCACCAAGGGGCTATGGACAAGCCAGAGGCGGAAATTGCGCAGGATAGGGACATGGAGTAGCGGGCAGAGGTGCAGGATAGACAGAGGCGAGACAACCAGCTTTAGTCTATGCAGCACGTCTCCAAGAGGATGGAGATGCTCTAGACGCGAATATTGGTACGTATTTTATTGGTAGTGTATTGTATCTTAGTGTGGACTTAGAGTTTGAGTGCGCAGTAGAAGCATAGTAGTGTGACTTGGGTAATGCGACTAATGAATAGTTGGAAATTTCGAGGACGAAATTTTTTTTAGGAGGGGTGAATTGTAACACCCCGAATTTTGAGCCTAGAAGTATTGGGCCTTGGTTAAGTTTTGGATCCTAGCTTAGTGTTTTTAGGAGTTTAATTTTGGCCTTCTAGAAGGTTGGAAGTGGCATGAAGATGGACTCTGTTAGGGAGTGATCATAAGAGAATTTTAAGGTGATGATAAAAGAGAAATAATAGGAGATTAAAGAGAAGAAGTGATGGTGCAGAATTGGACTCTAGGGAGAGCTAGGTTCGACTATTAGCTATTTAAGAAATGCTGAATTTCATAGCAGGGTTTTCCTTACTTTCATATAGTTTATTTTCTCTCCTCCTCTTGCCAAATTCTTTTTCTCCCCTTTGTTCCATCTTTGCCAAATTTTCCCATTGCCTTTTAGCCATCTATTATTTTACCGAATATTCATAGTTTTCTCCCTTTGCCGATTTCTTTCCTTAATCTCTTAAAAGCTGAATACTCATATCTCCCTTGCCAATTTCTTTTGCTTTCCTCCATCACAAATTTGTTTTTTTATTTACAACATTTAATCAAGATTTTAAAAGCCGATTACACTCAGTAGATATTTAGGCCGCAAGATCAGAGACAAGTTTCGGTAAGTGTCTCATTCTTAATTTCGGTTTCTTAAGGGGTGGCCGAATATATGTGTAGTCATAAGGGTGACTCGTGTGGAAGACGAGTCACCTGATGTTGATAAAATATGTGTGTTGATGTAGATCTAGGAATATTCGAGACTATTCACTAAGGAAAGGCTAGAAAAGTCAAAGGTTCACGGTAAGGCTACGGAAAGGCTTCGGTATTTGATAAAGTTTTAGTAAAGTTTGGAATTGATTCGAAAATGGTTTTGGTTGTAGGTAGAGGCTAAGAATAGAGTATTGCGAGTCATCAATTAGGTGTGTACATACACTACACACACGAAAATCAGCAAAAGCCGAAATCCCGATATCCCGAATGGGCCTGCTGAACTTGTGGGCCCAAAGTGGCAAAGTTGTGATATGAAATCTTATGATGGATTAACATGCATGATTGTATGATTGAATTATGATTGGGCCTAATGGGCTACATAAGCGTACTTGGGGCTTAATGGGTTTTATAAATATGATTGGGCCTTGTGGGCCTTATGAGATTGTAAAAATGCATACTAGGGTTTTTAATGGACTATAGGCCTAGTTTTGATCTCTCAAATTTTACATAAGACTTAATTAAATAATTAAACATGTTCGTGGACAAGTTGTTAGACTAAGGTGTGGCAATGGATGTGTGCATGTCTAGGATTAGATCTAGGAAAAGCTTGGTACTTAAGCGGTCCGAGTGACCCACCTCATCTTCTCTTGAATCCTACCTGGTGCATAGTGTTTGTTCACTTTAGTCGCGAGGACTTGTTAATGGGCCAAAACCATAATTAAAGTCTATACCTTTAAGAAATTACAAAAATACCCCTGTAGGTTAGAATTACGAAAATACCCTTCTAGGATGGAATTACGAAAATACCCTTTAAGGTAGAATTACTATAATGCCCTATAGGGTAGAATTACCAAAACACCCTCATAGGATAGGAGTATTGAAACACCCTTGTAGGGTAGAAAATTACCGAAATACCCCAGGGTAATGAAATGATTGAAATACCCCTAAATGCTTAATGTATGGAAAAACTTGTATGTGCACTCGTAAAATGTTGTATGTGCATCCATAATATGTATGTTGCATTTGGGGGGGATAAATTGAACGGAGAAAGATATGAGGATCACATAATCGCTTGATGACCATGGATCCACCGGTGGCTTTAAGCCCATTATATAGCAGCCCCGCTGCAACGTTTGAGTAGTACCGCAACCGGTGCTACCTTTGTAGTGTAGGGATGGGTGGGTTGATATTTATATCCCCACAGGAGTGTAGGGTTGGTACGGGTGGAGTGCAGGGTTGGATTCGGGGTGGGAGCATTGCATTCATGTGATTTTGATATGATATGAGGTCAAAGTGGGCTAAGGCCCAGACCATCGATATTGTTAAGGCTTAGGCCCAATGTGGTATGTGTATAATGAATTGATTTGATTGCCAAGGGTTGTACACACTGAGTTGCAAAACTCACACCCTTATTATTAATATTTTAGGTGATCCACAATAGACGGCTCGACGCGGGAGAGGACTCGGAGATAGCCACACTACAAGTCACTTAAGAATTTTAAATATAATTTTATTAAGTGTTTATGATAACTACTTTTAAGTTTTCACTATGATGTAATAAGGCTATGTATATCAGAAATTACTATTTACTTAGGAATTTATTTAGTTACTGTTATATTTAATAAACATGGTTTTTCTTAAATATTTGTTTAATTAAATTCTTCGATTTTTAACTAAGTAAATTCTTTTCAAGCATATTTCGTTCGAACTAAGTTTTAGCTAAACCGTTTAAAAAGTAACTCTTCAATGTGACATCGCCAGATTCGGGCCTAACTTCTAGGCCGGGTTTAGGGTGTTACAAAATCTATCAATTAACCATGGGTTACCCAGCCTACGAACATCCTACGGACGTTCCAGCTTAAGATTTTCATTGATCCTAGTTGACCTGCCTTGTAAGTTCAGCTGATTGGTTGCTATGGTGAACATTAGACTGCTGTTGGTAAGAAACTTGCAAAACATAATTAGTTCTGGGCTGCTTTTTTCCATCTGTAGACAAGATGGGCCTTTCCGCTTCTAAAGAATCCATATCCACCATATCATCCAAATTTCCCTCCAAATCCAAGTTTAATTTGCCAACCAGATTAATGCCCAAATTTGCACCTATCATTCTCATGAAATTTGCGATAGAATTATCCCTTAATATTTGCCACTTCCCATTTACATTGTTTCCAAAATTGACTCCCCAATTCCCGCTCGTATCACGCAGCCATGTATTGCCACTTGTTGCAGCCCTACGCAGTGTAACTTTTGGGGATATATCCTAGCCCAAGGACAACTCATTCCCATAGATAATCTGGATAGGACAAAAGCTTTCCCCATGACCAAGCTTGCCACATAAAAAGCAAAATGTCATGAGTTTCTCATACTTAAAAGAGACAAAATGCTCCTTACCATTGCCAAGAATAAGTTTCTTCCGTTATTTTATCAATTTCCTGATATCAATTTCCAAACGAATTCGTATATAATTTCTTAGACTCGCGGCCATAGCTTTCTCGTCATAGTCCAAGAAGGTCTCAATAAAATTGCCAAATTGCTTGGCCATCGATTCAAAATACATGCCCTTAGGGAGATCATGTATTTGAGCCCAAAAAATCGCATGAAATAATGGAACACGTAACGGTTCATCCTCCTCTTTTAAATTTGTAAAATCAACAAATGATTGTTACAAGTTCAAGGGGCACAACTAATCACCCATTCAATGTCAACTTCATAGTAGAAATGAAAGAGAAATTTCTTCTCCCTTAGATTAGTAATCGTAACCTCTCCAAGGGGGTGCCAGAGATTAGCCAAAGTTGATTTCATGGATTGAAAATTGATAGCACTTGCTGTAAGAAAACAACTGATAAGAGTAAGATCATAGACAATCTCCCCTTCAACCATCTCCTGGTCCACTTGCCAGCCTTCATTCTCACCAGCCTCCTCCTCATCCTCCAGTGCAGATCTGCCAAAACATCCTCCATGAACGCTTAAACAAAAAGTCAACGAAAAAATGAACAAAATGCTACTAGAGCATACGAACTCGTGCCATTAGAGCAGAATAGCTTTAATCCATTAGTTTTGTTTATTTTTATATATGTTGATAACAGTTGAGTTTAATTAGTCTACCTTAAAAATTAATTGCTTGGGATAGCTTTTATATATTTTTATAGATTTGTTGGACCTGAATCTGCTTAAATGCCTGATTCATATAGCATGACATCAATAATTTTTTAAAAGTATTATTATATTAATGTATATTTTAAGGATAAATTTTAAATTATATGTTAATTTTAATGAAATGTATGCTTTTATCTATTAATTTGATTTTCCACAATTATATGTATAGTATATTAATTTTTTTAGGGTGTGGTGGTTAGAAGAGAAATGATTTATGAAAAATATTTTATACATTTTTTCTTGTTTGTTTTTTAGAAAATGTTTTGATCACAGAAAAACAAGCTATTTTTTTTTTTAGAAAAATGAATTATTCTTTTAAATAGTATTAAATTATTTTTAGAAAACAATTTTTTATGATTTTTATATAAAAACTAATTTGAATAAATTCAAATATTATTATATTTATAATATAATTTTAATTTTAATTTTAATTTTAATTTTAATTTTTAAACTATTAAAATATTAATTTCAAATATTATAATTTTAATATTATTAAATATACATATTTATATTTAGGAAAAATATTTGGTACATTATTAATCAAGTTTTTAGACTCCACAAGTATTGTTAAAAGGTTGACAAATGTCCTATAAAAGAATAGTAAAATATTTTAAAAATAAATATTTTAAAAAAATACATGATTATTTTTTAGATTTGCTTATGGGATAAAAAAATGATACATTACCAATGTAACAAATACTAACCCCTATATTTATGGTAATTATTTGGTACACAGGCGGTGACGATGTAAATTTTTAATTCCACAAGTTGAGATTTCCCACATGTCTTATTTAAAAAAAAAAATAAATATAATTTAAGGATATATGGCAAAATCTGAACCTGCTTGTGAAGTTAAAAATTCCCACTAATAATGCATCAAATAATTATTCTTATATTTGATCATATAATAAGTTATGGGTGTGTATCTAGTACACTGGCAGTGTACTTTTTTTATTCTACAAGCAGTCTTAAAAAATTGGCATATGTCACTTTTTTTAAATATTTATTTTTTAATATTTTACTATATTTCTATAAGACACTTGTCAACCTCCTAACCTTACTTATGAAATTTAAAACCTCCATTGACAGTTTATCAAATAATTTCTTATAAATTATTGATATAATTTATTTCTTTATTTTTTTAACAAGTTTATTTAATATTACAATTTTTATTTTAATAATAAATTTTAACTTTAATAATAGTTTTAAATTTTAAGTAATATTCTTACTCTATTAAATAATATATTTAATATTTTAGTAATAAATATATATTATAATTTATAAATATTTAGTAATAAATATTTTATAGTATAAAATATGAATAATTAATAATATAAATATGAGTATTTGTTTAAATCTTAATTTCATTTATCCCTCCTTGTTCCAATGTGTCACTACCCACTCTCATATCTATCCTATTATTTAAGGCATTGATTGAGTTGGTTTCACGAGTTAACTGCACACTAACTCAGTTAGAAAAATTACGGAAATATCCTTCTTAATTAAAATAACTTATATTATTTTAGGGTACTTTAGTTTTTATTTTAATATAAATCAATAAAAAAAATACACAAAGTGGGATTTGAATTCACGCTAATTTAATTAGTAAAATAATAAATTTACTACTCAACTAAAGTTTCTTTCATACAATTTTATTTTAATATGCATAATTTATTATTTTCATTATCATTATATATTAATAATATTGTTAATTGAATTAATGTCACAAGTTAACTCAACATCAACTCAAGATTGATGACGACACCATGATAAACAATGTACTCATTTAATATTCTTAATATAATGTATTTATGTGTTTAAATTTGGTTTTACTCACAATTTAATCTATTTTTTTATTTTAATATCGTATATTTTATTTGTTATTATTAATTAGTTTCAAACCATAAATTTCATTATTTATTGTAAATTATTTTCGAACACACCTTTGTGTTCTAAATACATGGTTTCTACATGCGTATACATGTGATAGGATTTTTGGTAAATATAATATATATATGCAATTTCAAATTAAGTTTTAATTGTATATTGGTTATTATTATAATTATATAATATATATTTATTATAAAATATTATCTTATTATAAAATAAATTTTGTTTGTCAAAAGAAAATGCTTCTAAGATATTTTATTACTAATATAATTCATGTTGTGTTTGTTTCACTAAAAAAATTCAAAAAAAATTCATGAAAAAATTGCAAAACAAAGAAAAATGTTTATGTAGAATCATCCACCACTAGAAAATATCATTTTTAAAGATAAATCCATTTTCTAGAAAATTATTTTCTGAAAAAAAACAACTTTATTTGGTTTTATTATCAATAGTATCATTATCGATATGGCATCTTTTTACATTTACTTATTATAAACATAAACAATTATGATTATTTAATATGAAAATAATTATATTTATTATATATGTGTATAATTATACAAAATTAAATTTCACATGCATTAAATTAAAACTTACGTGTAACTTTGAGTTTTTTCCCTTATTAAATATCAAATGGGATCAATCTTTTCGAATAATATTTGACATGCCGGCTGAGTCTTTAGTTCGTTGGCATCGACATTGTTGCTTATGTAGGAAGGTGTGTTGAGGCGCTTTTATCCTCTTATTTAAGAGTTGAGAGTAACCATGTGTAGTTTTAAGTATTGTATCAAAAAAGAAACATATGACATGAAAACTTTGCGATTCAAGTTTAAGCCTTACTTTATGTAAATAATTTATAAATTGTTTCTCTCTAGATGTTATTCTAATTTAAGTCTCACCATGTGTAAGTTTTGTCCATATATATTCTAAAGTAAACTACACCCAATGTCACTCTAAAATATGGATTGCTCTATTTTGATCACTCTAATTATTTTTTCTCAATTTAATCATTTTAGTTAAGATAATTGTTTGAACTAGTCAATTGAATGACTAAGAGATTGTTGATGTGGAACATTAGCCAATTGAATGACGACACATGACATTTTTTTTTATTTTGTAATTAATTCGAAATTTTTTGTTTTCTTTTATCTTCTCTGTAAATCAGAAATGGAAAAACCAGAACCCCACTCCCGATAGGACGCTTGAACATGGAATGCATTCCCTCGTGTCACCAAAGCCTGAACGACATGCACTTATGGACAAAATGACAGTTGTTGCAGCAAAGGAATACCGTTATTTTTCTTTGCTTTTAATTCAAAAAGTAAGCAAAAACAACAAATAACACAATAGCAACACTCATTTCAAATCATCATAACAAACACTGCATTAAAAATAAGAAAATTTAAGACTTCAGTGATGAAATGAAAAAAAATCGAAGAAGTCAAGAAGAATAGGAGATCGTCTTGTGTCAAGCTGTGCCCATCCTAACTTTGTCTTGAATTTGATGATGGAAATAAAAAAAAAAAAAAAAAAAAAGAAGGTCGAGGCTTCTTTCTTCTATTTTTCCTTTTTATTCATTCTTTAATTTAAACATATATAAATCTAATATGATTTTAAGTCCATTATAATAATTTGTATAAATCCAATTAGTTTTAAGTTTATTCTTTAATTTTTATATTTTGGCTTTACATAATATATTATACCTATCCAACATATTCGGCCTATAGTATTTTATTATTAATAATTTTGATTAATCGGTAATTCAGTTAATTACTCGATTTCAAACTAAATTAACCGTTAATTAAAATTTTAAAATGCTCTTAAACGATCCCTGATCAAATTCGATTCGATGGCCAATTGATTAATTTCATCATTTAATCAGCCAATGTGCCATGGTAGCAATATGTTACTGGATTAACAAAATTTTTAATGGCAATGACTAATTTGAATAATTATTTTAATTAGAAGGACTAAATTGAGAAAAAAAATATTAGAGTGATCAAAATAGGACAAACTCTTTGTTAAAGTGATCTTAGGTGTAATTTACCCTATATTCTAATTATACAATCATTTGGGTGCATTATTTGTAATTGCCATTGTAACTATGCTTATAAATTCTTCAAAAAATTTCAAATAATACAATTTTATCTCCAAAAGAGAATTTCAAATATCCTAGCTATTAATTTCACTAGGCATAATAAAAAATTTAGTCCTTAACTTCTACTCTTTTTGTCACTTTGACCCTAATTATTTTTTTTATCACTTCGGCTCTCAACCTTCAAATTTTAGTTAAACTGCTTTTTTTAGATGAAAAAGTTGATTAAACCATTAAATTTTTAAAAGCACTAACGTGATAATATGTGTAACAACCCACATGTATTTTATTCTTAAAAATACATATTTTTTTTAAGATTAAAAAAGTTCATAAAAAATCAAATAAATTGCCTATATTAGAAATAAAATACATGTAGGTTGTCACATAGGTTGTCATATTGATACTTTTAAAATTTTAACAATTCAAACAACTTTTCCCTAAAAAAAAATAATTTGACTTAATTTTGAATGTTAAGAATCAAAGTGGTCTAAAAAGAGATAATTAGGATCAAAGTGACAAGATGTAAGACTAAAGCATTAATATCAAAGTAACAAAAGATATAAGGGTTAGTCCATTTTTTAAGGCATGAACTTGGCAATAGTTCCCACATTGGGGCCTAATTTTTTTTGTCTTAGTCCCTAAACTTGGCACTTGTTCCCACATTGGGCTTAAACCTTTTTTTTTTCCAATTTTTTTCAAGGAAATGACATACACTAACTTGGACAAAAAAGTTTAAGCCCGAATGTGAGAATAATTGTCCTTCCACATCTAGACACAATTAAATGTTTCACCTTTACCATTCATTATATGTCATTGATGGTTTGAATCATAATTCTTGATAAAACACCCTCAATGACATACTTATCATAAGCATCGCAAAGGTGAATATAATCTCTGTGAATATTGGTTCAATACTTGTCACCCCCATCTCATATCAATCCTAAGAAGTCGATCAGGGACCTTTGACTCTTTTGAAATTGTTTGATCAGTCAATATGCTACCACTTGACCATGTGGAAGCATATAAGCAATGTGTACACCTTCCTCAAATCAGCGTGCTCGTATGCTTTTAATTATACCATGATAGTGATTATGTCACGAGGTTAGAACTATAGTCTCGCAATTCGTGTGGTCTTAGGCGATTCTATCGTTTCAAACACGCCTAAGTCAACCTAACTCCCAACAATTGAAGATTCTCGCAGAATTCTTTCAAGGCACCAATTTATATAATAGAAGCAACATAAGCCAAAAAAATGCTCAAAAGAGCAGGATAACTACAGAAAACAATGTAGGAGAGGTGTTTGAGTAAATCTCTTACTTGTATTTACTTTCTCAAAGAATACAAAGTACAATGGAACAATGGATGAGTTAAAACTAAGGGGGAGACTCTTTATTTATAGTTGAGCTCCCTCAAATCCAACGGTCTAACTAAATTTATATCGACGAACGGGATGAAGCTTATCCCTACAATTAAGGGATTTATAAGATTTACATAATCAAATAAAAGCAAATCTTATCAAATATGATTCCCCTCAATCTTCTAATATTAGTTTTTCTATTTAATAAGGTAGCCTAACTTTTCATATCTGCTTTATTAGGCCACCCAGGATTCAAACGGATAGGCTTTTCCATCAGTTCTTTGAATTGGGCTAGTTCTCGTGAGTCATATGATCCCTATCTAATTGATAGACCTCCATGGGATGCATTTTATGTGATGGTCATAGGTTTTGCACCTTGGCCCGTGACAATTGCATCATCTTGGTACAACATTCACACAAAACGCAAATAATCATAATAAATACAAGTATGTTTATCTAAGACGATAATTATATTAATTAAATACAAATATAATAGTGACTTATTCATTCCAATGCATGTTGATTGATTTCCTATTGAATCTAGGTAATCCTTCCTATAATTAATATGATTCAAGTGATGGTTAAATCTATTTAAACATTAAGTGTAAGTAACATTATAAATATTTATAATTTAGTACGTTTTATAAGATAATATGTTAAATATGATTATATTTTCACCTTGGTGTAAAAGGGAAAGAGTAGTACAGATATGGATGCTGAACATGACAATTGCATCCATGCCCATCCTTGCAGAATTAAACAACAATAATTTATTTCATCAATCTCAATCTACATTACATTGCAAAGCATTTTGTAGAGGAATATGAAAACCACTAACCTTTAGTTGTATGTTCCAACCCCATCTAATTTGGTGAGCAGTGGGAAATACATACATTGCACCATTTTGCCATTTGTTTGGCATCAACATTCCTTTGATTGTGTAAAGCATGTAAGCGATCGATCTCCTTGAGATTTTCATCAGATAAGGGCTGAAACAATGTAAATTTCGCATGAAGTGCATCAAAATCAGTTTTCTTCTTAGACAATATACCTAATAATGAGTAAGGTATTGACAACAGCTCGAATATTGTTTCTCCTGTTACCGCATTACCATTGATTGGAAGGCTCATTAGTAGGGCTACATCTTTTAGTATTATTATTACTTTGTTGCATGGAAAATAAAAAGCATGAGTCTCGGATCTCCATCTTTTAATCGACAAGAAACTCTAGCACGCAATGGAAGTGACTCATTTGAGATATTTATATAAATGAGCCTTTGTAAGTGCGATTCGATTTATTTTTTTGAGGCTTTAAATTTTAGATTATACATACTTGAACAAGTCAATATCTAATCTATTGAGGATTACAAAAAAAAAAAGATTTACTTTATTACAATCTAAACAAAATTTAATAATAACCGTAACTACCCGAAAGTTAGTGGTATCAAAAAATATGGTTTCAGAACCCCGATTCTGTAAACTGGACTCATAAATATTTTTATTAAATATTTACAGAGTTATATTAGAAGTGAATTGAATTTCAGTTAGGTAATTTCGTTGAATTAATGCTTAATTTAAGTATAGGGACAAAATCGCATAATTGTTAAAAATACAAATTACTAAGGAATTATAATTAGAACTTAAAATAAAGGGGTTAAAATAATAAATATTCCCGAAATTTTTAATGCACAACTGGTTAATGAAATATATATGTATGTTATATTATTTATAATATTTAAATTAAATTATAAAATGGAAAAGTATAATAAAATAAAGAAATGATATAATATTGGTGGATGGTAAGAGAAAACATTTTTCTCTTTTATCTTCATCAATTAGAAACCAATGAGAAATGGGACAGGCACACACAACCTTAGGGTTTATTTTTCAAGCTGAAATTTGGTTAGTTCAATTTAGTCTTTTTCTCGTAATTTTTATGTTTTTGGAATCTTGATACTATAAGCTAACCGACCCGTGTTGAATTTTTTAGTATTGTTAAAGAATTAATAAGTTTCCATTGTTAGATAGTTGAAGCTTTTGGTGATATTTTGATAGATTTTAAGCTCAGAATTGATAAAGGATTGAATTATAAAGTTAATTGATGATTTTGTGCAATAGGGACTGAATTACACAAAGTTCAAAATTTTGGGGTAGAAATGAGAATTAGGGAGTTAAATTAGACTTAGAGTGAAATTGGTATAAAAATTGGAAGTTAAATTTAAAATTTATGTTAGTCCTAGTTTTAGGGACTAAATTGAATAAATTGCAAAATTTGAAAAAAATTAGAAATTTGAATGTGAAAATGGCTGTACATTGATAAATTGATGTGTTGTTTTTAATCCATAGCTAACATTGACCTGCATTTCTTGAAAAAGAAAGGAAAGGACAAAGTTGTTGACGAATAGCTCAGAGTTTACAGTTTGTGTTTCTATAATCTGAACTAACTTGTAATTGATGCATTTTGATTTGGTTGTGCATGGTAAGAATGTAAGGTGAGTGTAATAGGCCATTTTAGCCTGGGCCCATATCATAAACCCAAATGGAAACCCAAGTTTCAAAATTAATTTACAATAAGTCCGATTCTGTTGGCCCAAATCAAAACCCAAATATAAAAATCAAATTCAAAATAAAATAAATAAATAAACCAAAAATAAATTGTTCACAGTCCATAAATACAAGCCCAAATTTTTAATTTACTTCACAAATAAAACCATAGCCCAATCCTAGTCCCAAGTACATATTAGACCCAGTTTACATTAAACCCAAATTATTCTTGAAATAATCCCTAACTCAATTTAATAAATTTGACCCAAAAAGAAACTATTGACCCAATAGCCCAAATACACGGCCCGAATGGCCCAACAAAGGGTGCAGTCTAGGAAACCCTAGAGCCTTCTGGAATCATTTGACGCCTCTGCTCGCACGAGCTGCTCCTCCTACGACCTCGTCTTTGTCCACGAGTGATTTTCCCACGCTGTGCACACCTGCGAAATAGGCAATAACAAAATAGAATATTGTAGAAGAAAAAGAAAAAAATGTGTATTTCATTTTTTATTCATTCCATTCGGCTATAAAAGGCCGATTTTCATCTGTAAATGTTTACGAATGCAAACAAAGCAAATAGAATCAAACAGAAAAATCAAAAGTTCGAGAGGTGATTTCAGATTTTCTTCTCTTTTCGATTTGTTTTCTCTGTTTTTTTTCTTCACATTTTTGCATGCAATCACAAATAAGAGAGAAGGATGAGAGACTTAGGCGCACCATCAGAGTTTGTCCTCTTCGCTGAAATCGAAGTAGGGATGGGTTTCGAGGTTGAGAATGGAAATCGACGCACTTTTGGCCCTCTCATCTTCGTCACAATCAAAGTTAGAAGGGTTGAAAGCATTAAAGCCTTTAAGTTCGGCTTCAGGTGACCAAAATCTTGCAGGCTAATTGCCGATTTTGGTGGCTGATCTTGGTTTGGTCGAGAGAAGGAATCGAAAAATGGAAGAAGTAGTTTGTTTTTTTTTTTTGTGGTTTAAAAAAAAATAAATTAATAATTTGTTTGAAAGGTCAAACCAGGTTTAATTAAACCTTTTTAAATGAACGACGCCGTTTCGATGGGACTAAAAGTGCTTCAAAACGCTGCTGTCCAGGCATTGACCCGATGACCTAACTCATATGCGGCCAGATTCGCGTGCTTTGGTCTCCGAGGGTACATTTGCGCAGTTGATCCTTTCGTTTCGTGCTACTGTTTGATTGGATCTTATTCCTACTTTTATTTTCTTTAAATTTTACCATGGAATTTTGTGTCGATTTCATCCGCGTCCACGATTCAACTCCGCATTTTGATATTTGGAATATTTGTACTTTTAATCCTTGATTATTTGTATGCATTTTATTTTAATCCTTATTTCTGTTTAATGGCTTTGTTTATTTATAAATTAACCTTTTAATTTTATCTTTAATTCAATTGAGTTTTTCTATTCTTTTATTGTTTTAAATTTGTTGATTTCTTTTGGTTTTTAATAAATCGTTTTGAATTACCTTATTAACCTTAATATGTTTCAATTTATTTACATATACTTTTATTTATATACACTTTTATCTTCTTGTATAAATATAAATATTTTGTTTCAAGATTCTCTTTTAGATACTTATTTGATTCAAAATTGATAAAGTATTGAATATAAATATTTCTTGACATTATTATGTTGCATATATACAAAATTTTATTAGAATTGTTTTCATTCTATGTATATACTATTTTATGTATAATTTATGTATATAATATATAAATATATTTTATGTATATACTTTCATTCAAATGTGTTTGTAAATATTTATGTGTTCATATATTCTCATTTAAATAGATTTGTTTATATATTATGATTTAAAAGTACCTCATTTTGAACTATATTTTGCTTATTTTAAATATTTTTATGTGTATTATTACCTATATGTATTTTTATTTCATATATTATTATTGATAAACTGTAAATTATACATATTTTTACCTCATGCTTAGCCTAATTTCTGAATGAATTATCATTGAATTTGTGGAATTGGGTGCTCTTAATCCTTTTATTTCATGTTTTATACTTAGGCGAGCATAAGGAAGAGAAAAGAGCAATGAACGGGCCAAAAAGGGCCACATTAGGCCCAGTTAAATAATCAACACGGCCTAGAGGTTCGCACACCGCCGTGTCACACAACCGTGCCACTTTAACAGGCTCGAGCACAGCCTGGTAGTCGATCCACATGGGCGTGGAACGCGGGCGTGTCCCTGTCGTGAGGAAGTTCAATTTCACTCAGAAAAGGCTACTTAGGGGCTAAGAAAGACATTCCAAAACTTTATATAAAGACCCTAGGAGGCAACTACAAGGGTGTGCTTTTATTCCCGTTAAGACGGGAGTTAAAGGCAGGAAATTACTCGAAGGGAAGCCGATTGATCCATCTCAGAAGCTAGGATCTACATCAAGACAAAAGATCTCCCTTTAATCCTTTCAGGAGTTTTGGGTTTTTTTATGTTTTGTTATTTTATTTCTTCTGAGATGTTTTCTTTTATAATTATAAACTAAAACCCCAAATATCTAAGGGGAATGAAACCTAAGACAAATCTTGTTATTGTTATTTGAGCTGTGTGGTAAATATTTGACTTGTTCTTAATTGTGTTTTTAACTCTTAAATTGATATTTCTGGGATATTGATTTAAGTCAAATGTGCTTATGTAGAGGAGCAAAAGTCCCTGCATAGGAGTAGATCCAACACAATTAAGCGGAGTTGATCGCAATCCTAGACATAGGGCGACGAAAATCTGCCAGATTAGAGTCAAATCTAATATGGGGAGCCATAGATCGAGTTAATGCAAGACTAGGGGTTTTAACTAGAAAGAGATTTCAGTTAATCAACCTAGGATTAGTTGTTCTTATCCTCGACGGAGGTATTAACATAATTTAGGGATCTCTATGAATCAAATCAAATGAAGAAATCATCTAGTTCAGAGTTAGATAACAAGTGAAGTCTAGGTGGATTCTTCCTTAGGTATTGCCTTAATCAATCAGTTTTCCCAAAAACAATCTCTCTCTTTAGTCTTTGTCGTTTCTTTTCAGTTTAGTTTAGATTAGTTAATTTAGAAACAAAACCCCCTTTTATTTTTAGGCTAGATAATAGGAAGAAAGTCATTACTAATACTCTTAGTTCCTTGGATTCGATATTCCGGTCTTCCCACTGACTATACTACTATTCGATAGGAGCACTTGTCTTTTTATCGTGATATTAGTTAGTTTCCAGGTACGATCAAATTTTATTACTTCATCACAATCACGAGAGATCAATTATCTTCAAACCAATATATTATATTTCAAATTATTTTGTATGTCATCAATTTCATATCATATAGATTTTATTATTCACATATATATTTTGGTATAAACTTTAAATCATTATATATATATATATATATATATATTTATGCATTTTTTTTGTATATTGAAATTTAAGTTATTTATATTCTTTTAAATGGCTACCATTTTATTATAAATATATATTGTTTGTTTTAGAATTTGATATGGTTTTAAACATCTTGCATGCATTATTATATTATAAACATAATTTTTATTAGATTTTTATTGTTTATAAATTTCGTTTCAAATTGCACTATATAACATCATTTTTTACGTATAATATTTATTTCAAAATACATATATATCGCTATTTAATATAATATTTTTTTATGTTAAATTTTATACTTTGCCTTTAATTGTTTTTTACGTAACTTATTGATTGTATATTTACAGTTTCAAATCTTTTTTTCATTTGTTTTAAAACTTGTTACTTCTTTTGGTGGAATTTTTGTTTAATATTTCTTTAGAATTAGCTTTTAATTTGTTGTTGCCCAAATGTTAATATTCATGTGGTATAATATGCTAATTTAGATTTCTTATAGCTCCAGGTGATCATTATTCATTCTTTGTGGAAGTAATGTTGTTATGTATCTTTATTTCCTGTTTATTGTTATACCCTTATTTTGTGTTATTGCATCATGATTTCAAATTCAACTTTCGCCCCATTTTAATTATTCTTTAGAGCGAGGCAAATAAGCATATTTTGAGCCAGTTTTAAAATCGTCCATTTGAAAATCTTTTAAATAAGGCAATATTTAGAGTTTGGAAATTCAAAAAATTGTGTCCTAATGTGCTGGGTTGCATTTTTCCGTTTAACAAAACCACTAAGTATCTTTTCAATTGCATGTTTTGAAAATCAAAAGATAACCTTGGTATTAAAGGTTTAAGATAACATATCCTAACGTGTTGGATGTGGTGTTTTGTTCCTTTAAAACGGGTGAATCTTAAAACTCAATTCAAACCAAATATTCTTTAAAAAATCACATTTCAAGCTTTTTCAAAATTTCAACATTAGGACAATTATTGATCAAAATGGTATCAGTTTTGGGCGTGCGACGGTGCTAATCCTTCCTCATATGTAACCGACTCTCGAACCCAACTTTTCTATTTCGTAGACCAAAATTATTTTTTTTTAAAAAGGTGATCCAATCACACTTAAACAAAAAAGGTTGGTGGCGACTCCATACTTTTAAAGTCGATCATCGTTTTTTTCCAAAATAAAAAAATGGTTTCGACAGTGAGGTTCCTTGATTGATTGAGATTATTTGAATTACTTGATGATTATAGGGGTTAAATTGATTATATGTGAAAAACATGTGTATATTTATATAAATAAGGAAAATGAATACAAAATGAGATATTTGATGCTGCCATATGTTTGAATGAGTGAGTTTGTGATAAAATTGATGTGAATCGAGTTATTGAATGGCATTGAAAAATGAATTGAATACCTTATTAATTGTTCAAGCAGAGTCGGATATAATTTGCATGCCATAGGATAGGAAGAGTTCAAGGTTACTTCGACTACGAGTCAATGAGGTATTGGATGCCAATTTGCTTCGGTTTAACCAATGAGACACTGGGTGTCAAACTTATTTATAGCGTTGGCCCAACTACTTGCTTCGAATTTACCTGATGAGGCACTGGATGCCAAACTAGTGCGTTGGTTTGATCTGTGTATCCATCCAAGTCTGAGTCGAGTTAATAGGGAAATAAATGGTGAAATCAAGATAATGATTTTGAAATGGCAATGCTATTGAAATAGAAAATGTTATGGAATGGAATGAAATGTGAAATAGAATATGAAATAGTGGATTGGACTATGAATATTGATTGTATTTGTTCAATCAACACTTGAAATAAGAAATTGAGATGAAATGTGAATGCTATGTATTAGTAAAATGAGCTTATTGAGATTAATGACTGTGAATTAGCCTATTGGGTTTACATATTGCATATTATCTTAATTAAGTTTATGCATAATTATGACTTATATACTCAGCGTACAATTTTGTTTTTCTCGTGCGCAAGTTAGGTACTTATCGATTCGATCGTTAACTCAACATCCAGCGACAATCCCAAACTCAAGTGTTGGTGATGTGTTTCATTTTAGGTCTTGGCATGTACCTAATAAGTCTAAGGGTTATATGATGTCTATTTTGGGTTGCATTGGCATTATGTGAATCATATGTAAATATTGTGCATGTGATGACAAAGATCATGATAATGATAACTTGTTAAGTAGTTCATGGGCATGTTATTTGATTAATAAGTATTTAGGTGATATCCTAAAATATAGGTATGGAAAGATGATGTTTATGCTATGCCATGTTTGAAATGATTTAGTAATTCTTGCACCTAAGTTAAAAGGCTAATATGGAATCAATTGAAAAATGGTTTGAATGGTTGGATGATCACATGTTAGGTTCAATGTTTTGAGGTGCCATTGAAGACTTGTTGATATAGTTGAATGTGGTCTTTTGTTTGGTTTGATTTGTTAATTGAGGTGTCAATTATAACATATTGGTTAAACAATTAAGTTGATTGTTTAAAGTGATGTTTTTAACATATTGGAAATGAATAGAAAGGTACTTAGTTGATGATTTTTATGTTATAATTATGTTTATAAGGTACCATTTTATTTTTGGTGTTTTTGGCATGAAATTTTACTATTTTTGGACTTAGTATTGATATTTTGGCATTTGGTATTAATACTTGACCATATGAACAGTTTTAAGACAAACAAAATGTCAAAATGGTATCGATATTTATAAAAGTATTGATACTTTTTCATAAACTATCGATACCAGTTGATAAGTATCAATACCTTTGATTTGCAAAGAAAATAGAATCGTAATTTGGTATCGATTTTTAATAAGGTATCGATAGCAACTATGAACTTTTGATATTAATTTTAAACTTCAAAATTTTACAATCTAATCTCATTTCATGTCTAGATTTTCATAATTAGGTCCTTACTGATATGAAATTATTATGTATGTATGGTATGTGATTTATAATAATTATAATTTGTATTTAAATTTGAATGTTTTTTATATAAATTATTTTTGCATCAAATGTGACATTCTATTATTTGGACCCAACAACCAGGTTGAGTGATGAGATGTTACAATAACAAAATTTAATAATAAAGAAATTAATTTTACTGTGTTTGTGGGAATGGAAGCTATTTGTTCATCTTGCAATCTAAATAAAACCATTTACTGTTGATAAAAATTCAATTAAAGTATAGAAAATTGATAAAAGAGTTCTGAGATTTGATACTTAGGGAATGAGACTTTATAGTTGATTTTTTGCCCCAAAAATAAAAGAAAGGGGAGGAAGTATTTATAGGGTTTGACCTTCATGTCTCTAAAATAAAATTCATTTTGTTGGACCTACAAATAAAACATGAATATTAGGTTGTTGAAAAGACTGCAAGAAGCTACGATTTCGTCAAAATAACAGTAAAAAGTACATTTAGGTAAATAATTTTTTTGATTAGTAAATAAAAAATTTGATACAAAATAAATAAAAACAACTCTTTTCCCCAGAAAGAAGAGAAAATATAAGGGAAACGACAAGTGTGTCATGGTCAAAACGGCATGAAAGTTGAGGAGGGTGAGGATCTTTTTCTTCACCTATCAGCATTGTTTGCAGGCTCTACTCACGTGATGCCTATATCCCACCTTATCTGATGCACCTTTCTTTCTATTTTCCCTGATTTTAATTTACTCAATCAATCAATTTTCTTTTTTTATTTACTAAAGATTGAGTTTGAATACTTCTTCAAACCCCATTTCATGGTGTCAGTTTTTCCCCCTTCATTTCTTTTACGTGGTTTGAAGAATTGGTGTTAGATATATTCCATAATGAGTATGCAACATGATATTCATGTTCAGAAATGAAAAGAACTGTAGGAAACAGTTTGGCCAATACAAATAATAAAACAGTTTTTGTATAACCTTGTTCAATTTTTGTAAAAAATCTCTGAAGATGAAATAATCCTGTGCATTCTCCTTCAAATCTCTGCATTTTTGTTTTCCTTTTTGTTGTGAATAGATGAAATATGACGATCGAACAAATAGTAGATCAGATCGAACCGAGCGTGCTGAACTGATCCCATGCATCCTGAAATGGCAAGAGGTGAATCAGACATTGTATTGTCTGAACTGAAACCAAATTTGCCTTGCAACTCATAGTGATAGATTATTTTTTTAAAACATAGTAACATGGAAAATAGTATGATATAAGACGGCTCACGTTTTAACCACATGTCTTTGTTATTCATATTAGCATGTGGGTGTTGGGTATGAGTATATATATTTGAAGGACTTTCGAAAGTGTCCCATATATATATCACACAAGGATACTTAAAGGTCTGGACTGGCACAGTGATAAGTTGCAGTTAGGGTTCTGTCCTATAAGTCGAAATGTGGGCAAACAACCAGTCATCCCATATGTAGAAAATTTCTGCCTGTGACAGTTCATACATGGTCTATCTGGAAGCGTTTGATCATTTGTTTAAACTTGGAGGATTGTTTGAAGTACAATAATTGATCATATGTATCAAACAGATTTGGTAGGCAAACACCAACTCCGGGGACAAATTTCTTAGCTTTTACTTCTATTATCACACAGAATTACCCATATGAAAGACAACTTGGTAATAAGAATCTATGTTTCTGGGACTGGAGTAGGTGTTTTAGATGCGGTATATTCATTTTCTGCAACCAAAAGGAGAAGAAAATATAAATTACCTGCAGAATATCGAAGACTTTTTCTGCAATGTATTTTTTATAAGGGGCAGCACCCTTCTGTTGTAGTTTATCTGGATGAAGACAGAGTAGAGCTTTTTGGTATGATTTCTTAACTGTTCTTCCTTCAATTATATCAGAAAGAGGCACTGGTTTCCAACCACTATCAGCCCAAAGTACCTGGTTTACACACAAAAAGCCAAACTTGTTTACATTACCCTCAACTCATATTTCTTCCCATTTATCCATGGTGGTCACACCCTCTTAAGATGTGGGAAAATACTGGTGATTGAAGTTGAATATATTACTACTTACGTATTGTAAGGTTGACAGCAGTGAACGGATATTTCCTTGTTTCCCATTTGACCATTGCCGTATTTTAGCATCAATGGCCTGCATTACAATGAAGTAATGTGAAGCAACATGGGTGTTTGTCAATATGTATAAAGCTACTTTTGGTGTAGTATTTGTTACCTGTATTTCTTCATAATCAATGCCATGTTGTGGCAAAACTTTCTCTTCTTCTGGTGTCAGGTCTTCTATCTGTTGATCACCCAAAGTAGAGCAGTTCATTAGAGATTCAGCCAATATCATATAACTTCAAATTTCAACTGCTATATACTCGGATAGATATGAAGTGAAATCATGTATGACATACACACCGAAAAGTTGATCTCAGATGACTCTTTTGGATCTTCAGCACTTGTCTTGGAGCCATCAGAAACTGATACCAACATAGAGTAAGTGGAAAATTAGTATTGAACATTTGAAAATTCATGGTGTACCGATTGAAAGAAAGGTCAAATGATGTAAACATAGTGAGAAAAAAGGATTCTTTTTAGCAGTTCACGTTATGTAATGAGCCTTACTCCTTTGTATTTAGTTAAGAAAAACCAAATAAACTAACCGGTAGCTTTTGCTGAGCCATTGCTATTAATTTGATTGCCAACAGGAACATCTGGAGATTTTTTCTTGTGTTGCAAGTTAGGCATGTAAATTTTTTCATCCTTTTCACTCGTACTAATATTTGGTTCAGTCTCTGGCTTTACATTATGTCTTTGCTTCGGTCTAGAGCCATGATTATCGGCTCTCGGTTTCGGGGAAGTTTCCTGGTTGAAAATTTTAATGAATTCTTTGACATTTCCTCTAACTCTGCCTTTTCCATTATCCCAAGAGTTCCTAGGGGAACTTTTAACATTCATTGTACTGGTTCCCACATTGTTGGAAGTAACCGTTTTGTTCTTATCTTGTTTCTTAACGCTTTTACCATCAAGATTTTCAGACAACTTCTTCTCTTTCTTTTCAGATGTTTCAGCATTTTTTTTAATCTCATCATGGCCTGCATATGTCGAAGAAAATCAGCATAAGAACAAGCACAGCAGCACCAAAATATACCATCTTCACTATGACATACCTTGTTCATTGACATCTTCATTGTCGAAAAACAAATTCAGAGGCTTCCGTGGAGGCTTGTATGTTTCTTCCTCGATAATTTGAACCGGTTCATCGTCTTTGTTCCTCATATCACTAGGAGATCCATGTTCATTCATGTCATGTGATGACAATCTATCAGTTGAGTTGAAATTATTATGCAAGTTTGCTTTTGGTTCCATTGCTATACTTTCACAAGCTATGCAACCGTTAGCACTTGAGCATCTCTGCAGTTTATCCTTTTCTTTTAGTCTATAATTTCCTCTTAGAGGAATGGGAAATGGTAAGCCTCCTTTGTTTGCCCATTTGTATATCGAGAAGTGAAACTGGTTGTCATTTCTCGGAATTCCCGAACTGATTGAATCTTCCTTCAAATTTCCTTGAAAATTACTTCTCATTTCCTGATCTTTATCTCGATTTGCTTGGCCTGAGAATCTTGACATAGGAGAATATGCATAGTTACTTGAACCATTCAAAGACCAGTCCTTGCTTTTAGATACGGGGTCGGCGAGGTCCGTTCCTTTGTTCAATTTAGCAGGAAGGCTGAGAAGTTAAAAGGTGGGAAAAGTAAGTTATTCGCTCAATAAAAATGTTCCATGTTACTTGGACTCGGATACGAGTATCTGAAAATATGTGTCAAACAGTACTTCAAGAAGCATAAAGAGCCTGAGCAACATAGAAAATGTATACAAATAAACTTGACAATCCTTATAAACTCAGAGATTTCAATGGCTTCATCAATAAATAACACATGATGAGTAACTAAAGGACATTAAGTACAACAGTTTAGCAACAACATGAAACACCAAATTTGCACCACTTAAACACTGTTAGAAGACAAGTTTACTTTTTTTTTTTTTTCCCTTAAAACATGGAACAAGTGTTGGAATTTGTAGATGCAACAGAAAACATGAAATATTGGATATATAGCTAAGAAACTAAGAAAAAAAAAAGCTTGAATACAACAACATGAAGGCCAAAAAAGTGAAATCAGAACCTGAATTGAGAAGTAGCTGAAGTGGCAAAAGGTTCAGCCTTTGGTGGCAAAGGCCTACAAGGACTCAATAACTGTGCAACAGGTGCAAAAGGGTCCTTCATCTCATACTTTCTTGGAGAAGAAGTCAAAGATTGACTCCCTCCAAAAATATCGCCAAAGAAGTCGTTTTTGGAGTATCTTCTTCGATTCATCATCATCCCTTCTTCACCAAACACCGGCTTTTCGCTTAAACCAGACCATGAATCCCTTGGTGCCACCACTGTTTCATCACTTGTCCTAAAACCAGAAGATGATTCCATGTTTTCACAAAAACTGTATCGTGTCTCTTGAACTGATGACCTCCTTGGTGGACCACCAAAGACATCATCGAAATCTGAGTTGGAGTCCATGAATGTCTCTTGAGGACTATAGCTTAAAACAACACTTTGCTTTCAGTGAAAATCTCTGCATCACCTTCATGGTTGTTGAACTGTGAAAAGGGTAACCGCAAATCAAAGTGCAGAGCATGTTTTGTGTTGGTGAAGCCTAGGAAGTTTCATGAGAAAGGAAAAACAAAAGACTGGTTTTTTGGAATTTTGATAGAGAAAGCTCAAGGAAAGGAAAGAAAGACAGGCTGGAATTACATGTTTGAGAGGCTTATCAAAAGATTTAAGGTAAGCCACAAAAAGAAAAAAAAACCTAAAGTGATTTGTGTATTTATCTATGGATAAGGGTGGAAAAATGCCAAAAGAACAAAGGGTTGGCCTCTTTTAAGTCTATCTATTTTTGTCAATCAATGAACAAATTTCGAATTATTTGTGATATATGTTGATTCTGAGTTCGTTTTCCCCAAAAACCCTACTTGGATCCACGGCTGTGATGGTTATTTTCCTGTTTTAGTGCTGAGATATGGCAGATTCTCTCTTTTTTTCCCCGTCAGAAAAATAATGACTGATACTCGGATGTCGAAGAGAAACGAGAAATCCAAAGAACGAAAAACACCCAGGCCTTATTAATTTTCTGGTTTTGAATGAAAAAAAAAACCTGCAAATCCAGATTTACTGGTGAAGAATTTAATTACAGTTTAATTGGAGTGAAAAGAAAAGGTTGTGAGGAGTCGCTCTCACTTGAGAAATTTATAGACGTGATAACAACATACAAAAGGAACTCAGAAATTTGTTAAAAAAAAGAAAACCAGGAACATGTCTGTCACATGTCTATTGTGTTGCTACCATGTTCCATTGTTGCAAAAACTCCCTCGAGCTTGGGAACTTCAATCCAGAGACAAACATATGATTTGCAGAACTCAACAAGGTGGTCTCATCCATAACTAGATACTTATATCAAGTCCGTTTAATGTTAGAAAATCAAGCCTCCAACATCCCTTCTCATTTTGAATTGGCAACTGCAACTCTTAGCTTCCTTCTCAACACTAGCTGCAAAATGGCTCTTCGCTGCATTCCATTGACTTGTTTTCTACAGTATCGGATCTAACTGAATCCACCCAGATTTCAGAGAATGACTTAGTTTAGTTACGATTTTTTTTTTCTTTTATTTTTCATTTCCTGTTTCAGAATAAAAAATCTAAAGATTTTACTTGCAGATCATATTCAAGTCTTGGTATAAATCATGTGAGTTATTTTGAACAATACTTCAATTATGCTTCTTGTAATTTCAGGACAAAAGATTTTAATTTAATATAATAAACATTACCGACTGAATCAATTTTTTCACCGGTTAAATCAACTTCCAGTTCCAATTCTATGAATTCTACTAGCAGGGCAAGACCTTATATTTGATTTTTTTTCCAGCAACAACATTTAATTTCATAAAGAAATAGTCTACCAGCAATATGTATTTACAAAATGTTGTGGTTTGAATATGGATCCAGAGGAAAGGAACTTGACAGAAGCTTATGGTAAAAGAATAATTCATCAAAATGAAGAGGGGGAAAGTTGGTTGATTGCTAACTATAGTACAAAACAAAGATCCCATCATCCATTCCATAGCCCAATGCCAACTGATCAACTGATAAACGAAATTTGGATCACAGGCCATACCAGCTTCACTAGCTTCATCTAGACTTATTCTCCTGCATTAACTAAGAATTAAAACACATTAGCAGCCTTACAAAAGTAAACATGAATTTATTAGCATGTATCCAAGACAAGTACCAATGTTCTTTAACACATCTCTTTTTAACAGTTACGTAATCAATCGATTGCGTTTATTTTGGAAATCAAAAGGCTTCACTAAAACCAACAAAATGGAATTGTCCCCGATGTTTTATTTTATGACGTAGGTCAAATGGGAAGGTGACAGGCCAACTCTAGGCTAGGTAGGAAGAGTTGTGTGTGTTCAGGAAGAAAAGCATACAAACCAGGTAAAAGAGAAAACAGGTTTAAGCATGAGCTCTGGAAGGCAACATGAATGAACTAACCTCATTTGATTCCTTAAAAGAAAGAAAGAAAGAAAGAATTAAGAGCAAATGCAAGAGAGAAAGAAACAAAGAAACATACTTCTTCGGAGCTAGTAATGTATGACACAACAACAGTAATGTCATCAAGCTTTCCACCATAATAACGGAATCCAGCATCTTGAGCAGCAGTGGAGAAAGGTGTTTGTCGGTCTCTATCCTGTGCTCGTTGCCTTGCCAATGCTGCTATCTTCTGAGCAGTCACTTGAGGCCCCAAACCAGCTCTCACTGCATGAACCACCACCGCAGTAATTTCGTTATTGTACAAGTTATCGAACAGTCCATCTGTGCCAGCAATGATAACATCTCCTGGAGCAACAGGAACTGCAAAGACCTGATCTGGCCGGAAGATTCAGGTCATTCAGATATTTCATAACAATCAAGTAAAATAAAAGCCTAACATAAATAACCAAGCTGGAAACTATTGTTTAATATGGTAACACAGAAAACCAATGCTTAATTAATAATTTGGTTGACCTAGCAGTTTGAGAAATATAAAAGGATATCCTTTCCTATTTAAATATTTTGAAGTCATTATCGGCAGGAAATGTCAGCAGAATCAATCATCTAACATCCCAGGGCCAACAGAACAAATATCCATTGAAACACAGAATTTTTTTTTTCAATAAGATAACAAAATAAAAAATTTCATTATAACTCAAAATAAGACCTTTTCCAGTAGTAGCACAAGGGGAACATATGTACCTGACCAGAGCTAGGTAAATCACCATTACTTCCACTCTCAAGTTGATATGTGAAGTTAAAATCATGCTGCTGAACAGGGGATCTAAATATAGTGCATCCATCTCGAACAACCATAAAACCACTGTCCCCCAAATTTATGGCATGAAGACCCTGCAGTAACCAAAATCTATTATACTATTGAGCAAGTAACTTCATTCAGTAATCCAAGAATAAGGTAATTGGTGTAATTTCTAATTTTAAAAGTCAAAGAGGAATGCATATTACTACATAAAGCCTGAATTTAATTTATGACATCATTTCAAGTTTTACCAAGGTACCACAAGTCACCGATACCAGGATTTTAGCCCTCATTAAGGTCAGATACAAGGATAACTTCAGGCTAAGGGCCATTTCAGGTCTCTCTACATAAGAGATGAAATCCCTAGCAAATTCATTTGGTTAAAGACATCTAATTTCAAGTTATTAGTTCCTCAGTTCATGTTAAGCACAGCAACCCGCATTGGAATTAGAAACCGGACATGATAGGCAAAAGCCCAGAGCATAAAAGGCTTACCTGGTCTGTGAGTGCTATGATGCACGCTGTTGAGGAACCTTTAGCTTTTGTGCTAGAGTGAGCTTTCTCTAAGACTCTTGCAGGGTCAATTGAACCTTTGGGCTCCTCTCGGATAGCAGATACAGAGTTAGACATGAGTTCCCGAGAATACAGACCTGCATCGACACCTAGATCTGCCCAGCCACCAACTCCATCTGCTACACCTACTGCTTGTTCATCTGCACATATGAAATGTGCGTCCTCTCCTCCAGTATCTTCTTTGTCAGGATGGGGAAGATAGCATGATCCAGAAAGCAGCTTCAGAGTTTTGCCAGCAGAAATCTTCCTGTTATGATTGTCAAACACGGCATAAGTACAAAATGCTAAGATATTGTAATAATTTAGTAAAAGGAAATTGAAAAGTGCACAGAAAACATACTCTTCTGATGACACGGAAGAATTGTTACCCTGTTCCTCACTTCCGGAATTATCAAAGGAAACATCAGGCACAGTCCCCGCTGATAAACAATGCAATGAGCTATGGAAAGCCCTGGAACTTGACCCTAACAGACTATCAAAATTGCACCACCTTTTTCCAACACTATACATGAAATATCCATATATTGGTGAATTGTTAGGTTTCTCAGGGTTTTTCAAACTCATTCTAGCTTTTATGCAGCTATTCAAACTTTTATTGCTGTAAAAGATGTCGGTACTACTTTTTGATGATGAAAGGTGCTCATGCTTTAACTTTGATGTATCAACAAGATATCCACCGATTACAACTCTAGAACCAGAAGCAGCCATAGGTTTACTCTGTAATTTGCTCACTGACGATATTTGACTGGAGTCAGCAAGTACACTATCAATATGATACCCACAAACCTGGAAAGCAGGGCCTGAAACAGATGGAACAGATATGGTTCGAGAAACTGCTCCCACAACAGAAATGTTCCTTCTCCGGTTAGCCACGTGAGAATCAGATCTTGCAGCCAAAACAGTCCCGGGTTGCAAAAGTCCTCGCAAATCCACAAGCCTCGAAAATCTTAAAGAGTGAAAAAACCTATAATTCCTAAACCCAAGCTTCCCTGTACCTATCAGAACTTCTATTGAATCCTGACTCCCAGACTCTGTTCTCTGAATTCCATTCTGAACTGCACTTCTCAGTCTCCAAAAATAAGTAGATGGCATCTTATCCTCTTAAGCAAAGCAATTTTGCTTCGAACAGTCTATTACAGAGAACACAAAAGTCACTACTATATGCAGAAGAATATCTCATAACTTTTTAACACATCTAAACCTTAGAGTACTAAAAACATAGATAATTCCTGCTCTCCCTTCAAAAAACAGCAGGAATTTAGAAACCTGGAAAGAAAGGCAAAAGTTTGCAGACACCAAGTTAATAAACCAACTAAAGAAACAAAGAAACAAATGGACCAAAATAAAGAAAAAGATTGCAAACGATAATACGATACATATGAATAACGTTAAATGAAACAAAATAGAGAAAAGTACAAATAAAAAAAGTTCACCTGAGCTTGATTTTGACTACAAAAATCAATATAATAATCTAAATCCGCCATACAAAGGAATCAAAATCAACCCAGATATGATATAATTATTCCAAAATCAGCTAATTAACAAGACGATCTAACAGAAAAGGAAAATGGAAAGAAATACTAAATTCCTTGAAACCAGAAATTGGAGAACAAAAAGTCAAAACTTCAAAGAAAGAAAGCACATACTAAAAGGCAGGAAAACTCACATTTACAGAGCCATCAAAGCAAAAACCCTAATCCCCCCAAAGTTCTGGGGACCTAGAAATGAATCGATCGGTTTAGAAAGAACCACCAGAAACCGGTTCTTCTTTCTGCTTGCCTTGAGATGAAACCTTAAAAGAAACAAAAGACTCCAAATATCGAGATGCAGAATGTTCCGGCAAAAAGTGGAAGTAAAGAAAGTTCTGGGGGGCGACGATGCTCAGCAAACCCAAATCAATGAAACCCTAAAAACAGGTAAGGAGGGGAGACGAGGGAGGCCAGCCGTAATAAAGATAAAGCCTAAAAATTTCCTATTTTTACTCGAGAATTGTCACGGATAATCTTTTGACCTAAACCTGGCAAATTTAAATTTAAAATGACAGATTTCACTATTCGGTGACCTAAAATTTACTCAATGGTTTTGGTTGTTTTGGAGATTTCGACGAGGGTAGAATTGTCTTTAAGACACTTAACGGTACTCCGTATGTTATTACGTATATTATAGTTGGAATTGGAATATTTAATGATCACCCAAATTAGTTGGACGCCGAAGACTGGAAGTGGAAAGTAGAAATCTTTGCTTTCTAGTGGTAAAAAAATTAAATAAAATTAAATTAGAATAGAGTTAATATTTACTTTAAAAATTATAATTTATTATTTAGTAGAGTTAATAATTTTTTATATTAATCTCATTATATATTTTTATTATATTTGCTCTTTTTAATATAATGGATCGAACTAGCCCAAAATTTAAATAGGAGGACAATGTATTTTAGTGCACTAAAACTCATATCCTCCTACATTGACAATAATATTGATACCAAATGAGCTAAAACTCAATCTATAATAGAGTTGATATTTTTAAAATTTTTATCATTCTGTAAATGAATTTTTTTTATTTGAAATTGAATTAAAAAATAAATTTTAAGACATTTTTTATCCAGGAAAAGTTAACTTTGTTACAATTTAGACTCATTTGATTCTTTTTTAATGATATAGAGACTAAATTGATCTATTTAAATAAATGGGCTAATTTGATCTTGTCATTGTAATTAGAAGTGTGCATGGGCCGGGTGGCCCAGTTCAGCCCGAAGGCCCGCCCGAAATGTGAGAGGGTTTGGGCAAAAATATAGGCCCGAAAAATGGGTTTGGACAAAAAATAAGGCCCGTTTAAAAAATGGGCCGGGCCTCAGGTAATGTATTTTTGGCCCGGCCCGGCCTGAATTCACTAAATGACAAAAAAATTCTGCTATTTTTTTTTGAATGTTATTTTCTTGTTGTTTTCTCCCTATTTTGCTACCATATTACTATTATGTTGCTATTATTTTGTTGTTATTGTTTGGATATTGTATAAAACTTATTTTATTGTTAATTTTGTTATTATTTTCAAGGCATTTGTTAATTTTGTTATTATTTTAGAGGTATTTGCTTGTTAAGTTGCATCTATATTAGTGTTATTTAATTTTACATATTTTTTTAAAAATTTATTTTCAATTTGTTAAGAAATATTTATTTTGATTTTTTTAGTATTTTTTATGTATTATATATATTTAAAAATTATATAAAATAATATAAAAATTAATACGGCCTGGCCGAGCAGGGCCCGGGTTTTAGCATTTTTACATGGGTCGGGCTTAGGCAAAAATTTAGGCCCATTTTTTGGCCCGGCCCAACCCCAGCCCGATGAATGGGCCTAAATTTTTAATTGAGCCTGACCTAAATCCGGCCCGGCCCGGCCCATGATCACCTCTAAATTTATAATAAAGGAATCTTCCAAATACTAAATCTTGTATTATATTTTAGATTGTATTTTAGTCTTTCAATTGAAAAAATAAAAGGGGAATTTTCTAAGAAATCCCTTTTAACTGCTATTTAAATGTCAAAACACCTCAGAAATTAACACCATTTGGATGGAGTACTAAAGTGATGGACGAAAAGAAAGTATAGGTATCAAAATGAACAAATTAAAAATATAGACATTACATTGACAATTTCATTAAAATATAGGGATAAAACTTGCAATTATCCCTTTTCCTTTTAATGTGTGTTATTTTCCTAATTAGTATTACAATTATAACATCATGAAAGTATCCAATTTACATCAATAAATTTTTTTTATTTAGTTTTATAATTGTTTAGGTAATTTGCAACTATAAAGTAATTAATTATCCAATGTTGATTGAACGTGATGACGAGGATGATACAATAAAGGATGCCTTCTCCTGGAAAGACAAGCTTGTAGGAGGGTTTAATCGCTAAGAAGGTTCATTTTTGGGATAAATATGGAAATGGAGATAGTGAAATGTTGATAGATCCGAGTGCTGAACAGACAACCTCTTGGAAAGACAAGCTTGTAGGCCAATCTTCCAAATCTGATGGTAATGGTATAGAGGAGAAGGAGGATTGTGATTTACTGGAAGGAGATATCCAAAAATCTATTGTGAATGGTTTTCCTTCTATTGAGTTTTTGGATCGAATCCATCAAATCCTCATCGGGGATATGGAAAATACAGTAATATTGAAACTTTTGGGTCGCAATATTGGGTACTTGATTTTTGTAAAATAAAGTCTATGGTCTGTGGAAGCCCTCTTCCTCTTTTCATTTGATGGACATAGAAAATGGTTACTTTCTGGCCAAATTTCAGAACAAGCTTTTGATTATGAGAAGGTCCTTTCTGGGGGTCCAAAGATTATATTTGGTCCATACTTGATAGTTCAACCTTGGACAGTGTCCTTTAATCCAGCACAAGCTTTTTCGAAGGTGGTTATGTCGTGGATTCCGCTTCCGGGTTTGCCAGGATACTTGTACAAATGGAAGATTTTGGTAGAAATAGGGGGAATGATTGGGTAAGTCGCCAAATTGGATATGAACACCGACAACAAAGCAAGAGGCAGTTTTGCCCGAATGGCGGTCTATGTCAATTTGGATAGGCCACTGGTTTTTCAAATTTTAATTAATGGCAGAATACAAAAGGTTGAATATGAGTTTTTACCGATGGTTTGCTTTCAGTGTGGAAGATATGGACATGTTAAGAAGCTTGCATCTTTAGGGCATCCGAATCCATCACTGGAAAGGAACCACCACCATTTGAAATTTCACCAGAAAATCATAACAAGGCCGTCGATGGCACAGGTGAGAAAGGAGATTCATACGAGCTGTGGATGTTAGTAGAAAGGAAATCTAGGAGAAAGTTTAGGGATTCCCCGCAGATAAATGCTGAAAATCTGGCGAAGGACAAAGGGGGGGTCTCAATTTAGAGCCTTGAAGGAGATGAAATTAAATGATGGATTCTCTGTTGGTGCTAAAAATGAAGTGATGCATAATCGACGCAATAAAGGCAAGGGAATTGATAATGGGGACCATCAAAGAGGGGATTCTTTTAGGCAAAGCAACGGTCAAACGGTGAGTAGAATTGTGGACAAAAGCTCACTTGATGAATTGGGCTTTAAGAACCTTGCGGGCCTAGTGCGTTTTAAGGAAGTTGCTAGTGGGTCATCCGTCGGGCCTGGTTCGTCAAGCAGGCTAGCTGATGATGTCCACCTCATGGTTAATGAATCCATTGAGAGCCCAAGGAAGAAAAGCATGCTATTGGACCTTAGTGGGTCACTTGGAGGCAAGGGCCTTTCAAATATGAATAGGGATATGGATGGCCTGGAGAAGCAGTAGGCTATTGCTTCTACCTTCGACAACCAACGATTGGAGATATTAGAAGGGTTTGATGGTTCGGGTTTCATGTCAATTAATGAAAATGGTGCGCTATTCAGGAATCTTGCTATGCTCCACAATCAGAGAAGGAAGGTTCCGTGGGTGATGTTACAGCGGTGATGGTTGGCAGCCTTGATCCCAACAAAAACATGGCTGTAATTATTAAAGAAAATAGGGATCCAAAAGATGATTCTAGGGATGAGGAGAATACTGGAATGATTTTGAAGAAGGGCGTGGTTCGCGCACTTGGTAGGGGAAATGGTGATAAATTCAGAGGTGGAAAAATAATAAAAAAGCTTAATAAACTTAATCATGGCCGAAATAGCCGATTAAAAAATGTTGACAACTCAAGAGTCCCGTTGTGTGAGTCCATGAACCATTTAGACGAGATTATTTCGACTAATAGCATAGGAGAATTGACACAGGTGTCTCCTTCGGATTAATAGAATAACAGGCTAGAGTTGATTTTCCTGAACAGTAAGGCTGTATTTTTTCTTTTTCCTATTTTTTTTATCCTTTTAAATTGTTTATGGATTTAAAACTAAATTTTTTTCCGTGGAACTGTTAAGGGTGCACTAGCAGTAAATTTATTCAAACTTTTTGTGAATATAACGTAGAATTTAGCTTAAATATAGTGTGTTTGCTAGAACCGAGAATAAACGGTTAAAAAGTAAATTGTGTTATTGAAAAATTGAGATTTAATTTTTCTTACTGTGTTGAAGCTGTTGGCTTTTTAGAAGGCATACAGATTATCCAAAATCATATTCAGTTTATTCTCCTTCGTGTTGGCAAAATTATTTCAGCTATTTTCATTTTATCTCGTTTGTTTATGGTAATCCTAACAGGAAGAAACAGAGGCTTCTTTGAGATGGCTTGAAATCTGTTTCATCACTTATTTCCTCTCATTGGCTAATAATGGGTGACTTCAATGCTATTCTTATTGGGAAATGTGCCCATCTTGTAGTAAACATGTAAGTTTTTTCTATTTATTTAAATAATGAGTAAATAAATAAAGTTAATTTCACATTTTTGTAACACCCCTTACCCGTATCCAATGTCGGGACAGGGTATGAGGCATTACCTTACTAAAACGCATGCAAACATTCAACTTCAACTCAATAAAATGTGTCCCAATTTAAAATTTTTTCAAACACCGACTTACGATCCTTCATATGGGCCTACGAGGCCTAAAACGTAGTTTAGAAACATCCCAGGACCATTTCGGGTACTTAGGAAAATTTCATCAAAAACTACTAAAAACAGGGCACATGCCCGTGTGGAAGGGCAACACGCCCGTGTGGCTTCTAAACATGGCCGTGCTGATAGCCCATGTGGTACACACGGCCTAAGCAACTGGGAACACGCCCGTGCCCCACCTCCGTGTGGATTTATTTTCCAACTTCAACCTATAGGGGTTTTCACATGGCTGAGCGCACGCCCATGTCCATAGCTTGTGTCATTCACACGGCTATAACACGCCCGTGCTCTTAACCCGTGTAACTCTCTGACTCTAACGTCATCACACAATATAGGGCACACGACCAAGGCACACGCCCCGTGTATTCAGCCCGTGTCCCTTACACGGCCATGACATGCCCGTGTCGCGGCCCGTGTGTGAAGACCTTGGCATTCTATTTCTGACATCAGCAGCCCTTAAGGGTAACACGACCGTGGCATACGCCCGTATTCTAAGTCGTGTCCTTCATACGGTTGAGACACACGACCGTGTCTCAGCCCGTGTGTTTACTACTGGGCATTTAATTTAATAAATTCGAGGTGCAGGGGACACAAAGCCTAACTACACGCCCGTGGGGCGGACTGTGTGTCGCATATGACTTAGACACGCGCCCGTGTGGACAAAATAAGGCTATCTACCAAGCTTTTTTGCCACCCTATAACAAGGTTAAACATATACCAAAGATAACAAGTTTCTAAGACTCAAACAAAAACCATAATTTGGCAATCACACAACTTAAAATAATTAATCCAACCAACAATCATACAACTACCCTAATACTTGTATTCATCCATACCACTTGCACTATCAAGAACAACCTTAACATTTTTATTTATCAACTTCCAATATTATCCATCATTCATGGCATTATACAAAAAGAGTCAAACTCTAATGTAAGCCAACACATTTGGCCCAATATAAAATGACAATAAATTAAGTCTAGTTCCTACACATACCATTTTTCAAAATGCTAAAAACTAACTATACTTAGAGCTTTGGATGATAGTGTGAACGAAGCTTCCGACGAACTTTGATCCACGAGCTTGCTAGGTGGCTCTATAAGAAAATGAAAAGGAGAGGGGTAAACAATAAGCTTATTAAGTTGCAAATAAATAAGAGACAATAAAATTACCATGCTAAGTCATGCTCTCAATACATCGTAATTTATGCAAGATACAAAGAATAACCACAACATGACTTACTCAATTTCATCCATTTCTAATTATACAACATACATTTCATACTTTTCATATAGGTACCTGCATCACTCATAAGATCGTCATACTATCTCTCAATCTTAATACAACTTTAAAATTTCCCGTTGAACTACTTAGAATACGAAAGGATATTCAATAAGCTTCAAACATAGGGTATCAAGCCGATGCCGTATACCAGACATGATCTTACACTAGCTCACATATCAAGTCGACGCCATGTCCCAAATATGGTCTTACATTTACTCTCAATTTATCGAGGCCGATGCCATGTCCCAGACATGGTTTCACACTGGCTCTCATCCATTCGTGCTGATGCCATGTCCCAGACATGATCTTACACTAGCACTCGTATCAACGCTGATACCATGTCCCAGGCATGGTCTTACACTAACACGTAACGAGGCTGATGCCATGTCCTAGACATGGTTTTACACTAGCTCTTGTATCAACCCTAGTATCACGGTATGAATATCCAGTCTATTCTTAATGTTCAATCATGTGCTATCACATGGGTTCTCATCATATCATTATCATGAATCATCATTATCAATTCATGTTCAGTAACGTTCTTATACATACTCAGTTCGTAATTTATTATTTTATGACAAAACAATGATTCCATGCATAATTGTAGTAATGTTGTATTATTTACCTACAACTTACCTCGATATATTAAATGTGATTTAACTTTCTATTACTCTATTTGCTTGGCCTTCCCCCAGTCTAGGTTTAGATTTCTCACTTCTTGATCTAAAATAACAAAATTTCACTATTTTAATCACTATATTAATCTAAACAATTCAAGGTTTATAAATTGGCAAAATGACCATTTTACCCCTAGGCTCGAAAATCAATTTTTATCGAATTTCTTACTAACCAAGCCTAACCAAACTCTTTTTACTCTTATGGCTGCCCAAAATTCCCATTATTTCACACAAATATCAACAACTTAACAACTTTACAAATTAGTTCAAATTAGGTGTTTTCCATGAACACCTTTTTTACAAAAGTTGTTTATTTAACAACAATGACTCATTTTCTTCCATAAAAATCCAGCAAATAATACCTATACATTCATGGTGAATCTCTAGACTTTCAACCATTTTACACAATAGTCCCCTCAATAGATAGCCCATGGTATAAGGGTCTCAAAAATGCAAAAATTATCAAGAAATGACTTAAGAATCACTTACTTATGTGAACTAGAAGTTGCTGAAAATTTTGAAGCTTTAAAACCCTTGTTTTTGCTGATAAATTCAGCAAGGAAGAAGAAGGAAATGAAAAAGATGATAGCTAGCTCTTTGGCCATTATTAAATTGCTAAATATCTCACCTAATGCACTAAAATTTTGACTTTTCTATTTCTTTTGTCTCCTATGCTTCTCATGGCCAGCCAACACCAATTTAAAGGCCTATTTACCTTTTAAAAACCCCAAATTTTTGTCATATTTCAATTTAATACCTTTAGCTAGCAAAATAAAACTTTTGGCTTTTATGCGATTTAGTCATTTTTTCGCAATTAAGTTCACAATTTCTAAAATTAATTTACCGAAATTTTCATACACCCTTATAAAATACTATAACACATAAAATAATATTAGAAAATAATTTCTCCAACCTCAATTTAGTGATTTCGAAATCACTATTCTGACTAAGCCCAATTTTGGGCTGTTACAATTTCACTATTATATCTTTTGTATTTTTGTCCTTTATATTTTGCATGCATAGTAAAATCGTGAAAAATAAATATTAGCTACATTACAAGGAAAGTTACATGGATAACTTTAAGCATCAAAGTAAAGTGGCACTTGAAGAACTTTCGGGAGTGGTAGAACAATCACCTAGTTCAATTCTCGAGAAAGTTGTAGAAAAGCCTAAAAATGATCAACAACATAGGGGAATCTGTCATAGTGGGAGAGTTTTTAAAAAACTAGACTTCTTCATCTATGATACTAATATTTATAATATGAAAGTTAATCATAAGGATGATGATTCACCCACTTCCAAGGAGGCTATGCAGGACGTTGATTCCAAGCTCTAAAAACAAGCCATGGATGCTGAGATGGATTCTATGAAATCCAATATGGTATGGGAACTTGTAGATTTGTCGAATGGGATTAAACCCATAAGGTGTAAGTGGATCTACAAGAAAAGTAGAAATGGGAAGGGAAAGTAGAAACACACAAAGCTAAACTTGTAGGGAAAGGCTACACACAGAAAGAAGGCATCGATTACAATGAGACCTTCTCTTCGGTAGCCATGCTCAAGTCTATCCACATACTCTTATCTATTGCCTCTGCTCTCGATTATGAGATCTGGCAAATGGATGTCAAGACAACATTCTTGAATGGCTATCTTGATGAGACCATTTACATGGCTCAACTCACTGGCTATGTTGTCAAAGGAAATGAGCAGAAAGTTTGCAAATTGTTAAGATCCATTTATAGACTTAAGTAGGCATCCCACTCATGGAATAAAAGATTTGATCAAATGATCAAGACTTTTGGATTTGAGCAAAATGTTGATAAACCTTCTGTTTATAAGCGTATAAAGGACAAAAAAGTGGTCTTCCTCGTTTTGTATGTCGATGATATTCTACTTATCAGAAACGATGTAGGAGAATTGTCATTGGTTAAACTGTGGTTAGCTCAACAGTTTAGGATGAAGGACTTAGGTGAAGCTAGTTATATTCTTAGAATTTGAATATTTAAGGATTGAAAGAATAAAATGATAGCATTATCTCAAGCTTTATACATCGATAGTGTACTGGAATGTTTTGCAATGACTGATGTGAAGCCAGGCGTTCAGTCGATTGTATCATGTTTTCATCTTTCTTTAGATGATTGTCCTAAAACAGCGAAAGAAAGAGAACATATGAGTAAGGTTCCATATGCTTCAGCAGTTGGAGGCCTTATGTTTGTGATGCTTTGCACATGTCTAAATATCTATTTTGTAGTAGGAATTGTTAGTCGATATCAGGCGAATTTAAGTCTCAAGCATTGACAAGCTGTAAAGCATATATTAAGGTATTTTAAAAGAACCAGGGATTTACTTATGTATTCTGGGGAGGACCTTACTCTTGTTGGATATACAGACTCAGACTTCTAAATCGGTAAAGATTTGAGGAAGTCAATATCGGGAAATGTATTTGTTCTAGGTCATTGAGTCATTGTATAAAGAAGTGTAAAACAAACTTGAACTACTCACTCTACTATAGAGGCCGAGTATGTGGTTGCTTAGGCAACGAAAGAAGTAATATGGCTTCGAAAGTTCTTAATTAAACTTGAAGTTATTCTTGGTATGAAAAAAGTTATAACACTGTATTGTGATAACAGTGCTGCAATAGCTAATACCAAGGAAATGTGAAGTCATAAGATGACAAAACACATTAATAAAAAATATCACTTGACACGAGAGGCAGTGGTCAAAGGAATTATAGATGCGATGAAAGTAGCTTTTCAAGATAACCTTGCGGATCCGTTTACTAAGACTCTTGTAACTAGGATTTTTAACAAACATGTCGAAGATATGCGAATACAAAACATGACACATTTACTTTACTAGGGCAAGTGGGAGATTATTGGGAAATGTACCCATATTGTAGACTCTTTTCTATTTATTTGAATGATGAATAAATAAATAAAGTTAATTTCACATTTCACTATTATGTCTTTTGTATTTTGCATGCATAGCGAAATTGTGACAAACAAATATTAGCCCAATGATTTTCTAAAGTTCAAACTAAAGATAAATGGCATTGTAAAGAATGTTTACATTACGAGAAAGATGACTTACTTCAGTAGATAAACTAAATGAGTCCGTAATCCCTTAAAAGAATCAACGTGAGCATTTGATTCAAATACTAAGAAGGATTATTATGTCGTCTACAATTTTAATTGGGGAGATGATTAGTCTTGGCTATCAAAGCAGTTGACTCCACGAGTAGAGACATAGATGTATTCGTGGTAGAATGATACATTAGACTGGATCCAAGATGAATTAATTTTGAATTTGTTTGCGAATTAGTTCACTTGTGATGTTCATGGTGTGATTTACCTAAATCCTGAGTAAGTCACTGGTCATGCATATGCAACTTATGTATTTTGATATAAGTGGAGGCTTATGCTCTAAAGATGATCGAGCTCATAGCCGGTATGTTTGGTACATGACTTGTTTATGTCATGGCTTTACTAGCAACAGTGGAATTCATAACTCAATTAAAAGTTATTGATATCCTCTCATTGGCATTGTGTGGATTGATAAATATGGAACGTGGCCACGAGTTACTTATTCTCGAATGAGTAATTTATCATAGTCATTTATTGATGGTGACCATATTAATCGTTAAGAAGACACGATGCTGACAATGAGATAGAATATGATTGTATTAAGTGAACAAATTTAACTTAAAGGAATCAATGATATCGTATGAGGGTAACACACACATGACGAGGTCATTGGTCAAAGCAGTTGGATGAATTGCTTTTGTAAAGAGTATACAATAAGGAGTTTTTAATCATGGTACTTTTTGTTAACTGACTCAATGATTAAGTAATTGCGAATTATTAGAACGATGCTTCTAGAAATAATTACAATCACTAAAGTTTAATTGTATATGTCCAATTGGTCTCTCTACTAGCTCAACAAAAGCTCGATCGGACTACATTTAAATTAGAAGAAAATTCTATGACTTTGGGAATAATTTAATTGAGTCGATTTATTTGATGTGAAATTAAATTAGGTGGTCGTAAGAATTGTTCAACTAAAGAATTTGATTAAAGAATTTTCTTGAAAAATTAAATTTAAATCTAAGTGATTTTTGGAAAAATTAATTTTGATAAAGTAAAATTAAATTAATCAAATCAATTGAAACTAATATGATATTTTTAGAAGTTAATTTTCAAGTTAGACAATTGGCCCAATAGGTAACTAAACTTGAAAATTGGACCTAAGATTGTAAATTGGGCCCGGGAGCTCAAAATTGATATCAAGACCCAAAAACTGGTCGAACCTAGCCCGATATGTGAAACCAAGCCAGTGCTCCAACTGGTGGCTAAATCAGATAGGGCAGGTCGTCATTGACCCGAACCAAACCGGTAGCAGTCGAACCGGCTCGTGGTGCCGTAAGGGTGTTGCACCTGCATCACCGGACATGGCAGTTGTAATAGCCTGTTTTAAGTGAAAATAGAATAGTGATTTCGAGACCACAAATCTGATATAGAAATATTTATTTTATTATTATTTTATTACCTACGGCATGAAAGTAGTACCGTATAAAAATTTTGTAAAGAAATTTTACTGTTTACATGCTCAATTTGATAAAAAGGATTAAATCGCGTAAACTGCAAAAGTTGAGTTTTAGTAGCTAAAAGTACTAAATAGCTATAGAACCTTATGGTAATTAGACTATAAATAGTGATAGTAGATATACATGGCTTGGCATTTGTGTAAATTTTAAAGTTTTTTAAGGTTAATTAAGTAATTAGTAAATAAAGTTAATATTAAATAAAACAAAATGAAAATGTAACAGCTCGGTTTTGAGCCTAGTCGGAATAGTGGTTTTAAAACCACAAATCTGAGGTCAGAAAATATTTTAATATTATTTTTATTATTTACGGCATGTGATAAGGTATGTGTGAAAGTTTCGTGTGAAAATCTTACCGTTTGTGTGCTTAATTTGATAAAAGGACCAAATTGCATAAAATGTAAAAATTGTGTTTTAATTGAATAAGTGTCGAATTGATATGTTTATTTTAATATGGGGTCCTTATGTTGATATTAAACCATTGGAGTAATGGATGGACCATTATGTACATAGTGGATTTTAAATGTGTTTAATAAGGTTAAATATGGTATTTGATAATTAATGTTAATATTAATAAAACAAAGTTAGAAATTTAGCTCATATTAGTGTTTCTTCCACTAAAAACAAGAGAGGAAACTTAGGGTTTGAAGCTTTTACACATTCGGCACTCATTTTGCTCAATTAAAGTATGTTTTGAGCTCGATTTTAGTGATTTCTATGTTTTCGTAATTGTTGCTTTGCATTTTAGCTAGCCCATGCCTAAATTTCTGATTTTGTGGATGAATTGATGATGAAAAATGAAAGATAAGTGTTAGATTAATATATTTTACAAAGTGATTTTGAGTAAAAATACCTATTGCAGATTGAATTGTGAAATGTATGAAATGTGTGGTTAAAATGTGAAATAAATGAAAATTTTGGGCTGCTAAGGACTTCTATAAAATTCGGCTAAACATGGGCTTAGTGAAATTATTTGTAATTTGTGTTTTAATGAAATAAGGACTAAAATGTCAAAGTGTGAAATTATAGGGGCTAAAATGCAAAAATGCTCATTTATGTGTTTGTGGATGAAATTGAATGAAATGTGTAATTAAATTAGTCAAATTTAAATTTATATAGATCAAGAACGAAAGAAATTAGAATTAGATCGAGGGAAGTCGAAAGTTGTCGAATAATCGACTCATTTAACCGTTTTCATTTTCGGGGTAAGTTCATATGCAAATAAATGAATTTCAATTAAATTATATATGTTTAAATGATGTTGAAATTGCTTGGGATGATGAATATGTGACTACGAGAAAGTAACGACAGTGTTACGACGTTCGAAAGTCCCCGTACGAACCATAGGAATAGTATAGGATACGAATGTCATGACATTAGGATTTCGAGATGTGATTTCGTGTAAGACCATATCTGGGACGTTGGCATCGATCCGAGATTATGTGTAAGACCATGTCTGGGACATTGGCATCGTATATGATTTCGTGTAAGACCCTGTCTGGGACAGTGGCATTGATATATATTATAACATGTAAGACCATATCTGGGATATGGCATTGTACGAGCTTTACGAGCTATTCGAGTATCCTTGTCAATTTTGAACGGTTCAACAGGCAATGTCGAGAAGTGAATGAATATGTGAATAAGTTAACCTATTCAGGTACGTATGAAATGTATGTGAAAATCAATAAGGAAATGTGAGTTTGAACTTAGAAAGTATTGATATGAATTTCATGAAAAAAAAGTAGTATATGTGTTGGTTACAAGCTATGTTTAGCTTTGGAGCATTGATATTATAAATATTTATAAGATTTTATTTGTATATGGCTTACTAAGCTTTTGAAAGCTTACTTTGTGTGTATTTTCCCTTATTTTATAGATTATCAAAGCTACGTGAGCTCAGGGATCGTCAAGGATCGTTGTCTCACTATTAAACAATATTTTGGTACTTTTGAAATTGTAAATATTAGTGTATGGCATGTATACGCTAGTGATGCTATAATATGTGTTATATGTATATCTTGCCATGTGATATGGCTTAAGTATAATTGAGACTATGTATTTGTTTTGGTATAGACTATGTGTTGGAAAAATGGTTTTCTGTATATATATGGTCTTGTGAAAATTGTCATTTTGGTAAGCTTGTTATGATGTTGTTTTGGTAAGTTTGATATGAGATTGAGTTGCGAATATGGCATGATTTTGGTATAAGGTTTGATGTGAAATTTGTGTTATTGAGATTAGATGAATTAATGGTTTTGGCATGTGGATTAAGTGTGTTTTAGTATAGCAAAAAAGTATGAAATTGATTGGTGATATTATGGAAGGAATTGTACTTGATTTGGTATTGTTTTGGCTACAAATTGGTTATAAATTATGTGTCAATTGAGGCTTGTTATGATGCTTGTAGAGATGACCCTTAAAGGGTGGCAATTGGCCTTGTAAATAGCCTATTTTTGCCTACACGGGTAGGGACATGGGCGTGTGTCTCTGCTGTGTTGCTTGAAGGCTAATTTGAATTAAGCCTAAGCACTCCACATGGTCTCACACACGGGCGTGTGGTAGGCCATGTGGCTAAGACAGTGAGTTATACGGGCTGGACACACTTACGTGTAACTGGCCGTGTGGTTAAGTTAGAGAGTTACATGGGCTAGACACACGGGCATGTGACTGGCTGTGTGACTAAGTCAATAACCTCCCTAATTTTCACGCGGCCTGACACACGACCGTGTCTGGTGGCCGTGTGGATAAGTCAGTAAGTATGCCCTGTTTTCCCACGGCCTAGACACACGGGCGTGTCTAATGCCATGTTAGAAAATATTTTAAGGCCAAGTTAGTTAAAAAAACTTTCAAACATTTTTCAAACATGTTAAAAGTGCTCTAGGCCAAAAATGTATCGATCCTGTATCGGTGCTTTTTGTTAAGTATCGATAGATTTTGTTGAGTATCGATAGATTCAAATTTATCAATAAACTTTTCAGTATTGATACGAAAATGACATTCTATTTTCTAAAGTATTTACTAAGTATTGATTCGGTATCAATACTTTTTGCTTAGTATTGATAAATTTCTTCAAGTATCGATAGTGGTATACTTTTATTGATACATTTTTCAGTATCGATGCAAAATTAGTATTCTAACTTCCAAAGGATTTTTCAAGTATCAATTCGGTGTCGATACCTTATATTTGGTATCAATTACCCTAGTATCAGTATTGATGGCTCCAATGATCACTAAATTAGGTATTAAATGTTTACAGTATCGATACTCTTAGAAAAAGTATCAATACTTGTTATTGTAGGTGACATTAATGCACTGATATTTTCATTTCCAACAACTCTATTCAACATTCCAACAACCACAATAGTTGGAAATCAATTAAAGGGTATAAATACCAGCCTCCAAAGGGTTTACAACAACAAGAGAGATTATCAAAGCAAAAATTTCAATCAATCAACCTTTATGCTTAAAGTTTTCATACTTTTATTGTACACACTTGTGAGCTATCATTGTTGTTTATTCAGCTAAAATGTTTTATTATTTCATTTGTGTTAAATTTGCAAACAATCCAATCTTGCAAGGATTAATTCTTTGTTTGCTTATTTATATTACTCTTTGAAAGGGTTTTATCTTAAGGTTTGGGTAGAAACCTTAAGAGAGTTGTAAGGTTAAATTTTGTCCTTAAAGGTTAGACAAATTAGTGAATTTGAGAAAATCCTCAATCGTGGAAAGCTAAGGTAGTAGAGTAGGCAATTGGGTCAAACCACTCTAAATCATTGTATTCATTTGTTTTATCTTTTCTTTCTAGCTTCCACAAATTTTTAAAAGTGATTTCACCCCCTCTTGACAAATTCGAATTAATTTATCGAGCTAACAATTGTTATCAGAGCTAGTCTCTAAAGACGATCTAACAACTAAGAGAATATCATCAAGGTAGCTCAACACTCGTCAATTCAATCTACATAAGATGACATCCACTTCTAGGTTAGTTTTTTATGGTGAATCTCAGTCTATCTCTAAACCTTCATGCTGTAATAGAGCCAACTACTCTTACTGGAAGACGAGGATGATGTTGTTCATTGAAGCTAATGATCTTATGACTTGGGAAATCATCATGGATGGTCCCTTCATCCTTAAAAAACAAGAAGGATAACTTTTGGTGCCAAAAAGCAAAGAGTGGAATAAATAGGATAAAAGAAGTATTCAACTAAATGCCAATAAATGTCAAGGTAATGCACACTTTATTTTGTGTACTTGGTCGAGAAAATTATAGTAAGGTATCATCATATTTTAATGCCAAGGAAATATAGGATAAGTTCGAAGTCATTCATGAAGGTACTAGCCCAGTTAAGAAGTCAAAGAGTGGAATTCTCACACTCAATTATGAAACATTCAAGAAGAAGCTCGAGGAAGACATCAAGACTATATCTGATCGATTTACAATTATTATTAATGGGCTCAAGTCATATGGGAAGACTTATTCCAATGAAGACGTGGTGAGAAAAATGCTTCAAAGCTTGCCAAAGTCATGGGAAGCTAAAGTGACGACCATAGAAGAAACAAAGAACTTGGAAACACTTTCACTTGACGAGTTGATTGGTTCTTTGCTCACTCATGAGATGAGAATCAAAGAAGGGGTTGAAGAAGAAAAGGTTGAGAAAAAGAAGGTTGGTGTAACTCTCAAATCCACAACTATTGAAGAAAGTGAATCAAGTGATGATGTGGATGAAAATAAGGAGATGGCCATGTTTGATAAAAAAGTCAAGAGATTTATGAGGTCCAACAAAGGGAGAAGATTCTAAAAGAAAGAAGGATTGAAGCTTGAATCTACCAAAGAAAAGGATCACTTCATTTGCTATGAGTGCAAAAAGTTGGGGTACATTAAATTCGATTGTCCCTAATGGAAGAAGAAAGATCTAGTAAACAAAAACACAAGACAAATGTTACTACATGGAGTGACGAAGATTCCTCAAATGACGAAGAGTATGAAGTAGCAAATCTTTGCCTTATGCCCATTGAAGAATCAAAGGTAACTTCTAACTCATCTTATTCAATTCCTTATTCTTTTGATGAGTTGTAAGATGCCTCTGATGAGCTAGGCTTGGAGTTTGAATTAATGGTTTCAAAATAAAAGAAAAATATTTCAAAATTAAAAGATGAAAACGATTCACTCTCCAAAGCCAAGTATGAACTTGAAAGTAAAATTAATGGCATGCAAGCAATCATTAATGATTTTGAGAAAAAGAATTTAGACTTGCATAATTTACTTTCAAAAGTTCATAAAGATTATGAAAAGCAACTTGAGTTGCTTAAGAGTGAAAAAGCTCACTTTAACAACGTTTTAGCAAAAAGATTTAAAAAAGGAAAAAATTCAAAATAAAACTTTGTTAAAACTAGTTTTAATTTCTATAAACATAGAGGTCCCTCAAGATTCTACAAGAGAAAACTTGTTAAGAGTATATGGGTCCCTAAAGGACTTAGTGCTACATAAGACAAGGAAGCTCCTTCAAAATGGATACCTAAAGGAACTAAGATTTTAGAAACTAATGCTTATGGATCCAAAAGAACTTGGGTACCAAAAATCAAAGTTTAATTCTATGCTTTTAGGGGAATGAGCATTACTTCAAGGTGGACAATTCAAATACAAATTCATGGTACATTGATAGTGGATGCTCAAGGTATATGAACGGTGACAAAGGCCACTTTATCAATCTAAAGCCAAAAATTGTAGGAGAAGTTACATTTGGTGACAGCTCTAAAGGACTCATTGAAAGAATTGGCTCAATTGATAAAAATTCTTCAGTTTTTATTGAAAATGTTTAGTATGTCAACGGTCTTAAGCACAACCTTTTAAGTTTTAGTCAATTGTATGATATAGGACTCAATGTCATTTTTTACTCAAATGGATGTAAAGTTATTGACATTGTATCGTATAAAATTATGCTTTTAGGTCATATGATAGGAAACATATACATGGTGCATCTAGATGACTTATATAGTTCAATTGTTTATCTCATAGCCAAAAATGAAAACACTTATTGGTTATGGCATAGGAAATTAGGGCATGCTAGCATGAGCATATTGTATAAATTAGCTAAAATGACATAGTAAGAGGTTTACCAAAAATTGATTTTGATTTAGATAAAGTTTGTGATGCATGTATTGAAGGCAAACATAAAAGAGTCTATTTTAAACCTACTAATAATGTATCTACAGTAGAGTCTTACAACTTATTCAAATTGATCTTTTTAGATATATTAAAACAACTAGCTTGGGTGGAAAACAATATGCATTTGTGCTTGTTGATGACTATTTTAGATTTACTTGGGTTCTTTTCTTAAGTACTAAAGATCAAGCTTTAAAGAAATTCATCACATTTTCAAAAATTAATCAAAATGAAAAAGGTTACTCTATCACTAGTATTAGAAATGACCATGGAACTGAATTTCAAAATCTTGGATTTAAAAATTTGTGCAACTCAAATGGTATTAACCATAATTTTTTTTGCACCTAAAACCCCTCAACAAACTAGAGTTGTTGAGAGGAAAAATAGAACTTTAAAAGAAATGGCTAGAACCATGCTTTGTAAAAATAATTTGCCAAAGTATTTTTGGACAGAAGCCACAAACATTGCATGCTATATTGTAAACTGAGTAATTATTATGCCTATTTGAAAGAAAACTTCAAATGAACTTTTCAAAAATAAAAAGCCTAACATTAGCTATTTGCATCCTTTTGGATGTAAGTGTTTTGTTTTAATTAACGAAAAAGATAATCTTGACAAATTTGATGCAAAAAGTTATGAAGAAATTTTTCTTATTTATTCTTTAAATCCTAAAGTTCATTGAGTCTTTAACAAAAGAACTTTCGTAGTATAAGAGTCTATACATGTTTTTTTTTATGACTCTAACCCTTCTCCTAGAAAGGAATCTTTTGTTGATGATGATGATAATATAGAAGTTTTTAACGATAATGAGAAAGTGGATCAATCATCAAATGAGAAGACATAAGAACAAACTCAAGATGCTCTAAAGGAGCTTACTTTAGAGGAAAGAGAAGTCAATCATCTAAGGGAATACAACTATGTGAAGGATGGTAAGATTTTGAGAGATCAATCCAAAGGGTAACCACTAGAGCTTCTGTAATGGCCCAATTTCAGTGAAATCGGAATAGTGGTTTCGGGACCACAAATCCAAGCTAGAAAGAAAATTTATTTTAATATTATTGCATGGCCTATATTGCATAAAATGTAGAAGTTGAATTCTAGAAGCTGGAAGGATTAATTGGTTTTGGAATTCAAAACTTGATGTCCTTATATGGTAATTAGACCATTAACAAAAGTTAGTAGATATTTATGGATGAATCATCCATGGAAATTGAGAAAAAGAAAAGGATTAAATTGAAAATTGGGGAAATTTAAAGATGATAATTAAATTAAATGATAAATATCATTATTTTTATCATCTTCTTCCCTAATTTTACATGGAAACCCTACGAGAGAGGAAACAAACTTTCTTTGCTTAATTGGATCCAAAAAACTCAAATTTGAAGCTAGACCAAGGAAAAGAAAAAGTTTCGGATTAGTAGCCTTGTACGTGAACCAGTGTCGAGGTAAGTTCATGTAACTTGGATGAGTATGAAAATATGTTCATTTAAATGATGTATTGAGTTGAATGTGAAATATGAAATTGTATATATGAAATGTATAAATGTTGCAAAATAAGAAACGGACACATGTTTGAAATTATTCGAAATGAGTTAAATTCCGTTTGAATATTGGATTTCTATGGATAAAGGTGATTTTCCTTATTAAATGAGGTCCTGCATTTGTTGCTGACGGGATTTAACTCAGACGAGTAATCCTATTGACCTCATTACAGATTGGATTTAGCTCGGATGGGTAATCCTGATATAAACCCTCTCGAGTATAAGATACAGTTTGGATTTAGCCCAGACGGGTAATCCAGATCAAGCTATTTAGAACTATATTATAAAAAGGATTTAGCCTGGACTGGCAATCCTGATTAAGCTCATGTGAGCATATGCTGGAGACAAGATTTAACTTAGACTGGTAATCCTGTTGTATGATATGCAGCTCGATAGTGTATTTTCTGATAATGTGCCCTAATGGGTACCCCTGAACATGAATTGACAAATTCCTAAATTGTACACTTTAGGTGTACTACCTGAGTATGCATCGATATTTTAGTAATTTAACGGACAATACTCTGACATAAGAAATGATGAGATCAAGAGGAAAATGTATTGAATGTACATGAAACACCTGAAAGATTTGACATGATGAGCTCATCTATGCTTATTTAATATATTTATGAGTTACATGACTATCTTGCCTGATTAAGTGTATGTATTTAAGGAAATGGTTAAATTTAAGAAAAGCATGTATTTCTAGGGTTAAATTTTTAATAAACAAGATGGGTAAGTTTCATTCCTGTTATACGAATTTACTAAGCATTAAATGCTTACTAGGTTTCATTTCTCTGTTTATTAGTGCTCGGAAGCTCATGAAGGTTGGAAACGGTTGGAGCAACATCACACTATCCTCCAGCTCATTTCGATATAAATATGGATCTTATTTGGTATAATGGCATGTATAGGCTAGTAAGGCTAATGTATATGTTGAAATGATTGAATGTAAAGCCATTGGTATGGTTAGTGATGACTTGATTTTGGTATGTTTACAAAGTAAATTATGGTTTTGCATGTATGTTGGTATGGTTTGAGTTAGTAGATTAAACATGTATCTCAAGATATTTTAAGTTGGTTAAATAAACTTTCAAACATTTTTCAAACATTTAAAATTGCTCCATGCCAAAAATGTATCGATCCTATATCGATACTTTTTTTCAAGTATCAATAGATTTTGTTTTGTATCGATAGATTCAAATTTATCAATACATTTTTCAGTATCGATACCAGAATGACATTTTGTTTTCCAAAGTATTTACCAAGTATCAATACAGTATCGATACAATTTGCTTAATATCGACAAAATTCTTCAAGTATTGGTAGTGGTATACTTTTATCAATTCATTTTTCATTATCGATACAAAATTGACATTCTAACTTCCAATGATTTATCAAGTATCGATTCGGTGTCGATACCTTATATTTGGTATCAATAAAATTACTCTGGTATCAATATTGATGGCTCCAATAGTCACTAAATTAGGCATTACATGCTTACAGTATCAATACTCATAGAAAAAGTATCGATACTTGTTGTTGCAGGTGGCATTAATGCACTGGTATTTTCATTTCCAACAGCTCTATTCAATATTCCAATAATCACAATGGTTGGAAATCAATTAAAAGGTATAAATACCAGCCTCCAAAAGGTCTACAAGAACAAGAGAGATTATCAAAGCAAAAATTTCAACCAATCAACCTTCGTGCTTAAAGTTTTCATACTTTTATTGTACACACTTGTGAGCTATCATTGTTGTTTATTTAGCTCAAGTGTTTTATTATTTCATTTGTGCTAAATTTGCAAACAATTCAATCTTGTAAGGATTAATTCTTTGTTTGCTTATTTGTATTACTTTTTGAGAGGGTTTTATCTTAAAGTTTGGGTAGAAACCTTAAAGGAGTTGTAAGGTTAAAGATTGTCCTTAAAGGTTAGACAAATTAGTGAATTTGGGAAAATCTCATTCAAAGCTAAGGTATTAGAGTAGGCAGTTGGGGTCAAACCATTCTAAATCATTGTGTTCATTTGTTCTAGCTTCCACACATTTTTAGAAGCTAATTCACCCCCACTTGGTGATTTTAGATTGATTTATTAAGCTAACAAAGCCTATGTCGACCTACCACCTTGAAAAACCTAAGGTTCATCTGTTGGATCTACCTTCTGGCAATCCTTTTCCACTACATCCACTACAAAATCTGGCACCCCCAAGCATATAAATATTCCACTCCCTTATTAATCCTTTCGTAGCCAAAAGATGTGCCACTTCATTGCCTAGTCATGGTGTATGCTTAAACACACATTTTCTGAAGTTCAAACATAGGGATTTTGAATCTTCAATATATGCACTGATAATCGATCCGTCTTTTCTATTTGCCTAAAGCTTCTTTACCTTTGTGAGGGCATCGCCTTCAATCACAACCTCCTAGAGCCCAGATCTAAGCCTAGATGAACTGCCTGGAGACATGCAAAGGCCTCCATGGCAAACAGAGTAAGTATGTATGTAACTGTTAAAGATTGTTGTTGACTTAAGTACATCACCTCTTCGATTCCTTATGACTATCCTAGAACATGATTTCAGGGAATGTTGTTGGAAAGTCGCATCATAGTTAATTTTTATTGAAGAGTTTTCTGGAGGCCTCCATCTTTTTTATTCAACCCTGCTACCTGGTCATTTCACTTTTAGAGCATCTAGTTCCTTTATGTAAGCATATACCTTGTTAACTATCTAATGAGGTTGTTGGTTTATTCTATCATGAATCATTTTATTTCTAGTTAACTGTAAGAACCAGAGAGTACATATCATTAACCTACAAATGTGATTAGAAGTAGAGAAAATATAGGCTAGCCAGTCTTGAAAAAGAGAATTTGATATCGCATGTAACCATTGTATATTTAGCTTATACTAGATTTCTACTGCTATGGGATAATCTTAGAACGAGTGTTAAAAACTTTTTAGACCATTTGAGCATCTTGGACAAACTGATAAGCCCACCAACCGTCTATTATAAAGATTGTAGAAATTAGGAATATAATTGCGGAATATCCACCAATTTGTAATTTTAAGCTTCTTTGGCAAGTCAAGCTTCCATAGTTTGTTGTAAAAAGATGTATAAGTGTATTGATACTCATTAGCCATAGGTAAATATGTTTCCTGTAAAAGTATTTATATTAACTACACTACAATAAAATACAAATAAATATAATAAGTATTTTATTGTATTAAATATAATTTTTATATTTTTATATTCTGGGTTTGGTTATTTAGTTACATAAGGTTTTTTTTTTTAAGTTTTGGCCTTTTGGGTAATGAGTTTAATTGTTATTAAGTTAGTGATTTAGGTTCCGTTTGTTTCACTGAAGATGGCTTCTAGAAAATGATACCTAGAAAATGACTTACTTTTTTGAAAAAGCTAATATTTTCTAGTGTTTGGATGAATCTGTGTAAAATATTTTATGTTGTTTGGCAGATTTCTTAAAAATATTTCATAAAAGTTGTTTTCAATGAAACAAACATGCATTTTAGATTTTTTTTTTATCTTTTCATTGTTTAATTGAGTTTATTTTATATTTTATATTGTTTTTGCATATATTAAAAATATTTTGTTAAATTCAAGTTCATTACAATGTTATTTTTTAGTTACATGACTACCAAGTGAGTATTTTTTATTTAAAAATGTGACATTAACAAAAGTGACAAAAAAAATTAACAATGTCAACAATTGGACTTGATTTTCAAATCTAAAAAGTAGAGGGACTAAATTCTTGAAAATAAAAGTACAGAGACTAAATTGTAAATTTGTGAAGAGTACATAGACTTATGACACATTTTAACCATTATACTACAAAACATTTATTATTAATATATTTATAATTGTAATAAATATTTATTATTAAAATATTAATATTCAATATTTTCAATAATATGTGAAGAATATTATTTAAAATTATTATTTTTAAAATTTATTATTAAAATAAAATTGAAATATTAAATAATTTATTAAAATAATTAATTATAATAAATTATATGATTAGATATAAATAATTAAATATGTATGTTTAATAATATTGAAAAATATATTATTTTATATTAATATTTTAATATTTTTAAATATTTTTAAAAATAAAAATAAAATTTATTATCAATTTAGTAATAATAAGCTTGATTTAAAAAGTTAATTTTTATGTAAAAATAAAATTATCTATAACGAAGCTCTTTTTCAGAAAATGACTTACGTTTTTCAAAAGGATAAGTCATTTTACAAGAAAAATGACTTATTTTACGTTGACCTGTAAATCATTTTCTGTTGACTAGGCTGTTTTTTATGAAACAAACACAGAAAAATGCAGAAAATATTTTTCATAAAACATTTTACATGTAAACAAACGGACTCTTAATATAAATCTAAATATATATAATTATTATTTAACATATATAATTGATATAATATTTTTATAATATAGTATATTCAGGCTGGGCTCAAAAAAAATATTGTCTATGGCCTGACCCATATAAAAAAGGGGCCTTAAATTTTGCACAAACTCATTTTTCGGGTCGTATTTTTGTTCAAATCTTCTCATTTTTTTGACAGACTTTTAAGCTTAGGCAGGTGGTCCAGCCCATGAGCAAGCCTAATTCTAAGACATTTGTCACCTATTTACATGTTATGCATTGCATAAATATGCAAACTAATATATATATATATATATATATATATATATATAAAAGAAGTAACACAAGCATATATAACAACTTTGTCATTTATATAGAAACTTTGTGTTCTGAGTTGCATATATGACTTTGTCATATATATAGAAACTTTGAGTTCTGAGTTTTTTTAATTAAATTAAAAGTGAGTTCCATTTTTAATATATATGAAAACTTTAGGTTAGTTTTTCTAATTACAAAACACTTCTCTTTTAGTTAGGTTTAAAGTGGATCTCACTTTTTGAAATTAGTTTTTGATCATAAGTTATGTTATTTACTAAATATAATAAAAATAATTTTTTTTTGTATTGTCCTTATTTATTTTACAGTTCATATTTAGGGTTTGTAAGTGTCTTTTCTAATAATGTCGTCTCCAAAATTCGATGTCTCCCCTTAAGAGTTCAATGTATCTTATCATTAATATTTTTTTAAAACAAGCAAATATATTACTTTGTCTCATTTTAGCTAGGAACAAAATAATGATGTAATCTTTGGTAAAAACAAAATTTGTTACACATCTATTTCATTTTTAGTTATTTACAATACCAAAATATAAAATATATTTTACCAACAAGCGTTGAGTGAAATGGTAAGACACATTACACTCACAAAGAGAGACGCTAATTCGAACCTTGGAGACAATATTATTGGAAGGGACAATCACAAATCTTGAATATAGATCGTAAAATAGACATGAAAAATATCAATAAATAAATAAATATTTTTTAAAAAATTATTTTTATAATTAAATTTAAATAAATTATTTTAAAATATTATTTAATTGAAATTTGAATTGGACTGAATCGAGGACAAAAAAAATAATTGATTCATATTTAAAATCCCTTTTTTAACTTTTTTTACATTTACTTTAATTAAATAAATTATATTTAATTATTTAATAATTTTATTTAAATCAAATCAATCAAATTTATGAATTTATGAAATAAATATAATATCACCTTTCTTTATTTAAATTATAAACTTTATATTTATTTCCTGTTGCAATAATACTCTTGACTTTTTTTTATGAATATACAAATTTATATTTTATTTTTTAAATCATTTTAATATTATATATCCAATCAAATGAAAGAAACAATTTATGTTCTTATATATTTTTATAAAATTTTATTAGAATTATTTTAATTAATCCATACAATTAGTGTGTGCATTGCACGAGTAAAAAAATAGTTAAAAATAATTAAAAAAAGTAAAGTTAAATAATTTTAACAATTTTTATTTGGATAAACAAATTAATTATATTAATTTTTTACAATTATAACAATTTCATAAAACTATTTATAAAAGAAGTAAAGGAAAGAAAATCTTTTCTTCATTTTATTATTTAATTATGAATTATTATCTTTAACATTAGTAATGAAATAAAAAAAATTCACAAACGGGTTTAAGTTGATATCATTTATTTTAAAGATATAATAAAATAATAATAAAATAATTAACAAAGACATTGAACATCATCTTAAACCCATATATAAATTTTTTTTTTTTACTTCGTGAATAAAATAATAACCCTTTAAGCAAAAATATCAAAAATCTTAACCTATTTTTATTTCTACCCATCAATATCTTATTTCATCAAAATTTATTTACTTTTTTCCATTGTTAGATTTAATTATTTATTTATTAGCTACATTTTCTCTAACAACTTAACAAAATCGATAATGATTTTTTGCCCTACAACTTAACAAAAGAAAAAGTTATTTTAACCCTTCATTTACTTTTTCTATTTTTTTAGCTCTTAAATTTACTTTGTCTGTCAAATTATTCTAAAATAAATTAAAAAGTTAACGTTTGTTAACTTTGTTAATGTGGCAAACAGGTGGATAGCCGCGTAGATGACACATCATCATTCAATTATTTTTAATTTTAAAAAATATTTTTATATTTTTTATAATTTAAAAAAATTAGTGATTTATAATTTTTAAAAATAGTTTTATAACTTCTTGAATTTTTAAAATTTTAAAATGAAGTAAATGTTGATGTGTCATCCAGAAGTATGCAATGTAACCAAAGTTAAAAAACGTTAACTTTTCTATTAATTTTGGATTTGTTTAAAAAAACGTAAATTTAAGGGTTAAAAAAGGTGAAAATAAAATGAGCTCTAAAATGATTTTTTTTTTATAAAATTGGAAGGCTAAATAAGTCATTATGCCTTTGAGAAAAGCATATCTTTCCTTTGCCTACAATCGTCAAAATATTATTTTAGTGGCAAAAAAAAAAAAAAAGATGATTGAAAGTTAAAAAGTATAATGACTTATTTGGCCCACCACTTTATAAAAAAATCATTTTAGCCATTCATTTAATTTTTTGTATATTTAATCACTTATACTTACGTTATTTGTCAAATCACTCAAAATGGATGAAAAAGTTAACATTTATTAATTTTGTTGATGTGACATATATGTTATTGCCACACGTCAACAAATAAATAATTTTTTTAATTTTAAAAAATTAATTAATTGCTAATGTGGCATACACATGGATTGTCACATTGGTGCCACGTCAACAAAGTTAACAGATGTTAATTTTTTTATCCATGAGAATGATTTGACATACAATGAAAGTTTAAGAGCTAAAATAGAGGAAAAATTAAATGGAGGGCTAATCAAATAAGTCATTATACCAGTGTATCTGGGGATACATTCATAGGCATAATTTCAATCCATAATGTTGATTCATCATCCTCTGGACAACAACAATAGGTAGAAGAGATATTGAGATATAATAATATATAGAGATAGAAAATTCACTTATTTTACGAAGCATCCATGAAGTGAGCTTGAAAACCATCATAAAGTTGTTCTTGTTAAGAGTAACTGTACGCCATATTGGGGCTCCAGGGAGATGAATAGCTTGGGGGCATGAACGTATGTGGGCGACACCGCTAGAGAATATTGCCGGATAATCATAGCCAGAATGGTTTTCATCTCGGTGGTGGCTAAAGTCTGTCCCACACAAAATCTAGGGCCCAAACCATATGGAATAAACGATGCCAAATGCTTCCGAGACTCTTTAAATCTGTCAGGATTAAATTTGTGAGCATCGTTTCCCCATATGTGGGTGTCGTGATGAACGGCAGCCAGTGCCAAATAAAGCTCTGTACCAGCCGGAATGTTGATGTTCCCTAACTTCACATCTTTGTATGCTTTCCTCATCAGCATCACTATTGGTGGGTAGAGCCGGAGTGTTTCATCTATTATCATATTTACCTGTTGTAATATGGATTTTGTTGATGGGATGAAAATGAATTAGGGGTCATCTCTCATCATTCTTACAACTATCCAACATTCACTAATGCAGTAGATCATAAAATATCCAACTAGACTAGCAAGTTCAAAATTGAAAAAGAATAACAATTAAAAACCTTAAATTCGATTTTTTTTAATTTGTAATGAAAATGGGTTTTTTATTAAGTAAATTCCACTAGTAGTCACCCAACTATTAGTAAATTTCTTTTTTAATCACCAAATTATGAAAAGTTACAAAATAGTCACCCAACTATTTGATTTTGTCTTTTTGGTCATCACCTTACTAACAATAGTAGTTTTTAAAATTGGGATGATAGCAACTTTAACCCTCAAAATTTATATATTGCGTCAATTTAATCTTAATTCTAAAAAATCTAACCATCAATATTTACACATTATGTAATTTGATCTTTTTTGCAATTTTTTTTTCTTTGTTACCCTTTCATCAAAAAAGCTAAAAAAAAATTATCAGCTAAATTTAATTGAAAATATACAAAAAAATGGAAACATCCAAAAAAGATAAAATTTATCAGTTAATTTTTTTAGAACCAAAACTAAATTAACATAATTTATAAATGTAGTGAGTTAAAGTTATTATTATGCCAATTTTAAAAGTTGTCACCGTTAGCTCACTGGTAACCAAAAAAGAAAAAATTGAAGAATTTTATTATTGGGTGACAAAAAATTTATTAATAATTGGGTGACTATTAATGTAGTTTATCTTTTCTATTATGTTTTGGGCTTTGGTTTTGTGAATACAAATATTATTTATTTTGTTCTTTTATTAAATTCTCTTAATTGCTATTCTTCTTTTAATTTTTAATACACTTGACCTGATAGTAATCCTTGGATCAATCAACACCTTCCCAACCAAATACTATAATGGGCTAATCCAGGAACTGAAATTTTGTATTAAGAGTTAAGGTTAGTCATTATATTGATTTATAACTTTTTGAGGGACTAATTTAAAATACCGTATATAGCTGTGAAATGCTGTAAATATTATGAGGACTTAATATTAAATTTAGCTTTTAATATTTATATCTTTTGATTTTTTTGAGCTATATTTGACTATGAATATTTAAAAAAAAATAGAGTCAAACTTGACCATCAAATTTTTGAAAAAGAGTTAGAAATGTTTTTTTAATGAGAATACTAAAATGTTAAATTTAAATGATAATAGTTTGCACAACAATCTATATATATATCGTACTATTTTTTTTGAATTTTTATTAACTTTTTATATTTTTTTAATTTTGATTTTGATTTTTTAATTTTTATAACTTTTGAATTATTTCCGTTAAAAAAACTATTTGATTTTTTTTTGAAACGTTAGGACGAAATTTAGCTAAAAAAAGAATTATGATCAAATTGAAAGAAAAGATAAACATTAAGGGTTAAATATATGATTATGGTTATTAAGAGAGGAGTTAACTTACAATCTTCAAGTCCTTCAAATTCTCTGCAACCGGAACCTTAGTGCTACCCAGGACACGAATCACTTCTTCTCTTGCCTTATCTTGCCATTCTGGATTCAAACCCAAAAGCAGAAGCGCCCAGGCTAATGCATTTGCCGCTGTTTCTTTTCCTGCAAAGTAAAATGTCTTGAATTCCCCTATTATTTCCTCCTCTCCCAACCTCTCTTCTTCATCCGAACCCATCAACAGACTAAGGAAACTTGAAGATCCTTCTCTTGTTTCATTGTTTGCTCGAATCAGTGCTCGAATTGATTCATTAGTTTCCTTATCTAGTCTCCACATCTCTCTGTTATTTTTAGTAGGCAAAAACCTGGTGGGGATGATGTGTTAGATAGGGGTATATTTTAAAGGAAAAATGAAGACGGTTATCACCACTACCTCAAGCCTGGGATATTTAGGCTTTCGACAGTGAGAGAGAAAAACTGCATTTGCTGTTCTTGTAACAAAAAGATCTGTTTTCCTTGTTCAAAAAAGGTTCCGAATGCTATTCTTGATATAATATCAGCTGAGAGGTCATGAAGTTGTTTAAACACTTCCATTTCGAATTCATCTCTCCCTGCTCTTCTTTCTTCCCATTTCTCCAGCATTTTACATGTCTCCGCCACTATATCTGGTAACCAACACTCCTGTCCAAAACACTTTCATTTTTACTACTGCCACTGTACATCATGTCATCTACAAATAACTTAAAATAGAGAGTAATCTTTTTTTATTATTTTAATATATTTTTTTAAATTTTAGAGTTACGGTTAAATTAATAAATATTAAAAATATTAAGAGTTAAATTTATTAATTTTTTTAAAATTAGAACTAAAATGACATTTTATAAACATTGAGGACTAAATTTGTTGATTTTTTTTATATTTAAGATCAAATTAATAGAACTTGTAAATATTAGAGGTTTAATTTTGTTCCTAGACCAATAACAAAAACCCATGACTAAAATATTTAATTTTGAAAAGTTTAATAACTAAATTTAAGAAAATTAATTTTTTCATAAAAGTAATTTTCAACTTGGATTTAACGTTCCATATAATCATTTAACAAGATAAATTTAACAAATGGACTAACTTACACGTTTCAAAATGTATAAGAACTATTTTACTTATTTTTTCAATAAAAAAACCGAAATACAATTTACCCCTAAGTACAGGGACTTCCTTAATGCATTCTTTGATTCCCAAATAAAGAATTTCGAAATAATGACTTCATCTATAATAAATTTTAAAGTTAAAATTTTGAAATCTAAAACAGAATTTCAATTACTAAACCTTACCTAAAATAATTTTTCATAAATATTTTAGAAAAAATATTTGGTATATTGTAGTAAAACTAAAGTGTTGATAAAAGTTGTATAAAAATATAATACTATATTAAAAAAAAAAAGTAATAATGGCTTATAAAATAAACAAAATACAATGTGAGTAATAACCCATATATCTATTATTTCATACTTTTTACCCATAATCTTTTATATATAAATCAAGTGGATTACCAATTATCATTATTCAGGTTGAATTCTGTTTGATTTTACCTTGACTCTTTCCATGCGAAAGGGATGGTTTAAGATCCTCCTGTGAAGTGCCCATTGTTGACCAAACAAAGCAATAAGTCCCTGTCCGAAGAGAATCTTGCCCTTAGGATCGAACCCGGTTTTATCAAATGAGCCACCTCCTGTGTTCATGGTGATCTCCTTGATCAGATCCGGGTCAGATATTGCTAGCCTGGGTTGTGAACCAGACCAATACAAAAACGGTTTCCCATATATGTTGGACCACTTGTGGTAGAACGGAGCCACCCGCGGGAGGACATCGTGCTCGCCGTCCTGAAGTGGAGATGGCTTCGACATTGCTTCTTCGAACAGACGGCGAATCTCAGGCATGTTTCCGAAGATGGGACGGTAGCCGGGACCGGTTACTCCTTGCTTCTTGAAATGGTTTTGGATTCGGAAAGGGATCCATATGGTGTTGTATGCAAAATTGAAGAGACGGATGCAAAAAACTGCCACCAAAGCAAGAATGAGATAGGTCATTAGTAAAATCACAGTAAGAGAGAACTAATGTTTGGGAAGGGTGGTGGATACAGAGAGGTGATCACCAAATATATTTGCGGTGGCATGACAAGATATTCAATTAATGTGCCAATTATTGTAACTTTATGATGTCACAATCATTGTCCAATTTCCCTTGTTAACAAAATTAGTCTCTGTCCGAAAATTTTTGGGTAAATTACGTCAACTTTCCCTTAATTTTATTTAAAATTATATTTCAGTCACTCAACTTTCAAATGTTACATAATAGCCGCTAACGTTATTAAATTGTTACATTTTTGTCACTCGGCTGTTAATTTCCTTTAAAAAAGTAATGTTGCACCTTAATTAAAAGGGTTAATAGCTAATTTTGTCCCTAAGCTATAGTTAAAAAACTATTTTGATATTTTAAAATTTTTTAACAATAATTGTAATTTTTTTAAAAAAATATTTAAAATAAATAAAAAATTCATATAAAAATAAATTGCAGCAAGGAAAAACCAAGAATTTTGTAGCTAAATTTTCCAAATCCAATCTCATCAAAAATTAAAAGTTTTTGAACTTTCACAAAAAAAAAAAAACCCATTCACTTTGATTCTACTCAAGTCTTTTCATTTGCTTTGTTGTCTTACACTCTTTTTATTTGCATCTTTCTTTGCTTTTTTCCTCTTTTCTTTTTTCATGCACATCGGCATTGACTCCACTCTTCCCACATCATTAAAAATAACAAATATATGTTTTATTTATAGCTGAAAGTAAAATTTTGACTTGAAATTTGAGAGAAGAAATGATGGGTATGAAGAAGAAGAAGAAGAAGAGTACTTTGTATTATAAATTTAAAAAATCCAAAAATCCAAAATTGAAAGTTAGTCAAATACCTAATCAATTTAGTAAATGGAGTTACAAAAAAGAAATGATGGGTTTAGAAAAGAAGTAGGATACTTTGTATTATAAATTAAAAGAAAAAATCTCAAATTTCAAAAAATTGAAACTTACCAAAGAACCCATATTGCTACCTCTCTTGCTATCTTCTTTCTTAATTTTTTTAATCTTTTTTTCATAATTATCAAGAAAATCCTATAAATAAGCCGTTGATGGTAGAAGTTTTTAGGATTTTGAAGAATGAAAGCATTGTTGCAAGCTTAGATTTGGTTTCTTAAAAACTCAAGCAAAAATAATCAGTCTAATAATTGAATTAGAATCTTACATGCATTAAGATGTATTTTGTTAGGGCTTTTAGGACTTCGAGACAAAATAAAATTAATAAAATTTTCAGAACAACTTCCGAGTAAAATATCATGAAGTACATGTGATTGAATGTGTTCATCAACGGTGAAAAACAAATGAAATTTAGATCTTTTATATAATAAAAATTTGAAAGAAATGTTACTTTAAATTTTAAGAAATTTTTAGATTTATACATATTTAAATTTTTTTTAGAAAATATGATTTTTTTAATTATTTTTTTAGATTTTTTAATAATTTTTAGTCTAAAATTTTTAAATTATTTATTGTTAAGAAAATTTTAAAAATATTAAAATATTTTTTTAACTATAACTCAGTAAACAAATTAGTTATTAACCCTTTGAATTAAGGTGTGATTTTGGAAGTTAACAATCAAGTGAAAATGTAATAATTTGACAATGTTAGTGACTATCATATAACTTTTGAAAGTTTGGTAATAGAAATGTAATTTTAAACAAAGTTTAGGGACAATTGGTGTAGTTTATCCAAAAAATTTTACATTAATTTTTTTTAAATACACTAGTGTGGTGTTTCATGAAGTTATTCTACTAAAGTATCATGATTGAGCTCTTCTTTATTATATAGCATTATGAAAACTACTTATCAAGTGTCCGTCCAATGAATTACTGTCATGAGTGTGTTATCCTTATTTGATATCTTTAGTTTCTTTGGGATAAATTTGTTTCCAATAATGATCTATTATATCTCATGGTAACCATTGCATCTTCTTTCATGAAAAGTCAATTACTAACAAATAGTAATTAAGTCATTATCAATAAGATAAATGACCCGTGACCACATTACTTTTCATCTATCATATAATGCCGATGAGAGGATATCATTTACATTTAATTGGGTTATGAATTTCACTGTTGTGGAATGATGCTACTGTTGGATTTAGTGCCCTAAGTGTAGTATTTTTCGTCTATGCATACTTGTATTTTTCAAACAAATTGGCTTAACAAAATATCCATTGATTACATTAATATTCTTCATATATTGTTCTCATCGATTTTTTGCATGCAAAGCAAAATGAAAGCAAATTTTGGGAATTTATTGTCCTAAAATCATAAGTTTTGATACACCGATATTCTGCTAGAAAATAGTGAGAATTTATTATCTAAGAATAAAATATATTTTTTGGGAATTACGATATTTGTTTATTTCTATTAAGAGAAATTACCTTCCTACTGAATGTAATTACATTGTTTCCTTTTCTGTGTTTGGTTCGTGTTATTCGAGCCTACACTCATGCAATTTGAGGTATGAGGATAGCGGAGAAGGTCATTTGATTAAAAGCCAAGATCGACCCGAATCCATCTTGCACAAAGCAAAGGTAGTTTTCAGTTAGAGTTTATTACTATGAATATCACAAAGCGACTCGATTTTGAAAAAAATTAAATTTTTTGCCGTAATTGCAACATCATTTTCTTAATCGATTTTCTCAACAATTGGTATTAAAGTTACGTTGAGCTATATTTATAGTATAAACCGATACCAAATTTCTCTCTATTCTTCATGTTTGGTTAATTTTAATAAGATGTGACATTTTTTTTAATTATATGCATGTTTTGAGTTATGTATGTGAATTAATGTATTTAATTAATTTATTATATATTATAAGGTAATTTTGTCAAAGTTGTGATTCTTATAAATTAATTTGGGTGTAATCTTAGATTTTAATAAATTTTAGGATATTTAATTAAATCATGTACTCTTTTCTTAATATAGATTTTATTATTTTTATTTTTAAAATAATTCATGTGAGCTAAAAATAAACTTAGAGTTTTTGTAACTTAATTTTTGGACGAAACCCTAGCAACCTAGTCGTATCAAATTGCAATACAATATCATGCAGTTGCAATTGTCCACCAATACTTTCACCCAGGTTTTGCTGTTTGATTTTTGTTCGCTTCTTGTTTCAGTATCAAGACTTTTTCCTTTTTGGGAAAAAAAGTTATTTTTGTTAATTGGGTCTGTTTTTTAACGTTGTGTTGTTTGTATTGGTTGATTAATTTTTGGAGCTAATGGTTGGGTGTCTTGAGCCGATGGAAAGAGTAATTGATTTGGGAGAGGCTTGAGAGAACCCTCTTCTTCTTGTTTTATGGAGAGGCAGAGTGGTCATGATGGTGATGTAAGGTGGCTGCGGCAAAGGTGTAGGCTGACTGTCATCAGAGATCGGGATAGATTTATCGTGTTTGAAGCTCAATTCGAAAAATAAAAGGGTTTAAATAAAAATATAGGTCTAAAATATGGATTTGCATAAAAAAAATAAAACTTATTTTTTAAATAGATTAGGCCTCGAGTAAGTCGTTTTTGGCTCGAGCCTGACCCGAATTTATAAAAGGAAAAAGCCTGCAGCTTTTTGCTACTTTTGGTACCGTTTAGCTATTATATGGCTACTATTCTGTTCTTGTTTATATGTCGTATAACTCTTATTTTATTGTTAATTTTGTTACTATTTTAGAGGTATTTGGTTGTTAAGTTGTACCAATATTAGTGTATTTAAGTATAAATAATTTTTTAATCTATTTTCAATTTATTGAGAAAAATTTATTTTAATATTTTTAGGGCTTAGTGATAAATTTGACCACTAACATTTGCATGTTCTGTCAAAATGACCCTAATTGTATTTTTGAGCTTTTTTTTGCCATCAACCTTTGTTTTTTTTAATTTGTTTTTCTGATAAATTTAATTAATAAATTCAATGTTTCAGTATTTTGTTTCTTTCAAAAGGTTTCAACCTTTCATAAGTTTTTTTTTAATTTTTTTCTGATAAATTTAATTAATAAATTCACGGTTTCAATATTTTGTTTCTTTCAAAAGGTTTCAACCTTTCATAAGTTTATTTACTGAGAAGTTTTTCTACTGAGTTAATTTTTTTAGATAATCACACTTATTTTCTTTAAATTAAGAGTTGTTTTTTTAAAATTTAATGTATTATTTATTTATTTTATTATTTTCCACATACAATTATCTTATTGGGTTATCTAAGTAATAAAATATATCTCATTAAAAATATTTCACATATGAAATTCCACATCATTCCCGTTAACTTTTTTAATGGTATTTTCATTAAATCTAATAGAAAAAAAAAAGTAAATTGAAAAAAAGAACAAAGGTTAATGGCCAAAAAAAGGCTCAAAAATATAATTAGGGCCATTTTGATGAAAAATGTAGGTGTTAGTGGCCAAATTTATCATTAAGCCTAATTTTAATATATTAGCCTATTTTTAAGATATTTAATGTATTATATTTTTATAATTTATTTATATATAAAAAAATTTAATACAGGTGGACTTTGACAAAATTTTAGACCTAATTTTTTGGGCTGGACTTGAATTTAGAAAATGAACCTAAAATTCTATTGAGGTCCAACCTGAACTAAGCTTGACCCATGATTACCTCTAAGTTAGATGACAATTGGTTAGAGATAATAGAGGGGTGGGTGAGAGGAAGAAGTGGTAGATGATTTTTTTTTTGAATTTTTTTATAATTTTTATAATATATTTATATTAATAATTTTATTTTTTTTCAAAAATTATTGTCAAAAAAATTTAAAAATATAAAGATAATATTTTATTTATATTTTAAAGATCAAATCGATTATTAACCCTTTAAATTAATATATCATATCATCATTTTAATGAAAAATAACAAATATATAACTAAAATATAACACAATTCGATAATGTTAATAATTATTATATTACTCAACTAAAAATAAAACACATTAAAAAATGATGATACTTAACTCGTTAAACTTTGCACTTGATACAAGGCGGGCAGAAGGTTGGTTGATTTTGGGTGAGTTTGGATGGGCGGTGCGTTTAGCTGCGGTTAGTGTAAAAACAGCGGTAACGGTGAGATAAGATACAGTAGCGATACTGTAGCGTGAAATAAAAAGTAAGCTAAACGCACTGCAACACACTGTAACGCGCTCAATCGCTTATCCAAACTCACCCAAAATATTTTCATATTGAAAACGAGGGAGGTTATTAAAATTGTAAACGTGCTTTCACAGTAGGATTCTAATCCCCTTTTTCTTTTTTCCTTTTCTTATTAAGCTCTATTTCTATTTTTCTATGATTTCTATCTCACCTGCTACATGCTTTATCTTGTCGGTGTTACAGGTTAGCAACATAGTATTATATTTAAATTTTAAATATTTCATATATCCCTAAACTTTCTCAAAATTTAAAATTTAATTTTTATACTTTTATTTGAAGATATTAAATTTTTATATTTTTGATTTAAATTTTTTTTATATAATTTTATCATTAAAGTTAACGGTGTTAAAAGTAAAACAATTTTTTTCGGCTTCAATATTTGTAGTTTTTTTGTTAATTTGGATCATACCCTCTAAAAGTATGTATATATATATATATATTTTTGAAAATTTTAATTTTTTTCATATTTTAAATAAAAATATAAAAATGATTTTAAGAATATGAAAAAAAAAATTCCAAAATTCATTGTCATCTAAACTGGACCAGTTAGACAAGAAATTGTTTGAGATATTAGTCTAGTGAGAGGTAAAAAATTGGTTGACCCACGAACCAGTACGAGCTGGTTGAACTGAGCTAAAAAATCAATTGAATAGATAGTTGAACCGCTTTTTATAATTTTTAATATTTTTATTTTGATTTTCAATATTTTATTTGCTTTGAACGAGTTGGACTGGTTGTTTTGGGGAACCGATTAGTCAAATAATTCGAAATTCATATCAGTTTATGGGTCAATCTGTGTTTTACCTCTCACTACACTAATACCCCAACAGTTCCCGATCCAATTAGTCGAATTTAGAGATCAATGAATTTTGGAATTTTTTTTATTTTTTAAAATAAATTTTTATTTTTTAATTTTAAAGAGTTTTTATTTTTTTCATAATTTTTTATTTTTAAAAAATATAAATTTTCAAATTATTCTTTTGGGTAAAGTAAAGTTCGAATATTTTGGGTATGACATGTATAGGAACTTGGTCATTTTGTTATATGTCATATTGGTTAGTCAATGTGTTGGCTAGTGATGTTACTTATTCATTTGTAAATGGCCATTGGAATTGGTCAATATTAGATAAGTTATTTTTATTCAATGATGATGAAATTCATGAAAGTGCAAGCTTGCATAATTGAATGGGTAATGTGTGAAGTATATGCATGATAAAGGTAGCATGAAATTGAGGTGTGGATGTCTTAATTGTGGATATTTGGATGTGTATTATTGTCATACTATGTGTTGCTGGAAATGGTATAAGTGTGGTTGCTTTTCAGGGTGGCAAATGGCTTTGTAAATAGCCTTATATTTGTCCACACAAGTAGGCACACGTGCGTGTGTCTAGGCCGTATGTGATACACGGTCAGCCCCATGGGTGTGTTGATAAGCCGTGTGTCCCCTGCATCCAAATTTAGTAAAACAGAATGCCTAGTAATAAACACACGGGCAGAGACACGGCTGTGTGTCTTAGCCGTGTGAAGGACAAAGCCTCAGGACATGGGTGTGTGCTCAGGCCGTGTGAAGTCTACACATTAATTGCGAGAATTAAATTCGCCACACGGCCTAGCTCACGGGCGTGTGACTTGGCCGTATGACCCTAAATGTTTGCTGATGCCATAAACAGAATGTCAAGATTTTCACATACGGGCTAAGACACAGGCGTGTCATGGCCGCGTAAGGGACATGGGCCATGGACACGGGCATGTGCCAGGTCGTGTGAAAACCCTTGTAGGTTTGAAATGAAAAATAAAATCCACACGGGCTAAGGACATGGGCGTGTGTGACCACACGGCCTGCCCACATGGGCGTGTCCCATCCTACCCACACGGGCGTGTCCCATCCCACACGGGCGTGTGGCCCTGTTTTGAGCAAAAATTTTCTAACTGTTTGAAAGTTTCTGGTTCAGTCCCGAACCACTCGTTCAAGCTGAAATCAAAAGTTACGTTCGAAGCAACCTATTGCAGTCACCGAACTAAAGATTCATTGCTCAACCATTTAGCTCAAATTTGCTCAATCCAAGTCGGTTTAACTTGTAATTTTGTAACGCCCCCTAACCCCAAACCGTAGCCGGAACAGGGTTACAGCTTATTACCGGACCTATTGGACAATTTACATAAAATACCTATGTTCAACCCATCTAAACACATTTAAATATGCTCAAAACTTGTTAAATTTAGACATTTTATATATTATCCAATACTCAATTCCAGTCACTTATCATATATTATCAATATGATTCAAATTCATACTAAATTAGTCAAGTCCTATTATATACCATTACCAAGCTTAATTCTACTTATTTCATCAATACATTAACAATCCAAAACGACACACACATAAAACATCCTAGATACATGCCATTACCAACTATTAACACTCTTTACCTCATTGAATTCGGGATCGGCCTAGGATGCTGATTCAACGATCTAGCTTTAATTTAACCTGCGCACGGAAACAATTGTACGCTGAGTATGAACTCAGTGGTATTTCTATAATTCGAACACTTAATAAAATGAAAATATAACAAATACTTAAAAATCATATGTCATATACAATTGTATAATTATACAATTCATAGATAAATCATTTATAACTCCTTCGATTTTTATCATCTATTAACCCAATTAGCTTTTGAAAATAAATTCACAATCATTTAAATAATAATATTTTCCATTCATATGTCTCATTTATACTTCTATTCACTATTCAATATCAGTAAATAATTTTCAGTATCGATCAATTTTTTTTCAGTTTCATTCAGTAACATTCAATCATTCAATAACAATTAGTTGTTTAATAATATTCAGTCACTCTTTAACAGTCAATTATTCAATAACGATAAATTATTCAGTAATAATCAATTATTCAGTAACAATATTTTTTTACGCAGTAGCAATCAATTATCCAGTAATTGTCAGTTATTCAGTAGCAGATAATTATTCAGTACCTTTATTTACCCCTATTAACATGATCAGACCTGGACAGATATACGGATCCAACCCACACACCGGAATAGTACATAGTGCTCATCGGCCGAAGCTGAAACAGTAACGGTAACAGTACGGTACACAGAGTAACTCATCGAAACAAATCTGAAATAGTAACAGTAACAGTAACAGTATTCAACACACAAAGTGCTGAATCGGTAACGGTAACAGTAACAGTATTCGACACACAAAGTGCTGAATCAGTAAAAGTAACAGTAACAGTAACAGTAATCAACACATAGGTGCCTGATCAATAAGCCAGCAAAACCTGTACTCTTCCATATCCTATGGCATGCCAACTATATCCGACTTAGCCTGATACTGTTAATAGAGTTTTCAATTTACTTTCCAGTTTCCAATTATTATATATTTCAACAATCACATTCATTCTCAATTCAATATAATTCAATTCACTTTTCAATAACAAACATTCGATTTCACAATAGTCACTTATTCATACTAATTTCATCACATTTCTAACCAATATATTTTCCAATATAACATACATTTAATATTCAATTTCCACATCAATCACATATATTCATATAAATTCAATAAATTTATCACATACTAAATCAACTTATTTTAATTATACAACACTATAATTCTTACCTTAGCATTTTTTCCGTATACTTTAAATAAAATATCACAATTAATAAATAAGTTCGGATTATAGAAATACAAACCGTAATTTTCGAGCTAACCCTCGTCGACTTTGCCTCTTTCCTTGTTTAACCGAGGTTTCTGGCACAATGTTAGCTACGGAAATTAAAACAATTAAAAATTCATCAATATACAATTTCATTTTATTTATTCCAATTTCAACTGAATATTTACATAACTTTTAATTTAATCCCAAATCAAACTAACTTGTTTTCTTTACAATTTATTATCTATGTTTTTTTCACTCAATTATCACTTAAAATCAAATTTCAACTCTCTAATTTCCCATAAATCACTAATTTCGAATTTCTCTCAAATTAGTCCCTAAAGCATAAAACTCATGAATTACTTTACAATTCAATCCTTATTTCACTTCTAACTTGAATTTCTATCAATTTAATCCCTAATTCATCATTTTATTCAACATGAACCATATTTAGAAATCTAATAACTTTCAAAATATCAACTTAATTTCATTAAAACCTTATTCCAAAGCTTCTAAAACATCAAAATTAAGTAAAAAGGGCTAAATTAAACTTACCTATTTAAACTTCAAACTTCAAACCCTCAATTTTCCCTTTTTTTCTTTCCTTTCTTTCTTTCTTTCCTTCCTTCTCTGTTTTGTTTCTTCTATTATGTTTCTTTCCTTCTTTTTCTTTCTTTTATTTTCATTAAACTATTATATACAATAATAACACTAAAATATGTATATTAAAAATCTATTTAATAAAAAATATTTATTTAACACTTGTCTGCATATATATTATTACACTTGTACCAAATCATTTTTATACACTTGTCTTTCTTTTATTTATTTTATTTATTTCATATAAAAATTTATTTACTTAAATAAAAAGTAATTAAATAAAATATACTACAATTGTACAAATATATGTATTACACTTGTATATTTTATTTACCATACATTTGTTTTTATTTAATTTATTTCATAATATAATATCAATTTAATAATAACAATAACATTAATATTTACTTAAATAATAAATAAATACATACATATATTACAAATGTATGTATAATATTTATTACACATGTATTTTATTTTTATCACACACTTGTCACAATTTAATTTATTTATCATATAAATATCTTATAATAATTATAATAAATTAATTTAATATTATTTATTACTAATAAATATATATATTTTATAACTAAAATCTAAGTAAAAATCTTAGATTTTTACTTTATATGCTGCCTCACTTATGTTAAATGACATAATTGTCATTTTGGTCCTTTTTTTTTCTTTTAATCTATAATTAAACTTTCATACTTTATTCAATTTAATCCTTTTATCCAATTATCCTTAATTAAGCTAAATTCACTTAATTAAACTCTAAGTAACCACTTAATTAATTTTTTATATTTTTGATAAATATTTACGGATCCGTTTTTCAATAACGGAGACTCGAAAATACACTTTTCTGATAACTATAAAATTCGAGTCATTACAAATTTGGCCAACAACCCACCATTCTCAGCCAAACTCAGATGAGCAAACATGGCTCTCAGATCAGTCGTCACTCTATGACTGAGGGCATCATCTACCACATTAGCCTTACCTGGATGGTACTCCATCATGCAGTCGTAATCTTTAAGTAACTCTACCCACCAACACTGCATTAAATTTAACTCCTTTTGCGTTTACTGATATTTGAGACTGTTGTGATCTGTGTAAATGATACACCTTTCACCATACAAATAGTGTCTCTAGATCTTCAGAGCAAACACGACCGCAACCAATTTAAGATCATGTGTAGGGTAGTTACCCTCGTGTGTCTTAAGCTGTCGCGATACTTAAAAAACCACTTTACTGTCTTGCATCAGAACACATCCTAACCCGACGTGTGACGTATCACTATATACCATAAATTTCTAACCTAATTCCTGTTGAACTAAAACATGAGCTTGTCTTAGAATAGGTTTGAGCTTATCGAAACTAGACTACTATGCCTCGAACCACACAAACAGAGCATTCTTACATAGCAGCTTCGTCAAAGGTGACTCAATCAGAGAAAATCCCTCGACGAACCTTCGATAGTACCCAGCTAAACCTAGAAAACTATGATGTTTAGATACATTGTTCGAATGCTTCCACTCAACTATAGCTTCTATTTTCTTGGGATCGACTTGGATCCCTTCCACAATTACCACATGACCTAGAAAAGTGTCTTCTTGTAACCAGAACTCGCACTTATTGAACTTAGCATACAATTATTTTTCTCGAAGTATCTTAAGTAAAATGCGAAGGTGCATTAATGCTCAGACTCGATTTTAGAATAAATCAAAATGTCATCGATAAAATCCACCACAAATTAGTCCAAGTACGATCAAAATACTCAACTCACTAAATCCATAAACACCATCGGAGAGTTTGTCAAACCTGAAGGCATCACCAGGAATTCATAATATTCGTAATGAGTCTTGAATACAATTTTGTACACATCAGTCTCCTTGACTTTGAACTGTTGGTAACCTGAGCGCAGATCAATTTTGGAGAAAGCAGATGCTTCTCGAAATTGGTCGAATAAGTCGTCAATCCTCAGTAACGGGCACCTATTCTTGATTGTCAACTTGTTCAACTATCTATAATCTATGCACATCCTTATCAATCCATCTTTCTTCTTAACAAATAGCACATGTGACCCCCATGAAGACACGCTCAGTCGGATAAACCCTCTAGCGAGAAGTTCCTAAAGTTGTACTTTTAGCTCGGTCAGCTCTTTCAGTGTTATGCGGTAGGGTGCAATAAACACCGAAGCTGTACTTGGTAACAGATCAATACCGGCTTCCACCTCCCGATCTGAAGGTACTCCAAATAATTCCTAAGGGAAGACATCCGAGAATTCCCTTATAGTTCAGATATTCCCCACAGAAAGCTTTACGAGAATAGAGTCGAATATGTAGGCAATGTATGCCTCGTACCCTTTTTGAACTAACTTGTCTGCTACAAATGCGAAGATTATGTTAGAGAGGTAATCTTGACGTTCACCAACCATCACTACCTCGGCATTCTCATCTATTCTTAGAGAAACTATCTTAGTTGCACAATCTAAACTGACCCGATACTCTACGAGCCAATCTATTCCCAGAATCAAACCAAACTCATTAAAAGGTAACTCCATTAAATTAGCTAGAAATACCATATCCTGTAGCTCTAGGAGTACCCGTCTGTATACTCTATCAACCCGAACTTACTGACCCAAAGGACTAATCACAAAAAACTTTCTAGCAATATTTTCAGTAGTTAAACCCAGATTTGTAGAAACAATACTAGCTATATACGAGTGAGTAGAGCCAATATCAATGAGAGCATAGTACAAACCAGAATGAATAAAGAAGGTACCTACAATGACATCAAAATCATCGCTATCCTCGCGGTGTCTCGCCGTATAAACTAAAGTCGACTGACGAGCCTTAGTCTGACCTGCACCTCTACCCAGTGCTCTTTGTCCTCTCCTAGAACCATTACCCCCTCTACCAATACCACGACCTCTAACTGGCCACTGAACCACTCTCGAAGGCTGAATAGAACCTAGAGCTCGGAGTCTGTGTTACAGCTAGCACCTGATCTAGTCGACGGGGGTAATCCCTAACTTGATGCTCCATCGACCCACAATAGAGGTACACTTCTAGCTTCCTCCAGCACTCGTTTGGATAGCATTTTCCACAATCACTGCACAGTTGGATTTCAGTCGCTGCAGCTATTGCCTCAGGCATCAGGGCCTATCAAATCTTACCCATTTTTTAGACTGTTGTCTAGAACCAGAAGGACCCGAATCCTTCTTAATCTTACTCTGATCCTTTTTGCGGTCACGTTGCTCGCCCTTAATACGCTTCACTTCTACCACTATTTTTACCTTATAAACCAGAACTGTAAAAACCCGCTCCCTCTAAGGAGCTATCAGAACCCACAGATCATATCACAATCCTTCCTCAAACCTTACGCACTTGTCGTAGTCAGACGCTACTAAAGCCCGTGCATACCTACTCAGTCGTAGAAACTCGGCTTCATATTCAGCCATAGATCGATTGCCCTGAACTAGGCTCATAAACTCGCGTCGATGAGCTTCAACATAACTCGCCCCCACGTACTTACTTTAGAAGGATTCTTGAAATAATCCCAGTTAATCTGTTTGGGCTGAGCACCCTGTTCCACCATCAGCAACCACTAATAAGCCTTGTCCCGAAGTAGGGACACCACACCCTTCAATTTTTAAGTGGGAGTGCAATCAAGGTCGGTCATAGTACGCTCGGTACCCTCGAGCCAATAATCAACAACAGTAGGAGCGACTCCTATGACGCCCCTGAATAATTTAGCCCCATTCAACTGGAGTCGTTCAGTAATTGTCCCTCAGCCTCTCGATCCTAAATGGGTCCCTATGACCCTCTCTATTGCTCAAATCATGGCTTGAGACAATGCGTCATCTCCAACCATCGGAGTTTGAGACTCTGCCTCAGTATTAGGAGTACTAACCGTCTCGCTGGTCTCCAAATTGGGCATACTACCTATTGAGGATGATTCTACTCGACCTCCTCCTTGGCGTTCTCGACGTCCACGAATTCCTCATCCACGACTATCGCGTGAACTCATTTTAACAATCTAGCTACAATATTAGAGTTTGCAGATCAGTTAAGACATCTAACAGGATAATTTCCCCAGTTCACATCAAAACATTTAACCAGATAGCAGTTCATGTAATACCATCATTATAACAGAATAAAAATATTTCCAGGTTTAGTGTCGGAGGCTCGGTTATTTGTTAATATTTCAGTTTCCAGATTAACTCAAATACTAAATTATCGTCTAATTACTTTTTATTACACATTATGAGCCCAAACAAAGTACGATTGCTAACGAACCTGACTCTGATACCAGTAAATATAACACCCTAAACTCAGCCTAGACGTCTAGACCAAGTCTAGAAAGTTACATCGACGATACTAAAACACTATATGTATAACACAGTCAGAATGAATTATTTAACATATAATATCCAACACAATAATTAAATGAGTATACAATCTTTCCAAACATTATAATATCTTAGAATATCAAAATTTCTAATAGTAGTATTTAGAAGAAAGATAAAAGCTTGACTGACCTCCCGCGGTACTAACCCATTCAAGTCTGAGAACTACCTGAAATCCAATTGATAACAAAGTGAGTTGTGAACTCAGTGCATAAAAGAAGTTTGTTCAACTAAAACACATTTATCAAAGAGTTTCCATATTCAAAGATTCAATTTGGTAAAAGAAGCATTTCTAGTTCAAAATTGAGACAAATTAATTACAGATGTACAAACAATCTTAGTTTCAGATACTGAACAGACCAGATGTAGATGCAGATATTCTTAACTCCCATCCGCTACACACCATCGTCGGCTATCCCAACACACTGTTAAGGGCGTTCAATGCCCAGCCAACCGTACATACCATAGAGTGTCTGTTTGACACGTTTACAAAAATGTATCTTAGCTGCTAGATCGTAATGCGACGAAGCACCAGAATCAGAATTATACACTAGGTGACTTAACCATTGATTTAGAGCAGATTACTTCGTTCTTTATAATATCCCAACCCATAATGATACAGATTACTTCCTTCTAATACTATCACCCGAGACAATGTGCCCCAAGAATTTAACCTCTCGAAGCCAAAATTCACTTTTGCTGAACCTAGCGTACAACTGCTTATCTCTCAAAGTTTGTAAAACAATTTTTAAGTGCTCCTCATACTCTGTCTCATCATGAGAGTAAACCAATATGTCATCAATAAAAACCACAACAAATTTATCCAAGTATGGTAAAAAAATATGGTTTATTAAGTCCATAAATACCGCAAGAGCATTCGTTAAGCCAAAGGGCATGACAAAGAACTCATAATGGCCATACCTCGTCCAAAATGCAGTTTTCGGTACATCTTGCTCCTTTATTCTTAACTGGTAGTAAGCGGACCTCATGTCTATCTTTGAAAACATGGTGGCTCCCTTTAATTGGTCAAACAAATCATTGATTCTAGGCAAAGGATACTTGTTCTTTAAAGTTACTTTTTTAATTGGTCTTTCTTTTTCACAAAGAGTACCGGAGCACCCTACGGAGAATAACTAGGCCACACGAACCTTTTATCTGTTAAATCTTGCAACTGAACTTTCTATTCCTTCAATTCTGTCGGACCTATCCTATACGGGGCAATTGAAATAGGTGTCGTAGCAGGGACTAACTCAATACCAAACTCAACTTCCTTAACTGGAGGTAATCCGACAACTCTTCTGCAAACACGTCCGGATACTCACACACTACCGGCACTGACTCAATCTTTAACTCAGACACTTGGGTATTTAACACGAAAGCGAGATAAGCTTCGTACCCTTTTTCTCACATATTTCTCAGCAGTCATAGAAGAAATCACTACAGGTAAGTGATAAATGATAAATTATACATATTTTTACCTCATATTTAGCCTATATTTTGGATGAATCATCATTAGATTTGTGAGGATTGGTGCTCTTAATCTTTCTTTTTCATATATTATACTCAGGAGAGCATAGGGAAGAGAAAAGAACGGAAAATAGACCAAAAAAGAGGAAAATGGGCCAAATTGTGAAAACGACACGGCCCAAGGAGTCACCACACGGCCGTGGCACACGACCGTGCCACATGAAGTCCACACAGCCCAGCCCCGACAAGCACGGCCAGGCCACACGGTCGTGCCACCATCAATAGGCCCGCACACGGCCCTTATCGAAACCACATGGGCGTGGCATAATGGCGTGTCCCTATCGTGAGGAAGTTCAATTCTACTCAAAAAAGGATATTTAGGGGCTAAGAAAGTCATTCTAAACTCTATATAAAGACCCTAGGAGGCAACTTCAAGGGTGTGCTTATTTCCCGCTAAGGGAATACTCTTTTCTCTCAGAAAAGAGCGCCATATTTCTGCCAACACAAAGAGTGAAAGCAAGGGATTACTCCAAGGGAAGCCGATTGATTTATCCCAGAAGCCAGAATTCTACATCAAGACAGAGGATTTCCCTAAATTCCTTCAGGGGTTTTTGGGTTCTTTATGTTTTGTTATCTTAATTCTTCTGAGATGTTTTCTTTCTTTATTATGAACTAAACCCCTCAAATACTTGACGGGGCTGAAACCTAAGCCGAATCTTGTTATTATTTATTCTTGAGTTATATGATAAATACTTGAGTTGCTCTTAATTATATGTGCTTAATTCTTGTATTAATAAGCCTAGGTATTAATTCAAGAAACAGATGTGCTTAAAGTAGAGGAGCAAAAGTCCCTGTGATAAGAGTAGATCTACCATAATTAAGCGGAGTTGCATGCAACCCTAGACATAGGGCGACATAAATCTGCCGGATTAGGGTCAAACCGAAGATGGGGAACCATAGATCGAATTAATGCAACCTAGGGTGTTAATTAATAAATGAACTTTAGTTAACAACCTAGGCCTAGTTGCTCTTCGCCTCGACGGAGGGTTTAGCATAAATTAGGGATCTCTACGGATCAAGTCAAGTGAATAAATCATCTAGCTCAAGAACCAATAACAAGTGTAGTCTAGGTGGATTCTCCCTTAAGTATTGCTTATATCAATCAGCCTTTCCCTAAAAGATTTCCCCAATTTACTTTTTGTGCACTTTTAGTTAGTTTTAGAATTAGTTTCAACCAAACCTCTTTTATTTTTAGGCTAGATAATAGAAAGGAAGTAAGTATTAGTACTTTTAGTTCCCTTGGGTACGATAACTCGGTCTTGCCGCTAAACTATACTACTGTTCGATAGGTGCGCTTGCCTTTAATATCGTGATATTAGTTAGTTTTGGTGTGATCAGTTTATATAAATTTTATTACTTAATATCGCGAGTCGTATCAAGTTTTTGGCGCTATTGCCGAAGAACTAAAATATTAAGAAAACTCGATTTCTATTACTTTAGCCATTACTATATTTATTTATTTTCAGTTTTTGTTTATTTTTATTTTTATTTTTATTTCTATTTTTCTATTTTTCTTTTTTTATTTTTTATTTTTCTTTTTTTTCCTTCTAGGTATCTCTAGTTTATGACTAGAAGAAACCCAGGAGGACCATTACTTTTCGACGATGATTTAGAAGCGACAGTTCGTCGAACTCGCTAAGAGATAAGAAGAAGTTTGCAATATCCTAAAGAAGGACACGAAGAAGAACCTGAACCTACTGAAGAGATGGAAACAAATCAGGATAATCAGCTACTTCCTGTAGTAGCCGCAAATCCTGTTGAACAAAATCCTGCTCCGCGTACTATGTATGATTATGCTAGACCTAATTTAGCAGGCACTGAATCTAGCGTTGTTAGGCCTACTATTGCTGCAAATAATTTTAAACTGAAACCTAACACTATTCAAATGATACAGCAATTTGTTCAGTTTGATGGTTTGCAGGATGAGGATCCTAACTCGCATCTAGCCAATTTCTTGGAAATATGCGATACATTCAAAATAAATGGCGTTTCTGATGATGCCATTCGTCTTAGGCTATTCCTATTCTCTTTAAGAAACAAGGCTAAACAGTGGTTAAATTCTCTACCACGAGGCTCAATTACTACATGGGAACAGATGAATGAAAATTTTTTACTTAAATATTTTCCTCCAGCTAAAATAGCTAAATTGCGAAACGATATCTCTTCTTTTGTGCAGATGGATCTAGAGACACTTTACGATGCCTGGGAGAGATACAAAGATCTTTTGAGACGGTGCCCTCACCATGGGTTGCCTTTGTGGTTACAAGTTCAAATCTTTCACAGCGGTTTGAATCCATCAACAAGGCAGATGATCGATGCGGCCGCCGGAGGAACAATCAACAATAAAACACCAGAAGCAGCTTATGAGTTTATAGAAGAGATGTCACTGAATAACTATCAGTGGCAAGTCATGAGGACAAAGCCGACAAAAGCTGCAGGAGTTTATAATATTGATGCTGTCACCATGCTTACTAACCAGGTAGAACTTTTAAATAAAAAGTTTGATAATTTTGTTGGTTCTACGCAGGCAAATCCAGTGATGCAGTGTGACGTAATCCAGGGAAATATGTTCAATCCAGATTACTCCTCTTATGGACATGGCATGGAAACTGAGCAAACCAACTATATGGGTAACAATTCTAGATCTCAAAATAACCCTTATAGTAATACTTATAATACAGGTTGGCAGAACCACCCCAATTTTTTATAGGGAGGACAAGGAAATCAAAGACAACCACCTTCTCTAGGATTTCAATAGCCACCTCCACAACAAGAGAAAAAGCCGAACCTTGAAGATATGTTCACAAAATTTATGGCCGTATCAGAAACCCGTTTTTAAAATATCGAAACGGCACTGAGGAACCAGGAGGCATCCATTTAAGGACTTGAAACTCAAATAGGCCAGCTCGCCAAGCTAATCTCTGAAAGACCGTAAGGTGGGTTACCAAGCAACACTGAGACTAATCCTAAGGAGCAACTCAATGTTGTGGATACGATAGATGATGAGGGGATAACCAAAACCAACCTAGAGCCATGCAATGAGCCTGTGGTAGGTAAAGGAAAGAATGAGGTAAGTTACAAAAATGAAATTACCAAAGAATTTAAACCTAGTATCCCATACCCAACCGCGCTAAAGAAGGACTGCATAGATGAGCAATTCGGTAAGTTTCTTAAACTCTTAAAAAAATTACATATCAACTTACCATTTGTTGAAGCAATTACGCAGATGCCAGACTACGTAAAATTTTTAAAGGAACTTCTCACAAATAAAAGGAAGATGGAAGAACTGTCCATAGTGGAACTCAACGAGGAATGCTCAGCTATTCTCCAAAATAAACTGCCAACCAAACTGAAAGATCCAGGAAGTTTTACTATTCCCTGTTTACTTGGTAGCCTAGACACCAAAAATGCTTTAGCTGACTTAGGGGCTAGTATAAATGTCATGCCTTATAAACTGTTTAAACAACTAGGTCTTGAAAAACCTAAGCAAACCAAGATGAACATTCAACTGGCTGATAAAACTATTAGGTTTCCTAAGGGAATAATTGAAGATGTGATTGTCAAAATTGATAGATTCATATTCCTAGTTGACTTTCTTGTTTTAGACATTGATGAGGATAGCAATGTACCCTTAATTCTAGGGCGACCCTTTTTAGCAACTGCCAGAACAATAATTGATTTCGGAACAGGTGAACTTACACTACGTATAGATGATGACCAAGTTACCTTACAAGCTCGAAACTCGATTAAGACTGTTGATAATAATATAGTCACGAGTCCTTGTAAAAACACTGAACTCACCCCCAACCTTCTGTGCAGGATACACTCCACATAACGGCACCCCAATCACAGACAAGTCCATCCAAGGGAGATGCACCTGAAAAGCGAATACTTCAGATCGAGGAACTAGATGAGTGGCTAAACTATCATGAAAAGCCCAAAGTATGCTGAACCAACCCAGAGCATCACTAAGACGACCCTCAGGTACGAACGAATCAACTAAAGGTAGGAGATAAGGTAATCTTAGGGGAAGACGATCCTCAAATCTTGAATTCAAAAGAGCATACAAGTATCACGGGCCCACTCTCGACTGGCGCGGTCCCTTCAGCGAGAGCCAGTGCATTACTTTCCATATCATTTGCCACTACTCCATCAGGATCCATTTACTATATAAGACACAATTTAAATTCGTCAAGAGTCGTCACACTATCATATTACATATATGGTATGTATAGTTAGAATCATACACACGCTAGGTTAGTCCGAGAATCGACTAACCATAGCTCTGATACCACTAAATGTAACACTCCTTACTTGTTACCAATGCCAGGATAGGGTACGAGGTATTACCGAACTTAAACACATGCATCAAACATTTTCGGGTCATGAAATTTTATTCAAATATAAAACTTTTCAAATTTCATCTTAAAGTCCCCAATATGGGCCTACAAAGCTGAAAACATACTTTAAAAACGGTTCGATACTAAACCAGATACTTTAAAAAACTTTAGAAAATATCACTAAAAATAGGGGCACACGCCTGTGTGGCAATGGAATACGCCCGTGTGGGCAGGCCGTGTGGTCACATACACTCATGTCCCTAGCTCGTGTGGATTTATTTTCATTTCAAACCTACAGGGGTTTTCACACGGCCTGGCACACGCCCGTGTTCATGGCTCGTGTCCCTCACACGGTCCGTGTCTCAGCCCGTATGTTAAAACATTGACATTCTTTTTCTGACGTCAGTAACATTTTAGGGTTACACGGCCAAGGCACACGCCTATGTGCTAGGTGTGGTGAATTTAATTTCACATTTACGGTGCAGACTTCACACGGCCTGGGCACATGCCCATGTGCTGTGGCCGTGCCTTCTACACGGTTGAGGCACACGGTCGTGTCTCATCCCGTGTGGTTAATACTAGGCATTCTATTTTGCCAAATTAGGGTGCAGGGGACACACAGCCGGACCACACGCCCATGGGGCAGATTATGTGTCATGCATGGCCTAGACACACGCCTGTGTGGACAAAAATAAGGCTATCTACCAAGCCTTTTTCCCACCCTTACTTGCACCAACCTAAGCTATACCAAGCAACACCAATCCACACATAAATACATGACCAAATCAGCCACAACCAAGACATCCACACATCAATACCACTACACTCCATTCCTCATGTAAAGCTTATCACATACTTTATTAAGCAAATCATGTAACTTACTCATTCATGCATTAACACACCATAATGCTCAACCATGTAAACTGCACATTCATGAAAAACATCATCATTTACACATATATCAATAACAAGTATTAGCCATCATCCATGGCCTTATACAAAATGAATCAATCTTCAAGACAAGCTAACACATTTAGCCAAAACAATATGGCACTTGACAAAAGGACCAAGTTCCCATACATGCCATACTCAAAATGATAAACCTAACTATACCAATGTTTAGATTGATAGTGTGATCGAGCCTCCGACGTCCTTTGATCCTCGAGCTAGCTTGGCGATACTATAAGAAAATGGAAAGGAAAGGGAGTAAACATAAAGCTTAGTAAGTTTACACGTAAATAATTAATAACATCAATCATACATTATCACACGTACAATACATTATAAACTTACACAAAATTCTCATATGATTATAGGCATAACTTACTCATTTTCGTCCTTACTGTTCATATAACATAAATTAAGCTCATTTCTCATGAGTTTTGTGTAGGTACCTGTACCACTTACAACATAATCATAACTTTTCTTATTTTGATATAACCTTTAAATTACTAGTTGAACCATTTGGAATACTAAAGGATACCTGACAAGCTTCGCATAAACGGGTATGATACCAAAGCCATATCCCAGATATGGTCTTACATGGAATCATACATCGATGTCGATAACCCAGCTATGGTCTTAAATAATGTCTCATATCGATGCCATGTCCCAGACATGGTCTTATATGGAAACACTTGCTGATGCCATGTCCCAAACATGGTCTTATATTGGCTCACGTAACAATGCCGTTGTTATATCCCAAACATGGTTTTACACTGGCTCACATAACAATGCTGATGCCACGTCCCAAACATGGTCTTACACTGGCTCACATAACAATGCCGATGCCATATCCAAAACATGGTCTTACACTAGCTTACATATATACCCTAATGTCATGACCTTAGTATCCTGACTATCCCAAAGGTTCAACCAGGATTTCTACCACATTAAATCTCATCAAACTTATACATAATAATAATTAACACTTCATGCAAAGTAAATCATTAATTGTATAATGACATTAAGTTACATTATTCACATGTGAACTTACCCGAATGCAAAATATGGGCAATTACTTCAATTTAGTCTAAAAGCTTATTCTTTCCCCAGTTTAGGTCTGTACTCCGTTTTTCTTGATCTATAATATCAAATTTCACTTATTTAATCATCACGTATTTCAAAATAGCACATAAATTATACTTTGGAAAGATTACAGTTTTACACTTAGACTTTCACATAATTATGATTTTGCCCCTAGGCTCGTAAAATGATTTTCATCAAATTCCTTCATTAACCAAGCCTAGCCGAATCTATTTTATACTTGTAGTAGCTCACAATTTCAATTATTTCACACATTTACCACATATTTTACAACCTTTACAAAATGGTCCATTTTAGGTGTTTTCATGAAAATCCTTTCACAAAAATTATTTATTTAACAACCAAGATTCATTTTCTTTCATAAATTTTAGCAAAAAACATGAATACTCACATGGTAAAACCCTAGACTTTCAACCATTTTGCAAAATAGTCCCTCCATTAGTTAGCTTAAGCTACAAGGGTTCCAAAAACACAAAAATCATAAAAAATAACCATCAAAATTACTTACTTGCAAGGGTTTTATGTTGGTGAAAATTTTCAAGCTTCCATGGCTGTTTTCTTGGAGAAAAATCCGTAGAGAGAAGAAAGATCATAGCCTTTTCTTTTTGTTTTATTTTATTTCATCTATTAAGTCACCAAACCACCTAACCTTGACTAATTTTACAATTAAAAATTCCATGTCCACCCGCCATATTTTTATTTGTTTATTTACACATTAAGGACCTCAACTTTAATGTTCCATAGCTATTTAACACCTTTAGCTAGTAGAACAAAACTTTTATACTTTATGTGATTTAGTCCTTTTTCAAAATTAAACATGCAATCGCTAAAATTAATTTACCAAAATTTTCAGACACTCATATTATCATACTATAACTCATAAAATAATATTAAAAATAATTTCTCTGACCTTGACTTTGTGGTTCTGAGACCACTATTCCGACTAAGCCCAAAATCGGGCTGTTACATGGGCGTATGAGCCCATTTAACTGAAATGATTTCTAGGGTTACATGGGTCACCCAAGTCAATTATGAACCTACTGTAGGGTTGGTAAGTATTACCTGGACCCTGAAATGTGTGATCTGACTATATGTATGCATGTTTACTGATAAATATATATATGTATGACTGATAGTTGCATAAAAGCATGATAAACTGTATGTTTACATTGCATTAGGTTGGGATGATGATATTTGGAGGAAATGTACTGAAAGGCTCTTAGGCCTATTATCTAGTAGCTAAACTGCAATTTACTGATTATGTGCCGCATTTGGTACTACTTGGAATGTAGGGATGGGTGGGTGTTTTAAACCCCACATGGAGTGTAGAGGTGGACGGAGATGGTGTGTAGAGGCTGGTGGGTAGGACTCTATTTACTGATTACTATTTGCATGATTGTTACTGTGATGGGCTAAGGCCTTAATGCATATCTGATACTAAAACTGAAATGGACTAAGGCCCAAACTGCTACTGAAACTGAAATGGGCTTAGGCTCAAACTGCATTTGACTGTTTACTGGGATTGACTATATGTTTGTTTTCTGTGGGGATTACACACTGAGTTTAAGTAAACTCACCTCTTCTGTTTAATTTGTACAGGTAATCCCCAGACTTAGACGGATTGGTGTGGCAGAGGACTCGACAGTGACCATGGTTATTAGACTTTTTATTATGATTTATAATTATATTTTTATTACTGGTTAATTTTTTGATGTAATCTGGGACTTTTTGGGCTACTTTCTTAGTTGTGGGTTTTTATGGATTTTATAACTATGCAAACTCAACGAACAAACGGTTTTTACTAAAACAAAAGAGGTTTTCCTTAAATGAACGGATTTAATTAATTATCTTAAGTTTTTCTTAAATTAAATGATTTGAAATGCTTTCGTAACGAATTATGTCTTTCACAAATTGAATAAACTAGCAAATGGTTTTCGAAGTGGTTAAGAGATAACTGGTAATAGAAAAATCGGAAATGTTTTTATGCGATGACATAGTTTCGAACACCCTATCATGTGACACCGCCAGATTCAGCCATAATGTCTAGGCCGGGTTTGGGGTGTTACAAGTAGATAACATAGTTCAATTTTAAATAAAAAAATCACAGTACACAAACAGTTATGGTATTTATACGTCTATCACAAAGTATCAGAGAGTTCTCATTTAGTCAAATTCAAATAATTCATATAATGGGGAAGTCAATATTAGTCTTAGGCAACATTTACGGTCTCAAAAACGGGTTTTGAGCCATTTTTACATACCACATAGCCTGGACACCCGCCCACGTCCTTGACCATGTGGCTCACACGAGCTAGGCACACTCCCATGTGCTCTTTCTGTGTGGTTCTAAAACATAAATAGTGAGTTACATGGCCTGGACACACGTCCGTATGACTCACACGGTCTAGGCACACACCCGTATGATTGCCCGTGTGGTACTGAGTCACACACAGTAAGTTACACGGCCTAGACACACGCCCGTGTGGCTCCAAATCGATGAACAATGAGTTACACAGCCACCCACACGGCCTAGGCACATGCCTGTGTGCCTGGCCATGTGGCGTCGACAGTCATGTTTTCTGGCGATTGAAATTCGTGAAAAATGAAGTTTTCGGCATGCACCTAAAGAGATTTTGAAGTAGAAACAACATGGAAAAATCCCAAAACCCAATTTAACTATTTAACAAATAATTAAATAACTATAACAATGAATCAACGTATACATTAACACTCAAGAAAATGTGTCGAAACCTCGACATCAACTTTCGACGACAAACACTTACCAACAATTAAATAGTGTTAAATCGACACAATACAAGAAGGATCACTTCCCTCTATACTCACACCTAAGGAAATAAAATGACTAATTATCAAAGAGTTTAAGTAAAACAATCAGAGAATTCCCAATTTAGCAACGTAACAGAAAACTAACGAAACTTCTCAGAAGTTGAAGGATTCAGACAGAACTTACACAGAAATCTTCCAATAACTTAGGGGTCTCACTAATTTCCGATATTTACTTGTTGAACACAATTGAGAAGGAGAAATCAAAGGAGTAAAAAGAAGAAAAAAAATAAAAAGAAAAAAAAAGGGAAATAAGAAGAAATAGTATAGAATGTTAACAAAAAATTAATAATGCTTTTGTCTTAACCACCAGCGTACTTCCGACAACAAGCAAAAATTTTACTAACGTATACAGTTGGATTCTAACCCTGACCTAGATAGGATACAATTAAATGCTTAACCAGTGAACCAGCAGGCTCATTCTTGACACAAATTCGTACAGAATTACACTTAACTATGTACTGCATAAATAGGGTTTGTTCTAAAAGGATAAAACTTTTAACGATACAACTCAAACTCTAGACATTAAACACAAAAGCAAAGCATAGAACTAGAGATACAGAAATCTAATTACTGTAGATTCTCACAATTAAATTCTCAAAATTTTGGGGCGTTACACTAAGTCCACGATTCATAGAACCTTACCGAATCCTTAGGAGAATCGATCCAATTGCTTATCAACTCAAATTACCTCCTGAACTGGATCAAATTCATGACATTTTCCATGTCTCAATGTTGAGACGTTATAATTTTGAGCCTTCACACATTGTCCCAATTGAAGAAATCGAGGTTTGATCGGATTTATCCTTTGAAGAAGAACATGTACGAATTCTAGAACAAGATGTAAAGGCTCTGATAAGGAAGCGAATCCCTCTTGCCAAAGTCTAGTGGTGAAACCATGGAGTCAAGGAGGCCACATGGGAAAGATAAGACAAGTTCAAGAAAAGTATCCTTATTCAAACTCTGTAAATTTTGAGGACAAAATTTCTTTAAGGAGGGGAGAGCTGTAACACCTCAAAAATCATAGGGCTAGAATTAATAAAACCATCAAGAAATGAGCCTTAGTCTAAGTGGTTGAAAGCTTAATACATTACTTAAAGAGCTAAGGTTCAAGCCCCATCCTTTTCATTTTTCAGCTTTATTTTCCAGCAACTAAGGAAAAAAACCAAGCTAGTATATACATTAAATGTGGTAGAAAATGACCAAGTATGGGAAGCAACCTAAGTGGTAAAGCTTTCATTTCCTCCTTGCACCTAGGTTCAAATAACACTAATTCCCTTTCATTTTTTTTTAAATATTGAAAAAATGGTTTATTTTCCAAATTAGCCCCTAAAGTGTGAAAACCCTAGATATTTAATTTTCTTTCCAAATCATAATAGAATTATAATTTCTTTGTTCCTCCATCTTCTCTCTTTTCTCCCCCATCTTCTCCTTTGTAAAATCTTTTGATTCCCATTGCTGAGATTAATATTTTTGAATCCCAAACCCAAAATCAACTTCTATTCAATTCGTTCTTCATATTGATTTAGTGTAACGTTGTTAGTTTCATCTCTAACGTACCTAGATCGATAAAAACATTCCAAATCTTGATAATTAAATCTCAAATATCTATGTAATACATGTTCTCAACAATTTCAAGATCGATAAAATGATGTTTTATGAATTTTTTACGAATTTTCTCAAAAATCTTGATAATTTTGATAAATCATGAATGTCGATATTAATTCTTGCGTATTTGTCGATCGAAAGACCCATTGTAAGTGTCCCGAGCTAGACTTGGAATAAGGACCACTGTGCGAAACCTCAAAAATTAGGTGTGTGTTCTTCTACAAGAAAATTAAGGCAAAACTGAACGTAGCTGTAACACCCCTAACCTGTATCCATCACCGGAACAGGGCCACGAGGTATTACTGGAGTTTACAGAACTTTTTTTTCTTTTTTTATCACACGGTAACTCATTTTATAAGAAATTGTACAGCTTAAAATTTACCACTCTTCCATAAGCACAAGTATATTTTCATTTGATTACTTACCCTTTCGACGTACCATGTAATAAACATATTACTTTTTAACCAATAACTTCGCACTTGTCTAAGCGTCAACAACAACACTTGTTAGCATACTTGAACATATTTCATATAAAATTTAGAATTGATAAACTCATTTTATCAACATATCATACTTGAGATTATTACTCATCACGGCTTACATAATTTCCATGTATCAGCATATTAAAGATAGCCACATATTCATGTATCATGATACATATTATTCTCTTGCCATTTCTTTCAAAAACATAAATCATTCATTATACCAAAATTTCATGTATTGTTTTAATGAATTTCACATATATTTATTCCGGAACAGTTCATAATCCTGAACATGCATAATTATTCCATGTCATATTTTAAAATATCGAATAAATATCATTTTCATGTATTTCAAGTTCAAATTCATGACTATTTGTTTTGTACTCGAATTATTCCATGTCGAGACTTTATTCATTAAATCATTCAAAATATTATCGCCATACAAATAATATTTTTAAAGTATACGAATCTATAGTCATGTATGCATATATCCATCAATAAATTCCATGTACAAATATCAGCATCTTATATTTCCATATATCCAGTATCATTATCATTTTTCATGTACTTCAGGCAGATATATGTATGAATCTTTTTATGTACATATTCCCTTTTTCGTCAAGATTTTTACCTACTGAATTTATCGGAATATTGATAGTTAAAAATCATATAGTACACTTAAAGTATACAAATCCATAATCCATTAATTCATATTTACCCTTTTTAGCTATGTGTTTACCGTCTTCTATATTTATCCCGTTGAATTTCTTATAATTTCGATGGATTTCCAATAGTACACTCTTGGTGTACAATCTCATTAACCGTCAATTCATACAGGGGTACACTTTTAGTGTACAATTCCGGGTCTGTCAATTCATATACATGTGCGCACATTTCCATTTCAGAGAGCACACTCCCACGAACCTCATTTCTTACAGTGGGATTACCAATCCAGGCTAAATCCCCTCTCATAGAGTATTGTCGAGATTACCAGTCTAGGCTAAATCCCCTGCAATGACAATTACTCTAATGAGTTTGGACCTGAATTACTAGTCCAGGCTAAATTCAGACACTAATTCGGATTACCTGTCCGGGCTAAATCCATTTTCCACATATTCTTCGGGAGTGCTATATCAGGATAGGATCACTCGTCCGGGCTAGATCCTTTTTACCGTCAATTCCTTTTCTAATGATCCATCGAATTCCATTCCATTCAATCGGGATTTATTTTCAATTTATATCGAGTATTATCAATATTTCATCAATTATCATGCATTGAACATTCAAATCATATTTTCATCACATAACCACATATTTCAAGTATTTAAAAATATAATTCAAGTTCCACGAACTTACCTACCTCATTGCTTGTTCGTGTTTATAATTTCAGTAATCCAATATCTTTTTTTTCCATATTCAAGTCTCGTATTTGAGTCGTCTAGATCTTTATAAATAAATTTGATCATCGTTTTCATTCATTCCATATTCTAATACATTCAATGCTCTAGGTAAAATTACCATTTTGCCCCTAAACTTTTAATTAATGACGATTTCATCCTTAGGCTCAGAAAAATAAAATTCTTATAAATTAATCCTTGTTTCCAACCATTATTCTCATACATATTAATAACAACCCACGAATTCTATGAAATATCTGAATTTTTCATAATTTCAACACTTTTCAATTTAATCCCTAAAACATGTTTTCCCCCGATCTTGAGCTAAATTAATAATTTCAATAAATTTTGTAATTTAAATAATAAAATAATCCATTTCTTGCAATTTGGTCATTTTTGACATTTTTTTTACAAAATTTCCCATAAATTTTTACTTTTATTCAATTTAGTCATTCAGCCTAAAACATGCAAATTAGTCATGCTAGCTGAATATTCATACATATTTTCCTCCTCCTCCTCCTCTCCATTCCACATCCTTAATTTATATAACATGCTTATAAGTAACATTATCAATAATTTCACTATTTACTTATATGTGAATATTCAAGCTGTCTATCCATGTCATAGTCACTAAATTATTTTTATCTTGAGCTACAGAGCTCCAAATTAAGATCAGCTAATTTTCCTTGAAACTAGACTTACATATCTTCTTACCATAAAATTTTAATAATTTTTGGTTTATCCAATAAGTATAGTTTATTCTTTAAAATCACCCCTGTTCTGCTGTCTGACAGTTCCGACCCTTCTTCACTAAAAATTAATTATCTACTCGTACGGGATTCAGATGATGTTCCCGTTTGTTTCCCTTGGACTCATTCAAGATTTCAAAAATATAAATTTAAGCACCTAATTATTTTCTCCAATTTTTTATGATTTTCCAAAGTCAGAACAAGGGAACCCGAAATCATTCTGACATTGTCTCACAAAATTTATTATATCTCATGATTTACAATTCCATTTCTTACACCATTTCTTCTATAAGAAACTAGACTCAATAAGATTTAATTTCATATTTTATTCATCCTCTAATTCGATCCCACAATTTTTTGTGATTTTTCAAAGTTATCCTACTACTGTTGTCCAAAACTGCTTTAGTGCAAGATATTAATTACCAAGTTTATAACACCCTTATTTCCTTTCTCTACAATATTTCCCATCACTTTCTCTTATTTCCCTTCATTAACATGTCAAGAAAATATAACTATATATAATAAAACTTCCATGCTTTTTCAATAATATCAAACTTAAAAATATATTGAAATCTTGATGTACTTACCTTGTCCCATTGATTTCAATTTTTAACTTAATTTTCTCTCTCCTCCAGCTTATATTTCTTGAATCCAACTTGATATTCTAACTCTTCATAGTCTCCTTAACATTTTTATCTCTTGGTAGCTATGGAAATTCTTTTGATTTCTAGGTGAAATTGGTGATTTTTTTGTGGAAGGACCAAATTGTAAAGAAAGCAAAACTTTCTTTCTTTCTCTCTTCTTCTCACGTTGGTGCATGAGAAAATGGTAGGATGGTGTGTTTTTCTCTCCTTTTCTTTCTTTCCACACACACATATATATACTAAATAAAATAATAAAATAATAAAATATCTTATTAAAATATTAATAAAATAATCTTTATTTAATTAAATAATTATAAAATATCATCAAGATCATCATTACTTTCTAGAGTTTGCTCTCTTCTAATTGACCATTTTTCCATTTGTGATCTTTTAAAATTCCATCCTTGAGTTATCACTTAATTTGGTAAAACTGCGATTTAGTCCCTCATAATTCTTCACCTATTCAATTTGGTCTGAATTCTTCCATTTTCCTTAGTTTCTAGATCATTCCACCCTTAAAATATTTTCACTATTATTCCTTCAACTTTTCATATTTACACTCCAACCCCTCAAATTTTAAGTATTTACTCTTGAGCCACAAAACTTTTCTCACTTTTATAATTTTGTCCTTTCTTTAATTAATACATCATAACATACTTCCTAAATAGATTTTGTTGACATAGCTTAAAATTTCCTTTTTTATTTCTTTATTTCCTTACTTTACTATATCAAGGATAGAAATTTTTGGGGTATTACACTAGCCCAGATCACACGACCTACCACACGGGCATGTGGGTCGTCCGTGTGGATTACACAACCATGTCACCCTTGAAACCCTAGAATATTCGACTTTCACTCGGCCTAGGACCCCCACACGACTTGTCACACAGTCATGTCTTCCTTGTAGGTTGATTTTACAATTTCCACATGACCAGAGTGCCTCACACGGCTGTGTACCCCTTCCACAAGGCCTAAGGCTTCCCACATGGTCTGGTCATACGGCCGCGTGACCCCTGTAACACAAAAATTATAGTTTGACACAAAATTTTATGTTTTGATCAGATTAGTCCCTGAATAGGTTTTGAACTATTTTTAGTGAATTAAATTATGCAAATAGGTCCCTAATGATATGAGATATGTTTGAATCCATGACTGAACGATTCAATGTGATATTTATTTGTATTTGCATGAATTATGAATAGTATCTATTACCTTTGTATCTATATACTTGCGATCGTATGAATGACATGCCCTATATTAGTACCAATACTAAATACATGAAAAGCTCGAATTGCTATTATTTGGCCATGTGTTAGATTATTTAATATATCTTAATGCATTGCATGGGTTGGGTTGATATATACGAAAGAAGATCAAGAAGTATATCTGCAAGAAAAATGAGAAATGCAAAGCATAGTCATGCGGCAATTCTTAACTGCAATTCACTATGTATTCACAACTAAATGGAATATTCCATCAGTGGGTACTGCTGTGAATCCATAGCCAAAGGCTGATTCCAATGAAGAAGTTTATGTTGTAGAATCTACTGTCAAAAAGCAAGTTTAATCCGCAAGACTTTTGCTGTGAACCCACAGTCAAAGGCAGATTCCAACCGCGAGTGACTTGCTATGTGTCCACAGCCAATATGGTAGTTGTTATTTGCGAACCAATACTAGTTTAACAACAATGTGGTGTAAAGGTAGAGGAGTTCTGGGGAACTCCTACTGTGGTGTGTAGTGTTGGGTAAGAATTATTCTATTTAAAACTCGAAACTGTATGGCATTCCTATTAGTGGAAAATGGCACTTTAACCTCTTATTTTATTTTTTTAATTTTAAAAGAGTATTTTCATAATTTTTAGAATTTTAGTTTTTATTTTATATATAAAAATTAATTTATCTATTTTTTTCAAAAAAGAAAAGAAAGTACAATTTGAAATGAAATACAAAAACTCCTATAATATTTTATCTTATTTGTGAAAAATAAAATAGAATGTCGGTAATGACAATATATCACAAAGAAAAGAGAAATAAAATAAAGAACACACAGATTTACGTGGAAACCCTTTCGGGAAAAAAACTACGAGTAGAGAAGAAGAAAATTCACTATGTCGAATTCGAATTAATTACAAAAGGAATAAATTATGTCTATTTATAGGCTTGTAAAGCCATATTCTAGTAAGATTGAAATACCTTATTCTAATCAATATAAAATAGATAGAGTTTAATAAGGTTTAAAAAACCTTATTCTAAAATAAAACAAAAGAAGTGTAGTTCTATATGGATTTTACTTTTATTTTAGTTTACCACTGTATTTTATTTAAATAAGGATTCGGGTCATTTAATTCTAACAATCTCCACCTTGACACGAATTCTCAATGAACAAGTTCTTCATCGCGAACTCTCAACGAACAAGTTCTCCACCTCTTCCATAAAACTTCTTAAGGGTTTAACTTCAACAATAAACACCAACCAAGTCTAAGAAATGCTCAAACTTGGTTATAGGAAGTAACTTAGTCATCATATCTGTTGGATTTTCATGAGTACTAATTTTGCTCACAACAATATCACCACAAGCAATAATATCACGAACAAAATGATACCGAACATCAATGTGTTTTGTTCTCTCATGAAACATTGATCTTTTGTAAAGAAGATTGCACTCTGACTGTCACAAAATAATGTATTGATTTGAAGGTCTTCATTGAGTTCACTAAAAAGTCCCTTCAACCAAATAGCTTCTTTACAAGCCTCAGTAATCGCCATGTACTCAGCTTCAGTGGTAGACAAAGCGACTGTAGTTTGCCAAGTGGCTTTCCAACTGATTGCATAACCTCCAATTGTAAAGACATAACTTGTGAGAGATCTTCTTCTATCAAGGTCTCTAGCAAAATTAACATCAACATAACCAATGACTCCATCTCTAGTTCTTCCAAACTGTAAGAAAACATCAGTAGTACCTTATAAGTATCTTAAAATCCACTGAACTGCTTTCCAATATTCTTTACCGGGATTCACCATGTATCTGCTAACTGCACTGACTGCATATGATAAATCTGGACGTGAACAAACCATAGCATACATGAGAGATCCCATTGCACTAGGGTATGAAACATGTGACATGTACTCAATCTCATCATCTGATTGTGGAGACAAAGTTGATGAAAGTTTGAAATGGGCTACTAAAGGAGTACTAACAGGCTTAGCACTCTACATATTAAACCTGCAAAGAACTTTCTTAATGTACCCTTTCTGACTTAAGTACAATTTACTTGCTTGTCTATCTCTGAGAATCCCCATACCAAGTATCTTCTTTGCTGGTCCCAAATCTTTCATCTCAAATTCTTCACTTAGTTGGGCTTTGACCTTACTTATCTCTCCTTTATCTTTTGCTGCATCAACATGTCATCAACATAAAGAAGTAGATACACAAAAGAAGCATCACTGTTTTTCTAAAGTAAATACAACTATCAAAACTACTTCTTTTGAAATCATGGGACGTCATAAAGGAATCAAACCTCTTGTACCACTATCTTGGTGACTGTTTCAAACTGTAAAGGGACTTTTTTAGCAAGCAAACATAGTCCTCTTTTTCTGAGATTGTAAAATCCTCTGGTTGTTGCATGTAAATATCCTTCTCAAATTCTTCATCCAAAAATTATAACAGCTCGAATTTGGGCTTAGTCGGAACAGTGATTTCAGAATCACTAACCTGAGGCCATAGAAATTATTTCTAATATTTTTTATGTGTTAAAGTATTTTTCTAAGGGTGTATAAAAATTTTGGTGAATTAATTTACGCGATTGAAGGCTTAATCGCGAAAAAGGACTAAATCGCATAAAGGGCAAAAGTTGTGATTTGCTAGTAAATTGAGTTAAATAGCTAGAGAACTAACATTGAAGGTTTTTAAAGTGCACATAGGCCAATAAATCAGCCTTGGCCAGCCATAAGGACGAGGAAATTAGAAAGTCAAAATTTGTAGGTGGAGTTGGTAACCAATTTTGACTAGAAATGATTTTTAAAACAAAAAGAAATACGCTTCATCTTCCCATCTCCTTCTTCACTGAAAATACCAGCAAAAATAAGGGTTTGAAAGCTTCAAAATTTTTAGCAACTTCTAGCACTCATAAGTAAGTGATTTTAATTACTTTTCTTGATAATTGTTGTACTTTTGGGACCCTTGTAGCATGAGCTATCTATTGAGGGGTGTATTTTGCAATTTGGTTGAAAATTTAGAGTTTTTCCATGAATGTATAAGTGTTGGTTGCTGGAACTTTATTAAGGAAAATGAATGTAGGTTGTTAAATAGAAGGAATTTTGTAAAGGATGTAAGATAGAGAGTAATTGTGTGAAATAATGGGAATTTAGGGTTGCCATAAGAGTGAAAAGAGTTCGGTTAGGCTTGTTGAATAAGGAAATTTGATAAAAATCAATTTTCGAGCCTAGGGGTAAAATGGTCAATTTGCCAAAATTTAGGGGGAAAATGGTCATTTTGCCAAATTATGATTCTTGACTTGTTTAGATTAAATTGGTTATTAAAATTAGTTAATTTTTATTGTTATAGATCAAGATTTACAAAATCTAAACCTAGACCGGGGGAAGGCCAAGCAAATCGACTAAACCGAGTAGTCATTTCCATTTTGTATATCGAGGTAACTTGTAGGTAAATAATACAACATTACTAATTTTTATGCATGAAATCATTGATTGGTCTAAATTGATTAATTGTGTCTGTGAGATGTACATAAAAACATTATTGAGCATGTTTTTTCGAATGATGATTTTAGTCATGAAATGATGAGAAACTATGAAATAGAGTCCGGTTGAACTTTAAGAATAGATTGGATATTCATGCTGTAATACTACGGTCGATACGAGTACTAGTGTAAGACCATGTCTGGGACATGGCATTGACACGGATATGTGCTAGCCAGTGTAAGACCATGTCTAGGACATGGCATCGGTGTTGATATGAGTGCTAGTGTAAGACCATGTCTGGGACATGGCATCTGTAACATACCACTTTTTTGAGTCTGAAAGGAACGAGTGGTTTCGGGACCACTTAACCAAGTTAAAATATTATTTTTATTATTTTATTTCTGTTTACAGCATGATAGAATTACCGTACGAAAGTTTCGTAAAGAAATTTTACCGTTTAATTAGTTAATTTGGTAAAAATGACTAAATCACGTAAAGTTATAAACTTGAGTTCTATTTGCAAAATGGCTTAATTGGCTTTAGAATTAATATAGAAAGTCCTTAAATGGATAATATCCATTTGTTAAGGTTAGTGGACATTTATGTCCATAATTGAAATGATTTTTATATTGTTTAAATAAGGTTAAAATTGTCAAATGCTTAATATGTTATTATTAATAAAATGAAACATGAAAATAGCCATTATTTTGGTTCATTTAGCTGAAAATTAAAAAGGAAGAGAAGCCATTCTTAGGGCTAAGGTTCGGCTAGCTTTAATCTTCAATTAAAGGTATGTTTTGCTTCGGTTTTTAATGATTTTTATGTTTTTGAGCTCAATGCAGCTCAGTATAGCTAGCCCGTACCTTAATTTCTGAAATTGGTAGTGTTTTTGAAATGTGCTATTGTTGAGTACATGTGTATTTTGATGTTGATAAATTATTGATTGTTGTTAGTAGATATACAAGTTTTATAAAGTGATTTTTTGACAAAAATGTGAACTATGAATTAAATTGAAAAAGGTAGAAATTTTGTGGTTAGAAATGTGAATAAATGAAAAATATGGGCTTGTATGGAGTATAGAAATATTCGGCCTTGTATATGTATAGTGAAATTTGATGTATTTTGCATATTCGTGTATTAAGGACTAAAATGTCAAGTTATGAAAATACAAGGGCTATTTTGCAAAATGGCTAAAATACATGCTTTTGGACTAAATTGAATGTGTTAGTGAATAATGGAGTTAAATTTTAATTAATATAGATCAAGACAAACAAATCCTTAAACTTGATCGGGGGAAACGAAAGGTAGACGAGTAGATATCGAGTTTACGAGCTAAATTGAGGTAAGTTCGTATAATTAGAATTGAACTTGTATTATATTTATAATTGTAAATTTTAATGTTATATGATTGTATAATAATTTATTGAACTTAAATGCCTATTGAATACCTGTTCAAATTAATTACCAAGTCCCGTTTGAACCGTAGAAAAAGTCGTAGGATACAAGTGACATGTCACTAGGGCTACAGGTTGGTTGAGCTCCTTCATTCGTTGCGGACTCACCACAGTTCATGAGCTTACATGTTCAACCTTCGGGCTTACCTGCTCAGGAGGAGCATACAGTACATGGCTCAAAAGAGTATATATGACGAATTGACGGAATTATAGGTTTACATATATACACTGTGTGTGTATCACCCAAGTATCCCTCGATGTTTCCAAAGGTTCAACGGGCATTATTACCAATATGAAAAATAAGGAATACTTGTTATAAGGATACAAATGCACATGGTATGTATACATGTTATATGAGTTATTTGAATTATATGAATTACAAGAATGGTATGTTACAAGTATATGATTACATGGTATATGTTACAATGTTTAAAAGGATTATATGGTACAAGGGTATAAATGCTATATGATGACTTGATAAATAAACTATATGATTTGTATATATGAAGTGTCACATAGTTTGTATGAACTTATAAGTAAGGAAAGATACATGAATAATATATGCTTGGTTTCATCCTTTGAATGGATGAATATATGATCTATAAGTGACTAACATATGTTTGAATTATTTGAATAGGCCTTATGAGCATATGAGTGGTTGTTATTGCTTTAAATTGCTTATTGATACTTTGGTAAGTTTAATTCTATATTATACGGGCTTACTAAGCTATAAGCTTACACCGTTTGTTTTTCCCGTGTTTTATAGATTCGAAAGCTAGCTCGATTTTGCACGAAGTCAGAGATTGCAATCACACTATCCAAGAAGCTTTTTGGTACTTTTGGAACTTTGTAAATGATGTAAATTATGGCATGTATAGGCCAGTTTATAGATTGGATCATATGGTCTTATATGTTAATGAATGTGGTATGATTTTTGTACTTGTACAAGCTATGAGATATAGCTTGAAATGGTAATGGTTAGCTTACTATGAAATCATTATATGTTATGTCTTTTATATGGTAAGTTTGATGAGTGGCACATGGCATATGTGATGTTTGAATGTAGTTATTTGATAAGTTTCGAAAGAGATGGAAATGGTAAGTTGAAATAGGTATTGATTTGGCTCATTTGGTACAAGTTTGATGATGCAAATTGGCATGAAATTTGGTTGATTATGAATTGGTATAAATGTGTTTGTTTTGGCTGAATTGGTTGCTCAATTGGTATATGAAATTGTTGCAAACTAATGCCTGTAGGTACATGATAAATGGGGTGTGAAAATGGCTTATACCAAGCCTATTTCATGCCACATGGCCAGAGCACACGCGCGTGTGACTCAACCGTGTGACCTCTGTTTGTTATCAATTAAGTCAGTATTGCATACGGGCATGTCTTATGGCCGTGGGTGCAAGTCAGTAGCTTCATAAATTTCACACGGCCGAGCCACACGGGCATGTCTTGTGGCCGTGTGCACAAGTCAATATGTATGCCCTGTTTCCATACGGCCTGGACACATGGGCTTGTTTGGCAACCATGTGAGGCACACAGCCTGGGCACACTGCCGTGTGACCCTATTCTGAAAATTTTCTTAAGTTTACTTATATCTTTTATATGTTATTATATTAGTCCCTATTGTATGATTAAAGCTTATTATGTCTATTATAAGAATATTAAGATTATGTATGATTAATATTGACTAAAATGAGTTGATGTTTGATAAAAATTTAAAATTTCACTGTTCCAGTTTGAGTTACAAGTCCAGTAATGCCCCTTACCTATTCCGACGATGGTTACGAGATAGAGGTGTTACAGCATCGGCCTCGTCAGACAAGCTAGTGTAAGACCATGTCTGGAACATGGCATCAGCTTGGAGATGTGTCAGTGTAAGACCATGTTTGGGACATGGCATCGGCACGGATAGAGGAGAGCCAGTGTAAGACTATGTCTGGGACATGGCGTCGACTTGATATGAGAGCCAATGTAAGACCATGTCTGGGACATGGCATCGACTTGACACGTGAGCTAGTGTAAGACCATGTCTGGAACATGGCATCAGCGCGATACCCTATGTGGAGGCTCATTGAATATCCTTTCGTATTCTAAATGGTTCAACGGGAAATTTAAAGTTGTATTAAGATTGAGAGATATTATGATGATCTTGTGAGTGGTGCAGGAACCTATATGAAATATGAGCTCGATCTTATGTTGTATAATTAGAATTGGATGAAAACGAGTAAGCTCTATTATGGGCATTCTCTGTATCATGCATAAACCATGATGTATCAAAAGCATGTCTTAGTATGGTGATTTTTTGTTCTTTATTTACTTGCAACTTACTAAGCTTTATGCTTGCCCCTTTCCTTTCTATTTTCTTATAGTGTCGCCTAGTTAGCTCGTGGATCAAAGTACGTTGGAGGCTTTATTCACACTATCATCCCAAGCACTCGGTATAGTTAGTTTTAGCATTTTGAGAATATGGCATGTATAGGACTTTATTCTTTGTTAAGTGTCATATTATTTTGAAGCCAAATGTGTTGGCTTGAAATTGAAATACTTCATTTTGTATAAGGCCAAAGCTATTGGCAAATATTTACCATTGGTTATCAAATGCAAATGATAATATTTCCAAGAATGAGAATTTAACATGAGTAATTGTATATGCTAGGAGTAATAGATTGAATGCATGGTTTGTTTAATTAAATTAAGTAGTGTGGATGCCAAATTATGGCCATTGGATGAGTATTGGAGTCTTGTTAGGCTTTGTTATGTGTTTGATCTTGTTTAAGGGAGGCAACGAGGCTTGGTAGATAGCCTATTTTTATCCACACGGGTAGACACACGGGCGTGTGTCTGGGCTGTGTGCGTGGTTAGGTCGTGTGTCCCCTGCACCGTGAATTTGTTGCATTAAATGCCCAGTAGTAAACACGGGCTGAGACACGACCGTGTGTCTCAACCGTGTGAAGGGCATGGCCTAGCACATGGGCATGTGCCATGGCCATGTGATTGCTGATGTCATGGTTTTTGCACAAGGGCTATGACACGGACGTGACCTGGCTGTGTGAGGGACACGGGCTAAGCATATAGGCATGTGTTAGGCCGTGTGAAAACCCCTATAGGTTCGAAGTTGGAAAATAAATCCACACGGACGAGGGGCACGGGCATGTCCCTAGGTGCTTAGGCCGTGTGAACTACATGGACCATCCGTATGGCCATGTTTAGAGGCCACACGGGCATGTTGCCCTTCCACACGGGCGTGTTGCCCTTCCACACGGGCGTGTGCCCTGTTTTTGGTAGTTTTTGATGAAATTTTCTTAAGTACCTGAAATGGTTCTAGACTATTTCTAAACTACGTTTTAGGCCTCGTAGGCCCGTGTGAAGGTCTATAAGCCAATGTTTGAAAAAGTTTTAAATTGGGACACATTTAAATGAGTTGAAGTTGAATGTTTGCAAGTGTTTTTAGTAAGGTGACGCCTCGTACCCTATTCCAGCGTCAGATAAGGTAAGGGGTGTTACAAAAATGCAGTTTTTACATCTAACTACTCAAGCTCCAAATCATGCATGGCCACAATACCAAGTAAAGCTCAAATCGAACTATGCTTCACAACTAGGGAGAACACATCTGTGAAGTCCACTCTTGGAATTTGACTGTAACCCTTTGCAACAACCCTTGTTTTATATCTAGGTTCTTCAACTCCTAGAGTCTCTTCTTTCTTTTTAAACACCCATTTACAAGGAACAGCCTTTTTACCTTTAGGAAGTTTCACAAGATCCCATGTTCTATTTTGGTGGAGTGATTCCATCTCCTCTTGCATAGAAAACATCCATTTTTCTGAGTCTTCATAGCTAACCATCTCAGAATAATTAGATGGCTCTTGGTTTGCATCTGTATCTTCAGCCACATTTAAAGCATAAGCAACTAGATCAGCCTCAGCATACTTCTTTGGAGGTTTAATTTCTCTTCTAGTTATGTTTTTGGCAATGGAGTATTGTGGTGAAGAAGCAACTCTATTCTCAATTTTTGTATTACTTTGAGGAGTCGACTCTGTATTAATCTGATGCTCCACCTACTTTTGATTTTCTTTATTTGAAAAGTCTTTAAGAGATAAGTTAGGTAGCATAACAGTTTTATCAAAAACAACGTCTCTACTAATCAGAACTTTTTTATTTTCAGGACACCATAACTTATATCATTTTACATCAGCTTTATAACTAAGAAAAACACATTTAATGGATCTCGGTTCCAATTTTCCATTATCAACATGAGCATACGCAGGACACCCAAAGATCTTTAAATCAAAATAATTAGCAGGATTACTAGACCATACCTCTTGTGGAGTCTTTTTTCTCAATGGCAATGGATGGAGATTGGTTGATCAAAAAAATGCAGTAGAGGCTGTTTCTGCCCAAAATAACTTTGGTAAGTTGGCATTTGATAACATATATCGAACCTTCTCCATGATCGTTCTGTTCATTCGTTCTGCAACACCGTTTTGCTATGGAGTATGACGAACTATCAAATGTCTCACGATCCCTTCTGACTTGAATAGTCTATTAAATTCATCAGAACATAACTCTAAGCCATTGTTTGTATGGAGGTATTTTATTTGTTTTCCCGTCTATTTTTCAATCATAATTTTCCAAGACTTAAATGTGGAAAACACATTGTTTTTCTGCTTCAGAAAGAATGCCCAAACTTTTCTGGAAAAATCATCAATAAAAGTTAGCATATAAATAGTTTCACCTCTCGAAGGCACCTTGGATGGCCCCCAAAAATCAAAATAAATATACTCCAATGTTCCATTCATGTTATGGATTCCTCTGGTGAATCAAACTCTCTTTTTTTTCCCCAAAACACTGTGCTCACAAAACTTCAGTTTGTAAATTCCTTGTCCATCAAGAAGTCCTCTTTTGCTCAAATCTGCCACGCCATTCTCACTCATATGCCCTAGGCGCATATGCCAAAGTTTAGTAATATTATCATCTAATAAGGAAGAGGAAGCGACAGCTGCATCACCAGTAATAGTAGAACCCTGCAAAACATATAACTTGGCAGTCTTTCTCTACCCTTTCATCACAACAAGGAAACCTTTGAAAATTTTTAAAACCCCACTTTCATCTATGTATCTGTACCCTTTTGAATCAAGAGTACTCAACGAAATTAAATTTCTTTTCAATTCTGGAATATGTCGTACGTCACTAAGTGTTCTAGCAACTCCATCAAACATCTTAACTTTAATTGTTCCAACACATGTGATTTTACACGAAGCATTATTTCTCATCAAAACAACACCTTCAGACACTATTTCGTAAGTTGTAAACTAATCCCGATTGGGACTCATGTGGAAGGTGCAGCCTGAATCAAGTATCCACTCTTCGCTCACTTTAGAATTGTTGACAGAAGCGACTAGAAGTTCACCATCGCTGTAGTCTTCTACAACATCAGCTTCACCGGAATTTTTTGGTTGTTTTCCCTATTGATTCGCCCTCCCTTTTAATCTTGTTTTGTAGCTTATAGCACTCAGATTTAGTGTGCCCTTTCTTCTTACAAAATTTACAAGTTTTACCTATGTTTAAAAACTTTGATCTCCCTTTAGATTTACCGCGAGGATTCCGTTCCTGTGTCCTTCCACGATCATCATCAGCATTCCGATCTTGTCTTCCACGAACAATGAGACCCTCTCCCTAAGAGTCGGGTTTAACCACAAGATACTTCATCTTATCATACGAGGTCAAAGAATCATAAACCTCATCAACTGTGAGAGACTCGCAGCTATATAAAATCGTGTCTCTAAAGGTTAAATAAGATGGGGGCAACGAACAAAGTAGAATCAACCCTAGATCTTCCTTATCATACTGAACCTCCATAGCCTCTAATTTTGAGAGAATTTCTTTAAACACTGTTAAGTGTTCGTGCACAGATGCACCTTCCTCCAAAAGATGAGCATAAAGACGCTGCTTCATATGCAACTTGCTGGTTAGAGTTTTCGACATGCATATTTATTCCAGCCTCTTCCATAATATAGCGGCGGTCTTCTCCTTCATCACATCCTGCAAAATTTCGTTAGACAAATGCAGATGTAATTGTGTTAACGTCTTTTGATCCTTACGCTTCTTCTCTTCGTCCGTTAATGTTGAAGACATCTTATCTATCCCTAGCAAGGTTTCCTCTAGATCCATCTGCGTAAGAACTGGTTGCATCTTAATCTGCCACAATGCAAATCTGGTGTTGCAATCCAATAGTGGAATTTCATACTTCAAAGACTCCATTACCGTGATCAAGATGAACAACTCGGAAGCTCTGATACCAATTTGTGAAAAATAAAATAGAATGTCGGTAATGACAATATATCTCAAAGAAAAGAGAAATAAAATAAAAAACACACAGATTTACGTGGAATGTCTTTCGGGAAAAAAACTACGAGCAGAGAAGAAGAAAATTCACTATGTCGAATTTGAATTAATTACAAGAGGAATAGATTGTCTATTTATAGGCTTGTAAAGCCATATTCTAGTAAGATTGAAACACCTTATTCTAATCAATATAAAATAGATGAAGTTTAATAAGGTTTAAAAAACTTTATTCTAAAATAAAATAAAAGAAGTGTAGTTCTATATGGATTTTACTTTTATTTTATTTTACCACTGTATTTTATTTAAATAAGGATTGAGGCCATTTAATTCTAATATTATTTAATGCTCTCAACTCGATTAATTTATACCAAAGAGAAGCTAGACTATACTTTTGAAAGCTTTAGTTTTGTAACAACTAAACCATGAAAATTTTTGATGTGGTGGCTTCATTAACTCATTTTGATTGCAATTTTTTTTTAAATATTGTCTAAGTTAAACATAATCACGGACAGATAAAGGGAAAAATAATTATTTACATGGTTTATATATTAAATCTGTTTGCAATTAATAGATTTCTGATAAAATAAAAAGACCAGCATGACAAAAAATAACATAAGCATGTAAAAATATATTTATAATATTCTAAACCCATAAAATTAACACAAATATGAATATATGAACATGATAAAATAGACACTATGACTTATATTTTCTCATGCCATGCATCTTTGTGTTAGTTTTCTTCATATTAACTTTTTTTTACCAATAATCATAATGATATTCAATATATATCATATTTGATAAAAATTTTGGCGATTTTAATTATTTTTACGTTGTATAATTATGATTAATGTAAAATTTCATATTCAAATAACTTGATATATTATAGAGTAAATGAAGTTATTAAACATCTAAATTATTTTTCAAATATAACATGCATGGCAGCAGCAAAGTGGGGGAAATTAAAGTTATCCTAATAAAATCTATTTACGTCTTTTAATTTTGTCAAAAAGAAATACCCACTACAAATTTTCATACCTTTTTTACTTGATGCGGTAAAACATAATTTTTGAATAATACATAAACTTCATTTAGATTAATCAAATCGAGTCAAATTAATAAAAAAATTTCAATGTAATTGACATTCGATTTATTCGATATAGTTAGTCGACTTTGACAATATTGCGTTAAATATAATTAAGTTCTAAAATAATAGATAAATATAAAGGTGCAAATTTTTTGTTATTGAATCAATTGAAAAATTAGATTTATTTGGTATAGTTAGCAAATTTTGACACTTTATTAGATCGATTTTCTATTTTGAATTTTCAAATTAAATAAAAAATAGTAATATTTTAATTAATAAATCTTATACCTATACCTATATCAAAACTCAAATAAACAGATGCCGAATAAGCAATATTACACACAAATTAAAACCAACCCAACAAAACTCAAATACTAAATTAATATATTAAACTAATCTAAACATAATTACAACTAAATTAATTAGTATATGGAACTAACACTAATTACCCCATTGATGCTTATCCCATAGTAGCGAAGCAAAGCAACAATTGGAGTAGGCAGCTGATGAATGATCAACATAACTATATTTCTAGGTTTTAGTTAGTTTTCGAGTGAAATGTTATGCATTTAGTGTAATTTGAATATCATGCATTCTATTTACTTTTGATGCATTTTTATTAGTTTTATGTTATTTTAGTTAAGGTAATTCTATTTAAGTGTTTATGACTTGCATTTTAGTTGATTCGAGTCTGAAACGCGACATCCAATGCAATTGGAGGCAAAACGAACGAGGAAATGTGAAGGAATCATGGAGGCCGCGTGCAAAAGCGACGTGCGCAACACGATGCCTTGTTCACGTGTTGTGGAGCGCAACGTTGAACCTTGGTCAAATTTCACCCACTTTTTTACCAATTTTCAATACTTCCGACCCTAAGTTTGTGTTGAAGCTCTATATTGGGCATCAAACACCTATAAATATCATACTTTAGAATGCTATTTAGAGAGAGATTAGAGAGACTATTCAGATACAATTTTTAGGTTTAGTTTTTATTCACTTTTCTTATAACATCCCGTTTTCAGTGGTGTCGAAAATAGTAATTTCGGGACCACAATTTCGATCAGTGAGTTAATATTTTATTATTTATTCAATATTCATAGAGTTATTACAATATCATATTAAAATTTGATTAGAAAATGTTAACATTTAGATAGTTAATTAAGTAAAAAATATTAAATCGTAAAAGCTACAAAAGTTAATCCCTATTAATCTGAAGGAGTCAAATGATTATATAAGGATTAGATGGTTTTAAATGGAAATTAGCCATCTTTTGTAGTGGATGGATGGTTTGGTTTGGTTTGGCATGATAGTAATTTTTTGTTAATTTAATGGTTAAAATGGTAATTTGGTAAATAAGTAATAATTAAATAAAAGATGAAAACATCATCTTCTTTCTTGTTTTCTTTTGTTCAAAACTGAATACACTATGGATGAATAAGAGAAGTTTCAACCAAGCTTTAAATTGCATGCATGGTATGTATTTTTAATCTATTTTTAGTGATTTTTATGTTTTTGAGATCGTTATAGTTTAATCTAGCTAACCCAGAGACTTATTTGTAAAACTATTAAATGTTTTGAGTTATGTCATTGATGAGTTTGAGATGTTTTTGAAGTTTGATGATGAATTTATAAGCTTCGTAGCTAAATAGGACTAATTTATAAAGTAGTTTTGATTGATTTTAAAGTTTAAGGACTAAGTTGTTAAAATAGTAAAGTTGCATGAAATTCTTGTAAAAATGTGATAAATATGGGCTTTATAGAGGTTATAGGAAATTCGGCTAACATGGTTTGGGATTAATTGTGTTCAATTTGAAAGTTTTGGGTTTAGGGACTAAATTGCATAAATGGTAAAGTTTGGGGGTAATTTTGTAAATTATTAATAAAAGGGCTTAAATGCATAATTTTAATTGTTAAGTTTTTTTAAATGGTTAATTGAATTAAAATTATTATTTAGATCAAGAAACGAATCAACCGGACAATAATCGCGAAAAATGAAAGTTAGTAGAGTAAACATCGGTGTCATGTTCGCAACTGTTTTTTATTAGGTAAGTTTGTAAATTGGTTAAACTAATTAATTGTTGTTTTTGTAGTTCAATACCTATCTATTTATGTTGTGATTGAGTTCATTTGCTTGATTAATGTTAAGTGATGAAATGGATTAAGTTGAAATGTTAAATAAGTTAAAGGTTATGTTTGAAAATGTTAAACTACATAGATAAATTCTTGTGATGAAATAATGTGTATATATTTAAATGATATAGATATGAAACATGGCCTGTATGAACCTTGTGAATGCTTAGGATACAAATGACATGTCATTAGGGTTATTACCATTTCGGATGCTGGTATTAGATGTCCTACCGATAGCTAAGATCCTGCATTTGTAGCGAATTCTTCACAGCTCGTGTGAGTATCATCGTGTAGCTTAACATCTCAACCTACAGTTCGTGTAAGTAGGCTCGTTTCACAGCTCGTGTGAGCAATTACAGCTTGTGTGAGCATTGTTCCCGCCTACCCAATGCTATTTCATTTTGGTTCATCGGGTAGAAGATGCATAAATGGGAATGATTATATGAAATAGCTACAAGAATTAGTTAAATGGAAACATATATATGAAAAGAGACTTTGGATATGGATATTTGAAATGAAATATGAATTGTTAAATGAATAGGTGATGGTTGAATTGAGTTTTAAATGTGTTTACTTTGAATATTTTATGACATGATAAAATTACATGTCTTGATTATGTGAACTCACTAACATTGTGAGAGTTGTGATATGTATAGGCTAATAATGAACTCTTGATCTTGTTTATGAATTTAATTGCGAAATGTTAAAGTTATAACTTATATGGTAAGTTAAAGTTTAATTTAGTATGAACTTACTAAGCAATGAATTGCTTACAACCGTTGTGTTTGATTTTCCTGTAGATCATTAGAAGTTTATGTCAATTGGAAGTTAAAGTCGAAGCTCACACTATCCTTCAACAACTCGGTAGATATTTTGATCATTTTGGTTTAGTTCCAAAGCCTATATGTATATATTTCTATCCTGTGTTATGTTTTGGTTATGTAAATGTTGTTAAGATGTTAATTAATTAGGACTTTTGGTTTAAGTAGCATATGTGGTTTGAATCATGCCTTGTGAAATTGGTTTGGAATGTGGTAAGGTGTTTTGGTATGATTGATAGGTACATGCTTGAAAATGATGAATGTGAAATGGTTTAATGTTGAATTGCGGTGCCATTAAGAGCATATTGGTTAGACACTTAGGTTGAATGTTATTTGTGTGTTTTAGTGTATCTTGAATAGGTAAAAATGAAGGCAATGGTATAGCTTAGGAACCTAAGTAAATGTAGATGAATTGACTTATTTTTTAAGGTATTTTAGGTCACACGGTTTGCCACACAACTGTGTGCCATACACAAACACCCCACACGGCCATGTGACCTATTTGATTTTGGTGCAGGTTTGTCCACACGATCTCAGGTTGTTACACGGCCTAGCGACATGGCCGTGTGACCATGAAATACACAACCATAAGTTGTTACATGGTCTGGCCACACGGCCATGTCTTTGAGCTACACAGTCTGGGCTCTGTCACACGACCGTGTAACCACTATTTTTTGTTTTTACCATATTTTTTTGTTTTCTTTTAGATTAATTCCTATTTGTTTCTAAACTGATTTTAGGGTTTCATAAGCTCTATTTAAGCCTCGTTTTCGTAGGTATGCTATAAATATTGAGTAACTATTGATGAATGATAGTTGAATTTAAATTTTTTATCTGAAATGGTATATTATTTGATTTGTTATTTATTATAACATTTCGTAACCCAAATCTCTATAGGATAAGTTCATTCTTTCAATATGATTTTATTTTATCTCATAGTAACCATTATATCTTCCTTCATGAAAAGTCAACTGCTATCAAATAGTAATTAAGTCATTTATCATAAAAAATGAATGATCCGTGGTCACATTTACTTTTCATCTATCATGTAAATGCCGACGAAAGGATATCATTTACCCATGTCTTGGGTTATGAATTCCACTATTGTGAATGATGATACTTACTGTAGAAGTCATATACCCAACACATCAACTTTTGATTCCTTATCTATTCGAATTTAGGTTTTTACTTACATCAAAGTGAATAACTCCATAAACGGATTTTGGATCTGTTCTACTTAGGTCCAGTCCAATGTACTGTTAGTCTAATCAGTCACATCTATGTCTCTCTCTTCTGGAAGTCATCTGCTTCGATAAAAAATTAAACATAAAATTAAAATCACTTTTTCTTTATAAAAATTTAAACGCTAAAAAAGTGATTATGCCTTTTTAATATATATATTAGCTGGAAAACGTGAATCCATTTACTGACCTACCTATAAAAATAATTGCCTACATCATTAGCTGGTAAAATTAACGAACAAGTAATAAAAAAATTTCAATATGGGTGATGTAATCATAAATTTACGAATAGTTGAATAAAATGGTATAAGGTATCTTAAAACATAATTAAGACTTCAATTATTCGAACGTCTCTTTTATTTCTTCCTCAGCTCTTATAGGCTATGGAGCTTCCATTGCAAAAGAGGAAGGTCCCTCTGTCCTAATTAAAATCTACTTCATCGGAAATTTATATAATATATTTTTCAAGTTTTTCATCCATAACAAAATTCAATGAAAAGAAAGTTGGACAAATTTAGCAAGCAGGACGAGAGAGGAATGACAAATGAAAACAGCTCAAAGCCCGAATGGTTTCCAAGAAGTTCAAATTACTTTATAAAATGTTTCAGGTCCAAGAAAACCTGAGGTTTGGATTTTTATGATTATGAGGCGATTAAGCAATTGTGGCAAAAGTTTAGTATAATAGACATGCCCTAGACCTCAACCATTTGAACTTTTTATTTCCTTGATTGTCAATAAGCGGCAAAAGGTCCCTCACCTTCACTCCAGAAGGAGAGGCACATTCATCACACATAAGTATGGCAAAAAAAAAAAAAAAAATCCTAATATGATGGATTTCAACCTAGGGTCAGATTTTTTCTTTAAAAAAACAAATCAGGTTTGTGACGAGGAAGGTAGAGTCAGGGTCGAGGTGAATCAGAATCGAGTCTTCTATTAAATTTTGGGTTTAAGTTTAAGACATTCAAGGTCGAGACGGATTGGTTAAGTTTCGGGTACGGCAAAAATCTGCCCCACCCCGTTGCCATGATATTATGATACCTATTCTACAATTTCTACTTTGCATGATTGATATTCATTACGATGCGATTGAAAGATTATGATGATATATCATACTCATCAACAAAAATAAGGACAGTATAATTTGGAACTTCAACATACATCCTAAGTTAAAGTTGGCACAAAGCTGGGCGAGTGGCTATAAAGTTTGTCCTTCCATTGCATATAATTTACGAGTAAATTAAAGAGTGTCTATATATGAACGAAAATAGAATGACAAAAATAAAGAAATAGCATAAATGATTCAGGAACATGATCTGCAACTGCTGAAAATCTCACCCCGCATTATATCAATGGCCATATGTTCATGGGTGTACCGCTCTGGACCTAAATAAACGCCTGTCTTCTCTAAAAGTGTAAGTGCTTCTTCTTTCCCATATCTTGAGGCATAAAGCTTCAGGTATTCAAAGTCCTGTATGCAAAATAAATACACATACAAGTAAACAACAATTGGCTGCAAATTTCATAACTATACCTAAACGTTGTTCAAGTCTATGTTACTTGGACTTGGGCACGAGTGTTGGATTTGGATATGGATATTGGATACCCCAATTTTTTTCATGCATTCAGGTTAACACTCATGTCTAAAACATATGCGAGACGCGGATACTTTAAGAAAATTGAATAGTTGGAGCAACATAGAATCAATTTTACTTTACATTTTTTCAAAATTTCAAAAGCAATAAAAGAGCTAAAATAATGTGACACAGGGCTGACATGAAAATTTGCCTTACCTGCAAGCCGCTGAGAATGCGCTCTAGTCTAAGGGAAGCAACAGGTTGCTTTGAAGACGAGAACACCTCACCTGGGTAGTACAAAACACCATCACCTGGGGGGAGGCCTCGCCTAAATCTTATCTGCACAAAGGCATATTTTCACTCTCACAAAAATTTATAAAAGATGGTAAAGAGTTCTGAAATATCATTCTGTTTATTTTCATTGTGGACTTGAGATGCTGGGTGAATACCTCAGCACCGGGAACTGTTGCCTTCTCGTAGCAGTTGGCACCCCAATACAGAAAACCAGTTCCACCTTCCTTCCATACACGCCACATAACAGCACGATGCTGTGTTCCTCGCATTCCCAGATGCCAGTTTGGATGAGGATCGGATGGACCCATGCAGACATATGTCCACCATTCCTTAAAAAAAAGCTCACCCCCATCAGTATAACATTTCATAGTGCTCATAACTTAGATATTGGGGCTTAGAAGCTTTACTTTTTACAAATTACATAATAAGAACTCTACAACTCTGTATGGAATGTTGGACACTTGCAGGACAGAAACACAACCATTGGTAAATACGTCAAGCATTTTGACGAAGAAGCCAGTAGCAAAGGAAGTAAATAACATTTGTCTTAACCCTAAAATCTGGATCAGAGAAAATTTTTACACTAATAGAAAATAATTAATTTCAAGTCATGAAAAAAATATAAAAACTCTTAAGTTCACTCCACTAAACAAACAGAAAGAAATACACAAAAACCACACGTAAGCATTACCTCTCCATTTTCTGGATGCAATTCAGAAATAACATCCTTAACAAGATCCTCTCGGTTACCAAATACCCACTCACTGCATGCAAAAAAAAAAAAAAAAAGTTCTACCCATTAGTCAGGACAGGAAGAACTCTTTGACCTAGAATAAGCAAGAGATACCTTGTACAATAGATTTGAGTATGAGGGCGTAGAAACTTTGGCACTTTTAGAAAAGCCTCAAAAGGAGTTGGTGCAAGAGGAGCATCGCTTGGTCCTTCATGAAAGAAGCAAACGAGGTGAAATATCACAATAGTTAATAGAAGAATGCCTTGCTAATTCTATATGATAAAAATAGCCAAAACACTGCTGAAATCCATAATTTTCAACAATATATCAGGTAAACTAGAACAGCAGATCAATAAGCCTTTAAAAGTCAGCCTATGACCAGGCACCTCTTTAACACATGCAGAAGCAACTAATTACCCAGAGAAAAGAGAAACCTTAGACCATGATATTGGGTGGTTACAACTATCGGATTCCACATTCAAACAGTTAACAAAAAATTTCTGAAGGGCAAATTATTTGATGAAGATGTAGCTGACATGTTAATAGAAAACTTAACAAAGTGGAGCATGAAATCTTACCACAATAGTAAGTGGTTAAAACACGAGCATCAGGAGCATAAGCATGAACCTCACTTGCCATGTTACAAAGAGACTCGTATTGTTCCATGTTCAGTGGCTGCAAAAAGAATTGCATTCTCATCAATGTATCAAGATTGTGATACAATGCTGATAGGCAGCAATCCATTTGCTAATGACTGAGACAACAACTATATGAATACAACAATGAACATAAATGACATCTGGCACATCACAAAGAAGTATAAAGATGTAGAAATGTGGAGACCAAAAACAATCAATAGAGAAAAAGCTGAGACATCATGAGCCTTTCAAGGACATTAAGTCTCATTAATAGGGTATGTGGCAGCTAATTTTTCAGCCAATTGAAAAACAGACTATACCTCATCCCACAGATAAAAGTAAGCTTTCTTCCAATGACTTTTTGTCCTTAATATCTCGACTTCTTTCTGCAAGTAATCCTTTGCTGCATCATTACTGTTGCACATCAACAAGTCAAGGACATTCATCAGTTGTTGTTACCAAAATACCTGAGAGAAGTGAGCATGCAACTAACTCTATACCAAGAGGCCACTGGACTATGTGGAACAGCATATGCTGCTAGTCGTGGGTCTGAAAAATATTCATCTGATTTTGGATGATCAGCTGCAGTAGTAGAAGAGGTAAAATATATCAAAGAGGGAACAACAAAAGGAAATCACAGCTGTGAAAGTAGATAAATGACAATTCACTTCGTTACCTGGCCAGGGAGATGTGTAAGTTAAAACACGCATGCTATCACCCCATCTACAAAAGTATGGGCTGATTCTGTACTGAAGAAGCCACTTGAAATGCTGCTCCAGTGCATCATACCACTCACTGCTCCCATGTTCGACACCAAAGCGATCCTCAATTACAGTATCAGATATCTAATTACGTAGTTAAGCAGACAACAACTAGAGAGGAGAAAATGAAGTACCTATAACTTGTCACCAGTCATTCCAATTATAATCTGAATTTAATTATTATACCAGGGTAAAGTGAAGACTAAATAACCCTTTAGTTTGTGTTCTCAGTCATAAGGTGGCAGCCTATAAAAATTATGAATACAGAAAGAATTCAACTTAATAAAATACAGGATACACCAAAGACAGCAGGTAGTGAGGGAGTTGTTGGAATAATAAAGTCCCAAACTGTCAAACTTAATTTGACTCGTACAGAAAGGTTCGATATGGCATCTTCATCCATCATATCAACTGGCCCATTATCCGAAAAGAACTCAGAAAATGATGAAGAAAGAAGAACTCTTCTTACAGATGTAGTTGCAGATTTCACTCTTTCCACCTAAAAAGCAAATAATCATAAGAACAGATTGAAAAGAGAAATGAAATGTAAATGTAATTGGAACCCCAAAGATGAACACATTCGGATATTCACCACTTCATCCAACGGCTTTCCATCTATAGGCTCCAAAGCATCAAGACAGTTACGAAGTTCTGTGAATAGTTGATGCTTCTCAGCCTTCCCCAAGCATTGTGATGATGATCTGAATAAACAGAATGAATACTTGAGATTACATGTTATAACAAAATGTGTGATATAATACGGGCAACACTACTCAATTCATGCAAAAGCCCATACAAAATATTAAGCACACTCTTTTAACAGCTGCAATTTCATTGACTATGATGGAACAAAAACCAAGGCAAACAGTGTAAAAGAGGAAGGTTACTCTGTATCTGCCTTTGTAGCATTAATGATGATCTCCCCTTCATATAAACCCGGAGGCTGTTCATTTGGCACATCTATTGAAACCCAGACAGCAGTTGTCTCCCTGCAGCAGGGGGAAAACAAACAAAACCATCTTAGCACTGAGCAATAAGAAGTCACTTGGCATTTGTTCATGCCACCAAAACATGCACTACGACAATATAGTACCCAGGTTGTAGGCTTATTTGGCTAATAGGGAGGTCAAGAGGTACAAGAGCATCAGGTACACCCAATATGGGAACCACACGTCGCAATTTTAATGATTGGCCAACAATCAACCTGCCCCCAGATAAATATGGTCAGAATATCATCTAAAAATATCACATAAAAATAACCAAAATTGTCCAGAAACTAACCGATCACCAGATGCCGAGCATAAATCACAGCATTGAACCTGCACAACTCCAGCCACACTAGAACCACTCCAAGAGACTTTTGGACGGATAGCTAATTGAACGCTTTCCCTCTCATTTCTAGCTGCCAGAAGGTTTATCTTCAAGATTAAAAAATCATTAGAAGTCAGAGGAATATCCACTAAAAGAACATCTGCGTCATTTCTTGTAGTAACCACACCATAAATTTGTTCTTTATAACCAACATGCAAAAAACAGAACTAAAATGAAAATAGAGAAAAAAAAAAGGGAAAGAAAAGAAGAGTAAAAAAAGAAATCTGCTACGCACAAAAACCCCTGTTTATTTTCAGCTACACACTACAGTACCAGAAGGGAATCTATTCAAAAGTGAGAAGGAAATGTAAAATAATAATATACATTTCATATGCTGAAGTTTCCTTTAGACCTCCTCCACACTGATATGCAAAGACGTGAGAAGGCTACCCTATAGACTATAAAGATACGAGAATGAGGACAGAATTAAAAAAACATTAGTATAGAAATGAATAAATTTATATTTATATTTATATTTGGATCAAAATGAATGTCTCTTTTCCATACAAACATAACCAGGTCAATGAAAATGCACACATTAATTATTAACCATGATTTGATACATAAACATGCAAGTCTGAATCAAAACAATAGACTAAACTAGCAACTGTGAGTAATGCTTGCATGCATGGTGTGAACAAACAGAGTTGTAAGCCAGCTCAAGGCATAAGAACGTAAAAAACCTATCCAAATCTAACCCTTGAACCTGAATGAATGTATTCCTCAAAAGAATTTCTTATTAGATATTAAACAACAATAGAACAGTGTGGAAATTACTTACAGGCTCTAAATTTCTAGGCACTTCTTGTGGTCCAACATTTGCTGTGCTTGGGAGGCACCACACATGTACTAAATCAGCAGTTGGAACTTCTGTGGGGTCAATTGAGCCCTTGAGTGGATTTGAAACATTTAAACCACCATCATTCCATCCATATGCTGTCCCTCCTCCTGCAACACCTTCAACTGGTGGCACAGCCATATCTTGCGAATTTCCTACAAAGTTGTACAATTCCAAATAGAGAACATTAGACTGGTGTAGTAACCCAGATTCTATATTTGCCATGCTGTGGAAGTTGAACCCACAAGAAAAAGTTAACAAATAACAAAAGAAACTGTTCATCATGACGCTTGGTACCATACCCTAACTCAATTCATTTTAAGAACCAAGTTAGAGAGCATAATTAGCCAAATAAAGTATTTGAGATTATCCTCAGGAGTAATCGATGAGAAAATATGCTCATAAGACATCACAAGAAAGTTTTAAGTTTATTTGGTGTTGCTTTAATAGATAATCCACCCATATTTCTAATATTTATGCCAAGAAATCACAATCAAACTCCAAGGGAACCTCACATCCCATGATTAATAAAACCTAGAGTTAGTTCCACTGAATTCAACCTTGAATTACAATTGCTGGAACCTATAAGGCTAAAACACAGCTTTTCAATTGCATAACCGCCATAGATCTCTCGTAAACAAAAAGCAATTCAAGCAGGAAAAACATACAGAATAAATAAATAAAAAGTAAAAACAATATAAAAGCAAAGAAGATTATACTGACTAAGCTTAGCAGTGTAAGCTTCCGAGTTCTTTTTTTTTTTTTCTCTCTTATTCCTTTTCTCTTTTTTTTTTTCTCAGCTACCAAACAGAACACTAAAAACCGGAGACAGACAAATTGAACAGTTGGAAGATAAATTAAATGAAAAAAACCAGAAAAACTCAAGGCTGAAAAGTAATAGAAGCCTAAGGAAAACAAATACGGGACTAACCAGGATAGTCCATTATTTTTTCAGTGCGGTTAGGCTACTGCACTGCTTGCAATTACTCCGATCTTTGAAATCTTGTGTTTCCTTTTTACAGTTCGGTTTATATCTAGGATTTAATAGAGAACCAAAATTCGCCTGATAGAAATGATCGCTTTTTTTTTTCTTTTAAGAGAGCGAACCGAACAAAAAAAAAGAGTTGCTAATTATAGGGAAGCCAAAATGATTATTCCACTACCAGATTTACTTCTTACACGAACAAGGTCCGATTATTTACGCGATCTTATTTTATAAGTTTTATTTTAATTAAATTGGATTGTGGGATAAATTATGTTTAGGTTTGATTGGCTCTACATAAATACTTCATAAAGAATTTTTTAAATTATAAAATTTTATATAATCTTTTAAATAATAGAATAGAAATTTTTATATTAGATAAGTCTTATATTAATAGACTAAGGATGAAGGAGAGTTGTATAGATGATTCAAATATGAGAGTTGGATGGTGGTTGTTTGACTTAATTGTGTGATGCATGACGTTAAATTCATTAAATTCAATTCATAAAAGCTACTAATTTTTAAGTTTAAAAAATAATTGCCTTGCCATGTATTTTTGGATGAAACCCAAGCAATTATAAGTTGATATGTCGATCCATCTCTTAATTTTGAAACGCACTTTAAATCACATTATTTTGAGTTCGAGAGCTCAAGTTATAATCGCTTTGATGAAGACTACACAAGCAGAATTTCTAGGTAGGGGTTATTATGAGAATTACGAGTTTTGGACTTTGGATTAGTGTTTAAATCATATTGGGCTTGCTTTGGAGTATTATTTTTTACACATGTTTTAGTGGGTAAAAAGACCTCTACAGTCCCTCTCAATTTCGAAATTGAACAAATTAGTCCCTCTCAAAAAAAGTTGAAGCAATTTAATCCTTGTCAAATTCGAAAGTGAGCAACTAAGGACAAATAATCACTACATTAATGTCTTCCATCAATTGCACATAATTTTGATTGTTATATAATAAAAAATTTAGCCTTCAATGTTTATATTTTTTTTCGTTTTGGCCTTAATTCTAAAAAAGTAAACAAATTTGGTTTCAATATTTACACATTTACACAAATGTTACAGGACAAATTTGTTAAATTAGGACCAAAGTGACAGAATGTGTAAACTTTGAGGGTTAAATTTGTTATTTTACCAATCAAAATTATGTACAATTGATAAAAAAAATTAACGTTATGATTAATTGTTTTTAGTTGTTCACTTTCGAAATTATAGGGATTAAATTGCTCTTTTTTTTTTAAAGGGACCAGTTTGCTCAATTTTGAAATTAAAAAGGATTGGAGAGGTCTTTTTACCTAATTTAGTATATGGGTTAGCAATAAAGTAATCCAACTGGTAATATTTAGCCACTCCCATGTTTTATTTAGGAAAGAGAAGGACAATTTTTCGCTTTTTTTAGAGAGGTCTTATTTTTTACAATAGTTATTAGTCATATATATTATTTCAAGTTTAAATTTATACTAACTATTCTCTATTTGATGTCTAACTATTGTAATACATACGTAATAAATAATTTTTTCATCATGTTATTATACTAGAAACCAAACGAGGAATTAATGTCTAATTTTGATTCTATATAAACCCAATATTGTATTTATTATGGTTTATATTTTTATATTTATTTATTTCAAGTTTTAAGAAATTTTGAAGTCTTCATGTTATATTTCCTACTTAATAAGAAAGTTTAGTTTAACTAGGACTCCTTCTTGTTCAGCCAATATAAAGGCACATTCAATATTTATTAGAGAATATGTTTTTGTTATTTGATTAGTAAAGCGCTCTTGAGAGTAATTTTATTTACAATATTCAATTATTATTATTATTTTTAAAAAAAATACTTAATCTTGTTCAAGATTTTGGGAGAAATTCTTCAAACTTCAAGTTGCCAAGAATACTTTCTTGGAGGATTGGTTAGAGCTATATAATTGAGTTTTTTAGTGATTCTTTTATGGAGGGTTCAATCAAATATCTTATAGATCTATCCATCTTCATCAATTTTATTTTTTCCATAATCCATATTTAATTCAGTTTCTCGAATTACTTTGTTGTTTTAATTTGGAAGTCTTATCTTTTATTAATCAAATTGTTCCTTTGTTTGCAAGAAATCTTTCGAAACAATTTGGCTTGTTTCTTGAACTCGAAGCAACCTCAAATTTACTTGGGACTTGTGCATCGTTACCCTCTATCATTGTGCTTTAAAAAAGTATTTAAGGGGGAACATCCATATGTTACGTGTCCTTTATTTATTATTAGGCTATCACCAAAGTCTTGCAATCTAAATCTCCTTACTTAGGTGAGCAATATGACCTAATTGGACATGAATACAAAGTATGTGGGTGAAATGTGATAATAGCCTTGTTAGGCGAAGTTTGTCTATAATGCCCTAATATTTTTGTTACTTTTCCAAGATCTTGTTTGATGGATTTTGAGGATTTTTGAAAATAATGTCACATCTCAAAATTAGGCCTTGTAGTTTTAGGTTAGTGAACCGGGCTTGTCGATTTGGGTCGGGATTAGTTTTTGAAAATTAGAGCCAAAATTAGGTTCGAGAATTCAGAAATAAGTAATCAAAAAATATTTTCCTTAAAATGGCTTTCAAAAATAAAATCAAATTTTAAAAAGAAACGAGAAAAAGGCTTTTAACTAGAAAAGAGGACTAAACTGAAAATGGGGCAAAGTTGGGAGTTCCCCACAAGTAATTTGACCTAAAATTCAAAGAGTTGGGATTTGGCAGAATTTTTAAGCGTGAACCACTATTCTTCCCTCTTGCCTACTTTTTATTTGAAAATTCTGTAAACATCAAAACTCTCTGTTTACTTTCAAATCAAACTCTTCAATTTGATTTTCCTTTTTCCCAAACACCAAAATCTCTCTCAATCTTTAAGAAAACCATAAAAAACGTCACCGATTTCTTCATTCTTTTTCTATTGGATTTTCACGAAATTCAATCTTTGGTTCGTTTTTCTTCACCAAGCAAGGTAATATTCTATTTCTTGACTATGTTTTCATGCATCCTGTTTTTATAAATCAATGTTTGTATCTTTGGAATGAGTTTTTATGAATTTAATGGATTATGTCAAAAATTGAGATAAATAATGGCAAAATTCGGATTTCCTAAGTAAACATTGGTTTCTAAGTGATTTTCAACTTCTTTTGATTAGATTAAAAGGTTTCAAATCTCACTTTAACCAATAGTTAAGGGATTTGAAAGATTTAACGACTTTTCATTCGAGATGTTCATGAACGTCGAATTTTTTGAAAACTTTAAAGCTAAATTTCTAGGTGTTTTAATGGTTTAGATCTTTTGTAAAGTGATTAATTAGATATTTTGAATGAATTTCAAGCAACGAAAATGAGATCGGATCAAGAAATTTAAGTTTCGGCTTAACTAGTCAAAAGTATTTTGTTTAAGAGGACCTAGATTGGATTTGCATTTTTGTTTGATTTTTGTGGTGTTTGTGGCTATTAATGACATATATGTATTGTGTGTATTATGTATGAGAAGTTTTGGATTCGTCGGAGCTTTCTATTAGCAAGTCGAAAGGCAAGGCAAAGCTTGTTTAAGCTTTTGGCTAGCAAGCAAAAGCAAGACCGGTGAGTGTTTCGGAGTCGCTGCTGATATGCACGATTCATAATGTTAATTGGGAGTTTAGGATTAGTCTAAACCCTTATCCTAAGTTAAAATCATGCCTAAGTAGGATGAGTTGTGATATATGATATAATGCATCAAGTAATATGTGAAAATATATTAATGTTATATGTGAACTATTGATTTTTAACACACACCAATGAAAATTGATATATGATAGCTCAATGAGCACTATTGTAACATTTGTACGTGTAATTAAACATGTTTCTGATAAACATGTATTGTGTATGAGGTTGTAATATGAAACTGATGAATATCAACAAATGTTATGTGTACTAAAACAATAAATAAATATGTGTAAATGTGGATATTTAGCCTTTTTATCTCTTGAAATCATTAGATATAGTTGGCATGTCATAAGATTGTAAGTACTCACCTTTGTGTTTTGTGATGGGGCAACTGAGGCCTTGGGACAGAATGAAGAGATAAGGAAATGTTGAGGTATGTTACATTCAATGGGACATGTTTGGTATGTTGGAGAGTGTTTAGCCTAATGCTACATTTGTTGGGACATGTTAGCCTCTTTGAGTCATTGGTGTGATGGAGATCCATTTATCCAATATGTAGTGATTGAGTCCACCTGTATGTTTTATAATCTCAAGATGCCAATTTATCATTATTTGAAATATATGAGCTATGATGTGCATGATTATATGTAAACATATATTCAAACCACGTGAGATAATGAAGCATGGAAACGATTCTTTGACTTGATGAAAATGAGTTTGCAAATGTGCCTTAATATGCTCTTGCTTAACTTGTGCTATTGTGTATAATGAGTAGTACTTCTAAAAATTCACTAAGCTTGTTTAAGCTCACACTCTTCGCTTAAATTCTGCAGATAAGTAGTGTATTAGGGGAGGTGATCTGGAAAGGTCATGAATCAATTCAGAAAGATGAAGTGTAATACCGCACTTAGAAAGGTACACTGTTAGACATTAAACAACAAGAACTTTTAGATGAGCTTTGGAGTTGGGTGACACCACGAACATATGGAAAATTGATTATAAGCTTTATGTTAACAACATTCTTGTGTAGCACAAAGAAGACTATTACTTTAAGTGTTGAATTTTAAAAGCATAACAAAAGGCAAAGGATCATCAGTGCACTTTGGTTAGACAACTATAATGTTAAAGCTTTACCTAGTAAATAGATAAGCTCCACCCATATCTTGTGGAGAGAAATTGAAGACGATTCAATATAGGATCCAAATTAAAATCAAGAAAAAGAATCTGAAAAAGATTCAAATGATCAAATTGAGTGAAGCTTTGAAAAGGTCTTAATGAAGAAGTGAATGCGGATTCAGATGAATGATATGTAAAAGATGTATTAATATTTTGATTAGTAGATAGACTTTAAAGTTAGCTAATGTATGTGCCCAACATTATAAATATGTAATGACTTTCTAAGTTTTGAGACTTATGAATGAAAGAAGTTTTAAGTTTCTTGTAATGTGTATATGGTAATGTTTGCAAAATTTTTGGAAATTCAAATTGAATGATTTAATATATTTGTGAAAGGTTGACTTGATCTTGAATTCATGAGTGAGTGATAAATGGATATAAACTTTAACCACTTATGATTATTGATCGGTTACGTGCGTCCGCATTAAAACACTGAATTTATATAATAATTTTAAACTTTAGTTTTATTGTAAGCGTTCAGGTCAGTTGAAATATTTATAGTGTTACAATGAAACACTGGAGTATTCCAAGGATCGAACCCAAAAGAAGAGGCGATTGAGCAATAACTAGCATACACAATAGAGTCTAAGTGGCTACTAATATAATTTCATTGTACGACAGTCTATAAAAGATGATTATGCAAGAAAATTAAATATTCTACCTTAAGGACTAAATTGCAAGAAATGTAAACTAAAAGGACTATCTAGCAAATGACTAATGGGGGTTGGTTGGCTTCGATGTGGTTCACCAAATCTTGGACTAGGAACATAAATTACGTAAATTACCAAGTGGCTCCATTTTATCTTCCAATCTCAATTTTACCAGCTTAGACGAATTAGGTCTGATTTATCTTCCGATCTCGTCAGTTAATCTAGGACTCAAATAGGTGTGCAACAAAATTACCTTCCGGTCTCACTTTATCTTGATATTGCCTTAGGGGCATCACTACTTAAGTTCTTAGTTCTATTCAAATTAGTCCAATTTGTTATAATTTAGTCATTTGTCCAAAGATTTTAGTTAACCCACATCTCCATCAATCAACCTTCTTAAAGGTTTAGCTACACATGCTTAAAGTAAATAAAATAAACATAGCAATGGAAAACAAGGCATCCATGAAAGCAAAGCTTAAGAAAAATATAAAAGTTGATATTTTTATGCAAGAAAACTTAAATAGCATGAAACCAAAAGCATTTAACAAATAAATATAAAGCAAGAAACATAAAAGGAACAAGCTTTGACAAATTTAAGTAAAATAAACTGAAATACATTAAACTAAAGCTTAGAGGGCCTTGAAAGCAAAGTACATAGACTAGAAATGTAAATAAACCTTAGCTACAGTCTTAACCAACTTAACTAACATAAAGAACAAAAAGAATAAGAAGTAAATGCAAAAAATAAAATCTAATCTAAGGTAGAATAAGAAAAAAATAAAAATCCTAGAAAAAGTGCAGAGAAAACTAAAAAAACCTAGAGAAAATTAGTCCTAAAACTAAGCTGATGTGTGTCTCCCTCCTCCTCATCAGCAATTTTTGGCTGTTTTGAAATGTATTCTGATGATTTTTTGTACCAAAAATACCCCTACACGATCCTTGTGTGATTGCCGGGCCGGGTAGACAAAGGTTACCCTTTTTGTTAAAGTTTGTCCCGTTGACGAAGGTGATATCGTGATACTCAGAAGAAGATATCGCAATATCTTGAGCAATATTAAAACTTAGAGTCTTCTTTAGGAGGTGGATATCGCGATACCCAAGGGGATATTGCGATACCACTGAAGGTAATCCTACATCGTAATACCACTGAAGGTAATCCTTGGTCTTCTATATTGTCGGGGGTGTCACAATCCCAGGGGTTGGATATCGTGATACCCTTGCCCTAAGTGCCACACATCACTACAGCACTTAGACACAAGTTAGGCCCCCAAATGGCACTAGTGACCAATTTGGGTAAAAAAAATAAACAAAATTGAGACATTTTCACTTATTATCTGAAAATATGAAAATAAAAAAAATAACAAAAAATTATGCTAAAAACTCTATTTTGCTCGAGGAAAAGCTCTTTAAGTGTGTTGGAAAAGCCTAATTTGCCACGTCGATTTGTGATAGATCAGTTACCTTAGGTTCTTTTGGTGCGACCGAGTCAGTAGGATTTGGAGGGAAGGATTAGAAAGTTATACTCTTGTTTAAAACTAGAATAGGGTCTAAAAATCTCCTAAACCATTTGTTGAACCATGACACCTTCAGGTAGTCAATATTATTCCTAAAAAGGATCTAAGAAATGGAATAAAATAACGTGAAAGTGAAGAAATGAATGATATTACATAGAAGAAATACTTGTGTTTATGTATTGTGGCAATAGAAACCTTATGTATTATGTGATATGATGAGTGTGGTATACTAGAATATTTCAACTGATTTTCCAAGGGAAATGTGTATGTATAAGTAGATTAAATTGGGATAATTAGGGGGTAAATTACTAGTGCAGTGAGGCCAATTGTAAAATGATGAGAATGTGAGATTTAAATGTTGGAAAATTTTGATATGGAAAAACGATTTTGTAGCACAGCGGGAAATTAATTTTTTTTCTAAAATTGAGCCTTGGTGTTATTTATAGCAATAATCTTTTACCAAATTAGTACATGTGTTTTGGGCTAAGCAAACTTGGTCATTTCCTAGCTTTCTACCAACACAATCTTCTTCGTTATTCTCAAACCCTAGGTCTGCTTAGAGAGTTGGCTATAAATTCATGTATCAATAACATAATGAAAACTTATTAATTTTTTAGTGGGGAAAAATAATTTCTCTTTATGGGCTAGAAATTATATATGAGTTCATTGGGATCTAGTGCTCTCAATGTAGATTTTCGTCATATACATTTGTAATTTTTCGAACAGATTAGTTTAATAAAATTCCATAATTCACATTAATATCTTTGATATTTTTCCTCAATGGTTTTTGCATGTAAAGAAAAATAAATAAGAAAATATTGGCGTGATTACCTTATGTTTAACTAATATTAAGTAGCATTATGTGGTCGGATTATAATGTAAGAAGATAACTTATATTAGTAGCTAATCTAAGTAGTCTATAGTTTGATGTAACAAAATTGAGCAAATCGATTTAAGGACTATAATCTCGTCTATCAAATCCAATCAGGGAGATATCTGATCTTGGCTATAGGAGTGGATGACTCTCAAAAGATACAGACATAGATATGATTGTCTGGATTGATAATAAATCATATAGAATCATAGTAGAATTAATCCTAGACCCGTTTATGGATTCATTCGCTTATGATGTTCATAGTGTAACCTACCTCAATCCTGAGTAAGTGACATAATATGTATACATGACTTGTATACTTTGATGTATTGATGGCCTGAGTTCAATTAGTAATAGAGGTGAAAGCTGGTACATTAGGTATACGACTTTTGCAGACATAGCTTCACTTACAATAGTGGAATTCATAGTCCTACAAAAGGTAAATGATATCCTCTCAAAGGCATTAGATGATTGGTGGAAAAGTAATATGGTCACGGTTTATTTGTCCAAGACAAATGATTTAATTACTGTAAGTTAGTATTTGACTTTTTTATGAAGGAAGATGTAATAGTCACTATGAGATTATATTAGATGAACGAATTTAACCCAAAGAGATTAATAATATCCTATGATAGTCAAATTGACAGAAAATATAAAAGTAGTGCACTAAAATTATTATACCAACTAAAAAAGTGTAACTTACCAATTGAGTGACTAAAGAAAAACAATTTCAATAACTTTAATGATCAAATTATAACTTTTTTTTTTTAATTAAGTGAGTAAAAGGAACCAATAATTTAAATTTACCCCTTTACTTCTAACTATTGGCTATTTGACCAAAAAGACTTTCAAATGTCAGTTTAATTATAACAGCTGACCAAGTCAGATTTCTTGTTCACTACATTTTCATTTTTTGGGTAAATTCAATAAATAGAATTTTTTGTGTAGTTACATTCCAATACCAAAAAGGCTCATTTTCCGCAATGCTTTTCGGGGAGGATAACTGCTTTCCAACCTTAAAAAAGTGCCAAACGCTTGGATTTTAGGATTGAAAAAGCGCTGTTATCAAAATATTTTTATTTATATTAATTTTTTAAAATTTTAGATTATTTTATGTTTTATGTATAATTATATTAAATTATTTAATTATTATTTAATATTATATTTAAAATTTTAAAACATTTTATGTATAATTAAATTTATAAATAAATTATTAATTATTAAAAATATTAAAAATTTTATTTTATGTATACTTATATTAAATTATTTAAATAGTATCTAAATTAATTTATCTTTAAATTCTCAATGTTAATTCTAAAATGGACATTTTAATTTCCCACTGCAATTTTTTATAATAATGTCTAACACCTTAAATTAATAAACTACACTTTTTCACAATACTTTTCAAACGTATTTTTTTCTAAACCGAGCTTTTCAAAAACATTTCTCAACCACAATAACAATGTCAAACTAACCCTTACTATGATCAATTTCTTTTAAAGAAAAAAAAACTCAAAGAAGATGAAAGATATAACCGAAAACCAATCTAAACCAACAATGTTTGAATGACTTTAGTTTATAATTTAAAAATCATCAGGAATCTAAACATTTTTTATTTTATTTAATTTATAATTAATTTTAATTTTTTATAATATAAAAGTCTTAAGGGTAAAAAAATTAATAAAAAAATGAATTAAGCCCTTAAGAAACAAACTTAATGAGTCTTTAATAACCCCTAAAAATATTAATTTGAGCCTTTCATTAACAACAGAAACAATCAATTGATCGGTTTGATTGTTAACAATGCTGACATGGCAAATGATGCTGATGTGACATGCCATGTCAACAAAATTTAAAAATTTAAAAAAATTATTTAAAAGATTTTAAAATTAATAAAATATACATCTAGAATGAACCTGGATAATCGTTTGTCCAGATTCATTTAAGAAAAATGCAAAACTATAAAAAATAATTTTAAAATTATAAAAAATAAATATGTAATAATTTTTAAAAAATCATTAATAATTTATAATAAAAAATTAATAAAAATATAATCTAAAATAAATCTAGATAAATAGTTGTCTAGGTTCAAATGAATCAAGACAAAATGATGTCCAGATTCATTCATTATAGTTATTGCAAACTATAAAAAAGTTAAAATTTGTAAAAATATTAATAATTAATTAAATATGTAAAAAAATTGTAAACCTTTACAAAGAAATTATAATTTATTCTATAAATCTAAAAATTAATATTTTTATAAACCTTTAGGAAGAAATTATAACAATATTAATTATAAAAACGATCAAATATGTATACAAATTAGTAACTTGCTTGACAGAAATTTTAGTTGAAAACTATTAATGTTGTTCATTATACCATCACCATTTATCATTCGCATGCTGCTTCATGCCCTTGTAATATTAAACCAATCCAAGCCAAGGAGGGGGTTGACAACAAAACTTTTTTTTTTTCTTTTTTTGGAACATTTGTATCGCTTTGTTATAAACTACAACTCTTTATAAATTATTAATAATATTTTATTTTTGTTTTTATATATTTAATTTTTTTAATAATTTTTATAATCTTAAATTATTTTTTTTATAATTTTGCACTCATCTTGAATGAATATTGACAACTATTTGTCCGGCTCATTCTAGATATATATTTTTTTAATTAATTTTAAAATATCTTTTTTAAAAATTTAAATTTTGTTGATGTGACATGCCATATCAATGCCTTTAACGGTCAAACCGATCAATTGACGGTTTCTATTAACAAAAAAATCTATTTTTTTTCGAGTAATTAAGAACTCAATAGGATGAACTTTTTTTTCTAATGACTTAATTGCTTTTTTATTTTTATAGTAAGGGCTTTTTTGACCCTTTAAACGAATATAAAAATAAATACTCTATATTTAAAAAGTATAATGTTAAATTTAACCTTCAACGTTTACATATTTTGTTAATTTGACCCTTATTCTTTTTTTTTTAAGATAAATTTGACCATCAACCTTTAAAAAAGATCATTTAACCATCAACATTTCAAAAAGAATTGAATTGTTTTTTTAAATCAAAATACTAACTAAAACGTAAAATTTTTAAACATGCCTTTGTAGCAATCCATATGTACTTCATGCTATTTTTTTTTGAATTTTTATGAATTTTTATATTTTTTGAATATTTTTATACTATTTGTTGGCATGATATATAAGATAAATAGTAACATGTTAACATGAAATACATGTGGACTGCTACGCGAGTTGTCATGGCAACATCGTTAAAAGATCAATGTTTAAGTCAGTATTTTCGTTAAAAAACGATTTGGCTATTTTTTAAGAGGTTAAGGACCAAATTTAACTTTTAAAAAAAGAATAAAAGACAAATTAACAAAAGATGTAATCGTTGAAGGCTAAATTTAACATTGTCTATAATTAAAATAGTAAAATTATCTTTAAAATAATTTATAATAATAAATTAAAAAAATACTACAAAAAAAATAAGTTTTTAGGCTTAATAGTAAAAAAGAATCTCAACAAAAGATCAATTAGGCTCTCATGAAAATTTTGTACACAATTAAGCTTTTAAAGATGAAAAATTAATTAATCAAGCCACTCTATTAATGTAAACCAAGTTTAACTGTTAAGTTTTGCTGGCTAATGGACCAATCAAACAACACATGGCATCCAATAAACATGTGGCAAAATGTGATTTTTTTAAATAATTATTTTTAAAATAATTTATTTTAAGATTTTTATTTTTTAAAATATTCGTTGATGTTGCATTTCACCATGTACATGTGGATGCCACATTTCATGGTCTGATTGATTTATCAACCATATCAACAAATGTTAACAAAGAGGTGTGATTGATTAAATTTTCATCTTTAAAGGCTCAATTGAATGCAGAATTTTCTTTTTTTTTTTTTGTTTTTATTTTTGTTTTTGCTAAGAGCCTTTTATCACTAATAATTTATTTTTTATTTAATCGAAAATTTACTTTTTAAAGAAATATTTAAGAAAAGGATGAAACTTCATCGAATAATATTAAAAAAGCATAAAACAAAACCAATTTCTCAAAGCAAAGTTAAAAAAGAAACCCTAAAACTCAAAATTTGTATGGAAAAACCAAAAACAAAATTATCACACACTCTTTGAAATTACATTAAAAAAAAAAAAAAACCAAACCCGTCCTAGAAGGATGAAGTTAGTACCACTAGAATTGAGAAACAAATTACATTAAAAAAAGAGTTAAGCCTAGAAGGATGAAGTCAGTTCCGCTTGCGTTGAGTACAAATTACATTAAAAGAGATTTTGTATAATAGAGCATATAATGATCTTATAATACCAATGAGTACATATGATTCTATATAAACAACAGCATCACATGATATAAACATTCATACGCTTTGTATCGTCAACAAAAAAAAAAAAAAAAAAAAAAAAGGTAAAGCCAATGGTAAAACTCGAAGAAGAAAAATGTAATATTCCTACATCTTGGTTCGGAAACCGACTATTGAATCAAAAACCAAAAAAAATTACACATTTAGCATTTGATATTGCTGTGGAACGTAACTTTTGACATAAAAACCATCTCAATCTGAATACTTTAAGTGGAACTCAAAAGCATGTGTGTTAGAGCACTTCCAACGGTAACTACAGTAGGGCCAATGTTCTCAAGTTTTTGCCAGTGAAAGCCACGAAAATAGTGTAGAATACAGGGGAGACATGCACCGTTCACTGCATCCTAACATCGTAGCATGCAAATCCACACCAATTTAGATTTTTAACCAAGCAATTTGAACATTTTGAAACTCCGATCATCATAGCAACGCAACTCCAAACCTTAAGATAAATGCCTGAAATTTAGGGCAAAAAGTAGTATTAAATATGACCGCATGCACTATAATGGTCGATGACTAACCGTTAAGGAAAGACATAAGTTCAAAGAATATCCGAATACAGAAAATTACCGGTAAAGTTTTAGCAAGGGATACAACGGTGTAGCACACACAGTTCCAACCTTCTAAAGCATCACCGACATAAAAGCCACTCTCCAAATGTAAATTATGTCTATGCAGTATATAAACTCAAAACTACATTTCAAAACATCATTTGTGATATCCACTTCTATAGGACAACCAGGAAGGAAAGAACATTAATATCCCCATCTTGATTCAAGAAATCTATGAGATCTTTCAAGTTTCAAGGAGAAAGGAACCAGCTTCAATAATCACTAACAAGCTTATAAAAATTCCATGATCCACATATTTTTTTTCAAATTATTTGCAAAATAGTAAAGATTAAAACAAAAAATTAGCATTAAATTCATCAAGAAGATGCGAAGAAGAAAAGAACCCTAAGCTAGAAAGAACTCAAAACTACATTCTGTCACAAACAAGGTACAATATTGTAAAGATTAAAAAAGATTTAAATGGAGGGAAGCCAAGCTCTAGACAATTTTTTCTGCCTATAGCACCAAAAGTATCTAGCTGGAACAAAAACCCTTAAATTTTATAACTTTATTTAAGCCCATATACTTTCATTACACAGAAGTAAGGCCTTAATCTGTTACTTGCACTCAAACATTTAATCTTTAATTTTACCAAAGAAGCCTTTAATTTTCAACTTATACCTAGATAAGCCGTTAGCTTTAATAATATTTCATTTGATATAAGGGCTTATTTGAGTACAAACAAAAAGAAAAGGAATAAGTTCAATGAATGTATAGAAGCTTATATAACTTATAAAGGTCGGGAGCTTTTTCAATAGTTCAACCAAAATATTCAACGAATAGTGCCAGACAGCAAGGCTAAGGATTTTACCCTTTCAAGAACACAGTTACATATCGTGAGCTGTTGTAGAAGATGAACCACATCAACACAATGACCAACATATCTTCCATGGTTTAAGAACTGACAAATGGGATATGAAAATGGTACAAAGACATAAAAACTGTTGTGATGCACAAATAAGCTAATAGGATCCTCTGCCGCTATTCTAAACTCACAGAAAAGGAAGCCAAAGTTTCTTGAAATACCAGTGTCTAAAACGTCATTAAATTAAACATCGGGAAGAGTTAAATTGATGACACAACCGATCAGAAAATACTAGACAACGCAAGACAGCTCCTTGTATAACTATATCAGTATAATCCGGTCACAGGCTTAAAAAAATGACCATGCTTTGACTTTTGTTAGGTAATAGATGAACAAAAAAATACTTCAACCACCTTTGAAGTGTGAAAATCCTGAGACAGATTGGATCTCTTTAGGCAAGAGAAATAGCAAAAAGGATACTGAAAAGGCAACGCTCCCACCAATCCAACATGTAGAGTCCAAAGGTGACATTGTATAGAAAGATCTTGCGTTGAACCCAGTTCATACCTGTAAACCTATGAATTGAAAAAAAAGAAATCCAACTTCATGGCGAAAGTCATTACAATGATTAAATACCTTAAAGGAAATGTTGAAACCATGTAATTTATAATTCAAAATTTCCGTCAAAAGCAACTTATATTTCTCACTATAACGCCATGAAAGCATATATTCTATATCATTATCAGAAAGAAGTGAGAAACCACAATATCTAAACCTTATCGTATTACTTAATTCACTGGTGCTTTTTGAACCAATAAAGCAATTTATCGAGCAAATCATGACGGAAACTATTATCAAACAACTTCAACAAAATTTCAGATGCAATCCAAAGCGACGAAGCTTAAGTTATTTGGATCAAATGGAAGTAAAAAATTACATGGAAGAGTTAAATGGATAGAAATTCTGAGGGTAAATTGAAGGAATTCAACGCTTATTTAACAGAGAAATTGCTACTGATTTCTCGAAGATATAAGCAAAATCTTGATGTATATAGGAATCAAAAGCCTACCTCACCGATGCAGGCGCCGTTAACGGTTCCGATGAACGGGTCGAGAGTGAAGAGATTCTCTGAGATTTGCTACAGCAATTAGCTAAGAAGCTTAACCCACCAATTCTATATATATATATACATATATTTGAGAAAAAAAAGAAAAGCTTTAAAAAAGGCTTAACCCACCAATTCTATATATATACATATATTTGAGAAAAAGGAAAAGCTTTAGAAAAGGCTTAACCCACCAATTCCAAATACCTCAGTAAATCAAACCATTCACTCTATTTAAAAAAGGTTTTACTCATAATTTAACCCCCATTTTTTTTTATCCCATTTTAATACTTAAATTTTAAGTTATTATCCGTTTTGATTTCAAAAAGCAAACTATTTTAAAAAAATTGATCAATTCCAGTATGCCACATCATCGATGATATAACAGGTTAATTAATGATATGACACGTTGATTGATGACATCACAATTTGACTGATTATATAGTATATTGGCCAATTTTTATTAGGTACTGACCAACATTAATCGGCCATTGATTCATATTAATATGCCATTGATTTGTCAAAAAATCATTAAAAATTATTTAAATTTGTAAAATTTTGTATATAAAAAAATTATAATAATTATTTAGAAATTTTAAATTTATTTAAAAAATATATAAAATTATGTATTCTCCAAATAGTATAATTTAAATATTAATTTTTAAATATTCTTTTAAAGGTTTTATTTACAATTGAGTCCTTAAACTATACACATTTTTTATTTTGGTACCTATTTTTTTCTTATGTTGGTATCTAAATTTTGTATCATTTTCTATTTTGGTACCTAAAAGATGATAACATTTAAAAAAGTTGGCCAATCAAAATGCACCACATCATCCATGAGATGGCAGATTAATTGATGATGTGACACATTAACCTATGATATGGCAAGTTGACAGAGTATTGATGAGATATTGATTAGAGTTGACCAACCAATTTACTCACATTGACAAGTTGTTGACCGATCAATAAATTATTAAAAATGTTTTAATATCATAAAAATTTATTAAAAAATGTAAAAATTATAAAAATTAGTAAAACATTATTTAGAAATTTTAAAAATTATTTAAAATATATATAAATTATTTTTTTAGTAGATAAAGAGTAGGCAATGCCTAATTGCTAACTGGACAAAGCCGTGGAACTGCGACTCCCAGTATACTGCTAGATCAAGCTGATTCAAGGACGATGACATCTCCTCAAGAACATGTAATCCAAATGACACACTTAAAGCTAAATCCGCCAAGTGACATGTACACTTAAAAATTTTAAAAGTTATAAAAATTCTTAAAAATTTGTAAAAATTGTTTAGAAAACTAAAAACTTTGTAAAAAATTATAAAATTGCAAATTTTTAAAAATATAAAAAATTGTGAAAATCATTAAAACTTTTAAAATTTGCAATCATTATTTAAAAAATTATGAAAGTCATAAGAATTTTAAGAAATTGTAAAAAATTATAATTTTTAAATTATAATATTCTTTTTACAATTTTTTTTTAAAACTAGCTTCTAATATTCGAATTCAATTTTTTTTTCTAATTTAAAGTTTAATTCATTTGCTAAAAATTTTAATTATACTGAAGCCTAATTAAGCAAAAACTAATCATTGTCAACCCATGGGCATGATGAATCTTCAGTCTCTTTACTTGAACAGATATTGCCATCTTTATCATAATAATTTTCCTAAATTTAAAAAAAAATCTTAATATTTTTATAATTTTTAATCATTTTTAAATTTTTTAATAATTTTCACAATATTTTAAATTATTTAATGTTTTTTACATTTTAAAAAGAATTACATTTTTTTATAATTTTTAACAAAATTTTAAAGAATTTTTAAATTTTTAATATTTTTAAATAATTTATATATTTTAAAACAAATTTTAAAATTTTCTAAATATTTTTTACTAATTTTTATAACTAGTTAATAATTTTTTTCAAGATTTTTTAAATAATTTTCTAATTTCTAAATATCTTTTAATTATTTTTGACCGGTCAACAACTAGTTAAGATTTACCAATGCTCGATCAACGTGCCACATCATCGTTCAATCTACCATGTCATCAAAGATGTGGCATTCTAATTAGGCAGGTTTTTTTTAATGTTGTTAGCTTTTAGGTACTGAAATGGGTAACGATGCAAAGTTCAAGTACCAAAATGGAATAAAAAAGTTTAAGTATCAAAGTGAGAAAAGGAGTATAGATTAAGGGCTAAATTATGAATAAAGCCTTTAAAAAAAGTAGCACACAAATTAGTATCTAAATTATACTGTTTTCTCAAAGTTGATACCGCTATTAGTTAAACCATTAACTCTATTTTAAAAGAAAGGCTTAATCCACAAATTAATACCAAAACTATACCATTTTTTTTTCAAATTGGTACCTGAACTTTTTTTTGTCACAAACAATATCAAAACTATTCTTTTGTTACCCATTTTACACCAAAATGTTATATTTGATAAAAAAATTCTAGCTAATAATAGATTGTCATGTCATAAAACTTGGCAATGCCAGCCATGTTCGAAATTTACTTTCTCAAGATTGAGACTTGAAATTGAGATGTTGGGAATTAATTTTTTTTTTCAAACTTCACCCCCCATTTCAAGATGTTGTGAGTATTGTAATATTGCTGCCTAACGTGGAGAAAAATGATTGCCGGGGTAATTTTTGTCCAACACCAACACTAATTAAAATATAATGTCTAAGGGCATTTTAGTCATTAAAAACTGGGTTGTAATCCGCTTAAAAGCCTCTTTTGGTTTAGAGAAAAGGGGGAGTTGTAGTTTTAGGTTAGAGAAAGCTTTTAGTTTTAAGGTTTCTTTCATTTTTTTTAGTTTAGGTTTTGGGTAGTTTTCTTCTCCATAGTTGTAGGATTTAGTTTTTCTGCAACTTCTTTATTTTCCTTGCATTTTCTTAGTTAGTTAAGTTAATTTTTACTGTAGCTTAGGTTTATTTACATGTCTAGCACCTTAAATTTTGTTGTAAACACATTTTAATCTCTAGTTTAATATCATTAAGCTTGTCTACCTCTCATCTGTTAAAAATTATAGCTTTAGTGTTCTTGGTTATTCCTCTTACTGCCATTTTTATTGTTTTTAAGTTTCTCTAAGAAAATCCTATCTTTCATCTTTACTTTCTTGAGTTCGATGTTTAGGGTTATTATGTTTGCTTATTTGAAGTTTGTTAGTTTAGATATGTTAATAGGTAACTAAATCCTAGGGGATTGGTTGATGGAAATGTGGGTAAACTAATTTTTGGGTTAGAGACTGAATTGAATTACCTCAAAACTTAAGGTTGATGCTCCCTAAGAGAAAATTTAGGTAAGTGAGATCGAGAGGAGGTTCTATCAGGCGCCAATTCGTTGGTCTCAGATTAGTTTGTGAGGTCGAGAGATAAACTAGACTAATTTATCTAAGTTGGTAAAGTTGAGACCGAAAGGTAAAATGGAACCAATTTAGGAGTTTAAACAATTTAGATCTCTAATTCAATAATTAATCAACCACATTGAAGTCAACCAACCACAGTTTGTTATTGATTGTTTAATCTTACAACTTTACATACTTTATGATTTCATCATTTTCTTAATTTCTTAGAAAATTAGGTTAATCACTTTCAAATTAATGGTTTGTCGTACTATACTAATTCAATAATTAATCAACCACATTGAAGTCAACCAACCAACCTCTTTATGTGCACGCTTTTAGCTAGAATTTGCTTAATCACCGACTCTTATGGGTTTGATCTTCAAAGTACTCTTGTACCTCATTGTAGAAATATATTACAATTGACCTGTCACACTTGCAAACATCGCACGTAGTAATTCTCATTCTGTTTTCGTTTTAGTATTGATTCTCAGCCTCGGTGCATGCATGCTGGGGCGAGCGATCATAATTCAATTCAATGCCATTCCATCAAAAACATTAAACATATACATCATTCATATCATTCCAAATACATATAGTCATTTGAGCATAATCTCATAATACTTATATGTCATTTCCCTTTTAAACTAATCTAATAGCCCGGTGAACTATAATAAATAGATCCGGATACACGGGTAACTACACCACAACAAAGGGCATTAAAATGCTAATAGAGGCACCTAAGTGCAAACTCGTACAAGCGCACAAATATCCCTATTGGCATGACAATTGTATCCTATCCTTTAAAAATTCACTCGAGCACAATTAACTCGTTTAACCATTTCTTTACAATTCAATCCTTATATCACCTTTTTGTACCAATTTGTAAATAACTAATATTACATACACACATACACAAAAATTATAATTCAAGTACATATAAAAATTAAATATATCCATACCATATGAACTTACTTAACAAAACTCAGCAAACAACTTGAATCGTAGGTACTATTCAACAATTTTTTCCTTTTCCCCGATTATCCTCGACTTGATTCAAATCTTGATCTATACAATAATTTAATTTCAATCTATCAATTCCAATTGTCCTACAACATCCAAATATATGCATATGGCATTTTAATTTCATTTTAAAAAGGTTCCCTAAAATTTTTTATTTTATTCAATTTAGTCCCTAAAACTGAAATTGTTATAACTTTCAAATTTGAGCCTCTATTTTGAAATTGATCTCAATTTCATCCTTCTACAAACCACCAAAACCTATAATTACAAAAAATTCATGCCAAATTTGAAATTATTGCACTTTAGTTCCTATGTTCAAAACTAATTATTTTCACTTTACAAATTAGTCAATTTTTCATTACTAAGCTTAAAATCTAACCAAATAACATCAAAAAATTCAAGAAATCATCAATGGTAAATTTGGAAACTTTAACAATTTTTCAAAATAGTAGCCAGGCTAGCTAAATTAAGCTCTTGAGATCTCAAAAATATAAAAATTACAAGAAATAGACTAAAAACGACTTACCAATTAAGGACTAAAGTATGAAAAAATTGAAACCCTATTTTTTTTTTCTCTTGAAAGGAAAATGTTTCTTTTTTTGCTTTTAAATTTTCCTTTTATACTTGGATTAAAATATAATATACTTTAATTAATTACTTTAAACTTAATTAACTTATAACTAAGCATGATTAAGCAACCATAAGTGGGAAATATTGTCATCCACCACCAACATTCTATATAAAAAGATTAATTTTCCATATTGAACCCTTAGCAAATTGAAAATTTGTAGCGATTAAATTTTTATGACTTTTACGATTTAGTCCTTAAACCATAATTAACTATCCATTCAACAAAATTCCTAAACCACAATTCAGTATCATGCTATAATAAACTTGAAAATATTTAATAATAATATTTACGGACTCGATAATCGGAAATGGGTTCCTAAACCACCGTTTACGACATCACTAAAATGGGATATTATATATGTCCAGAAGCATTTTTTTTGATATTTCGCAATTTACTTAATCATGAAGTCAATTAACAAGAAGTACCATGATTGAAAACTCCTTATTATATACTATTTGCGAAAGCAATTCATCTAACTACTTTGTCCAATGACCTCATCATGTGTGTGTTACCCTCATATAATATCCTTGATTCTTTTAAGTTAAATTTGTTCACTCAATACAATCTTATTTTATCTCATTGTCACCTATGTGTCTTCTTAATGATTAATCTGGTCACTGCCAACTAATGGCTATGGTAAATTACTCATTCAAGAACAAGCAACCCATGGCCACGTCCATATGTATCAATCCAAACAATGCCAATGAGAGGATATCGTTAAATAGTTAATAGAATTATGAATTCCATTTTTGCTAGTAAAGCCATGCCATACATGAGTCATGTACCCAACATACTAGCTATCATCTCAATCATCTTTATAACATAAGCCTCCACTTATATCAAAGCACATCAGTTACATACGCATGGCCAGTGATTAACTCAGGATTTAGATAAGTCACACCATGAAAGTCACAAGTGAATCAATTCAAAAATGGATTCAGAAGTAATTTCAACTTGGGTCCAGTCCAATGTATTATTCTTCTAATAAGTACATCTATATCTCTACCGGTGGAGTCAACTATTACGATAGCCAAGACTAGCCATCTCTCTAATTAGAATTGTAGACGACATAATAATCCTTCTAAGTATTTGAATCAAATGCTCACTTTGATTCTTTTATGGGATTACGGACTCGTTTAGATTATCTACTAAATTAAGTTATCTTTCTCGCAATATAAACGTTCGTACAGTGCGACTTATCATCAGTTCGAAGTTAGACAACCAATGAGCTAATATTTGCTTGTCATAGTTTTGCTATGTATGCAAAGCATGAAAGAAAAAAAACACAAAAGATATAATAGTGAAATGTGAAATTAACTTTGTTCATTTATTCATTATTCAAATACACAGAAAATAGTTACATGTTTACTACAATATGAGCACATTTCCTAATAGTTTACTGCCCTGAACATCGCCGCCTCCAAAACCCTTTTGATCATCGTCAAACGAAGCCTCGATCTTGTGTCCAAACTAAATAGTAACCACCAACCACCACCTTATCACTACGCCGAGCACCATTGCTGCTCAAACCAAAATCAATCACCCGACGATAGCTGAATACCTCCGGCCATCCCTTTTATGCTTATTGATGAGTAAGACTACCTCCAACACTCTAAAAACGCATACCAAAGTTGCTCATACGAGCCTTTCTTATAACACCCTTATCTGTTTCCGTTACCAGAATAGGATACAATATGTTAGCAGTCAAGTTGGAACAGTTAATAGTAATTTATATTCAATAAGCAATTTAATCTCATAATTACAAGTAATATTCAGTGTGAAAGAGGTTACTCAATCTCGGTTTTAAATTGATCTTTTGAAGTTCTAAAAATGAGTCACAGGCATCGACCGTGTAACTTACTGATTTAGATCACACGGCTGTGTCGCAGACCATGTGTCAGCATGTATAACAATTGAAATATCTTCACATGACCATGTTGCAGGCCGTGTGTCTGCCCACATGAAAATTGCATCTATATTGTTTTTACACACGTCCTGAGAACACGGCCACAGGGGTTGCCTGTGTGCTTCACACAGCCCTATGACAGCTTGTGTCCCAGGCCATGTGAGCCTAAAATAACCAATTCCTTATTGTCAGGTACCTATACACTTTCAAATACACATTTTGAAAGGTCCAAACCAACTTCAAACACACCCAAACATGACCATAAATTCATTCTATATATCATACATTTTGTCATCATTAACACCCTAATAAATCTCACCACAATTCACCCTTAACTTTACAACCACAATCACATTATATCTCTAAACAACAAACATCCATTTCATTACAAGCTTTAAGTTAACACATGACATATCACTTCATACCATAACCATTAAGACACATTTAGGTAGTAAGAAGGAGATCAGAAGTCATTTAAGTACACAACATGTTATAGCATTTTACTCAAAACTAGGTATTTAACATTACTATACGAAGGGGTCCTAGTACATGCCATATACCAAACCCGAGAAATTAAGTCTACTAAGATTCCTGGATAGTGTGATTCCTAGCGTTGACTTGATCTTCTTAGCCTTCAAAATGTAATCTACAAAATAAACAAAATACAGGTAAGCTTTAAAGAAGCTTAGTAAGTTTGTTTGGAATCTAATAAACTTTTCAAATAAAACATAGGTTTAATCAATATTAACATAAAGATTTCCATTATACACAACTTATAACAGTAATTAACAACCAATTCAATAATTCAGTATACTCAGTGGACATTGCTCGATTTAGCTTTTAATCAGTATATCAATAGATTTCTACTCTTTTGAGCTTCAATCTGTATAAGAATAGGATTTTCTTGATTGAGCTTCATTTAGTATAACAGTAGGATTTACTTGATTGAGCTTCATTCAATATAACATTAGGATTTGCTCGATTGAGCTTCTTTCCGTACCATTAGTAGATATGGCTTGGTGGTGCATACTTCCAATATATAATACAACATTCATTAAGATCATATTAACAAAGAATGTAAGTATTTTAGAAGCACAAATAAACGTACAAACTTCCTGGATTGATTTGCAAAAAATTCTAAAGTACAGGTCTACTCCGCAATTTTCCCTTTTCTACGATTATCAGCATGTTCTTGATCTAAACATAATAATTTCATTCCATAATTAGAATAACAACATAATTTGATCCTTTCATGCAATTAGGTCATTTTTGGAAAATTACCTACTTGCCTCTCAACTTTTCATTTTCATTCAATTCAGTCCCTAGGCCCTAATCATACAGATTACCCATTTTTCCTTAACACCCATGATAACCCAATGTTCTATAATTTCATATCAGCCCCCCATTTGCAATAATTTCACCTCAAGTACAAGCAATTTATCATTAAATCAATTTAGTCCCTAAACATAAAATATCATCAAAAATCACTTTTCAAAATAATTAAATCTAACAAAGTTTCATATTTCATCACAAGCTTTAGGAAATAACTTTATTCATCAATGGAAACTTTTATAAATTTTAACAATTTCACAAATTGGTCCTCGATTTGGCTAGGTCAAGCTAATACGAACTCAAATATATAAAAATTATTAAAAACGAGCATCAATACTTACCAGATCAAAGCTTGAATAAAAAAGGAACAAAAACCCTAGCTCTCTACCTTTTTCGTGGAGGAGATGAAGAAAATTTCTAATTTTCTTCTTAAATTTTGGTGTCATTTATTATGTACACCATGGTATTTTTGTAAATATTTTAACTTTCTTAATTAAGCCTTAATTAATCTAAGATTAAGCCTCATTAAACCATTCACTTAAGCATTGCATCATTAATTTCCACTCACTAAATTCCCAAAAGGCTAATTTATCCATTTAGCCCCTTTTAATTATTAATTTTTGCAGTTTTTACGATTCAGTCATTTTGTTTATTAAACTATCTAAACGATAAAATTTCTCAACCAAAATTTAATATGACTCTAAAGACCTTGTAAATATATTAATTAAACAATATTTACAAATTATTTCGTCAAAATTATGGTCTCAAAACTACTATTTCAGACACTACTGAAAATCGGGCTGTTACATTGCCCTCATCTTATCAATCTCAAAGCCAACATAGAAAATGTCGGCATCACAATTGACTCGACAAGGGAATGCTCGTTTTACCTATTTTGGAACCCGATTTACACGAACATTTGACGTTCAACAAAGCGACAAAAGGAAAATGGTATGCTAACCTCTACTACAAATCTATTACACATTGTAAGCATGTTCATGAGCTGACTTTAGATGCTTTGAATATATGTAGTGACATACTTAAATTGATTGAGAATATTGGTTGGCAACACTATTTTATGATTAATTTTTCAACATTTAGCTCGCTCGTGTGTTTTATACCACTTAAGAATTTAAAATGCCTACGAATTTTATGTTGAACAGTACTGGTGTAGTTACATTCTGTCTAAGGGGAAAGCACTTTAAATTATTGATTACTGAGTTTAACATTGCATTAGGTTTGATCACTAATGACTATGCACTTATCGGTGAATACTTGAATAGTTTATTTGATTATCATGAGTCATTTGACCCCTATGGACTTTATTGAGAATGGACTAGAACTTATAAGGTATCGTACGATCCTAGCAAATTTAAGGACATTTTCCTTCAAGATCCAGTTTTAAAATATGACCATTGATTCCTTGCTATCTCATTTTTCCATTGAAAGGATTCCTATAATGTGTTAATGAAAATCAAGTTTTATTTCTTTTGGTGCATACAGACGAAAAAGAAAGTTAATCTTGGTTATTAGTAGCTTCCCAATTTGTTAGTGTTGTCGAAAACAGACGTCATCTCATCTTAAGTTTTTAATTACTCAGATTGCATTGCATAAACACTTGCTTTACTTTCACGATAATGATTTGCATGTTACTTGTGAGATGATGTCTTTGGACTTGACATATTTGGAAGGGATGGGTTTGCAGGGCAAATCGAATGGTACATTCTATTTTCTTCCTATGGTTTCTATTTTGTTACGACGTACTCAAATGACAAAAAATGATTAGAAGGACATTGACGCTTCTTTTGCAACACATTGGGATACCACAGTGCGTTAGCTTGATAGGATTGAGGCAAATCTTACGACACTCTTTTCTATCCTCAATTGTACATTGCCTTTTCTTCCATCACCATAAAATTAAAAGAGAGAAGGAAGTTTCCTCTTCAAACTTAATACGTTCATTTATTTTTGTTGTGATACATTGTGGAAAATGTATGTATTAAGTGGAGTAGATTGAAATGACTTGTTAATTGATATATTTTAACTGCCAATGGTGAATTGTGTCATTAGTTGCTTAGTCTTTGAGCATGAATTGCATTTTTCATTTTTTAAGTATGTTATTTTTATTTGGTTAAGTTTGAGGATCACTTTCTCAATTCTTTCAAGCATCTAGATATTTGAAATTTTTTGAGCCGATGACTTGATTTTGATAAGAAAACACATTGGTTCACTTAATTTATAATAGCTCAATTTTCAGTGGTGATGGAACACTAGTTTTGGGACTATAAATTTTATTGTGTAGACTCGTAAATATTATTTTTAGAATATTTATACAGTCATTATAGTCGTATTAAAATTTGGTTAAGAAATATTAATGTTTAGTTTTAAAGAAAAAGGACTAAATTGAAAAAGATGCAAAACTTGCTAATTATAGCAATTAGATGATGAAATGGTGTAATTATTAATTGAGAAAGGACTTAAAAGATAATTAAGCCTTAAATAATATAGTGGGATGGCAAATTGAAGGAAAATGACAAAATAATGAAATTATAATGGCAAACTTGTAATTTAGTTAAGATTAAAACAAAATTAAGTAAAAAGAAATAGGTTTCTTCTTCATTTTACATTTTCATAGCCGAAATTCATGGTTTTTCAAGCTAGGAGAATTGGCCAAGAAAATTGTTATGCATATGAATGAATTTCTTACCCGTTTCTTGTAATTTTTATATTTTTGAGATCGTTGCAACTAGGTCCAACTAGCCCGTACCTCTGTTTCTGATTCTGTTAAAAATTTCGGAAGTTTCCATTATTGAATATTGAATTTTTTATGAATATTATGTATTTGGAGTCTTTATTGTGCTATTTGATGAATTTGTAAAAAGATTTTTATTAAATCTTAATTTTAGGATTAAACTGTGAGAATGTCAAAATAGTAGGGTTTGATAGTAAATCTTAGGTTTATTAGGGGCTTTTTGAGGGCCTATAATATTTGGATAGATTATTGATTTGAGAAAATTAGTTAATTTGATGAATTATCTAATTAAGGGATTAAATTGCAAAAATTGTAAAAGTTTAGGGTAATTGTGCAAATTCAAAAAAAAGGATATTAATTGTAAAATAGATTGAAATGAAATGTATTTTAATAAATGAGTAATTTTATGTTTTAGATCAAGATCCTGTATATACTCGTGAAAAAGGAAAAATAGCAGAATAGTCCCTAGACTTCTGCAATGACTACAATTCAGTCCAGGTAAGTTCGTATAGTTAAAATTTAATAGTTGTATTAATTGGTGATTGGTATTATATATATTCTATTATTGGAAATGAATTATTGTTTGAATTATAATATTGAATTTGATATTCGGTTTGAATTAAACGCAAGATTTGAGTACATTCATGATTTGGTGTATGACGAGGGTTTGGAGTAGAGATAGTACTAGAGGGAGATATCAGTGGGTCCACCATTTGTTGCGAACTCTCGCATTTCACTTTCTATTTGGCTTGATTGGGTGGATCAACTCTCACGAGCTTCTGTTAAGCTCTTATAAGTTTTTGTTCAGCTCTTATGAGTTTCTATTCAGCTCTTACAAGCTTTTATTCAACTTTTGAACTTCTGTTGGCGTATTCGGGAGGACCAGCTCTTATGAGCTTCTGTTAATGATGTACTCTTACCCGTAAGTCGTTCTTTGAATAGAAAATCTCGGTAAGGTGATTTATTTAACTAATTTGAAAGACATGTTTTTTATTTTTGTATTGATTTGAATACGAATGTATTTATCTTTGAAGTTGTGAATGACAGTGAGTTATTTTGGATGATTTTTATTGTTTGATTTATTATAGTTAGTTTGGTAAGATTTTCGTTTAACTCGTCGAACTTACTAAGCTTCATTAAGCTTACTTGTATGTTTAATGTCATTGTAGATTTTTGGAAGGTTGGACGATCTGATCCGCACTCAAGTCACACTATTCAGTTTATCTCGGTAGTTTTTGAAACGTTTAATTCAGATTATATGGCATATATAGGCTTTTGTGCTGTTTTGGGTAATGTTTAGCTTATGTAAATGTTATGAATGATATTTTGTGCAAATAACCAATTTGCAAATGGTATGAGAATGAGGTATAGTTGTTATGCTAGCATGTGTGGCTTACATATATTTAAATTGTTGTAATTTTGGTAACTTGGTTAGGTATATTGATTTGGTATTGCTTGAATGAGTTGATGGATTGAATTAATGTGTATTTTGAGGTAAAGTTGTATATAATTGTGGTACCAATGAGGGTATATTGGTTAGGCACATATTAGGTTGGTTTTGATGTTTTTTTGACCCGATTAATGTCATTTTGATTTGGTATTTTGGTTAGTATTTGAGTTTCTTAAGGTCCAAGCAATTTGAAATGGTAAACTTGTGTTTTAAGGTTAATTTTGAGGCCACACGGCCTAAGACACGGGCTTGTGCCTTAGCCGTGTGTAGCACACGGTCGTGTGACACGGATGTGTGTCCCCTGTAAGTTCAAGGCATGCAAGTCAGGCTATTACACGGCCTAGCATACGGCCTGGCACACGGGCGTGTGAGATCATTTTGAATGGTACATGGCCTGGCACAAGGGCATGTGGTTTGGCCGTGTGACCCAAGTCAGTGAGTTACACAGGTACGGACATGGGCTGAGACATGGCCGTGTGTCCCTATTTCGAATGTTCACACTGCTTGAGGCACAGGTGTGTGTCTCAGCTATGTAAGCCACACGGCCATGTGACCCCTATAATCTAAATTTTTTCAACTTTTTCCTAAAATTTTCAAATGTTTTTTATTTAGTCTCAGATTGTTTCTATAGTATTTTTCGGGCTTCGAGGGCTCGATTAAGGGACATTGTGGATGTATTTGAATGAAATTTAATTATGTTTGTATTAATGTATGTTTTGAATGGTTTAATATTTCGTTTGTCCGGTAATGCTTCGTAACCCTATTCCGGCAACGGATACAGGTTAGGGGTTTTTCATAATTACTTCGGATAATAATTGTGTGTGAAATTGAATGCTCTGTGATATTGGTTTTTACTAAATTTATCGAGACACCTTAACTGTAAGGATTCTTTGTTGTAAATGACTTTTTGTCCTATTTTGTGTTTAAATTTTTTTTTGAAAAAAATGAAAAAAAATCAATAAATACTCCATTGATTGTTTAAATTATGAGTAAAGTTTTAGAATTGCAGCCAGTCGAATAACCAGAGTCAAGTGCTTGGGTTGTCATCTATCTTCGCGTCAAAAGATTGATTGACGTTCTAACTTATTCACTTACTCCACTAATCTTGATAATTATGAGAAGAGCTAGTGGTCATCTAGTGTGACACTCCAAACCCGGACGAAACAGGCTGACTCGAATCCAAAGCGACACATTAGTCACCAAAGTGACTCTCCAACACAATATCACCTAAAGCACACTCCCAACCTTATAACACCTCAGTTCTAACTAATAACTATCTAATCTAATTACAACTAATAAACAACATGTGTATAATAATTTAAAAATTCAAAATCATGCTTAACAAACAACAATTAAAACATACAATGGACTTACCTTAGTCACAAAACTATCCACTCCTTGACAAACTACGATTAAAATGTATGAGTGAAAATTTCATGCTTGAATCACCATGTTATCACTTAGCGACATACAATACTACACTCAATATTTAACCATAAAACCAAACATAAAAGCAAAAAACAAATATAACATCTCAAAATTAATATCCAAATGTAAGTCTCAAACATCCATTACATGTGTATCAAATTGTCCCAATTGAATGCCACAATGTCTTCTAATGTATCTATAGAAAATTCCTTAATCTATACTACCAAGTAGCCTTAAACTTGGACCAGCCTTGCCCTTGCTCCTTGACTCCCCAAAGCTGGAAAAACTCTGCACAAAGCTATGAGGATGTGAGCTGAAAAAGCTTAGTGAATGGCCATAAATTCAATAAGCAAATCACACCAAAGACATACTTAAACCAAGACAAATCATATATCAAAATTCAGGTATATGATCCATCCTTTCAACTATATTTTCACACTTAATTATGGCATTCAATTGAATGAAATTTCCAGCAGCAATGTAACATCATAACATCATAATTTCACATGTTATTCCATGAGTAAAAATCACATTTATTATGGAATATGAAAACATAATATATTTAACAAACACAATCTTATATTGGCACATGACATCTATGGCAGGCAAAATATAAACATGTGATCATGCATTGGACAAACGAACCTCCAATCTTTCAAATATCGAATTCAATACTTCAGTTTAGTGGGGCGTAGCCACACACTCCCTTATGTCGCCTCAAAATCCCCAATGATTGAGTGGAGAAAAAAACTCAACACTCCCTTATTCACTCCAGGAAAGTCAATACTCCTATAGTTGTATGCTCACAAATAACACATATAGTGGTGAGTACTCATTAATCCTATGGCATGCCATCTATATCCAATGGATCCACCGTGCAATGTTGCCAAATAACCAAACATACCAGGCATAAACACTGATATTTAAGCACTTAATTCATGATATTAAAATTTAATTTAAAGCATGTCACTTAGCAATTTTAACATCAACATGGATAAGTTCAATAAGTGTCTTTGTCCATGAATCTAAAACCAACTATAAAATCATCATCAAGTGCTCCAATATACAGTAATCTATGCTCCAATTATTAATCAATACAATTCAAATCAACCATATCAAACACTCTATTCACAGTTTCCATAAATCATTTACAAATATGCTTTCATAAAATTAAAATCAATTTTGAAATCTAAACCATGTGAGATACAATTGAATCACTAGAAACACAATTCAAAACCTCAATTTAGAAAGTAAATAGGCATGTTTACCAATTGCCTTTAAAAACCACTCACATTCACTCTTTGCTTCTCAAGCCAAAGTGTATCAAGTAGCTGTATTTGGACCTCAATTCTGATTAGCAGTGGTCCTTCCTCATTGTGGACCTTAAACAGAGGTAAAATACATGTTACAAGCTATCATTAACAATAAGAAAATAAAAAAAATCATGAACTACACAGATCTGAAACGCCTCTCTAGTCTACCTTACCGAAAACTCACGATCTAGCTGAAACACAAATTTAAACCCTAAAATGATCTTCTCTGCTCCAAAAATCATTTCTAAACATCATTCCTAATCTATCAACACAAAACCTAAGCATCAATTTCATCAAACAAACCGTTCCATAATTTTCCGAAAAATCAACTCATGTTCTTAGTTTAAAGAAAATGGATTTCTCAAAATTGATCAACTAAACGAGTTTGATCTTTTGTTTTCTAATCAAAAACCTATTAATAAACATGATTTGAGCTCAAATATCCATTTAAACTTGGATTCCAACTCAAAACCAAAAATTCACCATTGATGAATCTCATGTTCAAAAGTTAAGAGATCAAGATTTGAAAAACCATTTTAATTAATTTAAATAAAAAATAATGATTAAAACAACCTTAGAATGAATTTAGAGTTGACAAAATACCTTCAATCAATCTAGAATCACCAATATTGAAGATTGGATCAATATCTTTGAAGAACTCGAATGAGTTTTTTCTCAACTTTGGAAATCTTTTTTGGAGAATTTTGAGAGAATAAAAAATGAGATCTAATCATTGATATGTGGACTTCGAAAATGAAAAAGAAAAATGAGAGAAAATGCTTAGAAATTGGGTGAGAATTGTGTGTGAAGTGAGGAGGCTACAACGTTTTTTTGAACCGAAGAACCCCCACCTAATTTCCAAAAATTGGGGAAATTGCAATCAGGCCACTCTCACAAGTCCCTTGTTTTACTAAATAATCATTTCCCTCCAAAATTTCGAAAATATGGGTAATTTGCCATAGAACCACTCAAATATTCCCCTTGTTTTGCAAAATGGTCCTATGTAATTAATATTTTAAATTCTCTCAATTAAATCCCATTTTAATTTATTTTTCAATTCTAATTTGACCCAAAATATTTATTTTACCCAAAAAAATTTTAAAACTATAAAATTAATTTTTCTAAAAAATATTTTTATTTTCTAGAATATTATTTCCCAATTTTTAAATGAAATTAAGCTAACTAACTAATAAAAAAAACTTACTAATAAACCCGATTAACTCCTAATTTTCACTCGGAACCCGATAAACTTACCCAAAACTACTAGACCTATTTTTAGGGCCTTACATCAGGAGACATGACAAATTGAGTAAGCAGAGTGGGGCACTTGAGTTGTCATCCTTCTTCTTGTAAAAAGATTTAGTGACACTCTAGATATGCTTTTCAATTCCAAAAAAAAAAAGGAACACAAGAAAATGGGACGGAAGGTCGTTTATGGTTTTGAATTGGTTAATTTTTGTGTATTTACAATTTTCTTGTGTATATTTTGGTGTTATGGAGCCCAATTATGAAATATTATGATAAGCAATTCAAGGCTTTACAATTTAATATGAATTGATGCTATGGAGCTTAATTATGAAATATTTTGATAATTTGTGGTTGTGGGGTTGAAATTTTAATAGTGTCTAATTGCTTGATTGAATTGATTAGAATGAGTGAGGTATGCTTAAAAGATGAATGCATGAAAAACATAAGGAAAATCATTGACTGAGTGGGGGGGATTTGATATTATGCTTAATTAACATAATTTTGTTATCCATTTCAATTATTTTTGGACATGAATTCTATTGGTTTTGACATATTCTACATAGGTATAATATTGTCCAGTTCATTGGAAAACAAGTGAAATTGTGGACTAAAATGAAGATTTTGCATCAGGGTTGGAGTGGAGCACAAGATTCTTAAACATTAAGACTATTTTAGTACTTACTTTTATTATTTTCTATTTTTTAAGAGTTTAATTAGGGATTGAATTTATCTTGAAGGATAAAGAAAAATTATATATTCTATTTAGGGTTTATTATTATATAGGGAAGCGTGAGGATGAAGTCACGTATAAAACAAGAAAGGAAAGAAAGCTTTTGGCTTGATTTTTGGTTTTGAGCATAGACTTTGAATTTGGTTTTTGGCAGCCGCACAAGGATTTCAGTTTTTGGAGATAATTTTCTTTTTAATTTTCAACTTTAATTTTCTTCTCATTATTTTCTTGTTTGTTGTTTAAATTATGAGTAGTTCAATCTTTATTCTAGTTTTAAGCGGATAATTAATTCGGTAATAGAATTGTGAGATTTCGAAATTGTACGCATATTTTTTAATTTTAAATTGATATTCATTAACTCTTCGGTTTAAGAGATAAACTCAATCATTTCACAACGTTGTTTTAACATTAAAATTGAGATGGGCTTTGTGTTTGGTTCACTGAAAAACAAATTTATAGGATTAATTGAGTGAGTGATTAGATCCGCCAAGGGAGTTAATAATCAAGTTTAAACGAATCGCGCAGTTGAAGTCATTGATTTAAGCCGGGTCCTTTTAGTTTGCAAAGCTATTGAGGAATTAAATTGTGGAAACTAATTTCAAATTTATTCGTTTAGCAAGGGTTAGCAGTCAGGTTGTTCTCATAGTTAATTTCCATACAGAAGGGTCGGTGGTTTGAGGTTGTTCCTTGATCATTATAACCGACTTATGAAGGAGAAAATCTATTGTCTAGAATCTATTTGAAACCAAGTCAAAATTGTGCCTACAACAGGAGCTTTTGTTATATTAATTTACTTAATTTTATTTTTATTTTTTTATTTTTATCGCGTTCAATTTATTTCTAGTATTTATTTTTATTTAAATTTTAATTATTTATTTTATATTTAGGTTTAATCTCCCTTCTTTATTTTCATAGGTTCACATAATTTCTTGGTCGTAGGAAATAATGAAATTGATTAGTCTAGTCTCTGTGGGATCAATCTTACTTACTATACTGCAAATTTAATTTAATTTCAGTTCAAGTGTAGGAATTTATTTTTGGTAGATTTGATAACAATCCCACAATGTGGTGAAAGAGTTATGTAACAAATTTTAAAAAATTGGGATAACATCATTTTACATTTACCTATTACATACATAAATAATTATACTTGCAATATAAAAATAAATTGATGTATTCATTTATCTAAAAAGTATACAACTAAATCAAAATCAAAGTTTTATGTATACATTTAAACAAAATAAAAGTTTAATGTGTATAATTACACAAAATCAAATTCCATGTATCAAAGTACTTATTAAATTAAAGTTTATATATAATTTTAATATTTATCTCTAATTTTTAATATCTCAATTTCATCATTTCAACTAAAGTCATATTTAATTATTATATCAAAATTACCCTTAAAATGGAGCTTGTTCTAAGCAAGCATAGTGCTTGCAGGATGAAAGGAAAACTGGACCACTTTTACTAACTAATCACTGTCAGTTGGCATGGTCATTACCATATAAACAAATGCAGAAATTTGCTCCGCTAAGCATGATCAGATGTTACTTTCATGTTTTGCAAGAAATTTCTTTATTTTCTTACACTTTCTCCTCATGCATATCTCACTTGTGGTCATACAGCACAGTTCACACCAAAAAGGGAGCAAAGAGAGTTGATAATCCTTGGCAACCTCATGCTCCCTCCTACTCCATCTTTGCCATGGTAACAAGCTCACAATGATCATCAGCAGGTCACATCCACTCCTCCGTCTCTGCCAGGTGTTTAATTTTAACTATGTAAAAAAACAAGGAAGAAGATGAGAAAAAAGAGAGGAGAGAGAATGGAAAGAAAAAATAATGAAAATGTAAGAAAAATTAAAGAATAAGGAAAGGAAAAAATAAAAAATAAAATAAAATGGATTTAACAATGAAATAGTGGATTTAATAGTGGGTGCTCAAATTGATGAATTTAATTAACCGCAATGATTAAATTAATAAAAAAATTGGAGTTATCAAAATAGGAATAATTTAATTTTAGTATGACAAATGGGGTAATTTACCTATATTTATATATATCTTTAAGAATTTTTTAATTTATTATTTTAAATTTAATTGGGTAAATTCAGCTAGTTGCAAATTCATACTTGATTCACTCGATTTTTTTTTTATTATTTAAGATCTTAATCCGTATGTGTATTCATGAGTCAAGATAAAATTACTATCAAATCTACTTTTTAAAAGGTACAAGATGTCATAATGCATTTCTTATCTAACACTTGTTCAAATAAACACCTTTTTTTTCTTTTTATTTTTCTAAGACTATATAATAATTGTCAAATTTCAATTTTGTTATTTATACTATGCTTAAATTTGAAATTAAATTTCTCTACTCTAATTTTTGACATAATTTAGTACCTTAATTTTTATAATGTTATTAATTAGTCTAAACATTTTATTTAAATTCACTATTAAATGTTTTGAGAATTTTTAAGAATGGTTAAAACCATTAAAATTCACTATTAAATTTAGGTCTATTATAAATTTTTTTTTTTGTTACATAGATATTAAGTAAAAAAAAAAATTCCAATGACACTCTAAAAAATTTAACAAAAAAATTTGATGATGTTAATAACCGAATCTAAAAAATAAATAATTAAATCCTTAAAAATAAAAATACAGTAATTATATTTTATATGCACTAAGACCATAGAGATTTGAATAGTGTTTTGACCTTCAATTTTTTTTTGTCTAAAATATAACTAATTCAATGTGTATTGTGTTATAATTCAATGTGTATTGTGTTATGAATATATATTATTGCCTATAAAATTAAAAAGGATAAACTACACTAATTGTCTCTAAACTTTGTTTAAAATTATATTGTGGTCTCAAACTTTCAAAAGTTATATAATAGTCATTAACATTATTAAATTGTTACGTTTTTGTCACTCAATTGTTAACTTTTGCTCAAAAAATCACATTGCATCTTAATTCAAAGAGTTAATAGCTATTTGGCCCCTAACCTATAGTTAAAACCATTTAGATATGTTTTAAATTTTTTTAATAATAATTGTAAAAAATTTAAAAATCTTAAAAAATAATTAATTAATTATATAAAAATAATTGCAGTAAGGAAAAACTAAGAATTTTGTAGCTAATTTTTCCACTTCTAATCTCATAAAAAATCACCGTCTTTGAATTTTCACAAAAAAAAATTAAATATCCATTCACTTTGATCCTACTCATTTTTTTTTATTTACTTTGTTGTTTTACGCTCTCTTCATTTTCATCTTTCCTTGCTTTTTTTTTCTCCTTTTTCATGTAGATCAGCCTTAGCTCCACTCTTCCCAGATCATTAAAAATAATATATATATGTTTTATTTATAGCTAAAGTAAAACCTTGACTTGAAATTTTAGAGAAGAAATTGTGGGTTTTGAGAAGAAGAAGAAGAGCTCAATTTAAAAAATCCAAAATTCTAAAACTGGAAGTTACTCAAAAACTTAATCAATCTAGTTGTTGAGTATGACTCATATTTCAATCAAATTTGAGAAATAATTTTCCATTTAAACTCTGTTTATTTGTTTCAATCAAACTCTGATTAGTCTAGATTATTTTATTATTATTTGATCTATGAATTTAGCGTATAAATAGACTCTTTTACAACCTTAGAAAATACACCCATTAAATATTAGAACTTAACACTTTTGGAGAATTTTGTGTTTACGTTTTAAGGGTTCTTTGTTTTTTGGGTTTTGAGGTCTAGTTTTTATCTCCATATTTGTACTATTTATTCTTTTGCCATTATGGTAAAATTATTTTTACCCGTAATTTTTATCTTCTTTAAAGGGGTTTTTTTCATGTTAAATTTGTGTATTTAATTTCTCAATTTCTTCCGCTATTTTTACTTGTTCGTTGCTTAATCAGGTCGGTCCCCAACAAGTGGTATCAGAGCTAGTTCAATTTTTGTAAATTAACCCGTTCAGATATGGCAGCAACAAGGTTTGAAATTGATAAGTTTGACGATGTCACAAATTTCAATATGTGGTAAGTTCGGATGATGGCAATTCTAATTCAAACCGGCCTGAAAAAGGTTATTACGAGGAAAAAGCCTGAGAATATAAATGAAACAAAATGGGAAAAGCTTGATGAAAAAGCTTTGTTTGTAATCCAGTTGTGCCTCGCGAATACGATAGTGCAAGAGGTATTGATGGAAAAGACTTCATCTGCCTTGTGGAAAAAGTTAGAAATTATTTATGGGACTAAGTCTCTGGCTAACCATTAAGTATTGAAACAATGTCTATTTACGTTTTGCATGAACAAAAGTGAGCTTCTTAGATATCACATCAACCAATTCATTACTCCTTTAAATGTTTTAAAGAACGTTGAGGTTCAGATTGACGATGAAGATCAAGCTATGCTATTATTGTGCTCTTTAACCCCTTTATACAAGTCCTTTGGAGAGACTCTGATTTACGGCAGAAACAAACTCTTGTTCAAATATGTAAAGGGTCATTTGTTGAGTAGAGACAAACTCGACAATAAGTTTGGTTCGGATAGTAAGGCAGATAGGCAAGCTTCCATTTTGGTAGAATCAAATACGCAAGACAAAAAGTGTTACTATTATAAAAAGTTAAGTCACGTCAAAGCAGATTGTTATAAACTGTGAAATAAAAAAGCTACTAAGAGTAACGAAGAAAATGTAGCTGATGCTAATTTGGCCGATGAAAGCAATGATGATTTCTTATTAGTGTCAATGAGTGATCACTCCAAGCTTACGTCTGAGTAGATCCTAGATTCATGATGTTCTTTCCTTATGTGTCCCAATAGAGAATGGTTCTCCACATACAGTTCGGTTAAATGTGAAGTTGTGCGCATGGGAAATGATTCATCCAGTAAGGTAATTGGTATTGATACTATTAAAATAGGATGCACGATGGGACGATTAGGACACTCTCAAATGTCAGGTATGTACCTGATTTACGAAAAAATCTCATCTTCTTGAGTATTTTACTCGAAAGGATGCAAAATCAACATCGAGTCGAGCTGCATTAAGGTATCTTATGGAGTTCTCGTTTTGTTAAAAGGTAAAAGGACCGACAGTCATTATATTTTGGAAGGTTCTACAGTGATCAGTGAAATCAGACGTCCCTCGTCCATTAGGAGTCGAAGTCAACTCGTTTGGAGTGGAGGCAACTTGGTCATATAAGGGAAAAAGGTATGATCGTTTCGTTGAAGAGAGGTTCTCTTTTGGATGTAGGTTTTGAAAAGTTAAGGTACTGTGTTCGGGAAAGTTAAACCCATGTTAGTTTTGATTTGGCAATGTACAAGTCGAAGGCTAGAAGTCTTCCAATTTCTAAACACAATTTCGACTCAGTTAATTCCCTACATAGTTCAAGATAGGCCCTGGCGAGCTTTGACAAAGATGACATTGTGGAAATATGAGTCAAGGTGGAGATTTGTTGAGTACGACTCATATTTCAATCAAATTTGAGAAATAATCTTCCAATTAAACTCTATTTATTTGTTTCAATCAAACTCTGATTAGTCTAGATTATTTTATTATTATTTGACCTATGAATTTAGCCTATAAATAGACTCTTTTACAACCTTAGAAAATACAACCATTAGAGATTAGAACTCATAACACTTTTAGAGAATTTTGTGCTTACGTTTTGAGGGTTTTTTGTTTTTCGGGTTTCAGGGTTTAGTTTTTATCTCCATCTTTGTACTATTTGTTCTTTTGCCATTATAGTAACATTATTTTTTCCCGTGGTTTTTTATCCTATTTGGAGTGTTTTTTTCACATTAAATTTGTGTGTTCAATTTCTCAAAATCTTCCGCTATTTTTACTTATTCATTACTTAATCGGGTCGATCTCTAACATTAGTAATTGAAGTTACAAAAAATAAATGGTGAGTTTAGAAAAGAAGTAGAGTAGGTACTCTGTATTATAATTGAAAGGAAAAAAAATCTTAAATTTCAAAAATTGGAGCTTATCAAAGAACCCAAAAAATATGATAGAACATTTTACCCTTCTCTCTTGCCCTCTTCTTTCTTAAATTTTTCTCCTTTTTTTTCATAATTACCGAAAAATCTTGCAAATAGATCGTCGATGATATAAGTTTTTACGATTCTCAAAAATGAAAGCAATGTTATAAGTCTAGATTTTGTTTCTTGAAAACTCGAGAAGCAACAATAGACCTAATAGTGGAATTCGAATCTTGCATTGAAATGTATTTTGCTAGGGTTTTTAAAGCTTTGAGAAAAAAATAAAACAAAAAAAAAATTTGAAAAACAATTTTTAGGTAAAACGACATGAAGTTATTGATGTGTTTGAAGGTGTGGTGAAAAACAAATGAAATTTAATTTGAAAATTTTAAGATTTTTTTTATATGTTAAAAATTTACGAGAACCGTTAGTTTAAAAAAATTAGTTTGTTAGTTTAAAAAAATTAGTTTTAATTTTAAGAATTTTTTAAATTTATACATATTTAAATATTTTTGTTTTTTTAAGAATTATGTTTTTTAATATAAATTTTTTAATATTTTTTAAACTATAGCTCAGGGTGCAACATTTTTTTTAACGGGAGTTGTTAGCGGAGTGATAAAAATGTAGCAATTTGATAACATTTAAAGGTTGAGTGATAAAAATATAATTTTAAATAAAATTTAGGGAGAGTTAGTGCAGTTTACCCAATTAAAAACCTCAGAGACCTCGGTTGCAGAAACCATAAATCAAAATAAAACCGCCATAAACAGCAAAGCATCGATTTTGTTAAATCTCTCTTTTCTCAGAAAAACTAAAAAGAAAAGAAAAGAATTTAGGGCTTAGGGTTTCGAATTTTTAGACAATGGAGAGTACATTAGCAAACGCCTTGGCGATCGTAGACCAGAGGCAAAAAATCGAGCAATACAAACACATTTTATCAACTGTTTTCTCGTCAAACGACATAGTTCAAGCCAAGAAATTCATTGATCATAGTAATTACCTTACTCTTGCTTGATTTATTTGGTTATTTAGGGCCTTTTTTTTTAGTTTTAGTGATTTTAATTGGTGATTAATGTTTGCTTCAGTGTTATCGGACGATGTCCCGCTGATGGTTTCGAGGCAGCTTTTACAAACTTTCGCACATGAATTAGGGAGACTGAAGCCAGATGCTCAAAAGGAAATTTCCCATTATACACTTGATCAGATTCAACCTCGTGTCGTTTCATTCGAAGAACAGGTTCGTTTTACATTTGATTGCTACCTCCTTACTGGAAGCTGTAGGGACATTATTGAATTTGGAAGTACTCTTGTACCTTTAGATACCACATTGTTCAATCTTTTCCGTGGTTGAGAACTCTCGTGAATGCATCAATTACAGTTCTCCCAAATTGTATTCATTTATTATTTTACCTTAAAATTGCTTTCATTTTGTTTGCAAAAGGGTATTTGTGTCTGTGTCTGTGTTTATGCCTCATGTTTACTTTCTAAGAAAAGCGTGTTTATTTTGTATGAGTTGTACAGGTATTGTTTATTAGAGAGAAACTTGCTGAGTTGTATGAATCTGAGCAGCAGTGGTCAAAAGCAGCGCAGATACTAAGTGGGATTGATTTAGATTCTGGAATGAGGTCTGAGAGTAAGATTCTATTTAATTTTTTTATGATGGCTACGCGCACGCATACACATATATGTATTCTTTTGGTCCTATTGATTATCCTTATATGTTTGTGATCTGGCTCAGGGTTATTGATGACACATTCAGATTGTCAAAATGTGTCCAAATTGCTCGTCTATATCTGGAGGTATTGAATTTCTTTTTGGAATTGTTTTTTCTTGAATGCTAGCATGATTTAGACAGTCTGGACAAGTTAGAATGTCAAGGAGTAATGTGGTTATTTATTCCATTGCTGACACTTGAAATTAGTTTTGAGCTCTGACTGAAACTATTGCTTGAGTATTTTACAGGATGATGATGCTGTTAATGCAGAAACTTTTATTAATAAAGCTTCATTCTTGATTAGCAACAGTCAGCATGAAGTATTGATTTTACAGTACAAGGTTTGGCGCAGTTTTTAGGCAATAAATGTAATATTAGAGCTGGAAGTGGTGTCATTTGTTCTTTACTTTATTCTTTTTCTTATTTTCAGGTCTGCTATGCAAGGATTTTGGATATGAAGAGGAAGTTCTTGGAAGCAGCACTGCGGTACTATGACATCTCTCAAATTGAGAAGCGGCAAATAGGAGATGAGTATGTAATTTTAGTATCTCTTCTTTTTTAATCTAAAAGTTCTGCTTGTGTTTCCATTTAGGACGCAGTTATTAGTTGACATAGACAGAAGTACATTGATTCTAGACATCGTGTTTACATTTAAAATGATCATGCTTTGCATAGCACGTACAATTATCAGTTAGCTTTTATCTCATTTCTCCTTTTCTGAATTTTGAGATATGTTTGAGGAATTATGATAGAAAAGTTATTGGTTTTCCTTATTACAGGATAATTGATGAGGATGCACTGGAGCAAGCTCTGTCTGCTGCTGTAACATGTACAATTTTAGCAGCTGCTGGTCCTCAACGCTCTCGTGTGCTTGCCACCCTTTACAAAGTAAACACTTCTCATGTGGAATGTAATATGAGAAATTCCTTTTATTGTTTGAAACTGAGTCTAATTATGTTATTGGTTTGGTACACGTTTCAGGATGAACGATGTTCCAAGCTAAAGATATATCCAATATTACAAAAGGTTCTCTCTCCATCTCTCGTGCATACCTGCATGCACTAGCCTTGTGTATTGTTGTCTATTTGATGGGGATTTAAATGGAACTGACAGGTTTATTTGGAGAGGATTTTAAGAAAACCTGAAATTGATGCATTCGCTGAAGAACTTAAACCTCATGAGGTTATAAAATGTTCAACTTTCCTGGATGTTGAATTTATAATAAAGTTGAATTCTATGGTCTTTAGATTTAACCTTTTTGCTTCCCAACAGAAAGCAGTGCTTCCTGACAATTTCACGGTGCTGGACTGTGCCATGATAGAGCATAATCTTCTGAGTGCAAGCAAACTTTACACAAATATAAGGTTAGAATGTAACACTGTCTATTTTCATCTTATCTTACTTCGAAGTTCGTAAATTTTTAACAAAGTTCTGCTGTCTTTGTTGTAGTTTTGATGAGTTGGGTACTTTGCTGGGCATTCCTCCTCATAAGGTATGATTCCTTTGTGACACCTGTTTGGTCCAACTAAGGGTAAAAGTATTATGGAAGCCCCTATACTAAGAGCCGGATTGCATTTTAACCTTTCTACTCAAAAAATAGGCAAACTAATCTCTATACATCAAATTAAAGAGCAAATTGATCTTTTTTGTTAAAAATTTTCATCTATTTATACTGTTAAAAACTAGCGTCGTCGTTCGAATAACCAATTAATGACATATGGTGTGACATATAGTGTGCAATGTGTACCTCATGTTAACGTACAGGAACCGAATTTTAATAATAGAAATAGATGAAATTTTTAATAAAAAGACCAGTTTGCTCTTTGATTTTTTAAGTAAAGGAGATAAGATGCAATCTGACTCTTAATATAGGAGCCTCCATGGTACTTTTACCTCCAACTAAGCGACAATAGCAGCTGCCACCATATAACCTACTTGTTTGGCTTGTGGTTTTTGCTTTCTCTATGAGGACATACTTCCATTTATTGTACTTACAGATAAGATGATTGGCTGATAATTCTTTGCAGGCTGAAAAGATAGCATCAAGAATGATTTATGAGGATAGAATGAGGGGCTCAATAGACCAGGTTTCAATTCCTTGTCACATTAAGTTGTTTAATTCCTGCTTTAATGGATTCAATGGTCAATTTGACATTTTGGTATGCATCAGGTGGAAGCGGTTATACATTTTGAAGATGACACAGAGGAGCTGCAACAATGGGATCAACAAGTAATGACCAATGAATATTGGATATCTATTTAATTTTAGCCATTTTTTTATAAGTCCTCAAACTTGTCTTGGTATGCGACTTTGCAGATAGTTGGGGTATGTCAAGCTCTGAATGATATACTAGATAGCATGGCAAAGAGAGGCATGGCAGTACCTGTCTGATATAGTCAACTTTACCAAGAACAAAGAAACTTAGAAGATGATTGATTCGGCCTTAAGCCATAGCCCATCTGCATAAAAGAAAACCGTCCAAGCCCCTCTGATTTTATCATTTTACGCCAGTTTTCGTTCTTGAGGTTCACCTTTATGACAGATTTTGCCTGTTATTGACGCGTGGGATTTTTTATATAAGCAAAGTTCCTATAATCGATAATTTATTTGTTATTTTCATTAGCTTTCTTTTCCTTTTCCTTTAATTTGTTTACTAAGACAGGTGCCTTGTTGATTAAAGTTGTGATTTGCCAGATGTGTACTTATCCTCGAATTTGTTGCATATTATAGCCAACTGAACTCAAGCTTTGTTTATCTGTGTTGTAATCGTAACATCTATCACTATCAAAAGGGAATTCGGTTCCCATTTTCTGAAATAAAACCACCTTTTTTTTAAACCCTTTTAGACGATTATGCTTACGCTTTCCTTTTATTTGACATCAGAATAAGAAACCCGGACCACCAACATTTTATCTACAGAGCAGAATTTAAAGAAATGCAAATACGTTCTACTTCATAGGACTAGGGTTTGGCATTTGAGATATCAAATGTTGGGTGCTAAATGATCTAAAGAGTCTTTACAGATACATTCGGCCTTTTAGTTCCTATTGATTTCTTTTCCAGCTTGAATGCAGCAAATATGGATTCCGTTTGGCCTACAATACATCTCTTACCAGTGCACTCGCTTGTTTGCAGTGAGGAGGAAAGCCGTAATATTTCCAATAATTGAGCTCCAGAACTTTTTTCCATCTCATCTTTTCTTGGTTGTGAACTTGATTTGTTCTGTGAATTGCTAAACTTGGCTGATGGAGCATTTTTCTTTGGTCGGTTCTCCTTTTGGATCTGCATTCAGATTTCGTAAATGGAAGGCAATTAAACAAAGATACTTCTAGCAATCTAATTTCTGGAAATGAAATGGCAGCTGAATTTAGCTACTATTATAAACAATTGCCAATTCCAAAGCAAGCCTACCACATCGGAAGAACTTTCTGCTATCGAGGTTGTGCTGCTATTGTTGTCTTCACGTTCAAATACAAATGAACGTAAGACGCCTGGTCCATGCTTGGTAGATGATGGAATAGAACAATTTGATCCCCGACCTATAAAAGATGACTGCATAGTTTACCAAGGACAGTAAAACTTAGTTGCCTCTAATGCCACCTTATTCAAATCAATAAATGCAAACCTACTAAAAGTTAAAAGATGGCAAAATAGCTTACCTTTGAGGGCTCATTCCCTTTTTTCCCCATGAATAGCATATTAGAAAAGGCTGCCAAAATCAAGAGCAACGGTAATGACCATCAGGAAATGCTGAAAAGCAAATTTCTTCATTGAGAAAAAATTGTAGAAAAGAATCTTACATGATGTTTTGGCCTTTCGTCTGGTTTCAGGCATATTGTTGACCTTCTTAATATAACCAAAGAGTTCTGTGGACCTTGCATCCTTTGTTGGTGGCAAGAGCTCAGCTTGCAGATTCTGTTCCATATCACTTAATTCAGTTCCTATCTCATAATCAGAGCAATGAAGAAATAAAAGATGCATACTTAAGGACCAAAAAGGTTTTGCATGCTCAAATCTAAAATTGATGGTAACTTACGGCTTTCTCATACAAGCTCTTTTCAGCAAGCTTTTTTTCTACTTCCTCGTCATCAGATGATATGTACATGTCGTCCTTATCAGTGAACATTTGTGGTATCATTTCCTTTATCTTTTTTATATGCAAGCGCAAGTTTACTGGACGTGAATCTTCATTTTCAAAGGAATCCTCTTCATCGTCTCCATCTTCTTCATCGTCTTCCTCAAATCCTTCATCATCAAGCAGGTCAGTTTCTCTCTGCTTCGGACCCCATTTCCGCAATAACTGTGCTGTTTTAGCAGCATCCTGTTGGTCAAGCAATTTCTGATGGAGTTCCATTCGCCTATCAATATCACTTTGCTTTTCTTCAAATCCAGTTGCTATCATATCCCTAAGTTCTTCTAAATCTTCAGAATCTTCATCCTCTTCATTGTCATCATCTTGGAAGCGAAGTAAGTCATTGTCACTATCATCTTCTTCTTCAGCTTCTTCATCAACAAATGCTTTAACAGGGTCAGCATTAGTTGGAGACAAATCAACAGATTCATGTGGATGAGGATCAATGTTCTCCTTGTCATTGTCCACTTCGTCAGAGAAACTACAAGAAAGAAGGTGATAAACATACATATTAGATCAAACAGAATTTGTGAAGGGCAATGATTGATTTAACTTTTACAAGGTATAATGAAAATAATCAAAATAATTTGCCTTCACATATTGCAAATTCGTTAACTAGTTCCCAAGATAACCCTAAAACTAACTTTTCTTTAAAGAAAACGCTAGGCATTTTCCATTGCTAAACCCCGATAGATTGAGTTCTCGCAAGTACTGTAGCAATGCTTATAAGCCCACTCCAAGCAAATGACATCCTTCACAAAAGAAATAATAGAAAGTTCTAAGACTCACATGTCATCAAGAGGAGCAGAGTCAAGCTTTAAGTTCATAGCAAGAACGGACGGTGCCAAAACTTCTTCTAAAGGGCTATTAGGACTCTCATCCGCAAGCTCATCTTTGGAGTCACTTGTTTGGGAATCAGAAAATATATCCTAGAATATACAGAGTCAAGCAATTAGATTCCTTAAGTATTACTTCTTCAACCAATAAAATGTGAGGGTGAAAAGAAACCTGGGTATCATTTACAGGAGCTCGAAACACAGGTTTGGGTTCCTCACTAGCAGCCTGTAATGTAAGAAATGATACCATCAGAACAGATACAAGTTTACCGGAACATGATGCAAAAACTCATCTGATCTGACTTTACCAGATTGATAATCACATGTAAATGAAATATACTACCTTCCCGAAATTTGTTTGCAACCTTAAAATCATAAAATCCATAAACTTTCAAACATGCAATAATAAAATTCACCGTTAAAATACCATATGAATTACTCACAATATGTGCTGAAAGATTTTCATGACTTGAGACATTCTCAGCATTCTTTATTTCATCAGAACACGATGTATCTGAAATCCCATGCTTTACAATTGTTTCCTCACTTTCAACTTCCATAACCGCCCTATCATTGCCTCTCTCGTTCTCGCCAACATTTTCGGATCCAGTCTCCTCCATATCCTTGTTTGAATTACCATCATGATCATCAATAGCAAAATTCGTCCTGGAAACTTTACAACTTATCATAACCATCTATAAATTGGGAAAGCATGTAAAAATTTATAACAACTTCAAAAGTACCAAATCAACATAGAGGCAAACTAAAAAGTTTAAGTACTCACCTTTTTGAAACCTCAAGCTTCCTTCGTCGAATCTTCTCCAAAACTGATGATATGGGCTTTTGAACAATCGGTGCTGGTTTAAATGCCGCATCTCTAGTTTCTGACCAAAGTCGCATATAATTCAAGAGTTAAAGTTGTTACTCATTCAAGTTACAAACCTAAGTTTAAATAAATCATTATTCTCCAGGATACCTCGGAGCAGTCTCTGAGATTCAGCACGAAGCTGGACAAGATGTTCTCTTCTTTCCTGTAAAAATATTAATAACAAACCACGGAAAATCCGACAAAGAACTATCAGAAACAAACAATTTAAATATTGTGATTTGTAGTGTAAAAAATAAGAGAATATTTATTTTTACCTTCGCTGTCCTTCTTTCAGGTAACATGGGCATATCCCCATCACCGACTCCTTTCGCTCTCTTTTTCTTTTTCGTTTCTTTACTCCTCATTTCATCAGAACTAGGCCGTTTCTTGTCTGATTCCTGTTCCAAATCCCTAATTCCCATCTCTTTGTTCTGATCTTCACCGGTCCCATTAACTTCCTCGGTCATTAAATCAAAATCCAGCACCCGTTTAGCTACTGAATCCGACCCATTTCCATCAACACCCAACTCATCAAATCCAAAACTCAATTCATTTCCCTCGTCAAAACCATGGAACCCGGAGTCAGACCCAATCCCAGATCCCAATTTCGGCTCCTCAACAACTTGGGCGTCCGATGAATCCAAATCAAGGGCTTCAAAATGGGATGGATTCTCGGAAACCGTTTTCAGCTTCTTCAATCGTTTAAACTTTTTGTCTTGAATAGGAGAAGATGTGTTATCGGAAGGGGAAACTAGCTCTAAATCCTCGTCGCTGTCCATGTTTGGAAGGGAAGCGGAGAGGAGGATGTATTGGATTTTGTTTTTGATTGATATAGAAATGCAGAAGAATATTAGGGATCTGCAGATCTATTCTAAAGTAATTGGTGAAATTTTGAAATTTGGCGGCAAAATAGATTAAGGCGGCAAATGTTTTTATTTTTTTGGGGTTTCGTTTGGTCCGTGTAAACCAAATTTGATCCGCTTAAAATCGTTAGTTTTGGGCCTTTTGGCGCCCTACCATACAAAAGTGATTCCTTTTATCTTTTTTCTTCACTCAATTATAAAATATTTTTTTTAGATACTCAAAATAAAAAATTTACAATTTAGACACTCATGTTATATAGTTCGTTCATTTTGATCACTCTCATTAAAAATTCTAACAGAAATTTGGCATAACTTTTTTTGACACGTGGACCAATCATTGGACGCCACAAAAGCACAATTTACCACGATATAAGTGTTGCATACCACTTTAAAGGACTAAAATATAATTTGCCTAATACTAATTATTGCCCAAAATAAAATTAAACAATAATTAAGTAGTTCAAAAAACTCATAAATCTAAAACCCATATTCTTTTTTAAATGATGATGAGTTTGTGTCTGTGGAGTCGTCCAAATGAGTTCGTCGGGACTTTAAACACTATTCTTTGAAAGGAAAAGTCCATGGCACCATATGGAAGAATCATACAGTATAAGACCATGGCTGATGGGTTATGGCATCGTATGGAATAAACTAAAGGAAGGTTATTACCTAATGGGGGTTTTTTGTGTAACCTAGGACAATGAGGGGCAAACCTCACGTAATGTGAGTTTAGGCGAATCCCTACCATGACCACGTCAGAAAATGAAAGCCTTTTTGGCAATCTAAGAGAATGGAAACCCTTATGGCAAACTAAAAGATGAAAGCCTTCGTGGCAAATCTAGTGAATGACGCATTTGTGGTGCACTCTAAGGGACGACCCTTGTGGCAATCTTTTGAAGGAAATGCCTTTGTGGCAGACCTTGAAAGAAAGAACTAATTTCTATGACATATTTGGAAGGAATGAAATTCTTGACGAATAAGGAAGGGAACGATATGGAATGTGAATTCTAGACTTAGAGCCTGCACGGCAAAAAATAAAGGATATGCCCTTACACCAGGTTTCGGAGGAACATCCTCTTTGGAAAATTCCATAGAGAAAGTTTTCACAGCACACAGAAGGGGGTACACCTATGGCATGTTCTGGAAAGACTCCTAAGAATAAACCATGAAGGATGTTCTTTGTGGTGGACTCTGTACTAAGTGAAAGGCGTATTCCATACTACTCATAAATGCAAACAGTGAGAACGGTAAGTACAAAACATATTTACGGGTATTATGGGAAGGTATTCAATATGGTTAAGATTTGTGTAGAGATGAAAATTCTAAGAGAAATAGCGAGGTAATGAGAATTCATTCTGAAAATGAATGTAAACATGGCATGCTCGAAAAGAACTATCGATCACTTATGTATTGTGTATAAGTCCCTTCCTGAAGTTGAGAAAGTTATGGCTTGGTGAACGAATAATGTAGGTAAGGTCTTCAAGGCACTGAAAAGAAGGAAATGAAATCAGAGTAAGGTATGGTAACGAATGTGAGTGAAAAAACAAAAATGGGGGCAAATTTTGTTAGAGGCTCGTTGAAAAATAAAAGCAAGAAGATGGTTCTTGAAACATTAGATGTGACATGCAAATATGACTCAAGTAAATGGTGGTTACCTTACTAAGTTTCGTTGTACTTATTTTTGTGTGTTATGTTTCAGGTGAACTCCTAAGGTCTGCAATGGAGGGACAACGCCAGGGCTATGCTAAGGAGTGGCAAGGTGGGTTATTATGCATACAGAGCAAATAGTTGGTGCGTTCGAGTTTGAGTTTGTTTTGCAAAAGTCTTTTACATGGAATAATTATGATATACCAGGATACCAAATCAATCATAGTTGTAAATAAATTCTCTGTATATATTAATTAAATCCTCACCTGATTCACACTTACATATTTCATAGAAAAGTCGTAATGAAACAGTTGTAATTGAATGTAATTTGTATGAATAGAATTGAATTTCTCATGTACTTAAGTAGTAATACCCTAGGTTCGGATCCGAATAATCAAATCAGGTTTGGGGCCTTACACATTAGGCACCCACTTTTTTTATGTGGAAACTCCCAAACTGTGAACATGCCTTTAAGGACCAGTAAATCCCACCTAAGCGTAACAACCTCATACTTGCATAACAGAATGGGACCCACAATGCATGTCTTGCATGTCCTGCATGTACCCTCTGATGGCAACTCCACTACGACGACCTGCCACACCGCATAAGCAAACAAGAGGACTTCTACTAAAAATACCCCTCAAACAGTGAAGAAGGGATCTTTTGGCCTCTTCAACAACTTGAGAATACTTCTTCTCCCTCGTCATTCATCAACCTTTCCTCTCATCTCTTTCCAGCTTTTTGCCTTTCTAGGTGAATTGGTCTCCTTTACACCATCACATCTTCCGTAACACCTCAAACCCAACCCAGTCGTTATGGCCTAATTCAGAAAGTTACATTGGCCATCGGAATGGCTCAGAAATGCTTAGCAAGACAAAGATAAAGATATATAATCAAAGCCATTCACAACATTAATCTCATTATTGATTGTTATCATCCGCTCTTATTTTTACTAAAAGTTGTATAGCCAAGTTTTATATAAAAGATATATAAGCTTCACCCTAAATATATATAAGCTTCATGATTAAGATTGTTGATTATAAGATTTAAGAGTAGGGGATGGGGCAATATGGTTCAAATCTATACCAAATGAGTGTTTGATAAGAGTTTAAAATACCACTACATTTAATTAAAGACATCTTCATCTCTCATTAACTACCCTAAAACCTTTTTATATAGGATTCTCTAAAATCTTGAAGGAAGACAATTATTTTTTCCAATTTTGTTAAAATAATAGATTTGAATATATGATTTTATGACATTGATTCAAACTCAAATTACAAAATTATAGATTTTGAGAAATTTGTGAATTATTTTAATCAACAAAGTATTGTGGTATGAGAATATTAAAAATGATCTGGAAGATTAACTGTGGAGAAAGATGTTATAAGTAGATTGTTGATGAGTTTGTTTGAAACGCTCCACTTTAAAACAAAATTGTTTAAACCCAACCATCTCCACAACTACATCAAATTTCATTGAGGGGTTTGGTTTTGAGGTTTGACCAACATACTTTCATTAATTGAAATTGGGGTTTTTCTTCATTTTTAACTTTTGAAGTCGATACATAAAAAAATTATTAACAGAGAAATTATGATTAATTTTTAACTATCTATTGAAAAGGTTTTCTTTTATTTTGCCTATGCATAGACAATGATTCAAATATTATTTTTAAAACTTTTTAAGTTCAAATCAAATTAAAAATTAATATTTTTATTATTTTAAAATAACTAAAAAGGACAAAAAGAAGCCCTTATTTAAGAAATATGAATGAAAATTGAAATATAAACACCCTTATCAATTTATATTAATGGGAATGTGGTACATGCAAAGTTGGAGCTGACCTATCTAAGATTGCCTAATATTTGGAACTTATGCCCAAGTCCTTAATTTAAATACAATATTTCACAAGTTTTCATACCTTTCAAAAAAATTAAAATTTAATTTCTCTATTTTTATTTTTAAAAATTTAGTCTCTTCCTTTATAAAATTTTAAAATTTTAGTCCAATTGTTAACATTGTTAAATTTTTTGTTAAATTTAAGTTTATTACAACGTGAATTTTTTAATTACATGACTATGAAGAGAGTACTTTTTTTATTATTATTTCAAAATATCAACAAATAAATTTAGCAAAAAGATTTAATAATATCAATGTTGAACTTGAATTTTGAAATTTTAAAAGTAAGACTAATTTTTTGAAAATAAAAGTATAAGGACTGAATTCTAAAATTTTGAAGAGTGTAAATTATAATATATTTTAACTAAAAATATTACAAAGTCAGATGGATGTTCTCTATCACTCTTTTTTATTTGAGATTTTCCATAAGTTATAAGCAGGATTATAAGTGTTAATAATATAAATTTGAATATTATAATAAAAAAAAGTTTAATTCAACCTTCAAAGTATATCTATTTTCCCATTAAAATCTAAATTATATTTTTATTATAGTTTTTAATTCAAAAATTTAACTACAAAAAATTCAACCAATTAAAGAATGTCACATAGTGGCTTTTATATTTTCATAAAAAATATTACTAAAATTATTTTTACTTAAAAATATATTTATTAAAGTTAAATTAAATTAATAAAAAATTTATTTTTAATTCATTTTTTCTCACATTCTCTCTTCTTCTCTCTCTCCTCCATTTTTCTTTTCAATACAAACAACTATGACTAAAATATTCCTCTCCGCTACCATATATGCATATTCATATCATAACTATCAACGCTATACAAATAAAAAAGCATAAAAGATCATTAACCCAAATTTCAGCCAAAGCAATAATGGATTTTTTTGGGGGTATTTTTGGTTGATTTTAAACGGTGAAAGAGAAGCATATAAAAAGCAGAAGAATATATTGAAATTTAAAGAGAATCCATCAATGAAAGATACCTAATTTGGTGTTGAAATTCCGAGATTTATTTGTAGATCTACAAAAATTTAGTGTTATTTTGAAAGCTGGAAATGGAAATGAGATGTAAAAATCAAGAGAATAATGAAATTTGGACTCAAATGACTACTAGTGAGTGATGATTGACGGTGGAGCATGGTGGCAAGCGATAGCCATTGACTTCAAAATTTGGAAATTTTTTGGGTTTAGTTTGGGATTTGGAAATTTTCTTGCTTTAGTTTGGGTTTTGGTTTGAAACTTTAAGGCTTAATGACAAATTTGTCACTAATGTTTGCATGTTTTATTAAAATGACCCTAATTGTATTTTTGAGCCTTTTTTTGGCCATCAACCTTTGTTTTTTTTTTTTGAATATGTTTTTTCTAATAGATTTAATGGAAGTACCGTTAAAAAAGTTAACGGGGTGATGTGAAATTTTATATGTGAAAAAATTTTAATGAGATATAATTTATTACTTAGATAACCCTATAAGAAAATTACATGTGGAAAATAATAAAATAAATAATATATTAAATTTAAAAAATAAATTTTAATTTAAAGAAAATAAACATAATTATCTAAAAAAATTAACTCAATAGAAAAACTTCTCAATAAACAAAGTACAAAAGATTGAAACCTTTTGAAAGAAAAGAAAGATTGAAACATTGAATTTATTCATTAAATCTATTAGAAAATGCAGTTTGAAAAAGAAATTCAAAGGTTGATGGCAAAAAAAGGCTAAAAAATACAATTAGGGCCATTTTGACAAAACATGCAAACGTTAGTAGCTAAATTTATCATTAAACCAAACTTTTAAAAAAAGATTATTTGAATTTTAAATTAATTAGAGTAAATGAAATTAAACAAAATTTTAATTAAAGGAGATTGTAAACAAATTTGAGTTTGTTTTTGTTTAGATTATTGTTACGTCATTCATGCCATTCGAGACCTATTGCGTCGATTGGGATAATGGTATTAGGTATATGCATTGAGAATGCGATAGGATGATTAATTGCTTAACAAAGGTTATAGAATGAATGGTTATTGACTTTTACTCTTGGTCACAACGTCTTGATTTTGCTTTGAATGTACTACATGAGGATGTTACTGGTTTATCTTTTTCTAGATTGATTGTTATGTAATAACTTTTACCTTCCTTAATAATATATATATATATATATATATATATATATATATAAAAGTACCTAATTCTTCTCTTTTCTCACATGAAGAACATGTTCATGAAGAACACCCAAAAATTTTGTTAGATTTTTTGGGTCAAAAACAATTAATTATTTTATAGAATTAATGAATTTTTATTTTTATATTTTATTATTATATATATTTTTAAAATTTATATATATATATTTTTATTTTTTTAAATTGATATATAAATAGGGAAAAACATTTGACACACTATCAGTGAAGATTTTAGACTCTACAAGTAAGGTTAGAGAGTTGGCAAAATCTCCAATAGAAGTATAGTAAATATTAAAAAAAGATACATATGTCAAATTTTTGTATGCTACTTGTGGAATAAAAAAAATACATTACCAATTTATCAAGTACTCACCCATAGAAATTTATAATAATATATAAATATATATATATAAATTAAGAATGCCACGTGGCATGTTTTTAGTGGCAGCCTATTTTTTAACTGTGTTAAAAAATCAGATCAAAATATATAGTGGAATGTTACTTTAGGAAATAAATTGGGAAAAAATTAGTACAAAAATACAAAAAAATAAGAGTAAAATCATGAATTAAGGCTAATAAAAAAAATATTACAAATATGTTGACATTGGTAATAAGAATAAATCCAAGTCGAATAAGATTTAAATCCAGATAAATTTAAACATAAAATTGAGGTAACAGCCTCCAAATCCAATATAACAGAAATCATGGTGGTTTTACCATTCAACTTGAATGGTTTAGTTGCGTTGATCAATATATTTACTCAATTTTCTAAAAAAAAAAATCAACTATTGACTTAATCCGTTTAACGGTTTAATAGGATTATACCTAAACATATGGACTGCTGTTTGGTGATCAGGCTACTCCCAATATTAAATCAAAATTACGCACCGTTAAAAATGGTGCAAGCACGAACGATAGCTACGCGCAAGGGGCACCTCTGCCCTCAAATATCTTTATCAAATTCAAACCCAAATCTCATAATTATTCTATTCTATTCTGTTTTTCAAACTTCCATTAATTTCCACAGTTTCAGAGGCTTTGAGAAGCCTCTCTTTCCAAGGCTTCTTTCTCTCCATTTCTCTCTGCTGCTGTGTGTTGGAGCCTTGGGGAGTTGTGGTTCATTTTATTTTCCATTTAACTCCATGCAAAAAATGATGATAAGGAAGACATGCCCTATCCCTAATCTCCATAACCAAGACGGCCTAGAAACCGTCCTAGAAGTGCCTATTCTCGAAGAAATGTATACCCAATTGGGCACCGATGCGGCTTTATTACCATGGCTAAACATGCGAGCTTTAATGAATGATAATATATCATCAACACCCCATCTCCAAGATAAATCAGATACCGACTTCTTAGCTTTGCTTAAGGTTGTTGGGGCTCCTCTCATTCCTTTTCAAGTCCATTTGTTGAATTATACACTTTCATCTCCCCTCAGACACTGTCCGTTTGTAAGTAGAAAACACAAAGCTCTTCTTCAAATATTCCAAGGTATGAACACCAATACTATTAATGAGGCTGTTCAATATAATTTGTAGGAATCTTCGAGTGCAAAATATATAGTGCAGCAGTTTGTAGCGGCGAGTGGAGGGCATTTGGCGTTGAGTTCAGCGACAAGCATGTGTGCAATGGGACGAGTGAAAATGAAGGGTTCAGAGATGCAAGCAGGTTATGATAGCGTGCAAGTAAGGAAGAATTGTGAGGTTGGGGATTTCGTCTTGTGGCAAAAGAACCCGGATTTGTGGTATTTGGAACTTGTTGTGGCGGGTTTTAAGGTTAGTGCAGGGAGTGATGGTAAGGTTGCTTGGAATCAATCCACTTCTCAACCTGGACATGCAAATAGAGGCCCTCCAAGACCCCTACGAAGATTGTTCCAGGTATGTAATGGGTAAATGCTCAAATTAATGTTCAACCTTTTAGAGATGGCTCACAGGGTCAAATAAGAGCCTAACCTTGCTCAAATTCTACTATCTGGTGGTGCATGATTTCCTCAGGGATTGGACCCAAGGAGCACGGCTAGTTTATTCAAAGAAGCGGTTTGCGTAGGAGAGAGGACAATTAACAATGAAGATTGTTTCATACTTAGGCTTGAAACTGCTTCAAACGTCCTCAAAGAACAAAGCTCGGCTCAGACGGAGATAATCCATCACACCATCTGGGGATATTTCAGCCAAAGAAGTGGGCTTCTTATGAAATTCGAGGACAGAAAGCTGGTGATGATGAAACCACCAAACAGGAAAGACCGAGTATTTTGGGAGACCACTGTGGAATCAGTGGTTCAAGACTACAAGCAAATCGATGGCATTAAAGTAGCCCATTGTGGGAATACCATGACGACGCTTTACAGATATGGCAAGTCCCATAATCACAAGAGGAAGATTGAAGAAACATGGAGGATTGATGAGGTTGATTTCAATATTTGTGGCTTGTCTGATGAAATTTTCCTGCCTCCACCTGATCTTAAGGGAGAGCAATGATTAAGTTGGATTTTTCTTTCTCCTTTTTTTGGGTAGAAGTTAAAATACAAAGAAATTAAGTTGAAGAAGAATGGGTGTACATATATATAGAGGAAAGAATAGTTTTATATATTGTGATACACATGAAATCATAATAAATTTAATTTACTTAATTTTCACAAAAAATGTGATTAAAATAATCGTCATCTCATCAATTAATGATAAGGTGATAACAAATTTTTAACCCTTTAATTTTATACTTAAATTCAACATTAAATCAAACTTAACGATTAGTTTAGTAGTTATATATATAATTTAATTTCATGGTATCAATCATAATTAATCAATTGTTTGCTACTAAGATAATTTTTTACTTTATGATAATTAATATTTTTAATTATAAAATTTGCTATTAAAATTTGTTTTTATAAATTTTTCTATTAATTTTAAATTATCAAAATAATTGAACTAATAATTTTATTCTAAAATGGTAGGCTGTAACACCCCTAACCTGTATCTGACGTCGAAACAGGGTTATGAAGTATTACCGGACTTATCACATAAACAATCATACAATTTCATGTTCATTTCTCATAACCAAGCAATAGTCATTCAAATTCAATCATATAGTCCCTAACACGAGCCATCGAGGCCCAAAACAAGCATAAAAAACAATTTGGGACTAAATTGAGAACTCAAGGAAAATTTGTGAAAATATTGAAAATTTTCAAAGTGCAGGGGACACACGCCCGTGTGACCAGGCCGTGTGTCTTACACGGTTAAGGGACACCCCTTGTCTCAAGCAGTGTGGGCATTCGAAATGGGATCACATGACTGTGTCCCAACCCGTGTAACTCACTGACTTGGGTCACACGGCCAACCACACGCTCGTGTGACTAACCCATGTAACTCACTGACTTGCTTTCTAAAGAGGTAACAGGGGACAGATGACCGTGTCACATGGCCGTGTGTCACATACGGCTGAGACATATGCCCGTTTCTCTGCCAATATGGACGAAAACAGGCTATTTTCTAAGCCACATTTCTCACCCAAATAAGTACCAACCTAAGCTTTATAATGCACATACAACCATGGCATAAATAAGAATTCAAAACCAACCAATACCACGTCAATAACATGCAATATCCACACATACAACATGATATCCATAAACTCATCAATTGATCACTTTAAAACATACCAAAATACTTCCAAAGTCTACCTAAATGGTCAACTACATAAATGAGACATTATACCTAAAGTTTAGCATGCATACCACATCTCAATTTCAACCATTTGATACCCATAATACCAATTCACAACAAGGCATTCACATAGCAACTCCACACCACATATCATAGGGACATTTATACATATATACATATCAAAATATATGACCACATTACAAGCTATCCCAAATGGCCAAAACACTACAAGATATATATACCACAATAACCAAAACACCTATACATGCCATTTAACCAAAATATACAAAGTCCAAAATACCAAAATGAGAGTTTGCTAGTGTGATGAGATCTCTGATAACTTCCAATCCGAGCGAACTTCTGAATCACAATAAAACACAGAAAAATAAACAGAGTAAGCAATTAAGCTTAGTAAATTCGTATAACTTAAAACTCAGCTTACCATTTAATCACAATTTATTTAACTTAGCATAAAATAACTCAATTTAGTCCACAAACCTATCATATATTCCATCACAAAATTAGACATGAATTCACAAATCTCATAGCTTCAATTCTCACATGATTCAAGTACATACCTGTATTGACATATCGATCTCATACTCTTTCATATCATCACTATACATGGTCGAAACCATCTCTATCTCATATCTCATATAAATGCTCGCTCTCGAGCCATCACTAGGTCTGCTCACACAAGTTGACGGTCATGATGTAGCTACACGGTGATGCTCACACAAGCTGATGAGTAACCGCAACACATGCTGAAAAACTCTGCTACCGATAGAACGTATAGGACCAACACCCATAACACAGTAACCCCTAATGACATGTCATTTGTATCCTGTTTATTCCTAAAGTTCAATCGGGATCCATTCACTTGCCGATATGTCGTCAAGAATTTCCGTGGTTTCGTATCATCACAATTATATCAATTAAGCATTTAAACACATATAATTTAATGCTTATTAAACATACGAACTTACCTCAAATTAGTATGGAGAAAATCTACCAATCAATCCACTACCTTATCTTTGCCTCGATCTAAATCGAACGTGGCTTTTCTTGATCTATATAGTCAAATTTAACTACTTTTAGTTTCATTCTATTTAATTCAATCTAAAAATTCATGTTATGGCTAAATTAATTATCATTTTGCCCCTAAATATTTAACTTCTTTACAATTTAGTCCCTATCTCATAAAAAAACAAATTTATGCAATTTAGTACATAACCATGCTAGCCAAATTCTATATATGTTCATAGCAGCCCACAAATTTTATTATTTCACACATTTCACCACATATTTTTATTTTTCTCAATTTAATCCCTATTTGACAAATTTATCAAAAATCTCTTAACAAAAGTTGTTTAACTAACATCAAGGATTCATTTTCTTCCATCAAACACCAAAACATATACACATTCAACAATGGTGAAACCCTAACTCTTTAACAGTTCTACAAATTAGTCCTTGGGCTAGCTAGATTAAGCTACAACAACCTCAAAAACATAAAAATCATTAAAAACGGGATGAAAAATACTCACATGCATAAGAACTAAGGATGGCCGAATGCTTGGATGGTCTTTAATGGCTTCCCAAGCTAATTTTTGGTTGATAAAAATGAATGAGAAAGATGATGTATTTCTTTTTCTTAATTTAATTTTAGTTTATTTCGTTAATTACCATACCAAAATAATCTTACTAATAAACATTTATAATGCTTAATTAATGTCCATCATTGTCCATTAAAAATAATTATGGTCTAATTGCCACATAAGGACCTTTACTTTAAAGTTCTATAGCTATTAGACACCTTTAGCTATTAGAACACAATTTTTACATTTTACGTGATTTAGTCCTTTTTATCAAATTAAGCATGCAAATCATAAAATTTCTTAACGAAATTTTTAAACATGCTGTAGACATTAAAATAATAATAAAATAAAGTTTTTAACCTCGAATTTATGGTTTTGAAACCACTGTTCTGATTTCACTGAAAATGAGTTGTTACAACTCTCCCTCTTAGGAATTTTCGTCCTCGAAAATCTTACCAAAGAATAGGTTAGGGTACTGTTTTCTTATAGCTTCCTCGGGTTCCCATGTAGCTTCTTTAATACCGTGACGTTGCCAAAGAACCTTCACTAAAGCTATGCTTTTGTTTCTTAACTCTTTAATCTCTCGGGTCAAAATTCTGATCGGTTCTTCGTTATACGACATGTTAGGCTGAATTTTAACTTCTATCGGAGAAATTATGTACGAAGGGTTTGATCGGTATCGTCGTACATTATGAATCTTTTCTAATTCTGACCGTAAATCAAGTCAATACGCCACTGGCCCTATTCTTTCAATAATCTCATACTGCCCAATAAACCGTGGACTCAACTTCTCTTTGCGACCAAATCTAAGAATTTTCTTCCACGGCAATACTTTTATCTGAAATTCAATGTCTTTATGTTTCAAATCCGCATATGATTTCTGTCGATTTGAAGCTACTTTTAAACTATCATGAATCACTTTTAGTTTCTCTTCAGTCTCTCTAATCAAATCAACCCCGTTAATCTTTTTCTCACTAAGCTCGGTCCAGTACAATGGAGTTCGACATTTACGACCATATAAAGCTTCATACGGTGCCATCTTTATGCTTGACTGATAATTATTATTATACGTAAACTCAATCAACGGTAAATATTTTTCACAGTTGCCTTTAAACTCTAAAACACATCAACAAAGTATATCTTCGAGAATCTAAATCACTCTCTTAGACTAACCATCAGTTTGAGGATGAAACGCAGTGCTAAAATGCAACCGCGTACCTAAAGGCTCTTACAATTTCTTCCAAAATCGTGATGTAAACTGCGGATCTCTATCTGAAATAATAGAGACTGGCACTCTGTGCAATTTGACAATTTCTGAAAGGTTCAATTCGGCTAATCTGTCAAGTGAAAAGTCTGTATGTACCAGAATAAAATGTACAGACTTCGTCAAACAGTCAACAATAACCCATATAACATCTTTCTTTTTCGGAGATAGGGATAATCCCAATACGAAATCCATCGTAACTCTATCCCACTTCCACTCAGGTATCATCACTGGCTGTAACAATTCTGAAGGCACTTGATGTTCAGCTTTAACTAGCTGACAAATCAGACATTTAGACATAAAGCTAGAAATATCATGTTTCATATCTGACCACCAATATAACTGTTTCAAATCATGGTACATCTTGTTACTACCCAGATGAATAAATAAGCTACCACTGTGTGCTTCTTGCAAGATTTTCTATATAAGATTTTCTGTGTGCTACAACAAATAATCATCAGTTCCAATTTGAAACTTTGAATCAGGAGTCAACTCACACTGTATTCCTTTAGCTTTCAATTCACTGTCACACTTCTAAGCTTCACAAATTTGCTGAAAAAACATCATTTTAGCTTTTAACTCAGCTAAAATCGAGCCATCATTAGACAAACTCAATCGTGTATTCATTGCTCTAAAAGAAAATAAAGATTTTTTTACTCAAAGCATCCGTGACTACATTCGCTTTTCCTGGATGGTAATCAATGATTAACTCATAATCTTTTAGCAGTTTGAGCCATCTTCGCTGTCTCAAATTTAGATCTTTTTGTGACATCAGATACTTCAAACTCCTATGATCGATAAATATGTGGCATTTTTCATTAAACAAATAGTGTCACCAAATTTTCAATGCGAATACAATAGCAACCAACTCTAAATCATGTATCAAATAATTCTTTTCATGCGGCTTTAACTGTCTGGAAGCATATGCTATTACTTTGCCTTTTTGCATTAAAATACATCCCAAACCGTTCAATGATACATCACTAAAAATCACAAATTCTTTACTTAGTTCAGGTTGAACCAGAATTGGTGCTTCGGTTAACAATACTTTCAACTGATCAAAACTCTGTTGACATTTCTCAAACCATTCAAACTTCACATCTTTTTGTAACAACCGCGTCATCGGTGTAGCTACCATCGAGAATCTTTTTACAAATCTTCGATAGTAGCCTGCTAATCCCAGAAAACTTCTGACTTCAGATATGTTTCTTGGCGATTTTTAGTCAACAATAGTTGAAATCTTACTCGGATCAACTCTGATGCCCTTTGCTGAAACAATGTGTCCCAAGAATCTAACTTCTTAGAGCCAAAACTCGTATTTGCTGAATTTAGCAAATAATTGTTTATCTCTCAATGTTTGTAACACAATCCTCAAATGCTTTGCTTGTTTAGACTCATTTCGGGAATAGATCAGAATATCATAAATGAATAACATTGCGAATCTGTCTAATTACGATTTGAAAATTCTATTCATCAAATCCATAAAGATTACAGGAGTATTAGTTAACCCAAATGGTATAACAAGAAATTCATAATGTCCGTACTTGGTTCTAAACACCGTCTTCGGCACATCTAAATCTTTAACTCACAGCTGATAAGAACTAGATCATAAATCAATCTTAGAAAATATTGTTACTCCTTTCAACTGATCAAATAAATCATCAATTCTCAGCAAATGATATTTGTTCTTGATTGTAACTTTTTGGGTTGTCGATAATCAATACACAATCTTATTGATCTGTCTTTCTTCTTTACAAATAAAATCGGTGCACCTTAAGGTGAGAAACTAGGTCGTGTAAAACCTCTATCTATTAACTCTTGCAACTGAGATTTCAACACTTTCAACTCTGTAGGAGCCATTCTGTACAGAGTTATCGATATCGGTGATGTTTCCGGTATTAGCTCAATAGCAAACTCAAGCTCTCTGATCGATGGCAACCTAGTTAACTCTTTTAGAAACACATTTGGATATTCACAAACCACTAGGATTGATTCAATTTTCGATTCAGACACTTTAGTATCTAGTACATATGCAAGATAAGCATTACAACATTTTCTTACATATTTTTGAGCTAGCATAGCCGATATCACAATAGGCAATTCACTCGAATTATCTGAATCAATATGAAGAGTCTCACCATTCTGGCATTTTGACACAATAGTCTTTCATCTACAGTTTACAACTGCATCATGCAAAGTCATCCATTCTATACCCAAGATCACATCGAATTCATCAAACGGTAAAAGCATCAAATCAACTAGAAAATAATAACCCCTTGTCATCAGAGGACAGTTCTTGTAAACTTTATCAACTAGGACATACTTGTCTAAGGGGTTTAATACTTTAATCATAAATTCAATGGACTTAATTGGTAAACTCTTACTATACACTAAATTCATACAAACATATGAATAGGTCGATTCAAGATTAATCAAAGCAGTTACATCAGTGTCATAAAGAAAAAAATTACCGGTGATAACATCTAGTGTCGATGCATCCTCACGAGCTCAAATTGCATAAGCTCGAGCTGGCACTCGTGCCTCCGATCTTACAACAGAATCCTTTGTTGCACCTTTGCTACTATTCATATTTCCAGTATTTTGATGTGGTCTCCCTTTAGCAACTGTATTACTCAGCTTTGTAGTGAAAAGTTAATCTTTATCGGATAACTCAACAATCACGAATAAAATGCTCTTGCGAGCCACATCTGAAACAGACTTTATTATTCATTCAAAAATTTCCAAAATGCCATCTTCTACATTGTTGACACTCTAGTTTGTTAACTCTGACACTTCCAACACTTTAGTGTACTTGCGTGTTGCTTTCCAGGATCTCTGTTGGAATATCCCACTGAAGTAGTTGAACGGTTATGAAAATCTTTCGATTTCTTTGACGAAGAATGATAAGATTTACCCATTAACCTCTTTCTCGAATCTCTAGCCTCAGAATCAGCTTTTCTCTTTTCATTACTAAGCTCCTTGGCTTTGTGTGCTCTATCAACCAAAACAACAAATTCTTTCAGTTCAAGTATCCCGACTAAAAGCTTGATGTCTTCATTCAACTTATCTTCAAACTGTTTACACAAAGCCTCTTCGGTTGGAATGCACTCTTGGGCATACTTGCTCAGCCTAACGAATTTTCTTTCATATTCAGATATGGTTATACAACCCTGTTTCAGCTCTAGAAATTCTTTGCGCTTTTGATCAAGAAACCGCTGACTTATATACTTTTTTTGAGTTCCATCTAAAAGAATTCCCATGTTAACATGTTCCCTCGGTACCACAGAAAATAAAATGCTCCACTACTGGTATGCAACATCTTTCAAAAGAGATACGACACATTTAACACATTCTATTGGTGTACAAGACAATTCATAAAAAACCCAAATCATATTCTCAAGCCAAAACTCGGCTCTCTCAGGATCATCATCAATTGTAGCTCTAAACTCTTCTGCTCTATACTTTCGAATTTTATCAATAGGTGGTTTGCTTAAATGTACGAGTTTCAAAACTTGAGAAGCTGCGGGAACTGCTTGGGGAAAAGGTGGCGGTGGAGGTTGTTGAGCAGCCAGATTCATTTGGACATACTCAATGAACCACTCATTCATCATTTGGAAGAAGGCTTCCTTAGCCTCTCCTCCACGACCCTCAGATATGGTCTCGATCCAGACGGTGCTGCTCCGTGAATGGAGGCTGGTGCATTACTTTCTACATCATCGGAGTCAGCTTGATTGGAATTCATTACTATATGAAAACATGATTTAAAAGAACTGTTAGGAGATATTACACTATCACAGGTTAAACATGGCATGTACAACTAGACTCACATACACTACGTTAGTTTTAGAGTCGACTAAACTGTAGCTCTGATACCAACAAATGTAATACCCCTAACCCGTATTCGATGCCGGAATAGGGTTACGGAATATTATCGGACTTACCATATAAACAATCATACAATTTCATGTTCATTTCTCATAACTAAGCCATATTTCTCACCCAAATAAGTACCAACCTAAGCTCTATAATGCACATACAACCATGGCATAAATAAGCATTGAAAACCAACCAATACTAAGTCTATAACATGCAATATCTATACATACAATAAGATATCCATAAACTCATCAATTGATCACTTTAAAACATACCAAAATAGTTCTAAAGTCTACCTAAATGGTCAACCACATAAATGGGACATTATACCTAAAGTTTAGCATTCATACCACATTTCAATTTCAACCATTTGATACCCATAATACCAATTCACAACAAGGCATTCACATAGCAACTCCATACCACATATCATAGGGCCATTTATACATATATACATATTAAAATATATGACCACATTGCAAGCCATCTCAAATGGCTAAAACACTACAAGATATATTTACCACAATAACCAAAACACTTATACATACCATTTAACCAAAATATACAAAGTCCAAAATACCAAAATGAGAGTTTGATAGTATGATGAGATCTTCAATAACTCCTAATCTGAGCGAGCTTTTGAATGACTATAAAACACAGAAAAATAAACAGAGTAAGCAATTAAGCTTAGTGAGTTCATATAACTTAAAAATCAGCTTACCATTTAGTCACAATTTAAGTAATTTAGCTTAGCATAAAATAACTCAATTTAGTCCATAAACCTATCACATATTCAATTACAAAATTAGACATGAATTCACAAATCTCATAGCTTCAATTCTTACATGATTCAAGTACATACTTGTGCTAATACATATCGATCTCATACTCTTTCACATCATCACTATGCCATTTGAACCATTTAGAATAATATCAGATACTCAGGAGTCTCACACACTAAGCACCAATACATGGTTGAAATAATCTTTATCTCATATCTTATATAAATGCTCACTCTCAAGCCATCTCTAGGTCTGCTCACACAAGCTGATGGTCAAGATTTAGCTACACGGTGCTGCTCACACAAGTTGATGAGTAACTGTAATACATACTGAAAAACTCAGCCACCAGTAGAACGTACAGGATCAGCACCCATAACACGGTAATGTAACAACCCAGTTTTAGCTAAATTGAAACAGTGGTTTCAGAACTACAAATATTATGTAGGAAGATTATTTTAATATTATTTTTGGTGTTTAGAGCATGTTATTTGATATATGTGAAACTTTTGTGAGCTAATTTTTTCGATTGAATGGTTAATTTGATAAAAGGACTAAATCGCGTAAAATGTAAAAGTTGCATTCTAATTGTTAAATGTGTCTATTAGCTATGAAATTAAAATGTGGAGGTCCTTATGTTGTAATAGACCATTAATAGCTTGAGTGGACTATAATGGACATGCAATATGAATAATTTAAGTTATTTCATTGAGTGTAATTAAGTAATTATGCAATTAAGTTAATAAAACAAAACAAAACATGGTTTTTGTTCATCTTTTCCACCATTGCCAAAATTTTCAAGGTTAAAAAACACCATTGAAGTTCATCTAGGGTTCGACACTTATGTAGCTTGATTAGTAAGTGTTTTAAGCTCGGTTCTTAGTGATTTTTATGTTTTTGTAATCGTTGTAGCTCAATCTAGCTAATTCGTATCTTAAATTTCGAATTTGTTAAAGATTTTGTGAGATTCCATTGATGAATATTCATGTTCTTTGATGTTTGATGATGAAATATGGAAGTTAGATGTTAGATTATCATGTTTTGCAAAGTGATTTTTAGCGAAAAATAATTTAGGGATTAATTTATGAAAAGTCCTAAATTTGTGGGTAAATGTGTGAAAAATTGGAAAATATGGGCTGCTAGAGACCATATAGTAATTCGGCGAAGCATGGGTTTTGTTGAATTGTGTGAATTTTATGTTTTTATGAAATAAGGACTAAATTGATTAAATGTGAAACTTTAGGGGCTAATGTGTAAAAATGCCTAAATGTGTACTTTTGGATTAAATTGAATAATTAGATGAACAAATAAGCTAAATTTGAATTTAAATAGATCAAGAAAGAAAGAATTCGAATTTAGATCGGGGGAAAACTAAAGTTATCGAATAGGCGACCCGATTCGTCAATTCCCAATACGAGGTAAGTTCGTCTGTTAAATAACATCCTTAATTGTATTATAAATGTTTATTTATTGTTGAATTGAATACAATGCTGAATGGTTGAGTATAAGCAAGAATCGATAGAGTTACGACGTCCGAAGGTCCCGTACGAACCTTAAGAATTGTATAGGATACAAATATCATGACATTAGGATTACCGAGATGAGATTACATGTAAGACCATGTCTGGGACATGGCATCAATACGAGATTTGTGTAAGACCATAGCTGGGCTATTGGCATTGATATGTGATAACATGTAAGACTATATCTGAGATATGGCACTGTATGAGTTATATGAGATTTTCAAGTATCCTTAACAATTAGGAATGGTTCAACAAGCATGGCTATAACGAGAATGAAAGTACAATCGAGTTAAGTGGTTGAGGTACGTATGAAACTTATGTGAATATTGAATGGAAGAAATTTCATGAATTGATACTTGATCATGTACATTATATGAAAGGTTTGTGCATTTACATGTGAATTGCTATTTAGAATGCTTAATGGTTGAATGATACTTATTTGAGTTGTTAAGTTTATTTACATACGAGCTTACTAAGCTATAAACCTTACTGTGTTTATTTTTCCTTGTTTTATAGAGAATCGAAGCTAGCTCGGATCTAGGGATTGTTGGGAATATCATCGCACTATCAGACACCTACTGTGGTATTTTTGAGCTTGTGTACATATGATATATGGCATGTATAGGCTATGGTCATTTTGGTTTGTTTTATGAAAGTGTATTTGGCCCTTTAATATGACTTAAAATTGATGATGAATGGATGTGTATATATAGTCTTATGATTTGGCATATTTGGTACAGTTATTGTGATCGCTAATGAATCATGATATGTGATGTGTGAATTAAATGGCTTTGGTTATTTGATTGTAGATAAATTCATGATGCTTATTGTTAATATGTAATATGGTTGTAAAATGGTGGATAATAGGGAAGCTATGTACTTGTGAAGTTGGTGCATGATGATAGATGTTTGGAAAGGTTTAATTAGTTGATTTGAGTATGTGAATTTGGTAAGATTTGGATAGGTAAAACATGAGATAATAAGCATGTTAGTTGTTGGTATTGATATGGTATATTTTGTGCATGAATTGAGGTTTTTGTGGTTACCAATTGTGTGTGAAAATGGTACCATTTATGCTATTGTAGGTATGTGTATTGTGGGTGACAAATGTGGCTTGTAACTAGTTTATTTTCGTCCACACGGCTGAGCACACGGGCATGTGACTCGACCGTGTGTGACACATGGCCTTAGTAAACGGCCATGTGTCCCCTGAAGCTTAATTAAAAACCAAGTCAGTGAGTTACACGACCTAAACACACGGGCCTGTGGTTGGCCGTGTGACCTAAGTCAGTATGTACGCCCTATTTTCACACGGCCTGTGACGCAGGTGTGTTCGTAGCCATGTGAGGCACACGACCAGTTCACACTGGCGTGTGGCCCCTACATGTATGAAAATTTTTCTAAATTTTCAAAATTTTTGTATATGATCGATTTAGTCCCGAACCTTCTCTAAGGTATGTTTAAGGCTTTGTAAGGCTGTTTAAGGGATATTGTGATATGTTTGAATGGTATTTGAATATGAGTGCTTAATGATTGAGATGTGTTTATTAAATAATGTGATTTGATCGGTAATACCTCGTAACCCTATTTCGGCGATGGATACAGGTTAGGGGTGTTACAGGTAACCTCTAATGACATGTCATTTGTATCCTATCTATTCCTAAGATTCAATCGGGATCCAGTCACTTACCAATATGTTGTCGAGAATTTTCGTGGTTTCGTATCATCACAATTATATTAATTAAGCATTTAAACACATATAATTTAATGCTTATTAAACATACGAACTTACCTCGAATTAGTATAGAGAAAATCTACCGATCAATCCACTACTTTATCTTTGCCTCGATCTAAATTCGAATGTAGCTTTCCTTAATCTATGTAATCAAATTTAACTACTTTAAGTCTCATTCTATTTAATTCAATCCAAAAATTCATGTTATGGCAAATTATCATTTTGCCCCTAAACATTTAACTTATTTACAATTTAGTCCTTATCTCATAAAAATACAAATTTATGCAATTTAGTACATACTCATGCTAGCCGAATTCTATATATGTTCATAGCAGCCCACACATTTCATTATTTTACACATTTCACCAGATAATTTTTATTTTTCTCAACTTAATCCATATTTGACAAATTTATCAAAAATCTCTTAACAAAAGTTGTTTAACTAACAACAAGGATTCATTTTATTCCATCAAACACCAAAACATATACACATTCAACAATGGTGAAACCCTAACTTTTTAAAAATTTTGCAAATTAGTCCCTGGGCTAGCTAAATTAAGCTACAAAGACCTCAAAAACATAAAAATAATTAAAAACGGGATGAAAAATACTCACATGCATGAGAACTAAGGATGGCCGAATGCTTGGATGGTCTTTAATTAATGGCTTCCCAAGCTAATTTTCGGTTGATAAAAATGAAGGAGAAAGATGATGTCTTTCTTTTTCTTAATTTAATTTTAGTTTATTTCATTAATTACCTAAATAACTTTACTAGTAAACCTTTATTAATTAATGTCCATCATTGTCCACTAAAAATAATTATGGTCTAATTACCACATAAGGACCTTTACTTTAAAGTTCTATAGCTATTAGATATCTTTAGCTATTAGAACACAACTTTTACACTTTACACGATTTAGTCCTTTTTATCAAATTAAGCATGCAAATGATAAAATTTCTTAACAAAATTTTCATATGATTCTATTAGCATGCTGTAGACATTAAAATAATAATAAAATAAAATTTTTAACCTCAAATTTGTGATTCTGAAACCACTGTTGTGATTTCACTGAAACGAGCTATTAGATAGGCAATCTTAGAAATATGCAATTTAATGATCTAATGTTTGTGAGTTAAATTAAAAAATTAATATAATTTAAAACCTAAAATAATAATGAATTTGTAGTATAAAACCTTATGGAAATTTTAATATTCTAATAATAAAATATATAACTATCGTCTTATCTATCATAATTTGCTATTTTGCTATGGATTGTTAGATACTGTGTTATTATTTACTAAAATATTATTAATTATTTATTAGTTTAACTATTCTAGTTTATAATAATTAAAAATGTTGACTAAATCATGAATTAACACGTTCAAATAATTTCAATTTTCAAAAGTATAATTATAATGTTATGAAATTTTTGATATTTTAATTAAATTAACAACAGTTTAGAATACACAGTAACCTATCAATCTAGCTTCCATCTTGTTCTAACGAGCTTAGTTAACTGTATAAACTTAATAGCCTAACAGCCTAGCTTCCACATATCATATCTTCAAAATGTTGTCGGTATACACCTATGAAAAAGAGTAGCATAATGGCTTGAAAGGAGAATGTAGGAAGAAAATATGATGATGAATGGTAGAAATAGAAGGGGAAAAAGGAACAAGAAATAAAGATTTGAAAGAAAAGAAGAAAGTAGAGTGAATGTGGTGAAAGTGAATCAAACATATGTTAAATGAGTCATAAGTCTAGTATAATTGTTAACGATCACCAGTTTGTTTGAAGAAATCAAGTCAGTGTAGTTTATAAACTCATTGAGTAATATAAACAAACAAACAAAAAAAAAAATTCAAAATTCATCAATAAAATCTATATTACAATTCTCTCCTTTGGTTTTCTTTCAATCTTATTCTTTAATCTTCTCGAAAGCCCATGAGTTTCATGACAACTTATTTCATTATCAAAATTGCACTAAAAAAGGCTCCGAATTGTAATTTAACAATATATATTTAAAAGAAAGCTAATAGATGTAAAAGCATGGTATTCGTACTAAAGTTACTGAAATCGGGCCGAATGGGGAATTAAACAGTATATGAATCCGAAACAATGAGAAGAATCGATTGACCCATAAATTAGCACAAATCAATGGAATTAAATTTAAAAAATTGATCGTATAATTTTAATTTTTTATGAATTTTAAAATTTTATTTAATCAAAATGAGACCAATTTAATTAAAAATTGATGACTTGACCAATTCAACACACAATTGTTGAGTCATAAAACAGCAACAAAGAGCCTAAATTACCATTGTTTTGTTTTTACTCTGACAAATAAATCCACTTTAATACCTATACTACATAATATTTTAGTAGTGTCATATTATCACCTAGAACTTTTAAAATATAAATATTTATTTATTTTATTTTTATTTTTATTTTTCAAGTAATCACATAGAATCCAAAATCAGATAATAAAAGACCTAATTACCTGAAAAATATATACAAACACCAAATGTATCTACTTGCCAGAGTTCAAAAATTGCATTAGCCTTCTGTTTTGCTTACGTAATGTGATCTAGTAATGGGAAAAAAAAAAAAAGAGAGCATGACCTAAACGATGGAAAAGTACTACCAATAGGCATCAATCCATCAAACTTTATTGTGATCAAAGTTGCTCTGTTATAAATAAACCTCTCCAAAAATAAATGACTTTCACCGCTCCAACAAAAACGCTTGAGCAGTTTTCAATTACTCCTGCTCTCTAAGATGGTTAAAAGATTGTTAAAAAAAAAAAAAATGAAACCCTAGCTGGACATTTACAAAGAGTAAAGCCAAATGTATTTACAACTAGCCCGACGTCTCAATAATCTATGTTATGATATCTCAAAAAGAAGTCAAGATTTATCAATCTTCTACTGTCTGAATCTCACCCATCATAATGCGGTTGCTGACGACGTTGAATCCCAAAACAGCCGGACTCACCTTCTTCCCTTTCTTCCCTTTCTTCTTGCCTCCTCCCTTAGAAGACCCATCTCCAACATCTTGGTCTAAGTTATCAACACTTGTATTGCCTGAGTTTACATTTCCAGTGCCCATCTCAATGAACTTTCTGTCATATCTATTTTGAAAAGCAATCTCAAGCACATCAGCCGATAGCAATTCCTTGTAGTTGAGAAATTTCTCAATGAACTCGTGATTTGGATCAAATGATCCAAGGTTCTCTACCAGAAGTATCTCAGCCTCGTATCTAGATTGCTTCAAACAAAATTCCAAGAAACTTGTATCTGGCAAAAGAAAAAAAAAAAAAAAAAAAGCGACAAAAGGTTAAATTGCCAACATTCAATGAATATTCAACCTGCTTTGCATCTAGCAATACTACCACGACAGCTTCAGAGAGTTGGAACAGGCAATAATTGAAAGAATATCATCTAAGGCTTGAAAGAGAAGCCAAAATCAAAATTTACGTGATCTGTACTTTTCCAAAAGAATAGAACATACAAACATCATCTCCACCTAAAATAGGATAATTTTGGAAGCGCGGAGCAAAATACCATACCTTTCGTCCCAATAAGCCTAACACATTCGCCCTCACACCAATCTCTGAAATCCATGGCCTCTGCATGATAGTTAAATTCATTGTGATGTCTAATTTTTAAGAGGCAGTCAAACAAAAAACAAACATACAAAGACCGATTACTCATCCTAGAATGACTTACCAGAATGCTTTGTCAACATATCACTTTTGCCCTTAAGGGAGGACTGAGCAGAGGCAGGAGAGGATGACAAAGAGCGGTCAACAGCTCTGCCACTTGACTTTTGCCGACTTAATGCCCCACTTGCAGTTCCTTTACCAGGAGTGCTTTTTGTTCCCCGGCTGCCCGCATTTGCAAGAAGTGGGAAATCACCTCTGTTTACAACAAAATATAACTTTCACATACCCATATGGTGGTTACAATTGAATCTCATTAAACATCAAGTCAGCAAGGATAAACTTTTCCAATGCTATCAGTTTAAATGGAGGTATAGCTTAATATAATTTTAGATAGGATTAAAAATAGCAAAAAGAACCTCAAAAGTTTGGATATTTATTGCTAAGTTGAAATCGGTTTCTCATTTTAATTTCAAGTAGTAGAAAGCCACCCTCTAGCCACATTACTTAGCTGCTCTGGATAACAAGGAGTTGCAACCAGGAAGCTTAAGTATGTTATCTTTGCAGGCTAGAATGCAGCTAAAATAACCAGAGACCCAACCTTTCCAACTCACCCTAGCAAGTCAGAAAAAAACTTCACGAGTAAAAAAGATAAATGAATGTCAGTGTGTGTATGTATGTATGTATGTACTGTTATGTTTTCTTCTTAAGAGAGGGAGGGGTGCTAGGGGAAGAGAACATACTGTTTCGTTTCTTGCTTTGTCTGATCAATTGGACCCCAGAAAAGGTCATCATCTCCTTTATATTTTGACTGAGATGCATGAGAATTTATCTGTAGTGGAGATGCAGTCTTTGAAGGTGAAGATGAAGTGATGGACCATGATGAAACACCAGCAGGGGTCGACTGACTTGATTGGGATTTATTAGGAGTCATTATTGGATTTGTGGGCTGGACAGAGGAATTCCTCTTCTGCTCCTTTTGGATGTCCCGCAATGATGTAGGTTTAGGAAGTTTCTTCGAATCAGCAGACCAAGCTGGAGCAGGGGAAGGGTTTACTTGTTCCTCTTTCCAAGGTACAAAATCTCCCAAAGAAGGACCTGATGGAATTGAAGGCAATAATTCCTTCTCAGCCTGTGCTGGACGAGAACTTTTGCCTTTCTCAACAGTACTTGCACTAACAAGAACGGCATCAGCAGTATTAGGAGGACCCGAAACTTTTGCTCCCACACCCTTTGCTTTGGCAGACTTTTTCCTACTCTTTTTAGTTTCTTTAGCCTCAATAAAATTGTCATTATCAGTGGGTTCCACAATTGTAGTGGTAACATGGGCAGATGTAGTAGTGCCAGGAACATCGGCATCTCTTTCCCTTGATTTTGCCAAAACTTCTTCTGGCAACAGATCAAGTGATGAATTTTTTTTACTCAATGAATTTAAACTTTCAGGTTTCACAATAGCTGACTCAGAAATATCTGCATCTCTTTGACTTTCTCTAGAAACTTTGGGTTCTAAACTAGAGACAACCCCAGCCCATGGAGTTGACACACTTAGAGAGTTGACAGAAGAAGTAACCTCTGATACTGCGATTTCAGTTTGAGCCCTCCTCTGTTCTTCCTGTTGGATTTCCAATAATGACTTTGCCTTGAAACCAGGAGCAGGTTTCCAAGCACGTACAGTGGGCTGTACAGTTGGGTTCTGCACTGGGGAAGAACTAGAAGGTTGAATCTCACCCTTAGGTTCTTTGGTTTCATCATCCACAACACCAACGTTAGCAGCTGAAAAGCTTTTAGCATAGTCAGAATCCATGGGAGCATTTCTGGATTTGTTCTCTTCCTTCTTTCCTCGAGACATCCCATCACTGTTATGTCCAGCAGTGTTCGAGTCACCAACAACTGACTCTTCAGTTTCAGATGGTTTTGATTGCACCAAAGAGGAAGCCTTTGAAAGTCCTTTTGCAGGGTCTGAAGCTTGTGATTTACTAGATTTTTGCTTTCTAGACTTCTTTTCTGAAGCTTTTCTTACCTCGGGAGCTTCAACATTCTTAACTTCTCTCACCACAGAAGGCTGATCATTGCTTTTTTCTCTTCCAACTTGCAGTTCATCGATAGCACCAGTAGGTTGAACACACTCGTTAATAGGTGTATTGGTTTTAGAGGTTCTAGCAGAAGTAATTTCACGGCCCTCCAAGGTTCCATGGTTTGCATCATTCACAGGGTGTACAACTGGCACAATTTCATCAATCTTCTTAGCACATTCCAGTGGCTGCTCCACGGTAAGTGCATGGCTGTCTGAAGTGAGGAGGGGCTCTTGCAGAGGAGAAGCCTCCTGAGAAGATAATTTCACTTCCAATGAGGGCGATCTTTCAACAACATTTGTTGTCACTGGTAAAGACTGTTGCATGCCATTTACCAGTTCTGGTGCATTAGTCCCCCAGCTCTTCTGACAATTGATACTACTGAGCATCTCATGTGGTAGAAGCACAGGTGGGCACCCAGAACTAACAGCATAAGTGGTATCCCTGGAAACTTGCTGAGACAGGTTCATATTATAGGCATGCTCATCTTGGTTGCCTGGGATCTGCGAACCAATCTGAAGAATACCCTGTGGTGATGACTGAGGTCCAGCGGGATCCACGGATGAATTACCTGTTGGTATTGTGGTAGTCTGTAAGTGCCCAAAAGATGGTTCACCTAAATGCTGCTGCGATTGTTCTTGCAAAACCTGTGAAAGCAATTGTTGTTGCCGTAACAACTGTTGCTGTTCCTCCAGTTTCTGTTGCTGCTTAAGCAACATCATCTTTTCAAGCAGCAGCATCTGTGGAGTTGGTACTGGTGTCTGGGGTTGTAGCTGCTGCATTAAATACTGCTGCTGCAACATATTTAGCAGTTGGGGGTCTTGAGATGAAGTGGAGATAAACTTCTCAGGTTGTAAAATGCCCGATGGCTTATCCATAGTTTGACCAAGCAAACTTGTCAAGGAAGGTGGGGTCGGTGCTTGCAGCCTTTGTTGCTGGATCCCAAACGACGCTTGGTTAGGAAAATTTTGAGCATGATGTAGCTCGATCTTCTCTTGATGAGTATCTAATGCAGCTTGTGCAGGAAAATTTGCCCAACTACTGACACTGTTATTTACTCCAGGAGCAGACCTGTCAGGTAATCCTTGGAGGATGGACATTAAATCAGCAGCTTGTGGAGGCAGATGAGGAGTGTTGTCAGTCAATGACGGGAGAAGTTTTGCATGGGGCGTGGGTGACTCAGAAATGATATCCGGCTTTGGAACCAAAGATGCACCATCTCTTCCCTGCCAATAAGGGTAGGGTTTTGGTAAAGACATTTGCCGTTCCAGTGTCATTCTCCGGCCCAACAGATAGAGGTCACTCCCATTTTCTATTCCAGATGGAGGAATGCTACTAGGATTGTTTGGAACATATCCTTGTAGGCCTGAAAGCAAAACCATCCAAGAAATCAGGCAGGCTGTTATGAAAATAATAAAAGAAAATTTGATTAAACTGTGGAGGAGATTCTTTTGGATTAGAACCCTAGAACTATACCTTCAGAGTTCAGCAAACAAAAATATAATATAAATAAATAAATATGTGATAGCGTCTCTATGTAAAGACCCAACCTTGGGATGGATTGCTCATGCCACCAGACATGAGTGACTCCAAAAATCTATTTTCAGCCTCTGTTGCTTGCCTTGGCTCATTTCTGATCATATTGATCTCACTTGCACCAACATGAACTTTTCCAGGGCTACTGTAATTTGGTCTGCTTGACAAATCAGAGAGTTCACCATGTTTTGGCACACCAAATCCAGGTGGTGGACGTGCTTTAGCTCGCAAGTGTGGCATTACATCACCAAGTAAGGAAAATGGTGAGTCCTTGGGTGCACTAGCTAACCGAACTTCCAAATCTAACCCAAAATACCCTGCCTCAAACCAGCTTATAATATCAATCCCTGAAAAGGGGCCTTGAATTTCACCTTGAGGATCTTTATAGTGAAGAATAAGGTCCTCTGGAGCAGGCAGCTTCCTAGGTTCAGGTTCCCTCACCAAAATTCCAGATGGCTGCCTCATAAGGATAGGATCCTCACTAGATTGCCAATTTGCTTCATCTCTAGCATAGGATGAATTCATCACATTACTTTCTCGTTGGTTAATCATATCTTTCTGTGGTTGTGACCAGCTCATGTCAGGGGTTCTTGACCTGGCATCATTTGGAATCTCCTTCCAGTCATGTGTGACTGTAGGTGATCGTTCCCCAAATGAAGAGGTTCGCCACATGGTGCCAGGATTAACAGAGTTGGGCACTTGTATGCTCGATTCCCCACTTATGGGCACCTCTTCATCCCTTTTGAAAAGAACCCTATTGTCTGCAAGAACATAAATGAATAGAAGATCAATTCTCATAATCAAGTGCAAGTTGAGAAAGGAGAGTACTATATCAAATCTATAGAATACAATTTAGTGCACTGGAATTCAAACAACAGAAATGCTGAACTTTAGTACGAACTAAGTCCCAATCACGGAAAATAAATAACCAATCCATTGAACACAAAATTGTAATCCACAATGTGATTATTGCATTCCTCATCAAAACTCAACTAGCCCTTAACCCCCACAGACAAATTGATTCCAGTTGGCTACATGAGTCTTCTTTTTATGCCAAACCATGTCGCATTAATTTTTTAAAAGTAGCCACGATATAATTTCCCATATGGTTCAAAAGCTTCAATTCAGAATACTTCTCACATCCAATTAAGTAATTGCAAGATGGTTGCCAGAGGTGTTACCCAATACAGGATTAATTTGTTTATGTAATTATACCTTCATATTTGAACTTAGTATCTGGGTATCCCTTATGCTTTTCAAGCTGTGAATAATTGCTGTTTGGAATGTCAGAACTTTCTTCTTTACAATCATCAACAGCAGGTGGTATATCTTCTCTACTGCCTGCATAAACATGTTCCAGCAGAAATTAGACACTACTTCAAATTTCAAAATATACACAAACTGACAGTAGAATATAAGGTGCACTTGCTGAATACCGATCTTGTTTCTTCTTGGATGAGTATACTCTGTAGAGTTCCGGCTGGCAGGCCCATCTTTAGGCATCTGAGGAGAACCACTACTTGTTATGTCCCCTCTGTCTATTCCCTTTAGAACAAGCTATCAAAGAAGCAATGAAATCAACTGAGGATCTAAATCAAGGTTTACCATCCTAATACATTAAAAATAAAATAATTACCATCTCATCAGAATTAGAAGCACAAAGAGCTAGAGGTTTCAATGGTTCATTTTGTGTAAGTGAAGGCACTGATAGAAGCTCTTCTATGAGTTTTTGGTAAATTCTCAAGTCAGTCCTCATATATAAGTCAAGCATTTTTTTCCTACTATACTGTAAAGGGGATGGCTCTCCATGGTCAATTTCACCCTTGTCAGATATGGTTCCCAGAGTTTGATGATGAGAAGGTATACTAGCCCCTGAATTTCCACCAGAACTTCCCCTTCCACGGCCAGCAGAAAATGTTGAAGGGTGACTTTCTCCTCGTCCCCGGCCATAGGAAAACGTGGGAACCTGCTTGCTTGGAGTTAGTGCTTGGTGATGGGGAGGCTCTCCCCTTCCTCGACTCAGAGAAGAGGTGGATCTCCATAGGCGATAGTGATCCCCCTCTCTCACATCCTTCCCATGACTGGAAAGATGAGGCAACCCTTTGTCAAGAGGCATATCACCATCTCTACCAGAGTCTGCCCACTTATCTCGTGACCTTTCATTGTTTTTATCATCAGGCCCCCAGCGTGTGTTCCATTTGCTCTCACGCTTTTGATCATAATTGGAGTCCCTGTTACCTGAATCAGTCCACCGCTCAGTCGGTGCACGGCGTGCTTCTCCAAATTGTCTTGAAGGCAAGTTATCTACCAATCGATCAACCCTGCGGGTGTCACTGAGCTCTTTATCTCCATCCCTCCAGTGATCTTTGCGCAGAGATGAATGGGTATCTCGTTCTTCATCACGCCAGCGGTCTCGGCGGCCAGTTTCCATATCAAGTAAGGATGGCCTAAACACATCCTTCTTTGGGGTATCATGCATCCCCTCGCCATTTCCAGACGGCTTCATGACTTCAGAGCGACCTCCATGAGAAGGATATGGCACAGAATGATTTTCCTGCATGGATGATTTAAAATTAAGGGGGGAATCTGAGACAGTAAGAATATTAAACAGAAGATTAACTAATTATTGAGATGAGAACTGTATGTTGATAGAAGGATGGAGAAAGCCTTCACACAACATTAAACCCGTCTATAAATGAACAAGGACACCACGAATCAGTTCACAACAACAATAATAACATACCATAGTTCCTATTCCGGGCTTATTCTCCCCTGGCTTTGAAAGAAGCCATTGTGGTGAAAGCGGAATAGGATTGTCAGATCCTTGAACATCTACATAAAATAATCAGAAGCATCAATTAGAAACATGGCAGCTATTCAAAGCAAGTATTTGAAATCAAAATGCTTAGTCCCATTCAAAGACAGTAAGCAACAAGTCATTAGAAATGCCTCAAGCCCAGAATTTTATTGAATACACACATTTTCTGGTAAATTACTGAACTTGCCTCTTGAAACTGCCACGTTGATTCATCATTGAATATGAAAAACAGAAGCACGAAACAATGAAAAAAAATGCGTTAAGACTAGAAAGACATAATTTAGGAAGCCTCAATCAACTTTCACAAGCAGCATTTCAAACTAATAAGAAGCCAAAGGAATTTCTCAATAAAATGCATTAATGAAGCAGCTAACAAGACAAATTGCACGATCAATTGTCAGTACAAAGCTAAGGTGCCATTTATAAAAGGAATAAACAACTACGCAATTTTTTCATATAGTTAATCACATAAATCATAGCATTTGAATCAAGACTGAAAAAAAATGCGCAATAAAATAAAGTCTAATACTAGTTTTGAGTTGAACTAATCTGAAAAAGAAAAAATAAATTTAACTACTTCACTACGCCCTTATCACATCGTACTTTTCAAATTGAAATATATATATCAAGAACGGTAAGTCGGAAACTAAAGTGTGCCGTGCTTAACCGCAAAAAAATGGCACCAGAGAAAAAAAGAAGAGGAAAGAAAAACCTTCCAGATGATAAAACAAAAACCCTAGCTTCGAAGCAACAAACTAAAAAATATTAAGAAAAAAAATAGCACAGAGCAATCTCGTAAAACCACTGAATCTACAATAATGCATTTAAATATCAGAAAGAAATGAGCAAAAGAAGAAATGGTAACAGGTAGGGTTTTAGAGAAGAAGAATGTAAGAAGATGTTAATCCCTGAATGGTAGAAGGGGAAAGGAAATCGGCGAGGTAAACTACCTTTGGAGATCGGATGGGGAGGGTTGACGGTGAGGAGGCGGCGGGAATCGGAAGCAGAGGTATGAGCCATGGATGATCAGTGAAAGTCGAAAGAGAGAAGAGAACCAGAGGAAAACCCTTGCTGCAGTTTTTTGTTTTTCGTTTTACCTTTTTGTCGCTTTGGTTGCGCTAAGCGAGGTGAGAACTGATTAAGGTAGACGGGTGCGTAATACGCCACGACAGTGGAAATTAAGGTCGAAATGTGGTACGACGTGAAGAGCTGTCGTTTAATGGTAAAAACTCGCAATAAATTATCAAAAGGAATATCTCAAAGAATTAGATATTTTTCATACGTTTGAAAAAGAAAAAGGAAAAAGGCGTCCAGTGTTTGCCATAATTCCCATCTTTCTCACTCTTTCTAATCCAAGAACTCATGTCTTCTACCGGATGTAGATATTGCCCTTTCAAAACTAACAGTTACAAAGAATATCTTACACAAACATGCTCTGTTGTTCCACTTGTCTGCTTGAATGAATTACCACTTCTCTTACACTATGTTTGTTTCACTGCAGCTTTCCAAAAACCATTTTTTTTTAAATATAATATTTTTTACTAAAATTTATCTTATAATAACTGTATTATTTTATATAATTAATGCCTAATTAAAATTTAAATTTGATATCATATATAAAAGCGGATAGCAGCACATAACATTGGACCTGGAAGGAATAAATAAAGTTAAATAGGTTTTAGATAAATATCCGGATTTATACTACTAAAATATTTATATTTTATATTATAAAAATTTATTACTAAATAACTGTAAATTATAATCTATATATTTATTACTAAAATATTCTTGATAAAATATTAAGAATACTATTTAAATTTTAAAATTATTATTAATGTTATAATTTACTATTAAAATAAAATTGTAATTTTAAATAGTTTTAATAAAATAATAAAATATTAATTATATTAATAATTTATTATATATTATTAAATTCTAATATGTATATTTAATAATATTAAAAATCTTAATATTTTTAAATTTTAAATTAAATATTTTTGTTATAAAAAACGATGTCTTGTTAAAAACCATTCTAAAGTGAAAAAAGAGTGCACCGAAAAAATCATTATTAATAGAATCAATGTCAATACAAATTCATGGACTACAAGGAAGAGGTTGACTTCTCTACGAGACACTACCATCACGACCCCCGCAAGACAAACTTTACCAAATGATGAGCGGGTTGGTTCCCAAATCGCAAAACATGATTCTACCTTGCAACACTAACTTCATATTTGGATAAAAATCTATAAACGAAAGGGGGAAAATTAAATAAAAGAATATATTATGTGTGTTTATTTTATTTGAATAGATAAAATTAATAAAGTAAAATAAAAAATTATAATTTTTGTTTAATTAAACATTAGAAAATTAAAAGAATGATTGATTATAATGATTTTTTTATTTATATCTTTTTAAAAAATAATTCATGCAAAAGATTTAAGAGGATAAATTAAAAGTAACTTCACTTTTTTTCTTTAACTTTTCTCAAGTAATTAAAACTTAAGTAACCCGAGGAAGAGAAGAAACTATCCAATTAAGGAAAAGGGTGTTACTTTCATTCCATTTCCTTTCCTTAGGTTTGATACAATCCAAACATAGTATAAAAACTATGAAGTAGAGATTGTTAGAATTGTAAAATAAATTTAAAATAAAACTTAATAAACCATGATCTATCATGTCAAATCATTAATAATAAATTAAGAACAAAACTAGATGTAGAAGCGTAACTGAATCTATGAATTCCTTGAAATCTACGGATCTTGGGGATTTGATCTTCCAAATTAGCACATAAAAAAAACTCAGAGAATATTTGTTCTCTCTTTCCTAAGGATGGAATATTAGAAAAGATATTTTGTGTGTAATTTGGGGACCATAACCCTAATATTTATAACATTGACATTAGTTCTAATTCTTAATTAGCCCATCATTAATTAGAATTTGATTAGAACTCAATTACTATAGTATCTACACATATTTGACCCATACTTTATTTAATAATTAAAGCCCAATAAAACTTTAATCAAATTAGGTCACTTCTATTTTGGGCTAACCTATCATGATAGTAAATAATAACTTGTAATTACCTTTATTATATATGTGATGTCCATATTTTCCAACAATCTCCTACTTGGACCATATATATACTAATTATTCTATAATTACATGTCATTATATAACCTTGTGAGTTCAAAAATTTTACTATCATATCTAAAAGGTATTCTGAACAATCTCGTCCACCAATTATGTTAACATAGAACCAATGCGACTTTCCTTACATATATCCTAAGTCCATCCCTGATCATGTATATTAACACAAAAAAAAAGGACATAGATCAAGTATGGATGTCTAGTATGGATATTATATGCAATATGATCTAAATATGTCTATTTCTAACTGGTCCTCTTAAACCTTAGTGAGATCAATCCTTACCAAAATCAGAGTGTGAATAAACCAAATAAACTTTATTTCTGCAGAAAATAAACTTAATATCTTTAAACTGAAATAACTAAAAATATGTCTATAACATAAAAGCATTTAAAAATACAAACTCTTACTAAATCCAAATATCCTGTAACACCCCCATCCCGTAACCATCGCCAGAATAGGTAAGGGCATTACTGGACTTGTAACTTAGATCAGAATAATATAATATCAACATATAAACATATATCATCTTAATCCAATAGTTTTTAAACATTCATAACCAAATCATACTATAATCAAACATATAAAGCTCTATCAATGTAAAAGGGACCAATTTGAATATATACAAAAGTTATAGGAAAACTTCAGAAAATTTTTGGATTAGGGTCACACGGCCACCAGACACGCCCATGTGTCCAGGCCGTGTGGAAACAGGGCATACATACTGACTTGTGCACACGACCACAAGACACGCCCGTATGTCTAGGCCGTGTGAAAATTTGGAAGCTACTGACTTTGCCCACGAGTATAAGACACGTCCGTGTGTCTAACCCGTGTGGCATCCTGACCAATTTAACTAAGATGCAAGGGTCACACGGTCGAGTCACATGCCCGTATGCTCTGGCCTTGTGGCACGAAATAGGCTTGGTTTAAGCCATTTTCTCACCCTATTAGGTCATGTACCTAAACATCAATTGCATAATAATTTCATATATTCAATGAGCAACCAAATCAGCCAAAATAAACACATTTATACCGTTTCATAAACAATCATATTTCATGCCAATTTGCATCATCCAAACATGTACTCATAAGAACCAATCTAATATCTATATCAACTTACCAAATCAACTTAAAACTCATCAAATCCTTTACTCCAAATTTATACCAAATGATCATTCATCAAATACCATAATGTAAGACATTTTCATAACAACCAAATCAAATCATTTACCTCGAGCATGTACCAAAATACCATTACTAATACACACATATAACATATAAAAGACATGTCATAATAAGTCCTCATATCAAAACATCCATTTTCAAAATCAAGCCATATCATATAGCTTGAGCATATGCCAAAATCATACCACATACATTAACCATAAACATCAACTTATAAACTAGCCTATACATGCCATATTTACAACATTTACAAAAATCCAAAATTACCAAAAGCTTGCTTGGATAGTGTGATTACAATCTCCGACTTTGTCCGAAATTGAGCTAGCTTCTGAATCTATAAAATACGGGAAAATAAATAAAGTAAGCTTTAAAAGCTTATAAGCCCATATAATATAGAATTTAACTTACCGAATCAGCATTTAAAACGTAAACAATATTACCAAACCAAGTCATATATCCCCAATGCCTAATCTACCATTGTACACATGTTAGTTACGTAACAACCATGTATTTATCCATTCCAAAGATATAACAAATATAAAACATTCATGTAACCACAATTCATGTATTAATTCATTCATTTACCTTATACTCATATAGCATACAATCATGAAATCATGTAACAGTTCATCTATACATGTCATATCATATAACATATAAGTCATGTAACATATATCTTGTAAGCATATTCTTGTAACATGTAATACAAGTAAACATATACTTGTACTTATAATCCATGTAACTTGTAACTCATTTATCATATAGTTTCATATGAATTATGTAACATGTGTTTTTTATACTACACATAGGTATAATGCCCGTTGAACCTTTGGAAACATCGAGGGATACTCGGGTGATACAGACACAGTGTATATATGTAAACCTATAAATCTATCAATTCATCATATATGCTCTTTCGAGCCATGTATGGTATGCTCCTCCTAAGCCGATACAGTAAGCCCGAAGGCTGATCATATAAGCTCGAAGGCTGAACGATAAGCCCGAAGGCTGAACATGTAAGCTCAAAGGCTGAATGGTAAGCCCGAAGGCTGAACATGTAAGCTCATAAGCTGTGGTGAGTCCGCAATGAATGCAGGAGCTCAACCAACCTGTAGCCCTAGTGACATGTCACTTGTATCCTACGACTTTCTACAGTTCAAACGGGACTCGGTAATCAATTTGAACATGTATTCAATAGGCATTTAAGTTCAATAATTCATTAGACAATCATATAACATTAAAATTAGCAATTATAATTATAATATAAGTTTGATTCTAATTATACGAACTTACCTCGATTTAGCTCGTATACCCGATATCTACTCGTCTACCTTTCGTTTTCTCCGATCAAGTTTCGAGATTTGTTTGTCTTGATCTATATTAATTCAAATTTAACTCAATCATTCACTAACACATTCAATTTAGTCCAAAAACATGTATTTAAGCCATTTTGCAAAATAGCCCCTGTATTTTCATAATTTGACATTTTAGTCCTTAATACACAATATAACAAATTACACATTTTTAACTAAAATTCACTATAACCAAATACTCATGTAGTCCATATAAGCCCATATTTCCATTTTATTCACATTTCTAACCACAAAATTTCCACCTTTTTCAATTTAATCCCTAATTCACATTTTTATCAAAAATCACTTTATAAAACTTGTATATCTATTAACAACCATCAATAATCTATCAAGAAATTTCAAAATACACATGTATTCATCAATGTCACATTTCAAAAACATAACCAATTTCAAAAATTGAGATACGGGCATGATAGATTACTAAGCAACGATCTCAAAAACGTAAAAATTACTAAAAACCGAAGCAAAACATACCTAGATTAAAGCTTCAAAGTGGCCGAATGTGAGAAAGCTTCTAACTCTCTTATTTTCTTTCAATTTTCGGCTAAGGATAATGATAATGGCCATATTTCATGTTTCTTTTATTTAATATAAACTAAATATACTAATTACCAAAATAACCATGATATAAAACATGTATAATAATTTATTTTTATGGATACTACCGTCTGTTAATGAAAATAAAGGTAGAATTTCAATACAAGGACTTCAATCATAAAAACCATGATCATTTAGGCCATTATAGTAATAGTTCATATTTATCGCTTTACGCGATTTAGTCCTTTTTACCGAATTAACTATTTAAACAATAAAATTTCTAAACGAAGCTTTCACACAGTAAATCTATCATGCTGTAAGACATAATAAAATAATAAAATAAATATTTTGACTTAGTTAAGTGGTCCCGAAACCACTCGTTCCGATCAGACTCAAAATTGGGCTGTTACATATCCTTTAAATGACATTACACCCATATGAGTAGTGTGCTCTTATAAAACCTTAGGTGTAGTTCCTTAGTAAGCGGATCTGCAATCATGGAGTTTGTCCTAATATGCTTTATAGGCATCTAGCCACTCTGAACTTTTACTTTAACAACCAGGAACTTAAAGTCTATGTGTTTTAACTTTGATGTACTCCTGTTGCTATTGGAATAAAAGACTACAATTTATTTTCACAATTTGCACCTTAGTGACAAAATATTGTATCCATATTCCATCAAAATTGGAGTTCTGTATACCTGATGATCTCTAATTGATGAGATCTCCGATATGTGAGTATGTAATCTTTTGTTCTCTAAAAATACCTTATAACCCTCTTGAATGTTATCCAATGGTCCAAACCAGGGTTGCTTAAAATATTTGCCTAACATCCTAATAATGTACACAATATTCCAATGTATACAAACCTGAGTGTACATTAGACTTTCAACTACTAAAATGTAAAAAATCTTATGCATTTTTGTAATCTCAAAATTATTCTTAGGGCATTGATTGAGGCTATACTTATTATTGACAAGCAGTATGTCATTAACATATAAAACTAAATATAGAACCTTACTCCCACTAAACTTATAGTATATATGATTATCAACAAAATTCATCTCTAAATTGAATAAGATAATCATTTGGTAAAATTTATAATATTACTAATGAGAAGTCTACTTAAGCCCATAGATGAAGTTATTTAATTTGCAAATCATTACCTTTGCATCATCAGACACAAAGTTTTCTAATTGCACCATATAAATGTATGATCAATGTTACAATTGAGAAACCATTAACTTAATATTCATCTGATGTAGCTTAAGGTCAAAATATTCCACTAAAGCCATTATAACCCTTTCTCTAGTGGACCTTTTTAATGACATTCATTCTTGATGTTGTTAAGTTTATTCTTCTGGAACAATTACCTCATCTTGAATAGGGAGTTGTTCAATATTTTTTTATTGAGGCTCTAGATTCTCTTCTTAATCAATGATAGGTATGAGAACCTAAACATTGTCAAAAGTGATAGCAGAAACTGACTTAGATTTCAATTCATCCTTAAAAGCAATGTCTCTAACCTTATTTCTCCCTCCAAACTCAAAATCCTAAAAGAATGTTACAGTTCTCATCTCAAAAATATTCCTAATTGTGGGATTATAAAACTCATAGCCCTTAGATCACTTAGAATTTCCTTGACCTTTATACTTTATAGACATCAAATAAGTTTGAAGTGATGCCATTTCAACCTTATCGTTTTTACCAAAATGTTTCTCAATTTCGTCAAGGAAACTTTGGCCTGAGTAATATTTTTAGATTCTTTGCCCCTAAAGGCTTCTAAAATGTTGTACTTCATGATCATTAGACTCATGCAATTTGAACGATCCCACCTCTCAAAATCCCTTTTAACATAAAGGGTGTTTTCCACAGTGAGAGGTGCGAGTTGTTCTTCCTTTAACGTAATGTCTATGTTCATTCAACCAAACACTATATATAACACCCTTAACCCTAAACCATTGTTGGAACAAAGTTACGGAGTATTACCAGACATTTCTGATCAAATACGAATATTATTATACAAATAATTAGCATATGTATTATAAATTAATCATATTGTCCCTTTAATGGGCTATCGAGACCAAACATAGACGTTAAAACCAAATCGGAACCAAATTCGGCACTCTAAAAATTTTTCGTGAAATTTTAAAATTTTTCCTAAGTGCAGGGCTCATACGCCCGTACAGTCAGGCCATGTAGCTTACACGACCAAGTGACATACCCATGTCCTAGGTTGTGTGGCAGCACACGCCCGTATCCTTAACCCATATAACTCTCTGACTTGTAACTCTATTTAATACAGGGTCACACGGCCAAGTCACATGCCCGTATGCTAGGCTGTGTGCCTCACACGGCTGAGACACACTCCCATGTCTCTGCCCATGTGCCTAAACTTGAGCATTCTATTTTAAATTTTTAAGGTGTAGGGGACACACAGCCAGTTCATACGCCCATGTGCTAGCTGTGTGTCTCACACGGTCTGGTACACGCCCGTGTACCAAGCCGTGTGGACTCAAAATGAGCCTTTTATAACAAGTTAGCCAACCCTGCAATTCTTGAACCTCAAGCAATTCAAAATTCAACATTTCAACCAATCCAAATTATGTTCAAATTCATCTAAAACATATCAAAAACATTATCCTAAAAACCTATTCGATACATTTTAATAGATACCTTACATATAGTATTCGAATCAATTCAAATGACTTTATTCAATCAAACTCAAGTTTCCTTACCAAAACATGCCATTCCATAAACTTAACATTTCATCTATATATATGTTGTATTTAACCATCTAAAGTCATTTATAACATCATTTACAATCATATCCCAAAATGACCTATACAACCAACTTAGGTACATGCCATTTTACAAAAGAAAACATACTTCACCACTTTACTAAGTTCGGGATCAGCTTTGGATGCTGGACTGGAAATTTGACTTTACCTAACCTGTGGATGGAAACAAACCGTACGCTGAGTATACACTCAGTGGTATTACTATAATTCAAATGCTTAAGTAAATTAATTAAACATGCACAATCAATCTTACAACCAAAATTTTCTTTCAACAAATCACTTATGCATTAAACTTTCAATTTCTTAATAATAGATATCTTAAATATCCTTTCTTCATTTGATTTACATATCATATCACTATATCAATATCCATTTCATTCATTGCATCAATAACTATTTCATGAAACCACTGTTTCATACCTTTCATTTTCATATCTCAATTCAATATCTCATTCCATTTCATATTCAAAATCATTCAATATTATTCAATTTGTCAATTCATTTATTTACCCCTATTAATAGGACTCGGACTTTGGCGGATACACGGATCTAACCAAGCACACCAGTATGGCACCCAATGCCTTATTGGATAATTCGAAGCAATAGTTGACACCCAGTGTCTCATCGGCCAAGCTGAAGTAAGTTGGTACCCAGTACCTTATCGAATTTATCCGAAATAACAGTATGACACCCAGTGTCTCATCGACTCAGGGTCGAAGTATCCCTAAACACTTCCAATTCTATGGCATGCCAACTATATCCGACTCAGCCCGAAATAGTTAATAGGGTTTTCAATGCACTTTCAAAACAATCATTATTTACTATTCACATTCAATTTCAATTTGTTCACCATTCACATTTCAATTTCAAGCAATAATCACATTCAATCCTAATAGCCATATACACTTTTGCAATCAATTCCATTCAAATCAATACCATCATATAAATTACTTACCTCATTTTACTTACCATGCTTTTTAATTAAAATACAACAATTAATAATAACAAGATTTGAATTATAGTAATACAAACCGTAAGTTTTCGAGTCACTCTTCATCCACTTTCTCTTTTCCCTTCTTGGTCGATGTCTCCAGCACGACGTTTACATTAGTTATGAAAATTAAAACAATTAAAAATTATCAATACAACACCAATTCACATCAAATACTTCAATTTTATTCAACTTTTACCTAAATTCCAATTTAATGCTTAACTAAAGTTATCTTCATTTTTATCACAATTTATACTTTATTTTTCACTTAAATTCCACTTATAAATAAACTTAACTCTTTAACTTTCACCATAAAACCCTAATTTTGAAATTCTTTCAATTTAGTCCCTATTATTCAATACTTACAATTTATTTTACAATCTAATCTTTTACTCAATTCTAACTTGAAATTCTATCAATTTAACTCGTAATTCTTCAATTTATTCAACATGAACTATGTCTAAAAATCCACTAATTTCTAAAATTTCAACATAAATCAAGTAATACTTTGTTCTAGGATCATAAAAAAAATCCACTAATTTCTAAAATTTCAACATAAATCAAGTAATACTTTGTTCTAGGATCATAAAAACTCAAAAATTACAAGAAAATGAGCTAAATTGACTTACCAAATTAACTTTGAACCTTAGTTCCCTTTTCTTTTTCTTTCTCCTTTCTTATCCCCTATTTCATTGCTGCTTGTTCTTTCTTTTATTTTATTTCTTTATTTATTTAGTTTAGTTATAATATCATATAATAATATAATAATATAATAATATACTTTATTATTAAGATATATATTAAAATAATTTAACTTAAAAAAATTTAAGATATTTCATATATAAACCGCCTCAAATTATAATAATGACATAATTGTCTATTTAGTCCTTTTAACTTCTTTTAATCTATAATTAAATTTTTACCCTTATTGCAATTTAGTCCTTTTACCCAATTATTCCTAATTTAAGCTAATTCATCTAACCAAACCTAATTAACTAAACAACTAACTTCGTAAATATTTTTAATAAATATTTACGAATCCATTTTTACGAAAAGAGAGACCCGACAACACACTTTTCAATGCTCGTAAATTTTGGGTCGTTACACTATAAGTAAGTGCCTTTTCCATTCATTGAAATTAGTCCCATTAAGCATGGGTATAGAATTTATATTAGCAGATATTGTGGCAGTAGAAGATGAATTAGCTGAATATAGAACAAAAATAAATAAAAATAAGCTCATATCAATATTCATAAGTAAACAATAAATTTATAATAATGGCTAATCCCATCTCAAGATACTAAACAAAACATTAATATCAAGTCTTTAGACAATAATATTAACAGTAAGCGATACTCTTGTTGTAGCAATCAAACATTGACAATAAATTATGTCAAACAATGAATTAATCTTTGGAATAACATATTGCTCACATAAAGTACCTTATAATTGTCACACATTTATCACCATAGATGTCGTTGAAATTCTGCCAAATATTAACTTACCTTTGGGTCAATTAATAAACACATGAATCACAAAAAATATATAATCATCTTGAAATTTGAAATAAATTAATCTACAAAAAAGAGATCACTTTGGCTGCATTTGTAACAACTAATCTATTTAAAATATTAGACATCATTAATTAAAACCTAAAGCCAATATTTGAATTTATTTGTTTAAAAATATTTCTCTTAATTTCATCTTTCAATCAAATTAAAAGATAATAGTATATATAAGAATATATTTATCCCAAAACAACCTAAAATGACATTGACAAATATAATAATAGTTGAATAAATCATAAACCATAGACAACCTCACATAAGACTTCAAATTTACACCAAAATAAATTGAATAAAGGTAAATCTCATCTCAAGATATCGGACACTCCATTAATATTTTATTTTTGGACAAAATATTAACTTGTAAGTGATATCTTGGTATAGTAATCAAACATTGACAATAATAACATGTCAAATAATAAATCTTCCTTTGGGACAATTTATTACTTACATGTAAAATTGAATAATTGTCACATGTTTATCACCATAGTTGCACATGTAATATTATTTGTAACACCCTGAATTTGGGCCTAGAAGTTTTGGGCCTTGAGCATGGGAGCGGTTGGAAGCAGCTTATAATATTTTGTTGTGCATGTAAATTCCGTTAATGAAGGCTTGTTTTAGTGGTTAAGTGTGCTAAGAAGTGTTGGAGAAGTCCTGGGTTCAAACCTGGACTCTAGCAAAAATTTTGGTTTAATGTGAATTAAACCCTGGGTGTAGTAGGTAGGCCTTAAGAATATTGTTGGAGAATTTGTGCCACAAAAAGCCTTGTGGTCTAGTGGCAAAGTAGCGCCACATAAGAGGCAGGAATGTGGCGTCATAGAGTTGGCAAGGAGGTTCAGGGTTCGAAACTCATGGCAATCAAAGAGCTTTTATTTTGCTAACAGGGGGCGGCAAGAGTTGGTGTTGAATTTAAACTCTGATGATGGGGGGATCCCACATTGGGAAGCTAATCCCACATTGGGAAGCTAACATAAGAGTGGATGCGAAGCTGGCTTTAAATAGGGAGAACCATGAGGAGAGTAAATGTACCTTTCTTGGCTGATCCCTTTCGCTTTATGGCGGGCTTGTTTGGGTTGGGCGTCGGCTAAAAGTGCTCGGAGCGCGGATGAACTCCAGTCTCCTATCAGGTGTGTATTTCTCACTACTCTAGCGGTAGGACGGCTACTCCGGGCCGTGATGGGCCGAAAAGGGCCATGTGTGCCCAATGGGCCTACAGGCCCAATTGGATAAGTTGTTTGATTGTGTAGTAAATATTGGACTAGACTAGGTGAATCTCATATCTATGGCTAGATTTGGGCTAAAAGGGCCACACGAGCATATGAGCTTATTTGGGCTGAGAATGGGCCCTAGGCCCATTCGCATTGTTATCTCTGTTTAGAATACTTTAGTTTACCAAATTACTGAAATACCCTCGACTTGTAAAATTACCAAAGTACCCCTAATTTACAGAATTACCGTTTTACCCTCGATTTACAAAATTACTGAAATACCATTGATTTACAAAATTATTGAAATACCCTTGGTTTACAAAATTACAAAAATACCCTCGATTTGTAAAATTACCGAATTACCCTCGATTTGTAAAATTACAGAAATACCCCTAATTTTTAAAATTACAAAAATACCCTCGATTTGTAAAAGTACTATTTTACCCTTAATTTGTAAAATTACTGTTTTACCCCTAATTTGTAAAATTATTGTTTTAGCCCTAAATTGCAAAATTACCATTTTATCCTTAATTTGTAAAATTACCGTTTTACCCTTAATTTGTAAAATTACTATTTTACCCCTGATTTGTAAAATCATCGTTTTACCCTTAATTTGTAAAATTATCATTTTACTCCTGATTTATAAAATTACCGTTTTACCCTTGATTTGTAAAATTACTAAAATACCCCTGTAGGTTAAAATTACCGAAATACCCCTGTGGGGTAGAATTACTGAAATACCTCTGTAGGGTAGAATTACCGAAATACCCCCTGTAGGGTAGAATTACCGAAATACCCCTGTAGGGTAGAATTACTGAGATACCCCTGTGGGGTAAAATTACCATTTTGCCCCTAGGGTGTTAAATGACTGTTTTGCCCTTGTAGGAAGTGACTGACTTGGACTGTGTGTTTGACGGATTTGATTGTGAATATATGTTGGTGATATGAATGACTTGACTGTGATTGTTTGATTCAAATATGGGCATGACATTCTGCATACATGACATGTTGCATGGGTTGGGATTTTGTATGGAGGAAGATCTGATCTATTAGGATCGTATGGTTGCTTAACGACTGTGGATCCACTGAAGGCTTAAGAGCCGTATATTAGTATTGATTTGATAAGGTCGCACGGGTCGCCCGAGACGACTGTGGACCGATTGATGGCTGAGTGCCGATCATGTTATCGAAGGCTGTGTGCCGTTATTATGGGCTTTGTATCGATATTGTGGGCTTCGTGTCATTATTATGGGCTTTGTGCCATTACCGAAGGCTTTGTGCCAATATCACAGGCTTTGTGCCGATTATAGACACGTTACCGATGGCTTTGTGCCACGTATTCTGTTAAGTGGCTTTGCCACGTTATCTAATTCTGGTGGCTCTGCCACGATATTCTGTTATTGGCAACTTTGCTGCCTATTGGTGTGTGGGCTGGGTGGGTTGAGTTATTCCCCACATGGTGTGTTGGTTGGTACGGGTAGTGTGATGGCTGGACTGGGTTGGAATTGCATTCACATTCTGATTCTGATTCTGATTTTGTTAATTGATACTGATTCTGATTCTAATTCCGATTCTGATACTGATACTAACTCTGATTTTGATTTTGATTCTCATTTTGATTCTAGTTCTGATAATGTTTTTTGATTCTGTAATGGGCTAAGGCCCATCTGGTGCAGTTTGTTATAGTGGGCTAAGGCCCAATTGATACTGGAACTATGGTAGGGCAAACTTTTTAATTCTTTTACATGACTGACTGTTCGTATTTGTAGTATGGGATTACACACTGAGTTTTTGTAAACTCACCCCGTTTATTAACCTTTCAGGTAATCCCCAACCTTAGACGGATCAGAGCTACGAGGGACTCGGAGAAGGCCACACACTGCTTATGCTTTCTGTTTTGATTATTTACTCTCAAGTACTTTATTTTGGGTTTGGTTTGTAATAAGGCCTTTCATAATTTCTGGATTTTTATTTTAAGGTTTTTATATACTTTGAATTATATCTGCTAGAGGTGAATCGCGGTTTTCCAAAATGTTAACTGTTTTCGAACACTATGTCTTCCGCAACTAACTAAATTAAGCTTTCGCAACAAAGAAGGTTTTAAAGGTAATAATGTTTTTAAAAGGGATTAACTTTTAGTTGACCACGTTTTGAAAATAAACAAACACAAGTTTTAGTTTGCAACAAGTTTCTTTAAGAAGGGTTTCTTTGAAAACATGGTTTTCGAAAAACACTTCAATATGGCACGCCAGACTCGGGCCTAACTTCTAGGCTGGGTATGAGGTGTTACATTATTAATCCTTCATTTGGGCTGATCAATATTAACATAACTTAAGTTACATGCACAGAAACTTTTATATTTTAAAACAAAATAATTTATACAAAAAAATCACTTTGGTGACTTATTGCTTTAATTAAGTTTTTTAAAAATATATATAAACATACCAATATTCAAATTTAAAAATTACCGAATAGTCAAATGTCAAAACTATTTTTTTATTGCTTTATAGACTTCGAAATAACCCAAAATATGGTTGTCTTAATAATGCAATAAAAAATCGAAAATCTTAATCTTTGACTTTTTTTTGTTCTAAAACCATATATATCAAAACTATATAGACATAATGTAGTGGTTCAAAGCCAAATAATTAACAAGGACATGTATTCATAATTTTGGCATGGACAAAAACACCAAAATAATTCATGCATATACATGCATTCATAATCGAATAGAAAAACTTACATTAAATTTACCATGTAAATCCAAAGTTGTATTTATGATAAAACAGATATTCACATGAATTCTTGAAAAATATTTTCAAGCCAATAAATCTCAAAAAAATAAAATCGTAATAGTTGGCATATCACACAATTCATACAATAAACCATATCATCATAATTTAACCAAATATCCCTAAACCAAAATATTTAAATATGTATGTGTTTTGGCAGTATAGATAATTGAAATTCATCAACTAATATTAATAACTTTAAAATAAGCAATTATGCACTAAGAAAAGGAATCAAAATATGCGGCACAATTGGTAAAATTCAACAGCAACTATGATGCAAAACATTAAACATGAAGGATTAATTCATCTTGCACCAAAGCACCCATTAAATTGAATATATAACCATAACAAAAAAAAAATAATAACAACTTCAACGATATTCATTAAAACTTAATTTCACCAATTAAACAATTGAATAATGGTTATAAACACCTATTCACTCCAACTATAATCATGCATTAATCCTCAAAATCACTGATATGCATTTAATATATATACACACAATATATACACAATTATAATAATAATAAAAATACTGGCTTGCCTTACATATTTCATGTAAACTCAAATTTATATTCATGACTAAAGATATTATCATAAAACTTCATTATACGCGCAAATACTTAAAAAAAATCTATTACCATCAAATATAAAAAGAATCCCAAATTGTATAAAAGCTTTCATATGCACAACCACTTATGAAAATTCATAGTCACCATATTAAAAAAAAATCTCAAAACTTTTAATTAGTTGGGTTCCATAAGGACTAAAACTTATATAAAATAGCTATAGTAGAAACTAAAAGTAATCATTCGTATATATGAATTGAATTCAATGGTGAATATAATTTATCATGAATAAAGACAAGACCAAAAAATGATAATTCCATATACATTTAACCACAAACAGAAAATTTAAAACAAATAGTGCTAAAAAAACATCTTAACAACATTCATTTATTTAATTATTAAGAGAATTAGCTTTCAAAACCAATTATACAATCCAATTGGAATTCTTCAATTGCAAAAAGTTGTATGTCTATAACTTTAATCTAATAATGAATTTAACCAAAATTTATAAAATAATTGTACGAAAAGAAGAGAAAGAAATCTCACAAATCAATTTTTATCAATTGATTATAAATAAATAAATAAACCTTCATCTTTCGAATAGCATATGCAAATATTAAAGTAGATTATATTTATAAAACCTTAAAACTTTATTTAAAGAATCGAAACCCAAAAATTTTATTAAGAATCTTAAAGATTCAACATAATATATAATTAAAATATTAAATCCATAAAATTAAAAAAGAAAAATGAATCAATCCAAAAATAGTAAAGAATCAATCCATTCTCAATGATACAACATGACGAAGCTCGGACGCCACTTATTAAAATTGTAAAATAAATTTAAAATAAAACTTAATAAACCAGGATCTATTATGTCAAATAATTAAGAATAAATCAAGAACAAAACTAGATGCAAAAACGTACCTAAATTCATGAAATCCTTAAAATCTACGGATCTTGGGGATTTGATCTTCCAAATTAGTACACAAAAAAAATTCAGAGAAAATTTGTTCTCTTTGTCCTAATGATGGGATATTAGAAAAGATATCTTGTTTGTAATTTGAGGATCATAACCCTCATATTTATAACATTGACATATTAGTTCTAATTCCTAATTAGCCCATCATTAATTAAAATTTGATTAGAACTCAATTATTAGAGTATCTACACATATTTGACCCATACTTTATTTAATAATTAAAGCCTAATAAAATTTTAACCAAATTAGATCATTTATAATTTGGGCTAACCTATCATGATAGTAAATAATAACATGTAATTACCTTTATTATATATATATGATGTCCATATTTTCTAACAGAGACTTAATAAAATCAATCAAAAGTCCCCCAACTAGACATATGTGGTCACTAGCTATAAAGAAGTTGATAAAAACCAAAGAATCACTTTCAATCTTGACATAATTCACTTGTAAATCAAAACCCCGCTACATGCCAAGGAGGATTGCATATAAGCTTCCATATAATACGTGTTCATTACTATCCCTGTTACGAACTATGACTAAACAGAAGAACAGAGAATAAATCTAAGGTAAACTGAATTTTATTTCTATTTGGATCTTGAATGAAAGCTTGACTACATTCATTTTTACACCTGTATTTATAGAACAATCTATAGTAAACCCGCTTAGTAACAGACTAACCACCTTGCTAATATGAGCCTAAGACTTACTAATAACCTTGCTAACATGAACCTTAACATTCATCCATCTTCCCGACAGGTAAAACCTGAAGAACGAACCGAAATCTAGAAAACAATGTCACCGACAACGGCTTAGTAAAAATATCAGCGACTTGATCACAAGTTGAAACCTCACCAACCATAATCAATCCATCCGCTACCTTTTCGCGGACAAAGAAAAGATCCAGCTCTATATGCTTAAACTTAGAATGTAACACAAGATTAGCAGTTACGGCGACCGCACCAGAACTATCACACCAAACATTAGGAATATCAACTGACGTAAGCTGTAACTCTTGAAAAAGCGAGAGTAACCAGGTAACTTCACTAGTAGTTATGGTAAAACTCCTATACTCAGCCTCAGCCGTAGAACGTGAAACCACGGGCTGTTTCTTAGACCCCCAAGAGATAGGAGTAGACCTGAAATAAACACAATACCCTGAAGTAGAACGATGATCGTCAAAATCCAACCTCTAGTTAGCATCGGCATAAGCATTCAGAGACAGTCAAGTAGAAGGCTGAAAAACAACTCCAAAATCAAGAGTGCCATATAAATACCTCAGAACACGCTTCAGGGCGACCATGTGAACAGTAGTGAGTTTGTGCATAAACTGACATAAACGATTAACAGCATATGCAATGTCGGGACGAGTGAGAACAATATACTATAGTGCTCCAGCAAGACTCCTATATGTAGTCGGAGCCACCAATAATTCACTACCATCTTTAGACAGCTGGGCCGAGCTAACTATCGGTGTATGAACAGGTTTAGCATCCAAAAGCGAACTTTTAGTAAGTAACTCATGAATATATTTCTTTTGACAAAGGTGTAGACTACCAGCAGAAGATCGCGTAACCTCGATCCCAAGAAAATAGTGCAAATCACCTATATCTTTTAGAGAGAATTCATTATTTAACTTTGCCACAAAACCAGCGATAGCCGTAGAAACATTACCGGTGATAATTATATCATCCACATACATAAGAACATATAGTGTGGAATCAGACTTGACTCGAACAAATAGAGAGGTATCAGACTTGGACGCAACAAACCCTACAGTCAGTAAAAACTGTTTTAATTTATCAAACCAAGCTCGTGGAGCCTGCCGAAGTCCATACAAAGCCTTCGTCAAGCGACAGACCAAAGGTTTGCCATTCGCATCATACTGAACAAACCCCAGAGGTTGAGACATGAACACCTGGTATCAATGTCCCCGTTCAAAAAGGCATTATTGATATCAACTTGACGAAGTGACCACTCCCTGAAAACTGCAACAGCTAAGATAACTCGAATAGTGGCCGGTTTGACTACTGGACTAAAAGTTTCATTAAAATCATACCCAGGTACTTGAGAACACCCTTTAGCAACCAACCGAGCTTTCCGGCGACTAACAGACTCATCAGGATTTCTCTTAATTTTGAACAACCATTTACACTCGATTACTTTTCGTCCAGAGGGTAGTGAGCATCATACTCTGCTTGAGCAGCTAGCTTCCATTAGGATGAGCTAGTACCTTTGTAATAGAGCACGGCTCAAAATCCACTACCTCGGCGGACAATGCCTTGGGCTTAAAAATCTCAGCATTCGATCGTGTAACCATAGCATGTATATTTCCCATAGACACACACAAAAGGGAGGAAGGAACCCGCGGTAACACACCATCAGAAGAAGAGAGAGGCTCGAAAGGCTGAATCTCTCGTTCAAAGGACCCAGACTTAACAGGAACCTCAATTGATAAACCACACACACCAGACGGAGTGTTAGAAGAAGAGCACCCAACTTCATGAGCTGAACTAGACTCAGAAGAGCCCGAAGAGGCCGCAGGTAATTGTTGAAAAACCACAGGAGAGCGTACAGAGGTAACAACAGGAACAAACGTAACCCTTTGCTGAGACCCACAAACATTATCCACTAAGGAAGGGGTAAATAAGAACCGGTGCTCATCAAACACTACATGATGCGAAACAATTACTTTGTCATTTGGTGTAAGATAAAAATATCCTTTATGCTGCGAACTATAACCTAAAAACGTACATGGCTGAGACCTAAAATCCAGCTTGTGATGCAAGAACGATCGTAAATATGAAAAACAGCAACAGCCAAACACCCTAAGGTGATCATATGTGGGAACATGTCTATAAAGTTTCTGATAAGAAGACTGACCTTGAAGAACTGAAGTAGGTAGTCTATTTATAAGACGAATAGCACTACAAAACGCATATCCCTAGTGCAACATAGGAAGATTAGCCTGAGTTAGTAAAGTAAGCCTGGTTTCCACAATGTTGATGCTTACGCTCAGCTACCCCATTCTGTTTAGAAGTGTAGGGCAAGACAGGCGATGAAGAATTTCTTGATCGGCGAGGACAGACGCAAAAGACCGAAACTCCCTGCCCCAGTCATTCTGACTTCTTAATACGTTTCCCAAACTGAGTGGCTACTATTTTCTGAAACTGCAAAAAACACTCGACCGCTTAAGACTTTCGTTTAATCAAATATATCCACGTAAACCGACTAAACATATCCATAAATGAAACATAATATAAATTTCCTTCGCAGGCAACCGACGCCGGACCCCATAAATCAGAAACAACTAATTCAAACGAGTCCATATATTCAGTAATGGAATGAGAAAATAGAAGTTTATATGATTTTCCTTTCTGACAGGCGACACAAACATTAGACAGAGATTTTGTATTTGTAATAATACCGCATTTATTCAAAACAGAAGAAACAACTTTATTAGACGGATGACCAAGCTTGTTATGCCATAGTTGAAACACATCAGAAACAAATGAACTTGCTTGAACATTAACATTGTTAAACATCAGGGAAAGACATAAATGAAGGAGACGGATCAACAGAGAACTCATAAAGTCCATCACGAACTCGGCCCTGAAGCAAGATGTCCCGCGTCTGAGTGTCTTTAGCAACACAGTAGTTGGAATGAAACTCAAAAAACATATCATTGTCCAGAGCAAATTATGAGACAGACAAAAAATTCTTGCGAATACTCGGAACACACAATACGTTAGTCAATCTTAACAATTTTGAATTTGTAGAAACGACCGCGTCACCAATAGACTAAATTTTACTGGGGGCCCCATTTCCCATTAAGATTTTAGATATACCTAAATACGGAGTAACAACATTCAAATGTGCAGCATCTTGACAAACATGATTTGAAGCTCCAGAATCTGGATACCACGATGTAGTCCCGGCAGGCGTAGTGGCATACGGATCAACATTTCCAAAATCGGAGTCATATCTAGTCGCATCTAAAAAATCTGAAGCACGATAATCAGGAATTCGAGGCAACCCAATATTCTGAGCATTATCGACAGCAAGCACCCGAGTACGAGGCTTTGTGCGCCACGGGCCCGCAGGAGGAGCATTCGATATAGACCCATCAACATCAGCAAAATTCACAACAGGAGACCCAGGAGATTGGTGTGACACAGGAGCTAGCCCATGTGGTTGGGCATGGGGATCGGACGGCCCAGAAGACTGGCATGAGGCATTCAGCCTAGAAAATGTCGCATAGCAGTTACGTGGCCATGGACCCAAACTTGGTCCATTCGCAGGCCTGAACGGGCGCTCATAAGGCCCAGATGTACGACCACGAAAAATCCTGCGCTGGAGGAAGGCCATGTTGACCAAAAGAAGTACCTGTCCAATTTTGACCAAACACTCCATAATTTTGACCATAATTCAGTGGGCCAAAATTAGATAAAGGGGCATGTGGAGAAGCATAATTCGGAAAGGAAGAAGGAGGCCATGCCCAGGCCGAGCCATCAGAATGCTGCTCCGAAGCATATCTGCGAGGGCAAAAATCACCGGTCGAAGCGCCGGTCGTCAGAGGACCACCATAATCTCTGTCAAACCGGTAATAGTAGCACTGCGAGACGTGCCCAAAACGATGGCAGATTTGACACTGTATGCGCGAGCAAAAACCACCACGACCACCACGCATTCTAGATCTAGATCCAGATCGGCCGCCACCAGTACCGCGCGATTCAAGACCATCACCAGCAGAGGTCATCTCAACCGCTTGCGCCACCATCGGAGTGTCACGCACCGATCGCATAAGTTGACTCTCAAACCTGATCAAAATATCAACCAATTTCTAAAATGTCAAAGATCTCGATGACACCAAGACGAGCATAAAAACGGAATCAAACTCAAGAGGAAGACCCGCAAGAAGCACCTCCACCTTCTCAGCCTCTGAAACACCAGATCCCAACGGCTTAAGGAGCGCACAGAGCATTTGAATCTTTGAAACATATTCCTTGATAGAAGAGTCGCCCTTCTTGATCGCATGAAGATCATGCCGAATCTGAGATATTTTCTCGCTTGACGTTGCTGCAAACAAATGATTGGCAGTGTTCCATATATCACAAGTAGATTTTGTTGAAATAAAATACGAGTGTAAAGAAGGATTGACCGTAGAAATAAGCCAAGACGCAAGCAGTTTGCCCTGCTGAGTGAAGGCAATAGCATCGGGATTTAGAGCACAACTGCCATCCGTCATCGTCACCATTCGAGATGTTGCATTAACTGTACCATCCAGGAAACCTTGAAGATTATAGCCATCAACGATCAATCTAACCTGATGCTGCCATTGTACAAAATTGGTTTCATCCAATTTGATGGTCTCGTGACGAGGAAAACTATGAACAATGCACGAGGGAGCAAAAGCACCTGAAGCAGAATCACCAGAGGAAGAATCCATGACGAAAGAGCGGAAGCCATCATCGGATCTCAGGCGACTGATACCATGTTACGAACTATGACTAAACAGAAGAACAGAGAATAAATCTAAGGTAAACTGAATTTTATTTCTATATGGATCTTGAATGAAAGCTTGACTACATTCATTTTTACACTTGTATTTATAGAACAATCTATAGTAAACCAGCTTAGTAATAGACTAACCACCTTGCTAACATGAGTCTAAGACTTACTAATAACCTTGCTAACATGAACCTTAACAATCCCAAACCACAGCATTGAAACCTAGCTGATTGGCGCAAGCTCTTCATCAACCGTCCACATTTAGCTTCCACAAACAGTGTGAGCTTAATCCAACGGGTGAAACTTTGGCATCCCACGTCCTAAACGGGATGGTCGTTGTACGGTCATGAAATTTTCAATGTAAGCTCCACACGCTAAAAGGATTTTCGTGAAACTTTGAGTCTTCATTAAGTTGATTGAATTTATTAGGGATATAATAATATTTACCTCGAATCAAGTTAATTTTATTTTAAAATTATGTTATTTATAAATAGAAGTGTTTATGAGTTAATTTTGAGTTAAACAGACATGTAATGTTAATGCGTTTCTTGCTTGCTCAAGTTGATTCAATAGAAAATATGACTTCAAAATTTATCAAAGTCTATCCTTATTTTTAAATAATTAACTTAAGTTCAATTTAGGTCACCCACATTGCTAATATTTCAAAATATTTTTTAAAAATATGTTATTTTGAATTTGATATTTAATATTTTTTCTTTTTATTAAAAATTTAAATATAAACAAGTTAATGTATCATTTAATATTTATACTATAATATTATATATTATTATAAATTTAATTTTATATAATACAAATTACATATATATTATAACGTTTTTAGCTCCCCATTGATGTAAATAACCTAATTTTTTAACACATGGCATACTTATTTTGTTGGCATGTAGCAATTGTTTATACACTCAATTTTTAATCTTACGTCGAATAGAGAGCACTCCATAATTCACACTTACATAAGTATAAATTTCTTTGCTATTCTCATAAACTCTTTAAAGTTTTTTCTTTGAAAAAAATTATGAGAAAAAGTTTATAATTTAAAATTATTTATATAATAATATATTTATATGAAATAGTTTTATTGTTCGACTACCATTTATTTTATTTTTTAGATAAATTAATAAGATAAAAATATACATATTTTTAGATATACTTTAAGATATTTAAAAGTTAAAAGTTAATTTTAATCTAACATTGACTAAAAAACACCCTCATATCTCACATTTACCTTATAAATAAGTAATAATTTCTTCACTATTTTCATTAAAAAGTTAATTTTAGTCACACACCGTCTAGATAATACTCTCATAGCTAACTTTCACTATTTTCATTGAAAAGTTAATTTTAATCTCACATTGACTAGAGAATACTCTCATAGTTCACTTCTTCACTATTTCATTAAAATTATTTTTAATCCCACATTAGCTAGAGAACACTCACATGCTCACACCCTATAAATAAATATAAATTTATTCACTATTTTCATTAAAAAGTTAGTTTTAATCTCACAGTGGCTAGAGAACACACTTAGATCTCATATTTACCTTATAAATAAGTACATTGACTAGAGAATTGTAACACCACTCATCTTTCTCGATCGCCGAGACTAAGTTACAGAATGATTACAGAATGATATAGTACAAAACGAAACAATTAAAGATATTTAACAGATAATTCGGATAAAAAATCATCAACTACCACCATTTAAGTCATTTAGTACAATTTAAAAACCTTTCCTGAATTTTAAACGAGCTTACATAAGCTCTAAAATTGACCCGGCATTGAACAAGGACTAAACTATAAATATTTCAAAAGTTCATATCGATGTTGCGACGTAAAGGAGTTCCTCGTCGTGACATGACAGACTGACTTGGCCTCGTTTTGACATGGCTTAAAGTCCATTTCTCGTCGAGACGTCCACCATACGATGTCGCGACGTGGGTTTTGTTATTGGTACTAAATAAGCCTTTTGACAACCAATTAAAACCATTTTCCAAATCAACTCAAAGATGGCACCTAACACAACCTACACCTGCACAATACATACAATATGCGACATTCGGCATCAATTCATAGCAAAACTATTTATAACATTTCAAATTATTCAACATTCAGTTTCTCAAGTCAATTCATAATCATATATGCATCATATAAATTTCGCCAATTCAAAACATCTTGAACTAACACGAAATTAACTCAAAACAACTTAATAAGTTGTACAAATTACTTAACATGATTTCAATCATTCAACCAAGTTGAAACTTTGCCCTAACCACATTCAAAATATAATTGAAATTTCAACTAGCCATTCATACCAAATCACAATATAATATATCATATTGCCCAAAACATACTTTAATGTATATATGGATTTTAGATTCCTCTCAACAAGCATTAAACAACATTTGAACTAAACCGTTCATCCACAAGATGTTACACAAACAACACTTATGTACATGCCACGAACCAAGGTTAAAACAGGCCAAAAGACTACTGAAACGATGATGGAATAGTGTAATCTTCTAGTTGATCTGACTGACAAGTTCCACAAATCGAAAATCTACATAAATGGAAAATAATGGAGTAAGATTTTGGATGCTTAGTAAGTTCATATGAAAATTGACTTAACTTACTTTGACTTTACAACGAATTAAGTAATTGTATAATATAATGCTACACAACATGGCATCCTTAGCATCCTTACATTATCATGTACAGTTCAATTATATAATCAATAGGTTAGTCCATTTGCAACAATTTAATTCATGATCATACCTTTCAACCATTTCATTTCCATTTTAATCACAGTTTTCACCCAGAGAGCTATACTAAATTAATGTCAGATTGTAACGCCCCAAAACTGGCCTACAAGTTTTGGCCAAATTTCGGAGGTCACATTGATCATTGAAGTGATCGTGGAAAATTTTAGTTTAACAAACCGAAAAATATTACAGTATTAAAGTTTCGTAAAAACTTTCAGACATAAAATCCTGGTATTACAAAAACCTCAGTCCAAATAACACTTACATGTATTTAATACAAAAATTCATATCACAATTTTCAAAACAGTACTTAAACTAATTATTTAAATCGCGTAACTCTGAGACCTCTAGTATGCCAAGTCTAGTATCAGAATTCGGAAATGTACCTGAAAAGGGAAACACCAATACACACAGTGTTACAAAACCTCATTACACACAAGAATAATCACAAATGATAAGTCATACAGACAGAATGCACACAAACAAACTTACACCCAATCACTTAATCAGATGCTTATGAATGCAGTCAAGTAGTGAAAACCCATCCATCCAGCCAAAACACCTCTCTGTCCCCCAATCACACCTCAATAGAGCTGTTTAAGCTCATCTAATCAGACACACCACATAGGACCTCGAAGAGCCCATCAAACCCTACACACCATGTATGTGGACTATGTAACACCTCTTACCTGTGTTCAATGCCGGAACAGGGTACGAGGTGTTACAGACTAAGCTATTCAGATAATAATACACAGGAAGGCTAGCGTATATGCAGTACAATGAAATGCGGTAAACCGCTATACAGACTTGTTGCAGTTTCAACTGCCAGATCATATAATAGTACGTAGCAAAGCTAATGTACAAGTGGTATAGTATGGTAAACCGCTATATTGATAAGTTGTAGTTAAACTGCCAGATTAGATCATAATTAGTCTTCCTTTTATTCACAACCAACCCAAAAATTAATTTATACAAGTGCATGTATGCTTACAACCTCACAAAAATAATGAACACATCGGAAACAGTCAGACAGAAACCGATATGCACATACCCAGCTAACCGGGTTCAGAATTAGATATCTCACACAACAGTCACAAATAACACATAACCTGAAGCCCAGATCATAGTCTTAACTACCCTTACTAAAGCCTAGTCAGGGGTTGGAGCACACAAATACATTTTCAGATAAAAAACATATAGAGAACTAAAATTGGTGGCTTAGGGCAACATGACCGTGTACTTTGGCCGTGTGGAAAAGCCTAGGCCATGTGGAGGGTCAACATGCCTCTGTTGGAAGAGGCACATAACCGTATGGTTGAGGCATATGCCCGTGTGAGCCAGGGACATGGCCGTGTAAATAGACCGTGTAACTCTTTGTCCATTTGTGTTAAAATAGAGTATAGACAGACACGGTCGTGTGAGGGTTTCACACGCCCGTGTGCCAACTAAACACGACCGTGTGTCCAAAACAAATACCCATGTAGGATCTCTAAATCCTCAAATTAGCCACACGACCGTGTGGCACCAAAATTCTAAAACCCTAACGCCCTTATGCATAGGGGACACGACTATGCAAAAATCGACTGATTTCCCTAAATTAGCCACAGGGCCATGTGGCACCCAAATTAGCTCGAAAACCCTAAATCTCAATTGCACATGGCCGTGTGAACTGCCCATGTGGCCACAAAATCGTATCGAAATAGGCAACTGAATGTGCCTTTATTGTCGAAACGTTCCCCAATCCTTAATAACTCAGAAATAAATCAAAATCACACCCAGTTGCAAGCCATCCTACGATATTTCGACCTTTTGAATAGACAATTTCACAAGCACACAACAATGTTGAATTTCACTGAAACCTAAAATTTGATAACGAAGAGGGAAGGATTTTCGATCATACATGCAAATACAGATTACCACCAAATTGACTCATCAATTCTCAAATAAACTAAAAGAATTTTGAAACCCATATCTTAATTAGCATAAAACGCCTCAACAACCGGTAAACCACAATACTTTCACTTACTGCTCAATTGTGTCTTCCTCTAGAACCCGAAACCAAATCAAGACTATGAAACCATAACAACCAAAAAGAAAGAAATTTCGTGAGAAAAGTGGGAGAGGGGAAAAAAAGGAACACGCAAACAAAAACGTAAAAACTTTCTGTTACTTGTCTCATTTTTTTCCCAAAACAAAAGAAAAGTAAAATAAGTGACCCAAATAAAAATAACTATCTAACCTTTTAAAACCAAAACAAAGCTAAATCAAAATAGTTCCCTCAAAACACACTTGAGGACTCGAACTTGAGACCGTAGGCCAGACTAACACACAACCAACCACTAGACCAGCAAACCCATTCTGACACTCAAATGTGAAACTAAACCCAATAGCTTAACCTACTCACAGCTCCAACCACAAAAGCTCAAACTTCTAACCCCAAAAATTAGGGTGTTGCAACTCACCTCTCCCTAAAAAAATTTTATCCCTAAAATTTCCACTAATAGAACAGTGGTCTAACACAACTACGCCACTACGCTCTCACTGCGCACTCTGATCCTGAAGCACTATCATACTAGACTTAAGAATCTTACACATGTATTTTCTAAAAAGGGACTTAAACATAAGGTTTCAAGCATACAATCAGAACACTTAATCACTGAAGCAGATACTCATTTATGTATCACACATAAAAATGTTATGATTCTAAAATTACAGAACTAATCTTACATTTTCCTAAATTTCGTATGGACCGGCACTGGAGTTTCTGACATCTCATTTTTGCAAAAACTTATTCCAAAACACAAATCATTCAAAACACTATGGTATAGTTTTCTGATTTTTTTTAAAGAAGAATATACGCGCACATAGTTACGTAAAAATAGAGGTTGAGTTTTTGCAAACCTGGCTCTGATACTATTAAATGTAATGCTCCAAAATTGGCTCAAAAGTTTTGGGCAAATTTTGAAGGTTACATTGATCATCGAAGTGATCGTGAGAAATTTTAGTTTAACAAACAAAAAAAATATTACAGTATTTAAGTTTCGTAAAAACTTTCAGACGTAAAATCCTAGTATTACGAAAACCTCAGTCCAAATAATGCTTACCTGTATTTAATACAAAAATTCATACCACAGTTTTCAAAACAGTACTTAAACTAATTATTTAAATTGCGTAACTCCGAGACCTTTAGCGTGCCGAGTCCAGCATCAGAATTCAGAAATATATCTGAAAGGGGAAACACTAAGGGTGTGAGCTACACGGGCTCAGTGTGAGTTCGAGACATGACTAACAAAAAAATTATAGACTGGAATTCAGATAGCAGTACGATAGTGCAACGTACTTACAGAGATATACAGAACTAGATGGTATATAAGAAGCCAACGTCCCAAACGAATGTACTCAAGCAAAGCACTTATCAATACACACAGTGTTGCAAAACCTCATTACATGCAAGAATAATCACAAATGATAAGTTGCACAGACAGAATGCAAACAAACAAACTTACACCCAATCACTTAACCAGATGCTTATGAATGTAGTCAAGTAGTGAAAAACTACCTATCCAGCCAAAACACCTCTCTGTCCCCCGATCACACCCCAATAGAGCTATTTAAGCTCATTCAATCAGACACACTATATAGGACCTCGAAAGGCCCATCCAACCTTACACACTATGTATGTGGACTAAGCCACTGAGATAATAATACACAGGAAGGCTGGCGTATATGCAGTATAGTGTATTACGGTAAACTGCTATACAGACATGTTGCATTTGAAACTACTAGATCACAGATAATAGTACGCAGTAATATTGACATACAAGCGTTACAATGCGGTAAATCATTGTACCAATAAGTTGCAATTAAACTGCCAGATCATATCAGAATTAGTCTTCTTTCTCTTCATAACCAACCCAAAAATTACTTTATACAAGTGCATGTATGCTTACAACCTCACAAAAATAATGAACACATCGACAGACAGTCAGACAGAAACTAGCATGCACACACCTAGCTAACCGGGTTGTGTGACCCAAGGACAAGGTTGTTTGAATAGGCCGTGTAACTCTCTGTCTATTTGTTCTAAAATAGAGTACATGACAGACATGATCATGTGAGGGTCTTACATGCCTGTGTGCCCTCTAAGCACGACTGTGTATCCAAAACACACGTCCGTGTAGGATCCCTAAATCCCTAAATTAGCCACACGATCGTGTGGTACTAAAACACTAAAACCCTAATTCCAAAACACACATGCCCATATGCCTAGGAGACACGACCGTGTGAAAATTGACTAATTTCCTCAAATCAGCCACATGGCAGTGTAACACCCAAATTAGCCTAAAAACCCTAAATCCCATTGTACATGACTGTATAAACCACCCGTGTGAGGCACATGCTAGTGTGAACCACCCGTGTGGGGCAAACGTTCGTGTGGCCACCCGCGTGGTCATGAAATCACACCAAAACAGGCTATGGAATCTACCTTTATTGTTGAAATGTTCCCCAATCCTTAATAACTTAGAAATAAATCAAAATCACACCCAGTTTCAAGCCATCCCAAGATATTCTACCTTTCAAATGGTCAATTTCACAAGCACACAAACTATGTCGAATTTCACTAAAACAAAATGAAAATTAGATAAGAAGGGGGAAGGGTTTCCGATCATACATGCAAATACAGATTGCCACAAAATTGAATCATCAATTCACAAAGAAACTAAAGGAGTTTCGAAACCCACACTTTAATTTGTGATAAAATGCCCCAACAATCAGTGAACCATATAGCCTTCACTTGCTACTCAATTGTGTTTCCCTCTAGAACCTGAAACCAAATCAAGATGATGAAACCACAATGGCCAAAAAGAAAAAAAAAATTGTGAGAAGAGAGGGAGAGGGGAAAAAGAGGAACGTGCAAATAAAAACGTAAAAATTTCTGTTACTTTCCCCCCCTTTTTTCCCAAAACAAAAAAAAGTAAAATGAGTAACCCAAATAAAAATAACTATCTAACCATTTAAAACTAAAACAAAGCTAAATCAAAATAGTTCCCTTAAAACACACTTGAGGACTCGAACCCGGGACCTTAGGCTAGACTAACACACAACCAACCACTAGACCAACAGGCCTATTCTGACACTAAAATTTGAAACTAAACACAATAGCTCAACCTAATCACTAACCCTAACCACAAAAGCTCAAATTTCTAACCCTAAAAATTAGGGTGTTACACAGATACACGGGAGAATTTTGCTCACACAAGTTGTAATATTCAAATTTGCTCACACAAGCTGTAGATCATGTTTACTTTTACAAACTTTATTCGATGTTGCTCACTGAAGTTATTGAGAATTCTCAACACATGCTGGATCTTATCCATTGATAAATGATCCCTGACCCACACCCGATTTCTTTTTGAACCCTAATGGCATATCTTTCGTATCCTAATCTTTTACTAAGTTCACATGGGCTTATTACAATTTTGTATAAATTCAATTTCTCTTTAATAGTTATTACATATCGTATCATCCATATAAACATTTCTTTACCATTCAATACCTCATATCCATTCATGGTTGCCATGTAATTTATATTTTACAATTTAATCCTTTTTCGTATTATATCAAACCCTATAATCGTATACACACTTTTCACATTTCAAATAACAATCCATATACATTTTAAACATTGTAACATCATCGTATATACACTATCCAATCATATAACAATTCAACATTCGTTCAATACCATGTATTAATATTTATCATATATTTCTTATTTTACGATTTAGTTCTTTCGATGCCAAAAATCATTAAATTTCACATCATTTCTATCAACAAGCAAAATAATTCAAAAAAAAAATGACATAGGAAGTTTCATATGAACTTACCTGGAAAAACAACAAGCAAATAAGATGGTGAGGGCTAATATGTAATTTTGTTTTTTTCTCGATTATCTCCTATTTGATTCAAGTCCTACTCTATATGATAATTTATTTCAATTTATCAATTTCAAATACTTTATATCATCCAATTGTAAGCATAAATCAGTTTAATTTTAATTTTTAAATTTCCCTTAAAGTTTTGTATTTTATTTAATTTAGTCCCTAAAATTGAAATAGATATATCTTTCAAATTTGAGCTTCGATTTACAATCCGATTTTAATTACCTCATTCTACAGCCCTCTATTATCCATAATTACAAAATTTTATCCTCAATTTTGAAATATTTACATTTAGTCTCTATGTTCAAAATTAATAATTAAACTCTACAAATTAGTCTTTTTTCATATCGAGGCTTAAAATCTAACCAAATAACACCAATAAATTCAAGCATTCATCAATGGCAACATTTTGAAACTTTGACAGTTTCGAAAAATAAAATACAGATTAGCTAAATTGAATTACCATGATCTCAAAAATATAAAAATTACAAGAAACGAACTTGTATACTTACCTATTTTGAAAGACCAAAGTTCAAACTCAAAACCCTAATTTTTCCTTTTTTTTGGAGAAGATGAGTGGAGAAGGAAGAAATAAATTGTTTGTTTTTAATTTTTACTTATATACCTAGTTTTATACTTAATTAATCTAATTTACTTGAATAAATCTTAATTAGTTAATTATAAACTTAATTAATCAATTAAGTGGGTGACAAACAACATCCACTACTGTTTGACATTATTGGAAGGGACCAATTTCTAATTGGTCCTTCAATTAATTATAATTTCATAGCGATTATGTAATCTTCCCAACCCAACCTAGATGGTAGTTTGATTACATTAACCACCGAAGTGGCTTAGTCCTTATCAAATTCAATTTTCTTTTAAAAACTCAAGCTTATACAGGTGATTTATAAATTCTAGTTTTAACTTATTAGGAATGGTAGTGGAACTATAAGATAAAATGATATAATAATACAATTTGGTTTAATCACATATTAATGAATGATAATCAAAATTTTATAGCCTACACTAAATGAGATGCATCGAACAATTAAATTAAAACTAATCTCAAACCACGTTTTTTAATAAAATAATGTACTAATCGTAATAATAAATAATAAATCATTGGCGAGGACAAGCTGAGACCCTCTGTATGTTGAGTCCGTATCCTAGTCCGCTAGGTTATTTGAAAAGATGAAAAGTAGGGGAGTGAGCTAGAGAGGCTCAGTGGGAGACCCTTTACAATAAATCAATTTAATATTCAAACATGCATGTCTATTATTGTAGTCAAATTCATATAACAACCTTAACAATATGGTAATTTAGTTTCTGTTACTCTAGACAAGCGAGCATTAACACTTAATCGAATTCATTTGAACAATTCAACTATAGAGTGATAATATCACTCACAATGGGTATATGCACATTTATCAGTTTAATCGTTTTGTCATGTACCTTTTAATGAGTATCATGGTATGTCATGCAACATTAGTTTGACGTATCTTTTAACATTCGTTAATCCTACCATTGACCACTAGATCTCCAAATAGGAAGTTCCCTAGAACCCCTTCCACCTTTTTACTTCATTCGTGGGCTTTTACCACTACATTCATTGGGTACAGATAAAATGTAATAGCCCGATTTAGGGCCAATCCAGAACAGTAGTTTTGAGACCACAAATTTGAAGTAAAAAAATTTATTGTGATATTATTTTGAAGTCTATAGTATGATTGAATGCATGTGTAAAAATTTTGTTAAGAAATTTTATCGATAGAGGGTCCAATTTGACGAGTAGGACTAAATTGCAAATAGTGCAAAATATGTGTTCTAGAAGCTTTGGGTGCTTAATTGAAATGAATTTGCAAATTAGAGGTCCTTATTTAGTAATTAGACCATTATATCTCATGATGGACAAAAATAGACAGGAAAGGGTAAAATTTCAAAGAAAGGCAAAAGGGCATTTTGGTCATTTGGTTAATAAAAGTATAAAAAGGAAAAATACAACCAAAATTTGTCCATCTTCTTCAAGCCATAGCCAAAAATTTGGAGCTCACCATAGCTAGGGTTTCTTCAACTTTCAAGCTTGAGAGTAAGTGCATCCTAGCCCCATTTTTATTGCTCTTTACGTTTTTGAAGTCGTTATTACCCTATTTACCTATTTCTACCATTATTTTGAAGTAGGGTTCATGTTTAAAATTTTACCCACGTTAGACATGCATGTATTTTGATGTCTAATGGTAAAATAATAATGATAGTTGTGTGATAAACGACTTTTGCTAGGTGATTTTTGGTGAAAATATCAAAAAGGACCTAAATGAAAAAGTTGTAAAATGTGTGTAGAAATATGTGAATAAATGAAAAATGTGCGCTTCTATAAGCTTGTATAAGATTTGGCTAGGCTTGGGCTTTGAAAAAAATAAATACATTTCATTTTACGAGACTAGAGACTAAAGTGTAAATAAGTGAAAAGTTAGCGGCAAAAATATAAATTTCCCATAATGTAAATTTTGGACCGAATTAAATAATGTTATAATTAAATGAGCTAAATTTGTTATTATAGATGAAGAAAAACCAGGTTTTGACTTATATCGGGGAAAGGGCAAGGTTGTGGACTAAATTGCACAATTAGCTATTTTTGTACCGAGGTAAGTTTATGTGTAAAGAATGCATCATTAATTTATTTTGAATTATTTAATGTTTCTTAAATTGTATAATTAGCCATGTGAATGAGTTTAATTGTATGAACGAGTTCGATGATAATTCGATAATTGAAGAAGTCCAATACGAACCTTAGGGACATTGTAGGATACGAGGGTCATAACATTGAGGTTATCGAGATGAGATTCCGTGTAAGACCATATCTGAGATATGACATCAATTTTGTAGTATGTGTAAGACCATGTATTGGACATGGTATCAGTACGTGATTTCGTGTAAGACCATGTTTGGGACATGACATCGATATGAGTTTTCGTGTAAGACCTTAGCTGGGCTATTGGTATTGATATTGAATTACATGTAAGACCATATTTGGGATATGGCATTGTACGACCTACGTATGACTCCCGAGTATCCTTAGTGATTCCAAGTGGTTCAACGGGCCTAGTTTAAATGAGAATGAAAGTACATGCAAAGTAAGTAATACAGGTACGTACGAAGTCTATATGACAATTGGATTGAAGAATAACGATGAGTTTATATGTGATGTTTAGTAATGCCCTTATGGTAAGGTTATGAATGGATAAGAAATGGTTATGAAAGTTTAGTAATGTTTATACCAATTTCCATTAAGTATCTTGTATAGTAAAGTTATAAATATGATGTCTATTATTTGCATATAAACTTGCTAAGCTATAAAGCTTACTCTTTTTTTCTTTCCCTTGTTTTATAGTGTCACCAAGCTAGCTCGGGGATCGAGAATAGTCGCGGTTTGCATCATACTATCAAGGGTTTATTTTAGGTATTGATTATTTTAGCATTTTAAAAGTATGACATGTATAGGGACTTGGTTATTTTGCTTATGTGTCATAGTTGATTAGGCTAATGGTGTTGGCTTATATTGGTTAAGTGATTATTTTGTATAAGGTCGTTGGAAATTGACTAGATGTTGATTACAAGTTTAATCTTATGATGATGCATTTCATAGATATGGTAATTTGCATGACTTTGGTTGATGAGTATGTAATTGTTTGAGTATGATAGATAAAGCATGAGAATGGTGTGTTAATGTCTTGGTTGTGGTTATGGTTGCTTAAGTATGTTATGTTATGTGCCTTGAATTGGTATGAGTGTGTTTTTGTAATAGGGTGGCAATTGGCTTGGAAAATAACCATGTTTTTATACAAATGGGTAGACACACGGGTGTGTGTCTAGGCTGTGTGTGACACACGGTTTGCCCCATGGTCGTGTGTTTAGGTCGCGTGTCCCTTGCACCTTAATTTTGAGAAACATAATGCTCAAAATTTAGCATACGGGCAAAGACACAGGCACGTGTCTCAGCCGTATGGATGACACGACCTTGAACACGGGCGTGTGTCCAGGGTGTGTGAAGTCTGCACCTATTTTGTGAAAAATTCTGAAAAATAAATTGACCATACGACCTAAGCACACGGGCGTGTGACTTGGCCGTGTGACCTTCAAATGTTGATGACATTGTAACACCCTGAATTTGGGCCTAGAAGAATTGGGCTTTGAGTCTGGGTTCGGATAGAAGACAGCTTGAGTAATTTAGCTGACGTCCTGATTTTTGGGATTTTTCAGGTTTTTGTGATTCTTGGTGAAATTTTTAAATTTTGGTATTCTGGATACTGAAATTGTGTTTAAATGTGTTAGTAGGCCTTAGGAGGCCCAAGCCTAAGTTAAAACCCAGCAGAAATATCAATTTTGGCTTTTAAGTGAAAGGGACTTGGTTAAGTGGGCCTTTAAGAAAAAGTTAGTAAGTTGAGACACAAAGAGGGCCTTGGTACAGTGGTAAGGTGGCACCACTAAGTTCCTAAAAAAGTGGCGTGTGGACTGAGTTTAAGGGCCAGAGCTCAAGTCGCAAGGTAAGCAGATGGTACTTTTATTTTTTCTGCATGTGCCAGGCATGTGATAGAGCTTAAGTAGCATTCGGCTAGGGCCTTATGGAGATTGGGCCGTTGGTTTGAATGGCCATTAGGGCAAGTTTTATTTTCTTTTTCTGTCTTGCCTAATTAGGGTTAGCCACCTAGAGCCTTCATTTTCGTTCTATTCTCTTCTCAGTGTCGTAAAAAGCCGAAAACGTAAGTTAGATCTCCTGAGTGCCGAATTCTTCCTTCTCTTCTTCTCTCTTCCATTCTTTTCTTTTTCTTTTCTTCTCTAGTTGAAATCACCTCTCCTCCTTACTCATCTTTCATTCTCTTCTCTTCAGAAACCGAATTTGCCACTCTTTTCTTCTCAAACTCATTAACTACTAAAAGCTGAAATCCCAAAAGGTTGCTTCCTATGCCGATTTGCCTATAGCCGAACCCCCTTTGTTTTTCCTCACTTGTAGCTGAATTTCATACTCTCCAAAACCTTAGGCTCTGTCGACAAACATCCCTCCAACCATAGCCTTAAATCATATCTTCTTCCACCACTTAAAAAGCCAAAAACACCATAGTTTTTAAGGATATATAGCCGAATCCTTAGATCTCTAAGATTCGAATTCTGCTAGTGTTTAGGGGCTAGATCAGCATCAGATCTGAGTAGAAGAACTGCCTCGATTAAGGAAAACCTGTGGTAAGTACTCGACATCTCAGATCTACTCGTTACCTTTGAATTTAAGAAAAGCCGAAATCCCTAAACTCTTTAGGAAGGCTGTCGAATGTGGTGATAGGTAAAGACAGTTCTTTTAATTGGTTTTATGTGTACTTTATGTGGAAGGGGTGATCTAGCAAGGAGCATAAGAGGCTTGGATCTTTGGAACGATTGGATTTAGATCCGGTCATTAGCTTCGGCAAAGGTAAGTGTATAAAAGACTAAGGTTATGGTGGCCAAATATATATGTGGGGGTAATGGTAGGTATTCAATTTGATTGTTAGATGTTAACGTGATCTAAATAAATGTAGGATTGTATTGGAGTAGATCTTGTCGTCTGTCGCAAATCAGGTGTGTATCGAACACCCTCTTGTAGTTTAAATTAGCAAAAGCTGAAAAGCCGAAATGCTAGAATTCTGGCATTTCGTGGGCTTGTGAGCGTGCAAATGCTCATAAGTCGATTGGAAATCATTGGATCTGTAATCGCAGGTGGTAAGATGGTTAAGTGCACAATTTCGTGCATTTCGGTAAATTTGGGCCTCGATGGGCTGAAATTGGGCCCAATGGGCTTAGGGGCCCATATGGGGAAAAAGTAAGCGGTAAGTGTGTTCTGATACTCTGTTGGTTAAGACTGTTAAGTTTGACTTACAATTTAGACTAAACGGGCTTAAGTAGCTGAAAGCATTATTGACTGAGGCACCTAAATTGGTACAACCTGAGTAGGGAAAAGAATTTTAAATTTATAGTGATGCGTCTTTGAACGGTCTTGAATGTGTATCGATGCAAGAAGGTAATGTGATAGCTTATGCCTCGATACAGTTGAAACTTCATGAGAAGAATTATCTGACGCATGATTTAGAGTTGGCTGCCATTGTGTTTGCCCTAAAGATTTGGCGACTCCATTTGTTCAGTGAGAGGTGCCACATCTATACCGATCATAAGAGTTTGAAGTATTTGATGACTCAAAAGGAATTGAACTTGTGACAATGAAGATGGCTTGAATTGTTGAAAGACTACGAGAAAGGCGAATGTAGTTGCGGATGCTTTGAGCAGAAAGTCCTTATTTGCTTTGAGGGCTATGAACACGAGATTGACTTTGTCTAATGATGGTTCAATCTTGGCCGAAATGAGAGCTAGACCGTTATTTCTGCAGCAAATTTGTGAAGCTCAGAAAAGTGATAGTGATTTGCAGGCCCAGAGAGCTGAGTGTGAATTGAGTAGTGATTCGAATTTTCGGATCGGTTTGGATGATTGCTTGGCGTTCTAAAATAAGGTATGTATACTAAAAAATGATGAGCTAATTCAGAAAATTTTGCACGAGGCATACAGTGGTTGTTTGTCTGTTCATCCGGGTAGTACGAAAATGTACAATGATTTAAAGAAATTGTATTGGTGGCCAGGTATGAAAAGAGATATCTCTGAGTTCGTATCGAAGTGTTTGACTTGTCAACAAGTAAAGGTCCAAATATCAAGTGCCTTCGGGTTTACTTCAGCTAGTGATGGTACCCGAGTAGAAATGGAACAGGATTACAATGATTTCTTAACGTGTTTACCTTTGACTCTGAAGAAGAAGGATGCCGTTTGGGTCATCGTTGATCGATTGACAAAATTGGCTCATTTTATTCTAATACGTACTGACTGTTCACTTGATAAGCTAGCTGAATTGTACGTAGCTGAGATTGTAAGATTGCACAGGGGTAGTACCCAAACCTCTTTTAGGTAAGAATTTTCGAAAACGAAAATCCCTAAAGGGGGAGAGTTGTAACAGTTTGATTTAGGGCCAAATTAAAATAGTGGTTTCGGAACCACGAATCTAAAGTAGAAAAATATATTGTGATTTTATTTTGAGGTCTATAGTATGATTGAATGGATGTGTTAAAATTTCGTTAAGAAATTTTATCGATAGAGGGTCTAATTTGACTAGTAGGACTAAATTGCAAATAGTGCAAAATATGTGTTCTAGAAGCTTTGGGTGCCTAATTGAAATGAATTTGAAAATTAGAGGTCCTTATTTAGTAAATAGACCATTATATATTATGATGGACAAAAATAGACATGGAAGGGTAAAATTTCAAAGAAAGGCAAAAAGGTCATTTTGGTCATTTGGTTGATAAAAGAATAAAAAGGGAAAATAAAGCCAAAATTTGTTCATCTTCTTCAAGCCTTAGCCGAAAATTTGGAGCTCACCATAGCTAGGGTTTCTTCAACTTTTAAGCTTGATAGTAAGTGCATTCTAGCCCCGTTTTTAATGCTCTTTACGTTTTTGAAGTCGTTATCACCCGATTTACCTATTTCTACCATTATTTTGAAGTAGGGTTCATGTTTAAAATTTTACCCATGTTAGACATGCATGTATTTTGATGTCTAATGGTAAAATATGAATGTTAGTTGTGTGATAAACGACTTTTGCTAGGTGATTTTCGGTGAAAATATCAAAAAGGGCCAAAATATAAAAGTTGGAAAATATGTATAGAAATATGTGAATAAATGAAAAATGTGGGCTGCTATAAGCTTCTATAAGGTTCAGCTAGGCCTGGGCTTTTAGAAAATGAATACATTTCATTTTACGAGCCTAGGGACTAAAGTGTAAATAAGTGAAAATTTAAGGGTAAAAATGTAATTTTGCATAATGTAAATTTTGGACTGAATTGAATAATGTGATATTTAAATGATCTAAATTTATTATTATAGATGAAGAAAAACGAGGTTCTGACCTAGATCGGGGAAAGGGTAAGATTGTGAACTAAATTGCACAATTAACTATTTTTGTATTGAGGTAAGTTTATGTGTAAATAATGCATCATTAATTTATGTTAAATACTTTAATGTTGCTTAAATTGTATAATTTAATCATGTGAATGAGTTTAATTATATGAACGAGTTCGAGATAATTCGATAATTGAGGAAGTCTAGTAGGAACCTTAGGAACATTACAGGATACAAGGGTCATAACATTAAGGTTATCGAGATGAGATTCCATGTAAGATCATATTTGGGATATGGCACCAGTATTGTAGTACGTGTAAGACCATGTCTGGGATATGGCATCAATACGAGATTTCGTGTAAGACCATGTCTGGGACATGACATCGATATGAGTTTTCGTGTAAGACCATAGCTGGGCTATTGGCATCGATATTGAATTACATGTAAGATCATATCTGGGATATGGCATTGTACGACCTATGTATGACTCCTGAGTATCCTTAGTGATTCTGAGTGGTTCAATGGGCCTAGTTTAAAAGAGAATGAAAGTACATGCAAAGTAAGTAATACAGGTGCGTACAAGGTCCATATGACAATTGGATGGAAGAATAACAATGAGTTAATATGTGATGTTTAGTAATGCCCTTATGGTAAGGTTATGAATGGGTAAAAAATGGTTATGAAAGTTTAGTAATGTTTATACCAATTTCTATTAAGTATTTTGTATAGTAAAGTTATAAATATGATGTCTATTATTTGCATATAAACTTACTAAGCTATAAAGCTTACCCCTATTTTCTTTCCCTTGTTTTATAGTGTCACCAAGCTAGCTCGGGGATCGGGAATAGTCAGGGTTTGCATCATCCTATCAAGGCTTTATTTTGGGTATTGATGATTTTAGCATTTTAAAAGTATGGCATGTATAAGGACTTGGTTATTTTGTTTATGTGTCATAGTTGATTGGGCCAAGAGTTGGCTTATATTGGTTAAGTGATTATTTTGTATAAGGCCATTGGAAACTGGCTAAATGTTGATTACAAGTTTAATCATATGATGATGCATTTAATAGATGTGATAATTTGCATGATTTTGGTTGATGAGTATGTGATTGTTTGACTATGATAGATAAAGCATGAGAATGACGTGTTAATGTCTTGGTTGTGGATATTATGGTTGCTTAAGTATGTTATGTTATGTGCCATGAATTGGTATGAGTGTAGGGTGGTAATTGACTTGGAAAATAGCCTTGTTTTTATCCACATTGGTAGACAGACGGGCATGTGTCTAGGTCGTGTGTGACACACGGTTTGCCCCACGGGCGTGTGTTTAGACCGTGTGTCCCCTGCACCTTAATTTTGAGAAGCAGAATGCTCAGAATTGAGCACAGGGCAGAGACACAGGCGTGTGTCTCAGTCGTGTGGACTACACAGCCTTGAACAAGGGCGTGTGTCCAGGGTGTGTGAAGTCTACACCTATTTTATGAAAAATTATGAAAATTAAATTGACCACACGGCCTAAGCACACGGGCGTGTGACTTGGCTGTGTGACCTTCAAATGTTGATGACGTCATAAATAGAGAGTTACACAGGGTAGGGACATAGGCGTGTGTGACCACACGGCCTAACCACACGGGCTTGTGACCCCTGTATAATGGAAAATTTTCTAAGTTTCATAAAATTGTCTAAGGTTCTCAGTTTAGTCCCGAACCGCTTTCAATGTATGTTTTGGGCCTCGTAGGCTCGTTAGGGACGATATGATTGAATGTGAATGGTTTTTAATTTGGACAAAAATTTATGTCTCGGAATTGTATGTTATTTTGTATGATAAGTCTGGTAATGCCTCGTACCCTGTTCCAGCGTTGAATATAGGTAAGGGGTGTTACATAAAAGCTACCATAACTGCGGAAACACAACCGCTCCTAATAGAAAGCTGTTAGAGGGACCGTGAGAGCATAGTGTAAAAATGTCGCAGTTAGGATCTGCTGTAATTGTAGGTACATAATAAGACCATCGCAGTTGGAATATGCTATGGCTGTGAATACATAGCAAACATTCGTTTAACTACAGAGTCATGACCGCTCATGGATAATAGCTGTCAGAGGGATTATGTAGCATAGTGAAATTACAATTGAAATATACCGTTCTGTGGGTACACAGTCAATCATTCGTTTATGCAGTCAATATGAGCTGCCATTCTTCCTCCTTTCATATCGTCTCCCTATGCATATGCAATGCAATCATTCTTTAATGCATTCATTCACTCAATCATTAATACTTTCAAAATTCTATTTCATTACATAATAACGACAGTCACGATTATAGCCAACAACCAATAGTCTAATTGTTTAGGCATATGAGACGTTCATTCGACGTTTATAGCATTGATAAATATAAAGTCATCATGGATCAAGCACTCAATCAAAATCAATTAAAATCATAAATTCATTCATTTATATATTCAGTCATTCTAAACCTAGTCTAGGACCTAATTGCATAATCTAGTTCTCTAGATGCCATTAAAAACCTAATTAGGGGCTGGATTGTATAAAATAATTAAAGATAAGGCGAAGCTGTAATTTTTTAAGTTTTAGGGGCCACATGGTCATGTGACCAACTCGTGTGTGAAGCCCCAGGTCGCATGCGAAACGAAGGGGTAAAGTTGCAGGAGTCATACGACTATGTGTCCAAGCCGTGTGCGAGGCTCTAGACCGTGTGCGAGGCTCTAGACTGTGTGTGATGGATCTACATGGCCGTGCGTTCGGCTGTATGCAATACGAAGGGGAAGAGGTGTCGGAGCCACATGGCCATGTGACCAGGCCATGTGCGAAACGTGAATGCAAGAGAAATCAAAGGGACATGGTTGTGTGAGGGGCCGTGTGTCCCATACGGACGAGCCACATGCCTGTGTGGTAGACCATGTGTACCTGGGCAATTTCAAAATTTGACTTGATTTTTCATAAAAAGTCACCCACCTTACTTTACAAGATCTCAAGTGACTTCCCTACGTTCAAGCTCAATCCAAACACCTACAATGGTCTTTCAATTGACACAATAAAAGAATCAAAATCGAATTTTCAAGGTTTGTGGAAGTTTTCGGCAAAAAGGTTACAAATTTATAATCGGGTTGAAAGATCTATCAAAACTCGATATTTTCTAGAATTGAAGGGTCCTAATTGACAGGGAATGAGATACTTACTGATCTTGATAGAAATTCAACGAACTAACACGAATTTCAATAATTTGGAGGAGAACAATTGATGAAGACTTGATTGAATTTTTAAAAAATTAAAGAATATTTTTTAGCAAAGCTTAAGGGCTTAAAAGAGTTTTGAAACAGAGAATTTTGTGAGAAAACTGGGGTATAAATATAGAGATTTAGGGTTTCAATTTGATAGAATAACAAATAGGGAATTTTAGTTAAATTAGGAAAGGGCTTATAGAGTTGAGTTGAGGAAGAGTTTGAGCGCTAATGGGCAAATAACCCATTTGTCTAAAAATCATCAAAAATGAGATAAGCTAATGTGGGTAGAACTTTGGAAGTGAGGGGAAAAGTTGGGAAAGCCTTGACCATTGGGCTAGTGCCCACATTCATGCTTAATACACACAAATAAATACATAAACCATATTACCTAGGTTCTATATGTGCAGAAAAATTAAAGAGATAAAATCAAATTTATACAACTTGAACCTAAGTTCCCAAGACTTTCTACTGGGCTTCCAACCAATAATGCTATGTTTTAATTCCTAAGAATTCTAACCCCTAATTTTTGAGATGTTACAGTTAACTTTTACCTCTTTTATAAATTAGTTCTTATACCTTAATTAGTCACTAATTCGGCAAAATTACTTATTCAAAATTCAATTCACCTATATAATAACTTCATAAATATTTAATAAAAATCTTTATAGGCTTGGTTCATAGAAATGAGGTCTCGATACCTCATTTTTCAATACCACTAACTTTAGAGTCATTACACTTGTACCTTAATTAATTATCAATTCAATAAAATTTCTAAACCAAAATTCAATATAATTCAAAATAAACTCGTAAATATTAAATAATAATATTTACGAACTCACTCATTGGAAATGGGGTTCCGAAACCATCATTTTTCGACACCACTAAAAATTGGGTTGTTACCAGAATACTCTCATGGCTTATTTCTTCATTATTTTCATTAAAAAATTAATTTTAATCCTGCATTAACTAAAGAATATTCCATAGCTGACTTCTTCACTATTTTTATTAAAAATTAATTTTAATCCTTTAAAAAGTTAATTTTAACTTAAAAGGTTAATTTTAATCTTACATTGGCTAGAGAGCACTCACATGCTCGCACTTACTCTATAAATAAGTGTCAATTTCTTCATTATTTTTATTAAAAAGTTAATCCCACATTGACTAGAGAACACTATCATATCTTACACTAACCTTATAAATAAGTGACAATTTCTTCACTATTTCATTAAAAAATTTAATTTTAATCTCACATTGACCAAAGAAAATACTCTCCTAGTTCACTTCTTCACTATTTTAATTGAAAAAAAAAATATTAATTTAAATCCTACATTTACTAGAGACTACTTCCATAACTCACTCCTTTACTATTTTTATTAAAAATTAATTTTAATCTCTTAAAAAGTTAATTTTAATCCCAGATTTGCTAGAGAACACTCCTATGCTCACACTTACCCTATAAATAAGTGTCCATTTCTTCACTATTTTCATTAAAAAGTTAATTTTAATCTCATATTGACTGGAAAACACTCACATATTATCACATTTACCTATAAATAAGTGATAATTTCTTCATTAAAAAGTTAATTTTAATCCCACGTTGACTAGATAAGACTCCCATAACTTATTTCTTCACTACTTTTAATAAACATTATTTTAATCTCACATTGGCTAGAGAACACTTTCATGCTCACATTTATTCTATAAATAAGTGCCAATTTTTTTCACTATTTTACCCTATAAATAAATATTAAGTTCTTCACTATTTTTATTAAAAAATTAATTTTAAATTTAAATTCAAATAAATATTAGTATATGCACGTGTATTTTATATATAAAAGTATGAATTAATTAAATCTTTATATATGCACTAAATTATAGTATGTGTAAATATTATATATAATATGAATTAATTAAATATATCTTTTAGTTTAAATACAAAAAACTTGTACATCTATATAGAAGTACTAATTTACACTATTATTAATTAAAGGTGGATTCATTGTTTTACAATTATGATCAATATTACTATCTACATATATTAAATTATTTAAATTTACTTATTAAATAATTTAATATTAGATTCAAATTTTGACCAATTTTCATAGGATTATAACTAATTTATACACTAAGTAAGCTCGTACATCTAATGGGTAAGAAAACTAATAATATAATATATTTCGTGCCTTAAAAGTTAGAGCTTAAGTGCAACCCATATTTCAAATGAATCTTCCTTCTTTTTTCTAAAACTCATGTTTCAAGCTTAAGATATTAATTCAAACCCTCCGATTTTTGGGCGAGTAGCTCGGCCCTTGAACATGTCTACTCATACGAGGGCTCTTTTCTAGAAAATGTTTTATGCTTTTCAAAAGGGGAAGACAATTTATTTTTGAAGAAAATGTTTATTTTCGTTGACTAATAAGTCATTTTTCATTGACCAATTTATTTTTATGAAACAAACACAGAAAAATGTATTTTTTTTCATAAGTCATTTTTTTAGAAACACACTCTTAGTGATTGAAGTTTTTTCAATATCTTTTATTCTATGTTTTAGATAAAAGTACCATACAGGCCCACTATACTAGAAGGCAAATTGCATTTTGCTTCCTCTACTCAGAAATAGGTAAATTAGCCCTTGTTTGTTAGAAAAATAAAAGTAAAAATTGACTATTCCATTAAAAAATTTCATCCATATGTGCTATTAAGTGACGATTTGGCTTTTTAATTTTTTTTATATAAGTGGCCTAGAATTGAAGGATGAGTCAGGTTGCATTTTGTGTCATAAAAGCTCATTTATTACGAGTCTGGTTGCATTTTTCTCCTCTACTTCAAAGGGGGCATATTAGCTCATGTATGTTAGATCAAAGAGCACAATAACCATTCTGTTAAAAATTTTATCCATTTTTACTATCAAATGTTTATGTTGCTAACAGAGGAACTAGCCACTAACATATGTCGTGCCATGTACACCTAATGCTATTGTGGTAATATTTTTAAAAAATTAAAAAATAACCTAAAAATAAATAATTATTTATAATTATTTAGAAATCCACATCCAAGATGAACCAAGACAAATGGCTATCCTAGTTCATTTCATCCTGGACATGGTTTTTCAAAAAATTATAAAAATAGAGAGAATTATTTAAAAATTATTAAGAATTATAAAAAATAAAATGATTAATGATTAAAAATGATTAAAAAGAATGTCCAGGATGATCCTAGACAACTGGTTGTCTAAGTTCGAATGAGCTTGGATTGTCTAGGTTCATTTTAGAGTGGTTTCTTAAATAATTATAAAAATGATAGGAAATTATTTAAAAATTATTAAAAATTATAAGAAATTATAAGCAATTATTATTTTTTAAAATTATAAAATTAAAATATATACACATCTAGCATGTTTAAAGAATTCAAATATACCCATATACACACACATGAGATCGCGCATACACACATCTTATTAATTGAGTTTATATTTTTAGTTAATCAAGTTAATGACTCCTATTTTTTTAATTTATTATAGTTATTGATAAAATTAAAAGAAATTTCTATAATTATGTATAATTGTTTAAGGAACAACTCCAAAATGAACTCAAACAAATGTTTGTTTTGGCTCATTTGAACTTGGATAACTATTTGTCCAAGTTCATTTTGAAAGTTGTTTTTAATAATTTCAAAAAATTATTATTTCTTATAAATTTTAATATTTTTAAATAATTTTTTATATTTTTTTAAAATCATGTCCACAATCATTTATCCAGGTTTTAAACATGGACAACATTGTCTAGGTTCATATTAGATGTGGTTTTTTAAATAATTGTTAAAAAAATTTATTGTAAGGCCCAATTTTGGCTCGGGCCTAAAAAAGTCCAAAATAAACAGTAATTAATAGTCCAAGTGTTGTTACAAGCCCAAACAGGCCCGAATAAAAATGTCCCAGCCCAAAACCTGAATAGCCCAAATGGCCCACTATCTTAAAACATTTCAGCAAAAAACCCTAACCCTAACACCCCATTCAGTCGCCGCTGTCCTCCTCACGTGCCTCCACGTGCGCCACCACGTCAGCCTTCATACGCCACTTCTGTACCTGTAAAAATGTACAACGAGAACAACAAGCAGAAAATGCAAACAAAATAGAGTGTAATCGGCTATAAAGCCATGAAAAAGGATATAATTTTTTGGACACGAAATACAGAGAATCAATACAAAGAAAAAGGATATATTTCAAATACAAAATAATCAAAAAAGGAGATAGTGTTTCTAAGGTGATTTTCTTTAAAGTTTTCATTTTTTAGCATTTTACTTTCGTGTTTTTACTTGAAAATAAAAAAAGAGAAAGAAGAAAGGAAAAACTTACCTTTCTTGTGAACGGAGAGGGAAACCGAGGAACTCGTTTGTTTTTTTTTATCTTTTAGAGGGTTCTTTTTTTTTTTGGCCCAGATCGAAGTTTAGAGGGGTCGGATAAAGCCGGTGGCCATTTTTGGTAATTTTCGGCCATCGTGGATGGCGGCAGCGCCATCGGTGGCCGGTGGCAGGTGGCCGGTGTGGTGGTCCGATGCCGGAGGGTGGCCGGATCTTAGGTCGGAAGTGGAGAGTGCTTGAGAGAGTTTTGAGAGGCTTTTTTTGGTTTTTTTTAAAAGATGGGTTAAAATGAAGATTTTCAAAAATTTTTGGGCTTAAATAAGGTGTATAAAACGGCGTCGTTTTCAGCCAAAATTTAAACGCTAAAACGCATCATTTCAGCGCTAGCCCGCGCGTGTGACCTGACCCGGGGAGGATCCGCGTGTTTTCTTATTTTGGTCTTATTGCGCAAATAGTCCTTCCGCATTTCTGGACCTTTCAAATCTGTTTATTTTTATTTTTAACTTTTGCCCCAAATTGTTATTGCAATTTCATTTAGATACACATTTGAACAACACCGTTTTAAAAAAAGGGGATATTTTCTGTTTTGGTCCCCCTCCTTGTGCGCGCGTTATAATTAATCCTTTTTGGTGTTTTCATTTCTGATTTCACCCCTAGAATTTTGTTTAAGTTTCATTTTAGTCCTCTTTTAGTTATTTTTGTTATTTTATTATTAAAATTAATTAATCTAGCATTATTATATTTATTATTACTATTATTATTACTATTTATTTGTTTTATTTGTACTTTCAATTTTTTAGTTAAACTTTTATTAGTTTTTATTTGTTTCTTTACGTATTATTCCCTTTTATTTTTGATTTGTTTTATTTTTACTTTTACCATTATTATTGTTGATGTATTATTATTATTATTATTAATAACATATCATTATTTATTATTAATGTATTATTTTTATTATCTTCTATTTTATTATTATTATTATTATTATCATTTTCTTTTATTTGTTTGTTTTATTTAATATTTTTCGTTATTCTCTCATTTATTTACTTACCGTTTCTATTAGCTTATTTCTTATTCACTTTATGGATTATTTCTTGTTCTTATAATTGTTATTTGTATTATGACATCCATTTCATTTCTATTATGCATATCAATGTCGTAATTTTTTTACAACAAATTTGTGTTTCATTAATTTTATTCAATACATAAATTATTTTTTTAAATAAGTGATACTTTGTGTTTTAAAATTCGAGAATTCGTACCCTAACTTACGGGGTTTTGACTTTCTCGATAAATCCAAGTACCCGAACATTTTCAAAGCACAAATTTTTAAATATTCTAGGGAATTAGAAAAATCATGTTCTAACTTATGGAATATGATTTCTTTCTAAAAACCGAGATAATCAAACATCTTGCAAAATAAATAAAACTTTTAGGTGTTAATTCTCTTTTCGAGAATTTAAGACATTGTGTCCTAACTTACATGATATAATTTTTTTTCTTTCTTTCTCAATTAACGTGAAGTACACCCTTTTCTAAAATTTTTCAATTAAGCGATTTTTTAACGAAGGATCATATTTTAAATTTTCTTTGAAATCTTTTCAAATTTTCGACATTAAGACATTAATTAATCAATTAGGTACCAATTTTGGGCGATACAAGGGTGCTAATCCTTCCTTGTGCTTAACCGACTCCCGAACCCGTTTTCTCGAATTTCGTAAACCAAAATTGTTCTTTTAGTAAATCAAAATGTTTTATTAAAATGATCAATCACAAGGTGACCCGATCACACCTCAAAAAAGATTGGTGGCGACTCCAATTTTCGTTTTAAATAAAAGTCGATACTATGTTTTTCAAAATAAAAAAATGGTTTCGACATTTATGATATTTTTTATTTTAAATACTGATGTGACAAAATGTGCCACATCCAAATGAGGTACATGTGGCGTACCATGTATTGCTATTTAGTTGCTCTGTTAGTCATGTCATCACTTAAAAGTAGAAATAGATAGATTTTTTTATAGAATGAATAGTTTACTCTTTAATCTAAAGTATATGAACGAATTTACCCATTTTTTCAGTTAATGGGACAAACTACAACCGACTTTTAGTATAGGGGCCTTCATGGTGCTGTGACCTAATCTTACTCATCCTTTAATTCCACGTTACTTACATTAAAGAAACTTTTTTAAAAAAATCCAAATAATCACTTAACAATGCAAATGGATGGAATTTTTAATGAAAGGGTCGATTTGTAATTTTTTCAAATGTACAGGGGCTAATTTGTTTATTTTTGAGTAGATGGGGCTTTGTTCCTGAGAGTTCTATGCTTATCTCCTTTACTTGTTTTATTATAGAAATCAAGTGTGGTTTACTAATTTGAAGTCATAAACAAGAGATTGTACTCGCCAATATAAATTAAATCCATGATTTTTTTGTTGATTTTAAAGAGGTTCTCATAATTTTCACAAGAAAAACTAAATCCTTTTCATCATAAGGTAAAAAATTCATAGACCAAAATCCAATCCAAATCATAAAACATTCAAGGATAGTTGAGGAAGAGATGATTGAGTGTTTCATTTTTATGTAGTTACAGCAAATTTAACTTATGTTTGGTTGGGTTGTTAGTAGTGAGTATGCTACTGAATATGTCATTATTACTTGCAAGTAACCATGTATTTGGTAGAGGTGTAATCTAATGTGTCATGTTACTTTTATACGTGAGTTGAAGTTTATCTAACACTTTGGTGGAAGTAGCATTTATTTAAAACAAATACTTTGTGGTTGTAGAGAGTTTTTTGGTAGAAAAAAGAAGTGTTGCAAACAAGTGAACGGGATTTATCGGAAGAAGGTAGTGAGGAGACTGAGTAAATCTGGTAACACTGAATGTAATGAATGGTGGTGGTTTGTAAGGTGGAGAAAGGATGTGTATGGCTAAGAATAAGGTTTAGAAAATGAATAGGTTGAAAGAGTTTAGAAATAGCTTTTGAGAGTCAAACTGCCAAAGTGTCAAAGTCCCTTCACTAGTTGTAAAAGGCTTCATTTATAGATTTTGGAAAAGGGGGTTAGAAAGATGAGTAACTAATATGAGTAATGAAATTAATTTTTAGTTACAATGGCATCAATGGTCAATTTTTCAGTAATTTTTTGTTGGTGATGGTGAATAGTGAAAAAGTGTTCTGCATATTTTTGAAAAAAATGGAGAAGCACTTAATGTTACAAGAAAAGGTTAAGATGAAACCTCTTAACTACCTCCATATATGATCCACCAAGCCAAACTCTTTAGAGCATCTGGATAATAAAGATAACCCAAGGACCCTGTCATATTCTAGGGTTACTTCCAGTTCTTCTATTTTGGTGAAGTAGTACCATGAGAAACATCTTTAGCTGAATATCTATTGAAAAGAATTGTTATTTTGTCTTTTTTGAAACATGAGGATTGTTTCAAAATAAGAGTTAATTTGTCTTTTTTGAAACATGAATTGTTCTCAATGTAACACCTCTCACTGGACCTGATCTAAAGATTCGAATGTGAGATGTCACATTATATTGTTGAAGCAACTCAGACTAACTACATAAATTTTCACAAAATTAAATTATAAATATCATACATATCAGATTGATCATCATTCATATTCATATACATACATTATAAATGTCAAATATCCTTAATTATCATGTCTCAATGTTACATGGTTTCAATTTCGAAGCTAGGGTTTGAACCCAACTCAAAGTACCAAAGTTCAAGAATGTGATTTTGTCTTGAGACCTACATCCTTTGCTTACTATTTTGACAAGTCTCGAGATAATGATGTACATGTCTCGAAACTAGGTCATTCATGTCGCCAAACTAGTCTCGAGACATACTTCCCTTATTTTCATAATTTAGTTTTGATATTTGAATGTGTCGAGACAAATTATTATTACTCGAGACCTATAACAATGTAAAACTAATATAGGTTCAACATTTATAAGGCTTGAGACAGTGGGCTATCTATCTTAAGACATAACATTATATGTCTCAAGATATAATGAACATGTCTCGAGACCTAAATTGAAAAATAAACGAAATAGTCATTTTTATTCTTGTTGTAACGCCCTATTTTTCGGGATTTTTGTGATTTTGGTGAAATCTTGAAAATTTGTTGTTAGATTATGAAATTTATGTTTTAAGTGTGTTAGTGGACCTTTAGAAGGCCCAAGCCTAAGATAAAACCCGACAGAAATATCAAATTTTGGATTTAAAGTGAAGGGGACTTGGTTAAGTGGGCTTTTAAGAAAAAAGTGGGTAAATTAAGACACAAGGAAGCACTTGGTAAAGTGGCAATGTGGCGCCACTTAAGTGCCTAAAAAAGTGGCGTGTGGATGGGTGTGCAAGGGCCAGAGTTCAAGTCACAAGGTAAGCAATGTGTGTTTTTAATTTTTGTGCATGTGTAAGGCATGTGATGGACTCCAAGTGAAACTCTGCTGAAGAGAGTTTGAGTGGTTCAGGAGATTAGATCAAGGAGGGATAAGGGGGAGAGATTATAGGAAATTTGAATAAGAAGAGTGTGTGGCTGATTGGGAAGCTTGGAATGCATAGTCGGCTAGGACTTTTAGGGGGGACTTGGATTTCGGCAATTGGGGGTGTTAAGTGCCGATTTTCCCTAAGTAGCTAGCCTTCGGAATTGTGTCTAGGGAGACATTCTTCTTTTGCCGTTTAGGTATAGTATCTTACCCTTCTTCTCTTGTCTTACATATGATCTAAAAGCCAAAAATTAAACCTACAAACCTCATTGTGTGCCGTTTTACCCAAAGAGCTGACCTCCCATTACTTCTCATCCCAAAACCGAAATAATCATCTCCTTCTCACTTTCTTCATCATCCCGTTTCTTCTCTTCTTTCTACTTTATTCTAAAATCGAATCTTATTGAGGTAACCTTTTCTTCAACTATTTTAGTCGACTACACTAAAAGCTGAAGCAAAGGGGTTGTCGTTTTTCCCTTTGGCCGATTACCTCTTGATTAGTACCATCTCTTCTTTTCTTTCAAAACTTCCAAGTTGCCGAACCTCACAACATCCCTACCCTCTATCAACATCTCCTCTTTTCCACTACAACTTCTACTTTTCTCTCTTTTATTATATCAAAAGCTGAACCTCCATATTCATAGTGATTCATGATCGAAACCTCTAGATCTGTTCTTTATTCATACTTTAAGTTAGATCTGCATCAAACCTGAGATAAGAAGGTGGTTGAGAGCGATTCGAGACTAGTGAACCTTTGGTAAGTTATCGGAATCTCCTGTCCGTTTTTTATTTTGGGATTTAAGAAAAGCTGAAACCCCTATATGCATAGGAAGGCTGTCGATTGGGGCTTAAGGCTCTATAGGTCTTATCTATTGGTTTATTTTGTGCTAGTGTGATCTAAAGGCTGTCGATAAAGGAGTGTTGGAGGCTAAAATCATTGGAATGACTAGATCTAGAGCTAGTCCCTATTTTTGATAAGGTAAGTGTTCTAAGGCATTAATGGAGGTTGGCCGATTATGGTAAGCAAGTTTACATTAGTTGTCATTGAATCTTGGATCTAATGTTGTAGTGACCGATTGTAGGATACACGTGGGAGATCTCGTTAGTGTTCGTCGCAAATCAGGTGTGTAAACGAACACCCTCTAGTAGTTTAAATCGGTAAAAGCCGAAAAGCTGAAATGCTGAAATTTCAGCATATCGTGGGCTTACAAGCGTGCGAGTGCTCATGGGTCAGTTGGAAGCGGTAAGAGTCTGTAACTGAAATCGGTAAAGTTGGTAAGTGCGCGATTTCGTGCACTTCGGTAAATTTGGGCTTCAATGGGCTGAATTTGGGCCCAATGGGCCTAGGGCTCATTTGGGTGAAAACTAGCGGTAAGCGTATTCTGGTATATTGTAGGTTAAAACTGTTAAAACTGGACATAGAATTTGGGCTAACGGGCCAAAATAGCTAAATGACACTGTAGGGCCCATTAGGGATTTTAGGGCCTAATAACTCTAAACTGCTAAAATGGGTTAAATAAGCTACTGAGAAGGAAAATTGGACTGTTAATAACTGAGATATGCATAAAACCCTAAAAATTGGCATAATTACTGAAATACCCTTATGGGTGAAAAATTACTATTTTACCCCTAGGTGCAAAATGACTGTTATACCCCTAGGGCTGAATTTGACTGAGATGTATGCTTTACTGTGTAACAGCCCACTTTATACCCTAGTCGGAACGGGTGGTTTCGGGACCACTCAACCGAGTCAAAATATTATTTTTACTGCTTTAATATATGTTACAACATTATAGTTTATATGATATGCAAGTTTTGTTCAGGAATTTTTCTGTTTGAATAGTTAATTCGGTAAAAAGGACTAAATCGCGTTAAGCGATAAATTAGAGTTCTATTTTATAAATGGCTTATTTGATGATGGCTTTATAAATGGAGGTACTTGCATGGTAATTGTACCATTTTTAGTGTGAGTGGTTGGTAGTGGACAATTATGTCCTTAATGAATTGTTTTTAAATGGTTTATGTTCAAAGGTTAAAATTGTCCTTTAATTATTATATGTTATATTAGATAAATAAAACATGAAAATGCTTTGATTTTATTTCTCTTCCACCGATTTTGAACAAAAGAAAATAAGGGTTTAAGCTTCCTTGATATTCGGCTATATCCAAGCTCAATTGAGGTATGTTTTGATTTCGGTTTTGAGTGATTTTTACGTTTTTTTGATCGTTGCTTCGTATACTCGCTGACCCGTACCTCAATTTCTGAAATTGGTTGTGTTTTTGAAAAATGCCATTGATGAATTCATGTTATTTAGATGGATTTTGATGAATTATAGAATATTATGTGGAAATATACAAGAATTTTAAAGTAAGTTTTGATGAAAATGAGTTTTGAGGATTTGATTATAATAAGGTAGAATTTTGGTGGTTAAATTGTGATTAAATGGAATATATGTATTTATAAGGACTATAAGGATATTCGGCTAGACATATTGAGGTCTTTGATGTGTAATTTGTCAATTTGTGATAAAGGGACTAAATTGAAAAATGCTGAAAATAGAGGGGTTAAATTACAAATATGTCAAATTATATGTTTTTGGATTGAATTGAATAAGTGAGTTAGTAAATAGCTAAATTTGCATTAATATAGATAAAGACGATTGAATCCCGGAACTTGATCGGGGAAAAAGGAAAGTAGACAAGTAGATATCGACTAAACCGATGTAAGTTCGTAGAATTTGGAATCCACCTTATAAATGATTATAAATGTTGTTTAATGATCATGTATATGTATAAAGTTGCTGAATGGGTTGCCTATTAAGTATATACATGTGATTTGGAATGGAATTGTTAAATGTTTCAAGTAATACATGAATACTGAGTTCCAGTTAGAACCGTAGAAGTCGTAAGGATACAAGTGACATGTCACTAGGGTTACAGGGTGGTTCGAGCTCCTGCATTTGTTGCGGACTCACCACGTGCTCATGAACTACACGTTAATCCTTCAGGATCATATGTTTAGTCTTCGGACTCACCGTTCAGCCTACGGGCTTACCGTTCATCCTTCGGAATTACATGTTCAGCCTCCGGGCTTACTGTATAGGCTCGTAAGAGCATACATGACGTATTGACGGATTTTAAGTTATATGTATATACACTATGTGTGTATCACCCGGGTATCCTCGATGTTCTTATAGGTTCAACGGGCGAATACAAATACGTATTATATGATAATTGAACGGTATATGTGTTTCATGTTATATGAATTACATGAAAGGTATGATCCAATACATAGGATTTATGTTACATGAGATACATGAAAGTGAATGCATTATATGTCATAAGAATCATGATGTTTCTATATGCTAATGGATATGAATTATATGTTAAACTCTTGTATAAGATGGTATGTGAAGTCATATGGACTAACTTGTGTGAGCTTGTGAAATAGGCTACAAGAGCATATGGATAGAATTGGCCTTAGTTGTATATGTAGTGATTACCTTAATGAATTGGTAAGTTAAACTCTAAGTTTTACGAGCTTACTAAGCTTTAGAAGCTTACTCCGTTTATTTCTTTCACTGTCTTTTAGATTCGGAAGCTAGCTCGATAATCGAACGTGTCGGAGATCGCCATTACACTATCTATCAAGCTTTGGTACTTTTGAACCTTTTGTAAATGAAATGGTCAAGGCATGTATAGGCTAGTTGTTAATGAATATGGTATATTTTGATAGATGATCAAGCTATGAGATGTGGCTTGGCTTATACTTTTGTAATTAGGTATTTTGAGAATGGCTTTTTGATTATATGTACTTATGGTAAATTATATGATCAAGATGTGTTTATGAGCTGAAATGGTAAGAAATGATTATGTATATTTTTGTGTGGATGAGTTCATGAATGTGGCTATTTTAGTTATTGAATTGTTATGGCTAGTTGGTGCAAGATTTATGATGATTTTGGGTCTATTATATGCTTGAATTGGTATGTTTTTGGGTGGCAATTTGGCTTAAACTGAGCCTATATTGTGCCACACAGCCAGGGAACACGGGTGTGTATTTTGACCTTGTGTCACCTGCACCTTAAATGTTTTGGTCAGTTTTGGTACACGGCCTAGACACACGGGCGTGTCTGGTAACTTGTAGCCGTGTGAAATTTGGCAGTATAGTCATGGGTCTGCTCTGTTTTGTACACGAGCGTGTCTAGTGGCCGTGTGAGGTAAGTCAGTTTCAACCACGGGTCATGCGATTCAGGCGTGTTGGCTAGCCACGACCGTGCGAGAGGACACGGGCAAAGGAGCACGGCCGTGTGTCCCTAACTTGAAAATTTTTGATTATTTTTCATATCATTTACTATGATTTCAATTTGATCCTCAATAATTATATGCATCATTTTATGATCATTTGAAGCATGCTTTGATGTTTGAAAATACATAATGATTAATGATTAAAAAGTTCAAAATTTTTCTGATTCAGTCTGGTTACATGTTTGGTAACGCTCCTTTCCTGTTCCGGTGATGGTTACGGGATAAGGGTGTTACATTTGGTTGGTATCAAAGCTGCGGTTTAGTCGATTCTAGGACTACCGTAGTAAGTATGAGTCTAGCTATACATGCCGTGTATCTGAAATGTGATAGTGTGATATCTCCTTACATCTCCTGGAATTTGTTTTATATATAGTAATGGATCCGAATCGAGCTATAGCTAACGATGTAGAAAGCAATGTGCCAGCACCTGCTGAAAGGGCTGTGCCTTCTGAATCTAACCCTGTTACGGACATTCAGGAAGAAACTAAACAAGCTTTATTCCGAATGATGTCCAAGTGGTTTAACGAATTTGTGCGAGCAAATCCGGTTGCTCCAAACTCTACCCCCTCTCGTCCTACAACCTAACCTCGATAATGTACGAGTTATGGATCCTCTAAGATTGAACAGACCTCCTGTTGACAAGATACGAAAATATGGTGCTGAAGAGTTTAGAGCTTCAGTAAGTGATGATACTGAGAAGGCCAAATTCTGGCTTGAGAATACGATCAGAGTTTTTAATGAACTGGCCTGTACTCCTGATGAGTGTTTGAGATGTGCTATTTATTTGCTTCGAGATTCAGCATATCAATGATGGAATACATTGACCTCAGTTGTACCACAAGAATGAGTTGATTGGAATTTTTTCCAGACAGAATTCAAGAAGAAATATATTAGTCAACGATTCATCGATCAGAAAAGAAAAGAGTTTCTAGAGCTAAAACAAGATCGAATGTCTGTAACTGAATACGAGAGAGAGTTCGTTCGACTCAGCAAAATGCTCGTGAATGTGTTTCTACCTAAGCAATAATGTGTAAAAGGTTCGAAGATGGGCTAAATGAAGAGATTCGATTAGTCGGGATACTCGAACTGAAAGAGTTTGTAGTTCTTGTTGACCGAGCTTGTAAAGCCGAAGAGCTTGCTAAAGAAAAGAGAAAAGCAGATTCAAAATTCAGAGAGGCTAGAAAGAGGTTTGCGGGTAAACCGTATCAGTCTAGTTCCAAGAGATCAAAAGATTTTCATCCTCATTTTGCTACTTCTACGGGCATATCTATCCGAGAGAAAAGTGTTAAGTCTTCTCATTCGAGACCTCAGACGACTTCTGTAGCTAGTGTGGGTAGTGTGAGAACTCCCGGACCAGAGTGCAAGCATTGTAATAGAAGGCATTTCGGAGAGTGCCGACTGATAAACGGGGCATGTTTTCGATGTGGATCGTTAGATCACTACTTACGTGATTGTCCTGAAAGATTTGTAGTTGATAAAGAACAATCGATTAAGACGAATAATGCTGCATCGAGGGGTAGACCACCTCGGAATGTTGGGAATCAAAGTGGAAATCGTATTATGGCGAGAGATGCTATTGTGAGATCTGAGATGCGTACTCTTGCGAGAGCTTATGCAATACGCGTACGGGAGGAAGCCTCGTCACCTGATGTTATTATCGGTACTTTTTCTCTCTATAACACTGATATGTTGCATTGATAGACCCTGGATCAACTCATTCATATATCTGTATGGAATTAGTGTTTGAAAAGAATTTACATGTTAAGTCTACTGAATATCTAGTTAAAGTATCGAATCTATTAGGAAAGTCTGTGTTAGTTGATAAAATATGTAAGAAATGTCCATTAATGACTTGAGGATATTATTTTCTGGCTGATTTAATGCTCCTCTCTTTTGACGAGTTCGATGTAATACTGGGCATAGATTAGCTAAATGCGCATGAAGCTATTGTGAATTGTCGGAACAAGAGTATAGAATTGAAATGTCAGAATGGTGATACTCTTCAGATGGAATCAAATGATTCGAATGAATTACCAATAGTGATTTCTGCTATGAGAGCTCAGAAGTATGTTAGAAAAGGCTATGATGCGTATCTAGCGTATGTGATGAATACTAGCATGTCAGAATCGAAAATTGAGTCTGTACCAGTTGTTTGTGAGTTTTTAGATGTTTTTCCGGAAGAATTATCGGGTTTACCACCGATTAGAGAAGTTGAATTCAGTATTGAATTGTTACCGGGCACTATACCGATATCGATAGCTCCGTACAGAATGGCACCGACTGAGTTGAAAGAGCTGAAAGCACAGTTACAAGAATTGACAGATAGAGGTTTTGCGAGACCGAGCTTTTCACCTTAGGGTGCTCCCGTATTATCTGTGAAAAAGAAAGACGGATCAATGAGAATGTGTATTGATTACTGACAGTTAAACAAGGTGACAGTGAAGAATAAATACCCTCTACCACAGATTGATGACTTATTTGATCAATTAAAAGGAGCTACTGTATTTTCAAAGATTGATTTGAGATCGGGTTATTACCAGTTGCGACTTAAAGATTCAGATATACCAAAGACTGCTTTTAGAACACGATACGGACATTATGAGTTTCTGGTCATGCCTTTTGGTTTAACAAATGCCCCGGCAATGTTTATGGACTTGATGAACCGTGTATTCAGACCGTATTTAGATAGATTTGTTGTCGTATTCATTGATGACATTCTGATCTATTCACGTGATGAGGTAGAGCATACTGAACATCTGAGAATTGTGTTACAGATTCTGAGAGATAAACAGTTGTTTGCCAAATTCAGGAAATGTGAATTCTGGCTTCGAGAAGTCAGATTTTTGCGTCACATTATTTCTGCGGAAGGCATTAGAGTAGATTCGAGTAAAATATCTGCTATTATAGACTAGAAACCTTCGAGAAATGTATCGAAGATTAGAAGTTTTCTGGGATTAGCAGGATATTACCGAAGATTTGTTAAAGGATTCTTGATGATTGCAGTACCGTTGACTCGAATGCTACAAAAAGATGTGAAATTCGAGTGGACTGATAAATGTCAGCAGAGTTTCAAACAGTTGAAAGCCCTGTTAACAGAAGCTCCGGTTTTAGTTCAACCTGAATCGGGTAAAGAATTTGTTATATACAGTGATGCATCTATTATCGGACTGGGTTGTGTATTGATGCAAGACGGGAAAGTCATAGCTTATGCCTCCCGACAGTTAAAATTGCACGAGAAGAGTTACCCGACGCATGATCTTCAATTAGCTGCTGTAGTCTTTGCATTAAAGATTTGGCGGCATTACTTATATGGTGAGAAATGTAGAATTTTTACCGATCATAAAAGTCTGAAGTATCTGATGTCACAGAAAGATTTGAATATGCGACAGTGGAGAGGGCTCAAACTACTAAAAGACTATGAATTTGTAATTGATTATCATCCAGGGAAAGCTAATGTTGTAGCTGATGCGTTAAGTCGAAAGTCTCTATTTGCTCTGCGAGCTTTGAATGCTCAAATGACGTTATCTGATGATGGATCTATTTTAGCTGAACTAAAGGCTAAACCATTGATTCTGCAGCAAATCTGTGAAGCTCAAAGGACTGATTCCAATCTACAAGCTAAACGACTTCACTGTGAGTCTAATTCTGATTCTGACTTTTCTATAAGGAATGATGATTGTTTAATGTTTCGAAATAGAATATGTATACCGAAAAATAGTGAACTCATTCAGAAAGTTTTGCACGAGGCCCATAATAGTCGATTTTCAGTTCATCCGGGTAGTACTAAGATGTATAATGATTTGAAACAGCAATACTGGTGGTCAGGAATGAAACGTGACATATCAGAATTCGTATCGAAATGTTTGATCTGTCAGCAAGTTAAAGCTGAACATCAGGTACCGTCAGGTTTATTACAGCCTATTATGATTCCGGAGTGGAAATGGGACAGAGTCACTATGGATTTTGTATCTGGACTACCTCTGTCTCCGAAGAAGAAAAATGCAATCTGGGTTATCGTTGACAGATTGACGAAGTCTGCACATTTTATACCGGTCTGTACTGATTATTCTTTGGATAGATTAGCGAAATTATATTTATCTGAAATTGTGCGATTGCATGGTATACCATTATCCATTGTGTCTGATAGAGATCCGAGGTTTACCTCGAGATTCTGGAAGAAGTTTCAAGAGGCTTTGGGAACAAAATTGAGTTTCAGTACATCATTTCATCCCCAGATCGACGGTCAGTCTGAAAAAGTTATTCAGATTCTGGAAGACATGTTACGGTGTTGTATTCTTGAATTTGAAAGTAATTGAGAGAAATACTTACCTCTGATAGAGTTTGCATACAATAACAGTTTCTAGACGAGTTTAAAAATGGCTCCATACGAAGCATTATACGGTCATAAATGTCGAACACCGCTGTACTGGATAGAATTGAGTGAGAGAAAGTTACATGGGGTTGATTTAATTCGAGATATAGAAGAAAAAGTAAAAGTGATACGCGACAGTTTGAAAGCAGCTTCAGACAGACAGAAATCATATGCTGATTTGAAATGGAAAGAAATAGAGTTCCAGGTCGGAGATAGAGTATTTCTGAAAGTATCACCGTGGAAGAAAATTCTTTGTTTCAGCAGAAAAGGGACGCTAAGTCCTCGTTTTATCAGGCCATATGAAATTGTTGAAAGAATTGGACATGTAGCTTATCAATTATAATTACCGTCTGAACTTGAAAAGATTCATAATGTATTTCACGTTTCAATGCTTCATCGATACCGATCTGATCCGTCTCACGTCATTTCTCCCACTGATATGGAGATACAGTCCGATCTATCGTACAGTGAAGAACCGATTAGAATTCTGGCTCAGGAAATCAAAGAGTTGAAAAATAAGCGTATAACACTTGTAAAAGTCCTCTGCTATAAACACGGAATAGAGTAAGCTATGTGGGAACTCGAGGAAACTATTCGAAAGCAACACCCTAATCTGTTTACCGGTAAGATTTTCGGGGACGAAAATCCCTAAAGGGGGAAGAGTTGTAACAGCCCACTTTATACCCTAGTCGGAACGGGTGGTTTCGGGACCACTCAACCGAGTCAAAATATTATTTTTACTGCTTTAATATATGTTACAGCATTGTACTTTATATGATATGCAAGTTTTGTTCAGGAATTTTTCTGTTTGAATAGTTAATTCGGTAAAAAGGACTAAATCGTGTAAAGCAATAAATTAGAGTTCTATTTTATAAATGGCTTATTTGATGATGGCTTTATAAATGGAGGTACATGCATGGCAATTGTACCATTTTTAGTGTGAGTGGTTGGTAGTGGACAATTATGTCCTTAATGAATTGTTTTTAAATGGTTTATGTTCAAAGGTTAAAATTGTCCTTTAATTATTATATGTTATTTTAGATAAATAAAACATGAAAATGCTTTGATTTTATTTCTCTTCCACTAATTTTGAACAAAAGAAAATAAGGGTTTAAGCTTCCTTGATATTCGGCTATATCCAAGCTCAATTGAGGTATGTTTTGATTTCGGTTTTGAGTGATTTTTACGTTTTTGTGATCGTTGCTTCGTATACTCGCTGACTCATACCTCAATTTCTGAAATTGGTTGTGTTTTTGAAAAATGCCATTGATGAATTCATGTTATTTAGATGGATTTTGATGAATTATAGAATATTATGTGGAAATATACAAGAATTTTAAAGTAAGTTTTGATGAAAATGAGTTTTGAGGATTTGATTATAATAAGGTAGAATTTTGGTGGTTAAATTGTGATTAAATGGAATATATGTATTTATAAGGACTATAAGGATATTCGGCTAGACATATTGAGGTCTTTGATGTGTAATTTATCAATTTGTGATAAATGGACTAAATTAAAAAATGCTGAAAATAGAGGGGTTAAATTGCAAATATGTCAAATTATATGTTTTTGGATTGAATTGAATAAGTGAGTTAGTAAATAGCTAAATTTGCATTAATATAGATAAAGACGATCGAATCCCGAAACTTGATCGGGGAAAAAGGAAAGTAGACGAGTAGATATCGACTAAACCGAGGTAAGTTCGTAGAATTTGGAATCCACCTTATAAATGCTTATAAATGTTGTTTAATGATCAAGTATATGTATAAAGTTGCTGAATGGATTGCCTATTAAGTATAAACATGTGATTTGGAATGGAATTGTTAAATGTTTCAAGTAATACATGAATACTGAGTTCCAGTTAGAACCGTAGAAGTCGTAAGGATACAAGTGACATGTCACTAGGGCTACAGGGTGGTTCGAGCTCCTGCATTTGTTGCGGACTCACCACGTGCTCATGAGCTACACGTTAATCCTTCAGGATCATATGTTTAGTCTTCGGACTTACCGTTCAGCCTACGGGCTTACCGTTCATCCTTCAGAATTACATGTTCAGCCTCCGGGCTTACTGTACAGGGTCGTAAGAGCATACAGGACGTATTGACGGATTTCAGGTTATGTGTATATACACTATGTGTGTATCACCCGGGTATCCTCGATGTTCTTATAGGTTCAACGGGCGAATACAGATACGTATTATATGATAATTAAACGGTATATGTGTTTCATGTTATATGAATTACATGAAAGGTATGATCCAATACATAGGATTTATATGTTACATGAGATACATGAAAGTGAATGCATTATATGTCATATGAATCATGATGTTTCTATGTGCTAATGGATATGAATTATATGTTAAACTCTTGTATAAGATGGTATGTGAAGTCATATGGACTAACTTGTGTGAGCTTGTGAAATAGGCTACAAGAGTATATGAATAGAATTGGCCTTAGTTGTATATGTAGTGATTACCTTAATGAATTGGTAAGTTAAACTCTAAGTTTTACAAGCTTACTAAGCTTTAGAAGCTTACTCCGTTTATTTCTTTCACTGTCTTTTAGATTCGGAAGCTAGCTCGATAATCGAACGTGTCGGAGATCACCATTACACTATCTATCAAGCTTTGGTACTTTTGAACCTTTTGTAAATGAAATGGTCAAGGCATGTATAGGCTAGTTGTTAATGAATATGGTATATTTTGATAGATGACCAAGCTATGAGATGTGGCTTGGCTTATACTTTTATAATTAGGTATTTTGAGAATGGCTTTTTGATTATATGTGCTTATGGTAAATTATATGATCAAGATGTGTTTATGAGCTGAAATGGTAAGAAATGATTATGTATATTTTTGTGTGGATGAGTTCATGAATGCGGCTATTTTAGTTATTGAATTGTTATGGCTAGTTGGTGCAAGATTTATGATGATTTTGGGTCTATTATATGCTTGAATTAGTATGTTTTTGGGTGGCAATTTGGCTTAAACCGAGGCCAGGGAACACGGGCGTGTATTTCAACCGTGTGTCACCTGCACCTTCAATGTTTTAGTCAGTTTTGGTACACGGCCTAGACACACGGGCGTGTTTGGTAACTTGTAGCCGTGTGAAATTTGGCAGTATAGTCACACGGTCTATTCTGTTTTGTACACGGGCGTGTCTAGTGGCCGTGTGAGGTAAGTCAGTTTCAATCACGGGTCATGCAATTCGGGCGTGTTGGATAGCCACGACCGTACGAGAGGACACGGGCAAAGGTGCACGGCCGTGTGTCCCTAACTTGAAAATTTTTGATTATTTTTCATATCATTTACTATGATTTCAATTTGATCCTCAATAGTTATATGCATCATTTTATGATCATTTGAAGCATGCTTTGATGTTTGAAAATACATAATGATTAATGATTAAAAATAAAATTTTTTTGATTCAGTCTGATTACATGTTTGGTAACGCTCCTTTCCTGTTCCGGTGATGGTTATGGGATAGGGGTGTTATATACTGTATCTGTTCATTGTATGCCATGACATGTTTATCTGTTGCATGAGACTGGGTTTATTGATGGAGGAAGTGTAAGTGGCATTGCCACGTTACTAAAAGGGGCTTTGCCTCGTTTTACTGAAAGGGGCTTTGCCTCGTTATACTATTAGTGACTTGGCCACGTTATTTGAGCAGCTATGCTGCGACTGTGGTGTGTTGGGTTGGGTGGGTCGAGTTATTCCCCACAGGTGTGTTGGGCTGGTACGGGTGGTGTGTAGCGGATGGATTTAGGCTGGGTATGGGCATACCTGCATTATTACTGATCTGTTACTGTAATGGGCCTATGGGCAGTACTGTTTACTAAATAGGGCTTCGGCCCAGTGGCACTGTATATGAATAGGGCTACGGCCCAATAATTAATGCTAAATAGGGCTTCGGCCCAGTTATTTCTGAGACTGGATAGGGCTTGGGCCCAGTAGGCTTGAGTTGATTTGGGCTCTGGATGGGCTTTCTTTACACATTGAGTTTCCAAAGTCACCCCTTTTCTTCCATCCATGCAGGTGAGCCCTAGACTGGTGGGCTTGGAGCTGGGAGGGATTCAAAGTGGCCACGTAGACTGCATTGCTGGTTTTTAATTAAGTTTTTTTACTTTTATACCTATTTTTAATTATTTTTCATCATGGTTTTGGGTTTGTAATAAGGCCGCTTTAATTATTTTAATTTGGGTTTTCAATTATTTATTTATACTTTACCTTAAATGATTTGAATAAGGCTGCGCGAGTTTTCTTAAAATTAATCAATGTTTTCAAAATAAATTACACGTATCAAACGAGTAACAAAAGTTAATCCAAGATCTTATAATAAGAATACCCTAAAAGTTGGTAGTGGACAGGACGTTCACAATTAAACCTGGATCTTCTCTTTAAACTTTAATAACAGTTTTGCAAAACTCACCCTAATCGTAGTAACTAGGAAACATGGTTAGTTCGTCGTTGATGTGACACACCAGACTTGGCCATAACGTCTGGGTTGGGTTTGGGGTGTTACACTTGTTGTCTCGAAACGAACATATCAAATTGTCTAAAATGCAAAATTTTAAGCATAAGATTCATATCCAAATGTCACCTAACTTTTTATAACATCATACCATATCAATTCACGCATGGCTAACTAATCAAACACATTCACATTTCTTGAAAAAAAATGACATTCAAAGCATCATATTTTCACCTGAATAGGTAGATACTAAGGCAAGCAAAAACATGCATTTAGTTATCTAACTAAGCATCAAAATTCATCTTTAGGACAACTATAAGTCCAATATACTAAAGCATATCGACAGGACCCAAAATGACATTAAACCATCTGATTCAACCTAGGTACTTGCCTTTAACCATTTGTAGGCAAACGAATACAAACTTGGTCTTAGTTGAGCCACTAAGTCTTGGATGATTTATGAGTCTTTTAATCTATCAAAACCTGTTAGAACCTATATGCAAAAATAAACAAATCCTTACAATGAATATTGAATACTTGGTGGTGCCAAAATAATTTAAATTCAATAAAAAATGAATTAAACAATAAACAAGTGTGCAATATTGAAGTATAACATTATCTTTCTATGTGTCAAGAAGCAAATTACATAGTTCAATGTCACTTGGTATCTCGACATCAATTATTTTCATATTAATACACTAATAGATCATGCCATCCTTAGGGTATTTTGGCCTATCTTTTCACAAGTTTCCATATATTCAAGTATATGTTTGTCTCACAAGCCGCAGATTAAAGCCTGTGACCATTGTGCGCAGAACATCCTATGGAGGTCAACAGACTAAATGAGGCTCATTTGACTTGTAATCTACCAAACCCAACCTAGACGTTATGGCTAGATTGAGAACGCTACATTAGCCACTGAAATTGTAACGTCTCAAAATTCATATTTATGTTTGTGTGAATTTGTGACACAAATATCTGTCTGCTTTAGTGGTTAAGTGTTTTGGGTGTATGTGAAAGGTCCCAAGTTCGAGCCTTGACTTGGAAAATTTTTTCTTTTTATGAATAAAGCCTTAATTGGGTTCAATAGGCTTTTAATTAAAAGTTGGTAAAATATGTTAGACTAGGCTTGCTGGTCTGGTGGTTAAGTGGAGTGTTGGAGTATGGGGATGTCTAGTGTTTGAGTCTCTGCGTAAGCGTGGGTTTAATTTTTAATATGTGAACTGATGGTGTTTCAATGGAGTTGGACTCTGATGTAGTTAAGTTGTGTGGGTTAGTGGGGAGAAAAATAAGGGATGTGCATAGGAGTAGTGTCCTGTTGAACTATTTTTCCTCTTTTTCCAGTTTTGTTGACACCGAAATTCTTTACTCTCCCTCTTTAGTTTTGTTTTCTTTTTCTTCATCTCTTGACAAAATTCTATCGAAATTTCATCTTGTTCTCATCTGTTTTTCGTTCTCTACTTTAATTTCTTTTCCACTTCGGCTCTGTCTTACTTCTTTCTATACCAACAACTGTTCTTGCACATTCGGTAAGTTTTCTTGAAGATGAAATATTTGAGAATTGGCTTTGGGTGTGTAATTGCTTGAGTTCTGCTGTGCAGGTGGTGACCAAGGAAACCAGAATTCGGCTCCCCTTGTATAGTAAAGAGGAGGTTTCAATATTGGTTTCGTAAGTGTTAGGCTTGAGTTTTAAACTGCCTTTGGTTTCGGGATTTTGATTAATCCTAAAGTAAGACTGATTGTGGTGTGACTTTGTCCATTATATGCTTTGGAGTGCTCAGTGATCATTTAGGCTTCAATTGAAACCAGGTGTGTACCCGAAAGCACAGAAAACGGGATTCAGCAAAAGCTGAAAAAGCATTCTGTCAATGCCACATAGGTTTGTGGTCGCCTGTGTGGTAGGCCGTCTGACCGACAAGGCCAGGCTGTGCGCGAAGGACATGGTCGTGTAATGGCTAGGTGAGGCCGTGTGTGACACATGGGCTTGACTAGTTGGGCTGTGTAGACAACACGGGGGTGTGGGCCCACACGAGTAATCCACACGGGCGTGTGGGATTCTGGGCCAGGTTATGTGATCCACACGGCAAGGCCAATTTGGGTCATGTGGGCCACACAGTCGTGTGGGGCCACACGGGCAGACACATGGGCGTGCTAGCCCATTTTTCTGAAAAGTTCTGTAAGGTTGCACGGGTCACCCAAGTCGACTATGGACCTACTGTAGGGTCGATAAGCATTACTTAGACCCCTAATTATGTGATCTGATTGTATGATGTCTGACTGAGAATGATATCTGTACTAAACAGAATGTATGTTTTGATATTAGGCTATTTGCATGTCATTTATGGTATGTTACATTGCATCGGGGTGGGTTGATGATATTTGGAGGAAGTGTCTGAAAGGCTAGTAAGCCGGTTATCTGGCAGCTCTACTGTAATCTTCTGATCATGTGCTGCATTTCGGTACAACATGGTGTGTAGGGATGGGTGGGTTGATTTAATCCCCATATAGTGTATAGGGATGGACAGAGATGGTGTGTAGAGGTTGGTAGGTAGGATCCTGATTTTCTGCTATTGAATATTGTATCTGAGATGGGCTAAGTGTAACACCCTTATCCTGTAACTTTCGCCGGAATAGGTAAGGGGCATTACCGGACTTGTAACATTGATCGGAACAATATATTATCAGCATAATCCAAAACTTTTTCAGGCATTCACAATCAATTCATGCTTTAATCAAACATATAAAGCTATAATAATAACATAGGGACAAATCTGAAAACATATAAAAGATAGAAGAAAACTTAAGAAAATTTTCAAAATAGGGTCACACGGCTATGTGCCTCACATGGTCACCAAACACACCCGTGTGTCCAGGCCGTGGCAAAACAGGGCATACATTCTGACTTGTGCACATGGCCATAAGACACCCCCGTGTGTCTAGGCTGTGTGAAAATTATAAAGTACTGACTTGCACCCACGGGTACAAGAAACGGCCATGTGTCTAGCCCGTATGGCATCCTGACCAATTCAACTATAATACATAGGTCACACGGTCGAGTCACAAACCTGTGAACTCTGACCAAGTGGCACGAAATAGGCTTGGTACAAGCCATTTTCACACCCATATGCTCATGTACCTACAAGTAATATTTTGCAACAATTTATATACCAATTGAGCAACCAATTCAGCCAAAAACAAACATATTTATACCAACTCATAATCAACCAAATTTTCATACCAATTTGCATCATCAATCATGTACCAAATGAATAATTTCCATATCTATTTAAACTTACCAATTCAATGTCATATAAAACCTATCAACTAATAACATATAACATCATATATATCATGTATCATTCAACCAAAATATGGTCATTTACCACAAGCATTGACCAACTTACCAACCATCAGACATTCAACCCTACCAAAGCCCCAATCACATATTCCCTACAGGTAGACATATCATAAGAAACTTCCATATCAATTTAACCATTTTTAAACCAAGCCATATCACATTGCTTGGGCATATAGAAAAATCATACTACACTTATTAACACATAGATAGTTGATATGCGTGATATGAAGTAATAAAATTTATAATAATGATCGCACCAAAAACTAACTATTATCACGACTTTAAGGCAAACGCACCTATCGAACAGTAGTATAGTTTAGCAGCAAGACCAAGTTATCATACCCAAGGGAACCAAAAGTACTAGTACTTACTTCTTTTCTATTATCTAGCCTAAAAATAAAAGAGGTTCTATTGAAACTAAACTAATTCTAAAACTAAACTATGAATGTACAAAAAGTAAATTGGGGAAAAACTCTTGGGAAGGGCTTGATTGATTTGGCAATACTCAAGGGAGAATCCACCTAGACTTCACTCGTTATCAATTTTTGAGCTAGACGATTTATTCACTTGACTTGATCCGTAGAGATCCCTAACTTATGTTAATACCTCTGTCGAGGATAAGAACAACTAATCCTAGGTTGATTAACTGAAATCTCTTTCTAGTTAAAACCCCTAGTCTTGCATTAACTCGATCTATTGATCCCTTTATTAGGTTTGACCCTAATCTGGTAGATTTATGTCGCCCTATGTCTAGGGTTGCATGCAACTCCGCTTAATTATGCTAGATCTACTCTTAAACAGGGACTTTTGCTCCTGTGAATAAGCACATCAATACTTGAATTAATACCTAGGATTATTAAAACAAGAATTAAGAACACATAATTAAGAACAATTCAAGTATTTATCATATAACTCAAGATAAAATAAAAACAAGATCAGTCTTAGGTTTCATCCCCCTCAAGTACTTGGGGGATTTAGTTCATATTCAATAAAGAAAATATCTCAGAAGAATAAGAATAACAAAACATAAAGAACCCAAAAACCCCTGAAGGATTGAAGGGAGATCCTTTGTCTTGATGTAGAGTTTGGCTTCTGGGATGAATCAATCGGCTTCCCTTGGAGTAATTCCTTACTTTCACTCTCTGTGTTGGCAGAAATACGGCACTCTCTTGTGGGAGAAAAGGCACTCCCTTAGCGGGAAATAAGCACACCCTTGAAGTTGCCTCTTAGGGTCTTTATATAGAGTTTTGGAATGCCTTTTTTAGCCCCTAAGTATCCTTTTCTGAGTGAAATTGAACTTCCTCACTACAGGGACACGCCCGTGTGCCACGACTGTGTGGATCGAGGCCTAGGTCTTGTTTGGGCCTGTTGATGGTGGAGGTTGGGCCGTGTTTGAGCTCAAGGTGGCACGACCGTGTGACACGACCGTGTGGTGAATCTTCGGGCTGTGTTGTTTTCATACTTTAGTCCATTTTCTCTGTTTTTGGTCTGTTTCTCGTTCTTTTCTCTTCCCTATGCTCTCCTGAGTATAAAACATGAAATAGAAGGATTAAGAGCACCAATTTCCACAAATTCAATAATAATTCATCCAGAAATTAGGCTAAGCAGGAGGTAAAAACATGTATAATTTATCGTTTATCAAATACCCCCAACTTAAGCCTTTGCTTATCCTCAAGCAAAATCTCAACTCACAATTAAGAACCATTCTTCTTAACTTATAACCCTTACCAATAATGTTTCAAACTAATCCACAAGTAATCATACAATGAAAATTCAATCAGAAGAACATTAAAGATTCAATCACTCTAAGTTGAGAATTTTATCATCGAAACATAGGTTTTCTCCCTTTTCCTAAGTAATTATCTCTTAATCAAAATCAACAAGAATTGACATCCTCACTAAGGATTCACTCTATCCACTCAAAGTGTTTAGGGTTCAAGAATTAAGCACTCTTTAGTCAACCTGAAAAGTTCTTACCATAAGCTTGCAGGAAAATCAAATCTCCACCACTATAGATTGATATGACACATCGATCAAAAGGTCTTTCAATGGTTGTAATGGGGCTTTGGTTAGGGGTGTTGTCACAAGCTGAAAGAGAAGGTTAAAATTGAGATTGAATTGAAAGATCGTCTAGCTAGAAAGATCTCTATCACTTGAACATATTTCTAGAGCTTAAGTCTTCTGATGGCATCGTTCCAGATTCGGTAACTTATAATAGAAATATGCAAAAAATATTGAACAATTACAGATTACAACTGAATTAACTGTATATACATTTTTTTGTTGTTTTTTTTGTTTTTTTTGAACAAATCAAATATCATACTTTGAATGTTTACAAATTGGAAAAAGAGAACAAAGCTAGATAATGATTCAACTTAAATCTCGACAAAAATAGGGATCAAAATAATTGAATGGAATTCAACAAAAATGGGTTGTAGGTTAATATTAAGGGTGAGCCAAAAAATGGGTTGTTAGGCTCAATGGGGTTTACTAGAGGTTAATTTATGAAGGTAGGCTTTTATGGAGTAAGTGGGTTAAACCTAGGTGCCTTTATCATTTCGGTGTATCAAATCAATGATGTGGTCTCGATATGTATAATCGGAGCAAGTTCTAGAATAACAAATCAGTATTGACTCACTCAAAGCAACAATAAAAGTGAGCACGAAAGGATGTATGCTCAAAAGGCTCAAAAATCTCACTAGAATTATGGCTTTTGATGTAAATCCTATGAATTTCAAATCTCAAGATAATACTTAAAATTAGGGAAAATATCCTAGAAAAATTTAAATTCTCAAAAATTTCAACTTATCATGCTTGATTCCCTAGTGTTTTAAAGTTTGATTAATCAAAGCATAAGCACCTATGTCTTAATTCTCAACATATCAATAAAGATCATAAATCAATTAGGATTAATCCTTAATAGGAGATTGAGATTAATGTAGAGAATTCGAGATTTGAGAGCAATTTTCAGGGATTTCAAAGATAATATAAAAAGTGAGTTTCCCTCCCACACTTAAGATGTACATTGCCCTCAATGTACAAAGATAACATTAATAGCAATAGAAGCATAAGATCATAAGTTAGGGAGAGACGTAAAACTCCCTGAATATTGGATGGAACCCTTGAATTGTGAAATCTATCTTGGAGGAAGGAATACTTGAAGTTCATGATTTTGTGTGACTGGAGAAATTGATCATAACTGTGTAAAGTTCAAGTATTACTCGATAGGAGTTTAATTGTAAAATAAAAGGAACAAGAGAAATAAAAAGTAAAGAAAATGAAAATTAAAAATAAATATTAAGTAATAGTGATTTGTCCCCACGGCCGTGTAAGGGATCACACGCCCGTGTATGAAATGGTAGGTTCAACCACGGTCTTGAGGCATGGGCATGTCGGGCGCTCGTATTGTATTAACAGGTTTGGCCACGGCCACATCGCACGGCCGTGGTAAGTTATCGAAGCCCGTGTGTCAGGGACATCTTACCCTACTTATACACGGCCATATCGCAGGACCGTGTCTTTGCTTGTGATGTTCACACGGCCTAGGCACGCCCGTGGGCATGGTCGTATGGTCCTGGGAAATCTGCGTTTTAAGGGGTTAGTTAAGAATTTAAGAAAATCAAACTTGTTAGTACTCGGGTTGCCTCCCGAGAAGCACTTGTTTATAGTCTAAGCTCGACTGTTTTCAAGCTTGTTTGATCATGGTGGTTTGAAGAGTTGATACTCTTCTATCCTGCTTTCAATTTCATTGTCAACATAAGCTTTGAGTTGAGTGTGATTTACCTTGAAAGTACCGAGTGACTCATGTTCTATCTCGACTGCACCATAGGGAAAGATTTTCATTACCGTGAAGTAAGGTGTATCACTTGTATGCTCTTTTGAATTAATGATTCGAGGATCGTCTTCCCCTAAGATTACCGTATCCCCTACCTTGATTTGATTCGTTGTTACCTGGGGGTTGTCTTGGTGATGCTCTGGGTTGGTGTGGCATATTTTGGGCTTTTCATGATAGTTCAGTGACTCATCTAGTTCCTTAATCTGAAGCATTCGCTTTTCAGGTGCGACTCCCTTGGATGAACTTGTCTGTGGTTGGGTCGCCTTTAGGTGGAGTGTATCCTGCGCAGAAGGTTGGGTGGTGAGATTAATGTTTTTACAAGGACTCGTCACTGTATTCTTATTATCAACAGTCTTAATCGGGTTTCAAGCTTGTAAAGTAACTTTGTCATCACCTACACGTAGTGTAAGCTCACCTGTTCCTACATCAATTATTGTTCTAGCCGTTGCTAAAAAGGGACGCCCTAGAATAAAGGGTACATTACTATCCTCATCGATGTCTAAAACAACAAAATCAACTGGGAATATAAATTTATCAATTATACAGGCACATCTTCAAGTATTCCCTTTGGAAATCTAATGGTCTTATCAGCTAATTGGATGCTCATCTTAGTTTGTTTAGGTTTTCCAAGACCTAGTTGTTTAAACAGTTTATAAGGCATGACATTAATACGAGCCCCTAAATCAGCTAAAGCATTTTTGACGTCTAAGCTACCAAATAAACAAGGAATTGTAAAACTCCTTGGATCCTTCAGTTTGTTGGGCAGCTTTTTTTGTAGAATAGCTGAGCATACTGCATTTAGCTCCACATGAGTTTTCTCATCTAGCTTCCGCTTATTTGTCAAGAGCTCTCTGAAAAACTTAACAGCATTTGGCATTTGCGACAGAGCTTCAATAAACGGTAAGTTGATATGTAATTTCTTTAAGATTTTAAAAAAATTACCGAATTGCTCAACTGTGCGGTCTTTCTTTAACGCATTTGGGTATGGGATACGAGGTTTATACTCTTTGATAGTTACTTCTTTGGAACTTACCTCACCTTTACCTTTACTTACCACAGTCTCCTTGCATGGCTCTGGGTTGGTTTTGGTCAACCCTTCCTCATCTATTGTATCCACGGCATTGAATTGCTCCTTAGGGTTAGTCTCAGTGTTGCTTGGTAACCCACATTGCAGTCTTTCAGAAATTAGCTTAGCGAGCTGGCCTATTTGAGTTTCGAGACCTTGAATAGATGTTTGCTGGTTCCTCAGTGCCGTTTTGATATTTTGGAAACGAGTTTCTGATACGTCGATGAATTTTCTGAGCATTTCCTTAAGGTTAGGCTTTTTTGCTTGTTGAAATGGTGGTTGTTGAAATCTCGGAGGGGGTGGTTGTCTTTGATTTCCTTGTCCTCCCCATGAAAAATTGGGGTGGTTCTGCCAACCTGCATTGTAAGTGTTACTATAAGGGTTATTTTGAGGTCTAGAGTTGTTACCTATATAGTTGGCTTGCTCAGTTTCCATACTATGTCCATAGGAGGAGTATTCTGGATTAAACATATTTCCCTGGGTTGCATCATACTACATCACCAGGTGTGCCTACGTAGAACCAACAAAATTATCAAACTTTTTATTTAAAAGTTCTATCTGATTAGTAAGCATGGTGACAACATCAATATTATAAACTCCTGTAGCTTTTATCGGCTTTGTCCTCATGACTTGCCACAGATAGTTATTCAGTGACATCTCTTCTATAAACTCATAAGCTACTTCGAGTGTTTTGTTGTTGATTGTTCCTCCTGCGACTGCATCGATCATTTGCCTCGTTGATGGATTCAAACCGTTGTGAAAGGTTTGAACTTGTAACCACAAAGACAACACATGGTGAGGGCACCTTCTTAAAAGATCCTTGTATCTCTCCCAGGTATCGTAAAGTGTCTCTAAATCTATCTGCACAAAAGAAGAGATATCTTTTCGCAATTTAGTTGTTTTAATTGGAGGAAAATATTTAAGTAAGAATTTTTTGGTCATCTGTTCCCATGTAGTGATTGAGCCTCGTGGTAGAGAATTTAACCATTGCTTAGCTTATTCCTTAGGGAAAAAGGAAATAATCGGAGGTGAATGGCATCATCAGAAATGCCATTGATTTTAAAAGTATCACAGAATTCCAAAAAATTGGCTAAATGTGAATTGGGATCCTCATCCTGTAAACCATCAAACTGCACAAATTGCTGAATCATCTGAATAGTGTTAGGCTTTAATTCAAAATTATTTGCAGCAATAGTAGGTCTAATAATACTAGATTGAGTACCAGCTAAACTAGGTTTAGCATAATCATACATAGTACGAGGAGCATCATCTTGGTTCACTGGTTACGCGGCTATTGCGGGAAGTGGCTGATTATCTTGATTTACTTCCATCTCTTCAGTAGGTTTAGGTTCTTGTTCTTGCCCTTGCTTTGGATAATGAAGGCTTCATCTGATCTCTCTACGAGTTCTGCGAACTGTCACTTCCAAGTCTTCGTCGAATAGTAGTGGTCCTCCTGGGTTTCTTCTAGTCATAAACTAGAGATACCTAGAAAGGAAAAAGCAAAGAAAATTAAAATAAATAAAAACAAATAAAAATAAATAAATAAATATAGTAATGACTAAAGTAATAGAAATCGAGCGTTCTTAATATTTTAGTTCCCCAGCAAAGGCGCAAAAAACTTGATATGCATGATATGAAGTAATAAAATTTATAATAATGATCGCACCAAAAATTAATTATTATCATGAATTTAAGGCAAGCGCACCTATTGAACAGTAGTATAGTTTAGCGGCAAGACCGGGTTATCGTACCCAAGGGAACCAAAAGTACTAGTACTTACTTCTTTTCTATTATCTAGCCTAAAAATAAAAGAGGTTTTATTGAAACTAAACTAATTCTGAAACTAAACTAAGAATGCACAAAAAGTAAATTAGGGAAAAACTCTTGGGAAGGGCTTGATTGATTTGGCAATACTCAAGGGAGAATCCACCTAGACTTCACTCGTTATCAATTCTTGAGCTAGACGATTTGTTCACTTGACTTGATCCGTAGAGATCCCTAACTTATGTTAATACCTTCGTCGAGGATAAGAACCACTAGTCCTACGTTGATTAACTGAAATCTTTTTCTAGTTAAAACCCCTAGTCTTGCATTAACTCGATCTATGGATCCCCTTATTAGGTTTGACCCTAATCCGGCAGATTTATGTCGCCTTATGTCTAGGGTTGCATGCAACTCCGCTTAATTATGCTAGATCTACTCTTAAACAGGGACTTTTGCTCCTGTGAATAAGCACATCAATACTTGAATTAATACCTAGGATTATTAAAACAAGAATTAAGAACACATAATTAAGAATAATTCAAGTATTTATCATATAACTCAAGATAAAATAAAAACAAGGTCTGTCTTAGGTTTCATCCCCCTCAAGTACTTGGGGGATTTAGTTCATATTTAATAAAGAAAACATCTTAGAAGAATAAAAATAACAAAACATAAAGAACCCAAAAACCCCTGAAGGATTAAAGGGAGATCTTTTGTCTTGATGTAGAGTTCGGCTTCTAGGATGAATCAATCGGCTTCCCTTGGAGTAATTCCTTGCTTTCACTTTCTGTGTTGGCAGAAATACGGCACTCTCTTGTGGGAGAAAAGGCACTCCCTTAGCGGGAAATAAGCATACCCTTGAAGTTGCATCCTAGGGTCTTTATATAGAGTTTTGGAATGCCTTTCTTAGCCCCTAAATATCCTTTTCTAAGTGAAATTGAACTTCCTCACTACAGGGACACGCCCGTGTGCCACGCCCGTGTGGATCGAGGTCCAGGCCGTGTTCGGGCCTGTTGATGGTGGCACGGCCGTGCTCGTCGGGGTTGGGCCGTGTTTGAGCTTAAGGTGACACGGCCGTGTGGTGAATCTTCGGGCCATGTTGTTTTCATACTTTGGCCCATTTTCTCCGTTTTTGGTCTGTTTCTCATTCTTTTCTCTTCCCTATGCTCTCCTGAGTATAAAACATGAAATAGAAGGATTAAGAGCACCAATTTCCACAAATTCAATAATAATTCATCCAGAAATTAGGCTAAGCATGAGGTAAAAACATGTATAATTTATCGTTTATCAATAGTCATAAACATTAACTTAGAAACTAGCCTATACATGTCATATTTATAACATTTACAAAGATTCAAAAGTACCGAAAGCTTGAGTTTATGGTGTGATTGCAATCTCCAACTTTGTCCAAAATCGAGCTAGCTTCTGAATCTATAAAACACGGGAAAATAAACAAAGTAAGATTTTAAAGCTTAGTAAGCCCATATAATATAGAATTTAACTTACCGAATCAACATTTAAAAGTGTAAATAACATTATCAAACCAATTCATATGTCCTCAATGCCTATTCAACCAACACAACCATGTTAGTCATATAACAACCATGTATTCATCCAATCCAAAGATGAAATAAACATGTAACATTCATGTAATCATATCTCATGTACCAATTCATTCATTTATCACAAACTCATATAACATTTAATCATATAACTATGTAACCATTTATTTAAACATATCATATACCTTATAAGCATGTACTTGTACCATGTACTTCATGTATTCAATGTCATTCATGTAAACATATACTTGTAACGTATAATCCATGTACTTATACCTTATTTAACATATAATCTCATATTAATCATTTGCATATATATATATCATGAAATTTATGTAATCCTTATACCTCTTGTAACATGTATTTCATTTAATACAAATTGGTAAATTACCCGTTGAACCTTTGGAAATATCGAGGGATACTCGGGTGATACACACACAGTGTATATATGTAAACCTGTAAATTCGTCAATTCATCATGTATGCTTTTTTGAGCCATGTACAGTATGCTCCTCCTGAGCCGGTAACAGTAAGCTTAAAGGCTAAACGGTAAGTCCGGAGACTGAACATGTAAGCCCGAAGGCTGAACGGTAAGTCCAAAGATTGAACATGTAAGCCTAAAGGTTGAACGGTAAGTCCAAAGACTGAACATGTAAGCTCATGAGCTGTGGTGAGTTCGCAACGAATGCAAGAGCTCAACCAACCTATAGCCCTAGTGACATGTCACTTGTATCCTATGACTTTCTACGGTTCAAATGGGACTCAGTACTCCATGTAAACATGTACTCAGTAGGCATTTAAGTTCAATAATTTAATATACAATCAAATAACATTAAGATTCAACAATTATAACTATAGTATAAGTTCGGTTCTAATTATACGAATTTATCTCGATTAAGCTCGTAATTCTAATATCTACTTGTCTACCTTTCGTTTCCCCTGATCAAGTTCTGGAATTTGTTTGTCTTGATCTATATTAACCAAATTTAACTCAATTTTTCAACAACGCATTCAATTTAATCCCAAGACATGTATTTTAGCCATTTAGCAAAATAGCCCTTGTATTTTCATAATTTGACAATTTAGTCCTAAATTCTCAAAATAACAAATTACACACTTTTAGCTAAAATTCACTATGGCCTAATACTCCTATAGTCCTTATAAGCCCAAATTTTCATGTTATTCACATTTCTACCTACAAAATTTCTATCTATTTCAATTTAATCCCAAATACTCAATTTTATCAAAAATCACTTTATAAAACTTGTATATCTATAAACAACCATCAATAATTTATCAAGAAATATCAAAATAAACATGTATTCATCAATGGCACATTTCAAAAACAGAACCAATTTAAAAAATTGAGGTACAGGCTAGCTATACCGAGCTGCAACGAGCTCAAAAACATAAAAATAATTAAAAACCGAGTAAAAATTGTACCTTAATTGCTAAATGAAGCTTGGCCGAATACAACCTAATGAAAATGGCTTCCTTTCTTTAGCAAATCAGTGGAAGATGATGAATATAACACATTTTGGCTTTGTTTTTAATTAAAACTAATTTAAATATCTAATTTACTAATATAACCTTATTTATAAACATATAAAACATATACATTAATGTCCATTAATGTCCATTGACTAAAACAATGGTTTAATATCTATTCAAGGCCTTCGAATAATAAAGCTATATTCAATTAAGCCATTTATGCAATAGAACTCATATTTATCGCTTTATACGATTTAGTTATTTTTACCGAATTAGCAATTTAAACAGTAAAATTTCTATACGAAACTTTCACACCAAAATACTATCATACCGTAAACATTATTAAAATAATAAAAATAATATTTTGACTCGGTTAAGTGGTCTTAAAACCACTCGTTTCGATTAGGGTGTAAACCGGGCTGTTACACCAAGGCCCTAATTCTGTATCTGAGACGTATTCTGTGATGGACTCAGGCCCTAGACTGTATCTTACTGATTTCTGTGGGGATTACACACTGAGTTTACAAAAACTCACCCTTTTTTGTTTAATCTGTTTAGGTAATCCCCAGACTTGACGGATCGGTGCAGCGGAGGGCTCAATGGTGACCACCACTATTTAGAACTGCTTAATTTCTGTTTTTGAATTTATATTATTTTCTCTCTCTTATTTTTTGGGAATTTGTTATGTAATTTTGGGACTTTAGACTACTGGTTTTAACTTTGGGTTTTTAATTGCTTTACAATTTTATTATTGCTAAATATGATAGAACTAAATTTTGCTAAAAACAAATGTTTTCATAACACGAACAGTTTTTCCAAAATGTTTACCAAAGCTTCCGCTAAAAGGATATGTTTTTGAGAGATGACAGTGAATATGCATTTTCTCTAAATTAAAAAAAAGCTAATTAATCTGGAGCAGTTTAACTTGATGAACTCAATGTCAAAACCCATTCCATGTGACATCGCCAAATTCGACCATAACGTCTAGGTCGAGTTTGGGGTATTACATTTAGTGGTATCAAAGCCAGGTTGTAAAACTTGGTTGTGGATTTTGAGTTTTAAAAAAGTTTGGTTTTAAGGAACTGAATTACAAAAGATTTTAAACGATTTGACTGAGCATGTGGTACACCGAGTCTCCGATGCCAATTCTATAAGTATTTTGAAAATTTGATAAGTTTTATCTAAAAATACTATGAATAGCATATTTGAAACTACTGTAGGTAGTATACTGTGAAAACACTTTAGTTAGTATACTCTGAGACTGTAGGAGAACTGGTAGAGACTGTGACTCGCGATAACAAATTTTAAACTTCTGATACTGTTCTGCATAAAATACCTGCTAATAAATATTGAAACTGTAACTGGTTCATAAAACTGTTAATACAGATAAAACTTTGAATCAACGATGATCCACGAGGTATCCGCAGATAGGGTACAAGAGGCCGAGGTGGAGCCATAGAGGAGCTCGAGCTAAGTCCTCGTTATCTGGCAATATGCCTAATCTAGATACTAGTGAGACACCGGTTCCATCTGTTACTGAGACTAGGTCTCAAGATTGCATGGCTGGGGACGATGCATTGTCCCAGGCTATGCTAAGAATACTGGAGAGGGTCGCTGGCCCCAATACTGATTTGAGGACAGAGGGTCGGTTACGGAACGACTCCGGTTCAATAGAGCTGAGTTATTTAGGGGTGTCACTAGAGTTGCCCCCAATGTCTGAGTACTGGGTGGAGGCCACCGAACAAATTATAGATGATTTGGATTTTACCTCAGAATAGAAATTTAAGGGTGTCGTATCTTTGCTTCACGATGAAGCATACCAGTGGTGGTTGACCATTAAGGAGAGCACTCAGCCCGAACGCTTAACCTGGGAATACTTTAAGTCTGTCTTCCAGGGGAAATACGTGGGTGCTAGTTACATTGATGCTCGTAGGCGTGAGTTTCTGAACCTTACACAGGGAGACCGATCAGTGGCCAAGTATGAGGCCGAGTTTTTGAGGTTGAGCCGCTATGTGCGAGGTATGGTGGCGATTGAATATGAGAGATGTATCTGCTTCGAGGATGGCCTCGGGGATAGTTTGAGGGTTTTGATAGCTCTGTAAAGCGAGCGTGATTTTTCTACATTGGTTGAGAAGGCGAAGATCGCCGAAGAGGTTAAGCACGCTGAGTGTCAAAACTGAGATAGGGAGAGAGGCAAGAATAAGAGGGATTCAGAGCTCTTGAGTTCTATGATGAGGCCTAAGAAAAAGGCCAGATGTGATGGGCCAGTTAGAGTTGGGCCTCCGGTTGCACCTACTAGGATCTTACCTTGTGGGATTGCGGTAGACGCCATCCGAGCAAGTGTTGGAGGACGACTAGGGCGTATCTGAGACTGATTCTGTGATGGGCTCAGGCCCCAGATTGTATCTTACTGATTTCTATGGGGATTACACACTGAGTTTACAAAAACTCACCCTTTTCTGTTTAATCTATTCAAGTAATCCCCAGACTTGACGGTCGGTGTAGCGGAGGACTCAATGGTGACCACCACTGTTTGGAACTGCTTTATATCAGTTTTTGAATTTATATTATTTTCTCTCTATTATTTTTTGGGTATTTGTTATGTAATTTTGGGACTTTGAATTGCTAGTTTTAACTTTGGGTTTTTAAGTGCTTTACAATTTTATTATTTCTAAATATGATAGAACTCAATTTTGCTAAAAACAAAGGTTTCATAACACAAATGGTTTTTCCAAAATGTTTACCAAAGCTTCCGCTTAAAGGATATGTTTTTGAGAGATGACAGTGAATATGCATTTTCTCTAAATTAAATAAAGGCTAATTAATCTGGAGCGGTTTAACTTGATGAACTCGATTTCAAAACCCATTCCATGTGAAATTGCCAGATTCGGCCATAACGTCTAGGCCGGGTTTGGAGTGTTACAAAAATGGCTAAGCTAACTTATGTTACTTTTAAACACCTTAAATAAACTCATTTTAGAGAAAATTGTAGTTGTACTCTGAGTTAATTTAAAAGCATTCATTCATTAGGTCGTGTATACTTATGATTCATTTTATTGTTGATATTATTGTTATAGAAAAACTATTTGCTTGTTGCTCTTTTTTAAAAAAAAAACTCGATGTTAAACTAATGCAGTGAAAAAAACCATTTTTTCAAGTCATTTTGGAAAATTAGTTACTTTACGATTTGTTTTTCAAAAATGGTTCCTTTGCAATGCAGCTAAAACTAAGGAACAATATCAAATTTTAGTTAAGCCCGATATCATGCATTATCCGATTATTATGCTTGAGTAACCCATACATGCAAAAATCCTAGAAGAAAAGTTACCATGCCACAGACCAGAAATAATTAAAAATTACAAATCAAAACCAATAAAAACTTAATAATACTTATTAAGAATAGTTCGAGGTCTAAGAAGATTCTCCAAATGCCAAGTCTAGTCCTAGTTTCGATGTTTACCTAAAAAGTTAAGCACTTTTGGGGGGTGAGCTTATGAAAAGCTCAGTGTGAGTCGAACAATTATTTAAACAGACCAAAACATCAAATACAATGAAACATATTAATATTAATAGAAGAAAACAAAACCATCATTGGAGTTTCATAGCATTACATAACCATTATCAAATTGATGTCAAATGGTGTATGAGTATGGGTCATCATTCATTCAAGTAACAATAATTAATTTTGATACCATTCAATACAACAAAATATAATACGTTGCATAAATCAATAAAATTCAAATATGTTGTGCACATGATGTAATGTAAAAAGGTTCCTACCCATACCATCTATTACACACTACGAGTTCTCCAGAACCCGTCATCCGAACTCCAAAATGTTATGGGCTTAAGCCTGTTGTGGTTAAAACCACCGATAACAATATGCAAAAAATTCTGCCAGTAAAATGGAGACAAGATGCTAGTAAAAAAATGATAAATTGTCATTCCCCTTGGTACTCTAGGTGTAGTGCACTAACTACGAATAATGCAAACTTAATATGCCACTGGTACTCCACGGAACTCCTTCGTCAACCACAAAATCCCAACCCGATGCATGTGCAATATGTCACACAATCTCATACATAATCATATCTCAATACTTTTCACATCCATTTGACATGCTCAGCATGTCCTCAATAATCACATACTTTCAGTAAATGGAAATAATGTTCCAATCTTTCAAATTACCATTGTGTTGGTATCAATCAATATCTTTCAATTTCACATACTTTACAGATTTTCATTGTAACACATTTTTTAGTACACAATATAACAAATATATCATGCATTTAAATCATACATAAGCTTAATCTCTCAACACATTATATCATTCAATCAAACATTCTTATATCTCATAACTCAAATATGCAATTACAAACTCAATCAAACGTTCATACTATCAAACTAGCAATTTTGCTACCATGTTAATCTTTTAAGGCTCGAAACATACCTGGTTCAGCCACTCACAAAATCAATAATTTGGCTACTAAGCCAATCCAATTAGTAAGCTAATTTATCAAATATAAAATGATATTTAACATTTTAAAACTATTTTATAAGTTTAGAACCCACACCTTATTTTTTGCTTCATTGCAGCACACTAGCGAATCTTCCAATTTTCCTTAATAATTCCTTAAATGAACCTAAGCCAAAATTCAGTATAAATTCAATCAATTTACTACTAAACCATCCAACAACCACTTATGAGTTCAAGCCAATTGTTGAAATTATAATTATTTTATGAATCCAAACTAGTTAGACTCCTTAGACTGTATCAATGCGAACTATACGTCCAATCGTTCTTCGCCTTTACGGATGATTTGGGGCATTTGAGTCAGCACCTAATTCAATAATATACTAGAAAATAAGTATCTAATTAATGATTAAATTTCTCCATTTAATCAATTCATAACCTTTACCCAACAACTATGTCGAAATAACAAACTAGTCATCCTTAATTGCACTTACCCTTCACGATTTACGGGATCCGATTGGCTAATTGATCAAGAACGTCTCTACTTAATTAACATGTGATTAAAGGCTGATTAGGAGGGTTCAATAACATAATTTAATTCTGGGAAAATATGGGTAAGACCCAAGAAACAAAACAATCCCCTTTCTTGCACATAAACGTACGCACCACCAACCATAATGGCAAAAATTGGGGCTGAATTTTAAAATGGTTTGAGATGCCATTAAAATATGGAAAAATACCTTTAAAAAATTTAAAATCCCCCAAATTCTAGATCTAGAATTTTTGGTTTTTAATTGATAAGATTAATCAAGAAATTGAAGGGAAAAGAGATCTTACCCAAGCTAGTTGAGAGAAACGACAGTGATACTTTCTTGGCAATGTTCAGGATCGATCTTGGGGTTAAAGATTTTAGATTTGGGAATTATTCAGATGAGGATAAATGGAAACAATAGATTAAAGGAGATGGTACACAATCTTGATGCAAAAAGAAGAAGAAAGAGATGGTAAAATGGGAGGTGTAGGCGATGACAACAATGGGAGAAAGAAAAAAAATTGAAGAGAAAAGAGGAGAGGAAGAGGGTGAACGTCTAGGGTAGGGAAAAATTGAATTAAAGGCTAAAAAATACAATAAAAATTTGTATTTATACTTAGGGTTCAAGGGTATGGATTGCACTAAAAAACAAGGGATTTTGCAAAATTTAATTATTTCGTAAAGGAAAGGATTTGAACTTGGGACCTCATTTAATTTTCATGCTTTCTTATATTTATTTTAACCATTAGGATATTTCTTCATTCTTGAACTAATTTTGCAATATTTATTTTAAAAACAAGGTATGCCACATACTAAGGTTTAAGGCAAAATTTTCAAAATAATAAATATGGTGAGAGAGAAGGGATTTGAGTTTGGGTTTCAAGGAACGTTTCACCAACACTTAACCAAAAAACCAATGCCTTATTTATTTCCTAAAAATTCATAGATAGTCTAAAAAATTAAGGCATGACCACTCTCTCTCGATTTACAAACCTGATTCTACTAACCCTTGATTTTTGGAATGTTATATGACCCACTTGAATTGGTCTGACTCGTATGGAGAAGCCCATCTACTTGTAGCCTTGGTAGCCCAGTGAAACACTTTAATACAATTAAATTTATCAGGGTAATTAATGAAAATCCTAAAGAATAAAGATGTATAGAGTTTAAATCCATTAAGACTTCCATTTTGTAGATAGACACAAATCATGATTGTTGATGTAACTTAATTTGTACAGTTGGATTTGGGGAAGCTCAACTATAAATATAGCCCTTTCCACTCATTTGTAATCATTTAGTTGCAAACATTCAAAGTAATAGAATACTTTTGAGAGCATTTATTCAAACACTTGTTGTGCGTTATTTTTCTATGACTTTTCTGTTCTTTCTTTGCTATTTTCTTTTTTCAAGTTTGCTTTCGATTTGCTTTAGTGCTTTGGAGAATTTTTGTAAAAATTTTCATTTTGCGAGAATAAGGTTAACTTAGGCGAATTTGAACCCAAGAAATCACCTAAGGCTTCGCGGTTTACCAAACTAAAGTTCTAGCCCCATAATCCGAGCTAAGGTTTCAAAGGCGCTAGTCAAAATGATAAAAGGTAGACGATCAAATTGAACCAATAGAGACCTGTGGGAGGGCCTAGAAAGCTAGCCGATTGAGGGATATGCTGTTGGCTTTAGAAAGAAGAGTGATCAATCTTGAGGAGTCCATGGGTGATATGAGAGACACAATCAAAGTAGTTGAAGGACACACTGATAAGCTAGACTCAATGAAGGAGAAGCTCAGGGAATTTGTGTTGGAGTCTCTCTATTCCAATGTGGAAGCGATGCAAAGGATGTTCTATTCCACTATGGATAAGTTGAAAGTGAGGGATGATGCTCTCGATTCCACAGTGATGGCCTTGAATGAATAGATTTCGGAGCTTAAGAGGGAGTCACAATCTACAAGGCTGTATTGAGTAATGGTGTAACAACCCGTTTTTCAGTGATACCAAAAACAGTGGTTATAGAACCCCGTATTTTAATGGTCAAGCCAATAAATATTAAATATTAATATTTATGAGTCTGTTATAGAATTACATTGAATTTTGATTCTGTAATTTTGTTGATTGAATGGTTAATTAGGGTACAATGGCTAAATCGTAAAAATTGTTAAAGTTAATCGTTTTAGGTTTTTATTAGTTAAAAAGCTTAATTAGTAATTAAGCAAGGACTTAGAAGGTAATTAGACCCTGGGCATTATAATGGACGGTTGGTGGCCCTATTATTTGATAATTATCTGAAGTTATAAAATTATTTATTTATAATAATGATAAGCGATAAATTATACATATTTTTATCCCATGCTTAGCCCAATTTCTAGATGAATTAACCTTTGATTTGTAAATTGAAGCTCTTAAACCTTTAATTTCATGTTGTATACTCAGGTGAGCTTAGGGAAGAGAAAAGAGCAAGGAATGGGCCAAAAAGGGCAAATTAGGCCCAATTCAATAAACAACACGGCCCAGAGATTCACCACACGGCCGTGCCACCTTGAGCTCGAACACGGCCCAACCCCGACGAGCGCGGCTAGACCACATGGCCGTGCCACCATCAACAGGCCCGACCACGGCCTGGGCCTCGATCCACACGAGCGTGGCACACGGGCGTGTCCCTGTCATGAGAAAGTTCAATTTCACTCGGAAAAGGTTTCTTAGGGGCTAAGAAAGCCATTCTAAAATCTATATAAAGACCCTAGGAGGCAACCTTAAGGACACACATTATTTTCCCGCCAAGACGGGGAGTTAAAGGCAGGGAATTACTCAAAGAGAAGCCGATTGATCCATCTCAGAAGCTAGGATCGACATCAAGACAGAGGATCTCCCTTCAATCCTTTCAGGAGTTTTGGGTTTTCTTATGTTTTGTTATTTTATTTCTTCTGCGATGTTTTCTTCATTAATTATGAACTAAATCCCCCAAATACTTAAGGGGGATGAAACCTAAGATGGATCTTGTTATTATTTTCTCTTGAATTATATGATAAATATTTGATTTGTTCTTAATTGTGTTTTTAACTCTTAAATTGATATTTTCGGGATATTGATTTAAGTCGCATGTGCTTACGTGGAGGAGCAAAAGTCCCTGCATAGGAGTAGATTCAACACAATTAAGCAGAGTTGATCCCAATCCTAAAGATAGGACGATGAAAATCTGCTGGATTAGGGTCAAACCTAATAAGGGAATCCATAGATCAAGTTAATGCAACTCTAGGGGTTTTAATTAGAAAGAGATTTCAATTAATCAACCTAGGGTTAGTTGTTTTTAGTCTCGAGAGTGATATTAACATAAGTTAGGGATTTCGACGGATCAGGTCAAGTGAATATATCGTCTAGTTCAAAGTTGATAACAAGTGAAGTCTAGGTGGATTCTCCCTTGAGTATTGTCCAAGTCAATCAGTTTTCCTAAGAGTTTTTCCCCAACTCACTTTTTGTGCATTCTTAAGTTTAGTCTAATAATAGTTTAGTTTAATAAAATCCCCTTTTATTCTCATGTTAAATAGTAGAAAGAAAGTTAGTACTAGTACTTTTAGTTCCTTTGGGTTCGACATTCCGGTCTTGCCACTAAGCTATACTACTGTTCGATAAGTGCGCTTGCTTTAAATCGTGATAATAGTTAGTTTTGGGTACGATCATAGTTTTATAAATTCTATTGCTTCATATCGCACATATCAAATAAAAACATGTTTTATAATGTAAAAGAAAAAGAAAAGAAGAAAACATTTGTCCATTTTTTTACTCAAAAAGTCGATTTAAAAGGAAGAAGAAGGCCTAACTTTCGGCCAAGTTTGTTCTTCAATTTGGTGAGTCAAATTTTATTTTTTCTTGTAATTTTTATGTTTTTGGAATCTGGAGAGCTTGATTTAGCAAAGTCGAGGGATTAATTTGTAAAATTGTCAAAGACTTTAAAAGTTTTCAATTTTGTTTTTGAAGCTTTTTAGATGTTAGATGGTAGATTTGTTAACTTAGAAATGATCAATGACTAATTTTTAAAGTGTTTTTTTGTTAATTTTGAGTTTAGGGACTAAAATGTAAATGTGTCAAATTTGATATGAAATTTCTATAGTTGATGTTTTTATAGAGTTATATAAGGATTAAATTGAAAATGGATTGAAAAAATGAAGCTTAAATGTGAAAGTTATAATGGTTTCAATTTTAGGGACTAAATTGAATAAAATGTAATGCTTCAAAAAAAAATTGTAAAGTGAAATGAAAAATCCATATGCATGTATTTGAGTGTTATAAAGCATTTCAAGTTGATAATTTGAACTTAGTTATCTTGTAGATCAAAGATTGAACTAAGTTGAGGATAGTCGAAAAAAGGGAAAATTGCAGAATAGTCCCTACGTTTCAACTTGCTGGTTGGTTATAATAGGTAATTTCATATGGAGTATGTATGTTTTGAGTTTTATTTACTTGTATTATAGATGTTTTTATGATTGTTATATCTTGAGGTATTTGCAAGATGGTACGAAAAGTGAGCATGGATTAAATTATAAAGTTTTGCGTATGTGATGATTACAACTTGTATGAAGTAAAGAATGAATATAATATGGTTACGACATATGTTCTGATTCATCTAAATGCTATGGTAGTATGAATGTTCTGAATTTAGTACAAATTCCTGTTTGAACTTAGTAAACGATTAAGATATGATTGGTATGCTAATAGGGTTAGTTGCGCACTTGTACGGGATTGCACTTTGGTGCCTCTATTTACACTTCGGTGCTTTTGTTTACACTACGGTGCCTCTGTATAACATTACAATGCTCTCTGATATGGTGTAGATACCTGAGTATTCAAACCATTTTACTATTATTTAGTAGGCTAATCTGATAAAGTAAAAAAGGCGAATGATTTGATTATATGCATGACATTCAAGTGAATTGATTGAATTGAATGAAATGTCAAATTGAAATGTTTTGTCATATGGTATTATGAAGGACTACTTGTTTCTTGTGAAATGTATTGCCAAGATTGAAATTATCATTTAAATTGATTGTAATTTTTTTGTATTCTTGTATTTCAAGGTAAGTTACCATACATTTAACCTATGAACTTACTAAGCTTACTTAAATTTTACTCTATTTCGTTTTCTATTTTCTATAGTTGACATTTTACGGAATGCATCTATCGGATCATCTCCAGAGCACACACCATCCAATCTTCGTTTGGGTAGTTTTTCTTTCATTTTAGACCCGATTATGTGGCATGTATATAGGATAAGTTATGCACATATGTGAAATGTTAAAATGTGAACTATTGAATTATGAATGTGGTTCAAATTTTTGGATGGTTTGCTATTTTGTACTTTAATGTAATGGTTAGTAATGTCTCTAGCTATGAATGAAGTTTAAGCTTAACAAGTTGATGGGAGAATAATTGAATATGTGATACTTGTATATATATATGCCTTAATATGTTTGGATGTCATCTTGAATGGTGTTAGTTTTGGTATTTTAATGGTACTTAGTTTAAATGGTAAATGTGTTATGTTATAAGATGTGAACTTTGGCATTTTTTAACCAATGGATGAAGCATAAATGGTATGTTTGATCGAATTTTGGTTAAAATTTGGAATGTGATAAGTGAATGGTGAGCTATGTTTGAGTATTTAATGAATACATAGGTTGCTAAGCTAGGAAAGAGTTCATTTCACATGGAATAGCTTGAATGGTCTTGTGGTTGGTGAAACAGATATGTTAGTATATGTTTAAGCTGGTTTTGTGCAGGTTTGATTGGCCAAATATACATCATTTTGGCAAATGGTTTGGCCTAGCAAGAATATGGTACCAAATGGTCTTATTTTACCAAAAAATAGAGTCTTCTTCGCAATGTCAGCCAACAACTTGTGACGTCCCAACCTCAAGTGGCCCAACATCGTGACGTGACTCACTTTCCAGCGACGTCACGATGTGGATTTCAAATTTTCCAAAATTTGCACTTTGGTTCTAAATCATGCCCAGGTCATCAGTAGAGCTTTTTAAAGCTCAATTTAGTCTTGAATTCAATTTGAACGACACTATATGGTTATAATTGATATTTGAATAATTATTTCATGATTATTTTAATGTGTTAGTTTCGATTATAGTAGTAATATCTCGTTACTCAGTCTGGCGATCGGACCGGGTAAGGGCTGTTACAAATGCGATGTTGGCTTCAGGACTGAAGCAACAAAGAATGAATGTTCCTTAATTGGAAAATTTTAAAGGTACGAGGGAAGTGGACAACTTCTTGTGGGAAATGAAACAATACTTCTATGCGACGGGCATTAAGGATGATACCACTAAGGTAAACGTTGCTTCAATTTACTTTACTGATGTCGCTCTCTTATGGTAGCGTCATAGGTCCATAGATGAGAAATGAGGTGGGACCACAATTGAAACTTGGTAGGAGTTCAAAAAGGAGGTGAAAAAAATTTTGCCTACAATATGTCGAGAAGGAGTCTCGAGCTAATTTGCATTGGCTTACGCAATGAGGCATTGTTCGAGAGTATGTCAAAGACTTTAGTGAGTTGATGCCTCAAATATATGATTTCAGTAAGAAATCAACATTCTAGTGGTTTGAAGATGAGTTGAAGCCTTGGGAGAATTAAGAGTTGCATCGAAAATGTATCACTGAGCTTACTGTCGAGACAGAGTCCTTTGTCGAGCTTGGTCCGAAGAAAGAAAAGTTCGAGTCTTCCAAGCCCAAAAGGATGGGCAATTGTAAGGGAGACTATAAGGGAGAACAATACAAAAATGGCCACGGTGGCAATGTTAGCAATAAGAAACCAACTAATGGGAAGTGAAAACCCAACAACAAACCAAAGGGGCCAGTAAAATGCTTCCTTTGTGATGGTTTGCCTATGGTAAGGGATTGTCCAAAGAAACATACACTTTTTTACTATTATAGTATGCCTAAAGACCAATCTTGAGATGTTTGTAGTTACATACTTATTTTACCTTATTTATTAATAAAATGCATTGTCATTATTATTTCAATTTATTTTTCTATGTATATAAATAAATTGAATTGTAATAAAGTCCTAAGGAAATATGATTATTCTTAAAAGGTCCTTAGTCAAATATTATCTTGGGTTTGGACAAAAATAATGCATTGAAACTAATATGTAGTTGGTTGATGACAATGTGTTGTCATTGACATAGGGATGTGAAAATCAATGCATGAGTATGTGTTAGATAACAACATATTGGACTGGCCCGCTATGAGTAAGTTTCTTGGATTATTATGTAATAGTCACAGCATTACTCAAAGTGATAACTATCTATATGGTCCTCAGACCTGCGATCATCGTTGTCCCAACATCGTGAGTCGTATATTTTGACACAGTCAAACGTCTATGTTTAGATCGAAATACACCAATAAGAGGGTGAATTGGTGTATTAAAACGTTTTCGGGAAATGACGAAAACAAAACAACTCAAGTATTTATAGTGGTTCGGCCTAAATTGCCTACCTCCACTACCTTATCTTTCCTCAACTAAGGATTTCCCAAATCCTCTAGATTTGAACATTTAAGGACAAGGTTTAACCTTACAAATTCCCCTTAAGATAGAACCACTTCAAAGGTAAGATAGAACCACTTCCCCTTAAGGTTTTCTACCCAAAACCTTAAGTAGTACCACATAAATGAGAGAAAATAATGATGAATAAGATGATGCCTCTAAAAGGTAGATAATCAACAATTAAACACTCTCACACAAAGTTACAACACTTGAAAGAATGATAGAAAACTTAATCCACAAGCGTGTACAAGAAATATTTAGTAAAATATTGAGAAAGATTTAAAATTGAGTTCTTGGAATTTAAGCACTTGTTTCTATATCTTTAATGAGGAGCCTTGTATTTATATCATCTAACAACCTTGTTGACGTTTGTAGTCATTAGAAACAAAATAAAGTTGTTGTAGCCATAAAAACTAGCATTAAATGCAGTCTGTAGCTCCGTTGTATTGGTAGAGGTCCTCTTGTACCGGTAGAACTCTGAGGGTTTAACTGGTATTTATAGAACCTAATAAAGCATCGGTAAAAGTGCAGGAGAGGTTGAACTTTGGATACTGCCTTGTACACTGGAGTGCGTTTTACTGATAGAAGTCTGAGTTGTATAGAATTCTATAGCCTTTTCAAAGTCTTTCCATCTTGAGTTCTACAGATACTTGGACACCTACGTATTGGTAAAAGTCCTTCAGATTTCACAAACTCTTTAAAAATTAAGTTAATTTAAAGCTTTTTAAATGTTTATCTTATCCAACACTTTAAAAGTAATTTTAAGGACTCATAAACAATTTTTACAAATTTAAGTAGGAGATTTTTAATATACTTTTTGTTATATCAAAATACTTGAAAAATTAAAGATAAAATCTCCCGCTTTTTGATATAACAAAAAATTTTTGAAAAATATTGCTAACTCCCCCTATCTTAAACATTATTTTCAAAATAAGCCCCCTTTTTGAAAAAAAAAATATTTTAGACGTAATTTCATTTAAAATTTTCAACCTAAAGAATTTGGCTTTAAGATTGAGTTGAAAGAAATTGTTTTTATACTAAGGATAATTTTTCTTTTAAGTTTAAGTTGAAAATTATATTATGCAAATTTTACATTTTTCTCCCCTTTTTTGTAATATAAAAAAGAATGCATGCTTGAAAAACTAAGGGAAAAAGTGTACACTACTTAAACTTATAGAGACATAAGAATAATAAAAATAATAAAAGAAAAGAAAAATGAAGCATGTAAACAAGTAGAAAGAATAACAAAAAAAATGGCAGTACATTAGAAATAAAAGCATCCAAAGTTAATGAAAATAGAAAACATCCCAAAGTAACCAAATATGCAACCAATATAAATATCCCAAATATCCAAAGAAAGACAACCAAACAACCCAAAATAGGGATATAATCCAACCAAAAAGCATATAAAAATCAACCAAGAAGCGAAGTCCTAATCGTCTGATGGCGGGGGAAATCGAGAGTCCAACACATTGATGCGCTCATCTAAATGATTGTAGCAATCGTCGAAATGGGTAGTTAATACATTAAAACGTGCATCAACTTGAAATGATAGCCCATTGATCACCTCAAGCAAACGTGCTGTGTGCAGGGACGGCGGTGGAACCGTCAAAGGTTGAGCGACCGAGGATTGCCGATCAAACTTACGGACCCAATTTCCCTTATCATCAAGCTTCTAATTGCAACTATGTGTGGTCGAGATATCAATAAAGGAGTTTATGGCACGAACGGGGTCTATATTTATTTTTATTCTAAGGGTACGAAAGATATGAGAGCAGAACATACCATAACGTAAGGTTTTGTTGCTAGACAGTGATATCCTAATAATGTCGAGAAGGTTTAGAAAAATAATGGAGGCTAAGTTGAGGGGATGGTTGGTTCTAAAGTAATGCCACATCCAATAATCGGCTTGGCGAAAGCCAAAAGATTTATTGGTTGAGGCAACAATCCAAGTGAATATAAGATGGAGGATACGATCATGAAGGTCCATATTGTTGCCTACATAATCATTGGGCCTAGTTTAGGAAGTATCATATGGGCTGGTATGATGTTCATCACCCTTGTTGGTGATAGAAAGATAAGTAGAGATGGATTCAACCGAGATAGTAATACCTTGGCCTATGACGGAAGAAGTAATAGATTGAACTAGGTAGGTGTTCGTGTAACAGCCTGTTTTCTATGAAATCAGAATAGTGGTTTCAGAATCACAAATTTGAGTCCAAAATATTTATTTTAATATTATTTTGAGGTCTACATCATGATAATATGATTGCATAAAAAATTTGTTAAGAAATTTTACTATTTGAGTCTTAACTTGTGAAAAAGGACTAAATCACGTAAAATGTAAAATTTCAGTTCTATAAGTTAAAAGTACTAAATGGCTTAAGTGGTGAAGGGATTTATGTGGTAAATATACCATTTTCCTCATGAGTGGACAATTATGGACATGTAATAAATAATTTTGATGTTTTATAATAAGGTTATAATTCTAATTTAGTAAATAAAGGTTAATAATTAAAGAAAAACAAATTTCTTTCATGCATTCATCTTTCCCAACCGAAATTAGAGAAGAAAACCTCCATTAAAAGAGCTTTAAGCATTTGGCCAAGCCCCTTGATTGCATGGTATGATTTTTGACTCGGTTTTTAATGATTTTTATATTTTTGAGGTCGTTGTAACTTAATCTAGCTAGCTCAGGGACTAATTTGCAAAACTGTTAAAGGTTTAGGATGTTACCATTGATGAATGTGTGAGTATTTTGATGTTTAATGATAGAAAATTCATCCTTGTTGTTAGATTAACAAGTTTTGTAAAGTGATTTTTAGTGAAAATGTCAATTAGGGATTAAATTGAGAAATATGAAAATTGTTGTAACACCCTTAACCCGTATCCATCGCTGAAATAGGGTTTCGAGGCATTATTGGAGTTTATAGGACACTTTTCAATAAATCGAGTCGCACATTATTTATTTCCTGAAATTAATCATAACTTCCCTTAGTAGGGCCGTCGAAGCCCAAAACATACATCAGAATCGATTCGGGACTAAATCGGAATCTCTTGAAATTTTTTGCAAAATCCCAAAATTTTTCTCACTATTAGGAGTCACACGCCCGTGTGGTATGGGACACGCCCGTGTGGTCAGGCCGTGTGGAGTCACACACCGGTGTCTCGAACCCGTGTAACTCTCTAACTTGCAACTCATAAACAAATTGATGTCACACGGCCAAGTCACACACCCGTTTGCTAGGCCGTGTGGTGAATTCAAATTTTTGAAAAAAATAGGTGCAGGATTCACACGGCCAAGGGACACGCCCGTGTTCTAGGCCGTATGCCTTACACGGTTGAGACACACGCTTGTGTCTCCACCCGTGTGCTCAATTTTGAGCATTCTGTTTTCAATTTTTTTGGATGCAGAGGACACACGACCAGGCTACACGCTTATGTTACAGACTGTGTGTCACACACGGCCTAGACACACGCCCGTGTGTTTACCCGTGTAACACCGCCTAACCTTAAATTGCCACTGGAATAGGGTTACGGGGCATTACTGAACCTTTAAGATAATTTACGAATAATATACAAATAAATATCTAACATACTATAAAACATTCATAATGTCCCTTTTATGGACCTTCGAGGCCCAAAATACGTATTAGAAGTAAATCATGACCAATTTGGTTGCTCGGGAAATTTTTCGTGAAATTCTAAAATTTTTCCTAAGTACAAGGCTCACACGCCCGTGTGTCAGGCCGTGTGGACTCAATATAACCCCTTTGTAACTATCTAACCGACCCTGCAAATTCCAATCGCAACCAATCCAAAACTAATGCCACAATGAATTCAATTCATATTCAATACACACCTAAATCGTACCTAAATCATCAACTTGATAATTTACTTAATTATCATTCACAAATATCATTCAATTGGATTAATGAATTTCATCCATTCTCATTTAAATTTTCATATCAAAAGTACCATTTATAACTCAACATTTCTTATATTTATATATATTCAAAACATACTTGTGACAAACCTTTATAACCAAAACCAAAATGACCTATACACCACCTAGGTACATGCCACATTTACCAAAAGAAAGATACATCACCAAAATTTCTCTGAGATCGGGATCTACTCCGGATGCTGGACCGAAATATTTGAAATCTACTAACCTGCACACAAAAAACAACTGTACGCGGAGTATATTATACTCAGTGGTATTACTATAATTCAAATTATAAACAAATAATGAGTTATAAATATCAAATCAACCATATAACAATATAATTCATAAAGTACTAAGTTATACTTTAACTTTCACATTTAAACAATAGCAACTCAATTTGGTTATCCATCAATTTGATATCATTTTAATCTCATCTAAACATCATTCACTGCATGAACCTTTGGTTCATTCTTTCCATTTTCATTTCTCAATTTCAATTCATGTTTCATTTCATGAACAAAATTGTTCATTTTCATTCAATTTGTCATTTCATTTATTTGCCCCTATTAACATGACTTGGACTTTGGCGGATACACGGATCCAACCAAACACTCCAGTATGGCACCTATTGCCTCATCGGATAGTTCAAAACAAAGATTTGACACCCAGTGTCTCATCGGCCTATCCGAAGTAAGTTGATACCTAGTACCTCATCGAATCTATCCGAAGTAATGTAGTGACACCCAGTGTCTCATCGAATCGAGGTCGAAATATCCCTGAACACTTCCAATCCTATGGCATACCAACTATATCCGACTCAGCCGGACTAGTTAATAGGGTTTCCTAATCACTATTCAATTTCAATTCCACTTTCAATTCAATCACAATTCAATTCAATTTCACTTTTCACTTTCTAATCAATATAAGATTCGATACCAATACATATTCATCATTCAATTCAATTTTCATTCGATTTAATAATAGTGCTTACCTCATAATTTACTTTCCCTATATATATAATTTAAAATTTAACATTTAATACTAAATAACTTGAATTATAGTGATACAAACTAGAATTTGCTAGAGTTACTCTCTAGCAATCTTTTCCTTTCCCTTCTGAGCTGAGGCCTTTGGTTCTTTGTTAGCTATGAAAATTAAAATAATTTACAATTATTAATTCAACAATTATTCACATCAAATTCTTGAGTTTTCCTATTTAATTCCTACTTTAATTCCAATTTAATCCCTAACCAAAATCATCTTGTAACACCCCCACGCCCGAGACTGTCGCCGGAGTCGAGCTTGAGGTGTTACCGAACATAATTTATCATTTAAACAACTTTACATCATTTATTTTGATTTTCGGAATAAGCAGTTTTTCTGCGTCATGGTCGCTAAAAAAATCATATCTCGAGTTATGAAACTCGAAATCAAGATCCGTAAATTTTCCCTGAATTTAGACTCACATATCTATCTAATAATTTTTTTCTAAAATTTTTGGTTGGGCCAATTAGTACAGTTTATTAGTTAAATTTACCCCTGTTTCAGGACTTGACTGCACTGACCTCTACTTACTACGAACCACTTTTCTCCCTGTAAAAATTCATATAACTATACTATTTATTTCTCTTAAAATTAGATTCAATAAGGATTCTGAGCATATAAATTACACCTCCTAATTATTTTTTTACAATTTATAGTGAATTTTCAAAGTTGGAACAGGGGATCCAGAAATCGCTCTGCCCCTGTTTCACTAAAACTCAAATATCTTATAACATATAACTCCTTTACCTATTTTGCTTCTTCCATTTGAAATTAGACACAATAAGCTTCAATTTCATAGTTAATTCTTCACCTAATTCGTTTTCTACTATTTTTTGTGATTTTTCAAACTCACGTCGTTGTTGCTGTAGTGTTCTGTTTTATGGCAAGTTTCATCTTTTTATGAATTCTCATGAACTATATAACATATTAAACTCACAAGGCATCCAACATTATGTAGGCTAGCCATACCAATGACTAATCATTATCAAGCATTTTCTCAACCAAACCACAACCATATCACAAGATTATTTACACAAAACAAGTATATTGCTATACATGCCATACATCAAAACATACAAACCAATACACCAATTCTTCTTGGATAGTGTGAGCGTTTCTTTGACCTTCCCGATATCCAAGTTGGCTCGCTAAAAACTACAATGAATGTAAAGGAGGGAGTAAGCATAAATGCTTAGTAAGTTCACATGCAAATAACAAGTAACATAACAAAGCAATTATATCAACAACAATAGCATGATATCACCAAGATACAAACCACATTTCTAGCTATCGTGTATCATCTTACCACCTTATTTCTGTTTTTTCAAGTTTCAACCCGAGGGTTAAGTACATGCCTATCCAAATTGTCCATTTCACAACACTTACCAAAATATCATTTTCATCTTGAGTATTCTTCCATTCCGCTAGAATTTTACCCGTTGAACACATCGGAATATAACTCGGATACACGGATCATTTGCACATAAGTGTCACATATGTAATCAAGCGACCATGTAACCCGCCCATAAGCGAACTCAGACTCAACTCAACGAGCTCGGGCATTCGCATCCATAAGTGAACTCGGACTCAACTCAACGAGCTCGGATGCCTAGTTACATTTCACGAACTCGGACTCAACTCAACGAGTTCGGACATTTGCATCCATAAGTGAACTCGGACTCAACTCAACGAGCTCGGATGCCCAACCATCCTAGTGACATGTCACTTGTATCCTAATCTATTCCCAAGGTTCAAACGAGATTTTCCTCAGTCACACATTTCCCAGTCGTTCTCCTCGGAATATTGGAACCAATACGTTGCTTGCATCTCATACTTATCAATTTAATCACATACTTTTCATACCAATACATAATATTTCACAAGGCATAATATTCATAATAACAAGTATCATATCGTATAAATAGCATTAAATCACTTAAAATAGCAATCATGTTACATTATTTACACATGAACTTACCTCGGTACAAAATATAGCAATTTTGCGATTTAGTCCAAAATCTTTTCTTTTCCTCGTTCAATGTTGATTCCACGTCTTTCTTGATCTAAAATAACACATTTAGCTTATTTAATACTCACATTATCAAAATAGTCCTAAATTCAAATTTTGGCAAAATTACAATTTTGCCCCTAAACTTTTACATATTTACACTTTTGCCCTAAAGTTCGGAAATTAAATTTTATCACAAATTCTTATGTTTTAGGACATGCTGATCATTTATTTACCATTATCAAGCTCAAATTCCCACTAAAACACATACTTATGAACAATATGTACTTTTACCGATTAAGCCGTTTTACTCGTTTTTACTTAAAACCGAGTAGCACAACTTGTCTAACATAATTTAAAACCTCATATTCTATCATAAAACATCAAAATACACAAATTTCACCTATGGGTATTTTTCCAAATATGAACCCTAACTTAAATTATTGCTAACATAAGCTTTATCGAGTTACTGGGATTACGAAAACGTAAAGAACATTAAAAACGGGGCTTGGAATCACTTACTATGGAGCTTGGAAGCTTGAAACAAACCCTAGCTATGGAGAACCCTTGAAATTTCGTGGTAATGAAGAAGATGATCAATTTTGTGTTATTTTTCCCTTTTTATTTCATGTTAATATCCAAATGACCAAAATGCCCCTCCTTACTAAACTTTCAAAAATTCCATCCATGTCCAAATTTTGTCCATGAACTTAAAATTGGCCAAATTACTATTTAAGACCTCCTAATTAATATTTCAAAGCAAATTCATACTAGAAACTTCTAGAATGCAAGTTTTGCAATTTATTCGATTTAGTCCCTAATTTTAAATTAAGCACTTTACGCATAGAATTTCTTCACGAAATTTTCACACAATCATGCAATCATATCATAAACCTCAAAATAATTATAAAATAATTATTTCTACCTCGGATTTGTGGTCACAAAACCACTATTCCGATTAGGCCCTAATTCGGGATATTACAACTCTCCCCCCTTTTAAGTATTTTCGTCCTCGAAAATCTTACCGGTAAATAGGTGTGGGTATTGTTTCCTCATAGTTTCCTCGGGTTCCCATGTAGCCTCTTCTATTCCATGCTTTTGCCACAACAGTTTCACAAGAGCAATACTTTTGTTTCTTAGTTGTTTGACCTCTCGAGCTAAAACTTTAATCGGTTCTTCTTCGTAGGTCATATCTAGTTGTAATTCAATTTCTGTCGGTGAAACCACATGTGAAGGATCCGAACGATACCGACGTAGCATAGATACATGGAACACATCATGAATTTTCTCCAACTCAGATGGTAATTCTAACCGATAAGCTACCGGTCCAACTCTTTCAATTATTTCATACGGCCAGATAAAACGCGGACTTAATTTACTTTTCCGTCCAAATCTGAGGACTTTCTTCCAAGGAGACACCTTTAAAAATACCTTATCACCAACTTGAAAGTCAATTTCTTTTCGTTTCAAATCTGCATAAGATTTTTGTCTATCCGAAGCAACTTTCAAACAATCTCGAATTACCTTCACTTTTTCTACGGTTTCTTTTATTAGATCAACCCCAATACAAAGGTGTCCGACACTTACGACCATACAATGCTTCATAAGGTGCCATTTTCAAACTCGTCTGATAACTGTTATTGTAAGCAAATTCCACCAACGGTAAATATCTTTCCCAACTTCCTTGAAATTCTAATACACAACATCGAAGCATGTCTTCAAGAATCTAAATTACCCTTTCTGATTGCCCATCAGTTTGTGGATGAAAAGCAGTACTGAAATTTAACCTTGTACCTAACGCTTCTTGCAACTTTTGCCAAAACCGCGAAGTAAATCTCGGATCTCTGTCTGAAATGATTGACAATGGTATTCCATGTAGTCTAACAATTTCTCTAACATACAATTCAGCTAACTTGTTAAGAGAATAATCCGTACATACTGGAATGAAATGAGCCGATTTAGTCAATCTGTCAACTATTACCCAGATGGCATCTTTCTTTCCTGGAGTCAACGGTAACCCTGAAATAAAATCCATAGTAATCCGATCCCATTTCCATTCAGGAACCATAATAGGCTGAAGTAATCCCGAAGGCACTTGGTGTTCAGCTTTCACCTGTTGACAAATTAAGCATTTCGATACAAATTCTGATATATCCCTTTTCGTTCAATTCCACCAGTACATTTTCTTCAAATCATTATACATTTTCATACTGCCTGGATGAATCGAGAAATAACCACCATGTGCTTCCTGCAAAATCTTTTGAATTAACTCCTCATTCTTCGGTACACAAATCTGATCTTTAAACATCAAGCAACCATCAGGACCGATTCTGAAATCTGACTCTGTATTAACCTCACATTGCTTTCTTTTGGCTTGCAAGTCTTCATCGCTTTTCTGAGCTTCACAAATCTCTTGTAAAAACATCGGTCTTACTTTTAGCTCGACCAGAATGGAGCCATCATCTGACATTTCCAACTGAGTGTTCATAACTCTCAAAGAAAACAATAGTTTTCTACTCAAAGCATCAGCAACTACATTTGCTTTTCCTGGATGATAGTCAATCACAAGCTCGTAATCTTTTAATAACTCCAACCATCTTCGCTGTCTCAAATTCAAGTCCTTTTGTGACATCAAGTATTTAAGACTCTTGTGGTCGGTATATACTCGACACTTTTCACCATATAGATAATGTCGCCAAATCTTCAAAGCAAACACCACTGCAGCCAATTCCAAATCATGAGTCGGATAATTCCTCTCGTGAGGTTTTAACTGCCTCGAAGCATAAGCCACATCCTTGCGAAGTAATCTAGTCATAGGAGCAGCAATTATAGAAAATCCATTTACAAACCGTCGATAATATCTAGCTAGTCCCAAGAAACTCCTAACCTCGGTTACATTCTTCGGTGGCTTCCAATCAACAATAGCTGAAATTTTACTGGGATCAACTCGTATACCATCACCTGAAACAATATGACCCAAAAATCCAACTTCTCGAAGCCAAAATTCACTTTTACTAAACTTGGCATATAACTTCTTGTCTCGCAAAGTTTGCAAAACTATCCTCAAGTGCTCAGCATGCTCTGTCTCATCTTTCGAATAAATCAAGATATCATCTATAAATACCATAACAAACTTGTCCAAGTATGGTCGAAATATTCGATTCATCAAATCCATAAACACGACAGGAGCATTTGTTAATCCAAACGGCATAACTAAAAATTCATAATGACCATACCTTGTCCTAAAAGCAGTTTTAAGCACATCTGACTCTTTTACCCGCAGCTGATAGTACCCAGATCTCAAATCAATCTTTGAAAACCATGTTGCTCCTTTCAGCTGATCAAACAAATCATCAATTCTCGGTAACGGATACTTGTTCTTAATTGTCACTTTGTTTAATTGCCGATAGTCTACACACAATCTCATCGAACCATCTTTCTTTTTCACAAACAATACCGGAGCACCCCAAGGCGAAAAACTCGGTCTCACAAAGCCTTTGTCGGTCAACTCTTGCAACTGCGACTTTAATTCTTTCAACTCTGTTGGTGCCATTCTGTATGGAGCAATCGAGATCGGAGCTGTTCCCGGCATCAAATCAATACCAAACTCTACTTCTCTAACTGGAGGCAAACCCGGCAATTCTTCTGGAAATACATCCGTAAAATCACATACAATCGGCACTGATTCCACTTTCTTTTCAATTTCCTTTGTATTCAACACATACGCTAAATAAGCTTCATAACCCTTTCTCAAATATCTCTGAGCCGACATTGAAGAAATCACACTAGACAATGCCTCTGATTTATCTAATTCGACTCGCAGAGTTTCACCATTTTCACATTTTAATTTAATAACTTTCTGTTTATAATTTACTATAGCATCATGCAATGTCAACCAATCCATACCCAAAATAACATCAAACTCATCAAACGGCAACAACATCAAGTCGGCCGGAAAGTAATAACCCCGAATCATTAAAGGATAGTTCTTGTATACTTTATCAACTATAACACATTGGACTAACGGGTTTGACACTTTAATCATAAATTCTGTATTCTCAACAGGTATATTCATGCTAGATACTAATTTCATGCACACATATGAATGAGTAGAACCAGGGTCAATCAAAGCAGTAACATTAACATTATAGAGAGAAAATATACCAGTAATCACATCGGGTGAGGAAGCATCTTCACGCGCTTTAATGGCATAAGTTCTAGCTGGAGCCTTTCCTTCAGATTTAACTGCTAAATCTCTGGCTACATTCTTGCTGCTTGCTTCACTCCCAGCTTTTCTTGGATACCTTCCCCTCGAATCCGCACCACCTGCTTTTGTACTCTGAAATTTTTCCTTTTCAATCCTCTCTGGGCAGTCTCTAATAAAATGATATGGAGAACCACATCGGAAACATTCATTTGCTCTGCACGGACCAAAATGATTTCTACCACACCGCTGGCACTCGGGTTTAACAAATCTCGAATTCCCTACACTAGCTGCCGAAGTAGTCTGGGACTTAGGACCCATATTTTGCTTCTTAAAATTCCCATATGACTGTCCAGCTGAAACTTGGGAACAAGGATTCATATTTCTTGATTTTTCAGGTTGCTGTGAGGGTGCATTACTCATTGGTCTTTTCTTCCAATTTCGTGTTTCAGATTCTACCTTTTTCTTCTCTTTAAGTAGTTCTTCAGCCTTGCAACCTCGATCGACAAGTACCACCATTTTTTTTAATTCAAGAATCCCAACAAATACCTTAATTTCTTCATTGAGCCCATCTTCAAATCGTCAGCACATCTTGGCCTCTGTAGGAACATATTCTCTGGCATACTTACTCAATCGAACAAACTCTCTTTCGTATTCAGTGACTGTCATATTACCTTGCTTTAGCTCAAGAAATTCCTTGCGCTTCTGATCAATAAATCTTTCACTGATGTATTTCTTCTGAAACTCTTCTTGAAAGAATTCCCAGGTTACTCTCTCTTTCGGTACCACCGAAATCAATGTCTTCCACCAATTGTAGGTTGAATCCCTCAACAAAGATATAGCACATTTCAAGCATTCTTTAGGTGTACAAGACAGTTCATCAAATACCCGGATAGAATTCTCAAGCCAGAACTCTGCTTTCTCAGCATCATCATCTACATTAGCTCTGAATTCTTCAGCCCCTAGCTTACAGATTTTATCAACTGGAGTTCTTTGGAATTTCATCATACCCACATCTTGAGGCATCGGAGGTATAGGTTGAGGAGTTGGGGGAGGTGGGGGAGGTTGTACATTCGGGTTCGTACGAACGAACTCAGTATACCAAGCACTCATCATCTGGAGAAAGGCTTCTCGACCCCTTTCTCCTCCTCCTTGACTAATAGTAGGAGGTGGATTTTCAGTCGGCACCGCCTCTTCAGCTGGAGCTGGTGCATTACTTTCTACATCATCGGCCACGGTTGGATCGGGATCCATTTACTATAAAAAAATCATTTAAAAGGTCAGAAGTCGTCACACTATCACAATATACATATATGGCATGTAATCAATCAATCATGTAATCCGCCCATAAGTGCCACATATGTAATCAATCAATCATGTAATCCGCCCATAAGCGAACTCGGACTCAACTCAACGAGCTCGGGCGTTCGCATCCATAAGTGAACTCGGACTCAACTCAACGAGCTCGGATGCCTAGTTACGCCTCACGAACTCGGACTCAACTCAACGAGTTCGAACATTTGCATCCATAAGTGAACTCAGACTCAACTCAACGAGTTTGGATGCCCAACCATCCTAGTGACATGTCACTTGTATCCTAATCTATTCCCAAGGTTCAAACGGGATTTTCCTCAGTCACACATTTCCCACTCGTTCTCCTCGGAATATTGGAACCAATACGTTGCTTGCATCTCATACTTATCAATTTAATCACATACTTTTCATACCAATACATAATATTTCACAAAGCATAATATTCATAATAACAAGTATCATATCGTATAAATAGCATTAAATCACTTAAAATAGCAATCATGTTACATTATTTACACATGAACTTACCTCGGTATAAAATATAGCAATTTTGCGATTTAGTCCAAAATCTTTTCTTTTCCTCGATCAATGTTGATTCCACGTCTTTCTTGATCTAAAATAACACATTTAGCTTATTTAATACTCACATTATCAAAATAGTCCTAAATTCAAATTTTGGCAAAATTACAATTTTGCCCCTAAACTTTTACATATTTACACTTTTGCCCCAAAGTTCGGAAATTAAATTTTATCACAAATTCTTATGTTTTAGGACATGCTGATCATTTATTTACCATTATCAAGCTCAAATTCCCACTAAAACACATACTTATGAACAATATGTACTTTTACCGATTAAGCCGTTTTACTCGTTTTTACTTAAAACCGAGTAGCACAACTTGTCTAACATAATTTAAAACCTCATATTCTATCATAAAACATCAAAATACACAAATTTCACCTATGGGTATTTTTCCAAATATGAACCCTAACTTAAATTATTGCTAACATAAGCTTTATCGAGTTACCGGGATTACGAAAACGTAAAGAACATTAAAAACGGGGCTTGGAATCACTTACTATGGAGCTTGGAAGCTTGAAACAAACCCTAGCTATGGAGAACCCTTGAAATTTCGTGGTAATGAAGAAGATGATCAATTTTGTGTTATTTTTCCCTTTTTATTTCATGTTAATATCCAAATGACCAAAATGCCCCTCCTTACTAAACTTTCAAAAATTCCATCCATGTCCAAATTTTGTCCATGAACTTAAAATTGGCCAAATTACTATTTAAGACCTCCTAATTAATATTTCAAAGCAAATTCATACTAGAAACTTCTAGAATGCAAGTTTTGCAACTTATTCGATTTAGTCCCTAATTTTAAATTAAGCACTTTACGAATAGAATTTCTTCACGAAATTTTCACACAATCATGCAATCATATCATAAACCTCAAAATAATTATAAAATAATTATTTCTACGTCAGATTTGTGGTCACAAAACCACTATTCCAATTAGGCCCTAATTCGGGATATTACACATCTATTTTTCTATTCCAATTCATACCTTATTTTTATTCAATTTTCAACCAAACTTAAATTTAACTATCTAATTTTCATATAAAATCCTACTTTCGTATTTCTTGCAATTTAGTCCCTATTACATCAAACTTATACTTTATTTTACAATTTAACTCACCTCCCACTTCTAACTTGAAATTCTATCAATTAAACCCTTAATTCATTAATTTTATTCAACAAAACCCATGTCTAAAAATCTAATAACTTCCAAAATTTCAGCACATACTTTGTAGTATTTTGTTCTAGGTTCATAAAATCTCAAAAATTACAAGAAAAGGCTTGAATTGACTTACCAATTTAAAATTGAACCTTGAAAACCCTAAATTTCTCTTTTATTTTTCTTTCTCCTTTCTTTCCTTTCTTTTTCTTTTTGTTTCGTCCCTACTTAATGTTCTGTTTCTTTCCTTTATTTCATTTATTATATATATATAATATATAACTATAATATAATATAATATAATATAATATAATATAATATAATATAATAATTTCTTATATTATAAATAATTATATAATTGTATTACAAATGTATGTATTTAATTTATTGCACATGTATTTTTATAGTTACCATACAATTGTAAAAATCTTTGATTTATTTTATAATATAATATTATAATATCATTAATATAAATTACAATATAATAAAATAACAATATAATTTAATTAAATAATATATTTATAAAAAATCTAATATTTTTATCAACATATGCCGCCTCATTTAATACATTAGGTATAATTGCCTATTTGGTCCTTTTTATTTTTTTAATCTACAATTACACTTTCACACTTTATTCAATTTAGTCCTTTTTGCTAGTTACTCCTAATTAAGACAATTTCACCTATCCAAAACCTATTTGACCACTCAACTAACTTCGTAAATATTTTTAATAAATATTTACTAATTCATTTTATTAAGACCGAGGCCCGATAATACACTTTTTCGATGCCCGTTATTTTTGGGTCATTGCAACCCATGTGGACAAAATAAAGCCATTTCTAGCTTCATTTCTCACCCAAAGTCACACCCGAGTCCTGCACTTGATACTCACATCCAATACCAACCATTTCAGGCATTCAAATTAAGCAAATTCCATCATTCATCAAGGCATACTAATACATGCATGTGTGTTTATAACTTACCTTGATTTAACTTATGCATTAACAACATTTGATTTCATATACTTAGCATATCACATGTGAATATATCATATTAACCAATTTGACATATAATTAGCTATCATACCATGACATTACAAGTATACCAAAACAACTATTTCTAGCCATTCTAATGGCTAGGTTACAAACATCATTACCAAGCCACTAATGGTAAGTTGTCCTATACATGCCATTATACCAAAAGGATTCAACTATATATATACCCAAAATTAAGCTAGTTGATAGTGTGATGATGCTTCAACGATCTTCCAACCTTCGCAAGCTTTCGAGCACTATAAAATAGGGGAAATTAAACGGAGTAAGCATTACATGTTTACTAAGTTCGTATAACAGAAAAATAAACTTACTAGTCCCGTTTATTAAATCTAAGCATACAATAACGTATTATCCATCCACTAGCAAAATTTCCTAAACACATGCAATCAAACAAACATGTTAGTCATTAAGATCTCCATATCAATCAAGCAAACATTGATGAGCTCATCATACAATACTCTTTCAAATCATTGTTATCTCATCTCCTTTTCTCATGGCATATCAAGAGTTATATCCGTTGAATCATTGAAATTTCGATGAATGCTCAAGTGGTACACTTAAGGTGTACGATTCAATAACTCATTAATTCATTTCCAGGGTACCCATTAGGGTACTTAATCAAGGAAACACTCTCGAGCCACAGATCGTATAATAGGATTACCAATGCAGGCTAAATCCTTTATATACCATATGCTCAGAAAACCTCAACTAGGGTTACCAGTCCAGGTTAAACCCTAATCGTTGCGTATACTCGAGAGGTGTTATATTAAGATTACCCATCCGGGCTAAATCCTTTCTATAATGAGGTTAATAGGATTACTCGTCCGAGCTAAATCTCGTTTGCAAAAAATGCAGAACCTCATTCATTTCGAAAAGCACATATATTCATCGGAATCCAATATTCAATTGGGACTTAACTCTTTTTCACTATTTCAAGCATGTATTCAATTTAGCATGCAAATAATGTACATTAATATAATTCACATCCCATTCAAACCCAACATTCAATTAACATATTTACATGCCCGATTAGGTTACACGAACTTACCTCGACACTTGTTCGCGTATTAACTCTACCAATCCAAAACCTTCTCTTTTCCTCGATCTAACCTTGAATTTGTGTTGTCCGGATCTATATAAATAACATTAATCATCAATTTCACACATTTCACTTTCATCTAGACTCAATCTATGTCCTAGGCAAAATTGCCATTTTGCCCCTAACTTTTTCATAAATTCTGATTTTGTCCCTAGGCCCGGAAAATGAAACTTGTGCAATTTACTCCTTATTTCAAGCCTAACAAAAATCCCATTACAAAATTTACAGCACAAGCATTCATAAAATTTTAGCATTTTTCCTTCAATTTTACAACTTTACATTTAGTCCCTAAATCATGTTTCCATCCAAAATTACTTTGTAAAAGTTGTTTATCTATTAACAACCTTTCATTTTCTACCATAAATTTGCAAATTTTCAGCATATACATACATGACCCATTTTTCATACTTTGATAACTCTACAAATTAGTCCCCTAAATAGATAGATTAAGTTATCCCAGTTTCAAAAATATCAAAATTACTAAAAACAGGACAAGGAAACTTACCCAATCAAGCCTTGAAAGTTTCTTTTCTCTCTCCTAGGGTTTCCATATATTTTAGGTTGAAGATGATGAGAAATAAGCTGATATTTTTCTTTTCTCATCTTTTAATTATTTAATTTTTCCTATTTCCAATTTACTCCTTGCCCTTTTTTTTCTAAATTTCCATGGATGAGTCACCTTAAAATATCTACATACTTTTTTAATGGTCTAATTACCTTATAAGGACCTCTAATTTTGAATTTCATAGCTATTTAATCCTTATAGCTACTAGAATTTAACTTTTGCATTTTATGCAATTTAGTCATTCTCGTAATTAAGCTCATAATCAGTAAAATTTTCTTGTTAGAATTTTCACATGACCTTCCTAACATAATACAAACCACATAATAAAATAAAAATAAATTTTATTTTCGGGTCAGATTTGTGGTCTTGAAACCATTATTCTGATCTCACTGAAATTGGGCTATTACAACTCTTGCTCTTTAAGGATTTTTATCCTCGAAAATCTTACTAGTAAAGAGGTTTGGATATTGCTTTCTCATGGTATCCTCTTGTTCCCAAGTAGCCTTCTCTATACCGTGTCGTTGCCAAAGAACTTTTACTGATGCTACCTTTTTATTTCTTAACTCTTTTGTTTCCCTAGTTAAGATTTTAATCGGTTCTTCACTATATGTCATATCAGGCTGGATCTCTACATCTGTTGGAGAGATAATATATGAAGGATCGAATTGATACCGTCGTAGCATAGACACATGAAAAACATTATGAATCCGATCAAGTTTCTATGGTAAAATTAACCGATATGCTACCGGCCTAATTCTCTCTGAAATCTCGTATGGCCCAATGAACCGTGAACTCAATTTTCCTTTACGACCAAACCGAAGAACTTTCTTCCAAGGTGATACCTTTAAAAATACCTTATCACCAACCTGAAACTCTATCTCTTTTCGTTTAAGATCAGCATAAGACTTTTGACAATCAGAGGTTGTTTCCAAACTATCCCAAATCAATTTCACCTTTTCTTTGGTCTTATAGACTAAGTCAACTCCGTGTAACTTTTTCTCACTAAGTTTTGTCCAATATAATGGAGTTCTACATTTACGACCATACAAAGCTTCATACGATGCCATTTTAATACTGGACTGATAACTGTTATTATAAGCAAATTCAACCAAGGGAAAATACCTTTCCTAGATACCTTCAAACTCAAGTATATAACATCGAAGCATATCTTCCAAGATCTGTATTACCTGTTCAGATTAACCATCTGTCTAGGGATGAAATGCAGTACTGAAATGTAGTTGTGTACCCAAAGCTTCTTGCAACTTACTCCAAAATCATGATGTAAATTGAGGGTCTCTATCTGAAATGATGGAGACAGGCACTCCATGTAATTTGACAATCTCAGAAACATACAACTCAGCTAATCTATCCAAGGAATAATCCATACATACCGAAAGAGAATGGGTAGACTTTGTCAACTGATAAATAATTACCCATATGGCATCTTTCTTCTTTGGAGACAAGGGTAATCCTGATACAAAGTCTATAGTAATTCTCTCCCATTTCCATTCTGGTATTGTAACTGGTTGTAGAAGTCCAGAAGGTAACTGATGCTCAGCTTTTACTTGCTGGCATATCAAACATTTAGATACCACTCAGAAATATCCCGTTTCATTCCTGGCCATCAGCGCATCTTTTTCAGATAATTGTACATTTTATTACTACAAGGATGAATAGACATGTTACCATTGTAAGCTTCATTCAAAATCTTCTGTACTAGTTCTGAACCTTTTGGTACACATACTTTGCCTCTGAATAACAAACAACTATCAATCCCAATTTGAAATTCTGAGTCAGGAGTCAATTCAGTCTATATCCTTTTTGCTTGTAGCTTATCATCATCTTTCTAAGCTTCAATAATCTGCTGCAAAAATGTTGGTCTAGCTTTCAATTCAGCTAATAAGGTACCATCATCAGATAATGAAAATTGGGTACTCATTGCTTGCAAAGTATACAGAGAATTCCTACTCAGAGCATCTGCCACCACATTGGCTTTTCCCAGATAGAAATCAATAACAAGATCATAATCTTTTAGTAATTCAAGCCATCTGCACTACCTCAAATTCAAATCTTTTCATGACATCAAATACTTCAAATTTTTAGGATCAGCAAATATGTGACATTTTTAGCTAAATAGGTAATGCCGCCAAATTTTCAATGCAAACACTATGGCTGCCAATTCAAGATCATGTGTCAGGTAGTTTCTTTCATGTGGCTTTAGCCGTCTTGAAGCATAGGCCACTACTTTACCTTTTAGCATTAAAACACAACCTAATCCATTTAATGAGGTATCACTGTAAACTATAAATTCCTTACCTGATTCTGGCTGAACTAACACTGGAGCTTCTTTCAATAAAGCTTTTAATCTATCAGAACCTCATTCATTTCGAAAAGCACATATATTCATTGGAATCCAATATTCAAACAGGACTTAACTCTTTTTCACTATTTCAAGCATGTATTCAATTTAGCATTCAAATAATGTACATCAATATAATTCACGTCCCATTCAAACCCAACATTCAATTAACATATTTACATGCCCGATTAGGTTACACGAACTTACCTCAACACTTTTTCTCGTATTAATTCTACCAATCCGAAACCTTCTCTTTTCCTCGATCTCACCTCGAATTTGTGTTGTCCGGATCTATATAAATAACATTAATCATCAATTTCACACATTTCACTTTCATTTGGACTCAATCTATGTCCTAGGCAAAATTACCATTTTGCCCCTAACTTTTCCATAAATTCTGATTTCGTCCCTAGGCCGGAAAATGAAACTTGTGCAATTTACCCCTTATTTCAAGCCTAACAAAAATCCCATTACAAAATTTACAGCACAAGCATTCATAAAATTTTAGCATTTTTCCTTCAATTTTACAACTTTACATTTTAGTCCCTAAATCATGTTTCCATCCAAAATCACTTTGTAAAAGTTGTTTATCTATTAACAACCTTTCATTTTCTACCATAAATTTGCAAATTTTCAGCATATACATACATGACCCATTTTCTATACTTTGATAACTCTACAAATTAGTCCCCCAAATAGATAGATTAAGTTATCCCAGTTTCAAAAATATCAAAATTACTAAAAACGGGACAAGAAAACTTACCCAATCAAGCCTTGAAAGTTTCTTTTCTCTCTCCTAGGGTTTCCATGTATTTTAGGTTGAAGATGATGAGAAATAAGATGATATTTTTCTTTTCTCATCTTTTAATTATTTAATTTTTCCTATTTCTAATTTAGTCCTTGCCTTTTTTTCTAAATTTCCATGGGTGAGTCACCTTAAAATATCTACATACTTTCTTAATGGTCTAATTATCTTATAAGGACCTCTAATTTTGAATTTCATAGCTATTTAATCCTTATAGCTACTAGAATTCAACTTTTGCATTTTATGCAATTTAATCGTTCTCGTAATTAAGCTCATAATCAGTAAAATTTTCTTATCAAAATTTTCACATGACCTTCCTAACATAATACAGACCACATAATAAAATAAAAATAAATTTTATTTTTAGGTCGGATTTGTGGTCCTGAAACCACTATTCCGATCTTACTGAAATTGGGTTGTTACAATTGTGTGGTTAAATGTATGAATAAATAGAAAATATGGGCTGTATTGAGCATGTTAAAAATTTGACTAGAATGGGTTGGTACTTAATTGCATGAATTTGCATTGTTATGAGATAATGACTAAATTGTAAAAAAGTTAAAAGTTTATGGGTAAAATAGTAATTTTACCAAAATATGAAATTGGATTGAATTGGATAGAATGTGAATGAAAATAGCTAAATTTGATTATATAGATTAAGAAAAATGAAGTACGGAACTAGATCAAGGAAAAGATAAAGTAATTGACTAGACGATTGTTTTCCATATGTACTATATCAAGGTAAGTTCGTATGATTAATAAGCTTTATATTACATGTGTTTAAATGCTTAAATCATGTAATTGTGATAAAATGACATTGCAAAAGTTATCAACGACACATTGACAGAGAATAGATCTCGTTTGAACCTTAGGAATAGATAGGATACAAATAACATCTCATTAGGGTTTACTGTGATTATGTGATTTGGGTGCTGGTCCTGTACATCCTACCGGTGGCTAAGTTTATCAGCATGTGTTGCGGTTACTCAATAGCTTGTGTGAGCAGAACCTTGTAGCTACGTCTTGACCCACAGCTTGTGTGAGTAGACCTAGTGATCGCTCGAGAGTGAGTATTTAGATGTGTTATGTGATTGAGGTGGTTTAGCCACGTATATGGCACTTAGTGTGCGAGATAACTGAGTATCTACATATATGGCACTTAGTGTGCAAGATAACTGAGTATCTAATATTATTCCAAATGGTTCAACGGGCAAAGATGATAGTACAAAGATATAAGTGATGATATGGATCAGTTTAGGTACTCGTGATAAGTTTAACAAGTAAGTGATAGTTGATAAATTCATATGATGAGTAAGTAATAGATGATGAATTCAAATATGATTCATATGGTTATGGCAATGTGCTAATTGTTAGATTGAATGAAGTTTATTTACATTTACTTATACTTCTTTAAATTGAAAATGAATTTATATATAGCACTTATTAGCCATACGAGCTTACTAAGGTTTATAGCTTACTTTTTTTGCTTTTCCATGTTTTATAGTGATTCGAAAGCTTGTTCGGATTAGAAGTTGTCAGAGATCTCATCACACTATTCAGCTGTCGTTTTGGTACTTTTGAACTTGGTTTATTTAGGTTATATTTCATGTATAGGTATTGTGGTTAAGATGGCCTATATGTTAGTAAAGTACACAGCCAATTGATTTGGTTTATAATTGATGTATGTTTTGGTAATGTGATTAGCCATGTAATTTGGCTTATTATGGTAAAGTTGGTTATGTAAATATGTGCAAATGGCCTTTGATATTTGGTCTATAATTGCTATGTGAATGCCTTGGTTATGAATTGGTGATTTGAGTTCCATATGTTGAGATTTAGAATTGGCATATAGATTATGTGATAGGCACAAAAGTGACCATATGCTTATAACCATTTATGTAGCTTTTGAAGTTGATAATGGCATGTTTATAATGGTCAGTTTTGATGCTTGATAGCAATTGGTTTAATGGAATTGAAATTGCATGTTTTAGGCTTGATTTTGGTTAGTTTGAATGTTCAATTTGGTTGTGGATATATGTTACTTAATATGCCTAGGTTGATGCAAGTTTGGGTGAGAAATATGGCGTGTAATATAGTCTATTTTTGTCTACACTGGTAGAGACACGAGTGCTTGTCTTAGCCGTGTGCCCACTGTAGTTTTTAATGAAAACAAGTCAGTGAATTACATGGGCTAGTCACACAGGCATGTGGGTGGCCGTGTGACACAAGTCAGTGAGTTACACGGGGTAGGACATGGTTTGGGACACGGCCATGTGATCCCATTTCGAATGTCCACACAACCTGTAACTTGGGCGTGTCTTTAGGCCGTGTGAGATAGACGGGCTGGCCACACGGGCATGTGTCCCCTGTACTTTGAAATTTTTAGAGTTTTCTTGAAATTTTTATAAGTTTACAATTAAGTCTTGGATTGTTTTAAAAACTTGTTTTGGCCCCGAAGGCTCATGTTACGGACTATATGAATATGTGTGAATGATTTATGTATGGATATGAATTATGGATGTGAAATGAATGATTATTTATGTGATAAGTCTGGTAATATCCCATAACCCTAATCTAACGACGGATACGGGTTAAGAGTGTTACAGTTTGGGTTATGGTTAAGTTTGGCATTGGATTAAAATGCCTGAACAAGGTTGTTATAGCAAGAACCTTAATTTGGAGACAATCGAGCCAACCCCAATCATAGAGTTGGTTGAGGTATTTCAATTGAAGGATATTTTGTAACGCCCGAAATTTCTTAACTTTGTTTCTATGAATTCTAAAACAAATATGTATCTACTTTAGTAGTTAAGTACTTTGGGTGTGTGTATGAGGTTTGGGGTTCAAGTCCTACATTTGGAATTTTTGTTATTTTTTATCCTAGCCTTATCCTTGTTAGGTAGGCTTATGTAAGATTGTTTGTAAACTCATATCAGAATGAGCTTGCTGGTTAGAGTGGTAAGGAGTAAACTTGCTGGAAGTCTTGTTTTTGAGTCCCTACGTGAGGGTGGGTGATATTTTTGCTTAGGTTATGAGATAGAGGTTGTGTAAAAGCAAAATTCTGAAGTAGTTGTGAGTTAGTGGGTTAGTTAGTGGGATAATGGGGTTTGAGATATTGTGGGGTTTAAATTCTATTTTGTTTATTTTTAGTTTTTTCCCCTTTACTCAATTTTTCTTCTTTCTGATGTTAGTTCTTCCCTTTTCCCCTTCTTCTTTGCGATTTTTCCTATTTTTGGTTCTTCTCTCTACTCCGTTCGACAACTGATTGTTCAAATCATTCGATTTGTTATTCCGGTGGTTCCTCATCTATTTTGGTAAGCTTTGACATTTCATCTTGCTCGTTTTCCTTTTTTTGTAAATTGGCATAGTGGTTTGGTTAGGGAAGTTAATTTCCTGCAAATCTGTTGCGTAGGTGAAGGCAGTGAAGTAGAGAATTTCGCTCTTAACAGCCTGTTTGTGTGTGTAGTCATATTAATTGTTGGTAGGTGTTTGCACATTGTTCCGTTTAGTTTGGAAAATTCGTGAACTGGTTGCTAAATTTGTTGTTGGAATGTTGTTTCTTAGGGTTTGGAGGCCTCAAGGTATCAAAACCAAACCAGGTGTGTAACTATAACATGAGAAATTAAAGTTTGGCAAAAGTAAAAAAAGGAGACTGTAACATCACATGGGCGTGTGGCCAGCCATGTTGTTAGCCTTGTGACTAGGCCAAATTGGGCATGTGGGCTCACACGGGTGTGTGGGTTCTGGGCCAAACCTTGTGAGCCACATGGGCAAGGCCAATTTAGGCGTGTGGCCCCACACGGGCAAGCCACACGAGCATATGGGCCCAAAATTCTAAAATTTTCCCTAAGGCCGCACAGGTTGTTCCGATCGACTATGGACCTATCTAGGGTCAGTAAGGGCTAACCAAACCCTATTATATGTGATATGATATTCTAATAGTCTGATCTAAGTAGGAAATTGATATATATGTCTGACTATTCTGTATAAGTATGTATGGTATCTGTATACAAGCATGATAAAAATGTTAATTCTGTTATTTCTGTATTTGTATTCTATATCTGTGTTTGGGGTGGGATTTGTATATGTGGAGGATGTAACAGCCTAAATTAGGGCCTAAACAGAATGGTGGTTTCGGGACCACGAATCTAAAATAGAAAAATTTATTCTGATAAAGTTTTAAGGTCTATTGTGTGATTGAATGCATAAGAATTTTATCGATAAAGTGTCCGATTGAGTAATAGGACTAAATTGCAAAAATTTTAAAATGTGAGTTCTAGAAGCATTTAGTGTGTAATTGAGTTGGATTCATAAATTAGGAGTCCTTATTTAGTAATTAGACCATTTTATGGCAACATGGACAAAAATGCCCATGGAAGGGAAAATTTGCAAAGAAGGTAATTAAGGGCATTTTGGTCATTTGGATATTAAAAGAAATAAAAAGGGAAAATAAGGCCAAAAAGTGTCCATCTTCTTCATGCCTTGGACAAATTTTACAAGCACCATAGCTAGGGTTTCTTTCAACTTTTCAAGCTCCAAGTAAGTGACTCCTAGCCCTGTTTTTCATGTTCTTCGTATTTTTGAGATCCTCGTACCTTGACCTAGCTTTCTATACCACTATTTTAAGCTAGGGTTCATGTTTAAAAAATTTACCCATGTGTGTCATGAAAGCATTTTGATGTTCATTGGTAGAAAATGGAAGTTTAGAGTGTAGTAAATAACTTTTGCTAAGTGATTTTTCATGGAAATACATTTAGAGATTAAAATACAAAAGTTGTAAAATAGGTGCATAAATTATGAAATGTTGAAAATTGTGGGTTGCTATAAGAGAGAAATATGTTCGGCTAGGCTTGGGAATGTAGAAAAATTGATAAATTTCATTTTACGAGCCTAGGGACTAGATTGTAAAAATTGATAAAGTTAGGGGTAAAATGGTAAAAATTACCATAGGATGATTTTGTGTCCAATTGAGTAATATATGTATTGAATGAGTTCAATTTGATGTTATAGATCAAGAACGACACGAAATTGACCTTGACCATGGAAAAGGCAAGGTATCAGACTAAATCGAAAAGATTTGCATTTTTACACCGAGGTAAGTCCTATATGTAAATAATGAGTTATTTTTAATCATTAAGTTTAATTATATTAATTATTTTGGAATTCTAAAATTTTATATCAAATTATCGAATATGTGATGAAATAAAATCTATAGGTAAAGAAAAGTCCCAGTTGAACTTTAGGAATCATTAGGATACGAGTGACATTTCACTAGGAAACCATTGATTGTTATCGATTGTTTATGTGATTTAGGATGCTGGTCTAGTTCGACTACCAGTGGCTAGGTAATTCTGCATTTGTTGTGGATGCCTGTCAGCTTGTGTGAGTAGCACTGAGTAGTATCGACTACACCGTCATCTTGTGTGAGCAGACCCGAGAATAGCTCATTATTGAGCCCTTATGTGATAAGTGGTAGCTTTGGCTACATATTAGTGGTAGCTTCAGCTACATTATGTGTGGCACTTGTGCCTTATTCCGTGTATCCTTTAGTATTCCATGTGGTTCATCGGGTTATTCAAATCATTTTGATAAAATGCGATGGCATGAGAAAAGATTTGACCGTGTGTTTAAGAATGTGTATGTGCAGGTTACGTGAAAAATATCATATGTGCTAAGTGCCTAATGTATGTATTGATTAATGTGGTAAGATTATGAGTAAGTGATAATCTCAAACTAAATGTGATCATAAGATAGCCTATTTCCTTTATATGAAATATTAGTTTAGATGCTCATTAATTTTGCATATAGACTTACTAAGCTTTATAGATTACCCATTTTCCTTTCCCTTCCCTTATTGGTTTGTCAAGCTAATCTGAGGTTCGGTGGCCAACAGGATTCCATCAACATTATCAACCATCACTTTTGGTATTTTGATTATAAACTTTGAAAGTTATGGCATGTATAGGTGGTCTATTATTTTGGTTGTATGCTATAGTCTTTGTGGGTCCATTTGTTGGTAGTGGTATTTTGTTTACCTAGGCCATTTGAGATGAGCCATAATTGTTAAGTTATGTTATATCAAAATGTTGTAATCTATTATGTGCAAGCTTGCCTAGTATGAGTAAATTATGTGTGGATGTACAAGTTTGTTGATGTTAGATAAAGTTAGGGTGTGGATGGCTTAACATGTATGTTTTGATGAGTTTTGATGTTATAATCTGAATAGACAAAAAATTTTGATATTGGTTTGTGTTTCAGGGTGGCAATTGACTTGGAAAATAGCCTATAATTGTCCACATGGGTAGACACACGGGCTTGTGTCTAGGAAATGTGTCACACACGGCCAGCCCACGGGCGTGTTGATAGGTCGTGTGTCCTGTGCACCTAAAATTATGAAAATTAAATGTTTTGTAGTAAACACACGGGGTGGAGACACAGCCGTGTGTCTCGATCATGTGATAGACACGAGCTAGCCCACGGGCGTGTGGCTTGGCCGTGTGACGAAAATTTCGCGATGACGTCATAAACAGAATACCCTAATTTTTTACACAATGGTGAGAACACGGGCGTGTTGAGGCCGTGTGAAGGACACGGGTGTGTGCTTGGCCGTATGAAAACCCCTGTAGGTTTGAAATGAAAAATAATTCAACAGAGGCTAGGGACATGGGCGTGTGTAACTACACGGCCTGCCCAAATGAGCGTGTGCCTGTCCCACACAAGCATATGCTCTGTTTTGAGCCAAATTTTCATAAGTGTTCGGAAAGTTTCGGATTGGTCACAGATCATACCCATTGTATTGTTTGGGCCTGGCAGGACCATAATGTAGATGTTATATGTATGAATGAAAAAGTTTTAAATTTTACGTAAAATTTAATAAAATGATCGTGCAAGTGTATGTTCAATAATGCCTCATACCCGTGTCTGGTGATGGTTACGAGTGAGGGACGTTACAGAGGAAGTGATTTATACAGCGACCTTTCGCCTATTATCTGGCAGCTTGGCTGCATATTATTTTGTTATGTGTTGCATCACACTATATGATGTGTAGGGATGGGTGGGTGTTTTTAATCCGACATGGTGTGATAGGAAGATTAGAGATGGTGTATAGAGGATGGGGATAGGATACTATATATCTTCCTTGAATATCTGAGTTTGATATCTGTATCTGCTAAGGACTTAGGTCTGTATTTGTATCTGTTCTGCATATGAGAATACTGTGTACATTTGTATGTCTCTCTCTGTTAGGTTACACATTGAGTTTACAAAACCTCACATCTATTTTTCTGCTCTGTACAGGTAATCCTCAGGCATAAGGGGGTTGGTGCGACGGAGGTTCAACGGTGACCACTTATTGGAAAACTATTATTTTTCTTATCTTTATTGACCGATTTTACTTAATTTCTAGGTTTCAAAAGAATTTTGTAATATTTGGACTCTCTGGACTTTTTGGGACTATTTGTTTTGGATTTTTGGTTTGGTTGCGTTTATGATTTTTAAACCATGTGATTGAGAAAAATTTTGGTTTTACGCGAACAAATGTTTTTGAAAGATAAGCGTGGTTTCAATTTAAATGATTTTTAAACTTTCGCTGTGAAATTTTGTTTGGTATCAAGTAACGCGATTCACACGGCCAGGAAACACGCATGTGTGCCTGACACAGCTGAGACACACGCCTGTGTCTCTGCCCGTGTGCTCAATTCTGAGCATTCTGTTTTGCAAATTTTGGATGCAGGGGACACACGGCCTGGCCACACACTCATGTAGCAGCCCGTGTGTCACACACGGCTTAGACACATGCCCATGTGTCTACCCGTATGGACAAAAACAAGGCTATATCCAAGCCTCATTTCTCACCCGTTTTCATCCAATACTTGCACCAACCCATTCCAATACCAACCAACCAATTTAAGTGTAGATTTAATACCATTTTAAACATGAAACATGTAATATTCATGTATAGCCATAGTTAACTTGATAACAATTTCAAAACCAAGTTACCATTAGCCATACTAATGGCTAATTGTTACATCCATTCATTATCATGCCAACTTTGATACAAGTAGCCTATACATGTCATTTTTACCATTTCAAAACATATTCCTTTATACCAAAAGTAAAGGTTGATAATGTGATACAGCTCCGACTTATCTCCAAACTTTTGAGCTTTCGAGCACTATAAAACAAGGGAAAAAGAGACGAGGTAAGCACATAGTGTTTAGTAAGCTCATGTAACAAGAAATTAAACTTACCATATACATCTGTTAATTTAATCAAACACACATGTAACCATACATTTAAACATCAAGCTATCATGCACAAACTCAACACTTGGGTTAGTCAATGAATTTCATGTAAAATTTAAGTATTGATGAGCTCATCAATCCACATATCTAAATACTTTCCATTTTTCTATGTCACATATATCAATCATGTTCCATTTCCTATTTTTATCCTGTTGAATCTCTTGGCATTTCGATGGATATCCAGTAGTACACTTATAGTGTACAATCTTATTAATCGTCAATTCATATATATCCTTTTTAGAGAGTACACTTCCGTGAACCTCATTTCTTACAGTAGGATTACTAGTCCAGGCTAAATCCCCTGTAATATATGCTCAAAGAGTTTTGTCAGGATTACCAGTCTAGGTTAAATCCTTTCAATGACAAATACTCTATAGAGCTCAATCTGGATTACCCATTTGGGCTAAATCCATTTCACCACATATTCATCGGGAGGGCTGTAATAGGATTACCCGTCTGGGCTAAATCTTTTTTACCGTTCATGCCATAACCATTTTAGTGATCCATCAGAACCCTTTTATTCAACCGGGACTAATTTCCCCTTTTTATCAAATATCATTATTCATTCAATAAATTTCCACACATTAAACATTCATTTGTCATTCAAATCATAGAACATGTAATTCAAACATTTTAAATGTTATTTTCAAGTTACACGAACTTACCTCAATGATTGTTCATGTTTTGTAACCTACTAGTCCGAGACTTTTTCTTTGCCTTGATCTAGCCTCGTATTTGATTCGTTCGGATCTATATAAATGAATTTAATCATCAATTTTATCCAATTCATACTCCAATACATTCAATTTATGCTTTAGGCAAAACTACCATTTTTCCCTAAACTTTTCATTAAATCCAATTTTGTCCCTAGGCTCAGAAAATGAAATTCATGCAATTTAATCCTTTACCCAAGCCTAACCGAATTCCCTATGTACCATTTATAGCACTTATTTTTCACAAAAATTAGATTTTCCATAAATTTTACAACAATTTAGTCCCTTTTTCATAATTTCAAGAAAAATCACACTGTAAAACTTGTTTCTCTACCATCAATACTTCATTTTTCACCATAAATTTTCAATTTACAGCATTTTCATCCATGACATAATTTTTATACTTTAACATCTTTTCAATTTAATCCCCAAAATAGATAAAACAAGTTATACCAATCTCAAAAACATAAAAATTACTAAAAACGGGCATGGAAACTTACCAATTTATGTCAAGAAAGTTTTCGTCCTCTCTCCTAGGGTTTCCATGCAAATTTTGAGGATGAAGATGAATAAAGATGATGATATTTCCATGTAATTAATTATCATCTTTTAATTTTCCTTATTTCTAATTTTATCCTTTTCTTTTTCTCAAATTCCATGGATGAATCACCAAAGATATTTTTCCATCTTTCGATTGATGGTGTAATTACCAATTAAGGACCTTTAATTTCACTTCATGATTATTTGGTCCTTTTAATATCTAGCACTCAACTTTCACATTTTATTCAATTAGATCTTTTTTTTAAATAAATCACTAAATTGGTCAAATTTTCCTATTGATATTTTCATACGACTTTTCTACCATATCATAATTCATGCAAAAATATTAAAATAATATTTTTTCTTTTAGCTCAGATTTGTGGTTACGAAATCACTATTCCGATATTACTGAAAATGGGTCGTTACAACCGTACTGAGTTAGTTAGAGGCTAAAATTTCTGAAATATTTCTGAACTTTTGATATTTGAAGCATAAAACATCTGCTAATAAAAACTGAAATCAATGCATAAAATTTTATAATGTATATAAAACTAAAACTATGATGAGTGCACGTTGTACACGTGGTCGAGGTACTCGTGGGTGCGACGGGCGCCGTAGGGAGACTCGAGCTTAGTCTTTCTCTCTGGGCAGTATGCCAAATTTGGATAGAGTGAGACACCAGTTTCACTTACTACTGAGGCTAGGTCTCAAAGTCAATCGGCTGGGGTTGACACACTATCCCGAGCCATGTTAAGAGTTTTGGAAAAGGTCGTTGTACCACATTCTGGATCTAAAGGTCGTGGGTTGGTAACTGAACAACTCCGGTCCAATGGAGCTGAGCTGTTTAGGGGCATCACTGGAGTCACCCCTACTCTGGATCTAAAGGTCGTGGGTTGGTAACTGAACAACGACATCGACTGCACTCCTGAGCAAAAATTGAAGGGTGCAATTTCTCTATTTCACGATAAGGGTTATCAGTGGTGGTTATCAGTTGAGGAGGGTGCCTAACCGGATCGTCTGAACTGGGACTACGTCGAGATTACCTTTTAAGGAAAGTATGTGGGTGCGAACTATGTTGATGCTCCTAGGGATGAGTTTATGAATCTCACGCAATGTGATAAAACTATGTCTTAGTATGAGGTCGAATTTTTTAGACTCAGCTGCTATACTTGAGGCATAATGGAATCCGAGTATGAGAAGCATGTCTACTTTGAAGATGGCTTAAGGGACAATTTGAGGGTTCCGATAGCTTTGCAGAGGGAGCAAGAATTTGCTGCTCTAATGGATAAGGCGAAGATTGCAGAGGAGGTTAAGCACATTGAGTGGCAAAACTGAGATCATGAGAGAGGCAAGAATAAGAGGGATTAAGAGCCATCTAATTCTGTTCAGAGGCCTAAGAAACGGGTCAGACCTGATGCATTTTCTAGAGCAGGAGTTCTAGTTGCTCTTACTGGAGTTTAGCCATGCAGTGGTTGTGGTAAGCGCCATTCGGGCGAGTGTTGGAGGAGATTAGGGGCTTGTCGCGATGTGGGTCATTAAAGCATCATATTAGAGATTATCCAAATTATGCTGATCAGATGCAACCTACAGGACCAGGTTTTGTTCAGCCTTAGAGAGTAGTACAGAAACCACCTAGGGGCTGTGGATCAACTAGTGATGGTAATGGTATGGGCCAAGGATAGAGAGCATCGGGCAGAGGTGCTAATCAGATTGAGGCGAGGCAGCCTGCACTGGTTTATGCTACTCGATGTTGCGAGGATAGAGGCGCTCCTGATGTGATCACAAGTACGTTCTTTATTTTTGATACTCTATATGTTGCTTTAATAGACATAGGATCTACACACTCCTACATAGCTAGTTCGATTTCTGAAAACACAGGAATTACTGTTGAGTGTACTTCTAGTGAGATCTCTGTACTGAACCAGTTGGGACAATTTGTTCGGGTAAATGGACTATATAGGAATGTATAGCTGGAAGTACAAAGGGTTGTGTTTCCTGCAAATCTGATGGAGCTACCGTTTGGGGAATTCGACTTGATTCTAGGTATGAATTAGTTAGTAGAGCACTAAGTCAGTTTGGATTGTACGATTAAGAGGGTCATTTTGAGAATTGAGGACAATAAGAAAGTTGTTGTGATCAGCAAGCAGCAAATTACCTGTCTAATGTGATCTCCGCTCTAGTGGTCGAAAAACTGGTTCGAAAAGGGTGTGAAGTGTATTTGGCCTACGTCATAGTTTCAGCTTTTAGGGACTCTTCTGTCAGGGATATCAGAATAGTGAAAGAATTTACGGATGTATTTCTTGATGAGCTACTGGATTTACCTCCTAATCGGGAAGTTGAGTTTGGCATTAAGCTTCTACCGAGTACAGCTCCAGTGTCTATCGCTCTATACCGTATGGCACCGAAAGAGCTTCCAAAGCTTAAAGCTCAACTTTAAGAGCTTCTGGATCATGGTTTCATCCGTCCTAATGTGTCTCCGTGGGGGGCACTAGTTCTGTTTGTAAAGAAAAAAGATGGTACCATGAGGATGTGCATCAACTATCGTTAACTGAATAAGTTAACTATGAAGAATAGGTACCAATTTCCAAGAACCAATAACCTGTTTGATTAGTTTTGTGGGGCTGTAGTATTTTCAAAAATAGATATCTGTTCTGGGTATCATGAGCTTAGGGTTAAGGAAGCTAATATTCATAAGACGACTTTTAGGACTTGTTATGGGCACTACGAGTTCCTAGTTATGCCTTTTGGTTTGATGAATGCTCTGGCTGCTTTCATGTATTTGATAAACTGAGTTTTTTTTGTATCTAGATTAGTTCGTCGTAGTCTTCATCGATAATATTCTGGTGTACTCTAAGACTGAGAATGAGCATGATGAGCATATTAGAGTAGTACTTCAGATACTTTGAGAGAAATATCTCTACGTTAAGTTGAGCAAGTGTGAATTCTAGTTAAGAGAAGTGACATTTTCAAGGCACATGGTTTCGATTGAGGGGATCCGAGTGGATCCTAGGAAGATTGAGGTTGTGCTTGATTAGAAACAGCCTAAGAACATCTCTGAGATCTACAGTTTCTTGGGTCTTACTGGTTATTATTAGCAATTTGTTGAGGGGTTCTCGTTCATTGCAACACCCCTGACTAAGCTTCTATACAAGAATGTTCCTTTTGTTTGGACTGATGCGCAACAATCGAGCTCGAGAAGCTCAAGTCTGTTCTAACTTAGGCTCTTGTTCTAATACAACCTAAATCTGGTAAGAAGTTTGTGGTGTACAGTTATGTGTAGCACGTTGGTTTGGGATGCCTGTTGATGCAAGACGGTAAGGTTGTGGCTTATGCATCCTGACAGCTTAAGTCACACGAGGGGAATTATCTGATGCATGATCTCGAGTTACTTGCCGTGGTGTTTGCGTTAAAGATCTGGAGGCACTATCTGTATAGTGAGAGGTGTATCATCTACACCAATCACTAGAGCCTCAAATACCTCCTTAGTCAAAAGGAGTTGAATCTTAGGTAGTGCCGATGGATTGAGCTGCTTAAGGATTATGACTGCTCGATAGAGTATCATCCCGATAAGGCCAATGTGGTGGTCGATGCTTTCAGTTGTAAAGCGATGATTAATTTGAGAGTAATGTTCGCTCACCTTAATTTGTTCAATGATGGGGGTTTGTTAACCAAGTTACAAGTTAAGCCGACTTGGATTGGGTAGATTTAGGAAAAATAGTTAGGGGATGAGTCTCTGGGTCTGTAGTTTCGTCAAGTTGAGAGTGGCGGTACTTCTAATTTTGGACTGAATAAGGATGAACTTCTGTGTTTTCGAGGATGGGTTTGTGTATTGAACATTTCTGATCTAAGGCAGTTAATTCTGAGGGAGGCGCATAGTAGCCCTTATACTATGCATCCCGGTGGTAGTAAGATGTATCGGGATCTCCGTGAACTGTACTGGTGGCCGAGTTTGAAATGAAAGGTAACAGATTTTGTTGCTCGTTGTCTGACGTGCCAGCAAGTTAAGGCTAAGCACCAGTTGCCTTCAGGTTTGCTCCAACCCATTAAGATTCCCTTGTGGAAATGGAAACTTGTGACGATGGACTTCGTTAGTGGGTTGCCTTCAACACCCACTAAGAAGGATTCTATGTGGGCCATCATGGATCAGTTGGCCAAGTCCACCCATTTTATACCGATCCAGACAGACTATTCTTTGTAAAAGTTAACGAAGTTCTACATCTCTGAGATTGTAAGATTGCATTGGGTACCAGTTTCAATAATCTCTGATAAGGATCCTCGCTTCACTTCTCGGTTCTGGAAGAAACTGCATGAAGCTTTGGGTTCGAGATTGGACTTTAGTACTGTGTTCCATACTCAGACTGATGGTCATCAGAGAGGGTGATTCAAATACTGGAGGATATGCTTCAGAGTTGTGTGATTGACTTCCAAGGTAGTTAGGAGGATTTTCTGCCATTAGCTAGTTCGTCTGCAATAATAGTTTCCAATTTAGTGTCCAAATGGCACCTTACGAGGCTCTATATGGTTGTAAGTATTGTACTCCGCTATGTTGGACTGATTTAGGTGAACGACGGGTTTTGGGTCTTGTGTTGGATTCTGAGACTGAAGATAAGGATAAACTGGTTCAAGATCGTTAGAAGGCGGCTTCTGATACACAGAAGTCTTATACAGATCTAAAAAGGAGGAACATTTAGTACTCTGTGGGTAATTTCATATTCTTTAAGGTATCTCCGTGGAAGAAAGTTCTGCAGTTCGGTCGTAAGGGCAAGTTAAGCCCTAGGTTCATTGGGTCATACCAGATTTTGAAGCGTCTGAGACTGGTTTCTTATTAGTTAGAGCTACCTCTAGAGTCAGACAGTATCCATGATATGTTTCACGTCTCGATGTTGAGGCAATATCGATCTGATCCATCTCACGTTGTCTCTGTTGAGGAGATCGAAGTTAGACCGAACTTGACTTTTGAGGAGGAGCCTGTTCAGATTGTGGATCAAGATATTAAGGTTTTGAGAAGGAAGTACATACCATTGGTAAAGGTTCGGTGACAGAATCATGGCATTGAGGAAGCCACATGGGAACTTGAGGACTCGATGCGTTAGTAGCATCCTCATCTATTTAGATCAGGTAAATTTCAAGGCCAAAATTTTTTTTAGGATAGTAAAGTTGTAACACCCTAAATTTCTTAACTTTGTTTCTATTAATTTTGAAACAAATATGTATCCACTTTAGTGGTTAAGTATTTTGGGTGTGTGTATGAGGTCTGGGGTTCAAGTCCCACATTTGGAAACTTTTGTTGTTTTTTATCCTAGGCTTAGTTGGGTGGGCTTATGTAAGATTGTTTGTAAACTCATATCAGAATGGTCCTGCTAGTTCGAGTGGTAAGGAGTTAACTTGTTAGAGGTCTTGTGTTCGAATCCCTATATAAGCGTGGGTGATATTTTTGCTTCGGTTATGAGATAGAGGTTATGTAAAAGTAAAATTTTGAAGTAGTTGTGAGTTAGTTGGTTAGCTAGTAGGATAATGGGGGTTGAGATATTGTGGGGTTTAAATTCTATTTTGTTTATTTTTAGTTTTTTTCCCCTTTACTCAAATTTTTTTCTTTATGACATTAGTTATTCCCTTTTCCCTTTCTTCTTTGCGATTTTTCCTATTTTCAGTTCTTCTCTCTACTCTGTTCTACAACTGATTGTTCTAATCATTTGATTTGTTATTTTGGTGCTTCCCCGTCTATTTTTGAAAGCTTTGAAGTTTCATCTTGCTCGTTTTCCTTTTCTTTTAGATTGGCATAGTGGTGTTGTTAGGGAAGTTAATTTCTTGCAAATCTGTTGCGTAGGTGAAGGTGGTGAAGCAGCGAATTTCGCTCCAACGACTTGATTATGCGTGCGGTCGTATTAGTTGGCAGTAAGTGTTTGTACATTGTTCGGTTTGGTTTGGGGAATTTGTGAATTGGTTGCTAAATTTGTTGTTGGAGTATTGTTTCTTAGGGTTTGGAGGTCTCGGGATTGCAGTAGCATCAAAATCAAACAAGGTGTGTAACGAGCATGTGTGGCCCCACACGGGCAAGCCACACTAGCATATGGGCCCAAAATTTTAAAATTTTCGCTAGGGTCTCATGGGTTGTTCCGATCAACTGTGGGCCTATCTAGGGTTGGTAAGGGCTAACCAAACTCTATTATATGTGATCTGATATTCTGATAGTCTGATCTAAGTAGGAAATTGATATATATGTCTGACTGTTCTATATAAGTATGTATGTTATCCGTATACAAGCATATTACACATGTTAATTTTGTTATTTCTGTATTTGTATTCTATATCTGTGTTTGGGGTGGGATTTTTATATGTGGAGGAAGTGATTTGTACGACGACCCTTCGCCTATTATCTGGTAGCTTGACTGTATATTATTCTGTTATGTGTCGCATCGACCTTATATGGTGTGTAGGGATGGGTGGGTGTTTTTAACCCCACATGGTGTCATAGGATGGTTAAAAATGGTGTGTAAAGGATGGGGGTAAGATTCTGTATATCTATCTTGAATATCTGAGTTTGATATTTGTATCTGCTAAGGACTTAGGTCTGTATTTGTATCTATTCTGCTTATGAGAATATTGTGTATCTCTGTTGGGTTTCACACTGAGTTGATGAAAACTCACATCTATTTGTCTGCTCTGTATAGGTAATCCTCAGATATAGGCGGGTTGGTGCAACAGAGGCTCAGTAGTGACCACTCATCGAAAAACTGTTGTTTTTCTTATCTTTATTTACCTTTTTTACTTAATTTCTGGGTTTCAAGAGAGTTTTGTAATATTTGGACTCTTCTAAATTTTTTGGGACTGTTCGTTTTGGATTTTTGGTTTGGTTACATTTATGATTTTTAAACCATGTGATTGACAAAAATTTCGGTTTTACGCAAACAACTGCTTTTGAAACATAAGCGTGGTTTCAAATTTAAACAATTTTTAAACTTCCACTGTGAAATTTTATTTGTAACTATAAAGGACAACTTATAACAATTTCAGTAAGATAATAAAAACAAGTTTTTCCGAAAATATAGATTCTGTTTGGTATCAAGTAATGCGATTCGTTTTAACATAAAAGACGTGTTTTAAAACCCTTCATCGTTACACTCCCAGATTGGACCTGAATGTCTAGGCTGGGTTTGGGGTGTTACATATTTGCTAAAAGGTTTAGATCAATGGGAAGGGAGATTTGAACCACACAGATTGCAAAATAGGTGATAAGTTTTTCAAGAGCATCGCTGTCCTCAAAACATTCAATTATCAAAGAGTGATCTAATGGAGCAGAAGAGGACTCACCTCTAGCACATTTAGGTGCGAGACCCTTACAGGATGTACGGGAAGGGATTTTATCTAAAGGATGGGTAGACTATAGGTTAAGGGGGCGGTTTAAAAAGTGTACCTATAGAAGAAAATAGTTATACAAACAATTTATATCCCCAATAGCAATAAATGCAATTTTGAAAAAATGATGCATATGATAAATTATGAAAAAGAAAAGGGCAAACCGAAAGTTCAAAAATATTGATGCATATATATATATATATAATTTATATGTGTGTACAGTAACAAAAAATATGTACATATGTACAAGTTATATATGTTCAGTTTGAAACAATATATTTATAAAAAATTATCTTCTAAGCTAGTATTATTTTGAAATTTTAAAAAAAAAAGAAATTTTAGACTTTGCCTTAAAAACGTGGGAAATGTGGAGACTTTTAATGGAAATCTTGTTGAAAATAAAGTGGAAGGCATGTGGGAGACAAAAGTAAGTAAAAAAAATTTGAGGAAAAATAGTGGAATATAGGGGGTGGGGCTTTAGGAAGAAGACAACACTCTAAAAAATGCTACTGGGCTATATATATGCCCGCATCTACTGATACTTGTCCACTTCTACTGATAGAAGTCGACAAGTTCTGGTAGAAGTTTACTTCTATCAATATCTCATGAACATAAACCCAGAAATACCACTTAGGAATAATTCTACCGATACATCTCTACGTACTATCGAAATAACTAATCAAAAAATGAAAAAAAATACATGGAAAAGGTACAAAAACCAATAGATAACATATGTAAAATCATATAATATCATGTTCAAACCAATATCTATAAGAAAATCAAGTAAAAACATGCTTGAAGGCAATCAAAAGGTGGAAAATACATTTACTAACATACTCAAATTTTGATCTATGATTTAAAATACTATCTAACTTAATTATATCATATATTACACAACATTTCAAACATGCGAGAATAAAGAGAAACAATAAATATAGAATTGTACAAGTATAATCAAGTAATGCACACAAAGCATGTATAAAACAACACAAGTGTCCAAGAATGTCAAAAAGATTATACAAAAAGCTTATGAAGGCATGTTCATGAAGGAACGTCGGTGCCTCCAAGGCGCAGCGGAAAATTAGAATAATAAAATTTTTGCGGCGATCCATACCATGGATCCATGTGTAAGGAACGAATCGGGGTGATAAAGGTTTCGAAATTACCGAAACTTCAATCTGAGTAGACAGCGACGCCAAGGTAACGAGAATCCTGAAGCACTATCGAACCAAGCCGCAACCTTTACCGATGTCAGCCTCTACGTAGTCCACCCAATTGACAACGAACGGTAATATCCCAGAAAACTAATTTCAGAGATGGATCACCAATGATGTGTTTTTGGTTTTTGGAGTTGGTTTTTGGAGTTCATCAATTTTAAGTTCTTAAACCAACTCACTTATGCCTTGATCTTCATATGATGCCTTGTTTTGCTCAACTTGATATATTTCTACATCATCAAAATCAATAGATTCTTTTCTAGAAGGACAATTAAATTCATAAAACATAACATTTATATATTTTTCTACAGCTTGTTAAAAATTCTATAAGCTTTAAATTTTGTGGAATATCCAAGAAAAATACCTTCATCACTTTTGGCAGCAAATTTTCCTAAATTTTTATTTCAATTTTTCAAAACAAAACATTTGCAACCAAAAGAATGAATGTGGCTTATGTTAGGATTTCTTCCTTTAAAAATTTCATAAGGAGTTTTCTTTAAAATAGGCCTAAGCATAACTCTATTTATAATATAGTAAGAAGTGTTTATGGCTTTCGCCCAAAAATATCTTGGCAAATTATTTTCACATAACATGGTTCTAACCATTTTCTCTAAGGTCCTATTTTCCCTCTCAACAACTCCATTTTGTTGAAGGTAACTAGGTGCCAGAAAATTGTGACTAATACGATGTTCATTAACAAAATTATCAAAGCCAAGGTTTTCAAATTCTTTTCCATGATCACTCCTTACACTTGAAATTGAATATCCCACTTGGTTTGAATCATTTTACAAAAAGTAATAAATGTTTCTAAAGTTTCATCTTTTAAAAATAAGAAGAAAATCCATTTATCTAGAATAATCATCAACAACAACAAATCCATATTGTTTACCTCCTAAACTCATAGTTTTAGTGGGTCTAAAAAGGTCAATATGAATAAGTTAGACTACTCTAGATGTAGAAACTGTACTTTTAGGTTTAACATATGCTCTCTTATGTTTACCTTTAGCACAAGCATAACATACTTTATCAAAGTCAATAGGAAAGTTAAGCATGCAAACAACAAGTTCATTTTTAATAAGCTTTGAAATAACACTTATGCTTGCATGTCCTAATCTTCTATGCCATAGCCAACATACATTTTCATTATTAGCCATAAAAAAATATTCGAGGAAGATATGTTATCAAGGTGCACCATAAAAATATTATCTACCCTATGTCCTAAAAAAATCCTTTTATTTACAATATCTACAACCTTGCACCCATTAGACTCAAATATTACTTTGAATCCCTTGATACAAAATTAACTAGTGATAAGGAGGTTATGCTTAAGACCATTAACATAAAGCACATTTTTAATGAAAGTGGAAGAATTTATACCTATAGAACCAATACCTTCAATAAGCCCTTTGGAGTTATCTCCAAATGTAACTTCTCCTCCATTCTTTGGCATTAGTTCCATGAAATGGCTTTTTTCACCAATCATGTGTCTAGAGCATCCACTATCAAGGGTACTATGAGTTCTTCTTAGAGTTGCTTACCTTGAAGCAATGATCTTCCTCCTACAAACACAAAGTTAAACTTTGGATTTTGGTACCCAAACTTTTTTGGATCCATTAGCATTAGTCTTAATAATTTTTGTCCCCGTAGGAATCCATTTCTTTAAAGCATCCTCATTTTAAGATATGTTTAATTCTTTTGGAATCCACACACTTTTAGTGAGTTTGCTCCTAGATGTGAGCTTCTTTAAAGAACAAACTTGTCTATCATGCCCCTTTTTGTGACAATGTGTGCATGAGATTCAAGCTCACTTAGTTTTTGTTGCCTCATATGAAACATAGAAAATGTTATTCTTTAAAATCAAATCATTAATTTGAGCTTGCATATCATTAAATTTCTTTTCTATTTCCTCTTTAGCTATAATTAAAGACTTATGTTCCTTCTTTAATTTTGAAATCACTTTATCATATTTGGAGTTCATAGTCTCAAAATATATAGCTAATTCATCAAATGTATCTTTTAATTCTTCAAATATATATTCATTTAATTCACTAGAATTTAGGATTACCTTTGGTTGTTCAATAGCCATAAGACATAGAATGTCAACTTCATTGTCCTCATCACTATCGAATGAATCGCTATCGTTCCAAGTTGTCATTATGGCTTTCTTCTTTTGTCTTAATGCCCTTTTTTCTTCAATTGTGGGCAATCAAATTTAATGTGACTGACTTTTTGCACTCATAGCCATTTCCTCCTCCTCATCATCATTACTAGAGCCTTCATCCTTCTCACAAGTTATTAAGGTTGAACCATCCTACTTTCTTGAAAATCTTTTCTCTTGGTCGTAAAATCATCCCTAGAGTTCTAGCTGTTATACAAATTTTTGAGATTGAAATACACAAAAAGGGGGTGAACTGGTGTATTAAAACATTTTTGGGAAATGGAAAAAATAAAATGACTCAAGTATTTATAGTGGTTCAGCCTCAATTGCCTACCTCTACTACCTTAGCTTTCCTCAACTAAGGATTTCCCAAATCCACTAGATTTGAACCTTTAAGGATAAGGTTTAACCTTACAAAATTCTATCTTTTTAAAGGTAAGATAGAATCACTTCCCCTTAAGGTATTCTACCCAAAACCTTAAGTAACACCTCATAAATGAGAGAACATAATGATGAATAAGATGATACCTCTAAAAGGTAGTTAATCAACAATTAAGCACTCCCACACAAAGTTACAACACTTGAAAGAATGATAGAAAACTTAACCCACAAGTGTACAAGAAATATTTAGTAAAAGATTGAGAAAGATTGAAAATTGAGTTCTTGGAGTTTAGCCACTTATTTCTTTATCTTTAATGAGGATCCTTGACCTTGTATTTAAATCCTCTAATAACCCTATGGATGTTTGTAGCCGCTAGAAACAAAATAAAGTCGTTACAGCCAATAAAACTAGCATTAAATACAGTCTGCAACTTCGTTGTATCGGTAGAAGTCCTTCCAAAATATGACTGTTAGGCTCATTGTATTAGTAGAAGTCCTCTTGTACTAATAGAACTCTGAAGGTTTCAACTAGTACCAGTACAGATAGAAGTGAATGGAAGGCTGAACTTTGGCTGCTGCCTTGACTTTCCTCAGTAGAAGTCCTTAAGGTATCGGTAGAACTCTCGCTATATCGATAGATCGAACCAGGGTATCAATAGAGATTCCAGGCCAAAACTACCTTGCACACTGGAGTGCATTCTACCGATAGAAATTTGGGTTGTATAGGTAGAACTCTCAATTCTATTGGTTGAATTCTGTTGTCGTTTCAAGATCTTTCCTTCTTGAGTTCTATCGATACTTGTCCACCTAAGTATCGGTAGAAGTCCTTCAGACTTCAAAAACTTGTTAAATATTAAGTTAATTTAAGGCTTTTTAAATGTTTATCTTGTCCAACACTTTAAAAAAAAATTGAAGGACTTATAAATTTTATTTTTGCAAATTTAAGTAGGGGATTTTTAATTTTTGTTATATCAAAATACTTGAAAAACTAGAGCTAATAATCTACCATAACAGGTTATACTATAAAGACTGATGTTGGGTATATCACAATCTATGTAGTGGGAGATGATTGATCAAAATAGGATTTATCCATCCTACATAATGGGAGTAATATCTTAGGCCTATTGATGAAGTGAGACTAGAAATGCATGGTCATACTTGAATAAGTTGATATGAGACATCACACTTATTTGTTTATTATAGTCTACTCAGAATATCAAGAAATATGAGATTGGCCTATGCAATTGTGACTATTCCATGACTTGTGTCTAATCCAAATATTAAGATAAAAGGATATAATACATGAAAAATTGTCACAAAATGGTTATATTGAATCACGACTTCTTATAACTTGGGTAGCAATGATGCATTACTAGATACCACTCATTACTTGTAATATTAGAAATGTTCTAGCATTACTATTAACGTTACAAGACCCTACAAGGCCACACCATATAGTTGAAAGGAATAGAATCCAAACACATTTGGTATTGTATTTAGCTATCACATGAATTAAATTAATTATTGAATTAATTTAATTTGATGGTTAAATATTGAACACATTATACGTACAAACTTATTGTACATAACTAGAAAACTTATTTAAAATTATTATATGAATTTGATTCATATAAAATATTAATTGCATATATTTTATCGAAATTATTAACATAAACAATTATAATAATTTCAGTCAAAATATAAAAGGACATGGAAAGTGATATTCTTTTGGAAAGAATATAATTCTTTTTCGCGATTTTTCATTTGTTCCTCTAATAATAAGAGAATAATCTCATTTTTCTTTCTGATAGGAAGATATCCTTTAGTGTGTTAGGGTGACCAAGACAAGAAAATAAGGTCTAGCAGCCATCTTTAAATTCTCTTTGAAACTGTTCAAAGAGTTTTTCTATTTGTTGTTGACTGGGTGGACTACGTAGAGGTTAGGATGTTTTTCGTTGTGTCTTGGAATTTACATCGAACCAACAACATACTTCCATCATTTTTCAATAGAGAAGGTATATCTTCAACCCTATTCTAACTCATTTCATTCCTCTTACATGGATCCATGGTGTGGATCACTAGAATAATTTTTCCACTGCGCCACGAGGTGTACCAACGGTCCCAACATTGACATCGAAGGGGATGATGAGCCAGATAGAGCATCAAGAAGGCTTGGTTAAATCATGTGTTTTGTCGAAGCCAAAAAGGTTAGAAAGAATGAAAAGAAACAAGTGGAGTGCTTCTCTTATAAGGGTCTGCATAGGATGCGAGATTGTCTAGAGCGATATAAGCTATCCATAGTTACTAAGGAAGATGAAGTAGAGCTAGAGAGTGAGGCATTAAAGCTTGGGTCAATGATACTCAATTCTGCAAAGGCAAAGAGGAATCATAAGCAGAAAGGGTTGATGTATATGGACATCAACATCGTAAGCAAAAGAAAGAATGCTCCTATTGATACGAGGGCATCTGATTTGTTCATATTGGATAAAGTATGGGTAAACTTGATCTCTCGGTTAGCAAATCGACCAAAAAGATCAAGACGGTAAATTCAAAAGAGGTCCCAACTATAGGAGTAGCACAAGGAGTTGAGCTATAAATTGGTCAATGAAAAGGCAATGAAGACTTTAAGGTAATTCACTTAAATGATTACGGTTTTATGCTTGGCTTGAATTTTTTTAACAAGATTAATGCTTTGTTGGTTCCTTTTTTCGATTTCTTATGTATCTTGGATTCTTGACGACAACAATAATGTATTTTGTCGATGAGTCGAGAAGTGAGGGGAGGAACCAAGATATTGTCGGCAATCCAGCTAGCCAAATATATTCCATGTAGTGGGAATATTGACTTGATAGATCAAAGTGATACAAAGACCCCCTTAGAAATGCTAGATGGGTAAAATATCAATATGAAACATGTTGAGTCATCTGGTCATCTGTGGGCTACCACCTATGAGAGAGGTGGGATGTACAGTAGACTTTATGGGAAAAGTAGTGATGCGAGCTGGAAAATCAAACAAAGTAAATTCTTTGAGCGAGGTACATTTCAAACACTTATCTAATGTTTTACATTTTGACTTACTGTTGGGTTGGTAAATAAACAAGAGCCCTTTCAGATTTTTAAAGCGGGTAAGCCGAGGGGCTTACAAACAAAAGTTAGAAACAACGCTCAAGGTTAACCCAGTGTTTTATGTTGGTGTGTCGGAGCCTATTTGTGCTGATCAAGAGGATCCCGATCGAGGCAATTGGGGCAAATAAGAGCGGTGACCTCTTACGATCGATATGTACAAGAGAGAATTACAATTCGAGTTAAGCAACAACGGAGACATAAGCAGAGGCAAATGTTCCAAGGAGTGAATTGGGAATTAATTGAGGCATTGAGACCGTTTCGAGATGAGTCAAACTAGTGCCATTTCAAGGACACAACGAGGGCGTTGTGAGAATAGGTAAGGGAATGTCACGGGTTACGGATCAAAGCCCGTGACTATTGCACACTAAATGTCTCGTAGAAGTTAATAGATTAAATAGGGCTCATTTAACCCGCTTGAACTGGCCTGACTATGGAACATATAAAGAAGCCTATCTATTTGAATCCTTGGTGGCTAAGCAAAAAAAAAAAAAGGTTTTATTATCTTTTCTTCAAAAACTTTGAGATCTTTTCTTTCCTATCTGTATTTTCAAATTTAATAAAAAGTTTTGAAAAAAAAACTCTTAGATTTGATTTTGTGTGTTCTTAGAAAAAGTTTTTGTAAATTATGTTTGGGTTTGGTTCTTCTTAGATCTGAAAAAAGAAAGAGAAAAAAAAGTTTAGGGAATCGAACAAGGGAAATCAAGGACGAGGGAAGGTTGGTGTTTATCGCCACTATTCATGTCTACAGAAAGGAATTGGGCTCCCTTTGGTTTTATTCTACACGCATGCATGAAAAAAATCGAATGGCCAAATGGTCGAAAACGAGGAACAAGTAAAGGTTAACCCGAGTAGAGAAGGGAAGAATCTACCTCTTTGTTTCCAATTCTTTGTTTCTTTTCTTTTATTTTTTTCTTTTATTTTTTTATATTTTTGAAGGTTTTTAATATCCTACCTTTGACTAAACTTGCTCACGGGTTTGGTCACCCGCCCAGGCTCAATGGCCCCTTCAAAAAATGGAAGGGTTGAAACAAAAATTTGAGATAGGTTTGGACTATATATTTTTGCCCAATCCCGACCCGAATATATTATGTTATAAAAAATAATTATATTAATTATTTATGTTAAATAATAATTATATATATTAAATCACTAACCCAATAAAAAATAAATTTATTACCCAAAAAAAAAAAACTTTACCTAACTAGATAACCCAACCCAAAATATAAAATTTTAAAAATTATATTTATAAAATAAAGTATTTATTATATTTATTTGTGTTTTTAATATAATAAAACATTTATTATATTCATGATAGTATTTTTAATATAAATACTTTTTAATATGTTAAAAAAATTATTTTAGCATTTTTAGTGTACTTGTGTATTATATTTAAAAAACTAATCTAAAAAAAATCAAATATGAATTATTCCCAAGTTTACCATTCTTAAATTAGATAAGGTTTGAGGAAAAAGAAAATAAACTCATGGTTAACCAAATTAAAAAGGTGCCAACAGTTTAATAAATTTAGAACCGAGAGTGGTTCAAAATTGGGCTATTTAGGCTTAAAATTTAAATGGATATGTATTTTCTAAAAATAATGTTAATTTGGGCTTTTAAAATGATTTCTACTTCAATTTAAAAACAAATTTTGTGCTGTCAAATGAATTCGGGCTCTAGTTTAAACATTGTTTTGACTTTAGCAATCTGATTTTTTTTTTTTTCAAAAATAATCAATTTGGGCTTAAAAACTCATAACCTTAATGGGACCAAAATTAAACAAGTGAAGTTTTGTACAAAAATATCATCATCACTTTAAACAATTTCAATTCATAGATCCAAAGTTAATATTGTCCAAGATTTAGAATTTATTTCAATCCCACCAATTCCAATGAAGTTAAATTTAATTTCAATATAAACCAACTTGTTTACCAGAAATTTTAAAACTAAATTACACTTCAATTATTCTACATGCAAAAAGGATTATTCATTAAATCTCTATTCATGCATTTAAGAGTGGAAGAAGAGCATAGAAATCAAGATAATCAATTTAACTTAGAGATGTGCATGGGTCGGGCGGCCCGGCCTAGTCCGAAGGTCTGTCCAAAATGTGGGAGGGTTTGGGCAAAAATATAGACTCGAAAAATGGGTTTGGACAAAAAATAAGACCCGTTTAAAAAATGGGTCGGGCCTCGGGTAATGTATTTTTGGCCCGGGCCCGGGCCGGCCCGAATTCATTAAAGGACAAAAAATTTTGCTTTTTTTTTGTTTTTGAATGTTATTTTCTTGTTGTTTTCTCCCTGTTTTGCTACCATATTACTATTATGTTGCTACTATTTTATTGTTATTGTTTGGATATTGTATAAAACTTATTTTATTTTTAATTTTGTTATTATTTTAAAGGCATTTGTTAATTTTGTTATTATTTTAGAGGTATTTGCTTGTTAAGTTGCATCTATATTAGTGTTATTTAAGTTTACATAATTTTTTTAAAATTTATTTTCAATTTGTTAGGAAATATTTATTTTGATTTTTTTAGTATTTTTGATGTATTATATATATATTTAAAAATTATATAAAATAATATAAAAAATTAATACGGGCAGGCTGGGCCGGGCCGGGTTTTAACATTTTTACATGGGTCGGGCTTAGGCAAAATTTTAGGCCCATTTTTTGGCTCGACCTGACCCGAACCCGATGAATGAGTCTAAATTTTTAGTTGAGCCTGACCCGGCCCGGCCCGACCCATGATCACCTCTAACTTAACTTCAATGGTATAAGTTTTAAAGGTAAATCTTGTATCTTCTAATGAGAAAATGTTTAGGACTTATGGTAATACAAAATTAAAATAATAAAATAAAATCAATAAAAATTAACTTAATGGTCAATTTAATCAAAGAAAAAAAACTAAGCACCTTCTTCAAAATAAGCGCCAAATAATAAAAGATATGATAATGTGGGAAATGCAGACATATAACAAGAGTGTGTCATTTCCGGAAACATTACCTTCTAATCAATTCAATGTAACTGAGGAGACACTTATGGCCATGATATACGGGATTAACACTGAAGAGAACTTAGTTTAAAACATATTCTATGTTTCAGACGGAAGAAAATCTTGCTTGGTGACTCACACACCAATAATGCACTAGGTTATGGTGATATTGACCTTAATTTCACTAGATTGTGACTCATATTTTAGTCAAATTTCAGAGATAATTTCCGAGTTAAATTCTATTTATTTGTTTCAGTCAAACTCTGATTAGTCTAGATTATTTTATTATTATTTAACCTACAAATTTAGCCTATAAATAGGCTTTTTTACGACCTTAGAAAATACATCTATTAAAGATTAGAACTTATAACACTTTTGGAGAATTTTGTGTTTACGTTTTGAGGGTTCTTTGTTTTCTTCAGGGTTTAGTTTTTATCTCCATCTTTTTGTACTCTTCATTTTTCTGCCATTATAATAAAATTATCTTTTCCCATGGTTATTTATCCTCTTTGGAGGAGTTTTTTGACGTTAAATTTTTATGTTCAATTTCTCAATTTCTTCTGCTATTTTTTACTTGTTCGTTGCTTAATCGAGTCAATCCCCAACAAGTGGTATCAAGGCTAGTTCAATTTTCATAAATCAGTCCGTTCAGAGATGGCAACAACAAGGTTTAACATTAAGAAGTTTGATGGTGACACAAATTTCAATCTGTGCCAAGTTTGAATGATGGCAATTCTAGTTCAGACTGACCTAAAAAAGGTTGTTATAGGGAAAAAGCCTAAGAATCTAGATCAGACAGAATGAGAAGAGCTTGATGAAAAGGCTTGTCAACAATCCAGCTGTGCTTCGCGACTAGGGTATTGCAAGAGGTATTGATGGAGAAAACCCCATTCACCTTGTGGAAAAGGTTAGAAACTCTTTATGCAACTAAGTCTCTGGCTAACCATTTAGTGTTGAAACGTCTATTTACGTTTCGTATAAACGAAGGTAGGATTCTTAGAGTTCATATTAGTCAATTTATTACTCTTTTGAATGATCTAAAGAATGTTAAGGTTAAGGTTGACGATGAAGATTAGGCTATACTATTATTGTGCTCTTTACCCTCTTCATACAAGTCTTTTAGGGAGATCCTAATTTATGGTAGAGACAAACTCTTGTTTGAGAATGTGAAGGGTCATTTGTTGAGTAAAGATAAACTTGACAATGAGTTTGGTTTGGATAGCAAGGAAGATCGGCAAGCTTCCATTTTGGTAGCATCAAAGAAGTGAGACAAAAGGTGTTGCTATTATAAGAAGTTAGGTCATGTCAAAGCAGATTGTTATAAACTAAGAAATAAAATGTGTAACACCCCAAACCCGACCTAGACGTTATGGCCGAATCTAGCGATGTCACATGGGATGGAATTGAAATCAAAGTTGTCAGGCTAAAACTGTTTCAATTTATTAACTTTTATTTATCTCGTAAAACGCTCCCTAATTGTTTTGTCTTAAAACGTGTCTTTTTAACAGAAGCTTTGGAAATCTGTTATTTAAAGAAAATCATTTATGTTTAGGAAAACTTTGGTTTTAGGAAAACCATTGAGTTTGAGTAAATCATTTGTTTTAGAGAAAACTTAGGTTTATTAAAAACCGAGTTTTACCACATTTAGCAGTTGAAAATCCATAAAACCGATAAAAATCTAAAATAAAAACAAACAGTCCAAAAATCCCAAATTACATAAAAAATTAACTAAATAAAAACTAAAACTATAAATGAAGTTAAAAAATTTAACAATCGAGTGGCTACCGCTGAGTCCTCCGCCGCACCGATCTATCTAAGTCTGGGGATTACCTGTACAGTTTAAACAGAAAAAGGTGAGTTTATATAAACTCAGTGTGTAATCCCCACAGATAACATGCATATAGTCAAATAACAATTATCAGTCAAATACAGTCTGGGGTCTAAGCCCATTATAGTTTTAGATACAGGTTGGGCCTTAGCCCATTTACAGTCTCAGTTATAAATGCATATTCGATCCTTAGCCCATGCCAAATACAGATACAGTCAAATAATCAGAGCAGTAATCAGATCCTACCCCCAACCTGTACACACTATCTCCGACCATCCCTATACACCATGTGGGGTTTAAAACACCCACACATCCCTACACATCATGCTGTACCGAAATGCGGCAGATACCAGTAATATTGCAACTGAGCTACCATATAATAGGCATAAATGCCTTTCATTACACTTCCTCCAATAATCAATCATCCCACCCCAATTCAGATGCAAATAAACATGCTCAGTGCAGTCATACAGATATACATGCTTATATGCCTATATACAGTTACACATACGGTTCAGTAAACATGCGTAAATCTATCATGCTCAATATATACATCACATATATTCAGGTCACTCAGTTTAAGGTCTAAGTAACGCTTACCGACCCTACAGTAAGTTCACAGTCGACTTGGGCGACCCGTGTAATCATAGGAAACATTCAGTTAAATGGGCCCACACGCCCATGTGGCTTACCCGTGTGGGCCTACACGGCCCAATTTGCTTTGGCCGTGTGATCATACAGCTTGGCCCAGAAGCCCACACGTCCGTATGGGCTGAACTGTATGAACTCACACGCCCGTGTGGCCCACACAACCCAATTGGTCTAACCCGTGTCTCACACACAGCCACACCAGGCCATCACATGGCCGTGTCTTGCGTGCACGGCATGGCCTCGTCAAACACACAGCCGTGTCAATCGCACACGATAGTTTGCATTTTCAACTTTCACCAAATCTTGTTTTCGACATTTCGGGTACACACCTGGTATCGATTTGATGCAGAAACACTCCTGAGATAACCAGCACCGATAATTAACCAATAAATCACCCAGTTAATCATTTTAAACGATACTCAATCAACACTAATCAGGAAGGACACTCCCGAAAGTCTAACGGCACCCTTACCTTCGAGCAAGAAGTGCGATTCCGCAACACGAGAACACTAATTGGCTGACCACAGCCTCTTAAACTTCACTTAAGACAAAAAAAGAGCCCCATTAATTGAAGATTTGTTAATCAAAACAAGAATTGAACATTACCAAACTTACCGACAATGCACGAAAGACACGGGGACGACAAGATTAGGGCTTGGTTAACAAAAAGAAGGTAAGAAGAAGGAAAAATCGAGAAGAGGAAAACAACAAGAAAAATTTGGCAGAGCAGGGATAGGAGAAATCGTCAAAAGAAATTGGGAAAGGAGAGGGAGAGAGTTCAATTTTTGCAAAAAGAAAAATCAAAAGGGAATAATCTAATAACCCTCTATCCCAACTCCCCTTAATTTTCTCCATCCAACACCCCACTACTCAGAGTCCATCCACAATACAACTTTAGCATCGAACACAGGACCTCCATCACCCCAGCACTCCACTTAACCACCAGACCAGCAGGCCCATTTTGTTATAAACATGCAGACAAATAAATATAAGCCTACTCACCAAGGGTCAGACTTAATTCAGAAAAATTCTAAAATTAGCCCAAGGTAAGGGTTGAACTTGGGACCTCTCACACACACCCAGAACATTTAACCATTGAAGTAGACAGATAGTTGCGTCAAATTTCCGCGAACACGGAGACATTAAAATTGGGGCGTTACAACTCTAACACCTAAAAGAAAATTTTGGCTCGAAATTTACCTGATCAGAATAGGTGAGGATACTACTGACGTATCACATCCTCAAGTTCCAACGTAGCTTCCTCAGTGCCATGATTCCACCACAGAACCTCCACTAAGGGGATAGATTTCTTTCGAAGCACCTTCACATCACAATCCAGAATCTGAACCGGCTCCTTCTCAAAGATCAAGTCTGTCCTAACCTCAATCTCCTCAACAGGGACAATATGAATAGGATCAAAGCGGTAGCGCCTCAACATCGAGACGTGGAACACATCATGTATACTGTCTAGCTTTAGAGGTAGCTCCAACTGATAAGTAACCTGCCCCACTCGTCTCAAAATTCGGTACGGCCCGATGAGCCTAGGGCACAGCTTGCCCTTTCGGCTGAATCTCAGAACCTTTTTCTATGGCGAGACCTTGAGAAATACAAAGTCCCCTATAGAATACTTAATATCTTTTCTCTTCAGATCCGCACAAGATTTTTTCCTATCCGAAGACACTTTTAGTTGATCCCGAATCTGTCTGACTTTATCCTCGGTTTCAGAAACCAACTCAAGACCTAGAACCATCGTTCACCTAACTCAATTCAACATAAGGGAGTGCAACACTTACGACCATACATAGCCTCGTAAGGTGCCATTTGAATGCTAGACTGAAAACTATTATTATAGGTGAACTCCGCTAGTGCTAGATAATCCTCCCCACTGCCTCGGAAATCGATAACGTAACTTCGTAACATATCCTCCAGTATCTGAATCACCCTCTTAAATTGTAACACCCCTAACCCGTATTCGTCACCGGAATAGGGTTACGAGGTATTACTTAACTAAACAGAACTTACAGAGGTTTATAGATACATACCAGGCATAAATTTTAAATGTGCATCAATACTAAAAATAAACTACTTTAATTTGACTACAACCGAATATGTTCCAACTCACTAATATGATTCAATCCATGCAACATATCTCGATAGTTTACCATATGCGCACTATCAAATTTATAAAGTGATTATACGTCAATGAGTATAGCCGAATTTTCTTAGTAGCGAAGCAACCCATTTTTAGGTCAATTTTCACGTATATCAACATTGAATACTTATGCTATTTTATTCAAACTTATATGAATAACATACTTCATCAAACTGTACATTCATATTTAAGAACTAACAAGCCATTTTCGCATGGCTAGAATATTTACAAATCAAAATATAATTCGATTCAAAAGAGAGAGCTTAGCCTATACATGCCATCGTTTCAAAATAAACTATCGAAAGTACCAAAAATAACGACGATAGTGTAGGTGACTTAAGCTTGAATCCCCGAGCTCGTAGCTGGAAACAGAGATCTATAAAATAGAAGAAAACATAACAACGGAGTAAGCTTTTATAAGCTTAGTAAGTCATAAGTAATGCAACCATTTAACTTAATTTAAGGATATCATTCAAATTCATCAGTAATCATTTTCTAGGTGTATTACCATTCGGCCGAATATACACAAACACATGATACACATTTAACATATTATTTTCACTTGAATTCAAAATCATGTGACATAAGTAAATCAATATCATCTCATAATTTCACACATTGGCCGAATGTACCATAACCATATAGATAATCTTAACGTTTGCTCACATGTATATACGTCACATTACACACTTATGATTTAATCTACATCAACTCAAATATAAGTATAGGGTACATACCTAGCCAACTTACAGTGTTGAACAATTTCAATTGTCGTTTTATCGCGAAGTGTTAAAAATCATAAACTTTTATCAAATCACTAGCAGTTAACTTTCTAAGTTTCAAATTCAAATTCATCACCGGCATTTCGCCTGCTAGGCTCGAAGCCTGATATCTTATCACCAGCATTATAGCCTGCTAGGCTTGAAGGCCCGATATTATCTCACTGGCATTATATCCTGCTAGGCTCGAAGTCCCAATATCTTATCATCGGCATTATAGCCTGCTAGACTCGAAGGCCTGATATCTTATCACCGGCATTATAGCCTGCTAGGCACAAAGGCCCGAATACATATCACCGGTATAAAGCCTGCTAGGCACGAAGGCCTGAATACATATCACTGGCATAAAGCCCGCTAGGCACGAAGGCCCGAATACATATCACCGGCATAAAGCCTGGTAGGCATGAAGGCCCAAATACATATCACCGGCATAAAGCCTGCTAGGCACAAAGGCCTGAATACATATCACCGGCATAAAGCCTGCTAGGCACGAAGGCCCGAATGCATATCAAATCATATATTTCTAGTTTCCACATAGCCCAAACACATTAACAAAAGCTTTGCATTATTCGATCATAAGCACATACTAATCATATTATTTAATTTCATAACTTGCCAATTCGGCCTTAACACATAGCAAAGTATCATTTCGTAAAAGCTTAATTACTATTGATGGTAAGTAGTGTTCTATGTATATACTTACGAATAACATCTAATGTTCAGAATGTAACACATGTTTAAATTACTTAAAACTTACCTCGGATATTTTTAACAGTCGCGGATCGGCTATTCAGTTACTTTAGCTTTCCCCTTATCCGAATTTGCCCCTCTCTGCTCTTGAGTTAAAATTAAGACAATCAACTTACTAATTACAAATTCCAAAACACAAACACTACACAATTACTATCTAAGTTCACATTCAACAGCTATGTACACATGAATACACTTATAAATATCAAGTAGTCGCATATACATGTTAATACCAAAGTATCACTCACATAGCTTATCATGCTTTCATATACATATCTTAACCACCTAGCCGAATATGTTTCTCAACAATTGAACACATTTACATAAGAACTATCATAACATGCTTACTACTTAATCACAAAATAAGTACACTTATCATGTACACATACTTTCTCAATTGATTTCTTAAGTCCACATTCGGCATTACCACTATATTTAACTTAGTATTTCTAAACAAATTTTCATTATAATATCACCTTGACCGAATATAAACTCATCAAAATAGCATTTAATTCAACCACATTTGTCTAAACATTTTCATATTGGACAGCATGTATAACCTCATTCGGCACAAGGTAGATTTGTTTCTGCCCTACATCCATAAAACGAACTTATGCATAAATGGTAAGCTCATTCGGCCATTATGGAACAACTAGGTTTAACATTAAATTCTTAACTTTTATCATCTAACATATAAACTAATTCAACCAAATGAACAATTATAAACTTTACATGGCATTACTTTAAACTTTAAGCACTTTCTAAGCATTTCACATATACACGTAGTATTTGTTTTATTTAACTCATCATTTTACTTCACACTCGGCAATTTCTCCCACATAGCCGAATATATATATATATTCTTTGATGCACATACAAAATTTGTCACCTTAATAATTTATACACACACCTTAACCGAACATCAATTAATTAAACACTTAAACAAATTTCTTTAGCTATTCACACATTTGGCACAAATAAAGACAATTTAACAAACCTTAAATTCAACTTATAACCACATACACAATATTTAAAGCATTTAACATCACTTCATCATGAATTTATATCATGACCGAATGCTCCCTTTAAACCATTTTAACCACCTAAAGCTCAAATTTCCCCAAGCAATCTCTTTTGATCATTGTACCAACAATTCTTAACATCATAGCATAAACTATAAATTTCTATCATCCATTATCAATTTAAAAACACATAATACCTCCAAAACTGAATGCTTATTTTTTTTCTCTCTCTAAATCCATATTCGGCAACCACATATTCAAATACTAAAACTTTAGCTTTCAAGCTCAATAATTAGCAAACTCAACTTATCTAACATCAATCTCCATACTATGAACATCAAAACACCAACCAAGAAACACACATCCATGGCCGAATATTAACCTCATCAAAAAGCAAAATTTAAACCATGAACTAGGTAGAATTTAAGCTAACAACTCAAATTATTCATGAATTTCAAAGAATAACATTACACATACCTTAATCTATCAACTTCCTTAGCCGAACCCTTAACAAAATTTTTCTTCTTTTCTTTCTTTGATTTTCGGCAAATGAAGAACCAAAAAGATGAACACATTGTTCATTTCACCCTTTTCTTTTATTAAATTATGCTTTATTAATTTAAACCATTAAATTATAATTTTATGAATATAAAACACTTATATTTTACATCATATTTTATCATGGCCGGCCACTAAGTTTAAATATGGGAAAATTGACATGCAAATCCCATCTTTTAAACCATGCAATAATTTGGTCATTTTAAAATAACCTAACACATTTTCAATGTTTCACACCTAAGTCCTTTTTAGTAAAATTCACATCCAAATAACAAAATCAAAACATCAAAATTTCACACATGCATTATCACGTATAATAATCACGAACTTTAACATTTAATTATTTTTGTGACTCGGTTTTGTGGTCCCGAAACCACTTTCCGACTAGGCTCAAATTAGGGCTGTCACATAGATTGACCATTAGTTTGAGGATGAAACGCAGTACTAAAGTCCAACCTTGAACCCAGAGCCTCATGTAACTTTTTTTAAAACCGAGACATGAAACGAGGATCCCTATCAGAAATGATCGAGACAGGTACCCCATGAAGTCTCACTATCTCCAAAATGTAGAGCTTCGCCAACTTCTGCAATGAATAATCAGTTCTAACTGGGATGAAGTGTGCAGACTTAGTTAATCGATCCATGATAACCCAAACAGAATCCTTCTTAGTGGGTGTTAGAGGCAACCCACTAACGAAGTCTATCGTTACTCGCTCCCATTTCCATAGCGGAATCTTAATCGGCTATAGCAATCCCGAAGGTAACTGATGCTCAGCCGTAACCTGCTGGCATGTCAGACATCATGCCACAAAATCAGTAACCTCTCGTTTCAATCCTGGCCACCAGTATAACTCGCAGAGATCTCGGTACATCTTATTCCCGCTAGGATACATAGCATATGGGCTACTATGCGCTCTCTCAAAATAGATTGCCTCAGATCAATATCGTTTGGTACACAAATTCTGTCCATGAAAATAGAATACATTTATCATTATTCAACCCAAAATCCATAGTGCTGCCACTCTCAACCTAACGAAACCGAAGACCCAAAGCTTCATCCCCTAATTGTTTATCGTTAATCTGCTCAATCCAAGTCAATTTGACTTACCACTCAGCCAGCAAACTTCCATCGTCGAACAAACTAAGTCGAGTGAACATCGCTCTCAGATCAGTCATCACCCTAAGGCTAACGCATCGGCCACCACATTGGCCTTGCTAAGATGGTACTCAATGGTACAGTCATAATCCTTAAGCAGCTCAATCCATCTATGCTACCTAAGATTCAACTCCTTCTAAGTGAGGAGATACTTGAGGCTTTTGTGATCGGTGTAGATAATACACTTCCAACTGTATAGATAGTGCCTCCAGATTTTTAGAGCGGTGGCCAATTCTAAATCATGCGTCGGACAGTTTGTCTCGTACGTCTTAAGCTAACGAGACGCATATGCCACAATCTTACCATCCTCATCAGAACGCAGCCCACTCTGACGTGTGATGCATCACTATAAACCACAAAGTCCCTACCAACTTCAAGTTGTATCAAAACAGGAGCCTGAGTTATAACAGTCTTGAGCTTCTCGAAACTCTCATGCTATTCATCAGCCCATGCGAATGGAACACCCTTATGTAGCAGCTTAGTTAAGGGCGCTGCAATTAGTGAGAAACCTTCCACAAACCGCCGATAATAACCCACCAGCCTTGGAAAACTATGGATCTCAGACACACTCTTAGGCTGTTTCCAATCCAGTATAGCCTCAATCTTTCTAGGATCGACTCGAATCCCCTCAGCAGAAAACTTTTCATAACCAGGATTCACAATTACTAAATTTAGCATACAGTTCTTTTTCCCAAAATGTCTAAAGAACCACTCTAAGGTGCTCGTCATGCTCATCTTCTGTCTTAGAGTATACTAGTATATTATCGATAAACACCACCACAAACTGATCCAGATTAGGCTGAAACACTCAGTTCATCAGATCTATAAATGCTGTCAAAGCATTTGTAAGTCCAAAAAAAAGCATCATTAGGAACTCGTAATGTCCATAACAAGTCCTAAATGCAGTCTCATATACATCAGCCTCCTTAACCCTCAACTAATGATACCCCGATCATAGATTAATTTTGGAGAACATAGAAGCCCCTCAAAACTGATCGAATAAGTCATTAATCTCGGAAGTGGATACTTATTCTTAACCGTTAGCTTGTTCAACTGTCGGTAGTCGATAAACATCCTTATGGGCTTATCCCTCTTTTTTACAAACAGTATAAGTGCTCCCTACAAAGACACACTAGGACGGATAAACCCAGGATCCAACAACTCTTGTATCTGAGCCTTAAGCTCCATAAGCTCCTTCAGTGTAATTCGGTAAGGAGCGATAAACACGGAGTTGTACCAGGAAGAAGCTCAATCCCAAGTTCCACTTCTCAATTTAGAGGTAATCCCGGTAGATCCTCAGGAAAGACATTCAAAAAATCCCTTACAGTGCAGATATCCTTTATAGAAGAGTCCGTTGATACGGAGACACTGACACAGGCCAAGTACGCCTCACATCCCTTACAAACCAGTTTCTCAGCCACTAGTGCAGAGATCATGTTAGCCAAATAATTTTGACGCTCTCCAATCATGACTACCTCATTATCCTCCTCAGTTCTCAAAACGACCCTCTTAGTCGCACAGTTCAAACTGACACAGTGTTGACCAACCGGTCTATACCAAAAATTAGGTCGAACACCCCAAGCGAAAGCTCCATGAGGTTAGCCAGAAATACTGTCCCTTGAACCTCTAGCAGAACGTCTCTATACAATTTTCTAACTCCGACAGTTTGCCCCAAAGGACTCAATATAGTCACCTCACTAGAAGTACTCCCAATTGGAATCCCCAAGTTTTCACAACAATGCTAGCTACATAGGAATATGTGGAACTTATGTCTATCAATGTAAGATAAGGTACATCATAAGTTAAGAACGTACTCATGATGACATCCGGAGCATCTTTGTCCACTTGGCGACGTGCAGCATATACAAGAGCAACCTGCCTTACCTTAGTCTATCCAGCACCTCTGCCTGGTGCTCTCTATTTATAGTCCATATCGTTACCACCGCAAGCCTCACCATGACCCCTAAGTGGCTACTGAACTACTCTCGATGGCTGTGTAGTACCAGAACCCAGAGTTTACACCTGATCGACCCTCAGTGAACACTCCCGAATGCGGTGCTCTAATGACCCACACCTTAAGCAAGCCTCAGTCCTTCTCCAACACTCACCCAGATGGCATCTACCACAATCTCTACATGGCTGAAGTCTAGTAAGAGTAATAGGGGGCCCAAATCTAACTGGCCCATCAGACCTGGCCTTTCTCTTAGGCCTCTGTATAGAACTCGAGGGCTTTGAATCCCTCCTGTTCTTACCCCTCTCGCGGTCTCTGTTTTAGCGCTCAGCGGGCTTAACCTTTTCGATGATCTTTGCCTTTTCCACCAGTACGGAGAACTTTCACTCCCTTTGCAGAGTTATTAGTACCCTCAAATTATCTTTAAGGCCATCCTCAAAGCGAACATACCTCTCATACTCGGATGCCACCATACCTCGCGCATAGCGGCTTAGTCTCAGGAATTTGGTCGCAAATCGGTCTCCTTGAGTGAGGTTTAGTAACTCACGCCTACGAGCATCGATGTAACTTGCTCTTACATACTTTTCTTGAAAGGCAGACTTTAAGAACTCTGAAGACAGACGATCGAACTAAGTGCCATCCTTAATAGTCAACCACAACTGATAAGCCTCATCGCGAAGCAAGGAGACTGCACCCTTCAATTTCTGCTCAGGGGTGAAATCCAGGTCATCCATAATCCGCTCGGTGGCCTCCATCCAGTACTCAACCACATTAGGGGCGACTCTAGTGACACCCTTAAAAAGTTCAACTCCATTAGACCGGAGTTGTTCAGTAACCGACCTTAGGCCCCTAGATCTAGTGTTGGGCCCAACGACCCTTTCTAATATCCTAAGCATAGCCTAGGACAATGCGTTGTCCCAGCCATGCGATCTTAAGATCCAGTCTCAGTAGCAGGTGACACCAGTGTCTAACTGGTATCTAGATTCAATATACTTCCTAGAGAAGAGGACTCAGCTTGAGCCCCCTCTACGACCTCTACCACGGCCTCGAGCACACATCTATGGATACCACATGCTCTCATCATCTATTCGAATTTATCTACATTAACAGTTTTATGAATCAATTACGGTTTCAGCATTTATTAACAGATGTTTCATGTAAAGCAGTATCATAAATTAAGAGTTTGTTTTCGTAAACCGCAATCTCTATCAATTTTTCTATTATTTCTGTTTCACTACAACTTCAGTATACCCTAACTAGAGTGTTTTCAAAATAGACTATCTATAATATTAAATTAATTTATCAAAATTCAGAGAACTTACAAGATCGGCATCGTAAACTTGGTGTACAACATACTCAGTCAAATTATTTCAAATCATTTGAAAATCAGTTTTTTAAAAAACCCAGTTTTAAAAACCCAAAATCTACAGCCGAGTTTCACAACCTGGCTCTGATACCATTAAATGTAACATCCCAAACTCGGCCTAGACGTTATGGCCGAATCTGGAGATATCACATGGGATGGAATTGAAATCGACATTGTCAGGCTAAAACTATTTCAATTTATTAACTTTTATTTATCTCGGTAAAACACTCCCTAATTGTTTTGTCTTAAAACATGTCTTTTTAACGGAAGCTTTAGAAATCTGTTATTTAAAGAAAATCGTTTATGTTTAGGAAAGCTGTGGTTTTAGGAAAACTGTTGAATTTGAGTAAACCGTTTGTTTTGGAGAAAATTTAGGTTTATTGAAACTTGAGTTTTACCACGTCTAGCAGTTAAAAATCCGTAACGTCGATAAAAATCCAAAATAAAAACAAACAATCCAAAAGTCCCAAATTATATAAAAAATTAACCAAATAAAAACTAAAACAATAAATAAAGTTAAAACAGTTTAACAATCGAGTGGCCACCACTAAGTCCTCAGGTGCACCGATCTGTCTAAGTTTGGGGATTACCTGTATAGTTTAAACAGAAAGGGGTGAGTTTACATAAACTTAGTGTGTAATCCCCACAGAAAACATGCATACAGTCAAATAACGGTTATCAATCAAGTGCAGTCTAGGGATAAGCCCATTACAGTTTCAGATACAGCTTGGGCCTTCGCCCATTTATAGTCTCAGTTATAAATGCATATTTGGGCCTTAGCCCATGCTAGATACAGATACAGTCAAATAATCAGAACGGTAATCAGATCCTACCCCCAGCCTGTACACACCATCTCCAACCATCCCTAAACACCATGTAGGGTTTAAAACACCCACCCATCCCTACATATCATGCTGTACCGAAATACAGCACATATCAGTACTATTCCAGCCGAGCTATAAGATAATAGGTGTAAATGCCTTTCAGTACACTTCCACAAATAATCAATCATCCCACCCCAATGCAAATGCAAATAAACATGCTCAGTGCAATCATACAGATATACATGCTCATATGCCTATATACAGTTACACATACGGTTTAGTAAACATGTGTAAATTTAACATGCTCAATAAATACATCACATATATTCAGATCACTCAGTTTAGGGTCTAAGTAACGCTTACCAACCCTACAATAAGTTCACAGTCAACATGAGCGAGCCATGCAACCTTAGGAAACATTTCAGTTGAATGGGCCCACACGCCCATGTGGCTTGCCCATGTGGGCCGATACGGCCCAATTTGTCCTTGGCCGTGTGGATCACAAGGCCTGGCCTAGAAGCCCACACACCCATGTGTACTACCCGTATGGACTCATACGCGTGTGTGGCCCACATGGCCTAATTGGTCTAGCCCGTCTCTTACACACGCCATACTAGGCCATTACATAATCTTATCTTGCGCGCATGGCCTGGCCTCGTCAAACACAGGACCGTGTCATTCACACACGGCCTACCACATGGACGACCATACACCATGTGGCGTTGACAGTTTACATTTTTGGCTTTCGCCGAATCCTTTTTTTGTATTTTTGTGTACACACTTGGTATCGATTCGATCCTGGAAACACTCCTGAGATAACCAGCACCTATAATTAACCAATAAATCACCAAATTAATCATTTTAAATGATACTCAATCGACACTAATCGGAAGGGACACTCCTAAAAGTCTAACGACACCCTTACCTTCGAGTAAGAAGCGCAATTTTGCAACACAAGAACACTGATTGGTTGACCACAGCCCCTTAAACTTCACTTAAGATGGAAATGAGCCCCATTAATCGAAGATTCGTTAATCAAAACAAGAATCAAACATTAACAAATTTACCAAAAACGTACGAAAGACACAGAGACGACGAGATTCGGGCTTGGTTAACAAAAAGAAAGCAAGAAGAAGGAAAAATCGAGAAGAGAAAAATAGTAAGAAAAATTCTGCAGAGTAGGGATAGGAGAAATCGTCAAAAGAAATTAGGAAAGGAGAGGGAGAGAGTCCAATTTTTGCAAAAAGAAAAATCAAGAGGGAATAATCTGATAAGTCCTTATCCCAACTCCCATTAATTTTCTCTATCCAACACTCCACTACTTAGAGTCCATCCACAATACAACTCTAGCAAAAATTCAATGAAAAATACTATCCCTTGCCAACGTAGAGAATCGAACACAGGACCTCCATCACCCCAACACTCCACTTAACCACCAGACCAGGAGGCCCATTCTGTTATAAACATGCAGACAAATAAATATAAGCCTACTCACCAAGGGTCAGACTCAATTCAGAAAAATTCTAAAATTAGCTAAAGGTAAGGCTTGAACTTGGGACCTCTCATACATAAGTAGAACACTTAACCACTAAAGTAGACAGACAATTGTGTCAAATTTCCACAAACACAGATACATTAAAATTGGGACTTACAAAAGGGCTACTGAGAGTAATGAAGAAGATGTAGGCGGTGCTAATTTGGCCAACAAAAGTGGTGATGATTTCTTGTTAGTGTCAACGAGCGATAGCTCTGAGCTTACGTCCAAGTGGATCCTAAATTTGAGATGTTCTTTCCACATGTGTCCCCATAGAGAATAGTCCTCTACATACAGTTCTGTTGAAGGTGAGTTGTGCGCATGGGAAACAATTCATCCAATAAGTTGTTTTGGTACTGTTAAAATTAGGATGCACGATGAGATGATTAGGACACTCTTAAATGTCAAAAATCTCATCTCATTGAGTATTTTAAACTCGAATGGTTGTAGAATCAACACCGAGTCGAGTGACATTAAGGTATCTCATGGGGCTCTTTTTTTGTTAAAAGGTAGAAGGACCGACGGTCTTTATATTCTGAAAGGTTATATAGTGATCGATGAATCTAGACGTCCATCATTAGTTATGGAGTCAAAGTCTACTCGTTTGGAGAGGAGGTAACTTGGTCATAAGAGGGAAAAAGGTATGGTCATTTTGTTGAAGAGAGGTTCTCTTTTGGGTGCAGGTTTTGAAAAGTTAAGGCACTGTGTTCGTGAAAATTAGACCTGGGTTAGTTTTGATTTGGTAGTGTAAAAGTCAAAGGCTAGAAGCCTTCCAGCTTCTAAGCACAGATTCGACTTAGTTAATTCCTTCATAGTTCAAGATAGGCTTGTGGCGGGTTTTGGTAAAGGTGGCGTTATGGAAATACAAGTCAAGGTGGAGATTTGTTGAGCATGACTCATATTTCAATCAAATTTGAGAGATAATCTCCTAGTTAAACTCTATATATTTGTTTCAAATAAACTCTGATTAGTCTAGATTATTTTTTTATTTGACCTACAAATTTAACTTATAAATAGACTCTTTTGCAACCTTACAAAATACATCATTAAAGTTTAGAACTCATAACACTTTTGGAGAATTTTTTATTTACATTTTGATGGTTCTTTGTTTTCAGGTTTTAGGGTTTAGTTTTTATCTCCATATTTTTGCACTCTTCCTTTTTCTGCCATTATAGTAAAATTATCTTTGCCCATGGTTTTTTTTCTCTTTAGAGGGGTTTTTCCACGTTAAATTTGTATGTTTAATTCCTTAATTTCTTTCGCTATTTTTTACTTGTTTGTGTTTAATCAGGTCAATCCCCAACATGATCTTAGATTCAATTTTTTTTTTTTGAATTAAGTCAACTTATTCTTATGACAAGGGCATGTTTGTTGGGAAAAGTTATTCTTGTGAAGGCATGTTTAATATAATGTTGAAATGAATGAAATTTCAATTACTTTTGCTTATATAACTTCTTTTGTAAATGTGTGCTACGCTAGATTGTGTAATGTAAATAGCATATGTGTGAAATACATGAGTAGTTTAGGTTTAATTTCTAAACTAGACAATGAATTTAAAATTTTTGTATAATGTAGCATGAACAAATTCATAAGAAAACTCTTCATAAGTGTGGTAAGAAATTCTGAATTGTTACAATTAATTTATGTTGATATTTTTGAATTTTAGGGATTTCTAGAACAAGGTGGACAACATATATTTTTAGCCTTTATTAATGATGTTTTTCAAGATATAGACATGTACATTTGCTAAAAAATAAAAGTGAAACTTTTAAGAATTTTTCAAGATATACACATGTTTATCTTCTCTTGATTTAGACCTTTGGAAAGAAGCATATCACTTTTTAGATGAGTTCTTATCTTCTCTTGATTCAAATCTTTCGAATGAAGCCATTAATGATGAGATAGACTCTTCGGCAACCAACAAAACCTAGAAGCTAGTACACTTGTTATAAAGCTATAAACTAATAAAGTGAAAGTCAGTATAAAGAAAGAAATTGAAGCCTGATAAGTCAACCGATAAGTATAAAGCCAAGCTTGTAGCCAAAGGCTTTACATAAAAAGAAGGCATAGACTTCTTTGATACATATTCTCTCATAAGTAAGATAGCATCTGTAACGACTCGGATTCTAATGGTGTTAGAAAATACGATTTTGGGATCTCTTTTTCGTAAACCAAGCTCGTAAATATTAAATAGAGATATTTACGGAGTTAATATATAGATGAATTGAAATTTGATTAAGAAATTTAACCAAAATTGTGGTTAATTAAGGCCCAAAAACTTAATTGTAATCGCTATAGATTTTAATTAGGAAATGACTTAGAGACCTAGATAGAAATTATCCCAAAGACTAAAATGGTTATTAAACGAAAATGATGAATTGTTTAAGGTTAATTTATTAATTAAAAATAGTTTAATTAAAGAATAAATTAAGGTTAATTAAGATTGATTAAGTATTAATATTAGTATATAAAGAAAACACTTAGTGAGAAGTTTTCATCTTCCTCCTTTAAGCCAATAAAACCATTATAAAGAAAAAAGAAGCAAACTTTAATCTAGTTTGAACATTCGACCACCATTTTCATGTAAGTCCCTAGCAATTTTTCGTTGATTTTTATGGAAATTGAATCATGGGAGCTTAATTTAGCTAGCACATGTATGATTTTTTTTCAATTGTTGAAGTTTTAATAAGTTGTCATTATTGAGAATTAGGTGAATTAGGTGTGAAATTGATAGAAATTAAGCTCAGTTTATGAAAAAGACTAAATTGTAATGCTTAATTGTTAGCTTCATACATTAGGGGCAAATTGAATAAAATGTAAAATTGTTATGAAATTTCGATACGAATAGAAAGTAGCAGTCCCCAATGAATTTATGTGACATCATATTTTAATCTGAAGCTTTAGATCAAAAGTTATATCTGTCCTAAGTTTAGGGGCTAAATTAAATGAATTGTAAAATATGTTCAATATTGTATTTAATTGTGAATTGAATGGAAATTGATGTGCTATATGTTTTGTGATTATACTTAGCTATTGTCAATGCGAAACTTTTGAGAGGGAAAGGAAAAATGAAATTTGTTGACAAGTGACTCAGAAATACAGTTTGTATTTCTATGTAGATCAATTAAGTTATTGCATATTCATGACATTTGACATTATATGGTATTAAGGTAACTTGTCAATGATTATTTGAATTGAATTGTTTTGATTGAGATTGAAAACCAAATTAAGGACTAAATTGAATAGAATAAAAATTTCATGAATTAATTGATATATGATAATTGATATGAATTTCATGAATTATTTCATGAAGGAAATGCCCTTGTGGTGGACCATATTGAAACCATGGTGAGATATTTCTAATGAGCTTCTTTTGTGGCGAGCTTCGTACGAAAAGGCATAGCATATCTTGCCTGGAATCTTTTAAAATCGAGATAAGTAGGAGTAGAACGTGTTGTTTGATGAATTCAAAGTAAGCCAAATGAGTTTAAGGAAAAAATCTAAGTAAAGATGACATCTAATAACTCAAAGTAGAGCATATACTTGTAAATAGTAAGAGTAAAATAGGGTTGAAGAATGATCAAGCATAAAGAGTAACTCTAAACGTTGATTTACGAAGAATATGGTTAAAAAAATCATCAAGATGATCTAAAAAGGAAGTCCGATGGGATCAAATCATCGATGAAATGATAAAGGATATGTAACACCTCTAACTCGTATCCGACGCTGAGATAGGATGCGAGGCGTTACCTTACAATATCACATGCAACCGTTCAACTCTAACTCATTGAAATGCACCCCAAATTAAAACTTTTTCAAACATTGTCCTATGGACCTTCATATGGGCCTACGAGGCCTAAATCATGGTTTGGAAACATCCCGGGACCTTTTCGGGCACTTAGGAAACTTTCACCAAAACCTGCTATAAAAAAGGCACACGCCCGTGTAGAGGGCCAACACGCCCATGTGGCCTCTAAACATGGCTGTGTTGATGGCCCGTGTGCCTCACATGGCCTAAGCACCTAGGGACACGTCCGTGCCCCTCATCCATGTGGAATTAATTTTTAACATCAATCCTACAGGGGTTTTCACACGGCCTGGCACACGCCCGTGTGCTCAGCCCGTGTCCCTCACACAGCCATGACACGCCCGTGTCGCTGCCCGTGTGCAAAAACCTTGACATTCTGTTTCTAACGTCAGCAATCACAAGGCCGTGGCATACGCCCGTGCCTCGACCGTGGCACATGCCAGTGTCTCAGCTATAGCACACGCCCGTGTCTCGGCCGTGTCCTTCACACGATTGAGACACACTGCCATGTCTCATGCCCGTGTGGTACACTGATGGATATTTAATTTATCAACCTAAGGTGCAGAGGACACACGGCCTAATCACACGCCTGTGGGCAGACCGTGTGTCACACACGGCCTAGACACACACTCGTGTGTCTACCTGTGTGGACAAAAATAGGCTATCTACCAAGCCTCTTTGCCACCCTGAAACAAAACCAAATGCATACTCAAACATACGAAGACTCCAACTCTCAACCAATAGCCATAATTTGGCATCCACACAACTTAATATGATCAATCTAACCAACAAGCATACAACTATCCTAACAATTGCATTGATCAAACTACTTTGCATAATCATAAAACATCAACATTTGCATTCACTAACCAATGATAAACATCATTCAATACGTTAGGCCTTATACAAAATGAGGTATTTCAAATTCAAGCCAACACATTTGGCTCACAAAATAACATGACATTTAACAAAAGAATGAAGTCCTATACATGCCATATTCTCAAAATGCTAAAGCTAACTATACCAAGTGCTAGGGATGATAGTGTGAACAAAACCTCCGACGTCTGATGATCCACGAGCTAACTAGGCGGCACTATAAGAAAATGAAAAATAGAAAGGTAAGCATAAAGCTTAGTAAGTCTATATGCAAACATTTAATACCATAACCAAGCATTGGGCAATTAAAATGTAACTCAATTGTACCAATACTTCCAAGACATAGATTCACTTACTCGTCCCACACCTTACCCGGTATCCTTAACAAAAGTTTACGCACAAAGCTCATCTTCTTAATACATACATTCCCTATACTTATTTATTCCCACAACATTCATAAATTTAATTTAAATGATTCCACAATATACACGTCCATTCAATGAACCATACAAGATAAATTCACACATAGCCATTCATAGTGACGTTAATAATAAGGTGGTTCCGCACTTAGCCCACCATGATGAATAATTTACGGTGATTTCGCACATAGCTCACCTTTATCAATAATTTATGGTGGTTTCACACTTAGCCCACCTTATTCAATAATTTTGGATGATAACACATTTAGCTCACTAATTCCAACTATCACCCGGCGGTGTCGTACATAGCCCACATTTATCATTGTTATATGAAATTTTACCCATACTCTCATTTCTCAAGTTTTCATTCAAAGTCAATAACATTTAACCACATATCATATAAGGCATTTATGAGTAAAAACATTAATAAAAGAGGTATCATTTACATATAAACTTACTTCGGTGCGAAATATGGGAAACGTGGAATTTAATCCGAGACCTTGCCTTTGCCTCGATCAAGGTTGACTCCACGCTCTTCTTTATCTATATAAATGAAATTTCACTAGTTTAGTCACTAATTTTATCTAAACAATTCAAAAACCATAATTTTGTAAAATGACCATTTTGCCCCTAGACTTTAGTAAAATGACCATTTTACCCCTAGGCTTGGAAATTGATTTTTATCAAATTTCCTCATTAAACACGCCTAACCAAACTCTTTTCACTCTCATAGTAGCCCACAATTTCCATTATTTCATGCAATTACCACGCTATTTATTAACTTTACAAATAAGTCTAATTTAGGTGTTTTCCATGAACACCTCTTTACAAAAGTTGTTTATTTAATAACTAGGACTCATTTCATTCCATAAAAATCCGGCTAACAACACTTATTCATTCATGTAAAAACTCTAAACTTTCAACCATTTTGCAAAATAGTCCCCTCATTATGTAGCCCAAGCTACAAGGGTCCCAAAAGTACTAAAATTATCAAGAAAAACCATTGAAATCACTTACTTGTAAAGGAATTGCTTGGCTAAATTTTTAATCTTCAAAAACCCCTCTTTTTGCTGAGTATTTTGGTGGTGAGAAGAAGAAGATGATGAAAATGTGAGGCTAGGCTTAGGCTTAATTATTTAATTGCTAAATATCTCATCTAATGCCTAAAATTTTTTCCTTTTCTCAACCTATTAATCTCCCTTGGCTGGACATGCTCAATTTAATGGGCTTATTTTCCCTTTAGAACCCCCCACATTTTTGTTCTCTAGCTAATTAACACAATTTACTAATAATTCGCAACTTTTCTCCTTATGCGATTTAGTCCTTTTTCGTGATTAAGCCTTCAATCGCGTAAATTAATTCACCAAAACTTTCATGTACTTTTATAAAAATATTATAACATATAATTTAATGCTAAAATAATTTTCTCTAACCCTGGGTAAGTGATTCCAAACTATTCCGACTAGGCCTAATTTCAGGCTGTTACAGGATACATGTCATGTTATAGGGGACAGAAGAAATTATCATGTTCATAAATGGTGTAAAGCTCATGATAATAGATAAATGAAGTTTAAAGAAAAAAAGCTAGTGGTAATGGACCATCTGCCTGCTTATGGAATACAACGACTAAGGAACAAATGATTATTCCCACTAAGTTCCTACGAACTTACATGGTTGTTTCTTATCTTTCAGGATGAATGTGAGACTGCGCCTAGGGGAACAAGGTTAGGACTATGCTAAGGACCAGCGTATCAATTTATTATGCATATAAAATGAGTTAGGCAATGTGTTCAAGCATTAGCCAGTGCATATAAATTTTTACAACGGGAATATCTATGATAAATTAGGATTTCAAGCTAGATTTTTTTTTTTTTTGCAATTTAGTTACCATGAGTTGTACTTGTATTCACTTGATTATATGTACTTATGTATTTTTGTTCAAAGTTTTGTAATTAAGTAAGTTGTAGCCGATTGTAATTTGTATAAGTAGGGTAAGCTTACATTTGTATTGGTACGGTAATACCTAAGATCCGGCTCTGATCCATTGGATCAGGTTTGGGGTGTTACACTTATAGTCAATTATGAGTGTTAATTCCTGTGGATCAGCAAATACGCTTTGGGATCAGTATTGATGGAAGAGTAAAGTTGTAAGCGATACCTTCAGGGATTGCTTGATAAGGTCAAAGTTTAGTTGGTCTCGCATAAAATAAAAGAATTTGCTTACTTAACTGAACAGGCAAAAATGGTTAATTAAGCTATGGCCTTAATAAGATGACTGAACTCTCCTAAACCTTTGAAAAATGAGCAAGGACTTATAGTTCATATCCATTTCCTAAGCAAGCTAGATAGTCTCAAGAACCTTAAAGGTTGACTTCGAGGACTGCTAGGTCAGAGAGAGGCCGAGATCAACAACTGTTAGTGTTTGGGGTAGTATTAAAGGCCCTGCAAGATATGTTAAAGTTTTGAGTTGTGACCTGTACGGAAAAAGACATAGGGTAAGTATTAGAAAAAGATCGTGATTGTTTGAGGAATGATGTTGATTCTCCCTCTACCACTCAAAGGTCCACTTCTGTTGTTAAAGGTTTGGGAAATCCTCATGGTGCTTCTATATCAAACATAGCCAAAGAAGAGGGGTAGAGTCAATAGTTTAGCAGTTTAAGGCTAGGGCTCTAGTGCGAGCATACGTAGTCCGTACCCGAGAAAAAGGTGATGCTAATAATGTTGTAGCATCTATATTCCTTTTATATTCAACACCTATTTATCCTTTTCTTAACCCTAGTTCTTTGTACTCTTATATAAATTCTAGTTTCGTGAAATCAGCGAATTTGATAACTGAGTTGTCAAAAGTAGCAATGGTTGTATCTAGTCTTTTAGGACAAACTGTGCTTGTTAACCAAGTTTGTAGACAGTGTCCATTAGAAATCCAGAACAAATTGTTTCATGTAGATTTTTTTATTATATTGTGATACTCGTGATATTAAGTAATAAAATTTATAAAAACTGATCACACCAAAAACTAACTAATATCACGATTTTAAAGGCAAGCGCACCTATCGAACAGTAGTATAGTTTAGTGGTAAGACCGAGTTATCGTACCCAAGGGAACCAAAAGTACTAATACTTACTTCCTTTCTATTATCTAGCCTAAAAATAAAAGAGGATTGGTTGAAACTAATTCTAAAACTAACTAAAAGTGCACAAAAAGTAAATTGGGGAAAACTTTCGGGAAAAGCTAATTGATATGAGCAATACTTAAGGGAGAATCCACCTAGACTTCACTTGTTATTAACTTCTTGAACTAGACGATTTATTCACTTGACTTGATCCGTAGAGATCCCTAACCTATGTTAATACCTCCGTCGAGGATAAGAACAACTAATCCTAGGTGGTTAATTAAAGTTTCTTTATTAATTAACACCCCTAGGTTGCATTAATTCGATCTATGGATCCCCCTATTAGGTTTGACCCTAATCCGGCAGATTTATGTCGCCCTATGTCTAGGGTTGCATGCAACTCCGCTTAATTATGGTAGATCTACACTTAAAACAGGGACTTTTGCTCCTCTGCCTAAGCACATCAAGTTCTTGAAGTAATACCTAGGATTATTAAATCAAGAATGAAGAACACATAATTAAGAACAATTCAAGTATTTATCATATAATTCAAGAATAAATAATAACAAGATCTGTCTTAGGTTTCATCCCTCTCAAGTATTTGAGGGGTTTAGTTCATAATTAATAAAGAAAACATCTCAGAAGAAATAAGATAACAAAACATAAAGAACCCAAAAACCCCTGAAGGAATTTAGGGAGATCCTCTATCTTGATGTAGAATTCTGGCTTCTGGGATGACTCAATTGGCTTTCCTTAGAGTAATCCCTTACTTTCACTCCTTGTGTTGGCAGAAATACAGCGCTCCTTCTTCAGAGAAAAAAGAGTATTCCCTTAGCGGGAAATAAGCACCACCTTAGAGTTGCCTCCTAGGGTCTTTATATAAAGCTTCTGGGATGCCTTTCTTAGCCTCTAAGCATCCAAATCCAAGTGAAATTCCTCTTCCACACGACAGGGACACGCCCGTGTGCCACGTCTGTGTGCCACGACAAAAGGCCGTGTGAGAGTCTGTCAATAGAGGCACGGCCGTGTGGCCTGGCTGTGCTTGTCGGGGGCTGGACCGTGTGGTTTTCGTGTGGCACGGCCGTGTGGTGACTTCTTGGGCCGTGTCGTTTTCTCATTTTGGCCTATTTTCTCTGTTTTTGGCACGTTTTCCGTTCTTTTCTCTTCCTTATACTCTCCTGGTATAAGATATGAAAAAGAAAGATTTAGAGCATCAATTCTTATAAAATAGATAACAATTCATATATAATATAGGCTAACTATGGGGTGAAAATATTTATAATTTATCGTTTATCAAATACCCCCACACTTAAGCCTTTGCTTGTCCTCAAGCAAAATCTCAATCCCTACTAAAAAATCATTCTTCTCAACCTATAACTTCTATCAATAATGTTTCAAACTAATTTATAGGTAGTCATACAGTGAGAATTCAATCAAAAGAACATTAAATACTCAATCACTTTAAGTTGAGAATTTTATCATTGAAACATAAGTTTTCTCTCTTCTCCTAAGTAATTATCTTTCCATCTTAATTAGCAGAAGTTGACATCCTCACTAAAGGTTCACTTTATTCACTTGAAGTGTTTAGGGTTCAAAATTTAAGCTCTCTAGTCAATCTGAAAAGTTATTACTATAGGCTTGCAGGAAAATCACATCTCCACCACTATAGATTGATATGACACTTCGATCAAAAGGTCTTTGTAGAGGTTGTAACGGGGCTTGGTTAGGGGTGTTGTCACAGGCTGCCAAAGAGGGTTAGAATCGAGATTGAACTTGAAAAATTATCTAGCTAGAAAAATCTCTATCACTTTGGAACATATTTCTAAGGCTTAATTTTTAAGATAATATCTTTTTTGTCTTCCTAGCCTAAAAATAGAAATATGCAAAAACTTATTGAACTATTACAAATTACAATCAAATTTCACTGTATGTATACATGGTTTTTTCCTTTTTAAGGAACAACTCAAATTAAACATAATAACTTGAAAATTTGCAACTTTACAACTAGAAAAGAAAATAAAGCTAGATAATAATTTGACTTCAAATCTCGACAAAAATAGGGGTTAAAGTAATTGAATGAGATTCAACAAAAAATGGGTTATTGGTTAATAATTAGGGGGTGAGTTAAAAATTAGGTTGTTAGGCTCAAGGGGGTTCACTAGGGGTTAAATTATGGCGGTAGGCTTTTTGTGGAGTAAGTGGGTTAAATCCTAAGTGCCTTTATCATCTCAAAATATCAAATCAATGATGTGGTCTTGACGTGTATAATCAAAGCAAGTTCTAGAATAACAAATCAGTATTGACTCACTCAAAGCAATAATAAAAGTGAGCATGAAGGAATGTATGCTCAAGAAGGCTCAAGATCTCACCAGAATTATGGCTTTTGATGTCAATCCTGTGAATTTCAAATCTCAAGATAATACTTAGAATTAAAGAAAATAACTTATGCAAAAATTGGGGTTCTCAAAAATTTCAACTTATCATGCTTGATTTCCTAATGTTTTAGAGTTTGAATCATCAGAGTACAAACACCTATATCTTAATTCTCAACCTATCAATAGAAATCATAAATCAATCAGAATTAATTCCTAGTAGGGGCCTGAGAATTAGTTAAGAACAATGCATAAAGTACGATTTTAGGGATTTTCATAGATAATATAAAGATTTAAAGTAAGCTTCCCCCCCCACACTTAAGATGTACATTACCCTCAATGTACAAAGATATATAAATAGCAAAAGAAGTATAATATCATAAGATAGGGAGAGAATTGAAATTCCCTGAATTTAGGATGAATTTGTTAGGAAGAGTCGGTAATTGTGGCAGGATGGTCCCATTTCCGTTTAAATATAAGCTGTAGAGCTCTTTTTTGAACTACGAAAATATTAATTAGTCATGGGAATTTTCAATAAATAGAGATTATTCGTTAGGGATTAGCCGATATGAAAGAAAAAGAAATAACAGAAGCAAAATAATACTAAGTCCTAGAAACTCTAAAACTCAAATAATTAAGAGAATTTAAAACTAATGAAACTAGAATTCAAGAGAGAAAATGGTTAGAGCTAAAGGAAAAATAAAATAAAAGTAAAAATAAAAAATAAACATAAGAGGAATAGAGATGTCTAATCCTCCGATGGATCATGCGGTGGTGGTGGAGTGATGTTGAGATGCTGACAAATCTGCAGTAAGGTGGCATCGATATGATTGAGGCGCTGGAAGCATTACTGCTCGTACTATGAGAAGCGCTCAGGTAGGTCAGCATGGGAGGCTGCCGCATGGCCTGGTCGTCGGGGTCGTGGTGGCTCGGCCGCCGCATCCTCCTCTGGCGGTGGGACATCATCAGGAATGTCCTCCGGCTCCTCGCCCTCCTGGATGAGGCGGTATTGGAAGGGGTTGCCTCTGGGGTTCCGCTCAATCATCCTCATATGAAGCATAGTCTGATGCCTTAAGGAGACATCTGACCAACGAGTGTGTAAGAGGATGTCTGGGCTGAAGTGTTGAGGAGCCCGAAAAAACGGGCTAAGTGTGTGATGTAAGGCCCCATAGATAAGACGCCTCTACGGTGCCGCTCTGTCTGATACTGCATGGCGTGTGCGATAAAATAGGCTAAGTCAATGATGTGTCCGTTGGCCATGCACCATAGGAAGTAGGCATCATGTGTACTGACGACGCCTGTACTCTCCCGTCTACCTGTCAATGTATGTGCAAGAAGAGCATGAATGTACCTCAAAGGGGGGACGAGGGCAGTCGCCTTGCTGACACTGGGGTTATAGATCTGACGCCCCGAGGCGATCTCTCGCCAACAATCGACGGGCCAGATATGGATCTGACGGGAAAGGTTGAGGAAGTCCTCTTCTTCTATGAATTGCTCCGTGTAGAGTTCGAGTGCAGAGCCGAACTCTGGAACACTAAGTTGTTGCACGAGTCCTCTGAGACGGAACTGTACTGTCCCTGGGTCATCGAATCTGTTCATCACGGTCTGGAGGTTAAAGGTGGAACAGAATTCGAGCATGGGTTCCAGGTATGTGGGTTCCACGATCTAAAAGAACTGTTCCCACGGTTCGATCATTAATAGGGCTCGAACATCGTCCACTAGGTTTATCTGCTCGAGGTCGGCCCAATCTATGCATCGGCCGGTGCAGATAGTGCAAGCTCAGAGTATTTGATATCGCTCTTCCTAGGAGGCTTGCAGAAAACGGAGGAGAGGATGGCGGTTCTCGGTGATGGGCCTCGATGTTGAGCCACTGGGTCCCTTTTATTTCTTTGATGGAGGGACAATGGCTTTCTTTCCTCGTGATGTCGACATTATACCTAAGAGATAGTAGCACGACATTAGTCCTAATAAATCGAAAATCAATAAAGGCAATATGATCGAAACAAACCTAAATAGTTTAATCTATTTACTCAAAAATTAACAAGTTTGGATATAAGGTATATTAGATGCAAGAACAAAAATAGTTGTAAATCAATAATATGAAAGCAAACAATATTTTAAAATTGTTCATCCTAGTGTAACTAATTCCATGCTTTATCCAAATCTATAATCAAATGAAACTAAAAACTGAAATGAATTAAGCAAAAGAAAAAAATAAGAAAAATGAGGAAATAAAACCAAAATTGGGAGTGCACGGTCGTGGGGAAGGGCTGGTCATAAGGAAGGTTAGCACGGGCGTGGGGTTGCTTGCGTAGGCTTGGTGACGGCTGGGAGGCCTGCGGCGACGGTGTATGAAGTTTGGGGAGGGGAAATTTTAGGGGTTGAGTGAAAGGGAAAGTGAATAGTGGCCCTCTATTTATATTTTTTGGGTCACACGGGCATGGCACACGCCCATGTGGCTCGGGTTTAGCCCGTGTTCTTTAAAATCCAGTGGTTTTAGGCGTGTTTAGTTCGAGACACACGCCCGTGTAGGCCATTCGCACAGCCGTTTGCGATCTTGTTCGCACTTCCCACAGTCATATAAGCTTTCCCACGGTCGTGTGCGATGATGTTTCGCTACTCCCACGGGCGTGTGGAAAGGTACACGGCTGTGTTTGATTTGGCAGTGTTGGCCACGGTCTGAGGACACGGGCGTGTGGCTTAGTGCAGGCCCGTGTTAAAGTTGAAAGGTTGCCACAGCCATGTCGCACGGTCATGGTGACTTATCGGTGGCCCATGTGATGCCAATTTTTTTGTCCTATTTGTGCACGGTCAAAGTGCACGTCCGTGTCTCTGTTTAAAAATATCACACGGCCTTAGGCACGCCCGTGTGCTAGGCCGTGTGGTCCTAATTTCTTGCATTTAAAAAGGCTAGTTGCTGTATAAAAAGACGAAAATTTAAATAAACGAAAAAATTACTAAGTTAGTGCTAGGGTTGCCTCCCGAGAAGCGCTTATTTATAGTCTAAGCTCGACTCTGTTCAAGCTTTGTGTTTTCACGGTGGCTTGAAGAGTTGATACTCTTTAGTCCTATTCACAATTTCATTATCAACGTAAGATTTGAGTCGAGTGTGGTTTACCTTGAAAGTGCCGAGTGACTCATGTTTTATTTTGACTGTACCATGAGGGAAAACTTTCATTATCGTGAAGTAGGGTATGTCATTTGTATATTATTCTAAATTTAGGATTCGAAGATCATCTCCTCCTAATATTGCCTTATCTCCTACCTTGATTTGATTCGTTGTTACCTGAGGGTCATCTTGATGATGCTCTGGGTTGGTGTGGCATATTTTGGGTTTTTCATGATAATTCAGCCACTTATCAAGTTCCTCGATCTGAAGCATTAGCTTTTCAGGTGCGTTTCCCTTGGATGGACTTACCTGTTGGTTAGTTGCCTCCATATAGAGGGTATCCTGCACAGAAGGTTGAGTGGTGAGTTCAGTGTTTTTACAGGGGCTCAAAACTTTATTCTCGTCTATAGTTTTAATTAAGTTGTGAGCTCGTAAAGTGATTTTATCATCACCTACTCATAATGTGAGTTCTCCTGTTTCTAGATCAATTTTAGCTCTAGCAGTTGCTAAAAAGGGTCACCCTAGAATTAAGGGTACATTGCTATCCTCGTCAATGTCTAAAACAACAAAGTCAACTGGGAATATAAATATATCGATTTTGACAAGTACATCTTCAATTATTCCCTTAGGTGCCCTAATAGTTTTGTCAGCTAGTTGAATGCTCATCTTAGTTTTCTTAGGGTTTCCAAGACTTAGTTGTTTAAACAATTTATAAGGGATGACATTTATACTAGCCCCTAAATCAGCTAAAGCATTTTTTTCATCTAAGCTACCATGTAAACAAGGGATAGTGAAACTCCCTGGATCCTTTAGTTTAGTCGGCAGTTTATTTTGTAGAATAGTTGAGTAGACTACATTTAATTACACATGAGGTTTCTCATCTAGCCTCCGCTTGTTTGTCAAGAGCTCTTTTAATAATTTAACAGCGTTTGGCATCTGCCCTCCACAAATGGTAAGTTAATGTGTAATTTCTTTAAGAGTTTAAGAAACTTACCGAATTGCTCATCTGTGCGGTATTTCTATAGCGCTCTTGGGTATGGTATACGAGGCTTCTGTTCGTTGATGTCTGGCGTGTTGTTGCTTACCTCTACCTTACCTTTACTCACCTCAGGTTACTCGCATAATTTTGGATCGTCCTTGGTTAATACCTCCTCATCTGTTGTATTTACGACATGTAGTTGCTCTTTAGGATTGGTCTCAGTGTTACTATGAACTCCACCTTGTGGTCTTTCTGATATTAACTTAGCGAGTTGACCAATTTGATTCTCAAGGCCTTTGATTGATGCTTGCTGGTTCTTTAATGCCGTTTCAATGTTCTGAAAATGAGTTTCTGACATGGCCATGAATTTGGTAAACATCTCTTCAAGATTGGGCTTTTTCTCCTGTTGCGGCGATAGCTGTTGAAATCCTTAAGAGGGTTGTTGTCTTTGAATCCCTTGTCCTCCCCAAGAAAAATTGGGGTGGTTCCGCCAACCTGCATTATACTTGTTACTATATGGATTATTTTGAGATCTAAAATTGTTACCCATATAATTGGCTTGCTCGGTTTCTGTGCCATTGTCATAAGATGAGTAGTCTGGAGTGAACATATTTGCCTGAGTTGTGTCACATTGCATCACTGCTTGTGCCTACGTAGAACCAACAAAATTATCAAACTTTTTATTTAAAAGTTCTACTTGGTTAGTAAGCATAGTGACAGTATCAATATTATAAACTCCTACAGCTTTTTTTGGCTTTGTTCTTATGACTTGCCACTGATAGTTATTCAGTGACATCTCTTCAATAAATTCATAAGCTGCTTCAGGTGTTTTATTGTTGATTGTTCCTCCTGTGGCGGCATTGATCATTTGCCTTGTTGAAGGATTCAAACCGTTGTGAAAGGTTTGAACTTGTAACCACAAAGGTAGGTCATGATGAGGGCATCTTCTCAAAAGATCCTTGTATCTCTCCCAGGCATCATAAAGTGTTTCTAAATCCATCTGCACAAAAGAAGAGATATCGTTTCGTAATTTAGCTGTTTTAGCTGGAGGAAAGTATTTAAGTAAAAAATTTTCGGTCATCTGTTCCCATGTAGTGATTGAGCCTCGTGGCAAAGAGTTTAACCACTATTTCGCTTTATTTCTCAAAGAGAATGGAAATAGCCTTAGACGAATGGCATCATCAGAAACGCCATTAATTTTAAAAGTATCACAAAGTTCCAAAAAATTGGCTATGTGTGAATTTGGATCTTCATCCTGTAAACCATCAAACTGCACCAATTGTTGTATCATCTGAATAGTGTTAGGTTTTAATTCAAAATTATTAGCAGCAATAGTAGGTCTAACAATGCTAGTTTGGGTACCAGCCAAACAAGGTTTAGCATAACCATACATAGTGCGAGGAGCTTCTTCTTAGTTTGCTAGTGGCGCGACTATCGCAGGAGGTGGTGGAATGTTTTGATTTGCTTCCATCTCTTCTGTAGGTTCTGGCCTTTATTCTTGATCTTGTTCTAGATACTGTAGGCTTCATCTAATCTCTCTGCGAGTTCTGCGAACTGTCGCTTCTAAATCTTCGTCAAAAAGTAATGGTCCTGCTGGGTTGTTTCTAGTCATAAACTAGAAATACCTAGAAGGAAAAAGCAAAGAAAAATAGAATAAAATAAAAGAAAAGAAAATTAATAAAATAAAAATAGAAAATAGATAAATATAGTAATGGCTAAAGTAATAGAAATCGAGTTTTCTTAATATTTAAGTTCCCCGGCAACGGCGCCAAAAACTTGATACTCGCGATATTAAGTAATAAATTTTATAAAAACTGATCACACCAAAAACTAACTAATATCACGATTTTAAAGGCAAGCGCACCTATCGAACATTAGTATAGTTTAGCGGTAAGACCAAGTCACACGGCCTAGTCACAGGCCGACCACACACCCGTGTGTCTAGGCCATGTAACTCACTGACTTGGTTTTTAATTAAGCTTCAAGGGACACACGGATTAAGCTTCAAGGGACACACGGTCGTGTACTAAGGCCATGTATCATACATGGTGGAGCCACACGCCCGTATGCTTAGCTGTGTAGACGAAAATGGGCTAGTTACAAGCTACATTTCTCACCCAAAATATACACACCTACAATAGCATAAAGGGTACCATTTTCATACACAAATAGACAATCAAACATTACCATATCATGCACAATTCATGCCATTTCAACTTCAACCAATTCATACTCAATTTATATCTATTTACCTAACCAATTCACATTCCAAAACATCATAATTCATTAACTATGTTTCACATGCATAACTTATATCAAATCACCTTACTTTACCAATCAAGCAGGCATCCAAATACCAACCAAAATAAGTATAAACATGGCACATACCAAATGACCATTTGAGCTTTCTTAGCGCAAAATCAAACATAACAAAATATACCATTTTAGAACTTCAACTATCATCAAGTATACCAAACGAATTTCATAACATCATCAACCCATAATATAGGCGAACTAATAAGGCCAAACACATATCAATTTATACATCATTTACAAGCCAAATCTCATGGCTATAAGTTCAACTCAAAAACATACCAAAATACCATATAGCCTATATACCAAAAATGTACAACTTTAAAAGTACCAACTTAGATGTTTGATAGTGCGATGATGTTCCCGACGACACTCGGATCCGAGCTAGCTTTAATTCACTACATAACATAGGGAAAAGAAACACAGTAAGCTTTAAAGCTTAGTAATCTCGTATGCAAATAAACTTAACACGTCAAATGAATACAATTCAACCAATAAGTATTATAAATAGCAAAACATTTATATACCTACACAAACCTTTCCATGTTATACACATGATCACATATCAATTATCAAGCTTCTTCCATTCAATATTCATATGCATTTTGTACATACCTGTATCACTTATTTCATTTATACTTTCATTCTCGTCTTGACTATACCCGTTGAACCATTCGGAATTGCTAAGGATACTCGAAAATCACATATAAATCATACAATCCCATATCCCAGATATGGTCTTACATGTAATCACATATCGATGCCCATAGCCCAGCTATGGTATTACACAAAATCTCGTATCGATACCATGTCCCAAACATGGTCTTGCACGTAGTGTCATCTCAATAATCCTAATGTCATGACATTTGTATCCTATAATATTCCTAAGGTTTGTATGGGACTTTCAGACATCGTAACTCTATCGATTTTGGTTCGTATTCATGACCATTTAGCATTCAATTCAATTCAATAATAAATAAATATTTATAACACAATTTGAGAATGCTTATTAGCATACGAACTTACCTCAAGTACGAAATTGACGAATCAGGTCGACTATTCGATAACATTGCTTTTCCCCCGATCTAAATCTGACTACTTTCTTTCTTGATCTAAATGAATTCAAAATTAGCTTATTTGTTCATCTACTTAGTTAGTTTAATCCAAAAATACACATTTGGGCATTTTTACATACTAGCCCCTAAAGTTTCACATTTTTGCACTTTAGTCCTTATTTTACAAAACACAAAATTCAAACAATTCCTTTAAACCCAAGCTTGGCCGAATTATCTACAGGTCCCTAGCAGCCCAAAATTTTCATTTATTCCACATTTTAACCACTCAATTTACACATTTCACAAATTAATCTCTAAATTGCATTTTCATCAAAAATCACTTTACTAAACATGTATAACTATCATCAAATACTCGATTTTCATCAAAAAAATATCAAATAACTCAAATATTCATCAATGGTAACTTTTAAAATCTTTAACAACTTTGCAAAATAGTCCTTAGGCTAGCTAGTACTAAATGCAATGATCACAAAAACATAAAAATCATCAAAAACTGAACAAAGACCATACCTTAATTAAAGGTTCAAGTTGCTGAAACCCTAAACACATCCAAGCTTTCTTTTCTTTGTTATTTTTAGTGTAAGAATATGATAAAATGAACACAAATTTGTCTTGTTTTATTCAATATACATTAATTCACGAATTACCATTTTGTCCTTTAATTAAAACAGTATAAATCACAGAATATATGACCATTTATGTCTATCTCCACTACCAATGGTCTAATGACATCATAAGAACCCTCACATTAATATTTCATAGCAATTAATCACCTTTCACATATAGAATGCAACTTTTGCATTTTATGCGATTTAGTCCTTTTATCAAATTAAGCATTCAAATGCTAAAATTACTTCACGAAATTTTCACACATATATAATGACATGCTATAAACACCAAAAATAATATTAAAATAATTTTCCAACATCAGATTTGTGGTTCTAAAACCACTGTTCTGATTTAGCTCAAATCGGGTTGTTACACTTCATGAAAAGTCAATTACTATCAAACAGTAATTAAGTTATTCATCACAAAGACAAACAACATGTGATCACGTTAACTTTTCATCTACCACGTAATGCTAATAAGAGGATATCATTTACCTATATCTTAGGCTATCAATTTCACTATTGTGAATGAAACTATGTCCGGCAGAAGTTGTATACCAAATGCACCAACTTTCGATTCCTTTTCTATTTGAACTCAAGCCTTTACTTACATCAAAGTATATGAGTCACACATACATAGTCCGTCATCTACTCAGTCACATATATGTATCTGTCTTCTAAGAGTCATCCATTCTGATACCCAAGACAAGGAGTCTTCCCAATTGAACATGATAGATAACATATTAGTCTTTCAATAGGTATACTCATTTCTAATTGGACTAAAGACATGTTTAGGTTCGTCTACTAATATAAATTGTCTTTTTGTATTACAATTTGACTATGTAATACCACTTAATATTAGTTTAAACATTAGAAAACCAATAAGCCAATATTTGCTTCAATTTTTCTTTGCATGCCAAAACCACATGAGAAAATATACAAAGTATATTAATGTAATGCATGAATTTTTTTATTAACTAATCTAGTGATGCTATTTGGGTTCATGAATACTTTTGTGGCATTCATGGATCTCATGATTCGTATTTTTCAACCTTATTTGGATCAATTTATGCTAGTGATATTCAAGATTAGCAGCTAGGCATGAAAAGCATTTGAGAATCGTATAGTAGTGTTGCTTAAAAAGTAACTTTTCAGAAAGCTCAGTAAGTGTAAAATCTGGTTATCTAAAGTGGTCTTTTTGGGGCATGTAATTTTGGCCGAAGGAATTTGGACTGATCCTTAAAATATTGAAACAATCCTCTAGTGGAATGCACCAAAAAATGTATCAGAGATTTGAAGCTTCTTTAGCTTGGCCTGATATTATAGAAGATTCATAAATTGGATCTTTAAAATAGCTTTGCCTACGATGAAACTACTGCTAAGGAATGTGTCATTTGTGTAGAATAGCTAGTTCCAAAAGAGTTTTGAGAAGCTGAAAACCATGTTGACAAAAGCACCGATCTTGACCTTTCTCGAATCGAGGAAAAAATTTGTGATATTCAGTAATGCCTCGTTGAGTGACTTAAGATGTGTCCTAATGCTAAATGGTAAAGTAATTGTGTATGTGTCTCAATAGTTGAAAACACATAAACGCAATTATCCAACACATGATTTAAGCTAGCTGTTGTGGTGTTTGCTCTAAAGATCTGGAGGCATTATTTGTATGGTAAGAAGTTCACATTTACATAGATCACAAAAGTTTCAAATACCTCTAATCCTAAAAGGAGTTGATTTGAGACGTCACTAAGTCAAATTACTGAAAGATTATGATTGCATAATCTATTATTATCCTAGGAAAGTGAATTTTGTGATTGATGCTTTGAGCTGAAAGTTGTCATTGAATTGTAAACAATGTTTACTCATCTTAATATTTGCGTAGATGATAGCTTGATAGTTGATTTTTAAACTAAGCCTGTGCTGCTTGATCAGATTAAGGAAGCACAGTTTTTTGAAGCTAAGTTAGTAAAAAAAAATGAAGTTTACTTAGCAATGTAATATTGAGAGCTTCAACATTGATATGAGTGATTGCTTCTAATTCTGTAATTAAATGTGTTCTCGATAATTTTGATATGAAAAGAGTGATTTTGCACAAGGCAAATGATAGTCCTTTTTCTATGCATCCTGATAGTGCAAAAATGTACCGTGACTTATGAAAATCATATTGGTGACCTGAGAAGAAAAAATAGATTATTAAATATGTGACTAAGTATTTGACCATTCAGCAGGTAAAAGTCGAGCACCAAGTTTCCACTGGGTTGCTTTAACCCATCGTGATTCCAGAATTGAAATGAGAATGGATTGCAATGGATTTCGTGGTTGGTCTACCAACATCGCCAAGTAAAAAAATGTAATTTGGGTGATTTGGATCGATTGATGAAGTCTGGTCATTTTCTAGCTGTGTGAATCGATTGGTCACTCCAGAAGCTAACTAAAGTAGATATTTGTGAGATAATTAGACTTCACAATGTACTTATTTCTATTATCTCCAATCGAGACCCTCATTTCAACTCGAGACTCTAAAAGCAATTGTAAGAATTATTGGGCACGAGGTTGAATTTCAACACAACTTGTGATCCTCAATCTAATGGCCAATCAAAGTGAGTTATTCAGGTGCTAGAAAATATGTTGCAAGCCTGCGTTATTGATCTCGAATCTGGCTAGGAATGTTATTTACCATTATTTGAATTTGTGTATAATAATAGTTTCCAATCGAGTAGTCAAATAACGATGTATGAAGCATTATACGGTCGATGGTGTAGGACGCTCTTTTGTTAGTCAAAATTGTGTGAAAAAAAGATTAGCATGCCAAAATTGCTTCAAGAAGCAAAAGATTTGGTAAAGTTAATATGAGACAAATTGAAAGCGACTTTAGATAAGCAAAAAACGTATGTTGATCTAAAACGAAAGGATATTCAGTATGTTGTGGGTGATAAGGCCTAAAGGTTTCTCTATGGAAAAATATTTTATGCTTTGGCCGCAAGGGAAAGTTGACTCCCATATATTTTAGACCGTATGAGATCATTAAGACAGTTGGGCTGATTGCCTATCGTCTAGATATACCATCAGAATTGCAAAAGATTCATAATGTATTCTATGTATTTGTGCCCTAATGATATCATTCTGATCCATCTCATATTATATCGGTCGAGGCCATTGAATTTCAGTCTGATTTATCGTATGAAAAAAGCCGATAGACATATTAGCTTAAAAAGTAAAAAAGCTAAGAAATCAGTGTAAACCATTAGTAAAAGTCTTGTGTCAAAGCCATAGAGCGAAAGAAACGACCTGAGAATCAAAAGAGACAATGAGATCCTAGTATCCCCAGTTCTTTCCAAGTAAATTTCGAGGACGAAATTTCTTAAAGGGGAGAATTGTAATGACCCGATTTCTAGTGATCTTGGGACCTCCTTTTTGTAAATTGTGTCCATAAATATTCAATAAAGATATTTACTAAGTTAGTATATAAATGAATTGAAATCCAGTTAAGAAATTTAGTCGAAATTGTAGTTAATTAAGGCCCAATAATTAAATTGTAAAAGTCCAATCGTTATAGATTTTTAATTAAGAAATACTTAGGGACCTCGATTGCAATTATCCCAAAGACTAAAATGGCTATTAAACCATTGTTTTCATATAACTAGTGGCAAAAAATGATGAATTGTTTCAGGTTAATTTAAAAATAGTTTAATTAAAGAATAAAGTAAGGTTAATTAAGATTGATTAAGGACTAATGTTAGTATATAAAGAAAACACTTAGTGGGAAGTTGACATCTTCCTCTCCAGAGCCACTGAAACCATTAAAAAAAAAAGAACAAAGCTTTAGCTTTTTTTGAACATTTGATCACCATCTCAAGTAAGTTCCTAGCCATTTTCTTTGATTTTTTTTATGAAAATTGAATGATAGGAGCTTGATTTAGCTAGCCAATGTATCACTTTGTTTAATTTTTGAAATTTTGATAAGTTGTCATTGTTGAGAGTTAGATGAATTGGGTGTGAAATTGATAGAAATTAAGCTTAGATTATGAAAAAGACTAAATTGTAAAGATTAATTATTAGTTTCATACATTAGAAACCAAATTGAATAAAATGCAAAAATGTTATGAAATTTCGGTAGAAATAGAAAGTAGGAGGTCCCTAATGAATATATGTGAAATCGGATTTTAATATGAAACTTTAGATCAAATGTTATGCTTGTCCCAAGTTTAAGGACTAAATTGAGTAAATTTTCAAATATATTTGGTATTGTATTTGATTGTGAATTGAATGGAAATTGATTGTTATATGTTTGTGATTATATGTAGCTAACGTCGACGCAAAACCTTCGAAAGGGAAAGGAAAAATGAAAGTTTTTAATGAGTCACTTTAAAATTTGGTTTGTATTTCTATGATTCGGGATCAATTTAGTTACTGCATATTCATTACATTTTGTATTATATGGTAATAAGTTGAGTTGTCAATGGTTATTTGAATTGAATTGTTATGGTTGAGTTTGAATGCCAAGATAAGAATTAAATTGAATAGAATAGAAATTTCATGAATTAATTGATATATGATCATTGGTATGAATTTGTGTTGGAATATGCTATATAATATGATGAAATGATGGATTGGGAATTTTGAAATATAAATTAAATCAAATAATGAATTTGGAAATTAGGACAAAGTCGGATATAGTTGGAATGCCATAGGATCAAGATATTGATTATAAACCATTGTTGTCAAGCAACCCAGGGTGACAGATCCGCATATCTGTTCTGAGTTCGTGTCTAGTTAATAGGATTATAAAACATGAATTGACTATTTTGTATAGGAAATGAGTTAAAATGAGCCCGATGGTCGATTGATTATGACCGAGTTAATAAACTCAAAAATAATTTAAGGGATGAAATGATAAGTAATTGTGTATATAATTGAAAATGTATATAGATAAGTATATGTTTACTATTATTGATATGATATGACTACGCAAAAAGTGGATTGAATAAGTAATGGCATGAGAAGTATGAGAAATATGGTAATGGAAGTTTTCAACATGAAATTTGTATATGAATAGGTGTAAATTGAGTTTGTAATTGGATGTATGCATTGGTTAAAATTGTATTATGTTATCCTGAATCATTGAAATACCATTCATCTTTATTGACTAGCGTACGATTTGTTTTCTCTGTGCGCAAGTATAGGCGACCCTTGATGAATACGAGAAGTAGTTCCAGCATCCAAGAAGTGATCCCTGACTTATAAAGTTTTTATAGTCTCGTTTTGTTAAATAAATGGCATGTATCTAGGTTGAGTCAGTTTTTGGTATAATATGTATCTTGTGAACTTTTGGAAGCTAGAATTCATGATTTTGGGCAATGGCAAAATGAAACAGTAGCATAGATGAATTTGGTATACTTGAAATGCATGAGATGATGCTAAGTTTTAACTTATGAAAATGTAAGTAGGTTTAAAGGGTTAAATGGTTACTAACATGTTCATTATTTGTATGTTTGAATGAAATGGTGAAATGGTAGTAATATTTATGCATAAGTTGTGCTAATTGCTTAGGATGGAGTATTGAATTATGGTATTTTGCTTAATTGATTGAATGGAATAAATACCAAATTGGACCCTTTGGAAATTATCAATCAGGTTGAAACGATGTTCTCTCAACATAATGATGAGATTAAGTAGAGTTACATCATAATGACATACTCTCAATGTCGTGACGAGCCTAGCCAGTGAGTTGCATCACGAAGAGGAACCTCCAAAGTTATGGCATCAACCCTGTACCTTGAAACATTTACAATTTGGTCCTAATTTGACCTCAAGTTAGCATTAGGGCTTTCGTAAGCTCGTATAAGACCTAAAATTTATTGAATACATACCATGTGTTTATAAAACTCGTAAATGGATATTTAATGGTAAAAATTGAATGTAATTGGTCGTAATTGTTCCGATAACAAATGTGGCATCTTGTAATTCGAACTTGACAATCAAGTCGGGTATGGGGTGTTACAACATCAATCAAAGCTCTTATTGCAGTTTTTGCCATTTGTGATTTGATAATCCATCAAATGAATGTAAAAATAGCTTTTCAAAATGGTGAGTTGAAAAAATAAATTTACACAGAGAAACCTAAAAGCTTTGTTCTACTAGGTAATGAAAATAAAGTGTGTAAATTGCTAAAACCATTATATTATTTAAAACAAACCCCTTGACAGTGGCATGAAAATTTTGACATGCATTGAATTTCTAATGGTTTTAACAACAATGAAAGTGATAAGTGCATGTGTTACAAATTGGATAATAGTTCACATGTCATAATTTGTTTTTATGTTAATGATTCTTGCTTTTTGGAACAAATCTAGACAGTATCAATGTTACCAAAATCCTACTCACTAATCATTTTGACATGAATGATTTAGGGGAAGTAAATGTAATTCTTCGCATGAGGATCACAAGGGCTTAAAATGGTATATTTCTAGACCAATCTCATTATATTGAATTTTTTAAAAAAAAAAGATATAAGTTTTTGTAACAACTCTATTTTTAGTGATGTTAAAAAATGTAATTTTGAAACCCTATTTCTGTAAACTAAGTTTGGAAGGATGAAATATAAAGATTAATGTAGTTAGTATATATTGAAAATCAGTTAAGTAATTTAACCGAGAAATCAATTAATTAAAGCTTAGGGACTAAATTGTAAAAGTCCAATCGCTATTGAGTTTTAATTAAGAAAATGCATAAGGACCTAGCAGTAATTATCCAAAGGGCTTAAATGGTTATTGATAAACGTTAAATTATACATATTTTTACCCCATGTTTAGCCTATATTTTGGATGAATTATGATCAATTTTGTGCGAATTGATGCTCTTAATCTTCCTTTTTCATATCTTATACTCAGGAGAGCATAGGGAAGAGAAAAGAATGGAAAACAGGCTAAAAACGGTGAAAAATGGGCCACAATGTGTGAACAACACGGCCCAAGACATGCCACACGGCCGTGCCACACGGGTGTGCCACATGAAGATCACACAATCAAAGCCCCGACAAGCACGGCCAGGCCACACGGCCGTGCCTCTACCGAGAAAATCACACCGCCTCTGTCGAAGTCACACAGGCGTAGCACACGGGCGTGTTCTGGTCATGGGGAAGGGGAATTTCACTCAAATTGGGATGCTTAGAGGCTAAGAAAGGCCCCCCAAAAGCTCTATATAAAGATCCCATGAGACAACTTTAAAAATATACGTTTTTAGATACGAATAGAAGCAAGGGATTACTCCAAGGAGAAAGCTGATTGATTTATCTCAGAAGTTGGAATTCTGCAGCAACATAGAGGATCTCCCTAAATCCCTTCAGGGGTTTTTGGTTCCTTTTATGTTTTATTATTTTATATCTTCTGTGATGTTTCTTTTCTTTATCATGAACTAAACCTCTCAAATACTTGAGGGGGATGAAACCTAAGACAGATCTTGTTATTTATTCTTGATTTATTTGATAAATACTTGAATTGTACTTAATTATGCGTTCTTCATTCTTGATTTAATAATCCTAGGCATTACTTCAAAAATTAGATGTGCTTAGATCAGAGGAGCAAAAGTCCCTGTGATAAGAGTAGATCTACCATAATTAAGCGGAGTTGCATACAACCCAAGACATAGGGCGACATAAATCTGCCGGATTAAGGTCAAACCTAATATGGGGAACCATAGATCGAATTAATGCAACCTAGGGAGTTAATTAATAAGGGAACTTTAATTAACAACTTAGGCCTAGTTGTTCTACGCCTCGACGGAGGGTTTAGCATAAGTTAGGGATCTCTACGGATCAGGTCAAGTAAAGAAATCATATAGTTCAAGAACATAATAACAAGTGAAGTCTAGGTGGATTCTTCCTTGAGTATTGCCCATATCAATCAGCTTTTCCCTAAAAGTTTTCCCAATTTACTCTTTAAACTTTCTTAGTTAGTTTTAGAATTAGTTTAAACAAACCCTCTTTTATTTTTAGGCAAGATAATAGAAAGGAAGTAAGTACTAGTACTTTTGGTTCTCTTGGGTACAATAACTCGGTCTTGCCACTAAGCTATACTACTGTTCGACAGGTGCGCTTGCCTCAACGTCGTGATATTAGTTAGTTTTGGTGTGATCAAGTTCTTTATAAATTTTATTACTTCATATCACGCATATCAAGTTTTTGGCGCCGTTACCGGGGAACTAAAATATTACAAAAGCTCGATTTCTATTACTTTAGCCATTACTATATATATATATATATTTATTTATTTATTTTTCTTTTATTCTTATTTTCAGTTTTTATTTATTTATTTTTATTTTAAATTTTTGAGTTTTTCTTTGCTTTTTCTTTTCAGGTATTTTTAGTTTATGACTAGAAACAACCCAACAGGACCACTACTTTTTGACGAAGATCTAGAAGCGACAGTTCGCAGAAATCGCAAAGAAATTAGACGTAGTCTACATTTTCCTAAACAAGAACCTGATCAAGAGCTAGAACCTACAGAAGAGATGGAAGCAAATCAAAACGTTCCACCACCTCCGGTAATAGTCGCGCCACCAGCAAATCAAGAAGAAGCTCATCGCACTATCAATTGGTGCAGTTTGATGGTTTACAGGACGAAGATCCAAACTCACACATAGCCAATTTCTTGGAACTTTGTGATACCTTCAAAATAAATGGCGTTTCTGATGATGCCATTCGATTGAGGCTATTTCCATTCTCTTTGAGAAATAAAGCCAAACAGTGGTTAAATTCTTTACCACGAGGCTCAATTACCACATGGGAGCAGATGACCGAAAAAATTTTACTCAAATATTTTCCTCCAGCTAAAACAGCCAAATTACGAAACGATATTTCTTCTTTTGTGCAGATGGATTTAGAAACACTATACGATACATGGGAGAGATACAAAGATCTTTTGAGAAGGTGCCCTCATCATGGTCTACCTTTGTGGCTACAAGTTCAAACCTTCCACAATGGTTTAAACCCGTCAACCAGACAAATGATCGATGCAGCCGCAGGAGGGACGATCAATAATAAAACACCTGAAGTAGCTTATGAATTTATTGAAGAGATGTCATTGAATAATTATCAGTGGCAAGTCATGAGGACAAAGCCAACAAAAGTTGCAGGAGTTTATAATATTGATGTTGTCGCCATGCTTACTAACCAAGTAGAACTTTTAAATAAAAAGTTTGATAATTTTGTTAGTTCTACGCAGGCACAAACAGTGATGCAATGCGACCCGACTCAAGGAAACACGTTCAATCTAGATTTCGCATCCTATGGACACAGCATGGAAACTAAACAAGCCAACTATATGGGTAACAATTCTAGACCTCAAAATAACCCTTATAGTAATACTTATAATGCAGGTTGGAGAAATCACCCAAATTTTTCATGGGGAGGATAAGGAAATCTAAGACAATAGCCTCCTCCAGGATTTCAGCAGCCGCCACCGCAACATGAGAAGAAACTGAATTTGGAAGAGTTGTTTACCAAATTTATGGCCGCATCATAGACTCATTTTCAAAGCACTGAAATGGCACTAAAAAATCAGCAAGCATCAATTCAAGGGCTTGAAAACCAAATTGATCAACTTGCAAAATTAATTTTAAAAAGACCACAAGGAGGATTACCAAGTAACACTAAGCCAAATCCCAGAGAACATGTCAAAGTGATTACTTTAAGAGATGGAAAGGTCCTAGCCGAGCCAGAAAAGAAGACTATTCCAGTACTTTTAGAAGAAAAGACAGAGGAACCCAAGGAAAACACTCCTTCAACACTCAAAGAATACAAGCCACGTATTCCATATCTGGCAAGGTTGAAGAAAGACCAAACAGACGCTCAATTCGGTAAGTTTCTTGAACTCTTCAAACAATTACACATTAACTTACCTTTTGTTGAAGCAATTTCGCAGATGCCGAAGTATGCAAAGTTCCTTAAAGAAATTCTGACAAATGAAAGGAAGTTGGAAGAATTGGCCACAGTAGAACACAACGAGGAATGCTCAGCTATTCTCTAAAATAAACTGCCGGCAAAACTGAAAGATCCAGGGAGTTTTACTATTCCATGTTTGATTGGTAGTCTAATTATTAATAAAGCATTAGCTGATTTAGGTGCGAGCATTAATCTCACGCCTTATAAAATGTTCAAGCAACTAGGTCTAGGGGAACCTAAACCCACTAGGATGAGTATTCAATTAGCCGATAGATCTATTAAATATCCTAGGGGAATCATTGAAGATGTGTTAGTAAAGGTAGATAAGTTCATATTCCCTATTAATTTTGTTGTACTTGACATGGATGAGGACATTGAAGTACCCTTGATTTTAGGACGCCCATTTATAGCCACTGCTAGAGCTGTTATTGATGTAGGGGATGGCAAATTAGTACTTAGAGTTGGCGAGGAAGAAGTTGTCTTTAAAATCTATGATGCCATGAAATTTTCTAAAGAACAAGATGATTCTTGTTATTTTGTTGATATGATTGATCACTTTGTTCAAGACAATTTTCAGGAACTTTCTCTCACAGACACATTGGAACTGTGTCTTGTTCAAGGTGGGGGGAAAGATGAAACCACCCCCGAAATCGATGAAGTAAGGAAAGAATTGGATTCTAATGAAATCATCGCTAGGCACATAAGTTATGAAAATTTAAAGATGAATGATGAATTGAGACAGAAACCTTCCATTACTGAACCCCCTAAATTAGAACTAAAACAATTGCCAGATCATTTAGAATATGCCTTTTTAGGGGAAGAATCAACCTTACCACTCATTACCGCATCCGATTTAAGCATTGCAGAGAAAGAAGAACTACTCCATGTGTTAAGAGAACACAGACGTGCTATAGCTTAAAAAATCTCAAATATCAAGTGAATTAATCCTTCTTTCTGCACCCACAAAATTTTAATAGAGGATGAATTCAAACCATCAGTGCAAGCCCAAAGACGATTGAATCCCAACATGAAAGAAGTTGTGAAAGCTGAGGTAATTAAACTTCTAGATGCAGGTATTATTTATCCTTTTTCTGACAGTTCTTGGGTAAGCCCTGTACAGGTTGTTCCTAAGAAAGGTGGATTGACCGTGGTGACTAATGACAAAGAAGAGTTGATACCTACAAGAACAGTCACAGGATGGAGAGTTTGCATTGATTACAGGAAACTAAATGACACCACTCGAAAAGACCATTTTCCTTTACCTTTTATTGATCAGATGTTAGAAAGACTATCAAGTCACATGTATTATTACTTCCTAGATGGCCTCTCTAGTTACTTCCAAATCCCGATAGCTCCAGAAGATCAAGAGAAAACGACATTCACATGCCCATACGGTACGTTTACTTATCGTAAAATACCTTTTGGTTTATGTAACGCTCCTGCTACTTTTCAACGATGCATGCTAGCTATCTTCAATGAATTTGTGGAAGACATCATGGAGGTATTTATGGATGATTTCTCTGTTTTTGGTAATTCTTTCCAACACTGTCTAAACAATTTAAAGCATGTTCTGATTAGATGTGAAGAGACAAATCTAGTGCTTAATTGGGAAAAATGTCACTTTATGGTCCAAGAAGGTATTGTTTTAGGGCATAAAATTTCTAGTAAAGGGATAGAGGTAGATAAAGCAAAGATTGAAAGTATTGAAAAATTACCTCCCCCTAGTTCAGTTAAGGCTATAAGAAGCTTTTTACGTCATGCTGGTTTTTATTGTAGATTCATTAAAGATTTTCTAAAATAGCTAAGCCTTTAACTAAATTACTAGAAAAAGACGTACCCTTCAACTTTGACCAAGAATGTCTAGAATCTTTCAAGACCCTTAAGGAAAAGTTAGTCAACGCCCCAATTATGATCTCACCTGATTGGAATCTACCTTTTGAACTAATGTGTGATGCAAGTGATTTTGTAGTAGGTGCAGTTTTAGGACAGCGAAAGGACAAGCACTTCCAGCCGATCTATTATGCTAGCAGGACCTTGACAGCCGCTCAAGCAAATTACACTACCACAGAGAAAGAATTGCTAGCCATTATTTTTGCATTTGACAAATTTAGATCTTACTTAATTTTGTCAAAAGTCATTGTTTATACTAATCATTCGGCTCTTCGCTACCTCTTAACTAAAACTAATGCAAAACCTCGATTAATAAGATGGATTCTATTGTTACAGGAATTCGACTTGGAAATAAAGGACAAGAAAGGAGCTGAAAACTTGGCGGCAGATCACCTCTCAAGGCTAGAAAACACACAGCCCAAGTACCTCGACAAGATAAACGATCTATTCCCTGAGGAACAACTCCTAGCCTTAGTAGGTACGACAGCTCCTTGGTTTGCTGATTTTGCAAATTATTTAGTAGCTCACATAACCCCAAAAGGGCTAACCCATCAGCAAAAGAAGCGATTTTTTGCTAATGTGAAAAACTACTTTTGGGAAGATCCTTTTCTTTTTCAAATTTGTGCAGATCAGGTTATACGAAGATGCGTTGATGACACAGAAGCATATCAAATTTTGAATCACTGCCACTCAGGGCCCACAGGAGGACATCACAGCGGAACTAGAACTGCTCATAAGGTACTCGAATCAGGCTTTTACTGGCCTACACTTTTCAGAGATACCAACAGGTATGTGACCTCTTGTGATAAATGCCAACGAACAGGTAATATCTCTCAGCATAATGAAATGCTTCAGAACTATATACTTTCATGTGAAATATTTGATGTATGGGGTATCGATTTCATGGGTCCATTCCCTAATTCATTTGGGAATAAATACATATTAGTAGCAGTAGATTACATGTCAAAATGGGTAGAAGCCCAAGCTTTACCTACGAATGATGCTAGAATGGTAGTACGTTTTTTGAAAAAACTTTTCTCTCGATTTGGAACACCTAGGATAATCATTAGTGATAGGGGCACACATTTTTGCAATAACCAATTTGAAAAGATCTTGAAAAGGTATGGAGTACATCATAGAATAGCCACTCCTTATCATCCACAAGCCAGTGGTCAAGTCGAAGTGACCAATAGGGAGCTTAAATGCATTCTAGAGAAAACCATAGAAACAAATAGGAAAGACTGGTCAAGAAAGTTAGATGATGCATTATGGGCTTATAGAACTGCTTTTAAAACACCCATAGAAACATTTCCCTATAGACTTGTTTATGGAAAAAACTGCCATCTACCATTTGAACTTGAACATGAAGCATTCTGGGCTATAAAATTTTTAAACCTTGACTTTAAAAGTGCAGGAGAGAAGAGATTAATGCAGTTGAATGAACTTGATGAATGGCGCTACAATGCTTACGAGAACCCAGGACTATATAAGGAAGCCATGAAGCGACGTCATGACAAAAGGCTGAAACAACCTAAGCAATTCAAAACAAGTGATCTCGTCTTACTTTACGACTCAAGGCTGAAACTATTCCCTGGAAAACTCAAGTCAAGGTGGTCAGGACCATTCACTGTTCTAAATGTCTTTCCATACGGCACCATTGAGAAAACAGGGAGGAGCTTTGGCTCTACCACACCCCTTTTTGACACATCCAAGTAGAGTCGAGCTTAGACTCTAAATAAGCACTTCTCGGGAGGCAAACCGAGCACTAACTTAGTAACTTTCTTTTCTTTAAACTTTTTTTTAGTATTTTTCATGCATAAACTAACTCTTTGAATACAGAAATTTAGGACCACACGGCCAGGCACACGGGCGTGCCTTATGCCATGCACACACTTAAAACAGAGGCACGGTCGTGCACCCAGACCGTGTACAAATAGAGCAAAATTTTCCCAAAATACGGGCCATCGATAAATCCCTACAGCAGTGCGATATGGCCGTGGCGATCTTACGAATTCCATACGGGCTATCAACAATGGCCCACGGCCGTGCGACATGGCCGTGGCAACCCTGTAGCATCAACACGGGCTTGCACATATACCCACGCCCGTGTCCTTAGCTTGTGGAAGACACTGTCAAATTTCACACGCTCGTGGCACATATCACACGACCGTGTGAGACACGAACATGATCGCACACGGTCGTGTATACCATCACACGACCGTGTGTAGAACGAAGGCCTGATCTTCCACGGCCGTGGGAACCAACCACACGGGCATGCTCATCGGAACCAGGTGCGCTATAAAGGTCGATTTTCGAAAAACACAGGCTAAACACGACTCCCACGGGCGTGTGACATACCTGTGTGACCCAAAATGTATAAATAGGAGGCATTTTTCACTTTCCCTTTTCACTCAAACCCTAACATTTCTCACTCAAACTTCCCCCTAAACCACCACAAACGCCACCACAGCCCTCCAAATGCTACCATACACGATTTCATCCTTCCCACGTCGTGTAACAGCCCCCACGACCGTGCAACATCATAATTGGTTTTATTTTCTTATTTTTCTCATTTATTTTTGTTTTATTTCATTTTTATTTCATTTTACTTTTGTCTAAATTGTTGATTTAAGCATGGAATTAGGAAACATAGGATGAATACTCTAGAACAATATAGAATCAATTAGGATTGCATGCCACTTAATTGCATTTTTGCTTGCCATTTAGATTTCATTTTATTTTGCCACTTGGACACATATTTGCATGCCATTTTGCCATAATTTCCCTTTATATATACCCATAGTTCTCAGTTTTTGTTATAAGCTTTTAATATGATTAGATTCTACTATTCAGGTTACTCCTCATTTGTTATTTTAGGAACAATATCAATTTACATTTTAAATTATTATCTATTTAATTTACTCTCAATTTTTAGGACTAATGCTTTGGTTATTTTATTTTAGATACCATGTCCTCCTTGCGCGCTAGAAAGACTGCTATCCCCTTCTTCAAGAAACGTAAGGGGCCGGGAAGTTCCTCAGCAAGACCCACCTCTGAGACACGCCATCCATTCCTCACATTCCCGCAGGACTCCCAGGAGGAACGCTATCAGTTACTCCGGGCCCGCACTATTTCTATGGGTCGATGCATCGATTGGGAGGCCCTAGAGCAAATACAATTGGTGGACGACGTCCGAGCCTTGTTTACCACCGACCCATGGGACCAGTTCTTTCGGATTATGGAACCCACCTACTTAGAACTCACCTTCGAATCTACTCTACATTCCACCTCCAGACCGTCATGAATAGATTCGACGATCCCGGCACGGTCCAATTCTGATTAAGAGGTCTTGTGCGACAGCTGAGTGTCCCAGAGTTCAGCATGGCTCTCGGTCTCTATACCACGCAATTCATGGCAGAGGTTGACTTCCCCACCCTTTCCAGGCACATCCATATCCGGCCAGTCAACTGCTGGCACGAGATAGCTCCGGGGCGCCAAATCTACAACCCCAGTGTGAGCAAAGCGTCCGCCCTCCCTCCTTCTCTCAGGTACATTTACGCCCTCCTTGCTCACACCTTGACAGGTAGACGGGAGAGTTCAGGTATCGTCAACACTCACGATGTCTATTTCCTCTTGTGCATGGCCAATGGACACACCATCGACCTCGCATACTTTATAGCGTTGGCCATGCAACACCAGACTGAGAGGCACCGGAGAGGCGTCATTTATATGGGCCCGTACATCACGAGACTAGGTCGCTACTTTGGCCTATTCAACACCGCAGCCCAGACATCCTCTTATACCCTACTTGGCCAGATGTTCTTCCAGGGCATCCAGAGCATGCTACATATGAGGATGGTAGAGCGACGGCCAGGTGGCGGCCACTTTCACTTCTACCTTGTCCAGGAAGGCGAGGACCCAGAGGACGCTGCTGATGATGTCCCACCGCCACCACCTGAGGAGGATGCACCCGTTGAGCCACCACGCCCTAAACGACCCACCCAGACAGCAGCCCCACATGCTGACATACACGAGCACCTGGACTGATTTGAGCAGCGCCTTGATTACATCGACGCCACTTTAGCGCACATATGTCAGCACCTCGGTATCGCCCCACCACCACGAGATCCATTAAAGGATTAGATCCTCTTTTATTTTTATTTTTATTTTTATTTTTCTTTTTCTTTTTATTTTTATTCTTATTGTTATCTTTTATCTTTTATTTTTATTTTTTTTACTCTAACCTTTAAACACTACTCTTTGTTTTTCTAACTTTATTTCCTTTTTTAGGTTTTTTTTTAATTTTTTTCTTTATTTGAATTTTCAATTTTTATTTATTCTGTTTATTTTATTTTCTTCGGCCATCTCCTAATGAAGTAACCCCTATTTATCTTCACCTCCCACGACTAATAAATCCCTTTGCAGTTTCAAAGGAGCTCTACAGCTCAAACTTCTATGCAAAAGGGAGCACTCTGCCATAATTGCCAACTCTTCCTCACAAAATTCATCCACAATTCAAGGAGTTTCGATTCTCTCCCTATCTTATGATATTTTTATTGCTATTTTTATATATCTTTGTACATTGAGGGCAATGTACATCTTAAGTGTGGGGGGAAACATACTTTAATTCAGCATATCTTTCATGAAAATCCCTTAATTTGTACTTCATGCATTGTTCTCTGCATTTTCCTTAGTTTCCTATTAGGAATTAATTCTGATTGATTTATGATTTTTATTAATATGTTGAGAACTAAGAGATAGGCAATTGTACTTTGATTATTCAAACTTTAAAAACATTAGGGAATCAAGCATGATAAGTTGAAATTTTTTAGAACTCTAATTTTTGCATAAGTTATTTTCCCTAATTCTGAATAGTATCTTGAAATTTGAAATTCACAGAAATGACATCAAAAGCCATAATTCTAGTGAGAATTTGAGCCTTTTTGAGCATACATCTTTTCGTGCTCACTTTTATTATTGCTTTAAGTGAGTCAATACGGATTTGTTATTCTAGAACTTGCTTTGATTATACATGTCGAGACCACATCATTGATTTGATATACGGAGATGATAAAGGCACTTAGGATTTAACCCACTTACTCCACAAAAAGCCTACCTTCATAAATTAACCCCTAGTGAACCCCGTTGAGCCTAACAACTCATTCTTTTGAACTACCCACTAATTATTAACCATTAACCCATTTTTGTTGAATTTTCCATTCAATTATTCTTTGATCCCTATTTTTTTTATCGAGATTTGAGTTGAAATTATTATCTAGCTTTGTTCTCTTTTCCAGAATGTAAAGTTTTATTCAATGTATTGTATCATAGTGAATTGTTCTTAAAAAAAAACCCATGTGCATATACAGTTAAAATCAGTTGTAATTTGTAATAGTTCAATTAAGTTTTTGCATATTTCTACTTTAAAGCTACCAAGGCAAAGTTGATATTATCATAAGAATTGGCTTGAGAATTATGTTCCAGTGATAGAGATTTTTCTAGCTAGATAACTTTTTTCAATTCAATCTCGATTCTAACCCTCTTTTGCAGCCTGTGACAACACCCCTAACCAAGCCCCATTACAACCATTAAAAGACATTTTGATCAATGTATCATATCAAATTATAGTGGTGGAGATTTGATTTTCTTGCAAGCTTATGGTAATAACTTCTCAGGTTGACTAATGAGTGCTTCATTTTTGAACCCTAAACACTTTGAGTGAATCTTTAATGTTCTTCTGATTGAATGTTTCATTGTATGATTGCCTGTGGATTAGTTTGAAACATTATTGATAAAGACTGTAGGTTGAGAAGAATAATTCTTTTTAGGGATTGAGATTTTGCTTGAGGACAAGTAAAGGCTTAAGTGTGGGGGTATTTGATAAACGTTAAATTATACATATTTTTACCCCATGTTTAGCCTATATTTTGGATGAATTATGATCAATTTTGTGCGAATCGATGCTCTTAATCTTCCTTTTTCATATCTTATACTTAGGAGAGCATAAGGAAGAGAAAAGAACGGAAAACAAGCTAAAAATGGTGAAAATAGGCCAAAATGTGCGAACAACACGGCCCAAGACATGCCACACAGCCGTGCCACATGGGCGTGCCACATGAAGATCACACGGTCAAAGCCCCGACAAGCACGGCCAGGCCACACGACCGTGCCTCTACCGAGAAAATCACACGGCCTCTATCGAAGTCACACGGGCATGGCACACAGGCATGTTCTAGTCATGAGGAAGGGGAATTTCACTCAAATTGGGATGCTTAGAGGCTAAGAAAGGCCCCCCAAAAGCTCTATATAAAGACCCCATGAGACAACTTTAAAAATATATGTTTTTAGATACGAATAAAAGTAAGGGATTACTCCAAGGAGAAAGCCGATTGATTCATCTCAAAAGTTGGAATTCTGCAGCAACATAGAGGATCTCCCTGGTTCCTTTTATGTTTTATTATCTTATATCTTTTGTGATGTTTCTTTTCTTTATCATGAACTAAACCTCTCAAATACATGAGGGGGATGAAACCTAAGATAGATCTTGTTATTTATTCTTGATTTATTTGATAAATACTTGAATTGTTCTTAATTATGCGTTCTTCATTCTTAATTTAATAATCCTAGGCATTATTTCAAAAATTAGATGTACTTAGAGCAAAGGAGCGAAAGTCCCTGTGATAAGAGTAGATCTACCATAATTAAGTGGAGTTGCATGCAACCCTAGACATAGGGCGACATAAATCTGTCGGATTAGGGTCAGACCTAATATGGGGAACCATAGATCGAATTAATGCAACCTAGGGAGTTAATTAATAAGGGAACTTTAATTAACAACTTAAGCCTAGTTGCTCTACGGCTCGACGGAGGGTTTAGCATAAGTTAGGGATCTCTATGGATCAGGTCAAGTAAAGAAATCATATAGTTCAAGAAAATAATAACAAGTGAAGTCTAGGTGGATTCTCCTTTGAGTATTGCCCATATCAATCAGCTTTTCCCTAAAAGTTTTCCCAATTTACTCTTTAAACTTTCTTAGTTAGTTTTAGAATTAGTTTAAACAAACCCTCTTTTATTTTTAGGCTAGATAATAGAAAGGAAGTAAGTACTAGTACTTTTGGTTCCCTTGGGTACGATAACTCGGTCTTGCCACTAAGCTATACTACTGTTCGACAGGTGCGCTTGCCTCAACGTCGTGATATTAGTTAGTTTTGGTGTGATCAAGTTCTTTATAAATTTTATTACTTCATATCACGCATATCAGTTATTAAACCAGTGTTTTTCATATTTATAGTGGAATGTGATAATGATATCCATTAAGCATAGATTATAATTAAATTAAACCTAAATATGTCTTATTAATTAATTATACTTAAACTATTAAACTATTAATCATATGAATAATTTATCTTTTCCAATTGTCCATGCTAAAGAAAAATAAATAAAGAAAACCTTAAGTTCATGCTAGCATTCGACCATCGAATTGAAAAGGTAATTAAGTCATTTTCTTCAATCTTTTATAGATTCATGATCAAAGGAGCTTGATTTAGCTAGACTATGTATCAATTTATTCAATTTTTAAGTTGTTAGGAAGTTTTCATTAAAGAAAAATTGATGAATTAGGCTTGAAATTAAAACACTATTAGCTAGTGAACTTAGATTATGTTAAGGACTAAATTGAAAATTAAATTAAGTGTAACAGCTAAGTTTAGACCCTAATCCGAACAGTGGTTTCGAAACCACAAATCTGAAGTTAAAAAAATTATTTTAATATTATTTTCTGTGTTTACAGCATGATTTATGATATGTGTAAAAGTTTCATGTGAAAATTTAATCGTTTGTGTGCTTGATTTGATAAAAGGACTTAATTGTAGAAAATGCAAAAGATGTGTTCTAATTTAATAAGTGTTGAATTGTCATGTCTTATTAAGTGTGAGGTCCTTATGATGTAATTGGACTATTGAATTAATGAATTGACATGGATGGACATTAGATAGTGGAATTTTAATGTTATAATTAAGGTTAAAAATGGTATTTGATAAGTAATGTTATTATTAATAAAACAAAGTTAAAATTTAGCTTATTTTTGTTGTTCATCCACCGAATATTAAGAAAAAGAAGAAAGAAACATTTTGTATTAGGGTTCGGCACTTCCTAGCTTGATTAAAGGTTCGTTTTTATTTGATTTTTGATAATTTCTATGTTTTTGAGATTGTTGTTATGTGTTCTAGCTAGCCTATGTCAAGATTTTTGAAATTGTTAATGATTTTGAAAAGTTTCATTGATAAATATTCAAGCTTTATGTTGATTTTTGATGAAAAATGAAAGATATATGTTTGATTTATATGTTTTGTTAAGTGATTTTGGAAGGAAATGCTATTAAGATACTAAATTGTGAAATTTGCAAAATGTGGGGTTAAAATGTGAAATAAATGAAAGTTATGGGCTGCTAGAAGCTATATGAATATTCGTTCAAGCATGAGTATAGAGAAATTATGTACATTTTGTGTATTTGTGAAATTAGGATTAAAATGAAAAAGTATGAAAATATAAGGGCTATTGTGTGAAAATGCCCTAATTATGTATTTGTGGACTAAATTGAATATGTTGATGAATAAAAGGGTTAATTCTGATTGAATATAGATTAAGAACGAAGGAAAACGGATTTAGATCGGGGAAAATCGAAAGTTGATGAATAGTTGATTCAATTTATTTATACCGAATACGAGGTACGTTCATATGCAAATAAACGTGTTTTATGTGAATTATATATGTTTATTTGATATTGAAATGCTATGAATACTGAATGTTCAGAGATGTAAAAGTATCGACAGAGTTGAGATATCCAAAAGCCCGTACGAACCATAGGAATAGTATAGGATACATATGTCATGACATAGGATTTCCGAGATGTGATATCGTATAAGACCACGTCTGGGATGTTGGCATCGATTAGATATTACTTGTAAGACCATGTCTAGGACATTGGCATCGTAGATGATTTCGTGTAAGACCTTGTCTGGGATAGTGGCATCAAAATTTGATAATATGTAAGACCATATCTGGGATGTGGCATTGTATGAGCTTTACGAGCTATCCGAGTATCCTTGTCGATTACAAACGGTTCAATGAGCATTATCGAGAAAAGAACGAGAATGTGAATGAGTATCCGATTCAGGTATGTATAAAATGTATGAGTAAATTTAAAGATGAAATGATGATGTATGAATGATGTTTTGTAAAATGTTCCAAAATGTCTAGTAATACCTCTTAACTCTAGTCCAACGACGGATACAGGTTAGGGGTGTTACATTAAGCTTATTAGATAACTTTGTAACATTAGGGACTAAATTGAAAACTTTCATAAGATTATGTTGTAAATGAAAAGTATAGGGTCCCTAATGAAAGAATGTGAAATTAAATTTTAATACGATGTTAGATATTGAAAAATATTTGTATTCCGTGTATAGTAACTAAATTGAATAAAATGCAAAATACATTGGCAATGTATTTGAATGTGAATTGGACGTAAATTGATGTTTTTATTATTAAATTATCGAACATAGCTAAAGATGACATTAGGTAGCCACGATAGAAGGGAAAGTCGAGAATCATAGACAAGTAGCAAACAATTTCAGTTTGTACTTCTATAATTCAAGTTCAATGCATGTATGCAAGTATGCATGTATGTATGTATGTATGTATGTATAAAATTTATTATTGCATACAAGCTGTTAAGGTAAGATCGTACTTATCTCATGAATTCATCGTGTTTGACGGCATTGAATGCCAATAATTGAATTTGATTTGAGTATCGTGAAATCGAGCATGAAATGAAATTGTGATATATGATATGTCATATAAAAATGGAATGAGATAATGATATGTGAATTGGTTTATAAAATGTAATTGAATTATTAGTACCCTATTAATTGCTCGAGCAAAATCGAATATAGTTTGCATGTCATAAGATTAGATTGTGTACAAGATTATACTTCAATTTATTCGATGATGCACTATGTGCACCACCATATTTGCTTCGGTTAGTTCGATGATGCATTATGAGTGCCAGTATGAAAACTTAGGATTTCTCGATGGTGTATTGAGGTGCCAAAATGGTATGGATTGAAATGAAATAAATGTATTCTAGTTATTATAAATATGGCATGATATATGTGTATTAATTTAACAATTGTGATAGTGTAAGAATAGGTATATAAGACATAAATATGTGAATTAAAATGGTTGAAACTTGATTATATATTGATCATATTCTTATCATGTTAATGTTTTTTCTTATATGACTTAAATCATGAAAGTACTACTGAGCTTATCGCTCAGCGTACAGTTTGTTTATTTCGTGTATAGGTATTTGTAGATCTCGCAGAGAAGAGTAATCCAGCATCTGATCCGTAGCTCGACTTAGCAATGTTTGTATAGTTCCTTATGTTTTGATATATGGCATGTACCTAAAGGTTTGAGTTGATTTTGTAATGTAATTGTCATTATGAAATCTTAAATTGATAAGGTTATTTTGAGTACAAGTATTAAATTGTTAAAATGCAATGAAGTGACTTGTATAAGGTCAAAATGGTTGAAGTTGCTAATGGTACCATATGTCGAATTGAACTTTAAGTTTGAATTGTCAATTAGGTATTGGTTAGAAGGTTGTTGGCATGGTAGCATATGAAATGTTTTAGGAGAATGCATGTTGTTTAAAAAGGAATAGGCATGAAGAATTTGGTCATTGTTTTAGTTTTTATGAATTGGTTACTTTGGAAACAGTAAGTGTAACACTTCAAACCCGGCCTAGATGTTATTGCCGAATCTGGCAGTGTCACATGAAAGGAGTTTGGTTTTTGAAATCCATATGCTAAAACCGTATCAATTCCTTGACTCTCGTTTGCTTGTATCTATTGCCAAAATCATTTATTCATTTACTTAGTTTTCCTTTTAAAGGGTTTTATAGCGGAAGCTTGAAAATGTTGTTTTAAGAAATCAATTCGCATTGTTTAGAAAACCTTTTTAATTGCAGTAAAAATCGTAGTTTTTAATCATCAATGGTAAACCGTGTTTAAAAACGAAAATCCAAATTCCAAAGAAAATCAGCCAAAACTCTAGAGAGTCCAAATTACACAAAAATCCAGAAATAATCTTTAAAGCTAAATTAAAACCATAAATTATTAAACTAGGCAGTGTATAATCGTGTGGTCACCGAGAAGCTCTGCCACACCGATTCGCCTAAGACTGGGGATTACCTGAACAAAACAAACAGAAAAGAGTGAGTTTATGTAAACTCAGTATGTAACCCCCATAGAATTAGGCACACATATAACCAGAAAATCAGAATCAGACAGATACAGATTCAGGCCTAAGCCTGTAACACCCTTAACCCTTATCTGTCGCCGGAATGGGTTACAAGGCATTACCACATTAACTACTAAAAATAAACATCTTAAAGTATATACCGTACTAACTTTATTTATTAGACAATACAGTATATGCATACAAAACATAATCCAATCATTCATGGTATAAGGATCATTCCGTACATAGTTTGAGATAGTTAAGTCATGAACAAACACTCTTAATAATTCGTCTATGAACACATGTGCGCAACTAATGGACCACATCATTTTTTTTAATAAATCAAATACCTAATTCAAGGTACAAATAACCAACCAAAACTACTTCTCATGCATTCATTCATTATGACCCTTGAAACCTAAGATACTATTCATTTGGTTCATTTATAAGGCTATAACCGAATATAAAACAATCCTAAACATATAATTCATTCAATAGTTTCTAATGTCACTAACCAAGTTGATTATCTTTATACAATCAGTATGTATTAATGGTTATAGATCAATCATCAATATAAAATGTTTATATAAGATCACTTACCGCATAGAAACTTCATATTTGATTATAACTCATTTTCATGTACATAACATTACTAAATCGATATTCAACTTTACTCATCAAAGTCATTACCACAAGTAAACCAAACATACAAATCATAACCTATACCATTTCAATAATCAAATTCTACCTCAATCCATATGCAAATGTTGAGCATATTAAAACTTTTATCTTTCCATAGATATCCGAATATACATATATCTTCAAAGACAGCAAATATTCAGACCATATATCAAGGTTAAATTCAAAGCCATTCAAGTAATATTCAACTCCATAATTTCATCATACCATGCATTCTTACTTAGCTAATGAGCAAGCCATTTTCGCATGGCTTGAATATATACATATCCAAAAATAACCTTGCTTCAAAAGGGTTTAGCCTATACATGCCATAATTCAAAATATAGTCTTTCAAAAGTACCGAAGGATTGACAATAATGTGAATGACTTTGATAATGATCCCCAAGCTCATAACGTTCAGCTAAGATCTAAAAAAAACAGAATAACAGAAGCACTCGAAGTAAGCTAATTAGCTTAGTAAGTATTAAGTAATTAAACAACTCCATTAAAAAAATCATATTATTTCTTATAAATCAAATAGTACCATTAAATATACTTTATCTCACATAATTTATCTAGACCGAATATTCATCACATTTATCCTAATGTTCACGTTAAGCAATACATCTCATATGGCTGAATATACACAATCAATATAATCTCACATATAAATTCACATTTGACCATATAAATACAAATTCAATATAAGCTTACATTCAACCGAATCTACAAGTTCCATTTAACATGTATATTTACTTATGCCATAAATGGCTGAAAGTTATACCATATATTCATCTATTCATAACCTAATTTCATGAGGCACAAATTGTTCGATTACATTCGGATACATAACCATCATTCAAATACATTTTACATGCCTTAAATCGCATGATAAAACATATACGTACCTTATTGCGAGCTAACAAAATTGTACTTCATATTTAGTTTTTCCATTCGATTTAACTTATGTAATAACACATCAATCCAGAGGCTCGAAATAACACCCCAGCATATTGCTCGCTAAGTCCCAAATTGATTTGAATACAACGGCACAATGCCTGCTAGGCTTATAGCCCGAAATTCATCACCGGCATAAGGCCTGCTGGACTTTAAGTCCGATACCAATTCACCGGCATTACGCCTGCTAGGCTCGTAGCCCGAAAATGATCACCAGCTTGAAGCTTGCTAGGCTAAATGCCCGAACACAACTTATATATCACAATTCAAGCTCTTGCTCACATTTAACCATATACCTCAATTTTCCACATAGCACAAATACAAAGTAGAGTTTAGCACCATTCGGACTTAGCATTTTTTTTAACACTTTAATTCATTTCGTAATTTGCCATCCGGCCTTAACATATACTAGCATCTCACTTAATTCCATACTTAACAATCAACTATCAAATATATCAATTATACTTCTTTCAACTCACTCTCACATCCGGTCATATATATATATATATATATATACACACAAATAAAGTTTCATTTTCATGATATACCATGTCATTGAGCAAATATAAACTATGTTTAAATTACTTAAAACTTACCTCAGATGTTGTCGAACAATTATTGATCGGCTATTCAACCAATTTCGCTTTTCCCCTATCCGAATTTAGCTCTCTTTGCTCTTGAGCTAAATTAAACAAATTTAACTTATTACAACTCAATTATTCACATAGCTGAATATAACAAGAAACTAAATATAGATCTTACTATCCATACTTGCTCAATTATCACATAATTTTGCTTACCGCTAATCACATTCGGAAATTTTAACAATTAAATCAGCAAAACGTTCTTCCCTCAAACAAAGATGATTTCTTAATTAAAAGTACACATATGGCAAGCCACATTTTTATCCATCTCAAATTACAATCAAACTAAACCGTTCCTTGACAAGTTAACACATTCGGTCATGATATAAACTTCTTTAACAATCAAACATTTACTTATTTTAGCTAATATGAGGTTTTACAAAATAACCTCCATAGCTGAATACCAATTGCCATTAAAACCATAATTATCAAAATCTAATAAGTCTAGAATTCCCTTAGCAACTAGTTCCATTTCAACACATCAAAGCGCCATCAAATTCGTACCTCTTTAATAACCGAATGTCATATAATTCTTAAATTCATCTTTAAAAAAATTACCAAACTTCAAACTCAACTTATAGCTATATATCATTTAAAACGTCAAACACCAATTCTTTATGCAAATAAACCATAACCGAATGCCCTTTTAAACAATTGAGCCACACAAGCAAAATTCCACCATTTAAGCTTACAAATTATAATCACATGGATTTTAACATCATAATGTCCATCTAACATTCATTCATCAATTTCTATCATCAATTTCCAAATTTATAACTTTTTATCCATGATCGAACATATAATCAACACCAATTCAAGAAAATAAAATTCATGGGTCTAGGATAGGATTAATCAAGGAACTCAAAAACATCAAAATAAAATTAAAATAACATGATTTTACCTTGAATTTTAGTCCCCACTTGACCGAATGTGGAAGAGCTTTTCTTTCTCTTATTCTTTTAGTTACGGCAAGGAGAAGAAGAACATGCAAGAACTTTGTTTTTATCACCCTTTTTTGTTTTATTTTATTCAAGTTTCTTATTATGACATAAATTAAATTTCATATCATTATTATTATTATAAAATTCATATAATATCACATACTTACTCCCACTACCGTACATCAATTCAACAAATGGCTTATTTGCCTAGTGCAATTTAATCCTTTCTTAGTAATTAAGTACTCAAATCTTAATATTTAAACATGAAACTTTAGCACATCATAGTTGTCACATTCAAAACACAGAAAAATATTACTTAAATATTTTTCTGACTCAGTTTCGTGGTCCCGAAACCACTTTTTCGATTAGGGCCAAAATAGGGCTGTCACAAAGCCCATTATAGATGCAGATACAGATTTGGGCCTAAGCCCATCCTAGATACAGATACAGATGTACAAATCAGAATCAAAAATCAAATGTCCTACCCTCATCCTCTATACACCATCACCGACCATCCCTACATACCATGTGAGGTTTAAAACACCCATCTAGCCCTACACACCATGTTGTACTGATGCGGCACATTTCAGTTATAATACAGCCATACTGTCAGATAATAGGGGTAAATTGCCTTTCAGAACACTTCCTCCAATATACATCCCAACCCAATAATAATAACAGAAACAGTAACAGTCATGCAATCTAACATGCTCAACATGTTAATAATCAGATAGCAAATAGGCATACAAAATAGTAATCAGACGTGCACAATACTATCATACTCAGTATAGAATCTCAATCTATTAGACTATCATAACATATAGAATAGGGTTTATTTAGCCCTTACCGATCCTACAGTAGGCCTATAGTCATGAGGGACGACCCGTACGACCCTAGAAAAAATTAGATAAATGAGTCCACATACCCATATAGCTTCCCCGTGTGGGCCCACATGCCCAAATTAGCCTTACCCGTGTGAATCACAAGTCCTAGTCCAAAAACCCACACCCCCGTGTGGACTCTCCGTGTGGGCCCACATGCCCGTGTGACCCATACGACTCAATTTGGTCAAGCCTGTGTGGCTCACGCGGCCACCCCTCAACCACCACACAGCTGTGTCTTGTGCACGGCCTCACCTTCGTCGATCACACGGCCGTGTCTCGTACATGGCCTACCACATAACCTGCTACACACCCATGTGATGTCAACAATGGCCTTTTTTGGCTTTCACCGATTTCTATTTTTCTGCGTTTCGAGTTCACACCTAGCATGATTATGCTATGAAACCACTCTTGAATCCTTCAAAACCTATAACATAGCATTCAATCGTCCAATTAATAGTTAATTACAAAATAACATATAACCCAAATTGACACAAAAGACTTACCGAAAATACGAACAACCCCTAGTGCAATTTAGGCTATCCGAACGCAACTTCACTGCTCACTGCCTTCTAATCCTCAAGAAAATAGAAAACAACCTCTTAATTACTCAACCTTTCACCACCAACAAAATATAAATCCCGACAATGCTTTAGAACTTACAAGTTACCAAAAATCATGAATTTACTTACCTGAATCGCGCAATGAAGACGAAAAAATAGTTGGAACAAGGGTACAATAGCAGAAAAAGGGGTACAAAATCGAAAGAGAAAAGAGGAAGAGAAGGCGGTAGGGAAAATAGAAAATTAGGGCTTGAACTTGGGACCTCTTACACACACTCAGAACACATAACCACTGAAGCAAACAGATATTTCTGTCAATAAATTACAAAAGTAGAAATAAAAATTGGGGCATTATAGTGGGTGATGTCGTGACCTGAGACCCCTAATGCTGCAATGACACTCGTTTTTTGTTTGAAGTCACGATGTGGTACCTCAACATATCAACGCCAAATCGATAGTTCAAAATATTTTACATTTTAGTCCTCAAATGGTCTTAATTTATCAAAAGAGCTTTCATAAGCTCATTTTAATCCCCGAAATTGATTAGATAACATGTGTTAATGATGTTTTAAACTTAATAGTGTAACCTATTAAATTGAATCAAAATTGATCATAGTTGTTCCATCAATGAATGTGGCATCCCGTAACTCGGACCCAGCGATTGGGTTGGGTATGAAGTGTTATAATTTTTTAATTGCCCTTACGCTTTCCTTTTGATCCAAAATTAACCAAAAAGAGTATGAAAGTATCATTGGTGACTTTAGGTATACCACTAATTAAACCAAACCTGACATTACTTATGATGTATAGGTTATGGCTAGATTAACAAGTAAACCAAGCTTAGAGTATTGAAATGCAATTAATCAAGTGAAGGGACATTTAAGATATTGTAACAGCCCGAATTAGGGCCTAAACGGAATGGTGGTTTTAGGACCACGAACCCGACTTAGAAAAATTTATTCCGATAAAGTTTTAAGATTTAAGAGGTGATTGATTGCATGAGTAAAAATTTGGTAAATAAATTTTATCGATAAAGTGCCCGATTGAGAGATAGGATTAAATTGCAAAAATTTCAAAATATGAGTTCTAGAAGTATTTAGTGTGTAATTGAATTGCATTCATAAATTTGAGGTCCTTATTTTGCAAATAGACCATTTCATAGCATGATGGACAAAAATACCTATGGAAGAAAAAATTTGCAAAAAAGGCCATTAAGGGCATTTTGGTCATTTGGTTATTAAATGAAATAAAAAGGGAAAAATAAGCCAAAAATGTGTCCATCTTCTTCCCCTAAGTTCCAAAATTCTCTAAGTCTCCATAACTAGGGTTTTCAACTTTTTCAAGCTCCAAGTAAGTGTAATTTAGTCCATTTTTAATTTTCTTTGCATTTTTAAAATCCTTGAAGCTTAGGGTTGGCTGTTATAAGTTGTAAAACATGTGTATAAGTTGTGGAATATTGAAAATTTTGGGCTATTATAAGAGAGAAATAGGGTCGGCTAGGTTTGAGAATGAAGAAAAATAGGTACATTTCATTTTACAAGCCTAGGGACTAAATTGTAAAAATTGACAAGTTAGGGGTAAAATGGTAAAAATTACCATAAGATGATTTTGTGCCCAATTGAGCAATGTGTGAAATGAATAAGCTAAATTTGGTTTTATAGATCAAGAACGACGAGGAAACGACCTTGACCGAAGAAAAGGTAAGGTCTCGGATTAAGTCGATAAATGTTGTATTTTGGCTCAAGGTAAGTTTATGTGTAAATAATGAGTCATATTGATATTTTGATTAGTTATCTTAATTATTCTAATATTTGTAATCTTATAATAATTTGTGAATTGTATATGAGTATATATATTGACAAATAAATCAATAAGTGAGGAAAACTCGATTGAGCCTTAGGAATCGACTAGGATATGAGTGACATGTCACTAGGAAACCATTGTATGAGGTCGATCATTTATGTGAATTTCGGGTGCTGGTTTAGTTCGACTACCAGCGGCTAGGTAATCCTACATTTGTTACGGATACCTGTCAGCTTGTGTGAGCAGCACTGAGTTGTTTCGACTATATCGTCAACTTATGTGAGCAAACCCGTGAATAGCTTATTGTTGAGCCCATATGTGATATGTGATATGTGGTAGCTTCGGCTACATACCATTGGTAGCTTTGGCTACATTATTTGCGACACTTGTGCTTTTTTTTTGTATCCTTTAGTATTCCACATGGTTCAATGGGTATTTGATTCGAATAGATAAAATGTGTATGTTTGTAAAAGATTTGACCGTGTGTTAAGTGTGTGTATGTGCTAGTTATGTGAAATATGATATGTGTACTAAGTGCTTAAGTATATATTGATTTATGTAGTAAGACCATTGAGTAAGTTATAAGCTTAATTTCAATGTGGTAATAAAAGAACTTATTTTTTTTGAATTTGTATTATTGGTTCAAATTGCTCATTCATTTACATATAGACTTACTAAGCTATATAGCTGACCCCCTTTCTTATCCTTTCCCTTATAAATTCATCAAGCTAAATCGTGGTTCGGCGATCAACAAGATTCCATCAACACTATCAACAAGCATTTTGGTATTTCGTTTAAACACCTAAGATTATGGCATGTATAGATGGTTTATTGTTTTGGTTATGTGTCATAGTCCTTTTGGGTCTATTTGTTGATAGTAGTGTTTTGGTACTTTGGCCATGAGAAATGAGCCATGAATGGTTAAGTCATATTTTGCCAAAAATTGTTGTAATCTATTAATGTGCAAGCTTGCATAGCAAATGAAAAATGTGTGCGGATGTGCATGCTTGATGATAGATCAAGTTAGTGTGTGGATGGTTTAATATGTATGTTTTGATGGGTTTTGATGTTATAATGTGAATTGGAAAAATTGGTTGATATTGGTATGTGTTTCAAGGTGGCAAATGGCTTGGAAAATAGCCTATAAATGTCCACACAGGTAGACACACGGGCGTGTGTCTAGGCCGTGTGTCAGCCCATGTGCGTGTTGATAGGCCGTGTGTCCTTTGCACCTGAAATTATGAAAATTAAATGTTTTGTAGTAAACACACGGGTGGAGACACGGCCGTGTATCTCGACCCTGTGATATATACGGCCTACCCCACGGACGTGTGGCTTGACCGTGTGACAAAAACTTTGCGATGACATCATAAACAAAATACCCCAATATTTCACACCGGGTGAGGACACGGGCATGTTGAGGCCGTGTGAAGAACATGGGCAAGAGACACGGGCGTGTGCTCGACCGTGTAAAAACCCCTATAAGTTCGAAATGAAAAATAATTCCGCACAAGCTAGGGACATGGGCGTGTACGACCAAACGGCCTGCCCAAATGGGCGTGTCCCTATCCCGCACGGGCGTGTGCCTTGTTTTAAGTCAAATTTTTATAAGTGTTCGAAAAGTTTCGGTTTGGTCCCAGATCATACCCAATGTATCGTTTCGGCCTCATAGGTCCATAATGTGGATGTTATATGTATGAGTGAAAAAGTTTTAAATTTTACGTGAAATTTTTGTGTCGAAATCAAATGATCGTACGAGTGTATGTTCGGTAATGCCTCGTACCCGTGTCCGGCGACGATTACGGGTGAGGGGAGTTACAGATATGGTCTATTTTATCAAAAGCATCCTACTATGCTTGAAGGATATAAAGATACTAATTGAAATACATTGGCTAGTGAGTCATTATCTATCACTAGTTATGTGTTTAATTGGGAGGTAACATTTGTTGGAAATATAAAAATATCAATAAATTATAACAAACTCCACCATAAAGGTTGAACTTATAGCATTGGCCTTAGTTAAGAAGCATGTTGATTACAAGATTTTGTTTTACTTGAAATTCCAATATGGAAAAAATCAGTGCCACTTGCCTTGATTCATTGTGATAGTATTGCAACAATTGGAAGAGTAAATAACAAATCTTACAATGAAATATAAAAATATAACATACCTATGTGAAATCTCATATAACTAAGGGTGCCATTAGTTTTAACAATATTTGAAGTAATGATAAACTTGTAAATCATTTGACAAAAGCTCTAGCTAGAAAAAGATTTGGATAGCATTGAGAAGGGATAAGACTAAAGCCTAAACAAGAATAAAAATCAACTATGAGGATAGCCTGCACAGTGATTGGTGATCCCAACAATTAAGTTTAAAAGGAAAAACAAATCATAAAATGGGAAGATGACATGCACATATAAATAATATATATAAATCCCTCTATATAATGTGATGTTTGGATTCTATAATAGTAATAGAGGTTGAATACATTTATAATCTTAATGAGTTCTATAGGTTGTTTGAGTGGGATGTATAGTCATAGGAGCATCCTTGATAGCGTTGCCTATGTAACTGTGGAACTAAAGTTTGTTTCCTATTAAAATCAAGGTTTGTTCTTTAGAACACTCATTATAATTGAGATAAAGCAGATGACTATTTCATGCTAACTTATAAAGCTTGTTGCAAAGCAACCTTAATTCAAGACTTTAAAAATTAGTACGTAAAATATTTTATTAAATTAAGTGTGTCGAAACCATTTTTAAGTTTGAAAAAACGGGGTCGACTTTAAAAAACAAAAATGGAGTCGCCACCAAACTCTTTTTGCTTTGGTGTGATCAGATCACCTTATAAAATGTTTTATTTCAAAGCATTGATTTTGGCCTACGAAATTCAAGAAAATGGGTTCGAGAATCGATTACGTACGAGGAAGGATTAGCACCCTCGTAACGCCCAAAATTGGTACTGAATTGATTAGTTTTTTGTCCAAATGTCGAAAAGTCGAAAAGATTTTAAAACATGATCCTTTTTTAAAAAAAAACTTAAACAATTTGAGTTGAAACTTGAGATTCCTTTGTTCTGAAAGAATACAAACATCACATCCAGCACGTTAGGACACGAAGTTTTAAACCCTCGTAACTAAAATCATCTCATGATTTACGAAATTCATTAAAAGGATATTTAGTTATTTAGCCAAACGGAAAATCGAAACCCAACATGTTAGGGCACTATTTTCCGAATTTCTGAACATAAAACATTACCTTATTTTAGAAAAACTTTTGGATAAAGTGTGGTAATTAAATAATGTAGATTTTTTTTAAACCATGATTTGAGTAAAATGTTACATTAATACCAAAGAACAATTTTTCAAGAAAATATAAAACATACTAACATAATCGATTAAATAAAAAATAACATAGCAGATAATACAAGAAATAAAAATAAGGTTATAATGAATAAAATAATGGATTTTAATTTTAAAAATATGGACAATCAAAATAAGAAAAAATATAGAGTAGATAATAACAATTCAAAAATCTATATAAAAAAAGATATAAAAATTTATTCACAAGATTAAATGTACATGAAAAATAAAGTGGGTAACTTATGCAAAATAATTAATAAATACTATAACAATTTTTTAAAGAAATGATATGGTTAAAAATTAACATGGATAATATATATAATAAAATAAATAATATATTTCTAAAATAAATAAATAAAACATATAAAACTTTACTATAAAGAAATATATAAAGGAAGATATGTATAGTAATATAACAAATAGACTTTTTAAAATAAATAAATATAATACGTAAAATTTAGCTATGAAGAAAGATATAAGTGAAAATATATATAATATAATATCTTAAAATAATATATTTGAAATAGATATTGTATGGAAGAAAATTGGTGTTAATAATAAAACAATTTAAATATTATTTAATATACAAATTTTAAAATAATATATATAATATATAATAATATACAAATTTTAAGATAATATAGAATCTAATAAAATAGCCTAATATAAATAATAAATAATAATAGCTTATTATGTATAATATTGAAACATTTAGAAATAAAATATAAATATAAATAAAAAGAACTAAAAAAAAAAAGAAATAGTGATTAAATTAAAACAAAAATAAAATTCGAAATGAAAGTGTAAAGGATCAGATTAGAACACGAGCCACACAATAGGGACTTATTGGGCAATTATGCCCTATCTCCTAAACGGCGCCGTTCCAGCATCTGCCTTGAAATGGCCTTATGGACTAAATTGAAACAAATGCTAAAATGCAGGGCCAATTTGAAAGTAAAGAAAGATGTGATTGGACATAATTGCAAAATGCAAAAATGCGGAAGGGCCTATAGGGAATTAGCCCTTTTAACAAAAACACGCGGATCCTCTCCGAATAATCGGGTCAACGCACAGATCCTGGCCCTTAAACGACGTCGTTTTGGTGCTTATTGAATTAAGCAAAAACGGCGTCATTTCTTCGTTGCTATATAAACCAAAAATCAGCCCAAAAAAATCATTTTAAACCATTTTCTTTAAAAAAAAAACAAAGCAGAGCCCGGATGCTCTCTCCCCTTTCTCGGCCTGAGCTCCGGCAACGGTCATCAGCCACTGTCTCACGCGCCTCACATGCCTCCGTCAACTCTGCCGTATACGACTGCCGGAGTCTGAAAAACTCCGTTTTTCAGTGAAAATCGAAAGGTAAATCCGTTCTATCTATTTTAGTAGTATTTTTGCATGAAAAAAAAAAACTTATTCATATATATTTAAACTGGAAAACGAAAAGCAAAATAGAATAAAATAATCGGGAATCACCTTTGTTTTGATTATTTCTTTTGTGTATTCCCAAAAAAAAAAAAAAACCCCTTGTACATATTACAACAGGATTTTTATAGCCCAAAAAAGAATCGAATACAATAAATGTATTATATTTTGCCATATTTGCCTTCTTTTGCTGTGGTCTTCTTTCTCTTTGCAGGTTAATGACGAGGATTTCGGTGGCAGAAGGGCATGATCTGTGCGCTAATTGCGGCGCGACTAAGGGCCTGTGCTGGCTGCGACGCCTTAGGGTTTCAGAAACCCTAGGATTTCTGAAACAACTAACCATTTGGGTCTCTCGGGCCTGGGGCTGCTATTGGGCCAGGCCTGGATTTTAATTCGGGCCTGGGGTAATTGGGTTTAGGTTTAAAATTTTGGTTTAGTTTAGTATTGGGCTAGGTTAGAATTTTAGGCCGAAGGGATTTAATGTTTGGGCTACGGGTGTAATGGGGTTTTGGGTAGTTTATTTTGGTGTTGTAATTGGGTTGTAAATGGACTATAAAAAAAACTTTATTATTTTAATTTAAAATTTACTTATTTTATTTTTGTTTTTGGACTATGTACGGGCCCGAATAAATTGGGCCTATTACAAAGTGAAAGATTGTTAATCTATTTTAATTTTAAAAAGCAGCACAAAACACACTTTTAATAACTTCTAAACAACTACAAATTATTATTTTAAATTCTATAAACTTATAATTTGTGTTACTTTTAAGTTATTTAATAATAGTACATTGATTTATATTCTTCACATCAAGGCATCCCATTTTCCAAGAAAGAAAAAGAAATTTTCTTTTTTAAAAGTTCCTTTTGAAATTCTAATTAATTGGATGAAGAAAGTTTCTACCTTCTAACTTGTGTGCAGATTAATAAAGTGTATAATGGATGATTGTGCTTGTTGTATCCTAAAGAATGACGTGCAATAAATTTCTTTGTAATAGTTATTATCACTGAGAAGGCGTGTATAGGTTCAAGAGAGAAACTTAATCTGCATCTCAATCTCTATCACCCTGTTTTAACTATAAGAGTCGTGATAGTTTGGTAAACAAATTGATCCTATACTCTTATGCAAAAGAATTATTGCCAACATTCTCCATAAAAAGCAAACACAATAAATTATATTTTTCTACAAAATATATTTAAGCTTTACGCTTTGAGAATTATAATTTGTCTTAAAATAACTACATTATCTTATATAAAACTAACAACAACCAAAATTTAAAGTTACATGTATGAGAATTGATAGTGAAACGTTGGGAATACGAAGAGATACAATGAAGCTAAACAGGATTTAAAACATCGATCAATTACAGTTTGATGTCTTGAAGTTCATTGTTTTGGCATGAACAGGTTTTGTTGGGAAAACAGTTCAAGTTGAAATTACCTGAGCTGACTCATAAAATATAAGAGGGAATGAGATTAAGAAATTATAACCAATTATGCATCAAGAGAACCAAGCCAATAAACCTGGGAGACTTCAGTCTTCTAGACCAACATCAGCCAATGCAGTATAATAACCATGATTTACCTAAAAGTTTGCAGAGAAAATAGAAGCAGAAAAAAGTATAAGAACTGAATTTTGGCGTGTTTTAAATGTAGTTCATGTCATAGAAGTTACCGAAAATCAGGTATTACTTCAAGCAAGAGTTGAAAACTCTCGGCATATACACCCAACGATTGCAAAATTTGAACGAAGAAAGTCTTTCAAGGTAGCATGGAAAAAAACAAAAGATTTAAGAACGTATAGAAATTTAAAAGAGATCAGAGGAATCAAAGGGAGAAAGAAGTTGCAAGAAACATCACCACCAAAGGCAAAGAAGACGGTTGATAGGGCAGTAGATGGAGAGTTGACGATTGTTTACAACGAACATTTCTCCGAAGGGTTAGCACTCTCTAGAACACGAGAGAGAATTTGTACCAAAATTCATTCTTCAATAAGTGTCAATTTGGTTGAATCTAATGAATAGGGTTGTAATTAAATAGAGTTATAATCAGTAATTTAATTATTTGATTGAATGAAATAGAATAAAGTTATAATAAAATTCTTTTGTTTAGTTGAATGGAATAAATGTTATAATAGTATAAGGAAAAAGGTTTCAATTACCAAAGTATCATTAACAGAAGTAGATGATTATTGTTATTAAATTTTAATAAGGTTATTGTTAAATATATTTTAATAAAAATAAAAATAAATAATTAAATCATATTTTAACATAATTATTATTAAATACAATTTAATAAAATAATATATAATTTAATAACATTCTTAATATAATTATTAATAATATTTAATAATAATTTTAATATAATATTATTATTAAGAAGATTTCAATGCCTAATATATTTGCTTCAATCTAGCCTCTCACCTCTTCTCTTACAAAGAGGTCACAATCGCCAATATAAAATTGAGTTTAACATCCCGTATGATAATCCTCTAATAATATTTTATTTTAATAGTCAATTTTAATAGAAAACAAAATTTTTGTATTCTATTAAATTTTTATATTCTATTTTATCTTTTATAAGAACATGATAATAACAATCAATTATAAGGTATACTCTTTAATAAATTAATTATTTATAGCAATTTTTTGGTGAAATAAAAACCTTCAAATTTTAAATAAAGTTATTGAATTTTAGTAACATTAATTCTTTTCATATGTGAAATAAAAAATCAAAACTCATAATCCTTTGTTATTCAAAAACTATAATCCTTGATTTTATGTTATTCAAAAACTCATAGTTCTTTATATTATTCAATAACATAAAGAAAACTCGACATAAATACAGAAGGAGCTAAGATCCGTAATACCTTTGTCTCAAAAGCCATTCCTCATTTTATGTTATTCAAAAACTCATAGTTTTTTACATTATTCTCGTATAAGAAATAGCAAATTCTCTCCATAGCATTGGCTTCTCTTAAAAAGTCAAACTCATGTCCGATCTTGACAACACAAAGGATAAATAATTAACGACATACAGAAGAAAAAAGAAATCCAAATCCAAGTGAAACGATACTCGCAATTTACATAATCCGAAAAATACATAAAAGAATGGTAGATGTGTTTTGCAAGGAACATCAGTGTGAATACAGATACTTGTTTTTCCATTTCCTTAGTAACGGAAATCAGATCAAATTTGATATCATTCTCCTGAATAAATAGTGCAAATGCTTGCAAGTTACGGATGTCGATCATCATAAGATCTTGGATTCCCGGATGTTGCACCTACCATAAACTTGAATGGTCAAAATCACATAGACATATGAGGTTTTAAAATCATTTTCAAGGGGACTTACCTTAACAACATCATCGATCCTATCACCTCTCAATCCTGCTTGATGAACCTAATTTAGATACAAACATAAGTTAATGTATATTCACTTGGTTCTTGTAAGCATTATCCTATTTCCAGAACCCAAAAACCCCGCAAAACTGTTAAACTTTATGGTAGCATTAAAATAGCCAATGTGTCATGTCCTGCTGTATGTTGGCAAGCATGAAGCTTATTTAATGAAAATGTTCAACCTTCAAAGATTTTATATGTTTAAATACATAAACCTATACCCTTCCCAACATGCTCGTATAAAACTTCAAGCCAGGTAAAGAAATGAAAAAGTAATACCTCTGCAATTGATGCAGAACCAAGAGGATTTACATCAAAATTCTAAAATATTTCACCGATGCTTCGACCAAACTACTCTAAAACAAGTTGAACAGCACCAAATGTCTTAACATATATAGAAAACAATATGAAACAAAGAAGCACATTTCTATTAAATTATGACACTCTCCCCTTATAGAATTTTTTAATGAAATAATTCAATAACTCATACCATACAAAATAACCTATCCAAAGCCAATTTAATGCATTCGAGTCTTGACCAATGTCAAATTATAAAACATAGAGAAATATAATCCACAAACCTTGAAAATTGAAATCATCAACGAGCTCAAAGCATTCCACCAAAGGATCCTCAGGAAGAGACCTGCAATACGACTGGTAAGTTCCCCTACACACACAAGTTGCTGAATCAATACAAGTATCCCCCCAACACAAATAAAAAAAAAATCAACCATGCAAATAAACAATCAACAAAAATAAAATTCACCTCCAATACAAAAAGATAACCTTATATCCAGCCTTGATAAAATACCTACAAATAATCATTTTTACGTCTCCAATATGCATGTTTAAATGTTAAAATGTTTAGAAATCAACTAGTAGAAATCGTAAACTTTCAGATTGTTTACCTGCAAAATAAAAGCAAAATGACAAATTAATATAATTCCAAAATAAGCAACAAGCTAGTTGCGAAATTTTTACAGATTAAGAAACATACAAGGAAAATTCAATGGGAAACAAGAAATAAATCTTAAAATAAATCAATTTTTTTATTTCTACAAATTATTTGGTTCATCTAAAAAAGCGTTGGCAAGAGTAATAGTTAAGGGAAAACAAGGTCTAGAAAAAAATAAATTTATTTTTTAAATCTTCACATTTCCTGAGAAAAAATCATACCTAAATTAAGCCAAATTCGGGGAAACAAAAAATCTTCCCAAAAAAAAAAAAGCAAATCTTTTAAAGAGAGATAAAGATGAAGAACAAATAATATGAAAAATTTAACATAACATACCTTTAATCAGGATGAACAATCTGAAGTGAGTGAGCTTATGCAAATCGTTGATTTCAACTTAGGTTTCAATTTGGGGAAATAATTGGGGAAAGCAAGAGGGGACATTTTGGTCCAACCATGGTTTCATTTTCATTCTATCCTAAATGGAATCGCAATTCTTAACTCATGTGACGGAATGGCTATTACGGGTCTTCTCGTAATGCAGCCGGTTTCCATTACAAGCCGATTCGCCAACACCCCCAACGAAACAAAGTAATAAATCGGGCCTACCGAATAGACAAGTAAAAGTTATGGGATTACACCCAACCAAACATGATGTAATTATTTCTTAAATGTTTCATTCCTTTAAAAATCTTTTTTTTATTTTTTTTTTTGAATTTTCTAATTTTTAAATAACATTGAAGTTTTTTAATAATTTTATCTTTATTTAATTTATTATATTTCTAAAAAAATCTATCATTTTTTTATTTTCTATTTTTTAAATATTTTTATTTTTTTTATTTCTTATAAGTTTTAAATAGAATTAGACTAATTTGACTGAATATGTAAATGTTAAGGACTAAATTTAGTCTTATACCAATTAAATATTTATTATGTCACCCTTCTATAAATGATTTAACAAAAAAGTGACAAAAATTAATCAATGTCTAACATGTTAGACGAAATTGAAAAGTTTAAATAAAAACACACCAACAATAATGGGATTTGAGTTGTAAAAGTTAGAAAATTATTATTTGAATAGTAAAAATTAGCAATTTATGATTTTAAAGTATTGAATCGAATCAGGTCGAACAGTTGAATCAAGAATCAAATAGGAAATCAATCTAGAGATAAGTTTTAAACTAATTAACTTAAGAATCAATACAAAACAATTGAATCAAGAAAAAATTGATGGAAAGAAATGGTTAAATTGATTCTTTTAATTTTTTAATTTTTTAACCGAAGTGATTAAACAGCTAACCTGATAGATTCAATCATCAATCAGATTTAAAGTTATAAATTTCATCTCAATACTTACAATTTTGTAAATGGTTACCATTTTGTACCATTCTTTCCCATCTACGCTTTTTCTCGCTTGTGTTGTAGGCTTAGGGTTTGCAATTCCCATTTTAACCCAACTCGCATTTGTTACTTGGGTTCTAGATGGAAAGTACAAAAGAACATAAAAAAATTTTTAAGTTTCTTTTATTTTTAGTGAAAAACCAATAGATTTTTTAATGATAAAAAAAAACCAAAGGATTTATTTATTTAAATAAATATGTTTTTCTTCATCATGATAATTTGACCGGGCCAAGTTGGTCAATCGGACCGAGAATTAATTAAGATATCAATTTAGAGAAAGACATTAAATTAATTGATTCAAAAAATGATATGGGATTAATTAAACCAAGCAAAAAATCAGATGAATCCAATAGTTGAATCGATTTTTAATATGTATTTTTTATAAATTATTTAATATTTATTTAATCAAACCGGATAGACTAATTAAATCGATAGTATGAGTGATCTAACCATTCATCCAAACTAAAAAAACTTTTAGTCAACAGTTTTATTATCTCCCAAATTGAATTAAAGAAATAGGAAAAATTATAAATTTGTTTTTGGAATATTTTTTATAAATTTTCCATCTCAAATTAATAGTTGTAATTTTTATAAAATATTAAAAATGAATTTTGAGAATAAAAGAACGAAATTTTATATTGAATCTTATTTCTGATGGAAAGTGCTTATTAAAACCATTTCAAAGAAAAGAGTTAAACAAAACATTACTTTTTAACAAGGAACAAACTATACATTAACTCTTAACAAATTAACGAAATACAAATTCATATACCATCTAAATAAAAGAAAACAAATCAACTACCAAGTGTTTTTGGAGGACTACATATTAACCCAGAATGAACTAAAATGATCCCACCTACTCATGTCAGACGTAAGTAACTAGACGATTGGAGATGTAAAATAATGTTTGCCAATGTTACTCAGATGAGTTTGGCTCACACGGATCGCATAGAAAAACTGCTCACCGTAGTCGACCTTTTTTTGGAGATCAAAGTTGCTATTTTATAAATAAACCTCTTAACAAAAAAAAAAAAGACTTTCACCGCAATTGACCTTACTCCAAAAACGCTTGAGCAGTTTCAATTCCTCCTGCTCTCTAACAAAGTTAACAAAGGAATAAATAAAACCCTAGCTGGACAATTTACAAAAAAGTAAAACCCAAATGTATTTACAACTGACCCAACGTCTCAAAAATCCGTTATGATCTCTCAAAAATAAGTCCAGATTTCTCAATCTTCTACTGTCTGAATCTCACCCATCATAATCCGGTTGCTCACTACGTTGAATCCCAAAACAGCTGGACTAACTTTCTTCCCTTTCTTCCCTTTCTTCTTGCCTCCCCCCTTAGAGGAACTATCTAGGCCAACTCCAACTTCTGGGTCAAAATTATCAACACTTGCATTGCCAGAGTTCACATATCTGCTGCCCAACTCTGTGAACTTTCTGTCGTCTCGACTTTGAAAAGCAATCTCAATCACATCAGCAGGTAGCAATTCCTTATAGTTGAGAAATTTCTCAATGAACTCGTGATTTGGATCAAATGATCCGAGGTTCTCTACCAGAAGTATCTCAGCCTCAGATCTAGATTGCTTCAAACAAAATTCCAAGACACTTGTATCTAGCAAAAGGATAAAAAAAAAAAAACACACAAGATTAAAATGCTAACATTCAATGAATATTCAACCCACTTTGCATCTATCAATACTACAAACTACTGCTTCAGAGAGTTGGGACAAGCAATAATTGAAAGAATATCATCTAAGACCTGAAAAGAGGAGCTAAAATAAAAAATTTTGTGATCTGTACTTTCCCGAAAGAAAAGAACATACAAACACCATCTCCACCTAAAATAGGATAATTTTGGAAGATTGGAGCAAAATACCATACCTTTTGTCCCAATAAGCCTAACACATTCACTCTCGCACCAATCTCTGAAATCCATGGCCTCTGCATGATAGTTAAATCTCATTATGTCTAATTTTTATGAGGCGGTCAAACAAAAAAAATACACATACAAAGACCAATTACTCATCCTAAAATGACTTACCAGAATGCTTTGTCAACATATCACTTTTTCCTTTAAGGAATGACTGAGCAGAGGCAGGAGAGGATGACAAAGTGCGCTCAATAGCTCTGCCACTTGACTTTTGCCGACTTAATGCCCCACTTGCAGTTCCTTTAGCAGGAGTGCTTTTTGTTCCCCAGCCGCCCACATTTGCAAGACGTGGGAAATCACCTCTGTTTACAACAAAATATAACTAACATTCACATACCCATATAGTGATTACAAATGAATCTCATTAAATATCAAGTCAGCGAGGATAAACTTTTCTAATGCTCTCAGCTCACATGGAGGTATAACTTAATAGAATTTTAGATGGGATTGAAAATAGTAAAAAGCACTTCAAAAGTTGGGATAATTATTGTTAAATTGAAATCAAACTCTCATTTTAATTTTAACTAGAAGAAAGTCACTCTCCAACTACATCACTTAGCTGCAACCAGGAAGCTTACGTATGTTATCTTTGCAGGCTAGAGTGCAGCTAAAATAACCAAATACCCACCATTTCCAACTCACCCTAGGAAGAAAATATTTCACAAGAGTAAAAGAAATAAGTACATGACAGTGTGTATGAATTCTTTTATTATTAATTTTCTTCTTAAGAGCAGGATGGGTGCATAGGGGAAGAAAACATACTGTTTCGTTTCTTGCTTCGTTTGATCAATTGGACCCCAGAATAGGTCATCATCTCCTTTATGTTTTGACTGAGTTGCATGAGAATTAATCTGGATCGGGGATGCAGTCTTTGATGGTGAAGATGCAGGGAAGGACCAAGATGAAACACCAGCAGGAGTTGACTGACTTGGTTGAGACTTATGAGGAGTTGGTATTGGATTTGTGGGCTGGACAGAGGAATTCCTCTTCTGCTCCTTTTGGATGTCCCGCAATGATGTGGGTTTAGGAAGTTTCTTAGAATCAGCAGACCAAGCTGGAGCAGGGGAAGGGTTTACTTGCTCCTCTTTCCAAGGTACAAAATCTCCCAAAGAAGGACCTGAGGGAATTGAAGGCAATAATTCCTTCTCCACCTGTGCCGGACGAGAACTTTTGACTTTCTCAATAGTACTTGCACTAACAAGAACCGCATCAGCAGTGCTAGGAGGAACGGAAACTTTTGCTCCTGTACCCTTAGATTTGGCAGACTTTTTTCGACTCCTTTTAGTTTCTTTAGCCTCAATAAAATTGTCATTATCAGTGGGTTCGACATTTGTAGTGGTAACATGGGCAGACGATGTAGAAATAGTGCCAGGAACATCTGCATCTCTTTCCCTAGATTTTGCTAAAACTTCTTCTGCCAACAGATCATGTAATGGACTCTTTTTACTCACTGAATTTAAAGAACTTTCAGGTTTCACAATAGCTGACTCAGAAATATCTGCATCTTTTTTACTTTCTCTAGAAACTTTGGGTTCTAAACTAGAGACAACCCCAGCCCACGGAGTTGACAAACTCAGAGAGTTGACAGAAGAAGTAAAGTCTGATACTGCCACTTCAGTTTGAGCCTTCCTCTGTTCTTCTTGTTGGATTTCCAGTAATGACTTTGCCTTGAAACCAGGAGCAGGTTTCCATGCACGTACTGCAGGCTGTACGGTTGAGTTCTGCAATGGAGAACTAGAAAGTTTAGCCTCACCCTTGGTTTCTTTGGTTTCATCATCCAACACACCAATGTTAGCAGCTGAAATGCTTTTAGCATAATAAGAATCTATGGGGGCATTTCTGGATTTGTTCTCTTCCGTCTTTCCTTGAGACATCCCATCAATGTTATGTCCAGCAGTATTAGAGTCACCAACAACTGGCTCTTCAGTTTCAGATGGTTTCAATTGCACCAAAGAGGAAGCCTTTGGAAGTCCCTTTGCAAGGTCAGAAGCTTGTGATTTACTAGATTTTTGCTTTCTAGACTTCTTTTCTGAAGCTTTTCTTACCTCATGAGCTTCAACATTCTTAGCTTCTCTCACCACAGAAGGCTGATCATTGCCTTTTTCTCTTCCAACTGGCAGTTCATCAATAGAATCAGTAGATTGAACACCCTCGTTAATAGGTATATCAGTTTTAGAGGTTCTAGCAGTAGCAATTTCATGGTGCTCCAAGGTTCCACAGGTTGCATCATCCACAGTAGGTACAACTGGTGCAATTTCATCAATCTTCTGAGTATAATCCAATGGCCGCTCCATAGGTAGCGCATAACATTCAGAAGCGAGAGGCTCTTGCACAAGAGAAGCCTCCTGCGAGGATAAGTTCACTTCCAATGAGGGTGAGCTTTCAACAATTGTTGTCACTGGCAAAGGCTGTTCGATGCCATTAACCAGTTCTGGTGCATTAGTCCCCCAGCTCTTCTGATAATTGATACTACTGAGCATCTCATGTGGTAGAAGCACAGGCGGGGATCCAGAACTAACAGCATAACTGGAATCCCTGGAAACTTGTGGAGGTAGATTCATGAAGTTATGGGCCTGTTCATCTTGGTTGCCTGGGATCTGCGAACCAATCTGAAGAACATTCTGTAATGACGGCTGAAGTCGAGAGGGGTCCATGGATGAATGGCCTGTTGGTATTGTAGTAGTCTGTAAGTGTACGTAAGAGGGTTCACCGAAATGCTGCTTTGATTGATGTTCTTGCAAAACCTGTGAAAGCAATTGCTGTTGCCGTAACAACTGTTGCTGTTCCTCCAGTTTCTGCTGCTGCTTAAGCAACATGATCTTTTCAAGCAGCAACATCTGTGGTGTTGGTACTGGTGTCTGGGATTGCAGCTGCTGCATTAAATACTGCTGCTGCAACATATTTAGCAGTTGGGAGTCCTGAGATAAAGTGGAGGGGATAAACTTTTCAGGTTTTAAAATACTAGATGGCTTATCCATAGTTTGACCAAGCAAACTTGTCAAGGAAGGTGGAGCAGGTGCTTGCAGCCTCTGGGATCCAGTGCATGAAAATTGTGGAACATATCCTTGCAGGCCTAAAAGCAAAACCATACAAGACATTAGGCAGGCTGTTAGAAAATACTAGAAGAAATATTGATTAAACTGTGGAGAGCCTTACGTATTAGAACCCTAGAAATATACCTTCAGAGCTCAGCAAACAAAAATTATATACTATAAATAAATAAAGTGTCTATGTAAAGGCCCAACCTTGAGATGGATTGCTCATGCCACCAGACATGAGTGACTCCAAAAATCTGTTTTCAGCTTCTGTTGCTGGCCTTGGCTCATTTCTGATCATATTGATCTCACTTGCACCAGCATGAACTTTCCCAGGGCTACTGTAATTTGGTCTGCTTGACAAATCTGAGAGTTCACCCTGTTTTGGCACACCAAATCCAGGTGGTGGACGTGCTTTAGCTCGCAAGTGGGGCATTACATCACCAAGCAAGGAAAACGGTGAGTCCTTGGGTGCACTAGCTAGCCGAACTTCCAAATCTATCCCAAAATACCCTGCCTCAAACCAGCTTATAATATCAATCCCTGAAAAAGGACCTTGAATTTCACCTTGAGGATCTTTGTAGTGAAGGACAAGGTCCTCCGGAGCAGGCAGCTTCATAGGTTCGGGTTCCCTAGCCAAAACTCCAGATGGCTGCCTCTTAAGTATAGGATCCTCACTAGATTGCCAATTTGCTTCAGCTCTACCATAGGATGAATTCAACACATTGCTTTCTCGTTGATTAATCATATCTTTCTGTGGTTGTGACCAGCTCATGTCAGGGGTTCTTGACCTGGCATCATTTGGAATCTCCTTCAAGTCATGTGTGACTGTAGGTGACCGTTCCCCAAATGAAGAGGTTCGCCACATGGTGCCAGGATTAACAGAGTTAGTCACTTGTATGCTTGATTCCCTACTTATAGGCAACTCTTCATCCCTTTTAAAAAGACCCTTATTGTCTGCAAGAATATGAATGAATAGAAGATCAATTCTCATAGTCAAATAAGTTGAGAAAGGAGAGTAATATGTCAATCTACCGAATACAATGTAGTGCATTGGATTTCAAACTACAGAAATGCCGAATTTTAGCTGAAAAAAATCGCAATCATGGAAACTAAACAACCAATCCATTCAACACAAAGATGTAATCCACAATGAGTAATTATCGCATTCCTCAGATCAATACTCAACTAACCCCCAGACAAACTGATTCAAGTTCGCCACCTGGGTCCTCTTTTTAATTCCAACCCATGCAGTATTAATTCTTTAAAAGCAGCCATGAAACAATTTACCATGTGACTCAAAAGCTTCAATTGAGAATACTTCTCACATCCAATTAAGTAATAGCAAGATGGTTGCCAGAGGTGTTACCAAATACATGCTTATATGATTGATGTAATTATACCTTCAGATATGAATTTAGCATCTGGGTATCCCTTATGTTTTTCAAGCTGTGAATAACTACTGTTTGGAATGTCAGAAGTTTCCTCTTTACAGTCATCAACAGCAGGTGGTAAATCTTCTCTACTGCCTGCATAAACACGTTCCAGAAGAAATTAGATAATAAAAATTTCAAAAATATACACATAGAGTAGATATATCTTGCACTTGTTGAATACCAATCTTGTTCCTTCTTGAATGAGTAAACTCTGTAGAGTTCCGGCTGGTAGACCCGTCTTTTGGCATCTGAGGAGCACCACTGCTAGTTATGTCCCCTTTGTCTATTCCCTTTAGAACAAGCTATCAAAAAAGCAATAAAATCAACCAAGGACTCCAAATCAATGTTTACCATCCTAAGACGTGAAAAATTAAAAAAGAAATTACCATTTCATCAGAACTGGGAGCACAAAGAGCTAGAGGTTCCAGTGATTCATTTTGTGTAAGTGAAGGAACTGATAGAAGCTCTTCTACGAGATTTTGGTAAATTCTCATGTCAGTCCTCATGTATAAGTCAAGAAATTTTTTCCTACCATACCGTAAAGGGGATGGCTCTCCATGGTCAATTTCACTCCTGTTAGATATGTTTCCCAGAGTTTGATTGTAAGAAGGTATACTGGCCCCTGTGTTCCCACCAGAACTTCCCCTTCCATGACCAGCAGAAAATGGTGAAGAGTGACTTTCTCCACGTCCTCTGCCATGGGAAAAAGTGGGAACCTGCTTGCTTGGAGTTAGTGCTTGGTGATGTGGAGGCTCTCCCCTTCCTCGACTTTGAGAAGAGGTGGATCTCCATGGGCGATAGTGATCCCCCTCCTTCACATCCTTCCCATGACTAGAAAGATGGGGCAACCCTTTGTCAACAAGCATATCACCATCTCTTCCAGAGTCTACCCACTTATCTCGTGACCTTTCATTATTTTTATCATCAGGCCCCCAGCGTGAGTTCCACTTGCTCTCACGCTTCTGATCATAATTTGAGTCCCTGTTACCTGAATCAGTCCACCGCTCAGTGGGTGCACGGCGTGCGTCTCCAAATTGTCTTGAAGGCAAGTTATCTGCCCATCGATCCATCCTGCGGGTATCACTGAGCTCTTTATCTCCATCCCTCCAGTGATCTTTGCGCAGAGCTGAATGGGTATCTCGTTCTTCATCACGCCAGCGGTCTCGACGGCCAGTTTCCATATCAAGTAAGGATGGCCTAAAAACATCCTTTTTTGGGGTGCCATGCATCCCCTCGCCATTTCCTGATGGCTTAATGACTTCAGAGCGACCTCCATGAGCAGGATATGGCACAGGATGATTTTCCTGCATCGGTGATTTAAAATTAAGGGGAAAAATATGAGACTGTGAGAATATTGAACAGAAGATTAACTAATTCTAGAGATGAGAACCATATGTCAATAAAATGATGTAGAAAGCACTCACACAACATAAAACCCGCCTATAAATGAACAAGGACACCCTGAGCCAGATAACAGAATTATATAGCTACCACAACAACAATAATAACATACCATAGTTCCCATTCCAGGCTTATTCTCCCCTGGCTTTGAAAGAAGCCACTGTGGTGAAAGCGGTATAGGATTGTCAGATCCTTGAACATCTACATAAAACAACAGCAGCATCAATTAGAAACATGGCAGATACTCAAAGCAAGTATTTAAAATCAAAATGCTTAGTCCCGTTCAAAGACAGAGCACAACAGGTACACTAGCAATGATCCAAGCCCGTAAATTTTTTTCAATAAACACTCTCTCTGGTAAATGACCGAACTTGCCATGTGTGAAACTGCCACATTATTTATCACTGAATACGAGAAACAAAGCATGAAACAATGACAAACAAATGCGTTAAGACTAGAAATACATAATTTACAAAGCCTCAATCAACTTTCAAATGCAGCATTTCAAACTATTGATAAACCAAAGGAATGTCTCAATAAAATGTATTGATGAAAGCTAACAAGACAAAAATTGCACAATCAATTGTCAGTACAAAGCTAATGTGCCATTTATAAATGGAGTAAACAACCACACAATTTTTTTTTATATAATCACATAAATCATAGCATTTGAATCAATGACTGCACGAAAATAAAAATGTGCTAGAAAATAAATTGAAGAAGTATGTCCAATACTAGTTTTGAGTTGAATTAATCAGAAAAAATAAATAAATAGAACAACTTCCGTACGTACGTCCTTATCAAATCGTACTTTTCAAATTGAAAAAAATATATAACAAAAGCGGTAAGTCGGATACTAAAGCGCGCCCTGCTTAACCACAAAGAAAAGGCAACAGAGAGAAGAGAAGAAAAGAGAGATAGAGAACCTTCCATTTCCAGATGATAAAACAAAAACCCTAACTTCGAAGCAACAAACTAAAAAAATTGAACACACACAGAGCAATCTCGTAAAACCACTGAATCTACAATAATGCGTTCAAATATCAGAAACAAATACAAGCAAAACAGGAAATGGAAAGAGGTAGGGTTTTGGAGAAGAGGAATGCAAGAAGGTGTTAATCCCTTATTGGTAGTAGGGGAAAGGAAATCGGCGAGGTAAACTACCTTTGGAGATCGGATGGTGAGGGTTGACGGTGAGGTGGCGGCGGGAATCGGAAGCAGAGGTATGAGCCATGGATGATCGGTGAAAGTCGAAAGAGAGACGAAAACCAAAGGAAAACCCTTGCTGCTGTTTTTTGTTTTTGGCTTAACCCTTTCCTTTTTGTGCTTTGGTTGCGCTAAGCGAGGTGAGAAAAAGGGAAATGTGAAGAGAGGGGAAATATAAGTTAGGTGAAAAAAACCCAAAATATAAGCAAAAAGTAGTAAAAAGAAAGAAAAATTGTGGAGGGATAGGTTACGGCTTATGTTAGTAAGTAGAGAGTAATTTGCTGTCCAACTATAGTTACTGTTGGACGGATTCTTAAGATTATTATCCGGTTGGGTAATATCTACGCGCTTGGGCGAATCCGTGAAGAACACGGCCTCTTAACATGTCTTACAGTGACTTGCACGCGACGTTGTGATGAAAGCAGATATGAAGAAGTGTTTTGATTCGATGGGTGCGTATTACGCCACGACCGTGGAAAATAAGGTCGAGATGTGGAACGACGTAAAGGGCTGTCGTTCCCAACGTTAAAACACGCAAGATGAGTGTGAGATACTTGAAAATAAGGAAAAAAATATTTGTTATGAAATAAATAACAAACGGAAAATAAATACCACAACAAAAGCGAACTTATGATTTTTATTGATTAATAAAATATTTACGATGTTTTTTAAAGTTTATACTTATAGATATAAGAAATATAAATGAAATAAAATTCTACTTCTATTTGTAACATTCCCCTTAGATGTTCATTAGTAAATAATATGTCTCGTTAAAATCTTCTTGAGATAAAAAATCTATCTTACATGAAAATCTATAAAGACAAACACTCAATTAAGCTCAATTAAGAGAAAAAGATTACAATGCGTATATATTCCTCATCACGACAATATCACACAGTACCTCATATTCTACATATTCAATTTTAAATACTAATTTTTCAAATTATCACATTAACAGATTTGTTAAATATTTATACTATCATTCTTTTAGAAGTCGCAAGTGAGGAAAAATTTTGAGAAAATATATTTTGATCTCTTCACGAGTTCCAACAATAATCATAATAAACTTTGATCTTGATCATTCTAAAAATACAAATGTGTATTTTAGATCATTTTATAATCTTCCTTCAACTATTATTCATTGAATCAAACTTACGATATATGTCTAGATCATTTCAATTAATATAAATATTATAGAATTATCCATGGATCGAGCCAAGCTAGGTCGGGTTCGAGCTTGGCCAAGTAAAACTTTTAGGCTTGATTTCTAGGCCCAGGCTTGACCCAAAAAATTAATCTGAAATTTTGCCCAAGCCAGCCTGGATAAAAATGTTAAAACCCGAGCTCGGCCAATCCATATTAAAATTTTTTTATATTATTATTTTTAATATAACACCCCTCACCCGGTCCGGTTACTAGACCCGGGCAATAGGATACTACAACTAAATACCAAATAATTACAAACAAATTATAATCTAAAAATCTCAATTAAATATCAAACAAATCATAATTAAATAAATTAACATGTCTTTCAATCAGTTACGAGTTAACATCGAGCTTACGGAAAATTAAAACTAAGTAGGCAATCATTTTGGATTTATTTAAAACAAATTTAAAAAGATAAGAAAAATATGACAACAGGGGACACACGGCTGTGTCCTAAGGCCGTGTGGAAGGGTTAAGGCCGTGTAGGTGGGTCACATGGCTGTGTGAGAAAATCATCTAACAATTTGAAGCCTTGTGAAATTGGGGCCACACGGCCGTGTCGTCAAGTTGTGTGACAAAGCTTAGCATGTGTGGCTCAAAAACATGGTCGTGTGACCGGACTGTGTACAATTTGAATATAGGGTCACACGGTCTTGTCTCTAGATCGTGTAACTCCCGAGACTGTGTGGACAAACCTACACTAAATTAAATAGGTTACATGGCCGTGTCGGATTATTGTGTGGGACACACCGTTGGTAGATCGTGTGTCAACCCGTGTATACCTAAAAAGTGCATTTTAGACCTATACAACCATAGAATGCTTAAGTCCCAAGCTTCCATTTAGACCACATTCCAACCTATTCAAAGGTATCCAAAACAAGTCGAAAACATCATTTATCACAATCATCCTAGGTGCCTAACCAATATGCCACAATTGGCACATCAATCAACAATGCAAACCTAAACAAATAATCCTACTCAAACATACCATTATGCCTTCAATTGCACCCAAATAACCAAAACCAAACATGTACAAGAACAACTAACACATTCAAGTAAAGCATAAGTGTAAACATGACTTTAATCAATTCTATGCTAAGACATAATCTAGACATATTATGCATTAAACCAAATCCAAATATCCATCAAACATAATGCCTAACATATAATTAATTTCATCCATGAAAACACTTAGCAAATAACCAAACCAACATCAAGCTATCAACAAAATGACCATTGCTAAAATGCTATACATATTTACATAATCTATAAGGGCAACAAAATTCAAAATACCATCAAACTACAAAACCAACATTCCAAACACAAGACTCCCTAGGTACATGCCAAAACCAAATTAAAAGTATCATCAACACTTGAGTTTAGAATTGTCGCTAGATGCTGAATCGACGTGCGAACCGAATAGTACCTTACCTGCGCATAGACAAATGAAAATGTATGCTGAGTATAACTCAATTTATAACTAGATGATGAAATGCTAATATCAATTCAAATATGCAAATTTATATAGACAATATTCTACCAATTACGTTTTACTATTGCTAAATACATGGCAAATTCAATTCATATAACATACCGTACCCCAAATCCAATTTCATGCATGCAATGATCATATCAACCATAGTTCAATTCATTTCATACATAAATAATCTCCATTACTTATTCACATATCCAATCACTATTTTGGTTTCCATATTACATTTCATTTCATAACTTTTGCTATTTCAATTGCATTGTTATTTCAATATCATTTGTCATTTCAAGTCATTAACTCTAGTTCACCATTTACTTCCCCTATTAACATAACTCGAACTAGGACAGATACACAAATCCAACCAGCACACTAATTTGGCACCCAGTGCCTCATCAAATAAATCTGAAGTAAGTAGTTGCGCCCAACGTTATAAATAAATTTGACACCCAGTGTCTTATCGTTTAAACTAAAGCAAATTGACACCTAATGCCTCATCGACTCATAGTTGAAGAAATCCTTAAATTTTTCCTATCCTATGGTATGCCAATTATATTCGACTCTGTCTAAACAGTTAATAGGGTTTTCGTTTCGTAATCCAATAATAACTAATGTTTCAATTTCACAACTATTTCAATCAAGTAAACATTTATTCAATATATATAAAAGTTATAATTATCCCAATCCATATTCAATTTTCATAATTAAAAAAAAATACACACATTTATTAAACATATTCATTTCAATCCTTATAATCGTTATTCGATTCAAATCATCTCAAGTGCACAAGAATCCTTACCTTATAATCTTGCTATGAATGAGCAAATCAATATGCATCAATTTATAATTAGTTCAGATTATAGAAACACAAATCTTGAGCTCCGAGCTATTCGTCGACGACTTTATCTTTTCCCTTCTTTTTCGAGGAACCTGGATTGACGTTAGCTACGGAATAAAACAACCAACACATTTCATTAATTTCACATTCAATTGCTAATATATGAAATTTTTGCATTTTACTCAATTTAGTCCCTAAAACCGGGACTAACATAACTTTCATATTTAACCTTAAATTTTTATACCAATTTCACTCTAAGCCAAATTTAATTCCCTATTTCTCATTTCTACCCCAAAATTTTGAATTTTTTGAAATTTAATCCCTATTGCCCAAAATCAATAATTGACTTTACAATTCAGTCCTTTTTCACTTCTAACCTAAAATCTATCAATTGGTCCTTAAAACTTTACCTATTCAATAATGGTAACATCATACTAAAAGATAGGACATGGGCCAAGTAGCTTATATAATCGAGATTTCAAAAAAATAAAAATTACATGAAAAGAACTAAATTGCTTGAAAATTAAGCCTTAGGCCGTGCGCGCTTCCCCCCTTTCACATGGGTTTTGAAATGAAGAAAATAAAAAGAGAAAATGGTTTCTCTTACTATCCACCTACATGTTATTAATTCTTTATTTTATTATAACATGATTTATAACATATATTAATATTAATATAACATATATATCTTATATATATATAAATAATGTATCTTTTGACTGTTGACTACAATAAAAAATGGTATAATTGCTTTTTAAGTCCCTTAGCTATTTTTTATCTTATAATTTAATAATAATTCACACTTTTATCACTTATGCAATTTAGTCTCTATACGCTAAATAAGCCCTAATTTGATACAATTACCCAACCGAAATTTAATTCACTTCTAACATAACTCTGTAAATATCTAATAAAAAATTTTACGAGTTCAGTATAAGGAATCGGGATCCCGAAACCACACTTTTGAACACCACTGACTTTCGTGCCATTACATTTTATATAAAAATAAATTTAAAAAATATAATACATTAAATACACTAAAAATATTAAAATAAATGTTTCCCAACAAATGAAAAAGATTAAAAAAATATATACTTAAATATCATTTATGTTTATGTTGTGTCCACATGTTTATTTGTTTATATGTGTTTTATAAATATAAAATATGTTGTGTGTCATGCGTATGTCATGTTTAATCTTATGTGATTGCATATGATATGATTGAGTATGTTTTCTAATATATTCAACATGTGTATTTTTATTTCTTTGTTTAAGTATTTCGTTTGTTAATATATGTGTTAATTATGTTGTCTTGTGTTATGTTATTGCTTGTTTGTGTTTTATTTTGAAGTTGTGTTTTTTTATGTCAATTTATAGTGTTTTTAGGCACATTTGGCTGGTCATATATGCCCTTGTGGCTGTTCGTATTCCATTCCAAATATATGCACCCAAATATACAATGCACCCATGGATTCATATACTCGACCAAGACCATGTGACTCTTCATATTCCATCATAGATTCAAGGTTTCTGTAAATGAATGTATGGTCAAATTTAATCTATAAACTTGCCATGAATGGATAACACAACAAAATGGGATTAAAGTGTTTATTTGATTGATACATGCACATCTAAGGGAGGGTGTACGAATTAAATGTTGCAACAATGAGTTTGTGGATGCATGCATATGCAAGAGCCATGCATTTGGCTTTTCAAATATTCAAAGAACTCTATCATGCATGAACATACACCCAAGAGGATGAATATTCTATTAAAACGTGAATGACTAGAGGGAAGATCATGACCATTCGATCATTCCTTGAATGGGTACATATATGAACCTTCTTTGGCACATTAATGGCTTGTATGCATGAACATTATTTACAGTCGGTTTGTGGCTATTCACTTGCTTGGGCTAGTCTATAAATAGTTTTCATTTGTAAGTTGTTGAAGATCTTTTGACAAAATTATAATATTTTGAGAGTTATTCTCTTTGTTCTATTAAAACATCTATTTGAACTTATTAAGACTTTGTCTTATGGCATTCATCCAATCTCGATCTTATCACTCCCATTCTCATCCCTGTTCGGAGTGTGGTGATCAATTATACTAATTGGTTCTAACTCTTATAGTTAGTGGATCTTGGTCTTCTTCTTTTTATAGCTTTAGATTCTTTAGCAACTTTATAAAAAATAGGTCACGTGCAACTGTCGCATGTGAATATGTAATGCGAATGTGCAAGTATATACGTCGAATCAAGTAATAAAGTGATAAGTGAGATGTTTCCACAGAGATCGGAATAAGTAAAAATTGTTGGAACACTGATACACTCCATGGCGCAGCGGAAAAATAAATCCGGTGATCACATCCAGGGATCCATGTTGGATGAACGAATCGGGGTAAGAATGGTATGAACAATTACCTTTAATCATCTGGAAATTCAAAGATAATGGTTGTGAAACTGATTACGTAATTTTATGTCGATTCCAAGCCGCTACGAGAAGTTTCGGGCTCTATATAATCCACCCGGTGTGATAATGAACGATAAGAACTCTTTTAAACTTTTTCAGAGAGAAAAACTCATTGACTACTGCTTGAGTTCATACACTATATTTCGGGTATATAAGGTTTTTCTTAAAAACCCTACATTTCCTAATTCGGGAATAGTTGATATTTTAATATGAATCAAGATTCATTATAATAATTAACCGAATATAATAATTATAATTACCATAATTGTAATAATGTTTGACCGAAAAATTAAAATTACAATAATTATAATAATATTCGATCATAAATTATAATTACAATAATTATAACAAGGATTTTAGTAAATTATGTTTAGTTAAATTTTATACGAATGAAATTCATATATATTAATTTAACCATATTCCTATTATTTGTACAACATACTTGTACATATAATTCATTCGATATTTAACTGCCTAATTAAATTAATTCTATAATCAATTTAATTCATGTGACAGCCAAAAAACAATACCAACTATGTTTGGATTCTGTTAGTTTCAACCACAGGGTGTGACCCTGTAGGTTCTTGTAATGTTAGCTGTAATACTAGAATGATTTTAATATTACAAACAATGAGTGGCATCTGACAATGCATCATTGCTACCTAAGTTACAAGAAGTACATAACCTCTTTGTAATTAACCCTTCGTGTTTTAAATCCTTTTATCCTTTATATCTAAAATGGACACAAGTCATGGAATAGTCACACTTGCATAGTCCATCTAATGTTTCTTGATATCCTGGGTAGACTATGATAAACAAAAAAGTATGATATCTTATATAAATTTATTCGAGCATAACCATGCATTTCTAGTCTCACTCAATCAAGTGGCCTAAGATATTGATCCCATTATGTAGAAGGGACAAATCCTATATTGATCAACCATATCCCACTACATAGATTGTGGTATATCCAACATCAGCCTTTATAGAACAACCAGTTACGCTGGATGTTTGGCTATATCAAAATATACGACTCATGATGTTAAGATAATGATGATCTCAAGTCTGAGGATCGTATACATAGTAATCACTATGAGTAATGTTGTGACTAATACATAATAATGCAAGAAATATACTCATAACGGGTCAATCCAATATGTTGTTCTCTAACATACATACTCATGTATTGATTTTGACATCCTATGTTAATGACAATGCTTTGTTATCAATAAACTACATGTTAATCTTAATGCATTATTGTTGTCCAAGCCCACAATATTACTTGACTAAGAACTTTTTAAGGATAATCATATTATTCTCAAGACATTATTATAAAACAGTTTATTTATATACACAAAAAAGAAACTGAAATAATAATGACAATGCCTTATATTAATAAACGAGGTAAAATAAGTATGTTATTACAATCATCTCATGATTGGTCTTTGGGCATACTCTAACAAAAATATGGTTGAGTTATCACTATAAACTATACTAGTTAAGATTATGGCAAAGTAATCAGAATAATGATTTGAAGTGAAGTATTAATGTATGAAATAAAAAAATTAAATAATGAATAAAATGTTATGGCAATTCTACGAGACAAAGTTAAGAGGATTAATGCTATTGAATGGGAAGGTTGGGATTACTTGGATTATATCTTAATAACATAACAATGTCATGGTAAAATCTTGACCGAATTACTGCTCAGAGTATAACTACTACATTCAGCTTCTTTCGAGAGCTAGAATTAAAGATATCATTCTAAGTCTTTGTATGCCTACAAGTTTCAAGAACAATACCTAACAATATTCTTCCTTACTCTTTATAAATCACAATTCTATGTCTAGAGTGCTATGAGTATTCGTTCGAGTACTCGCTCGTATCATTCGATTACGATCCAACTTCTCTAACATTTTTAGAATTAAATCAAGTCTAAGGATATACCATGCAATATCTATGTCTAGAGCTTGTGTAACGCCCTAAATCTGTATCCGTCGTAGGAACAGGGATACAGAGTATTACCGAAGTTACAAAACAATTACAGATAATTCATGTCATTTACTATTCATATCCAAAACTAATCATATTGTCCCTTGAATGGACCCTCGAGGCCCAATTTAAGGATTAGAAACAAGTTGGGACTAAATCAGGATATCAGGAAATTTTTCGTCAAATTTCAAAATTTTACTTATATACAAGGGTCACACGCACGTGTGAGTAGACTGTGTGGCTCATACGGCTAGGCCGTGTGGTCAATTTAATTTTCAAAAATTAGGTACAGGTTTCACAAGCTCGTGTTCTAGGCAATATGTTACACACGGCTAAGACACATGCCCGTGTCTCCGCCCGTGTGCTTATTTCTAAGTATTCTGTTTTCCAATTTTAGGATGCAGGAGACACACGGCCAAACCACATGCCCATGTGCCAGGCCGTGTGTCACACACGGTCAGGACACACGCCCGTGTGTCTACCCATGTGGACAAAATAAGGCCATTTCCTTTCTCACCCAAAATTTGCCAACAACCTACACAAACACTTACAAACATATACCAACCAATTCAAGTCATATTAATTAAGTTTAATACAAGTACTATGACAGTTATAATAACATATATATTCAAATGATTAAGCTTACCAAATTTTTATTTATGTACCTAGGTAAATTTGTATCATTTATACTAATTCAAATTCATTTACCATTTGATTCATATTTAATATACTACTTAACCATTTCAAAACATATCAAACAAGATATAGTCTTATAATTATATACCAAAACATACCATTCTAGCCATTCCAATGACTAGTTTACAAACATTATTTTCATACCAACATTGGCCTAATTAGCCTATACATGCTGTTGGAACGCCGGTGCCTCCAAGGCGCAGTGGGAAAAAAAAAATATTCCGGCGATCCAAACCATGGATCCATGTGTAAGGAACGAATCGGGGTGATAAAAGATTTTGAAATTACCAAAACTTCAATCTGAGTAGATAGCGACTCCTCGGCTACGAGAATACTGTTGTGCTATCGAATCCAAGCCGCAATCCTTATAATCCTGGCCTCCACTTGATCCACCCAGTTGACAATGAATTAGAGAAATCCCCAAAACTATTTTCAGAGGTATTTTGCTTTGACGGCTGTTAGACCTTGTAACAAAAAAAATGGGGTTTTATATTTCTTCTCTTTTTAGGGTTTTTTCCTCCCTTTCTATATATAAACCCTTTCTTAATTGGTATGTATATAATGAATTCTTAATTTATTAAGTTTTAATTCGAACATAATAATCATAATAAATAAATATAATAATGTTTTAACCTAAAATTATAATTACATTAATTATAGTAAATATTTCGGTAAACTATATTTATTTAAATTTATACGAACCAAATTCATATATTAATACAATTATGTTCTCCTTATGTGTACAACATCCTTGTACATATAATATGTTCGATATTTGATTGCCTAATTAAATTAATTTCATGTGACAACCAACACAATACCAACTATGTTCTATTCCGTTCATTTCAACCATAGAGTGTGACCCTGTAGGTTCTTGTAACGTTAGCAGTAATACTAGAACAATTCTAATATTACAAACAATAGTGGCATCTAGCAATGCATCATTGCTACCTAAGTTCCAAGAAGTCATGATTTGACATAACCTTTTCTTGTGATTAACCTTTCATGCATTAATCCTTAAGTCAATTGTCTCTGGAATGGACACAAGTCATGGAATAGTCACACTTGCATAGTCCATCCCATGTTTCTTGATACCTTGAGTAGACTATGATACACAAATAAGTATGACATCTCATATTAACTTATTTGAGCATGGCCATGCATTTCTAGTCTCACTCAATCAAGTGGCCTGAGATATTACTCCCATTTTGTAGGAGGGACTTATCCTATATTGATCAATCATATCCCTCTACATAGATTGTAGTATATCCAACATCAGTCTCTATAGAATGACCAGTTACGGTTTTCATTTGATTATATCAAAATATACAACTCACGATGTTGGGATAATGATGATTTCAAGTATGAGGATCATATACATATTAATCACTATGAGTAATGTTGTGACAATTACATAATAATCCAAGAAACATACTCATAGCGGGTCAGTCTAATATGTTGTTCTCTAACACACATATTCATGCATTGATTCTGACACTCCATATCAATGAGAACTCTTTGTCATCAATCAACTACATGTTAGTTTTAATGCATTATTGTTGTCCTAGCCAACAATAATACTTGACTAAGGATCTTTTAAGAATAATCATATTATTCTCAGGACATTATTATAAAACAGTTTATTTATGCACACAGAAAAGAAACTGAAATAATAATGGCAACGCCTTATATTAATTAGCATGATAAATCAAGTATGTTATTACAACCATCTCGTGATTGATCTTTGGGCATACTCTTACAATCTCTCACTAGCACTAAGACCAATCACTCATATATCTAATACCAAGTAACTTAGTGTGATGATCATGCTTCTGCTGTGTCAGAGGCTTGGTCAGAGGATCAGCTATGTTATCATCTGTAGGTACTCTGCATATCTCTACATCCCCTCGATCGATAATCTCTCGAATAAGATGGTAGCGCCTAAGTATATGTTTGGATCACTAGTGAGATTTGGGTTCTTTAGCTTGTGTAATGGCTCCATTGTTATCACATCGAAGTTCTATAGCATCTGATATGTTAGGCACAACCCCTAGCTCAGTAATGAACTTCTTGATCCAAACCGCTTCTTTTGCTGCCTCACTAGCTGTAATATACTCGGCCTCTGTTGTAGAATCGACTACTGTACTTTACTTTAAACTCTTCCAGCTCACAGCACCACTATTAAGGCAAAACACAAAACCTGATTGTGATAAAAAATCATCATTGTCGGTTTGGAAGCTGGCATTAGTGTAACCTTTTACACTTAACTCTTTCTCACCTCCATATATTAGGAACGTATCCTTAGTTCTTCTTAAGTACTTAAGGATATTCTTGACTGTGGTCCAGTGACTTTCACCGGGATCTACTTGGTACCTGCTCGTCATACTTAAGGCATATGAGACATCTGGACGGGTACATAACATGGCATACATGATAGATCTAATAGTAGAAGCATATGGAATTTTACTCATGCATTCTCTCTTGTGGAGTTGAAGGACATATTTCCTTTGAGAGTGAAATACCATGTCTCATAGGTAGGAATCCTCTCTTAGATTCTTCTATATTGAACATTTTTAATACTTTATCTATATATGTACTTTGACTTAAACCTAGTAGTCGTATTGATCTATCTCTATAGATCTTGACTCCTAAGATATAAGTGGCTTCGCCCAAGTCCTTCATAGAAAAACAACTTCCTAACCAAGTCTTAATAGACTGTAAGATAGGTATGTCATTTCCCATGATAAGTATGTCATCCACATACAGTACCAAGAATGTGATTGTGCTCCCACTAACTTTCTTGTAAACACATGGCTCATCTTTATTTTTGATAAAACAAACTCTTTGATTGCATCGTTAAAACGAAGGTTCCAACTTCGAGAAGCTTGCTTTAATCCATAAATAGATCTTTGTAGCTTACATATCTTTTGTAGCATCCTTTGGATTGACAAAACCTTCAGGTTGTGTCATATACACATCATCTTCAAGTTTCCTATTAAGGAAAACTGTTTTGACGTCCATCTACCAGATCTCATAATCATGAAATGCAGCTATGGCGAGTAAGATCTTGATGGATTTAAACATAGCTACAGGAGAAAAGGTTTCATCATAGTCAACACCATGAATTTGGCGAAAACCTTTAGCGACTAATCCCCCCTTATATGTTTGTACATTACCATCCATGTCGGTTTTCTTGTTGAAAACCCACTTGTACCCTAGAGGTTTAACCCATTCGGGTGGGTCAACCAAAGTCCATACTTGGTTTTCATACATGGAATCCATCTCAGATCTCATGGCCTCGAGCCATTTCTCAGAGTCTGGGCTCGCCACCGCTTATTGATAAGTCCTAGGCTCATCTTGATCTATAAGAAGAATGCCACCATGCGTTGTAATGAGAAATCCATATCTCTCAGGTGCATGGCGTTCTCTTAAAGATCTACACGGTAGTTGTGTTTCTACAGCAGTTACTTGTTCCTCAATTTCTTGTGAAATTTTCTGTTGTTCTATCTCTGGTTCAATGGTATCTTGTGATTCTCGAATTTTTTCAAGTTTAATCTTTCTGCCACTTCCTTTTCTAGAAACAAATTCTCTCTCTAAAAAAACACCAGTCCGAACAACAAACATTTTGTTCTCAATGGGATTAAAGAAATAATATCCTTTGGTTTCTTTCAGATACCCCACAAAAATACACCTTTCAGATTTAGGTTCAAGCTTAGTAGACGTCTGACGTTTAACATAAGCTTCGCAACCCTAAATTTTCATAAAAGACATATTAGGACGTTTTCCAGTCCACATCTCATATGGCGCCTTTTGAACCGATTTAGATGGAACACAATTTAGTGTGAAAGCAGCCGTTTCAAGTGCATGTCCCTAAAAGAAAGTCAGTAGATCAGCATGACTCATCATAGATCGAACCATGTCTAACAGAGTTTGATTTCTTCTCTCAGAAACACCATTCTATTGAGGAGTACCAGGAGGAGTAAGTTGTGAGAGAATCCCACATTCATTCAAAAGATCATCAAACTCTAGGCTTAAATACTCTCCACATTGATCAGATCGAAGTGTCTTGATAGTTTTGCCTAGTTGATTTTGTACTTCATTTTTGAATTCTTTGAACTTTTCAAGGGCCTCAGACTTATGGCGCATGGGATAAACATACCCATAACTACTGAAATCATCAGTGAAAGTAATGAAGTAGTGAAATCCACCTCTGGCCTGTGTATTTATTGGTCCACATACATCAGAATGTATTAAGCCCAATAAATCATTAGCTCGTTCACTTTTACCAGTAAAAGGAGATTTAGTCATTTTTCCTAATAAGCAAGATTCACATACTTCAAATTGTTCAAAAACAAATGAATCCAAGAGACCATCTTTATGGAGTTTGGATATGCATTTCTCACTTATATGGCCCAAACGACAATGCCAAAGTTAAGTTTGATTTGAGTCATTTATTTTAGATCTTTTAGTATTTATGTTGTAAATGGGATTCATTTGATCTAAAATATAGAGGCCATTAATCAATTGTGCCGAACCATAGAAAACATTATTGAGATAAAAGGAACAACAATTATTCTTAATTATTATCTCAAAACAATTTTGTCTAAACAAGAAATTGAAATAATGTTTTTAGTCAAACTGGGCACAAAATAACAATCCTCTAAAATTAAACCAAGTCCACTAAGCAATGATAAAGTATATGTTCCCACAGATAATGCAGCAACTCTTGCTCCATTTCCAACTCGCAGGTCTACATCTCCTCTAGCCAAAGTCCTACTCATTTGTAGTCCCTGTACAGAAGTACAAATATGAGAACCACAACCAGTATCTAATACCCAAGAAGTAGTAGTTGATAAATTAATATCAATAACATAAATATCTGAAGCAGACGTTCAGCTTGCTTTGGCCTTCTTGATTTCCTCAAGATAGACAGGGCAGTTCCGCTTCTAATGTTCAGTCACACCACAATGAAAACAGTTTCCTTCCTTAGACAGCCCACCTTTATTTTTCAGTGCAACATTTCCCTTTCCAAGATTGGGCTTACCTTTGCCCTTGGGCTTTGTCGGGACTTTCGCCTTTCCTTTGCCCTTGTTGTTACGGACCATCAGTATGGGCTTGGGTCCAACCTTTTTTATATTGCCTTCAGCAGTTCGTAACATACTGAGCAACTGTGGCAGAGTCTTGTTAATTTCATTCATATTGAAATTGAGGACAAACTAGCTGTAACTATCCGGCAACGATTGCATAATAACATCAGTGGCCAACTCTTGGCTCAATGGAAACCCAAGCTTAGACAGGCTTTCAATATAATCAATCATCTTAAGGACATGAGGTCCTACTGGGCTTTCTTCAGTGAGCTTACATTGGAATAGGGCCTTAGAGATATCGAACCTCTCTTGCTTTACTTGCCCTTGATAAAGTTCTTTCAAGTGCTCGATCATATCATAAGCAACCATATCCTCATATTGCTTCTGAAGTTCAGGATTCATAGTGGCAAGTATAAGACATCCAACGTCTACCATGTTATCGAGATGCTTCTTGTAAGCATCTTTATCAGCCCTCGAGGCATTAGCGGGTGGTTCATCAGGAAGTGGTTTTTCAATGACATATAATTTCCGTTCTTGTTTGAGGACAATCCTTAAGTTACGAAACCAGTCAAGAAAGTTCAAACCATTCAATTTGTCATTCTTAAGGACCGATCGCAATGAAAGTGTATTAGTGTTTGCGGCCATAATATATCTACAACAATAAAATATACGTGTGAATAAATTTACCAAGTTTATATCAATCAGTAAAAGGACTTTATTATATGATGTTCCCACTATTTTATTTCAAAATTAATAACCCTCATGTATTAATTTCGGAAAGACTTTCTTGAAAGTATTTCTAGTGGGATAAGGATCCATATTTCACCTCCTCTTAAGTCAGCTTTGGCTTTACTCTCAAGATTATGGTTATTTAGGTAAGCAACACTTTGCTAATTACATCATATGTAACTCCTACAATTTGGTGAATAACTCTTGTTCTAATCATCTTATGATTTATCCAAATTACTTACCTCTAGGTTTCTAATCCTATTAGAGTAACCTAGTTAAGTCATTAACCAATTTTCAACTAGCGAATATCACTTGTTTATTCTTCGCGTTTAACCAAGATAAATACTAGTACTTCGCTTTGGCAGAACCTACATAGTATTGATCGAGGCCTTAACGAGGGCATAAATTGGAAGGCCATGTTGACTTAATATTTTAATAGAGGGATATTATTAGAGTGTTGCATCTCACCAATTATGGTATACTTTAGTCCATTTAATCTTTTAATTGATCTCATCAATTAATGGGGTTTATTATTACCAAATTTGCATACTTTAGACATCCATAGCATCTCATACATGAATAAATAAAGCAATAAATAAATGCAATAGTTATAGCCCATAAACTATGGTGGTTCAACCCAAGCCAATGGGAGAACCAAAAGGAAACCTAAAGGTGTAAGCCGTTTCCCAAGCTGTCGATCCACACTAGTCGGCCCATCTTCCTTCTCGTCTAGTCCACAGCAACTTTTACAAATTACAATATTCAGAAACTCGTTTTACATATGAGGGAGTAAGATGAGAAGAGAAATACAAGAGAATAGTAGTAAGGCACGACACGCAGGTCGTATTTTTAAAATTACAACCTTTTATCAAATGGGTCATCCGGCTATAACTATGCATTTCAAACACCATGCATTTAAAAATAGCATACATCATTCAACGTTTTGCTAAGTGAAATATAAAATATCCTTTCAACCTTTTATGGCCCATTAAGTTTTATTTATTACAAAACATACTGAAAGATGAGGGGGATCTGAGGCGATCGGAGGGAGCGGGCCTCATACCCCAGTCAAATGAAACCTAACGATTTGATAACTTTTATCAACAAAATCGTGTTTTCAGGATTTTAATCATTGAGGTTTCATATCGGAACAACCCTTGTTCCATTAGCCAATTAACTTTTACTAGAAACTGTAAATACCACCTTCGCATCATAACAGATTTGTTAAAGTTAACAGTAATAACATAAAACCAAATAGGCCATAATACCATGATTAACATTTAATTAATTATTGAAAGGAACAGTAATCAGGTTATGCTTAGATGATATAAACAATCAAAAATCGTAATAAAATTAAAGCATGCATCTCATAAAATTACATCACCCAAGTATTTAAACCCGAGTCCGTATTACACAAGTGGCTCTGATACTACTGTTGGAACGCCGGTGCCTCCAAGGCGCAACAGAAAAAAATATTCCGGCTATCCAAACTATGGATCCATGTGTAAGGAACGAATCGGGGTGATAAAAGGTTTTGAAATTACCGAAACTTCAATCTGAGTAGACAGTGACTCCTCGGCTACGAGAATACTGTTGTGCTATCGAATCCAAGCCGCAATCCTTATAATCCCAGCCTCCACTTGATCCACCCAGTTGACAATGAACTAGAGAAATCCCCAAAACTATTTTCAGAGGTATTTTGCTTTGACGGCTGCTAGACCTTGTAGCAAAAAAATGGGGTTTTATATTTATTCTCTTTTTACGGTTTTTTCCTCCCTTTCTATATATAAACCCCTTCTTAATTGGTATGTATATAATGAATTCTTAATTCATTAAGTTTTAATTCGAACATAATAATCATAATAAATAAATATAATAATGTTTTAACCTAAAATTATAATTACATTAATTATAGTAAATATTTCGGTAAACTATATTTATTTAAATTTATATATGAACCAAATTCATACATTAATAGAATTATGTTCTCCTTATGTGTATAACATCCTTGTACATATAATATGTTCGATGTTTGATTGCCTAATTAAATTAATTTCATGTGACAACCAAACACAATACCAACTATGTTCTATTCCGTTCATTTCAACCATAGGGTGTGACCCCGTAGGTTCTTGTAGCGTTAGCAGTAATACATGAACGATTCTAATATTACAAACAATGAGTGGCATCTAGCAATGCATCATTGCTACCTAAGTTCCAAGAAGTCATGATTCGACATAACCTTTTCTTGTGATTAACCTTTCATGCATTAATCCTTAAGTCCTTTATCTCTGGAATGGACACAAGTCATGGAATAGTCACACTTGCATAGTCCATCCCATGTTTCTTGATACATTGAGTAGACTATGATACACAAATAAGTATGACATCTCATATCAACTTATTTGAGCATGGCCATGCATTTTTAGTCTCACTCAATCAAGTGGCCTGAGATATTACTCCCATTATGTAGGAGGGACTTATCCTATATTGATCAACCATATCCCTCTACATAGATTGTGGTATATCCAACATCAGTCTTTATAGAACAACCAGTTAAGGTTTTCGTGATTGATCTTTGGGCATACTCTTACACATACTATTATACCAAAGTAAGATTCTATTTATACCAAAACGAGCTGGAGGATAGTGTGATGATACTCCGACTGATCTCTAACCTTTACGAGCTTTTGAGCACTATAAAAAAAATAAACCTAGTAAGCATTCAATGCTTAGTAAGTTCGTATAACAGAAATTTATCTTACCATATATTTACAATTAAAATAAGCATGTAATAATGCATCCAAGCAATTTGGCCTATAGACTAAAACATAACTTTAACAATCATGTCAGTCAAGTAATTCACATAATACCAAGAACATGGATGAGCTCATCATTTAATGTCTTTCATATAGATATGCTTTCCATATCATTATTCCATATTACACGTACACTTTAATGGCAATTCATTTCAAGTTCAGTTTAGCCATGTCAGAACTTTACCCGTTGAATTTAGTTGAAATATCGATGGATACGCTCATGTAGTACACTTTAGTGTACAAAACTAAAACCGTCAATTCATATCTAAGGGTACTCAATTAGGGCACATAATCGGGAAGCACACTTTCGAGCCTTGTAACGAAAAGTTCACACAGAGCTATTTCGGGAAGCTTATAAAGAGCCTATTAGAAAGCTTATCCGGACTGTATAACAGGAAGCTCATAAGAGTTATAATCGGGAAGTTCACAGAGAACCATATTGGGAAGTTCACTAAAAAACCATATCAGAAAGCTCTGGATAGCCAATATCGGGAAGTTCAAGCGAGCACTATCGGGAGCTTAAAAAGAACCAATTTAATAGGAAGCTCATGAAGAGCCTATAATCGGAATGCTTATAAGAGCTAAGGTGTGTCCACAATGAATGTAGGATCACAACCTATTGGGACTCTCCGAAGAGCTATAACTAGAAGCTCACTGAACCATATAATGAGAAGCTCGAGAGGGCTAATACAGGATGCTCTTTTTGAGCTATGGTGTGTCTGCAACATATGCAAGACTACAACCAATACGGGAAACTTGTATCCGTCGATTTTCATTTATTTGTACGTAACTTAACATTTATCGGGAAATATCGGATATTCAATCTATTTCATATACATGTCAAATATACAATTCACATATACAACACTTAATTCAAACATGTAAATGTACACAATTTAGTTACACGAACTTACCTCGATACTTTTTCGCATACGAAATCTACTAATTCGAAACCTTTTGTTTTCCTTGATCCAACTCAGTATTAGGTCTTTCAAAATCTATATAAATGAATTTAATCATCAATTTAATACAAATCACATTTAATTGGACTCAATTTACACCCTAGAAAAAATTACCATTTTGCCCCTATACTTTTCATAAATTCCAATTTCGTCCCTAGGCTCGGAAAATGAAATTCATGCAATTTAATCCTTATTCCAAGCCTAACTAAAATTTTCATACAACTTTGACAGCACATGTATTTCACAAAATTCAAAATTTTTCCATAACTTTTACATCTTTACAATTTAATCCCTAAATCATAATTTCATCAAAATTCACTTTGTAAAAGTTGTTTATCTATCAACAACCTTTCATTTTCTACCATAAATTTCAAATTTTCAGCATATTCATCCATGGAAAAACTTCTATACTTTGATAACTTTTCAAATTAATCCTCAAAATAGATAGATTAAGCTACTCCAATCTCAAAAATATAAAAATTAGTAAAACTGGGAGAAGAATACTTACCCAATTAAGCTAAGAAAGCTTGCTTTCTCTTTCCTAGGGTTTCCCTATATTTTTGGGGAAGAAGATGATAATAATAATATGATATTTCTATTTAATTATTTATCATCCATTAATTTTCTACTTTCCAATTTAGTCCTTGCCTTTTTCTAATTTTTCCATGGATGATTCATCAAAAATATCTACTAACTTTTCTTTAATGGTCTAATTAGCATATAAGGATCTCAAGTTTTGAATTCCATAGCTATTGGTACTTATAGCTACTAGAATCTAACTTTTGCATTTTATGCAATTTGGTCCTTTCCATAATTAAATAAATAATCAATAAAAAATTTTTTATCAGAATTTTCATATGACATTCCTATCATAATGCAGACCATGCAATAATATTAAAATAAATTTTCTTTCCAGCTCATATTTGTGGTCCCGAAATCACTATTCCGATTTTACTAAAAATGGGCTGTTACAGCTTGCATGCATATATTTAAAATAATCTAAACCGAATAAAATAATAGATCTACTCAAAATATCACCATGATTATTAGATGTATCAACATAGATCTAATAATTCCAACCCAAATGAAATTAGCTCATGGGTTGGGATTTAAAATCCAAAATCAGAATAACATTCAACATCATCATTAATAGTTTAGCAATCATAGAAATTAATTAACAGAATGAAGGTAGAACTGCAGGAAGCTTTCGCCACTCCAGCTTTCACTTTAACGCTGTTGAATCGTGTAGGACCCAAGGTTGATTGCTCGTCATTTTCCTTGCGCCTCTGCTCTCCTCTTAAGCTGCTACCCTCTCTCTTTTTTCTGGAATTTTTCACAAGTTTTTCTGGTGAGAAAATTGCTCTCTCAATCCCCCTCTAAAAATCCTCATCCCAAAATTCCTGTCCAAATATCTTCTTTTCTTTCTTTTCTTTTTCCTGTTTGATAAGGTTGGCCCCCCTCTCTTAGCACTCACTTTTCTCCCTCTTTTTCAGGTTGATTTATCTGGTACAAGTCCAGTTGGCTGAGAATGACGAGGATTGAGTGTTGCATCAGCATTTTCTAAGAATTGCCATGACATTTGTGTTGGCAATCCATTCAACCTTTTACCATGACAATATTTCATTATCTTCCTCCTTTTTCTTCTTTTCTTTATCCTTCTTACACATGCTTCATACAACAACCAATTCTCTTCTTCCCAACAATAAAAATAACTTGAAATGACATTTAAGGCACAATCCAAGCGTTATTATGCAATATTCTAAAAATAACCTAAAAATGCAAATATATCTACTTAAGTATAGGCATTTAGTCAAGCTTAGAGGTTCAAAATATAACTCTTTTCAAGAGTTATCAGTAAACACCCTAAACCCGGTTTGGTAATCGAGCCCGAGTAACAAAGGGCCACATCAAACATCACATCTTCATACATATTCACACAGTCACATTTACGTACAACCACCGTCACATTCAAACATTTATAGAAGTACTGAATTTAAAACACATTAGACAATATTCAAACGACTTAACAACCATTAATCGTCATTAGGACAATTTAAAATCATGCTGAAAGATCATTTAAAAATTTTCCAAAGACAAACCCATAGGTATCAATACTCAATCATATGTATCGATATTTAAGAAGAAAGGTATCAATACCATTAAGAAAATCAGTACCTTTTTAGCATTCTATTTTTCCTCAAATTTTAATCACCAAGAAAATTATCGATACAAAGCAAAAGTATCTATATTTTTACTCCAAGTATTAATACTCGTGATAGGGTATCGATGCCAATTTAAGCTACTGACTTCCTGCACATTCATTTCAACATGGAGGTATCGATACTTATGCCCCGATTATTGATACCTCTATACCTTTCGACCAAAATCATAGCAAGACAAGGCATATAACTCATTCAAACATTTTCCACTTCAACATGCATCTGTAACTTTGTTATTCCACATCAAAATGACCATACTTGCAGTTCAAAGCAACATCAATAATTCAAACCAAAACAATACCAATAATATAATAATAAACAACCATCAAGTCCTATACGTTTAAAAATATAGCAATCGTTTGAGACATTAATAATCAACAAAAAATTCTACCATATTGCCTTATTTCCACAATTTAAAAATAATAGCAATAATATCACCTACTCAAACACTAAAGTCTAACTTGGATCACTTCCTTGGAAATCGCATTCTCACACCCCCAAAAGTGTAGTGTTTAGCTAATATTCTCTAACAGACCAACATATCCCGATGAATGGAGCTGAACTCACATTCCCTAATCTCTCCAAAACTGTCCTAGGTTTAGTGCCCAAATCACAACACCAAAGTGAGTACTCATATAATCCTATTACATTTCAACTATATCTAACAGTCTCAAAAGTTCACAAGGCAAAAATATTGACAATAAAACACATTTACTCATTATTTTCTGCACACTTTAACTGCACATTTGCATTATTAGCACAACATAACTATCATTTGACATGTATAACATACCCACTACTAGCACATTTCACAATAACTATCACAAAATATATTTCATATCATATTAATGCATCATAATACTCAAACCACATATCATAATTACATAACTCACAAAGTTAATGAGGGAAATAAGAAAGCTTACGCTTGAAACTTAGGATAGAGGTTTAGGCTACTCCTAAGCTCCCATTTAACACTATGGATTGTGTCTACAAGCAACGATTCCAAACACTCACCATTCGTACTTTCGCCTAGTCACTGAAAGCTTAAACTAGCTTTTCCTTTCCTTTCGCCTTATTTGTCGAAGGCTCTAACGATTCCAAATCTTCACCAAAATAAATCACACAACAAACACAATTAACATTCAGCCATAGACACATCTAAATCTACCAAAAATGTAGGCCTAAGCTAATTCCTCTTGGAACTAAAATTTTCAACTAGCAGAGTTGAAAAGAAATAATCTCAATTCCTACTGGTTCATTTTTCTTAAAACTGATTCCAATAATCTAATTACTTTCCTAAGAATGATCCTCAACCTTCAAACCACTCTAAACTACTTAGAAGCATGGTTCTAAAAATTCGACGTACAATGGCTATTTTTCATGAAAGCTTAAGAAAACCTTAAAAAATTTTAACAAAACTTTAAGGAGAGTTTAGAACCCTTCTAATCACATCAAAACGAGTTGAAAAACACTTTGAAACATCAGTTTCATTCAAAATTCTGAATTTCACCATTAGCGATTGCAACTTTAACATTTGCAGAAAACCTTTGATTTAATAGCTAAAAACTCAATTTAAATGGTTAGACTTCATAATATTTACTAGAAAAATGAAACATTACCTTGGTTGGGGAAAACATGCATTCAATAGGGATTCTGAAAAGCCCACAAGTTGAACGGTAGTAAAATAAATGGTGTTCTTGTTGCTCTTTATGAAATTCTAAAGAGGTTTATTTGAAAGATGACAAAAATCAAAGAAATTGTAGTTTGAAAGATCAAATTTGGGTGAATGGTGTTTGGGTTTTAAGGGACGGTAAAGAGGGTGAGGGGAAATAAATGTCATGAGTTTCCTGTAGGTGGGTATTTTTAAAACTTTGGTTTATTTACCTTTGTGGTACTCCTAATTTTAAACCCTTTGAAAATGGTCCACATTTTAAAATTAAAGTTCTCATTTTCAAAAATTAATTTAATTTTCTAAAAGCCATAGTCGAATATATTTTTGGGTTACCACACTTCAAAATTTCTAAGCTCATTCCGAGCTCAAATTTCAAGTTTACCTTTAAAACTTCCAGACCCAATTTTAAGGTATAACATTATGTTCTTTTATAACGTTGGTTCTTTTCTGGGTTTGTTATTGTGTCGAAGGTCCTGTCTTAAGTTATTTTGTTACTTTAATTTCTGTTTAACTTGTTTTTCATACCTGTTTAGAAACGATAGGGAAGCAACATATCTGTAATTTTTAAACGATTACAAGCACGCATCAAAAGTTGTATGAGTTGACACTAGTATAGTTTGCTCTTTTGGGTTATAAAACAAACCAACCTTTGTTCCCTTTGGATATCCTTAAAAAATGCACAATTCTATTCGTGAGTCTAACTTCTTCGCTTCTTTATCCAATACGTGGGTCGGGCATCTTCAAATCCTTAAATGATTAATATTTGGCTTCCTGCCATGCCACCATTTCTATGAAGTTTTCGATGTTGCCTTAGTTGGCACATTATTCAGAATATATTAAGTCTTTCATACATCGTATCCTCAAAAAGAGATTTTCAGCTTTAATACTGCGTATCCTCAAAAAGAGATTTCCAGTTTTAAATAACTTAACATCGAATGTATCATGTCTAACAACGTTCAATTCCTTCTTTCTACCACACTATTCTATTGTGAAGTGCTTGATGCAATCAATTAGGATAGAATCCCATTCTCTAGAAGGTACCCTAAGAAATTTTAAGATAAATATTCTTCACCTTAATTAGTCCGAAGTGTTTTTATGGGTAAACCTTGTTGTTTCTCCACTTCTGCACGAAACTCTTTAAATTTATCAAAGGTTTCACTCTTGCAGTACATAAGGTACATATATATATATATATATATATATCTAGAATAGTCATCAATGAAGGTTACGTAATATTCGTAACCACCTCTTGCATTGGCACTCATGGGGCCACATATGTTAGTGGGCACATTTTAGGGGTTTTGCGACCCTCGTTTCTTTTGCATTAAAAGGTCACTTGGTCATCTTACCTTCTAAGTAAGATTCACATTGTGGAAGATCGATTTCTTTAAGTGAACTTAAGATGTCGTCTTTCACAAGTCTAGTGATTTTTTCTTGGTTAATACGACCAAATCTCAAATGCCAAAGGTACACCTCATTTGAGTGAGAAATTTTAAGTTTCTTATTTGATAGTTTAGTCTCTAACAATGTGCATATTTTTGGTTTGATAAAATAGATATTATTTGACATCTATCCATTACAGATATGATTGTGATTTCTAAATATTGTAATTCCATTATTAAAAGTCATGATCAAGCCATGTTGATATAAACATGCAACTGAAATTAAGTTTTTTTTAAAACTTGGTACATAAAAAATGTCTTTCAAAATAATTTTCCTAAAATTATCAAAATAAAAATGTATATCTCCCACTATTTAGTTGCCACAGTTGTCTCATTTTCAGTCTTGAATGATAGACTCTTACCTCTAAGATCTTTCGTTTCTTCGAACCCCTATAGAGAAACAAAAACATGATTAGTGGCTCTTGAATCAATGACCTAGTGACCTATTGAATCCTCCACTTAACAAGTTTCTATCATAAAGAGTTTCATATCTTTGCCTTTGATGGCCAGGTATTCATTTCACTCTTTACAGTTCGCCTTGAAGTGCCCTTTCTTACTTCAAAAGAAGCATTTAGACTTAGATAAGTCTGTAGGCTTTCTAGTTGTATTCCTCACCACTTGTGGTGGCCCAGAGACTTTAGCCTTGCCTTTCTTAACGTGCTTTCTCTTCCCTTTGGAAGAAATGACTGTTCGCATATTATAAGGGACTACCGGAAAATATCTACATTTTCTACCATCAAGGGGGTGATGAGCTAAAAAAGGCATTGATGAAGCTCAGTTCAATCTTGAGTTGTGTTGAAGCCAAGAAGAGTTGTAAGTAGAAGGGGTTGATGTTTGTAGACATTACTATGGTAGATAGGGGTGAACAAAACTTGATTCAATTCGAAAAAATAAAAAAAAATTCAAATTTTGAGTTAATCGAGTCGAGTTATTCAAATTATTCGAGTTAACTTGAATAAGTAATTTGAGTTTCAAGTTTGAATCAAGTTGAATTTTACAATTCGAATAACTTGAATATTTCGAATAACAGATTGGTGTAAATACCCTTTTGATCTTTATCAAGTTTGAAAATGAACAAATTGGTCTCTCTCTCAACAAAAATTACAAAATAATTTTCAAAATTTTAAAATAATTTTTAAAATTCAAAATATTTATAAAAAATTCCAAAATTTATAATTTTGAAATTTCAAAAAAAATTCTAAAAAATATATAAAGAAAGTTAAAAAATTAAAAATTTTCTAGAATAATAATTTTGTGTACCTAAATAAGTTAATTAATTATTCAAGCTTACCATACTAAAGTACTTTTTTATTGTTTTTCTTTGAATTTTTTAAAATGTACATGGTTTCAAATTTATGCGCTATAATATGGAATTAGTTATATTGTACTAAAATTTTAATTTGACATGTTTAATTTTTTAATTTAACTCGAACAATTTCACTCAATTTGACTCGACTTGATTCGAAAAAACTCCAAATCGAGTTAGGATGATAAAATAGGACTCGTCAACTCAAAAAATTTTCACTTGATTCAATAGAATGCTTTCCCCTAGTGGTAGATAGAAGATCAAACCCTTATTAATATAAACGCTTCAGATTTGTTCATGTTTGAAGAGACTACTCAAAGTCTTGGTTTTAAGGTTGAGAAATAACTGGGGTAGTTTAAGAGAATGAGTTCTAAAAGGGTGCCAACAGTGGGTGTTGCAAATGAGTTAAATTTCAACTTGACGATTAGACTAGTAAGGAAACTATCAAGGTAATACCATTTGATGATTACAACTTTGTGGATGGATTAAATTTCTTTATCGGATTAATGTGATTTTGGTTCCTTTTACTGATTGTATGTGCATCTTGGGTTTATACCATCAATGTGTGGTGCCAATTAAACAGGACGAGGGTGTGTTAGCCAAGGTAATGTCGACAGTCCAATTTACTAACGAGGTACACATAGATGAAGTTTCCTACTTAGGAACCTTGAAATTCAACAAGTTTATTGAATCTATTGGTGAGATTCCGAAGGAAATGGTACAATTATTACAATTTTGTTCAAGATATGATACTTTCTGAGTTGCCTAAGAAGTTACGACCTAAGAAGGAGGTGGATCACAGGATTGAGTTGATACCTAATATTGAGTCACCGGTTAGGGCCCTATATTGAATGTCTTCGCTAGAGTTAGAAGAGTTGCAAAAACAATTGAAAAAACTTTTAGATGATGAGTTCATTAGACCATCTAAAGCACTATATGGTTGCTAGTTTTATTTAATAGAAAGCAAGATGGGTTGTAACACCCTAAATTTGGGTCTAGAAGAATTGGGCTTTGAGTCGGGATTCCGATAGAAGAAAATCTGAATATTGAGAAGTTTTAAATATTACTAGTGTTTAAAAAAAAATTTAATTAATTATTATTGATAAAATATTTCTGTTATTATTACTGATATTTTAAATTTTTATGAAAATTATAAATTATTATTATTATCATTATAATTATTAGATACAAATATGTTTATAAAATTATTGTTGTTAATTTAGTGTTTAAATTAAAATATTATTAGAAAATTTTACTGTATTTATTTTTACTGATTTATGAAAATTATAACTATTATTATTAAGAAAAAAATTACTCTATTTGAAATTTTTATAAAAATATATTTATAAAATTATTATTGTTATTATTTTTATTTTTATTACTTATATAAAAATATATATGACATTATTATTAATTTGGTGTTTAAATTTAGTTTCTAAATAAATTTGGAAGTATTTATATTGTGGGGAAACTTTGGGTTTAATCCAAAATTCTAGAAAAAAAAAAAATTAGTAATTTTTTGCTTCTTTAGGGGAATCTGGGCAATAGGACTTATATATATTTTAGTCTGAGTTTAGACACAGAAGGAAGCTTGGTCCAGTGGCAGTGGCGCTAGGAGGTTGTAGGAAGTGCCTGGGTTCAAGGCACGGTGCGCGCAAGGTTGCTTTTTATTTTTAGAAGCCAGGTCACGCTAAGGTAAGGTTTAAGTATACTTGCGACTGCACAGGCTTCTGGCACAGTGGTAGCGGTGCGTTAGGAGTCCCAGGGTGGCACGGGTTCGAGTCCAGGCAGGCGCATGTATGTTCTGTTTTAATTTTTAGAAAAGGACCCAGGATGTCAGTAGGTAATGTTTAAAGTTAAGCGGAACGCTCTTATATCAAAGAAGAAAACGTGTCCCAGTGGCCGGCAGCGTGCTGGGTTACCTAGACGTCCCAGGTTCGAGCAGCGCTCCGCTCAAGTGGGGAGGCCTTTTTGTTGTGCGCGCGCGGAAGGAGACGTGCGGGGCTGGGGCGCTTCCTAGCAGCGTGCTGTGCGGGAGAAGCGGTGGATAAGCTGCCATTCCGTGGGAAAAGTTTGAATTAAATTCAAACCTTTGATTTTTAGCTAAAATCAAGGAGGAAGTTGGAAGCAATTCAAATTTGTTTTGGAGGGAATTTAAATCCGGTGGTAGCAAAATTCAAGGAGCAATTATAGGAATTTGATTTAGATGGGGAGAATTAATTAAGTATCGAATTTCTTCTTTTAGGAATTATTCCCTTTTTGTTCATCTTTTCTAATCGAACCTATCTTCTTCTACTCTTCTTTTTCCTCTTATTTTCTTCTTTTATTTCATCTCTTCCTTTTTTTGATTTCTTTCAAACCAAACTTATACTATCATCTCCTCTCTTCTATTATCTCTATTTTTCAAGTTCTCTTTTCTTTCTCAATCTTTCTCAAAAGTCCTTAAGCCGAATCCTCTAGAAGTCGAATCTCTCATCTTTTTTTTTCATTTAATCGAAACCTTCGTGATTTGTGGTGTTTCAAAAGCCGAACTATAGAGCGTGAACATGACTCTTTTCGTATTCGTGATTCGAACTATGGCAGATCGGGATTAGTACTACAGCAAAATAACATTTTCGTAAGTGTTCGAACTTTTTTATGAGTTATTGATGCCTTAAGGAAAAAAAAGAGCCGAAACCCCTAGGGGGTGGCTAACGTTTTGGACTAAGGACTTTAATAGTCTCTTCTTTTGGTTTCAAATGTGTTTAGCGTGGACTTAAAGGCAAGCAATCAAGGAGTATTGAAGGCTAAAGCAGTTAGATCTAGTAGTTAGACATCGACAAGGTAAGTCGTTGTCAATGCTTTATTTTGGCCGAATGTGGTAAGTGATTCTACAATGGTTTTCATGGATTCGTAATCTAATAAGTCAGTGATCGATTATAGGATAATCATGTGGGGATCTCGTCAACGTTTCGACATTAATCAGGTGTGTATCGAACCCTTCTTTAGTCTAATTCGGCAAAGGCCAATTAACCGAAAGTTGGTATTATGTGGTCTTGTGAATGTGCGAATGCTCACAAGATGATTGGAAATCATGGGATCTGTAACCATAAGTGGTAAGTTAGTTGAGTGTGCAATTTCGTGCACTTCGGTAAGTTGGGCCTCGATGGGCCGAATGTGGGCCCAATGGGCTTTTGGGCCCAATTGGGTAAACATAGGTAATATTGGGTAAAAATAGGAAATACTTATGTTCTATTAGACTGTAGGATTGAAACTGCTAAGATCGGTAACTGAATATGAAACTTGGACAAAATGGGCTTAATTTACTAATAGGCGCTATAGGGCCCATTAGGGGTTTTAGGGCCTAGTAACTGAAACTGCTTAAAACTGTTAAGTTGAATGCTAAGACGAAAATAATGACTGTTAGTGACTGTAACATGCTTGAAACTTGTGATAATAGTGTAAATGACTAAAATACCCTTTAGGGTGCGAAATTACCGTTTTACCCCTAGGTGTAAATGACCATTATACCCCTAGGGCTGAATTTGACTGAATTGCATGATTTACTGTTTATGTTTGCTGCATGCCATATCATGATATCTGTTGCATGGGATTTGGGATTTATTGATGGAGGAAGTGCTAGTGGCATTGCCACGTTACTGAAAGGGGCTATGCCTCGTACTGTTTCTGAAAGGGGCTTTGCCTCGTATACTGTTTATCTGAGCAGCCATGCTGCAACTGTGGTGTGTGGGCTGGGTAGGTTGAGTTATTCCCCACATGGTGTGTTGGCTGGTACGGGTGGTGTGTAGCGGTTGGTGGGTTGAGTAGTCTCCCCAATTGGGTTGCATTCATACTGTTATACTGTACTGTACTGTTATGGGCCTATGGGCCAAACTGTTATCTGAATAGGGCTTCGGCCCAGTATCTGTTGTAGAGCTTTGGCCTAGTATCTGTAACCTGAATAGGGCTTCGGCCCAGTATCTGACTATGACTGGTTGAGGGCTTAGGCCCAGTGGGCTTGAGCTGATTTGGGCTTTGGATGGGCTTTCTGTACACACTGAGTTTTCTAAACTCACCCCTTCTTCTTCCATCCTCGCAGGTAAACTTAGATTGGTGGACTTGGAGCTGGAAGGGATTCAGAGTGGCCACTTGGACAGGACTGATGGTTTAAATCAAGTTAATTATTTCAATTTAATCTTAATTACTTTTATTTTGATTTTGGGCTTGTAATAAGGGCATTTTAATAATTTTTAATTTGTTTTAGCTTAAGTATGATATTATATAAATTGTTCTTAATGGGTTAACTTTAGGGCACGGTTTTATAAACGCTACTTGTTTTCAAAATATCTCGATAAGTAGAGCAAAGCTTCTGCAACGTAAGTGTTTTTCACAAATGTATATCTTCAATACATTCAAACTTAATTTGTTCGTAGACAAGTCACAAGGTTAAAGTGTGGCAATGGATGTGTGCATGTCTAGGAGTGGATCTAGGAAGAGCTTGGTACTTAAGCAGTCTAAATGACTCACCTCCTCTTCTCTTGAATCCTACCTGGTGCATAGTATCCATTCACTTCAAGCCATAACAAGAGGATCTGATTTTCTGATAACTTAAACTGTTTTTAAAATAACATGTTTTCCGCAACTACATATGTTTACAAGTTTTCAAAATTTCCCATAAGATTTTACAAGGTTGTTAACAAAGTTTTGTTTATTATGATAACTCACGTTTTGGAAAGATAAACACAAGCTAAGGTTTTATGCAAATTTGACGGTAAAAGTTTCTAAACATTAAGAAGGGTTTTCAATGAAAACACGGTTTTCGAAAAACACTTCAATGTGACACACCAGACTTGGCCGTAACGTCTGGGCCGGGTTTGGGGTGTTACATGGGTTCTTAATAATATTCATTGACTATCGGATATTAAATAAGATCATTATAAAGAACAAGTACCCAATTCCACTCATTGTAGATTTGTTTGATCAGCTTAGTAGTGCAATGTGGTTTACCAAGTTGGATTTGCGATTGGGGTACCATCAAGTTGGAGTAGCTGAAGGGGATAAGCTAAAGACAACTTCTGTGACACGTTATGACTCGTGTGAGTTCCTTTTTATGTCATTTGGATTGAATAATGCTTTAGTGACATTTTGCAACCTGATGAATAATGTACTTTAACCTTGTCTAGATCATTTTATGGTTGTTTACCTTGACGATATTGTGGTGTACAATAAGTCAATTAAGGAGCATGTAGAGTGCTTTAGGGAAGTTTTTCAAGACTTATGAGAGAATGAGCTTTATGTCAATGAGTAGAAATACTTGTTTGCTTAGCGCGAGGTACGATTCTTAGGCCACATTGTGGGAGGAGGCAAAATCTAAATGGATTGGGGCAAAATTCAGACGATTGTTGATTAAGAGACATCAACTAAGGTAACAGAGTTGTGGTCTTTCCTTGGGTTGGTGAACTACTACCACTGCTTTATTGAAGGCTAAATCAGAATCACTGCACCATCGACATATTTATTGAAGAAGGGTAATGTGTGGGATTGGAATGAACAATGTCAGAAAGCCTTTGATCATGTAAACCATGTAATGACCAAAGAGCCTGTACTTGCTTTGGTGCATTATATTAAACCTAGGAAGTGCATATGGACGTATGAGACTATAAAATTGGGCGATTATTGATGCATGATGGGCATCTAATAGCTTTCGAGAGTTAAAAACCTAATGATACTAAGCGACGATATATGGTTCAAAAGAAATATATGATCCTGGTGGTGCATTGTTTGCACACATGGAAACATTATTTGTTGGGTTCTAAGTTTATAGTATTTACGAATAATATTGCAAATAGTTATTACCTAACTAAAAAAAAATCGTTTCCAAAAAAGGCTTATTGGTAGGTTTTCATAGAAGAATTTGATTTTAGAATAAAATATAAGCTAAGGAAAGGCAACATAGTGGTTGATGCATTGAGCTAGAAAATAGAGTTTGCAGTAATCAGTTAACCTGATAGTTTCCTATTTGAATGTCTTAGAAAGCGATTGTGCCATAATCCCACAGCCAAAACATTGATTGAGCTTACTAGAGAAGGGAAAATTAGGTAATTTTGGCTAGAGGGAGATTTTTTGTATACTCAAGGGCATCGTCTTTATGTGCCTCAATATGGGAAATTGTGAAAAAAGATCATGAAAGAGTGTCATGATTTGAGATGAGTTGGTCATCCAGGTATGCACTACATATTGGCTTTTTTGGAGAATCATTATTATTAACCTCACATGGGTGATGATGTTAATACTTGATACCTACGTGAAAACTTGTTTAGTGTGTCAACAAGACAAGGTAGAGTTGAAACTCTGGTTGGTTTATTACAACCTTTGCCCATCCTAGAACGTCTATGGAAAAGCGTATCCATGAATTTTATTATTGGTTTGCCTAAATGATGATTTACGAGTATTGTTATTATGGTTGACAGATTTTCCAAGTATAGAACCTTCATTCTAGCAACCAATGAGTGCCTTGCTAAGGAGGCAACTCATTTATTCTTTAAACATATGATGAAATATTGGGAGCGTTACAATTTATTATTAGTGATTGAGACGAGTATTTTATGGGTCGATTCTAGACAAATTTGTTCAAGTTGATGGGGTTAGACTTGAACTTTTCCACTAGCATGCATCCGTAGACTGATGGGTAAATTGAGAGAGTAAATGCTTTATTGGGGACTTATCTTAGGCACTATGTGAGTGCCGTAAAGAGGGATTGGCCAAATTTGTTAGATGTGGCCCAATTTTCTTATAACTTGCTTCGAAGTGGGGCCATGAATTAGTGTCCATTCGAGATAGTGATGTGCAACAACCACACACACCCAAATTTGCTGCAATCCATTACGCATGATCGAATTTAGCAACCTATCGATTTGTTAAATATTGGCAAAAGATTTGCTAAAGAGCTTGATTACATAAGATAAAACTCGTAAAAATGAATCTACTTCCTAATCTGGATAATAATAGCTTTAATAAATATGAAATTTGGGTTGAAGCCAAACATGTTAGACCTTCCTTAAAATTTGTAACTGATAGAAAAACTGAACTTTTGGAATTAGTTCATACTGATCTAGCAGACTTTAGAAACACAGAAAGTAAAAATAGGATACACTATTATATTACCTTTGTAGATGACTATGTATACAAAGGTTTATCTTTTAAGAGAAAAAGATGAAGCTGAACAAACCTTTCTTCTTTATAAAATAGAAGTAGAAAATTAATTTGATAGGAAAATAAAACGTCTTAGATCCGATATAGGAGGCCAGTATGACACTAACTTCCTTAAAGAGATTTAAAGACAAAATTATACATGAATTTTCTGCTCCCTATTTTCCACAACAATATGGCATAGCTAAAAGGAAAAATAGAACTCCAAAAGAAATGTTGAATGCTTTATTACTTAGTTTTGGTTTACCTGGTCACATGTGGGGGGAGGCTGGACTTTCTGTGAATCACATCCTTAATAAAGTGTCTTATAAATAAATAGATTGTACCCCATAGAAATTGTGGAAAGATTATACCCCTAATATGAAATACTTGAAATTTTTGGGGTGCCTTGCAAAAGTAGGATTACCTGGTTTTAAACAGAACACTGTTGGATATAAAATTATTGATGTTATTTTTGTTGGTTATGCTCTAAACAGTACTGCATATAGATTTATGTCTTTGCATGATTCTCCCATATGTTAATCCAGAGATGTTGTTTTCTTTGAAAATATTTTCCCTCTAAAGAAATTTAATGTTAATCTTGGTACAAAACTAGATGAGCATGTTTCTTCTTCTAGTACACATAATAGAGATATTCTTATTGATTATGATGTGGTAGCTAAGAGAACTAAAAGAGAAAGAACTGCCATTAGTTTCAAACCTGATTTTCTTACTTCTTTTATAACTGAAGTTAATGATTTAGACTTAATAAATGATTCTATTTCTCATGCATTTTTTATAGATGAGAAACTAAAAACCTATAATGAAGCCATAAATTCAATAGATGCTAGTTTTTGGAGAGATGCTATTAATAATGAGCTTAAATCTATTATGTCTAATCACACTTGGCAATTAGTACATTTGCCTAAATGGTTTACACCTATTAGTAATAAATGAGTCTTTAGAAAGAAACTTAAACCAGATGGGTCAATACAAAAGTATAAGGCAAGACTAATAGTTAAAGGGTTTACTCAGAAATTTGGGTTAGATTATTTTGATACATACTTTTCTGTAACTAAGATCTCTACCATTTGTGTTTTGTTTACTTTAACTTCCATTCATAATTTATTGGTACATTAGATGGATGTAAAGACAACTTTCTTGAATGATCATGTAGATGAGGAGATCTATATGGAACAACCTTTAAGATTTGTGGCACCTGGTATGGAAGATAAAGTTTGTAGACTCAAAAAATTGCTTTACTGTTTCAAACAAGCTCCAAAATAATGGAATGAGAAATTTCATAAAACTATTCTCAGTTTTGATTTTATTGTTAATGTGTATATTATAAAATATTTGGATCTGATTGTGTCATCAGAAGATTGTATGCAGATGACATTTTAATTTTCAGTTCCAATATAGAAGCCACTAATAAAACTAAGAATTTTTTATCTATCAAATTTGAAATGACTGATTTGGGAGAGGTAGATGTAATCTTAGGAGTTAAAGTTACAAAATTAGAAAATGAATTTTCATTAAACTAATCTCACTATATAAATAAAGTGTTAAAAATGTTTAATAGTTTTGATGCAATCTCTGTGAGAAATCCTTATGATTCTAGCATACAACTGTTAAATAACGAAGGAAACAATGTTTTTCAATTAGAGTATGCAAAGATTATTGGAAGTATTGTGTTATTGATGAACTACACTCAACCGAACATTGTTTATGCGGTTAGTAGACTAAGTAGGTATACCTAGAATCCGAGCAATGAGCATTGGAATGCTCTAAAGTGTTTGCTTAAATACCTTAAAGGTAATAGAACTTGGGAGTTAGAATTTGTCGGGTACCCTACAGCCCTTGAAGGTTATTGTGATGCAAACTGGATAATTGATAATAATGATGTAAGTTCTACAAGTGGGTATGTCTTTACTTGAAGTGGAGCAGCCATTTTGTAGAAGTCAGCTAAACAAACCTGTATTGCTCGCTCCATGATGGAGTCAGAGTTTATAGCTCTGAACTTAGTCGGGCAAGAAACTGAGTGGCTTAGGAATCTACTTTCAGAGATTCCTATATGGGAAAAACCAGTACCTCCTGTATATTTATTATGTGACTCGTAAGCCACAATTTGTGTTGCTAAGAGTCAAGCTTACAATGGTAAGAAGAGATATATTCGAATAAGATATGAATCTGTGAAACATTGAATAAACAATGGAGTACTTGCTTTGGAGTACGTGAAGTTTGAAAGGAACCTAGCTGATCCACGAACCAAAGGGTTAAGTAGGAAAATGGTTTTTGATTCGTCAAAAGGGACGGGTCTTAAGCCCAGTGGTTGAGGAATTCATGGTGGATACCTAACTTAGTTTTCAAGTTAAATGTGGTTAAACAAAATCATGGAAAGACTCACAGTATACATTTTACTTATCCTTATGGCGAATGATGTACATGCGTAAGGATGAGCTTTTACTCTTAATGTATTCATAGCCTAGAATTTGGGTGGTCCTATTGAGACGGACTTGATGATTCACCGACTTGAGAGGTTAAGTTTATTACTCTTAACCAGTTCATATCCCAAAGTTTGGGTGGTCCTATTGAGATGGACTTGATGCACTAAACTTAAATTTGAGAGGATGAGCTTAATGAAAGCTCTTAATGATTTCATAGCCCTGATTTAGGTGGTCTATATTGAGATAGAATTGTTGAAATCACCTACGTAAGTGTGAATGACTAACCACCTTATAAGAAAAACATTTTGGGCAATTTTTCTAGAGCACTTACCAGCATCCTGAGGTACATTGGCTAAAACTTGTTGAGTTATTGCGGAATATCAATTGGATCCGAGATTAGTTGCGGGTCATGAGTTAACTCCTATATTAACAAGTTCAAGATTCGTTCACTTGTTAAAGAGAAGAATTACTTATTTCACTATGTACTAATTCAAATCCACAAGATATTAGTGCTTCAGCAACTAAATTCACTGTTGCTCTTCTCACATTTTTAACTAAAGAAAAATAAAACTCTATTTTTCTTCATGTTTTCTAAATATTCGAATTACTTTGCATTAGAGGGGAGTTGTTGGTAATGCAAAGGGTTGGTGTTAATGGGTACATCCTGCATTGGTTAAGTACAAGCTATCAAGAGAATTTTATATAACTTTACTTCTTGCTCTCATTGAGTAATTGGACCATAGGCCTATCACATACGTGCGCCGCTGCAGCTCGCCCGTTTCGGTCCGTGTCTTCGATACGTACCGCATGTATATCTTTTTGGATAAAAATTTTATTATTTTTTAGAAAATAATATCTTTAACAGTTTTATTTTTTTTCTAGTTTACTGTTCCGAAAAATCTGGTATTTTTTTACTATTATGCACGAAAATAGTGGGGCAATTTCAAACAGTTCCTGCGTCTTTTTATTATTTTGCCCCTCTCTATTGACTATTTTGCCCTTTGTTGCTATTATAAATATAGGGTTAATTTCCTCATTTTTCACTCAGAACATAAAACGCAACTCTCTCTAAAAGCATTTTTCCCCTATACCTTCCTCTCCAATTTGCTTATAAACTCTACCGGTTTTTCTCTAAATCACTTTAAAGAAAATTTTTAAGTTTAGACTTTAAGCGAGACCAATTGCGACCCCTCCAAATTTTCTTGAAAATTGATCCTACTAGAATTTCCCGAGAAAAGCAACACTATTTGAGTTTCATCTTCCATATTCGGCTGTATGAATATCGAAACAATATATTAACCTTGGGGCACCGATCAGGACAACTTTGTTTCTAAGGCAATAGACTTACCACGACGCAATAAATTTATGATTTCGTTATTTGTTTTCCAACGAGTAGCTTATTTTCCAACAATTTATGATTTTTTTTCTGAAAATTCCAATTGCTAACCGAACCTTGTTGACCTATTTTCATTATATTATTATTCTATACTAGACAACCAAACGATGGTAGTAATGTTTGCATTGGGGTCCAAAGAGAGGTGTGTCAAATTCATTGGGAAACACACGAATAGAATTGAACACTAGCTTTTATCATGTAAAAACTAAAATGATACATTAACAATAGGCCATAGATGGTTAAAAGAAGTAGAATGGACTTCTTCCACGCAATTGAACAGAAATCATAAATCATCACTATTGAAAAAGATTTTACTTCCAGACTTGAACTGAAAGGATTATACCAAAACCAATTGGCCACCCGCGATAGTCTGGCGTATTCAAATTCAAAGCCACTTATATTATTATTCTTTTATAAGTTTATGAAAGAGCTACTCTTAGCCGCAAGGAAATGTATTCCAAGTCAGTCGTGGTAAATTTATTAAAATCCACCGTATAACCCACAAGGTTCAATGGATCTCCGCATAAACCAAAAATAACAAAAAAGGACCAGAAAACCTTAACATGGGGACAAACTACAGATGAAGCTGTAGTGCAAGGCATACCGCAATAAGGCCAACAGCACCAAGACAGTTATATCCGAGGTAGAAGAGTAGGTGGCTCAGCTGGAATATCAGAACTTGCCTGTCAAAAGTAATGTTATAACTATTCAGTTACGGTGTAGCAATTGTTGGAAAACCATATGGCTTCGTGGAAAAAGTGCTACTCAGACTTGCATGTAAATCTTAGTCAGACATGAGTATGTATCTGACTCGACAGTGATATGATCATTTCTTTCCCAAGATTTCCATGTATTTCGAGAATTTCTGAAAGATCATATCTCCATCTGTCAGAGTAAGTGTCAGACAGAGGTACTTCAGGAAAAAAGCGAATATCAGTTTAACATAGCTATAGTTACTCACCATTAAAGAAGTTATATCTATGTTCCAAAAAAAAAAAAGAAGTTATATCTAATACTAAATTTTTTTACAGATATTGTAATATTTCTTGCGATAACCTTATTGTTTAAACAAGCTTTCTGATGAGATTTATGTCAACATTCTACTTCTAAATGGAGCAACATATATGTATAAAGTGAATTTGTTGTACCTGTAGATATCTTGTTAACAACGTAGTAGTACTAAAATTAAAGCCTTCGACAGGTTCACTTTTCGTACGTGATGCATTAAGCTGTTTTCGGACTCGAGTAGCTAGTGACTGCATTTATAAAAATGAAATAGATATTTTAAGTTCAGGAGTATAAAAAAACAAATTGCAAGGAAAAATTCCGCAAAACCTGCATCATTGGAATTGGAACGGTATGATTATATATATGGAACACAATGCAGTGCTCTTTAATGATACATACCTTACCCAACTCAACTCCCCACTGGTCAAAAGAATTGATGCCCCAAACAAAACCTTCAACAGCAACTCTATGTTCATAGCTTGCCAAGAGCTGAGGCAGCCAAGAAGTGTGTTAGACCGAACAGGCAAGAACACATATAAACGTTTAAGTGCTATAGTACTTAAAAATTAAAGCTAGAAAAATTGCAATTACAAGGTAGTAATCTGACTTAGTGATGCAGAGCAAAATATGAATAAGACAGAAGTCCTCAACATTTGTAACAAGTTACAAGCAAAATGCTTCATCGATAAAAATTTAGAGAGAAGAAACCAATCACCTGCCCAATATTGTAAGCGTTAAGAGATGGTAGCAAAAGACTGAGAGAAGGCCGATTCCCAGAGAACGTCTATGGAAGATAACATCACAAGTTACGAAAATGATTGTATTATGAACCAAATCTTGGTAGAAAAGATGAAAGTAAGTCACCTTATGAGGAATAAGATGCTGCGAAACATTCTCCTTCAGCAACTGCTCTGCTGTCTGCAGTGAATCAATTTTTTTTCAACAGCGATACGGATTTTATGAAACAATTCATGGAAAAAAGACATCGACTGCTAAGTAAAGAGAAATAACTGATACCTAAGAAAGCAAAAAACTACCTTTCCATATGCTAGGGCATCCGGCTGTGCAAAAAAGTTGGACATAAGCTCATCATGGTTGCTCACAACTTCACCTGATAATAACAATAATAATGTTAAATGCCATCTCAAAAACACAATAGAAACAACAAAATACACCTTCTTTGAGTTGAATATAGAAATAAATTGGATTATACCTTTAAGGTACACAGGTTGCTGACTCTTCACAATACCAATGAAATCACATGGAATTACACGTCCCTGAGGTGTAAAAATGAGAAACTAAAATGCTTATTGCTGCAGCACAATGAGGTTTAGTATAGTGCTTGATTTTGCAAAGATCACACAATGAAGAGCCATCCCAATCTATTTATATTTTTAGACTGATTGTAAGCCATTGAGGTTATGCAGTAACAGAAACATGTTTCAACAAAAGCTAAGGAAAAATATATGTTACATTAAGACTCAGTGAATTCTCATGAATGGAACCTATATTCTGGTGAATAACATTCAAAAGAAGCGTTTATTGAACCAGCTAAAGTTCTCCAAGCAGACTTTAGAACTTCAATTTGTTATTTCATGGTAACTAATTAAGATAATGTGCCATATCTTGACCAATCTCTTGTAAAGATTTCTAGTCTCTTCATTTTATGCACAAATTTCCAAATTTACAGTAGCCTATGGTAGATCAAGAGCCACCCCAGGACCAGTCTCCCGACATAAAACAATTTAGCACCTCAAATCTTTAAGGTGGTCTAAGATGTTATATAAAGCAAGAATCACCTAATATGGTTCTTTCTGCAACGTAACATTCACCTGGTGGATTAGTTGATAAAAGCTGTGCTGGCCATTCGTTCCAGGTTCACCAAAATCAATTTCACCAGCCTCATAAGGAAGTGGCACACCATCAATTGACACCCCCTTGCCATTACTCTCCATGCTGACCTGAATTGAAGTAGATTTATCAATATATAATATTTGAAAGCACAAATTCAACCTCCCACTTAACACCCCCCCCCCCCCCAAAAAAAAATGGAGAAACACAAAAAGCTGCCTAGCGGAAAAGGAGTTGCAGCAAACATGCCTGTTGAATGTGTGGAGCAAATTTCTCGAGGGCCTGGGAGTATGGTAAAATAGCCTATATACACATAAAGTGTTAATGATAGGTTGTAAGCATGTAAAAAGGAGGAGGACGAGGACCAAGGAATGATAAGTTTAACTGAAGTTAGAAGCAGAAAGACTAACTCTTGCAGGATATCCAAGAAATGAAACGTTCCATACGCTTAGCAAACCCAAAAGTACCTATGCATCCACAGAATGTTATCATACAATGTCATTAATACCACAAAGCAGATTCTGATACCAATTAGGAAAGAAATTCAACTATCAACCAAATTTCTATCAGCAAAAACAGTGTTAAATGTAGTTAAAATAAACTTAGTGTCTGGCTATCTACCTTGGAAAATACAAAATATATTATACTGGATTAATCCATCCTTGTTTAAAATACCATAACCTTCATCGCATCATACATAGAGTCTAGCCAAATTCATCAACCCCATAATATAACTGGTAGAGTTATGCCAATCTAGTAAGTAATAAAGAATAACAGCTGCAGTGGAAGATTTTTCATTAAGACACTTACAGGAATATTCTTCTCAAAAGGAGCTGAACGGAAATGCTCATCAATACTTGAAGCCCCCTTTAAGAACCTTCAAGTAACAAGTTAAAAAAACTTACTTATGTATATAACAAATTATGCCAAAAGAAAAATAAAATAAGTACATAAACAAATAATTTTCAGAAGCACCAAGGTAAAATGGAGAAAGGATTAAGTTGGCTGAACTTAAAACCTACCTTTTAAGAATCTTGCAGTTTTAGTTGTCATACTTTTGCAAGGATTTGGAGATTCTCATAGTATTGTAACTAGTTTTGTCTCACAAAATAACGGTTTTAAGTTAAAGATCTGTGCATTAGCAACTAACAATTTTTATTGTCCATTAGGCTACAACTTGATTTACTAAGACACTGTTTTTGGCTACAACTATTAGCCAAGAAAGGAGACAACATCTTCTCAGTGCAGCATGTAAAACTGAATTGCATGGTATATGAGCTCCATGGAGAAAAATGAAAAAGAAAAACCCCTTTTATTCCTAAGTTCTGTTTGTCATATTTACATGATGTCTTTCCTTAGAACACTGAAGCGGACTATAAAACTGCACAAATCTGTCTCACCCATAATATATGGACTTCTAATGGATGTTATAAGTTATAGGTTTCGAAAAGTGAATACAATAGAGTCAAAACAATAACAGGTTACCATACTTTTCTACTATTGAAAAACCATACTGCAGAGACAAAGGCAACACTCCAACTGCACTGCAAACTGCAAATGGCGGTTTAAAGATTAGTCAACTTCCACAGTTCAATTAGAAAAAAATCAATCCTCAATAGAAATCAAGATCGTAAATGATGCTTAGAGGTAAGCAAGGGGAGAGGGAATAATACTTACCACTGTATCGACCACCAACCCAATCCCAGAATGCAAATGCATTATTAGGGTCAATTCCGAACTTTTCAACAAGCTGCATGGAAAACATTTATAAGCTGAATAGGATCAATACTAGCATATAATATGTAATGTACAGTCTAGTTTATTGGCCCTTTAGCAATTGCCAAGGAAGGGAATAAATACAAAGCTATGAAGCATGGCTATTCAAAAAGTGAAAGAGCAATGCATAATAAGGGGCCATCTGCTTCAAGCAAAAAGAGAATAAACATTTTCATTTTATCAAAAACAAGTTACACTGTACTCTAACACCTTAGCAATGTTTGATTTGTGGAAGAAAAACCCAAAACAAACAATTCAATATGTACATAGTAGTGCGGCAAATGCTTAATCATTCAAATGAAGAAGTTAAAGGTAAAAATAATACCGTAAGATTAGTACTGACTGCCACCATGTGTTTTGCAACTGCAGAAGGCCTGAAATATTACAATCACAAGTGGCTTAATAAGAAAGCCTGATCATACCATAGTAATTAACATGGTAAATTACATTCATTCCTTGAATATTGAGAATGATCCCTAAAAAGATTGAAAAAATAAAAAAACTTATTATAAGCATTCAAAGATGAGAAGATCTCTGTTTTGCTCAATGCATTGTCACTCTTAATTTTTAGACCAAGAACTAGTTCTGACGTATTCACGTAAAATGTAGCAGAACCTCAAACTGCCACTGCATGCACATTGTTGAAGAAATAACTAGTGTCATCATGAAACTAACCCAAGAGCAGATGAAATCCACTCCCTTAATGTTCGAGCATTCAGCATAGTTTCTGCGGTTGTAAAAGTCTTTGAAACCACCACAACTGGATAAAATTACAAGCAAATAAAATCAGACAAATCAACAGTGCAAAAATGAGTTTAGAAAACAGTAGACTTCCAGAAGAATAAACGAAAATAGTTTACCCAGTGTTGTTTCGGGGTTTAATCCTGCAATATTTCTAGCAACATCGATAGGATCTACATTTGCTAGGCTGTTGCAATGCAAACAATAGATTACATCAAATTTCTAGAATTGCCAAATGAAACAACTTATTGTGTATGCAAGCATTACAAATTACAAGGAAAATGTCAGACAAGCAGCTAGAATGACATGCATTTCATTTTGAGAATCTACCATGACGAAAACACTTTCTTTTACTTGATATCATTTATGCCCATTCCAGTTTTAGCAGGCCTAAATGGCATCTAAGTGTTCCCCCTCACAAAACATAGTATGCTGCTACTGCTTCTTCTCAAATATATATTAATATATTGTTTTAACAAAATGGAGCAAGGGGCCTCAACCTACCTTTTCTGACACCTTTTATAGGCAATCTTATAATTTGATGAAAGAAAGGAAGTAAACACAACAAATACCAGCAGCAGTAATAAGCAGTACTTACAAACGTAGTTGGCGTCCTTTTGCAAATTCAACAGCCTCAGGGTCTGTGAGTTATCAAGAGAAAACCATGAACACATTAACTACACTTCATCTTCATAGGTCACAAGTACGAGGGTTACACAACTAATAGTAAAATGCACCAGCATAACCTGTTTGGAGAGCAGTATGCACAAATAAAGGACCTAAGAAACTGCCACCAATACCAATTGCAATAACATCCTTCAGTGGTTTCCCAGTAGCTCCAACCTGCCAAGATTTACTTGTTTCTCAGCAATTGAGGAGGAAGATGGTCAAATTTGATGTAAAAAAAAAGGGTGATAAGTTACCCAGGAGCCATTGCGAACTTTCTCTGAAAAATCCTTGATCTTATCCAAAACATTCCAAACATCTGGCACCACATTCTTTCCATCACTGTTTATAACAACATCCCTTGGTGCTCGAAGAGCTACATGAAGCACTGACCTATTTTCTGTGCTATTTATCTGAAATTTCCGGAAAAAAAGGCAATGCAACGACATAAAAACTAAGAATGAAAAGGAGTGGAATGCTATTCAACAATATCATCACCAATCTTTACATCAAACCCAAAACTAGTTTTATCTTTCTCCAAGGAGAGTTCAACTCACATGCTCGCCACCATACATTCGGTTAATTTGTTGTTTGAGAGAAGCAGCCTGAAATTGTGAGAAATATTACAAACAAAAAACAAACCCAAAAGACTATTATGGTTTAAATCGAACGAGAAATAATCCAAATTCACCTCTGCTAATTTGTAGAGCTTATCCATGGTCTCAAGAGTGGCGCATTGCCTTGAGTAGTCCAAAAACATTCCATCAAACTCACTGAAGAAACATTTATATATCATCAATTTTATTAATATTAAAAGTTTCGTGCAGTTATCGAATCAGAAAAATCGTAGGAGTTTTAATAGAGGATCTTACACCATCATCCATTCGCATCGTTCTTTGTCGTTCATCAAATCACGAAGATGAGTTTTCTTGATATCCTCAGTATGAGCCTATAAAAAACCCAAACCGACTTTGTTGATCAAATAGATTTATCATGCTATTTTAGCTATAATCTTCTTAGCTAGAAAATGAGCAGAAAACGCTACCTTCAAGTCCTTCCATGGCTGGGTATCGCAGATTAGAGTGGTCGAAGCCATCTCAACCTATATTAAAACGTAATAAATCAGCTTGAGATCTCAAAACCGATGAGAAAGATGGTGAATGATAATTTGAGAAGAAAAGAGAAATTACTAATGGAATTTAAAAAAATAAAAAAAGGAACTTGGAGCTGACAAAAAGTGAGGCGAGGTTAAGAAGTTCACAATATAGTAATAATGCTACGTGGTGGAAAATGGGAGGGTCGGAAGGGCATATGTCAATTAGGATGCGGATCAGGAATTTCCGGTCATTGAAACTTGGGTCCAGTCCAGTCCAGTCCAGTTTAACGACTTTGTAAAATTGATTGTGACTTTTGAGGGCCGAAATCCGTGGGCGACGGATTTCCGATGGGCCCGAGGAACCGCCAGCTTTATTACATTTACAATGAACCGTTACGGTTTAATCGACTGCGCCTGTGAGGTTGGTTGGACTCATCGTTATTCTCCAAAGCCGATTCCCTACACCCTATTATTCTTGTTTTGTAAAAAGGAAATTCATAGTATACTGGGTAAGGATGACCATGTGTCCATCACCTTTATTCAATAATACCAACTACATAATTAAAATCTTCGATAACCATGTGTCAATCACCTTTTATTCATTTTATTTTGTCATTATTCTTTTAATGGTATAATTTTAATTTTAGTCCCTTTATTATAATAATATTTGAGATTTAGTTTTATTTTTTAATTTAACATAATTTCGTTCTTAGCTAGTCCAAATAATTAATATCTTTAGTTTTTTGATTACATTTTTTATGTTGATTTTTTATAAATACTATTCTAATAAAAAATATTTTGATATAATAAATTGAAATAAGTATTATTAAAAAAAATTCATGTTGGGTACCAAAATATTAAGGATGCTACATGGTTAGACTAACTAACACACAAATCTCTTTTTTAGTCATTATAATATGATGGTAAAATTGTAGTTTCGATTTATCTACTATGTGCACATTTAGAATTTAGTCATTGTATTTTAAGTTAATGTAATTTGGCCACCTATGAAGTTGGAATAAGTATTTTTAGAAAAAACCAAAGTCAACATTTTGAATAGAATAATTAAGAGTAATAGCTATTTCAACTAACTAATAACATTATGTAAAGGAATCAAATTATATCAAACTAAAGAATAAATACTAAATTCTAAATTTAAACATAGTAGAGAGATCATAACCATTATTTGATCTAAAAAAAATATATGTCTAATACAATCATTTGTTATTTGATTTAATAAAAAAATTTGATATATTTTTATATTTAAAAAATGTTGTTAATTTAATTGTACTAAATGATTATATGTTTATTAGGAATGTATTGGGAATAGCAAATTGCTAAAAATAATAAAAATTATATATTCCATCACATAGTTTGGTATCTTCGTATTAGCAACGTTGGTTTGTACTTACGTGATACTAATAACCAACTCGATAGTGACACATGATAGCTTATTAATATGCTATGTGACAAATATAAATATAAAATTAAAAATTTTTCAAAAATATATAAATTAATAAATATGTTGTTTTCATGTAAAAATAAATAAATGAGGACAAATGGTATCCAAATACATTTAAATTTGAACATCCAATTATATAGATTCATTTCATATGTGTTTTTAATAATTTTATATACTCTTAAACTTTTTATAAAATATAAATTTTTAGGTTATAATTTTGAAAGATATATAAAATATAAAATTATAAAATATAAAATATATAATTAAAAATATACGAAAAGCATATAATGTTTTGACAAATATATAAAAAACTATAAATTTTTTTTTGAAAAAGATTCGACTGGAATTTATTGATTAAAACAAATAATATTAACAGTTCTGGACTGTAGTCCATTAGCAGAAGCCTATTAAACAAAATAAAAAAAAACAAAAGTCTATTAAACAAAAACAAAGAAAGCAGGCCTAGAATCGTTCAGAAATGGCCCGTAACTTCAGACTTAACTAAAACAAAAAAAGAGGAAATCTAATCTGGTTCACATCGCCGACCTAGTCTTGAATGATAGCAGTTTTCATAGTGTCTTTTAATTTTCTGCTACCTATTTCCAAAGGAGATTCATCTTCTCTTTCTTTTTTTTTTTTTTTTTTTTTTTTTTTTTCTCTTTTCAATCTGGTTGTCTTGGCCGAAATTTTTCTAGAGCATGGCGAACGTAATCTAGAACTCCTCCCAACATGTAATAGCTTTCTCCCCTCTTGAGAGCTTCTTTCGCAAGGACATATGCATATATATTCTTTATTTTATGGATAAAATGAAACCTTATCTCTTCAAATTTAGCTTTTTTGTTTTGGATATCTTTGATAAGTGCTCCAATGGCCGATTTGTCGATATCTATACTTTGGCATTTCTTTATTACAAATTTTTAGTCTCTCATTATTTCCAATCTATTTAAACCCATATAAATTCCTAATCTCATGACTTGTAACCTTGAATGTGCCTCCACCGTAAACAGAGTTGCTATATTGGAGTGAATGACCGTCTTTGATGCTAAGATCTCGCCCCCTTCATCTCGTACAATCAAACCCGAAGCAGATTTGAAGGATTGCTAGTCAAAGGCTGCATCAAAAGAGATTATGACCCTTGTTCTTCGATTAACATGTTGAAGAAACTATAATTTATAATTTGTATATTTACAAAAATTACAAAAATTATAAATTTATAAAAATATATAAAATAACTAAATATTTATAAACTTATAAAAATATGTAAGGCCTTGATTGAAAAAATTAAATCAATATTTAATTTTTTTAATAATCCAAAATAAAAATAACTTGATTGAATTTTTCTATGAAAAAATGTGGAAAAATAATAAGTAGGTAAGAGCTACTTATCACTTAAAAAAGATACTATTTTCAATTAATTCTATTTTATTTTATTTATTTTAATATTTATTATTATTTAAAAACTTTACATTTAAAATAAATTTGATTTTTGTTCAGAATAAGCTGAAATGTTTAAAATTTAAAGATGAAATGTAGAACTTTTTTTTTTTTATAATTAAAATCTATCTTTATCAAATAATCTAATTATATTTCATAATTATATCTAAGTAATATATAAAACAATTTTATAATTTTAATTCAGTACTTAAATTTTTAATAATTAATTTTTCAGCACTTATTTTTTCAGCACTTAATTTTTTAGTTTATCAAATAACACCTAAATATATAAAATTAGTAAAAAGCATTCTAGAATGAATTTGGACAACCATATGTCCAGATTCACTCTTGATATGTGAAAACTTTTTTTATGCTTTTTATTAATTTATAAATTTTAATTTTTTTAAAATTTACATATTTTTAATTTAAATATAATAATAACATGATATTTTATAAAAAAAATAAAACATACAAGCTTACTAAAAAACACGTCTAGAATGAATACGATCAAATGGGTGCATAGATTCAAATGTATCTGAACAACAATTTATTCACGTTCATTCTTGATGTGAAAAAATTATTTTTTATTAATTTATATATATTTAAAAAAATTATTTATATTTTCCATGTTGCATATGAAGGGGTTGCCAGGTGTCGTCGTTAGATTGACTATTAGTGCCACGTTAGCACAAACAATTGATGTTAGTGTAGAAGTACCAACCTGTGTTATGGGATACAAGTTCAAGTACCAACTAAGTCCAAAGAAAAAAATTAAGTACCACCTAAATACGAATGGATAAGTTTGAGGGGCAAAATATATACTAATCCAAAAAATAATGTAAAAAATATATTTATTAAAAAATTATACAAAAACCAAATGAGACTTGAGTGAAATGATAAAATATAAAGTCTAAAATTTATAATGTCTTAAGTTCAAATTCTATCATATATATAAACTTTTATTGAATTTATATAAAAATACAAAAAATCTCATAATAAAATAACTTACTTTGACATCCAACCAAGTTAAAACTTGAAAAATCGATTTTTTGGTATTTATTATTTAGATTCAATATATGATCTCGTGATTATATTTATTTTAAAAAAATTATTTATTTGAAAAGTTTAAAAAAGTATATCTATATATCCATATCTAAATATGTTATACAATTATAGTAAAAATAACACAACCTGAAACCCAACCCGATAAACCCCCTTATTTATATATTTTTAAAGACCCCTCTAAGGAGGAAGGGCACTCCTGACCATCTGACTGTTAACTTCAAAAGGATCAGGGCAGAGCTCGTTTAGAAAGTATGACTGGACAGAGTGATCCGAGAGTATATATATGGCAATATCTGCCAAAGGGATAGCTGTAACTGGAGTTGATGATTTGAGATATTGGAATTGGGTGTTGTGAAGGTGTTTGTGGAAAGGTAAATTACCTTTTCTTTAATTTCTTTGTTGCATTTGCTTTCATTTCAATGAATGATTCCATTTTTCCTTTAATGGCATTTAGAAAATTGTTTCCATATTTAGAATATTGATTTCATTTGTTTGTGGACCATGCACCTCACAAGCTTAAGTTTTTGTTTTCATAGTGAGACAGGGAAACAATTGATTTATCAATTATGAGGTTTAAGGATGCTATTGTGATTGACTTTTCTATTTTGTCCCTTGTTCTCCTGTTTTATGATGAAGAGCTTGTTACAAAATTGAATTTTGGTGACTTTAATTGGATATCATGGGTTCTTTTTTCATAATGATGTTTTTAGGTTTCATGGCATGGTGACTTGCAATCATGATCTGTTTAAATTAGTTGCGAGAATCCAATGTTGTTGGGTTTTGAAATTTGAGTGTCTTGTGGACTTTGCAAGAATTACTTCATAACTTGAAAGATCGAAATGGTATAGAACAAATTTCACTTGCCATTCAATCATAGTTTCATTCCATTTGTAGTCTTTGGTCAATGTCTTTTTGGTTATACTTCTTTTTCTTTATTAAATATCAACCTATAAATTTTGCGATCCTTCTAAATATATCCATAATTCATTTTATTATTAACAAAAAAAACACTTGACTATTAGTAACTCAATTGAAGGTCCCTAAGGTCATTACAGTTAGATGTAGTCAAGCAAAATACTCAATTTTTTGCCTACTAGAATGTTACTCTATTTACTAATAACAAGTTATTCAATGAAGATATATATGTCTTAACTACTAATAGGAAACATAAAAGACTTCCAGAGATATTCACTTTTATGATGAGTGTTGTGGTGTGTGTTTTGGAGCCCATTTCATCCCAATATTTACTCATTGCTGCATGTTTTCTTCTAGCATTATTTTTTATGGGAAAAAATGAATGAGAAGGTTGTTGTATAATTCTTATTTATGAATGGTACTGTAGATTTTAGTTGATTAAGGGACAAATTAGGCATAATTTGTGACAAATTGCCTGCTGTAACACTGCCTCTGCAGATCCTTTCTGTAACACCCCTAACTTGTATCCGTCGTCGGAATAAGGTCACGGAGTATTACCGGATTTATAATAATAACAATCATACATTTAACATTCATTACTCATATCCAAATAAAAACATTCATATACATTCATAAAGTCCCAAATACAAGCCTTCGAGGCCCAAAACAGACCTTTAAAAAGATTCGGGACTAAACCAAGAACTTGTGAAATTTTTAGGAAAACTTTGAAAATTTTTCATATACAGGGGACACATACCCATGTGGCTCGGCCGTGTGTCTCACATGGCCAAAAGACACGCCCGTGTCATAGGCTTTGTGGACATTCGAAATGGGATCACATGGTCGTGTCCCAGACCGTGTCCTACCCCGTATAACTCTCTGGCTTGTGTCACACGGCCAACCACACGTCTGTATGACCAGCCCGTGTAACTCACTGACTTGTTTTCATTTAATGTTACAGGGGACATACAGCCGTGTCACCCGATCGTGTGTCCCACACGGCTGAGACACACGCCCGTTCCCATGTGGACAAAAATAGGCTATTTACCAAGCCATATTTCTCACCCAAATTGCGTTCACCTATACCAACCAAATTTGCATATGACCATGTCTTCAAATGACATTTAAACTTATCTAAACCAAGTTCAGTTCATGCTATATCAATACCATCAACCATAAGACACACAAGTATCACAATAAGCCATTCAATTTCATACCCAATTCACATTCTCAAATCATCAATATGGTCACTTTCAATTATGCATCACTTTACCTAAAACTACAAGTATAGAAATCTCAAATTTCAACCATTTGGTACTCCAAATACCAAATCACAACAAGCATTTATATAGCAATTATGCACAACATATCAAAAGGCCATTTGCACATACACATACATCACCAAGTATAACAAAATAAGCCAAGTCACATGGCTTTGCACATAACCAAGCATTCATCATTTGCAAGCCAAGTCAAATGGCTAAATTCATTACTAAAATATAGACGAAAATGACCATAACTCCTATACATGCCATATAACCAAAATACACAAGTTCAAAAGTACCAAAATGATAGCTGGATAGTGGGATGCGATCTCCGATGACTTCCAAATTGAGCGAGCTTCCAAATCACTATAAAACATAGAAAAGAAAATAGAGTAAGCTAAAAAGCTTAGTAAGCTTGTATAATATAGAATTAGACTTACCATTTATTCATAATTTAGGTAAATAAACATAGTATAACCCAATCATTTTGCCAAATGCCTAAACACATATAATCACTGTAACAGCCCGATTTTGGGCCTAATCAGAACATTGTTATGGAACCACAAATTCAAAGTCGGAGAAAATTATTTTAATATTATTTTATGTGTTATAGCATAATTATATAGGTGCATAAAAATTTTGGTGAATTAATTTTAGCGTTTGGAACCTTAATTGTGAAAAAGGACTAAATCACATAAAGGGCAAAAGTTGTGATTGACTAGTAAATTGTGTTAAATAGCTAGAGAACAAAAAATGGGGGTCTTTAAGTGAAAATATGCCAATAAATTAGTCATGGTCGGCCATAGAGATAAAAGGGTTGAAAAGTCAAAATTTGGTGGGATTTGGTGGCTTATTTTGACTAGTTTTATAATAAAATAAGACAAAAAGGTTTCATCTCTTATTTCTTTCTTCTCCACTGAAAAATATCAGCAAACCAAGGGTTTTAGAAGCTTGAAAAACTCAGCCACTCTTCACCCTTACAAGTAAGAAATTTTAGTGACTTTTCTTGATAATTTTTGTACTTTTGAGACCCTTGAAAAATAAACAACTTTTGTGAAAGGGTGTTCATAGAAAACACCTAAAATGGACTTAGTTGTAAAAGTAGTAAATTGTGAAGTAAATGCATGAAATAATGAGAATTTTGGACTACCATAAGAGAGAAAAGAGTTCGGTTAGGCTTGGTTAATAAGGAAATTTGATAAAAATCGATTTACGAGCCTAAGGGTAAAATTGTCATTTTGTGAAAGTCTAGGGGCAAAACGATCATTTTTCCAAAATGTGAATTTTGGAATGTCTAAATTAATATGGTGATTAAATTAGTGAATTTTTATCATTTTAGATCAAGAAATACGAAATCTAGACCTAGACAAGGGAAAAGCCAATCAAGTAGACTAAATCGATTAGTTGCTCACATTTTGTATACCGAGGTAAGGTGGTGTGATAATAATAATGCAATGTTGTTGTTGTTGTTGTTGTTGTTGTTGTTGTTTGAAGCCTAAATTGATAAGGCTTAAAATGAGTAAGTTTATATGTAAATGATATATCTTTTATTGATGCTTTACATGTGGATGTTCCATAGGAAATGTGAATGATTATTATTGTCATTGTATGAAATTATGAAAAGTGTGAATACAAATGAATTCCATGGAAATTTTAATATCGGTGGGCTATGTGCGATCCACCGGATAATGGTTAATTTTGGTGAGCTGTGTGCGAACCACCGTGAATGTGTTATTGAAGGTGGGCTATGTGCGAAACCACCGGGTAATTATTGAAATTGATGAGCTAAGTGTGAATTATTCACCTTGTTGAGTTTTTAATACCAATGAGCTAAGTGCGAATTATTGTGAAATATTAATATTGGAGGGCTATGTGCGAAACCACCGGGAATTATTGATAATAGTGAGCTACGGGAATTATTGATAATAGTGAGCTATGTGCAAAACCACATTATAATTGCTAATATGAATGGCTATGTGCGAACCATTGAGCATGATTTATTATAATGAGGTGTGTATTGAGACTACGATTAAGTGAAACTATGAATGTGGTGTGATTGCGTGATATTTATGATGGTCAAGTAATAAAGTGATCGCACCTAAAAACTAAATATTATCACGATGAAGGTAAGCGCACCTATCAAACAGTAGTATAGTTTAGTGGCAAGACCAGAATGTCAAACCCACAGGAACTAAAAGTACTAGTAATAACTTTCTTTCTATTATCTAGCCTAGAAATAAAGGGAATTTGTTTTTAAACTAATTAAATTAAACTAATTAACTAAGAACACGACAGAGAGTAAATTGGGGAAATTACTTTTGGAAAACTGATTGATTAAGACAATACCAAGGAAGAATCTACCTAGACATCACTTGTTATTAGACTCTGCACTAGACGATTTATTCACTTGACTTGATCCGTAGAAATCCCTAAATTATGTTAATATCTCTTTCGAGACTAAGAACAGCTAACCCTAGGTTGATTAATTGAAATTTCTTTCTAATTAAAACCCCTACTGTTGCATTAACTCGATCTATGGATTCCTTTATTTATTTGACTTTAATCCGGCAGATTTTCATCGTCCTATGACTAGGATTGTGATCAACTCCGCTTAATTGTGTTGGATCTACTCTTAAACAGGGACTTTTGCTCCACTGAATAAGCACATTCAACTTGAATTAATATCCTAAAATATTAACACAAGAATTAATAACACAATAAAGAACAAATCAAGTATTTATCAAATAATTCATATATTAATAACAAGATCCGTCTTAGGTTTCATCCCCCTCAGGTATTTAGGGGATTTAGTTCATAATTATGAAGGAAAACATCTCAAGATTGGAAAAACAACAAAATATAAAGAAAACCCAGAAACCCCTGAAGGAAATTGAAGGGAGATCTTCAATCTTGATGTAAATCCTGCTCCACAGATGGATCAATCGGCGTTCTTCGAGTAATTCCTTACCTTCTACTCTGTTTGTCCTTTGTTTCCCCCCTTAGGGTGTTTATATAGACTTTGGAATGCCCAAAATATCTAAAAATTAGCTTTTCCCACGTGAAATTGAAGCAGGGCTTGACAGGGACACACCTGTGTGGCATGCCCGTGTCACTCAGGCTCAGGCCATGTTTAACACTGTTAAATTGACACAGGCGTATGGATATCCCGTGTGTGTAGGTCCAGGCCATGTTGCACTCTAATTTTGGCCCATTTGGTCCGTTTTTGGCCCGTTTCTCGTTCTTTTCACTTTCCTATGCTCACCTAAGTATAAAACATGGAATTAAAGGATTAGGAGCATCGAATTCCATAAATTTAATGATAAATCATCCATGAATGTGCCAAATGTGGGATAAAAATATGTATATATTATGGTTTATCAAATACCCCACACTTAAGCATTTGTTTGTCTTCAAGTAAAATCCTCAACTCAAAATTAAGAATTCATTTTTCTCAACTTATAATTCCTATCAATAATGTTTCGAAATAATCCATAAGTAATCATACCTTGAGAGTTCAATTAAAAGAACATTAAAGTTTCAAACAATCCAAGTTGAACATTTTATCACGAAAACATAGGTATCTCTCCTTATCTAAGTAATTATCCTTAATTCAAAATCACACAGAGTTGACATCGTCACTACAGGTTCACTCTATTCACTCAAAGTGTTTAGGGTTCAGAAATTAAGCACTTATTAGTCAACATGAAGAGTTATTACCATAGGCTTGCATGAAAATTAAATCTCCACCACTATGTATTGACATGATATATCAATCAAAAGGTCTTTAGAAGGTTGTAACGTGGCTTTGGTTAGGGGGTGTGCTCACAAGCTGAAAAAAGAGGTTAGAATCAAGATTGAATTGAAAAATTACCTAATTAGAAAAATACTTATACTGAGAAATTACATTCCTTAATAAATGATCCTAGAATTGAACTTTTCCTAAAAATTGACATCATTCATGCTCAAGCATAGCTTTGTAATGCTAACGACAAATCAAACAACTGAATAACTTCGTGTTTTGTTTTTTTATATTAATACAATTAAATATGAAACTTTACTAGAAAACGGAAAACATAGCTAAGCAATTTATTCAAATCAAGTCTCGACAAAAAATGGGGATTAAATTAATTAAGGGGATTTCAATAATAATGGGCTATTGGTTAATATTGAGGGTAAATCAATAAATGGGTTATTAGGCTCAAAGGGGTTCACTAATGGTTAATTATGAGGGTAGGCTTTTATGGAGTGAGTGGGTTAAAACCTAGATGCCTTTATCATCTTGGTATATCAAATCAATGGTATGGTCTCGACATGTATTATCGAAGCAAGTTCTAGAATAACAAATCAATATTGACACACTCATAGCAACAATAAAAGTGAGCAAGAAAGAATGTATGCTCTAAAGGCTCAAAATCTTATAGAAATTATGGCTTTTGATGTCAATCCTGTGAATTTCAAACTTCAATATAATACCTAAACTTGGGGAGAAACCTAGAAAAAATTTTAATTCTCGAAAATCAACTTATCATGCTTGATTCTCTAATGACTTAAAGTTTAAACAATCAAAGCATAACTCCCTATGTTTTAATCCAAGACATATCAATAAAGATCATAAATTAATCCAAATTCATTCTAATAGTGAAAGCCAAGATTCAGGGATTTGAGAATAATGCAAAATTCAGGGATTTTCTGGTAATGATATAATTTATCTCCCCCACACTTAATATGTACATTGCCTTCAATGTATAAAGATAGATCTTGAAAAAAAATAAAGGCAAAGGATCATAAGATAGGGAGAGAAGTGAAACTTCCTGAATATTGGATGGAATCCTTGAGTTGGAAGTGTGGAAACTTAATTTTGAGGTGTATCTGTAGCTAGGGCAAAAGTGAGGTTGGAGGAGGTAACTCCGGTGGTAGTAGAGGGTGCCACTCTATAATTGCTGCGCCAAAAGAATATTAGACTTGGTGTTGCGGTGGCTATGGTCGTGGTTGAGCAGGACATGACAGTCATGGAGTACCTTTCCCATTAGAGTTGGATTTGGGCTCTTGAGTTCTTTAGACTGCGATAGCATCAATAGTATTTTTAGGGGTATATATTAGCGGGGTTACTCATGAAGAAACAACCATAAAGAAAAAATAAAATTTCAAGATAAACTAATATAATTTTGTAGAACATAAAAATAAAATTAAAGATAAAGATAAAAAAGCATAAAAGTAAAAATACAAATATAAATAAAAAATAAAAAATAAAAATAAAAATAAATGGACTTAAAAGTCCTCATCACCAGATGGTTCGCGAGGTGGGGGCGGTGGAGATGAAATGTGGAAGTGTTGACAGATCTGCTGTAGAGTAGCATCAATATGATCGAATCGTTGAAAGCACTGCTGCTCGAATCATGTGAATCGCTCAGAGAGATCTGTCAATGAAGCAGCCGCATGAACTGGGTGATGAATCGGTGGTGGCTGAGATGGTGGCTCCTCGTGAGGTGGAGGGACATCATCAGTAATGTCCTTTGGGTCCTCCTGCTCAGTGGATTAAACTAGACAGTACTAAAGAAGATCGTATCCACGTCGTCGTTCGATCATCCTCATGTAGAGCATACTCGAGATGCCCTGTGGAGACATCTGGCCGATGAGGGTGAGGGAGGATGATTGCGCCACTGTGTTGAGGAGACAAAAGTAGCGAGCTAATCGAGTCACATATTGGCCTATACAAATTGCCCCTTTCCTATGTCGCTCCGTCTGATGTCAAATGGCGAGGGCGATGAAGTAAGTAAGGTCGAAGACGTGCTCGTGCGTCATACTCCATAGAAAATAGGCATCGTGAGTGTTGACGACTCGATACTCTTTTCTCAGCTCGTCAATGTATGTGGGAGGATGTCATGAAGGTAACGCAATGATGGTGAGAGAGCTGTCGCCTTAGAGCGACTAGGGTCGTAAGTAGCTAAAGCAGGGACTAGGGCCATCCAACATTTTGAAGGAGAGTAATGAATATGTCGATGGAGCTTAGATAAGTCTTCTTCATCCATGAATTTTTCGGTATAGAGGCCCAGAGCTACACCAAACTCAGGCACATTAAGTTGGCGAACCAAGACACCGAGATGGAATTGAACTGTATCGGGATCGTCGAACTGGGATATAACCGTATGAAGATGGAATGTTGAAATAGCTCTAGAGTGAGCTCTAAGTATGTCAGTTCGACGATCTCAGAATCGCCCCCATGGATCAGTAGTAAGGAGGGCCCGAACCGCGTCATCTAATTGGGCCTGCTCTAGGGTGGCCCAGTCAATACAACGTCCCACTCCAAGAGGCCTCACCCTCAGAATTTGGAATAGTTCTTCCTGAGACCTTTGGAGGAAATGTAGGAAAGGGTGGCGTACTTCGAAAGATGCGCTTGCGGATGTAGCTCTGGGTCCCTTCCGCTTTTTCGAAGTAGGGACGACAGCCTTAGTCTTGCCATGAGGATTCGAGATAATGTACCTGAAAAAGAGTTAACAGTTGTTAATGAACGGTGAAGATGAACATATACTATCCCTATTCACAAGTTAATCAACCAAGAAACAAATGAAGCTAACAAAACTCAACTTCCTATTTTAGTAGCATGCTCAATAAAAACTAATCAAAACTCAAGCAAGAAGTAATTTCAAGAAGGGAATTAAGTGTTCGAATTATCCTAGAAACTAATAAAACTAACAAGACTTAAAAGCAATCAAATAAAAAGGATTATTTGACAAGAATTTGATAGGAATTGGCATAGTAATAGCATGACTATTCATGTATTTCTTGTGGCATAGCTAGTACTAACGGTAGAAAAAGAGTGCAATATATGGAATAGATTCTAATGAACATGAAAAATATGTGATAAACAAAAAATAAGAAAATAAATAAAATAAAATAAAATAAAATAAAATAAAATGGAGTAAAAATAAGAGTAAAAGTTAAAAGTAATGGGAGAAAAGCGAGAAACCGATAGTGGCTGGAGGTGTCACGGCGTGGTGGTTGGAGGGAGATTGGGTCGGCAGTCAGTGTGGTGGTAGGGAATAAAAGAGGGAGAAAAGAGAAGGAAGGATTTTGGAGTTTTGTGTAAAGAAGAAGCGTGGTGTGCGTGGAGAGGGGAGAGGAGAGGAAAAAGGAAAAATGAGAGGAATAAGGGGGAGTGGGAAGCCAGATTTTTGAGGGCGGTGGCCAGAATTGGTGACGGCGGTGCTGAGGGAGAGACGGCTAGGGTTTGAGGTTGGGGAAGATGATGAATAGTGAGGGGTGCCTGTACCTTCATTTCAGCCCGTGTGTTTTGCAATTTTGGGTTTTGAATGCGTCTGATACTTAGCCCACGCCCGTGTTCTTTGGGCGTGTTAGTGTACATGGCAGTGTCACACGGCAGTGTCCTGATTCATTCGCTTCTCCCATGCCCGTGTTCTCCCTCGCATGCCTGTGTTTTGGTAGTTAGTATCGACCACGGTCTTTAGGTACGGGCGTGTCGCATGCCCATGTTGGTTTCTCAATCTCGACCACGGGTAAAGGCCATGGGTGTGTCGCACGCTCGTGTCGTATTAACAGGTTTGCCCATGATTTATAGTCACACCCGTGTTTTGTCTTTCCCACGCCCGTGTTACTCATGCCATGCCCATGTTCAATTAACAGGTTCACCCACGGCCATATAGCACGGCCGTGGCGATCTGTCGAAACCAGTGTTGCATCCTTGGCTTTGGGGAAATTTTGCTCTGTTTTCACACGGCCGTGTCTCCATCCGTGATGTGTCCATGGCCTCAGGCACGCCTGTGTGCCTGGCCATGTGGCTTATAAAAACTTGTGTTTTAAAGACTTAATTAGTTATTTAGATGTTATAAATTGAAATTAAAGAAATCAACAATGTTAGTGATCGGGTTGCCTCCCGAGAAGCGCTTGTTTAAAGTCTAAGCTCGACTTTACCTTGATTTCGCACGGTCATGGTGGTTCGAGGAGTTGAGACTCCTCTCTCCTGCTATCGATTTTAACATCAAAATAAGGTTTAAGTCGAGTACTGTTTACCTTGAAAGTGCCGAATTTAGAATGATTAACCTCAATCATACCATAGAGATAAACATTTGTTACCGTGAATAGGAGTATATCATTTGCATTAAGCTCAAACTCTGCAATTCTAGGGTCTGTTTTATCTAATAATACTTTATCTCCAACCTTAAATTGACTCAGTCTATCTGTAAGCTCATCATGGGTTTGCGCCGTTCTGCTTGATGTGTCCTAGGTTCCTCTTTGCTATAGTTCTACCTTTCGTCTAGTTCTTCAATCTGTAGCATGTGCTCTTCATGGATTGCTCCCTTGTCGTTGTATGAACTTGAACGTGGCTCAATTGAGTGTTTGCTAGGAGTGTCTTGCAAAGAAGGTTGGATAGTGAGTTTACTTCCATTAAAAGAACTCGTATTATCATGTCTATCCTTAGATATCTTAACAGAATCACGAGCTTGAAGAGTAATCATGTCATCGCCAACACGAAGTGCAAGTTCACCTGTGCCCACATCAATAACAGTCCTAGCAGTTGCTAAAAAGGGTTGCCCTAAAATTAAAGGCACATCGCTATCCTCATCCATGTCTAGAACAACAAAGTCTACTGGGAATATAAATTTGTCAATTTTAACAAGCACATATTCAATTATACCCCTAGGAAATCTAATAGTTTTATCGGCCAATTGAATGTTCATTGATAAACGATAAATTATACATATTTTTACCCCATGTTTAGTCTAATTTCTAGATGGATTATCATTAATTTTGTGAGAATTGGTACTCTAAATCCTTCTTTTTCATATCTTATACTCAGGAGAGCATAGGGAAGAGAAAAGAACGGAAAACGAGCTAAAAACGAGGAAAATGGGCCAAAAGTATAAAAACGACACGGCCTAAGAAGTTGCCACACGGCCGTGGCACACGGCCGTGCCACATGAAGTCAACACGGCCCAGCCCCGATAAGCACGCCAGGCCACACGGTCGTGCCACACCAACAGGCCTGCACACGGCCCTTATCGAAAGCACACAGGCGTGGCACACGGGCGTGTCCTTGTCGTGAGGAAGTGCAATTTCACTCGGATTTGGATACTTAGGGGCTAAGAAAGCCATTCTAAACTCTATATAAAGACCCCAGAAGGCAACTCTAAACATATACTCTTTTCTCCCAAAAGGAGCACCGTATTTCTACCAACACAAGGAGTGAAAGCAACGGATTACTCGAAGGGAAGCCGATTGATTCATCCCAGAAGCCAGAATTCTACATCAAGACAGAAGATCTCCCTAAATTTCTTCAGGGGTTTTTGGGTTCTTTATGTTTTGTTATCTTATTTCTTCTGAGATGTTTTCTTTATTAATTGTGAATTAAACCCCTCAAATACTTGAGGGGGATGAAACCTAAGACAGATCTTGTTATTATTTATTCTTGAATTATATGATAAATACTTGAATTGTTCTTAATTATGTGCTCTTCATTCTTGATTTAATAATCCTAGGTATTACCTCAAGAACTTGATGTGCTTAGGCAGAGGAGCAAAAGTCCCTGTTTTAAGAGTAGATCTACCATAATTAAGCGGAGTTGCATGCAACCCTAGACATAGGGCGACATAAATCTGCCGGATTAGGGTCAAACCTAATAGGGGGATCCATAGATCGAATTAATGCAACCTAGGGGTGTTAATTAATAAAGAATTTTTAATTAACCACCTAGGGTTAGTTGTTCTTATCCTCGACAGAGGTATTAACATAGGTTAGGGATCTCAACGGATCAAGTCAAGTGAATAAATCGTCTAGTTCAAGAAGTTAATAACAAGTGAAGTCTAGGTGGATTCTTCCTTAAGTATTGCTCATATCAATCAGTTTTTCCCGAAAGTTTTCCCCAATTTACTTTTTGTGCACTTTTAGTTAGTTTTAGAATTAGTTTCAAACAACCCTCTTTTATTTTTAGGCTAGATAATAGAAAGGAAGTAAGTATTAGTACTTTTAGTTCCCTTGGGTACGATAACTCGGTCTTGTCACTAAACTATACTACTGTTTGATAGGTGCACTTACCTTTAAAATCGTGATATTAGTTAGTTTTTGGTGTGATCAGTTTTTATAAATTTTATTACTTAATATCGTGAGCTATCAAGTTTTTGGCGCCGTTGCCGAGGAACTGAAATATTAAGAAAACTCGATTTCTATTACTTTAGCCATTACTATATTTATTTATTTTCAGTTATTATTATTATTATTTTATTTTTTTTTATTTTTCTTTGCTTTTTCCTTCTAGGTATTTCTAGTTTATGACTAGAAACAACCCAGCAGGACTATTGCTTTTTGACGAAGATTTAAAAGTGACAGTTCGCAGAACTCGCAGAGAGATTAGACGAAGCCTACAATATCCAGAACAAGGACAAGAACAAAGGCCAGAACCTACAGAAGAGATGGTAGCAAATCAAAACACTCCACCATGTCCCGCAATATTTGCGCTACCAGCAAATCAAGAAGAAGCTCCTCGCACTATGTATGATTATGCTAAACCTAGTTTGGCTGGTAATAATTTTGAATTAAAGCCTAACAGTATTCAGATGATACAGCAATTGGTGCAGTTTGATGGTTTACAGGATAAAGATCCAAATTCATACATAGCCAATTTTTTGGAACTTTGCGATACCTTTAAAATTAATGGCGTTTCTGATGATGCCATTCGTCTAAGGCTATCTCCATTCTCTTTGAGAAATAATGCCAAACAGTGGTTAAATTCTTTACCACGAGGCTCAATCACCATATGGGAACAGATAACCGAAAAATTTTTACTTAAATATTTTCCTCCAACTAAAACAGCTAAATTACGAAATGATATCTCTTCTTTTGTGTAGATGGATTTAGAAACACTTTACGATGCTTGGGAGAGATATAAGGATCTTTTGAGATGATGCCCTCATCATGGCTTACCTTTGTGGCTACAAGTTCAAACCTTTCACAACGGGTTGAACCCTTCAACAAGGCAAATGATCGATGCAGTCGCAGGAGGAACAATTAATAATAAAACACCCGAAGCAGCTTATGAATTTATTGAAGAGATGTCACTGAATAACTATCAGTGGCAAGTCATGAGGACAAAGCCGACAAAAGCTGCAGGAGTTTATAATATTGATGCTGTCACTATGCTTACTAACTAAGTAGAACTTTTAAATAAAAAGTTTAATCATTTTGTTGGTTCTACGCAGGCACAGCCAGTGATGCAGTGTGACACAACCCCAGGAAATATGTTGAATCTGGACTATTCAACTTATGGACACAGCATAGAAATTGAGCAAGCCAACTATATGGGTAATAATTCTAGATCTCAAAATAACCCTTATAGTAATACTTACAATGTAGGTTGGAGAAATCACCCCAATTTTTCATGGGGAGGACAAGGAAATTAAAAACAACAGCCTCCTCTAGGATTTCAGCAGCCACCACCATAACAAGAGAAAAAGCTGAATCTGGAAGAGATGTTCACCAAATTTATGGCCGCATCAGAAACTCATTTCCAAAATACGAAAACAGCACTAAAGAACCAGCAAGCATCAATTCAAGGGCTTGAGAATCAAATCGGTCAGCTTGCAAAATTAATTTTAGAAAGACCACAAGGTGGACTACCAAGTAATACTGAGCCAAATCCTAGAGAACATGTCAAAGCAATTACTCTAAGAGATAGGAAAGAACTAGCTGAACCAGAAAAAAAGTCTGTTCCAGAATTTTCAGGAGACAAGGCAGAGGAATCCAAGGAAAACACTCCACCAACACTCAAGGAATACAAACCGCCCATTCCATATCCGGCAAAGTTGAAGAAAGACCGTACAGACGCCCAATTTGGTAAATTTCTTAAACTTTTTAAGCAATTACACATTAACTTACCTTTTGTTGAAGCAATTTCGCAGATGCCGAAGTACGCGAAGTTCCTTAAAGAACTTCTGACAAACAAAAGAAAGTTAGAAGAATTAGCCACAGTGGAACTCAACGAAGAATGCTCAGCTATTCTCTAAAATAAACTGCCGGCAAAACTGAAAGATCGAGGAAGTTTTACTATTCCTTGTTTAATTGGTAGTTTACTTATTGATAAAGCCTTAGCTGATTTAGGTGCTAGCATTAATCTCATGCCTTACAAAATGTTTAAGTAACTAGGTCTAGGGGAACCAAAGCCCACTAGGATGAGTCTTCAACTAGCTGGTAGATCTGTTAAATATCCTAGGGGAATCATCGAAGATATGCTAGTAAAGGTAGATAAATTTATATTCCCTGTTGATTTCGTTGTGCTTGATATGGATGAGGATATTGAGGTACCTTTAATTTTGGGACGTCCATTCTTAGCCACTGCTAGAGCTATTATTGATGTAGGGGATGGTAAATTAGTACTTAGAGTTGGTGAGGACGAAGTCGTGTTTAAAATATATGATGCCATGAAATTTTCTAAAGAACAAGATGATTCCTTTTATTTTGTTGATATTATTGATTATTTTGTTCAGGATAATTTTTAGGAACTTTCTCTCGTAGACACGTTGCAACTGTGTCTTGTTCAAGGTGGGGGGAAGGATGACGCCACCACTGAAATTGAGGAAGTAAGAAAGGAGTTAGATTCTAATGAAATCATCACAAGATACATAAGTTATGAAAGTATAAAAATGAATGATGATTTGAGACGGAAACCATCCATTGATGAACCCCCAAAATTAGAGTTAAAGCAACTCCAGATCATTTAGAATATGCCTTTTTAGGGGAAGATTCAACTTTACCAGTCATTATCGCATCAGATTTGAGCATTGCAGAAAAAGAGGAACTACTCCATGTGTTAAGGGAACACAAGCATGCTATAGCTTGGAAAATTTCAGATATTAAGGGAATTAATCCATCCTTCTGCACCCACAAAATTTTAATGGAAGATGAATTTAAACCATTGGTGCAAGCTCAGAGATGATTGAATCCCAATATGAAGGAAGTTGTGAAAGCTGAGTTAATTAAACTTCTAGATGCGGGCATTATTTATCCTATTTTTGACAATTCTTGGATAAGTCCTGTGCAGGTTGTTCCTAAAAAGGGAGGTTTGACTGTGGTGTCTAATGACAAAAAAGAGTCACTACCTACAAGAACAGTCACTGGATGAGAGTTTGCATTGATTATAGAAAGCTAAATGACGCAACTCGAAAAGATCATTTTCCCTTACCTTTTATTGATCAGATGTTGGAAAGATTATCAGGTCACATGTATTATTGTTTCCTAGATGGCCTCTCTGGTTACTTCCAAATCCCGATAGCTCCAGAAGATCAGGAGAAAACGACATTCACATGCCCATACAGTACGTTTGCTTATCGTAGAATGCCTTTTGGTTTATGTAACGCTCCTGCTACTTTTCAGCGATGCATGCTAGCTATCTTCAATGAATTCGTGGAAGACATCATGGAGGTATTTATGGATGATTTTTCAGTTTTTGGTAATTCTTTCCAACTTTGTCTTAATAATCTAAAACGTGTTTTGATAAGATGTGAAGAGACAAATTTAGTGCTAAACTGGGAAAAATGCCACTTTATGGTTCAAGAGGATATTGTATTAGGACATAAAATTTCTAGTAAAGGGATAAAGGTAGATAAAGCAAAAATTGAAACCATTGAAAAATTATCTCCCCCTAATTCAGTTAAGCCTATAAGAAGCTTTTTAGGACATGCCGGTTTTTATCGCAGATTTATTAAAGATTTTTCTAAAATAGCTAAGCCTTTAACAAAGTTGCTAGAAAAAGACATGCTTTTCAACTTTGACCAAGAATGCTTAGAATATTTTAACACTCTTAAGGAAAAGTTAGTCAATGCCCTGATTATGATTTCACTTGATTGGAATCTACCTTTTGAACTAATGTGTGATGCAAGTGATTTTGCAGTAGGTGCAGTTTTGGGACAGCGAAGAGACAAGCACTTTCAACCAATCTATTATGCTAGCAGAACTTTGACAGCCGCTCAAGAAAATTATACTACCACAGAAAAAGAATTGCTAGCTGTTATTTTCGCATTTGATAAATTCAGATCTTATTTGATTTTGTCAAAAGAGTTCGATTTAGAAATAAAGGACAAGAAAGGAGCTGAAAACTTGGCAGCAGATTACCTTTCCAGATTAGAAAACACGCAACCCAAGTACCTCGACAAAATAAATGATTTGTTTCCTGAAGAATAACTCTTATCCTTAGCAGATGCAACAGTTCCTTGGTTTGCTAATTTTGCAAATTATTTAGCAGCTAACATAACCCCAAAAGGGCTGACCCATCAGCAAAAGAAGCGATTCTTCGCTGATGTGAAAAACTACTTTTGGGAAGATCTTTTTCTTTTTCAAATTTGTGCAGATCTGGTTATTCAAAGATGCGTTACAGAAACAGAAGCATACCAGATTCTGAATCACTGCCATTCAGGACCCACAGGAGGACATCACAGTGGAGCTAGAACTGCTCATAAGGTACTCAAATCAGGCTTTTACTGGCCTACACTTTTCAGGGATGCCAACAAGTATGTGACCTCTTGTGATAAATGTCAGCGAATAGGTAATATTTCTCAACATAATGAAATGCCTCAGAACTATATACTTTCATGCGAAATATTTGATGCATGGAGTATTGATTACATGGGTCCATTCCCTACTTCATTTGGGAATAAGTACATCCTAGTAGCGGTAGATTATATGTCAAAATGGGTGGAAGCCCAAGCCTTACTACTAATGATGCTAGAATGGTAGTACGATTTTTGAAGAAACTTTTCTCTCAATTTGGAACACCTAGGATAATTATTAGTGATAGGGGCACCTATTTTTGCAATGCCCAGTTTGAAAAAGTCTTAAAAAGGTATGTAGTACACCATAGAACAGCTACCCCTTATCACCCACAAACCAGTGGCCAAGTCGAAGTGACAAATAGGGAACTAAAATGCATTCTAGAGAAAACAATAGAAACAGATAGAAAGGATTGGTCAAGAAAGATAGACGATGCTTTATGGGTTTATAGAACTGCTTTCAAAACACTCATAGGTACATCTCCCTATAAACTTGTAAACGGAAAAAGTTGTCATCTACCATTTGAACTTGAACATAAAGCATTTTGGGCTGTCAAATTTTTAAACCTTGATTTCAAGCTTACAGGTGAGAAAAGATTAATGTAGTTAAATGAACTAGAAGAATGGCGTTGCAATGCATACGAGAGCTCACGACTATATAAGGAAGCCATGAAGCGACGTCATGACAAACAACTGAAACAACCTAAGCAGTTCAAAACAGGTGATCTTGTCTTACTCTACAACTCAAGGTTGAGACTATTTCCTGGAAAACTTAAGTCCAGATGGTCAGGTCCATTCACTGTTTAAATCGTCTTTCCATACGGTACAATTGAGGTAACTCACCCCAACTACAGTACATTCAAGGTAAACGGACTTAGGCTTAAACACTACAGAGGTGAGAATTTTAAAGATTACAGGTCAGAGCTTCAGCTCCACAAAATCCCTTCATGACACATCCAGGTAGAGTTGAGCTTAGACTCTAAATAAGCGCTTCTCGGGAGGCAACCCGAGCACTAACTTAGTTACTTTTCTTTCTTTAAAATTTTAGTATTTTTCATGCATTAACTAACCCTTTTAAATGCATAAATTTAGGACCACACGGCCTGGCACACGGGCATTCCTCAGGCCGTGTGAACATTTAAAGTAGAGACACGGTCGTGCACCTAGGCCGTGTACTACAGAGTGGAAATTTTTCCCAAAACATGGGCTGTCGACAAATCCCCACGGCCGTGTGACTTGGCCGTGGCAACCCTTTAATTTAAACACGGGCTTGCACAAATCCCCATGCCCGTGTCCCCAGACCGTGGCCAACACTGTCAATTTAGATAGAGCCGTGTGACTACTTACACGACCTTGTGAGTAACGAAGAACCGATCGCAAACGGCCGTGGAACTTATCACACGACTGTGTGAAAAGCAAACACGATCGCAAATGGCCGTGCAAAATATCAACACGGCCGTGTACTTCAAACCAGACGCGCCAAAACCACCAAATTTTGATTCATACGGGCAAACCCCGAGTTACACGGGCGTGTTCCATGCCCGTGTGACCCAAAAACTATAAATAAGAAGCCACTATTCATTCTCCTTTTTTACTCAAACCCTAAAATCTCCTCTCCACAACCACCATAAACGCCGCCGCCGACCTTAAAACCACCACCATGCTCACACACAGCCGACACACGCCCGTGCAATCTCACCCCACGATTGTTCGACCTCAACCTACGACCGTGCACCTTTATATTTGGTTCTATTTTCTCATTTTTCTCATTTTTTTATTTATTTATATTTCATTTTTATTTAGTTAAATTTTACTTTCAAGCATAGAATTTGTTACATTAGGATGAATAATCTAGAATGTTAGAGAACATATTAGGATTGCATGCCATTTAAGTGCTCAATTGCTTGCCATTTATCTCATAAATTTAGTATAAATACATACCCATATTGTTTGTTTTGGCTACCACTTAGAATGGATTATTTATACTATTTTGGTTAGTCCCCATTTTATTTTTTTTAGGTACATTGTCATTTTAATCTACACATTTAATTTTACTATAGTTTGCAATTTAACTTCGATTTTTAGAACTAATAATTCTAACTCTATTCTAGGTAACATGTCATTGCGCGGTAAGAAAGCTGCCGCCCCCGCCTCGAAGAAATGAAAGGGACCAGGTGGTTCTTCCTCCAGACCCACCTCCGAAGTTCGCCATCCGTCCATCACATTCTCTCAAACCTAGCAAGAGGAATTATTTCAAATACTACGGGAATGCCCATTGAGCGCTGGCCGATGCATAGATTGGGCAGCACTAGAACGAGTAAACCTCGCTGATTCAGTCCGAGCCCTACTCATGACGGACCCTTGGGAGCAGTTCTTCCAGATCATCGAGCCTACATACATAGAGCTCACCCTCGAATTCTGTTCCACATTCCACCTCTAGACCGTCATGAACTGGTTTGATGATCCCGGAACGGTCCAGTTCCGCTTAGGAGGTCGCGTACGCCACCTGAGCGTACCAGAGTTCGGCTCAGCACTCGGGCTCTACACGGAGCAATTCATGGAAGAAGAAGACTTCCCCAACCTCTCCCGTCGCATCCATCTCAGGCCAGTCGACTGTTGGCACGAAATCACCCCGGGGCGTCAGACATACAATCCCATTAGCAGCAAGGCAACCGCCCTCGCCCCCTCTTTGAGGTACATCTAGGCCCTCCTTGCACATACTTTGACGGGCAGACATGAAACCACAGGCGTCGTCAACACTCACGACGCCTATTTCCTATGGTGTATGGCGAACGCGCACCCCATGGACCTCGCCTACTTCATCGCGCATGCCATGCAGCACCAGACTGAGCGTAACTGCCAGGGCGTTATATCCATGGGACCGTACATCACACGCTTGGCTCATCACTTCGGGCTCCTCAACACCGTGGCCCAGACATCCTCATACACATGTATAGGCCAGATGTCCCCTCAGGGCATCCAGACCATGCTACACATGAGGATGATTCAGCGCAGACCTGGAGGTGACCCCCTTCAGTACTGCCTCGTTTAGGAGGGCGAGGAGCCAGAGGACATTCCTGACGATATCCTACCACCGGAGGAGGATACACCAGCCGAGCCACCACCACCTCGCCCCCTATCTCGTGTAGCAACCACTGATGCTGACATATCTGAGCGCTTATCTAGATTCGAACAGCAATGCTTCTGGCGCCTCGACCACATCGACGCCACACTACAGCAGATATGCCAGCACCTTCACATCACTTCCCCACCGCCATCGAGTGATCCACCTGAGGATTAGAGATTTTTATTCCTCCTAACTTTATTTTTATTTTAATTTTAATTTTTATTTTTCTTCTAACACTGATATCTATTTTCACCTTCTAACTTCGTCTATTTTATTTTCCTATTTATAGTTCTTCTTATTTTTTTAGTGAATTTTTCTTTTTCTTTTTCATTATTTGAATATTAGTATTTTTAATATTATATTTTATTTCTTTTTCATATCGGTCAATCCCTAACGAGTAATCTCTCTTAATCCAAATTTCCACCGACTAATAAATACTTTCGCAGTTTCAAATGAGCTTTACAGCTCAAATCTCTACGAAAATGGGAACACCCTGCCACAACTGTCGGCTCTTCCAATTCCAATATCTATCTCACAAATTCATCCAAAATTCAGGGAGTTTCATACCTTTCCCTATCTTATGATCTTGTGATTTTATTGCTACTAATGTTATCTTTGTACTTTGAGGGCAATGTACATCTTAAGTGTGGGGTGAAATCTATTTTCAGTCTTTACACTCTCTTTGAAATCCCTGAACTTTTTCAAACTAACATTTAGCATTGTTCTCAAATTCTCACTTTCACTCTTTACATTATCTTCAATCTCCTTTTAGGAATTAATTCTGAGTGATTTATGATTTTTATTGATATGTTAAGAATTAAGACATAGGTGCTTGTACTTTGATTATTCAAACTTTAAAACACTAGGGAATCAAGCATGATAAATTGAAATTTTTGAGAATCCCAATTTTTGCATAAGTTAATCTTCTGAATTTTAAGTATTATCTTGAGATTTGAAATTCGCAGGATTGACATCAAAAGCCATAATTCTAGTGAGATTTTTGAGTCTTTTGAGCATACATTCTTTCGTGTTCACTTTATTATTGCTTTGAGTAAGTCAATACTGATTTGTTATTCTAGAACTTGCTTTGATTATACATGTCGAGACCACGTCATTGATTTGATACACTGAAATGATAAAGGCACCTAGGATTTAACCCACTTACTCCACAAAAGCCTACCTCCATAAATTAACCCCTAGTGAACCCCATTGAGCCTAACAACCTTTTCTTTGACTTACCTCTAATATTAACCTATAACCCATTTTTGTTGAATTCCATTCAATTACTTTGATCCCTATTTTTGTCGAGATTTGAGTTGAACTTATTATCTAGCTTTATTCTCTTTTCCATATTGTAAAGAGTAAATATCCAATTTAATGTATTATGCTTGAATTGTTCTAAAAAAAACGTATGTACTAATTCAGTTGTAATCTGTAATAGTTCAAATAGTTTTTGCATATTTCTATTTTAAGGCTACTAAGGCAAAAATGATGTTATTACAAGAATTAGCTTGAGAAATATGTTCCAGTGATAGAGATTTTTCTAGCTAGATAATTTTTCAGTTCAATCTTGATTCTAACCCTCTTTTGCTGCCTGTGACAACACCCCTAAACAAGCTCCATTACAACCATGTAAAGACCTTTTGATTGATGTATCATATCAATCTACAGTGGTGGAGATTTGATTTTCTTGCAAGCCTATGGTAATAGCTTTAAGTGGATAGGGTGAATCCTTAGTGAGGATGTCAACTTCTGTTAATTAAGATGGAGAGATAATTACTTAGGAGGAGGGAAGAAACTTATGTTTCAATGATAAAATTCTCAACTTAGAGTGATTGAATCTTTAATGTTCTTCTGATTGAATCTTTATTGTATGAATACCTGTGAATTAACTTGAAATTTTATCGATAAAGATTGTGAGTTGAGAAGAATGATTCTTAATTGTAGATTGAGATTTTTCTTGAGGATAAGCAAAGGCTTAAGTGTGGGGGTATTTGATAAACGATAGATTATACATATTTTTACCCCATGTTTAGTCTAATTTCTGGATGGATTATCATTAATTTTGTGAGAATTGGTACTCTTAATCCTTCTTTGTCGTATCTTATACTCACGAGAGCATAGGAAAGAGAAAAGAATGGAAAACGAGCCAAAAACGAGGAAAATGGGCCAAAAGTATAAAAATGACACGGCCTAAGAAGTCGCCACATGGCCGTGGCACACGATCGTGCCACATGAAGTCCACACGGCCCAGCCCAGATAAGCACGCCAGGCCACACGGCCGTGCCACACCAACAGGCCTGCACACGGCCCTTATCGAAACCATACGGGGTGGCACACGGGCGTGTCCCTGTCGTGAGGAAGTGCAATTTCACTCGGATTTAGATACTTAGGGGCTAAGAAAGCCATTCTAAACTCTATATAAAGACTCCAGGAGGCAACTCTAAACATATACTCTTTTCTCCCAAAAGGACCGCCGTATTTCTACCAACACAAGGAGTGAAAGCAAGGGATTACTCGAAGGGAAGCCGATTGATTCATCCCAGAAGCCAGAATTCTACATCAAGACAGAAGATCTTCCTAAATTCCTTCAGGGGTTTTTGGGTTCTTTATGTTTTGTTATCTTATTTCTTCTGAGATATTTTCTTTATTAATTATGAACTAAACCCCTCAAATACTTGAGGGGGATGAAAACTAAGACAGATCTTGTTATTATTTATTCTTGAATTATATGATAAATACTTGAATTGTTCTTAATTATGTGTTCTTCATTCTTGATTTAATAATCCTACGTATTACTTCAAGAACTTGATGTGCTTAGGTAGAGGAGCAAAAGTCCCTATTTTAAGAGTAGATCTACCATAATTAAGCGGTGTAACACGCCAAACTCGGCCTATATGTTATGATAAACGATAAATTATACATATTTTTACCTCATGTTTAGCCTATATTTTGGATGGATTATCATGAATTTTGTGAGAATTGGTGCTCTTGATCTTTCTTTTTCATATCTTATACTCAAGAGAGCATAGGGAGGAGATAGAAAACGGGCCAAAAACCATGAAAATGGGCCAAAATGTGTAATCAACACGGCACAAGGGGTCATCACATGACGAAGACCACACGGTCCAACCCCCGACAAGCACGGCCAGGGCACATGGCCGTGCCACCTCAACAGTCTCGAACACGGTCTCTTGTCGAAATCACACGGGCGTGGCACACGAGCATGTTCTAGTCGTGAGGAAGAGGAATTTCACTCGGATTTGGATACTTCGGGGCTAAGAAAGCCATTCTAAACTCTATATAAAGACCCCAAGAGGCAACTCTAAAGAGATACTCTTTTCTCTCGAGAAAGAGCGCCATATTACTGCCAACACAAGGAGTGAAAGAAAGGAATTACTCCAAGGGAAGCTGATTGATTCATCCCAGAAGCCAGAATTCTACATCAAGACAGAGGATCTCCCTAAATTCCTTCAGGGGTTTTTGGGTTTTTTATTTTTTGTTATCTTAATTCTTCTGAGATGTTTTCTTTCTTTATTATGAACTAAATCCCTCAAATACTTGAGGGGGATGAAACCTAAGACGAATCTTGTTATTATTTATTCTTGAGTTATATGATAAATACTTGAGTTGTTCTTAATTATGTGTGCTTAATTCTTATGTTAATAAGCCTAGGTATTAATTCAAGAAACGGATGTGCTTAAAGTAGAGGAGCAAAAGTCCTTGTGATAAGAGTAGATCTACCATAATTAAGCGGAGTTGCATGCAATCCTAGACATAGGGCGACATAAATCTACCGGATTAGGGTCAAACCTAATATGGGGAACCATAGATAGAATTAATGCAATCTAGGGTGTTAATTAATAAAGGAACTTTAGTTAACAACCTAGGCTTAGTTGCTCTTCGCCTCGACAAAGGGTTTAGCATAAATTAGGGATCTCTACGGATCAAGTCAAGTGAATAAATCGTGTAGCTCAAGAACCAATAACAAGTGAAGTCTAGGTAGATTCTCCCTTAAGTATTGCTTATATCAATCAGCTTTTCCCTAAAAGTTTTTCCCCAATTTACTTTTTGTGCACTTTTAGTTAGTTTTAGAATTAGTTTCAACCAAACCTCTTTTATTTTCAGGCTAGATAATAGAAAGGAAGTAAGTATTAGTACTTTTGGTTCCCTTGGGTACGATAACTCGGTCTTGCCGCTAAACTATACTACTGTTCGATAGGTGCACTTGCCTTTAATATCGTGATATTTGTTAGTTTTTGTGTGATCAGTTTTTATAAATTTTATTACTTAATATCGCGAGCATATCAAGTTTTTGGCGCCGTTGCCGGGGAACTAAAATATTAAGAAAACTCGATTTCTATTACTTTAGCCATTACTATATTTATTTATTTCCAGTTTTTATTTATTTTTATTTTTATTTTTATTTTTATTTTATTCTATTTTTCTTTGCTTTTTCCTTCTAGGTATTTCTAGTTTATGACTAGAAACAACCCAACAGGACCATTACTTTTTGACGAAGATTTAGAGACAACAGTTTACAGATATCGTAAAGAAATCAGACGAAGCATACAGTATCTAGAACAAGATCAAGAACAAAGGCCAGAACCTATAGAAGAGATGGAAGCAAATCAAAACGTTCCACCACCTCCCGCAATAGTCGCGCCACCAGCAAATCAGGAAGAAGCCCCTCGCACTATGTATGATTATGCTAAACCTAGTTTGGTTGGTACTCAAACTAGCATTCTTCGACCTACTATTGCTGCTAATAATTTTGAATTAAAGCCTAACACTATTCAGATGATACAGCAATTGGTGCAGTTTGATGGTTTATAGGATGAAGATCCAAATTCCCATATAGCTAATTTTTTGAAACTTTGTGATACCTTCAAAATTAATGGCGTTTCTGATGATGCCATTTGTCTAAGGCTATTTCCATTCTCTTTGAGAAACAAAACCAAACAGTGGTTAAAATCTTTACCACGAGGCTCAATCACCATATGGGAACAGATGACAGAGAAATTTTTACTTAAATATTTTCCTCCAGCAAAAATAGCTAAATTACAAAATGATATCTCTTCTTTTGTGCAGTTGGATTTAGAAACACTCTCCGATGCCTGGGAGAGATACAAAGATGTTTTGAGAAGATGCCCTCATCATGGCCTACCTTTATGGCTCCAAGTTCAAACCTTTCACAATGGTTTGAATCCATCAACAAGGCAAATGATCGATGCAGTCGTAGAAGGAACAATCAACAATAAAACACCCGAAGCAGCTTATGAGTTTATAGAAGAGATGTCACTGAATAACTATCAGTGGCAGGTCATGAGGACAAAGCCAATAAAAGCTACAGGAGTTTATAATATTGATGCTGTCGCTATACATACTAACCAAGTAGAACTGTTAAATAAAAAGTTTGATCATTTTGTTGGTTCTACGCAGACACAACCAGTGATGCAGTACGAAGCAACCCCAGGAAATATGTTGAATCTGGACTATTCAACTTATGGACACAGCATGGAAACTGAGCAAGCCAACTATATGGGTAACAATTCTAGACCTCAAAATAACCCTTATAGTAATACTTACAATGCAGGTTGGAGAAATCACCCCAATTTTTCATGGGGAGGACAAGGAAATGAAAGACAACAACCTCCTCTGGGATTTCAACACCCACCACCACAACAAGAGAAAAAGCCAAATCTTGAAGAGATGTTTACCAAATTTATGGCTGCATCAGAACCCCGTTTCCAAAACACTGAAACAGCATTAAAGAGCCAGCAAGCATCAATTCAAGGGCTTGAAAATCAAATTGGTCAGCTTGCAAAATTAATTTTAGAAAGACCGCAAGGTGGACTACCAAGTAATACTGAGCCAAATCCCCGAGAACATGTCAAAGCAATTACTCTGAGAGATGGGAAAGTCCTAGCTGAACCAAAAAAGAAATCTGCTCTAGAATCTTCAGGAGACAAGGCAGAGGAATCCACGGAAAACACTCAACCAACACTCAAGGAATACCAACCGCCTATTCCATATCCGGCAAAGTTGAAGAAAGACCGTACAGGCGCCCAATTCGATAAATTTCTTGAACTTTTTTAAACAATTACACATTAACTTACCTTTTGTTGAAGCAATTTCACAGATATCGAAGTATGCAAAGTTCCTTAAAGAACTTCTGACAAACAAAAGGAAGTTGGAAGAATTGCCACAGTGGAACTCAATGAAGAATGCTCAGCTATTCTCCAAAATATACTACCGGCAAAATTGAAAGATCCAGGGAGTTTTACTATTCCTTGTTTAATTGGTAGTTTACCTATTGATAAAGCCTTAGCTGATTTAGGTGCTAGCATTAATCTCATGCCTTACAAAGTGTTCAAGCAACTAGGTCTAGGGGAACCAAAGCCCACTAGGATGAGTATTCAACTAGCTGATAGATCCGTTAAATATCCTAGGGGAATCATAGAAGATGTGCTAGTGAAGGTAGATAAATTTATATTTCCTGTTGACTTCGTTGTGCTTGATATGGATGAGGATATTGAGGTACCTTTAATTTTGGGACGTCCATTCTTAGCCACTGCTAGAGCTATTATTGATGTAGGGGATGGTAAATTAGTACTTAGAGTTGGTGAGGACGAAGTCGTGTTTAAAATATATGATGCCATGAAATTTTCTAAAGAACAAGATGATTCCTTTTATTTTGTTGATATTATTGATTATTTTGTTCAGGATAATTTTTAGGAACTTTCTCTCGTAGACACGTTGCAACTGTGTCTTGTTCAAGGTGGGGGGAAGATGAAGCCACCATTGAAATTATAGAAGTAAGAAAGGAATTAGATTCCAATGAAATCATCACAAGACACATAAGGTATGAAAGTATAAAGATGAATGATGAGCTGAGACAGAAACCTTCCATTACTGAACCCCTAAGTTAGAGCTAAAACAACTACCAGATCATTTAGAATATGCCTTTTTAAGGGGAGATTCAACTCTACCAGTCATTATCGCATCAGATTTGAGCATTGCAGAAAAAGAGGAACTACTCCATGTGTTAAGAGAACACAAGCAGGCTATAGCTTGGACAATTTCAGATTTTAAGGGAATTAATCCGTCCTTTTGCACCCTCAAAATTTTAATGGAAGATAAATATAAACCATCGGTGCAAGCTCAGAGACGATTGAATCCCAACATGAAGGAAGTCGTAAAAACTAAGGTAATTAAACTTCTAGATGCAGGCATTATTTATCCTATTTCTGACAGTTCTTGGGTAAGTCCTGTGCAGGTTGTTCCTAAAAAGGGAGGCATGACTGTAGTATCTAATGACAAAAAAGAGGCAATACCTGCAAGAACAGTCACTGTATGGAGAGTTTGCATTGATTATAGGAAGCTAAATGACGCCACTCGAGAAGATTATTTTCCCTTACCTTTTATTGATTAGATTTGGAAAGATTATCAGGTCACATGTATTATCGTTTCCTAGAGGGTCTCTTTGGTTATTTCCAAATTCCGATAGCTCCAGAAGATCAGGATAAAACGACATTCACATGCCCATACGATACGTTGTCTTATCGTAGAATGCCTTTTGGTTTATGTAACGCTCCTGCTACTTTTCAGCGATGCATGCTAGCTATCTTCAATGAATTCGTGGAAGACATCATGGAGGTATTTATGGATGATTTTTCAATTTTCGGTAATTCTTTCCAACTTTGTCTTAATAATTTAAATTGTGTTTTGATAAGATGTGAAGAGACAAATTTAGTGCTAAACTGGGAAAAATGCCACTTTATGGTTCAAGAGGGTATTGTTTTAGGACATAAAATTTCTAGAAAAGGGATAGAGGTAGATAAAGCAAAAATTGAAACAATTGAAAAATTACCTCCCCTAATTCAGTTAAGGCTATAAGAAGCTTTTTAGGACATGCTGGTTTCTATCGCATATTTATTAAAGATTTTTCTAAAATAGCTAAGCCTTTAACAAAATTGCTAGAAAAAGACGTGCTTTTCAACTTTCACCAAGAATGATTAGACTCTTGTAACACTCTTAAGGAAAAGTTAGTCAATGCCCCGATTATGATTTCACCTGATTGGAATCTACCTTTTGAACTAATGTGCGATGCAAGTGATTTTGCAGTAGGTGCAGTTTTGGGACAACGAAGAGACAAGCACTTTCAACCGATCTATTATACTAGCATAACTTTGACAGCCACTCAAGCAAATTATACTACCACAGAAAAAGAATTGCTAGCCGTTATTTTCGCATTTGACAAATTCAGATCTTATTTGATTTTGTCAAAAGTCATTGTTTATACTGACCATTCTGCTCTTCGTTACCTTTTAACTAAAACTGATGCAAAGCCTCGATTAATAAGATGGATTCTATTGTTACAGGAGTTCAATTTAGAAATAAAGGACAAGAAGGGAGCTGAGAACTTGGCGGTAGATCACCTTTCACTATTAGAAAACATGCAACCCAAGTACCTCGACAAAATAAACGATTTGTTTCCTGAAGAACAACTCCTATTCTTAGCAGATGCAACAGTTCCTTGGTTTGCTGATTTTGTAAATTATTTAGCAGCTAACAAAACCCCAAAAGGGCTAACCCATCAGCAAAAGAAGCGATTCTTCGCTGATGTGAAAAACTACTTTTGGGAAGATCCTTTTCTTTTTCGAATTTGTGCAGATCAGGTTATTCAAAGATGCGTTACTGAAACAGAAGCATACCAGATTTTAAATCACTGCCATTCAGGACCCACAGGAGGACATCACAGTGGAGCTAAAACTGCTCCTAAGGTACTCGAATCAGGTTTTTACCGGCTTACACTTTTCAGGGATGCCGACAGGTATGTGACATCTTGTGATAAATGTCAGCGAACAGGTAATATTTCTCAACATAATGAAATGCCTCAGAACTATATACTTTCATGTAAAATATTTGATGTATGGGGTATTGATTTCATGGGTCCATTCCCTACTTCATTTGGAAATAAGTACATCCTAGTAGCGGTAGATTATATGTCAAAATGGGTGGAAGCCCAAGCCTTACCTACTAATGATGCTAGAATGGTAGTACGATTTTTGAAGAAACTTTTCTCTTGATTTGGAACATCTAGGATAATCATTAGTGATAGGGGCACACATTTTTGCAATGCCTAGTTTGAAAAAGTCTTAAAAAGGTATAGAGTACACCATAGAACAACTACCCCTTATCACCCACAAACCAGTGGTCAAGTTAAAGTGTCAAATAGAGAATTGAAACGCATCTTAGAGAAAACAATAGAAACGAATAGAAAAGACTGGTCAAGAAAAATAGACGATGCTTTATTGGCTTATAGAACTGCTTTTAAAACACCCATAGGTACATCTCCTTATAAGCTTGTCTATGGAAAAAGTTGTCATTTGCCATTTGAACTCGAACATAAAGCATTTTGGGCTATCAAATTCGTAAACCTTGATTTCAAGCTTGCAGGTGAGAAGAGATTAATGCAGTTAAATGAACTCAATAAATGGCGTTGCAATGCATACGAGAGCTCACGACTATATAAGGAAGCCATGAAGCGACGTCATGACAAACAACTGAAACAACCTAAGCAGTTCAAAACAGGAGATCTTGTCTTACTCTACAACTCAAGGCTGAAACTATTTCCTGGAAAACTCTAGTGTAGGTGGTCAGGTCCATTCACTGTTCAAACTGTCTTTCTATACGGCACAATTGAGGTAACTCACCCCAACTACGGTACGTTCAAGGTAAACGGCCATAGGCTTAAACACTACAAATTTGAGAATTTTAAAGATCACAGGGAGGAGCTTTAGCTCCACGAAATCCCTTCGTGATACATCCAAGAAGAGTCGAGCTTAGACTTTAAATAAGCACTTCTCGGGAGGCAACCCGAGCACTAACTTAGTAATTTTTTGTCTATTTTGATTTTAGTATTTTTCATGCATCAACTAACCCTTTTAATGCAGAGATTTAAGACCACACGGCCACTCCCACGGGCGTGCCCCAGGCCATGTGAACACTTTAAACAGAGACACGGTCATATACCAAGGTCGTGTATAAACAGAGTACAAATTTTCCTAAAACACGGGTCACCGATATCTCGCCACGGCCGTGCGATATGGCCGTGGCAACCTTTCGACTTCAACACGGGCTACCAACAATACCTCACGGCCATGCGACATGGCTGTGGCAACCCTATAGTATCAACACGAGCTTGCACAACTCCCCACGCCCGTGTCCCCAGCCCGTGGTATACACTGTTAAATTTCACACGACCGTTGAACATATCACACGACCGTGTGAAACATGAACATGATCGCACACGGCCGTGTATACCATCACACAACCGTGTGAATGACGAAGAACTGATCTCCCACGGCCGTGTAAAACATTTCCACAGGCATGTACTTCGAACCAGGGGCGCCAAAACCCCCGAATTTCGAAAGACACGGGCAAAACACGACTCACACGGGCGTGTGACATGCCCGTGTGACCCAAAACCCATAAATAGGGGCCACTATTCATTTCCTCCCTCACTCAAAACCCTTAAATCCTCCTCCCCCAACTACCACAAGCACCGCCACAGCCCTCAAAACACCACCATCCTCGAAATCAATCGACCCACGCCCGTGCAAACCCGACCCCCGACCGTGCAACCTTACACTTGGTTCTATTTTCTCATTTTTCTCATTTATTTTTAATTATATTTCATTTTTTTCTATTTAGTTAAATTTTACTTTATTCTAATTGTTAATTTAAGCATGGAATTAATTATATTAGGATGAATAATCTAGAATAGTATAGAATATATTAGGATTGCATGCCATTTAAATTCATTTATTGTATGCCACTTAAATTCATATTTGCATGCCATTTTTCTCATACATTTAGTATAAATACATAACCATATTTTTTAGTTTTGTTACAAGTTTCAAAATGATTAATTTTTACTATTCAGGTTAATCCTCATTTTATGTTTTCTTAGGAACGTTGTCATCGTAATTATTATCTATCTAGTTTAACTTCAATCTTTAGGACTAATGCTTGTTATTTTAATTCAGATACTATGTCGTCATCACGTGGTAGGAAAACTGCCGTCCCCGTCTCGAAGAAACGTAAGGGGTCAGGGAGTTCATCAGCGAGGCCCACCTCCGAGACTCGACACCCATTCATCACATTTTTCCAAGCCTCGCAGGAGGAGCATTATCAACTACTTCGAGCCCACCCCATATCCACGGGCCGCTGCATAGATTGGGCCGGCTTTGAGTAGATACATTTAGTGGACAACGTTCGGGCCCTACTCATAACCGAGCCATAGGAGCAGTTCTTTCAGATTATCGAGCCCACCTACTTGGAACTCACCCTTGAGTTCTGCTCCATATTCCACCTCCAGACTATGATGACTAGATTTGATGATCCAGGGACGGTCCAGTTCCGTTTGGGAGGACTCGTGCGACACCTCAGCGTGCTAGAGTTTGGCTCAGCACTTGGGCTCTACACAGAGCAATTTATGGCAGACGAGGACTTCCCCACCCTTTCCCGTCGCATCCACATCCGGCCCATCGACTGTTGGAACGAAATAGCCCCGGGGCGTCAGACATATAACCCCAGTGTCAGCAAGGCGACCGCCCTTGTTCCCTCTTTGAGGTACATTCATGCTCTCCTTGCTCATACTTTGACAGGTAGACGAGAGAGCACAGGCGTCGTCAACACTCACGACGTCTACTTCCTGTGGTGCATGGCGAACGGACAAGTCATCGACCTAGCATATTTCATCGCGCACGCCATGCAGCATCAGACGGAGAGGCACCGTAGAGGCGTCTTATCCATGGGGCTCTACATCACACGCTTGGCCCAGTATTTTGGGCTCCTTAACACTTTAGCCCAGACATCCTCCTACACGCTGATCAGTTAGATGTCTCCCCAAGGCATCACGACTATGTTACATATGAGGATGATCGAGAGGAGGCCCGGAGGCACCCCCCTCCAGTTCCAACTTGTTCAGGAGGGTGAGGAGCCAGAGGACATTCCTGACGATGTCCCACCACCGGAGGAGGACGCACCCACCGAGCCACAACCCTCTCGCCGCCCATCTCATGCAGCAGCCGCCCATGCTGACTTATCTGAGCACTTCTCATAGTTCAAGCAGCAATGCTTCTAGTGCCTCGATTATATCGACGCCACCTTAGAGCAGATATGCCAGCACCTCCGCATCACTCCACCACCGCGTGATCCCTCGGAGGATTAGATTTCTCTATTCCTCGTACCTTTATTTTTTTATTTACTTTATTTTACTTTATTCTAACTTTTGAACACTAATCTTTATTTTTCCCTTTTCTTCTAACTTTACTTTCCTTTTTACATTTTATTTTATTTTCTTTCATTTTATCTTTTTCATTATTTGAATATTAGTATTTTTAGTATTTTGTTTTATTTTATTTTATTTCTTTTCCTAACGGCCAACCCCTGACGAGTAATTTCTCTTGATCCAAATTCCCCATGACTAATAAATACTTTCGCAGTTTCCAAGGAGCTTTACAGCTCAAATCTCTACGAAAAAGGGAACACCCTGCCACAACTGCCATCTCTTTCAATCCCAATATCTGTCTCACTAATCCATCCAAAGCATAGGGAGTTCTCTCCCTATCTTTTGATATTATGCTTCTATTGCTATTAATGTTATCCTTGTACATTAAGGGCAATGTACATCTTAAGTGTGGGGGGGGCTTACTTTAAATCTTTATACTATATATGAAAACCCTGAAATCTGATGCTTTGTTCGTAATTGCATTATCGTCAACCTCCTATTAGGAATTAATTCTGATTGATTTATGATTTTTATTGATATGTTGAGAATTAAGACATAGGTGCTTGTACTTTGATTATCCAAACTCTAAAACATTAGGGAATCAAGCATGAAAAGTTGAAATTTTTGAGAACCCCATTTTCTTTCATAAGTTATTTTCCTTAATTCTAAGTGTTATCTTGAGATTTGAAATTCGCAGAATTGACATCAAAAGCCATAATTCTGGTGAGATTTTTAATCCTTTTGAGCGTACATTCTTTCGTGTTCACTTTTATTATTGCTTTGAGTGAGTCAACACTGATATGTTATTCTAGAACTTGCTTTGATTATACATGTCAAGACCACATCATTGATTTGATACACTGAAATGATAAAGGCACCTAGGATTTAACCCACTTACTCCACAAAAGCCTACCTCTATAAATTAATCTCTAGTGAACCCCATTGAGCCTAACAACCTTTTCTTTGACTTACCTCTAATATTAACCTATAACCCATTTTTGTTGAATTCCATTCAATTACTTTGATCCCTATTTTTGTCGAGATTTGAGTTGAACTTATTATCTAGCTTTATTCTTTTTTCCATATTGTAAAGTTGTAAAAATTCAACTTAATGTATTTTAATTGAATTGTTCTTAATTAAAAAAAACATATATATTCAGTTGTAATCTTTAATAGTTCAAATAGTTTTTGTATATTTCTATTTTAAGGCTACCAAGGCAGAATAGCTATTATCATAAGAATTAGCTCGAGAAATATGTTCCAGTGATAAAGATTTTTCTAGCTAGATGATTTTTCAATTCAATCTCAATTCTAACCCTCTTTTGTAGCCAGTGACAACACCTCTAACCAAGCCTCCTTACAACCATTATAAGACCTTTTGATCGATGTGTCATTTCAATATATAGTGGTGGAGATGTGATTCTCTTGCAAGCCTATGGTAATAACTTTTCAGGTTGACTAGAGAGTGCTTAATTCTTGAACCCTAAACACTTTGAGTGGATAGAGTGAACCTGTAACGCCCTGATTTTCGGGATTTTTCGGGTTTTGTGAATTTTAGTGAAATTTTTAAAATTTTGGTGTTCTAAAGGTTGATAATGTATGTACATGTGTTAGTGGGCCTATAGAAGGCCCAAGTTTAAGTTAAAACCCGGTAAAATATTAAGTTGGATTTTCAAGTGAAAGGGGACTTGGTTAAGTGGGCTTTTAAGAAAAACCGTGTAAAATATGTCACAAGTGAGCTCTTGGTAAAGTGGCAAGGTGGAGCCACTAAGCTCCTAGAAAAGTGGCGCCTAAGTGGATATTCAAGGACAAGGGTTTGAGTTACAAGGTAAGCATAGAGTTCTTTTTAATTTTTAAGCATGTGCCGGGCATGTGCCTAACTTAAGTGAATTTCGGCAAGGGGGCTTTAGGGACTTGGGCCGATTGCTTTAGAGGGACTACTAGGGTTATATCATTTTCTTTTTTCTGTCATGACAATTAGGGTTAGCCACCTTAGGAATTTTTCTCTGTTCTACTGTCAGAAAAGCCAAAAGTTGCCTCCATGGAAAGCTCATAGCCGAATTCTTCCTCTCCACCTCTACCATTGTTTTTTTTTCATTTTTCTTCTTCCCCTTTGATCTCTTCCCTAGTCGAATACCCACCTTGCACAGATCCACTCTTTCTTTTGCTTTCATTCCTCTTAAAATCAACCATAACCGATTGCTCAAAGTGCCAGAAATCTCGAAAACTGCTTCCTTTCTTGCTGATTTCTTGTAAGCCGAATCACCCCTATTCCTTTCACCTGTTGTGGCCGATTACTACACTCCCTTGAATCACACCATTGTCGACGCCATCACCCAAAATCTACACCCAAAACGCCATCCTCTTCTCTTGTTGAAAAGCCGAAATCACCATAGTTGTGGGGAGATAGCCGAAATTGCAAATCTTAGAGATAAGGTTTCTACTGACGTTTAAGGGTCAGATTTACATTAGATCTGCATAGGAATTGAAGGGAAATCGTTGGTAAGTGTTTAATACTTCAGATCTGCTCAATATTTCGTATTTGGAAAAGCCGGAAGTCCCTAAAGTTAAGGATTTTGTAGTTTTGGACTTTTGGTAAATCAAGTGGTGTTTTCTTTGTTCTTTTTGTGTGTTAGTTAGAGAAGAAGGTGATCAAACAAGGAGTTGAAGACATTGGAACATCAGATCTAGATCTAAAGGGATCTAAATCGGCAAGGTAAGAACATTAAGGCCATTGGAGGTGTTGGCCGAATGTGTAAGTAAGGCTTTGGTAAGTTTTCAATTCAGATTAAGTGTTAATATGGTCTAATCAATTAGGTATTGGATTGTAGGGATTAACGCATAGGAGATCTCATAGGAGAAACTGCAAAACAGGTGTGTGTTTCGAACGCCCTTCAATGCGCAAATCGGCAAAAGCCGAAAAGCCGAAATGCCGAAGTTTCGGTATTTCGAGAGCTTGTGAGCGTGCGAACATTCTCAAGTTAGTAGGAGAAGGTTAGTTTTGGAATCGGCACTGTTAGGCGTGTTGACCGCTAAATTTTGGACATTATGGTAAGTTGGGCCTCGGTGACCCAAATATGGGCCAATGGGCGATTTGGGTCCATGTGAGTAAAAATGGATTTAAAGGTGATATTATGAACTGTAGGCGTGAAAACAGTTAAAACAAGATAACTGATTATGAAATTGGGACTAAATGGGCCTAATGGGCCAATCGACGTAATAGGGCTCATTAGGGGTTTTAGGGCTTGAATGCTAAGACTGAAAAACTGAGTTAACCGGACTTCTGTGACAACTATGTGATTAATAAATACTGTAATAAGCATAAAATCTGTAACATGAGAGCAAAATTACTGAAATACCCTTAGGGTAAGAAATTACTGTTTTGCCCCTAGGTAGAAAATTACCGTTATACCCCTAGGGCTAAAATTGACTGTACTGTTTGACATGACTGTTACTGTTATTGCATGCCATGATATGTATCTATTGCATGGGTTGGGTTTTGATAATGGAGGAAGTGTGAGTGGCACAGCCACGTTACTGAAAAGGGGCTATGCCTCGTACTGTTTCTGAAAGGGGCTTTGCCTCGTATACTGTTTAACTGAGCAGCCATGCTGCGACTGTGGTGTGTGGGCTGGGTGGGTCGAGTTATTCCCCACATGGTGTGTTGGCTGGTACGGGTGGTGTGTAGCGGTTGGTGGGTTGAGTAGTCTCCCCAATTGGGTTTGCATTTATACTGTATTACTGTACTGTACTGTTCTGGGCCTATGGGCCAATCTGTTATCTGAAGAGGGCTTCAGCCCAGTATCTGTTATAGGGCCTTGGCCCAGATTACTGTTCCCTGAATAGGGCTTCGGCCCAGTATCTGACTGAGACTGGTTAGGGTTTAGGCCCAGTGGGCTTATGCCAATTTGGGCTTTGGATGGGTTCTGCACACACTGAGTTTTCCCAAACTCACCCTTTCTTTCCATCCTTGCAGGTGAGCCCTAGATCGTGACTTGGACGCTGGGAGGGATTCAGAGTGGCCACGAGGACTGAACTTTCATCATAGTTGGTTTTTTTTTTTATTATTTAATTACCTTTTATTGGTTTTATTTTGACATGGGTTGTAATAAGGCCGCTATAACTGTTATTCGGGATTTCTCTACTGTTTTATTTCAAACACAAACCTACACCGTTTTCAAAATTAAACAAACATTTTATTAACCAACCTGACTTTACTGAAGACTAAGGAGGACAATAAGACTAAAATGAAACGATTTACAAATGAGATAGGAATTAGGTTGAATAATAATTAAATCGGGAATTTCAAGAAAAACAAGTATTACTTTTCAAAAATCTCAAACATTAGACTTAGTATATAGGACGGCGTAGCATAGTCTAGGTGATGTAGCACACCGGACATGGCCATAACGTCTGGGTCGGGTCTGGGGTGTTACAGAACCCTTAGTGAGGATGTCAATTCTCGTTGATTTTGATTGAAGGATAATTACTTAAGAGAAGGGAGAAAACTTATGTTTCAATGATAAAATTCTCAACTTAAAGTGATTGAGTCTTTAATGTACTTTTGATTGAATTTTCATTGTATGATTACCTGTGGATTAGTTTGAAACATTATTGATAAAGATTGTAAATTGAGAGGAATGTTTCTTAGTTAGGGATTTAGATTTTGCTTGAGGACAAGCAAAGGCTTAAGTGTGGGGGTATTTGATAAACGATAAATTATACATATTTTTACCTCATGTTTAGCCTATATTTTGGATGGATTATCATTAATTTTGTGAGAATTGGTGCTCTTAATCTTTCTTTTTCATATCTTATACTCAGGAGAGCATAGGGAAGAGAAAAGAACGAAAAACGGGCCAAAAACCATGAAAATGGGCCAAAATGTGTAATCGACACGGCCCAAGGGGTTATCACACAGCCGTGGCACACGGCCATGGCACACGAAGACCACACGATCTAGCCCCCGACAAGCACGGCTAGGGCACACGGCCGTGCCACCTCAATAGTCCCGAACACGGTCTCTTGTCGAAATCACATGGGCGTGGCACACGGGCATGTTCTAGTCGTGAGGAAGAAGAATTTCACTCCGATTTGGATACTTCGGGGCTAAGAAAGCCATTCTAAACTCTATATAAAGACCCCAAGAGGCAACTCTAAAGAGATACTCTTTTCTCTCAAGAAAGAGCGACGTATTACTGCCAACACAAGGAGTGAAAGAAAGGAATTACTCCAAGGGAAGCCGATTGATTCATCCCAGAAGCCAGAATTCTACATCAAGACAGAGGATCTCCCTAAATTCCTTCAGGGGTTTTCGGGTTCTTTATGTTTTGTTATCTTAATTCTTCTGAGTTGTTTTCTTTCTTTATTATGAACTAATCCCTCAAATACTTGAGGGGGATGAAACCTAAGACGAATCTTGTTATTATTTATTCTTGAGTTATATGATAAATACTTGAGTTGTTCTTAATTATGTGTGCTTAATTCTTGTGTTAATAAGCCTAGGTATTAATTCAAGAAACGGATGTGCTTAAAGCAGAGGAGCAAAAGTCCCTGTGATAAGAGTAGATCTACCATAATTAAGCGGAGTTGCATGCAACCCTAGACATAGGGCGACATAAATCTGCCGGATTAGGGTCAAACCTAATATGGGGAACCATAGATCGAATTAATGCAATCTAGGGTGTTAATTAATAAAGGAACTTTAGTTAACAACCTAGGCCTAGTTACTCTTTGCCTCGACAGAGGGTTTAGCATAAATTAGGGATCTCTATGGATCAAGTCAAGTGAATAAATCGTGTAGCTCAAGAACCAATAACAAGTGAAGTCTAGGTGGATTCTCCCTTAAGTATTACTTATATCAATCAGCTTTTCCCTAAAAGTTTTTCCCCAATTTACTTTTTGTGCACTTTTAGTTAGTTTTAGAATTAGTTTCAACCAAACCTCTTTTATTTTCAGGCTAGATAATAGAAAGGAAGTAAGTATTAGTACTTTTGGTTCCCTTGGGTACGATAACTCGGTCTTGCCACTAAACTATACTACTGTTCGATAGGTGCACTTGCCTTTAATATCGTGATATTAGTTTGTTTTGGTGTGATCAGTTTTTATACATTTTATTACTTAATATCGCGAGCATATCACGTTACGGCCAAGTCCGGTGTGTCACATTGAAGTGTTTTTCAAAAATGATGTTTTCATTGAAAACCCTTCTTAATGTTTAAAAAATTTTACTGTTAAACTTGTATAAAACCTTAGCTTTGTGTTTATTTTTCCAAAACGTGATTCATTGAAATAACCATTCTCTTTTCAACGTTGTTAAAAACTTCGTAAAATTTTATGGAAAATTTTGAAAGCCTGTAAACCTTTGTAGTTTGTAAAGACATGTTATTTTGAAAACAGTTTAAGTATCAGAAAATTAGACCTTCTTTGTGATGACTTAAAGTGAATGGATACTATGCACTAGGTAGGATTTAAGAGAAGAGGAGGTGAGTCATTTAGACTGCTTAAGTACCAAGCTCTTCCTAGATCCAATCCTAGATATGCACACATCTATTGCCACACTTTAAGCTAATGACTTGTCCACGATCAACAAATTAAGTCTAAGTCTATTTAAGATATTCATTTATGAAAACGTTTATGTTGCAGAAGCTTTGCTCGGTTATCGTGATATTTTGAAAACAAGTAACTTTTATAAAAACGCGCCTTAGAGCTAACTGATTTCAAAACGATTTAAACAATACCATACTTAAGCCAAAAACAAATGAAAAATAATTAAAAAGGCCTTATTACAAACGCAAAATTAGAATAAAAATAATTAAGATTAAATTGAAATAATTAACTTAATTAAAAACCATCAGTCCAGTCCATTGGCCACTCTGAATCTCTCCCAGCTCCAAGTCCACCAATCTAAGTTCACCTGTGAGGATGGAAGATAAAGGAGTGAGTTTGGAAGCTTAGTGTAACACCCCTATCCCGTAACCGTCGCCGGAATAGGTAAGGGGCATTACCGGACTTGTAACATATACCGGAGCAGTAAAATTTTAAACTTTTTAATCAAGAACCATCGCGTATCATCTATCATTAGAGCATGCTTCAATTGATCATAAAATGGTGCATATAACTATTGGAAATCTAATTGGAAACATGCTAAAAGATAGGAGATCATTTGCAAAATTTTAAAGTTAGGGACACAAGGCCGTGCCCCTTGCCCGTGTTCTTTACACACAGCCGTGTCCCTCTAGACATGCCCAAACCTTTCAGCCCATGGTCGAATCTGACTTATCCTTATCCCACACGGCTGTCCAACATGCCCATGGGGTTAGGCCGTGTGTCGCCCACGGCCTAGGCATGCCCGTGCCCTTATCCTGTGGTCGAAACTGTCAAATATCACACGGTTACCTGACATGCTCATGTACAAAACAGAGCAGGCCGTGTGACTATACTGCCAAATTTCACACGGCTACAATTTACCAGACACGCCCGTGTGTCTAGGCCGTGTACCAAAACTGACCAAAACATCAAGGTGTAGGGAACACACGGTCAAAAAACACGCCCGTGTTCCCTGGCCGTGTGGCACAAATATAGGCTTGGTTTAAGCCAATTTGCCACCCAATATGGGTCATTTCTACTAGCCATTAACTAACAACATTTCATGCCATTCTACCAACCTAAAACATACCAATTCAAGCACAAAATGGACCCAAAATCATCTCAATTCATTCACAAATCAAGCACACCAACTCAAAGGCCTAAATGACCAATTCCATGCACTCATCCACACATATATACATATCAATTATGCAAGCTTATAACCTCATCAAAATCTCGTATCTTTCCATAAGCACATATAGCTAAAGGACAACTCAAGTACTTGATTATATTCATATATGACCCAAGCCACATCTCATAGCTTGATCATTTACCAAAATATATCATGTTTACTAAACATCTAGCCTATACATGCCATGACCATTTTATTTACAAAAGTTTCAAAAGTACCAAAGTTTGATAGATAGTGTGATGGCGATCTCCGACTCGTCCGATTATCGAGCTAGCTTCCGTATCTATAAGACAGTGAAAGAAATGAACAGAGTAAGCTTCTAAAGCTTAGTAAGTCCGTATAATATAGAAATTAAACCTTACCGAACCAATGCGATAATTACAACAACAATGCCAATTCAATTCATATACTCAAGTTGCCTATTTCACAAGTATACACTTGTTAGTCCATGTAACATATAAATTCATTCATGTACTAGCCACAACATTCATGTATTATATCATTGCTCAAATACTTGTACATGTATTTCATATAACTTATACCATATAATCCATGAAATTCTCATGTCTCATATAACATGTAATACATATATCATTCAATCTTCATGTAACATGTATCGGTAGTTGCCCGTTGAACCTATAAGAACATCGAAAGATACTTCGGTGATACACACACAGTGTATATACATTTAACCTGTAATCCGTCAATGCGTCATATATGCTCTTTCGAGCCTGAGCGGTAAGCCCGGAGGCTGAACATATAATCCCGAAGGATAATCGGTAAGCCCGTAGGCTGAACATATAATCCCGAAGGATAAACCTGTAGCTCATGAGCACGTGGTGAGTCCGCTACAAATGCAGGAGCTCGAACCACCCTGTAGCCCTAGTGACATGTCACTCGTATCCTATAGACTTCTACGGTTCTAACGGGGCTCGGTATTCAATTTATCACTTGTAACAATTTAACATTTCTATTTCAATCTCATATATATACTAGTTCCATTAGGCTATTTAATCATCTAGCATTTCATATTTTCAAATAACAATACGTATGAACATATATATATATACATTAAATTCGTTATACGAACTTACCTCGTAATCCCGTATCTACTCGTCTATTTTCCTTTTTCCCCGATCAAGTTCCGGGATTCGATCGTCTTTATCTTAATTTGTAAAAAAAAACTAGCCGAATGGAAGAAAGCTTTAAACCCTTTTCTTTGTTTGTATAATCGGTGTAAGAGAAGAAATTTTTAAAGCCATTTTCATGTTTTAATTAAACATATAACATATAATAATTAAAAGACAATTTAGCCCTTTATAAAATAATTAGAAAACCTTATAAAATATGGACATAATGGTCCATTACCAACCACTCCAAATAAAAATGGCATAATTGCCATGCAAGTACTTCTTTTTATAAAGCCATGCTCAAATAAGCCATTTATAAAATAGAACTCTAATTTATCGCTTTACGCAATTTAATCCTTTTTATCAAATTAACCAGTCAAACGATAAAATTTCTAAATCAAACTTTCACACCGTGATTCTATCATGCTGTAAAACATATTAAAGCAATAAAAATAATAATTCGACTCGGTTAAGTGGTCCCAAAACCACCCGTTCTGACTAGGGTCTAAAGTGGGCTGTTACACTTAGTGTGTATAGAAGCCCATCTAGAGCCCAAATCAGCTCAGGCCCACTAGGCCTAAGCCCTAATCCAACTCAATATTAACTGGGCTGAAGCCTTTCGTATAACGGTACTGGGCCTTAGCCCCTTTCAGATACAATATCACTGGGCTGAAGCCTTCATATATCGGTAAACAGTATGGCCCAAAGGCCCATTTTAATAATAAATCATGAATGCATGCAAAAACCCATATCAATCTGTGGGGAAGCTACTCAACCCACCCAACCACTACTCTCCACCTGTACCAACCAACACACCATGTGGGGAGAACTACTCAACCCACCCAACCGCTACTCTCCACTGGCAGCATAGCTACTTTATTATATAACATGAGGCCTAGCCTCTTTCGGTAACTAGGGCAAAGCCCTTTTTGATAAACTGGGGCAAAGCCCTTTTCGGTAAACTGGGGCAATGCCCTTTAGCACTTCCTCCATTCATATAAAACCCAACCCTATGCATTAAGTGATCATGACATGGCATATAATAAACAAAATCGATAAAGCATGCAAATCAGTCTAATTTAACCCTAGGGGTATAACAGTCATTTTACACCTAGGGGTAAAACTATAATTTCTCACCTTTTAGGGTATTTTGGTAATTATTCCACTTATTTCAGGGTTTTATTCCTATTTTAGTCACTAATAACCCTACTTTCGTCACTGTAAATTATTTAACTCGTTTTAACAACTTTTAGTCACTAGGCCCTAAAACCTCTAATAGGCCCTACAGTGTCTTTTTTTAGCGATTTAAGCCCATTCAGTCCAAAACTTACAATTACTTATTAATGTAACCCATTTTAAGCCTACAGTCTAGAAGAATACATCTATCGCTCATTTTTACCCATATGGGCCCGTAAGCCCATTGGGCCTATATTCAGCCCATCGAGGCCCATCTTACCGAAATGCACGAAATTGCGCACTTAGCCCTTTTGTCACTTGCGATTACTAACCCTACCATCTATTGAGTATTCGCATACTCTCAACTCCACAAACTGTCGACCTTTCGGTCACCTTTTTCGGTCACTATGGCCTGTGCCGAATAGAACTAAAGAAGGGTTCGATACACACCTGATTAATGTCGAAACGTTGATGAGATCCCTATACGTAAAGCCTACAATCAGTCATTAATAAATTAGTCTAATAATCGACTATATTAACCCACTATACACTTTACTATATTCGGCCCTAGCCCAAAACAATCCCTAGCATTAACTTGTCGACTTAGATGCACTAGATCTATATCTGGTTGCGCCCACGTTGTCGATTTCCAAAGCTCTTCGCTTGATTACCTACTTCGCTAGCTAACGTACATCAAAACTGAATACCAAATTAAGATTAGCCTTAGCCAAGTCGATAGCCTCGCTAAGTACACAGGGATTATTCGACTTTTCTCAAATCCCGAATAACAAATAGAAATAAGATTTCGAGTACTTACCACCAACGATATACTTGTCAAGAGAGCGTTTCCTATCCTTTCCTATCCCAGATCCATTGTAGATCTAACTTCAAGACACCAGTGGAGAATGAATCTAAAAGTTCTAGGAATTCAATTCCTGAATCTCAAAAAGTATGAAGGTTTCGGCTTTTGTAAAAAGAAGAAGATAATGTCGACAGAGGCTAAAGGGGAAGTGAACTTCAGCTGCGGGAAATTCAACATTGACCAGTTGAATAGAAAATCAAAGGGAAAGAAAATCAAAGGAAAGGAAATCTAATAATAGGGGTAGAAGATTTTATATAAAGAGAAGTGAAAGTGGTTGGCAAGGGAGAGGCTTGGGGTTTCGGTTTTGCAATTGTGAAAACAAAAAGAATAAAAAAATGGAATTGCTTTTGAAATAGCAACCCCCCAATCAAGTCGGCTACTACAAAAAAACTAAAAATAATACCCTAAGTTAATAAAGAAGAAAATAATTCATAAAAACTAGAACCAGCCCCGCACGTCTCCTTCTGCGTGCGTACAACAAAAAGGAGCACCCTCTTGCGCACGCCCTAACTCGAACCTGGGACCTCCGGCGTACCCAGCACGCTGCTGACCATTGGGACATGCTCTTGCTTTCAATATAATACGGTCCCAGTTATTCTTAAGCTATACCTGCTGACGCCTGCTATTTAAAAATAAAACAAAGCATACCTTCGCCTGGACTCGAACCCGTGCCCCTTGGGAATGCCTAACGCACTGCTACCGCTGCACCACAAGTGTTTTGGTGGCAACTCTCGGTCGTAACTATACTTAAGCCTTGTCTTAATGCTACCTGCTTATTAAAAAAAACAAACCTCTTGCGCACACCGTGCCTTGAACCCAGGCACTCATCCATGCTTCCAGCGCCTCCTGCCACTGGGCCAAACTTTCCTTTGTGTCTAACCTTTGCCTAACTATTTTATAAGCCTTATGCCCAGATTCCCTCCATGAAGCAAAAATTACTAATTTTTTTTCTAGAGTTTTGGATTGAACCCCAAATTTTTCCCGTACTATAAATCATTCAAAAATTATTTACACACTAAACTAACAACAATAATATCATACATATTTTTAAATAAAACATTAATAATAATAACAGAAATATTTTATCAATAATAATAGTAATAATAATATATAATTTTCATAAATATCAGTAATAGTAAATACAGAAAAAATTTTCTAATAATAATTTAATTCAATTTTTTTAAAACAATAATATTTAAAACTTCTCAATTATTCAGGTTTTCTTTTATCCGAACCCAGACTCAAAGCCCAGTTCTTCTAGGCCCAAATTTAGGGTGTTACAAGTAGAGTTGCATGCAACCCTAGACATAGGGCGACATAAATCTGCCAGATTACGGTCAAACCTAATAGAGGGATCCATAGATCGAATTAATGCAACCTAGGGGTGTTAATTAATAAAGAAACTTTAATTAACCACCTAGGATTAGTTGTTCTTATCCTCGACGGAGGTATTAACATAGGTTAGGGATCTCTACGAATCAAGTCAAGTGAAAAAATCGTCTAGTTCAAGAAGTTAATAACAAGTGAAGTCTAGGTGGATTCTCCCTTAAGTATTGCTCATATCAATCAGTTTTTCCCGAAAGTTTTCCCCAATTTACTTTTTGTGCACTTTTAGTTAGTTTTAGAATTAGTTTCAAACAACCCTATTTTATTTTTAGGCTAGATAATAGAAAAGAAGTAAGTATTAGTACTTTTGGTTCCCTTGGGTACGATAACTCGGTCTTGCCACTAAACTATACTACTGTTCGATAGGTGCGCATGCCTTTAAAATCGTGATATTAGTTAGTTTTTGGTGTGATAAGTTTTTATAAATTTTATTACTTAATATCGCGAGCTATCATTCATCCTAGTTTGTTTAGGTTTCCCAAGACCTAGTTGTTTAAAGATTTTGTAAAGTATTACATTAATACTAACCCCTAAATCAGCTAATGCATTATCAACAGTTAAACTACCAATTAGACAAGGAATCGTAAAACTCCTTGGATCTTTTAGTTTGTTGGGTAGCTTGTTTTGCAAAATAGTTGAGCAAACTGCATTTAATTCTGCATGCGATGACTTATCCAACTTCCGTTTGTTTGCTAAAAGTTCCTTTAAAAATTTAACTGCGTTTGGCATCTGCGAAAGAACTTCAATAAACGGTAAGTTAATGTGTAATTTCTTGAAGAGTTTAAGGAATTTACCGAATTGTTCGTCTGTGCGGTCTTTCCTTATCGCATTTGGGTATGGGACACAAAGCTTATATTCTTTACTGATTGGCTCTTTGTGACTTACCTCAACCTTACCTTTACGTACCACAGCTTCTTACCTCGGTTCTGATTTGTTCTGAACTAACTCTCCTTCATCGAGCATAGTAATAGCATGTATTTGCTCTCTTAGGTTAGTTTCTGTGTTACTTGACAAGCCACCTTGTGGTCTTTCAGAGATTAGCTTAGTAAGTTGTCCTATCTGGGTTTCGAGCCCTTGAATCAATGCTTGCTGATTTTTGAGTGCTATCTCAGTGTTTTGGAAATAAGTTTCTGATACCAAGATAAATTTCGTGAGTATCTCTTCAAGGTTCGAATTTTTCTCTTGTTGGTAGGGTGGTTGTTGAAAGCTTGGAGGGGGTGGTGGCCTTTGATTTCCTTGATTCCCTTGACCTCCCCATGAAAAATTTGGGTGATTTTTCCAACCTGCATTGTAAGTGTTACTATAGGGATTATTTTAAGGTCGAGGATTATTACCCATATAATCCAGTTGCTCGTTGTTCATGCCATGCCCATAAGGTGGGTACTCAAGATTTACCTCACACTGCATAACTGGATGTACCTGCGTAAAACCAATTAAACCGTCAATCCTTTTATTCAAAAGTTCTACCTGGCTAGAAAGCATAGCGACTGCATCAATATTGAAAACACCGGTAGCTTTTTATGGCTTTGTCCTCATGACTTGCCACTGATAGTTATTCAGTGACATCTCCTCAATAAATTCATAAGCCTCCTCAGGTGTTTTGTTATTTATGGTTCCACCGGCAGCTGCATCTATCATTTGCCTCGTTGAGGGGTTCAAACCATTATGGAAAGTTTGAACCTGTAGCCATAAAGGTAACCCATGGTGAGGGCACCTTCTCAATAAGTCCTTATATCTCGCCTATGCATCATAAAGTGTTTCTAGATCTATCTGCACAAAAGAAGAAATATTATTCCTCAACTTTGTCATTTTAGCTGGTAGAAAATATTTTAAAAGAAATTTTTCGGTCATTTGTTCCCAAGTAGTGATAGACCCTCGTGGTAGAGAGTTCAACCACTGTTTAGCTTTATTCTTCAAAGAAAAGGGAAATAACCGAAAGTGAAAGGTATCATCAGAAACGCAATTAATCTTAAAAGTGTCGCAGAATTCCAAAAAATTCGCTAAATGTGTGTTAGGATCCTCATCCTGCAAACCATCAAACTGAACAAACTGTTGAATCATCTGTATAGTGTTAGGTTTCAGTTCAAAATTATTTGCAGCAATAGCAGGCCTAACAATACTAGATTCAGTACTAGCTAAATTAGGCTTTGCATAATCATACATAGTATGAGGAGCAGGATTTTGATTCATAGGATCTGCGACTACCATAGAAGGTAGTGGATTGTTCGGATTTGCCTCCATCTCTTCGGTAGACTTGGTTTTGTCCTTTTGCCCTTGTTCTACATATTGTAAGCTTCGCCTTATTTCTCTTCAGTTTTTACGAACTGTAGCTTCTATATCGCTATCAAAAAGTAAAGGTCCTGACGGGTTTCTTCTAGTTATAAACCAGAGATACCTATTAGAGACAAATAAGAGAAAAGAAAATTAGCAAGTAAAAATAAAAAGTAATTTGCAATAAAAGTAAAAATGACTAAAGTAATAAAAATCGAGTGTTCCTAATATCTTAGTTCCTCGGCAACGGCGCCAAAAACTTAATTGCGTGATATTTATGATGGTCAAATAATAAAGTGATCGTACCTAAAAACTAACAATTATCACGATGAAGGCAAGCGCACCTATCGAACAGTAGTATAGTTTAGTGGCAAAACCAGAATGTCGAACCCACAGGAACTAAAAGTACTAGTAATAACTTTTTTTCTATTATCTAGCGTAGAAATAAAGAGAATTTTTTTAAACTAATTAAATTAAACTAATTAACTAAGAACACGACAGAGAGTAAATTGGGGAAATTACTTTTGGGAAAACTGATTGATTAAGACAATACCCAAGGAAGAATCCACCTAGACTTCACTTGTTATTAGACTCTGCACTAGGCGATTTATTCACTTGACTTGATTCGTAGAAATCCCTAAATTATGTTAATATCTCTTTCGAGACTAAGAACAGCTAACCCTAGGTTGATTAATTGAAATTTCTTTCTAATTAAAACCCCTACTGTTTCATTAACTCGATCTATGGATTCTTTTATTTGATTTGACTTTAATCCGACAGATTTTCATTGTCCTATGTCTAGGATTGTGATCAACTCCACTTAATTGTGTTGGATCTACTCTTAAATAGGGACTTTTGCTCCACTGAATAAGCACATTCAACTTGAATTAATATCCTAAAATATTAACACAAGAATTAATAACACAATTAAGAACAAATCAAGTATTTATCAAATAATTCATATATTAATAACAAGATTCGTCTTAGGTTTCATCCCCCCTCAGGTATTTAGGGGATTTAGTTCATAATTATGAAGGAAAACATCTCAAGATTGGAAAAACAACAAAATATAAAGAAAACCCAGAAACCCCTGAAGGAAATTGAAGGGAGATCTTTAATCTTGATGTAAATCCTGCTCCACAGATGGATCAATCGGCGTTCTTCGAGTAATTCCTTACCTTCTACTCTGTGTGTCCTTTGTTTCCCCCCTTAGGGTATTTATATAGACTTTGGAATGCCCAAAATATCTAAAAATTAGCTTTTCCTACGTGAAATGGAAGCAGGGCTCGACAGGGACACACCTGTGTGGCACGCCCGTGTGACTCGGGCTCAGGCTATGTTTAACACTGTTAAATTGACATGGGCATATGGATATCCCGTGTGTGTAGGTCCAGGCCATGTTGCACTCTAATTTTGGCTCATTTGGTTCGTTTTTGGCCCGTTTCTTGTTCTTTTCACTTTCGTATGCTCACCTAAGTATAAAACATGAAATGAAAGGATTCGGAGCATCGAATTCCATAAATATAATGATAAATCATCCATGAATGTGCCAAATGTGGGATAAAAATATGTATATATTATGGTTTATCATGGTGATGATAAATTAGTGCAGAGATTGAATGTGGAAATGTGTAAACTTTGCGCATGTCGTGTGCTTGAGAAATGTGGTAAGGTTGCAAATGAGTAAGCTATACACATGAGAATGACTTGATGATGACCTTGTAATTATAGGTCGATACTTATGATGTATGAGAATGTGATAAATTCGATTGACAATATGTATGTTTTAAAAGAAATTAAAACAATGAAATCATGAAAGAGTGGAATTAGTTGGCAAACAGTATTGGACAACAGCAGTTATGTGACTTTGAAAAATCACCATAAATAATGTGAATTGAATTAGAGGCTGAATAAGATATGAAATGAAAGCTTATTGAGTCCATTTTCTTATGAAAGAAGTAGAGTAAGCAAAGGAATTTTATATTATGAGATTTTTAAATTTTAGTGAGATAAGGTCAGAATGATTATGGAATCCCCTGTTCTGAATTGGGAAATTCATTAAAAATTTCAAAAAAATAATCATTAGATAAAATTTATATTCTTAAATTCCTTAATGAATCTATTTTTGAGAGAAAGAAACAAGAATGCCATTCGAGTTCTGTACAATAAGATAGTTGATTTTTAGTGAAAAGAGGTCGAAACTGTCAAACAGCGAAACTAGGGAGACTTTAATGAATAAAATTCTGAAAATTTTATGGTGAGAGGATATGTGAGTCTAGTTCTGGGGAAAATTGATGGATCTTAATTTAGAGTTCTGTAACCCCAGATAAAAATAATTTAGTGGCTGTGACTCGAGTAGACAGCATGTGATCAATGTAGGTGAATAATGAAATTTATGCAATAGTGATGGTAATATTTTGAGATCACAAAATGTGGTTTGCTAAAAAGCAAATTAATCAATTGCTTGTTATTACATATGTACTTACAAAGCTTAATGCTTACTTCGTTATTTTCTATGATTGTAATGTATCCAGGTTAGCTCGGGTTGGAAGCCGCAAGAGAATTCATCACACTATCAAGCATATAATTTAGGTATTGATGATTTTATACTTAAGGTTATGGCATGTATAGGGAATTTGGTCAGGGGTACATGTTATTATGAGTTGGCCTAGAATATTGGCCTATGATTTTGAAGTTCATTGTTGTATAATGCCATTCGAGGTGGCCAATAAATTTTTTATGCTATCAGCGTACGAAGGTGTATTTCATGGTTGAGTAAAATGAATGTTACGACTAGTTAAGTATGTGATGGAAGTCTTGGTAGCTTTGTTATGTCATAAAATGTGTCATTTGAAGTTATGCTCAAGTATGGGCATGATAGGGTAGAGAATGGCTTGGAAGATAGCCAATTTCTTGGCCACACAAGTGGAGACACAGCCGTGTGGAGCACACGGTCCAGCACACAGACGTGTGACTTGGCCGTGTGACCCTAAGTGAACAATAACATCATAAATAGAGAGTTACACGAGTGGAGGACACGGGCGTCTCTTGAGCCGCATGAGCGTGTGTAACCACATGGCCTGCCCACACGGGCGTGTGACTCTCCAAATTGTGAAAATTTGCTATATGATTCAAAAGCTCTCAGTTTGGTTTTGGACCGTTTTTAAAGTATGTTTTAGACCTCGTAGGCCCATATTGGGGATTTTAAGATGGAATGTGAAAAGTTTTAATTTGAACTAAAAATTATGGTTCGGTTTTGTATGAAAGTTATCGTTTAAATCTGGTAGCGCCTCGAACCCTCTCCCGACGTCAGATATGAGTAAGGGGTGTTACAATCACCAATAGGTTAGTCATGTAAAATACATATAATCATCAAATCATATGGATGAATACAACAATCATTCAAATTTCATTTACATATATCATGCATTTCATATCTTAATATGGCATGAAATACCTTTGCCATGTAATTCATTCAACTCATTATGCAAGTTCTCATAAATTCATTTAACCTGTAATAGAACTGTGCCCGTTGAACCACTTAAAATATCGTTAGATACACGGGTAGTACACACGAAGTGTACTAAATAGAAATCCGTCAATTCCTGTACATATATACTCTTTCGAGCTATAAATGGTAAGCTCCTCCTGAGCTGAAATAACAGTAAGCTCAAGTGAGCTGGGAAACAGTAAGCTTTTACGAGTTGAAATATCGTTAAGCTCATACGAGCTGTGGTGAGCTCGCAACACATGCTGGAATCTCAACCAAACGGTAACCTTAGTGACATGTCACTCGTATCCTATGAATTCCTAAGGTTCAAACGGGGCCCGATATTTTTCAAACTCATTTATCAGGCATTCAATAATCATGTGATTTATTTTCTCAATTCACATATATATTTCTCATTTAGTCCAAAATTTACAATTTTACCAAAAATCACTTTACAAAAGTTGATTAATTATTACTAAACTTTCATTTTCATCCATCAAAAAAAAAAAAAACAACCAACACACATTCACGGAAAAACTCTAAACTTTTAACAGTATTGCAAATTAGTCCCTGGGCTAGCTAGATTAAGCTGCAACGGCTTAAAAAACATAAAAATAATTAAAAACAAAACAAAAATCGTACCTAATTAGACAATGGAAGCTTGGCCGAACCTAGCATGCAACCATGGAGGGTGGATGAAAACCATTTAGGAAGATGACAACATCTTTTACAATATTTTACTATGTTTATTTTATTAAATTACCTAATTAACCTTTGTTATTAAACATTTAAAACATCCATTTTATGTCCATAAATGTCCACCCGCTATAAAAATGGTTTAATTACCATTTAAGGCCACTCATAATCAAAATTCATAGCACTTTGACACCTTTTTCTTTTAAAACTCGAATATTGCACTTTACATGATTTAGTTCTTTTTATTAAATTAAGCATTCAAATAGTAAAATTTCTTAACGAAATTTTCACACAATCATACTATCATGCTGTAAACTTTAATTTAATAATAAAATAATTATTTTGACCTCGAATTTATAGTTCCAAAACCACTGTTCCGATTTGACTAAAAACGGCTATTACAACTCTCCCCCTTATGGATTTTCATCCCCGAAAATCTTACCAGTCAATAGGTTTGTAATGACCAAAAATTCACGGGCATCGGAAAAAGTGTAGTATCGGGCCTTCGTCTTAGAAAGTTGAACCTGTAGATAATTATTAGAAATACCTCTGAGTTTAGTTGAGTGCTTAATTAGGTGAATTTAGTATAATTAAGAATAATTAGGAAAAATGACTAAATAGAATAAGGTGTAAAAGTTGAATTATAGATTAAAAGAAATTATAAAGGATCAAATGGACAATTAAGCTACATTTGGAATATGAGGCGGCAAACATTAAAACAAAAATCTAAGATTTTTGTTAAGTTATAAATTATAAATATATTTTTTTAGTTATAAATTATATTAAATTAATTTAAAATAATTATATTATAAGATTTTTATATGACAAATAAGTTATGATTTTGACAAATGGATGGTGATAAAATAATACATGTGTAATTAAAATATGTATACAATTGTAGTTTATAGATTTAATTTGCTTATTAATTAAGCATAAGATATTTATTATTTATTATCTATTATTATTAAATTAAAAGATATTTAATAATTAAATAATTAGTATAAGATTTTTGGTATGGTAAAGATAAAATACAAGTGTATTAACTTAAGTATGTACATTTGTAATATTTTTATTTAATTAGTAAATAGATATTTATTATTATTAAATTAAATTAAAAAATATTTATTAGACAAATAATTAAACTATAAATTTTTTGTGTGATAAATAAAATAAATGATGACAAATGTATGGTATAAATGATGTATAAATGTAATAAATTATGTGTGTACAAATGTGTATATATGATTAATTATACAATGGATATTTATTATTTATTATTAAAGATGTTTACTAGATAATTAATTGAATTATAAGATTTTTATGAAGCAAATAAATTAAATAAAGACAAGTGTAAAATATATAATTGACCAATTGTAATATAAGTATTTGTTATTAAATAGATTTTTATAATAATAATAATTATTATAAACTAATATATATATATATATATATATATATATAAGTTATAAGGAAACAAAATGGAAAGAAGAAACAGAGAACAGACGAAAAAGAAAGAAAGGAAAGGGGAATGAAAAAAAAAGGGGGAGAATTGGGATTTGGAAGCTTTAAGTTTAATAGGTAAGCTAAGTTAAGTCATTTTCTCTTAAATTTGATGTTTTAAAAGTTTTAAAACAAGGTTTTATTGAAACTAAGTTAATATTTTAAGAGTTTATAGGTTTTCAAGTATAGTTTATGTTGAACAAAAAGATAAATTAGGGATTTAATTGAATGAATTTCAAGTTAGAATTGATAAAAAGGATTAAATTGTGAAGTAAGCTATAAGTTTCATGTTTTAGGGACTAAATTGAGGAAAATTTGAAATTAGGGATTTATGCTGAAAATTTAATAGTTAAATTTGAGTTTGGTTTAAAATTGAATAGAAATAAAGTATGAATTGAGTTAGAAAAATAAGTGAACTTAGTTAGGATCAAATTGAGAATAAGGCAGAAATTGAATAGAAATTCAATTATTATTGTAAATTAGTGCTGCAATTAATAATATAATTACTTTAATTTTCGTAGCTAGCAAAGAACCCAAGGCATCGATGCAGAAAGGAAAAGAGAAGGTTATCAAGGAGTAATCGAGCAAATTACGGTTTGTATTACTATAATTTGAGTTATTTATTATTTAATGTTTATTTTGATATTTATACTTAATAAGTGGACATGAGGTAAGTATTAATATTTAGATGGATGGAAATTGAGATTGAATTTAAATTTGAATGATTTGTGATCAAAATTGAAAGTGGAAGTGAATTGAAAATATGAGAAAGTGCTTAAATTGAAAGTGAAATTGAAATTGAAAGTGATGTGAATTGTGAATTGAAATCCCCATTAACTAGTCGTGCTAGGTTGGATATAGTTGGCATGCAATAGGATTGGAGGAGTTTAGGGATTCTTCGATCTCGAGTCGATGAGACACTGTGTGCCACTCTATTACTTCGGATAGATTCGATGAGGTACTGGGTACCAACTTACTTCAGCTTGGCCGATGAGACATTGGGTGTCACTTATTGCTTCGAACTATCCGATGAGACACTAGGTGCCATATTGGTGTGTTTGGTTGGACCCATGTATCCGTCAAAGTTCGAGTCTTGTTAACAGGGGTAAATGAGAGAAATGAGAAAATTTGAATAAATGTGATTGATTAAGCTATTGAGAAAGTTGGATGTGAATTAAAATGTGAATTGAAATTGAGATTGAGAATGAAAAGCATGAACTAAATGTTCATGAAGTGATTGAAATTCAAATTTATGATATGTGATATTAATTGATGAGTAGCTAAATTGAATTGCTATTGTTAAGAATAAAAGTTAAAGAATGAATTAATTGATGCATATAAAGTGATATGTGATGAAATTGGGAAATGAGAATGAAATGGACAAATTAAAGGTTTCAAAGGTTATTAGTACCTAATTGTGACATTTATGATAATTGGTTGTTAATTGGTTAGATTGAGTTGTTATTGATATGAAATGAAAGCAGTGTATAAATTAACATAATATGTGTTCTTGTATTATATGATTAATTATGTGAAATTTATTTGGTTATTAATAATTTGAATTATAGTAATACCACTGAGTATGAAACACTTAGCGTACGGTTGTTTCCGTACGTAGGTCAGTAAAAGTATAGAGTTTCGGTCTAACATCCAGAGCTATCCCGACTCCAGTACAAAACTTGATGATATATTCTTTTTTTGGTAAAAGTGACATGTACATATGTGTTATTTTGGCCACTTTAAAATGCTATATGATTTTTGTTGTTAAGAATGGTATTTGATATTTTGGTGTTTAAACTAATAAAATGGTATGAAAATTTATATGATATACATGGCATAATTGGTGCTAAATTTAGAATGGAATGAATGAAATTATAAGTTAATTTTTAATTGCAATATGAATGTTCATTGAGTAAATTATTGGTTTTGGATTAGTCTCGGTTTGAAATTGCAGGGAAGGTTAGATATTTATAAAGTGGTTATATTGAGTTCATAAAGAAAAAATTTCTGGAGCACCCAAAGAAGTCCCGATTCAATCCTATTACTTATTTTTGGGCCTTGAGGGTCCATTAAAGGGACTTAATTATTAAATTATGCTATGTATGTTATTTAATTATTCATAAATTGTCTGATATGTTCGGTAATGCCCCGTAACCCTGTTTCGGCAACAGTTTAGGGTTAGGGGGTGTTACAAGGTTAGGGTACTGTTTTCTCATAACTTCCTCAGGTTCCCACGTAGCTTCTTCGATGCCGTGCCATTGCCATAGAACCTTTACTAAAGCTATGCTTTTATTTCTCAACTCTTTAATATCTATAGCTAGAATTTTGATCGATTCTTCGTTATATGTCATATCAGGCTGAATTTCAATCTCTGTTGGAGAAATTACGTGTGACAGATTTGATCTATATCGGCGTAACATCGACACATGAAACACATTATGGATATTTTCTAATTCTGATGGTAAAGCTAGTCGATATGCCACTGGCCCTATTCTCTCAATAATCTTATATGGCCCAATAAAACGCAGACTTAATTTTCCTTTTGACCGAAATGGAGAATCTTCTTCCACGGTGATACTTTTAGAAATACTCTGTCGCTGATTTGAAATTCAATGTCTTTACGTTTCAAATTCGCATATGATTTCTGACGATCTAAAGCTGCTTTCAAACTGTCGCGAATTGCTTTTACTTTCTTTTTGGTCTCTCTAATTAAATCAACCCCATGAATCTTTTTCTCACTAAGCTCGGTCTAAAAAAATGGAGTTCTACATTTGCGACCAAATAAAGCTTCATATGGTGCCATCTTTATGCTCGATTGAAAACTGTTGTTATACGCAAATTCAACCAACGATAAATATTTCTCCCAATTGCCTTCACACTCTAAAACACAGCAACGAAGCATATCTTTAAGAATCTGTATTATTCTCTCAGATTGACTGTTAGTTTGAGGATGAAAAGCAGTACTAAAATGCAACTACGTACCCAAAGCTCCTTGCAATTTCTTCCAAAATTGCGATGTAAACCTCGGATCTCTATCCGAAATAATGGAAACTGGCACTCCATGCAATCTAACAATCTTAGAGATATACAATTCAGCTAATTTATCAAGTGAAAAGTCTGTACGTACTGGAATGAAATGCATAGATTTCGTCAAACAGTCAACGATAACCCAGATGACATCTTTCTTTTTCAGAGATAGAGGTAGTCCCGATACGAAATCCATCGTAACTCTATCCCATTTCCACTCAAGTATCATCACAGGTTGTAATAATCCTGAAGGAACTTGATGTTCGGCTTTGACTTATTGACAAATCAAACATCTAGTTACAAAGTTGGAAGTATTTCGTTTCATACTTGACCACCAATACAACCGTTTCAAATCATTATACATTTTAGTACTCCCCGGATGAACAGATAAACAACTTCTATGTGCTTCATGTAGAATTTTCTAAATAAGTTCGGAATCTCTCACTACACAAATTCTACCTTGGAACATCAAACAATCATTGGTTCCAATCTGAAACTCTGAATTAGGAGTCGGCTCACAATGAACTCTTTTAGTTTGTAATTCACTGTCACATTTCTGAGCTTCACAGATTTGCTGAATAAACATCGGTTTAGCTTTCAACTTAGCTAAAATCGATTCATCAATAGATAATGTCAATTGTGTATTCATTGCCCGTAAAGAAAATAAAGATTTTCTACTCAAAGCATTCACGACTACATTCGCTTTTCTCAGATGATAATCAATCAGTAACTCGTAATCTTTCAACAAATCGAGCCATCTTTGTTGTCGCAAATTCAAATCTTTCTGAGACATTAGGTACTTCAAACTCTTATGATCAGTAAAGATATGACACTTCTCACCAAATAAATGATGTCGCCAAATTTTCAATGCAAATGCAATAGCGGCCAATTCTAAATCGAGTGTCAGATAATTCTTTTCATGCTATTTTAATTGTCTGGAAGCATAAGCTATCACTTTGCCTTCTTACATCAAAACACATCCCAAACTATTTAGTGATGCGTCACTAAAAATCACAAACTCTTTACCTGACTCAGGTTGAACTAGAACTAGTGCTTCAATTAACAGTGCTTTCAACTTTTCAAAACTCTGTTGGCATTTCTCAGACCACTCTAACTTCACATATTTTTGTATCAATCGAGTCATCAGTGTAGCAATCATCGAGAATCCTTTTATAAAATGTCGATAATAGCCAGCTAATCCTAGAAAACTTCTGACTTCTTATACATTTCTTGGTGGTTTCCGGTCAATAATTGTTAAAATCTTACTCGGGTCAACTCTGATGCCTTCCGCTGAAATAATATATCCCAAAATCCAACTTTTCAGACCCAAAACTCGCATTTACTGAATTTAGCAAACAGTTGCTTATCTCTCAAAGTTTGTAATACAACCCTCAAATGCTTAGCATGTTTAGATTCATCTCGAGAATATATCAAAATGTCTTTGATGTATACAGCTACAAATCTGTCCAAATATGGTCTAAAAATTTTATTCATCAAGTCCATAAAGATGATAGGAGCATTAGTTAACCCAAATGGCATAACTATAAATTCATAATGTCCGTACCTTATTTTGAATGTAGTTTTTGGTACATCTAAATTTTTAACTCGCAACTGATAGTAGCTAGATCTCAAATCAATCTTCGAACACATTGTTGCTCCTTTCAGTTGATCAAATAAATCATCAATTCTCAGCAGAGGATACTTATTCTTTATTGTCACTTTATTGAGCTATCGGTAGTTGATACGCATTGTCATTGTTCCATCTTTCTTCTTTACAAACAGAACTAGTGCATCCCAGGGCAAGAAACTAGGTCGTGCAAAATCTCTATCTGTTAATTCTTGTAACTGAGTTTTCAACTCTTTTAACTCTGTAGGAGCCATTCTGTATGGAGCTATTGATATCGGTGATGTCTCAAGTACTAATTTAATAGCAAATTCAACCTCTCTATTGGTGGCAACCCCGATAACTCTTCTGGAAGCACATCCGAATATTCATAAACCATTGGCACTGATTCAAGCTTTGATTCAAATACTTTTGTATCCAGTACATATGCAAGGCAAGAATCAAAACCTTCCCTCACATATTTCTGAGCTAACATCGTCGATATCACTATAGGCAACCTACTCGAATTATCAGATGCAATACGGATAATTTCACTGTTCTGACATTTCAACTCAATAGTCTTTCGTCGACAATTCACAACTGCATCGTGTAGAGTCAACCAATCCATACCCAGAATCACATCAAACTCATCAAAAGGTAAAAGCATCAAATCAACTAGAAAATAGTAACCCCGAGTCATTAAAGGAAAAATCTTGCAAACTTTATCAACTAGGACATACTGGCCTAAGGGGTTTGATACTTTAGTCACAATTTCAGCAGACTCAATAGGTAAATCTTAATAGACAATAAATTTATTTAGACATATGGATGAGTCAATCCAAGATCAATCAATGCAACTACATCAGTGTCACAAAGAGAGAAAGTACCGGTGCTAACATTTGGTGACGATGAGTATTCGCGTATGCGAATGGCATAAGCTCTAGCTGGTGCTTGTGCCTCAGACCTTATTGTAGAATCTCTCGTAACACCACGATTACCACTTGTATTTCCAGTGTTTCAGGATGGTCTCCCTCTAGAAGCTGTATTACTCGGTTTCGCCATTTGAGCTTTTTCATTCACAGACTTCTCTGGGCAATCTCTGAGATAGTGATTAAAGGATCTATATCTGAAACATGCTCCATTCTTCACCCTACATTCACCATAATGTGGCTTATTGTAATGTTTGCACTAGCATTTCTAACACTACTTGCACTAGCTATAGATGTAGCTCGGGATTTAGGAGTAAAATGTCTCATATCTCTATCTCAACTAGAATGCCCCAAAGAAATAGCAAGATGGTAATGATGTTCTTTGAATTTCTTAGATGCTGACTGATGAGACTTTCCTGTAATTCTCTTTCTCAAATCTCTAACTTCAGAATAGACTTTTCTCTTTTCTCGGTTAAGCTCTTCAGCTTTGCAAGCTCTGTCAACTAACACAACAAATTCTTTCAATTCGAGAATTCCAACTAAAAGGTTAATGTATTCATTCAACCCATCTTCGAACCGTTTACATATAATTTCTTCAGTGGAGACAAATTCTCAGGCGTACTTGCTTAGTCTTACAAACTCTCTTTCATATTCTGATACGATCATACGACCCTATTTCAACTTCAGAAACTCTTTACGCTTTTGATCCATAAATCGCTGGCTTATATACTTCTTTCTGAACTCGGTCTGAAAGAAATCCCATGTAATATGTTCTCTCGGTAACACAAAAATTAAAGTATTCCACCACTAGTATGCAACATCCTTCAGAAGAGATACGGTGCATTTAACATATTTCACAGGTGTACAGGACAATTCATTAAATAGCATGATAGTATTCTTAAGCCAAAACTGAACAGGATCATCATCAACAGTAGCTCTAAACAATTCAGCCCCATACTTTTAGATTTTATCAACAGGTGGCTTACTCACACGTATAGGTTCCAAACCTTGAGAAGCTACAAGGATTGATTGGGGAATAGATAAGGGTGGAGGTTTCTGAGTAGCCGGATTCATTCGGAAAAACTTAGCGAACCATTCATCCATCATTTGGAAGAAGGCTTTTTTGGCATCTCCTCTATGACCCTCAGATATGGGTCTCGATTTAGATAGCAGGCTCCATGAACATAGGCTGGCGAATTATTTTCTACATCGTCAGAGTCAGCTCGATTGGAATCAATTTACTATATGAAAACATATTTTAAAAGCTGTCAGGAGATATCCTACTATCACAGGTTAAATAAGGCATGTACAGCTAGACTTACATACGCTACATTAGTCCTAAAATTGACTAAATTGTAGCTCTGATACTAATAAAATGTAATACCCCTAACCCGTATCTGTCGCCAGAATAGGGTCACAGAGTATTACTGGATTTATACCAATAACAATCATACATTTAACATTCATTACTCATATCCAAATAAAAACATTCATACATTCATAAAGTCCCTAATACGAGCCTTTGAGGCTTAAAATAGACATTTAAAAAGATTCGAGACCAAACCAAGAACTTATGAAATTTTTTGGAAAACTTTGAAAATTTTTCATATACAGGGCACACATACCCATGTGGTTCGACCGTGTGTCTCACACAACCAAAAGACACGCCAGTGTCACAGGCCGTGTGGACATTCAAAATGGGATCACATGGCCGTGTCCTAGACCGTGTCCTACCTTGTGTAACTCTCTGACTTGTGTCACACGGCCAACCACACGCTCGTGTGACCAGCTCGTGTGACTTACTGACTTGTTTTCATTTAATGCTACGGGGGACACACGGCCGTGTCACCCGATCGTGTGTCATACATGATTGAGACACACGCCTATGTCTCTGCCCGTGTGGACAAAAATAGACTATTTACCAAGCCATATTTCTCACCCAAATTGTGTTCACCTATACCAACCAAATTTACATATGGCCATGTCTTCAAATGGCATTTAAACTCATCTAAACCAAGTTCAATTCATGCTATATCAATACCATCAACCATAAGACACACAAGTATCACAATAAGCCATTCAATTTAGTATCCAATTCACATTCTCAAAACATCAATATGGTCACTTTCAATTATGCATCACTTTACCTAAAACCACAAGCATACAAATCTCAAATTTCAACTATTTGGTACTCCAAATACCAAACAGCAAGTATTTATATAGCTGATATCCGCGTTCGCGATACTAAGTAATAAAATTTATAAAGAACTTGATCACACCAAAACTAACTAATATCGCGACGCTTTAAGGCAAGCGCACCTATCGAACAGTAGTATAGCTTAGTGGCAAGACCGAGTTATCGTACCCAAGGGAACCAAAAGTACTATTACTTACTTTCTTTCTATTATCTAGCCTAAGAATAAAAGAGGGGTTTGTTTAAACTAACTCTAAAACTAAACTAAGAAGACAGAAAGAGTAAATTGAGAAAACTTTTAGGGGAAAAGCTGATTGATATGGACAATACTTAAGGGAGAATCCACCTAGACTTCACTTGTACTGGTTCTTGAGCTAGACGATTTATTCACTTGACCCGTAGAGATCCCTAATTTATGCTAAACCCTCTGTCGAGGTGAAGAGCAACTAGGCCTAAGTTGTTAATTAAAATTCCTTTATCAATTAACTTCTTAGGTTGCATTAATTCGATCAATGGCTCCCCATATTAGGTTTGACCCTAATCCGGCAGATTTATGTCGCCCTATGTCTAGGGTTGCATGCAACTCCGCTTAATTATGGTAGATCTACTCTTATCACAGGGACTTTTGCTCCTCTACTCTAAGCACATCTAATTCTTGAAGTAATACCTAGGTTTATTAAATCAAGAATGAAGAACACATAATTAAGAACAACTCAAGTATTTATCATATAACTGAAGAATAAATAATAACAAGATCTATCTTAGGTTTCATCCCCCTCAAGTATTTGAGGGGTTTAGTTCATAATAAAGAAAGAAAACATCTCAGAAGAAATAAAATAACAAAACATAAAAGAACCCGAAAACCCCTGAAGGAATTTAGGGAGATCCTCTATATTGCTGCAGAATTTCGGCTTCTGGGATGAATCAATCAGCTTCCCTGCGAGTAATCCCTACTTCCACTCTCTGTGTTGGCAGCAAAGAATACTTCCCTTTTGGGGGGAATAAGCACACCCTAAGAGTTGCCTCCTAGGGTCTTTATATAGAGCTTTGGGGAGCCTTTCTTAGCCTCCAAGTATCCCAATTCGAGTGAAATTCCTCTTCCTCACGACTAGAACACGCCCGTGTGCCACGCCCGTGTGACTTCGACAAAGGCCGTGTAATTTGGCACGGCCGTGTAGCCTGCCCGTGCTTGTCGAGAGCTGGACCGTGTGATCTTCATGTGGCACGACCGTGTGGCACAGCCGTGTGGTAATTTCTTGGGCCGTGTGATTTGTCATTTTTGGCCCATTTTCCTCATTTTCAGTCCATTTCCTATTCTTTTCTCTTCCCTATGCTCTCCTGAGTATAAGATATGAAAAATAAGGATTAAGAGCACCAATTCTCATTAAATTGATAATAATTCATCCAAATTATAGGCTAAACATGAGGTAAAAATATGTATAAATTAGCGTTTATCAAATACCCCCACACTTAAACCTTTGCTTGTCCTCAAGCAAAATCTCAATCCCTAAATAAGAATTATTCCTCTCAACTTACAATCTTTATCAATAATGTTTCAAACTAGTCCACAGGTAATCATACAATGAGTAATTCAATCAGAAGAACATTAAAGACTCAATCACTCTAAGTTGAGAATTTTATCATTGAAAACATAAGTCTCTTCCTTCCTTCTAAGTAGTTATCTCTCCATCTTAATTAACAGGAGTTGACATCCTCACTAAATGTTCACTCTATCCACTCGAAGTGTTTAGGGTTCAAAATTTAAGCACTCCTTAATCAACATGAAAAGTTATTACCATAAGCTTGCAAGAAAATCAAATCTCCTCCACTATAGTTTGATATGATACATTGATCAAAAGGTCTTTTAATGGTTGTAACGGGGCTTGGTTAGGGGTGTTGTCACAGGCTGCAAAAAGAAGGTTAGAATTGAGATTGAACTGAAAAATTATCTAGCTAGAAAAAATCTCTATCAATGGAACATATTTCTCAGCTAATTCTTATGATACTATCATTTCTGCCTTGGTAGCCTTAAAATAGAAATATGCAAAAATTTATCGAACTATTTACAATTTACAATCGAATTTTACTGTATGTACTCTTTTCTTTTCTTTTCTCTCTTTTTTTTTTAAGAACAACTCAAGTAATACAATAAATTGAATAAAACTTTACAATCTGGAAAAGAGAAGAAAAAAAAACTAGATGAAAAATTCAACTCAAATCTCGACAAAAATAGGGATCAAAATAATTGAATGACATTCAACAAAAATGGGTTATTGGTTAATAATTAGAGGGTGAGTCAAGGAAAAGGTTGTTAGGCTCAATGGGGTTTACTAGGGGTTAATTCATGGAGGTAGGCTTTTTGTGGAGTAAGTGGGTTAAATCCTAGGTGCCTTTATCATTTCGGTATATCAAATCAATGATGTGGTCTCGACATGTATAATCGAACAAGTTCTAGAATAACAATTCAGTATTGACTCACTCAAAGTAATAATAAAAGTGAGCACGAAAGAATGTATGCTAAAAAAGGGCTCAAGATCTCGCCAGAATTATGGCTTTTGATGTCAATCCTGTGAATTTCAAATCTCAAGATAATACTTAGAATTAGGGAAAATAACTTATGCAAAAATTGGGGGTTCTCAAAAATTTCAACTTATCATGCTTGATTCCCTAATGTTTTAAAGTTTGAATAATCAAAGTACAAGCACCTATATCTTAATTCTCAACATATCGATAGAAATCATAAATCAATCAGAATAAATTCCTAATAGGAGATTGAGAATTAGTTAAGAACAATGCATGAAGTACAATTTCAGGGATTTTCACAGGTAGTGTAAAGATTTCAAGTAAGCTTCCCCCCCCACACTTAAGATGTACATTGCCCTCAATGTACAAAGATACATAAATAGCAAGAGAAGTATAATATCATAAGATAGGGAGAGAATTGAAACTTCCTGAATTTAGGATGAATTTATGAGGAAAAGTCGGCAATTGTGGCAGGGTGTTCCCATTTCCGTTTGAATATGAGCTGTAGAGCTCCTTTTTGAAACTGCGAAAATATTAATTAATCATGGGAATTTTTGATTGATAGAGATTACTCGTTAGGGCTTGGCCGATATGAAAGATCGAAATTTAAATAACAGAAAAATAATAAACTAAGTTCTAGAAATACTAATACTGTAATGAATTAAAAGGATTAAGTATAATAAAGATAAAATTTGAAATAAAAAAGAGACTAATAAAAAAAAATGAGAAAAATAGAATCGTATGGGAGAATAGAGGCACACGCCCGTGTGGCTCGGGGTTAGCCCGTATTGGCCATATTGCACGGTCGTGGAGAACTTGTTCGCTTTTTCGCACGGTTGTGTAGGTAGTCACACGGCCGTGTCTGATTTGACAGTGTTATGGCTTGGGGACACGGGCATGTGGCGTTGTGCGAGCCCGTGTTGATACTGCATGGTTGCCACGGCCATGTTGCACGACCGTGGGGATTTGTCAACCTCCCATACTTTTGGGAAAAATTTACTCTGTTTGTACACGGTCTGAGTGCACGACCGTGTCTCTGTTTTAAGATGTCACACGGCCTTAGGCACGCCCGTGTTCCAGGCCGTGTGGTCCTAATTTCCTGCATCAAAGGTGTTAGTTGCTGTATAAAAAGACTGAAAACAAAATAGAAGAAAAGTTACTATGTTAGTGCTCGGGTTGCCTCCCGAGAAGCGCTTATTTATAGTCTAAGCTCGACTTTGCTCGAGCTTGTACGTTCACGGTGGTTTGAAGAGTTGATACTCTTCTATCCTGCTTACAATTTCATTATCAACGTAAGATTTGAGTCGAGTGTGATTTACCTTAAAAGTGCCGAGTGACTCATGTTTTATCTCGACTGTACCATAGGGAAAGATTTTCATTACCGTGAAGTAAGGTGTGTCACTTGTATGCTCTTTTGAATTCAAGATTCGAGGATCGTCTTCCCCTAAGATTACCTTATCCCCTACCTTGAGTTGATTCGTTTGTACCTAGGGGTCGTCTTGGTGATGCTCTGGGTTGGTGTGACCTGTTTTGGGTTTTTCATAATAGTTCAGCCACTCATCTAGTTCCTCGATCTGAAGCGTTCGCTTTTCAGGTGCATCTCCCTTGGATGGACTTGTTTGTGATTGGGTTGCCTTTATGTAGAGTGTATCCTGCACAGAAGGTTGGGTGGTGAGATTATTCTTTTTACAAGGACTCGTAACTATATTATTATCAACAATCGTAATCGAGTTTCGAGCTTGTAAGGTAACTTGGTCATCACCCACACGTAGTGTAAGTTTACCTGTTCCTAAATCAATTATTGTTCTTGCAGTTGCTAAAAAGGGTCGCCCTAGACTTAAGGGTACATTGCTATCCGCAACAATGTCTAAAACAACAAAGTCAACTGGGAATATAAATTTATCAATTTTGACGAGCACATCTTCAACTATTCCTTTAGGAGACCTAATAGTTTTATCAGCTAGTTGAATGCTCATCTTAGTTTGCTTAGGTTTTCCAAGACCTAGTTGTTTAAACAGTGTATAAGGCATGACATTTATTCTAGCCCCTAAATTAGCTAAAGCATTTTTTGTGTCTAGGCTACCAAATAAACAAGGAATAGTAAAACTCCCTGGATCTTTCAGTTTGGTTGGTAGTTTATTTTGAAGAATAGCTGAGCAGATTGCATTTAATTCCACATGAGATTTCTCCTCTAGCTTCCGCTTGTTTGTCAAGAGTTCTTTTAAGAATTTAACCGCGTCTGGCATCTGCAAAATTGCTTCAACAAATGGTAAGTTAATATGTAATTTTTTTAAGAGTTTAAGAAACTTACCGAATTGTTCATCTGTGCGGTCTTTCTGAAGCGCTCTTGGGTATAGGATACGAGGCTTGTGTTCGTTGATGCCTGGCTTGTTCCTGCTTACCTCTACTTTACCTTTATTCACCTCAAGCTCCTTGTTTGAGTTGTCTTTGATTAAAACCTCCTCATCTATTGTGCTCACGGCATGAATTTGTTCTTTTGGATTGGTCTCAGTGTTACTTGGAAATCCACCTTGTGGTCTTTCTGAGATTAGCTTAGCAAGCTGGCCTATTTGAGTTTCAAGTCCTTGAATAGATGCTTGCTGGTTCCTTAGTGCCGTTTCGGTATTTTGGAAACGAGTTTCTGATATGGCAATAAATTTGGTGAACATCTCTTCCAAGTTCAGTTTTTTCTCCTGTTGTGGTGGTGGCTGCTGAAATACCGGAGGCTGTTGTCTTTGATTTCCTTGTCCTCCCCATGAAAAATTTGGGTGATTTCTCCAACCTGCATTATAAGTGTTACTATAAGGATTATTTTGAGGTCGAGAATTATTACCCATATAATTGGCATGTCCGGCTTCTATGTTGTGTAGATGGTCTGAATTAAACGTATTTCCTGGAGCTGCATCACATTGCATCACTGGTTGAGCCTGCGTAGAACCAACAAAATTATCAAATTTCTTATTTAAAAGTTCTACTTGGTTAGTGAGCATAGTAACAACATCAATATTATAAACTCCTGCGGCTTTCGTCGGCTTTGTCCTCATGACTTGTCACTGATAGTTATTCAATGATATCTCCTCAATAAATTCGTAAGCTGCGTCAGGTGTTTTATTATTGATGGTTCCGCCTGCGGCTGCATCGATCATTTGTCTGGTTGACGGATTTAAACCGTTGTGGAAGGTTTGAACTTGTAGCCACAAAGGTAATCCATGATGAGGACACCTTCTCAAAAGATCTTTGTATCTCTCCCATGCATCGTAAAGTGTTTCTAAATCCATCTGCACAAAAGAAGAAATATCATTTCGTAATTTGGCTGTTTTAGCTGGAGGAAAATATTTGAGTAAAAATTTTTCGGTCATCTGCTCCCATGTGGTAATTGAGCCTCGTGGTAGAGAATTTAACCACTGTTTGACTTTATTTCTCAAAGAAAATGGAAATAGCCTCAATCGAATGGCATCATCAGAAACGCCATTTATTTTGAAGGTATCACAAAGTTCTAAAAAATTGGCTATGTGTGAGTTTAGATCTTCATCCTGTAAACCATCAAACTGTACCAATTGCTGTATCATCTGAATGGTGTTAGGTTTTAACTCAAAATTATTAGCAGCAATAGTTGGTCTAAGAATGCTAGTTTGGGTACCAGCCAAACTAGGTTTAGCATAATCATACATAGTGCGCAGAGCTTCTTCTTGAATTGCTGGTGGCGCGACTATTGCAGGAGGTGGTAGACCATCTTAATTTGCTTCCATCTCTTCTGTAGGTTCTGGCTCTAGATCAGGTTCTTGTTCAGGATAATGTAGACTGCGTCTAATTTCTCTGCGATTTCTGCGAACTGTTGCTTCTAGATCTTCGTCGAAAAGTAGTGGTCCTGTTGGATTGTTTCTAGTCATAAACTAAAAATACCTAAAAAGAAAAAGCAAAGAAAACTCAAAAATTTAAAAGAAAAGAAAAATAAAAATAAAAATAAATTAAATTGAAAATAAAAATAAAAGAAAAATAAATAAATATAAATATATGGCTAAAGTAATAGAAATCGAGCTTTCGTAATATTTTAGTTCCCCGGCAACGGCGCCAAAAACTTGATATCCGCGTTCGCGATACTAAGTAATAAAATTTATAAAGAACTTGATCACACCAAAACTAACTAATATCGCGACGCTTTAAGGCAAGCGCACCTATCGAACAGTAGTATAGCTTAGTGGCAAGACCGAGTTATCATACCCAAGGGAACCAAAAGTACTATTACTTACTTTCTTTCTATTATCTAGCCTAAGAATAAAAGAGGGGTTTGTTTAAACTAACTCTAAAACTAAACTAAGAAGACAGAAAGAGTAAATTGAGAAAACTTTTAGGGGAAAAGCTGATTGATATGGACAATACTTAAGGGAGAATCCACCTAGACTTCACTTGTACTGGTTCTTGAGCTAGACGATTTATTCACTTGACTTGACCCGTAGAGATCCCTAATTTATGCTAAACCCTCCGTCGAGGTGAAGAGCAACTAGGCCTAAGTTGTTAATTAAAGTTCCTTTATCAATTAACTTCTTAGGTTGCATTAATTCGATCAATGGTTCCCCATATTAGGTTTGACCCTAATCCGGCAGATTTATGTCGCCCTATGTCTAGGGTTGCATGCAACTCCGCTTAATTATGGTAGATCTACTCTTATCACAGGGACTTTTGCTCCTCTGCTCTAAGCACATCTAATTCTTGAAGTAATACCTAGGTTTATTAAATCAAGAATGAAGAACACATAATTAAGAACAACTCAAGTATTTATCATATAACTGAAGAATAAATAATAACAAGATCTGTCTTAGGTTTCATCCCCATCAAGTATTTGAGGGGTTTAGTTCATAATAAAGAAAGAAAACATCTCAAAAGAAATAAAATAACAAAAGAACCCGAAAACCCCTGAAGGAATTTAGGGAGATCCTCTATATTGCTGCAGAATTTCGGCTTCTGGGATGAATCAATCAGCTTCCCTACGAGTAATCCCTACTTCCACTCTCTGTGTTGGCAGCAAAGAATACTTCCCTTTTGGGGGGAATAAGCACACCCTAAGTGTTGCCTCCTAGGGTCTTTATATAGAGCTTTGGGGAGCCTTTCTTAGCCTCCAAGTATCCCAATTCGAGTGAAATTCCTCTTCCTCACGACTAGAACACGCCCGTGTGCCACGCCCGTGTGACTTCAACAAAGGCCGTGTGATTTGGCATGGCCGTGTGGCCTGCCCGTGCTTGTCGAGAGCTAGACCGTGTGATCTTCATGTGGCACGACCGTGTGGCACGGCCGTGTGGTAATTCCTTGGGCCGTGTGATTTGTCATTTTTGGCCCATTTTCCTCATTTTCAGTCCATTTCCTATTCTTTTCTCTTCTCTATGCTCTCCTGAGTATAAGATATGAAAAATAAGGATTAAGAGCACCAATTCTCACTAAATTGATAATAATTCATCCAAAATATAGGCTAAACATGGGGTAAAAATATGTATAAATTAGCGTTTATCAATAGCAATTATGCACAACATATAAAAAAGCCATTTGCACCTACACATACAATACCAAGTATGACAAAATAAGCCAAATCATATGGCTTTACACATAACTAAGGATTCATCATTTACAAGCCAATTCAAATGGCTAAATCCATTACTAAACTATAGACCAAAATGACCGTAACTTCTATACATACCATATAACCAAAATATACAAGTTCAAAAGTACCAAAACGATACTTGGATAATGTGATGCGATCTTTGGTGACTTCCAAATCAAGCAAGCTTCCGAATTACTATAAAACATAGAAAAGAAAGCAGAGTAAGCTATAAAGCTGAGTAAGCTCGTATAATATAGAATTAACCTTACCATTTATTCATAATTTTAGGAAAACAAACATAGTATAACCCAATCATTTTTTCAAATGCCTAAATACATATAATCACCAATAGGTTAGTCATGTAAAGTGCATATAATCATCAAATCATATGGATAAATACAACAATCATTGAAATTTCATATACATATATCATCCATTTCATATCTCAATATGGCATGAAATACCTTTTCCATGTAAGTCATTCAACTTATTATGCAAGTTCTCGTAAATTCATTTAACCTATAACAGAACTGTGCCCGTTGAACCACTTAGAATGTCGTTAGATACATGGGTGGCAGACACGAAGTGTACTAAACGGAAATCCATCAATTCATGTACATATATGCTCTTTCGAGCTATAAATGGTAAGCTCCTCCTAAGATGAAATTACAGTAAGCTCAAATGAGCTGAGAAACGGTAAGCTCTTACGATCTGAAATATTGGTAAGCTTGTACAATCTGTGGTGAGTCCGCAGCACATACTAGAATCTCAACCAAACTGTAACCCTAGTGGCATGTCACTCGTATCCTACGAATTCCTAAGGTTCAAACGGGGATTGGTATTCTTCAAACTCATTTATTAGGCATTCAATAATCATGTAATTTATTTTCTCAATTCACTTACATACATTTCAATTAAGTACATATGTAAATACTAAATTCTAATTATACGAACTTACCTTGATATAGCACGAATGGAAACGATCGTCTATTGTACAACTTTGCCTTTTCCCTGATCTAATTTCGAACTTTGCTTTTCTTGATTTATATATAATCAAATTTAGCTCATTCAGTTATCATTCTATTCAATTTAGCCCAAATTACACATTTTAGTAAAATCATATTTTTGCCCCTAATATTTCAAATTCTTTACAATTTAGTCCTTCTCACATAAAAATGCAAATTCATTCAATTTGACCAGAACCCATGCTAGCTGAATTTCTCTTATTGACATATCAGCCCATATTTTTCATTTATTTTACACTTTAACTACACAATTTTCATATTTCTCAATTTAATCCATAATTTGCAATTTTACCAAAAATCATCCATCAAACATAAAAAACAACCAACACAAATTCACGGCAAAACTCTAAACTTTTAACAATATTGAAAATTAGTCACTGGGCTAACTAGGTTAAGCTGCAACGACCTCAAAAACATAAAAATCATTAAAAATAGAACAAAAATCATACCTAATTGGACAATGGAAGCTTGGCCGAACCTAGCATGTAACCTTGGAGATTTTTATCTCTTAATTTCGGTAGATGAAAACCATTTGGGAAGATGACAACATCTTTTACAATATTGTACTATGTTTATTTTATTAAATTACCTAATTAACCTTTTTTATTAAACATTTAAAACATCCATTTTATGTCCATAAATGTCCACCCACTATAAAAATGGTCTAATTACCATTTAAGGCCACTCCTAATCAAAGTTCATAGCAATTTGATACCTTTTTCTTTTAAAACTCTAATTTTGCACTTTACGCAATTTAGTTCTTTTTATCAAATTAAGCATTTAAATAGTAAAATATCTTAACGAAATTTTCACACAATCATACTATCATGCTGTGGACCTTAATTTAATAATAAAATAATTATTTTGACATTATTTTTGTGGTTTCAAAACCACTGTTTCGATTTGACTAAAAATGGGCTGTTACACTTTCCATTTATTTATAGGATACTATCAAACTAACAAATGCATCTTGATCGGTGCAGTTCAATAAAATTAAAATTTTCAGGTCAAAGCTTGTACTGCTCTAAGGTTATATTCATATTACTTACCAAATATGTTTTAGAATTTTTTTTACCTAGTATTGGTATTTTCTAGCTTGTATGCATAAGATGATAAATATCCACTGTAGTGAGAAATATAAGCTTGAACATGATCTGCTTCAATTAAAGTGAAATCTCAAGGTAGGTAATGGAAAACAAGATGTTTTTGAATCTTGATTGTTTGCAATTTTGTACATTTGGTGTTTGAAAAATGAGGAATCAATTAAAGCCAAGTGGTTGGAAACTGTAGAATCAAGTTGTAGTATAGTTGAAACTTAATGCCAATATTGTATTAATGTTCAGTATGGTAGTTTTGCTTGGTTACTTGATGCTGTTATTGCTCAATTTCAGGGCCAAAAGTTCTTTGACCCTTGGCATTTATGTTACTTGGATTTGGGTGGAATGTCAAAAAGAGGACATTTTCAAGAAAATGTTGTTATTGTTTAATTTGAGAGCTAAAAGTGCTCTAATTCTTGGCGTTTATGTTGGATTTCGGTGGAATGTAAAAAAGAGGACATTTTCAAGAAAAAAAATAGACAGAGCAACATAGCATGCTTGATACTAGTTGAGTTTTAATTGTAATACGCAAGTTTTGGGTACAAGGATTTCATTTTCTGCAGATGTCTCCCCCACATCGTTGCATGTTTGGTCGTCATTTTCACGTACTCTAACATCCCCTTGAGGCTTTGTCATCAAAAAATGATTTCTCCTTTAAGTCACAAGGATTCTCTTAATTTGGTGGTGTTTGTTTTGATCTAAAAAAATGTATCTAATTCAATGGGCTTGACTTATTTATAAGTTTTATCCAAGTTGAAGATGCCTTGAATGATGCCCTAAGCTTGAAGGTTCCACTGTTCCACAAAATCTGAATGTATCACCAACTTGAGCAACTTTAGCTTGTAACATCTCAAATTTTAGCTTGAAAGAATGTAAAATTATGTTAAAGATAAGTAAATAGCCTAGTGGTCAAAAGAAAAATAAAGAAGTAAGGTAATTAGATTAAGGTCTCAAGTTTGAATATTTTCCCTTACAAAATAACTTAATTTTGCTCAAATTTTCTCTTTTCCCTATTTTTGTGCCACCCATACCTATTAAACCTAGGTATAAATATCACGTTTATTTTTTTTCAATGTTTAGTCATTATTTTTCAACCCTAGTTGCCCCTTCCTCTTGCTCTCCTATTTTCCTCTTCAATTTTCTTCTTCTTCCCTAGTGTGCCGTTGCCCAAAACCCTCGCTCCACTGCCTATAATTTCTAGTTCAATAGTGAATTTTTGCACCATTCTCCTCTTATCCTTGCTTCCTTTTTATCATAATTTTTCCGGCCTTAGATATGATGTTTTTAACACTCAAAATTAGTTTCCATTGCTACCACAAAGGCCTTTATTGCTGCATCTTTCTTCTTGCTAGAATAAGTGTATTTTTTCTTCTGTTTTCCTTTGTTTTCATAATGAACTTCTCAATAAAACACCCACTTTTCCAGTTCTGGACTGTTAAATTTTTTTGAGGATTTAAATGATGAATTTCCAGATTTTAAACCCGTTTTTGTTAAGCCCCAAAACAACCCCAATTTTGGCCGCCAATGGTGGTTGTGCGTCGCTCCTAGATCCTTCAATAGAGCGCTATTATTTTTTTTATTTTTGTCTCTTATTTCCCACAAGATTTGGATATCTTTAAACCCTTCCTAATTAGCCATTGATCATGTGTGACTTAGGCAAACTTGATCTTGATTGCATGTTAACTCAGATCTGACAATCAAGAAATATAAGTACGGTTGATTAAGGGTTAATGTGTAGTTTCGAATTTTTTTACTAGGGAACATCTTAAATGATGTAGTCAAGATTTTAAATGGTTGTTTATGTATTGATTAATTAGTACTCTTTGGTGTTAGGCATTGACTTAAACGCCCGGATCAACAGTGAAGCCGCCAAATCAATGTAAGTAGCCTAGTCAAGTTGGATTTGAAAATTTTTATGGTAATGTTAATTTGATTGAAACCGTAAGAGGGTGTTTTAAGGCTATTTTGAAAGCACCCTAACTTGATAAAAAATTATTTTAATTTAGGTTTGATTTAAGGTCTTAAGGAGAAATCGTGGGTTTAGCAAGTAGTGCTGCAGTAGTGCGAAAATAAGGTATCGGTCTTAACATGTAAACTTGAATGCTTGAATAATATTTTTGGTTTTTAAAATGAAATTTAAGCTTGCTGGCTGGACTTAGCTAAATGGGTAAATAAGTGTAAGGAGGTCGAATTAGGTATATAACAGCCCGTTTTTGGGTCAAATGGGAACAGTAGTTTTAGGACCACAAATCTGAAGTCAAAATATTTATTTTATTATTTTATTAAGGTTTAAAATATGATAGAATTATTATGTGAAAATTTCGTAAAGAAATTTTACCGTTTAAATGTTTAATTCGGCAAAAAGGACTAAATCGCATAAAGCGTAAAAGTTGGGTTCTAATTGTTAAAGGCACTAAATGGCTATGAAATGGAAATGTGGAGGTCCTTATACTGTAATTAGACCTTTAAATAGATTAGTGGACAAAGATGGACAAATTTATGCATGTTTTTAATTGTTTAATAAAGGTTATAAAGGTAATTAGTTAATTAGATGACAAATAAATAAAATAAAACATAAAAATCCATTAGTTTTCATCTTTCTGTAACACCCTTAACCCGTATCCGTCGTCAGAATGGGGTTACAAGGTATTACCAGACAAGACATAACTTATAAACAATCACAAACATACTCATACTTAAGGTTCGAATATCAATCAAATGACGACATAAATATCCAATTAAAATTCTTTTCTAATTATATTATAACATATATTAAAAATTATACTCAATTATATAATCATAAAAAATATTGTCAATATATCATTTTACCAAGTAACATATGCGCATATCAAGGACATTACGAATAAGTCAATCAATTAATACCTTATGAATTATAAAACTGCACATAATTAAAATGCATACCAATATTGACATGCACTTTCAGCACCATAATATAAATATGTAATTATATAAACAACTTAAATGAATCAACATTGGTATAAAATACCTTACTACACGAAATCTCAAAAGTTGTAGTTATGCGTCTCATTAGAAAAATTACTAACCATTTAAACCAAATTCAAAAGAACATGAAATAATAAATTCCCAAAGTGCATATTTTCATGCGCATAAACCAACTTTACATGCAAACAATTATGCTTTTATAAAACCAATTACACTATTCATTTGATCATTTCTTGTTTTAGCCAATTGTATACTTATTTAATACTAAAGCTTTAACCAAAGTCCATTTTCAACCTTACTCAAACAATTTCCAAGTAAAAACATTTATAAAACCAACCCAACATGTCCATATTAATAATCCTCCACGTCAACAAAAATGACAAATTGCATATACTATAATAAACATCTGACTAATGCTTTAAATATGCCAAAACCGAATCTATACATTTATAAATTCAAGCATACCACATGCATATAACATTCATATTAGTAAGGTTCTCTTATGAACATAACATAGCCAAATTTTCAATCAAACAAATCCATTAACAAAACCCACATATAACCTAATTCACTTATCAACCAACTTAACTCTACCATTATAAACAAGACATATTCTAATCTTCCAAAATCATGAAATATGTCTAACATAGATCACTCCTATACATATATTCCTTAGCCGAATCATTAGACAATATTTATTTATCTCATCCACATTAATTTATCAACACTGGTCTCAACTAATATCACTTTCACATATCATTAAACTTATCAAATGCACATTTATAAACATCATGACAAAATTCATCAAACCACACTTAAATTCAATCCAATACTACTTAAGCATAGCATACACATAAACCATGGTCAAGATAACGAATACTTAAGTATTGAATTAGCCATTTTCGCATGGCATAAAATACATACAACTTTCAAAATATATCCAAAAGGTAGTATAGTCTATACATGTCATAAGTATTAAGTTTAACTTTTAAAAGTACCCATAAACAGATGATAATGTGATTGATTTCACTGACGATCCCCGAGCCTGTAGTAAATCACCAAAATCTATAAAACAGTGGCAAATGTATATTCACAAAGTAAGCTAACTTAGCTTAGTAAGCCTTAAGCAAATAAAAAGTTCAATAACATAATCAAATCAAATTAACCAAAATGAATTATACATTAGTAATCACATATAATTTCAAGCTTATAATTTCATATATATAACTATTACTCTCTCATAATGAATAACTCATCATAGCCGAATATACATATATATGTAACATTATCAAAGCATTCTCCAATTTCAAAATCATAATATCAAATATCATTGATAATACTTGTGTGATCATGTAAACATACTCATAAATCAAGCTTTCAAATCACATCTTTATACCTATCATAAAACCGAATGCTCTTCTTATAAATACATGCATTAGCATCACATATCATTTTATTCATATAACAAGTAACCAACTTACCTTACTTTTGAATGGATAATCAAATTCCACATACCTGATCGTTTTAACTTGTTAATACATTCGATCACACTTATCATTGCCCGTTAAACCATTCAGAATTTAATAGGATACTCAGATAATCACACATATTGTACAATGCCAACGCCCCAGACATGGTCTTACATGTAATCACATAGCGAAGCCACTGTCCCACACATGGTCTTACTCGCAATCACATATCGATGCCATTGTCCCACACAGGGTCTTACTCGAAATCACATATCGATGCCAACATCCCAGACATGGTCTTACACGAGAACACATATCAGAAATCCTATGTCATGACATACGTATCCTAGCTATTCTTAGGGTTCATATGGGACTTTCGAACGTGGTATCTCGGTTGAATCAAATTTGAACATATTATTTCCATGCATATTCACATTCGGCAATTTCATTTATAAATTCATAAAATTAAAAACAACATGTTAAGTTTACAAATAATCAAAATTAACAATGTTTATTTGACTACAGACTTACCTCAAATATCGACGGACGATATAGATCGACTATTCAACTATTTTTGTTTTTCCCTGATCCAAGTTTGATTTCTTTTGTTCTTGATCTATACAATTTCAAATTAAGCTCATTTAAATACAATTTCATTCAATTTAATCTAAAAACACATCAATGGGTAAATTACCATTTTTCCCTGACATTTTACACTTTTTAGAAATTAGTCCAATTTGCATAAAACACAAAATACACAAAATCTCAATGTATCATGCTTAAGCCGAATGTTCATCTAGTTCATGCAAGTACACACATTTCATTTATTTTTCATTTTAGTCCCTCAATTTATTATTTTTTACAATTAAACGCTAGTTACTCAAAGTCATCAAAATCTCCCATACAAAACTTGTTAATCAATCACATATCTTTTATTTTCTAACATCAAACAAAAAAAATCACAAGCTTTCAATAATGACAAAATGCAAAATCATCATCAAATTTAAAAATTAAAACATGGGCTTTGAACATTTCATAGCAACGATTACAAAAACATAAAAATTATTAAAAACCGAGCTAAATGCTTACCTCAATTAAGCTTACAAAGGGCCAAATGTCTTAAAGCTTATTCTTTTTCTTTTCTTTTAGTTTTCAGTGATAAGAACAAGCATTATGAATACATTTTTTATTTTATGTTTTATTTAATCACATACATATTTGTCATTTACTTAATTAAATTAACCTTTATTATTTCATATAAAAACATTATATATTAATGTCATTACCGTTCACTCAATTTAAAAATGGCCAAATTATAACTTAAACACTCTATGTTATAAAGACAATTAAAATTCGGCCCTTGCACATTAAACCACGAAATTTTCACTTTATGCAATTAAGCCCTTTTATCAAATCGGGCATCCAAATGACGAAATTCGAATATGAAATTTTCACACAAGCAAATTCACACAAATTAAACATAGAAAATAATATTAAAATATATTTCTCACTCGAATTCGTGGTCTCAAAACCACCATTCCAAATAAGGTCTAAATCGGGCTGTCACACTTTCTCCTACCGAAATTAAAGCTTGAGAAAGCCATTAAAGAAGCTTAAACAATTCGTTACTTGGAAGCTTAATCAAGGTACATTTTTTGCTTGGTTTTTAATGATTTCTACATTTTTGAGCTCGTTGCATCTTAGTTTAGGTAGCCCATACCTCCAATTTCAAAATTGTTAAAGATTTATTATGATGCTTGTAGTAGCCCAAATTTGACCGGGCTTTGAGACTAAAATAAAATAAATAAATAATGTTTATTTAAGAGTCCATTTACAAAGGCCCAACAGAGACCCAACCAAATGCCCGTGTACACCCGTGCCCAACAAATGACAGCCCAATTAAACATTTAAACCCAACCAAATGTCCATTACACCCAATGGCCCAGTTGCTCTTTAGCTGCTGTGAAACCCTAGGGTTTCATTTCCTTCTCAGCGCCGCAACAAGGGTCTGGAAGCTGTGCCACGTGTCTGTCCAGGTCCCCAAAATCAATGCAACCTTCAATGCGATGTATCGGGCCATCAATGTGCTGTCTCAGACCTTTCGGCGCACCACAGCCTTCCATTTCGGCCACCGATTGCGCCATCATCGGTGCATGGACGATACGGGATCGTCAGCATACCATCCTTTACCTGCAAGCAAAATAGAAACCACAACAAGCAAAGAGCAGAAAAGGGAAACAGAATAATAGCAGATACGGAAAATAAAGCAAGCGAAGAAAATCCCAGCAGATTATGGTACAAAAGATAATAAATGGAAAGAAAATCAAAGATTTCTTTCCAGAATATGTAATAGCACTGGCTATAGAGCCATCATTTGTAACCCATAACAGGGATCTTCTCTTTTCGAGAACACACGATATAAAAAAAGGCAAATACGAACAAGTTTTTTTCCAAAAAAGGTGATTTTTTTTTATTTTTCTTTCTTCTGTTTTGGTTCTGTTTCCTTCTTATTTCATCCAAACATGTAGCAAATAGTTAGTTTTTTAAAGTAAATAAGAAGAGGAAAAGAAAGCACCTGATCGGGAAGGTTTTCGAACCTTCCGGCCGTTATATGCTGCGGCGCGTGAGGGCGTGATGAAGGTCCGATGATTGGGACCGGGATGACCAGTGGTCGGAGTTCAGAGAACCTTCAAAGCTTTCTTCCGAGATTTTTTTAAAAAAAACTAAGCCTAAAATGATTTTTTTTCTGATTTTTAACTTATATAGGACCCGTTTGCCTGACCCGTTTAACCCATAAGATCCGCGCGTTGACCCGAAGACCCGGGGAGGGTCCGCGTGTTTTTGTTTAAAGGGCTAATTGCCTAAATGGTCCTTCCATATTTTCAAAATTTGCAAATCAATTTTTATTTTATTTTAAATTGGCCCTAATATTTTATGTTCGTTCCAATTTAGTCCTAACTGCTGTTTAAGGCTTATTTCTAGAACGACGTCGTTTTAAGGATTAGGGCTAATTGCCCGATGAGTCCCTCGAAGTTCAGCGCGTGTTTCTAATAAGCCCAAGTTTTTATTGTTTTAAAATTAGCCCTGTAATTTTATTTAATTTTAATTCTAATCCTTTTTACATTTTTCCATTTTAAAATTTAAAATATTTTATATACATTTATTTTATTATAAGTATTATTATGTATGTATATTTTTATTTTATATCATTATATTTATACATTAGTTTTATATTATATTATTTTATTATAAAATGTATATTATATTATATTTATATTACCTTATTATATATATTATCTATTTTATTTTAAAATTTGTAAATTATTATTAAATATTTAAATTTCATTTATTATTACGTTATTTTCCTAATATTTTCTATTATATTATCTTGTTATATATTATTTATTATATTATGCTTTAATATATATTATTTTGTATTATTAAATGTTATATATTCTATTACTTTATATTTTAATACATATATTTATAATTTATATTATTATGTGTAATTCTTAAATTTGTAAATTATAAATTAAATATTACGTTTTATTAAATGTTTAGTATGCATATTATATTCTAAATTTATTACAAAGTTTTGTTTCTATAAACTATAACATTATGTTATAATTGTATAATAAATTTTTATTTAATTGATTATATTAGTTTATATTTTTCCTTTAATATTTATTATTTAAATTTGCTTTAATGCTTTATTGAATCTTTTTTTATCTTTATATTCGTGATTTGTTAATTCATTTCTCATTTACCTAGTATTACTTTAGTATATCAATTTATAGTCTAAATTATTCTTATCATCTATTACTTTACTTATTTGCATGCATATTGAAGATATGTTATTATTTTAGGTTATACTTGTATGAAATAATGTTGTATATGCCATATAACGTATGTTTTATATTTACTATTTTTATGATTAACTGTAATATGTAAACATGTATGTTGTATTTTTATTAGCTATGTTGTTTTCATATGAAATATTAGTGTAAATTATATAGCTTAATTTTAATATTTTGTAATACGTTATCTTAATTACATCATATTAAAATAAATATAACAAATGTTTTAAATAAAGGCAATGTTTTTCGTATTTAGGAATTTGGGAAATAGTGCCCTATCATGCTGGGTTGCGATTTTCTGTTTACCTAAATGCCTAAAATACCCTTCTAAATGATTTTATAAAATACGAGATGATTTTAGTTGCAAAAGTTTTAGAATATCGTGTCCTATCATGCTGGATGTGATATTCGTATTCTTTTGAACGAAGGAATCTCAGTTTTAAAATTCAAATTATTCTATATTCAAAAAGGGATCATATTTTTAAATATTTTCAAAATTTTAGCATTAAAAAATAGAAAGTATTCAATTTGGTACCAAGTTTTGGGCGTTACGAGGGTGCTAACCCTTCCTCGTACGTAACCGACTCCCGAACCCATTTTTTTGATTTCGTAGACCAAAACAAATGATTTTTTAAACAAAATGGTTTGAAAGTGGTTCAATCACACTTAAACTGATTGGTGGCGACTCCCGTTTTCATTTTTAAAAGTCGAACCCCGTTTTTCAAACCCCGTTTTAAAATGGTTTTGACAATGCCATTGTTGAATGCTTGGTTGTTTATATGATTGATGATAGTTTTGGAAGGTTTAATGTTAGATTAATAGTTTTTGTAAAGTGATTTTTGACAAAAATGTCAAAAAGGGATTAATTTGTGAAATTGTAAAATGTGGTGGTTAAAAGTATGAATAAAGTCAAATTATAGGCTTCTAGTATTGTGCAATAAATTCGGCTAGGCTTGGGTTTCATTAAAACTGAATGAATTTCATTTTACAAGCCTAGGGACTAAATTATAAAATTATAAAACATTAAGGGAAAAAGCGTAATTTTTCTGAAATGTGTATAATGTGTTAAATTGAATAGATCGAAAAGTTAATATGCTAAATTTGATATATTATTTAGATTAAGATAAGCCAAGATCGAGCTTAGATCGGGGTACAGGAAAGTGGCCAATTAGATGATAAATTCCATCTAAGCATCTCGAGGTAAGTTCGTATAACTATAATCAAACTTTTAAATACATGTATTTATTTGAAAATGATAAATATAAATTGAGTAATTGAGTTGCTTGAATATCGAATGTTTATTTAATTAAATATGTTGAATACCGAGCCTCGTTTGAACCGTAAGAATTTGTAGGGTACGAGTGACATGTCACTAGGGTTACCATTTTGGTCGAGATCCTGCATGTGTTGCAGACTCACCAAAGCTCTTATGAGCTTATCGATATATTAGCTCGTACGAGCTTACTGTTCTCAGCGCGTCAGAGGTTACCGTTTCAGCTCGATAGAGCTTACCATTTATCAGCTCAGGAGGAGCTTATCGATCATGGATCGAAAGAGATAAAATGATAATGGATTGAAAGATCACTGACAAATACACTTAGTGTGTATCACCCGAGTATCCATCGATATTCTAAGAGGTTCAACGGGTATAATTTCTGCTACTGGTTATATGAACAAATTACTAGTTATATGGATGAATTACTGATTATATGAATGAATTACAGTTAATACGAATAGAAATGAATTGCCATAATGTTATGTAAATTACATGGTATTGATTTTATTTGATGAATTAAAGTATGGAATGAAAGTTATATGTAATTGAGATAGAATGTTTATTGTTCTTACCTATGGTGACTTGATGATTACATTGATAAAATGATACTAATCTATGGATGGTTTTATATGCTTAGGCATTGGGCAATTTGGTTGGATTGTATTGAAATGGTAATATAAGTTATAATGATGTACGAACAAATGAGATATAGACGGTTTAACCACATATATGATGTTTAGTGTGTAAGATACTAAATATTCGATGTTAATCCCCTTGATTCAACGGAAAAGATCATAGTACTAGAATAGAAATGATGATATGAATCAGTTCAGGTATACATGATACTCTCGACAAGTAAGTGATATTTGATAATTTCATATGATGAGTAAATGAAAACTGATGAAATACATATAGGAATTTCCAGGTTGTTATTGTAATATATGTTGGTTTGAAGGAGCTGACTTATATGTACTCATGCTTCTCTAATTTTGAATTAATTGTTAAATTGTATATAGTACATACTAGTCATATGAGCTTACTAAGCTTATTAGCTTACTCTATTTATTTTCTATATTTTACAATAATTTGAAAGCTCGCTCGGGTTGGAAGTCATCAAAGATTTCATCACACTATCCAGGAGTTGATTTGGTATTTTTTTAACTATTTGAAATTGGTAATATGGCATGTATAGGCTAGTTGATGATATGAGATGTATGAATTATTTTAGCTATTGAAGCTTATATGTATTGATGTGTTTAAGCCATGTGATTTGGCTTAACTTGGCTAAGTATTGGTTATGTATATGTGTACTAAATATGGCATGATTTGGCAAGTAGTTGATGAGATGAATATATGCAAATGGTTTGAATATGTGATGGTTATATGTGGATTGAAAGTGTTTGGTTAAGCATGGCATTTTGAATGATTATAAGGTTGAGTTATAGACATGTTAGATATATGTGTTTATTTGCTTATAAAGCATGTCAAATTGGTGATATATTTGGATGTGCAAATGATGATAATTGAGTATTGAAATGATTGATTGTGAAATGGTATAAAATGTGCCTTGAATAACATTGGTTGGTTGCTTATATGTACATAGAAATGGTGCCATTTGAGGTGTTGTAGGTATGATTATTTTGGGTAAGAAGTGTGGCTTGTAATCAGCCTATTTCGTCCACACAGGTAGAGCACACGGGCATGTGGCTCGACCTTGTGTGACACATGGCCTTGGTACACGACTGTGTATCCCTTGATGATGCTTTAAGAATCAAGTCAGTAAGTTACACGGCCTAGACACAAGCGTGTGTCTACTGGCTGTGTGCAGCACACAGCCTTGGCACATAGGCGTGTTGGCCATTTCGAATAGGCACACGGACCAAACACACGGGCGTGTGGACGACCGTATGGCCAAGTCAGTATGTATGCCCTGTTTTTGAACGGCCTGGACATAGGCGTGTTTGGTGACCGTGCGAGGCACACGGTCTGTTCACACGGGCGTGTGATCCTTAAATTAAAAATTTTCTAATTTTTTCCTAAAATCTTGTATGTTGCCGATTTAGTCCCAAATGTATGTTTAAAGTTTATTATGCTTGTTAAAAGTACGCTATAAGTATAAACGGATGATATTGATTGTGATGTAATAATTGTTTGATTAATGAATTTTCTAAACTGAGATTATAAGTCTAGTAATGCCTCGTAACCTATTCCGGCGATGGATATGGGTTAGGGGTGTTACATTTGTTGGTTTCGAGTACTAATTAAAAGGCATGTTTGCAAGGTTGCATGAATGACTGAATGTTTGAATGTTAGATATTAGTATGATTAAAATGAATTGTTTTATGATATAATATATGCTGGTTGGATGAAAATGAAATGTATGTTTGGGTGATATATAATGAAATGTAATGATTGAAAGACTGTTACTCATACACTAGAAAAAAATTGCTTATAAATGATAACAGAACTAAGGCATGTTGGAACGTCACCATATTGATGGTGAAATTGAATGATTGATAAGTAATATTACTGAACGAAAGTGAAAGTTATTATGATGAGAAAGTAATGGTACCATGATTTTGATTGGAACTTATATGACATATTACATGTGTATTAGGGTAGGATTGTGTGGTTGGCGAAGGAGTTCCATGGAGTAATTGCGGCATATTGAGTTCGCATATATGTTGTCAATGCAATACACCGGGAGTAATGAGGAGAATGACGATTATATCGCATTTTATTTTAAATGGCAATATAACTACATTACATATAATTTTGGTTTAACCATATCGAGCTTTACTCGCAATGATTGGAGTTTGGTATACGGGTTCTGGGGAACTCATGGTGTGTAGCGATTGCCTGGGGGTAGGAAATCACTGTGTATTATGATATGTTCATGACACTTACGAAAGATAATATCTATGCTATGATTGTGTTACAGTGATGTTTTGGGTAATTGATATTTGAGTGGATATTTGAAAGTTCTATTGATTTGACTCACACTAAGCTAGTTAGCTAACCCTATAGTTTCAACTTCCTCCAGTACTGCTTGTGACCAGGATCAGCATGGCATGCAGACATATGACGAACTTCAGACTTAATTATTATTTTGCTTAAGTTTTAACTAAATTTATTTGGTTTTTGGATTGTAAAGTTATTTGGACTATGGTTTGGGTTTTTTATGGGGGCTTTCATGCATGCATACTTGACATATTTTAAATTGGTTTATAAGCACATTTTAAAATTGGATAGAGTATGTTACTTGGCTTAATGATTAAACGGTTATAATTGAGTTTTCCACTGTAACCAAAGATAACAAATTCCTGAGTAGAGTAACAATAAGCAATGTGATTTCTAAACCATGCTGACACTAATAACATAACTTAAGGATGGCTGGATAAATTAATGAGCTATTTTCCCAAATTAACAAAGATAGACAGTGATTTTTGTTAAAAGAGAGGTTACTTAAGGTTTTCAATAAACGATAAGGTAGCTTTGTCACATAGGTGACTAATGTGATCTCCACGATTCAACTATAATGTTTAGGTAGGGTTTGGGAGGTTACATTTAATGGTATCAGGGTCAAGGTTCAAAACCTTAAACTGGATTTTGATTCTTTTCAAAACCGAGTCTACATGCATGCATACATAAAAGAGGAAATTTTGGGAAAAACAAACTACAGTATTTTGAAAAGTATTTCTTTCAGGAAACAATGAAGTTTGAAGGTTCAATGCCGTGCCTATAGAAACAATATTGAAACTCTAGAAAAGCACTAGAAACTATTGCATAAAATTTTAAATGAAAGAACTTAATTAAAAGTGCAATAAAAGATTAAAAAAAATGCTAAAGATATTCCTACTTGTAAATTGTAGATTCCATAAAACATTAAAATGAGTACCTACAAAATGATAACTCTTGGTAAGAGAGGACGTAGAGGGTGACCTCCAATAGTTAAGGTTGAGTCGTTTGCGTGTTATGAGCCTGTACAGAATAACAAACAGAATAACCAAAGATAACAATGTCTTAAGTTGAGTAATGATGAGCAATGTCATTTTTAAACCATATTGATGCTAATAACATAACCTAAGGATGGTTGGATTAATTAATGAGTTGTTTTCCCAAATTAACAAAGTTAAATCACGATTTTTCCTAAAAGAGAGGGTACTTAAGGTTTTTAACGAATGATAAGGTAGCTTTATCGCATAGGTCACCAATGTGATCTCCACCATTCAGCCATAACGTCTAGGCCGGGTTTGGGAGGTTACATAGCTGGTTTGAAATCACTTGATTCACATTACAACTTTTGTTTTAATGAGATTAGGTGAACCATTAAAAATGGTAGAAGTAGCTGTTGAAGGTAGGCTTTTTCCTTCATAGAAAATTGAGCAAATTTCTAGCAACCTCACGGTTTTGCTTCCGTTTTATTTTGGTTTGGCTGATATGTTGCCAATGGAGGCTCTCATTTGGAAGTTGAACTTGATTAAATCATTTGCCATATATAGCTTTGAAAGATACCTTGTTGCTTGCTTGGACTCAAAATGTGCAATGACAACCGTGTGAGCTCTTCAAGGTTATAATGTCATACTCAGAACATAATTACAATTATAGATATGATTTAATTCTAGCATGGCAACTTTGCTGATTTACTATCATGACCTTCAGTTTTCTAACAATTCATTGATTTATTATCATGACTGTCACTTATTATCACGATTGGTAAGTGCTAAAAGTAACATGTTTTAACCTTATTCTTAATGCATTTTTGGGAGATTATTCGAGTTAATTGTGGATTTTATACTTCTAATCCTTTAAATTCATGTTTTAAGACTTAATAGAGCACTTGGGAGAAAAAAAGAGAAAAAAGAAGTGAAAATCGGAGCGTTGGAACAAGTTGTAGGAGCTACATGGGCTGAAGCATTCCATACAGCCGGACCACACAATAGTGTGACCTACACGAGCGTATGGTAGGCCGTGTTGATTTCATGAAATTGTGTACTAAACTGCGAAAAATCATAATTTTTAGGTTTTTTGGGCATTCTAAGACACATATATGAAAAAAATAAGAAGATAGGAGTGAGCCGTCAGAGAATACTCAAGAAAACAACTTAAAAAACACCATTAAAGCCGACTGTGAAGTAGATTTTCATTAAGATTGAATATTCCCACTTGATTTCTTAGGTTATCATGAGTTTGTTCATTTCTTTTGGTTATATTGTATCTTGGATGTTTCTATTTTCAAGCATGAACTAATTTTCTAAATACTTAGGGAGATGAACCCTATAATGGATTCGGTCATTTGATTTTTATTTTATACAATAAATACTTAATTTTTTATTCTCAATTATATGTGTTTAATTCTTGGTTTGATATTTCTAGATTGTTGATCCACGTTTGATGTGCTTAAATCAATGGTTGAATAGACTCTGTTTAAAAGTAGATCTTGTACAGTTGAGCGGAGTTGCATGCAATCTTAGAAATAGAACGGCATAAATCTACCATATTAGAGTTAAATCTAATATAGGAATCTATAGTATGAGTTAATGTGATAATAGGGGTTTTAATTAGAAAGAAATTTTAATTAATCAACTTAGAGTTACTTGCTCTTATGGTTCAAAGAGATATTAGCATAATTTAGAATGATAGTGTTGGGAAATGTGCCCATATTGTAGTAAACATGTAATTGTTTTCTATTTATTTGAATGATGAATAAATAAGTAAATTTAATTTCACTGTTCACTGTTATGTCTTTTGTATTTTTTCATATTTTGCATGTATGGACAAATTGTGACAAGAAATATTAGCTCATTGATTGTCTAAGTTCATGTAATGCCTCAAATTTTCTTATTTCAGCTTTTGTGAAATTTTACACAAATGTGTATCTTCTTCAGTGGTTATGTGTTCTGGGTGTGTGTGAGAGGTTTCAAGTTCAAGCCTTATCTTTAGTAGTTCTGTTACTTTTGGAATTAAGCCTGACCCTTGGTGAGTAGGCTTATATTTATTTGTTTGCTGTTTAATATCAGAATGGGCCTTCTGGTCTAATGGTTAGGTTGAGTGTTAGGTTGCTAGAGGTCCTTTGTTCGAATCCCTACGTAAGCGTAGGAATTATTTTTACCGGATTGGTGTCTGAGAGTTTCGGTTGTGATAGAGTTTTGAGTAGTGAGGAGTTTGACGGAGAAAACATTGGGTAGTGGGGATATTGGGGGTTACTAGAATATCCCATTTTGATTGTTTTCCAAATTTTCGGCTCTCTCCCTTCCCCCTCCTAAATCTGGCTTTATTTTCTTCTCGTTTGCTCCCTCCCCTTTTTCTTCTCTTCTATTGTTTTTCCCTTCAATTGGAATTTCCTTTTTGATTCATCCAAATTGTAGTTTTTGCAGTTCACGGTGTTCGAATACGTTGGTAAGTGGTAGTGGTATTTCTGTTTAAGAGGGGAGCTTTTCTTTTTAGTTGTTTTGAGCATTAATGTCTTTTCTATTATGCTGAATCTGGGTTTTGACAGTAAAAATAGTGTAGAACGGGTTTGTTTTCTATAGAATTTTAGTCGAGTTCGTTTGGGGCTTTGAGGTAAGTGTTGTACATTCAAATTAGAAATACTATCGGTTTTGTAATTTCTATTCAATCGTGAATTAAGATTGATTTTGGAGTCGAGTTGTCAATTTTTAGGTACTGTTCGTCTCGGGTGTGGTTTTTGCGTCAAACAATACAAGGTGTGTACCCGAAAATGTAAAAAATGAGGTTTTAGCAAAAGCCAAAAACCTCACTACGCCACACGGGCATGTGGTCGCCTGTGTGGTAGGTCGTGTGCGATGACACGACCGTGTAAACGACGGAGGCCAGGCCATGTTCAAGACATGACCGTGTGATGACCGGTGTGCGTGTGAGCCATATGGGCTAGGCCAAATTGGGCATGTGGGCCCACATGGACGTGTGGATTCTGGGCCAGGCCATGTGGTCCATACGGGCAAGCCATATGGGCGTGTAGACCACAAGGGTGTGTGGGCCCATTTATCTAAAATTTTTCCCAAGGTTGCACGGGTCGTCCCAAACGACTGTGGGTCTTCGGTAAGGTCGGTAAGGGCTAACTAGACCCTAATTTGTCTGATTTGATTAATTGATATTATGTTCTGAGCATGTTATTATCATGCATATCTGACCTATCGGATACTTATATCTGTATTGGCATTGTATATCTGTAATTAAGCATGTGAGCATGTTAATTTGTATGTTTGATTATGCATTTACTGTATCTGTCATTGGGGTTGGGATGTTGTATATTGGAGGAAGTGATCTGAAAGGCAATTTATGCCTATTATCTAGTAGCAAAGTTGCAATATATCTGATATGTGTCGTATTCGGTACAATATGGTGTGTAGGGCCAGGTGGGTGTTTTAAACCCCACATGGTGTGTAGGGATGGTCGGAGATAGTGTGTAGAGGATGGGGGTAGGATTTCTATTTCTGATATGCACATCTGTATTTGCATCTGAGAAGTGTTTAGGCCCAAATCTGTATATATATTTGTGATAGGTTAAGGCCCGAATTTGTATCTGTATCTATGATGGGCTTAGGCCTGAATCTAAACTTGTCTGACTCTGTGTTCCTCTGATTATGTGCATGGTTAATTCTATGGGGTTACCCACTGAGTTTACATAAACTCACCATTTTCTGTTTAATCTGTATAGGTAATCGCCAGTCTTAGGCAGATCAGTGCTATGGAGCCCCTCGGTGGCCACACATTTTGAACTGATTTTGGATAGGTTAAATTTTTATCTTCTGGCTTATTCTGGTTTTTATGCAATTCAGATTTTATGGACCGTTTTGTTTTAATTTGGGTTTAACTGTGTTTTTTGTGATTCTATAACTGCTAAACGTTATAAAAACTCTGTTTTTACTAAAAGTAAAAGTTTTCCAAAACCTCAGATGGTTTTTCTAATTAAAACGATTAAATAAGCTCCCGCTCAGATATGATTTATCTTTAAACAACTAAGTGAGTGAGAGTTTTGATTCTGATAAAAGCAGTAAAGGTGTACGAACTAAAATGCTTATAACATAACAATACTGTTTTCAAGACCCTATCATGTGACACCGCCAGGTTAGGCCAGATTTGACATTTGAGGAGGAGCCGGATTAGATTCTTGATCGCGATGTTCAGGTTTTAAGGAAAAAGTCCATTCCACTACTGAAAGTGTTGTGGTGGAATCATAGTACTGAGGAAGCCACGTGGGAACTTGAGGACTCAATGCGTCAGCAGTATCCATATCCATTCTGATCAGGTAAATTTCGAGGTCGAATTTCTTTTGGGGGGTAAAGTTGTAACGCCCTAAATTTTCTTAATTCAGCTTTTGGGAAATTTTACACAAATGTATATCTGCTTCAGCGGTTATGTGCTCTGGGTGTGTGTAAGAGGTCCCAAGTTCAAGCCTTATCTCTAGCAGTTTTGTTACTTTTGAAATTAAGCCTGACCCTTGGTGAATAGGCTTATATTTAATTGTTTGTGGTTTGATATCAGAATGGGCTTACTAGTCTAGTAGTTAGGTTGAGTGTTAGGTTGCTGGAGGTCTTGTGTTCGAATCCCTACGTAAGCGTGGGTATTATTTTTACCGTATCTGTGTCTGAGAGTTTCAATTGTGATAGAGTTTTGAGTAGTGGGGAGTTTAATGGAGAAAATATTGGGGAGTGGGGATATTGCGGGTTACCAAAATATCTCATTTTGATTGTTTTCCAAATTTTTGGCTCTCTCCCTTCCCACACCTAAATATGATGTTCTTTTCTTATCTTTTGCTCCCTCCCCTTTTACTTTTCTTCTATTGTTTTTCCCTTCAATTGAGATTCCTTTTTGATTAATCCATATTGTGGTTTTTACGGTTCACGGTGTTCAAATACGTTGGTAAGCGGTAATGGTATTTCTGTTTATGAAGGGAACTTTTCTCTTTAGTTGTTTTGAGCGTTAATATCTTTTCTATTGTGCTAAATCTGGATTTTGATAGGAGAAAATCATGTAGAGCAAGGTTCATTTTCTACAGAATTTTAGTCGAGTTTGTTTGGGGATTCGAGGTAAGTGTTGAACATTTAAATTGGAAATATTGTCAGTTTCGTGATTTCTATTCAATCGTGAATTAAGACTGGTTTTGGTGTCGGGTTGTCAATTTTCAGGTACTATTCGTCTCGGGAGTGGTTTTTGCGTTAAACGTTACAAGATGTGTACCCAAAACTACAGAAAATAATGTTTTGGCAAAAGTCAAAAACCTCACTGTCGACGCCATACAGGCGTATGGTCACATGTGTGGTCGGCCGTGTGCGATAACATAGCCATGTGAATGACGAAGGCTAGGCTATGCGCAAGACACGACCGTGTGATGGCCGGTGCAGCCGTGTGAGCCACACGGGTTAGGCCAAATTGGGTGTGTGGATTTTGGGCCAGGCCATGTGATCTACACGGGGCAAGCCACATGGGTGTGCGGGCCACACGAGAGTGTGGGCCACACAGGCAAGCCACACCCATTTATCTAAACTTTTCCCCAAGATTGCACGAGTCGTGTAACACCCCAAACCCGGCCTGGACGTTACGCTTGGATTTGGAGGATCATATGGCCTAAATCTGTAACACTCTTTTTAGAATAGTTAAAATCCTGTTTACCACAAGTTTGTTTAGTTTGAAAAACTTCCTTTAGAATAAGTTAGAAACCCTTTTTCCTTTAGTTTTGAAATCGTGATGAAAATTAAGTTACCAAGTTAGTTTAAACAATATAGGTTGTAGTTTTCCTTTCAAAGCATTTGTTATCAATTTTAGAAGTCCAGTTTGATTAGTTAACCGATTCCATGCTAATGCCATTGAAAAGAGAAAGAAAATAATCCAAATAAAAGTTAAAACCCCATAATGGCCTTATTACATAATTTAAACCCAAAAGATAGAAAATGAGAATAAAATGTGAATAGCGGAAGTCCAATTGGTGCAGAAAACAAGTACAAAACCATGTGGCCACCTCGAGTCCGCCATAGCTCCAAATCCATTAGGTCTGGGGATTCCCTATACAAGTTAAGAATAAAAAGAGTGAGTTTGCGAAAACTCAGTGTGCAACTCCCTATTGAAACAGAATGGGCCGAAGCCCTAACAGAAACAGATCGGGCCTAAGCCCATAACAGATACAGAATACATATATTATGCAAAAACCCACCCCAGCCAGCCACCACACCACCCATACCAACCAACACACTAGGTGGGGAATAACTCAACCCACCCAGCCCACACACTAGTGTGCAGCAAAACTGCTGATAATAGAATATCGTGGCAGAGCCACCAGAATCAGAATGAGTGGTAAAGCCATAGTAACAGAAATACGTGGCGTAGCCAGTATAGCATAACTTCCTCCGTATTCATAGTCCCAATCCCATGCAGAATCACAAAACAAATATATAACATGCTTACAGAATAGTAGATACAGAAGTAGTCATGCACAGTTATTAATCTACCCTCCAGGGGTATAGTAGTCATTTCCAAAGCTGGGGGTAAAGTGGTAATTTTAGCCTTCAGCGGTAGATCAATCCTTATTATCAGGTTTAATACCTTAACGCTAAATTTAACCTCTTAACAGATCCCATATCATGCCTAGCAACCCAGATTCATTAATTAGGTCAAAAGAGATTTTGGGCCCTACAACCCCTATCAACCCATACAGGCCCACTCGTCCGAGTGGCCCATTACGCCTAATTTTATGCTTAAAATTCCAAATTTTACTATTTCACCCTTTTAATTACCACTTATCGGATGTTTTATTCTGACGGGCCCATAGGCCCATTGGGCCCACTTCAGCCCAACCGAGCCCAACAAAACTTAAGTGTGTAGATTCGCACCGGAGGATCTCCATGGGCTAAAAAAACATTTTAATGGGCTCAGATTGGCCCCATAGCATTCGCAAGCTAATAGGCTTTCATATGCCAACATTTCGGTATTTAAGCTTTTGCCGACCTACACTACAGAGGGTGTAGTTACACACCTGTTTTGCAACACCCTGCAGAGGTCCGTACTGACTTATCCTACAATTGTTTACAATGCGCTGATAACTATCATCCATCGAAATCAACGAAATTGAAACCTACCACATTCAACCATATCCAAACAACTTATCTTTACTTACCTTTGCCGAACCCTGTCACTAGATCTCAGTTGTTTCCCTTAATCACACGATGCACCACCTTTTGTGACATTCGATTGCACGAGTAGCTGAAACATAATGAATCAAACGAGAAGTGATTTAAATCGATCTATAAGAAAAAGCCTCAAAACCGATTGGCATCATGGAGATAGGCGTTTTCAGCTTTTTCCCATAATCTTCTACAAGAAAGGAAATAAAGGCTAAAGTTCTTACCCGAAAGATTGTTTGGCCGAAATGATGATAGAAGGAACCGCTACTCTCTAAGCCTAGATCTTATCTAAACTTAATTTAATCACAACAGGAGGTGTATGAACTAGGGTGTTTGGTTTTGAAGGAATAGACCAAAATAATGGCTTAGATTTGGCTAGCAAGAGAATTGAATTCGACTTAGAGAAGAATGAGTGAGGGGTGGAGCAATAAGATTCGGTTCCAAGAGATAAACAGGGAAATCGGTTCACAAATAGTTAGAGCAAAGAAAGGAGAATAAAAATATTCGAAGAGATGAGAGAAAGGTTGTCCAAAAACTAGAGAAAATATGAGATTTGGCCCTATCAATGAAACAAAGGAGAAGAGAAGGAAAGTATAGGTTCGGCTTTTGCAAGATAAGTGAAATAGAACCCCTGTAGTAAGGTATTTTTCGACAATGAAGCAAAAGTAGAACACACAATTGACGAAAGGCACCAAATTGGACAAAACGAGATTCCCCAAATGGCAAAAGCAAAATGCCAAATTCCTAAAAGTCCCTAAATCAAAATCGGCACTAAGTGGCCTTATACACACCCCTTAGACACCCAAATTCGGCCAACTCTCTCCTCACTCCCCAATCCTTAAGTTTCCTCCTTGATTTTCTCCTTAATCAAATCTACTTCGAATTTAAATTTTAATTCAAACTTGCCATGATCCAGTCAACAACCACCTTTAGAGTTCGAACCCCAGTCCACCACTTGCCGTATACCCCTAGCAAAAATATATAAATACTTGCTTGAAAGGGGATTTGAACCCCAGTCCCCCTTGCTCATAGCGCCACACTCCTTGCTTCCCACCTTGCTAATGACGCCACATCCACTTTACCATTAGGCTCCTTGTGACATGAGTTCACGAAAATTAAACTTAAACCCCACGAGCTAACATCCCTACTTCCCTAAGCCAAAAATCAAAATTTCCACCAAGGCTTAGGCTTTAACCCAGGCCTTTCAAAGACCCACTAAACACACCCAAACACCAACATAGAACACCCAAACATAGAATTATCGAAAATAAGCAAAAGCACAGAAGCCCTAAAATCTGTGGCGTTACAACTCTACCCCCTTAAAGAAAATTTCGTCCTCGAAATTTACCTGGTCAAAATAAGTGTGGGTATTGCCGCCGCATTGTATCCTTAGGTTCCCACGTAGCTTCTTCCGCACCGTAATTGTGCAAGAGTACTTTAACCAACGGAACAGACTTCCTTCTTAGCACCCTCACATCACGGTCTAGAATTTTCACTGGTTCCTCATCAAAGGTCAGATCAGACTTAACCTCTATTTTTTCAACTGGTACGATATGGGAGGGATCAGAGCGGTACCATTTTAACATAGAAACATAGAAGACGTCATGGATTTGATCCAACTCCGGAGGCAACTCAAGCTGATAAGCTACTGGACCCACTCTTTTCCAAACCCGGTAAGGTCCAATAAAATGAGGACTTAACTTGCCCCTCTTTCCGAATCTTAGCATTTTCTTCCAAGGTGAAACCTTTAAGAACACCATATCCCCTACAACAAACTCAATTCCCTTGCACTTCAGATCCGCATATGACTTTTGCCTGTCAGATGCCTCCTTCAACCGATCCCTAATCATCTTAACTTTATCTATGTGTCAGCCATTAACTCTGGTCCTAGCATTTGCCGATCCCCTAACTCCGTCCAACAGGTAGGCGTACGACACCTCTGACCATATAATACCTCATATGGTGCCATCTGAATACTTGCCTGGTAACTGTTATTGTAAGCAAATTCCACTAACGGCAAGTAGTCTTCCCAGCTGCCTCAGAAATCAATAACACACCCCCTTAGCATGTCTTCCAACACTTGAATTACCCTTTCTGACTGACCATCCGTCTGAGGGTGGAAAGTAGTGCTGAAATCTAAAAGCGTACCCAAAGCCTCGTGTAACTTTTTCCAGAGCCAAGACGTAAACCTTGGGTCTCTATCAGAAATAATTGATACTAGCACTCCATGGAGATGTACTATCTCAGATACATATAACTTACAACTTTCAGTAGAGCATAATCCATTCTGACCGGTATGAAGTGGGCAGATTTGGTTATCCTGTCAACTATTAACCAGATCGAGTCTTTCTTAGAAGGCGTCAACGGTAACCCGCTTACAAAGTCCATTGTCACCCTTTCCCACTTCCACAGTGGAATTTTAATAGGTTGCAGAAGCCCAGAAGGTAGCTGATGCTCAGCTTTCACCTGTTGGCATGTCAGACACTTGTTCACAAATTTCATTACCTCGTGCTTAAGTCTAGGCCACCAATAAAGTTCTCGTAGATCCCAATAAAGTTTGTTTCCTCCAAAATGCATGGCATATAGGCTGCTATAAGCCTCTTTCAGAATCAACTGCCTCAGATCAGAATTCTTCGGAATATAGATTCTTTCTCGGAAACACAGAACTCCTTCACTGTTCAACCCAAAATTAGAATTCCCACCACTATTCACTTGTTGGAACCGATGAACCAGAGATTCATCTAACAACTATTTTTCTTTGATCTGTTCAGTCCAAGTGGGCCTTACTTGAAGTTCTGCCAACAAACTCCCGTCATTATAAAGTCTAAGACGAGCGAACAACGCTCTCAGATCAGATACGACCCTACGGCTCAAAGCATTTGCTACCATGCTAGCCTTCCCAGGGTGATACTCAATGGAGCAATCATAATCCTTAAGCAACTCGATTCACCTTCATTGCCTAAGATTCAACTCCTTCTGAGTGAGGAGGTACTTGAGGCTCTTATGGTCTGTGTAAATAGTACACCTCTCCATAGAGATAATGCCTCCAGATCTTTAATACAAACACGACCGCTGCCAACTCCAAGTCGTGAGTGGGGTAGTTCACCTCATGTGGTCTAAGTTGCCGAGAATCATACGCAACTACCTTCACTTCTTGCATCAATACACAACCTAACCCAACATGTGATGCATCACTATACACGGTATACTCCTTTCTAGACTCCGGCTGAATTAAAACAGGGGCCTCCGTTAACACCTTCTTCAGTTTCTCAAAGCTCTCTTGCTGCTTGTTAGACCAGACAAATGGTGCCCCTTTCTGCAACAACTTAGTCAGTGGTACCGCTATCACAGAAAACCCTTCCATAAACCTTCTGTAGTACCCTGCCAAACCCAAAAAACTCTGAATCTCAAACACCGTCTTTGGCGGTTTCCACTCCAATACCGCTTCTATCTTTCGGGGATCAACTCTAATTCCCTCGGTAGAAACCACATGACTCAAGAATGTTAACTCCTGAAGCCAAAATTCACACTTACTGAATTTGGCGTAGAGTTGCTTCTCTTTCAGAATTTGCAGAACTATACGAAGATGTTTATCGTGATCCTTCTCAGACTTTGAATATATCAAAATGTCATCTATGAAGACAACCACAAACTGATCCAAGTAGGGTTGAAAACCCCGATTCATGATATCTATGAAAGCTACCAGTATATTCGTCGAACCAAACGGCATCACTAAAAACTTGTAGTGCCCGTACCTTGTCCTGAATGCTGTCTTATAGATGTTAGCCTCCTTAACCCTTAGTTGATGATAACCAGACCGAAGATCGATCTTGGAGAATACTGAGGCTCCCCTAAGCTGATCAAATAGATCATCAATCCTAGGCAGATGATACTTATTCTTGATAGTCAGTTTGTTCAACTAACGGTAATCTATGCACATACGCATCGTTCCATCTTTCTTCTTAACGAAAAGTACTGGTGCTCTCCACGGAGACATACTCGGTCGGATAAAATCTCGACCTAGAAGTTTTAGATCTATGCCTTTAACTCATACTTTGCTATGAACTTATTTTCCTGAGTTAGGTTTAGAAATTCCTTCCTACGGGCATCCACATAGCTCGCCCCAACATATTTTCCCTGAAAGGCTGTTTTAAAGAAATCCCACGTTATCCGATCACCTACTGTACCCTCTTTCACAATAAGCCACCACTGGTAGGCCTCATCCCGTAGTAGGGATATTGCTCCTCTTAACTTCTACTCCACTGAGAAGTCCAGGTCATCCATAATTTGCTCAGTGGCCTCCAACCAGTATTCAGCCACATTCAGAGCTACACTAGAAATGCCCTTGAAAATTTCCGCTCCATTTGCTCGGAGCTGTTCAGAAATTGACCTACGGTTCACTGTTTTAGTACTTGCTTCGGTAACTCTCTCAAAAACACGGAGCATCGCCTGAGATAAAACATCATCCCCAGCTACCCGATCCTGGGACCCGGTCTCAGTTACTGGCGGTAATGGTGCCTCCGCAGTAGGCATGTGCCCTGATTAAGAAGTTTCTACATGTGCACTTCTTCGACCTCTACCACGGCCTCGTCCACATGCAACTCTCGTACTCATATCGCTTTATCTGATTTAAGAAATTTTATGCTTTAGTCATAGTTTCAATTTTTATTACAGATGTTTTATGCAGAAGACAAAAATTTTTAGGGCTTGTTCTCGCATATCCAGATTTAACTACCATTTCCAAGTCCCTATAGTTTCAGTTTGCCCTAACTATAGAGTCTCAATGCTAACTAAAGTATTGTCTCAGTTATTTCATATATAACAAAATATATCAGAATGATTCAGAAAACTTACAGATTTGGGTCGGAGACTCGATGTGCCACATTTTAGAGATCATTTAAAACTATATGAGAGAAACCTTTTTATATGTCGGCCAGAAACTTTAAAAGATGTTTGCTAGAAATTCCTTAAAAGAAGGTCTAATTTACAACTTTTTTGAAAATGCATAAAAAATTCATTTTTTTCAAACCCATCTACAGCTGAGTTGTTGCAACCTTACTCTGATACCATTAAATATAACACCCCAAACTCGGCCTGGACTTTATGCCTGAATTTGGAGGATCACATGGCCTAAATCCGTAACAATCTTTTTAGAATAGTTAAAATCCTGTTTACCACTAGTTTGTTTAGTTTGAAAAACTTTTTTTAGAATAAGTTAGAAACCCTTTTTCCTTTAGTTTTGAAATCGTGATGAAAATTAAGTTACCAAGTTGGTTTAAGCAATATAGGTTGTAGTTTTCCTTTCAAAGCATTTGTTATCAATTTTAGAAGTCCAGTTTGATTAGTTAATCGTTTCCATGCTAATGCCGTTCAAAATAGAAAGAAAATAATCCAAATAAAAGTTAAAACCCTGTAATGGCCTTATTACATAATTTAAACCCAAAAGATAGAAAATGAGAATAAAATGTGAATAACGGAAGTTCAATTGGTGCAGAAAACAAGTAAAAAACCATGTGGCCACTTCGAATCCGCCACGGCTCCAAATCCATTAGGTCTGGGGATTACCTGTACAAGTTAAGAATAAAAAGAGTGAGTTTGCGAACACTCAGTGTGCAACTCCCCATTTGAACAGAATGGACCGAAGCCCCAACAGAAACAGATCGAACCTAAGCCCATAACAGATACAGAATACATATATTATGCAAAAACCCACCCCAGTCAGCCATCACACCACTTGTACCAACCAGCACACCATGTGGGGAATAACTCAACCCACCCAGCCCACACACTAGTGTGCAGTAAAGCTGCTGATAACAGAATATCATGGCAGAGCCACCAGAATCAGAATGAGTAGCAAAGCCACTGTAACAGAAATATATGGCGTAGCCAGTATAGCAGAACTTCCTCCTTATTCATAGTCCCAACACCATGCAGAATCATAGAACAGAATATATAACATGCTTACAGAATAGAAGATACAGAAGTAGTCATGCACAGTCATTAATCTACCCTCCAAGGGTATAGTAGTCATTTCTAAAGCTGGGGTAAAGTGGTAATTTTACCCCTCAGCGGTAGATCAATCCTTATTATTAGGTTTAATACCTTAACGTGAAATTTAACCTCTTAATAGATCCCACATCACGCCTAGCAACCCATATTCATTAATTAAGTCAAAAGAGATTTCGGGCCCTACAGCCCCTATCGGCCCATGCAGGCCCACTCGTCCGAGTGGCCCATTACGCTTAATTTTATGCTCAAAATTCCAAAATTTACTATTCCACCCTTTTAATTACCACTTACCGGATGTTTTATTCCCACGGGCACATAGGCCCATTGGGCTTGCTTCGGCCCAATCGAGCCCAACAAAACCTAAGTGTGCAGATTCGCTCCGGAGGATCTCCATGGACTAAAAAAATATTTTCATGGGCTCAGATTGGCCCAATAGCATTCGCACGCTAATGGGCTTTCATATGCTGGTATTCCGACGTTTCGGCTTTTGCCGACTTACACTACAGAAGGTGTAGTTACACACCTATTTTGTAACACTCTGCCGAGGTCCGCACTGACTTATCCTAATATCGTTTACAACACACTGTTAACTATCATCCATCGAAATCAATGAAATTTTCACCTACCATATTCGGCCATATCCAAACAACTTATCTTTACTTACCTTTACCGAACCCTGTCACTAGATCTCAGTTGTTTCCCTTAATCACACGATGCATCACCTTTTGTGACATTCGATTCCATGAGTAGCTAAAACATAATGAATCAAACGAGAAGTGATTTAAATCGATCTATAAGAAAAAGCCTCAAAATCGATTGGCATCATGGAGATAGGCATTTTTTGGCTTTTTCCCATAATCTTCTACAAGAAAGGAAATAAAGGCTAAAGTTATTACCCGAAAGATTGTTTGGCCAAAATGATGATAGAAGGAACCGCTACTCTCTAAGCCTAGATCCTATCTAAACTTAATTTAATCACAACAGGAGGTGTATGAACTAGGGTGTTCGATTTTGAAGGAATAGACCAAAATGATGGCTTAGATTCGGCTAGCAAGAGAATTGAATTCGACCTAGAGAAGAATGAGTGAGGGGTAGAGAAATAAGATTCGGTTCTAAGAGATAAACAGGGAAATCGGTTCACAAATATTTAGAGCAAAGAAAAGAGAATAAAAAGATTCGAAGAGAGGAGAGAAAGGTTGTGCGAAAACTAGAGAAAATATGAGATTCGGCTCTATCAATGAAACAAAGGAGAAGAGAAGGAAAGTATAGGTTCGGCTTTTGCGAGATAAGTGAAGTAGAACCCTTGTGGTAAGGTATGTTTTGGCAATAAAGCAAAAGTAGAAAACACAATTGACGAAAGGTACCAAATTGGACAAAACGAGATTCCCCAAACGGCAAAAGCAAAATGCTGAATTCCTAAAAGTCCCTAAATCAAAATCGACGCTAAGTGGCCTTATACACACCCCTTAGACACCCAAATTCGGCCAACTCTCTCCTCACTCCCCAATCCCTAAATTTCCTCCTTGATTTTCTCCTTAATCAAATCTACTTCGAATTTAAATTTTAATTCAAACTTGCCATGATCCAGTCAACAACCACTTTTAGAGTTCGAACCCCAGTCTACCATTTACCGTACACCCCTAGCAAAAATATATAAATACTTAAAGGGGATTTGAACCCTAGTCCTCCTTGCTCATGGCGCCACACTCCTTGCTCCTCACCTTGCTAATGACGCTATAGCCACTTCACCACTAGGCTCCTTGTGACATGAGTTCACGAAAATTAAACTTAGACCCCCGCAAGCTAACATCTCTACTTCCCTAAGCCAAAAATCAAAATTTCCACCAAGGCTTAGGCTTTAACCCAGGCCTTCCAAAGACCCCCTAAACATACCCAAACACCAACATAGAACACCCAAACATGCAGTTATTGAAAATAAGCAAAAGCAAAGAAGCCCTAAAATCTGGGGTGTTACAAGTCTTCCCAAATGACTGTAGGCTTTCTGTAAGGTTAGTAAGAGCTAACTAGACCCTAATTTGTCTGATCTGATTGATTGATATTTTGTTCTGAGCATGTTATTATCATGCATATATGGCCTATCTGATACATATATATGTACTGGCATTGTATATCTGTAATTATGCATGTGAACATGTTAATTTGTATGTTTGATTCTGCATTTACTGTATTTGTCATTGGGGTTGGGATGTTGTATATTGGAGGAAGTGATCTGAAAGACAATTTATACTTATTATCTAGTAGCAAGGCTACAATATATCTGATATGTGCCACATTCGGTACAATATGGTGTGTAGGGCTAGGTGGGTGTTTTAAACCCCACATGGTGTGTAAGGATGGTCAGAAATAGTGTGTAGAGGATGTGGGTAGGATTTCTATTTCTGATATACACATTTGTATCTGTGTCTAAGAAAGGCTTAGGCCCGAATCTGTATCTATATCTGTGATGGGCTAAGGCCTGAATTTGTATCTGTATCTGTAATTGGCTTAGGCCTGAATCTGTACCTATCTGACTTTGTGTTCCTCTGATTATGTGCATGCTTAATTCTATGGGGTTACACACTAAGTTTACGTAAGCTCAACCTTTTCTGTTTAATTTTTACAGGTAATCGCCAGTCTTAGGCTGATCGGTGCTACAGAGCCCCTCGGTGACCACACATTTTGAACTGATTTTGGAGAGGGTTAAATTTTTATCTTTTTGTTTATTCTAGTTTTTATGTAATTTAGACTTTATGGACTGTTTTGTTTTAATTTGGGTTTAACTATTTTTATTGTGATTCTATAACTGTTAAACGTGATAAAAACTCAGTTTTTACCAAAAGTAAAAGTTTTCCAAAACCTCGGATGGTTTTTTCTAATCAAAACGATTTAATAAGTTTCTACTCAAATACGATTTATCTTTAAAAGACTAAGTGAGTAAGAGTTTTGATTCTGATAAAATTGAGTAAGAGTTTTGATTCTGATAAAAGTAGTAAAGGTGTACGAACTAAAATGGCTATAACGAAACAATACCGTTTTTAAGACCCTATCATGTGACTCCACCAGATTCAGGCATAACGTCTTGGTCGGGTTTAGGGTGTTACAGTTCAAACTAATGATAAGTGACACTGTAAAAACATTAACATTGCGAGAAAGGCAGCATACTTCTATAGATAATCTAAACGAGTCCATAATCCCGTAAAAGAATCAAAATGAGAATTTGATTCAAATATTGAGAAGGATTATTATGTTTTCTATAATTCCAATTAAGGAGATGACTAATCTTGGCTATCGGAGCAGTTGACTCCACAGGTAGAGGTATAGACGTATTTATTGGCAGAATGATACATTGTACTGGACCCAAGATGAATTAATTCTAAATCCGTTTGTGAATTAATTCACTTGTGACATTCATGGTGTGATTTACCTAAATCCTGAGTTAGTCACTGACCATGCGTATGTAAATCATGTGTTTTGATATAAGTGGAGGCTTGTACTCTGAAGAAGATCGAGTTGATAGTCGGTATGTTTAGTATATGACTTGTGTATGACATGACTTTCCTAGGAACAGTGGAATTCATGGCTTAATTAAAGAGTTAACGATATCCTTTAATTGGCATTGTGTGGATTGATAAATGTGGAACGTCGCCACGAGTTGCTTGTTCTAAGATTAACAATTTATCACAGTCATTTGTTGACAGTGATCATATTAATCATTAAGAAGACATAATACTGACAATGATATAAAATATGATTGTATTAAGTGAACAGATTTAACTCAAAGGAATCAAGAATATCTTACGAGGGTAACACACACATGACGAGATCATGAGACAAAACAGTTGGATGATTTGCTTCTGTAAAGAGTATACAATAATGAGTTTTCAATCATGGTACTTTTTGTGGACTGACTCCATGATTACGTAATTGTAAATTATCGAAACTATACTTTTGGATAGAATTGTAATTACTAAAGCCTAATCGTATATGTTTGATTGGTTCCTTCACTAGCTCAACAAAAACTTGATCGGACTGCATTTGAATCAGAAGAAAATTCTACGACTATAGAAATAATTTAATTGAACCGATTGTTTGATGTGGAATTAAATTGAGAGGCCGTAAGAATTGTTCAACTAGAGAATTTGATTAACGAATTTTCTTGAAAAATTAATTTAGAAAATTTAAGTGATTTTTAGGAAAATTAATTTTGATAAAGTAAAATTAAATTAATCAAATTAATTAAAATTAATATTATATTTTTGGAAATTAATCTTCAAGTCAAACAATTGGCCTAATGGGTAATTGAACTTGAAAGTTGGACTTGAGATCGTAAATTGGGCTCGAGAGCAAAAAATTTAGACTAATGCCCAAAAACTGGTCAAACTGGGCTTGGTATATGAAACTGGACTGATGGTCCAACCGGTGGCTGGGCCGGACCTGTTGGACCTATATTGGCTTGGATCGAACTGGCAGCAATTGAGCCAACTCGGGGTGCAAGTGGCTACGACGACGGTATTCTGGTGGTCGACAAATGGTCAGCGGCGGTGGGTCTTTGGCGGGTATTCTGGTGGTTGCCAAAAATAATATTATTTTAATAGATTTAATATTAAATTAAAGTTAATACTTATCTTAATAGTATTTTATTAATTTAATATTAAAGTGATTAAGTTTAATTATAGTTGATCTTTCTAAACTCTCCCTATATAAAGAGAGCTTTAGCTCATTATTTTTTATACACTTTAATTTAAGCGAAACTTGTAGAGAGAAAATTCTCTGAAGAAATTATTTTAGAAAATTTCTGAAGATAATTTTTATATTTACAAATTGACCGTAAAGTTTAGTGAAATTACAAAATTACCCCACTGGTAATTTTTGTGAAAAATTTTCTGATTCGAAGCGAGTCCACACTTGGCAGACGTAAGCTTGAGGGTAGCGAAGAAGACTGCTCGGTCGAAGCGTTTATCCTAGAAAAATAAAAAAGATATGATTTTGATTTAGTGTTTATTATTTTAGATATCACAATCAAGTTCTTATTTTGAAAATTTTTTTTAAAACTTTGATTTTTCCCTAAATTTATTTTTCAAGGTGGTTTTTAAACGTGATTTTCCAACAGATAGTGGCAGATGAAATCTAGATGGAGTTTTTCTTGGGTATTATTTCGCTTCTTAGTTGTTAATCGATTATTTTGGTGATTTGTTATTTGTCATGTTCGTTAGTTAATTAATTTAGTTAATTTTAATTTTAATTAAGAACTTGAATTATTTAGTTAAATAATAGAAAGACAGTAATTACTAGTACTTTTAGTCTTTGTGGGAATGATATATTTGCTTACTGTAGCTATACTATTAATTGATAAGTACACTTGCCTTAGTCAAATTTTTAGTTAGTTTCGTAGACATCAGTGACATTACCTTCGGTTTTCTAATAGTTCACTGATTTACTATTGCGACTGTCATTTTTATAGTTCGTTGATTTATTATCGAAAATTTCATTTTTACGGTCTGCCGATTTAGTATTGCGACCTTTAGTTTTCTAACAATTTGCTGATTTACTGTTGCGAGTGTCATTTTTACGGTTCGCTGATTTACTATCGCGACTGCCATTTTTACAATTGACTAATTTATTATCACAACTTTCATTTTTATGGTCCGCTAATTTACTATCATGACCTTCATTTTTCTAATAGTTCGTTGATTTACTCTTGTGACTGTCATTTTTACAGTCTGTTGATTTATTATAGTCACCTTACCTTCGATTTTCTAATAGTTTGCTAATTTACTATTGCGATTGTCATTTTTACAGTTTGCTGATTTACTATTGCGACTATCATTTTTACAGTCCGCTAATTTTCAATCATGACCTTTAACTTTCTAACAGTTCGTTGATTTACTATCACAGCTGTCATTTTTACAATTCGCTAATTTTTTATTTCGACCTTCAGTCTTCTAACAGTTCACTAATTTACTATTGCGACTATCATTTTTACGGCCCGTTGATTTACTATCACAACCTTTGATTTTCTAATAGTTCGTTGATTTCCTATTGCGATGTCTTTTTTACATTTCACTAATTTACTATCGTGACTTTTATTTTTACAATTCGCTGATTTACTATCACGACTGTCATTTTTATGATCCGCTGATTTACTATTGTGACCTTCAGTTTTCTAGCAGTTCGTTGATTTACTATTGTGACTGTCATTTTTACAGTTCGCTAATTTACTATTGTGACTTTCATTTTACAATTCGCTGATTTACTATCGCGACTATCCTTTTTACGTCTGTTGATTTACTATCGCGACCTTCGGTTGACCTGTTGATTTTCGATCACGACCTTTAGGTTTCTATTTGCTCGCTGATTTACTATCGCGGCTACCATTTTCACGGTCTACTGATTTACTATTGCGACCTTCAATTTTCTAACAATTCGCTGATTTACTATCATGCCTATCATTCTTACAGTTCGCTAATCTAGTATCATAATTGTTATGTAACACCCTAAACCCGACCTAGAAGTTTAGACCAATCCAGGACGCTACATTTTACAAAACAAGTTGACCTTAATTCCATTTCAATAAAGTTATAGTTAAGTTTGATAAATCAACTGAATAAATGTATGAATGAAAATTTAAAACGGAAATTGTACCATAGTCTTATAAAACCTTACAGCTCAAATAGTATATTCAATATCTAATTTAAAAAGTAAAACTAAAATAATCTTTTGAAACTGTGACCGTCTAAGACCTCCACATACCAAGTCCAATATCAGAATCTAAAAAAATACCTGAAAGGAAAACAGAAGGGGGTGAGCTACACGAGCTCAGTGTGAAATCAAAACCTGCTAACTACAAAATCAGAAACAGAAAGCCAGATAGCAGTTCAAAAGCAGAATGTACTTACAAAGTTATTCAAACCAGATGATAATCTAGAAACAGACATCCCGACAGAAAATAATGATTTGTACGTATCAAATCATGATCAGTCACAAGTACTATCCAGTCAGTCAGAACAACAAAAGTTTACAAAGTTCACACAATCAAACAGAACAATCAGATGCATATGAATGAAGTTAAGTTTATAACCCACCCATCCAGTCGACACACCTCTCCATCCCCCGATCACACCATATAAGAGCTATTAAACTCATCCAACCAATCACACCATATAGGACCTCGAAAAGTCCATCCAACCATACACACCATATGATGTCATTTCGAGTTGTTCGACAAAGATGGTTATCATATTAGTTAACGACCCTCAGGGTATTGGGACTACCCACGACCCTCTGAGTATTGGGGCTAACAATAAGCAGTTAAACTGCCAAACCATATATTACACAACAGAGTGGGCGTATAAGCTATAAAGTGCCATGCAGTAAACCGCGGTACAAACATGTAGTATGAACTACCAGATCAGATAGTGATGAAACGTAGCAAAGCTGACGTATGCGTTGTACGGTGCAGTGCGGTAATCCGTAGTATAGAAAAATTGCAGTAAAACTGCCTGTTTAGTTCAGATTCAGTGTCCTTTATCTTCAAAATCTCACCCAAAATACTTTATGCATATGTATGTATGCAGTAAAACGTGCAAAATTAGAATACCAATTCTAGCCAGTCATTTAGAGATAGACATTCACATCCAGCCAATCAATTATAGAATTCTAGAGTAGTTACAGAATTCACACAACGCACAAGCACTCACAGACCAATCACTTAGAGATAGACTTGCCTGCTTTCACTTATTTGGATTCAGTCTTGTTTGTAGGGTAACCAATAAACAATCTACATAAACCGGGGTATATCTATATGAACACCTTAATCTAGGCCATATCAAAGTCTCAATCACCCTTGCTAAAACCTCGCTAAGAGTTCGAACGTATAGAAACAAGAACAAGCTTTAAAAACAACACAAATCAAAATTTGACCAGCTAGGAGCACACGCTCGTGTGCTTTAGCCATGTGGAGTAACCTAGGCCGTTTGAAGGTCAAAACACCTGTGTGGAGGGTGGCACACGGCTGTCTAACAGAGGCACATGCCCGTGTAGACTAGGGACACGACTGTGTGAATAGGTCGTGTAACTCACTGTCCAATTGCTAAAAAGAGTGCAGGGTGGACAGGGCAGTGTGAGGGTCTCACACGCTCGTGTGCCCACCAGACATGGCCGTGTGTCCTAAAACACATGCTCGTGTAGAATCCTTAAATCTCCAAATCAATCACACAGCCGTGTGACACCAAATCACCAAATCTCTAATTCCCAAACCCACACGCCCGTGTACCCAAGGGACATGGCCGTGTGAGAAACGATAAAAATACCCAAATTGGCTACACAGCTGTGTGGCTCCCAAATTGGCCCGGAACCCTAATACTAAAATTCATACGACCATGTGAGTCGACACAAGCCCGTGTGACCGGCGGAGTGGTCATGAAACCACCCTTAAACAGCCCCGAAATCATCGTTTTAGCCACCAAAACCCTCCCCAACCTTAGTATTATCAAGAATATATCAGAAAATAGAGTTTTACACTCACTTTTAGTGATAAAAAATCTAGACTAGAGAGTTAACGCACTCTAATAAAAAGCCAAAACAAAATTTTGCAAAAAGTAAATAGAAGAAGAAAAGTCAGGGTTCGAATCCCACACTTGTTTTTGCGATTGAAGACGATGACAGAGGAGCGACTCTCTAGAATTTGCAGACAAAATTATTTTTAGAAGCAAAGAAAGGAGAAAAAGAGAAAACAGAGAAGGGAGAAAAGAGAAGAACATGCCAAGAATAATAGAAAAATAACCAAAAAATAAAATGAAAAGAATTATAAATAAATTAAAACAAATAAGTTACCCAAATAAAACCAAATAGTTACCTTTAAACCTTAAAATGCACTGACAAAGATTCGAACCCAAAACCTAATGGCAAGTTAACACTCCACTTAATCACCAGACTAGCAGGACCATTATTGTCACTAAAATGCGCAACTAACCACATGAGTGCAACGTTCTCATTGACCCTACTCTTAAAACTCAAAACTTCTAAGCCCCAAAATTCGGGGTGTTACAACTCGCCCCAAAATTTAGGGTGTTATAACTCATCCCTCAAAGAAATTTCATCCCCGAAATTTCCAATTAATAGAACAGTCCTAAATCATAGACTATACCACTACGCTTCCGCTGCGCACTCTAATCCCAAAACACTATCATACTTACCTTGAACTCAAGACCTCTCACTCACACCTAGAACACTTAAGGACTGAAGTAGACAGCTATTACACACACAACTACTATACTCTAAACAACACATCCAAGCATTTCCAATTATACTTGACTCAAAATAGTTGAGGGCACTCTCAAATCTGATGCTCCTTAGACTCGCACCTGAGACATGCTCTTAAATTCTTCCAGCAGTCACCCGGATAACGCTACTTATAGTGCCCACAAATTGATACGCTCGTCTTATTCTTAGCACCCTTCAGAGTACCTTTACTGTCACCCAAATGTGTCTTAACACGCTTCACAGAATGAGGCTCCAACCTCAGAGAATTGCGATCTATCTTTTTCCTACAATCGTCACACTTACCTTGAAGCATTTCACTAATCTCCCTTATACTAGCCTCAAATACTTCCTCTAGCACTTCTCTCACTACCCGAGTCAGTGCCTCAGTACCAAGCTCCAGGTTATCGCTACCTGAATTTGGCATACTCGCATTGACCTCTAACTCCTAAACAATCACATGTTTCAGAGAAGCAGACGGCTCCTCGCGATCATGCTCACCTTCGAAATTCATATATGTCGTATGGCTAACTTAGAACGCCTACATTTTTAGAACATAGACACAATTGTAATACCAGAATCTACATTTCTAATTTTATAGTTCCGAATTTTACCTGGACCAGCATCGAAGTCTCGGACATTTCATTTTCGTAAACCATTTTCAAAACACAAACTATTTCAATTTTATGTGGTACAATTCTTCAAATTTGTTTCAAAACAATTACTTACGCACACGTTCACGTAAAAACACAGGCCAACTTTTTGCAAACTTGGCTCTGATACCACTAAACGTAACATCTTAAACTTGACCTAGAAGTTTAGACCGAATCCAGGATGCTACATTGATCACCGAAGTGATGTGAAAAACTTTTACAAAACAAGTCGACCTTAATTCCATTTTAATAAAGTTACAGTTAAGTTTGATAAATCACCCGAATAAATGTACGAATGAAAATTTAAAATGAAAATTGTACCACAATCATATAAAACTTTACAGCTCAAAATAGTATATTCAGTATATAATTTAGAAAGTAGAGCCGAAATAATCTTTTAAAACTATGACCGTCTGAGACCTCTGCATATTAAGTCCAGCATTAGAATTAAAAAAATACCTGAAAAGGAAATAGAAGGGGGTAAGCTACACGAGCTTAGTGTGAGATCAAAACCAACTAACTACAGAATAAGAAACAAAAAGCCGGATAGCAGTTCAAAAGCAGAACATACTTACAAAGTTATTCAAACCAGATAATAAACTTGGAACAGACATCCCGATAGATAATAACGATTCGCACGTATCAAATCATAACCAGTCACAAGTACTATCCGGTCAGTCAGGACAACCAGAGTTTAGAAAGCTCACACAGTCAAACAGAACAATCAGATGTATATGAATGAAGTTAAGTTGTAAAACCCACCCATCCAGTTGACACACCTCATCGTCCCTCGATCACACCATATCAGAGCTATTAAGCTCATCCAACCAATCATACCATATAGGACCTCGAAAAGCCCATCCAACCTTACACACCATATGATGTCATCCCAGGTTGTCATGCAATAATGGCTATTAGATTAGTCCACGACCCTCAGGGTATTGGGATTGCCCACGACCCTCTGGGTATTGGGGCTAACAATAAGCAGTTAAATTGCCAAACCATATATTACGTAACAGAGTAGACGTATAAGCTATACAGTGCCATGCGGTAAACCGCGGTATAGACATGCAGTATGAACTGCCAAGTTAGATAGTGATGATACGCAGCAAGGCTGACGTATGAGCTATACGGTGCAGTACAGTAATCCGTAGTATAGACAAATTGCAATAAAACTACTAGTTCAGTTTAGATTCAGTCTCCCTTCTCTTCAAAATCCCACCCAAAATACTTTATGCATATGTATGTATGCAGTCAAATGTACAAAATCAGAATACTGATTCTAGCTAGTCATTCAGAGATAGACACTCATATCCAGTTAATCAGTTATTGAATTCTAGAGCAATTACAAAATACACACAACACACAAGCACTCACAGACCAATAACTTAGAGACAGACTTGCGTGTTTTCATTTATTTGGATTCAGTATCGATTGCAGGGTAACCAACAAAATTTGTATAAAACGGGGTATATCTATACGAACACTTTAATCTAGGCCATATCAAAGTCCCAATCACTCTTGCTAAGACCTCGCTAAGAGTTGGAACGCGTAGAAACATGAACAAGCTTTAAAAACAACACAAATCAAAATTCGACTAGCTAGGACCACATGCCCGTGTGCTCCGACCGTGTGGAATAACCTAGGCCGTGTGAGGGTCAAAACGCCCGTGTGGAGGGTGGCACATGGCTGTGTGACAGATCCATACACCCGTGTGGACCAAGGACACGGCCGTATGAACAGGCCGTGTAACTCACAGTTCAATTACTAAAAAGAGTGCAGGGTGGACACAGCCGTGTGAAGGTCTCACATGCCCGTGTACCCACCAGACAGGGCCGTGTGTCCCTAAATACACGCACGTGTGGAAACATTAAATCCTCAAATCAATCACACCACCGTGTGGCCAGGCCGTGTGACACTAAATCACCAAATCCCTAATTTTCAAACCCATACGCTCATGTACCCAAGGGACATGGCTGTGTGAGAAACGATAAAAATCCCTAAATTGGCCACATGACCATGTGGCCAGGCCGCATGGCTCCCAAATTAGCCTGGAACCCTAATACCCAAATTCACACAGCCGTGTGAGTCGACACATACCCGTGTGGTCGGCGGAGTGGTCACGAAACCACCCTTAAATAGCCCAAAATTATCATTTTAGCCACAAAAACCCTCGCCAACCTTAGTATTATCAAGAATATATCAGAAAATGGAGTTTTACACTCACTTCCAGTGATCAAAAATCTAGACCAAAGAGTTAACACACTCTCACGAAAAGCCAAAATAAAAGTTTGCAAAAAGTAAATAGAAGAAGAAAAGTCAGGGTTCAAATCCCACACCTGTTTTGCGATCGAAGATGACGACAGAGGGGCGACTCTCTAGAATTCGCAAACAGAATTGTTTTCAAAAGCAAAGAAAGGAGCAAAAAAGAAAACGGAGAAGGGAAAAAAGAGAAGAACGTGCCAAGAATAATAGAAAATATCCAAAAAAATAAAATAAAAAGAATTATAAATAAACTAAAACAAAACAAAACAAAATAAATAATAAATATAAAATAAATAAGTTACCAAAATAAAACCAAATAGTTACTTCTAAACCTCAAAACGCACTGACAAAGATTCGAACCCAAAACCCAATGGCAAATTAACACTCCACTTAACCATCAAATCAGCAGGCCCATTCTTGTCGCTAAAATTTGTAACTAATCACGTGAGTGCAACCTTCTCACTAACCCTACTCTCAAAACTCAAAACATTTAAGCCCTAAAATCAAGGTGTTTCAAATCATTTTTACGGTTCACTGATTTATAAATTTTTACGTACGAGAAATATAGTTTGCAATTTGTAATACAATTTTTGACTTCTGTACCACACTATCAGATAACAAAATTTGCTTAGTAAAGTTTCAAGTTAAAACCTATAAAGTAAGCCACAATTTACACACTTCATACGTGTAAGCTTGTCTCAGAAGAGTCACTTTATAACTCTTCTCCGACAAGATGGGAGACAAATTATTATAGGTTTAAGAGTGTAAAAAGCCCTTAAACTTTTTCAAAAAAAGAAATTAAGATATTACTTTTTTTTTTTGCACTCATTTGGGTACTTGAACTTTCACAATGCATAAAAAAGACCCTTGAATTTTTTCAAAAAGAGCAATTAAGCCCTTGCTCTTTTTTGCACTCAATTGGGTTTTTGAACTTTCAAAATGAATCAAAAGGACTCTCAAACTTTTTCAAAAAAAGCAAGCTTCTTCTTTGTTTTTTTTTTTTTGCACTCAATTGGGTATTTGAACCACCCCTAAATTTTTTTAGTTAAAGTCACCATGTGTCATAACCACAACGTGACATGTGACAAAAAATGATAAAAATAAAAATAAATAAAAGTTATAAAAATGATTAAATTATAATAAAAATTATTAAAAATTATAAAAATAATAAAATAAAATTTATAAAATATATAGAAATATAGAAAAAAATTATAAAATTTTATAGAGTCGTAAGAAAATTATGAAAAATATAAAATTCATAAAAAATTATAAAAATTATCGTACTAAAAGAAGCATTTTATAATTTTTATATAACTTTTATTGATTTTCATTTCTTTCTAATTTTTAGTCACATGTCATATTGTGTTGCGACACATGATGGCTTTAACTGAAAGAATTGGGGTCGTTAACTTTATCGGTTAAAGTTAATGGTTAAAGAGTCCTTTTTATGTATTTTATAATTTTTTATGATTTTTATAAAATTTTGCAATATTTTATTATTATTTTTTCTAATTTTATATATTTTTTTAAATTTAATAACTTTTATAACTTTTAATATTTTTTTATTTTTTTATAATTTTTTGTCACATGTCAAGTTATGGTTGTGACACAGAGTGGCTTTAACTGAAAAGAATTAAGGGCAGTTAACTTTAACGGTGAACTGTTAAAGTTAACTATTAAAAAACCTTTTTGATGCATTTTACAATTTAAGTGCCTAATTGAGTGTAACTTAATTGCTTTTTTGAAAAAATTTTGAAAGTTTTTATTATGCATTATAAAAGTTCAAGTACCTAAGTAAGTAAAAAAAATAGTGACTTAATTACTTTTCTTTAAAAAGTTTAAGAGCTTTTTACACCCTTAAGCTAATTGTTATACAATTATTATAAAAATAACCCAATTATACAATTATTATAAAAATAACCCAACCTGATAAACCCTCTATTTATATATTTCTAAGGACCCATTTTAGAAGGGACACTTCAGACTCTATTTTCTTTATTTATTTTTTCTCAATTTTTTTTACCTTTTCCTTTCTTCTTCACTTTTGTTGATATCGCATATCAATAAAATATATATTAAATTTAGATATTTGAGAATATATAGATTATATATTTTTTGAAAAAAACACGAAAGATTGGAGGAAGTTAGGTTTTGGGCGAATTGGTAGGGTTCAAGAGACGAAATTTCGAGCGGAGTTGCAGAGAAGTTTCGCCGCCACCATCTCCATAACCATAATTATGACAACCAAGTACCATGAAGTGCCGTGGGGTTTGGGTTCTTACACTTTTTCCCAACAAAATACAACAGAATCACATATAAAAGCGACACCATTTTTTTTTTGCCAAAAATATTATTTACAGTACAAATTTTAAAAGCCTTCAAAATCACGTGGTATTGATATATTTATCACTACTTTATAGATGTCATTATGTTTTTTGTGTTTTTAATTTATTAAATAATATATTTTTATTTCATGTAAAATAAGATTATTTTAAATTATTGAATAAAATTAAAATATATTAATTATATTGATAATTTAAAAATATTACAACAATGAAAAAATTCAACATATAATTGAAGTAGATATTCAAACATTTATTTTGATATTTTAACTATCAAATAAATGAAAATATTTAATAGTTGAATGTTAATACATTTTTTTTATAGTGATAACTCTGAAAATCCTTGGTGACTTGAATTTTATCAAGAAGAGGATATGAATTGATAATTAAAAATTTTCGCTAATGTGAGAAATGATAAAAAAAATATTGACACAATAATTTATTGTGGTTTGGGGCTTATTGATCTATTTTCACTATTTAGCCTCACTTGTTAAAGATTTTCCTAACTTATATTGATTACTTTCAAGGTATAAAATTTTCCAACCACTATCTTTTACTTAAGCTAAAATTGAAACACCTTCACCTAATTTTCCAAGCTAAACTTGAGCCTCTAAATCCCCTTTTGAGGTTTTTTTTACAAAAAAAAAAAAAAAAAAAAATTTAAGTACCTTAGGTTCACTCTTTAATATATATATATATATATATATATATAAGAAAAGAAAAAGACTTGAACAAACAAATGTTGAATCTCTAATAATAAGTGAGTGTTTGCAAAATAAGCTCTCAAAATTGTAATAAAACCTTTACAACCATTTTCAGTAAAGCTGAATAAATTATTTACAAGAATAAAAACATGCATTTTAAACATCAAAAACTTAAAAACTTTACAAGTTTCCATATTAATTTATTTAAGCAAATTAGAAAATGTTCAAAATATTTTACAATAATTATGTTGTAAAATAAATTTTCACAATTTAAAATTTCATTTAAAAAAACTATCTTAATGAAAAACTTGGAAGTTTAAAATCATTAAGGTTTTTTTATGCTCCACAAGAACGTGCATAAATGCAACTTAAACATGCGATATATTAAAAAATAAATTTAAGCATGATTCTATAAAAATCAATCAATTAAACCATAAATCATGTTTTAGCTCATGCTCCAATATCTTCGATCCAAACATATTATTAAGCACTGACGTCACAATAATTAACTTAATGTCAAATGCATAAAATATATTCTATTAAGCTCATTATTCTTGCACTAAAAAAAAAAAAATATAACACTCCATACTCGATTCTATCACTGAATTCAAATTATAGAGTGTTACACTGTATATTCAAATTTAACTAACACATTCCTTAATAAAATCTACAAATTTTAAAACAATACAAGAAAATAATATTTATAACAACGTTACTAACTTACTTCACAAAACTCAAGACTCTATTTCATTGATGAAAACCTTAATTTAAGGTACAACGTTTTCACGAAGTAACTTTAATTTATTGGATATTTACTTAGTATGGAAACTATATTTTGACTACTTAATTACAAAGATGACAAGGATCTTGAGGCTCCGCCTCTAGGTTGCCTTGCTGTATGCATATTATACCAAGGAGCAAGTCTGTCCGAGCATGATGGATTTTGGCCTGATCCCTCTACAAATCCATGCATTTTCCTTTTTACCTACAATACATAAAGACACATGCGTAAGTTCAAATTAACTTAATGAGTGTTTCATACCTTATCAACACTATGCTAGCATGCTTGTGTTAGGACGGTTCACCAATCTTATTGATGAAGTATTCACATTACCCAAATTGGCTCACTTGTATTTGGCTCATTGTCTTCAATGACACCATTGCTTATTTACTTGCACATTTTGGAGAATAATTCATCTTATTTGATTGCATTTAATTTACTACTGATGATGCGATGACAGAAGATTGCAACTTCGACTATATGTAAACTCAAAATTGTATAGGTTTTTTTCTAGCAGTTTGTACGACCTTTTTACTTAAATATAATACTAATCTTGAGTATTTGTTAATTAATTAAGTGAATTTTGTTTGTATTCCAATGATGGGAATGAATTTATAAAAAATATAAATATGAGCTTTATTGTACTATTTTGTTGCATAAATTATATTATTTCATGTTATTTATTAATGTGTTATATTTTGTTACGTAGGGGACCAGAAAGTTGATTTGATAAAGAGCCTATCATAATGTTGCACGAACATGAGCTATTTTCTTCCTATTTTTGATGATAAAACCATGTTAAATGGGTCACCAAGATGTTAGTTTGACCTAGAAAAAAAATGATACATGATAGACAAGTCTGACAAGTTTAGTGGGTCGTGAAACTATCCAACCTAAGAGAAGAGAGGCCCAAATTCAGCATAGGTAATTGGGCAGCCGAGAATCAACTTTTCGGACAATTATTTGGAGGTCCCTACATTTGGAGAATTATTGGAAATTAGCATACAAAGATTTCCCTTGAAACCATCCAACCTATGCCTAAATTTTGCATGATTCTATGCTCAAATAAAAGGAACCACCATCCACCTTCTTCCACAAAATGTGGGTAGCCAAGCAATAGAGAAAATTGAGGGACTCCAATCCCTATTTTTAGTAAACCTTACCATCTACTTCAAGTACAAATACCCCACTTATTCCCCATATCCAACATCCTTTACTCATTTCCCTCATCTCTCATTTCATTAGCATTCTTCCTTTCACGCATAACACCCCATATTTTCGTTCTCCCTTAGCCAGCAAAACCTTGAGAATATCATCTCTTGGTTGGCCACCTTGAGGAGCCATTAGCAAAAAAGTAACACAGGGATTAGAGGAGAACATCTTCAATGAGAGTTACAAGACTACTGATTTGATAGAATTTATTCTTCCTTTACTTTGTTATTTTAATTTAATCATGTTTGCAATGTGCTTTGTTATCTTCTCAAGAACAATGATAACTTAAATCCGTTTAGCTAGGATGATTACATTAATTCAATAAAGTTTGTTTAAATCATGTTTATCCTGTTTGTGCCTTAGTCAACTATGTTTTCAGTTAAACTTAAGTATGTATATCATTCATACGTAATTGGTTGCATTAGAATTAGTTTAGCGGTTCGAACCGGACGACGACTAATAGACACAATAATTAAAATGTGCATGCTTAATTTATGTTCGACCCAGAATAAATTAAGGTTTGTAATAACTTGACTGAGCTCTATTACCTTGCACGGCTTTTAGGTTTATGTGTTAAATTGTTTCAAACCGACCCAGTCTCTGTTACTTCACATGAATACTAAAAAACCCTTAGTTTAATATGACCAGTAAAATGCATGTTTTACAAAGTAAAATATTTCAAAAGGACTTAATTTGGTTTCAAGCCCATGAAAGATTGAGTTGCCATGGAGTATTTTCCAAACACTGTTAAGCATGAGCAAAATTAATTAAGTTGAATGATGTAATTTTTCTAGCCTATTCATGTTATTGATTGTTGAATTTTGTGTTTTCACTACTAAACTCATTCCATACATTTCATATGATTCTTCACATTTAGATTAAAATTGCATTAGGGATCATATTACATTTAGAAATTATTTCTACATCACACCACGTAGAAATATTGTGTTTTTATCACCAAATTGTTAACTCTAATTTTACAATTAATTGATTAACATACATAGCCTCTGTGGAGATGGTAACTCTTTCACTTATTACTTGAAACGACTGTGTACACTTGCATAAACCAAGCGTTACACTATACAAGCCTCGCACACATAAGGCTTCCACTGATAAAATTTCATACATTTACTTCCTTGAGAGAGATTTCTTGTGGATTCTCACTTGTGAAATTATGAAAGAAAACCTATAAATATTTCCCCTTACACATCTTGTACTGATAAATCCAGATAACCAAATAAGATAGACTTTGGCGAATAGTTCCTATTGCGGACTGCTATTAGCAACATGTTCTGCAGACTCAAATTTGTAGTACGATCTGATTCATGTTTTAAATCCAAATATGCAGATTCACACTTTGCAAAACATATCGGTGGATTCATAAGGAAGGCCTCCATTACGAATTAATGAAGAACCACTCATCTCAATTAGATGAGGAATCTATCGGATCATTGTTACCTGACTGTAGCACCCCTAACCCATATCTATCGTGGGAATAGGGTTACAAAGCATTACAAGACTTATTTCATAAATAAGCATACATTTCACATACAATTTCCAATTCCAAATGATTAGCATTCAATATTAATCACATTATCCCTAATATGAGCCTACGTGGCCTAAAACATGTATTAGAAGTAGTTCGGGACCAAACCGATAACTTATGAAAATTTTGGGAAAAATATTAAAAATTTTTAAATATAAGGGACACACGCCCGTATGGCCCAGCCGTGTGTCTCACACAGCAAAAAGACACGCCCGTGTCATAGGCCTATGGACATTTGAAATGGGATCACATGGCCGTGTCTTAGACTATGTCCTACCCTGTGTAACTTTCTAACTTGTGTCACACAGCCAGCCACACGCCCGTGTGACTAGCCTGTATAACTCACTGACTTGCTACCTTTAAAAACTATAGGGGATGCACGACCGTGTGTCACACACGGCTGAGACACACGCTAGTGTCTCTGCCTGTGTGGACGAAAATAGGCTATTTTCTAAGCCCCTACCCAAACTCGCATCAACCTAAACACTTCAATGGACACATCTTATAGCATCAATAGGCAATCAAACCAATCTCAACCAAGCCTAAATTATGCTATTTCAAAACTAACAACCATAAGGCACATAAATATCACAATAAGTCATTCAATTCATACAAATTTCTCATTCTCAAATCACCTAAATGGTCATATTCAATTATGCACTATTTTTCCTATATCTACAAGCATACCAATCTCAATTTCAACCATTGGGTGTCATTTGGTACACCTAATATCAATTTACAACAAGCATTTATATAGCAATTTTACACAACATATCAAAAGGCCATTTACACACACACATATATATACAACCAACTGTATCAAAACAAGCCAAATCACATTGCTATATATACGTAACCAAATCATTCACCATTTATAAGCCAAATCAAATGGCTAAATCTGTAATGGCCTAAATTCCAGGTTATCGGAACAGTGGTTTCGTAACCACAAATCTGATTTAAAGAGAAATTTATTTTAATATTTTTGCATAAATATTGATATGATAGGAAAATTTGTATGAAAATATCGATAAAATTTTTTTTACCGATTTAGTGGTTAGTTAAGAAAAAGAAATTATTTAAGAAATTAGGTAAAGACAAGTTATCGAGACCTCAATCTCGTAAAACCGAGTCAAAAATATTTTTATAAATATTTGTGAAATGTTAGTAATATTGTATTAAAATTTCGTTAGAAAATTTTAACGTTTGGGCAGTCAATTAAATGAAAAGGACTAAATTAGAAAAAGTGTAAAAGTTGTTAAGATGATTAAATAGCTTAAGTGTTTAATGAGAAAGGATTTAAAAGGCAAATAGACCCAAAATTTATTTGGGCTGGACGGCAAGGGCATAAAATCAGCAGAAAAATGGATGAATTAAGGGTAAAATTGGAATATTGCATTATTAACTAAATAAAACTAGGACTAATATGGAAATATCTAGATTTCTTGAGATTTTTCTTCATTCTAATCAGCCAAAACGCCATAGGAGGGGTTATCTAAGCTGGTTTTTCATAATTTTTGCACCAAGTGAGTTAATCCTTGCCTTTTTCTTGTAATTTTTGTGTTTTTAAGACTTTTACAACTAGGTCCTACTATTAAATTCATTAGTTTTTGATTTTATGGATGAAATTGAAAGTCACCATGGTTGAGTTATGTAAGTATATGAATATTTAGCATGAAATTTAAGCTTTAATCTTACTATATGATGATTTTATGGAATAAAATGTAAAGAAAGTGGATATTTAGGACCTATTTGTAAAAGAGTGTGAAATTGAAGTTTGGTGCTGAAATTCTTATTCCCAAAGGTTGTAAGGTAGTTTAAAATGCTAGAATAAAGTATTAATTGAGAAAAATTAGGTCAATTGAGAGGTTAATTGAGTAGGGACGAAATTATCACTTATTAAAAGCTTAGGGGAAAAATGGTAATAAACCTCTTGCACTAAAACAGTTTTGGACAGCAGCAGTAGTCCAACTTTGAAAAATCACCATAAATTGTATAAATCGAATTAGAGGGTGAAAAAAATATGTAATTAAATCTTATTGAGTCTAGTTTCTCATAGAAGAAACGGTGTAAGCAATAGAATTGTAAATCTTGAGATATAATGCATTTTGTGAGACAAGGTCAGAATGATTCCTAGTTCCCCTGTTTTGACTTTGGAAAATCACAAAAAATTTTATAAAAATAATTATGGACTTAAATTTATATTTTTAAAATCCTTAATGAGTCTATTTTCAATAAAACAAGCAGAAAAATCATCCGAGTTCCGTGTGAGGAGATAATTAATTTTTAGTGAAGAAATGTCGGAACTGTCATATAGCAGAATAGGGGAAAATTTAAAGAATAAAATGTACTAAATGGCTAAACCAAAAATTCTGAAAATTTTATGGTTAGAATATATGTGAGTATATTTTTAGGAAAAATTTACGGATCTTAATTTGGAGTCCCTTAGCTCAAGATAAAAATAATTTAGTGACTATGACGCAAGTAGACAGCCTTGGATGAACTATAAATAGTAGTGGAATTGTAGAAAATGGTACATATGAACATGAAATGTTAATTTGATGAATAAATTTATTTATTTAGATCCTGAAGACTCAAACACGAAGCTAGATCGAGGAAAGGAAAAAGTTTGGGATTAGTAGATTTTTATATACAAACAAGTATCGAGGTAAGTTCGTGTAACTTGAATTATATTCTTAAATGCTTGAAATGTATGTTATTGATGTGAATATGAATTGAATGTTCATTATATGAAAATTGATGAAACATTGATATATTTGATAAAAAGGGGAAGAAATCCCGGTTGAATGAAAGGAAAATTCGATGGATCTCTGAAAAGGAATTGACGGTAAAAGGGGATCTAGCCCGGACGGGTGATCATATCCTGATATAGCCCTCCCGAAGAATATGTGGAAAATGGATTTAGCCCGGACGGGTAATCCAAATTAGGGTCTGAATTTAGCCTGGACTGGTAATTCAGATCCAAGCTCATTAGAGTAATTGTCGTTGTAGGGGATTTAGCTTGGACTGGTAATCCCGACAATACTCTATGAGTTTATATTACAGGGGATTTAGCCTGGACTGGTAATCCCGCTGTAAGGATGAGGTTCGCGGGAGTGTGCTCTCTGAAATGAAAATGTGCGCACATGAATATGAATTGACGGACCCGAATTTGTACACTAAAGTGTACCCCTGAAAATCCATCGAAATTCCGAGAAATTCAGCGGGATAAATATGGGAAAATAATAATGGAATGGAAATCACGGTATTGATGAGCTCATCAATCTCAGTATATATTATTGATACATTGAAATTATTGTACTAACTTGAATGTTGAGTTTGTGCATGTTAAGGTAACAATGCATTAAATGGATGTATGTATGTTTATTGCATTGCATTGAAAATATTAGGTAAGTATAATTCTTGTTACATGAGCTTACTAAGCACAATGTGCTTACCCTGTTTTCTTTTTCCCTGTTTTGTAGTATTAAGAGCTCGGAGGTCGGATTCGGTCGGAGATACATCACACTATCAACCTCAATATTTTGGTATATCTAGAAACTTTATTTTGGAAATCAATTGCATGTATAAGTTAATAAAGTAAATGTTGATCCGAAATGAATGTAAAGTTAGCCATTGGTATGGCTAACAAAACTTGGTTTGGTATATGATGAGATTAGCTTATGAATGTGCATGAATCTATTCTAAAAATATGCTAAATTGGATTGGTTGATTTGGATGGGTCTCGGTTTAAGTTTTGCAGGAAAGGTTACATGTTTATAAAGGGGATATATTGAGTTTTAAAAAAAAAAACTATTGTTCGGTAACCTTTGGTAATGCCTCGTACCCTATTTTGACGACGAATACGGGTAGGGGGTGTTACAAAATCCATTACCAACATATACCAAATTGACCATAACTCCTATATATGCCATATAACCAAAACACATAAGTTCAAAAGTACCAAAATGATAGGTGGATAGTGTGAAGATATCTCCGATAACTTACAATCCAAGCGAGCTTCTAAATCACTATAAAACATTAAAAAGAAAATAGAGTAAGCTATATAGCTTAGTAAGCTCATATGATAATAAACTCAACTTATATATATATATATATATACAATTCAAGAAATTAAGCATATCATAGTATAACTCATATTGATCCACAAACCTATCACATATTCATTCACAAGGTTAAATATGAAATTCACAAATTTCTTGATTCAATGCTTATACGGGTCATGTACATACCTGTACCCACTCGTATCAATCTCATACTCATCCATATCCTTGATATACCCGTTGAACCATTCAAAATAATATTAGATATCTAAGAATCTCGTACCCTAAGTGCCAAATACATAGCCGAAGCTATCTTAATTTCATATCTCATATAATGCTCACTCTCGAGCTATCAACAGGTCTGCTCACACAAACTGACGGTCATGACGTAGCTACACGGTGCTGCTCATACAAGCTGACGAGAATCAGCAACACATGCTAGATAACTCAGCCACCAGTAGGATGTATGGACCAGCACCCAAATCACATAACCCCTAATAACATGTCATTCATATCCTAATCTATTCTTAAGGTTCAATTGGGATTTCACATTGCTGGATCTTTGTTGAACGTATCCATAAGGTCATATTGACAATTAAATTCAATGACAAAGCATTTAAAACACAAATATAATAATGTTTATTAACATACGAACTTACCTTAAAGACGACGAAATAGATCGACTAGTCCAATACTTTATTCTTTCCCCGATCTAGATACGAACTTCACTTTTCTTGATCTATATGTAATCAAATTTAACTTATTTAATTAACAATCTACTCAATTTGATCCAAATTTCATATTATGGCAAAATTACACTTTTTCCCCTAATATTTCAACATCTTTACAGTTTAGTCCCTAGCTCATAAAAATACCAATTCATGCAATTAGATCCCTACTCATGCTAATAAGAATTTCCCTCATTAGCAAAGCAGGCCATATTTTTCATTATTTCACACATTTACCACATAATTTTCATTTTTCACAAATAAATCCCTAATTGACAATTTTATCAAAAATCACTTTACAAATGTTATTTATCTAACAACAACCATACAGTTTCTATCATCAAACATCAAAATACACACATATTCATCAATGGTAAAACTCTAAACCTTTAACAGTTTCACAAATTAGTCCCTGGGCTAACTAGATTAAGCTGTAACAATATCAAAATATAGAAATCAATAAAAACGGGACAAAAACCATACCTAAATAGACAATAGAAGTTTGGTTGAATGAAGAACCCTACTTATGGCTTTCTTCTTTCAAATTTTTGGTGGAAGAGATAGGATGAAGATGAGTGGAAATTTTTGTTTCGTTTTATTTAACCTTATTTACTAATTTAACCTTTGTTTTTAACCATTAATAACCTCCATTTTATGTCCATAAATATCCAATCACTTATAAATGGTTTAATTACTAGCTAAGTGCTCTTAAATTTCAATTCTATAGCCATTTGGTGCATTTAACTAATAGAACACCACTTTAGCACTTTATGAGATTCAGTCCTTTTTATCAAATTAAGCACTCAAACGATAAAATTTCTTCACGAAATTTTCACACAATTATACTATCATACTAAAGACCTCAAAATAATAATAAAATAATTATTTTAACTTTGGATTTGTGGTTCTGAAACCACTATTCCTATTTGACTAAAAACGGGCTATTACACTGCCTCTGTTCGCAATAGTAGGTAACCGTTTCATAGTGGTCCACTCTAAGTAACAAAAAACTTGTAAGTGGATTCTTAAGAGTGAATTACCCTATTTTTAGAATCATACATATGAGATAGTCCCGACGGACTATCATATCTTTCATATATGGACTCGCATAAAAAGATAGCTTACAAGAGAACGCACTCATTCTTGGCGAACTTATCATGTAGGTCCCATAATTGTGAAGAAAAAGATACAAATAAATATATATAGATTCGTATACTCAATTTTATCTTACGAACCATTATTGGATTATGCCATCTAGGTGTAATAGCCCGTTTTTAGTGAAATTAAAAAAGTGGTTTTGGGACCACAAATTTGATATGAGAATATTTATTTTATTATTATTTTAATGTCTACAGCATGTTAGTAATATCGTATAAAAATTTCGTTAAGAAATTTTGTCATTTGCATGCTTAATTTGATAAAAAGGACTAAATTGCAAAAGAGGCAAAAGTAGAGTTCTAGTAGCTAAAGGTATCAAATGACTATAGAAATTTAATATAAGGGTCCTTATGTGGTAATTAGACCATTAATAAAGTTAGTGGATGTTTATGGCTTGTTATTAATGAAATTTTTAATGTATCAAAAGGTTAAATAAGTAATTTAGTAAATAATGGTTAAAATCATAAAAAAAAGATAGAAAAAAGGATATCATCTTCTAAAATTTGTCTTCTTCAACTGAAATTATCCAAACACCATAGCTAGGGTTTGGCCACTTGCATTTGATTGCATGGTATGTATTTCAATCCCGTTTTTAATGATTTCTATGTTTTTGAAGTTGTTGTAGCTTAATCTAGCTAGCCTAGGGACTAATTTATAAAACTGTTAAAAGGTTAAAGTTTTTCCATGAATGGATATATGTTGTTTGTGAAGTTTGGTGGTAGAAAATGAATCCTTGTTAAATAAACCACTTTTGTAAAGTGATTTTTGATAAATTTGTCAATTAGGGATTAAATTGAAAAATGAGAAATATTCATGGTGTAATTTGTGAAATAATGAAATGTATGCGTTGCTATGGCTTATATAAAATTTGACTAGGCTTGGTTAGGGATGAAATTGCATGAATTTCATTTTACTAGCTTAAGGACTAAATTATAATGAAATCAAAACATTAAGGCTAAAAGTGTAATTTTGCAAAAATGAGGATTTGGATTGAATTGAATAGAACGGCTTGACATCGAGGCAAAGAGAGAGCTTCGGATTAATCAGCTCCGTTTCTACATTTTATCATTGAGGTAAGTGCGTACGTTTAAATGGCGTGTTAAATTATGTTTTAAATGTTATCATTTTAAAATATCAAATTATGTTTCAGTGGAAAAAATCCAACAGTGTATCGATTATTATCAACCAATGAAAAGTGATAGCCTCAGCTATCGATTATGAAAAGGGATGGTGACAATCACCGAATCATGAAAAGGGACAGCTGTGGCTATCGACTATGAAAAGGGATGGTGACAACCATCAACTATGAAAAGGGATGGTGACAACCATCAAATTATGAAAATGGATAGCTTCGACTATCAATTATGAAAAGGGATGCTGTCAACCATCAACTATAAAAATGGATGGTGACGACCATCGAATTATGAAAAGAGATAGCTTCGGCTATCAATTATGAAAAGGGATGGTGACAACCATCGTGATTCCACTTCATGTGAGCTTCGGTAAGGGTTTTCGATGCAATTTACTTTGTTACTATGAAAGGTAGGAATCATGTGTATTCATGATTGTGGATAGTATGTATTCATATGATTTAAACTTATGAAAATGATTTTATCATGTGTTGATATTGAATTTAAGTGATTAAGCAGTAATTTGGGTTGTTGGTGATGATTAGGCTTGTGCCAAGCTTGTGTTAGATTGATCCATATTGTTTTAAGCTTATGCATTATATTGGCAAGCATCTTTTATGTATTACGAACTTACTAAGCATTATATGCTTCTTTTGTGTTCTCTTTCCATGTTTTGTAGTTAACTGGAAGCTCGTTTGAGTTGGAAGATCGTCGAAGACCTATCACACTATCTATCGGCTATATCGTTAGATTTGATATTTCAAGTCATTGTTATATCGGCATGTATAGGTGTTTTGTACTTGTTGAAATAGCCATTATGTTTGGCTTGTAAATGTGGTATTTTGGTTAATAAATTAGTTGTCATGTTGGCTTGTATATTTGTGGTTTTATGATTGTTAACAAATTGGCATTTTGGTGCTTTTATGGTTGATGTTGGAATGGTCCAGTTGATGTATGTTTTAATGAGCATTTTGGTATATTTGAATGTGATTTTGGTATGGTCATTATGATAGAATTTGGTATGGAATTTGGTTGCAATTGTTGAGTTGTTAAATGGCTAGGTAATGCTTGTGTTTAAGTATATCTAATGTCATGTGAATTGAGGTGCCTTTTGGCATATTGGTTGTATGAATGGGTACCATATTGTTCTAGCTTGATTATGTATATTTTAAGTACACTTTGGATGCTTGAAATGGGTGCAAATGGGTTGTGTGTGAGTGCATAATTTGGGTGAAGGAAATGGCTTAAAAAAAAACTATTTCTTGTCCACTCGGCCTAAGACACGGGCATTTGTCTCAGCCTTGTGAGACACACGGCCATGAGACACGACCGTGTGTCCCTTGTAGGTTTCAAAGGGTTGCAAGTCAAGTTGTTACATGGCCTAGCACGCGGCTTGGCACACAAGCATGTGAGGCCATTTCATGAGTTACACGGTCTGGCAGACTAGCGTGTGGCTTGGCCGTATGACCCAAGTTAGAGAGTTACACGGGCATGGACACGGGCTAAGGCACAGCCGTGTGTCTCTACTTTGAATGTCCATACAGCTTGAGACACGGACGTGTGTCTTAGCTGTGTGAGTCATACGGCCTGGCCACATGGCCATGTGACCCCTGCAGTGTGAAAATTTTCAACTTTTTCACAAAAATTCTATATGTTTTCAATTTAGTACCGAATCGTTACTAAAGTGTTTTATGACCTTGAGGGCTCAAATAAGGGACAATATACATTTGTTTGAATGGATTACGATGTGATTCTTGAAATGTTTCGAAATGAATGTTCAAGTGTTAAATTTTTTGGTAATGCTCCGTAACCCTATTTTGGCAACAGATACGAGTTAGGAATGTTACATTTAGTGCTATTAAGGCTACAGTTTAGTCGATTCTCGGACTAAACGTAGCATGTGTGAGTCTAGAAATACATGCCATTATATAACCTATGATAGTGTGATAACTCTTAACTCGTTGGAAATGTGTTTTCATATAGTAATAGCATCCAACTGAGCCGACTCTAATGAAGTTGAAAGTAATGCGCAAGCTTCTGTTCATGGAGCAGTGTTGAGTGGTTTAAGGCTCGTATCTGATAGCCAGGGAAGGGAAGCTAAGGAAGATTTCTTCCAAATGATGAGTGAATGGTTTATCAAGTTCGTTCGAATGAACTCAATAGCTCAACGACCTCTACCCCCACTTGTTCCCCAATTGATTTATGTTGTTCCTTAAGGTTTGGAACTGATGAGAGTTAATAAACTGCTAGTCAATAAAATTCACAAACATGGGGATGAAGAATTTAGAGCTACAGTTGATGATGATCCGGAGAGAGTTGACTTTTGGTTAGAAAATACTATTAGAGTTGCCGACGAGTTATCTTATAAATTGGCAGAGTGTGTAAAATATGCTGTATCTCTACTAAAAGACTCAGCATATCAGTGGTGGAATACTTTGGTTTTGGTTGTGCCGAGAGAGCGTATCGACTAGGAATTCTTTCAAACTGAGTTCAGTAGAAGTATATAAGTTAGAGATTCCTTGATAAAAAACGTAAAGAATTCCTTGAGCTTAAACAGGGTCGTATGTTAGTTCCTGAATATGAAAGTGAATTTGTCAGATTGAGTAAATATGCCTGGGAATGAATTCCAACTGAGGTTGCTATGTGTAAACGGTTTGAGAAAGGGTTAAATGAAGATATAAAGCTTCTAGTTAGGATACTAGAATTAAAAGAATTTGTTGTGTTAGTTGATCAAGCTCATAAAGCCGAGGAGTTTAGTAAAGATAAGAGAAAAGCTGACTATGAAGTTAGAGATTCAAGGAAGAGATCATCAGGAAAGTCATATCAGTCCTCATCGAAGAAATCGAGAGAGCATTATAACCGTTTGAATGCTTTAGTGGGATATTCTAGTAGAGACCGAGGCAAACAATATGCAAGTTTAAAGGCGCAAGTTATGTCTATAGTGAGTGTAGATAGTGTTAAAGATAATAAGACTGATTGTCAACGGTGTGGATGTTGACATTTTAGTGAGTGCCGAGCGAAGGATGGTGCGTGTTTCAAATGTGTTTCATATAAGCATTTTATTCGAGAATGCCCGAAGGTACTCGAGAAAGAAAAGTTCAGAATGTTCGACCTACCAATACTGTTGCGAGAGGTAGACCACCTCGTAATCCTGGAAATGTGAGCAGTAGTCGTACAAGAAAAAAAGACTCTATTGTGAGGTCTGAGGCACGGGCACCAGCTAGATCTTACGCAATTCGAGCACGAAAGGAAGCTTCAGCTCTAGATGTTATTACTGGTACATTTTCTATCTTTGATACTGATGTTACTGTTTTGATTGATTTGGTATCAACCTATTTGTATATATGCACGAATCTAGTGTCAAGAAAGAATTTACCTATTGAGTCCACTGAATTTATGGTTAAAGTATTGAATCCCCTAGGTCAGTGTGTGCCAGTTGATAAGGTTTGCAAAAACTATCTATTGAAGATTTGGGGTTGTAATTTTCCTGTCAATTTGATGCTATTACCATTTGATGAGTTTGATGTGATTTTGGGCATGGATTGGTTGACTGCACATGTAACACCCCAAACCCGACCCGGACGTTATGGCTGAATTTGGCGGGTCACATTGAAGGGTGAGTCATAAAATTGATTTCGATGGAAAACCTTGAAAATGTTTGACCATTCGTGGTTTAAAATAGTGTTCACAAAACAAGTTTCTATTTTCCAAAACCGGCCTTGTCTAAGGAGTACTGTAGTTTAAATCAATTACCAGTGGAAACATATATTGTTAAAAACCCTAAGTTGTTATTTTAAACCCTCAGATTTTATATTCATTATTAATCTCCTACGTTTCGATTAATGCAGAAGCTTTTTTTTTGTTTTTGAAAACTTTGATATACTTACGTTTTTTTTTTGTAAATCATTACTTTCTTTTTAAAACACGAAATTTAAACCTAGAGGCTAATCACTTAAATGTAATAAAATCCCTAAAATTTAAACGAAAATGGAGAAAGGCCTTATTACATCAAAACCCGAAAAGAAAGTAATTAAAGTAATAAAAATAAATTAAAATAAAATACTAAATTTCAACTATCTGTAGTGTGGCCACCTCCGAGTCCCCCAATACGTCAAACCGCCTACTGAGGATTACCTGCAACATTAAAAAGAGGGGGTGAGTTTTCGAAAACTCAGTGTGTACATCCTTCATTGATCATGTAGCATGCATCTCATCAATTTGGGCCTAAGACCATTACAATAACGGTGGCATGTGGGCCTTAGCCCATAATAGCCTCAATTGGGCCTGAGCCCATATCACAATCAGAATCAGACTATGTATGCACAAATACCCCAACCAACCCTGCACTCCGTATCCCGTCCAACCCTGCTCTCTTGTGGGGATTAAATCGACCCACCCATCCCTACACTCTAATGTAGCACCAGTTGCGGCACTAACCAATGTTACAGCAGATCTGTCAATCACATGATAGGTGTAACACCCCAAACCCGGTCTGGACGCGACGACCAGATCTGGTGTATCACATGATCCTAAACTACGCTTGTAACCTTTTAATTCGCGTTGAGTCTTAGGTGATATTTTATAAAACTAGCAAGGTGAGAAAAGTTCTGGTTAAAACTGCTTTAAGATGTCATTAATCAAGATTGTTTAAATTTTATAAACGTTATTTCAAAATCGTTACTAAGGTTTTGAAAACCAGCGCAGCCTATATCTAGCAGTTTCGATAAAGTACGAATCAAATCATTTAGAAAGTTAAAACCCAAACAGAAAATTTAATAGCGGCCTTGTTACACATTAAAACCCAAAAATAACATAAAAATTTGTTACACATTAAAACCCAAAAATAACATAAAAATTAAATTACTAAAACATAAATGAAAACCAGTCTTATTGCAGTCGCTGTGGCCATCCCGAATCTCTCGCAGCTCCAAGCCCACTATGGTTGAGGGTTACCTGCAGGGATTAATAAAAAGGGGGTGAGTTTGACAACTCAGTGTGCAACATTATCTCAACCATAGGCCAACACAGATCAAGCCTCAGAAACAGAGTTAATTGGGCATTGGCCCATTACAGGAATCAGGTTAAGCCCGTAGGCCCATAACAGATACAGATTAGATATAATATGCAAACAGAAAACCCAACCCAGATCCATCCATAACACCCCCGTACCAGCCTTACACCATGTGGGGAGACTACTCGACCCACCCAACCGCTACACACCACAGATAATTGCAGCGAGGCTGCCAGATATAATTTGCAGTGAGACTACCAGATAACATTTGCAGCGAGGCTGCCAGATATACTTGCAGCGAGGCTGCCAGATATTGTGACGAGGTCACCAGATATAAATATTGTGGCGAGGCCACCAGATTGCAACGAGGTTGCCAGATATAATGTGACAGAGTCACCAGATTGCAGCGAGGCTGCCAGAACGCTTCCTTCATCATAAACCCATACCCCATGCAACATAAGGATATAAATACTAGCATGCAACATATAACATCTCATGCATCAGATATGCTCACATTAAATGGTAACTCATGCAGATACATAACATCATATATTTCATACAGAATTGACCCTAGGGGTAAAATAGTCTTTTTACACCTAGGGGTATTTTGGTAATTTTCCATATTTAAGGGTATTTTAGTCCTTTTTCATATTCTCAGAAGTTTTATGCATGTACAGCTGATTATTAGTTCCCAATTAACCACGGAAGTCCATTTGTGCCAAATTTCCAGTTTTGCCCTTTTTAGCCTAAAACCCCTAATGGGCCTTACTAAGTCCAATATTGTCTCAAGCCCTTTAAGCCCAATTTTAGGTTTAGTTTACCAACTTAACATGTTATTACTAACTACGTCGCCAGATAGTCTTTATTAGCTATTTTACCTATTTGGGCTCGGAAGCCCATTAGGCCCATCTTTGGCCCATTGAAACCCAACTTACCGAGAAGCTCGAAATTGCACCTTCTGCAATTTCGCCACTGTCATTTACTAGTTTGATCACCACAGGGTATTCGGTTACCCTCAGATCCTTTCAAGACAAATTTTTCGGTCACTTCAATCGGACACTTTAGCATAGTTTCGGTCATTACGGCCTTCAGCCATCCTAGTCTATGATAGAGACACGTTACACACCTGCTAATGGATGAAACAACGACGGAATCCACGTACAAAGAGCCTACAATCGGAATGATAGTTTTTAGTCTAATAATCAATAACCAAAGAGCCATAAACCCTTACCATAATCGGCCTACGTGGCCTAAGCATCGAAATCTTACCCCTTTTTGTCGATTGTGGACTAGATCCCGGAGTCCAATCGCGTTTATCCTTCCAAGTCCTTAGCTGCACAACCTCTTGATCGCACTAACACAAACAAACCAAAAGAAAGCGGCCAACAAGTCTTTAGACACTAACGTTAGCCTCCCCATAAGGGATTTCAGCTTTTCATGCCTTAAATCCTGAAGAACTAACGGAATAAATCTTAAGGTACTTACCAATCTAATTACGATCTACAACAGCTCCACTTGCCACCGCCAGGAGAGATAAAGATGACTTAGAATTCGGTTTAAAACACCACAAGGTATGGAGGCTTTCGATTCCCAAAAGAAGAAATGCAGTTTTGGTCCTCAAAGTATTCGGCTCAATAAGAAACAAGAGGCTTTAAGAAATGGATGAAGAGAAGAGAGAGTGGTGGTGCAAAGATTCGGCCAAGGGATTGTGGAGAAAAAGTATATCGATAAGGGAATAGGGTGAAGAGAGGTATATGGCTACTGAGAAATCGATACGATACAGAGGGGTTTCGGTCACTATAAGAATCGGCAATGAAAGTGAGATGAAGAAAAGAGTTAAGTTGACAAGGTGAAAATAGATTCGGCTAGCAAAAGAATGAGGGTATGGAGTCGGTTTATGGTTTGAGAAGAAGAGAGGAAGAAAAGCAAATAGATGAGAATAGAAGAGGAAACAAAAAGGAAGAGCTTTAGTCGACTAAAGATTCGGCAACAAAGGGGAAATAGGGTTCGGCTACAAGGTTTAATGAGAGGAACAAAGTGGCAAAAATAAAGAGTACCTAATAGACTATGCAAAAATCGACAAAAGAAAGGGGTTTTTCACTCTTTAAGAAATCGGCACAAATTTACCCAAGAACTAAAGGAGAATTCGGCACACCCTAGCACCTAATTGCCGAAAATGCTTCCTAGGCACAATGCCGAATTTGCCTTCCCTCAAGAGTCCTTTGGCCGGCCATCAGTTTGAAATTCAAACTCTCCTTGATTTGCTCCTCAACCTCCTCCATGATTTACTCTTTGACCAATTCAAATCTCCTCCAACCAGAGTTCCAGTCGGCTTCAAACTCTTACCTGCTCAAGCTTAAAAATAAACAATACTTTCGCAACCTCTGGCGCTTGAACCCTTGACCTCTAGGCTCATTTAGGCGCCACCTTTTAAGGAGCCTAGTGGCGTCTCCCTTGCCACTTTACCATTGGTCCATTTGTGCTACATTTCGCACGCAATTCCTTAAGACTCTTATTTCCACTGATCCCCTATTTCCTAAGGCAAAAATTCAAAATTTTGCCGAGCTTCCAACCAACTCATGGGCCTTCCATAGGCCCATTAACACATCCCAAACATGCATTACACACCTGATTACCAACATTTAAACATTTTAACAGATAATGATAAATCTAAGAAAACCCGAAAATTAGGGCGTTACAATAGGCTTAAAGCTGTCGGTGGATCCACAATTGTCAAGAGACCATGCGACCCTAACAATTATATACTTCCTCTAATCAATATTCCCATCCCTCATGCAGCATAATATCACATGAACGCAAACATATCATAAATGGCATACAATAACATGTGACAGCCCTATTTTGACCCTAGTCGGGAAGTGGTTTTGGGACCACAAAATTGAGTCACAAAAATAATTAAATACTAAATTCTATGTCATTATTTTATAAAAATGCATGTGTGAAATTTTGGTGCTTTAATTTTGTCATTTTGAATGTGAATTTGCTTAGAAGGACTTAAATGAGAAATTTTGAAAATGGGTGAGGCCAATTGAAGTGGCCGAACAATTCATAGATTAAAACATGGGGATTTGCATGTCAAAATCCCCATTTTTAATCATAGTGCCGGCCATGAGAGTATTAGGTGAGTAAAATATACTTTTTATATTTAAAATTATGACATAAAGTTTTATTTTAAGAAATAAAATGATTAAAAAGAAGAAGGTGGTTTATCTTTATGTTCTTCTTAGCCGAAACTTAGAGAAAAGAAAGGGGAAAATAAACTTAAAGCATTCGGTACCTTCTCATGTTAATTTAAGGTATGAATTGAATGTTGTTTCTTGTAATTTTGTGATATTAGATTGATTTTGAAGCTCTAAACATTACCCATGTGTAAATTTTTAGTTTGGTAATGATTCATGCTTTCGGCCATTAGAGAAAGAGTTATGAAATGGTGGTTGTTTTATGTTTTAAATTGTAATGGAGAAAGGTTGAGGTATAAGTGAATTAATTGTGCATATAGGAAGGTAATATGAAACTTTGGAAATTGATTAGGTGATAGAGAATACTCGTATTGCCAAATAGGAATTTAAAATCTTAATATGTGTGTGATTTAGTTTTAATTGATTAGAAGAGTTTTGAAATAATGCCTAATTGTAAATGTTACCTTGTATGGTGAAATTAACCAAGAAAAGCATACGGTTATGGTTCCATTGTACAAAGATCTAAAGTTGGATGTTATAAGGATATAGATGTATGGGATAAGGGTCACATTCGGCCTTGAATTTATATAAATGAATCATGTTAAGTGTTTTGAGTATGAACTTGTGAGTAGGGATTATAATTGAGGTATATTTTTTTTAAGTAATATATATGTATATATATGTGCATACCATTTGATAAGTCTTATGAGCATGGAGTTTATGAAATTTCAATGAATGGTAAAATTTGTAATCGGTTATGTGGTTATAAACATAATCTTTAAATGTTTGATACTTTGAGCTATAAATTGATATGCGGATGATTTTGTGATGATATTCGGTGGTAGTATATTTTTTTAAGAAGAACTAGAATGTGAAGTTAGATGTATTTAGGCCAATGCCGAATGCATCCTAAATTACTTGCAAGCATAATAGTTAAAATACATTTTAATACAAAAGGAATTGAATTATTTTTATTTGGTTAATTTAAGCTCAAGATCATAAGGAGCAAAGTTCGGCCAGAGGGAAAGCAAAGGTGGTTGAGTAGCCGATCGGAGTTGTTCATCTAACACAAGGTAAGTCTATAAGCAATTAAATAATGTTTATTTTGTAGGCAATTGTCAAATATGCAATTGATAATGATTTATTGGAAATTATACATGTAATTTGCTGGTCGGGTATGTGATGTTTCATGGAATTATTTATGTCCTTTTTAGATGTTTACAATGAATGAGACCGGGCATTGGTGTACTTGTAATTAAGGCACTATGTGTACGAAGAACTATGGCACTATGTATGCGAGAGAATAAGGCACTTTGTGTGCGAGTAAGTATATGCACTATGTGTGTGAAATCATTTGCCGAGCACTAAGTGTGCAATATCGGTCATATGGCATTATGTGAGCTAATTGATAAAGAAAATATAAGTTGTAAAAGAAAAGGCATGTACGATGTGTGTATACAATTTATATGATTTGCACTTATTTAGTTATGTTAGATTATATGGATTCGAGAAGTGGATTATAAGGTTATGGATAATTAAGATTAAGATCCATTAAAGTATAAAATGTAGCTAACCATAGAGTATTGATTCAAATGATTGAGGGGTTGTATAACTTATGAATAAGTCTAATAAATTAAATGATTTTGACTACTGATTAATTTGAAACGAAGTAATAGAATATATATATATGGACCTTAGGTATGAAAGTATATCTTTTTCATATGTATTATTATACTAAAATGCTTGGGAGGAAAGAAAAGAAGAAAGTGGTATTCGGCTAAGTGATAGCATAATTGAACAAAGGTTTGATTTAGTGAAAAATAAGGTTAAATGGAGTGGAATTGGATTAATAGATAGAATAGCATGGTTGTGATATAATTAGATAAATTAGACAATTGTATGTCATTCATATATACACATTTCCTTTTTATGACATTGATCACTACATTTTCGATGTGTGAATTAAGGTCAGAGGAGTGCTTAGTAAATTCGGATAAGTATGTATTAGATCTACAAAGGAGATATGAGACATAAGATTTTCTTTGTAATATCAAGAATAAATTCGGTTAGTAATGGATGGAAATCTTTAATTTACTAAGTCAATTGAGTTATTTCATTTACGGATTGCTTAGGACTTACTGAGATGATAACTCACTTTGTGTGTTTTTTTTATTTTAATTAGATCATCTTACCATGGCAAGCTCGGAATCATTACGAAGTCATCGCATCTATTGACAACATTTTGGTACCTTTGTAAAAATCTTTTAGCTAACACTATGGCATGTATAGAATATATTTTTGGGATGTTTGCTTTGTTATGATATTGTAAATATTTCTAAAGCCATGCGAATATGGCTAAAGGTCTATATTTGGATGTGATAATGGTTTATTTATAAGTCTTGAAGTATTGTTGACTAGAAAAATGCGTGTGCATACTTATGAAATGAATGAGGTAATGTTATGTCCAAATTAAATGTTGTGTGTTTGTGAATGATCATGTCCATGTATTCGGTCACAATGAGAAAATTTCCATATGGATAGTAAAATTTTATTTTGGTTGATGATAGCCTTTAAGCATCTAAGTTTTGCTCCTTTTCTTATAGTACGCGTATATGTGGTATGCATCTCATGAAAATGAATTTTACCAATTGTTTTTGAATAGTTTTATTTACATTAGATTTGGGATTAAGGAATTTAGAAGTAATAAAATTTCTAGTTTTCTACTTATGAGAAACATTCAAATGTTGAGTTGAGTTCATTATGTCTTGAGACCCTACTCCAGTGATGGTTAGGGGTATTAGAGTGTTACAAACAATCATATAACATGTAGGGGCATTTTAGTCATTTTGTCCTTTAGGGGCATAGATGTCATTTGTCATTGTGGGCCTAAGTCCACGTATCGGCCCATTAACGAGTCCACAGTCATTCCACATGACTTGTGTCACATTTAGCAATCAAATGGTACATTTGGGCCAAAGCCCAATACCGAGGCCCAAGTAGGGTCCACACACTCATGTGGCCCGCAAAGCCAAAAACTGCCCTTGGCCATGAGCATGACATGGCCAGCTTATTATTTCCCATTTATCCATGAAATTGGCCCGTGTGGGGCCCACGAGCCCATTGGGCCCACATGGCCCATTTTGGCCCATTTGGCATAAAAGCGGCCCAAGTCCATGAGTTCGCTCATGGGGCCTCTGTTGTTGTATTGACCTTTCCACACGAGCATTCATGCGCTCATGTGGTTACCGTGACCGTTCTTTTAGCTTTTCGGCATTTTGGCATTTCGGCTTTTGCCGTTCTATAGTCAGAGTGGTGTGGGTACACACCTAATTTACAAAAACTCATTGCAAATCCCTAGCACCACATCTGCAATATTCAAGATTCACCATTAATCACTAGATCAATAACATTATCTTCTTTTCCCAAAAAAAAATCGAAACCACACTAGTGCTTGCCTCAATCGATCTAGCTTGTTAAATCCTTCCCAACTGTTAGCCATGGTTACTCCCCTTGACTAGATCTGCATTACAAAAACCTAATTTATGAGATTGTAAAACATGCGGTTAAATCCACACTTATTAGTTCCTAGAGCCATTAAGATTCTTTGGCCCTTTACCAAAAAAATAAGGCAAGATTACTTACCTTGATCGAAAACTTGGAGTAGGAAGCCGACTACTACTAATCTCTTGTTCTTTAATTACACCTCAAGCGAACCTAAGTACCATCCGGCTTCAGATTAATAGAAGAGAAGAGAGATTCAGCATAAAAGGCATGAATAATACCAACAACTATATCACTTGCACCCAACCTTGACAAAAAAAAGAGAAGAGCCCACAACCGTATGATAAAAGAAAGAAATGAGAATAGATTCGGCAAAGAGATAGTAGAGATATTTGGCTACTACAACTATGTCAGTCGACAGGGTGAAGAAGAAAGGGAAAAGTTAGGGAAAACGGAAATTCGGCTCACAATAGGTAGTGTTGACAACTCGACTTTAGATTGGCAGAGAAAAGAATTGAGAAGAGAGGAGTGCCCAGTTGCGATTATGAGAGGGAGAAAAAAGAAGAAAAGGAATTGTATGTATATTCAGTAATAAGAAAAAGAAAGATTGAGAGGAGAGGCAAGGTTCGGCAAAAAAAAAAAACTGAGAAATTCCTAAGAGAAGAAAGACAAAATTTGGTCCCCAAGAGAGCAAAAATATACCCTATGCCAAAATCCCAAATATAAGAAAAATGCCAAATATGAAAGAAGACAAATTCAGTAATTTCCAAAACTAAAAATGTGCTCAGCCTCCAAAACTCGAAAATAAATGGCCAAAATCGAAACCTGTGCCTACCTACTGTCTATTTCGGCTCCAACTCTCTACAAATCAAATCCTCTTGATTTTCTCCCTTTATCACTCCATAATCCACTCCTTAATTTCCTCACTTGACCAATTCAAACTCCCTCCTCCAGAGTTCAATTCCAACTCAACCACTGGCTGCCCAAAGGTGCAAAATAAATACCAATCAGTAAACTATGCCAACACTCGGACCCCGGATCTCCTTACCACACCTATGATGCCACCTCCTTGCCTCACTTGTGGCGCCACCCTGCCACTAGACCACTTGGCTTTTTGTGTCACTTTTTAAACAAAATTATTTAAAAGGCGTAGCACTTGAAGTTAGGGTTCCCATAATGCTAAAAATAAAAATTTTCCAAATGCCTAAGCTTGATCCCTGAACTTCATAGAAACCCCCTAACACTCCAAAATCACTAACCCAACAGTACTAACATGCATTTAATGCCACATTACACGGAATTAAAAAAAACTCAAGATTTTTGGGGCGTTACACTGCATGATGCTATTGTGAATTGTAGATGAAAGCTCATTATGTTAAAGTGTTAGAACGTTGAAAAGCATCAGATTGAATAAGATGGTTTGAGTGGTATGCTTAATGTTATTTCTGCTATGTCAGCATAGAGATATGTGAGAAAAGGCTGTGATGTGTGTCTTACGTATATTTTTTATTCTAGAGTTTGTGAATTCAAATTAGAATCAATTCTAGTGGTTGGTGAGTATCTAGATGTGTTTCCTAAAGAGTTACCAGGGTTATCACCGATCAGAGAGGTTAATTTTTCCATTAAGTTAGTACTGGGAATGTCTCTGAAATTGATTGCTCTTTACAGAATGGCTCCTACTAAGTTGAAATAGTTGAAAGCATAGTTGCAAGAGTTGATAGATAGGGGTTTTGCTTGATCCAATTTCTCACCTTGGGGTGCACCTGTTTTGTTCGTAAAGAAAAAGGACGGATCAATGAGATTATGTATTGATTACCGCCAGCTCAACAAAGTTACCATCAAGAATAAATACCCATTGCCGCGAATTGATGACCTGGTTATTATCAGCTGTGAGTTAAAGATTCTGATGTGCCAAAAACTGTGTTTAGGACTAGGTACAAACATTATGAATTTCTTGTGATGCCATTTGGTTTAACTAATGCACCTGCAATATTTATGAATTTGATGAACATAATTGTCAGACCGTATTTAAACCAGTTTGTTGTGGTATTTATCGATGATATCTTGATTTACTCTCGAGATGAGACTGAGCATGCCAAGCATTTGAGAATTATTTTGCAAACTTTGCGCGAAAAGCAATTATTCGCCAAGTTTAGCAAATGTTAATTTTGGCTTCGAGAAGTCAAATTTTTGGGACATGTTGTATCAGCCGAGGGCATCAAAGTTGATTCGAGCAAGATTTTAGCTATTGTTGATTGGAAACCTCAGAGAAATGTGTTCGAGGTTAGAGCTTTTTGGGATTAGTTGGGTATTAAAGAAGGTTTGTTAAGGGATTTTGGTTGATCACTACGCCGATGACAAGATTATTGCAAAAAGACATGAAATTTGAGTGGTCTGAAAAATGTCAGCAAGGTTTCAATCAATTAAAAGTGTTGTTAACCGAGGCATTGGTGTTAGTTTAATCTGAATCAGGTAAAGAGTTCATGATTTTTAGTTATGCATCTTTGAATGGTTTAGGCTGTGTTCTAATGTAGGAAAGCAAAGTGATAGCTTATGCTTCTAGACAGTTAAAGCCATACGAAAAGAATTATCCGACGCACAATTTGGGGCTCACAACTATTGCGTTTGTGTTGAAGATTTGGCAAGACCATTTATATGGCGAAAAGTGTCACATCTTTACAGATCACAAAAGTTTGAATTATTTAATGTCACAGAAAGATTTGAATCTGAGACAGTGCAAATGGCTCAAGCTATTGAAAGATTATGATTTGATCATAGATTATCATCCGGGTAAAGCAAATGTAGTTGTTGATGCTTTGAGTAGAAAGTCTCTATTTGCTTTATGAGTGTTAAATATGCAATTGATGTTGTCTAGTGATGGTTCAATATTAGCTGAGTTGAAAGCTAGATCGATGTTTTTACAACCGATTTGCGAGGCTGAAAAATGTGATGATGCGTTGTTAACTAAACGAAAACAGAGTGAGTCGACTTCTGATTCGGATTTTTAAATTTGATCCTATGATGGTTTGTACTTTAGTGGTAGAATTTGGGTTTTGAGAAATTTATATCTCATTTAGGAGATTTTGCGGGAAGCTCATAATGGTAGCTTATCTATTCATCCTTGCAGTAATAAGATGTACAACGACTTGAAACAAATGTACTAGTGGCTAAGTATGAAACGAGAAATTTTTGAGTTTGTATCGAGATGTTTAGTATGTCAACAAGTTAAATCTGAACATCAAGTACCTTCTAGTTTGTTACAACCAGTGATGATACCAGGATGAAAATGAGAGCAAGTCACAATGGACTTTGTATCGGGATTACCTTGTCTCCGAGGAAGAGAGATGCAATTTGGGTAGTCATTGATCGTCTGATGAATTCTGCATATTTTATTCTGAAATGTACCGATTACTCTCTGTCAAATTGCACGGGGTGCCAGTTTCCATTATTTCAGATAGAGATCCGCGATTTACATAACGATTCTGGAGCAAGTTACAAGAGGCTCTAGGTATGCGATTACATTTTAGCACTACTTTTCATCCTCAGATAGATGGTTAGTTCAAACGAGTGATTCATGTACTTGAAGATATGCTTCGGTGTTGCATTTTAGAATTCCAAGGCAACTGGGAAAAATATTTACAGTTGGTTGAGCTCGCGTACAATAACAGTTATCAATTGAGCATAAAGATGACATCGTACGAAGCTTTGTATAGTCATAAATGCTGAACTCCATTGTATTGGATTGAGCTCAGTAAGAAAAAGATTTACGGGGTTGATTTGATTCGAGAGATAGAAGAAAAAGTGAAAGTAATCTGAGATAATTTGAAAGTAACTTCAGATTGACAAAAATCTTATGTAGATTTAAAACTTAAAGATATTGAATTTCAACTTGGCGATAAAGTGTTCTTGAAGTATTTCCTTAGAAGAAAGTTCTTCATTTCGGTCGTAAAGGAAAGCTAAGTCCGTGATTTATCAGGTCGTATGAGATTATTGAAAGAATCAGGCTAGTAGCATATCGTTTTGCTTTACCGTTAGAATTAGAAAAGATTCATAATGTGTTTCACTCATCAATGTTATGACGGTATCAATTAGACCCTTTTACATGTTATCTCACTAGTGGATGTTCAGATTCAGCCTGATATGTCGTATCGCAAAGAACCAATCAGAATATTAGCTCGAGAGGTTAAAAAATTAAGAAATAAAAGCATAGCTTTAGTGAAAGTTCTCTGGTGACGACATGTTGTAGAGGAGGCCACCTGGGAACCAGAAGAAGCTATGAGAAAACAATATCCGAACTTCTTTTCTGGTAAGATTTTCAGGGGCAAAAATTCCTTTAAGGGGGAGAGTTGTAATAATCCATTTTTAGTGAAATTAGAACAGTTGTTTCGGGACCACAAATCTGATATGAGAATATCTATTTTATTATTATTTTAAAGTCTACAACATGTTAGTAATATCGTACAAAAATTTCGTTAAGAAATTTTGTCGTTTGCATGCTTAATTTGATAAAAAGACTAAATTGCAAAAGGCGCAAAAGTAGAGTACTAGTAGCTAAAGGTATCAAATGGCTATCAAACTTTAATGTAAGAGTCCTTATGTGGTAATTAGACCATTAATAAAGTTAGTGGATGTTTATGGCTTGGTATTAATGAAAATTTTAATGTATTAAAAGGTTAATAAGTAATTTAGTAAATAAAGGTTAAAATCATAAAAAAAGAAAGAAAAAAAGGATATCATCTTCTAAAATTTGCCTTCTTCAACCGAAATTATCAAAACACCATAGCTAGGGTTCGACCACTTGCATTTGATTGCATGGTACGTATTTCAATCCTATTTTTAATGATTTCTATGTTTTTGAAGTCATTGTAGCTTAATCTAGCTAGCCTAGGAACTAATTTGCAAAACTGTTAAAAGATTAAAGTTTTTCCATGAATGTATATATGTTGTTTGTGAGGTTTGGTGGTAGAAAATGAATCCTTTTTGTTAAATAAACAACTTTTTTAAAGTGATTTTTGATGAATTTGTTAATTAGGGATTAAATTAAAAAATGAGAAATATTCATGGTGTAATTTGTGAAATAATTAAATTTATGGGCTGCTATGAGCTTATATGCAATTCAGCTAGGCTTGGGTAGGGATGAAATTGCATGAATTTCATTTTACTAGCTTAAGGACTAAATTGTAAAGAAATCAAAACATTAGGGCCAAAAGCATAAGTTTTCAAAAATGTGAATTTGGATTGAATTGAATAGAATGGTTATTAAGTTTATTGAATTTATTCATTTAGATCAAGATAGATCTCGTACGGCTTTAGATCGAGGCAAAGAGAAGGCTTTAGATTAATCAACTCTATTCCTACATTTTATTGTCGAGGTAAGTGCGTAAGTTTAAATAGCGTGTTAAATTATGTTTTAAATGCTATCATTTTATAATATCAAATTATGTCTCGGTGGAAAAATCTGACTGTGTATCAACGATCATCGACCAATGAAAAGGGATAGCTTCGACTATCGATTATGAAAAGGCACAGTGATGACCATCAAATTATGAAAAGGGATAACTGTGGCTATCGATTATGAGAAGGGATTATGATGACCAGCAATTATGAAAAGAGATGGTGATGACCATCGAATTATGAAAAGGGATGGTGACGATAATCGAATTATGAAAAGGGATAGCTTCGACTATCGATTATGAAAAGTGATAGTGATGATCATCAACTATGAAAAGGGATGGTGACGACCATCGAATTATGAAAAGAAATAGCTTCAGCTATCGATTATGAAAAGTGATGGTGACGACCACCGTGATTCTACTTCGTGTGAGCTTCAGTAAGGGTTTTAGATGCAATTTACTTTGTTACTTTGAAAGGTAGGAAACATGTGTATTCATGGTTGTGGATTGTATGAATTCATAGGATTTAAACTTATGAAAGTGATTTTATCATGTGTTGATATTGAATTGAAGTGATTAGCACTAATTTGGGTTGTTTGTGATGCTTAGGCTTGTGTCAAGCTTGTGTTTGATAGATCCATATTATTTTAAGCTTATGCTTTATATCGATAAGCATCGTTTATGTATTACGAACTTACTAAGCACTATATGCTTCCTTTGTGTTCACTTTCCATGTTTTGTAGTTAATCAGAAGCTCGTTCGGGTTGGAAGATCGTCAGAGACCTATCACACTATCCATCAGCTATATCGGTAGATTTTGATATTTCAGGTCATGGTTATAATGGCATGTATAGGTGTTTTGTGCTTGTTGAAATGGCAATTATGTTTGTCTTGTAAATGCGTATTTTGGTTAATGAATTAGTTTTTGTGTTGGCTTGTATATATGTGGTTTTATGATTGTTAACAAATTGGCATTTTGGTGCTTTTATGGTTGATGTTGGAATGGTCCAGTTAATGTATGTTTTAATGACCATTTTGGTATATTTGAATATGATTTTGGTATGGTCATTATGATAGAATTTGGTACGGAATTTGGTTGCAATTGTTGAGTTGTTAAATGGCTAGGTTATGCTTGTGTTTGAGTATATTTAATATCATGTGAATTGAGGTACCTTTTAGCATATTGGTTGTATGAATGGGTACCATCTTGTTCTAGCTTGATTATGCATATTTTAAGTACACTTTGTGGGTGCAAATAGGTTGTGTGTGAGTGCATAATTTGGGTGAAGTAAATTGCTTGAAAATAGCCTATTTCTTGTCCACTCAGCCTAAGACACGTGCGTGTGTGTCAACCATGTATGACACACGGCCATGCGACATGACCGTATGTCCTCTATAGGTTTCAAAGGGTTGCAAGTAAGGCTATTACATAGCCTAGCATACGGCCTGGCACACGGGCGTGTGAGGCCATTTCGAGAGTTACACGGCCTGGCACACTGGCGTGTGGCTTGGCTGTGTGACCCAAGTCAGACTGTTACAAGGGCACGGACACAGGCTAGGACACGGTTGTGTTTCCCTGCTTTGAATGTCCACATGGCCTAAGACAAGGGCGTGTGTCTCAGCTGTGTAAGTCACATGGCAATGTGACCTTTGTAGTGTGAAAATTTTCAAATTTGTCCAAAAAGTTCTATATGTTTCCGATTTAGTCCCGAATTGTTACTAAAGTGTTTTATGGCCTCGAGGGCTCAAATAAGGGACAATATACATATGTTTGAACGGATTATGATGTGATTCTTGAAATGTTTCGAAATGAATGTTTAAGTGTTAAATTTTCTAGTAATGCTTCGTAACCGTATTCCGGCGACTGATATGGGTTAGAGATGTTACACTATGCATGTTTGGAAGATTCATAACGTGAACTATCTCACAGACTTTCCTTGATCTTGCCATGGCCATGGACATGAATTCATTCATACGTCTCATAAAGGGCTTTCATAAACTGGTGCACACCATTCTCTGTACAATCCATCCAAACCTCCACAAATCCTCCTTGTTAATTTGAACAAATAAGTGTTCCCTTATAGGGCCAGGGTTATTCGCCAATTTCTATTTGCATTTACATGCCCTACTAGAGGCCAATCACTTATCATATTCCCTTTTCCTTCCTCTATCTTAATTACACTTTGACAACCCTCTACAACCCTGTATAATTTATACATATGCATTTCATACACAAGTATTCGACCAATATTACTGTTCATGCATGACACACATTACGCCAAATATTTCTTATACACCAGAGAGATAACTTACAACCAATCACTCATTTTCATATCATCACATAACATACATCATAATATATCATCATTCAGTCGTAGAAATCTCACAACTAGTCCCTCATTTGCATATCATAACACGGCATACATCACAATATATCATCATTCAGTCGTAGAAATTCATCATTTGAGAACAGAAGTTATAGACCCAACAAAATGATACCAAAAATGTAAACATCTATTTAAGGCTTGAGTTCTAGAACTCACCTAGAGGTTGACACCAATTTTCCACTAATTTAGCTTTTCCCTTGCTACTCGAGCCACCAGCTTACAAAACATAACAACCATTTTAGAATTTCTAAAGAAGATAATTCATGATCATAATAATCTTACTTTGCTCGCATGTAGAGGCCATTTAAATGGTCATCCACAACCTCAACCAAAAATAATAGATTAGGTGGGTAATTGAAATCCTTAACTTTCATTATTTTTCTTAAATCCATTAATATGAAAAGGTTAAGAAGCTTACTAGCTTGAAAAATTATTAGTTACTTATGCACAAATTTTAGCTTCTTTTCTCTATACAGACCATTTTGAATCTTTCTTTCCTTCAACCAGACCAATAAAGAAGAAGAAAAGAGAGAACAGAAAAATGAAATAGTAACACCGGAGAATAATGTCTCTCCCTTATATAATACTCCCTCACTACCTTCACTGATTTCAAATTCAATAGCCAAGTGTACATCCATAATCATCATGTCTTCCATTAAGACAAATTCCTAGTTCAAACTTAACAAAACTAAGGTTGAAATCCAACCTTTTCATAACTGACTTGCTAATTCCCCTTATTTCCACTAGAACCGCTCAATTAATAAACTTTTCAAATTAATACCCAAATTTACAATGCCAACATAAACTTGACATTTGGGGTGTGACAAAAAAAATGTAAAACATTTAAGCTCAAAATAAAAATTCAATAGGCAAGCAATAATTCATATTAAATTTAAAAGCTTAGAGGTTACTAATCCTTCTTTGTGTGTCTAGAGCATTCAAATCATTTTGCTTTGCTCCACATTGCTCCAACACACCTATAACAGACAATTACTTGATTTTTGATACCTAAATTCCTTTAGCTATTTGGAGGATAGTTATCAAGTCTCTTGCTCCTTTAGGAACTCATACTTGTCTAATTTTATATTGAGTCATTTTCTTAAGAGGACAAGTATGTAATGTGTGACCATGATGTTGGAAAAACTAGTTAAGAAAATAGTGAACATTGCACAACGAAAGTTTAATTTTTTTTTTTAAAATTGAGCCTTGTAATATTCATAATATTAAACCCTTAACTAAATTTTACACGTTCTTTGAGCAAGGTGGTCTAAGTCACTTCCTGACTTTCCACCAAATGATCTTCTTTGCTATTTTTGAACTCTAACTTGCTTTGAGTGTGTGGGCTCAAACAACACAAATCGGATACAAAAAATAAAAAAAATTAATTAACTTTCAATGAGAAAGTTAATTTCTCTCTATGGGAACTATAAAACTTTTGAGCTTAGTAGAAAATAAAATTTATTATGTAAATAAATTGTCACTATTTTTTGACAGAGTAACGATATTCAATTAGTGTTTCTTGTATGTTTTTTAGGTCATCCTAAACTTCCTATTTATAGGGAGAAGATATAAGAGTTTTATTTGAATAAGGGGTAATTAAATAATAATATTTTAATAGAAAAAACAATATTCCACTATATATGGAATACTAAGGGGTGGAGGCAACCATTACTAGGGTTTTTCAAACTATTATTTACAATAAGGCAAGTGTCTTTGAACTTGAGTTGTGGCATGAGAAGTTCGGATGCATACATTACAAAGGTCTCCAATGCCTTGTTAGATATGATGCTGTAAAGGGAATTCCTAAATCGAGTGGAATAATTGCTAAAGTTAGTAGTGACAGCTTGAAGGGGAAGCAACATAAGGAATCTTATCAACAACTATCACTGATTCAAATCACTACCTCTCTTGAGCTGCTCCACATAGATCTCATAAATGTAAATTGAAAACATAGGAGGAAAGCGATATGTTTTGGTATGTGTAGAAGATTTTTCAAGATTTACATAGGTGAGATTTCTCATAGAAAAGTCTTTTGAGTGAAATGAGTAGACCATGGGCACTATTTTGAGAATGAGGAGTGATCATGGTTAAGAATTTGAGAATGAAGAATTTGTAGAATTTTGTGATAAAGAAAGAATAAGGCATTAGTTTTTAGTTTCCAGGACACTGTAGCATAATAGAGTAGAAGAACATAAGAATCACATGTAGGAGATGGTTTGAATAATGCTTACGGAAAAAGAGTTGCTAATAGGTTTTGGGTAGAAGTTGTGAATACAACAACCTATGGAATTAACAGGGTTCTTATCAAAACAAATACACATATGAAAACTTACGAGATATGGAAAGGAGGAAGCCAATGTCAAATATTTCAATGTGTTCGAGAACATCTGTTACATCCTAAAGGATCGATGATATCAAATAAAATTTTATTCAAAGAGCGATAAAGAAATCTTTCTAGGGTATTCAATTAATAGTAAGGATTTCAAAGTCTACAAAAATTGAACTCAAGAGGTAATGGAGTCATTTAATATGGTGGTTAATGATAGTGCAGCTGAGAATAATACTAAAGATGAAAACGTTCCACACAAACAATGTTAAACTTGGTGGCCACTACTTCTGGCACTACAAATGTTGTTGAAAAGTCTGTCACAAAAACTCAAGAAGTTATGGATATGAACCTACATGATGCGTGCATGGATGGAGTGAAATTTTTTAAAGTCAATTCAACCAAGTTGCCAATTTTTAACCTCAAAAGATCAATAAACTTGAGATGAATTGTTGGATGGGATCCAAGCATTTATGGGCTAAGATGTCTGCATAGTGTTTGAAGAGCTATAAAAAACTTTGAATCACTCAATTTTGAGTCCAAGAGCTCAAGTTATTACCATTTTACTGAACATTGCGTGGGTAGAATTTTTGGATGGGATTATTACAGGAAATTGTGAGTTTTAGGCTTTAACTTGAGTTTAAATCATATTGGGTTTGGTTTTTAGGCTTAATTTTTATTATATATGAACCCAATATTGTATTTATTTGGTTTTATTTATTATTATTTATTTATTTCTAATTTTAGGATATTTTTAAGTATTTAAAGTTATTTAGGAGTTTTACGTTTCTTACTCAAAAAGAAAGTTTCATTCTACTAAAACTACTTCTTATTTAGATTAATTAGAGTTTCATTATACTTGAGAGTTTTATTTGGATGTAATTAGCTAGCCATATAGAGGCCTCCTCATTGTTCATTAAACCCACCAATTGATTCATTCATTAATAAAATTTTAAACTCTTGGAGTTAATGTCTTTCGTGCAAGATTACTTTCTTTTAGTTTTTAGAAGTAGTTTTTCTTATTGATTTTCTTGAAGGTGTCATGGGAATCCATTCTTCGTCCTTGAATTTTCCAGGGATTATTTCTTGAAGAATTGGTTAGAGCCATTAATTGAATTTGTTGGGATTTATATACCAAAAGGTTTAGTTGGGCAACTATCTTCTATCCATATTCATTGGTTTATTCAATCCATCTTCCACCTTTTAATTTTTGTTTTCTTTATTTATGTTTTGAATCTTTATTTTTCTTTTATTCTTGACTTTTTTTCTTTTAGTTGTTTTCATTTTATTTATTTCTGAATTTGTTTGTTTCTTCTTTTAGGTCAAATTCGAATATTTTTTTCGAGCCAAACAACTTGAATATAATCTTGGTCCGTTGCCTCCTATCAGTACATGATGATCAAAATAAGGATGTTGAGCAACATCAACTTTCTACAAGGGTCAGAAAGAATAATTTAGTTGTTGATTGTTGTTAGATATGCCAATAATAAGATTAGAATTGAAAGAAGACATAGGCAAAATTATTGAGACATGGCAACATTTGCATGTTATACTCTTTAGAATAAGCCTATGTATATTGAAGATCCCTTGAAATAAGAGGATTGGATATAAGCTATGCAGGAAGAGTTTAAAAATTTTGACAGAATTGAGGTTTGGCAACTTGTATAGAGACTACTAATTTCAATATTGTTATGTATGACTCATAGTTAAGTCAAATTTGAGAGATAATCTCCTAATTAAATTCTGTTTATTTGTTTCTGTTGAACACTGATTAGTCTAGATTATATTATTATTATTTAACCTACAAATTCAGCCTATAAATAGGCTCTTTTACAATGTTAGAAAATACACCCATTAAAGATTATAACTCTTAACACATTAGAACTCATAACACTTTTGGAGAATTTTGTTTTTACGTTTTGAGGGTTCTTTGTTTTTCGGGTTTCAGGGTTTAGTTTTTATCTCCATCTTTTGTACTATTCGTTCTTTTGCCTTATAGTAAAATTATATTTTCTTATGTTTTTTTTATCCTCTTTGGAGGGGTTTTTTTACATTAAATTTGTGTGTTCAAATTCTCAATTTTTTCCCACTATTTTTACTTGTTCGTTTCTTAACAGGTTCAATCCCTAACAAGTGGTATAAGAGCTAGTTTAATTTTCATAGCTCAGTCCGTTCAGAGATGACAGCAACAAGGTTTAACTTTGTGAAGTTTGATAGTGTCACAAATTTCAATTGTGAAAAGGTCCTGTCTGCAATCCAATTGTGCCTTGCGAATAAGGTATTGCATGAGGTATTAATGGAGAAAACCTCATTCGCCTTGTGGAAAAGGTTAGAAACTCTTTATGCGACTAAGTATCTGGCTAACCGTTTAGTTTTGAAACAACATATATTTACATTTCACATGAAGGAATGTGAGCTCCTTTGAGATCACATTAGTTAATTTATTACTCTTTTGAATGATTTAAAGATTGTTGAGATAAAGATTGCCGATAAAGATCAGACTATGCTATTATTTTGCTCTTTACCCTATTCATACAAGTCTTTTAGGAAAACCCTGATTTATGGTAAAGACAAACTCTCAGTCGAGGATATGAAGGGTCATTTGTTGAGTAAAGACAAACTCGACAATAAATTTGGTTCAGATAATAAGGAAGATAGGTAAGCTTCCATTTTGGTAGCCTCAAAGAAGTGAGACAAAAGGTGTTGCTATTGTAAGAAGTTAGGTCATGTCAAAGCAGATTGTTATAAACTACGACATAAAAGGGATGCTGAGAGTAACGAGGAAGATGTAGCTAATGCTAATTTTGCCAATAAAAGCGGTGGTAATTTCTTGTTAATGTCAACGAGCGATAGCTCTGAGCTTATGTTCGAGTGGATCCTAGATTCGGGATGTTCTTTCCACATGTGTCTAATAGAGAATGGTTCTCTACATATAGTTTAGTTGAAGTTGGAGTTGTACGCATGAGAAACGATTCACCCTGTAAGGTAATTGGTATTGGTACTGTTAAAATTAAGATGCACGATAGGATGATTAGAACACTCTCAAATGTCAAGTATGTACTTGATTTATGAAATAATCTCATCTCCTTGAATATTTTAGACTCGAAAGGTTGCAGAATCAACATTGAGTCAAGCAGCATTAAGTTATCTTATGGGGCTCTCATTTTGTTGAAAGGTAAAAGGACCAACAACCTTTATATTTTGGAAGGTTTTATAGTGATCAGTGAAACCAAATGTCCCTCTTCTGTTATGGAGTCAAAGTGAACTTGTTTGGAGCAGAGACAACTTGGTCATAGAAGGGAAAAAGGTATGACCATTTCGTTGATGAGAGGTTCTCTTCTGGATGCAGGTTTTGAAAAGTTAGGGTACAGTGTTCGTGAAAATTAGACCCGTGTTAGTTTTAATTTGGCAGTGCACAAGTTAAAGGCTAGAAGTTTTCCAGCTTCTAAGCACATACTCGACTCAGTTAATTCCCTGCTAGTTCAAGATAGGCTTGTGGTGGGCTTTGACAATGATGGCATTGTGGAAATATGAGTAAATGTGGATATTTATTGAGTATGACTCATGTATCAATCAAATTTTAGAGATAATCTCCCAATTAAAATCTTTTTATTTATTTCAGTCGAAGTCTGATTAGTCTAGATTTTTTTTATTATTCTTTGACCTACGAATTTAGCCTATAAATAGGCTATTTTACAACATTAGAAAATACACCCATTAAAGATTAAAACTCATAACTCTTTTGGAGAATTTTGTATTTACATTGAGGGTTCTTTTTTTCAAGTTTCAAGGTTTAGTTTTTATCTCCATCTTTTGTACTGTTCGTTCTTTTGCCATTATAGTAAAATTACCTTTACTTGTGGTTTTTTATCCTCTTTGGAGGGGTTTTTCCGCATGAAATTCGTGTGTTCAAATTCTCAATTTCTTCTATTATTTTTACTTGTTCGTTACTTAATTGAGTCAATCCCCAACAAATATCATTGGCACAAAGTGGATCTTCAAGAATAGAACTGATGAAGACGGGTATATTACTAGCAACAGAGCGAGGTTTGTGTCTTAGGGGTACACTATAGTTGAAGGAATTGAATTTGAGGAGACTTTTGGTTCTATTCCTAGACTATAAGCTAGAATAATGTTGATTGCTATTGTCACTTATCTTAACTTTAAATTGTATTAGATGGATGTTAAGACTGCATTTGTTAATGACTTTCTAAAGGAGAGGGTTTATGTGGCTCAACCCAAAGCCTTTGAAGACCCAAACTATCTACATCATGCGTAAAAGATGAGCAAGGCTTTATATAGTTTAAAGCAAGCCCCTTGAGCTTGGCATGAGAGCTTGACTCAATTCCTTTGTAATCAAATGCTTCAAAGTGGATCAATGGAAAAACTATTCTTTCTCATATGTACAACTATGCTTGCTCAAATTTATTTTGGTGATATAATCTTTAAAGCTATTTTGACCAATGCCAAAGATAATTTTGCGAAGATAAGGTAGAGTTAATTTGAAACGAGTATGATGGTTGAGTTGTCATACTTTTGGATTTTAGATCAAGAAATTTAAGAATGGTATCTTCCTCCCACAAGAGAAGTATAGCAAGAACCTGGTGAAGAAGTTTGGTTTGGAGAATGCTAAGCCTGCTAAAATGAGTATGTCAAAAAATTAAAAGATTGATGCAAATGCTGATGGAGTTCCCATTTATCCTACCACTTATAGGAGTATGATTGGAAAACTATTATTTCTAATTGGTAGTAGACCAGATTCCTGATTCAGTGTTGGTGTTTGTGCTAGATACCCATCAAATCCTAGAGAATCACAAGTCAAAGTAGTTAAGATGATAATCAGGTATGTTCATGGAATTAAGGATTTAATAATTTGGTTATCAAAATATAATGATATGATTCTTATGGGATATAGTGATGTTGATCAGTCAGACAATGTAGATAGTTGAAAAAGCACTTTAGGAGACTACTTTTACTTGGGATCAAACCTTTTGTCCTGGTACAACAAGCTAGCTTTCATCTCTCTCTTTATAGCAAAAGCAAAGTATATTGCTACAAGAAGTTACTATGCTCAAGTATTTTACTTGAAGTAAATGATGGAGGATTTTGGAGTCGCATTAGTAGTAGGCACCGCCTATTGTGATATTTCAAGTACCATCAATATTTCCAGTAATCCAATGATGCATTTGAGGACTAAACATACATTGATATCAAAGATGATTTGATTCAAGAATTGTTTGGGAATGGAGTTGTTGAACTAAAATATGTTCCAACTCAAAACCAATTTCCTAATCTATTTACAAAAGCCTTAGATTCAACTAGGATTGAAATCCTAAGGAGTTCTATTGGAATATGTCGAGTTTGGGACTTGGCTATTAGTTGATGGCACCCAAATGCTACTAGTTATTGCATTTTCTTTAATTTGGTTATTAAATATTTTGAGTTGGTTTTGGCACAAAATCTTTTCACTTTTTAAGGGTAATTTTTCAAGATTTTCTCTCTCCCTATCTTGGAAGAAAGTTATTAATAGTGGTTGACATCTCTTTTGGGTTTAAGTACCCATGTCTTAGTCTTAACTAGTTTCTACCACTACATTGAGATTCTAGGAACCCTAAATGTGCAAAGTACTTCCAAAAGCTTTTCTTAATTTTCCGTTCTCAAGTTCTCTCTTCATCAATTACCTAATTGTTAGAAAACCAGTACACCTTGTGGTGTTGCGAAAAAATAACTCCAATGATAAAAACCTATGGACCCATGTATAAAGAATGTTGGCATGGATTTGAAAACTTTTTCAATATGGCAAACCTTAGCCACAACAAAGATGTCCTAACCTCTACGTAATCCACTCATTTAAAAGACAACCATAACAACTCTTTCAATCTTTCAACGAGTATTGAAAACCACTATTTTCTAGTCTAGTAAAATTTTCAAGTAACTAAAAAGAAGGGAATTTTTGTGTTATTAATTCTTATTCAAAACCCTTTTAATGAGAATCAATCAAAAGAAAATTTTAGGAAATCCCATAAAACAAAATTTCTACTTCCCATAAAATATAATGTTTGTTTTAATAGGAAAATCATTTATAATTTCATTGGTTGAATTTTAAGTAATCTACTTAATAATTTTGTTAAATTAGATTACACCTAGTTAAAATATGTAAAACACATTTTACATAGTTCTTATTGGATCCTCTACACATATTGTGTCTTATTTTCATTCATTTCGAATTAAATTAATTAGAAGAACGTTTCTATAATTAATTTAACTTGTTTGAAATGATAAATATAATCCCAATATTTTTTGATTTTGATCATTCCAACCATAGGGTGTGACCCTGTTGGATCTTATAACATTGGCAGTAATAGTAAAACACTTATAATATTACAACAATGAGTAAAATCTAGTAATGTAACATTGCCATTGTTAAACTAAGCTTTATTCGATAAATTTTTTGATATAACAAAGATAATGTTTTTGAATAAAACTTGATGAATTTCAAGTGACAATGTAACAACTCATTTTCCAGTGGTGTTGAAAACAGTGGTTTGGGGACCACAATTCTGATGTGTAAGTTCGTAAATATTAAATAATTAATATTTACAAGGTGATTAGTGTCGTATTAAATTTTGGTTAAAATTTTTTAATTTTTTGGTTGTTAATTAATTAAAAAGGATTAAATTGTAAAAGTTATAAAGTTGTATATTGTTGATTTCTCTTAACTAAATACCTTATTAAATTTTGGGGTTTTATGTTGCAATTAGACCATAATAATGAATTATGGTCGGTTAGTGGATGTATGAATTGAAAAACTCTTATTTTAATATATATATTTACTAATTAAACATAAGTTAAAGTAATAAAATAAAAACAACAAGGCATTCGTCATCTTCTTTCTTTTAGTTTTCTTAGCCAAACACCATTGTAGGGAGGAGGAAGCTTTGGTTTTTCCATTTTCCTTGCATGTAAGTGTATTTAACTCTCATTTTTAATGACTTTTATGTTTTTGTAATAGTTTTAGTTTAATCTAACTAAATCAAGGATTAATTTGTAAATTTGTCAAACGTTTAGAAATTTACCATGGATGATTTTTAATGCTTTTGATGTTAATTGGTTTTGTTGGAAGCTTGGTTGTTAGATACGATTAAATTGTAAAGTAATTTTTAGTAATTTTAAGTTAAAGGACCAAGTTGATAAAATAGAAATTTAGGCATGGAATTTTGTGAAAAATTCGAATGGTAGGGACTGTATATAGACCCTAGAGTATTCGGGTGTGAAATTTTGGAAGTTTTCGTTTTAAAACTAAATTGCATAAAGTGTAAAAGTTTGGGGCGAATGTGAAAAGTTGTAAATAGGATTAAATATGTACTAAATTGAGTATTAAATGAAATTGAAGCGAATAAATTGAAAGAAACTGTTTTATAGATCAAGAACAAGTAGATAACTGAGGAAAATGAAAAGTTGCTAAATAGTCCCTAAACTTTTACTATCATTGCAATTTACCCTTAGTAAGTTCGTACAGTTTTGTTTTGTATAAATTAAAATGTTATGATAATTGTGAGTTGATATTGTTGGATATTCTGAAATTATTGAATTGAAGTAAATGGATGTGAGTCCAGAAAGCAATTGATTTGAGCATTTTTACTTGATAATATATTGAGCCGATGAATGTAGGATAGGATGCAATTGGTATGCCAATAGGTTTTTAATGCACGTGATACAGGTTTGACTTGTGATGAGATGGTGATTATCGATTCGTTATTGTTCACTGAATATACTGAAGTCCAACATTCGTTGTGGACTTTCATGTTAGATTTATAGTGATTCTGGTATGTTACGGGGGTAGATGTAAGGCCTTCGGGCATGACACTTAGTGCCCTGGTGTGTTTTGGAGGGATGATAACCTACAGGCTAGGCACTTGGTGCCTAGGTGTGTTCTCGGTTGGTTAAGCTCGTTTGAACATTCTGGTGTGTTCTGGATGGTTAACTGTGTATCTAAATCCGTTATATCGTTCATCAGACAGATTTTCACTAATTATCTGATTTTTAGTTCATATTGTAAACGGTTATATGATTTTCTGATTGGTTAATATGAGTTGATATTGAATGATCTAGTATAATTGAATTGATGATTCATTATGAGTACTGATATAAAGACTCACCTGTTGAATGGTTGTGATTGACAGGATTATAGTCTAATAACTGATACTGTGTGATTTATATGTTTTAATGGTAACACCCCAAACCCATTCTAGACATTATGGCCGAATCTGACGATGTCACATGATAGGGTGTTTGAAAACTAAGTTGTTATAATAAAATCATTTCCATTTATTCACCATTCTTTATCACTTATTAATTCCAAAACCGCTTACCCATTTAATCGATTAATTGAAGAAAAATATTGTTTGTTGCGGAAGCTTTGAAAACAATTTAAGTAATCACGTGTTTAGAGAAATCCTTTGCTTATTTGAAAACAGAGTTTTCCTACAACTAGCAGTTATAAACCCGTAAAACAAAATAATTAAAAACCAATTTAAGCAAAAGTCAAAAGTCCATAACACAAAAAAATAACCCAATAATAAAACTGTAACCATAAATCATAAATTAAAAACCATAGAAGTCGAAAAAATATGGTCACCGTCGAGTCCTCCGCCGCACCGATCCGTCTAGGTTTGGGATTACCTATGCACATTAAATAGAGAAGGGTGAGTTTGCGTAAACTCAGTGTGTAATCCCCACAGAAAACATATAAACAATAAACAATCATGCACAGTCTGGGCCTAAGCCCTTTTTCAGTATCAATGGCAGTTCGAGCCTTAGCCCATTTCAGTACAGTATCAATATGCATTATGGCCTAAGCCCATCATAGTATCAGTATCAGTCATACAATATTCTGTAACAAAGTCCTACCCAACTAGCCTCTACACATCATCTCCATCCAACACTACACTCCATGTGGGTATTAAATCACCCACCCATCCCTACACTCCAAGTAGTACCAATGCGACACATCACAGAATTTGAAGTTGAGCTGTAACAGCCTGATTTTGGGCCTAGTCGGAACAATGGTTTCGAGACCACAAATTTGACGAGGAAAAATTTATTTTTATTATATTTTTATGGTCTACAATTTCACGGAATGATTTTGCGAAAATCTTGTTCGAAAATTTTGATGTTTGAGCACTCAATTTAGTCAAACGGACTAAATTGTAAAAAATTAAAACTTGAGTTCTAGAAGCTAGAGGTGTCAGATTGCTATGAAATTTTAAATTGGAGGTCCTTAAAGGGTATTAGACCATTGGTTAATTTGTTGGACAAAAATGGACATGAAATAGGTGAAATAGAACATTTTTAAGTTAGGGGCATTTTGGTCATTTAGTGATTAAACAATTAAATAAACAAAATTAAAAGTCAATTTTTGTCCATCTTCAACCCCATGGCCGAATTTCTCAAGGGGAAACCATGGCAAGGGTTTTTCAAGCTTCCAAGCTCGATTGTAAGTCTGTTTTGGCCCCGTTTTTAATTATTTTTACGTTTTTGAAATCTTTGTAACAAGATCTATCTATTTCTACCAGTAATTTGAGATATGGTTAAAATCTAGGGTTTTGACCCATGATGAATATGTGTGTATTTTTGTGTTTAATGGTAGAAAATGCATGTTTATGGTTAGAGAAACGGCTTTTACTAAATGATTTTCGGTGAAAATGTCAAAAATGACTAATTTGTAAAATTTATAAAATGTGTTGTAAAAATGTGTTTTAATGGAAATTGTGGGTTGTTATAGTTATGAAAATGGTTTGGCTAGCTTGTATGTTAAAGAAATTGAATAAATTTCATTTTTCAAGCATAAGGGCAAAAATGTAAATATGTCAAACTTTAGGGGCAAAAATATAAATTTTTCATAATATGATGGTTAGGTCATTTTCACCATTTTTGGTATCGAGGTAAGTTTGTATGTAAATAATGCATTGTTTTTACTTACGTTTTTATGTTTTGATATATTTTATGAGATGTGGCTGAATATTGAATGAAATTGACAAAGTATCGAAATGTGAGAAATTTCCCGGTTGAACCTTAGGAATAGAATAGGATACAAGTGACATGTCACTAGGGACCTATGTGAAATCTATGTGAAATTGTGACTAAGTTAATCCGAGTGCTGGTCTTAAGTTCTACCAGTGGCTGGGTATACCGACATGTGTTGCGGATACCTGACAGCTTGTGTGAGTAGGCCCGTGAAAGTAAATTGCTGGAGAACGATGTAAAGTAGCTTTGGCTACAAGTGTGACATTTATGTGCAAATTTCTGATGTATCCATTAATATTTCGATGTATTCAACGAGAAAAATGACTAAGTGTAATTGAATGTGATTATGTGATGAACAAGTGCAGGTACATGTGTATATATATATTCATGAGCAATGTGCTTGATATGTGATCAAACTTTGGTAAGGTTGATGTGGAGTAAGTGTTACAATGAAGACTTGTAAATATTTAATAATGACTAGTTATTGGAATGGCTAACTATGGATATACTTTAGTGTTATATGTGTGTAAATGAGAATTAATACAAAGGAAACATGAAAAAGTAAAATTAGCAATAAAATAGTTTGAACAGTAGCAGTTGTATAACTTTGAAAAATCACAAAAAAATTGTGGAAATCAAATTATAGGTTGAATAAAATATAAAATTAAATCTTATTGAGTTTATTTTCATATAAAAGAAACGGTGTAAGCAAAAAAAGTTCATATTATGATATATTTGAATTTTTGTGAGACAGGGTTAGAATGGTTTTAGAATCCCCTTTTTTGACTTTGGAAAATCATTAAAAATTGTATAAAAGTAATTACGGGCTAGAATTTATATGTTTAAAATCGTGAACGAGTCTATTTTCAAGAGAAACAAACAGAAACATCATCCGAATCCTGTACGAGAAGATAATTAATTTTTAGTGAAGAAGGGTCAGAACTATCAGATAACAGAATAGGGATGACTTTAAAGAATAAACTGTACTTATTGGATAAACAAAAATTCTAGAAATTTTATGGTAAGGAGATATGTGAGTCTAGTTTAGGTAAAATTAATGGACCTTAATTTGGATTTCTGTAGCTAAAGATATAAATAATTTAGTGATTATGACCCGCGTAGATAGCTTGATATGAACATAAGTGAATAGTGGAACATTGTGCAATTATGGTTGTATTATCTTGAGAACATATTGTGAGGATTGGTAAAGGTATGTAAATAAATTTCTTATTATTTACATACCAACTTACTAAGCTATATAGCTTACCCCTTTCCTTTCCTTTTTTTATAGTGTCACAGATACTAGCTCGGGTTAGAGATTGTCAGAGATTCTACCACACTATCAAGCTATTGATTGGTATTAATTTTTTCAAGCATTTTAAGTTTATGGCATGTACAGGGACTCAGTCATTTGTGTATGAGTTATTATATTTTGGCCAAATGCATTACTTTGTAATGGTTAAAGGTTTGATTTATGTGTAGCCCTATAACTTGGCTTATATTGGCTAATTAATTATAAGCCTATATATATTATTTACATGCCAATGTCTTGTGATGTAAGTTGTGTTTGCATGATACATGATAAGTTGTGGGTTATGGCCTATGGTATGATAGTTAGATATAATTATGTACGAATAAGAGATGTTGATGATGCATATTGAATGTGATCAAGTGTGACTAGGTATATTGGTTGTTAAATGACAAGTCTAAGGTTGAATTGTTGATATATTGGTAGCTTATTTATGCCATGAAATACACCTTTGAAGTTATGTTTAAGTATGTGCAAATGAGGGTGAAAAATGGTTGGAAAAATAACCAATTTCTTAGCTACACGAGTGGAGATGTAATGCCCAAAAAATTTAAATTTTAAATTTTTGCATCTTGTGGCACAAACGCATGTTTGCCTTATTGGTTAAGTGATTTATGAGCGTTTGGGAGCCTCTAGGAAGCCCTGGATTCAAGCCTTGGCTCATTCAAAATTTTTGTTTTTTTCTTGAATGAACCTTGAGTCCAGCATGCAGGCTTTAAAAATAATTGTGGTTAAAATGTGACACAAAAGGAGCCTGTGGTCCAGTGGTAGGTGGCGTGTAGAGTATTCTTGGGGTCTGAGGTTCAAATCCTGTGCTACATTGTGGAGTGTTTATTTTTACCACCTGTGCTATGAGGTGGTGGAGTTTGACTGAAATAGTACAGAATTTGAATGGGGGGAGTAATGTTAGGAGGGATTTATGGAGAGAATAATGGGATTGTGATGTGGTTGAGTGATTTTAGGAGGAAATCAAGGGAAATGGGGGTGTGAGAGAGTAGGTGTGCTGAATTGGGATTCTAGGCAACCTAGTAATCGGTTTTGGTTGGGAGTTTCCTCATTCGGTTAGTTTTGTTTTTGTCACCAATTGTTGGACTCCTATTCTCTTTTACCTCTCTTCACTCTAGTAGTGTCGATTTCTGCTATAGACTGTTTTTGCATTTTTGTTTTGATTCCAGTTGATTCTGCTTGTTGAATGTTGTTTTGCCGATTGTTTTGCTAGTGTGCCGAAATATTGCCGATATTTCTCTTCTCTCACTCTTTCTAGTTTAGGCCGAATATAGGATTGTTCTCTTCTGTTGCCGTTCCCATCTTCTTCCCCTCTATCAAACAGTGGCTGTCTACTCCTTCTTTTCCATCTCAAACCCTTTTCGGCTTTAGCTTGATTAAACTGATTCTCTGCCTCTTTATCTCGTACTCTCTTCATCTCGGTTTCATTTTGGCAAGCGATCTCTAACAATCTGTAAGTGCACTCGACTTTCTTTTATTCTTATTAATCTCTTAAAGTCACCCTTCTCTTACATTGTTGAAAAGCCGAACATCCATTTCTCCTTTTGATTATCCTATTGCCGATTCTTATTTTTTTCTTTTTCTTGATGTGGTGTTTCGGTTAGTTCCTTGAATTTCTTGAGGAGTGGTAGGGTGCAAGTGATACTGTAGTAATCGAAATTTTCCATCATTATAATCAAAGGTAACTCTGTATACGGATTGTTGTGATTGACTGGGGTGTGTCGGCTTACATTTCTGTTCTTGGTCGAATGCTACTACCCCTACTATAACACTCCCAAACCCGGCCCGGACGTTATGGTCGAATCTGGCGGTGTCACATTGAAGAGTAGTTCATTCAAATCGAAGTTGTTGAAAAACCTTAAAAACGTTAGCTTGTTCGTGATATAAAATAGTGTTCTCATATCGTATTTCTTTTATTCAAAACTAGCCTTGAAGACAAAGTACTTTGTTTAAAACGAAGCTAGTTAAAACTTGTTTAATTGCATGTTTAGATAAAATCTTGAGTTTGTTATATGAAAACCTTAGTTTGTAATCTTTGTTAAATTCCCTCGTTTATTTACAGCAGAAGCTCTTGTTTTGAAAACGTTCGTGTTTGTAAGTTGAGTTTGTGTAAAAATATTAATTTTGTTTCATATAAAAAAAACAGGTTTAACCTTAGAAGTTAAGCAAATACGAAAAATAAAATCCAGAACCAAATCAAATAGGAGGAAAAGCCTTATTACAACTAAAAACCCAATAAAGAAAAACAAATACTAATAAAATAAAGTACTGGACTAATTCAACTCGTAGTGTGGCCACCTCCAAGTCCTCCCATACGTCGAACTGCCTACTGAGGATCACCTAAAATGAAATAAAAGAGGGAGTGAGTTTTTGAAACTCAGTGTTTACAACCCTTGTCAATCATATGGCATGCAACAATCAAATTGGGCCTAAGCCCATTTCAGTAACAGTAGCCTTTGGGCCTTAGCCCATAGTGGCCTTAGTTGGGCCTGAGCCCATATCACATTAACGGTAGCCCTCGGGCCTTAGCCCATAATAGCCTTAGTTGGGCCTGAGCTCATGTCACATATAATAACAATATATGCAATGCACAAATGTCCTATCCAACCCTGCACTCCCCCTTCCAAGCCTACACAACTGTGGGGATTAAATCAACCCACCCATCCCTACACTCCAAAGTAGCACCGGTTGCGGCACCACCAATATTACAACAAATCTATCAATCACATTTTAGACTTAATAAGTCATCGATGGACCCACAATCGTCAAGCGACCATGCGATCCTCATATATCAATCACTTCCTCCAACATGATCCTAACCCAAATGCAGCATAATATCACATGAATGCAACACAATATATATGTGGCATACAAAATCATTCCTATAACATGTAGGGGTATTTTAGTCATTTTGCCCTTAGGGGCAGATCGATCATTTTTCATAATGGGCCTAAATACATACTCAGCCCATTAACAAGTCCACAATCATTCAGCGCGTCCTATGTTTCTTTTAGTAATTACTAAAACACTAGGGCCCAAAAACCCAATATGTGGCCCAAGTGGGGCCCACACTCTCATGTGGCCCATTAAGCCCAAATTTGCCATTGGCCATGTAGTCAACATGACCAGCTCGTCATTTCATACCAATCCATCAATTTTGCACGTTACGAGCCCACGGGCCCATTGGGCCCATTTGGCCCATTTCGGCCCAGTTGGCCAAGACGCTGCCCAAGACCCCGAGATCGCTCAAGGGGCCTCTGTCATCTTATCAATCTCTCCCACACGAGTGTTCGTGCACTCACAGGATTACCGTAGCCAAACTTTCAGCTTTCCGACATTCCCGCATTTTGGCTTTTTGGGATTTCGACTTTTGTCGATCTATCGTGTGTGCGGTGTGTGTACACACCTGATTACAAAAATGCCTTACGATACCTTAGCCACAAACCTACAATCAACCAAAACTAACAGTTAATCTCACGTTAAGTATAGTTTTCTTCCTTTCCCAAAAGTCGAAATTACACTATTTCCCCTCACCTTGAGCGATTAAGCCTTATTCACCCTTTACTAATCGCTAGCAACGATTAACTCCGAGATCTGTATTACAAAAACCTTAATCATTAAAGACTAAATAAACTTATGACTTACATCCATCTTAAGTCACCCTTAACATCTCATAAGAGTATTCGGCCCTACATGAAAACACACAATCCCTTACCTTAACAATCGGCCACTTGGTAGATCGAAATCCCTCTACCTTCAAGGTGAACATAGATTCGACACTTCCAAAACTTAGAGAAATAAATGGAGAAAAACACAGGTTAGCCTTCGGTTTACACTTTCCTTAGAAATGAAAGTAATAGTGTTGGATAGAGTATAGAAAATCGACTTTTAGGAGTGTAGAAAAGGAGAGACTTAAAAGAGTTTAACAAAACTGAAGAAGATTTTAGTTCACTTACCTTACAAGATCGCTTGCGAACCAAGAAATCGGATCTCCAAGAGTATGAGTTGAAGATACAAGATTCAGTTTGAGATGAAGAGGAAATAATCGGCCAAAGAAAGGAGAAACAAGGGGGTTGGTTCAGGACAAGAAGAAAAGAGATAAAGAGAGGAAGATTTTGGTTTAGATGTCTTGTGGAAAGAGGAGACAGTGACGGCACCACAAGGGATTTGGCAACGAAAGGGGAGGAGATAGTCAGCTTAGGAGACTAGTGTTGAAGAATAGAAAATTCGGCACAATTAATGTTGGGAGGAGAGAACTAGAAGAAAAGAAATTGGCCAATAAGTGATCAAAATGGTATTGTAGTTTTGGCTTAGAAAATAGTGGAACTTGAAAAACAAAAGCAAGAAATACCAAAATGAGTGAAAAGAGAACCCAAAACTCCCTTTAGCAAAATCGGCTACACCACAAGAACTACTCAAATGCCGAAAATGATCCACACACGACATTCACCCTTCCCTATGCCGAATTTTCCTTACCAAAGTTCCCTAATTGGCTCCATCACTCCACAACCAAATCCCCTAAATTTTCTCCAAGATTTGCTCCATAATCCCCTCCTTGAATTTCTCATATGACCATTTCAAACACTCCCCCTTCAGAGTTCAACTACAACTCCACCACTAGCTATCCAGAGATGCAAAATAAATTCTCCACATAATACCATGCCACAGGTTGAACCCTGGATCTCCCTGTGATGCCACCTCCCTGCCACCTAAGTGGCGCCACTATGCCACTACACCCAAACTCCTTTTATGTCATATTTCTATCTCATATATTTAAAAGGCATATCACTTAAGGTCAGGGTTCTATTAAGACTAGAAATAAAAAATTTCACAATCCAAAACTCAAACTCCAGACTTCATAGTGGCCCTTTAACACTCCAGAATCGATATCCAAAAGTGCTAACACGCAATCAAGCTACAATACACAAAAATGAAAATTCGGGATTTTTGGGGCGTTACAACTCTACCCCTTAAAAGAAATTTCAGCCTCGAAATTTACCTGATTAGAATAGATGAGGGTATTGTTGTTGCATTGCCTCTTCGGGTTCCTAAGTCGCCTCCACAGCATTATGGTTACGCCAAAGGACTTTGACTAATGGGACAGATTTCCTTCTCAGCACCTGAACATCATGATCAATTATCTGCACTGGCTCCTCCTTAAAAGTTAGGTGAAGCCTAACCTCAATCTCCTCGACCGGCATAATATGAGAAGGATCCGAGTGATAACGCCTTAACATGGAGACATGAAACACATTATGGATTTGACTCAATTCAGGAGGTAATTCCAGATTATAGGCAACCGGCCTAATCTGCCTTAGTACGCAGTATGGCCCAATGAATCTAGGGCTTAGCTTACCCTTCTGTCCAAACCTTAGCTCCTTCTTCCATGAGGAAACTTTAAGAAATACCAAGTCCCCCACTGCATACTCAATCTCCTAGCGCTTAAGGTCAGCATACGATTTCTGCCTATCCGATGCCTCTTTCAACTGATCCCAAATCACTTTCACCTTATCCTCAGTGTCTACCACCAACTCAGGCCCCAAAACTCATCGTTCACCCAATTCTATCCAATAAGTCAGAGCACGACACCTTCGCACATAAAGTGCTTCATAAGGTGCCATCTCAATACTTGCTTGGTAACTGTTATTAGATGCAAATTCGGCTAATGGCAAATAATCTTCCCAACTACCTCGGAACTCAATTACACATCCCCTCAGCATATCTTCCAGCACTTAGATCACCCTCTCCAACTAACCATCAGTTTGAGGGTGGAAAGCCATATTGAAATCCAATCTAGTACCCAGCGCTTCGTGTAACTTCTTCCAAAACCAAGACATGAATTGAGGATCTCTATAAGATATTATAGAGACTAGTACCCCATGCAGTCTTACAATCTCAGCCACGTACAACTTAGCCAGTTTCTGTAATGAGTAGTCAGTGCAGACTGATAAAAAATGAGTAGACTTAGTTAACCGATTCACAATAACCCATACCGAGTCTTTCTTAGTAGGCGTTAGAGGTAGCCCACTAACAAAATCCATAGTAACCCTTTCCCACTTCCAAAGTGGAATCTTAACCGGCTGAAGTAATCCTGAAGGTAACTGATGTTCTGCCCTCACTTGTTGACATGCCAAACACTTACTTACGAACTTAATAACCTCGCGCTTAAGCCCTGGCCACCAATATAGTTCACACAGATCCTGATACATTTTGTTCCCACTGGGATGCATAGCATAGGGACTATTATGCGCTTCCCGCAGTATAGACTACCTTAAATCATTGTCCCTTGGTATGCAGAGCCTCCCACGGAAACACAGTACTCCTTCACTATTTAACCTAAAGTGTGATATTTCCCCATTCCCAACTTGCCTGAATCGAGGACCTAGTGTCTCATCTAACAACTTCTTATCTTTTATCTGCTCAACCCACGTCGGCTTTACTTGGAGCTCAGCTAGCAAACTGCCATCATCAAACAAGCTCAAGTGAGCGAACATAGCTCTCAAGTCAGCCATAGCTCTATGGCTCAATGCGTCGACAACCACATTCGCTCTACTCAAATGGTACTCAATCATGCAATCATAATCCTTCAGTAGCTCAATCCATCTGCGCTTCCTGAGGTTTAGCTCCTTCTAGGTAAGGAGGTATTTCAAACTCTTATGATCCGTATAAATTATGCATTTCTCCCCATACAAGTAATACCTCTATATCTTTAGCGCAAATACCATCGCAGCTAACTCCAAGTCATGGGTTGGGTAATTTATCTCGTGATCATTAAGCTGGCGCTATGCATAAGCAACTACTTTACCTTATCGCATCAACACACAGCACAAGCCCACGTGCGACGCATCACTGTAGACTATAAATTCCTTCCTAGGCTCTGGCTAAATCAAAACAGAGGCCTCTGTCAAAACCTTCTTAGCTTCTCAAAACTTTCTTGTTGCTTTTCAGTCCAAACAAACGTCACCCCTTTCCGTAACAACTTGGTTAAGGGTGCAGCAATTAATGAAAACTCCTCAACAAATCGCCTATAATACCCAGCCAAACCCAGAAAGCTATGAATTTCTAACACTATCCTAGGTCATTTCCAGTCCAACACTGCTTTAATTTTTTGAGGATCAACCCTAATCCCCTCAGCTGAGACTATATGCCCTAGAAAAGTGACTTCCCTCAGCCAGAATTTGCACTTGCTAAATTTTACATACAATTGCTTCTCCCTCAAAATCTGTAACATAACCCTTAAGTGTGCATCATGATCGTCTTTCATTCTTGAGTACACCAGGATATCATCTATAAAGACCACCACAAATTGGTCCAGATATGGTTAAAAAACTCGGTTCATGAGATCCATGAAAGTAGCTGGTGTATTCGCCAGCCCAAACGGCATCACCAGGAACTCGTAGTGCCCATAATGCTTTCTAAAAGCTGTCTTGAATACATCAGCCTCCTTAACCTTCAATTGATGGTACCCTGAACATAAATCAATCTTTGAGAAGACTGAGGCTCCCCTAAGCTGATAAAAAAGATCGTCTATTCTCGGCAGAGGGTACTTGTTTTTGATGGTTAACTTGTTTAACTGCCAATAGTCGATGCACATTCGCATGGACCCATCCTTCTTTTTCACGAATAACACCGGTGCTCCCCATAGAGACACACTCGGTCGAATAAACCCACGGTCTAACAATTCCTGAATTTGCGCTTTAAGTTCCATCAGCTCCTTCGGTGCCATCTTGTAAAGGGCGATGGACACCGGAGTTGTACCAGGTAGTAACTCAATTCCAAATTCCACTTCCCTATTGGGAGGTAGCCCAGGCAGCTCATCGGGGAAGATATCAGGAAACTCCTTAACTGTTCTCAAATCCTTAACAGTAGAACCCATAGGATTCACATCACTAATGTAGGCCAAATAAGCTTCACAGCCCTTTTGTACCAACTTCTCAGCCCTTAAGGCCAAAATCACATTCGACGGATAATCCCGATGTTCCTCAATTACCACCACCTCTGCATCCTCTGTCGTTCTTAGTACCATACGTTTTGCAGTACAATCCAGAGTTGCTTAGTGTTTCAACAGCCAATCCATGCCTAAGATTAGATCAAACTCACCAAATGGCAATTCCATCAAGTCTGCTAAAAAAGGTAACATCTTGGACTACTAAGGGTACATCCCTAAATAACTTATTAACTTTCACAGACTGTCCTAGATGACTCGACACAATAATCTCATTCGCAGTAGTTTCAAACACAACACCCAAGGTTTCAGTCATGTTACATGCAATGTATGAATGCGTTGACGCAATATCAGTCAATGCAGTGTAGGGTAGCTCATTAATAAAGAACGTATCTGTTATCACATCTACGGCGTCCTCATCCTCTTGGTGACGAGCAACATAGACTAAGGCTGGCTGCCTTGCCTCGGCATGTCTTGCACCTCTGCTTGCTACTCTACGTCTGTACCCTACCCCGTTATCGCCCTTGGCCTGACCACGACTTCTTGGTGGTTGTTGACCACCCTGCTATGGCTGTGCATTACCTCTACCCATGGCTTACACCTAATTCAACCTCTTAAGACATTCTCTGATCCTATGCTCCATCGAATCGCAGTTCAGACAAGCTCCCGTCCTCCCCCAACACTCACCCAAATGACCTTTTCCGCAAATAGCACAAGGTGGTATCCCAGTATTAGCAGCAGGGGGCCCAACTCTGACTGGCCCATCTACTCTGGCCCTCCTTTTAGGCCTCTGTCCAGCACCGAAAGGCTCTGCATCTATTTTGTTTTTGCCCTTCTCTTTATCCTAGTTTAAACATTTAGTGCGCTTCACCACCTCAGCAATTTTTGCTCTTTCCACTAGTGTTGCTAAATCTCGCTCCCTCTGCGGGGCTATCAGTATTCTGAGACTATCTCTAATACCGTCATTGAACTGTACGCATCGCTCATAGTCTGTTGCTACCATCCCTGTTGCATATCGACTAAGGCGTAGGAACTTCGCCTCACATTCAGCCACAGATTTGTCTCCCTAGGTCAAGTTTAAGAACTCCTTCCTTTGGGCATCCACATAGCTCACGCCTATATATTTCCTCTAGAATGCAGATTAAAGAATTCCTAGTTAATCCACTCAGGTTGAGTGCCCTCTTTCATTGTGAGCCAACACTGGTAGGCTTCCTCCCTCAACAGCAATACTGTCCCTTTCAGCTTTTGCTCAGACGTACAGTTGAAATCGTCCATTATCCTTTCAGTGGCCTCTAACCAGTATTCGGCCACATTAGGAGCCACACTAGTAATGCCCTTAAAAATCTCATCTCCGTTAGATCGAAGTCGCTTTGAGATCGACCCACGACTTCCCACACCATTGTTGGGCCAATGACTCTTTCCAAAATCCTCAGCATTGCCTGCGATAATGCATCATCCCTAGTGGCCTGATCATACGGCCCCGTCTCAGCTATTGGTAAAGCTGGAGCCTCTTCCACTCCAACATTGGGCATATGGCCTGATGTCGAAGACCCAGCCCTAACGCTTCCACTGCCTCTACCGTGGCCTCTTGTACCTCTTCTAGCGTTCATCGTTGATTCACGTATTATCTGAATTAAAAATTGTATGAATTTAATTCATAATTTTAGTAATTAAGCATATGTTTTATGGAAATAGTAGTTTAAGAGTTGTTTTCGCAGTCGTATGTCCAGTACAGTTTTAGTTTTCTAAAGTCTCAGTCTTACTCTAACTAAAGAGTCTTAGTAGTTTTCTATCTAAAGCAATCCTAGTAGTTTCCTACAGTATAACAGTTTACAACAATTCAGTATCAAGAATACTCACTTGGCTCAATGTCGAAGACTTAGTGTGCCACACTCTGAAAATCTTTCGAAATCACCTTAAAATCATTTGTAATCAATTTTAAAACCCAAAAATAAGGCCCATTCATAGTCCAAGTTTTGCAACCAGGCTCTGATACCACTAAATGTAACACCCCAAACATGGCCCGGACGTTATGGCCGAATCTGGCGGTGTCACATTGAACAGTAGTTCGTTCAAATCGAAGTTGTTGAAAACCTTAAAAACATTAGGTCGTTCGTGATATAAAACAGTGTTCTCATGCCGTATTTCTTTTATTCGAAACCAGCATTGAAAGCAAAGTACTTTAGTTTAAAACGAAGCTAGTTAAAATTTGTTTAATTACAAGTTTAGATAAAACCTTGAGTTTGTTATATAAAAACCTTAGTTTGTAATCTTTGTTAAATTCTCTCGTTTATTTATAGCGGAAGCTCTTGTTTTGAAAACGTTCGTGTTTATAAGCTGAGTTTGCGTACAAATATTACTTTTGTTTCATATAAAAAAATAGGTTTAACCTTAGAAGTTAGGCAAATACGAAAAATAAAATCCAAAACCAAATCAAAACGGAGGAAAGGCCCTATTACAACCAAAAACCCAATAAAGAAAAAATACTAATAAAATAAAGTACTGGACTAATTCAACTCTTAGTGTGGCCACCTCTAATTCCTCCCATACGTCGAACCGCCTACTGAGGATCACCTGAAATAAAATAAAAGAGGGAGTGAGTTTTCGAAACTTAATGTGTACAAACCTCATCAATCATATGGCATGCAACAATCAAATTGGGCCTAAGCCTATTTCAGTAACGGTGGCCTTTAGGCCTTAGCGCATAGTAGCCTCAGTTGGGCCTGAGCCCATATCACATTAATGGTGGCCCTTGGGCCTTAGCCCATAATGGCCTCAGTTGGGCCTGAGCCCATATCACATATAATAACAATATATGCAATGCACAGATGTCCCATCCAACCCTGCACTCCCTCTTCTAACCCTACACAACTGTGGGGATTAAATCAACCTACCCATCTCTACACTCCAATGTAGCACCGGTTGAGGCACCACTAATATTACAGCAGAGCCGTCAATCACTTATTAGGCTTAATAAGCCGTCGGTGGACCCACAGTCGTTAAGTGACCATGCGATCCTCACATATCAATCACTTCCTCCAACATGATCCTAACCCAAATGTAGCATAATATCACATGAATGCAACACAATATATATGGCATACAAAATCATTCATATAACATGTAGGGGTATTTTAGTCATTTTGCCCTTAGGGGCAGATCGGTCATTTTTCATTATGGGCCTAAATACATACTCCGCCCATTAACAAGTCAACAATCATTCAGCACGCCCAATATGTAGCCCAAGTGGGGCCAACACTCTCATGTGGCCCATTAAGCCCAAATCCACCATTGGCAATGTAGTCAACATGATCGGCTCATCATTTCGTACCCATCCATCAATTTTGCACGTGACGAGCCCACGGGCCCATGGGCCCATCGGGCCCATTTCGGCCCAGTTGGCCAAGACGCAGGCCAAGACCCCGAGATTGTTCAAGCGACCTCTGTCGTCATATCAATCTCTCCCACACAAGTGTTCGCGCACTTGCGAGATTACCGTAGCCAAACTTTCAGCTTTTCAGCATTCCAGAATTTCAGCTTTTCAGGATTTTGACTTTTACCGATCTATCGTGTGTGCGGTGTGTGTGTACACCTGATTACGAAAGTGCCTTACGATATCTTAGCCACGAACCTACAATCAACCAAAACTAACAGTTAATCTCACGTTTAGTATAGTTTTCTTTTTTTCCCAAAAGCCGAAATTACGTTATTTCCCCTTACTTTGAGTGATTAAGCCTTATTCACCCTTTACTAATCACTAGCAACGATTAACTCTAGGATCTGCATTACAAAAACATTAATCATCAAAGACTGAATAAACTTGTGGCTTACATCCATCTTAAGCCACCCTTAACATCTCATAAGAGTATTCGGCCCTACATGAAAACACACAATCCCTTACCTTAACAATCGGCCACTTGGTAGATCAAAACCCCTCTACCTTCAAGGTTAACGTAGATTCGACACTTCCAAAACTTGGAGAAATAGATGGAGAAAAACTGAGGTTAGCCTTCGATTTACACTTTCCTTAGAAACGAAAGTAATAGCATTGGATAGAATATAGAAAATCAACTATTAGGAGTGTAGAAGAAGAGGGACTTAAAAGAGTTTAACAAAATCAAAGAAGATTTTAGTTATCTTGCCTTACAAGATTGCTTGCCAAGAAATTGGATCTCTAAAAGTATGAGTTGAAGATACAAGATCTGGTTAGAGATGAAGAGGAAATAATTGGCCAAAGAAAGGAGAAACAAGGGGGTTAGTTCAGCACAAGAAGAAAAAAGATAAAGAGAGGAAGATTTTGGTTTAGATGTCTTGTGGAAAGAGGAGGCAGTGACGGCACCACAAGGGATTCGGCAATGAAAGGGGTGGAGATAGTCGGCTTAAGAGACTAGTGTTAAAGAGTAGAAAATTTAGCTCAATTAAGGTTGGGAGGAGAGAAATAGAAGATGAGAAATTGGCCAATAAGTGATCAAAATGGTATTGTAGTTTTGGCTTCGAAAAGAGTGGAACTTGAAAACCAAAAACAAGAAATACCAAAACGAGTGAAAAGAGAACCCAAAACTACCTTTAGCAAAATCGGCTACACCACAAGATCTACTCAAATGCCGAAAATGATCCACACACGGCATTCACCCTTCCCTATGCCGAATTTTTCTTTCCAAAGTTCCTAAATTGGCTCCATCACTCCATAATCAAATCCCCTAAATTTTCTCCAAGATTTGCTCCATAATCCTCTTCTTGAATTTCTCATATGACCACTTCAAACACTCCCCCTTCAGAATTCAACTACAACTCCACCATTAGCTATCCAGAGATGTAATATAAATTCTCCACATATTACCATGCTACACCTCGAACCCTAGATCTCGTTGCCCTCCTGTGACGTTAGCTCCCTGCCACTGAAGTGGCGCCACTATACCACTACACCCCAACTCCTTTTGTGTTATATTTTCGTCTCTTATATTTAAAAAGCATATCACTTGATAGAGACCCTTTAACACTCCAGAATCAATACCCAAAAAGTGCTAACACGCAATCAAGCTACAAAACACAAAAATAAAAATTTGGGATTTTTGGAGCGTTACACTTCCTATGGGGTGGTGCGCTTTCTGTAATCAATTTATGTTGATGCAATCCATAGGGTTAGGCAGTTGTAACTAATAGTTTTCACTATAAATGCAGATAATCGACAAGGACTTGTGATTGGTTCTGGTCAAGGGTCTTAGAGGACTAAAGTCACCCTCATTCAATCAAGGTAAGGTGGTGGTTATTTTTGGGCTAAGTGTTGAGAAGGCTATTAACCCGCATTGCCAGTTAACTAACAAAATACCCTAATTGAATGTAAGTTTGGTGCTCGTGGGTTCTTTGCATGTTTCGTAAACAGGTGTGTACTCATACTACTTTAACCATAAGCAACAAAAGTCGAAAAGTCGAAAAGCTGAAAGTACGATAACTGATGCTACGCAGACGTACGCACGTGCGGAAATTTGATATGATGATAGAGGCCACCATGGGCAATCTCATGGTCTTAGGCTGTTTTGGGCTATGTTGGGCTGTAAATGGGCTGTGTGGGCCCAATGGGCTCGTGGGCTCTACATGGGTAAATCTCACAGACATGCGGGAAATATTAGAGCTGGTTGTGTCGTTCACATGGCTAAGGTCATTTTTGGGCTTAGCAGACCACACGGGCATGTGGGCCTTACTTGGGCCACAGAATGGGCTTTGGGCCCATTTGCACTATTTGACTGTTAAGGGTTGCACGGGTCGTGCAAGATGACTATGGACCTATTGATGGGTCGGTAAGTGTACCTAGAGCCTAAACTGAGAAATGACTGTTATGCCCCTATAGGGTAAAATGTCTATTATGCCTTTATATGATGTATTTATGATTTGCATGCCATCTGATATATTTATGATTTGCATACATGCATGATGTTATGTTGCATGGGGATGGGTTATTGTAATTGGAGGAAGTGTACTAATCTATTAAGGTCGGACGGGTCACATAAGACGACTGTGGACCTACCGACGACTTTAAGCCGCTTATATGATTGGCAGCTTTGCAGCAATACTGGTTAGTGCCGCAACCAGTGCTAACATTAGAGTGTAGGGATGGGTGGGTTGATTTAGGGTGAGTTTGGATGGGCAGTGCGTTTACTTGCGGTTAGTGTAAAAATAGCAGTGGCAGTGACATTAGATACTGTAGCGACACTATAGCGTGAGACAAAAAGTAGGTAAAATGCACCGCATCCTATCGCCCATCCAAACTAAGCCTTAATCCCCACAATAGTGCATGGTTGGACAGGAGATGGAGTGCAGCGTTGGTTGGGGTTATGTGCACCACGTATTCTGATTTCTGATACTGTTATAGGCTAAGGCCCAACCGTTACTGTTATGGGCTAAGGCCTAACTGATACTGCTATGGGCTAAGGCCCAACCGAAATTGTTACTGTGAAAGGGCCTAGGCCCAGTTCTTTCTATTGCATATTGTCTGTATGATTATTTGGGGAATTACACACTGAGTTTTCGTAAACTCACCCTTCTATTTTAACTATACAGGTAATCCCCAATCTTAGGCGGTTCAGTGCGCTCAGAGGACTCAGCAGTGGCCACGCTACTCATTAAGTTAGAGTTAGTACTTTATAAAGATTTTAGATTTAATTTAGGTATTGGTTTTGTAATAAGGCATCTTTTAATTTTTAACTTTTAAATTTGGATTTTATTGATAAGTTATTTATGTCTGCTAGAATTAGGAAACTCGAGTTTTCCAAAATAAGTAAACTTTTAAATGAATATGCCAACTGTTTTTAAAAGCTTTCGTGATAAAAGGCTGTTTTGAAATTAATAACGATTTAGTAAGTGAATGACGCTTGGATAACAAACCACGTTTTTAAATGAAAGATATATCTTCAAATCAGGGATAGATTCATAAAAAGGGAGTTAAATAAATTAAAGTTTTAGCATCAGTTTGATTGATGAAAAACACTTCAATATGACATCGCCAAATTCGGCCATAAGGTCTAGGCCAAGTTAAGGTGTTACATTTAGTGGTATCAGAGCTAGGTTGCAAAACTCGGTTGTGGAGTGGGTTTTTAAGTTTTAAATTTATGAAAGTTGCTTTCAAATAATTTGAAGTGTTTTGAAAGGTTTTACTAATTGTGTGGCACATCGAATCTTCAGCGTCGAACCCGTATGTTTTCTTGATATCGTTGTCTATTTAAAACTAAAATGTAATAGATAGAAAATACTAAGACTACTTTAGGTGGTAGACTGTACTGAGATACTCTAGTTAGAGTAAACTGAAAACCGTAGGAAACTAAAAACTATAGTGAGACTACGATTTACGAAAACAAACTCTAAATTACTGCGTTTCATTAAACATTTGCTAATAATTACTGGAACTGTCAACTGATCTGCATAAAATTGTTAAAACATATAAAGTGTATTTCGATAATGAGCGCTAGGTGTACTCGTGGAAGGGGTACAAAAGGCCATGGTGAAAGCCGTGGAGGTGCTAGGGCTGGGTCTTTGTCGTCTAGTCACATGCCTAATGTTGAGACTAGAGAGGCATCCGCTTCACCTGTAACTAAGACAGGGTCATATGATTGAGGGGCTGGGGATGACGTACTGTCCCAAGCTATGCTCTAAATTCTGGAAAGGGTCACTGGGCCCAATACTGTACTGTGGGCCGGGGATAGGTTACAGAATGACTCCGGTTTAATGCAGCTAAGATTTTTAGGGTATTGCTAGAGTAGCCCCTAATGCGGCTGAATGTTGGATTGAGGCCATGGAAAGGATAATGGATGACCTCCACTGTACCTCCAAGCATAAGCTAAAAGGTGTAATGCCATTGCTGCAAGATATGGCCTATCAGTGGTGGCTTACAGTGAAAGAGGGTACTCAATCTGACCGGTTGACTTGGGAATTTTTCAAGACTGCGTTCCAAGGAAAATATGTGGGCGCTAGTTATGTGGATTCCCGGAGGAGGGAATTTTTAAACTTAACTCAAGGGGATAAATCTGTGGCTGAATACGAGGCTGAATTTTTACGACTTAGCCGCTATGCACGTAGGATGGTGGCAACTGAGCATGAGCACTGTGTTCGTTTTGAGGATGGCCTTAGAGATAGTCTACGGGTGTTAATAGCTCCCTAGAGGGAGCAAGATTTTGTTGTTTTAGTGGATAAGGCAAAGATTGTCGAGGATGTAAAGTGCGTTGAGTGCCAAAATCGTGAGAAGGAAAGAAGGAGGAACAAGAGGGATGTAGAGCCCTCTAGTTCCATTTAGAGGCCTAAGAAAAAGGCCAGAGTGGATGGGCCAGTCAGAGTTAGGCCTCCTATTGCTGATACTAGACTGCAGCCTTGTGCTGATTGTGGGAGACGCCATCAAAGTGAGTGTTGGAAAAGGATTAGAGCTTGTTTGAGATGCAGATCGATGGAGCACCATATGAAAGAGTGTCCACGGAGGCCAGATCAGGTGCAAGCTACTGGTATGGGTATTGTACGCTGCCGAGGGGCGGTTAGCAGCCCCCGAGAGGCCGTGGTCAGGCCAGAGGTGAAAACTATTTGGGTCATGGTTGTGGAGCATCGGGCACCTCTGCAGCCAGCTCTGGTTTATGTTGTACGTCGCTGAGAGGATGGAGACGCCCCAGATGTTATTACTATTACATTATTAATCCATAATGTGCCGTACACTACACTGATTGATGTTGGGTCTACGCACTCTTATATTGCATGCTCTGTGTCTAAGACTTTGGGTATAATGGTTGAAACTGCTACGAGTGAGGTTACTGTAATAAGTCCTTTGGGGCAGTCAGTTAGGGTAGATAAACTGTTCAGAGATGTGCCGTTAGAGGTTCAAGGAGTAACCTTTATGGCAGATTTGATGGAACTACCTTTTGGTGAATTTGACTTGATCTTGGAAATGAACTGGCTAGTTAAGCATCAAGCAAATTTAGATTGTGCTACTAAGCGAGTGGTCTTGAAAACTGTAGAGGGTGATAAGGTAATGGTTATTAGGGAGCGTCGAGATTATTTATCAAATGTGATCTCTACACTGAGGGTCGAGAAATTAGTTTGTAAAGGTTTTGATGCGTATCTAGCCTACATTGGTGTCTCAGATTCTAAGGTTTCTTCTGTTAAAGATATCAAAACTGTAACAACCCTAAATTAGCCTTTGTCAGAATAGTGATTTCTAGATCACTTCCCGAGGTTGAGAAAAATTTATTTTAGCATTAAATTAGGTGTTATAGTAATTTTATATGTATGCATGAAAATTTTGGTGAATTAAATTACGCGATTGAAGGCTTAATCGCGAAAAAGGACTAAATTGCACAAAAGGTAAAAGTTGGAAATTACTAGTAAATTAAGTTAAATAGCTAGAGGATTAAAAGTGGAGGGTTTTAATAGGCAAATAGACCCCTTCTTAGTAGCATAGCCGGCCATGACAAGAGAAATAAAGAAAAGTCAAAGAGTAAGTGCAATTTTAAGTGATTAAATGGATAAAATAATATTTTTGTATTTTTGAGACCCTTGTAGCATGAGCTACCTATTGAGGGGTGTATTTTAAAAAATGGTACAAAGTTTAGGGTGTTGCCATCAATGAAATTATATTGATTGCTGAGTTTTTATGAAAGAAAATGATTTATGGTTGTGTAATAAACAACTTTTGTAAAAAGGGTGTTTAGGAAAAGCACCTAAAATAGACTAGTTTGTAAAGTTTCTAAGTAAATGATATTTGTGTGAAATAATAAGAATTTTGAGCGACTATAAGAGTGAAAAGAGCTTAGTTAGGCTTGGTTAAGAAGGAAATTTGATAAAAATTGATTTTTGAGCCTAGAGGTAAAAAGGTCATTTTGCCAAAGTCTAGGGGCAAAATGGTCATTTTTACCTAATAGTGAATTTTGGATTGCTTAAATTCAAATGGTAATTAATTAATAAACTTTCATTTTTATAGATCAAGATTTACCCAATCCGAACCTAGATCGGGGGAAAGTCTAGCAAATCGATTAAAACAAATCGTCATCTTCATTTTGTATATCGAGGTAAGTTGTAGATAAATAATACGACATTACTAAATATCATGTATGAAAACATTATTGGTCATAAGATAATGTATTATGAATTGAGCTATGTATGAGAATGTTTATTCAAGCATGATTTGTTGAAATATGACTTGTAGTCATGAATTTATAAGAACATGTGTAATAGAGCTCAATTGAACAATTGAGATAGAGTTGGATATTCATGCCATGACATTGGGTAATGTGTGTGCTAGTGTAAAACATGTATGGGACATGATCGGCCACATTACAAGAGCCAGTGTAAGACATGTCTGGGACATGCATCTTTTTTGAGACGAGAGCTAGTGTAAGACATGTCTGGGACATGCATCAGCCTTTAGATGTACAAGCTAGTGTAAGACCTGTCTAGGACATGGTGTTAGCTTGTTGCGTGTTAGTGTAAAACCAGTCTAGGAAACGGCATCGACACCGATAGATGAGGGCCAGTGTAAGACCTGTTTGGGACATGGCATCGGCCTCGATACATTGAGAGTTAGTGTAAGACCATGTCTAGGACATGGCATCAACTTAATATGTGAGCTAGTGTAAGATCATCTCTGGGACATGGCATCAGCTTGACACCCTAAATTAAAGGCTCATTGAATATCCTTTTGCATCTTAAATAGTTCAACGGGAAATCTTAGTAAATGTTAAGTTTGAGAGTTGTTATGATGATTTTTACGAGTTTGCAGGTGCCTAATGAATTGTATGGATTGTGAGCTCACTATTATATTGTATGATTAGTAAAGGTTAGAAACGAGTAAGTCCTGTTATGGTTATTCTTTGTATCATACATGAGTCATGATGTGTTAAGAATATGACTTAGAATGGTAATATTGTTGTTATTTATTTGCCTATAACTTACTAAGCTTATTGCTTACCCCTCTCTTTTCCATTTTCATATAGAGACGCCTAAGTAAATTCGAGGATCTAAGGATGCCAGAGGCATCGTACACACTATCAACTGAAGCTCTCGGTATAGTTATGTTTTGTGTTTTTGAGTAATGGCATGTATAGGTTGTTTGGTCATTTTTGTATAAGATACTCTAGTTAGCTAATTGTGTTGGCCATTTATTTATAAAGTTCATTTTGTAAATGGTCATTGGAAATGGACAAAATTGTTACAATCATTTTTAATAAAATGAGAATGAGTTCATGAAAGTTTGTGGATGGTTGTTTAGGGTAAATTGTGCATGCACATAATGTGAATTGTGGTTGTTGGATAAAGGCATAGCTGTAGTCATTTAGATGCATATCAATATGGAATCCTGATATGAAAGTGTTGGGTTGCAATTGGTCTTGTTTCAGGGTGGCAAAGAGGCTTGGTAAATAGCCTATTTTGTCTATACAGGTAGGCACATGGGCGTGTGCCTAGGCTGTGTGTCCCCTACACCTTGCATGGATAGAATTAAATGCCTATGAATGTTCCACACAGACATGAGACACGGTCGTGTGTCTCAATCGTGTGAGGGACACGACCGAGACACAGGAGTGTGTCACGATCGTATGTTCACTGATGTTAGAAACAGAATACCTAGGTTTTAGTACACAGGCTGAGACACGAGCGTGTCATGGCTGTGTGAGTGACACGGCTGAGCACACGGGCGTGTGCCACAGTCGTGTGTCTGCTGACATCAAAAAAAGAATGTCAAGGTTGTTACACACGAGCTATGACTTGGGTGTGTTATGGCAGTGTGAAGGACATGGACTAGGCTCACGGGCATGTGTCAGGCTGTGTGAAAACCCTTGTAGGTTAAATGTTAGAAAATAAATCCGCACGGTCGAGGGGCACGGGCATGTCCCTAAATTGCTTAGGCCATGTGAGATACACGAACCATTAGGACGGCCATGTCTTGAGGCCACACGGGCGTGTTGCCCTTCCACACGGGCGTGTTGCCCTTCCACACGGGCGTTTGCCCTGTTTTTAGTGAAATTTCTTGAAAGATTTCTAAGCGCCCTAAACGATTTCGAATTATTTCAAGATTATGTTTGAGGCCTCGTATGCCCATATGGAGGACCATAGGGTGACGTTTGAAAAAGTTTTTAAATTTGGGATGCATTTCAGTGGTTTAAGATTGAAAAACTACACGTGTTTTAGTAAGGTAACGCCTCGTACCCTGTTCCGGAGTCGTATACAGGTAAGGGGTGTTACAAGAACAGCCAAAAACATTTTGTATGTTTTTCCCAATGAGCTACCTGGATTACCCCCAAACCGTGAAGTTGAATTTGGGATCGAGCTCCTGCCTGGTACAGCTCCGGTGTCCATCACCCCTTATAGAATGGCACCAAAGGAGTTTGTGGAACTTAAAGCTCAAATTTAAAAGTTATTGGATCGAGGATTCATTCGACCTAGTGTGTCTTCATGGGGAGCACCAGTGCTATTCGTGAAAAAGAAGGATGGGTCTATGCATATGTGCATTGATTATCGGCAATTGAATAAACTGACCATCAAGAATAAGTACCCTTTGCTGAGAATAGACGATCTGTTTGATTAGTTTCGAGGAGCTTCAGTTTTCTCTAAAATTGATCTCCGTTCTGGGTACCATCAACTGAAAGTCAAAGAGGCTGATGTTTATAAGACAGCGTTTAGGACTTGTTATGATCACTACGAGTTTTTAGTAATGCCGTTTGGGCTAACAAATGCACCGACAACCTTTATGGATTTGATGAACCGAGTGTTCCAACCTTATCTGGATCAGTTCGTAGTGGTGTTTATAGATGACATTCTGGTGTATTCGAGAACTGAAGGTGAACATGATGCACATCTCCGAGTGGTTCTGCAGACTCTGAGGGAAAAGCAACTGTATGCCAAGTTTAGTAAGTGTGAGTTCTAGTTGAGGGAAGTTACATTTTTGGACCATGTAGTATCTGCCGAAGGGATTAGGGTTGATTCTCAAAAAATTAAAGCTGTTTTGGAATGGAAATCACCTCAGACTGTATCTGAGATTCGAAGTTTTCTGGTTCTGGCAGGGTATTATAAACGTTTTGTTGAGGGGTTTTCATTGATTGTTGTACCTCTGACTAAGTTATTGCGTAAATGAGTGCCATTTGACTAGACTAATAAGCAGCAATAGAGTTTTGAGAAACTGAAAAAGGTTTTGACTGAGGCCCCTATCTTAATACAGCCAAAGTCTAGGAAAGAATTCACTGTCTATAGCAATGCATCACATGTTGGGTTGGGATGCGTGTTGATGCAAGAGGGTAAGGTGGTGGCATATGCATCTCGCCAGCTTAAGACCTATGAGGCAAATTATCCGATGCATGAATTGGAGTTGGTCGCGGTTATTAAAAATTTGGAGGCATTACCTGTACGGTGAGAAGTGTATCATTTACACGGATCACAAGAGCCTCAAGTATCTCCTTACTCAGAAGGAGTTAAATCGTAGGCAGTGTAGATGGATTGAGCTGCTAAAAGATTATAACTGTTTGATTGAATACCATCCTGGTAAAGTCAATGTGGTGGCCGACGCTCTGAGCCGTAGGGCTATGTCTTATCTAAGGGCGATTTTTGCTCGTCTTAGTTTATTCGATGATGGTAGCTTGTTGGTTGAACTTCAAGTTAAACCAACATAGATTGAGTAGATTAAGGGTAAACAGTTGGTGGATGAATCACTGGGTCTTGGTTTTTGACAGATTGAGAGTGGGGAAACTTTAGATTTTGGACTGGATAGCGAAGGGGTACTGTGTTTCCATGGGAGAGTTTGCGTACCGAGGAATACTGATTTGAGGCAGTCAATACTGCCTGAGGCGCATAGTAGTCCTTGTGCTATGCATCCTGGTGGGAACAAAATGTACCTAGACCTTCGTGAGTTATATTGGTAGCCAGGTCTTAAGCAAGAAGTTACCAACTTTGTGGGTAAATGCCTTACTTGTCAGCATATTAAGGCAGAACATCAGTTACCTTCAGGGTTGCTACAGTCAGTTAAGATTCCACTGTAGAAGTGGGAGAGAGTAACTATAGACTTAATAAGTGGGCTGCCCTTAATGCCTACAAAGAAGGATTTGGTGTGGGTCATGATGGATCAACTGACCAAATCTACCCATTTCATACTAGTCCGTACTGATTACTTGTTACAAAAGCTGGCTAAGTTATATATGGCTGAGATAGTGCGATTGTATGGGGTACTGGTTTCCATAATATCTGACAAAGATCCTCGCTTCACGTTTCAATTTTGGAAGAAGCTATATATAGCATTGGGTACAAGGTTGGACTTTAGTACTGCGTTTCATCCTCAGACAGATGGTCAGTCGGAGAGGGTCATTCAAATACTGGAGGACATGTTAAGAAGTTGTGTAATTGACTTCCGAGGCAGTTGGGAGCATTATTTGTTGTTGGCAAGGTTTGCGTATAACAATAGCTATCAGTCCAGTATACAGATGACACCATACGAGGCATTATATGGTCGTAGGTGTCGTACTCCTTCGTGTTGGACTGAGTTGGGTGTGCGGCGTGTGTTGGGACCTAAGTTAGTTTCTGATACCGAGGACAAAGTTAGACTAATTCGGGATCGACTGAAGGCAGCATCTGATAGACAAAATTCATACGCAGATTTGAAGCGTAAGGAGATAGAGCATTCTATGTGGGACTTCGTGTTTCTCAAGGTCTCCCCATGGAAGAAGATATTGAGGTTTGGATAGAAGGGCAAGTTGAGCCCTAGATTCATTGAGCCTTACTGCATACTGAAACGTGTAGGGCCGGTTGCCTATCAACTTGAGTTACCCCCAGAGTTTGACTGGATTAACGATGTGTTCCACGTCTCCATGCTGAGGCGTTTTCGCTCTGATCCCATGCATGTTGTCTCATCTGAGGAGATTAAGGTTAGACCGGATCTAATGTTCCAAGAGGAACCGGTTCAGATTCTAGAGCATGATGTAAAGGTGTGAAGGAAGAAATCTATCCTACTGGTTAAGGTAATTTAGCATAATACAGTTCTAAGGATGCCACGAGGGAACCTAAGGAGGCGATACGACAACAATACCATAATTTGTTTTGACCAGGTAAATTTCGAGGCTAAAATTTTCTTTTAGGGGGTAGAGTTGTAACGCCCCAAAAATTTATGTTTTTAATTTTGTATGTTTTCACACAAATGCATGTCTGCTTCAGTGGTTAAGTACCCTGGGAAGTATCTGCGAAGTTAAGGGTTCAAGTCTTGGCTTTTACAAAAAAAAAAATTATTTTTACTTGAATAAACCCTGTTGCTAGTCATTAGGCTTCTTAAATAAATATGTCTGAACCATGACATAAAAAGCCTATTGGTCCAGGGGTAAGTGACATGTTATTAATGTCTAAGGTCTGAGGTTCGAGTCTGGGTTTGCACAATGGGTGTTTTATTTTGCTGCCTTTCTCGTGTGGGTAGTAGTGTTTGACCAAAATACTGCAAAGTTGTGGTGGAATTTGAATTGGATGGTAGAGAGATTGGGGAAGAGATTTGAGGAGATATTAGTAAAGTGTGTTGTGGAGTGATAATAGAAGAAAATTAAGGGATTTTGAAGGAGTGGGGGTGATGGTGCCGAATAGGAATTGTAGGCACTCATGCATTCAGTTTTGGGGTTTGGCAATTGTTTTTTAGTTTTCTGGTAACCGTCAACATTTGTTCTTTTTTCTTCTTTTTTGTAGAGACAGAATTGTTCTGGTAAGTCTTGCAGTATCTTTCGTTTTTGGCTTAGTTCGGGTTGTGCTTTTCTTCTGGCACTTTGTTCTTTTCTCCTACCCTTCGGTCAGGCACTTCTCTTTTTCTGTTGTTTGTGGTTCCTTTGGCCGAATGATCCCTCTGCTCTCCTCTCTTCTCTTTTGGGCCTAAACAAATTCTCTTCTTTTGCATACTATTACTTTGTTGATTATTGCTCCTCTGCCTCTCTTCCATTTCTTTCAGCTTTTAGTTTGACAATTCCTTGATCGATTGCTTCTTTCTTCTTCCCTCTCAATTAGTTTTACCTTGGTCGATTCTCTGCTTTTCACTCCCTCACTCAAGGATTAGCCGAATACACCACCTCTCCTCCTCTTGTTATTAAAGGGTACGTTGTTCCATCTTATGTCTTGACTTCATTGTGGGCTTTTGGGGGTCGGCCGAATACTCCTATCTCCTATTCCTAGTTTACGCTTTTGGTCAGTGTTATACAGTTAGCGCAATCTTTTGGTATGATCAATATATGGTTGAGATTATTAAGTCTTGGTTGGATTGTAGGATACTTCAAAAAGGGGTTAAACCAGTCTTTTGCAACAGACTAAAGGAGGGATCCTCAGTCAATCGACCAAGACAAATGATAAGAAACCGTTTTAATGAGTGTTATAGAAATGGATTGTTTAATCCTATTGTTAAAGGGATTAATGTTGCATTGTGTTTGATCTAGGGTTGGAGCGCTTGTGGTCTATTTGCACACTTTCGCAATCAGGTGTGTAATCACACTATTACTATCGCAAATCGGCCAAAAGCCGAAATTATGATAATTGACGCTACACAAATGTGCACTCGCTCGCATGGCAATCTGGATGCACGAAATGTGGCGTTTGGCTATAGAGGTCCAATACGTGATTCCATGGGTTTAGGCCGTTTTAGGCCTTTTTGGGCCGTGTGGGACCAACGGGCTTGTGGGCCCCACACGGGTATACCACACGAATGTGTGGCCGACTATGTCATTCACACAACAAAGGTCATTTCTGGGCTTTGTGGGCCACACGGGCATGTGGACCCACATGGGCCACACAATGGGCCTTGGGCCCATTTTCACTGTTTGTATTGTTAAGGTTGCACGGGTCACCTGAGACAACTGTGGACCTACTGAAGGGTCGTAAGTATACCTAGACCCCAAATTGATAAAATGATTGTTTTGCCCCTATGAGGTAAAATGACTATTATGCCCTTATATGATGTATGATCGATTGAGCATGCCATTTGATATATATATTTTGCATACATGTATGATATCATAATATTCCATGGGGATGGGTTTATTGTATTTGGAGGAAGTGTACTAAACATCTGAGATTGCATGGGTCGCCCAAGACGACTGTGGACCTATTGAAGTCTTTAAACCATTGATATTGCTGGCAGCTTGCTGCGATACTGTTTAGTGCCGCAATCGGTGCTAACTTTTTAAGTGTAGGGATAGGTGGGTGATTTATTCCCCACAGGAGTGCACGGTTGGACAGGAGATGGTGTACAGGGTTGGTTAGGATAACATGCATTATGCATACTGATTTCTAATATTGTTATGGGTTAAGGCCCAACTGATACTGTTATGGGCTAAGGCCCAATCGACACTGTTACTGTGAAAGGGCCTAGGCCCAGTTCTTTCTATTGCATATTGTCTGTATGATTATTTGGGGAATTACATACTGAGTTTTCGTAAACTCACCCTTCTGTTTTAACTGTACAGGTAATCCCTAATTTTAGGCGGTTTAATGCGCTCGGAGGACTCAGCGGTGGCCATGCTACTCATTAAGTTAGATTCGGTACTTTATAAAGACTTTGGATTTAATTTGGTTGGTTTTGTAATAATGCCTTTTTTAATTTTTAACTTTTAAATTGGGATTTTGTTGATATGTTAGGTATGTCTGCTAGAACTAGGAAACTCGAGTTTTCCAAAATAAGCAAACTTTTAAACAAATATGCCAACTGTTTTAAAAAGCTTCCGCGATAAAAGGCTGTTTTGAAATTAATAATGATTTAGTAAGTGAATAACGTTTGGATAACAAACCACGTTTTTAAATGAAAGACATGTCTTTAAATCAGGGATAGATTCATAAAAAGGGGGTTAAATAAAATAAAGTTTTAGCGTCAATTTGTTTGATGAAAAATACTTCAATGTGACATCGTCAGATTCGGCCATAACATCTAGGCCAGGTTTGGGGTGTTACATGTTTTCCTTCTGGATTTTCTCTAGGATGTCATTGAGATAGTTATCATTCGATATAGGTCATGATCTTGAAAATTTAGTATAGTTTTACATATTGGATTTCAGTATCTCGGTATTCTTATTATTTTATTTGTTTAATTTATCCAACACGGATTATCTACAAAGGATATTCTTTGGATGGAGATAATTATAGTTATTACAATTATAATTTCTAGTTTGATTATGGGAGCATAGTAGTGCAGATCACAAATTATCAGAGGTTGTGTTTTATACTGGTTGTTATTGGAACTTTATTTGATTTTCTCTTTTGTTCTAAAATGCATTATTGATAGGTGGGGTATTATCTATCTATATGGTTGAGACATCAATTTTATTATAGCACTATGGTTTTAATCTATCTGATGGTTGTGACTTCAATATAATTCAATGCTTTGATAATTCATAGTTGAAATAGCTTCATTATATATAATTCTTTTCTAGTTTTTGTAAAAAGGGTTGACATCGGCAAAAGTGTAGGCAGTAGAAGATCAAGCTCAGATTTGTATATTAGTTATCATTTATTAGGTAATTTTAATAAATGTCAATGAATCAAAATGAGATGTTTTGTTTTGCTTGAATTACACAGTTTTAAAAAATCTTTGATTAGTATTCTGAGGAATTTTGATAAATAGTATGTCTGGGTTATCTTGATAGCAAAGAAGAAATGCTTACTATGAAAAGTTATTGTTTGACAGTTAAGATCGTTTCAGTTGTTTAGTCTGAGTGGGTTATTCGTTTGAAAGGTTAATTGGGTTATATGTATTTGAACTTATCCTCAGGTTTGGCAATAAATTTTATACGTTCATGGAGAAATAAACGAATAGTCCAAATGAAGAATTCATATTCTGGAAGACATGATAGAGAATTATATCTATTGGAACAATTTTAATTGAAAAATGTTTTTGTAAATTAAAGTTGCTTCAATTGTTGAAGTTTTCATGTGTGTGAAGTTGAATTTGGTTTAATATATGTTAATAAAGTTATAAACAATTGAAGACATTGTTAACTGAAGCATCAGTTCTGGTTCAGCCTGAGTTGGGTAAAGAGTTTATGACTTTCAGTTATGCATTATTGAATGATTGGGAGTATGTTTTAGTATAAAAAAGTATAATGGTATCTTATGCTTCCATACAGTTAAAGCTGCATGAAAAGAGTTATACGGCACGCGACTTAGTGTTGGTTTTTATCGTATTTGCTTTGCGAGTGATGAATTTGCAGTTGACCAGATCTAATGATGGCTTGATATTAGCTGAGTTAAAAGCTAAACTATTATTCTTCAGTAAATCTGTAAAGCTCAGAAATGTTATTAAGAATTATAAGCTAAAAGAGTTCAACGTGAATTGACTTCTGATTCAGATTTTCAGATTGGAACCAATGGTTGTTTGTGTTCCGAGACAAAGTTTGTGTACAAAGAAATTCAGAGGTTATACAACAAATGTTACATGTAGCTCACTGTGGTAGCTTGTCTTTTCATCTTGGGAGTAACAAGATGTTCAATGATATGAAACAGTTGTATTAGTGGGCAGATACGAAACGAGATATTTTTGATTTTATGTTTAGATGTCAGATCTATTAGCAAGTTAAAATAGATCATCAAATACTTTCGAAACTGTTACAGCCTGTGATGATATCTAAGCAAAAATGGGATAGAATTTCAATGGATTTGGTATCGGGATTATTCTTATCACCAAAAAAGATAGATGTTTCTAGGTTACTGTTGAACATTTGAAAAAGTTTATACATTAATTCTAATACGTAAGATTTCTCTCTTGATAGACTAGTTAAGTTGTACATTTGAAAGATTGTCAGAGTATACAAAGTCTTAGACTTCATTATTTCGGATAAAGATCCAAGGTTTATATCCTGATTCTGGAGAAAACTACAGAAAGCTTTGAGTACGTGGTTGTATTTTAGTTATGCATTTCATCCTTAAACTGGTGATCAATCTGAGAAAAGTGATTCAAATTTTCAAAGATATATTTCATTGCTGCATTTTAGAATTTGAAGGCAACTAAGAAAAATATTTATCGATGGTTGAGTTTGCGTATAATAATAGTTATCAGTTGAGTATAAAGATGACATCGTACGAAGTTTTATATGAGCATGTGATAAAAAGATTCACAGGGTTGAATTGATCAAAGAAACGGAAGCAAAAGTGAAAGTAAAACATTACAGTTGAAAAGAGCTTCAAATCATCAGAAATTGTATGCAGATTTGAAATGTAAAGATATTAAATTTCAATTAAGTGGTTGAGTGTTGTGAAAGTATCGCAGCAGAAATAGAATTTCTCAATTTGACCGTAAAGAGAAGTTGAGCTTGTGAATCATTAGGCCGTATGAATTATTAAGAGGGAAAGGCCAGTGACTTATCAACTTAAATTATAGTCAAAACTTGGGAATATTCGTAATGTGTTACATTCATAATGTGTTACATTCATAATATATTACATGTATCTATGATACGACGGTACAGATCATACCCTTCGGATATAATTTCTCTGACAGAGGTTAAAAAACAATCTGATATGTCGCATAGTGAAGTATAGATTAGAATCTTACTTTGAAAGACCGAAGAGTTGAGAAATACTAGATTATGTGGAAATTTGAAAGAATTATGAGAAAGCAAATCTCTAATCTATTCTCTGATGAGATTTTCGGGGACGAAAAATCCCTAAGGGGGAGAGTTGAAACACCCCGATTTTAGTCAAATTGGAACAGTGGTTTTGGAGCCACAAATTCGAGGTTAGAAAATTTATTTTATTATTATTTTAATGTCTACAGCATGATAGTATGATAGTATAAAAATTTCGTTAAGAAATTTTACAATTTGAATGCTTAATTCGATAAAAAGGACTAAATCACGTAAAATGTAAAAGTTGTATTCTATTAGCTAAAGGTGTCTAATGGCTATAGAACTTTAAAGTGGAGGTCCTTAAGTGGTAAGCAGCCCATTAATAAGTTATTGGATAATAATGGTTTGCCAATATTCAAATTTTGGTTAGTTTTTAACGTTAATTAAGTAATTAACAAATAAAGGTTAATTAAATAAAAACCGCATTAAACATAATTTTTGGTATCATCTTTCTTTAACCGAATATTGCAAAGAAGAAAGCCATATTTTTGTTTAACTTTCAGCAATCTTATCTCCTTCAATTAGGTATGATTTTCCGTCACGTTTTTAATGATTTCTATGTTTTTAAGATCGTTGCAGCTTAGTCTAGCTAGCCCAAGGACTAATTTGAGAAACTATTAAAAGTTTAGGAATTTTACATTGTTAAATCTAAGTAAATTTTGATGTTTACTGATAGATTTTGAATGGTTATTGTTAGATAAACAACATTTAAAAAGTGATTTTTGAAAAAATTGTCATTTAAGGATTTATTTGTGAAATGTGTAAATTTTGGGGTTAAATGTGTGAAGAAATGAAAAATATGGGCAAATATGCTAATATGGAAAATTTGGCTAGCATGGGTTTGTACCTAATTGCATGAATTTGTAATTCTATGTGATAAGGACTAAATTGTAATGAAGATAAAATAATAGGGGCAAAATGTAATTTTGCCCAAATGTGTAGTTGGAGTTAAATTGAATAGAATGAATAATGAATGGATTGAATTTGATATTATATAGATCTAGATAAGCAAATATCAGAATTAGATCGAGAAAAAGGCAAAGTTGTCGAATAGAAGACCATTTCCGTCCGAACGATATGAGGTAAGTTCGTATAACTAGAATTAATTTTTAATTATATGTACTTGGTTAATATGTATGTATTTGAATTGAGAAAATAAAATATATCGTTATTGAATGCCAAATGATGAAATCTGAACAATACCGAGAACTGTTTGAACCTTAGGAATTCATAGGATACGAGTGACATGTCACTAGGGTTTACCGTTTGGTTGAGATCCTGCATGTGTTGCAGACTCACCGTAGCTCGTATGAGCTTACCTATATTTTAGCTCGTAAGAACTTACTATTCTCAACTCGTCAGAGCTTACTGTATCTCAGCTCATCAGAGCTTACTGTATCTCAGCTCATTAGAGCTTACTTTTGCCACAACTTAGGAGGAGCTTACTGATCATAGCTCGAAAGAGCAAATATGACAGGAATTGACGAATTACCAATTAGTACACTTCATGTGTACCACCAGTGTATCTATCGATATTCTAAGTGGTTCAACAGGCGCAATTCTATTACTAGTTATATGAATGAATTATGGTTATATGAATGAATTATTGATTATATAAACGAATTACTGGTTATATGAATGAATCACTGGTTACATGAATGATTTACAGGTTATATGGATTAAAATGAATTAGTACAAATGTTATATGAAATATATGTAATTGATGTTATAGGATGAATCAAAGAATGAGTATATGAGCTTGAATGCTTATTGATTTTCATCTATGATGACTTGATGATTATATGTATATTGTGGTACTAACCTACTAATATTTTCATATGCTCAGGCATTTGTTAATTAGATTGAATTATGTTATACTTATTTGATTAAATATTGAATAAATGGTAAGTTTAATTCTATATTATACGGGCTTACTAAGCTATAAAGCTTAATCTGTTTCCTTTTCTATGTTTTATAGTGTTTCGGAGGCTCGCACTGGTTGGAAGTCATCGGAGATCAAATCACACTATCTAGCTATCGTTTTGGTACTTATAAGCTTTGTGATTTTGGTTATATGGCATGTATAGGCTAGTTGGTCATATGATGTGTATAAGTCATTTTAGCTATTGAAGATTATAAGATTTGGTATGTTTAAGCCAAGTGATTTGGCTTAACTTGGCATATGTTTTGGTAATGTATGTGTAATGTGATGTGGTATGTTTTGGTAAGTTTAATGATGTGTAAATATTTAAGCAAATGGTCACTTTGATATGTGATGCATAATTCTTTTGGAAATACTTTGTTTGGAATGATATTTAGATGACCAAATGGTTGAATTTTGAGACATATTATGCATAGGATTTTAAGCACAAATGATGTTTGTTTTAAAGTGTACAAATATGTGAGTTAATAAAGATGAATCTAGCATATGCTTGAATGGACATTTGGGTATAACTATGAGCTTTATGTGATTGGTAATAGAATTATTATATTTGATGCTTGTTATGGCTGAATTGGATGCATATATAGGCATTGGTTATATGTGTTTTGGATTGGTATAGGTAAATGCAATTTTGGTGAGAAATGTGGCTTGTAAACTAGCCTAATTTGGTCCACACAAGCATGTGTCTCAGCCGTGTGTGACACACGGTCATGTGTCCCCTGGTGTTTAAAGAGAAAAAAACTCAGTAGCTTCGCACGGCTTCACACGCAGGCGTGTGACTTGGCCGTGTGGCATAAGTCAGTATATGCTACATGTAACGCCCTAAAATTGGGCCTTGAGCTGGGATCGGTTAGAAGGCGGCTTATAAATATGTAATTGTGCTTGAAAATATCACAAATTACATGTTTGCCTTGTTGGCTAAGTAATTTGGAGTGTTTGGGGATGTCTAAGAAGTCCTGGGTTTAAACCAGGGCTTTAGCAAAAATTTTAGTTTTTCCCTTAAGTGAACTTGGCGTTAGGTTGAAGGCCTTATTAATTTTTGTGGGGGATTTATGACACAAGGGTGGTATAGGAGGACTGGGGTTCAAGTCCTGGCGTTTGGAAAGTTTTAAATTTTTGCTCTTTATGGGGATCGATGCTAGCAAGTTGGACTTATGTTTAATTGTGGGTGTTTCATGACGCAAAGAGACCTTGGGGCTTGGTGGCAAGTGGCATGACTTGGCATTGAGGGAACTTAGGTTTGAATCCCATGGCAGGCAAGGGTTGATTATTTTGCTACTTGGGTCGGTAAGAGTTTGAAGTGGATTTGAACTCTGGTTGGTGAGAGTTTGAATCGGTCTTGGAGTTGTTGGAGGAGGGATATGGGGGAGGAAATCATAGGATTTTGAATTAAGGGGGAGTATTACCGTAGTGGGACTTTAGTCACTTGATTTTAGCATTGTGTAGTTGTAGGGAGGTGGTGCCGATTCTCTCTTTTGTATTTCGAGTTTTGGTATCTCTGGGAGCAGGGTTTTTGCGAAGTGACTCTTATTGCCATTTTCTTTTTTAGTTTATTTATTTTACTGCATTCCTATCCAATTCTTTCCTCTAGCTCTCGGTTACACTCTATTTAGACCATTTCTCTTCTTTTATGCCGAATCTATTTTGTTAGCTATTGGCCGATTCTCTTTCACTTCTTCTCTTCTAAATCTCTCCCTTCCTTCCTAATCATTTCACCCCTAAACCGTACACTCCTTCTTACTCATTCAAAGTTCTTCATTGTTTTTCTTATACCTTAAACTGATTACCATATACCTTGGCCGAATATCTCCTTTGTTATTCAGCTTTCATTCTCTGCTTGCATTCTTTACTGACTTTTCTCCCTTTTCTTAAATATTCTATGTGGTCGAACTCTTCACCTTGTTCTACCCTTATCTTCTTCTTCTTTTTCTGCATCAAGGAACCGGATATACCCCTTTGTCCCTCAATCTCTTTTCTCGAAATCAACCGAATCTTTTTCTCTGAATCACTACCAAATCTTTGTTGTTTCTGTACCAAACTACTTCCGTTGTGTTTGTATATGGGTAAGGGGGTGCTAGTGACAAAGTGATGGCTAAAGTGCCGGTTGAGATTGAACGCGTAGTCTTTGTTCCTAAGTTTAAGTGGCATAAAGTGTCAGCGGTTCGAGACTTTTCACTGAGATGCAGAAGGGTGACTACACCAGTCTCTGGATCGAGTAGGCAAATCATAGTCAATTGGTCTGGTCAAGGCAAGTAATAGTCGATTCTTCAGCTAGGTGGTTGGGTTAAATTTCTTTTGATTCTTTGATTGAGTATTGATTGTTGTTTTGTTTGAATAGGTTCTGATGCTTAGGAATTCTTAGTACTCCTTGTGATTAGGTGTGTAACTGTATGCCTTGTTTTGATAATGGGCTGAAAAGCTGGAATTCTGTGTGTAACTCTACCTATATCTAATAGTCGGTGAAAGAGCCGAAACGATGTGTAGTAACTGTATACCCTATTCTAATGGTTGACCAGTCAAAAGCCAATAAAGTATGTATTCCACATTGATTTGATTGTAGATCGGCAAAATACCGATAAAGCTAGAATAACGGTGAATCTTGCCACACGAGCGTGCAAACGCTAGATGATTGAGGCCACGTGGGCCGCGTTGGGCCGAAATAGGTTGTGTGGGCCCAATGGGCCTTTGGGCCCCACATGGATTAAATTCGCATATTATGGTGGATTTTAGGACAAGTTGTGTAGTCCACGTAGTTAGAATCGTTTTGGGCTAAGTGGGAATGTGAGCCAATAGGCTTGTGGGCCCCATATGGTTGAAATGTATGTTATATGGCTACTGTTGGTTTGGAGGGTGTAGTTCATATAGTTGAGGCTATTTATGGGATATATGGGCCACACAAGTGTGTGGGCCCACTTGGGTCGAGTAATAAGCCTTAAGCCTATTTACACCGTTATATCTGTTTAGGTTACTTAAGTCGCTTGAGGCGGCGATGGCTGTTGGGTCGAAATGACCTTGATTTGTAAAATTACTAAAATACCCCTGATTTGTAAAATACTGAAATACCCCTAATTTTTAAAATTACTAAAATACCCCTGATTTGTAAAATTACTGAAATACCCCTGTAAAGTAGAATGATTGAAATACCCCTGTAGGGTAGAATTACCGAAATACCCTTGTAGGGTAGAATTACTGAAATCCCTTGTAAGGTAGAATTATCGAAATACCCCTGTAGGGTAAAATGACCGTTTTGGCCCGTGAGTGTGAAATGACTATTTTGCCCTTGTGGGCAAGTGACTGACTTGGACTATGAACTTGACTGATTTGATTGTGATCGTATGACAGTGTTTTAACTGACGTGACTGTGGTTGCATGATAGGTACGTTTTTAATATATGTTTAAATGACTATTACTAAGCATGGCCATTATGCATACATGTGTGCTGATTGAGCATGACATACACGACATTCTGCATGGGGTTGGGATTGATTGGAAGGAAGTTCTGTGCTAGTGGCTTTGCCACATATTTTGATTCTAGTGGCTCCGCCACATTTTCTGTTATTAGCAGCCTTGCTGCGGTTTTGGTGTGTTGGCTAGGTGGGTCGATTTAATCCCCACAATGTGTGTTGGTTGGTACAGGTGGTGTGCTGGTTGGATTGGGTTGAGATGCATACCCACGCTGTTGCATATCTATTTATGAGATCTGTCACTGTATTGGGCTTAGGCCCATTTGTTCTATTATCTGTTTGGGCTAGGCCCAATTGATTCTGTTATGGGCTGTGACCCAAATGTTATGGTTGTAGGCTTGAGCCCACGTATGTTCTGAACTGGACTATACTGTTACTGTTAAAGGGCTCTGGCCCAGACTGTTTCTGTATCTGTTTATGTTTACTGACTGTGCTTTAGAAAGGGGATTACATACTGAGTTTTCATAAACTCACCCCGTTTATTAACTATGTAGGTAATCCTCAGCGCTAGGAGGATCGGAGTTGCGAGGCACTCGGAGATGGCCACACGACTGCAGTTAATATGTTGGATTTTATATATGTTTTAAATTTTGATTTGGGTTTTAACTTATGTAATAAGGCCCCTCTAGATTTTGTTTTAAGTTTGGGATTTTATTACGCTTTATATCTGTTAGACATAGACGAGTTTTCAAACCAATTCCTGTTTTCAAAAACATACGTTTTAAACTTCTCTACCTCAAATTAGCTTCTGCAACTATAAAGAATTTTAAACGAGATTAATAACATTTTTAAAGGTGATTAACTTTTCAATGAACCACATTTTGAAATTCAACGAGCACAAACTAAGTCTTTACACAAGTTTTTAAATATCAAGAAGGGTTTCAATAAGAATAAGGTTTTCGAAAAACAGTTTAATATGATACACCAGATTTGGGCCTAACTTCTAGGCTGGTTTTGGTGTGTTACACTACAAGTTTGGCACAGCCTAGCACACAGCCTGGTACATGAGCTTGTGTGGCCATTTCGAAGGGCACACGTGCTAGACACACGGGCCTGTAGTTAACCGTGTGACCCAAGTCAGTGAGTTACACAGGGTAAACCACGGTCTGGGACACGACCATTTGATCCCATTTCAAATGTTCACATGGCCTATGACATGGGTGTGTCTACTGGCCGTGTGAGACACACGGCCTAGACACATGGGCGTGTGTCCCCTGTTTGAGAAAAAAATTCTAAATTTCCCAAAGTTATCCTAAGTTAACAGTTTAGACCCGAAGCATTTCTGAAGTATGATTTGAGCTTTAAGAGTACGTATTAGGGGCTTTTGAATATATATATATATATGAATGTTGTATGTGTATAAATAAGAAATGTATGTGAGTTATAGATTAAATGATATGATATGTCTGGTAATGCTTCGTAACCCTATTCCGGTGATGGATACGAGTTAGGGGTGTTACATCCTGAATTAAAAGGGTTAGTAATTTTATTTGATTAGGCATAGAAAATGGAAGACATATGCAATGAAAGAAAATAGACAAAGATGAAATTTTGAAACTCTAGTAAATAGAGTATGACTAGATCATTTCTGATTCCTCCACTAAAGAAGTCTAGAGATGTTCTTAGTCATTTTATTTCTCTGTCAGGGTTTTTGGGAAAAGATAAGCTGAAAATAAGTAACTTGAGATCCCAGACTCCATCAGCAGCTAGTGTTGGCAATGTTCGAATAATGGATAGATCAGTTGTATTCACTGTGGAAAAGCTCATAGAGGTGAGTGTCGACTAAAACTAGACCTTGTATTTTATGTGGTTTCAAGGAACACTGGAAACAAGATTGACTGAATTGGGTGAATTGAAACAAAAATCAGAGTGTGAAATCTATAGCCATTCCTTAGGAAGTAGACAATCGAGAAATAGTGGTAATGCAGAAAACAACCAAGTTGAGACTAAAGATATGGTTGTCATCTCTGAAGGTCGAGTGTTTTCCAACTATTCAAAATTATGAGGGGACCGCTACACCAGATGTTAATACTAGTACATTTCTTTAATTCAGTATTTTTATATAATAGTTTATTAATGTTAAATCTTTACATTTTTATAGTTACACTGCATTTGAAACCAAAAGGAAATGCTAATAGTGTTGATTGTATATGATGTTAGAGTAACAAACCTATTAGGTCAGTATGTTATCACCACTGAGATATGTAGGAATTGTTCATCGAGAATACGAAATTATGAATTCTATGCTAATCTAATGTTATTACAATTGATAAATTTAATATACGAATTGATTGACTTGGTGCAATATGGTAGAAACTGTAAACAGAAGTGAATTATATTGATGACATCCTAATTTACTCAAGAACAAAAAAGGGACAAGATCAACATCTGAGATCTGTATTGCAAAATTTACAAGAAAAGAAGTTGCATACAAAATTTATCTAATGTGAATTTTGACTCCTAGAAGCAAGACTTATGAAGTATGTAATATTTGCTAAAGGTATTCGTATTTATTTGGACAAAGGATCATCAAGTCTGATGTACAAAACTCTGAAGAATATACAAAAGTGCACAATTTTGAGACTAGTTGGGAATTTTAGACAGTTTGTTAAGGATTCCCAACGACTGCATTACTGATAATGAGGCTATTATAGAAAAATGTTAGTTTTAATGAGACAGAAAGAAATAAACAAAGTTTCAGTCGATTGAAGCCTATGTTAACAGAAGCTTCAGCATTGACTTAGCTTGAAACCAAGCAGGTAATTGTTGTTTTGATTGATATTCTGCTTAACGGCCTCAATAAAATATTTTATGTAGTAAGGAAAGGTATTTGTTTATGCTTCTTGACAATTTAAGCCACTCAACTAGATTTGCCCTGCACTTAATCTAGAAGTATTTGTTGTTATAAATTACTGTTGACTATGGAATGTAATGATTTTATTTCTGGGAACTTGAAAATTAAATTCATATTTCTACGGAAATTCAAGAATTTTAGAAAGTTGATCCAAAGTTGCTAGTTAAACGACTTGTTAAAAGTGATCAGACTTCAGAGTATAGTGTTATTAATAATGAAATTTTTTATTTTTGGGACTGTTTATGTGTGTTGAAAGATTTGGATCTGAAATGAGATAATTTGTGTGAGACTCATTTTAGTACTTATTCATTTTAGCAGAGTAATATTAGAATGCATAGTTTTATGTAATAGTTATGCTAGTTGTAAGCATAAAAGAGAGATTTAGAATATGGGACAATTGTCTGAGACATCAACAAGCTTATGCTAAGCATCAAGTTATGTCAAGTTTGTTACAACCTGTGATGATTTTGCATTAGAGATGGGATCAAGTCATTATGGACTTTGTATCAGGTTTATCGCTATCACTGAAAAATAAAGACACAATATGGGTTATTGTTGACAGACTCACAAGATCCATACATTTCATTTCGGTAAGAACAAATTACTCACTTGAGAAATTAACTAAAATCTTTGCATCATAACAATTGCCAATTTTGTATTAAATGGTATCATATAAAGCTTTATACATTTGTAATTGTAGAACTTCATTATGTTCGGTTTAATTAAATGAAAAGAAGCTAGTTGGAACGAATTTGTTCAGAGAGACCAAAGATAATGTCCATATTATTTGAAATTATTTAAAGGCCACTTTTGATCGTCAAAATTTGTACAGTGATATAAAAAGAAAAGGACATCTAGTCTCAGATTGGTGGTAGTGTATTCTTGAAAGTCTTATCTTTAGAAAAAGATTCTACAGTTCAGTAACAAAGTAGAACTTAAACCTAGGTTCATAGGACCGTATGAAATTATCGAGAGAATTGGACCAGTGGCTTGCAGGCTAGCTTTGCCTCCGGAACTTGAATAGATTCACAATGATTTTCATGTTTCTATGTTACATCAATGTAGATCGGACCCTTCCCATATGATTTCTCGCGACAAAATAGAATTACAACCTGACTTGTCATATTCAAAAGAACCAGTCAAGATATTAGCATAGAAAATAAAAGAACTACTGAACAAACGAGTACCATTAGTGAGAGTTTTGAGACACAGACACGGCAATAAGGAGGCTATGTGGGAAACCAAAGAGACTATGAGATCACAATATCCAAATCTATTTGCAGGTAAGAAATTTCAAGGATGGAATTTTCTAAGGGGGAGAGTTGTAACAACCCATTTTTCAGTTGTAACGGAAACAACAATTTCAAAACCCCTTATTCCAATGATCTAGTTAGTAAATATTATTTACTAATATTTACGAGTTTATTATCATGTTATATCAGATTTTGAAGTGATAATTTGTTAATTGAATGGTTAGTTTAAGAACAAGTGGTTTAACCCTAAACTAGTGATTTTGGAAATTGAGGTATCAGGATCTCATTTCCATAAATTAAGTTCGTAAATATTTTTATTAAATATTTATAGAGTTATTGTATAAGTGAATTAGATTTTTTATAAGTAATTTTGTCAATTTAGTGATAAATTAAGGTATAAGGACTAAATCGTAAAAATTAATTCTATAGATTTCAATTAGTTATAAAGCTTATAATTATTTAACCACAAATAAAAGATAGTGGTGGTTGATGTATGATTTTTAAGTGAAAATATGTTAAATTATAATATTTTGTTAAAAATATTAAAGCATAAACACTAAGTCATCATCTTCATTCTTACCTCTCACCACTGTTTCTCTATTTTTGAAGCTAAAGAAACATTTGGCCAAGCTGATCATCTATGCATGGTAAGGTTTTTGAAACCCATTTTTCATAAATTTATGTTTTTGAGATCGTTGTAGCTTAATCTAACTATCTCGAGGATTAAATCATAAAACTATTAAAGTTTTGAAATGTTTTCATTGATAGTTTTTGATTTTTTTTTGTTGTTAAATGGTTTGATTTGAAGCGTAGAAATGAAATATGACTAATTTGTAAAGTAAAATTTGTTCATTTTGAGTATAGAGACTAAAATGTGAATATGTCAAAATTCATATGAAATTTTTATAATTATTGTATTTAGAGGGCTGTATTGGGATGAGATTAAAGCCAGATTAAAAGTTTGGGGTTTAAATTTGATAGATATAGCTATTTCGACTATAGGGACTAAATTGGATAAATGACAAATTTTATGGCACGTTTGAAAAAAAGAAATTGAATTAATATATGGTTAGAATAGGTTGTTTTAAGATGTTTGAAATTGATAAATTGAATTAAATTATATTATAGATTGAGATTTGGACCAATCAGTAGATAAATGCAAAACAAGGAAAAATTGTGGAATAGTCCTCGAAGTCGTGTTTGTGGCTATTTTGGTTAGGTAAGTTCGTATGGAATTACTTTATTAAGTTTTGATATGATTCTTTTATTTCGTTTGACTACTAGTTAGAAATTTTATATATATAAAGTTTCGGCATCAAATAGATCAAATCATAAAATAATGAAATATATGATAAAATGAATAGATGTGCAGTAAGGGATGATTGTGGAATTGTTATATAATTCTATGATATGTGTACGATGCTTATTTCAATTAATTCATGTTTATGTTGGGTTATATGTATATTGTGTGTGATTAAGTTCTTGTAAAATAATGACTTAGATATTGAAAGGATTAAATTGTGAAATGAGATATAGTTTGATAAATGTGAATGAATGTGAGAATGTATAAGGTTGAATTACATGTATTTAAAAATGTTCAAAGGATTGGAATGAAATGAATATGAATTTGGAGGCCTGTGTGAACTTAATGAATAGCTAGGGTAGAAATGACATGTCATTAGAGTTATTATAGTTTTGAGTGTTGGTCTTGGGTGTTTTACCGATGGCTAAGGTCCTGCATTCGTTGCTGATCTTCACAGCTTGTGTGAGAATCATCAAGTAAAAGTTAACATCCTGACCCACAACTCGTGTGAGCATATACAGTCACAACTCATATGAGTAATTACAGTAATAACTCATGTAAGCAATCTTATCCCGTGATCCAAAGTAAATTTACTATAGTTTCCTGGGTGAAAGTAGTAATTAAATTAATACAATATGAGTAAAAATATTAAATGTGAAATCGGTTGTTATATGTATGAGTTGAGAATGGTTTGGATGTGATATGAATAAAAAATTTTGTATATACTGTAACATCCTAAACCTGGCCTAGAAGTTTAGACCGAATTCAGAATGCTACATTGATCACCGAAGTGATCATGAAAAAATTTTACAAAAGCAAGTCAACCTTAATTTCTTTTCTAAAACCATATAATAATTTACAAACCCGTTAGTAAAAATTGCAGATAAGTTTATTATAAAACCGAAATGAAACGAATGAATAAAAGTTTAAAATGAAAATTGTACCACAGTATTATAAAACCTTATAGTTCAATAACTAGATATATAAGAATAAATTGAAAAACATAAACTGATAGTCCAATTTGTCAAAACTGTCTGAGACCTCCGCATACCGAGTCCAGCATCAAAATTCAAAAAGATACTTGAAAGGGGAAACAGAAGAGGGGGTAAGTTACACGAGCTCAGTGTGAGATCAAACTGACTATTTACAGAACCAGAAATAGAAAGCAGTTTAGAAACGGAACTTACTTACAAAGCTATATAGAACCAGTTGGTACATTCAAAACCAACGTACCAGTAGTTAGCAATATTTAGAGCATATTAAAAACACACTCGGACACACAATCGCAAGTACCATTCAGTCACAGTAACAATAATTCTCAATCAGTCACACAATCACAATAACTATTCAGTCAGACAGTTACAATCAGATAGTCTAACACGCAGAACTGTCGAACAGATAACCAGAACATACATACAAAATCAGATGGTAAACTCGAGATAAAAGTCTTGACAGTTAGTAATGATTCACACATATCAAATCACAATCAGTCACAAGTTTTATTTAGTTAGATAGATACAATCAGAGTTTATCACTCAGAACAGTTAACAAATGCGTATGAATGCAGTTGAAATATAAAACCCACCCATCCAGCCAACACTCCTCTCTGTCCATCCCTACACTTTCTGTAGGGCCTAAAACACCCACCCAGCCCTACATTTTCTGTGATGTCATCCCGAGTTGTCTGGCAATGATGGCCATCAGTAAGTCCATGTCCCTCTGGGTATTGGGACTGCCCACGACCCTCTCGGTATTAGGCTAATAGTAAGTAGATAAACTACCAGAAAAGTCAATAATAATATGCTGCAAAGCTGACGTATAAGCTATACAGTGCCATGCGGTAAACCACGGTACAGATGTACAGTTGAACTGCTAGAACAGATAATGGTACTTAGCATAGCTAATGTACATGCGGTAAAGTACAATGTGGTAAACCACTATACTGGTAAATTATAGCTATGCTGCTAGATCAGTTAATGGTACGTAGCATAGCTAACGTACATGTTGTACAGTGCAGTGCAGTAATTCGCTGTACAGTCCAGTTGCAGTAAAACTGCTAGTTTAGTTCAGTTACAGTCTTTCTTCTCTTCAAAATCCCACCCAAAAATTACTTTATGCATATGTATGTGTACAGGCAACAAACAGTATCAGAATACAAATTACAGACTGTCATTTAGAGTCAAGCATTCACATCCAGTCAGTCAGTTACAGAATTACTCACCCAGTCATAATTTGCACACATTACACAATCAATCACAAACCAATCACAGTTCATACACACACGGATCACATAGGTATAGTTACAGAGGTCTAGTCACCCTCACTAAAGCCTAGCTAAGGGTTGGAACACACAAAGTTACAATTAGGCTCTAACTCGACCTAAAACAAAAACTGGCGAAATAGGGCCACAGGCTTGTGTGCTCCAACCGTATGGAGCAATCTAGGCCGGGTGGGGCCCAAACGCTTGTGTGGACCGTGGCACACGGTCGAGTAGTAGAGGCACATGCCCGTGTGATACAGAGACACGGTCGTGTTATGGAGGTGCCACTATCCAATTTCGCTTAAATCAAGTGCAAGGTAGACATGACTGTGTGAAGGTCTCACACGCCCGTGTGCCCACCAGACACGACCGTGTGTCCCAAAACACATGCCCGCATGGAATCCCTAAATCTTAAAATCAGTTACACGATCGTGTGGCTAGGCCATGTGACACTAAATCCCTGAATTCCTAATTCCCAATTACACATACTCGTTTGACCAGAGGACATGGTCGTGTGAAAATCAATAAAATCCCTAAATCAGCCACACGACCGTGTTGCCAGGCCGTGTGGCTCCCAATTCGGCTCGAAAACCCTAATTCCCAATGTCACACGACCATGTGACTCGACACACACCCGTGTGGCCCCGAAGAGGTCACGAAACCACCCTGAAACAACCCTAAATTCGCTATTCTAGCCACCTAAACCATTTCCAACTTTAGTATTATCAAATGTATGATAGAAAGTGAAGTTTTCCCCTCACTTCCAACGTCTAAAACCCAAAAACTTCAGGTTAACACACACTCTCAAAATACGAAATCAAACGTTTGCAAAGTAAAACTAATAAACAGAAATTGCGTACTCATGGTTCAAATCTCACACCTATTTTTACGACCGGAATAGGCGACGGAGAAGAGACAATTGAAAATCCGTAGACAAAACATTTCCAAAAGCATAGAGAAAAGCCGATAGAACGATGAGAAGAAGAGGAGAAGAAACGTGAAAAAAAATAAGTACAAATAAAAAAACAAAAGAAAAAAAACCAAATAAAATAAAAATATTCTACTAATTAATTACAAAATAAAACTATATAATTGTTTTAATCTTCAAAATGCACATGTAAAGACTCGAACCCATAACCTTGAGGTTCACTAACCTTCACTTAACCACCAGACCAGCAGGCCCATTTTGTGACTAGATTGCACAACTTAACTTATATGTGAAACCTCCTCACTGACCCTATGCTCAAAACTAAAAAAGTTCCAAGCCCAAAATTTGGGGCGTTACAATTCACCCCTCCTTAAAGAAATTTCGTCCCCAAAATTTCCAACTAACAGAACAGTCATAAATCATTCCACTACGCTCCTGCTGCGCACTCTAATCCCAGGACATTATCGCACTTAATTTGAACTTAAGACCTCTTACACACACCCAGAACACATAACCGCTGAAGTAGATACACAGTTGTCACACACAATTACTACACACCCAATCAACACACCGAAACATTTACCATCATACCTGACTTAATATCGTCAAGAGCACTCTCGAATCCTATGCTTTGTGTAACAGCCCGAATTAAGGGCTAGTCAGAATAGTGGTTTTGAGACCACAAATCCAAGGTAGAATTAAATATTTCATGATTATTTTTAAGTTTATGATATGATTGCATGATAGTGAGAAAATTCCATGAAGGAATTTTTATGAGATAATGATTAAATTATCCTTTAGGACTAAATTGCAAAAGTTGCAAAATATGAGTTTCTAGAAGTTTTAAGATGAATTGGCATTAGAAAAAAATTATTAGAAGTCCCTATTTAGCAATTAGACCATTTATTAACATGATGGACAAAAATGCCCAAGGAAGGAAAATTTTCTCAAGAAAGGGCATAAGGGCATTTTCGTCATTTGGATAATTAATGAAATAAAAAGGGAAAAATAAGTCAAAATGTGCTCATCTTCTCCATGTGATTCCTAAAATTTCAAGGAACTCCATAGTTAGGGTTTACGTAACACCCCAAACCCGACCCAGACGTTATGGTCGAATCTGGCAACGTCACATTGAAGGGAGAAACGTGAAATTCGATATTTGAAAACTTCGGGACCATTTGGTCAAAAAACGTTTTTAAACTGTAACTTCAAAACGGGTTTTCTCTCTAAAGCATACAACATTTGTTAAGTTATTAGCTATTACAACGAAATGTCATTTGAAAATCCAAATTAGGATAAGCCTCTTTGTAAATATGTTAAGCATCGATTAAACCATGTGTTTAACGAAAAACTAGGTCTTGAGTAATATTATTATACTTACGATTTACAATGGAAGTTTTTCTTACAAAATGTTTGTATATTTACTTTCGATTATAAAACATTATTTTTATTTTTAAAACCCGTGACCCAAAACTAGTAGTTAGGAATTTAAAACGAAATAAACCCAAAATGAAAATAAATCCAGATAAAGACCTTATTACAACGAAAACCCAAATAAAGAAAAATATAATTAAAAATAAAATAAAGTACTAAAAGTTTTAACTGTCCATAGTGTGGCACCTCCGAGTCCTCTGGTACGTCGATCTGCCTTTCACTAAGGATTACCTGAAAAATTAAAAAGATGGGTGAGTTTACGAAAACTCAGTGTGTACTACCCCAACAAACAAATAGCATGTATCACATCAATCTGGGCCTAAGCCCATTAGAGTAACGGTGGCAATTGGGCATGAGCCCGCAACAGCCTCGGTTGGGCCTTAGCCTATATCAATATCAGAATCAGAATATGCAATGCATAAAAACCCAACCAACCCTACACCCCGTCTCCTATCCAACCCTACACTCCTGTAAGGATTAAATCGACCCACCCATCCCTACACTCCCAATGTAGCATCGGCTAAGGCACTAACCAATATCGCAACAGAACTGCCAATCACATAATCAGCTTTAAGCCATTGGTGGATCCACAATGGTCTCGTGTGACCCGTTCGACCCTTAACAAATTGATTACTTCCTCCAATTAATGAACCCATCCCCATGTAGTATAATGTCACATATAAATGCAAATATAATATCAGAGAGCATACAAAATTAGTCACATATCATGTAAGGGTATTTTAGTTATTTTGCCCTTTAAGGGCATAACGGTCATTTCTCAATTAAGGGTTTGGGTACACTTACCAACCCGTCCATAGGTCCACAGTCGTCTCGCACGACTCATGCAACCTTTTGCAATCCAAACGTACAGTTGGGCCCAAAGCCCATTATAGGCCCGAGTGGGGTCCACATGCTCGTGTGGCCCGCCAGGCCCAAAACTACCATTGACCATGTGAACGACATGGCTGGGCTCATTATTTCCCATACGTCCATGGAATTCGCACGTGTAGGGCCCACAAGCTCATTGGGCCCATTTTGCCTAAAAATGGCCCTAAGCCCATGAGATCGCTCATGGTGACTCTGTCATTGTATCGACTTTTCCACACGAGCGTTCATTCACCCGTGTAGCAACTGTTGCCGTACTATTTGGCTTTTTGGCATTTCAGCTTTTCACCATTCTACGATCTATTAGTGTGAGTATACACCTCGTTCACGAGACGTGCTACGAATCCCCTAGCAACGAACCTACATTATACAGGACTAACAGTCACTCACCCGATCAACAAAGTTATCCTCCTTTCCACAACATAAACTGAAACCACACTAATACATACCTTAATCGATTAAACCTTGTTAAATCCTCTCTAATTGTTAACAAAGATTAAACCCCTTGACGGATTCTACATTACATTAAGCCTTGTTAAAAGAGATTGTATAATCATGTGGTTAAATCCACACTTGACAGTTTACAAGGCCATCAAGAGTATTCGGCCTCCAACCATAACAAGGCAAGAACACTTACTGTGGTCAAGAACTAAGAGTAGGATGTCGATTGCTTCAAGTCGCTTGCCCATCTATCAAACCTAGAGAAAACCTAGGTACCAACCAACATCAGACTCAGAGAAAAGAGGGAAGATTCGGCAGAAGGGAAAACAATAATACCAGCAACGAAAACCAATTAAAAGGAGTCAATATTACTTATACTCGATCTCGGCAAAAAGAGGAGTAGAAAATGCAACCTTATGATAGGAGAAAAGAAGTGAGAACAGATTTGGCAACAGTTGATAGAGGGAGAGTAGGGAGTATTCGGCTCTTACACACTTAATGATCAAAAGAAGATAGCGTTGAGGAAAAAGGGAAATTCGGCTCAAAAGAATGTAGTTGACAGAAAAGGAAATTCGGCTATGAGAGATTAATGGGGAAAGTAGAAGAGAAGGGTGTCTTGCCCAAGCAGAGAAATAATGTAGAAGAAGAGGGCCACGGTTTGGAAGAGAAAAAAGGAACAATATTCGGCACAAGAAAGAAAAAAAGAGAGAGAGGTGTAATCGGCCAAAGGTATTTGAAGAATACAATATAGAAATGCCCGAATGGTGCCCTCACAAATTCGGCTAGGCTTTGTACCCTCACAAATTTGGGAAGTGACAGAAAGGAATAACAAAAACTCACCACATCCCTTGCTATAATCATCCTAAGAGAATGGTAAAAGAGGAAAACCAAACCGAAAGTAGTAGAGAACACTAATACTCAGGCACCCCAAAGTCAAAATTCATGAGAACAAGAGTCCTCATTCGGTACTACTTCCCTCAATCTCTCATTCCATAATTTCCTCCTACAAAAGCTCTCATAATCTCTCCACAACCAAAACATTTGAACTCCATTCCAACCACCATCCAAATCCCTTGATTCACTCTTCATTATCCTTCCTAAAATCCCTTCTCCAACCTCCCAAGACTGATTCAAACTTTCTCCATCAGTGTTCGATTCCAACTCCACTACTTGCTCAGCAAAGGAGTAAAATAAATACTTCTTTGAGCAGGGAGTGACTCGAACCCAGTCCCTCTTTAAACAGAGAACACGCCACCTACCACTGCACCCTAGGCTCTTCTTTTATCAATTTTTACCCATCAAAATTTAAGAAGCATACAACCTAGAGTCAGGGTTCCCCTAGTGCTGTAAACAAAAATTTTCCAAAAGTTAGGGCTTGCACCCAGGGCTTCCCAAAGACCCCCAAACACTCCAAAACCACTAACCCAACAGTGTTATCATGCATTTTATGCCACAACACTCAAAAATTAAAAGCTTAGATTTTTAGAGCGTTACAACTTTACACCCTAAAAGAAATTTCGGCATTGAAATTTACCTGATTAAAACAGATAAGCGTATTATTGTCGCATTGCCTCTTCGGGCTCCCACGTGGCCTTTTCAGAATTGTAGTTACGCCAAAGCACTTTAACCAACGAGATAGATTTTTTTCTCAGCACCTTCACCTCACGGTCCAATATCTGCACTGGTTCCTCCTCAAAAGTAAGGCCTGGCCTAACCTCAATCTCCTCGGTCGAGACCACATTCGTGGGATCAGAATGATATCGCCTTAGCATTGAAACATGGAACACGTTGTGAATTTGGTCCAACTCTGAGGGTAATTCAAGCTGATAGGCAACTGGTCCCACATGATTTAATACCCAGTAAGGCCCAATAAATCTAGGGCTTAACTTGCTCTTACGACCAAACCTTAGTATTTTCTTCCACGGGGAGACCTTAAGAAACATGAAGTCCTCTACAGAATACTCAATCTCTTGGTGTTTAAGATCAGCATATGATTTTTGCCTATCCAATGCCTCTTTCAATTGATCCAGAATCAATTTCACTTTATCCTCAATATCAGTAACTAACTCTGGCCCTAGAACTCGCCGCTCACCCAACTCAGTCCAACATGTAGGAGTCCGACACCTACGACCATATAACGCTTCATACGGTGCCATCCCAATACTCGACTGATAGCTATTATTATACGCAAATTTGGCTAACGGTAAATAGTCCTCCCAACTACCTTGGAACTTGATTACACAACCCCTTAACATATCCTCTAGTATCTGAATCACCCTCTCCGACTGACCATCTGTTTAAGGGTGGAACGCAGTACTGAAGTCCAGTCTTGAACCCAGTGCCTCGTGTAACTTCTTCTAAAACTGAGACATGAAACGAGGATCTCTGCTAGATATTATGGAGATCGGTACCCCATGCAGTCTTATAATCTCGACCACATATAACTTAGCCAGCTTCTGTAATGAGTAATCAGTTCGGACCGATATAAAATGGGCAGACTTAGTTAACTGATCTACAATAACCCATATCGAATCTTTCTTAGTAGGCGTCAAAGGCAGCCCACTAACAAAGTCCATAGTTACCTTCTCCCACTTCCAAAGTGGAATCTTAACTGGCTGAAGTAATCCTGAAGGTAACTGATGTTCTGCCTTGACTTGCTGGCATGTCAAACACTTACTCATGAACTCAGTAACCTCGCGTTTAAGTCCTGGCCACCAATATAACTCACGGAGGTCTCGATACATCTTATTCCCACTGGGATGCTTAGCATAAGGACTACTATGCTCTTCCCAAAGTATAGACTGCCTTAAATCAGTATCCCCCGCTACGCAAACTCTTCCACGGAAGCACAGTACCCCTTAACTATTCAATCCAAAGTCTGAAGTTTTCCCATTCTTAACCTATCGGAATCGAGGACCCAGAGTCTCATCTATCAACTGTTTATCTTTAATATGCTCAATCCACAATAGCTTAACTTGAAGCTTAGCTAGCAACTACCATCGTCAAACAAACTCAAGCGGGAAAACATAGCCCTTAGGTCAGACATAGCCCTACGACTATTCACTATATAGGTAATGTCTCTAAGTTTTCAGTGCAAATACCACTGCAGCCAACTCTAAGTCATGGGTTGAGTAATTCACCTCGTGAGTCTTAAGCTGGTGCGATGCATATGCAACTACTTTACCCTCTTGCATTAATACACAGCCCAAACCAACGTGTGATGCGTCACTGTAAACAACAAACTCTTTCCCAGGCTCTGGCTGAATCAAAACAGAAACATTTTTAAATTTCTCAAAGATTTCTTGCTGTCTAACAGTCCAATTAAATGGTTCCCCTTTATGCAGTAACTTAGTTAGGGGTGCAGCAATCAATGAAAACCCCTCGACAAACCGTCTATAGTACCCTACCAGACCTAGAAAACTTCGAATCTCGGACACTATCTTAGGTGGTTTCCAGTCCAGCACAACCTCAATTTTCTGAGGATCAACCCTAATCCCCTCAATTGAAATCACATGACCCAAAAAAGTGACTTCTCTCAACCAGGGTTTGCACTTGCTAAATTTGGCATACAGTTGCTTCTCTCTCAAAATCTGTAAAACTACTCAAAGCTGTGTATCATGTTCATCTTCGGTTCTTGAATAAACAAGGATATCGTCTATAAACACTACCACGAACCGGTCCAGATAGGGTTAGAACACTCAGTTCATGAGGTCCATGAAAATAGCTGGTGCATTCGTTAGCCCAAACAACATCACAAGAAACTCGTAGTGACCATAACGAGCCCTAAATGCTGTCTTGTAGAAATCTGCCTCCTTAACCCTCAGTTGATGGTACCCTGAATGGAGGTCAATTTTGGAGAAAACTGAGGCTCCTCGTAACTGATTGAAAAGATCGTCTATCCTCGGTAGAGGGTACTTATTCTTGATGGTCAGCTTATTCAATTCCCGATAGTCGATACACATTCACAAGGACCCATCCTTCTTTTTTACAAATAAAATCGGTGCTCCCTATGGAGACTCACTCAGTCTAATGAATCCTAGGTCCAGTAACTCTTGAATTTGAGCTTTAAGTTCCATCAGCTCTTTTGGTGCCATTCTGTAAAGGGCGATAGACACCGCAGCTGTACCAGGTAAAAGCTCGATTCCAAATTCAACTTCTCGGTTGGGAGGTAACCCAGGTAGCTCATCAAGAAAAATATCAGAAAATTCTTTAACTGTTCTCAAATCCTTGACAGTAAGACCCTCAAATTTCAAATTACTAATGTAGGCTAAATACGCCTTACAGCCTTTGCGAACCAACTTCTCGGCCCTTAATGTCGAAATTATATTTGACAAACAATCCCGATGTTCCCTAATCACCACCACCTCCTCATACTCTGTAGTTCTTAGTATCATGCCTTTCGTAGCATAATCCAGAGTTGCCCAGTGCTTTACCAGCCAATCCATGCCCAAAATTAAATCAAATTCACCAAAAGGCAATTCTATCAAGTTCGCTAAAACCCCTTGGACCACTAAAGGCACATCCCTAAATAGCTTGTTCACTTTCATTGACTGACCTAGAGGACTCAACACAGTGACCTTATTTACAGTAATTTCATACATATCACCCAAAGTCTCAGTTATAGGGCATGCAATGTACGAATATGTCAACCCAATGTCAATCAATGCAGTATAAGGTACTTCATAAATAAAGAACGTACTGGTTATCACATCCAGGGCGTCTCTGTCCTCTCGGTGACGAGCAGCATAGACCAAAGCTGGCTGCCTTACCTCAATATGTCCTGTACCTCTCCCCAGCCCTCTAGACCACGTCCCAAACCATTTCCACCCCTGGCCTGACTACGGCCTCCCGGTGGCTATATATTACCCCTACCAGTATATTGCATCTACTCCGGCCTTCTGGGACATTCCCTGATATGGTGCTCTATCAGTTCGCAACTCAGATAAGCTCCCGTCCTCCTCCAGCACTCACCTATATGGCCTTTTCCACAAACACCACAAGGTGGTACCCCAATAGCAGCAATAGGGGGCCCAGCTCTGACTAGCCCATCGACTCTAGCCCTTTTCTTAGGCCTCTGCACAGAACCGTAAGGCTTTGAATACCTTTTATTTTTGCCCCTTTCTCTTTCTCAGTTTAGGCGCTCAGTGTGCTTCACATCCTCAGCGATTTTTACTTTCTCCACCAATGCTGCAAAATCTCACTCCCTCTGTGGAGCTATCAATACCCGAACACTATCCCTGAGGCTGTCCTCTAACCGAACACAGCGTTCATCGTCTATTGCCACCATCCCTTTAGCATAGCGACTAAGTCGTAAGAACTCCGCCTTGTACTTAGCCACAGTTCTATCCCCCTAAGTCAAGTTCAAGAATTCTCTTCTCCGAGCATTCACATAACTTGCACCCACATATTTCCCTTGGAACGCCTATTTGAAGAACTCCCAAGTTTCCAAGTCAGGCTGAGTGCCTTCTTTCGCGGTAAGCCACCATTGATAGGCTTTCTCTTGTAGCAACAACACTGCACCTTTTAGTTTTTGCTCGAGAGTGCAGTCAATGTCATCCATTATTCTTTCTATACCTTCCAACCAATATTCGGCCACATTAGGGTCTACTCCAGCGATACCCTTGAAGATCTCCGCCCCATTCGACTAGAGCCGCTCTGAAATAGACCTTCAGCTCCCAATACCAGTGTTGGGCCCAATGATCCTTTCCAAAATCCTCAACATTACTTGGGACAATGCGTCATCCCCAGCTACCCAATCGTACGACCCTATCTCAGCTACCGGTGAAGCCAGTGCTTCTCTTTCCTCAACATTGGGTATGTGACCTGATGCCGAAGATTCAACCCTAGCACTTCTACGGCCTCTGCCGCAGCCTCTTGTATCTCTTCCATGAGTACCTCTAGTGCTCATTTTCACTTTGCAAGTTATCTGAATTAGGAATTTTATGCACACTAGTTATAGTTTCAGTATTTAGAACAGATGTTTTATGAGAGTAGTAGTTAAAAGTTGTTTTCACAGTCGTAGGCTCACTACAGTCTTAGCTTCCTACGGTTTTCAGTTTACTCTAGCTAAAGAATCTCAGTATAGCCTGTTATCTAAAGTAATCCCAGTAGCTATCTATAGAATAATAGTTTAAAATAGATTTTAGTATCAAAAAGACTTACTTAGTTCGACGCCAGAGACTCGGTGTGCCACACAATAAAATCCTTCAAACTTACTTCAAAATCATTTGTAAACAACTTAAAAATCCCGAAAACTTAAGCCCATTCACAATCGAGTTTTGCAACTTGGCTCCAACACCACTAAATGTAACACTCCAAACCCGGCCCAGATGTTATGGCTGAATCTGGCGGCGTCACATTGAAGGGAGAAATGTGAAATTTGATATTTGAAAACTTCGGGACCATTTGGTAAAAAAAGGTTCTTAACCGGTAACTTCAAAATGGGTTTTTCTTTAAAGCGTACAACATTTGTTAAGTTATTAGCTTTTACAATGAAATGTCGTTTGAAAATCCAAATTAGGATAAGCCTCTTTGTAAATATGTTAAGCATCGATTAAACCATGTGTTTAATGAAAAACTGAGTCTTGAGTAATATTATTAAACTTACGATTTACAACGAAAGTTTTTCTTAGAAAACGTTTGCATATTTACTTTTGATTATAAAATGTTGTTTTTACTTTTAAAACCCGTGATCGGAAACTAGTAGTTAAGAATTTAAAATGACATAAACCTAAAATGAAAATAGATTCAGATAAAAGCCTTATTACAATGAAAACCCAAATAAAGAAAAACGTAATTAAAAATAAAATAAAGTATTAAAAGTTTTAACTGCCCATAGTGTAGCCCTCTCCGAGTCCTCTGGTATGTCAATCCGTCTTTCACTAAGGATTATCTGAAAAAATTAAAAAAAGGGGTGAGTTTATGAATACTTAGTGTGTACTACCCCAACAAACAAATAGCATGTATCACATCAATCTGGGCCTAAGCTCATTACAGTAGCGGTGGCAATTGGGCCTGAGCCCGCAACAGCCTCGGTTTGGCCTTAGCCCATATCAATATCAGAATCAAAATATGTAATGCATAAAAACCCAACCAACCCTACACTCCATCTCATATCCAACCCTACACTACTGTAGGGATTAAATTGACCGACCCATCCCTACATTCCCAATGTAGCACCAGTTGCGGCACTAACCAATATCGCAGTAGAGCTGTCAATCACATAATTGGCTTTAATCCATTTGTGGATCCACAGTAGTCTCGTGCGACCCGTGCGACCCTTAACAAATCGATTACTTCCTCCAATTAATGAACCCATCCCCATGGAATATAATGTCACATATAAATGCAAATATAATATCAGAGGGCATACAAAATCAGTCACATATCGTGTAGGGGTATTTTAGTCATTTTTTCCTTCAGGGGCATAATGGTCATTTCTGAATTCAGGGTCTGGGTACACTTACCGACCCACCGTAGGTCCACAGTCATCTCGCACGACTCGTGCAACCTTTTGCAATCCAAATGTACAATTGGCCCAAAGCCTATTATGGGCCCGAGTGGGGCCCACATGCTCGTATGGCCCGCTAAGCACAAAACTACCCTTGGCCATGTGAACGACATGGTCAGGATCATTATTTCCCACACGTCCATAAAATTTACACGTGTGGGGCCCACAAGCCTATTGGGCCTACACGACCCATTTCGGCCCATTTGTCCTAAAAATTGCTCTAAGCCCATGAGATCACTCATGGTGGCCTACTTTTTTACACGAGAGTTCTTTTGCCCATGTAGCAACCGTTGACGTACTATTCAGCTTTTCAACTTTTCGGCATTTTGGCTTTTCCCCGTTTTACGATCTATTAGTGTAAGTACACACCTGGTTTATGAAACGCGCTACAAATCCCCTAGCAACGAACTTACATTATACAGGACTAACAGTTAATCACCCGATCAACAAAGTTATCCTCCTTTCCACAATATAAACTGAAACCACACTAATACATACCTTAATCGATGGAGCCTTGTAACACCCCAAACTCGGCCTAGATGTTATGGTCGAGTCTGGCGTGTCACACTAAAGTGCTTTTTGAAAACTTAATCTTGTTGATAAAAACTCGTTGATGGTTAAAGCCTCTAAGATAATTTTGAAATCATTTTAGTCATTTGTTAATCATTTCAAGTTATCATTTCTTTTAAAACATTGTTTGTTGCGGAAGCATTTTTAAAAATTGTTGCAAAAATATGGTTTTGAAAATAGTTAACCCTTTTATGAAATCCAGCGTTCCACTTTTATTAGTTAAGTATCAGTGTAAATAATTAAAGCCCAAAGTAAAACAATTTAAGTTCAATAACACCTTATTACATAATCAAAAACCCAAATAACATATTTATTATTCAAAAGCTAATATAAACCAGTACAGATGTGTGGCCACCATCGAGCTCCTCACAGCACAGAACCGCCTAATGTTGGGGACTACCTGTACAGTTAAACAACAGGGTGAGTTTACGAAAACTTAGTGTGTAATCCCTAATATAAAAAAATAGTCAGACATACAGAATGCAGTAACGGTCTGGGCCTGAGCCCATTACAGAATAGTATCAGGTGAGCCTTAGCCCATTACAGAATCAGAAATAGAATTAGGCTGGCCTAAGCCCAATGCTCAATAAACAGAGCAGAAATGCAACAGAAGTCCCACCCCAATCCAACCAACACACCACTCTATCCCGCCAGTCACACCATATGGGGGTAAAATCGACCCACCCATCCAAATACACCAAGATTAGCACCAGTTGCGGCACTAATCAATATTGTAGCAAAGCTGCCAATAAACAGGATGGCTAAAAGCCATAAGCAGAATGGCTAAAAGCCATAATCAGGATGGCACAGAGCCATTATCAAGATGGCTAAAAGCCATAACACTTCCTCCGTCAACAATAACCCATCCCCATGTAGAATGTCATGTCATAATAATATAGGTGAATGCAACATGTCATGCTCAATCATAGTCATACATATCATAGAACAAATCAGTCATAGTTTCATAGGGGTATAACGATCATTTTCAACAGAATGGGCCTAGGCACACTTGCTGACCTATCGAAAAGTCCACAGTCGTCTCGAGCAACTCGTGTAACCTCAACATACATATCAGTGTATATGGGCCCAAGGCCCATTATGTGGCCCATGTGGGCCCACAAGCTCGTGTGGCCCACTAAGTGTAGAAACGACCTTAGCCATATGTACGACACAACCAGGTCTAATATTCCCACATGTCCATGAGATTTACCTTATGGGGGTATTTCGGTCATTTCACCCTATAGGGGTATTTCGATCATTTTACCCAACGGGGGTATTCTGTCATTTTACCCTATGGGGATATTTCAATCGTTTTACCTTACGGGGGTATTTTGTTCATTTTACCCTATGGGGTATATCGGTCATTTTACCCTACAGGGGTACTATGGTTTTACCCTACAGGGGTATTACGGTCATTTTACCCTACAGGGGTACTACGGTTATTTTACCCTACAATGGTATTACGGTCATTTTACCCTACAGGGGTACTACGTTCCTTTTACCCTATAGGGGTATTACGGTCATTTTACCTTATAGGGGTACTATGGTCATTTTATTACGGTCATTTGACCCTACAGTGGTACTACGGTCATTTTACCCTTCGGGGGTAATTCGGTCATTTTACCCTTCGAGGGTAATTTGGTCATTTTACCCATTTGAGGGTAATTCGATCATTTTACAGTCTTACGCCCGTGTTTCGTGGGCTCGGTTCACCACACGTGTGATCACACGCTCGTGTGTCATCAATCGTCAGTTTCTCAGCTTTTCGGCTTTTGCCGATTTACAGTCAAATCAGTATGTGCGTACACACTTTCCAGCTTTTCACCGACTATCGATTACAAGGTACTATTACACACCTACTAGCAAATGCTTGCGAAAAACCTTCAAACACCAACCTATATCAATCAAGGCATTCGGTCAGTACTCTAATCACTTGGATTCACATACACTTAATTTCCAACCGAAAGTTGTTACCTACCTTAATCGAGCGAAAAGAAACTTCTTCCTGTTAGACCGCTGACTAAAATTGATCGCATGCTCCTTGTTGATTAACTGAAGCACAAACGCAACCTATTAGCTATGATTGCTTAAACCCAAGAGTTACGTTAACACATACCATTAGAAACTGCACATGCCCAGAGTAGAGACATAGCATATGGCCAACATCCATCAACACAAAATAACCTAGCCCTCTTGTACTCATCAACCACAATCTGGATTACCTTTGCTCGAGTAACGGGGGAAAAGGTTTCAATTGCCTCAGAATCCTTATAGCTCCTACTCCTTGAAAACCAAATTGCCAGAGAATGGTTGTTCAAAAAAAACAACAATAGGAGAGGATAAGGAATGAAAAGAAACAGAGAATCACTTAGAATCAACGTTAAAGTCGAATGAGTTCGAGAGAAGAAGAAAGGAGGGAAGGTATTCGGTCATAAATGCCAGATAAAGAGAAAGGGAATATGTTAATAAAAAGAAAATCAAAGGAGGGAAGAAGGTATATTCGGCCACAAGAAGAAAAGAAATCGAGGATGTGGAGAGGGAAAGAAAATGAGAAAAGAAGTCAGTCAAAATGAGGGAAAATGGTCGCCAAAAGAGCATAAAAATGCAGTACAGAGGAAAAATACCCAAATTGTCAATAGCTACTTTCGGCTTCAGAATCAAAGAGTGAAATGACTTCAATGCAAATGGTAAAAACCAAAAATGAGGATAGGAAAACAAGCTTAGCCGAATTCCTATACTTCCAATTACCAATTGGGCACAATTCCCCAATCTACTTCAAACTCCTTTTTTTCTCCACAATCTCCTCCTAAAAATCCTCCTTTATCTCCTCCATGATTTGCTCCTAATATCACTCCAACATCCCATTCCAATTCCATCCAAAACACCTCAAAACCAATTCAACTCAGAATCCTAATCCAACTCCACCTCCTCCACAACCCAGGCAACACTATAAATACTCCCCCCCATTGGAGCACCACCACTCAAACCCCAGACTCATTGCACACTTCCCATGTCACTTACCATTAGACCATAGGCTCTTTTGTGACATAAATCAACCTCAATTATTTATAAGGCCTACAAAGCTAATGTCAAGATTCATTTCAGAGAAAAAAACCAAAATTTTGCAAAAGCCAAGACTTGAACCCAGGCTTCTCCAACACTTCTCAGGACACATAACCACTGAAGTAGACATTTATTTATGTCACTTCCTTGCACAACTAAACTTTTATGTGCAATTTCCCAACTGTTCCCTTGCTCAAGGCCTAATACTTCTAAGCCCAAATTCTAGGCGTTACAAGCCTTGTTAAATCCTCTCTAATTGATAGCAAAGATTAAAGCCCTTGACGGATTCTGTGTTACATTAAGCCTTATTAAAAAGATTGTATAATCATTTGGTTAAATCTACACTTGACAGTTTATTGGGCCATCATGAGTATTCAGCCTCCAACCATAACAAGGCAAGAACACTTACTTTGGTCAAGAACTAAGAATAGGATGTCGATTGCTTCAAGTCGCTTGCCCATCTATCAAACCTCGAGAAAACCTAGGTACCAACCAACATCAGACTAAGAGAAGAGAGGGGAGATTTGGCAGAAGGGAAAATAATAATACGAGCAACGAAAACCAATTAAAAGGGGTCACTATTACCTACACTCGATCTCGGCAAAAAGAGGAGAAGAAAACGCAACCTTATGATAGGAGAAAAGAAGTGAGAACAGATTCGGTCATAGTTGATATATAGAGAGCAGGGAGTATTCAACTTTTACACACCTTATGATCAAAAGAAGATAGCGTTGAGGAAAAAGGGTAATTCAGCTCAAAAGAAGATAGTTAAGAGAAAAGGAAATTCGGCTATGAGAGATTAATGGGGAAAGTAGAAGAGAAGGGTGTCTTGCCCAAGCAAAGAAATAATGTAGAAGAAGAGGGCCACGGTTTAGAAGAGAAAAGAGGAACAATATTCAACATAAGAAAGAAGAAAAGAGAAAGAGGTGTAATCGGCTAAAAGTATTTGAAGAATCCAATGCAGAAATGCCCGAATGGTGCCCTCACAAATTCGGCTAGACTTTGTACCTTCACAAATTTGGGCAGTGATGGAAAGGAATAACAAAAACTCACCACATCCCCTGCTATAATCGGCATAAGAGAATGGTAAAAGAGGAAAACCAAACTGAAAGTAGTAGAGGACACTTAGATAACCGTAAAAAACTTGAAACCAAAATACTCAGGCACCCCAAAGCTGAAATTCATGAGAACAAGAGTCCCCATTCGACACTACTTCCCTCTATCTCACTTTCTATAATTTCCTCCGACAAACGCTCCTTTAATCTCTCCACAACTGAAACATTCGAACTTCACTCCAACCACCATCCAAGTCCCTTGATTCACTCTTCATTATCCTTCCTAAAATCCCTCCTCCAACCTCCCAAGACCGATTCAAAATTTCTCCATTAGTGTTTCATTCCAACTCCACTACTTGCTCAGCAAATAAGTAAAATAAATACTCCTTTGAGTAGGGAGTGACTCGAACCCAGTCCCCATTTAAACAGAGAACACGCCACCTACCACTGCACCCCAGGCACTCTTTTTGTCAAATTTTACCCATCAAAATTTAAGAAGCATACAACCTAGAGTTAGGGTTCCCCTAATGCTAAAAATATAAATTTTCTAAAAGCCAAGGCTTGCACCCAGGGCTTCCCAAAGACCCCCAAACACTACAAAATCACTAACCCAACAGTGCTATCATGCATTTTATGCCACAACACTCAAAAATTAAAAGCTTAGATTTTTGGGGCGTTATAGTTTATTTCATTTTCAAGCCACTAGTAAGTGCAATTTAGCCCCGTTTTTAATTCTCTTTGTATTTTTGAAATCCTCATAGCTTAATTTAGCTATTTCTACCACTAATTTGAGCTAGGGTTTTTGTTTAAAAATATAGCCATGCATGACATGCAAGTATTTTGATGCATAGTGGTAGAATATGAAAGTTTAAAGTGTAGTAAACATCTTTTACTAGGTGATTTTTCATGAAAATCCCTAATAGGGACCAAATTGTAAAAGTAGTAAAATGCGTAGGAAAAGTGAAAATTTATGAAAAATAGGGGCTGTTATCAGCACATAAATGGTTTGGCTAGGCTTGGGTAACCAAGAAAATAAGTGCATTTCATTTTATGAGCTTAGGGAACATTTTTGCAAATATGTAAAAGTTTAGAGGCAAAATCATAATTTTGCCAAAGTATGAATTATGGGATAATTAGCCAATGTGAATAATAAATAAGTGAAATTTTTCATTTTAGATCAAGAAACACGAAGCCTGGATCAAAACTGGGGAAAGAATAAGGTGGTGGACTAAACCGTACACCTACCCATATTTTGGATCCGAGGTAAGTTGTATGTAATAAATTAGCATTATGCATTATGAAAAATTTATTGTGATGAAATTCTATGAAATTCATGTTGTTTCCATGAGATTTCTTGATATAATTTTTATCAAGAAATGATGAAGTTATAATAGAGAAATCCCGGTTAAATATTAAAGGATACGAAGGGTACCGTAGTCCTAACCTGAGAAATTGTAGGTCTCATGTAAGACCATGTCTGGGACATGGCATCAACACCGAACTGAGACCCCATGTAAGACCATGTTTGGGTCATGACATTGGCATCAGCATGAGGTCCCGTAAAAGACCATGTCTATGACATGGCTTCGGCACCGAGATGAGATTTAGATCCCCTGTAAGACCATGTCTGGGACATGGCGTTGGCATCTAAAAGTGATCTCGTATAAGACTATGTCTGGGACATGGCATCAGTACCAGTTTACAATCTCGTGTAAGACCATGTCTGGGACATGGCATCAACATCGATATGTGATCCCGTGTAAGACCATATATGGGATATGGCTTCGACATAGACATGTGATCCCATGTAAGACCATATCTGAGATATGGCATTAGCATCATACCATGAGAATGACATTTGGGTATCCTTCGGTATTCTAAGTAATTTAATAGGAAAAGTATTCAAGTTGATGAATTTAATAAGAAAGACTAAAGTTATGTGGTGAGTGATACATGTACACATGAGAAATTCACAAGAAAATGAAAACGAAATGATATAAGTATGATGGTAAGAAAAGCATGAGTAAGCCATAAAAATGTGTAAAGAATTTATATGATATTTCATGATACCTTATTTGGATGCTTATTCCATGATTTATGTTGCTAATTATTTCATGCAACTTACTAAGCATTTGTGCTTACTCCCTTTCCTTTCCCTTTTCCATGTAGTTTTACCAAGCTAGCTCAGGGATCGTTAAAAGTCAAAGCTTGAAGTCACACTATCAAGCATTCCATTTTGGTATAGTAAAGTTTAGTTGTCTTGAGTATAGCATGTATAGGAACTTGGTCATTTTGATATATGTCATATTGAGTAGCCAAATGTGTTGGCTATTGTGTTACTTAAGGCATGTTGTAATGGCCTTTGGAAATGGGCTAATATTGATTAAGTTTTAATTATGGAAAGTGAATGTCATTCATGATATCATAAGATGGCATACCTAAGTAGAAAAATTAATGATGAGAATGCATGATTAATATAACACCCTGAATTTTGGGCCTAGAAGTATTGGGCCTTGCGTTTGGGATCAGTTAGAAGGTGGCTTAAATAATTTAAATGTGTTTAAAAATTTTACAATTTCACATTTAGTTTAATATTTAAGTGAATTAGAAAGGGTTGGTAGTGTGGGAAAAGTCCTGGGCTCGATCCAGGGCTCTAGCAAAAATTTTAATTTTTGCTTCCTTAGGGAGACTCTGACATTAGAACTTATAAGTATATTTGGTTAAAATTCGACACAAGGAAGTGTTTGGTCGAGTGGCAAGAGGCGTTAGAAGCAATAAGGGAGTGCAAGGTTCAAGTCGTACCATGCGTAAAAATGTTGGTTTTTCTTTAAAACAACTTGGGTTGTAGTAGATAGGCTTTATAATTACTTGGGGAAGAAAGGTGACACAAATCAAGTAGGTGACATGGTGGCAAGGGTCGTGTAGTGTAGCCAAGAGGGTAGAGGTTCGAATCCGGTTAGCAGCAATGTTTCTAGATTTTTTTTAGAACAACCTGGTTGCACGTTAATAGGCTTTAAAAGGAGTTAAGGTTGGAATATGTCACAAGAGCAGTTGGGGTGTAGTGGCGAGAAGCGTGCTAGGGACTCGAGAGGGCGCAGGTTCAAACCCCAGAACAGGCAAAGTTTTGATTTTTACTCCTAAGTAACCATGGCTTCAACAGGTAAGTGTTATAATTAATTGTGACTGAATTATAGCACAAGGAAGTAAGTGGTGCAGTGGTGAGCAGTGTACTAGAAGCTGAGGGAGCTAGGGTTTGAGTAGCAATGCTACAGGTAAGGGTGAATATTTTTGCTATCTGCTGGGCAGGTGGTTGTGTTAAAATCAAACACTGATGGGGGGAAGAGTTTGATTCGGCCATAGGTGTTTGGGGGAGAATTTCAGATGGAGATAAGGATGGGGATTAGTGTGGATGGGATAGAGATAAATTGGATAAATTGAAGGGAATTTAGGTTGGTAGAGAGTTAGAACCGAATGGGGGAAGTGAGTAATACATATTCAGCCTTTTTTTTATTTTCTTAAGTGCCAAAATTAGTGTGGGAGGTATAAGGTGATATTTTGGTCTTTGGTAAACTTTCTCCTTAAAATTTTTTATTTTGCCAAGCTCTGTATTTTTTTATTTTATCGAGAACCAAATTTTATTCATTCGGGTTTGCTTTCTGGCCTTTTATTTTCTTTTCTTCTTGTTCTTTTTCCAAACCCTCTAAAGCCGAACTCAACCCTTTTTCCTTTTACAAACATTTATTTTTTTTCACACTATTTCTCCATTTTCCGAATTCAAGAAGAGTTCTTTCGTTTGGGCTTTATTCCTTACCAACCAAACCTTCCAAGATAATTTTACTTCCTAGATTCATTTACTGGGTGATCCGACTTCTTGATTGGCAAAGCGATTTTGTATTGTCTCTGGAATATCAAATCTGCAGTTCTGCTGTGGGTGCTCGTTCTAGTTGTTAGTCGACGATAGGGTAAGTGTCTATGTACTTGCTAATTGGGATTATTAGATGATAATGGATGATGGTGATAGTGATTTGTTTATTTAGATTTCTTTGGTCACTTTGTTAATTTCTACCGAATTTTAGATGGGAAAAGGGAACACTAGTGGTAATGTGAAGGTGACGACGGGGTTTGAGCATGTAACCTCCATGCCCAAGTTGAAGCGACATAAGGTGTCAGCGATTTGGGACTTTTCGCATGGATACGGAAGAGGGGCTACAATGGACTTCGGATTAAATAGGCAAATCGCAGTCGATCAAGGCAAGTATAGTTGTCTTTCAGTAAGTGATTATAGTGGATTTGTTTTGCGTTAATAGGAAGTGACTAATGGAGTAAAATATTTGAATATAGGTTCTGATGATCGTGAATATTTAGTACTCTACGTGATAAGGTGTGTACTTCTAACCCTTGTTTGATAGTCGATATAGAGCCAAAGGTGTGTACACACACTTCACACACACAATAGATCGACAAATCCCGAAATACTGAAAAGTCGAAACGCTGAAAAGCCGAAGGTTTGGTTACGATAGTCTTGCGAGTGCGCGAACACTCATATGAGGGTCATCGATACAATACCAGAGACCCCATGAGCGATCTTATGGACTTGGGTCACGTTTTTGCCAACTGGGCCAGAATGGGCCAAATAGGCCGACAGGCTGGTGGGCCCAAATAAGCAAAAATTGGTAAATTGGTAATAAGCGACGAGCTGATTAAGTTAGTTGTATGGCTTGGAATAGATTTGGGCCTGATGGGCCGTATAAATGTGACTGGGCCTAGTGGGCCATATAAATGTGATTAAGCCTAATGGGCTATATTAATGTATGTGGACTCGTTAGGGTTGTATAATGGACTTTTGGGCTTGGTAGCTAATAATTGCTTAAGCAAACATAAAACTTAATTAACCAATTAAGTGTAACTGTGGACAAGTCATAAGGTTAAAGTGTGGCAATGGGTATATGCATGTCTAAGATTGGATCTAGGGAGAGTTTGGTACTTAAGCAATCTTAATGACTCACCTCCTCTTCTCTGGAATCCTACCTGGTGCATAGTATATGTTCACTTTAGCCAACGAGGACTTGTTGATGGGACAAGGTACGTAATTAGACCCATGGAGTTAAGAAATTACTGAAATACCCCTATAGGGTAGAATTACTGAAATGTCCCTGTAAGATAGAATCACTGAGATACCCTTGACCTACAAAATTACAAAAAAACCCTTAGTTGGCAAATTACCAAAATACCCCTATGTGCCATGAGTATGACTTATGCATGCTATATGCTATCTGTTGCATTCATATGTTATTATATTGCATATGGGTCGGGATTATGATTGAAGAAAGTGTATATAAGGGTCGCACAGTCGCTTGACGACTATGGATCCATCGCAGGCTTTTTAGCCACGTAGGCTTTTTAGCCACCAAGTAGCTATGCTGCACCGATTAGTGGTGCCACCACTAGTGCCACACCGGGTGTGAAGGATGGGTGGGTCGAGTATCTCCCCACAAGAGTGTTGGTTGGAAGGGGGTGTACAGGTTGGATGGGGTATATAAGCATTGCATACATGTGTTTTGATCAGATAATGAAATGGGCTTTGGCCTAGTTAAAAGTGATATGTGAAACTTAACATGGGCTCGGGCCCTACCGAGGCTAATGTGGTCTAAGGCCCAAAGGCCACTATAATTGAGTTGGGCTTAAGCCCAAAACGATTTGTTTATTACATGTTGTATTGTTTGAAGAGGGTCGTACACACTGAGTTTTCGAAAACTCACCCCTCTCTTTTATTTTTTTCCCAAGTGATCCTCAGTAGGCGATTCGACAGATGGAGGGACTCGGAGGTGGCCAACTCGCAAGATGTTTTGGACTTAGTTTTAATACAATTTTCAGTATTTTAAATTATTTTGATTGGGATGTAATAAGGCCTATCCTCTGGATATTATTTCAAATTGGCATGATTGGTATTATGATTTATGCTTTAGAGGTAGAACATGGTTCACTTAAAAAAAAAATTAAATTAAGCTTTCGCACCAGAATATATTTTTTTACGGAGTAATTAGTAATTTCTTTTAGGGATTAACTTTTTAATTAACCACATTTTAACAAGCACAAGTTTTAGTTGGCAACAAGTTTTTTAGAAGGGTTTTCAATGAAAATATGGTTTTCGAAAAACACTTCAATGTGACATACCAAGTTCGGCCGTAATGCCTGGGCCGGGTTTGGGGTGTTACAATTAATATGGTGCTTTATGGCATGTGAATGCCTTAATTTTGCATATTTAGATGTTTATAAATGCCATGTTATGTGATATTGAAGTTGGTCTTGTGTTTGATTAAGTTTTAGGGTGGCAAAAGGCTTTGAAAATAGCCTATATTTGTCCACACAGGTAGGCACACAAGCGTGTGTCTAGGCCGTGTGGGACACACGGTCAGCCCTACGGTGTGTTGATAGGCCGTGTGTCCTTGCACCTAATTTACGCAAAATAGAATGCCCAATATTTAACACACGGGCGTGTGGCTTGGCCGTGTGCCCTAAATTGCATGTTAACGTCATAAATTGAATGTCCAGGTTTTCACACACAGGCTAAGGCACAGGCATGCCATGGCCGTGTGAAAACCCCTGTAGGTTCAAAATGAAAAATAAAAATGATATGAGCTAGGGACATGGGCGTGTGTGACCACACGACCTGACCACACTAGTGTGTCCCACCTCACACGGGTGTGTGGCCCTATTTTAAGCAAAAATTTTCCAAGTGCCCGAAAGCTTCCGATTTGGTTCCAAACCATTCCCTATGTATGTTTTGGGCCTATAGGCCCATGATAAGGATATTAAGAGAATGTATGAAAATTTTTTAAATAGAAATGAAATTTTGTGGCCCAATTTTGTATGTTTAAGCAAGATTAAGTACGATAATGCCCCGTACCATGTCCCAACGTCGGACACGGGTAAGGGGTGTTATATAGTGGACCCACATCTAAGACATTCTCCCAACTTTTTCCAGCATTTGCCCAGATGACGCCTCTTACAATGCTCCCAAGACAGTACGCTCGTACTACTACCGACACTACCATTCCCTATGTATGTTTTGGGCCCATAGGCCCATGATAAGGATATTAAGAGAATGTATGAAAATTTTTTAAACAGAAATGAAATTTTGTGGCTTGATTTTGTATGTTTAAGCAAGATTAAGTACGGTAATGCCTCGTACCATGTCCCGACGTCAGACACGAGTAAGGGGTGTTACACTGTGGACCCGCATCTAAGACATACTCCCAACTTTTTCCAGCATTTGCCCAAATGACGCCTCTTACAATGTTCGCAAGACTGTACGCTCATACTACTACCGGCACTACCTTTACTATCATTTAGATGCGTTCTAACACACTTCATAGAATGAGGCTCCAACCTCGGAGAACTGCGATCTCTCTTCTTCCCACAATCCATGCACCTAGCCTAAAGCGTCTCACTAGACTCTCTTATCCTAGCCTCAAGCATTCCTTCTAGCACTTCCCTCACCACCCGAGTCAGTACCTCAGTACCAAGCTCCGGGTTAACGTTACTGAAGTTGGCGGACTCGCATTGACTTCCAACTCCTGAACATTCACACATTCTGGAGAAACAGACGACTCCTTACGATCCTGCTTACCTTCAGAATCCATATTAGTCTGGTGCCTAACTTAGGATATCTACACTTCCAGGAAGTAAACAAAAAAAAGTACAAAAACCTCACATTTCTAACATTACAGTTTCGAATTCTATCTGAACCAGCATTGGAGTCCCAAACAGTTCATTTTCGTAAACCATTTTCAAAACACATACCATTTCAACTTTCTGTGGTACAGTTCTTCAAATATTTTCAAAAATAGTTACTTGCGCACGTGTTCACGTAAAAGCACAAGCTGAGTTTCTACAAACCTAGCTCTGATACTACTAAATGTAACACCTTAAACTCGGCCTAAAAGTTTAGATCGAATTTCGAATGTTACATTAATCACCAAAGTAATCGTGAGAAAATTTTACAAAAACAAGTCAACCATCATTTCTTTTCCGAAACCATATAATAATTTACAAACACGTTAGTAAAAATTGCATATAATTTTATTATAAAATAGAAATGAAACGAATGAATAAAATTTTAAAACGAAAATTGTACCACAGTATTATAAAACCTTACAATTCAATAACTAGACATATAAGAATAAACTGAAAAACACAAACTGATAGTCCAATTTGTCGAAACTATTCAAGACCTCCGCATACTGAGTCCAGCATTAGAATTAAGAAAGATACCTAAAAGGGGAAATAGAAAATGGGCTGAGCTACAGGAGCTCAGTGTGAGATCAAACTAACTATCTACAGAATCAGAAACAAAAAACAGTTTAGAAGTGGAATATACTTACAGAGCTATACAGAACCAATTTGTACATTCAAAACCGACGTAGTGGCAGTTAGCAATATTTAAAGCATATTAAAAACACACTCGAACACACAGTCGCAAGTACCATTCAGTCACAGTAACAATAATTCTCAATTAGTCACACAGTCACGGTAACTATTTAGTCAGACAATTACAATTAGACAGTCTAACATACAGAACTGTCAAACGGATAACCAGAACGTACTTATAGAATCAAATGTTAAACTCGAGACAGAAGTCTCGACAGTTAGTAATGATTCACACGTATCAAATCACAATCAGTCACAAGTTCTATTCAGTCAGATAGATACAATCAGAGTCTATCACTCAGAACAGTCAACAAATGCGTATGAATGCAATTGAAATATAAAACCCACCCATCCAGCCAACACACCTCTCCGACCATCCTTACACTTTTTGTAGGGTTTTAAACACCCACCTAGCCCTACAATTTCGGTGATCCATCTCGGGTTGCCTGGCAACGATGGCCATCAGTAAGTTCACGTCCCTTTGGGTATTGGGACTGCCCACGACCTTCTAGGTATTGGGGCTAACAATAAGCAGATAAATTACCAGATCAGTCAATAATAATTGCAGCAATGCTAATGTATAAGTCGTATAGTGCCATGCGATAAACTGTGGTACAGACGTACAGTTGAACTGCCAGAATAGATAAGGGTACGTAGCATAGCTTATGTACATGCGGTACAGTGCAATGCGGTAAACCGTTGTATTGGTAAATTGTAGTTGTGCTGCTAGATTAGTCAATGGTACGTAGCATAGCTAACGTACATACTGTACGGTGCAGTATGGTAATCCACTGTACAATTCAGTTGCAATAAAACTACCAGTTCAGTTCAGTTATAGTCTTTCTTCTCTTTAAAATCCCACCCAAAAATTACATTATGCATATGTATGCATGCAGACAACAAATAGTATCAGAATACGAATTACAGATAGTCATTCAGAGTCAAGCATTCACATCCAATCAGTCAGTTATAGAATTACTTGCCCAGTCATAATTTGCACGCATCATACGATCAATCACAAATCAATCACAATTCATGCACACACAGATCACATAAGTACAGCTACGGAGGTCTAGTCACCCTCACTAAAGCCTAGCTAAGGGTTGGAACACACAAAGTCACAATTAGGCTCTAATTCGACCTAAAACAAAAATTAGTGAAATAGGGCCACACGCCCGTGTACTCCAGGTGTGTGAAGCAATCTAGGCCGTGTGAGGGTCCAAACACCCGTGTGGAGGGTGGCACACGGTCGTGTGGTAGAGGTACACACCCGTGTGATGTAGGGATACGGCCGTGTTATCAAGCCGTGTAACTCACTGTCCAATTTCACTTAAATCATGTGCAGGTTAGACACGGCCATGTGAGGGTTTCACACGCCTCTATACCTACTAGACACGACCATGTGTCGCAAAACACTTGCTCGTGTGGAATCCCTATATCCTCAAATCAGTCACACAACTGTGTGGTCAGGCCATGTGACACCAAATCCTTGAATCCCTAATTCCCAATTACACACGCCCGTGTGACCAGAGGATATAACCGTGTGAAAATCGATAAAATCCCTAAATCGGCCACACAACCATATGGCCAGGTCGTGTGACTCCCAATTCAGCCCGAAAACCCTAATTCCTAATATCACATGGTCGTGTGACTCAACATACGCCCGTGTGGCCGCCAGGAATATTGCTAGACCACTCCGAAATAGCCCCGAATTCTCTGTTCTAGCCACCTAAACCATTCCCAACTTTTGTATTATCAAAAGTATGATAGAAAGTGAAGTTTTCCCCTCACTTCCAACGTTTAAAACCCAAAACCTTCGAGCTAGCACATACTCATGAAATAATGAATCAAATGTTTGCAAAATAAAACCAATAAATAGAAATAGCGTAGTCATGGTTCGAATCTCACACCTATTTTTGTGATCGAAATAGGCGATAGAGGAGTGACAATCCAAAATGCACAGACAAAATGTTTCTAAAGGTGCAGAGAAAAGCCGATAGAACAAAGAGAAGAAGATTCGTAAAAAAAATAAGTAAAAATAAAAATAAACAAAAGAACAAAATACCAAATAAAATAAAAAATAAGCTACTGATTAAGTACAAAATAAAACTATATCATTGTTTTAATCTTCAAAACGCACATGTAAAGACTTGAACCCATAACCTTGAGGTTCACTAACCTTCACTCGACCACCAGACCAACAGGCTTATTCTGTCACTAGATTGTACAACTTAACTCATGTGTGCAACCTCCTCACTGACCCTATGCTCAAAACTCCAAAACTTTCAGGCCCAAAATTCAGGGCGTTACATGTACATTATAAATTGAATATAAATTAGATGTCATATTTTATGCTATATTAAATTATTGTACACATATATATGAATTGCATTATAAATGCTTGATGTATAAGCAAACTAACAACTTACTTGTTCTATGGAAATGTATATGAAAGTACAAGGATACTGAGGATGCCATGTTAATTACCAAATGAATTTAATTGCTTAAATTATTTTAAGGTCAATGTATGTTGTGTAAATTTTATATGAACTTACTAAGCATATATAATGCTTACCAGGTTTCATTTTTTGTTTTGTTTCTATATTAATATTTTGCAGAACACAACGATCAAATCAACTTAAAGCACATACTATCCAACCTCTATTTAGGCAGTTTCTTATTTGATCTAGACTTGGTTATGTGGCATATATATAGGGTTATATTTGTGTTTAAGTTATCTTGGATATTCATGACCTTTGTCTAGTGATGTTGATGATGTTGGATGATTTGGTTTATTTATGAGATATGTTGTGGAAAGTGAATAGCCAACTTGAAATGTGATTTACTTGAGCTAATGAATGTATAATGGCCAATTTTTTATGGTTTGTATGTATATAAATGGTTGTTTTGTATGGCCTAACAGTTGAATTGAATGACATGTCAGTATGTGACTTGTATAAGGTTTCTAGGTTTGATATGATGATGATGATTATAATGATGATGATGATTTTGGTTGTTTGATAAGATGTTTAAAGATGTATATTATGGCACTTTAGTAAGTTATGCTTGAAACATATGTAAGCACAAATGAAATGTTTCGATGCTGAAATAGTGCCAATAAGGCATATTGGTTAGAAGTTTAGACTTTTCTTTGAAGTGTATTTTGACATTTGAATAGGTACATCATTGAGTAAAAGCATTGGCATGAGTTTGGAATGTTTGAGTTAGGTAACTTGTATGTAAAGTTGCTTTATGCTACACATGGTCGTGTGTCTCCACACGGGTTGGTGACACAGCCATATAACCATTGAAGGAGGTAAATTTTTGTTCCACACGGTTTCAATTAGTTATATGGCTTGGTAGCACGGCCGTATGACTCAGGCACACACGATCATAGTTTGTCACATGGCCTGGATACACGACCGTGTAACCCTTATTTATTTAAATTTCCATACTTTTTGTTAAGTTTACAATTAAGTGCTTACGTGTTCTCAGATTGATTTAAAGGCTTTCGTAAGTTCATTTGAAACCGGTTTGACTATGAATGGTATGAAACATGATTTTATGAAATGTTTGCATGTAATCTTTTAAGTTTAAACATATTTACGAATGTTTTATGTTTCATTTCTATTGTGGCATCTTGTAGCTTGGGTCTGACATTCGGACCGAGTTAAGGGGTGTTCCACTCGGCGTCATTTTTCACTATGATTGGCAATTCACTAAATAAAACAACATCAGATTTTATTCTATCCACATCCAAATACAAAGCCATACATACTTTTTTATTTTATTCAATTTAGTCATTAAACTCAGGATGAGCATATCTTTCGATATTTAACTTCGGATCAAAATTTGATTTCACGTTCTTTCATTAGGGACCCTATACTTTCTATTACTAGCATAATTTCATGATAGGTTTTCACTTTATTCAGTTTGGTTCCTAATGTAATAAGATTAACTATCAAGCTTATTAAGCTTTACAACTGAGTCCTTATCATAATCTAAGCTTAATTTCTATCAATTTCAAGACTAGTTCATCAATTTCTCATCCATGGAAACTTGTTAAAACTTTAGATATTAGCTTAAATTAAAAAATTAAAAAAATCTTAATTACCTGAGATATTAGCTTGGTCAAATGCAAGCTTCAATGAGAGTATTCTCTTCTCTTTTTCTCCTAAATAGCGGATGAAGATGATGAGAAATCATCTTTCTTTCCACTATCACACTTTATATATTATAATTAATATTTACTAATTTTAATTAATTAGGTTAATTAAGGTTTTATTATATTATTTTAATTATTAATTCAACTAAATGGCAACATCATTTTCATCCACCAACCGTATGAAGAAAATGATTTATTAACCATCTAAGCCCTTTGAATAATTACCGTCTAGGTCCCTAAGATTTTTCTTAATTAAAATTCTATAGTAATTGGACTTTTATAATTTAGTCTATGAGCTTTAATTAACTACTTTTTCAGTTAAACTACTTAATCAAACTTTATCATATTTTCATATTAATTTTGTAAATATTCTTATTTTACATTTACTATCACATCCCCAATTTGGGGTTAGAAGTATTAAGGTCAGTTGGTTAGGTCAGTGGCTTGGATGGACTTAAGTTAGTTTTTGCGTTTTAGTAAAAGAATGAGTTTGTTGGTTTGGTTGTAAGATGTGTGTTAGCTTACACCATGGTCTTGTGTTCAAATCCTTGCTTGCACAAATTGAGAATATTATTTTTGTTATTTTTTTTCCATTATGTCATTTAGTTAGTGGAAATTGGGTAAATTTACAACTTTAGAATCTGATAGGTGGTTAGTTTGGGTAATGGGAATTCTAATTTTAGAAAATTTACCCAAAAATCATCTCTTGTTGAACCCCACTCTCTCTTTCACGTCAATTTCTTTCTCTCTTTCTCTCTCTCCCAATTTCAAATTTTGATTCTTTTTGCATTGGATTTTTGTGTTGCCACCATTTTTTTTGTTCTTAATTATTCTCATTTGTTCCATTATTACCTTACGCAAAGCTCTAGTAATCTAATATTGTCTTTCTAGTCTCAGTTGATTGTTTTCACATTTTCATTTTACAAGGTTTCGAAACGGGCATAGCGTAAGTATTGCTTTCTTGAGTTTTAGAACAATTTTTATTCGATTCTTGTGGTGTCGTTATGATTGAATCCTTATAGGTTTTAGGTGTATGTGATATTAAGTTTCAGATCAGTATAGTGGTGGTGAATCAGTCATTTTGTGGTTCTTGGAAATTGAATCTAAGGTGTGATTTCTTAAACACTTGTAATCAGAGGTGAATTTTTGTGATTTTGCATCGGGTTTGGGGTTGGTTTTTGGACCACACGGACGTGTGCTGCACAGGAGAGGTGCATACAGTCATGTGTTACTATAAAAGTTAGGTTAGTTTTCTTGTTACACGATCTGGGGTAGGTCACACAGGCTGGCCACATGGCCGTGTAATCTTTGCTGGAAAATTTTTCAATCACACACGAACGTGTCTCTCAGCCACATGGCCATGTATATCAGTCACACGAGCATGTCTTTCAGCCACATGACCATGTCTTCCCTGAACTTGAATTGATAGTGAGTTACATGGTCTGCTCACATGGTCGTGTACTGTAGTCACACGGGCATGTCTCTCAACCATACGGCCATGTATCTCAGTCACACGAGCGTGCTCTCAGTCACATGACTGTGTATTCTGTCACACAGCCTGGACCTTCCCACAATGCCTAGCCACACGGCCGTGTGGTCCTATGGTACAGTTTTTATCACCTAGTTGAAAATTGACTCATTTTGGTTCATGAGTAATCCTTTACTTATTTAGGCCTCCGTAAGAGTGTTTTGGGACACTTCTTCTATTTGGAGAAGGTCTATAAAGGGAGTTTTAAAGGTTGAATTTATTATTGTATGCGTATTTATAAGTTTAATTTTGTTAGACACATAAATGTTTAGATGATGAGGTATGTTAACATGGAATATGGTATGATTGGATGTGATAGATGAAAATGGTGTACATTATTGTTTCCATTATTTTGTAAATAAATATCAGTATGTCTGATTCTGCATATCTGAATTGTTTTCCAATATGTTATTGATTATGGAAATTGAGGACGAGCATATCCGAATCTGTAATTCTATATGCATGATATGGTTTGCATCTACATTTGGGGTTGGGATTTGTTTTTGAAGAGAAGAAAGTATGATTTGGCATTTTTATTATATTCTTATGTTTTAGCGGTAAACTCGTAATACTTCAAGTGGCAAAAGACCACATCAAGGTGTGTTCTAGTTGGATAGGTCCACCATAACCCAATATTGGTGTGTAGAGGTTGGAAAGGGACTAGCATACCCTAATTGGTGTGTGGAAAATGTTTGGAGGTGGTGTGTAGAGGTTGGATATGCATAATATTGTTTGGATTTGTGCATTTGAGTATGTACTACATATCTAACTATTTGTAATATTAGTGTATTGAATCTCTTATTCGATGTGTATGGCTATCATGAATTACTTGAGATTTCTATGTGTTTGGATGTTTGTTTAACATTGCCTATTTATGGTTATTTTAGACTCACACTGAGCTTTCTTAGCTCATTCCCTTAATCTTTCCCTTTTTAGGTAATTCACGAGGTTAGATTCCAAACTTAGAAAATCGAAGGTCTCAAAGTTTTACATTTTTCTTAGTTTGGTTTAATAAGCTTTCCTTAAGATTCAGTAAATTATTTTTAATTGGTTTGTAAGTAAGATTATATAAATTGTAGTATGGGCTTTAATTTTAGACTCGTAAAATTGTAAGTTTTTTTTTTTAACTAAAATTGTGATTCCATGCATGGATTTTAGTTAATCGATATGTTTATGTTTTTAATAATCACATGTTTTTTTTCAAAGTAATAGCTCGTGGTTTTCCGATTAAAAGTAAAATGACAAATTTTCTACTGATATGTTGATTTTGATATTTCAGTTTACAAGATTCTTGAATCCAGTTTGTTTGTCAAGGAAATATACAAATCTTAAAATTTGACTTTAAGCTATTTTTTTGCAAAAATCAATTTTTTGTTTCAAAAACATAAGTTGAGCTCAGTACTGTTTCAATAAAATATGAGTAAAGTAGTTTTTGGAATATATTTAAGAAGTTTGATTAGTATTTTTGTTGTAAGTCATTTTGGTAGCCAATGTGACCTTTAGGATCCAATTGAAACTTCTGGGTTGAGTTTTGAAGTGTTACATTTATGAACTTAATTTATGAAAATGAGATTCCAAAACCTCATTTTTCGACACCACAAGAAATCGGGTCATTACATGAATGATCTAGATATTTTAGTATAAGAACAAGGTTGCTATACTGAGGTGCGATAAGACTTAAATCAGTTGTTGTATTTGTAACACCCTAAACCCGGCCTAGATGTTATGGCTGAATCTAGCGGTGTCACATGATAGGGTGTTTGAAAACTAAGTTGTCACGAGAAAAATTTCAATTCATTTACTCTTATTTATCTCTTATTAACTTCAAAAACACTTATTCTATTTGATTAAAACACATTTTAATCGCGGAAGCTTTAGAAAGTATTTTATTTAAAGAAATAACGTTCGTGTTTACGAAAGACCTTTGTTTCTAGTAAAACTGTGGTTTCTTGTCGAGTTTTGCAGTAATAAAGTCATAAAAGCAATTAAAACCCCAAAATTTAAAGCAAAACTGTCCATAAGTCCCAACAATCAAATTAAACCATAGTACCAAAAGTAAACAAATTATAAAAGAGTGGCCACCGTCGAGTCCTCCGCTACATCGAACCGTCTAAGTCTAGGGATTACCTATACAGATTAAACAGAAGGGGTGAGTTTACGTAAACTCAGTGTGTAATCCCTACAAAAAAACATGTACATAATCAGATTAACAGATGCCAACCAGATACAGTCTTGGGCCTAAGCCCATTACAGATTCAGAATATCAGAGTGATACAGTTTCCTAAGCCCATTACAGTTACAAATACAAAATTGGGCCTTAGCCCATCTCAAACACAGATGCAGTCAAACAGTCAGAACAGAATCAGATCCTACCCCTAGCCTCTACACACCATCTTCGACCATCCCTACACACCATGTGAGATTTAAAACACCCACTCATCCTTACACACCATGTTGTACCAAAATGCAGCACATATCAGATATATTGTAGCTGAGCTGCCAGATAATAGGCATAAATGCCTTTCAGTACACTTCCTTCAGTAATCATCATCCCACCCCAAATGTAGATGCAGATAAACATACTCAATGCAAACATACAGAAAATAACATGCTTACATGCTATTAATCATTTATAGACATACATACAAAACAGTAATCAAACATACGTATAGCTATCATGCTCAAATCACAGTACCAGTCATCCAGACTAAATAGATTAGGGTCTAGTTAGCCCTTATCGACCCTACAGTGGGCTCACAATCGATTTGGACGACCCGTGCAATCCTAGGGAAAAATTTAAATTTTTAGGCCCACATGCCCGTGCGGCCCACACGGCCCAATTTGGCCTTGGCCCTTGTGGATCACATGACCTGGCCCAGAAACGTACTTGCCCGTGTGGACCCATATGCCCGTATGGCCTGTACAGCCCAATTTGGTCTAGCCCGTGTGTGACACACGGCCAACCCGGCCACCACACGGTCGTGTCTATCACACGATCTAGCATTCGTCAGACACAAGGCCGTGTCATTCGCACACTGCCTACCACACGGGTGACCACAAGCCCATGTGGCGTCGATAGTGAGGTTTTTGACTTTTGTCGAAACCTCGTTTTCTGCAATTTTAGGTACACACTTGGTTCATTTTTGCAGCAAACGCAATCCTGAGATCACCAGAACCTATAATTGTCTCACCAAAGTTTAAAATCAGATTTAAACTCGATTGAACCACAATAATGAAACTGGTGACAACGCTTATTCAAGCGCTTAACTTACCTTCAACACTTCAATATTCGACTACAAATCAGCACTGTAACAGTCCCGTTCCACCTGATTCCTTGCTGTTAAAATGGAATACATAAGTCTCCGCTTAGTAACTTAAAAATTGTGACTATAATACACCTAAATCACTTACCAACTATCGACAGAGTAGAGTGTCGATTTCAGTAAAGCAAGAACGAATAAATTGAAAAGGGAGATCAACAATTGAAACGAGGCAAAACAAAGTAGCAGAAAAAAAAGAAAAGCGTCAGAAAATTGGGGAGAAGAGGAGAGAGGGTGCCGGATTTCTCAAAAAGATCCCAACTCCCCTTAATTCCCTCCACCAACCTCTCCACTACTAAGACGTCTAACACAACTGTAACTCTCTCTCTCAGAATCGAACAAAAATATTGCCTACGCAGGGATTCGAACACAAGACCTCCAGTAAACCAACACTCAACTTAAACACCAGACTAGCAAGCCCATTTTGATATGCACTTACAATTAATTAAACTTAAGCCCTCTGAACAAGGTTAAAGCTTTATTCAGAAAAATACCAAAAAATTCCCAAGGCAAAGCTTGAACTTTGGACCTCTCACACACTCAAAACACTTAACCACTGAAGCAGATGCACAGTTGTGTTATATTTTAACAGAAACAGAAATATAAAATTTGGGGCGTTACAGTATTGGGTTTAAATATAGTGGATTACCTCACTTAGTTAGACTCTGTAGATGTAAGGACATAGAACTACTAAACAACTTGTTTGTGTTCTTCTCTTTTTCTTCTTGTCACAATGCAAACTGCAGATGCAGTTGGCATTGTAGCTAAATGGGGTTAGCAAAACTCGATTCGACTCAAAAAAATAAAAAAAATCAAATTTTGAGTTAAATGAATTGAGTTATTCGAGTCAACTTGAATTTTTTTCGAATTTCGTGTTCATATGAGTTTAATTTTTAAATTCGAATAACTCTAATAAACCGAATATCAAACTATAATATTTTACTTTTTTACCCCAAACCCTCAAACATTTTTACTTCCCCCCGATACTTTTACTCCTTCCCAGTTTCCCCTAAAAATTTTACTCCCCTCCCATCCCACTCCTATCTACCCCAAACCCATCCCCCCCCCAAATTTTTTTAATATTTTCTCCCCATTTACTTTTCACCATTTACCCCCAAATAAAAAATCATCTTAAAAAATCCTTAAACCTAAATAGTAATAATTTTATTTATATCTTTGATCAAAATTTTTATTTATTTATATCTACTATTTATATTATTAAATTAAATTTCACATTTTGTACTATTTATATTATTGAATTGTTTAATCATATTAAATCTTTATAATTTTTTGTTAAAATTGAATTATTAATGATTCCATAAAATATTCGTATTAATCAATTTCATATTTTATCTTTAAAATAACTTTTATTAAAAAATTATATTTAAGATAACTTTTATTAAAAAAAATCACATTTTTTTATATTTAATATATTTTTATTTTAAAAATACATAGGGACAAAAATCAAAAGATAATTGAAGCAACTAAGCAAGCAAAGAAGCTAACTCGTATATAAAAGATTAATAAATAAATTATGAGGAGATGAAAGTCGATAACAAATTTGATTACAGTGGGCAAATTTAATTACGGTGGGTGACAGTGGTTACAAGAACCCAAAGTCATTTTTTTTAATTTAACTCAAACAAATATATTCGATTCGAATTAATCTCACTCGACTAGATTCGAGAAGATTTCAAATTGAGTTAGGATGATAAAATAAGATTTATCAACTCAATTAACTTGAAATTTTTTCATTCGATTTGATTCAGTTGAATACTCACCCCTAATAATTAACACTTCACCTAATATTGTCTATTTTCTTTACAATTTCGATTTTAGGTTCTTACATTATGGGTAAAACACATAACTGATTAATTGAGTTGTAGAAACTTTGTAGGTGTGGAATGATTACGAAAGGATTACGAATGAGAGGATTTTGATAAAGCTGTTTTTGAACGATTTTTTTACCTTTCTTTTTTAATGAAACTGCATAACTTATCAGAGGGGGAAGGGGATTGGTAAGGTTAAGTTTGCCAAAGGTGTTGACTTATGTAATAAAAAAATCCTAAATGTTACATCTATAGAAGTTGAATTTCTGTTCCATCAAGTCAACTCTCTATTTATAATTAGAGAGTATAAGATTCGTGAGGGAATCCTATAATGTGGTTGTCAATATCTCAACATCTATTGATATCAAAATTAGAATAATATCTTTTTTATCATCACTAAATAATTAGATAATAAATTTTGCACATACTATTTAACATAAACAATTTAAAAAGAATATAAGGAGAAATAATTAAAAAAAAAAAAAGGCAACATACGTTCTTTTATGATTCCATCCCATGCAAAATATTAGAATTCTAATCAAAAGTTCAAAAGTCATTTTTCCTACCTTCTCAAAAGTTGGATGTCGATTAAACATATGTCTATACATGTACATATACATAAATGGAATTCACTCTAATTATTATAATTCATTTTCATACTGATGCTTCTAAGTTGACAATTCTTGTTGGATTGCCCAGTGGATCGATTGTGGTAAATATTTTAGGCACAGACATGACCCCAGAAATTACAATTTCTGCAAAAAAAAAAAATTTAAATCACCAAAAATATATAAAGGATTTGTTAGATCTTAATTTTGAGTTTTGGAGTTTCAAATACCGATCCCTTCTCGGATTGATAAATTAGACCTCAAGATATCCTTTGAACTAATCAGGAACAAATCACCCAAATAGAGATGATTTGTGGAAACATAAATACAACACAGTTCTTCACCAACGCCCTTCTGAAGAACAACTGTAGAGGTAATAAATCCAAACATATATTGACCGATACGTGGGTGTTTTATGATTGCCACTTCTTTGAAAGCATTAGATTTTTTATCTGCAAAAGTGGTTTTCATGCTGGTAATTTAGCCATATTAATCGAACGTCTAGAAATTTGAAGACTTTACCTGGTGATATTGCAACACTTATTTGCTTTGAGGCAGAATAAATATAGCTCACTAATGGCATTTTCTTGATGAACCATTCACCAAGTGAAAGAACTGAAGCTCCCAACCAAGATGACATGAAAATGCCAATTAAAAAGATGAAAGTGATGGAGGTAGCAAATCCTAGACCTGTATCGTTGTTAAAATCGCTTGTTTTATTTCCTTTGATCTTATATTCAAACCGAGTCTCTTCAGCATCAATTGGAATGTGCAGTTATATCTTCCAAATAAGTAAAAGAGGATCCGAGAAAAAATGCTTTACCAAAAACATTGATGCCTAGCTGATTATAGATTAGGGAGAAGAAACCATCAATAAAATAAATGAAACCCCAAGTAATATAGAACGTAATAGCCAGTGGAAAAAGTATGACACTGTAAAGTAGTAATTTAATACTGTCACATTTCATCACAAGACAACCCAAAGTATCTAAATTTTATTTCAAGCTTGATGGTTGTAATCAAAACCATATATAAATATTTATGATACACATTTGGACTTACCATCTTGTCATAAACTTTTTCCCAGCCCAGCTACGGATTACTTTTAAAAATGCCTATGCCAAAAGAAAAACACCAGTTTCAAGCAAGAATAGATATGAATAGAAAGCATAAAAAGATAGATGACAAGAATGAAAGAAAGGAAAGAGGAACCTCATGGCCATGGGAGGAAGGCGTGGCAGGAATAGCATTAGGGGTTGAGGATGTGGCGACTCCATTTTCAGAGATTTTTGAAACTGGGATAAGTGGTTCTCGATCTCTTTCCCTCTCTCTCGTTCCCATTTTCTCTTCCTTCTTTGTATGTCTCTCTTTTATTCCTCTGCTGAGTTCCTTCATTAGTGACTATAACTATCTCAAATAAAGCTTTGTCAGGATTTCTAGGAGATATATTAATTAAATTGAACCAAATTCTTCAAATATTTTTATTCACATTGAACGACCTAGTTCAAACTCAACATGCAATATTATTCAGTCAAAAGCCTCCCACGTACACTTTTCTCAAAACTTCATAAGGATAAGAAAAACATCTTATATATTAGGATGTATGCATCACGCCGAGTGGTATTGTTAAATCCATACCTACTTTACTATAGTGATATACTTTCTATTGCACCTGCCACATTTCATTAAAATAGGTTTTTATATACTTTCTATTGCACCTGCCACATTTCATTAAAATAGGTTTTTAGCGGCTTTTTCTGGGCCTATAAGCGCCGCAAAACCTATTTGCAGCATTTCTGCAAGCACCACAAAAAATGCCACTATAGAAAATACCGTAGCTTAGACATGACCTTTAGCGGCGTTTTACCAAAAAACGCCGCTATAAAACATGATTTTTAGTAGCGCTTTTTCTATAAATGCCGCTAAAGAACATGACCTTTAGCGGCGCTAATCTCACAAATGCTGCTATAGAACATGACCTTTAGCAGCACTTTTACCAAAAGCGATGCTATAAAACATGACCTCTAGCGGTGCTAATCTCACAGACGCCACTTAAAAACATGACTTTTAGTGGCGTTTTTGAGAAAAGCGCCGCTAAAGGTCATGTTCTTTAGCGGCGCTTTTCTCAAAAACGCCACTAACTTTAGTAGATTTTCAACATCTCATATTCATTCATATAGAACCTGAATTCAACATAATTTCTTGTAACATCAAATCCAATCAAAAACTGCAAATCTAAATGATACTTCAAATTCAACGAAAGAAATATGTATATAATCTAAATTAATAAATGAAATAACAAAATTGATTATTTTCAGAAGTAATAATGTTCAAATATTCTTACAATAAGAAAACAAACGTCTAATATGGAAGATTCTACGACTGCTGAAACATCTTCATCATATTCTGAAGCTGTAGCTGAAGTGCGTCATATTTTCTGCTTTGCTCTGCTTCCTTCGCTGCTGCCTCTGCTTTAAGTTGTAGCTGGAGTTCTTCATATTTTCTTTGAACCTCTACTTCTCTCGATGCTGCCTCCGCTTTAAGTTGAGCAATTTGCTCAACTGTGCTCGCTTGCATCTAAGCCATATGGTCTCTTAACCTCTAAACTTCAGTTTGAGCCTGACTCCCCGAATGCATGTATTGGTGCGAGCTGGATCCAAAATATTAGGTTGGGTTAACAAAAGATCCTTAAAATCAAACCCGACCATACCTTTCAAGACCCAAAACCTCAGTAATAATTCGGTTATCAATATTGTCAAGATTAACAGAACTATCACTCGAAGCAATCACTTCATACTCCACATTTTTATCCTTTAGTTTCTCCTAATAAATCAATCAAAGAGTTAAAAACAAAATATATAATCAAAACAAATGTAACATAACATTATTTGCATTAAAACAATGAATTAAACCATTATAATTAAACATGATAAATTTTTAAAATAATTCAAATTTTATTAAGTAAATATACCATAATTTCTACAGCTTTAGTAGTCATAGGAGATCATCTTTCTTTCTATCTGTAATGTCAAAAAGCTAAAGACGTCCAAGTTTTTGACCAAACGACTGTTCCTACAATATAGTAGTAAAAATATTATTTAGTAGAAAGTAATTAATATTTGACACAATTAATAAATTCAAAATACCTCATCCTCAGCTATACAAGCAAAACTTCTCGACCCAGCTGTGTGCGTGAATTTTTGTTTTTACCTACTTGTAGTTCCAACTCGCTCACGATCCTACATTACGAAATTATTATTACGTATGTAGTAAATACTATAAACTGAAATAATTATAAGAGTTTGGAAGTACATAATACCTCTATTTTTTTGAATTCCAAAATCTAACTACACCTTCCCATTGGTATCTCAGCATTCTCGGCAGGACATTTCGCAATTTCTCTTCGAGGCTTATTTTTTTTCTTAAAATATTCCTTTTTTAAAGCACTTTTATGGTCTCTCCATTTTTTTCCTAATGTCTTCTTCACATAATTATCCGAGACCTCTAAAGCAAATCTCTCCTGCAAATAACACAAGTTTAGAAAGTAAATATAAATGAAACTTAAACCAAAGTATTATAAATTACATTCACGTTATTACCTTAATATTATCGAGAGCTTGATTTTTGTTACTATTAGGCATATGATGCCATGACTCGTAGTTGATAGGCAACAGATTGACATTTCGTGCTATAATGCCTAAGTATCTTGCTAAAAGTTGAGCTTCTGATCTAATAGGCTGACCAAGACTATTTCTAGCTACTTTGATACGCTCGACAGAATTTAACTCATATAAATCTTTTAATAGCGTACGTCCTTGAGTTTTGCACATCCCACCACTTTTAGCTTAAACCCTAAACCCCAACCCTTAAACATAAACACTAAACCCTAAAATACTAAACCATAAACCTTAAAACACTAACCCTAAACCTTAAATCCTAAACCCTAAAATAAAATGATTTTTTGTTGCGTTTTTAACAAAAAAGCCACTATTGCTTACCTTTTACAATTTTTATATTGAATTTTTATATCTTTCATATCAATTTTAAATAAATAATTTTTTTTAAATTTAAGTAATATTTAAAAGAATTAGATAAAATTTGAATTTTTTACATAATTTTTTATGTAAGAAAACAAAAACAAAAATTTTCAAAATATGAAAAAAAAATTACAAATTTTTTTCTCTTTTGTAATTATATATTCTTTCAATAATTTAGGAAATTTAAATAACTTTTTCAATTTACTAATTAATTTTGTTTCTCTAGAGATGCATGGGTTAGCAATTTTTAAAATTTTAATATATATAAAGTTTATCTATTAATTATCTTTTAAATAATTTAAATTATAATGATAATTTTAATATATTAAAATTAATATTATCTCTTTTACAATTATATAAGAAATTATTTATATAAATTAAAAAAATCAGTCATACACCCAAAAAAATTTTAAAATTATTTTAAATAATAGTATTTTAATTTTTTTTCATTTTTAACATATATTTTTCTATATTTTTATTTCAGTTTTTTTCCACATGTCATTAATTTTTTCTAAAGGTTTTAAATATTCAATTAAAAATAAATTGTATTTTAATTATTATAAAGAAACTAGTTAAATAATAAATAGACAGGGAGCAAAACGGCGCCTTTTTGTCTAAAATAAAAAGTTTTTTGTAGCATTTTTGATAAAAACGCATCAAAAATGCCGCTACTGCTCGACTTTTCGCGGTATTTTTCTCATAAATGCTGCTACTGCTAGAATTTTTGCGGCATTTTTAACATAAACGCTGCTAATGCTTGACCTTTTGCAGTGTTTTTCTCATAAACGTCACAATGCTTAACCTTTTGTGGCGTTTTTCTTATAAACATCGCTATAGCTCTAACTTTTTGCGGCGTTTTCCTATTAGCGCCACTAGTGTATAACTTTTGTAGAGTTTTTGGTCCAAACGCCACTAAAAACGCCGCTAAAAACTCATTTTGATGTAGTGTTCATAATCACCTTGCCTCATCTTCTCTCACCTCATTTGATATTTATTAATCATTTTTATCAATTTCAATATGCATTTAACATACAAAATGAAAGGAATCTAATGCATATCTTATTTGAATATCTTAGAGTTTATTGTATAATGTATAATTGCATTTTTATCAGTTTAAAAGTTAAAAGATTTAAACCATAAATTAGTATTTAAATTTTTTTTTTTGTTAGAAGCGATATTTAAATTAATTTTTTTTAAAATTTCATAATTTTTTTAACCAATTACCAATAAAATCAATAAATCTATTAAAAAAACAAAACAACTTATTAAGAGTTGCCACATGACAAAAAAAAAAAAAACAACATTGTTTTATCTTTTTCATATATTTACTTTATATTTACTTTATATTTCCTTTTTCTTCTTCCTGTTATTTTTCTCTTACCTTTCTCTAAAAATCTTAGCAGCCACCATAGAACCCGTTATCATCGCCAACCACCATCATCGATCACTGCCCATGTACAAATAGGAAAAGGCTAGAAATTGATCTTTCTCAAAAGGCAAGTTCATGGATAAATCCAAGAATATTAAGTCAGGATCAAGATAAAATTAATTAACTTTGGGGAGACATTTTGGTTTAAAATGGTTTAAATTAAATTATCAAAATTTTGAAAGAGCCAAAAAAAGAAAATTTTCTATTAAATTAAGCTATTAAAAAATTTAATTGAATTAGAGTCAATTTACCATTAAGATTAAAAGTTTCCAAAAAAGTTTTCCAAGAGTTTGAATTAGACCGTTTGTAGGCATCAATAATTTCACGCAATAAGTCACAATTTATCTCTCATGCATACCAAGCATCATATTGTTTCAAACATACTTAAACAATTTGGGGACTTACCTCAATGTCCGACAAGCTCTTCCAACTGCATTTACATGTTAGTCAAACAAACAAACGTACAAGTTATCATGCCTTCACAATTTAAGCATTCAAACATTCATCCAACAGTTTATAAAAGTTCCAAAAAACCCAAAATTTAAACAGCTCGTAATGTCCATTTACAACCCATCAAATTTATTTAAAATCTAATTCTAAATCTAATCTAATACCTTGGAATAGTCCCACATTGCCTTCACTATTTGAGGTTGAAAAACATGTCAACATACTCAAAAAATTACCTTGTGATGGGTCACTTGGAAGGTTCACTTCACCACTTTTCTCGCAAGCTATTTTTCTACAAAGTATATATAAGGAGTGTGAGTTCATTGAAACTCAGTAAGTTCTCACTATATACCACAATTGAACACACTAACATAACACATGTTATTAAACAGTTCACATACATTCTCATATGGTCATAGCATGTAAATAAGTAGTTCGCATAACCTTTAAGAAATCTAATAGCATACTGTGACTTAGAAGCATGTATATAGTATAGTACATATCATACTCATAACACATTATATTGATATACTGGCAATTTGTGATGGTGAAACATAATCATAAATCATATGCAGTGGATAAGCGAATTTCCAAACACACAAAATGACTCAAAGAGTATTGCACTGTAACACCCCTATCTCGTAACCATCGCCGAAATAGGTAAGGGGCATTACCAGACTTGTAACTCAGAACAGAACAGTAAAACTTTAAACTTTTAACAACATTAATCCATTTCAGCAACATCAATCATATATAAACATATCATGCTTAAAACAAACATATAAAGCTTCAATCATACATCAGTGACTAATTTGATAACATATAAAAGATATGAGAAAACTTAAGAAAATTTTCGAAATAAGGTCACACGGCCGTGTACCCAGGCTATGTGCCTCGCACGGCTGCCAGACACGCCCATGTGTCCAGACCATGTGAAAACAGGGCATACATACTAACTTGTGCACACAGCCACAAGACACGCCGGTGTGTCTTGGCCGTGTGGCATCCTAACTTGGCTACACGGGTACCAGACACGCCCGTGTGTCCAGCCCATGTTCAACTGACTTAACAAGCAATAAAATAGGGGTCACACGATCGAGACACACGCCCGTATGCTCTGGCTGTGTGGCACGAAATAGGCTTGGTTTAAGTCATTTTCACACCCATTTTGGTCAAGTACCTACAAGCATTATTTTTCAACAATTTCATATACCAATAGAGCAATCAATTCAACCAAAACAAACATGTTTATACCAATTCATAATCAACCAAATTTCATGTCAATTGCATTATCAAACATGTACCAAATGAGCCAAATCAATACATATTTCAACTTACCATTTTCATCACAATTGAAACCTAACAAATAACCATATTCAATGTCACATACAACATGTACCACTCATTCAAAATACCATATAAAAGACATAACATATGATGCATTCATCACAAGCTACTATTATCATTTCAAGCCACATCTCATAGCTTGAACAAGTACCAAAACATACCACATTCATTAACACATAAATGGCCAAAAACATTAACTAATAAACTAGCCTATACATGCCATAATTTATATCATTTACAAGGTCCCAAATTACCAAAAGCTATCTGGATAGTGTGATGACAATCTCCGCCTTTGTCCAGAATCGAGCTAGCTTCTGAATCTATAAAACACGGGAAAAATAAATAGAGTAAGCTTTAAAAGCTTAGTAAGCCCGTATAATATAGAATTTAACTTACCAAATCAACGTTTAAAATGTAAACAACATTACCAAACCAAGTCATATATCCCCAATGCTTATTCAACCATTGCACACTTATTAGTCATGTAACAACCATGTATTTATCCACTCCAAAGATGTAACAAATATACCACATCCATGTAACCATAATTCATGTATCAATCCATTCATTTTCCTTATACTCATATAATATACATTCAAGTAATCATGTAGCAATTCATCTATACATATCATATATTTCATCTAACATATAAGTCATGAAACATATATTTTGTAAACATATACTTATAACATATAATACATGTAAACATATGCTTGTACTTATAATCCATGTAACTTATACCTCATTTATCATATAATTTCATATGAATCATGTAACATATCAAGTAGTCATGTAACTCATATATCTTTTATAACATGTATTTCATATATATATATATATATATATATATCAGTAAATTGCCCGTTGAACCTTTGAGAACACCAAGGGATACTCAGGTGATACACACACAGTGTTTTTATGTAAACCTGTAAATCCATCAATTCATCATATATACTCTTTCGAGCCATGTACAGTATGCTCCTCCTGAACCGGTAATGGTAAGCCCAAAGGCTGAAGATGTAAGCCCATGAGCTGTGGCGAGTCCGTAACAAATGCAGGAGCTCAACCAACCTGTAGCCCTAATGACATGTCACTTGTATCCTACGACTTTCTACAGTTCAAACGGGACTCGATAATCAAATTAAACATGTAACCAATAGGCATTTCAATTCATTATTTCATAAAAACATTTATACAACATTAAAATTAGTAATTATAAATATAATACAAGTTCAATTCTAATTATACAAACTTACCTCGTCTTAGCTCGTAAATTTGATATCTACTTGTCTACTTTTCGTTTCCCCCGATCAAGTTTCGGGATTTGTTTAGCTTGATCTATACGGATTCAAATTCAACTATTTATTCACCAACTCATTCAATTTAACACATATACATATAATTTAGGTAAATTACATATTTTCCCCTATAATTTTAACTTCTTTGCAATTTAGTCCTTTAATCACAAAATGACAAATTACACATTTTTAATTAAAAATCACTATAGCCGAATTTTCCATAACCTCTACTAAGCCCATATTTTTATTTTATTCGCATTTTTAACCACAAAAATCCTATCTTTTTCAATTTAATCCTTAAAGCTCAATTTTATCAAAAATCACTTTATAAAACTTGTATATCTATAAACAACTATAATAATCTATCAAGAAATATCAAAATATACATATATTCAACAATGGCACATTTTAAAAACATAACCAATTTCAGAAATTGAGGTACAAGCATGATAGAATACAAAGCAACGATATCAAAAACACAAAAATCATCAAAAACCAAATCAAATTACTTACCCAAATTAGCTTGAAAAATGCCGAAATGAAAAATGCTTTAGAACCCTTTTTTTCTTTGAACATTCGGTGGAAGAATAAAAATGATAGTGGCTTTATTTCATGTTTGTATAATTAATAAATCATATAGTTGTATTTTACTTATATAACCTTATTTATATTCATATAAAACATGTCAATTAATGTCTTTTAATGTCCATGCATATTAGTGAAGGTAAAATTTCAATGTAAGGACTCCAACTAATAAAACCAAGGTTATTTAAGCCATTTATGAAATAGAACTCATATTTATCGCGTTACGCGATTTAGTCCTTTTTACCGAATTAACTAATCAAATGGTAAAATTTCTTTACAAATCTTTTGTACAGTAATTCTATCATGTTGTAAAACTATTTAAAAATAAAATAAATATTTTTACTCGGTTAAGTGGTCCCGAAACCACCTGTTCCGATCGGACTCGAAATTGGGTTGTTACATGCGTTATCTCCAATAAGTGTAACACTCTCCAAACACACCATGCTACCTTTGGTGAATGGAGCTTAGCTCTACATCCCCTTGTCTCTCAAACACTATCTTTGGGCCACAATGCCCTATCACAACAATAGAGATGAGTACTCACAATGCTATGGCATGTCAATAATATTCAACGGTTTCAAGGGTTCATAATGCCAACATATCACCTTTAACACAATCACAATTTGCAATTAATATAGCTTGCAACTTAGCAAAGCTCGCAAAATAGCACAGTTTATAGTGTATATCTCGCATTACACATAGTTCACAATAAGGCATAATTCGTAATACACATAGTTCACATATAATGGTTCGCATATAGCATAAATTGCACAATAACATAGCTCGCATAAATAAAACACAGTTCGTACAATTGTAGTAGAGCTCGCATAGTATAGTTCGCATGTTATCATATCTCACAGAGACAGAAACACTTACTCTAGGAACTTAGGATAGGTGTTTAGACTACCTAAGCTCCTCTTATACACGAACTGGTGCTTAATTGTAGCACTCATGACCACTCACCTTTGTTATTTCTCTGCTTGTTTTCAAACATAGGTAAGCTTTTGCTTGCCTCTGTCTTTGCTCGATAAGGCTTCTCCTTGACTTGTCACTTCGCACACATCAAACCCAGTACACACGTATTATTAACAGTAGTAACACAATCAAAACACTCTCTTTGCTATCACTATTAAGCCTCGTGAGCTCTATAACACAAAAACTAACTTTGCCAATTTTATAATTTCACCACTTAGATCTCATTTCTAAACCTTAATTCAACCTCTAATCATTCGAATTAACATTTAATTAAATATCTTCACCACTAATTTCACTCAATTTCTCGAATCTTTATTTTCCAAAGAATAAAGCTCAACAAGAACACTTTGAGTAAAAGAACTCGTCGATCCATCAAGATTCATTGGAGATTTGTTAAATTAAGATTAAAACCTCCTAATTACATCAAAATGAGTTAAAAATCATTTTTAAACAGTCACTTAGCTGACAAGTACGATACCATTTTCAAGTAAAAAGAAGCTTTAAATCATGAGATCTATTAAAATTTCAATTAGATCTATTAAAACTCGAATTAAAACATATTATTTATTTTAAGCATGAGAAAATAGATTATTACCTTAATTTGAAGAATTCCATAAGATTTGGATCGATTAAGCAAAAACGTGTTAAGAAATTATAGAAAATTGGAAGAGAAAAGATGAGTTTCTTTTGAAATTGGAGAAGAAAAGTGTTTGGATGTTTAGAAAATCAGGATGGTTGAGAGGAATTTTGAGAGAAAACTTCTAATTTGGATCTAATGAAAATTTTCAAATGAGTAGAAATGTAAAGGGAAGGAATGGTGGGTGTTCTTATATAGCCAACAAATTTTCAAAAATTGGTTTATTTCCCTTAAGGCCCATCCTATTCTCTCCCTTCTGCTATTAAATCTCATTTCAATTAAAACTCATTATTTTCACATTTGACCTCTAATTTAAATTTCATTTCAATTTAATCTCTACTAATATATATTTAACCCAATTATTATTTTAATTAATTACTATGACCCTAATTTCAATATCTAATCGAGGCCAATATTTAATTACTTGATTCTTTAACTCGATTTTTGGAGTGTGACAGTCCACATTATAAAATTTGACATGTAACAAGAAAACAAAATAAGCATTTGTGGAGGAAAAATTGCAACATAAATTCTTTTGTCTTTTTTATATAATTTTTAATGATGTCTTGCACATTATAATTTTACAATAAATCCTTTCAATTTTCTTTTATGTAATAATTCAACTTAAAATTTTACATAACAAAACCGTTTAAAAGAATCTTTTTTAAGTTTATCATATTTTTTACAAATTAAATACACCGTTAAAATTAAAATATATATTTAAAAATATAAACAATGTTACAATAAATTATTTAATTAACAATCAACATGGACTAATTAATAATTAAAATTAAGTTAGAAACAATATAAGAATAGACTTTCGCACAATCTACTATTATAATATTTATATTTTAAGGTAATTTCAAAATATTATTTATTTAAAATTCAATTTAATATAAATTATTATGTTTTTTAAAATTAAACTTATATATACTATTATTTTTATTTTCGTAACCATATTATTAACGAAATGTTAATTAATGCATACAATCAATCCATAAAAAACTAATTAATTATCTATAATATATATATATATATATATATATATATATAAGCACGAGTTTGAAAAAGTTTTTGAACTGATGAGAATATTTTTTAATTTTTATCATAGCACTAAATGAATATTTTAAAGAAATAATAATATTTAATTTAGAATTATCATTTTAAAATTTTGAAATAAAATAGAAGTTGCGATGATTATACATTTAAAATTAATTAGAATTTACATTACAATTACTAGTTAAAAAGAGTTGTGCTAATTTTAAAATAGAGTTATTACTTAAATAGAACTCTAAGTATAAAATATAGAAAAAAAAATTTGATATTTATAATTATAATTTACAATTATTAGTTTAAAAGATTTTGATGTAAACCTAATTTTATTAATGTAAAATATAACTATTACTTGAATAGAATTCTAAACATCTTTATCACATAATTAATATTAAAGCTAATTATTTTAATTAGTTATTATTTTGAATAATGTTACTTTGCATTAATTACATATAGTAAAACTTATTGTATGTTGAATATGTTAAAAATACTTTAATTATTATTTGAAACAAAATTTTATAATATTTGAATTAGTAAATTAAAATTTTAATAATTTAAATAAACATATTATTTTATACAAATTAAAAATAAAATATTAAATACTTAAAATCACATTCTTGCACAAATCATATTAAAAAGTAGTATAAAGAAAGAAGAGAGAAATAATTGGATAAAGAAGAATGAGGTAAGGAAAATGCATGGTCAAAAATCTTGAAGGGGTAGAATTCTAGAATGGTGGCTCGTTATTTGTCAAACTCTTTTGACTTGTTTATTAATCAATATTTTTTCTTAATTAATTATGAAATAGTCAACTCCTTTATTCCTAATATATAATGATTAAATTTGTTTTTTCTTTAAATACATTTTTAAATTGTTAAAAAGTCATCAACCACGTTATATAAGATTCTCAATCAAACCATTTGTAATTCTTATTTGTATACATAATTTATAGCATGTTTAAGATCTTAAGGTTTCACCTTACCTTGAAGATTTTTTAAAAAAATCAAATTGAATTAAATTTTTATTTTTTTTCTAAAATATAAAATATTTACTGAACTAAAATTTAAATCTTTTCTTTATTGTTTTTAAATTTTAATTGGTTCGGTCGATTGAGTATTAATTTAAACAATTAATTTACGAACTAGCTGAATCGATTGATCAAATTGATTAAACTGATGATTAAACTAGTTGAATCAGTATTATTTATTTTTTAATATTTTTATAAAAAATAATTAAATCAAAAATTGATTATCTAACCAGATGATCTAGTTCCAAAAACCTTTTTTTTTTCCTTACTATTTTTTCTTATTATTTATTTATTTGAAATGGTATAATATAGAGGCAATTCAACTATATATTAATGTAGTCAATTAAAGCAAACACGGGTTGCTTTATTCTTAGGCAATCTGTAAATTGCTAACTAATACTTAAATTTACTTAAATAAAATATGATGTAGAAATGGTAGGAGAATGTTAAAGTTTTTCAAGCCTTCATCATTTGTAAATTGCTTAAAGGAATTATGCTATAAACTAACATCACAAGCATTGAGGTTGAGATATTTTATCCGTACTCTAAAAGTTGTTTATTAATTACTAACAAGGCTCTTATTCGGTATTTTTTTGAAGAATGATAAAAGTGAAATATATAAAGTATCTTGCTACTAAATATCATGTAAAGAAAAAAAAAAAGTTTATATTCAACTCAACAGTACACACTTAAAGATTATGGATCTCATAACTAAGGTATTGTCGTTAAATTGTCATTTCTTATAACATGTTATTTGAAGAATTTAAATTTTATGAACATATTTCGGTCTCTGCACATAAAGTTTATGTCTTTAGTTAGACTTGCAAAAATTTCATTTATGAAGATTTATCTCATACAATGCTGTTTTAGATGTAACATGAAAGGACATATTCTGATTAGAATGTAAATATCTTCAATTTGAAACAAATTAGTAACAAACAATTTGCATTACTAATTCTTTATTCACATTATATTTCATATTCAAATCTGGAATTGTCCTTCAATAACAAAAAGAAAACTATTGATTAATGTAATAGTTGAATTCATCAATGTAAAGCAATTTTATGGATTTTGAAGAATTTTAATAATTAATTATAACCAAAAAAACACCTACTCTTTTCAATTAAGATCGATTCAATTACACCATATTTAGTTCGGGGAAATGGAATACTATTCCCCTTATTCATTGAATGATAAATCATTCATTTGTTTGATTGAATGTAATACTCATTTAATAGAATCACCATTATTTCTCTATTACTTGTCTTCCTCTAATAGCTATTTTTTGGTCTTACCAAAAAATAGCTATTACATGCAATGTTGAATAACCAAAAAAATTAATTTCCAAATTTGTGTTTTTAAACTAGGATTTAAAAAATATAAAAATAAAATATTTAAAATATTTTAATATAATTTAAAATAAAATATTTTAAACGTTTTAATATAATTTAATATAAAAATAATTATATTAAAAATATTATTAAACTATATATTATTTTTATTAAATTATTTTTAATAATAATCCTACTATAATTTAATAAAATAACAATAATCATTTACCTATAAAAAATATCTATTAAGAACATTTCAATTTTTTTCCTTAAATTATTATAATATCATTCCATTTAATCAAATATAAAAATATTATTACAATTCTATTTTTATTTCGTTAAACCAAATAACTCAAATTGCAACCCTATTTCATCCCACTTCTATTCTATTAGGGCTATCGATTTGTAGTGTTAGAATCTACCGAAAATGACATCGGAAAACAGGAGTTGGGATTTTCGTTAAAAGTTCTCTTTATGAAATTCGAACTTTGTGGTTGTCTTGTGCGAAAAATCCAAAGCTAGATGGCGTAGTTCTTTGGTTAATGCAGGTGCCCCACAGTAGAAAACCCCTGCATCATTGAATTCATTGTACATAACGCAAGTAAATTAATGATTAAAAAATGGGGCTGATAAAAGTGAAAAAGAACTGACCAATTCTGGCGTTTGGATGACGAAGAGCAATGTTTTTGTAAACTTGACGCCAATTAGGCTTCGCAAAGTGGGATTTGACTCGAGTTCCGGAGACGACATCGAAGCCATTTTTGGCATGGTGAAGCGATTGAAGCATGGTGATGAGTGCTGATCGAGCGTCTCCTTCTTCGAACACGCTGGTGCAGTAGTTGTGAAGCTCTATCACCTTCTTCTCATCCATCTCTGCAACTTCGTTCATTATTCCTTTGAACCACTCGAAGGAGCCTTGCTCCCTCGTCACCCAGTAAAAGTAGGCTTTTCCTGTTTTGAATCCTTTGTTGTTCTTGTTACTGTAATTCCCATTCTCCATTGCTGATCCTTCCGGAGTCGAATCCTCTTCCATTTTCATGTTGTTGATAATGTCCTTGACGATGCTTATCATTGGGGTGGCACCGATTCCTAGCCCCACCAATAGAACCACATCGTATTTCTTGTACTCCTGTGCTGGTGCTCCATATGGACCATCGATCAAAATCTTGGGAAAACTGTTAACCAATTAATGCCAAAAAAAAAAAATCAACAAACCCAATCCCATGTGGGTGTGGTTTGACCAAAAACGGAAAATACCTCGTGTTAGTTCCTTCGGCTCTGAGCAGTCCGCTCTTCCCGGCAGCTGGTGGTTGACAGACCTGTTTAGTATCCGTACAAGCAAAACCTGATCCTAAGCTATCTGGTTTTGATTTCAAGCTTTAAACTTCAATAAAAAGAAAAGAGAACATAAATCAACCTGAGAGAAAACAGTTTTGAGCTGCCTCGTCCAATCACCTAGAGTTCTAATATGAACGCTGAGGTAGTCGTCTCCTGGTGATGAAGTGATGGAGAATGGATGCCTGCAGCAATTGCCAATGGTTGGTTTGGTTTAGACTTAATTAATAAAAGAATCAAAGCCAAAGCTCGAGGACGGAAAATTTGCATACCACTCAAATGGGGAGACAGCTGAGCAGTTGACAAACATGTATTGCCCACTTTTATATTTGAATCCTTGGGGCTTTGACATATGCAGTGACAATACATTTCCAGGATACACAGCAACCTTGAGAATTTTAACAGCCTTGATGCTCGATCTGAAAGCCCGAATCAACCTTTCGCATGCATAAAGGGTAATCGGCACTGCTAGATACATCCATGTCTGCAATGCATTTAATATTGAAACTGATGATAGATATACAATGAACAAAGGGGAATTGAAAGAAGAAGAAGAAGAAGAAGAAGAAGCTTACTGTTTTCTGATACCATTTCTTGGTGAGGTAAAGATAAATGCCATGAACAATGAGGAGAACGTAGACGATAACGAAAAGGTGATGGGAATACCAAAATGCGTTGAATCCAGTGAGCTTCTTAAGGAATTTGGGACGGTTGAGCTTGTTGCGCCTGAACCAAGGAGTGGCTAACGTGAAGGCTATGGCCATTAACACCACCATTATAATTCCTATTACACCTTCAACACCCCTCACAAACCACCAGTAGAACGTTCATGCTGCAGGTCAAATACCCCCTTATTTACTTTTTTTATTTAAATATAACTTTTCATGTTTGTTTCAAAGCATGGAAAATCTAATTCAATAGAGAAGCTTCAGTTGGAATTTGTATTACTTATTAATTAATTATTGTCTATATAAAAAAAATTATAGTAATGTTATGCAATTTTAGTATATATTATATCATCTCATACGTGGGTGAAATTTTCATTTTATTAAATTTTAAAATTTTATATAAAAACAGAAAAGAAAACACTACAGCTGACCTTTAGTGGCGTTTTTTTTGCCTTTAGAGGCGCGTTTAAAAACGCCACTAATTGTAACGCCGTAAAATTTTGCGGCATTTATACGAAAAACACCGCTAAAAATCATGACTTTAGCGATGCTTCTTGAAAAACGCTGCTAAAAGTCTTGACTTGTAGTGGCGTTTTTGGAGCAAACGCTGCTAAAGGTTGTAACTTTTAGCGGCGCTTACTCCAAAAAATCCACTAAAGGTATTAATTTTTAGCGGCGCTTTTTCTAAAAATGCCACAAAAGGTCATGGTTTGTAACGGCACTTTCCATACAAACGACGCTAAATGTGGTGGTTTTTAACGTCGCTTTCTGTACAAACGCCGCTAAAGGTAGTGACTTTTAGCGGCCTTTTTTTAAAAACGCTACTAATTGTTACAAATTTGCTATAATACTTTTTTACCGATATCCAACCCTTCCTACATTAAAAATCCAACCAATAACAGCAAATATGGCATATAAATTCAACCAATAACATTAAACCTAAATAATACTTCAAATTCAATGAAAGATATATGATGTACATTACTAAATAAAGTATAACTAAAAATATTCTTACAATAATATTAAATGTGAAAATGTTAAAAATATCCTTACAACGAGAAAAGAAATATCTAAGATGGCGGCTGCTGCGATTGCTGAAACATCTTCATCATTTGCTGAAGCTGTAGCTGCAGCTCATCATACTTTCTGCTCTGCTCTGTTGCCATCGCTGCTGCCTCTGCCGCCCTCACTGCTGCCTCTGCCTCCCTCGCTGCTGCCGCTGTGTAACACCCCTTACCCTAAACCGTCACCGGAATCGAGTAATGGGCGTTACCAAACTTACTAGAGTACAGACTCATAATTGCATTCAAATCATTACAATTTGAATCCTTATCGAAGGTTTACTATTGCAATACAAACATCTCGGATGATTAGGATTCGAATCTTACTGCATCAGAAGCCCGAAAAATTTTTCACTTTTAAACCAACATCACACGGCCGTGTGACACATAGCATGGCCGTGTGATAAAGCCGTGTGGCCTTCACACGCCCATGTCCAAAGACCGTAGTCGAAACTGTCAAATTGACCACGGTCACCCCACACGGTCGTTTGGAGGTCGTGTACCCCACACGGTTGAGACACACGGCCGTGTCTCTTACCCGTGTGGTACACTAAATAACAATTTCAAGTGCAGGGGAGGCACGGTCCAAAAACATGCCCATGCCATCCATCCGTGGCACATTCTGTCAAAAGCCCCACGGCCAAGGCACACGCCCGTGTGCTTTGCCATGTAGACCGTGTTAGGCTATTTACCAAGCCTTTGCCTCCCTGAAACACAAGTAATCATATTCGCAACCAATGTAAAGAACAATATACCATAACATTTTAATATAACAAATTATCAATAACTAATTTTTATACATGCCACCATATGAATATACAAGTAAATGAGGATTAACATTTTTCCCCAAGTTGACAAGTTGATAGTGTGACGCGGCCTTCGACGATTTCCAACCCCGAGCTAAATCCTGAAAACAATAAGAGAAATGGAAAGATGGGGTAAGCTTCATAGCTTAGTAAGTTGGCATATCAGATGTAATTCAATTAATGAGGTTTGCCCATTCCTCAATAAGTATTTTAAGAAGGTAAATAATTATTCACTTAGTTACACTTTTTACTCAAGTTCAACTTGAGTTGTTTTTCTAAGTCACGGTCGCTAATTTAATTATTCTGTAAGCTACAGAACTCAAAATTTAGTTCCATAAATTTCCTTGAAACTAGACTCATATTTCTTCTTGCCATAAAATTTTCAGAATTTTTAACTTAGCCTATTAGTACAGTTTATTCAATAAAGTTTCCCCTATTTCACTGATCAACTACACAGACCTTTGTTCATTACGAATTAAATATCTCACTGTACAGAATTCGAATAACATTTTTGTTTGTTTCTATTGAAAGTAGACTCATCAAGAAATTTAAGCATATAAATTACACGTCATAACCATTTTTACACAATTTTTGGTGATTTTCTAAAAACGGAACAGAGGATCACGAAGGTATCCAGAACCAGTCTCACTAATGTTTAAATATCTTACAATTTACACTTCTTTTTCTTACTCAGTTTCTTTTATAAGAAAATAGACTCAATGAGCTTTCAATTCATATATCATTCACTTTCTAATTCAATTTCCACCATTTTTGGTGATTTTTCAAACGTACACAACTGCAACTGTCCAATACTGTTTTAATACAATTTTCACTTTTTCATGCTTTCTTAATAGAAGTTCTAATGGTAGCACTTACCTCTTATCTTTCTTACCATATCTCGATTATTTAACGAGCTTATTGCTCATCATTTACACTTACATACCTGCACTGTTCATTAGATCTCACATTCACACTTATCATGTAATTGCATCAAACATAATAATCACTTACCACATTGTTCAATTATAGATATTCCATGCACATGTCCTATTCAATTTTATTACCCTGCACCATGGTTTCGCACATTAACATTAATCTTTTCCCGTTGAACTTTTAGAAAAGAAAAAGGATATGCAGAGATTGGCATCAAGTGCCTCACAATAATATGGCCGAAGCCACCACAATACGTAGCCGAAGCTACCTCAATATGTAACCGAAGCTACCACAATATGTAGCCGAAGCTACTACAACCAATGAATCGCAAACGTAATCCACGGGTCTGCTCACAGAAGCTGACAGGTGACTGCAACACATGCTAGTACACCCAGCACCCGGGATACGGAAGCGGAACCCTCAAGTGACATGTCACCCATATCCAAAATCAATCTTACAGTTCAAACGGGATTTTCCATAATATACAATTTATGCAATTATTCAATTCACCATTCATATTCATACATTTTCACATGTAATTTATCAAATAATTAACGATAATGCAAGTGCATGATAATTTACTCATGATTTACTCCTTGAGCATATTCTATAACACTTTGCACCATAGGTATATATATTTTTAAATCAATTCACCAACTTGGCGCATTAAACATTTATTCCACATAATTCAATTAATACACAAAATTTGGGCTTCGAGTACAGGCTACAATAATATTGCACTATTATTACCATACCAACTTACCTCGATTGCCGAAACGACTAATTTTCCCACTTTAGTCCACCATTTCGTTCTTTCCCGATCTTAGTCCAATTTCATGTTTTCATCATCTAACATATCAAATAGTATTCATTTAACATATTTTATCCAGTTTTGGCAAATTTTACAATTTTGCTCCTATACTTTACCATAATTACCAAATTGCCCCTAGGCTCGTAAAAATGATTTTTAATCAATTTATTACTCCTCAGGCCTAAATGACCATTTCATTACCATAGCAACTCATAATTTCAACTATCTCATACATTTACAACTTGTTTTACCATTTTTGCAAAATACCCCATTTTAGGTGTCTTAATGCAATTTCTTTCATAAATGTTGTTTATTAGGCAACTACAACTCATATTCTTCCATAAAAACTTAGCAAACAACACATAGATGTTCATGGCAAAACCCTAGACTCTTAATTATTTTGCAAAATAGTTCCCTCTTTTGAAAGCTCATGCTTTAGGGGTTCCAAAAATGTAAAAATCATCAAGAAATAACCAAAGATCACTTACTTATTAGGGCTTAAAGTGGCTGAAAGTTTAAAGCTCAAAACCCCCATCCTTTGCTGCCGTTTTCGTGAAAAAGAAGAAGGAATGAAAGAGAATATGACACTTTTTCTTTTTACTTTATTTTATTACCAAAACTAGCCAATTAAAACACCTAACACCTAACTTTGACTTTTCAACGTTCTTTTTGCCTCTTATGGCCGGCCACACACTTCCAATGGCCTAATTTCACTTTAAAAACCCCCAATTTAAGATACAAAGCAATTTAACACCTTTAGGCATTAACACACAACTTTTACCTTTTACGCGATTTAGCCCTTTTTCAAAATTGAGCTAGAAATCGCTAAAATTAACTTACCAAAATTTTCATGCACCTTTATAAATATGCTATATCACATAAAATAATATCAAAATAATTTTCTCCAGCCTCGGAATAGTGGTTTCGGAACCACTGTTCCGACTAGGCCTAAAATCAGGCTGTTACACGCTGCCTCCCTCTCTGCTGCATCCGCTATAAGTTGTTGCTGGAGTTCTTCATATTTTCTTTGAACCTCAGCAATTTGTTCAACTGTGCTTGCTTGCATCTGAGCTATTTGATCTTTTAACCTCTAAACTTCAGCTTGAGCTTGACTTCCGGAAGGCATGTATTGCTAGGAGCTGGATCCAAAATATCAGGTCAGCGTAACACCAAATCCTTGAAATCAAACCCGACATACCTTTCAGGATCCAAAACTTCAGTAATAATTCTGTTATCAATGTCCTCATGATTAACAGAACTATCAGTCGAAGCAACAGCTTCATACTCCGCCTTCTTCTCCTTTAGTCTCTCCTAATAAATCAATCAAAGAGTTAGAAATGAAATATATAATAAAAAAGAATGCAACATAACATAACATTATTTAAAAAACAATGCAACATAATTTATAATAAATCAAATTTTATTAAGTAAATATACCATAATTTCTCCAGCTTCGGATGTTATTGGAGATCCATCTTTCTTCCTATGCGTAATGTCAAAAATCTGAAGGCGTCCAACTTTTTGACCAGACGAGACTTCCTACAATATAGTAATAAAAATATTATTTAATAGTATAAAGTCATTAATATTTGATAGAATTAATAAATTTATAATACCTCGGCCTCAACTACGCGAGCAAAACTTCTCGACCCTGTCGTGTGCGTGAATTTTTGTTTCTGTCTGCTACTTGTTCCAACTCGCTCACGGTCCTCCATAATGAAATTATTATTACGTATATAGTAAATACTATAAACCGAACAATTTAGAAGAGTTTGAAAGTACATAATACCTCTCCTTTTTTTGAATTCCAAAATCTAACCGTATCTTCCTACTGGTACCTCAGCATTCCCGGCGGGACATTTCGCAATTTTTCTTCAAGGGTTATGTCTTTCTTAAAAAATTGTTTTTTCAAAGTGCTTTTATTATCTCTCCATTTTTTACCCAAGGTCTTCTTAATATAGTCATCCGAGACCTCTAAAGCAAATCTCTCCTAAAAAAACACAAGGTTAAAAAGTAAATAAAAATTAAACTTAAACCAAAGTATTATAAATTATTTTCACGTTTTCATACCTTAATATTGTCGAGAGCTTGATTTTTGTTGCTATCAGGCATGTGATGCCATGATTCATAGTTGATGGGCAACATATTGGCATTTAGTGCTAGAATGCCCAAATAGCCTGCTAAAACTCGAGCTTCAGATCCAACAGGCTGACCATGACTATTTCTACGTACTTTGACACGCTCGGTAGGATTTAAGTCGTATAAATCTGTAAGTAGCATACGAACTCGACCTCTGCGCGTCCCACCACTTTCAGCTGAAAAATGGTATATTATTATATTAAAAATAAAAAATAAATTAATAATAAAAGCGAACACGCATGTAAAACAAACTAAACATTACTCTGAACTTCTGCAGTCTCGTGAAGTGTCTCCGGCACACTTGAAGATCCAACAACTGTCTGCTGTTCACTATTTCCTTCTTCTGAATTTGGATTATTCTGGACAATAGTTAAATCTCATAATTTTCGTCTACGCATATTTCCTGCAATACACATAAAACGGTAGAAATTTTAGTAACAAATTAGAACAATAATAGTACATAAACTAGTTAAATTATATAACATGAGCAAGATTAAAATAATAACATTACATATAATTAAAAAATCGTAAATCCTTACTACATTATAATTCATAAATATCTTCATCCACATCCTGACAACCTATTGAAATTGCGTACTAGTACTAGGGATATTTTCATTTAAGTTTTGTTATGGAAAAGGCAAAGTTTCTGATCTTTCGACGATATCATCTCTACTTCCATTGCCCCTGTCAAACAAGTCTCTAGGGTTGTTTCGGAGTACAACATACCAATCCTCATCAGTTGGATCTTTGGAGTAAAAAACTTGTTTCACTTGAGAAAAAAATACATACGGCTCGTCTATCAATTGTTCTTCAGTGTGAATCAATCGAGAGAAATTCACCATTGTAAACCCGAATTGATCGCTTTTAATTCCGCGAGCAGTATTCACATCAGCCCAATCACCTCAAAATAAGACAACTTTTCATTTTCCATAGTAATCCAATTCAATAATGTCGGTAAGAAGTCCGTAATACTCCATATTTCCCTCGACAGGATTACTATCCCTAACACTACCATAACTCTTAATAGAAGAATTAACAACTATTCCACAATTTTGGGTTCTTCTCAATCTCTCCCAATATTTTGTATGAAATCTGAATCTATTGATGATGAAGGCACTGTATCTTTTCACTATTCAGACCTTGGGAAAGCCATTTAACTTTGTCATTAACGGCCTACCCACTCCAAACCTATTGAATCGAAAGATGATTGAGTAATTATAAATGTTAGGAGAAAACATTATTATTTGGCAATAAAAGGTTGAGTTGCATACCGTTTGGCTTAACCATTCATGAAAAGATTCTGTGAATAACTTATTAATCTCTCGATGTGGTAATCTTCGTGAGCGTGAATAAGATCTCAATATTTGTTTGTACTCACTATGTTAAAAAAAGGTTTATTTGGTTAGAAAATAAACAAATCAAAAAGATGAATATTTATCATATTTATCATATTCTAGAACTTACTTGCGTAATGGTTCAATTGCATCGTGGTGGAAAAGAACATATCTATGTTCTTGTACCCAAGATATTTCATCTAATTTTGTAATTTCAACTTTACGGAGTTGTTCTCCATAACTTTGAAATAAATAAGTTTCGGCTAAGTTAAGATCATTGAGCCCAGCATTTCTACTTGGTCTATTCAATTTTGTTTCAACATCTTCTAAATATCTTGAATAGAATGTCATACACTCCTTAGCCAAGTAGCCTTCAGCAATTGATCCTTCCGGATAACGCTTATTATGGCAATAAAACTTCAATTTGCTTAGGAACCTAAACACAATATACAACATTATCAGAAGTTGTAACTACAAGTATAGATGTGAATGATTGAGTGACTTTGAAATAAATTAACACCTTTCTATCAGATACATCCATCGGTAGAAAACTGGTCCACCAATTATTACTTCACGAGGGAGATGGATTACTAAGTGCACCATAATAGTGAAGAATGAATGTAGGAAGATCTTCTCCAAACTGCATAAAGTCAAAGCAACCCGATCTTGTACTTTCTCAAGTTCTTCAACATTTAAAACTTTGCCACAAATACTTTCATTATATTGGACAATTCAATTATACAAGACGTCACCTTTTTTGACATACAGGACCGTCAAGCAAGTGGAAGTAGATCTTGCATCAAGATGTGATAATCATGTGATTTTAAGGAATATAGTCTTCGATCTTTAAGATTAACACATCGAGATATATTTGATGCATATGCATCTGGGACCTTTATATCCTTCAACACCATGCAGAACACTTCTTTCTCTTCTTTCGACATTGCAAAAATTGGAGGCGGCAACCGATATTTTCCATTCGGAAGTACTTGGGGATTAAGATCACGTCGAATTCCCATGTCAACTAAATCAAGTCGACTCTGAAGATTGTCTTTCGATTTTCCATCGACGTTCAAAATTGTCCCAATAATATTCTCGCAAACATTCTTCTCAATATGCATCACATCAAGATTGTGTCGTCATATGTGATGCTCCCAATAAGGCAACTCAAAAAAAGTACTTCTTTTCTTCCATAAGTCCGCCTTATTAGGATCATCCTCCTCATCAGATTCATCATCAGATTGATCCCTCGATCGTCTCCTTGTTTGCATGTTGGATGGTTGATTCATCTTCCCATAACTAAAATCCATATCTTTTAACATGTACAAGATTTCAGACCCATGGGTGTGTTGAGGAGCTTCTCTGAACTCTTCAGTATCGTCAAATAAAGTCCTTTGAAATCTAAACCTATGATTTCCATCTAACCACCGATGATAGCCCATATAAGAGAACTTCTTCCCATTATGTAACCATTTCGAATATGTTTACGCAGCATAGCACAGACAAGCATAACGTCCTTTAGTACTCCATCCAGATAAATTGGCATATGCCGGGAAATCATTAATCGTCCACAACAAAATAGTACATAAGTAAAAGTTATCCTTTCTCAATACATCATATGTCTCAACACCTGCCCATAACTGTTTTAACTCTTCAATAAGTGGCTGTAAATAAATGTTAATATCATTTCCAGGACCTTTCTCACCAAGGATAATCATAGATAAGATAAAAGAGGATTGCTTCATGCAGAGCCATAGAGGTAAATTATAAGGAACAAGCACTACAGACCAAGTACTGTACGAAGTGCTCATGATTTTATAAGGATTAAATCCATCAGATGCTAGCCCAAGCCTCACACTCCGAGGATCACTTGCAAAGCTTGGAAATTTATTATCAAATGATTTCCATGCTAAAGAATCTGCTGGATGCCTTAATAATCCATCATCGATTAGTTGATCATGATGCCACGTCATAGACTCGGCTATCTTTGACGACATGAAAAGTCTTTAAAGCCTTAGTATTAGCAGAAAATATCGCAAAATCTTGTTGGGCTTCCTTCTTGACTGTGCCTCATATTCATCCTCATTAACATCCTTTGTATTTCTATTCATCCAACGAGATTTACCGCAAACATGACAAGATTGTTGGTTTTTCTGATCACCCCAATACAACATGCAGTCATTTACAACTATGAATTTTCTTGTACCTAAGGCCGAAATCTTTTATCAATTTCTTCATGTCTTTGCATGATTCAGGGATTTTTGCAAACGGGAACATTTCTCTCAAAAACTCTAATAGCATTGTCAAAGAATTTTCAGTCCACTCTCCCAAACATTTTAAGTGAAAAAGACGAATACAAAAGGACATTTTTGAAAATTTTGATCCCTCATAAAGTTCTTCATTCATTTCACCAGGTAATGTGTAGAACTTTGCTGCTTCTTCATTTGGCTATTCATTAGGTTCACTTCTTCCCATTTCAGTGAAAGTATTTCCACCAAAATTACAATCATAGGATGCAACCAAGTCAGGTGGAAATGATTGCAAACCATCATTGCGCATATTTAATGCATCCCGCAACATACCTTCCATGTCATCTTCTCTAGCAACTGATGGTAAGCACTATAAGGATAAGGCGGATTAATCGTTCCAAAAGTTCTACTAGATGTACACTCTCCATGGAAAATCCATTTTTTCTACCCCCAAATAAAGCCATCAACAACTAGATGTTCATAGACAACTTCACGATAATGCCAATTGATGTTGTCACACTTCTTACAAGGGCAAAGAATCATATTTTCTTGGCTTGCATTTTGAAGTGCAAAATCTAGAAAAGTTTGCACTCCGTTTCGATACTTGTCACTTGCCCTTGACAAATTCATCTAAGTCCTATCCATTTCGTAGTTGTTGAAGTCTAAAGTTGGCAATAAATTACACGGGTAAGTTGTTTATTATGTAAGTTATGTGAGTTATGTAAATTATGTAAGTTATGTGAGTTATGTAAGTTGTTAAGTTATGTATGTTATGTGAGTTATGTAAGTTGTTAAGTTATGTGAGTTATATAAGTTGTTAAGTTATGTATGTTATTTGAGTTATGTAAAAAATGTGACTTATGTAAGTTATGTAATTTATTTAAGTAATGATCAATAATATTACTATTTTGATAAAAATTATTTATAAGTTTTAAAGACATTTAAAAATATTAAATATTAAAATCAAACATTATTAATATAAAAAACTAGTAATTTGAATATAATAATATCAAAAAAGAATCGTAATTTAATTTTTATATTAGAATATATTTAAACAATGATCAATATTATTATATTGATAAAATTATTTATAAGTGGCCCTTCAGTCGTCAAATGCAATAATGTATCAATATAAACATTAACATTTACAAACAAATTTATTAAGTTCCTTATTTACAAACTATTTTGTATAAGTAAATTGGAAATAAATTAAGGTTATATAAATATTCAACAGTAAATGAGCTCAATAGAACTTTTTTCAAATCTTTTTGAATTTTTTAATATTCATCATACATGGCATTATTATACCTAGGGAGGATCCATTATATCTTATAGTGAAATATAAGGCAACCCATCAGGTTTCCAGCCTATATACTTTGAATCTTTTTTTTATATATAGAAAAACCTTTAATACAAAATGTTGTTGTTCACAAATAATTTTTGAAAAAGACTATGCTAATACAAAATGCTGTTGTTCACAAATAATTTTTGAAAAAGTATCAGTCTAACTTTTTTCAAATCTTTTTGAATTTTTTAAGATTCATCATACATGGCATTGTTATACCTAGGGAGGATCCATTATATCTTACAGTGAGATATAAGGCAACCCATCAGGTTTCCAGCCTATATACTTTGAATTTTTTTTTTTATGTTCGAACCATACTGTGATTGGTATTCAGAACAACAAATTTTTAAATAAGTACATGGTAATAAAATTTAATTAAAAAAGAACATGGCAAACTGGCAAACATGGCAAATTTAAAGGAAAATCAGCAAGTTAAGCAACTCATCAAGATTTCAAGGTCTACCGACAATTTAATTAAAAAAGAACATGGCAAACTGGCAAACATGGCAAACTTACGGTATGGCAGCAGACGGAGATGCAGCAGAGGGCTACCGACAATTTAAATATGGATTAAAACATTGAATATACCATTACATGTAAAAGCATTGCCGATAACTGTTTTATTTTCATAGTTTCATACTTTCTTACCTTAGACAATGCGGATTGAAGCTAAGTAAACTGGGTGGCAGATAACAGAAAATCGATGGCAGAAAACTGGATGGCAAATGTAAAGTAAGTAAAATGAACCTTAATTTGAATATACCATTATAAAAATACATAACTTAAATATGTCTTTTGTTATGTTATCTTCTTCCTAAGACAGGCAGCTTCTCTGTTTTGAGCTAAACACCTGAATTGTTTTCACGTTCAAACTTAATGAACTAATCTGGACAAAAAAAAAGTTACAATCCCAAAAACTATAACCAAATTAAGGATAAAAAATAAATTAAAGTCATGGGCAGCAAAGAATTTCTGGTCAAACAAACAATAATCAACTAGTAATATATTTTTTTTCGAAAACACTTCAGATATAAAACTAAAATAAGTGCTTTCTCAATAACAACAATGACAGTCCACATAAAAAAGTCCTAAATCAGGATAGCCAGAACCACGCCTGTAACCCAAGTTAATTCGCGAATACATGCTTCAACCATTTAAAAAGTCCTAAATCAAGTTATTTTTTCATAGTTAATGAAACTAGATTGGTAGATAGTAACAATTAAATTGGAAATCAATCAGGTTGAATCGATTAATATATTATTTGTTATTTGAATTTAATTTCACTATTTAATTTGATACTTAGATTAAAATGTTCAATATATGTACTCTAATGAAAAAAATAGGTATTTAATTAAAAAATTGAGGTATTAAATTAGATATTAAAGTCAAACTCAAATACTTAATCAGGACAAAAAAAACTCAAATATAAAGTTTAGAAAACTTACATACCAAAGAGAAAGCACTTAATAACAACAATTTAATAACAACAATTCTTTGCTTAATAACAACAATTTTACTAGTTGAGAAAGCACTTATTTAATAACAACAATTTTACTTGTATATAAAACTAAACAAGTCTTTTTCTCAATCAACTAGTAATCTTGTATATAACAGCTTAATAACAACAATTTTACACTAAAATAAGTGCTTTTTCAATCTTGTATATAAAACTAAAACAAGTCTTGTCTTAAAAAGTCCAAAAAGTTTAGTTCAAAAGATGACAATCAGATATACCAAATTAAATTCTACAATCAGATGCAAACCAGTTGGCAACTACAGTTGCATTTGGCCAATCAATAGTACGAAGATTTACAAGTAAAACAATTTAAGAATGAGAAAAAAATCAAAATTTTTATAAGTAATACAATTTAATAATATAACAGGATTAGTATTAGATATGATACCTGAGTTATTTATTAGCTAAAAATCAATTTGAGTAATACCCAAAGCTACAAACAATCTTCTTGAAATATTGAAGTTGTCAATACTCAATTTTAAGAGTATTTACCTGAAAAGAACTCCACCCAACAGTGCAACCTGCATCAAAATAGATATAAACTTAGTTCACTACAGTAAAAGATGCAATTATACGGCTGTAATTTGTACAAAAATCGACAGCATTTAAGCACCAATTTAGACAGCAATTATACGGCTGTAACAACATTTGGACAGCACTGAATTGCAATATTCATACATCATTAATTCACAAGTATTTGCAGTATAAGGTAAATAAGCATTTTGCATGCAACTTGACTAAGTATAATCTACCACAAGTTAGTTACACATTTAGGGTTTAAGCTTACATATCATTAATAAGAAGGTACATTATAATAACATAGTTGTATATAGGGATGCATATCATTAGTAAATCATGGCATTTTCAGCAAAGGGAAATGAACTTGATACAACATTTTTGTCCAACATATTTAGGTCACTTAGACACAATCAATCAAGAACAGATAAATTCGATAGAATTGATAGAACGTAGCAAGGATAATTACAAACGTAAGTTCCATTATACGCAAATGCAAATTGATAGAACCTAATCAAACCACACAAAAAATCGAAGCTTACCCTCGTCCAACAGTAATGCAAGAATAACAGCTTGAACTGTTACCCTAATTCTTGCAGCCTCAGCGAGCCTTTTCTCTGTAACAAAAACAATAACAAATTAAAAAATCCAACCAAAAAATAGCTAAATCAATAACAAAAACTAATACTGATGCACAAATATCAGTAAATACCCTAATTCTTACCTTGAACTGTTTTCTTCAACCCAAAAGCCAACTTTAGAAACCCTTGCCTTTCTTAATCCGATTTTCTATAGATGGGAAATCAATGGCCGGTGGGAAGGGTGAATTTCAGGGACTTCAAATTGGGGAAAAAAGGGTTATTACATAAGGGATGTCGAATTGGGGAAAAAGGGGTGATAACAGTTTAGGGATTTAGGAATAGGGAAAAGAGGGGAAATGAACTGGGGAGAACTGGGAAAATGTTAACTGTTATCGTGTGGGTAAAAACGAAGAGATCAAAACGACGCTGTTTTGACAAAAATAATTTAAACTTTGCCGCGTTTATACCATAGCGCCGCTAAAAAGGAAACCTTCTACGGTGTTTTACCGAAACACCACTAATAAAACAACAAAACGACGACGTTTCGTTTTAAACAAAATAAACTTTAGCGGTGTTTATAACCTATCACTGCTAAATCCTAACCTTTTGCGGAGCTTTTCAAAAAACACCACTAATATATCAAGTAAAACGGCGCCGTTTTGTTTAAAACATGATGATCTTTTGCGGCGTTTTCATGTTGCATACCTTTTGCGGCGTTTGTATAAAAACGCCACTAATGCCTTTAAAAATTAAAATTATTTAATAAATAAATTAAAAACAATATAAATTTAAAAAATAGTTATATATATACCCAAAAAACTTTATAATTTTTTAAATAATAGTATTTTAATTTTTTTCATTTAAATAAATATTTTTTTAAAATTTAAATAATATTTAAAAGAATTAGATAAAATTTGAAATCTTAAAAATTATTTAAAATTTGAATTCTTTAAATTTTGAAATGATTTAATATATAAATTAAAAAACAATCAGTCATATACCCAAGAAATATATATTTTATATACCTAAGTATAGTTGAAACTTTAATTTTGATTTAATCATACACATTTTAAAAAATAAATGCATCAATATATTTTATATTGAATAAATATAAATATTTATGTATGCAATATATTAATAAAAAATGATGTTAATTATATAAATAATTGTGTTAATATTTTTACAAGATCTAGATCAAATTACAGTTCTTTTACACACTTGCACACTAAACCAGTTTTCATGTATGCTTTACTGATAAAACCCATTTTATATATTCTTTTAAAATAATAATTTATATTTATCTTATTTTTATTCTAAATTAAAATCCAAAATAATACCATTAACCCGATACCCGGAAACTTAAACCCTAAACCACATACACCAAACACTAAATCCCAAACCCCAAACTCCTAACCCCAACCCCAAACCCTAAACATCAAAACCTCAAAATCCTAAACCCTAAAATCATAAACCTTAGACCTTAAACCTTAAACAATTCCCATAATTATAAAAGCTAACACCGAAACCTTATATAGTTAAACTTACATCGCATTTTCACCTTAAAGTTAAAATTATTTAAAATAATAGTATTTTAACCTTAAGGTACAAAAGTAATTAAAAAATAATCTTATTGCTTGCTTAAACCCTAAATTAAATAAATTGATTTCTCTATCGTTATTATCAAAATCCCTAACCTTAAACCCTAATATCCTAACCCTAAATACCATAATTAAACACTAAGTCAGCCCTGACTATAAAACAGTAAACCCCAAATAACAAACATTAAAGTAGTAAATCTCTAACCCAACTAATATAACTAACCCTAAATTAACCCTAAATTAAATTGAATCAAATCAAAACGAGTGTCGGTTACCCTAGACGAAAATAGAGCTATTGCTTAACTTATTGTGGCATTTGCATTAAAAAACGTCGCTATTTCTCAGATTTTAGGGTTTTTAGAATTTAGGGTATAAGGTTTAGAGTTTAGGGTTTAGAAAAAGCCATACGGCATCGATTTTAACAACTTGGTAAATTAAATGAAAACTTCTAAATAGTTTAGTTATCAATTTGTAACTTTTCATAATTAAGTAACTAAAATGAAACTTTCTCATAGCTAAGTGAATGTATCAAAATAAAATATAATTCAAAACAAGAATAAGAAAAAAAATGAAAATTAAATCGGATCAAATCGAAACGAGTCCCTAAAAAAATGGCTGCTCAACTTTTAGCGGCGTTTGTATAAAAAACACCGTTATTACTAAGTTATTAGCGTTTGTACAAAAAACGCCGCTATTGCTCAGTTTTTAGCGGCGTTTTTATAAAAACGCCATTATTGCTCAGTTTTTTAGCGGCATTTTCCTACAAATGCCGCTATTACTCAGTTTTGCTCAGATTTTTCACAACGTTTTTAAACAAAACGCCGCTATTGCTAAGATTTTTAGCGGCGTTTTTGTACAAACTGCTATTACTCAGATTTTTAGCGGCGTTTTTACACAAATGCCACTATTGCTCTGTTTTTTAGCAGCGTTTCTCTACAAATGCCATTATTGCTCAGTTTTTTAGCGGCGTTTCTCTACAAACGCTGCTATTTCTCAGTTTTTTAGTGGCGCCGCTATTGCTCAGTTTTTAGCGGCGTTTTTACCAAAAACACCACTATTACTCTGTTTTCAGCGGCGTTTGACCTAAAAATGCAGCTATTGCTCAGTTTTTTGTGGCGTTTTCTTGAAAATACCGCTAGTGTATAATCTTTGCAGCTTTTTTGTCCAAACGCCACTAAAAGTACCGCTAAAGCACTGTTTTGCTGTTGTGAAACTCTGAAAATATAATTTTTTATTTTATAAAATAATTAAATATTAAATACTTTTCTAATTGAATACATATAAATTAGGTCTCTTTCCTTACTGTTTCACCTAACCTTCATGTTTTACATGAATCCTTGAAATTAAACAAAACATAAAGGAGGAAGATAGTAAATGTCAATATTTAAGGATCTAAATTGATTTGGAGTTAAAAATTTGTATGTTAAGGTCAAGCTATATTTGTATATAAAAAGAAAATTTTAAGGTTTAAATAATGTGGATAAGATTCAAAATTTTAAGGTTTTAAGGATCCAACAAAATATTTTTCTTTTATTTTCACTAGCCAGCTGACCAGATCAACATGGTATTATTCTTAGTATTAGATTCAAAATATAAACCTGTATATACTATCTCTCCACTTCAGGTATGAAAACCTAATATGTTGAAAAAGTCTTGTTGGGCATTAAGGAATCAAAAAGGAAGAATGTGAAGAATAGATGTTAGAATAATAGTTAATTCTGTTAATCTGTTAAGTTGGTTAGTTAGCTATTAGCTTTTAGTTAATTATTAGTTAATATGTTAACTAGAAGTTGTAGTTAGTATGCTTTACCATATATAAGCATGAACAGCATCTATACGAGGAATATAGTTTTTCCAATAATGAATTCTTCTTAATTAATACAGTTTTTCTTCAGTTCATCTTCTTTTCTTTATAAGTTTAACATGGTATCAGATGTTCATTTCTTCCTGGGGTTCTCTACTTGACCTACTATGTTTCTCATGGCTCATCCTTCCAGTCCGTTTGCTGTGCAATCTACTACACAAGTGATGGCGTCTAATCTTACTGATGGAGCCGTTGACAGACGCTTCTTTTCTACCAAGAAAATCAGTGTGCTTCTTGATTACAATAATTACTTGCTATGCCATCAACAGGTTCTCTTGGCAATCAAGATGTGTAAGCTTCAAAACTTCCTTGACTCTTATACTGTTCCTCCCCCTCAACTGGTTCTAGATGATACTGGGGTGTCGCAAGAGAATCCTGAGTTTTCTCAGTTTGAACAATAAGACAGTGCCCTTGCATCTTGGCTACTGTCGTCAGTGAGTCCTATGGTTCTTCCTTATCTCATTGGTTTAGATACTAGTGCCCAAATCTAGAATACGCTTATTATAGAAGGGCGTTACACTATCAACGCAAAGCTGATCTTTCCATGAAAAATTTCTTAATGAAAATCAAGGGCTATTGTGATAGTCTTGCTAGTTGTGGAGAAGTTCTTAGCGAACGTGAGCATGTTACTGCCATTCTCAATAGCCTGTCATCTAATTATGAATCTGTCATTACAATTATCACTACGAGCCAAGTACCTTACAGTGTCCAATGTGTCACTACCATGCTTCTTGATGCTGAAGCACGCCAACAACTCTCAATATTTGAGGCTTCTAGCTCAGCTAATATGGTTTCTCATCAACCTGCAGTTCCTGAAGTCAACAGTGCGCCTATACCAACTTATCGGCCCTTCTCAACTATTCAAGGTCGTAGGCGTGGTCGCTCCTCTGGCTCCCTAATGCCAGTTGTGTGGGAAACCAGGCCATCTTGTTGATCGGTGTTACTATCAGTTTGATGCCTCCAATAAGAGTGCAGGCTATAGACCTCCTCCTTCTCTACAAGCAAACATCTGCATGTTTGGAAATAGATCTCCTCTTCCACCCTAGGTATCACCATCAATGCCCATTGCACCCCCAAGCTCACAACCAGATTGGTTCTTTCCACCTACTCCAGTTCCTATCTGGACTAATCCATTTGTTGTCAACTCTCCATAGCATGTCAATGCACCCACCTCAGCAGCCCCATACTCTCAGGCTTATATTGCAACCCCTGAAATAATTGGTGACAATGCGTGGTATCCTAACTCAGGTGCAACATATCATCTCACAAAATCATCTACTTCACTAGGTGAAAATACCTCCTATAATGGTCCAGGTAAAGTGTATGTTGGTAATGGTACTGTACTTCTTGTCATGTCTACTGGTTAGTCATTTTTCATTACTCATTCACGACTATTATTCATGAGGTCACTTTGTTTGTACCTGGTATAACCAAAAACCTCTTGTTCGTGTCCAAATTTAGAAAAGACAATCAAGTGATGTTTGAGTTTCTTCCTACATAATGTCAGGTTCATGATCTGCAAACCAGGGAGGTGCTTCTTCTAGGATCAGTACATGATGGATTGTACAAACTTTCCTTACATGACTCTTCCAAAACTGTGTTGCCTTCTGACCCAGCTCAGTGTTTTACTGCTACTACTACAATGCCTTTAAATATATGGCATTCTAGATTAGGGCATCCTTGTAATACCACACTTACAAAGGCTCTACATCACTATAATATATCTTTTGGTACAAATAATAATCCTCTCAATTGTGTTGCTTATCACTTAGGGAAAGAACATAAGCTGCCATTTTCTAAGTCCTTATCTGAGCATACTAAGCCACTTCAGCTAGTGGTTGCTGATGTTTGATGCCTAGCTCCAGTTTCTTCTAATGGTTTTTGTTACTATGTTGCATTCATTGATGCATATACCAAATATACTTGGCTTTACTTGTTGCAGAAAAAGCCAAAAATGCATGTTTTTCCACTATTTCATAGACAAGCTGAAAGAACTCTTGGTTGTAAACTTCATGCCTTACAAACAGATGGAAGAGGAGAATTTCAGGTGTTGAAATAGTACTTATCTTAGCAAGGCATCATGCAGCGTGTTATATGTCCATACAATTCTAAACAAAATGGCCTAGTTGAACGCAAACACAGATAGATTATTGAAGTCAGTCTCTCCATGCTGGCTCATGCGTCCATGCCCTTAACCTACTGGAATGATGCCTTCAGTAGTGCAGTATACTTGATAAACAGGTTGCCTTATTCTCTTTTAAGCCATATATCACCATCTGAAAAACTCTTTCAGGTCCAACCGAATTATTCATCCTTTCGAGTCTTTGGCTGCTTGTGTTTCTCTAATCTTAGACCATACAACACCTACAAGCGTCAGTTTCAATCAACACCTTGCACATTCTTAGGATACTCTCTACTACACAAAAGATATTATTGTCAGGATAGCAATGGTAGAATATACATTTCTCACCATGTCACGTTTCATGAGTCGATGTTCCTATTTAAAACCATCAGCTTAAAACATGTTCCCTCCATACTCCCTCCACAGTCTAGTTCTAAGTTGCTTGTCTTATTCCCAAATCGTCTAACTCATGCTACTCCAATAAATATTGATTCATCTAACCCTTAAGTCAACTCCTTGAATGATACTCCTTTGTCCAACTCACCTAGTGTAGTTCAGTCTCTTTGTGGTCACTCTACATCTAGAATACCTAGTACCAGTCTACCAGATCCATTACCTCCTCAAACTTCTGTTCCAATCAACTCTCATGCTATGGTTATAAGTAGCAAAGCTGAAATCTTTAAACCTAACGTGTTTCTCAAGTGATACTCCTATTGACATCCATGAAATAATACACATTGAACGTTGGAAAGCAGCAGTACATAGTGAGTTACAGGCTCTTCTTCAAAACAATAGATGGAGTCTTTGTTCAATTCTTGATAATCGAAGAGCCATCAGATGCAAATGGCTATTTAAGGTGAAAAAGAAGGCTGATGGGACTGTGGAAAGGTATAAAGCTCGGTTGGCAGCTAAAGGGTTTTCTCAACATGCTAGACTTAATTTTTGAGATACCTTCAGCCCAGTGGTTCAAGCAACAACCATTCAGACTGTTCTTGCTATTGCTGTCATGAAGGGGTGATCATTAAGACAAATTAATGTCAATAATGTTTTTCTCAATAGAGACTTGACCGAAAAAATCTACATAGATCAACCACCTGGATTTGAGATCTAAGGTAACAATAGACAGAAGCTAGTTTGCAAACTGAACAAAGCTCTATATGGCCTACGCGAAGCTCCTCGTGCGTGGTTTCACACTCTTAAACAGTACCTAGTTGCTCAACTTGGTTTTCATGTATCAAAGGTTGATCATTCATTGTTCATTTGAGGGTCTTTAGGAAATGTCTTGTTGCTTATGGCTTATGTCGATGACATAGTTATAACAGGCAGTTTGAATAAGGATATTGACAATGTGGTGCATCAACTTCTCAGCAAGTTTGCTCTTAAAGACATGGGAAGACTGAATTTTTTCTTAGGCATTGAAGCTTAACACACACCACAAGGGTTGCTTCTTAATCAAAAAAATACATTTCAGAGATACTTCACAAAACGGGAATGGTAGGAGCAACAGCTACATCTACACCTATGGTGAGCACTCCTAAATTGGCTGCTTCAGATGGTAGTCCACCATTTGCTGATGTTCATCTACATCGGAGTATAGTTGGAATACTTCAATATATGTGCATTACACGCCCCGGATTTGTTGTTTTGTGTCAACAAACTGAGTCAATATATGAATCTCCCAAGTGAAACTCATTGGAAAGCAGTGAAATGAGTACTAAGGTATCTTATTAAAACTATTGAACATGGCCTGTACTTCTCAAAAGAATAGTTTGAAGTAGTCTGTTACTTTGATGCTGACTGTGCTTCATCTGTTGAAGATCGATGTTCCACTACAGGATATGTTGTGTATCTAGGACCTAACCCTATTGCAAGGTGTTCCAAGAAGTAAGCTGTAGTGTCTAGGTCCTCATCTGAAGTAGAAAATCGTAGCTCAGCCAACTATGTATCTGAGCTATTGTGGGTTAAACAATTGATAGATGAAATTGGTATGCCAATCTGTCAGTCATCAGTGGTCTAGTGCGACAACACCTTTACAGTGTCAATAGCTACAAACCCCACACATCATGCCAGAGTAAAACATGTAGAGATCGATCATCACTTTGTTCGGGAAAAAGTTCTTGATGGTACACTATAGGTTAACTTTGTTCCATCAACAAAACAAGTTGCTGATGTCCTTACAAAACCCATCACACCCAAACAGTTTGCATCATTTTGACAGGCTCTTAGAGTTCTCTTAAAAGATGCTACTCTCAAATGTTCAAACTTTGAAGAAACTGGTAGAATGTTAGAATAACAGTTAATTATGTTAATCTATTAAGTCAGTTAGTTAGCTGTTAGCTTTTAGTTAACTATTAGTTAATATGTTAACTAGAAGTTGTAGTTAGCATGCTTTACTATATATAAGCATGAACAACATCTATACGAGGAATATAGTTTTTCCAACAATGAATTCTTCTTGATTAATACAATTTTTCTTCAGTTTATCTTCTTTTCTTTATAAGTTTAACAATAGATACATAGGAGATGGGAATACCCTAATCTCTAAAGCCAGGTTGCAAAACTACAATCAACTAAGAGTTGGAATCACGTGCTCGAAAAGCAGCGAAGGAGCCATTCGTCGAACCCAATTATGAAGCAGGGGATTGCAGTACATCAAATATTTTGAATGAGGAAAGACTAGTTAAGTGAGATGACTTACAGCCACATGAAATTTTAATGGGAAATGATAGAGGAAAGGATACTAACAAAGATAAGTTGGACTTAATGGAAATGGGCCAATTTAGTGGCCATAGAAAGGGATCTTGTAAGGCTTTGTCAGTTCTAAGGCTCTAATTCAACTGGCGAGAAATACTGGGAGATAGAGCTCGATTGTGTGAAACTTTCCTTAGAGACTAGGCTAGAGAGATGAGGAACATGTTTTTTCGTCTGTTCAAAATCCTATAATGGAGGAAAAGGTAAAAAACCAATAGAAGGAAAGAAGGAAGGGGATTAAAATTTTGTTGCATATCAAAAAGCGGCATGAGAGAAAAATATGTTGTGGGAAGTCAAAGAAAGATAGAGTTAGTCAAACAAAAATTAAGCTTTTTAAGAAACGATGGTGGATTATGATTGATAGAACTACCAACAAAGAAGGAAGAACTCGAGAAGGTTAGAGAAGTAGAGGTGAGCACATTTTCTACCACCACATTAAACTAGCATGATTAGTAGCTTCAATCAAAGTAAGAAATAAGGCCTTTGCTGAAGCTATGGATTGGTGGCTTGTTTTAAGTTGTAGGGGTGCCAAAGTAGTCTAACAAGGGAGATGATGTTAGATCTGGTGTTTTAAGTGTAGCATTTTTGTCTATGTACACTTGTATTTTTAAAAAAAATTAATTTAATAATAATATCAATTAATTACATTAATATCATTTGTATATTGTCATCATATTTTGCACGCAAAGCAAAATAGAAATAAATATTGACTCATGGGTTATCTAATGTTTAACTAATACTAAGTGGTACTTGTAAACGGGAAAATATATAGGATTTTTCCTATATAATTCATCATCTTTTTGCTTAATTTTATTGCTAAAACTTAGTAATTGTTTATTAAATTAATGAAATATGTGGAAAAATGAAATTAGGACTTGGAAATTATTAAAATGTAATTTTATGTTTTATTATATAATTTTTATGCATAAAATGACTTATTTTATATTAATTTGAGCATATTCTATTTCTAAGTTATAAAATGGGCCATACATGATTTAATTTAATAATAAAATATAAAGTTATATTTAATAAATTATTTCTATATGTTTCATTAATAAAATTGGGCTTAATTAATTAAGTAAAATTAATTAATTAAAGTGGTTAATTTGCATTGTTTGGTCCCTTGATTTTTCTGTTATTTTCAGACAGGTGGCAGAGATTTAATTCAATAACAAAGCCGTCCCAATTGGACTAAATTAACACCTAATTTTGGCTGCACATGGAGGTTAATAAATTGACATTTGGGCTAATTGCATGAAGTCCCTGAAGATTTAAAGGAATCGGAGATTTACCTAAAGATTCACTGGAGACTGAGTCTTGCTCCTGCGTGATGCGGTACATGAATCAAGCTAAAAATCGGCCACCTTACCTACATATATGGCCGGCCACACTTGGAAGGATTTGAAGTGGATGAACACTTCCATTTTTAGTAAACTCACACCCCAACCAAACCTATAAATAAGACCCTTAACCTCACTTCTCAAATCATCCCTCATTCATCTATTCTCTTCTCTTCTCTCATTTTCTCTCAACTCTTTCTTCTCCCCACGCCGTCCACCATCCTTCCTTAAGGGGTTTTAGCTATTTAGCCTATCAAGAAACCTTGGTTGGCCACCTTGGAGAGCCATCAGCAAAGAAGCAAGCAAGAGTCGAAAGAGTTCTCACCATTCAGAGTCTTGGGTGACAGCCGTCTGAATAGGGTGTAATCTTTCTTTTCTTAAAGTTGATTTAAATGTTTGCTATGAGTTCTTTGTTCTTGTTTTCAACAATGAAAGCTTAATTTTATTTAAGCTAGGATGATTATTTTAATTAAATAATATTTATTTGATTCATGCTTAAAATGTTTGTGCCTCAATCGATCATGTTTTCAATTAAAATCAAGTCTGTATTTCATTTATACGTGATTGAAATGCACCTGAATTAGCTGAGTGATCCTAACCAGACGACGGCTAATGGACGCATAATTGAAATGTGCATGCTCAATTTAAATCCTTAAACCAATTAAATTGCAGGTTGCATAACATCCCTAGTATGGCTCTGTTATCTGCATAGTTTTTAGATTTGTGTGATTAAATTGTTTCATACCTAATCCGTCCCTGTTACTTCACATGAATACTAAGAAATCCTAAAATGGTTTTCAAACTCATGAAAGGTTGAGTTGCCATGGAATATTTTTCCGAATGTTATTAAGCATGTTGAAAATAAATTAAGTTTAATTAGAGTAATTGTCCTAGTTTATTTATGTTAAAATTGTTGCATATCGTGTTAAATTTGCTAAAATCTATTTCAATCATATAGCTGCATACTTAGGATAATTTGCATTAGGGATCATTGCATCTAGTTATTTTTTTTCTTTTAAATCATCACTACCAATCAATTTGAGTTTTTATTCATCGAATTGCTAATATAACTTTATAATTAATTGACTTTGCGCTAATACAATCCCTATGGAGACGATAACTCTTTATACTTACTTTACTTGAGCGACTGTGTACACTTGCACAAACTAAGCGTTACAGTACTATGTGGTTGAATCAAAATACGAACAGACAACATGTATTAGTAGATGAACCTAAACATGTCCTTAGCCTAATCAAAAATGAGCAAACCAATTGAAAGACTAATATGATGTCTATTAAGTCCAATTGAGGAGGTGATTTGTCTTGAACACCACAGTGGATGACTCACAGAAGATAGAGAAATAGATGTGACTAACTAGGCTTATAGTACATCGGACAGAACCTAAGTAGAATAAATCCTAGATTTGTTTATGGATTTATTCACTTGTGACATTTGTTGTGTGGATACCTAAATCCTAAATGGATGATGGACTATGTATGCGTGATCCATATACTTTGATGTAAATAAAAGCCTGAGTTTGACTAAATTAGAAACTGAAAGTTGGTGTGTTACGCATATGATTTCTGCACTAGGTAGCATCATTCACAATAGTGGAATTCATAGTCCGACTAAAGGGCAAATACTATATCCTCACATTGGCATTACATGATAGATGAAAGTAAATGTGGTCACTGGTCATGTCTTTGTGATGAATGACTTAATTACTATTTGATAGTAATTGACTTTTCATGAAAGAATATGTAATGGTTACCATAAGATAAAATAGGATAATATTGGGAGAACAACTTTATCCCAAAGAGACTAAGGATATCCTATGTGAATAACAAACTTATGACAAGATCATTAGACAAACACTAATTAAGTAGCTTTTGTAATGGTATGTAATTAGGGGAAGCTCAGTCACGATACTACCGTGGATGAGTTACATGTAAACCAAATGAACAGAAATAAATGGAAATGATGAAATTAGAAAAATGAGTCGCATTCACAAATGAATGTGTTTTCTCGCTCAGTATAAAAATGACTTGAAAATTAGTTTAAGGTTTTCAAATTATTGTTTAATTAATTATAATTAAATAATTGAAGTTTGAAAATGGAATTAAGTTAATTAGCCATTATAGATCCATTAAATATGGAAATTAAATATATTTTCTCATAGATTCTTTTACGGTAAAGTTACCATAACTTAAATGGAATTAGAATTGTGTTGAGAAAATTATTTAATTAAGAAATTAATTTGATTAATTAAATAAATTATCTTTATTTTGGGAATAGAATACAAATATTGAGTAGAATTAAATTATCAAGTGTTGAGCCAAAAGTCCAAGAAGCACATATAATTTGATACAATACATAATAGGCTCAATACTACCCATCATAAATATAGAAGGGCGGAGGAAACACATATAATTGTATACAATACATAAGAGACCCAATACTACTACTCATGACTATGAAAGGGTCGCAACCCTAGTATTATTTACTAGGGTGTGTCGTCCACCCCTCTCAATTAGACTGGGAGAACGTTTTCTAGTAAATAAATATTATGTGTTCTATTTATTCAATCAAGATTCTTATGTCTCTCCCTATAAATAGATGGCAATAGTAGAGTTACATAAGTTTTTACACATACATTTCATATATTGTCATTCTGTTAGAGAGTAGTAGCAATTTATTTTCTAAGAATAAATTCTATTTTTTGGGAATTGCAATTTCTATCAGTTTCTATTAAGAGAGTTACTTTCTTACTGAAAGTAATTAAATTGTTTCTTATTCTGTGTTTGGTTTATGTTGCTCGAGCCCACACTTGACTCAATTCGAGGTACGAGAATAAATGAGAAGGTCGTTTGGTTGAAAGTCGAAAACAATACATATCCATCTCACTCAAAGCACAAGTACTTTTCGGGAAAAAATTATTATTATAAATATCACAAATCAATTTGGTTTTTAAATTTTTAAATTTTCGCTATGACTAAACATCGTTTTCTAAATTGGATTTTTCCAACAAATGATTCCAAAGTCCAAAGCAAGAGATTATATCTACTCATATTGCTTTGTGTTTGCTTTTACAATATCTTTGTCCAAGGAACAAGGATGGTACTTCTTTTTTAGCAGTGTTTGCGCAATTATTGTTTATTGTCCCTAAGGAATTGTCTAGATGTTTTTTTTTTTTTTATGTTGTTTCATTTACATGTTCAACTTGGTGTTTCATCATATTGTTAAGTAAATCTAGGCACTATCAATGTATCTACAAGCTACAAATGAGTAAGAGTTAGTTTAGCATTGCTGTTAAAAAGTGTTTCTAAAAAAGTATTTCTAAAAAAGTATTGTGAAAAAGTGCTTATCAAAAGTGATTTTGAAAATTTTGGTTTAAGATTAAGTGTTTGGCATTACTGTGAAAAAAATACTTTTAAAAAGATAAAATGTCTATTTTAAATATGATGTTAAGGAAGAAAAGATGTATTTAAATAATATTAAAATTTGTTAGTGTTTTTATATATGAAATACATCAAATTAGATTATAATAAAATATAAAAAATTATTATAACTTATTATTAATATTTTAATACATGAATTAGAAATTTAAATATATTTAAAATAACTTGTATTTTTTTTTTGTAAAAGGTAATTTAAATATATAAATCATATTAGATATTAACATAACATAGAAAACATAAACCTAACAAATTCAAATATTCGATGTATTTGAATTAAGTTTAAAAAAGGGGTAATAATTGTATACCCTATATAAAAATTAAAAATTTTATATTAGCATTGACAATTTAAAGTGAATTCATTAAACTATAAGTTATGGCATCTCTCGTTAATTCCATTTCATAACCACTTGAATTATTTGATTCACCATCATCATCAATTTCTCCATCATGCACATCTTGTGGATCAATAATATTCTCATATGCCCTGTCAATATTTTCATATTCCATACGATCGACATCATTTCGACTGACATGTTTTTGGATAAAATTGTGTATCATCATTGTAACAACAACAATCATTGTTTGCTTTTCAAAACTATAACTTGGCATATCCCTTAAAATGGTCTATTTTTTTTTTAAAACACCAAAAGTTTGTTCAATCACACTACATAATGATGAATGCGAATGATTGAATATCTCTTCTTTATCAGATTTAGGTCTACCTCTACAAACGTTAGGTAAATGATATCGTTATCCTCTATATGATTCAAGATAACCTTTCATTTGAGGATATCCAGAATCAACAAGATAATATTTTCCTACATGTCATAATATGATAAACAATTAATTCAAGAGTTATTTTTTTTTAAATTATCAATTTAAATAACTTATACTTTATTATTTAAAAAATGAAATAAATGAAATATCTTACAATTTGGTGGGTGTGGAAATTTGTGTTTTGGATCTCGAATTGCATCAAGAAATATTCTAGTGTCATGCGCCTGTCCTTTCCATCCAGCCATAACTAATATGAAACACATATTAAAATCACATACTGCCATAACATTCTGAGGCGAAACACCTTTTCTTCCAATGTAGGAAATTTGTTCATTTGGTGGAAGAATAGTGGCAATATGTGTACCATCATTGCACATATGCAATCCTAAATAAATAATCATATTAGTCTCATGCATATTTTTAGTTAAAAATATTAAAATATAATAATATAATTTTAAATTTTTACCTTAAAATGTGGCATATAATTAGAATCATTACGTATTTGTTTGGGTATTGAGTAAAAAAAACGACCACTGGGTGCAATTATATCAATGGACATCCTTGAAACTTTCTCAAGCACATTTGTAAAGTATCGACTTATTGTTGCTCCAGACCTTTGAAATTTTTCTCGACATTGAAAAACTTTTACACCAGTACCCAAGATGTATAAAAAAATTTCCAACATTTCATGAAAAGATATGTCTTGAAGTTTGTAAATTGTATCTTGTCTCCAAAACTCTTAATAGGCTTGTGAATACAATTTTTGATATCTTAAAATTAATTAGGCAACGTGATTTATGGCCGTCAAGGATCTCTTGGTTCCATGTCTCACTTGACTGTTTTGAATCCATGCATGATTGCTTCAATATGCTTCTCATAATATAATTGCACAGAAGAATATGCAACATGAAATAATCGATTAAAACTTTCCATGTGTTGTAAAATCTCATTCTTTTCCCTTTCATCATCACTTCCATCACCACCAGAATTGTCAACCATACTCAGCACCTATTAACAAATTCTATATTCAAAAACCAAATATAAACAACTATTGATAAAACTAGATTATCCATAAATTAATAGAACATAAATAAATAGCCAAACAAAGATTACAAATGGATGAAATTTATAAGTCACATAGTAGATATCTCAAGACCTTAGAAGACTAAAAAAATTTTAACTCTCATCAATTTCTGTCTTAAGCCACCAAGCTCTAATCTTGGGATTAATTGATAAAAACACAGTTCGCTTGTCCTTATTTATTAATAATTTTAGTGAGAAAAAGTATAATAGAGTAGCTCCCGGAACTTCTTCCGACAAGCTATCAAGCACTTTAATAGCTTGTGGAATACCATATGGATCCATAATAGGAGCCAAACTAGATGTGGCTTGACTCATATTATTAGTTGCACTGCATAATTTTTCAATTTGACTAGACAATCTTACAGCCTTTCAGTTTGCTTTGAGAATTTCTTCCTTCCAATTTTTGATCTTTTCACCACTAACTTCAACGATCGAAGTACTTTTCATCTATTATATAAACATATATGATCACATATAGAAAATTGAAAATCAATATTACAAAAAATTCTTTAAATATAAATAAATAATCTTTAAGTGTAGTTTGTATATATCAATTATCACTTGCATACAACAATCCTATTTACGTTTGTTCATGAATTTCACAAAATTTCTTAGATAAGTATTTTACAAGTTAAATATTATCTATACAAACATATATCTACAAGCACACAAGTGAGAGTTTAGCTGGGCTCGTGCTTTTGGTGGACGTGCTTTTTCAGCCAGTGAAACAAACAAGCAAATCATAGAAATTTGATAGGGAATTCTCAAATAGCTCAGGTAAATTCACTACTAATATTCATTTATAGACCGTAATCAATAGAAAGTCAAGCATTCAACAATGAATTTGACAGGGAATCATCAACAAATTACTGTACATTACACTTCAATGAACACAAAAGCAAATCCTATACAACTTAAGAGTTAAAAACAACAAAGTGAATAGAAGAAGACCAAACAAAACCCATTGTTTAATGGAGACCAAAGCCATTTACCTCTCTTGGAGAAAGTAAAATAGGAAAAAGATAATAATAATAATAATAATAAACATACCTTGAAGGAACGAAGATAAAAAAAATTGTATCTTTGAAGAAAAAGGGCCAGTCCTCTTCCACTGCTACTTCACAAATCAGACTTATATTCAAAGAAAATGAAAGAAAGAAAAGTAGTTTAAAGAACAGCTACAAAAGTTGAAGAACTAGAGAAAGGGAAAGTTAGGAAAATAGGGAAAGTAGTTCAAAGAACTGTTGCAAAAGTTGAAAGAACAAGAGAAAAAGTTATTTTGGTTGGTGTGTAGTAATAAAAAAAATATTGTTGATGTGTTTAAATGGGGGTGAAAAAGTAATTTGGCACCCAAAAGTAATTTTACTTGCAACAAAAGCTTAAATTTTGTACTATTGCATTTGGTCAATTTTTGGCGTTTAAAAAATATTTTTCTCAAAAGTATCTTATTTAGAAATGTTTTTTATTTCAAAAGCACTTTTTGTTCCAAAAATGCTTTTTAAAAGTATTGCTCAACTAACCCTAACTTTCCTTGACATGACCTTAAGCCTAGACTACTACTTAACAATCTTGAAATATTTGTATAATTAAGTGTTGCATCAAGAGGTGATGCTACCACATACATGCCATGTCATTTTTGTATTTTGCACTTTACTCCTTTTATTTAAAATTTGAACAGATTAGTCTTTTCAGTTAAAATTTTTATCCATTTTTACTATTAAAAAAATGACATGATTGACAAAATAATCAAATAATTACACATGGCATGCCGCATTTACCTCATGTCAACGTACATGAACTAGCTTTTAATAGTTAAAATGGATAAATTTTTTTAACAAAATAACTAACTTTTACCATGCAGTTACCTCAAAAGCCTCACGTCAATAGAGACTAGCTTGTAGGGACTACGGGAATGTAGCAATGGCATAAACTTCTCCAATCGACTCCACTATAAGACTATTCTTGGAGTTGCCAACAACAATACCAAATTTGTTTTAGCTGTAATCAACTGATTCTACATTGGATGCATGCATTTTAGAGTTTGCTTTAAACTTGCATGTCATGATGAATGTCTTGAAAACTGCATAACTTTTGATGTTAGCTGATAATATTGACAGTTACGGAATCATTTTAGCTCGAGAAAAAGGTCCCTTTTTATGATCATCAGTTTTCCTTTACAATGGTTATACGGTAGAGGTGCATAAATTAGAGAAATCAATAGAGCCACTTGCATGACCCCTACATGGCAACGTTTGAAATCAAAATTGTTTTTAAGATAATATGAATACAACAAAGATAAAGGCAGTACACTATCATTTAACTATTTTATCCAAAAAAAAAAATCCCACTATCATTTAAATCAGATATTATAGCCAACTAAACCAAAACTGTTTAAATGATTAACCATCTTTCCCAAGTAAAATGGATATATTTACTCGTACCAATACAAACTGCTCAGCGCTTTGACTTGTGATGTCGCTCCTTCTTGTACCGAGACTGATCAGGATCAAATCCACCTTCCTCAGCTCCATAGACGGCCCATGACGGAGTGAGAGCCATATAATCCTCACTGTCAAAAGGTCTTCCTGAAGCCACCTGCACCATTGGCAATAAACAAAATATTTCAAACATAAGTTTATAGTCTAGAGACTCTTCCCATAATGAAATTGATGCTTATCACTAACCAGGTCATGAAACTTTTCATAGTCAATCCATGTATGCCATTGACCATTGACCTTGAACTTTTCAGTTTTTGCCAAAAGGACACAACATGAGTGTGCATGTTCACATGCAACCTCATACTCCCCTTCACTTTTCAAAGCCAATGCCTCTGAAAAAGCCCTCACATCAGAATGCCATGGCACATTCGCCATTGTCAGCTTTGATGTGGCAGAACTGTAAGAAATATTAACGTGGCTGAGAAAGGGCAGGCAGTTTTGCTGATAAAAGTAAAACAACAAATAACAGTATGACCAATAGACTTACGATCCACAGTATGTTACGCCTTTGATTTCAACAAAATCAGGCTTCCCAAGGAGGAAGAGTTTAGAATAAGCATCTACATCTTCTGTATTCCATCCTTTCACAAGTGTCAAGCGATATACAGTTCGTTGATGTTTCTCTTTGAGAGCTTTCAAGGAATCCTGAATAAAAGATATTACCAATAAGAAAAGTACAAAGATGAAGCAGCAGTTTGCTTTTACAGAAGTTAAAAAACCAGAACATGTTCAGGACTTTTAACATTGCTGTTAAGTAAATAGCATTTCAGATTAATGCAAACAGAAAGCTTTTCTAATTGGGATATAAGGAATCTGCCAATATGTTTATCCATAGCAAGGTAAGGGCAGCTATAAAGCTTTCAGATCAACATTAATTCAAAACTCCAGATGTACACTGCTAGTCTCTAGCTTCAAGAATTTGATGCCTGCCATATTTCTGCTTTGCATTATCTCTCTTCTCCAACGATCGTTCCTTTTCATCTAAAGAAACTTGACTTCTTTTTTCTTTCTTAATGTTTTAGCTCAGTTATTTAGATTTCGAGAATAAAACACTTACAATGAATCTTTCCCAGAAATCGCCAAAGAGTGGCCTATCAATTGCCTTCAAGCTACCCTTTGTTGCAGCATCTACACTCACGTATAACTGCATGAGCAAAAGAAATTAACTAGGTTAATGACTCTGTTGGACATCTATGCATTGTTAAGATAGATTCACAGCCACATACCTGCGTTACAGGCTTCAGCATTTTAATTTTTTCAGGGAACTGCGCATTAGTTACTAGAAATGTAGAGATTCGCCTTCGGTGCAGCTCATCCACAAGCGCATTAATTTCGGGATACATAATTGGTTCACCAACAAGTGATAGGGCACAGTGCCGAGGGGATAGACCCTCCATCAATCGCTCTTGTGTAACACCTGCAACAATAGGACGAGTAAACTCTCCTGTTAAATTCAAAGGGAAGATCTTTGTTGCAATCCTATGTCTAAGAGTTTAAAATGTAACAAAAAATCTTAGGAAGTTCTAATCCTTCCATATATTACTCAATTCTGAAATGATTATGACATAATTGAGGTGCACTGACTAAATTGTCTGAGGCAGAACTTAGTAGAAGAGAAGTAAACTACAGGAAACCCCATGATAAAGGGAAAATATAATTAGAAGAACAAATTTATGAAAATTACCAGGAACTCCTTTCGTTTGCTTAATCATCTTTGTATGAAGATCTATGGCAGTATTGACAATCTCTAAGGGATCATCCATCTTCCACTGCCAACTCTTCCCTACTGGATTCGTATGATGCCTCCAGCAGAAAACACATTTATTGGCACATGCCAAACTAGGTGTAGCCTCCATGCATCTGTCAAAATCAGAAGTTAAAGGAATTTAAATAGCAGGACAATAGCTATAACCAAGAAGCGAAGACAGGACAAAAAAGATTGTACAATGTATTAATTAAATTACAAAATGAGGTTTCATTGCTATGAAATACATAAAATGATCAAATTCAATGTAGACAAATGCACATGAGATCAACTACAGCCACTTATAGACCAACATGATGCATACTTCCTTGTTTCCAGACTCCTTTTATGTTAGTTGAGGGTGCAGAGGGCAAGATAGGGTGCAGAGGGCAAGATAATCTTTCTGTAAGTATAAACGTGATATCGAATTCTCCTCATATTATAAATCAAGGAACACAATAAAAATGGCAAGACACTAATCAGATGAAAAGCGTAACTAAACCCTAACGCAGGAAGAAATATGAAAAAAGAAATAGTTAAACCATATCAGTCGCACAACATTGAAATGAGACAGAACTAAATAATCAACGAAAGCTTAATAGGTGCATAAGAAAGCCGCAATCACCTATGACTCTCTATTCCATAAAATGAGTGCTTGTAACAACCTCCTCGTCCTCTAAGTTGAGACTTGGTCCATCTACAGATCTTAACACCACTATGTGAACCAATAATTTTATATCCCTGAAAATTCCCAGCAGTTAAAGGATGTCAATTAGACTAAAAAGTGCAATGGCATATTAAGATTAAGCAATCACCAAGATGAAATGCTTTCTTCAGCAAAAGATGCATATCCACTAAAACAAAGTTACCTGTTTCTCCAAGTTGGCTCTTATAACTGGAGTTACCATCTCTCTTTTCCCATCCAATTTTCTATTAGTTTCAGCCACATTAACAGACTTTTTCCTCGATGGCCCTTTACCTGCAATATCTTCAAGATCAACAATGTCTTCCCCTCCTTCTCCATCATCATCGTCATCACTTTCAAGGCTTTCAACATCACTCTCATAAACAATGCCATTCTCATTCTCCATCACCAAGCCCCCTTTCAAAACAGTGACCACCTTTTCACTCCACCCTTCAAAGACACTCTCCAATTCACCTCCATCCACATCACCTTCCCCAACCGGCACCATCTCCGTCGCTCCCAACCCTCTCAACCTCTTTTCCAAATCCCTCGCCACCGCATTAAAGGTGTCCCCGTAAAGCCGGCTACCGACTCCAAAGACGGCGAATTTACAATCAGAAAGCAGCAAATTCCCGGCGCGAAAATCAGTGCTGATTTCGGCGAGCCAATTGACGAAGAATTTAGAATTTTGGGGAGGATTTCCATCTTCCCAGGTGGAAGCGATGATAATGATTAGGGATTCCTTAGGGAGATCCTCCGGCTCGTAGGTCTGGGGATCAACGAGGTCGAAGGGAATGTTGTTCTTGGAGGAGAGGAGGTCAAGGAGGCGTTGAGCTAGGGCTTTGGATGTTCCGGTTTGGGTGAGGAAGAAGAGCTTACCTGGTCTAGGGTTAGGGTTTAGAAGGAGATGTTTGAGGGGTTTTACGCGGCGGCGGCGGGATTTGTAAAGAAAGTAAAAGGTAGTAGCGGAGAGGAGAGCGAAGAGGGTGAGGCGGGTGGAAAGTGAGGAAGGGGTCATGTTTGGGATCTATTATTTCCTTTTTCTCTGTTCAGGGTTTTGGCGGAAATGAGGGAGTAGAGGCGCTCATCGTGGTGGTGAAGTGGAGGGAGTAGGCGGCATAAAGATGAAGAGATGGTGACCTGAAATCAGAATCAGAGTTTATTTATTTATTGGGCTTAGAAATTTAGAAATCGAGCCCGTATCGTATACTACTTCAACAGTGATCCAATTATCTATATATAATCTATATTTCAAATTTTGCAAAAGCTTTAAACAGATAAAATTACACCATTTAAGTTTGTAGAGATAATACTTATTTCTTTTTTATCTAACTTATACTGATAATAATATTTATATCAATCGAGTTAACACTCAATTATTATTAAATTAATATTAAAAATAATTTATTAGTATATTAATAATTGTTATATTATATTATAATAATAATAATGTTAATTAATTAGTTTACATCTATGCACGAGTTGATTGATAGCCTACATTATTTAAATTTTAAATTAATCATATTGTGAAATATTTAGCATGTAAACTATTATAAGGTTCAATATAAAAATTGTCTTCTAAATTATTTCTTTTTTATCATATAAATACTTAAAACTATTTTTGATGAATTTAGACACTTAAATTATATTTTTTCCCACAACTGTTAATGCACTATAATCAATGAAGATGTGATAAAAATGTTACATCATCATTTGCACATCATTATTTATATAAAATAAATTCAAATATATATAATTATAGAATTAAAATATAAAATTAAAAAATTATAAATTTATGTAATTATTAAATATAATTTAAAATATATATATATATAAAGAAAATGCAACCAACCATTTTATGACACCTTTATTTATTTTTAATTTATTAATTTTCTTTTTAATTTTATTTTCTTCTTCATCTTCATTGTTCTTCATAAATTTTCTACCCCTTAAATAATTAATCAGTCAAACTATTAGAGTGTTTTTGCTGTATGTCCTCTTAGTGCGAAGGATTAGGTATTTATATGATATAATTAATGTTCATAGAATTGACATTCTAGGTAGGCTCCATGCATGTCGATACGTATGTTACCCTAAACTCAACACGTGTTAACTAGTCTAAGTGCTCATCGGTTCATTCGTTTGGCCTTGTACCCTATGCTCGTGGACATCCAAGGATGTGCGAACTAAGTTCGCAAGCCCCCTAATGACTCCACCTGGTGAGATCCAAACTCGGGTCACAGGTCAATAGTCTAAATTATATTTAGATTTTAGGTTGGCAATTAGATATCTCGTAACACAAACATAACTCTCATATCTACTTCCTCAATTATTCCAATCTAAATATATGAAGATGGTGGCCAATCATTTCAGCTCAATTTCCATTTTTTTTGCTCTCTTTTTTGAAACAAAATGACTATACATAGGATTTGGCTTTGGTGTTTTTTGCGGTGAAAAAAGCAATGGGGGTTTTCGAAATTTGAAGAATTTTCATCTTCATCTAGTATGGTGTTTGAGATTTTTAATTTCCATGTTTTTGTTCTTTTCCTCATTGTTGTTCTCGCTTTATTTGCAGCAGTTGTCCTATTAGGATATTATTATTAAATATTATCTTTTAGAAATATTTAAATATATTGTATATCTTTTAGGTATATATTTAGGAATATATTATATATTTTTCCTATTCTTGCATGATTATGGCAGTATAAATATTATAAATAAGATTTAAAGGGATTACTTTATTCTTGTCATGGATTAAGAGCTTAGGTTCCCCTTTTATTTATTTTTTTTCTTCTCTAAGTTGCTTGCTTCTTATCTTTTATTTTATCCGATGACACAGTAGTTTTAACCTCCGGGTTGGCTATTACCTTATCTTTTAACACAATTTTTTTTCATCATTCTCAATGGTTAATGGCAATTCTACGCCATTGGTTCAAACCTAAGCAATGGTTTAAGTGGCTTAATCTTACCGTCTTTAAAGAGCTCATTAGTCGACAAAGAATTCCTCTCCAATTGGCCATAGAAATTAAACTTGAATCTTAACACCCATTGCCATCATCATCGTTGTTACTTTGATATTCTTTGTCGAGCGACTCTGCCATTAAAGCTTTTTCTCTGTTTTATCTTCGAGTCAAAAGAGACTGTCGGTGAAGAATCAATAATGTGAGAGATGTCATTAAGCTTATTGTGCAAAGAAGAATCACATGCAGTTGGAGTGTTGAGGGCTTGAAAGAGTGGTGATGTATGACGATGAACATGAGCTATTGTAGTTGAAGTCTGTCATAGGGAGTGACGCCACCAATTCGACCTCCATTGAATCCTTGTGATCTGAAGATTTCAAATATGTGATTCAAAGATAAAAATAGAAATGGGTAGTGTTGGTGATAGGGATTTAAATAACGGTCTGATATCGGAACAGCGGCCGCTATATAGCGGTAGCGGCACCATCTAAAACCGCTACTGCTAAAAATAGCAGTGTGAAGTGGAGTCACACTGATATTTAACGGGTAACGGCCAATTGTGGCAATAACAGGCCGCAATTCCCGTTATTTTCTGTTACAGTAAATAAAAAAATCCATCTCCTCTAAACAAAAATAAATAGAAACACAATAAAACAAAAGGAAATATATTCCCCTACCTACAAAATCAGAGAGTTTTCAATCAAAAAAAGGAAAAAGATGTCCAAATAAACAGAAAAAAGCAATCAAAACTCAAAAGCAATAGAAAATATGAAATTATATTTCTCATATTTCGGTTTAGACCCTAAACTCCAAAGACCAAATGGTAAACAAAATCACAACACAGCAGAGCTACCATTGAACCTGAAAAGCAAACCCTGTTCACTTGCACATTCAGAGATTAATAATTTTCAAGTAAGTACTTGAAATTTTATCTTGATTCTTGTTTGCATGTCTTGAATCTGCAGTGCAAATATGTTCTTTAGACTTTAGGGATGAAGGGAGAAGGCACAACCAGCATATTCCAAGAATTTAATATTCAAAGTAGAGGATATGAGTTTTCATAGGAGAGGATGATAGAGTTTCTCTTCAGTTTTTCTTCTTTCTAAGTTTTGTGTGTTTAGAGATTTAAGAACAGAGGTGTTTCTGCCGTTTCATTTCCTTTTTCCTTTATTTTTTCATTTTTATTTTCATTTACTCTTAAGCAAAACCGAGGCACCGTCTCTAGGCTACTAGTGTTCTCTTGACAGGTGTTAGGATCAATTTGTTGATTAGTGTACTGATTATTAAATATCCTCTTTTAATGCATTCAGATTTTTATTTCAAAAAAAATCACTAAAAAATTATAGATTAATAAGTTAGAATTGTTTGGAGAGATTTTACTGAAAATGAAAATTACTTTGACGACAATCATATTATTATATTTTTTAATATGAAAGCTTCAATCTTATCAGATTTATAATTTTACTTTATATGTTATTTTTTAATTAATATTGTAATTATAATTTATAATGATAATGATTTATTATTTATTATTATTTTAAAATTTTATAACTTTCACTACTCAAGGTTTGTTTAGGGTTACACACAAAATTAACGAAAAATTATAACCTCTGTTGCTTGAGGTTTGCTTAAGATTACACACAAAATTAATGAAACAATTATAGCCTCCTTCACTTATGACTTGTATTATAAAAGGTAAAAAATTAAGACAAATTAATTCATTATGTTTTTCTTTATCAAATCCGATAGATGACTTCAATTCAACATTAGATAAATCTCTATTGATTTTAGTTTGCATAATATGAAAAAATTGAATTTTTACATTTGATCCAATTTGAAATTAAATTTTATTAAGATGGAACAAAACAAACTATTTATACCAAAAACTTTGGAACCAAGTAATAACGGGTTATGGTGTATTGTTGTTTTTAAAAAAATAAATAAATTATGTATGGATTATGCAATAAATTTAAATTTTTCATGTTAATGATGTTTACTTTTTTTGTATTATATTGTTGATAATATAAGTAATGAGTTGCTTATATTTCTAAATAAAAATAAAGCATGCCACCACGTGAAGAGTTTTCAACTAAAGGATTGGAGGGTGTACCAAGTAATGATATAGGTTGGCACTTTGGAACTCTAGTGCCAAATGTGAAGGGAAATATCGTATGTAAACTTTGTGGAAAGTTGTGAAAGGAGAAATAACACGATTTAAAGAGCACATTGCTCATAAAACCGACAATGTTGCACCATGCCCTAATGTTACTAGTATGTGATACTTTATTATTATTTTTAAATTTTATTGTAAATTTATTACTAAAGATTATATATAATTGATAATAATATAAAGTGTAAATTATTTTTATTTTATTAACAGGTGTCATTAGAGAAAGTATGATGAATATAATGAAAGAAAGCAACTCAAAAAAAATAGACAAAAAGAGGAGAAAAGATGAATTCTTATCTCAATTAAGAGAAGAAGAGGATGAACACAAGAAATTCATTGATGAGGTTTCTGCTTTAAGGCAAGCAACTCGAGAAAGTATCCAATCACAACACGAGTGGCATAGAAGGGAAGAATTTAGACGAAGTACTGGTGGTTAGAATAACATTTATAAAGAAGGGCGATCTTCTCATGGATCAGCTAGAGAATATCATAGAGAAAGAACAAGTAAATCCATCCTAAGTGAGTCTGAGTTTACCTTAAAGGGAGCTATACCTGAATTGGTTAGAAGCAAAAGTTCAAAGCAACCAAAGGTTAATGACTCTTTTTTAAAGAGTTTTCGAAGGAAGATAGGTGAAGCTGTATCTAAATTTTTAATATATGAAAGGCTACCTTTTTCAATTAGCAAGCTCTCTATGGTTGTATAACTTAATTCAATTGTCAACAGAAGTTGGACAAGCTGTAAAGCTCCCAACACCTTATGAGGTTTTAGATGTGTATTTGGAGTCTGAGTATCAACGAGTTCGTGATTGGGTAAATGGACTAAAGACTCATTAGAAAGAATTGGGTGTAACTCTAATGTGTGATGGTTAGACCGATAGTTTGAATCAAATGTACATCATTAATTTCCTGGTTTATTGTGTAAAGGAACCATTTTTTGAAAATTGATAGATGTCTCAAGTGTTCGTAGTAGAGATGTTGAATTCTACTACAGTTTGTTAGATTCAGTTGTAGAAGAAATTGGAGAAAATTACATTGTCCAAATAGTGACTGACAATACGGCAACAATGAAAGCTGCTGGAAAAAATTAATGTTGAAAAGAAAACATCTATATTAGATCTCATGTACAACTCACTATTTAGATTTATGCCTTGAAGATATTGAGAAAAAGCCCAATGTAGCAAAAGTGTTAGATGAGGCAAAGAAAGTGACTTACTTTATATACAATCACATTTGGACTGTTGATTTGATGAAGAAGTATACACAAGGGAAACAAATACTTCGACCCGCTCTTACTCGATTTGCAACGCATTTCATTCAACTTGAAGAGATAACAAGACAAAAGCAAGGTCTGAGAGAAATGTTTAATTGAAAGGTTAGTATTTTATAATTAGTTAATATAAATACTTAAATATAGCAAGCTTTAATGATTTTATTAGTTCTAAATAATTTAAATTATATGATTTTAAAATTTTTCTTATGAATATATAGGAATTTAAAGAATCAAAATGGGGATAGCAAAAGTCAGGGTCTGCTTATGAAGCCAAAAAAATTGTTTTGGGAAAAGATTTTTGGAAAAAAGCCAATGACTTCATAAAAGTTTACGAGCCCCTAGTAAAAATATTGAGACTTGTGGATAGCGATGAAAAACCAACAATGAGCTTTATTTATAAGGTTTTTGATAGAGCTAAACGGTAATTCAACAAGATTGTCAATATTTCACCGAGTACGAAAAGATTATTGACAATAGATGGAATTTTATGCATTCTAACTTGCATTCAGCTGGTAAGATAAAATATTTCATATAATTAAGAAATATTTTTATATTTCATTATTTTAAGCTTTAGATTATTATTATTTGATGATATTCTTATAAATTATACTTAGGTTATTTTCTCAATCCTCAATTTCAATTTGGGGTGGAGCATTACGAGAATGTACTAATAAAAACATTAGAAGGTATACAATCAGTAATTGAAAGATTAGAACCTTCTCTTGATACTCAAGTCAGAATGGTTAATCAAGTTAGATTCAAGTACTATTATTTGTAACTTAGTTACATAATTTGAAATACAATTATTTTTTTTATTTATGCAGTTGTTATTATTTAGAGATAAACATGAGACATTCGGTACTCCACAAGCGCAAATAGCTTGGAAGCAAATGAATCCAAGTAAACAGTTAATTAAATTATTTAATTTAATTTAATTTATATTATTTAATTATACTGTACATTTTAAAGTTATTTTGAAATTTAAATAATATTATACAGCTGAGTGGTCCCGAATTACAAAAATTAGCAATTAAAGTGCTTAATCAAAGAACTTTAGCATCAAATCGCGAATGAAATTGAAGCACATTTAGTTATATTCACACCAAAGCAAGAAATAGGTTAAACTATAAAAAACTTGAGAAACTAGTGTTTACCTATTATAATATGAGGCTTCAGATACGGCATCAAAAAAGAATAAGCACTGATGATATAAACGCTAGTTTTAATCCTATCAGCCTTGATCATATCTTTGAAGATGTTGATCCACTATGAGAATGGCTTCATGAGAAAGAGAATCCATTATTAGGTGGTGAAAATGTCGGTGTGTTACTTGTGGATACCTCTGATGATGAAATGGATGTTAATTAATCTCAACAACAAAATTTGTCTCATTCAAGTTCTAGTTCAACGCCAAGTCAGAGTGGCGATGGATCCGATGGTGGTGGTTTAAGTCCAATTGATGAGGATAATGGATATAGTGGTGATAGAGGTGAAATTAGGTCTTCTAGTCAGTATGGAGGAGAATATGGGGTTGGTACCACTAGTGGACATTTCCGTGATAGATCAGAGTTTGATGGAAATATGTTTCCTGAACTTATGAGAGATAGAAGCGAACCTAGAGCTCCACAAGGAAAAGGCAAAAAACATACTTCTATAGGCTCTTCATCTGGTAGGAGATCGAGTTCTAGTAACATTGGGTATAGTAATTCATCTACTAGCACTCAAGGTTTTTATCCACTAGAACAACCTCATATTTTTAACCTTCACATGGTTATCCACAACCATGTGGTTATTATACACCATTTCCTAATTATGGTATGCCATACTAGCCTCAAATGCATCCTCCACCACTAATGTATCACCCACCTCCAACTCTCATGTATCCTCCTCCTCAAATATATCATCCATATCAATTATATGAAAACCAAGGTGATAATGTTACTTTTTTTATATATATTTTTGGACAAAGGCCAAGAGAATCAAGTTAAGAACGTTCTTAAGGTCAAGGTGAAGGATCTGATCTTCCTCGTCATTCCACTAATTGGTGAAAACTAAATCGTACCATTACCATTATTTGTAAGGTATGTTTTTTTAAAGAAAAATTTTGTTAATGTTCTTAATTTTAATGATATTAAAACATTTAAAATATATCTTTAGATAAATAAATGGAGTATATTTTATGAAAAGATAATTAAGAATCGAAGCATGTTAAACTATAAATGAAAGTAGAATGAGAGTGAGAATAAGTGGTAAGAAATAGGAATAATTAATGAGAATCTATACATTTATCTATTCCTTTTTTTTTTTCCTTTTGCAACATAAAATGTTTATATCTTCACCATCTTCAAAGCTGTCAAGAAATATTGAAGACATCTCTCAGGTATAAATTTTCAATTATTTTATCTATAAAAACTTTCAAACTTATTAAATAAGATAAATGTTTAATATTTCCTTTTTTTTACTTTGTTATTAGTTAATATAACGTTCTTAGAAAATTTGTAAATAAATATAAGAATAATTAATTATAATAAAAGTTGTGTTCTCATATCATATTAACAAAAGTTCATAAGTGTTAGAAAACACTCTAAAAATCATTAAAAGTGACTTTTTGTAATTATAATTATAATTATTATGTTTTAGAATAAGTTGTGCGAATTTTAAAAAATTTCACGATCACGATACCCGCAGTGACCGCAATAGCATCCGTTATGTCCGTAACCGCGATAAACGCAACGCGACCGAAAACGCGGCCGCGACCACAATTTAAATCCCTGGTTGGTGACAACAATAGCGGTGGTGATGAAGTTTGGGAGAAGAACAAAGAAAGGAGATAAGAAAAAGATAAAAACAGAAGAATAAGGATGGGAGAGAGAGGGAGGAAGCGAGGAATAAGATATCAAGAAAGATTATTATCAAGAATTATGAGTACCTGATACCAATTTGTAAATGTTTTATATGTGATGAAGAAGGTCATATAGCGACGAATTGTCCTAATAAGGGAAAAAAATGCTCGAAAAATGATTAAAAGTCTTGAAAAACAAGATTTAGAAATATGTTTTAGTGAGGAAATAAATCCTACTGAAATATTATATGAACTAATATTAGAAACTGAATCTGATACTGATAATGAAGAATATATCTTCTGATTTAAATAAAAGATAAGAATTATTATCTTCTGATTTATTATCTGATACCAATTACGGGGGAGATGTGGCTCAATACAGCGGAATAAGATTTACAAAGAGAGTTTCATTATTAGTAAAGGGATTTTTACAAAAGGCTATTGAAAGAAAGTTTACAAAAGCTAAGAAAACTATACTATGAATTGGTGTAGGAATCGATGCCTTGTTTAGGCTACAACAATGCCTATTTATAGTGTAAAAATTGAACTCTAATTCATTTACATTTCAGATCCGAATAATATCCTGATAAGGACTTAATAAATGCTGACTTATTGGTTGCTTCCACGTAGTCATTTTTATTTGTCGTTTTCATGGTGGTTGCTTCCACATATCCATGCATTAATGGTTGCTTCCATCATCTCTGCATCATGGCTTGCATCATCTTCCATCAACATCTTTTTAATGAGATAGTTGCAAGTCTCTATCAATAATTTAATGTTCCTTTTTTGGATGATATTTTTACACGTGTCTGGTCTCGGGATTATCCTTCTTGGATATTTGTTAGATTCATTTCTTCTATTTCATCCAGATGTAATGAATCCGGTGAGACTGGTGGTGAGTTCCAACTTTCCCACGTGTCCTTGATTTCCATTGTTAATGGATAATCATCAATTTCCATCTCAGCTATCTTTTTTAACAGCTGTACAGAATCTTCATCACGATTTTGATGAGGTCTTTCAGTATTGTACGCCAGTATTCTTCTTCCATCAGTCCAGAGGACATAAGTATTATGTTGAAGTAGATACTGAGCTTTAAGCATTAAATCAATTCCGGCTTGGACTTGATAATTTGAAAAATTATTATAACACAAGTCAATGGTTTTTGACAAGTGTTCTTTATCTTCATCAACCGATGAGAGGTTTATTCCTCTAAACATCGTTTGAATAGTCCAAATTTGATATGGCTGAAAAAATCTTTCATGTTCAGCAATACCAATAAAACTACTAATTTCTATATGAAAATAGTAAAAGAAATCCATATTTGGAAAACTTGCTAATCGTGATTTTACGATAGCTGGAAAATCTTTTAATAAATCAAAAGAAAGATTTTGGACTGTTATTTCTTTAACAAATCCCCATTCAATACTTGTTATATCAAATGGTTCATGATTAAGCCTAAATTTTATAGTAAGAAATTTTTCCCCTATATGATTTGTAAAAATATAGGCTTGTAGAAAATATTCTGAAAAAGTTTTTCTAAATAGCATTTGCTGGTTGCAAATTATAGAATTTAATTTTGTAAAAATATCTACAGGTAATATCCTCCTAGCTTTATTAAATAAACACCTTCTAAACATTTTATTTATAATAGGACTGTTTATCCCATTATCAATAAAATATTAAAATATATCAAGAAAATTATTTATTTCCTTGATATCCATATATTCAATATAGCATTCATCCCAATCTCTATATAAAATAGATTTTAATAAAAGATCATGGGCTTTATTTTCTTTAGTTGTTTTTTCAACTAAAAATTGAGAGAAATTGGTAAGAGCTCTTCGAAAATTTGCTCTTTGTTCCAAAACATAGGTTTTCCATATTTTGTTAATATAATTATAATATTCCAGTGGTAATCCTGGATTATAAAAATCATTTATTTCAGAGAGCGATTGTTGTGATAAAAAGTTTTCTGCTCCCTTAATAATTTCAGCATAATTGGTTTGGAATGCCGAATTAGGGTCTTGTGACCATTGAGATTGACATACCGGGTTTGGCGTCAATGAAAATTGAGATCCAATTGGTGGTCTTACCATTGGATATGGTACATAATATCCTTGGTTAGGATAAAATGGTACTTGTGGAGGCATAGGAACAAATCCTTGGTTGGATTTTGTTATTTTCCCTTTGTTGGGTTTATGGACAGTATTCCATTCTCCCATTAGAGGTTTTTTACCTCTATCCATAAGGCCTGCTAAGAAAATTAGCAAATAAAATTAGGATTTCGAACAATAGGTATTTCTATAGAATTCTTTTCTAGAGATAGTATAACTGATTTTTTATAAACAGAAAATGGTAAATATTGTTTTATGAAATCATTACCTAATAATATATCTCCCTTCATTTCGGGAAATCCTAATATTTTTGGAATTACAAATTTTACATTATTTATGTAAATTGGTATATTCCTAGCTTTATAATATACTAAAGTCTTATTACTATCTATACCACTAACCTTTATTGGTCTTTTTACAGGTTTTCAATATTTTCTAGGAATAGCATTCATCTTACAGCTACTTGTTGTAGCAACTGTATCTATTAAAGCATGTAAAAGAATTTTTTCTTTTAATATTATTTCAATATAAATATAATTTTTTGTATTTTTTACCAAAGTTTGTATATCTTCTATTCTAGTATTTCTAGAATTTCTACTAGGTTCAGTAGGAAAGATAGGGATATGAACTGTTTTCATACCTATTGGTGTAGAGGATGTTGTACTTTTATTATCTTCTTCTTCTTCTATTTGAGAAGTTGAAGGTAGAACTAAATTATCTTCTGTATTTGTTAACAGATTATTTTTAAAATATAACTTATCACCTGAGGCCATATACTCAATAGTACTTACAGGTTTTGAAGTACTTGCATTATTAATATCTCCTATTATCCAATCTTTTGGAATAGAAAGATCTTTTAAATGCAATAATTTAGGCTGTATTTCTGTAGTAATTTTATTTGGTTCAAAAAGTTCAATAATTTTATTATTGACTTCTTTTATTTCTACCTCTGCAGTATTAGTATATTCATTAATAGCAGTCCAGCTTATTGCAAGATCTTCTGCTAAATCCTTAATATCAGAGTTTTTTGTCTGAATTCTTAAACAAAGACACTCTTCTATTAGAGAGTCTGTAATGGATATAAAGTAATTTGGTTTTACCTTAAATCCTATTACTCCATTATATAAATTTGATTGAATTCCTCCAATAAGTGCTTTTATTGGATTTTCAAATCTTTTATCTAATAAAACTGCTATTATAGGCCTCATCAAAATCGTGATGAAGATTCTGTACAGCTGTTAAAAAAGATAGCTGAGATGGAAATTGATGATTATCCATTAACAATGGAAATCAAGGACACGTGGGAAAGTTGGAACTCACCACCAGTCTCACCGGATTCATTACATCTGGATGAAATAGAAGAAATGAATCTAACAAATATCCAAGAAGGATAATCCCGAGACCAGACACGTGTAAAAATATCATCCAAAAAAGGAACATTAAATTATTGATGGAGACTTGCAACTATCTCATTAAAAAGATGTTGATGGAAGATGATGCAAGTCATGATGCAGAGATGATGGAAGCAACCATTAATGCATGGATATGTGGAAGCAACCACCATGAAAACGACAAATAAAAATGACTACGTGGAAGCAACCAACAAGTCAGCATTTATTAAGTCCTTATCAGGATATTATTCGGATCTGAAATGTAAATGAATTAGAGTTCAATTTTTACACTATAAATAGGCATTGTTGTAGCCTAAACAAGGCATCGATTCCTACACCAATTCATAGTATAGTTTTCTTAGCTTTTGTAAACTTTCTTTCAATAGCCTTTTGTAAAAATCCATTTACTAATAATAAAACTCTCTTTGTAAATCTTATTCCGCTGTATTGAGCCACATCTCCCCCGTAATTGGTATCAGAGGGCCGGAGTAACGATACTTGGAAGCAAATATATCATAGTGATATTGTAAGTTTCTATCTTTTATTCACAGTTCTGTTTATTTCATAGTTATTTATCTTGAAACCCATATATCTGTTGTTGTGTCTTTGTTTGCCTGTTTAAGTCCAGGGAGGACGTGTTTAGGCCTTTGTTAAAGACATATTAAGATAACGGACGGTTTTAGGTACCAAAGATAAATAATATGGAAGAGATAGATTGTTTATATAAAGATAAAACTTGTAATCATACTATGCATATAGAACCAAAAAATGAAAACAACATTTCGGCTCTTAGTAAAGGTATCAATAGTCTTGTGGATATAACTTCTGTCTATTTTAATAAGTTATATAATAAGGTTAATAATATTGAAAGTAAAATTGATAATATAAGTAAAGTAACTGAGTTAGACTTGAACAACGAGTCTAAGGAACTTTTAACAGATATTAATAATAAATTGGAAAATGTTTTCACTAACAAAAGTGAAGACCAAGAAATGGATTTAGGTCCAATATACTACGGTAATAGTAATGTTATTTTAGCTTTATCTGAGGAAGACCAAACTTCTTCGGACGAGTCTGATAATAATAATAATATTAAAAAAGAAAAACAAAAAAGAGAATATTCAAAACAACAAAAACATGATTTCCAGTGTTATAAAGAATTAATAGAACATTGGAAAATAAAAATTTCTACTACTAATGATAGTTATGAAAGAGTAGAATATTTAAAGTTAATAGAAGAACTTTATGAAAAACATAAAGGTCTGTTTAAAATATTTAATTATCATTATATGTTAAATTATGATACTACAGAAAGTAGTAGTAGCTCTAATGATGATAATAAATCAGAAGATAATAATTCTATAATTTCAGAGGAAATTAATGCAACTAGCTATAATTCTGATGAAGAAAACACTTCAACAGAAGAAAATATAGAAATACCGGAACCTATGGATACTGACAACACAGATCCATATATACCAAAACCTAAGGAAAAGGATAAAAAAGATCCTTATGGAAAGAGAAAAATAGAATCAGATATTCAAAAAGATGATTATCTGAGATCTTTTAATAAAGATAATGAGCAGGTCGAAGAAACGACTAGGATATTTGAGACTATAGCTACTAATGATGTTAAACCTGAAAACCTAGGAGAAACATCCACTCAACCTATACCATATAGGATTGATGATTTAAATAAAAGAAATGTCGCTCAAGGAGGTATATATTTAGATCTAACTAAAATACCTTTATCAGACTATGAAAAAACTATAGATGATTGGGCACAGTCTATGACTATTGTTGTTAATAATAATAGCAGTAGTTGGACAAAAGAAAAATTTTTAAATTATTTTGTAGGAACTTTCCAAGGAGATGTTTTGCAATTTATCCGTCGTTGGGAAGAATCTGAAAAAGGGAAACAACAAAAGGAACAACTTATTAATCAAATAGGTACTCCTAAGGAACTATTAAAAGGTTTAACTTTAATTCTAAAAACAGAATTTTGTGGCTATACTGATAAAAAGGATCAGGATGGTCAATCTAGTTATATATTATCAAAAATAAAATTATGTGATATTAGATATTTAGAAGAATTTTCTAAAAAATTTCTTCATGAATATCAAAAGTTAAAAAATAGTAATATAGAATTTTGGAAAAACCAATATTTCCATAAATTACCCCCACCTTGGGATGAAATTTGTATAAATAAATATGCTTCTTATCTTGATAAACACAGTAAAGCAACTGGTATAGATAAAGAAAATATAGATAGTATAGGAAATAGGATTAATTTTGCTAAAGAAAGAATTACTTTACATTGTTTACAGAGTAAAGCAGCTAAACAAGTTAAGAATAAATTAAGTCATAAATATTGTACAAAATTATTAGAAGGAGAATGGGAGTTTGGTTGTAAACCTATACAATCTAAACCTTATAAAAATTATAAAAATAAAAAATATAGGATGATAAGGTGGAAACCAGGTAATAAAAAATATACTGGTAATAAAAATGATAATAACAAAAAGAAAAAATTTCTAAGAAGAAAAACTTCTAAAAAACCTATAAAACAAATTTGTAAATGTTTTATATGTGATGAAGAAGGTCATATAGCGACGAATTGTCCTAATAAGGGAAAAAATGCTAGAAAAATGATTAAAAGTCTTGAAGAACAAGATTTAGAAATATGTTTTAGTGAGGAAATAAATCCTACTGAAATATTATATGAACTAATATCAGAAACTGAATCTGATACTGATAATGAAGAATATATCTTTATGTTAGGACATAATAATCAATTAGAAGAAATTCCTAAAACTGAACAACAGGATATAAAATTAGGAAATTTAATAGGAGAAGAAAAAGACTTCTCAGAAGAAATGATAGAAAAAATAACTAAAAATCATATTTCTAAAGAAGAAATATATAAAATATCTAAGTTTAAAATATGGTCACAAAGACATATTGAAAAAATTAGCGGTAATACAGTCGCTAAAGATACAAAAGGTGGATTAACTGAAATCCCTTTATTTACTAAAGAAAAAATTAAGAGGATTAGAAAGAAATATCCTCAGGTAAGATATATACATTTAGGTATAATTATGATCACGATTAGAGCTTTATTTAGAAGGGGTCATGATGTACCTATAATAGCAGTTTTATTAGATAAAAGATTTGAAAATCCAATAAAAGCACTTATTGGAGGAATTCAATCAAATTTATATAATGGAGTAATAGGATTTAAGGTAAAACCAAATTACTTTATATCCATTACAGACCCTCTAATAGAAGAGTGTCTTTGTTTAAGAATTCAGACAAAAAACTCTGATATTAAGGATTTAGCAGAAGATCTTGCAATAAGCTGGACTGTTATTAATGAATATACTAATACTGCAGAGGTAGAAATAAAAGAAGTCAATAATAAAATTATTGAACTTTTTGAACCAAATAAAATTACTACAGAAATACAGCCTAAATTATTGCATTTAAAAGATCTTTCTATTCCAAAAGATTGGATAATAGGAGATATTAATAATGCAAGTACTTCAAAACCTGTAAGTACTATTGAGTATATGGCCTCAGGTGATAAGTTATATTTTAAAAATAATCTGTTAACAAATACAGAAGATAATTTAGTTCTACCTTCAACTTCTCAAATAGAAGAAGAAGAAGATAATAAAAGTACAACATCCTCTACACCGATAGGTATGAAAACAGTTCATATCCCTATCTTTCCTACTGAACCTAGTAGAAATTCTAGAAATACTAGAATAGAAGATATACAAACTTTGGTAAAAAATACAAAAAATTGAATTTATTGAAATAATATTAAAAGAAAAAATTCTTTTACATGCTTTAATAGATACAGGTGCTACAACAAGTAGCTGTAAGATGAATGCTATTCCTAGAAAATATTGGAAACCTGTAAAAAGACCAATAAAGGTTAGTGGTATAGATAGTAATAAGACTTTAGTATATTATAAAGCTAGGAATATACCAATTTACATAAATAATGTAAAATTTGTAATTCCAAAAATATTAGGATTTCCCGAAATGAAGGGAGATACATTATTAGGTAATGATTTCATAAAACAATATTTACCGTTTTCTATTTATAAAAAATTAGTTATACTATCTCTAGAAAAGAATTCTATAGAAATACCTATTGTTCGAAATCCTAATTTTATTTGCTAATTTTCTTAGCAGGCCTTATGGATAGAGGTAAAAAACCTCTAATGGGAGAATGGAATACTGTCCATAAACCCAACAAAGGGAAAATAACAAAATCCAACCAAGGATTTGTTCCTATGCCTCCACAAGTACCATTTTATCCTAACCAAGGATATTATGTACCATATCCAATGGTAAGAACACCAATTGGATCTCAATTTTCATTGACGCCAAACCCGGTATGTCAATCTCAATGGTCACAAGACCCTAATTCGGCATTCCAAACCAGTTATGCTGAAATTATTAAGGGAGCAGAAAACTTTTTATCACAACAATCGCTCTCTGAAATAAATGATTTTTATAATCCAGGATTACCACTGGAATATTATAATTATATTAACAAAATATGGAAAACCCATGTATTGGAACAAAGAGCAAATTTTCGAAGAGCTCTTACCAATTTCTCTCAATTTTTAGTTGAAAAAACAACTAAAGAAAATAAAGCCCATGATCTTTTATTAAAATCTATTTTATATAGAGATTGGGATGAATGCTATATTGAATATATATGGATATCAAGGAAATAAATAATTTTCTTGATATATTTCAATATTTTATTGATAATGGGATAAACAGTCCTATTATAAATAAAATGTTTAGAAGGTGTTTATTTAATAAAGCTAGGAGGATATTACCTGTAGATATTTTTACAAAAATAAATTCTATAATTTGCAACCAGCAAATGCTATTTAGAAAAACTTTTTCAGAATATTTTCTACAAGCCTATGTTTTTACAAATCATATAGGGGAAAAATTTCCTACTATAAAATTTAGGCTTAATCATGAACCATTTGATATAACAAGTATTGAATGGGGATTTGTTAAAGAAATAACAGTCCAAAATCTTTCTTTTGATTTATTAAAAGATTTTCCAGCTATCGTAAAATCACGATTAGCAAGTTTTCCAAATATGGATTTCTTTTACTATTTTCATATAGAAATTAGTAGTTTTATTGGTATTGCTGAACATGAAAGATTTTTTCAGCCATATCAAATTTGGACTATTCAAATGATGTTTGGAGGAATAAACCTCTCATCGGTTGATGAAGATAAAGAACACTTGTCAAAAACCATTGACTTGTGTTATAATAATTTTTCAAATTATCAAGTCCAAGCCGGAATTGATTTAATGCTTAAAGCTCAGTATCTACTTCAACATAATACTTATGTCCTCTGGACTGATGGAAGAAGAATACTGGCGTACAATACTGAAAGACCGCATCAAAATCGTGATGAAGATTCTGTACAGCTGTTAAAAAAGATAGCTGAGATGGAAATTGATGATTATCCATTAACAATGGAAATCAAGGACACGTGGGAAAGTTGGAACTCACCACCAGTCTCACCGGATTCATTACATCTGGATGAAATAGAAGAAATGAATCTAACAAATATCCAAGAAGGATAATCCCGAGACCAGACACGTGTAAAAATATCATCCAAAAAAGGAACATTAAATTATTGATGGAGACTTGCAACTATCTCATTAAAAAGATGTTGATGGAAGATGATGCAAGCCATGATGCAGAGATGATGGAAGCAACCATTAATGCATGGATATGTGGAAGCAACCACCATGAAAACGACAAATAAAAATGACTACGTGGAAGCAACCAACAAGTCAGCATTTATTACGTCCTTATCAGGATATTATTCGGATCTGAAATGTAAATGAATTAGAGTTTAATTTTTACACTATAAATAGGCTTTGTTGTAGCCTAAACAAGGCATCGATTCCTACACCAATTCATAGTATAGTTTTCTTAGCTTTTGTAAACTTTCTTTCAATAGCCTTTTGTAAAAATCCCTTTACTAATAATAAAACTCTCTTTGTAAATCTTATTCCGCTGTATTGAGCCACATCTCCCCCGTAATTGGTATCAGAGCAAACATCGTGATACATAATATCCATTAAAATTAAAATAAAATTCCATTAAAATTCCTATAAAAGAAGATAATAATGAAAACAACACAGGGATATAAACAACACAGGGATTTAGATAAAAGGAGACAGAATGTCTTTGTTTTGGTATTCTTACAACTACTTGTTGTAGCACCTGTATCTATTAAAGCATGTAAAAGAATTTTTTCTTTTAATATTATTTCAATATAAATACAATTTTTTGTATTTTTTACCAAAGTTTGTATATCTTCTATTCTAGTATTTCTAGAATTTCTACTAGGTTCAGTAGGAAAGATAGGGATATGAACTGTTTTCATACCTATCGGTGTAGAGGATGTTGTACTTTTATTATCTTCTTCTTCTTCTATTTGAGAAGTTGAAGGTAGAACTAAATTATCTTCTGTATTTGTTAACAGATTATTTTTAAAATATAACTTATCACCTGAGGCCATATACTCAATAGTACTTACAGGTTTTGAAGTACTTGTATTATTAATATCTCCTATTATCCAATCTTTTGGAATACAAAGATCTTTTAAATGCAATAATTTAGGCTGTATTTCTGTAGTAATTTTATTTGGTTCAAAAAGTTCAATAATTTTATTATTGACTTCTTTTATTTCTACCTCTGCAGTATTAGTATATTCATTAATAGCAGTCCAGCTTATTGCAAGATCTTCTGCTAAATTCTTAATATCAGAGTTTTTTGTCTGAATTCTTAAACAAAGACACTCTTCTATTAGAGGGTCTGTAATGGATATAAAGTAATTTGGTTTTACCTTAAATCCTATTACTCCATTATATAAATTTGATTGAATTCCTCCAATAAGTGCTTTTATTGGATTTTCAAATCTTTTATCTAATAAAACTGCTATTATAGGTACATCATGACCCCTTCTAAATAAAGCTCTAATCGTGATCATAATTATACCTAAATGTATATATCTTACCTGAGGATATTTCTTTCTAATCCTCTTAATTTTTTCTTTAGTAAATAAAGGGATTTCAGTTAATCCACCTTTTGTATCTTTAGCGACTGTATTACCGCTAATTTTTTCTTTAGAAATATGATTTTTAGTTATTTTTTCTATCATTTCTTCTGAGAAGTCTTAGATATTTTAAACTTAGATATTTTATATATTTCTTCTTTAGAAATATGATTTTTAGTTATTTTTTCTATCATTTCTTCTGAGAAGTCTTTTTCTTCTCCTATTAAATTTCCTAATTTTATATCCTGTTGTTCAGTTTTAGGAATTTCTTCTAATTGATTATTATGTCCTAACATAAAGATATATTCTTCATTATCAGTATCAGATTCAGTTTCTGATATTAATTCATATAATATTTCAGTAGGATTTATTTCCTCACTAAAACATATTTCTAAATCTTGTTCTTCAAGACTTTTAATCATTTTTCTAGCATTTTTTCCCTTATTAGGACAATTCGTCGCTATATGACCTTATTCATCACATATAAAACATTTACAAATTTGTTTTATAGGTTTTTTAGAAGTTTTTCTTCTTACAAATTTTTTCTTTTTGTTATTATCATTTTTATTACCAGTATATTTTTTATTACCTGGTTTCCACCTTATCATCCTATATTTTTTATTTTTATAATTTTTATAAGGTTTAGATTGTATAGGTTTACAACCAAACTCCCATTCTCCTTCTAATAATTTTGTACAATATTTATGACTTAATTTATTCTTAACTTGTTTAGCTGCTTTACTCTGTAAACAATGTAAAGTAATTCTTTCTTTAGCAAAATTAATCCTATTTCCTATACTATCTATATTTTCTTTATCTATACCAGTTGCTTTACTGTGTTTATCAAGATAAGAAGCATATTTATTTATACAAATTTCATCCCAAGGTGGGGGTAATTTATGGAAATATTGGTTTTTCCAAAATTCTATATTACTATTTTTAACTTTTGATATTCATGAAGAAATTTTTTAGAAAATTCTTCTAAATATCTAATATCACATAATTTTATTTTTGATAATATATAACTAGATTGACCATCCTGATCCTTTTTATCAGTATAGCCACAAAATTCTGTTTTTAGAATTAAAGTTAAACCTTTTAATAGTTCCTTAGGAGTACCTATTTGATTAATAAGTTGTTCCTTTTGTTGTTTCCCTTTTTCAGATTCTTCCCAACGACGGAGAAATTGCAAAACATCTCCTTGGAAAGTTCCTACAAAATAATTTAAAAATTTTTCTTTTGTCCAACTACTGCTATTATTATTAACAACAATAGTCATAGACTGTGCCCAATCATCTATAGTTTTTTCATAGTCTGATAAAGGTATTTTAGTTAGATCTAAATATATACCTCCTTGAGCGACATTTCTTTTATTTAAATCATCAATCCTATATGGTATATGTTGAGTGGATGTTTCTCCTAGGTTTTCAGGTTTAACATCATTAGTAGCTATAGTCTCAAATATCCTAGTCGTTTCTTCGACCTGCTCATTATCTTTATTAAAAGATCTCAGATAATCATCTTTTTGAATATCTGATTCTATTTTTCTCTTTCCATAAGGATCTTTTTTATCCTTTTCCTTAGGTTTTGGTATATATGGATCTGTGTTGTCAGTATCCATAGGTTCCGGTATTTCTATATTTTCTTCTGTTGAAATGTTTTCTTCATTAGAATTATAGCTAGTTGCATTAATTTCCTCTGAAATTATAGAATTATTATCTTTTATCTTTTATTTGATAATAATTCTGGATACTGACAACATAGATCCATATATACCAAAACCTAAAGAAAAAGATAAAAAAGAAGAAATATTAATATTAAGTCATAAACCTGAAATATTAAGTAAAAATTCTAGAAACACTAGAATAAAAAAGACAAAAAATGCAATAATTATCCAACAAATGAAAATAGGAAAAAATGATATTATTACTTTTTCAAATTTTCAACCAAAGAAATATTATACTTATATAGAAGTCACATTTCAATTTCGAGAATATAAAACATATTCTTTACATGCTCTATTAGATACAAGAGCTACAACAAGTAGCTGTAGAAAAAATGCTATTCCATTAGAAAAATGGGAATTAATGAATAATCCGATAATGGCCGTAGGGGTAGATGGTAAAAAAACCTTAATTGCCTACAAAGCTAGGAATATACCGGTTTACATAAATAATGTAAGATTTGTAATTCCTAAAATATTATGTTTCCCTGACATGCATGGAGATATATTATTAGGTAATAATTTTATTTATCAACATTTGCCTTTTTCTATAGACAAAAATATGATTACATTAACCACGGAAAATACCTATGTGGAAGTACCATTAATAGAAAACCATAAATATATTTGCGATAATGATTTTATTCCACCAAGGAAAGATCATTTTAAACAAATAGAAATAACCCATTGGTTGTTTAAAATATTAGAAAATAATTTTAGTGAAGAACCATTAAAATTATGGAAAAATAGCCCTAGATATTGTGAAATTAAATTAGAAAATCCTAAAAAGATTATAAGGGTAAAACCAATGATCTATACTAAACAAGATATAGAGGAGTTTGATATTCAAATAAATGAATTATTGGGAAAAGGATTAATAGAAGAAACTACTAGTCCACATTCTAGTCCTGCATTTATGGTAAGAAACCATGCAGAAATAAAACGAGGAAAAGCTAGAATGGTTATTAACTATAAAAGATTAAATCAAAATATTATTTTTGATGGGTATTTTATTCCAAGAAAGGAGGTACTCATAAATCAAGCAAAACATGCTAAATATTTTAGTAAATTTGATTGCAAATCAGGCTTTTGGCAAATTATGCTAACAGAAGCTTCTAGGCCTTTAACAGCCTTTAGTGCACCTAATGGACATTTTTAGTGGAATGTAATGCCTTTCAGTCTGTGTAATGCACCACAGATTTTTCAAAGATGGATGGATTCTATTTTTAAAAAATATAAAAAATTTTGTGTTGTCTATATTGATGATATATTAATTTTTTCAGACACTCTAGAAAGACATAGAAAACATCTAAATATCATTTCTAGAGAATTCATAAAACATGGAATAATACTAAGTCCTAAAAAGATAGAATTGGAAAAAACTGAAATAGAATTTTTAGGATTAATATTATCTGAAGATGGTCTTAAACTACAGGATCATATTATAATAAAAATCAAGGAATTTCCTGATAATATTAAAGATCTAAAACAACTTCAACAATTTATAGGAATTGTTAATTATGGAAGAACCTTCTTTCCTAATTTATCTAAAAAATTAGATAAGTTATATGAAAAACTAAAGAAAGGAATAACATTTGAATGGACTGAAGGAGACTCAGAAATAATTAGAAATATAAAAGAAGAAATAAATTATATTCCAAAAGTTTATTTACCTAAACAGGGTGATAAATTAATTTTAGAAACAGATGCTTCAGATAAACATTGGGGTTGTATATTAAAAGCTAAAACAAAAAATGGAGAATTAATTTGTGGTTATAGTTCAGGAAAATTTAAACCAAATGAAATTAATTATATTATATATGAAAAAGAGTTATTAGCAATAAAGAAAGGAATAAAGAAATTCTTGATATATTTAGCATCCGAATATTTTATTATTAGAACAGACAATCAAGCTGTTAAACAATTCCTTACTAATAACAGTTTGGAAACAATACCAAGAAGGATACGATGGTATAATGAGTTTTGTAATTTTAATTTCACAATATCTAGGAATATATTATAAAGCTAAAACAAAAAATCGTGAAAACACATAGAGAAGGAAAAATAATAATAAAATAAAAGAGGAAAAAATAAAAAATAATGATGTTGCAATGATGATATAGTTTTTTGCCACGTCTCACTGCATGGTGGGACCACTTCCTTTTTGGCCATGGTTGATTAACGGTTGACTTAATTTTGCTTAATGAAAGTATTAAGGTAGAAAATGATATAGTTTAGAAACCCAAATTGACGAAAAAAAATTAGAACGAATATAATTTAAGAGGTAATTTTTAATTAAAAAATTTGTGTTTATTATATTAATATAAAAACAGAATCGACTATCTAAAATGATTTAGCAGCATTTTGAGAGTATTATCTTATATAAAAAAAATTGTTTTGTCTTTTTATCAATAGAAATATTATGTAATATAAATTTAATTATAATAATTTTGTATATTTACTAAAATAATTAAACATTACCCAATAATTGGAAAATTAAATTGAACAAATGTGTGCATACATGTTTTTGAAGATAAAATATTCAATTTATAATAGTTTAATGCATTTAATTTTTCCAAAAAAAATTAATGTATTTAAGGTCTAAAGTTGTCTAAATTAAAATTAATCAAATGCATGATGATATTTTTTACTTTAAATAATTCTATTTTAAAAAATTAAGATTTAATAAAACCTTTTTTCATATTAAGATGAAATAAATTTCTTTAAAAATAGTAAAAATTAATAAGATTAAATTGTGATATATATATAAAATAAAGAAGACTAAGAGTGTAAATTGAAAAGGCAAATAAACCTATTATATAAATTAATTTGGGTGGAGGGACATATTTTATGAAACATACCATCAACAAATGGTATAAATGTTATATTTCTCTCTCTCTCTCTCTCTTTTGTGTGTTCATTTCTGAACTGATATTTATTTGATAAAATAATTACACATCATTAACCCAAAACTTTTAATAAAACCATAAAAATATTAACTAAATTCAATAACTACACATTACCAACACAAAACTACTTTGGCTTCGGCCCTTAGCCTATCACAATGTATTTGATAAAATTCGATTGTGGCATAATGATCAACAATAGCTCTATCCCTTATGCCTTTAAGAATGGAATTAACGCCTGCAAAAGTGGGCACTTCTTGTCCACTAGTATCATCTTCAGGAGTACCAAACTTAGATGCATGTATTTCTTCTAGCTCATTAATGGCATGTTTTCTCCCTAACTATTATGGGAAAACTTCAAGTCTAGAACTGGTTTCTCATAGGTCTCATTAGAATGAACAATCTCAAAATCTTGGGAGAAAAAAACTTTAAAGATAAGTTATAGATAAGGCAATAGGTAATTCTCATTAGCCTTTTCAACAAATTTAGTGATCTCATAATTAATAAGCTGCCCTAGATCAAATACTACCATATCCACAACTTTTCTAAGCACTACAACCACTCTCTTGGTTATTAAATCTCTTTGGCTATTAGGAAGCCAATTATGCATGGCAATTGCATATAAGGCAACATACAAATGGTCCAAAAAGGAAGCTCGAAGAGTACCTTTTTACTGGCCAGATGGATGTAGGCAGTTGGTTAAAGCAACAATAGTCTCATTAATAGATTCAACCAGCTCAAGATTGTTGGTGGTGGGGCAATTCAGAAACTTCCTGATTTGCTCAGGACCAAATTTGAACCATCTACCATGGATGAATACTTTTTGGTAGTATTTACTTGATGAATCAAAAACGCCACAGTTGAGATTGGCATAGAATTCATAAGCTATCCTCTTTACGAAGGGTGAACATAGCATACAGACCCGAAAACTCTATCATTTTGAAAAATGTGACCAATCCCATAATCAACAAAGAAATTATCATCAATATTCTAGTCACAGATGAATCCCTTAAGAATAAGCCTATAAAACCTCTTAAAACAATCAGGATCCCAGAACACTTCCTTTCTTTGGGCAAGTATCTTTTCTTCCTATTTCTTAACAACTTAAGTAGCATCTGCTAAAATTTTTGGTACCCTTACATTCTTCACTCTCTTTTTTTTCTGGAAGTTGAATTATTCTTTTTTTTTCTAGTCGAATAATTTTTGGTACCGTAGCATTATGGCTAGCTTTAGCTAACTGCTAAAATTAATCCATCTACTTTTGAAATTTAAAAATGTAGGTTCAATTATGGACATCATTAAAATTCTTTTGCTAACTAATGTGACATTTTGAAATAGAAAAATAAAATACTTGATTGGTTCTACAATCCTTTTCCTATCTCAATGTTTAGAATTCCATCTTTTGGTGCACTGGTAATAAGATTAAAGTCAGAGTTTGGACGAATAAATGAGGCAAGAAAGGTCTTGATGGCAAGGATCTTTTGGTTAATGATGCTCTTATCCATAATGTTATGGTTTTGTACCTCTTTGTGAAAAGTGGTACTAGATGAAATGAATCTTAAACATGTCTTCTCTTAATGTTGACTTTGTGAATAGAATACTTGCTATCCTCACTTGCAATAATGACAAGGAAGACATTTTGGTTTAAAGATATACATCAAATAGGGTTTATGCTACTAGATTCGGTTACAAATTACTCTTCCTTAACTTGTTCAAGTATGGTCCACGTAGAGCTTATTTGAAGGAAATTTGGAAGTTAAAGACTCTTCCTAAGATCAAGTTATTCGAGTGGAGGCTCGGCTATGAGATTCTTCCTATTGCAATGAAGTATGCCCATTTTTCCTCAACCAATGACCCTCGATATAGGTGATGCGATGTTTCGAGAGAGGATGTTATGCATGCCATCTAAGATTGTCTCTTGTCTAAAGAGTTATTGATTTTGTGTAGCGTTGATAATATCATATTAGGTTACTCTTTTTGTAGGGTTGTTGATTGGTTGGAGTTTGCTATGAGGAAGCTTGATAAGGAGGCTTTTACTAGCCTCTTAGTGATTCATTGCTAGCTTTCGGATGTAAGCAATTTGGAGGCAAGAAAAGATGATGGTCCCTCAATATGCTCTTATTCAGGCTTGTACTATTTAAAGGACTTCCAGGTCCATAACTTACTATATGCAACCATGTTGCCTAGGATATTGAAAGTTGAGCAATAAGAAGCCTCGAATGTAGAGATGCTTAAAATCAATGTTGATGCAACTTAAACTACGAAAGAGCATAAGGCGGCTTATGGAGTTGTGGTTTGTGATTTTGAAGGAATGGTTCATACAGGCTACATAAGATAACTTGAAGGTCCCTTTGATGCTCTTTCAACTGATGCCCTCACTATTATTGGTGTCTTGATGAGGCAATTGACCAAGATCGTATTCAAATTGTTGGGCACGAGAAGAACTAAACCCAAATATAGAAAAGAAGAAGTAAGCATATTAGAAACAATAAAAACAAAGAGAAAAACAAAACATAAGATCAAAAAAGATAAATATTAGGGTGAGATGGAAAAAGATTAAATGGAAGAAGACGAAAAAAAGATCAATGACGGAAAGATTGTCCCTCTTAAAGAACAAAACTTCAATAAAAACACCCAATGATGATGAAAAGTTAATGTCTTATGAAACTCTTTGAAGAAGAAACTTTAACAAGCTTCACAAAATGGCTCTAACCAACCCCTTAAAGCCAAACCCTAGTAAATTGGAGGGTGAATAGTGCTTTTCATGGCTTTAAAAGAAAACTGTTAAGTATGACTCCTATTTCAGTGAAATTTGAGAAATAATCTTCTAGTTAAACTCTGTTTATTTGTTTCAATCAAACACTGATTAGTTTAGATTATTTTATTATTAGTTGACCTATAAATTTAGCCTATAAATAGGTTCTTTTACAACCTTAGAAAATATACACATTAGATATTAGAACTCATACCACATTCATAAAATTTTGTGTTTACGTTTTAAGGGTTCTTTGTTTGGCTGGTTTTCAGGTTTTGGGGGTTTAGTTTTTATCTCCATCTTTTGTACTCTTCGTTCTTTTCCCATTATAGTAAAATTATCTTTGCCCGTAGTTTTTTATCCTCTTTGAAGGGGTTTTTCTACGTTAAATTTGTGTGTTCAATTTCTCAATTTCTTCTACTATTTTTACTTGTTTGTTGCTTAATCGGGTCGATTCCCAACAAGTGGTTCAAAGCTAGTTCAATTTTTATATATCAGCCCATTCAAATATAGCAACAACAAGGTTTGAAATTGAAAAGTTCGATGGTGAGACAAATTTCAATCTGTGGCAAATTCGGATGATGGCAATTCTAGTTCAATCTGGTTTGAAAAAGGTTGTTACCAGGAAAAAGCCTGAGAATCTAATAAAATAGAATAGGAATAGCTTAATGAAAAGGCTTTGTCTGCAATCCAATTGTGCCTCGCAAATACAGTATTGTAGGAGGTATTGATGGAGAAGACCTTATCCGCCTTTTGGAAAAGGTTAGAAACTTTTTATGCGACTAAGTCTCTGGCTAACCATTTAGTGTTGAAATAATGTCTATTTACGTTTCGCATGAGTGAATGTGAGCTTCTTAGAGATCACATCAGTCAATTCATTACTCTTTTAAATGATTTAAAGAATGTTGATGTTCATATTGATGATAAAGATCAAGCTATGCTATTATTGTGCTCTTTAGCCCCTTCATATAAGTCTTTCAAGAAGACCCTGATTTATGGCAGAGACAAACTCTCGTTCAAAGATGTTAAGGGTCATTTGTTGAGTAGAGACAAACTCGATAATGAGCTTCATTTGGATAGTAAGGTAGATAGGCAAGCTTCCTTTTTGGTAACATCAAAGAAACAAGACAAAAGGTGTCGCTATTGTAAAAAGTTAAGTCACGTCAAAGCAGATTGTTATAAACTACGAAATAAAATAGCTGCCGAGAGTAACGAGGAAGATGTAACTGGTGCTAATTTGGCCGATGAAAGTGGTGATGATTTCTTGTTAGTGTCAACGAGCGATAACTCCAAGCTCACGTCCGAGTGGATCCTAGATTCAAGATGTTCTTTCCACATGTGTCCAATAGAGAATGGTTCTCTACATACAATTCGGTTGAAGGTGGAGTTGTGCGCATGGGAAACGATTCATCTAGTAAGGTAATTGGTATTGGTACTGTTAAAATTAAGATACACGATGGGATAATTAGGACACTCTCAGATGTCAAGTATGTACCTAATTTAGGAAAGAATCTTATTTCCTTGAGTATTTTAGACTTGAAAGGATGCAGAATCAACGTCGAGTCGAGCGACATTAAAGTATCTTGTGGAGCTCTCATTTTATTAAAAGGTAAAAGAACTGGCAATCTTTATATTCTGGAAAATTCTACAGTAACCGGTGAAATCGGATGTCCCTCGTCCGTTACAGAGTTGAAGTCAACTCGTTTGGAGCGGAGGTAACTTGGTCATAGAAGGGAAAAATGTATGACCGTTTCGTTGAAGAGAGGTTCTCTTTTGGATGCATGTTTTGAAAAGTTAGGGCACTGTGTTCATGAAAATTAGACCCGGGTTAGTTTTGATTTGGCAGTATACAAGTTGAAGGCTAGAAGTCTTCCAGTTTCTAAGTACAGATTCGACTCAGTTAATTCCCTGCATAGTTCAAGATAGGCTCGTGGCGAGCTTTGGCAAAGATGGCGTTGTGGAAATATGAGTCAAGGTGGAGATTTGTTAAATATGACTCCTATTTCAGTCAAATTTGAGAATAATCTTCTAGTCAGACTCTGTTTATTTGTTTCAATCAAATACTGATTAGTTTAGATTATTTTATTATTATTTGACCTATAAATTTAGCCTATAAATAGGCTCTTTTACAACATTCGAAAATACACCCATTAGATATTAGAACTCATACCACATTTAGAGAATTTTGTGTTTACGTTTTGAGGGTTCTTTGTTTTCGGGATTTAGTTTTTATCTCCATCTTTTGTACTCTTCGTTCTTTTACCATTATAGTAAAATTATCTTTGCCCGTGGTTTTTTATCCTCTTTGGAGCGGTTTTTCCACGTTAAATTTATGTGTTCAATTTCTCAATTTCTTCTGCTATATTTACTTGTTTGTTGCTTAATCGGGTTGATTCCCAACAAAAACCAAGAAGAAAACTATTTCTAAAATACATAAGAATATGAAAAAGTAATAAGAATGAGAGGTGTTAAGCTTTCTATCATTCTAGCATCGAGCTATTTTGCCGCAAGACCTCTCCTACAGTATCATCACCGCAGTAGAGTTTAACCACCAAGTTTGGGATGGATTGGTGTTGTTCCTCTACGCCTAGGACACCAGAATACCGAACCATGAACGAAGAAATGCGTGCGAGAAAAGGAAAAGCATATTGGCTAGTGATTATGAGGCACCAATTCTTGACTGGAAGGGACACCAAATGCCTCCGCTCTTCCATCCCATGGATAAATAGAGAGGAAGGGTAGAGCTTTTGGTTTGTTCATGTTGTCAAAGAGTTGAACAATGGATTTTTCGTGTTGTCAAAGATCCTTTAAAGATAAAAACTCAAAAGAGTTGTATAAATCAAATAATTAATGTGTCCTTAATGAATAATGAATAAGCCTTTATATAGACTATCTAATTAGATCATAATAAATAAAACTCTTAAGTAGAATGAAACTTTTATTAATCTAAACAATAAGTATTTCTAGTGGAACTAAATTTTTTATTGATTAAGAAACATAAAACTCCTGAACAACTTAAAATATTTAAAAATATCCTAAAATTCATAATAAATAAATAATAAAATATAAAACCTAATAGATACAACATCAAACTCATATATAATCAAAATTAAGCTTTAAAATTGAACTCAATATGCTTTAAACTCGAATTAAAGTCCGAAACTCATAATTTACCGTAATAATCCTGTCCAAAAATTTTACTTGTGCATTCTTCACTAAAATAGTCATAGTTTGAGCTCCTGGACTCAAAATCAAATGATTCAAAGTGTATTTCGACGATAAGAGATAACTCTTTAAATAGTATGAATGCATATCAACTTAGAAATGCTTGGATCCCATCCAAAAACTTGTCACAAGTAGACTGATCTTTTGAGCTTGAAAAACAACAACTTCGATGAAATTAAGTTAATAAAATTTATCCCATCCACATATGTATCATATCCAAAGTTAAGCTTCAATTTTCGTGATCTTTTGGGCTTGTCAAACGAGTTTTGTAAAAGTGTTAAGCGCAACATGTTTTTGGACTAAAAGTTGGGCCCATACTCGTATCATGTCCTCAAGATGGCTAGGGAGCTTGATCTTCACTACAGTGTAGTTGAGTTTGATTGCCTAACTATTGTTAACAAACTCAATTGCAGTTTGGATTTTTCTTTTTACAACCCTTTTGTTGAGGAAGCCCATAGACTTTGTGCTTGGTTTGATTGTGTTTCTTTTCCTTTTGCTCATTGATCGAACAATGGTATTGCACATAAACTTGCCCATTGGTTCATTGATAAGAATGTTGATCATTCATTTGGTTCGGATTATCCAAATATCATCCACTTGGTTTAGATGACATTTTAGTCTAATTTATGATATTTTACCTTTATGGGCCTTTGTTTTCAGAAAAAAAAAAAAGGGAAGTCCATCTTCTATTCCCAACCAATAAAATATCCAAACGCTCGACCAATAAACCAGCGTCTTTGGCTATCATTTCCAACATTTGCATTTCATCTACAAATGATTTTGACAAGTAATATATATATATATACACACATACACACACACTTCTGCATTCTACTTGCTAATTCTCTTAAAAAAGAAGAGTAAACATTTTCTAGTTGTAAGGCCAATGTAAATGACAAGAATTCGGAGGATTTGCTCGTATAATATATTCCAGCAAAGACTGGTCAATAAATTCTGTAACAATGAAACCAACAAGCACATTAGAAATGGGAAAACAAAACAAAATTTACAACAAAGATCAAGTCAAACAACATGCTTATGTACTTTTACAATCTTCCAGTCTCCATCAAGTCCCAACTACAAAAGCATCTGCCATCTCTCACCACAAATTTATAGTTGCTACAGGAAGCCCAAGCCGCCATTGTCATACTTCCAGGCAGTCCTTAACCGCCTGCTCAAATTTGTAAAGCGAAGTTATGGTATCCTTCAGTGCATCTGCAACCCTTTGTCTGTGCAAAACAGGAATTAAATAACTTATTACTTTGCAAATACAAAAACTCAACAACTGTTATTTGGTAATGTAAAATAAATACAACATGACATAAAACACAACTCTACATGAAAAAGGTAATATGAATGGTACATGAAATACATGGTAAATTATCAATATATGATTACAATGCGAATCCATGAATTGTTAGGTTCATTGAAAAGTTGCCAATATTGCTGCATATTACTAGAAATGAACTCCATCTGCATTGGGCACATTGAGTTTAAACTGAAAAACCATACCTACTGGAAGCAACTTGGATATCACTTTCATTTGCCAAAGTATTAAGCGAGGTAAATGAGCTGCCAAGAAAGAAAAATAACACTAAACATTATTAACAAACTAAGCTGTTAAACAAGTTATGATGGCAATAAAACGAATTAGCACTCAACAGAAAACGAATGAAGGATTATTCCGAATCTGACAGGCATTGTATCTTAGGGAGACTAAAGGAAAATGACCCAAATGATCTGGATATCGAGTTCTACCTACAAACACCTGAGGAACAAAACATGCTTGATTGCATACAAAGAACAAAACTTCATTGCCATTTCCTTATACGTTATAACAAAACAACACCCAGAATTTAAAATGTTTAGGTCTCAAGCAATGAAGATAAGTATAACACGATCACAAAAAAGGATTAATAGCAACTATAACACGGATACCTTATAAGATCATCTAGCATAGCTTCAGCTTCCAGCTTAACAGGATTCTTATTCTCAAGCAATGAAGAAGCATTTTTCACAATCAAACGAAATGTGCAAACCTGTGAATTAAAGAAAATCAAACTACAAAATTATAACCCAAAATTAGGAATTCCTCTCAGATTTTGTTTTGAGTTTAAATTTAGTGAATAAAACAACGGCAGTATCTATATATTAACTTTGAAGGAATCAAAAGCCTAAACAGTTTTCACTTAGAATTAAAGAAACCATGCGCAACAAATATCGATTTCATTCAAGGACAAGAACAAACCTCGACTCCGGTGTTGGCTTGAAATGCAACAAAGGAATTCCTGTCCTGTACAACACAATCCCTAGCGGCAGATTTCAAGAGCTTTTGCACTTCCTCTAAATCATTATTCGAAATAGTTGATTCCTTGTCCACTATTCCAAAAAGAAAAGTATCAAATAACCAAATTTAAGCAAAGAAACACAACAAACAGATCAGCGTAATTACAGAAGAAAAAGGGAAGAGAAATAGAAATGTAATTTACTGAGCAAAAGATAAACAGAGCGAAGGCTTTGTCGAGAAGCATCGATTGGGGCCAACAGGAATTTCGAAGACTTCCTCTTTTGCTCTTTAAGCCAATCCTTTGGTCCTGCTGCGAACAGCAACAGACACTCAAACAGCAGTCAATAAAAGAAAAAGGAAATCAATAAAAAGAAAAATGATAGAGAGCGAGAATTGCGCACAAATTCCAATGGAGAAGGCAGAAGCATGAGGGGTATGGAGCAGGGAAGGAAAAAGGGAGATTAAGGAGAGAAAAGCAGCGTCTCTGCGAGAGATAAGGTGGAGCACTGTCTGTCGATTCTCTTCACTGGGGTTGATAGAAAGGTTTTGATTTGAAAGGGGAGGTTTCGTAAGGATTGGCGGGAGGCCAGCCACGGTGGACACCGAGGTGCTAGAGATAAGGCGGAGCATTGGTGGCGGCATGGCTGATAAACTTGCAAGCAAACGAACCGTTTTAACGGCCGTGTTGTAGTGTATAAAATAATAAACCATTTTTTAATTATTCACAAATATTTTTAAAATTAAAAGCCTATTATTTTTTCTTTGTACTTATTTTTTTTAATCATTTTTCGCATCAACTTTTTAAATTTAATCAAATTATATACAAATTTATTCAAATTATAATTCATAAGAATTCAAAAAAATAAAATATATTTTAAAATCAACAAATTTTAAAGAGATTCATTAAAACTTTAAGAAAAATTTATCTATATTAACAGTGAAGTTTAGTAAAATGCACATGAGTTGTCACGTCAATGCCATTAAAATTTTAACAATTAAGTTAATTTTCCAGTCTAAAAATAAATAATTTGATTAAAATTTAAAGGTTAAGCTTGAGAGCCAAAATGACCCCCTAAAAAAATAGATGAAAAATGACAAAATAAATAAACATTAAAACCTAAATTTATCATTATTCGAAGAGGTTTCTGTACTTGGGAATCGCAAACACCCCCAGCATCATTGTTCTATCAAGGTGGGTTATTCTTGCAACCGCTGACTCAAACAAAGGGGATGTACAATGGGCAACTAGGACACAATCCCAATCGACGACGGAGGAATGAGATGATTGTGGCGGTCAACCCCGACATGCACGTGAAGATGAAGACGAAGTCGATAAGGAGCCGCCAACCTAAATAGTGCGATAGAGCCTTAGGCGTGCCTGACGCCCACCCAATTGTGGTACATATTCGAGATGCCAATAATTATGTTATTTGTAATTTTCCACAATTGTATACTTTGTTTTACATCTCAAATGTACACTTATTTGCAATTTACGAAATAAATTTATTAAATTGGTTTACTTTGTACAATATTATATTGTGAGTTTAGCATTTACAATTATTTATGTTAGTTTTCCATTTAAGTTTCTCTCCGTTTATTTGTTAAGTACAATATTTTGAAAATGTAAAAAATTGCTCAGAAAGTTCAGAAAAAGATTAAAACTTTGGCTTGCGTATTGTAATATATCTTACTTCAATAATTAATATTAACTCTGGCTTCCTGGGTGATGGCTCTATACTCACATGACAAATGAATTTTGTAGGTCACTTAGTTTCATGACACGATCATAAATTCAAACATTCCTTAAAACTATAACTATGTCTACCTCAAACACGAACAAAAATAAATCTACAAACTTTTAATTTCCAACCATAAGAAAAAAAAAAAGAAAGAATAATAATTTTTAGCAAAGTGAAAATATGTCCTACAAAGCGTGTTTTCACTACCACATCAGTGAAAATATATCTTATAGGACACATTTCTCTTTCTTTCTCTAAAAACAGTATAGATCAATAAAATTAAAAAAAATAGCTTAATTTCTTAAATAACTTCTTTTTCCAGCATATTTCTAGACTTTTACTACCTTTACATATGCATTCTTTTTATTAAAATTCTAGCTTTCAAAACAGTTTAAAAAATAGGTCAAAATTGACATTCAATCAAGTTATACCCAACATGTTTCTTATTTTTCTTTAGCTCAAGGTAAAAACAATCCGTAAAAAAATCAATTGAAACCTTAGTAAAAATATACTCTATTAAGTCTTTAATAATAAAAATAATAATAATTAATTAAGTCTTTCTGTTAAGGTTAATTAATTAATTTAATTAGATGCTTGCATGACAAACAATATGGACGTGAGGCTTTTTTATCTGAATATTATGAAAAAAAATTTAAATAGTATGTCAGAGGGATTATGTATCAAAATAGTACATTCATGCAAGTAGAGTGTCACGGGGCTAGATCTTTCACCTCACAATCCGTGCAGCCTTAGGCGATCCGTTCGTTCCAAACTTGCCTAAGTCAGCCTTTACTCCCAAAAGCGAGGATTCTTTTAGAATTTCTATAAGGCACCAATTTGTAAAACGGAAGTGATTGTGCCAAAAGAAGCTACAAATGAACAATAGAAAGCCAAAGAAAGAATGCACACAAAGTGTTTGAGTAAATGCTCAAAGAATTCTATTACTCTTAAGAATTCAACATACAATGGATGTATGCACCACCTTAAAAATTAGACATCCTTGGCCAAAAAAATATATATTATTTTAATAGTGGTGCCTACTTGATAGGCAACACCACATTTGCACCGAACTAGTATGAAACCGGTATTTATATACAAATACAGTGCATGGGTGTGGTGCCTATCTAATAGGTGACACCAGTGACCCCTATATGATAGGCGACACTGGTGACCCCTATCTGATAGGCGTCACCAGTATTAAAATTTCCCTACTTAACCGTCCAGCTCAATAATAAAGCTCAGTTAAAAAAAAAAAGCAGAACATAAGGAAGAAGAGAGGGAGAAGAAAGAAAGAAAGGAAAGATATTTTTATTTTTTACTTTTAAATAGAATATATTATGATGAGAATAAATTATTTTGTTAGTATTATATAGTTTGTTTAGTGTTATTTTTATATTTTGTTTTAAAGTTATTTTGTTTATTGTGATTTGTTAGATTATAAATGTAAATTTATATTAATTTTTAAGTTATTTTAAAGTTATTTTGTTAGTAAGTTTTGTGTTTAGGTTAATACTTTGTTTAAGGTTTATTGTGATTTATTAGGTAATGTATGTTATGTTTTAATGTTTTTTTAATATATTTGAAAGTTATTTTGTTAGTAACTATTATAAAGTAATTGTTAGTTAGTGAAAACAATAGAAAAAATAGATAAATACTGAAAATCAAAATAAAAATATTTTTTGTCATAGATATTGGTATGGCAAGAAATCTGATATTGCTTGATGAAATAATAACTTAGCACAAAGGGAGAAAGTTGATAAGATGATGAGAGAATTGCAAGATTACAAATGAAACCAAAAGAAGACATCATTCAACACCTTATTATTGTAAATCAAAAGATGCAAAAAGTGTTATCGAAGGGTCATGAACTGATTAGAAAGAATAAAGTGCAATACTCGACCCTTAAAGGGACATTAATAGAACGGGAGCATCAAATCATTTTAGACCAACTTTGGAAGATATTGGTACCACGAACATATTGGAATCTAGTTATATACTTCGTGAAGTTTATAATCTTTTATGGAGTAATGAAAATAGCGAGACAAAGTGTAGGTTCGCGGAAGTTGACTGAGAAGCAAAATGTGTTTGACATACCATGGATGGATAAATTAGTTGCTAGGAAATTACCAAGAGAATTTCTAAATTCAATACCCGTTATAAAGATTGAAAGAGAAGAAGATCTTGAGGAATTTCCAAATTGGATTGTAGAAGATGAATTTGAAGAGAATCCAGAATTTAATATAGAGAATTTCCCAGAGGAAGATATAGGATCGGAGATAGAAGAAAACGTAAAAATGAATTTAAGTGGTTAAATGTAAAGATAAATGTTGTTCACGTACAAAATGAGAACTAAAAAAATCTGAGCTTATGAATGAAAAATTTGCATATCAATATAATATTGGTATCTTTTTCTTCATTAAATTTTTTATTTAAGTATTTTTTTTTGTTGTTCGAAATTGTTTTGAGAATTTTTATTTCTTTTTTAATAGATTGAATATTGAAGATGGATTGTAACAGCTCGGTTTAGATCTTAGTCGGAATAGTAGTTTCAGAACCACATATCCGAGTCATAGAAATATTTTAATATTATTTTTCGTGCCTAAAATATGTGAATTAACATGTGTAAAAATTTCGTATAAAAATTTGATAGTTTGTATGTTTAATTATGAAAAGGACTAAATTGTATAATCGGTAAAAGTGGCTTTCTAAACGTTGATGTGCTTTAATAACATGATTTGAGATGATTAAAGTCCTTAAAAGGCTATTAAGCCATTATAAGGTTAGTGGACATTTATGTCCATAGTTTTAATGGTTTATATTAATGTTTTATTAAGGTTGAAAATGAAATTTTATAATTACATAAATTATTAATAAAACAAAAGCATATTATATGGCCATTTTTCAATGTTCATAGCTGAATAAACAAAAGAAAAAGAAAAAGGAAAAATTTTTTGCATTCGGCTAGGGTTTTGGCTAATTAATGTATGTATTTTGATTTGTTTTTGATGATTTTTATGTTTTTGAGATTGTTGCTTAGTCTATTATCAAGCCCATGTTTCAATTTGAGAAATTGATGAGGATTTCAAAATGTGATATTGATGATTTTGTGAGTTAAATGTTGTTAGTTGATGAGTTATGGAAGCTTGATATGAGTTTAATATGTTTTGTCTTTGAATTTTTGATGAGATTAGCTAAATTGGGCTAAATTGAGAAAAGGGTATTTTGAGGGACTAAAATGAGAAATTTGTGAAATATGTGGGCTTAAATAGACTAGAGAGAAATTCAGCTATGCTAGATTAAAATGAAATTATGTATTTGATGATTTTATGAAGTAGGGACTTAAGTGTAAAAGTGTGAAAATGTGAGGGCTATTTTGTAAAATTCCCTAATTGTGTGTCCTTGGATTGAATTTATTGAGTGTGTGATTGAATGAGTTAATTTTTAATATGTATAGATCAAGAAAAGCGAAATCCAAACTTGGATCGCGGGAAATCGAAAGTCGACGAGTAATCGACTCTTTCTGACAAATCACATTCGAGGTAAGTTCATAAGTAGTAATTTAGTTATAAATGCTATGAGTTGCATTAATATCGAATGAAATGTGATGAATGAAATCCCGGATGAGATGGGATTAGTGGATGTGTTGTCACGGAAGGGAATGGTATGGAGATGTATTGTAAGAAAGCTTGGTTGAATCGTAGGATTAGTTTCAGAATGTAGTGACATGCCAATAGGATTTAAGTTTGGCTTCAGGCCATGATATCAGCACTACGGGTGCGAATAATACCTTGATTTGGCTACGAGCCATGGTTTAGGTATTATGAGGGAGTAACATTGATTTGGCTACAGGCCATGGTATCGGTGCTCCGGGATAAGTTACCTTGATTTGGCTACGGGCCATGGTATAGGTATTTATCAGATGAAATTTTCGTATACTCGACTCTTAATTCTAATGGTTCAACAAATGAGCTACGGTTATGAATTTAGAAGAGACTTTATCAAATAAGCAGGTACGTTTGAAGTATATAATTATTCATGACGAAATATGTGATAAATTCATTTAAATTAATAAAGGAAAGTACTTGTGTTTGAGTAAATCATGTGGTGATGCATGGATAAAGGTTTGTAACATTATGTTCATGAATGGTTTTGGTAAATGGTTGATTTAATATTATTGTTATGTGATGAATTACTTGCTTATGACTTACTAAGCTTTAAAGCTTACTTGGTGTGTTCATTCCTATTTTTTAGATTATCGAAGCTACTGAAGGCTTGGGAATCGTCGAGGATCTTCATCGTACTATCCGAACTCATTTTGGTACCTTTTATGATTGTAAATATTAAGTATGGCATGTATAGGTTAGGGATATTTGAATATATTTTAAGTTATGAATATATTATGCCAAGTGATTTGGCTAAATAAGTATGTGTATATGCTTGTGTTGGTATGTGATAAATTATGCAAATTTGGTATGTTATATGATGCATTTTGGCCTATTTTCAAATGGTTGTTTTGAGTATAAACAAATGGTGATTTGGTAAGTTTTAGTCATGATTTAAGATGGTTTAAGTGTTTTGCTATGGATATGCTTGGTAATATGATATCTTTTAGCATAAATCTTATGAATGAATTGATTGATAATGAATTGGTTTAAATGATGTATGATTTGGATATGAAATTGGTTGATTTTGAGTTGTGAAAGTTGCATATTTGATGATTGTAGGAACAAGGCAAATTAGGGTGTGAAAAATGGCTTAAACCAAGCCTATTTCGTGCTATACGGCTAGAGCACACAAGCGTGTGACTTGACCGTGTAACCCCTATTTTATAGCTAGTTAGACAGTATGACACATGGACTGGACACACGGCCGTGTTTGGTGACCATGTGGCCAACTTAGGATGACACATGGGCTGGACACACGGGCGTGCCTAGTGACCGTGTGACCTTAGTCAGTGTTGCACACGGGTTAAAGTGAGTTGTGGGGCACAATTGTGTGGGACACACGGCCTAGCCATACAGGCGTGTGCCTTGTTTAAAAAGGAAAAATTTTCAAAGCCTCTTTAAAGTTTCAAATGTTATCGATTTAGTCCTAACTTATTCCTTAAGCATGTTTAAAGTCTCGAAGACCTTCTAAGAGGACTTTATGTACGAGATTGATGATGAAATGATGATATATGCTTGATAAATGTGTAATGTTTGTGAATTGTTTAGGTTGTTTGATAATACCTCATAACCCTAATCAGGCGATGAATTACGGGTTAGGGGTCTTACATGGATAATCAGTTTTTCACATGTGTTTCTTTCAATGGAATAATCTTGACAATAACTGTTGGATGTATATTTGAATGTCGCCAACAAATAGCAATGAGATTTAATAGAAATGTCTCGTTCGATGATATAAAAGAAATGATTAGTGCAAAAATTGTTAGACATTGTGGGAGAAGGATCTTGAAACTTTTCTACAAGTTTTCAATTTCGACAGATCCCATCAAATTCACCAAAATGGAACTTGTAGACGATGAAGACGTGGAGACAATAATCGTTCTTTATTGTGGGAATCAGAGTGACCAAAATTCATTGATTCAGTTATTTACTGAGTTAGCTAGTGTGAAGCCAATTGAAATCTCACTCTATTAGGTAAAGAATATGGAGCTCAAGAACCGTGTATGGTGGCTCCAATATCGTACATTAATAGTCAATTGACTATACGCGGGATCGATATCGATCTTAATGTTGTACCCAATATTGATGTAGTTGGTAATGATGGATACGATAATAATGACCCTTGTGATTATGAGGTTGATAGTGATAATGATCCTAATATGGACGAGGTCCCAGATGATATTGATGACGAAGACGTGAATGACGATGGAAATATTAACGTGTCTTCAATTGGGAACTAGATTCAACGTATTATGATACACAATAATCCTGGGGAACACATGTCACTCATAGACTCTGACGTAGCACACGCAGTCGAGTTCCGGAGTACCCTGAAATACTACCTGCTCTCGGCTGGCTGTAGATTTCGATCCTAAGGAGTTGTTTGTGGGCCATAGATTTCAATCTTAATACATAGACAGTGCATAAAACTTTGAAATTTTTTCATTTATAATTTTTTAGAATTAAAAAAGTACAAACTTTATAATATTTAAATTATAAGAAACCCCTAAAATTAATGGTTTAATGGTGTGGTCCTAGAGGTATATTTCTGCGGGGGTCGACATTCACGTTGCGGGTGATCGCGGCAATCAACATTCTCTTTAGTTGTAAGGTGGGGGTGTGCAAAACATAGAACAAAAATCATATGCCCCAAATGCCATAATGAACTTGAGCCAAGAGGAGTAGAGTACTACGGTGGATACGAGCCGAGAGGAGTGGAGTAATACGATGGATACGGGCAGGGAAGAGTATTGTTCTGCTGTTGTATTGAACTGGAGATATCAAACTCGGAATGATATCCGTGTCCTGACGAGCTTGGGAAATAGTCATTGACTCGCAACTCTGGATGATAAGAACTATCCTCAGAATGCGTATGCGACCACTCGGGCTCTGGCTCAGACTCTAGCTCTAGCTCAAGTTTAAGGTCGGGCTTTGGCTCGAGCTTGGGCTCTAACTTTGGCTTTGGCTTGTATACCTTAAGTCAACGCATGTGCAAGGGGATTACAGTTGATTGCCCACCAAGTAAATATGGTTTTCCAGTACTGGAGTACCATTGTATGTACTTTAACGATGGTTGCAAGTTGAAAGAAATATCTATCTAAGGTCTCCGCGCCATTCGATTATACCACACTGTAATATATTTCTGGTACACAACCCCTTAATTATTTCTATGTTTTCCTTTCTTGTTAATTCCGTAGATCTTCCCCAATTGCATTGGTGGAGTCGGGATATATTGGATGCAACCAAATTGCCGGAGTACTCAATCCCCATGATACCACTCGACTGTTTGGAAATTGATAATGAGTGCATTAATGCACCACAGGTGTGAATAAATGTGGGCAAACGAAGATATAACAGTCACAATTTTCGGTCTCCGATACGGCATCTAGATGAACTGCACGATTAATAACATGGTTAAAATTTAACACAGTTCAAGTAAGATATACAAAGTAATTACATATCACAAATATTGAAATAGTTTACCCCTTCCCCGACATGTTGTTTAATCATCAGACGATATATCAGAACAGTATATGACCTCCTAATACCCGGATTGGTACTCCATCTACGAAAACAAATTACATGTTAGAATAGTATTGTTAGAAAAATATTATTAGAATAGTATCATTGGAAAAAAAATATGTCAATTAATTGCTATAAAAAGTAAAATTTTATCACCTATTCACTAATGGAAATACATATGCTTGGTGATTAACCGATGCCAAGAATGGCATCCAGTAAAGAGCCCAAGACTGCAGTAATATGAGGCATCCACCTATGTCTACGGCGTCAGGCTTTGTCGTTCGACAAAGCTCACGATACAACATAGCCAAAATTGCGGAACCCCAACTATACGAGTGAACATTATGCAAATCAATTAATAAGGGTAAATACATCAAATGAACCTTGTTGTTGTTCGCATCCGACATCAGTACACCCCTTATAACATGCATAATGTATGCTTGAGTTGTGCACATCACCTCTTGCTCAGTGGCATTAATTAATAAATGTTCAAAATTGGCTTTCAGTCATGAAAATTTCAAACCCGTAAATTTGGACTTAGCATCATTCGATGAGACTCCTAATAGGCTATAACAAAGAGCAATTGGCTCAGATATCGTATTTTCGCCGGTTACGACACTCTTGTCAATTGGGAGCCCAAGTTGCAGTGCAACATCCTTCAGAGTGACAGTTTACTCCCCACACGACAAATGAAAAGTGTGGGTCTCCGGGCGCCAACGCTTGACCAATGCAGATATTAAATTGTACCGCAAATCAAATACCTGGATCAATGTTGCTGACCCGAATTCAACTAACTCCAAGTATGACATCAGTCGTTCATTCGGGGAGTATCCTAAACCATTCACCTGACCCCTCAATGCGCGGTACGGGCCCTAACGTATTAAATTACAGAAAATAGTTATTATAACATAATTTATTTCCGTAAATGAAGTGGAACTTTTTTTAAGGGAACCCGTGAATAAAAAATAATAATATATTACCATATTATTAACTGTGTTTGATATGTGATCATTGTTCTTAATCAATGAACCCATTTCAATACCTGCAATTTTAAATAAATTTTGATCATTAATTTCTAAGTTTGATGCATTTTAAATATTTATAAAAATACCTAAATTTTATATATTGCTTTTAATTACAAAAGTACCAAATAGTTTTGTCCACATCATATTTTTTGCTATACTACATTAACAAAATAAATATATCTTATAAATTCCAACTTAATGGTCCCATTCACAAATTCCATCTCAATGATCTAATCTTTTACCTACATAAAAATAAAAAAATTATATTAAAATAATAAAAATAACATGCCAATAAAAAAATATAACAGAAACAAAACATAAATTATCTCAACATAATAAATATGAATGTTGTTATTATTATTATTTTAAAATGATAATAAGTAAAACGTATTGGTTTAAAAGATAATATATATAATAACATGTCAACTTAATTATTGTCAAAAAATATTTTTTTTTTCATAGAAGGATTCAAAAGAAATTTCAAAAATTTAAAACACATAAACTCTTATTCCGAATTATAAAATCTAAAAAAATTAGAATATGTCAACTCTTATTCCTAATTTATCTCATAAATTCCAACTCAATGGTTCTATTCACAAATTCCAAATAAATTACATAAAAAATAAATCTGATAAACCTAAAACACAAAGGACAAATAAATTACATAAAAAAATAAAACATTCTTTCTACATAACATAAATAAGCTTTTTTTTCTTGAATAAACATTAAAATAAACTTATGAATGAAAATATAAAATAATACAAACATACCTTAATAGTTCTTTTTAACCAATTAATACCTTACAAAAATAAAATTAAAAATTAATTCCAAAATAAATAAATAAACAAAAAATTAATCTTTATTTATAATAAAAAAATTAGTAAATAAAAAAATATCTTTTATGATTTTTTTCAACACCAAATCCTTTTAACCCTAAATACAACCTCTTAATTAAACTTTTTCAAATTCCAGACACAATCCTAATTTTTTCCCAAATCCCAAACACAACTTCTTCTCCTTCCCTCTTTTTTCCTTTTCTATTTTTTCCCTTTCCCTTCTCCTCTCTCTATTCTGCTTCTATTTTCTTCTTTCTTTTTTCCTTTTCTTTTTTTTCCCGCTCTCTTCTTCTTCTTCTAAATTTTTTTTCCTTTCATCCGGCCAAAATAGGGGCATTGGGGACCTTATAATGGTCCCCAAAACACATTTCACGGGCATAGTCCCGTCCTATCGCTGCCACCGTTGCAAGGGTCAGGGGTGTGCTGCCTGTGAGGTTAGCTTCACCACCCCAGTGTCGCCTATCAATTTGGCATGATCAGGGGGTGTGCAGCCTACCTATTAGGCATCACCAGTGGTCCTGTTACCTCAATGTCAGTAGGTTGATAGCGGGTTAGATTTTGATCATATACGAGTCGTAAATAACCTGTATTTCTTTAGTACCGCCTATTTAGATGACATTTCTAATTTTTTAATATATATATTTTAATCAAATTTGTTAAATTTTAGGGTGGTGCCACCTATGCACCACCCTCTACTTGCATCAATGTACTGTTTCGGTACATAATTTACTTGACATATTATTTAAATATTTTTTTTCATAATATTCAGTTAAAAAAAGTCAAGATGTGACAAAGGCAGCAAAAAAATTTAAAAATTATTTTAAATTAATAAAAGTTATTTAAAAAATTAATAGAAAAATTACAAATATAATATTCTTGGTAAAATGGAAATGGGTTCTTTTACATTTGTTTTTGATCAACAAGAATTTTCTTATAATAACAGGTTCGATTCCTTTGAGGAAATGGAAAATGGGTTCAATGGGAACAACAAGAAAATGGGTAGAAAAGTTAGTGATGAATCTTTGGCCAATGAAGAAAACAATGGGTTTAAAGACTTATTTAGACGAGGGAGCAAAGCAAGAAGAACAACATCATCAATGGCTGACTGGCTTTGAAACTTTCTTTGAAGCTGAAGCAAAAATTGAAGAAATTAATGGTTTGAAATGGAAGAAGAGTTGGGTAATTCCAGAAAGAAGCGAGCTCGTAAATCAGGTTCCGTCGCCGGTAGTTCTTCGACGGTTTCAGCTAGTTCCGACAATGCCGGTGATGGTTCAAACGCGCGTTTCGAATGTGTAAACAGGCGTTTCGAATGTGTAAACACACATTCGATATGATTTGCGAGGAGCCTGAACCGGCGGGGAATTTAATGGTGGAACCGAATTGGAGATCCATTTTTAGAGCTTGGGAGACAGTTGATTCATGGCGTGGAAGCCAAGGACGGTGGTTAGCCTTAGCCACATCGGGATGATGTTTAAGGTATTTAACAAACTTGTTGGATAGTGCAGAGCATTTACTGCTTTGCTCAAGAAACTGGTGAAGATCCACCATAAAAACGATAACCATTTAGTTTCATCACACATATCTTTTTATAAAAGAAATAAAAATTATTAATAATGTTAAATATATTTTATTAATTTTAATTTTAAATATATTTTATTAATTTTTGAAGTTTTTTCATTTTCAGTAAAGGGGTTTTTTGTGTTTTGACGGGTAAGCCTTTTTCTTTTGAAAGATTTACCCAATGGGCTTGGTTCAAAACTTCAATTTCTAACCTAAGAAAAAAAACCCAAGAAGCTGAAATAGTGTACTGCCCCTTTGCTACCACTTCGCCGCCGCTACTCTGCCAGCCAACTGGTACATGAAGCAACCTTTTTTCCAGTGCTCAACCATTGTTAGCTAAAGCTGCAAAACACTTCGAGATTTGAGGTCAGTTTGGTTTTAGTAATTTTCTCTTGTACTTTGAGTAAGTTAGACATTGTTGAATGGATGGAAATTGTGGGTGTTTTCAAAATATATCTCTTGTATTTCATGATCCTTTTTTGGGCTTTTCTTTTATTTGATTCGGTCCCCATCTATAATTTTCTTCTTAATTTGCTGTACAAATTGCACAAACATAAACCAATATCAGTGTATTCAATCATTTAAGGATCTATGTGGTTCAGTATTGTCTGAGCTTACTAAACTTTGCCTTTTAAATTTTAACTTGTGCTTGGATTATATGTTGTTAGAGCAAGCTGGCTTTCCTGAATGATTTATAGGAGTTTATAAAATTTGTTTGATAATTACTTTCTACCAAGAGAAGAAAAGGAAAAAAAAAAAAAACCTAGAAAAAGATCCGCAATTGATGAATTAGACGATCGATCCAATCGTATCACATTAGGAGACAGGTACAACCCTTTATATCTATTGTGAAAGCCCTCAAATTCCTCCAAGTCATTTCGCTTTGATCGATTTATGGTTTTTATGTTCTTAAGTAGCTCGGGAATTTGATTTCTTTGTACTACTTAATATTTGATGAAAATCATGTTATTTGATTTCTCTTCAAGGTCTATTTAATTACGGATATTAGATATGTTTAACATTGCAACAACCTTCTGCAAAAGGATAAGCGTGAAGGAGCTAGTTACCAGCGCTCCTGTGTATGGTACAATCACGGGTATGCTTCGTTGAAATGAGCTGTTTTGATTGCTTTTAATATTTATTAAATTCTTTGAGCTAATTTCATGGAACTTATCCTTATTTATTTGTGGCTTAGATGGATCCTCTTCTGGCTTAAGTTTGATGCTTAGGCGGTGGGCTAGTAAAAAAACTGCTGGATCAACTAAGAATGGAAGAGATTCAAAACCCAAGAATCTTGGGGTGAAGAAGTTTGGTGGCGAGGTCAGTGGATGATCCAAATTCAAATGCGTCCATTTAGTAATAATAGATATGATATGAAGATTTTGCATTGTTGTGGCAGAGGGTGATTCCTGGAAACATTATAGTTCGTCAACGAGGAACACGTTTCCATCCTGGAAACTATGTTGGGATTGGGAAAGATCATACTCTCTATGCCCTAAAGGAAGGTTGTGTGAAATTCGAGACGCATAAGCTTAGCGGGCGCAAATGGGTACATGTTGAACCCAAGGAAGGACATGTCCTTCACCCCCTTTATGCTACTGCTGATGCAGGAGAGCTGAAGACAGCCACGTAAGGTTTGCGCCATTATTGTTTGTTTAAGCAACTAAGTTTGCATCTAATAGTTAGCTAAACTTTTTGAATGATCTTGGATATTCAACTATCAATTGTATCAGAGAGGATCTTGGGAGAGATACAAAATAAAAGAAACATGAGGTTTGGCTCCCCACGTTCCATTTACCGCATGGTTGTTTCTGTTCCGCTTTCCTCTTTTGTTATTCATTTCTTTTGATTTTTCTTTACTGCATAGCATAGTTTTTAGACTCTAGCATACAAGTATTCCACAGCCATGAGCAAGATATTATGCTATAAAATGATGCAAGACTTTTTACAAGACCTCTAAGATAAGTTTCTAATAAAAAATGGTGGAATCTCTCGGGTACTTTACCAACGGTCTGATGTGATTCATTTTTCTTATGAATTTTGTTCTCCAGTGGCTTTGACTAGGAAGTAGTCTTTTCTAGTTGATTGGCTAAGCTTGACGCAGCTAAAATGAAGCAGCTTTCTAGGGCTTTTAGTGAACCGTAGTTATTGAAATGCAAGCGGTTTATGTGTTGAGATTTTACTGGGATGCCAAATGTTTGAATCCGATTTCTCAAATGGAAGAATACAGTTAATGTGATTCTTTGATTGCTACTAACAAAATGTAAACTTAATAAATCTGCAAGGGGTCCTAACCTGTTACAATTGTACACTCTCCATGTTCAGATATGTGAGAAAAAAGGCAATTACAATGAAAAAATTTCTGCTTCTTGTAACAATTGACTGCAAACAAGCTTTTGAGCCTTTGAATGTATGAAAGAATCTTGCTGGATACAATTGGGGCTGTTGCTCTCTTCTTTTTCATGGCCGACTTCCGCTATTTTCGTTAAGCCAAGGGATCTATCAGCTCAGCCAGTTTATCTGAATCAGGTTGGATCACCTGCTGGCTACAAGTATCCTCATAAAATAATAGCTGTAGAGCACCACTAGAAAAGAAAAACTGTTGGGTACAATGGTTGAGCAGGCACTTCAAACACTAAGGATTATCAGTTAGTTTTCATCTAACATCTCCATGTCTTGCATTTCCATGGGTTCAGGGAAAACTTCATTCGACAACCTTTTACGTGAAGATGAGTGCCCAATTCCATCGCTGCCATGAGAACCTACTCTACCTGCCTGCCTAAAACCACTGAAACCCTCTCTGTTTTGGTGGCCTGGGATGGTGGCACTCTCTGATGAGCTCTGTCGCCAACTACCAAAGAAGGCGGAACCCCAAGACCGCCTAGATGATGTTCTTAGCCTTGCGGAGCTGAAACTCTCCTCTCTTACTACTTTCAAAGGGTTTTCCAATGCTTTAAGAATATGTTTCATTGAGGGTCGTTTAGAAGGCTTGGGGTTAAGGCATGACTTTGCCACGATTGCCATGGCCCATACCTCCTCCAATAGATCCTCATCTACTATCAAGGATGGATCCATGATCTTAGTCACCAATTCCTTTTCATATATACTGATGCAAGCCAAGGTTTGCTCAAGCCACTCCTTTGTAGATGCATCTTCTGCCTTACCAATACCAAGCTTGCCTGTTATAAGCTCTAGTAATACCTTCCCGAAACAGTACACATCGTAAGCACAAATAGTCAAAGAAGAACCTGCCCATATCCAAACACCGATATAAGAAACGGATGCTGATGTCTTATTAATATTTCAGAATCAACCCTCCCCAATTCTTTGAGATAATTCTTATTTCCATTCGCAAATTGGCAAAAAATCTATAGTTTCAGTTTCCAACTATAGGAACAAGTGATGGATATCATCTTTATCCATGTGTTATAACTGCTTTAATTTCAGTCAAATTAACCAATTCAAGCATAGTATCAAAAAAATAAAAAAAACCAATTCAAGCAGGAATGATGCCAATTCCAGTCCTTGTAGGATAAGACCGGCAAATAAATGAAATGAATGCTCACACATTAGGGAACTACTTCTATTAAGCCTAACATGTTAACCCATGATAACATATAGAACTAAGGATGTTAACAAGCATGCAATCAAATTTTACGCACCTGAACCTGAAGGGCCTGGCTCAGAGGTCCTGCACATCATCGAGTCAAAACTTTTAGAGCATTGAACAAATATACAATACAGAAAAAGATCTCGGCAAACACATTATCAACGAAAAATTCAAATAATCTATAAAATATAACAAGTGCTACGAAGAAAAAAAGTGGGAATCTAAAGTTGAATCATATATGCTATGCTCTTTTTATCCGTGGACCTATTTCATTACTCCAATGACCTTGGAAAGAATTATATAGTTTATAAATTTTCATCTAAGAAGATCAGCAATATCAATGTATTCTGTGGAACCAGTAGGTCATATGCCTTCAATCAAATTAACTATGTTGAAAGTAGCATGTATAGCAATATGATACCAAATGCTGTAGTTACAAGACAAAAGGCTAAGCAAGCAGTTGGATGAACTACGTACTGAAAGATACAAATCAGGTGTATTATGGACAAAACAAGTGACTTGCATAATACTTACTGTGGTTTCCGGAGCAGCCTTTTTAGAACATTTTGGTGTGTATCTCCTTCCTGGGCACGAACTTCACCCAAGCTTCCGAGTCTCACTTCAAATTTATCATCAAGAAGAATACTGCTAGATTGAACATCCCTTCAACCACCAAAAGTAATTATAGCAAACAATTGAGGATACTGAAAATCGAAATCCTAAAGCTTGCGAAATGTTACAAAAACAAGATGAACAGCATAAGATAGAATGGAGAAGGCAACATATATAGCTCCAGCAGCTAAAAGCATTGATTATTAACTATTACAATGAGAATAGAACTAAAAAGTAGCGAAAAGCATGTTCTGAAATACCTGTGAACTAGGGAAGGATTACATTCATGGTGCAAATGAAACAGTCCTTCAGCAGCTCCAGTAGCTACTTTTAACCTTGTAATCCAATCCAGGGACTGTAAGCTATCATCATCCGAATTGGTAGCCCTGTAAAATGAATTGGCTAAATCTCCATTTGGCATATGCTTGTATACCAAAAGCTTCTCAGTTTCATGCTCCAAGCAGTGCCCCAAAAGCGGGACAAATCTTGGGTGAGAAAGCTTTCTGAATAAATCCAATTCCATCATGTATGATTCTTTCTTGAAAGAACTCAAACTGACCCTTTTGATGACCACTGGGATCCTAGCTTCCAAGATACCACGAAATAGGTCACCTGAGTGGCCGTGCTTAATAAGATTCGTCTCACTAAAATTATCAGTTGCTAGGAGTAACTGCTCATATGTAAATGGATCTCCAGCACTAGCTATTGTAGGATTTTTCGGAAGTTGAGGACTATCCCCTTCAGGAACAGGCCCAACATCTGCATTCCTTCTTTGATTTCCGATGCCCTTATTGCGCCTCAAGATGAGCACTAGAATCAGAACCAATAGTACAATGAAGCCAAGTCCTCCAACTACTCCAGCCAAAATAAATATCAACCGTTTACTGCTCTCCAAACTAGATTCTGCAGGAGGTGGTTGCGTTGTGTCGGGTGCTCCAAAATTATCAAAACTTAGCCCTCTATCAGTGTAAAAAAGTCTACAATCCTCCAAAGTCCTCTGTTTCAAAGCCTGAAGGCAATTCTTGTCAATAATAGCGTTTCTTTTCGTGTTGTTAACTACTGCCTTGCCTTCAAAATAGTTGCCAGAGAGATCAATGAATCTGAACATCCCGAGTGAAAAATTCAAAGTTCCATAAAAGAAATTGTTCGACAGATTGAACATGGCAGCTGTAGTAGCACTAATATTAGATCTAAGACCTGGAAATGGACCAGTAAAGTTGTTGCTTGATACATCAAGGGACTGTAATTTAGGCATTGACCAAATTGTAGCATTAAGAGCACCATCAAGCTTATTCCTACTCAAATCCACAACTTGCAACTCAACAAGACTTGAAAACAAATCGACAGGCAGACGTCCTTCTAGCTCATTATCCGCCATTATCATCATTTTTAAACTCCTTAACATCTTTAATTCCTCTGGCAATGAACCGTACAAAGAATTCCTACTAAGATCAAGCTTAACCAGCCTTGAAAGATTGCCAAACTGAATAGGAATTGAACCAGAAAGATTATTATCTGAAACATTGAACACTTGAAGACCTCGTAAAGTGCCTAAACTAGGTGGAATTGGCTCAGATAAGTAATTTGAAGCAAGTTCAAGCCTTTCCATGTTTCCAAAAGACCTAAAACTTGAGGGAATCGAACCGGTAAGCGAATTAACCGAAAGATCAAGAAATTTTAAGTTCCTTAATAGTCCCAATGTAGCAGGAATTAAACCAGCAAGATTGTTATCATGAAGATACAAAGAAGTGAGTCGACTCAAGTTACCGAGTGTACCAGGGATTGAACCGGAGATATTGCATGAGCGGAGATCAAGAACCTCGAGATTAGCCAACCGGTTTCCGAACCAATCCGGTATTGACCCGGGAAGCGGGAACCCATAAGCATTGAAGGAAACTAACCGGGTCAAATTAACCAAAGAATCAACATTGAACTTGGGACTGAGTCGTCCAAGTCTGGTTCTTTTTAAACCGGAAACACTGATTTTGGAGACGGAGCCGTTCCGACATTCGATACCGAGCCACGACGAGCAGGGGTCGGACTTAATGGGCCAATCTTTGCCTCGGAGACCTAAGGATGCGCGGAGATCCAGCAATGCCCGCCGTTCGATTGGAGAACTTAACCGAGCTTTCTGAGCTACTACGCACTGGATCAAGAACAAGATTACAGCCAACAAGAATATTGATAACGCATTTCTTTGAGCTTCCATTGATAATGCGAAGCTGATGCTGATGAACTTCAATGGCGGCTAAGTGTCTAACTCATCTTCTTCCTAACAAAATAAAAATCTGTTAGTTTCGTATGTTTACCATTACCATTACTATCAGAGAGCTCTCTTTCTCTTACTAATCTGTACATTTTATGTTCTTACTTGATTTACAGAAAGTAAAATTAACAAAAATAAAATGAGGAGGGGTGGTTATTAAGTAATAACTATTACTCAAAAATAGATAATAAAAAAAAAATTCTTGTTCTTGGTAAATTCTTACCACCAATCACGAGCTTTGATTCTGCATTCGATGTTGTTTACCGCCGATCCCGAATTAATAATAATTTAAACAAATAAAAGAAAAATCAAATAGAACTTGATGTTTTAAATCCAAAAGAAATTCAAAGAAAAAAATGAATGATGGCACGGGGTTTTAAGGGAAGGGAGGGTCAGGTGACATTAATGAGATGAAAGCAAAAAAATGAGGGAAGGGTTTGTTTGCCCAACCGCAGGGCTTTCTGCAAATACAGTTTTACTTTACTATCCACCGGAGCTATTAAGTGAATCTGCCATTTCAACAAACTCAAAAGACTCTAAACCTTTCAATTTTATTATCGCTACTCACTCAGAGCTTCAATGGTGATATGGAGTTTTATGCTGCATTGACTTGGAATTCTTTTTTTCCACTCAAATTTTATAAAAAATTAACTAAAATTGTTCAAATAAATTTTTATACCTTAACAAAGAAATGGTGGAATCTTGATCCTGAAAACCCACTCAGCCTATACCCAACAACAATATGGAATAAGTGAATCCTTTCGTTTTCACATCATAATCAATGAAAATACAAAGTGTTGTAAGTGGCAAATAGAGTGGGGATATATGGATCAAGTCTTAAAAGTCTTCTTCAGCGACATTTACCTGATGAAATTTGTGCTTTATTATTACTCTACCTTCATCAACTATTCTTATTTCTTTTTCCAATTATATGATATTTGAAGTTGGGTAATTTTCACACTCGAGCCATTTAGATTTTAAGTTTTTTTTCTTTCACTTACCCAATCTATTCGAAGAAAGTTTCACATATAATTGTCTCTTTATTTGTTTATTTTTTTTCACTTTTAATTAAAAAAAATAAAAATATAATTAAATCAAATATATCTAACTTCTTTCATTAAAAAAATTAAAATTAATTCCAATTAAAATTAAGCATTTTAAATTTATAATTAAATAAGATATATATTAACCTTGATATAATTCATTAAATTAAATCAAGCAATCAAACTTTTGATTTTGAGCAAAACATTGATGAAATTTGTGTTTATAAACGTATTGTGGATGGAAAGCTGGTTTTTCTAATTCTGTATGTCGATGACATTCTACTCATTGGAATGTTGTAGATAAATTGTCATTGGTTAAATTGTGGTTAACCCAACAATTTAGCATGAAAGATTTAGGTGAATCTAATTGAAGGGTTGAAATGTGAAATAAATGAAAGTTTTGGACTACTAGGGACTCACATGAAATTCGGCTAAGCATAGGTCTTGTGAGATTTTGTGTAATTTGTGATTTTATGAAATAAGGACTAAATTGTGAAAAATGTGAAATATGTGGGGTAAAAGTGTAAATGTGTTTTAAAGTGTGATTTGGATTAAATTGAATGAATGTGTGATTAAGTTAGCTAAATTTGAATTTATATATATTAAGAAAGAAATAAATTGGATTTAAATCAGGAAAAATCGAAGGTTGTCGATTAGTAGATCTGATACGTCCATCCTGAATACAAGGTAAGTTCATATGCAAATAAATGTTTTTAAATTAAATTATACATGTTTATTTGTCTTTGAACTGCATTAAATGTCGAATGATCAAATACGAGCAAGGATTGACAAAGTCATAACGTCCGAAAGCCCTGTACGAACCTTAGGAATAGTATAGGATACAAATGTCATGACATTAGGATTGTCGATATGTGATTACGTGTAAGACCATGTCTGGGACATTGGCATCGTATTATGATTTCGTGTAAGACCATGTTTGAGACATTGGCATCGATATATGATTTCGTGTAAGACCATAGTTGGGCTATTGGTATCGATATGTGAAAACATGTAAGACCATGTTTGGGACATTGGCATTGTATGTGATATACGAGACTTTTGAGTATCCTTAGCGATTCTGAATGGTTCAACGGGTAATGAGAATACGAGAAAGAATGTGTAAACGTGTTAAACGACTTAAGTACGTATGAGGTTAATATGAATATTGAAAGAGAAGGTAAGTGATGAATCAAATGTGAATATGTGTATAATATGAGAAAATTTGGCACTTATCTATGTGTTTAGCCATGCTTTGTATATTTGGATTGAATTATAAATTGTTTCATTTGATGACTTTATTTGTATATGGCTTATTAAGCTTTTGAAAGCTTATTTTGTGTGTTCTTTCCATGTTTTATAGATTATCGAAGCTAGTTCAGACTCGGGGATCATCAAGAATCATCGTCACACTATTGATCGTTTATTTGATACTTTTGAAGCTTTTAAATATGGTATATGGCATGTATAGGCTAGTGTCATTTTGGTATGTATTTTGCCATGTCAAATGGCTCATTTTGAGAAGTATGATATATGGTATATGATGTGTTTTTAGTGTTACATGTTAGGAAGTGATTGAATTGATTATTTTAATGGTTGAACAAATAAGTATTTGGTAAGTTGATAATGAGGTATAATGGATGAGAAATAGCATATTATTGATATGTTTTGATATTGATTTGGTAGTTGGATTTATGAGGAATTGTGTGATTAATGATATGCTAAATTGATGATTAAGACATATGGTTTTTGGTATGTTTTGGTCTAGCAAATAAGTATTGAATAGGTTGATGGAATTGAGGTATGAAATATGCACATTTTGGTATGGATTTGGCTATCAATTATGTATGAATTGCTGCCTTAAATTGAGCTTGTAGGGTTGACCCTAATGGGTGGTAAATTGGCCTTGTAAACGGCCTATTTTTGTTTACACGACCAGAGACACGGGCGTGTGTCCTAGCCGTGTGTGACGCATGGTCATGGTACACGGCCGTGTGTCCCTTAGTGTGGCCATTTGAATTAAGTCAGTATGCTCCAAACGGTTTACACACGGGCGTGTGACTAGTCGTGTGGCACAAATTAGTATACCCTACAAGTTTAGTACGATCGAGCACACGGGTTGGACACAGGGTGTGAGGCCATTTTGAACTGGCACACGGGTTGGACACACAGGCGTGTGACTGGCCGTGTGACCTAAGCCAGTATACCCTCCAGTTTCCACACGGCCAGGCACATTAGCGTGCGGTCGGCCGTGTGACCCAAGTCAGTATGTATGCCCTGTTTACACACGGTTTATGACACGGGTGTGTCTGGTGGTCGTGTGAGGCACACGGCCTGTTCACACGGGTGTGTGACATTTAAAAGTTAGAAAATTTTACAAGTTTTGGAAATTTTTATATGTGACCGATTTACTCCCGGACCTCCATTAAAGCATGTTTAAGGTCTCGTAAACTATCTAAAGGGACATTGTGTTTATGAATGAATGTGTTATAATGATATGTGATCATTGTATATTAAATGTTTGTATAATGATGTGAATTGTTCGATAATGCCTCTTAACCCTAGTTTGGCAATAGATAAGGGTTAGGAGTGTTGTATTTTATTGGTATTAGAGCTAGGTTTAGTCGATTCTAGGACTAACGTAGCGTGTGAGAGTCTAGCTATACATGCCATATGAAACACCCCTTACCTATGTTCGACGCCAAAACCAAGTACGAGGCATTGCCAGACTTAAACATGCTTAATCATACAAAATCGGGCCATAAATTTTCATTCCAACTTAAAACTTTTCATTTACATTCTTAACATCCCTATTATGGGCCTACGAGACCCAAAACATACATAGAGGGTGGTTCCAAACTGAACCAGAAACTTTTGAACACTTAGAAAATTTTTGCTCAAAACAGGGCCACATGCCCGTGTGGGATGGGACACGCCTATGTTAGCAGGCCGTGTGGTCACACACGCCTATGTACTTAGTCCGTGTCGAATTTATTTTTCATTTCGAACCTACAGGGGTTTTCACATGGCTTGGCACATGCCCGTGTCCATGGCCCGTGTCCCTCACATGGTCATGATACGCCCGTGTCTTAGCCCATATGTGAAAACCTTGACATTCTGTTTATGACGTCAGCAAACATTTAGGGGCACACGGCCAAGTCACACGCCCGTGTGCTAGGCTGTGTGGCAAATTTAATTCTCGTAATTAATGTGCAAACTTCACATGGCCTGGGCACACGCCCATGTCCTGAGGCCGTGTCCTTCACACGGTTGAGACACACGACTGTGTCTCTGCCCATGTGTTTACTATTGGGCATTCTGTTTTGCTAAATTTGGATGCAAACGACACACGGCCTATCAACACGCCCATGGGGCTGACCTTGTGTCACCCATGGCCTAGACACATGCCCGTGTGCCTACCTGTGTGAACAAATATAAAGCTATTTACCAAGCCATTAGCCACCTTGAAAAGCAACCACACTTAAACCATTTCCAACAACACATAGCATGACAATAATACACATCCAAATATCCACAATTAAGACATCCACACCTCAATTTCATGCTACACTCATCATGACTTCACAAATTACTCATTCAATTATGCAAGCTTGCATTTTCATGAATTTCATCATCATTGAATAAACATACTTATCTAGTATTAACCAATTCCAATGGCCATTTACAAAATGAATAAGTAACATCACTAGCCAACACATTGGCTAACCAATATGACATATAACAAAATGACCAAGTTCCTATACATGCCATACCTAATACCCAAAATACTCAAACTTTACTTTACCCAAAGAATAACTTGATAGTGTGAATCGAGCTTCGACGTCCTTCGATCCTTGAGCTAGCTTGGCGATACTACAAGAAAAGGGAAAAGAGAGGGAGTAAGCATAAAGCTTAGTAAGTTTGCATGCAATAGCTAACAACATAACATCTTGTAATATCATCATATCACATTATGAACTAACACATAATTATCAAGTAATCATCGACATGGCTTACTCATGCTATTCTTACCGAACACATATCACATACCGGACTCATTTCTCGTGAGTTTCGCATTTGTACCTGTATCACTCCATCACATAACTTTAGTCTTTTTCATCTTTAACATAAACTTTCATTCTTTTTCCCGTTGAACCACTTGGAATATCGAAGGATACTCAGAAAATGTCATATACGTGGTAAGATGCCAACTCCATATCCCAGATATGGTCTTACATGGGATCACATGTCGATGCTAATGCGATATCCCAGATATGGTCTTAGACGGGATCTCATATCGATGTTGACGCCATATCCCAGATATGGTCTTACACAAGATTGCATATCGATGCCATGTCCTAGACATGGTCTTACACGATTTCATACTGAAGCCAGGTCCCAAACGTGGTCTTACACGGAATCACTATACAATACCGAAGCCATATCCCAGATTTGGTCTTACACGGGATCTTAATTCGGTGCCGATGTCATATCCCAGATATGGTCTTATACGGGACCTTATTAATCTGATGTCATGACAATGGTATCCATTCTATTCCTAAGGTTCAACCGAAATTTTGATATAGCATAACTTCATTATTTCTTTATTGAGACCTTATTAATCACTTTCATAAAAAGCATATACAATTCATGCAATATTAATCATTTAAATACATAATCACAAAATGTTACTTTATTACACACAAACTTACCTTGGTAACAAAATATCGATAATTGTTTAATTTAGTCCACCACCTTGTTCTTTCCTCGATTTAGGTCCAGACCTCGTGTTTCTTGATCTATAATGAAAATTTTCACTTATTTAATTATCACATTGGCTAATACAGCCCATGAATCATACTTTGGAAAAATTATAATTTTACCCCTAAACTTTTACATATTTACAAAATGGTCCTTAGGCTTGTATGATGAAATATACTCATTTTCTTTGTTACCCAAGCCTAGACGATTCACATTCTCACTTATAGTAGCCCACATTTTTCACTAAATCACATTTTCTACACATATTTCACAACTTTTACAAATAGGCATTTTTATGATATTTCATAAAAAATCACTTAGTAAAAGTTGTTTATCACACTTCAAACATTCATTTTCTACCATAAAACATCAAAACACATGTATGTTACACATGGGTAAAATTTTGAACATGAACCCTAGCTCAAAATAATGGTAGAAATAGGTAAATCGAGCTACGAGGACTTTAAAAATGTAAAGAACATTAAAAATGGGGCTTGGATGCACTTACTATGTGGCTTGAGAGTTGAAAAACCCTAGCTATGGTGTCCCTTGAGAGTTTCGGCCAAGCTAGGAAGAAGATGGTTACATTTTTGACTTATTTTCCCTTTTTATTCATTAAATAACCAAATGACCAAAAAGCCTTTAATGTCATTCCTTGAGATTTTTCCCTTCCATATCCATTTTTATCCATCATAAAAAATAATGGTCTAATTACTAAATAAGGACCTCTAATTTAAGAACTCATCACAGTTAAATCCTTTTATCACTTAAAACACACAATTTGCAACTTTTTCAATTTAGTCCTAAAATTCAAGTTGGACATTTTATCAACAAAATTTCTTAACTAAATTTTTACACAAGCATTCAATCATGTCATAAACCTCAAAATAATTATAAAACATATATTTCTACTTCAGATTTGTGGTCTCACAACTACTATTCCGACTAGGCTCTAAATCGGGCTGTTACAATTCTCCCCCTTTAGCGATTTTCGTCCTCGAAAATCTTACCAGTGAAAAGGTTTGGATATTGGTTTCTTATAGCCTCCTCAGACTCCCATGTAGCCTTTTCAACCCCGTGTCTTTGCCACAATACTTTCACAAGAGCTATACTTTTATTTCTTAACTGTTTGACTTCTCGAGCCAAAATCTTAACCGGCTCTTCACCATAAGTCATGTCCGGTTGAATTTCAACCACATATGAAGGGTCTGATCGGTATCTTCTCAACATGGATACATGGAACACATCATGAATCCTTTCCAACTCTGATGGCAAAGCCAACCGATTGGCTACCAGTCCTATTCTCTCGATGATCTCATACGGTCTGATAAAGCACGGACTCAATTTGCCTTTCCGGCCAAATTTAAGAACTTTCTTCCATGGTGACACTTTCAAAAATACTTTATCACCAACTTGAAACTTAATCCCTTTCTGTTTCAAATCCGCATAGGATTTTTATCTATCCGAAGCGGTCCTTAAACAATCTCGAACCGCTTTTACTTTCTATTCAGTTTCTTTGACTAAATCAACCCCATGAATCTGATTTTCCTTGAGCTCAGTCCAATACAAAGGCGTTCGATGCTTACCCTATATAATGCCTCATAAGGCACCGTTTTCAAACTCGACTGAAAACTGTTATTGTAGGCAAATTCTACCAATGGTAAATACTTTTCCCAACTACTTTGGAATTCTAATACACAACATCGGAGCATGTCTTCAAGTTTTGGAATTACTCTCTCCAACTGACCGTCAGTTTGTGGATGGAAAGCCGTACTAAAATTCAACTTTGTGCCCAAGGCTTCTTGTAACTTTTTCCAAAACCGTCATATAAATCTTGGATCTCTATCCGAAATAATTGACAATGGTACTTTGTTAGTCTCACAATTTCAGAAATATACAAGTCAACCAATTTATCAAGTGAATAGTTAGTACGTACTGGTATAAAATAGGCTGACTTCGTAAGCCTATCAACAAAACCCAAACAACGTCTTTCTTTTTCGGTGTCAAGGGCAATCCTGTCACCAAATCCATAGTAATATGATCCCATTTCCACTCAGGAACCATAATAGGCTGAAGCAAACTGGAAGGTACTTGGTGTTTAGCTTTCACTTACTGATAAATCAAGCATTTCGATACAAACTCGAAAATATCTCTCTTTATACTTGGCCACCAATACCATTTCTTCAAGTCATTATACATCTTTGTACTACCCGGATGGATAGACAAACAACCACTATGTGCCTCTTGTAAAATCTTTCAAATAAGCTCATTGTCTTTAGGTACACAAATCCTATCTCAGAACATCAAACAACCGTCAGTACCAATTTGAAAGTCTGATTCATTACCCGTCTCACATTGAGCCATCTTGGCTTGCAAATCTTTATCACTTTTCTAAGCTTCACCAGCCTCTTGCAGAAACATCAGTCTAGCTCTCAACTCTTCTAGAATTGAACCATCATCGGTTACAGACAACTAAGTATTCATAGCCCTCATGGTGAATAATGACTTTTTACTCAATGCATCAGCGACTACGTTCGCCTTTCCAATGTGATAGTCAATTACCAACTCATAATCCTTTATTAACTCTAGCCACCTCCGTTGCCGTAGGTTCAACTCCTTCTGAGTAATCAGATACTTTAGACTTTTATGGTCAGTGAATATCTGACATTTCTCACCATACAAATGGTGTCTCCATGTCTTCAATTCAAACACGATGGTGGCCAGCTCTAAATCATGTGTCGGATAGTTTTTCTCGTGTGGTTTTAGCTGTCTTAAGGTATAAGCGATCACCTTGCCTTCTTGCATAAGTACACTCAATCCATTTAAGGATGCATCGCTATAAACAACAAATTCTTTTCCCAGTTCGGGTTACACTAAAATAGGAGCTTTAGTCAACAATGTCTTTAATTTTTCAAAACTCTGTTGGCATTTTTCTGTCCACTAGAACTTAACATCTTTTTGTAGCAACCTCGTCATCTGAGTGGCAATCATAGAAAATCCTTTAACAAACCGTCTGTAATAACCGGCTAGGCCTAGAAAACTCCTAACATCTGATATGTTCTTCGGTAGTTTCTATTCAGCAATGGCTAAAATCTTTCTCGGGTCAACTCTAATGCCATCACTTGAAACAATGTGCCCCAAGAATCCAACCTCTTGAAACCAAAATTCACTTTTGCTAAACTTAGTGTACAACTATTTATCTCTCAAAGTTTGTAAAATAATTCTCAAGTGGACCTCATGCTCAATCTCATCACGAGAGTAAATTAATATGTCATCAATAAAAACCACAACAAATTTATCCAAGTATGGTCAGAAAATACGATTCATTAAGTCCATAAATACTGCAGGAGCATTCATTAAGCCAAAGGGCATGACAAGGAACTCATAATGGCCATACCAAGTCCGAAATGTAGTTTTCGGTAAATCTTGCTCCTTTACTCTTAATTGGTAGTAATCGGACTTTAGGTCTATCTTCGAAAAGATGGTGCCTCCTTTCAATTGATCAAACAAATCATCGATTCTAGGCAAGGGACACTTGTTCTTTACGGTTACCTTATTTAGCTGTCGGTAGTCTATACACAATATCATCGAACCATCTTTCTTTTTCACAAAAAGTACTGGAGCATCCTATGGAGAATAACTAGGCCCCGCGAACCCTTTATTTGTTAACTCTTGCAATTGAGCTTTCAACTAATTTATCCAAGTATGGTTAGAAAATACGATTTATTAAGTCCATAAATACTATAGGAGCATTCGTTAAGCCAAAGGGCATGACAAGGAACTCATAATGGCCATACCTCGTCCGAAATGCAGTTTTTGATACATCTTGCTCCTTTACTCTTAATTGGTAGTAACCGGGCCTTAGGTCTATCTTCGAAAAGACGGTGCCTCCTTTCAATTGATCAAACAAATCATCAATTCTAGGCAAGGGACACTTGTTCTTTACGGTTACCTTATTTAGCTGTCGGTAGTCTATACACAATATCATCGAACCATCTTTCTTTTTCACAAAAAGTACCGGAGCATCCCATGGAGAATAACTAGGCCTCACGAACCCTTTATTTGTTAACTCTTGCAATTGAGCTTTCAACTACTTTAACTCCATCAAAGCCATCCTATACGGGGAAATAAAGATAGGTGCCGTACCAAGAACTAACTCAATACTAAATTCAACTTCCTTGACTGGAGGCAATCCAGGAAACTCTTCCAGAAATACATCTGGATACTCACATACTACTGGCACTGACTCAATTCTTAACTCAGACTCTTTTGCATTCATTACAAAGGCAAGATAAGCTTTATATCCCTTTCTTATGTATTTTTGAGCAAACATAAAATAAATTACTGTAGGTAATCTATCCGGTTCATCTGATTCAACCTGAAGAATATCCCTATTTTCATATTTCAGTTCAATAAATTTTCTTCCACAATTCACCATCACATCATGAGTAGTTAACCAATCCATACCAAGAATTACATCGAATTCATCAAACGGTAATAGCATAAGATTAGCTGGAAAATAATGGCCTTTAATCATCAAAGGGCAATCTCTACATACCTTGTCAACTAACACACATTTGCCTAGGGGATTTGACACTTTTATCACAAATTCTATAGACTCTACGGGTATGTTCATACTAGATACTAATTTCATACAAACATATGAGTGGGTAGATCCTGGATCTATTAAAGCAACAACATGAGTAGCATAAAGAGAAAATGTACCCGTAATCACATTAGAGGATGGCGCCTCTTCGCGAGCGCGAACGACATAAGTCTTCGCAGGCGTTTTACCCTCAAATCTTGCAGTCTACTCTCTAGGTGTATTCTTACTACTCACTCCATTCCTCGAATTTCTTTATGTTCTCCCTTTACTAATAGTGTTGCCTGATCTCATACTCTAATTTCTATCTTTTTCAACCATCTCGGGACAGTCTCTAATAAAGTGATCTTGGGAACCACACTTGAAACAAGCTCTCTCATTTGCTCGGCACTCACTGAGGTGACATATACCACACTGTGGACACTTCAATCTACTTGATCGAACATTACCAACACTAGCAATCGAAGTGGTCTGAGCTTTAGATACGGAGTACTCTTTACCTTTACTTCTGTTTGAGAATCCAACTGAAGCGGCTAATCGAGTAGTGAACTCTCTCAATTTCTTGGATGAGGATTAAAAGGATTTACCCAATTGTCTCTTCCTCGAGTCACGGGATTCAGTTTTAGCTTTCCTTTTCTCTTTAGCCAATTCTTCGGTCTTACAAGCTCTCTCTACGAGCACCATAAATTCTTTCAGTTTTAGAATACCGACAAACAATCGAATGTCCTCACTTAATCCATCCTCAAACCTCTTACACATGATGGCTTCGATGGATACGCACTCCCGAGCGTATTTGCTAAGCCTTACAAACTCACGCTTGTACTCAGTTACGGTTATTTGGCCTTATTTTAGCTCAAGGAATTCCTTTCTTTTCTGATCGATAAATCTCTGACTAATGTATTTCTAGCGAAACTCCTCTTTGAAAAATTCCCAATTAACTCACTCCCTTGGTACAACCGATACAAGGGTTTTCCACTATTGGTAAGCCGAGTCTCGTAGGAGTGACAAAACACACTTCATGCACTCCTCAGGTGTGAAAGACAATTCATCAAATACCTTGATGGTATTTTTCAGCTAGAACTCTGCTTGTATTTTTCAGCTAGAACTCTGCTCTTTCTAAATCATCATCTTTATTAGCTCGGAACTCCTCAACTCTTTGTTTCTAGATTCTATCAACCGGAGGCTTTTCTCTTCTTACCATTTCTATAACTTGGGGAGCTACATAGAGAGGCTGAGGATTTGGAGGGGGTGGACCTTATTGTTGAGTTGTCGGGTTCGTTTGAATGAACTCTGAGAACCACTCGTTCATCATTTGTAAGAAGGCTTCCCGAGCCTCTCTTCCCTGACTCACAGTCACTAGTCTATTTTCATTTTCAGCTGGCACCATCCCTTGAGTGGGGGCCGGTGTGTTACTTTCTACCTCATCTGCCATAGCTCAATCGGGATCCATTTACTATATGAAAACACATTTTAAATCGTCAAGAGTCGTCACACTATTATTATGAATATACACATACGTGTGGCATGTATAGCTAGACTCCCTCACATGCTGCGGTAGTCTGAGAAATGACTAAACCATATCTTTGATACCACTAAATGTAACAACCCTTACCCATGTTTGACGCTGGAAATGGGTACGAGGCATTATTGGACTTAAACATGCTTAATCATACAAAATCGAGCCATAAATTTTCATTCCAACTTAAAACTTTTCACTCACATTCTTAACGTCCCTATTATGGGCCTACGAGACCCAAAACATACATGTAGAGTGGTTCGGGACTGAACTGGAAACTTTCAAACACTTAGAAATTTCTTGCTAAAAACAGGGCCACACGCCTGTGTGGGTTGGGACACGCCCGTGTAAGCAGGCCATGTGGTTACACATGCCTATGTCCCTAGTCCGTGTCGAATTTATTTTTCATTTTGAACCTACAGGGATTTTCACACGGCCTGGCACACGTCCGTGTCCATGGCCCGTGTCCCTCACACGGCCATGACACGTCCGTGTCTTAACCCGTGTGTGAAAACTTTAACATTTTGTTTATGATGTCAGCAAACATTTAGGGGCACACGGCCAAGTCACACACCCATGTGCTAGGCCGCGTGGCGAATTTAATTATTGCAATTAATGTGCAGACTTCACATGGCTTGGGCACATGCCCATGTCCTGAGGTCGTTGCCTTCACACAGTTGAGACACACGGCGGTGTCCTATCCATGTGTTTACTACCGGGCATTTTGTTTTGCTAAATTTGGATGCAGGCAACACATGGCCTATCAACACGTCCATGGGGTTGACTGTGTGTCACACACGGCCTAGACACATGCCCGTGTGCCTACCCGTGTGGACAAATATAAAGCTATTTACCAAGCCATTTGCCACCCTGAAAAGCAACCACACTTATACCATTTCCAACAACACATAGCATGACAATAATACGCATCCAAATATCCACAATTAAGGCATCCACACCTCAATTTCATGCTACACTCATCATGCATATACTTCACACAGTACTTATTCAATTATGCAAGCTTGCATTTTCATGAATTTCATCATCATTGAATAAACATACTTATCTAGTATTAACCAATTCCAATGGCCATTTATAAAATGAATAAGTAATATCACTAGCCAACATATTGGCTAACCAATATGACATATAACAAAATGACCAAGTTCCTATACATGCCATACCTAATACCCAAAATACTCAAACTTTACTTTACCCAAAGAATAACTTGATAGTATGAATCGAGCTCCGACGTCCTTCGATCTCCGAGCTAGCTTGGTGATACTACAAGAAAAAGAGAAAAGAGAGGGAGTAAGCATAAAGCTTAGTAAGTTTGCATGCAATAGCTAACAACATAACATCTTGTAATATCATCATATCACATTATGAACTAACACATAATTATCAAGTAATCATCGGCATGGCTTACTCATGCTCATTCTTATCGAACACATATCACATACCGAACTCATTTCTCGTGAGTTTCGCATTTGTACCTGTATCACTCCATCATATAACTTTAGTCTTTTTCATCATTAACATAAACTTTCATTCTTTTTCCCGTTGAACCACTTGGAATATCGAAGGATACTCAGAAAATGTCATACACGTGGTAAGATGCCAACTCCATATCCCAGATATGGTCTTACATGGGATCACATGTCGATGCGAATGCGATATCCCAGATATAATCTTAGACGGGATCTCATATCGATGTCGACGCCATATCCCATATATGGTCTTACACGAGATCGTATATCGATGCCATGTTCCAAACATGGTCTTACACGATTTCATACCGAAGTCAGGTCCTAAACGTGGTCTTACACGGAATCACTATTCAATGCTGAAGCCATATCCTAGATATGGTCTTACACGGGATCTCAATTCGGTGTCGATGCCATATCCCAGATATGGTCTTATACGGGATCTTATTAAACTGATGTCATGACAATGGTATTCTTTCTTTTCCTAAGGTTCAACTGAAATTTAGATATAGCATAACTTCATCATTTCTTTATCGAGGCCTTATTAACCACTTTTAGAACAAGCATATACATTTCATGCAATATTAAGCATTTAAATACATAATCACAAAATGTTACTTTATTACACATGATAAACACTAAATTATACATATTTTTACCTCATGTTTAGCCTATATTTTGGATGAATTATTATCAATTTAGTGATAATTGGCGCTCTTAATCTTTTTTTTTTTCATATCTTACACTTAGGAGAGCATAAGGAAGAGAAAAGAACGGAAAATGGACCAAAAACAGAGAAAATGGGCCAAAATATGTAATCGACACGGTCGTGGCACACGGTCGTGCCACATGAAGACCATACTGTCTAGCCCCTGACAAGCAAAGCCAGGCCACACGGCCGTGCCACCTCAACAGTCCCGAACACGGCCTCTTATCGAAACTACACGGGCATGGCACACGGGCGTGTTCTAGTCGTGAGGAAGAGGAATTTCACTCGGATTTGGATACTTAGGGGCTAAGAAAGCCATTCTAAACTCTATATAAAGACCATAGGAGGCAACTTCAAGGGTGTGCTTATTTCCCGCTAAGGGAGTACTCTTTTCTCCCAAAAAGAAGCGTTATAATTCTGCCAACACAAGGAGTGAAAGCAAGGGATTACTCCAAGGAAAGCTGATTAATTCATCCCAGAAGCCAGAATTTTACATCAAGATGGAGGATCTCCCTAAATTCCTTCAGGGGTTTTTAGGTTCTTATGTTTTGTTATTTTAATACTTCTGAGATGTTTTCTTTCTTTATTATGAACTAAACCCCTCAAATACTTGAGGGGGATGAAACCTAAGACAAATCTTGTTATTATTTATTCTTGAGTTATGTGATAAATACTTGAGTTGTTCTTAATTATGTGTGCTTAAATCTTGTGTTAATAAGCCTAGGTATTAATTCAAGAAATGAATGTGCTTAAGCAGAGGAGCAAAAGTCCCTATGATAAGAGTAGATCTACCATAATTAAGCAGAGTTGCATGCAACCCTAGGCATAGGGCGACATAAATCTACCGGATTAGTGTCAAACCTAATATGGGGAACCATAGATCGAATTAATGCAACCTAGGGTGTTAATTAATAAAGAAAATTTAGTTAATAACCTAGCCCTGGTTGCTCTTGGCCTCGACGGAGTGTTTAGCATAAATTAGGGATCTCTACGGATCAAGTCAAGTGAATAAATCGTCTAGCTCAAGAACCAATAACAAGTGAAGTCTATGTGGATTCTCCCTTAAGTATTGCCTATATCAATCAGCTTTTCCCTAAAGTTTTCCCTAATTTACTTTTTGTGCACTTTTAGTTAGTTTTAGAATTAGTTTCAACCAAACCTCTTTTATTCTTTAGGCTAGATAATAGAAAGGAAGTAAGTATTAGTACTTTTGGTTCCCTTGGGTATGATAACTCAGTTTTGCCACTAAACTATACTACTGTTCGATAGGCGTGCTTGCCTTTAAGATCGTGATATTAGTTAGTTTTGGTGTGATCAGTTTTTATAAATTTTATTACTTAATATCGCGATAGCCGTATCAATACACAAACTTACCTTGGTAAAAAAATATCGATAATTGTTCAATTTAGTCCACCACCTTGTTCTTTTCTTGATTTAGGTCTGGACTTCGTGTTTCTTGATCTATAATGACAAATTTCACTTATTTAATTATCACATTGACTAAAACAACCCATGAATCATACTTTGACAAAATTATAATTTTGCCCTTAAACTTTCACATATTTGCAAAATAGTCTCTAGGTTCGTATGATGAAATGTACTCATTTTCTTTATTACCCAAGCCTAGCCGATTCATATTCCCTCTTATAGCAGCCCACATTTTTCACTAAATCACATTTTCTACATATATTTCACAACTCTTACAAATAGGTTCATAAAAAATCACCTAGTAAAAGTTGTTTATCACACTTCAAGCATTCATTTTCTACCATAAAACATCAAAACACATGCATGTTACACATGGGTAAAATTTTGAACATGAACCCTAGCTCAAAATAATGGTAGAAATAGGTAAATCGAGCTACAAGGACTTTAAAAATGTAAAGAACATTAAAAATGGGGCTTGGATGCACTTACTATGTGGCTTGAAAGTTGAGAAACCCTAGCTATGGTGTCCCTTGAGAGTTTCGGCCAAGCTAGGAAGAAGATGGACACATTTTTGACTTTTTTTCCCTTTTTATTCATTAAATAACTAAATGACCAAAATGCCTTTAATGTCATTCCTTGAAATTTTTCCCTTTCATGTCCATTTTGTCCATCAAGAAATATAATGGTCTAATTACTAGATAAGGACCTCTAATTTAAGAACTCATCACAATTAAATCCTTTTATCACTTAAAATCTAATTTAAGAACTCATCACAATTAAATCCTTTTATCACTTAAAACACACAATTTGTAACTTTTTTAATTTAGTCCTAAAATTTAAGTTGGAATGTTATCAATAAAATTTCTTAACTAAATTTTCACACAAGCATTCAATCATGTCATAGACCTCAAAATAATCATAAAACATATATTTCCACTTCATATTTATGGTCTCGCAACCTCTATTCTAACTTGGCCCTAAATCTAGCTATTACACCATATATATAAACTGCGATAGTGTGATGATTCTTGATATTTTAAATGTGTTTTCATATAGTAAAGGGATCTTGAACAAGACATAGCTGACTATATGGAAAGTAATGCATCCGCTCCCACTTAAGGGGTAGCACTGGCTGATTCTCAGCCAAATACAAGTAGCTATGAGGGAGAGGCTAAGTAGGCCTTCTTCCAAATAATGAATGAGTGGTTCATGGGGTTCCTTCGAATGAATCTGGCTGCTCAACAACCTCCACCCCCGCCTAATCCTCCACCCCCGCCTAATCCTCTACAAGTCCTCGTTGTACCTCAAGTGGTTGATCCGATTTGACTGAGTAAGCCTCCTGTTGATAAAATTTTAAAATATGAGGCTAAAGAGTTCAGGGTTACTGCTGAAGATGATGCTGAACGAGCTAAATTCTGGCTTGAAAACACGATCAGATTCTTTGATGAGTTGTCGTGTACACCCGAGGAATGCATTAAATGTGCGGTTTCACTTGTGAGAGATATAACTTATCAGTGGTGAAACACATTAATCCTAGTGGTTCCAAGAGAACAGGTTACCTGGGAGTTCTTTTAGACTAAATTCAGAAAGAAATACATCAGTGAAAGGTTTATAGATAAAAAACACAAAGAATTCCTCGAGTTGAAACAATGTCACATGACTATGACAGAATATGAATAGAAATTTGTGAGATTGAGTCGATATGCACGAGAATGTGTTTCGATTGAAGCAATAGTGTGTAAGAGATTTGATGATGGCTTGAATGAGAATATCTGATTGTTAGTCAGAAGTCTGGAAATAAATGAGTTTGTTGTGCTTGTTGATTGAGCGTGCAAAGCTGAAGAATTATGTAAAGACAAAAGAAACTGATTCAGAAGCTAGAGATTCGCAAAAATGATCATCGAGTAAATCATTTCAGTCTACATCAAAGATGTTTCAAGATGACTATAGCCGTTTAAAAGCTACTATAGGTTATTTTAGACGAGACCGAGAAAGCCCACCTGTGAGTTCGAAAGCTACTTCAACAGCTAGTGTTGGAAGTGCCAAACCAAACTGACCTGAAAGCAGACATTATGGTAAATGACATCTTGGCGATTGTAGATTGAATGATCGAGCTTGTTTTAAATGTGGATCATTAGATCATTTCATCTGTGATTATCCCTAGTTGGCTGAACAGGACACAGTGTAGAATACGAGGCTGAGTAACATGATAACTAGAGGTAGACCAGCCAGAAACATGGGTAATGTGAGTAGTGGCCAGAAGGTGACTAAAGATTTTGCTGTTATTACTGGTACTTTCACTCTCTATGATACTAATGTGATTGCATTGATAGATCCAGGGTCTACTCATTCATATATATATATGAACTTAGTATCCAGTAAGACTTTGCTTGTAGAGTCTACTGAATTTGTGATTAGAGTATCGAACCCCTTAGGCAAGTGTGTTTTAGTTGATAAAGTGTGCAACAACTGCCCATTGATGATTCAGGATTTCTATTTTCTAGCTGATCTGATGTTGTTGCCATTTGATGAATTTGATATAATTCTGGGTATGGATTGGCTAAAGTTGCATGATGCTATGTTAAACTGCAAGCGAAAGATGATTGATCTGAGATGTTAGAATAATGAGATTATTTGGATTGAGTCAGATGATTCGAATGGGTTACCGACTGTGATTTCATCGATGTCAATTCAGAGATATGTGAGAAAGGATTGTGAAGCTTACTTTGCTTACGTGCTTGATACTACAGTAACTGAAAGGAAAATTGAACCAGTGCCAGTTGTGTGTAAATATCTGGATGTGTTTCTTGAAGAGTTACCAGGATTACGACCGATCTGAGAAGTTGAGTTTGGTATTGAGTTAGTGCCAGGAACAACTCCTATATTGATAGCTCCGTATAGAATGACTCCAATTGAATTGAAAGAATTAAAAGCTCAGTTGCAAGAATTAACTGATAGAGGGTTTGCCAGACCGAGTTTTTCTTTCTAGGGTGTATAGGTATTATTCGTGAAAAAGAAAGATGGCACTATGGGAATGTGCATCGATTATTGACAGCTCAGCAAGGTGACTATCAAGAAAAAATATCCTCTACCGCAGATAGATGATTTATTTGATCAGTTAAAAGGGGCTACAATGTTTTTAAAAATCGATCTAACATCAGGTTATTATCAGTTGTGAGTTAAAGACTCTGATGTGTCGAAAATTGCTTTTCGAATAAGGTACGAACATTATGAATTTTTGGTTATGCCTTTTGGACTAACGACTGCTCCTGCAGTCTTTATAGATTTAATGAACCAGATTTTCTGACCATACCTAGATCAATTTGTCGTTGTATTCATTGATGACATATTGATTTATTCACGTGATAAATCTGAGCATGCCGAGCACTGGAGAATCATATTACAGACTCTGGGTGATAAGAAGTTATATGCAAAGTTTAGTAAATGTGAATTCTGGTTGCGAGAAGTTGGTTTTCTGAGGCATATTGTGTCGACATCGGGTATACGAGTTGATCCGAGTAAGATTTCTGCAATAATAGATTGGAAGCCTCCAAAAAATGTATTTGAAGTTCGTAGCTTTCTAGGACTCACCAGTTATTGCAGAAGGTTTGTAAAAGGTTTCTCGATGATTGCAACTCCGATGACGAGACTACTTCAGAAAGATGTTAAATTTGAGTGGTTAGATAAGTGCTAGAAAAGTTTTGATCAGTTGAAAACTCTATTGACTGAAGCTCCGGTGTTAGTTCAACCAGAATCGGGTAAAGAATTTGTAATCTACGGTGATGCATCGTTAAATGGTATGGGCTGTGTTTGATGCAGGAAGGCAAAGTCATAGCTTATGCCTCGAGACAATTAAAGTCACATGAAAAGAATTACCCGACGCATGATTTAGAGTTAGTAGCAATTGTGTTTGCGTTGAAGATTTGGCACCATTTTTTGTTCGGTGAGAAATGTCATGTTTATTCTAATCATAAAAGTTTGAAATATTTAATGACTCAGAAAGATTTAAATTTGTGACAACAAGATGGTTTGAATTACTAAAAGATTACGAGTTAGTGATTGACTACCATCCGGGAAAGTAAATGTTGTTGCTGATGCTTTAAGTCAGAAATCTTTATTTGCTCTACGTGCGATGAACATTTAATTGACTCTATCTATTGATGGCTCGATTGTAGCTAAGTCAAAAGTGAGACCGTTATTTTTACATCAGATTTGTGAAGCTCAGAAAGTTGATAATAAAATGTTAGCAAAATGAGCTCAATGTGATTTGAACCTTGATTTAGAGTTTCAAGTTGATTTTGATGTATGTTTGAAATTTAGAGGCTGAATATGTGTTCCGAGAAATTCAAAATTAATTTAGATGATTTTGAAAAAAGCACACAATAGTCGTTTATCTATTCGTCCATGAAGCATGAAAATGTATAATGATTTGAAACAGTTTTACTCGTGGCCTAGTATGAAATGTGATATCCCTAAATTTGTATCAAAATGTTTGACTTGTCAACAAGTTAAAGCTGAACATCAAGTGCTGTTAGGTTTATTACAGTCTATTATGATTCTTGAGTGGAAATGGTATAGAATTACGATGGATTTTGTGTCGGGATTGCCCCTATCTTCGAGAAAGAAAGATGCAATTTGGGTTGTTGATAAACCATAAATTGTACATATTTTTACCTCATGCTTAGCACATTTAAGGATGAATTATTCCTTGGTTTGTGGAATTTGATGCTCCTAAACCTTTATTTTCATGTTTTATACTCAGGTGAGCTTAGGGGAGTGAAAAGAACAAGAAACGGGCCGAAAACGGAGAAAATGGGCCAAAGTAAGAAATCAACATGGCCTGGAAGTTCACCACACGAGCGCGTCACACGGCTGTGCCACATCAACAGGCCCGAGCATGGCTTCCACATCGACTCACACGAGCGTGGCACACGGGCGTGTTCCTATCGTGATGAAGTTCAATTTCACTCGGAAAAGGCTACTTAGGGGCTAAGAAAGATGTTCTAAACTCTATATAAAGACCCTAGGAGGCAGCAACAATGGTGTACAGTAGAGGGGACGGTACGAGACAGTACCAACTCAGTCCTCCTACCAAGACGGAGAGCTAGAGGCAGGGAATTACTCGAAGGAAAGTTGATTGATTCATCTCAGATGCCAGGATCTACATCAATACAGAGGATCTCCCTTTTATCTTTTCAGGAGTTTTGGTTTTCTTATGTTTTGTTATTTTATTTATTCTGAGATGTTTCTTTTTATAATTATGAACTAAAACCCCAAATATCTAAGGGGGATGAAACCTAAGACGAATCTTGTTATTGTTATCTGAACTATATGATAAATATTTGATTTGTTCTTAGTTGTGTTTTTAACTCTTGAATTGATATTTTCGGGATATTAATTTAAGTCGAATGTGCTTATACAGAGGAGCAAAAGTCCATGTATATGAGTAGATCCAACACAATTAAGCGGAGTTGATCGCAATCCTAGACATAGGATGACGAAAATCTACCGGATTAGAGTCAAATCTAATATAGGGAGCCATAGATCGAGTTAATGCAAGACTAGGGGTTTTAATTAGAAAGAGATTTCAATTAATCAACCTAGGATTAGTTGTTCTTATCCTCGACGGAGGTAGTAACATAATTTAGGGATCTCTACAGATCAAGTCAAATGAGGAAATCGTCTGGTTCAGAGTTAGATAACAAGTGAAGTCTAAGTGGATTCTTCCTTAGGTATTGCCCTCATCAATCATTTTTCCCAATAGCAATTTCCCAATTTACTCTTTGTCGCATCCTTAGTTTAGTTTAGCGTTAATTAGTTTACACAAACCACCTTTTTATTTTTAGGCTAGATAATATGAAGAAGGTCATTACTAGTACTTTTAGTTCCTTAGATTCGATATTTCGGTCTTGCCACTAACTATACTACTATTTGATAGGTGCACTTGCCTTTATCGTGATATTAGTTAGTTTATAGGTGCGATCAGTTTTTATTACTTCATCATCACGAGATCAAGTTTTTGGTGCTGTTGCCAGGGAACTAAGATATTAGGAACACTTGATTCCTATTACTTTAGCTATTTTTACTTTTATTACAAATTATTTTCTGTTTTTTTTTTTAATTTTAGGTTTTTAATTTTCTTTTTACCTTTCCCTTCTAGGTATCTCTAGTGTATGACTAGAAGAAACCCAGGAGGACCATTATTGTTTGACGACAATTTAGAAGCTACAGTTCGTAGAACTCGTAGAGAGATAAGCAGAACCTAAACCTACTGAAGAGATGGAGGCAAACCATGATAATCAGCTACCTCCTGTAGTAGCCACAAATCCTGTTGAGCAAAATCCTATTCCGCGTACTATGTATGATTATGCTAAACCTAATTTGGCTGGTACAGAATCTAGTATAGTTAGGCCTACTATTGCTGCAAATAATTTTGAACTGAAAGCTAACACTATTCAGATGATACAACAGTTTGTTCAGTTTGATGGTTTGCAGGATGAGGATCCTAACGCTCATTTAGCCAATTTCTTGGAATTCTGTGACACATTTAAAATAAATGGCGTTTCTGATGATGCCATTCGTCTTCGGTTATTGCCATTCTCCTTGAGAAACAAAGCTAAACAATGGTTAAATTCTTTACCACGAGGGTCTATCACTACATGTGAACAAATGACCGAAAAATTTTTGCTCAAATATTTTTGACCGGCTAAAACCGCAAAATTAAGGAATGATATCTCTTCTTTTGTGCAGATGGATTTAAAAACACTTTACGATGCTTGGGAGAGATACAAGGACTTATTGAGAAGGTGCCCTCACCATGGTCTATCGTTATGGTTACAAGTTCTAACCTTTCACAATGGTTTAAACCCCTCAACAAGGTAGATGATCAACGCAGTCGCCGGTGGAACAATCAATAATAAGACATTAGAAGTAGCTTAGAGTTTATAGAAGAGATGTCACTGAATAACTATCAGTAGCAAGTCATGAGAACAAAGCCACAGAAAGTTGCCGGAGTTTTTAATATTGATGCAGTCACCATGCTTTCTAATCAGGTAGAACTCTTAAATAAAAATACTGATAATTTTGTTGGTTCTACGCAGGTACACCCAGTGATGCAATGCGACTCAAACCAAGGAAACATGGACAATCTCGATTATTCCTCCTATGGACATGGCATGGAAACTGAGCAAGTCAACTATATGGGTAATAATTCTAGATCCCACAATAACCCTTATAGTAATACTTACAATGCAGGTTAGAGGAACCACCCAAATTTCTCATGGGGAGGACAAGGAAATCAAAGGCAACCACCCCCTCTGGGATTTCAACAACCACCGTTCCAACAAGAGAAAAAACTGAACCTTGAGGAGATGCTCACAAAATTTATCGCCGTATCAGAAACCCGTTTCCAGAACACCGAAATGGCACTTAAGAACCAGCAAGCATCCATTCAAGGACTCGAAACTCAAATAGCCCAGCTCGCTAAGCTAATTTATGAAAGACCATAAGGTGGGTTGCCAAGCAGCACCGAGACTAAACCTAAGGAGCTACTTAATATCGTAGATACAATAGATGAGGAAGGGTTAGCCAAAACCAAACCAGAGCCATGTAAGGAAACTATGGTAAGTAAAGGAAAGGATGGGGTAAGTCCCAAAGAAGCAATTGTCAAAGAATATAAGCCTCGTCTCCTATATCTTAATGCGTTAAGGAAAGATCGCACAGATGAACAATTCGATAAATTCCTTAAACTTTTAAAGAAATTACATATTAACTTACTGTTTATTGAAGCTCTTTCGTAGGTGCCAAACACTGTAAAGTTTTTAAGAGAGCTCTTGACAAATAAATGAAAGCTAGATGAGACATCTCATGTGGAATTGAATGCAGTGTGCTCAACTATTTTGCAGAATAAGCTGCCTAACAAACTAAAAGATTCAGGGAGTTTTACAATTCCTTGCTTACTTGGTAGCTTGGATGTTAAAAATACTTTAGCTGATTTAGGGGCTAGTATTAATGGAATGCCATATAAATTGTTTAAACAACTAGGTTTTGGGAAACCTAAACAAACTAAGATGAGCATCCAATTGGCTGATAAAACCATTAGATTTCCTAAGGGTATAATTGAAGATGTGCTTGTCAAAATTGATAAATTTATATTCCTAGTCGACTTTGTTATTTTAGACATTGATGAGGATAGTAATGTACCATTAATTTTAGGGCGACTCTTTTTAGCAACTGCTAGAACCATAATTGATGTAGGCACAGGTGAGCTTACACTTCTTGTAGGTGATGACAAAGTTACTCTACAAGCTCATAACTTTAATAAGACTGTTGATGATAAAAATATTGATATGAGTCCTTGTAATAAGAATGATCTCACCATTCCACCTTCTTTGCAGGACACCCTTCACATAGGTCAGATCAAACAACAGATGAGTCTATCCAAGGAAACCATGCATGAAGAGCGAATGCTTTAGATTGAGGAACTAGATGAGTGACTAAACTATCAACAAGAGAAGCCCAAAATATGCCACACCAAGACGACCCTAAAGTAAAAACGAATCAATTTAAGGTAGGGGATAAGGTATATTTAGAAGAGAAAAATCCTCGAATTTCAAATTCAAAAGATCAGACAAGTGACACCCCTTCCTTCACGATAATGAAAATTTTTCCCTATGGTACAGTCGAGATAACACACAAGACACTCGGCACTTTCAAGGTAAATCATACTCAACTCAAACCTTATGTTGATAATGAAATTGAGAACAAGATAGAAGAGTGTCAACTCTTCAAACCACCATAACCGAACAAGCTTGAGAAAAGTCAAGCTTAGACTATAAACAAGAGCTTCTCGGGAGGCAACCTGAGCACTGACATAGAAAAATTCTTTTATTTAAGCTCTCTAATCCATCAACTAACCCTTTGAATATAGGTTTTTCAAACCACACAGCCATGCACACAGGCGTACCTAAGGCCGTGTGAACACCATGGGTAAAGACACGGCCGTGTGATACAGCCGTGCACAAACAGGACAAAAAATTTTTCCCAACATGGGCTTCGACAACTCGCCATGGCCGTGCGAGGTGACCATGGCCAATCCTGTTAAATCAACATTGGTGTGCGACACACCCGTATCCTAACCTCGTGGTCGAACCTGCTAAATCAAAATGGGCGTGTGACATCCTACACTGGCGTGGGAAAAGTGAAACGGTCGTGTGCCCCAACAGCTCAAGGAACACGAGCGTGTGTCACGACCCACGCGCGCTAAAATCCTCAAATTTCGAACCACACGGGCTGAAAACAATTCACACGTGCGTGTGAAACGCCCGCGTGCCCTAATTCCTATATAAACCCCTCACTATTCATCTTCTTCTCCACTTAAACCCTAAAACCCTTTCACCCATAGCCCACACCAGCTTTTCCTAGCACCGCCGTCGACTAAGGCCATGCCTCCACGCTTGTGCAAGCATCATCACGACCGTGCTCCGTCCCCTACAACTGCCCATTCGGTTCCCTTTTCTCTTTTCTTTGTTATTAAATCTTATTTTTTCCCTATTTTAGTTAGTTTTTAATTATTTTTATTGCTCTATTCCTACATTCTCGTTTCCTTTCTTCTCAAATGATTAGCTGCTACCATGCATTTCTAATGATCTTTGACTTTGATAATATCATGACATTGTGAATCATTCTCTTGTTGCCATCTTTAGTTATCTTAGGCAATTAGCTTTTAGTGCATTTTTCTATTTAACACCCACATTCTGTTCAATTCCATGATTAGATAAATCAAATAACAAATTGCTTTCCTAATATTAACTTGTGCATTGAAGTAGGTATTAGTACTTGATCGAATAATTTAGTCTTGATTATCGTTAGTTATCACTTAGCTATGACTAATACATGCCCATTTTTATTTTTTGTTTTAATTTCAGGAATCATGTCGTCATCTCGAGGGAGGAAAGCTACTGTGCTCACTTCCAAAAAGTGGAAGGAACCTGGTGGTTCCTCTTCCAGACCCACCGCTGAAATTCGACATCCCTTCCTCCAATTTTCGCAAAGTTCCCAAGAGGAATTGTTTCAAATTCTAAGGGTGAGACCACTCGGAGTGGGAAGATGCATCGATTGGGTCGCACTAGAATGGGTCCAATTAGCAGATGCCGTACGAGCCTTGTTGACAACGGACCCATGGGACCAATTCTTCCAGATTGTTGAGCCTACCTATCTCGAGCTCACCCTAGAGCTCTACTCCACATTCCATCTCTAGACGGTCATGACCCGACATGACGATCCAGGGACGATCCAATTCCGTCTAGGAGGCCTGGTTCGACAACTCAGTTACTAGAGTTCGGTACAGCACTGGACCTATACACCGAGCAGTTTTTGGAGGAGGAAGACCTTTCCGAGCTCTATCGCCACATCCATTTCTTTCTAGTCAAGTGTTGGCAGGCCTTGGTCCTTGTTTCGGCTACTTACAATCCCAGCCACTCTAAGGCAATGGCTCTCGCCCCATCTCTGATGTACCTTTATGCCATACTCGTACATACATTGACAGGTAGGCGAGAGAGCATCGGCGTCGTCAACACACACAGCGCCTATTTCTTGTGGAGGATATTGCACGGGTATGTGCTCAATCTTGCATGCTTTATCACCCATGCCATCTAGCACTAGACAGAGCAGCATTGGAGGGTTGTGATATCGATGGGCCCCTACGTGACCCGCCTGGCCCGCTACTTTGGCCTCCTCAACACAGTGGCCCAAACATCCTCCTACACCCTCATCAGCCAGATGTCCCTGCAGGGCATCCAAATTATGCTCCATATGAGGATGATTCAATACTGACACGGGACCGATCCTCTACAATACCGCCTATTCTAGGGTGCCGAGTAGGAGGACTCAGTGAACATTCCTGATGATGTCCCACCACAAGAAGAGGCATCGACAGAGCTACCACCCATTCACCGCCCAGTTCATGTGGCAGCTTCCTATACTGACATATCCGAGTGCCTTACACGATTCTAGCAGCAGTGCTTCCAACGCTTCGACCATATTGATGCTACTCTTCAGCAGATATGTCAGCATCTACACATTTCATGACTGCCTCCACCTCATGAACCATCTGGAGATTAGGACTCACGAGTCCTCTTATCTTCTCCTTTATTATCATTTTTTATTTTTCCTTTTTCTTTTATCTTATCTTTTTTATTATTTGAATTTTAGTATTTTATGAACTTAGTTTATTTTATTTCAATTGCTTAATATTGGCTATTTCCTAACGAGTACACTGTGCTAATCCAAATTCCCTAAAATTGATAAATGCTATCGCAGTTTTAAAAAAGCCTTAAGCTCAAATCCATATCTAATTGGAAAACCTTACCATGACTGTTGGTTCCTACACGACCATGACCATAGTCACCACTACTATAGCCACCATGAACCCGATCAAGATATCCTTTTGGCAATGAAATTGTGGATAAACACCCTTTCCTACAAATCTTCACACCCAGCTCAAGGAATTCATCCAATATTCAGGGAGTTTCACGTTTCTCCCTATCTTATGATTTTATGCTTCTATTGCTACTAATGTATCTTTGTACATTGAGGGCAATGTACATCTTAAGTGTGGGGGGGAGTTCACTTTCATTCTTTATATTATCCTTGAACCCCTGAAAATTTTTACCACTAACTTGTTGTATTATTCTCAAATTTCGAATTCTCACTTTCACTCTTTACATTAGTCTCAACCCCTTAAAATGAATTCTGATTGATTTATGATTTTTATTGATATGTTGAGAATTAAGACATAGGTACTTATGCTTTGATTATTCAAACTTTAAGATATTAGAGAATCAAGCATGATAAGTTAAAATTTTTGAGAATTTAAATTTTTCTAGGTTATTTTCCCCAATTTTAAGTGTTATCTTGAAATTTAAAATTCGCAGGATTGACATCAAAAGCCATAATTCTGGTGAGATTTTGAGCCTTTTGAGCATACATCCTTTCGTGCTCACTTTTATTGTTACTTTGAGTGAGTCAATACTGATTTGTTATTCTAGAACTTGCTTCGATCATACATGTCGAGACCACATCATTGATTTAATATACCGAAATGATAAAGGCACTTAGGATTTAACCCACTTACTCCATAAAAGCCTACCTCCATAAATTAACCCTTACTGAACCTTATTGAGCCTAACAAACTATTCCTTGACTTACCCTTAATATTAACCTATAACCTAGTTTTTGTTGAATTCCCTTCAATTATTTTGGTCCCTATTTTTGTCAAGATTTGAGTTGAATAATTATCTAGCTTTGTTCTCCATTTCAGCTTGTAAAGTTTGTAAATATTTGATTTGTTCTTAAAAAAAAAGTGCCTATATAGTTAATTCAGTTGTAATTCATATTTCAGTTGTAATTCAATATTTTTGCATATTTCTATTATAAGCTTCCGAATCCAAAACAATGTTATCCGAAAGAAGATGCTTAGCTCTAGGGATATGTTTCAGTGATGGAGATTTTTCTAGTTAGATGATTTTTTAGTTTAATCTCCATTCTAACCTTTTTTTTCAGCCTGTGACAACACCCCTAACCAAAGCCCCATTACAACCATTGAAAGACCTTTTGATCGATGTGTCATATCAATTTATAGTGGTAGAGATGTGATTTTCATGCAAGCTTATTGTGATAACTTTTCATGTTGACTAATGAGTGCTTAATTTCTAAGCCCTAAACACCTCGAGTGGATAAAGTGAATCTTTAGTGAGGATGTCAACTCTTGTTGATTTTGAATTAAAATTTTAACTACTTAGGATATGGGAGAAAACCTATGTTTCTATGATAAAATTCTCAGCTTAGATTGTTTGAGACTTTAATTTTCTTGCGGTCAAATTTTCATTGTATGATTACTTATGGATCAGTTCGAAACATTATTGATAAGGATTATAAGTTGAGAAGAATGATTTTTAATTGTGAGTTGAGATATTGCTTGAGGATAAGCAAAGGCTTAAGTGTGGGGGTATTTGATAAACCATAAATTGTACATGTTTTTACCTCATGCTTAGCATATTTATGGATGAATTATTCCTTGATTTATGGAATTTGATGCTCCTAAACCTTTAATTTCATGTTTTATACGCAGGTGAGCTTAGAGGAGCGAAAAGAACAAGAAACAGGCAGAAAACAGAGAAAATGTGCCAAAGTAAGAAATCAACACGGCCTAGAAGTTCACCACACGGGCGTGTCACACGGCCGTGCCACATCAACAGGCCCGAGCACGACGTCCACATCTACTCACACGGGCGTGGCACATGGGCGTGTCCCTATTGTGATGAAGTTCAATTTCACTCAGAAAAGGCTATTTAGAGGCTAAGAAAGACATTCTAAACTCTATATAAAGACCCTAGAAGGCAACTACAAGGGTGTACAGTAGAGGGAACAGTACGAGACAGTACCAACTCAGTCCTCCTGCCAAGACAGGGAGCTAGAGGCAAGGAATTACTTGAAGGAAAGCCGATTGATTCATCTCAGAAGCCAGGATCTACATCAAGACAGAGGATCTCATTTTTATCCTTTTAGGAGTTTTGGGTTTTCTTATGTTTTGTTATTTTATTTATTCTGAGATGTTTCTTTTTATAATTATGAACTAAAACCCTAAATATCTAAGGGGGATGAAACCTAAGACGAATCTTGTTATTGTTATCTGAACTATATGATGAATATTTGATTTCTTCTTAATTGTGTTTTTAACTCTTGAATTGATATTTCTGGGATATTAATTTAAGTCGAATGTGCTTATACAGTGGAGCAAAAGTCCATGTATAGGAGTAGATCAACACAATTAAGTGAAGTTGATCGCAATCCTAGACATAAGACGATGAAAATCTGTTGAATTAGAGTCAAATCTAATATGGGGAGCCATAGATCGAGTTAATGCAAGACTAAGGGTTTTAATTAGAAAGAAATTTCAATTAATCAACCTAAGATTAGTTGTTCTTATCCTCGACGGAGGTATTAACATAATTTAGAGATCTTTACAGATTAAGTCAAATGAAGAAATCGTCTGGATCAGAGTTAGATAACAAGTGAAGTCTAGGAGGATTCTTCCTTAGGTATTGCCCTCATCAATCAGTTTTCCCAAAAGCAATTTCCCAATTTACTCTTTGTCACATCCTTAGTTTAGTTTAGCGTTAATTAGTTTACACAAACCACCTCTTTATTTTTAGGCTAGATAATAGGAAGAAGGTCATTACTAGTACTTTTAGTTCCTTGGATTCGATATTCTGGTCTTGCCACTAACTATACTACTATTTGATAGGTGACTTTCCTTTATCGTAATATTAGTTAGTTTATAGGTGCGATCAGTTTTTATTACTTCATTTTCACGAGATCAGTTGTTAACAGATTGATGAAATCAGCTCATTTCATTTTAGTACGTTCAGACTATTCACTTGACAAATTGGCTGAGTTGTATATTTTTGAGGTTGTGAGATTGCACGTAGTACCTATTTCTATTATTTCGGATAGAGATCTAAGGTTCACATCGCGGTTTTGGAAGAAACTGCAAGATGCACTGGGACGAAGCTACATTTTAGTACCGCATTTCACCCGTAGACAGATGGTCAATCTGAGTGAATTATTCAGATACTTGAGGATATGCTGTGATGTTGCATTCTTGAGTTTGAAGGTACGTGGGAAAAGTATCTACCGTTGATTGAATTTTCGTATAATAACAACTTTTAGTCGAGTGTAAAGATGGCACCGTATGAAGCTTTATGCAGTCGTAAATGCCGGACACCTATGTATTGGACAGAGCTTAGTGAGACTAAGATTCACGGGGTCAATTTGACTAATGGGACTGAGCAGAAAGTGAAAATAATTTGTGATAGTCTGAAAGCAGTGTCAGATCGTCCAAAATCATATGCAGACTTGAAACGGAAAGATATTGAGTTTCAAATCAGTGACAAAGTATTTCTGAAAGTCTTACCATGGAAGAAAATACTCAAGTTCGATAGAAAAAGAAAGTTGAGTCTGAGATTCATTGGGCGATATGAGATTATCGAGTGAATCGGGCCAGTTGCTTATCGGTTGTCATTACCGTCAGAGCTAGAGAAAATACATAATGTATTTTATGTATCGATGCTTTAGTGATACTGATCCGATCCTTCGCATGTTATTTCCACGATCGAAGTAGAAATTCAGTCTGATTTATCATACAGTGAAGAACCGATCTGAATTTTAGCTCGTGAGATAAAATATCTAAGAAATAAGAAAATCACATTAGTGAAAGTCTTATAGCATCGAAACGGGGTTGAAGAAGCTATGTTGGAACCCGAGGATGCTATGAGAGAGCAATACCCGAACCTATTCACTGGTAAGGTTTTTGGGGACGAAAATCCCTAAGGGGGAGAGTTGTAACATCCTATTTTTAGCTAAATTAGAACAATGGATTTGAATCCACAAATTCGAGGTCAAAAAAAATATTTTTATATTATTTTTGGTGATTACATCATGTGATTATATATGTGTGAAAATTTCGTGAATTAATTTTATCGTTTAAGTGGTTAATTTTACAAAAGGACTAAATCGCATGAGATGCAAAATTTGCATTCTCTTTGTTGAAGTGCTTAATTGCTATGATTAATCAAATGTAGAGTACTTATAATGTTATTAAACTATGATTAATGGATGTGGACATTTATGGACTTAATATATGTGATTATATAGTGTATTAATTAGGGTTATATTGGTAATTTAGTAATTAAGTCAAAAATAAAATAAAACAAACATGAAAATGAGTCCATTATCATCTTTGTTGCTGAAACTAAAAGAAGAGAAAAGCATCCATTGCTATTTAGGGTTCAGTCACTCCCTAGTTCAATTGTAAGTTCAATTTTGTTCTGTTTTTGATGATTTCTATGTTTTTGTAATTGTTGTAGCTCGTACTAGCTAGTCCATGCCCTAATTTTTAAGTTTATTAATGATTTTGTGAAGTGCCATTGATGAATATTTAAGCTTTGTGATAGTTCATGATGAAAAATGTTAGATAAGTGATAGATTATCATGTTTTATAAAGTGATTTTTAGTGAAAATGCTAAATAGGGATTAAATTGTAAAATTTATAAATTGAGGGGTTGAAATGTGAAATAAATAAAAGTTTTGGGTTGCTAGGGACTAACATGAAATTTGGCTAAGTATTAGTCTTGTGAGATTTTGTGTAATTTGTGATTTTATGAAATAAGGACTAAATTGTGAAAAATGTTAAATATGTGGGGTAAAAGTGTAAATATGTTTTAAAGTGTGATTTGGACTAAATTGAATGAATGTGTGATTAAATTAGCTAAATTTGAATTTATATAGATTAAGAAAGAAAGAAATCAGATTTAGATCGGGGAAAATCGAAGGTTTTCGATTAGTAGATCTGATACGTCCATTTCGAATCCAATGAGCAAAGAGAATATGAGAAAGAATGTGTAAATGTGTTAAACGAATCAGGTAGGCATGAGGTTAATATGAATATTGAAAGAGAAGGTAAGTGATGAATCAAATGTGAATATATGTATAATATGAGAAAAGTTGGCACTTATCTATGTGTTTAGCCATGCTTTGTTTATTTGGATTGAATTACGATTGTTTCATTTGATAACTTTATTTGTATATGGCATACTAAGCTTTTGAAAGCTTACTTTGTGTGTTCTTTTCATGTTTTATAGATTATCGTAGCTAGCTCAAACTTGAGGATCGTCAAGAATTATCGTCACACTATCGATCGTTTATTTGGTACTTTTGAATCTTGTAAATATGGTATCTAGCATGTATAGGCTAGTGTCATTTTGGTATGTATTTGGCCATGTCAAATGGCTCATTTTGAGAAGTATGATATATGGTATATGATGTGTTTTTAGTGTAACATATTAGGCAGCGATTTAATTGATTACTTTGATGGTTGAATAAATAAGATTTTGGTAAGTTGATAATGAGGTATAATGGATGAGAAATAACATATTATTGATATGTTTTGATATTGATTTGGTAGTTGGATTTCTAACGAATTGTGTGATTAATGATATGCTATATTGATGATGAAGACATGTGGTTTTTGGTATGTTTTGGTATAGCAAATAAGTATTGAATAGGTTGATGGAATTGAGGTATGAAATAGGCACATTTTGGTATGGATTTGGCTATCAATTATGTATGAATTGGTTCCTGAAATTGAGCTTGTAGGGTTGAATCTAATGGGTGGCAAATTTGCCTTGTAAATGGCCTATTTTTGTCCATACGGGCAGAGACATGGGTGTGTGTCTTAGCCGTGTACGACACACGGTCATGGTACACGACCGTGTGTCCCTTGGTGTGGCCATTTAAATTAAGTCATATGCTCCACATGGCCTCACACGGGCGTGTGACTGGCCGTGTGGCACAAGTCAGTATACCATATAGGTTTAGCACGAACGAGCACACGACTTAGACACGGGCGTGTAAGGCCATTTCAAATAGGCACACGGGCTGGACACACGGGTTGGACACACAGGCGTGTGACTGGTCGTGTGACCTATGTTAGTATACCCCCTAGTTTCCACACGGCCAGGCACATGGGCGTGTGGTTGGCCGTGTGACCCAAGTTAGTATGTATGCCCTGTTTCCACACAGTCTGTGACACGAGCGTGTCTGGTGGCTGTGTGAGGGACACGGCCTGTTCACACGGGTGTGTGACATTTAAAAGTTAGAAAAGTTTACAAGTTTTAGAAATTTTTATATGTGATCGGTTTAGTCCTGGACCTCCATTAAAGCATGTTTAAGGTCTCGTAGATTATCTAAAGGGACATTGTGTTTATGAATGAATGTGTTATAATGATATGTGATCATTGTATATTAAATTTTTGTATAATGATTTTAATTGTTCGGTAATACCTCTTAACCCTAGTTCAGCGATGGATATGAATTAAGGGTGTTACAAAATATGTGGTTGCTCATTAGGCAACAAATGAAGCAATCTAGCTTTGAAAGTTTCTTATGGATCTTGAAATCATTCCTAGTAAGGAAAAGGCTATTACACTGTATTCCGATAATAGCGCGACAATTATTAATATTAATGAATCATGAAATCATAAAAGGATAAAACAAATTGTTCAAAAATATCATAATATCCAAAAGGCAGTGGTAGATGGAATAGTGGATGTAGTCAAAATCACATCTAAGGATAACCTTGTAGATTTGTTGACTAAGACTTTGGTGGCTAGGAGCTTTGAGAAACATGTGGAGGGTATGAGAATGCGAAATATGACTCATCTACTTCACTAGGGAAAGTGGGAGATTGTTGGGATCTAATGCCCTAAATGTAGCTTATTCATCACTTGTAATTTTTCAAATAGGTTGATTTAAATAAAATTTCATTACACAATAATATCATTTTTATTTGTCCTTAATGATTATTGTACGCAAAGTAAAATGTAAGAAAATACTGGCTAATGGATCATCTAATGTTTAATTAACATTAACTTGTTTTATTTGATCGGATCAGAACATGAGAAGACAATTTATATTAGTAGATAATCTAAACAGTCCAGATGCTGATTGCCTCTAGACATGTGAACGTTTGGACTAAAAATACTGCAACAAAAGATATAAAATAAAACAGTGGTGTTCACAAGTATACAGGTCAAATTGTAATATAGAAAATTTACAACGAAACACTTAACAAAGTATTCTGAGGATCGTACCCAATGGAGGTTGAATCAAACAAAAAACTACATTTTACACTAACAAGGCTAAACAATAATAATCAAAATTATAGAAACCAAATCAAAATTAAGCAGCAAAGATAGCATAAATAAATATGATTAACAATCGAATTCCACTTAATTGACAACAGAAGATTAACTCATGTCAGTGTTCATAATTAACTTCAGAATTTGGGTTTTAACAAATTAGCTAATCATTAACTAGTTATTACCTCTCAGCCTCTAACTAATTAACTAATCGACAAAAACCACTTATCTCTCGACCTCGCAGTTTAAACCGGGTTAAATTAAGAGGTGCTTGATAAACTATTCTCTCGACCTCATTTACCTAGATTCCTTTCTAGGATTGTCAATTTTAGGGTTTAAGCATACATAATTTAAGTCAACTAATTCTAAGGCAAACCCTAATTCTTTCGTCAATTAATCCCACCTACAATCGTTAACCTCCCGATAGATTTAGCTACTCAAGGATCGAAATACAAAATTTCCTAACTTCAATTTAAACATGCAAAGTAAATATTTAATTAAAGAAAAAGGAAAAGAGAAATTAATCTGTTTCGATATGGAGTGCGTTTGAAAGTCAAAAACCCTTTAATAATCGTCGAGGTAACGTCGATTGCATGAAAACCAAAGAAAAATTATAAAGTACTGAAGAAACAAAAACTTGGAACCAAATCAAATCCAAGTTTGAAACAATAATAAAAATTTTGTTGAAAAACTAAAACTAAATTGAAACTAAAATTAATTCTCTAAGATCTAATCTAGAAAAAATGACTCTTCACTAATACCAAAACATTAATATATATAGGCAATTGTTTTTGTCCTAATTAGGTCAAATACAGACCATTAAACTGAATAAAATACACTGTGCAGAAGAAAACACCCTCAATAGTCTTTTAGCCTATGTCACATCGGTGTCATGACACCTGAGGACCGATGTCGGGACACTGGTATCGTCCCTGATGTTCCTTGGTTTGAAAACAGTGTCCTACACACTAAATTGGCTTGTTAGCCCTACCCTAGGCCCATATATTAACCCAACACGTCATTACAATACCAAAATATGTGTAAAAATGCTTATTTTATCAAAATTAAACATTAAGACAATAAAATGCTAAACTAATAAAAATAACACTAAATTGTGCCGAAAACAAGGTCATTAAGTGCCGGAAAGAACCTAATTTGGCACATGAATTATGGTCGATTAGTGGCTAATCAAAATTGCAAATCGATTGAAAGACAGGTATGTTGTCTGTCACATCCTAAAAACCAGGTTAGTAGAATCGGGTAAAGGACTGAATATTAGAACTAGGTACCGAAAATAGGATTAGTGATAAACCATAATATGTACATATTTTTTACCTATGCTTAGCACATTTATGGATAATTTATCATTAGAATTATGGAATATGATGCTCCTAATCCTTTAGTTTCATGTTTTATACTTAGGTGAGCATAAGGAAGAGAAAAGAGCAAGGAACAGGCCAAAAACGGACAAAATGGGCCAAACTCAATAATCAACACGGCTTAAACCTCCGCACACGGGTAACCTATACGCCCGCGTGTGATACACAGGATTAAACACGACCTGAGTAACCGTACATGGGCGTGTCCCTGTCGAAGACCTGTTTTAATTTCACACGGAAAAGGCTAATTTTTAGGTAATTTGGGCTAAGAAAGGTGTTAAAAAGCTTATAAAAAGACCCAAGGGGAGGAGTAAGAGGAGACACAGAGTAGAAGGCAAGGAATTACTCGAAGAACACCTATTGATTCATCTTGAAAGCAATGATTTCCATCAAGGCTGAAGATCTCCCTTCAATTTCCTTCAGGGGTAAAATGACTGATATACCCCCGTAGAGTAAAATGACCGATATACCTTGGTAGGGTAAAATGATCGATATACCCCGTAGGGTAAAATGACCGATATACCTTGGTAGGGTAAAATGATCGATATACCCCGTAGGGTAAAATGACCGATATACCCCTATAGGATAAAATGACCGATATACCCCCGTAGGGTAAAATGGCTGATATACCCTCGTAGGGTAAAATGACCGAGTTACCCCTGTAGGGTAAATGACTGTAATACCACTGTAGGGTAAAATGACTGTTATGCTCTTTATACTATGTATGACTGATTTGCTATATGATATATGTATATGACTATGATTGAGCATGACATTCTGTATGGGGATGGGTGATTATTGACGGAGGAAGTGTACTGATCTGATAAGGTCGCACGGGTCGTATGAGACGACTGTGGACCTACCGATGGCTCCGTGCCGTTCATATTGCTACTGAGCTGTTAAGGTCGTACGGGGTTCGCACGAGACGACTATGGACCTATCGATGGCTTTGTGTCGTTCATACTACCGGTGGCTTTGTGCAGCTTATATTACCGATGGCTTCGTGCCATGCATACTATGGTAATGGGCTTAGACCAGATTGTTACTGCATTTTTGTATAACTAACTGATTACTTATATTAGGGGATTACACACTGAGTTTTCGTAAACTCACCCTGCTGTTTAACTGTACAAATAATCCCCAGAGTTAGACAAATCGGTGCTGCAAGAGACTCGGAGGTGGCCACACTACTGCTCCTACTTTTACTTTCGACTTTTATTTACAATAATTTTGATTTGGGTTTATTTGTTTTTGTATAAGGCCTTTCTATGGTTCTAAGTTTATTGGGGATTTATACTTGCTTTTATATAAGCTGCTAGTTGTAGGAAAAAGACGAGTTTTCAAAGAATAGGGTTTTGAAAAAAACTATTTTCAAAGACACCACGTTTTTGTAACAAATTTTGAAAAACTTCGCTACAAACAAGATTTTGAAATTAACAACGTTTTAAAGAAAGTAATTTTCGATAATAACGCAAGGTTTTAAATTATCATTTAAAGCGCGCAAAAGAGGTTTCCAACGACAACGAGTTTTACGTTTCACACTTTAATGTGACACTGCCAGATTCAGTCATAATATCTAGACCGGGTTTGGGGTTTTCATTTAGTGGTATCAGAGCCAGGTTGCAAAACTCAACTGTGGATTAGGTCTTTAAATTTGAATTTCTAAAAAGAATTTTTCAAATGATTTGAAGCATTTGAAATGTTTACTGAAAGTGTGGTATACCGAGTCTCCGGCGCCGATTCTGTAAGTCCTCTTAAACTTCTGTTAAATTAAAATACTGTGACTATTTTAGAAATTAGATTGTACTATTTTAGTTAGGGTAAACTGAAAATCGTAGGACACTGAGACTGTAGTTAGCCTACGATCTGTGAAACACACTCTAAAATTACTATTTTTCCATAAAACATCTGTTAACAAATAATTAGAACTGTAAAGTGCTGCATAAAACTGTTAACTTAGATAAAACGTGAATAGACGATGAGCATAAGAGGGACGCATACAGACGAGGTACAAGAGCCCATGATAGAGGCTGTAGAGGTGCTCGGGTTGGGCTCTCATCGTCGAGCTATATATCTAATTTGGAATTAGAGTGTGCAGCGGGAGTGTGGTGGTGAAGTCTGTGATATGCGACTGATCTGTAAGTTGGAAATTTCAAGGACAAAATTTCTTTTAGGATATTAAAGGATTTTGGTTAGGAAATTAAGGAGGGAGAAGTTTGAGCACATTCAAACGGCATTGGCAAGTTGGGGCTATTTCCCTCATTCTTTCATTCTCTCCTCTACCTTTTTCTCTTTTGGGGTTTTTTGTTTGCTCTCTGTCCCGTATACGAATCTTGCCTCCTTTCCCACCCCTTTGCATTTCTTGTGACTTTAATCTCCTTGGGTTGTAACCGGAATTTTGAACGCTTTCCTCTCTTTTTACTGAATTGTTCCCTCTCTATCCTTTATTATTCTTTTGTTTAGCCGAATCCCTATTGCTGTTGATTGTCTTATCTCTCCCATTTCTCTCTTTAAGTTGCCAAAATTTCGAGTGTTCCTCTTCATCTTACGTATTCGGTCTATCTTGCTCTCTGCCGAATCCTTGTTGGCACTCCCTCTCCCAATCGATTCTGATTAGCCACCACCGTCGTTTGAGCATTTGGCCGGATACCTTTTTTTTTATTGTCGAATCTCTTTCTCCTTTTTTCTTCTTTTGCCGAATCTGTTCTTGCTCTTTCGCTCAACTTCGATTTCTCATGGGTTCGGTAAGTCGTTGGTATGGGGGAAGAAGTTTATCCTATTTGATTTGGGGAAAGTCTTCATCTAATTAGCTTATGTTAAGGTTCTAATCTTTTGTTGTGACAAATATTATTTTTATTTTGACAACATTTAATCGTATTGCATTTGGTTTACCTGAGGAGTGGTAGGTTACATTGGTTGAAGTGGTGAAAGTAAGTAGCATTAAATGCTATCGTTTTGTAATAGCCCGGTTTATACCCTAGTCAGAATAATGGTTTTAGGACCACATATCCGAGTCTGAAAAATGTTTTGATATTATTTTTCGTGTCTGTGACATCTGAATTAGCATCTGATAAATTTCTGTGATTAAATATGTCCGTCTCTGTGCTTAATTACAAAAAAGGACTTAATCGTATAATAGGCAAAATCAACATGCTATTTGTTAAAGTGCTTTAATGCCATGTTCTATTAAATATGAAGTCCTTATGTTGTTATTAGCCCATTTGATGCATGAGTGGTCATAAATAACCCTAGTTCATGTGAATTTGCATGGTTTTTAATCATAGGCAATTTTGTAAATGGTTTTAATGTTTAATAAACAAAACAAAAGCATGAAATGGTTGGATTTCATCCACCATTGCCGTGAATACCAAAGAAAAAGAAAAGAAAATAGCAAGCTTAGGGTTTGGCCTTTGATTCTTTGATTGAGGTATGAATTTTGATCTGTTTTTGATAATTTTTACGTTTCTGTGATCGTTGCTTCGTGTTCTATAAAGCCCATGTCTGAATTTCTAATTCTGTCAATGTTTCCACCAAATGCCATTGTTGATTTCATAGTTTTATTTTGAATGTGAATGAATTACAAAAGGTAGATGTTGGGTTTACATGTTTTACCATGAGATTTTGATGAAATTGAGCTATATGGGCTAAATTAAGAAAATATGATTGTTGGAGGACTAAATTGTGAATAAAATGTGATATATGGGCTTATATGAGAGCTATGAAGATTCGGCTAGGCCAATTTGAAATGAAATTGTGTTTATTCGATGTTTTGTGAATTAGGGACCAAAGTGTTAAAATGTTTAAATGTGAGGGCTAAAATGCAAATTGCCTTAATTGTGTATTTATGGACTAAATTAAATGAAATGAATGATTGAATGGTTGAATTTGAATTGATTTAGATCAAGAACAAAGAAAATCGGACTTAGATCGAGGAAAGTCCAAAATCGTCGATTAGTCAGCTCAAATCTGTTTAAATTCGTACGAAGTAAGTCAATATACAAATATGCATTTATGTTAATGTTTGATAATAGCGTTTGACTTATAAACTGTATTGGACGGCCATGAGAGCCTGATATTGAGATGCTAAATTGGCTTTGATTGAGAAATGGTAAAACGACATCTTGTAAGACCTCGTCCGAGACGTAGGCAATTATTTGTAGTTTACGTGTAAGACCGTTCTGGGACACTGGCTTCGTATATGATTCGTGTAAGACCCTGTCCAGGACAGTGGCATCGATATTGAATAACATGTAAGACCATGTAGGGGACGTCGGCATTGTTAAAGGCCTATAAGATCTCTGTAACGATTCTGAACGACGAAAAATAGTTTCGAGAATTGAATAAATATCTATTTTGTATATCTAACTCAGGTATGTTTGTTCTGTACTAAAATTTCGAGCATGAATGGTGTACAAATGTGAATTAAGAGAAAATGAAGAATGAGTATATCTAGCTTACGAGCTCTTTTTATGAGATTGTTATCTCAATGTGTTTAAAGATCGCATATGTATGTATTTGACTTACTAAGCTTGTTGTAGCTTACTCTGTTTATTCTTTCAATTGTTTTACAGATATCGTCACTATTATAGGCTCGGGGACCTTCGAGGATCGTCACCACACTATGGAGCTTGTTTTGGTATCTTTTGTTTGTACAAAGTATAAGTATGGCATGTATAGGCTAGAATGTCTATGTTTAAGTATTGAATATGTAGTTTGTAATGCTATGTGAATTAGATGGCAAATGATATGCTTGTGATTGCCTTTGGTATATGGTTTGTGATGTTGAATATGTAAGTTTATGATGGATTTATGATCAAAATCGTTTTGGTTAATCTTGTAAGGAAATGGTAAGCTTTTGGATATGTTATGAATGATATATGTAATATATATTTAATCATGAATTTGGTTTGGATTATAGATATGTTTGGTATGATTTTGAGTATGAATGATTTGGTCATGTTGAAGCATATTTTTAAAGCATTGGGTTTGAGTTGAATTTGTTATGTATTGTGACTTGAGCATGGCTATTTGATAGTACCTTAGTAGTTGGAAAGTTTGGCTTAACAAAGCCTACTTTGTGCCACACGGTCAGGATACACGGGCATGTACTCCAACCATGTGTCCCCTGTACATTAGGTTTTAGGTTAGTTTCACATACAGTTACTAGGCACGGGCGTGTGATCATGCCGTGCCAAGTTTGGCAGTTTCGACCATGGGTAGGAGGCACGGGCGTGGGCATAGACCGTGTTAGTTTCTCAATGTTGCCCACAGTTTGAGCCAAAAGTTGAGGCACGGCCATGTGTACTACACGGCCAAGCCGCACGGGCGTGTGCCCTGTTCAAAATTGGAAAATTTTCTGAGTTTTGTTTAACCTCTGTATGTGATTGGTTTAGTCCTCAACCTTATTTAATACATGTTTGGGGTCTAGTAAGTCTCACAAGGGACTTAATACCTGAATTCTGTTATAATGATTGTGAATATTCTGTTCTAATTGCATTCTGATTTTCTGGTAACGCCCCGTCCTATTCCAGCGACGGTTACGGGATAGGGGTGTTACACGTTTGGGGGAATTGTCTTTAGTATGGTTGTTTCTAAGCATGATTAATGTTGGTCATGGATTTTTGTCATTTATTTTAGGTGAGGTTCCTCTCAAGAATGGGTTGCGTACCTAGAATCAAACAGGTGTGTATCAGTACCCTGTAGTTGTTAATCAGCGAAAGAGCCGCAAATGTGTGTGTACACACACCCTAATTTGACTGTAAATCGGCAAAAGTCGAGAAACTAAAGAATGATGCCACACGAGTGTGCGATCGCACATGTGGTGAACTGAGCCCATAAACATGGGCGTAAGACTGTAAAATGATCGATACCCTCATAGGGTAAAATGATCGATATACCCCCGTAGGGTAAAATGACCGATATAACCCCGTAGGGTAAAATGACCGATATACCCCCGTAGAGTAAAATGACCGATTTACCCCCGTAGGGTAAAATGACCAATATACCCCCGTAAGGTAAAATGACCGATAAACCCTCATAGGGTAAACTGACCGATATACCCCTATAAGGTAAAATGACCAATATACCCCCACAGTATAAAATGACTAATATACCCCCGTAGGGTAAATGACCAATATACCCCCGTAGGGTAAAATGACTGATATACCCCCGTAGGGTAAAATGACCGATATACCCCCGTAGGGTAAAATGACTAATATACCCTCGTAGAGTAAAATGACCGATATACCCTCGTAGGGTAAAATAATCGATATAGCCTCGTAAGGTAAAATGATCGATATACCCCCGTAGGGTAAAATGACTGATATACCCTCGTAGGGTAAATTGACCGATATACCCTCGTAGGGTAAAATGACCGATATACCCTCATAGAGTAAAATGATCGATATACCCCCTGTAGGGTAAAATGACTGAATTATCCCCGTAGGGTAAAATGACCATAAACCCCTGTAGGATAAAATGACTTTTATGCTCTTTATAATATGTATGACTACTTTGCTATATGATATATGTATATGACTATGATTGAGCATGTCATTCTGCATGCGGATGGGTGATTATTGACGGAGGAAGTGTACTGATCTGATAAGGTCGCATGGGTCGCACAAGACGACTATGGACCTACCGATGGCTTTGTACCGTTCATATTGCTACTGATCTATTAAGATCGTACAGGTTGCACGAGACGACTGTGGACCTACTGATGACTTTGTGTCGTTCATACTACTGGTGGCTTTGTGCCGCTTATATTACTGATGGCTTCGTGCCATGCATACTATCGATGGCTTAGTGCCACTCATATTACCGATGGCTTCATGCCATGCATACTATCGATGGCTTAGTGCCACTCATATTACTGGTGGCTTTGTGCCATGCACACTATCGATGGCTTAGTGCCGCTCATGTTACTAATGGTTACGTGCCATGCATATTATCGATGGCTTTGTGCTGCTCATATTATCGATGGCTTTGTGCCATGCATATTACTGAAGGCTTGGTGCTGTTCTTATTACCGATGGCTTTGTACCGTGTATATTACTGATGGCTTTGTGCCGTTTATAACCATTCTATTTATGGCTTTTGACCATTTTGTATACCGGCAGCTTTGCTGTGATTCTAGTTAGTGCTGCAACTGACGCTAACTCTGTAAGTGTAGGGGTGGGTGGGTGATTTATTCCCCCACAGTAAGTGCAGGGTTGAACAGGAGATGGAGTGTAGGGTTGGTTGGGAAACATGCATTGTGGGGTTGGTTGGGAAACATGCATTGTGCATACTGCATACTAATACTGATATCGCTATGGGCTAAGGCCCAACTGATACTGTAATGGGCTAAGGCCCACATTGATACTATACTGTAATGGGCTTAGGCCAGATTGTTATTGCATTTTTGTATGACTGACTGATTACTTATATTAGGGGATTACACACTGAGTTTTCATAAACTCACCTCGCTATTTAACCGTACAGGTAATCCCCAGTGTTAGACGGATCAGTGCTGCGAGTGACTCGGAGGTAGCCACACTACTGCCCTTACTTTTACTTTCGACATTTATTTACAATAATTTCAATTTGGGTTTATTTGTTTTTGTATAAGGCCTTTCTATGGTTTTATATAAGTTGTTAGTTGTAGGAAAAAGACGAGTTTTCAAAGAATCATGTTTTAAAAAAAAACTATTTTCAAAGACACCATGTTTTCGCAACAAATTTTGAAAAGCTTTCACTACAAACAAGATTTTGAAATTAACAACGTTTTAAAGAAAGTAATTTTTGATAATAACGCAAGGTTTTAAATCATCTTTTAAAGCACGCAAAGAGGTTTCCAACGACAACGAGTTTTATGTTTCACACTTCAATGTGACACCGCCAGATTCAGCTATAACGTCCAGGTCGGGTTTGGGGTGTTACACTATGTTAATTTGGTGATCTGTATTAATATAATGAACTATATTAATTTTCCAACTTGTGTATTGTGAGATTTTGAGTTGTATTGTATGTAAGCTAAGCTATTGCATGCCCTATGCTAAATAAATATGCGATCAATGATTTATATGAGCTATGTCATGAATGATATGTGAACTGTGTTATGTGTGCAATATGTTGCATGAAAGTTATATTATTTGTGAACCGTGCTCTATAATGTGCAAGCTGTACTTAATTACGAGCCCTATTGTACTGAATATTGTGAATGTGTTAAAGAGATATGTTGGCATTGTGACTTTATGGAACCATTGGATATAGTTGGCATGCCATAAGATTGTCAGTACTTACCTTTTTTATTGGGATGGGCATTGTGGCTTGGAGATGTGTTAGAGAGATAAGAGAATGTCGAGCATAGCTTTATTCACCGTAGATAGCATGGTATGTTCGAAAAGTGTGAGCATTTGTGCTACACTTATATTAGAGATAGTGTAGGGCTCTTTGAGTACAAAAGTGAGGCGTTATAAGGAGATCCGTTTATCTAATATGTGGTCATAGAGTCCCCTATATGTTTCATAATCACAAAAATGCCAATTTATCATTATTTGAAATATATGAGTTATGATGGAGTGTGAATTGTTATTTTGCATGAATTGTTATGTGTTATGAACTGCTAATTGGTATGAACTATTATTTCATATAAGCAAATGTTTTATGTGAATTAATAATTTATGTGACTGGCCTATTTTATGCAAATTACTTATTATATGTGCATTGCTTATTTTATGAGATCTATTATGTCGTGTGAGTTACTATTTTTTGTAGACTGTAATAATATGTGAACCGTTATAGTATGTCACCCTTTAACCCAATTGCTGTGTTTATTTGTAGTATGTTTGAGCACTCACTGAGCTTTTATAAGCTCACCCACTCTTTTTATATCATTACAATGATTTAGCTTATGAAGAGGTGGGGAAGTGAGCCATCCAAGTGATCCATAACGAGTCTATAACTTGGTATGTTGATGTGTTCCTAAATCCAATTGAGGAATACAATATGAAACCAAGTTAGAGGATTTAGAAGTAGATTTAAGTTATAATTTTCGGGTTGTAATTGGACATTATGGACTCTTTAATTGGTTTAATTTGGAACTTTTACTAGTGCTTTGAATAGATGATTGAATGGTAAATTATGATTGCTTGATGAATACTTTGATTAATTGATCGACTAACTCGTAAGTGTAGGTGGAAGAGTCGTTGGAAGTTAAGGTAAGACTTAGATGTTAAATGTGTGTTTTAGAAAACAATTGAATGTCTAGTATGCATGAATGTAAGATTGGACTAATTATGTAAATTGTTAGTCTCCTATGAACTAATTAAATGAAAAATTTTATGAAATTATACGTAAAGTTTTAATTGATCTTCCGAAACAAGAATTTTATGTATAATCCTGTAATACTATTTTCAAACCTTGTGAAATGGAGTTTTTTTTGATATTTTACTATATTATGATTTAAATCTAATTATATTTTTAAACAAAACGGTTGTTCAAGTCCCTGTTGTGCAGAAGCATGTAAAAGAGTAAAATTATTGTACTAAAAAATCACACCAAGTTCAATTCCCAGGAAAGAGAGGTGGATCATAAGGATCGCTTAAGTACCAGGTCTTTCCTAGCCAGAATATCCTTCTATCATAATTTAATAGCACAATAAATCACTACAATCACACTCACAACATATGCAAAATAATAAAATAAAGAACACTAGAATTTTACGAGGCTCTACAAATTTTGCCTACGCCCTTGGGCACTACCAAATGTATTTCACTCCAAAGTACAAGTGAAAAAAATACAAAGAGAGAGAACAATGTCTTAAGTAGAGAATGACAAATGTAGGATGATGAAAATGAGAAATGGTTAGGCCTATTTATAGTTGAGGTTCAGGGGTCAACTTGCAAAATTAGGTACCAAAAATTGCAATTATCTCATGCCAAATCTCAATCCCACTATTGGTGCCTTAAATCTCAGATTTCTAGTGCCAACATTTTGATACCCATATCTTGACTTTCCAAAGTATGGATGGTTGCCAATAATCTCCACCATGAAGATTTGATTAGGATAATCTTATCTTTACACAATTCTTTCTGCTTTTGACAACAATACTTGATAGTGCCTTCTTCAACTTTTAAACTTGTAGGATATTGATCAAGTTCAAACAATGTTCGAACTTGGTTGTTGTTACCACCTTGGTCATCATATCTACAGGATTATTTGTAGTCTTATCTTCTAAAGATGAATTTTTCCTTCATCAATAATTTCCCGTACAAAATGGAATCGTACGTCGATATGCTTTGCACGTGCATGATAAAATTGATTCTTTGCTAAATGAATAGCACTTTGACTTTCACAATACATGTTAATATGCTTTTGAACCAATCCCAAGGTTTTAACCATACCTTGTAACCAAATAGCTTCCTTTATAGCATTTGTTATAGCCATGCATTTAGCTTCTGTGGTTGACAATACAACTATAGACTGTAGTGTAGACTTCTAGCTTATTGGTCCTCTAGCAAGTGTAAACACATAACCAGTGGTTGATCTACGTTTGTCCAAATCACCGGTATAGTCAGAATCAACGTACCTAATAACACCTTTACCAAGTGTAGTATCCTGCTTGAACAGTAATCCAACATCCATGGTCTTCTGAATATACTGTAGAATCCATTTCACAGCTTGTCAATGTCATTTTCCAAGATTATGCATATACTTGCTCACTCTAGTAACTGCTTGTGAAATGTCGGGTTTTGTACACACCATTACATACATCAAGCTACCCACTACATTAAAATATGGAACTTGTAATATGTGTTCTTGTTCCGTATTCATCGAAGGAGATAGTTGTGCAGAAAGCTTGAAATGAGAAGCCAACGGGGTACTTACAGGTTTTGTCTGCTCGTTCATGCCAAACTTCTGAGTACCTTTTTCAAATATTGCTTCTGAAACAAGCTACCTCTGCCATGAGCTCTATCTCTACATATTTTCATGCCAAGAATCTTCTTAGCTAGATCTTTCATCTCAAACTCAAGGTTAAGTTGAGTCTTCAATCTCTCAATTTTAACTTTGCTCTTAGATGCTATCAACATATCATCAACATATAAGAGCAAGTATATGAAAATTTCTTCTTGTAGTTACTGAAAATACACGCAATGATCAAATTAACTTTTTGTGTACCTTTGCCTTGTCATGAACTGATCAAATCGTTTGTACCATTGCCTCAGAGATTGTTTCAATCCATAAAGCGACTTTGTCAGTTTGCAAACCCAATTTTCTTTATCAGCAACCTTGAATCCATCTGGCTGAGACATATCAATTTCCTCTTCCAAATCACTGTGTAAAAATACGGTCTTTACATCGAGCTAAACTAGTTCAAGATCATATTGTACAACCAAGGCTAGCAATATCTGAATAGATGAATGCTTCACAACTAGATAAAACACTTTGTTGTAGTCTATTCCTTCTTTTTGAGCGTAAACCTTTGCTACCAATCTAGCCTTGTATCGAATTTCATTTTTACTAGGAAATCCATCCTTCTTTGCATATACCCATTTGCATCCAATTGCCTTCTTTCCTTTGGGTAATGTCACCAACTTCCAAGTCCTATTTTTATGAAGAGACTGCATTTCTTTATCCATAGCTTGCTTCCACTTTACACCATCAAGGTTACTTCTTGCTTTTGTGTAAATAGAAGGAACATCATCATCTGCAGTTGGAAGTGCATAGGCCACTATATCATCAAAGCGAGCAATCATACGAATCTCTCTTCTTGGCCTCCTATATGCAATTGAATCTTATTACTGTAGAAGTTTTTGGGTTGAAATTCTTTATCATTTGTTCTTTCAATATTAGCTGGATCATCATTAACCTTTTCAAGCTCCACCTGCTGAAAGTGCTACTGGTTTTGTCATCCTTTTGTGAATCCTTGTTCTTCATCATGGTTGATTAATCAAAAGTCACATCTCTACTGAAAACGATCTTCCTTGTATCAGGACACCAGAGACGATATCCTTTTACTTCACCAGTTATACCCACGAATAATGCTTTCTTGGCTCTTGGGTCTAACTTAGATTCTTTTACATGATAATATCCAGTGGAGCCAAAAACATGTAAAGAATCATAGTCAATAGTAGGTTTACCAGTCCACATCTCTATAGGAGTTTTTCCATTTATTGTAGCTGATGGCAACAAGTTAATTAGATGGGACACATATGTAACTGCCTCAGCCCAAAATTCCTTGCCCAATCTAGCATTAGAGAACATACATCGAACTTTCTTTAGTATAGTCTGATTCATACGTTCTGCCACCCCATTTTGCTGTGGTGTATCCCAAATAGTGAAGTGTCACACAATGCCCTCATCTTGACATACTTGTAGAAATGGATCATTCTTGTACTCAGTACCATTGTCTGATCAAAGTCGTTTGACCTTCCGACCAGACTGAGTCCCCACCATCTTCCATTTAAAAAATACATCCAAAACTTTACTTTTTCTTTTCATTAGATACACCCATACTTTTCTTGAGTAATCATCAACAAAAGTAACAAAATAGTGCATACCTCCCAAAGAAGCCATTTTGGTAGGTCCCCACACATCACTGTGAACGTAGTCCAGAATTCCTTTCGTATTGTGAATTGCTGAACCAAATTTTACCCTCATTTGCTTGCCTAGAACACAATGTTCATAGAATTCCAATCAACAAGAATTTGCACCTTTCAACAAGCCTTTCTTTGCCAAATTCTGCAAAGCTTTTTCACCAGCATGTCCCAATCGCATATGCCATAACCTAGTAGCCTTTGAATCTGCATCTTTCGCAAAAGCTGTTGATGTTGATCCAATAACTGTACTTCCATTTAAATAGTACAAGTTATTCCTTCTAGTACCTTTCATCACTGTCAATACCCCAACTACTACCTTTAGTATTCCATCTCTCAAAGTGATTGTGGGCCCTTTAGATTCTAGGAACCCTAATGAGATGAGATTTTTCTTCAAGCTAGATATGTAGTGAACACTATCAAGACGTGGATTGAGCCATCGTGATTCTTCAATTTAATTGTACCTACTCCTATTGTCTTACAAGCACTGTCATTGCCCATAAAAACAACTCCACATTCTAGTTCTTTAAGACTAGAAAACCAATCCTTATTAAGACACATATAATAAGTACGTCCCAAATCCAAAATCCAATAATCTGTATGACATGCCATTGCCATGCCAACCAAGCTAAAATCTGACTCCTCATTGTGCTCCACTACACATGCATCAGAAATAGCCTTACCTTTTTGTAACTTAGGACAATTCTTTTTCAATGCCCTTTCTTATGACAAAAAGCACATTCATCTTTGGTAGATCTCCCTTTGGACTTACTCCTTCTACCAGGTTTGTTGCTATGCGAACAACCTCTTACTGTTAAGACTTCTGTAGTTGTATCTCTGTGATCTCTTTTATCTTTCTTTCGAGCCTCAAATCTATACAACGCACTACAGATTGCATCAAATGTGATCGTATCCTTCCCATGAAGCAATGTGGTGGTAAGATGATTATATTCATCAGGAAGAGAATTCAACAACAATAATTCATTGTCTTCATCTTCAAATTTCTCATCCAAATTTAGCAAGTCTGCTAAAATTTTATTAAATGAGTTCACATGGCCATTCATTGACATACCGGGTGCATACGTGAAATGATAAAGTTTTTTTTTCATATAAAGCCTATTTTCAAGACTTTTCGTTAGAAACTTTTCTTCTAGTATATCCCACAACTTCTTCGCTAATGTCGCCCTCATGATAGAGTACTTTTGCTCTTTGGCCAAACATAGGCGGATTGTACCAGACGCCTGTCTATTAATCTTGGCCCACCCCTTGTCATCCATCTTGTCAAGTTTTTCTTCAAGGACTATATCCATCTCTTGCTGACATAAGACATCTAGGATTTCACATTGCCACATACCAAAATTATTGGTACCATCAAATTTCTCTACTTCAAATTTTGCATTGGTCACAGTAGTCTTTGCTGATGACGATGCCTTTTCTATTTTTCTCCTCAATCCCAACTACTGTATACGTGAACAGTACCATCAACATAAATAGTGTCATAGATGAACAATACCGTATACGTAAATAGTATCGTAAATGATCGTATTCCCTAAGTACGAATCTAGCGCTGATACCAATTGTTGTGTGGAAGCATGTAAAAAAGTAAAATTATTGTACTAAAAAATCACACCAAGTTCAATTCCCAGGAAAGAGAGGTGGATCACGAGGATCGCTTAAGTTCCAAGTCTTTCCTACCCATAATATCCCTTTATCGTAATTTAATAGCACAATAAATCACTACAATCACACTCACAAAATATAAAAAATAATACAATAAAGAAAATTAGAACATTACGAGGTTCAGCAAATTTTGCCTACGTCTTTAGGCACTACCAAATGTATTTTACTCCAAAATACAAGTGAAAAAATACAAAGAGAGAGAATAATGTCTTAAGTAGAGAATGACAAATTTTGGATGATGAAAATGAGAAATGGTTAAACCTATTTATAGTTGAGGTTCAGGGATCAACTTGCAAAATTAGGGACCAAAAATTGCAATTATCTTGTGCCAAATCTCAATCCCACTTTTGGTGCCTTAAATATCAGATTTCTAATGCTAACATTTTGATACCCATATCTTGACTTTCCAAAGTATGGATGGTTGCCAATAGTCCCTACAAATGTAACCCTTTTAAAAATACCCTACTGCATGCATGTATGTTTATTTTTGAGGTAATTGTCTATTAAATATTAAATTGTGAATTAGTCTTGTTGTTGATTGTTGATTAGAGTAGCGCAATAAAAACAAGATATTAGGTTTTTATTTACTATTTCATGATTAATTGTGTGGTGCGATTGGTCAGTTGGTATGTCTTGTGGTTGTTTAAATGGAGAGTCACTTCAGTGGCTAATGTGACATTTGAAATTTGGGTAAGACCATCCTAGCTGGATTTGGGGCGCCGCATATTTGTTAAATGAGCTGCAAAATTTTTTCACACTATTATGTTTTAGAGTGATTATGGCTCTTTTGATCAACCGTGTTAGCAATTGAGAGTACATATAGTGAATTGTGCATATGTGTATAAAACGGTATGCAAATGTGTGTTTAAGTGGATATGTGGCATTGTGAACACATGGAACCATTGGATATCATTGGCATGCCATAGAATAGTGAGTACTTACCTTTATTGTTTATGATGGGGCGTTGTGGCCTGAAGAAAGCGATGGATGGATAACGGAATGTAGAGCATAGCTCTATTCACCGAAGATAGCGTGGAGTGTTTGGAGAGTGTTAGCATTCGTGCTACAATTATACATAGATAATGGATGACTCTTTGAGTCATTTGGAGTGTTTTGAAAATTTGTATGACCAAGTTTTATAAGATTAATTTCATAATTTTATTATCAATTTTATAAAAAATATATTTTTTAGATATTTTGTCAAAATTATGATTTATTCCTTAACCTTTGTTTTTAAAATTAAAAGAGTTTTACTTACTGGTTTGAGTCTTTTCTTCCAATTAATGTCTTAAATAATATGTCATAACATGTATGCATGTTTAAATTTATTGTTTTATGAATGTTTCAATAATATGTCATAACATGTATGCATGTTTAAATAATTTGTAAAATGACATTTTAACCCTTGAATATCATTTTAATGATTTTGTTAGAAAAGTGTGATTTTAGGGCTTGTGTGTTTAATTTCATTTATTTATTGATGATTAAGTGTGTACCCATATGGTGTGAATGGTGGCTTCTATGGTGTGTTTTAGTAGTCAGCAAGGAGAGTCAAGTAAATGGCTAATGTGAGATTTTGGTTGGACTCTTCTGTTCGGGTTTGGGACACCATATTTGGTGGTATCAACGCCAAATTTGAAAAAACTACGTTTGCCAAGTTTGGTAGCAATCATACCAAGGTTTATTAATTCTCGGGTTTAAAATATTTTAAAAAAATTAAATTTTTTATTTAGTTTGAGAAAGAACCAAGAATTTTTAAAATTTGGACAAAAATACCCTGGTATGAATTATTTATTTTGGGGTAGGAATGAGAACACATTACCTTCTTTAAAATGTTTTTCTTTATAGGATTGCCTTGGACCACTTACCACTTCTCACTCTATTGTATTGTTTACTTTTATTGTTATAGTATCTATGACATGCTTCCTAGACGAGGGCGGTTAAGCATGGATGTGCTTGAGGTGCCTCTTGTGAGGCAAGCTCTTTCGAAAGCTGGAATAGAGCCCTTAATGCAAGTGGTGATCGAGGCTTTACACTCTTTTGAAAGCTGGAATAGAGCCCTTAATGCAAGTGGTGATCGAGGCTTTACAACGAATAGTGAGAGGAAACCCTGCACTTACGAACAGGGGTTTGCCACTTGAGCGTGTTCGAGCTTTGGGCTGTAAAGAATGGAAAACAAATTAACTCAAGCATTAATATTTGTTGGATATTCTCAAAGTAAACATGATGATTAATGTTTGCTGTGAGAGGAGGTGAGAAAATTCTGTTAATATTGTTTTATATGGATGGTTTGCTTATTATAGAAAATGATACTCACATGATCAATGATTTAAGTCGATCTTACACGAAAATTTTAAGGTGAAAGATCTAGGTGAGTTGAATTTTTTCTTGAGGATAGAAATGGTAAGGTAAGAAAAGGGTATAGTGCTTAATCAACGCAAGTATGCCTTGAAACTTATTTTAGAAACAAGAATAAGAGGATCAAAACTAGTGAATACACTAATGGAAGAAAATCAGAAGCCAACTTCAATACAATATAGTGCGGTGATAGATAAAAGGAAGAAAATTGAGGAGAAATTTGAAGATGTTGAGTCATGTATAAAGTTGATGGGAAAGCTTCTTTATGTAACATAAATAAAGACAAACATAACATTTTCAGTTCAACATTTAAGTCAAGTAATGCTTGAACCTAAGAAAGTTCATTACAAGGTAGCATTGCGAGTGGTCTGTTGTATTGAGAAAAATCCAGGACATGAACTTTTCTTTGATGCAAGTGGTAGTCTACAACTTGTGGCATTTTGTGATGTGGATTGAAAAGCATGTCTTATGACAAGAAAATCAGTAACATGCTTTTGTATGAGCTTGGTAATTCCTTAATATCATAGAAATCCAAGAAGGTACAATATCACAATCATCAGTAGAGGTTGAGTATCGAAGCATGCCCACTCTAACAGTAGAATTTGTTTAGTTATTTGGAATAATAGAAGAGACATGGTTCAAGGATGAGAAGCCAATATACTTCATTGTGATAATGAGTCATCTATGAAAATCGAATCTGATTCCATATATCATGAAAGAACTAAACATATTGATATTGATCTCCATTTTGTGTGAGAAGGTATAATACAAACTAAACACATTTTTTCTCATGAACAAATTGAATATATCATGAAAAAATTTTTGGAACTCAACAACATCAATATTTGGTGTCGAAGTTGGGAGTCAAAGACTTTTACTCCCTGAATTGAGGGGGAGCATAGAAGTTAATAATTAGTTAGTTGGTTATTTTGGTTAGTAGGTTATGTGTCACACCCAGTTTCCTTTAAATCTAGAAATTAGGAACAATTGGGGATTAATGTAACCTCTCAAACCTAGCCTAGATGTTATGGTGAGATCGTGAAAAGTCACATTGGACACCTAATTGTCGAACCTACTTTATCAATAGTTGAAAATTTCTAAAACACTATCTTTTTAATAAAACCGCGGTTGCCTTTGTTAATTTTTGGAAAACATTCATCTAATTAAACCAACCTTTATTAAGTAAAGTTAGTAGAACTAGTGTGGCTTTTAGAAGGAAAACTCATTACACGACATTGCCTTTGAAGAAAAATATTTTATTTATCTTGTTTGCAACGGAAAAACGAATAAAATCGCCAATTATTAATTTAGTTGAGTAACATGCTCAATCCAATTTCGACATATAATTAATATTCAATCCCAAATATGAAAACCATGATGCATGAAAATCCCAAAATGAAAACGGTCTCAAACCACAATTCAAATGATTTTACAGTCCAAAACCCAAATAATTCTAGGAAATTTTAAATAGAAATAATATAAAAGTAATAGTGTGAAAAATGAGTCTGAAGTCCACCGTACGTCTATATACCAAATCTGATCCTAATTTTGTTTATTACCTAATAAGTTGATAATAGGGTGAGCTTAACAAGCTCAGTGTGAGTTAAACAATTAAGCATATTACATACATTCAAGCATTTTCTCATGGAACCAAATAACACAATCAAACATTAATAGTAACATTTTTATGTAGCATGATCATGACATAATACACATGTGAGTTCCTACCCAAACCATCCGCTACACAACACGAGTTCCCCAGAACTCGTCTGCCAAACTCCAATGAATATGAGTAAAGCTCGATGTGGTAAAAACCACCATATATCATAAATGCAGAAAGTCTGCTGAATAACATACAATGCTATAAAATCACCAATCCCTCTAGTATTCTAGGTGTAGTGCACTGACTACGTATAAATGCAGTATTAATATGCTGTCGATACTCAATGAAACTCTTCCATCAATCACAAAAATTACCCACGTCAATGTACATGCAATATGTCACAATCTCATATATAGTCATAATTTAATTCTTTCATATTAAATTGGCATGTTCAACACGCCCTTAATGATCAAATACTTTCAAAATGTGGAATCAATAATCCAAATTTCAAATAACCATTAAAATGGTATCATTCATAAATCACAATTTCATATACATTTACAACTTTTCTGTATACATGCATAGCGGTCTTACGAACATTTCTTAGCAAATCACTTGTACAAATACATCATGCATAGTTGTTATTTTCATTAAAAAACATGCTATATATACAACCATTCATTCATCAAATTAACCAAACGTTCATGAAAATGTCAATCATTCAATCATTCAGTCAAAGTAGCAACATTGCTATCATGCCAAATAGTTAGGGCTCGAAACGTACCTGATTCAACCACTCACAAATTTAATTACTTAGCTATTAAACTAAGCCCAACCAACAAGCTAAATCATCAATTAAATCATAATAATTATTATTACCAATCAAGTGATTGAGATAAGGACCCATACCTTATTTTACACTTTTTTGTAGCACACTAGTGAATCTTGCTGTTCCTCTAATAAACTTTAAAACGAACATTGATTTTAGGCGAATTGTACATACGAGCGTCTTTCAACTTTACTACTGATTTAGGGTGTTTAAGTCGACACACTTCCTGAATTGTCAAATCTAAATTGTCGATTGATCAAGATCGATTTTCTACAAGCTAGATGCTAAGAGTGACAATGATACTTTTTAGCAACGATAGGAATCGATCTTGGGAGTCCAAGATTTTAAATTTGGGGCTAAATATTTTAGGGGAAAATGGCAGCAAGATGGTGGAGGAGATGATGCAAAATCTTGCGGCAAAAAAAAAAAAGAAAAAATATGATAAATTAAGAGCTATGGGCAGCGGCAACAATAGAGAAAGAAAGAAAAATTGAAAGCAAGACGAATGAGAGGATAAGAGAGACGGTTACGGTATGGGGAAAAGAATTAAAATTGGATCATCTTGTGTAAAAATAATATTTATACCTAGGTTAATATGGGCATGGACGACACAGTCATAAAAAAAGGAATTTTGTAAAATTTAATTATTTTGCAAGGGAATGAATTTGAATTAGGGACCTCATTTAATTTTCATGCTTTCACATTTAACATGAATTTGAATTAAGGACCTCGTTTAATTTTCATGCTTTCACATTTAACAACTAATCGCTAAGCTAATTCCTTATTTTGATATAATTCTAGATTTTCATTAAGCTCATTTGGTATGTTACAATTAAATTGCAAGAAGCCATAAGTTAGCGGCTTCTTCTAGAAAATCAAAAAAGAAATTAGTAATTGATTTACATGGTTGGAATCTAATATTGGTTCGATTAGAATCAAACCAGCTGGTTCCTTAGTGAGGGACAAATGATTACCAACAGATGGTTTCTATAGGGTTGATAACTGGGAAATGACTTCCCGGGGAGACTTCTTCTCAAATCTATTTCATCTTCTTCTTTTCTTCATCTTCTTCCTTGGTTGTTTTGAGGAAGAAGTAGTTATAGGAAGCTTTGCATGGAGCAATGAGCATGAGGTTTGAGTTGAAAAAGTAGAGAATCCAGTAAGCTGGTAAGGTTTTTAGTCCCTTTATATACATAAGGTTAAGAAAATGAAGATAAAGATTTCCAGAAAACCATTTCAGGGGTTCTGCATGTTTCTGTAAAACTGAGTTCCTAAGCTAAGAATATTAAGTTTAATTCATGATTTTGGTTGCCATCTTAGTTGCTAGGATGATAGAAACTCTAGTATTCAAAGAGGTTAAGTAAACGAGGCAAAGTAGTTTCAAGTGGGTTTCTATACTCTATCCTTAGAATGCTGTGTGGCTGGCATGATTCTGTAATAATGTATGAATTCTACTGATTTTGAATGTCAAGCATGCAAAAGATTGTTTGATATATGGTAGTATACATGAGATAGTTAGAAATCCATATTTAAAATGGTAGTGTGCCCTATGCTAGTATGTAAGTGAAATACGTGTATTGTATGATTATAATAGTGGGATACGAAGGGAAAATTATTGACGTGATAGATGAAGTTAGGATGGGAAAAAGTTGATTCTGTTAGATACCGTCATACAATGCTACTGTGTACAAACCGTAATGTACGAAGCTCTGGGCCTTATGAAGGGGATATTATGGTGTTCATGCATCAAGGTTAGGAATGGTGAAATGGAGGAATGGGTGGAGGAATAGGGAATATAGAATTTATGTTAAATACCGCTATACGATATTGTTGAGTACAAACTGTGACATGCAAAGATCCGAGCCTTGTAGGGGAAAATTCGATGTTCGAGCATCAAGATGAATATGAGATTGGTCAATACCGATGGTTATAAGGTTCCATAGAGCAACACCGCGATGGTGGTCAGCAGGCTCTATGGGGTGACACCGTAGCAGAGGTAAGGTCCTACAGGGCAACATCTCAAAAGAGGTCTAATGTGTATGACCATAGCTAAACTATGGCAATCAATATAGTCTGCCAGGATAGTAAACACGGGGTAATCTGTCGGGACAGTAAAAACAAGATAATATGCTGGGATAGTAAACATAGAATAGTCCATCGGGACCCTAAGAATGAGATAGTCTGCTAGGATGATAACTGAGGGAAATCACATAGGCGAAGGAAAGATGGAATTGAAAGAAAAGTACAATTGTTGATGAAATGATGGTTAGCCAACAGGTTAGTGATGAATCCATCGAATAAGGCAAAAGAAATAGAAAAGGAAGCAGTCCATAAAAAATAGTAATCCTGAAAGCTAGTAAGGCATATGGGTGGTAACCTAATAAGAATTAGTCATAGGAAATGACGTGCTAGTATTGCTTGGTGTTTAGGCAAACGAAAGAGGTTTTATCTAAGGATTTCATATAAGGATTCGCCATTAAGAAATGCCAAAGGGAGCTCAAAGAAACCCTATAGGCTAGAGATTTATCATAAGTATATCGGTTAGTCTGTAAAAAAAAAGGGGTTAGTTAGAACCCATTGATAGAGAGAGAGAGTTGTAAAAAGGGATACACCAAGTGATAGATGTGTTTTTCAAGACCATTCCTCTTTAATAGGGAAACTATTGAGGAAGTACTAGCCAAATGGTTAGTTCCGCAGGGAACCAACATATAAGAGAAATCATGAACTCAAATGACAGTCTATTGGTATTGTAGGTCAAAGTGGTCTACAGTAAATGGGCATGTTACACTTTAAAGTAAAGTATCACAAATAAGGCGGGTTACAACCAATTAGGACTTAGTCCACCAAAATGGTATGGGTCCTCATTAGATAACCTAACGGATGGAATGTCAGCAAGTCTTCCAGGACTATGGTAAGAAAAATGAGTTCACCAAGGATTAATCAGCTATGGAATGTTCGCCAAGGTGGACATAACCAAAGGGGACATTAAGAAGGTAGTCTGAAAAAATACCTTATAAGAACATGGTGAAAAGAAGAATCCAACACTGGCATAAATGAATGAAAGAATGCAAGTACAGTAAGGCCAAAGTCCGTGAATATGGTGTGACACCCGAGGGAACATAGAAAATAGTCAAAAGGTTATAGGATTTAATAAGGGAAGATTACTTAATAGTCTAACCACAAATAGATGAGCTCAGTAATTAAATTAAAGACTGTTATTTCGAGGTAAGGGAAATTGTCTCCAAAATGACTAGGTAGTTAAACATATTTAGGTTTTTTTTATTTACTGCCCCTATAAGACAGGGTCTATATTTGAGTAGTTCAGTAAAGAGACTCACTAAATTCTTTTGAACTTATAGAATTTTGGCTTGTGCTTGTATGACTTGTGGGTGATTAATGAACTTGGGAAGGGACCAAGCTAGATCATGTTGGACCGAAGATCAATTTCAATTTAGTGTCATGCACATAAGAAAAAGGGGGTACCTTTAAAGGCTTCGCCTGGGGGTCAATTACATTGTACTTGAGTAGATCTCTTTAGAGCCCAAAAATTTTGAGATAGTAAATTTTCATTTAATTTAAGATTTTTATTGTTGGAACATTTATTGTTAAGAAATAAAATCAGTCTTTAAAATTGTTAAGGAAAAAATTTGTGTTATACAATTTAGTTCATTTGTGGCACCCTGTATCTTGATTCAGAGATCGGGTCGGGTGAGGGTGTTACATTAATTACTCATATACACTATATAAAACTTTGAAAACAGAGAATAAGACAAGTCAGTTTATTCCTTCATATTTTTTCATTGTTTCTTCTTTACAAATTATCTGCTTCAATGGTTCATAGATGCATTCTTGATATTTTCCACCCTTGAACTAGTTTTTCCACCATGTAAACCATAGTAGTGGTGCTAGAGAGGGTTGTGGCCTTGCCCCTCCCCCTTCCCTTGAAAAGTGGTAGAATTGCTTTAGAGCTCCTTTCAAAATTGTAAGAATATAAATTAGTACAATGGTAACATTTCATTTTAGCCTCCTAAAACATTTAAAATTTACTTCCAGTCCCTTCAAGAAAAATTTCTGGCTTCACCCCCAATAAACCATTATAAGTAACACTGAACATGGAGAAGAAAAACTCAAAAGGGTTAAACCGTTATTTAGGGCTTGGACTTGGCAAAATTTTTCACATTGGGGCTCATATTTTTTTTTATTTAAGTTAGGCCTTGAATTTGGTAATTATTTCCACATTGCGGCTTGAACTTTTTAGTCCAAGTTAGTCCTTGACAGCCCTAAAGTTTAAGCCTCAATGTGAGAACAATTGACAAATTCAAGCCCTAATATGAAAATAATTATCAAGTTCATGGATTAACTTGGATAAAAAAATCCAAAACTAATGTAAGAATAATTATCAAATTTAGAGCTTAATTTAAAAAAATAGACCCATAAAAAAATTAACAAATTCAAACTCCAAATAATAATTTAATTCCAACTCAAAAATTATATAAAAAAAAAAGTCACTAACAACTTTAAAGAAACACTTAGAAAAAAGAACTACCACCAACTGCAGGTAACTAAAACTGGAACCCCAAAAATGAACAGAACTTATCACGAGCAGTTGCACAAAGAAAAGACTCTGAAATCCCATACCTTCCCTTGAAAAAAATGAAGTATAGTATTAATAGAAGTTTATGTAAGCATGAAGGAAGCGTTGGTAATTAACCAATAAAGTTTTTCTTTTGGTTTTAATTTTATTGTTTATGGTCAAACGCGCCTTTCATTATTCAGCAATAACCCGACGAAAGTAATAGCGACGGCTTCTATAGGGACAGAAATGAAAAGCTAAAGTAATAGTGGTCGACGTGGCTATTTCCAACGCGGACTCCAAACGTGGTCCCGACAGTCAACACGTTTAATATAAATTCACGCCACTTTATCGGCTCACGTGTAACATCATTTTTAACGGTCCAATCTAACATTTACTTTTTTAATCAACCATCTCTTTGGTTTTAGATGGGAAATATGCTAATACAAAGCATTGAGCTGAGATTTTTTTTATTTTAATTTGTTTACATGCAAATAGAATTTGTATTTTTAGTTTATTTCAAACAATTAATATAAATAAAAGTATTTAATAATTTTTACATTAAATAGTTTTGTTTATATTCAAAACGTATATAAAAATTAAATTGATTTCTGTTTTATATTAAATTATTTAAAATTTATTTATTTTTATATTTAATTTTTTGAAATATTTTATATATTATTAATTTTACAAATAATTTAGATTAATTACTTAAAAAGCATTTAAAATTTATATTTGATGTTAAATTATTTAAATATCATATAATCTAACAAACTATTTATAATATCTAAAAAAGACATTCTAGCCTTCAACATTAATAGAACTTATTTTTTCACAATATTTTTATACTACACTCTTCAAAAAAAACTTTTTTTAAAAAATGCTTCTCAATTAAAACAAGGATGGAGAACTAACTCTTCCAAACACAAGCCAAAAGCAAATAAAAAAAATACTTTTTAACTGCACTTTTGACTCTAAAAATTAAATATTTTTTATTGTTTTTGTAGTGAAAAAATACTTTTGACTTGAAAGTGTGTTTTTTACCGCAACAAACAGGTGTCTTAAGTCAACCTATATATTTCATTGATTGGAGATGTAAAAATAAAATAAAGGGTAAATTATTTCGTTATTCACCTTAAATAGTGTTTGTTTTTATTTTCATCACTTAATTTTTTTTTTGCTAATTTTGTCACTCCAAAAAAATTGTTTAATGTGGTCATTCGATTGTTAAATGGTAATGGAAAGACTAGCGATACATTTTCACATATTATTTTAAGGCAACCCAAATAAAAACAACTCTTATTTAAAGTGATTAACAAGTAATTTACCCTAATTTTATAATGATTAATATAAAAATACATAGTCAACATTCTGTTACTAATATTGAAAGAGTTGTCAAATTGATCAATTTCTTTTTTGAGTGACCAAATTAATAATAAAAAATAAAGTGAATGAAATAAAAATGACCTTATTTAGCCCTAAAATAAATCATGTTACCTAATTATATGGTGTTAATTATTTTAAAGAAATTATATTTGTATCATGATTGAAAGAATCGAGGTAAATTCTAAGAATCTTTTTGTTAAAATATAATACAAGTCATTAAATTCTTCACAAATTTAGGATTTAGTCTTTATTTTTTTACTTTTAAGAAGTTAGTCTTTTTATGTTTTAGATTTCAATATTTAATTCTAATTTTAACACTTGTTAATTTTTTTTCTTAAATTTATTAATGTGATATTTGAAATAAAAAAATACTTAATAATAATGCAACTAACAATTAATGTAATTAAAAAATGACGTTGTAATAGAGTTGAATTTAACAAAATAATTTTAATAATATTAACAACTTGACTTAAATTTAAATTTTAAAAAATAAAAAAATTAAAATTTTAAAAATACAAACATAAAAAATTAAATTTAAATTTACCAAAAATATAAAGAGTTGTGAAATATTTTAATTTTTCTTCTACAGTATTATCATTATTTGACAAGAAATAGATAGAGAATAGTAAAACCAATGAATACTAAAGCGATGAAAATGACGTGTGACTATAAAATACTAACAACTTTGCTTAATCATCATTGCATGCAATAATTGAAGAGTAGTCTGCCACAAAGTTGATGGCATATTGACTTGGTCTAACCAATATAAAAAATGCAATAGACAAAGCAGTTCGGATAATCTGGATTATACTTGTATCTAGAAGTATTATTGTTACTTGAAAAGGTTGTAGGCTAGCCGAAGGCACTTTAGCATGTAATTATCCTCAATCTTAATATTTAGAGGATTATTGATAGTTTAGCATCACAATTTTTTTTATTTTTTTCAGCTTTCTCATTCAGATTGCAAAAATGTTGAAAATAATGAAGCGAGTTTTGGGCAAGTGATTAATTTTTAAAAATCAACTATTATGTTTAGCTCTAACACTCTCCTCTTCATGTGTGAGTCTATCATAGCAACTTTAGGGCTTACTACCCCTCTTAATTATGGTTGCTATCTTAGGTTTCCATCTTTAATTGGTCCTAATAAGAAGTAGATTTTTTCCTTTGTGCGGGAGAAGCTCATTAAGTGCATCTTTTGCTGGAAGAATAAGATGCTTTTAAAACTGGGGAAAAAGGTACCAATTAAAATTGTAGCTCAGCCCATTCCTGTCTTTTGTATGAATTTTTTTTGTTGCCTTTTAATATAGGATGAGCTAAAGAAGATGATGAACTCCTTTTGGTGGGGTTCGAGCTCTTCAGACCATAGGAGCATTCATTGGGCAGCTTGGGACAAGTTATGCGTTCCTAAAAAGTTTGGTGGCATAGATTTCTGGAATTTATGTTGCTTCAATTTGGCCATTCTTGGCAAACTAGCTTTTCGATTTCTTTCGAATCCCAATACGTTGCTATCTCGTTTCTACGAAGCTAAATATTTTCCTAACGGTAACTTTATTGAAGCAGATGAGGGATCAAATCCATCCTACATATGGCTAGGCCACTGCTAGTATGAGGCTGTCGTTGGCAGTTTGGGGATGGTAGCAGTATTGAGGTTTTTAAACACCTTAGAATTAATGATGATGAGAATTTTTTTGTGTGGAACTATTGCCTCTTCCGGGTATGGAAAATTTAAAAGTGAATGATATATTAATTTTTGATGATAGGTTTTGGGATAAGGATTTTATTGAAGTCATTCTTACACAATTTGATGTTGGACGTGTTTTGTGGCTACTAGTTCTGTATTACCCAATGCTGGATTATCTTGTCTGGCATTTCAGTATGGATGGGCATTATTTTGTTCAATCCAGGTACAACTTAGCATTGACCACCACTATAAATATTGAGCAACATTTGTAGAAGAGCTTAGGTCGAATTTGTGGGATAGTTGGCTTGCCCTAAAGGTAACGTACTTTGTTTAGCGATGCCTATATGGCTTTGTTCCTACAAAAGCTCGACTAGTAGACAAAGGAGTGATCGGGGATGTTGCATGCTTAGTGTAATACCCCTAACCCGTATCTGTCGCCGGAACAGGGTTACGGAGTATTACCGGACATATAATATAATTACTTATACAATTCACATATATTACATCATCCATGTAAACATCATTCACGATCATCTATATCATTCCTATTATGAGCCTGCGAGGCCCAAAACATGCAATAGAAATGGTTCGGGACTAAACCGATAACTCAGAAGATCTTAAGGAAACTTAGAAAATTTTTCTCAAAACAGGGGACATACGCCCGTGTGACCAGGCTGTGTTCTCACACGGCCACAAGACATTCGAAATGGGATCACATGGCCATGTCCCAGCCCGTGTCTTACCCCGTGTAACTCTCTGACTTGAGTCATACGGCCAACTACATGCTTGTGTGTCCAGGCCGTGTAACTCACTGACTTGTATCTATTAAATGCTACAGAGGACACACGGTCCTGTTGTTTGACCGTGTGTCACACACGGCTGAGACACACGCCTGCGTCTCTGCCCGTGTGGACAAAATAGGCTATTTACCAAGCCATTTTGCCACCCAAACCTACATCATTTCAAGCAATCCAAATAGCATGTACAACAACCAATTTAAGCCTTTAAGCCATCTCAAAATCAAGCATAAATAAGCAATTTCTATTCCAATATCCAGTAGCTAATAAACACACTAAGAAATCACTCAACATATATCAATACCATAACTAAATGTTACTTAAATAACAAACTTCAAACATGCACTAAACATTATGTAATATCATTTCATTTATTCTTGTAATAGGGTACTATGTTACCAATTCACAAATGACCATTTCCAAGCCAATATCTATACCACATAACATAAGGGATACTTGATCAATATGTTCTATCACGAAACATATCAAAGCAACCATTAAACATCACATATATCAAAGCCATTTACACACACATATATATATAATCCCAAAATATGTACCAAAATAAGCCAAATCTCATGGCTAACTACACAATACACATATAGGCTCTATTAGCCAAAATGACTTATACACATCATGTACCCAACTAGCCTATACATGCCATATCATCACATTACCAAAAGTTCAAAAGTACCAAATCGTCAATTGGATAGTGTGATGCAAATCTCCGACAACTTCTAAATCAAGTGAGCTTCCGAAACACTATAAAATGAAGAAAAGAAAAACAGATTAAGCTATAAAGCTCAGTAAGCTCGTATAATACATAATTAAACTTACCATTCATTCATAATTTAAGCAAGTAAACTATAACACAATCCAACCAATTTGTAAAATGCCTAAGCATATAAAATCATCAATAGGTTAGTACCACAATGTCCATATAATCATCAAGCCATCATAGATGAAATCAATAAGCATTTAAGCTCATGTATTTATAAATTTCATTTCATACTTTAACTCACGATATAACATCAATTCCATATAATTTACATAAAATTTGTACCATTTCATTTTCATTCGTATAACCTGTAATTCATTTATATGACCAGTAACAGAATTATGCTGTTGAACCACTTAGAATTTCGATAGATACGCGGGTGGTACACTTAAAGTGTACTGATCGATAATCCATCAATTCATGAACATATTCGCTCTTTTGAGCTATAGTTGGTAAGCTCCTCCTGAGCTGAGGAACAGTAAGCTCCATTGAGATAAAAAAAATAGTAAGCTCTTACGAGTTGAATATCGGTAAGCTCATACGAGCTGTGGTGAGTCCGCAACACATGCAGGATCTCAACCATAACAGTAACCCTAGTGACATGTCACTTGTATCCTATGAATTCCTACGGATCTAACAGGGCTCGATATTCATCTGACATTATCAATTAGGCATTCGATATTTAAGTAATTCATTTACCCACTTTACATACATTCATATCCTTTAAATACAAGTATTAAAAAGTTCAATACTAGTTATACGAACTTACCTCGTATTGCTCGGATGAAAATTATCAACTATTCGCCAACCTTGCCTTTCCCTCGATCTAATTCTGATCTTTGCTTTTCTTGATCTATATAATAACAAATTCAATCATTCATTAACCATTCTATTCAATTTAGCCCACAATTCATATTTTAGAAAATTTATACTTTTTCCTCTAAACTTTTATGTTCTTTACAATTTAGTGTTTATCACATAAAATTACAAATTTATACAATTTCATCCTACCCATGCTTAGCCGAATTCTTTATAGGTCCTTAGCAGCCCATATTTTTCATTTATTCACACTTTTAACCATGGGTTTTACACATTTCCCAATTTGATCCTTAATTTGCATTTTTACTAAAAATCACTTAAACAAAACTTATAAAATAAAAACAATGACTTATTTTCCATTATCAAATATCAAGATATTCATGCATTCAACAATGGAAACATTTAAATACTTAAATATTTTTGAAATCAGAGATACGGGCTAGCTAGATTAAGCTGCAACGATCTCAAAAACATAGAAATCATGAAAAACCGAGCAAAAACCACTCACCAATTTAGTTCCAAAGCTTGGCCGAATGAAAACCCTTAAAATGGTAATATTTCTCCCTTGAAAAATCGGCAAGAAGAAGATGATGGACTAAAATTGTTTTTGTTTTATTTAATTACCAATTATTTGTTAAATTACTAATATAACATTTATTATAAATCATTAAAACTCACCTAACCATGTCCAACTTTGCCCACTCATTCTATTAATGTTATATTTACCATGCAAGTGCTCATACATTTCCTTTCTATAGCCATTTGGTGCATTTAACTTATAGAACTCAAGTTTTGCACCTTATGCAATTGAGTCCTTTTTATCAAATTAAGCACTCAAACGATAAAATTTCTTTACGAATGTAACACCCCTTACCCGTATTCGACGTCCGAACAGGGTACGAGGCGTTACTGGACAATAACATACATAACCGATCGTTTCCAAGTCACCAACTACTATTTAAAATTAAAAACTTTCATTCATAATCAAATTGTCCCTATTATGGGCCTATGGGGCCCAAAACGTACTTTGGAGGCGATCCAGGACCAAATTGAGATCTTTAGAAAAATTTAGAAAATTTCATGCAAAACAGGGCACACGCTCGTGTGGTTTAGGAACACGCCCGTGTGGGTAGGTCGTTTAGTCACACACCCCCATGTCCCCAGCCTGTGTGAATTTATTTTTCATTTCGATCCTACAAGGGTTTTCACACAGCCGAGCACACGCCCGTGTCCTAGGCCGTGTCTTTCAAATGGTGGACACATACGCCCGTGTCTCTGCCCGTGTACAAAAACTTGGACATTCTGTTTATGACGTCAGCATGTAATTTAGGTCACATTGCCAAGGCACACGCCCTGTGTTAGCCCGTGTGATATACTTAATTTTTCACAAATTGTATGCAGGGGATACACGGCTAATTTACATGCCCATAGGGCAGACCGTGTGTCACACACGGCCTAGGCACACGCCCGTGTGTCTACCCGTATGGACAAATATAAGGCTATTTACCAAGCCTTTTGTCACCTTGAAATCAACCACATTCATACCAGTATCAACAACACTTCACAAGACATAAACCCACATCAAAATATTCCAAAATCCACACATTCACAACTCAATCTCATCTCAAACACATTGCCCAACCATCATGCATATACACAAACATTTTCTCATCACATTTTCCATTCACTAATTTCATACTATCATACATTCCACATAGGCAAACAATTCAATTCATGAAATACCTTATGATGTACTTATAACATAATTAATATTAGCCACATCTCATGGCCTTATACAAAATATGATACTAAATAGCATGGGCTCACATTTTTAGCCTAACAATTATGATACGTACAAAAAGACCAAGTCCTATACATGCTATAATTTAATATAAAGTTTCAATATACCAAAAGTGTTGATAGTGGAGTGATCCTCCGACGATCTCCGTATCCCGAGCTGGCTTGGCTACTCTATAAAACAAAGGAAAAGAAAGGGGAGTAAGCTTTAAGCTTAGTAAGTCTATATGCAAACAATAAATATCATAACAACACACTTAGCATTCAAAAACATAACCCAACCATATAAATGAATCAAACCTTATAATTTTACTTACTCATCTTACACCTTACCCAACATTCTCGACACTTAGCTTGCACAAAGCTCACACATTCCCATATTCAATCCTTGCACTTATTGTAACAGCCCGTTTTTGACCCTATTCGGAACGAGTAGTTTTGGGACCACTCAACCGGGTCAAAGTATTAATTTTATTGCTTAAATATGTTTTACAGCATGATAGAATTACTGTATGAAAGTTTCGTTTAGAAATTTTAGTAATTGATCGGTTAAATTGATAAAAAGGACTAAATCGCATAATGCGAAAAATTAGAGTCCTAGTTTATAAATGGCTTATTTGATGTTGGATCTTAAAGTGGAAGGCCTTAAATGGTTATTTTACCATTCCTTATGCTAGTGGACATTTATGTCCTTAATGATATGTTTTTAAGTGGTTTTAGTTAAAGGGCAAAATGGTCAAATGGCATTATTATATGTTTTATTAAATAAATATCATTAAATGTTTTCATTCTTCATCTTCTTCCACCGATTCTTCAGCCAAAAATTAAGGGTTTACAAGCTTTTAACATTTGGCTATTTCAAGCTTCGATTGGAGGTTCGTTTTTGTCCCGTTTTTTGTAATTTTTACGTTTTTGAGGTCGTTGTTTCAAATACTAGCTAATCCTTACCTCAATTTTTGATTTTGAACATGTATTTAAAAAGTGCCATTGATGAATCCTTATTATATTGATAGATTTTGATGAAATATTGTTTATTAAGTGAGAATATACAAGAATTTTGAAGTAGTTTTTGAAGAAATTGAGTTTTAAGGATTTAATTGTAAAAGGTAGAATTTTTGAAGTTAAATGTGTGATTAATTGAGTTGTATGTGCTTGTATAAATCCCTTGAATATTCGGCTATGATGAATTGGGGGATTTATTATGCAAATTGTCATTTTGTGATAAAAGGGCTAAATTGCAATATGTTGAAAATATAGGGACTAAATTGTTAACATGCCAAAATATATGTTTTGGGCTTGATTGATCAAGTTAGTGATTAAATAGCTGAAATTTGTATTAATATAGATAAAGACGACCGAATCCCGGAACTCGATCGGGGAAAAAGAAAAGTTAACGAGTAGATACGAAATTTCGAGGTAAGTCCGTATAATGAAATTTATTGTGTATATGCTCATATTTGTTGTTAATTGAATACATGAAATACTAGTCGATTAAATGGCCTATCTATATGTATACATGTGAAATTGTTACAAGAGAAAAATGAATACCGAGCCCCGTTAGAATCGTGGAAGTCGATGGGATACAAGTGACGTGTCGCTAGGGTTACAGGGTGGTTAGAGCTCCTGCATTTGTTGCGGACTCACCACGTGCTCATTGAGCTCTCTGATATAGCCCTCCCGAAGAATATGTGGATAATGGATTTAGCCCGGACGGGTAATCCAAATTAGGGTCTGAATTTAGCCTGGACTGGAAATTCAGATCCTAGCTCATTAGAGTAATTGTCATTGCAGGGGATTAAGCCTGGACTGGTAATCCCGACAATACTCTATTAGTTTATATTACAGGGGATTTAGCCTGGACTGGTAATCCCGTTGTAAGAATGAGGTTCGCGGGAGTGTGCTCTCTGTTTAGTCTTCGGACTCTCTGTTCAGCCTTCGGGCTTACTGTTCATCCTTCGGGATTACTGATCAGCCTTCGGGCTTACCGATACTGGCTCGAAAGAGCATATATGATGCATTGACGGATTTCCGGTTACATGTATATACACTGTGTGTGTATCACCCGAGTATCCCTCGACGTTCTTAAAGGTTCAACGGGCAATTACCGATACATGTTACATGAAAAGTGAATAAAATCTGTATTACAAGTTATACGAATACTGGAAGATGTGTGAATTACATGTTACATGAGCTACACATGGATTACATGATATATGTATTATGAGAATTACATGAATTATATGGATACATGTTATATGAGATTGATATGGATTATACAGCATATGTTATATGAATGACATTATATGTTACATGGACTAACAAGTGTATACTTGTGGATTAGGCAACTTGCTTATATGAATTGAATTGGCAATGTATTGTAATTACTGCATTGATTCGGTAAGGTTTAAATTCTGTACCACGGACTTACTAAGCTTTAGAAGCTTACTCCGTTTATTTCTGTCAATGTTTTATAGATTCGGAAGCTATCTCGATCCTCGGACGCGTCGGAGATTCGCCATCACACTATCCATCAAGGTTTTGGGTACTTTTGAATCTTTTGTAAATGAAATGGTCATGGCATGTATAGGCTAGTTATTTTGTGTACATGATGTATTTTTGTAAGTGATCAAGCCATGGGATGTGGCTTGGGTCATATATGTTTATAATGAAGTATTTGATTTGTTCTTGGATATGTTGTATTTGGTAAAATTGGCTTGGAAATGTTGTTTATTATTGGCTGAAAAGAAATGACCCTTGTTGGGTGGCAATTTGGCTTAAACCAAGCCTACATTGTGCCACACGGCCAGGGGACACGGGCGTGTGCTTCGACCGTGTGTCCCCTGCACCTTAAATAAATTTTGACAGTTTCGACCACGGGCTGAGAACACGGGCGTGCCTTGGCCGTGGGAAGCACACGGCCCTATCCCACAGGCGTGTGAAATTAACCATTAACCGTGTGGTGTAAGTCAGTAGCTTCCACGGCCTCTAGACATGGGCGTGTGAAGGCCACACGGCCTCATCACACGGCCGTGCTAAAAGTCACACGGGCGTGTGTGATGTCATTTTCAGAAAAAATTTTTCGAGCTTCCGATGCGATAGGATTTGAATCCTAATCATCTGAAATGACCTTAATTAGCCTGAGAATAATTAATACGGACGTTTATGCAATATTCTATGTTCACTTTCAATTAAATTCTGTAAAGATCCGATAAGTCCGGTAATGCTCCGTACTTGATTCCGGTGACGGTCTCGGGTATAGGGTGTTACACTTATTCATCACAACCACACTCATAATTTCACTTATTCATATCCTTAATATACACTTCAGTATAATAAACCATCCTCGGTGGTTCGCACATAGCCACTCATGTTAGCATTTATAAGGTGATTTCACACATAGCCCATGAAGACAACCATTCATGGTGGTTTCGCACATAGCCCACCAATCTTAACAATTCACGATGGTTCACACTTAGCCTATCGATATTAATAGAAGCAAGGTGGTTCGCAGTTAGCCCACCAATGTTAACAATTATCCGGTGGTTCGCACACAACTGACGATGTTAACAATTACCTGGAATTTATTCGTATCCTCACTTTTCGTACTTCCATCAAATGATAGTAATTATCATTAACGTTTCATATAGAACATCCACACGTAAAAACATTAATAAAAGGATGTATCATTTACATATAAACTTATCTTGGTACAAAATATGTCAATTTACAAATTAGTCCGAACCTTGCCTTTGCCCCAGTCAAGGTCGATTCCACGTTCTTCCCGATCTATAATGACATATTTAACTCATTTAATGCACACATTACTCAAATCAGTCCAAAATCTTCCTATGGTAAATTTTACAATTTGGCCCCTAATTTTATCAATTTTTACACTTTAGTCCCTTGGCTCGAAAAATAAAATGTGTTCATTTTTCACACAATCAAGCCTAGCTAATTCATATTCCCTTTTATAGCAGCCCACAATTTCCACTATTTTGCATTTTACACGCACATTATTTCATCTTTACAATTAAGTCTTTTTTATCAATTTCACAAAAAATCATCTAGTAAAAGATGTTCACCACACTTCAAACTTTCATATTCTACCACTAGACATCAAAATACATGTATGTCATTCATGGGTAAAATTTTAAACATAAACCCCAACTCAAATTAGTGGTAGAAATAGCTAAATCAAGCTACGAGGATTTCAAAAATACGAATAACATTAAAAATGAGGCTAGGGAGCACTTACTATCAAGCTTGAAAGATGAAACAAAACCCTAGCTATGGAGCTTGAGAATTTCGGCCAAGCATGGAGAAGATGGACACAATTTTGACTTATTTTCCTTTTTTATTACTTGCATTAACCAAATGGCCAAAATACCCTTCATTAACCCTTTTGGTATTTTATCCTTCCTTGGGCATTTTTGTCCAAACTAAGTTAAAATGATCTAATTACCACATAAAGACCTCTAATTTAGAAACCAATTTCAATCAAATACCTTTGTGGATTAAAACACATATTTTCCACTTATTGCAATTTAGTCCAACTTATCAAATTGGATATCCAGACAATAAAATTTCTCAATCAATATTTCATACAAGCATTCAATCCAATAAACATAAAAAATCAATCAGAATAAATATTTTAACTTCGGATTCATGGTTTCAAAATCACTATTCCGTTTAGGCCCTATTTCAGGCTGTTACAACGAAAATTTCATACAACTATCATGTTGTAAACCTTAGTTTAATAATAAAATAAATATTTTGACTTCAGATTTGTGGTTCCGAAACCACTATTTCGATTTAACCAAAAACAGGATGTTACAATTAGTTTGCGATGAAGTAAAAAATTTAGATCATGTACTGCTAGGTTATCATCGAGCTCAGAAAATATGGGATGTTGTAGGTTACTAGTTGCAGCACTCGATGGTTCATGAATTTATTGATTTAATGTTGCACATAATAGATGAAAAGCTAGGAATTCAGTGCTTGGTTATTTCCTGAAGCATTTGGTTCCGTTGGAATCTTGTTGTTTGGAAGAATGTAATGGTTTCATCTATTTGTATTGTATCTATAACACCCTTTGCCCCAACCAATTGTTAAGTCTGAGTTATGGAATGCTATAGTCGTTGTTGGAGTAACTACCGAAAAAACACTGTAAATAAATCAATTAAACATTCAAATATTCCATATATGCAGTCATTACATGCTAAATAAACTTTTTTGAGACTCATTCGAGCTTACGAAAGCCTAATTGCTAAATTCGAACATGAAATAGGACCAAATTACAAAGTTTTTCAAAGTCTAACTTGATAGGTATTGACACCATTTTGAACTTTGATGTTTCAAAAAAATTAGTTTAAATTAAAAGGTATCGATACCATACTTAAGATACTAAAGCTTCCTTCTAGGTATCGATATCGATACTATTTTAAGGTTCGATGTTTGAAAAATTAAAAAAAAACCACTTATGTACCTATACCTTTGTCAATGTATTGATACCGCTATGCTAGAAATGTCAAAACTTACATTTTGGTACCTATTTCATGCCAACTTATCACCTTATCCCAAATGGTGCACAAATACACACTAAACTGACATAAAAACTAACTAATTTCATACTGACACATGCATATAGCCATTTATAACCCGTCTAATTCAGCAATTCAATCAACTTGGCATCCAATAATCATACCATCCTATACAAACTTAACTTTCAAATTTATACTATTTAACCATTCAAACTCATCATATTAACCTTACCATTGCATGCTCAAAATTTCCATTCATAAACCATATTTATAGCTTAAATTATAACCAAACATACACATACACAGATATAAATCATAACATTACCTAATTCAAATATTAATCAAGTTTAAACCAACTATCATTCATAGTAAACACATATATTAACACCTAAGTACATGCCACGTAACCAACTTAAAATGATAAAAAACTACCTAGTCAGAGTTAGATAGTGTGAGCTTCGAGGCGATCTAGTTGATACATTTCGCAAATCGATAATCTACTAGGAAAAATGAAGTAACATGTAATGCCCCAAGTTTTTAATTTTTGTTCTTGTGCATGTGTGACACAAGTGTCTGTCTGTTTCAGTGGTTAAGTGTTCTGGGTGTGTGTGAAAGGTCCCAAGTTCAAGCCATGACTTAGGTAAATTTTGGTATTTTTATGAATAAGCCCCATCTTTGGTCAGTAGAGTTTTAATTAAAAGTTTGCAAGTAATTAATAGAATGGGCCTACTAGTCTGTTGGTTAAGTAGAGTGTCAATCTGTGGGAGGTCTTGTGTTTGAATCCTTGTGCGAGCGAAGGAGTAATCCTTTTTGCATGTAGTGTGTGGGTCGATGAGTTTGATTGGAATTGAAATTTTGTATAGTTGTGTGATAGTGGGGAGAGATTTGAGGAGACCTGAAGGGAAGTTATCCGAATATTGCCTAATCTGCCTTTTTTTTTCTCAATTTTTGATTCTTTCTCTCCCTTTTCCCAAATTTCTGATAGCAATCTTCTTGTTTTCTTCTATGAATTTCTTTACTTGAATTCTCTTCTGTTCTTTCGTTACTAGTATTCTTCCGTTCTTCCCTTTGTATCGTTGATCACATGCGAGTGGTAAGTGTATGTCAGTTGTTATCATTCTTAGATGTTGTTTATATTCTTATTAGTCTAATTTTTGGGTTTTGGTAGTAGCGTTTTATGGGGATCGAGGCTCTCATTGTACTATTTCGTAAACAAAACAATCTGAAGTGTTGGGGGTAATTTTTCATCGCTCAAGGGAAGAGTACTTTGTTTCGGGTTTAGTTAGTTAGATTGTTTAAATGATTAACAGAGTGAAATATTGGTCAATCATAAGTATTGGAGTGCTCGAGAGTGCTTAGGCATAAAAAATGATATAGGTTTGTACCTGAAATGCAGAAAACGGGGTCCAACGAAAAGCCAAAAAACCCCACCGTCCACTCCACACGTCCGTGTGGTCGTCCATGTGGTAGGCTGTGTGAAAGGCCGTGTGCCACAACATCGGCGTGTGAACAACGAGGCTAGGCCGTGCGTAAAGGACACGATAGTGTAATGGCCAGGTAAGCCGTGTGCGACACACGAGCTAGACTATTTTGGGCCGTGTGTGATTTTGGGCCAGACTGTCTGATCCACACGGACAAGGCCAATTTGGGCTGTATAGGCCACATGGGTGTGTGGGCCAACATGGGCAGACCACATGAACGTGTGAGCCCATTTTTACTGAATCAATTGCTAAGGTTGCACAGGTCGCCTAAGTTGACTGTGAACCTACTGTAGGGTTGGTAAGCTCTATTTAGACCCTTAATTGTGTGAACTGAATAATTGGTGAGTGGACTGAGCATTATAAACTATATTCCTATATGCCTGATTACTGTTATATATATGTTTACTGATAGTTACATAAAAGCATGTCATCTATTGTGTGTTTGCATTGCATTGGGTTGGGTTGATTATATTTGGAGGAAGTGTACTGAAAGGCTCTTAAGCCTATAATCTGGTAGCTCAATTTCAACTTACTGTTTATGTGCCGCATTCGGTACCATTTGGAGTGTAGGGATGGGTGGGTGATTTAATCCCTACATAGAGTGTAGGGTTGGACGGAGATGGTTTGTAGGGGCTAGTTGGGAATGACTTTACTACTGGATACTGTATATCTGTTACTGATACTGTGATGGGCTAAGGCCCTTATGCATACTGATACTGATACTGTAAGAGGCTAAGGCTCTTGTGCATACTGATACTGAATTGGGCTAAGGCCAAGACTGGTTGGTTGTGCACTGTGTTTACTGTTGTTTGTTTTCTATGGGATTACACACTGAGTTTACGTAAACTCACCCCTCTTTGTTTAATTTGCATAGGTAATCCCTAGACCTAGACAAATTGATGCGGTAGAGGACTCAACAGTGGCCACAGTTTTGACTTTTACGATTTTTAATTTATGAATTATGGTTTATTTTTGGTTTATTGGGATGTAATTTGAGCGCTCTTTAGGTCTTTTTCTTAAATTTGGTTTTCATTTATTTTTTGTGGAATTATAACTGCTAGTCGTAGGAAGTTCAGTTTTTAAAAATCTAAACTATTTTCTAAGCTCACGATCACTTAAACTACTTTGTTTTAAAAGCTTCCGCAACGAGAAATGTTTTAAGGAAAACGTTTTAAATAAGCAAAGAGATTTCTTTTAGAACTAAAAGGAGATAAAGAAAGGTAATAACATGGAAATGATTTTATTATAATAACTTAGTTTTCAATCACACTATCATATGGCATCGCTAGATTCGACCATAACGTCTAGGCTGGGTTTGGGGTGTTACACGACAGGTAAGCATTTTGAATGCTTAGTAAGTCCATATGAAAATTACCTTAATTTACATTGATATTACAATGATTTACGCAATTGAAACAAAAATGGTACATAACATGGCATTTCTTTGGCATCCTTATACATTCATGTACAATTCCATACAACAACCAATAGGTTAGTATATTAACATAATAAAATCATAGTAATCTATTCATATATATATGTATAACCATGTCATTGTAATTCATGCCATTCAAACTTGCTCATTTTGCAAACATGTCTATTGAATTCATATTCACTCTTTACAACTATTTCATTTCCATTTAATTACCTTTTTCGTTCAAAGAACTACAGAAAATTGAACTCGGATACATAGGACTAGTTTGCTCACACGAGTTGTAATAATTGGGCTACTAGCACTAACTTCAGAACAAATGTTGGTTCTCAAGCCTTGTATCAATCCTTGATAAAACAGTTATTTTCCTTTTTCAATTGAACAATTTCCTTTTTCCATTTGAACCTTAATGGCATGTCATTCATATCCTAATAGTTTACTAAGTTCACATGGGCACTATTACCATTTTCGTATCATTTCAAACCTTGTAACATCATCATATATATACCATTCAATCATATAAACATTTCACATCCATTCCATACATTGTATTAATTTGTAATGCTATGTTTATCATAATTTATGATTTAGTCCTTTAGATGCCAAAACCGTCAAATAACGATTAATCTAAACTAATAGACATTATAATATAATTCAATCATAACATAAATAACATAGTAAGTTCCATATGAACTCATAAATAACATAGTAAGTTCCATATGAACTCATAAATAACATAGTAAGTTCCATATGAACTTACCAGACAAGAACAACAACAAATAAGACGTTGAGAATAATTTGCATAAAACAGCCAAATTTTTAGTGGTGTCAGAAACAATGATTCGAGATCACTAAATCTGAAAAGTGAGCTCATAATTTTATTAGTTAGTGTTTATGAAATAATTGAGAACTTAGGATAAACTAAGAATTAGTAATTTGTGCTTTAGAAATAATTATTAGGTTAACTAGTTTTGCAAATGAAGAATCGAGACCTCAGTTTTATAAACCAAGCCATAAATATTTTTATAAATATTTACGAAGTGTTCTAGAGTTAGTATTAAAGTTTCGTTAGGAAATTTTAACGTTTTGATAGTTAATTAAATAAAAAGGACTAGATTGAAAATTGGTGTAAAACTTGCTAATTAAAGAAACTGTGACTAAATAGCTCAAATAATAAATAAGAAGGATTTAAAGAGAAATTTGACCTAAAATCAAATAGGCTGGACAGTTGGGACAAAGAAATTAGTAAGGAAACAATGTGAACAAGGGTTAAAATAGGAAACTTTGTAAAATTAAACTTTAAAATTGAAATTTCATGAGAATTCTAGATAATCTTCTTCTAAAATTTTAGAAAAACACCATAGGAGGGTTTCTTAAGCTGATTTTCATTTTTTTGCTCCAAGTAAGTTCAATTCTTAATTATTTCTTGTAATTTTTGTTATTTTGATACCTTTACAACTAGGTCCAACTATTTAATTTAATAGTTTTTGATTTTATAAGTGATTTTGAAAGTTACCATGGATAAGTGCTGGAAGTTTATGATGAATTAATATGGATTTAAAGCTTTAATTTTATTATATGATGATTTTATCAAGTGGTTTTAATAGAAATTGATTTTTAGGACCTAATTGTGAAAAAGTTTAAAATTTAGGGTTTGGCCTAAAATTCTGAACGTCAAAGGCTGTGAAATAGTCTATAATATTTAAATAAAGTGTTAAAATAAGAAAATTAGCTTAATTGATGGGCTAATTGATCAGGGACTAAATTGTAAAAATTATAAAATTTAGGGTAAATGTGTAATTTCAAAAATTGGAGGACATAAATTATGAAGTGAATTAGAATTGAATTAGATGCTGATAAGTGAATAATTTTACATTATAGATCAAAAACTCAAAGATAAACGCGGAAAAGAAAAATTAACAGATTAGTCCCTGAATTTCTACAACTTCTACAAATTAGCTTGTTGGTAAGCTTGTTAAGTGCGTTTTTCACTTTAATTAAATGGATCAATGGATTAATAGGGTTTGATTTATGACTAGGGGAAAATCAAGGTTTTGGGGGTTGTTAGTCAATACATTAGCAGTGTGAAGCTACCGTTGCTCTGTTGAAGGTAATATTTTTGATGGATTGTCGATCCTATAACTATTCTGAAACCGTGATATATGCTTTAAACTAAAAAAGTTCTGAAACTACTATAGGTAGTACACTGTGAAAACACTCTAGTTAGTGTATACTGAAACTATAACAAACTGTAAGAGACTACGACATACGAGAACAAACTCTGAATTATTGATACTGTTCCATGAAACATCTGTTAATAAATATTGAACTGTAACTAATTCATAAAATTCTTAATATAGATAAACTCGATTAGATATGAACACACGAGGTATCCACGGACGGGGTACTAGAGGCTGAGGTAGAGGCCGTTGAGGGGCTCGAGCTGAGTCTTCTTCACTGGGTAGTGTGCCGAATTTAGACACGAGCAAGACTCCAGTATCGCTGACTATTGAGACTGGGTCTCGTGATCGCATGGCTGGGGACAACGTATTGTCCCAACCAATGCTAAGGATACTTGAGAGAGTCGCTGAGCCCAATATTGGATTTGGGGGCTGAGGGTTAGTTATAGAATGACTTTGGTCCAATGGGGCCGAGCTATTTAGGGGTGTCACAAGAGTCGCCCCTAAAGTGGTCGAGTATTGAATGGAGGCCACAAAAAGAATTATGGATGATTTGGATCTTACCCCTAAACAGAAATTGAAAGGTGTTGTTTCTCTGCTTCGAGATGAGGCGTATTAGTGGTGGCTTATTGTTAAGGAGGGCACTCAACCCAAACGTCTGACCTAGGAGTTCTTTAAGACTGCCTTCGAGGGGAAATATGTGGGAGCCAGTTTTGTGGATGCCCGTATGAGGGAGTTCTGAATCTGACACAGAGAGATCGATTAGTGGTTGAGTATGAGGCTGAGTTTCTGAGATTGAGCTGCTATGCGCGAGGTATAGTGGCATCGGAGCACGAGAGGTGTGTCTGCTTTGAGGATGGCCTCAGGGATAGTCTGAGGGTTCTGATAGCTCTGCAGAGGAAGCGTAATTTTTCTGCATTAGTTAAGAAGGCGGATATTGCTGAGGATGTAAACTTGCTAAGAGAGGTAGGAACAAGAGGGATTCAGAGCCCTCGAGCTCTACATAGAGGCCTAAGAAAAAGGCTAGATCTAATGGGCCAGTTCGAGCTGGGCCTCTATTACTACTACTAGACTGCAGCCAAGTAGAGGCTGTGGTAGACGCCATTAGAGCGAGTGTTGGAAGAGGATTGGGGCGTGCTTAAGGTGTGGGTCGATAGAGCATCGCATTAGGGAGTGTCCGCGGATGCCCGATCAGATGCAAGCTCCTGGTACTGGTACTGCGCAGACGTAGAGGATAGTTCAACAACCATCGAGAGACCGTGGGCAGGCTAGGGGTGATAATGGTATAAGCCGTGGATAAAGAGCACTGGGTCGATGTGCTGGTCAGGCTGAGGCGGGGTAGCCTGCTCTTGTATATGTTACACGTCACCGAGAGGATGGAGATGCCTAAACATCATTACAGGTACGTTCCTAATTTATGATATACCTTACTTTGCACTGATGGACATAGGTTCCATACATTCCTATGTAGCTAGTACTGTGTCTGGAAATTTTGGGATTTTGAGTGAGAATACTTCTAGCGAGGTGACTGTACTGAGTCCATTGGGACAATCTATATGGGTTAACAAGTTGTTTAGGAATGTCCCTTTAGAGGTTCAAGGGGCAATCTTTCTGGCTGATCTAATGGAGCTTCCATTTGGGGAGTTCGATCTGATTCTGGGGATGGATTGGTTGGTCAAGCATCGTGTCAGCTTGGATTGTGCGACTAAGAAGGTCGAATTGAGAACTGAGGAGGATAACGAGGTAGTCGTGATAGGAGAACGCCAAAATTATTTATCTAATGTGATTTTTGCGTTGATGGCGAAGAAGTTGGTTCGTAAGGGATGTGAGGCATTCTTGGCCTATGTAAGTGTTTCTGATTCTAGGTACTCTACCGTTAAGGACATCAGAATGGTAAAGGATTTTCTGGACGTGTTTCTTGAGAAGTTACCAAGTTTACCTCTAAATCGTGAAGTGGAGTTTGGGGTTGAGTTTCTCTCTGGTACAGCTCCGATGTCTATCGCTCCCTATCGAATGGCACTGAAGAAACCTCTGGAGCTTAAATCTCAAATTCAGGAGCTATTGAATCATGGGTTCATCCGTCCTAGTATGTCTTTGTGAGAGCACTGGTACTGTTTGTAAAGAAGAAGGATGGATCTATACAGATGTGTATCGACTATTTGCAACTAAACAAGTTGACCATTAAGAACAAGTACCCACTACCGAGGATAGATGACTTGTTTGACCAGATTCGAGGGGCTTCGGTATTTTCTAAGATTGACCTCTGATCTGGGTATCATCAGTTGAGGGTTAATGAGGCTGATGTACATAAGATGGTATTTAGGACTCGTTATTGTCACTACGTGTTCCTAGTGATGCCTTTTGGATTAGCTAATGCCCCAGCAGCTTTCATGGACCTGATGAACTGAGTATTTAAGCCTTATTTGGATCGATTTGTGGTAGTATTCATTGAAAACATATTGGTTTACTCGAGGACTGAGGATGAGCATGATGAGCACCTTCGAGTCGTTCTTTAGGCTTTGAGGGAAAAGTAGCTCTATGCTAAGTTTAGCAAGTGCGAGTTCTGGTTACATGAGGTAATATTTCTAGGACATGTAGTTTCTGCTGAGGGGATTCGAGTTGACCCTCGAAAGATTGAGGCTGTGTTAGGGTGGAAACAACCTAGTAATGTGTCAGAAATTCGTAGTTTCTTGGGATTGGTAGGTTATTATCGGCGGTTTGTGGAGGGCTTCTCGTTGATTGCAGCACCCTTAATTAAGCTGTTACATAGGGTTTTACCGTTTGAATTGACCGATGCGCAGTAAGAGAGCTTTGAGAAGCTCAAGACTGTACTAAATGAGGCTCCTGTTCCGATACAGCCAGAAGTTGGGAAAAAGTTTACCGTTTATGGTGATGCGTCACATGTTGGTTTGGGATGTGTGTTGATGCAGGATGGTAAAGTGGTAGCATATGCTTCTCGTCAGCTGAATACCCATGAGGCGAACCATCCGACACATGGTAAAGTGGTAGTATATGCGTCACATGATTTGGACTGAAAATCTGGAGGCTTTATCTGTATGGTGAGAAATGTGTCATCTACACTGATCAGAAAAGCCTCAAGTATCTCCTCACTCAGTAGGAGCTAAATCTTAGGTAGCGTAGATGGATTGAGCTACTTTAGGATTATGACTGTACTATTGAGTACCATCCTGGCAATGCCAATGTGGTGGCCGATGCACTGAGTCGTAGAGCTATGATTGATTTAAGGGCGATGTTTGCTCGCCTAAGCTTATTTGATGATGGTAGCTTATTAGTCGAGCTTCAGGTTAAGCCTACATAGATTGAGCAAATTAAGGGTAAGAAGTTAGAGGATGAGTCTTTAGGTCATCGATTCCGACAGATTGTGAGTGGTGACACTGTAGATTTTAGGTTGAACTCTGAGGGTGTGTTGTGTTTCCGTGGAAGGATATATATGCCGAATGGCCCTAATTTGAGACAGTCCATACTAAGAGAGGCACATAGTAGCCCTTATGCTATGCATCCTGGTGGAAATAAAATGTACCAAGATCTTCGTGAGTTATACTAGTGGTTAGGACTGAAAAGGGAGGTTATTGATTTTGTGGCTAGATGTTTGACATGCTTGCAAGCTAAGGCTGAGCATTAGTTACCTTCGGGTTTGCTATAACCGATTAAGATCCCTCTATGGAAATGGGAGCGAGTGACTATGGACTTCGTTAGTGGGTTGCCCTTAACACCCACTAAGAAGGATTGAGTATGGGTCATCGTGGATTGATTGACCAAGTCCGTCCACTTCATACCGGTTCGTACTGATTATTCACTGTAGAAGCTGGCAAAGCTTTATATTTTGGAGGTAGTGAGATTGCATGGGTACTGGTTTCAATCATTTCTAATAGGGATTCTCGTTTCACATCTCTATTTTGGAAAAAGTTGCATGAGGCTCTGGGTTCAAGGTTGAACTTCAGTACTACATTCCATCCTTAGACCGATGGTCAATCTGAGAAGGTGATTCAGATACTAGAGGATATGTTGAGGAGCTGCGTTATTGATTTTTGAGGCAGTTGGGAGGAGTATCTACCATTAGCGGAGTTTGCTTATAATAATAGTTTCTAGTCTAGCATTCAGATGGCACCTTACAAGGCTCTATATGGTCGTACGTGTCGCACCCCTTTATGTTGGATTGAGTTGGGCGAGTAACGTGTTTTGGGTCCTGAGTTGGTTTCTGAGACAAAGGATATGGTTAGACTGATTCAGGATCGTTTGAAAGAAGCTTCGGATAGGCAGAAGTCCTACGCAGATTTGAAGAGGAAGGATATTGAGTATTCTGTGGGAGACTTTGTGTTCCGTAAGGTTTTGCCATAGAAGAAGATTCTGAGGTTCGGTCGGAAGGGCAAGCTGAGCCCTAGGTTTATTGGACCTTACCGTATTCTGAAGTGAGTGGGACCAGTTGCTTATCAGTTGGAGCTTCCTCCAGAATTGGATCAGATTCACGACGTGTTCCACACCTCTATGTTGAGACATTATCGCTCTGATCCTACTCATATTGTCCCTGTTGAGCAGATTAAGGTTAAACCAAACTTGTCCTGTAAGGAGGAGCCGGTTTAGATTTTGGATTGTGATGTAAAGTTTCTGATGCCCCAAAATTTCAATTTTGGTTTTTGTGAATATGTGACACAACTGTCTGACTGCTTCAATGGTTAAGTGCTCTGAGTGTGTATAAGAGGTCCCAAGCTCAGGTCTTGACTTGGGCAAATTTTGTCATTTTTGGAATCAAGGCCTATCTCTAGCCAGTAGGCTTTTAAGTAATTGTGGGTAAGTTGCTATCAGAATGGGCTCGCTGGTCTAATGGTTAAGAGGTGTGTTAGATTACTAAAGGTCTTGTGTTTAAATCCCTTCATGAGCATGAGTGTTTATTTTTGCTCAGTTTGTTGGTTGAGAGTTTGAGTTGTACTGGAAATCTGAGTAATGGGTGGTGGAGATAGAGTGGGTAGTGGAATTTGGGTAAATCAGTTCCCAAATTTCCTCTTCAGAAAAAAAACTGACATATTTTCATCTCCCCTCGGTTCTCCCTTTTCTTTTTGCCCTTTTGCCAAATTTTCCTTCCTTTTTGCTGCAAATCTCGATTCTTGCTCTTCACTTACCATTGTTTTTCTATGTCTTTTTACTGCAGTGCCTTTTGTATGTTGTCGGTAAGCTTGTTAAGTGTGTTTTTTGCTTTAATTAAATGGATCGATGGATTAATAGGGTTCAATTTATGACTAGGGGAAAATTAAGGTTTTGGGGGCTATTAATCGATACATTGCAGTATGAAACCACCGTTGCTCTGTTGAAGGTAATATTTTCGATGTATTATCGATTGTGGACTTCGATAGGTTTTGATTAAATGATGAGTTAAGTGGTTAATTGAGAGTTGTATTGGTTGAATATAGGTTTTGGAAGGCTCGAGTTACTTTTTGCAGCAAATCAATATTAGGTGTGTACCTAAAATGCAGAAAATAGGGCTTGGCGAAAGGCTAAAAAACCCCACTGTTGATGCCATACGGGCGTATGGCCGCCCGTGTGGCAAGCTATGCGCCACCACACGGTCGTGTGAACGATGAGGCCAGGTCGTGCGAAAAGGACATGGTCGTGTGAGAGCCAGATAGGCTATGTGCGACACACGTGCTACACTTAATTAGGCCGTGTAGGCTACACGAGCATGTGGGTCTACACGAATAGTCCACACGGGCGTGTGGGATGTTGGGCCAGGTCGTGTGATCCACACGGCGAAGGCCAAATTGAGCCATGTGGGCCACATAGGTAGGCCACATGGGTGTGTGAGCCTGTTTTTACTGAATCGAATTCTAAGGTTGCACGGGTCGCCCAAGTCGACAGTAAACCTACTGTAAGGTTGGTAAGCACGACTTATACTCCTAATTGACTGAAATTGATTGTGTGATTTATGTACTGAGCATGTTATTACTATGCATGTATACTGAACTGAATGTATGTATTGATAATGATGAATATAGTATATCATTTATTGTATGTTGCATTGCATAGGGTTGTGATGATGATATTGGAGGAAGTGTACTGAAACACTTTAAGCCTATTGACTGGAATCTCAGCTGCAAAATATACTGAGAGGCTTTTAAGCCTATTGACTGGCAGCTCGGCTACATTATACTAATATGTGCCGCATTCAGTACAGCTTGTAAGTGTAGGTATAGGTGGGGTGTTTTAAACCCCTCGGTAAGTGTAGGGATGGACAGAGATGGCGTATTAGAGGCTGGTGGGTAGGATTATGTTTTCTGTTCACTGCATACATGACTGTTACTGTGATGGGCTAAGGCCTCAATGCACATCTGTATACATGACTGTTACTATGATGGGCTAAGGCCCCAATGGATATCTGTTACTATTCTAAAATGGGCTAACACCTAAACTACTACTGATACTGTAATAGGCTTAGTCCCTGGACTGTTTTGATTGTTATTGTGTTTAACTGTATGTTTGTTTTTTATGGGGATTACACACTAGGTTTATGTAAACTCACCCTTTCTGTCTTATCTATACAGGTAATCCCCAGACATAGACGGATTGGTATGGCGAAAGACTCGACGGTGGCCACGATTATTAAACCTTATGATTTATGATTTATGATTTATGGTTATACTTTCATGGGTAATTTTTGATGTATTTTTGGGACTTTTGGACTTTGCTTAAATTTGGAATTTTATTTGGTTTTATGGATTTAAAACTGCTAGTTGTAGGAAAACTCGATATTTGGAAGTTAAAGATTTCTTTAGAACACACGATTGAATAAATTGTTTTAAAGCCTCTGCAAGGAGATACGTTTTAAACTATCTATTGAATGAGTTAAGCGGGTTTTTGAACTAATAAGAGGAAAAGACAAGTAATTAAACATGTATGGTTTTTATCGCGACAGCGTAGTTTTCAAACACCTTATCACGTGACATCGCCAGATTCGACCATAACGTCTGGGCCGAGTTTGGGGTGTTACAAATGGAAATAAATTTTCTTTCCATTTTTCCATCTCTCCTACCAAACATACTTATGAAAAGAAAAATAATATTTTTCATCCTTCTAGTTTTTTACACTTTCAATTTTCAATTTTAATTATTTTAAAATTATTTTCAATCCAATTACATTTTATATCATTAAAAATCATATTAATTTTATTTTTTGTGAAATTTCTTGAACTTTTTATGTATATAAATGTGACTTATAAAATTGTTTTAATTTTAATTCTATAGGTGAAGGTAAACTACACAAGTAGTCACTCAATTATAAGTGTACTTCTCTTTTGGTCACTTAAGTCTAAAAAAAATTCAATTGTAGTTACCAACATTATCAATGTTTGATATTTTAGTCACTTTTCCTTTAAATCATCAATGAAATACCGACTTGACCTTTTTATTCGCATAATAATAAAATTACCTTTCAACTTTGCACATTCTATCAATTTAGTCTTGATTTTAAAAGTTCAAAATAATTTTTTTAAAAATATTTAAAATTTATTTTTCAATAAAAAATACATAAGATTTTATAAAATATATAAAAATTATAAAAAAGAAAAGAAAAGAAAAGAAAAGAAAATATAAAAATATTTATAAATAAGTACCCATTTTCCTCTTTTTCTAACTTGGAAAATTTTCATTTACATAATTATTTTATAAATAAAACACTTTAAATATTAAATCAAATTCAAAGTTTTCCATTTTTTTCAACATTAACGACCACTGCAACATTAAGACATTGTTTATTACCCTTTTCAATGTTGGCATTATGTATCGATAGACTCAAAGAAATTATATTCAAACAAAAAAAAAAAGCTTTTGGGACTCAGGCAAGCTTAGTGAATTGAACTTAAATGAGAGTTTGAAGTAGAAGAAAAATGTAACGCCCTAATTTTCGGGAGTTTCGGGATTTTTGCAATTTTGGTGTGAACTTAAAACTTTGTTGTCTAGTTTTATAATTTATGCTTTGAGTAGGTTAGTGGGCCTTTAGAAGGCCCAAGCCCAAGTTAAAACCTGAAAGAATTTTGAAATTGTAGACTTTAAGAGAAGGGGTCTTGAGTGTGAGTGCTTTTAAGAAAAAAGTGGGTAATTTGAGACACAAATGAGCCAGTGGTAAGGTGGCTATGTAATGCCACTTAAAGCTTAGGAAAGTGGCGTGTGGAAGCTGTGCAAGGGTTTGGGTTCTAGTCCCATGGTAAGCAAGCTGTTATTTTATTTTATGCATGTGCAAGGCATGTGATGGATTCCAAGTGAAACTCTGCTGGGAAGAGTTTGAGGTGCTTATCGGATTGAGTCAAAAGGATAAGAAGTAGAAGATTTAGGAAATTTTTTGAATGGGAGCTAGTGGTGGCCGAATATGGGGCTCTTGAGGAAGCATTGTCGGTTTGGTCATTTGGTTTTGGCATAATCGGCTAAGGGTTGTTAGGGTGCTAGCCGAATGTTCTGGGGTTCTTGTGGGGTTGAGGTTCGGCATGTTTATGGTGGGTTAGTATCGATTAGGTAAGTCCCTAGAGTGCTCACACTTTTACTTCATTTTTCCTTCTTTTCTTTTCCCCTCTCCTCCCTCGTTCTAAAAGCCGAAAACACAAGTGGTAAAACTTTTGGGTACTGAATTGTCCAAGGTCGAACTCTCTCTTCTTCTTTTCTTCCTTTCTCCCCTACTTTCTTCTCAAGCCGAATTCATCTTTTATTTCCATTCTCTTCTTCTTTCATCTCCATCAATTAAAGTAGTCTCTTCTCAAAGCCTATTAGTCGACTACCAGAAAAGCGGAAACCGAAGCTGTGTTGTCATTTACTCCCTTGACTAAAACTTCACTCTCTTCTTCAACCCCAACTTCTTCAAAAACTGAACCTTACAACCACTCTAACCACCGTCGACATCATCTTTCCAACCCACAATTTCGAATCATCTTCTTCTTCTCACATCAAAGCTGAAACCCCTATATTCGCAATGATTCGGGAACCGAGCCTTTAGATCTCTTAGATCTATTCTCTACTCATGCTTTGGGTTAGATTTATAACAGATCTAGAATAGGAAGGTACTTAGGAGCGTTTTCGGGCAAGTAAGTCTTTGGTAAGTGGTTGAAACACATCTCATTCTTTACTTTGGGATTCAAGAAAAGTCGAAACCCCTAACTACTTAGGGAGGCTGTCGTTTTGGACTAAGGGCTTTACTAGCCTCTTTCTTTCGATTCTTTGTGTTTAGTGTGGATAAAAGACGATCGAACAAGAAGTGTTGGAGGCTAAGACCATGGGAGCAACTAGATTTAGATCTAGTTACTATTTTTGGCAAAGGTAAGTATTTAAGAAATTAAGGGGATGTTGGTCGAATGTGGTAGGTGTGAGTTAGATTGGTTTCATTGATTCGTGGTTGATAAGTGCAATCTAAATGACTGTAGGTTGATCGTTCGAAAGGTTCTACAGATCTCACAAATCAGGTGTTCAAACGACACCCACTAGTCGACTAGACTGGCAAAAGCCGAAAAGCTGAAATGTCAAAATTCTGGCATTTCATGGGCTTGTGAGCGTGAGAGTGCTTGTGGGTCGGTTTGATGAACTTGGGCCTTGAGGGGCTGAATTTGGGCCCAATGGGCTTACGGGCCCATATGGGTGAAAAGAGTGGTAAGTGGACCCTAGTAATTTGAATGTTAAGATTGCTAAAATAAATGTGGGAATGTGGGCTTAATGGACCGTAATAGTTAGTGGACACCGTAGGGCCCATTAGGGGTTTAGGGCCCGATAACTCTAATTGGACTAAATGGGCTAAATAAGTTGCCTAGATGATTTTTGGACTGTTAACAACTGAAATGTGCATAAAACCCTAAAAGTTGGTAAATTTACTGAAGTACCCCTTAAGGGTGGAAAATTACTATTTTGCCCCTAAGAGCAAAATGACCATTATACCCCTAGGGCTAAATTTGACTGAAATGCATGCTAAATTCAATCTATTCACTGTGTGCCATGACATATTATACTGTTGCATGGGATTGGGTTTTTGACGGAAGAAGTGCTAAGTGGGAATGCCACGTTTACTGTTAGGGGCTTTGCCTCATTTTATTGTTAGTGGCTTGGCCATGTTATCTGATTAAGTAGCTATGCTACGATTGTGGTGTGTAGGACTGGGTGAGTTGAGTTATTCCCCACATGGTGTGTAGGCCGTGCACAGGTGGTGTGTAGGGCTAGATTTGGGCTGGGCTTTGCATACATGCATAATTTCTGTTCTGTTAATGTAATGGGCCTAAGGGCCATACTGAATTCTGAATAGGGCTGAGGCCCAGTTAATACTATTTACTGAATAGGGCTAAGGCCCAGTTAATAATGAATCTAGATAGGGCTTAGGCCCAGTAAAGCTTGAATTGATTTGGGCTCTGGTTGGGTTTACTTTACATACTGAGTTTTCCAAACTCACCCCCTTCCCTTTCATCTGTATAGGTGATCCCTCAACTAGTGGACTCGGAGCTGGAGGGATTCAGAGTGGCCATGTGGATTGCATTTGGTTAACTTTTCTTAAGTTAGTATATTTTTAGTATTTTATTTAAATTATTTCCTTTTCGGTTCTGTTTGTAATAAGGCCGCTCTTAAGTATTTTAAATTGGTTTTCAATTCTTTTATTTAAACTTGCTTAAAATAGATTTACTTAGGCTGTGCTGGTTTTTAAGAAATTAAGTAACGATTTCAAAGTATACCACACGTATCAAATGGATAACGTAAAGACAAACAAGACTTTGAAATAAGATAAACTATAAACCGATAGTGGATAGGACTTTCGCCAATTTAAAAACCTGGTTTTCTTTCCAAACTTCCAACAACGGTTTTGAAAACTCACCCTAATCGTAACAACAAAGGAATGTGTTTCAACTCATCGTTGATGTGACACACCAGATTTGGCCATAACATCTGGGCCGGGTTTGGGGTGTTACAAAAAATGAAATTGTCAGAGGTAATAAAGATTAAAATGTGTGATTCCTAATTCTCTCTCTAACAAGACAATGGTTCTTTCAATGTTGGCACTACTGTCTAGCATTGTTCCTTAGTGTAACACCCCCTAACCTGGAACCGTCGCCGGTGGGGTTTAGAGGTATCACCTAACGACTCCTAACCTTCACCCAAATCTTTAGAACCTTAACAATACAAATAAAAGTTTATTCCTAAGTAATACCATGAACTTTTTTTTCAAGGTCGAATGCTATATTGATTTCATTTAGTCATAAAAATTTTAACTTGAATACATTTTTAGAAAGATATACAACCATCCACTTAACATTTATCTATTTAATCAAAAGAGTTAGGCCATGTTGGCATAGCCCGAATTACAAAGACTATTTACAATACTATGCACACAAAAGAAAGGCTATACATGCCATATTATGAACAACAAAATAAAAACTTCAAGAAGGGGTACCACACGATGAAGATAGGTGAGATGACTTCTATTAAATTCCCAAGCCCTCGATGGATAAGAGATCTAAAGGTAAGGAACAAGCAAATAAAATGGATGAGATTCCACTCAGTAAGTCATAAGCAATTAGTACACAATAAATAAAAAAATACAAAATTCGTTAGATGATGAGAGCCAACACCGAATGTATCAATACATATATGTATATATATAAATGTGTACAAACATATGTATCCCTAGGTTGAGAGGTGGCTAATATGGCTAGCACCCTCATTGCATCTATTTCATGTTCATATAACATGTACTACACCAATGATATTAATACACACAAGTCCATATTTTCCTTTCATAGTACGAATGCTTATTATTTATGAGCATTATCCTAGAACATACTTTCTAGGCAACCTCATGGGTCACATATCTCCTTAAGATGACTACATAAATCTATATGTCATTTAATCACTTTTATAGATCTACTTTATTAACCGCACACCAAGTGACTAAGTGACCAAATTAACGTGTATATTGCTTGATAAATTTTTGCACACAAAGTGCCATTCATTTCCAATTTGAACGCACACATAGTGCTGCCTATTATCACACACAATGTGCCCTTCATTTTCTAGCATAGACGCACACATAGTGTCTTCCATTTTCCAGCATATACGCACACATAGTGCTGCCCATTTCCGCACATATAATGCCTTCCATTTTCCAGCATATACGCACACATAGTGCTGCCCATTTCCGCACACATAGTGCCTTCCATTTTCCAGCATATACGCACACATAGTGCTGCCCATTTCCGCACACATAGTGCCTTCCATTTTCCAGCATATACGCACACAAAGTGCTGCCTATTTGCGCACACATAGTGCCTTCCATTTTCCAGCATATACGCACATAGTGCTGCCTATTTGCGCACACGAAGTGCCTTCCATTTTCACTCATTCTTTATTCACCAAAATAACATAATTAAGTTCTAAAAAAAAAAACACTATATAACCGATCACCAATAGCACACATAAACCAAGATGTTCCTTTTTTTTTTTAACTTATACACATTATTTGGTATTCATAATAACCGTAGTCTAAATGCTTAAAGACTTACCTGATTTCAGATGAACAATTCCAACCAGCTAGTCAACCACCTTGGCTTTTCCTTTTTCCGAACTTTGCTCCTTAGGATCTTGAATAAATTCAATAAATAAACTAATTCAATATCCCTCCAATTTATTTAACTTCAAATATTTTTATTTCTCAAGGAACATATATATACATTCGGAAAGCACAATGCTCAACAATTGGGATTAAAACCACATCTATTAGGGTCATTGGAATCATCTTCACTTATTATTATTATTATTTTAATTTTTTTTTCCATTCATAGCTTATCCTCCCTCCTAACCGTTCATTCAACCATGTTATTCATCAACAAAGCTAGGCATTATAAAATTTCTATCTTGGTAATTCTCAACTTCAAACATTTATAAAACTAAATCATGTGCTAATTTTTTTTTCTCAAGCTAAAATTCGGCTATTACCCCTTTTTAAACATTATAATTTAAACACGACTTGATATAATGCTCTTTAGGCGATTCTCATCATCTAATTTAGCTAAAATTTTTAATTGTTATCATGTTCAACTTATTAATTAACCATTTCCCAAGTACAAAAACACCAAATAGAAGTAACGGGATACACCTTCATAACCGAATGGTTAATTCCTCTATTGAGCTACCAAAATCACAAGGTGTTCAATTAAGCTCCTAAACCTTCACATTTTCTAAGTTTAACATCTAAATGCTCATTTTAATACTCCTAGTTCAAAACCTAAAAAAAAACTCTCATGTCCTTAACAAAAACCCAATGTATGGCCGAATGCTCTATACCTCATGGATTTGAAAATTCATTCATGGGCTATGCAAAGAACCTCATCCCCAACCTAATTCTAAAAATTTGAAAAAGAATTCCAAGAATTACCTACCAATTTCAACCATGAATGGCCGAATGCCCCTCCCTTTCTTCTTCTTCTACTTACGGCAATGGAAACAATAAAATAAAGAATGAATTTTTCTTTTGTCTTTCTTTTCTTTTCTTAATCTTTATTTTATGCATAAAATGATTACTTTCTTTTCCACTCAAGCAACTCACACAAACAAAATGACATCACCATCTAGTTGGCCGGCCATGTGTATGACTTTTGGGCAATTTGACATGCAAATCCCCACATTTAAGGCCATGTGATAATCGGTCCATTCAACATCTAACCACTACATTTTTAAAATTCTCACATAAGTCCATTTTGCTATTTTCACAACCGAATGACATAATTAATAAACCAAAATTTCACACCTGCTATTTCACATATATTAATTGTAGAATTTAGTATTTAATTCTTAAACACCTCGGTTTAGTGATTCCGAAACCACTTCCCGACTAGGGTTAAAATAGGGCTGTCATAACTCTACCCCTCTTTAGAAATTTTCGTCCCCGAAAATCTTATCGGTGAACAGATTTGGGTAACGTGTTCTCATTGAGTCCTCGAGTTCCCAGTTTGCTTCTTCGACTCCGTGTTTAAACCATAATACTTTAACTATCGAAATTTTCTTACTCCTCAATTCTTTCATCTCTCAAGCCAAAATACGGACTGGTTCTTCTTCAAAACTCAAATCCGACTGAATCTCAATTTTTGATGGGTTGATCATATGCGAAGGGTCGGATCTATATCGACAGAGCATAGAAACATGAAAAACATCGTGAATTCTTTCAAGATCGGGAGGTAAAATCAATCTATATGCAACTGGTCTGACCCGTTCTGAGATCTCGTATGGCCCGATAAATCTCGGACTCAATTTACCTTTACGGCCAAATCGGAGTAGTTTTTTTCCAAGGTGAGACCTTTAGAAATACTTTGTCACCAACCCGATATTTAATGTCTCTGCGTTTCAAATCTGCATATGATTTTTGACGATCCGATGCTGCTTTCAGATTATCACAAATTATTTCCACCCCTTTTTCGGCTTCCCTGATCAAATCAACCCTATATATCTTATTCTCACTCAACTCGATCCAAAACAGTGGCGTACGGCATTTACGACCATATAATGCCTCGTATGGTGCCATCTTGATGCTTGATTGAAAACTATTGTTGTAAGCGAATTCGATCAAGGGTAAGTATCGTTCCCCTGAGTCTCTAAACTCGAGAACACAACATCTCAACATGTCCTCGAGTATTTGAATAACTCGTTCCAATTGACCATCGGTTTGGGGATGGAAAGCGGTGCTAAAATGTAACTTAGTACCCAATGCTTCTTGCAATTTCTTCCAAAATTGCGATGTGAACCTCAGATCTCTATCCGAAATAATAGAAGTGGGCACCCTGTACAATCTCACGATCTGAGAAATATATAACTCAGCCAATTTATCAAGTGGGTAATCGGTACGGACTGGAATAAAATGAGCGGATTTAGTCAATCTATCAACGATAACCCAGATGAAATCTTCTTGCTCGGAGTCAATGGTAGACCAGATACGAAATCCATCGTAACGTGATCCCATTTCCACTCGGGTATCATAATCGGCTGTAACAATCCCGAAGGTACCTGATGTTCCGCTTTCACTTGCTGACATATCAAACATTTAGAAACAAACTCAGAGATGTCCCGTTTCATACCATGCCACCAGAATTGGCTCCTCAGATCATTATACATTTTTGTGCTACCCGGATGAATAGCCATTCTGCTGCTATGAGCTTCATTCAAAATCATTGAAACAATTTCTGAATTCTTCGGTATACACAATCGACCTCTAAATCTCAAACAATCATTATTGTCAATTCGAAATTCTGAGCTCACATTCATGGTACACTGCGTCCGTTTATCCATCAACTCACTATCAGCTTTTTGAGCCTCACTGATTTGTTGAAATAATACGGGTTTCGTTTTTAATTCTGCTATTATCACATCCTCAGTAGATATGGACAAGTGCACATCCATCGCCCGCAATGCAAAAAGTAATTTTCGACTAAGAGCATCGGCAACTACATTTGCCTTACCTGGATGGTAATCGATGACAAGTTCGTAATCTTTCAATAATTCAAGCCACCGTCGTTGTCTTAAATTCAAGTCTCTCTGAGTCATTAGGTATTTTAGGCTTCTGTGATCAGAATAAACGTAGCATTACTCTCCAAATAAGTAATGACGCCAAATTTTTAAAGCGAACACGATAGCAGCTAATTCAAGGTCGTGTGTCGGATAGTTTTTCTCGTGAGGCTTTAATTGTCTTGAAGCATACGCTACAACTCTACCTTCTTGCATCAGCACACAACCTAGACCGTTCAATGAAGCGTCGCTGTAAACTACAAACTCTTTTCTAGATTCAGGTTGAACTAACACTGGAGCTTCAGTTAAAAAGGTCTTCAGTTGATCAAAACTTTTTTGACATTCATCTGACCACTCGAATTTTATATCTTTCTGTAGCAGTTTTGTCATCGGTTTTGCTATCATGGAAAAACCCTTCACAAACCGTCTATAATACCCTGCAAGTCCCAGAAAGCTTCGAACTTCCGTAATATTCTTCGGAGGTTTCCAATCGAGTATCGCGGAGATTTTGATCGGATCAACTCGAATACCCGATGCTGATATAATATGCCCTAAAAATCTCACTTCTTTCAACCAGAACTCGCACTTATTGAATTTCGCATATAGCTGCTTGTCTCGCAAAATCTGTAATACTATCCTCAAATGTTCGGCATGCTCGGTTTCGTTGCGTGAATAAATCAAAATGTCATCTATAAATACAACCACAAACCGATCTAGAAACTGCCTGAAAATTTGATTCATCAAATCCATAAATACTGCTGGGGCGTTAGTGAGCCCAAACGGCATCACTAAAAATTCATAATGTCCATACCTCGTTCTAAAAGCAGTTTTAGGAACATCGGAATCTTTTACTCGCAACTGATAATAGCCTGATCTCAAATCAATCTTCGAAAATACTGAAGCCCTTTTCAGTTGGTCAAACAAGTCATCTATTCTCGGCAACGGATATTTGTTCTTTATCGTAGCCTTGTTGAGTTGGCGATAATAGATGCACATCCGCATAGTCCCGTCTTTCTTTTTCACGAATAAGACTGGTGCACCCCAAGGTGAAAAACTGGGTCGCGCAAAACCTCTATCAGTTAACTCTTGTAATTGAGATTTCAATTCCTTCAATTCGGTCGGTGCCATACGATACGGAGCAATCGAAATTGGAGTCGTACCCGGAACTAATTCTATGCTGAATTCAACTTCTCTAACAGGGGGTAATCCTGGTAATTCTTCAGGAAAGACACCCGGGTACTCACATACTACAGGCACCGTCTCAATCTTTCGTTCCGATACTCTGCTATCAAACACGTCTGCAAGGTAAGCTTCACACCCTTTTTCCACATATTTCCGAGCCAACACAGAAGATATCACCGTCGGTAACCCGTTCTGATAATTAGATTCAACTCGGATCATTTCACCATTCGAACAGCGTAAATCTATTATCTTTCGCTTACAATTCACTATCGCATCATGTACAGTTAGCCAGTCCATTTCGAGAATAATATCGAACTCGTCAAAGGGTAGTAACATCAAATCATCCGGAAAAACAGAAATCTCGAATTATCAGAGGACATTTCTTACATACTTTGTCAACTAAAACATATCGGCCCAAGGGGTTGGACACCCGAATCACATACTCAGTAGACTCAACAGTTAAAGTCTTACTGGATGCTAAAGTTTCACGCATATATGAATGAGTTGAACCAGGATCAATTAAAGCAAGTACACTAGTATCATAAAGAGTGAATGTACCAGTGATTACTTCCGGGGAGGATGCCTCCTCTCGTGCGCGAATGGCATAGGCCCTGGCAGGTGGACGTGCCTCGGATCGAACCGCTACATCGGAATTTCCTTTCTGGTTACTACTCCTGCCTCCTACGCTTCTTGGTGGCCTACCTCTAGCTGTTGCACCACTTGATCTTGCATTCTGTATCTTATTTCTTTCATCCGGTTCCGTGCAATCTCGAACAAAATAATCTCGCGAGCCACATCTATAACAAGCTCTGTTGATAGACTTGCCCCAACATTCACCCACATGTCGTCTACCACATTGCAGACACTCAGGTTTATCTTGTCTATTGCTGCCAACACTAGCCACCGAGGTAGCTTGAGAATCCACTGGAGGTCGTTCTCGAATAGAAATTCCCGCAGACGTTTTTGATCTAACACCGTCGTCTCTGGACTTCTTCGCAGTTGAGAAAGAAGCTTTACCCGCTGTTCTCTTACGGAAATCCCTAGCTTCGAATTCTGCTTTCTTCTTTTCTTTCCCGAGTTCCTTAGCTTTGCAAGCTCGTTCAACCAATACTACGAACTCTTTTATCTCGAGAATACCCACAAGCAACTTTAAATCTTCATTCAGTCCTTCTTCGAACCTTTTACACATGGCCACTTCATCAGCAACACATTCTCTTGCATAACGATTGAGTCTCACAAACTCACGTTCGTATTCGGACACAGTCATACGGCCTTGTTTAAGTTCAAGAAACTCTTTTCGCTTTCGATCAATAAATCTCTGGCTAATATATTTCTTGCAAAATTCCACCTGAAAGAAGTCCCACGTAATTCGTTCTTTCGGAACAATCGAACTCAAAGTTCTCCACCAGTAATAGGCTGAGTCCTGCATCAATGATATAGCACATTTCAGGCACTCATCGGGAGTGCAAGATAGCTCGTCAAAGACACGAATGGTGTTATCGAGCCAAAATTCAGCTTTCTCAGCATCATCAGTAGCTGTAGCCCTAAACTCTTCGGCCCCATCAGATTTTATCAACAGGGGGTTTATTCAATCTCGTCGGATCGGTAGATGCAGGCATCACAGGCACCAAGGGAGGATTATTTGAGTTAGGGGGTGGTTGAACAGCCGGATTTGTACGAGTATACTGGGTAAACCACTCATTTATTAGAGAAAAGAGAGTTTGTCTAACCCCATCCTCTTGATTACTCGCGGAGGGTCAAGAATCTACCGGTACTGTCCCTTGCACGGGAGCAGGTGCTATACTCTCAACATCATCCGCTAAGGCTCGCTCGGGATCAGGTTCCATTTACTAAACAAAATCAACAGTTTAACCATCAGAAGTCATCACCCTATCAATTACTCATAAATGGCATGTATAGCTAACTTTTCACGCGCTACGTTAGTCCTAAAATCACCTAAACCATGGCTCTGATACCAATCAAATGTAACACCCCCTAACCCGGAACCGTCGCCGGTGGGGTTTAGAGGTATCACCTAACCACTCCTAACCTTCACCCAAATCTTTAGAACCTTAACAATACAAATAAAAGTTTATTCCTAAGTAATACCATGATTTTTTTTTTCAAGGTCGAATGCTACATTGATTTCATTTAGTCATAAAAAGTTTAACTTGAATACATTTTTAGAAAGATATACAACCATCCACTTAACATTTATCTATTTAATCAAAAGAGTTAGGCCATGTTGGCATAGCCCGAATTACAAAGACTATTTATAATACTATGCACACAAAAGAAAGGCTATACATGCCATATTATGAACAACAAAATAAAAACTTCAAGAAGGGGTACCACACGATGAAGATAGGTGAGATGACTTCTATTAAATTCCCAAGCCCTCGATGGATAAGAGATCTAAAGGTAAGGAACAAGCAAATAAAACGGATGAGATTCCACTCAGTAAGTCATAAGCAATTAGTACACAATAAATAAAAAAATACAAATTCGTTAGATGATGAGAGCCAACACCGAATGTATCAATACATATATGTATATATATAAATGTGTACAAACATATGTATCCCTAGGTTGAGAGGTGGCTAATATGGCTAGCACCCTCCTCGCATTTATTTCATGTTCATATAACATGTACTACACCAATGATATTAATACACACAAGTCCATATTTTCCTTTCATAGTACGAATGCTTATTATTTATGAGCATTATCCTAGAACATACTTTCTAGGCAACCTCATGGGTCACATATCTCCTTAAGATGACTACATACATCTATATGTCATTTAATCACTTTTATAGATCTACTTTATTAACCGCACACCAAGTGACTAAGTGACCAAATTAACGTGTATATTGCTTGATAAAGTTTTGCACACAAAGTGCCATTCATTTCCAATTTGAACGCACACATAGTGCTGCCTATTATCACACACAATGTGCCCTTCATTTTCTAGCATATACGCACACATAGTGCTGCCCATTTCCGCACACATAGTGCCTTCTATTTTCCAGCATATACGCACACATAATGCTGCCTATTTACGCACACATAGTGCCTTCCATTTTCCAGCATATACGCACACATAGTGCTGCCTATTTGCGCACACGAAGTGCCTTCCATTTTCACTCATTCTTTATTCACCAAAATAACATAATTAAGTTCTAAAAAAAAAAAACACTATATAACCTATCACCAATAGCACACATAAACCAAGATGTTCCTTTTTTTTTTTTGACTTATACACATTATTTGGTATTCATAATAATCGTAGTCTAAATGCTTAAAGACTTACCTGATTTCAGATGAACAATTCCAACCAGCTAGTCAACCACCTTGGCTTTTCCTTTTTCCAAACTTTGCTCCTTAGGATCTTGAATAAATTCAATAAATAAACTAATTCAATATCCCTCCAATTTATTTAACTTCAAATATTTTTATTTCTCAAGGAACATATATATACATTCGGAAAGCACAATGCTCAACAATTGGGATTAAAACCACATCTATTAGGGTCATTGGAATCATCTTCACTTATTATTGTTATTATTTTAATTTTTTTTTCCATTCATAGCTTATCCTCCCTCTTAACCGTTCATTCAACCATGTTATTCATCAACGAAGCTAGGCATTATAAAATTTCTATCTTGGTAATTCTCAACTTCAAACATTTATAATACTAAATCATGTACTAATTTTTTTTTCTCAAGCTAAAATTCGGCTATTACCCCTTTTAAACATTATAATTTAAACACGACTTGATATAATGCTCTTTACCCGATTCTCATAATCTAATTTAGCTAAAATTTTTAATTGTTATCAAGTTCAACTTATTAATTAACCATTTCCCAAGTACAAAAACACCAAATAGAAGTAACGGGATACACCTTCATAACCGAATGGTTAATTCCTCTATTGAGCTACCAAAATCACAAGGTGTTCAATTAAGCTCCTAAACCTTCACATTTTCTAAGTTTAACATCTAAATGCTCATTTTAATACTCCTAGTTCAAAACCTAAAAAAAAAACTCTCATGTGCTTAACAAAAACCCAATGTATGGCCGAATGCTCTATACCTCATGGATTTGAAAATTCATTCATGGGCTATGCAAAGAACCTCATCCCCAACCGAATTCTAAAAATTTGAAAAAGAATTCCAAGAATTACCTACCAATTTCAACCATGAATGGCCGAATGCCCCTCCCTTTCTTCTTCTTCTACTTACGGTAATGGAAACAATAAAATAAAGAATGAATTTTTCTTTTGTCTTTCTTTTCTTTTCTTAATCTTTATTTTATGCATAAAATGATTACTTTCTTTTCCACTCAAGCAACTCACACGAACAAAATGACATCACCATCTAGTTGGCCAGCCATGTGTATGACTTTTGGGCAATTTGACATGCAAATCCCCACATTTAAGGCCATGTGATAATTGGTCCATTCAACATCTAACCACTACATTTTTAAAATTCTCACATAAGTCCATTTTGCTATTTTCACAACCAAATAACATAATTAATAAACCAAAATTTCACACCTGCTATTTCACATATATTAATTGTAGAATTTAGTATTTAATTCTTAAACACCTCGGTTTAGTGATTTCGAAACCACTTCCCGACTAGGGTTAAAATAGAGCTGTCACACTTAGTCCTTATCAAATTTGTTCAACACTAGGCATTGTTTTCATCCACAACCACCGACACCATTAAACCTAACTCTGAACTCCTTATCTTCCATAGTCGTGTCGTCACACCATTGAACTAGGAATCAATTGTGGGTTATTGACATGGACTTTCACCTACTAGGTCTCCAAGACCTCACCATCATCATTGATATATCCTTAATCATGCCTGTCCTTAAGCACAACCTCAAATGCAACAAACCTATTTTGGGCAACAACACGAAGACATTGATAGTATCTTTTCAACCTCAAGCTGTACTTTTTGATCAAACCTGAACATGATTGTAACGCCCTAATAATCTCAAAGTTCAAATTTGTTAAATTTAATTATAAGTTAAGAGCTGGGTTTAGTGGCTACAGGTGTTGGGTGTGTAGTGTAGGTCACAAGTTTGAGTCTTAGTGAGGGTAGTTTTGTTAGTCTTGTTTTGTTGTTGTTGTTTTAGGTGTAGTGTTTGAATTAAACTTTAAGTGGTGGTTGGATAAAGAAAGGAGTTAGGGGGTTAGTGGTTGGTTAGGTTTAGATTGTATTTTTCTTTTTAAAATTTTAATTAATTGTTTCTATTTTGTTTTCCCCAAAATTGGTGCCCTCTTTCCCACGTTCATTGCTTTTTCTCTTTGGTTAACTACTCCTTTTATGTTTTCCTTTATTATTCCTCCCTATTCTTTTGCTCCAAATCCAATCCAAGTGTTACCACTTGTTTCGATCGGTATTGTTGTTTCACACATCATCTTTTATTGTGCCAATTTCTAGTTGTGGTTTGATTTGGTAAGTTATTGGGGTAGGTGTAGTTCTATTATTTTTATGGTTGGTGAATAATTAGGGGTATTCATTATTTTTGTAATGGAAAGATTTCTTTTTGATGGTGTTATTCATTTAATGCTCGAATAAGGGAAAATAAAGAGGCTCGAAACTGTTGTGGACGTTGGGTAAATGATTCTACCAATCTAGTATAGTTGCAGTTGTTTGAATTTTCAATATGTTAGGAATATCGAGGTTTTTAGTTTCCTAAATGGAGTGCTCTTTTGGTTTAATTCACTGAAGTTTGGTGTTTTTAGGTACTAGTCGTCTCGTAAGGTAGTTCGGATCAAACTTAGACCAGATGTGTAACGAGAAACCCAAAAAATAGCGAATGATGAAAGCCAAAATTGGGGTTTGTCAATGCCACATGACTGTGTGTCAGGTTGTGTGGTAGGCTGTGTGTGACATATGACTATGTAACAGGCCATCTACGAGGCCGTGTGTGACACGCGTATGTGTGTAGGCCATGTGCCAGGCCATGTGGGCCCAAAATTTAAAAATTTTCCCCAGGGTCGCACATGTTGTTCTGATCGACTTTGGGCTTTCTGTAGGGTCGGTATATGGTTACATAAGTTATAAAGCATGAATTCTATTAATCTGTTAGTATGAAACTTGATGTAAATGACGTTCAAATTCATGTATTACGATACGATATATATGATTTTTTATGTATAAAGCATGTTCTACATCTATTATACGAGCATGTATGGTATGTATATTTTGGTATCTGTTATTTCTGTTTATGTCTGACTATGGGGTGGGATGTATATTATGTAGAGGAAGTGTAACACCCCTAACCCGTATCCGTAACTGGAATAGGAAACTTTGGAAATGATTTGGGACTAAACCAGAAACTTTGAAAAACTTTGAAAATTTTTCCTTGAAGATAGGGGCACACACTCGTGTGGCTTGGGACATGGCCGTGTGGCATGCCCATGTGGCTCACATGGCCATGTCTCCAGGGTTTGTGGCAGCCTGACTTGCAATTCAATAAGAAACAGAAGGCCACATGGCCTGGGCACACGCCTATGTGGCTAGGCTATGTGGTAACCTGATTTTTTCACAATTTAGAGCAATTTTCACACGGCCGTGTCACACGGTTATGTTGGGGACCGTGTCCTTCACACAGCCTAGACACACGGTCGTGCCTTAGCCCATATAGTATCCTGATTCACATTTTTATGACACAAGGGACACACGGCCACTACACATGCCCATGGGCTAACCATGTGTCACACACGGCCTAGACACACGACCGTGTGTCTACCTGTGTGGACGAAAATAGGCCTCCTTAAGGCCACCTTTCTCACCCTTTTTCATTTCCCTGCACTTAAACACAGTTTAACACCAATTCAAGCCAACCAATCACTCATTTTAAATCAAAACATGCATTCATTATAGTCAAAATGCAATACAAACTTCACACTAAGTTGGATGAATTATCATTGAATTTTTGGAAATTGATGCTCTTAATCCTTCTATTTCATGTTCTATCCTCAGGTGAGCATAGACAAGAGAAAAGAACGAAAAACAAGCTAAAAACAGAGAAAATGGGCCAAAGTGTGAAAACAACACGGCCTGGAAGTTCACCACACGGCCGTACCACCTAAAGTCTAACACGTCCCAACCCCGACAAGCACGGCCAGACCACACAGCCGTGCCACCATCAATAGGCCCGACCACGACCTGAGCCTCGATCCACACGGGCGTGGCACACGGGCGTGTCCCTATCATGAGAAAGCACAATTTCACTCGGAAAAGGCTACTTAGGGGCTAAGAAAGACACTTCAAAGCTCTATATAAAGACCCAAGGGGGAAACTACTAAGATATACTTTTTCTCCCACAAAAGAGTGCCTTATTTTCTTCCAACACAGAAAGTAGAAGCAAGGAATTACTCTAAAGGAAGCCGATTGATTCATTCCAGAAGCCGAATTCTTCCTCAAGACTGAAGATCTCCCTTCAATCCTTCAGGGGTTTTTGGATTCTTTATGTTTTGTTATTTTTATTCTTCTAAGATGTTTTCTTTTATAATCATGAACTAAATCCCCTAAATACTTGAGGGGGATGAAACCTAAGATAGATCTTGCTATTATTTTCTCTTGAATTATATGATAAATACTTGAATTGTTCTTAATTATGTTTTTAATTCCTAAATTGATATTTCTAGGATATTGATTTAAGTTGAATGTGCTTATGTAGAGGAGCAAAAGTCCCTGCATAGGAGTAGATCCAACACAATTAAGCGGAGTTGATCGTAATCCTAGATATAGGACGATAAAAAATTGCCGGATTAGGGTCAAACCTAATAAGGAAATCCATAGAAAGAGTTAAGGCAACACTAGGGTTTTAATTAGAAAGAGATTTCAATTAATCAACCTAGGGTTAGTTGTTTTTCGTCTCGAGAGAGATATTAACATCAGTTAGGGATTTTTACGGATCAAGTCAAGTAAATAAATCATCTAGTTCAAGAGTTGATAACAAGTGAAGTCTAGGTGGATTCTCTCTTGAGTATTGTCTAAATCATTCAGTTTTCCTAAAAAGTTTTCCCCCAATTTACTTTTTGGGCATTCTTAGCTTAGTCTAATAATTAGTTTAGTTTAATAAAATCCCTTTTTAATTTTAGGTTAAATAATAGAAAGAAAGTTAGTACTAGTACTTTTGGTTCCCTTAGGTATGATATCTCGGTCTTGCCACTAAGCTATACTACTATTCGATAGGTGCACTTGCCTTAAAATCATGATAATAGTTAGTTTCTGGTTTGATCATTATTATAAATTTTATTACTTCATATAACGTATATCAAGTTTTTGGCGCTGTTGCCGGGGAACTAAAATATTAAGAACACTCGATTTTTATTACTTTAGCCATTACTATTTTTATTTATTTTTAATTTTTATTATTTTTTTATTTTTATTTGTTTTAATTTTCTTTGCTTTTTCCCCTTCTAGGTATCTCTAGTTTATGACCAGAAGAAACCGAGTAGGACCATTACTTTTCGACGAAGATTTGGAAGCCACATTTCGTAGAAACCGTAGAGAGATCAAAAGAAGCCTACAGTATACAGAACAGGAAAAAGAACCTGAACCTACTAAAGAGATGGAAGCAAATCAAGACAATCTACCACCTTCCACGATAGCCGCAGAACCAGTGAACCAAAACAATGCTCCTCGTACTATGTATGATTATGCTAAACAAAATTTGGCTGGTACTTAATCTAGTATTATTAGACCTGCTATTGCTGCAAATAATTTTAAATTGAAACCTAACACTATTTAGATGATTCAGCAATTTGTTCAGTTTGATGGTTTACAGGTTGAGGATCCCAACTCTCACTTAGCAAATTTTTTGGAATTCTGTGATACTTTTAAAATCAATGGCGTTTCTAATGATGCCATTCGCCTCCGATTATTTCCTTTTTCCCTAAGGAATAAAGCTAAACAATGGTTAAATTCTCTACCACGAGGCTCAATCACTACATGGGAACAGATGACTAAACAATTTTTACTTAAATATTTTCATCCAGCTAAAACAGCTAAATTGCGTAATGATATCTTTCTTTTGTGCAAATGGATTTAGAGACGCTTTACGACGCCTGGGAAAGATACAAGGACCTATTGAGAAGGTGTCGTCACCATGGACTACCTTTGTGGTTACAAGTTCAAACCTTTCACAACGGTTTGAATCCTTCCACAAGACAAATGATCGATGCAGCTACCGGAGGAACAATCAACAATAAAACACCCAACGCAGCCTATGAGTTTATAGAAGAGATGTCACTGAATAACTCTCAGTGGCAAGTCATGAGGACAAAGCCGACAAAAGCTACAAGAGTTTTTAATATTGATGCTGTCACCATGCTTTCTAACCAGGTAGAACTTTTAAATAAAAAGATTGATAATTTTGTTGGTTCTACGCAGGCATACCTAGTGATGCAGTGTGACATAACCCAGGGAAATATGTTCCATTCAGATTACTCCTCCTATGGACATGGCATGGAATCTGAGCAAGCCAAATATATGGGTAACAATTCTAGACCTCAAAATAATCTTTATAGTAACACGTATAATGTAGGTTGGCAGAACCACCCTAATTTTTCATGGGGAGGACAAGGAAATCAAAGACAACCGCCTTCTTCGAGATTTCAACAGCCACCACCACAACTAGAGAAAAAGCCGAACCTTGAAGAGATGATCACAAAATTTATGGCCGCATCAGAAACCCGTTTCTAAAACACTGAGACGGCACTAAAGAACCAGCAAGCATCCATTCAAGGGCTCAAGAATCAAATTGGTCAACTTGCAAAGATGATATTAGAAAGACCATAAGGTGGACTACCAAGTAACACTGAGCCAAATCCTAGAGAACATGTCAAGGCAATTACTCTAAGGGATGGTAAAATGCTGGCTGAGCCTGAAAAGAAGCCTGTTTCAGAAAAGGTAGCAGAAGAGGAACCCAAGGAAAGTACTGCACCAGCACCTAAAGAATACAACCCGCCAATACCATATCCGACAAAGTTGAAGAAAGACCGCACAGATGCTCAATTCGGTAAATTTCTTGAACTTTTTAAATAGTTACATATTAACTTACCTTTTGTTGAAGCAATTTCGTAGATGCCAAAGTACGCAAAATTCTTAAAAGAGCTTCTCACAAACAAAAGAAAGTTGGAAGAACTAGCCACAGTGGAACTCAACGAGGAATGTTCAGCTATTCTCCAAAATAAACTACCAGCTAAACTGAAAGATCCAGGGAGTTTTACTATTCCTTACTTAATTGGTAGTTTAATCATTGAAAAAGCCGTAGCTGAGGTGCTAGTATGAACCTAATGCCCTACAAAATGTTCAAGCAACTAGGTTTAGGGGAACCAAAACCCACTAGGATGAGCATACAATTAGCTGATAGATCTGTTAAATATCCTAGAGGGATCATTGAAGATGTGCTAGTAAAAGTAGATAAATTTATATTCCCTGTTGATTTTGTTGTGCTTGACATGGATGAAGATATTGAGGTACCCTTAATTTTAGGACGCCCATTTTTAGCTACTGCTAGAGCTGTTATTGATGTAGGGGATGGTAAATTAGTGCTTAGGGTTGGTGAAGAAGAAGTTGTCTTTAAAATCTATGATGCTATGTGATTTTCTAGAGAACAAGATGATTCCTGTTACTTCATTAATGTTATTGATTATGTTATCCAAGATAATTTCCAGGAAATCACTTTTGAAGACACGTTGGAACTGTGTCTCATTCAAGGTGGGGAGGAAGATGAAGCCACCACTGAAGTAAAAGAAGTAATGAAGGAGTTAAACTCTAATGAACTTATCACAAGGCATATAAGTTATGAAAGTATTAAGATGAATGACGAACTGAGATAAAAACCCTCGATTGATGAGCCTTCTAAATTGGAATTAAAGCAATTGCCTAACCACTTAGAATATGCATTTTTGGGAGATAATTCTACATTACCAGTGATTATTGCATCAGATTTGAGTGCTAAAAAGAAAAAGGAATTACTTCAAGTATTAAGGGAACACAAAAAGGCTATAGCTTGGAAGATTTCTGACATTAAAGGAATTAGTCCTTTTTTTTGCACCCACAAAATTTTAATGGAAGATGAATATAAGCCATCGGTGCAATCTCAACGACGACTGAATCCCAACATGAAGGAAGTCGTAAAAGCCGAGGTAATTAAACTTCTAGATGCAGGCATTATTTATCCTATTTCTGACAGTTCTTGGGTAAGTCCTGTGCAGGTTGTTCCTAAAAAGGAAGGCATGACTGTGGTGTCTAATGACAAAAAGGAGTCAATACCTACAAGATCAGTCACTGGATGGAGAGTTTGCATTGATTATAGAAAGCTGAATGATGCAACTCGAAAAGATCATTTTCCCTTACCCTTTATTGATCAAATGTTGGAAAGATTATCAGGACATATGTATTACTATTTCCTAGATGGCCTCTCTGGTTACTTCCAAATCCCGATAGCTCTAGAAGATCAGGAGAAGACGACATTCACATGCCCATATGGTACGTTTGCTTATTGTAGAATGCCTTTTGGATTATGTAATTCTCCTGCTACTTTTCAGTGATGCATGTTAGCTATCTTTGACGAACTTGTGGAAGACATCATGGAGGTATTTATGGATGATTTTTTGGTTTTCAGTAATTCTTTTCAACTTTGTCTTAATAATTTAAAACATGTTCTGATAAGATGTGAAGAGACAAATTTAGTGCTAAAGTAGGAAAAATGTCACTTTATGGTTCAAGAAGGTATTGTCCTAGGACATAAAATTTCTAGTAAAGGGATAAAGGTAGATAAAGCAAAAATTGAAACTATTGAAAAATTACCTCCCCCTAATTTGATTAAGGCTATAAGAAGCTTTTTAGGACATGCTAGTTTTTATCGTAGATTCATTAAAGATTTTTCTAAAATAGCTAAGCCTTTAACAAAATTACTAGAAAAAGATGTGCTTTTCAACTTTGACCAGGAATGTTTAGAGTCTTTTAACACTCTCAAAGAAAAGTTAGTTAATGCTCCTATTATGATTGCACCTGATTGGAATCTGCCTTTTGAACTAATGTGTGATGCGAGTGATTTTACAGTAGGTGCAGTTTTGGGGCAATGAAGAAACAAGCACTTCCAACCGATTTATTATGCTAGCAAAACTTTGACAGACGCGCAAGCAAATTATACTACCACAGAAAAAGAATTGCTAGCCGTTGTTTTTGCGTTTGATAAATTTAGATCATATTTAATATTATCTAAAGTCATCGTTTATACTGATCATTCTGCTCTTCGTTATCTTTTAACTAAACCTGATGCAAAATCTCGATTAATAAGATGGATACTATTGTTATAGGAATTCAACTTAGAGATAAAAGACAAGAAAGGAGCTGGAAATTTGGCAACGGATCACCTCTCAAGATTAGAAAATCCACATCCCGGGGACTTTGATAAAATAAATGACTTGTTCCCTGAGGAACAACTCTTAGCCATAACAGAAGCTGTAGTCCCTTGGTTTGCTAATTTTGCAAATTACTTAGTCGCTAACATAACCGCAAAAGCGTTGACCCATTAGCAAAAGAAGCGATTCTTCGCTGATGTGAAAAATTACTTTTGGGAAGATCCTTTCCTTTTTTGTATTTGTGCAGATCAAGTCATTCGACGATGCGTCACTGAAACATAGGCATACAAAATTTTAGATCACTGCCATTCAAGACCAACAGGAGGACACCACAGTGGCACAAGAACCGTTCAAAAAATACTCGAATCAGGTTTTTACTGGCCCACCCTTTTCAAAGATGCCAACAGGTATGTGACCTCTTGTGATAAATGCCAGGGAATAGGTAACATCTCTCAACATAATGAAATGCCTCAAAACTATATACTCTCATGTGAAATATTTGATGTATGGGGTATTGATTTCATGGGTCATTTCCCCACTTTGTTTGGGAATAAGTACATATTAGTAGCAGTAGATTACATGTCAAAATGGGTGGAAGCCCAAGCCTTACCTAGTAATGATGCTAGAATGGTAGTACGTTTCCTAAAAAAACTTTTCTCTAGATTTGGAACACCTAAGATAATTATCAGTGATAGGGGTACTCATTTTTGCAATACTCAATTTGAAAAAGTTTTAAAAAGATATGGAATACACCATAAAACAACGACCCCTTATCATCCACAAACCAGTGGTCAAGTTGAAGTAACAAATAGAGAACAAAAATGCATTCTAGAGAAAACAGTAGAAACAAATAGGAAAGATTGGTCAAGAAAAGTAGATGATGCTTTATGGGCTTATAGAACTGCATTTACAACTCCTATAGGAACATCTCCTTATAGACTTGTTTACGGAAAAAGCTGTCTTCTGCCATTTGAACTTGAACATAAAGCATTTTGGGCTATTAAATTCCTAAATTTTGATTTTAAGCTTGCAGGTGAGAAACGACTAATGCAACTAAACGAGTTTGATGAATGGCGCTGTAATGCCTACAAAAACTCATGATTATATAAGGAAGCCACAAAGTGATGCCATGATAATCAGTTAAGGCAACCTAAGTAGTTTCAAACGGGCGATCTTGTTTTGTTATACAACTCAAGGCTTAAACTATTCCCTAGAAAATTTAAATCAAGATGGTCAGGTCCATTCACTGTTCGAACTGTCTTTCCATACGGCACAGTCGAGGTAACTCATCCAAACCACGACACTTTCAAGGTAAACGGCCATCGGATTAAACATTATAGAGGTGAGAATTTCAAGAATAATAGGGAGGAGCTTCAGCTTCAAGAACTCTCGAAGTAATACATACAAGTAGACTTGAGCTTAAACTCTAAATAAGTGCTTCTCGGGAGGCAATCCGAGCACTAACTTAGTAACTTTCTTTATTTCAATCTTCTAATACATCGACTAAACCTTTCGAATGCAGGATTTTAGGACTACACGGCCATGCCCACGGGCGTGCCTAAGGTCGTGTGGACATTTTGAATAGAGACACAGTCGTGCAACTTGGCCGTGTACAAGCAGGGTGAAATTTTCCCTAAGACACAGGCTACGACAAATCGCCACGGCCATACGATGTGGTCGTGGCCGATCTTATCTATCCAAGCATGGGCTTTGACAAAGTGCCACACCCGTGTCCCCAAACCATGGCCAACACTGTCAATTGAGACACAGGCTTAGACCAGAAGGACACGGCTGTGCGATACGACCGTGTGACTCAAACATGAGTGTGTAACATGCCCATGATCCAAGACTGTGGTCGGGTCTGTCAAATCAGACACGGGCGTGTGACACACTACACAGCCGTGGGAGAAGCGAACGTCGAAGGACACGATTGTGCAATACGGCCGTGTGCCTCAACACACCCTAGGTAAACGGGTGTGTGCCTCAAACCAGGCGTGCCAAAATCCTTGATTTTCAAACCACACGGGCAAAACCCAAGCTACACGGGCATGTGACATGCCCGTGTGACCCAAAAACCTATATAAACAGGCCACTATTCACCTTCTTCCCCAATTTAAACCCTAAATCCTCCCACCCAACACCCATCCTAGCCCTCATAAGCGCCGCTGACAGCCTCTAACGCTTCTCCACGACCGTGTCGTCCGTACCACGACCGTGCTCCACCCTCTTTAGTCATCTATTCGGTTTATTTTCCTTATTCTTCTCATTAATTTCTAACATTTTTATCTATATTTATTTTAATAACATGTTTTATTTAGTTTTTGCATTATTCTTGAGCAAGAAATTCATTGATTTAGCATGAACAATCTAGAATACTATAGATAATTCTATGATGCCACTTAAACTATCCTTTGCTTACCACTTTTTATTATCTAGATTAGTATTCACTTAGTATACATAAATATCCATGCCTTCATAATTTGTTAATATGCTTAGGATAAAAAAATGTATTACTTAGGTTAGTGAATCAACATTCTTAATATGTTTTGTTTCGGATAAGTATAAGAACTTATTACTATTCATATTGTCTTTTTAATTTAGTTTCAATTTTATGACTAATGCATGTCATTTTCCGTTTTGTTTTTAGGAATTATGTCTTCATCACGCGGTAAAAGAGCTGTCGCCCATACTTCAAAGAAACGGAAGGGGCCCAGTGGTTCATCGTCGAGACCTACTGCTGAAACCCGAAATCCATTCATCACATTCCCACAGAACTTCCAAGAGGAGTTATTCCAAATTCTACGAGCCCGCCCTCTAGGAGCCGGACGTTGCATTGACTGGGCCACCCTAGAGCGAGTCCAAATCACTGATGCTGTTCTGGCCCTACTGTCCATCGATCCGTGGGAGTAATTTATTAACATCATCGAACCCACCTACCTTGAGCTAACATTATAATTTTGCTCTACTTTTCATCTACAGGTGGTAATGACAAGCCATGATGACCCAGGCACCATTCAATTTCGTCTTGATGGATTGGTGCGCTAGTTAAGCGTCCCCGAATTTGGTATCACACTAGGACTCTATACAGATGAGTTCATAGCTGACGAGGACTTTCCCACAGTCCCCCGTCGCATCCATATCTCCCCAGTCAATTATTGGGACGCTATCATCCCGGAGCAGCCCACATATGACCCTAGTCACTCCAAGGCGACCGCCCTTGCCCCATCCTTGAGGTACCTTCATGCCCTCTTCACACACACCCTGACGGGCAGACGCGAGAGCACCGGTGTCATCAGCACACACAATGCCTACTTCTTATGGAGCATGGTGAACGCGCACATCATCGACCTCACTTTTTTCATCGCCCATGCCATCCAACACCAGACTGAAAGGCATGTAGGGGTGTTATATCTATGGGGCCGTACATCACACGGTTGGCCCGCCACTTTGGGCTGCTCAACACCATGGGCCAGACATCCGCATATACACTGATCGGCCAGATGTCCCCTCAGGGCATCCAGACTATGCTCCACATGAGGATGATCCAGTGCAGACCTGGAACCGACCCTCCACAGTACCGTCTACTCCCAGAGGCCGAGGACCCCGCGGACATTCCTGATGATGTCCCACCACCACCGGAGGAGGCGCTAGCTGAGCCACCACCCCCTCGCCGTTCAGTTCATGCGGCAGCTTCAAGCAGCAGTGCCTCACCCGATTCAAGCAGCAAATCTTCCAGCACCTAGACCATATCGATGCTACTCTGCAACAGATATGCTAGCACCTTCACATCATCGTACCGCCACCATCGTGGGACCCATATGAGGATTAGGCCTTCCTAATCCTCTTTTCTTATCTTTTATTTTCCTTTTTATTTTTTCTTTTATTTTATTTCATCTTATCTTTTTCATTATTTGAATTTTAGTATTTTTAGAACTAAATTTATTTTCTTTCTTTATTTTTATTATTTCATAGCAGCTATCCCGTAACAAACATATTCTGTTAATCCAAATTCCCAAAAAATGATAAGTGCTTTTGCAGTTTCGAAGGAGCTCTACAGCTCAAATAAAAAATCTAAAGGGAACCTTGCTTCAACCTCACACAGTTGACACAGCTAAAGCCTACACTTACAACACGAAAGCTATGGACAAACGAACGCTACTACCACCGGAGTATCCATCTCTGCACCTTCCTTTGTCCCAGACACTCTATATGCACCACCACCTCATAAATTTATCTAATTTAGGGAGTTTCCTACCTTTCCCTATCTTATGATCTTATGCTTCTGTTGCTACTAATGTTTCTTTGTACATTGAGGGCAATGTACATCTTAAGTGTGGGGAGGGGGGAACTTACTTTCAGTCATTACATTTTCTTTGAAACACTTGAAAATTTTTAAAACTAACATTTTGCATTGTTCTCAAAATTTCGAATTCTCACTTTCACTCTTTGCATTATCTTCAATCTACTATTAGGATGAATTCTGATTGAGTTATAATTTTTATTGATATGTTGAGAATTAAGACATAGGTGCTTATGCTTTGATTATTCCAACTTTAAAACACTAGGGAATCAAGCATGATAAGTTGAAATTTTTGAGAATTTAAATTTTTTCTAGGCTATCTTCCCTAATTTTAAGTGTTATCTTGAGATTTGAAATTCACAGGATTGACATCAAAAGCCATAATTCTGGTGAGATTTTTGAGCCTTTTGAGCATATATTCCTTCGTGCTCACTTTTATTGTTGCTTTGAGTGAGTTAATGCTAAGTTGTTATTCTAGAACTTACTTCGATTATACATGTCGAGAGCACATCATTCGATTTGATACACCAAAATGATAAAGGCACCTAGGATGTAACCCACTTACTCCATAAAAGCCTACCTCCATAAATTAACCCCTAGTGAACCCTGTTAAGCCTAACAACTTATTTCTTTGACTCACCTCCAATATTAACCCATACCCTATTTTTGTTGAATTCCATTCAATTACATTGAGCCCTATTTTTGTCGAGATTCGAGTTGAATTATTATCTAGCTTTATTCTTTTTTCCAGGTTGTAAAGTTGTAAATATTCAAGTTATCATATTTGATTTAGTTTTGTTCTTAAAAAAAAGAAAAAAAGTGTATATACAGTTAATTCAGTTGTAATTCATATTTCAGTTATAGTTTAACATTTTTGCATACTTCTACCAAATTCAGAATGATCATAAGACTTAGCTCTAGAAATATGTTCTAGTGATAGAGATTTTTCTAGCTAGATGATTTTTCAATTCAATCTCGATTCTAACCCTCTTTTTCAGCTTGTGACAACACCCCTAACCAAAGCCCCATTACAACCATTTAAAGACCTTTTGATCGATGTATCATATCAATCTATAGTGGTGGAGATTTGATTTTCTTGCAAGCCTATGGTAATAACTTTTCAGGTTGACTAAAGAGTGCTTAATTCTTGAACCCTAAACACTTTGAGTGGATAGAATGAATCTTTAGTAAGGATGTCAAATCTTTTTAATTTTGATTGAGAGGTAATTACTTAGAAGAAGGGAGAAACCCTATGTTTCACTGATAAAATTTTCAACTTAGAGTGATTTAATCTTTAATGTTCTTCTGATTGAATTTTCATTGTATGACTACTTGTGAATTAGTTTGAAACATTATTAATAAAGATTATGAGTTGAGAAGAAGGATTCTTAATTGTGGGTTGAGATTTTGCTTGAGGACAAGCAAAGGCTTAAGTGTAGGGGTATTTGATAAACGACAAGTTATACATGTTTTTACCTCATGCTTAGCTTAATTTCTGGATGAATTATCATTGAATTTGTGGAAATTAGTGCTCTTAATCCTTCTATTTCATGTTCTATACTCAGGTGAGCATAGGGAAGAGAAAAGAAGGAAAAACGGGCTGAAAATGAAGAAAATGGGCCAAAGTGTGAAAACAACACGACTTGGAAGTTCACCACACGGCCGTGTGACACGACCGTGCCACCTAAAGTCCAACACAGCCCAACCCTGACAAGCACGGCCAGACCATACGGCCATGCCACCATCAACATGCCCGATCACGGCCTAGGCCTCGATCCACATGGGCGTGGCACACGGGCGTGTCCCTGTCATGAGAAAGCACAATTTCACTCGGAAAAGGCTACTTAGGGGCTAAGAAAGACACTTCAAACCTTTATATAAAGACCCAAGGGGGCAACTACTAAGATATACTTTTTCTCCCACAAAAGAGTGCCTTATTTTCTGCTAACACAGAGAGTAGAAGTAAGGATTTACTTCAAGGGAAGCCAATTGATTCATCCTAGAAGCTGAATTCTTCCTCAAGACTAAAGATCTCCCTTCAATCCTTCAGGGGTTTTTGGGTTCTTTATGTTTTGTTATTTTTATTCTTCTGAGATGTTTTCTTTTATAATCATGAACTAAATCCCCTAAATACTTGAGGGAGATGAAACCTAAGACAGATCTTGTTATTATTTTCTCTTGAATTATATGATAAATACTTGAATTGTTCTTAATTGTGTTTTAATTCTTAAATTGATATTTTCAGGATATTGATTTAAGTTGAATGTGCTTATGTAGAGGAGCAAAAGTCCCTGCATAGGAGTAGATCCAACACAATTAAGAGGAGTTGATCGCAATCCTAGAGATAGGACAATGAAAATCTGCCGGATTAGGGTCAAACCTAATAAGGAAATCCATAGAACGAGTTAAGGCAACACTATGGGTTTTAATTAGAAAGAGATTTCAATTAATCAACCTAGGGTTAGTTGTTTTTAGTCTCAAGAGAGATATTAACATAAGTTAGGGATTTCTACGGATCAAGTCAAGTAAATAAATCATCTAGTTCAAGAGTTGATAACAAGTGAAGTCTAGGTGGATTCTCTCTTGAGTATTGTCTAAATCATTTAGTTTTCCTAAAAAGTTTTCCCCCAATTTACTTTTTGTGCATTCTTAGCTTAGTCCAAAATTAGTTTAGTTTAATAAAATCCCCTTTTGTTTTTAGGTTAAATAATAGAAAGAAAGTTAGTACTAGTACTTTTAGTTCCCTTGGGTACATATCTCGGTCTTGCCACTAAGCTATACTACTGTTCGATAGGTGTGCTTGCCTTAAAATCGTGATGATAGTTAGTTTCTGGTTTGATCATTATTATAAATTTTATTACTTCATATCACGTATATCAATGCCATATAAATCAAAAGTTAATAGCCCAAAAACTACCAGAAAATGTCTGGGCAGTGTAATTCTTGGTGTTGATCCGATCCTCCGTATCCACGTTAATCTACAAAACACATTAAACACATTCAAGTAAGCTTATGAAAGCTTAGTAAGTTCATAGGCATGGAACATTGATCTTATCGAACATGTCATGATAATTTTACAATAAATAATTTCACTAATTTCTCCTATCAACCACAAGTCAAAAATAAATTCACTTGGTTGGATTCAATATCATTTGTTCATCAATTTAAATCTTTTGGGCCCATTTGTCACTGACCACTCTTAATCAAATTAGGGAACGATTACGGAAATTGAGTACTTCATTTTCACTTTACCATAGTATAACTATGGTTTTACACCTGATCACTTATCACTTTCTGAAGCCATAGTCCCACTATGGTTTTACATGAATCACATTTATTCTTGATCAGATAAGTATAGTCGAAGCTATAACTTATCACTTTCACTTGTACTTGATCAGATAAGTGTAGCCGAAACTATCACTTATCATTTTCTCTTATACTTGATCAAATAAGTGCAGCCGGAGATATCACTTATCACTTTCTCTTGTACTTGATCAGATAAATGTAGCCAGAGCTATCACTTATCACTTTCTCTTGTACTTGATCAGATAAGTGTAGCCGAAGCTACCACTTGTAACTTTATCACTTGATTAGAAGTACCCAATTCTGACATTCCGCTCAATTGATCATTTATCCAAATTTTTGCATTTTCATTTTGTTCACAATTTAACAATAAACATATCTCATCACACATTATATAATTCATAAAATGAACATTTAATCACTAATTTCAACCATATGAACTTACTTGGGCTAATTTGCATAAGTCGTGAAATTCAGGGACTAATCGGCTACTTTTTCTTTTCCACAACTTGCTTTGGGTTCTCGATCTATAATTGTAAAATCATTCACTTATTAGCATTGATTTCACTTTCACTCTATCTCACACTTTATGTCTTTAAATTCTTAAAATTACACTTTTATCCCAAACTTTACAGTTTTTGTAATTTAGTCCCTGACTAATTAACCCATCAATAGAACCTTTTCTTCTCAATTAACACTTTTCCTAGACATTTTAAGTTACTTCACAACCATTGAAATTTAGAATTTCCACATAAAACCCTAACTTCAAGCTCTCTTATAATTAGGTCCCTAATTATTCACTTTCTATTCAATTCTTTCAATAAAATCAACAAATAAACCAATTAAAGCTTTAATTCCATGCTAAATCGTCATATACTTCAAGCACATATTCATAGCAACTTTAAATTTCTTTCATGAAATCAAAAACAAATGAATTCAATAAGTGGACCTAGTTGTAAAAGTTACAAAAACACAAAATTTTCAAGAAATAATCAAGAAATGAACTTACTTGCAGTAAAAAATATGTAAAACCAGCTTAAAGACTCTTTTAATGGCTGTTTTCAGCTGATGAGGATGAAGAAAATTGAAGAAATCTCTAGATTTCCTATTAGGTCTTAGATTTTTTTGTTTAATTTTGCCGAAATGACCTTTTTGCCCTTAGTTCACACTATTTTTCTGCTAATTTTTCACCTAACCGTCCAACCCATATAGGCTTTGGGGCAATTTTCCTTTTAGATCCTCCCTCATTTGGCCATCATGATATTTAATCGTTTCCCATAGTTTTACACTTGTTACAATTCAGTCCTTTTTATTCAATTAACAACTAAAACATTAAAATTTCCTAACGAAACTTTAGTACTAACTTATTAACACTCCATAAATATTTTTATAAATATTTATGGATTGGTTTAAAATTCTGAGGTCTCGATACCTCATTTTCAATTTTAATTATTTAGTATTTATTTTTAAAATACTATTCGTTATTTCAATTATTTTCCTAACTTCACATTGAACTTATACTCACTCAATTAATAATATTTTCTACTTATTTGTCAGATTTAGTGATCTCGAATCATTATTTCGACACCACAGAAAATTCAGGCCATTACAGGAAGTGTTTTGAAAAAGGCGATATTTCGCCCACTATACTGGTTGTAACACCCCTTAGTCGGGTTCGATGCCGGAACCGAGTACGAGGCATTACCAGACAATATTACAACCAAACATACAAAGTCGAGCCATAAAATTTTGTTCCAAAATAAAAATTTTTCGTAATATATCATACAATCCTTAAAAGGGGCCTACGAGGCCCAAAATATAATTTGGGAGTGATCCGGGACCAAACCAAGAACTTAAAAAAATTTTGAAAATTTAGGTCAAAAACAGGGCACACAACCGTGTGAGACAGGGACACACCCGTAGGGGTAGGCCGTGCGGTCACTCACGCTCGTATCTCCTACCTGCGTTGAATTTTTGGAAAATTACTTTTCATTTCAAACCTATAGCAGTTTTCACATGGCCATGTACACGCCCGTGTCATTGGCCAGTGTCTTTCACACGGCCTCAACACGCCCGTGCTCTCTCCCAGTGTGAAAAACTAGGGTATTTTTTACGACATCAGCTTGCAATTTTTGTTACATGGCCACGGGACACGCCCATGTGACTAGGCCGTGTGAGGTCCTTATTCTCAAAAAATTTCATGTAAGGTTCACACGCCCTACACACATGACTGTGGTGGTTGGCCATGTGGCCTTAAGTGAGGCTATTTTCCAAGCCATCCTCTGCCCCAAAATAGATACAAACTTTACCATTGTTGAAACCACATACCATACACGTTTTTAGGCATCTAAATAACCTCACTTAACCATCAATCATCCATTTCAACTTATCCACACACAAACACACCAAGCATTCCATAAACTACCCAAAGGATCCATAACTAAACCAATATTAATATTGGCCATGTCACATGGCCTTAATTACAAAATGACTTATCAAATGACAATTGCCACAATATAGCCAAACCAACATGACACTTACAACATCACTAAGTCCCTATACATGCCATAGTCTAAAAGAGTACATTTACAATACCAAAAGAATGTTGTGGATAGTGTGAGTGATCCTCCGACGCTTCCCAATCTCTGAGCTGGCTTGACTAATCTATAGAACAAGGAGAAAAAGAAAGGAGTAAGCTTTAGGAAGCTTAGTAAGTCTATATGGAAATAATTAACATCATACTAACTCTATAAATCACCAAAAATTCATATCATCACATATTAACTTAGCACATAACCTTACCAATATCATATACATACCAAACACATCATTTACATAATTCTCAGTTCACATGCACCTATGCACACATGTACACTCGCTCACATTTTCACTGGCTCATAAATACACCTACACTTTCACATCACATAACCACACAAATCGCTTTTAGTAAGCTTCTCCCGTTGAACACTTCAAAATAACATTCAATACTCGATTGCTTCAGTGTATAGCTCCACCAACACATAATCCGGCTCTCGTGTACACATGGTGAACTCTCGTTATCACCCATGTGACCTAGCCATTAAATCCTGTAGCTCTTGTGTCTACATGGTGCCCACCACTCAGATCACAGGTACGACCTAGCTAAACATAACATAGCTCTCGTGTCTACATGATGTACACTCGGTAACATACATGCGATCTATCTATTTTAAACCCGTAGCTCTCATGTACACATGGTATACACCTAGTATTATGCATGTGACCTAGCTACTCATGAAATTATCATCTCGTAGCTCTCTTGTACACATGGTATACACACCGAATAACACATGTGACCTAGCTACCACATATCATCTCGTAGCTCTCTTGTACACATGGTGTCCTACCCTCGGAAACACACGTGACCTAGCTACACATTATTCGTATCTTTCTTTTTTTCGAAGGTTCAATCGGGAACACCAAAATTTCCATAATTCACCAAATTATAGAAGTTATCCAACATTACCCCTAACATACAATAATTTATATTTATGGAATTAAAACCAATGTATTACTTACATATAAACTTACCTCGATAACAAAATTTGATGATTTACAATTTAGTCTGAAACTTTGCACTTGCCTCGGTCAAGGTCGATTCCTTGATCTTCTCAATCTATAACGACACATTTAACTCATTTAATCACTACATTATTCAAAACAGCCCAAAATCTTCCTATAGCAAATTTTACAATTTGACCCTTAACTTTCTCAATTTTACACTTTAGTCCCTAGGCTCGGTTTATGATTCTCATTCAATTTTCATGCATTTCAAGCCTAGCTAAACCACTTTTCCTCATATAACACCCTCCAATTGCTATCATTTCACAATTTATGCACACCACATTTCATTTTTTACAAATAAGTCATTTTCACTATATTCACAAAAATCACCTAGTAGAAGTTGTTCATCACACTTTATACTTTCGTATTCTACCACTAGCCATCAAAATACATATATGTCATTCATGGGTAAAATTTTCAACATCAACCCTAGCTTGAAATAGTGGTAGAAATAGCTAGAGCAAGTTACGAGGATTTCAAAAATACGAAGGACATCAAAAATAGGGCTAAAAATCACTCATTATGAGCTTGAGAAGTGAAAGAAACCCTAGCTATGGTTGCTTGGTAGGTTCAACCAAGGGAGGAAGAAAGATGGACAAAATTTTGGTTTACTTTCCCTTTTTATTTCTTTTATTAACAAATGACCAAAATGCCCTTCATTAAAAACCTTTAGTATTCCATCCTTCCTTGGGTATTTTGTCCAAACAAGGTTAAAATGGTTCAATTACCATAAAAGGACCTCTAAATTAAATCTCATTTCAATCAAGTACCTTTATGGATTAAAATCCATATTTTTTACCTATTGCAATTTAGTCCAACCTATCAAATTCGACATACAAATAATAAAATTCATGCACTAAAATTTCACATAATTATTCAAACACCCAATAAACATCAAAACTCAATCGAAAAAGTATTTTAGACTTTGGATTCATGGTTTCAAAACCACTATTCCGTTTAGCCCCTAATTCGGGCTGTTACAACTCCCCCTTGAGGGATTTTCGTCCCTGAAAATCTTACCAGTGAATAGGTTTGGGTACTGTTTCCTCGTAGACTCCTCCAGCTCCCACGTAGCCTCTTCCACACCATGCTTTTGCCATAATACTTTCACCAAGGCTATACTTTTTTTTCTTAACTATTTAACCTCTCGAGCTAAAATCTTAATTGGCTCTTCTTCATATGTCATCTCTAGTCGATTAAGATTTTGGCGGTAACTCTAGCTCCGTCATAACATTGACACATGAAACACATTATGTATCTTCTCCAATTCTGGCGGTAATGCCAACTGATATGCCACTGGTCATATTCTTTCTATAACCTCATACGGCCTAATGAATCGTGTACTTAATTTGCCCTTCCGGCCAAATCTCTACATTTTCTTCCATGATAACACCTTCAAAAATACTTTATCTCCAACCTGAAATTCAATCTCCTTTCTCTTCAAATCAGCATAAGACTTTTGTCGGTCAGAAGAAGTTTTCAAACAATCTCGAATTATCTTCACTTTTTCCTCGGTCTCCCTAACCAAATCAACACCATATACCTGTTGTTGTAGGCAAATTCTACCAAAGGAAGATACTTTTCCTAACTACCCTCAAACTCTAAAACATAACACCGAAGCATATCTTCAAGAACTTGTATTACCATTTCGGATTGGCCATCAGTCTGCAGGTGAAATGCGGTACTAAAATTCAATTTTGTACCTAACGCCTCTTGCAACCTCTTCCAAAATCTCAAGGTGAATCTCAGATCTCTATCCGATATAATAGAATGGGTACTCCATGTAATCTCACAATTTCAGCAATGTATATGTCAGCCAATTTATCGAGTGAGTAGTCAACACGTACCGAAATAAAGTGGGCTGACTTCGTCAATCTATCAACAATGACCCACACAACATCTTTCTTTTTTAGTGTCAAAGGCAAACCTGTTACAAAGTCCATCGTAATTTTGTCCCACTTCTACTTGGGGACCATTACAGGTTGAAGTAAACTCGAAGGTACCTGATGCTTAGCCTTCACTTGCTGACAAATTATACACCTCGTCACAAACTCTAAAATGTCCCTTTTCATACCCAGCTACCAATACAGTTTCTTTAAGTCATTATACATCTTAATACTACCGGGATGCACTGATAAACACCCACTATGTGCCTCACGCAAAATTTTCTAAATCAACTCATTATCTTTTGGTACACAAACTCTATCATGAAACATCAAGCAATTATCCAGACTTACTCGAAAATCAGAGTCACCACTTGTTTCACACTGAACTCTCTTGAAATGCAGTTCGCTATCATTCTTTTGAGCTTCACAAATCTGTTGAAGAAACAATGGTCTAGCCCTTAACTCGGCTAATATGGAACCAACGTCAAATAATGTCAAACTGGTGTTCAAAGCTTGTAAAGCATACAATGATTTTCTGCTTAAAGCATCCGCAACCACATTTGCTTTCCTACGATGATACTCAATTACTAGCTCATAATCCTTTAACAACTCAAGCCACCTCCGTTGTCTCAAATTCAACTCCTTGTGATTCATCAAGTATTTCAAGCTTTTATGATCAGTAAAAATCTACCATTTCTCACCATACAAATAACAGTGCCAAATCTTCAAAGCAAAAACAATGGCGGCCAACTCTAAATCACGTGTCGGGTAATTCTTTTCATGTGGTTTTAGTTGCCTTGAAGCATAAGCCACCACCTTGCCTTCTTGCATCAATACGTATCCAAGGCCATTCAGTGACGCATCATTATAGATCACAAACTCTTTCCCCGACTCGGGTTGCACTAACACAGGTACCTCGGTCAACTGTACTTTCAACTAATCAAAACTTTGTTCACATTTTTCAGTCCACTCAAATTTAACATTCTTTTGAAGTAGCTTAGTAATAGGAGAAGCAATTATAGAAAAACCCTCAACAAAATGTCGATAATATCAAGCTAGACCTAAGCTAACCGCCGTCATATTCTTTGGCGGGTTCCAATCAACAATCGCTGAAATCTTGCTCGGGTCAACCCGAATACCATCACCCAAAACTATATGTCCCAAGAATCCAACTTCATGGAGCCAAAACTCACTCTTGCTAAACTTAGCAAATAACTTTTCTTCCCTCAGAATTTGTTGCACTGCTCCCAAATGCTTGGCATGTTCTAACTCATCCTGAGAATAGAACAATATATCATCTATGAATACCACCACAAATTTATCCAAATACTGTCGGAAAATCCATTTCATTAAATCCATAAACATAGCTGGTGCATTAGTTAAACCAAAAGGCATGACAAGAAATTTGTAATGTTTATACCTCGTTCTAAAGGCGGTTTTCGGCACATCGAATTCCTTAACCCTTAGTTGGTAATAACCAGATCTCAAATCAATATTAGAGAACACCGTTGCTCCCTTTAATTGGTAACAAATCATCAATTCTAGGAAATGGATACTTATTCTTGATAGTCACCTTATTGAGTTACCTATAATCGATACAAAGCCTCAATGATCTGTCTTTCTTCTTTACGAACAATACCGGAGCACCCCATGGAGAAAAACTCAGTCTCACAAATCCTTTGTCTGTCAAATCTTGCAACTGAACCTTTAACTCTCTCAATTCAATCGTAGCCATCCTGTATGGAGCAATGGAAATAGGTGCAGTCCCGGGTAACAAGTCAATGGCAAATTCAATTTCTCTAACAGGGGCAACCAAGGTAACTCCTCTAGAAACACGTCTAGAAATTCACAAACTACTGGTACGGATTCAAGTTTCAATTCTAACACCTCAGTATTTAGTACATATGCTAGATACGCTTTACACCCTTTTTCATACATTTTTGAGTAGTCATACAAGAAATTACCATCAGCATCTTACCCGACTCATCTGTTCCAACCCAAAGAATTTAACCACTTTCACATTTTAGCTCAAGAGTTTTCCATCTACAATTTACCTTGATATCATGTAATGCTAACCAATCCATGCCCAAAATAACATCGAACTCATCAAATGGCAACAACATTAGATTAGCCGAAAAACAGTATCATTGAATCAGCAAAGGATAATTCCTACAAACCTTATCTACCAGCACAAATTTGCCTAATGGGTTCCACACTTTAATCACAAATTTAGTTAACTCAACAAGCAATTTCTTACTATGCACCAATTTCATGCAAATATAAGAATGAGTGGAGCCTGGATCTATCAATGCAATAACATCAGTATCATAGAGTGAGAATGTATCGGTAATCACGTCAGGAGATGAGGCCTCCTCACGAGCTCGCATAGCATAAGCTCTACCGAGTGTTCTCGTCTCAGATCTCACAGCTATATATTTTGCTATGCTTTTACTACTGGTTCCACCTCTGACGTTCCTCGACGGTCTACCCTTACTAGTAGTGTTACTCCTTCTAGCACTTTGAAATTTCTTATCTCCCACTTTCTCTGGACAATCTCTAACAAAATGATCTAGGGAACCACATTTGAAACAAGCCCAATTAGTTCCCCAACATTCACCAGTATGTCATCTACCATAATTCTGACCCTCAGGTCTATCAGATCCAACATTACCCACACTGGCCATCGATGTAGCCTGGACTTTAGAACCTAAATATGTTTTACCCCGATCTCGATGTGGATACCCAGCTGAAGCTGTCATTCGAGGATTTGTTTCTTTAGACCTCTTTGATTGAGATTGAAAGGACTTACTCATTGACCTCTTCTGGGCATCTCAAGCCTCTATAGCAGCTTTCTTCTTTTCTTTATTTAACTCCTCCGCTTTACACGCTCTATTGACCAACACCACAAATTCTTTTAACTCTAGAATTTCCACAAGCACTTTGATTCTTCATTAAGTCCGTCTTCAAACCTTCTACACATCATTGCCTTGGTAGAAACACACTCTGGGGCATATTTGCTGAGCCTAACGAACTCACATTCATACTCAGCTACCATCATCTTACCTTGCTTCAGTTCAATGATCTCCTTCTGTTTTTTATCAACAAATCTCTATCTCATATATTTCTTTTGAAACTCTTCCAAGAAGAAATCCCATGTCACTCTTTCCTTTGGGACCACTGATATTAATGTTTTCAACCAATGATAGGTTGAGAATGTTTTCAACCAATGATAGGTTGAGTCTTTCAGTAAAGATATGACACATTTTAAACTTTCCTCAAGTGTGCAAGATAATTCATCAAATACTCATATGGAATTTTCGAGCCAGAATTCTGCCCTCTCTGGATCATCATTGACATTAGCTCTAAACTTTTCGGCCCCTTGTTTACAGATTTTATCCACCAGAGGTTTTGTCAATCTTACAATGTCAGCACCCTGTGGGGCTACGGGGACCGATTGAGATATAGGCAGGGGAGGAGGGGGTTAAGCATTAGGATTTGCTCTAACAAAATTAGTATACCAGTCATTCATCATTTGAAGAAAGGCATCCCGAGCCTTGTCTCCTTGATGTAGAGTCTCATGTCTACTTTCTACAAGCGCGGTCCCTTGCGTGGGAGCTGGTGCATTACTAGCAGCATCATCAGCCGTAGCTCGTTCGGGATCCATTAGTATATAAAAAACCAAAACAATGTGTAGAAAGGCCAGGAGTTACCACACTATCACAATATATCTATGGCATGTATAGCTAGAGTCACACACAATACTACGGTAGTCTGAGAACTGACTAAACCATACTTTTGATACCATTAAATGTAACACCCTTTACCTGGGCTCGATGCCGGAATCGAGTACGAGGCATTACCGGATAATATTACAACCAAACAAACAAAGTCGAGCCATAAAATTTCGTTCCAAATTAAAACTTTTTTGTAATATATCATACAATCCTTAAAGGGGGCCTACGGGGCCCAAAACATAATTTGGGAGTAATCCGGGACCAAACCAAGAACTTAGAAAAATTTTGAAAATTTAGGTAAAAAATAGGGCACACGTTCGTGTGAGATAGGGACACGTCTATGTGGGCAGGCCGTGTGGTCACACACGCCCGTGTCTCCTACCCCTGTCGAATTTTTGGAAAATTACTTTTCATTTTGAACCTACAGGGGTTTTCACACGGCCGCGCACATGCCCGTGTCATTGGCCTGTGTCTTTCATAAGGCCTCAACCCGCCCGTGCTCTCCTCCTATGTGAAAAATTGGGGTATTCTGTTTATGACGTTAGTATGCAATTTTGGTCATACGACCACGGGACACACGCATGTGACTAGGTCGTGTGACGTCCTTATTCTCCGAAAATTTCATGAAAGGTTCACATGCCCTACACATATGACCGTGGAAGCTAGCCGTTTGGCCCTAAGTTAGGCTATTTTCCAAGCCATCCTTTACCCCAAAACACATACAAACGTCATCATTTCTGAAACCACATACCATACACGTTTTTAGGCATCTAAATAACCTCATTTAACCATCAATCATCTATTTCAACTTATCCACGCAAAAATACATCAAGCATTCCATGAACTACCCCAAAGGATCCATAATTAAACCAATATCAATATTGGCCAAGTCACATAGCCTTAATTACCACAATATAGCCAAACCAACATGACACTTACAACATCATTAAGTCCCTATACATGCCACAATCTAAAAGAGTACATTTACAATACCAAAAGAACGTTGTGGATGGTGTGGGTGATCCTCCGACACTTCCCGATCTCTAAGCTAGCTTGACTAATCTATAGAACAAGGTGAAAAAGAAAGGAGTAAGCTTTTAGAAGCTTAGTAAGTCTATATGGAAATAATTAACATCATACTAACTCTCTAAATCACCAAAAATTCATATCATCACATATCAACTTACCACATAACCTTACCAATATCATATACATACCAAACACATCATTTACATAATTCTAAGTTCACATGCACCCATGCACACATATACACTCGCCCACATTTTCACTGGCTCATAAATACACCTGCAATTTCACATTACATAACCACACAAATCGCTTTTAGTAAGCTTTTCCCGTTGAACCCTTCAGAATAACATTCGATACTTGGTTGTTTCAATGCATAGCACCACCAACACATAATCTAGCACTTGTGTACACATGGTGAACTCTCGTTATTATCCATGTAACCTAGCTATTAAATCCCGTAGCTCTCGTGTCTACATGGTGTCCACCACTCGAATCACATATGCAACCTAGCTACACATAACATAGCTCTCGTGTCTACATGATGTACCTTAGGTAACATACATGCGACCTAGCTATTTTAAACCCGTAGCTCTCGTGTACACATGGTATACACCCAGTATTACGTATGTGACCGAGCTACTCATGAAATTATCATCTTGTAGCTCTCTTGTACACATGGTATACACACCGCATAACACATGTGACCTAGCTACCACATAGCATCTCGTATCTCTCCTGTACACATGGTGTCCTACCCTCGGAAACACACATGTGACCTAGCTACACATCATCCGTATTTTTTGTTTTTTCGAAGGTTCAATCGGGAACACTGAAATTTCCATAATTCACCAAATCATAGAAATTATCCAATATTACCTATAACATAGAATAATTTGTATTTATGGAATTACAACCAATGTATTACTTACATATAAACTTACCTCGATAACAAAATTTGATGATTTGCAATTTAGTTTGAAACTTTGCACTTGCCTCGGTCAAGGTCGATTCCTTGATCTTCTCAATCTATAACGACACATTTAACTCATTTAATCACTACATTATTCAAAACAGCCCAAAATCTTCCTATAGCAAATTTTACAATTTGACCCTTAACTTTTTCAATTTTACACTTTAGTCCCTAGGCTCGGTTTATGATTCTCATTCAATTTTCATGCATTTCAAGCCTAGCTAAAACACTTTTCCTCATATAACACCCTCCAATTGCTATCATTTCACAATTTATGCACACCACATTTCATTTTTTACAAATAAGTCATTTTTACTATATTCACCAAAAATCACCTAGTAAAAGTTGTTCATCACACTTTATACTTTCGTATTCTACCACTAGCCATCAAAATACATATATGTCATTCATGGGTAAAATTTTCAACATCAACCCTAGCTTGAAATAGTGGTAGAAATAGCTAGAGCAAGTTACGAGGATTTCAAAAATACGAAGGACATTAAAAATAGGGCTAAAAATCACTCACTATGAGCTTGAGAAGTGAAAGAAACCCTAGCTATGGTTGCTTGGTAGGTTCAACCAAGGGAGGAAGAAAGATGGACAAAATTTTGGTTTATTTTCCCTTTTTATTTCTTTTATTAACTAATGACCAAAATGCCATTCGTTAAAAACCTTTAGTATTCCACCCTTCCTTGGGCATTTTGTCCAAACAAGGTTAAAATGGTTTAATTACCATATAAGGACCTCTAAATTAAATCTCATTTCAATCAAGTACCTTTATGGATTAAAATCCATATTTTTCACCTATTGCAATTTAGTCCAACCTATCAAATTGGACATGTAAATAATAAAATTCATGCACCAAAATTTCACATAATTATTTAAACACCCAATAAACATCAAAACTCATTCGAAGAAATATTTTAGACTTTGGATTCATGGTTTCAAAAACTCTATTCCATTTAGCCCCTAATTCGAGCTGTTACACTAGTAGCCCAGCTGCAAACATTCTGAAAAGTGTCATGTCGATAGTTAGTGGTTGGTAGGGCTGAATGGGCCTTTAATACCTTATATGGTATGTTGGGATGGCTGAAAATGGTGTGTAGCAGATGGGGTAAGATTGTAATTTGAATATGACTCTGATTCTGTATGAGACATTCGTCAGTATTTGTTCTGCTATGTATTAAATATGTAATTCTGTTTCTGTTAAGTTACACACTAAATTATAAAAGCTCACTCTTTGTTTTACTATCACTTTTAGGTAACCCTTAGACTTAGATGGGTCGGTGCGACGGGAGCTCAAATATGTCCATAATTCTGTAACTCTATTTGCTTAAATTTGACTTATTTAAAAATTCTAATTTTAGAGTTTTGTAAAATTTTAGACTGTCTGGAAATTTTGGATTGTTTTTGTTTTGGATTTTTATTTTGGACTCTAGGCATGACATACTATAAAACAACTTTACCAAAACAACTGTTTTTCTGTAATCAACGATTTTCGAAAAAACAAACTCAGTTTTCCAAAATACAACATTCTAAGAAATTCTGCTGCAAAATATTTGATTTATTTAGAAATTATAAATAAATGACGGTTTTAATTGAAAAGGTATGACCAACATGATTTCCTAATAAAATAGGATTTTTGAGTAACAAAGATTCACGTTATTTTTAATAAATGAAAGCCAGATTTCAAACCATTTATCGTAATCACTCCAGATTCGACCATTATGTCCAGGTCAAATTTGGAGTGTTACATTTAGTGGTATCAGAGCTAGGTTACAAAACTTGGGCTGTAAGAATTTTGGGTTCAAATTTGTATTTTTTTGAGTAAAGTTTTTTTATAAATTTGAAAAGTAAGCTTGTGGAGTACCAAGTTTTTTTATAGCCGTGGTACTCGTAGGCACAATGAGTGCCATAGAGGGACTCGAGCTAAGTTGTCCTCGATAGGTAGTATGCCCAATCTAGATACGAGAGAGACACTGGCTACACCGACTGCTGAGACTGGGTCCCAAAGTAGCTCGGTTAGGGATAAAACTTTGTTCCAAGCCATGCTTAGAGTGTTGGAATAAGTTGTTGGGCCCTATTTTGGTTCTGGAAGCTGTGGATCAGTAACTGAACGAATCTGTTCTACCGGCACTGAGTTATTTAGGGCATCATTAGAGTCGCCTCGACTATGGCCAAATACTGTTTGGAGTCTACCGAGAGGATCATGAATGATATTGACTGCATCCCTGAGCAGAAATTGAAAGGTACAATATCTCTACTTCGTGATAAGGCATATTAGTGGTGGTTAACAGTTGAGGAGCGTACTTAGCCAAATTGGATTACTTGGGATCAATTTAAGAGTGCATTCTAGATTAAATATCTGAGGGCGAGTTATGTGGATGCTCATAGATGTGTGTGTATGAACCTTACCTAGGGGGATAGGACTGTGACTGAGTATGGGGTCAGATTTCTGAGACTGAGCTGTTATGCTCGTGGGATGGTGTCAACTAAGTATGAGAAATGTGTCCATTTTGACGAAGGATTAAGGGATAACCTGAGGGTTCTGATAGCTCCATAGAGGGAGCAGGACCTTTTCGTCTTAGTGGACAAAGCAAAGATCGCTAAGGATGTTAAGCGCATTCAACACGAGAATAGAGACCATAAGAGGGGTAAGAATAAGAGGGATTCAGAACCCTCTAGCTCTGTTTAGAGGCCTAAGAAACGGGTTAGATTTGATAGGCTGTCGAGAGTTGGGGTTCCAATTACTTCTACTGTGGCTTAGTCATGTGGAGACTATGGTAGACCCATTCGGGGGAATGTTAAAGGAGTTTGGAACATGTCCGTGTTGTGGGTCGATAGAGCACCGTATCAGAGATTTCTCACAATGTTATTATCAGATGCAATCTCAGCTCCTGGATTTGTTCATCCTTAGTGGGCAGTTCAACAACCGCTTAGGGGCTGTGGTCTGGCTAATGGTGATAATGGTATTGGTAAAGGGTGGAAAGCACCGGGCAGAGTTGCAAATCAGACAGAGGTGAGGTAACCTACATTCGTTTATGCTGCTAAACGTCGTGAGTATAGGAATGTCATAGATGTTATTTTCGATACTTTCTTTGTTCATATTATCCCTTATTTTGCACTGATAGATATAGGGTCAACATATTCATATGCAGTTAGCTGTGTTACTAGAAACTTGGTGATTTATATTAAGAGCACTTCCGGTGAGATTACTGTACTTAGTTCGTTAGGTCAATCTATTCAAGTTAGTAGACTGTATAGGAAAGTACCATTGGAGATACAAAGGATTATGTTTCCGACTGATTTGATGGAGCTACCATTTAGGGAATTTGATCTTATTCTAGGAATGGACTGGCTTGTAGAACATCGAGTCAGTTTGGATTGTGCTTCTAAGATGGTAGTTTTAAGATCAGAGGGTGATGTGGAGGTGGTTATGAGCAGCGAGCATTGGGATTACTTAACCAACATGATTTCTACTGTTGTGGCTAGAAAACTAGTTCAAAAAGGGTGTGAAGCGTATTTGGCTTTTGTGAGTGATTTAGCTTCTGTGGATTCGTCAATTGGGAACATCCAAACAGTTAGAGAATTTTAAAATGTTTTTCTGAGGAATTATGGGTTTGCCTCCGTATCTGAAAGTTGAGTTTGATATTAAGCTTCTACCGAGTACAACACTGGTGTCTATCGCTCCTTATCGTATGACACCGAAGAAGCTTATTGAGTTAAAAGCTCAGCTTTAGAAGCTCATTGGTCATGGGTTCATTCGTTATAGTGTGTCTCTGTGGGGGACACCATTGTTATTTGTAAAGAAAAAGGATGGTACCATGAGAATGTGTATTGACTACCGTTAGTTGAATAAGTTAACGGTAAGGAATAAGTATCCACTTCCAAGGATCGATGATTTGTTTGATCAATTTTCCGGGGCTTTATTGCTTTCCAAGATAAATCTTCATTTTGGGTACCATCAGCTTAAGGTTAAGGAAGTTGATGTCTATAAAACTGCTTTTAGAATGCATTATGGGCACTACGGGTTCTTAGTTAAGCCCTTTGGTTTGATGAATGTTCCTGCTACATTCATAGGTCTTATTAATCAAGTTTTTTAGTCGTACTTGGATTAGTTCATTGTGGTCTTCATAGAAGACATTTTGGTATACTCTAAGACTGAAGATGATCATAATGAGCATCTTCGTAAGAAATAGCTCTATGCTCAGTTGAGCAATTGTTAATATTGGTTGAGGGAAAACTTTTCTGGGGCATGTCGTTTCTGCGGAGGGGATCCAAGTTGGTCTTAGAAAAATTGAAGCTATGCTTGAGTGGAAATAGTTTAGGAATATTTCTGAGATCCACAACTTTCTTGGGCTTATGGGTTATTATCGAAGGTTTATCGGGGGGTTCCTTTTTATAGAAGCTCCTTTGACTAAGCTATTGCATTAGAACGCCTCTTTTGTTTGGACTGATGAGTAGGAATCGAGTTTTAAAAAACTCAAATCTATTTTGACTCAAGTTTCTATTTTGATACAACTTAAATCCAGTAAGGAGTTTGTGGTATACAAGGATGCATCACATGTCAGTTTGGGTTGTGTTCTGATCAACATAGAAAGGTAGTGGCTTATGCATCTCGACAGCTTAAGTCACACAAGGGCAACAATCCGACACACGATCTTAGGTTAGTTATAGTTGTTTTCGCCTTAAAGATTTGAAGGAACTATCTGTATGGTAAGAGGTGTATCATTTATACCGATTACAAGAGCCTTAAGTATGTCATTAAATAAAAGGGGTTGAACCTTAGGCAACGTAGATGGATCGAGTTGCTTAAGGATTACAACTGCACGATTGAGTATCATGTCGGTAAGGCCAATGTTGTGGCCAATGCTCTTAGCCGTAGGGCAATATATGATTTGAGGGTGATGTTTTCTTGCCTAATTGTTTTTGATGATAGGGGTCTGTTAGTCGAGTTACAAGTTAAGCCGGCTTGGATTGATCAGATTCGAGATAAACAGTTGTAGGATGATTCTTTGGTTCTGCGATTCCATTATGTGGAGGATGGTACTACGTCTGATTTTGGGCTGAATAGTGATGGGGTTTTGTGTTTTCGCGTATGGGTTTGTGTACCAACTGATTCTGATTTGAGGCAGTCCATTTTAAGGGAAGCGCATAGTAGCCCTTACGTTATTCATCCCGGTGGAAATAAGATGTATCGGGATATGCACAAATTGTACTGGTGGCATGGTTTGAAATGAGAGGTAATAGACTTTGTTTCTCGTTCCCTAACGTACTAGCAAGTTAAGGCTGGGCACCAAGTGTCTTCGAGTTTGCATCTACCTGTTAAGATTCCCTTATGGAAATGGAAACGTGTGACTATGGACTTCGTTGGTGGGTTACCCTTAAAACCTACTAAGAAGGATTCTATGTGGGTCATCGTGGATCAGTTGACCAAGTCTGCCCATTTCATTATTTGGACAGATTACTCTCTTCAGAAGTTGGCTAAGTTATCTGTCTCAGAGATTGTGAGACTTCATGGGGTACCAGTCTTAATTATTTTTGAAAGATATCCTAGCTTCACTACTCAATTTGGAGAAAACTTCATGAGGCTCTGGGTTCATGGTTGGACTTCAGTACTACATTCCATGCTCAGACAGATGGTCAATCTGAGAGGGTGATTCAGGTACTAGAATATATGCTTTAGAGTTGTGTGATCAATTTCTGAGGTAGTTGGGAGGATTTTCTACCATTATTTGAGTTCTCCTACAATAACAGCTTCCAGTCCAGTATTCAAATGGCACCTTACAAGGCCCTGTATGGTCGTAAGTGTCATACTCCATCATGTTGGATTGAGTTGGGTGAGCGACAAGTTTTGGGTCTTGAGTTGGTATCTGAGACTGAAGATAAAGTTAGACTAATTCAGGATCGTCTTAAGGCAATTTATTATAAACAGAAGTCCTATGCAAATCTGAAAGGGAATGACATTGAATACTCTGTAGGTTAATATGTGTTTCTTAAAGTGTCTCCAGAGTTAGATCGTACCCACGATGTGTTTCACGCCTCAATGTTGAGGCGGTATTGATCAGACCATATCATATTGTTTCAGTTGAGGAGATTGAGGTTAGACTGGATTTGACATTTGAGGAGGAGCCTGTTCAGATTTTGGATCGAGACATTAAGATCTTAAAGAGGAAATTTATAACGTTAGTGACTGTTCTATGGTGAAATCATGGCATTGAAGAAGCCACATGGGAACCTGAGGACCTGATTCGTCAACAGTATCCACATTTATTTAACTCAGGTAAATTTTAAGGTCGAAATTTCTTTTAGGGGGAGAGTTGTAATGCCCCAAAAATCTCAAAGTTCGGATTTGTTAAATTCAATCATAAGTTAAGTGCTGGGTTTAGTGGCTACAGGTGTTACGTGTGTGGTGTAGGTCACAAGTTTAAGTTTTGATGAGGGTGGTTTTGTTAGTCTTTTTTTTTTTTTTTGTTTCAAGTGTAGTGTTTGAATTAAACTCTAAGTGGTGGTTAGATAAAGAAGGAGTTAGGGGTTAGTGGTTGGTTAGGATTAGATTTTATTTTTCTTTTTAAAATTTTAATTCATTATTTCTATTTTGTTTTCCCCAAAATTCTTACCCTTTTCCCTACATTCATTTTTTTTCTCTTTAGTTGATTATTCCTTTTATGTTTTCCTTTCTTCTTCCTCCCTATTCTTTTGTTCCAAATCAAATCCAAGTATTACCACTTGTTTCAATCAATATTGTTGTTTCACTTATCAGCTATTATTGTGTCAATTTCTAGTTATGGTCCGATTCGATAAGCTTTTGGGGTAGGTGTAGTTCTATTATTTCTATGGTAGGTGAATAATTGGGGGTTTCATTATTCTTGAAATGGATAGATTTCTTTTACATGGTGTTATTAGTTTAATGCTCGAATAGGGGAAATTCAAGAGGCTTGGGATTGTTGTAACACCCCAAACCTGGCCTAGACGTTATGGTCGAATCTGGCGATGTCACATGGATTGGATTTTGAAAAGCCACATAGTTTGCATAAAAACTAAATTGTTAGTTAAAACAATTCATTCATTCTTATTCATGTGAACCTAGAATTGTTAGTAAAATAATTACTTGCCAAAATATCACTTATTGCGGAAGCTTTAAAAACCGTTGTATTTAAGAAAATCGTTCAAGATTTTAAGAAAATATTGCTTCTAGTAAAAATCCAAGTTTTAAACTAGTTTCGCAGTCATAAAAACATAAATGCAATCATAACAAAAAATAATGAATACAGTCCATAAAGTCCAATTAATACAAAATTACCGAAATCAAATCTAAATTTTAAAGCAAAATCATAATCAAGAATAGTTTGAATAGATGGTCACCATCGAGTCTCCTGCTGCACTGATCTGCCTAAGTCTAGGATTACCTGTACAGAATAAACAGAAAGCAGTGAGTTTACATAAACTCAGTGTGTAACCTCACAGAAATAAGCATGCATAAAATCAAAAAATCAGAATCAGACAGATACAGATTCAGGCTGAAGCCCATTACGGATACAGAAGTAGATTTGGGCCTAAGCCCGTCTTAGATACAGATATAGATGTGCAGACAGAATTAGAAATCAGATATCAGATATCCTACCCCCATCCTCTATACACCATCTCCGTCCATCCCTACACACCATGTGGGGTTTAAAACACCCACCCAGCCTTACACACCATGTTGTACTGAATGTAGCACATATCAGATATATTGCAGCCATGCTGCCAGATAACAGGCATAAATTGCATTTTAGATCACTTCCTCCAATATACATCATCCCACCGCAATGACAGATACAGTAATACAGAATCATACAGATTAATCATGCGCAAAGATAGATATATAATGCCAATACAGATATATGTATCAGATAGGTGAGACATGCATGATAATAACATGCTCAGAACATAATAACAGTCATTTAGATCATACAAATTAGGGTCTAGTTAGCCCTTACCAACCCTACAGTAGGCCCACAGTCATTTGGGATGACCTGTGCAACCCTAGGGAAAAATTCAGATAAATAGGCCCATACACCCATATGGCTTGCCCATGTGGGCCTATATGTCTAGATTGGCCTTGCCCATGTGGATCACACGGCCTAGCCCAGAAATCCACACGCCCGTATGGACTACCTGTGTGGGCCCACATGCCCGTGTGGCTTACACGGCCAAACTGGTCATTACACAACTGTGTTTTATCTACGGTCTGGCCGTCGTCGTTCACATAGTCATGTCATCGGACACTGCCTACCAAATGGGCGACCACACGCCCGTGTGGCATCAAGAGAAGGGTTTTTGGCTTTTCTTGAATCATTGTTTTCTGTGTTTTTGAGAACGCACCTGGTACTTTTTCAATCTAATTGCAACCACGAGGAATCCAAAACCTAAAAATTTGATATTCCAATGCCCAAATTTAGTGACACTAACGAAACTTAAATGAAAAACAACGAGACATTCAACCTTCAACTATCAAAAACCTTACTGTCAACAAATCAAAATCGCTAACACTCAATTCTCTACAGAAGTGCCAAACGATTCCTGCCCTTCGCCTAATCCACAAGAACCAAAAACAACCCCATTTTACAAAACTAACCACGAAACACTATGATAGTAGCAAAAATAGTTACTTATCGAACGAGCGCATTTAATTGTTGAATAAGAAGGAACAAATTAGAAAAGAAACGAAAACAAAAGGGAGAGGAAGAGTCTAGAAAATAATTTCACCAGAGAGGTGAGGAGAGAACGTCAAAAAATTGGGGAAAAGAGAGAGAGAGTGCCCAAAATTTTGAGAATAAAATCAAAATAATCTTTTGATAATTCTCCTAACGTCCCACTAACCCCTCTATCACAACCACTACAAGATTTTAATTCCACTAAAACTCTTTCTGATAACCGAGCAAAAATAAAAACCTACGCTTACACTAAGATTTGAACACAAGACCCTATAGGTACACTTACATACACTCAACCATCAGACCTGCAGGCCAATTCTGATATGGTTTCACACATAATTTAACATAAACCCACTGAGCAAGGATGAGGCTTAAGTCAGAAAAATACCAAAATTTACCAAAGGTAAGACCTAAACTTGGGACCTCACACACACACCTTGAACACTTAACCACTGAAGTAGATTGAGATTTGTGTCAAATAATTATAGAAACATATACAAATATTTTGGGGCATTACAACTCCACCCCTAAAAGAAATTTCAACCTCGAAATTTACCTGATTAGAACAGATGAGGATATTACTGACGCATCGAGTCCTTAGTTTCCCATGTGGCCTCCTCAGTGCTATGATTCTACCACAGCACCTTCACTTATGGAATGAAATTTTTTCGTAGAAATTTACATAGTGATCCAAAATCTGAATCGGCTCCTCCTCAAAGGTCAAATCCAGTTTAACCTTAATTTCCTCAACGGAGACTATATGAAATGGATCAAACCGGTAGCGCCTCAACATTGAGACGAGGAACACGTCATGAATACGGTCTAACACTAGAGGTTACAATACATCTTATTTCCACTAGAATGCATAGCGTAAGAGTTACCATGCGCCTCCCTTAGAATAGATTGTCTCAAATCTGTATCCATCAGTCCTCAAATTTGACCTCGAAAACACAAAACACCCTCATTATTCAACCTAAAATTTATAGTGCTGCCACTCTCAACCTGATGGAACCATAAACCAAGAGACTTATCCCCCAACTGTTTATCTCAAATCTAACCAATCCAAGTCAGTTTGACTTGCAGCTTAGCCAACAAGCTCCCATCATCAAACAGACTAAGTCGAGTAAACATTGCTCTCAGATCGGTCATCACCCTACGGTTCAATGCATTGACCACCACATAGGCCTGACCAGGATGGCACTTAATGGTACAGTCATAGTCCTTGAGTAGCTCAATCCATCTACGCTGCCTAAGATTTAACTCGTTTTGAGTAAAGAGATACTTGAGGCTCTTGTGATCAGTTTAGATACCACACCTCTCACCATACAGATAGTGCCTCTAGATTTTCAATGCAAAGACCACAACAGCGAGCTCGAGGTCATGCGTCGGATAGTTTCCCTCGTGTATCTTAAGCTGATAGTTTCCCCTCTTGCATCAAAATACATCCCATCTTAACGTGTGATGCATCACTGTAAACCACAGATTTTTTACTGGGTTCAGGCTGTGTCAGAACAGGAGCCTGAGCCAGAGTAGACTTGAGCTTTTGAAAGCTTGACTGTTGTGCATTAGTCCAAACAAATGGAACACCGTTACGTAGAAGATTAGTTAGCGGGCAGCAATCAAAGAGAAACCCTCGACAAACCACCGATAATATCCTATTAGATCGAGAAAACTACGGATTTCATTTACATTCTGAGATTGTTTCTAATCCAGTATAGCCCCAATCTTCTTAGGATCAACTTGTATCCCCTTAATAGAAATTACGTGCCCGAAAAAAGTTATTTCACATAGCCAAAACTCACACTTGCTAAACTTAGCATAAAGCTATTTCTCTTAGAGAATCTAAAGCACTACCCTAAGATGTTCGTCATGATCATCCTTAGTCTTAGAGTATAAAAAATATCGTCAATAAAGATCACAACGAATTGATCCAGATAGGGCTGAAACACTCGATTCATCAAATCTATAAAAGTTGCCAGAGCAGTTCTCAGTCCAAAATGCATAACTAGAAACTTATAATGCCCACAACGAGTCCTAAATGCAGTCTTATGCACATCAATTTCTTTAACCCTCAACTAAAGATACCTAGATTGAAGATCAATCTTAGAGAATGTCGAAGCCCCATGGAACTAATCAAATAGATCGTTGATCCTCAGAAGTGGATATTTATTTTTTATTGTTAGCTTGTTCAGCTCCCGGTAGTCGATACACATCCTCATGGTCCCATCCTTCTTCTTAACAAATAGAATTGGTGCTCCCGACGAAGACACACTAGGACAGATGAAACCATGGTCTAACAACTCCTAAAGTTGAGCTTTAAGCTCTACAAGCTCCTTCAGTGCCATAAGGTAGGGAGCGATGGACAACGGAGCTGTACCTAGAAGAAGTTCTATCCCAAACTCCACCACACGATTTAGAGGTAGTCCTGATCACTCATCAGGAAAGACATTAAGAAAATCCCCACAGTTTGAATATCCTCAATAGCAGAGCCCTAGAATCAGAAACACTAACGTAGGCCAAGTACACATCACACCCCTTTCGAACCAATTTTTTAGCCACAAGCGCGGAGATTACATTAGACAAATAATTCTGGCACTCATCGATCACAACCACCTCATCATCCTCCTCAGTTCTCAAAACGACCCTCTTAGTCGTACAATCCAGACTAACTCGGTGGTTAACTAGCCAATCCATTCCCAATATTAGATCAAACTCCCCAAACAAAAGATCCATTAAGTCTCCCAGAAATACTGCCCTTGAACCACTAAAGGAACATCTTTATATAGCTTACTAACCCGCACAGATTGCCCTAACAGACTCAGAACAGTAATCTCACTCAAAGTGCTCTCAACTAAAATCCCCAAGTTTTCAAATACAGTGATAGCTACATAGGAATGAGTAGAACCTATATCTATCAAATCAGTGTACGGTACATCAAAAATAAAGAACGTACTGGTGATGCAATCTACAGCATCTCTATCCTCTCGGCAACGTGCAACATAGACCAAAGTGGGCTGCTTCGCTTCTGTTTAGCCAGCACCTCTGCCCAGTGCTCTCTACCTTCAGCCCATACCATTACCTCCCCTAGCCTGACCACGGCCCCTAGGTGGCTGCTGAACTACTCTTGAAGGTTGAGTAGTACCTAATCTCAAAGCTTGCACCTGATCAGCCCTCAGTGATCATTATCGAATACGGTGCTTTAATGACCCACACCTCAAACAAGCATCAGTCCTCCTCCAACAGTTCCTCGGATGACGTCTACCACAATCTCCATAAGGCAACATCCTAGAAGAAGCAACAGGGGCTCTCACTCTAATTGACCCATCAGACCTGTCCTTTTTCTTAGGCCTTTGTACAAAACTCAAGGGCTCTGAATTCCTCTTGCTCTTACCCCTCTCATGGTCCCTGTTTTGGCGCTCAGTGTGCTTGACATCCCCGGTAATCTTTGCCTTCTAGAACAAAATCGCAAACTCATGCTCCCCCTGCAGAGCAATTAGAACCCTCAGATTATCCATTAGGTCATCCTTAAACCTGATGCACCTTACCATGCCTTGAGTGTTGCGGCTCAGTCTCAGGAATTTGGCCTCATACTCAGCCACAGATCGATCACCTTGCGTGAAGTTCATGAAGTCATGCCTACGCGCATCCACATAACTCGCTCTACATATTTCCCCTAGATGGCAGACTTAAAGAATTCCTAGTTCAGATGATTTGGCTAAGTGCCTTCCTTAACTGTTAACCACCATTGATACGCTTCGTCGCAAAGCAAGGAGACTGCACCCTTTACTTTCTACTCGGGGGTACAGTTAAATCATCCATAATTGGCCCGATGGCCTACAACCAATACTCTCTTCTGATTCAAAATCGCGGTGTAATATGTATCCCCTCCTGTTCTGGTCATGGAATAGATGAAATAAATCAAAAAAAATGGATTTTTGTTCAAGAATGAAATCTTATTGGAACTGCCTAGTTCATCCTTCGGAACCATATCACATCCCGGATCTGATGAAATAGGATGAATTGAGACGGTATTTTGTAAATACATAATTATCTTGAATATATTAACTATTTCTTTATTTTCCAATCGCCTGGAAGGGACAAAAGAAATTTTAGGGGGGAATTCTTTGTATTTTTTATCGATGTATCTAACTTATTATAAATAGAAATTATTGTAATATGGAATAATAAATAATAATTGATATACTAGTCATTGATATTTATTTCTCCTTATGTATTAACACTCGATACTTATGTTTATTGAAGGGCCTAACAACAATCTGGGCAATCCTTAGCGCTTGAGACGAAATAATTAATCTGAGTGTTAGATCGTGGGGTGATATTTATTTCTCCTCAAGTATTAACACTCGACCCTTATGTTTATTGAAGGGCTTAACAACAATCTGGGACATCCTTAGCATTTGAGACAAAATAATTGATCTGAGTGTTAAATCCTGGGGTAAGTAAAGTGGTGAGGCTTAAGTTATATTATGTATGACGTTCTTGATAAATCCTAACTTTTAATCATTATTTGATTTTATGAAGTAAGACTTTTGGGGCTAAATCTAAGTGAGAGCGTTCATAATGAGTGTTTCACATCGGATCTACAAATCAAGTGTGGGTTTTAACACTAAACAAATAAATCTATGCTTTTTTATTGTTAAAATCATGATTATTTAAATTCTGATTAAATATGGATACAAGTTGTACCTTTAAAGTGAGATAAGCCATTCTTGTGGATTTTTATCAAGTAAGCAACTTTCCTAAATTATACACTTTTGACAAGCATGTTATGTGTTATTGATGTTTGTTAATAATATAAAAATATGTACATGTTACTTGCGTTAAACATGTGATTTGCATGTGTTATTGATGTTTGATAAGTCATTCGTATGAAAATAAAATGTGAAAATTTGGTACCTTGAGTAGGCATGTGATTTGTATGTTAAACATGCCTATATGATTTCAAGTGTTTTGGCCATATCACATGCATAGGATGGGATATGTGAAAGATAGGAGTATATGGCAGTTTATCTGCGTTAATGTAACACTCTTCACAATTATGACTATATGGCAGTTTATCTGTATTTGTGACACTGTTCAAAATTTTGTGTGATGGTTGGACGAGTTTTGGGAAAACTCGATTATGGCATCTAACAGAGATGAGTATGACCATTTTCCAAAAAATTGTATCATTTTTACATAATATGCATTGACACAATCATGCATGATATATTTGTGAAAATTGAATTTTATAGTTTTATGATTATATATCGTAAATGTTTATAAAGTATGTGATTGAGTTTGTGTTAATCTCACACTGAGTGTAAAAGCTTACCCCATTAGTGTTTCAACCTTTTAGGTAACACTTAAGCATAAGACTTGGATCAACACTTGGTGGAGTCTCTCGGAATATATCTTATGACATGGATATTTTTATGGATTTTAACTTAATTGGATTTTGGGTGTGTGGTTTGTAGACTTTTGGACTTTACTTCTAGTGGGTTTGTGGTTTTATTTTTATAACTTTAAAATGATCATGCATCCATATAATATCTGCGATTTTAAGTATCTTTGATAATGCCATTTTTCTCCCAAATTTATTATGTTTTTCTTAAATTATAAACAAAATGATGAAGCATCTTGTGATTAAATCTGACTCTCAAAGAGAGGATCTTATTGTTCGTGGGAGATAATACTTCGTGTAAAATCACAGGTGTTGGAATGATTAAAGTTATGATGTTTGGTGGAGTTGTTAGAACACTTAATAATGTATGACATGTTCCAAACTTGAAGAGAAATTTGATTTTGTTGAATACTTTTGATTCAAAAGGGTACAAATACATAATAAAAAGTAGGAATCTGAAGATTTCCAAAGGTTCCCTCGTTGTGATGAAAGGGAAGAGAAAAATGACCAAATTATATGTTTTGCAGGGTTCTACTATTACTGGTGATGATGCAGTTGCTTCCTCTTCCTTGTCAGATGCAGTTAGTAGATACATAGTGAATCTCGGTAAAGAACACTGGAAAGTAGTTTAGCGGATTTTGAGATACTTACAAGGCACTACTAATGTCTGTTTATAGTTTGGAAGAAATAGAGATGGAGACATTGGGTATGTTGATGTTGATTTTTCTGGAGACCTTGATAAAAGAAGATCTCTCACAGGTTAAGTCTTTATAATTGGGGGTTGTGCAATCAGTTGGAAAGCCACCTTGAAAACTACTGTTGCATTGTCTAGCATTGAAGTTGAGTACATGGCGATTACTAAGGCTTGTAAAGAAGCTATTTTGTTAAAAGGGATCGTTAGTGAACTCAATGAAGGCCTTCAGATTAGTACAATATTTTGTGACATTCAAAGTTTCATCTTCCTTATGAAAGATCAAATGTTTCATGAGAGAATAAAATACATTGATGTTTGGTATCATTTTGTTCGAGATATTATTGCTTGTGGTGATATTGTTGTGAGCAAAATTAGTACTCATGATAATACTACAGATATGATGACTAAGTCACTTCCTATAACCAAGTTTGAGCATTGGTTGGTGATCATTATTGAAGATAAACCCTTAAGGGGTTTCACGGAAGAGGTGGAGAACTTGTTCATTGAGAATTCGTGTCAAGGGGGAGATTGTTAGAGTTGTGACCCAAATTCTTATTAAAATAAAATACAAGTGGCAAGATAGGGGGATGCACAACAAGAATCCGTATTGAAGTTTATTTCCTCAATTTGATATTGATTTGAATAAGGTGTTTCAACATTGCTGCATTGCTTCTATTAGATGTTGTTTAGAATAAAGTTTTCTAAACCTATAAATAGATGCACTCTATAATCCTTGTAATCATTCGAATTTGACATTGTGAATTTTCTTCTCCTCTACCCATGATTTTTTCCCGGAAGAGTTTTCACGTAAAATTGGTGTTCTATTCTTCTCTCTTTTCTTGCCATTATCGTCATTCTCTTTTTACGTATATATAAATTAAAACCATCAAATAAACATATAAAACAACTAGTTTAATGATGACTAAGAACCAATGTAAGGTCACATACTATGATGAACCTTAGGACTTGATTAATAAAAATGACTGATAATATTATGAACCGTGATTTAAAAATCTTTAATTTATAACATTAAAATTAATCTATCACCAGCTAGATATAATTACCAAGTAACTATATATGAAGAATAATGAATTTTTATGAACAAAAATACATGTACATATAAGTATGTAGTGTAATAAGTGAAATTTACCTCAATTTCTTTTCTTCTACGAAAGTTTTTATGAACTTGTAGAGGCTCGTGTTGATAACATGTTATAAAAAAATAAAGAGAACAATACTCACAAGTACATAGTAGGTGAAAAGTACAAGAGAATTTCTCGTATTCCACTTTCACTTTAAGGGACTTTATTTATGGTATAGTTACGGTGAGCAAAGATATCGTTTCAACGAAGACTAAAAGTACTAGTAATTACCATCTTTATATTATTTAACTAACCAATTTGAGTGATTGATTGGTTACTAAAATTAACTAAATTAATTAACTACAAACGTGACAAAGAAAAAATGAGGAAAATAATCAAATAAACAGAAGTGAAACAAAACCCATGAAAGAATCCACCTAGATTTCATCTGTCATTATCTGTAACACCCTGAATTTGGGCCTAGAAGTATTGGGCCCTGGGCCTGGGTGCGGGTGTGAGATAGTTCGAAATAAAATTATTGATGTGTTGAATTCTGTTATGGAAGGTTATTATTAATAGGTTAATATGGTATTTTAGTGAACTGCGAAGGATTCATAGTGTGGGGAAAAGTCTTGGGCTAATTTCTGGGATTCCAGGATTTTTGTGATATTTGGTGTAATGTTGAAATTTTGATATATGGATGTGTAATTCGTGTTTGGAGTGTGTTATTGGGCCTATGGAAGGCCCAAGTGTTGGTTAAAAACCCGGAGAATTCTTGGATTTTTGGACTTAAGGAATAAATGACTTGGAAAAGAGGAGTTGTAAGGAATTATGTGTGTAATAAAACACAAAAAAAGAATGTGGTGTAGTGGCAAAGTAGCGCCACTTAGGGGACAAGGAAGCAAAGGGTCCAAGGTTCAAGTCTTGGCTCTTGCAATTTATTTTGGTTTTTCTTTTAAATAAATCTGGAAGCAAGTAGGTGAGCTTTAAAGTTAAATGTGTTGGACTTATGACACAAAGGAGCTTGTGTCCGAGTGGTGATGGCATGACAGGGTTACTGAGAGGACTTTGGTTCGAATCCCGTTGCACGCAAAGGTTGATTATTTTGCTAATGCTTTAATTTTGAGGGGATTGATGGAGAATCCCACATCAGAAAGCTAACATGAGAGCAGGTGAGGAGTTAGCTTTAAATAGAGCAAACCAGAAGGAGAGTAGGCACAGCCTTCTTGGCTAATCCCTTTCGCTTTATGGCGTGCCCGTTTGGGTTGGGCATCGGCTAAGAGTGTTTAGAGCGCGGATTAACTTCAGTCTCCTATCAGGTGTGTATTTCTCACTACTCTAGCGGTAGGACGGCTACTTCGGGCTGCGATGGGCCGAAGAGGCCATGTGGGCCCAATGGGCCTACGGGCCCAATTGGATAAGTTGTTTGATTGTATAGTAAATATTGGACTAGACTAGGTGAATAGCATATCTGTAGCTAAATTTGGGCTAAAAGGGCCACATGAGCGTGTGGGCCTATTTGGGCCGACAATGGGCCCTAGGCCCATTCGTATTGCTATCTCTGTTTAGAAATGCTTTAGTTTACAAAGTTACTAAAATACCCTTGGTTTACAAAATTACTGAAATACCTTGGTTTACAAAATTACCGAATTACCCTCGATTTATAAAATTACAAGAAATATCCCGATTTATAAAATTATCGAATTACCCTTGACTTGTACAATGACAGAAGTACCCTCGATTTGTAAAATGACGAACATACCCTTAATTTGTAAAATTACCGTTTTACCCCTAATTTGTAAAATTACTATTTTACCCTTAATTTGTAAAATTACCATTTTACCCCTAATTTGTAAAATTACTATTTTACCCTTAATTTGTAAAATTACCATTTTACCCCTAATTTGTAAAATTACCATTTTACCCCTAATTTGTAAAATTACTATTTTACCCTCGATTTGCGAATTTATCGAAATACCCCTATAGGGTAGAATTACCGAGACACTCCTATGGGATAAAATTACCGTTTTGCCCTTAGGGTGTTAAATGACTATTTTGTCCCTCGTGGGTAAATGACAAACTTGTGTGATGATTGGGCTAGTTTGACCGTGGATATAAGTTGGTGATATGAATGACTTGACTGTGATCTATTCTTATTTTTGGGGATTTGGAAAAGTTGGAATCCCTATGTGTTTAGGGAGGCTGTCGAAATAGTGCCTAAGGCTTTAAGGGGCTGTTACCAATTATTTTACTTTGTGCTTGTAAGGGTTAAAGGCTGCTGACTAAGGGCTTGGATCAGTGGAGCGTTCGGATCCAGATTTGGATATCAACTTCAGCAAAGGTAAGGATTTAGGGCCTTGTTCATGGATGCCCGAATATGGTAAGAGTATGTTAAATTTAGTTATCATTGATTCGTGGTCTAATATTTTAGTAATCGAATGTAGGATTGACTTGGATCGGATATAGTCATCATTCATTGCAAGCAAGTGTGTAATGAACCTCATAGTAGCTTAGATTAATATTTGCTGAAAAGCCAAAATGCCTAAAGTTCGGCATTTCGAACTTGTGGTTTTGTGAACGGTTTGAGCCGTGATACATACGATAAGATCGGTGATTGGATCGATAGAACAGGTAAGGGCACGATTTTGTGCATGATGGTAAGTTGGGCCTCGATGGGCTAAAATTGGGCCCAATGGGCTTACGGGCCCATATGGGTAAAAATGGGTAATAGACATTTCTTAATAGACTATAGGCTTAAAACTGGTTAAATTAGTAGTTAATTGTAGGATTTGGACTAAGTGGGCTTAGACGACTAAACTAGCTATATAGGGCCCATTAGGGGTTTTTGGCCCATAACTCGGTTGTACTAAAATAGGCTAAAATTACTATTTAAACATTTGGAATTGATGAATAAGCATGGAAAACCCTAATAATGGATAAAATTACGTAATTACCCTTAAAACATGAAAATGTCTATTTTGCCCCTAGGTGAAAAATGTCTATTATACCCCTAGGGTTTCATTCTGAATATGATGATTGTGATATTGTTATTTTACATGCTATGACATGATATGCACATGATATGCACATGATATGCTATGACATGTATACGATATGCCATGTTTTACTTATTAAATGCATGGGTTGGGTTATTATATGATGGAGGAAGTGATAAAGGGCTTTGCCCCAGTTTATCGAAAAGGGCTTTTGCCCCAGTTATTAAAAGAGGCTTGGCCTCCAGTTATATGATAAAGCAGCTATGCTGCCAGTGGAGAGTTTGGTTGGGTGGGTTGAGTTATTCCCCACATGGAGAGCTTGGTTGGTACGGGTGGAGAGTAGCAGATAGTGGGTTGAGTAGTCTCCCCAATTGGGCTTTGCATACATACATTGACATTACATGTGATACTGAAATGGGCTTTGCACACATACACTGATATTATATGTGATGTTAAAATGGGCCTTTGGGCCATACCGTTTACAGAAAAGGGCTTCGGCCCAGTATATGTTTTAGTAAAAAAGGCTAAGGCCCAGTAACCGATATTTGAAAAGGGCTTCGGCCCAGTTATATGTTGAGACTAATTTGGGGGCTTAGGCCTAGTATGCTGATATTGATTTGGGCTCTGTAAGTGGCTTGTTGCACACTGAGTTTTCCAAACTCACCCCTTTTTCCTTCCATCCTTGCAGGTGAGCCTTAGATTGGTGGACTTGGAGCTAGGAGGGATTCAGAGTGGCCACATGGACTGGACTATTGGATTTCTAATTAATTTACCTATTTGAATTTAGATTTAATTATTTATTTCTGGTTTTGGGTTGTAAAAAGGGCCTCTTTAATTACTTTTATTTTGGTTTTTTTCTTTACTTATTTAAATTGGTTTTAGCTTATGTAGGATATTTTTTAAATCGAGTTGAAAATAAATGATTTTAAGACGCGGTTTTTATAAAAGTTACTTGTTTTCAAAATAACACGATAACCAAGCAAAGCTTCTGCAATTTTAAATGATCTTGTAGATAAATATTTCAAATAGTTAAAGTGTGGCAATGGTAGTGTGCATGTCTAGGAGTGGATCCAAGAAGAGCTTGGTACTTAAGCAGTCTATTTGACTCACCTCCTCTTTTCTGGAATCCTACCTGGTGCCCAGCTTCCATTCACTTTAAGTCTTAACGAAAAAGGTCAAATTTATTTGATACTTAAACCGTTTTCAAGATAACATGTTTTATAAAGATCACAAATCTGATTTTTCGATATTTAGTCTATTTTTAAAATAACATGTTTTTGCAAACTACAAGAGTTTATAAGCTTTCATAAAACTTTTACAAAGGTTTTAACGATGTTTGAAAAGGGATGATTATTTCAATAAATCCCGTTTTGAAAAAAAAAAAACACAAACTAAAGTTTTATACAAGTTTAACGGTAAGAGTTTTTTTAACATTAAGAAGGGTTTTCAATGAAAACACGGTTTTCGAAAAACACTTTAGTGTGACACATCAGACTTGGCCGTAACGTCTGGGCCGGGTTTAGGGTGTTACATTATCAATCTAAATTACGCAATTTATTCACTTAGTATCTTGATCCGTAGAAATCCCTAAATTATGCTAATATCTATATTCAAGAATAAGAGTAACTGACACTAGGTTGATTAATTAAAATTAGTTTTGGCTGGATCTATGGATTCCTCTATTACTTTTGACTCTAATCCGATAGATTTATGTTGTCCTATTTCTAGGATTGCATGCAACTACACTCAATTATGCTAGATCTACTCTTAAACAGGGTCTATTCCTCCTCTTATTTAAGCACATCAAACATGGATTAATAGTCTAGAAATATTAAACCAAAAATTAAGCACACATAATTGAGAATAAGATCTAAGTATGTATTGCATAAAATAAAAATCAAAAGACAGAATTCATCATAGGGTTCATCTCTCTAGGTATTTATTTTAGTTAATGCTTGCAAATAAAAACATCCTAGATATAGTGTAACCACAAGAAATAAAAAAAAAAAAAAACTCATAATAATCTCTAAAGAAATCAAAATGGAATCTTTAATCTTGTTGGAAATCTGCTTCAGAATACGCTTCAATGGTGCTTTTGAAGGTTTTTTCTTGACTATCTTACGATGTCTCTATCCTATCTTATTGTTTTTATCATATATACGTCATAGAATGCTTGAAAAACCTAAAAATCACGCTTTTTTGTAGGTTTAGAGTACAAATTGCAATAGCAACATGGCCAACCACATGATCATGTGGCCGTGTGGAATGGTCCAACCTGTGTGGCCACTACACCTTGCTCTAATTTTTTGATTTTTGCTCTTTTTTTTTCTCTTTTTACACCCAAATGCTCTACTAAGTATAAAAAATATGAATGTAAAGGATTAGGAGCATAAAATTCACTATTAACATCGAATAATCATCCAAAAATGCATTAAGAATGAGACTAAACCATGTTACTTTTAGCACCTATCAAATATCTCTACACTTAAGTGTTTTCTTGTCCTGAAATAAAATTCTCTACCCACATTCAAGTTAACTTCCATCAATTTATTATTTTCATTGATAATGTCTTAAGATAATCTACAGATAATCTATAAATAATCATGTAATGGAAATTCACAACCAAATGACACTAAACAGCACAAGCAATCCAAGCAGAAAGTTTCAAGATTTAAACTTAACAAGAAATAACATCCTCACTAAAGATTCACTCAAAGCACTTAATGTGTTTAATCTTCAAATAATGTGCACTCAACAGTCAAACGAGAAATATTATTACCATAGGCTTGCTTGAAAATCAAATCTCCAACTTTGAGAGATTCACGGTAATACAAAATCGTGTCTTTAAGGGTTGAATAGGACAGGGGCAACAAACAAAGTAGATTTAACCCTAAATCTTTTTTATCAAATTGAACCTCAATGGCCTCTAGGTTCAATATAATTTCCTTAAACATATTTAAGTGCTCGTGCACAGACGCACCACCTCCTTCTAAACGATTAATATAAAGATGCTACTTAATATGTAACTTACTCGTCAAGGTTTTTGACATGTGTAGTTGCTCTAGTTTCACCCATAATGCAGCGGCGGTCTTCTCCTTTATCACATCTTGCAAAATTTCATTAGATAAATGCAAATGTAATTGCATTAAGGCATCTTATCTATACCTAATAGGGCATCTTCCAAATTTATCTGTGCAAGAACAGCCTGCATCTTTATCTATCACAACACGAATCTGGTGTTGCGATCCAACAACAGAAATTTATAGTTCAGTGACACCATTACCATGATCGAGATAACCAACCTGAAAAGCTCTGATACCAATTTGTAAAAATAGAATAACGTTAATGACAAGAAAAAAGAAAAAAATAGAACACATAGATTTTATATGGAAACCCTTTTAGGAAAAAAACGACGAGTAGAGGAGAAGAAAATTCACTATGTCGAATTTGAATGATTACAACGAGTATAGACTGCATTTATTATTAGGTTTAGAAAACCTTATCCTAATCAACATCTAATAGAAGTAATGCAATAAGGTTGAAACACCTTATTCAAATCAATATCAAATAAAGGAAGTAAACTTCTATATAGATTCTTCTTATGCATTCCCTTATTTTGCCACTTGTATTTTATTTTAATAAGAATTTGGGTTACAACTCTAACAATATATAAGTTTTCTAAATTCTAGAAATCATATGTTTTTGGACATTGATATTGTTTAAATTTCTCTTAATCAACAATGATTAAAGTTACTACATATATTAATAAAATCAAGATTCTTTCACACCAAACAATCAAATATTATTTCACATCAAATGAATGGATTTACTTAATTATCTCAGTTTTTCTTCAAATGAATGGTTTCTAAAGTTTTCGCAACAAATTATGTTTTAAACAAATCGAGTAAACAGGTAAGCGATTTTGGAAGAGACATAGAAGAGTAATTAAACGGAAATGATTTTATTGTAACAACTTAGTTTTCAAACACTCTATCATGTGATATTGTCAAATTCGGCCATAATGTCTAGGCCGGGTTTAGGATGTTACACAAACTCACTAGCTAAAGTTGATATTTAATTTTTGAAATAAATATGGGCCCATTCATCCATCATGTGGATGGTTTTGATATTATATAATTTTGATAGATGCATCTACAAAATAATCACACGTGTTATCAACTTGCAACATGTCATTTGTGAGATTGCTTGTTTAAATGATTAATTTTAAATTATGCAATTAAAACAATTCATCTTTCTAATGCTAGTGAGTTTACGTCCCAAACTTTCAATAATTATTGTATGCCAATTGAAATAAAAGTTGAACATCTTATAGCTCATTTTCACAAATAAAACGGTTTAGTTGAATCGTTTATCAAACACTTCCAACTAATAGTTAAATCATTACTTATGAGAACAAAACTTTTTATTTTAACATGAGATTGTGTTAATTTACCTATTATATGCATCAACTCAGTAAATTATAAATACTCCCCATTACAATTGGCTTTGGATCAGGAGCTAACACTATAGCAAAACAAGTTTTTAGGCAGCATTTTTTTGGCGCATAGACCGGCGCTTAAACTATTTACGGCATTTTGATAAGCGCCGCAAAAAATGCGCTATAGATAACGCCACTAAATTTTGCGGCATTCATGTAAAAAACGCCGCTATAGAATATGACATTTAAAAAAATACCGTTATAGAACAAGACCTTTAGTGTCACATTTCCCACAAACGCCGCTAAAGAACATGATCTTTAGCAACGATTTTCCCACAAACACCACTATGACCTTTGGTGACACTTTTCCACAAACGCACTATAGAACATGACCTTTAGCGGTGCTTTCCCCACAAACACTGCTAAGGAACATGACCTTTAGGGTGTTTTTCCCAAAAACACTGCTAAAGGTCATGTTCTTTAGCAACGTTTTTAGTGAAAAACAATATATATTCATGTAAGTTATGTAAGTTATGATACGATATATATTTATGTATTATGTAAGTTACGATATAATATATATTTATGTAAGTTATGTAAGTTATGATTATCATCTTTAAATTTTAACTTTAAATTTTAACCCTTTAATTATACTCTTTTAATGTTCTAAATTTTTGTTTTTTATCACCTTTATGTTTACTATACCTAAAAAGATAAAAATTAACAAATTAATAATTATATGTTAATAAAGTTAATATTTGTTAATGTTTCATCTGTTATGAGTTAATATTTAAATTAAATTTCCATGAACTTTTTAACTTTATACTACACATTAAAATTGATCAATTTATTTTTATAATAATATTTATGAAAAATATTAAAATAATTTTAATATTAAGATAAATATAATTTTTCTTTCAAAAAATTATTTTAATTAAAAAATATTTTTTTCTATGATAAATATTATATTATGTTTTATTTTTGAAATTTGAACTTTAAACTATATATTTTTAAGGATAAATAAAAAAATATTATTTAAATTAAATTTTCTATGAAAATTTTAACTTTAAAACTAATTATAAGAATTAATGAATTTAAAATAATAAATTAATAACACAATTAAAATCCAAAAGTTAGAACTCAAGTTATCTTAAATTTTAAAATAAAAATAAAAATTTAGAATCAAAACTAAAATAAATAATAAAAATTGGATTAAATATAAAGATATCAATAAAGTAGGATATTATAATGAGTAATATACTACTCTTTTGATGTCCCATAAGGCACATTTCCACAACCTATCAATAATATATAAACTAATTGGCCAACCAAGTATTTTGAAGATGATTCACATACAAAATCGGGCAGCAAGTAAAAGAATAAGTCACGACTGAGAGGGAAAAGATGAACAATCAGAAATTCGGCTTAGGAAACAAAGAAAATACCAATGCCAATTTCCTTTTTAGAGAGATGCCAAAAATTTAGAGTGGGGGAAAGCTTATCAGTAGGTAAAGGGAGAAGCAAATCGGTAGCAAAGTGGACAGACTTTGGGAAGCAAACGGCAGTAAAATGGAAAGGGAAAAAGGGAAATTCGGTAGATGGTTTAAAAAAAAAGAACCGAAATTTGGAAAAGAATTGGATATTCCCTCAATCCCACATTTTCCTCCTAAAATCACTCTACTACACTCCCCACTACCACCACTACTCAGACTCTAAGCTATCTCAAACTCCTGTTGAAATTAACCAAAAATAATACCCATACTAGTATTTGAACACCGGACCTCAGCATAACCAACACTCCACTTAACCACCAGACCAACAGGTCCATTCTGATATAAACTCATATAAACTTAAACCTACTTAACAAGAGTCTAGCTTTATTCATTTAAAAAGAAAATTTTGCTCAAGTCAATGCTTGAACCCAAGACTTCTCAGACACTCCCGGAACACATAACCCCTTAAGCAGACATATATTTGTGTTATCAATGCACGGAATCAAATACATAAATTTTGCGGAGTTACAACTCTACCCCCTAAAAGAAAATTTCGGCCTCAAAATTTACCTGATCAGAACAGATGAGGATACTGTTGACGCATCGCATCCTCATGCTCCCACGTGACCTCCTCAGAGCTATCATTACGCTAAAGGACCTTGACTAGTGGAATAGACTTCCTCCTCAGAACCTTTATATCACGATCCAATATCTAAATCGACTCCTACTCAAAAGATAAGTCCGGTCTAACCTCGATCTCCTCTATTAGGTCAATATGCGTGGGATCAGAGCAGTAGCGCCTCAACATTGAGACATCGAAAAAATCGTGAATTCGCTCCAACTTTAGAGGTAGCTTTAACAAGTAGGCAACTGGTCCCACTCATCTCAGTATGCGATAAGGTACAATGAATCTAGGGCTCAACTTACCCTTAGGATCGAATCTCAGTATCTTCTTCCATGGTGAGAACTTGAGAAACACGAAGTCCCCCACAGAATACTCTATCTCTCTACACTTCAAATCTACATACAACTTTTGTCTATGAGATGCCTCTTTTAGTCGATCTCGAATCAACCTGACCTTATCCTCAGTATCAGAGACCAGTTCAGGACCCAGAATACGACGCTCACCCAACTCAATCCAACACAATAGAGTGTGACACTTACGACCATATAGTGCCTCGTAAGGTGTCATCTATATGCTAGACTGGTAACTGTTGTTGTAAGCGAATTCTGCCAACGAAAAATACTCCTCCCAGCTACCTCAAAAGTTAATCACACAGCTGCTCAACATATCCTCTAGTATCTGAATCATGCTCTCAGATTGACCATCGATCTGAGGATGGAACGTAGTACTGAAGTCCAACCTTGTACCTAGAGCTTCATGTAGTTTCTTCCAGAATCGAGACGTGAAGCGAGGATCCCTATCAGATATTATCGAAACTTGTACCCCATAAAGTCTCACTATCTCAGACACATACAATTTAGCCAGCCTCTGTAGAGAGTAGTCAGTACGAACCGGTATGAAATGGGCAGACCTGGTCAATTGATCCACAATGACCCACACTAAATCCTTCTTAGTAGTCATTAAGGACAACCCACTAACAAAGTCCATAGTCACTCTCTCCCACTTCCAAAGCAGAATCTTAACCGGCTGAAGCAATCCACAAGGTAACTGATGCTCATCCTTAACCTGCTGGCATGTTAGACACCTACTCACAAAATTGGTAATCTCTCGCTTAAGACCTGGCCACCAGTATAACTCACGAAGTTCTCGGTACATCTTATTCCCGCCAGGATACATAGCATAAGGGCTATTATACGCCGCTTGTAGTATAGATGACCTCAACTCGGCATCATTTGGTACATAGACTCTCTCATGGAAACAGAGTACCCCTTCACTATTCAGTCTAAAATCTAATGTGTTACTACTCTTAATCTGTCAAAATCGAAGACCCGGTGACTTATCATCTAACTTTTACCCTTAATCTGCTCAATCCACATCGGTTTAACCTGGATTTTGGCCAACAGACTACCATCATCAAACAAATTGAGACGAGCAAACATCACCCTCAAATCAGTCATAGCCCTACGGCTCAGTGCGGCGACCATTAGATTAGCCTTCCCAAGATGGTATCCAATCGTACAATCATAGTCCTTCAGCAGCTCAATCCATCTACGCTACCTAAGGTTTAACTCCTTCTGAGTAAAAAGGTACTAGAGGCTCTTGTGATCAGTTTAGATGATACACTTCTTACATATAGGTAATGCCTGTAGATTTTTAGGGTGAAAACTACTGCGACCAACTCCAAGTCATGCATCGGATAATTTACCTCATGAGTTTTAAGCTGTTGAGATGCGTACGCTACTACCTTACCCTCTTGCATCAACATACATCCCAAACTAACCTATGATGCATCGTTGTAGACAGTGAACTCTTTTCTAGACTCTAGCTGTATCAGGACAGAGGCCTCAGTCAGTACGGTTTTGAGCTTCTTAAAGCTCTCTTACTGCATATCAGTCTAATTAAACGGTACACCCTTACGTAGTAGCTTAGTCAAGGGAGCTGCAATTATAGAAAACCCCTCTACAAAACTGTCGGTAGTACCCAGCCAGTCCCAGAAAACTATGAATCTCAGATGCAGTCTTAGGTTGCTTCCAATCCAAGATAGCCTCAACCTTATGAGGATCAACTCTAATCCCCTCAATAGAAACTACATGGCCCAGAAATGTTACTTCTTGTAACCAGAACTCACACTTACTAAACTTGGCATACAGTTGTTTCTCTCTCAAAGTCTGCAGAACCACTCGGAGATGTTCATCATGTTCATCCTTAGTCCTCGAATACACCAGTTTGTCGTCAATAAAAACAACTATGAACCGATCCAGATAGGGCTGGAACAGTCGGTTCATCAAATCCATAAAAGTTACTGGTGCATTCATTAGTCCAAACGGCATCACTAAGAACTCGTAATGACCATAGCGAGTCCTAAACGTCGTCTTATGCACATCAGCCTCCTTAACCCTCAACTGGTTATACCCTGATCGAAGGTCAATCTTGGAGAAAATCGAAGCCTTTTGGAACTGGTCGAACAGATCATCTATCTTCGGTAGGGGTACTTATTCTTGATGGTCAACTTGTTCAATTACCGATGGCTGATACACATGCGCATAGATCCATTCTTCTTCTTTATAAACAGAACTGGTGCTCCCCATGGAGACACACTCAGGCAGATGAACCCATAATCCAGTAACTTTTGAATTTGAACCTTAAGCTACATAAGCTCTTTCGGTGCCATTCTGTAGGAAGCGATGGACACCAGAGCTATACCAGGAAGGAGCTCAATCCCAAACTCTACTTTAAGGTTCGAAGGTAACCTAGGTAGCTCATTAAAAAACACGTTCGGAAAGTCCTTAACCGTTCTGATATATTTAACGAAAGAATCCCCAGAATCTAAAACACTGATAAAGGCTAGATACGCCCCACATCCCTTACAAATTAACTTTTCAACCCTCAATGCAGAAGTCACATTTGACAACTAGTTACGACGTTCCCCAATTACAACTACCTCATTGTCCTCCTCAATTCTCAGTACAACCCGTTTAGTGGCACAAACCAAACTCACTTGATGTTTAACCAGCCAGTCCATACCCAGTATCAAATCAAATTCCCCAAAAGGAAGTGCCATAAGATCAACCAGAAGGATAACCCCTTGTACCTCTAAAAGAACGTCTCTAAACAGTTCATTTGCCCTTACCAATTGCCCCAATGGACTCAATACAGTAATTCCACTTGAAGTACTATCAATCGAAATCCCCAAATTCTCAGTAATAGAGCAGGTAACATAGGATGAGTGGATCCTCTATCTATCAATGCAGCATTAGGTACATTATAAATGAAGAATGTACTCGTGATGACATCCAGAGTGCCTCCATCCTCTCGATGACGTGTAGGATACACCAAAGTTGGCTGACTCGCCTTAGTCTAATTAGCACATCTGCCTTGTGCTCTTTGCCCATGGCCCAATCCATTACCACATCGAGCCTGATCGCGATCTCTTAGTGGTTGTTAAACACCCCTCAGTGACTGTGCAACACCCAAACCTAGAGCTTGCATCTAATCGGGCCTCCGTGGACACTCTTTGATACGGAGCTCTAATGAACCGCACCTCAAACATACCCCAGTTCTTTTCCAGCATTCACCTAGATGGTGTCTACCGTAACCAATATATGGCTGTTGTCTAGTTGCAGTAATACGGGCCTCAACTCCGACTAGCCCATCAACTCTGGCCTTTTTCTTAGGCCTCTGACTGAAACTTGAGGGCTCTGAATCCCTCTTGTTCCTACCTCTCTCTTCCTCACGGTCTTGGAGCTCAATACGCTTAACTTCTTTGGTGATCTTTGTCTTATCAACCAGTATAGCAAACTCCCACTCCCTTTGTAGAGCTATTCGAATCCTTAAACTATCTCTGAGGCCATCCTCGAAGCAAACACATCGCTCGTACTCAGTCTCTACCATACCTCGCGCATCGCGGCTCAATCGTAAGAACTCGGCCTCATACTCGACCACTGATCTATCCCTCTAGGTCCAATTTAGAAACTCTCTCCTTTGAGCATACACATAACTGGCACCACATACTTTCCCTGAAAGGTAGATTCAAAGAACTCCAAGGCTAGTCGATAAGGCTGAGTGCCCTTCTTAACCATAAGCCACAATTGGTAAGCCTCATCTCTCAGCAGTTACACTGCACCCTTTAGTTTCTACTCGGGGGTGCAATCCAAGTCGTCCATAATCTTTTCTAGGGCCTCGATCCAATACTCAGCTATGCTAGGGGCTACTCAAATAATACCCTTGAAAATCTCAGCTCTATTGGACCAGAGTCATTTCGTAACTGACCCTCAGCCCCCAGTACCAGTATTAGGCCCGGTGACCCACTCTAGAATCTGAAACATAGCTTGGGACAGTGCATCGTCCCCAGCCACTCGATCATGTGACCTAAATCCAATCTCAGTAATAGGCGACACCGACGTCTCACTAGTGTCTAGATTCAGTATATTGCCAAATGATGAGGACCTCGCTCGGGTCCCTCTACGGCCTCTACCTCGGCCTCTTGTACCCCGTCCACGAGTGCCGCGTGTGCTCATTGTCTAATCGTATTTTATCTGTATTAATAGTTTTATACGGATCAATTTACAGTTCCAATAATTATTAACAAAGTTTTATGTAAACAGTATCAGTAATTCAGTAGTTGTTTTCGTAAAGTACAATGTCTATCAGTTTTACTACGGTCTCAATGTACACTACTAAAGTGTTTGCAATACAGTATACTACCTACAGTAGTCTCAGTATTTTCTATCTATAACAGTTTCAGTTAAAAGCATAATACAATTTCAGAGAACTTACTGGATTGGCACTGAAGACTCGGTGTACCACACGTTCAGTAAAAATATTCCAGTATCAAAAATCAGTTAAATATAAGTTTTCTTCCTTTTAAAAACCCAAATCCGTAGCGAGTTTTGCAAGTTGGCTCTGATATTACTAAATGTAACACCAGAAACCTGGCCTAGACATTATGGCAAATCTGGTGATGTCACATGGAAGTGCTTTCGAAAACTAAGTCATTGCATAAACCCATTTCTTCGTTTAACAACTATTCATTAGCTTATATGAAATCTAAGTCATGTCATTTGTTTCCAAAACGTTGTGCATTTCAAAACGTTATTAATTTACAATTCGATATTTGATTTCAAAACGTTATACTTCGCGGAAACTTTTAAAAAATAGTTTGCGTAGTAGTGGGTATTTTGTTGAAACATATGTTTCTTTTGAAAACCCGAGTAGCCTACCTCTAGTAGATATAACTCACAAACAGTAAAACGGTATAAATCACAAATTAAAATCCAAAATCCGTAGATGCCATAATTATAACAAAATACCCAAATAAAATTTAAAATCATAAATAAGTACGAACAATGTAAAAAGGGTTGCGTGGCCACTGCTGATACCTCCACCGCACCGATCCGCCTATGTCTGGGGATTACATGTATAGTAAAAAAAAAAGGGTGAGTTTATGAAAACTCAATGTGTAATCCCCATGCAACCAAACAGACAGAATGCAAGCAAATAATAGTTTGGGCCTAAGCCTTTCTCAGTACAGTAATTAGTTGGGCCTTAGCCCATTACAGTAATATTACTAGTGACAATAGCAGTAGGGCCTTAGCCCATTACAGTACAGTCACAGTGACAGTGGAAGTAACAGTAGGGCTTTAGCCCATCTCAATAACTGTATGCAGAAATGCGGTGTATAGTATGCAAGTCCTACCCAACCATCCACTATACACTACCTCCTGTCCAACACTGCACTCCTGTGGGGATTAAATCACCCACCCATCCCTACACTTACAAATTAGCACTGGTTGCAACACTAAACAGATTTTGTAGTGGAGCTGCCAGTATAATGGGCCTTAAGGCCATCAGTGATGTGCAGTAGAGCTGCCAATATAACAAGCATTAAGCCTTTTAGTACACTTCCTCCACATATATCATCTCAACCCCATGCAATGCATCATACAATCGTGGCATGCTATCTTATAAAATCCTACTTATAATCAGTACAGTACAAAGAACATGCTCAATATACAGTCTTACATACACATGTATCATACAACTAGTTAGGGATCCAAGTAAAGCTTGTCGACCCTACAGTAGGTTCACAGCCATCTCGGGTAACCCGTGCAATGTTAACAATCATATCAGTAAAATGGGCTCACACGCCCGCGTTGATCTACCCGTGTGGCCCAGACGGCCCAAATTAGCCTTGGCCGTGTGGATCACACGGGCTGGCCCAAAATCCCACACGTCCGTGTGGACCCACACGCTCGTACAGCAAAAACAGCCCACTTAATCTAGCCTGTGTCCTACACACGGCCTCACCGACCGTCACACGGCCATGTCATGCACCCGTGTTATGCGTGCACGGCCTACTTCGTCGTTCACACGGCCATATTTAGCCATACGGCCTACCACACGGGCGACCACACGCCCGTGTGGCACTGACAGTCCACATTTTCAGCTTTTTGCCAAGTAACGATTTTAGTGATTCGGGTACGCACATTTTAAGGATTCGTATTAAAAGCACTTCCAAGACTAGTAGTACCCCAAATGAACGATGGCGAATCCTCACCTCTACAGCACCATTGAACTTGTAAAGCCAATTAACGGTTACCTAAACACGATTAAAGCCTCCACTAGATTGAAATTCATCAATCTAAAATAATACCACATTTGCTAATGCTACCTAAAATGCTCGAAGGCACAGATACAACAATTCATGGTGATAGAGTATTTTGACAATGATTCACATATAAAATGGGGCAGCAAGTAAAAGAATAAGTCACGGCAGAGAGGGAAAAGATGAACAATTAAAAATTCGACCCAAGAAACAAAGAAAAAACCAACGCTAATTTCCTTTTCAGAGAGAAGCTAAAAAATTAGAGTGGAGGAAAACAAATCGGTAGGTAAGGGGAGAAGCAAATTGGTAGTAAAGTGGAGAAACTTTGGGAAGCAAATAGCAGCAAAACTAGAGAGGGAAAAAGGTAAATTCGGTAGAGGGTTTTGAAAAAAAGAACCGAAATTTGGAAAAGAATTAGATATTCCCTCAATCCCACATTTTTCTCCTAAAATCACTCTACTACACTCCCCACTACCACCACTACTCAGACTCCAAGATATCTCAAACTCCTACCAAAATTAAACAAAAAGAATACCCATACAAGTATTCAAACACCGGACCTCAACATAACCAACACTCCACTTAACCACCAGACTAGCAGGCCTATTCTGATATAAACTTACCAAATTATAAACTTAAGCCTACTTAACAAGAGTTTGGCTTTATTCATTTAAAAACAAAATTTTGCTCAAGTCAAAGCTTGAACCCAAGACTTCTGAGACACTCCCAGAACACAAAACCACTTAAACAGACAGATATTTGTGTTATCAATGCACGGAATCAAATACAGAAATTTTGGGGCGTTCCAACATCTTTCATGTCAAATAATTTTAAATCATATTTAGTTGAGAAAGTGAGGTAATATTTGATAGAAAAATTTGAAAGAAAATAGTAGAGGGTTGTATATCTTTGACTATAGGATTTTGCAATTGGAAATAATTTACAAGGCCTAACTTCACGACTGTACTTTTACAAGTTCAAATCCCTCACGGGATAATTCCATAAAATCAAATTTGATGCATGCCAAAATCAAATCTGATGCTAAAATCAAATCCGAATAATAGATGAAAGAATGAGAGACCGATTTCTAAGTAAATAAAGAGCAATCTTATTCAAAAAGGTTTCCATTTTAACCAAAATAAATGCATGCAGAAACCCCGACTGTTCTTTGTATTTGAAACATACATAAATCACTGTTTAGTTGTCAGAATAAACTAAAACTAAGAAAACAAGCCTGCTGCAGTGAGTAAGCTGGTAGTATATCATAATTGATAAAACAAAGCTTGGAATATAGGCAAACAACTAAAACTCAAATGTATTACTGAAAACAATGATAAAAATGACTTCGAAACAAGGATTCTACCATAGGAAGACTTACACGACGATGAGGCAGAGGAGTGTCACGGTGTAGTAGAGGGGACAGTCAACGACGATGTAGCAGATAGTCGGATGAAGATTTGGGGAATTTGATTTCGACAATTAGGGATTTGGAGAAAAAATAAGGGATTTCGGGGATGAGTTGGGGATAAAACTAAGCATAGCAGAATAACACCATTTCGTTTAAAATAATATTATACTTTGCGGTGTTTTTCTCCTAGTACCCCTAATGCTTGACCTTTTGAGGCATTTTTCTCTTAGCGCCCCTTTTGTGGCATTTTTCTCATAAATGTCGCTAATGCTTGACCTTTTGCAGCATTTTTCTCATAAATGTAGTTATTAATTTACCTATTGCGATATTTTTTTGTTAATTCCTCTAATGTATAATATTTGCGGCGTTTTCCATCCAAACGCTGCTAAAACCTTAAATTCCTGTAGTGTAAATATTTCCCATCTTAGAATTTTTGGATGTCTAATATATATTCCAATTGCTCCACTACAACGCACAAAAATGAATCTTCATAGGTGGTTGAGAATATATGTAGGTTATGAATCTCCTTCTATAATTAAGTATGTTGAACGATTAACTAAAGATTTATTTAGTGCATGATTTGTTGATTGTCACTTTGATGAAACAATATTCACAACATTAGGGGGAAAGAATAAAAAGTTGAATGAATAAAGTATTTGAAATGAATTATTATTGTCTAAAATCCTCATACAAAGCAATGTGAACTGAAAGTTCAACAGATAATTCATTTTACAGATCAACTACCAGATTCATTTGCTGACCTAAAGAGAATTACAAAATCTCACGTACTTGCTGAAAATGCTCCAATACGAACTGATGTCCCAATAGGGCAAATTGTTAGTACAAAAGAAAGTAATCCACATTTGAAGCGCGGAAGACCAGTCAGTTCCAAAGATAAAAATCCTTATAAAAGGAAAAGAGCAAACATTCAAGGTGATCATATAGTGGAGGTGGGTTTTCCTGAAGAGTCCTAAGCATAACTAATTATAAAACTCATGAAGAAATCCCACAAGATTTTTCCTAATAAAGGTTTTAATGAGGCACATTTCACGTACAAGCTATCCAAGAGGAAGTGTTGTAAATACATTAATAATAGATGTATATAACCCCTTTAAACCCTCATTAAAGTAATGAGATAAAACTCTCTTGTTCATTTATGACCATAAGAGTAAATTAGATATTTCAATTAAAAAACTAAGACGGCTTCATTTAAATGTACTTCATTGAATGCAAAGGAGCTTATAAATAAAGCCCATTGAAGTGAAAGTGCAATACAAGAAACTCTTTTGTACTTTTCACCTACTATGTACTTGTTAGTATTGTTCTCTTTATTTTTTTTATAATAGGACCCGATTAGCTTTGTTGTTTTTGGTATAGCATTTTATTATTATTGAGTTCTTTTTTTTAACCCAATGTAATAATAAAGATAAAATTAGGAAAAAACAAAAGCAACAATTAGTTTAAATTTAACCCGAGAGTTGTCGATTGAGACTAGGTTTGATTGGCATCGACATCGTTGCCAATGCAGGAGGACGTGGGTTCAAGTGCACTGAAGCATGTTATCCTCGAATTTAAGGGTTGGGAAGGGGTTATGAGTAGTTCTAGGCATTGTATCAAAAATAACAAATATGATAATAATTTATACTAAAATTAATATTCAAAAAATTTAACATGAGAGTTAATGATTTTAAATTATTTATTTAAATTTAAATTAGTCTAAAATTGTAATGCCGTAATTTATTTAAACTATGTTGTTATGAACTTTCTCACAAATATGTTTCTATATCATTGGCTAAATGCTTTAATTCTGTGTTTGAGGTCTTGGGTACAAGTCCCACTAGTTGAAATTCTACTATTTTTTATCATAGCCTTATCACTTTTGGTTGGGTATTATATTTTCAGTCAACTCATATCAAAATGAGCTTGCTGGTTCAAGTGGTAAGGTGTTCGTTTGCCTTAGGTTCTTGTGTTCGAACCCTCGTGTGAGATAAGGATGTTATTTTTGCTTTTGTGACTGTGTGCCTATTGTGTAGTAAAAGTTCAGTGGAATTGGAAGTCCGAGGTCGTTGGATGAGAATCGTTTGTCAATTTTAGTGCAATATGTTGGTTAGTGGGTTAGTAGGGAGTTGGGTTTTTGGGTTTTTTTTAATTTTTAATTTTTAATTTTAATTTTAGTTTTTTAATTTTTTTCAAAATTCATCTCCTCTTTGACGTTTTTATTTTTATTTTCTTCATTTCTCTGTTATTGTTAATTTCTTTTCCTTCTCCCTTTGATTCTGTCACCATTTTTTATTCAATCGCGATACTTCAAATTTTTAGTTTATTCATGCTTCTTCATAGGTAAGGGTTCGCTGTGCTTTTGAAAGAGTTTTGGTTAATGTTGTAATATTCTGTTGATATATAAGTTGATTCAGTATATCATTTTGATAGGCGATTTTCAAGAAATTTTAGACTCTTTGGTTGCATAGTAAAGTTTAGGGGTTGTCGTAGTCATGGGTAAGCTTTTGAAACGTTTTTTAGTGCAGTCTTTTAGTTGATTTTGCATATGACTGCATTGGATTCGAATGGTGCCTCGATTGAAATTGAGTAATTGAGACTAATTTTGGGTGTTTATTGACGAATTTTAGGTTCTGGTTGTCTCGGGATTACTTTCACGTTAAAAACGAACCAGGCATGTAACGAAAATACGAGAAAATGACGATCGACGAAAGCCAAAAATTTGGCCTGTCGACGCTACACGAGCGTGTGCCCGGCCATGTGGTAGGTTGTACACAACACACCGGCATGTAGCGGGTGTGTGTGTAGCCGTGTGGGCTACACGAGGAGGGCCAATTATGGCGTATGGGCCCACACGGGCATGTGGGCCCAAATTTATGAATTTTTCCCTAAGGTCGCACGCGTTGTTCCGATTGACTGTAGGCCTTCCGTGGGGTCGGTACGGGTAAAACAAACCATTAAGCTTGAAATCTGTTAGACTAAAAATAGCTTAAACAATGATTATTTGAGATTTATGATACATGGTGTATGATCTGTTCTGTCACGCATACGTGTATAATGTCTATTATGTATAAGCATGCATATTATCTATTATTTTGTTTATCTATATATGTGTATGGGGTCGGTTATGTATATGTGGAGGAAGTATTCTGTGAGGCGACAATTAGCTAATATACTGGCAGCATGGCTGCTATTTATTTTGATAAGTGTTGTACGGACACTATGTGGTGTATAAGGCTAGGTGGGTGTTTTATACCCCACGTGGTGTGTTGGGATGGTCGGAGTTGGTGTGTAGAGGATGGGGGTGTAACCTCCCAAACACAACCTAGACGTTATGGCTAGATTGAAAAGGCTACATTAGCCACTGAAATGGCTAAGCTAACTCATGTTACCTTTTAGGACTTTACATAAACTCATTTTAGAGAAAACCATGGTTGTACTTTGAGTTAGCTGAAAAGCATTCATTCATTAGGTTATGTATGCTTAAGATTCATTTTTATTGTTGACAGTGTTTTTTTAGAAAAACCTGTTTGCTTGTCACTCTTCTTTAAGAAAAACTCGAAGTTAAACTAATGCAACGGCAAAACCATTTTTCAAGTCATTTTGGAAAATTATTTGCCTTATCGACTTCTTTTTCAAAAATAGTTCCTTTGCAATGTAGTGGAAACTAAGGAACAACATCAAATTTTACTTAAGCCCGATATAATGCATTATTCGGTTGTTATCCTTGAGTAATTCATGCATGCAAAAATTTCCAAAAGAAAACTTACTAAGCCACAGACCAGAAATAATTACAAATTACAAGCCAAAACCAAATAGACTTAATAATACTTAATTAAAAATAATAATAATCCGCGGTCCAAGGTGATTCTCCGGATGCCGAGTCCAGTCCTAATTTTGAGGTTTACTTGAAAAGTTAAACACTATTGGGGGTGAGCTTATGAAAAGGCCAGTGTGAGTCAAACAATTATTTAAACAAACATAAATATCAAATACAGTGAAACAGATTAGCTTTAATAAAAGAAAACAGAACCATCATAGGAATTTCATATTGTTACATAGCTATTATCAAATTGATGGCAAACGATGTATGAGCATAGATCATCATTCATTCAAGTAACAATCATTAATTTTGATACCATCCAATACAACAAAATACAATGCGTAACATAAATCAATAACATTTTGCCGTGCACATGATGCAACGCAAAAAGGTTCCTACCTATACCATCCGCTACACACCACGAGTTCCCCAGAACCTGTCTGTCAAACTCTAAAACATTATGAGCATAGCTCGATGTGGTAAAACCACCAAAGAATCGATAATGTAGAAAATCTATCGGATATCATATAGTGTGATACAATCGCCAATAACATATAATATGCGATAAAATCGTCAATCCCCTCAGTACTCCAGGTGTATTGCACTGACTACAAATAATGCGGACTTAATATGTTGCCGATACTCCATGGAACTCCTCCGTCAACCACAAAATCCCAACCCAATGCATATGCAATATGTTACACAATCTCATACATAATCATATCTCAATATTTTTCACATTCATTTGACATGTTCAGCATGTCCTCAATAATCACATACTTTCAGTAAATGGAAACAGTGTTCCAATCTTTCAAATTACCATTATGTTGGTATCAATCAATATCGTTCAATTTCACATACTTTATGAATTTTCATTATGCATAAATAGCACCCTTTTCAGTACACAATATAACAAATATCTCATGCATTTAAATCATTCATATGCTTAATATCTCAACACATTATATCATTTAGTCAAAGATTCTCATATCTCACAACTCAAATATGCAATTACACACTCAATCAAATATCCATACTATTAAACTAGTAATTTTTGCCAACATGTCAATCTTTTCAGGCTCGAAACATACCTGGTTTGGCCATTCACAAAATCAATAATTTGGCTATTACAAAAATCCAATCAGCAAGCTAATTTATCATATATATTGTAATGCCCCTCACCCGTAACCATCGCCGAACACGGGTACGAGGCCTTACCGAACTCACGCTCACACAAACATTTGATTACGATAATCAATTTCCATGTAAAATTTAAAACTTTTCCAAACTTATTCAAAACATTCTTATTATGGGCCTACGAGGCCCAAAGGATACGTTGGGTATGATCCGGGACTAAACCAGAGCTTTTCGACCACTTAGAAAAAATTTTCCTCAAAACAGGGCACATGCCGGTGTGGGATAGGGACACGCCCGTGTGGAATTATCACAAATTTATTTTCCATTTCGAACCTATAGGGATTTTTACACAGCCGAGCACACGCCAATGTCCTTAACCATGTCCTTCACACGGCCAGGCACACGCTCGTGTCTTATCTCGTGTGAAAAATCCTGGGTATTCTGTTTATGACGTCATCGCGAAGTTTTTGTCACACGGCCAAGCCACACGCCCGTGGGCTAGGCCGTGTCAAGCACACAATCGAGACACACGGCCGTTTCTCCACTGGTGTGTTTACTACTGGGCATTTAATTTTCATAAATTCAGGTGCAGAAGACACACGGCCTATCAACACGCCCATGGGGCTGGCCGTGTGTCACACACGGCCTAAATACACACCTGTGTGTCTACCCGTGTGGACAATTATAGACTATTTTCCAAGCCAATTGCCACCCTGAAACACAAACCAATACCAGCCAAATTTACCAATATTCAACATAACACAATAATCCATTCAAACATCCATAATTTGACATTCCTACACTAGATTTCATCTACCATCATCAAGCACACACATTACACCACATTCCGCATAAACATTGCAAGCTTGCACCTTAATAAATTACAACACTTCGACAAAATAAAACTTAACCAAATATGGCTCATTTCGAATGGCCAAGGTACCAAAATATCACTACCAACAGATGGACCCAAAATAACTATGACATACAACCAAAACACTAGACCACCTATACGTGCCATAATTTCAAAGTTCATAATCAAAATACCAAAATAGTTGTTGATAGTGTTGATGGAATCCCATTGATCACTAAACCTTGGATTAGCTTGACAAACCTATAAGGGAACAGAAAAGAAAAGGGGTAAACCATAAAGCTTAGTAAGACTATATGCAAAATTAATCAGCATTTAAACCAATAATTCATATAAAATGAAAATAAGATTTCTTATGATCACATTAAACTTGAGATTATCACTTAATCATATGGTCTTACTACATAACTCAATACATGCATTAAGCATTTAGCACACATGATAATTTCATACAACCTGCACATAAACATTCTTAACATACGGTTAAATCTTTTCACATACAATCACATTTTATCATATCAATTGGAATAACCCGTTGAACCACGTGGAATGCTAAAGGATACATGGGAATAAGGCACAAGTGCCACACATAATGTAGTCGAAGCTACCGAAAATTTGTAGCCAAAGCTACCGCTTAACATATATCACATAAAGGCTTAATGATGAGCTAATCACGGGTCTGCTCACACAAGCTGATAGGTATCTGCAACAAATACATGATTACCTAGCCACTGGTAGTCGAACTAGACTAGCACCCAGAATCACATAAACAATTAATCACAATCAATAGTTTCTTAGTGACATGTCACTTGTAACCTAAACGATTCCTTAGGTTCAATCGGGATTTATCCTCACATAACAATTTTATCAAATCATATATCAAACAATTCATTGTAAAAATTTCATATATCAAATAAATAGAACAATTCATCAAAATTACCAAAAATAACTTATTATTTACATATAAGACTTACCTCGGTACAAAATGCTAAACTTTACGATTTAGTCTGTAACCTTGCATTTCCCTCTGTCAAGGTCGATTTCCCGTCTTTCTTGAACTATAACACCAAATTTAACTTATTCAATAATCACATTACTAAATTGGACCAAAATTTATCCTATGGTAAATATTATCATTTTACCCCTAACTTTATCAATTTTTACAATTTAGTCCCTAGGCTCGTAAAATAAAATGTATCTATTTTTCTACATTTCCAAGCCTAGCCGACCCTATTTCTCTCTTATAGCAGCCCATATTTCTCAAAATTTCACAATTTATGCACATGTTTTACAACTTTTTCATTTTAGTCCCTAAATGCATTTCCATAAAAAATCACCTAGCAAAAGTTGTTTACTACACATCAAACTTTCATTTCCTACCAATACACATCAAAATGCTCTCATATCACACATGGGTAAATTTTTAAACATGAACCCTAGCTTAAAATAGTGGTAGAAATAGTTAGGTCAAGCTACGAGGATCTCAAAAATACAAAGAACATGAAAAACGGGGCTAGGAGTCACTTACAATCAAGCTTGAAAAGGTGAAAACCCTAGCTATGGAGTCTCCTTTGATGTTCAGCCAAGGTAGGAGAAAGATGGATACTTTTTTGCCTTGTTTTCCCTTTTTATTTCTTTTAATACCCAAATGACCAAAATGCCCTTAATGGCCTTCTTTGGAAAATTTTCCTTCCATGGGTATTTTTCTCTATCATACCATAAAATGGTCTAATTGCTAAATAAGGACCCCTAGTTTATGAATTCATTTCAATTTCACACTAAATGCTTCTAGAACACATATTTTGAAAATTTTGTAATTTAATCTTATCACTCAATCGGGTATTTTATCGATAAAATTTATTTACTAAATTTTCACTTATGCAATCAATCACACAATAAACCTTAAAACTCTATCGAAATAATTTTTTCTATGTCGGATTCGTGGTCCCGAAGCCACCATTCTGCTTAGGCCTGAATTCGGGCTGTTACATATATAACATGATATTTAACATTTTCAAACAATTTTATGAGTTTAGGACCCACACCTAATTTTCTTGCTTCCTTGCAGTAGACTAGCGAATCTTCCAATTTTCCATAATAATTCCTTAAACGAACCTAAACCAAAATTCAGTATAAATTCAATAAATTTACCATTAAACCAACCCCCAAACACCCACTTATAGTTCAAACCAATCGTTGAAATTGTAACTATTTTATGAATCTAAACTAGTTAGATTCCTTACACTGTATCGATGCAAACCGTACGTACAATCGTTCTTCGCCTTTACGGATGATTTGGGGCATTTGGGTCAGCAATTAATTCAATAATATACTGGAAAATCAGTAGCTAATTAATAATTAAATTCCTTCATTTAATCAATTCATAACCTTTACCCAACAACTGTGTCGAAATAACAAACTAGATACCCTTAATTGTATTTACGCTTCACGATTTGTGGGATCTGAATAGCCAATCGATCTAGAATATTTTTCCCTAATTGAAATGGGTTTAAAAGATGATTAGCAGGGTTCAGGAACTCAAATTAATGCTAGAAAAAGATAGGCAATAACCAAGAAACAAAACAACCCCGTTTCTTGCATATAGGCATACGCATCACCACTCATGGTTGCCAAAATTGGGGTTGAAATTTAAAACAGTTTGAGATCTCATTAAATTATGAAAAAATACCTTTGAAATAATTTAAAATCCCCCAAATTCTAGATCTAAAAATTTATTTTTTGAATGGACAAGATTAATTAAGAAATTGAAGAGAAAAGGGATCTTACCCAAGCTAGTCGAGAGAAACGGCAATGGCACTTTCTTGGCAACGTTCGAAATCGATCTTGGAGTTCAAGATTTCAAATTTGGGGCTGATTTTAATGAGGAAAAATGACAGCAATAAGGTGGAGAATATGTTAACAAATCTTGTGGCAAAAAGAATAAGAAGAAAGATATGGTAAAACTAGGTGTAAGTGACAACAACAATGGGACAAAGAAAGAAAATTGAAGAGAAAAGAGGAGAGGAAGAGGGTGAATGGCTTGGGTAGGTAAAATTTGAATTAAAGGCAGAAAAATACAATAAAAAGTTCAAGTGTATGGATGGTACACACATTAAAAAAAATAAGGGATTTTGTAAAATTTAATTATTTCACAAGGGAAAAGCTTCGAACTTGGGACCTCATTTAATTTCCATGCTTTCTCATATTTCTTTTAACCATTAGGCTTTTTCTTCAATCTTGAAATAATTTTGCAATATTTATTTTAAAAAATTAAGGCATGATCACTCTATCTCGATTCACAAACCCGAATCTACTAACCGTCGATTTTTGGGATGTTACATGTAACACCCAAAAAATCCTTAATAATTATTCTAGTATGCTTGGGAAATTTTTTTTTTTCATTGAGTAAACCCCTACCTTTAGCCAATATGCTTATAAATAAATATTGGAAAAACCATGTCAGAATAGGCCTGCTGGTCTGGTGGTTAAGTAGAGTGGCCAAGTGCTGATGGTCTTGAGTTTGAGTCTTAGTATGCCTAAAGGAGTGTTTTATTTTGCTGCTAGTGTCGTGTGGGTGTTTTAGTCTAACCGAACTACTGAAGAGTTGTAGTGGAATTTGAATTAGGTGGTCGAGCGAGCTGTGGACGGTTTGGAGGGATTTGGGGAGGAAAATATGGGAATTTAAGGATAATGGGAGAGTTGGTGCCGAACTTGAACTCTTGTTTCTCAAGATTTCAACTTTGGGCTGTAGTTTCTCTTCATTTCTGTTTCCTGTCAACTGTTTTCACTTCTTGGGGGTCGAATCTTTGTTAAGGGTTTCTGCTTTTTTTTGTTTTGCTCTCTTTTATTTCCAAATTTGTTCTTCTCTATGGCAAAGGTGCTTTCCCTCAAACGGTTGCTGTCGTTTTCTCTCATTTTCTCCTTTGCTCATTTTTATTGGCCAAATATAGTTAGGTGATTCTCAGCTATAGCTTTTGTTTCCCTTCGGCTTTTTTTTCCCCTCAACAGACGTTAATACCTCCGCCCTTGCCGATTCTTTTTTCTGCTTCAGTGTCCCTCTCTATGCTGATTTCTTTTTCCCATAGTTGTCGTTCTCTTCATCTTTGTTCTTTGTCGAATTGTTGTGCCTTTGGCCTTTGCCTTTAGTTTATTTGCTGACATTTCCTTTCTTTGTATGGGGTATTGCACTTTCGGTAAGTTTGAGTTTCGATTTGGTTCAATTTGTTCATGCGATTATTTGTTAATAAGGGTTCGGTTGGATTACAGGAGCTTAGCGATCATTCGTTCTCGACGGTTTAAGTAGGTAGGGCATCGGTTACTCAAACGAGGTGAGTGGTGTTCGACTAAGCGATTGAGCATTTTTTATTAGGGTCGTTTTAAATTTTGTTGACATGCGACTAATAGAATGTTTGTGGTTGAACTTAGATTTGGAGTGCTCAAGGACTGTTTGTGTGTTTTCGTAACCAGGTGTGTAAACACAACTCTAAAAATAGAAATCGGTGAAACACGGACGTGTCATCAATGAGGCTGGCCATGTGAGATTTATAGGCCGGGTCAATTTGCGTTGTTTGGGCCACACGGGAGTGTGGGCCCATACAGGTGTGTGGGAATAATGGGCCAGGCCATGTGATTCACGCGTCTAAGGCCATTTTGGGCTATGTGGGCCCATAAAGGCATACAACATGGGCTTCCGAGCCTATTTCCACTGATTGACTACTAAGGTTGCACGGGTCGCCCGAGTCGATTGTGAATCTACTGTAGGGTCGGTAAGCTTTACTTTGATCCCTAATTGACTATATGACACATGGGTATGTATCATTTTATATCGTGCATGATTACTTGTACTGTACTGATTATAAGCATGATTTCATGAGAGAGCATGTCACGATTGTATGATGCATTGTACAGGGTTGGGATTGTATATGTGGAGGAAGTGTACTGAAAGGCTTAATGCCTATTTTACTGGTAGCTCTGTTGCATATCACTGATGGCCTTGAGGCCTATTAAACTGGTAGCTCTACTGCAAATACTATTTAGTGTCGCAACTGGTGCTAATTTGAAAGTGTAGGGATGGGTGGGTGATTTAATCCCCACTGGAGTGCAGGGTTGGACAGAAGATGGTGTATAGTGGATGGTTGGGTAGGACTTGCATACTGTACACCAGATTACTGCATACTAATTTTGAAATGGGCCAAGGCCCAACTGATTACTGTTGCTGAGAAAGACTTAGGCCCAGACTGTTATTTGCTTGCCTACTGTCCATTTGGTTGCATAGGGATTACACACTAAGTTTTCGTAAACTCACCCCTTTATCTTTTTACTGTACAGGAAACCCTCAGGCATAGGCGGATCGGTGCGACAGAGGATTCAGTGATGGCCACACAACTATTTATATTTTCATACTTAATTATGTTTTTAAGTATTATTCGGGGTATTTTTCTGTTTCATGGCCTTTATGGATTTATACTTTAATTTGGGTTTTATTTTTCATTGTTTATGGTTTATAACTATTAAAGGTAGGAAACACTGGTTTTCAAAAGAGACAAACGTTTTAACAAATAACGTAAACCATTTTAGAAGCTTTCGCAAGGTATAATATTTTGGAAATAAATAAACGACTGGTAAATAGATAATGTTTGGAAATGGAAATTGTTTAAGAAACAAACAACATGGTTTTGAATTAACAAAGACGAAGAAGAGTTGTTTGAATAGAGAAATAGTTTTTAGCAACGACTTAGTTTTTGTAAACACTTCCATGTGACATCGCCAAATTCGGCCATAATGTCTAGGCCGGGTTTGGGGTGTTACATTTAGTGGTATCAGAGCCAAGTTACAAAACTTGGTTGTGGATTTGGGTTTTTAAATAGAGGAAAACTTATTTTTATCTGATTTTTGAATACTGAAATATATCTACTAAACGTGTGGTACATTGAGTCTCTGGCGGCAATCCTGTAAGTTCTCTGTAACTGTTATATGTTTTTGACTGAAATGTTATAGATAGTAAATACTAAGACTACTGTAGGTAGTATACCGCACTGAAAACACTTTAGTTAGTGTACACCGAAAATTGTAGCGACACTGAAAGTTACGAAAACAAACATTGAATTACTAATATTGTTCTACATAAAACTTGATTAACAATTATTGGAACTAAAACCTGATCTTCATAAAACTATTAATATAGATTAACATGAATAGAGAATGAGCACAAGAGATACTCGCGGATGGGGTACAAGAGGCCGTGGTAGAGGCTGTAGAGGTGCTTGAGCTGGGTCCTCGTCATCGTGCCACATACCTAATTTGGAAACTAATGAGACGTCGGCTTCACCTATGACTGAGACTAGGTCTCATGATCGAGCGGTTGGGGACGACGCACTGTCCCAGGCCATGTTACGAATTTTGGAGAGGGTTGTTGTGTCTGATACTGGTACTAGATGCCAAGGGTCGATTACGGAATGACTCCGGTCTATTGGAGTTGAGATATTCAAGGGTGTTGCTGGGGTCGCCCTAACCTAGCTGAGTATTGGATTGAGGCTACAGAAAGAATTATGGACAGTTTGGACTGCACCCTCGAGCAAAAACTAAAGGGTATAAAGTCACTACTGAGAGATAAGGCTTACCAGTAGTGGCTTACAGTTAAGGACGACACTCAGGCCGAACGACTGTCCTGGGAATTTTTCAAGACTGGCTTTCAGGGAAACTATGTAGGTGCCAGCTATGTAGATGCCCAGAAAAGAGAGTTCCTGAGTTTGACCCAGGGGGATAAATCACTGGCTGAGAATGAGGCCGAGTTCTTTCGATTGAGCTGCTATGCGCGAGGTCTGGTGGCGACTGAGTACAAGCAATGTGTTCACTTCGAGGATGGCCTCAGGGATAATCTGAGGGTTCTGATAGCTCCACAGGGGGAGCGGGATTTCTCTGTATTGGTTGATAAGGCGAAGATCACCGAAGAGGTTAAGCGAACTGAGCGCCAGAATAGTGAGAAATAGGTCTGTCAGAGTTCTGCACAGAGGCCTAAGAAGAGGTCCAGAGTTGATGGGCCAGTCAGAGTTAGGACCCCTATCGTTGCTACTAGACCGCAACCATGTATTGACCGTGGTAGATGCTATCAGGGCGAGTGTTGGAAAAGAATTGGGGCATGTTTGAGGTGTTGTTCTTTAGAGCTTCGAATCAGAGAGTGTCCACGGAGGCCCGATCAGCTACAAGCTCAAGGATTGGGTATTGCACAGCTGCCAAGGGGTGTTCAGCAGCCACTAAGAGGCCGCGGTCAGGCTCGAGGTGGTAATAGGTTTGGCTGTGGACAGATAGCACCGGGCAGAGGTGCTAATCAGACTGAGGCGAACAAGCTAGCTCTAGTTTATGCTGCACATCACCGAGAGGATATAGATGCTCCGGACGTTATCACGAGTACTTTTTTTATTTATAATGTACCTTACACTACATTGATAGATGTAGGATCTACTCATTCCTATGTTGTCTGATCTGTTACTAAAAACTTGGGGATTCTGGTTGAGAGTATTTCGAGTGGAATTACGATATTAAGTCTATTGGGGTAGTCTATCTAGGTTAATAAGTTATTTAGAGATGTTCTTTTGATTGTTCAAGGGGTTATCTTTCTGGCTGATCTGATGGAACTTCCTTTCAGAGAGTTCGATTTAATAATAGGTATGGACTGACTAGTCAAACACCGAGTGAGCTTGGATTGTGCCACTAAACGGGTCGTATTGAGAACTAAGGAGGACAACGAGGTAGTTGTCATTGGGGAACGTCGGAACTACTTGTCAAATGTGATTTCTGTGTTGAGGGCTAAGAAGTTGGTTGGTAAGGGATTTGAGGTGTATCTGGCCTACATCAGTGTTTCAGATTCTGAGGATTCTTCAATTAAGGATATTAGGACGGTTAAGGACTTTTTGAATGTGTTTCCTGAAGAACTACCAAGGTTACCTCTGAACCGTGAAATAGAGTTTGGGATTGAGCTCCTTCCTAGTACAGCTCTAGTATCCATCGCTCCCTATAGAATGGCACCGAAAGAGCTTGTGAAGCTTAACGCTCATATTCAAGAGTTACTAGGTCCTGGGTTCATCCGCCCCAGTGTGTCTTCGTGGGGAGCACCAATTATGTTCCTGAAAAGAAGGATGGATCCATGCATATGTGCATTGACTACCGATAATTAAATAAATTGACTATTAAGAACAAGTACCCCCTACCAAGGATAGTCGATTTATTTGATCAGTTCCGAGGAGCTTCAGTTTTCTCCAAGATTGACCTTCAATCAGGGTATCACCAATTGAGGGTTAAGGAGGCCAATGTGCATAAAATGTCATTTAGGACTCGTTATGGTCATTACGAGTTCCTAGTGATGCCATTTGAATTGGCGAATGCACCAACAGCTTTTATGGATCTAATTAACTGAGTGTTCCAACCCTATTTGGATCGGTTCATAGTGGTTTTTATTGATGATATACTGGTGTATTCAAGGACTAAGGATGAACATGATGAACATCTCCGAGTGGTTCTGCAGATTTTGAGGGGGAAACAATTGTACGCCAAGTTCAGTAAATGTGAGTTCTGGTTACGAGAAGTAACATTTCTGGGCCATGTACTTTCTGCTGAGGGGATTAGAGTCGATCCTCATAAGATTGAGGCTGTTTTGGATTGGAAGCAGCCTAAGACTGTATTTGAGATTCGTAATTTTCTGGGAGTGGCTGGGTATTATTGGCGATTTGTAGAGGGTTTTCTGTAATTGCAACACCCTTGACTAAGCTACTATTTATGGGTATGCCATTTATATGGACTGATATGCAACAGGAGAGCTTTGAGAAGCTCAAGAAGGTTGTAACACCCCATACCCGGCCTAAAAGTTAGGCCCAAGTCTAGCGTGTCACATTGAAGTGTTTTTCGAAAACCATGTTTTCAATGAAACCCTTCTTATTTAAAACTTGTTGCCAACTAAAACTTGTGTTTGTTTATTTTTAAAACGTGGTTAACTAAAAGTTAATCCCTTTTAGAAAACATTATTACCTTTAAAACCTTCTTTGTTGCGAAAGTTTAATTTAATTAGTTGCTGAAGACGTAGTGTTTAAAAATAGTTAACATTTTGGAAAACCACAATTCACCTCTAGCTGATATAATTCAAAGTAAATAAAAACCTTAAAATAAAAATCCAGAAATTATAAAAGGTCTTATTACAAACCAAACCCAAAATAAAGTACTTGAGAGTAAATAATCAAAACAGAAAGCATAAGTAGTGTATGGCCTTCTCCAAGTCCCTCGCAGCTCCGATCCGTCTAAGGCTAGGGATTACCTACACAGTTAGTAAACGGAGTGAGTTTTATGAAAACTCAGTGTGTAATCCCCTACTACAAATATGAACAGTCAGTCATGTAAAAGAATTAAAAAGTTTGCCCTACCACAGTTCTAGTATTAATTGGGCCTTAGCCCATTATAAAAGGCAGTACCAGATGGGCCTTAGCCCATTACAAAATCAGAGACATTATCTGAATCAGAACCAGTATCAGAATCAGAACCAGAATCAGAATCAGAATCAGAATCAGAATCAGAATGTGAATGCAATGCCCAAGCCCAGTCCAGCCTTACACACCACCCGTACTAGCCCTACACACCATGTGGGGAATAACTCAACCCACCCAGCCCTACACACCACAGACACAGTAGAGCTACTAATATAGAAATCGTGGCAGAGCCACTAGAGTAGAAATACGAGGCAGAGCCTCTAAGTAGTTTACGTGGCAAAGCCACTTTATAGCACTTCCTCCATATCAAACCTAACCCTATGCAGTATGTCGTGTATGCTATGCTCAATCATCAAACGTGTATGCAGAATGGCCATGCTCATTATTAGTCATTTAAACATATATTAAAACCTACCAGTCATACAACAATAGTCACGTCAGTCAAAATACTGTTATACTAACACAGTTAATTCAATCAAATACTCCAACCAAGTTAGCCACTTGCCCATAAGGGCAAAACAGTCATTTTACACCCTAGGGGCAAAACGACTATTTTACCCTACAAAGGTATTTCAGTAATTCTACCCTACAGGGGTATTTCGATAATTTTACCCTACAGGGGTATTTCGATAATTCTACCCTACAGGGGTATTTCAGTAATTCTACCCTACAAGGGTATTTCGGTAATTCTACCATACAGGGGTATTTCGATAATTCTACCCTATAGGGGTATTTCAGTAATTTTGCAAATTAAGGGTAAAATGGCAATTTTACAGAGTAGGGGTAAAACGATAATTTTACAAATCAAGGGTAAAACGGTAATTTTATAAATTAGGGGAAATATAGTACTTTTACAAATCGGGGGTATTACAGTAGTTCTACCCTATAAGGGTAATTCAGTAGTTTTGTAAACCAAGGGTATTTCAGTAATTTTGCAAATCAAGGGTATTTCAGTAATTTTGTAAATCAAGGTTATTTTAGTAATTTTGTAAATCGGGGCTCAAACGGTAATTCTGTAAATCGGGGGTACTTTGGTAATTTTACAAGTTGAGGGTATTTCAGTAATTTGGTAAACTAAAGTATTCTAAACAGAGATAACAATATGAATGGGCCTAGGGCCCATTCTCGGCCCAAATGGGCCCACACGCTCGTGTGGCCCTTTTAGCCCAAATCTAGCCACAGATATGAGATTCACCTAGTCTAGTCCAATATTTACTACACAATCAAACAACTTATCCAATTGGGCCCGTAGGCCCATTAGGCCTACATAGCCCTCTTTCGGCCTATTGCGGCCCGAAGTAGCCGTCCTACAGCTAGAGTAGTGAGAAATACACACCTGATAGGAATCTGGAGTTAATCCATGCTCCAAACACTCCTATGCCCAAACACCAACCAAGGTATGCTTACTCTCCTCATAAATCGCTCTATTTAAATCCAGCTTCTCGCCTACTCCCATGCTAGCTTTCTGATGTGGGATCCCTCCATCAATCTTCCAAAATAAACTCATTAGCAAAATAACCAACCTTTGTGTGCAAAAGGATTTGAACCATAGTCCTCTCAATAACCATGCCACGCCACCACCACTAGGACACAAGCTCCTTTGTGCATAAGTCCAACACATTTAACTTCAAAGCCCACCTACTTGCTTCTAGATTTATTTAAAAGAAAAACCAAAATAAATTGCAACAGCCAAGACTTGAACCTTGGACCTCCTTGCTTCCTTTATTGCGTCATTTCCTTGTCCCTTAAGTGGCGCTACTTTGCCACTACACCACACTCCTTTTTTATGCCTTATTTTACCCTGATTTATTTATGAGTCATACCACATGAGATCAGGGTTCCACTAAGGCTAAAAATCAAAATTTTTCCTATGGCTTAACTTGAACCCGAGACTTCATAGTACCCTCCAAACACTTCAAAATTACACATTTGAATTATTTAAGCTGCCTTTTAACCGATCCAAAACTCAATGCCCAATACTTCTAGGCCCAAAATTTGGGGCGTTACAAAGGTACTGACTGATGCCCCTGTTTTGATACAGCCTGTGTTTAGAAAGAGTTTACTGTGTACAGTGATGCATCACATGTCGGTTTGGGATGTGTGTTGATGCAAGAGAGTAAGGTAGTAGCGTATGCATCTCGACAGCTTAAGACTCATGAGGCGAATTATCCGACACATGACTTAGAGTTGGTCGCAGTGGTGTTCGCACTAAAAATCTAGAGGCATTACTTGTATGGTGAGAAGTGTATCATCTACATTTATCACAAGAGCTTTAAGTACCTCCTCACTCAGAAGGAGTTAAATCTTGGGTAGTATAGATGGATTGAGCTGCTTAAGGACTATGACTGCATTATTGAATACCATCCTGGTAAGGCAATTGTGGTGGCCGACGCACTAAGTCGTAAGGCGATGTTAGCTCACCTCAATTTATTTGATGATGGTAAATTATTGGCTGAACTCCAGGTTAAACCGATGTGGGTTGAGCAAATTATGGATAAATAGTTAGAGGATGAGTCACTGGGTCTTCAATTCCGACAGATTGAAAGTGGGAACACTGCAGATTTTGGACTAAATATCGAAGGGGTACTCTATTTCTGTGGCAGAATCTGTGTACCAAAAGATATTGATTTGGGATAGTCGATACTGCGAGAGGCGCATAGTAGTCCCTATGCTATACATCCTGGTAGAAATAAAATGTAGCGAGACCTTCGTGAGCTATACTGGTGGTCAGGTCTTAAGAGAGAGGTTACGGACTTTGTAGGTAAATGCTTGGCATGCCAATAGGTTAAGGCTGAGCATCAGTTACCTTCGGGTTTATTGCAGCCAGTTAAGATTCCGCTTTGGAAGTGGGAGAGAGAGACTATAGACTTAGTTAGTAGGTTGCCCCTAATGCCTACTAAGAAGGATTTAGTGTGGGTCATCGTGGATCGATTGACCAAGTCTGCCCATTTTATACCGATTCGTACTGAATACTCTCTACAGAAGCTGGCTAAACTATATGTTTCTGATATAGTGAGACTACAAGGGGTACCAGATTCGATAATATCTAATAGAGATCTTCACTTCACGTCTCAGTTCTGGAAGAAGTTACATGAAGCTCTAGGTACAAGGTTAGACTTCAGTACTGTGTTCCATCCTCAGACAGAAGGTCAATCTAAAAGGGTGATTCAGATATTGCAGGATATGTTAAGGGGTTGTGTAATTGACTTCTGAGGCAGTTGAGAGGAGTTTTTGCCATTGGTAGAGTTTGCTTACAACAACAGTTACCGGTCTAGCATACAGATGGCACCCTACGAGGCACTCTATGGTCGTAAATGTCACACTTCCTTGTGTTAGACGAAGTTGGGTGAGCGTCGCATTCTGGTCCTAAACTGGTTTTCGATATTGAGGATAAGGTCAGGTTAATTCGATATTGACTGATAGAAGCATCTGATAGACAAAAGTCATATGCAGATTTAAAGCGTCAAGAGATAGAGTATTCTGTGAGGGACTTCATTTTTCTCAAGGTCTAACAATGGAAGAAAGTACTGAGGTTTGGTCGCAAGGGTAAGCTGAGCCCTAGATTTATTGGGCCTTACCGTATTTTGAAATGCGTAGGACTGGTTGCCTACAAATTGGAGCTACCTTCAGAGTTAGAGCGAATTCATGATGTATTCCACGTCTCGATGTTAAGGAGCTAATGCTCTGATCCCACGCATATTGTTCCTGTTGAGGAGATTGAGGTTAGGCCAGATCTGACCTTTGAGGAGGAGCCAGTCCAAATATTGGATCATGATGTAAAGGTTCTAAGAAGAAAGTCCATCCCACTGGTTAAGGTTCTTTGGCGTAATCATAGTTCTGAGGAGGCCATGTGAGAGCCTGAGGATGCGATACGACAACAATATCCTTATCTATTCTGATCAGTTAAAATTTTGAGGCTGAAATTTTCTTTAAGGGGGTAGAGTTCTAACACCCCAAAAATCCTTTATAATTATTCTCGTATATTTGTGACACAAAATATCTGTCTGCTTCAGTGGTTAAGTGTTTTGGGAGTGTTTGAGAAGTCTTCGGTTTAAGCCTTAGCTTGGGCAAAGTTTTGTTTTTAATTGAGTAAACCTCTACCTTTAGCCAGTAGGCTTATAAACAAATATTGGAAAAATATTTCAGAATGGGTTCCGCTGGTCTGGTGGTTAAGTAGAATGGCAAAGTGTTGATAGTCTTGAGTTCGAGTCTTGGTATGCGCAAGGGAGTGTTTTATTTTGTTGCTAGTGCCGTATAGATGTTTTAGTCTAACTGCACTACAGAAGAGTTGTAGTGGAATTTGAATTAGGTCGTTGAGGGAGGGGTGGACGATTTGGAGGGATTTGGGGAGGAAAATATGGGAATTTGAGGATAGTGGGAGAGTTAGTGTCAAACATGAACTCTTGTTTCTCAAGATTTCAGTTTTGGGTTACACTTTCTCTCCATTTCTATTTTCTGTCGACTGTTTTCACCTCTTGGGGTCTAAATCTTTGTTAAGGGTTTCTACTATTTTTTTTATTTGTTTCGTTCCCTTTCTTTTCCAAATTTGCTCTTATCTACGGCAAAGGTGCTTTCCCCCAAACTGTTGTTGCCATTTTCTCTCTTTTTCTCCTTTGCTCTTTTCTATTGGCCGAATATAGTTAGGTGATTCTTGGCTACACCTTTTCTTTCCCTTAGGCTTTGTCCTTTCCTCGACAGAAGTTTATTCCTCCACCCTTACCGGTTCTTTTTCTGCTTCGGTGTCCCTCTCTATGCCGATTTCTTTTTCCCATAGTTGCCATTCTCTTCATCTTTGTTCTTTATCGAATTATTGTGCCGTTGTCCTTTGCCTTTGGTTTATTTGCCTATAGTTCCTTTCTCTGTATGTGGTCTTACGCTTATTTGGTTCAATTTGTTCATGTGATTATCTATTAATAAGGTATTGGTTGGATTGAATGAGCTTAGTTGTAACATCCCGAACTAGGGCCTAATTGGAATAGTGGTTTCGTGACCACAAATCCGAGGTAAAAATAATTATTTTATAATTATTTTGATGTTTATGATATGATTTTATGATGGTGTGAAAATTTCATGAAGAAATTCTAAGCGTAAAGTGCTTAATTTGAAATTAGGGACTAAATCGAATAAGTTGCAAAACTTGCATTCTAGAAGTTTCTAGTATGAAATTGCTTTGGAATATTAATTAGGAGGTCTTAAATAGCAATTTGACCAATTTTAAGTTCATGGACAAAATTTGGACATGGATGGAATTTTTGAAAGTTTAGTAAGGAGGGGCATTTTGGTCATTTGGATATTAACATGAAATAAAAAGGGAAAAATAACACAAAATTGGTCATCTTCTTCATTACCACGAAATTTCAAGGGTTCTCCATAGCTAGGGTTTGTTTCAAGCTTCCAAGCTTCATAGTAAGTGATTCCAAGCCTCGTTTTTAATATTCTTTACGTTTTCGTAGTCCCGGTAACTCGATAAAGCTTATGTTAGCAATAATTTAAGTTAGGGTTCATATTTGGAAAAATACCCATAGGTGAAATTTGTGTATTTTGATGTTTTATGATAGAATATGAGGTTTTAAATTATGTTAGACAATTTGTGCTACTCGATTTTAAGTAAAAACGAGTAAAACGGCTTAATCGGTAAAAGTACATATTGTTCATAAGTATGTGTTTTAGTGGGAATTTGAGCTTGCTAATGGTAAATAAATGATCAGCATGTCCTAAAACATAAGAATTTGTGATAAAATTAAATTTCCAAACTTTGGGGCAAAAGTGTAAATATGCAAAAGTTTAGGGGCAAAATTGTAATTTTGTCAAAATTTGAATTTAGGACTATTTTGATAATGAGAGTATTAAATAAGCTAAATGTGTTATTTTAGATCAAGAAAGACGTGGAATCAACCTTGCTCGAGGAAAAGAAAAGATTTTGGACTAAATCGCAAAATTGCTATATTTTGTACCGAGGTAAGTTCAAGTGTAAAAAATGTAACATAATTGTTATTTTTAAGTTAATTGATGTTATTTATATGATATGCTGATTTTTATCATGAAATATATGCTTTGTAGTTATTATCGAATAATATGCAAATTATGTATGCTGCTTGTTAAATATAAATTGCTACCGAGTATTGGTTTCGGTATTCTGTGGAAGACGGCAAGGATATGTGATTGAGGAAAATCCCGTTTGAACCTTAGGAATAGATTAGGATACAAGTGACATGTCACTAGGATGGTTAGGCATCCGAACTCATTGAGTTGAGTCCGAGTTCACTTATGGATGCAAATGTCCGAACTCGTTGAGTTGAGTCCGAGTTCGTGAGATGTAACTAGGCATCCGAGCTCGTTGAGTTGAGTCCGAGTTCACTTATGGATGCAAACGCCCGAGCTCGTTGAGTTGAGTCCGAGTTCGCTTATGGGCGGGTTACATGATTAATTGATTACATATGTGGCACTTATGTGCAAATGATCCGTGTATCCGAGTTGTATTTCGATGTGTTCAACGGGTAAAATTCTAGCGGAATGGAAGAATACTCAAGATGAAAATGATATTTTGGTAAGTGTCGTGAAATGGACAATTTGGACAGGTATGTACTTAACCCTCGGGTTGAAACTTGATATAACAGAAATAAGGTGGTAAGATGATACACGATAGCTAGAAATGTGGTTTGTATCTTGGTGATATCATGCTATTGTTGTTGATATAATTGCTTTGTTATGTTACTTGTTATTTGCATGTGAACTTACTAAGCATTTATGCTTACTCCCTCCTTTTCATTAATTGTAGTTTTTAGCGAGCCAACTTGGATATCGGGAAGGTCGAAGAAACGCTCACACTATCCGAGGAAGAATTGGTATATTGGTTTGTATGTTTTGATGTATGGCATGTATAGCAATATACTTGTTTTGTGTAAATAATCTTGTGATATGGTTGTGATTTGGTTGAGAAAATACTTGATAATGATTAGTAATTGGTATGGCTAGCCTAGATAATGTTGGATGCCTTGTGAGTTTAATATGTTATATAGTTCATGAGAATTCATAAAAAGATGAAACTTGCCATAAAACAGAACACTACAGCAACAACAACGTGAGTTTGAAAAATCACCAAAAATAGTAGAAAACGAATTAGGTGAATAATTAACTATGAAATTGAATCTTATTGTGTCTACTTTCAAATGGAAAAAGTGAAATAGGTAAAGGAGTTATATGTTATAAGATATTTGAGTTTTAGTGAAACAGGGCCAGAGCGATTTCTGGATCCCCTGTTCCAACTTTGAAAATTCACTATAAATTGTAAAAAAATAATTAGGAGGTGTAATTTATATGCTCAGAATCCTTATTGAATCTAATTTTAAGATAAATAAACGGTATAGTTATATGAATTTTTTACATGGGGAAAAGGGGTTCGTAGTAAGTAGAGGTCAGTGCAGTCAAGTCCCGAAACAGGGGTAACTTTAACTAATAAACTGTACTAATTGGCCCAACCAAAAATTTTAGAAAAGAATTAGTAGATAGATATGTGAGTCTAGATTCAGGGAAAATTTACGGATCTTGATTTCGAGTTTCCTAACTCGAGATATGATTTTTTTAGCGACCATGATACAGAAAAACTGCTTATTCCGAAAGTCAAAATAAATGATGTAAAGTTGTTTAAATGATAAATTATGTTCGGTAACACCTCAAGCTCGACTCCGGCGACGGTCTCGAGCATGGGGGTGTTACATTTGGTGGTATCAGAGCAGGTTTAGTTGGTTCTTGGACTAACGTGTTTTATGTGCGGATTTTGCTATACATGCCATATGTGTATATTATGATAGTGTGACGACTTCTGACCTTTTAAATGATTTTTTTATAGTAAATGGATCCCGATCCAACTGTGGCTGATGATGTAGAAAGTAATGCACCAGCTCCGGCTGAAGGGGCGGTGCCGATTGAAAATCCACCTCCCACTATTAGTCAAGGAGGAGGAGAAAGGGGTCGAGAAGCCTTTCTCCAGATGATGAGTGCTTGGTATACGGAGTTCGTTCGTACGAACCCGAATGTACAACCTCCCCCACCTCCCCCAATTCCTCAACCTGTACCTCCGATGCCTCAAGATGTGGGTATGATGAAATTCCAAAGAACTCCAGTTGATAAAATCCGTAAGCTAGGGGCCGAAGAATTCAGAGCTAATGTAGATGATGATGCTGAGAAAGCAGAGTTCTGGCTTAAGAATTCTATCCGGGTATTTGATGAACTGTCTTACACACTTGAGGAATGCTTGAAATGTGCTATATCTTTGTTGAGAGATTCAGCTTATAATTGGTGGAAGACACTGATTTCGGTGGTACCGAAAGAGAGGGTAACTTGGGAATTCTTTCAAGAAGAGTTTCGGAAGAAATACATCAGTGAAAGATTTATTGATCAGAAGCGCAAGGAATTTCTTGAGCTAAAGCAATGTAATATGACAGTCACTGAATACGAAAGAGAGTTTGTTCGATTGAGTAAGTATGCCAGAGAATATGTTCCTACAGAGGCCAAGATATGCTGACGATTTGAAGATGGGCTCAATGAAGAAATTAAGGTATTTGTTGGGATTCTTGAATTAAAAGAAATGGTGGTACTTGTCGATCGAGCTTGCAAGGCTGGAGAACTACTTAAAGAGAAGAAAAAGGTAGAATCTGAGACACGAAATTGGAAGAAAAGACCAATGAGTAATGCACCCTCACAGCAACCCAGAAAATCAAGAAATATGAATCCTCATTCCCAAGTTTCAGCTGGACAGTCATATGGGAATTTTAAGAAGCAAAATATGGGTCCTAAGTCCCAGACTACTTCGGCAGCTAGTGTAGGGAATTCGAGATTTGTTAAACCCGAGTGCCAGCGGTGTGGTAGAAATCATTTTGGTCCGTGCAGAGCAAATGAATGTTTCCGATGTGGTTCTCCGGATCATTTTATTAGAGACTGCCCAGAGAGGATTGAAAAAGAAAAATTTCAGAGTATAAAAGCAGGTGGTACAGATTCGAGAGGAAGGTATCCAAGAAAAGCTGGGAGTGAAGCAAGCAGCAAGAATGTAGCCAGAGATGCAGCAGTTAGACCTGAAGGAAAGGCTCCGGCTAGAACTTATGCTATTAAAGCTCGTGAAGATGCTTCCTCACCCGATGTGATTACTGGTATATTTTCTCTCTATGATGTTAATGTTACTGTTTTGATTGACCCCGGTTCTACTCATTCATATGTGTGCATGAAATTAGTATCTAGCATGAATATACCTGTTGAGAATACATAATTTATGATTAAAGTATCAAACTCGTTAGGCCAATGTGTTATAGTTGATAAAGTATAAAGAACTGTCCTTTAATGATTCGGGGTTATTACTTTCCGGCCGACTTGATGTTGTTGCCGTTTGATGAGTTTGATGTTATTTTGGGTATGGATTGGTTGACATTGCATGATGCTATAGTAAATTGTAAACAGAAAGTTATTGAATTAAAGTGTGAAAATGGTGAAACTCTGCGGGTCGAATCAGATAAATCAGAGGCATTGTCTAGTGTGATTTCTTCAATGTCGGCTCAGAGATATTTGAGAAAGGGTTATGAAGCTTATTTAGCGTATGTGTTGAATACAAAGGAAATTGAAAAGAAAGTGGAATCAGTGCCGATTGTATGTGAGTTTACGGATGTATTTCCAGAAGAATTGCCAGGTTTGCCTTCAGTTAGAGAAGTAGAGTTTGGTATTGATTTGATGCCGGGAACAGCTCCGATCTCGATTGCTCCGTACAGAATGGCACCAACAGAGTTGAAAGAATTAAAGTCGTAGTTGCAAGAGTTGACCGACAAAGGCTTTGTGAGACCGAGTTTTTCACCTTGGGGTGCTCCGGTATTGTTTGTGAAAAAGAAGGATGGTTCGATAAGATTGTGTGTAGACTATCGGCAATTAAACAAAGTGACAATTAAGAACAAGTATTCGTTGCTGAGAATTGATGATTTGTTTGATCAGCTAAAAGGAGCAACATGGTTTTCAAAGATTGATTTGAGATCTGGGTACTATCAGCTGCGAGTAAAAGAGTCAGATGTGCCTAAAACTGCTTTTAGGACTATGTATGGTCATTATGAATTTTTAGTTATGCCGTTTGGATTAACAAATGCTCCTGCCGTGTTTATGGATTTGATGAATCGAATATTTCGACCATACTTGACAAGTTTGTTGTGGTATTTATAGATGATATCTTGATTTATTCGAAAGATGAGACAGAGCATGCTGAGCACTTGAGGATAGTTTTGCAAACTTTGCGAGACAAGCAGTTATATGCCAAGTTTAGTAAAAGTGAATTTTGGCTTCGGGAAGTTGGATTTTTGGGTCATATTGTTTCGGGTGATGGTATACGGGTTGATCCCAGTAAAATTTCAGCTATTGTTGATTGGAAGCCACCGAAGAATGTAACCGAGGTTAGAAGTTTCTTGGGACGAGCTAGATATTATCGACGGTTTGTAAATGGATTTTCTATAATTGCTGCTCCTATGACTAGATTACTTCACAAGGATGTTAAATTTGAGTGGACGGAAGAATGTCAACAAAGTTTTGAAGAATTGAAAAAGTTATTAACAGAGGCATCAGTGTTAGTACAGCCCGAGTCAAGTAAAGAATTTGTGGTATATAGCGATGCTTCTCTAAATGGTTTAGGATGTGTACTGATGCAAGAAGGAAAGGTTGTGGCTTATGCTTCGAGGCAGTTAAAACCTCACGAGAGGAATTATCCGACTCATGATTTGGAATTGGTGCAGTGGTGTTTGCTTTGAAGATTTGGCGACATTATCTATATGGTGAAAAGTGTCGAGTACATACCGACCACAAGAGTCTTAAATACTTGATGTCACAAAAGGACTTGAATTTGAGACAGCGAAGATGGTTGGAGTTATTGAAAGATTACGAGCTTGTGATTGACTATCATCCAGGAAAAGCAAATGTAGTTTCTGATGCTTTGAGTAGAAAACTATTGTTTGCTTTGAGAGTTATGAACACTCAGTTGGAAATGTCAGATGATGGTTCCATTCTGGCCGAGCTAAAAGTAAGACCGATGTTTTTATAAGAGATTTGTGAAGCTCAGAAAAGCGATGAAGACTTGCAAGCCAAAAGAAAGCAATGTGAGGTTGATACAGAGTCAGATTTCAGAATCGGTCCTGATGGTTGCTTGATGTTTAAAGATCGGATTTGTGTACCGAAGAATGAGGAGTTAATTCAAAAGATTTTGCAAGAAGCACATGGTGGTTATTTGTCGATTCATCCAGACAGTACGAAAATGTATAATGATTTGAAGAAAACGTACTAGTGGAATGGAATGAAAAGGGATATATCGGAATTTGTATCGAAATGCTTAATTTGTCAACAGGTGAAAGCAGAACACCAAGTGCCTTCAGGATTACTTCAGCCTATTATGGTTCCTGAATGGAAATGGGATCGAATTACTATGGATTTTGTTTCAGGGTTGCCGTTGACTCCAGGAAAGAAAGATGCCATCTGGGTAATAGTTGACAGATTGACTAAATCGGCTCATTTCATTCCAGTACGTACGGATTATTCTCTTAACAAGTTAGCTGAATTGTATGTTAGAGAAATTGTTAGACTACATGGAATACCATTGTCAATCATTTCAGACAGAGATCCGAGATTTACTTCGCGGTTTTGGCAAAAGTTGCAAGAACCATTAGGTACAAGGCTAAATTTCAGTACTGCTTTTCATCCACAAACTGATGGGCAATCAGAAAGGATAATTCAGATTCTTGAAGACATGCTTCGATGTTGTGTATTAGAATTTCAAGGAAGTTGGGAAAGATATTTACCGTTGGTGGAATTTGCTTACAATAACAGTTATCAGACGAGTTTGAAAATGGCACCTTATGAAGCATTGTATGGTCGTAAGTGTTGGACGCCTTTGTATTGGACCGAACTGAAGGAAAATCAGATCTATGGAGTTGATCTAATAAAAGAAACCGAAGAAAAAGTGAAGGTAATTCGAGATTGTTTGAAAGCTGCTTCGGATAGACAGAAATCTTATGCAGATTTGAAACGAAAAGAAATTGAGTTTCAAGTTGGTGATAAGGTATTTTTAAAGGTGTCTCCGTGGAAGAAAGTCCTCAGATTCAGACGGAAAGGTAAATTAAGTCCGCGTTTTATCGGGCCGTATGAAATAATTGAAAGAGTTGGACCGGTAGCTTATCAGTTAGCATTACCATCTGAGTTGGAGAAAATTCATGATGTGTTCCATGTATCTATGCTACGTCGGTATCGTTCGGATCCTTCACATGTGGTTTCACCGACAGAAATTGAATTACAACCAGATATGACCTACGAAGAAGAACCGATTAAAGTTTTAGCTCGAGAGGTCAAACAACTAAGAAACAAAAGTATTTCTCTTGTGAAAGTGTTGTGGCAAAAGCATGGAATAGAAGAGGCTACATGGGAACCCGAGGAAACTATAAGGAAACAATACCCACAACTGTTTACCGGTAAGATTTTTGAGGACGAAAATCTTTAAAAGGGGCGAGAGTTGTAATATCCCGAATTAGGGCCTAATTGGAATAGTGGTTTTGTGACCACAAATCCGAGGTAGAAATAATTATTTATAATTATTTTGATGTTTATGATATGATTTTATGATGGTGTGAAAATTTCATGAAGAAATTCTAAGCGTAAAGTGCTTAATTTGAAATTAGGGACTAAATCGAATAAGTTGCAAAACTTGCATTCTAGAAGTTTCTAGTATGAAATTGCTTTGGAATATTAATTAGGAGGTCTTAAATAGCAATTTGACCAATTTTAAGTTCATGGACAAAATTTGGACATGGATGGAATTTTTGAAAGTTTAGTAAGGAGGGGCATTTTGGTCATTTGGATATTAACATGAAATAAAAAGGGAAAAATAACACAAAATTGGTCATCTTCTTCATTACCACGAAATTTCAAGGGTTCTCCATAGCTAGGGTTTGTTTCAAGCTTCCAAGCTTCATAGTAAGTGATTCCAAGCCTCGTTTTTAATATTCTTTACGTTTTCGTAGTCCCGGTAACTCGATAAAGCTTATGTTAGCAATAATTTAAGTTAGGGTTCATATTTGGAAAAATACCCATAGGTGAAATTTGTGTATTTTGATGTTTTATGATAGAATATGAGGTTTTAAATTATGTTAGACAATTTGTGCTACTCGGTTTTAAGTAAAAACGAGTAGACAATTTGTGCTACTCGGTTTTAAGTAAAAACGAGTAAAACGGCTTAATAGGTAAAAGTACATATTGTTCATAAGTATGTCTTTTAGTGGGAATTTGAGCTTGCTAATGGTAAATAAATAATCAGCATATCCTAAAACATAAGAATTTGTGATAAAATTAAATTTCCGAACTTTGGGGCAAAAGTGTAAATATGCAAAAGTTTAGGGGCAAAATTGTAATTTTGTCAAAATTTGAATTTAGGACTATTTTGATAATGAGAGTATTAAATAAGCTAAATGTGTTATTTTAGATCAAGAAAGACGTGGAATCAACCTTGATAGAGGAAAAGAAAAGATTTTGGACTAAATAGCAAAATTGCTATATTTTGTACCGAGGTAAGTTCATGTGTAAATAATGTAACATAATTGTTATTTTTAAGTTAATTGATGTTATTTATATGATATGCTGATTTTTATCATGAAATATATGCTTTGTAGTTATTGTCGAATAATATGCAAATTATGTATGCTGCTTGTTAAATATAAATTGCTACCGAGTATTGGTTTCGGTATTCTATGGAAGACGGCAAGGATATGTGATTGAGGAAAATCTCGTTTGAACCTGAGGAATAGATTAGGATACAAGTGACATGTCACTAGGATGGTTAGGCATCCGAACTCGTTGAGTTGAGCCCGAGTTCACTTATGGATGCAAATGTCCGAACTCGTTGAGTTGAGTCCGAGTTCGTGAGATATAACTAGGCATCCGAGCTCGTTGAGTTGAGTCCGAGTTCACTTATGGATGCAAACGCCCGAGCTCGTTGAGTTGAGTCTGAGTTCGCTTATGGGCGGGTTACATGATTGATTGATTACATATGTGGCACTTATGTGCAAATGATCCGTGTATCTGAGTTATATTCCGATGTGTTCAACGGGTAAAATTCTAGCGGAATGGAAGAATACTCAAGATGAAAATGATATTTTGGTAAGTGTCGTGAAATGGACAATTTGGATAGGTATGTACTTAACCCTCGGGTTGAAACTTGATATAACAGAAATAAGGTGGTAAGATGATACACGATAGCTAGAAATGCGGTTTGTATCTTGGTGATATCATGCTATTGTTGTTGATATAATTGCTTTGTTATGTTACTTGTTATTTGCATGTGAACTTACTAAGCATTTATGCTTACTCCCTCCTTTTCATTCATTGTAGTTTTTAGCGAGCCAACTTGGATATCGGGAAGGTCGAAGAAACGCTCACACTATCCGAGGAAGAATTGGTATATTGGTTTGTATGTTTTGATGTATGGCATGTATAGCAATATACTTGTTTTGTGTAAATAATCTTGTGATATGGTTGTGGTTTGGTTGAGAAAATACTTGATAATGATTAGTAATTGGTATGGCTAGCCTAGATAATGTTGGATGCCTTGTGAGTTTAATATGTTATATAGTTCATGAGAATTCATAAAAAGATGAAACTTGCCATAAAACAGAACACTACAGCAACAACAACGTGAGTTTGAAAAATCACAAAAAATAGTAGAAAACGAATTAGGTGAAGAATTAACTATGAAATTGAATCTTATTGTGTCTACTTTCAAATGGAAAAAGCAAAATAGGTAAAGGAGTTATATGTTATAAGATATTTGAGTTTTAGTGAAACAGGGCCAGAGCAATTTCTAGATCCCCTGTTCCAAATTTGAAAATTCACTATAAATTGTAAAAAAGTAATTAGGAGGTGTAATTTATATTCTCAGAATCCTTATTGAATCTAATTTTAAGATAAATAAATGGTATAGTTATATGAATTTTGTACATGGGGAAAAGTGGTTCGTAGTAAGTAGAGGTCAGTGCAGTCAAGTCCCGAAACAGGGGTAACTTTAACTAATAAACTGTACTAATTGGCCCAACCAAAAATTTTAGAAAAAAATTAGTAGATAGATATGTGAGTCTAGATTCAAGGAAAATTTACGGATATTGATTTTGAGTTTCGTAACTCGAGATATGATTTTTTTAGCGACCATGATGCAGAAAAACTGCTTATTCCAAAAGTCAAAATAAATGATGTAAAGTTGTTTAAATGATAAATTATGTTCGGTAACACCTCAAGCTCGACTCCGGCGACGGTCTCGAGCATGGGAGTGTTACATTAGTGATCATTCATTCTCATCAGTTTAAGTAGGTAGGGCCTGGGTTGCTCAATCGAGGTGAGTCGTTGTCGACTAAGTGATTAAGTGTTTTCGATTAGGGTCGTTTTAAATTTGGTTGGCATGCGACTAACCGAATGTTTGTGGTTGAACTTAGACTTGGAGTGCTCAAGGACTGTGTGTGCGTTTTCGTAACCAGGTGTGTAAACAAAACTCTGAAAATAGAAATAAGCGAAAAGCCAAAAAATACAATTGTCGATGCCACACAAGCGTGCGGCTACCCTTGTGGTAGGCCGTATGACGAAACACGAGCGTGTGATCGATGAGGTTGGCCATGTAAGATTCATGGGCCGGGCCGATTTGGGCCGTGTAGGCCACATGGGCGTGTAGGCCCCATCTATGTGAAACACAAGAGCGTGTGGGAATAATGGGCCAACCGTGTGATTCACACGGCCAAGACCATTTTGGGCCGTGTAGGCAGCACGGACGTGTGGGCCCACAAGGGCATACAACATGGCTCTGTTGGCCCATTTTCAGTGCTTGACTACTACAGTTGCACGGGTTGCCCGAGTCTACTGTGAACCTACTGTAGGGCCGGTTAGCTTTACTTTAATCCCTAACTGATTGTATGACACATGTGTATGTATGACTATATAGCGAGCATGATTACTTACACGGGGTTGGGCTGGTATATGTGGAGGAAGTGTACTAAAAGGTTTAATAATTGTTTTATTGGCAGCTCTGCTATATATCACTGATGGCCTTAAGGCCTATTAAACTGGCAGCTCTGCTACAAATACTGTTTAGTGCAGCAACCAGTGCTAATTTGTAAGTGTAGGGATGGGTGGGTGATTTAATCCCCACAAGGGTGCAGGGTTGGACAAGAGATGGTGTATAGTGGATGGTTGGGTAGGACTTGCATACTGTACACCACATTACTACATACTGATTCTGTAATGGGCCAAGGCCCAACTGATTACTGTTACTGAAAAGGGCTTAGGCCCAGACTGTTATTTGCTTGCCTACTATCTATTTGGTTACATGGGGATTACACACTGAGTTTTCGTAAACTCACCCCTTTGTCTTTTTACTGTACAGGAAACCCCCAGGCACAGGCAGATCGGTGTGACAGAGGATTCAGCGGTGGCCAGACAACCATTTACATTTTCGCACTTAATTATGATTTTAAGTGTTATTTGGGGTATTTTTCTGTATCATGGCCTTTATGGATTTATACTTTAATTTGGGTTTTATTTTTCATTGTTTATGGTTTATAACTGTTAGATGTAGGAAACGTTGGTTTTCAAAAGAGGCAAACGTTTTAACAAATAACACAAACCGTTTTAGAAACTTCCGCAAGGTATAATATTTGGAAATAAATAAATGATTGGTAAATAGATAACGTTTGGAAATGGAAACCGTTTTAGAAACAAATGAATGGTTTTGAATTCACAAAAGACAACAAAGAGTTGTTTGAACAGAGAAATAGTTTTTAGAAACGACTTAGCTTTTGAAAACACTTCCATGTGACATCGCCAGATCCAGCCATAACGTCTAGGCCAGGTTTGGGGTGTTACATTACCGGGGGTATGACTATGCATATTTGATTCTGTATGATTTTGTCAATATTCTGATTCTGTACAAAGATTATGTTTGTATCTATTTTGCCATGCAATGAAATCTAAAATTATTTTTCCGTTGTGTTACACACTGAGTTTTAAAACTCACTTCCATTTGTATGTTCTATTCAGGTAAACCTCAATCATAGGCGGGTCGGTGCAACGGAGGCTTAGTTGTAACACCCCAAACTTGGCCTAGATGTTATGGTCAAATCTGGAAATGTCACATAGAAAGGGTTTTAGAAAACGTAGTTCATACGACAAAACTAAATAAGTTATTTAACTTTTATTCAATGCCAAAAATGTTTATGAAATTAGGAAATTTTCTTTAAACGAGTTTTAATGCGGTAGCTTTCAAAAAACCATAGTTTTTAAGTAAAAATAGTTCGATTTGAAGAAAGCCTTTGTTTTAGGAAAAACTGTGTTTTAAGCGAACTATCCAACAAATAAATAGTCAACAAAAAACCAAACTCTACCAAAAAGTCCGAAGAGTCCAATTATTACAACCCTCTCAATAAGAAATCTGAAACCTTAAATAAAATAATAAATTGCTAAAATAAAATAGTTTATAGTCGAGTGGTCATACTGAGTCCCTCGCTGCACCGATCCGCCTAAGTCTGTGGGTTACCTGTATAGAATAGACACAAAAAGGGGTGAGTTTACATAAACTCAGTGTGTACCCCAACAAAGTTAAGCATGCACACATACAATATATCATATAACAGACAGATACAAATTCGGGCTTAAGCCCATTTCAGATACAGAATTAGATACAGATATGCAGATCAAATAACAGAATCTACCCTCATCCTCTACAGACCATCTCGGACCATCCCTACAAACCATGTGGGGTTAAAAACACCCACCCAACCCTACACACCATATTGTGCCATTACGAAACATAACACATAAGTGCAGCCTTGCTGCCAGAGTATAGGCGAAAATCACCTTTCAGAATACTTCCTCTATAAATATATCATCCCACTCCAATAGCATATACAGAATATTCAGATACAGACATACAATTTAAACATGCTCACATGTTTTTATACGAATATAGAATGCAGATACATATACAAATAAGATATACAGAATTAACAGATCATACATGCTTATCATACGTGAAACTGAATATCATATCTACAGCTTACAGGGTTTGGACAGCCCTTACCAACCCTACGAATGGCCCACAGTCGTTTGGGATGACCCGTACGACCCTAGGGAAAATTCCAGATTTTGGGCCCACATGCTGGTGTAGACCCACACGCTCCTGGTGTAGGCCCACACGCTCAGATTGGCCCTACCCGTGTGGTTCACACGGCCTGGCCCAAAAACTTGCATGCCCGTGTGGACTACCCGTGTGGCCCAAACGCCTAACTTGGCCTAGCCCGTGTGGCTTACATGGCCACACTAAGGCTACCACACGTCCGTGTCTAGCGAACTGTCATGCCTTTATTGATCACACGGCTGTGTCATCGCACACGGCCATTCACAAGGGTGACCACATGCCCGTGTGGCATCAATAGAGTAGTTTTTTAGCTTTTACCAAAGCCTCGTTTTCTGCATTTTGGGTACACACCTGGTATTAATTTTATGCAAAACCATCCTTGAGCCTTCCGAAACCTAAAAATAGAGCATCCAAATGCCCAACTAGCAACCAAGTTAAGAATTAGCATAATCCCGAAGTAAGTTAAAAACTTATCGATGACACACATAGACACTAACGTGATTTAGGCTGATAGAATAAACCTTCAATGCTCACCATCTTCTCCTACACCATAGATTGCATAAATTATACTTTAACAAACACACCAAAATGCCAATACAAATGATTTGGCCCTACCCAACGAGTTGTAAAACCAAGTTAAAGAAATGAAATATCACTTACCAGAATAATACGTAAACACCAAAACAACAAGAAGTACAGAGACAATACGAGGAAACAAAAACACAAGAAAGAAGGGGAAAAATAAGAAAATGGCAGAGAAAAAAGACTAACGTCGGTTTTTTCTTGGGGAAATGAGAGAATTTTTTTGCAAAAAGAAAAGAAATCCAAAACTGATAACCCCCATATACCATATTTTCCTCCCACTAACCCCCTCTCTTAGACTTCCAATACGACTGAAACTCTCTCAGTCAGCAGAGCAAAAATTAATTCCCACGCTATCGTCGGGATTCGAACATAGAACCTCCACACACCTTTTTTCACTTAAACCAGCAGGCTCATTCTGATATACTTTTACAGACAACTAAATATAAGCCCACTCTTCAAATGTAAGGCTTAGATCAGAAAAATAACAAAATTTTGCCAAAGATAAGACTTGATCTTAGGACCTATCACACACACCCAGAACACTTAACCACTGAAGCAGAAAGATCTTTGTGGCAAATTTTACAGAAGCAGAAATAAATTATTTGGGGCATTACAACTCAACCCTTTAAAAGAAATTTCAACCTCAAAATTTACCTAATCAGAACAGATGTGGATACTGTTGACGCATCAAATCCTTAGTTTCCCATGTGGCTTTCTCAATGCCATGATTTCGCCACAGAACCTTCACTAGCGGTGTGGACTTCCTCCTCAGAACTTTAATATCTCACTCTAGAATCTAAACCGACTCCTCCTTAAAAGCCAAATTTGGTCTATCCTCAATATCCTCAATAGAGACAACGTGAGATGGGTCAGACTGATACCACCTCAACATAGAGACGTGAAACATATCATGGATATAGTCCAACTCTAGAGGTAGCTCCAACTGATAAGCGACCAGTCCCATACCTTTCAAAAATCTGATACAGCCTAATAAACCTATTGCTTAACTTGCCCTTACGGTCGAACCTCAAAACCTTCTTCCACGGAGAAACCTTAAGAAATATGAAGTCCCCTACAAAGTACTCAATATCACACCTCTGCAGACCTGCATAGGATTTCTGTCTATCAGAAGCCACTTTCAGACGATCCCGAATTAGTCGAACCTTATCCTTAACCTCAGAAACCAACTCAGAACCCAGAACCCGACGTTCAGCCAACTAAGTACAACACAGCAGAGTACGACACTTACAACCACCATATAAAGCCTTGTAAGGTGCCATCTGGATGCTAGACTGGAAATTTTTATTGTAGGCGAACTCAGCTAGCAGTAGATAATCCTCCCAACTACCTCAGAAATCTATCACACAACTCTGAAACATATCCTCTAGTATCTAAATCATCCTCTCAGATTGACCATCAGTCTGAAGATGAAACATAGGATTGAAGTCCAATCTTAAACCCAGAGCCTCATGTAATTTCTTCCAAAACTGAGAAGTGAAGCGAGGATCTCTATCAGAAATAATCGAGATAGTAACCCCATGCAGTCTTACAATCTCAAAAATGTAGGGCTTCGACAACGTGTGCAAAGAATAATCAGTTCACCGAAATGAAGTGAGTAGGTTTGATCAATTGATCTTCAATAACCCAAACAGAATCCTTCTTAGTGGGTGTCAAGGGCAACCCACTGACAAAATCCGTTGTCACTCATTCCCATTTCCATAAGGGAATATTAACCGGCTGTAATAACCCCAAAGGCAACTGGTGCTCAGCCTTAACTTGCTAGCACATCAGACATCGAGCAACAAAATTAGTAACTTTCCCCTTTAGTCCTGGCCATTGATACAACTCATGAAGATCGTAATACATCTTATCACCACCAGGATGCATCGTATAAGAGCTACTATGCGCCGCCCTTAGAATTGACTTTCTCTGATCCAAATCATTTGGCACACAGATTTGGCCTCAAAAACACAACACACCATCGTTATTCAGCTAAAATATGAAGTACTACCACTTTCAACCTGACAAAACCGTGAACCCAAAGTCTCATCCCCTAATTTCTTATCTCGAATCTGATCAATCCAAGTCGACTTAACTTGCAACTCGGCTAATAGACTCCCATCATCAAACAAACTAAGTCGAGTGAACATCACTATTAGATCAGACATCGCCCTACGACTCAGAGCATCGGTCACCACATTGGCCTTACCAGGGTGATATTCTATCGTACTATCATAGTCCGTGAGCAGCTCGATCCATCGCTACTGTCTAATATTCAACTTTTTCTGAGTAAGAAGATACTTGAGGCTCTTGTGATCAGTGTAGATAATACACCTCTAACCATACATATAATGCCTCTACATTTTCAACATAAAAACAACAGTAGCCAACTCGAGATGATGCGTCGAATAGTTTCTCTCGTGTGTCTTAAGCTGACAGGACGCCTAAGCCACACCTTTTCCATCTTGCATCAAAACACATCCCAAACGAACGTGCGATGCATCACTGTATGCCACAAACACCTTGCCAAATTCAGGCTATATCAGAATAGGAGCCTGAGTTAGAATAGACTTGAGCTTCTCAAAGCTCTATTGTTGCGCATCAGTCCAGACAAACGGAACTCCATTGCGCAAAAGCTTAGTCAGAGGTGTTGAAATCAAAGAGAATCCCTCGACAAACCACCGATAATGTCCTGCCAAACCCAGGAAGCTACAGATTTGAGACACATTCTTAGGCTGTTTCCAATCCAATACAGCCTCAATCTTTCCAGGATCAACTCGGATCCCCTCAGCAGAAACTACATGCCCCAGAAAAATCACCTCACGCAACAAGAACTCACACTTGCTGAATTTAACGTAGAACTATTTTTCGCAGACAGCCTGAAGCACTACTCTAAGATGCTCGTCATGCTCATTCTCGATCTTAGAGTAAACTAAAATATCATCGATGAATACTATGACAAACTAATCCAAGTATGGCTGAAACACCCGATTCATCAACTTCATAAACGCCGCTGGAGTATTTGTCAAACCAAAAGACATCACTAGGAACTCGTAATATCCATAATGAGTCCTAAATGCAGTCTTATGCACGTCCACCTCCTTAACCATAAACTGATGATACCCATAACAAAGATCAATCTTAGAGAACACAGAAGCCCCTCGGCACTGATAAAATAAATCGTCAATCCTCAAAAGTGGATACTTATTCTAAACTGTCAATTGGTTTAATTGTTGATAATCAATGCACATCCTCTTTTTCTTTACAAATAGAACTGGTGCTCCCCATGGAGACACACTAAAGTGGATGAAACCTCGATCCAACAGCTCTTGAAGTTGAGCCTTAAGCTCCGTAAGTTCTTTTGGTGCCACTTTCTAGGGAGCGATGGACTCAGAGCTATGCCTGGAAGAAGCTCAATCCCAAACTGAACTTCCTGATTCAAAGGTAATCCCAGTAGCTCCTTAGGAAAGACATCCAGAAAATCACAAACAGTTCTGATGTCCCCTATAGAAGAGTCCCCAGATTTAGAAACACTGACATAGGCCAGAAACTCCTCACACCCTTTTTGAACCAGTTTTTTAGTGACAAGTGTGGAGATCACATTTGACAAATAATCCTGATGATTGCCGATCACAACCACCTCATCATCATCCTCCGTTCTCAGAACAACCCTGTAACTGCCAATTTTCAGTAATATCAAAATAGTACTTTCATAACCACAAATTTGAGCTAAAAAGAAAATTTTACTTTAATATTTTTGCATGAATTACGATATGGTATAAAAGTCGTATGAATATATTGATAGAAAAATTTTACCATTTAGTGATTTATTAGAAAAAGGATCTAATTGTATAAAATGTAAAAATTAAGTGCTAGAAGTTAAAATAATTAAATAGCCATGAAATTAACAATTAGAGGTCCTTAAATGGTAATTAGACCATCAATTATAGGCTAAAAAATATCAATGGTGATTCATCCATGGAAAAATTAAAAAAAGGCAAGGACTAAATTGGAAACTAAAATCATTACAAGATTATATTAGGAAATATCATCTAATTATTATCATCTTCCCCAATTTTATGCATAGAAACCTTAGGAGAGAATGAAGGAACTAATCAAGCTTAATTGGGTAAGTTTCCATGTCCCGTTTTTAGTAATTTTTATATTTTTGAGCTTGGGACAACTTGTTCTATTTATTTTTGGTATTAATTTGAAAAGTTATCAAAGTATGGAATTTATGCCATGGATGAATATGCTGTAAATTGAAAATTTATGGTAGAAAATGAAAGGTTGTTAGTAGATAAACAATTTTTACAAAGTGATTTTTCATGAAATTGTGAAAAAAGGGCTAAATAGTAAACTTGTAAATTTATGGAAAAATTCTAATTTTTGTGAAAAATAAGTGCTGTAAATGGTACATAGGGAATTTGGCTAGGCTTGGATAGAGGATTAACTTGCATGAATTTCATTTTTCGAGTCTAGGGACAAAATTAGAATTAATGAAAAGTTTAGGGGCAAAATAGTAATTTTGCCTAGAACATAAATTGAATGTATTGGACTATGAATTGGATAAAATTGATGATTAAATTTATTTATATAGATACAGACGCATCAAATACGAGGCTAGATCTAGGCAAAGAAAAAGTCTCGGATTAGTAGGTTACAAAACACGAACAATCATAGAGGTAGTTCGTGTAACTTGAAATTAATACTTGAAATGCTTGAATTACATGTTCTATGATTTCAATAACAATTGAATATTTAATGTGTGGAAATTTATTGAATGAATAATAATATTTGATAAAAAGGGGAAATAAGTCCCGGTTGAATAAAAGGGTTTCGATGGATCACTGAAATGGTTACGGTATGAATGGTAAAAAGGATTTAGCCCAGAGGGGTAATCTTATTATAAGCCCGCTGATGAATATGTGGTGAAATGGATTTAGCTCGGATGGGTAATCCAAATTAAGTGATATAGAGTTTTGTAATTTAAAGGATTTAGCCTGGACTAGTAATCCTGACAAAACTCTTTGAGTATATGTTACAGGAGATTTAGCCTGGACTGGTAATCTCACTATAAGAAATAAGGTTCACAAGAGTGTGCTCTCTGAAAAGGAGATATATGAATTGTCGGTTAATGAGATTATACACTAGAAGTGTACTACTGGATATCCGTTGAAATTCTGAGAAATTCAATGAGATAAAATTAGGAAATGGAACATGAATGATATATATGACATGGAAAATGGCAAGTATTTAGATATGTGGATTGATGAGCACATCAATACTTAAACTTTACATGAAATTACTTTACTAACCCAAGTGTTGAGTTAGTGAATGATAGGTTGATATTTAAATGTATGGTTACATGTGTGTTTGATTGAATTAATGGATGTATATGGTAAGTTTAATTTCCTGTTACATTTTCCCTTGTTTTATAGTGCTCGGAAGCTTAGAAAGTCAGAGATAAGTTAGAGCTACATCACACTATCAACCTTCACTTTTTGGTATAAAGAATATGTTTTGAATTGGTAGAAATGGCATGTATAGGCTACTTGTATCAAAGTTGGCATGGGAATGAATGGATGTAACAATTAACCATTGGTATGGCTAATGTAACTTGGTTTTCAAATTGTTATTAGGTTAACTATGGTTATACATGAATATGACATGTTTCATGTTTAAAATGGTTTTAAATCTATACTTGAATTGGTTGGTTGGTATTGGATTGGTTTGGTGCAGGTACATGATGAAAAAGGGTGAGAAACGAGGCTTAGATATAGCCTGGTTTTTGTCCATACAGGTAAACACACGAGCCTGTGTCTAGGCCGTGTGTGACATATGGGCTGCTACACGGGCGTGTAGCCAGGCCGTGGGTCCCTTGTATCTAAAGTTTGAGAAACAGAATGCCCTAAATTGAGCATACGAGCTCAAACACGGGCGTGTGCTTGCCCGTATGAGGCACACTGCCTAAAGACACGGGCATGTGATATGGCTGTGTGATACGGCCGTGTAAATCCTGCACCTAAAATTCAATTTTTAATTTAACTACACGGCCTAGCAACACGGGCGAGTGCCCAGGTCATATGACTTCATTTTGTATATGGGTTGCATGTTAGAGAGTTACACGGCTTGGAGACACGGGCATGTGAGCCACACGGCCACGCCACATAGACATGTGACCCTCCATACGGGCATGTGACCTTAATTTTGAGAAAAATTTTAGCATTTTGCGAAAAATTCCCTATGATCTACATTTGGTTGTGGATCGATTTTAATTGACGTTTTAGGCCTTAAGGATCCATTAAAGGGACGTTATAATAAAATCTTAGGAAATGAATAGTACTTGACCTAATTTAATGGAAAATGTTCTGTAAACTCTGGTAATGCCTCGTAACCTTGCTTCAATGACGGACACGGGTTGGGAGTGTTATATTTGTTGGTATTAGTGCTAGGTTTAGTCGATTCTCGGACTAACCTAGCAAATACGGGATTAGCTGTACATACCATTATATTATTTATGATAGTGTGATGTCTTCTGACCACTTTAAATATGTTTTTCTTCTAGTAATGTCTTTCGACCAAGGTAGAGCTGAATCCAAGGAAGCTGAGAGCCATGCTCTGGCTTCGGTCCAAAGAGAAACATCTAGTACTAGAAGGCCCATATCTGAGGGCCGAAGTGATGAAGCAAAAGCAGCTTTCTTTGAAATGATGAGTGAATGGTTTGATCAATATCTGCGAACTAACCCAGCAGTACAACACGCTCCCCATCCTGTTCTTCCACCGGTTCCCAAGATACCACAGGGTATAGGTACAGAAACCATTTGAATTGGTAAAACTCTGGTAGATAAAATTCGTAAATACGAGGCAGGGGAATTTAGGGCATCAACTAAAGATGATCCTGAACGGGCTGAATTCTGTTTAGAAAATGCTATTAAGTTACTGGATGAATTATCATGTACACCGACCTAATGTCTAAAATGAGCAGTATCATTGCTAAAAGACACAGCCTACCACTAGTAGAATACAAAGATCTCTATTGTACTAAAAAAAGAGGTCACTTGGGAATTTTTCCAAACTGAATTCAGAAAGAAATATATCAGCCAGAGATTTCTTGATCAGAAAAGAAAAGAATTCCTTAAAATTAAACAAGGTAATATGACGGTGTTTGAATATGAAAGAGAATTCGTTCGGCTGAGTAAATAAGCCAGAGAATAGGTACAGACTAAAGCTGAAATGTGTAAACATTTTGAAGAGGGTATAATGAAGACATCAAATTGCTGATTGGGATTCTAGGGTCAAGAGAATTTGCAGTATTAGCTGAAAGAGCCTACAAAGTAGAAGAATTGAGTAAAGAAAAGAAACAAGCCAAAAAGGAAGCTCGGATCCTTAATAAGAGACCGATTGGGAAATCACAGTTTTTTGCTTCTAAGAAATCAAAAAAGTACCAGGATCGATCTATCTTAGCCACTGGGTATTCGGGAAGAGAACGAGGCTCCCAACGCTTTAACTCGTGGTCTTCTACCCCATCAATGACTAATGTGGGTAGCGTCGGTAATCCTAAACCGAGATGTAGGTTCTATAATAAAGCCCACTTTAGGAAGTGCCGATTGAAAAGTGGGGTCTTTTGTAGATGTGGTTCTTTCGATCCTTTCCTCAGAGATTGTCCAGAAAGAATAGAAAAAGAGACTGAATAGACATCGAAACCAAGTAATCCTGCTACCAGGGGTAGATCGACTTGACCTTCTGGAAATGTTAGAGGTAGCCGTGAAGCTACAAATGATTCTATAGTCAGATCTGAAGCATGAGCACCTGCAAGAACTTATGCCATCCGTGCTAAAGAAGATGCATCAGCACCAGACGTCATTACTGGTACATCTTCCTTACTTAACACTAATGTTACTGTTTTAATTGATCCTAGTTCTACGTATTCCTACATTTGCACGAAACTTGTATTTGTTAAAAATTTGCCTGCTGAATTTACTGAATTGGTGGTTAAAGTCTCAAACCCTCTGGACCAATGTGTCATGGTGGATAAAATTTGAAAAAATTGTCCACTGATGGTAAAAGGCTATTGTTTCCCAACTGATTTATTATTGTTTCCTTTCTATGAATTTGATGTGATATTAGGTATGGATTGGCTAACTTAGCATGATGCAGGGGCAAATTGCAAGTAGAAATATATTGTATTAAAATGTCAGAATGATGAGTTACTTCGGCCTAAATCTGATCAGATAGAAAGGTTAACAGATGTGATTTCAGCCATGACAGCACAGAGGTATGTTAGAAAGGGATGTAAGGCTTACCTTGCATATGTATTGGATACCAAAGTGTCAAAGTCAAAGATTCAGTCAGTAACAATTGTATGTGAATTTACGGATGTGTTTCCAAAGGAATTACCAGGGTTGCCACCGAAAAGGGAGGTAGAATTCTCTATAGATTTAGTCTTAGGAACTACTCCTATCTCTATAGTAATGTGTAGAACGGCACCTACAAAGTTAAAAGAGTTGAAAGCACAGTTGCAAGAACTCACTGACAAAGGTTTTGCTCGACCAAGGTATTCACCTTAGGGTGCTCCGGTTTTATTCGTGAAAAAGAAAGATGGATCCTGAGACAATGTATTGATTACAGGCAACTTAATAAGGTTACCATAAAGAATAAGTACCCATTACCTTGGATTGATGATCTGTTTGATGAGCTAAAAGGTGCCACTATATTTTCAAAGATTGATCTTCGATCGGGCTATTATTAGTTATGGCTAAAGCAGTCAGATGTGCCAAAAATAGCTTTCAGAACCAAGTACGAGCATTATGAGTTTCTTATTATGCCATTTGGGCTGACTAACGCACCTGCAGTGTTCATGGATCTAATGAACAGAATATTCAGACCGTATTTAGACATGTTTGTGGTAGTATTTATTGATGATATTCTGGTCTACTCTCGAGATGAAAATGAGCATGCAGACCATTCGAGAATTGTGTTGCAAACACTGCGAGAAAAGCAGTTATATGCTAAATTTAGTAAGTGTAAATTTTGGCTTCGAGAAGTGGGTTTTCTCGGACATATTGTATCTGCTGAAGACATCAGGGTTTTCTGGGGTTAGCTGGATATTATCAGAGATTTGTACAGGGATTCTCAATGATAGCATCTCCGGTGACTCGTTTACTATAGAAAGATGTAAAGTTCAAGTGGACTGATGAATGCCAGTAGAGCTTCGAAAAATCGAAAGATCTATTGACGAAAGCCCTTGTTCTAGTACAGCCTGAACCAGGTAAGGAATTTATTATTTACAGTGATGCTTCATTAAATAGTTTGGGTTGTGTCTTGATACAAGAAGGTAAAGTAATAGCATATGCTCTAAGGTAACTTAAACCACATGAAAGGAATTACCCGGTACATGATCTTGAATTAGCTACTATTGTGTTTGTATTGAAACTATGGCGACACTACTTGTATAGTGAAAAGTGTCATATTTATACTGATCATAAAAGTCTGAAGTATTTGATGACACAGAAATATTTGAATTTAAGACAGCATAGATGTCTTGAATTGATAAAAGACTATGATCTAGTTATTGATTATCATCCGAGAAAGGCTAATGTAGTTGTCGATGCTTTAAGCCGAAAGTCTCTATTTGCTTTACAGGCTATGAATACCCGGTTGTCTTTGTCTAATGATGATGTGATCATAGTTGAATTAAAAGCTAGATCAGTGTTTTTAGAGTAGATCTATGAGGCTCAGAAAGGTGATGAAAAGTTACAGGCTAAAATGGTACAGTGTAAAGCAACTTCTGACTTAGAATTTCAAATTGGGGACGATGGTTGCTTATTATTCAAAGACAGAGTATGTGTACTGAAAAATTCAAAACTTATACAGGAGATTCTGTAAGAAGCTCACAATGGTACGATGTCTATACATCCGAGGAGTAATAAAATGTACAATGATCTAAAAAAGATGTACTAGTGGCCTGGGACGAAACGTGATATTTCTGAATTTATATCGAGGTGTATGGTATGTCAGTAAGTTATAGCTGAACATTAGGTACCTTCGGGGTTATTACAATGAATTACAATACTGAAATGGAAATAGAAAGAATCACTATGGACTTTGTGTCGGGATTACCATTGTCTCCGAAAAAGAAAGATGCTATTTGGGTAATCATTGACCAATTAACAAAATCCGCACATTTTATACTGGTACGTATGGATTTTTCCTTGGATAAATTAGCTAAATTGTATATATCTAAGATTGTTAGGTTACATAGAGTACCAGTCTCTATTATCTCAGACAAAGATCCCTGATTTACGTCTCGTTTCTGAGCGTGTAATTCAAGTATTGGAAGATATGCTCAAATGTTGTGTGCTAGAGTTTGAAGGTAATTGGGAAAGGTATTTGCCTTTGATTGAATTTGCTTATAATAATAGCTATCAGTCCAGTACTAAAATGGCTCCATATGAGGCTTTGTATGGTCGAAAGTGTAGAACACCATTGTACTGGATAGAACTCAGTGAAAAGAAGTGACATAGAGTTGACTTGATCCGTGAAATTGAAGAGAAAATAAAAGTAATTCGGGATAGTTTAAATGCAGCCTCTGATCATCATAAATCATATGTTGATCTTAAACGAGAAGAGATTGAATTTCAGATCAGTGATAAAGTATTCTTAAATTTATCTCCTTGGAAAAAGGTTCTCCGATTTGGTCGTAAAGGTAAATTGAGTTTAAGATTCATCAGGCCATATAAGGATACAGAGCGAGTTGGACCTGTTGCCTATTGGTTAGCATTGCCGTCAAAACTTGAGAAAATTCATAACGCTTTTCATGTGTATATGTTGCGGCGGTATCAGTCAGATCCTTCACATGTTATTTCACCAACAGAGGTAGAGATTCAGTCCGATATGACTTACAAAGAAGAACCAGTCAAAATTTTGGCACGAGAGACAAAAGAGCTCAGAAATAAAAAGATAAATTTAGTGAAAGTGCTTTGGCAATGACACGGGATTGAAGAGGCTACATGAGAACCGGAGGATGCAATGAGGAAACAATATCTAAACCTCTTTACTGGTAAGATTTTTAAGGAAGAAAATCTTTAAGGGGGAGAGTTGTAATGGCCCATTTTCAGTGAAATTGGAACAGTGGTTTTGTAACCACAAATTCGAGCTAAAAAGAAAATTTTACTTTAATATTTTTGCATGAATTATGGTATGGTATAAAATTTGTATGAAAATATCGATAGGATAATTTTACCAATTTAGTGATTTATTAGAAAATGATCTAATTGTATAAAATGTAAAAATTGAGTGCTAGAAGTTAAAAGAATTAAATATCCATGAAATTGAAAATTAGAGGTCCTTAAATGATAATTAGACCATCAATTATAGGCTGAAAAATATCAATGGTGATTCATCCATGGAAATATTGAAAAAGGGTAAGGACTAAATTGGAAACAAAAATAATTAAAAGATGATATTAGGAAATATCATCTAATTGTTATCATCTTCCCCAATTTTATGCATGGAAACCCTAGGAGAGAAGGAGAGAACTAATCGAGCTTAATTAGGGAAGTTTCCATATCCCATTTTTACTAATTTTTATATTTTTGAGCTCAGAACAACTTGTTCTCTTTATTTTTGGTATTAATTTGAAAAGTTATCAAAGTATGGAATTTATGCCATGGATGAATATGCTGTAAATTAAAAATTTATGGTAGAAAATGAAAGGTTGTTAGTAGATAAACAATTTTTACAATGTGATTTTTCATGAAATTGTGAAAAAAGGGCAAAATTGTAAACTTGTAAAATTCATGGAAAAATTCTATTTTTTGCGAAAAATAAGTTCTGTAAATGGTACATAGGGAATTTGGCTAGGCTTGGATAGAGGATTAAATTGCATGAATTTCATTTTTCGAGGTTCGGGACAAAATTGGAATTAATGAAAAGTATAGGGGCAAAATGTTAATTTTGCCTAGAACATAAATTGAATGTATTGGAGTATGAATTGGATAAAATTGATGATTAAATTCATTTATATAGATACAGACGAATCAAATACGAGGCTGGATCAAGGCAAAGAAAAAGTTTCAGACTAGTAGGTTACAAAACACGAACAATCATAGAGGTAAGTTCGTGTAACTTGAAATTAATACTTGAAATGCATGAATTACATGTTCTATGATTTGAATGAAAATTGAATGTTTAATGTGTGGAAATTTATTGAATGAATAATAATATTTGATAAAAAAGGGGAAATAAGTCTCGGTTGAATAAAAGAGTTTCATTGGATCACTGAAATAGTTATGGTATGAATGGTAAAAAGGATTTAGCCCGGACGAGTAATCCTATTATAAGCCCTCCCGAAGAATATATGGTGAATTGGATTTAGCCCGGACAGGTAATCGAAATTAAGTGATATAAATTTTTGTCATTTAAAGGATTTAGCCTGGACTAGTAATCGTGACAATACTCTTTGAGCATATGTTACAGGGGATTTAGCCTGGACTGGTAATCCCACTATAAGAAATGAGGTTCGCGGGAGTGTGCTCTCTGAAAAGGACATATATGAATTGAAGGTTAATGAGATTGTACACGATAATTATACTACTGGATATCCATCAAAATTCTGAGAAATTCAATGGATAAAAATAGGAAATGGAACATGTATGATATATGTGACATGGAAAATTGCAAGTATTTAGATATGTGGACTAATGAGCTCAACAGTACTTAAATTTTACATGAAATTACTTGACTAACCCAAGTGTTGAGTTTGTGCATGATAATTTGATATTTAAATGTATGGTTACATGTGTGTTTGATTGAATTAATGGATGTATATGGTAAGTTTAATTTCTTGTTATATTAGTTTACTAAACACTATGTGCTTACCCTGTCTCTTTTTCCCTTATTTTATTGTGCTCAGAAGCTCAGAAGGTTGGAGATAAGTCAGAGCTGCATCACACTATCAACCATCAGTTTTTGGTATAAAAGAATGTTTTGAATTGGTAGAAATGGCATGTATAGGCTACTTGTATCAAAGTTGGCATGGGAATGAATAGGTGTAACAATTAACCATTGGTATGGCTAATGGTAACTTGGTTTTGAAATTGTTATTAGGTTAACTATGGCTATACATGAATATGACATGTTTCATGTTTAAAATGGTTTTAAATCTATCCTTGAATTGATTGGTTGGTATTGGATTGGTTTGATGCAAGTATTGGATGAAAAAGGGTGAGAAACGAGGCTTGGATATAGCCTTGTTTTTGTCCACATGGGTAGACACACAGGCGTGTGTCTAGGCGGTGTGTGACACACGGGCTGCTATACGGGTGTGTAGCCAGGCCGTGTGTCCCCTGTAACTAAAATTTGAGAAATAGAACGCCCTGAATTGAGCACACAGGCTTAGACATAGGCGTGTGCTTGCCTGTGTGAGGCACACGGCCTAAAGACATAAGCGTGTGATACGGCCGTGTGAACCCTGCACCTAAAATTCAAATTTTAATTTAACCGCACGACCTAGCAACACGGACATGTGCCCAGGGCGTGTGACTTCATTTTGTATATGGGTTGTGAGTCAGAGAATTACACGCCCTGGAGACACGGGCATGTGAGCCACACGGCCATGCCACACAGGCATGTAACCCTTCACACGGGCGTGTGACCTTAATTTTGAGAAAAATTTTGAAATTTTGCAAAAAATTTCGTATGATCTTGATTTGGTCATAGATCAATTTTAATGGATGTTTTAGTCTTCAATGACCCATTAAAGGGACGTTATAATAAAATCTTAGGAAGTGAATAGTACTTGACCCGATTTCATGAAAAATGTTCTGTAAACTCTGCTAATGCCTCGTAACCCTGTTCCGGTGACGGACACAGGTTGGGGTTGTTAAAGCCTCTTAGTCACACAATCAAAACTAACTCGGTGCTTGACTAACTAGTCCATACCCGGAATCAAGTTGAACTCCCCAAACGGAAACTCCATCAGATCTGCCAAAAATACCGCCCCTTGTACTTCTAACGGAACGTCCCTATCAAGTTTACTAACCCAGACAGACTGCCCCAATGGACTTAGTACAGTGATCTCACTAGAAGTACTCTCAGCCGATATCCCCAAGTTTTTAGATACAGAGCTAGCCATATAGGAGTGAGTAGAACCTATGTCTATCAGTGCAGTATAAGGTATATCGAAAATAAGGAACGTACCAGTGATGACATCAGGAGCATCCCTATCCTCTCGACGTCGTGTAGTATAAACCACTGCAGGCTGCCTCACCTCTGTCTGACCAGCACCTCTGCCCGGTGCTCTCTATCTACGGCCTATGCCATTACCACCCCTAACTTGAACATAGCCCCTAGGTTGCTGCTGAACTACACTCTGAGGCTATACAGTACCTGGTCCTAAAGCTTGCACCTTATTAGCCCTCTGTAAACACTCTTAAATACGTTGCTCTAACAACCCACATCTCAAAGAAGCCCCAGTCCTCCTCCAACACTCTCCCGGATGGCACCTACCACAATCACTACAAGGCTATATCCCAATAGGAGTAATAAAAGCTCCAACTCTAACTGGCCCATCAGATTTGGTCTTTTTCTTTGGCCTCTACGAAGAACTAGAAGGCTCCGAATCCCTCTTATTCTTACCTATCTCCCTGTCCCTATTTTGGCGCTCTACGCACTTAAGATCTTTAGCTCTCTTCACATTCTATACCAAAATAAAGAACTCGCGCTCCCTTTATGGAGCAATCAGTACTTTTAGATTGTCCCATAAACCATCTTAAAATCTAACACACCTCTCATACTCAAACGCCACCATGCCTCGAGCGTAGCAGCTCAACCTCAAAAATTTAGCCTCATACTCGGCCACAGATCTGTCACCTTGTGTGAGATTCATAAACTCAAGCCTGAGAGCATCCACATAGCTTGCTCCCACATACTTACTTTGAAAGGTGGTCTTAAAGAATTCCCAATTAAGACAATATGACCGAGTACCTTTCTCAACTATCAGCCACCACTAATAAGCCTCATCGCAAAGTAAAAAGACTGCACCCTTAAGTTTCTACTCGGATGTGCAGTTGATGATGTTCATAATCCTTTTAGTGGCCTCTAGCCAATACTCGGCCACACTAGGGACGACTCCAGTGACATCCCTAAACAACTATGCTCCATTAGACCAAAGTTGCTCAGTTACCAACCCTTGACCCCCAGATTTAGTATGGGGTCTAGTGACCCTCTCCAAAATCCTCAGCATGGCCTGAGACAATACGTCGTCCTCAGCCACACGGTTTTGGGACCCAGTCTTAGTAACAAGCGAAACTGGTGTCTCACTCGTATTCAGATTCGGCATACTGCCTAGAGAAGAAGACTCAGCTCGAGCCCCCTATGGCCTCTACCACGGCCTTGAATTCCACATCCGTGAGTACCACATGCGCTCATTGTGTAATTCAAATTTTATCTACATTACAAAGTTTTATGCATCAGTTTCAATTTTTATTAACAGATATTTTATGCATAAAGTATCAGAAGTTCAAAAATGTTTTCGGAGGTTTCCGTCTTTATTCGTTTTACTTCAGTTTTAGAGAGTACTAACTATAGTGTTTCAGAATTGTTCTAACTAAGTTTCAGAAATACTTATAGGATCAGTGCCAGAGACTCGGTGTACTACATACTTTCTCAATTTATCCAAATTATTTGAAACCAAATCTTTTAAAACCAAAATTTTGGAACCCAAAATTTCACAGCTCGAGTTTTACAACTCTGCTCTGATACCATTAAATGTAACGCCCCAAACCCGACCTAGACATTATGGCCGAATTTGGAAATATTTCATAGAAAGGGGTTTAGAAAATATAGTTCATACGACAAAACTAAATAAGTTATCCAACTCTTATTCAATGCCAAAAATGTTTATGAAATTAATCAATTTGCTTTAAACGAGTTTTAATGCAAAAGCTTTCCGAAAACCATAGTTTTTAAGTAAAAATAGTTCGATTTGAAGAAAACCTTTGTTTTAGGAAAAATCGTGTTTTAAGCGAACTATCGAACAAATAAATAGTCAATAGAAAACCAAACTCCACCAAAAAGACGGAGAGTCCAGTTATTACAACCCTCTCAAAAAGAAATCCAAAACCTTAAATAAAATCATAAATCGCTAAAATAAAATAGTTTACGATCGAGTGGTCACCGTTGAATCCTCCGTTGCAACGATCTGCCTAAGTCTGTGGGTTACCTATACAGAACAGACACAAAAAGGGGTGAGTTTAAGTAAACTCAGTGTGTAACCCAACAGAGTTAAGCATGCACACATAAAGTATATCATATAATAGACAGATACAAATTCGAGCTTAAGCCCATTTTAGATACAGATATGCAGATCAGATAACAGAATCATACCCTCATCCTCTACACACCATCTCGGACCATCCCTACACACTATGTGGGGTTAAAAACACCCACCCAATCCTACACACCATATTGTGCTGTTACGACATATAACAGTTATAGGTGCAGTCTTGCTGCCAGAATATATGTGAAAATTGCCTTTCAAAATACTTCTTCCATATATACATCATCCCACCCATAATAGCAGATACAGAATATTCAGATACAGACATACAGTTTAAACATGCTCACATGCTTTTATATGAATATAGAATGAAGATACAGATACAGATAATATATATAGAATTAATAGATCATATATGCTTCTCATACACGAAACCGAATATCAGATCTACATTTTATAGTGTTTGGACAGCCCTTACCAACCCTACGGATGACCCACAATAATTTGGGATGACCCGTACGACCTTAGGGAAAATTCTAAAATTTTGGGCCTATATGCCCATGTGGCTTGCCCGTGTAGTTCACATGGCTTGGCCCAAAAACCCACACGTCCGTGTGGATTGCCCGTGTAGGCCCACATGTCTGTGTGGCCCACACGCCCAACTTGGCCTAGCCCATGTGGCTCACATGGCCACACTCCGGCCAACGAACGCCCGTGTCAAGCGTACGATCATGCCTTTATCGATCATACAGCTGTGTCATCGCACACGGGCAACCACACGTGTAAGATAGATAGAACTGTTTTTCAGCTTTTGCCAAAACCTCGTTTTTTGTATTTCGGGTACACACCTGGTATTGGTTTGATGCGAAACCACCCTTGAGCCTTCTGAAACCTAAAAATAGGGCATCCAAATCCCAATTAGTAGCCAATTTTATGAATTGGCACAATCCCAAAGTAATGCTGAAAACTTACCGATGACATATACAAATACTAATGCGATTTAAGTTGACAGAATAAACCTTCAATGCTCACCTCCTTCTTCTACACCATATATTGCATAAATTATCCTTTAACAAACACACTAAAATGCCAAAAAAATGATTTGGCCCTACCCAACGAGTTGTAAAACCAAGTTAAAAAATAAAATATCACTTACCGAAATAATAAGTAAACACCAAAACAACGAGAAGTAGGGAGACAAGACGAGGAAATAGAAACGCAAGCAAGAAGTGGGACAATGAGAAAATGGCAGAGAAAAAGAGACTAATGTCAGCTTTTTTCTTAGTGGAAAGGAGAGAATTTTTTTTTCCAAAAGAAAAGAAATCAAAAACTGATAACCCCTCATATCCCATATTTTCCTCCCACTAACCCCTTCTCTCAGACTTCCAATACGATTGAAACTCTATTAGTCAACAGAGCAAAAATTAATTCCCACGCTTTCATCGAGATTCAAACACAGAACCTCCACACAGCACACCTCCTTTGCACTTGAACCAGTAAACTCATTCTGATATAGTTTTACAGACAACTAAATATAAGCCCACTCCTCAAATGTGAGGCTTAGATCAGAAAAACAACAAAATTTTGCTAAAGATAATACTTGATCGTGGGACCTCACACACACACCCAGAACACTTAACTACTGAAGCAGACAGATATAATTGTGTCAGATTTCACAGAAGTAAAAATAAATTATTTAGGGCATTACATTAGCTGTGACCACTTGTCCGTAAACTATATTTTTTTAAAAGTTTATTTGATTTTCTGATATTCTTTTAGAGTTTTGTAATTTTGGGACTCTCTAGAATTTTTAGTTCCATTGTTGGATTTGGACTTGATTTTAAGTTTCTTGTGACACTCAACAAAACAATTTACGAAAACAACAGATTTACAGAAACAAACGTTTTTTAGAACACAAACTTGGTTTCAAAATATAACGACTTTTAAACCTCCGCTGCAAATTATGGTTTGGTCTGAAAGAGTAAACAAATGATGGTTTTCGAATGAGTATAACAACATATTCTTTTAAATAAAGAAGTACGATGTTTTTGAAATGAATTTCTAACTTTTCTTTGTAACATCTCCAAATTCAACAATAACGTCTGGGCCGAGTTTAGAGTATTACAAAAATTTTTGAATGTAACATTTTTTTCCATTACAACTTTATCTTATACGATTGTTTTTTATTAAATAAATTTTCATGTCTTCTAAATTTGCATTTTAATCAAACCCTTTCATCATATAATATATTTTATATTATAAGGCTAATCCTTTGATCATATAATATATTTTATATTATAAGGCTAATCCTTTGATTAAAATTTCCTCATTTTAGTTTGAGTTAATGGAGAAATTGCAAGACAATTTTAAAAACAATTTTGAAGTTTTTTTTTTTTTTTAAATTTTACATGAATGTTCACTCTCTTTTTAAATATGTTTGCAAACATATAATATTTTTCAAATCTAGAAGTTTAAAAAAATATTTTTTTTAAATTAAAATAATACTTTATCAATAATATTAAAATTAAATTGTTTTTAAATAAAAAATTTATACATTTTTAAAAATCTTTTTAAATTTTAAATGTTAACTTTAATTTTTTTAAAACTATTTTATATTTAATGCTCAAAAAAAATTATTTTTAAATACAATATAAAAATAAATTATCAAAAATTTTATTTTGTCACATTCCGAAAACTGAGTTAGTAGAATTGGACATTAAATCATGGGTTGAGAGAAAAATTGAATTTTGTGTCATAGGAATTAAAATAGAATAAAATAAATAATTAGTTAATAATAGTAAAAAAATAATAATTAAATTATATAATTATGGTATTAATAATCAAGGAATTAGTAAAAAATAATAATAATAAAGACTAATTTGGAATAGTGGTTAAAATAGAGATTAAATGTGTAAAGTAAAAACTAGTGGTTAGAAAGGGGAGCTATTAAAACAAGGGAGAATACAGGAGGACTTATAGGGAATGTAACACCCCAAATCCGACCTAGACGTTATGATCGAATCCGGAGATGTCACAGAGAATGGGTTTAGAAAACAGGGTTGTATGTATATTCATCTTAGTTAATTAACTCATACACTTTATGTCCATTTTCGTAAACGTTCATCAATTGGTTTATTTGTCAAAACTTATTTTTATGCAGAAGCTCAACAAACCCGTTTCATTTTAGAAATTCGATTCATAATTTTAGGAAAACCCCCTTTATGCATAAAATCCGTCAATTTCATGAAACAATTTACCAAGCGTGCAAAATAAGAAAACGGCAAACTAGAATCAACAGTTAAAACCCAAAACAAAAGTCTAGAAAGTCTGAAATATTACAACTTCCAGAATGATTACCAAAAACATAAGTAAACCATAAACTTCAAAATTAAAACCATTTACAGTCAAGTGGTCACCATAGAGTCTCTGTCGTACCAATCTGCCTAAACCTGTAGATCACCTGTACAAGACAGACAGAAAGGGGTGAGTTTATGTAAACTCAGTGTGTAACCCAGCAGGATTAAGCATGCACACATACAGATTATCACATCACAGACAGGTATTGATTCAGGCCCAAGCCCATTTCAAATACAAAATACAAAAATCAGATTTTTAGATCAGATAATCAAAATCCTACCCCCATCCTCTACACACCAACTCCGTCCATCCCATCACACCATGTAGGGTTAAAAACACCCACCCGGCCCTACACACCATGTTGTGCTATTAAGACAAATAACAGATAAAGTGCAGCCTTACTGCTAGAAAATAGGCGAAGGTAACCTTTCAGAACACTTTTTCCATATATATATATATATATATATATATCAACCCACCTCAATAATAGATATAGAATAATCAGATACAGATATCTTATATAGAATTAACAGAATATACATGCTCATGTACATATATTAGAATAATCAAACATGCTTAGCATTAACATACACAGAACAGACTATCAGATCTACAGTTTATAGGGTTTGAATATCCCTTATCGACTCGACAATAGGCCCACATTTGTTTGGGACGACTCGTGCGACCCTAGGGAAAATTTTAAAATTTTAGGCCCATATGCCCGTGTGGCTCACCTATGTCGGCCTACCCGCCCGTGTGGTCCACACGGCCTGGCCCAAAAACCCACACAGCCAGGTGGACTACTTGTATAGGCCCACACGCCTGTGTGGCCCACACGCCCAACTTGGCCTAGCTCGTGTGGCTCACACAGCCATACTCTAGCCACCATACGATCGTGTCTAGCACATGGCCATGCCTTCATCAACCACACGGCCGTGTCATCGCACATGGCCATCTACATGGGTGACCATACACCCATGTAGCATCGACAGAATAGTTTTTCAGCTTTTGCTGAAACCTTGTTTTCTGTGTTTCGGGTACACACCTGGTATTGTTTTAGTACGAAAACACTTCCAAGACCACTAGAACCTATAATCAACAAACCAAATCTCAGAATCAAACTTAACACACGATTAACATGTAACCATGAAACCAACAACAAATCCAACACTTACTCTACACCCTGAACGATTCGATTACGACTCCGCACAATGAGAGCCCATTTCTTCCTGATTTGCTGCTGCGAGAACAGATAATAAGGTTCCAGTAGAAGGTTCGAAAACACATTTAAACATATTTAAAGAACCCCTCCAATTCTAGTAAATCACTCTATACTCACCTACCTACGTACGAACACCTTGAATCCAAACTCTGATATTAGGAATCAATTTTCCCCAAAATATAGAAAAAGAATAATGAGAACAACAAAAAGAAAAAAATTGTAGAGGAAAGAAAGAGAGAGACGCCAGAATCCAAAAAAGATGATTTTTGGGAAAAAGATGAGTTTAACTCAAATCCCACTACACCTACAATCATAACCACTCACTACTCAGAATTTTGGCTCCACCGAAACACTGACACAAAACCGAGCAAAAATATCAAACAAGCTAACGCAGGGATTCAAACACAGGACCTCCAACACACTAGTTCCCCTACCACTCAAACTAGCAGGCTCATTCTGATATAGTTTTATAGACAATTTAATATAAGCCCCCTCCCCAAATGTAAGGCTTAGATCAGAAAAATAATAAAATTTACTAAAGGTAAGGCTTAAACTTGGGACCTCTTACACATACCCAGAACACTCAACGATTGAAGCAAATACACAATTGTGTCAACTATTTACAGAAACAAAAATATACAAGTCAAGGCGTTATAGGAAAAATAGCCCATTTTTTAAAAAATGGTTGGCAACTGTTGCTTTTATTTTGTTTCTCTCCATTTCTTTTTCATTTTTAAATTTTGTTAGATCTAGATTGGATAATTTTCTCTCAAAATTTTTTGCAACTCTTATATTTTCTTAGCATCCGAACAGTTTTTATTCTGTCAATTTTGCAAGAAAATCACTTTTTCTTCTCCAATTTCTCACCCAAACTTAGCTCGTTTTTGCTCAATTGGTACAAGTTCGTGGTGATTTTTAAGTGAAAGGTAAATATATTATTTTCTTATGTATTAAATTTTTATTAGGTGTTTTTAATTTTAGTTTTCATAGATCTAAGCAAGAAATTAAAGATACATGGTTTTAAAGCTATCTTTTGCATACAAATGGTGAATCTCATAATAAAGAGCTAAGATATATTTTTAAAATAATTTGTAGTATATTTTGATGAGATTAAAAGGTTTACAAATTTAATTTAACAAAATCTTTAAGTGATTGCATGAATTAAATGGTTTTCTTTTAAGAATGAGGATGAACAATGTTTTTCCAAAAAATATTAATTAAAGAAATTGAGCAAAGTTAGAGATCTATATCTATAATTAGGCACAGGTTAGGAGGTTAGGAGGTAGAAATTAAGGGTTTAATTAAGTTAAAAAGGAGAAATTAAATGAAATAGATTGTACGAAATAAGTCGAATAAGTATGTGTGGGGAGTCATTGCATGAACACAAAGAGAGTAAGCTAGATTGTTTTTGAATGCTTAGTAATATGTATATTTTTGTGCTAGGATGAAAAGTGGAGCTTCAATAAACCAGGATAAAGGCAAGCGAAAAGTTTCTAATTTAACGAGTCGTGGTGAGCTATAGGTGAGTGCATTTGTATGTTGTGTTTTAGAATGAATTATGAAATCTAAAGAGTCAAAGTGTGGCTTGCAAACCACCACTTATGGTATGCGAACCTTGATTTCTTCCTTGTGCAAATCCTTGCAATTTTGATTGAATCGTTGAGTATATACACTGTGCAATTTTAATAGTGCAAAATGCATGAACTTATAATATATATACATGGGCTTTATTGTCTATATAGTATATATATTAGTGGGCGTTATATATAATATATAAATGGGGGAGTTGGTAATATACATATATATATATATATGAGTGGGGTGTATATATATAAATACATATACATGGGAGATTATACATATATAATATATATGCATGGTTCTATCGTATAAAATATATAATTATGGGTATGATTTTATATAATATATAAATTTATAGGACTTTTAATCATGCCAAATGTCACTAAATAGGTATATATACATGTAATATATATTCGCATATGGTTATGTAATGCTTGTGAACAGGCATTAAAATAAATATTATAATATAGATTTTTATAACATGTGAATTTTATTGATAATGTGCATTTATTTGTGCACGAACCCGTAAGTGAATTATGAGATTTATGATATTGCGAGTTTTGATTAGAGCAAAATTATATTATTGTGAAACACTAAATGCAAGCCAGCTATATTGCATAATAAAATGTGATTAATTAGATATGTTGGCAATGTGAACACTTTAAACTATTGGATATTGTTGGCATGCCATAGGATTGTGAGTACTCACCATTTTATTATGTGTTGGGCATTCTGTCCTGGAGATAGCGTTGGAGAGATAAAGGATTGTCGAGCATAGCTCCATGCACCATAGATAGTGTGGTGTGTTTGGTGAGTGTGAGTATACATGCTAAACTAAAATGGAGATAGTGTTAGCTTGATAGAACAAACCAGAAATGCCAAGAGATGGGTGAATTGGCCTTTTAAGAAATGGTAGAAGTAAAGAGAGAAAATTAAAACTATTGACACAAGGATTTAGAGTGGTTTGGCCTCAATTGCCTACTCCACTACCTTAGCTTTCTACCACTAAGGATTTTCCCAAATTCAATAATTTGTTCAACCTTTGAGGACAAGGTTTAACCTTACAACTCCTTAAGATTTCCACCCCAAATCTCGAGTTACAAACCCTCTCAAAGAGATACAAATAAGTAAACAAAGAAGCAATCCTAACAAGATTAAATTGTTTGCAAAATGAAGCTCAAATACAATAGAATACACTTGAGCACAAGAATGGAAATAAAACTCACAAGTGTATGAAACAAGAATATGAAAGTATTAAGCTCTAAAGCTATTTGATTGATGATATTTGCTTGAAAGTGTTTTTCTTGCTGTTGTAGGTATTTGGAAGATGGTATTTATACCCCTAATAGATTTCCAACCGTTGAGGTTGTTGGTGTAATCAATATGGCCGTTGGGGATGTAAAACCAGAGCATTTATTTCACCAGCAATTGTGAGTATCGATACCAACTAAAAGGAAATCAATATTTTTTGTAATAAATGCTAATTCAGTTATTGTTGGAATTTATTAATCAATACCAACAAATATTTTATCAGTACTTTTAGAAAGAGGTATTAATACCGGATCGATACTTTGTAGGGTTTGTAAGAAACATTATGTTATTTTGGTATCGTTTTTAATAAAGGTATCGATTATTTTCAGAAAATATCGATACCTCAAAAATGGTATCGATAATTTTTAGGATTTCTAAAAACAGAATGCAAGTTTGTCTCAATTTTTCTAAGAGTACCGATAGTTTCAAAATTATCGATACTTGGCCAAAATGGTATCAATACTTTTTGGCTTGGAGCAATTTTGACTTGTTTGAAAATCATTTTGATGTGTTAAAATTATTTTAAATTGGTTGAAATCATTTTGATTAGGTTAAAATCATTTTAACTTAATTTTAAAACTATTTTAAAATTTTCTGAGAGTTTAATGTAAGTATTCAAAATTTTATCTCTTAAACTTTAAATTTAAAAATCATTTCGTTAATTTTAACTTATAATAAAAAATACTTCAATTTGTTATATCAAAATCTTTTATCAAGTAAAGCTTGGTTTAACAGATAGCATATGACTTTATGAGTCATGTGATGTGTTTTGGATATCCATTTATCCAATGGGCATATAATTTGACTATATTTCATATTCACGAATTTTCAATATATCACTGTATTGAGTATGAAAATTGTGTTATATGTGAATTGTTAAAATATGTTTAAACCCTAACATGTCTGGTGTGTATCTATATTTGTGTTGTATGCATGGGTACTCACTAAGCTTTCCCAAGCTCACCTCCCTTACTTTACCTTGCAGATAAATAATTCTCGGGTTAGCTAGGAGGGTGGCAAATTGGTGATCCATCGCAAGACATTTTCTTTGAGTATGTGTGTTGAGCTTTTAAGCTTCAAAGTGAAGGCAATTTTCAACAGGTCGTAAACAGACATTACGGGCTGTTTTTTTAAGGGATTTTTTAACGTTATAATTGCTTTGCTTGACTAGCTGTTTAGATGGTTTTAATACTTGATTAATTTGATGATAATTAAATGAACTAACAATTTTTTGCATATAAGGGAGACTGTATAGTATAAAGGTATCCCTTATACCTTCTGATTGTGTGAATGAAATGATTAATTTAGAAAAGCATGCACTTAGGTCTAATTTCTTATATGAAATATTCTGCAATTGTGTCGTGTGTATGGTTAGTTGGTGTGGTTTGTAAAGTTTTAAATGAAGAGTCACCTTGGTAACTAATATGATGTTCCGAGTTCGGGTCAAACTGTCCCGGTCAGATTTAGTGTGTAACATTTTCATTTTAAAAGTTTTAAATTTTTAAAATATTATTTTTAAAACAATTTTACAAGTTTTTAAAGTTCAGAATATTGTTTATATTTTCTTTCTAATAAAAGGTCTTAATCAAATAAAAAAAAATATCCTATAAAAAATCTAAATAAATCATACAAGTGTAAAATAATTTTTTTATGATCATGATTATCAAATATTTTAAATTTGGTTTAAGGGTGTAAAATGCACTCAAACCTTTTAAAAAAGCATTTAAGTCCCTATTTTTTTTTTCACTCAATTGGGTACTTAAACTTTCAAAATTTATCAAAAAAGCTCTCAAACTTTTTCAAAAAAAGCAATTAAGCCCCTTTTTTTTGCACTCAATTGTGTATTTGAACTGGCAAAATGTATAAAAAAAGGTCCTCAAACTTTTTTTTCAAAAAAAGCAATTAAGCCCCTACTCTTTTTTTTTTTTTGCACTAATTGCATAAAAAAAAGGGTCAAAGGCGGATCTAGGGGTAGCTGGCAAGGGCCTCAGCTCCTTGAAATGGAAAATTTTTCATTTAGGCCCTTTATAATTTAGAAAATTTTAAATTAGTAATGGTAAAATTGTATTTTACCCTCCAAAATTGATAAAAATTTGATTTAATCCTCTAAAAATTATAAATATATAGGCTATTAAAATGACAAATTACATTTTTACTATCATAAAAATATAGAATTTAATTTCTGCCACCCAAAAAAAATTTCTGACTTTGCCTCTCCCCCCTAAATTGTATTTCTAGATCCACCATTAAAAAGATCATTTGATTGTTAACTTTAACTGTTGATAATTCAGTTAACTGCCCCTAATTTTTATTTTAGTTAAGCCATCACGTGTCACAACCATGGTGTGACATATGGCAAAAATGATAAAAAATAAAAATAATTAAAAGTTATAAAATTTATAAAATTTTAATAAAAATATAAAAAATATTTTAAATTTATTAAAAATTAGAAAAAAAATTATAAAAATTATAAATTATATAGTATTATAGAAAAATTATAAAATTTTATAAAGTAGTAAGAAAATTATAAAAAATGTAAATAAATATAAGAAAATAAAAATTATCGTACCAAAAAAAGTATTTTATTTTATTTTTATAAGTTTTTTAGTTGTTAAAGTTGACGACTTAGGGGGATAAAGGCGAAGCCAAAAAATTTTTTGGGGGTGGGCGGAAGTAAAGTATATATTTTTATGATAGTAAAAATATAATTTTTTTCATTTTAATAGCATATATTTTTATAATTTTTAGAGGATTAAATTAATTTTTTTATCATTTTTAGGGGTTCAAAATATAATTTTTTTTAAAAACAAAGGCTTAATTTTTTTAAATTGAAAACTTTTTACACTGTTGAGCCTTTAAATTTTTATTTAAATAATAATAATTTTTAAAATATACAGATAACCCATAAATGAAGGAGATAAAAAATTGTTGGCTTAAGCGAAACAACAGAATTGAGAGTTGTATATATAAAATGAACCCTGTTATTATATTGGGAGAGTGATGAAACTAGCATAGCCGGAGATATGGATAAAAAGAATTGGGCCTTATTCAGTAGCCTAACTTATGGCCTGTGTTGTGGTATAAGAAAATCACATTGCAATCATTCTCCAAATCTGTTGATTTTATTATATAATTGCTGCATCCACATGGATTTTATGTAACCCTTGGTTTTCCCAAACATCATCTAAATGCACTCAACATCCAAAGAATTTTTTTTATGTTTAAAATATGATAACCTGAGATTTTGGGAGGGTGTAATAAAATTTTAGAAATTGCGTGATTATCTAAGTAAAAAGTAAGGGTAAAAAGTAAAGTATATAATATATATTAAAAATTTTATATACCCGTGTTAAAATCACGTATTTAGATTATAAGGATATGTTTAAAAATAACAAAATAAATAATGAAATATAAAGTTAGAAGCTAATAATAATAATTTTAAAAAATAATAATAACAACACATATGCAATATGTATAAAATTAAAATAAAAATAATTTAACTTGTAAGTAAAGAAAATTGAAATAGGTAAATACATCATATTAAGAATATTAAATCCACTCCAATTGTTTATCATAGTATTATCATTTTTCTATAGCATGTTAAGTGAAAAAATTCAATATTAAAAATCTATTTTTTTAAAATTAAATATCAAGTTGACTTGTAACATCGACGTAATCAGTGACATTATCTATATATACAAATTTAGTGTAACACCCCAAACCCAGCCTAGACATTATGGTCGAATCTAGCGGTGTCACATTAGAGTGTCTTTTGAAAACTCGTTCTTGTTGATTAAAAAAAAACTCGTTGAAGGTTAAAGCCTTTGTGATAATTTTCAAATCATCTTAGTAATTGGTTAATCAATTTAAATAGTCATTACTTATGACAAAAAGAAGAAATTAAGTGTCTGCTACTCTAGCACGTTTCTGTCTGCTTTCTCTGGCAAGTCTTTAGGTTTTGTTTTGTTGAGTCTTCTTTGGTGGCAGCTGCCTTCTCTATAATTCTCTTCAAAGGTCTAGAGTCAATCTTCCACGTTTTCCGTTTACTTCCTTGCATCCATGGAGTCAGAGTTCGCTGGTTTAACCCTTGATGATGATGATGATGAAGTTCTGCAAGTTCAGGTTGATCCAAATACAGTTAGGGAAGAAGGAAACCTTTATTTGGTCGGATGTTTCCTTACAGCCAGTGTTATTCATTTTCCTGCAATGAGAAGTACTATGGCTAATTTATGGCACCCTGTGAAAGGTGTTCAAATTAGAGATTTGGGTGAAAAAAGGTATCTATTCCAATTTTTTCATATTATGGATCTGGAAAGGGTGTTAAAGGGTTCACCTTAGACTTTTAACAATCATCTTTTGTTACTGGACAAGTTACAGTTGGGGGAGGATCCTTTAAGAATTCCATTAACCTCTGTACTTTTCTGGGTACAAGTTAATGATGTTCCCATAGGTTATTTTTCTGAAAATCTGGCTATGCAATTGGGGAATTTTATAGGCAATTTTCTAGAGTATGACAGTTCAAATTTGGGGAAAGAAAACAGGAACTTTATGAGAGTGCGAGTTCAAATTGACGTTCGTTGCCCTCTTAAAAGAAAGAAAAAAGTGATGTTTGGTGGAAACTGTTCTTATGTCAAATTCAAGTACGAAATATTGTCTCTTTTTTGCTTCTATTGTGGTTGTCTAGGTCATAATGACTCCTTTTGTGAAGTTAAGATGGAATTGGGGGTTGAACTAGCGGAGATGGGCTGGGATTTGTCTTTGCGTGCACAATTAAAAAGAGCTCAAGCAATGAGTAGTATTTGGCTGAGAGAGGAAAAAGGAAGTGTTGATGCCAAAAACTCAGGTGTCAATTCAAGAGGAAATAGTGGCTGGAGTGATAGGGGAAGATCTAGATTCGACAAATATATTGATCCTATTCTCGGATTCAATCTAGAAGGGAAAAGGGTTTATTCTCGGCAATGGAAAGAAAGAAAATTACTTGGCCAATTTCAGTCACCAATGGATCATAACCTAGAGAATGAGGTGATAATGGGTGAAGAAGGAAAGAAGAGAGCAAGAGGGGACATTGAGGATAGTAACTCTATGAGGGGTAGACATAGAAGAATACTGGAAACTACTCAATCATTATCGGCAGCTGCCAAGAGGCAAGTCGACCGGTCGCAATAAATATCTTAAGCTGGAATGTCCGTGGTTTGGGAATCCACAGACAGTTCGAAGACTTTGGCATTCGCTGAAGCGACATTATCCTCAAATTGTCTTCTTTATGGAAACAAAAATTAATAAGAAGAAGATGGAAAAAGTCAGACGAAGTTGTGGTTTTCATTATGGAATTGATGTTGATACGATTGGTTCTAGAGGTGGTTTTTGCTTAGCATGGCGAGTGGATGTCAATGTTATGCTCCAAAGTTTCTCAAATCGTCATATTGATGTTATTATTGAGGATTCAAGAACATGAAAAAGTGGAGATTCACAGGATTTTATGGATCTCCTTACATACAGGATAGGGATGAATCATGGAACCTGCTGAGGCGATTAAGCAATAATAGGGAATACCCATGGATGGTTTGTAGGGATTTTAATGAAATCTTATACGGTTTTGAAAAGAGAGGTGGCTTACCTAGAGAGGAGAGAAGGATAGAGACATTTCGAAATGTGTTAGAAGAGTGCAGATTGACAGATTTGGGTTTTTCAGGAAATTGGTTTACATGGGAAAGGGGAAATTTGCCAGAAACAAATATTCAAGAAAGGTTGGATAGGGGAGTAGCTTCTGAAGAATGGATGTCTTTATTCCAAAATTCTTTAATTCAGCATCTCTCACATTCCTTTTCAGATCATTGCCCACTCCTTATTAATACTGAGGATAGGGCTCGTTGGAGGTTTTATAAAAATTTTAGATTTGAAGCCTGGTGGATTCTAGAGGATTCCTTTTTTGAGAAGGTCAGGTGCATCTGGGAGAATTCCACAGGAGATCTTTTGAGCAATTTAGAAAATATGAAAAGAGGTTTAGAGAATTGGGCAAGCCAGATTCGACGAAGCAGGACTATGAAGAATGAGGCTTTATTTTCAAAGTTAGCAAAGTTGTTGGAATCTGAAAGAAGCGATCAAAACTTGGCAGAGCTTATTGATACAAAGCTTTATTTAAATTTGGAGATAGAAAAGGATGAATACTATTGGGAACAAAGGACCCGGATTAATTGGTTGAAGCTAGGGGATAGAAATACAGCATTTTTCCATAAACAAGCGACACAAAGAAAGAAGTGAAATCTAATTAATAAGATGCAATTTGAAGATGGTAAGGAGACAGAGGAGGCTAAAGAGATGGAGGACATTTCCAAGTCATACTTTATAAAGTTATTTTCGATAGGGAGACTGAATAATTTTGACAAAATCTTGTCAGGAGTGGACAAATGCATTTCTGAAGAAGATAATTGTAAACTGAAGGCAAGATACACAAAGGAGGAAATATGGGAAGCTTTATCGAAAATGGGTCCTACAAAAGCACCAGGGGAGGATGGGTTCCCAGCTATATTTTTTCAGAAATGTTGGCCAATCATCGGAGAGAATGTTTCTAATTTTTGCCTCTAGAGATTAAATGAAGGTACAGGCTTATATTCAATCAACAAAAAAATATTATTTTAATCCCAAAAATTTTGAACCCTTTAAGTATTACTCAATTCAGACCAATCAGTCTTTGCAACATACTTTATAAATTGATAGCTAAGGTCATAGCTAATCGGCTTCGGGTAGTAATACACAAGTGTATAGATGCAGCACAAAGTGCTTTTGTCCTAGAGAGGCTGATTCTGATAATGTGCTTCTTGCTTATGAAATTTTGCATACTTTAAAACTAAAAAAGACAGGAAAAAAAAGGTTTATGGCTTTAAAACTGGATATGAGCAAGGCATACGATATGGTTGAATGGAGTTTTGCTGAAGGGGTAATGAGAAAAATGGGATTTGATCCAGAATGGGTTGATTTAATAATGAAGTGCGTGTCTACAGTATCATATTTAGTAGTTTTCAATGGCAATATAGGGGAAACTTTTATTCCGACTAGAGACAGGGGGATCCTTTAAGTCCTTTTTTATTCTTATTTTGTAGGGAATGACTCTCAAGTTTAATGAGAATTACAATGGCAGGAAACATAGTTAAAGGAGTCAAGGCTAGTCAGAGGGGGCCAGCTATCTCTCACTTACTTTTTGCAAATGATAGTATTCTATTTGCAGAAGCTACTAAAAGGAAAGCTCATTCATTAAAACAAATTTGAACGAGTATAAAATGTGTTCAGGTTAATGTATTAATTATGAGAAATCGACTATTTTCTTCAGTTTAAATACTCAAGAGGGACAAAGGAACGCTGTTTCAGATATCTTAGGAGTAAGAAGTTCAACTGATCCAGAACGTTATCTAGGGCTTCCTAATATGGTGGGCAGAAGGAAGAGGTTGTCATTCCAGAACTTAAAGGATAGATTTAAACGAAGAATTGACGATTGGAGTACAAGATTTCTCTCTCAAGGAGGAAAGGAAGTTTTCATTAAAGCTGTATTCCAATCAATCCCAACTTATGCGATGTCTTGTTTTCTACTTCCTAAGACACTTTGTACTGAATTGGAGAGTATAATAGCTAAATTTTGGTGGTAGAAAAGCAGCAATAGAAAAGGTATTCACTGGTGCGCTTGGAAAGATCTTTGCTTTTTAAAAGAAGATGGTGGTCTAGGTTTTCGTAATCTTGCGAAATTTAATGTCGAGTTATTAGCAAAACAAGGGTGGCGTCTTATCCAGTTTCTAGATTCTTTATTAGCATGTGTTTTAAAGGTAAAATATTACCATAATTCAGATTTTTGCAAAGCTCGGCTAGGAAACTCACCTTCACTTAGCTGGAAGCGTGTTTGGCCTGCGAGAAGACTGCTGGAAAAGGTCTTTGCTGGAGGGTTTGGAAAGGCGATCAAATATCCGTCTAGAATGATTTATAGATATCAGGAGAGGAAGATGACAGGTTATCGCATCAAGAAAATAGTGGAAATATTTAATTAGTTTCGGATTTAATCGATGCCACAAATAGGAGTTGGAAAACAGAGGTTGTGGAGAATACCTTTCAGATGGATGTTATGGGAAAAATTTTGCGAATCCCACTATCGGAGATAGCACACGATGACTTCCAAGTTTGGAGAGGAGAGCTATCAGGTGAATTCTTCGTTAGGAGTGCCTATAAACTATTACAAAAAAACTAGCCTGCTCCCTAATAACTTTGTTTACATGCCGAGACTAAAAATTTCTATAAGCAATTATGGAAATTATACTTCCCCTCAAAAATTTTAATTACAATATGGAGAATCTCGTGAAACTTCCTTTCGTCCTTGACCAATCTCCAAGTTAAGAAAGTTATGGTGGAAGCTCGCTGTCCCACGTGTCGTCGAGAGGAAGAAGACTATCATCATATTTTTCAAAACTGCCCTACAACAGTGGAGGTTTGGAACTAGTTAAATATGGCATGGGTATTAAACCAGAACAATCTAAGTATGCAGGAATGACTTACCTGGGTTTTCGAAAAGAGGACAAATGAGCAGATCCGGCTTTATTGCTGTGGACTTTGGATTATCTAGTTCAGCAGAAACTGTTTCTTATATGAGAGAAAGGAAATGACTAGAACTGAATTAGCAAGGAAAATCTGAAACTATGTCCTTGAGTTGGACGCAATAAAAGGGAGAAAACTTACTATTCAGTCTGCTGGAAATAATCAACAGGTATGTAGAAGGGGAAAGGCCACTATCCAGTTTGACGCGGCATTTGACCACTAATAATCTAAATCGGCTTCGGGTTTGCTCGCAAGAAACGAAGAAGGGGAGATCCTTGCCTCGCAAGCAGTCCTTCACACTGGAGTATCAACTTCGTTTATGGCAGAAGCATATGCAGGGTTACAGGTAGTTAAATTAGGGATTTATTTGGGTTTAAATAAAATCAAAGTAATGGGAGACTCAATAATTGTTATAAAGAAGAGCCAAAGTTCGAAAGCAGATAAGTCAGTCATTGGAGCTATCATCATGGATATACAAAGAAACAAAGGCAGATTCTAAGAGATTGAGTTTTATTTCGTCCCTAAAACAAAGAACATCTATGTTCATTTTATAGCGAAGGAAGCACTAAGAAAGGGAAAAGGTTTTTACCTGATGGGAGGAATACCAGAGGCAGTTCGTCAAGCGCTGGAGAATTTTCGTCAAAAACCATCGAATTAAATGAAGGGAGAGAAGAAAGTTATGGAAATAAGGTAGCAGATATGCAGTTTTTTTTTTTTGGAAAGCCTGCTGTCATTAATGGCTGGTCGGTTGATTTGAAAGGTTGCAGATTAGTAGTTTCCAGCTATTAGATTTGACTGGTTTAGGATAAGTTTTTTTGAATTCTTGTTTTCTAGTTCAGTTAAAATAGAACGAATTGGGCTATTTACTGTTAGTTCCAAGCCCGTTCTCTTATGAGACTTTAGTTTCCCTTTATATTTTCTTTTGAACCTCAGTCCAATCCTTGCTTTTGAATTTAAGTTTTTATTAATAAATGCCAGTCAGATCATTTTATTCAAAAATAGTCATTACTTATAAAACAATATTTGTTGCGGAAGCATTTCCCAAAAATGTTACGAAAACGCGATGTTTTTGAAAACAGTAATCTTTTGAAAAACTTATCTTTTTCTTACATCTAGCAGTTTATAAAAATAGAGTAATAACACCAAATTAAAGATAAATCCAAGAGAGGCCTTATTACAAATCCAAACCCAAATGAAATAATTATAAAATCCAAAACTAATAGGAAACCAGTACGGATGTGTGGCCACCTTCGAGCTCCTTGCAGCACCAAACCATCTAACGCTGGTGATTACCTATACAGTTAGTTAGAAGGGTGAGTTTATGTAAACTCAGTGTGTAGTCCCTTATAATACAAATGGTCAGATATACAGTATGCAAAAATAGACTAGGCCTAAGCCCATTACAGAAACAGAATCAGGTGGGCCCTAACCCAATATAGTAAACAGTTTCAGATGGGCCTTAGCCCAATATAGTAGCAGAATCAGAGTAGAAATGCAGTAGAAATGCAATAGAAATCCCACCCCAATCCAACCGACACACCACTTCATCCCACCGGTCACACCATATGGGGATAAAATCAACCCACCCAACCAACACACCAAGCTTAGCATCGATTGCAGCACTAAGTCAACAAGATAGCTCAAAGCCATAAATAGGATGCCTAAAAGCCATAGATATTGCAGCAAAGCTGCCAGTACACAGGACGGCTATAAGCCATAAACAGGATGGTAATAAACCATAAACAAAATGACAATAAGCCATAATTAGGATGACACAGAGCCATAATCAGGATGGCTAGAGGCCATGCACTTCCTCCGTCAATAATTACCCATCCCCATGCAGAATGTCATGTCATAATAACATACATGAATGTAACATGTCATGCTTAATCATAGTCATACATATTATAGAACAAATCAGTCGTAATCTCATAGGGGTATAACGATCATTTTCAACAGAATGGGTCTAGGCATACTTGCCGACCCATCAGAAGGTCTACAGTCGTCTCGGGTAACTCGTGTAACCTCAACATACATATCTGTGTGTATGGGCCCAAGGCCCATTATGTGGCCCATGTAGGCCAACATGCCCGTGTGGCTTACTAAGCATAGAAACAACCTTAGCCATATGTGTGACACAACCGAGTCCAATATTTCTACTTTTTCGTAAGATTTACTCTATGGGGGTATTTCGGTCATTAACTAATTTTAAGGTCTCGGTACAGATGACGACCCTTCAGAAGGTCTACAGTCGTCTCGAACGACTTAGATGATCTAAGTGATCATAAGAATATAAATGGGCCTAAGGCCCATTACTCGGCCCAAGTGGGTCAACATGCTCGTGTGACCCATTTAGCCCAGATTTAGTCACAGCTATGCAAACTACATAATCTAGTCTAGAATTTACCACCTAATCATGAATTCTATCCGTGTGGGGCCTACAAGCCTATTGGGCACACACGGCCCATTTCGGCCAATCGTGGCCCATAACGGCCCAAGCCCATGAGAACACTTATGGTGACCTCTTCAATCTAACACCCAAGATTCACAGGCTCGATTCATCACACGAGCGTTCTCACGCTTATGTAGCCTCAAACATCGTATTTTGGATTTTTGGCTTTTCGGCTTTTGCCAAACTACAGTCAGATCAGGGTGTGTACACACATGTTTTGCGAAACGTGCGATTAACCCACGAGCACCACCAAACCTTAACCGAATGGAAGCCCCTTACTCCTCTTAAGATCACTGATCACGTTCGATCACACACATACCTTGAATATATGTATTACAATAGACCTTAATAACGTTAATCGCATACTCAGAAGGCTTGAATCGATACCCATTGACTAAACAAGTCACAAAACTAGAGATAGGGAAGAATAGTCATTCGGCCAACACTAAAAAATACAAGTCCACCTACCCTAGATTATTCGATTAAATGCTGAAAAGAGGATTTTGAACGCCTCAAAATGCTTGAGAATTCCTTTTACTCTTCAAGAGTTTACAACCTAAAGAACCCGTACAAACGAGAAAGAACAGAGAATCAATAACCATAGACTAAAACATTCGGCTTAACCAGAGATGAGAACCAAAGGAGTAAGAAACAAAACAAAGAAGCAAACAACACTTACCCAAAATCAAATGGTGGAAAGGAAGGATGATGGAGCAATCGGTCGACCGTCAAAGACTAGATGTCTAAATGGAATTGAAACCGCAGAGATAAGAGACACTATATTCGGCTCAGGAAAAGAAAAGAAGTGCAAAAAAAAAGATGAGCGTGATGAAAGAGTAGCAGCTAGAGAGGGGAAGAACCGACTATGAAGATAGTACAAAGGAAAAGAGAGAATCAGTTTCATTTAGGAGGGAGATAAGCAATCATCAGCTTGATCAAAGAGATGGAGAAAGAAAAGCAAGGCCAAAAGAATAAAGTCAATTCGGCCAAGGCTAGAAAAAATAAAAAGGAAGCAAAATCAACCACACGGGAGCAATAAAACGCACAAACTCAAGAAAATAATAAAATGCCGAAAATGAACAAAGGCATTCGGTAATAGCACATTTCAAAAAGTCTCAATCTTTCCCCAATCGAAACTAAAGAATGCCCAGCCAAAACTTGAGTGCCTAAAGCACAAATTCGACACAACTCCCTCCCCAAATCAAATTCCTAAACTTCCTCCCCATATCTCTCCATGATACTCTCCACAATCCACTCCCATGATCACTCATTAATTTTCTCCACAACAACCTCATCCGTCAGAGTTCTAATGCAGCACAAACTCCAGCCGTCCCAATTGCAAAATAAATACCTCATTGCGCATTCCAAGACTTGAACCTCAGACCTCACCAATACACAACATGCCACTTACCATTAGACCACTAGCTCTCTTTGTGTTGTAATACAAGCACTAATATTTATAAGGCCTACATTCCACTGTCCAAGTTTACTTAAAAGAAAAACTAAAATTTTTGCATAAGCCAATGATTGAACCTAGGCTTCCCAAACACTCCCAAACACTCCTAAAACACTTAACCACTGTAGCAGACAATCAATTGTGTCATTTCCTTGCACAATAAAATACTTATGTGTAGTCTCCTAACTGTTCCCCTTGCTCAAGACCCAATACTTCTAGGCCCAAATTCGGGGCGTTACATTTAGTGAGAGAAAACATTTTATGTTAAAAGTTATTTTTTTAAAATTTACATAAGAATTATTATTATTGTATAGTGGTAAAAATTTTATTTATAAATCTAAATACGAGTTCAATCCTTAAATACGTCAAATTTTAGTTCTTTTATTTAAAAACTCTATAAAAATATGAAAAGACAAAAATGTATTAAAATAATAATAATAGCCATTTAATAAAATGGTATATTATTCATTTCCAAATCGAGTTAGTACCTGGTTAACGCTTAACATCAACTCAGTCAAGGGTTTTATTAATAGTATGATGCACAAATTTGGTGAGAAAAAACATTTTATGTTAAAAGTTTTTTTAAGTTAACTCTAGAATTGTTATTGGTGTAGTGGAAAATAAATTGTTTATAAATCTATTAAACATGTGTTTAATCTCTAGATACGTTAATTTAAATTATTTTGTTTAAAAACTATAAAAAAAAGTATGAAAAAAAAGTCATCAAAATAATAGTATTGTAACGCCCTAAATTTCCCTTAATTTCGGCTTTTGTGATTTTGTAGCATGGAAAAAAAATTTGATTATATTTTGCTTTAATTTGACACAATTAATGGTCTGCTTAAATGGATATGTGCTCTGGATATGTTGGGGAGATCCCAAGTTCAAGTTAAAACTTGGGCTAAATTTTGGGTTTTCATTTAAATAAAGCTTGATCTTTGGACAATAGGCTTATAAGAATTTCTTTATAAAAGCTCATAAGAATGGGCCTGCTAGTCTGGTGGTTAAGAGGAGTGTCAATGTGCGGAGGGTCTTGAGTTCGAATCCTTGTGTGGGCAAAAGAACATTATTTTTACTATAGATTTTGGCTAGAGTTTGTGTTGGACTAAAAATCTGATTGCCCTTCATTCTTTCCCCTCTTGCTGCCTTTTTTCCCCAAAATTCCTTTTTTTACTACCGAATTTCTCCTTCTTTTTTTCTTGTTATCTTTGTAACACTCCAAATTTCTGTAATTTCTACTTTTGTGAATTTTTAGCATGAGAAAATTTTTTGAATGTGTATCTACAATAATTTGACACAAATATTTGTCTGCTTGAGTGAATAAGTGCTCTAGGTGTGCTTGGGGAGGTCTCAAGTTCAAGCCAAGACTTGGGTTAAAATTTGGTTTTTATTGAATAAAGCCTAACTCTTGGTAATCAGGCTTTTAAGTAAAAGTTGGTAAAAATATAACAGAATGGGCCTGCTGGTCTGGTGGCTAAGTGGTGAGGGGTTATGTTTGAGGTCATGTGTTCGAATCGCAGTGTGGGCATTAATTTTTACTGCTTTTGGCGTAAGAGAGTTTGAGTTTTAGTATGATTTCGAGTAGTAGAGGGAAACAATGGATTATTAAATAGTTGTTCAGTTTACCCAAAATCCTACTCTCCCTCTTTCCAAAAAAAATAAAGTTCTACCGATTTTTTTCTTTCTTTCTCTCTTTTTGCTCTCTGTGCTGCCTATTTTTATTTCTGTAATCCCTCTCCTTCATTTGTTTTTCTCTCGTTTGTTTGGGAAGTTTTAGCATATCACATGTGGTTTCGTTGTTTCGGTAAGTGATCTCTTTTGATCTTAGTGTTAGCTTAGTCAAATACGATAGTAATGAAGGTTTGATTACTGCTGTTTAGGGGTTAGTTAAGTGGCTGGAAGTGGACGATTCAATGACTAGAATAGGGGAAGTGCTCGGTTTGGCAGTGGTAAGTCATTTACGTGATTTTAGGAATTTATTCGTTCTTAATAATTCAAATCAAGTGACTGAAATTGGGCCTTGAAATTGACGATTGTAGGTTTGGAAGGGCTCAGGAGTGCTTAGGAATCGAAAACGAACTAGGTGTGTACTCTAAACGCATTGAAAACGCGATTCGATGAAAGCTAAAAATGAAGCTGTTAATACAACACGGGCATGTGGACTGCCTGTATGGAGGCCGTGTGGCGATACACGGCTGTGTGATCGATGAACCAAGTCGTGCGCGTGCTACATAGGCACGACAGACACGGGCATGTGATGCTAGCTAGGCCGTGTGCGAGGAAACGGGCTAGGCCAATTGGGCCGTGTGGGCCCATATAGGTGAACCATATAGGCATGTGGAGTTTTAGGCCAAGTAGTGTGATCCATACGGACAAGGCCAAGTTGGGCCGTGTGGGCCACACGGGCGTGTGCTCCCACACGGGCAGGCCACAAGGGCATGTAAGTCCATTATTTTAAATTGTTCTGAAAGGTTGCACGGGTTGCCCTAGTCGACTGTGATCGGTTAAAGGGGTCGGTAAGCATTACTTAGACCCTGTTTTGTGATATGATGTATACTAGCATGTTAAACTTAGAATGTGTATTAATACTATTTCGATCTATTCTTGGTATGATACGTATGACCTGTTTTCTGCATTTCAGCATGCCATAATGTTATGTCTGCTTTACATTGGGTTGAGATGATTATTGAAGAGAAGGAAGACTATAAGGCTCTTAGCCGTTTGACTGGTAATTGTACTACCTTTACTTGTTATGTGTCGTTTTACGGTACCTTTTGGTGTGTAGGGTTAGATGGGTTGATTTTATCCCCATACTTGCTGTGTAGGGCTGGGTGGGTTGATTTTATCTCCACATGGTATGTAGGGTGGACAGAGATAGTGTACAAGGTTAGTGGGCATATATTGTACTGATTGATATGCATGTGTATTTATATGGGCTAAGGCCCAAATGTGTCTGGTACTACTCTAAGTGGGCTAAGGCCTACACTGATTCTGCTAAGATCTTAGGCTCGATTATGACTGATTGAGTGATATTTGTTTACATGCATGCTTTACTGTAGGGATGCATACACTGAGTTTGCGAAAACTCACCCCTTCATTTATTTATCTCTCAAGTAATTCCCAACAATAGATGGATCGGTGCAGCGGAGGGCTCGAGGGTGACCACTGTTAGACACTTTATTGGATTTCATGATTTTACTAGTTATTCACTGTTTTTACTGTGTTTCAGTATTTTGGGAGTTTTTATGTAATGCAGACATTTGGACTGTTAGATTTTTACTTTGGGATTTCAAATCATTATTCTTGTTGATTTATAAACTGTGACATCACAAACACGTTTTAAAACTTAATTATAGTTTTTGATATTAATGAATGGTTTTCAAGACTTCCGCATTAAAAGATGATAATTTGAACACGTTTTTTATAATCGAAATGCTTTTCCAAAAATACTCTCATGTGATACCATCAGATTCAGCCATAATGTCTAGGTCGGGTTTGGGGTGTTACATTTAGTGGTATCAGAGTCAGGTTACAAAACTCAACTATGGTTTTTGAGTTTTAAAGTATGGTTATGAAAAATGATTCGAAAATGATTTTGAAATGCTTTTGATACTGAGAAAATGGTACATCGAGCCTCTAACGCCGATCCAAGTAAGCTTCTTTGGAACTCTAGCTGAATTGATTGAAATCATGCTTAGAGATATTGTTTGATCTGATTGAGAAATACTGTATGTATGCTCTGAGACTACTTAGGTAGTACCTTTTTGAAACACTCTAGGTAGTGTAAACTGAAACTGTAGTGAGATGACTGAATATTCTAATAACTATACTGCATAAAACATTTGTTAATAATATATTAGAACTGTAAACTGATTTGTATAAAACTTTTAATACAGATTAATTCGATAGATACGATGAGCACACGCGGTAGTCGTGGACAGGGTACTAGAGGCTATGGTAGAGGCCATAGAGGGGCTCGAGCTGAGTCCTTCACTTCTAATACTATACTAGTGATGGATGCTAGTGAGACACCGTCATTGCCTATGACCGATATTGGGTTAGGACCGTATGGTTGTGCAACTAGGGACGACGCACTGTCCCAGGCCATGCTGCGTATTCTGGAGAGGGTCACTGGGCCCAACACTGGTTCTGGAGGCCGTGGGTCAGTTACGGAATAACTCTAGTCCAATAGGGCTGAGGTATTTAGGGGCATCACTAGGGTTGCTCCGAGTGTGGCTGAGTCCTGGATGGAGGCTACAGAGCGCATTATGGATGATCTGGACTTCACTGATGAGTAGAAGCTCAATGGGGTTGTGTCCTTGTTACGAGACGAGGCGTATCAGTGATGGTTGACTGTTAAGGAGGGCACTCAGCCCGATCGGTTAACTTAGGGTTTGTTTAAGGTCGCCCACCAGAGTAAGTATGTGAGAGCCAGCTACACTGATGCTAGGCGGCATGAGTTTCTGAATCTCACACAGGGGGACCGTTCTATGGCCAAGTATGAAGCTGAATTCCTGAGACTGAGCCGTTATGCGAGGGGCATGGTGGCGATCGAGTATAAGTGCTATGTGTGGTTTGAGGATAGTCTCTGCGACAGCTTATGTGTTCTGATAGCTCCACAGAGGGAGCGGGATTTCTTAGCCTTGGTCGAAAAGGCTAAGATAACTGAAGAGGTAAAACGCACTGAGCACCAAAACCGGGAGAAAAAGAAGGCTAAGAGGGATGCTGAGCCTTCTAATTCTGCTATGAGGCCTAAGAAAAAGCCAGGATTGATAGACCCGTGAGAGTTGGGCCTACTGTGGTTGTTCCTGCTAGGGTCGCTATGTGTCAGCACTGTAATAGGAGACATCCAGGTGAGTGTTTGAGAGTTCTTGAAGCGTGTTTGAGGTGCGGGTATATTGAGCACCGAGTTAAAGATTATCCACTGATGGGTAATCAGACGCTAGCACCAGTTGTTGAGACTGCACAGCAGTTGAGAGAGGTATAGCAACCATCTGTGGCCGAGGACAGGCTAGGGGTGGTAATGGTATGGGTCGAGGTCAGAGAGTACCGGACAGAGGTGCTGGGTCGACTGAGGTGAAGCAGTATGTACTAGTTTATGCTGCACGTCGTCGTGAGGATGGAGATGCTCTGGATGTCATCACGGGTATGTGTTTCATCTTTAATGTACCTTATATTGCACTGATAGACATAGGCTCTACACATTCCTATGTTGCATGTTCTGTGTCTGAGACTTTGAGGACTCCATTTGAGAGCACTTCTAGTAGGGTATTAGTGGTGAGTCCATTGCGGCAGTCAGTTAGAGTCAGTAAACTATTCAGGGATGTACCGTTAAAGGTCCAAGGGACTGTGTTCTTAGCTAACTTGGTGGAGCTTCCATTTGGGGAGTTTGACTTGATTCTGGGTATGGACTGGTTGGTGAAGCACTGGATGAGTCTGGATTGTGCTGAAAAGATGGTTGTTCTGAGAACCAAAGAGGATAATGATGTAGTTGTGATTGGGGAACGACGAAATTATTTGAGTAATGTGATAGCTGCGTTAGTAGCAGATAAGTTGGTAACGAAGGGATGTGAGGCATTCTTAGCCTACATCAGTGTTTTGGATTCTGGGGGCTCTTCTGTTAAGGACATCTGCACTATGAGGGATTTTCAAGACGTGTTTCCAGAGGAACTACTGGGTTTACCTCAGACTCAAGAGGTAGAGTTTGAGATTGATTTAATTTCTGGTACAGCTCCGATGTCTATCGCCCCTTATCGAATGGCACCAAAAGAGCTTACAGAACTTAAGGCCTAGATACAGGAATTATTAGATTGAGGGTTTATTTATCCCAGTGTGTCTCCATGGGGAGCACCAGTTCTGTTCGCGAAGAAAAAGGACAGTACGATAAGGATATGTATCGATTACCATTAGTTAAATAAGTTGACGATTAAGAATAAGTACCTACTCCCAAGGATAGATGGTTTATTCGATCAGTTTAGAGGGGCTTCAGTGTTCTCAAAGATTGATCTATGGTTGGGTTATCATCAGTTGAGAGTAAAGGAGGCCGATGTGCATAAGACACCATTTAGGACTGTGTATGGACATTACGAGTTCCTAGATATGCCATTTGGGTTGACTAATGCACCAGCTGCATTTATGGACTTCATAAACCAAGTGTTCTAACCCTACTTGAACTGGTTCGTTGTAGTGTTCATCGACGATATTCTGGTGTATTGTAAGACAGAGGAAGAACACAATGAGCATCTCAGTGTTGTTCTGCAGACTCTTCGAGGGAAATAGTTGTATGTGAAGTTCTCCAGGTGTGAGTTCTGGCTTTAAGAGGTTACTTTCTTGGGGTATGTGGTATCCGCTGAGGGGATTCGTATGGATCCTTGAAAGATTGAGGCTATGTTAGATTGGAAACAGCCAAAAACTGTGTCCGAGATTCATAGGTTTCTAGGGTTGGCAAGATACTATAGACGGTTTGTGGAAGGGTTTTCCTTGCTCGCGGTACCGTTGACTAAGTTGTTGCGTAAGGGAGTTCCTTTTTTTTGGACTGATGCACAGCAAGAGAGCTTCCAGAAGCTTAAGTCAGTTTTGACTCGAACACGAGTTCTAATACAGCCTGAGCCTGAGAAGGACTTCGTCATATATAGTGATACGTCACACGTGGGTTTGGGTTGTGTTCTAATGTAAGACAGGAAGGTTATTACTTATGCATCTCGACAGCTCAAGACTCATGAGGTTAACTATTCGACGAATAATTTGAAGTTGGCTGCAACGGTTTTTGCCCTTAAGATTTGGAGGCATTATATGTACGGTGAGAAACGTACCATCTACACTAATCACAAGAGCCTCAAGTATCTCCTTACCCAGAATAAGTTAAATCTTAGGCAGCGTCGATGGGTAGAGCTGCTTAAGGATTATGACTGTAGCATTGAGTATCATCCTGGTAAGGCCAATGTGGTGGCCAATACGTTGAGCCGTAGGACTATTACTGACCTGAGAGTGTTGTTCGCTCGACTGAGTCTTTATGATGATGGGAGTTTGTTGGTTGAGCTCCAAGTGAAACCGACGTGGATTGGGAAGATTAAGGATAAGAAAATAGGAGATAAGTCCCTAGAGTTACGGTTCTGTCAGGTTGAGACTGGGGTTACGTCAGATTTTGGACTTAATGATGATGGGGTTTTGTGCTTCAGAGGTCGCATCTGTGTGCCGAATGATGAGGACTTGAGACAGTCGATTTTAAAGGAAGCGCATAGTAGCCCTTATGCTATGCATCCTGGTGAGAGTAAGATGTACAGAGATCTTCGAGAGTTGTACTGGTGGCCGAGGTTGCAGCGTAAGGTGATCAGTTTCGTGGCTCGCTATTTGACTTGTCAGCAGGTTAAGACTGAGCATCAGTTGCCTTCAGGATTGCTACAGCCAGTTCAAATACTGATGTGGAAATGGAAGTGAGTGACGATAGACTTTGTTAGTGGGTTACCCCTAACACCCACTAAGAAGGATTCTGTACGGGTCATCGTGGATCGATTGACCAAGACTGCTCACTTCATTTTGGTCAGGACAGACTACTCCCTTTAGCAACTGGCTAAGTTATACATCTCTGAGATAGTAAGACTGCATGAGGTTCCTATGTCAATCATTTCCAATAAGGATCCTCAATTTCAATCTCAATTCTGGAAGAAGCTTCACGAGGCTTTGGGTTTTCGGTTAGACTTTAGTACTGCTTTTCATCCTCAGATAGATGGGTAGTCGGAGAGGGTGATTCAGATATTGGAGGACATGTTTAGAGGGTACATCATCGACTTTTGAGGTAGTTGGGAGGAGTTCTTGTCGCTAGCAGAGTTCGCCTACAACAATAGTTACTAGTCCAGTATTCAGATGGCACCTTCCAATGCACTGTATGGTCATAAGTGTCGCACTCCCTTGTGTTGGACTGAGTTGGGTAAGTGACATGTACTGGGTCCAGAGTTAGTATCAGAGACTGAGGACATGGTCCGTCTAATTTAGGAGCGTCTAAAAGCGACTTCTGATAGACAGAAGTCCTATGTTGATCTGAAGAGAAAGGACATTAAGTATTCTGTGGGAGACATGATTTTTCTTAAGGTTTCGACATGGAAGAAGCTTCTATAATTCGGTCGCAAGGGCAAGTTTAATCCTCGGTTTATTGGGCCGTACCAAATCCTGAGACCAGTAGGGCCAGTTGTGTATCAATTGTAGTTACCTCCAGAGTTAGATCCTATTCACGATATATTTCATCTCTCGATACTGAGACATTATCGCTCTGATCTCACGCACATTGTACCTGTGGAGGATGTTGAGATTAGATCAAATCTAACGTTCGAGGAAGAGCCGGTTGAGATTTTAGATCGTGACGTGAAGGTTCTACGGAGGAAGTCTATTCCTTTAGTGAAGGTGCTGTGGCGGAATCATAGCACTAAAGAGGCTACCTGGGGGCCAAAGGATTCGATCCGACAGCAGTATCCTCACATCTTCTGATCAGGTAAAATTTCGAGGACGAAATTTTCTTTAAGGTGGTAGAGTTGTAACGCCCCAAATTTCTGAAATTTCAGCTTTTGTGAATTTTTGGCATGAGAAAATTTTCTGAATATGTATCTGCAATAATTTGACACAAATATTTGTCTGTTTGAGTGAATAAGTGCTCTGGGTGTGTTTGGGGAGGTCCCAAGTTCAAGCCAAGACTTGGGTTAAATTTTGGTTTTTATTGAATAAAGCCTAACTCTTGGTAATTAGACTTTTAAGTAAAAGTTGGTAAAAATATAACAGAATGGGCCTGCTGGTCTGGTGGCTAAGTGGTGAGGGATTATGTTTGAGGTCATGTGTTCGAATCACAGTGTGGGCATTAATTTTTACTACTTTTGGTGTAAGAGAGTTTGAGTTTTAGTATGATTTCGAGTAGTAGAAGGAAACAAGGGATTATCTGAATAGTTGTTCAGTTTACCCAAAATCCTACTCTTCCTATTTCTAAAAAAAACAAAGCTGTGCCGATTTCTTTCTTTCTTTCTCTCTTTTTGCTATCTATGCTGTCGATTTTTATTTTTGCTGTTTAGGGGTTAGTTAAGAGGCTAGAAGTGGGCGATTCAACAACTGGAATCGGGGAAGTGCTCGATTTGGCGGTGGTAAGTCATTTGTATGATTTTGGAGATTTATTCATTCTTAATAATTTGAATCAAGTGACTGAAATTGGGCTTTAAAATTGATGATTGTAGGTTTGGAAAGGCTCAGAAATGCTTAGAAATCGAAAACGAACCAGGTGTGTACTCTGAACGCACTAAAAACGCGATTCAGTGAAAGCCGAAAACAAAGCTATCGACGCCACACGAGCATGTGGAGGCCGTGTGGTAATACACGACCGTGTGATCGACGAGCCAGGCCATGCGCATGCCATATGGGCACAGACGTATGAAGCTGGCTAGGCCGTCTGCGAGTCACGGGCTAGGCCAATTGGGCCGTGTGGGCCACACAGGCGTGTGGGCCCACACGGATGAACCATGTGAGTGAACCACACGGGCGTGTAGGGTTTTGGGCCAAGCTATGTGATCCACATGGGCAATGCCAAGTTAGGCCGTGTGAGCCACACAGGCATGTGGGCCTACACGGGCAGGCCACATAGGCGTGTGAGCCCATTATTCTGAATTGTTCTGAAAGGTTGCACGGGTAGCCACAGTCGACTGTACCCAATTAAAGGGGTCGATAAGCATTACTTAGACCCTGTTCTATGATATGATGTATACTAGCATGTTATACTTAGCCTGTGTATTAATACTATTCTGATCTGTTCTGGGTATGATACATATGATCTGTTTTCTGCATTTAAGCATGCCATAATGTTATATCTGCATTGCATTAGGATTGGATGATTATTAAAGAGAAGGAAGATTGTAAGGCTCTTAGTAGTTTGACAAGCAGTTGTACTGCCTTTGCTTGTTATATATCATTTTACGGTACCTTTTGGTGTGTAGGGTTGGATGGGTTGACTTTATCCCCACATAGTGTGTAGGGTGGACGGAGATGGTGTGCAGGGTTGGTGGGCATATAGTGTACTGATTGATATGCATGTGTATCTATATGGGCTAAGGCCCAAATGTATCTGGTACTACTCTGAGTGGGCTAAGGCCTACACTGATTCTACTAAGAGCTCAGGCTCGATTATGATTGATTGATTGATATTTTTTTTACATGCATGCTTTACAGTATGGATGTACACACTGAGTTTGTGAAAACTGACCCCTTCATTTATTTGTCTCTCAGGTTATCCCCAACAATAGATGGATCGATGCGGCGGAGGGCTCGAGGGTGACCACAGTTAGACACTTTATTGGATTTCATGATTTTACTAGTTATTCACTGTTTTCATTATGTTTGATTATTTTGGGAGTTTTTATGTAATACAGACCTTTGGACTGTTTAATTTTATTTTGGGATTTCAAATTGTTATTCTTGTTGATTTATAAACTGTGACATCACAAACGCATTTTAAAACTTAATTATAGTTTTTTGTATTAATGAAAAGTTTTCAAGACTTCCGCGATCAAAGATAATAATCTGAACACGTTTTTGATAATCGAAATGATTTTCTAAAAACACTCTCATGTCCAGATTTGGCCATAAGTCTAGGCCGGGATTGGGATGTTACAGTCTTCTTCATTTTTAGTGAGCCTTTGCGATACTTAGGCATGATTTACTCTTAGGTAAGTGCCGTTGTTACGTTATATTTTGTTTTGGTTGTTACTTCGATGATTAATAAGTGCTTTATTGTTAACTAGGAGTCAATCAGGAGGCCAGAATCATCAATTCGTTGAGTTGATTTCGAAATACGATTGTTGGGTAGCAGTTCTAAAGTGCTTTAGGCTGCAAAAATTTTGAAAAGAAACCATGTGTGTACTCTAATTACACAAAAATAGGTTTCGACGGAAGCTGAAAAGCCTATTGTCGATGCCATACGGATGTGTAGACTTCCTGTGTAGAGGCCATGTGGCGAGACACGACCGTTTGATTGATGAATAAGGTCGTGCGCATGTGACATAGGTACGACGGACACGGCCATGTGAGGATGGCAAGGCCGTGTGCGAGACACGGGTTCGGCCATGTGGGCCACTCGGGCGTGTGGGTCTACACAGGTGAACCACACAGACGTGTAGGATTTTAGGGCCGTGTGATCCATACGTGTGGGTCACACAGACGTGTGGGCCCACACGGGTAGGCCACATGGGTATGTGAGTCCATTTTTCTGAAATGTTTTGTAAGGTTGCATGGGTCACCCAAGTCGATTGTGACCTTTTATAGGGTAGATAAGGATATCTTAGACCCGTTTTGTGTTCTAATATATTGATATATGTGAGCATATTTCTATAAGCATGTGTATATGTCTAATTATATGATCTGTTATCTGTTATTTACATTATAGCATACCATGATATTATATTGCATTGTATTGGGGTGGGATTGATGATGGAGTGAAGGAAGATCTAAAAGGCTTCTAGCCTGTTATCTGGCAACGATGCTGTGTATATCTATTACGTGTCGATTTACGATACCCTATGGTGTATAGGGTTGGATGGGTTGGTTTTATCCCCATACTTCGTGTGTAGGGCAGGGTGGGTCGATTTTATCTCCACATGGTGTATAGGGTTGGACGGAGATGGTGTGCAAGGTTGGTGGGCATGATTCTGTTCCTGGTCTGATATACATGTGATATCTGTATGGGCTAAGGCCTAATTATATCTGACTCTGTTTTGAGTGGGCTAAGGCCTACACCGATTCTGTAAAGGGCTTAGGACCGATTTATGACTGTATTCTGATATATGTTTTTATGCATGCTATACTGTGGGGATATACACATTGAGTTTGCGAAAACTCACCCCTTTATCTATTTATCTGTCAGGTAATCCCCAACAGTAGATGGATCGATGCAGTGGATGGCACAACGGTGACCACTACTAGATACATTTTGATTTCACAGTTCTACAGTTTACATTCTGCTTTATTTATTATTGATTTATTTCTGGGAATTTTTATGTAATGTGGACTTTGAGACTGTTTTTGTTTAACTTGGGATTTTGAGCTGCTTTATGGTTTATAAATTGCAACACCACGAAACATTGTTTTCCAAAATTAATTAAGAGGTTCTACATAAAAGAGAAGGGTTTAAGCAATTAAGTTAGTTCGCGATTTTAAGACCTAAGTAAAAATAATCGTTGGAATGATTTTTAACTTGTTGAGGCATTTTTGAAAAGACTTTCATGTGACGTCGCTAGATTCAGCCATAACGTCTAGATCGGGTTTAAGGTGTTACAAGTTGTAATCATTTAATAAAAAGGGTATATTAGTCATTTCCTAATTGAATTGTTACTTGGTTAACCTATGAAACCAACTCAATCAGGGAATTTTTTTTAATAATATAGATACACAAATTTCTTAAGAGAAAAAAAATTATGTTAAAAGTTTATTTAATTTTAAGTTTACACAAAAATTATTATTGGTATAATAGTAAAAAAATTGTTTGTAAATCTATTAAACATGGGTTTAATCTAAACCTGATCATGGGTCAGATCGGGCCAATGCGAAATTTTAGATCTATCTTCTAGGCCTAAGCTCGACCCAAGAAATGGACTTAAAATTTTACCCAACCCTGACCCAGATAAAAAATACTAAACTTGAGCTCAGCTCGACCTACCCGTAATAATTTTTTTATATATAAAAACAAGTTTAAAAAATATAATATCATTGAGAAGCTTGTAACAAATCATCTGTAATATCCAATAAGTCCTAGAAAACTATGTACCTCAGTAATAACTTTCAGAGATTTTCAATTAATAATTACCGAAATTTCGTTTCAGATCAATACATATACTTCAGCCAATATTACAAGTCTCAAGAACTTTACTTTTCGAAGTCAGAATTCACATTTACTAAACTTTGCACGCCACTGTTTCTCTCGCAAAATTTGCAACATTGTTCTCAAACACTACTCATGTTCAGTTCATTAATTCCATAAAAGTGGCAGTATCTCGTTTATCCAAATAGTATTACCACAAACTCACATTGTTTATATCAAGTCTAGAAAGCAATCATCAATACATCTAAATCATAACTCAATGCTAACAACAATATGAATGAAATTCAATCTTCTCAAAATCCGATATCTCCCTTTTACTAATCAAGCACATAAGTTATACAAAGTAACATATATTGTAACACCTATACTCGATCCAATTTACTGTACCTAGATATAGGATACCATAATACATAAATACCAACCCAAATTTTACAACTGGCGAAAACCATACTGAACATACTTCTTTTTTATTTCTTTTCTTTTTTAAGCCAAAAGATTTTGAAGGAGATGTTTATTAATTAATATAGATTCTAAAAAAATGGTATAAAACATTACAACTTAAATATTTGTTAAAATAGACTTATTCATGGCGTGGAGTACTTAAATGACTTCGATACATAATGTGAAAACTTCCAAGTTCAGAAAACAATTACACCACCCATAAATATATATATGCCAAGCTCTCCGTCCTAGTAGGTTACTATGGCGGATTCATCATTTGAGTACACTATCAAGAACTCTTTCAAAAAATACCTCAAAGGTATGCCCAAGTCTCGCCATAAAGACAGACTAACAACTCACCACTTAGATGTTGTAGAATTCGCCATACAATCTTTCCAGATAATTTGCCACAAAGGCTTTCCAAATAACTTCGCCATTAAGACTTCCCAAATAAGACACCACATAAGCTTTTTAGATAATTCGCCCCAAGGGCTTTATAGGTAACTTGCCACAAAGGCTTTGTTTGGTTTGCCACCAAGGCACCATGTAAACTATCGTGTTTGGCGATATGAATTTGACTAAACTCAACATCACCCGAGGTTTGCCCATTATCGCCCTCAGGACACGCAAAAACCCTAGTAGAAAAATGTGGCTCGTCTGCCATTTCCAGAATGTGATATGTCCATTGCCTTTCCACATATATATCATACTGGCTTTTTCTCGTGTTTATTGTCTCAACGAACGCCATTAAAAACCATACGGGGTCTATTATCATATAACATATTTTCCCGTCACTCTACCCCAACCTTATTATTGCCAACCATACTTTGTCATTAATCATTTGATTAACATAATGGACTTATTTTCATAGATTTCACTCATACCCATAACAAAATCATACTTTCCAACACATAATTTCCTATTCATACTTACCTCACATCGTTATATTCATGCAACACATCGTATACTTCATTATATACATACAGATGTTTCATCCTCAAGAAGATATACATAGCTACATAGATATCAATCATATAAAGAATCATCATAAAATGACATGTAAGAGTAGGATCTAGAAGCTCACAAGAGACCCACCTTTACCTCGACCTAAAGCTTTTGTTTTGATCGTCCTTCCTGATCCAGTTGCAACAACTACTTAAAAGATCATGAAATTTCCATTAAAATCCCCATTTACAGATAGTTTACTAACGTTTCAACTACATGCAACCCATATGCAGGGCCTTCTTCTCACACCTTACTGTTCTTACATCTTTTAACATCCTTACTCTTCAACAATTGTAACATACAGAGCTATAAGACTTAACAGAAGGTCGAATTATCCACTGATTAAATGAAATCTTAGCTCTAGCTTAGCAAAGAAGAAGAGAATATTGAGGTTAGAAAGAAGGACCAGAATGTCAAGCAGAAATAAAAAGCATCTAGAATATCTCTTTAACCCTCTCTATATACTCATATTCTCCCTTTTTGTGGATTTTGACAAATGACGTTTCTTACTAAAATTTTCCCTTAAATTTTCCTACCCAATCTGAAGAAAGGTTAAAGAAAATTCGATGAAGATCTACGTTACTATTTGAGCAGTCATAAGGAAGGTCAAATCAATCTAATTGGCTCACAACTAATCCTAACAAAAACCAACTTGAATAGTACCTATGCAAACCAAGCGTACTATACCTTGGTAGTGACTCATGTATGGCTTAGTCTTAAGGACAATTAAGTCTCCTATAGCTTTCTCATAAACTTGGTAGGCTCTTTATGCTCAACCAAAACTTTGGAGTGTACTCTTCCTTAGGCGTACTCTTTCTTGAGCATATTCATTCTTCACTTGAAGATACTCTGTAATTAAATCTTTAGATATCGCCAACAGGTGGATACTTTAACGCTAGTTTGTACCAATATTTTAACTCACCAGCACACCAACAGGGTGGCAAATTATGCTACTATTGTGCACCAAAAAAGTTAACATGCATGCCTTACTCACCTTTTTAGATCTGTCATTTTTGGGGTGTGACATATATATTTATTCTTTATGGTAACTCTATTCAACTATCTGTATTCAATATACAATCTCATAATTTTAGCTTTCTTTTTCACAAATAACATTGACACACTCCAAGATGACACGCTCGATTGAATAAATCCCCTGTCTAATAATTATTACAAATTTTTCCAATCGGAGTCAATTTTCATTGACCAGATTTGGGTTTTAAGCACAATGGGGTGCCATAGAAGGCACAATTGGGGATAAAGGTTGTATTTGGGGTTACAAAGCTGAAGGGATAACTCCCAAATATTAGGTGAACCACTAGTTTAACAATTGGATGAAGGCATCTCTTGCCTTTTTCACAATCCCTTGCAGAACAGGCACACTAAAAATAGCTCCTTAATTAGAAGCAGTAACATTACCATTAACTTCATTCAATATGAGACAATTCAATTCGACCAACAAGATTTATCTATAAATGAAAAAAAGAATCTATTCATATCTGAAAGTATCACGCTATCACAGGTTATTATGGCATGTAATTCTAGACTTAACATGCACTACGTTTAGTCCTAAAATCGACTAAATATGTAGCTCTGATACCACTAAATATAACACTCAATACCCAGTCTGGTCATTAGACCCGAGCTACGTAATGTTATAGTCTAATTGAAACAGAGCGCATTCAATTTACATCGATTATTTCAAATAAACATGGAATACTTCATAAACACACAATTAATGCTCAAATTGAACAGAAATCATGCAATCACAGTCAAATCAATTCATAATCACCAAATACAACATTTCCAAACTTTACATATAAATTATATCCTAAATAAATCCTTCAAATAATCATTCGTGTCATAAGCACTCATGCATTATGATATATAATTAGATTTGAGTCTTAATTGAGCTTACGAAAGCTCTTTTGAAAAACCCAAGCATGAATAAGGACTAAATTATAACATTTTCAAAATTTAAAGATAATCATGTAAAACAGGGGTAACACGGTTGTGTGTTTAGGCAATGTAAATCTCTGAAGCCATGTTGATCAAAATGTAATGTTTCAACAAAAGTTATACGGCCATATGGTTGGGCCATGTAACAAACTGAGACTATGTAATACAAATACTTCCTAACTAATAGCGAGCACACGATCGTGTCACTTGTTCATGTGTTACACACAGTCGTATGTGAACTCGTGTGATGCAAAACGTGTCTTTTGGTGCAAGTTACCAAAACCAATTCACTAAATAAGCCAAACATATACGTCTATCAACTTTTAGACTTGTCCAAACAAACAAAAACATATCGTATAACAATCCCTAATCAACTAACCAATATGCCTCAATGAGACTATTTCATAATAAGTTTATATAAGCATCATCAACTATTCAAGTCAATTGATACAATTTAATACCATTTATATCACACTAATCCAACCATTTTCACAATCAAATATGACCATTTGAAAGCTGTAACCATTTGTGAATCATAATACCATTTTGTACATTTTGAGCACTTTAATAAGACATGTAAAAACCAACCACATTCATAGTTCAAACACATGAAACTCTCAATTACTCACATATACACTTCAAGCCTTATATACATATTATTTACACATTAAAAACAAGCATTATATAGAGCACTTCATCAACTTACAACATCAACACTTAACCATATAGAAACCTATTTACATGCCATAAAATTGAACTATAAACGATAGAAATACTACCAAAATAATAATAGGATAGTGTGAGCTCCTCAACGATTCGCTAGACACGTTTCATAAGTTGGTGATCTACGGGAAAAGGGAAAACAAATGGAGAAAGCATTACAAATGCTTAGTAAGTTCATAAGTATTAAACCAAGTAACTTACCTTAGATTATAATTAAACACTACATGCTACTTAGCTTGGTAAAGTTTGTCTATTATGGCAAATCAAATATAAAAAAAAAGGTGAGTTAACATTTAACTTCATCATATAACATTTCAATATGAAATAAACCAATTCATCGAGATTCGCATTTTAATACCATTCTCAAAACTAGTTTAACATTTAACCATATGAACATCATTCTCATAATATCATATCATTCCATCTAGTTATCAATTATACATCCAATTTCAATTTAATGTCAATTACTATTTCATTTCCTTATTCAAATATCGAATCAAATTCATTGATTCATCACATTTCTATATCGGCCCTTCGAGCTCTATAATTTTTCACATGCCATTTATATCTGTTAATCACAATATGTATACAAATCATTAAATCATAATATCAATCCAATTCAAATATTAGTTATCAAAATTTCATTTTATACCCTATTAATCTACTCAAACTGTAACGCCCCTAACCCGTATCCGTTGCCGAAATAGGGTTACTAAGTATTACAAGATAATACACAACTTTCAAACAATCATTTAATAACACATATCATAATTGCATAAATAAATCATATAGCTATTTATAACTTTTAAATCAACTTTAAAAGAAAGTAATCGAATTCATATCGTGCATATAATCAAAGTTACACTATAATAAGCATGCCTCTAATCACACCAAATAAATCATATTACAACTTGAGTTCAACAACATATGCGGCCTTAACTAAAATGCCAAGGTGATCAAATAAATTTCATTGAGTATTAAACCATATACGAATTTATTCACGTTAAAAACATACTATTCAAACAAAATTTCATGACACACATTGCTAATATTTCATTCTTCTATTCGGTTAACAAATATCATTTAAAACCACAACTAAACCATGCTTTATTCACTCACTAATATTAATCATCAAAGCAATCATTAATAAACATGACATGTGTATACATATTAAAACATTTAGTTTACAAAACCTTAATCGATATTATCATGTACATCATTTTCTAGCTATGCACCTTTTTCCATAATACATATATTTCTAGCATCTTATGCGCATATTAAGTAGTACCAATTTGAATGCAAATATTAATCAATTTATAAAACCCATTTCGCATACTTAAAACTAAATTTTATGTAACTAATAAAATATATATAATATATATATATATATATATATATAAATAATTTGCACCAGACACATATTTCGGCTATTATCATTCTAACACAAACACAACCATCAAATGCTAACCTTTAACAAGCTAATATATACATTTAGATCTCAGACATCAATTTCCCATTGAAAACCAAACTAGAAATATCAATTCAAAACAACCAATAAACATTTTTCATTTCTTGCCCACTTTAGCCGTACCTAATGGTCATTCAATAGCCATGTTATAAATATAACTTAGACAAGTTAACAAGTACCAAAATCTAATCATACATTTAATCTCAATTATCAAATCAAACCAAATTATATTCACATACTTCAAGCGTAATTCACACACACACACACACACACATATATATATACTATGGCTAATTCATCAAAACTAAATATGTCCATCATTTGATCAAAAGCATATAAGCCAAACTTAACATAATTAAATAAGCCATTTTTGCATGTCTCATATATACAACCTCAAAAATCAAATGAAAACATAAACTAGCCTATACATGCCATAAGTTTAAGTTCAAACTTATAAAAGTACCAAAAATAGTCGATAGTGTGATAGACTTCTCTGACGATCCCCGAGCCCGTAACTAGCTTCCAAAATCTATAAAACATAGAGCAACCACACACAGAGCAAGCTTTCATAGCTTAGTAAGTCATAAGCAAATAAAACATTCAATGGCATTTATAGCTCAATTTAATTAAATCGAATCCTACTACCATATTCACAAATACATTTTCAAGCTTGCCAAATTCACATAACAAAACTTATAGGCATGCATCATTTTCTACTTAGCCGAATACACATGTGATCAATAGCATGATTATCTTTCACTTTCAATGTCATATTTATATCATTTGGCCGAATGTATGCATTCATTTATGTATACACATAACTCACACTTAGAACATCACATACTTATACCATTTGGCCGAATATAAATTTGCATATAAATACATATAATACCATTTGCATCATTTATAAATTTATAACTACTTTTCTTATAACTACTTACCTTATTTTCATATAAACATTTAACTACCACATACCTGCATATTTTAGCTCGATTACACATTCGAACTTAACTTATCATTGCCTGTTGAACCATTCGAAATTAAAAAGGATACTCGGATAGTCGAACATCTCATACAATGCCAACGTCCCAGACGTGGTCTTACATGTAATCACCTATCGATGCCACTGTCTCAAATAGGGTCTTACACGAATCAAATACGATGCTAATGTCCCAGATATGGTCTTACACGTAATCACAAATCGATGCCAATGTCCCAGACATGGTCTTACATGAAGACACATATCGGAATCCTATGTCATGACATATGTATCCTAACTATTCCTAAGGTTCGTACGGGGATTTCAGACGTCGTATCTCGATCGATTCAAGCTCGTAAATTTTTCTCCCACAATTATGCACATTTGGCTATGAGCACATATACATGTAAATATTTCATACAGCATAATTATATATATTTAATTGAATTTTACAACATTTATTTGCTTATAAACTTACCTCGTACAACGACGATCAGAATGAAACGACAATAACTTTGGTTTTCCCCCGATCCAAATTCCAATTTCTTTGGTTCTTGATCTAAACATATTTAAATTAAAATTATTTAAACACACATTCATTTAATTTAGTCCAAAAGCACATAAATGGGAAATTACCATTTTGCCCTAACATTTCACACTTTTCACAAATCAGTCCCTATTGCATAAAACACAAAATATGCAAAATTTCAATATACCATGGTTAGGATGAATATTCACCTTGTTCATACAAGTCCACACATTTCATTTATTTCACATTTTAGTCCCTCAACTTATTATTTTCATAATTTAACCCTAATTACTCAAATTCATCAAAAAATTCAAATACAAAACATGTTGATCTAAAACATATATTTCATAATTCATCAACTAACATCACAAAGCTCACAAATTTATCAATGGCATAACTCAAAATCTTCATCAAATTCAAAAATTAAAGCATGGGCTTGATAGATTTCATAGCAACGATCTCAAAAACGTAAAAATTATCAAAAATTGAACAAAAACTAACCTTGAATCAAGCATGAATATGGCCGAAACCCTTATGCTCTTTTTCCTTTCTTTCTTTACAACATTCGGCCTTGGAAAAAGATGAACTAAACATATATTTTAACTTATGTTTTATTATAATACATATTATTATACTTTTTACTATTTTAACCTTAAATATAACATTAAAAATTTATCAACTGCATGTCCATCATTGTCCACCACTAATATAAATGGTCTAATTAACATGCAAGTACCCCACATTATAAAAACAATAGCAATTAGGCACTTACACAATTAATAGCCAACTTTTAAAATTTACGCGATTAAGTCCTTTTATTAAATCAGACACTCAAACGATAAAATTAAATAACGAAAATTTCAAAAATATTAATTCACACATTTTAAACACAGAAAATAATTTTTAAATATTTTTTTTACTCGGATTTGTTGTCCCAAAACCACTGTTCTGAATACGATTTAAACCGGGCTGTTGCATAAACAAATACACGAATCCAACCAATCACATAGGCTGACACCCAATGCCTATTGGATAAATTCAAAATAGTAAGTTACGCTCAACGCTGGTCGGTAAAATCGATAAATAAATGTGTCTAGCATGGGTCAGTATAACCTATAAATAGGTGTGTCCAACACTTCTGACACATAGTTGCAATAACCCTAAACTCTTTCTATCCTATAGCATGCCAACTATATCCGGCTCTACCCGAACAGTTAATAGGATAACGGTTTCTTAATTTTGTTTATAAGCCAATTTCTCAATTCAATATTGTTACTTCTTCAACCAATTATCAACTTGTACGCATAACATTATAATTCATCTTATCATAAAGCCAATTTTACAATTACAAAAATATACAATATTTTTAAATCTATTCAATTTAGTCTTCTATTTTGAAGATCAAATATAATCATATCAATTTGATTCAATTCAACTAATAAACCTCATATTACAATTCATTATATTCAATTTATCAAACAATATTTCATTTCTTTATGATTTAATCCATATATCACCTTTTTGTACCAAATCATAAACAATCAAAATTTCAATTAACATATTTACAATTATAATTTTAAAAACATAAAAATATAACACGAACATACCTATGAACTTACTTGGTCAAAACATAAAATGATCAATTCTCTAAGGATTAATCAACAAATTTGCCTTTTTCCCCCATTAATTCTGATTTGCACCAATTCTGATCTATACAGTTATTCAATTAAATTTATTTAATCCTCTTATTTCATCCAATTATAAACATGTATCAGCTCAATTTCATTATTCGGATGCCCCTAAATTTTTATATTTTATTCAATTCAGTCCCTAAAACCAAAATAGTTATAACTTTCAAATTTGAGCCTCGATTTCAAAATCGATCTCAATTTCATCCTTCTATAGCCCACTACTACCCATAATTACATAAATTTCTTACCAATTTTGAAATATTTACAATTTAATCCCTATGTTCAAAACTAACAACTTTCATTTTACAAACTAGTCCTTTTTCATATCTAGGCTTTAAATCTAACCATTTAACACCAAAACCTACAAGATTCAACAATTTCAATATTTATAAACTTTAATAGTTTTAAAAATTAACACACGAGTTAACTAAATTAAACTCCTTAAAATTTAAAAAAAAACATAAAAATTATATAAAAAAAACTAAATTAAACTAACCAATTTAAAGAATGAAAATAAAAAACACTCGTGGAATCCTCCTTTAAGTTTCGGCATGCAACATGAAAAGAGAATTATGTTTCTCTTTCTCTCCACTACTTGTTTTATGGTATATATTATGCTTTATTTTATTTAATTTTAATTAACCACTTTTTTTATAACATATCTATAGATATATATACATTTCTTACCGTCCACTGTTGGTTAAGAAGGCATAATTGCCTTTTTAATCCTTTCTCTTTGTTTCTAATTGGAGCTTCTCTTACAATTGAACTTTTTTAGTTTTAGGGTTTAATCTTTGTACCTTAATTAATCTCTAATTTGATAAAATTATCTAACCAAAATTTAATTTATCTATACAATAACTTCGTAAATATTTAATAAAAATATTTACAGGCTCAATTTATGGAAATGAAGTCTCGATACCTCATTTTTCAATACCATTGACTTTAGTATCAATACATTTGTACCTTAGATAGCTATCTAATTAACAAATTCGTCATATTAAAATTTAATACAATATTATAATTTACTCATAAATATTAATTAATAATATTTATGAACTCTGTCATTGGAGAACGAGATTCCGAAACAACTGTTTCTGACACCATTGATTTTTGGATCGTTACATTTGTCCCTACACACTGGGTTGGGTACTCATGGTGTAGGTATCTGTTCTTAGCTTAAACAGGGCTAGAAATTTGTCCCAGGTTTCCAAGGTCTAGTACATTGTCAAAAGTATCGCACCCAAGCTTGGCAGAATGCTAACCTAGATAGTACAAGGACCTAGGTTCGATACCTAAGGCCTTAAGGTAACAATACCTAGGCCTTTAAGCACTCTTTTGATGAAATTGAGCCCTTCAAGGCTCATATTGGTCCTGGACATATCTGAACACCTGCAATTCAATTTTAAATGTTTTTAGCATGATTATAAATTTCAAAAATTGATTTTTATTTACTTTTATAATTTTATAAAAATGTTTTTTTACCTAATTTCTTAAATAAATCCAAGATTATTATCATGAAAGTGTTCCAGTGACATTTCTCATTCACTAGCCATTTGAATGAATGAAAGATACACTAACCACATTGCTTCAACACAATAGGTACGTTGTTTAAACATTGTTCTCTTATTCGAATCGAAGACTAATACACCATGATTAGATTTAGTTATTGGCAAACTTATGAGATGAACTGTGGTGTTCCTTTAACTAAGATACACTGCAAAAACCCCAATTAAGTCTCTCTCAAATGATATTCGAGATGATGAATTATGATTTTCAAATGGTGCATAAAACTCCATGATAATCTCTTATATAAATTACAAAAAGTAATAGATGAGAAAATCATCTTAAGATTATGGGTTTATAACAATATATATTTATATCAGTTTTCCTTTCTAATTTTTGGGAAAACAAACGACATTTTCTTCAGCTTTGCAGCTTCGATGATTATAATAATGAAGAACTATTTTTCTTTTGTCAAAAGTCAAACTCCACTAGGCAATATAATATGTATGAACTTTGAGATAAATCCCTGGACTACCTAGGATATTCATATCCATCAAATACGCTGGAAGGAGGCTAACCAACCCAACCCTAAAATCCACATCTCCATTTCTGAATTGGGTTGCCATCTAATTTACTGCCTTATTTGCACAACGTTTAATTAAGCTGAATTTTCACTTGTGCTACCTCCTCTACCATTCCATCCAGCTTAAGTAGAATAGGCTTTTATATCCATCTTTGTCTTCCATCACTCTTACTTTTTCTTAGACTATTTGAAAATCCCTTTCAAATATAACTTTCTCAATATTTTTAGAATAGTATTTTTTGAATCTTCACGGCATACCTGACGAGGAAAAAAATATCTACATAATTATATCAAATCAAGTCTAATTCTAATCAAATCTTCCTCATTTAGAGAAAATTTATGCAAATCCCAATTATTATGCTCAACATGCAAACTAAGGTAATAAATGGTCGATTGTTGATTCTTAAGTAGCGTTTAGTATGATAAAAAGTATTATTTACTTGAAAATTTTTTAGGAATTTAAATAAATTAATTTTAATATTTGACATGTCAAATTTTATTTATTTTCCTTATAATTTAACTTTTCTTTAGGAGTTACTTTCCATGAATATGACAATGTGATCCCGATGATAAAAGATGAAAAAATTACTTTCCCATATAGATTACAAAGTTTAAAAAAAAAATTAAGACAAAAGTAATTCTATTTTATATTGGTTTAGAGAATTAGTCTATTAATAAAGGAGAATTTATTGACTTTTTCCTCCTTTCTACTACTTAATTTTCTCTACTAGTTCAAGGATTTTTTGCAAGTTTTTTTTCCTTGATTTTATTTGTTTTAGCTACATATTTGATTTAACACTTATATTTGTAAGAAATACTTATTATTGTTATTGTTGTTGTAGAATATGGGTAGAATTATTCCATTTAAGTTCTGAAGGAATTGTGGGTTAGACCGCCTATGATTTTACATTTCTATGATTTAATTATTTATAGTTTTGTTTAAAGCAATACTTGGAATCAACTATTTTTTATTACATCCATATGAGTTAGCTTTTAGTTAAAACAAAACGTGATTTCAAATATTTTTTTTTATCTATTTCAAAACAAGTTTTATATATACATGATTTTATATATGCATTATTATGTTTAGAAAATAGATGCAAGACAAATTTGAAATAATTTTACTTTGAATTAAAATCATAAATTAAAAAAATAATTTAAAAATTATCAATTAATTTTTATTATTAAATATTTAATCTAAAGAATAAAATATATTATAAAAATTAAATACATGAATATTATCTTTTATTGAACAAAGTAAATTCATAAATTATCATTTCATTCCGTACTTAGTAAACTAAACGTAATAACATAACTTTTTTAGGGTTTTAATCAATACCTTCCGATATATATCAAACATTGTAAAATAACTTTCCCGATAATCACATTATCAAAAATCATAATATTAAAATTTTAACATGACAAAACACCAAACGTATAAATAATCTTGTCTAATGTGGATATTCAACAAAGTATCCATTAAGTTCTGTTTATAATGGATCAATCAATCTCTACGTGCTTCCTTCTATCATGTTGAATTAGATTATGAATTATAGTGATGGCAGCTTGTGTGTTCCATTTGTTCCAATTGTGCCTCTTATGCTCATTGGTGTGAGGAATTTTGTATTGTATTCATTTTAGAGGTGAAGGTTATCTTTATGATTTTGTTATTTCAGAAAAGACATCTCCTTGCTGTGAGATTGTTTTCTTCTTCACTATTTAAATGGCGTGGATGATAGTTTTCACAAAGGTTGATATGTTTCCAAAACGAATTTGTACATACATCACCATTCTTCACCAAATAAATTTCAAACTAAGTCCGTTTTAGATGTAAATGTAACTGGTCTAATCATGAAAAACAACTTCAATAATCAATATTGAAAGTAGTTTATTTGAATATCAACTTAACTCCAACAATATATAACATTTGATGGTTAAACAAAACCTCAACAGGAGAAATGTGAATCTTAATTCATAAAAATTTGGTCCTTGTATTAGAAGTAAAAAAATAGCAAAATGTCATTTTGTTAAAAGAAAAACAACTTCAATAATCAATACATAGAATGAGTGGATTTTTTTTTTTAAGAATTTAGATTATGTTTGAATATTATAATTATCAATATTGAATTTGAATATAAACTTAACTCAAATGATATATAACATTTTCTGTTCAAAAAAACCTTAATACAAGACATGTGAATTTTAATTTATAAAAATTTGGTAAAAGTATTTTGAAGGCTCTATATTAACAGTTAGGTTGTATTTTTTGTTTTTCTACTAGAAAAATAGGTAAAATAGTTTTAAACCAAAAAGAAAATTGGTAATTTTGTTAAAAATTTTATCAACTTCTATTATTAAAATTTGATTTCTATACATCAACATGAGTTATATGTGGCACCCTAAACTTTATTGTTTGGTTTTTCTATCAGTCGCATCAATTTTTAACACTATAAAGAAATAAAAATTTTAGTAGAAAGGACTAGTTTATACTTTTATCTAACATAGAAGAATTAATATACTTATCTTTTTGATAAAGGTGATAAAATATAATTCGACTCTTTATACTTTTAACTAAAAATTCAAGTTAATAAATTTTTTCCAAATAAAACAAATTACTGAAAAATGAAAATGTGAATTATGATTCAAAATCATTAATTTATTGTATACAAGTAACGATGATTAGGATTATCGACAGTGACAAGAGACGACGTAAATATAGAAACAGGGAAGTGATTGAATTGGGAAATTGATGATATGAAGTATGAAGCAAATGGGAAATTTTCAGAGTGGTAAAGGAGCCGAGGTGATAAAACAAAAAGATGATAAAAGTGGTGATGAAGGATTCTGGAGTTGGAAATAGCCATTGGTTGAAGCTGTACTGCACCCAAAATATATAAAAATAATATGAACAGTGAGGAAGCAAGTACCAAAGCAATACAAGGTGGAAAAGTGCAGAGAGACAAATAAAAGGCATCGATTGCATCACGGAAAGGCAAAGACCTTGCTTGGGGGCAAGCGTGGTTGTTGCCAGACAGTTCGCAGAAATGCGCACCTTAAGCTCTTTTGATCATTCAAATCCATAAATTTTCATACACACACTACTATCAGGGCTCAGCACGAACAGGACAACAACTCTCCCCGTGGACCGTCCCCACAGTTTTTTAACTTTTCACCCCTACCAGCATGTTTAAAAGATCTTTCTTTTTTAACTTGTAATGGAGTGTTTATTAGTTTCTGGAAACCTGTTTTATTAAGAAAAGTTGAGGTTTCGAGGAAGGATTATGGAGGAAGCAAAGGTATGTCGCATCAAGGGGAGTCACTGTACTTTATCTCTCTGTTTGCTCATTTGAGGGAGGGAGCTCAAGTGGGTAGATTTTGGAATCTTTTTTAACTCTAAAATTACACTAATCTGATTCCAACACCAGTTATTAGAAGTGGAGGAAAGTAGACCTTACCCCAAATATATTAATTAATTAATTTCTGTTCAATTTAAGTGTTTCTTTTTTATTTCACAAATTATAACTACTTTAATACAACTAACTTTTATTTTTATTTAATTCATCATTATTTTTTTATTTTCCACATAAGTTGAATTAATAAAATTTTTGGGTTTTTGTAAGTGTAGCAACTATAATACAATTAAAGTCCCAATAATTATAAATATCATATTATTACAAGTGAATAGTATAAATAATTATAATGTAAAATTAATTCATTATATTACAAATAAATTAAAATAAATACAATTCAAATTAAAATCAACAAATTAATTAAAGTAAAACCCACTTATAAAAAACATATATATATAATTATATATATGATAAATTTCAAACATAAATACTCGTCAACTGAACGATGAACGAATATACATATTTTAAAAAGAAAAATATGGCATATACATTAGTCGTAGATTTTTTGTTTTAAAACCGGAGCCTGTAACATAGAAGGAAGGGCAATAATGAAGAGTAAGTGGGACCCGAATGTGGCAGGGCGTGGGATAGGGATGAACATGACGTTGTCGGTTGTTTTGTACAGAGAAAGACTCCTTTAATCTCGTCAGAATCTCTCTCTTTCTGTTTTTGTTTTTAACACAAACCTCTCTTTCTCTCTCTTGTCTCTAAACATTGACTCTTTTAATTTTTCATTTTTTATTTATCTTTCCCTCGGCTTCAACACAAGCAACCAAGCTGTCGCTTGTTGGATATGTAGTTGGCTTGTTGGGGGCACAGAAGCAAACCCAGATCTTTAACCCTAAAACTCATACCCCAGATCCATCTCTTTTCTTTCATGGTGTCTTAAAGCCTTAAAAGCTGCTGCCCACTTGCAGTTTCTGCCGTTTGCTGGTCATCTCTTTTTTAGGTCTGTGACTTTTGGTCCCATTTCAACTTTAATGTCATTTGTTTGTTCTTTTTCAAGATATTGATTTCATCTCTCTCTCACTTTCTCTCTCTTTCTTCTTTATCTCAGCTTACAGATGTTGTAACGGTTGAAATTAGCGGTATGGGTCGATGGATTTTGGCTGGATAATGCTAAATATCGGGAGGAATATAGGGGAAAAGGAAAACAATAAGATATCTACCCTAGATAAGCTTCTTGCATCATCATCATCATCACCGTCATCTCTTTTGATAACGTTTCAAAGTTTTCCGAGTTAGATGAATAGTTGAATAGTGAGCTTCATTTTAGGCTCTTTATTTTGTGTTTTGTCGATAATTAGTTGTTAAACTATGGAAGTTAGAGGTGAAGAACATGATATTAAAACGCCAGTGCGAGATGGGAATCATAATGGTGCTGCGGTTCTCACTTGCACTCAAACCCTAGATCAAGTTCATCGTCCCCAAAGGCAACAATCACTTGGCCATGTTGGAAGATCTCCGAACCCGGATCGAATCGCCGGCGCCAATGTTGCACCCATTTCAGTCAGTTCTAACACCAAGCCATTGGCGGGTGTCGTTAGGTATCGAGAGTGTCTGAAGAACCACGCTGCCAGCATCGGTGGAAACGTTTACGATGGGTGCGGTGAGTTCATGCCTAGTGGAGAAGAAGGAACACTGGAAGCTTTGAAATGTGCAGCCTGTGACTGCCACCGCAACTTCCACCGCAAAGAGGTTGATGGAGAGACCCAACAATTCGGGGGTAGGAGAAGCTTGATGCTTAACCCTCTTCAGTTGCCTCCACCATTGCCCTCTCCAACCATGCTGCACCACCACCACCATCACCATCAAAAGTATACAAGTCCACCCAGTGCAATGGTTACACCAATGAATGTAGCGTTTGGTGGCGGTGGCACCGAGTCTTCAAGCGAGGATCTTAACATGTATCAGTCTAATAATCCGGAGGGAATGGCGGCAGCAGCACCCCCTTATGTTTTGTCAAAGAAGAGATTCAGAACGAAATTTACGCAGGAACAGAAGGATAAGATGTTGGAATTAGCGGAGAAATTGGGGTGGAGAATCAATAAACAAGATGAAGATGAAGTCGAAAAGTTTTGCGCTGAGTATGGGGTGAAACGGCAGGTTTTCAAGGTTTGGATGCACAACAACAAGAACGTGAAGAAGCCGCCTCTGGATCAGTAAGATTTCTTCTTCATAACCCCATATATATATAATATATATATGACGGGGCAACGTACAAGATTAAACCAGACATTTTAGAGTTAAGAAAGGAGCTGGCCTTCATGTTCAAATTATATTTGTATAATTCTTCATTGTAAGCCATGGTTATGTCTTGGCAATTCAGCACCGTTCCAAACCCCCCCGCCTCCCAAAAACAAAGTAGTCTTGTATTAGTAATTAATTGTTCTTGTTTAAATTAATTATAATGGTAGTCTCTTTCTCATCATTTCAATCTATGCCCCAAATCCCATTGTTTCTGATAACACTGTTGAAAAAGGAAATATGACATGGCGCAAATGCTACCGAATGCGAATGCGTGTCATGTTTAATGCTGACTGAAAACTTGTGACTTCATTTCATGCATATTCATACCATCCGTGATTCAAAAATTAATTGTTGTTTTTAAATTTCTATTTATTTTTATTGTTAAAAATCGATATTGTATGTCACTATGAAATATATGTGACACGTTACATGTCATTATATAAGTTTTTAATAAAAAAATTCATTTATTTTTTTATTTAACATATAAAAAATTAATTTATTTATTTTTTAATAAATGAGACAAAATACAATTTAATATATATTGTTGATACATTGACCTACCCTCGGCTAATTTATAAGGTAAAATATATATTTTTCTAATGTTTTTATAAGTTTTTCCACCCTTTTTTTAATGGGGGCGATTTAAGTTTTTGGCTTTTGATGTAGGCGATTGATATGAGCCTTGCAGATTAAACAACAATGTCTCGGCATTTTTATTGGGATTTTGAAACTCTCTCTTGAATCTTAACTCTCAACACAATTGTATTCCAATATACCTTCTCTTGAATGTAACTTTCAACACAGATTGTATACATACCTCCCCCCGCCCCTCAAAAAGAAAAAGAAAAACTACGGAATTAAATGGACAATAAGCCTCAGTGAGATTGTGACCCAACACATTTGTCCTGCTTGAATTTTGGTGGCATCTTTACACAACAAATGAAGCGAATACCCCTTTAACCTTTTAATATCTCCACCTGATTTAAGTTTATAATCCTCACGTTCATAAGTAAAATTTTGGATTTGAATTTTGTGAAGGGAAAAAATATTTTGATGAAAGTTATTCATACTAGGTATCACTGAGAGAAAGAGAAGGAGAAAATGGCCTAGTGACAAGAAAGTTGGTTCGCCTATGATAGGTGGAGGTCGAAGTAAGGAAAGATGAGAAGAGGAGGAAAGGAAATTGTGCTAAGGCTTATTGCTAGGGTTGTTGAAAATGAGGAAGGAGTTTCCTCATTCATCCATCATGCCTTGGTATGGTAAATGTGTGATTAAACCAAATGAAAGGCCGTTATACATTGGTTGTCATCAAGTGTAATATATTTGACATTCTATGTATTGATATAGTATGAGGTTATTAGTGTAACACCCCGTAATCCCAAACCGTCGTCGAAACAGGGTTACGAGGCATTACTGAACTTAAACACTAGTAATCGTACAAAACTGAATTATAATTTTTGCGTTTCAATTTAAAACTTTTCAAATTCCATCGTAAAGTCCTTAATATGGGCCTACGGAAACTTTAGAAAACTCTAAAAAAATTTCATGAAAAATAGGGGCACATGCCCGTTGGGCTTAGGACATGGCCGTGTGGCCAGCCCGTATGGCTCACATGGCCATGTCTTTAGGGTGTGTGATAAGTTGACTTGCAATTTAATAAGAAACAGAGGGCCACACGACTTGGGCACATGCCCATGTGGCTAGGCCATGTGGTAACTTGATTTTTCACCATTTTTAAGGAATGTTCACACGGCCGTATCACACGGTCATGCTAGAACTGTGTCCTTCACACGGCCAAGACACACGGTCGTGTCTAGCCCGTGTGATATCCTGACTTCACGTTTTTAGATGCAGGGGACACACGGCCAGATCACACGCCCATGTGCTAGCCGTGTGTCTCACACGGTCTGGTCACACGCCTGTGTGCCAGGTCGTGTGGACTCTATATGAGCCCTAAACACTAAACTAACCTCCTTGCAATTTCAAACTAAAAACTAAATTGCAACCAACATATCAATCAAGACATTTTCACATTTAAACATACTTAATTATACCTCAACATTGACTTATTAATAATTTACTCAATGAATATTCATAATACCATTCAAAATTAAACTTGTATTCCATTCATTCATTTCAATTCAAAAATTAGCACATATTATACCATTTCATTAAGTCCCAACTTTAACTTTAAATACCATTCTTTACAACCAAAATTACAAAACATATACAAGTGACCAAGACCAAAACCTAATACATGCCACATTTACCAAAAGATAGATTACATCACCAAAATGGAGCTGAGGTCGGGAGTGACTCGGATGCTGGACCGAACTTTAACTTTACCTAGCCTGGGCACAGAAAACAACCGTACGCTGAGTATAGAAATACTCAATGGTATTACCATAATTCAAATTGTAACGTTATACAATAAATTATATATAATCAAATTATGCTTATAATTATTCATTAATTGTCTCATACTTTAAACTAACTTATTCAATAATAACAATAGCAATATTTCAAATCTTGTATTTAATTGTATTTATACCTTATTTCACTATCTCAATTTCTCAAATATCAATTCATTTTTAAACTTTCATTAATTAACAATATCAATACAAATTTTAGCTATTCTTCAATTTCAATCATATATCACATGTAACAATTTCGATCACTACATGAACATTTAGTTCATGATTTCCATTTCCAATTTCAATTTCGATTTATATATTTTAATTTCCTCATTCATTCATTTCAGTATTTAATAGTACAATAAATCAAATTCATTTAAATTTCTCATTTCAATTATACACCCTATTAACACTCTGAACTTTGATGGATACGCGGATTCCAACCCAAACACACCAATACGGCACATTGTGCCTAAAACGGTACATAGTACCTGATCAATAGACGACACATAAAGTGCCTAAATGCGACACATAAAGTGCCTGATCGGCAAAGCCGATAAATCCCGTACTCTTCTAAATCCTATGGCATGCCAATTATATCTGACTTAGCCCGACTAGTTAATAGGGAATTTAATCACATTTTAATTTCCAATTCACTTTCTTTCGATCACAATTTAATTCAAATTCACTTCTTCACTTTTTTTAATCAATATTCATTTCAATCTCAATTCAATCACAATTTCTCATGATCACAATTCAAATCACATACAATTCAATATCATTTAATTCAATATCAATATTCACCTTATTTTTATTTACTAAACATATTACTAATAACTCAACAATTGATAATAATAAATTCAAGACCAATACATATTTATCATTCAATTCAATCTTCATTCAATTTAATAATGATACTTACCTCAATTTGCTTATCATGCATATTAATTTAAAATTTAACAATTAAAAAATTAAAATCGAATTATGATAATACAAACTTGAATTTCTTGTTTTTACTCCTTGTTTATTTTCTCTTTTCATTCCTTACTCGATGTCTCGAGTTCTTTTCTTGCTACGAAAATTAAAATCATTTTCACTATTAATATGATATTAATTTACAATAATAATTGAATTTTTATTTAACTTCTGCTTTATTTTCAATTTTACTCCTAACTAAGTTCACTTACTTTTCTTTTCTAATTCAATTCATACCTTATTCCTACTCAATTTCTTACCATATTCAACTTAACTATCAATTTTTCATGATAAAACCCTAATTTCAACTTTCTTTCAATTTAATCCCTACTATACAAAACTTATACCTTACTTTACAATTTAATCCTTTACTAGCTTCTAACTTTAAATTCTATCAATTAAACCCCCAATTCATTAATTTACTCAACATAACTCATGTTCAAAAATCTAAGAACTTCCAGAATTTCAACTTAAATTCAATAAAACTTTGTTCTAAAGCTTCTAAAACATCAAAATTAAAAGAAAAAGACCTAATTGACTTACCAATTTAAACTTTAAGCTTCAAATCCCTAATTTTTCATTTTTTCTTTTCTTTCTCCCTTTCTTTCTTTCTTTCTTTCTTTTTCGTGAGTTCCCTGTTCTTCTTTTTCTTTTTGTTTCTTTGTTTCTTTTATTAATTCATTTCTTTCTTTTATTTACTTTATTTTAACTTAATATATTATAATAATAATAATATAATATGATATAATAATATTTTATTAAAATATCTTTTACTTAATATATAAGTAAATTATTTATTTAATTACAAATATATGTATATTATTTATTACACATGTATATTATTTCTACCACAGTCACAAATTTGGTTTATTTCTAATTTAGTCCTTCACTTTCCTATATTCTATAATTAAACTTTCACACTTAATTCAATTTAGTTCTAATATTTAATTAACTTTAATTCAACTAAATTCACTTAACTAAAATCTAATTGGTCACATAATTAATTTCATAAATATTTTTAATAAATTTTTACGAGTCCGTTTTTACTAAAAATGGAGACCCAATTACTCATTTTCTAACATCCGTACTTTTAAGTCGTTACAATTAGATTTCAATAGTCTGATAGTGGTCTTCTCTTGATGAGTGCGCACCTAATAATGAGTGGTCTAATAGGGGTCTCTTATCAGCGAGTCACTAAGAACGGGTGATCTTATGAGTGGTGTGAAGCATGTGAGTGTTGGTCATTATGGCTAGCCAAGTGGTAGGAGGTGAAGGGCTATCCGTGGGTGTTTCTCATGTTGTTATGAAGCCACACAATGTTACTAAAAATAGACCAAACTAGTTTGTCTAATCAAGAACCGATTGGTATACTAGTTTAAAGTAAAGAGGAGAATTAGTTAGCCTACAAATTGATATAAACAGCGATTGAACCGTGAATCAATAAACTGGTTCAACTGATTTTTTTTTATTTTGTTTTATATTTTTGGACAAACCCAAGTAAAAAAAGAAGAAAACGTTTCAGAAGACCAGATCCTTCAAGTAATGTAAATCTGCACGGCCTCTAATTTTTTGTTGCTAAAAATCGAATTATTTTCCTTTCTTCTTCATAGCTTAATGTTTGGGAATCCTCAATCCTTTGCACATGAAATAGTTTTCTCAAGGTTTGAGTGAAAAGGGAAAAAAAAAAGACATGACAATTGACAAAAGAGAAAGAATGAAAGATGAAAAAGGAAGCTGGCGGCAAAGGGAAATGAGAAGATGAAGTAGCAGAAAATAGTAAAAGCTATTTACGGTTTCATTTCTGTGGATTATGGGCTTTATCTTATTAGTTGGGCTGATCTCTAAATTTGAAAGGCCCACTCATTTAAAGTTTTTGAAAGTATTTTTTTAATAATTATTGTTTTAAATTATTGAATTGGTTTTGGTTGGAATTGAAACAATTGAACCCGTTAAATTAAGAATCGATGGTCTGATCAGTTCAACCACCAACTCAGTTTAAAAACATTGATCTGACCTGACAAAGTCAAGGAGAATGTACAATGCGGCGGAGAATACACAAAGTATAAAATATAAAAAAAAGAAAAAGATGAAATTATAACAAAAATTTTATCAAATATATTTTATTTAATTTTAATCATAAAATATATTTAAATTACAAATATAGTTCATTAATATTAAAAAAAAAAAGGAAAGACTTTAATGGTACACATAAATTTATTTTGCTATCTAAATTTGGCTTTTTCTATCCATAAAGAATTTTAGTATGAAAATATAAAAAAAAAAAAGTTATGCCAATTTTCTCATAATGAAATAAATTTTTTGAAATTTTAAACATTATAAGTAAAAATTAAAGTTTTGTGGATAAAAAAAATCCATAGTATTAAATAAAATAAAAAATATTTTATATTGCAAAATACAAACATGAAGTTACATATAATGAAAAACATTATTAATTCAAATGTAATAGAAATATTAAGTTAATAAAGTAATGTGATATAACCTAAAACTTTGGAAGGTCAAGCATAAGTCATTGTGCTTTTTATAAGGATTAAAATAAATTTGTTTTCAAAATTCATAGGGCAATAGAGCAATTTGACAGAATTTAGGGACGGTGAGGGCCGTCAGTCCCCTCTAAATGTGCTACCGGACTCAGCTCTATAATCAAATAATAAAATTTGGATGTCCTTCCCACCATTCCCATACATGCGAAGGTCAATTTTGTATATATATTCTTGGGTTTTTTAAGAGAGCAAGTTCACCAATGAAATGAAAAGAAAATAATAAGGGCATTTTTCTTATTATTATAACATTTTATTAACAATGGGTTCAAACCACATAAAAGGTTTGATCGAAAAAATAAAAAATAAAAAAAAGTACTGATAGTGATAGTGATAGTGCTTTTCCCATCAATCTCTATATTGTAGGATGAGAACCATGCTTTGATCTCCCATCTTAAACCAAGCTTGTGGCTACAGGTCCAGCTCAAACCTTGACTTCGGGTGTTTCCGCTGATGAGCTTGCTGGTGTTGGTGCTGGTTCCGATGCTGGTGAGGATGATGGTGAAGAAGAGAACATGCCCCCAATACCGCTGCACATCACAAATAAATTTCAACATAAAAGGCTTATGCATGTAATTACTAAAATCTAAAACAATGTTGGTTTTCACGGTTTCTTTTTTCACCTGATCTTGTCCTTAGCCCAATCGGTCCATGATTCATTGGAATTATCGTGTCCCTCGTGACCTGGTGCCTCAGCTTTTGCAGAGTTTGATTCTGTTGATGCTGTAGGTGACGTTGCGGCGGTGTCACCAACGACGGAATGGATTGAAACAACCACGATCATCGAGATCAAAACAATGACCAAAGCAATCTTTGCCATTTTTGTTTTTTGAGTTTATGTAAAAAAAATTAAAAGTAAAGAGAAAGGAATGAATTTATTTGTGAATATGAAAATATTTAGTAAAATGTGATGGATGAATTTGAGATTGAAATCATGAAATATTTATAGGGTTTAAGAGGAGATATGTACGACGAATCCATAGGCATAGGTGATTGGTTAAGTGCCTAATGACCCAACACGAGTTCAACTGTGAGATAATTTCGGAAAAATCAATTCAAACTTCCATTTATATCGGTCTGGTTTGCTCATGAATTTCGTATAAATATCATCAAAATTTCGATTTTTCATATCAAATCATTTTACCAACATGCTATTTCCGCTTCCATAATATGCAAGTTATTTTTAATGTTCCCTCATGTATCAAAATTACTAAAATCAAATTTAATACAAACTAGAAATCATGTATCTAAAATATATCTGCGTGTTTCAATAAAAAAAAAACTATCAATTAAACTAGAAATATGTATCTAAAATATATCTGCATGTTTCAATAAATAATAAAACATAAGTTTAAAACTCATAATAATTTCATATATACAATATATAAAATATTAAAATAAAAAATTAGTTTAAATTGTGAGTAAAAAAATTCAAATAGATAAATATATCATATTAAGAATATTCAATTCACTCCAATTGTTTATCATGATATTATCATTTTTTAGTTGGTATTGAGTTGACTTGAAATACCAACTTTATCATGATATTATCATTTTTTAGTTGGTATTGAGTTGACTTGAAATACCAACTCAATCATTGACATTATCAATATATACAAATAATATGTATGAATCGATTTGTAATAAAATTGAAATGTATAAAAATATCAAATTTTGATAGAAGTGGTAAAAAAAGGTAAAAGTATAGCAAAACCCCCTCTACCCTACATTGCATTTTAGCCCATCTAATGAAAAAATGAACAAATTAGCCTATGTACATTAGATGAGTGAGCAAAATAGCTCCTCCGTTAAAATTGCAATGTTAAATGTTTGTTTTGGTATTTGTATATAAGGAATAATAACAAATTTAGCCCCCAACATTTATACATTTATTCAATTTGATCCATACTCTTTTATTGGAAGAAAATTAGAAATTTTTTAAACTAATAAGGCTAAAGGGTTAAAAAGGCCTTAGTAACAAGTTAAAAATAGAATCAGTTAAACCCTTTTAAATTTTTAAAATTATTTAAAAAATCATAAAAATTATAAACTAAATTTACAAAAGAAAGTTATAAAAATTTTATTAAAAAATAACAACACTGCCCAAATAAAAGAGTAGAGTCAAAAAAAAAATTAGTCTTATAACTATTAGATTTTAATGGGTTGGTATTGATATTTTTAATAAGAATTTTATAATTTTGATAATTTTTAATTTTTAAAAGGACTTAATTGATTTTTTTTAATTTGTTACTAAGGTCTTTTTGACCCTTTAGCCTTATTATTTTCAGAATTTTCTAATTTACTTCCAATAAAAGAGTAGGGGTCAAATTGAATAAATGTGTAAATATTAAGGGCTAAATTTATTATTATACTTTATAAAAAAATACCAAATTTTAACAGAGGGGCTGTTTTGCTCACTTATCTAATGTAAAATGACCAATTTACCCATTTTTCAATAGAGGGGGTTAAAATGCAATCCAAGGAATAGTATAAGGGGTTTTATGATACTTTTATCGATAAAAAAATATTTATAAATGCTGGTAGCATGGTTTTGAACTTCAACATTTACAATTTTTTATTGGTTTATTAATATAACTTACTTAAAATATGTAAAATTAATTTATTAATTTCTTTAAATAAGCTGGTGCTGAGTTGACTCTTACCACTAACTCAACCACACACTTCAATAATAATATAAATGTTATATATAAGTATTATATAAAAAATAATATATATTATCTATTAAACATAAGGGTAAATTACATTGTTGATTATCCAATTATTAATAATTTTTTATTTTGATCATCCAATTCTAAAAAAAAAAATACAAAATAGGCACTAGCATTATCGATTTATAATGTTTTGACTCAATGATGGATTGATGACATGAAATATTTGTTAGAACAAAAAAAAAAAAAAACTTTAGTATAAACTTAGAATCGTAAATCAGGATATGTTATATTAGATCACTAAGGACAAAATTAAATACAGAAACGTACTTAAATTAATCGATATCTTGAAATCTTCTAGTCTTGTGGTTTTAACCTTTCAAATTGACACACAAATGTCTTAGAGAATGTGACTTTTTTTTATGAAGATGGGATGTTTAAAAAATTATGTATATGTAATTTAAGGATCATGTATATAACTTCTGCACATTAACCTTAATTTTTGATAAGCCCATCATCAATTAGAAATTAGTTACTAGAGTATCTACACATATTTGACTCATACTTTATTTAATAACTGAAGCCCAGTAAGTCTTAGCCAAACTAGATCACTTTTAATTTGGGCTAACCTTTTACAATAGTAAATAATAATATGCAATTATTCTTATTATATATTTGATGTCCATATGATCCAACAATCTCTCACTTGTACCACATACATATACTAATTACATTATAATTACATGTTATGGGCTCAAAACCTTACTATCATATCAAAAGACATTCCGAACAATCTTGTTGATTAATTATGTTAATAGAACTAAGGAGACTTTCGTTACATATATCTTAACTAAATCCAACACTAATCATATATATTAACACAACCAAATGACATAGATCAAGTATGGATATGTAGCATGGAAATTACATACAATGTAATCTAAACATGTCTATTTCCAACTAGGTGTCCTTAAACCTTAGTAAGATCAAGCTTTACCAAAATCAAGTTGTGAATAAACCAAATAAACCTTATTTCTGCAGAAAATAACCTTAAGATACATATAAATTGAAATAAATGAAAATGTGTCTATAACATAAAAGCATTTAAAATTATAGTTTAGAATATCCTTAAATGATGTTACATCCATATGAGCAATGTGCCCATAAAATGTAATAGCCTGATTTAGACCCTAGTTGGAATAGTGGTTTCAGAACCACAAATCCGGGGTCATAAAATTATTTTTAATATTATTTTGACATTTACAGCATGATAATTGATAGGTGTAGAATTTTCATAATTTAATTTTACCAATTGGTTGTCTAATTTGATAAAAGGACTTAATCGCGTAAAAAGTAAAAGTAGCATACTAATTGTTAAAGTACTTATTTGTCATGATTTAATTAATTGGATGTCCTTATAATGTTATTATACCAAGATTAACGTGAGTGGACATTTAAGGACAACCATTAATTTATTTATAAGTTAAATTGCCATGGGTAAAATAGTAAATTATGTATTAAAGTTAATAACATAAAACAAAAACACAAATCACATGCAAAAATTCACCTTATTGCTGAATGTTGAAGAAAAAGGAAGCCATGGATGAAGCTTTTAGGTTCGACACATAGGAAACTTGAATTAGGTATGTGGTTTGCTCGGTTTTTGATAATTTTACATTTTTGAGATCGTTGCTTCGTCTTCTAGCAAGCCCATGTCTTAATTTCAGAAATTATTGATGAATTTGTGATTTTCCATTGTTGATAGCTTGATGGTTTTGTTGTTTGATGATGAAAAATAAATATTGTTGTTAGATTATTATGTTTAATTAAATAATTTTTGATAAAAATGTGTACTAAGTAATTTAATTAAGTAAATTGGAGGGCCAAAATGTGAAATAAATAAAATTAATGGGCTGTTAGAGAATAAAGAAAGATTCAGCCATGCTTGGATTTGTTGAAATTTTGAATAATTTATGTTATTTTGAAATAGGGATTAAATTGAGAAAATGTGAAATGTCAAGGGCTAAAGTGTAAATTACCTATTTATGTGTTCTTGGATGAAATTGAATGAAATGTTGAATAAGTAAATTAATTTTGATATTAATAAGATTGGAAAAAGTGGAATTCAGATTTAGATTGGGGAAAGGTCGAAAATTGTCGAATAGTCGTCCGGTCCGTTCGTGTCCGTACGAGGTAAGTCACACGTATATAAATGTTATTAAATTGAAATGTATTTGTATTAGATGTGCTGATTTGAGTTGTGCATAAATATATATATACGCATGTGTCAAAATGAATTGAGCTTTGGAGGACTTGTTCGGAGATTTGTTTAAATTGAATTTGTGAGTTTGGGAAAGTTCATGTGTAACGAGCTCTATTATAATTGTATTTATATGCTGTAATATTGCATAAATGGTAAATATTAGATTATGGATGTTTACGACCATGATTCAATAGTGATTTGATAGTAGTTCGAAATGATTTGATTATGATTTGATATTGGAAAATCCTGATTGAACCTTAGGAATAGTTTTTGATGTTAATGACATGTCATTAAGATATTAAGTTGGCTTCAGGCCATGATATCGGCACTTTGGGTGCGATTTTTGCCTTGATTTGGCTTCGGACCACGGTATAGGCATTTTGTAGGAGTTACCTTGATTTGGTTACTGACCATAGCATAGGTACTCCGGAGATACGTTACCTTGATTTGGTTTCGGACCATGGTATAGGTACTTATCATGTGAGATCTTTGTGTATTCAAATTCTATTCCAGATGGTTCAACGGGTAAATGAAAGGAGAAAATGTGTATGAGAATTATACGAGGTGATATAGAAATGTGTATGAGATTTATACGAGGTGGTACAGAAATGTGTATGAGTTTTGTACGAGATCGGTACATAAATATGTATATTCAAGGTATATCTGATTTAGGTATGTACGATGTGTATATGATATTCAAGAACGAAGGTTGAATATATTTCCAATGATGATATGTGAAATATATGACATGAAATGAAAGGTATGTATACAAATGAATGTTGTGATACATATGCTCGTTGTATGAAATTGAAATTGAGTTAAATGGAACAGGTAAATGTGAAGTTTATATGTTTATGAAAAGTGAAAGTAGGTAAAGTACTTAATATAATCATATGAATTTATGAGTATGATGAATGTATATGTGGATTAGATTTGTTAATTTATGTCTAGTTAAATTGAATTATGAACATCATTGAGATAAGTTATTTGCTTATGGCTTACTAAGCTTCCAAAGCTTACTCTGTATGTTTTTCCTATGTTTATAGATTTTCGAAAATTTGCTTAGGTTGGAAGTCGGTGGAGGCCTCATCACACTATCCAGTATTTGTTTCGATAAATATAAAGCTTGGAGTTTTTGGTTATGTGGCATGTATAGGTTAGTTTTGATATGTTGGTTTGGAATTTATATATATATATATATATATATATATATAGCCATGAGATTTGGCTTAATTTGTGAATTTGTTATGTGTTATAAGATGTCCATATATAAATAGCCTTGTGTTTTGGTATGCTTGGTGAATATGGTATATAGTATGTATAATGGTATGAATTGGCAAGGATTTTGAGATAATATTTTGGTAAGTTAAATATTTGTTATTTAGATGTCATATTGATCGATAAATATGGGTGAATTGATATGGGCTTTAATAGTGAATTGGTAAGACTAAGTGAAATAGCCGAATTGGTATGTTTAGATATAAATGATTTGGTGAATTTGGATATGTATGAAATGGTTTATTTTGGGCTATGAAGTATGTGGTTTTATATGTGCTTTTGGTTCATAAAAGACATGTTTTTGAGTTAGGAAATAAATGTGGATTTGATTGATAATGTTATGACATGAATTATACATGTTTTGGTAATGAATTGGTTGCAAATTAAGTATGAAATGTATTAGTTTTCTGCTTGTAGGGAGAACCCAGAATTGGGTGGCATATTGGCATTGTAAATGGCCTATTTTGCGCCCACACAGGCAGGGACACGGGGTGTGTGTCTCTGTCGTGTCGCTTGAGGGCCATTCGAAATGTGCCTGGGTAGGCCACACAGGCTAGACACGTGAGCGTGTGACTGGCCGTGTGACCCAAGTCAATATACCTCAATCTTTACACGGCCAAGCACACGGGCGTGTTCTTGGCCGTGTGTCCCAAGTCACTAGGTATGCCCTGTTTTGCCATGGCTTAGACACACGGGCATGTCTGATGCCGTGTGAGGCACACGGCCTGACCACACGGGCGTGTGACCTCTGTAACTTTGAAAAATATTTTAGTTTTGAAAATTTTTGTATGTGTTCGGTTTAGTCCCAACTCTTCCTTAAGCATGTTTAAGGTCTTGTAGACCTAAGAAAGGGACTGTATGATGATGTTTGGCTATGATGTGATGAGATGTGACTTGTGATTGTGATGTGATCGTGTAATGTTCTGATATGTCTGGTAATGCCTCTTAACCCTAGTCCGGCGACGGTTACGGGTTAGGGGTGTTACATAAAAACCTTGGGTGGTAGTCTCTTAGTAAATGAATCTGCAATCATTATGTAACACCTCAAACCCGACCTAGACGTTATGGCCAAATCTGGTGATGTCATACGGAATGAGATTTGAAATCGAAGTTGACAAGTTTAAAACCATTTCAGTTTATTAACATTTGTTATCTCGGAAAATGTTTGCTAATTAATTTGTCTTAAATTGTATTTTTTTAGCAGAAGCTTTAAAAAAAATTTTATTTAAGGAAAACTGTTCGTTTTCAATAAAACTGACTTTTTGTTGTAATTGCGATTAAGAAACTGCTTAAGTAATTAAAACCCAGAAATAAGGAAAATAGTCCAAAAAGTTCGAAATTACATAAAATACCCCAAAAAATAATAAAACAAAAATAACATGAAAACAAAACTGAATTTAAGTCAGTTTAACAAATGTGTAGCCACCCCTGAATCCTCCGTTGCACCGATCCGTCTAAGTCTGGGGATTTCTTATACAGATTAAATAGAAGGGGTGAATTTACGTAAACTCAGTGTGTAATCTCCACAGAAAGCAAGCATATAGTCACAAGCAATAAACAATCAAATACGGTTTGGGGCTTAAGCCTATTACAGTTTCAGTAGCAGTTTGGGCCTTAGCCCATTTTAGTTTCAATATTAGATATGCATTAGGGCCTTGACCCATCACAGTAACAGTTATGCATACAGTAATTAGAAAATAGAATCCTACCCACCAGCCTCTACACACCATCTCTGTCCATCACTACACTCCATGTAAGGTTTAAAACACCCACCTAGCCTTACACTCCAAGTTGTACCGAATGTGGCACATAGCAGTATAATGTAGCTGAGCTGCCAGATAATAGGCTTAAGAGCCTTTCAGTACACTTCCGCCAAATAATCATCATCCCACCCCAATGCAATGCAAACATATAGTATATCAATATCATGCTTTTATGCAATTATCAGACATAAACATATATATTTATTAGTAAACATGCATAAATTATCATGCTCAATACATGCATCACATATCACACATTTCGGGGTCTAGGTAATGCTTACCGACCCTACAGTAGGTTTACAGTCGACTTGGGCGACCCGTGCAACCTTAAGGCACATTTTAGTTAAATTGGCCCACACGCCTATGTGGCTTGCCTGTGTGGGCCCACACGACCCAATTTGGCCTTGGCCGTGTGGATCACATGGCCTAGCAAGAATCCCACACTCCTATGTGGACAATCCGTGTAGATTCACACGCCCGTGTGGCCTACCGACCCAAATTAGTCTAGCCCGTGTGTCGTATATGACCTACCTGGCCATCACATGGTCGTGTCTAATGCACACGACCTGGCCTCATCGATCACATGCCCGTGTCCTAGCACACGGCCTACCACACGGGTGACCACACGCCCGTGTAGCATCAACAGTGGGGTTTTTTGGCTTTCGTCAAAACCCTATTTTCTGCGTTTTCGGGTACACACCTAGTTTGTTTTCACTAATATTCCAATCCTGAGCCACTCAACACCTAACATTAACCAATAATACACCAAATTATTCAGTTAAGTCAATATTTAATCAAATTCCAACGAGGCAAACAATTCCTAAAACCACCCAAAACCCTTACTTTCGACGAAGCAATGGCAATTTCTCACTACTAAAGTGCCGATTAGTAGCCCACAGATCTTTGATTGTCCCCTAATCATAAAACAAACTCTTATTAATCCATCGATTCATTTAACTAAAACAAAAAACACACCTCTAAACTTACTGATTACGCACGGAGAACGTAGGAGTAAAGAGACGTGAAATAATGATAATAGGTAGGAATCGAAAAACTAAATCAATAGTAAGTGCAAGGGAGGAAACAACAGAGGGAAAGAAAAACAAAATGCCAGAATTTTGGAAGGGAGAAGAGAGGGGCCAAAATTTCCAAAAAAGAAATAAAAAATCTGGCTAACCACCTAATCCCCTAGATTACTCCCCACTAACCCACTTAGACTCCAATACCCAGAATTTAACTTCGGCATAACTCTATCAGGAAACCGAGTAAAAATAAATTCCCTTGCTTACGCAAGGATTTCGAACACAAGACCCATAGCAACTCAACACTCTACTTAACCACTAGACTAGTAGGCCTATTCTTATATAAGCTTACCGACAATTAAACTTAAGCCTACTAAGCAAGGTTAAGGATTTATTCAGAAAAATTCAAAATTTTGCCAAAGGCATGGCTTGAACTTGGGACCTCTTGCACACACCCAGAACACTTAACTACTAAAGCAGTTAGACAGTTGTGTCACTTTTTAACAGATACAGAAATACAAAATTTTATGGCGTTACACGTTAAGTTTTTCTCAATATTCTTTATAAGTAGTTGACCACTTTGGACGCTTACTTTAATAGATAGGAATTTAAAGTCTATGTGCATTGGCTTTGATGTCCTCCTATTGTAATTGGAATAAAGAATTGTCATTTATTGTCACAATTTGTAGCCTAATGATAAAATTTTGCATCCATTTCCATCTAAAAGTTTGATACATGAGCATATAATATTTTGTTTTCTAAATATAATATATAAACCGTTTAGCTACTTTTCAATGATCCATACCCCAATGATCCATACTCGAATTGCTCAAATATTTGCACAACATCCCAACAATGTATGCAATATATGAACGCATACAAACCTAAAAATACATTAGACTCCCGCCAATACTAAAATTTAGGGATTTTGTTTGCATTTTCGTAAACTCAAAATTGCTTACTCCTATTGAACTTGTGATATACACAATCATTAACCAAAGTCATCTTGAAATCAAATGTGGTAATCACTTGGTGAATATTGTAATACCACAAACAAGAATCATGCTTAAGCCTAGAAATAAACTTCTTAATTTGCAAACCATTAACTTTGCATCACCAGATGCATAATTTTTTTGTTGTTGTACCAAATAAATCGTCTGAACAATGTTACTATTGGGAACTCATTGACTTAACATCCATCTTGTAACATCCCAAAATAGGGCCTGAACAGAACAGTGGTTGCGAAACCATAAATTCGAGATAGAAATAATTAATTTATAATTATTTTGAGGTTTACGATATGATTGCATGATTTTGTGAAAATTTCGTGAAGAAATTCTATGCATAAAGTACTTAATTTGAAATTAGGGACTAAATCGAATAAGTTGCAAAACTTGCATTCTAGAAGCTTTTAGTATGAAATTGCTTTGGAATATTAATTAGGAGGTATTAAATAGCAATTTCACCAAATTCTAAAATTTTGGACAAAAATAGGCTTGTACATGAAAAATTTTCAAAGAAAGGCATTAAGGGTATTTTGGTCATTTGGTAATTAAAATGAATTAAAAGGGAAATTAAGGCCAAAATTGTGTTCATCTTCTTCAAGCTTGGCTGAACCTTATGTCTCTTCATAGCTAGGGTTTCTTCAACTTCCAAGCTTCATAGTAAGTGATTCAAGCCCCGTTTTTAATGTTCTTTACGGTTTTCGAATCCCGGTTGCTCGATAAAGCTTATGCTAGCTATAATTTAAGCTGGGGTTCATATTTGGAAAAATACCCATAGGTGAAAAGTGTTTATTTTGATGTTTTATGATAGAATATGAGGTTTTAAATTATGCTAGGCAACTTGTGCTACTCGGTTTTAAGTAAAAACGAGAAAAATGGCTTAATTGGTAAAAATACCTATTGTTCATAAGTAAATGTTATAGTGGGAATTCGAGGTTTTTGTTGGTAAATAAATGATCAGCATGTCCTAAAACATAAGAATTTGGGATAAAGTTTAATTTCCGAGCCTTGGGGCAAAAGTGTAAATATGCAAAAGTTTAGAGGCAAAAATGTAATTTTTCCAAAGTTTGAGTTAAGGGCTGTTTGATAAACGTGAGTATTAAATAAGCTAAATTGCTGTTATAGATCAAGAAGAACGAAATTTGGGAGTAGATCAGGGAAAGGAAAAAGTAAAGGACTAAATTGTCAAGTTTACCCATATTTTGTATCGAGGTAAGTTTACGGTAAATAAATGCAATATTTCATTATTTTACATTAATGTTGTTAATTTCCAGCATATATACATTTACTTTATGAAAATATTCGAAGTTGAACTAAAGACGAGATGACAGAGAAAAAGTATCAGAAAGCCCCGTTTGAACTCTTAGAATGTTTGAGATACAGAATGTCATGACATTTTGGGTTATCAAACAAGACAGGGATATCCCATGTAAGTCCATATTAAAAGTATGGCTTTGGTAGGACAGGGAACATCTCATGCAAGACCATTTCTAGAACATGGCATTGACATGCTATTATCAGGCAGGAAAAACCCGAGTATCCTTAGTATTCCGAGTGGTTCAACGGGCTATTGTACAGGTTAAACTACAGGAAATTCTCAGCAAATCCCACGCACACCCAAAACACTTAACCACTGAAGCAAACAGACAGTTGTGTAATAATTACGGAAACATATTTATAAAGTTTGGGGCGTTACACCAAAAGTCAAAATTAGCAATTAGACCATATTTAACTGAGACTTAGTGGACATTATGATGTTATAAAATTAAATAAGTGAAATTAAGATTAATTATAAGTAAAACATAATTAACTAAATTAATCAAACATTAAGCTATGTACAAAAGTGTAAATTCGATGAAAAGAAAGAGAAAATCAAACACGTTTCTTCTTCGCCTAAACTGAACGCCATTGTTGAACCAAAGAACATTTCAATTTTGAAGCATTCAACCATAAATTGGTATGTTCATTTAGGCCCCTTTCTTGTAATTTTGGTAGATTTGAGGTCCTAGGCGCTAAATTTAGCTAGCCCATGTGCCAATTTGTAAATCTATTAAATTTTTTAAAGATTCTATTGTTGAGAATTGAATGATTTAGGTGTTAAGTTGATAGAAATTAAACTTAAATTAAGAAAATGACTAAATTGTAAAGCTTAATTGTTAGTTTCGTACACTATAGACCAAATTGAATAAAATGTAAAATCAACATGATATTTATGTAGGAATAAGAAATAGGAGGTCCCTAATGAGTAATTATGAAATTGGATTTCAATCCGAACATTGGATTGTTAGTTTCGTACACTATAGACCAAATTGAATAAAATGTAAAATCAATATGATATTTATGTAGGAATAAGAAATAGGAGGTCCCTAATGAGTAATTATGAAATTGGATTTCAATCCGAAGCTTTGGATTGAAGGTTATGTTTGTTTTGGGTTTAGGGACTAAATTGAATACATTGTAAAGTGTGCTTGATTTTGTAGCTGGTTTTGATTTGAATAGAATTTTAAAATATTATATGTTTTATGATTTTGTTTAGCTAACATTGACACAAAACCGTCGAGAGAGAAAGGAAAATCAAAAGTCGACGATGAATAGCTTAGATTTTCGATTTGCATTTCTTTGATTCGAGAACCATTTATTTTCTACGTGTTCATGTCATTTTCCTTAATGGATATTGAGATGAGCTATTGATGATTATTTAAGCTGAATTGATGTAATTAAGATTGGTTATGAAGATAGTGACTAATTTGAATAGAATAAAAGTTTCACGATTTGATTGATAATTGAAAATTGTTATATGCCTATGAATATCCTTTGTGCATTTATTGGGATTAAATGCTTATCTGACCACATCACATCAATAGACAAGAGGGCATTCCCTATAAATATCATAAGGAACGATGAAGAATGGATTGATCTTTTAGCACCCTAAAGTTATTCTGAGCAACTTTCTTCTTGGTCAGCCTATCCTCGTATCCTTATTTTGGCTCTCAACCTCTTTAAGTGAACTAGCCTCCATTGCACCACCTTGGCCTCCTTATCTTCCTCCATTGTTGTATGTTGTATCAACAAACCTTTATACAAAAGTTTAGGTTATTAAAAATATATTGGTAAATACATACCTTTTTAGCCAAATATCCAAAATGGATAATAACAAATAGGGCATGTTTGGATGGGAGATTTAAAAATTTGGATATAACACATTGACAATTTGGATATTACATGTTTAAAAAAAATGCAATTAGATAATAATAAATTTAGCTGTCAACCTTTACACATTTATTTAATTTGACCTTAGTAACATATTAAAAATAATCAACTAAGCCCTCTTAAAATTTAAAAGTTATTAAAAAATAAAAAAAAAACTATAATTTTTTTAAAAAGAAGTTATAATTTTTTATGAGAAAATAATAATACCGATTCAATAAAAGAGTAGGGTTAAAATTTTTTTATAATCTTATAGCCATTAGATTTTAATGTGTTAGTATAGTTATTTTTTTAATAAAAAAATTATAATTTTAAAAATTTTATAACTTTTTTTATAATTTTTTTATGATTTTTAATATTTTTAAATTTTAAAAGGGCTTGATTAGTTTTTTTTTTTTTTAAATTTATTACTAAGAGATTTTTGACTCTTTAACTTTATTACTTAAAATATTTCTAATTTACTTCCAATAAACGAGTAGGGGGTCAAATTGAATAAATGTGTAGAGATTGAGGACTAAATTCGTTATTATACCTTATATATTATACCAAAATTTAACAGAGGGTTGTTTTGCTCACTCATCTAATGTATAGAAACTAATTTGTCATTTTTCAATAGAAAAGTTAAAATACAATCCATAATATAATACATAGAGTTCTTTGGTAGTTTTACATATTATATATATATATATATATATATATCCATTCAAATTCTAATATTACAAGAAATTTTCCATTCTAAACCAACACATCCAAAAATATAATAAAATCATGTTAGCCATTTTAAATTCTAAATTTTAAAACATCTCAGTTAAGTTCTTAGAGTATTAGTATCATATTAATTAGATCCTTTTGTCAAATTAGATATTAGCTTGACCTTTAAATGTTAACTTAAATTTATTGTATGAATAGATTGGATCTATTTTCTTTTTTAGTTTTTATAAATTTTATTACCTTTGTTTTTTTTTAAACATGTTATACCCAAACTGTCTATATGTAAATACATACATATTTATAATTTAATTAATATGTTTTAAATATATAGACTAAATTTGATATATCATTTTTAAGTCTAAATTGATGGTTGGATTAATAAAAAGAAAATGCTTTAAAAACTCAATTCTCAAATTTCAGATTACATGTATAATATTATATATATTATGTAAAAAGTCCTGACGCAGCTCAGATGGTAGAGCGCTCGCTTAGCATGCGAGAGGTACGGGGATCGATACCCCGCATTTCCATTCTTGTTATATATTTCATTTGGAATGGAAACAAAAGTTTCTCCCGCCGTCCCGCGTTTCCCTTTCCCTTAAACGCCAATTAGCTTTCTCATTTTTATTTTTGAAACAAAAGTCTCTCCGATTCCCTCGTAAAATTAGTGCTCACTATATATCATTCCTTTTCCCTCTTGTAGTCAACTCCAAACCCAGATTTTCAATGAATTGCTTCACTTCATTGTCTGCTTCTTTTCTACTACCATAAAAAAATTGTGTTTTTATTCTTTAAATCTCATGCAATCGCGATTAGGATATAAGAAACGAAATCAAATTTATAATTCAATCAACATTTTTGATTTTCTCTTAATGTTGAAAACAAAAATTAATATTGTTACGTTAATATTTTTTATTAACCGACATGATTTATTGTTGAAACAATGTTATCTAAGTCAGTTACGTTTCAATTTTCTATCTTGATTATTACTTTTATTTTTGTGGGTAATCATTCTGATTTTGTGCGCATCGTATTATTCTTAACTCCATAATCTTTAGCCAGTAATTTAAGTATTATTTCTATTTTCTTTTTAAGAAAATTTCTCTTCATTAATTGTATTTCTATGGAAACAAACAAGTTATTGATTCAATAGATAAAACACAATATTTAGTATAACACTAATTTTTATTTAAAATTGGAAAATCCAGTACTGTACTTACAAGTTTGATACACTTGTTTGTTATACAAAGAAACTGACTAAATGGAACATACACTCTTAAGAGAGCCAAATTTTTTATGGAGAATCAAGATCTCGATTCTCAATTTCTTTACAATTTATGTTTTTTTTTTTAGTTTGTACAGGTTCTCTAAACAGTGTAGCTTAAACTTTTGCTTCATTGGAGCTTTAGATTCTTCATAAATCTGTGGAGGATTTAAAATAAAAACACAAGAGTGATGTTAGAATAATTTAAATATTTAATTATTTTACATTTTATAAGAGAAGCATATGCATATGGTTATCTATGTTAGTTTATATGGAAAATTATTTATTTTTAAGACTAAGAGTAATTCTAGGGAATATTAATGAAGGGTTTCAGAGGACTATGAAATTTTTGGTTACAAACTGGTATAGGTCAGACATATGAAAAAGACAAGCACCGACGAACTTATTTATTTTATGATATTGGGTTCCAATAGAGCTGTACATGGGCCGGGCGGCCCGGCCCGGCCCGTAGGCCAGCCCAAAATGTGGGAGGGTTTGGGCAAAAATATAGGCCCGAAAAATGAGCTTGGACAAAAAATTAAGGCACGTTTAAAAAATGGGCCGGGCTCGGGAAAAAATTTCTTACCCGAGCCCGGCCCGGCCCGGCCCGAATTCACTAAAGGACAAAAAATTTTATTTTTTTAAATATTGTTTTCTTATTGTTTTTCTCCCTATTTTGCTACCATTTTACTATTATGTTACTATTATTTTGTTGTTATTGTTTAGATATTGTATAAAACTTATTTTATTGTTAATTTGGTTATTATTTTAAAGACATTTGTTAAGTTTGTTATTATTTTAGAGGCATTTGCTTGTTAAGTTACATCTATTTTAATGTTATTTAAGTCTACATATTTTTTAAAATTTATTTTCAATTTGTTGAAAAAGATTTATTTTAATTTTTTAGTATTTTTGATGTATTATATATATTTAAAATTTATATAAAATAATATAAAAAATTAATACGGGTGGGCCGGGCCGGGCCCGAGTTTTAGCATTTTTATATGGGCCGGGCTTGGACAAAATTTTAGGCCCATTTTTTGGGCCCGGCCCGGCCCGAGCCCAATGAACGGGCCTAAATTTTTACTTGGACCCGGCTCGAACCCGGCCCGGCCCGGCCCATGTACACCTCTAGGTTCCAAGCTCTTTGAATTATTTCTAGGACCATCTGCATATGATCTAAAACAAAAGAGGATTAGATTTCATGTGGCCTTTTTATGGTATGTTGAAATATAGTATTATAGAAAACAACATCAACCAAAAAAAGAAAAAAAAAATGTGGGGAGATGAGGATTCGGTGTTTGATGTGAACTCGAGCTACCACCAGAAAATGAAAGGTGGTGCGTCCATCATATATGGCATGTTAGAGGAAACTTAGATATGATTACAACTGCTTTAAAAGAGTTTTTCTTTTTATATTATAATGTGATTTTTGATCATCAAACCATGAATCCTTGCTTGGGAAAGAACACCGGACAACATTCTTAAATGATTTCGGTTTAGCCGAAAGGGAAGAGAGTGGCATGCTAAGTTAGTTTCCTATCATATGCTGTGATTTGGAGCTAGAGGGCATGCCCATGTTTCATGTAAGGGTTGGCCTCTAGAAACTATGGTTCTTTTACTGCACATAAATACAATATCCGTAATCTTAATTTCTTTAGTATTTGAATAAATGATCAGGTTTTTCAATTCTTGTTGGCATTGTGAAGACATTGCTTGCATTCCTTTCCTCTGTCATAAGTTGACAGCATTTTAGTTTTTACATTGCACAGGTCAAGTAGAAAGGACTCAAAGGAGGTAAGAATAAGTAACAAAAGTTTGGAAATGGGAGATAATAGTAATCTCCTACGTACCTTACCTCACCAGCAATTTATCTTCTGTAACTCCCAGTAGTGCTTTTGTAATTGGGTATAGGTATTTTACCAGATTCAATATACATGAGATCTTCCACTAGGACCTCATAGTGCCTTCTTACTTCCTCGGCCGATTTCTCCCCCACGGCAGCCGCCACTTTTTGCCACCGGTCAGGGGTGTCCTTGTCATATACTGCTAGTGCCTTCTCAAATAGCTTGTTTTGGTAAGGCGTCCAGTAGGAGTTGGAAGCACGTGAAGAAGTGAAAAAGTTTGATGCCATTAACTATATGACTTTGGGGATGAATGAAAATAAGGACGGATATGATAAAGTTATTGGATGAGTTGGATGTTTTAGCTGAAACAAAAGTTTGGTGAAACAAAGGAAGGGAAAGAACAGATTGTGTTGGCTTAGTCGAGAGAGAAGAAGACTGAAGTCAAGGGAGGGTATGGGTAAGAAATTGCAAAGCCAGCTACTTATAAAGAGCAAAGATGGTGTGGTTAGGACTTAGGAGTAATGGCAGCTCAGTGTTGTTTAAAAATTTGTCATTTTTTTAATATTTTGTTATATTTTTATAGTACGACTTTTCAACTTCTTATTTTATTTATGGAATTTAAAAAATTTAAATATTTAAATTATGATTATGTCTGTAATTTAGAAAAAAAATCAGATAATGATATAAGTAAAGGTATTAAAATCTAATTCAATAAAATCCGAATGAGTTTTTAGTTTTGTTAATTAATGTATAGGTGAAGTTTTGGTATTTGGAGAATATATATATTTATCCCAAGGGGCTACAACGGGATCTGATTGGGTGGCTTAAGCAAGAGCTTTGATGTAAAAGAACCGACCCTTTAATTTTCTTGTCTTTTATAATATCATCAACACCAAGTTGATTTTGCTTTAGAATTTCTGCTGGGGATTAGATCCTAAAACAGAGTCTTCCCATAAGCATTGATGCTCCAATAATTTGATCCTCCAAAACCCCACCAAATATACAGTAAGATATTCCAATTATATATAAATAAATATATAAATAAAAAAGAGAAATCTACTTACACCTACGTTAACTTTAAGTGATTTTATATTTTTTTAAATTTTTATACAATTTAACTGTCATATTTCATACTCTACTTATATAGATCATGCACGTCAAGTTTAACATAAATTAAATATTTTTAACTATTTATTTTATGTAAAAAATATTTCAATTCTTAAATATATAGACTATATCTTTTTATCAATATGATATATATTAGATCAATTTAAAAATTTACATGCATAATAAGTGTAAATATATTAATAAATTCAATGGTTAGATTATTAAAACATTAGTAGTATAAAAAATTACGAAATGATATAAAGCCACTTAAATTTTACACTATTGAACCAATAAATAAATATTTTATATAAGGAGTATATATTTTAGGATTTGTTTTTGATAGATTAATCGCGTTTAAATTTATGCATATTTAATAAATTTAATAATTATCGAGGGAGTTGGTTTTTTTAGAAGAAGTTTTCAAAATATCTTTTGTTGGGAGTTACGAACTCCTCAACTTGTTGGGAGTTACGAACTCCTCAACATGCGGTATTGTTTCTAGTGGGACTCTGTCTATCAACTTTGCGAAAGCTTGAGTGCTTGAAGAAGTGGTGGATTCAATATAGTGGAAGCGCCTAGTTGAATGTCAGAGATGAAATACCATGTGTCTACGTATGGTCACCCATCAAGGAAATTTCAACATTTGCTTTTGGTGAGATTGGAACCCATGTCTTATAGCATATAAGCTATGTAAGACACATCAATAAATCATGCAGGAGAGGAGTCTTGTGGAATGACAAGTGGCTCAGGTAAATCGGCATAACTAATGAATCCTAACACACCTACAAGTAAACCCACCCACATGACTCGACTTTTAAGTGTTGGCAGAAGGGCACATGGCCAAGAACACATACACATAGAGAGTATTTAAATGTTTGGCTGAGTAAGTGTTTGTTAGGAAATGTGCTCATATTGTAGTAAACATGTAACTGTTTTCTATGTATTTGAACGATAGATAAATAAATAAAGCTAATTTCACATTTCATTATTATATCTTTTATGTTTTACATACATAGTGAAATTCTGACAAGCACATATTAGCTCATATATTGTCTAAACTCAAACTGATGATAAGTGGCACTGTAAGAACGTTTACATTGCGAGAAAGATAACTTACTTTAGTAGATAATCTAAATGAGTCTATAATCCTAACATTTTGATTCAAATGCATAGAAGGATTATTTTGTTGCTTACAATTCCAATTAGGGAGATGACTAGTCTTGGCTATCAGAGCAGTTGACTCCATGGGTAGAGACATAAATGTACTCATTAGAAGAGTGATACATTGGACTGGACCCAAGTTGAATTAATTCTGGATCCGTTTTGTGAATTAATTCACTTGTGATGTTCATGGTGTGACTTATCTAAATCCTGAGTTAGTCATTGACCATGCATATGTAACTCATGTGCTTTGATGTAAGTGGAGATTTATTCTCTAAAGATGATCGAGCTAATAACTGGTATGTTAGGTATATGACTTGTGTATGACATGGCTTTACTAGAAATAATGGAATTCATAGCTCGATTAAAAAGTTATCAATATCTTCTCATTAGCATTGTGTGGATTGATAAATATGGAACATTGCCACAGGTTGTGAAAAAATAGAACGTCAGTAATAACAATATATCGCAAAGAAAAGAGAAAGAAAAATAAAGAATACACAGATTTTTACACGAAAATCCTTTCAGAAAAAAATCAGAGGTAGAGGAGAAGAAAATTACTATGTTGAATTTGAATAATTACAAGAGGAGTAGACTATGTCTATTTATAGGCTTGTAAAACCATATTCTAATAGGAGTGTAGTAAGATTGAAACACCTTATTCTAATCAATATCAAATAGATGGAGTTTAATAAGGTTTAAAAAACCTTATTCTAAAATAAAATAAAAGAAGTATAGTTCTATATGGATTTTACTTTTATTTTATTTTACCACTGTATTTTATTTAAATAAGGATTTGGGTCACTTAATTCTAAAAATCTCCACCTTGATACGAATTCTCAATGAACAAGCTCTTCATCATGAACTCTCAACGAACAAGTTCTCCACCTCTTCCATAAAATCCCTTAAGGGTTTAACTTCAACAATGAACACCAACCAAGTCCAAGCAATGCTCAAACTTGGTTATAAGAAGTGACTTAGTCATCATATCTGTAGGACTTTTATGAGTACTAATTTTGCTCACAACAATATCACCACGAGCAATAATATCATGAACAAAATGATACCGAACATCAATGTGTTTTGTTCTCTCTTGAAACATTTGATCTTTTGTAAGGAAGATGGCATTTTGACTGCCACAAAATACTGTGCTGATTTGAAGGTCTTCATTGAGTTCACTGAAGAGTCCTTTCAACCAAATGACTTCTTTACAAGCCTCAATAATCACGATGTACTCAGCTTCAGTGGTAGATAAAGCAACTGTAGTTTGCAATGTGCCTTTCCAACTGATTGCACAACCTTCGATTGTAAAGACATAACCTGTGAGAGATCTTCTTCTATCAATGTCTCCAGCAAAATCAGCATCAACATACCCAATTACTCTATCTCTAGTTCTTCCAAACTATAAGCAACATCAATAGTACCTCGTAAGTATCTTAAAATCTACTGAACTGCTTTCCAATATTCTTTACTGGGATATGCCATGTATCTGCTAACTGCACTGATTGCATATGATAAATTTGGACGTGAACAAACCATAGCATACATGAGAGATCCCCCTGCACTAGAGTATGGAACATGTGACATGTACTCAATCTCATCATCTGATTATGGAGACAAAGCCGATGAAAGTCTGAAATGGGCTGCTAAAGGTGTACTAATAGGCTTAGCACTCTGCATATTGAACCTGCAAAGAACTTTCTCAATGTACCCCTTCTAACTTAGGTACAATTTACTTGCTTTTCTATCTTTAAGAATCTCCATACTAAGTATCTTCTTTGCTGGTCCCAAATCTTTCATCTCAAATTCTTCACTTAGTTAGACTTTGACCTTTCTTATCTCTTATTTATCTTTCACTGCTATTAGCTTGTCATCCATATAAATGAGTAAATACACAAAAGAACCATCACTATTTTTTTAAAGTAAATGCAACTGTCAAAGCTGCTTCTTTTGAAACCATGAGAAGTCATAAAGGAATCAAACCTCTTGTACCACTGTCTTGGTGACTGTTTCAAACCGTAAAGGGATTTTTTTAACAAGCAAACATAATTTTCTTTTTCTGAGACTGTAAAACCCTCTGGTTGTTGCATGTAAATATCCTCCTCAAGTTCTCCATGCAAAAATGCAATTTTTACATCTAACTGCTCAAGCTCCAAATCATGCATGGCCATAATACCAAGCAAAGCTCGAATCAAACTCATTTTTGTCAAAAATCACTTTATAAATGTAACACCCTGAATTTGGGCCTAGAAGTTTTGGGCCTTGAGCATGCGAGTGGTTGAAGGCAGCTTATAATATTTTGTTGTGCATGTAAATTCCGTTAATGAAGGCTTGTTTCAGTGGTTAAGTGTGCTGAAAAGTGTTGGAGAAGTCCTAGGTTCAAACCTAGACTCTAGCAAAAATTTTGGTTTAAGGTGAATTAAACTCTGGGTGTAGTAGGTAGGCCTTAAGAATATTGTTGGAGAAATTGTGCCACAAAAAGCCTTGTGGTCTAGTGGCAAAGTAGCGCCACATAAGAGGCAGGAAGGTGGCGTCATAGAGTTGGCAAGGAGGTCCAGGGTTCGAAACTCATGGCAATCAAAGAGCATTTATTTTGCTAACAGGGAGCGGCAAGAGTTGGTGTTGAATTTAAACTCTGATGATGGAGGGATCCCACATCGGGAAGCTAACATAAGAGTGGATGCGAAGCTGGCTTTAAATAGAGAAAACCATAAGAAGAGTAAATGTACCTTTCTTGGCTGATCTCTTTCGCTTTATGGCGTGCTCGTTTGGGTTGGGTGTCGGCTAAGAGTGCTCGGAGCGCGGATTAACTCTAGTCTCCTATTAGGTGTGTATTTCTCACTACTCTAGCTGTAGGACGGCTACTTCGGGCCGCGATGGGCCGAAAAGGGCCATATGAGCCCAATGGGCCTACGGGCCCAATTGGATAAATTGTTTGATTGTGTAGTAAATACTGGACTAGACTAGGTGAATCTCCTATCTATGGCTAGATTTGGGCTAAAAGGGCCATACGAGCGTGTGGGCCTATTTGGGCTGAGAATGGGCCCTAGGCCCATTTGCATTGTTATATCTGTTTAGAATGCTTTAGTTTACCAAATTACTGAAAAACCCTCGACTTGTTAAATTACCAAAGTACCCCCGATTTACCAAAATTCCTAAAATACCCTTAATTTACAAAATTACTGAAATAGCCTTGATTTACAAAATTACTGAAATACCCTGATTTACAAAATTACTGAAATACCCTTGGTTTACAAAATTACTAAAATACCCTTATAGGGTAGAACTACTATAATACCCCTGGTTTGTAAAATTACCGTTTTACCCCTAATTTATAAAATTACCATTTTACCCCTGATTTGTAAAATTACCGTTTTACCCCTGATTTGTAAAATTACCGTTTTACCTCTAATTTGTAAAATTATTATTTTACCCCTGATTTGTAAAATTACCATTTTACCCCTAATTTGTAAAATTATCGTTTTACCCTTAATTCATAAAATTACCGAAATACCCCTATAGGGTAGAATTACCGAAATACCCTTGTAGGGTAGAATTACTGAAATACTCCTGTAAGGTAGAATTACTGAAATACCCCTATAGGGTAGAATTATCGAAATACCCTTGTAGGGAAGAATTACCGAAATACCCTTGTAGGGTAGAATTACTGAAATACCCCTGTAGGGTAGAATTACCGAAATACCCCTGTAGGGTAGAATTACCGAAATACTCCTATAGGGTAGAATTACCGAGATACCCCTGTTGGGTAAATTTACCATTTTGCCCCTAGGGTGTTAAATGACTGTTTTGCCCTCGTGGGCAAGTGACTGACTTGGATTGTGTGTTTGACGAATTTGATTGTGAATATATGTTGGTGATATGAATGACTTGACTGTGATTGCTTGATTCAAATATGGGCATGACTTTCTGCATATATGACATGTTGCATGGGTTGGGATTTTGTATGGAGGAAGATCTGATCTGTTAGGATCGCATGGTTGCTTGACGATTGTGGATCCACTGAAGGCTTAAGAGCTGTATATTCGTACTGATTTGATAAGGTCACACGGGTCGCCCGAGACGACTGTGGACCGATCAATGGCTGAGTGCCGATCATGTTACCGAAGGCTATGTACCGTTATTGTGGGCTTCGTATCGATATTGCGGGCTTCGTGCCGTTATTATGGGCTTATGCCATTACCGAAGGCTGTGTGCCATTATTATGGGCTTCGTATCGATATTGTGGGCTTCGCGCCATTAATATAGGCTTTGTGCCATTACCGAAGGCTTTGTGCCAATATCACAGGCTTTGTGCTGATTATAGACATGTTATCGATGGCTTTGTGCCACGTATTCTGTTAAGTGGCTTTGCCACGTTATCTGATTCTGGTGGCTCTACCACAATATTCTGTTATTGGCAGCTTTGCTGCCCATTGGTGTGTGGGCTGGGTGGGTTGAGTTATTCCCCACATGGTGTGTTGGTTGGTACGGGTGGTGTGATGGCTGGATTGGGTTGGGATTGCATTCACGTTCTGATTCTGTTAACTGATATTGATACTGATATTGATTCTAATTCTGATACTGATACTGACTCTGATTCTGATTCTGATTTTGATACTAATTCTGGTTCAGATAATGTCTCTAATTTTGTAATGGGCTAAGGCCCATCTAGTACTGCCTTTTATAATGGGCTAAGGCCCAATTGATACTGGAACTGTGGTAGGGTAAACTTTTTAATTCTTTTACATGACTGACTGTTCGTATTTGTAGTAGGGGATTACACACCGAGTTTTCGTAAACTCAACCCGTTTATTAACCTTTCAGGTAATTTCTAGCCTTAGATGGATCGGATCTGTGAGGGACTCGGAGGCGGCCACACTACTGCTCATATTTTCTTTTATTTGGCTTTTATTTACCATTTAATTTCATTCTGGGATTTTATTTTTGTAATAAGGCCTTTTATAGTTTCTAAATTTTCAGTTCAGTTTTTGTTTATTATCTGCTCTAAGTAGAACTCGATTTCCCAAAAAACGTTAACTGTTTTCAAATCAACACGTTCCTACAAACTACTAATAACTTTCGCAAACTTACTTGGTACTCACTTATGACAGTAATTAAGGTTTTAAAAGTAAATTATTTTTCGATGAACCATGTTTTGAAAGTAGCGAACGCAAACTGAGATTTAAGTTTTTAAATAATAAGAAGGGTTTTCAATAAAATAAGGTTTTCGAAAAACACTTCAATGTGACACACAAGATTCGGGCCTAACTTCTAGGTCGAGTTTGGGGTGTTATAATAAAACTTATATATCTACTAACAACCATTAATAATCTATCATAAAATATCAAAATACCTATGTATTCAACAATGGCACATTTCAAAAACATTACCAATTTCAGAAATCAAGGTACGGGTCAGCTATATCGAGCTGCAACTAGCTCAAAAACATAGAAATCATTAAAAACGAATTAAAAACCATACCTTAATTGTTAGATGAAGCTTGGCCAATGCTAGGTATAAAAATGGTGTTCTTTCTTGTTTTCAAATCGGCATGGAGAAGAAATAAAACATAAAATATGACTTTGTTTTAATTAAAACTAATTTAATATCTAATTTACCATTATAACCTTTAAAAACCATTATAAAAATCATACTAAATATGGACATAAATGTCCACTATCTTTAATAAAGGAATAATATCAACTTAAGGCCTTCTATTTTAAAATTCATAGCCAATTAAGCCATTTTACTAATAGAACTCATATTTATCATTTTATGTGATTTAGTCCTTTTTTTACCGAATTAACCATTTAATCAGTAAAATTTCTTTACAAATCTTTCACACAGTAACTCTATCATGCTGTAAAGAATAAATAAATAATAAAATAAATATTCTGACTCGGTTAAGTAGTCTTGAAACCACCTATTTTGATCAGACTTGTAATTGGGCTGTTACACATATTGTACAATGCCAACGTTCCAGACGTGGTCTTACATGTAATCACACATTGATGCCACTGTCCCAGATAAGGTCTTACACGAATCACAAATACCATATCGATGTCCCAGACATGGTCTTACACGCAATCACATATCGATGCCAATGCCCCAGGCGTGGTCTTACACGAGAACACATATCGGAAATCCTATGTCATGACATATGTATCCTAGCTATTCCTAAGGTTCGTACGGGGCTTTTCAGACATCGTATCATTGTCGAATAAAACTCGTAAACATAGCTCTCAAGCATTTATACATTCGACTAATACTTGTACAATTCCATATAATTCAATTCAGCATATAAAGTTAATATTTATTTAGATTTAAATAACATGTATTTGCTTATAAACTTTCCTCGGATATCGACAGATGATATAGAATGACTATTCAACTATTTTTGTTTTTCCCCGGTCCAAGTCCGATTTCTTTTTTTTCTTGACCTATACAACTTTAAATTAACTCATTCAAACACAATTTCATTCAATTTAATCCAAAAACACATAAATGAGAAAATTACCATTTTACCCCTGACATTTCACACTTTTTTCAATTTAGTCCAATTTGCATAAATCACAAAACATGCAAAATTTACACATACCATGGTTAAGCTGAATCTTCATTATGTTCATACAAGTCCATACATTTCATTTATTTCACATTTTAGTCCCTCAATTTATTATTTTTGTAATTTAGCCCTATTTACTCAAAATCATCAAAATTTCCAATATAAAACATGTTAATCCAAAACATATATTTCATAATTCATCATCAAACATCATAAAACATAATTATTCATCACTGGCATAACTCAAAATATTTATCAAAATCAAAAATTCAAGCATGAGTCGGATAGTATTCGAAGTAACGATATAAAAAATGTAAAAATTATAAAAACATGAGCTAGTTACATACCTTAATCAAGAACAACAATAGCCGAAATATTGAAAAACTATTTCTTTTCTTTCTTCTGGTGTTTCGACCTTGAGAAAGATGAACTAAGATGGCTTTTAATTATTTTATGTTTTATTAAACATATTTTATTTCATAAATTACAAAACTATCCTTGTTTAATAAACTCAAAACCATTATAATATAAGGTTAATATTGTCCATTAATTAGTATCATGATATAATTGCAACATAAAGACCCCACCTTTAAAGAACAATGTAATTTAGTACTTTAAAAATTAGCTAGTCACTTTTTCATTTTACGCGATTAAGCCCTTTTTCTAAATTGGACATCCAAACAACAAAATTAAAACATGAAAATTTTATGGATATCAATTCACACATAATAAACATAAAAAATAATTTTTAAATTTTTTTTGACTCAAATTTGTGGTCTTGAAACCACCATTCCGAATAGGGTCTAAATCGGGCTGTCACACAATAAATCCCAAAGGCTATCGACGATTTTACCTCTAACGAACAAAGGCGATTCCTCGCTGATCAGAACACTGGTTGGCAGTCTGCCATACCTTGATTGCCTTCGAATAACACCTGAATATTAGAGAGGTGACATGATGATAAGATAAAGGGCAAAAGTTGAGTTTGAAGTAAGAAAAAATAGGAAATGACGGCAAGTGTTGAAGAATACAAGAAAAAGAATTGCAAAGACTTTTAGGGTGATGATTTCGGCAGAGAAAATAGAGGAGCAAAAGGAAAAATAGTTCAGAAAGTGGGAGGGGAGGGGAAACCAAAATTGCTACACTGACTTTGGTGTAACACCCAAAACTTGGCCTAGACGTTTGGCCCGAATCTGGCGGTGTGACATTGGAGTGCCTTTTTGGAAAACCATTTTTCCTTGCTGGTAAAACCCGTTTAGAAAGTGACAACCTCTTCGTTAAAATCTCAAACGTATTTTTCATTTGTTAACCAATTTAAAACGTTTTTACTTTTAAAACATGGTTCGTTGCGGAAGCTTAAAAACTTATGTTGCGGAAACGTAATGTTTTGAAAATAGTTATCTTTTGAAAACATGTCTTTTTCCTACATCTAGCAATTTATATCAATGCAAATTAAAATCCTAGAATTAAAAATAAAATTCGAGAGGCCTAATTACATCAAAAACCCAAACTCAAGTTATAGAAAAATAAAAAGTCGAACAGACAGTCCGTTCTGTGGCCACCCTCGAGTCCCTCGCAGCACCGATCCACCTAACGCTGGGGGTTTCCTACACAGTTAAAAGCAATGTGAGTTTACGAAAACTCTGTGTGTAATCCTCTAATATAAAAACAGTCAGTCAAAAATACAAAATACAGAAACAGTCTAGGCCTGAGCCCATTATAGCAGACAATATCAGATGGGCCTTAGCCCATTACAGTAGTAGAATCAAAAGCAGAACATATGTGGGCCTAAGCCCAATACAGTAATAGTTGGCCTCAGCCCATAACATAAATAGAATCAAAATGCAGTATGTATGATGTATGATGCAAGTTATCCCATCCAACCTTACAGTTGCCTCCGTCCAACCCTACAGTCCTGTGGGGAATTAAATAGACCTACACATCCCTACACTCCTAATGTAGCACTGGTTGCGGCACTAACCAATATCGCAGCTAGGCTGCTAGATAATAGAATCGCGGTATAGCTGCTAGTAAGATAAGTGGCGTAAAGCCATCAATAGCGGCACAAAACCTTCAAAATGGCAAAAAGCCTTTAGTAACGGTACGACCTTTCGGTAATTTGGATGGCACTAAGCCATCGATAATATGCGCGGTACAAAGCCATCGGTAAAAAGGATAGCACTAAGCCATTAATAATATGCGTGGGACCAAGCCATTGGAAGTATGTACGAATGTACGGCTTAAAGCCTTCAGTGGGTCCACAGTCGTCTTGTGCGACCCATACGACCCTATCAAATTAGTATTTCCTCCATAACAATAACCCAACCCATGCAGCATGTTGTGCATGTATGCAAAACACATAATCACCACATAACATACTCAATCAATCAAATATCATATAAGGGCATAGCAGTCATTCCACCCCACAAGGGCATTACGGTCATTTTACCCTATAGGAGTAATTCAGTCATTTTACCATTCAGGGGTAATTCAGTCATTTTATCCTCCAGGGGTAATTCAGTCATTTTACCCTCCAGGGGTAATTCAGTCATTTTATCCTCTAGGGGTAATTCAGTCATTTACCCTATAAGGGTAATTCAATCATTTTACCCTATAAGGGTATTATGGTCATTCTGCCATATAATGGTATTACGGTCATTTTGCCCTATAAGGGTATTACGGTCATTCTGCCCTATAAGGGTATTACGGTCATTCTACCCTATAAGTGTATTACAGTTATTCTGCCTTATAAGGCTATTACGGTCATTCTGCCCTAAAAGGGTATTACTGTCATTCTGCCCTATAAGCGTATTACAGTTATTCTGCCTTAAAAAGGTATTGCAGTCATTCTGCCTTATAAGGGTATTACGGTCATTCTGCCCTATAAGGGTATTACGGTCATTCTTCCCTATAAGGGTATTGCAGTCATTCTGCCCTATAAGGGTATTACGGCCATTCTGCCTATAAGGGTATTACGGTCATTATACCAATTTAGGGCTTGGTATAGATAATGACCTCTTCGAAGGTCTATAATCGTTTCGAGCGACTTAGATAACCTAAGTGGTCATAACAGGGTAAATGGGCCCAAGTGGGCCCACACGCTCGTGTGGACCATTTAGCCCAAATTCAGTAGCGGCTATGCTATCTACAAAGTCCAATCCAATATTTATCACAAAACGTAAGTTTTTATTCGTATGGGGCCCATGAGCCCATTAGGCCCACACGACCCATAACGGCCTACGTCCATGAGCATGCTCATGGTGGCCTTTATAGTTTTATGCCTACATTCGTGGGCTCAGTTTCACCACACGAGCATTCATATGCCCATGTGACCTCAAAGCCCAACCTTCCGGCTTTTCGACTTCTCGGCTTTCGCCGAACTACAGACAGATCAGCATGGAATACACACCTGATTGTGAATTGAGTGATAAACCCACCAGCACCGAACCTACAATCCACCAACATATTTTGTTAGTCAATCATTACCTTGGGTTAACTACCTTCTCATCACGTAGTCCAAAAATAACCATCATCCTTATCATGACCGAAAGTGACCTCAGTCCTCTTACGAACACTAACCTAAAATCAATTATGAGTCTAATCAAATATCTGTATTACAACAAAATTTATTAGATAGGATTGATTAAAAACCCTAACACTACACCATAAGAGCATTCGGCCAAACCAACCCACTTACCTCCAAACAAACGATTGAAGGCCGAAAGAAATGTCTTGAATCACTTGAGAAGCCCTTCGCCCTATGAAAGTTTTGAAACCAACTGATGTATTCATAAAAGAAAGGACAAAAGATTTAGTCACAAAAGTCCGATTACTCAGCTTAACAAAGAAGAAAATAATATGAACAAAAGCTGACACCAGAAACTAGATCCGAGTGAACTCACATTTACCACAGCATACCAATGTTGAAAAAGGTGTAACAAAATCGGTTCAACGAAAATAAAGTACGGAAAGAGGAGCAAAAGAAGGGTATTCGGTTCAAGAAGAGACAGAAAGGAGAAGGAAAAAGAAAGAACAAGGGAGGTTTGGCTTAAGGAAATCCAAAAGAACAAAGAAGGGAAAGAGACCAATTCGGCAAGGGTTAAGGTGAGTAGAGAGTAGCGAAAAGAGAAAGAATAGTTTAGCACAGAGAAAGAGAGGTAATATTTGGCACAATGAACAAAACAAGGCCTAAAAATGAAAACCTATTCAGCACAAAGAACTACATTATACAAATCCCGAAAGACCCCTAAATATGAAATGCCTAAGAAGTACTAAAACAAAACTCCCCCAAAACGAACTCAAGAAAACAAAAATGCCAAACATATGCCTCTCAGCCAAATTCTCAAAGCTAGAGAGCAATTTTGGGACAATCATTCTACAACTCAAACTCCTCTTGTTCCTTCTAAAATCTCTCCCTAATCCTCTCCATAATCCTTTCCTTGATTTTCTCCACCATCTCTTCCTTAACCAATTCAAATTCCTTTCAATAGAGTTTCAGTGAAACTCCACCTCTCTCACCATAAGGAAATAAAATGAAATATCCCTTGCATTCTATGGGATTCGAACCCAAGCTCTCACAATAACCATGTCACGTCACCACCATTAGACTACAAGCTCATCATGTGTCACCTTCCTCCTACAATTATTTATAAAGCCTACAAGCCAAAGTCTAAGTTCACTTAAATAAATAAAACAAAAATTTTACCTATGCCAAGACTTGAACCTCAAACCTTACAGTTACACATCACACCACCTTGCCACTAGACCACAAGCTCTCTTTGTGTCATATTTTATCCTCCATTAATTATAAGTCCTGCTTCCAAGCACCCAGGGTTTTATTCACCTAAAACTAAAAATTTTACTAAAGCCCAGGTTTGAACCCAGCACTTCTCCAACACTCCCAAACACACCCAAACCTCTTAGCCATCACACCAACATACAATTCAATACACATGGGCCTAAGGCCCATTACGTAGCCCAAGTATGGGCCACGTGCTCATATGGCCTGCTAAGCCAAATTGAACCATAGCCATGTATACGACACAACCAGTCCATTAATTCCTGCAAGTCCGATGACAAACACCCATGTGGGGCCCACAAGCCCATTGAGCCCACACGGCCTATTTAGGCCCAAAACTTCTAGGCCCAATTTCGAGGCATTACATTTATGATATCACAATCTCTTATTTTTCTCCTAAAATCTCTCTACTACTCTCCCCACTACAACCACTACTCAGACTCCCATCTAACTTAAATTCCTGTCGAAAATTAACCAAAAATAATACCCACAATACTGTTCGAACACATGACCTCCAACATAATCCCTCTCCTCTTAACCACCAGACCAGCAGGCCCATTCTATCATCAATTTACCCACATTAAAACTTATGCCTACTGAACAAGAGTAAGGCTTAATTCAATTAAAAACAAAATTTTTTCTCAAGTCAAGGCTTAAACTTTAGATCTCCCAAACACTCCCAGAACACATATCCACTTAAGCAGACAAATATTTATGCTACAGATTACAAAACCAGAATTAATAAAATGGGGCACTACGTCAGAAGTTAGTGAGTTCAACAATGAAATAATTAATCTTAACATTTCATGGAACATGTATTTGTAACATGTCAAATATACATTTCATTCATCAAATCTCTGATATGCATCACTCTTTCACTTCAAACTATTCATACCAACACTTTCCATTTCATCTATCAAGTTAATATAACATTTCATATAATTAAGTTCACTCGATTAAGCTTTTATTACCCGTTGAACCAAATGAAATAACATCGAATACTTGGGAAAATACTCACACAAGCTATGACTATTATCGTATATTCTCACACAAGTTGTAAAATGGGCTTGCTTACACGAGCTGTGGGTCAGGATGTTAGACTACACGATGCTACTCACACAATTTGTAAAGAATCCGCAACAAATGCTGGACCTTAGCCATCAGCATGACATCCAAAACCAGTACTCAAAACTGTAAATAACCCCTACTGATATGTCATTTGTATCCTAAGTATTCAAGGTTCAAACAGAACACATTACACATTCGAATCCTTTAACTTCATTTCCGTTATACTATTTCAAACACATATCAATGTAATTTAAAATTTTCAAACATAACTATCAATTTGATCAGCATTACAATTAAATCCAAATTCCTAATTGACATATATCATTCAATTTAACCATACCTAACATGAATAATTGTTACAATGTTACCAAAAACAATGATTAATTAGTTTAAAAATATACGAACTTACCTAAACAAAAACGGTTACGAACACGATGCCTACGACTATTTTGCTACTTTAGCTTTTTCATGGTTTGTGTCTGATTGATTTGTTTCTTGATCTAAATAATAATTTTCGTTCAATTAATCAATTCCAACATTTCAAACAATTAAACTTAAGATTATAACCCTTTTCAATATAAATTTACAAGATTACCCCAAACATTTTGCTCTTTATGCAATTTAGTCCGTAAACATGAAACTTACGAATTAACCACATTTAAACAAAACCCATGCTAGTTAATTTCTATAAGTCCCTGTTCAGCCCACATTTATTAATTTTCACAAGAATTTCATGTAATTTTACTATTTGAACTACTTGGTCCCTAGACATTAAAATTACTAAAAACTACTTTACAAAATAGCCATATTTAGCAACTAAGCTTAATAATCTACCATTAAAATTTAAAAAAAAATCAAACTCATCAATGGTACCATTCAAAATATTTAAAAATTTTACAATTTAACCTTCGGGTTAACCCGTTACAATGATCACCGAAACATAAAAATCATTGGAAACAGGTAAAATTACATACTGTGAAAGTGAATTTAACCTAGCCGAATACAAAGATCCGTCAATGGATTTTTTCTTCTTAAAAATTCGGTAATGGCCTAAGGAAGATGACAACTTGATAAGTGATAAATTATACATATTTTTACCCCATGCTTAACCCAATTTCTGGATGAATTACCCCTTGGTTTGTGGAAATTGGTGCTCCTAATCCTTTTATTTCATGTTTTATACTTAGGAGAGCATAAGGAAAAGAAAAGAGCAAGAAACGGGCTGAAAACGGGCATATTAGGCCCAATTCAATAATCAACATGGCCTGGAGGTTCGCCATACGGCTGTGCCACTTTAACAGGCTCAAGCACAGCCTGGGCCTCGATTCACACGGGCGTGGCACACGGGCGTGTCCCTATCGTGAGGAAGTTCAATTTCACTCGAAAAAGGCTACTTAGGGGCTAAGAAAGGCATTCCTAAACTCTATATAAAGACCCTAGGAGGCAACTACAAATGTGTGCTTGATTCCCGCTAAGGGTGCTTTATTCCCGCCAAGACGGGGAGTTAAAGACAGGGAATTACTCGAAGGGAAGCCGATTGATCCATCTCAGAAGCCTGGATCTACATCAAGTCAGAGGATCTCCCTTTAATCCTTCCAGGAGTTTTGGGTTTTCTTATGTTCTGTTAGTTTATATCTTCTGAGATGTTTCTTTTATAATTATGAACTAAAACCCCAAATATCTAAGGGGGATGAAACCTAAGACAAATCTTGTTATTGTTATCTGAGCTGTGTGATAAATATTTGATTTGTTCTTAATTGTGTTTTTAACTCTTAAATTGGTATTTCTGGGATATTGATTTAAGTCAAATGTGCCTATATGGAGGAGCAAAAGTCCCTGCATAGGAGTAGATCCAACACAATTAAGCAGAGTTGATCGCAATCCTAGATATAGGACGATGAAAATCTGCCGGATTAGAGTCAAATCTAATATGGGGAGCCATAAATCGAGTTAATGCAAGACTAGGGGTTTTAACTAGAAAGAGATTTCAGTTAATCAACCTAGGATTAGTTGTTCTTATGCTCGACGGAGGTATTAACATAATTTAGGGATCTCTACGGATCAAATCAAATGAAGAAATCATTTGGTTCAGAGTTAGATAACAAGTGAAGTCTAGGTGGATTCTTCCTTAGGTATTACCTTAATCAATCAGTCTTTCCCAAAAGCAATCTCCCACTTTACGCTTTGTCGTTTCTTTAGTTAGTTTAGTTTAGTTTACAACCAAACCCTCTTTATTTTTAAGCTAGATAATAGAAAGAAAGTCATTACTAGTACTCATAGTTCCTTGGATTCGATATTCCAGTCTTGCCACTAACTATACTACTATTCGATAGGTGCACTTGCCTTTTATCGTGATATTAGTTAGTTTCCAAGTACGATCAGATTTTATTACTTCATCAAATCACAATCAAGTTTTTAGTGCCGTTGCTGGGAACTAAGATATTAGGAACACTTGATTTCTATTACTTTAGCCATTACTATTTTTATTTATTTTCAACCTTATTTTTATTTGTTTTATTTATTTATTTTAATTTTCTTTACCTTTTCCCTTCCAGGTATCTCTAGTTTATGACTAGAAGAAATCTGGGAGGACCACTGCTTTTTGATGACTATTTAGAAGCGACAGTCCATCGAACTCGCTGAGAGATAAGAAGAAGCTTGCAATACCCAGAACAAGGATAAGAAGAAGAGCTAGAACCTACTAAAGAGATGGAAGCCAATCAGGATAATCAGTTACCTCCTGTAGTAGTCGCAAATCCTGTTGAGCAAAATCCTGCTCTGCGTACTATGTATGATTATGCTAGACCTAATTTAGCAGGCACTGAATCTAGCATTGTTAGGCCTACTATTGCTGTAAATAATTTTGAATTGACCTAACACTATTCAAATGATATAGTAATTTGTTCAGTTTGATGGTTTACAGGATGAGGATCCTAACTCGCATCTAGCTAACTTTTTGGAATTATGCGATACATTCAAAATAAATGGCGTTTCTGATGATGCCATTCGTCTTAGGCTATTCCAATGCTCCTTGAGAAACAAGGCTAAACAGTGGTTAAATTCTTTACCACGAGGGACTGAGAAGTTTTAACTTAAGTATTTTCCTCCGGCTAAAATAGCTAAATTGAGGAATGATATTTCTTCTTTTGTGCAGATGGATTTAGAAACACTTTACGATGCTTAGGAGAGATACAAAGATCTCTTGAGAAGGTGCCCTCACCATGGGTTACCTCTGTGGCTACAAGTTCAAACCTTTCACAATGATTTAAATGCCTCAACAAGGCAGATCATTGATGCAGCTGCCGGTGGAACAATCAACAACAAAACAGCCGAAGGAACTTATGAGTTTATAGAAAAGATGTCAATGAATAATTATCAGTGGCAAGTCATGCGACAAAGCTACAGAAAACCACAGGAGTTTTTAATATTGATGCCGTAACTATACTTTCTAATTAGGTAGAACTTTTAAATAAAAATATTGGTAATTTTGTTGGTTCTACGTAGGCACACCCAGTGATGCAGTGTGACTCAATTCAAGGAAACATGTACAATCCCGATTACTCCTCCTATGGACATGGCATGGAAACCGAGCAAGCAAACTATATGGGTAATAATTCTAGACCTTAAAATAACCCTTATAATAACACTTACAATGCAGGTTGGCGGAACCACCCCAATTTTTCATGGGGAGGACAAGAAAATCAAACACAACCACCTTCTCCGAGATTTCAACAGCCATCATTCCAATAAGAGAAAAAGCCGAACCATGAAGAAATGCTCACAAAATTTATTATCGTATCAGAAACCCATTTTCGAAACACCGAAACGGCACTAAAGAACCAGCAAGCATCCATTTAAAGACTCGAAACTCAAATAGGCCAGCTCGCTAAGCTAATTTCTGAAAGACCGTAAGGTGGATTACCGAGCAATACTAAGACTAACCCTAAGGACCAACTTAATGCTATGGATACAATAGATGAGAAAGGGTTAACAAAAACCAACCCAGAGCCATGCAATGAGACTGTGGTAAGTAAAGGTAAGGATGAGGTAAGTTCTAAAGATGCAATTGTCAAAGAGTACAAACCTCATATCTCATACCCAAATGTGTTTAAGAAAGACTGCACAGATGAGCAATTCGGTAAGTTTCTTAAACTCTTAAAGAAATTACATATCAACTTACCGTTTATTGAAGCTCTTTCGCAGATGCCAAATGTTGTTAAGTTTTTAAGAGAGCTCTTGACAAATAAGTGGAAGCTAGATGAGAAATCTCATATAGAGTTGAATGCAGTATGCACAGCCATTTTATAGAATAAGCTACCAAACAAACTAAAAGATCCAGGGAGTTTTACTATTTCTTGTTTACTTGGTAGTTTAGACACCAAAAATGCTTTAGCTGATTTAGGGGCTAGTATTAATGTAATGCGTTATAAATTGTTTAAACAACTAGGTCTTGGAAAACCTAAACGAACTAAGATGAACATCCAATTAGCTGATAAGACCATTAGATTTCCAAAGGGAATAATTGAAGATGTACTTGTCAAAATTGATAAATTTATATTCCAGTTGACTTTGTTGTTTCAGACATTGATGAGGATAGCAATGTACCCTTAATTCTTGGGCGTCCATTTTTAGCAACTGCTAGAACAATAATTGATGTAGGAACAGGTGAGCTTACACTACGTGTAGGTGATGACAAAGTTACTTTACAAATCTGAAACCCGATTAAAATTGTTGATGATAAAAATACTATTTCAAATTCTTGTAAAAAGAATGATCTCACCACCCAACCTTCTATGCAGGATACACTCCACATAAAGGCAACCCAACCACAGAAAGTCCATCCAAGGAAGACGTGCATGAAAAGCGAATGCTTCAGATTAAAGAACTAGACGAGTGGCTGAACTATCAAGAAAAGCCCAAAACATGCCACACCAACCCAGACCATCACCAAGACGACCCTCAGGTAAAAAAGAATCAAATCTAGGTAGGGATAAGGTATTCTTAGGAGAAGACAATCCTCGAATCTTAAATTTAAAGGAACACACAAGTGACACACCTTACTTCACGGTAATGAAAAATCTTTCCCTATGGTACAGTTGAGATAAATCATGAGTCACTTACCACTTTCAAGGTAAATCAAACCCGACTCAAACTTTATTTTGATAATGAAACTGAAAACAGGTTAGAAGAGTTCCAACTCTTCAAACCACCGTGAACGTACAAGCTCGAGCAGAGTTAAGCTTAGACTATAAATAAGCACTTCTCTGGAGGCAACCTGAGCACTGACATAGTAAATTCTTTTATTTTATGTTCTTTAATACATCAACTAACCCTTTTGAATGTAGATTTTTCGAGCCACACGGTCATGCCCACGGGTGTGCCTAAGGTCGTGGGCACACCATGGCAAAACATGGGCTGAGACAAAGAGCCACGGCCGTACGATATGGCCATAGCCGAGCCTGACAAATCAACAACGGGCATGCGACATGTCCATGTCCAAAACCCGTGGCCAATTTTGTTAAAGCAACACGGGCGTGCGACACGCCCGTGCCTAAAGACCATGGTCGAACCTGCTATTTCCAACACGGGCGTGCAACCCCTTACATGGCCGTGGGAGAAGTGAACATCGAAGGACACGGCCGTGCAACACGGTCGTGTGCCCCAACACGCCCTAGGAACACGGGCATGTGACACGAATCCGGCATGCCAAAATCCCCAACTTTCGAACCACACAGGCTAACCTCGAGCCACACGGGCGTGTGCCATGCCCATGTGACCTAAAATCCTATAAAAACAACCCAATATTCACCTTTTTCCTCACCTAAACCCTAAAAACCTCTCAATCTAACTCCCATCCCACCATCTCAAGCACCGCCGCCGGCTTCAATAGCACCACAATGACCGTGCAACCCTCGCTACAATCGTACTCCGCTTTGTAACCACCCATTTAGAATCATGTCATCTTCGAGAAGGAAGAAAGCTGCCGTCCCTACCTCCAAAAAGCGCAAAAGGCCTGGTGGTTCCTCTTCTAGACCCACCGCTGAAGTTCGACATCCCTTCATCCAGTTCTCGCAGAACTCTCAAGAAGAGCTTTTTCAAATATTGCGGGCAAGACCCCTCGGAGTAGGGAGATGCATTGATTGGGCCGCACTAGAGCAAGTCCAACTAGCTAACGAGGTCCAGGCCTTATTAACAACGAACCCGTGAAGCAGTTCTTTCAAATCGTCGAGCCCACCTATCTCGAACTCATCCTCGAGTTATGCTCCACATTCCACCTCCAGACGGTGATAAGCCAACACGATGATCCAGGAACGAAACAATTTCGGCTCGGAGGCCTCATTCGTCAACTCAGTGTACCGGAGTTCGATATAGCACTAGGCCTCTACAATGAGCAATTTGTGGAGGAAGAGGATCTCTCAGAACTCCACTGCCACATCCACATCTCTCCAGTCAACTGCTGGCGCGCCCTAGTCCCTAGCCAACCTATATACGACCCTAGTCGCTCTAAAGTGACCAATCTCGCCCCATCTCTGAGGTACATACATTCCCTACTCGCACACACACTGACAGGCAGACACGAGAGTACTGGCGTCGTAAACACCCATGATGCCTACTTTTTATGGAGCATGGCGCATATTCACATAATTGACCTTACCTACTTCATCGCCCATGCCATCCAACACCAAACGGTACGACACTGTAGCCGCTGATTTCAATGGGCCCATACATCATGCGATTGGCCCGCCATTTTAGCCTACTTAACACCGCAGCCCAAACATCCTCTATACACTGATCGGCCAGATGTCCCCACAGGGCATCCAAACTATGCTACATATGAGGATGATTCAGTGCCGACAAGGGACCAATCGTCCACAGTATCGACTACTCCGGAACACTGAGTAAGAGGGCCTCGAAGACATTACTGATGATGTCCCACCATTGGAGGAGCCACCTACTGAGCCACCACCCCCTCGCTGCCCAGTTCATACAGTAGCTTCATATGCTGACATATCCGAGCTCCTCACACAATTTGAGTAGCAATGTTTTCAACGCTTCGATCACATCGACACTACTCTTCAGCAGATATGCCAGCATCTACACATCTCATCACTGCCCCCACCTCGCGGACCATCTAAGGATTAGAACTTTCTATTCCTCTTATCTTCTTTTTTTATTTGTTTTCTTGATCTTTATTTTTACCTTCTCTTGAACTTTATGTTTCTTTAGAATCTTTAGATTATTCTTTATCTTTATTTAGATCTTTATGTTTATTAAATATTTTAGTTTAATTTTCAATTTTATTTTCATATCGGCTATTCCCTAACGAGGAAATTATGCTTAACTTAAATCCCTAAACACTTATTTATGCTATCGCAGTTTCAAAGGAGCTTTACAGCTCAAATCCATCTGTAATGGGAAAACCCTGCCACAATTGCCGGCTCTTACAATTCCAATATCCGTCTCTACAAAATCATCCAAAATTCAGAGAGTTTCATTTCTCTCCCTATCTTATGATTTTATGCTTCTATTGCTACTAATGTATCTTTGTACATTGAGGGCAATGTACATCTTAAGTGTAGGGGGAAACTTACTTTCAGTCATTGCATTCTCTTCGAACCCCTGAAAAATTTTTACAACTAACATTTTGCATTGTTCTCAAATTTTGAATTATCACTTTCACTCTATGCATGAGTCTCAATCTCCTATTAGGAATTAATTCTGATTGATTTATGATTTTTATTTATATGTTGAGAATTAAGACATAGGTACTTATGCTTTGATTATTCAAACTTTAAAACATTAGGGAATCAAGCATAAGAAGTTGAAATTTTTGAGAATTTAAATTTTTTCTAGGTTATTTTCCTAATTTTAAGTGTTATCTTGAGATTTGAAATTTGCAGGATTGACATCAAAAGCCATAATTCTGGTGAGATTTTTGAGCCTTTTGAGCATACATCCTTTCGTGCTCACGTTCATTGTTACTTTGAGTGAGTCAATACTGATTTGTTATTCTAGAACTTGCTTCGATTATACATGTCGAGACCACATCATTGATTTGATCTACCGAAATGATAAAGGCACCTAGGTTTAACCCACTTACTCCATAAAAGCCTACCTCCATAAATTAACCTCTAGGGAACCCCATTGAGACTAACAACCCATTTTTTGACTTACCTCTAATATTAACCTATAACCCTTTTTTTGTTGAATTCCATTCAATGATTTTGATCCCTATTTTTGTCGAGATTTGAGTTGAATTATTATCTAGCTTTGCTCTCTTTTTCAGTTTGTAAAGTTTGTAATTAAATATTTGATTTGATATAAAAAAATTAGTTATATGCAGTTAATGCGGTTGTAATTCATATTCTAGTTATAGTTCAATATTTTTTTACATATTTCTATAAGCTTCCAGATCCAGAATGATGTCATCATAAGACTTAGCTGTAAAAATATGTTCCAGTCATAGAGATTTTTCTATCTAGATGATTTTTCAATTCAATCTTGATTCTAACCCTCTTTTTCAGCTTGTGAGAACACCCCTAACCAAAGCCCCATTACAACCATCGAAAGACCTTTTGATCGATGTGTCATATCAATCTATAGTGGTGGAGATTTGATTTTCTTACAAGCCTATAGTAATAACTTCTCAGGTTGACTAATGAGTGCTAAATTTTTGAACCCTAAACACTTTGAGTGAATAGAGTGAATCTTTAGTGAGGATGTCAAATCTTGTTGGTTTTGATTGAAAGGTAATTACTTAGGAGAAGGGAGAAAACCTATGTTTCTGTGATAAAATTCTCAACTTAAAGTGTTTGAAACTTTAATGTTCTTCTGATTGAATTTTCATTGTATGATTACTTATGGATTAGTTTGAAACATTATTGATAAGGATTATAGGTTGAGAAGAATGATTCTTAACTGTAAGTTGAGATTTTGCTTGAGGACAAGCAAAAGCTTAAGTGTGGGGGTATTTGATAAATGATAAATTATACATATTTTTACCCCATGCTTAACCCAATTTCTGGATGAATTACCCTTTGATTTATGGACATTGGTGCTCCTAATCCTTTTATTTCATGTTTTATACTTAAGAGAGCATAAGGAAAAGAAAAGAGCAAGAAACGGGCCGAAAACGGGCATATTAGGCCCAATTCAGTAATCAACTCGGCCTGGAGGTTCGCCACACGGCCGTGCCACATGGTTGTGCCACTTTAACAGGCTCAAGCACGGCTTGAGCCTCGATCACACGGGCATGGCACACGGGTGTGTCCTTGTCGTGAGGAAGTTCAATTTCACTCGAAAAAGGCTACTTAGGGGCTAAGAAAGGCATTCCAAAACTCTATATAAAGACCCTAGGAGGCAACTACAAATGTATGCTTGATTCCTGCTAATGGTGGTTTATTCCCGCCAAGACGGGGAGTTAAAGATAGGGAATTACTCGAAGGGAAGCCGATTGATCCATCTCAAAAGCCAGGATCTACATCAAGTCAGAGGATCTCCCTTTAATCCTTCCAGGAGTTTTGGGTTTTCTTATGTTTGGTTGTTTTATATCTTTTGAGATGTTTTCTTTTATAATTATTAACTGAAACCCCAAATATCTAAGGGGGATGAAACCTAAGACAGATCTTATTATTGTTTTCTGAGTTGTGTGATAAATATTTGATTTGTTCTTAATTGTGTTTTTAACTCTTAAATTGATATTTCCGGGATATTGATTTAAGTCGAATGTGCCTATGTGGAGGAGCAAAAGTCTCTGCATAGGAGTAGATCCAACACAATTAAGCGGAGTTGATCGCAATCCTAGACATAGGACGATGAAAATCTGCCAAATTAGAGTCAAATCTAATATGGGGAGCCATAGATCGAGTTAATGCAAGATTAGGGGTTTTAATTAGAAAGAGATTTCAGTTAATCAACCTAGGATTAGTTGTTCTTATCCTCGACGAAGGTATTAACATAATTTAGGGATCTCTACTGATCAAATCAAATGAGGAAATCATCTGGTTCAGAGTTAGATAACAAGTGAAGTCTAGGTGGATTCTTCCTGAGGTATTGCCTTAATCAATCAGTCTTTCCCAAAAACAATCTCCCACTTTACTCTTTTTCGCTTCTTTAGTTAGTTTAGTTTAGTTTACAACCAAACCCTCTTTATTTTTAGGCTAGATAATAGAAAGAAAGTCATTACTAGTACTAATAGTTCCTTGGGTTTGATATTCTGGTCTTGCCACTAACTATACTACTATTTGATAGGTGCACTTGCCTTTTATCGTGATATTAGTTAGTTTCCAGGTACGATCAAATTTTATTACTTCATCAAATCACGATTACAACTTCTTATTGGTTTAATTTGTTTTAGTTTTACTTATCTTATTACCTTTTTACCTTTATAAAATAATACAACATTAACTAAAGAACGACCATAATTGTCCAACAACTATTGATATGGTATATTTACCATTTAAGTCCATCAATTTATATTTCTATAGCTATTTAACATCTTTAGTTAATAGAAACAAGCTTTTGTAGCTTTTACGATTTATTTCCTTTTACTTAATTAACTATCTAAAAATTAAAATTTTCCAACCAAATTTTAATAAGACGCTAATAAATACTCATAATATTAAATAAATAATTTTTATTTTCCAACTATTTAGAATTGTGGTCTCGAAACCACTATTTCTGACACCACTAAAAATAAGTTGTTACACTTTGGGTTTTACCAATGAGGTGTGGAGTTCACATTATACTTCAGACGTACTAATGAGGTGCTAGAAACATTTATATGTACTATTTTAGTTTATACTAAGAGGAGGGGAGTACAATAGACTTTGAATATACCAATAATGCATCGAGTGCCAGTTATATTAGTGTGATGGTTGAATGACTTGTGTACTCGTTTTGAGTTGTGTCTAATTAATTTAAGATTTAAGAAACATAAAATTTTAATGCCAATGAATATTGAATAATATATGTTGATAGTGAAAATTATGTATGAATGCTACAGTATAAAAAGATAGCATGTGAAAGATAGCATGAGAAAGACTATATGATTCAATAATTATGAAACATTTTATATAATCTAATTCAAGTATAATAAAAGGATGATAAACTATGGAATGGTGATTTGAGAGACAACTTACAATTCTACTATATTACCTTTTATAAATAACTTGTCACCAAAGATCCATCAAAGATGACTCCATGATGTTTTCCAAAGATATGGTAAAAAATTAATAAATATTCTTCATACAAACCAAGTTGATTACTAAAGGGCATAATTTTGACTTTTTCAAATTCTTTGGCATCGAAGAGGCAAGATATATTGCAAACAAGTTCAAACAAGACATGAAACCAATTTGAACATGGTGATTCCAAAATCCAATAGACATTAAACCACTATTTTTTTTATGATAGAGAAAACATGATGCACAAATCTATAGTCGTGAAATGTGTTACGTGTATTAAACAGAATTCATTGTTAGAATCAAAGAAATTGATCGATGTTTTTGTTAATTCTAAAATTGTACATTGAATGGAAAAAATGTTTGATTACCACTACAAGAAAATTTTTTAAAGTTAGCAACTTGAGAGATAATTTTAAAAGTGAGAAATTAGAAGGCGTCATTATAAAGAAAATATCAAGAAAACAATTTCTTCTTGAGTTCAAGTGAATAGAATGAAAGAAAGGTTGCTTAAGCTAATATGGGATTGTATATTAAGTTGGTTTGAATTGGTGAAGCTATGAACACATTTAGACTATATGAAATTCAAGTCTACCAAGGTAAAGCTGACGAGACTCCTTCTTCACCTTTGAATATGATAACTTTTCAAAACATTGTTAGTTCATCTTAAAAGGTGGAATTGATGAATCACTCATGAAATATTATAGTTATATTAAAATAACTATGAAGATTTTAACTAATCAATTAAGTCGTATTGAGGAGGTTTTCATCCTCAATTGAAATGGTGTTTAATTCATAATTAGAGTTTTAGAATGCAAAGATATATGGACATTATTTGATTGTTTTTGTCTGAAAAACTATTCTAAGCAATCCATATCTCTAGTGTCATCAAACGCTAAATCAAGCGATTCTATTTATTTAAGGAAAAAAAAAGCTAAGAAAGGTAAAACAATGTTTTCATGTTAGTGATATAGACAAGCAAATATGGGACACATTTAATGAACTATATTTGGGACATAATTGGTGAACATAACAATGAATGAATGGAGTATAGTATTGAGTGTGATCAACTATGCATTAATAAAGGAGAAAATGCTTAGGATTTACATGAAGATAGTTGTCAAGAAACAATGGATATAAAGGAGAGTTTAGAACACCAATATTCAATCGTGACAATTCATGGACCTCTTTAATTAACATCTACCCAAATTCATTAAAAGCCAATACAACCAATGAGGTCTTGACTAAACCCTTAGAGAATGAAAATAAGTATGGCCCTAGAGTAAATGGAGCAAATAGTTATGGGATGACTTAGAGTAGAATTAAAAAGGATAATGATTCATAAATAAAACTGTGATGCCCTGAATAATTTATTTCTGTTTTTGTAAATCCTAACATAAATGAGTATTTGCTTCAGTGGTTAAGTGCTATGTGTGTGTATGAGGTCTTGGGTTCAAGTCCCACTTTTGGGAAATTCTATTATTTTGTATCCTAGCCTTACCCTTACAGGGTAGATTTATGTTATATTGTTTGTAAACTCATATCAGAATGAGCTTGCTAGTTCCAGTAATAAGGAGTTAGGCTTGCGGGAGGTCTAGGTTGTGTGGAAGTAAAATTCTGAGATAGTTGTGAGTTAGTGGGTTAGTTAGTGGGATAATAGGGATTGAGATACTGTGGGGTTTAAATTATATTTTGTTTATTTTTAGTTTTTCCCCCTTTACTCAACTTTTCTTCTTTCTGACGTTAGTTCTTCCCTTTTCCCTTCTTCTCTGTGATTTTTCCTATTTTTGATTCTTCTCTCTATTCTGTTTGACAACTGATTGTTCCAATCATTTGATTTGTTATTTCGGTGGCTTCCCGTCTATTTTGGTAAGCTTTGACGTTTCATCTTGCTCGTTTTCCTTTTCTTTTAGATTTGCATAGTGGTGTGGTTAGGGAAGTTAATTTCCTACAAATCTATTGCGTAGGTGAAGGGGGTGAAGCAGAGAATTTCGCTCAAATGCCTGATTGTGCGTGTGATCGTATTAGTTGGCGGTAAGTGTTTGTGCATTATTGGGTTTAGTTTGGGAATTTGCGAATTGGTTGCTAAATTTGTTGTTGGAATGTTATTTTTTAGGGTTCGGAGATCTCAGGATTACAGTTGCATCAAAATTGAACCAGGTGTGTACCTAAAACATGAGAAAATAAGGTTTGACAAAAGCCAAAAATTGGGTCTGTCGACGCCACACAAGCGTCTAGTCGGCGTATGGCTGGTTGTGTGCGACACATGGTCGTGTGTGTAACGTCCCGAATTTTGGGCTTGGGAGAAATGGGCTCTGTGTATCGGTGAAGATTCAAATTTTTGTGGCCAAGAAAAAAAATTGCAATTTTATGTTTGATTTGTTAATTAAATGATTTGGAGAGTTTGGGGATGTCCGGAAAGTCCTAGACTCATATAGGGACTTTAAGAAAAATTTTAGTTTTAATCATTTAGTGAAGTTGGCGTTTCAAAGAAGGATTTATAAATAATTTCTGGTTAAAGTTGGACGTAAAGAAGCAGGTGGTCGGGTGGCTAGGGGCACTGGTAGCTTGTAAGTGGTCCATTGTTCGAATCTTGGCCATTGCATATTTTCTTTTATTTTCGCATAAAAGGGCATGGTAGCAGGCGTGTAAATCTTACAGATATTTTGGAGTGTTTTGCGACACAAAAAGAGAAGGTGGAAGGGTGGCTAGTAGCGTGCTGGGTAGTTTGAAGGGAGTAGGTTCGAGTCGGCATAAGGGAATAAATTTTTTTTAAAAAAGGTTTAAAAGGAACATGGCACACGGGAAGGAAGATTTATAAGTTGTTGTGGGGCAAATTTGACATGAATGTCGAAGTGGTGTAGTGGCGGAGTGCGTGTGTATAAGGGGCGTAGTTTGGAGGTCACAGGTTCGAGTTGTATAGTAGGTGGAATTTTCTTTTTATTCGTGAATTAAACCGTGGCTCTAGTAGGTAAGGTTTATAATTAATTACGACCCTATTATAGTGTAAAGAAAAACTTGATGCAGTGGCCAGCAGCATGGTTGAAGGCGTAGTGACGGGATGAGGTCTGGAGTTCGAGCCTCACCTGCTCGTGGAAGGTTAAATTTTAGCTGCTCGTGCAAGGTTGGCTGAATTTGGTAAGTGCTGATGGTCAAGCAATGGGAGCTTGAAGCTGCTGTCGGTGAGCAAGTCAAAGTGGTCGAAGGGCATAATTTGGGCTGATTGTTGGCTGCTTTCTAGCTACAAATAAAGGAAATATTTTGATGAAATTTTGGACTGAATGAAGGACTATTTTGGTGACAATCGGTGCTTAGAGATATAATTAATCAAGGATTTAAATTGCTTCCCTTTTTGTTCTTAATTTTGACCGAATGGGAAGGGAATTTTTGGGTACCAAATTAAGGTTTATATGATTGAATTTTTTGGCTGTTGATGAGGAATTTTAATTGATTTCCTTTTTATTCTTCTTAGCTTGACCGACACCATCTTTTTGGCTCAACACAAAAGCCTTTGTGTGCCAAATTAATCGGTTTTGGCATATTCCTTCTTCTTAATTTTCTTATGTGCCTTTCATATCTCTTTTGCTTTCTCTTTGGGTTGTTTTTGTGATCTAGCTTGACCGAATGAAACCATTCTTTGCTCACACAAAAATCTTTGTGCCAATTTTGTTTTTTTTCCTCTTGGAATTTTGCTCTCATTCTTTTGACTCTCAATCAAATGTTTCTCAACTCCATTCGTATGAACTAAAGTTTGCATATTTTGCTTATACCTTTCAAGCACCTTTCTCTTTTCTTTTGATTTTGACAATACCAAATGCAAAGTGGTCACTTTCTCTTCTCTTTGACTTTGCTTAAGCCGAATACACTTTTGGATCACTCACTCTTCTCTTCTTTTTTTGCTTTAGCCGTTCACAATTTGTTTCATATCTAGTGTCATAGCCGACTATTTTCTTCTATCTTTTCTTATCTTTTCTTTAGCCGAATCATCTTGATTTCATAGGGTGAAAGGGTAGATTTTGGTATGTGCTCCCATTTCCTTTTATCATTATCGTTTTTCTCTTTATTGAAGGCTGAATATTCCTACTTGTTATCACTATTTCCTTTTAGTTTCAATAATGGCTGATTGTACCTTTATCTTTATCTTTTCTTTTTCCGTTGTTTTATATAGGTGTAGGCAGAATCTAAGGTGTTGGCTAGAGTCGAACTTTGACTCTTTTTCTTCAAGGACACCTTCTAATCTTAGGTAAGTTATTAAATCATGTGTACTGATTTTGCTAAGAATTTTCGTATTCTCGTACGTGATCAATTTTTCCATCTAAGTGACAACACTGTATTATGCTCGGTTGTGATTAGGAAATATTTTATTAGGCAAACGATTGATTTTGGGGTAAGTAATATTTGGCCGAATGTTCAAAGATTTTTATAGATTTAAAGTAATGTTTTTATAGTTGTTTATGACTAATAAGATGTAAGATTGTTTCAATATACGATCAAGGAGTAAGATTGATTGTAGTAGATAAATTTGGGGAATTTTCAAAGCGATCATGCACACAAGGTGAGGTGGCGTATTTTTTTATTAGTGTGGTAAAAGGTTGACTCTAGATGGCGATTGGCTAACAAGATTTTTGGTTGGACTTTTAGGCTCGGTTTGAAGGGATTAATCTCGCGTATTGCAAACAGGTGTGTTATCACACTTTTATAAAATTGATCATATGGGCGTGCGAATGCTCATATGAGTGATTGAGGCCACGGATTGTGGCCCTACATCAGTAAATAATTTTCATGTGCAATTTCATGGGTTGGGTCGAAACGGGCCGAATGGGCTCGTGGGCCCGCTAATGGGCTTTAGGCTGTATTTAAATCATTGGACTCTTTCACTGCGTGTGTCGCTAGATGACCATGGGTCTACTGATGGGCCTTCACATACTTAGGCTCACACCGATAAATGACTGAAATGCCCCTAAGGGGCAAAATGACCAAAATACCCTTTAGGGGTAAAACGACTGTTTTGACTCTGTATGTTCTGATTAAATTCATATATTATGAAATGCTTTATGTGAGATATCTGTACCATGATAGCATGTCATTTAATATGTTACATTGCATTGGGAATGGGGTTATATTGATGGAAGAAGTGTTATGGCTTATTGCCATCCTGTCTAAAGCCCATGGCCTTCTTGCTTATGGCCCTGTGCCATCCTGTTATGGCTTTAAGCCATCCTGTTAACTTAGTGCTGCAACCAGTGCTAAGCTTGGTGTATTTGGCTGGATGGGTCAATTTATTCCTCACATGGTGTGTTGGTTGGTACGGGCGGTGTGTTGGTTGGACTGGTTGGTTTTCCATTTGCATTTATGCACCTGTCATTGTTACTACATTGGGCTAAGGCCCACCTGACACTGATTCCGTTATGGGCTTGGGCCCATTCTATTTCTGCTTATTGCATATCTAGTTGTTTATTTTATAAGGGGTTACACACTGAGTATTCATATACTCACCCTTTTTAATTTGCTGTACAGGTAATTTCGAGGCATAGGCAATTCGGTATTACGTGGAACTGGAGGCGGCCACACTTCGCTTTTAAACTACTTTTGAATTTTATTTACTTTAATTAAGATTTTATTTTTGGGTTTATATTAAGGCCGCTTTATAAGTTTGTTAAGTTTTGGGATTATTTATTTGCATGTTATTATTTTGCTAGCTTTAAGGCGCGTTTTACAAAATGATTTTTGTTTTCCAAAAACCACGTTTCCACAACAAATGTGAATTCAAACAAAGCTTCCACAACAGATATGTTTTTTTCGAAGTAAACTATTTTTATAACTTAATTAATCAAAGATAGATGGAATGGTGATTTCTTTAAAATTTTCTTTAAGAAGGTTTTCAATGAAAACACAGATTTCTAAAAACACTTCAATGTGACACATCAGACTCGGGTCTAACTTCTAAGCCGGGTTTGGGGTGTTACAGTGTGAGTGTCGAGGATGTGGTCGTGTGCAAGACACAACCGTGTAATGGTGAATGTGTGGCCGTGTGGGCCACACGGACAAGACCAATTTGGGCATGTGGGCCTCACGGGCATGTAGGCCCAAAATTTTAAAATTTTCCTTAGAGTCGCATGGATCGTTTGACTATGGACATATCGTAAGGTTGGTAAGGGCTAATCAAATCCTTTTTCATGTGATATGATATTCTGATAGTCTGATCTGAGTAGGAAATTGATATGTATGTTTGACCATACTGTTTAAGTATGTATGTTATATGTATACAAGCATGTTAACCAAGTTAAATCTATTATTTTCGTATTTGTATTCTGTATTTGTGTTTAGGGTAGGATTTGTATATGCGAAGGAAATGATCTATACGGCGACCTTTCACCTATATTCTATCAGCTTGACTGCACATTATTCTATTATGTGTCGCATCGACACTATATGGTGTGTAGGGATGGGTCAGTATTTTTAACCTCACATGGTGTGATGGGATGGTTGAAGATGGTGTGTAGGGATCGGTGGGTGTTTTTAACCGAACAAGTTGCGATGGGATTGTCAGAGATGGTGTATAGAGGATGGGTGTAGGATTTTGTATATCTGTTCAATTTATCTGATTTTGATATCTGTATCTGTTAAGGACTTAGTTCCAAATCTGTATCTGTCTGCATATGAGATTCTGAGAATGTTGCATGACTATCTCTGTTGGGTTACACGCTGAGTTTACAAAAGCTCACATCTGTTTGTCTATTCTGTTTAGGTAAACCTCAAACATAGGTGGGTCGGTGCAACGGAGGCTCAGCGGTGACCACTTATCAGAAAACTGTTATTTTTGTTATGCTTATGTACTAGTTTTACTTAATTTCTGGTTTTTAAGAGAGTTTTGTAATTTTTGGACTCTCCGGACTTTTGGGACTATTCATTTTGGATTTTTAGTTTGGTTGCTTTTATGTTTTTTTTTAATTATAATAATTGACAAAATTCTAATTTTACGTGAATAAATGTTTTTGAAAATACGAGTGTGGTTTTGATTTAAACAATTTTCAAACTTCCGCTGCGAGATATTTGGTTAACTTTGAAAGACAACATGTAATGGTTTTAGTGATGAATATATAAATGAATATGTCTAGTAAAACCTGGACATTTTTATCTAATAACTATAATGTTTTATAATGTATCATTGGTTTTGAAACCTTTCTTGATAACGCTTCCAAATTCGGACATAATGTCTAGGCTAAGTTTAGGGTGTTACAAAAATAAAAGAAAGTTAAGACTCTTAAAGGGATCAAGTGTAACAACCCAATTTTGACCCTAATCGGAATGGTGGTTTCGGGACCACGAATCCGAGTTGAAAAAAATTTAATTATTAGTTAATTGTGTTCTGAATGTGTGAATTTGGTTGGTGTGAAATTTCCATTTTAAAATTTTATCATTTGAATGCCGATTTAATAAATAGGGCTTAATAGCATAAAATGAAAACTTAGTGATTTATTATGTGATAGTCGAATTGTGATGATTATTATTTTTGGAAGGATTAAGTATGAAATTATACCATTTAAGTAGTAGTGGACGGCATTGGCTTTATGATATGTTATTGCTGAAATAAAAGAAGAAATAAAAGAGAAAAGAAGAAATAAAATAAAAGAAGAAATAAAAGAGAAAAGAACCAAGCTATTTGGCCATTATTGATTCAATTTAAGGTATGTACTTAGTTTGATTTTTGAAAATCTTTGTATTTTTAAGGTTTTAGTTAACTTTATTATCTAGCCCATGAATTAATTTTGCCGATTGATGAATATATTGTGTTCGGTCATTGAGTACTAAGTGTGCGAATAAATCTTTAAAGCTCAAGGATTGAGTCCGATAAGTCTCGATACTATGATATATTATTATATGAAATTAAGTAAATGTGGTTAGTTGTAGATTATTTGAAATGCCATTTGGAGGTATAGTTTGAGTTGAATGAATTGATATGGGAAGATGTTTACAAAAATCATATTGATTGTTAGATGAATGGTAAAAATTGAATCAACTATGTGGATTTGGCATAAGATGTATGTTTTAATAGCTTTGTGTTGGAATATTTGGATAGTACATGAGAATGGAAAATTTTGAATTAGATTCGGCTATGAATTTGAATTGCAAGAAGTGTTTTTATGATTTTTGTATGTGGGTTGGTGTTTAATGAAACCTTACCTATATTATTTGAAATAATTATTAAAAGTATAAATGATAGGTTTAATGAATTGCTTATAACTTACTAAGCTATTAAAGCTTACTTGGTGTTTTTGATTACTCTTGTGATTTGGATTCGTGGTGATCGTTACGTGCTCGAGGATTATCAGTGAAGCTCGTCACACTATCATCGATACTTTGGTACTTTCGAAAGTTTTAGTTTGACTATATGGCATGTATAGACTAAATTATATTAAGTTGAATTTGGGGTTATGTATATAATGAACCATGTGAAAATGGCTAACTTTGAGTTATATGTGGTGTTATTTTGTGAAATGTTTATATAAGTGCTATGATTAAATTATAGGTGATGATCGTGCTTATAGTTTGAACATGTTTTGAAGTTAAGGATTTAACATTTGGCTTATAATAGTTCGGCTTTAGTTTTTATTTAATGATATGGAAATCTTGTGATCTTGAGTAATTGGTATTCGGCAATTTAGTAAAATGAGGTATGAAATTGTTAAACTAATTTTGATTATATGTGAGTTCATGTACATATATAGATATTAATCAAGTTAGTTAATTGGTCCATAAGAGTTCTAGCCGAATGTACTTTGTGTATGTGTTTAGTCAAAAAGGTGATTTATGAATGGCGTAAATAAATGATGTAGTTGTGTATTTGGTTGAGGTTATTAATTTATACAGGTATTCATGGTGTCTTAGCTTAATTTATAATTCTTATCATGTTTGACATGTCTCTTTTGGTAACAGTTATTTCGTAAAATATTATATGAATTAAAAGTGAGGGATTGGACGTGATTATACATTCAGTTTTTAGTAGATGAAATTTTATGACCTTATAAACGTTAAAGCTTGAAGTTGATTATTGGTCAGTAATACCTCATGATGCCATTCTGGCAACGGATAAGGGTTAGGGGTATTACATCAAGATGCATTTTGGCTAAGAGTGACTACTAGAAACTCAAGAAAAAAAACGAGTAAACAAAAGAAAATGATGTGATCACTAATTAATAGAATTTTGTAATGCATTAACGAGTTTTATTTATTTATTTTTATATTCAAATATTTAATAGAATTCTATTCTAAAACATAGAGCTGCATAAAGGATTGGTAAACTCGTCTAATTATCGGAAAAAAAACTGATTTATCTTGAAACCTTTGCTTAGAATTTAGGGTTTAAGGCTTCTAGTATATGCACAATTTTTTTTCAAAACTAATGTTTTTATTAGTTGTAGATTGTACAACTAAGTTACAGAGGGCTTAATTAAGATTTTCTAAAAATTTAAGGGTTTAATTAAAATTTTTAGAACTTTTAGGGGCTTAATGAGAATGTCAAAATGTAACTCCCCAAAATCCTTAATATTTATTTCGTGTGTTTGTGACACAATTATCTGTCTGCTTCAGTGGTTATGTGTTATGGGAGTGTCTGAGAAGTCTTGGGTTCAAGCCTTATCTTGTGCAAAATTTTTGTTTTTAATTGAAAAAAAACCCTATCTTTCGCCAGTAGGCTTATAAGTAAATATTGGTAAAAATATGTCAGAATGGGCTTGTTGGTTTGGTGGTTAAGTGGAGAGCAAAGGAGCAGGAGGTCTGGTGTTCGAGTCCTTACACAAGCAAGGAATTTATTTTTACTGCCTATGCCATGTGGGTAGTAAAGTTTGACCGAAATACTGCAGAGTTTGAGTGGGGTTTAAATTTGGTGGTTGGGGGTAATATGGTAGAGTGATTTTAGGAGAAAATGCTGGGATTTGGAAAGTGGAGTGGTTGGAGAGTTTTGATGAGAGATTTTGGGGATAGGATGAGAGTTGGTTACAAATTGGAGTTGTTTTTTCAAAATTTTGGCTAAGGAATTGTTTTCTCTCCATTCTTTCTTTCTCATTCTTTTTTTTATTTTCTTTACTCTGCAGACTGTTCTTCTGCTAGAGTGCCAAATTTTGCTGAGGGTTCTGCTATTTTCTTTTTCTATGTTTCGACTTTGTTCTTCCCTATGGAAAATGTCTTTTTCTCCTCCCTTGCTAACTCCTTTTTCTTTTTCTCTCCTCTCTATGTCGTTTCTTTACTCTCCATGCGAATGTTGTTCTTCCCCTAAAACCTTTCTTTTGGCTGTCGAAATTTCACCATAATTGCTACGGTTCTTCTTTTTCTCTCTTTCGACCTTGTGTTGTTATACTGTGCTTGTGGCTTCCTTTCTCTTTCGTGTTTTAGTATGTTACTGAAGTGTTTCGTCATGGTTATTTAACTGATCTGTTATTAAGGTTTCGAATTTTGTTTAGGAGTCAATCACGATCTGAGGGTGGCGGTTCGGTACTTTAGCTTGGAGGAAACAACATGTTCCATCGGAGGTAAGGTTGAGATAATTGAAAGACGAATGACTTGATGTACCTTTACTCATTTTTTGTTAATATCACTATTTTTTTGATAACTTTAACTTCGTAGACTTGGTTTTGTACCTAATTAAAATACTATTTGGTGTTGATATCATCTTGATAGTAGGAAATCGTTTTGATTGAGGTCTCTTTTGTGGAGATTTGTCACTTTTGCTCAGAGTTTCAAGGTAGGTATCATGCGTTTGGAATGGAAGTAGATTCGATTTTCTGTTGTTGATGTAATGGTATTAGTTTTAAGCACGACTAATTTTGGTCATGGAATGTCATTGTTGAGGTGTTTTTTGTCTCAGTAGCAGTTGCGTACCAAAAATCATATCAGGGTGTAAACACAACTCTGTAGACTGAAATTGGCGAAAAGCCAAAAAGTGTGAATCGTTAATGCCACAGAGGTGTACGACTGCCAGTGAGGTAGGCCGTGTGACAAATATGAGCGTAGGATCGACAAGGCTGGCCATGTGCGATTAATGGGCTGGGTCGAATTGGGCCATATAGGCCTCATACAGGTGAACCACACGGGCCTGTGGGATTATTAGGCCAGGCCGTGTGATTCACATGGCCAAGGCCAATTTGGGCCTTGTGGGCCACATGGGTGTGTGGGCCCACATTGGCAAATTACTTGGGCCTGTGGGCTCATTTTCACTGTTTGGTTGCAAAGGTTACACGAGTCGCCCGAGTTGACTGTGGATCTGCTATAGGGTCGGTAAGCTTTACCTAGATCCCTAACTGACTGTATGACATTAGAATATATATGACTGTATACTGAGCATGATATTTATACTGTTCTAATTATATGCATGTTTCCATAAGATGACATGTCACGACTGTATGATGCATTGCATGAGGTTGGGATAATATGATTGGAGGAAGTGTACTGTATTGGTAGTTCTGCTGTAAATATTGTTTAGTGCCGCAACCGATGTTAATTTGTAAGTGTAGTGATGGGTGGGTGATTTATTCCCCACTGGAGTGTAGGGTTGAACAGGAGATGGTGTATAACAGTTGGTTGGGTAGGACATGCATTCTGATACTGTTACTGTTACTGATACTGTAATGGGCTAAGGCCCTACTGATTATTGATAATGTGATGGGCTAAGGCCCAAACTAATATTGCTACTATGAAGGGCTTAGGCCCAGTCTGTTACTACTTGCATTTTGATGTATAATTGTATGGGGATTACACACTGAGTTTTTGCAAACTCACCACTTTTGTTTTACTGTACAAGTAATCGCCAGCCATAGGCGGATCGGTGCAGTGAGGGACTCAGAGGTGGCCACACGATCGCATATATTTTTGTACTTGATTATGTTTTTAAGTATTATTATTTGGGGTATTTTTACAGTAATATGGCATTTTTGGATTTTCATGGTTAATTTAAGATTTTTATTGTTTTTACAACTGCTAGTAGTAGAGTTAATTGAGCTTTCAAAATGAATCAACTGCTTTAACAAAATACACTCAGATACATAAATTGATTTAAAAGCTTCCACAATAAGAGACATTTTGAAAATTAACAACATTTTGAAAAAGAATAATTTTATGGTAATGGACAACGTTTTGGAAATGAACGACGCATCCTAGAATTAACGCAAGTTTTTGTAAAGAGAATAAATAAGAAAATAGGTTTTTACGACAACTTATTTATTTCGAAAAATACTACCATGTGACATTGCTGGATTTGGCCATAATGTCTAGGCTGGGTTTGGGGTGTTATACAAACAATTTTGGACGATCTTAGAAAAATTTAAGAGGTTAATGAGAATATTAAAAAGTTTGGGGGCTAATTAAAATTTTTAAAAATTCTAAAGGACTTAATAGCAATTTCTCAAATTTTAGCGGGCCAAGGTCTCTTGGCTCTTATAAGGATCCTCCTTTGGTTTTAGAGTTAGATTGCAAAAACATGAGATTCTTTCTTTGAACATTAAATATGTAAATAATGAAATTAAGATGATTGATTGATTATTGTTTGAACCATAAAACAAGATCCCGTATAAAACTTAGCAAACCATAAACCAAGATCTATTATGTCAAGTCATCAATAATAAATCAAGAACAAAACTAGATGCAGAAGCATACCTGAATCCATCAATTTCTTGAAATCATCAGATTTTATGGTTTTGATCTTTCAAATTAGCACACAAGTAATTCTGAGAAGGTGGCTCTCTCTTTAATAAAGATAGGATATTAGAAAAGTTACATATGTATCAGTTGCATACCATAACCTTAATATATAAGCTTTGCACATTAACCCTAATTTCTAATCGGCCCATCATCAATTAGAAATTAGTTACCATAGTATCTACACATCTTTACCCTATACTTTATTTAATAAATAAAGTCTAATAAACCTTAACCAAATTAGACAACTTTTAATTTGAGCTAATATTTTATGGTAATAAATAATAACATGTAATTATGCTTATTATATATGTGATGTCCATATTTTTCCAACAATCTCTCACTTGGACCACATATATATACAAATTACCTTAAAATTACATGTACCTTACTATCATAACCAAAAGGTATTTTGAAGAATCTTATCCATTAATCAGGTTAACAGAGAACCAAGGAAAATTTTGTGACATATATTGTAACTAAATCCATCCTTGATGATATGTTAACCCTATATATCAAGAAATTCACCTTAGTTCTATGTTAACATAATTAATGGATAAGATTGTTCGGAATACCTTTTGGTTATGATGGTAAGTTTTAAGCTCAAAAGGTTATATAATGATATGTAATTTTAAGGTAATCTATATATATATGTCACGATATAAAGTCAAAGCACATAGATTTAGTTACAATATTGGCCAAGAAATTCAAAATTAGTTACGATATATGACATATATAACTTTGGCACATTAGCTCTAATTTCTAATAAGCCCATCATCAAAAAGAATTTAGTTACTAGAGTATCTACATGTATTTGACCCATACTTTATTTAATAAGTAAAGCCGAATAAACCTTAACCAAATTAGATAACTTTTAATTTGGGCTAATCTATCATGATAGTAAATAATAACATGTAATTACCCTAATTATATATGTGATGTCTATATTTTCCAACAATCTCCCACTTAGACCACATATATATACTAATTACTCTATAATTACATGTCATTATATAACCTTACGAGCTCAAAAGTTTACTGATAAACTGTAATTTATACATGTTTTTACCCATGCTTAGCATAATTTTGGATGAATTATCCCTTGAATTGTGGAATTTGATGCTCCTAATGCTTTAAATTCATGTTTTATGCTTAGATGAGCATAGGAGAATGAAAAGAATGAGAAACGGGCCAAAAACGGAGAAAATTGCCTAGAGTGAGAAATCAACATGGCCTAGAGTTCCTCACACGGGTGCACCACACGCCCGTGCCACATTAGCAGACTTGACACGGCCTGGGCTTGATTCACACGGACGTGTCCCAGTCGTGACGAATTTCAAATTCACGCGGAAAACGCTACTTAGGGGCTAAGAAAGGTATTCCGGAGTCTATATAAACACCTTAGGAGAGGACTTAAAGGGAGAGCCCGACACACAGAGTAGAAGGCAGGGAACTACTCAAGGAAAGCCGATTGATCCATCTCAGAAGCAAGGATCTACATCAAGACTGAAGATCTCCCTTCAATCCTTTCAGGAGTTTTGGGTCTTTATTATGTTTTGTTGTCTTCTTTACTTCGAGATGATTTCCCTTTTTATTATGAACTAAAACCCTAAATACCTACGGGGGATGAAACCTAAGACAAATCTTGTTATTGTTATCTGAATTATATGATAAATATTCGATTTGTTCTTAATTGTGTTTTTTAATTCTTGAGTTGATATTTCAAGATATTAATTCAAGTCAAATGTACTTATTCAGAGGAGCAAAAGTCCCTGTTTAAGAGTAGATCCAACATAATTAAGCAGAGTTGATCACAATCCTAGATATAGGACAACGAAAATTTGCCGAATTAGAGTCAAATCTAATAGGGGGATCCATAGATCGAGTTAATGCAAAACTTAGGGTTTTAATTAGAAAGATATTTCAATTAATCAACCTAGGGTTAGTTGTTCTTATTCTCGACGGAGATATTAACATAATTTAGGGATCTCTACAGATCAAGTCGAATGAAGAAATCGTCTAATTCAGAGTCAAATAACAAGTGAAGTTTAGGTGGATTCTTCCTTGGGTATTGCCTTTATCATTCATTTTTTCCTAAAGTAATTCCCCAATTTACTCTTTGTCGCGTCCTTAGTTTAGTTTAGAATTAATTAGTTTAAACAAACCTCCCTTTATTTCTAGGTTAGATAATAGGAAGAAAGTTATTACTAGTACTTTTAGTTCCTTGGATTCGACAGTTCAGTCTTGCCACTAACTATACTACTATTCGATAGGTGTGCTTGCCTTTTATCGTGATAATAGTTAGTCCCTAGGTATGATCATAAAAATATTATTACTTTATCAAACTCACGATCAAGTTTTTGGTGTCGTTACCGGGGAACTAAGATATTAGGATCACTCTATTTCCATTACTTTATCCATTTTTACTTTTATTGCAATTTATTTTCTATTTTGATTTTTAGGTTTTACTAAAAATTTTTTTTCTCTGATAGGTATCTCTAGTTTATGACTAGAAGAAACCCGTCAGGACCACTATTGTTTGATAGCAATTTAGAAGCCACAATTCGCAGAAACTGGAGAGACATAAGGTGAAGCTTACAGTACCCAGAACAATGACAAAAGAAAGAACCCGAGTCTACTAAAGAGATGGAAGCAAATCAAAATAATCCACTACCTCCTATGGTAGCCGCAGATCTTGTTCCTCGCACTATGTATGATTATGCTAAGCCTAATTTAGCTGGTACTAAATCTAGTATTTTTAGGCCTGCTATTGCTGCAAATAATTTTGAACTGAAACCTAACACTATTCAAATGATTCAACAGTTTGTTCAGTTTGATGGTCTACAGGATGAAGATCCTAACGCACACTTAGCTAACTTTTTGGAATTCATTGACACATTTAAAATCAATGGTGTTTCTGATGACGCCATTCACCTTTGGTTATTTCCCTTCTCCTTGAGAAATAAAGCTAAATAGTGGTTGAACTCTCTACTACGAGGGTCTATCATTACCTGGGAACAAATGACTGAAAAGTTTTTACTTAAATATTTCCCGCCGGTTAAAACAACAAAGCTGAGGAATGATATCTCTTCTTTTGTGCAGATGGATTTAGAGACACTCTACGATGCTTGGGAGAGATACAAGGATTTATTGAGAAGGTGCCCTCACCATGGGATACCTTTGTGGCTACAAGTGCTAACTTTCCACAACGGTTTGAATCCCTCAACAAGATAGATGATCGATGCAGCCGCCGGTGGAACCATAAATAACAAAACACTCGAGGAGGGTTATGGGTTTATAAAGGAGATGTCACTGAATAATTATCAGTGGCAAGTCATGAGGACAAAGCCACAAAAATCTGCTGGTGTTTTTAATGTTGACGCAGCCACAATGCTATCAAATCAGGTAGAGCTCTTAATAAAAAGATTGACGGTTTAGTTGGCTCTACGTAGGTATATCCAGTAATGAGGTGCGATTCAAATGGAGGAGGAATGTACAACACAGATCATTCATCCCACGACCCTAGCACAAAAAACGAACAAGGCAACTGTATGGGTAACAACTCTAGATCTCAAAATAACCCTTATAGTAACCCATATAATGCAGGTTGGAGGAACCACCCCAATTTCTCATGGGGAGGTCAAGGAAATCAAAGACCACTACCCCCTCCAGGCTTCCAACAACCACCTTACCAGCAAGAGAAAAAGTCGAACCTTGAAGAGATGCTCACGAAATTTATCTCTCTATCAGAAACCCATTTTTAGAATACTGAGACGACACTTAAAAATCAGCAAGCATCCATTCAAGGACTTGGAACTCAAATAGGTCAGCTTGCTAAGCTGATCTTTGAAAGACCACAAGGTGGTTTGCCGAGCAACACCGAGACTAACCCTAGGGAGCAACTCCATGCTATCACCATGTCAGATAAAGGAGGGTTAGTTAAAGACAAATAAGAACCAAGTTAGGAACCTGTGGTAAATAAAGGTAAGGGAGGTAAGTCGCAAAGAACCAATCATTAAAAAGTATAAGCCACGTATCCCATACCTGAATGCGACAAGGAGAGACCGCACAGATGAAGAATTTGGTAAATTCCTTAAACTTTTAAAGAAATTACATATTAACTTACCGTTTATTGAAGCTCTTTCGCAGATGCCAAACACGGTTAAATTCTTAAAAGAGCTATTAGCAAACAAACAGAAGCTGGATGATTCGTCGCATGCAGAGCTGAATGTAGTTTGCTCAGCCATTTTGTAGAACAAGCTACCTAGAAAATTAAAAGATCCGGGGAGTTTTACGATTCCTTGTCTAATTGGTAGCTTAGATGTTAAAAATGTCTTGGTTGATTTAGGGGCTAGTATTAACGTAATGCCTTATAAACTGTTTAAACAACTAAGTCTTGGGAAACCCAAACAAACTAGGATGAGCATCCAATTGGCCGATAAAACCATTAGATTTCCTAGGGGTATAATTGAAATATGTGCTTGTTAAAATTGACAAATTTATATTCCCAGTTGATTTCGTTGTTTTAGACATCGATGAGGATAGCGAAGTGCCATTAATTTTAAGGTGACCATTTTTAGCAACTACTAGGACTATCATTGATGTAGGCACAGGCGAACTCACACTTCGCGTAGGCGATGACACAATTACTCTGCAAGCTCGTAATTCTAATAGAACTTTTAATGATAAAGATGTTATTTCGAGTTCTTGTAACAAGAATAATCCCATTGTTCAAACTCCTTTGTAGGATACTTTTAACGAAAGTACAATTAAGCCACATTCAAGATCGTGCTACAACAAGGGAGCAGTCCAGGAAGAGCGAATGTTACGGATTGACGAACTAGACGAGTGGCGAAACTATAACAAGAAGGAAAAGAAAATATGCCACGCCGAACCAAAGCATCACCATGATAACCCTAAGGTAAAGAAAAATCCATTTAAGGTAGGGGATAAGGTATTATTAGAGGAGGAGAACCATCGAATGTCGAATTTAAAGCGTTATATAGGTGACACTCCTCCTTTCACGGTAATGAAAATTTTTCCCTATGGTACAGTCGAGATAACACATAAAGACTTTGACCCCTTCAAGGTAAATTATACTAAAATAAAACTGCACTTTGATAAGATTGATAACAGGAGAGAGGAGCTGCAACTCCTCGAACCACCGTGACCATGTGAAATTAAGGTAAAGTCAAGCTTAGACTCTAAATAAGTGCTTCTCAGGAGGCAACTCGAGCACTAATGTTGTTCATCTCTCTAATTTTAATTTTTAACATCTAAAATCATTCACTGAGTCCTTGAATGCAGGTTTTTCAGAACCACAAGGCCAAGCACACAGGCGTGCCTATGGTCGTGGACATACCACGGGTGGAGACACGGACGTGTGACCCAACCGTGTGAAAATAGGGCAATAATCTTCTCAAGACACAGCTTTCAATAAATTGCCACAGCCGTGCGATGTGGCCGTGGGCGAACCTACTACATCAACACGGGCGTGTGACACGCCCGTGTCCCCACGCCGTGTTTAAAGCTGAGAAATTAGCATTGGTGTTTGACATGCCTGTGCTTGAGACACGTGGTCAAACTTGCTAATTAAACACGGGCGTGTGATATCATACACAGGCGTGGTAGAAGTGAACAACGTAGGACAAGGCCGTTCGACACAGTCGTACAACCCAACCCGCCCAAAGAACATGGGTCTGAGCCAACTATCAACGGCACCAAACCCTAAAATTTTGAATCACATGGGCTGAACGCACGGCACACACGCCCGTGTGACCCTATTTTTATATAAATCCCTCATTATTCACTCATCTTCTTCCATCAAACCCTAGCCACCAACCTCCTTCAGCAGCCGCCGCTCCTCCCTATCGCCACTATTGCCTACAAACTGGCCACCACCCCTCTTCCCTTCTCCTTCACCATTTTACTCCTCTCTTCTTTTTCCCGTCATTAAAAACCCATAAACTATCCTTCCTCCCTTTCCTCCCTCTTCCTTCCCCAACCGCAACCACCCTTGCACCACCACCATTGCCACCGACAGCCCGTGCTCCTTCACCACACCAGTACACAGCCACACACCTCCAAACTCCCATCGATTTCCTCTTTCTCTCACCTTTCTTTTAATTTTTAATTTTATTTTTATGTTTATTTATTTATGTATTTACTTAGTTATCTATTTTCCTCTTATTTGTCATTATTTGCTACTCATATATTTCTCATACTTAAAATCTTTTCACATATCATATCTTGCATTTTTTTCTTTCGTACTATATCACAAGAATTGAATGAATAATCATGCTATTTCAATGGCTACCATTAAAATTGCTCTCAATTGAGTTTTGTTTTAAATTGATTATTTCTTGGATTAGCTGAGACCATTACTTTATCTATGCATTTTTTTTTAAAACTTTCAAGTAGGATTACACTAATATAGGTTGTTTGATGTTCTTGCTAGTTTTCACTCGGCCATTGATTAACTTCCACCAACTTTAGAAATCCTTCAACTATTGGTACCCTCTTGCTCTAATGCCTTAATCTTAACATGTAGGTACCATGTCAAACCTTCTCGGCAAATCCAAAACCGCTGTCCCCGCTTCAAAAAAGGATAAGGGAGCCGGCGCTACCTCGTCTAGTGCCACCACTGAGATTCGACACCTATTCCTCAAATTCCCACAAGGTTCCTAAGAGGAACTATTTCAAATTCTTAGGGCGAGGTAGCTTGGAGTGGGGTGATGTATTAATTGGGCCGCACTAGAGCAGGTCCAGCTAGCAGACGTGATTCGGGCCCTATTATCTACGAATCCATGGGACCAGTTCTTCGAAATCGTCAAGCCCACATACCTCGAGCTCACTTTAGAGCTCTGCTCCACCTTCCACCTATAGACGGTCATGTCCCAGTATGACTATCCTAGAACAGTCCAGTTTCGTATCAGCGGTTTGGTACGCCAACTAAGTGTACCTGAGTTCGATGTCGCCTTAGGCCTATATACCGACAGATTCATGGAGGAAGAAGACCTATCCGAACTCCATCTTCACATCTACTACTCTCCATCAAAATGTTGGAGGGCCCTGGTCCTTACTTCAGCCACCTACGATCCCAGCTACTCTAAGGCGACAACTTTCTCCCCATCATCGCGGTACCTACACGCCATCCTTGCACACACTTTGACAGGTCAACGAGAGAGCACCAGTGCCGTCAACACCCACGACTCCTATTTTCTGTGGAGTATGGCGAACGGGTACGTGTTCAACTTTACCTATTTTATCGCCCTCTCCATTCAACAGTAGACAGAGCGACATTGGAAGAGGGTAATTCTATGGGTCCATATGTGATGTACCTTACGAGACACTTCAGTGTCCTTAACACCACGGCACAATCATCCTCTCTCACTCTTATAGGCCAAATGTCCCCACAGGGCATCCAAAGTATGCTACACATGAAGATGATCGAGCGCCAACGTGGGACCGATCCTCCTCAGTACCATCTAGCTCGATCTACTAGGTAGGAGGACCCAGAGGACATTAGTGATGATGTCCCTCCATCTCACGAGGAGCCACCGTCTCAGCCACCGCCAATTCACCGTCCAGTTCATACGGCTGCTTCACACTCTGACATATCTGAGCGCCTTACACGATTCGAGCAATAGTGTTTTCAGTGCCTTGATCACATTGATGCTAATCTCTAGTAGATTTGTCAGCATCACCATATCTCACCACCGCCCCCACCTCACGAACCATCTGAGGATTAGGACTTTTAAGTCCTCTTATCTTTTTCTTTATTTTCCTTTTTATTTTGTTCTTTCTTTTTATTTTTCCTTTTATTTTTCTTAAGCTTTATTTTTTTATTTATTTAAACTTCAATATTCTAAAAACTTAGCATAGTTTCTTTTGAATATTTTATATCGGCTATTTTTTAACGAGTAACCATGCAAATTTATATTCCCTAAAGTCTTATTGATGATATCACAGTTACACAGAGCCTAAAAGCTCAATAGTACTTTGCCAAATCCAACTTTAATGGGAAAACTACTCGACGACTACCATGTCTTGCTCAACCACGGCTATAGCCACAAAGTTTTTGACACAGCAATTGTAGATAGGCAATCTCTGCAAACTCGGAATACCCTCCTCCAACCTCACTTTTGCCCTAACCTCAAAATCAAGTTTCCACACTTCCAACTCAAGGATACCATCCAATTTTCAGGGAGTTTCACTTCTCTCCCTATCTTATGATTTTATGCTTACATTTTACATAAATCTATCCTTGTACATTGAGGGCAATGTACATCTTAAGTGTGGGGGGGAACTCACTTTCACTTTTTGCATTATTCTCAAATCCCTGAATTTTGTCTTGTCTTTCAAGCCACTTTCTCATATCACTATTAGAATGAATTCTGATTGATTTATGATTTTTATTAATATGTTTAGGATTAAGACATAGATATTTATGCTTTGATTATTTGAACTTTAAGATATTGGAGAATCAAGCATGATAAGTTGAAATTCTTAATTTTTTTCTAGGTTATTCCCCAAATTTAGGTATTATCTTGAAATTTGAAATTTACAGGATTGACATCAAAAGCCATAATTCTAGTGAGAATTTTGAGCCTTTTGAGCATACATCCTTTCATGCTCACTTTTATTGTTGCTTTGAGTGAGTCAATATTAATTTGTTGTTCTAGAACTTGCTTCGATTATGCATGTCAAGACCACACCATTGATTTGATATGTCAAGATGATAAAGGCATTTAGGTTTAACCCACTTACTCCATAAAAGCATACCCTTATAATTAACCATTAGTGAACCCTCTTGAGTTTAACAAACCATTTATTGATTTACCCTTAATATTAACCCATAAACCTATTTTTGATTCTTTGAGAATTTCCCTCACTCTAATTTGATCCCCATTTTTGTCGAGATTTGAGTTGAATGATTATCTAGCTATGTTCTTCCCCTTTATTAGTAAAGTTTAAATATTTGATTTGTTCTTAAAAAAAAACCAGTTGTAATTTAAAATGTTTAGCATATTATCTAGTTATGTACTATGGATCTTAAACGGTGTTATTCGTGAGGAAAAAAGCTCAAATTTGGGAATATATTTCAGTGATAGAGATTTTTCTAGTTAGATGATTTTTTAGTTCAATCTCGATTCTAACCCTCTTTTTCAGCTTGTGACCACACCCCTAATCAAAGCCCCGTTACAACCTTCTAAAGACCTTTTGATTGATGTATCATTTCAATTTATAGTGGCGGAGATTTGATTTTCATGAAAGCTTATAGTAATAACTTTTCATGTTGACTAATGAGTGCTTAATTTCTAAACCCTAAACACTGCGAGTGAATAGAGTGAATCTTTAGTGAGGATTTCAACTCTTTTTGGTTTTGAATTCGAGGTAGTTTCTTAGAAGAGGGGAGAATACTTATGTTTTCTGAGATAAAATTCTCAACTTAGATTGTTTGAGACTTTGATGTTCTTTTAGTTGAATTTTCGATGTATGATTACTCATGGATTGATTCGAAACATTATTGATAAGATTAATAAGTCGAGAAGAATGATTTTTAATTATGAGTTGAGGATTTTGCTTGAGGACAAGCAAAGGATTAAGTATGGGGGTATTTGATAAATCGTAATTTATACATGGTTTTACCCCATGCTTAGCATAATTTTGGTTGAATTATCTCTTGAATTATGGAATTTGATGCTCCTAATCCTTTAAATTCATGTTTTATACTTAGGTGAGCATAGGAGAGTGAAAAGAACAAGAAACGGGCCAAAAATGGAGAAAATAGGCTAGAGTGAGAAATCAACACGGCTTAGAGTTCCTCACACAGGTGCACCATAAGCCTGTGCCACATTAGCAAACTTGAACACGACCTGGGCTCGATTCACACGGGCGTGCCACACGGGCATGTCCCTGTCATGAAGAATTTCAAATTCACGTGGAAAACGCTACTTAAGGGATAAGAAAGGTATTCCGGAGTTTTTATAAACACCCTAGGAGAGGACTTAAACAGAGAGCCCAACACACAAGGTAAAAGGCATGGAACTATTTAAGGAAAGCCGATTGATCCATCTCAGAAGCAAGGATCTACATCAAGACTGAAGATCTCCCTTCAATCCTTTCAGAAGTTTTGGGTCTTCTTTATGTTTTGTTGTCTTCTTTACTTTAAGATTTTTCCCTTTTTATTATGAACTAAACCCCTAAATACCTGAGGGGGATAAAACCTAAGACGAATCTTGTTATTGTTATCTGAATTATATGATAAAGATTCAATTTGTTCTTAATTGTGTTTTTTAATTCTTGAGTTGATATTTCAGGATATTAATTCAAGTCAAATGTGCTTATTCAGAGGAGCAAAAGTCCCTATTTAAGAGTAGATCCAACGCAATTAAGCAGAGTTGATCACAATCCTAGACATGGGATGACGGAAATCTGTCGGATTAGAGTCAAACCTAATAAGGGGATCCATAGATCGAGTTAATGCAAAACTAAGGGTTTTAATTAGAAAGAGATTTCAATTAATCAACCTAGCGTTAGTTGTTCTTATTCTCGACAGAGATATTAACATAATTTAGGGATCTCTACGGATCAAGTCGAATGAAGAAATCATCTAATTCAGAGTTAAATAACAAGTGAAGTTTAGATGGATTCTTCCTTGGGTATTGCCTTTACCATTCAGTTTTTCCTAAAGTAATTCCCCAATTTACTCTTTGTCGCGTCCTTAGTTTAGTTTAGAATTAATTAATTTAAACAAACCTCTCTTTATTTCTAGGCTAGATAATAGGAAGAAAGTTATTACTAGTACTTTTAGTTCCTTGGATTTGACATTTCGGTCTTGCCACTAACTATACTACTATTTGATAGGTGCACTTGCCTTTTATCGTGATAGTAGTTAGTTTTTAGGTATGATCATAAAAATATTATGACTTCATCAAAATCACGATCATTTACTATCTTATCAAAAATGTACTTCAAACAATATTATCCATTAGTGTAACACACCAAACCCGGCCTAGATGTTATGGTCGAATCCGGTGATGTCACATGGAATGGATTTTGAAAATCGAGTTAACTCGACAAAACCATTTTAGTTTATTAGCTCTTGAAAACCAAGTTAAATTGACAAAACCATTTTAGTGTATTAGCTCTTGTTTGCTTTTATCTAGTTAAAAAATGTTTAATCAATTATTCAATTTGCCTTGAACATATCTTATTGTGGAAGCTTTCAAAAACTGTGGTTTTTAAGTAAAAACAATTCAACTTGTGAAAAACCTTTGTTCTAGAAAATCATCGATTTTAGAGTAAACATTTGGTAAAACATGCATAAGACGAATAACAAATTCAAAACCAATAGTTAAAAGTTCTTAGAATCCAGAGAGTCCCAAAAATTACAACTCTTAATTAAAAACCAAACCGTAAATAATACTGAAATTAAGTAAATTTAACAGTTCGTAGTAATGTGGTCACCGTTGAGTCTCTCTACACCAATCTGCCTAAGTCTGTGGATTACCTGTACAGAAAAGACAGAAAAAGGGGTAAGTTTACATAAACTTTGTAACCCAGCAGAATTAGGCATGCAAACATACAGATTATCGAACATCAGATAGATACAAATTTGGCCTAAAACCCATTACAAATACAGATACAGATTCGGGCTTAAGCTCATTCCAGATGCAGATACAGATTCATGCCTAAGCCCATTACACATACATATATAGATATGCAAGTCAGAAATTAGAAATCCTACCCCCATCCTCTACACCATCTCTGACCATCGCTATACACCATATTTTACCGATGCGGCACATAACAGATATAATGCAGCCATGCTGCCAAATAATAAGCGTAAATTGCGTTTCAGAACACTTCCTCCAATATACATCATCCCTTCCCCAATATCAGATGTAGAAATATGCAAATATAGATAATATACTAACATGCTCACATGCTTATAGATAAGTGTACATCGATATCAGATATGCAGATGATAGTGTAAGTGGTCATGCATCAGTAACCTAATCAGATCAGAGTATCAAATAGATAGATCATATAATTTTGGGTTTATTTAGCCATTACCGACCCTATAGTAGGCCCACAGTTGTTTGGGACAACCCGTGCAACCCTAGGGACAAATTTAGATAAATGGGCTCGCATGCTCGTGTGGCCCACATGTCCTGATCAGCCTTGCCCGTGTGGATCACATAGCCTGGCCCAAAATCCACACGCTCGTGTGGCATGCCCATATGGGCCCACATGCCCGTATGGCCCACACGTCCAATTTGGCATAGTCCGTGTGGCTTACACGCCATACTCCTACCATCACACAGTCGTGTCTTGTACACAGCTTGGCCTTCATCGATCATACAGTCGTGTGGCGTCGATAGTGAGGTTTTTCGGCTTTCGTCGATTCCTATTTTTCTATGTTTTGGGTACACACCTAGTTTGTTTTTTATGCAAAAATGCTTCTGAGACCACCAGAACCTAAAATCAACCACATAAACTCCTAAACCAGTTTTTAATTCTCAATTTCATCAAACTAACAAAATCGACAAAAAGCTCAATTCTAGAGTTCATCACTTACCCATTACTTTGAACTGTTCTAGCTACAAATCCATGAGAGGAGAGTCCCACTCTTCTTGATTCACTGCTGCCAAAATCTGTAAAACAACTAGGAAGAAGGAAAATCTACACAAAAACATCATCAACCATTGCCACAGAAACAAACAGAACTTACCCCTTTCATTCATCTATATCGACAGAGAAATCAAGGATTTGATTCGCAGCAATTAAGAACACAATTGGCAAAATTTAGGGAACGAGAAAACATTTGGAAGAAAGTAAGCAAAAGAGATAAAAGTAGAGAGATTTTGAGACCAAAAGGAAAAAACAAAAGATAATTAGGATCCCTTATTTTTCTCCCCACTAACCTAATAACCACCCACTGCTTAGAATCTCATTTTAGCACAAGTGTAACAAAAAGTTGAACAAAAAAATAATACCCTTGCCTACATAGGGACTCAAACACAAGACCTTTAGTGACCAAACACTCAACTTATCCACCAGACCGGCAGGCCCATTTTGATATTAAACAGAAACAAACAAATATAAACTCACTCGCCAAGAACAAGGCTTAATTCCAAAAATAACAAATTTTTGCCAAAGGTAAGGCTTGAACTTGGGACCTCACACACACACCTAGAACACTTAACCGCTGAAGCAAACAGATAATTGTGTCCAAATTTTACAAAAGCTAAAATAATTAATTTGGGGCGTTACAACTGTACCCCCTAAAAGAAATTTTGACCTTGAAATTGACTTGATTAGAACAGTTGAGGATACTACTGACGTATCGAGTCCTCAGATTCCTACGTGGGTTCCTCAGTGCTTTGGTTCCACCATAGCACTTTCACTAGTGGAATGGAATTCCTCCTTAGAACCTTAATGTCTCGCTCTAGAATCTGAATCGGCTCCTCCTCAAAGGTCAACTCTGACCTAACCTCGATATCCTTAACGGAGACTATGTGTGATGGATCAGACTAGTAGAGTCTTAACATCAAAACATGGAATACATCATGAATACGATCCAACTATGGAGGTAGCTCCAACTAGTAAGTAACCGATCTCACTCATTTCAGAATACAATACTACCCAATGAACCTAGGGCTCAGCCTGCCCTTACGACCGAATCTCAAAATCTTCTTCCATGGAGAAACCTTAAGAAATACGAAATCCCCCCATAAAGTACTCAATTTCACACCTCTTTAGATCTGCGTAGGATTTCTGCCTATTAGAAGCCGCTTTCAGACGATCCTGAATCAGTCTAACCTTATCTTCAGTCTTAGAAACTAACTCAGGACCCAAAATCTGATGTTCACCTAATTCTGTCTGACACAGTGCAGTGCGACACTTACAACCATATAGAGCCTCATAAGGTGCCATCTAAATACTAGCCTAGAAGCTGTTATTGTAGGCGAACTCGACTAACAGTAGATAATCCTCCCAACTACCTTAGAAATCAATCACACAACTCTGAAGTATATCCTCCAGTATCTGAATCACCTTCTCAGGTTGACCATCGGTCTGAGGATAGAACACAGTACTGAAGTCCAACCTTGAACCCAAAACCTCGTGCAATTTCTTCTAGAATTAAAAAGTGAAGCAAGGATCTCTATCGGAAATAATCGAGATGGGAACCCCATACAGTCTTCTATCTTAAAAATGTACAACTTCACTAGCTTCTGCAGAGAATAATTAGTTCAAAGTGGAATGAAGTGGGCAGACTTGGTCAATCGATCCACGATGACCCAAACTAAATCCTTCGTTGTGGATGTCAAAGGCAACCCACTAACAAAGTCCATCGTTACTCGTTCACATTTGCATAAGGAAATCTTAACCGACTGTAGCAAACCTGAAGGTAACTAATACTCAATCTTAACTTGCTGGCCCGTCAGACAATGAGTGACAAAATGAGTTACCTTACACTTTAACCATGGCCACTAGTATATCTCACGAAGATCGCGATACATCTTATTGTCGTTGGGATGCATAGCAAAATGGCTACTATGCACCTCCCTCAGAATCGACTGTCCCAAATCAATATCATTCGGCACATAAAATTTGACCTTGGAAACACAGAACACCATCATTATTCAGACCAAAATCCGAAGTGTAGCCACTCTCAACCTGAAAAAATCGACGACCCAATGATTCATTCCTCAACTGTTTTCCTCGAATCTAATCAATCCAAGTCGGCTTAACTTACAACTTAGCCAACAAACTCCCATCATCAAACAGACTAAGAAGAGTAAACATCACCCTCAAATCAGTCATTGCCCTTCGACTCACTGTATCGGCCACCACATTGGCCTTACCAGGATGGTACTCAATCGTATAGTCATAGTCCTTGAGCAGCTTAATCCAGCAACACTGCCTAAGGTTCAACTCTTTCTGGGTAAAGAGATACTTGAGGCTCTTGTGATTAGTGTAGATGATACACCACTCACCATAAAAACAGTGCCTCTAGATTTTCAGTATAAAGACCACTACAACCATCTCGAGATCATGCGTCGGATAGTTTGCCTTGTGTGTCTTAAGCTGGCTAGACACATAAGCCACAACTTTTCCATCTTGCATCAACACACATCCCAAACCGACATGTGATGCATCATTGTATACCACAAACTCTTTACCAAGTTCAGGCTGTACCAGGACAGAAGTCTGAGTCAGAACAAATTTGAGCTTCTCAAAGCTCGATTGCTATGCATCAGTCCAGAGAAACGGAACACCCTTACGCAAAGGCTTAGTCAAAGGCACTGCGATCAAGAAGAATCCTTCCACAAAACACCAATAATAACCCATTAGACCAAGAAAACTGAAGATTTCAGACACATTCTTGGGTTGTTTCCTGTCTAACACAGCCTTAATTTTTCTAAAATTGACTCGGATGCCCTCAATAGAAACTACGTGTCCCAGAAAAGTCACTTCACGTAGCTAGAACTCATACTTGCTGATCATGATCAGATATATTAACACAACCAAATAACATAGATTACGTATGGATATGTAGCATGAAAATTACATGCAATGTGACCTAAAGATGTTTATTTCCAACTGGTCCTCCTTAGCCTTAGTTGGATCAAATTTTACTAAAATTTGAGCATGAATAAACTAAATAAAATTTATTTCTGCAGAAAATAACCTTAAGTTAAAATAATCGAAAATTTTCTATAATAGAAAAGCATTTAAAATTACAAACTCCTACTAAAACTAAATATCCTAGAATGATATTACGCCCATATGAGCAATGTGCTCTTATAAAACCTTGGGTGTAGTCTCTTAGTAAGCGAGTTCGCAATTATGGAGTTTATCCCAAAATACTTTATAAGCACCTAACCACTCTAAACTTTTACTTTAACAACTAAGAACTTAAAGTCTAAGTGCTTTGACTTTGATGTGCTCCTATTGTTATTGGAATAAAAGACTACCAATTATTATCACAATTTGCACCTTAATGACAAAATTTTACGTCAATATTCCATCAAAATCGGAGTTTGTATACTTGATGATCTCTAACTTATCAAACCTCTAATATGTAAGCATGTAACCTTTTGTTCTCTGAATATACCTTATAACCATCTTGGCTACTATCCAATGATCCATACTAGGGTTACTTAAATGTTTGCCTAACATTCCAACTATGTACGCAATATCCAGACACATACATACTTAAACATACATTGGACTCCCAACAATTGATGCATATGGAATCTTTTGCATTTCCTGATTTCAATGTTATTTTTAAGACATTGAGTAAGATTAAATTTGTATCCTTTAGCAATAAGGGTATCACTTGGTCTACAACCTGCATGCTAAACATTTTGAGTACTTTATCAATATATCTCTTTTGTGACAATCTGTGTAACACCCTAAACCCGGCTTGGACGCTATGGTTAATCAATTTCTGATTAAACGGTGACTTCAAAACGGGATGTTCATTTAAAAAAAACATACGACATAGAAGAGATATTTACTTCAAAATGTAATTTCGTTTGAAACACCTAAACTTGGATTAACCTCTTTGTGTATATTGATTTAAACCTTGCGCTATTATCAAAAGTTACTCTCTTTAAAATGTTATTAAAACTTTAAAATCTCATTTGTAGCAGAAACTTCTTTTTAAAACCGTTACGTATTTGCATTTGTTTTGTAAAAACGTTGTTTTTTTTCAAACCCATCTTTTTCCTACATCTAGTAGTTTATATCAAAGCAAATTAAAATCCCAAAATTAAAAATAAAAAACTAGAGAGGCCTTATTACAAGCAAAAACCCAAATATTGAAATCATAAATATTATAAAATACTAAAAATTCTAATTTATCGAGTAGAGTGGCCACCGCTAAGTCCTACGATGCACCGATCCATCTAAGGTTGAGGATTTTCTGTACAGTAAAAACATAGGGTGAGTTTATGAAAACTCAATGTGTAATTCCCCAAATATATAAACAAACAAAATGTAATAGAACACACTGGGCCTAAGCCTTTTTACAGTAACATATCAATTGGGCCTTAGCCCATACCAGTATCAGTCAGTTGGGCTTTAGCCTATAACGGCATCAGAAATCAAAATGCACGATGCATATAATCCCAACCAACCCTACACACCATCTCCTATCCAACCCTGCACTCCTGTGGGGAATAAATCGACCCACCCATCCCTAAACTTTAGTGTTAGCACTGGTTGTGACACTAACCAGTATTGCAGTAAACTATCAATAATATAAGTAGCTTAAAGCCATCAGCAGGTCCACAGTCATCTTATGCGACCCGTGCGACCTTATCAGTCCACAATTGTCTTGTGCACCGTACGACTTTATCAGTACAATACACTTCCTCCAAAATAATAATCCCATCCTCATGCTACATGTCATGCATCGAATCATATTACCATACATGGATGCAACATAAATACGACGTGGCATGCTCAAATACAGTCATATACAAAATAAGGGCAAAATAGTCATTTGTCACAAAGGAGTATAACAGTCATTTTACTTTATAGAGGCATATCAGTCATTTTACCCTACAGGGGTATATCAGTCATTTTACCCCATGAGGGATATTCTGATAATTTTATCCTATGGGGGTATTTTAGTCATTTTACCCAATGGGGGTATATCGGTCATTTTACCCTATAGAGGTATTTCAGTCATTTTACCCTATGGGGGTATTTTGGTCATTTTACCCTATGGGGGTATTTCGGTTATTTTACCTTATTAGGGTATTTTGGTCATTTTATCTTATGGGGTATTTCAATCATTTTACCCTATCGGGATGTTCCAGTTATTTTACCCTACGTGGGTATATCGGTCATTTCACCAAATCAAGGTCTAGGTATACTTGCAACCCATCAGAAGGCCTACAAGCCCATTGGGCCCATACGGCCCAATCCAGCTCAACTAAGCCCAAAACAGCCTAAGCCCATGAGTTCACTCATTGTAACGCCCCAGAAATCCCGAGAACTTTTAATTTTGCATGATGTGATGTGGGTTGTATGTTAGAACGGTTTGGGTGGTGATTTTGAGGTATTATAGGGTTTCTATGAAGTCTTGGGTTCAAGTTAGGCCATAGGAAAATTTTGATATTTGACCTTAGGGAAGCCCTGACCTTAAGTGGTAGGGTTTATAAATAAATGCAGAGGAGATAAGACACAAATCAGCTTGTGGTGAAGTGGCTAAATGACACCACATGGGGAGCAGGAAGGTGGCGTCACTGGGAGGCTAGGGATCCAAGGTTCGAGCATGGCTTGGTGTAATAAGGGGATATTATTTTGCACTTGTGCCGTGTAGGTGTGGAAGTAGAGTTAAACTCTTCATGAAAGAAATTTGAATCGGTCTTAAAATTTGAAAGAGTGTTGAAGAGTAAATTAAGGCATGATAAGGGGAGGAAGTTTAAAAGATAAGAGATGAGCGAGAGTTGGAGTTAGGGTGGTAATTGTGAGGTTAAATTCGGCTAGGGGTTGAGTAAGTGCCAATTTTAGGTTTTAAGAAGTAGCTATTACTAAATTCACATTTGAATTTTTAGCATTTGGGGTATACTTTTTTTTTGCCAATATTAAAGCTCTCTTTTTGGTTGGAAAATACTGTCGAAATTGCACCAAAGGTGACCTTTTGTGCATTTTTTTTGTTCTTACCCTTTCTTCATAGCTGAATATTTCTACTTCTTCTTTTCTTGATTCTTTCACTCTTTTTGTTTCATCAAGCCGAGTACATCAACCTTTTTTCCCTCAAACCATTTGCACTCTCTTCTTTTTATTCTTTTCTACTTTCTAGTCAAAAGTAAAATCTTTTCCATTTCTTTTAGGGATTGACCGATTGTTTCTACCACCTTGGTCGATCCATTCTTTTCTTTTCATCTTGTCGACTAGTACTTAGACGCATTTTCCAACTCTCGGTTTGCCTAAATTACTTCTCAATTTCCCTCTCCTTTTCTTTTGTCAAGATCGGATACCCCCACTTCAAGGTTGCGATTAAGGCAATGGACCATTTGTGTTAAGTATTCAAGTAGGGTTCGTTAGCAAGTAAGTGGGGGGCGTCACTTTGCCTTATATGGCGTTCGATAAATCTTTAAGTGTGGATTTTACCATATATTTTGTAGATCTCATTAGTTAAATGTTGGTAATATAGATCTTGGAGTCAATTGTGGCTAGTAAATAAGTGAAGGGGTGGTAAGGCGAAATCGTTCAAGGTAAGGGATGTGTATGGTTTCTGTTTTTGGTAAAGAAGAAGATGTTTACTAAACAAGGGATTAACTTTTAGCTTGACTGATTATAGGTTGGAGATTGTTGGTCTTGGGTGCTGATTCTCAAAAAGGTGTATACATACACCGTACACACAACGAATCGGCAAATGCCAAAATCTTGAAAAGCCGAAAAGCCGAAAAGCTGAAAAGCTGAAAGGTTGGCGCCAGCAAACACATGAGCGTGCAAACACTCGTGTGGAAATACCGATACAACGACTGAAGCCCCGGGAGCGATCTCGTGGTCTTGGGCCACTTTTGGCCAACTGGGCCAAAATGGGCCAAATGGGTCCGATGGGTCTTAGGCCCATCGCGAGTAAAATTATTGAAATAGTAGATTTTGACGTGCCAGATGACTAACTTCATGTGTTAGAGTGGATTTGACCCTAATGGGCCATTTGAGCATTTGGGCCCGTTTAGGCTAGGTATTGGGCTTTTGGGCCCTAATAAAAATGTATAACCCGAGTAAGATATCTGGGAATATTTTGAATGAAATTGGATAATGGGCCATAGTGTGAACTGAGGCCTACGATAAGATATAACTGATATGCCTTAAGTGTAAAATGACAAATATGCCCGTGAGGGCAAAATGACTAAAATGCCCATATATGATATAAGTACGATTTGTATGTCAAATGTGTATTATGATGTATTCATGTGATTATATGCTGCATATGGGCTGGGTTATGATTGGAGGAAGTGTATATGAGGGTCACACAGTTGCTTGACGACTGTGGATCCAACGAAGGCTTTTTAAGCCACAAGCAACTCTATTGCAACGATAAGTAGTGCCACAACTAGTGCTACAATGGATACTAGCAGCTCTGCTGCAACGATGAGTAGTGTCGCAACCGGTGCTACAACGGATACTAGCAGCTCTACTTCAATGATGAGTAGTGCCACAACCGGTACTACAACGGATACTAGTAGCTCTGCTGCAACGATAAGTGGTGCCACAACCGGTGTCATAACCGGTGTATACGGATGGGTGGATCAAGTATCTCCCTACAGGAGTGTAGGGTTGCAAGGGGGTGTATAGGGTTGGTTATGGGTAACTGCATATGGCATGATCATCTTGATATTTGTATCATGGGCTCGAGGCCAACTGAGGCTATCATGGGCTAAGGCCTAAAGGCCAATGTTAGTATGATATGGGCTCAAGCCCAATTGAGGCCACTATGGGCTAAGGCCCAGAGGCCACTGTTAATGAATAGGGCTTAGGCCCAAATTGTTATTGCATGATTTGTGTTCTCAAAGGCCGTACACACTGAGTTTTCGAAAACTTACTCCCTTTCTTTAATTTTGTAGGTGACCCTCAGTAAGCGGTTCGACGTGGGAAGGGACTTGGAGGTGGCCACACTGTAATTTACTTTAATAATTAGTAGTCTTAATTATTTTATCTTTAGTTTTATTAATGGGTTGTAATAAGGCCTCTATCTTCTGGTTTGATTTTATATTTGGATTTTATTTTATTATCTTTTTTAGAACTGCTTAAATTTTCAAACTTAAACATGTTTTTTAAATCAAATAACATTTTGAAGTCAACATAAAGTTTTAGGAATGTTTTCTTTAAACATGATATGCAAACTCGGGTTTTCAACTATCAAACTCGAAGCTTTTATTTAAACTCACTTGAACTTTTAATTCAGCAAACATTCTAATAAAATCGTTTTATACTAAATTATTTTTTTCTAATGAAACTGTTTTGAAAGTAAACCCTTATTCGGATCACGAACGGATGATTGTTTCCAAAGTCTTTCAAGCATACGATTTATACGAGTCACCCTTCAATGTGACATCACTGGATTCGGCCATAACGTCTGGGGCGGGTTTGGGGTGTTACATTTAGTGGTATCAGAGTCCAGTTGCAAAGCTCAGGCTGTGAAATGGGCCTTATTATTTGGGTTTAAAAGTTTTTTTTTGAAATGACGAAAGTGTTTTGAAGGTTTTCAATGTGTGGCACACCGAGCCTCCGACGTTAAGCCAAGTAAGTACCTATACTACCAAATTATTTAAAACTATTATACTATAGACTATTCTAGTTAGAAGATTACTAAGACACTCTTTAGCTAGAGGAAGACTGAAACCATAGAAAAACTGAAACTATAAAGGACTACGACTGCGACAAACAACTCTCAAACTACTATATACATAAAACTTCTGCTTACTTACTGAGAATATAAACTAAATGTCATAAAACTACTTAATCTAGATAATACATAAAGCAACAATGAGCGCTAGAAGAGGTGTGAGAGGCCGCGGCGGAGGCTGTGGAAGCGTTAGGGCTGGGTCATCAGCATCGGGCCACATGCACAATGTTGGAATAGAGGAGGCTCCGGCCTATCCAATAGCTGAGACAAGACTGTATGATCAGGTCGCTATAGATGACGCTTTGTCGCTGATATGCATGATATGAAGTAATAAAATTTATAATAATGATCATACCTAAAAACTAACTAATATCACGATTTTAAGGCAAGCGCACCTATCGAACAATAGTATAGTTTAGCGGCAAGACCGAGTTATCGTACCCAAGGGAACCAAAAGTACTAGTACTAACTTCCTTTCTATTATCTAGCCTAAAAATAAAAGAGGTTTTTATGCAACTAAACTAATTCTAAAACTAAACTATGAATACACAAAAAGTAAATTGGGGAAAAACTCTTTAGGAAAAACTGATTGATTTGGGCAATACTCAAGGGAGAATCCACCTAGGCTTCACTTGTTATCAACTCTTGAACTAGACAGTTTATTCACTTGACTTGATCTGTGGAAATCCCTAATTTATGTTAATACCTCCGTCGAGGATAAGAACAACTAATCCTAGGTTGATTAACCGAAATCTTTTTCTAGTTAAAACCCCTAGTCTCGCATTAACTCGATCTATGGAATCCCTTATTAGGTTTGACCCTAATCCGGCAGATTTATGTCGCCCTATGTCTAGGGTTGCATGCAACTCCACTTAATTATGTTGGATCTACTCCTATGCAGGGACTTTTGCTCCTCTACACAAGCACATTCGACTTAAATCAATATCCCGGAAATATCAATTTAAGAGTTAAAAACACAATTAAGAACAAATCAAATATTTATCATATAATTTAGGAGAAAATAATAACAAGATCTATCATAGGTTTCATCCTCCTCAAGTATTTGGGGGATTTAGTTTATAATTAATAAAAAAAATATCTCAGAAGAATTAAAATAGCAACACATAAAGAACCCAAAAACCCCTAAAGGATTAAAGGGAGATCCTCTGTCTTGATGTAGAATTCAGCTTCTGAGATGAATCAATCGGCTTCCCTTAGAGTAATTTCTTGCTTCCATTCTCTGTGTTGGCAGCTCTTGTGGAGAGAAAAGTATTCCCTTAGTGGGAAATAAACACACCCTTGAAGTTGCCTCTTAGGGTCTTTATATAGAGTTTAGAATGGCTTTCTTAGCCCCTAAGTATCCTTTTTTCGAGTGAAATTGAGCTTCCTCACGACAGGGGCACTCTCTTGTACCACGTCCGTGTGGATCGACAAGAGGCTGTGTGCGGGCCTATTAATGGTGGCATGGCCGTGTGGTCTGGCCGTGCTTGTCGGGGTTGGGCCGTGTTAGACTTTATGTGGCACGACCATGTGCCACGGCTGTGTGGTGAATCCCTAGGCCGTGTTGTTTTCTCACTTTTGGCCATTTTCTCTGTTTTCAACCCGTTTTTTGTTCTTTTCTCTTCCTTATGCTCTCCTGAGTATAAAATATGAAATAGAAGGATTAAGTGCACCAATTTCCACAAATTCAATGATAATTCATCCAGAAATTAGGCTAAACATGAGGTAAAAATATGTATAATTTATCGTTTATCAAATACCCCCACACTTAAGCCTTTGCTTGTCCTCAAGCAAAATCTCAACCCACAATCAAGAATCATTCTTCTCAATTCACAATCTCTATCAATAATGTTTCGAACTAATTCACAAGTATTCATACAATGAAAATTCAATCAGAAGAACATTAAAGATTCAATCATTCTAAGTTGAGAATTTTATCACAGAAACATAGGTTTTCTCCTTTCTCCTAAGTAATTATCTCTCAATCAAAATCAACAAGAATTGACATCCTTACTAAAGATTCACTCTATCCACTCAAAGTGTTTAGGGTTCAAGAATTAAGCACTCTCTAGTCAATCCTAAAAAGTTATTACCATAGGCTCGTAAGAAAATCAAATCTCCACCACTACAGATTGATATGACACATCGATCAAAAGGTCTTTCAATGGTTGTAATGGGGTTTTGGTTAGGGGTGTTGTCACAAACTGAAAAAAGAAAGGGTTAAAATCGAGATTGAATTGAAAGATCATTTAGCTAGAAAAATCTCTATTACTGGAACATATTCCTAGAGCTAAGCCTTATGATGACACCGTTCTGGATTTGGGAGCTTGTAGAAATATGAAAAAACTATTGAACTATTACAGATTACAACTGAATTAACTGTATATACATTTTTTTTGTTGTTTTTTTTTTAAGAAATAAATCAAATACAATACTTTGAATATTGACAAACTTTACAACTGAAAAAAAGAACAAAGTTAGATAATAATTTAACTCAAATCTCGACAAAATAGGGATCAAAATAATTGAATGCAATTCAACAAAAACGGGTTATAGGTTAATAGTAGGGGTGAGTCAAAGAATGGGTTGTTAGGCTCAATGGGGTTCACTAGGGGTCAATTTATGGAGGTAGGCTTTTATGGAGTAAGTGGGTTAAACCTAGGTGCCTTTATCATTTCGGTGTATCAAATCAATGATGTGGTCTCGATATGTATAATCGGAGCAAGTTCTAGAATAACAAATCAATATTAACTCATTCAAAGCAACAATAAAAGTGAGCACGAAAGGATGTATGCTCAAAAGGCTCAAAGATCTCACCAAAATTGTGGCTTTTGATGTCAATCCTGCGAATTTCAAATCTCAAGATAACATTTAAAATTAGGGAAAATAACCTAGAAAAAATTTAAATTCTCAAAAATTTCAACTTATCATGCTTGAGTGCCTAGTGTTTTAAAGTTTGAATAATCAAAGTATAAGCACCTATGTCTTAATTCTCAACATATCAATAAGAATCATAAATGAATCAGAATTAATTTCTAATATGAGATTGAAGATAATGCAAAGAGTGACAGTGATAATTCAAAATTTTGAGAATAATGCAAAATGTTAGTTTGAAAATTTTTTAGGGGTTTCAAAGAGAATGCAATAACTGAAAGTAAGCTTCAGAGGTTTCAAAGAGAATGCAATAACTGAAAGTAAGTTCCCCTCCCCACACTTAAGATGTACATTGCCCTCAATGTACAAATATAACATTAATAGCAAAAGAAACACAAGATCATGAGTTGGGGAGAGAAGTAAAACTCCCTAAATATTGGATGGAACCCTCGAATTGTGAAAGTTGTCTTGGAGGAAGGAATACTTGAAGCTCATGGTTTTGAAACTGCGATAGCACTTAAGGGATTTTAGGTATATCAGGATTAGAACAATTACTCGTGAGGAAATAACCGATGTAAAAAAAACTAAAATAACATAAACTAGTTCTGAGAATACTAAAATTCAAATAATAAAAAATAGAAAATAAAATAAAATAGAAAAAATAAAAATCCTAGGGATTTTGGCGCGCCTGGCTCGAGACACACGCCCGTGTTGCAAAGGCGTGTTGAGGCACACGGTCGTGTTGCACGACCGTGTCCTTCGATGTTCGCTTCTCCCACAGCCGTGTATGGGGTCACACGCCCGTGTCTAATTTGATAGGCTCGACCACGGCTTGGGGACACCGGCGTTCGCACGCTTGTGTAGGAATTGACAGTGTTGGCCACGGCCATATCGCACAGCCGTGGCTATTTATTATAGCCCGTGTCTTAGGGAAAATTTTACCCTACTTGTACATGGCCAAGTTGCACGGCTGTGTCTCTGCTTATAGTGTCCACACGGCCTTAGGCACGCCCGTGGGGATGGCTGTGTGGCTCTAAAAATCCTGCATTCAAAGGGTTAGTTGATGTATTTAGAAAGCTGAAAGAAAATTATTTACTAAGTCAGTGCTCTCGACTTTGCTCGAGCTTGTACGCTCACGGTGGTTTGAAGAGGTGATACTCTTCTGTCCTGCTTACAATTTAATTATCAACGTAAGATTTGAGTCGAGTGTGATTTACCTTGAAAATGCCGAGTGACTCATGTTTTATCTCGACTGTACCATAGGGAAAGATTTTCATTACCGTGAAGTAAGGTGTATCACTTGTATGCTCTTTTGAATTCAATGTTCGAAGATCGTCTTCCCCTAAGATTACCTTATCCCCTACCTTAAATTGATTCCTTTGTACCTGAGGGTCGTCTTGGTGATGCTCTGGGTTGGTGTGGCATATTTTGGGCTTTTCGTGATAGTTCTGCCACTTATCTAGTTCCTTAATCTGAAGCATTCGCTTTTCAGGTGCATCGCCCTTGGATGGACTTGTTTGTGATTGGGTTGCCTTTATGTGGAGTGTATCCTGCACAGAAGGTTGGGTGGTGAGTTCAGTGTTTTTACAAGGACTCGTGACTATATTATTATCAACAGTCTTAATCAAGTTTCGAGCTTGGAAAGTAACTTTGTCATCACCTACACATAATGTAAGTTCACCTGTTCCTAAATCAATTATTGTTCTGGCAGTTGCTAAAAAGGGTTGCCCCAGAATTAAAGGTACATTGTTATCCTCATCAATGTCTAAAACAACAAAGTCAACTAGGAATATAAATTTATCAATTTTGACAAGCACATATTCAACTATTCCCTTCGGAAACCTAATAGTTTTATCAGCCAGTTGAATGCTCATATTGGTTTGCTTAGGTTTTTCAATACCTAGTTGTTTAAACAGTTTATAAGGCATGACATTTATACTAGCCCCTAAATCAGCTAAAGTATTTTTGGTGTCTAGGCTACCAAATAAATAAGGAATAGTAAAACTCCCTGGATCTTTTAGTTTGTTGGGTAGCTTATTCTGTACAATGGCCGAGCATACTACATTCAGCTCCTCTTGAGATTTCTCATCTAGCTTCCGCTTGTTTATCAATAGCTCTCTTAAAAACTTAGCGGCATTTGGCATCTGTGACAGAGCTTTAATAAACGGTAAGTTAATGTGTAATTTTGTTAAGAGTTTAAAAAACTTACCAAATTGCTCATCTGTGCAGTCTTTCTTTAATGCATTTGGGTATGGGATACGTGGTTTACACTCTTTGACAATTTCATCTTTGTAACTTACCGCATTCTTTCTGTTACTTACCACAGGCTTCTTGTATGGCTTTGGGTTGGTTTTGGTTAACCGCTCATCATCTATTGTATCTACGGCATTGAGTTGCTCCTTAGGGTTAGTCTCAGCATTCCTTGGAAACCCACCTTGCGGTCTTTCAGAGATTAGCTTAGCGAGTTGGCCTATTTGAGTTTCAAGTCCTTGAATGGATGCTTGCTGGTTCCTCAGTGCCGTTTCGGCGTTTGGAAACGTGTTTCTGACACGGCCATAAAATTTGTGAACATCTCTTCAAGGTTCGGCTTTTTCTCCTGCTGTGGTGGTGGCTGTTGAAATCCCGAAAGAGGCTGTTGTCTTTGATTTCCTTTCGTCCCCATGAAAAATTGGGGTGGTTCCACCAACCTGCATTGTAAGTATTACTATAAGGATTATTCTGAGGTCTAGAATTGTTACCGATATAGTTGGTTTGCTGGGTTTCTATGCCATGTCCATAAGAGGAGTAATCTGAATTGAACATATTTCCCTAGGTTACGTCACACTGCATAACTGGGTGTGCCTACGCAGAACCAACAAAATTATCAGTCTTTTTATTTAAAAGTTCTACCTGATTTGAAAGCATAGTGACAGCATCAATATTAAAAACTCCTGCAGCTTTCTGTGGCTTTGTTCGCATAACTTGCCACTGATAGTTATTCAGTGACATCTCATCTATAAATTCGTAGGCTGCTTCTAGTGTTTTGTTATTGATTGTTCCTCCTACGGCTGAATCGATCATTTGCCTCGTTGATTGACTCAAACTGTTGTGAAAGGTTTGAACTTGTAACCACAAAGGTAACCCGTGGTGAGGGCACATTTTCAGCAGATCTTTGTATCTCTCCCAGGCATCATAAAGTGTCTCTAGATCCATCTGCACAAAAGAAGAGATATCGTTTTGTCATTTAGCTGTTTTAGTTGGAGGAAAATATTTAAGTAAAAATTTCTTTGTCATCTGTTCCCAAGTAGTGATTGATCCTCGTGGTAAAGAATTTAACCACTGTTTGGCTTTATTCCCTAGGGAAAAAGGAAATAATCGAAGGCGAATGGCATCATCAGAAACGCCATTTATTTTAAAGGTATCACAAAGTTCCAAAAAGTTGGCTATGTGTGAATTTGGATCTTCATCCTGTAAACCATCAAACTGCACAAATTGATGTATCATCTGAATAGTGTTAGGTTTTAATTCAAATATATTTGCAGCAATAGTAGGTCTAATAATACTAGATTGAGCACCAGCCAAACTAGGTTTAGCATAATCATACATAGTTCGAGGAGCATCATCTTGGTTCACTAGTTGCGCGGCTATCACGGGAGGTGGTAGATTGTCCTGATTTGCTTCCATCTCTTCCGTAGGTTCTGGCTCTTGTTTTTGTCCTTGTTCTGAATAATGTAGCTTTGTCTGATCTCTCTACGAGTTCTGCGCTGGGTTGTTTCTAGTCATAAACTACAGATACTTAGAAGAAGAAAAAAAAGGAAAATTAAAATAAAATAAAAATAAATAAAAACCAAAAATAAATAAATATAGTAATGGCTAAAGTAATAGAAATCGAGTTTTCTTAATATTTCAGTTCCCTGGCAACGACGCCAAAAACTTGATATGCGTGATATGAAGTAATAAAATTTATAATAATGATCGTACCCAAAAACTAACTAATATCACGATTTTAAGGCAAGCGCACCTATCGAACAGTAGTATAGTTTAGCGGCAAGACTTAGTTATCGTACCCAAGGGAACCAAAAGTACTGGTACTAACTTCCTTTCTATTATCTAGCCTAAAAATAAAAGAGGTTTTTATGCAACTAAACTAATTCTAAAACTAAACTATGAATACACAAAAATTAAATTGGGGAAAAACTCTTTAGGAAAAACTGATTGATTTGGGCAATACTCAAGGGAGAATCCACCTAGACTTCACTTGTTATCAACTCTTGAACTAGACGATTTATTTACTTGACTTGATCTGTAGAAATCCCTAATTTATGTTAATACCTCCGTCGAGGATAAGAACAACTAATCCTAAGTTGATTAACTGAAATCTCTTTCTAGTTAAAACCCCTAGTCTCGCATCAACTCGATCTATGGATTCCCTTATTAGGTTTGACCCTAATCCAGCAGATTTATGTCACCCTATGTCTAGGGTTGCATGCAACTCCGCTTAATTATGTTGGATCTACTCCTATGCAGGGACTTTTGCTCCTCTACACAAGCACATTCGACTTAAATCAATATCCCAGAAATATCAATTTAAGAGTTAAAAACACAATTAAGAACAAATCAAATATTTATCATATAATTCAAGAGAAAATAATAACAAGATCTGTCTTAGGTTTCATCCCCCTCAAAGTATTTGGGGAATTTAGTCCATAATTAATAAAAAAAATATCTCAGAACAATTAAAATAGCAACACATAAAAAACCCAAAAACCCCTAAAGGATTGAAGGGAGATCCTCTGTCTTGATGTAGAATTCAGCTTCTATGATGAATCAATCGGCTTCCCTTGGAGTAATCCCTTGCTTTCACTCTCTGTGTTGGCAGAAATACGACACTCTCTTATGGAGAGAAAAGTATTCCCTTAGCGAGAAATAAGCACACCCTTGAAGTTGCCTCCTAGGGTCTTTATATAGAGTTTAGAATGGCTTTCTTAGCCCCTAAGTATCCTTTTTTGAGTGAAATTGAACTTCCTCACTACAGGGACACGCCCATGTGCCACGCCTGTGTGGATCGACAAGAGGCCGTGTGCGGGCCTGTTGATGGTGGCACGGCTGTGTGGTTTGGCCGTGCTTATCGGGGTTGGGCCGTGTTGGACTTTACGTGGTATGGCCATGTGCCACGACCGTGTGGTGAATCCCTAGGCCGTTTCGTTTTCTCACTTTGGCCTATTTTCTTCATTTTTGGCCTGTTTTTCGTTCTTTTCTCTTTCCTGTGCTCTCCTAAGTATAAAATATGAAATAGAAGGATTAAGAGCATTAATTTCTACAAATTCAATTATAATTCATCCAGAAATTAGGCTAAACATGAGGTAAAAATATGTATAATTTATCGTTTATCAGTCGCAGGTGATGTTAAGGATTTTAGAGAGGGTTACTGGGCCCAACAATAGTATGGGAAGTCGTGGGTCAATCTCGGAGTGACTTCGATCTAATGGGGCTGAGATTTTGAAGGGTGTGGCTAGTATGGCTTCAAATGTGGCCGAATATTGGTTGGAGGCCATTGAAAGGATAATGGACAACCTGGACTGCACGGCTGAGCAGAAGCTGAAAAGAGCGGTATCACTGCTTAGAGAGGAAGCCAACCAGTGGTGGCTATCTGTGAAAGAGGGCACCCAACTTGAGCGGATCACTTGGGAATTCTTCAAGCCTGCATTTTAGGGAAAGTACGTTGGAACAAGTTATGTAGATGCTCAGAGAAAGGAGTTCTTGAACTTGACTTAGGGAGACAAATCTGTGGTAGACCTTAGTCGTTATGCTAGAGGAATAATTACAACGGATTACGAGTGTTGTGTGCGATTTAAGGACGGCTTGAGGGATAGTCTTAGGGTGCTGATAGCTCCACAAAGGGAGCAGGACTTCGTGGCACTAGTAGGAAAAGCAAAGAGAGTGGAAGATGTGAAGTGCTCGAAACACCTAAATCGAGAAAAAGAACGAGTCAAGAGCAAGTGAAATGCAGAACCTGCAGGTAGTGGACAGAGGCCTATGAGGAGGGCCAAAGTGGATGGGCGAGTCAAGGCTAGGACCCTTGTTGCTAATGCTAATACTAGAATACCACCTTACGCTACTTTTGGAAAAGGGCATCTGGGTAAGTGCTGGAGAAAGGACGGGAGCTTGTCTAGGTTGTGGTTCGATAGAGCATAGTTTTAGGGAGTGTCTAAAAAGGCCGGGTCAGATGCAAACATATGGCGGAGGTTATGGGCAGCCTCAGAGGGGTGGTCAGCAGCCATCTAGGAGCCGTGGTCAAGCCAGGGGTGGTAATGGTACAAGACGTGGTTGTGGAGCACCGGGTAGAGGTACAGGATAGACAGGTGCGAGGCAGCCAGCTTGGTCTATACAACTCGTCGCAGAGAGAACGGGGATGCCCCAGATATGATAACGGGTACGTTCCTTATCCATGAGCTATCATATATTACACTAATTGATATTGGGTCTACTCACTCATATATTGCATGTAGTATGACTAAACCCTTGGGTGATATATTTGAGATCATTGCAAGTGAGATTACTATGCTAAGTCTTTTAGGCTAGTCTGTGAAGGTGAATAAGTTGTTTAAGGATGTACGTTTAGTGGTTCAAGAGGTTAATTTCTTAGCCGATTTGATAGAATTACCGTTTAGCGAGTTTGATATAATATTAGGCATGGATTGGTTGGTGAGACATCGTGCGACTCTAGATTGTGTTGCAAAGCGAATGGTGTTGAAAACTACAAAGGATGAGGAAATGGTAGTAATCGAGGAATGACGGGATTATTTGTCGAATGTGATAACAGCTTTAAGGGCTGAGAAGTTGGTATGAAAAGGCTGTGAAGCCTATTTGGCCAACATTAGTGATGTGGGTCTAAGGCCTTACTGTTGGGGAGTTAAGAGCAGTTAAGGAGTTCCCTGATGTTTTTCCCGATGAGTTGCTTGGGCTACCTCCCCATAGAGAAGTGGAGTTTGGAATTGAGTTGTTACCTGGTACGGCTCTGGTGTCCTTTGCTCCCTATAGGATGGCACCGAATGAGCTGGTGGAATTGAAAGCTTAGATTCAGGAATTGTTGGACTGAGGGTCTTTACGACCAAGTGTGTCTCCATGGGGAGCACTGGTATTGTTCGTGAAAAAGAAGGATGGGTCCATGCGTATGTGCATCAACTATCGGCAGCTAAACAAGCTAACCATCAAGAATAAGTATCCTCTACCGAGGATAGATGATCTTTTCGATCAGCTTAGGGGAGCCTCAGTTTTCTCGAAGATTGATTTGCATTTGGGGTACCATTAATTGAGGGTGAAGGAGGTGGACATTTAAAAGACAGCTTTCAGAACTCGTTATGGACACTAAGAGTTTCTAGTAATGCCATTTGGATTGACAAACACGCTTGCTACCTTCATGGATCTCATGAACTGGGTTTTCCAACCCTATTTGGACCGGTTCGTGGTGGTTTTTATAGATGATATTTTGGTGTATTTAAGAACAGAGGACAAACACGATGCGCACCTAAAGGTTGTATTGCAGATTTTAAGGGAAAAGCAATTATATGCCAAGTTCAGCAAGTATGAGTTTTGGCTTAGGGAAGTCACTTTTCTAGGACATGTGGTTTCAGCTAATGGGATTAGGGTTGATCCTTGGAAAATCGAAGTAGTGTTGGACTGGAAACCTTAGAAGACAGTGTCAGAAGTTCGAAGCTTTCTGGGCCTGGTAGGGTATTATAGACGGTTTATAGAGGGATTTTCATTAATTACTGCACCCCTGACCAAGTTACTACGAAAGGGGATGCCATTTGTATGGACTAATAAACAATAAGAGAGTTTTGAGAAGCTGAAAAAGGTTCTAAGGGAGGCCCCTGTTTTGATTTAGCCAGAGTCTAGAAAGGAGTTTGCGGTTTATAGTGACGCATCGCATGTAGGCTTAGGCTATGTCCTAATGCAAGAAGGAAATGTGGTGGCATATGTGGCGCGCCAGTTGAAGACTCATGAGGGTAATTACCCAACCCATGATTTAGAGTTGGCTGTGGTGGTGTTCGCATTTAAAATATGGAGGCATTACCTGTATGGGGAGAAGTGCATCATTTATACAGATCACAAGAGTCTCAAATATCTCCTTACCGAGAAGGAGCTGAATTTGAGGCAGTGCAGATGGATCGAGCTGCTAAGGGACAATGATTGTATGATAGAATATCACCCTGGCAAAGCAAATGTGGTAGGCGATGCACTAAGCCGTAGGGATATATTAGATTTGAGGGCTATGTTTGCTCGGTTGAGTTTGTATGATGATGGCAGCCTGTTAGCTGAGATGCAAGTGAAGCCATTGTGGATTGAGCAGATAAAAGATAAACATGTATTGGATGAGACTTTGGGTCCCCGATTCAGACAGGTGGAGAATGGGAGGCGTCAGATTTTGTGGTCAATAGGGATGGTTTGTGCATAGTAGTCCCTATGCTATGCATCTCGATGGGACCAAGATGTATCAGGATTTGCGTGAGCTTTATTGGTGGCCGGGACTTAAGCATGAGGTTACTGAATTTGTGGGCAAGTGGTTGACATGTCAACAAGTGAAGGCAGAGCATTAGTTGCCTTCATGATTACTTCAGCCGGTTAAGATTCCACTCTGGAAGTGGGAAAGAGTTACTATGGGTTTTGTTAGTGGGCTACCCCTGACGCCTACTAAGAAAGATTTTGTATGGACTATTATGGATCGGTTAACAAGGTCTGCCCATTTTATACCGGTTCGTACTGATTACTCATTGCAAAAGCTAGCAAGGTTATATGTAGCCGAAATTGTGAGACTGTAGCGGGTGCCGATCTATAATATCTGACATAGACCCTCGGTTTACATCTAGATTTTGGAAAAAACTGCACGAGGAGCTGTGTACTAGATTGAACTTTTGTATAGGATTCCACCCTCAGACGGATGGTTAGTCAGAGAGGGTAATCCAAGTTCTGGAAGATATGTTAAGGGGATGTGTAATCGAGTTTCAGGGCAGCTAGGAGGACTATTTGTCGTTAGTCAGATTCGCGTACAACAACAACTATCAGGCAAGTATTAGGATGGCACCGTATGAAGCACTTTATGGGCAGAGGAGTCGTACTCCTACTTGTTGGATAGAATTGGGTGAGCGACAAGTTTTGGGGGCTGAGTTAGTGGCAGATGCTGAGGATAAGGTGAAGTTGATGCGAGAGCAGTTGAAAGAGGCGTCATATAGACAAAAGTCATATGCTGACTTGAAGCATCGTGAAATTGAATATGCAATAGGAGGCTTTGTGTTCCTTAAGGTTTCCCCTTAGAAGAAGGTAATAAGGTTTAGGCGGAAGGGCAATTTAAGCCCTAGGTTCAGTAGACCGTATCGGGTGCTAAAGCTGGTTGGGCCGGTTACCTTTCAGTTGGAATTACCTTGTGAACTGGGTCAAATCCATAATGTGTTTCATGTGTCTATGCTGAGGTGTTACCGTTTAGATCTTTCTCACATCATGCCGATTGAGGAGATCGAGGTTAGGCCAGACCTAACTTTTGAGGAAGAGCCTATCCAAATAATTGATCGTGAGGTTAAGGTGTTGAGGAGGAAATCCATCCCAATAGTCAAGATGCTTTGGCATAACCACAATGCCGAGGAGGCTACATGGGAATTGGAGGAGGCAATGCAGTGGGAATATCCTCAGCTATTTGAATCAGGTAAATTTTGGGGCCAAAATTTCTTTTAGGGGGTAGAGTTGTAACGCCCTAGAAATCTCGAAAACTTTTAATTTTGAATGGTGTGATGTGGGTTGTATGTTAGGATGATTTGGGTGGTGATTTTGAGGTATTATAGGGTTTCTATGAAGTTATGGGTTCAAGTTAGGCCATAGGAAAATTTTGATTTCTTACCTTAGGGGAGCCCTGACCTCAAGTGGTAGGGTTTTTTGAATTTTGTATGATGTGATGTGGGTTGTATGTTAGCACAGTTTGGGTGGTGATTTTGAGGTATTATAGGGTTTCTATGAAGTCCTGGGTTTAAGTTAGGCCATAGGAAAATTTTGATTTTTGACCTTAGGGGAGCCCTGACGTCAAGTGGTAGGTTTTATAAATAAATGCAGAGGAGATAAGACACAAATCAGCTTGTGGTGAAGTGGCTAAATGACACCACATGGGGAGCAGGGAGGTGGCATCACTGGGAGGCTAGGGATCTAAGGTTTGAGCATGGCTTAGTACAATAAGGGGATATTATTTTGTAGTTGTGCGGTGTAGGTGGTGGAAGTAGAGTTAAACTCTTTATGAAAGAAATTTGAATTTGTCTTCAAATTTGAAAGAGTGTTGAAGAGTAAATTAAGGCATGATAAGGGGAGGAAGTTTAAGAGATAAGAGATAAGGGAGAGTTGGAGTTAGGGTAGTAATTGTGAGGTCAAATTCGGCTAGGGGTTGAGTAAGTGCCGATTTTAGGTTTTGGGAAGTAGCTATTTCTGAATTCACATTTGAATGTTGGGCATTTAGGGTATACTTTTTTTTGCCAATATTGAAGCTCTCTTTTTGGTTGGGAAATACTGTCGAAATTGCATCAAAGGTGACCTTTTGTGCATCCTTTTTGTTCTCACCCTTTCTCCATAGCTGAATATTTATACTCCTTCTTTTCTTGATTCTTTCACTCTTTTTGTTTCATACCTCAACCTTTTTTTTCTCAAGCCGTTTGTACTCTCTTCTTTTTATTCTTCTCTACTTTCTAGTCAAAAGCCAAATCTTTTCCATTTCTTTTAGGGATTGACCGATTGTTTCTACCACCTTGGCCGATCTATTCTTTTCTTTTCATCTTGTCAACTAGCACTTACATGCATATTCCAACTCTCGATTTGTCAGAATTACTTCTCAATTTCCATCTCCTTTTCTTTTGCCATGGTCGGGTACCCCCACTTCAAGGTTGCGATTAAGGTAAGGGACCATTTATGTTAAGTATTCAAGTAGGGTTTATTAGCAAGCTAAGTGGGGGCCGTCACTTTGCCTTATATGGTGTTCGATAAATCTTTAAGTGTGGATTTTACCATATATTTTGTAGATCTCATTAGTTAAATATTGGTAATGCGATCTTGGAGTCAGTTGTGGCTAGCGAATAAGTGAAGGGGTGATAAGGCGAAATCGTTCAAGGTAAGGCATGTGTATGGTTCCGGTTTTTGGTAAAGACAAAGATGTTTACTAAATAAGTGATTGACTTTTAGCTTGACTGATTATAGGTTGGAGATTGGTGGTCTTAGGTGTCGATTCTCAAAAAGGTGTGTACATACATCACACACACAACGAATCGGCAAATGCCGAAATCCTGAAAAGCTGAAAAATCAAAAAGCCAAAAAGCTAAAAGGTTGGCGTCAGTGACCACATGTGCATGCAAACACTCGTGTGGAGACCGATACGATGACCGAAGCCCCGAGAGCGATCTCGTGGTCTTGGGGCACTTTTGGCCAACTGGGCCGAAATGGGCCAAATAGGTCTGATGGGCCCTAGGCCCATGACGAGTAAAATTGTTGAAATAGTATATTTTGACGTGCTGGATAGGCTAACTTCATGTGTTAGAGTGGATTTGGGCCTAATGGGCCATTTGAGCATGTGGGCCTATTTGGGCTAGGTATTGGCCTTTTAGGCCCTAATAAAAATATGTAACCCTAGTAGATATCTGGGAACATTTTGAATAAAATTGGATAATAGGCCATAGTACAAACTTAGGCCCACAATAAGATATAACCGATATGCCTTAAGTGCAAAATGACTAATATGCCCTTGAGGGTAAAATGACTAAAGTGCCCATATTTGATATAAGTACGATTTGTATGTCATATGTGTATTATGATGCATTCATGAGATTATATGTTGCATATGGGCTGGGTTATGTGTAACGCCCTAATTCTTGGGATTTTTCAGGTTTTTTGTGATTTTGGTGTGAACATGAAATTTTGTTGTCTGGTTGTGTAATTTATGTTTTGAGTGCGTTAGTGGGCCTTTAGAAGGCCCAAGCCTAAATTAAAACCCGATAGAATTATCAAATGTTAGATTTAAAGAGAAGAGGGTCTTGAGTAAGTGGGCTTTTAAGAAAAAGTGGGTAATTTAAGACACAAGTAAGCCTTTGGTAAAGTGGCAAGGTGGCGCCACTTAAAGCCTAGGAAAGTGGCGTGTGGAAGCTGTGCTAGGGCCAAGGTTCAAGTCTCATGGTAATCAGTGTAGTATTTTATTTTTTATGCATGTGCAAGGCATGTGATAGACTCTAAGTGAAACTCTGTTGGTAGGAGTTTGAGATGCTCATGAGATTGAGTCAAAGAGGATAAGGAGGAGAAAATCTAGAGAGTTTGAAGGGAAGCTAGTGGTGGCCGATTGTAGGGATTTTGGAGAGCATTTTCGGCAAATGAAGCTTTAGTGTGCCGATTGCCTTGAGTGCTAGCTTTTGGTATTTGTTTTGACCTCTCTTTTGTCTTACCGAACTAGGGTAGTATCTCTTAGGGTTCTCTACTCACTTTTTCTATCCTCCACTCTTAGTGCCAAAAAGTCAAAAACACAACTGTTATTCCCTTTTGTGCCGACTTGTGCAAAGAACCGAACTACCATCTCTTTTCTTCTTTTCAAACCAAATCTACCATCCTCTTCCTCTCCTTTCTTCTTTCATCTTTATTCTCTTCTATTTGCACCTAAAGCCGAATCTACTTCTCTCTTTTCTACTTTCTTCTCAAGCTTTTCAGTCGACTTCCATAAAAGCTGAAACCGAAGCTGTGTTGCTGTTTACTCTCTTGACTGAAACCCCATTCTTTCTTTAATCCATCTAGCCGAATCTCACAACTCCCATAACCCTGGTTGACATCTTCTCTTTCTCATTACAAAACTTCTATTTTCCTTCTCCTTCATTATACCAAAAGCCAAAATCTCCATATTCACAGTGATTCAGGAATTGAGCCTCTAGATCTGTTCTCTACTCGTATCTTGGGATTAGGCCTGCGTTAGATCTAGAATAAGAAGGTATTTGGGAACGATTTTGGGCAATTAAACCTTTGGTAAGTTATCAAAACCCATTTCCATTCGTTATCTTAGGGTCTAGGAAAAGCCGAAAACCCTTAAACTCTTTAGGGAGGCTATCGATTTTGGTTAAAGATTAAGTTAGTATTTTTTATGGGGTTTTGTGTGTATTAGTTCACGAAAGGGGCAATTTAACAAGGAATGTTGGAGGCTAGGACCATTGGTGCAACTAGATCTAGATCTAGTCACTGTATTTGCCAAAGGTAAGTATTCAAGTGACTAATGGGTGATTACCGATTGTATATGGGGTAAGGTAATGATAGTTTCGGTTGGATGTTAGATTAACAGTATGTTTTCAAATGATTGTAGGTTAATTGCGTAGAAGATCTCGTCATAGTAATCGTAAATCAGGTGTGTAAACAAAACACCCTCTAGTAGACTAAATCAGCAAAAGCCGAAAAGCCGAAATGCCAAAATTTTGGCATTTCGTGGGCTTGCGAGCGTGTGAGCGCTCGTGGGTTGGTTAACTCCGTAAAATCTACAATCGTAAACGGTAAGGTTGATGTGTGCACAATTTCGTGCACCTCGGTAAATTTGGGCCTCGAGGGGCTGAATTTGGGCCCAATGGCCTTACAGGCCCATATGAGTGAAAACGAGCGGTAAGTGGGTTCAGGTAATCTGTATGCTAAGATTGCTAAAACAACTGTAAAATTTGGGCTTTGTGGGCCAAAATAGTTAATGGGCTTTGTGGGCCCATTAGGGGTTTTAGGGCCCAATAACTTTAAGTTGCTTAAATGGGCTAGATAAGCTACGTAGATGATAACTGGACTGTTAACAATTGTAATAAGCATGACACCCTAAAAACTGGTATATTTACTGAAATACCCCTTAAGGGTGGAAAATTACTGTTTTACCCCTAAGTGCAAAATGACCATTATACCCTTAGGGTGAAATTTGACTGAAATGCATGCTATATTTTATCTGTTCACTGTATGCCATGACATGTTTTACTGTTGCATAGGACTGGGTTTTGATGGAGGAAGTGCTAAGTGGCAATGCCACGTTTACTGATAGGGGCTTTGCCTCATTTTACTGTTAGTAGCTTGGCCAAGTTATCTGATTACGCAGCTATGCTGCGACTGTTGTGTGTAGGGCTGGGTGGGTTGAGTTATTCCCCACATGGTGTGTAGGGCTGGTACGGGTGGTGTGTAGGGCTGGATTTGGGCTGGGCTTTTGCATACATGCATAATTTCTGTTCTGTTACTGTAATGGGCCTATAGGCTGCACTGTTTACAAAATAGGGCTAAGGCCCAGTTAATACTGTTTACTGAATAGGGCTAAGGCCCAGTTAATATTGAAACTGGATAGGGCTTAGGCCTAGTAAGCTTGAACTAATTTGGGCTCTGGTTGGGTTTACTTTACACACTGAGTTTTCCAAACTCACCCATTCCCTTTCATCTATGCAGGTGAGCCCTAAGCTAGCGAACTTGGAGCTGGAGGGATTCAGAGTGGCCATGTGGACTACATTTGGTTGATTTTACTTAAGCTATTTCATTTTCAGTATTTCTTTTTAAACTTATTTTATTTTCGTTTTCTGTTTTGTAATAAGGCCGCTTTTAAACATTTATATTTGGGTTTTTACTTCATTATTTATAACCTACTTAAAATGGATAGACTTAGGCTGCGCGGGTTTTTATATAAAATTAAACAACGTTTACAAAATATAAAACACGTATCAAATGGATAACGTAAAGACAAACAAGACCTTGAGACTAAATAAATTTTAAATCGGTAGTGGATAGGATCTTCACAAATTAAACATGGTTTTCTTTCCAAACTTTAAGATAACAGTTTTCCAAACTCACCTTAATCGTGGTAACTAAAGAATATGATCAACCCATCGTTGATGTGACACACCAGACTTGGCCATAACGTGTGGGCCGGGCTTGGGGTGTTACATTATGATTGGAGAAAGTGTGTATAAGGGTCACACGGTCGCTTGACGACTGTGGATCCAACGAAGGCTTTTTAAGCCATGAGTAGCTCTGCTGCAACGATGAATAGTGCCACAACCAGTGCTACAACGAATACTAGCAGCTCTGCTGTAACGATAAGTGGTGTCGCAACCGATGGCACAATGGGTGTATAAGGATGGATGGGTCGAGTATCTCCCCACAAGAGTGTAGGGTTGGAAGAGAGTGTACAGGGTTGGTTATGGGTAACTGCATATGGCATGATCATCTTGATATTTGTATCAGGGGCTAAGGCCCAAAGGCCAATGTTAGTATGGTATGGGCTCAGGCCCAACTGAGGCCACTATGGGTTAAGGCCCAATGGCCATTATTAATGAATAGGACTTAGGCCCAAATTGTTATTGCATGATTTGTGTTCTCGAGGGTCGTACACACTAAGTTTTCGAAAACTCACTCCCTCCTTTAATTTTGTAGGTGACCCTCAGTAGGCGGCTCAACGTAGGTTGTAATAAGGCCTCTATCCTCTGGTTTGATTTTATATTTGGATTTTATTTTATTATCTTTTTTAGAACCACTTAAATTTTCAAACTTAAACATGTTTTCTAAATCAAATAACATTTTGAAGTCAACATAAAGTTTTAGGAATGTTTTCTTTAAACATGATATGCAAACTCGGGTTTTCAACTATTGAAATTTAAGCTTTTATTTAAACTCACTTGAACTTTTAATTTAGCAAACCTTTTAATGAAATCGTTTTATACTAATTTTTTTTTCTAATGAAACTGTTTTGAAAGTAAACCTTATTCGGACCACGAACGGACGATTGTTGCCAAAGTCTTTCAAGTATACGATTTATACGAGTCACCCTTCAATATGACACCATCGAATTCGGCCATAACGTCTGGGCCAGGTTTGGGGTGTTAAACTCATGGTGGCCTTTATAGTCAAATGCCTATGTTCAGGTGCTCAGATTACCACACGAGCGATCGCATGCCCATGTGGCATCAAATGTCACTTTTTTTTTATTTTTTAGCTTTGGCCGATTTTTAATTAAAACAGTGTGAATATACACACCTGGTATAGTTCGAAGATATCGTAATCGCGAGTGTACTCTAACACCTGTTATTAGCCATTAACACATCAGTTAAGCCATTAGTAAGTAACTATAACGAAGTAACACGATGACGACCCACTGCTAAAATAACGAATACATTACCTCAGATGAACGCTAATATTTCCCTTACTTCCTTATCATAAAATGAAACTCTACAGTCGGCTATCAGTTATCTTTACTGCACCCACCTTCTGACTGATAAAATCAAGAGTTGGCGCAAACGATGGGAAGATTTGACAAAAAATGAAAATGAGAGATAAATGAAAGAATCAGGTTCGATGTAATGCCCCAAAAATCTTGAACCTTCATTTCTGTGATTTTGGATGTGGAATGTGTGAATGATTTTCTAGTTAGGTAATTTTTCTTTAGTGTTGGAGAGCTTCCATGAAGTCTTGAACCTGAACTTAGAAATAGGGAAAAATTTAGTTGAAGTACCCAAGGAACCCTGACATCGAGTTGTAGGGCTTTTAAATAAATGGGGTAGAAATAAGACATAAGTGAGCTTGTGGTGCAGTGGCAAAGTAGCGCCACTTAGGGAGCTGTAGGTGGCGTCATTAGCGGGTAAGGGGATCCTAGGTTCGAGGGTTGGCATGATATTATTGAGGATTTATTTTTACTCTGTAGATGGCTAGTAGTGGCGTTGGAGTGGACTCTGAAGGGGAGTGATCAGAAGAGAAATTCAAGGAAGGGATTAAGGAGCTTATCATGGCGAAAAATTAGGAGATGGGGATAAGAGAAGTGTTAGAGCCGAATAGGTAGTTGGGGGAAGGCAATTTCGGCTTTAGTAAGTGTTATGCCGAATTCTCTTGGCATTTTTCTGTGTATTCTCCTCTTTTGGTTTCGGGTTGCTTTCATGCAACTAGGTTGTAGTGATTTCCTTTCATTCGTGAGTTATTTGTTAGCATCTACCCTTTTTGGGTTTTAGTCATTCAAAATACCTTTCTCTCAAAGTACTCAGAAGCCAAAACCCCTTTTCTTTTCTTTTCTCTACTCTAAAGCCGATACACTTTGGCCGAATTCCTTCAATGCGGCCACTAGTGGCTTTAACTTTGGCCGATTGATTCGTGGGGATCGATATTGAATCTGTGTTCTATAGATCTCTACCGAATTACCCCTTATGCATTTTGGGTTTTGGGTAAGTATCTCATCTTTATTTTGGGTTGGTTGAAGGTCGAAGGATCTTAGATGATGTGTGTGAATAACTCATGATTCAATCTTTAATGGTTGGGTTGATGCAGATCTAGGAAATAATCGCGGATAGTGATCAAGAAAAGGGGACTTGTCGCCTAAGGTAAGGCAAATGGTAAGATTTCGATTGTCGGTAGGAATATTTGTTAAACACATGAGTAATCGAAGGGTGATATTGATTGTAGGTTCGTGGCTAAGGAGATCGTAGCGCGTTTGGTTACCAGGTGTGTACACACTTCACACACACAATAGAATGGCAAATCTCGAAATGCTGAAATGTCAAAATGCCAAAATGCAGAAATGTCGAAATGCCGAAAATCAGAAAGTTTGGCTACAGTAGTCTTGCGAGTACGCGAACACTCGTAAGAGGGTAATCAATACGATACCAGAGATCCTATGAACGATCTCATAGACTTGGGTCACGTTTTGGCCAACTGGGCCAAAATAGGCCAAATGGGTCCGACGGGCTCGTGGGCCCAGATAAGTGAAAATTGGTAGATTAGTAATATGTAATGAGCTGATTAAGTTGGTTGTATGGCTTGGAATAGGTTTGGGCCCGATGGGCCATATAATTGTGACTGGGCCTAGTGGGCCATATAAATGTGATTGGGCCTGATGGGCTTAGGCCCAAAGGCCACCGTATATTGTGATATGGGCTCAGGCTCAACTAAGGCCACTATGGGCTAAGGCCCAAAGGCCACTGATATTGAATAGGGCTTAGGCCCAATCTGATTGTTACATGATTACTTGTTTGATGAGGGTCGTACACACTAAGTTTCGAAACTCACTCGCTCTTTTTAATTTCTTTCAGGTGACCCTCAGTAGGCAGCTCAATGTAGGAGAGGACTCAGAGGTGGCCACACTACACTGCTATTTACTTTGAGGATTACTAGTTTTATTTACTTCCCTTATTTTACATTATTTTATTGGGTTGTAATAAGGCCTTTTGTCTCCGGTATGATTTTATATTTGGATTTTATTATTATTATAACTGCTAAAGTTTCAAACTCAAAAAAGATTTCTAAAATTAAACATGTTTTCTAAATCAACATAAATATCTGAACATTTTCTTAAAACATGAGCTTTCGCTGTAATTTAATAAGATATGTACACTTGGGTTTTCAACTTATAAACTCAAAGCTTTTACTCAAACTTACCTAAACTTTTGATTAAGCAAACCCTCTAGTGAACACGTTTTAAACTAAGTTATTTTTCTAACAAAACTGTTTTGAAAATAAACCCTTATTCGAACCACAGACGGATGAATGTCTTCAAAGTCTTCCAAGTATACGATTTATACGTGTCACCCTTCAATGTGACACTGGCGGATTCGGCCAAAATAACAGATAAACATGTCTTCACTTCTCAGTGGAGTAGCAGAGGAGTAAAATCTAGCAACCATGGGAAGGACGATAACAATAAAGGAGAACAAAATTGCCAGGAAGCAAAACCATTTATATCCAGAATTTAGTAAGCAAGAATCTGTAACACCTCAGATTTTGCTCCTATAAGTACTGGGACCTGGAGGCGGCTTATAATATTTTGATGTGTATAGTAATATCACAATTGTGTGTTTGGTGTGTTGGTTAAGTAATTAAGAGTGTTTGGGAGTGTTGGAGAAGTCCTGGGTTCAAACTAGGGCTCTAGCAAAAATTTTAATTTTTCCCTTAGATGGACCTTGGCGTTAGCTTGAAGACCTTATAAATATTTTTGGTTAAAATATGATACAAGGAGGTATGTGGTCTAGTGGCAAGGTGGCGTTAAGAGTATGCTTGAGGTTTGAGGTTCAAGTCTTGGCTCTTGCAAGTCATTTTGGTTTCTTTTAAATGAACCTAGACTTTTGCCTATAGGCTTATAGCTAGTTGTGCTTGTTTTATGACACAATGACCTAGTTGGTAAGGTGGCTAGCAGCGTGGATTAAGTTTTAAGAGAGCTTGAGTTCAAATCCCACTATAAGTAGTGGACAACTATTTTGCTACTTGGGGGCGGCAAGAGGTGGAGTTAGGTTCAAATACTAGAAGTTTGTTGTGGACTTGCTAAAAGGGTGAGATTTGACTTGGTCTTGGTCCTGGTGGTTGTGATTTGAATTTGAAATGGGACAGTTGGAGTGAATCAGAGAATAATCGGTGGAGAGAATCATAGAGATTTTCAAAGGTTTGGATGTGTGGCCGAATTTAGGGTTTCATTGGGGACTTTGTCTTTGGTGGTGCCGAATGTGTATAGGAACTTTAACGATCTTTTGAGGTTGTATAATGGGCAATTTGTGAGAGTTTGGGTGCCGAGTTCCCTTCTAAGTATTTTGGGTTCTTTGTTTTCATCTTTTTCCCATTCTTCTTTACATTGCCGAGCATACTAAGTGATCATTTGGGATGCATTGTATAGCCGAACCTTTTATTCTCTTCTTATTCTTATCTTTTCATTTTACCATTCTTTTCTTCTTTTCTTCAACCGATTGTCTGACTTTAGAGAGGGTCGATTGTTTCGATTGAGTTTCTTCATCTTCTTCTTCTCCTTTTCTCTGAGGCCGAATACCATAAATCCTGTTTTGTTAGTTCGAAGCCATTGGGTAGTAGCCTTTGGCAGTGGGTTAAGCATCAATTACCTTGCTTCTCTATACATCTCCGATTTCTCCTTCAAATATTCCTTTTGCCGATTATTGTGGGGTAAGTGTTGGGGTTTTCCTTAACATTTCATCTTTTCAGTTTTGCCCGCCTTTGGCTATTGTTTCTATTATTTTTCCCCATGCTGATTGCTTTTTTCTGATCTTCCTTCTTAGATTAATCAGGTTACTTAAACGTTCTTACACTACCTCGTTAATCATTTTTGTGGGTTGGTAAGTATTTGTGACTAAAGTTAAAACGGCAATGGTTTCTTATTGAAATATTGTATATCTTGTTCGGTACTAATGAAGAAGGGGGTTTTGGTATAGGTTGTGGCCGAAAGTGATTGGTCTATTGTTTGTGATTTTGGGAAGTGATTGCTTCTATTTTGGTAATGACGTTGTATTTGGTTTAGTCTTGCATTAGATCTTTTTGGTAATATGGATTAAGTTCTAATCAAGTTTGTGATTGAAATAGGTTGGGTTGTCGAGGAGTAACTGCAATCACATCAAGTGTGTATCAAACCCTATTTTTGTTGATGAGCTTAGAAGCCGAGGGTGTGTGTAACTATATACACTGCTCTGATTGTTGATCGACTAATAAGCCGAAAGTATGTATTTTGCACTGATTCGACTGTAGATCAAAAAAATGCCAGAAAATCAAAATACCGGCGAATGATGCCATATGAGTGTGCGATCGCACGTATGGTGAACAGAGCCCACAAATCGTGGGCATTAGATTGTAAAGGCCATCACGAGCACTCTCGTGGTGTTGGGCTATTTGAGCCACGTTGGGCCGTGTAGGCCCAATGGGCATGTGGGCCCCACACGAATTATATTTGTACACTGTGGTAAAGGTTAGACTGAGCCGTGTAGTCCATGTGGCTAGGGTTGTTTTGGGCTAAATGGGCCGTGTGGGCCCAATAGGCTTGTGGGCCCACGCGGATAAATTGTATGTGATGTGATAAGTGACTGATTTGGGCTGTGTTGTTCGCAAAGTCGTATTTGTTTCTGGGCTAAATGGGCCACACGAGAGTGTGGGCCCACTTGGGCCAAGTAATAGGCCTTAGGCACAATTACCCTATTTTGTCTGTTTAGGCCACAAAAGTTGCTTGAGGCGACAAGGGACCTTCGGTTATGTCATTAAAACCTAGGTTTACAAAATTAAAGAAATACCCTCGGTTTATAAAATTATAGAAATACCCTTAGTTTTCAAAATTACAGAAATACCCTTAGTTTATAAAATTACAGAAATACCCCCAGTTGCAAAATTACAGAAATACCCCCAGTTTACAAAATTACAGAAATACCCCCGATTTACAAAATTATGAAAGTACCCTCAATTTGTAAAATTATTGAAATACCCATGATTTGTAAAATTATTGAAATGGCCTCGATTTGTAAAATTACTGAAATGCCTTCAATTTGTAAAATTATTGAAATACCCTCGAGTTGTAGAATTACAAAAATACCCTTGTAGGGTAGAATTACAAAAATACCCTTGTAGGGTGAAATTACTGAAATACCCCTGTAGGGTAGAATTACTATTTTACCCCTGACTGTCAAAATGACTATTTTGCCCTCGAGTATAGAATGACTGTGTTGCCCTAGAGTATAAAATGACTATGAACTTGATTGATTTGACTGTAATCGTATGGCAGTATTTTAACTGACGTGACCATGGTTGCATGATAGATATGTTTTTAAAATATGTTTAAATGACTGATATTGAGTATGGCCATTCTGCATTTGGAGGAAGTTCTTTGTTAGTGGCTTTGCCACATAATCTGATTTGGTGGCTCTGCCACATTTTCTGTTTTTAGTAGCATGGCTGCGTATTTGGAAGTTATTCCCCACATGGTGTGATGGTTGGTACGGGCGGTGTGATGGTTAGACTAGGTTGGGATTGCATTCACATTCTGTTACTGATTTTGTTTTAAGCTTAGGCCCACCTGGTTCTGATTCTAATTTTGTTTATGATTCTATTACAGAATTGGGCTGAAAGCCCAATAGATTTTGGAACTGTAATGGGCTAGGCCCATCTGTTACTGTTTACTTTAAGGGCTAGGCCTAGATGATTATGTTATGGGTTGAGACCATACGATATTGTATTGGGCTGTGGCCCACTTATACTCTAAATTGTTATTGTTTCCTATCCTCTGACTAACTGTTTTTATTTAGTAGGGGATTGCATACTGAGTTTTCATAAAATCATCCCGTTTGTTAACTATGCAGGTGATTCGTAGCTTTAGGAGGATTGGTGTTGCGAGGAACTCGGAGTTGGTCACACGACTATGTTCTAATTATGTTTTGGACTTTATTTAAGGTTTAAATTCCATTTTGGCTTTAAAATTTTGTAATAAGGCCATTGGGATTTTAATTTGCTTTTGTTTGGGTTTTTATTTATTTTGATTCATAACTGTAAAAGTAAATGACGGTTTTTCGAAAAATGTTAACTATTTTTAAAACAACATAATGTTTCCGCAACATTTTCAAAATGATTTCACGACTTAATCTTTAAACATCACATTTCTGTAAATAAGTTTTTTTATAAATTAGCTTCTGCAACTAAAAAAGGGTTTTACAAAGTAATTAATCGTTTAATGTACCACGTTTTAAAGATGAACAAACATAACTGGGATTTTACTCAAGTTTTTACATAAAGAAAGGTTTTTAATAAAAACATGGTTTTTAATAAACACTTCAACGTGACACACCAGATTCGGCCATAGTATCTGGGTCGAGTTTGGGGTGTTACAGAATCGGTCAGGGAAACAACCAAAAGAGCACTGAGAGAAAGAAATAAAAAGAATGATAGGCTTCAGGAAGACTAGTGTCAAGAGAAAGCGGTGAAGAAAGGGAAATTGAAAAAACAAATTACAAGAAAAGGAAATAAAAGTGGCCACACAAAGGGGAATTTAGCCAACAACCAAGATCACCACCGTATCCCATAATTCTCTCCTAAAAACCGGCTATACACTCTCCTCCAACTTCATATCCCTTAATTTTCTCTTTGATTTTGTCCTACATATTCTCCATGACCAATTGAAACTCCATTCAGCAGTATTTTAGTCCACTTCTGCCTCTCACATGGCAAGAGAAACAAAATAAATACCTCTTGCATTGCCACGACTTGAACCTCAGACCCCATGAACACTCCACACAGTACTTACCACTAGACCACTAGGCTTTTTGTGCCATGGTTTACCCATATTTAATTATAAGCCTATTGGCCTAAAGCTACTCCATAAAACAAAATTTTTGCCCAAGCTATAGCTTGAACCCAAGACTTCTCAGACACTCTCAAACACTCCTAAATCACTTAACCAATGAAGCAGACATTCATTTATATCACTTTCTTGCACAACTAAATATTTATGTGCAATCTCTTAACTGTTCCCTTGCTGAAATCCCAATACTTCTAGGCCCAAATTCAGGGCGTTGCAATCCAAGAGTACCTTAAGATCAGTCTCATTGTATCTAAATTCTTAGAACAACATAGGCGTCTCCAAGATCTTTCATTTGAAAATGCTTAAATAAAAACCTCTTAGTTTCATGCAATAAGCTTATATCAGTAGTGGCAAGCAAAATGTCATTAACATATAGAACCAGGAATATATACTTACTCCTACTGAATTTGTGATACACACAACCATCAATAATATTCATCTCAAAACTGAACGAGACAATTACTTGATGAAATTTTTGGTACCATTGACGGGAAGTGTAACATCCCAAACCTAACCTGACGTTATGGTTAAATCGTGAAAGTCACATGGAACACCTAACTACAAATCTACCCTATCGATGGTTAAAAACCTTAAATGCACTTCATTTTTAACAAAATTATGGTTACTTTTGTTATTTAGAGAAATACGTTCATTATTAAAAATCCAATCTTTATTGAGTCAAGTTTGTAGCACTGGCATGGTTTTTGAAAAAACTCTTTGCACATCGTTACTTTTGAAAAATAACTTTGATTATATTGATTGCAGCAGAAAATCCGACTAAAACCTAATTATTAATTAAGTCAAGTAACATGCTTAATCTAATTTCAGTATATAATAATAAATCATTCCCATGTGTGAAGCTATGCTTGCATGAAAAGTCCCCCAAAACAAAAATAGTATCAAGCCACAATTCAAATCGCTTTACAATACAAAAACCAAATAAACTTAGGGAATTTTAAATAAAACTAAAATAAAAATGATAGTTTGAAATTGACTTCGAAGTCTGTCGTACGTCCGCATGCCAAGTCCGAGCCTAATTTTGTTCATTACCTGAGTAGTTTGAATTAATAGGGTGAGCTAACTAGCTCAGTGTGAGGCTAAACTACAAGGCATGTAACATACATTTAAGCATTCACATGTAGAACCATAAATCACAATCAAACAACATTAATAAAAATGTAATGAGTCATTATCATATTATAATGCAAATTGAATTTCCTACCCCAATCATTCACTACACACCACGAGTTCCCTAGAACTCATCAGCCAAACTCCAACAAATGTGAGCAAAGCTCAATGTGGTAAAACCACCGAATGAATATAATTGCGGAAAATCTACCAGATAATGAATAAATATGATAAAATCACCAAATATCCTCAAATCTTCGATGCAATGCACTACCTAGAAATAAATGCAGACTTAGTATGCTACCAAATCTTCACAAAACTCCTTCGTCAACCACAATAATAACCGACCTGAATCCATATGCAATATGCCATACAATCTCATACATAGTCATAAATCAATACTTTCACTATTTATTGGCATGTTCAATGCCCTCAAATTATCAAATACATTCAGTGAATAGGATCATTGATCCAACTTTCAATTTACCATTAAGGTGGAATCATTCAACAAATCACAACTTCATGTGTTCTTACAAACTTTTTTGTGTGCATGCATAACAGTCTTTCAAAATTACATAGCAAATTACTGGTACGAATATATCATGCATAAGCCTTATTTTCATTTAGAATCATGCTATACATAGAACCAATCATACATCAAAATAACTAACCATTCACAACAATATCAATTATGCAATCCTTCAGTTAAACTAGCAACTTTGCTAACATTCCAAATAGGCTCAAAACATATTTGGTTCGACCACTTACAAATTAAACTACTTAGCTATTTAGCCAAGTCTGATAAGCAAACTAAATCATCCATTATATCATTAAATTCATTATTAACATTCAATTTTTTTAGTTAGGACCCACACCTTATTTTATGCTTTTTCGTAACACACTTGTAAATCTTGCGGTTTCTCTATTAAGCTTTAAGATTAACCTAAATTAAAAATAAGTATTAAACTCAATCAATATGCCTCTTAAACAGCCCCCAAACACCCACTTATGGGTTCAATCCAACCATTATAATTATAACTATTTTTCAGATCCAAACTAGTTAGGTTTCTTATGCTGATTTAATGCGAATCATACACGCGAACGTCTTTCGGCCTCATTGTTTATTTGGGGTGTTTAAGTCAGTACCTAACACATTTAAATAGTTTAAAATCAGTATCTAACCCATGATTAAAATCGTTTATTTCTTCAATTAAAAATCTTTCCCCAATATCTAAACCTAAACTATTAACTAGTTGACAATTAACCACACATACACTCCCTGAATTGTTAAATCTGAGTCACCAATTGATCAAGATTGATTTTTTTCCTAATTATACATGATTAGAGGCTGATTAGTTAGGGTTCAAGAACCTAATATGTTGATGGAAATAAATGGAAGATAATAAAGAAACAATAGCCCCTTTCCCTGAGCCCTTAAGCATGCGCACCACCACTAATGGTGGACAAATTGGGGCTAATTTAAAAGAACTTTTAAAAACACTTGGAAGGCTTGAAAAATATCCTTTAAAAATTTAAAAATCACCCAAATTCTTGATCTAGTATTTTGGGTTTTTAACTCAAAAGATTCATTAAGAAATTGAGAAAAAAGAAGAACTTACACAAACTAGGTGATAAGGGCGACAATGGCACTTCTTGGTAACGATGAGACTTGCAGATAAAAAATTTTAGATTTGGGGCTGGAAAATTAAGGGGGAAATGACAGCAAGATTGAGGAGGAAACGGTGAAAGATTTTGTGGAAAAAAAGAACAGAAAAAGATGGTAGATCAAGAAGCTAGGAGCGACGATAGTAATGGGGAAGAAAGAAAAAAATGAAAAGAAAGGAGGATGAGAGGGACAACTAGGGTGGGGAGAATGAGATTAAAGGCTGATCAATTTGTATAAAAATAATATTTTTACCTAGGTCTAAAAGGGCATGGACGGCAAACACATTAATAAAATAAAGGATTTCGCAAATTTTAATTATTTTGAAATGATAAAGATTCAAACTTGGGGCCTTAATTTAGTTTTATGCTTTCTCATATTTCTTTTAACCACTAGGCTATATCCTCATTTTTGAAATAATTTTGCACTCTCGTTAATCTAAAATTTGGGATGTTACAAGAAGCTTGTTTGAGTTCATAGATGGATTTTGTTAATTTTCAAATCATATTCTTTGGGTCTCCTGACTCAAAGTTTCATGGTTGTATCATATAAATTGTTTCTTCACTGCTGCCATTGAAAAATGTATAATTAACATCCATCTAATTTAACTTAAGATCAAGATGATCAACAAGCACCGTGATTGTCCTAAAAGAGTCTTTCAATGAAACTAGAGAGAAAGTCTCTGTAGAATCAATGCCTTCTTTCTGAGAATATACTTTAGCTATAAGATACGTCTTATACCTCTCCACATTACCATTTGTATCCCATTGTTTTTAAATATCCATTTAAAACCAATTGGTTTTGCACCTTCAAATAATGGCACTAGTTCGCAAACTTTATTATCTTGCACAGACTTATATTCTTCTTACATGACATCAATCCACTTTTGAGAATTCAAACTTTTCATGGCCTGACAAAATCTGGTTGGATCAACTTCCGTCATTCCATTTTCATCCTCATGTTCTTGGAGAAATACAACATAATCATCTAAAATAGCATTTCTTTTCTCTCTCGTAGACCTCCTTAATGGTACTTGTCTTGAGGTTGTTAAATTTGTTCTTCTGGAACAATTAACTCATCTTAAATAGGGAGTTGTTCAATATTGTCTTGTTGAGGTTCTGGATTCACTTCTTAATCAATGATAAGTATGAGAACCTGAACATTGTCAAAAGTGATATCCGGAACTGAGTTAGAATCTAATTCCTCTTCAAAAGCATTGTTTCAAACATTATTTCTCCCTCAAAACTCAACATCATTAAAAAATGTTACAGTTCTTGTCTAAAAAATATTCTTGATTATGGGATCATAAAACTTATAGCGTCTAGATCTCTCAAAATAATGAATAAAGTAGTTGCTCATTGTTTTAGAGCCTAATTTCTTTTCATGTGGCCTACAAGGCCTTACCTCAGCTGGTGTAAAACCCTAAACCCGGCCTAAAAGTTTAACCAAATTCAGGATGCTACACTGATAACCAAAGTGATCGGGAGAAAATTTTACAAAATCCTATCAATGAAAGTTACAGATGAGTTTAACATAAACCAGATTTAAATTACCGATTGAAGGTTAAAACGGAACTAGTACCACAGTTTAATAAACCTTACAATTTCAAATAGTAACAGAAAATAAAAACTTAGAAATTTCTTCTACCGAGACTGTCTGAAGCCTCCATGTACCGAGTCCAGCGTCAGAATTCAGCAAGGTACCTTAAAGGGGAGATAAAAGAAGGGGTGAACTATACGAGCTCATTATGAGATCAAAACCAATTAACTACAGGGTCAGAAAACAGTATGCCAAATAGTAGTTCGAAAACAGAACATACTTACAGGCTATACAGAACCAATTGGTACATTTGAGACGAACGTACCGGTAGATAATAATATTTAGAACATATTAAAGCACACTCTGACACACAGTCGCAAGTACCATTGTAACACCTTGAATTTGGGCCTAAAAGTATTGGGCCTTGAGTTTGGGTTCGGGTAGAAGGTCGCCCGAAATAAAATTACGGATGTTTTAAATTTTTATGGAACATTATTATTATTGTTATAAAAAAAAGAAAAAGAAAAAATAATTATTGTTATTAATATTGGTGTTTAGTTTAGTAATTAAATAAATTAAGAGGGATTTATAGTGTGGGAAAAGTCTTGGGTTCGATCCAAGACTCTAGCAAAAAAATTAATTTTTGCTTCTTTAGGGGAATCTGGGCAATAGGGCTTATATATAATTTGGGCTAGGATTAGGCAGAAGGAAGTGCCTGGCCTAGTGGTTAAGCACGTTAGGAAGAAGGAAGGGGGCCTGGGTTCAAGGCATGGCGCGCACAATGGTTGTTTTTTTTAGTAATCAGGATTGTGACTAAAAAGGCCTTAAAAGAAGTTGTGACTGGAGTATGCCACAAGAGCGCATGTGGCACAGTGGCAGCAGTGCGCTAGAGGGTCCGAGCGGGTGTTAGTTCAAGTCCAGGCGCAGGCGATATTTTAGTTTTATTTTTAAACAGCAGAGGCTTCATCGGATAAGCCTTAAAATTAAGTACGATCGTATTATATTGAAAACAAGGTCGCGTTGCAGTGGCCAGCAGCGTGTGTGGGTGCCTGGAGGTCCTGGGTTCGAGTTGCTGTGGGTGCAGGAGGGCTGCCTTTTTGCTGCACGCGTGGGGGAGGAGTTGTGCTGGACCCAAACTCCTCTTAGCAGCAAATTAAGTCGGCTGATCGGTGAGGGGAAAGGATAAAGGCTACTAGTCGGTGGTTGGATGGAATTCAAATGCCGAAATCAAGGGGAATTTGATTTTGAAATAACTTTTTGGTGCCGAAATAGACTCATTCGGCTATAGGAGTATAAGTGCCGATTGCTTTTATTATTTTGGCCTTTATGAGCTATCTTCTTCTTTGAGATTTGAGGTATTATTTTTAGTGCTTAGCCGACTTGGTTGGGGCCATCCATCTATTGTTATTTTTTTTAATTTCCATTTGTTCTTTTTATTTTCATCCTTGCAAAACCGAAACCTCAAGCCTCTCCTTTGCCGACCATGTTCACTTTTCTTACACAATTTCTTCTTTTTCTTTCATCTCTTCTTTCAAAGCTGAACCTCCATATTTTTTTAGTAATTTAGGAATTAATTTTTAGATCTATTCTCTACTCGTGTTTAAGTTAGACTCATAGTGGATCTGAGATTGGAAAAGTGTTGGAAACGCTTCTGATAAGTACGTCTTTGGTGGTAAGTATTCGGATCTTATCTCCCATTATTTAGTGATTTAAGAAAAGCTGAAACCCCTATGTGTATAGGGAGGCTGTCGATACCGATTGAGAGTTTGGACAAGTGAAACGACTAGATCTAGATCTAGTCCCTATTTTCGACAAGGTAAGTGTTCTAAGGCCTTAAAGGTTGTTGGCCAAATATGGTAAGCATAGTTTTGATTAGTTATTGTGTAGATATTGATCTAATGTGTTAAGTGATCAATTGTAGGAGAAATTGCATAGGAAATCTCATTGTGGTAATCGCAAATCAGGTGTGTATCGAACACCCTCTTGTAGTTCAAATCGGCAAAAGCCGAAAAGCTGAAATGCTGAAATTCTGGCATTTCATAGGCTTGTGAGGTGCGAGCGCTCGTAAGTCGGTTGGAAATAGTGAGATCTGTAATCGCAAATGGTACGATGGATGAGTGCGCAATTTCGTGCACCTCGGTAATTTGGGCCTCGATGGGTTAAAAATATGCCCAATGGGCTTACGGGCCCATGTGGGTAAAAGTAAGCGGTAAGCATGTTCTGGTATGTTGTAGGTTAAAACTGGTAAATTAGACATAGAATTTGGGCTAAACGGGCCGGATATGGCTAAGTGACACTGTAGGGCCCATTAGGGGTTTTAGGGCCTAATAACTAAAAACTGCTAGAATGGGCTAATTTAACTACTGAGATGAAAATTGGATTACCAAGACTGAGATGCATTAAACCCTAAAAACTGGTAAAATTACTAAAATACCCCTTAAGGGTGCGAAATTACTTTTTTACCCCTAGGTGCAAAATGACCGTTATACCCAGGGCTAAATTTGACTGAAATGCATTTTTACTGTTTCTGTTCACTGTATGCCATGACATGATTATCTGATGCATGGGACTGGGTTTTGATTGGAGGAAGTGTATATGAGGGTCGCACAGTCGCTTGACGACTGTGGATCCAACGAAGGCTTCTAAGCCACGAGCAGGTCTGCTGCAACGATAAGTAGTGCCGCAATCGGTGTTACAATGGGTGTATAAGGCTGGGTGGGTTAAGTTATTCCCCACATGGAGTGTTTGGTTGGTACGGGTGGAGTGTAGCGGATGGGTGGGTTGAGTAGTCTCCCCACATGTGATGGGCTTTGCATTCATGCATGATATCTATTCTGTTACTGTAATAGGCCTAAGGGCCGTATTGTTATCTGAATAGGGCTAAGGCCCAGTTAATTGAATTCTGATTAGGGCTTCGGCCCAGATATTACTGTGACGAGATAGGGCTTAGGCCCAGTGGGCTTGAGTTGATTTGGGCTCTGGATGGGCTTTCTTTACACACTGAGTTTTCCAAACTCACCATTTTTCTCCCATCCATGCAAGTGAGCCCCAGATTGGTAGGCTTGGAGCTGGGAGGGATTCAGAGTGGCCACATGGACTGGATTGTTGGTTTTCATTAAGTCTTTTATTTCCATATTTATTTTTAATTATTTTTAATTATTTTTATTCCGATTTTGTGCTTGTAATAAGGCCGCTTTAATTATTTTAATTTTGGGTTTTCAATTATTTATTTACACTATATTTTAAATGATTTGAATAAGGCTGCGCGAGTTTTCTTAAAATTCATTCAAACGTTTTTCAAAATCAATCACACATTTCAAACGAGTAACAAAGTTAAATTTTATAAGTATCTTAACAGCTGGTAGTGGATAGGGCATTCACCAATAAATCGAGAATTTCTCTTGAAACTTTAATATTAGTTTTGCAAAGCATGCCCTAATCTTAGTAACTAGGTAACATGGTTAGTGGTAGGTTATGTGACACACTAGACTTGGCCGTAACATCTGGGCCGGGTTTGGGGTGTTACAATTTAGTTGCAGTAACAATAATAATCAATCAGTCACACAATCTTAATAACTATTCAGACAGACAGGTACAATCGGGGTCTACAAAACTCATGCAGACATAAGTGCTTTTCAATCGGTCAGTACAAACAGATAGTCAATCATATAGAACAATTAACGGATGCGTATGAATGTAGTTAAATTATAAAATAACCCACCTAACCAGCCAACACACCTCTTTGTCCCCCAATCACACCACATAAGAGCTATCTAGCTCATCCAACCAATCACCCCATATAGGACCTCGAAGAGCCCATCCAACCCTACACTCCATATGATGTCTACTCAGGTTACCCGGCAATGATGACTATCAGCATTGCCCATGGCCCTCAAGGTATTGGGATTGCCTATTACCCTCTAGGTATTGGGGCTAATAGTATACAGATAAACTGCCAAATCATATATTACGCAGCATAGCTGGCGTATAAGTTGTATAGTGCCATGTAGTAAACTGCGGTACGGACATGTAGTATGAACTGCCAGATCAGATAGTAACAATACGTAGCGTAGTTGACGTATATGTGATATAGTGCAATGTGGTAAACCGCTATCAGAAAAGTCCACGACCCTCAGGGTATTGGGACTGCCCATGACCCTCTGGGTATTAAGGGCTAACCATAAGCAATTAAACTACCGGTTCAGTTCAGATTCAGTCTCCCTTCTCTTCAAAATCTTACCCAAAAATATTATATGCATAAGTATGTATGCAAAAAGTTGAACAGAATCAGAGTACAAGGTTACAAACAATCATTCAAAGACGAAACTCACATTCAGTCAGTCAGAATCAGAAAAGTGAATACTTATTTACCCAGATTCAGGTTCGATGGCAATGTAACCTCATAGAATAGTGACATTCACATATAGTAAATCAGTTTTTGAATCAAACATCAATCACAAACATTGCTTAGGCGGAGTACACAGTCAAAGATATCGAGGGGTAAATACCATCACTAAAGCTCAGCCCATATTCGGAATACATGGAGCTATGATTACACTCAAATTTGACCTAAAATCCAAAATCGACCAAGGAAGGGCCTCACGCTCGGGTGCCTCAGCCGTGTGGGACAAACCAAGCTGTGTGAAGTAGGGGCACGGTCGTGTGAACATGCCATATAACTCACTGTCCAATTTCGATAAAATCAAGTGCAGGGCGGATAAGATCGTGTGAGGGTCCCACACGCCTGTGTGCCACCAGACATGACCATATGCTCCGAAACACACACCTGTGTAGAATCCCAAAATCCTCAAATCAGTTACACGACTGTGTGACACCAAATCACCAAATCCCTAATTCCTAAACCCACATTCCCTGTACGCAATGGACATAACCGTGTGAAAATCGACAAAATCCCTAAATTGGCCACACGGTAGTGTGGCATTTAATTTTGCCCGAAAACCCTAAATCCTAAAAGCACACGCCCGTGTGGTCATTCGGGATGTAACACCTCTTGGCCATATTCAACGACGGAACAGGGTGCGAGGCATTATTGGACTTATCACACGAATAAGCACACTATTCCAAGACATAAATTTGCATCCAAATTAAAACCATTCACATTTAATCATAAAGTCCCTAAAATGAGCCTACGAGGCCCAAAACATACATTGGGAGCGGTTCAGGACCAAACCGAGGACGTTAGAAAATTTTACAAATTCTAGAAAATTTTCCACTAAACAGGGGTCATACGCCCGTGTGGTTATGGCACACGCCCGTATGGGTAGGCCGTGTGGTCACACATGCACGTGTCCCTTCCCTATGTAACTCTCTATTTATGATGTCATCAACATTTGAAGGTCACACGGCCAAGTTACACGTCCGTGTGCTTAGGTCGTATGGTCAATTTAATTTTCATAATTTTTCATAAAATAGGTGTAGACTTTACATGCCCTGGGCACACGCCGTGTTCAAGGCCGTGCCATCCACACAGTTGAGACACACTCCCGTATCTCTGCCCGTGTGCTCCATACTGGGCATTCTGTTTCTCAAAATTAAGGTGCAGGGGACACATGGCCTAAGCACATGCCCATGGGGCAGATCGTGTGTCACACACGGGACGGCCTAGAAACATGCCCGTGTGTCTACCCGTGTGGACAAAAACAAGGCTATTTTCGAAGCCAATTGCCACCCTGTTGCAAAAACACACTCATACCAATCAAGGCACATAACATAACATAATTAAGCAACCATAATGTCCACAACCAAGACATTAACACATCATTCTCATGCTTTATCTATCATACTCAAACAATCACATACTCAACAACCAAAATCATGCAAATTTTCACATCTATGAAATGCATCATCATATGATTAAACTTGTAATCAACATTTAGCCAATTTCCAATGGCATTATACAAAATAACCACTTAACCAAACTAAGCCAACACCATTGGCCCAATCAACTATGACACATAAACAAAATAACCAACTCCCTATACATACCATACTTTCAAAATACTAAGATCATCAATACCCCAAAATAATATTTTTCTTAATATGGTGCGAGCCTCCGACGATCTCCGATCTTGTAACAGCCCGATTTTGGGACCCCAAATTCGACGAGGAAAAAATTATTTTTATTATATTTTTATGGTTTAAAATTTCACGGAATGATTTCGTGAAAATCTCGTTCGAAAATTTTGACATTTGGGCACTCAATTTAGTCAAAAGGACTAAATTGTAAAAAGAGCAAAACTTGAGTTCTAGAAGGTAGGGATGTCAAATTGCTATGAAATTTTAAATTGGAGGTTCTTAAATGGTAATAAGACCAATGGTTAATTGGTTGGACAAAAATGGACATGAAATAGGTGAAATAGAATATTTTTAAGTTAGAGCATTTTGGTTATTTAGTGATTAAATGATTAAATAAACAAATTAAAAGCCAAATTTTGCTCATCTTCAGCCCCTTGGCCGAAATTAAAATGAAGAAACCATGGCTAGGGTTTTTCAAGCTTCCAAGCTCCATAGTAAGTCCGTTCTAGCCCCGTTTTTAATGATTTTTACGTTTTTGAAATCCTTGTGACAAGATCTATCTATTTCTACCACTAATTTGAGATATGGTTAAAGTCTAGGGTTTTGACCCATGATGAATATATGTGTGAATATTTGTGTTTAATGATAGAAAATGCATGTTTATGGTTAGAAAGATGACTTTTACTAAGTGATTTTTGGTAAAAATGCATAAAAGGACCTATTTGTAAAAGTTATGAAATATGTGTTAAGAATCTAATTTAATGAAAAATATGGCCTGCTATAAGTATAAAAGAGGTTTGGCTATGCATAGGTAGTAAAGAAATTGAATACATTTCATTTTTCGAGCTTACGGGCAAAAATGTAAATATGTCAAACTTTAGAGGTAAAAACATAATTTTACCATAATATATTTTTTGGTCACATTGAATAATGTGACTAATAAGTGAGGTAAGTTTGATATTATAGATCAAGAAAAACGAGATCCGGGCCTAGAACGAGAGAAGAATAAGTATTTGACAGTTAGGTCCTTTTCACCATTTTTGGTATCGAGGTAAGTTTGTATGTAAATAATGCATCATTCTATTATGTTTTAATGTTTTAATATTGTGTAAATTGTATGATTGACCTATGATTTACTTATTAGTTAAAATCGATAAAGTTTCAATAAGTGAGGAAAATCCCAGTTGAACCTTAGGAATAGAATATGATTCAAGTGACATGTCATTAGGAACTTATGGGTGCGATTATGTGATTATGTGATGTCCGGGTGCTGGTCTTGTACGTCTACTAGTGGCTAGGTAGTCCTGCATATGTTGCGGATACCTATTTGCTAGTGTGAGCAGCATTGAGTAGCTACGTCCCGACCGTCAGCTTGTGTCAGCAGACCTGTGACTAGCTCGAGAACAAGCACATATGTGAAATGTGTTAAGAGGTAGCTTCGGCTACATATATGTGGCACGTATGTGCAAGCCTGTCGAGTATCCGTTAGTATTTTGAGTGTTCAATGGGAATATCAAAGATGTGAAAGCGTGTGATAAAGATATGATTTGGTACAGGTATGTATGTAAAACTCATAAGTATTGAATTCATTAAGTGGTGAACTATTGGTAAGGTGATGTTTGAGCAATGTCACCGCTACGAAATTGTTTTGTGAAAGCTTGTGAATATCGATCCATGCTTATGACATGACATATTTTATTTGTACAAATTATACTTTATCGGATATGAGAAAAAGGAACAATTGGCATAATTGCCTATTAAAACGATGATGGGAAAATATGTGCTTTGATCAACTGAAAGATGTTAAAAGATATATATTCGAAAAGTGAATAATCATAATTAATGTGTATGTATAATATAAGGTTGGGAATGATTGCATAATGGTGGTAGTTTGTAATAATGGAGAGGTTTTGATAGCTAGATTAATGAAAATATTTGTTAAATTATGCTTGCAAATTGATAGAATAGATAATGTGATCGAATAAGTTATATTATCTTTTGCTTATATTGTTGATCATGGAAAATAAATTGTAGGATGCTTATTATTTGTATATAAACTTACTAAGCTTTCTAGCTTACTCCCCTTTCCTTTCCCATGTTTTATAGTGTCGTCAGGTTGGCTCGAGTTGGAGATCATTGGAGATTCTATCACACTATCAAGCTAATAATTTGGTATCAATGTTTTCAAGCATTTTAAGTCTATGGCGTATAGGGACTAGATTACTTTGTTATATGAGTTATTATTGATTAACCAAGTGTATCAGTTTATAATAGTCAAATTATCCATTTGTATTTGGCCATGACATTTGGCTTACATTGGCTAATTGGGTTGTAAGCCTATTTATATGTGCATGCATGTTTTAATGCCTTTGATGTTATGGGAATGCCATGTTTGAGCCATGTTTTGTGGATGTTTGATTGCCAATTAATGCCATGTTAAATGCTATTGAGATGTATAAGTATGTTTCTGAAGTTGAGGGTGGCAAATGGCTTGGTAAATAGCCTTATTTTTGTCCACACGGGTAGACACACGGGCGTGTGTCAGGCTGTGTGTGACAGACAATTAGCCCCATGGGTGTGTTGATAGGCCATTTGTCCCCCTGCACCTTAGTTTTGAGAAACAGACTGCTCAATATGGAGCACATAGGCAAAGATATAGCCGTGTGGAGGACACGGTCCCGGGATATGGGCATGTGTTCAGGGCGTGTGAAGCCTGCACCTATTTTGTGAAAATTAAATTCGCTAGACGGCCTAGTACACGAGCGTGTGACTTGGCTGTGTGACTTCCTTTGGTGCATGACGTCATAAACAGAGAGTTACATGGGGTAAGGACATGGGCGTGTGTGACACACGGCCTACCCACACTGCATGTCCCATATCCACACGGGCGTGTGACCCTTATTTCGGGCAAAATTTCTGGAAGTTCTTGGTTTAGTCCTAAACTGTTTCCAAAGTATGTTTTGGGCCTCGTAGGCTCATTTTAGGGACGATGTGAAAGAATGTGAAAAGTTTTAAATTTGGATGGAATCTTATGGCTCGAAATTGTATGTGTGTTTGTGTTTAAGTCCTGTAATGCCTGTGAATACGGGTAAGGGTTGTTATAGATCTCGAGCTAGCTTGATGACACTATAAAACAAGAGAAAGAAAAACTGAGTAAGCTACATAGCTTAGTAAGTTTATATGCAAATAATAAACATCTTAGCCACATAAGTTATCATGCAATCTTTCTAATGAAAGAGAGGATAATTATCATTAAATCCACATAACAACAACTTACTTATTCACGATCTTACCAGAAATTTATCACTCATTGCATTCATACTTATGAATTTCACGTACGTACCTGTACCATATCATCATACAAACACATATTTTCATATATTTGCTATTTTTCCCATTGAACACTCAGAATATTAACGGATACTCAGAAAGCGTGCACATAAGTGACACATATGTAGCCAAAGCTACCTCATATCTCATTTCACATATATGCTTGCTCTCGAGCTAGTTACGGGTCTGCTCACACAAGCTGACGGTTGGAATGTAGGTATCCAGTGCTACTCACACAAGCTGATAGGTATCTACAACACATGCCGAAATACCTAGCCACTGGTAGGACGTACAAGACCAGCACCCCGAGTCACACAATCACATAATTACACATAGGTCCCTAGTGACATGCCACTCGTATCCTATACTATTCCTAAGGTTTAATTGAGATTTCTTTCTAATCGAAACTTTGTCAAGTATATCCAATGGGTCAATTACACGTTTCCTGCTGCATTAAAGTATTAAAACATAAATTAATGATGCATTATTTACATACAAACTTACCTCGGTACAAAAATAGTTGGAAATTGACCAAATCGTTAAATACTTTATTCTTCCCTTGATCTAGGTCCGAACTTCATTTTTCTTGATCTGTAATAACAAATTTAGTTCATTTAATTATCAAATAACTCAATTTGGTTCAAAAATCATATTATAGAAAAATTACATTTTTGCCCCTAACTTTTCACTTATTTACACTTTAGTTTCTAAGATCGTAAAATGAAACGTGATCATTTTTCTCAAGACCCAAGCCTAGTAGAACCTTATACATACTTATAGAAGCCCACATTTTTCATTTATTCACATATTTCTACACACATTTTACAACTTTTACAAATAGGTCATCTTTGACATTTTTACCAAAAATTACCTAGCAAAAGTTGTTTATCACATAATTAACATTCATATTCTACCATTAGACATCAAAATACATGCATGTATAACATGGGTAAAATTTTAAACATGAACCCCACTTCAAAATAATGGTAAAAATAGGTGAATCGGGTGATAACGACTTCAAAAACGTAAAGAGCATTAAAAACGGGGCTAGGATGCACTTACTATCAAGCTTGAAAGTTGAAGAAACTCTAGCTATGGCGAGCTTCAAATTTCGGCTAAGGGTTGGAGAAGATGGACAAATTTTGGCTTTATTCTCCGTTTTTATTCTTTTATTAACCAAATGATCAAAATGCCATTTTTGCCTTACTTTGCAAATTTAACACCCCTTACCCGAGACTGTCGCCGGAATTGAGCACGAGGCGTTACTAAACTTAATCTATTACTTAAGCAACCTTAAATCATTTATTTAATCTTCTCGAAATTTTCTGCCATTCTGCGTCATAGTCGCTTAAAAATTCATATCTCGAGTTCTGAAACTCAAAATTAAGATCCGTAAATTTTCCATAAAACTAGGCTCATATATCTATCTACTAATTTTTTTTCTAGAATTTTTGGTTTAGCCAATTAGTACAGTTTATTAGTTAAAGTCTCCCCTGTTACAGAGTTCCACTGCTCTGACCTTTGTTCACTACGAGATAATTTTATCTCTATAAAAAATTCAAATAAGCATGCTGTTTGTTTCATTAAAAACTAGACTCAATAAAGAATCTAGGAATATAAACTATAACACCTAATTATTTATGTACATTTTATGGTAAATTTTCAAAGTCAAAAAAGGGAATCACAGAGTCAGTCTAGAGCAGTCCCACTTAAGTGTAAATAACTCATACTATACAACTCTTTTGCTTACTCTGTTTCTTCCATATTACAATAGACTCATCAAGATTTAATTTCATACCTCATTCACTATTTAACTCTCTTCCTACTATTTTTAGTGATTTTTGAAAGTCACATCATTCCTGCTGTTGAATCTATTTTTAGACTACTTTCACATTTCTCATAGTTTTCTTGTGATAGTTCCCATTCAAGCATACATACTATTAAACATGTGTATGATTAGTCATTCCATTAGCTATTCGCTAACAAGTATTTACACCACATTCATTGAACATATCATACGAACATCCATATCAAAAGAAGCCAAGTCCCTATACATGCCATACACGAAACGAAACGTCTAACTATACCAAAGTGATTCCTTCGATAGTGTGATTGAATCTCCGACGTTTCCTTCGATCCCCGAGTGGCTTGGCAAGAACTATAAGAAGAAGGAAATAAAGAGAGTAAGCACTAGGCTTAGTAAGTTTACAAGAAAATAAATCACAACATTCAACACAAGGAATAATTATGCATAATGTCACCTAGCATCATAAACTTTCTTTACATCTCATTTCCTACCTTCTTCTTTATTCACTTACCTTCTTTCTTACCTGACCTTTCATTATTCATAAATACAATCTACCTTTCCTTTGCAGATAATTCACTGTAATTTAACTTGTACAATGGCCCGTTGAAGCACTCGGAATACTAAGGATACTAGGGTCTTTCTTGTCTAACAATATCCTGCCAATGCCATGTCCTTGACATGGACTTACATGAATTATTCCTGTCTCCAATGCCATATATCTAATATGGGCTTACATGGCTCATTCCTGTCTCCAAAGCCATATATCTGATTTGGACTTACATGGCTCATTCCTGTCCTGTCGACCCCAAATGTCATGACATTTTGTATCCTAACACTCCTAAGGTTCAAACGGGGCTTTCTAATACTTTTTCTTTGTCACATCGACTTTAATTCAAGTTTGGATATTTTCATAAGTTAAATATATAAATGCTGGAAATTGACAATATCAATGTAAAATGAAGGAATATTGCGTTTATTTACCGTAAACTTACCTCGATACAAAATGTGACTAAACTTTACAATTTAGTCCTTTACTTTTTCCTTTCCCCGATCTACTCCCGAACTTCATTCTTCTTGATCTATAATAGCAAATTTAGCTTATTTAATACTCACATTTATCAAAATAGCCCTTTACTCAAATTTTGGAAAAATTACATTTTTTCCCCTAAACTTTTACATATTTACACTTTTGCCCCAAGGCTCGGAAATCAAAATTTATCACAAATTCTTGTATTGTAAGACATGCTGATCATTTATTTACCAACAAGATCTTCAAATTCCTACTATAACATACACTTATGTATAATAGGTATTTTTACCTATTAAGCCCTTTTACTCGTTTTTACCTAAAACCGAGTAGCACAAGTTGTCTAACATAATCTAAAACCTCATATTCTATCATAAAATATCAAAATAAACACTTTTCACCTATGGGTATTTTTCCAAATATGAACCCTAACTTAAATTATTGCTAGCATAAGCTTTATCGAGCTACCAGAATTCTAAAAATATAAAAATCATCAAAAACGGGGCTTAGATGCACTTACTATGAAGCTTGAAAGTTGAAGAAACCCTAGCTCTGGTGGAGAGCAAAAATCGGCAGCAACTAATGAAGAAGATGATCAATTTTGTGTTATTTTTCCCATTTTATTTCATTTAATATCCAAATGACCAAAATGCCCTTCCTTACTAAACTTTCAAAAATTTCACCCATGTCCAATTTTTGTCCATGAACTTAGAAATTGGTCAAATTGCTATTTAAAAGCAATTTCATACTAAAAACTTCTAGAATGCAAATTTTGCAACTTATTCGATTTAGTCCCTAATTTCAAATTAAGCACTTTACGCATAGAATTTCTTCACAAAATTTTCACACAATCATGAAATCATATCATAAACCGCAAAATAATTATAAAATAATTATTTCTATCTCAGATTTGTGGTTACGAAACCACTATTCTGATTAGGCCCTATTTTGAGATGTTACAGAAAATTTACCCTTCCATGTCAATTTTTGTCCATCATGAGATATAATGGTCTAATTACTAAATAAGGACCTCTAATTTACAAATTCATTTCAATTAAGCACCCAAAGCTTCTAGAACACAAATTTTACACTTTTTTTTTGTAATTTAGTCCTACTAGTCATATTGGACCCTCTATCGATAAAATTTCCTAATGAAATTTTCACACATGCATTCAATCATACTATAGACCTCAAAATAATATCACAATAAATTTTCCTACTTCAAATTTGCGGTCTCAAGACCACTATTCTGATTTGGCCCTAAATCGGGCTGTTACAGGGGAGGTCACGAAACCTCCTTAAAACAGCCCCGAAAACACCGTTTTAGCCGCCAAAACCACCCCAATCCTCGACGGTTCGATAATACACCAAAAATTATGAATTCTAAGCACAATACAATCAAAACACATTGAAAGTAATGAGGTTGCAAACACCTAACTAACATCGTCAGCTTTTCAGAGAATTGAATACAAATTTGCAAATAAAATAGAAGAAGGTTTGAATCCCACATTTGATTTGTGGACGGTGATGATGACAGAGGAGTGACTCTTCTATAAACTATACGATTATCGTTTCTCAAAAGAAAAAGTAAGAACTGAAAAACCAAAAAGAAAAGCCAAGAGAAGCAAAAAGAAAAAGAACGTCTAGAACAAAAATTAGAAGAATAAACATTAGCAAATAGAATTAGTAATAAAAAATAAAAGTAGTAATATAATTAAAAAGTTATAAATATCAACTTAAAATAAATCAAAATGAAATGTTTCTCTAAAACGTTCACACAAGAACTCAAACTAGAACCATGAGGTTCCTTGACACTTACTCAACCACTAGACCAGCAGGCCCATTCTGACACTAAAATGCACAGCTAGTCACATATATGCATCCTCTTCACTGTCCCTAACCACTAAACCTTAAAACTTCTAGGCCCAAAATTTGAGGTGTTACAATTCACCCTTCCTTAAAGAAATTTTGTCCCCAAAATTTCCAACTAACAAGGCAGTCATAAATCATTCCAATACTCTCCCGCTACGCACTCTAATCCCAGAACACTATAGCACTCAATTTGAACTTAAGACCTTTCACACACCAAGAACACATAACCACTGAAGCAAACAGATATTACTCACACAATTACTATACCCAATTCAACACATCTACATATATCCAATCATACCTGACTCAAAATCGTCGAGGATAATCTCGAATAGAATGTTCCTTAGACCCGCATATGAGACATGCTCCCAACTTCTTCTAGCATTTGCCCAGATGGTGCCTCTTACAATGCTTGCAAGATGGTACGCTCGTACTATTATCGGTACTACCTTTATTGTCACTCAGATGCATTCTAACATACTTCACAGAACAAGGCTCCAACCTCAGAGAATTGCAATCTCTCTTCTTCCCACAATCCATGCACCTATCCTGAAGCATCTCACTAGTCTCTCTTATCCTAGCCTTTAACACTTCCTCTAGCACTTCCCTCACTACCCGAGTTAGTGCATCAATATCAAGCTCTGGGTTACTGTTACCCAAAGTTGGCAGACTCGCATTAACCTCCAACTCCTAAAAAGTCACACGTTTTAGAGAAGCAGATGACTCCTCGCGATCCTGCTTACCTTCAGAATCCATATCTGCCATAAGACTAACTTAGGGTATCTACACTTCTAGAAAACATACACAAAGTAAGTACAAAGTTCTACATTTTTAATCTAGCAGTTCTGAATTTTACCAGGACCAGCATCGGAGTCTCAAACATTACATTTTTGTAAACCATTTTCAAACCACAAACCACTTTAACTTTCTGTGGTATAGTTTTCCAAACATTTTTCAATAACAATTACTTGTGCACACGTTCACGTGGATACACAGGCTGAGTTTTTGCAAACCTGGCTCTGATATCACCAAATGTAACACCCTAAACTCGGCATAGAAGTTTAAACTGAATTCAAGATGCTACATTGATCACTGAAGTGATCGGGAGAAAATTTTACAAAATCCAGTCAATAAAAGTTCCAGATGAGTTTAACATAAACCATATTTAAATTATCGATTAAAGGTTAAAACGGAACTAGTACCACAGTTTAATAAACCTTACAATTTCAAATAGTAACAAAAAATAAAAACTTATAAATTACTTCTACCAGGACTGTTTGAGGCCTCCATGTACTGAGTCCAGCGTCAGAATTCAACAAGGTACCTTAAAAGGGAGACAGAAGAGGGGTGAGTTATATAGGCTCATTGTGAGATCAAAAGAAATCAACTACTAGGTCAGAAAATAGTATGCCAAACAATAGTTCAAAAACAGAACATACTTACAAGGCTATACAGAACCAGTTGGTTCATTCGAGACAAACGTACCAGTAGATAGCAATATTTACAACATATTAAAGCACAATCTGACACATAATCGCAAGTACCATTCAGTCACAGTAACAATAATACTCAATTAGTCACACAATCTTAATAACTATTCAGTCAGATAGGTACAATCGGGGTCCACAAAACTCACGCAGACATAAGTGTTTTGAGTCGATCAGTACAAACAGACAGTCAATCATATAGAACAATCAATGGGTGCGTATGAATGCAGTTAAATTATAAAATAACCCACCTAACCAGCTAACACACCTCTCCATCCCCTAATCACACCACATAAGAGCTATCTAGCTCATCCAACCAATCACACCGTATAGGACCTTGAAGAGCCCATCCAACCCTACACTCCATATGATGTCTACCCGAGTTACCCGGCAATGATGACTATTAGCATTGCCCACGACCCTCAGGTTATTGGGACTACCTATTACCCTCTAGGTATTGGGGCTAACAGTATGCGGATAAACTGCCAAATCATATATTACGCAGCATAGCTGGCATATAAGTATTACAGTGCCATGTTGTAAATTGCGGTACAGACATGCAGTATGAACTGCCAGATCAGATAGTAACAATACGTAGCGTAGTTGACGTATATGTGATATAGTGCAATGCAGTAAACCACTATCAGAAAAGTCCATGACCCTCAGGGTATTGGGACTGCCCATGACCCTCTGGGTATTAAGGGCTAACCATAAGCAGTTAAACTGCCGGTTTAGTTCAGATTCAGTATCCCTTCTCTTCAAAATCTCACCCAAAAATATTATATGCATAAGTATGTATACAAACAGATGAATAGAATCAGAGTACAAGGTTACAAACAGTTATTCAGAGATAGAACTCACATCTAGTTAATCAGAATTAGAAAGGTCTATACTCATTTACCCAGATTTAGATTTGATGGCAATGTAACCTTATAGAACTGTGACATTCATATCCAGTCAATCAGTTTTTGAATCAAACATCTATCGCAAACATCACTTAGGCAGAGTACACAGTCACAGATATCGAAGGGTAAATACCATCACTAAATCTCAGCCCATATTTAGAATACATGGAGCTACAATTACACTTAAATTTGACCTAAAATCCAAAATCGAGCGAGCTAGGGCCACACACCCGTGTGCCCTGGTCGTATGGGACAAACTAGGTCGTGTGGGGGTCGAAATGCCCGTGTGAAGAGTAGCACACGGCCGTGTGACAAAAGCACACACCCGTGTGAAACAGGGGCACAACCGTGTGAACAAGCCTTGTAACTCACTCTCCAATTTCACTAAAATCAAGTGTAAGGCAGACACGACCATGTTAGGGTCTCACACGCTCGTTTGCCATCAGACATGGTCATGTGTCCCGAAACACATGCCCGTGTGGAATCCCTAAATCACCAAATTAGTCACACAGCCGTATGGCCAGGTCGTGTGACACCAAATCACTAAATCCCTAATTCCTAAACCCACACACCCATGTATCCAAGGGACACGACCGTGTGAAAATTTACAAAATCCCTAAATCAGCGACATGGCCGTATGGCACTAAATTTGTAACGCCCTAATTTTCGGCACTTTTTTGAGATTATTGTGACTTTGGTGGAATCATGAATTTCAGAGTTGTGATTGTTAAACTTGTGTTTAGGTATGTTAGTGGGCCTTTAGGAGGCCCAAACTTAGGTTAAAACCCGGTGGAATTATCAAAGTGTGGTTTTTAAGTAAAGGGGGAGCTTGGTTAGGTGGGTTCTTAAGAAAAACTTAGTGGAATGTGACACAAAGAAGCTATTGGTAAAGTGGCAAGGTGGCACCACTAAGCTACTAAAAAAGTGGCATGTGGGGTGGTATTCAAGGTCCAGGGTTCAAGCTGTAAGGTAAGCTTATGGTACTTTATTTCTTTTTTGTGTGTGCATGTGTTGGTCAAGTGGTGGCATTCGAGTGAAACTCTACTATAGGGAATTTGAATTACTCATGAGAGTAGATCAGAGAGAGATTTTAGGAGCATTTTAATTTGAAAAGCGATGGCCGGCCAAGGGACCTGTGTAGTGCAATTTCGGCATTCAACTCTAGGCATAGCATTTTCAGCATTTGAGTTTTAGTGTGCCGATTTCTTTAGGTAAGTGAGCTTTCCTTTTTTTTGCTGATTAGGTATTGAACACTAGGTCTTACTTTCTCTCATTCTTTTTTTCTCTTTTCTGTCTCAGAGCAAAAACCTACCACCCCTAAAGCCTTCTTGTCGATTTCTCCTTCAAAACCAAATCTACTCCTCCCTTCTCCTTTTCTTTCTCTTCCAATCTTCTTCTTTTCTTCTTGCACCCTTGAACCGATTCCCTTCCGACACCTTTTCTTAAAAGCTGAATCACGGTACTCCTCTCCCTTTCTTTCAACTTCTGTCGGTAACCATTATAAGTAGACACCATATCATTGCCGATTACCCTCTTTTATCAGAATTACCTCTTCTTTCTCTTAAATCCTTTAGCAAGCCAAATTCCTAATCTTACATCTCTTCTTTCTATCGATTCACTTCACCTATTCTATTGCTAAGTTGACAAGAACACTTTGGCATAGATCAAAAAGCCGAACCTTTTAGATCCACTCTCTGTTAGCATTTGGGGGTAGATCTACAGTAGATCTAGTTTAGAGAGGGCATGGAAGCAGTAAGTTAGTTGGGTGTGTAATTTCATGCACTTTGGTAAGTTGGGCCTCGGTGGGCTGAATGTGGGCCTAATGGGCTTACGAGCTCATTTGGGTAAAAATAGGCATTAAAGGTATCTTGGTAGACTGTAGGGTCAAAACTGCTAAAACTGGTTATTGAATAAGAAACTTGGACTAAATGGGCTTAAGACGCTAATAGACACTGTATGGCCCATTAGGGGTTTTTAGGGCCTGGTAACTAAAAACTGTTAAATAGACTGTTGAGACGAAAATAATGAATTTTAGTGACTGTAATATGCATAAGACCTATAAATGGAATAATTACTGAAATACCCCTTAAGGATGAGAAATTATCGTTTTACCCCTACGTACGAAATGACCGTTATACCCCTAGGGCTAAATTGGACTGAAATGCATGCTTTACTGTTTCTGTTTACTGTATGCCATGTCATAATTATCTGTTGCATGGGTTTTGGGAATATTGATGGAGGAAGTGCAAGTGGCATTGCCACGATTACTGAAAGAGGCTTTGGTTCGTACTGTTTACTGAAAGAGGCTATGCCTCGTATTACTGAAAAGGGGCTTTACCTTGTTTTACTATTCTGGTGGTTTGGCCACGAATACTGTTACTGGCAGCAATGCTGCGACTATGGTATGTGGGCTGGGTGGGTCGAGTTATTCCCCATATGGTGTGTTGGCTGGTACAGGTGGTGTGTAACGGATGGATGGGTTGAGTAGTCTCCCCATATGTATTGGGCTTGCATTCATGCTTATTAACTGTTCTGTTTCTATATTGGGCCTATGGGCTGTTCTGTTTTCTGAATAGGGCTTCGACCCAGTAATTGAGCATTAATAGGGCTTCGGCCCAGTTGATACTGAGATTGGATAGGGCTTAGGCCCAGTGGGCTTGAGCTGTCTTAGGCTTTGGATGGGCTGTCTGCACACACTGAGTTTTCCAAACTCACTCCTTTCCTTCCATCCATGCAAGTGAGCCCTAGTTCGTGGACTTGGAGTTGGGAGGGATTCAGAGTGGCCACGAAGACTGTGTTTATGGTTCTGAACTTATTTTATCTATTTCATTATTTTTAATTACTCGTTTTTTTTTAGTTATTAATTTTTTGGGTTTATAATAAGGCCGCTTTAATTATGTTCTTGGGTTTATTTTCTGGGACATGGCATCAGCACGGATAAAGGAGAGCCAGTGTAAGACCATGTTTGGGACATGGCATCAGCCTCGATATATGAGAGTCAATGTAAGACCATGTCTGGGACATGGCATTGACTTGACATGTGAGCCAATGTAAGACCATGCCTGGGACATGGCATTAGCTTGATACCCTATGTTTGAGGCTTATTGAATATTCTTTCGCATTCTAAGTGGTTCAACGAGAAATTTAAAGTTTGTATCAAGATCGAGAGATATTATGATAACCATGTGAGTGGTGCTGTATCGCCCCAAATTTTGGGCTTAGGAGAAATGGGCTTTGTGTATCGGGGAAATTTGAATTTTTTTGGTCAAGCAAAATTTTGCAATTTTATGTTCGGTACATTGGCGTCACTTGAAAGAGTTTATAAATATTTTTGGATAAGGTTGAACGTATAGAAGAAGTTAGTCTGGTGGTAAGGGGGCCTTGGTAGCATGTAGGAAGTCAATGTTCAAGTCATTTCCTAAGCATAATTTTTAATGTTCGCATATATGGTAATAGAGGCTGGCGTGTAAACCTTATGTATAGTTGGGAGTGATTTGTGACATATAAAGAGACTATGGAAGAGTGGCAAGGCGTGTATGGTGTGCTTGGGTCGGGGGTTGGAGTCTGCTTAAGGGTAAAATGTTATTTTTTTAAGGTTTAAAGGGAACACGGCATTTTGGACGGAAGGTTTATAATATGTTGCGTGGGGTTATTGACAAGAAAGTCATTTGGTTCAGTGGCAATCGGTGTGTTGGGCATATAGATGGGACGCAGGTTCGAGTCCCTTGGCTGGGGAAATTTTCTTTTTATTCTCGAATAAAACTATGGATTCAGCAGGTAAGGGTTATAATTATTTGTGACCTTATAATAGTGTAAAGAAAAACGTGATGCAGTGGCCAGTAGCATGTTTGAAGGCGTAATGATGGGGTGAGGTCCGCAGTTCGAGCCTCACCCTGCGCGTGGAAGGTTGATTTTCTTTGCTGCTCGTGCAAGGCTGGTAATGGCTGATTTGGTCAAGCGGTGATGGGCATCGATTTAAATGGAAGGCTGGCTTAAATTAAGCTGGTATAAAAGGCTAGTCGTGGTTAGAATCAGTCGAATGTGGGACTGTGTTAGTCCCTTTCGTCAATTGAGTTTTCAATTACCGAATTAGTGATTCTGTTGCCAAATTAGAGAGATTAGGCTGAAGATCTTCCGCTTTTGATTAAGGATTTTGATGGCTTTCCTTTTGTTTTTAGCTTTGACCGAATGGGTAAAAGCCTTTGTGTGCCAAATTAATAGGTTTTGGAAAATTTCCTTCTTCTTAATTTTCTTTTGTACTATTCTTTGCTCAAAGGTCATTGTGCCGATTTTTATTTCTCCCCTCTTAGTATTTCTTTTCCATTCTTTTTGAATCCCAATGATACATCTCCATTTCTTTTTGTTTGTACTAACGCATGTACATTCTTCTTATACCTTTTAAGCACCTTCTATTCTTATTTGATTTTGCTAACTCTAAAATGCACCTTTAGCCTTAGTCTCATTCTACTCTTTTCACTTCTTCATTTTAGCCAACTTTTATATTGCTTTTCTTCTTTGTCTGATTCGTTGTGGAGTACCCTTTCCTTTTGGTTACTCAAAAACTGAAACCCTCTTGCCTACCTACTTTGTTTTGTAAACTCACCATTGTTCCTTGCTTGGGCCAATTGCACCATTGTCATTCACACTCTCTTTTTCCCCTTGTGCAATAGTAGTCGAATATACTTTAGCCAATTTGTTCCTTTTCTTTCTTTTTGAATGATTGTACCTTTCTCCATCTCGTTTCTTGTTTTTGTTATTTATCAATTAGTAACAATTCTGGCTTTTCATAAGGCCAATTGGGAATCCTTTTTCTTGTTGAATCCTAGGCTTTGGCCAAACCTTATTATTGCCTTCTTTCATACTCTTTCACTTTTCTATTGTGTAGGCTGAATTTAAATCTTTGCTGATAGGACCGAGACTCGAATCCCTTTCTTCTGTGAACGTTCTTTATTTTTGGGTAAGTACCTTAATCGTAAGTGATGATTTCGTTATTTGAAGGTTAACATGTACCCTTATGGGATTAATTGATTTCTAAGTGTTTAATATTGATTGTTGCCTTTTTGTAGTGGCCGAATAAGGATTTTGACTTTTGGAATAAATATCATAGAGACAAGTGATAACTGGATTGAGGGAGGTCGTGGAAAAGTATCTACTGGAAGTGCTCTCGCGGTTTCTACTCCCAAGTTCAAGCAACATAGTGTGTCGGCAGTTAGGGACTTTTCGCCGAGATGCGAAAGAGTGACCGTGTCAAACTACAGTTTGACTGTAACGGTAGTTAGGGACTTTTCGCCGGGATGCGGAAGGGTGACCGCGTCAAACTACAATTTGACTAGGCAAATCGTAATTGATCACTCTGATGAAGGCAAGTGATAGCAATTACTTTGGCTAAGTGGTTGGATTAGTATTTCCTTAATTATTTTAGATAAGTGGTTTAGCTGTGTGTTATGTTTAATTTAGGTGACGACGCTCAAGATTATTTAATACTCTACGTGATAAGGTGTGTTATCGCACTTTTTGGTTACAAGGCGAAATGTCAAAACGGCAAGTGCCGAAAAGCTGACGAATCGATTGTTGGCCACATGAGCGTGCGAACGTTCATGTGTTTTATTGAGGCTACGGGTTGTGGCTCTACATCAAAAAACGGCCATCATGAGTGATTTCATGAGTTGGGCCGAAACGGGTTGAGTAGGCCTAATAGGCCCGTGGGCCCACTAAAAGGGATTTAGGCCGTATTCGAATCTCTAGACTATGTGGCTGCATGTGTCGCTAGACGACCATGGGCTTACTGGTCGGCCTTCACATTCAAAGGACCACACTGACAAATGATTGAATTGCCCCTAAGGGGTGAAATGACCAAAATACCCATCGTGGGTAAAATGTCTGTTTTGACCCTATATGAGTTATGAATGTTTAAGCATGCTCTGATATATATTTGTATTTGTATATATTCTGTATTATGACATTACATGACATTGAGTATGTTACATTGCATGGGGGTTGGGTTTATGATTATGGAGGAAGTGTACTGTTCTAGCAGCCCTGCTGCATATTTATCGATAGTGCCGCATCGGTACTACACTGTGGAGTGCAGGTTGGGTGGGTTGATTATATCACCACATGGAGTGATAGGTTGGACGGAGATGGAGTGTATCGGATGGTTGGGTAGGACTCTGATTGCATGTTATACTGTTACTGTTATGGTTTTAGGCCCATTGATTGTGATATGGACTCTGATTGCATGCTATATTGTTTACTGTAATGGGCTCTAACCTAGTCTAATTATATTATATTAATATTTTCGAGGTTACACACTGAGTATTCGTATACTCACCCTTTTATTTTAACTGTACAGGTAATTTTAAGGCTTAGGCGATTCGGTGCTACGTGGACTTGGAGGCGGCCACACTTTGCTTTTACATTGCTTTCGTTTTTACTACTTTAATTATGGTTTTATTTTGGGTTTGTAATAAGGCTGTTATTTAATTTTTCGTAAGTTTTGGGATTATTTATTTGCATGTTTAATATCTGTTAGCTCTAAGGTGCATTTTACAAAATGATATATGTTTTCCAAAAACCATGTTTCCACAACAAACGAGAATTCAAACAAAGCTTCCGCAACCATTATGTTTTCCAAAGTAACTACTTCCATAATCTGATTAATCAAAGATAAACAGAATTTAGTGATTTCTTTAAAACTTGTAAGAAGGGTTTTGATACTCGCGATATTAAGTAATAAAATTTATAAAAATTGATCACACCAAAAACTAACTAATATCACGATTTTAAAGGCAAGCGCACCTATCGAACAATAGTATAGTTTAGTGGCAAGATCGAGTTATCGTACCCAAGGGAACCAAAAGTACTAATACTTACTTCCTTTCTATTATCTAGCCTAAAAATAAAAGAGGATTGGTCGAAACTAATTCTAAAACTAACTAAAAGTGCACAAAAAGTAAATTGGGGAAAACTTTAGGGAAAAGCTGATTGATATGAGCAATACTTAAGGGAAAATCCACCTAGACTTCACTTGTTATTAACTTCTTGAACTACACAATTTTTTCACTTGACTTGATCTGTAGAGATCCCTAACCTATGTTAATACCTCCGTCGAGGATAAGAACAACTAATCCTAAGTGGTTAACTAAAGTTTCTTTATTAATTAACACCCTTAGGTTGCATTAATTTGATCTATGGATCCCCCTATTAGGTTTGACCCTAATCCGGCAGATTTATGTCGCCCTATGTCTAGGGTTGCATGCAACTCCGCTTAATTATGGTAGATCTACTCTTAAAATAGGGACTTTTGCTCCTCTGCCTAAGCACATCAGTTTCTTGAAGTAATACCTAGGATTATTAAATCAAGAATAAAGAACACATAATTAAGAACAATTCAAGTATTTATCATATAATTCAAGAATAAATAATAACAAGATCTGTCTTAGGTTTCATCCCCCTCAAGTATTTGAGGGGTTTAGTTCATAATTAATAAAGAAAACATTTCAGAAGAAATAAGATAGCAACACATAAAGAATCTAAAAACCCTTGAAGGAATTTAGGGAGATCTTCTGTCTTGATGTAGAATTCTGCCTTTTGGGATAAATCAATCGGCTTCCCGTGGAGTAATTCCTTGCTTTCACTCCTTGTGTTGGCAGAAATATGGCGCTCCTTTTGGGAGAAAAGAAAGTACTCCATTAGTGGGAAATAAGCACACCCTTGAAGTTGCCTCCTAGGGTCTTTATATAGAGTTTAGAATGGCTTTCTTAGCCCCTAAGTATCCTTTTTCGAGTAGAATTGAACTTCCTCACGATAGGGACACACCCGTGGGCCACGCCCGTGTGGATCGACAAGAGGCTGTGTGTGGGCCTGTTGATGGTGGCACGGTCGTGTGGTCTGGCTGTGCTTGTCGGGGCTAGGCCGTGTTGGACTTTATGTGGCACGGTCGTGGGACACGGCCGTGTGGCGAATCCCTAGGCCGTGTCGTTTTCTCATTTTGGCCTATTTTCTCCATTTTTGGCCCTCGTTCTTTTCTCTTCCCTATGCTCTCCTGAGTATAAGACATGAAATAGAAGGATTAAGAGCACCAATTCTCACAAATTTAGTGATAATTCATCCAAAATATAGGCTAAGCATGAGGCAAAAATATGTATAATTTATCATTTATCAGGTTTTCAATGAAAACACGATTTTCTAAAAACACTTCAATGTGACACACCGGACTCGGGCCTAACTTCTAAGCTGTGTTTAGGGTGTTACAGGTGCAGGTACCTATATGAAATGTATGAAATGTGAGCTCAATATTATGTTGTACGAATAGTAAAAGATGAAATGAGTAAGTTATGCCTATAGCCATTCTTTCATATCATGCATAACTTATGATGTGTTGTGAGCATATTATAGCATGGTAAATTGTTATTATTTATTTACTTGCAACTTACTAAGCTTTATGCTTACTCCTTCTCATTTCCATTTTCTTATAGTGCAGCCAAATTAGCTCGTGGATCAACAAACATCGGAGGCTTCGTTCACACTATCAACCTAAGCATTCGGTATAGTTAGTTTCTAGTATTTTGAGAAATAGCACGTATAGGGACTAGTCATTGTTAAGTGTCATTTTATTTTGGGCCAAGTGTGTTGGCTTGATTTTTGAAGCACCTTATTTTGTATAAGGCCAAAGATATTGGCTAATATTTGATATTGGTTTATAAATGCAAATGTTAATGTTTTCATGAATGTGCAAGTAGTATGGATGAATAGGAGTATTAGGATAGTAGTATAAATGCTTGGTTGATTCATGTATGTGAATGGGTGTGAATGCCTAATGTTGGCCCTTGGTTGCATAATTGTGAATTCGTATATGTTTGCTAACCTAAGGTGCAGAGTGTCCCCTGCATCTTAGGTTAGCAAAATTAAATGCCTAGAAGTAACCACACGACCTGAGACATGACCGTGTGTCTTAACCATGCGAAAGACATGGCCTAGCACACGGGCGTGTGCCATGACCATATGACCCTTAAGGGTTGTTGATGTCAAAAACAAAATACTAAGGTCTTCACACGCGGGCGCGACACAGGCATTCCATGGCTGTGTAAGAGACACGGGCTAAGCACACGGGCGTGTGTCTTAGCTGTGTGAACCCAATTTGTTCTTAGGGTACAAGTTAGGGAGTTACACAGGTGGAAGACATGGGCGTGTCATGGCCGTGTGAGGGACACGGGCCATGAACACAGGTATGTGTCAAGCCGTGTAAAAACCCCTATCAGTTTGAAGTTAGAAATTAAATCCACATGGACGAGGGGCATGGGCGTGTCCCTAGGTGCTTAGGTCGTGTGTACCATACAGGCCTTCAGTATAGCCATGCCTACAGGCCACACGGGTGTGTTGTGCTTCCACATAGGCATATGCCCTGTTTTTAGTAGATTTTCTTGAAAGTTTTCTAAGCAGTCTAATTGGTTTCGAATGGTTTTCTAAATAAATTTTAGGCCTCATAGGTCCATGTAAAGAGAAGTTTAAACAAAGTTTGAAAAGTTTTAAATTGGGACGAATTTCATTGACTTGAGATTGTATGTTTGCATGTGTTTTAGTAAGGTAATGCCTCATACCCTATCTTGGCATTGGATATGGATAAGGGGTATTACACAACTAGCATGGGTTTAGGTAAAATTGCATGAATTTGTAATTTTGTGAGATAATGACTAATTTGTAAAAATGAGAAATATTAGGGGCAAAATTGTAAAGTTGCCTTAATGTCTATTTTAGGCTAAATTGAATAGAGTGTTAATTAAGTAAGTTAATTTTGATTACATATAGATCAAGAAAAGTAAAATACGGACTTCGATCGGGGAAAGAACAAGATTTCAAATTAATCAATCAAATTCATTATTTTTCTATTCGAGGTAAGTTTGTATGTAATAAACATTGTTATAATTGTGTTTTATATGATTTGATACTGTACAAATTATGACGATCTTGCGGACATATTCGACGATGATTCAGCAATTGAGGAATCCCGTTTGAACCTTAGGAATAGTTTAGGATACAAATTTCATGACATTAGGGTTACTATAATTATGTGATTCAGGTGCTGGTCCTGTATGTCCTACTGGTGGTTGAGTATACTAGCATGTGTTACGGTTACTTGACAGCTTGTGTGAGCAGCACCGCGTAGCTACGTCTTGACTGACAGTTTGTGTAAGTAGGGCCGTTGATAGCTCGATAATGAGCCTTATATGTGATATGTGATTGAGATAACTTTGGCTATATATGTGGCACTTAGGGTGCGAGATTCCCGAGTATCCAATAGTATTTTGAATGGTTCAATGGGCAGATGAAAGATATGAATAAGTATGAGATTGACTCGAGATGGTAAAGGTATATACATAAACCATATAAGCTTTAAACCGAAGAAATTTGTGAAGTTCACATCTAAACTTGTAAGTTTATATGAGATAGATTTGTGTAATATATGAGTTGTATAATGATATGTTAAATTGTTTGAATTGTGTATATACGATTAATTGAGTTTATTTCATACGGGCTTACTAAGCTTTATAGCTTACATTGTTTATTTTTTGTGTTTTATAATGATTTCAAAGCTAGCTTGGATTCGGGGATCATTAGAGACTTCATCACACTATCACACTGTCATTTTGGTACTTTTGAATCGAAGTTTTTGGTTATATGGCATGTATAGGAACTTTGGTCATTTTGGTTATGGGTTGATAATGAATTTAGCCACTTGAGTTGGCTTGTAAATGTTATATGTATGATATGTTTATAGCCATGTGACTTGGCTTATCTTGGTATATATTTATGATGTATATATACATGAGTATATGGCTACTGCTATGTATTTGATGTTTGACTTGTGATGCTAGTTGATAATAGGTATTCTGGATATCAAATGGATAAATTTTGAACGTTGTTATGCTAGTGAACTTAGACAAATAATGCATATTGGAAAGTGTTTATAGTGATGATATGAGAAAGTAAAGTTTCGTGAGAAATTGAATAGCATATTGTGGTATTTGTGTGCCTTGTATATGCTGGTATTGAAATGGTTTGAATTATGCTTGGTTGAGATTAGATGAATGCTTATTTATGCCATGCTTTGGTGCCATTTAGTTTGGTGTAAATGTGTACAAGTTGGGTTACAAATAGCTTGGTAAATAGCCTATTTTTGTCCACACGAGTAGAGACATGGGTGTGTGTTTCAGTCGTGTGTGAAACATGGTCAGGTGACATGGCCGTGTGTCCCTTGTAGCTTTAATGAAAACAAGTCAGTGAGTTACATGGGCTAGTCACACGAGCGTGTGATTGGCCGTATAACACAAGTCAGAGAGTTACACAGGGTAGAACACAGGCTGGGACACGACCATGCGATCCCATTTCGAATGTCCACACGACCTGTGACACGGTCGTGTCTTGTGGCCGTGTGAAACACACGGTATGGTCATGCGAACATGTGTCCCCTATTTTGTGAAAAATTTTCTAAGTTTTTTAAAATATTCCTATGCTTTTGGTTTAGTCTCGAACTACTCCCAATGATAACTTGGGCCTCATAGGCTCGTAATAGGGATAATGTGAATGTATTTGAATAATAATTATATGAATTGTAAAAATATATGCGATATGTATGTTTATGTGTATACTAATTCTGGTAATGCTCCGTAAACCTATTCTGGCATTGAATACGGGAGAGGGGTGTTACATTTATTGGTATCAGAGCTACGGTTTAGTCAATTCTAGGACTAATGTAGCGTATGTGAGTCTAGCTATACATGCCATATATAATTTGTGATAGTGTGATGTCTCCTAATAGTTTTAAATTGTGCTTTTATATAGTAATGGATCCCAATCGAGCTATAGCTGATGATGTTGAAAGTAATGCGCTAGCCTCCACTCACAGAGTAGCACAATCTAAGTCGAGACCTATATCGGGTAGTCAGGGACGAGAGGCTAAAGAAGCCTTCTTCCAGATGATGAACGAGTGGTTTACAGAGTTTGTTCAAACAAATTTGACTACTCAACAACCTCCACCCCTACTTAGTCCCCTACTAGTTCCCGTAGCTCCTTAAGGTGTAGAACTTTTACGATTGAATAAGTCACTAGTTGATCAGATCTGAAAATATAGGGCTAAAGAGTTCAAATCTACTATTGATGATGATCTTGACAGAGCCAAGTTCTGGCTTGACAATACAATCCGAGTATTTGATGAATTATCTTGCACGCCAAAGAATGTGTGAAATGCGTTGTATCACTTCTGAGAGATGTTGCATATCAGTGGTGAAACACTTTAATATCCGTAGTTCCATGAGAAAGGGTCACATGGAAATACTTTCAAGTTAAGTTCAGAAAGAAATACATTAGTCAGCGATTTATTGACCAGAAGCGCAAAGAGTTTCTAGAATTGAAACAGGGTCGTATGTCTATGTCTGAGTAAGAGCAAGAGTTTGCGAGACTTAGTAAGTATGCTCGAGAATGTGTTTCTACTGAGTAAGAGAAATGAAAACATTAGAATGTTAGTTGGAGTTTTGGAATTGAAAAAATTTGTGGTACTAGTTGATAAAGGTTGCAAAGCCGAAGAAATTGGCCAGGAAAAAAGAAAAGCTGATTCAGAAACTAGAGATTCGAGAAAGAGATCGATGAGTAAACCCTATCACTCTTCGTCAAAGAAATCATGAGATTGTATAACCATTCGACTGCTTCAGTGGGATATTCCAATAGAGATCATGGGAAGCAACACTCGAGTTCTAAAGCTCAAGCCACATTAATAGTGAGCATTCGTAGTGTTAGGTCCAATAGACCTGAATGTCAATGATGCAAAAGACAACATCCTGGTGAATGTAGAATGAATGGCTGGGCTTGTTTCAAATGTGGTTCGTTAGATCACTTTATTAGAGATTATCCCGAGTTAGCTGAGAAAGATAAATTTTAGAATGCAAGACCGAGTAACACATCTGCTAGAGAAAGACAACCTAGAAATGCGAGAAATGTGACTAGTAGTAAAGGAATGAAAAAGGACTCTACTGTGAGAACCAAGTCTAGAGTACCTACCAGAGCTTACACCTTTCGCACTCGTGAAGATGCGTCATCACCAAATGTTATCACCGATACATTTTCTTTATATGACACTAGTGTGATTGCTTTGATTGATCCTGGATCGACTCATTCATATATCTGCATGAAATTAGTGTCTATTAAAAATTTGCCTGTTGAGTCTACTAAAGTTGTGATTAAAGTATCGAACCCCTTAGGCAAGTATGTTCTAGTTGATAAGGTTTGCAAGAACTGTCATTTAATGACTCGGGGTTACTGTTTTTTGGCTGATTTGTTGTTGTTACCATTTGATGGATTCAATGTTAATTCTGGGTATGGATTGGTTGATGTTGCATGATGTTGTTATGAATTGTAGACGAAAGATTATTAAATTGAAATGTTAGAATAATGAAATTCTTTGAATTGAATCAGATGGGTTGAGTGGATTACTTGTTGTGATATCGACGATGCTAGCTCAAAATTATGTGAGTAAGGGTTGTGATGCATTCCTTACTTATATACTTGATACAAAAGTGTCTAAATTGAAAATTGAATCAGCACTAGTTGTGTATGAATATTTGGATGTGTTTCCAGAAGAGTTACCGGGGTTACCGCCGATCAGAAAGGTTGAATTTGCTATTGAATTAGTACTGGGAACTTTACCGATATCAAAAGCTCTATATAGAATGACTTCAATAGAGTTGAAAGCTCAGCTGCAAAATTTAACAGATAGAGGATTTGTACGACCTAGTCTTTCGCCCTAGGGTGCACTAGTATTGTTTGTAAAGAAGAAAGATAGATAAATGAGAATGTGTATTGAATATCGACAACTCAACAAGGTTAATATAAAGAACAAGTATCCTCTGCCTCGAATTGATGATTTATTTGATCAGAGTAATAGTGCTTTTGAAAATTGATATGAGATCGAGCTATTATCAGTTGTGAGTTAAAGATTCAAATGTGCCAAAAACTGCATTCAGAATAAGGTACGAGTATCATGAATTTTTTTTATGCCATTTGGATTAACTAATGCTCCTGTAGTTTTTATGGATTTGATGAATAGGACCTTTAGACCGTATTTAGATAGATTTGTTGTTGTATTCATTGATGACATTCTGATCTATTCTCGAGATGAGTCTGAAGATGTTGAGCATTTAAGAATTGTGCTACAAACTTTGAGAGATAAGCAATTGTATGCTAAATTTAGTAAATGTGAGTTTTGGCTATCAGAGGTTGGATTTTTGGGACATATTGTTTCAGTAGATGGTATTCGAGTTTATTTGAGTAGAATTTCAACAATTGTTGATTGGGAACCATCGAGAAATGTGTCTGAAGTTCGAAGTTTTCTGGGATTAGCTGGTTACTATCGACACTTTGTAAAAGTATTCTCGATGATTGCTACACTGATGACTTGATTACTTCAGAAAGATGCGAAATTTGAGTGGTCTGAGAAATTTCAATAGAGTTTTGAACAATTGAAAGCATTGTTAACTGAAGCACCAGTTTGGCTCAACCTAAATCGGGTAAAGATTTTGTGATTTATAGTGACACATCATTGAATAGTTTAGGTTGTGTTTTGATGCCAGAGAGTAAAGTGATAGCTTACGCTTCCAGATAGTTGAAACTGCATGAAAAGAATTATCCAGCGCATAATTTAGAGTTGGCTGCTATTGTGTTTGCATTAGAAATTTGGCGACATCATTTATACAGTGAAAAATGCCACATCTTTATAGATCACAAGAGCTTCAAGTATATAATGACTCAGAAGGACTTGAATTTGCGACAACGAAGATGGCTCAAGTTGCTGAAAAACTATAAGTTAGTGAATGATTATCATCCGGGGAAAGTGAATGTAGTTACAGATACTTTGAGTAGAAAATCATTAATTGCTTTGTGAGTGATGAACACACAGTTAACTTTGTCTGATGATGTTCAATTGGCTGAATTAAAACCAAAACCATTATTTCTTCAACAAATTTTTGAAGCTTAAAAGTATGATAACGAGTTACAAGCTAAAAGAGTACAGTGTGAGCAGACTAGTGAATCAAAGTTTTGGGTCAGATCCGATGATTGTTTAATGTTTCAAGGTAGAATTTGTGTACCGAGAGATCCAGAGCTTATACAAAAAATTTTGAACAAAGTGCATAGTGGATGTTTATCTGTTCATCTAGAGGGTACCAAAATGTATAATGATTTGAAAGAACTATATTGGTGGTCAAGTATGAAACGAGATCTTTCAGAGTTTGTATCGTGATGCTTAATTTGTTTAACAAGTCAAAGCTAAACATCAAGTGCCTTCAGGATTGCTACAACCAATGATGATACCAGAGTGAAAATGGGATAGAATTGCAATGGATTTCGTGTTTGGGTTACCCCTATCTCTGAAGAAGAAAGATGCTATCTAGGTTGTTATAAACCGTTTGACGAAATCTGCACATTTCATTCCAATATGTACAGATTAGTCACTTGATAAATTAGTTGATTTGTACATTTCAGAGATTGTTAGATTGCATGGGGTGCCAATTTCGATTATTTCGGATAGAGATCTGAGGTTTACGTCATGATTTTGGAAGAAATTACAGGAAGCTTTGGGTAAGCGGTTGCATTTTAGTATTACTTTTCATCTGCAAACCAACAGTCAATCTGAGAGAGTAATTCAAATTCTCAAAGACATGTTGCGTTCTTGTGTTTTAGAATTTCAAGGTAACTAGCAGAAATATTTACCATTGGTTGAATTTGTGTATAATAACAGTTTCAATCGAGCATAAAGATGGTACCATATGAAGCATTGTATGGTCGCAAATGCCGAACTCTGTTGTACTGGACTGAGCTTAGTGAGAAAAAGATTCATGGGGTTAATTTGATTAGAGAAATTGAAGAGAAAGTGAAAGTAATTCATGATAGTTTGAAAGCAGCTTCAGATTGACAGAAATCATATGCGGATTTGAAATGTAAAGACATTAAATTTCGGATCAGTGGCGGAGTATTTTTGAAAGTATCTTCATGGAAGAAAATTCTTTGGTTTGGTCAGAAAGGCAAATTAAGTTCGAGATTTATCGGGCCGTACGAGATTATTGAACGAATAGGGCCATTGGCATTTGGCTAGCTTTGCCGCCAGAATTATAAAAAATTCATAATGTGTTTCACGTGTCAATATTACAATGGTCTCGATCGAATCCATCTCATATCATTTCCCCGATAGAGGTTGAAATTCAACTTGATATGATGTATAACGAAGAACCGATCAGAATTCTAACTCGAGAGATTAAAGAGTTGAGAAACAAAAGCATAGCTTTAGTAAAGGTTCTATGGCAACGACACGATATTGAAGAGGCTACATGGGAACCTGGGAAGCTATGAGAAAATAGTACCTGAACCTATTCACCAGTAAGATTTTCGAGGATGAAAATCCCTAAGGGGGACAGTTGTAATAACCCGTTTTTAGTCAAATCAGAATAGTGGTTTCGAAACAACAAATTCAAAGTCAAAATAATTATTTTATTATTAAATTAAGGTTTACAGCATGATAGTATGATTGTGTGAAATTAAGAAATTTTATTGTTTGAGTGCTTAATTTGATAAAAAGGACTAAATCTCATAAAGCATAAAAGTTGAGTTCTATTAGTTAAAGGTGTCTAATAGCTACGAAACTTTAAATTAGAGGTCCTTATGTGGTAATTAGACCACTAATAGCATGAGTGGACAATTATGGACATTATTCAAGTGAATTTAATGTTATATGATAAAGGTTAAATTTGTAATTTGGTTATTAAAGACTAAATAAATAAAACAAAACCATTATTTTGTATCCATCTTCTTCTTCAACCGATTTTAACCTAGAGAAACCATGGATATGTTCAGCCAAGCTTCCTAGCTCAATTGGTGAGTGAAATTTGTCTCGTTTTTAATGACTTTTATGTTTTTGAAATCGTTGTAGCTTAGTCTAGCTAGCCTAGGGACTAATTTGAGAAGCTATTAAAGTATCTGAGTTTTTCCATTGATGAATATAAGAGTATTTTGATGTTTGATGATAGATTATGAATGATTGATGATAGATATATAAGTTTTGTTAAGTGATTTTTAGTGAAAATGCAAAGTAATGATTAAATTGTAAAATGTAAAACTTTGTAGTTAAAATGTGAAATAAATGAAAAATATAGGCTACTAAGGACCTAGTTGAAATTCGGCTAGTATGGGTTTAGGTAAAATTGAATGAATTTGTAATTTCGTGAGATAAGGACTAATTTTTAAAAAATGAGAAATATTAGGGGCAAAATTGTAAAGTTGCCTTAATGTGTATTGGGCTAAACTAAATAGAGTGTTAATTAAATAAGTTAATTTTGATTACATATAGATCAAGAAAAGCCAAATACGAACTTAGATCGGGGAAAGAACAAGATTTCAGATTAATTAATCAAATTCATCGTTTTTGCATCTAAGGTAAGTTCGTATGTAATAAACATTATTATAATTGTGTTTCATATGCTTTGATAATGTATAAATTGTGAATATGACCTTGCGAACATATCCGACGATGATTCGATAATTAAGGAATCCGTTTGAACCTTAGGAATAGTTTAGGATACGAATGTCATGACATTAGGGCTACTATGATTATGTGATTCGGTTGCTGGTCTTGTACGTCCTACTGATGGCTGAATATACTGACATGTGTTGTGGTTACTTGATAGCTTGTGTGAGTAGCACTGTGTAGCTACGTCTTGACTGACAGTTTGTGTGAGTAAGCCTGTTGATAGCTCGATAATGAGCCTTATATGTGATATGTGATTGAGATAGCTTCGGCTATATATGTGGCATTTAAGGTGCGAGATTCTTGAGTATCCAATAGTATTTTGAATGGTTCAATGGGTATATGAAAGATATGGATAAGTATGAGATTAACTCGGGATGGTAAAGGTATGTACATGAACCGTATAAGCTTTAAACTGAAGAAATTTGTGAAGTTCACATCTAAACTTATGAGTTTATATGTGATAGATTTGTGTAATATATGAGTTGTATAATGATAAATTGTTTGAATTGTGTATATATGGTTAATTGAGTTTATTTCATACGGGCTTACTAAGCTTTATAGCTTACATTATTTATTTTTTGTGTTTTATAATGATTTCAAAGCTAGCTTGGATTTAGGGATCATTAGAGACTTCATCACACTATCACACTGTCATTTTGGTACTTTTGAATCGAAGTTTTTGGTTATATGGCATGTATAGGAACTTTGGTTATTTTGGTTATGGGTTGATAATTAGCCACTTGAGTTGGCTTATAAATGTTATATGTATGATATGTGTATAGCCCTGTGATTTGACTTATTTTGGTATATATTTATGATGTATATATACATGAGTATATGGCTAGTGTTATGTATTTGATGATTGACCTGTAATGCTTGTTGATAATAGGTATTCTGGATATCAAATGGATGAATTTTGAATGTTGTTATGCTAGTGAACTTAGACAAATAATGCATATTGGAAAGTGTTTATAGTGATGATATGAGAAAGTGAAGTTTGGTGAGAAATTGAATAGCGTATTATGGTATTTGTGTGCCTTGTGTATGTTGGTATTGAAATGGTTTGAATTATGCTTGGTTAAGGTTGGATGAATCTAACGCCCCTAAAATTATAAGGTCTCTAATTTTGCATGATTTGACAAATTGCGTGTTTGGTGTGATGGCTAGGTAATTTGGGTGTGTTTGAGGGTTTTAGGAAGCCTGGGTTCAAGTCCCTGCATTGGAAAAATTTTGAATTTTTTCTATTAAGCAGCGATGGATGCTAGCAAGTAGGACTTAAGTTTAATTGTTGTTGTTTCATAACACAAGATGAGCTTGTGTTGTGGTGGCAAGTGGCGTGTTGGACTTGTAGAAAGGAGTGGGTTCGAATCCCATGGAAAGCAAAGGCATATTTATTTTATGTGTTTGTGGCATGAGAGGCAGAGTTGGATTCAAACTTTGCAGGGAGGTTGTGGACTTGGTAAAAGGTGGAGAGAATCATGGATATGATATGGTTGTTGGGTGGCTGAAGGAGTGATTTGTGGAGCAATATGTGGATATTTTCAAAGAATTCGAATTGTGAGGGGAGTGGTAGCCGAATTGGGAGAGCTTGAGTAGGAGAATTCGGCTAGGGGCCTTTTGAATTTGCATAATCAGCAATTTGATAGAGTTTAGGTGACGAGTTTCCCCTCTAAGTATTTCGGGTTTTGTTCTTTTTGTCATTTCGTGCCTCTTTTCTCTCTAGTGCGATTTCGCAAGTAACCATTTTGTGCTTTTTTGGGATTGTGTTAGAGTGTGTTTTAGTGTCGAATTACCTTGAGTAAACTTCTTTTCTTCTTCTCACTTGTTTCTCTGCCGATTTGGCATTTTTGTGCACTTTTTCCTTTCTCCAATTTCTGCTAGTGGCCAAACTTTAGTTGATTCTCCTCTCATTTTATTCTCTTTAGCCGAATTCTACATCTCTCTTCTCATTTCCATATTTCTTCATCTCTCACAACCTTAGTCGATTACATTAGCCTTTCTCTCCCTCTCCAACTACGTTTCTTCTACCCTTAATATTCTTCTGTACTTCTTTTATTCCAGCTTTTGTTTTCTATCAAGTGGTAAGGGCTTAAGTTATGTTCCTCACATTCTATTAAGCCGAATATTCTATATTGCTCTTCGAGTACTGATTTTTGTTCTTTCTTATTGTTAGGGTTTCTTAAGGAATGGAGGTGAGCGAGTAGTTTTGGAAGCAACATAGCCTTCTTCCTCAAGCATCCAAATAAGGTAATAGGCTACCCCATTTGCTGGGGTTAAGCCAAATATTATCTGTGTGTTGAAAGGTTAAGTAGTGATTCAAGCTAACAAGATCTAATTGTGATTCAAATTCTCGTCTTAGTGTGTTTTCAACTGCAGGTTAGCAATCTTAGAGGTTTAAGCCCCCACTCTATCAAGGTAAGATGGTGTATTCTAGAGTTATTGATAATTATGGTTAACTCAAGTCGTCAGTAAATTAATCAAAGGCTTTGTTTGTGTAGGTTGGTGATTAGGGGCACTTGCATTTCCGAGAAATGTGTGTAACTGTCTACCATCTTGCTACTGTTATAAATCAAAAAGTGTGTATTCACACTCTAGATTACTGTGATTCGAAAAAAGCTGAAATACCGAAATGCCGAAATCTCAGCATTTGCGTTCCCGTGAGTATGCAAACACTCACGGGATAAATCGAGCCCACCGATCATGGGTGATAAACTGTAGAGGCCTCCACGGGTGTTTTCGTGGGCTTGGGTCGCCATGGGCCTCAATGGGTCGAAATGGGCCGTGTGGGCACAATGGGCTTCTGGGCCCCACACGGGTAAAATCCTCGGTAGGTGTTAATTAATTGTTTGGACTATGAGGCTTGCGTTACCGTGACTAAATTTGGGCTAATGGGTCACACAAGTGTGTAGGCCCACTTGGGCCCAATAGGGGGTTTTTGGGCTCATATATACTATTCTGACCATGTAGGTTATCTGAGTCGCTCGAGGCAACAGAAGACTCTCTAAGGGGTCGTAATAGATACTGAGACTCCAAAATGTAGTAATGACCAAAATACCCCTGAGGGGTAAAATTACAATTTTACCCCTGATTGCTCAAATGACCATTATACCCCTAAAGGTAGGTTAACTGATGAGTATAAGGTATACGTATGTCGGTAACTGAGTTTAATGTTTGCATGCACATTATATTTATGACATGTTAGTCTGCATGAGGTTAGGTTTCATTTGGAGGAAGTTCTGTTCTAGTGGTTTTGCCACGTATTTCTGTTATTAATGGCTTCGCCACATATTCTGATTCTGGTGGCTCAGCCACATATTTTGTTATTAGTAGCTTTGCTACGTTATTGGTGTGCTGGTTGGGTGGGTTGATCTAATCCCCACATGGTGTGTTGGTTGGTACGGGTGGTGTGTTGGTTGGATTGGGATGGGTCACATATCTGCTTTGTTCTGTTTTTGTTATGGGCTTGGGCCCATACTGGTTCTGTATAGGGCTTAAAACCCAAACTGATTTACTACTGCATAGGGCTTCGGCCTAGTCTGTTTTGCATGTTTGATTTCTATTATGGGTTGGGGAGTTACACACTGAGTTTTCACAAACTCACCTTCTATTTTACTGTACAGGTAACCCCCAGCCATAGGCGATTTGGAGCCGCGAGAGAGTCGGAGGTGGCCACATGACTATAGCTTAATGGATTTGACTTTGTATATTTTTCTACAGTTTGGTTTTGGTATTTATTTCTGTAATAAGGCCATTTAAGACTTTTTAATTCTTCTTAATTGGGTTTCTTACTATTATTTCGAACTGCTAGAATAAGATAATGAATTTTCAAAATAATAAATGTTTTTAAGAGAATCAGGCGCGTCAGATAGTCAACTTAAAAAGCTTCTGCAATTTAGAATGACTGAATTTAACAAAGATCAACTTTTAAGCCAATATTTTGAAATAAAATGATAACAAGTTTTAAAAGGGTTTTTAACTTAGAGCTAAACTTCTATCAATGAGACTGGTTTCAAACGTAGTTCCATGTGACATGTTACATTCGGCCATAACATTTAGGCCGGGTTTGGGGTGTTACAATGAATGCTTATTTATGCCATGTTTTGGTGCCGTTTAGTTTGGTGTAAGTGTGTACAAGTTGGGTGGCAAAATGGCTTGGTAAATAGCCTATTTTTGTCCACATGAGTAGAGACACGAGTGTGTGTCTCAGCCGTGTGTGACACACAGTCAGGTGACACGATCGTGTGTCCCCTATAGCATTTAATGAAAACAAGTTAGTGAGTTAAATGGGCTAGTCACACGGGCATATGGTTGGCCGAGTGACACAAGTTAGAGAGTTACACGGGGTAGAACACGGGCTGGGACATGGCCATGTGATGCCATTTCAAATGTCCACACAGCCTATGACACGGGCGTGTCTTGTGGCCGAGTGAAACATACGGCTTGGTCACATAGGCGTGTGTCCCCTGTTTTGTGAAAAATTTTCTAAGCTTCCTAAAAGATTCATGTGATTTTGATTTAGTCTCGAACAACTCACAATGCATAACTTGGGCTTCGTAGGCTCGTAATAGGGACAATGTGAATATATTTGAATAATAATGATATGAGTTGTAAAAAATTATTTGATATCTATGTTTATGTGTGTAATAAGTCCAGTAATACTTCGTAACCCTATTCTGGTATTGAATACGGTTAAGAGGTGTTACAGCAAAAAATTTTAAAAAATTTTATGAGGGACGGGCTTGAATTTGGGACTTTAAGGTGGATTCTCTAAGACTTAACCATTAGGTTAGTAACTCATTTATTTACAAATTCTCAAGGATAACCTTATAAATTAGGGCATGAGCACTCTCGGTTTTACAAAGCCAATTCTACCAACCTGAGTTTTGGGATGTGCCACACTCTTTGTAACATCTCGAATTTGGGCCTAGTTGGAATAGTGGTTTCAAAACCACCAATCCAAAGTAGAAGTAGTTATTTTATGATTATTATAAGGTCTATAATATGTTTGCATGCTTGTGTAAAAATTTCATGAAGAAATTTTAAGTGAAAACTGTCCAATTTGATTTTAGGGACCAAACCGAATAAGTTGTAATAGTTGAGTTCTAGAAGCTTTTAGCATGAAATTGAATTGGATTATTAATTAGAAGTCCTTAAATAGCAATTTTACCAAATTCTAAAATTTTGGACAAAAATAGATATGAAGGGTAAAATATCAAAGTTTTAAGTGATGGGCATTTTGGTCATTTGGCATTTAAATGAACTAAAAGACAAAATAAAACCCAAAAATCCTTGTCCATCTTCTTACTTGCTGAAACATGCCTCGGGGAAGCCATGGCTAGGAATTTCAAGCTTCCAAGCTTCATAGTAAGTCCATCTTTGCCCCGTTTTTAATTATTTTCACGTTTTTGAAATCCTTGCAACATAATCTATCTATTTCTACCATTTATTTGAGATAAGATAAAGGTATAGGTTTTGACCCATGTTAGAAATTTGTGCATTTTGATGAATTATGGTAGATTATGCATGTTTATGGTTAGAGAAACAGTTTTTTACAAAGTGATTTTCAGCGAAAACGTCCAAAAGGACGAAATTATAAAAGTTATAAAATTTGTCATAAATGTGTCATTAGGTGGAAAATGTGGACTGCTATAGTTATGGAAGTGGTTCGACTAAGTCCAAAATATAAGGAAATTGAATAAAAATCATTTTACGAGCCTATTGGCAAAAGTGTAAATATGTAAAACTTTTGGGGCAAAAATGTAAATTTTCCAGTGTGATTTTTGGACTGATTTGAATAATTTGAATTCTAAATAATTATTATTTGATGTGTTAGATCAAGAAAAAAATGAAATTCGGGCTTAGATCGGGAAAGGACGAAGTTATGGACTAAATCAGATTAATTAGTCATCTTCATATTCGAGGTAAGTTCGTGTGTAAATAATTCATCATTATGCTTTTATGTATTTAATGCTCTGATACTACATGAAAAGAATGATTGTCTTATGAGATTTTTTAATGAGATTTCGATAAAGAAATGATGAAGTGATTGTATAGAAATCCCGATTAAACCTTAAGAATACGGAGGATACCGTTGTCATGACATGAGACTATAGAGGTCCCGTGTAACACCCCGAATTTTGGGCTTAGAAAAAATAGGCCTTGAGCTTGGGGAGCGATTGGAAGACGGTACATAAATATTTGTTATGTAAGAAGTGACATAAATGAAGGCTTGCTTCAGTGGTTAAGGGTCCTAAAAAGTGTTGGAGAAGTCCTGGATTCAAACTTGGGCTTTAGTAAAATTTTTGTTTTAAGTAAATAAAACCTTTAGTGCTCTAAAGTAGACCTTATAATTCATTGAGGATAAAATGTGACACAAAAGAGCTTATGGTGCAGTGGTAGGTGGCATGTGGAGTTCTTTTGAGGTCTAAGGTTCAAATCATGGCAAGGTAAGAAGAGTATTAATTTTGCCCTCTTGCCATGCGAGAAGCAGAGGTTGTTTAAAACTCTGTTGAGGGAAGTTTGAACTGGTCAAGGAGTGGGTTATGGAGAAAATCATGGAAGAGATAAAGGAGGATTTTTAGGAGGAGATTGGGGAGAAAATCAAGGAATTTGAATTGGGAAGAGTGTGGTGCCGAATTTGGTCTATAGGCATTGGGGGAATTGTTTTTGGTAGGGAATGTTTCCTTTTGGTCAATTTTGTCACAGAATTCGTGAACTACTATTTCCTAAATTCCTTTCTTCTCTCTAGTGCCAAATTTCACAAAGGTCCATTTGTGCATTTGGTTTCATTTTGGTTCTGTTGATTTACCAAACTTTTGTGCTACCTTCTCAAGTCCATCTTTTAGTTTCAGTCTCTGCAGAATTATTCTCACTTGATTCCTTCACTTCTATTTTTCTCCCCTTGCCCGATTATTATTGATCCTCTCCCTTCTTGCTCCTCTTTCGGTTTTCTCTCTTAACTGACCTTCTTTCCTTCTTTTCTCCATTTTCTGTTCTTCATCCCCCTAGACATTTCCATTTCATTTTGGCCGACTGCTATCTGCCCTTTGATTTACCAATTACATTTACTTTGCCTTGGTTTGGCCGAATACTCTATTACCCTCTTGATGGTGTATTAATTCGATTTCTGCAAGTGACCCTAACAAAAGGTAGGTGTTCATGTCTCCTCTTTTTAGTTCAAAATTGTTGTCTCCTATTCTTTATCTTAAAGCTGAATGCCCACCTTCTGTTCTTTGAAGGCTGAATTGTGATCCCTCATTTCTTATGGTTTCGGCTTTGGCAGTCGATTCTTTGATCAACCAGGGGTGTGTCTAGGTTTGGTCGATTGTCTCTTCTCCACATCTAGACTACACGTTTGGATAAGCGTTTCTCTTCAAGATTAAACTGTTCAAATGGTTATGGTGATTAAGAGATTGTGGTTGTATTGCAGCTAGTCGATAGGGATCGTGTAGTCGATTCTAGTTGGGAATCGAAGGCATCAAACCGATTAGTGTTCACTTAAGGTGAGTATGGATTGACGTTTTGGGCTTGGACAGTTATTAACCTTATTGGTTGTAAATCTGATACGTTTATCTTGATTGATTATAGGATTTGGAGAGAGTGGATCTTAGCTAGTTTCGCGAATGGGTGTGTAATAAAACCCTATAACTGATAATCGGTGAAAAAGTCGAAAGGTGTTTATTCACACTGTTTTCTATAAATCGGCAAAAGCCGAAAAGCTAAAACATCGGGAAACTAGCGATTGATGCCACACGAGTGTGCAATCACACGTGTGGTGAATCGAGCCACGAAACATAGGCGTAATACTTTAAAATGACCGAATTACCCTTGAAGGATAAAATGACCGAATTACCCTCGAAGGGTAAAATGACCGAATTACCCTTGAAGTGTAAAATGACCGAATTACCCCCAAAGGGTAAAATGACTGAATTACCCTCGAAGGGTAAAATGACTAAATTACCCTCGAAGGGTAAAATGACAGAATTACCCTCAAAGGGTAAAATGATCGAATTACCCCCGAAGGGTAAAATGACCGAAATACCCCCATAGGGTAAATCTCATGGACATGTGGGAATATTGGACCCGGCTGTGTCGCACATATGGCTAAGGTCATTTCTGCGCTTAGTGGGCCACACGGGCGTGTGGGCCCACATGGGCCACATAATGGGCCTCTAGGCCTCTGGCCTATAGACACTGATATGTATTTTGAGGTTACACATGTCGCCTGAGACGACTGTGGACCTTCTAATGGGTTGGCAAGTGTTGTAACACCCCAAAACTAGCCTAGAAGTTAGCCCAAACCTGGCGTGTCACATTGAAGTATTTTTCGAAAATATTATATTTATTGGAAACCCTTCTTATTTAAAAATTGTTGCCATTTAAAGCTTGTGTAAAATCTCAAATTTCGTGTGCATACTTTTAAAATATGGTTTATTAAAAGACGTTCTCTCGTAAAATGTTATTACATTTAAAATCTTAATTGTTACGAAAGCCTAATTTAGAACACTTGTGGAAACGTGATATTTTGAAAAATAGTTGTTGTTTTGGAAAAATCGTGTCCGACTTCTAGCAATTATAAAACAATAAATAAAATCCCAAATGTAAAAACCAGAAAGTTTAAAAGGCCTTATTACAAACCAAACCGGAATAAAGTACTTCAAAGTAAATCAAGACAGAGCATAAGCAATGTATGGCCTTCTCCGAGTCCCTCACAGCATCGATCCTCCTTAAGCTAGGGATTACCTGTACAGTTATTAAACGGGGTGAGTTTTATGAAAACTCAGTGTGTAATCCCCTACTATATAAAATGAACAGTCATTCATACAAAAGAATTAAAAGTCTGGGCACCAGCACTACTACAGTTCTAGTATCAATTGGGCCTTAGCCCACTACAACAAACAGTACCAGATGGGCCTTAGCCCATTACAGAATCAGAAACATTATCAGAATTAGAATCAAAATCAGAATCAGGTGGGCCTAAGCCTAAAACAGAATCAGTAACAGTATAATGCAGGTAAGTCTACCAACTTTGGGTAGTGATAACCTGGAGCTTGGTACTGAGGCACTAATCCGGTTGGTAAGGGAAGTGCTAGAAGAGGTGTTCGAGGCCAGAGTTAAGGATATGGGTGAAACGCTTTAGATTAGGTGCTTGCGAGTATTGTAAGAGGTATTGTAAGAGCCTCAGGTTAGGGATTGCCCAGTCACTTTTAAGTCAAGTATGTTTTGTTTGGGTGTAATAATTTACATGTAGAAATTGTATGCCTGTGATATCTATCTGCTTCGATGGATAGATGTTTTGGGTGAGTATAAGTATTATTAGGATCAGAGTGCACAGTGGAAGTGTAGTGGTGTAGTCTAGGATGTGCAACTGTTCCAATAGTTGGAAATTTCGAGGACAAAATTTTTTTAGGAGGGGTGAATTGTAACGCCCCAAATTTTAGGCTTAGAAGAAATAGGTCTTGAGCTTGGGGAGCGATTGGAAGACGGCAGATAATATTTGTTGTGTAAGAAGCGACATAAATGAATGCTTACTTCAGTGGTTAAGGGTCTTGAGAAGTGTTAGAGAAGTCCTAGGTTCAAACCTAGACTTTAGTAAAATTTTTGTTTTAAGTGAATAAAACCCTTGGTGCTTGAAAGTAGACCTTATAATTAATTGACGATAAACTGTGACACAAAAGATCTTATAGTGTAGTGGTAGGTAGCGTGTGGGGTTCTCTTGAGGTCTAAGGTTCAAGTCATGGCAAGGTAAGAATAGTATTTATTTTGCTCTCTTGCCATGTGAGAAGCAGAGGTTGTTTGAAACTCTGTTGAGGGAAGTTTGAATAGGTCAATGAGTGGATTATGGAAAAAATCATAGAGGAGATAATGGAGGATTTTTAGGAGGAGATTGGGGAGAAAATCAAGGAATTTGAATTGGGAAGAGTGTGGTGCTGAATTTAGTCTATAGGCATTGGGGGAATCGTCTGCGGTAGGGAATGTTTCCTTTTGGTTAGTTTTGTCACCGAATTCGTGAACTTCTATTTCCTAAATTCCTCTTTTCTCTCTCGTGTCAAATTTTACAAAGGTCCATTTGTGCATTTTGGTTCATTTTGGTTCTGTTGATTTACCGAACTTTTGTGCTGCCTTCTCAAGTCTTTCTTTTAGTTTTAATCTCTACCGAATTATTATCACTTGATTCCTTCTCTTTTGTTTTTTCCCCTTCGCCAATTATTGTTGATCCTCTCCCTTTTTGCCCTTCTTTTTGGTTTCCTCTCTTAACCAAACCTTCTTTGTAATAGCCTGAATTAGGGGCTAAACAGAAAAGTGCTTTCGAAACCATGAATTTATGGTTTAAAATATTATTCCGATTTAGTTTTGATATTTATTGGGTGTTTGGATAAATAGGTGGAATGTTGGTGAGTGAATTTTATTGGTTACACGTCCAATTTGGTAAGTTGGACTAAATTGCAATAGATGAAAAATATGGGTTTTATTTCATAAAGGTACTTGATTGAATTAGGTTTTTAAATTAGAGGTCCTTATGTGGTAATTAAACCATTTTAACCTTGTTTGGACAAAAATACCCATGGAAGGGAAAATTTTTAAATAAGGGCATGAGGGGCATTTTGGTCATTTGGATAATTAAAGAAATAAAAAGGGAAAAAGAAGTCAAAATTGATGTCCATCTTCCTCCTTGGTGCCGAAATTTAGAAGCCAACCATAGCTAGGGTTTTGGTCACTTTCAAGCTTGGTTTAAGGTACATTCAAGCCCCATTTTTAATGTTCTTCATATTTTTAGAATCATCGTAGCTTGCTCTAGGTATTTCTACCCTTATTTTGAGTTTGGGTTAATGCTTAAAAATTTACCAATTTATGACATGCAAGTATTTTGATGTCTAATGGTGGAATATGAGGGTTTAAGGTGTAGTGAACTATGATTTCTAGGTGATTTTTAATCGAAGACCCTAAAAAGGACCAAATTGCAAAGTTGGGAAATTGAGGGGTAAAAGTATAAATTGATGAGAAGTGTGGGCTTTTTGGGGTGCTATAAACATTTGGCTAGGCTTGGGTAATCAAAGAAATCGATACATTTCAATTTATGAGCCTAAGGACATAGTTGTAAAAAATAGACAAAGTTAGGGGTAAAATGGTAAAAAAATTGTACAATGATTTTGGACTAAATTGAACAATGTATGTATTAATTGAGTTAAATGTGTCATTATAGATCGAGAAGATCAAGGAATTGACCTTGACCGAGGCAAGGGCAAGGTTTCGGACTAAATTGCAAATTATCACATTTTGTTATTGAGGTAAGTTTATATGTAAGTAATTTAATTGTTTTAATTATGCATTAAATATATTTAACGGTGATGATGAACTGTTGATGATGATAATTTTCTATGATGTTTGGTTGAGTTGGGATTGAGAGTTCCTAGTTGAACTTCGGGATAACGAGCGATATGAGTAAAATACGATTTGGTCATATGTGTGATAAAGTGACCTTCACCATGTGCAAATGAGGATTTTGGGACTTAATGATTATGTCGCATGGATGATAAAGTGACCTTCATCATGTGTACATGAGGGCAATGTCCTATGTTGCTAAGACACATGAGCGATAAAGTGACCTTCGCCATGTGCACACGAGGGCTACGATACTAAATGGCTAAGTCACATAGGTGATAAAGTGATCTTCACCATGTGTACCCGAGAGCCAGGCTTATGTGTTCGTGGAATCATGAATGGAAAATCCACTGAGTATCAAATGTTAATCCGAAAAGTTCAAGGGGAATACTTACTAAAGAGATTTGGTGAGGTAGTTCAATATGTGTGTGCAGGTGTATTCTTTGGGCAAGTGAAATTATGGAAAAATGCATGTGGTTGTGATGGTGTATGTGGACTTAAATAGGTAAAAATAATGTGTATGAATTGTATGGGGAAGTTGGTAAGTTTTGGGTGGTAAGTTGGTTTATGAGAGATATCCTTGTTGTGGTTGAATGTTGTCTCAATATGGACTATCCACATATAGACTTACTAAGCTTCTGAAGCTTACTCTTTTCTCTTTTCTTTTGTTTTATAGATTCAGTCGAACCAGCTTGGGATCGGATCGAGTCAAAGGATCACCCACACTATCGACAAAATCTTTTGGTATTATGACATAAACTCTTGGACTATGGCATGTATAGGGACTTAGTGGAATTGTAGGTGTCATGTTGGTTTAGCCGTAACGCGGGCAAAGGTCATTTGATAAGTCATTTTGTAAACAAAGGCCATGTGACATGGCCAAGAATGATAATGGTTTATATATGTCTTTTGAGGTAATTCATGGTATGCTAGGTGATATTTTGATGTTAAAGATGTGCTGATATGTGGTGTTAAATATGGTAGTGTTTGTATGTGTTTTGGGGCAAGGAATGGCTTGGAATATAGCCTAACTAAAGGACATATGGCCAAACCCCATGCCATGTGTGTTGGGCGTGTGAACCTTAATTGTAATTTTCAGAGCTTAAGAACATCACACGGCCTGGTCACACGGGCGTGTCCCGTGGCCGTGTGACCAAAATGGCATGCTAACGTCATAAATAGAATGTCCCAAGTTTTTCACACGGGGAGCCACACGGGCGTGTCGAGGCCGTGTGGTAGGACACGAGCCAGGGACACAGGCGTGTGCTCGGCCGTGTGAAAACCCTGTAGGTTCGAAAGGAAAATAATTTTCCAAAAATTCAACACGGGTAGGGGACACGGGCGTGTGTGACCACATGGCCTACCCACACGGGCGTGCCCCTGTCTCACACGGGCTTGTGCCCTGTAATGAGGCAAATTTTCCAAAATTTTCTAAGTTTTCAGTTTGGTCTCGGACCACTTCCAAAGTATGTTTTAGGCCCCGTAGGCCCATTTAAGGATCGTATAATATAGTATGCAAAAATTTTAAAATGGAACAAAATTTTATGGCTTGAATTTGTATGATTAGACGTGATATTGTTTGGTAACGCCTCGTGCTCGGGTAAAGCGATAAACCTGGGTAAGGGGTGTTACATTCTTTCCTTCTTTTCTCCATTTTCTGTTCTTCATCCCCCTAGACATTTCCACTTCATTTTGACCAACTACTATCTGCCCTTTGATTTACCAATTACATTTACTTTGCTTTGGTTTGGACGAATACTCTGTTACACTGTTGATGGTGTAATAATTCGATTTCTACAAGTGACCCTAACAAAAGGTAGGTGTTCATGTCTCCTCTTTTTAGTTCAAAATTGTTTTATCCTATTCTTTATCTTAAAGTCGAATGCCCACCTTCTATTCTTTGAGGGCCGAATTGTGATCCCTTCTTTCTTATGATTTCAGCATTAGCAATCGATTCTTCGATCAACCAGGGGTGTGTCTAGGTTTGGTCGATTGTCTCTTCTCCACATCTAGACTATACGTTTGGGTAAGCGTTTCTCTTTGGGATTAAACTGATCAAATGGTGATGGTGATGGTGATTAAGAGACTATAGTTGTACTGCAACTAGTCGGTAGGGATTGTGTAGTCGATTCTAGTTGGGAATCGAAGGCATCAAATCGATTAGTGTTCAATCAAGGTGAGTATGAATTGACGTTTTGGGCTTGGACAGTTATTAACCTTATTGGCTGTAAATATGATACGTTTATCTTAATTGATTATAGGATTCAGAGAGTGTGGATCTTAGCTAGTTTCGCGAATAGTTGTGTAACAATACCCTATAACTGATAATCAGCGAAAAAGCCGAAAGATGTGTATTCAGACTGTTTTCTATAAAACGGCAAAAGCCGAAAAGCCAAAAAGCTGGGAAACTGGCAATTGATGCCACACAAGGGCGCGATCATTGGAACGACGGAAATGTGCAAGTGTACACAATCGCACAAGTAATACATTGACAAGTAAATGTCGAGTTATCGCACCCACATGGACTATAAAAGAATTATTTATGAATGTAATTAAAACACTTTGGTGAGGTAAAAATAATTTGGTTTTGGAAGATGAATTAAACTAATTAAAAACTAAGTAAAATAATAAAAGAAAATAAAATTCTAATCCACGATTTCAATTAAGATTTAATCAAGATGATATAATTGTGTTGGATTAATTACATATTTTTAACTTAGAATTATTAAATTCATGCTTATGCTGTTACGAATAAATTCATGGCAACTCGGAAAAATTGTTAACTATTGTTTATACATACTTATTAAATTCAACTAATCTCTTACATGTTCCCATATCAATTCAAATAATTAACTCAATTTAATAAACATATAAAAGATTATGTGAAGTAACAAGGTAGTCATACCTTGAAACAATTTAATCACAGCAATCTTGCAAGTTATGCAAGGCATATGTATTGCCAAATACAATTCTAATTCAAGCTTCAGCTACCTTAGAAGAATGAACATGCACTGATTAAGTACTGAGTCCATTAATTATAATTTTAATGTGTTTAATAATTAATTCATTAGTTATCTAACAATTATAATGCAAGAATAACTTAGGCATGATTTTACTTAATCAAGCATTTTTACCGAGGCCTATAACAGCATAAACACAACTTTAATAAGTCAAGCAGGAAAAATATAATCAACCCAACACAAATTAAATTCAAGCTAAATTGATTAAAATAACCATTTCAACAACAATGATATTCATAGATATGTTCATCATAAAAACAACATAAATTAAAAAGATAGGGAACAAGAAGGCAAATCCGGTGTTTCTCCGTGGCTTGACTGATTGCTTCGTTCTTTGTCTCTGTTGTCTTCGCCGAGCAAGGATTCTATGAATCCTTGATTGCTACCCAAGATGGCTGAAGAACACCTCTTTTTCAAGAGAGGAAATCTGCACAAGAGGAAGGGGGAATGAAATGGAAAAGAAAAAAGAGAAAAGTTGAGAGAAAGGAAGAGAGAATGAGAAAATGTTGTGGAAATGAAGGATGTTGAGGGATGATTAGAATGGGCAACATAGGGTGCCTTTTATAGCTGATGACGGCTGCTAAAAATAGCAAACTCCAGCAGCCAAGAGACTCCCCACATGGCCGGCCATCCATATGGCAAAGTTGAAGCTTTCAACTTTGCTAAAATTAGCCTGGGCAAATCTGTAAAGCCTTAAATTAAGGTGGGGTTTGAATGCAATTTGGAGGTCTTTCAAGGACTTGTTTGAAAGATTATTTAATCAGCTAAAATGCTGATTTGGGTCATCATTTGGACGGTTCTGGGCTACCCAATTGGTGGCTGGTTCGGTTCGATAAATTGGGTTCAATTGGTGCGGTTCAACTGGGCCCTTTTTCCATAATTAATAAAATTAATCTATTAAGCCCAAATTAAAGTGAGAATAAATTAAAATTAATTATATTATGAATAAATACACATATTTGGACCATCTTAGGCTGGAAATTATTTCAGCTCGTTACTTCAAATTGCTTCTCGATTTTGTTCTTCTAATGGTGTCTGCCGAGTCAATTTTTGTCTTTTGTGCGAATATGTCAAAAATAATCAAAGTTCACTAAAAATAATTATGAAATTGACTAAAAATCAACATGTTCAAACTTTTAGCACGTTTAGTTTATTTTATAAAAATTAATTATTTTATGACAAGAATTTTACCGAAACTGCCTGATTTTGAGTAAAAATAGGTATGAAAAATTATATAAATTTTTGTGTTTCCACACCCCCAAACTTAAATCATTGCTCGTCCCAAGTAATGCACAAATTTTGAAAAGAATTCTCTCGAAAACACTTGAAAAACTCCTTTCAGAACAACATTCTTCCCAAAAATTATGGATTTAATATACTTTTGCTCAAAAATAAGAAATATGCTAGTTACGCAACTTAAGTATATATAATACTCAAATTAAATTCAAACAATTATTACAAAGCTAAATTAGACTAAATGCTTTTTCAAAAAAGACATGTTGAACCCTTACCAATTGAAATTTTATTCCCTTATTCAAGACCAAGCTGCAATCATTAACCCTAACTTATGCCTTCATATGTTGATCTTCATAATTTCTCTCCACTAATGTAGGTAGCATTGGAACCTTGAATCAATAGGTCTTTATTAAGGTTGTAACGTGGCTAGGCTAGGGGTAGGTAAAGATAGATAAATTTTGGCTTAAAACCCTAGACTCAGCATCAATTGAACCTTCGGAATACACCAACTTATTTTAACCTTCACATGTCCTTTTGCACATCTCTTTTTTCAAATACATGTGCTCTTTTTTTTTTTTTTAAATCAAGCACTCACTTTATGTACTCCAATTTTCAAGCACTTGATTCTTCCTTTCAACTCCCCCAAACTTATTTTCGAAAAATACTTTGCACAATACTAAGTCTAGTGTTTGGGACAATTTAAAGGTAATTAAGAAGAAAGTGATGGCTAAATATTGCAAATGGTCACAAATGAAATTAGGCCACATAGTTTCAAAATTAGGTTTCAAGGGATAAATTTTGTCATGGTTGGCTTGAAAGGCTCAAATGATCTAAACGAAGTTGCCTAAATCATTTCCAACATTCCATGCTTCTTGGGATTTCGCCTCAAGAAACTACTAAGTCAATTCCAAAGACTTAAACTTTCATGCAAGCCTAATTTTTCGTAAGGAACTAAATATTTTATTGTATGAATTTGCATGCTTTATCAAAAATACATTCATATCATTATTAAGCTAACATAATAAATTATTGAAATAATAAAACTTTATTAATACTGAAGTTTAGCATACTTAACAAATTTTAAATTATTGAGCAAAATATATCCTAATCATAATTAAAAGAAAATTTCATTCTGAGTAGGAATAATTCAAACTTTCAGTCCCCCTACTTAAAGTGAACAATGTCCTCATTGTTTAAAGTGAATAGGTACTATACACCAGGTCAGATTCTAGAAAAGATGAGGTGAGTCAAATTGACTGCTTAAGTACCAAGCTCTTTCTAAATCCAATCCTAAAGATGTATATACCTATTGCCACACTTTATACTTTGCGACTTGTTCGAATTTTCTTCATGATTCCTATCTCTTGTTTTATTATGCAGAAATAAAAATTCCTAATTAACCTAATCCTAAAGTAACCCAAAAACAAAAATTAAATAAAGTCACGATCCTCCCCTTTTCATTTATTTGCCAATCCTTCCGAAACTGACTCATCTTTTGCTCCATCTTTATTGCCTTGGCATGAATCGTTTTGCTCCTTCTTCGATAACAAACTCCATGATTCAAATATAAAATCTGGAAATCAGGCACAACGATAAATGGGTCATTGCAAATTTTCTTAAGGGCACTCCTCATTAAGTTATACCTTAATTTTGAGTATCTCCAGTAGGCTTGTTGTTGCCATTGCATGTGTTGCGTTAAGTCCATTAGCTTTGACAGTTCATCTCGAACATCTGAACTAGGTGGTGGAGCTCCAAACATCGAAGTTTTGAAATCAGGTTCAACTTCTTGTTCCATTGGTTCTGCTTCATCAGGGATTTCAGCTTTTTGTACTGGCTCATTCTCTGTGGGATCATCTATTTCAGCTTTTTGTACTGGCTCATTCTCTGTGGGATCATCTTCTTCTTCTTCAGGATCTTCATCTTGTTGTTGTAGAACAGAATCTCCAGCTATTCGGTAGAGGTCCCAATCGGTGATTGTACCTTGACTGTACCCTGTCTTCTTTACATTTGCAAGAATTTCAGCTTTTAAGCACAAAATAGTTATTATAAAGGGAAAATAAGCTGCGCCGGAACATCTAGTAGCACAATTCCGTATTTCTCTTAGGATGATTTTGCCCACATCAATGGTCTTCCCAGTTAGAATTGAGTATAATAGGACCATTCGCTCTAATGAGATTGTAGTCCCATAAAACTAGGCATAAGGCTAAAATGAATAAAATAGAACCATACCTTCGCGAGTAGTGTCAAATATTCTCTTCGACAAGTGTGGATTCCTTGTTTTGACACAGACCACTTAGACCCTGGAACTCTAAGTTCCTCGAGAATCTCTTACAATTTCTCAGGCTCGATGTTGCTCATCAAATAAGAATATTCATCACTTTCGAAATCAGGTAATTCAAAGAATTCATTAATAGCATTTGAGTTTATGGGTACCTTGATTCCTCGAACTGGGACTTCAGTTAACTTGCTTGAGGTTAAGTTGGCATAAAACTCACGAACTAGTTCTTTGTCCACATTAGGTCTCTTTTCACAGAACAATTCCCAATTGAGGGCTTCAGCAACTTGACGAATACGTGTCATAAAGTCTCTATAGTTGCTTTCCTTCAATGTGAAGCCTTTTTCAAGATGCATCTGTTGATTTTTGAAAATGTTTTTGTACCTCAATTTGGCTTCTTCACAGTGGAACTTGTTTTGTGTTTCGTAATTTGGACGGAGGCATGAGTTCTCTTGCGAGGCATAATTGACCTGAACATGAGATGGAAAAATTTATTCTTCCAAAAATTTAGTTCATAAAATTTATTAATAACTCCACGAATTGAAAAATTAAACAATTTAATAAAATTAAAAATTAAAAGGAAATTAAATCTTACCACCTTTTAAAAATATAAGAACTATTAAAAGAAATAATAATGAAGAAATAAATGATAAATTAAAAAGAGGAAAGTTTGGTTTAAAGGTTTGGTGTGTGGGTGTGCCGCACAAGTGCTAGGGAACAAGCAGTGGCACGGGCGTTTAGCAGCAGGCCGAATGTGGGTGCGCAGAGCAGGTAGTGTGCGAAACTTGTCGGGCAAGCTTGGAGCACACGTGGGAGCTAGGTGCTGGTGCTTGCGCTTGTTGAGGCCTGGGCATGAGCAGCAAGCGCGCGGATGGGGTGCTGGGAAGCAGATGAGTGCGCGGGCTACTGAGGCATGTTTGCTGCTGGGGCGTTTGGCTGACTGCTGTAACTAGGGAGCTAGCTAGGTGCTTTGGGACTTTGGGTGATGTATGGATGGGAAAAATAAGATGGTATTTATAGCATGAATAATAGGACTTAAAATAGAACTCTTAGTCTAATTTAATAATTAAAAATAAGAGTCTAATTCTAATCCTACTCAAAATTAGCAACAATTAATAATTAAATATAAGCATACAAAATTATCAATTGCTATTAAATTATTAAGATAAACATAAAATAAAATTAATCCTAATTCTAAGCTAAGTTGATAAAAATTAATATATAAATTATAATGGATAGAATTATATATATTAAGATTTATCATATTATTAATATATAATATATATAGCAAAATTATTTGTTTCTAGATGCCTTAAAAATATTTACAAAGAGAGGCACCTATTTTTTATTATTTACGAAAAGAACAATCAAATTTTAAAAATATTTCAATTAAGTCTCTAAACATATTGAAAAATTTAAAATTGAGTTGCACATTAAAACTTGTATCAAAATTTACCCTTTTATTTGAAAAATCAAAAATTTATTTCGTTATTTAGGGAATAATTTCTCGAAAAATTATGTAAAAATCAATTCCCAGGAAAGATTGGAGGGGTCACAAGCAGTCCCGCTTAAGTTCTAGTCTCTTAGACAGAATTTATTTAAACATAATAAACCCGAAAATATACTCTAAATAATTTATTAAAAATAAAAGAGAATTTTAAACATTTGATAACTTGAACAAGGCATGATGCAGTAATGTTTCAGACGCTGAGCATTAACTTGAAAATTACCTTCCTTACCTTGGAGTTCAACAACTCCATATGGATAAACACGATGAATCGTTAGTGGGCCGGACCAACATGATTTGAGTTTAACTGGAAAGAACTTCAATCTAGAATTAAATAACAAAACTTACTGACCTGCTTCAAATTCTCGAACTCGAATGTGCTTGTCATGCCATTTCTTGAGTCTCTCATTGAGTAATTTGGCATTTTCGTATGAGAACATATGGAATTCCTCTAGCTCATTGAGTTGGAGTATCCGTTTCTCTTTAGCAAGCTTGAGATCCAAATTTAGTCCTCGCAGAGCCTAGTAAGCTTTATGCTCTAACTCCAAAGGTAGATGACAAGCTTTTCCGAAAACCAACCTATAGGGTGACATCCCTAAAGGTGTTTTGTATGATGTTCTATGAGCCCATAAAGCATCATTTAATCTTTTGTACCAATCTCGTTGGTTCGGGCAAACTACCTTCTCAAGTATGCCCTTGATTTCCTTATTCACTAGCTCAGCTTGCCCATTCGTCTGCGGATGTTAAGCTGTAGCAACCTTGTGTTTCACTCCATGCTTGTCTAACAACCATTTTAACCACTTGTTCACAAAATGGGACCCTTCATCGCTGATTATGGCTCGCGGGGTTCTAAACCTTGTGAACACATGTTTCTGTAAGAACTTCATCACAACCCTAGCATCGTTTGCTGGATAAGCTTCAGCCTCAACCCAGTTGGACACATAGTCTACTGCCACTAGTATGTACTTGTGACCAAAAGAAGGAGGAAAAGGACCAAGAAAATCAATGCCCCATACATCGAACAATTCTACCTCAATAATGTTTGTTCAAGGCATCTCACTCCTGTTGGTGACATTTCCAACTCTTTGACATCGGTCACAATTCTTCACATACGCATATGCATCCTTAAACAGTGTTGGCCAAAATAATCCAGCTTGCAATACTTTGGCTGTAGTACGAGTACCTCCGAAGTGTCCCCCACTTGGAGCTGAGTGACAGTGGTATAAAATCTTCGGTATTTCATCTTCTGCCACGCATCTCCTGATCATCTGATCTGCACACTTTTTAAACACATATGGCTCTTCCCAAAAATAGTACTTCACATCGTGAAGAAACTTTTTCTGTTGTTGATATGTCTTATCGATCAGCATCAAACCACAAGCTAAATAGTTAGCAATATCAGCAAACCAATGGGGTGTTAGGGACATGATTTACCTTCAGTATATGTTCATCTGGAAATGTCTTTTGAATTGATACACATGGAGAATTTCCTTCTTGCGGCTCTAATCTGGACAAGTGATTTGCTACTTGGTTTTCTACCCCCTTTCGATCTTGAATTTCCAGATCGAACTCTTGGAGTAGAAGTACCCACTAGATTAGTCTCAGCTTAGCGTCTTTCTTGGCAAGTAAATATTTAATTGCTGAGTGGCTCGTATAAACAGTCACTTTGGTACCTACAAGATAAGATCAAAACTTGTTGAAAGCAAATACAATAGCAAGTAACTCTTTTTCTGTTACCGTATAATTTAGTTGCGCTTCTGTTAGAGTCCGACTTGCGTAGTAGATGGGATGAAAAACTTTGTTCCATGACAGCTCCAATTGCAAAGTCACTTGTGTCACACATCAATTCGAATGGCAGATCCCAGTCTGGTGTAACAATTATGGGTGCCGTAACTAATCGATTCTTCAAGTCTTTGAATGCTCTTAAACATTCCTCATCAAACCTGAATGTTGTATCCTTCTCCAGTAATTTGCACAAAGGTTTTACAATTTTGGAGAAGTCTTTGATAAATCGTCGATAAAAATCAGTGTAGCCCAAAAAGCTCTTAACACCCTTTACAAATATTGGAGGTGGGAGTTTCTCGAAAACATCTACTTTTGCTTTGTCTACCTCGATCCCATGTCTCAATATCTGATGCCCTAGAACAATTCCTTCTTGTACCATGAAATGGCATTTTTCCCAGTTAAGTACTAGGTTTCTTTCTTCGCATCGTGTTAGGACCTTAGCCAGGTTGGCTACGCAATCATCATAAGTGTCTCCAAATATTGAAAAATTGGCCATAAATACTTCCAAATACTTTTCAACCATGTCAGTGAAAATAGACATCATACATTTTTAGAACGTAGCAGATGCATTACATAAACCAAATGGCATACGTCTAAATGCGAACGTACCATACAGCCAGGTGAATGTTGTTTTGTGTTGATCTTTTGGTGCTACTATAATTTGATTATACCCTGAGTATCCATCGAGAAAACAGTAATAGTCTCGCCCTGTGAGTCATCCAGCATTTGGTCTAAGAACGGCAAAGGAAAATGATCCTTCTTAGTCGCCTTGTTCAGCTCTGGTAATCGATGCAAATTATCCATCCCGTAACCGTTCTAGTCAGTATCAGTTCATTATTCTCGTTCTCAATGACCGTGATACCTCCCTTCTTTGGCATGCACTAGACCAGACTCACCCATGAACTGTTTGAGATGGGGTAAATGATACCCGTATCTAACCACTTGATAATTTCTTTCTTTACTATGTCCTTCATAATGGGGTTCAGTATTCGTTGTCCATCGATCATCCCTTCATCACCATCTTCTAGGATAATCTTGTGCATGCATACAGATGGACTAATACCACGAATATCGGCTATGGTCCATCCAATAGCCTTCTTGAATTGTTTCAAAACTATTATAAGTTTTTCCTCTTGTTCAGAAGTTAATTCTGCTGAAACAATCACAGGTAGAGTAGAAGCGTTACCTAAATAAACATATTTTAAGTGTGAAGGTAATACCTTGAGTTCTAATTTAGGTGGCTCCTCGATTAATGCTTTCGATTGTGAGTAATCTCTCTTCTCCAATTCTAAAGATTCAAATCAGGATTGCAGATTAAATCCCTTTTGATTAGCTTCTAACAAAGCTAAGTCTTCATCCTTTTTTTCATCATTCGGAGGGTCTGATGTCAAAATTTGTTCCAACGGATCCTCAATATAGTTGAGTTCCTTCTCCATTATTAACTCTTCTAAATAGATACTGCAGAATAATCATCTATTGCGTCAGGAAATCGCATTGACTTGAAAACGTTAAATGTTACCTAATCATCCTGAACACGCATTGTAAGCTTGCCCTTCTGCACATCAATCAGGGTCCTTCCGATTGCTAAAAATGGTCTTCATAGGATAATTGGCACCTATTTGTCTGCTTCAAAGTCTAAGATTACAAAGTCAGCAGGAAAGATAAATTTGTCTACTCTTACTACAATATGTTGCTCCAATATTGCAGGGTATGGTAAAACATCCTGGATCCTTCAACTTCGGGGTTAATTTGTCTTGAATATATGCAATGCATTCCTTTATCAGAGCTACCGTCTAAAATTCTCCAAGTCTTCATTTCTTGGACAGAATATCCTTCATGAATTTGATGTAATTCAACATTTGCTCAAGTGCTTCCACCAATGGGATGTTGATATAAAGTTGCTTGAGTACATCCAAGAACTTCTTGAATTGGACCTCATGTTTCTACTTCTGAAGTCTTTGAGGGTAGGGTGGTGGTGGTTTCTTTACTGGAATTGGTACTGGTTGATTCATCTTTTGCCGTAATTCTGTCTCTAACGAAGTTGTTAATTGATTAGAATTAGCTGGTTTAGAAGTTATCTCGTCAGGTTTTCCAGTTTCTGGTTCTGGTGAAACTGGAATTTCAACACTCGGTTGAAGTTCCTCTAGGTCTTGAGCTTCAGCATGCTCCTTTTCAGCTTCAATGATGTTGGGCCCTACTGTCTTTCCACTCCTCAATGTTAGCACTTTACAGTGTTCCTTCCCCAAATTTTTTAGATTCTTCATATCACTAGGTAGAGCACCTTGTGGACGGTTCTTGAGTTCAGTCACAAGCTGGCCCACTTGATTCTCCAAATTCCTTAGAGTGGCGTCGTTTTTCGCCATGTACGCCTTCAATAAATTCTCTAAGCTATTGGATGATTCAGCTTGAGCTAGTTTCTGAACTTGTTGGGGGAAACTAGGTGGCTGGGTCAGTCTAGGTTGGTCGTAAGTGTTACTAGTTCCAGCACATTGGTTACTCCAGGAAAAATTCGGGTGATTTAGTCACGATGGGTTGTAGAAGTTATATTACAGTCCTTGCCTCCCTCAGTTCTGGTTCTGGTTCTGATTTCCTATGTAGTACATGGATTCTGGGTTTGATGGACATTCTTCAAACACATGTCCTTCCCCACAATAGACACAGGCTATATTCTCAAAGTGATTAGGTGGCTGGGCTACAAGACTATTAGATCTATTAGTGGTAAGATTCTTTAACATCAAAGATATTGATGATACCTGAGATGCAAGTGAAGTGAGAGCATCTACTTCATGTATTCCAGTGACTCGTTTTCCTGGCGCTACTCGATTGGTTGGCCATTGATAGTTGTTGCTGGAAATCCTCTCGATAATCTCATAAGCCTCATTGTAAGACTTAGACAGGATAGCACTGTTAGCAGAACCGTCCACTACCATCCTCGTGTGCGTGTTGAGACCATTGTAAAATGTCTCAAGTTGGATGCAACGCGGGATTCTGTGATAAGGGAACTGCTTCAATAATAATGCATCTTTGGGTACTCCGGCAAACTTGAAAGAACCGCTCACCTCCATAAATAGTCTTAAATGAAGGTGAGGATCTTCAGTAGGCATTCCACTAAATTGGCCCACAGTCTGAAGCATCTGGAACATAACTGGCTTCAACTCGAATTGTTGCTCCTCGATTTCGGGTCTCCTAATACTTGGATTAAGATCATTAAATACTAGCACGGCATATTTTCTTAGGGCTCTATCCCTATCATCAGCAATAAGGATAGGATTTTGAGTACGGTTTGCTCCGTATCCTTGATTCACGTTCTCAAAATTCATTCCTTCAGTACTTCTTTGATTCACTTGTCTTCTTCGCTGTCGAAAGTTTCGTTCTATCTCAGGGTCTACAGGTAGTAAGTCAATAATCTGGTCAATACTCATAAACACATGAAATAATCACAAAAAAATTAATTAAGTAAAAAAAACGAAAAATTAAACCAAAATGTAAAACTAAAAAATTCACAAATAATGGCTTTTAAAAAACAGTCCCCAGCAACGGCACCAAAAACTTGGAATGACGAAAATGTGCAATTGTACACAATCGCAACAAGTAATACAGTGACAAGTAAATGTCGAGTTATCGTACCCAGAGGAACTGTAAAAGAATTATTTATAAATGTAATTAAAACACTTTGGTAAGGTAAAAATAATTTGGTTTTGGAAGATGAATTAAACTAATTAAAAACTAAGTAAAATAATAAAAGAAAATAAAATTCTAATGCACGATTTCAATTAAGATTTAATCAAGACGATATAGTTGTGTTGGATTAATTACATATTTTTAATTTAAAATTATTAAATTCATGCTTATGATCTTACGAATAAATTCATGGCAACTCAGAAAAATTGCTAAATATTGCTCATACATACTTATTAAATTCAACTAATCTCTTGCATGTTCCCATGTCAATTCAAACAATTAACTCAATTTAATAAACATATAAAAGATTATATGAAGTAACAAGGTAGCCATACCTTGAAACAATTTAATCACAGCAATCTTGCAAGTTATGCAAGGCATATGTATTGCCAAATGCAATGCTAATTCAAGCTTCAGCTACCTTAGAAGATTGAACATGCACTGATTAAGTACTGAGTCAATTAATTATAATTTCAATGCGTTAAATAATTAATTCATTAGTTACCTAACAATTATAATGCAAGAATAACTTAGGCATGATTTTACTTAATCAAGCATTTTTACCGAGGCCTATAACAGTATAAACACAACTTTAATAAGTCAAGCAGGAAAAATATAATCAACCCAACACGAATTAAATTCAAGCTAAATTGATTAAAATAACCATTTCAACAACAATGATATTCATAGATATGTTCATCATAAAAACAACAGAAATTAAAAAGATAGGGAACAAGAAGGCAAATCCGGTGTTTCTCCGTGGCTTAACTGATTGCTCCGTTCTTCGTCTCTATTGTCTTCGCCGAGCAAGGCTTCTATGAATCCTTGATTGCTGCCCAAGATGGCTGAAGAACACCTCTTTTTCAAGAGAGGAAATCAGCACAAGAGGAAGGGGGAATGAAATGGAAAAGAAAAGAGAGAAAAGTTGAGAGAAAGGAAGAGAGAATGAGAGAATGTTGTGGAAATGAAGGATGTTGAGGGATGATTCGAATGGGCAGCATAGGGTGCCTTTTATAGCTGAGGAGGGCTGCTAAAAATAGCAAACTCCAGCAGCCAAGAGACTCCCCACATGGCCAGCCATCCACATGGCAAAGTTGAAGCTTTCAACTTTGCTAAAATTAGCCTGGGGCAAATCCGTAAAGCCTTAAATTAAGGTGCGGTCTGAATGCAATTTGGAGGTCTTTCAAGGACTTGTTTGCAAGCTTATTTAATCAGCTAAAATGTTGATTTGGGTCAGCATTTGGACGGTTCTGGGCTGCCCAATTGGTGGCTGGTTCGGTTCGATCAATTGGGTTCAACTGGTGCAGTTCAACTGAGCCCTTTTTCCATAATTAATTAAAATAATCTATTAAGCCCAAATTAAAGTAGGAATAAATTAAAATTAATTATATTATGAATAAATACACATATTTGGACCGTCTTAGGCTGGAAATTATTTCGCCTCGTTATTTCAAATTGCTTCTCGGTTTTGTTCTTCTAGCGGTGTCTGCCGAGTCAATTTTCGCCTTTTGTGCAAATCTGTCAAAAATAATCAAAATTCACTAAAAATAATTATCAAATTGACTAAAAATCAACATGTTCAAACTTTTAGCACATTTAATTTATTTTATAAAAATTAATTATTTTATGACAAGAATTTTACCGAAACTGCCTGATTTTGAGTAAAAATAGGTATGAAAAATTATATAAATTTTTGTGTTTCCACACCCCCAAACTTAAATGATTGCTCGTCCCGAGTAATGCACAAATTTTGAAAAGAATTCTCTCGAAAACACCTGAAAAACTCCTTTCAGAACAACATTCTTCCCAAAAATTATGGATTTAATATACTTTTGCTCAAAAACAAGAAATATGCTTGTTATGCAACTTAAGTATATATACTGTTCAAATTAAATTCAACAATTATTACAAAGCTAAATTAGACTAAATGCTTTTTCAACAAAGACATGTTGAACCCTTACCAATTGAAATTTTTGTGTTTCCAATCGCACGTGTGGTGAACCGAGCCACAAAACATGGGCGTAAGACTGTAAAATGATCGAATTACCCACGAAAGGTAAAATTACCAAATTACCCTCGAAGGGTTAAATGACCAAATTACCTTCAAAGGGTAAAATGACCGAATTACCCTCGAAGGGTAAAATGACCGAATTACCCTAAAGGGTAAAATGACCGAAATACCCCCATAGGGTAAATCTCATGGACATGTGGGAATATTGGACCTGACTATGTCACACATATGGCTAAGGTCATTTTTGCGCTTAGTGGGCCATATGGGCATGTGGGCCCACATAGGCCACATAATGGGCCTCGGGCCCATACACACTGATATGTATTTTGAGGTTACACGAGTCGCCTGAGATGAATGTGAACCTTCTGATGGGTCGAAAAGTGTGCCTAAACCCATTGTGTTGAAAATGACCGTTATATCCCTATGAGACTATGACTAATTTGTTCTATGATATGTATGACTATGATTGAGCATGACATGTTGCATTCACGTATATTATTATGACATGACATAATGCATGGGGTTGGGATATTGTTACAAAGGAAGATTACTGTATTGGTGGCTTTGACACACATTCTATTACCGGCAGCTTTGCTGCAATATTGGTTAGTGCCGCAACCGGTGCTAGCTTTGACACACATTCTATTACTGACAGCTTTGCTGCAATACTGGTTAGTGCTGCAACCGGTGCTAACATTGTAAGTGTAGGGATGGGTGGATGATTTATTCCCCATAGTAAGTCCAGGGTTGGACAGGAGGCAAGTGAAGGGTTGGTTGGTATAACATGCAGCATGCATTATTCATACTGAATACTGATACTGTTTTGGGTTGGGGCCCACTTGATTTTGACACTGTTATGGGCTAAGGCCCAACTATTACCGATGTGAGCTGAGGCTCAACTGATACTGATACTGTATTGGGTTTAGGCCCACCTGAATTTTGATAGTAATTCTGTATTTGAATTGGGCTCAAGCCCAGACTGTCACTGCATTCTGCATATCTGACTGACTGCATTTTAGGGGATTACACACTGCGTTTTCGTAAACTCACCTCGCTTTTAACTGTGCAGGTAATCCCCAGCGTTAGGTGATCAGTGCTACGAGGGACTCAAAGGTGGTCACACAACTGCATACGCTTTACATTCAACTTTTTTATTTTTCAATAACTTTGGTTTGGGTTTTTTTATGTAATAAGGCCTCTCAGATTTTCTAGCTTTTAATTTGGGATTTTATTTATTATGATTTATATTTGTTAGAAGTAGAGCGCGGTTTTTCAAAACATTAACTGTTTTCAGAACATCATGTTTCCGTAAGATAATTTTCAAGCTTTCGCAACAAACAATGTTTTAAAAGTAATGATGATTTCAAGTGGTTAACGAATGACTAAGATAATTTGAGAATTAACAAAGAGTCTTTAGCCTTCAAATGGGATTTTTATCAGTAAGAACAAGTTTTTGAAAAACACTCCAATGTGACACCGCCAGATTCGACCATAATGTCTAGGCCAAGTTTGAGGTGTTACATCCCGTATAAGACCATATCTGGGATATGGCATCGGCACCAAGTTGAGATCTCATGTAAGACCATATCTGCAATATGGCATTGGCATCGAAATGTGATCCCGTATAAGACCATGTCTGGGACATGGCATCGGTATCAATTTATGATCTCGTATAAGACCATGTCTAGGACATGGCATTGACATCGATATGAGATCCTGTATAAGACCATATCTGGGATATGGCTTCGGCATCAACATGTGATCTCGTATAAGACCATTTCTAGGACATGGCATCGACATCGAGATGAGATCCCATGTAAGACCATGTATGGGACATGTTGTTGGTATAGATATGAGGTCCCATATAAGACCATATCTGGGATATGGCATCGACACTGATTTGTGATTCCATGTAAGACCATATCTGGGATATGGCATTGGCACCCTATAATGTGAATGACATTTCTGAGTATCCTTCAGTACTCTAAGTGATTTAACGGGAAAAAGAGTTAAAGCTTATATTAAAGATGAGAAAGACTAAGGTTATGTGATGAACTGATACATGTACTTACACGAAACTCATGAGCAAGTGTGCTTGGTATGCTATCGAATTTGGTAAGATGTATAAACAAGTAAGTTTTACATATGAGGATGATTATGTGATGACCTTGTGATTATAGCTGTATATTTTTTATATATAATGTGTTGTCAGTAAGAATGTGAATGGGTAAACCATGTCTATGAATAATTGATGATCATGTGTGAGGCTTTTAGGCCAAATTAAATTGGAAAATGATATGTTCAAGTCTTTATTGTGGTTGTATAGATCGAATTGGCCAATAAATGGCATGTAAATATTTGCTAATGGCTAGTAATGGATATGTTTTGGTGATATGAATATTAGATGGAAGTTAAAACAAATAAATCATGAAAGAGTAAAATTAGCACTAAAACAGTATCGGACATCAGTAGTTACGTCACCTTGAAAAATCACCAAAAATGGTGGGAATCAAATTAAAGATTTAATAAGATATGGAATTAAATCTTATTGGGTCTAATTTCACATAAAATAAGTTACGTGAATAAAAGAATTTCATGTTATCATATACTGGAATTTTTGTGAGACAGGGTTAGAATGGTTTCAGAATCCCCTGTTCTGACTTTGAAAATTTGTTAGAAATTGTAAAAAAATAATCATGGGATATAATTTATATTATTTCTCAATGAGCCTACTTTCAAGAGAAACAAATGGGAATGTTATCCGAATTCTGTATGATGAGATAATTAATTTTTAGTGAAGAGAAGTCAGAACTATCAGACAATGAAACAGGGGAGACTTTAAAAATAAACTGTACTTATTGGCTAAACCAAAAATTCTAAAAATTTTATGGTAAGATACGTGAGTCTAGTTTTATGGAAAATTTACGGATCTTAATTTGGAGCTCTACAGCTCAAGATATAATAAATTTAGTGATTGTAACTCAAATAGACAGCTTGAGATGAACATAAAAGAATAGTAGAACTATATGTGATTATGTTAGTATTATCTTGATAACACATTGTGAGGATGTAACACCCCAAACCCGACCCAAACGTTACGGCCAAGTCTGGTGTGTCACATTACCTACAACTGACCGTGTGACCTAGTTACTAAGATTAGGGTGAGCTTTGTAAAATCGTACTTGTAATTTGGGAAGAAAATCCAGGTTTAGTTTGAGATTGTCCTATCCACTAACCGTTTAAATTTTATCTTGCATGTTGATTTGTTGTTCATTTGTTACGAGAGCTCTGTTTTGAAAACATTGATTGATTTTTAGAAAAATTCGCGTAGCCTTGTTTAAATCATTTAAATCAATTTGTAATATAAAGTAAAAATAAATAATTTAAAACCCAAATTAAAATAATTAGAGCAGCCTTATTACATACCCAAAAATCAGAATAAAATAAAAAAATATTTAAAGAAAATAATAAAGTAAAATGAATAACTTGATTAAGCCCGAAATGCAGTCTACATGGCCACTCCGAATCCCTTCAGCTCCAAGTCCACCAATCTAGGGCTTACCTGTATGGATGGAAGAAAAAGGGGTGAGTTTGGACACTCAGTGTGTAAAGAAAGCCCATCCAGAGCCCAAATTAGCTCAAGCTCATTGGGCCTAAGCCCTATCCAGTCTTAGTATATACTGGGCCAAAGCCCTTTTCAGATACAGTAAACTGGGCTTTAACCTTTTACAGATAACAGTACGGCCCGTAGGCCCATCTCAGTAACATATCAGATATCAATTATGAATTCAAGCCCAAACCCAACCTAAATCCAACCGCTACACTCCACCCGTACCAGCCCTACACTCCATGTGGGGAATAACTCAACCCACCTAGCCCTACAATCCACAGTTGCAGCATAGTTGGTAAGATAACATATAACGAGGCAAAGCCCTTCAGTACGTGGTCAAACCACTATCAGTACTTCCTCCATCAATAACCCAGTCCCATGCAATAGATAATCATGTCATGGCATACAATGAACAGAAACATAAAAACATGCATTTCAGTCAAACTTAGCCTTAGGGGTATAACAGTCATTTTGCACCTAGGGGTAAAATAGTAATTTTTCACCCTTAAGGGGTATTTCGGTAAATATTCCAATTTTTAGGGTTTCATGCATGTTTCAGTCCCTAATAGTCCAACTTTACGAATTAGCTTCTCAGTCTCAGTCTGACTTACAAAAGCCAAGTATGCCTCGCAACCTTTACGAATTAGCTTCTCAACTCTCAAGGCCGAAACCACATTGGACAAGTAGTCCCTTCCCTCCCTAATAACCATTACCTCCTCATCATCGGCAGTCCTTAACACCATTCTCTTAGCTGTACAATCCAGAGTCACCTTATGCTCAGTCAACCAGTCCATACCCAAGATCAGATCAAACTCTCCAAATGGTAGCTCCATTAAGTCTCTAGTAAAGATCCTATATTGAGTCTCTAAAGGCACCTCCCTAAAGAGTTTATCTACCCAAATCGAGTGACCCAGTGGACTTATCAGAGTTACCCCACTCACAGTTTCCTCAGAGTGCACACCCAACGACCCAGAAATGTCACATGCTACATACGAATGAGTAGAACCCACGTCTATCAAAGTAGTGTATGGCATGCTAGAGATCAAAAACATACCAGTTATGACGTCAGGTGCATCACCCTCCTCTCGACATCCAGCAGCATATACCAATGCTGGCTAGTGAGCCTCAGCATTACTAGCACCCCTGCCAGGTGCTCCACGTCCACGTCCATTTCTATTGCCACCTCTACCATGTCCACGGCCCCTCGGCGGTAGCGGTCCACCTCACACGGGTTGAGCAACCCTCTATTCTGCAACTTGAGTCTGAGCTGGCCTCTGCGGATAGTCCTTGATCCTATGCTCTTTGGATCCACATCGGAGACATGCCCCAGTACACTTCCAGCATTCTCCTAGATGCACTCTACCACAGTCCTCGCAAGGCTGCGGTCTAACCATATTTACCGGAACTACTCGAACCGATTCCTCCACTCTCGCACTCTTGCCATTTTGGTTTGCAGCACCAGACGGTCCAGTATCCCTCCTAAATCAGTTCCAATCCTTATCATGGTTCTATTGTTTAGTTCACTTCACTTCCTCAGCTATCTTGGCCTTCTCCACCAACGTAGCAAAGTCGCGCTCCCTCTGCGGAGCTATCAGCACCCTTAGCTCGTCCCTGAGGCCATCCTCAAAGCAAATACTACGTTCATACTCTGTAAAACCTATACCGCTGGCATACCGACCCAGCCTCAGAAATTTCTCCTCATACTCAGCAACGGACTTATTGCCCTGGGTCAGGTTCAGAAATTCCTTCCTACGTGCATCCACATAACTCGCTCCGATGTACTTCCCCTTGAAAGACATCTTAAATAGTTCTCAGGTTACCCGCTCAGCTGGGGTACTCTCCCTCACAGTGATCCACCATTGATACGTCTCCTCTCACAGTAGAGACACCACTCCTTTCAGCTTTTGCTCCACCGAGCAATCTAGGTCGACCATAATCTATTCCGTAGCTTCCAGCCAATACTCAGCTACATTTGGGGCTACTCCAGATATGCCCCTGAAAACCTCTGCTCCCTTAGCCCAGAGTCGCTTAGAGATGGATCCCCTATTCACTGGCCCAACATTAGCTCCAGGAACCCTTTCCAAAACCCTTAACATTGCCTGAGACAAGGCATCATCCCCTGCGGCCCGATCATATGGCTCATTTTCGGCTACCGGTGGCGGTCATGCCCCCTCAGCTGGCAAGTGTTCCGAAGATGAAGACCTCGCTTGAACACTACCTCGGCCACGTCCACGGCCTCGTCCACAAGCAACCCTCGTACTCATAAGTCTTATATGATTAAGAATTTTATGACATTAGCTTAATATTTCAGTTGTTTATTATAGAATGTCTTATGTACAAATAGAGTTTCAGAGTGGGTTTCGCAATTTCGTAGCCTAGCTACAGTCTCAGTTTTATAGGGTTTTTAGTTTCTCTACAGTCTCAGTCTTACAGTTTTCAGTACTACCCTATCTACAGTTTCATAATAGGGTCTCAGTTCTATCTACAGTGATGTCTCAATACAGTACAATATAAGAAATAGAAATACTTACAGACTTGGTGCCAGGGATTCAGTGTGCCACCTCTTCAGTTATCAGATTTCAGAAACCTAGAAAAACTTAAACCTTTTTAAATCAAACCTTAAAACATGTATATTTGAAGAAAATGAGTTTGAAAAGGGTTTCCTAAATTTCCCAAAAATTAATTTCCAAAAATACCCTTCTTTAAATTTTAAAATTCTCGAAAACTTTTTGGACCCGATCCACAGTCGAGTTGTTGCAACCGGGCTCTGATACCACTAAATGTAACATCCCAAACTTGGCCCAGACGTTACGGCCAAGTCTGGTGTATCACATTACCTACAACTGACCGTGTGACCTAGTTACTAAGATTAAGGCGAGCTTTGTAAAACCGTTTTAACAGTTATTGGGCCCTAAAACCCCTAATGGGCCCTACAGTGTCTAATAGCTACTTTAGCACATTTAGTCCAAATTTATGATCGGTTCACCAGTTTTAACAGTTTTAGACCTACAGTCTACCAGAACACACTCACCACTTATCATACCCATATAGGCCCGTAAGCCCATTGGACCCGAATTTAGCCCATTAAGGCCCGAACTTACCGAGGTACATAAAATTGCACACTCACCAACTTTAGCGATTTTGGTTATAGATCTACTACTTCAACTGACCCACGAGCGCTCGCACGCTCGCAAGTCCACGAAATGCTGGAATTTCGGCATTTCAGCTTTTTGGCTTTTGTCGATTTGAACTACAAGAGGGTGTTTGATACATACCTAAATGCGACGATAGCTAACGAGATTTCCCATGATATCCTACAATCAGCCACTTGACATATCAAATTCCAAAATCCAATGATAACAAACATGATCTTACCTACCATAATCGGCCATCATCACCTAGGTCCTTGAGATCTTATCTTTGTCGAAATTAGTGACTAGATCTAGATTTAGTCGTTCCACTTGTCCAAGCCCTTAGTCAGTAGCCTCTAGATCACACTAACATAAAATAAATTGTTTGTTAATACCCTTAGAGCCCTAAGCCCCAAATCGACAGCCTCCCTATGCACATAGGGGTTTCGGCTTTTCTAAATCCCGAAATAAAATATGAACAGGAGATTCTGATAGCATACCAATGATTTAATACTCCAGAATGATTCCAATCTTGTTTCTAACTCAGATCTAGCGTAGATCTAGCCTCCAAACACGAGCAGAGAGTGAATCTAGAGATATAAAGGTTCGGCTCCTAACTCCCTATGAGTATGGTGATTTCGAATTTTGTTGCGAGGAAGAAGAATGTGATTTCAAGTGATGTCGACAGGGATTAAGGGTTTGGAGGATGTGAACTTCAGCCAAGGAGAAGAAGAGAGTAGGAGGATTCGGCTATAGACAAATCGGTACAAAAATAAACTTTCGAGATTTCGGCTTTTATGTGTATTCGGCTATAGGGAATTGAAAGAGAATGGGAATGAAAGAAAAGAGAATGGAAGAAGAGGTGAGTAGAGTGATGAGGATGTTTCAGCTTGAGAAGAAAAGAAGAAGAAAAAGAATGAAAGAGGAGAGGAGAAGAGATTCGGCTATGGCAAATCGGCACAACAGGAGAACTTTTCTAGCGTTTTCGGCTTTTTGGTACACTAAGAGGAGAATAGAACAAAAGTAGAAAACCCTAAGTGGCAAAACCCTAATTCGGCAAGAAAGAAAATAATTTAGAACTTACCCTAATGGCGATTCAAACAAACGGCACAACCTCCCTTTATTTGCCAAAATTGCAACCCCTAAATCTCTAGTCGAATGCCCCTATCCATATGACCAAATCGGCAAAAATTAAAAGTATCATCTACTTACCCTGCAACTAGAACCTTGGCCCTAACACTTAGTCCACACGCCACTGTTTTAGGAACTTAGTGGTGCCACCTTGCTACTTTACCAAAGGCTTACTTGTGTCTTAATTTACTAACTTTTCCTTAATGGCCCACTTAACCAAGTCCCCTTCACTTTAAATTCAAAACTTGATATTTCTGCCAGGTTTTATTGAAGGCTTGGGCCTTCTAAAGTCCCACTAACATACTTAAACACAATTCTAATAACTCAATCACCAAAATTTCAAGATTTCACCAAAATCACAAAAATCCCGACAATCAGGGCGTTACAGAGGATTGGTAAAAGCATATTAATTAATTGCTTATTATTTACATGCCAACTTACTAAGCTATAAAGCTTACTCCCTCCTTTCCAATAGTGTTGTCAGGTTGGCTTGGGGTTGGAGATCGCCAGAGATGATCTCACAATATCAAGCTGTTATGTTGGTAACTGAATGTAAATCTTTGAGTTTATGGCATGTATAAGGATTTGTTTATTTCTGTATACATATTATTGTGAGTTGGCCTAGAATTTTGGCCTATGCTATTGCAGTTAATTGTTGTATAAGGCCGCTTAATGTGGCCAATATTTGTTATGTCAAAATCTTATGATAATGCATTTCATGGATGAGTGTGATTTTATGTGGGTATGGATGTTTCGGTAGCTTAACTATGTCAAGGAATGTGTCATTGAAGTTATGTTCAAGTATGTACATAATAGGGTAGAGAATGGCTTAGAAGATAGCCAATTTCTTGGCCACACGGGCAGAGACACAACCGTGTTTCTCAGCCGTGTGGAGGACACGGCCTAGCACACGCGTGTGTGACATGGCCGTGTGACCATAAATAGATAATGATGTCATAAACAGATAGTTACACGAGTGAAGGACACAGGCGTGTCCCGAGCCACACAGGCGTGTGTGACCACACGGCCTGATCACACGGGCGTGTGACTTTATAAAATATAAAAAATTTTTAAAGTCACAAAAGTTTCGAAAGCTCTCGATTTAGTCCCTAACCACCTTCAACGCATGGTTTGGGTCTCGAAGGCCCATATAAAGGGACTTTAAGATGGAAATTGAAAAGTGTTAAAATTGAATGAAAATTTATGTCTCAGTTTTTATATGTTTGTGTACGTTTAAGCCGTTAATGCCTCGTACCTTGTCCCGACGTCAGACACGGGTAAGGGGTGTTACACTTTCTTTTCTAAAGATGAGATATTAGAAATGTTACATAAGTGTATTTTAGGGACCATAACCCTAATATATAAGTTTCGCACATTAACCCTAATTTCTTTTCAACTTATCATCAATTAGAAATTAGTTACTAGAGTATCTACACAGATTTGGCCTATACTTTATTTAATAACTAAAGTCTAATAAACATTAACTAAATTATATCACTTTTAATTTGGGTTAATCTTTTATGATAGTAAATAATAACATGTAATTTTGTGCATTATATATGTGATGTCTATATTCTTTCAACATAGGATTTATAAAAGATTTCGAGTTCATTTTTTATGACAGATGGTAGAGCTAAGGGATTAATCATTAAATGAAGTAAAAATATTATTATAATGAATTTAAATATTGTTAAGCATGACTGGTTTTTATTAAAATGAAGAGGGTGTGGAAATTTTTCAAAACTATGATGGTCTATATGTATACATGGTGTGAGATGGGTTAGCAAAAAAAACTATCACATGAGACATAAAAGCTTAAAAGTCATGTTCAATGGAAATGGCAATGACTAATGTGTATATATTGTGTGAAATTCATGAGCATAAAATTATGTGATGGGATATTAGTGACTTTAATTGTTGTTTGAATTAAATGGGAAGGAAAAACATGTGATGAAAGTTTTGCAAATGAGCTTAATTCAATAAATTCATTTCTGAATGTGAGTTTGTGAATTTATTAATTAGAGGAAGAATGTTGTTTCTTGACACAATAATCATTACATTTGACCATAAAATTGTGGGATATATTTTGTTAAAGTCTATTGTAAGTAGCTGCAGTTAGTTAGTTTCTTTTGGTTGTTAGCCTTTATGTTAACATGGTTTAACATTCAATGTTAGTATAAGTATGTAGCTCAACAGAAACTGAACATCATGTAAATTTCATTTGATAGTATTTCGAAGAATTAGTTTCTCATCTATTTTCAGATATGTTTTTTCTCTGTATTCTTTACCTTTGCTCAACATTTGTTTCATGGTATCAGTCGCTTGAGATTCTGGTGCCCTTCTTACTATGCTCTCAAGGGCTTAGTCCATAGATTCTATTGCTGCTGATGGTCATTCTCCGCCTGTACGTGCTACGACACATTTTCTGTACTCTAACTCTGGTACGGTTCGTTTGATTCAAAGTTTCCCTAAACATGACACGGTTAAATTGGATTATGGAAACTTCATCCAGTGGTAGTAACATGTTAAACTAATTTTAGAAGGATATAATCTCACCGGATTTGTTGACGGATCTTGTTTGTCTCTGGCACAATTTGTAACGGGTCCGGATGGCTAGATGGTTTTGAATTCAGAGGCTTCCATTTTTCATCAGCAGGATAAACTTCTTGCATCCTGGTTACTCTCCACAATCAGTGGTCCATTACTATCTTGCTTTACTGATGTGCGAACATCTAATGATGTCTAAACCATCACTAATCGCATGTTTGCCACTGTGTCTAGTGCTCGATTATCTCAAATCAAACACAATCTACATTTGACCAAGAAAGGTACAATGACGATCAAAGAATATGTTGCAAAGATTCAAAATACCTGTGCTCTCCTTACGGCCTCTAGCCACCAGATTTCAGACTCTGAAAAGGTTAAGATTGTTCTTGCGGGGTTGTCATCGGAGTACGACCTGGTGGTTACCCTTGCGTCCTTCTCCTCTGAACCCATCCCACTGCGTCAATTGATAGATATTCTTCCTGAGTTTGAAACTAGACAACAATGCCTGGTTGTCGTATATTGAAAAATATGTAGGATTTTTCCTATGTTATTTATCACCTTTTTACTTAAATTTGTTGTTAAAACTAAGTAATTGTTTAATAAATTAATAAAATATGTAGAAATATGAAATTAGAACATAGAAATTATTATAATGTGATTTTATGCTTTATTATATAGTTTTCATGCATAAAATGGCTTATTTTATATTTATTTGTGTATATTATATTTTTAAGACATAAAATGGGTCATGCATGATGGTAAATGATAAATTATACATATTTTTACCTCATGTTTAGCCTATATTTTGGATGGATTATCATTAATTTTGTGAGAATTGGTGCTCTTAATCTTTCTTTTTCATATCTTATACTCAGGAGACCATAGGGAAGAGAAAAAAAAAGAAAATGGACCAAAAACTTTGAAAATGGGCCAAAATAGGAAATCGACACAGCCCAAGGAGTCACCACACGGCCGTGTCACATGAAGATTACACGGTCCAACCCCCGACAAGCACGGCTAGGCCACACAGTCGTGCCTCCATTGACAGAATCTCACACGGCCTCTTATCGTGGCACACGAGCATGGCACACGGGCGTGTCCCTGTTGTGAGGAAGAGGAATTTCACTCGGATTTGGATACTTAAGGGCTAAGAAAGCCATTCTAAACTCTATGTAAAGACCCCAGGAGGGAACTCTAAAGATATACTCTTTTCTCTCAAGAAAGAGTGCCATAATTCTGCCAACACAAGGAGTGAAAGCAAGGGATTACTCCAAGGGAAGCCAATTGATTCATCCCAGAAGCCAGAGTTCTACATCAAGACAGAGGATCTCCCTAAAATTCCTTTAGGTTTTTTTTTTGGTTCTTTATGTTTTGTTATCTTAATTCTTCTGAGATGTTTTCTTTCTTTATTATGAACTAAACCCCTCAAAAACTTGAGGGGGATGAAACCTAAGACAGATCTTGTTATTATTTATTCTTGAATTAATTGATAAATACTTGAATTGTTCTTAATTATGTGTTCTTCATTCTTGATTTAATAATCCTAGGTATTACTTCAAGAACTTGATGTGCTTAGGCAGAGGAGCAAAAGTCCCTGTTTTAAGAGTAGATCTACCATAATTAAGCGGATTTGCATGCAACCCTAGACATAGGGCGACATAAATCTGCCGGATTAGGGTCAAACCTAATAGGGGGAGCATAGATCGAATTAATGCAACCTAGGGGTGTTAATTAATAAGAAAACTTTAATTAACTACCTAGGATTAGTTATTCTTATCCTCGAAAGAGGTATTAACATAAGTTAGGGATCTCTACGGATCAAGTCAAGTGAAGAAATCATCTAGTTCAAAAAATTAATAACAAGTGAAGTCTAGGTGGATTCTCCCTTAAGTATTGCTCATATCAATTAGCTTTTCCCTAAAGTTTTTCCCTAATTTACTTTTTGTGCACTTTTAGTTAGTTTTAGAATTAGTTTCAATCAATCCTCTTTTATTTTTAGGCTAGATAATAGAAAGGAAGTAAGTATTAGTACTTTTGGTTCCTTTGGGTACGATAACTCGATCTTGTCGCTAAACTATACTACTGTTCGATAAGTGCGCTTGCCTTTAAAATCGTGATATTAGTTAGTTTTTGATGTGATCAGTTTTTAAAAATTTTATTACTTAATATCGCGAGCATATCAAGTTTTTGGCGCCGTTGCCGGGGAACTGAGATATTAAGAAAACACGATTTCTATTACTTTAGCCATTATTATATTTATTTATTTTCAGTTTTTATTTATTTTATTTTTCTTTATTTTTCTTATTTTTTATTTTTTATTTTATTCTATTTTTCTTTGCTTTTTCCTTCCAGGTATTTCTAGTTTATGACTAGAAAAAACCCAGTAGGACCATTGCTTTTTGACGAAGATTTAGAAGCGACAGTTTGCAGAACTCGTAGAGAGATCAGACGAAGCCTACAGTATCCAAAACAAGATCAAGAACAAAGGCCAGAACTTACCGAAGAGATGGAAGCAAATCAAAATGTTCCACCACCTCCCGCAATAGTCGCGCCACCAGCAAATCAGGAAGCAGCTCCTCGCACTATGTATGATTATGCTAAACCTATTTTGGCTGGTACCCAAACTAGCATTCTTAGCCCTACTATTGCTGCTAATAATTTTGAATTAAAGCCTAACACTATTCAGATGATACAGCAATTGGTTCAGTTTGATGGTTTACAGGATGAAGATCCAAATTCACACATAGCCAATTTTTTGAAACTTTGTGATACCTTTAAAATTAATGGCGTTTCTGATGATGTCATTCGTCTAAGGCTATTTCCATTCTCTTTGAGAAACAAAGCCAAACAGTGGTTAAACTCTTTACCACGAGGCTCAATCACCACATGGAAACATATGATCAAAAAATTTTTACTTAAATATTTTCCTCCAACTAAAACAGCTAAATTATGAAACGATATCTCTTCTTTTGTGCAGATGGATTTAGAGACACTCTACGATGCCTGGGAGAGATACAAAGATCTTTTGAGAAGATGCCCTCATCATGGCCTACCTTTATGGCTACAAGTTCAAACCTTTCACAACGGTTTGAACCCTTCAACAAGGCAAATGATCGATGCCGCCCCAGAAGGAACAATCAATAACAAAACACCAGAAGCAGCTTATGAATTTATAGAAGAGATGTCACTGAATAACTATTAGTGGCAAGTCATGAGGACAAAGTCGACAAAAGCTGCAGGAGTTTATAATATTGATGTTGTCACTATGCTTACTAATCAGGTAAAACTTTTAAATAAGAAGTTTGATAATTTTGTTGGTTCTACGCAAGCACAACCAGTGATGCAGTATGATACAACCCAGTAAACATGTTCAATCCAGATTTCTCATCCTATGGACATAGCATGGAAACTGAACAAGCCAACTATACGGGTAACAATTCTAGACCTCAAAATAACCCTTATAGTAATACTTACAATGCAGGTTGGAGAAATCACCCCAATTTTTCATGGGGAGGACAAGGAAATCAAAGACAACAACCTCCTCTGGGATTCTAGTAGCCACCACCACAACAAGAGAAAAAGCCAAATCTTGAAGAGATGTTCACCAAATTTATGGCCGCATCAGAAACCCATTTCCAAACCACAGAAACGGCACTAAAGAACCAGCAAGCATCAATTCAAGGGCTTGAGAATCAAATCGGTCAGCTTGCAAAATTAATTTCAGAAAGACCACAAGGTGGACTACCAAGTAATACTGAGCCAAATCCCAGAGAACATGTCAAAGCAATTACTCTAAGAGATGGGAAAGTACTAGCTAAACTAAAAAAGAAATCTACTTTAGGATCTTCAGGAGACAGGGTAGAGGAACCCAAGGAAAACACTCCACCAACACTCAAGGAATACCAACCACCCATTCCATATCTAGCAAAGTTGAAGAAAGACCGTACAAATGCCCAATTCGGTAAATTTCTTGAATGTTTTAAACAATTACACTTTAACTTACCTTTTGTTGAAGCAATTTTGCAGATGCCGAAGTACGCGAAGTTCCTTAAAGAACTTCTGACAAATAAAAGGAAGTTGAAAGAATTAGCCATAGTGGAACTCAATGAAGAATGCTCAGCTGTTCTCCAAAATAAACTGCCGGCAAAACTGAAAGATCCAGGGAGTTTTACTATTCCTTGTTTAATTGGTAGTTTACTTATTGATAAAGCCTTAGCCGATTTAGGTGCTAGCATTAATCTCATGCCTTACAAAATGTTCAAGTAGCTAGGTCTAGGGAAACCAAAGCCCACTAGGATGAGTATTCAACTAGCTGATAGATCTGTTAAATATCCTAGGGGAATCATAGAAGATATGCTCGTAAAGGTAAATAAATTTATATTCACTGTTGATTTTGTTGTGCTTGATATGGATGAGGATATTGAGGTACCTTTAATTCTAGGACGTCCATTCTTAGCCACTGCTAGAGCTGTTGTTGATGTAGGGGATGGTAAATTAGTGCTTAGAGTTGGTGCGGAAGAAGTCATTTTTAAAATCTATAATGCTATGAAATTTTCTAAAGAACAAGATGATTCCTGTTATTTTTTTGATATTATTGATTACTTTGTTCAAGATAAGTTTCAGGAACTTTCTATGGCAGACACGTTGAAACTGTGTCTTGTTCAAGGTGGGGGAGAAAAGGAAATCACCACTAAAATTGAGGAAGTAAGAAAGGAGTTAGATTCTAATGAAATCATCACAAGACACATAAGTTATGAAAGTATAAAAATGAATGATGAGTTAAGATAGAAACTTTCCATTGATGAACCCCCTAAATTAGAGTTGAAGCAACTACCAGATCATTTAGAATATGCCTTTTTAGGGGAAGATTGAACTTTACCGGTCATTATCGCATCAGATTTGAGCATTGCAAAAAAAGAGGAACTACTCCATGTGTTAAGGGAACACAAGCATGCTATAGCTTGGAAAATTTTAGATATTAAGGGAATTAATCTGTCTTTTTGCACCCACAAAATTTTAATGGAAGATGAATTTAAACCATCAATGCAAGCTCAGAGATGATTGAATCCCATCCCAACATAAAGGAAGTCGTAAAAGCTGAGGTAATTAAACTTCTAGGTGCAGGCATTATTTATCCTATTTCTGACAGTTCTTGGGTAAGTCCTGTGCAGGTTGTTCCTAAAAAAGGAGGATTGACCATGGTAACTAATGACAAGAAAGAGTCAATACCTACAAGAACAGTCACTAGATGGAGAGTTTGCATTGATTATAGAAAGATGAATGACGCCACTCGAAAAGATCATTTTCCCTTACATTTTACTGATCAGATGTTGGAAAGATTATCAGGTCACATGTATTATTGTTTCCTAGATGGCCTCTCTGGTTACTTCCAAATCCCGATAGCTCCAGAAGATTAGGAGAAAATGACATTCACATGCCCATACAGTATGTTTGCTTATCGTAGAATGTCTTTTGGTTTATGTAATGCTCCTGCTACTTTTTAGTGATGCATGCTAGCTATCTTCAATGAATTCGTGGAAGACATCATTGAGGTATTTATGGATGATTTTTCAGTTTTCGGTAATTCTTTCCAACTTTGTCTTAATAATCTAAAACGTGTTTTGATAAGATGTGAAGAGACAAATTTAGTGCTAAACTGGGAAAAATGCCACTTTATGGTTCAAGAGGGTATTGTTTTAGGACATAAAATTTCTAGTAAAGGGATAGATGTAGATAAAGCAAAAATTAAAACCATTGAAAAATTACCTCCCCCTAATTCATTAAGGCTATGAGAAGCTTTTTGGGACATGCCAGTTTTTATCGCAGATTTATTAAAGATTTTTCTAAAATAGCTAAGCCTTTAACAAAGTTGCTAGAAAAAGACGTGCTTTTCAACTTTGACCAAGAATGTTTAGGCTCCTTTAATGCTCTTAAGGAAAAGTCAGTCAATGCCCTGATTATGATTTCACCTGATTGGAATCTACCTTTTGAACTAATGTGCAATGCAAGTGATTTTGCAGTAGGTGCAGTTTTGGGACAACAAAGAGACAAGCACTTTCAACCGATCTATTATGCTAGTAGAACTTTGACAGCCACTCAAGCAAATTATACTACCACAGAAAAAGAATTGCTAGCTGTTATTTTCGCATTTGATAAATTCAGATCTTATTTGATTCTGTCAAAAGTCATTGTTTATACTGACCATTATGCTCTTCGTTACCTTTTAACTAAAACTGATGCAAAACCTCGATTAATAAGATGGATTCTATTGTTACAGGAGTTCGATCTAGAAATAAAGGACAAGAAAGGAGCTGAAAACTTGGCAGCAGATCACCTTTCAAGATTAGAAAACACGCAACCCAAGTACTTCGACAAAATAAATGACTTGTTTCCTGAAGAACAACTCCTATCCTTAGCAGATGCAACAGTTCTTGGTTTGCTGATTTTGCAAATTATTTAGCAGCTAACATAACCCCAAAAGGGCTGACCCATCAGCAAAAGAAACGATTCTTCGCTAATGTGAAAAGCTACTTTTGGGAGGATCCTTTTCTTTTTCGAATTTGTGTAGATCAGGTTATTCAAAGATGTGTTACTGAAGCAGAAGCATACCAAATTTTAAATCACTGCCATTCAGGACCCACAGGAGGACATCACACTGGAGCTAGAATCACTCATAAGGTACTCGAATAGGGTTTTACTGGCCTACACTTTTCAGGGATGCCAACAGGTATGTGACCTCTTGTGATAAATGTCAACAAACAGGTAATATTTCTCAATATAATGAAATGCCTGAGAACTATATACTTTCATGCGAAATATTTGATGTATGGGGTATTGATTTCATGGGTCCATTCCCTACTTCATTTGGGAATAAGTACATCCTAGTAGCAGTAGATTATATGTCAAAATGGGTGGAAGCCCAAGCCTTACCTACTAATGATGCTAGAATGGTAGTACAATTTTTGAAGAAACTTTTCTCTAGATTTGGAACACCTAGGATAATTATTAGTGATAGGGGCACACATTTTTGCAATGCCCAGTTTGAAAAAGTTTTAGAAAGGTATGGAGTACACCATAGAACAGCTACCCCCTATCATCCACAAACCAGTGGCCAAGTCGAAGTGACAAATAAGGAATTAAAATGCATTCTAGAGAAAACAATAGAAACAAATAGAAAGGATTGGTCAAGGAAAATAGACGATGCTTTATGGGCTTATAGAACTACTTTTAAAACACCCATAGGTACATCTCCTTATAACTTGTCTATGGAAAAAGTTGTCATTTGCCATTTGAACTTGAACATAAAGCATTTTAGGCTATCAAATTCTTAAACCTTGATTTCAAGCTTGCAGGTAAGAAGAGATTAATGCAGTTAAATGAACTAGATGAATGGCGTTGCAATGCATACGAGAGCTCATGACTATATAAGGAAGCCATGAAGCGACGTCATGACAAAAGACTGAAACAACCTAAGCAGTTCAGAATAGGTGATCTTGTCTTACTCTACAACTCAAGGCTGATACTATTTCCTGGAAAACTCAAGTCAAGGTGGTCAGGTCCATTCACTGTTCAAATTATCTTTCCATACGGCACAATCGAGGTAACTCACCCTAACCATAGTACATTCAAGGTAAACGGCCATAGGCTTAAACATTATAGAGGTGAGAATTTTAAAGATAAAAGGGAGGAGCTTCAGCTCCACGAAATCCCTTCGTAATACATCTAGGAAGAGTCGAGCTTAGACTCTAAATAAGTGCTTCTCGGGAGGCAACTCGAGCACTAACTTACTAACTTTTCTTTCTTTAAAATTTTAGTATTTTTCATGCATCAACTAACCCTTTTTAAATGCAAAGATTGAGGACCACACGGCCATGCCCACGGGCGTGTCCAAGGCCGTGTGAACACCTCAAGCAGAGACACGATCATGTACCGAGGCCGTGTATAACCAGAGCAAAAATTTTCCCAAAACACAGGCCACCGATAAATAGCCACGGCCGTGCGATATGGCCGTGGCAACCTTCCGACTTCAACATGGGCTGTCGATAAATCCCCATAGCCGTGTGACATGGCCGTGGCAACCCTGCAGCTTAGACAAGGGCTTGCACAATTCCCCACGCCCGTGTCCCCAGACCATGGCCAACACTGTCAAGTTGGAAACGGCCGTGTGCCCTTCTACACGGCCGTGTGAAGAACGAAACTGATCGCAAATGACCATGGAACTTATCACACGACCGTGTGAAAAGCGAACACGATCGCAAACGGCCATGCAAGATAGCAACACGGGAGTGTACTTCAAACCAGGCGCTCTAAAACCATCAAATTTCGATTCACACAGGCAAACCCCGAGTCACACGGGCATGTCATATGCCCGTGTGACCCAAAAACTATAAATAGGAAGCCACTATTCATTCTCTTCTTCACTCAAAACCCTAAAATCCTTCCCCAACCACCATAAACGCTGCCACCGACCTTAAAACCACCACCACGCTCGTCCACAACTGACCCATGCCTGTGCAAACTCACCCCACGACCGTCCGACCTCAACCCACGACCGTGCAACTCTATTTTTTGGTTCTATTTTCTCATTTTTTCTCATTTTTTTATTTATATTTTGTTTTTATTATATATTTAGTTAATCTTACTTTATTCTAGATGTTAATTCAAGCATGGAAGTAGGTAAACTAGGATGACTAATCTAGAATTATATAGAACATATTAGGATTGCATGCCATTTAAATTCATTTTTGTTTGCCACTTAAATTCATATTTTGCTTGCCATTTATCTCATAAATTTAGTATAAATACATACCCATATTGTTTGTTCTTGCTACCACTTAGAATGGATTTAATTTACTATTTTGGTTAGTCCCCATTTTATTTTTTTTAGGCACATTGTCATTTTAATTTTCACATTTAATTTTACTATAATTTGCAATTTAACTTCGATTTTTAGAACTAATAATTCTAACTCTATTTTAGGTAACATATCATCATCACGAGGTAAGAAGGCTACCGTCCTCGCTTCAAAAAAACGTAAGGGGCTAGGGGGTTCATCATCCAGACCCACCTCCGAGGCTCGACACCCGTTCATCACTTTTTCCCAAGCCTCCTAGGAGGAAGATTATCAGTTACTCCGAGCTCGCACTATATCCACCGGCCAATGCATAGATTGGGCCTACCTCAAGCAGATACACCTAGTGGACAACATCCGAGCCCTATTAATGACCGAGCCATGGGAACAATTCTTCCAGATCGTGGAGCCCACATATTTAGAACTCACCCTCGATTTCTACTCCACATTCCATCTGTAGACCGTGATGACCAGATTCGATGATCCAGGGACAGTCCAGTTCCGTTTGGGAGGTCTCGTGCGACACCTCAGCATTCTAGAGTTTGGCTCAGCACTCGGGCTCTACACAGAGTACTTCATGGCAGACGAAGACTTCCCCAACCTTTCTCGCCGCATCCATATCAGGCCAGTCGACTGTTGGAACGAAATAGCCCCGGGGCGTCAGACATATAACCCCAGTGTCAGCAAGGCGACCGCCCTCGTTCCCTCTCTGAGGTACATTCATGCTCTCCTTGCTCACACTCTGATAAGTAGACGGGAGAGCACAGGCGTCGTCTATAGGAACGCCGGTGCCTCCAAGGCGCAGCGAAAAATTAGAATAATAAAATTTTTCCAGCGATCCATACCATGGATCCATGTGTAAGGAACAAATCGGGGTGATAAAGGTTTCGAAATCACCGAAGCTTCAATCTGAGTAGACAGTGACGCCAAGGCAACGTGAATCCTAAAGCACTATCGAACCAAGCCGCAACCTTTACCAATGTCGGCCTCTACGTAGTCCACCCAATTGACAACGAACGGTAATATCCCAGAAAACTATTTTCAGAGATTATATTGTTTTGACAGCTGCTAGACCCTTTAACATAGTTTCGGGATTGCCTATATATTAGCTCTTTAGGGTTTTTTTTACCCTTGCTATATATAACTCTGTATTAATTGGTATATATTCATAATGAATATTTATTGCCATATATAATCTGAATCATAATAGTGATCATTAAAATAAATATAATAACGTTTAACCGAAAATTATAATTACGTTAATTATAATAAAGATTTCGGTAAACTATATTTATTTAAATTTATATATATATGAACCAAATTCATATATTAGAAAAATTATGTTCTGATTATGTGTACAACATCCTTGTACATATAGTATGTTCAATAGTTTGATTGCCCAATTAAATTAATTCTATAATTAATTTAATTCATGTGACAACCAGACACAATACCAACTATGTTTTACTCCGTTCATTTCAATCGTAGGGTGTGACCCTATAGGTTCTTGTAACATTAGCAGTAATATTAGAACTATTCTAATGTTACAAACAATGAGTGGCATCTAGCAATGCATCATTGCTACCTAAGTTACAAGAAGTCATGATTCGAGATAACCTTTTGTGATTAATTTTTCATGCATTAATCCTTAAGTCCTATATCTTTGGAATGGACACAAGTCATAGAATAGTCACACTTGCATAGTCCATCCCATGTTTCTTGATACCTTGAGTAGACTATGATATACAAATAAGTATGACATCTCATATCAACTTATTTGAGCATGTCCATGCATTTCTAGTCTCACTCAATCAAGTGGCCTGAGATATTACTCCTCTGCTCTAAGCACATCTAATTCTTGAAGTAATACCTAGGTTTATTAAATCAAGAATGAAGAACACATAATTGAGAACAACTCAAGTATTTATCATATAACTCAAGAATAAATAATAACAAGATCTGTCTTAGGTTTCATCCCTCTCAAGTATTTGAGGGGTTTAGCTCATAATAAAGAAAGAAAACATCTCAGAAGAAATAAAATAACAAAACATAAAAGAACCCGAAAACCCCTGAAGGAATTTAGGGAGATCCTCTATATTGCTGCAGAATTCCAGCTTCTGGGATGATTCAATCAGCTTCCCTGCGAGTAATCCCTACTTCCACTCTCTATGTTGGCAGCAAAGAATACTTCCCTTTTGGGGGAAATAAGCACACCCTAAGAGTTGCCTCCTAGGGTCTTTATATAGAGCTTTGGGGAGCCTTTCTTAGCCTCCAAGTATCCCAATTCGAGTGAAATTCCTCTTCCTCACGACTAGAACACGCCCGTGTGCCACGCCCGTGTGACTTTGACAAAGGCCGTGTGATTTGGCACGGCCGTGTGGCCTGCCAGTACTTGTCGAGAGCTAGACCGTGTGATCTTCATGTGGCACGGCCGTGTGGCACGACCGTGTGGTAATTCCTTGGGCCGTGTGTTATGTTATTTTTGGCCCATTTTCCTCATTTTCAGTCCATTTCCTATTCTTTTCTCTTCCCTATGCTCTCCTGAGTATAAGATATGAAAAATAAGGATTAAGAGCACCAATTCTCACTAAATTGATAATAATTCATCCAAAATATAGGCTAAACATGAGGTAAACATGAGTATAATATAGGCTAGAACACGCCCGTGTGACTTTGACAAAGGCCATGTGATTTGGCACGGCCGTGTGGCCTGCCCGTGCTTGTCGAGAGCTGGACCGTGTGATCTTCATGTGGCACGGCTGTGTGGCACGGCCGTGTGGTAATTCCTTGGGCCGTGTGTTATGTCATTTTTGGCCCATTTTCCTCATTTTCAGTCCATTTCCTATTCTTTTCTCTTCCCTATGCTCTCCTGAGTATAAGATATGAAAAATAAGGATTAAGAGCACCAATTCTCACTAAATTGATAATAATTCATCCAAAATATAGGCTAAACATGAGGTAAAAATATGTATAAATTAGCGTTTATCAAATACCCCCACACTTAAACCTTTGCTTGTCCTCAAGCAAAATCTCAATCCCTAAATAAGAATTATTCCTCTCAACCTACAATCTTTATCAATAATGTTTCAAACTAGTCCACAGATAATCATACAATGAGTAATTCAATCAGAAGAACATTAAGGACTCAATCACTCTAAGTTGAGAATTTTATCATTGAAAATATAAGTCTCTTCCTTCCTTCTAAGTAGTTATCTCTCCATCTTAATTAACAAGAGCTGACATCCTCACTAAAGGTTCACTCTATCCACTCGAAGTGTTTAGGGTTCAAAATTTAAGCACTCCTTAATCAACATGAAAAGTTATTACCATAAGCTTGCAAGAAAATCAAATCTCCACCACTATAGTTTGATATGATACATTGATCAAAAGGTCTTTTAATGGTTGTAACGGGGCTTGGTTAGGGGTGTTGTCACAGGCTGCAAAAAGAAGGTTAGAATCGAGATTGAATTGAAAAATTATCTAGCTAGAAAAAATCTCTATCAATGGAACATATTTCTCAGCTAATTCTTATGATACTATCATTTCTGCCTTGGTAGCCTTAAAATAGAATTATGCAAAAATTTATCGAACTATTTACAATTTACAATCGAATTTTACTGTATGTACTCTTTTCTTTTCTTTTCTTTTCTTTTCTTTTTGGAACGATTAAATCAAATATTATAATTTGGAAATTTACAATTTTGCAACTAGAGAAGAGAGTAAAGCTAGATAATAATTCTATTCAAATCTCGACAAAAATAGGGGTCAAAATAATTGAATAAAATTCAACAAAAATGGGTTATTGGTTAATAATTAGAGGGTAAGTCAAAGAAAAGGTTGTTTAGGCTCAATGGGGTTTACTAGGGGTTAATTCATGGAGGTAGGCTTTTTGTGGAGTAAGTGGGTTAAATCCTAAGTGCCTTTATCATTTTGGTATATCAAATCAATGATGTGGTCTCAACATGTATAATCGAACAAGTTCTAGAATAACAATTCAGTATTGACTCACTCAAAGCAATAATAAAAGTGAGCACGAAAGAATGTATGCTCAAAAAGGGCTCAAGATCTCACCAGAATTATGGCTTTTGATGTCAATCCTGTGAATTTCAAATCTCAAGATAATACTTAGAATTAGGGAAAATAACTTATGCAAAAATTGGGGGTTCTCAAAAATTTCAACTTATCATGCTTGATTCCCTAATGTTTTAAAGTTTGAATAATCAAAGTACAAGTACCTATATCTTAATTCTCAACATATCAATAGAAATCATAAATCAATCAGAATTAATTCCTAATAAGAGACTGAGAATTAATTCAGGGATTTTTCAGATAATGTAGAAATTTAAAGTAAGCTTCCCCCCCCACACTTAAGATGTACATTGCCCTCAATGTACAAAGATACATAAATAGCAAGAGAAGTATAATATCATAAGATAGGGAGAGAATTGAAACTTCCTGAACTTAGGTTGAATTTATGAGGAAGAGTCGGCAATTGTGGCAGGGTGTTCCCATTTCCGTTTGAATATGAGCTGTAGAGCTCCTTTTTGAAACTGCGAAAATATTAATTAGTCATGGGAATTTTTGATTGATAGAGATTACTCGTTAGGGCTTGACCGATATGAAAGATCGAAATTTAAATAACAGAAAAATAATAAACTAAGTTCTAGAAATACTAATACTGTAATGAATTAAAAGGATTAAGTATAATAAAAATAAAATTTGAAATAAAAAAAGAGACTAAAAAAAGAAAAAAATGAGAAAAATAGAACCGTATGGGAGAATAGAGGCACATGCCCGTGTGGCTCGGGGTTAGCCCGTGTTGGCCATATTGCACGGCCGTGGAGAACTTGTTCGCTTTTTCGCACAGTCGTGTAGGTAGTCACACGGCCGTGTCTGATTTGACAGTGTTGGCCACGGCTTGGGGACACGGGCGTGTGGCGTTGTGCGAGCCTGTGTTGATACTGCATGGTTGCCATGGCCATGTTGCACGACCGTGGGGATTTGTCGTCCTCCCGTTCTTTTGGGAAAAATTTACTCTGTTTGTACACGGTCTGAGTGCACGACCGTGTCTCTGTTTTAAGATGTCACACGGCCTTAGGCACGCCCGTGTTCTAGGCCGTGTGGTCCTAATTTCCTGCATCAAAGGTGTTAGTTGCTGTATAAAAAGACTGAAAACAAAATAGAAGAAAAGTTACTATGTTAGTGCTCGGGTTGCCTCCCGAGAAGCGCTTATTTATAGTCTAAGCTCGACTTTGTTCGAGCTTGTACGTTCACGGTGGTTTGAAGAGTTGATACTCTTCTATCCTGCTTACAATTTCATTATCAACATAAGATTTGAGTCGAGTGTGATTTACCTTAAAAGTACCGAGTGACTCATGTTTTATCTCGACTATACCATAGGGAAAGATTTTCATTACCGTGAAGTAAGGTGTGTCACTTGTATGCTCTTTTGAATTCAAGATTCGAGGATCGTCTTCCCCTAAGATTACCTTATCCCCTACCTTGAGTTGATTCGTTTGTACCTGGGGGTCGTCTTGGTGATGCTCTGGGTTGGTGTGACCTGTTTTGGGTTTTTCATGATAGTTCAGCCACTCATCTAGTTCCTCGATCTGAAGCGTTTGCTTTTCAGGTGCATCTCCCTTAGATGGACTTGTTTGTGATTGGGTTGCCTTTATGTAGAGTGTATCCTGCACAGAAGGTTGGGTGGTGAGATTATTCTTTTTACAAGGACTCGAAACTATACTATTATCAACAATCGTAATCGAGTTTCGAGCTTGTAAGGTAACTTGGTCATCACCCACACGTAGTGTAAGTTTACCTGTTCCTAAATCAATTATTGTTCTTGCAGTTGCTAAAAAGGGTCGCCCTAGAATTAAGGGTACATTGCTATCTGCAACAATGTCTAAAACAACAAAGTCAACTGGGAATATAAATTTATCAATTTTGACGAGCACATCTTCAACTATTCTTTTAGGAGACCTAATAGTTTTATCAGCCAGTTGAATGCTCATCTTAGTTTGCTTTGGTTTTCCAAGACCTAGTTGTTTAAACAGTGTATAAGGCATGACAGTTATACTAGCCCCTAAATCAGCTAAAGCATTTTTTTGTGTCTAGGCTACCAAATAAACAAGGAATAGTAAAACTCCCTGGATCTTTCAGTTTGGTTGGTAGTTTATTTTAAAGAATAGCTGAGCAGATTGCATTTAATTCCACATGAGATTTCTCCTCTAGCTTCCGCTTGTTTGTCAAGAGTTCTTTTAAGAATTTAACCGCGTCTGGCATCTGCAAAATTGCTTCAACAAATGGTAAGTTAATATGTAATTTTTTTAAGAGTTTAAGAAACTTACCGAATTGTTCATCTGTGCGGTCTTTCTGAAGCGCTCTTGGGTATGGGATACGAGGCTTGTGTTCGTTGATGTCTGGCTTGTTCCTGCTTACCTCTACCTTACCTTTATTCACCTCAAGCTCCTTGTTTGAGTTGTCTTTGATTAAAACCTCCTCATATATTGTGCTCACGGCATGAATTTGTTCTTTTGGATTGGTCTCAGTGTTACTTGGAAATCCACCTTGTGGTCTTTCCAAAATTAGCTTAGCAAGCTGGCCTATTTGAGTTTCAAGTCCTTGAATAGATGCTTGCTGGTTCCTTAGTGCCGTTTCGATATTTTGGAAACGAGTTTCTGATATGGCGATAAATTTGGTGAACATCTCTTCCAAGTTCAGCTTTTTCTCCTGTTGTGGTGGTGGCTGCTGAAATACCGGAGGCTGTTGTCTTTGATTTCCTTGTCCTCCCCATGAAAAATTTGGGTGATTTCTCCAACCTACATTATAAGTGTTACTATAAGGATTATTTTGAGGTCGAGAATTATTACCCATATAATTGGCATGTTCGGCTTCTATGTTGTGTAGATGGTCTGAATTAAACGTATTTCCTGGAGCTGCATCACATTGCATCACTGGTTGAGCCTGCGTAGAACCAACAAAATTATCAAATTTCTTATTTAAAAGTTCTACTTGGTTAGTGAGCATAGTAACAGCATCAATATTATAAACTCCTGCGGCTTTCGTCGGCTTTGTCCTCATGACTTGCCACTGATAGTTATTCAATGACATCTCCTCAATAAATTCGTAAGCTGCGTCAGGTGTTTTATTATTGATGGTTCCGCCTGCGGCTGCATCGATCATTTGTCTGGTTGACGGATTTAAACTGTTGTGGAAGGTTTGAACTTGTAGCCACAAAGGTAATCCATGATGAGGACACCTTCTCAAAAGATCTTTGTATCTCTACCATGCATCGTAAAGTGTTTCTAAATCCATCTGCACAAAAGAAGAAATATCGTTTCGTAATTTGGCTGTTTTAGCTGGAGGAAAATATTTGAGTAATAATTTTTCGGTCATCTGCTCCCATGTGGTAATTGAGCCTCATGGTAGAGAATTTAACCACTGTTTGGCTTTATTTCTCAAAGAGAATGGAAATAGCCTCAACTGAATGGCATCATTAGAAACGCCATTTATTTTGAAGGTATCACAAAGTTCTAAAAAATTGGCTATGTGTGAGTTTGGATCTTCATCCTGTAAACTATCAAACTGTACCAATTGCTGTATCATCTTAATGGTGTTAGGTTTTAACTCAAAATTATTAGCAGCAATAGTTGGTCTAAGAATGCTAGTTTGGGTACCAGGCAAACTAGGTTTAGCATAATCATACATAGTGCGCGGAGCTTCTTCTTGAATTGCTGGTGGCGCGACTATTGCGAGAGGTGGTAGAACATCTTGATTTGCTTCCATCTCTTCTGTAGGTTCTGGCTCTAAATCAGGTTCTTGTTCAGGATAATGTAGACTGCGTCTAATTTCTCTACGATTTCTGCGAACTGTTGCTTCTAGATCTTCGTCGAAAAGTAGTGGTCCTGTTGGATTGTTTCTAGTCATAAACTAAAAATACCTAAAAAGAAAAAGCAAAGAAAACTCAAAAATTTAAAAGAAAAGAAAAATAAAAATAAAAATAAAAATAAATTAAATTGAAAATAAAAATAAAAGAAAAATAAATAAATATAAATATATGGCTAAAGTAATAGAAATCGAGCTTTCGTAATATTTTAGTTCCCCGGCAACGGTGCCAAAAACTTGATATCCGCGTTCGCGATACTAAGTAATAAAATTTGTAAAGAACTTGATCACACCAAAACTAACTAATATCGCGACGCTTTAAGGCAAGCGCACCTATCGAACAGTAGTATAGCTTAGTGGCAAGACCGAATTATCGTACCCAAGGGAGCCAAAAGTACAATTACTTACTTTCTTTCTATTATCTAGCCTAAGAATAAAAGAGGGGTTTGTTTAAACTAATTCTAAAACTAAACTAAGAAGACACAAAGAGTAAATTGAGAAAACTTTTAGGGGAAAAGCTGATTGATATGGACAATACTTAAGGGAGAATCCATCTAGACTTCACTTGTACTGGTTCTTGAGCTAGACGATTTATTCACTTGACTTGATCCGTAGAGATCCCTAATTTATGCTAAACCCTCCGTCGAGGTGAAGAGCAACTAGGCCTAAGTTGTTAATTAAAGTTCCTTTATCAATTAACTTCTTAGGTTGCATTAATTCGATCAATGGTTCCCCATATTAGGTTTGACCCTAATCCGGCAAATTTATGTCGCCCTATGTCTAGGGTTGCATGCAACTCCGCTTAATTATGGTAGATCTACTCTTATCATAGGGACTTTTGCTCCTCTGCTCTAAGCACATCTAATTCTTGAAGTAATACCTAGGTTTATTAAATCAAGAATGAAGAACACATAATTAAGAACAACTCAAGTATTTATCATATAACTCAAGAATAAATAATAACAAGATCTGTCTTAGGTTTCATCCCCCTCAAGTATTTGAGGGGTTTAGTTCATAATAAAGAAAGAAAACATCTCAGAAGAAATAAAATAACAAAACATAAAAGAACCCGAAAACCCCTGAAGGAATTTAGGGAGATCCTCTATATTGCTGCAGAATTCCGGCTTCTGGGATGATTCAATCAGCTTCCCTGCGAGTAATCCCTACTTCCACTCTCTATGTTGGCAGCAAAGAATACTTCCCTTTTGGGGGAAATAAGCACACCCTAAGAGTTGCCTCCTAGGGTCTTTATATAGAGCTTTGAGGAGCCTTTCTTAGCCTCCAAGTATCCCAATTCGAGTGAAATTCCTCTTCCTCACAACTAGAACACGCCCGTGTGCCACGCCCGTGTGACTTTGACAAAGGCCATGTGGCCTGCCCGTGCTTGTCGAGAGCTGGACCGTGTGATCTTCATGTGGCACGGCCGTGTGGCACGGCCGTGTGGTAATTCCTTGGGCCGTATGTTATGTCATTTTTGGCCCATTTTCCTCATTTTCAGTCCATTTCCTATTCTTTTCTCTTCCCTATGCTCTCCTGAGTATAAGATATGGAAAATAAGGATTAAGAGCACCAATTCTCACTAAATTGATAATAATTCATCCAAAATATAGGCTAAACATGAGGTAAACATGAGTATAATATAGGCTAGAACACGCCCGTGTGCCACGCCCGTGTGACTTCGACAAAGGCCGTGTGATTTGGCATGGCCGTGTGGCTTGCCCGTGCTTGTCGAGAGCTGGACCGTGTGATCTTCATGTGGCACGGCCGTGTAGCACGGCCGTGTGGTAATTCCTTGGGCTATGTGTTATGTCATTTTTGGCCCATTTTCCTCATTTTCAGTCCATTTCCTATTCTTTTCTCTTCCCTATGCTCTCCTGAGTATAAGATATGAAAAATAAGGATTAAGAGCACCAATTCTCACTAAATTGATAATAATTCATCCAAAATATAGGCTAAACATGAGGTAAAAATATGTATAAATTAGCGTTTATCAATTGCAATGCACCTGAATTAGCTGAGTGATCCTAACCCAATGACAGCTAGTGGACACATAATTTAAATGTGCATGCTCAATTTAGATCCTAACCCGATTAAATTACAGGTTGCATAACAACTTTAACCTAGCTCTGTTATCTGCATAGTTTTTAGATTTGTGTGATTAAACTGTTCCAAACCTAACACATCCCTGTTACCTCACACGAATGCTAAGAAACCCTTAGTAAATAAGGATCAGTAAAATGCATATTTACTAAGTAAAGGATTCTGAAAGGACCTAATGTGGTTTCCAGACTCATGAAAGATCGAGTTACCATGGAATGTTTTTCCAAATGTTATTAAGCATGTTGATAATAAATTGAGTTTAATTAAAGTAATTGATGGATAAGGGATGAAATGGGGTCTTATTTATAAGTGAAGAGATGAGAGTAGTTTACTAAAAATAGCTAGGTTTAGTCTCTTCAAGCATCTTCAATGAGTGTCCGGGCATGATTAGTGGATTTTGGCTTGATTTTTAAGCAATTCAAATGCCATAAAAACTAAGGACTAAGACTTGGTTAGGCGTAAATTTTCGGGCAAATCTCTAATTTCTTCATCATTGCAAGGACCTTGTGCAATTAAACCAAGAAGTGGTTTGTGTGACTGCCATGTGTAACCCAAATTGGGTTGACTTCGTCTCCAATTTGGACAGTTTTTGTAATCTAACAAAGCTATTAGACCTGTCCAAAATAAATCAATAAATTAAAGGACCAAGGAAAATAATTTATCCAATTTAAATAATTAATTAAAACCTTAATTGTAACATCCCAAACTCGGCCTAGACGTTATGGTCGAATCTGGCGTGTCACATTGCAGTGCTTTTCGAATGCTTAGTTTTATTGATAAAAACCTGTTGAAGGCTAAAACCTCTTTGTTAACTCTCAAATCATCTTGGTCATTTCTTAATCAGTTTAAGTTGACGTTTCTTTTAAAATATTATTTGTTGCGGAAGCATTTTCAAAAATTGTTGCAAAAACGCGGTGTTTTGGAAATAGTTAATAATTTATGAAAACTAGCGTTAAGTATCAATCTAAATAAATAAAGCCCATGGAAAGATAAAAGAAAATAAACCAAGTTTAAAGATGTATGGATGTGTGGCCACCTTCTAGCTCCTCACAGCACTGAACTGCCTAACGTTGGGGATTACCTGTATAGTTAAATAGTGGGGTGAGTTTACGAAAACTTAGTGTGTAATCCCCTAATACAAATAATCAGTCAGTCATACAAAATGCAATAACAATCTGGGCTTAAGCCTATTACAAAAATAGTATTAGGTGGGCCTTAGCCCATTACAGAATTAAGAACAGAATCAGGTGGGCCTAAGCCCATTGTAGTATTAGTAAACAAAGCAGAAATGCAACAGAAATCCCACCCTAATCCAGCCAAACACACCACTCCGTCCCGCCAGTCACACCATGTGGGGATAGAAATGACCTCCCATCCAAACACACCAAGATTAGCACCTGTTGCAGCACTAATCGGTATCGTTAGCAAAGCTGCCAGTAAATAGGATGGCTATAAGCCATAAATAGGATGGCTAAAAGCCTTAAGTAGGATAGCTAAAAGCCATAAGCAGGATGGCTAAAAGCCATAATTAGGATGGCAGAACGCCATAAGTAGGATGGCTAAAAGCCATAATTAGGATGGCAGTACGCCATAAGTAGGATGGCTAAAAGCCATAATCAAGATGGCAAACGCCATAAGTAAGATGGCTAAAAGCCATAATACTTTCTCCGTCAATAATAACCCAACCTCATGCAGAATGTTATGTCATAATAACATACATGAATGCAACATGTCATGCTCGAGTACAGACATACATGACATAAGCAAATCAATCATTTTACCTTTAGGGGTATAACGGTCATTTTCAACAGAATGGGTCTAGGCACACTTGTCGACCCATGAGAAGGTCCACAGTCGTCTCGGGCAACTCATGTAACCTTAACATACATATTCGTGTGTATGAGCCTAAGGCCCATTAGGTGGCCCATGTGGGCCTACACGCCCGTGTGGCCCACTAAGCCCAGAAACGACCCAAGCCATGTGTGCGACACAGCCAGGTCTACTATTCCTATATGTTCGTGAGATTCACCTGTGTCGGGTCCAAGAGCCCATTGGGCCCACACAGCCAATTTCGGCCCAACATGGCCCATGACGGTCTAAGCCCATGAGATCGCTCATGGTGGCCTTTACAGTTTGTCACCCATGTTCTGTGGGCTCGATTTACCACACATGTGATCACACGCCCGTGCGGCATCAATTGCCAACCTTTTAACTTTTCGGCATTTTCCGGTCTACAGCCAAATCAGTGTGTGTGTACACACCTTTTTACGAAAATGCACTAAGATCCACGAGTATTTCAAACCTACATTCAATCCCAAGTTTCGATTAATAGGCTAACAAACGAGTTGAAGAGAACCCTAACTTATACACAAAGGTTTACCTATCACTTAACTAGATCAATCGCTCGTGGCTTGCTCACTTGGTCTAGCGACTGGTGCAGCCACCCTACCGCACCCTGATGGAAAATCTCGAACTGATGATGCTTTACGCTGCTTAAATTTGGGGGGCAGGGGCCACGAGTCCGTTTTTAGTTGGCACCCTTCCTGATCCCTCCTTAGAAAAGCCACTACTCACCTCCATTGATATCCCTTTAAGTGACATGCCATCGGACACCCCTTCACTCATCAAGAGTTCTAGAAACTCAAGGAACACACACGTAAGAGAAGGGAAAAAGAACCAGCATTCAAAGAAACAGAGGAGAAAGCCAAAAAAGCAGAGATAAACATAGGCTTACCAATCAATGTACTGTCACCACTAATGAAAGGAAGAATTAGGAGAGAGTAGAGAAACGAAAGAGGAGAAGAGAATAGACAAAGTAATCAACCCAGAGACTACAACTGATTGTGGGAGGGAGAAGGTATATTCGGCCTTGAGAAGAGGAGAAATGCCAAAAATGTTGAGAGGAGAAGAGGAATTAGGAGCAATTGGTAATAAGGGAAGACCAAAACCAAAAGAAGAGGAAAAGAAGTTAATCACAAACACGAGAAAAATAGTCATAGAGAGAGCTCAAAAAAGCAACATAAAGGAGAAAAATACCCAAAATGTCCAAACTAAATCCGGCTTTAGAAACAAGAATGACAAAAAACCTCAATTTGCAAAACCTAAAGATACAATGCTCAAACACCCCAAGGCCGAAGGTGAACAAAAGACGTCGAAACAAAAATGCACTAGGGGAATTTGGTAATTGAAAAGAAACTCCAAAAGTGCACTCAACTCCCCCTAGCCGAATCCTTGTGTAACAAGAGTCCTTATTCTGCACTCCTCTCTCCCTTATTCAAACTCCCTTATTTTTCTCCCAAGAACTCTCCTCAACAACCCAACAACCCATCCTATCCTCATCCCCTTTTTTCCTCCTTGACTTTCTCCACATAAGACTCATTCAAACTCTACCTTGCAGAGTTTCAGTCCACCTCTACTTCTCACATGGCAGAGTAGCAAAATAAATATCCTTGTGTACATAACACGACTCGAACTCCAGTCCCTTAAACATACTAACACGCCACTACCACTAGACTATAGGCTCTTCTTGTGTCATGATTTAATCACAGCAATTTAAAAGCCTTCTAATCTAGATCCCAAGGATTTATACACTAAAAATAATTTTTTTGCTAAAGCCCAAATTTCAACCCATGACTTCTCAGACACTCTCAAACACTTAACCACTAAAGCAGACAGATAGTTGTGTCATTTTCTTACACAATTAAATACTTATGTGTTGTCTCCTAACTATTCACTTGCTTAAGGCCAAATACTTCTAGGCCCAAATTCAGGGCATTACACTAATTATTAATGAAATATTTTAAAATGAATTATAAAATATAATTTTATATTTTATTATTTAATTTAATCATGCATGGCCTATTTTATGTCTTAAAAATATAATATACTCAAATAAATATGAAATAAGTCATTTTATGCATGAAAACTATATAATAAAGCATAAAATCACATTTTAATAATTTCTATGTCCTAATTTCATATTTCCACATATTTCATTAATTTATTAAACAATTACTTAGTTTTAACAACGAATTTAAGTAAAAAGGTGATAAATTACATAGGAAAAATCCTATATATTTTTCAGTTTACACACCCCTAAACTTAAATCATTTCCCATCATGAGTAATGTTTATGCACAGCAAAAGGTCTTGCTAAGGAAAAATTCGTAACTGTGTAAGCAGCATCAATCTTTGTCCCATAATCATGCATTAAAACTTCATGTTCATAGATCTTCTTTATTAATAAGTAATTCATATGCAAACATTTTTAGAATTTTATACTAAGTTTCAAAATATGCCAACATGAATCATTGTTAATTTATATGTATGTCATAGCCACAGATAATATTCTTCATTCAACATAATTTCTCATCAATCAAGCAAAACAATCATAAAGCTTATTTATGATCTTCATATATTGAACTTAGTACTTCCTCTCCACTAATATAGGTGACATAATCATCAAATCAATAGGTCTTTTATAAGGTTGTAACGGGGCTCGATTAAAGGAAGGAATTTTAAGAGATGATTCATTTTAGCTTCAAAATCTTAACCTTTAACTTTGTCTTGGATATCTCGAAGTACAACCTTTTTCTTTAAGTGAACCTTTGGAACACCCCCCAAACTTATTTTGAAGTCATGCTCATACATTTTTCTTTTTGGAGGCTGAGCAAACTTTTCTTTGCTATTTTTTCATCCTTTTTTTTTTAAAGCATGAGCACATACATCTTTTTGAAAATTTCCTCAAATGTTTATTACCAAGACAACTTTAGTTAAGATGGGTGCACAAAATTAGGATAACTTAAAAAGATGGTAATGTGGCTTATAATATAGGTTCATTGCAATAAACAGGCCTTTAAGCTCAAAATTACAGTTTCAAGTGTCTAATATCATAAGGTTGGCTTGAAAAGGCTCAAACGATCCAAAGAAATAGTGCCTAATCATTTTAGATTTTTATGTCTCCTAGGATTTCGCCTCAAGAAAGTTATTAAGTCAATTCTAAAGATATAAACCTTTATGCATGTCTAATATCAAGAGAAACTAAGTTTTCATGGCAAATATTACCTAACACTAAAATCATACAAGCATTCCATTCTTCATGATAACATACATTCACTCAGATAGAATCATCATTCATGCTTGCATACAAACTATCTTAGTAAAAAAATTTCTCTAAACATTCATTTATTAAAACATACTTATGAAAGAAATGATTGAAACATACTTGAAAATTTTAAAAATTTGAGCAATTATTTGCCTTACCCCCTTTAAAAAGAAGCAATGTCCTCATTGTAAGAATAAAGTAATGAATGAAAACTGAACACTAGGTAGGGTTGTAAAGAAAGAGAGGTGAGCCATTAAGACTGCTTAAATACCAAGTCTTTCCTAATAACCCAATCCTAGACATGTTCATTCTCATTACCACATCACTTAGTCTTTTTTCTTTATAAAGAAGTGTTAAGTTTATTCATGCTTGTTATGTTTTATTATGTAGAAATTAAATCCTAATTATGAAAGAAATAAATTCCTAAAGACCTAAAAACAATTAAATAAATAACAAGACAAGAATCCCCCCTTTTATTTTTTTAACTCATTCCCCTTGTCTTCTTTAGCTCCGTCTTTGCTGGCATAGTCAGTATCTTCCGTCCATGTCTTAAAGATAGCATTTGGGAACTCAGGAAAAAAAGTATCAGAGATATTCTTAAAAGTATTTCAAATTGAACCATCTCTAATTTTTGCATATTTCCAGTAAGTTTGTCATTGATTGTGCATGAACTTGCATATATCCATCATAATTGAGAGCTTTGATTTCTTTGAAGTACTTGTAGAAGTCGGCATTGGAGTTGTAAATTCAAGTTCAACACTTAGCTTAACTATTTCATCATCAGGCTCAACCTTTGGTTCAGGGTTTACAGATCCTTCAACTGGTTTAAGACTATTCGATTCCTTATCAGATTCTTCTTCTTCAGTGTCTGTGATAAACGATAAATTATACATGTTTTTACCTTATGCTTAACCCAATTTTTGGATGAATTATCATTGATTTGTGCAAATTAATGCTCTTAAACCTTTAATTTCATATTTTATACTCAGGTGAGCATAGGGAAGTGAAAAGAACAAGAAACGGGCCGAAAACGGAGAAAATGAGCCAAAGTGTGAAAACAACATGGCCTGGAGGATCGCCACATGACCGTGCCACCCTAAGCTCGAACACAGCCCAACCCCGACTCACACGGCCTGACCATACAGCCATGCTACCTTAATAGGCTCAAGCACGGCCTAGGCCTCGATCCACACGGGCGTGGCACACGGGCATGTCCCTGTCGTGAGGAAGTTCAATTTCACTCTGAAAAGGATGCTTAGAGGCTAAGAAAGGCATTCCAAAGCTCTATATAAAGACCCTAGGAGGCAACTCCAGGGGTGTGCTTTTTCTCCCACAAAAGAGTGCCTTATTTCTGCCAACACAGAGAGTAGAAGCAAGGAATTGCTCCAAGGGAAGCCGATTGATCCATTTCAGAAGCCGAATTTTGCCTCAGGACTAAAGATCTTCTTTCAATTACCTTTAGGGGTTTTGGGGTTCTTTATGTTTTGTTATTTTATTTCTTCTGAGATGTTTTCTCTTATAATCATAAACTAAATCCCCCAAATACTTGAGAGGGATGAAACCTAAGACAGATCTTGTTATTATTTTCTCTTGAATTATATGATAAATATTTTATTTGTTGTTAATTGTGTTTTTAACTCTTAAATTGATATTTCCGGGATATTGATTTAAGTCAAATGTGCTTATGTAAAGGAGTAAAAGTCCTTGCATAGGAGTAGATCCAACACAATTAAGCGGAGCTGATTGCAATCCTAGAGATAAGACGATGAAAATCTGCTAGATTAGGGTCAAACCTAATAAGGGAATCCATAGATCGAGTTAATGCAACACTAGGGGTTTTAATTAGAATGAGATTTTAATTAATCAACCTAAGGTTAGTTGTTTTTAGTCTCGAGAGAGATATTAACATAAGTTAGGGATTTCTACGGATCAAGTCAAGTGAATAAATCGTCTAGTTCAAGAGTTGATAACAAGTGAAGTCTAGTACTTTTGGTTCCTTTGGGTACGATATCTCGGTCTTGCCTTAACTATACTACTGTTCGATAGGTGCGCTTGCCTTAAAATCGTGATAATAGTTAGTTTCTGGTGTAATCATTATTATAAATTCTATTACTTCATATCGCGAATATCAGTCTGTATTTGAATTAGCTTCAATTTTAGTTTCATTGTTGACTCCTCGGTATCTGGTTTAGTTGGCTCTTCTTCCTCGCCTTGATTCAGTTCATGCACCTTCTCTACAAACCTTTCAAGATCATGATTTGTAATGCACCCTTTAACATATTGCCCCTTCAGATTTGCTTGTGTTTTAACATGGACCCTTAAGCAAAGTGAAGTGATTAATGACGGGAAATACGCACTTCCTGTCTTCTTTTTAACACAATCATGAATCTCCTTGAGAATAATTTTTCCAACATTAATGGACTTTTATATGAAAATTGCAAATAACAATAGCCTCCGTTCCATCGAGATGGTGGAACTATGTAAGATAGGCATAAAACTATAGCAAACGAAATAAAACCATATCTTTGCTATTGGTTTTAGGTATTCACTTCAGCATGAATGGCTCCCAAACTTTCTTATAATCCATTGGGATCTCGGATTTGTCACAACATCAAGCACTTGTTGAAGAAAATCCCAATTGATATTGTTCATCATAGGGTAGTACTCATCTTCTTTAACATCAGGTAAGTTAAACAAATCATTGATGGACTTAGAAGTAAGAGGTACCTTTTTGTTTCAAACGATGACCCCAGTAGCATCTTGCATAGTTAAACTAGCATAGTGTAACACCCCTTACCCGTATTCGACTCCGGAACAGGGTACGAGGCGTTACCAAACTTAAACTTACATGAACATACAAAACCGAGTCAAATTTCTCACCCGATTTAGCTTCCAAAGTGCAAAAGCTTTAAAGCCATACAAACCCTTATTTCTTTCTTTTATTCGGTCAAAAAGATGAGAAGAAGAATGATTTCAATTGTTTTATTTACTTTAATTTAACTTATTACACTAATTACCAAAATACCCTTTGATTAAAACATAAAAAACAAAATTCACCATTTCATGCTCTACCTAACCGTCCACTCACATTATCAATGGGCTAATTGCTAAGCAAGTACTCCACACTTCCTTTTAATAGCCATTAAACACTTTTAACAAATACAATGCAACTTTTGCATTTTACTCGATTAAGTCCTTTTATCAAATTAAGCACTCAAACGTTAAAATTACTTTACGAAATTTTCACATAATAATTCCGTCATGCTGTAAACCTTAATAAATTAATAAAATAATTTTTTTACTTCGGATTTTTGGTCCTGAAACCACTATTCTGACTAGACCCAAAATCAGGTTGTTTCAACTCTCTCCCCCTTTAGGAATTTTCGTTCCGGAAAATCTTACTAGAAAAAGTTGCTTTCAACTCTCATGAAACACTTTCATTAACTTTCTAGAATCACAAATCGATTTAACCTCGTATATCTCTTTCCAATAACCTTTAAACTTTAGCACCCAGTGTCGGAGAACATCATCAAAATCTGAATTACTCTTTTTGAAATACATATACTTAGTAATCTATTAAATAAGAACTCTGCATATACTGGAATGATCATACGGATCTTTGCCAAACAATCAGCCACAATCCAAATAACATCTTCCTTTTCAGAGATTATAACAATCCTGATACGAAACTTATGGTAACTCTATCTCATCATCACTCTCATACTATCACTGACTGTATTAGTCCTGCATACACTTAATTTCGGCTTACTTGATAACAGATAGACATTTGAAAATAAACTCAAATATATCATAATACACACTCAATCATTAGAACATCTACTCATATAACTACACATTTTATTATTCTTGGATGAATAGACGTGCTACTTCTACATAAGTTCTGGATTCATCAATACGTAAATTCCATCTCGAAATAACAATAATAAGAGGAATCATGTTCGACCTGAAATTTAACATCAAAAGTAAACTCACTCTAAACTCATTTATATTACCATTCACTATCACATTTCTGAGCTTCTTAGTTTCACAAAGAGAACCTCGCTTTAGCATTTAATATGGCTAGAATTATGCCATCATCAAATAAGATCAATCGAGTAACCAACTCGCACCAATTAAACGAGGATTTTCCCTTCAAATATCTGTACTATATCTGCTTTCTGAAAGGTAAATCAATAACTACACATACTCTTGTAATAACTCAAGCTATTAACAATGTCTTAAATTCAAATTCTCTTTTCTTTCTTTCTTTCTTTCTTCCTTTCTTTCTTTCTTCTTCCTTTTTTTTTTTTTTTTTCTACAACATTAGATACTTCAACCCATCAAAATTTAGGAAGCATATGACATTTTCCATTAAAAACACTATATCATCGAATTCATAACACGGACATAAAAGTGGTCATCTTTAAATCACCAGTTGAACAGTTCTTTTTTTATGTAACTTTAACCGTCTAAAAGTACAAACTACCTCTTTACATTCTTTTATTAAGACACATTCCAATTATTTATATATTTATATATATATATATAAAACATAACAACATCCACTAAAAATAGATGAATAGTCTCACATACATTTTACCACCAACTTCATTCCAACATATTTCGATAGAATCCCGCAGAGATGAGGCAATGCCACTCATAATTCAAACAGACCATCAGTACTTTCATCTAACACTAAAGTTAGCTAACATTCTCACCCGATAAAAATTTCATCAGAAAATGGACATTCACATGAATCCTTGAGGATGAATGAATATATACAGAATGCTCAAAAAAGATCATCGTAATCTATTCAACCATAACCGTTAACAAAGACATCTTTACAATTCAAACATCATTTCTACGACTAATTCTGTTATCATAAACCCTTGTATTATTCCACTCACTAACAAAAATCAATTTGGAAAAACTTTCAGTAAACACATTTTTAGACTCCATACCTAATTGAGTCGATTAGTCGAGATTAGCTTCTTCTTTAACCGTGACATTGCATAATCCATATAATCTTTAAACAAAATGATATTTCTTTTAAAACTGAGTTCATTTGTCACACTATACTCAACTCTATTTGCATTACTAATTATTTCACCACTGAACTCTTTAGTTCACACTTATGAACTTATTCAACATGATTGTAACACCCCTTACCCGAGACCGTCGCCGGAGTGGAGCACGAGGCGTTACCTGACTTAACTTACTCATTCAGGCATAGAAATTTGCTTTTAAAATTAATTTATTTTCATTAATTCAATATATCCCTAAAAAGGGTCATTGAGACCCTAAATCATGCTATTAAATGGTTTGGGGCCAAACTGGGATCAATAAAATTTTTCCGAATACTTAAACGAACCAAAATAAAATTATTTCTTTGTTCCTTATGAAGCTGTCCAACTACATCACAGTCACTAAATAAATTATAACTCGAGTTACAAAACTCAAAATTTAATTATGTAAATTTTCCATAAAAATAGACTTATATACCTCCTTACTAATTTTTTTATAGAATTTTTAGTCTAGCCAATTAGTACAGTTTATTAGTTAAAGTCTCCCCTATTATGCAGTTCGACTACTCTGACCTCTGTTCACTTCAAATTATTTTTCTCTCTGTAAAAAATTCAAATAGGCAAGCCGTTTATTTCATTGGAAGCTAGACTCAATAAGGAATCTATGCATATAAACTATAATGCCTAATTATTTATGTACAATTTATGGTGAATTTTTAAAGTCAGAACAGGGGATCACGAAGTCAATCTGGAGTAGTCTCACTCAAATGCAAATAACTCATAATATACAACTCTTTTACTTACTCTGCTTCTTCTAAATGAAAATAGACTCATTAAGCTTTAATTTCATGTCTCAATCACTATTCAATTCCATTTCTACTATTTTTAGTGATTTTTCAAAATCACATCACTGCTGCTGTTTGAATCTGTTTTTAAGCTATTTTCACCTTTTTCATGGTTTCCATGTGATAATTACCATTTAGGCATACATAGTATTAAACCTATGTTTGATTAGTCATTCCAATAGCTAATCATCAACAAGTATTTACATACCATTCATTAAACATATCCTAAGGACATTCATACCAAAAGAAGCTAAGTCCCTATACATGCCATACGCGAAATGAAACGTCTAGCTATACCAAAATGATCCTGTTGATAGTGTGACCGGATCTCCGACATTCCTTGCGATCCCTGAGTTGGCTTGGTAAGAACTATAAAAAGAAGGAAAATAAAGAGAGTAAGCCCTAAGCTTAGTAAGTTTACAAGTAAATAAATCACAACATTCACCCTAAATAATAATTAATCATAATATCATCAAGCATCATAAGCTTTCCTTACACCTCATTTCTTACCCTCTTCCTTATTCACTTACTTTCTTCTTACTTGATTATTCAATAAACTCATGAATATAACTTACCTTTCCTTTGCTGAAAGTTTCCTGTAATTTAACCTGTACGATAGCCCGTTGAACCACTCGGAATACTAAGGATACTCGGGTTTTCTTGCCTGATAATAGCCTGTTAATGCCATGTTCTGGACATGGTCTTACATGAGATGTTCCCTGTCCTACCAAAGCCATATTTTTAATATGGACTTACATGGGATATTCATGTCCTGTTTGATAACCCAAAATGTCATGACATTCCGTATCCCAAACATTCCTAAAGTTCAAACGGGGCTTTCTGATACTTTTTCTCTGTCATCTCGTCTTTGGTTCAACTTCGAATATTTTCATAAAATAAATGTATATATGCTGAAAATTAACAACATTAATGTAAAATAATTAAATATTGCATTTATTTACCGTAAACTTACCTCGATACAAAATACGGTTAAACTTGACAATTTAGTCCTTTACTTTTTCCTTTCCCCGATCTACTCCTGAATTTCGTTATTCTTGATCTATAATAGCAATTTAGCTTATTTAATACTCACATTTATCAAAACAGCCCTTAACTCAAACTTTGGCAAAAATTACATTTTTGCCCCTAACTTTTGCAAATTTACACTTTTGCCCCAAGGCTCGGAAATTAAACTTTATCCCAAATTCTTATGTTTTAGGACATGCTGATAATTTATTTACCAACAACAACCTCAAATTCCCACTATAACATGTACTTATGAACAATAGGTATTTTTACCTATTTAGCCCTTTTACTCGTTTTTACTTAAAACCGAGTAACACAAGTTGTCTAGCATAATTTAAAACCTCTTATTATATCATAAAACATCAAAATAAATACTTTTCACCTATGGATATTTTTCCAAATATGAACCCTAGCTTAAATTATTGCTACCATAAGCTAAATCAAGCTACTAGGATTCCAAAAACGTAAAGAACGTTAAAAACGAGGCTTGGAATCACTTACTATGAAGCTTGAAAGTTGAAGAAACCCTAGCTATGGAGACACATGAAGTTTCAGCCAAGCTTGATGAAGACGAACACTTTTTGTCATATTTTTCCAATTTTATTCTTTTAATAACCTAATGACCAAAATACCCTTAATGCCTTTCTTTGAAAATTTTCATGTACAAGCCCATTTTTGTCCAAAATTTTAGAAATTGATCAAATTGTTATTTAAGACCCTCTAATTAATATTCCAAGGTAATTTCATACTAAAAGCTTCTAGAATGCAAATTTTGCAACTTATTCGATTTAGTCCCTAATTTCAAATTAAGCACTTTATGCATAGAATTTCTTCACGAAAATTTCACAAAATCATGCAATCATATCATAAACCTCAAAATAATTATAAATAATTATTTCTATCTCAGATTTGTGGTTTCACAACCACTGTTCCGTTCAGGCCTTATTTTGAGATGTTACAATGATTCTCGTAAAATTTTGTCATAAAGCAACACTGGTAAGGGGGTGAGGTCGTAAAGCCTCTAACTTGACTCTCATAAATACACACATATGACTTAGCATTCATCACTAATGTAATACCATCATAACCACACAGTTCATTCCAAGCAAATTAACATACCTATTTATTATACAAATGTTTTCTATCATCCACAATTTCAAACAATGAATTTACTTACTCAAGCTCAATATTAATATCTAATTAAATTCCAACACTTAGCTTCCATTTTACTTACCGAAATTCGTCAAATTTGAGAACGCCTTACGGGTTTGAATACGTCATTGGACTATGGTCTTACACAAAATCACAATGCCATAGGCCAGCTATGGTCTTACGTGTCGTTACGATGCCATAGCCCAGCTATGGTCTTACATTCCATACTTTGTCATGGTCCAACCATGGTCTTATCCATCAATTCCTCATTGAATGATTGTACTCATTCCTGCGTTCTACTCATTTTGATCTTCCAATTCAACTTTCATACTATTATAATATTCATGATTCAATAACAAACATATAAAACAAAACATCATATTATCTCTAATATAACAATTAAACATAAGATTCTACCATATGAACATACTGATTACACTTATTCAAGTAAGTGTACATAAACACACATTCCGTCTATTTGAGTAAACTTTCTTATCATATTCACTTAATCAAATATGTTGAGCATATAACATCATATGCATGCCAAGCAAACATGGATGGGCTTATCACCATATAAACTTTCATTTTATTCTACGTTTCCACATTTTTCACCTCATGGTTATCACACTTCGTCCATTAACACATACTCATCCTAAACTTCTATTCATACCTTTCTAAGTTTCGTCTCATCATAAACACATTTCAATCACCTCAATATCATTTTTCAACATTATTGAAAATAGCTCGGTTGGAAGTCATCTCTGTCTTAACAAAACAATTTCGTTAGAGCCGGGAGATATCACACTATCACGAGTAGTAATATGGCATGTATAGCTAGACTCACATATGCTACGTTAGTCTAAAAACTGACTAAATCATAGCTCTGATACCACTAAATGCAACACCCCTTACCTGTATTCGAGGCCGAAATAGGGTACGAGGCATTACCGGACTTAATCTCACATGAACATGCAAAACTGAGTCAAATTGCTTACCTGATTTAGCTTCCAAAGTGTTAAAGCTTCAAAGCCATACAATCCCTTATTTCTTTCTTGTATTCGATCAAAAAGATGAGAAAAAGAATGATTTCAATTGTTTTATTTACTTTAATTTAACTTATTACACTAATTACCAAAATACCCTTTGATTAAAACATAAAAAACAAAATTCACCATTTCATGCTCTACCTAACCGTCCACTCACATTATCAATGGGCTAATTGCTAAGCAAGTACTCCACACTTCCTTTTAATAGCCATTAAACACTTTTAACAAATACAATGCAACTTTTGCATTTTACTCGATTAAGTCCTTTTATCAAATTAAGCACTCAAATCTTAAAATTACTTTACAAAATTTTCTCATAATAATTCCATCATGCTGTAAACCTTAATAAATTTATAAAATAATTTTTTTACTTTGGATTTATGGTCCTGAAACCATTATCCGACTGGACCTAAAATCGGGTTGTTACACATAGAGCTCTCGAACTAGCTCATCATCGAGAAGTGAACGAGCATCGCAAAATCATTCCCACTTGAGAGCATTGATTTTCTTTCTAATTGGTACAAGAACAACCATCAAATCATTACTATTCAAGTTAAAACCTTTTTTTCGACTTCATAGGTTGATGCTTGAATATTCAATCAAATCTCTCTTTCACTTCTTCATCGATCAAAATCGGGTTTTCAGGAGTAGTCTTTGAAGATCTAGTTCTTTTGTGAGACATGGTATCTCTTTCCAAAAATTTGGCAAAGTTTCTACACAAGGGGGAAAAAGAGAAATTGGCAAGGTGGGTAAGGACTTGCTACGACGAAAACCTTGCGATGGCAAGGGTAGTGCAGCGACAATGACAATGTGCAAGCAGCGACAACAGTGATGTGCGGCAGCAACGTTGGTACTTCAGCAACCTTCTTTCAGCAAAGTATGGATTTTTCCCTCCTTTTTGCTATCTTGGGCCTCAAACTCAGACTGTATTTGCAGACTTACTAAAAAAAAACTTATTAGTACTTGGCCGAATTTGACCCCCTTTATTAACATAAAAATTTATAATTTAAACAAAACAAATGAAACTTAAAAATTTTTAAATCTTAATTAGAAAATTTCTTAACAAATTACATTAAATTAATTCCTAGGAAAGATTGGGGGGGTCACAACGGTCCCGCTTAAGTTCCAATCTCCTTAGATAGAATTAATTAAATGTACTAAGTTAAGAAAATAAGTTCTAATTACTTATTTATTTACAAAACGAGTGCATGAAAAATCAAGGGTCTGTTAATTTGAATGAGGATTCAACTTGCTCAACTTCACCATCCCAATAGTGTTTCAGACATTGACCATTAACTTTAAACGTACCTTTGTAATTTTTGTATAATTCAATAGCTCCATAAGGATAAACTCGGTAGATGGTATAGGGTCCTTTCCCTCAGGATTTAAGCTTCCCAGGAAATAACTTCAACCTTGAATTAAACAACAAAACCTTTTGACCTTATTTAAACTCACGAGGTTGTATATGACTATCAGGCCATCTCTTTGATCTTTCTTTACACATTTTGGCATTCTCATAGGAAAACAACCTCAGCTCTTCCAACTCATCAAGTTGTAACATCCTTCTCTCACCGGCTTACTTAGGATCAAAGTTCAACTACTTCAAAACCCAATGAGCTCTATTCTCTAACTCTAATGGCAAGTGACATGCCTTTCAAAAAACTAACCAATAAAGAGTCATTCCTAATGATGTCTTAAATGTTGTTCGATAGGCCCATAATGTATCATCGAGCCTTCGAGACCGATCTTTTTAGCTAGGGCGTACTACCCTTTTAAGGATACCGTTGATTTCACAGTTCACTCTTTCAACTTGCCCATTAGGCTGGAGGTGATAAGCAGTAGCAATCTTGTGGTTCACATAAGCAACCACTTAAGCCATTTGTTTACAAAGTGAGAACCTTCATCACTAATAATAGCTCTTAGTGTCCCAAATTGTGTAAGCACATGCTTATGTAAGAATCGCATGACTACCTTAGCATCATTTGTAGGGTATGCTTTTGCTTCAATCCACTTGGATACATAATCCACAGCAACTAAGATGTATTTGTTCCCATACGAAGAAGAAAACGAGCCTAAGAAGTTAATACCTCATACGTCGAATAATTTAATCTCCAAAATGTTTATCAAGGGCATCTCATTTCTCCTTGATAAATTTTTAGTTCTTTGGCATTTATCACCATTCTTCACATAAGCATAAGCATCTTTAAATAGAATGGGCCAAAAGAAACATGCTTGCAAAATCTTTGCTGCAGTACGTGAACCACCAAAGTACCCCCACTTGGAGATGAATGGCAATGATACAAGATTTCAGCAATCTCACTTTTAGCTACACACTTTCAGATTATGTTATCTGCACACTGTTTAAACAAAAACTAATCCTCCCAAAATTAACACGGACTATCTTGAAGGAATTTTTTCCTTTATTGGTATGTCATTTCTCGAGGAATTATTCCAAATGCAAGATAATTGGCAAAATCAGCAAACCAAGGTGTTTCATGAATTCGACTTGCCTCAAATAAGTGTTCATGTGAGAAATTCTCATTGATAGGCACACATGATCGAGTTACCTCATCTTGCTCCAACCTCGACAGATGATCAGCTACTTAATTTTCGACATCTTTTTTGTCTTGAATCTCAAGGTTAAATTCTTGGAGTAAAAGTATCAAATGAATTATCCTCGGTTCACATCTTTCTAGGTGAGTAAGTATTTAATGGCCGCATGGTCAGTAAATACTATAACTTTGGTACCTATAAGATATGAGCAAAATTTGTCAAAAGCAAAAACTATAGCAAAGAGTTCCTTTTCAGTTACTGTATTGTATAGCCCAAAATTTGCCCGGGTTTAAACCCATTTTACAAAACCCAATTAAACAAACCCTATTACCCACATAAGACCCATTTACAACCTAAATCAGCTAAGCCAACACCCAAATCCCAACCATTTAACCCAACAACAGCAGCCCAAATAATCATTATCCAATTGACCCTAGCCCAAAACCAAAAATCAGAAAACCCTAATCCCTCTTCCTACTTGCGCCGCCTCTGTCTTCTGACTTCTGATTGCTGTCCCATCCACCGCTCAGCACTGCCCTTGGCTCTTCTCAGCACCGCCCATAGTCCCTGCAAGTAGTAAATAGAGAAGACAGAAAGCGAAAATAGCAGACAACTTGTAAAAAGAATGGCTATATAAGCCGAATGAATTTATTTGTAAAAGGATCCTGATTTGTAAGAAAATAGAAGCAATATCGGCAATTTTCATTCTCTACAATACAAAACCTCAAATTTCAAACAACAAATAGCAGTTTTAACAACATTACAACGAAGGGATACCCCTGAACCAGAGAATCGAATATCAAGAATAAAAAACAGAAGTTAAGGTGATTTCCTAGCATTTTTTACATTTTACAAATCTTTTAAAAATACATACAAACATATATATATTTTTCAAAAATAAAAAATAAAAAAATATTTTTTTACCTTTTCCAGCCACCGTGTACGGTGGCCGGCGGCGGCCAGCGACGGTCCGACGACCGGACGGTGACCGGCCATACGGCCGAAAATCGCTCTCCCTCTCCCCTCTCCCCTCTCCCATTTTTTTCTCTTTGCTCTATAGAAATGAAAATTTTTGAAGGAAATTTGCCTTTTATAGCCTCCCAAAATGACGTCGTTTTGGGGGCTACCCTTTATCCCCAAAACGACGTCGTTTTGAGCCGACCCGTGCACGGACCCGACCAGCTCCAGAGGAACCGCGTGTTTTTGAGTGGAAGGGCTAATTGCGCATTTAGCCCTTCCGCATTTTCATCATTTAACAATCAAGTTTTTATTTCTTTTAAATTGGCCCTGAAATTCATCGCGCGTTGCGATTTGGTCCTTCCTTCAGCGACGTCGTTTTAAGGGCTCGGGTAAATTGTTTTTTGGCCCTTTGCATGTAACACCCTACACCCCCGTCCGTCGCCGGAATAGGGTATTAAGGCATTACCTAACTAGATACAGCCTACCGAGGTTCTTAGTTACGCACTAGACATAGATTCATTTAGTTCTTTAACCGAATGTAACACTGCCAAAAAGTTCGGTCAGTACGTCATATCTCCTAAAGAAAACGTTTCATAAGCATAGCACGCTAGTATACTTCTACTATGTGGCTACTAACAACTAGGCCGAATCAAACCTTTCAAAGACAGAACATCATATTAGAAATTCATCACATATTGGTTACTGACTAAATAACATACCACAACCTTAAACCATACAAATATCATCCACACATATATTCAACTCGAAGACTAAGCAAGCCATTTTCGCATGGCTAAAATAATTACAGCTCAAAATGTAGTTTGAATCGACAAAAGGAGATTAGCCTATACATGCCATTGACCCAAAAATAACCATCAAATGTACCAAAATAACAGCGATAGTGTAGGTGATTAAGGCTTCAATCCCCGAGTCCGTAACTTCCAAAATGATATCTATAAAACAGAGGAAACAAGGGAAACAGAGTAAGCATTACAATGCTTAGTAAGTTTTAAGCAATGTCACAGATAAGCATTAAATTCTAACATGGTTGATCATATATTTGTTTCCCTCTCCTATTTGGGTAAGTCACCCTTTAACCGAACATACACATTCTCATCATATACGAAAGTAGATAACTTTCCCTTATAGTAAGCTCATGTAAACATAGACATGTCGCATAATTTCACATAACATTTCACATTGACCAATTGTATTTTGACCATATTAATAATCTCGTTTCATGAACACATATGAAATCACATAATGACCTTAGTATTCGGTCCAAAATCCAGCTTGCATATAAGCCAAGGGTACATACCTGTATAGCTTAGCACTTTCAGCGCAATTCATTAGCGATCGTTACCTTGAAGACAATTAGTCTTAGGCTTTATTCTCATCATCATCGAGATCTTTAGCTCGGATAAACTCTATACATAGCCATCGGGTCTCTACCCCGGACGCAATCTCCGCATATAGCCTTCGGGTTTTTAACCCGGACATCATCTCTGCCTATAGCCTTCGGGTCTTAACCCGGACATAGTCTCCACCTATAGTCAGCGAGAATTAATCCCGGATTCACATTATAAATTCTCATACACAGACATATTTGCATGTAGCCAAATTTCACATAGCAAGATTTCACTTGCAATTCAATCAATTCATGTGCATACCAACATGTAACATGCTTCTCGACTTTATATCATAAATATACATATAATTCAAACTTATACACATATACACTTTTTTTTTAACTTTCGGCCCAAAGATCAAACATACATAAGCAAATGCATTTCAAAGCTCCATTTCGGCCCTTTTCTCTATGAGCCATTCGGTCATATAGCAAACATGACTATGGTTTCTTTCTCAATGGGACATCATTTAATATCAGCATGTATATCATGGCATTTTAACTTAAATATCAAATTCGATTACTCAAAACTTACCTTGAACTTTCCCGATAATTTACGAGTTGGCTATTCGACCACTTTGGCCTTCCCTTTATCCGAACTCGTCCCTCTATGCTCTTGAGCTAAATAAAACATTTAATTTTTTTATTAATCCTTATTCAAGCATCTCAATGGATCATTTTCACTTATAGTCAAATAATACATGCATATTCTTCTCATTGCAAACACATACACACATTCGATCATTTCACATACATATCATAAGTCTCAACAAGCTGATTTTCTGAGCAGCATTCAATAATTTACTCATAACTAGAGCTACGAAACTCCAAATGTAGTGCCGTAAATTTTTCATGAAAATAGACTCATTTATCTTTATTTCATAAAATTTTCATAATTTTTTGTTTGGTCAATCAATACCAGAATTTTCTTAAAGTTCCCCTAATTCACTGTTTGATTAAACTGACCACTCTATACTACGAACCAAATTTCTCCCTGTACAGAATTCCAAATATGGCCTCACCTATTCCATTCGAAACTAGACTCATTAAGGAGTCTAAGCATATAAATTTTGTCTCATAACAATTTTTATACAATTTATAGTGATTTTCCAAAAACAGAGCAGGGGACTTCGAAGTCAATCTGACACTGTCTCACTCTACTCCAAAAATCTTTTTATCGGGAATTCCTTTGCTTGCAAGGTTTCTTTTATAAGAAACTAGACTCATTAAGCTTCAATTACACAATTTATTCAGCCTCTAATTCAACTCGGACAATTTATGGTGATTTTTCCAAAACACGTTACTGCTGCTGTACCAAGCAGATTTTTATACAAAATCCACTCTTTAATGTTCTTATGCACATACTTAAAACATAGCATTTCCTAAGGCACCATTTAGAGTAGTCATTGCTTTTAACACAATGTACATATTTCATATTCATTTTAATCATTATACCACTCTTAAGACACCAATTATCAACACAAACATCAAAGATTTTATGCACATGGCCGAATAGGTCATTTCTTTAACCAAGAAGCTCCCACAAGCATAAATTGATCAATTGGTTTAATTACCATTTCTAATGCATACTCACTAAGGCCATTCGGCCATATGTCCAGCATGGACTTTATTCAAATCCATATCATACATAACACCCCATATAACTTACCCTACTAAACAACTAACATTTTATAGCATTTCAATTTTTATACGTAACACATAATTCCATCATATAACACCATAAGGTTCATTGGCAAGCTTTAGTAAGTTCATGACTTCAATTTAACAATTCCTTAGCCTAATTTGACATAGCCGAATGCCTACATTCTTCAAGCTCAAAGAATTCCATAATGGGCAAGGGGGAGGACCCCTAAACTAGCTCAAACAACACCCAAATTTCATTATTTAACACAAGCATTAAAGAAAGCACAATTTACCCATCCTAGCTCATATGGCCGAATACTCCACTAAGCCCCAAACACAAAATTTCATTTACTCAAAGTTCAATTCACCAATTAAGCACATGCTACTAATGCTAAGAAAATTTCTACAATTTATCCTAGTTGGCCGAAAACACTTATGCCCTAGTTCATGACTTTAAACAACATTGGCCAACTTTTCAAGCTCATATGAGCCATCAACCACACCTACTTTGTTCATACTCAAATAGAATCAATTATCCAACCGAATCAACATCTCTATACACCACTCTTTACTCACAATTCAAATTAAAAGCAACATTTAGAAATCATACAACCCAAGCATGCAAGCCGAATCCTCTCTAGCAAATTACTCCACATATAAGTGCATTTGTTTAGTTCCATTTCTCTTAACCACCATTACTTCTAAATGCATGAAACAACAACCATTTCTCACCAATTTGAACAAGACCGTATGCTCATATCTCTACCAAAAATCAAAATTTAACTTGGGTTTAAGGGAAAACAAGACAAGGAGCTCACATTTCCAAATTCAACACAAAATATCAAAGATTTACCTTGAATTTTTGCCTCTCAAGTGACCGATTGCCCAAAGCTCACCTTCTCAAAGTTTTCTTTAGTTTCGGCTATGAACAAAGAGATATGAAGCCTTTTTTTTTTGTTTTTCACACCCGTTTCTAATTTTGTTTATTCTTTATTATTTCTATTTTATGACAACAAATTAATTTAAATCTAATTCATTATTATTTCCCTTTTATTTTAACACATATAATATATATATATCACTAAGTTACAAAGCAAAAACAAACAAAATTTCATCATGTTAGTAGGTTGGCCGGCCATCATGAGAAAAAAGAGGGAATTTGACATGCAAGGACATTAATTCTATTGTATGCACTTACTAGTCATCACATAATTACCTAGCTCATTTTCAAAGTTCACAATTAAGCCCTTTTAGGTGCAATTCACAATTATAAAACTAAATTAAAGCACCCAAAATATCACACATGAATTTACACATACAATAGGCATCAAAATGAATATTAAAAATATTTTATGCCTCGGTTTTGTGGTCCCGAAACCACATTCCGTCTAGGGTCATTTTAAGGCTGTCACATTGCAGTTGCACGCTCGTGCAAATGGGTCCTCCTTTTCATACTTTATTATAAATTTGCCCCAAAACTTTGATTTTAATCCAATTTTAGTCCTTTTATGTTTTTTCTTCAAATTTACCTTGATTTTTATATTATTTTGCTATTTCATCTAGCTTTAAATATTATTCATATTGTACATTATTATTATCATATTATATTTAGTTATATTTTTAAATATCCTTTTTATTATATACACATTATTATTATGTATATATATCTTTAATATATGTGTATATTTATGTAATATTATTAACAATTGTTTTTTAATATCATTATTACTTCTATATATATATATATATATATATATTATGTACATACTTTTAATATTATTATGTCTTTATTTTTAATATATATATATATATATATGTATATATTTATGTATTTATTATTAATAGTTGTTTTAATATTAATATTATTCTAATATGTATATATTATATTTTAATACTATATTATGTATATATTTTCAATATTATATCTTTATATATTATGTATATATTATATTTTTATATATATTATACACGTATTTTTCATTTTATTAGTCACATACTTTTTATATTATATCATATAAATATTCTAATATTATATTATGTGTACATTTTTATATACTATGTATGCATATTTTTAATATCATATTTTCATATTTTTTATTATCTCATGTATATATTTTGTTCTAACTATATTATATATGTATTTTTTAACGTTATATTATGTATATATTTTTTACTACGTACATACCTTTTAAATACATTCTTTCTATTTTCTTTTACTGTAAATATTATTGCTATTATCATTTTAATATTATAATATTATCTTTTAATATTTTTATTAATTGCATCATTGTTTTTAAAAATATATTTCGTTTAATCCAAAAAAAAATGTTTTAAAAAAATGAGGCAATATTTTTGTGTTTAGGGATTCGGGAAATAGTGCCCTAACGTGCTGGGTTGCGATTTCCCGTTTGTCTAAATACCTAAAATATCCTTCTAAATAAATTTTGCAACTCACGAGATGATTTTAGTTCCGAAGAGTTTAAAAGCCTCGTGTCCAATCATGCTGGATGTGATGTTTGAATTCTTTCGGAGCAAAGGAATCTCGATTTTTCAACTCAAATTATTCCGGTTTTAAAAAAGGGATCCTACTTTTAAATCTTTCCAAATTTCTGATCTAAGACAGAAAACTACTCAGTTTGATACTAATCTTGGGCGTTGCGAGGGTGCTAATCCTTCCCCGTACGTAACCGACTCCCGAACCTATTTTCTCGATATTTCATAGACCAAAAATGTTTTATAAGGTGGTCCAATCGCACCTAAAAAGGTTGGTGGTGACTCCATTTTCTTTTTAAAGTAGACCCCGTTTTTCCAAAAACTCTCTTTAAAAAAAATGGTTTCGACAGCTTGGCGACTCCGCTGGGGACAATAAGAGAGTCAAGCCAAAAATTGATTATTTTATCTCTTAATGTCAGAAATTTGGAAAAATTTTAAAATATGATCTTTTTACATGTGATTGCTGCATATGTTTGTTATTTTTCCTCGCACACATTGCATTTGCATGACCGTTGTGGTCACACCCTTAAGTGGGAGTGAGAAGCTACGCTTTCATGAGGTTTTCACCTCTGCATGGGCTAGTGGATTGCTTCCGGGATACATCCGTACCTATGTCTTCGTGAGATTTTCATCTCCGCACGACCATAGGGAAATGTGTCCCCCTGAACTGAACTTGGTCCATATGAGCCTATAATGGGTGAGGATCAAGGAATCTGCTGGTTCAGGTACCCTTTCCGTTAGAGCTAAATCACATATAGAGAACCATAAGTGCCTGCCCTAGGTAGTACGATGATAACCTTTAGCAGCTACCTATATAGGTGCTTGTTTATTTTCTTTGAACTATATCTTTTATATATGTGACACTGACCCATTTTATTTTGTTATCATTGCATGTCATTCAACATTTAAAAGTATTGATTCACGGTTTGATTTCTAAATTAGAAAGTTTTGTAATGAGGAATAAATATCTTGATAAAGTGGAGGACAACGCTACCGTTCGTGCATGGTCAGAGAAAACCCAGTTAGAGAAGGGAGATAGCGTCACCGAGGGGTATACGTCGGAGTTGTGGGACTTCACTCATATCAGTTTGACACAGAATGAATTTCTGGAGTTGAAAGACATTTGGGCCAAATGGGATGACGAGGCTAAGCAGTTGTTCTACCAGAATTATGAAGATCTTCCCTATTTGCTAGACGTTAAGGTGGATAAGCATTTGTTTCGAGCTATGGTACAGTTTTGGAACCCTGCTTATAATTGTTTTACATTTGGAGAGGTAGACTTAGCACCTACTTTGGAGGAGTATACGACCTTGCTTCACTGTCCAAGAATTCAAGGTAACAAAGCTTATGTTAGGCTGCTAATCTCCCAACTTTCGTGAAGAAATTAATGGTTATCACGGGGATGAGTGAACAGTGGGCCGCAGCTCGAATGCAACAAAAGGGTGATGGTAAATGCATTCCGTGGGCAAGTTTGAGGGATTTGATATTGGCGTACCCAGATGCGAAGAGGAAGGTTGATGTCTTGGCCTTAAGTATTTATGGGTTGGTGATCTTCCACAAAGCTATGGGGCACATAGATGAGGCAGTCACAGATTTATTCGATCGACTCGGTAAACAGGTCACACATGTGCCTGCAATCCTAGCTGAGACATTTAGATCCTTGAGTGCATGTCGGAGAGTTGGTGAAGGTAGATTCATTGGATGCGCATAGTTGTTGTTAGTATGGTTCCACAGTCACTTTTGGAAGGTTGATAAGAGTCCTTGCCGAGTGTTCTTGGAGGACTATTCTCTCTTAAAAGAAGCAGCAACTATGCCGAGAAGGGACGATATTACAGAGGAAAGGTGGAAGGAAATACTTCGGAATCTCCGAGATGAAGACATTGTGTGGAAAGCCCCTTGGATGACTCCTAGTGAAATCCTTTATCGTTGTGGAAGTTTTGATTGGGTACCTCTTCCTGGAATTTGGGGAGTTATTGGTTATGCACCGGTACTCGTCCTAAGGCAGTACAAAGTATGGCAGTTTATACCGGCAACACAAGGTTTAGCTCAAAGTGATTTCTCATATAAATGCAATCATTATAAGAAGAAGATGCGAGAGATTTCTGAAGCTTGGAAGAAGATTTGTTGTGTGAAGATTCTAACTGACGGTCCAATGACGACCCTTGAATACAAAGAGTGGTTTAGCAAGAGGACCAATGATAACATCCTTAGGCCGAGTTGGGGGGCTGCTCGATCAATGGAGGAGAGCTTACGAGTGGTTCCCTCAGAGTTAGAACTCATAAAGCAAGAGTTTGAAAGGAAGAGTTTGGAGCTCGGGAAAAAGATAGAGAAGTTGGAGGAAGATGTACCTAAGCTTAGACATTGATGTTCAGAAAATTGAGGTCGAGAAAGTAAGGAAAGAAAAGAGGAAAGTGGAGGAAGATCGAGATGACTTGAAGATGCAATATAAGAGGATACAACTGTCGATGAAGAGAGCTGGATTGGGGAATACTTCAGAGCAGTGGCAACAAGAGGTTCAAGAAGAAAGAGCCAAAGCCGATCATTGGGAGAAGAAATTCAAAGAAATGCAGGCACAGAATCAGGCCCTAGAAAGGAGCTTGGTAGAGAATCAGAAGGAGAATCAATGATTAAAAGCTAAAGTGACTGAACTCGGATGGTCCCTTCATCTTCTCTGAAGTTGTAGCTCTGTGGTCGACTTAAAGGTAAGTCAGGACAAGATCGAGGAAATGAAGCACAAGATTGAGGGGTTAGAAGCAGCATTGCAGAACTGCGAGCTCCGGATTGAGCAGCTCAAGGCAAGAGAAGGACATTGGAAGGGAGAGCTTCACCATTCTCAAAATCAAGTCAGAGATAGGGATTACCTTATGGGAGAAGCCATAGTCCAGATTCGAGAAGTCGCTGATTACCTGCAAGGCTTGGCGGCGCAGGCTGATATGTTAAGTATAAAGTATAAGCTATAATCGGACAGAGGTCGAGAATTGGTTACGTTGTTTAGGAAGGTTAAAACTGTAGGCCTAAGGGCGAAAGTGTATCTGTAATCCGTTTTATGTAAAGATTTTTGTTTCTTAAACAACGTTTTCTAAAAGAAATTGAATCAGAATCGATATCTTTTGCATTCATGCATTTGCATTACATCGCATCACATACATTTAAACCTGTAGAAAGACCCTAATTAGTGGAAGTTATTACAGTAGAAAAGAATCTGGAAACTACACACCCTTACGGTATATGCACCAAGACGAAGAATATGGATCAGAGGTTTGAACAACTCCAAAAGGACATGCAACACCAGTTGCAAGAGTAGATGGCAAAAATACAACATGATATGAGAGAGCAAATGATGGAAGCCCAAAGAAATATGATGGCTGAAATGGCTCAACTACTAAAGGGGGCAATGGATAAAGGAAAGGCCCCTATGGCTATCACTGGAGAGAAAGACGTGTGTATAGAGGAACCTCAGGACTTTGAAGATGACAGGGATTATGATGTATCTCCAGATCTGTTGAGAATGGTGAAACAAGATGAGAAGCAAATTCTGCCCCATGAGAAAGAGGCAATAGAAAACATAACCTTGGAGGAAGGGAATGAAGTGAAAATAGGGACACACGTTGCTAAGGAAACAAGGCAAGATCTTATCGAGCTACTGAGTGAATTTAAAGATGTCTTTGCATGGTCATATTAGGACATGCCGGGGCTGAATACTGATATCGTAGTACATCGCCTTCCCATAAAACAAGATTGCAAGCCGGTCCAACAAAAATTGCGAAGGATGAGGCCTGATATCGTGCTGAAAATAAAAGATGGAGTTAAGAAGCAGTTTGATGCTGGATCCCTGCAAGAGGTTAAGTACTCAGAATGGGTAGCTAACATTGTGCCTGTCCCTAAGAAGGATGGGAAGGTATGAATGTGTGTCGATTATAGAGATTTGAACAAAGCTAGCCCAAAGGACAACTTTCCCTTACCACACATTGACACTCTAGTGGACAATACAACAGGTTACTCGTTGTTTTCCTTTATGGATGGCTTCTCAGGGTACAATCAAATAAAGATGCATCCTGAAGACATGGATAAAACTACTTTCATAACATTATAGGGCACCTTTTGCTACAAGGTAATGCCATTCGTGCTAAAGAATGCAGGGGCAACATACCAAAGGGCTATGGTGACTTTATTCCACGATATGATGCACCAAGAGATTGAGGTGTACGTAGACGACATGATTGCCAAATCTCGAACAGAAAAGGAACATATTGAAGTCTTGAGGAAATTGTTCCTGAGATTGAGGAAGTTTCAGTTGAAGCTCAATCCGGAAAAATGCACCTTTGGAGTCAAGTCGGGGAAATTATTAGGCTTTGTAGTCAGTGAAAAGGGAATAGAAGTTGACTCAGACAAAGTCAAAGCCATACAAGAGCTGCCTCCACCACATACTCAAAAAGAAGTTTGAGGTTTTCTTAGAAGGTTGAATTATATTACTCAGTTTATTTCACAACTAACGGAGAAATGTGATCCCATATTTCACCTTCTTAGAAAGCACAACCAGGATACCTGGGATGAGGAATGCCAGAATACCTTTGATAAAGTCAAGCAATACTTGTCAAATGCTCCAATATTATCTCGGCCCAGTCCAGATAGACCGTTGATATTGTACTTACCGGTGTTCAGTAACTCTATGGGATGTGTGTTTGGTCAACACGATGAGTCAGGAAGGAAAGAGAGGGTGATATATTACCTCAGTAAGAAATTCACTGAGTGTAAAATGAGATATTGGCCAATTGAGAAGTTGTGTTGTGCCTCGATTTAGACAACCCGAAGGTTGAGGCAATATATGTTGTATCATACAACTTGGCTAATTTTGAAAATGGATCCATTAAAGTACATGATGGAGTCAACAGCCCTAAATGGAAGAATAGCAAGGTGGCAGATACTACTTTCTGAGTTTGATATAGTATATGTAAGTCAAAAAGCCATAAAAGGAAGTGTAATAGCGGAATTTCTGGCTAGCAGGGCTCTAGAAGAGTACGAACCATTGAGCTTTGATTTTCCCAACAAGGAGTTGATGTATGTGGCAACTACTAAAAAATATCCATGGAAGTTGAACTTTGATGGAGCATCCAATACAGTAGGAAATGGAGTCGGGGCAGTCTTAATATCCCCAGATGGAGATCATTATCCATTCACATGCAAATTAAATTTTGACTGTACAAATAATATGGCGGAGTATGAAGCATGCATTATGGGGATTCGAGCTGCCATAGAGCGGAAAGTTAGAACATTGGAAGTGTACGGAGACTCCGCGTTGGTGATTTACCAGCTTAAGGGAAAATGGGAGACAAGGGACCCCAAATTGATTAACTATCGAAGGGTAGTTTTGGGACTACTTGAGGAGTTTCATGACATCACTTTCAATTATCTCCCACGGGATGAAAACCAGATGGCAAACGCTTTGGCAACCCTAGCTTCCATGATTAAAGTAAATAGAGAGGAGGATATGAAGCCTATTCAAATGAGTATTTTTGAAGCTCCGGCTCATTGTTGTAACATCGAATGAGAAGAAAGGGATGACCACCCTTGGTATCAGGATATATTACGATATGTGAAGAATCGCGAATACCCTGAATAGGCAACGGAGAATGACAAAAGAACCTTGAGAAGGTTAGCTTGCGACTATGTATTGGATGGGGATATCCTGTATAAAAGAAGGAAAGATCGGTGCTTTTGAGATGTGCCGACGCTGTGGAAGCTCGGAAAATCTTGGAAGAAGTGCACGAAGGTATTTGTGGGACACATGCTAATGGCTTCACGATGGCAAGACAAATCATGAGATTTGGATACTATTTGTCTACTATGGAAGGAGATTGTATCAGCTATGCCAAAAAGTGTCATAAATGCCAAATCTATGGGGATAAGATTCATGTACCGCCTTCACCTCTACATGTTATGACTTCTCCATAGCCCTTTTCCATGTGGGGTATGGATGGCGTTGGGCCAATCTCACCAAAAGCTTCGAACGGGCATCGTTTCATCTTTGTGGTCATTGATTACTTCACAAAATGGGTAGAGGCTGCTTCTTATGCTACTGTTACCAAGTCGACAGTGAGTCGATTTTGGAAGAAAGAAATCATCTATCGGTATGGAATGCCTGAGAGAATCATATCGGACAATGCACTGAACTTGAATAACAATACGATAGTAGAAGTCTACAGTCAGTTCAAGATTAAACATCATATTTCATCTCCCTATCGCCCAAAAATGAATGGGGCAGTGGAAGCAGCCAACAAAAACATTAAGAAGATAGTGGGGAAAATAACTGAGACCTACAGAGATTGCCACGAGAAACTACCGTTTGCATTATTTGCCTATCGAACGTCTGTTAGAACCTCTACTGGGGCGACTCCATTCTCGTTGGTTTATGGGATGGAGGCAGTTTTACCCATTGAAGTCGAAATACCTACCCTTCGAATTATGTTAGAGATAAAGCTGGATGAAGCAGAATGGATTCAACCGAGATATGATCAATTGAACTTGATTGAAGAAAAGAGGCTAAGGGCTATTCGTCATGGTCAGATGTATCAGAAGCGAATGATGCGAGCTTATGATAAAAAAGTTCATCCGAGAGAATTTTACGAGGGGGACCTTGTACTGAAAAAGATCCTTCCCATACAGAAGGACTTTAGAGGAAAATGGATGCCAAATTGGGAAGGGCCGTATGTTGTGAAGAAGGTTTTTTCTGGTGGTGTGCTGATTTTGACAGAAACGGACGGAAAGAGTTTACCCAATCTAGTGAATTCGGACTCAGTCAAGAAGTACTTTGTCTAAAAGAGAAGGGAAGCCAAGGTGAAAACCCGCAAAGGGCGCATTGAGACTTCTATTTCAAAAAAAATGGAAAAGCCGAGGTGAAAACCCACAAAGGGCGCCTTGAGACTAAAGGGGTTTTGAGTTGAAAACCCGAAAAGGCGACTCAAATTTCGAAAGGCATGCATCTTGCTATACCTGATTCGACAAGAAGTGAAGTATGTTACATATCGGGGCATCAACAAAGTACTTTGGATCTTCTAAACACATGTTAAACCCAAAGTAGTCTTCACGGAGTTTGTATATAGAAGCTCAAGCTACGATATCTAGGGCATCTGATTTTTGTCCTGTCTACTATCTTTGGATTCTTCTCAAAGATATGTTGCCAGATTAATTTCCTTTGTATTTTTGATGATTTATTCAAGTCTAACTACCCTCAAGATTTTTTGTCCTCCATTATTCATAAAATGTGTTACATTGAAATAATGATTGATGAACTAAAATATCTTTACAAACAAAGTTTTGCATATTACTCTAGAAATCTCTTGATAATACAAGAAACTAAAACAGAACAATTGTTTAAAGAATCCCCATGAGTAAAGGTTGGAGTTACTCAAGGAAAATTTCCTCTTCAATCCAAATGATGATTAGGCAATTCAAACGATTCGATCCTAAGAGAAGATCATTTTCCAGCAAGTCGTAACAGAACCAAATTGATTCAAAGCATACGAGCAGAGTATGAATGATACTTCAAGTGAAACTTTGATGAATGAGTAATGACAGCTGAAATAGGAACCATTCTTATAACATTTTTGCATCATAATATGTTCAATTAGGAAGCATTTGACTCATTTCGATCATGGCATCCTAATTATTTGGCATAAGCATAAATCTCAGGAAATCAATTCTAAGATGGATTCCCCAGTGGACAATGTAGTAAGATTGATTGAAACCACAAATTCCAGCAGATCTTAACCCCCTAGGCAGTAGGGTAACAGATCAAATTTTGGCAAATCTTATCTCCATATATCAATAATGGAGCAGATTTCGGCCACTCGCCTTAATCCCTTAAGAAGTAGGGTAACAGGCTGAAGATTACAGATCTTATCTCCCTAAGTAGTAGCGGAGCGGATCGAAGACACAATCCCTAAGCAGTAGGGTAACGGGCTAAAATTATAAATCTTATCTCCTTAAGCAGTAGCGGAGCGGATCAAAGACGATGAGCCTTAACTCCCTAAGCAGTAGGGTAATAGGCAAAATACAGCAGATCTTATCTTCGCTGAGCATGAGCGAAGCAGATTAAATTCTAGCAGATCTTAACCCCCTAGGCAATAGGGTAACAGATCAAATTTTGGCAAATCTTATCTCCATGTATCAGCAATGGAGCAGATTTCGGCCACTCGCCTTAATCCTCTAGGTAGTAGGGTGACAGGCTAAAATTACAGATCTTATCTCTCTATATTGGCAAAGAGCAGATCGAAAAAGCAGATTTGGCAATCTTTGTATTGGCAAGAACCAGATCGAAAAAGTAGATTTGGCAATCTCTGTATTGGTAGGAACCAGATCGGAAACAGATTTGGCAATCTCCGTATTGGCAGGAACCAGATTGAAAAAGCAGATTTGGCAATCTCTGTATTGGCAGGAACCAGATCAGAAAAGCGGATTTGGCAATCTCTGTATTGGCAGGAACCATATCGAAAAAGTAGATTTGGCAATCACTGTATTGGCAAGAACCAGATCAAATAGCAGATTTGACAATCCTTGTATTGTTTCAGTAGAAAAGATCAAGGTTACAAATCTCTTCTCCCTGAATTATTATATCTCTGAAGATGCGAGCAGATTGAAGCTACAAGGCATATCTCTGAAGTTACAGTGGAGTGAATCAAAGCGACAAGATGCGGTGGGTTAGAACGAAGCTACTTGAAGAAAAGAAGCACCAAAAGAAGTCAAGACCCAGCAAGATCGGGCAAATTTGGTCTTCCCTAAAAATCTTTACTGTATTCTCGTTACACGACAATAAGCAAAGAGGGGCAGCTGTATAGCCCAAAATTTACCTGGGTTTAAACCCATTTTACAAAACCCAATTAAAAAACCCTATTACCCACATAAGACCCATTTACAACCTAAATCAGCTAAGCCCACATCCAAATCCCAACCATTTAACCCAACAACAGCAGCCCAAATAACCCTTACCCCAATCGACCCTAGCCCAAAACCTAAAAATCAGAAATCAAAAAACCCTAATCCCTCTTCCCACTTGCGCCGCCTCTGTCTTCTGACTTCTGATTGCTGTCCCATCCACCACTCAGCACTGCCCTTGGCTCCTCTCAGCACCGCCCATAGTCCCTGCAAGCAGTAAATAGAGAAGACAGAAAGCGAAAATAGCAGACAACTTGTAAAAAGAATGGCTATATAAGCCGAATAAATTTATTTGTAAAAGGATCCCGATTTTTAAGAAAATAGAAGCAATATTGGCAATTTTCATTCTCTACAATACAAAACCTCAAATTTCAAACAACAAATAGCAGTTTTAACAACATTACAACGAAGGGATACCCCCGAATCAGAGAATCGAACATCGAGAATAAAAAACGGAAGTTAAGGTGATTTCCTAGCATTTTTTACATTTTACAAATCTTTTAAAAATACATACAAACATATATATTTTTAAAAAATAAAAAATAGAAAATAATTTTTTACCTTTTCCGGCCACCGTGTACGGTGGCCGGCGGCGACCGGCGACGATCCGACGACCGGATGGTGACCGGCCATACGGCCGAAAATCGCTCTCCCTCTCCCCTCTCCCTTTTTTTTCTCTTTGCTCTACAGAAATGAAAATTTTTGAAGGAAATTTGCCTTTTATAGCCTCCCAAAACGACGTCATTTTCGGGGCTGCCCTTTAACCCCAAAACGACGTTGTTTTGAGCCGACCCGTGCACAGACCCGACCCGCTCCAGAGGATCCGCGTGTTTTTTAGCAGAAGGGCTAATTGCGCATTTAGCCCTTCCGCATTTTCATCATTTAACAATCAAGTTTTTATTTCTTTTAAATTGGCCCTGAAATTCATCGCGCGTTGCGATTTGGTCCTTCCTTCAGCGACGTCGTTTTAAGGGCTCGGGTAAATTGTTTTTTGGCCCTCTACAGTTGCACGCACATTCAAATGGGTCCTCCTTTTCATACTTTATTATAAATTTGCCCCAAAACTTCGATTTTAATCCAATTTTAGTCCTTTTACGTTTATTCTTCAAATTTACCTTGATTTTTATATTATTTTTCTATTTCATCTAGCTTTAAATATTATTCATATTGTACATTATTATTATCATATTATATTTAGTTATATTTTTAAATATCCTTTTTATTATATACACATTATTATTATGTATATATATCTTTAATATATATGTGTATATTTATGTAATATTATTAACAATTGTTTTTTAATATCATTATTACTTCTATATATATATATATATATATATATTATGTACATACTTTTAATAATATTATGTATTTATTTTTAATATATATATATATGTATATATTTATGTATTTATTATTAATAGTTGTTTTAATATTAATATTATTCTAATATGTATATATTATATTTTAATACTATATTATGTATATATTTTCAATATTATATCTTTATATATTATGTATATATTATATTTTTATATATATTATACACGTATTTTTCATTTTATTAGTCACATACTTTTTATATTATATCATATAAATATTCTAATATTATATTATGTGCACATTTTTATATACTATGTATGCATATTTTTAATATCATATTATTCATATTTTTTATTATCTCATGTATATATTTTGTTCTAACTATATTATATATGTATTTTTTAACGTTATATTATGTATATATTTTTTACTACGTACATACCTTTTAAATACATTCTTTCTATTTTCTTTTACTGTAAATATTATTGCTATTATCATTTTAATATTCTAATATTATGTTTTAATATTTTTATTAATTGCATCATTGTTTTTAAAAATATATTTTGTTTAATCCAAAAAAAAAATGTTTTAAAAAAACAAGGCAATATTTTTGTGTTTAGGGATTCGGGCAATAGTGCCCTAACGTGCTGGGTTGCAATTTCCCGTTTGTCTAAATACCTAAAATATTCTTCTAAATAAATTTTGCAACTCACAAGATGATTTTAGTTCCGAAGAGTTTAAAAACCTCGTGTCCAATTGTGCTGGATGTGATGTTTGAATTCTTTCAGAGCAAAGGAATCTCGATTTTTCAACTCAAATTATTTCGATTTTAAAAAAGGGATCCTACTTTTAAATCTTTCCAAATTTCTGACCTAAGACAGAAAACTACTCAGTTTGGCACCAATCTTGGGCGTTGCGGGGGTGCTAATCCTTCCCCGTACGTAACTGACTCCCGAACCTATTTTCCCGATTTTTCGTAGACCAAAAATGTTTTATAAGGTGGTCCAATCGCACCTAAAAAGGTTGGTGGCGACTCCATGTTCTTTTTAAAGTCGACCCCATTTTTCCAAAAACTCTCTTTAAAAAAAATGGTTTCGACATGTATAATTGAGTTGGGCTCCCATCAAAGTTCTACTTGCATAGTAAATAGGGTGAAACACTTTGTTTCTTCTTTGACCCATCACAACTCCAACGGCATAATCACTTGCATCGCACATCAACTCAAAAGGTGAGCTCCAATCAGGTGTAACAATTATTGGGGCTGAGATTAACCTTTTTTTGAATCTTCAAAAGCTTCAAAACATGCTTTGTTGAAATCAAACATTGTATCTTTCTCTAACAACAAACACAATGGTTTAGAAATTTTCGGGAAATCTTTGATAAATCTTCGGTAAAAACCAACATGGCCTAAGAAACTCCTGACTCTTTTCACATTCATTGGGGCCAGTAATCTTTCAATTACGTCCACCTTTGCTTTATCAACTTCAATTCCTCTCTTTGAGATTTTATGCCCTAAGACAATCCCTTCCTTAACCATAAAATGGCATTTTTCCATGTTAAGGACAAGATTCGTCTCATAGCATCTCTTCAGTACCTTAGCCAAATTACTCAAACAAATATCATAAGTGTTACCAAAAAAAGAAAAATCATCCATGAAAACCTCAACAAAATTTTCAAACATATTAGTGAATATTACTATCATGCATCGTTGAAATGTTGCAAGTGTATTGCATAAACCAAAAGGCATTCACCTAAAAGCAAATGTACCGTACGAACAAGTAAAGGTTATTTTATGTTGGTCCTCTAGAGTTACAACTATTTGGTTATATCCCAAATAGCCATCTAAAACATAATAGAATTCATTACCTGCCAGTCGATCTAACATCTGATCCATAAAAGGCAACGGAAAATGGTTCTTTCGAGTGGCTTTATTCAACTTTCTGTAATCAATACAAATTATTCAACCAGTAACAGTTCTAGTTGGAATCAACTCATTACGCATATTTTCAAAAATTGTGATTCCACCTTTCTTCGACACACTGTACCGGACTTAACCACGAACTATCTGAAATAGGATAGATGATTTCTGCATCTAACCATTTGATCACTTTCTTTCTCACAACTTCTTTCATAATAGGATTGAGCCTCCTTTGCCCATCAATTCGAGCTCGTTCACCTTCTTCTAAAATAATTTTATGCATGCAAAAAAAAGGGCTTATACCTCAAATATCAGCTATGGTCCAACCAATTGCTTTCTTAAATTTCTTTAAAACAGCAATTAGTTGCTCCTCTTGATTTTTCATCAATTCTGCTGAAATAAACACAGGCAAAGTGGAACAGTCTCCTAAATAAACGTATTCCAAATGGGAAAGAAGTACCTTTAGTTCAAGTTTAGGTGGTTCTTCAATTGACAACTTGGGTTACACACATTCTCTGACTTCTAACTCCAACAGTTCAAAACATGTGGACTGCATAAAATTTCTCGGATTGGCTTCCATCAAAGCCATGTTTTCTTCACCTTCTTCATCCTCTAAAGGGTCAAGATCTAAGACTTTCTCCAATGGATCTTCTTCAAAATTTCTTTCCATAGAAACCAAGGTTTCTATCTCTTCCATAACTAAACACTCTTCTGTCGGATCAAGAAGTTTCATCGCTATAAGAATGTTAAAGGTTACCTAATCGTCTTGAAATCGCATGGTGAGTTCACCTTTCTACACATCAATTAACATTCTTCCCATGGCTTAGAAAGGTCGCCCAAGGATGATTGGCACTTCCTTGTCTGCTTCAAAATCTAAGACAATGAAATTAGCAGGAAAAATAAATTTATCGACTCTTACCAAAACATCCTCAATCTTTCCCTCGGGATATGCTAAAGATCGATCCGCTAGTTGAAGCATCACAGTTGTAGGTCTTACTTCACCTATCCCTAGCATCTTGAAAATAGACTAAGGCATCAAGTTGATACTCGCTCTTAAGTCACACAAAGCATTACCATAGTATGATTCACTAATGTTACAAGGTATAGTAAAGCTTCCTAGGTCTTTCAATTTCGGCGGTAGTTTGTTCTACAAGAATGCACTACACTCCTTTGTCAAGGCAACAGTCTTATACTCAATTAGTCTGTTCTTCTTGGACATTATATTCTTCATAAACTTCACATAATTTGGCATTTGTTCTAAATCCTCCACTAAAAGAATATTGATGTGTAACTGCTTTAGAACATCCAAGAACTTCTTGAATTGCACCTCATGTTTCTGCTTTTGTTGATACAATCTTTGCAGATATGGAGGTGATAGAGCTTTCGGTTGAATCAGACAACTCTTCTGAGTAGGTAAATTTGCATCCAAAGAAGATGTTAAAGTATCTAAATTCACTAAGTTAGAGTTTACCTTGTTAGTCTTTGTAGATTCTGACTCTTTTGGTGTAGGAACTTTAATAGCTAGTTGACTTTCCTCCTTCTCAATAGGCTTATCTTTGACATCAATCAATCAGGGTTCCAGAATTTTACCACTTCACAATGCCACTGCCTTGATATTTCTTTACCCAAATTTCTTAGATTCTTAGTATTGCTCGGCAAGGTTCCTTTTGGTCTATTAAAAGCTCCATAGCTAACTAACCCATTTGGTTTTCCAAATTTTTCAATGTTGCTGCTTGGCTCTGGATCAAAGCATCATTCTTTCCCATGTATGCTTTCAACAAGTTCTCCAAAATGTTTGATGACTCAGCTTGAGGTGGTTTTGGAGCTTGCTGATTAAACCCTTGAGATTGGTTGGGTCTATGCTATAATAAGTTGTTGTTCGGTCCATTTCCTTGGGTGCTCCAAGAAAAGTTAAGATGATTACGCCATGAAGGATTATAGAAATTAGATTGAGGTCCTTGTCCACTCCCATTTTGATGTTGGCTCCCCACATAGTACACTGACTCAGGATTTGATGGACAATTCTCAAAAGAATGACCTTCCCCACGGTATACATAGGAAACTACTTCAAACAGACTTGGTGGCTGAGCTGCGAAATTATTAGTACTATGGAACGATGGAAATGTGCAAGCGTATACAATCGCAATAAGTAATAAAGTGACAAGTAAATGTCGAGTTATCGTACCCATAAGGACTGTAAAAGAATTATTTATGGAAGTAATTTTAAACACTTTGATGAAGGAAAAATATTTGGTTTTAAAAAGAGATGATTAAAAAAAACTAAGAGTTAAAAACTAAGTGAAATAATTAAAATAAAACAAAGAAATTCTAATGCACGATTTCAAATATGATTTAATCAAGATGATATAATTGTGTTGGATTAATCACATTTATTAACTTAGAATTATTAAACTTATGTTTATGTTTGTTACAATTAAATTCATGGCAACTCGGTAATTTGCTAACTTATGAACATATTTACACATCAAAAATCTATTCATCTCTTGTACATATTCCTATGCCAATTCGATCAGTTAAACAGATTTATAAAGATAAACATGTGATTGCACATACATATTTATTAAATTAAATAATCTCTCTCATATTCCTATGTCAATTCAAATGATTAATTCAACCTAATAAGCATATAAAAGGCTATGTGAGGTAACAAAGTATCCTTACCTTGAAATAGTTTAATCACAGTAATCTTGCAAGTTATGCAAGGCATATGTATCACCAAATACAATGCTAATTTAATCTTTAGCTACCTTAGAAGAATTAAACATGCACTGCTTAAGTACTGTGTCCATTAATTACAATTTACATACGCTTAAATAATTAATTCTTTAGTTATCTAAACAATTATAATGCCAGAATAACTTAGGTATGATTTTACTTAATCAAGCATTTTATCGAGGCCTATAACAACATAAACATAAATTCAACAAATTAAGAAGACGAAATGCAATCAACCCAACACGAATTAAATTCAAGCTAGATTGATTAAAATAACCATTTCAAAAGCATGAATATTCATAGATATGTTCATCATGAAAACAACAGGAATTAAAAAGATAGGGAACAAGAAGCATATCTGGTGTTTCTCCATTGCTTGACTGATTGCTCCGTTCTTCGTCTCCGTTGTCCTTGCCGGTCAAGGCTTCTATGAACACTCGCTTGCTGCCCAAAATGGCTAAGAAAACACCTTTCTTCCAAGAGGATAAATCGGCAAAAGAAGGCTTGGCTTTTGGAGGAAAAAGAGAGAATGGAGAGGAGAGAAATGAATGAGAGAATGAGAGAGTTGATGGATGATGAGGGATGATTGAAATGGGCATCAAAGGGGGGTTTATATAGCTGAGGGTGGCTGCTAAAAATTTCAATTTTCAACAACCAAAGAGCCCCCTCATGGCCGGTCATCTTACATGGCAAAGTTGAAGCTTTCAACTTTGCCAAATTAGCTTGGGGCAAATCCGTAAAGCCTTAATTTGAGGTGGGGTTTGAATACAATTTGGAGGTCTTTCAAGGGCTTTTTTGCAAGCTCATTTTTCAGCTAAAATGCTTATTTGGGTCAGCATTTAAACGGTTCTAAGCTGCCCAATTGGTGGCTGGTTCGGTTCGCTCAATTTGGTTCAGCTGATGCTATTCAATTTTCCATAATTAATTAAAATTAATTTATCTAGCCCAAATTAAATTGGGAATAAATTAAAATTAATTATATTATGAATTAATACACATTTTTGGACCATCTTAGGCCAACTCGTTCGGGATCCATAACTATAAAAGAAAAGCATTTTAAAATCGTCAGGAGTCATCAAACTATCAATATATAAGTATCGCATATATAGCTAGACTCTTACTCATATAGAATATTTTGAGAATCGACTAAACTCTTGCTCTGATACCAATAAATGTCACACCCTTTACCCGAGACCGTCGCCGGAGTCGAGCACGAGGCGTTACCAGACTTACCTTACTAGTTCGAGGCATAAAAATTTGTTTTTAAAATTCATCCATTCACATTCATCCAGTATATCCCTAAAATGAGCCCTCGAGGCCTACAACATGCAATTGGAACGGTTCGAGACCAAACCGGGAACATTTAAAAAATTTTCCAATTACTTACATAAATTAAAACAATTTATTTTACTATTTATAAAAAATTGTCCACCTGTGTAACAGTCACTAAATTAATTATAACTCAAGTTATGAAATTTGAAAATTTAAATCTGTAAATTTTGCTCAAACTAGACTCATATATATCTTCTTACCATAATTTTTCCAGAATTTTTGGTGTGACCAATTAGAACAGTTTATTAGTTAAAGTTTCCTTTATTTTGTAGGCCAGTGGACCTGACCTCTCTTCACTAAAAATCAATTATCTCATAGTACAGTTTTCATTTAGTGTTTCCACTTATTTATAATGAAAATAGATTCACTAAGAAATCTATACATATAAATTATGACTCATAATTATTTTTTTACAATTTTTAGTAAATTTGTAAAATCAAAACAGGGGATCATGAAATCCCTCTGAACCAATCTCACAAGAATTTAAATATATCAGAATATAGACTTCCTTTGCTTGCTCTATTTCTTTCCTATGAAAATAGACTCAATAAGCTTTAATTCTATATTTCATTCACCATTTTATTCCATTTCTAAAATTTTTAGTGATTTTTCAAATTCACATCGCTGCTGCTATTCTAAAACTATTTCATGGCCAACTTTTACTCTTTCATAATTTTTTTGCTTAAACTATCATTTAGGCATACATAACATCAAATCATGTTCTTAATTAGCCATTCAATAGCTAATCACTATCAAGTATTCACATGCCATTCTTTAATCGTATCATAAGGACATACACACAAAATGACCAAGTCCCTATACATGCCTTAACTCAAAACATTTCAAATTACAAAATATCGAGATAGCCTTTGATAGTGTGAGATGAAATCCGACGTCCTTACGATCCCCGAATTGGCTTGGCTACACTATAAAAGAGAGAAAGGAAAAAGAGTAAGCTACAATGCTTAGTAAGTTTACAAGTAAATAAATGACAACATTCACCAAGTATAAATATACTCATATTATACCATCAACTAACAAAATATTTATTTTACTTCTCCACTTACTCTTTAACTTTCCTGTTTATCATTCCTTTACCTGAACTTTCTTGTAACATAGCCTGTATATTAGTCTAATGAACAGTTTGGAATACTCAGGATACTTGGGTTTTCCTGCCTAATAATAGCCTGCCAATGCCATGCTCTAGGCATGGTCTTACATGGGATGTTCCCTATCCTTCCAAAGCCATATATCTGATACGGACTTACATGGGATGTTCCTGAACTGTCTCAGCCTGCCAATACCATATCTTTGATATGGACTTACATGGGATGTTCCTCAATTGTCTCAACCCAAAATGTCATGACATTCCGTATCCCATACATTCCTAAGGTTCAAACGAGCTTTCTGATACTTTTTCTCTGTTACCTTGTAACGCCCTAATTTTTAGGTTTCTCTTAGATTGTTCCTTATCAGATAAAATGTGTAAACTCTAGTATTTGGGTGTGTAATGTATGTTTGGGGAGTGTTAGTGGGCCTATGGAAGGCCCAGGTGTTGGTTAAAAACTCGGCGAAATTTTGTATTTTTGACTTAGGAGATAGGGGGCCCTAGAAAGTAGGTGTTATAAGTAAATGTGTGTGAAATGAGACACAAGTGAGCCAGTGGTGGAGTGGCAATATGACGCCACTTAGGAGCTACAAAAGTGGCGCCTAAAGGAGTGTGGAGGTCAGGGGTTCAAGTCCCAAGTATGTAGTAAGGTGTCTTATTTTTATGAATAAAAAAGGTAAGTGGTAGACTTCAAATTAAACTCTGGTTGGAGGAGTTTGAAATGGTCATATGAGTTAATCAAGGAGGAGGTTGAGGAGCAAATCAAGGATATTTCAAATTTTGAAAATGGTGGCCGGCCAGAGGACTCTTGGTAAGGTAATTTCGGCTATAGACTTTTGGTAGTGCCGAATTCCCTAGGTTCTTTTTGGTGTTTTTGTGTCGATTTTCCTAAGAGAGTAAACTCCCATTCTTTGTTGATTTTTACATAGTTTATTAGGTATCTTTTTGCCACTTTGCTCCTTCCATCAAACCTAGTAGCCGAACCCTATTACACCCCATTGCCGAATCCTCTTTTCTTTTCATTTGCCGAACATAGACCTTCTAAAACCCCATCTTGTGCCGTTCTTCTTTTGTTAAACCGATTGCTCATTTCTTACTCTCTCAAATCTCTTTTCTTATTTTCTTTTTCTGTCATCCATATATCTTCTTTTAACATTATTCTCTGGTTGATAGTCACAAAAAGCCGAAACACCCCTTCTTGCCGAAACCAACTTCTCATTCTTCCCTTGATTTCTTCTCTAAGCCGATTTCTGGCCTGGCATCTCCCTTAGTGCTGAATCATCTCACCCATTTTTGATTGTAACGATAAGGTCACCATACCACTTATTCAAAATCCGAACGCATCTCCTTCTAGCCATTCAAGTCGAATATCTCTAGAGCCACTCTTGTTTCGTTAGAACTAGATTTCCTGTAGATCTAATATAGTCTCGAGTTAGTGGAAGCGTGGAAGGGATACTCTTCGAGTGGAAGCATCAGTAAGCGATCTAAACATTAAGTACATTCGTTTATCAACATCATAAAGAAAAGCTGAAACCCCTAGATCTTTAGGGGCATGTCGACATTGCTTATAAGATTCTAATGCTATGGTTGATTCTTTTGTGCTTTGGATAGCAAGGAAAGGTGATCCAGCAAGGAGGGGAAAGTTACGATTCATTTAAAGTTAGATCTAAGAGATCTAAAACGATTAAGGTAAGGTTGTAAGGCCATTAAGGGTATGGCCGAATACAATAAAGGATTTTTGGCATTAGTTTTGTAAAATCTGTTGGCTAACCAATTAGGGAATGGATTGTAGGAATAAGCACGTGGAGGATTTTGTTGGTGGAACCGCAAAACAGGTGTGTAACGTATTTCCATCATAGACTAGGACGGTAAAGGCCGTAATGACCTAAAACTGTTCTAAAGTGACCGATCGAAAGTGACCGAAAATTAGTCTTGGAAGGATCTAAGAGTAACCAAATACTCTATTATGGTCAAACTAGGAATTGATGATGGCGAAATTGCAGAAGGTGCAATTTCGAGCATTTCGGTAAGATGGGCTTTGATGGGCCAAAGATGGGCCCAATGGGCTTCCGAGCCCAAATCGGTAAAATGACTGTTAAAGGCTTTCTGGCGACATGGTTAAGTTGGTAAACTAAACCTAAAATTGGAGTTAACGAGCTTGAGACGATATTGGACTTAGTAAGGCCCATTAGGGGTTTTAAGCTAAAAAGGGTAAAATTGAAAATTTGGCTTAAATGGACTTCCGTGGTTATTTATGGACTGATAATTTATTGAACTTGCATAAAATCTCTGAAAATATGATAAAGGACTAAAATACCCCTGAATGTGGAAAATTACCAAAATACCCCTAGGTGTAAAAAGACTAATATACCCCTAGGGTCAATTTTGTATGAGTTACCATTTAATATGAATATATCTGATGCATGAGATGCTATATGTTGCATGCTAGTATGTATATATCTGTTGCATGGGGTATGGGTTTTTATGATGGAGGAAGCGTTCTGGCAGCCTCGCTGCAATCTGGTGGCCTCGCCACATATATATATCTGTTCTGGCAGCCTCGCTGCAATCTGGTGGCATCGCCACATATACATCTGTTCTGGTGGCCTCGCCACAATATCTGTATCTGGTGACCTCGTCACAATATCTGGTAGCCTCGCTGCAAATTTTATCTGACAGCCTCGCTGCAAATTTCTGTGGTGTGTAGCGGTTGGGTGGGTCGAGTAGTCTCCCCACATGGTGTAAGGCTGGTACGGGGGTGTTATGGATGGATCTGGGTTGGGCTTTCTATTTGCATATTATATCTGATCTGTATCTGTTATGGGCCTATGGGCTTAATCTGATTTCTGTAATGGGCCAAGGCCCAATTAATCTGATTCTGAGGCTTGATCTGTTTTGGCCTATGGTTGAGATTATGTTATACACTGAGTTGTCAAACTCACCCCCTTAAATTTCATCTCTGCAGGTAACCCTCAACCATAGTGGGCTTGGAGCTGGGAGAGATTCGGAGTGGCCACAACATCTGCAAATTCGGTTTTCTATTCATTTTAAGTATTTAATTATTCTTTTTTGGGCTTTTCTGTAATAAGGCCGCTATTTAAATTTCTTTATTGGTTTTATTTTCTTTTATGGTTTAATTCATATTTTTATCGAAACTGCTAGTTATAGGCTGCACGGGTTTTTCAAACTCCTAAAAAGGTTCTTAAAACTCAACAAATATCAAATATGGATAACCTAAAGGCTTATCAAAATGATTTTTCACAATCTTGCTGTTTTACTAAAAATATCACCTAAGTCACAACAAGCGAAAGGTCGTAAACTTAGTTATAGGTTCATGTGACACATCAGATCTGGTCATAACGTCTAGACTGGGTTTGGGGTGTTACATTTAGTGGTATCAGAGCTAAGTTGAACAACTCAGATGTGGATCGGGTCTAAAATGGAAGTTTTCAAACAATCAAAACAAAAAATTTTCGAAAGATCATGTTTTAACATTGTTTTCAAAAATTACTTGGAACTAGTTTTGATGAACTTCTTTCGTACCTAAATGATTTATTTTCAAAGAATAAATTAAGTTTTCCTATGTAATCTTTCTAAAGAGTGGCACACCAAATCTCCGGCCCAAGCCTATAAGTTTTCTGAACTTTTCTGATTAATTCTGCAATTCTGATTATATGCCTGACTAAGATTCTATTATGATACTTTAGCTAGGGTATTACTGTGGACTGAGACTGTAGCTAGGCTACCGCGAAAGAAGATAAACTCTGAAATTCTACTTATTCATAAGACATCTATAATAAACACTGGAATATTAATCTAACTCATAAAATTCTAAAACAGAAAATATGAAATGAGTACGTGAGCAGCTCGTGGTAGAGGCCGTAGACAGGGCCGAGGTAGTGCACGAGCTGAAACTTCATCTTCGGGTCATGCTCCAGCAGCTGATATACCGATACCACCGGCAACGGAGGTGGAGTCTCATGAGCGAGGAGTTGGGGACGACGCCCTATCATAAGCGATGGTACGAGTTCTGGAAAGGGTTGCTGGGGCAAGTACCGGTAATGGATTTTGAGGTTCTATTTCTGAGCGACTCCGGGCTAATGGGGCAGAATTCTTTAGGGGCATGTCTGGTGTATCCCCGAATGTGGCCGAGTATTGGTTGGAGGCCACTGAGCAGATTATGGACGATCTGGATTGCTCTATGGAGCAAAAGCTAAAGGGAGCCGTATCGTTGCTTAGAGATGAAGCTTATCAGTGGTGGCTCACGGTGAGAGACGGAACTTCAGCTGGTGAGGTAACATGGGAGCTGTTTAAGACAGCCTTTAAAGGAAAATATGTTGGGGCTAGCTATGTGGACGCCTGCAGGAAAGAATTCTTGAATTTGGTTCAGGGAAGTAGGACAGTATCTGAGTACGAGGCTGAATTTCTGAGGCTGAGCCGATATGCTTCTGGGATAGTTGCTACTAAATATGAGCGTAGTGTGCGCTTCGAGGATGGTCTGAGGGATGAATTGAGGGTGCTGATTGCTCCGCAGAGGGAGCGTAACTTTGTTGCTTTGGTTGAGAAAGCTAAGATAGCAGAAGAGGTAAAGCGGACAGAAAGACTGAACCGCGAGAAGGATCGAAACCGCTTCCGGAGGGATTCTGGACCATCAGGTGGGATTAATAGGAATGTTAAGAGAGCAAGAGTGGCGGAACCAGTGCAAGCAGTGCCAATGAATGCTGTCAGACCGCAGGGTTGTAGGAATTGTGGTAAGATACATATGGGCAAGTGTCAGAAATGTTCTGGAGCCTGTTTTCGATGTGGGTCGATGGACCATAGGATTAAAGATTGTCCCCAGGAACCAGACCAGGACCAAGTCAGGGATCAGAGGGTTGCTCAACCAGTGAGGGGTAGACCACCAGCTCCGAGAGGGCGTGGACAAGGTAGAGGTGGAAATGGTAATGGTCGAGGACGAGGAGCACCTGGCAAGGGTGTTGGTTTTGCTGAGGCTCATCAGCCAGCGTTGGTGTACGCAGCTCGTCGCCGAGAGGAGGGTGATGCTCCTGAAGTCATAACCGGTACATTTTTTATTTCTAGTATGCCATACACTGCGTTGATAGATGTTGGATCCACCCATTCTTATGTTGCATGTGCTATATCTGGGTTGCTGGGTGTGCGCTCTGAGGAGACAGTGAGTGGGGTATCTGTACTAAGCCCTTTGGGTCACTCGGTTAGGGTAGACAAACTGTATAGAGACGTGCCTTTAGAGACTCAAGGAAAGATTTTTTCTGGAGACTTGATGGAGCTACCTTTCAGAGAATTTGATCTTATCTTAGGAATGGATTGGCTTGTAAAGCATAGGGCTACCTTGGATTGTGCTGCAAAGCGAATGAGGTTAAAGACTGCAGAGGATGAGGAAGTTATGGTGATTGGTGAACGTAGAGACTATTTGTCCAATGTGGTGTCAGCATTAAGAGCCGAGAAGTGGATTCGAAAAGGATGCGAGGCTTATTTGGTATTCATAAGTCAAGCAGAAACTGAGGAACTGACTGTGGACAAAGTAAGGACTGTTAGCGATTTTCAAGATGTGTTTCCTGAAGAGCTTCCAGGATTACCTCCGAATCGAGAGCTTGAGTTTGGGATCGATTTGATGCCTGGTACGGCACCGGTGTCCATTGCACCTTATAGGATGGCACCGAAAGAGTTGGTGGAGCTGAAGGCTCAAATTCAAGAACTGTTGGATAGAGGCTTTATTAGGCCAAGCGTGTCTCTATGGGGAGCACCAGTACTGTTCGTAAGGAAGAAAGATGGGTCAATATGAATGTGCATCGATTATCGATAGTTGAACAAACTGACGATTAAGAATAGGTACCCGTTGCCAAGAATCGATGATCTGTTCGACCAGCTTAGAGAAGCTTCAGTATTCTCCAAGATTGACCTTCGATCTGGGTACCATCAGTTAAGGGTGAAAGAGATGGATATTCACAAGACAGCATTTAGAACTCGTTATGGTCACTATGAATTCTTGGTTATGCCATTTGGGCTGACCAGTGCACCTGTAGCATTTATGGATTTGATGAATCGAGTGTTCCAGCCATACTTGGATCGATTCGTGGTCGTCTTTATCGACGATATTCTAGTTTATTCTGAATCTAAGGAAAGGCATGATGAACATCTTCGTACTGTGCTGCAAGTGTTAAGAGAAAAGGAGCTTTATGCGAAATTCAGTAAGTGTGAGTTCTGGTTGAGGGAGGTAACTTTCTTAGGGCATGTTGTTTCTGCTGAGGGGATTAAGGTGGACCCTCGAAAGATTGAAGCAATCCTGGAATGGAAACCACCGAGGTCAGTGGCGAAAATTCGAAGTTTTCTGGGTTTAGCTGGGTACTATAGAAGATTTGTGGAAGGATTTTCTGTGATGGCAGCGCCATTGACAAAACTCATAAAGAAAGGGGTACTATTTATTTGGACCGAGCAGCAGCAAGAAGCTTTTGAGAAACTAAAGAAGGTTCTGACCGAGGCGCCTGTACTGATTCAACCAGAGTCTGGAAAAGATTTTACCATGTACAGTGACGCATCACATGTTGGGTTGGGCTGTGTGTTGATGCAAGAGGGTAAAGTGGTTGCTTATGCATCGCAACAGCTTAAACCTCATAAAGTGAACTATCCTACTCATGATCTAGAGTTGGCAGCAGTAATCTTTGCACTCAAGATTTGGAGGCATTATCTGTATGGGGAAAGGTGTATCATATACACAGATCACAAGAGTCTTAAGTACTTGTTGACTCAGAAGGAGCTGAATCTTAGGCAACGGAGATGGATTGAGTTGCTTAAGGATTATGATTGTGCGATTGAGTATCATCCAGGCAAAGCTAATATGGTGGCTGATGCCCTAAGCCGTAGAACTGTATCTGATCTGAGAGCGATGTCTGCACGTTTGAGTCTGTATGATGACGGTAGTCTGTTAGCAGAACTGCAAGTAAGACCAACCTGGGTGGATGAGATTAAGGAAAAGCAGTCGAAGGATGAGTCTCTGGTTTCTCGATTTCAGCAGGTTAAGGATGGGAGTACTTCTGAGTTTGAACTTAACAGTGAGGGAGTTCTATGTTTCCACGGTAGAATCTGTATTCCTAAGGATTCCAAGTTGAGGCAAGCAATTCTGAATGAAGTTCATAAAGGACTGTGTGCTATGCATCCTGGAGGTAATAAGATGTATCATGACTTAAAGGAGTTGTATTGGTGGCCTGGACTGAAGCGAGAGGTAACGGAATTTGTTGGGAAGTGTTTGACTTGTCAGCAAGTGAAAGCTGAACATCAGTTACCTTCTGGACTTCTGCAACCAGTAAAGGTACCACTTTGGAAGTGGGAGAGGGTGACCATGGATTTTGTAAGTGGGTTGCCCTTGACGCTGTCAAAGAAAGACTCGATTTGGGTGATTGTGCATAGGTTGAGTAAATCTGCTCATTTCATCCCTGTACGTACTGATTATTCGCTTCAGAAGTTAGCCAAATTGTATGTAGCAGAGATTGTGCGACTGCATGGGGTGCCAGTGTCTATTATCTCTGATCGAGATCCTAGATTCACATCTCGGTTCTGGCAAAAGTTGCATGAGGCATTGGGAACGTGGCTGAATTTTAGCACGGCTTTCCATCCTCAGACTGATGGTCAGTCAGAAAGGGTTATTCAGATTCTGGAAGATATGTTGAGGGGATGTGTTATCGACTTTCGAGGTAGTTGGGAGGATTACTTACCCTTGGCAGAGTTTGCGTATAATAACAGTTACCAGGCTAGCATCCGTATGGCACCTTATGAGGCACTGTATGGGCGTAAGTGTCGTTCACCTAGTTGTTGGACTGAGTTGGGCGAGCGGCAAGTTCTTGGACCTGAGTTGGTAGTAGAGACTGAAGAGAGGGTCAAAATAATAAGGGATCGGTTAAAAGAGGCATCTGATCAACAGAAGTCTTATGCGGATTTGAAGCGTAAGGAGATTGAGTATTCAGAAGGTGACATGGTCTTCTTGAAAGCTTCGCCTTGGAAGAAGATACTAAGATTTGGTAAGAAAGGCAAGCTAAGTCCGCGGTTCATTGGGCCTTACCGGGTTCTTAAGCGAGTAGGTCCAGTGGCCTATCAGTTGGAATTACCTCTAGAGTTAAATAGAATTCACGATGTGTTTCACGTATCCATGCTAAAATGATATCGTTCTGACCCTACCCATATCCTATCAGTTGCAGAAGTGGAAGTACAGCCTGATTTGACTTTCGAGGAAGAGCCTGTGCAGATTCTGGATCGAGACGTGAAGGTGCTAAGGAGAAACTCGGTTCCATTGGTAAAGGTACTTTGGCGTAATCATGGCAAAGAGGAAGCTACTTGGGAACCAGAGGAGGCAATGCGCCAGCAATATCCCCATTTGTTTGGATAAGGTAAATTTCGAGGATTAAATTTCTTTAAGGAGGGTAGAGTTGTAACGCCCTAATTTTCAGGTTTCTCTTAGATTGTTCCTTATCAAATAAAATGTGTAAACTCTAGTATTTGGGTGTGTAATGTATGTTTGGGGAGTGTTAGTGGGCCTATGGAAGGCCCAGGTGTTGGTTAAAAACTCGGCGAAATTTTGTATTTTTGACTTAGGAGATAGGGGGCCCTGGAAAGTAGGTGTTATAAGTAAATGTGTATGAAATGAGACACAAGTGAGCCAGTGGTGGAGTGGCAATATGACGCCACTTAGGAGCTACAAAAGTGGCGCCTAAAGGAGTGTGGAGGTCAGGGGTTCAAGTCCCAAGTATGTAGTAAGGTGTCTTATTTTTATGAATAGAAAAGGTAAGTGGTAGACTTCAAATTAAACTCTGGTTGGAGGAGTTTGAAATGGTCATATGAGTTAATCAAGGAGGAGGTTGAGGAGCAAATCAAGGATATTTCAAATTTTGAAAATGGTGGTCGGCCAGAGGACTCTTGTTAAGGTAATTTCGGCTATAGACTTTTGGTAGTGCCGAATTCCCTAGGTTCTTTTTGGTGTTTTTGTGCCGATTTTCCTAAGAGAGTAAACTCCCATTCTTTGTTGATTTTTACATAGCTTATTAGGTATTTTTTTGCCACTTTGCTTCTTCCATCAAACCTAGTAGCCGAACCCTATTACACCCCATTGCTGAATCCTCTTTTCTTTTCATTTGCCAAACATAGATCTTCCAAAACCCTATCTTGTGCCGTTCTTCTTTTGTTAAACCAATTGCTCATTTCTTACTCTCTCAAATCTCTTTTCTTATTTTCTTCTTCTATCATCCATATATCTTCTTTTAACATTATTCTCTGGTTGATAGTCACAAAAAGCCGAAACACCCCTTCTTGCCGAAACCAACTTCTCATTCTTCCCTTGATTTCTTCTCTAAGCCAATTTCTGGCTTGGCATCTCCCTTAGTGCCGAATCATCTCACCCATTTTTGATTGTAACGATAAGGTCACCATACCACTTATTCAAAATCCGAACGCATCTCCTTCTAGCCATTCAAGTCGAATATCTCTAGAGCTACTATTGTTTCGTTAGAACCTGATTTCCTGTAGATCTAATATAGTCTCGAGTTAGTGGAAGCGTGGAAGCGATACTCGTCGAGTGGAAGCATCGATAAGCGATCTAAACATTAAGTACATTTGTTTATCAACATCATAAAGAAAAGCCGAAACCCCTAGATCTTTAGGGGCATGTCGACATTGCTTATAAGATTCTAATGCTATGGTTGATTCTTTTGTGCTTTGGATAGCAAGGAAAGGTGATCCAGCAAGGAGGGGAAAGTTACGATTCATTTAAAGTTAGATCTAAGAGATCTAAAACGATTAAGGTAAGGTTGTAAGGCCATTAAGGGTATGGCCGAATGCAATAAAGGATTTCTGGCATTAGTTTTGTAAAATCTGTTGGCTAACCAATTAGGGACTGGATTGTAGGAATAAGCACGTGGAGGATTTTGTTGGTGGAACCGCAAAACAGGTGTGTAACATATTTCCATCATAGACTAGGACGGCAAAGGCCGTAATGACCGAAAACTATTCTAAAGTGACCGATCGAAAGTGATCGAAAATCAGTCTTGGAAGGATCTAAGAGTAACCGAATACTCTGTTATGGTCAAACTAGGAATTGACGATGGCGAAATTGCAGAAGGTGCAATTTCGAGCATTTCGGTAAGATGGGCTTTGATGGGCCCAATGGGCTTCCGAGCCCAAATCGGTAAAATGACTGTTAAAGGCTTTCTGGCGACATGGTTAAGTTGGTAAACTAAACCTAAAATTAGAGTTAACGAGCTTGAGACGATATTGGACTTAGTAAGGCCCATTAGGGGTTTTAAGCTAAAAAGGGTAAAATTGGAAATTTGGCTTAAATAGACTTCCGTGGTTATTTATGGACTGATAATTTATTGAACTTGCATAAAATCTCTGAAAATATGATAAAGGACTAAAATACCCCTGAATGTGGAAAATTACCAAAATACCCCTAGGTGTAAAAAGACTAATATACCCCTAGGGTCAATTCTGTATGAAATGTGTAATTTTATGTATCTGCATGAGTTACCATTTAATATGAATATATCTGATGCATGAGATGCTATATGTTGCATGCTAGTATGTATATATCTGTTGCATGGGGTATGGGTTTTTATGATGGAGGAAGCGTTCTGGCAGCCTCGCTGCAATCTGGTGGCCTCGCCACATATATATATCTGTTCTGGCAGCCTCGCTGCAATCTGGTGGCATCGCCACATATACATCTGTTCTGGTGGCCTCGCCACAATATCTGTATCTGGTGACCTCGTCACAATATCTGGCAGCCTCGCTGCAAATTTTATCTGGCAGCCTCGCTGCAAATTTCTGTGGTGTGTAGCAGTTGGGTGGGTCGAGTAGTCTCCCCACATGGTGTAAGGCTGGTACGGGGGTGTTATGGATGGATCTGGGTTGGGCTTTCTGTTTGCATATTATATCTGATCTGTATCTGTTATGGGCCTATGGGCTTAATCTGATTTCTGTAATGGGCCAAGGCCCAATTAATCTGATTCTGAGGCTTGATTTGTTTTGGCCTATGGTTGAGATTATGTTATACATTGAGTTGTCAAACTGACCCCCTTAAATTTCATCTCTGCAGGTAACCCTCAACCATAGTGGGCTTGAAGCTGGGAGAGATTCGGAGTGGCCACAGCATCTGCAAATTCAGTTTTCTATTCATTTTAAGTATTTAATTATTCTATTTTGGGTTTTTCTGCAATAAGGCCGCTATTTAAATTTCTTTATTGGTTTTATTTTCTTTTATGGTTTAATTCATATTTTTATCGAAACTGCTAGTTATAGGCTGCGCGGGTTTTTCAAACTCCTAAAATAAAACTCAAGAAATATCAAATATGGATAACCTAAAGGCTTATCAAAATAATTTTTCACAATCTTGCTGTTTTACTAAAAATATCACCTAAGTCACAACAAGCGAAAGGTCGTAAACTTAGTTATAGGTTCATGTGACACATCAGATCTGGTTATAACGTCTAGACCGGGTTTGGGGTGTTACATACCTCATCTTTGATTCAACTTGGAATATTCTCATAAAATAAATGTATATATGCTGGAAATTAACACAATTAATATAAAATATCGAAATATTGCATTTATTTACCGTAAACTTACCTTGATGTAAAATACGATCAACTTGACAACTTAATCTTCTACCTTTTTCTTTCCTCAGTCTATCCCCAAATTCCATTCTTCTTTATCTATAATTAGCAAATTTAGCTTATTTAATACTCACATTTATCAAAACAGTCCTTAACTCTGGCAAAATTATGATTTTGCCCCTAAACTTTTGCATATTTACACTTTTTCCCCAAAGCTCGAAAATTAATTTTTTTCCCTAATTCTTATGTTTTAGGACATGCTAATAATTTTCCCTTAATGGCAACATCAAATGCTCACTCTAACATGTACTTATGAGCAATAGGTATTTTTACCGATTATGCCGTTTTATTCGTTTTTACTTAAAACCGAGTAGCACAAGTTGTTTAAGATAATTTAAAACCTCATATTCTATCATAAAACATCAAAATAAACACATTCCACCTATGGGTATTTTTTCAAATATGAACTGTAGGTTAAATTATTGCTAGAATACGCTAAATCGAGTTACCGAGACTCCAAAAACGTAAAGAACATTAAAAATGGGGCTTGGAATCACTTACTATGGAACTTGGAAGCTTGAAACAAACCTTAGCTATGGAGAACCCTCGACATTTGGCCACTTGAAAAAGATGATAACATTTTGCCATCTTTTTCCCTTTTAATGCCCTTTATCAAAATTTTGGTTATTTCTACCTATGTATGTCCATTTTTGTCCATGAAAACCTAATGGTATAATTACCATTTAAGGACCTCTACTTCAATTATGCTCTTCAATTTAATCCTTTCCTATCTAGAACTCATATTTATCAAATTTTGTAATTAAGTCCTAATAGGCAATTTAAACATGCAATACATGAAATTTTTTATCAATATTCTAACACATGCATCTATTCACTCGGTAAATCATAAAAATTTATTGGAATAAACTTTTCTATCTCAAATTCATGGTTTTGTAACCACTGATCCGTTTAGACCCTATTTCGGGATGTTATAATTTATCATAGTCTCATATGTATTTGTCAAAGCTTACCTTCCATTTTCCAACACATATTAACCATGTTTAAATCTTAAATATTTACATCAAAATATACTAGGCATTAGCCATTCCAATGGCTAACTATAATCAAAATGTTTTGTCATAAACATTACTTTAACCTATACATGTCATTATATTAAAATAAGTTCATTATTTATACCCAAAATTGAGCTGAAGGATAGCGTGATGTTGCTCTGACCGTCTCTAACCTTTTCGAGCTTCTGAGCACTATAAAACAAGGAAAATAAACTAAGTAAGCATATAGTGCTAAGTAAGCTCATATAACTAAAACCAACTTACTTCATATTTATTCATTAGGTAACATACACATGCAACCCAAGTAATTTTGGCCATAACCTAATCATACACAACCTCACCAAAATGTTAGTCCTTTATTTCATATATTTATCAATAATATGGAGGAACTCATCAATTCTTGAAATCCCATATTTTCCATGTACTTTCACATAGTGATCTCACTTTAATTTATTCCTTAACTTTACATCACGATTTCCTTCTTTTCTTCATTTGGAATCCTGAAGGCTAAGAGTAAGCTCATGAGCTATGGTGAGTCCACATCGAATGCAGGAGCTTGACCAAACGGTAACCCCCAATGTGACATGTCACTTGTATCTTACAATTATCTACGGTTCAAACGAAACTAGGTACTTAATCAAAGCATATAAGCAATAGGCAGTTCGATTCATTATTTCATAAAAACATTTATACAATATGTAATTCAATCATTTCAATTATAAACATAAATTTGATTCTAATTATACGAACTTACCTCGTAATAGCTCGTAAACCCAATATCTACTCGTCTACCTTCCGTTTCCCTCGATCAAGTTCCAATATTGGTTTGTCTTGATCTATATTAATTCAAATTAACCCATTTATTCACCAGCACATTCAATTTAATCCATATACATATATTTTGTCCTTTTTACAAAATAGCCCTTGTATTTTCATACTTTGACACTTTAGTCCTTAATACATAAATATGCAAAATACTCAAAATCTCACTATACATGTATTTAGCCGAATATTCATGCCTTCCATACAAACCCATATCTTTAATTTATTCACATTTCTAACCACAAAATTCTTATCTTTTTCAATTCAATCCCAAATACTCAATTTTTTAAAAAAATCACTTTATAAAACGTGTATATCCATAAACAACCATCAATAATCTAGCATAAAACATCAAAATACTTATGTATTCAACAATGTCACATTTCAAAAACACCACCAATTTTAGAAATTGAGGTACAGGCTAGTTATACCAAGCTGCTCAAAAACATAAAAATCATTAAAAACCGAAGCAAAACATACCTTTAATCAAGCAAAATAGTGACCGAATATCATGAAGCTTAATAACCCTTCTTTTCTTTTTCTTGTTTCAATTATGGATGATAAAATGAAGCAAATATTTATTTTGTTTTCATTAAAACAAATTTTAATGTCTAATTTACCAATATAACCTTTAATAAAAACATTTATAACCTTTCTATCTATGGACACTACTGTCTATCATTAATAATGAGGGTATAATTTCAATTCAAGGGCTTCCATTTATAAAGTCATAGCCATTTAAGCCATTTTACTGATAAAACTCATGTTTATCGCTTTACATAATTTAGTCCTTTTTACCGAATTAACTATCCAAACGGTAAAATTTCTTTACGAAACTTTTCTACGGTAATTCTATCATTCTGTAAAACACATTAAAATAATAAAATAAATATTTTGACTCGGTTAAGTGGTCCTGAAACCAACTGTTCCAATCAGACTCAAAATTGGGCTATTATAACTCTCCCCCCTTTAGGGATTTTAGTCCCCGAAAATCTTACCGGTAAATAGGTTAGGGTATTGTTTTTGCATAGCTTCCTCGGGTTCCCACGTAGCTTCCTCAATTCCGTGCTTACACCAAAGAACTTTCACAAGTGCTATACGTTTATTTCTCAACTCTTTGATTTCTCGGGCCAGAATCTTGATCGGTTCTTCGTTGTACGATAGATTTGACTGTTTTCCACATCAACAGGAGAGATTACATGTGATGGATCGGATCAGTATCGATGTAACATCGAAAAATGAAAAACGTTATGTATCTTTGCAAGTTCAGATGGTAACGATAGTCGATAGGCTATAGGCCCTATTCTTTCAATAATTTCATACGGGCCGATGAATCGCGGACTTAACTTTCCTTTACGGTCCAAATGAAGAATTTTCTTCCACAGTGACACTTTCAAGAATACTCAGTCTCCGACTTGAAACTCTATTTCTTTACGTTTCAAATTTGCATATGATTTCTGTCTATCCAAAGCTGCTTTTAAACTGTCACAAATCATTTTTACTTTTTATTCTATTTCTCTTATCAATTCAACTCCGTGTATCTTTTTCTCACTCAATTTTGTCTAGTATGATGGTGTTCGACATTTACGACCGTATAGTGCTTTGTACGGAGCCATTTTCAAACTCGTTTGAAAGTTTTTATTATAAGCAAATTCGATCAGAGGCAAGTATTTCTCCCAATTGCTTTCAAATTCAAGGATGTAACATCATAACATATCCTTTAGAATCTGTATAACTCTTTCGGACTACCCATCAGTCTGAGAATGAAAAGATGTACTGAAATTCAATTTCATTCCCAGAGCTTCTTATAATTTCTTCCAGAATCTTGATGTGAATCTCGGGTCTCTATTAGATATAATAGACAAAGGTATACCATGTAGTCATACAATTTCAAACAAGTACAACTCGGCTAGTCTATCCAAAGAGTAATCTATCCGTAACGGTATAAAATGAGCAGATTTCATCAATCGATCTACTATAACCCAGATTGCATCTTTCTTTTTCGGAGTCAGGGGCAATTTCAATATGAAATCTATTGTAACTCTATCCCATTTCCATTCCAGAATCATCACTGGCTGTAATAAACCTAACGGTACTTGATGTTCGGCCTTTTTTTGTTGACAGATCAAACATTTCGATACAAATTTTGATATATCTCATTTCATCCTAGACTACCAGTACAATTGCTTCAGATCATTATACATTTTAGTACTACCCGAATGAACAGAGAATTGACTACTATATACTTCATTTAGAATCTTTCTAATGAGTTCAGTATCTTTCGGTACACAAATTCTACTTTGGAACATTAAACAATCATCAATTCCAATAGTAAATTTAGAATCAGAATCAGACTCATAGTGAAGTCGTTTAGCTTGTAACTCGGTATCATTTTTCTAAGCCTCGCAGATTTGTTGCAGAAATCAATCACAAATTCATAATCTTTCAGTAACTCGAGCCATCTCTATTGCCGCAGATTCAAATCTCTTTGTGACATCAAGTATTTCAGGCTTTTATGATCTGTGAATATTCGGTATTTTTCACCGTATAGATAATGACACCAAATCTTTAATGCAAAGACTATAGCAGCTAATTCAAGATCATGTGTCGGGTAATTCTTCTCGTGTGGTTTCAACTGTCCAGAGGCATAAGCTATAACCTTTTCGTCTTGCATCAATACACAACCCAGTCCGTTTAACGGTGCATCACTGTAAATCACAAACTCTACCCGATTCAGGTTGAACTAAAACTAGTGCCTCTATTAACAATGCTTTCAACTGTTCGAAGCTCTGTTGACACTTATCAGTCCATTCAAATTTCACATCTTTCTGAAGTAATCGAGTTAACGGTACTGCAATCATCGAGAATCTTTTCACGAATCATCGGTAATATCCTGCTAGTCCTACGAAACTTCTGAACTCAGATACATTTTTCAATGGTTTCTAATCCATAATAGAAAATATTTTTCTCGGATCAACTCTGATGCCTTCCGCGGAAACAATATGACCCAAAAATCTAACTTTCCAAAGCCAAAATTCACATTTACTGAATTTAGCATATAACTGCTTATATCTCAAAGTTTGTAACATGATTCTCAAATGTTCAGTATGCTCTGTCTCATCACGAGAATAGATCAGAATGTCGTCAATGAACACGACAACAAATCTGTCTAAATACGGTCTAAATATACGATTCATCAAATCCATAAACATCGCAGGAGCATTATACGATTCATCAAATCCATAAACATCGCAGGAGCGTTAGTCAAACCAAAAGGCATAACTAAGAATCCATAATGATCGTACCGTGTTCTGAAAACAGTTTTCGGTATATCTGAGTCTCTAACCCGCAGCTGATAATAGCCTGATCTCATATCAATCTTTGAAAATACTACAGCCCCTTTAAACTGATCAAACAAATCATTGATTCGCGGTAGAGGATACTTATTCTTTCCAGTCACTTTATTCAATGGCCAATAATACATACACATTCTCATTGACCCATCTTTCTTTTTCACGAACAAGATCGGAGCACCCCAAGGTGAAAAGCTAGGTCGTGCAAAACCACTATCGGTTAATTCTTGTAACTGTGCTTTTAACTACTCCAATTCAGTCGGTTCCATTTTGTATGGAGTTATCGATATCGGTGTAGTACCCGGTAACAACTAATGCCAAATTCAACTTCTCTGATCAGTGATAAACCTTGTAATTCTTTTGGAAATACATCCAAAAATTCATAAACAATCTGTATAGATTCAAGCTTTGTTTCTGATACTTTCGTATCCAGTACATATGCTAAGTACGTATCACAGCCCTTTTTCACACATTTTTAAGCTTGCAAAGTAGATATCACAATCAGTAATTTATTCGAATCATTAGATTCAATCCGAAGAATTTCACCATTCTGACATTTCAAATCTATACCCAGTATCACATCAAACTCATTAAATGGTAGGAGCATTAAGTAAGCCAGAAAATAGTATCTTTGAGTCATCAATGGACATTTCTTACAGATTTTATCGACTACTACTGACTTGCTTAACGGATTCGATACTTTAACTACAAATTCTATAGACTCTACAAGTAGACTCTTTTTAAACACTATTTCCATACAGATATACAAATGAGTTGATCCAGGATCTATCAACACAACTATATCAGTGTTAAAAAGAGAAAAGGTGCCAGTAATGACATCAGGTGACGAGGCTTCCTCACGTGCACATATAGCATAGGCTCGAACAGGTGCGCGTGTCTCAGATTTAGCATTTGAATCTCGCGTAGCACTATAGTTTCCACTCTGATTCCCAGTATTCTAGGATGGTCTACCTTTGGTAACAATGTTGCTTACTTTTACGGGTTACTCTCTATCAGCGGTAGATCTCTCTAGACAGTCCCATAGGTAATGATCTAGTGATCCTCATTTGAAACATACCCCACTTTTCAGTCGACACTCACCATAGTGCTTTCAGTTACAATGCTTACAATCAGGTCATGTATTTCTCACACTACCCATACTGGCAACGGCCGTTATTTGAGGCTTCGAATTAAATGATCCTGCATCTCTATCTCTAATCGTTACACCCGCAGAAGTAGTGGAACGGAGATGAAAGTTTTTAGATTTCTTTGATCCGGACTGATGCAACTTACTTGCAAATCTTTTCCTAGACTCTCTCGATTCAAAATCAGATTTGCGTTTCTCTTTAGCAAGTTCCTCGACTTTACAAGCCCTATCAACCAGAACTACAAACTCTTTCAACTCGAGAAACCCGACTAACAATCGGATATCTTCATTTAGTCTATCTTTGAACCTTTTACACATAATAGCTTCAGTAGAAACACATTCACGAGCATATTTACTGAGTCGTATGAATTCTCTTTCATATTCAGTTACAGTTATTTGACCCTGTTTCAGATCAAGGAACTCTTTTCGTTTCTGGTCAACAAACCACTGGCTAATGTATTTCTTTCGAAATTCAGTCTGAAAGAAATCCCATGTAACCCTTTCACTCAGAACAACTAATATTAAGGTATTCCACCACTGATACACTGCATCTTGTAACAATGAGATAGCACACTTCAAACATTCTTCCGGTGTGTAGGCTAATTCATCGAAAACTCTAATCGTATTTTCAAGCCAGAATTCGACCCTCTCAGCATCATCACTAGCTGTAGCTCAAAATTCTTCAACCCCGTATTTACGTATCTTATCAACAGAAGGTCTATTCAATCTCAAAGGATCCATACCTCGTATAATTTTAGGGTTTGGTTGGAGAACCGGAGGGGGTGGAGGTTGTGGAGCAGCCGGGTTTGCTCGCACAAATTTGGAAAACCATTCAGACATCATTTGGAAGAAAGCTTGTTTACCTTCTCCCTGTGGTAGGCGCAGTCCCTTAAGCGGGAGCTGGCTCATTGCTTTCAACATCGTCGGCTATTGCTCGATTTGGATCCATTTACTATATAAAACATAATTCAGAAGATGTCAGAAGAGATATCGCACTATCACAGTTATGTATATGGCATGTATAGCTAAACTCATATACACTACGGTAGTCCTAGAATCGACTAAGCCGTAGCTCTAATACCAATAAAATGTAACACCCCTATCTCGTAACTGTCGCTGGAATAGGTAAGGGGCATCACCGGACTTGTAACTTAGATCAGGACAATGTAATATCAAACAAATAACATATATCATCTAAATCTAATAATTTTCAAGCAATTCATATTCAAATCATGCTTTAAACAGACTTATAAAACTCTAATCATATCATAAGGACTAATTTGATATCATATAAAAGTTGTAGGAAAACTTAAAAAAATTTTCGAAATAAGGTCACACGGCCGTGTGTCCAAGCCGTGTGCCTCACACGGGCACCAGAAAAGCCCATGTGCCCAGGCCGTGTGAAAATAGGGCATATCTACTGACTTGGCCACAGGGTTACCAGACACGCCTGTGTGTTTAGACCGTGTGTTATCATGACTTGGCTACATGGGTATCAGACATGTCCGTGTGTCCAACCCGTACACCAACCTGATTCAACTACACAGTCACCAGACACACCCGTGTGTTTGGCCTGTGTGCTATACTACTCAACTAACCACAAAACAGGGGTCACACAGTCAAGACACACACCCATGTGCTCTGTCCGTGTGGCACGAAATAGGCTTGGTTTAAGCTACATTTCCCCACATATCTCTTGTACCTACATTTATCATTTTGCACCAATTCATTATACCAAAAGAACAACAATTTCAACCCAAGCAAACACATATGTATACCAATTCATAAACAATCAAATTCATGCTAATTTGTATCATCAAGATATATACCAATATGAGCCAAATCAATACCTATCTCAACTTATCAACTTATCCATAATTGAAACCTAACAACCAACCACATTCACCATCTTATGAGCAATATACCATTCAACAAATTGCCACAAACATGAGTATATCATATAAAACTTTCAAGCCAAAATAATCATTATCAAACCAAGCCATATCACATAACTTGAACATATACCAAAATTCATACCATAATCACTAGCATAAGTGACCAAAAGATTCAATTTAAAAACTAGCCTATACATGCCATATTTACAACATTTACAATAGTTCAAAAAGTACCAAGATTTGTTTGGATAGTGCGATTGCAATCTTCGACTTTTTCCTTATTTGATCAAGCTTCTGAAATCTATAAAACACGAAAAAATATGTAGAGTAAGCTTTTAAAGCTTAGTAAGCCCGTACAATATAGAATTAAACTTACCAAATTGTCATTAAGCATTTAAAACAATTTAAAACCAATTCATTTGCTCACATTGCCTATTCACATCATTCAACCACATGTTAGTCACTTACAAATCATATAACCATCCATTCAAAGTTTGAAACCAAACATATAACATCCATGTAACATTCTCATACTTCTATTTTATCACAATTCAACTTCCATTTCCAAGATTCATATATATAACATGCAACCTTTCATTTATACAAATCATATATCTTAATGAGCATATAAAACATATAAATCATATAGTTCATGTAACACATATCATGTAACCATGTATTTCTTATATCATATAATTCATATAACTCGTAGTTCATATAACATATAATCCATGTACATCTTATAACTCTTATAACATGTATTCATATTGGTATAATGCCCGTTGAACCTTTGGAAACATCGAGAGATACTCAGGTGATAGACACTAAGTGTATATATATCTGTAATCCACTAATTCATCATATATACTCTTGCAAGCCGTGTACAGTATGCTCCTCCTAAGCCGGTAACGGTAAGCTCAACTGAGCTGAAATGGTAAGACCGAAGGTTGAACGGTAAGTCTTAAGGCTAAACGGTAAGCCTGAAGGCTGAACGGTAAGCTCATGAGCTATGGTGAGTCCGCAACGAATGCAGGAGCTCGACCAAATGGTAGCCTTAGTGACATGTCACTTATATCTTACGACTTTCTACAGTTCAAACGGGACTCGGTACTTAATCAAAGCATATAACCAATAGGCATTTTGATTCATTATTTCATATAAACATTAATATAATATGCAATTCAATCATTTCAATTATAAACATAAATTCGATTCTAATTATACGAACTTACCTCGTAATAGCTCGTAAATCCGATATCTACTCGTCTACCTTCCTGTTCCCCCGATCAAGTTTCGATATTGGTTTATCTTGATCTATATTAATTCAAATTAACCCATTTATTCACCAGCACATTCAATTTAATCCATATACATATATTTTGGCCTTTTTACAAAATAGCCCTTATATTTTCATACTTTGACCCTTTTATCCTTAATAAATAAATATGCAAAATACTCAAAATCTCACTATACATGTATTTAATCGAATATTCATGCCTTCCATACAAACCCATATCTTTAATTTATTCACATTTCTAACCACAAAATTCTTATCTTTTTCAATATAATCCCAAATACTCAATTTTGTCAAAAAAATCACTTTATAAAACTTGTATATTAATAAACAACCATCAATAATCTAGCATAAAACATCAAAATACTTATGTATTCAACAATGGCACATTTCAAAAACACCACCAATTTTAGAAATTGAGGTACGGGATAGTTATACCGAGCTGCAATGAGCTCAAAAACATAAAAATCATCAAAAAGCCAAAGCAAAACATACCTTTAATCAAGCAAAATAGTGACCGAATATCATAAAGCTTAAAAACCCTTCTTTTCTTTTTCTTGTTTTAGTTATGGATGATAAAATGCAGTAAATTTTTATTTTGTTTTCATTCAAACAAATTTTAATGTCTAATTTACCAATATAACCTTTAATAAAAACATTTATAACCTTTCTATCTATGGACACTACTGTCCATCATTAATAATGAGGGTAAAATTTCAATACAAGGGCTTCCATTTATAAAGTCATAGCCATTTAAGCCATTTTACTAATCGAACTCATGTTTATCGCTTTACGCGATTTAGTCGTTTTTATCGAATTAACTATCCAAACGATAAAATTTTTTTATGAAAGTTTTGTACGGTAATTCTATCATGCTGCAAAACTCATTAAAATAATAAAATAAATATTTTGACTCGGTTAAGTGGTCCTGAAACCACTTGTTCCGATCAGACTCAAAATTGGGCTATTACAGCATATCCGAGCTTGATAACAGAAAGTTCACAAAGAACTTATATTGGGAAAGTCATGTAATAAAATGCTTGTCTGGGTTGGATAACAAAAAGTTCACAAAGAACTTGAATCTGCTAGCTCCAAAGAGCACTTTACAGAAAAAACTGGATAGCATATAACAGAAAACTTTGGATAGCTTAACAACAGTAAGTTCAAGTGAGCACTATCAGTAAGCTCCAGAGAGCCGTTAACAGAAAGTTCACAAAGAACTTATAAACAAAATGCTCACATAGTGTAGGTGTGTCTACAACATATGCAGATCACGACCAAATCAGAATGTTCTGAAGAACATGAACAGAATACTTCGAGGAGTATAAACAATAATGTAACACCCCAAACTCGGCCCAGACGTTACGGCCAAGTCTGGTGTGTCACACCACCTACACCTAACCATGTTACCTAGTTACTAATATTAGGGTGATTTTGGCAAAACTGATATTGGAGTTTTTAAGAGAAAATCCCGATTAATTACATGAACGTCCTATCCACTTTGTTACAAGAATTTACTTTGTTACTCATTTGACTTGTGTGACTGGTTTTAAAAACGTTTGATTAATTTTTAAGGAAAAACTTGCGCAGCTATATTCAAAATAGTTTAAGTAATGTAAAAGTAAATAATTAAAACCCAAAACAAAAATAAATAGAGCGACCTTATTACAAACCCAAATTAAACATAAAAACGAATGAATAAGCAATAAATTAATTAAAATAGCTAATCTAATTAAACCAGTATCTCAGGTTCCGTGTCCATTCTGAGCCCCTCCCAGTTCCAAGTCCACTGTCTAGGGCTCACCTGTAAGGACGGAAAGAAATGGGTGAGTTGATAGACTCAATGTGTAAAGAGTCCCATCCAGAGCCCAAATCAGCTCAAGCCCAATGGACCTAAGCCCTATCCCGTCTCAACTGCTACTAGGCCGAAGCCTTTCAGATATCGGTTACTGGGCCTTAGCCCTTTTCAGATATAATTTCACTGGGCCGAATCCTTTTACGATAAATGGTATGGCCCATAGGCCCATCTCAATAACAATCAAATATGCATGCAAAAACCCATATCAATATGTGGGGAAGCTACTCAACCCACCCAACCGCTACTCTCCACCCGTACCAGCCAATCTCTCCATGTGGGGAAAACTACTCAACCCACCCAACCGCTACTCTCCACGGTGGCAGCATAGCTTCATAATCATATAGTGTGGTCAAGCCACCAGAACGGTAATACGAGGCATTGCCTCTTTCGGTAAACTAGGCTAAAACCCTTTTTTCGGTATTCGTGGCATTGCCACTTAACACTTCCTCCAACCATATAACCCAACCCCCATGTATCAAATAAAACATGTCATGGCATATAATAAATAAAATCAGTAAAGCATGCAATTCAGTCCAATTTAGCCCTAGGGGTATAGCAGTCATTTTGCACCTAAGGGTAAAATAGTAATTTCACACCTTAAAGGTATTTTAGTAATTATTCCACTTTTCAGGGTTTTATACCTATTTCAGTTATTAACAGTTTCATTTACCATTTCAGTAACTTATCTAACCCACTTTAACAGTCTTAAGCCATTGGGCCCTAAAACCCCTAATAGGCCCTACAGTGTCTATTGGCTTAGCCCTTTTAGTCCAAGTTCCATAATCAATTTGCCAGTTTTAGCAGTTTCAACCCTACAGTCTATCAGAATACTACAAACGCCTATTTTGACCCATATGGGCTAGAAAGCCCATTGGGCCCATATCCAACCCATCGAAGCCCAACTTACCGAAGTGCACGAAATTTCATAGCACTCATCTTACTAATCCCAATTACCGAATCTTAACATTTCCAATCAACCCACGAGCATTCGCATGCTTATTAGCCTACGAAATGCCAGAATTTCGGCATTTCGACTTTTCAGCTTTTGCCAAATTGAACCACAAGAGGGGTTTCGATACACACCTATTTTGCGATTCTATCAGTGAGATCTCCTATGTGTTTTTTCCTACAAATGATCACTTAACAGATTAGATTACGAATCGATGAAAAACTAATACAAGCTCTTACCACATTCGGCCAATGACCCTAAGGCCCTTGAAACCTTACCTTTGCTGAAACTAGTGACTAGATCTAGATCTAGTCGTTCCACTCGTCCAAACCTTCGATCAATCACCTCTAAAACACACTATGACCAAAAGAAATCATTTTTTATTAACCTTTACAGCCCTAAGCCCCAATCGACAGCCTCTCTAAACTCTAGGGACTTTGGCTTTTCCAAATTACGAAGTAACGTATAGATCTGGGATGTCGAGTACTTGCCGCAGTTTCCCCTTATGTTTCTACTCAAATCTGATGCAGATCTAGCCCTTAACCGCTAGTAGAAATCGAATCTTAGAGATCTAAAGATTCGGCTATATGCTTCTAAGGGTATGGCGTTTTTAGCTTTTTGACCAGTGAAGAAGAAGATGTTTTGATGGTGTAGTTTTGGAGTGGTGTTGCCGACAAAGGTTGGAGTTTAGAGGATGTGAGAATCGGTCAAGAGGGATGAAAGGAATTGAAGGATTTTGGCTTGGAGAAATCGGTACAAGAAATAATGTTTCGGGATTTCAGCTTTTATGGTAATCGGCTATGGTGGCTTTGAAAAGAATGGGATTGAAAGAGAAGATGAGTTGAGTGGTAGGGATGTTTCGGCTAGAGAGGAAAACAAAAAGGAAAGGAAAAGAATGGGAGAGAAGAAGAGAAAAGAGAAATCGGCACAGAGGAGACTTGTCTTGTGTTTTCGGTCACTTTTGTGAAACTGAAAAAAGAATAGAACTTTAGGTGGCTAACCCTAATTCACCAAGACAAGAAAAGAAAAGAAGCGAACCCTAATTACTACTTAAACAATCGGCCCAACCTCCCCAAGGCCCTAGCCAATTTCTACTTATGTTCTATCACATGCCCGGCACATGCATAAAAATTAAAAGTATCTATACGCTTACCTTGTGACTTGAACTCAGGCCCTTACCCCTAGACTACACGCCACTTTTTTAGGAACATAGTGGCGCCACCTTGCCACTTTACCAAGGGCCTCTTTGTGCTATAATTTACGAAGTGTTTTCTTAAAAGCCCATCCAACCAAATTCCCCCTTCACTTAAAATCTAACCTTGATATTTTATCGAGTTTTAACTTAGGCTTGGGTCTTCTAAAGGCCCACTAACATACTTAAACATAATTTCAGTAATTAAAACGCCAAAATTTCAACTTTCCACCAAAAATCACAAAAACCCGAAAAATCTCGAAAATTAGGGCGTTACAGATAAGCTCGTAAGAATATTATATCAATAAGCTTGAGAGGGCTTAAGCTCTTTTGAGCCTCAAATGTCTGCAACACATGCAAGATAATATCATTTCGGGTAACAGAACCCTATATCCATCTGAGTTTCATTCTTTTATCAAACCTATTCGCATATCCAATATTTATGAAATATACTCAAATTACATTCTTTTGGCCAAATTAATTCACATGCAACCCATTCAAATCAATTGAATCATGTTATTATACAATTAAGTTATATGAACTTACCTCGACGCTTGTTCGTTTACGAAATCTACTAATCCGAGACTTTTTCCTTTCCTTGGTCTAGCTTCGAATTTGAGTTGTCTAGATCTACATAAATAAGTTTAATCATCAATTTCATTCAACTCATATTCAATTGCATTCAATTTATACTCTAGGTAAAATTACCATTTTGCCTCTAAACTTTTCATTATTGGCAATTATGTCCCTTGGCTCTGAAAATGAAATTCTCACAATTCAATCCTTATTCCAAGCCTAACCAAAATTTCTATGTATCATTTATACACTTATATTTCACAAAAATTAGAATTTTCCCATAAATTTTACAAGTTTACAATTTAGTCCCTAAATCTCAATTTCATGAAAATTCACTTTGTAAAAGTTGTTTTTCTATTAACAACCTTTCATTTTCTTTTATAAATTTCCAATTTTTAGCATATTCATCCATGGCATAAACTTTATAGTTTGATATCTTTTCAAATTAATCCCTAAATTAGATAGTTTACACTATCTCGACCTCAAAAATATAAAAATTACTAAAAATAGGACTTGATTACTTACCTAATTAAGCAAAGAAAGTTTCTTCTCTCTCTCTTAGGGTTTCCATGTAAATTAGGGAAGAAGATTATATAAAATGATGATATTCTCATTTTAATTTAATTATCATCTTTTTATTTCCCTAATTTCCAATTTAATCCTTTTCTTTTTCTCAATTTCCATGGATGATTCATCCCTAAATATCTACTAACTTTCCTTAATGGTCTAATTAACATATAAGGACCTCTCATTTTAAATTCCATAGCTATTTAATCCTTCTAACTTCTAGAATTTAACTTTTACATTTTATGCAATTTGGTCCTTTTTCTAATGATTTACATAATCTGTAATTTTTTCTTATCATTATTTTCATACACTTTCCTATCATATTATAGACCATGCAATAATATTAAAATAAACTTCTTTTTAACTCAGATTTGTGGTTCCAAAACCACTGTTCCAATATCACTGATATTAGGCTGTTACACCGCATCTCCTGCTCTCTCTAATGGTTGTTTTGCGTAAGTTTCCTGTGATTTCATTTTCTTTTGTGGTACATCCACTGGTGATGCTATAAACTTAGTTTTGACTGAACATGTACTTTTACCTTGAGGCCTTTCCTTCCCTGATACCTCACAGTCTAGTTCGGTCACTCCTACTGTTGCCTCCACACCTCCACCACTTGGTAATACTCATTAGATGGTTACGTGCTCCAAAGCAAGCATTTTTAAACCTAAAGTCTTAGCTGTTGAAGTTTTTAGCGTGATTCGCACACAATTGATGAAGCTTTTGCTCATAAGGATTGGAAAGCAGCAACTCAGGCTGAATATGATGTGTTGATTTGTAACCGCACTTGAAAGTTAGTGTCTTTACCACCTGGAAAGAAGGAAATTGGTTGTAAGTGGTTATTTAAGGTTAAAAGAAATCCTGATGGTACAATAGCTGTAACAGCCAGAATTTAGGCTTAGTCAAAATAGTAATTTTGAAATCACTAACCCGAGGCCAGAGAAATTATTTCTAATATTGTTTTATGTGTTATAGTATTTTTATAAGGGTGCATGAAAATTTTGGTAAATTAATTTACATGATTGAGAATTTAATTGCGAAAAAAAGACTAAATCGGATAAGGGAAAAAGTTGTGATTTGCTAGTAAATTAAGTTAAATAGCTAAAGAACTAAAATTGGAGGTTTTTAAAGTGTAAATAGGTCAATAAATCAACCTTGGCCGGCCATAGGGACAAGGAAATTAGAAAGTTAAAATTTGTAGGTGGAGTTGGTGACCTATTTTGACTAGAAATGATTTTTTAAAACAAAAAGAAATAGGCTTCATCTTCCCATATCCTTCTTCACCAAAAATACCAGCAAAAATAAGAGTTTGAAAGCATCAAAATTTTCAACAACTTCTAGAACTCATAAGTGATTTTAATGACTTTTCATGATAATTCTTATACTTTTGGGACCCTTGTAGCATGAGCTATCTATTGAGAGGTGTATTTTGCAATTTGGTTGAAAATTTAGAGTTTTTCCATGAATTTATAAGTGTTGGTTGTTGGAATTTTATGAAGGAAAATGAATGTAGGTTGTTAAATAAACAACTTTTGTGAAAAGGTGTTTAGGAAAAACACCTAAAATGGACTATTGTGTAAAGAATGTAAAATAGAGAGTAATTGTGTGAAATCATAGGAATTTTGGGTTGCCATAAGAGCGAAAAGAGTTCAGTTGGACTCGTTGAATAAGGAAATTTCGATAAAAAATCAATTTCTGAGCTTAGGGGTAAAATGGTCATTTTGCCAAAGTCTAGGGGCAAAATGGTCATTTCACCAAATTATGATTATTGACTTGTTTAGATTAAATTGGTGATTAAAATTAGTGAATTTTTATTGTTATAGATTAAGATTTACAAAATCTGAACCTAGACCGGGGGAAGGCCAAGCAAATCGACTAAACTGAGTAGTCATTTCCATTTTGTATATCAAGGTAAGTTGCGGTAAATAATAGAACATTACTAATTTTTATGCATGAAATCATTGATTGCTCTAAATTGATTAATTGTGTCTATGAAATGTACATAAAAACATTATTGAGCATGATTTGTTGAATGATGATTTTAGTCATGAAATGATTAGAAACTATGAAATAGAACCCGATTGAACTTTAAGAATAGATTGGATATTCATGCTGTGATACTAGGGTCGATACGAGTACTAGTGTAAGACCATGTCTGGGACATGGCATCGATCTCGTCACGTGTTAGTGTAAGACCATGTTTAGGACATGGCGTCGACATGGATATGTGCTAGCCAGTGTAAGACCATGTCTGGGACATGGCATCAATGTTGATACGAGTGCTGGTGTAAGACCATGTCTGGGACATGACATCGACCTCGTCAGACAAGCTAGTGCAAGACCATATCTGGGACATGGCATCGACCTTGATACATTGAGAGTCAGTGTAAGACTATGTCTGGGACATGGCGTCGACTTGATATGAGAGCCAGTATAAGACCATGTCTGGGACATGGCATCAGCTTAACATGTGAGTTAGTGTAAGACCATGTCTAGGACATGGCATCGGCTCGATACCCTATGTGGGAGGCTTATTGGATATCTTTTCGTATTCTAAATGGTTCAACAGGAAATTTAATATTGTATTAAGATTGAGAGATATTATGATGATCTTGTGAGTGGTACAGGTACCTATATGAAATATGAGCTCGATCTTATGTTTTATAATTAGAATTGGATGAAAATGAGTAAGTTATGTTATGGACATTCTCTGTATCATGCATAAACCATGATGTATCAAAAGCATGTCTTAGTATGGTGATTTGTTGTTCTTTATTTACTTGCAACTTACTAAGCTTTATACTTACCCCTTTCCTTTCCATTTTCTTATAGTGCCGCCTAGTTAGCTCGTGGATCAAAGTACGTCAGAGGCTTCGTTCACACTATCATCCCAAGCACTCGGTATAATTAGTTTTAGCATTTTGAGAATATGGCATGTATAGGACTTTATTCTTTGTTAAGTGTCATATTATTTTGGAGCCAAAAGTATTGGCTTGAAATTGAAATACTTCATTTTGTGTAAGGCCAAAGCTATTGGCAAATATTTACCATTAGTTATCAAATGCAAATGATAATGTTTCCAAGAATGAGAATTTAGCATAAGTAATTGTATATGCTAGGAGTAATTGATTGAATGCTGGTTTGTTTGATTAAATTAAGTAGTGTGAATGCCAAATTATGGCCATTGGATGAGTATTGGAGTCTTGTTAGGCTTTGTTATATGTTTGATCTTGTTTTAGGGTGGCAAAGAGGCTTGGTAGATAGCCTATTTTTATTCACACGGGTAGACACACGAGCGTATATCTAGGCTGTGTGCGACACACAGTCAGCCCCACGGGCATGTGGCTAGGTCGTGTTTCCCCTGCACCTTGAATTTGTTGCATTAAATACCCAGTAGTAAACACACGGGCTGAGACACTGTCGTGTGTCTCAACCGTGTGAAGGGCACGGCCCAGCACACGGGCGTGTCCCATGACCATGTGATTGCTGACGTCAGAAACAGAAAGTCAAGGTTTTTGCACATGGGTTGCAACACGGGCGTGTCCTAGCCGTGTGAGGGATATGAGCTGAGCACACGAGCATGTGCCAGGCCATGTGAAAACCCCTGTAGGTTCGAAGTTGGAAAATAAATCTACACGGATGAGGGCATGGGCGTGTCCCTAGGTGCTTAGGCAGTGTGAACCACACGGGGCCATCCGTACGGCCATGTTTAAAGGCCACATGGGCGTGTTGCCCTTCCACACGGGCGTGTGCCCTGTTTTTTATAGCTTTTGATGAAATTTTCTTAAGTACCCAAAATGGTCCCAGATTGTTTCTAAACTATGTTTTAGGCCTCGTAGGCTCATATGAAGGTTTGTAAGCCAATTTTTGAAAAAGTTTTAAATTGGGACGCATTTCAATGAGTTGAAGTTGAATGTTTGCAAGTGTTTTAGTAAGGTGGCGCCTCTACCCTATTCCGACGTCAGATACAAGTAAGGGGTGTTACAGTAGCTCGCGGTAAGGGTCGTTTAGTTGCTAAATGATGTTCTCAAGTACCAGGATGTGATTTTAGAGAAACATTTAGTCCAGTCGTTAAGCCAGCAACTATTCAAACTATTCTATCTATTGTAGTATCCAAACATTGGCAACTTCGACAAGTTGATGTCAACAATGTGTTTCTTAATGGTGATCTTACTGAAGAGGTTTATATGCAACAACATTAGGATATGTATTGTGTCGGTTAACAAAAGCTTTATATGGGTTGTGGCAAGCTCCACGTACCTGGTTTAATAAGCTGAAGAATTCTCTTGTCTTGTTAGGGTTTGTTCTTTCGAAATATGATACCTTTCTATTTATTCATGTTACCAATAAGACCACTATGTATGTCATCATCTATGTGGTTGATATTATTGTTACGGGAGATTCGTCTGAGGATATTAATACGTTTCTTCGACAACTTCACACTGAGTTCTCCCTTAAGGACATGGGAGATCTGCATTATTTTTTGTAGGGATTAAGGTTACATGTTCTGCCACTGAGACCCTTCATCTATGTTAGCGTAAGTATATCCTTGATCTTCTTGACCCATGCTCTCTAACTAATGCCAAAGCAGTCCATACCCCTATGGTCAGTTCTTCCACTTTGTCTAAACATGATGGCCAGCTTCTTGATGATCCTACAGAATATAGGAGTCTTGTCGATGCATTTTAGCATGTTGTTTTAACTCGACATGTTGTTAATCATCTGTGTCAGTTCATGCATGCCCCGACAAACGTGCATATTGTTGCTTTAAAACGGGTTTTACATTATCTATGTAGTACTATTGATCATGGGCTGATATTTAGCCCTTCTACCCTACTGTCATTGGTCAACTATGCTGATGCCAACTGGGGATTTGATTTTGATGATCGTGGCCCACCACAGGTTATTGTATTTACTTTGGAGACAACCCTATTTCCTGGTGCTCGAAGAAGCAGCAAGTTGTGTCTCGGTCCACCGCTAAGGCTGAATCGAGGATTGGTTGCTACTACAACCGATGCCACATGGATTCTTTTGTTGTTACAAAAACTAAATTTTTGTTCCGTTGATATTCCTACTATTTGGTGTGATAACTCTGGTGCTATCGTTGTAGCTGCTAATCCAGTTTTACACTCTAAGTTCAAGCATATTGAACTTGATCTATTTTTTGTCCGTGAGAAGGTGGCTACTGATTCACTTCTTGTTGGGGAGGTTCCGACGTGCGATCAAGTTGTTGATATTTTCACAAAACCATTGTCTGCCTCATTGTTTGATCGTTTTAGAAATCTTCTTCGTGTTCTCGAAGTTCAGGAAGTTTGGTGAATGTTAGAGTCTACTGTAAGTAGCTGTAGTTAGTTTGTTTGTTTTGTTGTTAGCCTTTCTGTTAATAGCAGTTAACATTCAATGTTAGTATAAGTATGTAGCTTAGTAGAAAATGAACATCATGTAAATTTCATTTGACAGTATTTCAAAGAATTAGTTTCTCATCTATTTTCAGATTTGTTTCTTCTCTGTATTCTTTACGTTTGTTCAACATTTCTTTCATATTTAAGGGAACAAATCTGTTATAATGTTAGGTTGGCAATATATGTTTTGTTATTATATTTCATGAAGTGAATATTATGACATAGCTAGTCGTGAGAGATCAAATATGTTCATGGCTTGATGATAAGATTTTTTTTGTTACTTATATTTTATTTTCTATAATAATTTATTGATCAAAACACATATACAAAGAAAAAAAAAAAGCAACTTGCAATAGTTTAAAACACCTAATAGAGAGGTGACCTTCCAAACACTCAAACAATACATAGCTAGCCAAAATTCAAGTTGCAAAATTGAGATTTTAATAATCAAAACTCATTTTCATTAATTTGAGCAGAAACAAGGTTCAAGGACTTTTAGGTAACAACCTTATCCAACCTAAGTGCATTAATGTTGATGTCCCTTAGGATATGAATGATATCTCATCTTCTATCTCGTCCAAGGCCTTTTTTTTTTTATCAAAAACAACCCTAAGGTCAACCTCAATTTATTGCATCATTAATGATTATACTATGGATTTCCATAGGATAATCCACATTGAAGTGCAAATTACATTTTTCCTTAATAGCTAAATTACACAATAAGTCAGCAGCCTTATTACTACAGCGATTGATCCAATTAATTTGGACCGAGATAAAATTTCGAAAAATCATACAAGCTTTATCAACACAGCAGCCCAATATGGTTATATCTTGGTCTCTTTATCGGGTTGATAAGAGTGGCACTGTCAGATTCCAAAATAAGCTTATCCACTTTCAGTTTTAATGCCAAATTTAAGCCTTCCACAAAACCTTCAAATTCCGCCTAGGTCACATCTAGGTTTTTGTTCACATAACCTTAACTACCCCGATAACAAAGCCATCAGGTTACGTCCAAGGCCTATTTTTTTACTTTTGTATATATTGCTCAATTTTTTTTTTTATAATTATGTAATTTATATCACATATTAAATATATGATAATGTATATGTACACATTAAAATTTTTTGTTAAGTTTTATGTTTAAAATTTTAACAAAAAATATAAAATCATTAAATATTATATTAAAAATAATATTGTTTAAAAATAAAAATAATATTGGTGGTCCTAAGATGAGTTTGAGTTCGTCATTTATAAATATAGACAGATTGAGCAAATCTTGTGGTCCATATTTCTGATTAGGTCAGGATTAAAAATATAATGTATGTTAATATTATACATTGACCCAGCCTAAACTCAACTTGATTCAACCCGTGAACATCTCTATTTAAAATTAACTTAACATTTATTTTTTATGAAATTATATATTTTATAACTAAGTAATTTTCACACATTATTATTTATAATTAATAATTTTTTTATTAATAAGTTATGGATAAATCACACATAGACATCAATTAAATTATTATATTTGCATATATCTTTTTTTCGTATTTTGATTCAAACTCAGGTTCACATGTATTATTATTGTATTAAAATTTTTATATAAACTTTGATCAATTAATTATTTGAAGATATAATATCTTTTGAATTTTTTTTTTAAATGATAGCATTTTTTACCTTTTGAAATAAAGAAATAATTATTTTAATATGAAGTGATTTAAATTTTATAAATTATATAAATTATTTTATTTTATGAAATATTGTCAATATTAATTATGAATATATTTTAATATCTCTATTGTTGTGTAGATTATTTAGATTATATATAAGGACAAAGTTAGAAAAAAAATTTTAAGCGGAATTAAATTGTATAATTTTACTATAGTAAAAATTTAATTTTATTATTTTAATAGCTTATATCTTTATATTTTTTTAAGGATTAAATTAAAAATTTTCATTTATAAATTATAAAAATACTTAAATGAAAAAATTTTCAAGCCCCTATCAACTCCTAACTCTGCCTGATCATATATTTTTTATGTGAGACTCGAGCTAAAACTAGTTCCTTCTAAAAGATAAATTGATAATCTTCTTCTAATATTTTTATAGTCCATATGCAGTGAGAGAAGGGCCATGACTAGAGTTGTTCCCGGGTTCGAGTCGAGCCCAAACAAAATTTTAGGCCTGATTGATAGGTTTGGGCTCTGGCCGACTCAAAAAATGGGTCTAAATTTTTGTCTAAGCCCAAACCAAATTATAAATGTTAAACTCGGCCTGACTCGTATTAACTTTTTTCAAAATTATTTCATTATATAAAACAATTTTAAAAAATATAATATATAAAATGCAATAAAAACATTAAAACAAATGTTTTCTTGAAAATACATTAAAAATATTGAAACAAATGTTTCTCAACAAATTTTAAAAAGATATGTATCCAAGCCGTGGCCGGGCTAAAAAAAGTTTATCCGAGGCCATTTTTTGCCTAAGCCTATACTTTTAGTCTATAATTTTGTTTAAACCCTTTTATTTTTCAGATGAGCCTAGTCGAATGGCTTGACTTATGGACAACCTTAACCGTGACATGATCGGGGTAAAAAGCGTGAGGAATCCACTCCAAAATACTGTATAGGTCTTCTGATATTTAGAACCCTTATCATCTCAATTTGCGGCTCCTCTTAGGCGAAAGATATGCCTTATGGGAACCGTTCCCCTGTGGGGCTTATGATTAGAAGAGCGAAAATTTATTTGTGTGGGTTTAAAAGTATATGCCCCAAAGTCCATTCCAAGCTTCAGGAATATCTAAGTCATATATTGCCCTTTAGGATATTGAATGCCACAGCAAATACCAGTGCCTTTCGAGCACTTGGACAAGTCTACTCCACTGATAAATAAATTTATATTATTCACTCATTAGAGTATATAATGCACGAGGACCACTCTTATTAGAGGGAACCTTTGAATAAAGCAAGGAAAAGTATTTTTGGTAACGTGATTTTCTTATCGTTGGATCTACTCAAACAAAGTAGTCAAAGGCGTGCTATGCTTGTGGAATGTCCCAAAAGATAAGGATCAGCAGATGCTTTTGAAACTTCAAAACCAAAGAAAAAAAAATAAAACAGATGCTTTAGATGTTCTAGAGATCACCAATAGCTTGAAGCTGTTTTGACTTGGCGTTGGTTTTCCTTCTGATAGAGAAGGTTCAGAGATTTGTGAGTGGCTACAACTACACCAATGAATCCTTTTCCTTGCTTGGGCGGTTGTGTTCACCAGGTTTTGTGCTTCAAGCTTCATTCCACCATAAAGGAGATTATCTTGACCATAAATAAGAAATAATACTGCTAACTAATATTGAACTTAGGGTGCCTTTGTTTCTATCCAGTCATAAGTGAAATTTCTAATTGAAGCTAGTTCACTTATTTTCTGTGAAGAAATATATAAAAAGTCTGGAACTAGTTTCTGTTGATTCATTGAAAAGGGGTTGCAGGGAAGAACACTGGCCTTTTGTTTCTGGTTAGTTGGTTTTGACTAGATTATCTGGGATACAAGTGAAACTTGATGATTATGAATTCAACAAAATCTGGGTATGGTATTATTTTCTTATAACACAAGATTCAAGTACTTTTTCTCAACTTTGACTCCTTCCATTGATGACCAAGTAAACAAACAAGCTCCATACATGCTTTAAAGGATTATGTCATTGAAGTTTTTGGTGGCAAAAACATCAGCATCTCATTGACCCTTCCATCACCTACTTTTCTCTTCAATGAAAATTTTCATTTATATATATAAATATATATTTTAAAAACCTTCTGATTTATTAATATTGGTCAATAGCTTCAAATTTTATTAATTTTGTTTTTATTCTAAGTCCACTATAAGGTCGTCGAGATATTTTATGGGTTTTTTTTTTTTACAACAAATGGAGATGTTCCTTTTATCATGTTAAGTTGACTCTTAAAATTTTGAAGAATAAAATATATCCTAAATAAGATTTTCAAAATTGGACTACTTATCAAATAGGTTTGTATGATTCAATTAAATAAATCATTAAAAATTATAAAAAAATTCAACCAATTTTTTTAACTTTTATCAATTAGTTCGTATCGATTCACAGATCGATTAGTCTAATGCTTCTCTTCGGACCAGTACCCTGACCGGTTCCCAATCCAATTCAAATAATCATGACTATAAGTCTCTTTATACTTAGTACATTGGAATTTAGACCCTTTACTCTTGAAAATCTACTTCTTTTAAAAAAAGGATCAAGTATTATTTAGTACTTAAAATAAAGTTCAATAACTTGCCGAGGATTAACACAAAAAATAAACCATCAAAAGAAAAAACATCTTGAGAGGGTCAATGCTGTAAACTACTCCCCAGACAAATTAAGACATTAACACACATGTTCTCTTCATGAAAAATAGGTAGCAAAGAGCTGGAACTCATACTACGAAGGAATGTCTTGCACTCATCAATCAAAAGAAACAATATCAAATTATAATATAAAAAAAAACCCATAATGCAAGAAGACCTTCCTAATCTAATAAAAAGAAAATGAGATGACCTTAATTTATTAGAGTGGGATATATAACGGATGGATAGAATCATTTTCTCTCCTTTTATATAGATAGTAAAAACATTAAGAATCCCATAGAAACTTGAACAGGCAAAGTTAAATAAGAAAACCAACTCAGCATAAAAGAGCAGAATCCTACAAAATAAACCCTAAATCTAAACTTAATCTCCATTAGTGAAGTTTAATTTATATGTATCAGTGATCTTGAAAGTTAGAGATTATACTTGAATTGGGCTTAGCCTATATTTATAGGACACTCTATAAGCTTCTTTCTACATAACAGAGATGTTATGCTTAGAATTTACTGCGGCAATACAAAACAGAAAGAATGATGCATTAACACACCAAAAACACAAAGAATATATATGTATATATATTCCTTTGTCAGGAGAACGTCAATCCGAGTTTTGGTAAAGCATAAGCATGGTATTCTTTATTGGTGAAAAGATGTGCAATCACACTAGTTTCTTTGGTTTCGCACTGTTAGAATTAAGTGACCCGAATCCTTATTTAAATAAAATACAATGATAAAATAAAATAAAAGTAAAATCCATATAGAACTTTCTTTTATTTTATTTTAGAATAAGGTTTTAAACTTTATTAAACTCCATCTATTTGATTTTGATTAGAATAAGGTTTTCAATCTTACTACACTCCTATTAAAATATAGTTTTACAAGCCTATAAATAGACATATTCTACTCCTCTTGTAATCATTCAAATTCGACATAGTGAATTTTCTTCTCCTCTACCAGTGGTTTTTTTCCCGAAAGGGTTTTCACGTAAAAATCTGTGTGTTCTTTATTTTTCTTTCTCTTTTCTTTGCAATATATTGCCATTATGACTTTTTATTTTTATAAATTGGTATCAGAGCTTCCGATTTGTTCATCTTAATCATGATAATGGCGTCTTTGAAGTATAAAATTTCGCTGTTGGATCGCAACACCAAATTCGCATTGTGGCAAATAAAGATGCAGGCAGTTCTTGCACAGATAGACTTATAGGAAGCCCTATTAGGTGTAGATAAGATTCCTTCGACATTGATGGAGGAAGAAAAGAAGCGCAAAAATCGAAAGGCGTTAACACAGTTACATCTGCATTTGTCTAACGAAATTTTGCAAGATGTGATGAAGAAGAAAACGGCCGCTAGATTATGGAAGAGGCTAGAACAAATATGTATGTCGAAAACTCTAACCAGCAAGCTGCATATGAAGAGTGTCTTTATGCTCATCGTTTGGAGGAAGGTGCGTTTGTGTACGAACACTTAACAGTGTTCAAAGAAATTCTCTCAAACTTGGAAGCCAAAGAGGTTCAGTATGATAAGGAAGATCTAAGGTTGATTCTACTTTATTCGTTGGCCCCGTCTTATTCAACCTTTAGAGACATGATTTTATATAGCCGCGAGTCTCTCACAGTTGATGAGGTTTATGATTCTTTAACTTTGAATGATAAGATGAAGCATCTTGTAGTTAAAACCGACTATCAAGGAAAGGGTCTCATTGTTCGTGGGAGACAAGATCAGAATGTTGATGATGAATATGGAAAGACACAAGAACGGAATCCTCACGGTAAATCTAAGGGTAGATCGAAGTCTTCAAACAGAGGTAAAACTTGTAACTTCTGCAAGAAGAAAGGGCACATTAAATCTGAGTGCTATAAGCTACAGAACAATATCAAAAGAATGGCTGCAAATCAAAAAGGAAAGCAACAAGAAAATTTCGATAAAGTTGATGTTGTAGAAGACTACAGCGATAATGAACTTCTAGTGGCTTCTGTCAACAATTCTAAAGTGAGCGAGGAGTGGATCCTTGATTTGGGCTGCACCTTCCACATGAGTCCCAGTCGAGATTGGTTTACAACTTGCAAAATAGTTTCTGAATGTGTTGTTTTGATGGAAAATAATAATTCGTGTAAAATCGCAGGTATTGGAACAATTAAAGTTAAGATGTTTGATGGAGTTGTCAGAACACTTAGTGACTTACGACATGTTCTAAAATTGAAGAGAAATTTAATTTTGTTGAGTACTCTTTATTCAAAAGGGTACAAATACACAGCTGAAAGTGGGGTTTTGAAATTTTTCAAAGGTTCCCTCGCTGTGATGAAAGGGTAGAGAAAGACTGCCAAGTAATATATTTTGCAAGGTTCTACTACTAGTGCTGATGTAGTTGTCGCTTCATCTTCCTTGTCAGATGATGATATTACAAAACTTTGGCATATGCGCCTAGGGCATATGAGTGAGAATGGTATGGCAGAATTAAGCAAAAGAGGACTTATTGATGGACAAGGAATTTGCAAACTGAAGTTCTGTGAGCAATGCATTTTTAGGAAGCAAAAGAAAGTTCGATTCACCAGAGGAATCCATAACACGAAGGGAGTGTTGGAGTATATTCATTCTGATCTGGGGGCCATCTAAAGTGCCTTCGAGAGGTGGAGCTAATTATATGCTAACTTTTATTGATGATTTTTCCAAAAAAGTTTGGGTGTTCTTCCTGAAGCAGAAAAACGATGTGTTTTTCGCATTTAAGTCTTGGAAAACTATGATTGAAAAATAGATGGGAAAACAAATAAAATACCTCCGCATAGACAATGGTTTAGAGTTCTATTCTGATGAGTTTAATAAAATGTGCAAGAAGGGATCGTGAGACACTTGATAGTTCGTCATACTCTACAGCAAAACGGTGTTGCAGAACAAATGAACAGAACGATCATTGTGAAGGTTCGATGTATGTTGTCAAATGCCAACTTACCAAAGTCGTTTTGGGCTGAAGTAGCCTCTACTACATTTTTTTTCTAAATTGATCTCCATTCGTTGCAATTGAGAAAAAGACTCCATAAAAGGAATAGTCTGGTAATCCTGCTTCCTATTCTGATTTAAAGATCTTTGGGTGTCCTGAGTATGCTCATATTGATAATGAAAAATTGGAATTAAGATCCATTAAATGTGTTTTTCTTGGTTATAAAATTGGTTTAAAAAGGTATAAGTTATGGTGTCTTGAAAATAAAAAAGTTGTGATTAGCAGAGATGTTTTTTATGAAACTACTATGCTACCTAACTTATCTCTTAAAGTCTATTCCAATAAAGAAAATTAAAAGTAAGTTGAGCATCATATTAATCCAGAATCTACAATAGAGTCGACTCCTCAAGCCAGTACAAAAATTCAAAATAGAGTTGCTTCTTCACCACAATACTCTATCGCCAAAAATAGAACTAGAAGAGAAATTAAACCTTCAAAGAAGTATGCCGAGGCTGATCTAGTTGATTATTCTTTAAATGTGGCTAAAGATATAAATGCAAACCAAAAGCCATCTAATTATTCTGAGGCGGTTAGCTGTGAAGACTCAGAAAAGTGGATGTTTGCTATGCAAGAGGAGATGGAATCACTCCACAAAAATAAAACATGGGATCTTGTGAAACTTTCTAAAGGTAAAAAGGTTGTTCGTTGTAAATGGGTGTTTAAAAAGAAAGAAGGGACTCTAAAAGTTGAAAAACCCAGATATAAAGTAAGGCTTGTTGAAAAGGGTTACAGTCAAATTCTAAGAGTGGACTTCATAGATGTGTTCTCCCCAATTGTGAAGTATAGTTCGATTCGAGCTTTACTTGGTATTGTGGCCATACATGATTTGAAGCTTGAGCAGTTAGATGTAAAAACTACATTTTTGCATAGAGAACTTGAGGAGGATATTTACATGCAATAACCAGGAGGTTTTACAGTCTTAGAAAAAAAAGACTATGTTTGCTTGCTGAAAAAGTCCCTTTACGGTTTGAAACAGTCACCAAGACAGTGGTACAAGAGGTTTGATTCCTTTATGACTTCTCATGATTTCAAAAAAATAGTTTTAATAGTTGTGTTTACTTTAAGAAAAACAATGATGGTTCTTTTGTGTATCTACTCCTTTATATGGATGACATGTTGATAGCAGCGAAAGATAAAGGAAAGATAAGAAAGGTCAAAGTCCAACTAAGTGAAGAATTTGAGATGAAAGATTTGGGACCAGCAAAAAAGATACTTTGTATGAAGATTCTCAGAGATAGAAAAGCAAGTAAATTGTACCTAAGTCAGAAATGGTACATTAAGAAAGTTCTTTCTAGGTTCAATATGTAGAGTGCTAAGCCTGTTAGTACTCCTTTAGTAGCCCATTTCAGACTTTCATCGGCTTTGTCTCCACAATTAGATAATGAGATTAAGTAAATGTCACATGTTCCATACTCTAGTGCAGTGAAATTTCTCATGTATGCTATGGTTTGTTCATGTTTAGATTTATCATATGGAGTCAGTGCAGTTAGCAGATACATGCCAAATCCTGGTTAAGAACATTGGAAAGTAGTTTAGTGGATTTTAAGATACTTACGATGTACTACTGATGTTTGCTTATAGTTTGGAAGAACTAAAGATAGAGTAATTAGGTATGTTGATGCTGATTTTGTTGGAGACCTTAATAGAAAAAGTTCTCTCACAGGTTATATCTTTACAATCGAAAGTTGTGCAATCAGTTGGAAAGCCACTTTGCAAACTACAATTGCTTTGTCTACCACTGAAGCTAAGTACATGGCAATTATCAAGGCTTGTAAAAAAGTCATTTGATTGAAGGGACTCTTTCGTGAACTCAATGAAGACCTTCAAATCAGTACAGTATTTTGTAACAGCCAGAGTGCCATCTTCCTTACAAAAGATCAAATGTTTCATGGAAGAACAAAACACATTGATGTTCGGTATTATTTTGTTCGTGATATTATTGCTCGTGGTGATATTGTTGTGAGCAAAATTAGTACTCATGAAAATCCTGCAGATATGATGACTAAGTCACTTCCTATAACCAAGTTTGAGCATTGCTTAGACTTGGTTGGTGTTCATTGTTGAAGTTAAACCCTTAAAGGGTTTTATAGAAGAGGTGGAGAACTTGTTTGTTGAGAGTTCGCGATGAAGAACTTATTCATTGAGAATTCGTGTCAAGGTTGAGATTATTAGAATTAAGTGACCCAAATCCTTATTTAAATAAAATACAGTGGTAAAATGAAATAAAAGTAAAATCCATATAAAACTACACTTCTTTTATTTTAGAATAAGGTTTTTAAACCTTATTAAACTCCATCTATTTGATATTGATTAGAATAAGGTGTTTCAATCTTACTACACTTCTATTATAATATAGTTTTTACCTGCCTATAAATAGACATAGTCTACTCCTCTTGTAATCATTCGAATTCGACATAGTGAATTTTCTTCTCCTCTACCAGTGGTTTTTTTCTCAAAAGAGTTTCCACATAAAAATCTGTGTGTTCTTTATTTTTCCTTCTCTTTTTTTTGTGATATATTATCATTACCGATGTTTTATTTTACACACACTTGTCCTCACATTGTCATGTCAATGTCTGTGTCTTGTTTCACCCTAATAAATGGAGGCAAGGTGTAGCACTGTCAACCCTACAATGAGAAAGTTTTTATTTTAACTCATTTAAATGTTTTAAAATTTTAAATTAATAAATATAAATTTATATTTTAACTCCTCTTATAAATATTAAAATTTAATTTAATCTTTTAAAAATTATAAATATACGATAAATTTACATTTTTATTATTATAAAAATTAAAATTTAGTTTCATCCCACTAAAAAAATTTCTGCCTTTAGTCTCCTGCTTGGAGGTCGTTTTAACATTGAATTTACCTTTTTTACCATTTTGGAAGAGTCAACTGTCTCTTGGAGGCATTCGGTGTGCTTCTAAACAGACAAACGATAAGTGGACAATCCTATTCCTCTCTCTCTCACACATTAGCCACCTCCTGGAAATTTTCTTGTGGAAATATGGAGTCTTTCTGACAATGACTGTTTTTCTCATAAATCCTGTTGTTTTCTTTTTATTCTCTGAAATATGAAGTATAAACTGAATAAGAAAACTAGTTCCACGGGCATGTGATAACTTGAGTTATAGTTTCATTGTGATTACACTTTCCTTTGCCTTTCATCTTCATGTTTCAATCTTGGGTCTTTAACGGATCTGTTTGCTGAGTTTCTGGCAGTAGAATAACCGCGTAAGTTTTCTTATTAGTTCCATTTGACACTTTAAGGTTCAACTTCTAAAAGAGCTTTTTGCAAGGCTACTTGGTCCATAACAATCCTCTGGTTTCCATTCTTTTCAATTATATTTCACTTAACAGATCATATAATGTTGGCAAAATAATTGTTGGAAGTATTCATGTAACTGTAATCAGTAATTCAGATGTGTAAATGATATATTATGCAAATATAATCATTTAAGTGCTCCAAATGTTTTGGTCAATGTGTAGGGTGAGGATACTGTTATGATATGGAACTTGGTGCTACTCAGAGTGTTGATCTTCCATACCACAGCACCATTAAGGTAAGTGTTAACTGCTTTTAGACCATATTTTCCCTAGAAGAATGACAGATTGATATAGTCCGAGCTGTTGCAGTGTTCTTTCGTAGAGAAAGGAAGCGTTGCAAACAAAAAGTCCACTATTTTTGTTAAAAGAAAGGGAGAACCGCTCTTACTATCTCCTTATTTGATCCTCTTAGCTAAGCTCTATAAAATATCCCACATAATGAAATTAACTAAGAACCTTACCACAGTCGGGGTTATTTCCACGTTATTTCCACTTCTTCAGAATATTATCCAAGAAGGTATCATTTTGGTATTGAGAGATTTTGTTGTTTGTGTACTTATCAATCACCAATGGATGCAGATACATCGGTTAATGTGCTTGGAGCTGAAGAAACTCGTTGATAGCATTTCGCCCATGTTTGCAGCTCTTGAGTCAGCTCGGCCAGGATGCACAATAGGAATGCGTGCATTATGCTCATTACAATTGGCAATGGATAAAGCCAACTTACTAATCCAGCTCTGTTCTGAATCCAGCAAACTCTACTTGGTACTTCTTAATTTTTTTACTTTTCTGTTTACGTAAGAAATAAAATATGTATGAAACAGTTATCTGCTGAATCTAGGCGTTGTTATCATAGTACCAGATTGTTGTTTTATTAAGAAACAAAATTTCATGTTAGGTTTCTGATGGTCCAATTTATTCAGTAAGCCATTCACATAATTATGAGGATATTGACATAATTTGTATAAAAATCGTATTTATCAATTATTTAGGCAATTACAGGTAAAGGTTTACTCTTGAGGTGTGATAAAATTCGGAAAACTTTGGAGATTTGCATGATTCAAGTTCGAGAAATGGTTCAATCTGTGTTGGCTGCAAAGGTTTGTAATAATACTCGAGAACTATTCTGTCTTTTTTTTAAATTTCCTCGCAGGAGGACCATGAAGTGCTTGATTTACTTTAGTCATTCCATGCATTATTTGGTGCTGTTCTTCCTCTAGTGATGGAATGATACTATGTTATTCGGACTCAGATGCGAGTGCCGGATACGTGTATATGTCAAATTTTAAGGGGGGCGGGGTAACATAGGAATGGTATATATAGATACATTGTTTTGTGAGTTCGCTGCAGTTTCCTTGATTGTGATTAAAGGAGACATTACTGTTTACAGATAGATGGAATTATAGATGAACTTAGAAGTGCAAGGTTTCAGTTAGAAGCTTCAGAACATGAAGCTGGAGCCGCTATAATTGCACTGTTAGAACATGACAAATCTGCATCAGCCTCCAGGAAGCAATCCGAAATTGAGGCTCTTCGACTTTCTTCTTTGAGACTGAGTATTACATCTCCTTTTGCTCTTTTAATAGAGAAAAGATCCATCAAGAAACTGCTTGGAAGTGTCCAGGATACAAACCCAAATAAGAGGAAAGTCTTGACTTATCTCTTGTATCTTCTCAAGAAACATGGCAAGTTAATTTGGCAACTCCAACCTAAAAGAACGGAAGAAGAAAGCCTTTTTTCATTGATGAAAGAAGATGGAGATGAAAATGTTGAAACTTCAGGCTATGATTTCTTCCTTCCTATAACTCCTGACCAGATCATATGCCCAATCTCTGAGAGATTGCTTTATGATCCTGTAATTATTGCTTCTGGGCAAACATTCGAACGAGTTTGGATCGAGAAGTGGTTTAATGAAGGCAATCAGATGTGTCCTGTGACTAATACAAAGTTGATGCAATTTTCCCTCGCACCAAATTTAGCAATGAAAGCCCTTATTTCTAAGTGGCTTTTGAGGCATGGAATCAATGTTCCTCAACATGTAAAACCAGTTCCTTCCCTGCTTTCCTTACGTCAACCTTCTTCCTGCTCCATTGCTAGCTTTGGCACTTCCGTACTTGGTTTTCGACTCGAAATAGGGAGCGTCACACTTGACTCAGTGAGTACTGATTCGAGTTTAGATTTTTCGGACGGGAAATCTAATGATGAGATTAAGTCCATGCTGCCTCAGGTTGATGCGGATTCCCACCATCGAATACATCATCATCAGTTAAGTACTGATGGTATTCGTGTTGTCTGTCTTTCTGAACTTGATAAACATTCCTGGATATCTCAATGCAAGGCTGTTCAAAATATCAAAGGGCTACTAGAAGACAACGATAGGGCCCAGCATTTGACCTTTTCAAATAGTCATGTTGTTCCTGTGATTAAATTTTTGAAGGATGCAAATGATTTATGTGATGTAAAAATGCAAAAAGATGGAGCAGAGGTGCTTTTGGCGATTTTAAGTGGCTGCAGGTAACATTGATTGGCACTGCCAATGCAATTTAAATCTGTTTTTGATTGAATGTCTATATTATTCGCCTATGTTGTTCTGACTCTTCAGTCGTGTCCGACATATTTCCGGACTTGATTGATAAAAGTATCTGTTCTTACCTGCAGAATCGAATTACCTCCCTGTCATGAAGATGTTATCTATTTGTTGGCATCATTACTGGATTCAGAAACAACTAGAGAGTGCCTTGCAATACTGGAAATCTTATCCTCGCAACAGTACTATAAGTCCAGAATTGTGGCATGTGGCATTTTGCCTTCCATCCTAAAACTTCTGGACACTACAGTCACAGAATTTAACATGCTTGCTCTGAAGATCCTATGGAATTTATCGAATGGCAGCAATGTCGGTTACCATATTACATATTTGGGTTATATTCCAAAGTTAGTTTCTTTTCTTGAAGATCAAAATGTTGCAGGGTATTGCGTTGGGATTATAAACAACATACGTGATATTGAGGAGGCTAGAATTGAAGCTGTTGAAGCTGGTTTATGTACTTCGATCGCCACAATCTTGGAATCCAGTAAAAAGGAAGAACAAGAAGTTAGTGTTGAGTTGCTCCTGTTTCTATGCTACGAGAACACAGGGTATTGTAAAATGATAATGACAGAAAACATAATTCAAGCTTTGTCCAACATATCAGTGAACGGGAGTTCTAAAGGATCCGAGAATGCATTGACACTGCTGGAGCTCATGGACTGGATGACTGCTTCTCAATGTTCAAGATCTGGAAGCAGATGGAGCCAAGGAAATTCAAATGTCTCCTCCAGCACCAGCAATAACTCCAGACTCAAAATACCATCTTACAAGGCATTGGGATGTTTGAGAAAGAAATTTTCAAGGTTTTTATGGAATGTCCTACGTTGACTTTTGGTTTCTTTTTTCTCTCCAGGAATAGGCATATGGTATTGGTATTTATATTAATTTACATTGTAAGATATGTAGGGGGATTAGGCATGAATTTTGTTAGTTCCATTTTGATCTTGTATTCATAGTGTAGTCCTGTTAATAATATTTCCAGGGTTTGTTTTGTAAATTGACTTGTACTTGGTTTTGGGATGTCCTGTGGATTGGTTGGTTTCTCCAATGTGGTTCCCAACACTGATACAACATGATTTGAGCTTTGTAAGCTTCGATGCAGTTTGCAAAGAAAAACCCTCGGCCTGCAATACAACAGATGAAGGGTTAGGTTTAGTTCCAGTCTGATTTGCTATTAGAATTGAGGCCCCATATTATCCTGTCCTCACCTCCATGCATAGAGCAACCGGCAAGATTAAGCATAGGTCTATGTGAGACATTAACCACATTGTTTGAGTTGTCAACTTGACAATTCAACAAGTTTGCCACTGGTAGAGAACTTCCTAACCCAGCAAGGTATTTCAGCTTTAGAAAAAAGGAATAATATTGTTTTCATTCCTAGCAGTTTGACCACTCCAAAACTGCCGTTTATACCTTTTGAAACAGAGGTCCCTTCTGTTGAGTCATCCCACCTTGGATCAAACCCTCATGGACGCAACGCGTATAGTTCGCTTTTGTTAACATTCGATAACACAATTCTACTCTATGAATCTTCTATTTCTTTAACCACGTAGTTCTCAACGGAGTCAGGTGACAAAACCCCTCACTAAGACATAATACCAGATGTGTGAGGGTCCCACCCAAGGTTTAATCCTTAACAATGTTCTATAATCTTTTGGGCATGGCTTCAAGTCCAACCAAGCACAAATTGGATGAAAAGCCACAAAAAATTTCATGGATAATTTATGTTATTTATGCAAGTAGAAAATTAAGATAAGGTTAATTTTAATTATTCAAATAACAACAAAAAGATAATAAAAATTAAGGTAAACTATATCATTAGTCACTAAATTATGGATATTTTTTTATTATTTAATTAAAATTTTTTTAATTTAGTCACTAAATTATTTAAATTTTACCCATAATTTAATGACAAATTGTATAATTTACCTTAATTTTTTTTAAATCTTTCTTTTTAGAAAAAAAAATAAGGGGTGTGGCTTTGTCACCTTTCTTATGAATCTTTAATGATGTTTAGTTTAGAAAAAAAATCTATATTATTAGCAATTTTTATGGCATAATGATAAATTTTAATTTTAAATGTTGACATCTTTTGTCAATTTGGTCGTTTTTTTTTTAAGTTAAATTTGGCTATTAATTTTTCAAAAAGAGTTAATGGCTTTTTAAAATGGAAATGTTGATTAGAGCATTAATTATTTTAATGAAGTTAGTGTGACAATTTACATGATAGCTCACATGTGCTTCATGTTGACATGGCACTTGTCATACTCCTACCCGTCTTGGACATGTGGCACCATGAGAAGCTACTTGAGAAGCACCCACGGATGGTCTCCCACCTCACATTGTCTGACTGGTCAATGGGTGACTAACCACCCCTATGCTTCGTCCTCCATTGAACCACTCGTCACTAAACCATTCGCTTTTTAGTGAGAGAACACTTATCTCCAAAAGAGAACCACCAAGGGACCACTAAAGTATAACAACCTCATACTACCACAACAAAGAGAATGTTAGAGCAATATCACACTTGATGACAACCAACCTACCACCACCTATATTGTTAATGACATCGCACTACCACACACAAGGCCTCCCCTTATAAATTCTCCAAGGAATGATGACTAAAGGATCTTCTTTCTCCTTGAATAACCTTGTGCACCTTAACTAAATACAATCTACCCTCTCTTTACTTTCCTCTTACTCCGGCTCTTCACTTATCTAGGTAAATTTGTCCCTTTATTACCACTACCATCTTCTCTTTGTCTCCTCCCTTATCGAACACTTGTATCAACAATACTATTTGTCTTATATGTCATATTAAGAATTAATTTAAAATTTATAAATATTCAAATTCAAAATTCAAAAATTATAAAAAAAAGTTCGTAAAATTGAAAAAGAAACGGTATGAAGCACATAAGGACTGTTATGTGGGTTGTAATGTTTAAAATTTTAATATTTTAGTCAACATTTTCATTAAAAAAATAATTCAATTATTTTTGAAAAATTGATAGTCAAATTTGACTTCTTTTAAAAGATTGAAGGCCAAATTTAGCTTAAAAAGAGTAAGGGTCAAATTGACAAAAAAGTAAACATTGAAGGCTTAAATTATCATTATGCCTTTTTTATTTTGGGATAATATAATTTTTGCTTCTGAGCTTGGCAACCAAGTTCATTTTGGTACATATATATTTTTTATCTACTTTGATACCTGAACTTGGCAACTAAATTTAATTGAATATGAATTTAATTGTCAAGTTCAAATACCAAAGGAAAACAAAAATAATAAATATCAAAATAAACTTAATTACCAATTTAGGGCCAAAAAATATATCATCTCTTTTATTTTAATTTAAAAAACTTCATTTCGATTTTAATTTTGTTTTATAAAAAGTGTTTTTTTTTTCGAGGGAATATAGAAAGTAAACTTAATAAAAGATTCATCACTATTTAGAAATTAAATTTATAAGAGTAAAATATTATATTAATTTTTTATTGGATTCCACACCCATCAAAAGGTGTATTTAGATTAGCTCTTAGCTCTCTTGCCGAATGATTTCTCGGGTAATCTCATTTTCATCCATCCCACAAATTAACAATTATCATTTCTTGACAATACTAGAGAACTAAAAACATATATATATATATATATATATATATATTTAAATTAGGATATTCATTATCAATAGTGATTAATTTTTTTATCACATGTGCTCTTTGAAGAGATAAATTATTAAATATAAAATGCATTTCATTTTTATGGACAGAAATCAAACCCCCAACTACATAATTAATGGATAAAGTGATACTCTTGAATATTGTGGCTTGAACACGTGACACACATATTATATTACAACGTCTTAAAAGAATTTGTGTTCATATTGTATTTTTTATAAAATTTGGCATTTTATTATTTTTAATATTTAAATTAATTTCCTTTTAGAAAATCTCATTTATATATTACTAGTTTTCTTACTCATGTGATGCACAGACATATTTAATGTATAAATTAATTATAATCTTAAGATCTATTAAAATTTGAATGTCATAATAAGTTATTTAATACTCATATATAAATATATATATATATATATATATATATATATATGACGTACTGGTTTCTTGTATTTAAATTAAAAGGTGCATTTAATTAATTCGTATTTTTTATACATAAAATATTTTTATATATATGATATAATTTAGTGCACATGTTGTAATATAGATGCCAACATTGCGTTGTTCAATGCTTTGTTTTAAATATTATTATTATGAAAATAGTGAGAAAATTATTTTGGGGCAAAGCTAGATAATTTTTAGGGGAAGTTGAAATTAAATTTTAATTTTTACTATAATAAAATTATAATTTCATCATTTTAATAGTTTATATATTTAAAACTTTTAAAAGATTAAATCAAATTTTTATCATTTTTAGGGGCCAAAGTGTAATTTTACCTTTATTAATTTAAAATTTTAAAAATTTTAAAAGGTTTAAATAGAAATTTTTCTATTTTAAAGGGGTCGAGCCCCTGCCAGCTCCCTTAACTATGCACCTAATGTAAATGTGAGATATAATAGTGTTTCTAGTAAATGAAAAACTTACGAAACTTACTCATAACTAAAGAAATAAAACTTTTTATTGTAGAGTTAATATTACCATATAAGTTTAATCACATCCTAAGCTAAAACAAATTATATATATGTAAAGAAATTCTAAATATTGTCTATCACTAATGGTCCTCATCTTATATTAATATAATTATTATTTTTAATTATTGTATAAAAATTTTGGATAAAAAAAATTGAAAGGCAATACAAGTTCGCACCATTTTTTTAAGAATAGTTATTTTCTCTCTGTGTAGAACAATAAAAAAATACAATATTCCAAGGAGATATAATGATTTAAGAAGTACTATTCTCATGTAATGTTTATTTTTTGAATGGAACAATTCTTTTTATACCTTTGAATAAAATAATTGCACATTTGATTTAAACAATGCCAGAACTCAAAAGTTTGTATTGTATATTTTTGTACTCAAATATTAAATTGAATAATTGTGTCTTTAAAATTGAATAATGTTAAAATTCACTCAAGAGAAGAAAAAGAATGTTTGGATTGTATATTTTTACACTCGAACGTAACGCACAGATAAATATCACAAAAATATGACTAAATATCATTTAAGAAAAATCATAGCACTAAATATCGTTTTAGAAAGATCATAACACCACGAAAATGCTACTAAATGTCATAACCTCAAAAAGGTTATAATACTAAGTTGCATTTTAGAAAAATCATAACATTTTGGTGGCTAAGTGCATTTTATTGGAATCACCTTTCATTTGCAAAATCTTAGTATTGTATTAGATTCACCATGATGATATCTTAATATTGTATTATATTTATAAAATATTAACACTTTATTAGAATCACCATTTATTTGCATTTGTAAAATCTTAATAATGTATTAAAATCACCATAGTAACTGTATTGTATTCAATTAATAAAAATATTATTATATATCTCTTTCAATAGTATATAAATAACCTTAAAATATTAATGTTCCATAATTTTCTTACTAAAAATTGTCATTTTAATAAAATCTTTTTCAAAAAAAGTCACCCCGACAGCTTCACCAACGTTAAACACCTAGCTGGACTAAAACTTGTGGGTGCCGCAGGATATTGATTGACAAATTTATAAGCGTTAATTGTAATTATTCTTAATAAATTAAATTTTATTTCATATTACAATTTATAAAATTAATTTTATTGTTGTTGTTCTTATATTAAAATTTTGACTTTTATCTTTTATTATAATTGTTTTTCATAAATTAATTTATTTGTTAATACAAATTTTTATAATAAAATGTTGATATTTTTATTTACTATAATTATTTTCAAATTTAATCATAAAACATATATTTTATGTACTATTAATATACATTTATTTTAAAATTTTAAAATTTAAAAGATTATAATATCAACAAATACTATTAATTCGTCCGGAAATGCAAATAGGAATTTTGAGGAAAATTTCCAATGAGCCATGTTGATGAGCAAAATTGCAACTGATTTAAATTTTTTATTTAAACTTTTGAGTAAAACAAATAATTAAATAATTAGTCATAATTCAATTCTATTTTTTATGCACAATTTTGATTAATTTATCAATGGAAAAGTCATGAGTGTTTCAATCAAGTTGAACTTTTTCTTTTTATTTAAATAAAATTAAATATTTATTTTAACTCAAATTTCATTTTATTCTTCTATAAAATTTAATTAAGAAGATTAAAAGAAATTCACAATATCCCAATTCACACTTCACTCTATGGTGAGGCTGACAAATAAGATCAAAAGTAAGTAACGCGTGGTATGAAATTAATGGGCAGAGGTTTGGTGAGGCTTATCACAATCAAAAGGCCACTCAATAAATCGGTCTCTTTTGTCTCCATTTACACAGGAAAAAGAAAATGACATGTTTTTGAGGATAAGCACTGCCCCTCTGAAAACCAAGGAAAAGATAAGGCTCCGCTCCGCTCGCACTCGCCTATATAAAACCCCATTTTTCTCTCAAGATATTTCTTACTTCGCGTACTTCACTTTACTTTTGGTTCAAGCAAGTGATAGATCATCAACAAAATAATGGGTTCTTTATTGTCAGGATGGGATTCTCCTATATCTGATCCTTCATCAGGTTCTTTGCAGAAACCTCATACTACATGCCTCACTGTTTCCATGCTGTTCTGTTTTTTTTTTTCTTTTAAAAAAAAAACTTAACCCTTGTTGTTTAATCTTTGATCATATGAAAAATATTTCAGTTATACTTAAAAGAAATCGGTCACTTACTAAAGAAGAGATTGAAGCTTTCTGGAGATCAAAAAGGAAAACAGAGGAAGAGCATCTTAATGCTATATATGGTTCACCAGATACTTGCAATCAGCAGGTACAAATTATTTGTTTGATAATCAGTGTAACATGGTAATTTTGTACTGAACTAGTACCATCTTTTGACATCTATATAACATGAAACTCCATTGATGAAGTATGGAAGGAAATATATGAGATCAAGCTCCATGCCTATACCAAATAGAAACCAGGGTTTCCTAGACATGGACACAGAAACAAGCCTGGAAAATATCGTAAAGCAAAGTGGGTGGTAAGTAGCTAAAATCTTATTGAATACCAACCAAAAATAAAAGCTTAAAACTTGAATTAAGAGATATTCCATGGATGATTGTAGGTGGACAAGGAGCACTTGGGCATTCTTGAATGAACCTCCAGTTCTTGACGGCCCTACAAACAATTACCAACCACAGTTCCATGTTGCCAGCCTTGCTACTTCAAAGTTTAACAAAGATTCTGGAATCAGTGCCAATTAGTGTTTTTAACTCTTAATGGTTTCTTATGTGGGTGTATTTATCTACTTAATCTGTATATATAGAACATAATATTAGATAATATGCTGGTTTGTGCGTGTTGAGTGTGTCATGGTTTTGAATCTGTACAAAGTATAGAGAGAGGACTAAATTAGTGATAGTAGTGTGGGGATGAATCTGTTGTAAGTATTGGTCTCTAGGGTTCCTTTGACAGCTTAAGATTTGCTAAACCTTTGTGCTGTATGCGGATCTGTATGACGGAATTTTCTTCTAGTGGTGGCTTTTTCTTTTTCTGTTTTTTGGTAAACCAAGAAGAATTGTGCAAAATCTTTTTATGATTTCATAGTTTTCACCTGCACTAGGTTAAAAAGAATCCATGTTCTTGAGAAAGTTTATTATGATTCCTGAAAATATTATCAGAATTGACCACTGATTATTTAATTTAGAACTAGCTGGTTAACTACATTGAAATATGTCACCTATAAACATTGTCTTCAATGCAAAAATATGTTTGTCTTCAATTTTCAATGCAAAAATATATTTATGAGTTAAATGCGTTAAAATGTATTATTTTTTTATTTATAGGTTGGAAATAAATTATGATAATTTTAAATATTATGTCAAAGAAAATATAATCAGAACTTATAATTATTAAAAAAATTATATTTAAAAATAATAACCAAGACACAGTAATATGTAAGGATTAATCTCTGAATCATAATTTGGTTTGGTTAACTTGTAATACAAATAACAACAAAGAAAAGGCTGAAGCATTGATCAACATTTAAATCTGTGAGGCTCTCAGGGTTCCTTTTTCCTGCTTTATTTAAAAGAAATCATATCATCTTGAATTCTCAAAGCAATTTATCATAATATCATGTATGTGATGAACAAGATGTAACCACAATGTTGAAGAAATAAATTAATAAATTTATATTTTGTAATTCAACTTTAAAAAAATTATAATTTTTATTTAACTTATTAAATTATTTAAAAGCTTTTATTCAAGTTATTAGATTGCTAATTTTTTTAAAAAGTTTAACTAGTGAGTTCCAAGTAACTATTTGACGACTGATATAATGTATTAGTACTTATCGATGAGCAGAAAAACATATCTTAAATCAAAGTTAATCTAGCGGCCAATGTCAGAGATCAAAAAAGAAAATTATTTGAATTTTGGTTTATAAATTCGTGACCTTCAATTTTTTTATAAAATAAATTGAACTATAAAAAAGAAGAAGAAAAAAGATATTTCAAATTATGTAAGTGATGTGAACGAAAAAGGTCATACAACAACAATTTTAATAATCTTGTTACTTAAATAAAAAATTTTGAATATTTTAATAACTATTTTTATAACTTTTTAAAATTAAACATAAACTTACTAATGTAGTTCTCCTGCCTTTCTCCTACTGCAAGCGTCATATGCATGGCAAAAACCTCTAATTATGCTTTGTCGATATTTTATTCCAGATTTTTAAGATTACACTTAGAGATTAAAAAGATGATGATGGTAATTGTTTTGGTTGAAAAATGATAAATCTTTAAAACAAAGCTGTGATGGCACCCCTTAAAATATTCTCTTAAGTTTTCTCAAGATATTTGAGTGGCAGGACGAACCCATTGTTAAGTATTTTAGGCGAAAGTTTATGGGGCCGGCCAACGCAAGGAGTATCAAGTGTGGGGGGCAGGCGTGATAAATAAATAAAATCATGGGAGTCATTACCAGCCCTGTGGACCACACCATCACAACCGAATTTTGAGTCCCTACATTTAATTATTGGGTACACTAAACTTTCATTTGAGTTAATTAAAAAAATTATAATTTATTTATTAAATTATTCAAAAAATTTTATTTAAGTCATTGGGATATTAAAATTAATATTATATGGTTTTCTCTGTTTGTACTACCTGCATTAATTGAAAGCTCTCTTTCCTCTTTTCTTTTACAGTTCAATATTTTTTCATCAAACAACTTTGAATGTCATGAATCTATAAATCAAAATTTAAACAACACTTTTCTTCGATCTCCAACACTGGCTATCAAATCGACTTGAATCTAATGTATTATCTTCTAATTGTTGATGGATACCGATCCATCATACCAATATTTGAATCGTAGCTTGGAGCTCGTTGGCAGAACTTAAAAAAACTTAACATCCTAGTGATTTAAATAAAAACTTTTGAATAGTTCATTGACCAATTGTAACCTTTTTAGTTAAGTGATCAAATGAAAACTTAACATAGTTTAGTAACTAATGATGTAGTTTACCCTTAATTATTTTTATCTTTTAATGAAATATTTTTACTTTATGTAATTAAAATAAATTATTATTAGAACCCAAGTTGTAGCGGTAAAAGTATTATGGAGACCCTTGTACTAGGATTCAAATTGCATTTTGTCACTTTTACTAAAGAAATGGACAAATTAATCCCTGTTAAGAGTAAAAATGGGCAAATCAGTTTTTAGCGGTAAAAGTATCGTAGAGGCCCTTGTATTAGGAGTCAAATTGCATTTTGTCATTTTTACTAAATTGATCATTTCTATTAAAAATTTCATTCATTTGTATTGCTAAAAACTGATGTGGCTTATGAAATAATCACATAGTGACATGTGGCGTGCCACGTGTACCTCATGTTGATGTATAGAAATCAACTTTTAACATTACAACTTGATGAAAATTTTAGCAAAAGAATCAATTTGCTCTTTAATCTAACGTATATGGATTAATTTTCCCTTTTTTTTAGTGTAGAGGGCAAAATGCAATCCGACTCCTAATATAGGGGCATCTATGATATTTTTATCAATTGTGGTCTATTGATTGGATGTTCACCTTCCCATAAATAATTTAGGTTTGAATTGGAATTATATCATAAATAAATAAATTATTAATAAATATAATTAAAATATCATAATGTCCTTAAAAAATTAAAATATCATAATTGTTATGAATATCTTATTAAATGGATGTTCATCAAAATCAAGATAAGTTTTGATGTACTTTAAATTCTAATAGTCATTAGAAGTGGATCTCTACTTCATTTATACTTATTATGCCTATAAATAGAGACTTTGAAGAAGTTTTGTAAATATTCTGATTGATCAATAAAATATGACCTCTTTTGCTCTCAAATTTTCTTTATTCTTTACTCCCTGTCTATTTATTTTATAACATATTATCAGTACTAGAGCGGCTGCTATTGCAATTGAGGCATGTGCACTATGGGTAATCATTAGAGTCTTTAACCACTCAGTACACAAAAATGTCTAAATTTTTTATGCCCTTTTATGCAAAGAAATTTATAAAATCCTTACGTGGTATGTTTTTCTCCTTGGTTGATTGATTTTTGGAAAAATTATTTTATGAAAAATATTAATTCTTTTATTAAATTATAGTATGCGTAATATTTAGATGTTTAAATATTTGATTATTAAATCCTTATTATTAAATATTATTGTAATTTGATTAAAATTATGGTGAAAAGTGTTATTAACCTACCATAGTTGATTAAAGGGAAATTTGATAAGATCTATTAAGTCTTGTTAACTTGCTAATGCTGAAAGATTGTAATATATCTTTTAAATTGAATTTATAAATATTTAATTAGAAGCTTCATAAGATTTTATAACATATATGTGGTATTGAAATTTGGTACAATGTGTATCGAATAACTTTCAAGCATCGTACACAAAAATTTTGATTGTTTATTAAATGATTTTTACTATTAGATTATAAATGTTATTAAGAAAACTAAGTTGTTTTACTACTTGCAGTAGTGTTCGTGATAATAGCGAGGGTGATGAGGATGATATTAAAGATCTTTAGGTATATTTTACTATAATTTATTTATCATATCATGTTTATTATAATTGGAGACTGATCATGACAATATGAGTAGATAGATTTTGATTTGAAATCCACGCATGTTTGCGATGGTGATTATGAAATAAAAAATTTTTTGGGACATTTATAAGTTCATCCTAGTAAATCTATTGCATTCCCCGAAGTGAACGCAAGTACAAAAGAAAATAAAAACCAATATTATTCTAATATTTGGTAGTACAAAATTAGTCGAAAGCTCCAAAAAAGCTAATATATTAATACCTTGTGATGGTTAATCCGTTGGTTTTAAAATATATTTATAATGGATCTCATATTGATATTGTGAATGAGGAAAATATTATATTTTATATTAATCAAAAGAGGATTGGGTAATTGATTTATATTTATTACTCTTGTTATAAATTGAATTCATTGTGACTATCTTTGTGGTCTTGTTTTGTCATCATCCCCATTAAGGGGTTGAAAGCAAAATATTTGATTGTGAAAGATCTACTCATGAGCAATAGAATATGATAATTCTATCTAAAGCTCGTTATGGTTGGATAGACCTGAAGTTGCAAGTTTTTTAACTCTATAGCATTCAGAATAAGTTTTCAATTCCAATTACAGGAAAAATATTACGGATGAGAACTTACAAGAGAGAAAACTTATGTATGAATAGTCATTGGTTATGTACCTGTTGTACACCTGGAAAATAAGATTCACTCTCAAAGTTTGCCATTAATATTTTTTTTTTTAATATTTGAAGATTTTGACATATTCCCTGAAGCGAATATTGCATATAATTGTTTGGAAATTATATTCATTTTGTTAACTTAGTGACATTATAGACTTCACAGTGATTTAGACATTTCCAGTAGTAAATGTCATAATAGCACTTATATGTGGATACAAAGTAAAAGGAATGTAACACCCCTAACCCGTCTCTGTCGCCGAAACAGGGTTACGAAGTGTTATCAAAATTTACAGATCAAGTAAACAAATACTTCATTTTATATAGTATTCATGTCAGAAATCAGATATAAAGTCCCTTATATGAACCCTCGAGGTCCAAAACATATATTAGAAATGAGTCGGGACTTAATAGGGTACTTAGAGAAATTTTCGCAAAATCTCAAAATTTTTCTTAAGTGCAGGGGTCACACGCCTATGTGGTCAGGCCGTGTGGCTCACACGGCCAAGTGACATGCCCATGTCTCAGGCTATGTGGCATATGAGGTAGGGCACACTCCCGTGTTCCTAACATGTGTAACTCTCTGATTGTAACTTAATTAAGTGCAGGGATCACACTGCCAGCCACACGCCCGTGTGCTAGGCCGTGTGGACAATTTAATTTTCGAAAATTAGGTGTAGAATTCACATGGCCATGGCACACACCCGTGTGCTAAACCATATGCTACACACGACTAAGACACACTTCTGTGTTTCTGCCTGTATGCCTAATTTTGAGCATTCTGTTTTGAAAATTTAAGATACAGGGGACACACGGCCATGTCAGATGCCCATGTACTAGGCTATGTGTCACACACGGCTAAGACACTCGCCCGTGTGGACAAAATAAGGCCATTTCCTAGCCTTATTTCTCACCCATTTTACCTTACACCTACATCAACACTTCATTGCATTCTCAAGCCAATTCAAAACATTTAAACCAAGCTAAAATCAAGTTCTATACACTCTTACTTAAATTACCAAGTTAATATATATGCATATCTTATCAAATATGCTAGCTTAATTCAACCATCAATATGTTGATATAATTTCTATCAATCAACCACTTCAAACACATACCAAGCATGTTATGGCCTCATTATTACATATAAAAACATGTTCATCACAAGCCATTCCAATGGCTTGTTATACCCAAACCACTTACATGCCAACATTGGCTAATCAACCTATACATGCCATTATAACCATAACCGATTTATCATATATACCTAAATGGGATGATGGATAGTGTGAGTGATCTCCACCAAGCTTCCAATCCAACGAGCTTCCAAATTATTATAGAACAGGGAAAAATAAAATAGAGTAAGCATATAATGCTTAGTAAGTTCGTATAACATGGTAATTAACTTACCATTTATTTTGAACTCAAAATAAACATGCAAGACACATTCAATCGATTTGATCACAAGCCCTAACATATATCATCATCATCTTTGTTAGTCATATATTTCATACAAATATCAAGAAACATGTATAAGCTCAACAATATTTAGATTTTCATGTACATATACATTTCACATCATGAAATCATATAACTCATATTCATGTATTTCAGGTACATTTTCATAATAATTCATCTCAAGTTCAGATTATTTTGTATTGGGACTTTGTTCATTTAGTCATTTGAAACATCATTGTCACACAGGTAATACACCTAAGGTGTACAATTCTATAATCACAAATGAACATGGCCATCAATCAAATTCTATGTTCATGTATCATCATCTCATATTTTCATATATCATGTATCATCACTTTCATGTACTTCCGGCAGATGCTGGTAATAATTTAGTTCATGTTCATATTTTCTTCTGTCAGAATTTTACTCGTTGAATCATTGAAAACATCTATGGATACACTGGTAGTACACTCGAAGTATACAATTCAGAATCCGTTAAATCATGTCTGCAAGTACTGATTAGAGGACTTAAACAGAAAGCTCTCTCTCAAGCACTATGTCGGAAAGCTCATTGAGCCATGTAACAAAAAGCATATCCGGGCAATATAACAGAAAGCTCAAAACGAACTTATAACGAGTAACTTCGAAGAGCACTAAATGGGAAGCTCTAAAGAGCACTTATCGTGTAGCTCTGTAGAGCACTTATCAGGAAGCGTCAGATAGCTTATAACAGGAAGTTCAAGTGAGCACTAACTGGACTCTCATATAAAGCTGCGTTTGTCTCTACAACAAATGCAAGATCACAACCGATCACATAATAGGACGCTCACAAAGAGCTACAATAGTCTGCAACACATGCAAATCACTACCAATCAGGATGCTCGCAGGAACACTATAACGGGAAGCTTGAGAGGGCTTATAACGGGATGCTCTTTTGAGCTACGGTATGTCTGCAACATATACAAGATCAATACTAATCAGAAAATTCTATATTCATCAATTTTCATTCATTTAAATGGGACTTGACATTTTTCGACAATTGTTGGATATGTGATCATTGTATATAATTATGTCATTTATAAAATTTACATATACACATTTTTAAAAAATTCAATCAATTTCATATACATGATAATTCTACAATTCACATATACAACATTTATTTCAATCATATAAATGAACACAATTTAGTTACATGAAGTTACGTCGACAATTGTTCGTGTTCGTAAAATCTACTAATTCAAAATTTTCTCTTTTCCTCGTTCTAACTCTGAATTTGGTCTATCCGGATCTATACGAGTAAATTTAACATCAATTCATTTACAATTCAGTCTAATTTACTGTAACACCCCTTACCCATATCCGATGCCAGGATAGGGTACGAGGCATTACCTTATTAAATCACATGCTAATATTTAACTCATCCTCGTTGAAAAACGTCCCAATTTAAAACATTTTCAAAAAATGTCCTATAGACCTCTATATGGGCCTACGAGGCCTAAAAGATGACTTAGAAACGATCCGAAACCATTTCGGGTACTTAAGAAAATTTTATCAAAAACTACTATAAGTAGAGGACACGCTCGTGTGAGAGGGCAACACGCCCGTGTGGCCTCTAGACATGGCCGTGCTGATGGCCTGTGTGGTTCACACGGCCTAAGCAACCTTGGGACACGTCCGTGCCCTCGTCCGTGCGGATTTATTTTCTAACATCAAACCTACATGGGTTTTTACACGGCCTGGCACACGCCCGTGTACTCAACCCGTGTCTTTCACACGGCCATGACACACCCGTGTCGTAGCCCGTGTGCAAAACATTAACATTCTGTTTCTAACGTCAACAGACACACGGCCATGGCACACGCCCGTGTGCTAGGTCGTGTCCTCCACATGGTTGAGACACACGGCCGTGTCTTAGCCCGTGTGTTTACTACTGGCATTTAATTCAACAAATTTAAGGTACAGGGGACACACAGCCTAACTACACACCCGTGGGGCGGACCGTGTGTTACACACGGCCTAGATACACGCCCTTGTGTCTACCCGTGTGGACAAAAATAGGCTATTTACCAAGCCTCGTTGCCACCCTGAAACAAAACCAAATGCATATCCAAACATACCAAGACTTTTACACTCAACCAATAGCCATAAATTGGCATCCCAACATATTCATATATATACCAATCCAACCAAGCATGCATATTTCTACTCCTAGTACACACATTTATGAATAACATCAACTTTTCCATATATTAACCTTCAATATTATCCATCATTCATGGCATTACACAAAAAGAATTAATTTCTAATACAAGCCAACATATTTGGACCAAAGTAATATGACATTAATAAGAGAGTCCTATACATGCCATATTCTCAAAATGCTAAATCTAACTATACCGAGAGCTTTAAATGATAGTGTGAACGAAGCCTCCGGTGAACTTTGATCCACGAGCTAGCTAGGTGGCACTATAAGAAAATGGAAAGGAGTGGGGTAAGCATAAAGCTTAGTAAGTCATAAGTAAATAAATAACAATAATTTACCAAGTCATGACAAACTTTCATTACATCACAAATCATGCATGATACAAATAATAACCATAACATAACTTACTCTATTCCATCCTTTACTAATCATACAACATACTAGTGAGCTAACATTTCATGCATTACACTTAAACACCTACACCACTTACAAAGGTCATCACAATATCTCACAACTAAGCATTAACTCTGAATTTTCCCGTTGAACTATTTAGAATACGAAAGGATATTCAATGAGCCTCTAACGTAGGGTATTGAGCCTATGCCATGTCCTAAACATGGTCTTACACTAGCTCACGTATCAAGTTGACGCCATGTCCCAGACATGGTCTTACACCGACTCTCACTGAATCGAGGCTGATGCCATGTCCCAGACATGGTATTACACTAGCTCTCCTCTATCCGTGCCGATGCCATGTCCCAAACATGGTCTTACACTGACACATCTCCAAGCTGATGCCATGTCCTAGACATAGTCTTGCACTAGCTTGCTTGTCGAGGCCAATGCCATGTCCCAGACATGGTCTTAAACTAGCTAGCACATATCCGTGTTGATGCCATGCCCCAGACATGGTCTTACACTAACACGTAACGAGACCGACGCCATATCCTAGACATGGTCTTACACTAGCTCTCATATCAATCCTAGTATCACAACATGAATATCCAATCTATTCTCAAAGTTCAACCGGGCTCTATTACACATGTTCTCGTCATTTCATGACTAAAATTCGTCATTCAACAATTCATGCTCAAATAAACATTCTCATACATTTCTCATATGAAAACGCATAATCTTATGACAATTTAATGGTTTCATGCATAAAAATTAAAATGTTGCATTATTTACCTACAACTTACCTCAGTATACAAACTGGAGATGACTATTCGGTTTAATCGATTTGCTTGGCCTTTCCCCAATCTAGGTTCGGATTTGATAAATCTTGATCTATAAAATAAAAATTCACTAATTTAATCACCAATCTAATTTAAACAAGTCAAAAATCATAATTTGGCAAAATGACCATTTTGCCTCTAGACTTTGGCAAAATGACCATTTTACCCATAGGCTTGGAAATTGATTTTTATCGAATTTCCTTATTTACCAAGCCTAACTAAACTCTTTTCACTTTTATGGCAACAAAAATTCCTAATATTTCACACAAATAACATCAACCTATCAACTTTGCAAACTATTCCATTTTAGGTGTTTTTCCTAAACACCCTTTCACAAAAGTTGTTTATTACACAACCATAACTCATTTTCTTCCATAAAATTTTAGCAAACCATACATGTGTTCTCATGGCAAAATGCTAAACTCTTTTTCATTTTACAAAATAGTCCCCTCATTTGATAACCCATGCTACAAGGGTCCTAAAAGTACAAAAATCATCAAAAGAAACTATTAAAATCACTTACTTGAATGAGATATAGATGGCTGAGTTTTTCAAGCTTTCAAAAGCCCCAAATTTGCTGAAAATTTCGGTAGAGAAGAAGGTGAATAGGAATAAAACCTTTTTGTTTTATTTTATTAGAAATCTAGTGAAATTAAGTCACCTAACACCACCCAAATTTTGACTTTTCTAATTTCTTTGACCCTATGGCCAACCACCCCTATAAAATGGGTGTATTTGTTCATTAAAGGCCCCCAATTAAGTCTCTCTCTCAATTTAACACAAATTACTAGTAATTTGCAATTTTTACCTTTTATGCGATTTAGTCCTTTTTTGTTATTAAGCATTTAATCGCATAAATTAAATCACCAAACTTTTCATGCACCTTTATAAAAATACTATAACACATAAAATAATGCTAAAACAATTTTCTCTAATCTCGGGTAAGTGATTCTGAAATCACTATTCCGACTAAGCCCAAATTCGGGCTGTTACATTTACATTTTAGGCAAAATTACCATTTTGCCCATTTACTTTTATTAAATGACGATTTCATCCCTAGGCTCGAAAAATAAAATTCATGTAATTTATTCCTTTTCCCAAGCCTAAAAACTTTTACATATATCAATAACAGCCCATAAATTCAATGAAATTTTAAAATTTCACATAAATTCAACAACTTTACAAATTAATCCCTAAAACATGATTTCATCTAAATTTCCTTAATAAAATACCTTTTAATACCCATCAACATCTCAATTTCATCACCAAAGAACTAAAATCATATCAACTTATCAATGGTATCTTCCAAAACTTTCAAAAAAATAAAAAACTAATGAAATAGTAAGTTGGACCTAATTGTAAAAGTCCCATAACATAGAAATTTCAAGGAAAAAGCAAGAATTAAACTTACATGAAGCTAGAGTATGAAAAACCAGCTTAAACCCTCTTCAATGGCTATTTTTTAGTTGAAAACGGTGATCCTTTTCTCTAGAATTTTTAATTTCTCTTTTATTTCATTTAATTTGGCAAAATTTACAATTTTGCCCTTATTTCACATAAAATCTCAGATTTTTTCTAAGATTATGCCACTTGAGCCATTTCATGTGGTCTATTTACCCTTTTAGTCCTCCTTTATTTACTATTTAGGCTATTTAATCACTTTAGCAAGTTTTGCACCTTTTTCAATTTAGTCCTTTTTAATTAATTGACTACCGAAATGTTAAAATTTTCTAACGAAATTTTAAAACTACCTTAGTGACACTCTGTAAAGATTTATAAAAATATTTACGGCTCAGTTAAGAAATAAAGGTCTTGATGCCTCATTTTTTTAATTCAATTAATCTAATAAATCTTTATAAACACAAATTTACTAATTCGACACTCTTAAAAAAATCACATTTGGCTCGTAAGTATTAAATAATAAAATTTACGAGCCTATTTGCCTGATTTGGTGATCTCGAACCACTATTTCTGACTTCACTGAAAATTAGGCTATTACAACTCTCCCCCCTTAAAAATTTTCATCCTTAAAAATCTTACCAGTAAAGAGATTCAAATATTGCTTTTTTACGGTTTCCTCTGATTTGCAGTTAGTCTTTTCTATTCCATGTCGTTGCCAGAGAACTTTCACTAGTGTTACCTTTTTATTTTTCATTTATTTCACTTCACATGCCAGAATTTCAATCAATTCCTCATTGTAAATCATATTAAGCTGAATTTCAATATCTATCAAAGAAATAACATCTGACGGATCTAGTCGATACCATCATAACATATACGGATGAACATTGTGAATTCTATATAGCTCTGGCAATAATGTCAATCAATACGCAACAAGTTCGATTATTTTCAATGATCTCATATGACCCAAAAAAACCAGACTTAATTTGTCTTTACGGCTAAACCGGAGAATTTTCTTCCAAGGCAAATTTTTTAAGAATACTTTGTCACTAACTCGGATCTCTATTTCTTTCTATCTAAGATCTGCATAAGACCTCTGACAATTAGAAACTTTCTTAAAACTATCTCAAATCACTTTCACTTTTTTTTCGGTTTCACAGATCAGATCAATTTCATGTATTCTTTTCTTACTAATCTCAGTCCAATACAATGGAGTCTTGCATTCATGATCATCCAGAATTTTGCACGGTGCCATCTTAATACTTGACTAAAAATTATTAATATACACAAATTCAACTAACACAATTATTTCTTTTCCAATTGCCTTCAAATTCTAAAATACAACATCAAAACATATCTTCAAGAATCCAAATCACAAATTCAGATTAACCATTCATCTGAGAATGAAATGTGCTACTAAAATATAATCGCGTACCCAGAGCTTCTTGTAATTTGTTCTAGAATTAGAATGTAAACCATGGATCTCAATCAGAAATAATAGAAACTGGCATACTATGTAATCTGACAATCTTTGAAACATATAATTCAGGCAATCTCTTTAAAAAAAAAATCCATTCATACCAAGATAAAATGTGTAGACTTCGCCAAGCAATCAACGATTATCCAAATAGCATCTTCCTTTTTCAGAGACAAAGATAATTCTAATACAAAATCCATAATAACTTTATTCCATTTCCATTTTAGTATTTTCACTGATTGTACCAATCCCAAAGGTATTAGTACCTGATGTTTAGCTTTAACTTACTGTCATATCAAACATTTAAATACAATTTTAGAAATATCACATTACATTCTGGGCCACTAGTACATTTTTCTTCAAATCATTGTACATTTTATTTTTCCCCAAATGACAGACATATTACTATTGTAGACTTCATGTAATATTTTCTGTACAAACTATTAGTCTTTCAGTATACAAGCTCTATCTCTGAATAGCAGACAATTATCAGATCTATTCAGAAATTCTAAATTAGAAGTTGACTCACTCTGTATCTATTTAAGTTGCAACTTGTTATCATTTTTTTGAGTTTCACAAATTTGTTGAAGAAACATTGGTTTAGCTTTAAACTCAGCTACAAATTGAGCCGTTATCAGACAATTACAATCGGATATCCCTGGCTCGCAAGGCAAACAAAGACTTTCTACGCAGAATATCTACAACTACACTTGCTTTTCCCAAATGAAAATCAATGATCAAATCATAATCTTTCAATAGCTCTAACTACCCATGCTGTCTCAGATTCTAAATCTTTTTGTAATATCAAATAGTTTAAAATTTTATAATCAGTGCCCGTGTAACTCTCTGACATAGGTTACACAGCCAAGTCACACATCCGTGTGCTAGGCCGTGTTGAGCATACTGACTTGCACAATTTTAAAGATACAGTGGACACACGACCGTGACACCTGGCCGTGTGTTACACACGGCTGAGACACATGCCCTTGCCTTTGCTTGTGTGGATGAAAATAGACATTTTTCAAGCCACATTTCTCACCCAATTTGGTATCAACCTAAACACAATAATTTGCACATCAACAAGCCATAACAAGGCGTTCTAAAACAAGCCAAATCGAGTCTTAAACATGAAATATCACCACATACAATCAATATGCCCTTAGGCACCTCAAATGACAACTTAATAACATGTCAACCAAATATCCAAATTTACCTAGATAACCAAATACATATATGCATAGTTGTACCAAACATACTATTTCAAACATATCATCAATATAGCTATAAGTTTTCCATCATTCAACCATATTAAACACAAATCAAATATGATAAGGCCACATATATATACATCAAAATATACCGAACACAAGCCAACTAAGTGACTAATGTTACAATCTGTTTTCAGTGAAATCGGAACAGTGGTTTTGGGACCACAAATTCGAGGTCGGAAGAAAATTTATTTTAATATTATTTTATGGTCCACATTATGATAGAAATATTGTATAAAAATTTCGTTAAGAAATTTTACCGATTATATGTCTAATTTGATGAAAAGGACCAAATTGCACAAAGTGCAAAAGTTGAATTCTAGTAGCTTAAGGTATCAAATAGCTATGGAATTTAAAATTGAAGGTCCTTATATGGAAAATAAATCATTTTGAGGAGTTATTAGATAAGGATGATTATTCATCATAGGAAATTACGAAATTATTAAGGTTACTTTTGGAAAGATGATAAAATAATGATGATAAATGAAATAAATAATTAAAATATAATCATTTTCATCATCTTTCCTAAAAAAATACATGGAAACCCTAGTTATGGATGTTGAGTTCAAGTAAGCTATTGTTGCTTAATTAGGTATGTATTCTTGTCCTGTTTTTAATGATTTTTATGTTTCCGAGATCGTAATAGCTTAATCTAGCTATCTCGAGGATTAATTTTCAAAACTATTAAAGTGTTAGGGTTTTTCCATTGATGAATATAGTTGAATTATGAAGTTTTATGGTAGAAAATGAAAGGTTGTGGATAGATAAACAACTTTTGTAAAGAGAATTTTGATGAAATTATGATTTAGGGACTAAATTGAAAAGATAGAAAATTCATGCAAAAATCCTAATTTTTATGAAATAAATAGGCTGTTATTGTTATATATGAAAATTGTTTAGGCTTGGAATAAGTATTAAATGGTATGAATTTTATTTTTCGAGCATAGGGATAAAATCGTAATTAATTAAAAGTATAGGGCGAAATAGTAATTTTGCCAAAGATGTGTATTAGAATGAATTGATTGTAAATTGTATTAAATTGAGCTAAATTCATTCGTATAGATTCGGATAGACCTAGTACAGAATTGGATCAAGGAAAAGAAAAAGTATCGGATTAGTAGCTTACAAATCTACATATACTTGCCGATTTCATGGAACTAAATTGTATATTTCTATGTTTAAATTGAATGATATGTATGTGAAATGTATAATTTCCATGTATAAGTATTGATCACATATCCGACATGTACTAAGTCCAATTTGAAGTGGATACAAATGACAAGTTATTAAGGGTTCCCGAATTGGTTGTGGTCCTGCATGTGTTGCAAATACACCGCAGCTCGCAAGAGCGTCCCATTATTTAGCTCTTATGAGCATCCCATTATATGGCTATCACGAGCTTTTTGATATTTGGCTCTCATAAGCTTCTCGATAATTGGCTCGCAAAAGCTTCTCGTTATACAACTCACATGAGCTTCCTGTTACATGGTTCAGAAAAGCTTCTCGATTACATGCTCGTATGGGCATACCTATATATGGATAGACGGATTACAGGTTTGTACACTTCGTGTATACTACCCGTGTTTCCAATGATATTTTAAAGGGTCCAATGGGCAAAGTTCTGATATGAGACAATATTCGAGACGAATTATTACGGGTATATACTTGAAATACATGGATATGATTTGTACATGTTATATGGACACATGATGTGGAAAGTATATGTATATGGAAATATGATTATTGTTGAGCTCATACATGTTTCTTGATATTCATATGAAATACATGACTAACATGGTTGATGATGATAAGTGTTTAGGCTATTGGCCAAATTGCTTTGGATATATCTTGTTTACTTACCTTAAATGTGAATAAATGGTAAGTTAAATTCCATGTTATACGGACTTACTAAGCTTAAATGCTTACTCTGTTTTATTTCCCTTGTTTTATAGTAACTCAGAAGCTCGTTAAGGTTGGAAGCTGGCTGGAGCTACATCACACTATCCATCGGCCCATTTCGGTGTATATAGTAAATTCATTTTGGTTATAATGGCATGTATAGGTTCATTTGGCCAATGAGGGCATATAATTGTTTTGTTGTGATTAGCCATTTGAATGGCTTGAATTTGATGTATATATATATGTGGCATTATCATGTTTAATGTGTGCTTGGTATGATTGAATGATGGATAATTCATAGGCATATTGATGGTTGGATTGGATTGGTATATTATGTGTAAATCTTCTTATATGTGTATTTGGTTAATTTGGTAAGTATGGATTCTTGGGTATATATGATGATATGTTATATTTAAGACTTGAGTTTGGCTTGTTTTAAGTAGTTTTATATGGCTTGATGATGTGCAAAAGCATTGATGTAGGTTGAAGACAAATTAGGTGAGAAATGTGGCTAGAAAAATGACCTATTTCGTCTACATGGGCAGAGACACGGACGTGTCTCTCAACCATATGTGACACACGGCCAGGTGACACGATCATGTGTTCCTTGTATCTTTTAATTAGTGCAAAACATAATGCTCACACGGCCTAGCACACGGGCGTGTGGCTTAGCCATGTGACCCTTGCATCTTATTAATGCAAGTCAGTATGCTCACACGGCCTAACATACGAGCATGTGGCTTGGCTGTGTGACCCAAGTCAGAGAGCTCATAAGTTTGGACACAGGCTGGGACACGACTATTTGTCCCTATTTCAAATGTCCACACGGCCTGAGACATGGGCGTGTCTCTTGATCGTGTGAGACACACGGCCTGGCAACACGAGTGTGTGTCCCCTACACCTTTGAAAAATTTTAATGTTTTTTGAAATATTCTCTGAGTACCTAGTTTAGTCCTAACTTATTTCTAACATGTATTTTGAGCCTCGAGGGCTCACATAAGGGACAATATGTAACGCCTTAAATTTTGGGCCTAAAAGTCTGAGTGTTTGAGCATAAGGACAATGAGGAGGTCGCGCATATAAGTTAAGTTGTGCATGTTAGTGACAAGAATAGGCCTGCTGGTCTGATGGTTAAGCGGAGTGTTTGATTGCATGAGGTCTTGAGTTCAAAACCCTGCGCGGGAAAAAGTGATATTTTTGTTTCTTTTTATTTGTTTATTATTTGTTTAAATGTTATTTTTATAATATTACGGTGTTTTAATTGTGATGATTATTTTTTATTTTTATTTTTAGGTATTTTATTTTATTCTTTTATTTTGCACGTTCTTTTTCTTTTCCATTCTTCCTCTGCACTTTTGTCTTTTCCTTGGTTTTCAGAAAATTACTCAAAGTTCGGTTTTAGTTTTTGGCATCGGGCATTTTTGTTCCTCAGTCATCTTTTGCATCGGCAAATCGGTGTGGGATTCTGACCTTAACTACTCTTACTTCCGTTTGTCTAAAATCGCTGATAGGCTTCCTGAAAAATATGTTAATCTGATAAATGTGGGTTTTAGTCGTGTAAGAGAGGGGAAAACCCTTCATTCTGACATATATTTGATGTGGTTAAGGTTGGGGGCGGTTTTGGTGGCCAAAACAGTGTTTTCGGGACTGAATTAGGGTGGTTTCGAAGCCTTCCTGATGACCCGTGTGGCTGATTTAGGGATTTTTGTTGGAAACCACATGGCCGTGTCCCTTGGCCACACATCTGTGTGACTGATTTGGGTAATTAGGGCTTCTATACGAGCGTGTGTTATGGGACGCACGACCGTGTGACCAATTTGGGAAATTAGGGTTCCCACATGGGTATGTGTTTCGGGACACATGGCTGTGTGACTGATTTTGGGGCATAGGGATTCCAGACGGACGTGTGCTTAGGGACACACGGCCCTATCTGATGGCCACACGGGCATGTGATACCTTCATACGGTCGTGTCTGCCCTGCACTTGAATTTAGAGAAATTGGACAATGAGTTACATGGCCTGTTCACACGACTGTGTCACACGACTATGTCACTATACCACACAGGCGTGTGCCTTTGTCACAAGGCCATGTGCTACCCTTTATACGGGCGTTTGGATCCCCACACAGCCTGCATTGCTCCACATGGCCGGAGTACGTGGGCGTGTGGCCCTAACTCGCCAAATTCTAATTTGGGGCAAATCGAATGCCTTTGTGAGTCTATGTGATCCAACCCTTCGATTAAGTTTACTGAGGGTGAATACGACTCTGTTCTGACCTTGATTATGCACTGCTTATATTTGGTTGTATGAAATTATAGGGATCGAATTTGAGTGCATAAGTGTGCACGTTTTTTAGACCGATTGACTACTTCTAAATGACTGCTTTCAATTGACTGCTTCTGAATGACTATTTCTGAATGAATGTTTTTAAATGATTTTTTTTAATGACTGTCCGAAACTGTATTCTGAGCTGGTGCATTTGCATTCATACATTTGCACTCATTCATTTGCATAAACCATTATGGGTTAGGAGTTGGAAGAGAAGGAAGACTTATTTGATCTGGCAGTTTAACTACATAGATGATCATCATTGTTGGGCAACCCGGCATGACATCATTTAGATGGTATAGCGGTTTACTGCATTGCACCGTACTGCATGTACATTAGCTGCGCTACGTACTATTATCTGATCTGGCAGTTCATACTGCATGTTTGTACCACGGTATTTTGCATTGCACCGTATAGCTTATACGCTAGCATTGCTGCGTTATATACGAGACTGGCAGTTTGTCTGCACACTAATAGTCCCAATACCCTGAGGGTCATGGACAATACTGATAATCATCATTGCTGAGCAACCCGGGGTGATATATCTATGGAACAGTACTGAAAGGCTCTTAAGCCTAATATACTGGTACCTCAGCTGCAAATTTCTATCTAGTGCCGCAATCAGTGCTAAGTGTAGGGATAGGTAGATTGATTAAATCCCCACAGTAAGTGTAGGGTTGGACGGAGAGGTGTGTTGGCTGGATGTGTAGGTGCATTTTTGTAACCCATCTGCACTCATATGCATTTGGTTGAATCTGATTGACTGAATGTGTTACTATGATCGAATGTGACTATATTGTTTATTTGATATGTGTGATTGACTGCTTGTGAATGATTGATTGGCTGAAAGGCACTCGTGCCTAAGAGAATTCTGTATAATTTACTGCTACTGTACTGAGACGGGCTAAGGCCCAAATTGGTACTGATTCTGAAAAGGGGCTTAGGCCCAGACTGTATTCATTGAGAACTATTGCTATTGTGTCTGAATGAGCCATATGATTGTAAAGTTACATATGGTGTGTGTATGTGATTTTGGGCAAATTTGCCTAACTGTCATCTGGTTGTAAGTATGTTTTGTTTCTGGTTTGCTTTTGATTTCCTATTTCTACATTTGTAGTTTAACTAGTTTGGTCTCACACTGAGCTCGGGTAGGTCACCCCCTCATCTGTCTCCCCTTTCAGGTACAGTCCTGGTTTCTAGACGCTGGACTTAGTACGCGGAGGTCTCAGACAGACTTGTAAGCAAGAGCTAAACAGTTTGTGATTTCTAGTTTATACATTTGGTTTTGAACTGTCAAGGTGTATAATACTATGGTACAGTTATTGTTTTGAACTTTTATTCGTACATTTATTTCTGTTAAACGTTTTTGATTTGTTTTGAGATAAACATTTTTGGAAATGGGATTTCGAGCAACTCGTTTTTGTAGTATTTTCTCATGATCACTTCGTTGATCAATGTAGCATTTCGAATTCGGTCTAGCCTTCTAGGCCGGGTTTAGGGTGTTACACAATATGATGAATTTGGATTAGTTTCTTATATGAGTGCTAGATGATATGAAATGTCTGTTATTTGATCTATAAATTCTAGTAATGCTCCGTAACCCTGTTTTAGTGACGGATTCGGGTTAGGGGTGTTACAATTAATCTCAGCAAAATAATTATATGCCAACATTGGCCAAATTAACCTATACATGCCATTATAACCATAATTAATTTACTAAAAGTACCAAAAGAGCCGATTGATAATGTGAAATAGCTCCGACTAGTTTTTAACCTGAACAAGCTTTTGAATTACTAAAAAACATCGAAAATAACACAAAGTAAGCATTTAAGCTTAGTAAGTTTGTATAATTGATAAACCGTAATTTATACATGTTTTTACCTCATGCTTAGCATAATTTTGGATGAATTATTCCTTGAATTGTGGAATTTGATGCTCCTAATCCTTTAAATTCATGTTTTATACTTAGGTGAGCATAGGAGAGTGAAAAGAGCAAGAAACAGGCCAAAAACAGTGAAAATGGGCCAGAGTGAGAAATCAACACGGTTTAGAGTTCCTCACTCGGGTGCACCACACGCCCGCGCCACATTAGTAGACTTGAACACGGCCTGGGCTCGATTCACACTGGTGTGCCACACAGGCGTGTCCCTGTCGTGACGAATTTCAAATTCACGCGAAAAATGCTACTTAGGGGATAAGAAAGGTATTCTAGAGTCTATATAAACACCCTAGGATAGGACTTAAAGGGGAGAGCCCGACACACAGAGTGGAAGGTAGGGAACTACTCAAGGAAAGCCGATTGATCCATCTCAGAAGCAAGGATCTATATCATGATTGAAGATCTCCTTTCAATCCTTTCAGGAGTTTTGGGTCTTCTTTATGTTTTGTTGTCTTCTTGACTTTGATATGTTTCCCTTTTTATTATGAACTAAACCCCTAAATACCTGAGGGGGATGAAACCTAAGACGAATCTTGTTATTGTTATCTGAATTGTATGATAAATATTCAATTTGTTCTTAATTGTGTTTTTTAATTCTTGAGTTGATATTTCAGGATAATAATTGAAGTCGAAGGTGCTTATTCAAAGGAGCAAAAGTCCCTGTTTAAGAGTAAATCCAACACAATTAAGTGGAGTTGATCGCAATCCTAGACATAGGACGACGAAAATCTGCCGAATTAGTGTCAAATCTAATAGGGGGATCCATAGATCGAGTTAATGCAAAACTAGGGGTTTTAACTATAAAGAGATTTCAATTAATCAACTTAGGGTTAGTTCTTCTTATTCTCGACGGAGATATTATCAAAATTTAGGGATCTCTATGGATCAAGTCGAATGAAGAAATTGTCTAATTTAGAGTTAAATAACAAATGAAGTCTAGGTGGATTTTTCCTTGGGTATTGCCTTTATCATTCAGTTTTTCCCAAAATAATTCCCCAATTTACTCTTTGTCGCGTCCTCAGTTTAGTTTAGAATTAATTAGTTTAAACAAATCCCTTTTTATTTCTAGGCTAGATAATAGGAAGAAAGTTATTACTAGTACTTTTAGTTCCTTGGATTCGACATTTCAGTCTTGCCACTAACTATACTACTATTCGATACGTGCGTTAGTCTTTTATCATGATAATAGTTAGTTCATAGGTACAATCATTATTATTACTTTATCACAATCACGATCAAGTTTTTGGCGTCGTTGCTGGGGAATTAAGATATTAGGAACACTCTATTTCGATTACTTTAGCCATTTTTTACTTTTATTGCAATTTATTTTCTATTTTCATTTTTAGGTTTTACTAAAATTTTCTTTTTTCTCTGATGGGTATCTCTAGTTTATGACTAGAAGAAAGCTGTCAGGACCACTATTGTTTGATAGCGATTTAGAAGCCACAGTTCGCAGAAATCGGAGAGACATAAGGTGAAGCTTACAGTACCCAAAATAGGGACAAGAGAACGAACCCGAATCTACTGAAGATATGGAAGCAAATCAAAATAATCAGCTACCTCCTGTGGTAATCGCATATCCTGTGAATCAAAATCCTATTCCTCGTACTATGTATGATTATGTTAAGCCTAATTTAACTGGTACTAAATCTAGTATTGTTAGGTCTGCTATTGCTGCAAATAATTTTGAACTGAAACGAACACTATTCAAATGATTCAATAGATTGTCCAGTTTGATGGTTTACAGGATGAAGATCCTAACGCACACTTAGCTAACTTTTTAGAATTCTACGACACATTTAAAATCAATGGCATTTCTAATGACGCCATTCATCTTCGGTTATTTCCCTTCTCCTTGAGAAATAAAGCTAAACAGTGGTTAAACTCTCTACCACAAGGGTCTATCACTACTTAAAAACAAATAACTAAAAAGTTTTTACTTAAATATTTCCCACTGGCTAAAACGGAAAAGTTGAGGAATGATATCTCTTCTTTTGTGCAGATGGATCTAGAGACACTCTACGATGCTTGGGAGAGATTCAAGGATTTGTTGAGAAGGTGCCCTCATTATGGGTTACTTCTATGGTTACAGGTTCAAACTTTTCACAACAGTTTGAACCCTTCAACAAGACAGATGATCGATGCAGCCGCCCGTGGAACCATAAATAACAAAACACCCGAGGAGGCTTATGAGTTTATAGAGGAGATGTCACTGAATAATTATCAGTGGCAAATCATAAGGACAAAGCCACAAAAACCTGCCGGTGTTTTTAATGTTGACGCAGTCACAATGCTGTCAAATCAGGTAGAGCTCTTAAATAAAAAGATTGACGGTTTAATTGGCATTACGCAGGTACATCCAGTAATGAGGTGCGATTCAAATAGAAGAGGAATGTACAATACAGATTATTCATCCCATGACCCTAGCACAGAGAACAAACAAGCCAACTATATGGGTAACAATTCTAGATCTCAAAATAACCCTTGTAGTAACACTTATAATGCAGGTTGGAGGAACCACTCCAATTTCTCATAGGGAGGTCAAGGAAATCAAAGACCACCACCCCCTCCAAGCTTCCAACAACCACCTTACCAGCAAGAGAAAAAGTCGAACCTTGAGGAGATGTTCACAAAATTTATCTCCGTATCAGAAACCCATTTTCAAAATACCGAGACGACACTTAAAAATCAGCAAGCATCCATTCAAGGACTTGAAACTCAAATAGATCAGCTTGCTAAGCTGATCTCTGAACGACCACAAGGTGGTTTGCTGAGTAAGACTGAACCCAATCCTAGGGAGCATGTTAAAGCAGTCACATTAAGGAATGGGAAGAAACTAACTAAACCTGAAAAGAAGGTGCCACAAGAGCCTGACAAGGAGTATATCGAGGAGACCGAGCCTAAAGAAAAAGCCCCACCGGTCCTTAAGGAATACAAGCCACCCATCCCATACCCAGCAAAGTTAAAGAAAGACCACATGGATGCTTAATTCGGTAAATTTCTTAAACTTTTTAAACAGTTACATATTAACTTACCTTTTGTTGAAGCTATCTCGCAGATGTCCACGTATGCAAAGTTTTTAACAGAGCTTCTAACAAACAAAAGAAAGTTTGAAGAACTATCCACAGTGGAACTTAACGAGAAATGTTTAGTGATCCTTCAGAACAAATTGCCAACTAAACTGAAACATCCAGGAAGTTTTACTATTCCCTGTTTAATTGGTAGTCTAAATATTGAAAAGGCATTAGCAGATTTAGGCGTCAGTATTAACTTAATGCCTTATAAAATGTTCAAGCAGCTAGGTCTAGGGGAACCAAAACCTACTAGGATGAGTATTCAATTAGCCGATAGATCTGTTAAATATCCTAGGGGTATCATTGAGGATGTATTAGTTAAGGTTGATAAATTTATATTCCCTGTTGACTTTTTTGTGCTTGACATGGATAAGGATGTTGAAGTACCCTTAATCCTAGGACGTCCATTTTTAGCTACTGCTAGAGCTATTATTGATGTAGGGGATGGTAAACTAGTGCTTAGGGTAGGTGAGAAAGAAATTGTGTTTAAAATTTATGATGCCACGCAATTCTCTAGGAAACAAGATGATTCCTATTATTTTATTGATTCCATTGATTATTTTGTTCAAGACTCTTTTCAGGAAATCGCTTTTAAAGACACGTTGGAACTGTGTCTCGTTCAAAGTGGAGGAGAGGACGAGGTCACCACTGAGATGAAAAAGCTAATAATCAATTTAAACTCCAACGACCCATCCCCTAGACAAACCGATTATGAGGGTATTGAGATTAATGATGAACTAAGACAAAAGCCCTCTATTGACGAACCTCTCCAACTAGAATTGAAGTAATTACCCAAACATTTAGAATATGGATTTTTGGGAGACAATTCTACACTACCAGTAATTATTGCTTCAAACCTGCAACCCAAGGAAAAGGAGGAATTAATCCAAGCGTTAAGAGAACATAAAAGAGCCATAGCTTGGAAAATCTCTGACATTAATAGAATCAGCCCTTCTTTTTGCACCCATAAAATTTTGATGGAGGAGGAATATAAACCATGTGTGCAAGCTCAAAGGAGATTAAACCCCAACATGAAAGAAGTGGTCAAGGCTGAGGTAATTAAACTTCTAGATACTGGAATTATTTATCCTATTTCTGACAGTGCTTGGGTAAGTCTTGTGTAGGTTGTTCCTAAAAAAGGTGGCGTGACTGTTGTTGCCAATGAAAAGAACGAATTAATCCCTACAAGAACGGTAACAGGTTGGAGAGTTTGCATTGACTATAGGAAATTGAATGATGCCACTAGAAAAGATCACTTTCCATTGCCCTTCATTGATCAGATGTTTGAGAGACTGTCAGGACATATGTACTATTGCTTCTTGGATGGACTTTCTGGTTATTTCCAAATCCCGATAGCTCCTCAAGATCAAGAGAAAATGACATTCACTTGTCTATATGGTACATTTGCTTATCGTAGAATGCCCTTTGAATTATGTAATGCTCCTGGTACTTTTTAGCGTTGCATGCTAGCCATCTTTGACGAACTCGTGGAGGACATCATGAAGGTATTTATGGATAATTTCTTAGTATTCGGTAACTCTTTCCATCTTTGCCTTAAGAATTTAGAACGAGTTTTAATAAGGTGTGAGGAAACAAATGTTGTTCTCAATTGGAAAAAATGCCATAATATGGTTCGAAAAGGTATTGTCTTAGGACACAAGATTTCTAGTAAGGGGATAGAAGTTGATAAAGAAAAAGTTGAGACCATTGAAAAACTCCCTCCCCCTAGTTCAATTAAGGCAATTAGAAGCTTTTTAGGACATGTCGGTTTCTATAGAAGATTCATTAAAGATTTTTCTAAAATAGCTAAGCCTTTAACAAAATTACTAGAAAAAGATGTACCCTTCAATTTTGATCAAGAATGTTTAGAGGCATTTAACACCCTCAAAGAGAAACTTACTAATGCTCCGATTATAATTGCACCTGATTCGAATTTGCCCTTTGAGCTAATGTATGATGCAAGTGATTTTGCAGTAGGCACAGTTCTTGGACAGCGAAGGGACAAGCATTTTCAGCCAATCTACTATGCTAGCAAAACTCTAACAGCCGCACAAGAGAACTACACTGCCACAGAAAAAGTATTACTAGCTGTGGTTTTTGCGCTCGACAAATTTAAACCATATCTGATATTGTCGAAAGTCATTGTTTATACTGATCATTCCACTCTTCGTTATCTTTTAACTAAGTTCGATGCGAAACCTCGATTAATAAGATAGATTTTATTGTTGCAAAAATTTGATTTGGAAATATAAGATAAAAAAGAAGCTGAAAACTTGGCAGCCGATCACCTTTCCAGGCTTGAGAATCCACATCTTAGAGAACTTGATGAGGCCAAGATAAATGACTCTTTTTTCAAAGAACAACTCTTAGTCGTATCTGATTCTAAGATACCTTGGTTTGCTGACATTGCAAATTACGTAGCTACTAACATAATCCCAAAAGGGTTGACACATCAGCAGAAGAAGCGATTCTTTACTAATGTGAAAAACTACTTTTGGGAAGACCCTTTTCTTTTTTGTATATGTGTAGATCAAGTCATTCGAAGATGCGCCACAAAGACAGAAGTAAACAAAATCCTGGAACACTACCATTCAGGACCAACAAGAGGACATTACAGGGGAACTAAGACCACCCATAAAATACTCGAATCAAGTTTTTATTGGCCCACATTATACAAGGACGCCAACAGGTATGTTACTTCTTGTGACAGATGTCAACGAACAAGTAATATCTCTAAACGTGATGAAATGCCTCAAACATATATGCTTTCATGGAAAATATTCGATATATGGGGCATCGATTTCATGGGTCCGTTCCCTAGTTCATTTGGAAATAAATACATCTTAGTAGAAGTTGATTACATGTCTAAATGGGTAGAATCCCAAGCCTTACCTACTAATAATGCTAGAATGGTGGTAAGATTCCTTAAAAAACTCTTTTCTAGATTTGGAACCCCTAGAGCAATTATTAGTGATAGAGGAACTCATTTCTGTAATGTTCAGTTTGAAAAAGTCCTAAAGAAATATGGAGTGCACCATAGAATGGCTACCCCTTACCAACCCAAACCAGTAGACAAGTTGAAGTGGCTAATAGAGAAGTAAAATGCATCTTAGAGAAAACAGTAGAGTCAAATAAGAAGGATTGGGCGATGAAAGTAGATGATGCTTTATGGGTTTATAGAACTACATTTAAAACTCCGACAGGAACATCTCCCTATAGACTCATTTACAGGAAAAGTTGTCATTTACCATTTGAACTAGAACATAAGGCATTTTGGGCTATCAAATTTCTAAATCTCGATCCTAATCTTGCAAGTGAAAAGAGACTCATGCAGTTAAAGGAGTTGGATGAATGGCACTATAATGCATATGAGAACCCACACTTATACAAAGAAGCCACAAAGCGACGCCATGACGCTCGTCTAAAGCCACCCAAACAGTTTAAAGTTGGCGATCTTGTCTTGCTTTACAACTCGAAGCTTAGATTATTCCCTGAAAAGCTAAAATCAAGATGGTCAGGCCCATTCGTAGTTCAGAGTATTTTTCTCTACTGCATAGTTGAGGTAACACACCCAACTCACGGCACTTTCAAGGTAAACGGTCATCGACTCAAACTATATAATGGTGACAATTTTAAGAATGGTAGGGAGGAGCTTAGGCTCCACGAACCCTGGTAAAAGTGAAAGCAGGGTAAGTCGAGCTTAGACTCTAAATAAGCGCTTCCCGGGAGGTAACTCGAGCACTAACATTGTTGATTTCTTTAAACTCAATTCATAACATCTAAATAACTAACTAAGTCTTTAAAACGCATATTTTTTAGAGCCACACAGCCAGGCACACGGGCATGCCTAAGGCTGTGGCCACACCACGGATAGAAACATGGTCGTGCGACGCGGCCATGTGAAAACAGGGCAAAATTTTTTCCAAAACACGGGTTTCAAGAAATTGCCACAGTCGTGCGATATGGCCGTCGACAAACCTACCAAATCAACATGGGCGTGTACCACACTCGTGCCAATAGGCCGTGGTTGAAACTGAGAAATTAGCTCGGGTGTGTGACATGCCCGTGCCTATCACCCATGGCAAACTCATAATTCCACGAAACACACGAGCTAGACCTAGGGAACACGGGCGTGTACCACTCCCGTGTCCCTAATCCCCTATCTTAAACCACCCACTATTCACCACCGCCACCACCACCTCATGATTCATCTGCCAATAAAGACATTTGAATCCAGTTTTTTTATATATTTACTTTTAAATTATCTGCATTCTTAATTTTCCTTACTTTATATTTTTCCATTTCCTTGTAAATACTTTTATTTTGCACTTTATTTCTTATCGAGTAATACTCTAATTCTCCCCACAGTTGTGTTTATACTTTTGCCCTAGCCTCAGAATCAAGTTTCCACACTTCTAACTCAAGGATACCATCCAATCTTCAGGGAGTTTCATTTCTCCCCCTATCTTATGATTTTATGCTTATATTTTAAATATATCTACCTTTGTACATTGAGGGCAATGTACATCAAGGGCAATGTACATCGTAAGTGTGAGGGGGCTCACTTTCACTTTTTGCATTATTCTCAAATCCCTGAATTTTGTCTTGTCTTTCAAGTCACTTTCTCATATCACTATTAGAATGAATTCTGATTGATTTATGATTTTTATTAATATGTTTAGGATTAAGACATAGGTATTTATGCTTTGATTATTCGAACTTTAAGACATTAGAGAGTCAAGTATGATAACTTGAAATTCTTAAATTTTTTTCTAGGTTATTTCCCCAAATTTAGGTATTATCTTCAAATTTGAAATTTACAGGATTGACATCAAAAGCCATAATTTTAGTGAGATTTTTGAGCCTTTTGAGCATACATCCTTTGATGCTCACTTTTATTGTTGCTTTGAGTGAGTCAATATTGATTTGTTGTTCTAGAACTTGCTTCGATTATGCATGTCAAGACCACACCATTGATTTGATATGTCAAAATGATAAATGCATTAGGTTTAGCCCACTTACTCCATAAAAGCCTACCCTCATAATTAACCATTAGTGAACCCCCTTGAGCCTAACAAACCATTTATTGATTTACCCTTAATATTAACACATAAACTTGTTTTTGATTCTTTGAGAATTTCCCTCACTCTAATTTAATCCCCATTTTTGTCGAGATTGGAGTTGAATGATTATCTAGCTATGCTCTTCCCTTTATTAGTAAAGTTTAAATATTCGATTTGTTCTTAAAAAAAAACCAGCTGTAATTTAAAATGTTTAGCATATTATGTAATTATGTACTATGGATCTTAAATGATGTTATTCGTGAGGAAAAAGCTCAGATTTAATAATATATTTCAGTGATAGAGATTTTTCTAGTTAGGTGATTTTTTTAGTTTAATCTCGATTCTAACCCTCTTTTTCAGCTGGTAACCACACCCCTAACCAAAGCCCCGTTACAACCTTCTAAAGATCTTTTGATTGATGTATCATCTCAATTTATAGTGGTGGAGATTTGATTTTCATGCAAGCTTATGGTAATAACTTTTCATGTTGACTAATGAGTGTTTAATTTCTGAACCCTAAACACTTCGAGTGAATAGAGTGAATCTTTAGTGAGGATGTCAACTCTTGTTGATTTTGAATTCGAGGTAATTACTTAGAAGAGGGGAGAGTACCTATGTTTTCTGTGATAAAATTCTCAACTTAGATTGTTTGAGACTTTGATGTTCTTTTAGTTGAATTTTCGATGTATGATTACTCATGGATTGATTCGAAACATTATTGATAAGATTAATAAGTTGAAAAGAATGATTTTTAATTATGAGTTGAGGCTTTTTCTTGAGGACAAGCAAAGGCTTAAGTGCGGGGGTCTTTGATAAACTGTAATTTATACATGTTTTTACCCCATGCTTAGCATAATTTTGGATGAATTATCCCTTGAATTATGGAATTTGATGCTCCTAATGCTTTAAATTCATGTTTTATACTTAGGTGAGCATAGGAGAGTGAAAAGAGCAAGAAACAGGCCAAAAACAGTGAAAATTGGCCAGAGTGAGAAATCAACACGGTTTAGAGTTCCTCACACGGGTGCACCACACGCCCGCGCCACATTAGTAGACTTGAACACGGCCTGGGCTCGATTCACACTGGTGTGCCACACAGGCGTGTCCCTGTCGTGACGAATTTCAAATTCACGCGAAAAATGCTACTTAGGGGATAAGAAAGGTATTCTAGAGTCTATATAAACACCCTAGGATAGGACTTAAAGGGGAGAGCCCGACACACAGAGTGGAAGGTAGGGAACTACTCAAGGAAAGCCGATTGATCCATCTCAGAAGCAAGGATCTACATCAAGACTGAAGATCTCCCTTCAATCCTTTCAGGAGTTTTGGGTCTTCTTTATGTTTTGTTGTCTTCTTTACTTTGAGATGTTTTCCCTTTTTATTTTGAACTAAACCCTAAATACCTGAGGGGATGAAACCTAAGACGAATCTTGTTATTGTTATCTGAATTATATGATAAATATTTGATTTGTTCTTAATTGTGTTTTTTAATTCTTGAGTTGATATTTCAAGATATTAATTCAAGTCGAATGTGCTTATTTAGAGGAGCAAAAATCCCTGTTTAAGAGTAGATCTAACACAATTAAGCAGAGTGGATCGTAATCCTAGACATAAGATGACGAAAATCTGCCGGATTAAAGTCAAATCTAATAGGGGGATCCACAGATCGAGTTAATGCAAAACTAGGGGTTTTAATTAGAAAGAGATTTCAATTAATCAACCTAGAGTTAGTTGTTCTTATTCTCAACGGAGATATTAACATAATTTAGGGATCTCTACGGATCAAGTCGAATGAAGAAATCGTCTAATTCAGAGTTAAATAACAAGTGAAGTCTAGGTGGATTTTTCCTTGGGTATTGCCTTTATTATTCAATTTTTCCCAAAATAATTGCCCAATTTACTCTTTGTCGCGTCCTTAGTTTAGTTTAGAATTAATTACTTTAAACAAATCTCTCTTTATTTCTAGGCTAGATAATGGGAAGAAAGTTATTACTAGTACTTTTAGTTCCTTGGATTCGACATTTCAATCTTGCCACTAACTATACTACTATTCGATAGGTGCGCTTGCCTTTTATCGTGATAATAGTTAGTTCTTAGGTACGATCATTATTATTACTTCATCATAATCACGATCAATAATACAGAATTTAACTCACCATATTTCCATAAAATAGTTAAGTAAATATAGCATATCTCAACCAATTTGGCCAAAAGCCTAAACACATTATCACCAACATATTAGCCATGAAAATCACATATAAGATCCAACACACTTGGTTGAATTCATCAAATAACCAGATTTCATGTTTTTCATATAAATACCAATAATAGTTCATATCAAACTCATATAATCTTGTAACAGAACTGTGCCCGTTGAACCATTTAGAATATCATTGGATATACAGGTAGTACATACGAGGTGTACTGAACAATAACCTGTCAATTCATATTCATGTATACTCATACGAGATGTAAACAATAATCTTTTCCGAGTTGAATAATGGGACGCTCATGTGAGTTTAATAACGGGAAGCTCATGCGAGCTGAATATCGGGAAGCTCATACGAGTTATGGTGTGTCCGCACCACATGTAGGACCCCAACCAAATCGGTAACCTTAATGACATGTCATTTGCATCCTATGAATTCTTACGGTTCAAACGAGACTTGGTAATTGTCGGATATACAACCGGTATTTATTCATGGAAATTATACAATTCACAAACAATAATTCAATTTAACACATATAAATGGACAATTTAATTACACGAACTTACTTCGACGAGTTTACGTAGATACGAAGGTGACTAATCTGATATTTTTCCTTTGCCTCGGTCGAACTCCGTACTAGGTCTAACTGGATCCATACGAATGAATTTAAATCAATTCAATATAATTCATATTCAATTTAGTCCAACACATATTTTTGGAAAAATTACAATTTTGTCCATATACTTTTAATTCATTGCAATTTAGTCCTTAGGCTCAGAAAATAAAATTCATACAATTTAATCTTTACTCAAGCCTAGCTGATTTTTATACCTATTAATAGCAGCCCATATATTTCATAAACTTCACAAAATTTACCATAAATTTATCATCTTTTCAATTTAATCCTTAATTGATAATTTCATCAAAATTCTCTTTACAAAAGTTGTTTATCTAACAACAACCTTTCATTTTCTATCATAAAACTTCAAAATTTAAGGATACTCATCAATGGAAAAACCCTAATACTTTAACGGTTTTGTAAATTAATCTCAAGCTAGTTAGATTAAGTTATTACGATCTCGAAAACATAGAAATCATAAAAAAGGGGACAAAAATACATACCTAATTGAGCAAAATAAGCTTGATAATATTTCAAGCTTCCATGGCTAGGTTTTTTTCTTCTTTTTTTTTGGTGGATAATGATGAGAACAGATTATTTTATTTTTATTTATTTTAACTTAAATCACTAATTTCCAAAATTAACCTTAATAATTCATTAAATTTCCAATGATGACTATTCATTCTTATTCACTAAGCATTTTAATGGTCTAATTACAATATAAGGACCTCCAATTTAAAATTCTATAGCTATTTAATGCTTTTAGCTATTAGAACTCAACTTTTGCACTTAATGCAATTTAGTCCTTTTTATCAAATTAGGTATGTAAACGGTAAAATTTCTTAACAAATTTTTATACGGTATTTCTATCATATTGTAGACCATATAACAATAATAAAAATAATTTTTTTTTACTTTAGATTTGTGGCCCTGAAACCACTGTTTCGATTTTACTGAAAACAAATTGTTAGAAGTACTATACAGAGAGCACAAATGTGCTAAATGAAGAGCACTAATGTGCTAATAATCAGAGAGCGCGCTAAGGTCCCTTAATGGCATGCCACTAATATCTTAGTAGTTCTAAATTTCATCCACTTGGGCATTAAAGCTGAATTTCATACATTTAAATACTATACATAAGTATTTCAGAAAATATTTCACATTTCTCTATCATCTACAATTTAGTCCCCATTTCACAAATCACAAATATCACACCTTTTTCACACATATACTTTTACCACAACATCATTACTTAGTGTTCAAACAAACATACCATTTCATATTCTCCGCCTATAATTTTCTTTACAAATTTCATAATTTCATAATCTAATCCCCTTTTTATTATCTATTTACAAATATAAATATATATTTTACATTTCTATTCTAAGTAATTCCATATTATAATATAAGCATTTAAATAAAAATAATTTAAAATCTTGTAGTACTTACAACAAAAATTGAGATGAAATATCATCTTCTTCCTTCACTCCTTAGCCTTCTTTTTCCCTTTTCCTTCAATTAGGTCCCCTCATTTCTTTTCTTTCTCTTTAATTTTCATAACAAACATATAACATTTATATGTTAAAAACCACAATCAAGTGACTTTCCTACACTATTTAATATAAATAAACATGTTTGGCATGATAATTTCATCATCTCTTACCTTAGTTCTTTGAAGATCTAAAACCCTAACTCGTGCTTTTCTCTTTTTTAACTCATCTATGGAAGTTTTCTCATGAGACTAAGATGTTCACTAGCCTTCTCTTTAGTTCTTACTAAAGAAATGTCAAAGAAAAATGAACGTTTGAAGCTTGAATGGTTCAACAATGGAGGAAGGACATGAAGGGAAATAAAAAAAAAGTTGGATGGAACTTGAGGGGAAGAAGTGACGGTTTGGCTTGGTGAAAAGATGATATCTTTTCATCTTTTCTCCCACTTTCTACACCATTCTACTAAAATATCTCACATTTTTAATTAAAATAGTCAAATTGCTAATAAGCCCTCTAGCCATTCATCTTTACACTTTTACCCATCATTATTACACCTAATAAATATCTACTTGGCTAATTACCACTTTGTCCTTCCTCATCTTTCATATTTCCTAGGATGACTCATACAACACTTTGGTTAAATTTCTTCTTGATCATTCCTTCCTTTTCTCTACTACTATGTATCTCCTAACTTATTATTTTTCCTGCTTTTGCCACAATAAATTCTCTATTCTTTCAATTAAGTCAATGTATCTATTTAAAATTTTCTTCCCTAAGGAGTACTTTCTAATTTCTTATTGGATTTAAATACTTCCTAATTTAACACTCAAAATTCTTATTTATTATATTTCAAAAATTTTGTACTAATTCTTGACCCAATCCATCATTGTTCCTAACCCCGACTTAAAACGCGGATGTTGCAATATGCATTGAAATAATTTGAATATATGTGGTAAATAATAGTTGAAAGAGGATTATAAAATGATCTAAAATACCTATTTGTGTTTTTATAGAAGAATCGTGATTGAAGTTTGTTATGATTATTGTTGAAAATCCTAAAGAGATAAAATTTTCCCCCACTCATGACTTTCAAAAGAATGGTGATATAAATGCTTAGCAAATACATTCAAATAGTCATTTGCTAGTATTCAAGATTGAATACGTAGAATATGAGAAAGTATGTGATATTGTCATGAGGGGACGTAAATACACGCTGTATTTTTTTTTCTCTTAACTGAGGCTTTGTCCCATTGAGTTTTCTTAGTAAGGTTTTTAATGAGGCAGTATATTATGTGTATTATAGATATGTGTACTATTTTTCCTTCATTAAGATTTTTTTCCCATAGGGTTTTTATCTTAGTAAGGTTTTAACAAGACACGTTATCTACCAGTGGACATCCAATGGGGAGTGTTATGAATATCTTATTAAGTGGATGTCCATCAAGACCAAGATAAGTTTTGATGTACTTTAAATTCTAATAGTCATTAGAAGTGGATCTCTACTTCATTTATATTTCTTATGCCTATAAATATAGATTTTGAATAAATTTTTTAAATATTCCGATTGATCAATAAAATACAGTCTCTTTTGCTCTCCCATTTTCTTAATTATTTACTCTGTCTATTTATTTTATAACAATAATGACTTTTATAATATTAGAAATTTGTATCTCAAATATTTAAAAGATAGATCTTCATATGATTCTTACTCTTTAGCTTTCATTGTTTTGATGGGTGCAAAATTTATATAAATAAATTAACTATATTATCAAAACATTATATTTTCAATTTTAAAATAAATTATTTGTACATCTTTCTTATAGTAATATTTGTCTATATATGAACTATTTTTGTGCATTTTCTTTGCATATAATAAAAGAGCCTAATATTTTAGAACACCATGGAAAAAAATAATCACAATTTTATTAAAGTATTAAATATTCAATAATACTAAAAATATCATATATCAAACAATAATAAAAAGTTAATCATGAAAAATATTTTTTTCCAGCAAATAATACAATAAATTTATCATTTTTACATGTTCTATTATAAAATTATTTGAGGTATAAAAAATTCTACGAAGGCACTGCATAACAATTTTTTTTTTTGTAATTAATACAAATTCAAGATAGAGGCGTTTGATAAACGCGGTAGTGAAGGGGCGATATTGGGTGAAGCAAATGAGAATAAAGGATAGAAAGATTTTTGTGTTTTGAACCATGGTACTGGTACCGTATTGGTACAAATATCAGTCGGTAAATATCATTTCGTTTCTCAACTGGTATTAAATAGTATAAGTTTCATTATGGTTAATATTTTGGTACGTTTTGACTGTTCTAATATATTTTAACTCGTTTTAGTTAATATCGATTTGTATTGGTCTATACTGATTGGTACAACATTTTAGAGTTTTTTATTTAAATAATATTTAAAAAATAATTAATTACGAAAAAGGTATAGAAAACAGAATAATTACAAAATAGACATTTGCAACAATGTTTTGACGATACCGTCTAACATATTGGCGGCATCAAAATAAAATGTAATGATCTAAAAAATCTAAGGACCTTACATGAAATTTCTCATTTTAATTAGGTGTTGAAAAAACACTTCAAAGGGTGCTGCTTGACAGTATGGCGGCACCAAACTTTAAAAAGATAAATTGCACCCTAAACCCCGTTATTTATTATCATTTGTTATCCTCTTTTAACACTAAAAATAGATTGACCTCTTATCAATTAGTCTAAAAAGTTTTCTACCAAAAAGTATTTTTGTAAATAAGCCGATTCTAACTGGAAATAAATTTTATTTATTTTTAAAAAAATATTTGTAATTTTATTATCAATTTGATTTACAAATACGGTATAAAATTATAATTATAAAAGCTTTAGAAAAATCTTATTATGTATAAATTATAATTATTAGTTAAATTTATAGTTTCCAAATATAACGAGAGCAAAAGAAAATTACTATAAATACCATTAATTGTTATGTCAAACATAATTTGAACAATAAAAATATTTTTTAAAAATAAATAAAATTTATTTCGAGTTGGAATCAACTTACTTACAAAAATACTTTTTGGTAAAAAAACATTTTAAATTAATTGATAAGAGGTCAATCTAATTTTGGTGTTAAAAGAGAATAAAAATTAATAATAAATAAGAGGTTTAGGGTGCAATTTACCCTTTTAAAATTTGGTGCCGCCATAATGTTTGGTAGCACCCTTGAACCGTCTTTTCAACTACCAATTAAAAAGGAAAATTTCAATATAAGGCCCTTGAAGTTTTTAGATCATCACATTTTAGTCTGGTGTCGCCAATATGTCAGGCGGCACCGTCAGAATACTGTAGCAAATGCCTATTTTCGTAATTATTTTGTTTTTTGTACCTTTTTCGTAATTAATTATTTTTTTATATTATTTAGGTAAAAAACACGGTAGTGAAGGGATGGTGTTGGGTGAAGCAAATGAGAATAAATGATAGAAAGATTTGTATGTTTTGAACCATGGTAGTTGGTACCATACTAGTACAAGTTATATCAGTTAGTAAATATCATTTCGTTTCTCAACTGGTATCAAGTAGTGTAGGTTGTGTTATGGTTAAGATTTCGGTACGTTTCGGCCGTTTTGATGTATTTTGGCTCGTTTCAGTCAATATCAACTTATACCGGTCCATACTGGTTAGTACAATATTTTTTTATTTTAAACTTAAGTTTTATTTTTTTTATCTTAAACATTTTAATTTTTATAATTACATTTAAAATTAAACTATAATTATTTAATTAAATTATTGAGTATAATTACTAATTTTAAAATTTATATTTGCATATAAATATATTTATATGTATGTAATTGAAATATATTTTCAAGTTTATTTAATATATAATTTATTAAGAAATTAAAAATTAAATTATATATATGTGTGTGCGAAAAATTGAAATTGTAACCAAAACAATATATCAATATCAGGATAAAAATGGTATGCCTATTGGTATTTAATATATTGTTTCCAGCAGACAGTGAATCAAGAGAGAAAAAAAATCATTTTTTTATTAACATTAGATTGAAAATTTTAAAATGAATTTTAAAATTCAAAATTTATCTCGTATGGAATTGAGTTGGAATATGTTAAAATCCAAATCAATTTTTTACTGGATATCCTTTGGATTTGAAATTTCATATATTTTAACAAATATGTAGTATGGGAACTAAAATTTAGATTTCAAAATTTTAAATTTGACGTATATGACTCGTAAATTTATAATTTTTAAATTTGAGTTAATCAAAATAATTGTTTAAAAATATTAATTTTAGATTTAAATTTAAACTAAATTTAAGTTTTAAAATTTATTTATATTTAGCAATAATATATTATAACAATAATATATACATTAAATTAATCTCAAGCGTAAAAAACTGATAATTTAAGATTTAAATTTAAATAACTAAAAATTCTAATGGTATATAGTGTTGCTTAATTTATTAGTCAACTATTGCAGTTAAAGTGATGTTAAAAAATTTATTGTTTTTTTGGGATTTTAATATGGTGCATTTGGAAGTATCGGAACCTTTATGTTTTTCATAGTTTATCTTGGAATGTTGATACAATTATTAAAGTTTCTCTAAGTTGGGCAATACAATTTACTTCTATGAAGATTTCGAGTACAATCAAGCCTTCAAGAAAGCTCACTGCTCCTTTGCCTCACAGTTGGGTAAGCATGAATATAGATGGTTCGGTTAGAGCAGACGATGGGTTTGCTGCAACTGGAGGGATTCGGCTAAATCATAAAGGGAGATGGATTAATAGTTTTACTAGGTATTTGGGTAATTGTGCTATCCTAGATTCTGAGTTTTAGGGCATTCTTGATGAGTTGAAACTCGCACTTGATTGGAGATTTGAAAGAGTATTAATTCAAACAAATAATCTTGAAGCAATCAATACAATCAAGATAGGGATTGAGAGAACTCCAATTCCGCCTTGGTAAGAAGAATTCATTTTTTATTAAAGTTCTTGCGTTAATGGAGAATTTAGTATATTCCTCGAGAAGAAAATAAAATTGCAGATAAAATTGTTAAGATAACTTATCACAAAAGAACTAAGTTAAGATTGATAGAAGATTCCCATCCGATGTATTATACTTAATGTTTATCTTTTAATTTGTATTTCTTAGAAAAAAAACTATTGAAATTAAAATGATAGTGATATTAAGAACAGAAAAAGAAAAACCTTTGTTTTTACAATTAATCTTAGATTTTGAAACTTTCAAAATTTTAAATTCAAATTTTAATTTAAATTGAAATCAGATTGGATTTAATCAAATTCAAACCCATTAAAAATCAAACCCTTTTTTTTTTTTCATGTTGAAAATCAAATTCAAATTTTTGACCCATTCATATTTCCAAACCAAACATGCATATGAATTCATTAAATCTATAAACACATAATAAATTGTTTATCTCTCTAATTTTATAAAAAAATTATTTTAGTCTTTTATTTAATTTTGTCTTTTTCACCTATTGAACTTATATTTTTTATGAAATCATTTCAAAATAGATGGAAAAGTTAATGATTGTTAACTTTACTAACACCGCAACCCACATGTATGTCACATTAGTAATTAATTAATTTTTTAAATTTTAAAAAATTAAGTAATTATTGACATGAAATCCACATGTGTAACATGTTAACAAAATTAACAAACCTTAACTTTTTCATCTATTTTGAGATAATTTGATAAATAATATAAATTTAAAAACTAAAAAAATAAAAAAAATTAAATAGAATTGTTTTATAAAGTTGAAAGAATAAATAAATATTATCTTACAATTTCAACAATTTCACATACAAGGGTTTGAATAGTTTTCATACTGGGTAGTTTCTTTATTGCTGCTTGTTGAAATGGACAAACTGCCATTTGTTCTTTTTCTTTTTCTTTTCTCAATATGTATTGGAACGATATCTTGGCCACGTTCAGAATTGCCTACAATGCCAAATCACACGTTCTCATTTCGTTTTTATTGGCATAATCAATTTTTCAGCTCTCCAACTTAAAAGGAAAAAAAAAAAACACTTTGAATTTCTACTTTTTTTTGCCATGATATCTTAAAATAGGTGAAAAATTAATATTTATTAATTTTGTTAATATGGCATACGTATAAATTGTCACATAGATAATATATTAGCATTAAATTAATTTTTTAAATTATAGAAAAAATAATTTTTTATAATTTTTATACTTTTTAATGATTTTTAATTTTTAAAAATTATTTTTATATATTTTTTATTTTTAAAATTTTTAAAAAAATTAATTAAATGTTGACGTGCCATTCGCGTGTATACAGAATCAACAAAATTAAAAGATGTGTTGTAAAATAAAGAGAGATGGGGAGAATAAAGAACAAAGAAAATATGAAAGCAACAAAGAATATACTTTATTAATCAAAAGGGGTAGTTACAATGCTTCATCAGAATCTCCATTTAAGGCATAAGAAGTATAAAAGAAGTAGAGATTTAATTCTAATAAGTATTAGAATTTAAAATATACCAAAACTTTATCTTGATCATGATGGACATCCACTTAATAAGATATTCATAACACTCCCCCTCATATGTCCATTGGTAGATAATGTACCTCATTAAAACCTTATTAGGAAAAACCTTGTAGGATAAAAACCTAACGAGGGAAACAGAGTACACAATCTATAATACGCATAATATGTTACCTCATTAAAAACCTTACTAGGAAAACCTAATGGGACAAAACCTCGATTAAGGGGAAAAGAGTGCAACGCGTATTTACTCCCCTTCATGAAAACATCACATACTTTCTCATATACTACGTATTCAATCTTGAATACTAGTTTTTCAAATGACTATTTGAATGTATTTGCTAAGCATTTATATTTCCATTCTTTTAAAAGTCATGAGTAAGGGAAATTTGGGGAAATATATTTTGATTTCTTCAGGAGATTCAACAATAATCATAGCAAATTTTAATCATAATTCTTATACAAAAACACAAATAGGTATTTTGGATCATTTTAAAATCCTCCTTCAACTACTCAAATTTACCACATATGTAAAAATTATTTTAGTTCATATAAATGAATAATTTCCCAAGAATTTCAATATGCTTCTAGCATTCTAATTCCTTTAAGGATTTTAATATAAACTTTACTATATAGTGATTTATAAAGATTGAAACAACAGCCATTAGACGCAAGTTAAATCTTTTATGAATTATCAATTTAATAATATATCTAAAGGTTATTGCATCCGCCATAAAAAAAATATTATATCCTTTCATAATCAATACCAGTGCTTAGCGGAAAACTTTGTATTTTTATTCTGCTTTTGCAAAACTACTTTATTTGCACCCTCATTTGCTTTATACCTTTAGATTTGGACTACTGGTCCAAAAACTTCACGAATTTAATTGTACTTGAGTTGCGTCTTTCTAATTTGATCAATTTATTCAATATCTATATTTCTCAATAGATTTATTCAAGATCTTCCTTTTATTTCATTATTTCAATAATAATATTGCATGCAAAATCATTATTTACCACTTTAATTATTCGATTCCACATTTTCTCGAATTAACATAACTTATCGAGATCTCTTATTTTTATTACTTTAAAATTCAGTTTCAGGTACCTGAATCTCTTCTGAAGTTTTACTTATTAGTTATGTCTTAAGTCTCTTCTGGAGAACCCGTCTCCACTATATGACCATCTAGAATAATTTTCATCTTTGGAACTGATCAATCTATTATTTATTCTAACTGATTGTCCTACTGGGACTTTGATTCAAATTATAATATTAGATGGTATATAACATTTGGTTATTCTCATTAAGGTTGTAAATATATCTAACAGTTAACTTGTAATGAGTTATCCTTATTGAACTTCTGGTTCAATTACCCTCCCCCTAACTCATTACAAGTTATTGTTTCTCTCCCCCTAATGTTGGGAAAACTGACAACTCATGTCACAATTAAATCTCGAATTAATTGCTTAAAAATATTATAAGGAGACTCATATAAATATACATTCTCAATCTCTTATATGACTTGTGCATTGTGGTGGAGTAGTTGGAACATATACCGCACATCCAAAAATTGTAAGATGGGAAATATTTGGCTCTTGACCAAAAATCAATTGTAATGGGGAGTATTTATAATTTATAGGCTTGATGCGTATATCATGTAAATCAATACAAGCATGAATCTTATGTTGAAATAGAAAGTTTTGTTCTCATAAATAACAGTTTAGCTATTAGTTTGAGGCCTTTGATAAACAATTCAGCTAAATCATTTTGTGTGTGAACATGAGTTATAGGATGTTCAACTTTTATCCCAATTGACATGCAATAATCATTAAAAACTTGGGATGTAACTCACTAATATTAGCAAGATGAATTGTTTTAATTGCATAATCTAAAATTAATCATTTAAACAAACAATCTCGCAAATGACAAGTTACGAGTTGATAACGCATGTGATTATTTTGTAGATGCATTTACCAAAATCATATAATATCAAAACCATCCACATGGTGGATGAATGAGCCCATATTCATTTTAGAAATACAAGACATTAAATCTCAACTTTAGCTAGTGAGTTTCTAAGAACCAATTTTTATTGAGAACAAGCAACAAATGAGAATTCTTTAAATTAAAGAATCTTCTGGTTCTTTAACGGATGTCCATATGAATTCTCAATTAATTTTCGTATCATATATGATCCAAGATGGTCTAACTGGTCACGCCAAGTAATAAACATATTTGTATCAATAAACTTCTAGTTTACTTTAACATGTGTTTCAATTGTACTAAATTGTAACAAATTGATAATTTTATTATCATTCCTTTTAATTTGTATCCACATATAAGTACTATTGTGGCATTTACTACTGGAAATGTCTAAATCAATGTAAAGTCCATAATGCCACCAAGCCAATAAATATAATTTCTAAATAATTATATGCAATATTCGCTTTAGGGAATATGCCAAAATCTTCAAATGCTCAAAAATCTATTAATAGCAAACTTTGAGAGTGGATCTTATTTTCCAAGTGTACAATAGGTACATAACCAATGATCTTTCATACATAAGTTTTCTCTCTTGTAAGTTCTCATCAGTAATATTTTACCATGTAATCTTAATTGAGAATTTATTTTGAATACTGTAAAGTTATACTCACAGTTTTAAAAACTTGCAACTTTAGGTGCATCAACCATAACGAGCTTTAGATAGAATTGTCATATTCTATTACTCATGAATAGATCTTTCACAGTCAAATATTTTGCTTTCAACCCTTTAATAGAGATGATGACAAAAGAATATCATAAAGATTATAAATTAATAACTCAATCCCTTTTTTTCATTCATATGAAATATAATATTTTCCTCATTCACAATCTCAATATGAGATCCATTACAAATAACTTTTAAAAGTAACACATTAACCATCACAAATTTTGTACTTTTTAGATAGTGATTTATTAGCTATTCTGGAGATTTCAACTAATTTTATATTATCAAATACTGGAATAATATTTGTTTGTTTCATTACCAAATAAGATAAATATTTTCTATTTGTAATCATAGAATTCATTACTACATTTTCTTATCATTCCTTAAAGAATATTAACATAAACAAAATATGTAGCACTCCTAACCCGTATCCATTGCCGGAACAGGGTTACGAGGCATTACCAAAATTTATGGCACATTTACAGATATTTCAAGTCAAATACTATTCATTTTTCGAGATTAGTTATAATGTCCCTTAAATGGACCCTCAAGGCACTAAACATATATTCGAATTAAATCGGGACTGAATTGGAATCTCAGGAAATTTTTCGCAAAATTTTAAAATTTTGCTTAAGTTCAAGGGTCACACGTCCGTGTGGTAAGGGACACACCTGTGTGGTCCCACGGACAAGTGACATGCCCACAGGCCGTGTGGTGGCACACGACCCTGTCCTCAACCCGTGTAACTCTCTGACTTATAACCCATGAAATTGAAGTCACACGGTCAAGTCAAACGCCCGTGTGCTAGGCCGTGTAGTTAATTTAGTTTTTGAAAATTAGGTGCAGGTTTCCCACAGCCAAGTGACACCTGTGTTCTAGGTCGTGTACCTCACATGGCTGAGACACACACCCATGTCTCTGCCCGTGTGCTCAATTATGAGCATTTTGTTTCTCAATGTTAAAGATGCAGAGGACACAAGGCCAAGCCACATGCCCATGTATTAGGCCATGTGTCACACACGGTCAAGATACACGCTCGTGTGTCTACCCGTGTGGACAAAAAAAGGCTATTTCCCAAGCCTTATTTCTCACCTAATTTCATCATCCACCTGCACCAACTTTTACCAATATCAATCAACCAATTCAAACATTATATTCAAGCCAATTTAGACATCTAATATGATGCATTATCATATACACACTAATCAACCACACCAAATACATATGTGTACATCATAACATAACTTTATGAACATACCAAACTCAAGTCATTACTAGCTACTTCAATGGCTAGATTACAAGCATCCATTTCAACACTAACTATGATCATTTTAGCTTATACATGCCATTATACCAAAATAAAACTTCTATTTTTACCAAAATAATTCGGAAGATAGTACGATGATACTCCGATCGATCTCTAACCTTCTCGAGCTTACGAGCTCTATAAAACAGAAAAAGAAAACCTAGTAAGCAATTAATGCTTAGTAAGTTCATATGACAGAAATCTAACTTACCATATATTTTCGTTAAATTAAAACATTCAAGTATGCATCCAAACACTTTGGCCATAAGCCTAAAACACAATCTTAACAAATTGAGTTAGTCAAGTAAATTCATATAATTTTATTAACATAGTTAAGCTCATCATGTAATGATTCCCATATTCATACAATTTCCATATTACATGTTCGTCTCCATGACAAACCATTTCAAGTTTAGTTTCTCATATCAGAATTATGCTCGTTGAATTTATTAGAAATATCAATGGATACTCTCATGTAGTACACTTAAAGTGTACAAAACTCTCGAGCCACTTATCAAATTATTCAGGTAAATCGTGTAACATGTATCATGAAGCTTATCTGGGCTAATCAAGTTTGCTCATAAGAGCAATATATCATGTATCATGAAGTTCATACAGAACTTTTAGTTCACAAAGAACTTTTATCCGAGAAAGTCGTGTAATAAAAGCACTGGATAGCCATATATCATGAAGTTCACGCGAGTCATGTCAGGATGCTTACACAGAGCTGTGTTTGTGTCTGCAACATATGCAAGATCACAACCGATCAATTATCATTATGCTCACAAAGAGCCAAGTTTGTGTCCGCAACATATGCAGGATCATAATTGGGCAAGTCGCGTTCTCATTTGAGCTAAATCCTGTCTGCAACACATGCAGAATCATGTTCAATACGTAGCCATCGAATTTCCTTATTCAAACATGACTTATCCTTTTCACAAGCATTTTCAAGTATTTGACTAATTTTGTACATTTAATATTGCCATAATATTCACACAATATAGCATGCAATTTAAACATATTAATATTCATGATTAGGTTACATGAACCTACCTTGATATTTGTTTGCACTTGAAATCTACTAATCCGAAATCTTTTCTTTTACTAGATTTAACGTTGTATGAGTTTTTCAGATCTATATTAATAAATTTAATCATCAATTTCATTCAATTCATATTCAATTGAATTCAATTTACTCCCTTGGCAAAATTACTATTTCACCCTTAGACTTTTCATTAATTTCAATTTCGTCCCTAAGCTCAGAAAATAAAATCCTCACAATTTAATCCTTATTACAAGCCTAACCAAAAATTTCATGTATCATTTACAGCACTTATATTTCACAAATTTCAGAATTTTTTCATGAATTTTACAATTTTACAATTTAGTCCCTAAATCATGTTTTCATCAAAATTGTCTTTCTAAAAGTTGTTTATCTACTAACAACCTTTCATTTTCTACCATGAATTTCAAATTTTCAGCATGTTCATCCATGGCACGAACTCTATACTTTGATAACTTTTCAAATTAATCCCTGAATTAGATAGATTAAGTTATCTCAATTTCAAAAATATAAAAATTACTAAAAACGAGACTTGAATACTTACCTAATTAAGCTTGATTAGTTTTCTCCTTCTCTCCTAGGGTTTCCATGTAATTTGGGGAAGAAGATGATATAAAATGATGATATCCACATTTTAATTTAATTATCATCTTTTAAATTCCCCAATTTCCAATTTAATCATTTTCTTTTTCTAATTTTCCATGGATGACTCATCCTTAAATATCTACTAACTTTTCTTAATGGTTTAATTACCATATATGGACCTCAAGTTTTGAATTCTATAGCTATTTAATCCTTTTAGCTTCTATAATTCAACTTTCACATTTTATGCAATTTGGTCCTTTCTCTAATTATTCACATAATCGGTAAATTTTCCTATCGAAATTTTCATGCAACTTTCTTATCATATTATAGACCATGCAATAATGTTAAAATAAATTTTCTTTCTAACTTGGATTTGTGGTCACAAAACCACTATTCTGATTTCATTGAAAGTGGGTTGGTACAACTCTCCCCCTTAAGGATTTTTGTCCTCGAAAATCTTACCAGTAAAAAGGTTTGGATATTACTTTCTCATGTCGTCTTCTGGTTCCCAAGTAGCCTCTTCAATCACGTGTCTTTGCCAAAGAACTTCCACTAAAGCTACCTTTTTATTTCTTAACTCATTTGTTTCTTTTGCCAGAATTCTGATAGGTTCTTTACTGTAAGTTATATCAAGCTAAACCTCAACTTCTGTCAGAGAAATGACATGTGAAGGATCTAACCGATATCGTCATAACATGGACACATGAAAAATATTGTGAATTTTATCAAGCTCTGGCGGTAATGCCAACCGATATGCAACAGGTCTAATTCTTTCAGTAATTTCATAAGGCCCGATAAACCGTGGACTCAACTTTCCTTTACGACCAAATCGAAGAATTTTCTTCCAAGGTGAAACATTCAAGAATACCTTGTCGCCAACCTGAAATTCAATCTCTTTTCGCTTCAGATCGGCATAAGACTTTTAACGATCATAGGCTACTTTGGTAACGCCCCAAAATTTTTATTTCTATTTTTGTGAACGAGTTACATAAATATCTATTCATTTCAGTGGTTAAGTGTTCTAAGTGTGTCTGTGAGATCCCAAGTTCAAGTCTTATCTTGGGAAAATTTTGGTATTTTTCTGAATAAAGCTTTAACCCTGCTTAAAGGGCTTAAGTTTAATTATTGGTTGGTAGTTAACAGAATAGGTTTGTTGGTATGGTGGTTAAGTGGTGTGTTAATATGATGGAGGTTTAGAGTTCGAAACCCTACGCAAGCGAGGGAATTATTTTTGGTAGTCGTGTTGGAGTTTTAAGTAAAGTTAAATGCTGAGTAGTTGAGGGATAGTGGGAATTGTGGGAGGTTATTAGGAAATCTGATTGGGGATTCTTTTCTTTTCTTTTTCCTAAAATTTTCCTATCATTCTTTCCTTTTTCCTACCTGCCAAAATCTCTTATTGGTTTTCCTTTTCCTTTTTGCCTCCATTCATTTTCTATCTCCGGTCCTGTATTGCTCAAATCGATTAAACGTGCTAGTTTGATAAGTGTCCTCATTTTTTCCATCGTGGATCGATAACGATTGTTTAGTAACATGTCTCTTCTTCTGTTAATGGCGTAGGAAGAGGCGGTAGGTAGTAGATTGCGTATCTCGTGTTTTAACATTTTTAAACGGATGGTTATCGTTGGCGGTAAGTGAGGTGTCTGTTCGTTCTTGGTTGTCGAATTCGCTTATAAATCAGTTAAATTGATGTTGAGTATCTTGATTTTAGGCATTGGAGTTCTCAGAAGTGTTTTTGCAGCGAATTAAAACCAGGTGTGTACCCGATTACACAAACAACGAGGTTTCGATAAAAGCTAAAAACCTCACTGTCGACACCACACAGGTGTGTGGTCACCCGTGTGGTAGGTCGTGTACCCTCACACGAGCGTGTAATCGATGAGGCCAGGCCGTGCGTAAAGGACACTACCGTGTGATGGCCAGGCAGGCCGTGTGTGACACACGGGTTGGACTGAATTAGGTCGTGTGAGCCACACGGGCGTGTGGGTCCACACGGGTAGTCCACACGGAAGTGTGGAATCTTGGGCCAGGCCTTGTGATCCATACAATCAAGGTCAAATTGGGTCGTATGGGCCACACGAGTGTGTGGGCCTACACGGGCAGGCTACATGGGCGTGTGAGCCATTTTTACTGAAATGTTGTTAAGGTTGCATGGGTCGCCTAAGTCGACTGTGAACCTACTGTAGGGTCGATAAGCACTACTTAGACCCCTAGATAACTGAAATTAATTGCGTGATTAATGTACTGAGCATGTTATTATTATGCATGTGTACTAATCTGAATGTATGTATTGTTAATTGTGAACATAGCATATCATGTATTGTATGTTGCATTACATGGGGTTAGGATGATGATATTGGAGGAAGTGTACTGAAAGGCTTTAAGCCTATTTACTAGCAGCTCCGCTGCATTTTATACTGAGAGGCTCTTTAGCCTATTGACTGGCAACTTAGTTGCATTATAATGATATGTGCCGCATTCGGTACAACTTGTAAGTGTAGGGATGGGTGGGTGTTTTAAACCCCATAATAAGTGTAGGGATGGATGGAGATGGCATATTAGAGGCTAGTGGGTAGGATTCTACATTCTATTCACTGCATACATGACTATTACTGAGATGGGCTAAGGCCCCAACGCATATCTGTTACTGTACTGAATGGGCTAAGTCCCAAACTGCTACTGATACTGCAATGGGCTTAGGCCCCAGATTGTACTCACTTTTATTGTGATTATCTGTATGTTTGTTTTCTGTGGGGATTACACACTAAGTTTACGTAAGCTCACCCCTTCTGTCTTATCTGTACAGGTAATCCTTAGACTTAGATGGATCGGTGTGGAAGAGGACTCGATGGTGACCACGGTTTTGGACTATTATGACAGTCAGTTTATGATTTATGGTTTTTTATTTTCATGTTTTGTTTAAGCTTAATATGGGTTTATTTTGATGTATTTTGAGGACTTTTTAGGACTTTCTGGGACTTTCACTTTATTTGGGTTTTTAATTGTTTTCATGGATTTATAACTGCTAGTCGTAGGAAAACTCAATTTTCAAAATAAAATAAAGATTTCTCTAGAAACTCGAACACTTAAACTGATTTCAAAGCTTCCGCAGTGAGCAGTGCTTTCCTTAAATTAATCGATCAAATGTATAATACGGACTTTTGGAAATTAATAAGAAGTAAAGAATAGTATTTAAATAGGAATGGTTTTATCACGACAACACGATTTTCAAACTCACTATCATGTGACATCACCAGATTCGGCCATAACGTCTAGGCCGGGTTTAGGGTGTTACAGCTTTCAAACTGTCTTGAATCACTTTCACATTTTCTTCGATTTTCTGAACCAAATCAACTCCGTGTATCTTTTTCTCAGTAAGCTCTATCCAATACAATGGAGTTCTGCATTTTCAGCCATACAGAGCCTTGTATGATGCCATCTTAATACTAGACTGATAACTATTATTATAGGCAAATTCAACCAATGGTAGATACTTCTCCCAATTACCTTCAAACTCTAACACACAACATCAGAGCATATCTTTGAGAATCTATATTACATGGTCAGATTGGCCACCAGTTTGAGGATGAAAAGTAGCACTGAAATGTAATTGAGTACCCAGAACTTCTTGCAACTTCCTCCAAAATCGAAATGTGAACTGGGGATCTCTATCAAAGATAATAGAAACTAGCACTCTATGTAATTTAACAATCCCAGACACATATAATTCAGCCAACTTATCCAAAGAGAAATCTATACGTACCGGTATAAAATGTACTAACTTTGCCAATCGGTCGACAATTACCCAAATAGCATCTTTCTATTTTAGAGATAGAGGTAATCCCGACACAAGGTCCATAGTAATTCTTTCCCATTTCCATTTTGGTATCGTAATTGACTGTAACAAACCCAAAGGTACTTGATGTTCAGCTTTAACTTGCTAACATACCAAACATCTCGATACAAATTCAGATATATTACATTTCATTCCCAGCTTCCAGTACATCTTTTTCAAATCATTATACATTTTATTACTCCTCGGATGTACAGACATCATACCGTTATGAGCTTCATGTAAAATCTTCTGTACAAGCTCTGAATTTCTCAGTACACATACTCTACCTCTGAATCAAACAACCATAAGATCCAATCTGAAATTTTGAATCAGAGCCCGTTTCGCACAGTACTCGTTTAGCTTGTAATTCATTATCACCTTTTTGAGCTTCACAGATCTACTACAGAAATGTTGGTTTAGCTCTCAATTCAGCTAAGACTGAACCATTATCAGATAGTGACAACTGAGTATTCATGGCTTGCAAGGCAAATAGAGACTTTCTACTCAGAGCATCTGCAACTACATTTGCTTTTCCCGGATTATAATCAATAACCAAATGTAATCTTTTAACAGTTCAAGCTATCTACACTGTCTCAAGTTTAAATCTTTCTATGTCATCAAATACTTCAAACTTTTGTGATCAGTAAAGATATGACATTTTTTACCAAATAGATAACGTCGACATATTTTCAGTGCAAACACAATGGCCACTAACTCAAGATCATATATCGGGTAATTCTTTTCATGTGGTTTTAACAGTCTTGAAGCATAGGCTATTATTTTACCTTTTTACATCAAGAAACAACCTAAACCATTAAATGATGCATCATTATATATAACAAATTTCTTACCCGATTCAGGTTGTACTAACACATGCGATTCCATCAATAAAACTTTCAATCTATCAAAACTCTGCTTGTATTCATTAGACCACTTAAATTTTACATCTTTATGCAACAAACGAGTTATCGGGGAAGTTATCATTGAGAATCCTTGTACAAATCTCTGATAATATCCAGCCAACCCAAAAAAACTACTAATTTCTGATACATTTTTCGGGGGCTTCCAATTAACTATAGCTAAAATTTTAGTCGAATCCACCCGAATACCTTCCGCAGATACAATATGTCCAAGAAAGCTGACTTTCCAAAGCCAAAACTCATATTTGCTAAATTTGGCATACAACAGCTTTTCACACAAGGTTTGCAATATAATTCTCAAATGATCAGTATGCTCATTTTCATCTCAGGAATAAACCAGAATACTATCAGTAAACACTACCACAAACTGTCTAAATATGGTCTAAAAATTCTATTCATTAATTCCATGAATACCGCAGGTGCATTAGTCAGCCAAAATGGCATTACAAGAAACTTATATTGCCCATACCTGGTTTTGAATGTTGTTTTTGACACATCATACTCTTTTACCCATAACTGATAATAATCTGAACAAAGATCAATCTTTGAAAATACAGTGGCACATTTCAACTAATCAAACAAATCATCAATTCGAGGTAGTGGATATTTGTTCTTCATTATAACTTTGTTAAGCTACCTATAATCTATACACAGTTGTAATGAACCATTCTTCTTCTTAACAAACAGAACTGGTGTACCCCAAGGTGAATGATTAGGTCAAGCAAAACCTCTGTTAGTGAGTTCTTGCAACTGTGGTTTCAGCTCCTTCAATTCGGTAGGAGCCATTTTGTATAGTGATATGGATATCAGAGTTGTTCTTGAAACAAGATCTATTGAAAATTCCACTTTCTATCTGGTGGTAGGCCAAGTAATTCTTCTGGGAATACATTAGAAACTTCACAAACAACTGGTATTGATTGAATCTTTAACTCAGATACTTTAATATCCAACACATATGCAAGATAAGCATCACATCCTTTTCTAACATACCTCTGTGCTAACATAGCTAAATTCACATTAGACAACCCATCTAGTTTATCAAGTTCAACATAGAGTAATTTACCATTCTGACATTTTAACACAATGTATTTCTGTTTACAATTCACCACTGCATCATGTTGGGTTAGCTAATCTATTCCCAAAATCACATCAAATTCATCAAAGGGCAGTAACATCAAATCAGCCAAAAAATAATAACCCTTTACCATTAGTGAACAGTTTTTACAAATCTTATCCACCATAACATATTAGCCCAGGGGATTTGAAACTTTAACCACAAATTTAGTGAATTCAACAGGTAAATTTTTAACAGACACTAACTTTGTACATATGTATGAGTGTGTGGAACCAGGGTCAATTAAAGTAGTAATATCAGTATCAAGAAGAGAAAATGCACCAGTAATGACGTCCGGTGCAGAAGTATCCTCTCTTGCACATATAGCATATGTTCTTGTTGATGCTCGTGCTCCAGATTTAACTGTTGAATCTTTTGTAGCACTTAGGCTACCACTGACATTTCTGGGGTGTCAAGGTGGTTTACCTCTTGAACCAAAGTTGCTCGACTTCAAAGTCTGATCTATATCTTTTTCAACTATTTCCGGACAATTTTTAAGGAAATAATCAAGAGAACCACATTTATAGCAGGCTCCTCTTTTCATATGGCACTCTCTAAAATGAAATTTATTATAATATCTACACTTCAGTTTGGAATTACCAACGCTTCCCATACTAGTTATAGATGGTGAGAAAGATCTAGGGTTCGAACATTGGGAACCTAGTTCTTTTCTTGAATACCACGTAAATGTAGTATAACGATCATAATATTTCTTTGATTTCTTTGAAACAGAAGATTGTGATTTCCCCATAGGTCTCTTGCTAAAAGTCCGAGCTTCGCTTTCTACTTGTTTCTTTTCTTTATTTAATTCTTCTGTCTTATATGCTCGATCAACCAATACCACAAATTCTCTTAATTCCAAAATTTCGATCAAAAACTTGATATCTTCATTTAATCCCTCTTCAAATCATTTACGCATATTAGCCTCGGTTGAAACCCATTCTCTGGCATACTTACTCAACGGAACAAATTCCCTTTCATGCTCAAACACAGTCATATGGCCCTATTTAAGCTCTAGAAATTTGTCTTTTCTGATCTAGGAGTCACTGACAGATGTATTTCTTTTTAAACTCATTTTGGAAAAAAATCCCATGTAATCTATTCCTTTGGCATGATAGAAATCAGACTATAGCACCATTGGTAGGTCGAATCCTTTAACAATGATACTGCACATTTCAAACATCTTCAGATGTACAAGACAATTCATCTAAAACCCTAATTGTATTTTCTAACCAGAATTCTGCCCTTTCTGGATCATCATCAGTCGTTGCTCTAAATTCTTCTGCTCCATATTTTTTGATTTTATCTACCGCAGGTTTACCAATTCTAATAGGTTCTACACCAGGTGGCATGTTGGGAACCGGTTAAGGAGCAGGTGGGGGAGCTTGTTGTACAGCAGGGTTAATTCTCAAATATTTAGTAAACCACTCATTCATCATTTGAAAGAAGGCTTCTTTTTCCTCCTCACCTCGGCCCTCAAATACGGGCCTTCTACTGATACTAGATATAGCTGTTTGAATGGAAGCTTGAGCAGTACTCACAGCTTCCTCAAATTCAGCTCTAACTTGGTTGGAAAACCTTCGAGGCACTAAACATGTATTAGATTCAAATTGGGACTAAAATGAAATCTCAAGAAATTATTTGCAAAATTTCAAAATTTTGCTTAAGTTCAAGGGTCACACGCCCGTGTGGTAAGGGACACGCTTGTGTGGTCAGGCCTTGTGGCTCACACGAACAAGTGACATGACCAAGTTTTAGACCGTGTGGTGACACACGCCCATATCCCCAACCTGTGTAACTCTCTCATTTATAACCCATGAAGAAATTGTAGTCACACGGCCAAGTCACACGCCCATGTGGTAGGCCGTGTAGTTAAGTTTGCAAAAATTAAGTGCAGGTTTCACATGGCCAAGTGACACACCCGTGTTTTAGGCCGTGTACCTCACACGGCTAAGATACACACCCGTGTCTCTACCCGTGTACTCAATTATGAGCATTCTGTTTCTCAATTTTAAAGATGCAATGAACACTCGGCCAAGCCACATGCCCATGTATTAGGCCATGTATTACACACGATCAAAACACACGTCCGTGTGTCTACCAATATGGACAAAATAAGGCTATTTTCCAAGCTTTATTTCTCACCCAATTTCATCATCCACTTGCACCAACTTTTACCAATATCAACCAACCAATGCAAACATTATATTCAAGCTAATTTAGACATCTAATATGATGCATTATCATATACACACTAATCAACCACACCAAATACATATGTGTACATTATAACATAACTTTGTGAACATACCAAACTCAAGTCATTACTAACCACTCTAATGGCTAGATTACAAGCATCCATTTCAGCACCAACTATGATCATCTTAGCTTATAAATGCTTGTAACACCCCAAACCCGGCCTAGAAGTTAGGCTCAAATCTGGTGTGTCACATTGAATGTTTTTCGAAAACCTTGTTTTCATTGAAAACCTTTCTTTATATTTAAAACTTCAACCCCTTAAAAACTTTAGATTTCATTTGCTTATTTTTTAAAACATGGTTTATTAAAAGTTATTCTCTTGTAAAACGTTATTACCTTTAAAACTTTACGTATTGCAGAAGCTTAACATAAAACAGTTGCGAAAACATAATATTTTGAAAAACAGTTGTTGTTTAGGAAAAACTGTATTCTACTTCTAGCAATTACGAAATAATAAACAAAAAAACCCAAATTAAAAATCTAGAATTTATAAAGGCCTTATTACAACCCAAAATACTTGAATGTAAATAATCAATACTGAAAACATAAGCAGTGTGTGGCCTTCTCCGAATCCCTCGTAGCTTCGATCCGTCTAAGACTGGGGATTACTTGAAAGGTTAATAAACAGGGTGAGTTTATGAAAACTCAATATGTAATCCCCTTACTAAAGTAACAGTCAGTGAACAAAGTTAAAAAACAGTCTGCAAACGGAATTAAAAACAGTCAGGGCCAGAGCCCTTTAACAGAAACAGAACAATCCAGTACAGAGCATACGTGGGTCTAAGCCCAATACCATAACATTTGGGTTAAAGCCCATATCAGAATCAATCTATATGAATAATACAAGATGTATGCTAACCCATCCCAATAATCCAACCCTACACACCTGTGGGGATATGTATATCAACCCACCCATCCTCTACACACCAATGGTAGCCCAGTTGCGGCACTACTTAACGTTGCAGCAAATATGCTAATCATGAATGGGCACATAGCCATCTGTAACTATAATAAGATTGGCACATAGCCATCGATTAGCGTAATATAACCAGTACACAGCCATGAGTAAGTATGAACGAGACATAGTCATCAATAGATATGATAGGCACGTAGCCCTAGGCAAATGCGATTGGCACGAAGTCGTAATCAAGTTGGCACAGAGCCATAATCAGAATATCTAGCTTAAAAAGCCATCAGTGGATCCACAGTTATCAAGCAACCATGCAATCCTCAATTTCTTCCTCCATATCAATATATCAATCCCCATGCAGTATGTTATGTATGTGGAATACCATGCCCATAACCAATCACAGTCGCAACAGTCAATTACAGTTATACATTCTTAGTCAAAATATAGTCAAACCAATCAAATCGTATCACCAGTGAGTCATTTACCCTTGAGGGGCAAAACGGTTTTTTTACCCATTAGGGGTATTTTAGTCATTCCATCCTACAAGGGTGTTTTGGTAAATCTACAAACAAGGGGGTATTTCTGTAATTTTACAAACCAAAGGTATTTTGATAATTTTCCAAATTAAAGGTTTTTTTGTAATTTTACAAACCAGGGGTATTTTGGTAATTTTCCAAATCAGGGGTATTTCTATAATTTTACAAACTAGGGGTATTCTGGTAATTTTGCTAATCGAGGGTATTTCAACAATTTTCCAAACCGAGGGTATTTCGATAATTTTGCAAATCAGGGGTACTTTGGTAATTTCGCAAATCAAGGGTATTTTGATAATTTTGCCCTACAGGGGTATTTCAATAATTCTATCCTACAGGGGTATTTCAATAATTCTACCCTACAGGGGTATTTCAGTAGTTCTACCCTACAGGGGTATGAGATTCACACAATCTAGTCCAATATTTACTACACAATCATACAATTTATCTGATTGGGGCCATGGGCCCATTGGGCTTACATGGCCCATTTTGGCCCGAAACAGCCGTCCTACTGCTAGAATAGTGAGAAATACACACCTGATAGGAGATTGAAGTTAATTCGCGCTCCGAACACTCTTAGTCGACACCCAACCCAAACGAGCACGCTACAAAGCGAACGGGATCAGCTAAGAAAGGTATGCTTACTCTCCTTATCGTTCGCTCTATTTAAAGCCAGCTTCTTGCTTATTCTCATGTTAGCTTCCCGATGTGGGATTCCTCCATCATCAGAGTTTAAATCCGACACCAACTCTTGCCGTCCTCTGTTAGCAAAATAAATGCTCCTTACTTGCCATGAGATTCAAACCCTGGACCTCATTGCCAACTCTATAATGCCACCTCTCTGCCTCCTATGTGGTGCCACTTTGCCATTAGACCACAAGGCTTTTTATGACACAATTTCACCAACAATATTCTTAAGGCCTACCTACTTACCCCCAGGGTTTTATTCACCTAAAACCAAAATTTTTGCTAGAGTCCAGGTTTGAACCCAGGACTTCTCCAACACTTCTTAGCACACTTAACCACTGAAGCAAGCCTTCATTAACGAAATTTCCATGCACATCAAAATATTATAAGCCGCCTTCAACTGATCCCATGATCAAGGACTAAAACTCCTAGGCCTAAATTTAGCGTGTTACAATGCTATTATACTAAAATAACACTTCTATTTTTACCAAAATAAGTCAGAAGATAGTGTGATGATACTCCGACCAATCTCCAACCTTCTCAAGCTTTCGAGCTCTATAAAACAGAAAAAGAAAACTTAGTAAGCATTTAATGCTTAGTAAGTTTGTATAACGGGAATCTACTTACCAGAAATTTTCGCTAAATTAAAACATTCAAGTATGCATCCAAACACTTTGGCCATAATCCTAACACACAATCTTAACAAATTGAGCTGTCAAGTAAATTCATGTAATTTTATTAACATAGATGAGCTCATCATATAATGATTCCATGTTCATAAAATTTCCATATTATATGTACGTCTCCATAACAAACCATTTCAAATTCAGTTTCTCATATCAGAATTATGCCCGTTGAATTTATTAAAAATATCGATGGATACTCTCATGTAGTACACTTAAAGTGTACAAAACTCTCGAGCCACTTATCAAATTATTCGGGTAAATCGTGTAACATGTATCATAAAGCTTATCTGGGCTAATCAAGTTTGCTCATAAGAGCAATGTATCATGTATCATAAAGTTCACATAGAACTTTTAGTTCACAAAGAACTTTTAATCGGGAAAGTCGTGTAATAAAAGCACCAAATAGCCATATCTCATGAAGTTCATGCGAGTCATGTTAGGACGCTCACACAGAACTGCGTTTGTATCTGTAACATATGTAAGATCACAACCGATCGATTATTATTAAGCTCACAAAGTGCCAAGTTTGTGTCTGCAACGTATGCAGGATCACAATCGGGCAAGTCGTGTATCAAGATGCTCATATAGAGCTACGGTAGTCCACAACATATGTAGAATTACTACTAATCAGTATATTCGCAGAACTATATATCATGATACTCGAGAGACTTATCAGGATTACTGTTCGAGCTAAATCCTATCTGCAACACATGCAGAATCATGTTCAATACATAACCATCGAATTTCCTTATTCAAATGGGACTTATCATTTTCTCAAGCATTTTCAAGTATTGGACTAATTTTGTACATTTAATATTTACATAATATTCACACAATATAACATGCAATTTAAACATATCAATATTCATGATTAGGTTACACGAACTTACCCTAATATTTGTTCGCACTTGAAATCTACTAACCCGAAATCTACTAACCCGAAATCTACTAACCTGAAATTTTTTCTTTTACTCGATCTAACTTTGTATTTGAGTTTTTCAGATCTAATATCAATAAATTTAATCATCAATTTCATTCAATTCATATTCAATTGAATTCAATTTACTCCCTAGGCAAAATTACTATTTTGCACTTAGACTTTTCATTAATTCCAATTTCATCCCTAGTTTCAGAAAATGAAATTATCACAATTTAATCCTTATTACAAGCCTAACCGAAATTTTCATGTATCATTTACAGCACTTATATTTCATAAATTTCAGAATTTTTTCATGAATTTTATAATTTTACAATTTAGTCCCTAAATCTTGTTTTCATCAAAATTCTTTGTAAAAGTTATTTATCTACTAACAACCTTTCATTTTCTACCATGAATTTCAAATTTTCAGCATGTTCATCCATGACACAAACTCTATACTTTGATAACTTTTCAATTTAATCCCCAAATTAGATAGATTAAGTTATCCTAATTTCAAAAATATAAAAATTACTAAAAATAGGACTTGAATACTTACCCAATTAAGCTTGATTACTTTTCTCCTTCTCTCCTAGGGTTTCCATGTAATTTGGGGAAGAAGATGATATAAAATGATGATACCCTCATTTTAATTTAATTATCATCTTTTAATTTCCTCAATTTCCAATTTAATCTTTTTCTTTTTCTAATTTTCCGTGGATGACTCATCTATAAATATCTACTAACTTTTCTTAATGGTCTAATTGTCATATAAGGACCTTAAGTTTTGAATTCTATAGCTATTTAATCCATCTAGCTTCTATAATTTAACTTTTACATTTTATGCAAGTTGGTCCTTTCTGTAACACCCTAAACCAGGCCCGAACGTTATGGCCGAATCTGGCTGTGTCACATTGAAGGGTAGTTCGTTCAAATCAAAGTTGTTGAAAAACCTTAGTTTGTATTCTTTGTTAAATTCGCTCGTTTATTTACAATGGAAGCTTTTGTTTTGAAAATGTTCGTGATTTTAAGTTGAGTTTGCGTAAAAATATTACTTTTGTTTCATATAAAAAAAACAAGTTTAACCTTAGAAGTTAAGCAAATACGAAAAATAAAATCCAAAACCAAATCAAACCGGAGGAAAGGCCTTATTACAACGAAAAACCCAATAAAGAAAAACAAATACTAATAAAATAAAATACTGGCCACCTTCAAGTCCTCTCATACATCGAACCGCCTACTGAGGATCACCTAAAATGAAATAAAAGAGGGAGTGAGTCTTCGAAACTCAGTGTGTACAACCCTCGTCAATCATATAGCATGCAACAATCAACTTAAGCCTAAGCCCATTTCAGTAATGGTGGCCTTTAGGCCTTAGCCCATAGTGGCCTCAATTAGGCCTAAGCCCATATCACATATAATAATAAGATATGCAATGCACAAATGTCCCATCCAACCCTACACTCCCCCTTCCAACCCTACACTCCTGTAGGGATTAAATCGACCCACTCATCCCTACACTCTAATGTAGCACCGGTTGCAGCACCACTAATATTACAGTAGAGTTGTCAATCACATATTAGGCTTAATAAGCAGTCGGTGGATCCACAATCGTCAAGCGACCATGCGATCCTCATATAACAATCACTTCCTCCAACATAATCCCAACCCAAATGTAGCATATTATTACATGAATGCAACACAATATATATATGGCATACATAATCTTTCATATAACATGTAGGGGTATTTTAGTCATTTTGCCCTTAAGGGCATATTGGTCATTTTCATTATGGGCCCTAAATACATAACTTGGCTCGTTAACAAGTCCACAATCATTCAGCATGTTTTATGCCATTTTTAACAATTATGAAAACACTAGGGCCCAAAAGCCCAATACATGGCCCAAATGGGGCCCACACTCTCATTTGGCCCATTAAGCCCAAATTCGCCATTAGCCATGTAGTCAATATGACCGGCTCGTCATTTTGTACCTATCCATCAATTTTGCACGTGTCGGACCTACGGGCCCATTGGGCCCATTTGCCTCAAGACCCCAAGATCGCTCAAGGGAGCCTCTGTCATCGCATCGACCTCTCCTACACGAGTATTTGTGTACTCATGGGGTTACCGTAGCCAAACTTTCAGCTTTTCGGCATTCCGACATTTTGACTTTTCGAGATTTTAGCTTTTACCGATCTATCCTGTGTGCGGTGTGTGTGTACACACCTGATTACAAAAACGCCTTACGATACCTTAGCCACGAACCTACAATCAACCAAAACTAATAGTTAATCTCACGTTTAGTACAGTTTTCTTCATTTCCCAAAAGCCGAAATTACGCTATTTCCCCTTACCTTGAACGGTTAAGCCTTATTCACCCTTTACTAATCGCTAGCAACGATTAACTCTGAGATCTGCGTTACAAAAACCTTAATCATCAAAGACTGAATAAACTTGTGACTTACATCCATCTTAAGTCACCCTTCACATCTCATAAGAGTATTCGGCCTTACATAAAAACACACAATCCCTTACCTTAACAATCAGCCACCTGGTAGATCGAAAGCCCTCCATCTTCAAGGTTAACGTAGATTCGGCACTTCCAAAACTTGGAGAAATAGATGGAGAAAAACATAGGTTAGCATTCTATTTACACTCTCCTTAGAAACGAAAGTAATAGCGTTTGATATAATACAAAAAATCAGCTTTTAGGAGTATAAAAGAAGAGGGACTTAAAAGAGTTTGACAAAACCGAAGAAGATTTTAGTTCACTTACCTTACAAGATCGCTTGCTAACTAAGAAATTGAATCTCCAAGAGTATGAGTTAAAGATACAAGATTCAATTTGAGATGAAGAGGAAATAATCGGCCAAAGAAGGAGAAACAATGGGGTTGGTTCGGCACAAGAAGAAAAGAGATAAAGAGAGGACGATTTTGGTTTAGATGTCCTGTAGAAAAAGGAGACAGTGACGGCACCACAAGGGATTCGGCAAAGAAATGGGTGGAGTAGTCGGCTTAAAAGACTAGTGTTGAAGAATAGAAAATTCAGCACAAATAAAGTTGGGAGGAAAGAACTAGAAGATGAGAAATTGGCCAATAAGTGACCAAAATAGTATTGTAGTTTCGACTTAGAAAAAAGTGGAACTTGAAAACCAAAAGCAAGAAGTACCAAAACAAGTGAAAAGAGAACCCAAAACTCCTCTGAGCAAAATCGGCTACCTCACAAGAACTACTCAAATGCCAAAAATGATCCATACACGGCATTCGCCCTTCCCTATACCGAATTTGCCTTCCCAAAGTTCCCAAATTGGCTCTATCACTCCACAACCAAATCCCCTAAATTTTCTCCAAGATTTGTTCCATGATCCCCTTCTTAAATTTCTCATATGACCAGTTCAAACTCTCCTCTTCAGAGTTCAACTCCAACTCAACTACTGGTTGCCCAAGAGTGCAAAATAAATCCTCAATGTAGTACCATGCCACCCCTCAAACCTTGGACCTCCTTGCCACCTTGTGTCGCCACCTCCATACCCCTCAAGTGGCGCCACTTTGCCACTACACCACACTTCTTTTTATGTCATATTCCGTCTCATATATTTAAAAGTCATACCACTTGAGGTCAGGGTTCCACTAGCACTAAAAATAAAAATTTTACCCATGCCCAGGCTTGGTCCTAGGACTTCCTAGAAAGCTCTTAACACTCCAAAATCACTCAACTAGAAAATCCAACATGCATTTCAATTCACAATCACAAAAAAAGAGAAAAAGAAAAAAAGTTCGGGATTTTTAGGGCGTTACACTTTCCCTAATTTTTCACATAATCAATAAAATTTTCCTATCGAAATTTTCATGCAACTTTCCTATCATATTATAAACTATGCAATAATATTAAAATAAATTTTCTTTCTAACTCTGATTTGTGGTCACGAAACCACTATTCTGATTTCACTGAAAGTGGGTTGTTACAAAATATTTGGGCATACGCCACATATGTGGCCAATAATCTTTCATATCACATTGATAACATAAATTATCTTTACCCTTTGAAAAGTTATTTTGAGAACTCTCAATGTTCTTTTATTTATTACTATGTTTCCACTTTTAGTGGTCTATGAGTATATCTTTTATTTTCTTTATGTTTACATTCACTTCGGGGAATGCAACAAATCTAGTAGGACGGACTTATAAACATCCCAATAGATTCTTTATTTCATAATCACATGGCAAACATGCGTGAGATTTCAAATCAAAATTTATCTATGCATGTTGTCATGATTGGTCTTCAATTATAATAAATAATATATAAAACATAGTAAAATATACCTGAAGATCTTTAACATCATCGTCATCACTAGAAGGTATGAGATAGTTTGAAAATATTCTTGATTTCATATAGATAACGGTATCAAATCTTTCACCATCCTTAAGAACAAAAAGTAAAATAAGTTAATCAAAACAATGATAACATATAATGAAAGAAGAATGAAAAATAATAATCATATATGAAATATCAAATAAAAGAAACTTCATGTAAAAACTTTGCACCTTGTTGTCAAAGAAATTGAAAATCATGGAGGATAAATTTGATCGTCATAAAAGGAACTATCACTTTGAGTAAGATCGTGCTGATAACGTGTTATAAAATAAAGGGAGATGGGGAGAATAAAGAACAAAGAAAATATGAAAGTAGCAAAGAATGTACTTTATTGATCAAAATGGGTAGTTACAATACTTCATCAGAGCCTCTATTTATATGCATAAGAAGTATAAAATAAGTAGAGATCTAATTATAATAACTATTAGAATTTAAAATATACCAAAACTTTATCTTGATCATGATGGACATCCACTTAATAAGATATTCATAACAAAGATGTTAATTTTTCCATTTATTTTTGGCTGATTTGAAAAAAAAAAATTAAATACAAAACTAAAATGAATTACTCTGAAAAGTTTAAGAATAAAATAAGGAATTATGCCTTTTCTTTATCTGGAATCTACCTAAATCCATTTCTTTATTTTTAAGATAAGAGGAAATCACCAAACTGACCTTCACCGAACACAGCATAGTTAAGACTTCTCAGTCACGATAATAATGACAGCTTAACTTCTTATTTGCGCCCAACCCAAGAATTTTCAAATGACAATTCAACCAATTTCTGTCCTGTCTTTTAAATAAATCAGCCTCTTTAATTATTTTTTTTTAAAATAAGTTTAAATCTGAAACTTATGCGGTGTTTAACAAATTTTCAACTTTATCATCTTTTTGGCCACCAACTACTTTGCTATTTAAATACTTTTCTTTTCAATTTTATATTTAATAAAAACTAATATGATCTTTTAAAAAATAATATTAAAAATTTCTTTTCTTTTTTTAACATTAATTTAATTATAAGTTGTTATTATTACCTGTAATTTCTCCCCAACCTTTAAATAGGAGGATAATATATTTCAACGCACTCAGATTCTCGTCCTCCTGCTCTCACAATAATAGTCATACCAATTGAATTAAAACTCAATAAATCAAAAAAGTCATTTTTACATTCAATGAAAAATTATAATATTTATCATAATTCATCTATTAAATTACTCCATACAAAGTTTCGGATAGAAATTTTATGAAGAAGGATCAATCAATTTTTAAAATAAATTTAACTATAAAATTTTAAAAATATAATTTTGTTATAAAATTTAAAAGAAATATAGAATGAATAAGAGAGAAAAATAAAAGATGAAAGGATGATTCAATTTTTACATTGATATTTAATAAGTTTATTCATATCATCTATTTATATGGTTTCAAAAATAATAAGTTACAAAGCATTAAAACTCTATAAATAATTTAAGGGTTACAAGCGAACGAATTTAGGAGTTATAAATATTCATATTTTAAATACTATTATAAGATGAATTTAGATGTTATGAATATCATCCATTTATCAATGAAATGGATTTACAACAAGTTTAAAGTTTTAAAATATTATTTTAAATAATGATACGTGGACCATGGACCATGAGCAGTTTTGTCTTTTTCTCATTGGTTTCACGGAGCATGGGCCCTTTTTTTCTATTTTGGTTCTATGGACCCACGAGGCACGAAGTTCCCACTAACAAGGCTCTTCCAACTTCAACCATAAATAGTGCATCAAATTCAAATACCATCGCAAATACATTTGTACCAATACATCTCTCATCTGGGTTGTCGTTTCTGTAGCTGAAGAAACTCTTCAATGGCTGAAAAGAGCAAGGTTTTGATCATCGGAGGAACTGGATACCTGGGAAAGTTCATTGTGGAAGCCAGTGCAAAAGAGGGTCATCCCACTTTTGTTTTTGTAAGGGAGTCCACCGTCTCCGACCCTGTTAAGGGAAAACTTGTCGACAACTTCAAGAAATTGGGAGTCCATTTGTTGTTAGTAAGTAGTAACCTTTTACTTCTTCACATACATCCATGGCTGGCTGTAACATATCTTTATTTTTTATTGTTGTGTCATGCAGGGGGATATGTACGACCATGAGAGTTTGATCAAGGCAATAAAGCAAGTTGATGTGGTGATTTCGGTTGTGGGTCAAATGCAGTTGGCAGATCAAGTTAAGATCATTGCTGCTATTAAAGAAGCTGGGAATGTCAAGGTGGGTGTTTCCTCTCTTTAATTTGTTTTATATTCAAGTTTGGCTTCAACATAGTATCTTATATCACTGTAAATCAAGTTAGCTGCAACAACTTCGATATAATTAAACCAGTATGAGGCCGCTTTGGTGGAATGGACCCTCCATGTGCTGGTAGTTATTGTAAATGATGCTGTAGATGCGTAGTATTTACTATTTACTAACCCCGGTACGGTAGAACAACTTAAACAGTTTTAGATCTAATTTTACACGCATATGAAATTCAACACCATGCATTCGAACCAAGCTCGACTTCTGGACTCCACATTATTGAGATCTTTCCTGGAAGTGGGCACTTCTGATTTATACCCAAAAAAAAAAAAATTGAACACATTTTGGTGACTCTGGACCCAACGACTTACCATTTTCTCACTCTATTCTAACGGGTTTTGGTCAGAGATTTTTCCCATCGGAATTTGGAATGGACGTGGACAAGAACAATGCGGTTGAGCCAGCAAAATCGACATTCGCAATCAAGGCACAAATCCGTCGTGCTGTTGAGGCTGAAGGGATCCCTTACACTTATGTGCCTGCTAACTGCTTTGCAGGCTATTTTCTTCCTACATTGTCGCAGCCAGGAGCCACCTCTCCCCCAAGAGACAAGGTGGTTATTCTAGGTGATGGAAATCCTAAAGGTAAACAAAGCATTTCTAATCAGAAACTTGATGATCGCTTAGTTTTAGAGATTAAATAAAGCATCTGCCATCACCATCTGCAGCTGTTTTCAACCGTGAAGCTGACATCGGAACCTATACCATCAAAGCTGTCGATGACCCTAGAACAGCGAACAAGACTCTATTCATCAGGCCTCCCAAGAACACCTACTCATTTAACGAGCTCATCGCCCTGTGGGAGAAGTTGATTGGCAAAACCCTTGAGAAAACATATGTTCCTGAGGATCAACTTCTCAAACAGATCCAAGGTTGATAAAATCTCCTGCTCTTATTTTGGATTTGTTCATAGGAATCTTATTATACTTTGGTTATTTATTCATGCATTTTATCAAATTCTTGCAGAGTCTCCAATCCCAATCAATATTATGTTGGCCATCAGTCACTCAATCTTTGTCAATGGTGACTGCACCAACTTCGAGATCGATCCATCATTCGGATACGAAGCTTCTGAGCTCTACCCTGAAGTGAAATACAACACTGTGGAAGAAGGCCTCAGTCGTTTCGTTTGAGAAAGCTAGAAATCAAATCAGATCATTGTTATTAAACTGATACCAGTAATAATTCAAAAACTGTCACCGAGAGATTTGTGCAGAGGACTTGAGGATTCTGTTATATGTATGTGTGTCTGTATGTCATAAATTTCTCGTTACTATCATTCAACATAATGCCAAACATGCTATTCTTCTCGTGTCGTACTCATAGTCCATGTCTCTGAATATTACAAGCAGCTCTTTCTTTACATTTTACACCATCCACAAAAGCCAATACCAGGTCATCAATAAACAGCCATGCAAGAAAAATAATTTCAGAGCATTGCTTTAGGTAAATTATGGGATAAAGGAGCCAAAACCTCAAACTCTGAAAATCAATATATATGGACTGGTTCATGAATACAAATGATGTACCATTAAAGACCATAGAGTTGAGAGAATGCCGTGGTTCTAGAGAAGATTCTAAATCTCTTATACTAAAGTTTAGTTTGGTATAGAACACCATCTTTGACCTATGAAATATATTTTACAAATATGATTATAAAATTCAAGAAATTAAAGTGGACTAATTTACAATTTTTTTTAGCAACTGAATAAGGAGGCTAAAAAGTCAAAAAAAAAAAATTCATTGCCCAAGGTCCAACTCAATCTCAAAGAAACAAACCCTAGGCACCACAACTTTTGGTGGCTACGGCATGCAACAAGGGATGAAGGAGAGTGATCGAAGAAGCCAACAATGGCAGGCCGTTATGCCTACAACCAACAGATCCACCATCAAGGAGGAGTTGAAAAAGAATTCACTTTGCTCCCTATCCCAATTCGATGTGTCAACTAATGTTCTAACATAGTTTGAAATAAGATAGCTTAACAGCATTTTTTAAAGAGAGATTCACACACATGATTTTTTTAACACAACTCCGATCAAAATTTTAATCTACATAGTCTTATTAGTGAATGATTTATTCGATAATAAATCTAAAAATTTATTGGCTAAAGTCCAATCTAATGCTACAACAAGAAGCAATTATAACCCCAACAAATATGCCCATTAGTTACAATTACTCACAATAATATTCATCTCACTAAGAAAGCCTATATAAAGAGTGAAATAAACAAAGCAAATACAAGTAATGAAGATGGTAGTAGCTCAAGTAAATACACTCCCAAAAGATATATCCAATGTGCATCGGCAGTGCCTATTTATAGGCAGAATAAGGCAACTTCCCCAAGTAACATTTGGGGGATAAAATACCATTTTAAATTGAAGTATTTATCCACAAAAACCTCCTTCTAAAATATGAATTCAAAGCGTTCATTATCAAGCAAATCTAATGAACTTGGCCTCAAGAAAAGCAAATCTAAGGCTTAAAGGTAAAATATAAGGTTTTGATAAGTGTAACTTTGATCCTTTTGTTACGAAGTGGCCATTCATTCAATGGCGAACTTAAGTTGAAAAGCTATGAGCCCATCCAAACTTGCGAGCTCATTCAAAGTTGTGAGCTCAAACACAACTTTGAGCTCACCAAACATACGAGCTCAACAAAGATGCGAGCTCAACCAAGATGTTATCAATGTGCGAATCACCTCACGAACTGGTTAGTGTGAACTATTAAGGGTTTTGGCGAACCCTCAAATGAAATGTGAGCAGAGTTCGTAAGTGCAGGATTTAATATGCTTTTTGCTTAGTCTGTTTGTTAAAATAACTTGTTGAAATAAGAAGAGTTAGTATTGAAATGATGTTATTAAGTACTTATTTCTCTAAATCAATTTGTGTACAAATTTTATCTTTACTTTTCCAAGATGATTTGATATGATTATTTGATTACTTTTAACCACTTCACATATATATTGTAGAATAAACAACGGGAACAACCAAACAGATTGAGCATTATGCATTTGCGAATGATTATTGCCAACAACATTAATACCATAATTCCACAAATTGAAAGGAAAAATAATATATTATGTTTATGGAAGAACAATTTCGTTCTGTGGATAAGTGACTCACTGGTACCTTAATGGCATGGCTCACGACCATGAAGCAAGATGGGTCGAGTGTTAGACCTGATGCCATAAATATAATATTTTCATTTATGTATCCTTGTATTTTTTTCAAATAAATTAATTAATAAAATTATCCATAATTACATTAATATTCATGTTTTGGTTAATAAAATTATAAGCGTATTCACCTCATAGTTACATGGGAATTGGAAATTCATGTACCTCCACACCTTATGATTTGTAATGATGCAATGATGTAATTTTTTAAATCTTTTCATGATATTGCAAACCGCATCAAGAGAAACTATTATGTAGCCATGGCATTTTATTTTGGGTCATTTTACTAGTAAAGGAATGCTCATTTTTAATTTTATTTATAGAAATGGGCTAACTTTTTCATTATTTACCGGAAAAGGGCTGATTTTAGGGAAAACGTGTCCACGTCAGCGTGATTTCAGTGGATATGCTAGCAAAACACGTCCTTGGGAAGCGTTTTTGCCATGTCAGCGCAAATCGCGCCTTCCAGGACGCGCTCTGCTGATGTGGCAAAAATGCTATTCTAGGGACACGTTGTTGCCTGTGTTTTTCTAGGGTTAGGGTTTTTTGCATGTTTAGTGGTTTAGGATTTTTTGGTTTAGGGTTTTTAGGGTTTTTTGGTATTAGGGTTTAGGGTTTTTTCGTTTAAGGTTTTTAGAGTTGAGAGTTTTAAGGGTTTTTTTAAAAAAAATCAATTAAATTAGTTTAGGGGGTTTTAAAAAAATAATTAAATTAGGGTTTAGGGTTTTGAATGAAATTAATTAAATTATGGATTAGTTTTTTTAAAAAAAATAATTTTGTGTTTAAGGTTTAGGAAAAATTATATTAGCAATATAAAAACTATTTTTTCTACAGTAATTTCTGAAAAAATAATTTTGAGAAGATGTTTCTGAACAAATAGTATCAAAAACGCTTCAAGTAGGATGCACTGTCAGCAAAATTACTGAAAAAAGCTCCCACGTAGACGCTCTTTTTCTATAGTAGTTCCTGAAAAATAATTTTGAGAAGATGGTTCTGAGCAAATAGTGTTAAAAACGTTTTAAGCAGGATGCACTGTCAGTAAAATTACGAAAAAAAACTCCCATGTGGACGCTCTTTTTATACAGTAGTTCCTGAAAAAATAATTTTGAGAAGACGGTTCTGAACAAATAGTGTCAAAAACGCTTTAAGCAGGATGCACTATCAGCAAAATTACAAAAAAAAAACTCTCTTGTGGACCCTCTTTTTCTATAGTAGTTCCTGTTTGGCCTTAGACTATAAATGAGCCAAATTTCATTCTCAGGTTGCATGAGTTACAGCAAGAGAAATTGAGGCTAAAGTAGAATAGAAATTGAAGATGAGTGAATATATTAGTGTTGTTATTTATTATGATGGTGAGGTCCGTGACACCGAGAATGACATTTTTTTTATCGGAGAACATAGTGTGACTGGTTTTTAACCAGAACATAGATTTGACAGAACTTTGTAAAAGAATTAGGAGTAAAATCTTCAAAACAATGCCAATGAGAGTTTCGTCTATTAAGTATCGATTTTTTGCTTCAGTTGATCTCGTGACATATGACTAATTCAACATCAAAGATGCTTGTAGCTTGGAGGCAATGGTGCAGGCTCATCTCGCTAGTGGATCACTCTATCTTGAGTTATATGTACAATTTTCATCGCCAAATGAAGCATTTGCAACTTCAACATCTACTACTGTTCGAGAGGAATACACGACCCCTGTCGACACTCCGTTAGTGGGTGGCAGAACACGTAAGTGCCCGTGTTTGGCAATAATATGGAATACACAACCCCTGCACGACACTCCGTTAGTAGATGGGACATACACCTCGGTGGGTCGATGTTTGATACTGGAAATACGTACTGGGGAATGACATCAACTTTTAGTGATTGGCAATCCACATCTAATTAGGGACGTTATGAAACGTCCACAAACACTCCGTTAGTGGGTGGCAGAACACGTAAGCGCCCGTGTTTGGTAGCAATATGGAATACACAACCCCAGCACGACACTCCGTTAGTAGATGGGACATACACCTCGGTGGGTCAATGTTTGATACTGGAAATACGTACTGGGGAATGACATCAACTTTTAGTGATTGGCAATCCACATCTAATTAGGGACGTTATGAAACGTCCACAAGAAGGGATGATGTAGTCTCTACGATGTCCACCAGCTAGGGAACCTCGTACATTGTAGATGATGGTGAGTCGGATGATGAGTCCGATGTGGATCCACCTCGAGAGCTCAGCCTCGATGGTGCAGAAGTTGCATTATTTTCTGAACTGGATCCTGTTCCAATTGAACCTGAAGATATTGAAGGAGGTTCAGATGAAGAAGAAAAAGATCTACGATTCAGGGCATACTCGCCTCTAGCCACATGCATAATGTTGATATATCTGCAGATGATGCGTTAGAGTTTCTAGATCTACCACACAAAAGGTGTGACCGCACAAGTTCGTAATTGGATTCGTGTGAATTGGAAGTTGGTAAGGAGTTTTCCAATAATGATAGTTTTCTTGGTGCATTGAAACAACATAACATCACGAACGGGGTTAAGTATAACATGGTTAAATCCAAATTCGATAAGTTCGAGGTAAGTGTGCAGTGTAAGACGGTACATGTTCATGGAAAATCATATGGAAAATCATGGCTTCGATTAGGTAAAGGACAGGCTTATGGGAGATAAAAAAGTATGAAGGTCCACATACATGTGTTACCGGTACAGTATCACTGGGTGTTTATGGTTTTTGAATAATACTGTTATTACGTAATATTGCATTATTTAACGTACTTCGTTGATAGGTGTTGCACAAGATCATCCCAAGATGGATTCAAATATGTTAGCTAGCTTAATACTACCGATGGTGAAGGTAAATCCCAAAACTTCAGTACCAATCTTAATTACCAATATTCGTAGCCAATTGAGGTACACGCCCTCTTACCACAAAGCTTAGATAGCTAAGCAAAAGGCGTTAGAAAAGATGCATAGTGGGTGTGACGCTTCATATAATGAAGTGTGGCAGTGGTGTGAGGTGCTGGAGAGATACGTCCTAAGTTACATAACAGACCTTAAAACGGCACTTGTGTACTACAACGAGTGATTGCTCCGTGGATGCCAAGTGTTCAAGCGTCTGTTCTGGAGCTTTAAGCAATGCCGAGACGCATTTGAAGCCATTGGTACAAATTGATGGTACATTTATGTATGGTAGATATACCCATAGCTGTTGCTAGCTATGGCACAGGATGGCAGTAGAAGAATCTTTCCAATTGCATTTGCAATAACACTGGGGGAGGCAACTAATGACTAGGATTTCTTTCTTTCTAAGTTAAGGAGGCATGTCTGTCACCAACCTGATATCTGTGTTATATCGGATCGAGGCACTGTAATACTAGCCGCAATTGAGTGACAAAGAAGCCTATGGCATCACACAAACCATCGGTATTGTCTAAGGCACGTTGCATCCAACTACTACGGGCAATATCGGTCTACAACTGAATGATGGCAAGTGACTAACATGGGTATTTAATTTCTATTAATATAATTTCGTTTGAAATATTCAATTTATTCTGAATGGAAAAATGATATGTAATTTTTGCTATCAACTTATATTGGTAGGGTATGAGATAAGTAAGGACCGTTTTCATGAGATGTTGGTGATTTTGCGTTCAGTTAATGAAAAAGGTGCAGACTACCTCTGTAATATACCTTTCAAATAATGAATACAAGCATATGATAGTGGCCTACGATATGGTCATATGACCTCAAACCTCGTTGAATGCATAAATTATGTTCTAAAAGGAACTCGTCATTTGCCGATAACCTTGGTTGTATGAATTGCGTCGCAAACTAAAGGGCCGACTTTGCTCGACTAGAATACGTAACAATATGGATATCTAAGAAATAACCAGCCAATAGAAGTTGTACAGATGATGTAGGAACCCAGGCTATACAACTCGATCATGTCCAAATCGGAATAGTTGATAATTGTTGTAATAAAACTATGTTGAATTATTTATATTTTATTAAAAATATAAAAATATAAAAAAATTGTCTTATTCAAAAGAACTTCTATTTTATTAAAAATATAAAAGTAAATTACAATTGAAATATTAAAAACAACTTTTATTTTATTGAATGAAACAATATAAAAGAGTTTGTACAAATATATTAAAAAGATAAAAATATTAAAAATATTGCCTTATTCAAAATAACTTCTATTTTATTAAAAATATAAAAGTAATTACAATTAAAATATTAAAAACAACTTTTATTTTATTAAATGAAACAATATAAAAAAGTTTGTACAAATATATTAAAAAAATCAATGTTGGTGCTGGTCAGAATCAGTGCCACATGGGGGTCGTCGATGGTTTCACGTTGGATTCCTCATTGGTTTAACTTCTGGCGAGGGTTGTGGTTCTTCCGGCAGGGGTTCTAGTTGTGGGTGTTGGGAGGATGACCCACCTTGATAGATTAAAGAATACAGAGATGGTTGCATTACTTACAGCGAAGGTGTTTGAATCCCATAAGGCGATGGGGATTGGTAACAAGAAAAGCTCATCGACAGTGCCTCGTGCGATCCTTCATGCGACGACGGCCTATATATCGGCAGTTGAGCCAGAGTAATCAGGAAAGGAGATAAACCGAGCCATGCATTCTAACCTGGCATAAGACTGGGAAAAAGAAACATATAAGGGTTAGGATACATATAAGGGCTAGGATACGCACCTGGAATAATCTAAAAAGGCTGTGATGTGGGTGTCGTCAGTTGAGGCATTAGGCCCTGTGGGCACTGTTGATGGGCCTATGCCGTCTCCCTTCTTCTTGGATTTAAAAGGCGCCGTCGTTTCCTTTGGATACGAATTTGCTGTCGCCTCTCCTCTTCCGATAGTAAATATGGCTTGCCATGGATCCTAAACCATGGCATGTATTTTGACACGGATACTAACTTTAGAACGATGATCGGTTCCCAAGTAGGTATATAATCATACTGATTTTTCCATATTTCCATATATTCTGACCAGAATCTCGGCCAATACGTATTCAATTGTCGTAAGTCGACTTTGTGCTCATTATCAAGCACCTCAGGTGCCACGGGAATCAGTTGTCGAAATTCAAATTGCCGCAATACTCTATCTGACTGATGCATCTCCACGGTAGCATAGTTGACCAATGGGACTTTCACATGCCAAATGTTCAGATTTTGAAAGAATCCATTCTGAATTACTGCCCGAATTGCTGGATCCTCGTATAGTGTCCATTGAAACTATATGAACATGATAAAAATATTAGTTATATACATAATACTAAACGCTAAATATGAAACGACTATTTTATGTATATATATTATTTAATACTTACTTGTGCTTCTAACCGTTGGTCTAATAGAAGTCGTATATCTTCAAGAACGGTAGGTATTCCAATATAACTCTCTGAATGATTCCACTATTAAATAAATTTTTAGCATACAATTATATTTTAAATCTACGTAATAATTGTAAAATCTAATATAAAATTTACCTCATTATGAGTGGGAATATATATGGGTGGTCCACTTGAGGACATAAAAATGGAAAGCGAAAGCGAGCCCATGATTGTAGTAGTGATATGCAACCTCCGATTTTGGCTTTATTCGATCGTGTTGCCTCGCACATCTCCTGGTACAATGTTGCCAACATGGCAGACCCACAACTAAATTCGCCAGTTGCTCTAAAATCAATGAGTTTCAGTAGCCACCTCAAATGTACGAGGTTTCTTGACAAGTCCAGCATCAAATAACCTCCAATCATCTCAAGAATGTATGCCTGAGCATATCGTATTCTTTCTACTTCAGTCGAATCATTCCCCGGCTCTGGGAACATGTCTCGTAACCAACCCATCTCAACCCAACCTCTGATAATATTATCTGGAATAGTACCTAAAAACTCGTAGCATACGGCTCCCCAATCAGCAAATTGAGCGGACCCGGTGACTGTGTACCCATTCACCAGCAATCTCAATTGTAATTGCACGTCTTCTAAAGTGATAGTACAATCTCCGCATGAAAGATGGAATGTGTGCGTCTCGGGTCTCCACCTCTCTATCAACACGCTAATGAGTTTCGGTTCCAACTTGCACCCCCGGCCTATAGTGGCCACATGCCAAAAACCCGCTTTCTATAGGTAATTCTCTATTAACGGTGATGGAGGACCAGACATATTACGAATATAGTATTGTAACACCCGGTCTACAGACTGTTATAAAAAATTATAAAATAAAAATTAATTAAAATTACATAAATGAAAAAAATATTAAATAATATTGAAAAATTAAAATTAACACTTACCATTTTCATTTGTTCGAAGGAGATATGTTTATTATCAAGACGAATTAATTCTCCGGCCATTGCTAACACAATCAAATATTTTTGAATTTATAAAAAAAAAAAACTAATTCAGAAAAAACTTAAAGAGAGCTTTTTTTTTTACAAAAATTAAAGAGAGCTTTGAGAAATTTTGAGAGAATTTTGAGAGAAAATTGAAGAAATAATGTGTGAAAAAATAGGAGGATGGGGTATTTATAGTTTTTTTTTACTGTTGGAGCCTCCAACGGTCAAAAAAATAGCCGTTGGGGGGAAACGCGAGCTAAAACGCGTTCCTGGGGAGCGTTTTTGCCACATCTGCAAAGCACATCCTAGAGGGCGCAATTTGTGTTGAGATGGCAAAAAAGCTCCCCCAGGGACGCGTTTTGTTGGCATATCCCCTGAAATCGCGCTGACGTAGATGCGTTTTCCCCGAAATCGGCCCTTTCCGATAAATAATGAAAAATTAACCAATTTCTGTAAATAAAGTTGGAAATAGGCCTTTATTGATAAAATAGCCTATATTTTGCGATTATGATGCGATAAATTTTTATTTATATTACCATGATTATTATTATTGAAAATTAATTCATTAATAATTGTTAATTATGATTTTAATATAATATATTCATCTTAAGTTTGATATGTATGTGATGTATATACTTTATTAGTTATTAAAGTCGTCCATTAAAAAGTTTTATATATGTTAATAATGTTATTTTGTCAATATCCGTGTAATTATTTAATTAAATACTTAAAATTGGATGGTTGACTTTCACTACTCATTAAATTTTTTTAATTTGCTCAAAAATGAATTACTTATTATATGAATAGTGAAAATTATGGAGGCAGATTAATATTTTTGTTAGATACATTTATTTGAATGTTCAAAGACAACATATATATTTGATGAAAATTATTTATTTGTCCATTAAGTTTATTAACATTTATTTATGATAGTATATTGTAGTATCTAACCAGAAGAAAATTAGGATATACTTGGATTGTTTGCATATCTGAATTCAATTGAGCATTTATGTATTGTTTTGCTTTTATGAATTATTTTGTAGCGATTTCTCTTCATTTGCAAGTTTTATCATTTATTTTATCTAAAGGGTTAAACTTCTTTTAATAGAGTGAACAAGTCAAGTTCTATTTAAGTTTTTTGGATTTTAACTTGGCACTATTAGAAGATAAATCTACTACTATTACTAATTCAAGCAATGAGGAAGAGATTTTTTACCATAAACAATGGGAACGATCAAATAAATTGAGCATTATGTTTTTGCGGATGATTATTACCAACAACAATAAGACCACAATTCCACAAATTGAAAGTGCAAAAGAATATATTATGTTTGTGGTAGAATGATTCCGTTTTATGGATAAGTCACTCACTAGTACCTTAATGGCACGACTCATGACCATGAAGCATGATGGGTCGAGTGTTGGACCTGGTGCCATAAATGTAGTATTTTCGTCTATGTACACTTGTATAATTTTTTTCAAACAGATTGGTTATTAAAACTATTCATGATTACATTAATATAATTTTTATAATTTTTCTCATGTGGTTTTTGCATGTAAAGCAAAATAGAAGCAAATAATAACTCATTGGTTGTCTAATCTTTAACTAATATTAAGTGGTATTATGTGGTCGGATCGTAATACAGAAAGACAACTTATATTAGTAAACGGACCTAAACCTATCCTTAGTCTAATCCGAAATGAGCAAACCAATTGAAAGACTAATATGCCGTCTATTAAGTCCAATTAGGGAGATGCCTTGTCTTGGGCATCAGAGCAGATGACTCCCAGAAGATAAGGACATAGATGTGGCTAACTGGACTGATAGTACATCGGATTGGACCCAAGAAGAATAGACTCTGAATCTGTTTATAGATTTATTCACTTATGACTTTCAAAGTGTGGCATACCTTAATCTTGAGTGGATGACGAACTATGTATGTGTGACTCGTATACTTTGATGTAAGTAAAAGCCTGAGTTTAAATAGATAAGGAACCGAAAGCTGGTGCGTTGGGTATACGACTTCTGCAGTATGTACCGTCATTCATAACAGTGGAATTCATAGCCCGAGATATGGGTAAATGATATCCTCTCATTGGCATTACATGGTTGATGAAAAGTAAATGTGATCATGAGTCGTTTGTCTTTGTCATGAATGACTTGATTGCTATTTGATAGTATGTCACATTTGGTGTCTATTAAAGTTCAAAATTTAGAGAAAAGTTAGGAGTTAAGTGAAAGAAACTGTACGTTTGGTAGCATTTACTATAAAAATTTTTGAAATTTTTTGTGGTTAAATAACAAATATTTGGGTTATAATTCTGGTTAAGTTACGTTGGAACTGGCTTATTCCTGAATGGGAAACATAATGATGTCAACTGTTGGTTTTGATGAGGTTTTTAGGTGATCATGCATGTAATACTATATAATAGCCAAGAAGTATTATTCCGGGAGGAAATTCTTCTCAATCTTTTTTCAGTTTCTTCTCTTCTTTATCTTTTTATTTAGCTATTCTGAAGAAGAGAATGTCCAAAGAAAGCTCTGCATGGAGCGATGAACATGAGAATTGAGTCTGAAAAGTTAAGAATATGATGAACTTGTAATATTTTAAATCTTTCTGTACTCGTGGATGTGAGAAAAAAAATAAGTTGGGGGGTTTTTGTAAAAAAAATTGAAAGGTTTCTATAAGTTTCTAGATTTTGGATTTTAAAGCATGAATGCTTTTGATTTAATCGATATATTTGGTTATTGTGTTTAACTAACCAGGATAAAAGAGACTTTGGTTGTTGGAAAAGCTAAGTTGTAAGGGAGGAATGACAGCAAGTGAGTTTCTATACTCCACGTTTGGGTGTTCACTAGTTGTTATGTTGTTTATATGTTTTGTATTGAGTTTGGTCTGAGTCTATGGCTATGTAAGAGTGTTGTTGTTTGGGATTGTATGGAGAACATATGCATGCATAGGTCTATGCAAGTAAGAAAGTTGCAAGAATGGTTCTGTTAAACAAGTAGAATTGCAAGAATATTATGTTGATTGTAATGATGTACATGATATGCTTGTTTATAAAATGTGGAGTACGAAGGGATGTATTGGCGGGTTAGTGAAGATAGGAAAATTGGCTTAATGAAGGATTGGCAGATTGAAAAGGAATTGGAGTCACTGAAGTATGATAATGGTTTGGCTTTGCGAGCGAACACGTAGGTGTTCGAGTTAAAAAATGAGGAGTTGAGGACGTTTGGTTGGATAAATGGTCTACTGACTCTACAGAGCGACATCAAGGAAATGATCTACTAACTCTATAGAATGACATCATGAAAATAATCTACTGGCTCTAGGGGCGTCACCATAAAAATGGCCTACTAAATCATCAGAGTCGAAAGTCTATACCTAGCCATGGCATGATCTAGTGGAGAACAGGTCTGCCCTTATAGTGAAAGGGAAGTCTGCTAGGACAATAAACAAGGAAGCTCATCAGTGCATACACGTGAAAACTACTATATGAATTGCGTGATGACAAGTTTGTCATAACGGTTATAATACATATGGGGACACTGACAAGTGTGCTAATAAGAGGTCCATCCAAAATGTGAAGGCATGGGGAATATGTGAAAGCGTCTTGCACATAGATATACGCAGGAAAAAGGGATTTTTCTTTCAAAGTAATTGCAAATATGTATCCACCATTAAGAGTCCGTCAGAGGTAACGACCAAGCTAACATTGGTTATGAGAAAGCGAGACGATTCTCTAGACTATATTTCTAACTGCTTCATGGCAAAGAGGTCACTAGAAAGAGAAGTCTGCCAATGACTATCTTAGGTGGAATGTCTGCCAAGGACTATCTAATGAAAGGAAGTCTACCAAGGACTATCTAATGAAAGGAAGTCTGCCAAGGACTATTGGTTTTGGAAAGTCCGTTAAGGACTATCGAATAAAGAGGAATATCTATTTGGACTATCTTGAAAAGGAAAGCTAGCGAGGCTATCTTACAAGTATATTTCTACAAGAAATGAGAAGTTCTTAAAACTATTTTCCAAAACCTATACTCAAAGGCCACATACGAGGGTGTAAGTAAATGCTGAGATAATAGAGTAAGACAATATTGAGTTCAACATGAAGGAATCAAGGTAAGAATCCACTTTTTTGGTGAAATGCCTACAAACCCACCAAAGTTAATTGACATTCTGTATGTCTGCTTACGTGGCTATCTTTTGATGAGTCAAACCAACAAGGTAGAATAAAATCATGAGGTGAAGCTTGACAAGTCAAGTTTAAAAAAAAAAAGGGGTGTCAGATTGAGTATGATTATGTCCAAATCCGCCCCCGATATGTCCACCAATAATTCATTCAAAGAGAACTTATAAGCATCGACCACGCCATCCAATTTGCAAAAGCTTATATGAAACTTAGGGAGTTTATTTACATGCATTCATCCTTATTACTCGTAATATCAATACTTATTATTTAATAATTGATGTATGGAAACTCACTAAGAACATTTGAACTTATGAGTGGTTTGCCTTGATTGCAAGATCAAAGGCTGACATGGTTATTGTGTGAAGGGACTAAGCCAAACTTTGTGGAATCCATGTGGACTTCTTTGATATGGTATCATGCATATAGAGGAGTGCCCTTATAGGCTATTCCTCGTGGATTGAATATGTAATAAAGCAGAATCCAATTTGTCAAATTACGTGTATTAATATTTCAATAGATTGATATGCTTGTAAAGAACATTAGTCTATTGAGTTAGTCGTAAAATAGGATATTTCATATGATGTTCATTTATGGAAATATTATGAATAGTTAATTAATTGGATTAAAGTTTTATGGAAGCGTAACATTAAATTTGACATAGAAGTAAATAAACTAGAAGTATGTTATTAAGTAATATGGTCTAATTGTGGCATTTGGTACTTGAACTCGATGATTGGGTTGGGAATAGGATGTTACATAGTAATTGACTTTTCATGAAGGAAATATGTAATGGTTACAATGAGATAAAATAGGAATATATTAGGAGAACGAATTTATCCTAAAGAGATTAAGGATATCCTATGAGGGTAACACACTTATTACAAGGTCATTGGATGAGAACTGATCGAGTTGCTTTCGTAATGGTATGTCGTTAGGGAGAGCTCAATCATGATACTACAGTGGAATGACTTCGTGACTAAATAAGTTTATAATGAATAGGTGAAAAGCTAGAACTTAATTATAAATCATTTGAGACCTAATTGCATATGTCTAATTGGCCCCTGCGTTAGCTTGTTGAAACAAAAAATAAATTGCATGTTGAATCAAATGAACAGAAATGGATACAAATTGTGAAAATGGAGAAATGAAAAACATTTGGAAATGAATATGATTTTCTCCAAAATGAAAATAAAAATCAAGAAATGAAAACATTTGGAAATGAATGTGGTTTTCTCTAAAATGAAAAATGAAAATGACTTGGAGATGAATTTATGGTTTTCAAATTAAATGAAGTTTGAAAATAGAAATAAATCATTTGGTCATAGTAAACTCATTGAATATAAAACTATTAAATAATTTTCTCATATATTCTTTTACAGTAAAATCATCATGATTTTAACGGGATTAGAATTGGGTTGAGAAAATTATTTAATTAGGAAATAATTTATTAATTTGAGATGTTTATTTTGGGAGATAGAAAAACAAGTATCGGGTTGGATTAGATTACAAAGTACTGGGTTAAAAGTCCAAAAAGTACTTGTAATTAGACCCGATAAGAAAGAGGCCTAAAAGCCCCTCATGTTTAAGAGAGGGACGACAAACTGATCTGTCGTAATTCGATGCAGCAGATTAAACTAGGTTTTGCACTTGAGGAGCTTGAATACAAACACTTTTATTATGTTTTAGTCGAGTTTTTATAATTTCATTTACATACAATAAAAAGTGTATTTGCGTCTTTTATTGACCTTAGGGGCTAAATTAGGATTAAGGGTGAGCTAATATACTTATTGAGTGTGCAAGAGACCATTAGAAGGCGTACAAACTCAATATTGGGCATTGTGTTGCAACTCGGGGAGCTTGGCACCGCAACATAGGAAGCATAATACAAGAATATCGAGCCTACCTTTAGTGTCACGACATAGCTAAGGGATATCGTGACACACCCCTAAAGATACCCTGAGTACAAGTATACTGCCTTCGATGTCATGACACAGGTACTAGGGTGTCACAACATCGGTTCTGTACAAGAAGTAATTACCAGGGGCATTTTGGTTTGCACAATCAAATATTATGCACAAGAGTGTCAACTGACTTAGATTTGAGGACAACGACAACTCTAACTCTAACTCTATAAATAAGCTCTTAAACACTTGTTAAAGCACAACTTTCATACTTTATAATTTTTTTTGTAATTTTAGTTTTTAGTTTTTCCTTTGTCTTAGGCTTAGATTATTTTCAGTTTTGCTATTTGCAAATGTCGATAGATCTGATTTGTAGAACTTTGTCAACTCTTTGTGGATTTCGTGCTTCAATCAATACAATTCAGGATTCTTTTAAACCTTTATCTTGATTTGTTATTAATGTTTATCTTTTGCATCAAGTTTATTATGTTTTTGAGATTCATGAGGAACTAATCCTCTTATAGGGGATTAGAAAGTGGAGGTATGATTAATTGATTGTTGTGCAGGGTTTTCTTAGCGGATCAAGTAGTTCTTGCCGACTCGTTAGTCTAGTGGAAGATTAAGAGATCCTGCTAGGGTAACTATTAGTTGATTGAACAAGGAACCCAAAGCAACAGTTAGTTATGATTACCAAAGTGAGCTAATCACCCATGCTCATATCTGATTTAGTTTCTATATTAAATTTCTCAAAGTCTTTTTCTTTTTATTATTTTATTCTTTATTTATTAAAATACCAAAAAAAATTCTTTATGTTTATTTGTAATATAATTTATTAAAAGTACTAATTAGCTCAATTTATGTTTAGGTTAGGGTTAATTTAATGCTCACCTCCCTTGGGTACAATCTTCGGAGTACTATCCTATTTCATTGTAAATATATTACAACCTGACCCGTATACTTGCGAACACAGCCTATTTGATATATTTTGTGCAACATTCTTACTCTGGACGTTGGTACGTCCAAAGGTGGTCATAAACCCTAGTATAATTAACTGGTTGCTACCCTTATACTTCTAGTTAGACTAATAGTTCATTTTTCTATTTGAAATAGACTTCTTCAATTTAACAAGGGTTTTACGTGTTCTACCTATAAATAGATAGCACCGGTAGGGATAGATATACAACTTTAAGATATTGTTACTTTGTCCAAAAATAGTGAGAGTTTATTCTCTAAGTATTAAATTAATTTTCTAAAATACCAATTTTATTGGTTTATATTAAGAAGAGATTTTACTTTCACATTGAAAGTAAAGAAAACTATTTCAAGTTCTGTGTTTGATTCAAATTGTTTAAGCCCACACTCAAAGTAGTTCGTGGTACGAGAATAGCGGAGAAGGCTATTCGGTTGAAAGTTGGGAATGACAAGGATCCGTCTAACCGAACACATAAGTACGATTTCGGTAAAGATTTTATTGCTATAAATATCACAAATTGGCTTGATTTTTAAAATTTTTATTTTCCACTGTTCAAGAAACTATTTTCAAACCGAATTTTTTCCAACATCAAGAGGAATGCAAGAACATATCATTGTGATGTCTAATATTACATTAAGACTAAAGACCTTGGGGATGATGGCGGATGACTCTTTTTTAGTGCAGGTCATATTGAACTCACTACCTTCGAATTATGAGTCATTTCAAATTAATTATAAAATTATTGAAGACAAGTGGGATGTTGATGAATTGACCAATAATCTCATTTAGGAGGAAACAAGATTAAAAAGTCAAGGAAGTAATTCCATCCACCTTTAGGTTAAGGAGCTAACAAAGACCTTAAGGCTAAAACCAACAAGTTTAAGAAAAAGAAAAATTTACCTATTAGAAACGAATGGAAAATAAGTGTTACTTTTGTAAGAAAGTAGGACACTATCAAAAAGATGTCGAAAACATAAAGTTTAGTTTGAAAAGAAAGGCAAAAGACAAATTTTATGTTTTTGTATGTTTCGAAGTCAAACTTAACTAAAGTTTCTAATAATAGTTGGCGATTTAATATTGATGCTATTACTCATGTATCCAACATGATACAAGGATTCCTTTTGGTCCACACAACAAACCTAACTAAAGATTTCCTATATATATGGGGAATCGTATGAAGGCTTCAATTGAAGGTATAAGGACTTATCATTTGGTCTTGAATATTGGTTATCACTTATACTTATTTCAAACTCTTTATGTACCTTCAGTTTCTAAAGACCCTATATCTTTTCCAAAACTTGATGTTTCTAGGTTTAATGCTAAGTTTGGACATGATTTTTTTAATTTATTTTAAATGATTTTTTTAGGTTCAAAAATCCTTATTGATGGTTTATATAAATTGAAACTTGATAATATCTCTGCGGAATCCTTACTTGTTAATCATATCAATGTTGGAATTAAGCCTAGTATACTAAATGAATATTTTGCTTACTTGTGGCATAAACGTTTGAGTAATGGATCCAAAGAAAGATTAGTAAAGAATGAGATTCTACCTCGAATCTAGATTTTGCTAATATTGGTGTATGTGTGGATTACATTAAGGGAAAGCAAACCAAACATACTAAGAAGGGCGCTATAAGAAGTACATAGCTTTTTGAGATAATACACACTGATATATATAGACCTTTTGATGTTCGATCTTTTAGCGGAGAAAAGTATTTTATCACATTTATGTTGGGCACACCTCAAAAAAATGGTGTTGTAGAATGCGTAATCGGACTTTATTGGATATGGTTAGGAGTAAGATGAGTAACTCCTCATTACCTATATCATTGTGGATGCATACATTCAAAACTATTGTATATTTATTAAACAAGGTTCCTAGTAAGGTAGTTCCAAAAACTCCTTTTGAGTTGTGGACTAAAAGGAAACCTAACCTAAGGCACCTACTTGTTTGAGGTTGCCAAGTGAAAGCAAGAATATATAATTCACATGAAAGAAAATTAGATTTTTGTACAAAAAATGGATATTTTATTGGTTATTTAGAGAAATATAAAGGATATAGGTTTTAACTACCAAATTATAGTACGACACATAACGACTAGTAATGCTAGATTCCTTGAAAATGGTGAAGTTAGTGGGAGTGTTTGAAAACAAGTTATGGATACAAAAGAAATTAGAGTAGATTTTTCCTACACCTAAAAATGTTCCTTTGTCCACAAATGTTGTTCTAACAATTAATGAATGCCCTAGTAATATTGAACAACATTTAAACGATGAAACAACCATAGAAGAGACTAACTCACAAAGGTCTTATAAAAATGGACCATAAATAATTTCATTAAGAAGATTTTAAAAAGAGAGAATGATTATGTGATTTATTTGTAATGATCAGATTTTGATATTAGAATCAATAGAGATTTAGTTTCATTTTCAAAATCCATAAATAGTGATGAGTTTGATAAATGGTTAAACGTCATGAAAGATGAAATGAAATCTATGGAATAAAACAAAGTCTGGGACATTGTTAAATTGTTAAAAGGTTCAAAACGAGTTGGATGTAAATGGTTTTTTAAACTAGATATGACTCAAATGGCAATATTGAACAATATAAAGCTAAAATTGTTGTCAAAGGTTACACTTAGAAAGATAGTATTGATTATAAAGAACTTTCTCACCAGTCTCTAAGAAAGATTCCTTAAGAATTATTGTGACATTGGCAGCTTATTACGATTTAGAGTTACACCAAATGGGTGTGAAAACAACCTTTCTAAATAGAGATATTAAGGAAGAAGTTTATATGAACCAACCTGAAGGTTTTATAGTTGAAGGAAAATGTCATATGGTGTGTAAACTTAAGATATATAGACTCAAACAAACTTTAAAAAAATGGTATATCAATTTTAATGATACCATAAAGCCTTTTGGTTTTCAAGAAAACATCGTTGATCAGTTTATATACCAAAAGATTAGTGAAAACAAATTTATTTTCTTGGCTCTATATATTGATGATTTTTTGCTTGCGTAAATGATTTTGGTATATTGCGTGAGATAAAAGTTTTTCTTTCGAATAAATATGAAATGAAAGATATGGGAGAAATGTCCCATGTGATAACAATTGAAATATTCCGTGATAGATCATAAAGATTGTTAGGATTGTCTCATAAAAACTATATCAAAAGAGTTTTATTAGAGATATAATATGTATAGTTGTTCAGCGGGAATTGTTCCTATACAAAAATGGACAAATTTAGTCTCATACTGTGTCCAAAGAATGATATGGAATGAAAGGGAATAGAATCAATTCCTTATGCTTCTGTTATGGGTAGTTTAATATATGATCAGACTTGTAGAAGACTCAACATTAGCTTTTCAGTTAGGATGCTTGACAGATTTCGAAGTAATCCTAGAATTGATCATTGGAAAGCAGCAAAGAAAGTTTTACAGTACCTACAATGGATAAAGAATTACATGCTCATGTATAAGAGATCTACTCAATTGAAAGTAATTAGGTACCTAAATTCAAATTTTGTTAGATGCCTTAGCTATTTATTTTTACTTGCTAAAGGAGCCATGTCATGGAAAAGTGCTAAACAATTTCTCATTGCATCATTTATGATGAAAGTAGAGCTTGTAGCATGTTTTGAGGCTACTATTCATGCATTATAGTTGTGGAACTTTATTTCAAGACTTGGGGTAGTCGATACCATCACCAAGCCATTGAAAGTTTAATGTGATAATTCTACAACAATATTTTTCTCCAAAAATGACAAATATTCCGAATGTGAAAAACATATGGAATTAAAATATTTTACCATTTTACACCAAAAAAATATTTTGCCATTAAGGAGGAAGTTCAAAAACAAATAGTGTCTATAGAGCATATTAGAACTGATCTTATGGTTGTTGATTCGTTAACTAAAGGCTTACAACCAAAGATATTTAAAGAACATGTATGTAGAATAGGTCTAGGTTGTGTTGATGAATGAAATTTTATGATGTTTTGACACTCTAAGCTCAGTTATGATGTTTCTAAAATAAAATGGACATATTTCTTGTTATAATGATTACATGCACATAGCTTTTGAAATCATTTAAAACAAGAAAAGCTTTATAGTTACTTAAGACCTATTATATTGAGTTGTAATATTGTAGTATATAGAAGGAAGCATGTGACTTAAGCTATATACAACCGTCATAACTCGCATTTGCAATTTACTATAATGTGGTAATTTTTATGTCCGCTCAACGCTTATTCTATTAGAGTTTATATTTTACCTCATTGGGCCAAGTGAGAGAATGTAAAATTTTAGCCTAATTTTGTAGATCCAATTAAGTGTAAAATTAAATGGCCCAATTTAAAAGAGATAAGGGTTCTACTTTTAATAGAAGTTGAACTTTATCCATTCATTCGGTTACTCGATAGACGCATGGGATTAAAAGCTGATTATTATACCATCACTTCGGGTTTGTATAATTAAGGGAATAGGCCAAAAGGGAGAAATCAATTTATCGAATGTTCTTCATGTTTTTCTTTGTCAAGGTTAATGGCGAAATCTAATTCCACATCAAGTATCTCTTAAACTTATAAAAATCATAATATTCTAATGACCCTAAAATCAATGTTTATGCAATATTATATATTTTATTTGCATAATATCTAAATCTAATAAATTTTACATTCTTTACACAAAGGAAGAACAAGCAATTAATTTAATTAATTGCAATAACTTTATTTTAAGCTTAGTATGGAAGATTTGAGATTATATAATCAAAAGTAATTGATAAACATATTAATTTGCATGATTTCTTATGTTTAATTTGGTTTATTTCTGAATTAATCCCTACTAAATTGGTGTTTTTATGATTTAATCTTGTCAGGGATGCGATTGATCAAAAACGAGCAAAAAGAGGTCAATTTGAAACACGATCATAAAGATGGGGCCGAATAAAAAAATATGGAGGAAGCTAGGGATTTATCATATATTTTGACTTTATAAAAAGACTAAAAATAGGAAGATATTTTATTTTATTTTTATTTTTATTTTTATTTATTTTTATTTATTTTATTTTAATTTATTAAATTAGTTAGGTTATTTTTAATAAACCCCATGTATATAAATAGAGGTATTTGGCTCTTTGAAAATCATCCATTCATTTTGTATTCCTAATTCACTTTGGAGTTCTATTATCATCTTTGTTTTCCTACTTCAATTGGGAAATGGATTACTTTTGTCTTGCTTTTACAAAGTTTATCTAATTCTCTTTCCAAATATTTTTCCTTCTCAATTTCCATCACCTTTTCTTACAAATTCCATCATCTTCCATAACCTTCAAGCATGATTAAATTCATCCTACACTAAATCCTATTTTAGCTTTAGGCCGGTGTTCATTCCGGTCGAGAATCGTGATATTCGTATTCGCGCTAAAAATCCTCCCAAGCAGTATTCATTTTTTCCTAAGTATCGGGATAGCCCAATCATCCCTTAAAGTTAAATTCAATTCCAAATCAAAGTACACGTTCGGTTGGAGTCGTGTTTGGTTTCAGTTGGAGAGACGAGTCGGCCGTACTATATTCAATTCTTCGAGAACAAATCAAGGAGGAAGTGATCGAGTTTAAACGACCCACGTGGTTGAGGCCGTTAATTCGAGTTGGGTTCTTCAGAACGCAAGGCAACCGGAATCTTCAATCGGGAACACGTGTATCTCGGTTAGATAATCGATAAGGGTTGGTTTTTAGGACGTACCGGGACCAGCTACGAGAGGAAGAATTGGTGGTTAGGACATTCTTAATCGCTATAACCAGCTTATCGTTTGGAGGAGAATATCCATTATCGAGGATCGATTCTTACACGGAATTTACCGAGTCTAAGGCTAAGGCTATTTATTTTGCTGGCACATTTTTTAATTTATTTCCAATTTACATTTAATCAATTGCTTATTTTAGAATATTTACTTTCTTAAACATTCTCAACCCCCGTTTTACTTATTAATTTTATTTTTAGCAGGTACGTTTGGAGTTGTGGGCGCGACACTTGTCACGACCTCTCGACACGACGACATTCTGTTCATAAGTGAACTCAGAAATTGATTACAGATCCAATCCCTGTGGATTCGACCCTACTACCACTCTTACTACGGTTTAGAGTTATCTAGTAGGAATTATTTTTGGTGGATTCAACGACCATCAGTAATTTAAGCTTCGTAGACAATTATTAAATATAAGTTATCAAGTTGATTTCATTAAGATTAATATGGAAACATAAAATATAATTTTAAAATTTAGGAGATTAATTAAATTAATTTCAATATTACATTAACAAATTGGTTAACATTATCAAGAAAAAAAATAGAATTCTTAGCAATGTGATAAACAAGTACAATTTGACAATTTTTTTTAATGCATTATTTAGTTTTTACTTCTTTTTCACTTTAATCCTAAATTTCTTTTACCCCAATTAATACTTTAAAAAAAATTCTAAATTCGTTGACTTATTTATGTTGGAACTTTGTTTAATTAACTTATGGGTGAATTACATCACACGTAACCCAATTATGGGTCATTTTTTTATCTCCCAACTATGAATTTTTTAAATTGGTCATCCAACTATAAATTTGTTTCTTTTTTTCATCACCCAATTATGATTTTTTTAATTGGTTACCAAACTAATCGTGATTGGTATTTTTTTGGGTCTATTTTCGTTAAATGCACTAACGGGAGGATGAAGTGGCAGTTGAAAAATTGGTATAATAACAAATTTAGACATCAACTTTTACATATTATATCAATTTAGTCATAATTTTAAAAATTAACCCTTAAAATTTCGAAATGTTTCAATTTAATCCTAATTCTAAAAAAAATAAAGAAATATATAAAAATACATAAATATTTTTTAAAAAATATAATAATAAAATTGAAATTTTATATCTATATTAAATAAAAACAATTATATTACTAGTAAATAATAAAACCCTCCCCTCTCCCATCCCTCTCTTCCACCGTTTTGAAACAACTTGAGCCTCTACTCCTTGAAATGAACCCAACCAAAAAAAGATCCCTGTTCTCATTCATAATGGGAAACCCATCTCACCATCCTCCAACACATGGTCCAACTTTGGAATCAAAAATCACCTTTGCTTCCTTCTGATCCTTACCAACGTTCACAAGCCTTCTTTTGTGCCGATTATATTGATAAAAAAAGATGAGTGTTTAATATTTTTTATTCCATTGCCAGTGCATAGTATAGTAATCATTTTTATATTTGGTTTGGTTTGAACATAAATGCTGAATAATTCCATGCATATGCAAATACGATAGATATATGGCATTGGGAGGAGAATATGGATGGGAGAAGAAGACCAAGAGGAAGCAATGGAGGAGTTAATGCAATGCTTGAAGACCCTGGAAGGAGAGCAGGGGGAGAAGCTCTACTTTGGGGGACAGAGCATAAGGGTAGTGGATGTGGCACTTGTACCTTTCACCACTTGGTTTTACAGTTACGAGACTTGTTGCTGAAATATTTCAGCAGCAACAACAACAGAGAAGGTGAGGGAGAGGGACGCCAGGGGAGGGACGGTGGGGGAAGAGAGGAGGGTTTTTTTTTTTTTTTAAATTTAATATTAATATAATATTTTATTTAATATAAATTTAAATAATTTATTATTATATTTTAAAAATATTTATGTATTTTTATAATTTTTTAATTTTTTTAGAAATACAACCAAATTGAGATCATTTGTAAACTTTGAATGTTAATTCTTGAAATTATGAATAAATCGATATAATAGGTAAAATTAAAAGTTAAATTTAATATTATACCAATTTTTCAACTACTACCTTCACCTTTTCATCAGTGCAACTAATGAAAATGGACAAAATGATTTGTTGGGTGACCAAAAATAAATAAATTTATAGCTGGGTGACCAATTTTAAAAATTAATAGTTAGGTGACAAAAATGAAAATGACTCATAGTTGGATGACCTATGATGTAATTTACCCATAAATTAATTAAACAAAGTTCCGAGATTAATCATTTACTAACTTTAATCCAAACACCCATATTATTATTGGGCTATCACTCAAGAAGAGTCCAAGACAACTCAACTCAATACAACAGACTCAGACTGAGTTGAGAGAAGTTGAGTTAGGCCCAGAAGATTCAACCCTACCAGTCTACCACTAAACTAATAGAGGTCTGAGAGCATTATTTCCCTTCTCACCATTTCGAGCTTTGTTTCCAAATCACTCGCCCGCTGCGCAATCACCGATCAAAGCTGAAGATGGGAAGCCTTGGAAAAGCAATATACACCGTCGGATTCTGGATTCGGGAGACCGGTCAGGCTCTCGATCGCCTTGGCTGCCGCCTACAAGGCAACTATTTTTTCCAGGAGCAACGTGAGTTTTATTTCATTTCCATCTTCAACTTCTATTCTTAAGCTGATTCCAATCTCAAATATGGATTCAATCTTTGGGGGTTTTCAGCTAATTTCAAATATTAAATATTCTTTTTATGTCTTCTCATTTTCTAGCTTACATTTTCTTTGATGTTATTATTAAACAATTAGACTGCCTCTGTATAAAATTACAAGTACAGTTATGATTATAAACTTAGGGTTTTTTCTCCTCCTAATTTAGCCAATTGTACTGGTTAATTGGTTAGTTGCCTTTCTGATTTCTGAGGTAATTCGGCTTCGTTTTACCTTCTTTTTTTTTTTTTTTTTTTGTTATCATTGCATTTTGTGTTCAAAGATAGGATTTTGCTTTTGTCGCTTTAGTTTTTTCTTTTTCATTATCCGACTGCATTTATGTTTTCTTTTTATTTTTATTCATAGTTTCTAGGCATCGGACTCTGATGAACGTATTTGATAAATCTCCTGTGGTGGACAAGGATGCATTTGTAGCCCCTAGCGCATCTGTCATTGGCGATGTTCAGGTGGGAAGAGGATCATCTATTTGGTATGGATGTGTTTTAAGGGGTAAGATGCTTATATACTCAATTTGGTTTTTGTTTGATGGCAATAGTCTTTTTTTTTTTTTTTTTCAATTGATTAAAGAACAAAACTTATTAGCAACATAAGTCTAATAAAGGCCAACTATATGCCTACGTCCCTATTAGCTGCATGTACTTCCAACTTTGCAACTTTCTCACACCAAAGAAGTGTTGTGTGGTGGTTGCTCGCCTTATCCCTTAATCATGAGCTCGGGGGGTTTGATCCTTGCCCATGGGAATGGAGCACATTTCACGGCCAGCCATTTACCTTTTTGGAGAGCACTTGCGGCGAGGGGATTAGTCACTGCTATTGGCAGTGGACACCCTGGTCTCGACCCAAAAAAAAAGAAATTATTTAAGGATGGACTATATATCCAACTTAGCATATGAAGTTTTAGGGTTATACTAATTAACTTTTAGATGGTGACTTGAGAAACAAATAGACATTATTAATGGTAATACTATTGGCTTCTGTACGTATTCTGAATGAGTTTAAATTTACTACATGTCTGGGTTTATCACAATTGTTCTAGAGAAATGTAGCTAGTCCTAGTGAGGATATTACTTGTCTCAACTTTTAACAATTGATTTACGGGAATGTAGTTTGTAAATTTAACTATTGGTTTCAACTTTAAATTATCAGTTCCTTTAATTTTATTTTCTATTTATCTTGTATGGTATTGTCTTCCTGGTACGTCTTACTGTTTCATTTAACATCTTAGCCATCCTAAATAATCATTCATTCACACAAGCGAGCGCTTGCAACTTGTATAATATACCTTGTTCTCCACCTGGTTCATGTCCTCAACTCCACATGCTTCTTAAAACCTTAAATGCAACCAAAATGCATAAGATGGCAGACTTATTCTCCTGTAGAGCAGGTTCATTTTTACTAGTATTTATCATTCTTCTCCTATCAAGGAGATAGAATTTTGGGTTAAGAAGATATTTCGGACAATTATTTTCTTCCCTCAAATGAAATCTCCTGGTATATTTAGTGTATGTACCATGCTTGACTGCAGTTCCTTATTATTCTAATAAGAAAGTTGAAAATGAATTCATGCAGCCGCATACCACATAGCAATGCCTTTCTACAAAGTTGGGTTAGGGAATCATTCCTGAATAATACGTCTTTATTGAATGGTAGTACATTTGACTCTTCACTACTATATCTCTCGAAGAGGAAGGTTTCTGAGATCACACCCTACCCCACTATCTTTTAACCACCCCATGTAGGGGAAGCTATAATTTTGTTGACCGTTATGATTTTGTTTGGAGAGATATTAGGGTTATTTCTTTGACATTATTTTTACTAGATTTTGCTGATTATCATCATTTTCATGCTTTGAACAGGGGATGTCAACAGCATTAGTGTTGGATCTGGAACTAATATACAAGACAACTCCCTTGTGCATGTTGCAAAGTCTAATTTAGGTGGGAAAGTGCTACCAACTAACATTGGAAACAATGTTACTGTAGGTAAGTAAAGTGGCATCGGCCATACATTTCATGTGAATTAACCTGATAAAAAAGTTTCTTCCATCAATAAGGTATGATTGAAACTTTGAAATGATCAGGTCATAGTGCTGTTTTACATGGCTGTACCGTTGAGGATGAAGCATTTGTTGGCATGGGAGCCACACTTCTTGATGGTGTAGTTGTGGAAAAACATGCTATGGTTGCTGCTGGAGCCCTTGTGAGACAGAATACAAGGATCCCTGCTGGGGAGGTACAACGAACTCCATGGTCTTCTGGTCATATTTTCAAAAATATTTGATGAACCTGTTGATTTATCTGTTAATCAAAGTCACCTTCGTTTCTTGTTGTAGCATTTATGAATAAAAAAGTTAACCAGAAACATGCATTAGAAGTTAGAAAACATATACATATATGTTCAAATGATAAAGATAAAACAGGTGTTATGACACCTGTTGATAACAAATATAATACAGGGACAGTTCTACTGGTCATATTAATATTTTAAGTCATACCATGCTGTAAAAATGTACCTGTACTTTAGATGATGAGGTGTTCGATCTTCTTTGGTTGGCAGGTGTGGGGAGGCAATCCAGCTAAATTCCTGAGGAAGCTAACTGAAGAAGAGATAGCGTTTATTTCCCAGTCAGCCACCAATTATACCAACCTTGCACAGGTACATGCTGCTGAGAATGCAAAACCCTTTGATGAAATTGAATTTGAGAAAGTTCTTCGCAAGAAGTTTGCGAAGAGGGATGAAGAGTATGACTCAATGCTGGGCGTTGTCCGTGAAACTCCACCAGAACTAATTCTTCCAGACAATGTCCTACCAGATAAAGAGCAAAAGTCCTCTCAAAAATGATCTTTTTTTTAATTTATTAGTTGCTTTTTTATTTGCTCCAAAAGTCCTGAGATTTGGCATCAAGAAAAATTTGTTATGTTCAAGTACATGGCAGAGGGATGATTTTTCTTTTCCAAATAATACCGGACATGTTTTAGGATAGAACCATGGCTTCTTTTTACCTATAAAACTCTACTGTTTGTATGGTCACTCAGAGTCGCAGTTCATGACCGGAGAGATGTAATTTGATGTCTAATGTTCCACGTACCTAAGATGCTTGTTTTCTACTTATAATTGCCCTTCTCCTCGTGTATCTGTATAAAGCAGGCGACTGGCTTTGCTGTGCTTAGACGTAGTACTTCTCTTTATGGTCAAAGGCCTAGTGCTTCTTGTAATAGTAATAAACAATGCTGAATACTAGGTTGCTCTTTTAAAGCAAGGGATTATGCATGCATTAGTTAATGAATTTGACAATTTATTCCATAATTCATATATGTTTGTATTAGTGTTAATCTTATAAAAAATTATATACATATTTATAAATTGTTGAATACTTTCAAATCTAAAAGTCTATATGTATGTTTGCGAGCGTTTTTCTGCCACTAATGCAGAGTTTGGGTCAGTCACAAACCCTGATGCCTGCATCAAATTTGTACTAACACTCAAAATAAGTTGACAACTTGAATGACTGTATCTTGGGTATAACTGTAAATTTAGTTTTAAGTCTTGGTTCAGGCTAGCATGTGCATGCTTGCAGCAATTGTAAAAACATAGTTTGCAAAAGAAAGAAGGAAATATCCAACACAATAATGTCTACCAGTGACTAACTCAAATCCGCAAACACAAGCTAGAAAACCTTATCTAAACATGAGATGGGCCCCGATGCTGGTATCCTTAAATATCCATTGGGGCCACGCCTTCGTCAGTAGAACCACCCCGCTCAGCTGCAGCCTCTTGTCCTGCAGCAGCATCAGGTTCAGCAGCTGGTCCTTTTTGCTCTCCCACGATCTCAAAGGCATTGATCATTTGTTGTACAGTTTCCTGATCCAAAATACGGAACGGCTCTCCAACCCCTACCACAGCAACTGTACATATAGAGCTTTTTAGAGTTTCTCCTTGCAGGGTTTCCCTTATAGCCATAAGAGCATCTTTGACCAGATCGTCCCGAGAGGAATCTGCGAAGTTCTCAAACCTCCGCTCCAAGTACGTCTTTGCAGCTTGTGAGCGGGACCCAATGGCAAAAGCCTGGTACTCAAAGTAATTTCCACTCGGACAGTTGTAGTAGAGATGAGCCCCAGATTCATCCAAGCCAGCCACCAACAGGCCAACCCCATAAGGTCGTTTCCAAGAGCGTTGGGTGCAGATCTGCAACCAAACATAAGCATGTCCCCCATTTCAATTGCACAAACAAATAACACTATTATGTTATTAGGTTTGGTGTTCCGCGAGAAATTACCATCTTTGGCATCAACTATGTTTCATTTAATGGGGTTAAAAGTAAACACCCCAAAACAAAATTATCAAAAGAAAAAGTGAACTCACTACATTAATAAGAGAATAACTATCAAAAATCATGTTAGATTCCAAGATTACTACAAACAATGTCAGAGCTCCAAATATGCAATTGAATTAAGATACAGTTGAGTAATATACAAAATTTAGCAGTGAATTGAATGGGTAAGCACAGAATAACAGTAAGGAGACGAAGCAAAAGATAAACGTCAGAGGGCTTCCACAGTTTTTAAGTTAATCAAAGAGCCATATGAAAACATAGATCATCTATCACAATTTACGGTCACTCACTATAACCAACCTCAAAGACTTATCATTCAGCCTCAATTCTTGCATCAACAAATGAACAGATCAAGTAATCATGAAAAAGTCAGAAAACTGCTACTCAATCACTTAACACCAGAACAGCTAAAACCGAGCACACAAAGGCATACCAAGCTCTCCGAGTTGTATGCAAAGAAACCATTAAGCCCATTCAAACCACAATTGAGCTTCAATCCTATTATACTCTCATCATTCAATTAACAGAAGCCTAACAAGGTAATAAAACAATAACTGGAATACACTCACCTCCCACAATCTTTTCAAATCAGCCTTTCTATGGAATAGTCTATTGCCTGCTTTATGCCCTGAAGTTTTTGGTCAGAAACAAATCGCAAATACAATATCATTACCAGACCAAGTCACTTGATGCCAATTACAGTCAAACCCTCATCCATAACTTGCAAGGAAAGCTAACTCACCAATTGAATACATAATCAGTAAGAAAGAGATCCCCTCAGTTATACCCTTCTATCTGTTTGCATCATACTAATCCGTATTATCCGTTTCATTTTCCTCTATTCCAGATAGAACTTCGGCTATTAATTCAATCATTGATCAATTCAACAGTAATGCAAATGGGCATTTCTATTTCTACATTACTTGATCCATTAATGTTTCCTACACGGAAGCCGCGCTTAACTGTGAGTCAATAACCATTTTATGCTTAATTTCGCACTTCTATTTACTTAAATGCTTCAGTACAAACCCACTAATTAGGGTTTCAACTTTCAATTTCTCAAAGAAAATCCAAATATCAACATTAGCCACCAGTTTAACTACACTAAAAAAAAGTCATTTCCCTTTTTTTAAAGAAAAAAGTTCAAAGATTTAGGATTTCAAGAAATGAAAGACCTGAGCTTTATCGGCAAGTTGGACAACAAGTCTGCCAACAGGAAGTGGCGATTCATACGTGAAGTTGTAGTTAATACACTCGTTTCTCATATACCGAGAAAGGACGCGGCCGTCGGCGGTGAGACCGGCGATGGCAACGCCGATGTGGTCGTCGACTTTGAAAATCTTTTTTTGGTGAGAAGACAACTCGGAGTTAGCCTTGTTGACGCAACCCAAAACTACATGGGTCTTAGATCGAAGCCCGATCGCGGCTGAACCTTGCTTCACAGCTTCCATCGCGTATTCCACTTGGAACAACCGCCCCGCAGGACTCCATGTTGTAACGTCTGTATCGTACTGGTTCCTGAACATTTTCCTCTACGCCACCGTCTTAATTGCTAGCTTTCTTCTTCGATTGAAAGAAACTGGCTTCAACACACTCTGGGTATTTTAAGAGGGTTTTTCTTCTTCTTCAAGACAGATTGAGAGAAAAACGAAAGCCCTTTTAATGGCTTTGGTTCTATGCTAATAATATTTGGATCATTCGACAAGAAAATGGGCCAATAGGCCTAATGAAGCTGTAATATAGGATAGCGTTTAGAGGTTTCATTGGCCGGCCAGCCCAGTCTGTGTTTGCCCGGGTTTGGATTTACTTTTTCAACCTTGGGCCAATCCGGCCCATTTTATTGTTTAAAAATATATAAATAATTTTATTTAAATATTTCGTAATTAAATTTAAATAAAAATATTTTTATTACTTTTTACTTAGTAAAATGGAGAATTTAGATAGGGAAAGTTGGGTTTGAGTCTAAAATTATTTTTTTTGGAATCAGGCCTGATTTATATCATAAACACCTCTAATATAATTTAAATTGGATATTTTCAATCAATCTTTTTCTAATTTAGGGAAAATATCATTATTTCAAATTTAAAAATGAGATGTGTTGGATAAGGTTTGGTTTTCATCGAATCCTTTTTAATTTAATAAAAATATATGATTGTTTCCGATTTGGATTTGAAAATTAAGGTTTTTTTTTATAAGTAAAACGTTTTATGAAAAATATTTTTTACATTTTTTTATTTGTTTAACAGAAAATAAATTGGTCAACGACTTACCTTTTTGAAAAGCATAAGTCATTTTTTGAAAAAGAGCTTTTTTATAAATAATTTTATTTTTATATAAAAATTATCTTAAATCAAGCTTAATATTATTATATTGATAAAAAAATATTATATTTTTAATATTATTAAACATAAATATTTAATTATTTATATTTAATCATATAATAAATTATTAATATAATTAACATAATTTATTATTTTAATAAATTATTTAATATTTCAATTTTATTTTAATAATGAATTTTAAAAATAATAAATTTAAATAATATTCTTCACATAGTATTGAAAATATTCAATATTAATATTTTAATAATTATTATTTATTACAACTATAAATATTTTAATAATAAATATTTTGTAGTATAAAGGTTAAATATGTCTTGAGTCTATGTACTCTTCACAAATTAGTAATTTAGTCCCTCTACTTTTCATATTTGAAAATCAAGTCCAATTGTTGACATTGTTAAAATTTTGTCAATTTTGTTGATGTCACATTTTTAAATAAAAAATACTCGCTTGGTAGTTATGTAACTAAAAAATGACGTAGTAATGAACTTGAATTTAACAAAATATTTTTAATATATGCAAAAAAATGTAAAATATAAATTTATAGATAAAAAATAAACTCAATTAAACAATAAAAAGAATAAGAAAATCTCAAATGTATGTTTGTTTATTGAAAATAGTTTTATGAGATATTTTTAAGAAATATATCTATCAAACAACAAAAAATTTTTACATAGATTCATCCAAACACCAAAAAACTATTAACTTTTTCAGGAAAGAAAGTCATTTTTTAGAAATTATTTTTCTAAAATCATTTTCAATGAAACAAACAAACCCTTAAGTCGGTTGGATGAGGTTTAAGGTTGGAGACTTTTCATCAAGTCATCTGAAAATTAAGTGTGTTGGATAATATTTGAGTTGGACACTTATGCTCGGTTTGAATATTTTGGATTATGATTTGGGGTTTAATTTTGAGTTACAACATTAAGTGTGTAATATCTTTCATGTTTAATTTATCGTTACATCATTTAACAACATTTAATGGCTCAATAACAAACATGTTACAATCGATAATACTAATAATCATTTTGTAACAAATTAAAATTCGATAATTAAAGCATAAAGTGATAATTTCTGTAATTTAGTCATAGAAAAATGGATGATAGTCCTGGGTAGTTTGGTATATTTCTTTTGCCTAGGGTGATATTTAAAAAAAAAAAAAAAAAAAAAAAAAAAAAAAACACGAAAGCTTGTTTGAAAAAACCGTTTCAATGGGATAATGTGGAACTCATAAATGTGAAAGCACCGTTTCAATGGGAAAATGTGGACCTTATGGTTTTTTCCTGGCATTTGAATCTCTTGACTCGGGTCACAATCTGCATACGTACATTTACTAGGTCTTAGGTTCTTCAATTATAAAAATCATCCTAATTTAATTATTTTACATTTTCTTTTCTTTTCATATTTAAGGTGCATTTGGTGTTTTCGCTTATAATTTCAATGAGATGTGATTAAAGGAAAAATTAATTTTCAGCAATTAATATACATTAAAAAGTATTGATTAAAGTCCTGAAAATGCTATACTAATACATTTGATTCACCTTGTATAAAAAGAAATCACATTTGATTTATTCAACACTTTCTTAGAAATCTGATGATAATTTATGAAATTATCTTTATTAATTAAAAGATAATATTAACATATTTTAATATTTTCAATAGTTATTATTAATAAATATTTACTTTAAATATGTATTTATAATTGACTAAGAATCTGCCCTTGCTTTCAGTAATGCCTCGACAAAATTGTACTCAATCTACTACTTAGAAAAGACCTAAGGTGACCTGCTTCTTTTGAGAGCTAGATCTCAAGTTACCTGGCCTGTGTCTATAGGCCTTAGCACAATACCCTGCATTGTTTTGTCTTCATTCTATACAAACGCTGCTCTATTTCTAAAGTCTACTGCAAGTATTTGTTCGAATACTCGTTTGTATCATTCAATTCCAGTCCAATTAATCTAACCTTTTCAGGAATAGATTCAGTTTATGGGCATACTGCACACTCATCTATGTCTAGAGAATGTACGCATACAATTGGGAAATAAAAACAATTTAATGAAACAGTAGATTAAATCAAATATATGATTCAAGCATTAACAAAAATAAAAGTTTCATCATGTAATCCAGCCCTCTAAGATTTAGCTCATGGGTTAACAATTAAAATTCAAGTTCAAAATAACACCCAACATCATTTTGGTTAAATAAATTCATGGGAGAACAGATTAAGAAATAATGGAAGAACTTAGAAAGAAGGTTGTCGCCAAGTCAATCTACAATCTAGCAACACGGTGTCTTGTGGTGATTAAGAGGGACTACTTTCGGTTTCCTCCTTTCGTCTCTACTCAACTGCTATCCTCTATTGTTGCCTTCAAATTACCAGACTTTTCAGATCAAATACAAATATTTTATAATCATTTAGCATGCATATCATAATTTAATCATATTGTCCCTCTTTTGAGTCCTCGAGGCCCAAAATATGTGTTAGAAACAAATCGAAATCAAATCGGGTACTCTAGAAATTTTTCGTGAAATTTCAAAAATTTTCCTAGATGCAGGGCACACATGCCCGTGTGGTTAAGGGACATGCCTGTGTGATTATAGGACACGCCCGTGCCTTCAGCTGTGTCCGACCCCTTGTAACTCTTTAACTTAGGTCATACGGCCAGCCACGCGCTTGTGTGCTAGGCCGTGTGCCTCACACGATTGAGACACATGCCTGTGTCTCTACCCGTGTTAAATTACTTGGGCATTCTATTTTGAAATTCTAAAGTTACAGGGGACATACGGCCAATTCACACGTCTATGTGTTAGCTGTGTGTCTCACACGGTCCAATCACAAGCCCATGTGTCTAGCCGTAGACTCAAAATGAACCTTTAACATCAAGTTTACGAACCCTACAAACTTAAACAACAAGCAACTCAAAAACCAACCATTCAGACACTTCAAAACACAATCAAACACACTCAACCATATCAAAATAGACAATCTAAGTGCCTAACCAATGTGCCTACATAAACTCTTCACATGTTTTTACTTTAAAACAATTCAATTATACTTCATTTAAGCAATCTAATATCATGCCATTTCAACCTAAATTTATGCCTATTTCATATTCATTTACACATTCACTTAAACATACCACATTATTAACTTAACATAACATATATGTTTATATATATAACCAACCAAATATCATTTTATAATATCATTTAAAATTTTTTTCAAAATAACAAACGTAGGACATCCTAGGTACATGCCATTACCAAAAAGAAATATACTTCACCATGTTTTGAGATCGGGATCATTGTGGATACTGATTCGATGATCTGGCTTTAACCTAACCTACGCACGGAAAACAAACCGTACGCTGAATATAAACTCAGTGGTATTTCTATAATCCGAATACTTTTAATACAAGAAGTTATAATATTTATACATCTATTCACACATAGCAATGATTATTTAATCAATCAATTTCATAAACACATCATACATAACATATTCAATTCTCATCACTTACTATTTCTCATATCATATTTGCTATTCAAATAACTTTTCACAATATAATACACAATTCGTTTTCAATATCAATATCCATTCCATGAATCTATGATTCATGCTTTCCATTTGGATAATTCAATTTCCATATCCCATTCCAATTTCGTATTCAAAATCATTTATATTGCCAATTCATTTATTTATCCCTATTAACATGACTTGGACTTGGACGGATACACGGATCCAACCAAAACACACCAGTTTGGCACCCAGTGCCTCATCGGATAAATCGAATTAATAGATTGACACCCAGTGTCTCATCGGCCATGCCGAAGTAAGTTGATACCCAGTACCTTATCCATTTTATTCGAAGTAACAATTTAACACCTAGTGTCTCATCGACTCAAGGTTGAAGTATTCCCTAAACACTTCCAATCCTATGACATGACAACTATATGTAATGGCCTAAATTCAAGGTTATTGGAACAGTGGTTTTGTAACCACAAATCCAATTTAAAGATAAATTTATTTTAATATTTTTTCATGAATATTGATATGATAGGAAAATTTTATGAAAATATCGATAGAAAAATTTTACCGATTTAGTGGTTAGTTAGAAAACAAAAATTATTGAAAAAATTGGGTAAAAACAAGGTATCGAGACCTCGATCTCGTAAAACTGAGTCAGAAATATTTTTATAAATATTTATGAAATGTTAGTAATATGGTATTAAAATTTCGTTAGAAAATTTTATCGTTTGGGTAGTTAATTAAACAAAAAGGAATAAATTGAAAAGGGTGTAAAAGTTACTAGAAGGATTAAATAGCTCAATTGTCAAATGAGGAGGGACTTAAAGTACAAATAAGCCCAAAGGAGATATTTTGGACGGCTTAAGCTGAGAAAAATCAGGAGAATTTATGAAATAAGGGCAAAATGAGAAAATAACAAAATTTACTAAAATAAAAATGGGACTAAATTGGAATATCTAGAATTCCCTTCATATTTTCTTCATTTTCTTCAGAAAAAAACATCCTAAGGGTTTATTCAAGCTTTTATTTCATAATTTTTGCACCAAGTGAGTTAATCCTTACATTTTTCTTGTAATTTTTGTATTTTTAAGACTTTTACAACTAGGTCCTACTATTAAATTCATTATTTTTTTATTTCATGGATGAAATTGAAAGTCACCATGGATGAGTGCTGTGAGTATATGATGATTTAGAATGAAATTGAAGCTTTAATCTTATTATATGATGGTTTTATTGAATGGAATGAATAGAAAATGGATATTTAGGACCTGTTTGTAAAAGAGTGTGAAATTGAAGTCTAGTGCTGAAATTTTGATTTCTAAAGGCTATAAAGTAGTTTAAAATGATAGAATAAAATGTTAATTGAGAAAAATCAGCTCAATTGAGAGGTTAATTGAGTAGGGATGAAATTATCATTTATTAAAAGCTTAGGGGAAAAATGGTAATAAATCTATTGCACTAAAACAGTTTTGGATAGCAGCAGTAGGCTAACTTTGAAAAATCACCATAAATTTTAGAAATCAAATTAGAGGATGAAAAAAATATGGAATTAAAGATTATTGAGTCTAGTTTCTTATAAAAGAAACAGTGTAAGAAATGGAATTATAAATCATGAGATATAATAAATTTTGTGAGACAAGGTTAGAATGATTTCGAGTTCCCCTATTCCGACTTTGGAAAATCACCAAAAATTATATAAAAATAATTAGGGGATTAAATTTATATGTTTGAAATCCTTAATGAGTATTTTTTCAATAGAAATAAATAGGAACATCATCCAAGTCCCTTACAAGGAGATAATTAATTTTTAGTGAAGAAGGGTCAGAACTGTCAGACAGCAGAACAAGGATGACTTCAAAGAATAAAATGTATTTATTGGCTAAACCAAAAATTCTGAAAATTTTATGATAAGAATATTTGAGTCTAGTTTTAGGGAAAATTAGCAGATCTTAATTTGGAGTTTCTTAGCTCAAGATAAAAATACTTTAGTGACTATGACTCAAGTAGACAGCTTTGAATGAACTATAAATAATAGTGGAATTGTAGAGAATGATACATATGAACATGAAATGTTCAATTGATGATTAAATTCATTTATTTAGATCCCGAAGAATCAAATATGAAGCTAGATCGAGAAAAGGAAAAAGTTTGGGATTAGTAGATTTTTGTATACGAACAAGTATTGAGGTAAGTTCGTATAACTTAAATTATATTCTTAAATGCTTGAAATATATGTTATTGATGTTCATTGTATGATAATCGATGAAACATTGATATATTTGATAAAAAGGGGGAAGAAATCTCGGTTGAATGAAAGAAAAATTCGATGGATCTCTAAAAATGAATTGACGGTAAAAAGGATCTAGCCCGAACAGGTGATCCTATCCTAATATAGCCCTCCCGAAGAATATGTGGAAAATGGATTTAGCCCGGATGGCTAATCCGAATTAGGGTCTGAATTTAACCTGGACTGGTAATTCAGATCCAAGCTTATTAGAGTAATTGTCGTTGCAGGGGATTTAACCTAGACTGGTAATCCCAACAATACTCTATAAGTTTATATTACAGGGGATTTAGCCTGGACTGGTAATCTCACTGTAAGGATGAGGTTCGCGGGAGTGTGCTCTCTGAAATGGAAATGTGTGTACATGAATATGAATTGACGGACCCAGATTTGTACAATAAAGTGTACCCCTGAAAATCCATCGAAATTCCGAGAAATTCAACGGGATAAATATGGGAAAATAATAATGGAATGGAAATCATGGTATTGATGAGCTCATCAATCATGGTATATATTATTGATACATTGAAATTATTGGACTAACTTGAATGTTGAGTTTGTGCATGTTAGGGTAACAATGCATTGAATGGATATATGAATGTTTATCATATTGTATTGAAAATATTAGGTAAGTATAATTCTTGTTACATGAGCTTACTAAGCACAATGTGCTTACCCTATTTCCTTTTTCCCTGTTTTGTAGTATTAAGAGCTTGGAGGTCGGATTCGATCGGAGACACATCACACTATCAACCTCAACATTTTGGTATATCAAGAAACTTTATTTTGGAAATCAATGGCATGAATAAGTTAATAAAGTAAATGTTAATGTGAAATGAATGTAAAGTTAGCCATTGGTGTGGCTAACAAATCTTGGTTTTGGTATGTGATGAGGTTATCTTATGGATATGCTTGAATCTATCTTGAAAATATGTAGAATTGGATTGGTTGATTTGGATTGGTCTCAGTTTAAAATTGCAGGGAAGGTTAGATATCTATAAAGGGATTATATTAAGTTAATCTTGAAAAAAAAATTGGGTTTTTGCAAAAAATTCCTTATGGTTTTGATTAAATCTCGGTTTGGTCCCGATGTATGTTTTGGGCTTCGGAGACCTATCTACGGGACGTCATAACATGTTTTGATAAATGAATAGCGTTTAACTCGTAATAACAGAAAAATTAATTCGGTAAACTCTGGCAATGCCTCGTATCCTATTTCGACAACGAATAGGGTAGGGAGTGTTACACTATATCCGACTCAGCCTGATACAGTTAATAGGGTTTTCAATTCACTTTTCAAATACAACCAATATTCAATATTTTCATATTTCAATAACAATCAATATTTTCATCAATCACAATTCATATGATCTCAATTCAATATCAAAATAATAACAAACAACACTCACCTTAATTACTTACCATAAACATTAATTTAAAATACAACAATTTAAAATTACTAAATTCGGATTATAGAAATACAAACCGTAGTTTCCGAGCTACTCCTCGTTGACTTTTTCTTTTCCTTTCTTAGTCGAGGTTTTCGGCACAACGTTAGCTATGGAATTGAAACAATTGAAATTCATCAATACAATACAATTTCACATTGAATATTTCAATTTATATTCAAAATTTTCCCAAATTCCAATTTAGTCCCTAACCAAAACTAACTTTATTTTCTTCACAATTTATTCTATATTTTCATTAAATTTCCACTTAAAACTAAACTTACCTCTCTAATTTCAACATAAAACCCTAAATTTTGAAAATTTCTAAATTTAGTCCCTATTACTCAAAACTTATAATTTATTTTACAATTCAATCCCTTTTTCATTTCTAACTTAAAATTCTATCAATTTAGTCCAAAATACTTAAATTATTCAACATGATCAACATCTAAAAATTCAATATTTTCTAAAATTTCAACATAGGTTAAGTAGTATTTAGTTCTAGGATTCTAAAAACATAAAAATTTCAAGAAAATGGACTAAATTGACTTACCAATTTGAGTTTGAACCATAAAATCCCTAATTCTCCTTTTCTTTCTCCTTTCTTTTCCTTTCTATTCTTTCTCTGTTTCGTTTCTTTGTTTCTCTATTTTTCCTTTATTTCTTTTATTTATTCTTTATATTTTATATAATATAATAATATAATCACATTTACATATATAATAAGTAAACATAATTTATTATTTAATATATGTTTATTATTTACATACATGGAATTTATTTTTACCACACACTTGTAAATTTTAGGTTTAATTACTTAATTAGTCCCTTAACTTTTGTCTAATCTATAATTCAACTTTTTCCCTATATCCAATTTAATCCTTCCACCTAATTACTTTTAATTTAAACAAATTCACCTATTCAACACCTAATTAACCACATAACTAACTTCGTAAATATTTTTAATAAATATTTAAAAATACATTTTACGAAAATGGAGTATCGAAAACACACTTTCTTATACTCAGTCATCTTTCTGAAATTGCCACAGCATTCGTGTTGGCAAATTGTCTAACCTTTTGCCCCAACAAACCTTCACTCTTTTATTTCTTTCTCCACATCCTGTACCTGTCAAACTACCAAACACGATCCTTCCACATGCAATTAAAAGTACCTGACATTTAAATACAGTCCAACCTTCTAATATAATGATAAAAATACCAATGAAATGTCCTAAAATGCAACTAAATGTAATAAGTACAAGCAATTAGCTTGGTCTAAAGGCATGAAATATAACTCTTTCCAAGAATTATCAACAACTTACCTAACTTCCATGTTCATACACGACCATGGTTTAGGACACAACTCGAAATAGCCATGAATGTGGTTTATGCAAATAACACAACATCAATATTCACCCAAAAGTCAGGTGTAGAGACTCACTTTGCTTTCTTTATCCTTGACAGCTTAGCTTGTCCAAACTCCAACCTCATCTATCCTATCAGCTAAGCATGACAACTATTTATCGGTTAAACTAAATGTGTTCAAACCTTAAAAACCCAAAAACAATAATTATATAGAAACTTTTAAGAGCTCTTACTCTACTTCTTTCTTCGATCCACGAGTATAGAGAGGTAAGGAACCTTACCAGTTTCTTAATTTCTCTACTACCAGACTTCAATTTACACAATGGCTGTAACATGTAAAGCTTCCTTCAGCTATATCCTCTTCTTTTTTAGAGCAATTAAAGAAGACGATGCTTTAGAGAGAAAAATTGGTAAACAGAATTGAGAAGAATTTTGTTTCTACACACACCTATATATATACTTCATTGGCACGGTCTCTACAGACCAATACCACTACTCAATCTTAATCATTCTCTCTTCCACTATGGAACCAGCCAATTCCAGTCTAACTAAACCAATATTGAAGTCCAACCATTCTCAACCAACCACTTAAGTTTCTAAATATCTTAATAGAGCCATAAATTTCTATTTCTTTACAATCAGCTCTCCGACTCTTTTTTAAATTTGGCTTTTTAGGAAAACCGAGTATGACATATTTGTTTCCTATAAACACAATGTTCATAGAAATCTATCTTTCCAACTCCTACTCTATAAAGAAAACCTCTTTTATTCAAAATGGTCATACCTTTCTTGCTCCTATGACCAAATCGCATATGCCACAATCGAGTTGACTCTGAGTCCGTAATAGATGGAATTCATAGTGATGTCATGATGTCACGTGATTCCTCATTGCGATGTGGCGATTGTTTTGACTCCACCTCCGTAATTTATGCTGCACCAGTCATTGTTGAACCCTGCAGAATATATAGGCTTCCAGTTTTCAGACCTTTCATCACAATGAGAGCTCCACGAGATACCTCAATGCCGCTTGACTTGATGATGATTCTACAACTATTTGAGTCATAAATACCCAATGAAATGATATTTTTCTTTAAGTCAGGCATATGCTTGACATTTGATAGCATTCTGATAATGTTATCATGCATCTTGATCTGAACGATACCAATATCAGTTATCTTATAGGGTGAATTATTCCTTATAATCACAACTCCACCTTCAACTAGACTATATGTGGAGAACTAGTCCTTGTTAGGACATATATGGTAAGAACACCTCGAATCTAGAATCCACTCGAACATAAGTTTAGACCTTTCGGTTGTAGACACTAGCAACAAATCATTACCTTTATCCCCAGCCACACTAGCACCGGCTACCTCGGCTTTTTGCTTTCTTTTCTTATTACTCTCAATAGCCCTTTTTGTTTTTATTTTGTAACTTATAACACTCTGTCTTTATATGACCCAACTTCATATAGTAACCATAGGTTTTGTCTCTATTTCTCGAATTTAATTTCGACCTAGAACTGCTCTGACCTAAATCCTTAGACTGTTGTTTACCTCTTGCAACCAAAATTGAGGCTTGCCTATCTAAATATAACTCATTGTCGAGTTTGTCTTTGCTTAACAAGTTTCCTTTCTCATTTTCAAATGAGAGTTTATCTTTACCATAAATTAGGTTTCCTTGAAAGTATTATATGAATGGGGCAAAGAGTACAACAATAGCATAATCTGATCTTCATTATTTATATTAGCCTGACATTCTTCAGATCATTCACAAGAGTAACAAATTCATTGATGTGAGTCCTAATAGATGCACTTTCGACCATACGAAATGTGTATAGCCACTGTTTTAACACCAATTAATTAGCTAGAGACTGTCATGTAAAGAGGTTGTTTTCTCCATAAGCACCTCTTGCAACACAGTATTCGTGAGGCTCAATTGAATTGCAAATAAAGTCTTCTCATCAAGTTCTTCCCATTTTGATTGATCTGAATCCACAGGTTTTTGCCTTGTAACGACTTTTTAGACCGTTTTAAACCAGTATTGTAGTCATCTAAACTTGCTATAAATTGAAATTTGTGATCCCAACAAACTTCTCGATATCAAATCTCATTGTCATCATCTTTGAATGAGTTGGTTGAAGAATCTTAACCAAGCTCTGATACTAATTTATTGGGGGATCGACCTGTATAAACAACAAGAAAAAAGGAATAGGGAAAATTAAGTACACAAATTTTACGTAAAAAAACTCCTCTAATCAAGAGGATAAAAAACCACAGGAAAAAGAGATGTAACGCCCCAAATAATTTATTTCTGCTTCTGTAAAATCTGACACAAATATCTGTCTGCTTTAGTGGTTAAGTGTTCTAGGTGTGTGTGTGAGGTCCCATATTCAAGCCCTACCTTTAGCAGATTTTAGTAGTTTTTGGTTTAAGTCTTACTTTTGTTCAGTAGGCTTATATTTAATTATCTGTAAGTTCATATCAAAATAAGTCTGCTGGTTTAAGTGGTAAGGGAATTGGTGTGTTGGAGGTCTTGTGTTCAAATTCCAGCATTCACATAGGTATTTATTTTTGCTCGGCTTTGTGATAGAGTTTCAGTTTTATTAGAATTCTAAGTAGTGGGTGGTTAGGATGTAAGTTAGTGGGGAATTATCAGGATATTTCAAAAAAATATTGTTCTCTCTCATCTAGAGAATTTTTGACATCAGAGTCACTTCTTCCTTCTGCCAAAAATTTGCTTCTCCCTCTTCCTTTCCCTTTTTGATTTCTTTTTCGATCAGTCCCCTTTTGTGCAACGTTTGATTTCGCTCGTTCGGTAAGTTACATATTACTAGAATTTTAACGTTGTTTCAATTAAGTGTTTAATGAAAGAGTTAGTTTTCTATTCGTTCGGACAAGTCTTGGCTAGGGCTCTTGCGGTGGTTTAAGTGTACGGGGTTTCTATTCGTTAACGGTAAGTTTTCACGTGCGTTGATTAATGTTGTAAGGTTTTAGTTGTGAATGAATCGCGGTTGAGTTTCGTTAGAGTTAATAAATTCAGACTTTAGAAATGTTGATTGTATGTTCTGAAAGGCTCGGGTATAATTTCGTATCAAATCGATACCAGGTGTGTATCTGAAATACAGAAAACGAGGCTTCGATGAAAGCTAAAAAACCTTACTGTTGATACCATATGGATGTGCGGTCACCCATGTGGTAGGCCGTCTGTGACAATACGACCGTGTGATTGATGAAGGCATGATCGTGTGTAAGACATAGCTGTGTGGTGGTCAAAGTGTGGCCGTGTGAGCCATACGGGTAAGGCCAAGTTAGGCGTGTAGGCTCATACGGATAGTCCATACGGATGTGTGGGTTTTTGGGCCAGGCCCTGTGAACCACACGGGCAAGGCCAGTATGGGCTTGTGGGCCCACATGGACATGTAGGCCCAAAATTCTAGAATTTTTCCTAGGGTCGCCCGGGTCATTTTGATCGACTGTAGGCCTACTGTAGGGTCAATAAGGTATTTTCAAACCCTGTAGACTTTAAATTTGGTGTTCTGTTTCATGTAAGACACTGATAAACTTGTCTGATTAGTCTGATGTGAGTGATAATTGTATTTGTATCTTCATCCTATATTTGTATAAAAGCATGTGAGCATGTTAATTCCATATCTAATATTTGTATCTGATTATTCTGTATCTATTTTGGGGTGGGTTGATATATATATGGAGGAAGTGTTCTAAAAGGCGACCTTCGCCTCTATTCTGGCAGCTAAACTATACTTTATTTGTTATGTGTCGTAACGGTACAATATGGTGTGTAGGATTGGGTGGGTGTTTTTAACCTCACATGGTGTGTTTGGATGGTCGAAAATGATGTGTAGAGGATGGGGGTAGGATTCTATTATCTGATTTGCATATCTGTATCTGATTCTGTATCTGAAATGGGCTTAGACCTGAATCTGTACCTATTTGTTATATGTTGATCTGTATGTGTATATGTGTATTTCTACTGGGTTACACACTGAGTTTTCAAAAACTCACCCCTTTTGTCTGTTCTATACAGGTAATCCACAGACTTAAGCCGATCGATGCAACGGGGGACTCAGCGGTGGCCACATGATCGTAACTGTTTAAACTTGTTAATTATGGTTTTTATATTAAATTCCAGTTTATTTGAGGGTTTGTACTTTTCTAGAATGCATGGAATTTACGGTTTTATAACTGTGGTTTTTGGTTATATTCATTGATAAACTACATACTTCGACAAACGTTCTCTGTGAAGGCAACGATTTTATATAAACAAAGGTTTTTCAAAACTTCGATTAACTATTTTTTAATTCAACGGTCTTTGTTGCTTCTTCTTAAAACACGTTTTAAGGCAAATTAACTAATTAAATAACGTTTTGACATGAACATGGGCAAATAAAAATTAAAAATTAAAATAGTTTATCATATTGACATCGTATAAAACCCATTCCTTGTGACCCTTTCGGATTCGGCCATAACGTCTAGGCTGGATTTAGGGTGTTACATTTAGTGGTATCAAAGCTAGGTTCAAAACTCGGCTGTAAATTTTAGGTTCTAAAATATTATTTTAAGTAATGATTTTTGAACATTTTTGAATAATTTGAGAAAGTACGTGGTACACCTAGTCTCCGGCGCCAATCCTGTAAATATTTCTGAAACTTAGTTAGAGCTGTTCTGAAACACTATAGTTAGTTCTTTCTGAAACTGTAGTGAAATTGATAGAGACTAAAACTACTGAAAACATTTCTGAACTTTTGATACTTTATACATAAAATATCTGTTAATAAATATTGAAACTGATGCATAAAATTGTTAATGTAGATAATTCAAAAATTACAATGAGTGTATGAGAAACTCACAGACATGGCATTCGTGGCCGTGGTAGAAGCCGTAGGGTGCTCGAGCTAAGTCTTCATCTATGGGCAGTATGCTAATTTTGGACACTAGTGAGACACTAGTTTCACCTGCTACAGAGATTGGGTCTTGAAACTGTACGGCTGGGGATGATGCACTGTCCTAGGCCATGTTAAGGATTTTAGAGAGAGTTTTGGACCCCATACTGATTTGGGGGCCATGGGTCGATAACTGAATGACTCCGGTTTAATGGTGCTGAGTTGTTTAGGGGTGTCACTAGAGTCACCCTTAATGTGGCTGAGTATTAGCTAGAGGCCACCGAGAGGATCATGAATGATTTGGACTGTACCTCTAAGCAGAAATTGAAAGGTGCAGTCTCTTTGCTTCGCAATGAGGCTTACCAGTGGCGGTTGATGGTTGAGGAGGGTACTTAGCATGATCGTCTAAATTGGGATTTCTTTAAGACAACCTTTCAGAGTAAGTATGTGGGAGCGAGTTTTGTGGATGCTCGCAAGCGTGAGTTCATGAATCTCAGGCAATGCAATAGATTTGTAGCCGAGTATGAGGCTAAGTTCCTGAGGTTGAGCTGCTTTGCTTGAGGCATGGTGGCGTTTGTATATAAGAGGTGCGTTCGATGTGAGGATGGTTTGAGGGGTAACTTGATGGTACTGATTACTCCGTAAAGGGAACGCGAGTTCTCTATTTTGGTTGAGAAGGCGAAGATTGTAAAAGATGTTAAGCCGCGTGGAGCGCCAGAATAGGGACAGAGAGATAAGTAATAACAAGAGGGATTCAGAGCATTCTAGTTTCGTACAGAGGCCTAAGAAAAAGGCTAAACCTGATGGGCCAGTTAGAGTTGGAGCTCTTGTTACTCCTATTGGGTTACAATCGTGTAATGATTATGGTAGGCGCCATCCGAGTGAGTGTTGGAGGAGGATTGGGGCTTGTTTGAGATGTGGGTTGTTAGAACATCGTATCTGAGAGTGTCCACTGAGGGCTGAACAGGTGCAAGCTTCAGGACCAGGTATTGTACAGCCTTAGATGGTAGTTCAGCAACCACCTAGGGACCGTGGACAGGCTAAGGGCGGTAATGGTATGGGCCATGGGCAGAGAGCACCGGGTAGATATGTCGGTCAGATAGAGGCAAGGCAGCCTGTACTGGTTTGTGCTGCACAATGCCAAGAGGATAAAGATGCTCCTGATGTCATTACTGGTACGTTCTTTATTTTTTATGTACTTTATACTGCACTGATAGACATAGGTTCTACTCACTCATATGTAGCTAGCTCTATATCTGAAAACTTGGGGATATCGATTGAGAGCACTTCTAGTGAGATCATTGTACTGAGTTCATTGGGGTAGTCTATCTGGGTTAGTAAACTTTATAGGGACGTTCCGTTAGAGGTGCAAGGGGCGATTTTTCTGGCAGATCTAATGGAGCTTCCGTTTGGGGAGTTCGATTTGATATTTAGTATGGATCCAAGGAAGATCGAGGCTGTGTTGGATTGGAAACAGCCTAAGAATGTATCGAAAATCCATAGTTTTTCAGGTCTCGCGGGGTATTACTGGCAATTTGTTAAGGGATTCTCTGTGATTGTAGCTTCGTTAACTAAACTTTTGCATAAGGGTGTTCCGTTTGTCTAGACTGATGAGCAACAATCGAGTTTTAAGATGCTCAAATTTGTTCTAACTCAAGTTCCTTTTCTGATAAGCTTGAATCCGGTAAATAGTTTGTGGTATAGAGTGATGTATCGCACGTCGGATTGGGATGTATTTTGATGCAAGATGGAAAAGTTGTGGCTTATGCATCTCATCAGCTTAAGGTACACAAGGGAAACTATCCGTCGCATGATTTCAAATTGGTTACAGTAGTTTTTACATTGACAATTTGGAGGCATTATCTGTATAGTGAGAGGTGTATTATTTACACTGATCACAAGAGCCTCAAGTACCTCCTTACTCAGAAAGAGTTAAACCTTAAGCAGTGGTTATTGATTGAGCTGCTTAAAGATTATGACTGCATCATACAGTATCATCCTAGTTAGGCCAATGTGGTGGCCGATGCTCTGAGTCGAAAAACGATGATTGATCTAATGGCGATGTTTGCTCGTCTTAGCTTGTTTGATGATGGGAGTCTATTGGTCGAGTTACAAGTCAAGCCGACTTAGATTGACCAGATTCGTGATAAAAAGTTGGGGGATGAATCTCTGGGTTTACGGTTCATTAGGTTGAGAGTGGCAATACTTTAAATTTTGGGCTGAATAATGATGGTGTGTTGTGTTTACATGGTCAGATTTGTGTGCTGAATGATTTGGATTTGAGATAGTCAATTCTGAGGGAGACACATAGTAGCTCTTATGCTATGCAGCCTGGTGGTAATAAGATGTATGGCGATCTTCTTGAATTGTACTGGTGGCTGGGTTTGAAGCGTGATGTTACAAATTTTGTTGCTCGATGTCTTATGTGCTAGCAACTTGAAGCTGAGCACCAGTTGCCTTCAGGGTTATTTCAACTAGTTAAGATTCACTTATGGAAAGGGGAACGAGTGACGATGGATTTTGTTAGTGGGTTACCTTTGACACCCACTAAGAAGGATTCTGTTTGGGTCATTGTGGATCAAAAAGATTCTTTTTGGGTCATTGTGGATCAATTGACCAAGTCTGCTCACTTTATTCTGGTTTGAACAGGCTACTTTCTGTGGAAGTTAGCAAAACAGTATATCTTTGAGATAGTAATACTGTATGGGGTTCCTGTATGAATTATTTCTGATAGAGATTCTTGCTTCACATCTCAGTTCTAGAAGAAGTTGCATGAGGCTCTGAGTTTGAGATTGGACTTCAGTATTGCGTTCTATCCTCAGACCGATGGTCAATCAGGGAGGGTGATTTAGATACTAGAGGACATGCTTCAGAGTTGTGTGATTTATTTCCTAGGTAGTTGGGAGGATTATCTATTGCTAGCTGAGTTCACTTACAATAATAGTTTCCAGTCTAGCATCCAAATGGCTTACGAGGCTTTATATGGTCATAAGTGTCGTACTCCACTATGTAGGGCTGAGTTGGGTGAATGCCACATTTTGGGTCCTAAGTTGGTTTCTAAGACCGAGGATAAGGTTTGACTGATTCGGGATCGTCTTAAGGCAGCTTCTGACAAGCAGAAGTATTATACAGATCTGAAGAGGAAGGATATCGAGTATTCTGCAGTGGATTTCGTGTTTCTTAATGTTTCTCTGTGGAAAAAGGTTTTGAGATTCGGCCGCAAGGGCAAGTTAAGCCCTAGGTTTAGCCGTATCAGATTTTGAAACGTGTGGGACTAGTCGCTTATCAGTTGGAGCTACCTTCAGAGTTGGACCGTATTTATGATGTGTTTCACGTTTCGATGTTGAGGCAGTACCAGTCTGACCCATCTCACATTGTCTCTATTGAAGATATCGAGGTTAGACTTGTAATAAGCCAATTTAGCCCGGGTCCATACAAAAAATAATAAACCCAAAATAATAAAACAAAGTCCAAGTGCAGTCTAAAATTACAAATATATCATTTGGCCCGATAGGAATGGCTCATTACTTGAGAAGATTGAAGGTCCATCTACAAGCTTGACGCATATGGAAACATAATCTTCAAGGATATGTAATCTTAGATATGATATGCAATCTTAGATATGATATGCAATCTTAGAAGATATGATATGCAATCTTAGAAGATATGATTTTGTAATCTTAGAGATTTAATTTGTAGATGCCCTTTAATCTTAGCTGTTAATGTAATTGATCTGTACCGTTGGATTTGGAGAGGCTCAACTATAAATAGAGGCCTCTCCCTTTATTGTAAATCACTTGAGTTTTGGGAGCAATAAGAATTCTTGAGAGCATTCACCCAAATTTCTCTCTCTCTTGCGTTCTTATTTTCTGTGGCTTGTTCTTATTTTATTCTTCGTTCATCTTCGTTTCTTTTTTAGTTGCTTTCGTTTGAGTTGGATTTTGGTGGAGGAATTTCGTTGAATCCTCATATTGTGGGGGTTAGGTTGGCTTAGGCTTTTTTTAACTTTTTTATTTATCCATTTAATTGTTTAATTATTAATTATTCTTTTTATTTTTATTCGTTTATTTATAATTTTTGTATAAAGATTTATTTTATTTTTACCCTTTTGCAAATTTTCATATTACCGTTATTCATTAATACATTTTTCTCATTCATAAATTGTTTTAATATTGCATTGTTTTTCCTCAAATTCAAAAAGAAAAAGTTTTCAAAATAAGGCAATAATCGGTATTTGGGATCTTCGAGAAGATTGTGCACTAACTTATTGGGTTCCAATTTTCCTTATTGAATCTAAGTAACCGAATACCCTTCTTCAATCAAAACATATAAGTTTCAAATAAAAGCTTATTCTTGGGAATTCGAAGTGTTGTGTCCTAACTCACTGGATATGACATTTTGTTATCTCCAGATAAGGATTTTTAAAAATAAAGGCAATGTTCTACGTTTGGAATTTTGAGAAATTGTGCCCTAACTTATCGGGTTTCGATCTTTCTCTTTTAACCCAAATAATTGAATATCCTTTTAAAATTTAAATGCATGAGTTTTGAAAATCAAAAGACAAGCTTAGTTTCAAGGATTTAAAATGTCGTATCCTAACGTACTTGATGTGATATTTTATTACTTCGGGACAAGAGGGTCTTAACATCCATTTCAATTTATTCAAACATTTTTTTAAAATAAAAAGGATCACATTTTGAAATTTTTTCAAAATTTCGACATTAGGACATTAATTAATCAATTTGGTACCAATTTTTGGGTGTTACAAGGGTGCTAACCCTTCCTCGTATGTAATCGACTCCCAAGCCTGTTTTCTTAAATTTCGAAGGCCAAAATTGATGTTTCTTAATAAAACAAAATGTCTTACAAGGTGACCCGATCACACCTAAATAAAAAGGATTGGTGGGGACTCTATTTTTTCGTTTTAAAGTCGACTCTCGTTTTTCAAAATAAAAAATGGTTTCGACAAGACTAATTTGACTTTTGAGAAGGAGCTGGTGCAAATTCTAGAGCGAGACATTAAGATTCTGAAGAGGAAGCCTATACCGTTAGTGAAGGTTCTATGGCAAAATCAAGGCATTGAGGAGGACACATGGGAACCTGAGGATTCGATGCGTCAACAATATCCACATCTTTTTTATCAGGTAAATTTTGAGGTCGAAATTTCTTTTAGGGGGTATAGTTGTAACGCCCCAAATAATTTATTTCTGCTTCTGTAAAATCTGACACAAATATCTGTCTGCTTCAGCGGTTAAGTGTTTTAGGTGTGTGTGAGAGGTCACAAGTTTAAGCCCTACCTTTAGTAAATTTTAGTACTTTTTGGTTTAAGCGTTGCCTTTGTTCAGTGGGCTTATATTTAATTTTCTGTAAGTTCATATTAAAATGAGCCTGCTAGTTTAAGCGGTAAGGGAATTGGTGTGTTGGGGTCCTGTGTTCAATCCCAGCGTTCACATGAGTATTTATTTTTGCTCAACTTTGCGATAGAGTTTTAGTTTTATTAGAATTCTGAGTAGTAGGTGGTTAGGATGTGGGTTAGTGGGGAGTTATCAGAATATTTCAAAAAAATATTATTTCTCTATCATCCAGAGAATTTTTTACGTCAGATTCACTTCTTCCTTTTGTCGAAAATCTGCCTCTCCCTTTCCCTTTCTCTTTTCGATTTCTTTTCCAATTTGTCCTCTTTTGTGCAACGTTTGATTTCGCTTGTTCGGTAAGTTGTGTATTGCTAGAATTTTAATGTTGTTTTGATTAAGTGTTTAATGAGAGAGTTTGTTTTTATTACTCTCGATTTAGTCAAAGGACAAGTCTCAGCTAGGGCTCTTGCGACGGTTTAAGTGTACAGGGTTTCTGTTCGTTATCGGTAAGTTTTCGCGTGTGTTGATTAATGTTGCAAGGGTTTGGTTGTGAAGGAATCGCGATTGAGTTTCGTTAGTGTTATTAAATTCAGACTTTGAAAATGTTGATTGTAGGTTCTAGAAGGCTTGAGTATGATTTCGCATCAAATCGATACCAGGTGTATACCCGAAACGTAGAAAATGAGGCTTCGATGAAAGCTGAAAACCTTACTGTTGACACCACACAAGCGTGTGGTCACCCGTGTGGTAAGCCGTGTGATCGACGAAGGCATGGCCATGTACAAGGCACAGTCATGTAGTGGTCGAAGTGTGGCCGTGTGAGCCACACGGGCAAGGCCAAGTTCGGCGTGTGGGCCACATGGGCTTGTGGGCCACATGGGCATGTAGGCTCACATGGGTAGTCCTCATGGGCATATGGGTTTTTGGGCCAGGCCGTGTGAACTACACGGGCAAGGTTAGTTTGGGAGTGTAGGTCGACACGAGCATGTGGGCCCAAAATTTTAAAATTTTTCCTAGGGTCACACGGGTCATTCTGATCGACTATGGGCCTACAGTAGGGTCGGTAAGGGCTTTTTGAACCTTATAAACTGTAGATTTGGTGTTCTATTTCGTGTAAGACACTGATAAGCATGTTTGATTAGTCTGATGTGAGTGATAACTGTATCTGTATCTGTATCTGCATCCTATATCTGTATAAAAGCATATGAACATGTTAATTCCGTATCTGATATCTGTATCCGATTATTTTGTATCTGTTTTGGGGTAGGTTGATATATATATGGAGGAAGTGTTCTAAAAGGCGGCCTTCGCCTCTATTCTGGCAGCTGGATTGCATTTTATCTGTTATGTGTTGTAATGGCACAATATGGTGTGTAGGGTTGGGTGGGTATTTTTAACCCCACATAGTGTGTTGGGATGGTTGGAGATGGTGTGTAGAGGATGGGGGTAGGTTTCTGTTATCTGATCTGCATATCTATATATGATTTTGTATTTGAAAGGGGCTTAGACCCGAATCTATATCTGTTTGTTATATGTTGATCTGTATGTATACATGCTTATTTTTGCTCGGCTACGCACTGATTTTTCAAAAACTCACCCCTTCTGTCTGTTCTGTACAGGTAATCTACAGACTTAGGCGGGTCGGTGCAACGGGGGACTAGCGGTAGCCACATGATCATAACTGTTTAAACTTGTTAATTATGGTTTTTATATTAAATTCCAGTTTATTTGAGGGTTTTTAATTTTCTGGACTGCATGGAATTTATGGTTTTATAACTGTGGGTTTTGGTTTTATTCTTTGATGAACTGTATGCTTCGATAAAACGTTCTCTATGAAGGCAAGGGTTTTATATAAACAAAGGTTTTCCAAAACTTTGATTAACTTTGTTTTTTAATTCAACGATCTTTGTAGCTTCCGCTTAAAACACGTTTTGAGGCAAATTAACTAATTAAACAACGTTTTGACATGAACATGGGCAAATAAGAATTAAAAACTGAAATAGTTTATCACATTAACATCATATAAAATTCATTCCTTGTGACCCCTCCAGATTCGACCATAATGTCTAGGCCGGGTTTGGGGTGTTATAAGAGACTTCAGTAATGAGCAAACAAACGAAGAGTACAAGATAGAAAAATTCAAGACAAACCCTAACTCCAAATGCGAAGCTCTTTCTGGCTTAAACATAGAATTCCCTTAAAGCTTTGTACAACTCTCTCTCAAATTTCTCTCTAATATTGTGTTATGGTTACCTCTATTAGAATTATAATGACTTTATTAATAGGCTAAAAATAGAGAATTAATCTGACTAAAACTTCTCTGGAGTAATCAGAGTTCGAGTGGAAGAAAGAGTCTTGCTTGGTTGTAAAAATGCGGCTACGTTGTTTGAGGAATATGTCACGTTGTTGTGATGCCCCATGCTCCCTCGTAGAGACGTCACCTCTGCTTCGATTCTGGTTTCGTCAAGTGCCTGCAAAATATCTGGAAATACGAGGCACACTCCACAAAAGTAATAAGCAAAACATTAAAATCTGATTATCAAAAGAATTACTTTTTATTGTTTATTGAAAAAAGTAACTCTAAAAAATGTTACATTTTGAGTAGTGGTGAAGCCATGAAGGCTGGTAAAGGCCCCGATAACCCCTAAAATGAAAAAAAAATCATTTAGGCCATTTTATAATTTATAAAATTTTAAATTAGTAATGATAAAATTAAACTTTGGCCTCCAAAAATGATAAAAATTTTATTTGATATTTTAAAAATTATAAAATATATAAGCTATAGAAATGATGAAATTATATTTTTACTATCATATAAATATACAATTTAATTCTGACTAAAAAAATTGAGTTGAGAGAAAATAAATAATTTTTTTATAGTAAAAGTTGGAATTACATCCAAACAAATTAAAATTTTCGAAAAGTAAACTTTTGATGGGACCAAATATGCGGGAGAAAAGAGGTTTGTCAAAAAAATTTTAATGCAGGGTAGAAATATGGGTTGCCAGTTATTACCTATTGATTTTGGGACCCATTTGAGCGTAAGTTGGTTGTCATCATGTACAATTACAAAATAACCTTTACCTAAGCTTAATTACTCATTAATCAAGGTGTACAGAAATGATTTTCGAGACCAAATATAAAAATTATCCTCCACTTTTCTGCCCGGTATTTTCATATATAATATAATTTTGTTTAATAATTAATAAATTTTAACAAATGAAATTTATTAAATTTACATAAAATAATTATTAACATAAAAATTTATAAAATTATTAAAAGAAAATTGTCTAACTTGTATTTAATTTGTACCATTATGACTAATCATACAAAATACAAATTAAATTGAGGCTCAACATGAATAAGATGGCAACAAATACTTAGGTGGATTCCTCGTAAAGAGGGATATATTTCTTTTTAATAGAAAATGACAGTCAATTCCATATGTTCATATAATTGTCCTTTTACTTGTTTTTTTTATTGAGGGCTTAAAATTTTGCTTAAGTCTGACTCGAACAAAAATGTTAAAATTTGGGCCTGATTCTGTCTGCTCATATTAATTTTTATATAATTTTAAAATATATATAATAGATCAAAAATACTAAAAATATTAAAATAAATACTTCACAACAAATTGAAAATAAATTTTAAAAAATATTTATACTTAAATAAATTAAGATAAATGCAACTTAACAAGCAATTGTCTCTAAAATAATAACAAAATTAACAAATGTCTTTAAAATAATAACAAAATTAATAATAAAATAAGTTCTATACAATATCCAGATAATAACAACAAAATAGTAGCAAAATAGAGAGAAAATAATAAGAAAATAATATTAAAAAATTATATATTTTTTGTCATTTAGTGATTCGGGCCGGGTCGGGCCGGGCTCGGGCCAAAAATGTCTTACCCAAGGCCCGACCCGTTTTTTAAACGGACATTTTTTTTGTCCAAGCCCCTTTTTTGGGTCTATATTTTTGCCAAAACCCTCTCATATCTCGGGCAGGCCTTCAGGCCGAGCCAGGTGGCCTGACCCATGCTCATCTCTATGTATACTCAATCAACTAGTCAATTAAAAACTTGGAAGTTTCACAAGAGAAATAGAGACGAAAGTTGTGTGAAATAGACATATTATTATGGGACAGAGATATTGACATTTTACTCTTAGTCTCCCATTCTTGGCATCCATTGATTTCCAAATTTATGTCTTCATTAACCCTACTTGTCAATTTTGACATTTTCCCAACATCCAATCAACTTTGACACCCCTACTCAATTGTCGCTAATTTAATTATTATGGTCTAATTAAAATTTTATTTTTTTATTAAATGAAAATTTTAAAAAATAGTTCTGCTCTTAGTAATCACATGAATCATAACTTTTGAGTTTTTATATATATAAATATAAAAATTACTAATGACTTATATATTAAAAAAGTCATGATTTATTTAAATAAACTCTTATAGTATTTAATAATTGGTTTGCTGAATAGCACGTTGTATTAAAATTTAGAGTTTTTGTGACGACTTCAATTCCTGCAATTTTAGAAAGAACATTGATAAGCGTTAAAATAATGGATGAAGATCTTGCAAATTTGAATATAGCAGACGATGAAGAAGAAATCATAAAAGGGCAAAGCATTGATGAAGAAGATGACGAGGAATACGAATTGTGCTTGGTTGGGAAAGTATTAATGGAGAGCGTAGTACACTTTTCATCCATGAGATGGACACTAGCAGAAGTATGGCATCCAGTGGGTGGAATTTCTATTACTGATTTGGGAGAAAAAAAGAATATCATTTAGGTTTTATCATGAAATTGATATTAACAGGGTATTAAGGGGAATACTGTGGTTTTTCAACAGACACCTTGTGTTACTTCATCGATTAGAAAAAGTGGAGCGCCTATTTCAAGTTACTTTAATTTTCACCTAATTTTGGGTACAAATACACAACTTACCGGGAGGGTGTAAATCCAAGGGAATGGTACTTCAATTGGAGGATTTTATCGAAAAATTCATAGAGTATGATGCGGGATCAATTACCAGGGGAATTAAAAAAATTTTGAGGATAAGAGTTAAGTTGGATGTTCGTAGACCACTAAAAAGATAGAAGCAAATAGCTATCGGTCAAAATTAAATATGTTATGTTTTAGTATGAAAAAATTTCTTTATTTGTTATCTTTGTAGCAGATTAGGGCATGGGGAAGATTTCTGTCCAATTAGATTAATGTTGGAATCACAAGAAGTTACTTTTGCATGGGATCTATCAATAAGAGCACAAACAAGAATGGGGCAGTCGGAAGATTGCAAGTGGTTGAGAGAGGCTAGATTGGTACCCAAATTACCTGTAGGAGGACAATTTGGGGGTAATGAGGAGAAGTCGATTGGAGTTATTCAAAACAATAATACAAGACAAGATAGAATGGGACACCAAGAAGGGATGAACTATGGAATAGAGAAAGTGAGGTTTATGGAAATTGGTTCTAATATAGAGGAAATCCCTATTGGAATGATTGATACTAAGAAAAGATAGAGATTCTTGGTGAGTTCTATTGTTTCCCATATATAGGATTCGAAGGATTTAAAAAATTCTCATACTATATTGGCAAGTGCTGAAAAGCAGATCGACCGATCATAATGAAAATACTAAGTTGGAATGTTTGGGAATTGGGGCACCCATGGGCAGTAAGGTGTCTCAAGAATAAAGTAAGACATATTCAGCCCCAAATTTGATTTCTCATGGAAACCAAAGTTTGTGTAATTTATTTATTTATTTAAATTCTACCTAAGCAAAACAATGCCAAATTAGTAAAGATAAGAGCTTTTATGAGTATAGATTAAAAAAGTGTTTATTTAAGTATAAAGAGTTATTTAAATAAGTGGTTATAGTTTAAAAGATTTCTTTAATATATAAATATTACTAATTTATAATTTTTTATTAATTCTGATTACTAAACTTATGGTTCTCAAAAACAACAATTTAATGGAAAATTTTAATTGTATTATCTGATTAGATCAATTTTGTAAAAATATGAAAATAAATTCTTGACAAATAAATTAAAATCGAGAGATTAATTCTTAATTTTCATAAAATTAAAAGATGAAAAGACATCAAATTTATATCATTGGATCCATCCAAATTTTTTTAAAAAAAAAATAGCCTTTAGATGGAGTTGACTTGGGTAAACTCATTCTAATTTTATTTAAATCATTGAATTATTCTAATTATTAAATTGTTAAGTTTTTTTTTTAAAGTTTTATCAGTGAGTTGTAAGTAACGATTCGACTATTAACAATGGTGTATTTAGGGAGGTTGGAAGGGGCCCGCCCCCTTAAAACAGAAGATTGACCAATTAGACCTTTTAGAAATTTTAAAATTTTAAATTAGTAAAGGTAAAATTGCACTTTGCCCCCTAAAAATGATAAAATTTTGATTTAATCCTTTAAAAATTATAAAGATGTAGACTATTAAAATTGAAAATTTAATTTTGGCCCCCCTAAAAAAATTTTCTAGCTTCGCCCCTAACTATTGATATGATGGATCAATACCTACTGCTGAGTATAAGAATATATCTTAGATTCAAGTCGATTTGACGGTCAGTGTTAGAGATTGGAGAAAAAAACTATTTGAATTTTGGTTTGCAGATTCATAATGTCCAATGTTTTTTCATGAAAAAGACTTGAATTGTAGAAGAGAAGAGGAAATAGAGCCTTCAACTGGTGTAGGCAGTGTGAATAGAGAAAGCCATATAACATCGATTTGAATAATCTAGTGATTTAAATGAAAATTTTTGAATAGTTCAATAACCAAATTGTAACTTTTTTTTAGTTAAGTGACTAAAACAAAACTTAACCATAATTTAGTGACTAATAATATAGTTTACCTTTAATTTAAATTGAATTATAAAAATACTCATCTCGATCTGTGTCGCAACCGGATATATTTCTCACCAAATATATTTTCACAAAACCAAAATTAAACCTTAATACTTACAAGTATTAGATGAATAGAAACCCCTTTACGTAGCTAAATGTTTATAGTCATCCAAGTAAGATTAACATCTTTGAATCTATGAGAAAAATTCATCAACTTCAATAAATAACCTACTTTTATAGTATTATTTTTTTTGAACCAACAACTGATGCTTTTATTAAGGTAATAGAAGCTGAAACAAGTCCCAAACACAAGATGCCAGGTGTAAACAACTACTCACAAACTATTGGGCAACCAATCGGTGCTCCACTTAAACAAAAACCTAAAAAAATAGAACAAAAAACTAAAAAAACTAAGCAAAAAGTTAATGAGCAGAACTCTAAGAAAACAAAACAAAAGAAAGAAACTTCTATTCAACTTCCTTAAGTTTTCAAGCCACCATTTCTTACATCAGTAATAGAGGTGTACGCTCCCCTCCCTCTTCCAGAGGTAATATAACCACAAAACTCTAGAAGCCCTCTACTAAAAACCTGAGTTCTTTGGAACTAATCCCACAACCCTTCCGGTCTCAGTTCTCCCTATCAAAATCAGTCATTTTGTTCCCATTTCAATCTTATTTGATGAAATCTTCCACTGAAGTCGAGACTTCCTCCATTCAGTATACCAGTTGTTCGTAGTTTCGTCCTTCCTTTACTAGTGCATGCACAATATTATTAGCCATTTAGGGTACAAATCGAAATCTTATTTTTGTAAATTTAGAGATTTTACTTTTGACTGCCACTAGCACATTACTGATACTAGATCTGTCCTCCTCTACAGCTTCTATTCTTTTAATTATTGTTAAAGAATCTCATTCCACACAAATTTCTTTGAAACCCAAATCTTCTCCAAGTGTAACTTCATGCAAGTATGCCCATGCTTCTGCCATTGTTGGTGTCAAGACATTTTTGCTCGGGTAAATACACGCTACCATCACCAACTTTTCTTTATTTCTTGCTATAATACATGCATTTGAATTGTTTGATTCTTGTTGAAAAGAGGCATCAAAATTAATTTTAATCATATATCCATCATGTGGCTCCTATTTAATGTTTTTAGGTATTGGTTTTGACACCAGTATTCCTTCCAACATCTCATTTTCCATTATATAGGCTTTAATAAAAGAAATTACCTCTTGTGCATTAGGCTTTAATCCCTCATGATATACTTTTTTTCTGTTGAACCATAATGTCCAGTAGGTAATAGCTAATACCTTGCATTTTGTGAGATTGTTATTTAAAAATCCGCTAACCAATTCTTCCAACTCTAGTATCTATTTGTGGTTGAGTCTGCCACTCCCAACTCTTATAGGATCATCTTTGTAAAGGTGCAATCTCGAAACAAATGTGCCACTAATTCCTCCTTCGATTTGCATATTGGGCAACGATCATCTCTTAATAATCATTTCTTCTTCAAGTTCTGAAGTGTAGGCAAAAATTCATTAGTTAATTTCCACATACCTATTTGGATTTTTCTTGATAATTTTAGGTTTCACGTTTTTGTGAGGTAGGACTTCAAATCTATCCATTGTGTTGTAAATTTATCTTCTATATCTTGTAATCCTTCTATAATGAACCATTTGTAACCACTTTTAATTGTATAATTATCCGTGTTGTTGCCTCTCCACACTATAACATTCGACTGGCTCTGATCAATCAGTGGAATCTCCAGCATCTGCTTCACTTGCTCATCATTAAACAATATTCTAAGCCTCATTCCAGGTAAACATTTCCATTTTAATTATGTCCATCACTTTTGAGTAATTAATGTTGATATTCTGACTGCATATTTTCCCATCACCAGGTCCAGACAGCCATGTATCATTCCAAATGTTTATAAAAGCACCATTTCTAATTTCCATCCCAAACCTCGTTCTAGTAGAGTACGGGTGTTCTTGATACTTAGCCAAGTGTACGAAGGGTAAGACCCCAGCTTTGCATTTAAAAATTCATCTCTTGGATAATATTTGACTTTCATAACCTGTGCGAATAAGCTATTGGGATTCGCAAACAACTTGCACCCTTGTTTAGTTAACAAAGCTATATTAAACTTGGATAAGTCCTTAAACCCCATACCCCATTGCGATTTCGTTGTACACATAACTGACCAATTGCACCAATGTATGCCTTTGTTTGTAGTTGTATTACGCCACCAAAACCAATTTAAACTATTTTTACTACACCACCAAAACCAATTTAAACTATTTTCTAACTCATGACAAAAAAAAAAGTTGGTAATATAAAGCATTGCATTGTATAAATCAGAATCACTTGTAAAACTGATTTTATCAATACTTCCTTTCCTCCTACTGATAGAAATATTACACTCCAACTTTCTAGTTTCCTTGTCATCCTCTTTTTAATTCCAACAAACGCATGTCTTTTATGTCGTCCCACCATTGTTTGCAACCCAAGATATTTCTTAGGGTTGTTTGCTATTCTTACTCCAAAAAGTCTCCCCACTTGCTCTTAGTTGTCTATTCTTGTATTACTGCTAAAATAAATCAGTGATTTATCAAATTTTATTAACTGACTAGATACTTTTTCGTAATATTGCAAAGACTGATCGACTTAATTTGACTCAAATTGTTTGGCGAGTTTATTTTAGGAATTAAGATAATATTTTTACTATTGATATTTTTTATATCACTCATCCTCTTTAGCACATCCAAACAATATCTAATTATATCATTCCCTATAACATGTCAATACTTTTGATAGAAAAATGTTGGAAACCAATCCTTTCCCGATGCTTTTGAAGGAGCTATTTATTTCACTGCTTCAATGACCTTTTGAAATTCAGCCATTAGCTCTTCATTCAACCTTTCAGTAACACATGGCCGAATACTTTCAAAAATTCTATCACATTCATTTAACATTTTTGACATGAACAGTTCTTGAAAATATTAGGGAGCAATTTCAATAAATTCATCATCTTTATCAATCAATTTTTTATTTTCGTCTTTTAAACCACGAATCATGTTGTTTTTATGGCCACTTGCAACCTTATGAAAGAATAACGTGTTTCGGTCCCCCAACTTGAGCCAATTTACCCTTACCCTTTGTTTCCAGAAAATCTCCTCTTTATCTGCTGCTAAATTTAGTGTTAGCTTAATATCCATTATTTCTGCTAAGACTTCATCAATGGGCTCTTCCTTATTTAACTCCTTCAATTTAGATTGCAACCCTTGCTTTTTTCCCTCCCTAATGGCTTTTTTCATACTAGCCCATCTACTTAGTTTGGATCCAAGCGTAGCCAATTTTCCTGGAACATCTCCCTACTTGATTCCCATCCTTCTACTATTTGTTCCTCAAAATTCTCTTCCAACACCCAGTCTACATTAAAACGAAAGTGAAATAGTCTTGCTAGTGTTCTTCCCCCAATTCTTCCAACCATGTTTAGCAGTACCGGCAATGATCTGAGATATTGTGTTGTAGATATTCAACTGAGTAACTTGGAAATAGCTCTCACCTCTTAGTATTTGCTACACCTCTATCTAGTCTTTCTCTAATATTATTACTTGCTAAATTTCCCTTATTCCATGTAAACTATTGCCCCAAGAACCCTAAATCACTTAAGTCACATTCCCTTAAAACATCTCAAAAAGCACCCATTTACCTCTCATTTCTTACATGTCCCCCCTTCTTCTCAAAGAAGAACATCACTTTATTGAAATCCCCCATAACTAACCACAACAAATTACAATCTCTTCCTAATTGTCATAATAGATTCTATGAAAAAGAAAAAGAAAAAATAATTAAGTGTCTATTAGAAAATAATTAAGAAACTTGCAATGGATCTTCCCTCTTTTCCATCTTGTGGAAAATAATTAAGTGTCTATTAAAAAACCATGGCATATCATCCATCACCCTCTTCAGATCTATCATGTTATAGAATCGAAACATTACTCTCTTTTCTCCAATATATGTGATTGAGATTCCTCTCAATAGGTGCCATAAATTTTCTAGCATATTTCTCATGGATGGAAAGTGCACCACACTCTTCGTTAATACCCGTCTCACCAAACACAGGCTATAATCTTCTTCGATTTCTACTTCCTCTTATACGGATCAGACCAGTATCTCATCGTCTTCATCAATATTAAGATTAGCTAATTCTTCTTCCATTGAAAACCATAAAACCTACTGTTTTTCTGCCAGTCGCAGCTATCACCGACAAGCAATGCTTTTAAAAAAAAGAAAACCCCAAAAACCAAAAACAAATCATGCTAAGGTTAGCAGACTTAAGAAAACGTACTAAGGTATCAGACTTCTTTTTCCCACTTTATAGTATTATTTATTAATCCATAAAACTTCTACTTACATAATTATCTATAAATATTCACTTAAAATGATCAATATGATTGAATAATTTATTGTTATTATTATTTTGCATATTTTTTAGGACGAAGCTAAAATTATTGATAAGGGGGCAACATATATATACGGTTCAAAATAGGCTTGGCCCGTTAAGTATTTTTAAATTCAAGATAATCTTGAATACTAAATTTTAGGAAAAACAAAATAAATTAAATGCTCAATTTATATTAGATCTTATAATTATCTAACTTTATTGTTTACCAAATTAATATTTAGATACCATTTATAATAAATTAAAGTCTGTTAGAGATTGACCCGATTAAGCAACAAGTAAAAATAAATAGCGGAATAAATTAAGAAATTAAACACATAAATTTAACGTGGAAAAACTCCTCCAAAGAGGATAAATAACCACGGGCAACAATAATTTTACTATAATGGCAAAAGAACGAAGAGTACAAAAGATGGAGATAAAAACTAAACCCTAAAAACCCGAAAACAAAGAACCCTCAAAACTTAAACACAAAATTCTCTAAATGTGTTATGAGTTCTAATATCTAATGGGTATATTTTCTAAGGTTGTAAAAGAGCCTATTTATAGGCTAAATTCATAGGTCAAATAATAATAAAATAATCTAAACTAATCAGTGTTTGATTGAAACAAATAAACAGAGTTTAACTAGAAGATTATTTCTCAAATTTGACTGAAATAGGAGTCAGGTTTAACAAATCTCCACATTGACTCATATTTCCATAACGCCATCTTTGCCAAAGCTCGCCACGAGCCTATCTCAAACTATATAGGGAATTAATTGAGTCGAATTTGTGCTTAAAAGCTGTAAGACTTCTAGCCTTCGACTTGTACACTGCCAAATCAAAACTAACCCGGGTCTGATTTTCACGAACACAGTGCCCTAACTTTTCAAAACCTGCATCCAAAAGAGAACCTCTCTTCAACAATAGTCATACATTTTTTTCCTCTTATAATCAAGTTGCCTCCGCTTCAAACGAGTTAATTTCAACTCTGTAACGAACGAGGGACGTCCGATTTCACCAGTCACTATAAAACCTTCCAGAATATAAAGATTGCTGGTTCTTTTACCTTTTAACAAAATGAAAGCTCTACGAGATACTTTAATGTCGGTTAACTCGATGTTGATTCTGCATCCTTTCAAGTATAAAATACTCAATGAGATGAGATTCTTTCGTAAATCAAATTCATACCTGACATCTGAGAGTGTCTTAATCGTCCCATCGTGTACCCTTATTTTAACAGTACCAATACCAATTACCTCACTAGATGAATCGTTTCTCATACGCACAACTCTACTTTCAACCGAACTATATGTAGAGAACCATTCTCTATCAAGACACATGTGGAAAGAACATCTCGAATCTAGAATCCACTCAAACGTGAGCTTGGAGTTATTACTCGTTGACACTAACAAGAAATCATCACCGATTTCATCGGCCAAACTAGCACCAGCTACATCTTCTTCGTTACTCTTAGCAGCTCTTTTATTTCACAGTTTATAACAATCTGCTTTGACGTGACCTAACTTTTTACAATAGCGACACCTTTTGTCTCATTTCTTTGATGCTACCAAAACGGAAGCTTACTTATTTGCCTTGCTATCGAATTAAAGCTCATTGTCGAGTTTGTCTCTACTCAACAAATGACATTCACATCTTCGAACGAGAGTTTGTCTCTGCCATAAATCAGACTCTCCCTAAAAGACTTGTATGAAGGGGGTAAAGAGTACAATAATAGCATAGCTTGATCTTCATCATCAATATGAACCTCAATGTTCTTTAAATCATTTAAAAGAGTAATAAATTGACTGATGTGATCTCTAAGAAGCTCACATTCGTTCATGCAAAACGTAAATAGACGTTGTTTCAACACTAAACGGTTAGCTAGAGACTTAGTCGCATAAAGAGTTTCTAACCTTTTCCACAAGGCGGATGATGTCTTCTCCATCAATACCTCCTGCAATACCGTATTCGCGAGGCACAACTGGATTGCAGACAAAGCCTTTTCATCAAGTTCTTTTCATTCTGTTTTATTTAGGTTTTTAGGCTTTTTCCCGATAACAACCTTTTTCAAATCGAATTGAACTAGAATTGCTATCATCCAAACTTGCCACAGATTGAAATTTGTCTTACCATCGAACTTCTTAATTTCAAACCTTATTGCTGCCATATCTGAATGGGCTGATGTATGAAAATTGAACTTGGCTCTGATACCACTTGTTAAGGATTGACCTGATTAAGCAACAAGTAAAATTAAATAGCGGAATAAATTAAAAAATTAAACACACAAATTTAACGTGGAAAAACTCCTCCAAAGAGGATAAATAACCATGGGCAAAGATAATTTTACTATAATGGCAAAAAAACGAAGATTACAAAAAGATGGAGATAAAAACTGAACCCCAAAAACCCGAAAACAAAGAACCCTCAAAACGTAAACTCAAAATTTTTTAAATGTGTTATGAGTTCTAATATCTAATGGGTGTATTTTCTAAGGTTGTAAAAGAGTCTATTTATAGGCTAAATTCATAGGTCAAATAATAATAAAATAATCTAAACTAATCACTGTTTGATTGAAACAAATAAACAAAGTTTAACTAGAAAATTATTTCTCAAATTTGACTGAAATAGGAGTCATACTTAACAGAGTCTATAAAAGAAATCCAATTAAAAAAACTTTGAAAAACTTTAAGGGGACTAAACACAATGTTTTTTAAACACTAATTATAATATCAAAATAAAAATTTAAAACTTCAAACAGTATTAATAAAAATCTTCAAATCAACCTTCCTAAATTTGCCTCTACAAGTGGCCAAATTATTGGGTTGACCCATTTTAATCCGAACAAATTACACCAATTTATGTAGATTTTTCATGAAATTGGTGCAACAAAACTCTTACCTATTCCTTGATTTCATGCTAAATAATGCTTTAACAGCATATGTCTAGAAGAAAAAAAATGATGCGCGAATGAAAATATAACTACAAATTTAGAATCGAAACTTAATCTTTTGAACCATCATAAAGGTTTCATTTAGTACATTTTTAATCTAGTTTAGAAATTTATTTTTGGTATCAACTAAAATTAAAACATAATAATATAAAACAATAAGATAAAAGATTAAGAAAATACAATTATTGAAAAATATAATTTAAATTTTATTTTTATTTAAAGTTTATCATTTGATGTGTTCAAGATCTCACTTTAAGGTAGCGAAATGTTCTCTCTCCCTTATTTAAAACTCAATGGTGCTTATCAATGGGACAAACCACCCCATTATACTACTAGGGTCTCTTGGGTGGGGACTTAACCAAGTTACAACTTAATTTAGACTCTTCTTTTAAAGAAATTAGTTTAATTTAAATCTTAAATTTATCTACACTACACCTAATAGCATTATTTTTTAAGTTTAGATAAGCATAAAAATATCTATATGAATCATGTAATCATTTGTACTTCATTGATTTTCTTAATTCAATATTCACAAACAAAAACTAATTAGTAGACATATTAAAAATATTCTCTAACACAATAATCTAAGCAATGCATTCCAAAATTTGTTAAGGAAAATGAAACTAAACCTAAGTAAGCTGGTAAAGAAGAAAAACTTCGATAATGGGTTGCAAAATGTCAACTAATCCCAATGGGAACGTAATAGGAAGTTTCATGCTCCATAAGGAAATGCATGATGAATATATTAATTTCACAATTTAAAAGAAGTAATTGAAAATGTAGCAATGCATGGACCCACATTTTACTTTTTGTAAAGAATGCGACACAGCTTAGGATATTGGTGCCACCATGGGACCCGTTCAAGCCCTCCCATGTTATTTCCTTGGGCGTGGCACCCCGACGCGGGGGTCTGCTTGTTTGGACCCATTTCCATGTCTTTCACTGGCTATCTTGTAAGTGTACGAGAAACCTTAACATAACTCGGATTAAGATAGAATATTATTTTTTTATTTATTAATATCTAATTATTCAAATGTGTAAAACCCATCTTATGAATAGTGATTAAACATTTATTAGATATTAATGGAAAAAATAATGGAGTGGAGTCAAATTCACATAATTCACTTTAGTTCGTTTATTTTATCTTTTGATATTTGTAAAAGTATCATAGAAGTTTTATATTAGAATTCAGATTATATTTTAGTCTATTTACTCAAAAAATGAATAAATTAATCATTGTATATTAGATTAAAGAGTAAACTAATTATTTTGTTAAAAATTTCATCTATTTCTTTTATTAAAAACTAATTTTTATACGTTAGCATGAAATACACGTGACACACCAAACATTACTCAATCTTTAAGTTTAAAAAAAAAAACAAAATATAAATTAACTTTTAATACAAAAACTTTTAAAACACTAGTATAAAACAGCCTCAACGATATTTTTTACCGGATGTGCTCTCGAGAAAACTTTTAATACGGTGGAGTTAGAGTTATCCGAGAAGCAAAATTGAAATATTTTCATGTTTAGTTAATTAATACATTAATAATATTAAAAAGTGGGTCCATGCTTTGTTTTTTAAGGAGTTTACTACTGTCGAGTATACCCCGCCACTCTACTACTCAACGTGTATATATATAAAGCCCATCCAATCCAATGAAATCATTAAGTTTCCAAAGCCCTGTATTATTAAGTACCAGCAGATTCCATCCAACTCTGTTTTTCTTTGTTTAATAATAATCCCTCTAGAAAGCAACCTTAAACCTTCTCCTCCATTTCCCCCCTCATTTTCTTGTTAAACAAACATGGATTCCTTCGAAATTGACAACATTAAAGCAGAGAAAGAGGATGCTTTGCGGAAATACAACATGGAGAGGAAGTTAAGGTTGGGTCTTCGCTATACGGGGTTTTTGTTGGTTTTGTTTTTGATATCATGGTCTTGGTTCTCCCTTTTGATTCCCCACATCATCGAGGTTGCCGGAGATCTTAGCCAACGTTACGTCAACACTCTTAATGACCCTTTCTTCATTTTCATCCTTATGAACATCATCATCCTTGTTGTTTATATTCTGTCTACCCAGAAACAATCTACCAGCTCCGGTATCTACGATGAGTACGTCAGCTCTCACCGGAGTATAATACCCGCGGAGGCGACCGTGCTCGACAAACAAATCGTCGTGGTGGAAAATGCGGTTGATGTTGCAGAGACAAAACGTCCCCTTTCACCAATTAAACAACAACCTTGGACGACGAAGACGAAGCCTGCAATAACTTCAACTGAGAAAGTGAAGCAAAAAGAGTACCGACGAACACGATCAGTGGTGTCAGATTCTGGAAAACGGCGTCCCCGCCGGGTGTATAGAAGATCGGAGACGGCAATAACGGGCAGAGAACTAGTAGTTTGTAGTGCAGAATCGGCAAGGGAAGCGATACATGAGATGAGCAATGAAGAGTTTCAGTTAAAAGTAGATAGTTTCATTGCTGAAAGAAGGAAAGCCCTAATGCAAGAAAACATTGCGCATTATACAAAATGCATGTCTATTGTGGTTAAGAATTAGCAGGGGGATTGATTACACAAAAAATTAGTGATGGGAATTATTAGGTTTCGGGATTGTAATCTTGTTGAGTTGTACAGTGATAATAATATTTCCCAGGTTTTCTGGGAAAAATAAAAACTCATCTTTGTTCAATTTTTAAATCCCATATAATTGAGAATTCATATTCATCCAAGTTGCTTTCATTGTTCATGATAGATTTGCATTAGAATTTCAGTCAACCATATCATTTTCATGGAGTCCAACTTCCTTTTTTGATTCTTCTGAACTCGTGCTTGACTGTTTCTTTCTTTTTTACTACGTTCTAACTAATACCAACATGGAGTGGAAGAACACTATGAAATCATGAAAATCACAAATGAAAATGGAGTAATAATATTCTAAATAAATGTATATTGAATATGACATGTTGAATCCAGAGGAAGCCCCCACAACCACAAATTTATTCTTCATAATACCTTGAATTGACATGTTAAATCCGGTTTTAGTATCCATCAAAAGAGTAAAATCTTGCTCTACTAATTCCTTTTTCATGGTTTTTTTTCCCTCTTTGTTTTCAGACAAAAATATCAAAACCTTAAAAAAACATAGTTGGCCATGAATAGAAAATCAGTACCAATTAAGCTGAAAATTTTTAACCTTGTCCAAATACAAAATAATTCAGGAAACAATTGAATTTCCATTCACCTGCCGGGCTATGCTAATATATATTTTAAAAATTCCCATAAGAAATACATGGTTTGGTCTTCAGTGTCTGACGAAGGGACCCAGTGAGATAAAAAGGAAGGGTTGAGATTGAGGCAATAGTGGTTTGGTCGGTGGTCGTAGGAACTTCGCATTCATAGTGGGGTTGGAGCCCTTACGGACGGACTGGCGGATTCTTTCAACTTTGTGTCTATGGTTTTCCGATGTTTAAATTGCGTTCCCATGAACGTCTATTTTTATTTTTTATTTAAAAAATAAATTAATTAATTTTTGTACATTAAATTTAAAAGTAAATTATTTTTGTGTTAATTTTTTTATTTTTATTATTAAAAATTTATTTTTATATGTTAATAGGAGGTATATGTGACACGTCACATATCATTATTTAGTTATTCTATTAATTAGTTAATTTTTAACGATAAAAATAAGTGAAATAGTTAATTAAAATAATCAATTTACAATTTACTTTTTAGTTTAATATAAAAATTAATTTATTTAATTTTTAAATAAAAAATGTATTATATTTATATAGTAACGATTTTCATTTTATATTTATTGAATATACAAGTAGTAATTGTTATACTAAATATTAATAAATGGAAAAAAACAAAGATTGCGGTACGATATGAGGATAGCATTGGACATAGGTTACCTTGTAATGAAGTAGCCTGCACTTATCTACTTGTTCTTGACATTATGCAAGAAAAAGGGACAAAAACAAAGAGGGGTCCTTGTTTATTAGCCAATCATGACCCAACAATTTCCTACCCTCTTTTGTTCTTTGTCAACAGCGGCAACTATAATATAAAGCATTAAATTGATTATTTTTAGGGATGTAAATTAGGCGGGATAGGTACAGTCCATGAATTGTTGCGGGTACAAAATTTAAAATCATTCTTGTTTTGTGATTCATAAAATTAAAATCATTCCCGTTTCACTGCTCACATAGGTTCTCAGACCCACTTAATTTTTATTATATTCGTCTTGTGACTTACTTTATATAATATATTTATAATTATCAGTTAAATAAATATAAATAATTTTTTTATGAAAAAAATCATGAAATATCTATTCATCAAACTCCCACCACATATGTGGCATTATTCTAACTGTCACCATTTAAAAAAAAAAGTCGTCGCTACACTTTAATTGGTAAGTACACGAGTTTAAAAAATTCAAAAAATAAAGTCTTTACGTAATATCCAAATACAAACAATGTATCAAATATAACATAAATGTCTTCAAATGCAACACAAGTGCAAAAATTCCATAAATTAATCAATACATGTCAATCCTATTACTTCTGTATCACATATTGAGTAAAGTTCATGTGTTCTTTTTTTTCTAAAAAAAAACAATGAAGTTGAGTTAAGTACTGTTATCAAAATTAAATTTTTATTTTTTAAATATGCTTTATTATATTATACAGGGCGGTTGGGATGATGCGAAGCGAGTGGGGATGAGATGGGTATAAGATCATACTCACGCCTGCCCCACCGCCCACGGTGGATTTAATTTTTGTCCTTATTCCTATCTCACCACCTGCAAAATTTAAACCCATTCTCGCCCAATTGAGTGCAAGGTAGGACGGGAGCCTACGAAACCCACCCTACTGACACCCCTAATTATTTTCATAAAAAGAAAACGATATAAGGTAAATGAGAAAGACGTTGACCAGTTTAGTAGAAAGTAGAAAGCTTAATTATTGAAATAGTTTTAAAAAAATAATAAATAATAAATTCATGAAAATGCATTATTTGATTAATGAAAGGTCAATATAATGATTCATTTATCATTTTAATAAGATTTTAAGAGTAGAAAACTTAATCCACATTGCAATTTAATTAAACATAAATATTTGTCGCTACTACTTTTGAATTACATACCAAACTTTTCCAATTATTTATTTATGATTCTGTTGTCCACCACACATATTTAATTGTGCCTATTTTTTAAAATAATTGTTGTTCGTAACTTTTCTTTCAATTTTTTGTTTATTTTATGTTAATGCTGAATCCTTAAATCCTTTATTTGTTATATTAAAAAAATAAAATATTTTTATTTCTTGACATTAAAATTAATGAAACATGGAAATTATTTTAAAAAAGAAAACCCACTTCTATTAAAATGATGAACCCTGGAAGGAAACCGCATAGCCCAATATTTTTATTGATCATAAAGAGTTATCATCCATTACTTTTGTTTTTGTTTAGTTGGGGAGAGAGTACAATCTTTCATCCAAATTTTCATATATTTTTTATATTATAATCATAATTTAAATGTCATACATATAAAATTTAATATATTAATAATATTTATTTACCATGGAATAAAAATGAAAAAAAGATGAAAGTCAAAAATGGCAGTCATGACCTTTACGGTGGCCTCTGTCCTATCTTTGTAAGGTTGTAGGACAAGCTGGACTAATTCTGGTTGGTATACCCTATAACCAACCTTTAATTATTCTATACAGATTTTTTTTTAAATTTCTTTGGATATGAATTTTTTAAACGATTGATATTGAGATATATAATTTGATGATTTAATTTAATAATATTTAATAATTTGATTAATTTTTTAAATTAAAAAATATACAAATATCAATTTATGATAAATAAATTAATTTTTAATTTTATAAAATAATTGTATGAAATTTAAAGTTATACCACCCCACTCCACCTGAAGCTATAAAATTATAAAACTAATATATATATATATATATATATATATATATATATTAAAAAAAGGTAAAAGTTGGGGTGAAAAAGGGATGCCGCCTGACATTAAAATATTATCATTTTATTTATTTTATTAAAATATTCTTTTTATAGGTGATGTCGTCTAACAGATTGACGGCACCGCTTTTTATTGTTCAAAACGATCTATTTTCGTAAATCCTTTGCTTTCCACATCATTTTCATAATTTTTTTTTGTATTATTTCTGTAAAAAAAACTTATTTTCATATAGTAATTTATTGCAAGATTACAGTAATGAATTTCTTTAGTACAAGGAAAAAATTCATATATTAAAGTACGAAGGTAAATACATTGTAACAACTCGTTTTCAGTGAAATCAGAATAGTGATTTTAGGATCACAAATTTGATGAGTAAATTATTATTTTATTATTATTTTAATATCTGTGGAATATTAGTGAGGTCTTATAAAAATTTCATTAAGAAATTTTGACGATTGCATGTTTAATTACGTAAAAAGGACTAAATTGTAAAAGCTGCAAAAATGGAGTTCTGTTAGTAAAAATGGTCAAATGACTATGAAACTTAATAAATAACAAGGTTATTAAGGTAATTTAATAAATAAGTTAAAGTAAAATAAGTAAAAATAATGTATCCTCTTCATTAGCTCATCTCTCTACCGAAATTAGGGATAGAAAACCCCATTGAAGAGGCTTGAAGGTTCGGCTAAGTTCTCCTTTAGCATGTAAGTGATTTTTCAGCTCGTTTTTAATGATTTTTATGTTTTCGGGATAGTTGTAGCTTAATCTAGCCAGTCCGGGAATTTTTATGTTTTCAGGATAGTTGTAGCAAAAAAATTTAAAGATGTAGGGTTTTTCCATGAATGTTCTTACATGATTCTTGATGTTTAATGGAAGATTATGAGTTCTTGTTGATAAATAAACAAGTTTTGTAAAGTGATTTTTGATGAAAATGTCATTTAGGGACTTATTTGTAAAAGTAGTAAAAGTCCATGGTAAATTTGTGAAATGATGATTTGTATGGATTGATATAGGTCCCTAGAGAAATCGGCTAGCTTGAGCAAATGATGAAAATGTTTAAATTTCAATGTTTAAATTTCAATTTATGAGCTTAAAGACTAAATTGTGAAAAGTTAAAATGTTAGGGGCAAAATTAGTGATTTTGCAAAAAATGAAATATGGACCGAATTGAGTATTAGAAGTATTAAATAAATTGAATTTGTCTATTTAGATCAAGATAGACCTCGTACAGATTTAGATCGGGGAAAAGCTAAAGCCTTAGATTAATTAACTTCGTTTTTCGCTCTAATTGTTGAAGTAAGTTCATATGAATAAATATCGTTTTAATGTTATTTTCAATTATATGTTAATATGTTAGTTGTAATGTAATTGAATGATGAATATCCAACAATGCCATGACGGTTATCGAGTCCCGATTGAACCTTAAGAATTCGTAGAATACAAATGACATGTCATTAGCGTTTTCATGTTCAGTTGCTGGTCTTGAATGTCCTACTGATGCTGAGGTCCTGCATTTGTTGTGGATTTTCCACAACTTGTGTAAGCATCATCATGTAGCTTACATTCCGACCCACAGCTCGTGTGAGTAGGCCCATTTCACAATTCATGTAAGCAATGACGTAAAGGAAAGGTTACAACTATATGTTTAAACACACTTCATGTGTGCTTTCCCGAGTATCCGATGATATTCTAAATGGATCAACGAGCATGAAAAGGAAAGGAACAGTATGTGTTCAAATGAACTATGTCTTGTAATTATGCAAATGATTGAAATCGTAAGCTTCAATGGGAGCATGCTTATGTTAATGAAAATGATGAATTCAAATGAAGTATGTTCATATAGAATGGCTTACCTTATGTTAATTCAATTGAACTATGTTTGAATGCACTAACATGTATTGTTAATAATGCTTTGGCTTGTGCCAAGCTTGTGTTTGGATTATATTATGATTAATATTAATGTTATGTATTGAAATTGTAATTTATGTTAATGTTTTACGAACTTATTAAGCATTATGTGCTTATGTAGTTTTCTTTCCTATGTTTTATAGTTAATCAAAAGCTTGATCGGTTTGGAAGCTCGTCGAAGATCAATTGCGCTATCCAACATAAATTTCGGTAGTTTTTGATGTTTTGGCTAAGGTTATAATGGCATGTATAGGTGAATTTGTATTGGTATTTAGATGATGATTTTGGCATGTATAAGTTCTTTGGGTACCAATTGATGTTGGTTCAATTGTGTCATTTTGGTACTTGTGATGCATGAATGGTATAACTCAAATGGTGAGTTTATGTTGAAGTACTAATGATCAAGATATGGCATGTTTTGAGATGGTATTGAACTAGATGTGTACGAATGAAATGTGGTCAAGTATGCATGTAAGCTTAGGTAAGTTTGTATGTTTGCATTTGATGTGCCTTGTATGGCATATTGGTTGAATGATTTTGGAATAGGTCATTTCATGCTGATTTTGGTCATATTATGATGCCTTGATCATGTACAAAAAAAAAAAAATGCTTTTAGGTGGTTGCATGAGTTGGTATTGGAAATGGCTTGAATTTGACCAATTTCACGTCTACACGGCTTGAGACACGGACTTGTAACTTAGTCATGTGTGACAAATGGCCTGGTGATACGACATTGTGTCCCTTGTAGGTTTTAATGCATGCAAGTTAGGCTATTACACAGCCTAGCACACGGCCTGACACACGGGCGTGTGTGGCTATTTCGAGAGTTACACGGCATGGTACACGAGTGTGTGGCTTGGCCGTGTGACTCAACTCAGATAGTTACACAGGTAAGGGCACAGGCTGAGACACGGCCCTGTGTCTCTATTTTGATTGTTACATGGGCTGAGACACGAGCGTGTGTATCAACCGTGTGAGACACACAGTGTAACACCCCTCACCCGTATTCGACGCCGGAATAAGGTATGAGGCATTACCAGACTTATCTCACGAACAATCATGTAATTTCGGGTCATAAATTTGCATCCAAATTGAAAATTTTAGCAATCACTCATATTGTCCCTAACATGAGCCTACGAGGCCCAAAACATGCATTGGAGGTGATTCGGGACTAAACCAAAAACTTTAGAAATTTTTACAACACTTAGAAAATTTTTCTACAAAATCTTAAAAAATTTTTCTACAAAATAGGGGTCACATACCCGTGTGGTTTGGGACACGCCCGTATGGGCTGGCTGTGTGGTTTCACACGCCCTTGTCCCGACCCGTGTAACTCTCTGACTTGTAACTCATGACTGAATTGAGCTCACATGGCCAAGTCACACGCCCGTGTGCTAGGTCGTGTGGAAAATTGATTTTCACAAAAATAGGTGCAGACTTCACACGGCTAGGGCACACGCCCGTGTTCGAAGCCTTGCCATCCACACGGCTGAGACACATGCCCGTGTCTCTGCCCGTGTGCTCAATTCTAAGCATTCTGTTTCTCAAAATTAAAGTACAGGGGACACACGGCCCAAAAATATGCCTGTAGGGCTGACCGTGTGTCACATACGGCCTAGACACACGCCCGTGTGCCTACCCGTGTGACAAAATATAGGCTATTTACCAAACCATTTTGCCACCCTTTAATGCACACACCTACAGAACAAAACATAACACCCATCCAAGCATATATAGACAACCAAATATCCCCAACTAAGACATTAACGCATCATTCATGAAAGATATCATCATATGAATATACTTATAATCAATATTGACTCATTTCCAATGGCCTTATACAAAATAATCATCAAACTAAAATAAGCCAACATATTTGGCCAAATTAAATTTGACACATAACAAAATGACCAAGTCCTCTTATACATGCCACACATTCAAAATGCTAAAATCATCAATACCCAAAATGAGAGAGTTGATAGTGTGATTCGAATATCCGACGATCACTGATCTGAGTTAGCTTGGCAACACTATAAAATAAGGGAAAGAAAATGGGGAGTAAGCTATATAGCTTAGTAAGTTCATATGAAAATAATAAGCATCATAACTACACAATTATCATGCATTTCATATAATGAAAGATGACATAATTGCCATTAAAATCCCTTAGGCATAACTTAATCACAATCTTACCAAGTGTTCATCACTTATAGTGTTTGCACTTGTGAGTTTATACTTGTACCGAATCATAACATAGCCACACACACTTTCACTTCTTTGCCGCTTCCCGTTGAACACTTAGAATATTAATGGATACTCGAAAATTTGCACACAAGTGCCACATATGTAGTCGAACTACCTCATATTACATAACACACATAGGCTCACTATCAAACTATTCATGGGCCTACTCACATAAGCTGTCGGTCAAAATGTAGCTACCCAGTGTTGCTTACACAAGCTGTCAGGTATCCGCAACAAATGTCGGACTATCCAGCCACTGGTAGGACGTATGAGACCAGCACCCGGAATCACATAAACATGTATATACACATAGGTTCCTAGTGACATGTCACTTATATCCTATTCCATTCCTAAGGTTCAACCGAGATTTTCTCACTTGTCGAAACTCTGTCGAATATGTCCAAAGAGTCAATCACACAATTTATACAATAATAAAGCATGAAAACATAATATAATAATGCATTATTTACGTACAAACTGTAACACCCCAAACTCGGCCTAGAAATTATGGCCGAATTTGGCGATGTCACATAAGAGTGTTTTTGAAAACACATTGACCTTAAAACCATTTCAGTTATTATCTTTTACTTAGTTCGGGAAAACGTGCACTGACTGATTTACTTTAAAACTTTTCTTTTGCACGAAAGCTTTTGAAATCATAAAAAAATTTCGAAAACATTTATATTTATGAAAACTTTTAGTTTATTTTAGGAAAACTATAGTTCGTTGCGTTACAGTTTATAAATTCATAAATAATAGTTCAAAATTCCCAAATTAAAACCAGAACTCCAAGTCCAAAAATTACATAAATATTCCTCCAAAAAATAATGAATAAAATAGTAAAAGCACTAAAGTCATAAATCAAAATGTATGTGGCTGTGGTCACTGTCGAGTCCTCCACTGCACCGACCAACCTACTACTGGGGATTACCTGGACAGATCAAACATATAAGGGGTGAGTTTTCGCAAACTCAGTGTGTAAATCCCCATAGGCAACATGCATATAGATATATATCAGAAACCAGTCATATATATATATAGCTCGGGCCTGAGCCATTTACAGAATCTGTGTGGACTTTAGCCCACTCAGAATCAGTATGCATAACATATCAGAATAACAGAATTATGCCCACCAGCCTTGTACACTAACTCTGTCCAACCTAACATACCATGTCGGGATAAAATCAACCCACCCATCCATGCACACTAAATAGGGGATAAAATCGACCCATCCATCTCTGCACACCACATAGTACCGAAATGCGGCACATATTAGAAATATACAGCTTAGCTGCCAGATAATAGGCTTCAAAAGCCTTTTAGAATACTTCTTTCATCTTCATCGATCCCACCCCAATGCAATGCATCATACAAATATGGCATACTATTATGCAAATTAACAGATCACATAATCGAACAGATAAACATGCTAAAAAGAACATGCTAGTACATACATCATGTAATCAGATCACAAAATTAGGGGTCTAAGTAATGCTTACCGACCCTACGAGAGGTCACAGTTGACTTGGGCGACCCGTGCAACCTTAAACTTTGATAATACTTCAAATTAATCATTAGAAAAGCTAGATTAGGTTACAAGGATCTCAAAAACATAAAAATCATTAAAAACGGGGCTAGGATGGACTTACAATCAAGCTTGGAAAGTGGCCAAAACCCTAGCTATGTCTTCTCTTCAAATTCAGCTGTTGGGGACTAATTTGATGAAGATGAAGACTTTTTATTTGTTTTATTTTGTCTTTATTTGCCAAATGACCAAAATGCCCTTAATGCCTAACTTTGAAATTTCACCTAACCATGTCCATTTTTGTCCAACCTATGATATAATGGTCTAATTACCATTTAAGGACCTCCAATTTAAGAATTCATTTCAATTAAGCACCCATAGCTTTTAGAACTCACATTTTGCACCTATTACAATTTAGTCCTACTAGGCAATTTAGACACTTTATCGATAAAATTTCTTAATGAAATTTTCACACAATTATTCAATCATACTGTAGACCTTAAAATAATATCACAATAAATTTTTCTACTTCAGATTTATGGTCCCGAAGCCACTGTTCTGTTTGAGCCCTAAATCGGGCTGTTACAACTCCCCCTTTAGGGATTTTCGTTCCCGAAAATCTTATCGAAAAAGAGGTTTGGGTACTATTTTCTCATGGCTTCCTCAGGTTCTCATGTAGCCTCTCCAACTCCCTGTCTTTTCCATAAAACCTTCACTAGGGCTATACTTTTATTTCTTAGCTCTTTGACTTCTCGAGCTAAAATCTTGATCAGTTCTTCACCTTAAGTCATATCGGGTTAAATCTCAACCTCTGCTAGTGAAATTATGTACGAAGGATCTGATCGATAACGGCGCAACATAAATACATGAAAAATATTGTGAATCCTTTCTAACTGTGTTGGTAAACCTAATCGATATGCCACCGGCCTTATCTTTTCAATAACCTTATACGGACCAATAAAGCACAGACTTAACTTACCATTGCGTCCGAATCTAAGGATTTTCTTCCACGGAAACACTTTCAAGAATACTTTATCACCGACTTCAAATTCAATTTCCTTTCGCTTCAAATCCGTGTACGATTTTTGCCTATCTGATGCTGCGTTCAAACAATCCCAAATTACTATTACTTTTTTTCGGTTTCTCTAACCAAGTCAATCTCGTGAATCTATCTCTCACTGAGCTCGATCCAATATAATGGAGTTCGACACTTACGGCCATACAAAGCCTCATACGGTGCCATCTTTATACTCGACTAAAAGCTATTATTATAAGCAAATTCGACTAAAGGTAGATATTTTCCCAACTACCTTCGAATTCTAAAACACAACAGTGAAGCATATCTTCGAGAACTTGTATCGTTTTTTCCGATTGACCATCGGTTTGTGGATGAAACATGGTACTAAAGTTCAATTTTGTACCCAAAGCCTCTTGCAACTTTTTCCAAAATCGAGAAGTAAACCTCGGATCTCTATTTGAAATAATAGAAGTAGGCACTCCGTGCAATCTAACAATTTCAGCAATGTACAATTCAACTAGCTGATCAAGTAAATAGTCGGTATGTATTAGAATAAAATGAGCCGATTTTGTCAATCCATCAACAATGACCCAAACCGCATCTTTCTTCTTCGGAGTTGGAGGTAGTCCAGTTACGAAATCCATCGTAATTCTATCCCATTTCCACTCAGAAATTATTACAGGCTGAAATAAACCTGAAGGCACTTGATGTTTGACCTTTTACTTGCTGACAAATCAAGCATTTCAATAGAAATTCAGAGATATCTCTTTTCATACCTGACCACCAATACAATTTCTTCAAATCATTATACATCTTTGTGCTGCCCAGATGAATTGATAAACAACCACTATGTGCTTCGTGCAAAATTTTTTGAATAAGCTCATCATTTTTCGGTACATATTCTATCTCGGAACATTAAACAATCATTCAAACTGACCCAAAAATCTTAATCACTACTCAATTCACACGAGCTCTTTTAGCTTGCAATTCACTATGATTTTTCTAAGCTTCACGAATTTGCTTAAGAAATAACAGTCTAGCTCTCATTTCAGCCAAAATTGAACCATCATTGGACAAAGTTAGTCTCATATTCATAGCTCTCAAAGTAAACAAAGACTTTTTGCTCAAGGCATCTGCGACTATATTCGCCTTTCCCAGATGGTAGTCAATCACTAGCTCATAATATTTCAGTAACTCGAGCCATCTCTGTTGTCGCAAGTTTAAATATTTCTAAGTCATCAAGTATTTTAAACTTTTGTGATCAGTATAGATGTGGGACCTTTCCCCAAACAAATAGTGTTGCCAAATCTTTAAAGCAAATACAATAGCAGCCAGTTCCAAATCGTGCGTTGGATAGTTCTTCTCATGTGGCTTTAACTGTCTCAAGGCATAAGCTATCACTTTTCCCTTTTACATCGACACACATCCAAGTCCATTCAAAGACGTGTCACTGAAAATCACAAACTCCTTTCCCGACTCAGGTTGTACTAATACCGATGCCTCAGTCAACAACGCTTTCAACTGTTCAAAACTCTTTTGACATTTCTCATACCATTAGAACTTAACATCTTTCTGCAATAATCTTGTCATAGGTGTAATGGTCATCGAGAATCCCTTGACAAAATGTCGGTAATACCTAGCCAAGCCCAAAAAACTTCTAACCTTGGATACATTCCTTAGTGGTTTCCAATCAACAATTGCCGAAATCTTACTCGGATCAACCCTTATACCCTCTACGAAGATAATATGCCCCAAAAATCCTACTTCTTGGAGCCAAAACTCACTTTTACTAAACTTAGCAAACAGTTTCTTATCTCTTTAAGTCTGCAATATGATTCTCAAATGTTTGGCATGTTCTATAACACCCCTAACCTGTATTTGTTGTCGGATTAAGGTTACGAGGCATTAACGAACAAATCACAGCATAAAACATACATTCCTCATTCATTATTCAGTTCTAGACGTTTATCAATCAAACGCAATCATATTGTCCCTTACGAGGCTCAACGAGGCCATAAAACATTCTTAGAAGAGGTTCGGACTAAACCGATAACATTTGAAAACTTTGGGAAACTTTAAAATTTTTCATGCATACAAAAGCCACACTCCCAGTCATGCCCATATCCAGGTCGTGCAGAAACAGAGCATACATACTGACTTGGGTCACATCGCCGACCACATGTGTGTGTCTAAGCATACGTGTAAGTTGAGTTTGAATCCAATAATTTGCAAGGTATTATTAATTAACTACGCTTTAGTAAAGAAAATTTAGACATGGTCAAACCTTTTTACGTGAACTAAGATGACAACCCAAGCACCTTATCCCGGTTACTTAGTTCAAACTGTTTTATTATTATATATATTTTTTATCAACATTTTTTGTTTTGTTTTGTTTTTTCTCAACTTTTGAAGGCTCGGTTAGCAGAATGTTTGTAAGTTATCGACTTGTCACTTAAACCTTTTTATGCGAGATAAGATGATAACCCAAGCACCTTACCCCGGTTACTCAATCCGGTTACATTTTCGAAACTTCACTCATAACTTGAGCCTTAAAAAATTTTATTAATTTATTTATGCACAAGAAAATATTTTTTTCAAACAATCAATTTATACGAAAAAGAATCTAGCTACATATATCAATCTTAAAATACAAATGTCGATTAATCTATGTACTTGAACATTTTAAGTCAAAATTTGCCCAATTGTTCAAATTGTCTAAGTATGAGATTAAATGCTCAATGTCAAATAAATTATCGAATGAATTCAATGCAAGATTGAACATATGTAAAAGAGAGACATGCAAAAATCATGCATATTTACTTACCAATTCATCCTAACCAATTCAACCCCCTACTTAATCTATGCTTGTCCTTAAGCATATGTTATATGAAATAAAAGTTAGCAGCCCAAACAAATAAAAAGAAAAAGTTAAGAGCACTCCCCATGTGTTTCTTAATTATTTTGTTGGTGTTAGGAGTAATGACTTTGTAGGACGTCGAGGATTATGGAGACTTGGGTTTCCGTTGTTCTAATTCGAGCTTTGATCCGGCTTAAACGTGCCTTCACAGTTAGAGGTTGTTCCTTTTGTACTCTAGTAGTGAAGTGTGGGCGTTGGCAAAAAACCATATTCCCACGAGTAGCCCGTGTACCTAGAGGAACAAAATAACGCGTAGTAAGGGTGCCGTCAAGCAAACCCATAGGATACAAACTATATTTATCTAAGCTGTCCATACTATATGCACATGTCAAGAACGAGAAATCGATTTCAGAGGGAAAAAGTGTAGAGGTTAAGTTTTTGAATATATGACTCAAGTATTAGTGGACGATTACATCGCAAAACAGCATGAAAGTTTCCTGCAAACCAATATCCTAAATTGACTTTAAATCCTGAATGCATACACCGCAAGAAAAACAATTTAGTTCTAGTTAGGACAGAGGACGAATCATTTCGTCCTGAAAAACTAAAGGCCAAAAATCGGTGAATGTATCTTAAAGTAGGTTCATGCATCAATAAGCCTTTTGTGGTTTTCGGATTATAAAGCTGATTAGAAAGAGTTAAAGCACAATAAGCATCTTGAGCATTAAAGTTACTTGGAATATCTAATAGAGTAGTATGATAGGAATCAGACTGAATATTGTCAAGGTCGACGAAACCCATGGCAATGTTAAATTCAGAAATCGACATTCGAAAGACCTTACCAAGCAAACAAAAATAGATAATGCTTTGTGTTTTAACAGCTTGTAATGCATTAATATTGAAGCTAAATGTGGTGTAGAATTCATAGATCAACTCATAATATGTATCACATAATATATTTACAAATGAACTCCAACCAATAGCATCAAAATAATCAAGCACTGCATCATGAATATTTAACAGATCAAGAGTGGTGAGATTGATTTGCTTACAGGCCGGGAGTAGACGTTGACGGGCGTTATAGTATCGTGCTCGATGTTCCACGGTCGAAAAGTCTACAAAACCTCGTAATCTTCCTTCGGTAGGAATAGTGTTTGCACGACCTCGTCTGTTACGTTGATTGTTTCGTGGTGGTCAAACGTATTCATTGGACAAGTCGGGTGGACTTGAACTTTCAGTAGCATCAGTATTGTTGTGAGGTGGTGTCGCTGGCTCACGTGTCAGTTATCGATGGCTTTGAGTAGTGGACGATCGTGGTTGGCATTGAGGGACACATTCGTTCATGGTCAAATGAGCCTCGACTTGGTCATTAAAAGTTTGGGCCTCGTCCAAATTACCTGTATAATATGTTAGTAAAGACAAAGTAGGTTGAGGATTAGTAATCAATCTTTCGGGAGTAACAGGGTTGCTGTCCTAATGTTCTGGTTCGATCAGAGTCAGACTTTGTTGGCGATGTGCTCTCGTTGGAGGGGCTGTTCATCTGGGATGAGATGGAAAAGGGTCTGAGTCATCGTCGGCTATATTGACAATGAGAGGCACTGCAAAATGGTGTCGACTTTGATTAAGTGAGACCGAAATGTTGTTGGCTATTTGGTTCCAAGTTCAAACCATGGTTTCTGTATTAATGTCACGAATAATCGACCTTTTTTTACAACAGCGATTGTAAGGCGTACGGCAGTGAATGGTGACGGCGAATGGTGATGATGAGGTTGGGCCGATTTTTTAAAGGGCAACGGTTGGGGTTTCAATTTTGGTGTTGGTTAAGGTGATTGGATAGTGGTTTGGGTGTTTGGTGATGGAGAAAAAGAAGAAATGGAGGAGATGGGAAAGGGAGGAGTGGCGGCGCACGGGTGAGGATAAGGGTTTCGATCAATCAATAGGGTGGTGGGTAGGTGAGGAAAACCGATGTGTGGTGGTCGAATAGTCGGCCGGAAATTGGAGGAAGAGAAGATGATGGTGCTTTGGAAAGTGGCGTTCAGCGACAGCGGTAACGGTGGTACAATAGCGATTAGCGTGTTCGATGAAGATGACGAAAGGCGATAGTGGCGTCGGCGCTTGAGAACGATGGCGACGTGGCTTTGTGTTAGGGTTTTGAAATGATGGAAAAGATGGAAAGAAAAAAGGTTTGGGAAATTTTAAAGATTTGGGTGTTTGTATTTCTTTTTCTTTTTTTTTCTTTATTTTCTTCTTTTAGGTCTGTTGGGCCGTTCGGCCCACTTTTCTTCTTTTCTCTCTTGGGTTTGTTTTGGGTTTTTAATCATGGCATTGGGTGTTGGGTTTATTTTATGGTTGGGTTGGTATTTAGGTATAGGTTAGGTAGGTTAAATGGGATGTTTATTGGACTTGGGTTTTGGGGGTTTTATGAAAGGTAGGGATTTTGGGTTCTTGTTCTTCTTCTCTTTTTTATTCTTTTGTTTTTTTATAATTGAAGCATGTCGTGTCCTAGCCACCAACATTATCTGTCTTCTTGAAAATTTATACCCTCCATAGTGTCCCTGAAAATATCAAATTAACTGGATTAAATATGAATTTATTTATTTATTTACAACCTAAATTTTAATAAAAATAAATAAACGAAAATAAATTTGGGTTGTCTCCCAAAAAAACGCTTTTGTTTAACGTCGTTAGCTCGACGACCTGGGAATTTATTCAGCTGGCTCTTCGAGGACTAATTCCTCAACCAAGTGGACTTGAAAATTTTCGTAGAAAGGCTTTAATCGTTGTCCGTTTACCTTGAAATTTTTTTCCGAATTCTTCACTTTTAACCTCAACTACACCATGTGGAAACACGTGAGTAACAATAAAAGGCCCTAACCACTTAGTCCGAAGTTTACTTGTAACACCCTTCACCTGTATCCGACGCCAGAACAGGGTTCGAGGTATTACCAGACTTAAACGGTAACATTCTTACATAATCGAACCATAAAATCTCATTACAATTTAAAACTTTTCATTCATACACCACTCATCCCTATTACAGGCCTACGAGGCCTTAAACATACACTAGAAGTGGTTCAGGACTGAACCGAGACCTTTCGAGTACATAGAAATTTTTTACTCAAAATAGGGTTACATGCCCGTGTGACATGGGACACGTCCGTGTGGGCAGGCCGTGTGATCGCACACGCCCATGTCGCTAGCCTATGTGGGATTTATTTTTCATTTCGAACCTACAGGGGTTTTCACATGGCTTAGCATACGCCTGTGTCTATAGCCCGTGTCCTTCACACAGCCATGGCACGCCCGTGTCCTCACCTGTGTATGAAAACTTGGGTATTCAATTTATGATGTTAGGAAGCATTTAGGGGCACACGGCCAAGTCACACATTCGTGTGCTAGACCATGCCCTCCACACGGCTGAGACACACGACCGTGTCTCAGCCCGTGTGTTTACTACTGGAGATTCTGTTTTGCCAACTTTGGGGTGCAGGGGACACACAGCTTGACTACATGCCCATGAAGCAGACCGTAACACACGGCCTAGGCACATGCCGATGTGGACAAATATAGGGCTATTTTTCAAGCCCTTTGCCACCCTGAAACACAAGAAAACATATATAATTTTTCCAATACATAACCATGGCATAAATGCTTATCCAACCATCCACAAACATGACATTTATACTCAATTTCATTTCACATTCACCATGCATACACATCACATCACATTTCATAAAAACATGCAAGCTTGCACTTGGGTGAATTCCATCACATTGATTAACCACAATTAATCATTATTGGCTCATTTCAAATGACTATATACAAAATAACTACTAACACATTTAGCCAACATTATTGGCCCTAATGACTATAACACATAACAAAATGAATAGACCACCTATACATGCCATAATCTTAAGTGTTTAAATCAAAATACCAAAATAGTTGTTGATAGTGTTGGTGGATTCCCGTTGATCACCGAACCTCGAACTTGCTTGACAAACCTTGAAAAAAAATGCTAACTTTTGTGATTTAGTCCGTAACCTTGCCCTTTCCCCGGTCAAGGTCGATTTCCCGTCGTTCTTGATTTTGAACTTGAAAAAGAATGAAACCCTAGCTATAGCTTCCTTGAGAATTTCAGCTAGGGTGGGTAGAAGATGGACACATTTTTAACTTATTTTTCCCTTTTTATTTCTTTTAATACCCAAATGACCAAAATGCCTTTAATGACCTTGAAAATTTTCCCTTCCATGGGTATTTTTATCCATCATGCTATAAAATGGTCTAATTACTAAATAATGACCTTTAATTTATGAATCTATTTTAATGTAACACTCAATGCTTCTAGAACACACATTTTGCAATTCTTGCAATTTAATCCCAGTAATTCAATTGAATACTTTATCGATAAAATTTATTTACCAAAATTTCACACATGCACTTAATCTCATATTAAACCTCAAAACTTTATCGTAATAAAATTTTCTACTTCGGGTTCGTGGTTCCAAAACCACTATTCCGTTTAGGCCCTAAACCGGGCTGTTACAACTCTCCCCCCTTTAGGGATGTTCGTCCTCGAAAATCTTACCAGTAAAAAGGTTTGGGTACTGTTTTCTCATAATCTTCTCTGGTTCCCACGTAGCCTCTTCTACTCCATGCTTTTGCCATAATACTTTTACCAAGGGCACACTTTTGTTTCTTAACTGCTTTCTTTCTCATGCCAAAATTTTGATTGGCTCTTCACTACATGTCATATCTTGCTGAATTCGACCTCAGTAAGGGAAATCACATGTGACGGATCAGAGCGGTAACATCACAGCATCGATATGTGAAACACCTCATGAATCTTTTCTAACTCTGTCGGCAAAGCTAGTCGATATGCTACTAGTCCAACTCTTTCCACAATCTCATATGGTCATATAAAATGCAGATTCAGCTTGCCTTTCCTGCCAAATCTCAAAATCTTTTTCCAAGGAGACACTTTCAAAAACACTTACTCGCCCACTTGAAACTCAATTTCGTTTCTTTTCAAATCTGCATAAGACTTTTGTTGGTCTGAAGTAACTTTCAAACATTTACAGAATACCTTTACTTTCTCTTCGGTCTCTCTAACGAAGTCAGCTCTGTGAATTTGTTTCTCACTCAATTCGGTCCAATACAAAGGTGTCCGACACTTTCTTCCATACAATGCCTCATAATGCGCCACTTGAATACTCGATTGATAACTATTGTTGTAGGCAAATTCAATCGAAGGTAGATATTTTTCCTAGCTACCTTGGAATTCCAATACACAACATCAAAGAATATTTTCAAGCACTTGAATCACTCTCTCAGATAGGTCGTCGGTTTGGGGATGGAATGCTGTACTAAAATTTAACTTTGTGCCCAAAGCTTCTTGCAACTTCTTTCAAAATCGCAATATGAATCTTGGATCCCTATCTGAAATAATCGATAATGGTACTCCATGAGTCGTACAATCTCAGAGACATATAAGTCGGCCAACTTATTGAGTGAGTAGTCAGTACGCACTGGTATGAAATGAGCTGACTTTGTAAGTCTATCAACCACAACCCAAACGACATCTTTCCTACTCAGTGACACCGGTAATCCAGTCATAAAATCCATGGCGATTCGATCCCATTTCCATTCGAGAAACATGATAGGCTGTAATAGGCTGGAAGGTACTTGATGTTTAGCCTGCACTTGCTGACAAACTAAGCATCTCGATACAAACTCGGAGACATCTCTTTTTATGACGGGCCACCAATATAATTTCTTCAAATCGTTGTACATCTTGGTGCTTCCGGGGTGAATAGACAAACGACTATTATGTGCTTGAAACAAAATTTTTCGGATGAGCTCATCGTCTTTTGGTACACAAATTCTGTTTTTGAACCTTACACAACCATCGAAACCTATTTGAAACTTCGAATCGATACCTGATTCACATTGAGCCTTCTTGGCTTGCAAATCACTATCACTTGATTGAACTTCACAAATTTATTGAATAAACACCGGTCTAGCCCTCATTTTGGCCAAAATTGAACCATCATCGGATAAGGCCAACTGTGTATTCATAGTGTAATAGCCCAGTTTAGATTAATTAGAACGAGTGGTTTCGAGACCACTTAACTGAGTCAAAATATTTATTTTATTATTTATTTATGTTTTACAGCATAATAGATTTACTATGTGAAAGTTTTGTATAGAGGTTTTATTGTTTAAATAGTTAATTCGGTAAAATGACTTAATCGCGTAAAGCGATAAATATGAGCTTAATTAGTAAAATGACTTAATTGAATGTGGCTTTATAAATGGAAGGTTTTAAGTTGATAATATTCCTTTATTAAAGCTAGTGGACATTTATGTCCATATATTATTTGATTTTTATAATGGTTTTAATGGTTAGTTTGGTAAATTAGAAATTAAAATTTGTTTTAATATTAACAAAGCCATAATATGGCTAAATTCACTCATCTTCCACCGAAATTAAGCAAAGAAAATATCCATGGAAGGGTTTTTACATTTGGCCATGGCTTTTGCATGATTAAGATCAAGACAAACAAATTTCGAAACTTGATCGAAGGAAACGAAAGGTAGACGAGTAGATATCGAGTATATGAGCTAAATCGAGGTAAGTTCGTATAATTAGAATCGAACTTGTATTATATTTATAATTTCTAATTTTAATGTGTTATAAGTGTATTTATGAAATAATGAATTGAAATGCCTAATTGTTAAATGCTTAATTTGATTATCGAGTCCCGTTTGAACCGTAGAAAGTCGTAGGATACATGTGATATGTCACTAGGGCTATAGGTTGGTTGAGCTCTTGCATTTGTTGCGGACTCACCACAGCTCATGAGCTTACATGTTCAGCCTTCGAGCTGACATGTTCAACCTTCTGGCTTACCAATCTGCCTTCGGGCTTACATGTTCAGCCTTCGGGCTTACCGATACCAGCTCAGGAGGAGCATACGTACATGGCTCCATAGAGCATACATGATGAATTGACATATTTATAGGTTATATATATACACTGTGTGTGTATCACCTGAGTATCCCTCGATGTTTCCAAAGGTTCAACGGGCAATATATTGATATGAAATAGTTGAAATACATGTTATAAGAGGTCTAGAGAATGCATAAATTACATGTTATATGTATGATAAACCATAATATATACATATTTTTATCCCATGCTTAGCATATTTTTGGATGAAGTATCTCTTAATTTGACGAATTTGATGCTCCTAATCCTTTAATTTCATGTTTTATGCTTAGGTGAGTATAAGGAAGAGAAAAGAGCAAGAAACGGGCCAAAAACGGACAAAATAGACCCAAATCAACATTGAACATGGCCTAAGACATTTCCACACGGGTAAACCACACGCCCGTGTTTATTTCTCAGTGTTGAACATGGCCTTAGCAACCTCACACGGGCGCGTCCCTATCGAGCCCTGTTTCAATTTCACGTTGAAAAAGTTAATTTTTGGGTATTCTAGGCATTCCAAAGTCTATAAAAACACCCTAAGGGAGGATTAAAAGGACACAGAGTAGAAAGCAAAGAATTACTCGAAGAACGCCAATTGATTCATCTCAGAAGCAAGGATCTCCATCAAGGCTAAAGATCTCCCTTCAATTTCCTTCAGGGTTTTTGGGTTTTCTTTATATTTTGTTGTTTTCCCAACTTTGAGATGTTTTCTTTTACGATTATGAACTAAACCCTCTAAATACCTGAGGGGGATGAAACCTAAGATGAATCTTATTATTAATATCTGAATTATATGATAAATATTTGATTTGCTCTTAATTGTGCGATTAATTCTTGTGTTAATATTTCAAGATAATAATTCAAGTCAAATGTGCTTATTCCGTGGAGCAAAAGTCCCTGTTTATGAGTAGATTCAACACAATTATGTGGATTTGATCGCAATCCTAGACACAGGACGACGAAAATCTACTAAATTAGAGTCAAATCTAATAGGGAAGTCCATAGATCGAGTTAATGCAACACTAGGGGTTTTAATTAGAAAGGAATTTCAATTAATCAACCTAGGGTTAGTTGTTTTTAGCCTTGAAAGAGGTATTAACATAAATTAGGGATTTCTATGGATCAAACAAGTGAATAAATCGTCTAGTTTAGAGTCAAACAACAAGTGAAGTCTAGGTGGATTCTTCCTTGGGTATTATCTTAATCAATCGATTTTCCAAAAGTATTTTCCCCAATTCATTCTTTGTCGCATTCTTAGTTAGTTAATTAGTTTAGTTTAATTAGATTAAAACAAATCCCCTTTATTTCTAGGTTAGATAATAAGAAGAAGGTTAATACTAGTACTTTTAGTTCCTGTGGGTTCGACATCCCGCTCTTGCCATCAACTATACTACTGTTTGATAGGTGCGCTTGCCTTTATCGTGATAATAGTTTAGTTTTACAGGTTTGACTATCATAAATATCACTAATCAATGTACATGATACATATGAGATTATATGTTAAATAAGGTACAAGTACATGGTTTATATGTTACAAGTATATGTTTACATGAATGATGTAACACCTTTTACCCGTGTTCAATGCCGAAACAGGGTATGAGGCATCACTGAATTTTTACACTTACAAATACACAACACCGACTATAAAATTTCTTTCAATTTAGAATCTAATCACATTTTTATCATATATACATTAATTCATTTACTAACATGCAAGCATACTCGTTCATGTATTGTATCATTATGACTCATAACATAGCTACTTTTAGTTATATCCCATGGTCTTATACAACAATAAAATTTCCATTAATTTAGGCCAACATTCTAGGCCAACTCAGTAACATATATACATATATTCAAGTCCTTATACATGCCATAAACTTATAAATATTTCAGAATCTTTTAATACTAACGTCAGCCTGATAGTGTGATAGTATCTCCTGCGACCTCCAACTCGAGCTAGCATCTGAAACTCTATAAGAAAAAGGAAGGGAAGAGAGTAAGCATTATAGCTTAGTAAGTAAATGTGTAAATAATAATCAATTTATCACAATATCTTATAAAACTTCATCACATGTTCTCATAAGAGTATAATTACAAATACACATAGTCCCACCATTTACTTAAGCCCTTTTCAAGTTATTTACTCGTATAACAATCACTAAATATTTTTTATCCAGAGTTACGGAACTCCAAATTAAGATCCATTAATTTTCCTAAAAACTAGACTCATATAACTTCGTACCATAAAAATTTTAGAATTTTTGGTTTGGGCAATTAGTACAGTTTATTCATTTAAATCTCCCCTGTTTTGCAGTTCAGCAATTCTGACCACTCTTCACTAAAATTTAATTTTCTTTTGCTACAGAATTAAAATGAGGTTCTTGTTTCTTTCTTCTAAAATTAGACTCATTAAGGAGTCTAACCATTTCAATTATGATCATAATTATTTTTTTACAATTTTTAATGATTTATCCAATTCAGAATAGGGGATCACGAAGTCATTCTAAACTAGTCTCACAGAAATATGAATATATCAAAATACAAAAATCCTTTTCTTGCTTTGTTTCTTTCATATGAAAATAGACTGAATAATATTTAATTTCGTATCTTATTCAACCTCAAATTCAATTCCTATCATTTTTGGTAATTTTTCAAAATCATCCCACTGTTGCTATACAAACTGTTTTATTTCAAATCTCATCTCACCCATAAATTTTCTTATATGGGTTTTCCAAATAACATTTGCCTACATCAAATTTACTGAAATTTGATCATTCATTAACATTACTCATGTACATATATACACATATACTTGCACTTTGTCAATATATACACTCACTTCCACTTGGCTATTTCACAATTTCATTTATTTTCACTTAGCCACTTTCCATTGAACACAACAGAATGAAACAATAACAAATGGAAGGTGGCCTGCACGTTGTACCACCTTTGTGGCTGAAGTTAATTGGTGCACATAGTAGCCTACACTTAGTACTACACATGTGACCAATTTCATCTCTTACACATAGTGACCTGCACTTAGGACCACACATGTGATCGAAGTTATTGGATACGCATAATAGCCTACATATAGTACTACACATGCGATCCCAACTATATGATACACGTAGTAGCCTGCACTTAATACTACGTACGTGACTTAATCCACCTTGAACACATAGTAGCCTACACATAGTACTACACATGTGTTCCCACCACAAATCATTTGTATCTTTTCTATTCCATGAGTTCAATCGAAAAATATACAATTTACCAATTCAGTTATTTTCATTATAATTTTGTAATTTTTATTAAATAGCCATCCAATATCCAACTTCATCTTGCATAATATAGCAAAATATTGAAACATAAATAATAACAATGTATTATTTACATATCAACTTACCTCAATGCAAAGGATGATAAATTTGCAATCTAGTCCACAACTTTTTCTTTTCCCCGATTCGAGTCGATTCCACGTCTTTCTTGATCTATAATAACACATTTCACTCATTTATTCCATATACAACTCAAATTAACTCAAATTTACATTTTGGAAAAATTTAAAATTTTGCCCCTAAACTTTGTCAAAATTATGATTTTGCCCCTTGATTCGTAAAATAATTTTATTCAATTTCTTTGAAGTTTAGGCCTAATTGAACCATTTCATAAATATGGCAGCCCAAAATTCTCATTAAAACTAACACTTATGACCAATTTTATAACTTTTACGATTTAGTCCTTTCGGACGTTTTCATCGAAAATTACTTGGCAAAAACCATTTCTCTAACCATAAACATGCATAATCTACCATAATTCATCAAAATACACAATTATTCAACATGGGACAATTTTTGAAATGAAACCCTAGCTCAAATAAATGGTAGAAATAGAGAAATCATGTTATTGGGATTTCAAAAACGTAAAAATCATTAAAAACGGGGCTAGAATGGACTTACAATCGAGGTTGGAAGCTTGAAAAACCCTATCCATGGTTTCTCCATGCTATATTCAGCCTTGAGGAAGAAGATGAGCAAAAATTGGCTTTTAATTTGATTTTTAATTCATTTAATCACTAAATGACCAAAATGCCCCTAACTTAAAAATATTCTTTTTCACCCATTTCATGTCCATTTTTGTCCAATAAATTAACCAATGGTCTAATTACCATTTAAGGACCTCCAATTTAAAATTTCATAACAATTGGACACCTCTAATATGTAGAACTCAACTTTTGCACTTTTTACAATTTAGTCCTTTTGACTAAATTGAGTGCACAAACGTTGAAGTTTTCATATGAAATTTTTACAAAATAATTTCGTAAAAATGTAAACCATAAAAATATAAGTAAGACACATTTCAATTAAACACCTTTACCTTCTAGAATGCACATTTTACTACTTTTGCAATTTAGTCCAATTTATCAAATTGGACACACAAACAATAAAATTTTGTAACGAAAATTTCACAAAATATTGAAAACACAAAATAAATTTTAAAAATCAATCGTAATAAATATTTTGACCTCGGATTTGTGGTTTCGTAACCATTATTCCGTTTATGCCCTGTATTGCGCTATTACAATTCTCCCCCCTTTAGTGATTTTCGGCTTCGAAAATCTTATTGGTAAAGAGATTAAATATCTTTTCTCAAAATTTCTTAAACATCCACAACCAATCCTCTTCAAAATAATACTTTCAAAAACACTCTATCATCAAACTGAAATCCAGTATAACTAAGTGTTAATTCTGTATACTTCTATGTCAGTCGAAAACTATTTCCAATTTTCACAGTTGCTTTCACTTTTTATCATAATCACAATTCGACTCAGTCTCGTACACAAAATTTCCTGTAGCTATTTCCATAATCAATAATATAATCTTCAAATTCTAAAATAATCATAAGGATTTTCATCATCGATCAATCACAATCCAAATAACAACTTTCATTTTCCAGGAATAAGAGAAATTCTGATACGGAACTCATATTATCTTTGTTTCAATATCACACCCGACACATCATTGACTATAACAGTTCTGATTGCATTTTGTCATTCAACTTAACTCTGATAACAAAATGACATCTGAACTAAAAAATCAGAAATATCGAATTTCATATCTGTATACCCAAACATTTACATCAAATCACTCTACTTTTTATTTCTTTTTAAATGAATAGATAAAATACTATGGTGAGCTCTAAACGAAAACTCTCTACATACCCTGTGTTTCTTAATACACCAATTCTGTCTCGGAATAATAGTATCAGTAATTAGATCTAATTTAAAATTCAGAATCAAAAGTCAGCTCATGCTGCGTTCATTTAACTTAACACTTACCAATCCAATTCTGAGCTTCTCCAATTTATAACAGAAACATCAGTTTAATTAGAATCAAAACTCTATCAACAAGGTAAATCATTGAAACCAATACTCACAAGGTAAACAAAAATTTTCATTCAAGCACCTGGAATATTTTAACCTTTCCCATAGATTTGTTGGTATTCACACATATTCTTTCAGTTAAGGAAAAACCCAATCAATATGTCTCTGTGTCATACTTTCAGGAATATAAATTCTTCCTTCAATCTGTTTGTCTATAAATTTATGTATGCACAACATCATTTCCGGACCAGAGGATGCACATAAATACACATAGTTTACTTTATCTTCTTACTGAACAGCTCACTCTGATTGAAATTACTAAGTTGATCCTAACTATTTATTAGCATTCCACAGTGATCACTTCTTCATATTGTTAGAATATATCAAACATACAATTTCTCATATTTCTTTCAACAAACCAGTCACAAATACTTACTAACTGTATTAACTCAGATGAAACATAACATCTTGTTCGAAGTCACTGATAATAGCCAAGATTACCTGGGGAAAGGAAATCATTATACAATCTGAACTTGAACTGTCATAATCCTCACCTTTGTCAATATTTACCTTAAAGATATGCCATACATGATAAATTAACCCATAAGAATGATAAGAAAATTGAGATAAGGAAATTCAAGATACAAAACCATACAGTACATTCAGAAACACCACTCGTACAAAATAATAAGGAACCTAACGACTCTTCAGAAAAATCAGAAGAAAATATGCACTGTTTTATTTATTTTATTCTTTATTTATGTTTTACAGCATAATAGATCTACTGTATGAAAGTTTCGTATAGAAGTTTTATTGTTTAAATAGTTAATTTGGTAAAATGACTAAATCGCGTAAAGAGATAAATATGAGCTTAATTAGTGAAATGACTTAATTGAATGTGGCTTTATAAATGAAAGGTTTTAAGTTGATAATATTCCTTTATTAAAGTTAGTGGACATTTATGTCCATATATTATATGATTTTTATAATGGTTTTAATGGTTAGTTTGGTAAATTAGAAATTAAAATTTGTTTTAATATTAACAAAGACATAATATGGCTAAATTCACTCATCTTCCACCGAAATTAAGCAAAGAAGATATCCATGGAAGGGTTTTTACATTCGGCCATGGCTTTTGCATGATTAAGATCAAGACAAAAAAATCCCGAAACTTGATCGGGGGAAACGAAAGGTAGACGAGTAGATATCGAGTATACGAGTTAAATCGAGGTAAGTTCGTATAATTAGAATTGAACTTGTATTATATTTATAATTGTTAATTTTAATGTGTTATAAGTGTATTTATGAAATAATGAATTGAAATGCCTATTGGTTAAATGCTTAATTTGATTACTGAGTCCTGTTTGAACCGTAGAAAGTCGTAGGATACAAGTGACATGTCACTAGGGCTACAGGTTGGTTGAGCTCCTGCATTTGTTGCGGACTCACCATAGCTCATGAGCTTACATGTTTAGCCTTCGGGCTTATCGTGTAGCCTTCGGGCTCACATGTTCAGCCTTTGGGCTTACCGATCAGCCTTCGGGCTTATTGTTACCGGCTCAGGAGGAGCATACGTACATGGTTTGATAGAGCATACATGATGAATTGTTAAATTTACAGGTTATATATATACACTGTGTGTGTATCACCCGAGTATCCCTCGATGTTTCCAAAGGTTCAATGAGCAATATATTGATATGAAATAGTTGAAATACATGTTATAAGAGGTATAGAGAATGCATAAATTACATGTTATATGTACATGATACATATGAGATTATATGTTAAATAAGGTGCAAGTACATGGTTTATATGTTACAAGTATATGTTTACATGAATGACATAGAATACATGAAGTACATGGTACAAGTACATGCTTACAAGGTATATAATTTATGATACTAAAGACACAAGATGCATAAAAGTTGTCTAATACATGAATTACATGAATTTTACGCTTATAGGATATATGATAAGTTTAAATAAATAGTTACATAGTTACATGATTAAATGCTAAATGAGTTTATGATAAATGAATGAATTGTTACATGAATGTTACATGTTTATTTCATCTTTGAATTAGATGAATACATGGATGTTACATGACTAATATGTTTATATGATGGTTGAATAGGCATTGAGGACATATGGATTGGTTTGATTATGTTGTTTACACTTTTAAATGTTGATTCGGTAAGTTAAATTCTATATTATATGAGCTTACTAAGCTTTAAAAGCTTACTTTGTTTATTTTTCCCGTGTTTTATAGATTCGGAAACTAGCTCAATTTCGGACAATGTCAGAGATTGCAATCACAATATCCACTCATGCTTTCGGTACTTTTGAATCTTTGTAAATGTTATAAATATGGCATGTATAGGCTAGTTTTTAAGTTAATGTTTATAGCTACCTATGTGTTAATGAGTGTAGTATGATTTTGCTATATGCCCAAGCTATGTGATATGGCTTGTTTTAAAAATGGTTAAATTGATATGGAAGTTTATTATGGTATTTGTTCTTGTGGTGAATATGTGATTGAGGCTTTGGTAGAGTTGATTGTTTGATGGTTGGTAAGTTGGTCAATGCTTGTGGTAAATGACCCTAATTTGATGATTGTGGAAATGGTATGTTTTGGAGTGAATGAAATGTTCATTTCGACATATGTATTCTTGAGAATTGGTAAGGTTATAAAATGTATGTGTTAGGCTTGAAATGGATTCTTGAAATGTATTCATGTTTATGTCAATTATATGACATTGAATTGGTTGTTATGAAATGGTTTATTTGATGTTGAATTGGCTGAATTAGTTGTTCAATTGGTAAATGAATTATTGCAAAATATTGCTTCTAGGTACATGAGCATTTGAGGTGTGAAAATGGCTTGTACCAAGCCTATTTCGTGCCACACGGTCAGAGCACACGGGCATATGACTCAATAGTGTGACCCCTGTATTGTAGTTGAATTGGTTAGGATGCTACACGGGTTAGACACACGGCCGTGTCTTGTACTCGTGGGCGCAAGTCAGTAGCTTTATAATGTTCACACGGCCTAGACACACGAGCATGTCTTGTGGCTGTGTGTACAAGTCAGTATGTATGCCTTGTTTTCACACGACCTGGACACATGGGTGTGTCTGGCAGCCGTGTGAGGTACACGGCCTGGGCACACGGCCGTGTGGCCCTATTCTAAAAATTTTCTTAAGTTTTCTTTTATCTTTTATATGTTTTCAAATTAGTCCCTATGTTATTATTATTGTTCTACATATCTGACTAAAGCATGAATTGAATATGAATGTCTGAAAATGTTTTAGATTATGTTGATAATACTGTTCTAATCTGTGTTATAAGTCCAGTAATGCCCCCTTACCTATTTCGACGATGGTTACGGGATAGGGGTGTTACACATAGCCCTCAATGCAAATAATGATTTTTTGCTGAAGGCATCGGTGACCATATTTGCCTTTCTTGGGTGGTAGTCAATCACTAAATCATAATCTTTTATCAACTCAAGCCACCTTCGTTGCTGTAGGTTCAATTAATTTTGTGGCATCAAGTACTTCAAGCTCTTATGATCAATGAAAATACGTCACCTTTCACCATATAAATAGTGTCGCCAAATCTTCAAGGCGAAGATAATAGCGGCTAATTCCAAGTTATGTGTCGGGTAGTTCTTTTCATGCGGCTTCAATTGTCTTGAGTCATATGCCACCACTTTACTCTCTTGCATCAATACGCATCCGACACCATTTAAAGACGCATCACTGTAAATTAAGAATTCCTTTCTGGACTTGGGTTGCACTAACACTGGTGCCTCAGTCAACATTATCTTCAATTTCTCAAAACTTTGCTAACACTTTTCAGTCCATTCAAACTTAACATCTTTTTGCAGCAACATGGTCATCAGAGAAGCAATCATCGAAAACCCTTTTAGAAAATGTCTGTAATATCCAGCCAAGCCCAAAAAGCTTCTAACCTCTGTTACATTTTTCGGTGGTTTCCAATTCACAATTGCCGAAATCTTGCTCGGGTCAACTCTAATGCCATCTCCAGAGAAAATGTGGCCCAAAAATCTAACTTCCCTGAGCCAAAACACACTTTTACTAAACTTGGCATATAGCTATTTATCTCGTAAGATTTGTAAGACCATCTTCAAATGCTTGGCATGTTCATTCTCATCACAAGAGTAAATTAATATGTCATCAATAAACACAACTATAGGCTTGTCCAAATATGGCTGAAATATTTCGTTCATTAAGTCCATAAATATAGCCGGAGCATTAGTTAAGCCAAATGGCATCACAAGGAATTCGTAGTGCTCACATCTTGTGCTAAAAGCGGTTTTCGGCACATCGGGATTTCTGACCTTTAGGTTGTAGTATCCAGATCTCAAATCTATTTTCGAAAACACAGTGACTCCTTTCAATTGATCAAATAGATCATCAATCCTTGGCAAGGGGTATCTGTTCTTTATTGTCACCTTGTTAAGCTGTCTATAATCAATACAAAATCTCATCGACCCATCCTTCTTGATTTTGAGCTTGAAAAAGAATGAAACCCTAGCTATGGCTTCCTTGAGAATAATGGCTATGGTGGGTAGAATATGGACACATTTTTGACTTATTTTTCCCTTTTTATTTCTTTTAATACCTAAATGACCAAAATGCCCTCAATGACCTTCCTTGAAATTTTTCCCTTCCATTGGTATTTTTGTCCATCATGCTATAAAATGGTCTAATTACTAAATAAGGACCTCTAATTTATGAATCCATTTCAATTTAACACTCAATACTTCTAGAACACACATTTTGCAATTCTTGCAATTTAATCCCAGTAATTCAATTGAATACTTTATCGATAAAATTTATTTACCAAATTGTCACACATGCACTTAATCTCATATTAAACCTCAAAACTTTATCAGAATAAATTTTTCTACTTCAGGTTTGTGGTTCCAAAACTACTATTCTATTTAGGCCCTAAACCAGGCTGTTACATTACCTGCACAAATTCTTAATGTAGGGTCATAAAGTAATACTTTCTGTCCCACCATAAATTGTTTACAGGTTATCCTTTAGTCATGGTATGCTTTGACCTTATCTTTATAAATTTGGGCACTCTCATATGCTTCTTGTCGAATTTCCTCAAGTTCTTGAAGTTGTAATTTTTTATGCTTACCTGCAGCTTTGAATTCCATGTTGCATTGCTTAACCACCCAAAACGCTTTATGTTCCAGCTCAATAGGAAGGTGGCATGGTTTACTGAAAATAGTCGAGAAGGAGACATACCTATGGGTCCTTTATAAGCAATTTGGTATACCCATAATGCATCGTTAAGTCACAAACTCCAGTCTTTTCTATCTGGCTTTAAGGTCTTCTCCAAAATTAACTTGATTTCCTGATTTGACGCTTCCGCTTGACTGTTTGATTGAGGGTGATAAGCCGTAGCGACTCGTTGCACCACTCTGTATTTTTTCAAGAGTGTGTCGATTACCTTGTTACAAAAATGCGTACCCCGATCGCTGATCAAAGCTCGTGGTGTGCCAAACCTGGAAAACATATAACTTTTTAGAAAATCGACTACTATTTTGGCATCAGCACGACGAGTGGCTTTTGCTTCCACCCCTTCGACACATAGTCAACTGCAAGTAGAATATAGATGTTACCGTATGATGAGACAAAATGTCCCATAAAATCTATGCCCCATATATCAAATATTTCACAAACATGTACAGGGGTTAGAGGCATTTCATTTTTTTGGTTTAAGTTTCCTACCTTTTGGCATTTTTCGCATGTTTTACAGAACAAATACGCATCTCAAAAAATATATGGCCAATCGAGTCCACATTCAAGCACTTTATGTGCAGTTCGTTTAGGGCCAAAATGGCCACCACATGCATAAGAATGACAAAAAGATAGAATTGATTTTACCTCAGTTTCTGCAACACACCGTCGAATTACCTTGTCAGAACAGTATTTCCAAAGGTAGGGGTTGTCCCAAATATAATATCGCGACTCACGTTTGATCTTGTCTTTTTCAGATCGCGATAAGTTAGAAGAAAGTATACTTGTAGCAAGATAATTCACCAGGTCTGCATACCAAGGAAAAATCGTCTGAGCAGCAAGCAGACTTTCATCCGAAAAATCATCTTTAAGTGGCGTTACATCCTTTGATGGAGGTATTCAGCTTAGATGATCAGCTACCAAATTTTCACGTCCTTTTTTATCGCTTATTTCGAGTTCGAACTCTTGCAAAAGTAGTATCCACCTTAGAAGTCTCGGTTTTGCTTCCTTCTTCCTGGTTAGATATTTAAGGGCTGCATGATCAGAGAAAACCACAATTTTAGTTCCAAATAAATATGAACGAAAATTTTCTAAAGCAAAAACTATGGCTAGAAACTCCTTTTCAGTAGTCGAGTAATTGCTTTGGGTAGCATCCAAAGTTTTAGAAGCATAAGAGATGACGTGTGGTTCTTTCTCAATTCTTGGTCCAAGGACTGCTCCCACGCTATGGTTACTAGCGTTAGACATTATTTCAAAAGGATAATTCTAGTTTGGTGGTTGAATGATAGGTGCTGAAACGAGCTTATGTTTAAATGTGTCAAATGCATCCCCGTATGATTGGTCAAACTCGAACTTCTTGTCCTTTTGTAAGAGATTGCAAAGCGGTTGCGCAATTTTTGAAAAGTCTTTAATAAACCGCCTATAGAAACCTGCATGACCAAGGAAAGAACGAATCTCCCTCACAGTTGTGGGGTATGGAAATGAGTTAATGATGTCAATTTTTGCTTTATCGACAGAAATTCCCTCAGCAAAAATGATATGACCTAGAACTAATCCTTTATCTACCATAAAATGACATTTTTCATAATTTAGAACAAGATTGAATTCTAAGCATCTTTCAAAAATTTTTGCAAGATTTGAAAACCATACCTCAAAGGACTCACCGTATACATTAAAGTCGTTTATGAACAACTCAATTATTTTCTCAACATGGTAAAAAAATATACTTACCATGCACCTCTAAAACAGAGCCAGTGCGTTACAAAGTCCGAACAACATTCGTCTGAAAGCGAATGTGCCAAATGGGCATGTAAAATATTGTTAAGTAAATGTAATTCTAACTCAATGTGCCATATTCATAAAATTAACACAATCATTGCTCATATCACATATATCATTCAATTCATACCTCACTATATCCAAATAAACACATTTTGGCGTAAAATATAGCTATACACTAATAATTCTCATTTCATATTCATGATACTCTATGAAACTTATTAAATTACCTTCATTTGACTCACACATAAGTTCTGACTATACCTGTTTTGCTTAATTTAATTGAACTTTCATTCTTGTCTTAACTTTGTCTGTTGAACCATTCGAAATCGTTAAAGATACTTGAAAGTCTCGTATATAACATACAATGCCATATCCCAGATATGGTCTTACACGAATCATATATCGATGCCAATGTCCCAGACATGGTCTTACACGAAATCACATAACAATGCCAATGTCCCAGACATGGTCTTACACGCAATCACTTATCGATGCCAATGTCCCAGACATGGTCTTACACGAAATTATATATCGATGCCATATCCCAGATATAGTCTTACACAAAGTCTCATATATCGATGCCATAGGCCAACTATGGTCTTATACGAAATCATGTATTGCCATGGTCCAACCATGGTCTTTTCCGCCAATTCGTCTTTCGTTACGAAACGATTGTGTTTGATCCTGCATTTTTACTTGTTTTGAACATTTAATTTAAGTTCCACAATTAAATCAATTATATGAATACATTCATGCTATCATTCATCAATTACATAAATATACATTAAAGTTCGATTATATGAACTTACCTCGATCACTAAAACGATAGAATGGACTGACTAGTCCGATACTTTATCTTTTCCCTGATCTAGACCCTTATTTCGCTTTTCTCGACCTAAATATAATCAAAATCAGCTTATCTATTTATCTCTCTATTCAATTTAATCCAAAATTTACTTTAAAGCACATTTACACTTTTGCCCCCATAATTTCACATTTTTACGATTTAGTCATTCTTTCATAAAATCACAAAATTCATGCAATTAAGCCCCTACCCATGCTAGACGAATTTCATATGAGTCCCTAGCAGCCCATACTTATCAATCATTCATGCATTTGACCACACAATTTTCACATTTCTCATTTTAATCCAAAATTGACATTTTTACTAAAAATCACTTAACAAAATTTGTTAATCTAACAATAAAGATTCATTTTCTATCAACAATCATCAAAACACTCATACATTCATCAATGGCAATATCCACAAACTTTAACATTTTCTCAAATTAGTCCCTGGGCTAGCTAGACTAAGTTGTAACGATTTTTCAAAAATGTAGAAATTATAAAAAATGGAGCTAAAACCGTACCTATTTGAGCAAAAAACACCATGGCCAAATTTCAAGCTCTTTAATGGGTGTTTTAAACCCTATTTTCAGTTGTGAATGGATGGAAGATGATGATATTTGGCTCTGTTTTATTTATTATTAACTTTAATTACCTATTTACGTTTTTACCCTTTAAAAACATTAATAATTACACCAATTGCCACTCCACTATTAGACACTATCTCATAAATGGGCTATTTATCACATAAGGACCTTCACTTTTATGTTCTATAGCTATTTTTCACCTTTAGCTTATAGAACACAACTTTTACACTTTACGCAATTTAGTTCTTTTATCAAATTAACCACCCAAATGATAAAATTTCTTTACTAAATTTTTACACAATCATAATATCATACTGTAAATATTAAAATAATAATAAAATAAATTTTTCAATGTCAGATTTGTGGTCCCGAAACCATTGTTCTAACTTAGCTAAAAATGGGTTGTTACATGTTCAGACTCATCCAAAGAATAAATGAAAATGTCATCAATAAATACAACCACAAACTATCTAAATATGGTCGAAAGATCCGATTCATCAAGTCCATAAAAATGGAAGGAGCATTAGTTAGTCTGAAAGGCATGACAAGAAATTCATAATGCCCATACCTAGTTCTGAACATAGTTTTCAGCACATCTGAGTCTTTAATTCTCAACTGATAATAGTCGGATCTCAAATCTATCTTCAAAAACACTGTTGCTCCTTTCAACTGGTCAAATAAATCATCAATCCTCGGTAAAAGATGCTTGTTCTATATAGTCACCTTGTTAAGCTACCGGTAATCGATACAAAGTCTCATGGATCCGTCCTTCTTCTTGACAAATAACACCGGTGCACCTCATGGTGAAAAACTCGACCTCGCAAAACCCTTATTTGTCAACTCTTGTAATTGAGACTTCAATTTTTTTAACTCAGTTGAAGCCATTCTATACAGGGCTATTGATATTGATGCAGTCCCCAATACCAAATCAATAGCAAACTCCACCTCTCTGATCGGTGGTAATCCTGGCAACTCTTCTGGAAAGACATCCGGATATTCACAAACTTCTGACGCTGATTTAATCTTTAATTCAGACACTTTTGTATATAGTACATACGCAAGAAATGCTTCATAATCCTTTCTTACATACCTTTGAGCAGACATAGACGAAATCACAATAGGCAGTTCACTTGATTCATATGTTTTAACCCAAAGAACTTCACCATTTTCACACTTTAATTTAAGAGTTTTCTGTCTACAATTTACTTTGGCATCATGCAGTGTCAACCAGTCCATACCCAAAATAACATCAAATTCATCAAATGGCAACAACATTAAGTCAGTCGGAAAATAATGACCTCGAATCATCAAAGGAAAATTCTTGCAAACTTTATCAACAAGCACATATTTGCCTAAGGGGTTTGAAACTTTAATCACAAACTCAGTAAACTCGATAGGCAAATTTTTACTAGATACCAAATTCACACAAACATAAGAATGAGTCGATCCAGGATCGATCAATGCAATAACATTGGTATCATAGAGAGAAAATATGCCAGTAATCACATCAGGAGATGACGCATCCTCACAAGCACGTATGGCATAGGCTCTAGCAGGTGCTCTATCTTCGGATCTCACAACTGAATCCTTTGTCACACCTTTACTGCTAGCTTTATTCCCGATATTTTTCGGTGGTCTACCTGTATTGGTAGTATTACTTGGCCTCGCACTCTTAAGTTTTTCTTGCTCATCCCTCTCAGGGCAATCTCATATAAAATGCTCTTGAGAACCACACTTGAAACAAGCTCGGTTAATCATCCAGCACTCACCGGAATGTCGTTTACCACAATGCTAAAATTCAGGTCTATTAAACCCAACATTACCCACACTTGCCATTGAAGTAGCTTGAGCTTTAGAACCCGAATATGGTTTCCCGTAGTCTCTGCGTGACTGCCTAGCTAATACATTCGAACGAGAATACATTTCTCTGGATTTCTTTGACTGAGATGGACATGACTTACTCATTGTCCTTTTTTTTTGCACCTCTAGCATCACTCTCAGCTTTTCTTTTCTCTTTGCTTAGTTCTTCGGCTTTGCAAGCTTGTTCAACCAATACAACAAATTCCTTTATTTCCAAGATTTCGACCAACAGCCTGATATCCTCATCTAGCCCATCTTCGAACCTCTTACACATAATAGCTTCAGAGGAAACACACTCTCGAGCATATTTCCTAAGCTTGACAAATTCCCGTTCATACTCTGTCATTGACATTTGGCCTTGTTTCAGCTCAAGAAACTCCTTATGTTTCTGATCGATGAACCGCTGACTAATTTATTCCTTTCGGAATTCCTCGTGAAAGAATTCCCATGTAACCCTCTCTCTCGGTACCACAGATACTAGTGTCTTCCACTAATGATATGTTGCATCCATCAATAATGATATAGCACATTTCAAGCATTCTTCGGGTGTGCATGATAACTCATCAAATACCCTAATATTATTTTCAAGCCAAAACTCGACTTTCTCAGGATCATCATCTATATTTGCTCTAAACTCTTTAGCCCCTTACTTTCGAATCTTATCAACCCGAGGCTTATTCAGTCTTACCAAATCCACACCTTGAGGAGCTACGGGAACTGGTTGGGGATAAAGAGGGGATGGGTGATGTTGAGCCATAGGGTTCGTTCGCACAAACTCAGTACATCATTCATTCATCATGTGGAGGAAGGCTTCTATAGCCCCTTCTCCTTGACTAACCGTGGGAGGTCTACTATCAAATGGCACTGCCCTTTGAGCAGGAGTCATCGTATTACTTTCTACCTCATCAATTACAGCTCGATTGGGATTTATTTACTATATAAAAACAAAATTTAAATTGTTAGGAGTTGTCACACTATCATAATTTATTTATGGCATGTATAGCTAGACTCTTACACACGCTAGGTTAGTCCTAGAATTGTCTAAACCATAACTCTGATACCAATAAATGTAACACCCATCACCTGTATTCAACGCCAGAATAGGGTACGAGGAATTGCCGGACTTATCTCACAAACAATCATGTAATTTCAGGTCATAAATTTGCATCCAAATTGAAACTTTTAGCAATCACTCATATTGTCCCTAACACGAGCCTACGAGGCCCAAAACATGCATTGGAGGTGATTTGGGACTAAATCGAGAACTATAGAAATTTTTACAGCACTTAGAAAATTTTTCCACAAACAGGAGTCACATACCCGTGTGGGCAGGCTGTGTGGTCTCACAGGCCCGTGTCCCGACCTCGTGTAACTCTCTGACTTGTAACTCATGACGAAATTGAGCTCACATGGCCAAGTTGCACGCCCATGTGCTAGGTCGTGTGGAAAATTGATTTTCACAAAAATAGGTGCAGACTTCACACGGCCATGGCACACGTCCGTGTTCGAAGCCGTGCCATCCACATGGTTAAGACACACGCCTGTATCTTTACCTGTGTGCTCAATTCTGAGCATTCTATTTCTCAAAATTAAGGTACAGGGGACACACGGCCTAAACAAATGCCCGTGGGGCTGACCGTGTGTCACAGACGGCCTAGACACACGCCCGTGTGCCTACCCGTGGGACTAAATATAGGCTACTTGCCAAATCATTTTGCCACCCTTTAATGCACACACCTACACAACAAAACATAACACCAATCCAAGCATATACATACAACCAAATATCCATAACTAAGACATTAACACATTACTCATGAAAGATATCATTATATGAATATACTTATAATCAATATTGGCTCATTTCCAATGGCCTTATACAAAATAATCATCAAACCAAAAGAAGCCAACATATTTGGCCAAATCAAATATGACACATAAAAAAATGACCAAGTCCTCCTATACATGCCACACATTCAAAATGCTAAAATCATCAATACCCAAAATGAGAGAGTTGATAGTGTGATTCGAATCATCAATACTTGTACCAAATTGTAACATAGCCACACATACTTTCACTTCTTTGCCAATTCCTATTGAACACTCGGAATATTAACGGAACCTCAAAAATTTGCACATAAGTGCCACATATATTTTCGAACTACCTCATATTACATAACACACATAGGCTCGCTATCAAACTATTTACGGGCCTGCTCACACAAGCTGTTGGTCAAACCCAGTGCTACTGACACAAGCTGTCAGGTATTGAAAAAAATGCCAGACTACCCAGCCACTGGTAGGACGTATGAGACCAGCACACGGAATCACATAAACGTGTATATACACATAGGTTCCTAGTGACATGTCACTTGTATCCTATTCTATTCCTAAGGTTCTACCAGGATTTTCTCACTTGTCGAAACTTTGTTGAATATGTCCAAAGAGTCAATAACACAATTTATACAATAATAAAGCATTAAAACATAATATAACGATGCATTATTTACGTACAAACTTACCTCGCTACAAAAATAGTAGAATTTGGACCTAATCTTCAAATACTTTGTTCTTCCCCTGATCTAGGTCCGAACTTCGTTTTTCTTGATCTATAATAAAAAATTTAACTCATTTAATACACATATGATTCATTTCAGTCCAAAAATCATATTATAGAAAAATTACATTTTTGCCTCTAACTTTTCCATTATTTACACTTTAGTCCTTAAGATCGTAAAATAAAATATATTCATTTTCCTCAAAACCTAAGCCTAGTCAAAACATTTTCATACTCATACTAGCCCATATTTTCCATTTAATCACACTTTTACTACTCATTTCATCATTTTTTACAAATAGGTCCTTTTTAACATTTTTACCAAAAATTACTTAACAAAAGTCGTTTATCACACGTCTAACTTACATTTTCTACTATTAGACATCAAGATAAATGTATGGGTAAAATTTTAAACTTTGATAATACTTCAAATTAATCCTTGGAAAAACTAGATTAGGTTACAAGGATCTCAAAAACATAAAAATCATTAAAAACGGGGCTAGGATGGACTTACAATCAAGCTTGGAAAGTGGCCAAAACCCTAGCTATGTCTTCTCTTCAAATTCGACTATGGGGGACTAACTTGATGAAGATAAAGACTTTTTATTTGTTTTATTTTGCCTTTATTTGCCAAATGAACAAAATACCCTTAATGCCTAACTTTGAAATTTCACTTATCCATGTCCATTTTTGTCCAACCTATGATATAATGGTCTAATTACCAGTTAAGGACCTCTAATTTAAGAATTCATTTCAATTAAGCACCCATAGCTTCTAGAACTCACATTTTGCACCTATTACAATTTAGTCCTACTAGGCAATTTAGACATTTTATCGATAAAATTTCTTAATGGAATTTTCACACAATTTTTCAATCATATTGTAGACCTTAAAATAATATCACAATAAATTTTTATTCTTTGAATTTGTGGTCTTGAAACCACTGTCCCGTTTGAGCCTTAAAACAAAAACTCTTAACTAACTCTAAAAGGGTCTGGAAGGGTATTGGACAAGAGAAGTTATGCCATCTTTGTGGTCATAGTACTGAGGATGTTCTACATGTTCTTAGGGATTGTTCATTTGTGAAGGATATTTGGAATCAAGTGTAACACCCCTACCCAGCCTAGATTTTATGGCCAAATCTAGAGAGTTACAATAACCATTTTCGAAAAGCTCAACTTAATTTACTTGAAAATTTAAACAGTCTAAACCCTTTAAGTAGTTAAATCAAAACATGACTATCCAAATTAAAAACAACCTGAAAAGTACGCAATAGTATTTGTTCAGATAAAACAGTAAAATAACCAAATAGAGATGACCAAGCTCCCGCTAGGCCAACTCGCCTAAGTCTGTAGGTTACTTGAAATTCAAACAAACATACGAAATGAGTTTTCAAATATAGTGTGTAACTTATCTAATAAATTAAACAGAATAATAGTAGACATGCTTCTGGTATGATTTTCTAGACAATTTTTTGATTAAAAAATAGAGTATGTCAGAGGCAAATACAAGTACGTATATAGAGCTTATCAAATACAGATGCATAATCCTACCCCTATTCATTACACACCATTTAGGGTATCAAGTACCCATCTAACCCTACACACTACATAGTGATTGTACTCTACATTTCAAAATAGTTGCAGACTAGCTGCCAAAATTACGTGTGATAAATCACCATAATTAGATATATATATATATATATATATATATATTTGTGACTTAGCCACTAGAATCAACAAATTATTAAACTGCCACATCTCTTTTTTTACACAATTCCCAACCCAATATAGATACAGAGCTATCAGATATAGAAATGCGTATATCGTGATACATATTTAGAGAATATTCAAATAATGCAAATCATACTCATATAGCAGATATCACATTACATAGTAGATTTTTCATCATCAGATCATCAGATAACTAGTTATATAACTAATTCTGATCATACAGACCCTACAAGGTTGACCCGTGTGCCTCACACAGTCTGGCACATGGCTCGGTACACAATTGTGTGACTCAAGTCAGAGTTTTACACAGTCAGACACACAACCTAACACACGCCCATGTGGCTCAAGCCAAAGAGTTACATGATCTTGGCATACGCTCATGTCATTAGCCCATGTGACTCACAATCAAAACAGTCTCTCATACGGCCTAGACACATGCCTGCATGACCTTAGTCAATATCTTAAACAGCTTGGCACATGGTCGTGTGGCTCACGTGGCTTAACACATGACCGTGTGGAGTTGACAATCATAATATTCAGCTTTCGCCGTTCACAAAATCTTAGGTTTTGGTTACACACTTGATATGGTTTAAATGCAGAAGCAGCACAGACGATTTCAAAACCTAAAAATGACAATCAATTGCCCAATTAATCAATCAAAATCAAACCAAAATGTTAAATTAACACCAAACCAAAATTACATCGAAGAACTTCAACGCAAAACCCCAAATTGCAAAGATAAACACTTACGCTTGCGCGAAATGATGATACGAGAACTTAAATCGTGGAATAACCTTGATTCCTAACTTTTACGCCTAAAGAGAAACCTGTTGAAAACTTAACAGTAAGATCAAAATGAAACGAAAGAAAACCCCGAAAATAAACAAACAAAAATCAAGCACTATCAAAAGAAAAAATAAACGAAACTGATGCTATTAGTCTATTGTAAACTATAAAATATATAGGATTTTTCTTTTATAATTCGTCACCTTTTTATTTAAATTTGTTGTTAAAACCAAGTAATTGTTTAATAAATTAATGAAATATGTGAAAATATGAAATTAAGACATAAAAATTATTAAAATGTGATTTTATGCTTTATTATATAGTTTTCATGCATAAAATGGCTTATTTTATGTTTATTTGAGCTTATTATATTTTTATGGGCCATGCATGATTAAATTAAATAATAAATTAAAAATTATTTTTAATAATTCAACTTAAATATTTCATTAATAAATTAGGTTTTAATTAATTAAGTAAATTGATTAATTAAAGTGGTTAAATTATATTCTTTGGCCCTCTAAATTATCTACTATATTTTGACAGGTCTGAGAGCTTTATTTTGATTTCAAAACCGTCCAAATTGGGGACCAAGTCAACCCAAGTTCTGGCTACACATGGCTACCTATAAACCAATTTTTGGTTTAATTTCACAAAGTCTTTGAAGAGTTGAAGAAATCAAAGATTTACCTAAAGATTTGCACTTGATTGAGTCTCAGTCCTGAGTTGTTGTGGCATTCAAATTGAACAAAAATCAAGTAACCAACCAGCTCAATTTCCTTAAAGTATGGCCAGCCACCCATGGAAGAGGTTTCAAAAGATGGACACTCCTATTTTTAGTAAACTATCCCTCTTGCCTCACCTATAAATAAGACCTCATTTCTCCCTTTTCTAATTAGGCTGCATAACAGCCCTAACCAGGCTCTGTTATCTACATAGTTTTTAGATTTATGTGATTAAACTATTTCAAACCTAACACGTCCCTATTACCTCGTGATTAAACTATTTCAAACCTAACACGTCCCTATTACCTCGCACGAATTCTAAGAAACCCTTAGTAAATAAGGATCAGTAAAATGCTTATTTACTAAGTAAAGGATTCCAAAAGGACCTAGTGTGGTTTCCAAACTCATGAAAGATCGAGTTGCCATGGAATGTTTTCCGAATATTGTAAAGCATGCTGATGGTAAATTGAGTTTAATTAAAGTAATTGTCCTAGCTTATTTATGTTATAATTGTTGTAAATTTTGTTTAATTCTGCTAAAATCTATTTCATTCATATAGTTTCATGTTAGGATAAATCACATTAGGGATCACTGCATTTAGATTAATTTTACATAATTCTAATCAACACTTCCAAATTAAATTGTGTTTTTTATTTACCAAGTTGTTAATATAATTTTATAATTAAGTGACTTAGCACGAATACAATCCTTGTGGAGACGATAACTTGATACTGACTTATTACTTGATAACGACAGTGTACACTTGCACAAACCCCTGCGTTACAAGTTTTTGGCGCCGTTGCCGGGTATTGTTAGTTGTTGCCATAGTTATTTTTTTTGTGAAATTATTTATTTCAATTTGGTTTATTTCTAAAATTACTAACTTATTCTTTTTAATTTTATTATTTTCTTTTGGGGTGTTTATGAGCATAGATTGGATTATCGACTTACTCCCTGTAGACCCTAAATTTGAGCAAATTTTTAGAAAAAGAAGAGGTGAACGAATAGCTCAAAGATAGAACAAGATGGACCTTGGAAATCAGAATGAAGACCAAGGTAATGAAGTAGATCATGTATGAAATCCCATTCTCATTGCCGATGATAGGGACCGATGCATCAGACAATATATTGTGCCACTTTTCAGTGAGTTAAATCCAGGAATTAGAAGGCCAGATATTGAGGCAACCCAATTTGAATTGAAACCCGTGATGTTTCAAATGCTCCAAACGGTGGGCCAATTCAGTGGTATGCCCACGGAAGATTGAGGTGAGTGATTCATTCAAGATAGCTGGTGTGACTGAAGACACATTGAGGTTGAAGTTATTTTCGTACTCGTTGCGAGATCGAGCACGAGCATGGCTCAAGTCATTGCCACCAAATTCCATATCTACATGGCAAGAATTAGTAGAGAGATTTTTGGTTAAGTATTTCCCGCCTAGCAAGAACGATAAGTTGAGGAATGAGATCACAACGTTTGTAACACCCCTTACCTGGGTTTATCGCTTTACCTGAGCATGAGGTATTACCAAACAATATCACCATTCATCATAAATATCAAAGCACCAATTCTCAATCCAATTTAAAACTTATTCATAAAATATCATATGACCCTTAAAATGGGCTTACAAGGTCTAAAAAAGTGTTTGAAAGTGGTCTGAGCCCAAACCGTGAACTAAGAAAATTTTTGGAAAATTTGGCTTACTATAGGGCACACGCCCGTGTGAGACAGTGGCACGCCCGTGTGGGCAAGCCGTGTGGTCACACATGCCCGTGTTCCCTACCCATGTTGAATTTTTGGAAAATTATTTTCATTTCGAGCCTATAGGGGTTTCCACACGGCCGAGCACACGCCCGTGCTCTTTGCCCGTGTCCACCACACGGCCTCGAGACGCCCGTACAACCACCCCATTTGTAAAACTTGGGACATTCTATTTATGACATTAGCATGCCATTTTGGTCACACAGCCACGGGACACGCCTGTGTGACCAGGTTGTGTGACGTCCCTAAACTCCGAAAATCCCATGCAAGGTTCACACGCCCTACACACATGGCCGTGGGGTCTGGCTGTGTGGCCCTAAGTTAGGCTATTTTCCAAGCCATACTTGGCCCCAAAACACATGTAATCACTCCCACTTTTAACACCACATATCAACACATCTTTAGACATCAAAATGACTCCATTTACCCATCCATCACCCTATTCAATTTAAACACACCCTACACCAAGTATTCCATGAATTTCCTCAAAAAGATAGGTAGCAAAATATCATCATCAATGGCTAAAGCACTTAGCCTAGCTTTTAAAATGACTTACCCCAAGACATATACCGCAATATAGCCAAACCAACTTACACCTACAAAACCACTAAGTCCCTATACATGCCATAGTTTATGAGTTTGTTCCACTATACCAAAAGATAATGTCGATAGTGAGGGTGATCCTTCGACTCGATCTGATCCTGAGCTGGCTTGACTGAATCTATAAAACAAGGGAAAAAGAGAAAGGAGTAAGCCTCAAAAGCTTAGTAAGCCTATATGCAAATAAATAATGTTATAACTTGTTTCCATTCAAGAACTCAATTCATAGTAAAACTTGAATTATCATCAATCTCACTTACTCATTGAATCTTACCAATCCTTCCCATACACCACATGAAATTTTGCTTATCCATGCATATACTTATAAACCCTTGCTTTCATATAACAATTCTCACCCATACATACATTTGCTTACATTCCTGCATCTATACATCACATGCCACACAAGACATCTTTTAGCAATATTTCCATATTAATACTTTGGTTTATCGACCAATACTTGGTGGTTTCAGCACAGAGCTCCACCTTAACAAATCGATTCACTTTAGTCATGGTAACAGCACTTAGCTCCACGCTTCTAAAACAATATGTTATATTTAATTGTAGTAACAACACATAGCTCTACGATGTCAATACGATATGTTTTATCCGTGGCCACAGCACAAAGCTCCACGATGTTTTACTACTTGCATTTATAAGTGGTTACAGTACATAGCTCCACTCTTTCATGCGATTATCCATATCCAATAAGTTGTCATCATAAATTTCCCTATTCAATCCCACCATACTTCCACAATTCATAAATGGTATCATACAACTATTTAATGTTCAATTTCATCCCACATGATAAGTAAAATTTTCTAACATAATTAAATCAAGTTTAGTCGCATATAAACTTACCTCGATTACAAAATAAGTCAGTTTTGCGATTTAGCCCGAAACCTCCCAAAACCTTGCTTTTGCCCCGGTCAAGGTTGATTCCTCGTTCTTCTTGATCTATAACATCACATTCAACTTGTTTAATACATAAATTACTTAATTTAGTTCAAAATCACCCTATGATAATTTTTAACATTTTACCACTAACTTTGTCAATTTTACAACTAAGTCCCCAGGCTCATAAATTGAAATGTATCAATTTCTTTGGTTACCCAAGCCTAGCCAATTATCCATGGTACCCAAAAAAGCCCACATTTCTCATCAATTTATACTTTTACCCTTCAATTTATTAACTTTGAAATTTGGTCCTTTTTTAAGGACGCTCATGAAAAATCACCTAGTAATCATGGTTCACTACACCTTAAACCTTTCTATTCCACCATTAGACATCAAAATACTTGCATGTCATATACGGGTAAAATTTTAAACATCAAACCTAACTCAAAATAAGGGTAGAAATAGCTAGAGCAAGCTACAAGGATTTTAAAAATACGAAAAAAATTAAAAACGAAGTTAGAGAACACTTACAATCAAGCTTGAAAGATGACAAAACCCTAGCTATGGGTTCCTTGCAAATTTTCGGCCAAGGGAGGAAGATGGACACTCAATTTTAACTTCTTTTCCCATTTTATTTCTTTTATTAACTAATGACAAAAATGCCCTTCCTTAAAAACCTTTAGCATTCCATCCTTTGGGATGAGATTGATGCCATATGAATGTATAATTAGAATTCAATTCGTATTACGTTTATAATAGTTGTATTGATGCCATATGAATGTATAATTTATTATGGAATGAGATTGCCTATTGGATAAATGTGAATTGGTATGGAATTTTATAAAGGTTATAAGAATGATTTGATTACCGAGTCCCGTTCGAACCATAGAAGTCGTAGGATACAAGTGACATGTCACTAGGGCTACAGGGTGGTTTGAGCTCCTGATTTTGTTGTGGACTCACCACAGCTCATGAGTTATATGTTTATCCTTCGGGATTACATGTTCAGTCTTCAGACTTACCATTCAGCCTATGAGCTTACCATTCATCCTTCAGGATCACATGTTCAGCCTTCGGGCTTACCGTTTCAGGCTCGAAAGAGCATATATGATGCATTGATGGATTACAGGTTATACGTATATACACTGTGTGTGTATCACCCGAGTATCCCTCGGTGTTTTTAAAGGTTCAACGGCCAATTATTAATACATGTTATATGATGATCAAAGGATATACGAAGTACATGTTATGTGAGCTACATGATTTATATGAACTATATGACATGAATTACATGAATTATATGTCATAAGTATTTGATATATGCTTGTGTTATGTAAATGATCCATTTGGAGAATGAATGATCACAAGATTTTGCAAGTACTAACTTGTGTATTATTGATGAGTAGGCAAAATGAGTTCATGACCTGGTTTGACATTATTTATGTGTTTATCTCTAATGTTCGGTAAGTTTAATTCTATGTTATACGGGCTTACTAAGCTTTTAGAGCTTACTCTGTTTATTTATCCATTGTTTTATAGATTCGAAAGCTAGCTCGATTTTTGGACGAATCGGAGATCGCCATCACACTATCCATTAAGTTTTGGTACTTTTGAATATTTATAAATGAAATGGTCATGGCATGTATAGGCTAGCTGTTAAGTTGATGATTATGGTATGTTTTTTAGCACATATTCAAGCTATGAGATATGGCTTGCTTTGTAAATGTTTAATCTATTTTGAATGTCTTATATGATGTGTTCTATATGGTAAAGTTGTGATGAATGTGTGAACTTTTATATGAATTAGCATGAATGAGATAGATAGATATAGTAAGTGTTATATTGAATTGATTAGTTATATAATGGCCAATTATATGCTTGAGACATATGGTTTAGTTGCTAAATTGTGTATGGAATATTATGGCTATGTGTTGCATGTAGGGAGGACCCATTTGGGTGGCAAGAATGGCTTAAACTAAGCCTGCATTGTGCCACACAGTCAGAGTACATGGGCTTGTTACTCGACCGTGTAAACCCTGCATCTAGAATATTTTGGGTAGTCTTGCGCACGGCCAAGACACACGTGTCTGGCAGCCGTGTGGTGTATGGCAGCTTTGCCACGGTCTAGACACACGGGTGTACCCAGTGCCCGTGTGATGTTTGGCAGTGTTGCCCACGGTTAAGGTAAGTTTGGGGCATGACCGTGTGAGGTACATGGGCCGTGTGTCCCTAACTTGAAAATTTTCTCAAAGTACCCTATCTTTCTCATGTTTTCAATTTGATCCCCAAATAATTGTATGTATCATTATACGAATCTTTAAAGCATGTTTTGATGTTGGTTATAGAATTATATTGATGAATGTTGAGTTCAAAATTTTACTGATCTGATCTAAGTTACAAGTCCGATAATGCCCCTTACCTATTCCGGTGACGGTTACAGGATAAGGGGTGTTACATTTATTTGGTATCAGAGCTACGATTTAGTCAATTCTAGGACTACCGTAGTAAGTACGAGTCTAGCTATACATGCCATGTATATGAAATGCGATAGTGTGATATCTCCTAACATCCTCTGAAATATGTTTTATATAGTAATGGATCCGAATCGAGAAATAGCTGACGATGTTGAATGTATTGCGCCAGCACCTGCTCAATGAGCTGTGCCTTCTGAATTGAGCCCTGCGACGGGCAATCAGGGAGAAGCTAAACAAGTTTTCTTCCAAATGCTGTCTGAATGATTTAATAAGTTTATGCGAGCAAACCTAGTTGCTCCACAACCTCCACCCCCTCAGGTCCCCCAACCTAATCCTAACAATGTATGAGTTATAGATCCTCTAAGACTGAGGAGACCTTCGGTTGACAAGATACGAAAATATCAGGCCAAAGAATTCAGAGCTTCAGCGAGTGATGATGTTGAGAGGGTCGAGTTCTGGCTTGAGAATACGATCAGGGTTTTTAATTAATTAGCTTGTACGCCGGATGAATGTTTGAAATGTGCTATTTCTTTGCTACAGGATTTGCATACCAGTGGTGGAATACTTTGATATCGGTTGTCCCGCGAGAACGAGTTAATTGAGACCTCTTTCAGATAGAATTCAGAAAGAAATACATTAGTCAACGATTCATAGATCAGAAAAGAAAAGAGTTCTTAGAGCTGAAACAGGGCCGAATGTCGGTGACCGAGTATGAGAGAGAGTTTGTGCGACGCAGTAAATATGCTCGTGAATGTATCTCTACTGAAGCAATAATGTGTAAACGGTTTGAAGATGGATTAAATGAAGAGATTCGACTGTTAGTTGGGATACTTGAGCTGAAAGAGTTTGTAGTTCTAGTGGATCGGGCTTGTAAAGTAAAAGAACTTGCTAAAGAAAAGCGAAAAGCTGATTTTGAGTTCAGAGAATTCAGAAAGAGACTTGCGAGTAAGTCGCACTAGTCCGGATCCAAGAGATCAAAAGATTTCCATCATCGTTCTACTGCTTCTATGGGCATATCCATCAGAGAAAGAAATGTTAGATCTTCTCATTCGAGACCTCAAACAACCTCTGTGGCTAGTGCGGATAGTGTGAGAACTCCCGGGCCTGATTGTAAGCACTGTAACCGGAAGCATTTTGGTGAATGCCGATTAAAGAGCGGAGCTTGTTTCAAATGCGGATCGCTGGATCACTATTTGCGAGATTGTCCTGAAAGATCTATAGCTGATAAAGAATAGTCAACTAAAGCAAATAATACTATAATCAGAGGTAGACCGTCCTGTAATATCGAGAATCAAAGTGGAAATTGCAATGCTTCGTGGGATGTTAATGTGAGATCTGAGACACGCACTCCTGCTAGAGCCTACGCAATACGTACACGCGAGGAAGCCTCGTCGCCTGATGTTATTACTGGTACTTTTTCTCTTTATAACACTGATATTGTTGTGTTGATAGATCCTGGATCAACTCATTCATATGTCTGTATGGAATTAGTGTTTAAAAAGAGTTTACATGTTGAGTCTATAGAATTTGTAGTTAAAGTATCGAATCCGTTAGGTAAATCAGTGTTAGTCGATAAAATATGTAAGAATTGTCTATTGATGACTCGGGGATATTGTTTTCTGGCTGACTTGATGCTCTTACCATTTAACGAGTTTGATGTGATACTGGGTATGGATTGGTTAAATGTACATGAAGCAGTTGTGAACTACAGACGAAAGAGTATAGTGTTGAAATGTCAGAATGATGAAATTCTTCAGATTCGGTCAAATCATTTGAATGAAGTACCGATAGTGATATCGGCCATACGAGCTCAGAAGTATGTGAGAAAGGGCTGTAATGCGTATTTAGAATACATGTTAGATACAAAAGTGTCAGAATCGAAGATTGAGTCTGTACCAGTTGTTTGTGAATTTCCAGATGTATTTCCCAAAGAGTTATCGGGTTTACCATCGATCAGAGAAGTTGAATTTAGTATTGAGTTATCAGTAGGTACTACACCGATATCGATAGCTCCATACAGAATAGCACTGACGGAATTGAAAGAGTTGAAAGCACAGTTACAAGAATTAATAGATAGAGGCTTCGCAAGACCAAGCTTTTCACCATGGGGTGCTCCGGTATTGTTTGTGAAAAAGAAAGATAGGTCAATGAGAATGTGTATTGATTACCAACAGTTGAATAAAGTGACAGTAAAGAATAAATACCCTCTTTCGCGAATTGATGATTTGTTTGATCAGTTAAAAGGGGCTACTGTATTTTTGAAGATTAATCTGAGATTAAGATATTACCAGTTACGAGTTAAAGGTTCAGACATACCAAAGATTACCTTCAGAACGCGGTACGGTCATTATGAGTTCTTAGTTATGCCTTTTGGATTAACTAATGCACCTGCAGTGTTTATGGACTTGATGAACCGTATTTTCAAGTCGTATCTAGATAGATTTTTTGTTGTATTTATTGATGACATTCTGATCTATTCACGTGATGAGATGGAGCATACCGAACATTTGAGAATCGTGTTACAGACTTTGAGAGATAAACAATTATTCACCAAATTTAGCAAATGTGAATTTTAGCTTCGAGAAGTCAGATTTCTAGGTCATATTGTTTCTACGGAAGGCATCAGAGTTGATCTGAGTAAAATATCTGCAATTATAGACTGGAAACCACCTAAAAATGTATTCGAGATTAGAAGTTTTCTGGGATTAGCGGGATATTACCGAAGATTTGTAAAAGGATTTTCAATGATTGCAGTGCCGTTGACTCGAATGCTCTAAAAAGATGTAAAATTTGAGTGGATGGATAAATGTCAGCAGAGTTTCGAACAGCTGAAAGCTTAATTAACAGAAGCACCGATTTTAGTTCAACCTGAATCAAATAAAGAGTTCGTAATTTATAGTGACGCATCGATAATCGGACTGGATTTTGTATTGATGCAAGACGGGAAAATTATAGCTTATGCCTCCTGACAGTTGAAACCGCATGAGAAGAATTACCTGACACATGATCTTAAATTAGCTGCTATAGTTTTTACTTTAAAGATTTGGCGACACTATTTATATGGTGAGAAATGTCGAATCTTTACAGATCATAAAAGTCTGAAATATCTGATGTCCCAAAAAGACTTAAATATGCGACAACGTAGATGGCTTGAATTATTGAAAGACTACGAGTTTGTAATCAATTATCATCTGGGAAAAGCTAATGTTGTAGCTGATGGATTAAGTCGAAAATCTTTATTTGCTTTACGGCTTTGAATACTCATATGAAGCTATGTGATGACGGATCTATTATAGCCGAGCTAAAGGCTAAACCGATGATTCTACAACAAATCTGCGAGGCTCAGAAGAATGATCATGATCTGCAAGCTAAGCGACTTCACTATGAGTTAAATTTTGATTCTGAATTTTCTATCAGGGCTGATGATTGTTTAATGTTCTGAAATAGAATTTGCATACCGAAAGATAGTGAACTTATTCAGAAAGTTTTACATGAAGCACAAGATAGTCGTTTTTCAGTTCATCCGGGTAGCCTTAACATGTATAATGATTTGAAGCAATTATTTTGGTGGTCGGGAATGAAAAAGGATATATCTGAGTTTGTATCAAAATGTTTAAACTGTCAGCAAGTAAAGGCTAAACATCAGGTACCGTCAGGTTTATTATAGCCTATTTTGATTCCGGAATGGAAGTGGGATAGAGTTACAATGGATTTTGTATCAGGATTACCTCTGACTCCGAAGAAGAAAAATGCAATCTGGGCATCGTTGATAGATCGACAAAATTTGCTCATTTTATACCGGTATGTACAGACTATTCTTTGGATAGATTAGCTGAATTGTATATATCAAAGATTGTGCGACTACACGGTGTACCGTTGTTTATTATATCTGATAGAGATCCGAGATTTACTTTGAGATTCTGGAAGAAGTTGCAAGAAGCTTTGGGAACAAAATTGAATTTTAGTACAACGTTTCATCCACAGACCGAGGGTCAGTCTGAAAGAGTTATACAGACTTTGGAAGATATGTTACGATGTTGTATTCTTGAATTTGAAAGTGGCTGGGAGAAATATTTACCCTTGATTGAGTTTGTGTATAATAACAGCTTTCAGACCAGTTTGAAAATGGCTTCATACAAAGCACTATACGGTCGTAAATGTCGAACCCATTATACTGGACTGAGTTGAGTGAGAAAAAGTTACACAGGGTTGATTTGATCCGAGAAATGGAAGAAAAAGTAAAAGTGATTCGTGACAATTTGAAAGTAGCATCTGACAGACAGAAATCTTATGCAAATTTGAAACAAAAAGAAATAGAGTTTCAGGTCGGAGATAGAGTATTTTTGAAAGTATCACCGTGTAAGAAAATTCTTCGTTTTGGTCAGAAAGGAAAGTTAAGTCCTCGATTTATCGGGCCGTATGAAGTTGTGGAAAGAATAGGACCTGTAGCTTATAGACTATCGTTACCATCTGAACTTGAAAAGATTCATAATGTATTTCACGTATCGATGCTTCCTCGATATCGATCCGATCCGTCTCATGTTATCTCTCCTATTAATGTGGAAATACAGTCTGATTTGTCATCTACTCAAGAACCGATCAGAATTCTGGCTCGAGAAATCAAAGAGTTAAGAAATAAACGTATAGCACTTGTAAAAGCTCTTTGGTGTAAACACGGAATAGAAGAAGCTACGTGGGAACTCGAGGAAGCTATGCGAAAGCAATACCCAAACCTATTTACCGGTAAGATTTTCGGGGACGAAAATACCTAAAGGGGGGAGAGGGTTAACAACCCATTTTAGACCCTAGTCGAAACGAGTGGTTTCGGGACCACTTAACCGAATGGAAATATTATTTTTATTATTTTAATATGTTTTACAGCATGATAGATTCATTGTGTGAAAGTTTCGTATACGAATTTTACAGTTTGGTTAGTTGATTCGGTAAAAAGGACTAAATCGCATAAAACGATAAACTTGAGTTCTATTGCATAAAGGGCTTATATGGATTTGGTTTTATTTATGGAAGTCCTTAAATGGTTATTTTACCATTTTAAAAGATAGTGGACATCTATGTCCATAATTCATATGATTTTAAACGGTTTTATTTAAAGGTTAAAATGGTCATTTGGTTTATTATATCTTTTAATTAAAACAAAACATGAAATTTCTTCATTTTATTTCCTTCTTCCATTGATTTTTCAAAGGAAACAAAAGGGTTTGAAGCTTTTCATTCGGCCAAGCTTCATTTAGCAATTAAGGTACGGTTTGGCCTCAATTTTTAATGATTTTTATGTTTTTAAGCTCGTTGCAGCTCGGTTTAACTGACTCGTACCTCAATTTATGAAACTAGTTGTGTTATTGAAATATGCCATTGATGAATACATGTTCATTTTGATGAATAATGGTGAATTATTGATGGTTGTTTGAAAATATACAAGTTTTATAAAGTAATTTTGGATGAAAATGAGTTTTAAGGATTAAATTGAAAAAGGTAGGATTTCTATGGTTGGAATTGTAAAAAAATGAAATATATGAACTTGTATAAGGTATTTGAATATTTGGCTAAGATGAATTGAGGGTCCTATTGTGTAATTTGTTATTTTGTGAATTTAGGACTAAAGTGTTAAAGTGTGAATTGTTAAGGGCTAATTTATAAATAGGCCAAAATACATGTTTTTGGACTAAATTGAATATGTTGGTGATTAAATAGCAGAATTTGCATTAATATAGATCAAGACAATCAAATCTTGAAACTTGATCGGGGAAAACGAAAGGTAGACGATTATAATAGCTGAATAGATTTCAAGATTCGACCTAACCGAGGCAAGTTCGTATAATTAGAATTTAATTTGTATTACGTTTATAATAGTTGTATTGATGCCATATGAATGTATAATTTATTATGGAATGAGATTGCCTATTGGATAAATGTGAATTGGTATGGAATTGTATAAAGGTTATAAGAACGATTTGATTACGGAGTCCCGTTCGAACCATAGAAGTCGTAGGATACAAGTGACATGTCACTAGGGCTACAGGGTGGTTTGAGCTCCTGCATTTGTTGCGGACTCACCACAGCTCATGAGCTATATGTTCATCCTTCGGGATTACATGTTTAGTCTTCAAACTTACCTTTCAGCCTACGGGCTTACCATTCATCCTTCGGGAGCACATGTTCAGCATTCGGGCTTACCGTTTTAGGCTCAAAAGAGTATATATGATGCATTGACGGATTACAGGTTATACGTATATACACTGTGTGTGTATCACCTGAGTATCCCTCGATGTTCTTAAAGGTTCAACGGGTAATTATTGATACATGTTATATGATGATCAAAGGATATACAAAGTACATGTTACGTGAGCTACATGATTTATATGAACTATATGATATGAATTACATGAATTATATGTCATAAGTATTTGATATATGCTTGTGTTATGTGAATGATCCATTTGGAGAATGAATGATCACAAGATTTTGTAAGTACTAACTTGTGTATTATTAATGAGTAGGCAAAATGAGTTCATGACCTGGTTTGACATTATTTATATGTTTATCTCTAATGTTTGATAAGTTTAATTCTATGTTATACGGGCTTACTAAGCTTTTAGAGCTTACTCTATTTATTTATCCATTATTTTATAGATTCAGAAGCTAGCTCGATTTTCGGACGAGTCAGAGATCGCTATCACACTATCCATCAAGTTTTGGTACTTTTGAATCTTTGTAAATGAAATGGTCATGGCATGTATAGGCTAGTTGTTAAGTTGATGATTCTGGTATGTTTTTTTAACACATATTCAAGCTATGAGATATGGCTTGCTTTGTATATGTTTAATCTATTTTGAATGTCTTATATGATGTGTTCTATATGGTAAAGTTGTGATGAATGTGTGAACTTTTATATGAATTAGCATGAATGAGATAGATAGATATAGTAAGTGTTATATTGAATTGATTAGTTATATAATGGCCAATTATATACTTGAGACATATGGTTTAGTTGCTAAATTGTGTATGGAATATTATGGCTATGTGTTGCATGTAGGGAGGACCCATTTGGGTGGCAAGAATGGCTTAAACCAAGCCTGCATTGTGCCACACAGTCAGAGCACACGGGCTTGTTACTCGACCGTGTAAACCCTGCATCTAGAATATTTTGGGTAGTCTTGCACACGGTTAAGACACACGGGCGTGTCTGGCAGTCGTGTGGTGTATGGCAATTTTGCCCACAGTCTAGATACACGGGCGTGCCTGGTGACCGTGTGATGTTTGGCAGTGTTACCCACGGCTAAGGTAAGTTTGGGGCACGACCTTGTAAAGTACACGGGCTAGGGACACAGCCGTCTGTCCCTAGCTTGAAAATTTTCTCAAAGTATTCCCTATCTTTCTTATGTTTTCAATTTGATCCCCAAATGATTGTATGTATCATTATATGAATCTTTAAAGCATGTTTTGATGTTGGTTGTAGAATTACATTGATGAATGTTGAGTTCAAAATTTTACTGATCTGATCTGAGTTACAAGTCCTATAATGCCCATTGCCTATTTCGGCGATGGTTACGGGATAGGGGTGTTACATTCTCAATAGTTACAGACTAGGCCTAAGCCCTTTCCAGAATCAGTATTAGTTTGCGCCTTAGCCCATTGTAATAACTATCTAGTCAGACAGTTGCAGTCAAGTCTACAGGTTTCTTTTAGGCACGTGTGCCTTTCAATAGAATAATATAGTTACATTCAGTCACTGTATTACACTCAGCCACATAGATTCTATCAGATCAATATGAGTGCAAATGAGTTGCAAAATATGAACCCACCCATCAAGCCAACACACCATCTCCATCCAACCTTGCACTTACTGTGGGGATTTAATCAACCCACTCATCCCTACACTTACTAGTCGTACCGTATGTGGCATCGACTAAAATTTGTAGCTGAGCTGTCAGATCAAAAAATCGTACGTAGCGTAGCTAATGTACATGCGGTACTGTGCAATGCAGTAATCCACTATACCAATATCAGAAAAGTCCACGACCCTCTGGGTATTGGGACGGCCCATGACCCTCTAGGTATTAAGGGCTACAGTATGCAGTTAAACTGCCAATCTCGTTTATCAAGTAGCAAGGCTACCGTATAAGCTGTACTGTGCAATGCGGTAAACCGTAGTACAGACATGCAATATGAACTGCTAGATCAGATCGTAGTATGTCGCGTAGCTAACGTACGTGCAGTATGGTGTAATGCAGTAAACCACTATACCATCTATATGATGTCATCTCGATTTTCCCGGCAACAATGATCATCTATGCAGTTGAACTGTCAGATCAGATCAGTCTTTCTTCTCTTCAAAATCCCACCCAAAAACTTTATATGCAGATGCGTGTATGTAGATGTATGTATGCAGATGTTCCAATTCAGATTGCAAATCTAGACAATCACTCAGAAGCAATCACATACTACCAGTCAATCAGTTATAGAAACATGCACACTTATACACTCAGATTCAGTACCTAAAATTCCATACAACCAAACACAAGTGATCCTCAAACTGTAGTCAGAACAAAGTCATATAAACCCTCAGTAAGCTTAGTCGAGGGTTGGAACACATAAAATTGTGATTGCACTTAAATTGCTCTAAAATTTAGAATTTGGCGAGTTAGGCCACTCGCCCGTGCTCCGACTGTGTGGAGCAATTCAAGCCGTGTGAGGGTCCAAACACCCATGTGTAGGGTAGCATACAGCCGTGTGACAGAGGCACGTGCCCGTGTGCTGCAGGGACACGACCGTGTGAACAGGCCATGTAACTTACTATCCAATTTCACTAAAATCGGGTGTAGTGCAGACACGTGTGAATGTCTCACACACCCATGTGGCCACCAAGCACGATCGTGTGTCCCAATACACACGCCCATGAGGAATTCCTAGGCCCCAAATCTATCACACAGACGTGTGTCCCGAAATACACGCCCGTGTAGAAGCCCTAATTTCACAAATCAATCACACGGTCGTGTGGTCAGACCGTGTGACTCCAAATCCCTAATTCCCAAACTCACATGCCCGTGTGCTCATGGGACACGGTCGTATAGAAGTAAAAAAAAATCCCAAATCGGGCACGCAGCCATGTAGCCAAGTTGTGTGGCACCCAAAATCGACCGGAAACCTTTGTTCCCAAATCCACACAGCTGTGTGCCTCTGGCACAGGCCCGTGTGGCCGTCAGGGTAGCCATGAAACCTCTCCAAAACATCCCCGTAAACACAGTTTAAGCCACCGTAATAGTCCCTAACTTTCACCCTATCAACATATATTAGAAAGTAGCGATTTCTCATCATTTCCATTGACTAACAACTCAAAATTCCCGGTTTAACAATCATTGAAGATAACCCGAAATCAAAGTTTACAAAACCATTAAGCAATTTTAAAAAAATAACAATGTAGTTACAGTTCAAATCCCACCCCTATTATACGACAACGAAGAAACCAAAGGAGGAGCGCCAATCCCAAAATTTGTAGATAAAATCCAGTTTTGAGAAGAAAATGTCATGAAGCCAAAAAGTATTGAAGACAAGACAGGAAGAAGGAACGTGAAAACTAACTAATATTAAAAAAAATCCAATCAAAATAAAAATAAAATAAAGAGAATAATTTTAAAAGAAACACTTAAGCAAAAATAACTTAATGTAACAAAACAAAACGCCCTTGCATGCACAGGGATTCGAACTCAAGACCACCAGCATATTAACACTCCACTTAACTATTAGACCAGCAGGCCCATTCTTGTCACTAAATTGCACAACTAATCATATATGTGCTACCTCTTCCCTGTCCCTATGCTCCAAATTCAAAACTTCTAGGCCCAAAATTCGAGACGTTACAATTCATCCATCCTTAAAGAAATTTCATCCTTGAAATTTCCAACTATCAGAAAAGTTGTATAACCAAACTACACCATTACGCTTCTGCTACGCACTCTGGTACCAAATCACTACGACAGCAAGATTGAACTTGAAACCTCTCACAAAACCAGAACACTTAACTATTAAAGAAGACAGATAGTTGTAACAAACAATCACTATACTCAAATCAGCATCTCCAAACATTTCCAATCATACCTGACTCAAAAACGCCGAGGACAATCTTGAACCTGATGCTCAGTAGACCCGCATCTCAGACACACTCCTGACTTCCTCCAACAATCACCCGCGTGGCGCCTCTTACAGTGCTCATAAGACGGCACGCTCATACTCCTACTAGCACTACCTTTACTATCAGTCAGATACGTCCTAACACGCTTCGTAGATCGAGGCTCTAACCTCAGAGAATGCGATCTTTCTTCTTCTTACAGTCCATGCATCTAGCCTAGAGCGTCACACTAACATCCCTCATTCTAGCCTCAAACACTCCATCTAGCACTTCACTCAGTATCCGGGTCAGTGCCTCAGTACCAAGCTCAAGGTTATCACTACTCAAAGTTGGCAGAGTCACATTGACTTCTGCCTCCTGAACAATCTCAAGTTCTAGAGAAGCAAAAGACTCCTTACGATCCCGTTTTCCCTTAGAATCCATATCAGTACTGTCGCTAACTTAGGAAATCAGTATTACCAAAAAGCAACACAGGATAAGTACAGAATCTACATTTCCAATTTTACAGTTCTAAATTTTACCTGGACATGGAAGCTCAAATAGTTCATTTTCGTAAATCACTTTCAAAGCACAATTCTTTTCAATTTTCTGTGGTATGGTTTTTCAAATATTTTTCAAAAATCATTTATTTGCGCACACATTCACGTAGAAAACATAGGCCGACTTTTTGCAAACCTACCTCTAATACCACTAAATCTATCACCCCAAACCCGACCTAAGAGTCTATATCGAATTCGAAGTGCTACATTGATCACCGGAGTGATCGTAGGAAAATTTTACAAAACATTTTATCTCAGTGAAACAAAATTATTTCAAAATGTTTAATAACCAACCAAAAACAGTTCGCAATAAAACTCAATGTAACTCAATGTACACCCGTTTAAAATATACGATTAAAACAGAAGTCAGAAACTGCACCACAGTATTATGAATCCTTGCAGTTCAAACTTAAACAAATAATAAAATATGAAAATCACAACCAAATAATCCATTCTATCGATACTGTCTGAGAACCCCACGTACTGATTCCATCAATAGAATCCAGAATTGTACCTAAAAAGAAACAAAGGAGTGGGTGAGCTATCGAGCTCAGTGTGAGATCAAACCAGTTAAACTAAAGAAAGAAAAACTGGGAACTAGAAGCAGTTCAGTACAGAATGTTCTTACAGATAGATAACAATTGAGCGGACTCGCCCATAAATAAAATACACCATATGTAACTTTATAGTCATATGGCCATATCAGACACAGTAGCAAAAATTCTCAACAGTTACAGATTGGGCCTAAGCCCTTTCCAGAATCAGTATCAGTTTGTGCCTTAGCCCATTCCAATAACTATCTAGTCAGATAGTCGTAGTCAAGTCTACAAGTTTCTCTTAGGTACGAGTGCCTTTCAATCGAATAGTACAGTTACATTCAGTCACTATATCACACTCAGCCATACAGATTCTATAAGATCAATATGACTGCAGATGAGTTAGAAAATATGAACCCACCCATCCAGCCAACACACCATCTCCGTCTAACCCTACACTTACTGTGGGGATTTAATCAACCCACCCATCCCTACACTTACAAGTCGTACCGTATACGATATCGACAAGCTGAGCTATTAGATCAGAAAATCATACGTAGTGTAGGTAATGTATATGCGGTACTATACAATACGGTAATATGCTATACCAGTATCAGTAAAGTCCACGACCCTCTGGGTATTGGGATGGCCCATAACCCTCTGGGTATAGGGCTACAGTATGTAGTTAAACTGCCAGTCTTGTATATCACGTAGCAAGGCTAGCGTATAAGCTATACTGTGCAATGTAGTAAACCGTAGTACAGACATGTAGTATGAACTGTTAGATAAGATAATAGTACGTAGTGTAGCTAACGTACGTGCGGTACGATGCAATGCGATAAACTGCTATACCGTCTATATGATGTCATCCCGGGTTGCCTGGCAAAGATGATCATCTATGCAGTTGAACTGCCAGATCAGATCAATCTTCCTTCTCTTCAAAATCCCACCCAAAAGCTTTATATGTAGATGCTTGTATGCAGATGTACCAATTCAAATTGCAAATCTAGACAGTCACTCAGAAGCAATCACATACAACTAGTCAATCAGTTATAGAAACGTGCACACTTATACACTCAGATTCAGTACCTAACATTCCATACAACCAAACACAAGTAATCCTCAAACCGCAGTCAGAGCAGAGTCAGATAAACCCTCAGTAAGCTTAGTCGAGGGTTAGAACACATAGAATTGCGATTGCACTTAAATCGCCTTAAAATTTAGAATTTGGCAAGTTAGGGCCACACATATGTGCTTCAGTCGTGTGGAGCAATTTAGGCCATGTGAGGGTCCAAACACTCGTGTGCAGGGTAGCACACGACCATGTGACAGATGCACACACCCGTGTGGTGTAGGGACACGGTCGTATGAACAGGCCGTGTAACCTATTGTCCAATTTCACTAAAATAAGGTGCAGGGTAGACACGGCCGTGTGAATGTCTCCCATGCCCATGTGGCTACTAGGCACGGCCGTATGGAATCCCTAGGCCCCAAATCAGTCACACAGCCGTGTGTCCCGAAACACACGCTAGTGTAGAAGCCCTAATTTTCCAAATAAATCACTCGGCAGTGTGGTTAGGCCGTGTGACTCAAAATCCCTAATTCCCAGACTCACACTCCTATGTGCTCAGGGAACACGACCGTGTAGAAGTCGACAAAATCCCTAAATCAGCCACGCGGCCTTGTGGCTAGGCCGTGTGGCACCTAAAATCGACCAAAAACCTTTGTTTCCAAATCCAACAGTTGTGTGCCTTTAGTACACGCTCGTGTGGCCGTCGGGGTAGCCACAAAACCTCTTCAAAATAACCCCGAAAACACCTTTTAAGCCACCGTAATAGTCCCTAAACTTTACCCTATCAACATATATCAGAAAGTGGTGATTTTTCATCATTTCCATCGACTAACAACTCAAAATTCCCGGTTTAACAATCACTCCAGATAACCCGAAATCAAAGTTTACAAAACCATTAAGCAATTTAAAAAAAATAACAATGTAGTTACAGTTTAAATCCCACACCTGTTATACGACAACGAAGAAGCCGAAGGAGGAGTGTCAATCCCAAAATCTGCAAACAAAAATCATTTTCGAGAAAAAAAAATGTAATGATGCCAAAAAGTATTGAAGAGAAGAAAGGAAGAAGGAACGTAAAAGCTGACTAATTGTCCAAAAAATATCAAATAAAAATAAAGAGAATAATTTAAAAAAAACACTTAAGCAAAAATACCTTAATGTAACAAAACAAAACGCCCTTGCACGTACAGGGATTCAAACTCAGGACCACCGGCATATTAACACTCCACTTAACCACTAGACCATCAGGCCTATTCTTGTCACTAAATCGCACAACTAATCATATATGTGCTACCTCTTCCCTATCCCTATGCTCCAAATTCAAAACTTCTAGGCCTAAAGTTTGGGACATTACAATGTGTTTACACGATTTGGGACACCAAGAGCTATTATTGATGGTGAAGGTTCTCATTTTGTGAACAACTAGCTTAAGTGGTTGATTGAAAAATATGATTTGAAGCACATGATTGCTACTGCTTATCACCCCCAATCTAATGGATAAGTTGAAAGAGTGAACCGTGAAATCAAAGGTATCCTTGAGAAGGTAGTACGCCCTAGTAGAAAAGATTGGTCTCGAAGGCTCGATGATGCATTATAGGCCTATCGAACAACATTTAGAACACCATTAGGAATGACTCCTTACCTATTAGTTTTTGTTAAGGCATGTCATTTGCCATTAGAGTTGGAGAATAGAGCTCATTGGGCTTTGAAGAAGTTGAATTTTGATCTTAAGCAAGCCAATGAGAGAAGGATGTTGCAATTAGATAAGTTGGAAGAGCTGAGGTTATTTTCCTATGAAATTGCCTAAATGTGTAAAGAAAGATCAAAGAGATGGCATGATAGTCATATACAACCTCGCAAGTTTAAAGAAGGTCAAAAGGTTTTGTTGTTTAATTCAAGGTTGAAGTTATTTCCCGGGAAGCTTAAATCTCGATGGAAAGGACCCTAAATTATCTATCGAGTTTATCTTTATGGAGTTGTTGAATTATACGTCAATCATGGAGGTACATTTAAAGTTAATGGTCAACGTCTCAAACATTCTTGGGATGGTGAGGTTGAGCGAGTTGAATCCTCGTTCAAATTAACAGACCCTTGATTTTTTATGAACTTGTTTTGTAAATAAATAAATAATTAGAATTTATTTTCTTAATTTAGTACATTTAATTAATTCTGTCTAAGGAGATTGAAATTTAAGCAGGACCGCTGTGACCCCTCCCACCTTTCCGGGAATTAATTTAATGTAATTTGTTAAGAAGAAATTTTCTAATTAAGAGTTAAAATTTTTAAGTATAATTTGTTTTGCTTAAATTTTAAATTTTTATGTTAAGAAGGGGGGTCAAATTTGGCCCAAGTACTAATCAGTTTTTTTCCTTGAGCGAGTTTGTAAATACAGTCTGAATTTGAGGCCCAAGACAGTAAAAAGGAGGAAAAATCCATACCAATTGCCGCCACTCTCATTGCTTGCCGCCCAAGTAACCCTAATGTAGCTAAATTTTTTCTATATGTTGCCCTAATTTTTCCCTATATAAACCCCTCTTCATTCTACTATTTTTCATAGCCTCCAAAGCAATTTGCTTAACCCTAAAAATCCCTAAACCTCCCTCTTGTACCGCTAGCATCAAATCCCGAACGAAGCCCCTAGTCCTCTTCCTTTTGTTTTCTGAAATCACCTAGTGCCACTGTAAGAAGATTGCCAGAGCACCATCGTCACCGTCGCACACTGCAGTTACTGTCGCACGTTTTCATCACCGCTGCAACTCCTTGCCACCTCAAGGTGTTTATCGTAGCAAAATCACACCACCTTGCTGATTTTTCTTTTCCCCTTGTGCCGAAACTTTGCTGAATTTTTGGGAAAAGATACCATGTATTGCAAAAGAACTATATCGTCAAAGACTACTCTTGAAAACCCGATTTTGATCAATGAAGAAGTGAAAGAGAGATTTGATTCAATTCTCAAGCATCAACCCATGATGCCAGAAAAATGTTTTAACTTGAAGAGTAATGATTCGATGGTTGTTCCTGTGCCGATTAGAAAGATAATCAATGCTCTCAAGTGGGAACGATTTTGTGATGCTCGTTCACTTCCCGATGATGAACTAGTTCGAGAGTTCTATGCGAGTTTGACTACACAAGATGCTACTGAGATCATCATTTGAAAGAAAAGGTACCTCTTACTTTGAAATCCATCAATGATTTGTTTAACTTGCCTGATGTTGAAGAAGATGAGTACTACCATATGATGAACAACATCAATTGGGATTTTATTCAACAAGTGCTTGATGTTGTGACAAATCCGGGATCCCAATGGATTATAAGAAAGCATAGAAGCCATTCTTGCCGAAGGGAATACCTAAAACCAGTAGCAAAGGTATGGCTTTATTTTGTTCGCTACAATTTTCTGCCTATCTCACACAGTTCCACCATCTCGATGGAACGAATGCTCTTGTTATATGCAATCTTAATAGAAAAGTCCATTAATGTTGGGAAAATTATTCTCAAAGAGATTTATGATTGTGCTAAAAACAAGACAGGAAGTGATTATTTCCCATCATTAATCACTTCACTTTGCTTAAGGGATCGTGTTAAAACACAAGCAAATCTGAAAGGGTAGTATGTCCAAGTGTGCATTATAAGTCATGATGTTAAAAGATTAGTAGAGAAGGTGCGTGACTTGAATCAAGGCAATAAAAAAGAATCAACTGAGCCAGATATCAAAGAGTCAACAAATAAAACTGAAATTGAAGCTGATTCAGTTACAGAAACTGAAAAAGAAGAGTCTGATAAGGAACTAAACAGTCCTCAACCAGTTGAAAGAACTGCAAGCCCTAAATTTAATGTTGAGCCAGAAGAAGAACCAGTCAAGCTAAGTGTTGAACCTGAATTTATAACTCCAATACCGTCTTCTGAAAGTACTTCAAAGATATCGGAGCTGTCAATTTTGATGGATATGTGCAAGTTCATGCACAATCAACAACAAACTTACTAGAAATATGCAAAAATTAGAGATGACTCAATTCGGAATACTTTTAAGAATATCTCTAACACTTTTGTTCCTGAGTTCCAAGATGCTATATTTGAGACATGGATGAATGATACTAACTATGCAAGCAGAGATGGAGCTAAAGAAGATAAGGGGAATGAGCCATAAAAATAAAATGAGGGATTCTTGTCTTTTTATTTATTTATTTTAGGTCTTTAGGAATTTCTTTCTTTAGTAATTGGGATTTAATTTCTACAAAATATAACGTAGCAAGCATGAATAAATGCTTTTTTAGAAAGAAAAAGACTAAGTGATGTGGTAATGGAAATGAACATGTCTAGGATTGGGTTATAAGGAAAGACTTGGTATTTTAAGCAGTCTTAATGACTCACCTCTCTTTCTTTACAACCCTACCTGGTGTTCAGTTTTCATTCATTACTTTGTTCTTGCAATGAGGACATTGCTTCTTTTTAAAGGGGGTAAGGCAAATAAATTGCTCAAATTTTTAAAATTTTCAAGTATGTTTCAATCATATCTTTCATAGTATGTTTTAATAAATGAATGTTTAGAGAAATTTCTTTGTTAATAAGATAGTTTGTGTGTAAGCATGAATGATGATTTTATCTGAGTGATTCTATGTTATCATGAAGAATGGAATGTTGGTATGATCTTCGTCATAGGTAATGTTTGCCATGAAAACTTAGTTTCTTTTGATATTAGGCATACATGAAGGTTTATATCTTTAGAATTGACTTAGTAACTTTTTTAAGGCTAAATCCTAGGAGACATAAAACTCTAAAATGATTGAGGCACCAATTTTTTTGGATCGTTTGAGCCTTTTCAAGCCAACCTTATGATATTAGACCCCTGAAACTATAATTTTAAGCTTAAAAGCCTATTTATTGCAATAAACCTACATTATAAACCACATTTCCATCTTTTGAAGTTATCATAATTTTGTGCACCCATCTTAACTAAAGTTGCTTTGGTAAATACATTTGAGGAAATTTTCAAAAAATGTATGTTCTTATAAAAAAAGAGAAAAATGTTGCTTAAGTTCCATAAAGAAAAAAATTTATGAACATGAGTTCAAAATAAGTTTGAGGGTATTCCAAAGGTTCACTTAATGAAAAGGGTTGTAGTTCGATCCAAGACAAAGTTAAAGGTTAAGATTTTGAAACCGTAATGTCCCATCTCTTAAAATCCTTACCTTTGACCAGGCCCCATTACAACCTTATAAAAGACCTATTGATTTGATGATTATGTCACCTACATATGAAGCCTATAAAGATCATAAATAAGCCTTATAATTGTTTTACTTGATTGATGAGAAATTAGGTTGAATAAAGAATATTATCTGTGGCTATGACATACATACATACTATGATTCATGTTAACATATTTTGAAACTTAGTATAAATTCTCAAAATGTTTGCATATGAGTTACTTGTTAATAAAGAAAATCTATGAGCATGAATTTATTAAGACATGATTATGGGAGAAAGATTGATGTTGCTTACATTTTTAGAAAAATTTGCCTTAGTGAGACCTTGTGCTATGCATGAACATTACTCGGGACGAGCAATGATTTATGTAACACCCCAAACCCAGCCCGGACATTATGACTAGATCTAGTGTGTCACATGGAAGTTACGTTTGAAATCGGACTTATCGTTAGTAAGTTTCTTCTATTTTAAAACCCAGTGTAAGTTTTAGACACAGAACAGAATCCGGTTAAAGCCAATTTTATAAGTTGATAAGGGTTTTGAAGAGATGGTTGCCATATTTGTTGTATCCAATTATTTGAGGTTATGAAAGCTCTTATTTACTTTTGAAAACTTTACGAATGATTTTCTCGAAAGCGTTTATTATTAATTTTGAAAACTCGATTAACTACTCTATCAGTTTGAAATAATAAAATAGTTCAAACACATAAGTTAAAGTAAAATCCCCATAAAGGCCTTATTACAAAAATAATTACCAAACTGAAATTAAATAAAGTAAAATCCAAAAGTAGAATACATTTGGCTACCCCGAGTCCCTCGAAGCTCCAAATAGTCTAAGGTTGGGGGTTACCTGCATATTTAAAATAAAAGGGTGAGTTTGCGAAAACTTAGTGTGTAACCTTCCCAACCAATAACAGATCAGACTGGATCGAAGCCCTAAACAAAAATAGAGTAGGCCAGAGCCCAATATAGATACAGAATAGTTAATATGTGAAAACCCATCCTAGTCCAACCATCACACCACCCGTACCAACCCATCACACCATGTAGAAAATAACTTGACCCATCCAGCTCGCACACCAATGCACAGCTATGCTGCTAAAGTTAGATATCATGGTAGAGCCACCAGAAACAGATTACGTGGCGAAGCCACTATACAGAATCACGTGGCAGAGCCACTATTACAGAACTACCTCCATAATCATGCCCAACACCATGCAGAATAATATAGCATAATCGGATATAGCATGCATGCATGTTATCAGTCACAGATATAGTCATATATAAATATCAAACAACTTAACTTTAGGGATATAAAAGTCTTTTAGGTAGCTAGGGGTAAAATGGTAATTTTATCCCTCAGGGGGTTTTTTGGTCATTTCACTAAGATTCGGCGTCTCAGCACTTAATGCAACCTCTTAATAGGTCTAACGTCGCTCCAAGCGACTCAAAAAGTCCATATTGTCAAAACAGTGTATGTGGGCCCAGAACCCCTATTAGGCCCAGGTGGGCCTACACGCTCGTGTGGCCCACTTAGTCCAGTTTTATGTACGGCTTCACAAGCCTCATTATTCAATATACCAATGATCGCTTACCGGGTTATTTACTCATATGGGCCTAGAGGCCCATTGAGCCCATTTTGGCCCATCGGGGCCCATAACGGCTCGAGTGCCCGAAAACGCGCACAATAGCCTTTGTAGTCTATTGCCCTTGATTCGTGGGCTCGGTTTGGCCCACAAGCGTTCGCACACTCGTAAGGCCTCGATTGTCGATGTTTCGGCATTTTGACATTTCAGCTTTTACCAATCTACACTATAGTTGGGTGTGGTTACACACTTGATTACGATTCGAGTGGAATAACTTACGAACATCGCACCCCAGACGAGACTATTATAGCCAGTTCCTTGGATCGAAGGCTTGAGATTGGTTGCACTCTTCTTATCGATACACTGCGTTAACGAGATGATTTATTAGGTAAAATCGTTGTGGATAAAACGATCCCTTTTTAAAACCAAGTACAAAGGCAAAGAACATTCAGCCTCTCCAAAGGAAATTAACATCTAAAATAATAAAAAGCTAGAGAAAAGATTTGCCTACCAACACCGAGTCAGTACCTAACACCACAGAAAGAAATCGGCACTTGACAAAGTACCCAAAATCGAAATGCCCAAATCGGCCAAGGGAACATATCTCTAGAAACAAAACACCGTTTGACAGACTTGATGAGAAAGGGAAAAAGAAGATTCGGTTCAAAAAGGAAGAAAAGAAGAACAAGGCTTGGCTATTTGAGAGTATTGTGAAAGATGATATGAGAAAAGAGGGATATAAGTTTCAACCAAAGAGTAAGAAGAGGAGCAAACAAGATAGGCCAAGGTGAGAGGAAAGGGAAAAGAAGAGAAAATAGAAAAGTAGGGTTCGGCACTAGTAACTCAGTCAAATGAACAATGGAGGGGGAGAAGCATAGTAGGGTTCGGCCAATGAAGGGTATTTTAGCAAAGAAAGAAAATTAAGATTCGGCTAGAGGAAATGAAAGTAGAGAGGGAAAAGAGAAATGAGATTCGGCTTCTAATGAAATTTGTGAAAAGAAAATGGCTTTACAAGAAGAGCACTTATTGGCTAGAGAGAAAAGAGAGGAGCAAAATGAAGTTTGGCAAAGCTGCACACACCCTAAACTGATCCCGAAAAGTCCTAAAATGGCCACTTGCAACCCCACGCTTAGAAGAAAAAAACACGGGACTACCCAAAATAATGAAACCCAAAAATGATAACTAGCAAGGAATTTGGCACCTAATACTCACCAATTGCCGTTTATGCTTAGCCCCAAACCACGTAGCTGAAAATCCAACTTCTAAAACCCTATATTTGGCTAACTCCTATCCATCCCCAAATCCCTTGAAAAACTCCACAATATTCTCCACATATTTCTCTGCTTGATCTCCTCCAACATCCCACTTCAAACTCAAATCAAGCTTTGACCAATTCAAATTCTTTCTCTTCCTAAGTCAACAACCACCTCCAGTGTTTGAACTTAAATCCATCTCTTACTTATTCCATGCATCAAAATAACAACCCTTAGCTGATAATGGGATTCGAACCCCATACCTCCTTCCCTCAACATATGATGCCATCCCCCCTTATGTTGCGCCACTTTGCCACTCCATTAGAGGCTCTCTTATGTCATGAAAACCCCTAAGAATTTACTTAAGTTTTATCAGCTAGCATTCACTTTCCCCTAAGCTTAAAATTCAAAACTTTCCCAAGGGTTAGGCTTGAACCCATGTCTCCTAAAGGCCCCCCAAACACACCCAAAACATCAATTCAGCACACTCGACCATGCAACTAACAATTTATGCAATAATTCAAAAACCCTAAAATTTGGGGCGTTACAACTCCACCCTTTTAAAGAAATGTTGGCCTCGAAATTTACCTGATTAGAATAAGTGAGGGTATTGTTGTCGCTTCACCTTCTCAGGCTCCCATGTGGCTTCCTCAGTACCATGGTTACACCAAAGCAGTTTGACCAGTGGAACAGATTTCCTTCTTAGAACTTTAACATCACGATCCAAAATTTGCACTGTTTCATCCTCGAAAGTCAAATCAGGTTTAACTTCAACCTCCTTGACTGGCACTATATGTAAAGGATCAGAATGGTACCGCCTCAGCATGGAGCCATGAAAGACATTGTGAATTCGGTCTAATTCAAGAGGCAGTTCAAGCTTATACGCTATTGGACACACCTGTTTCAGTACTCGATAGGGCCCAATAAACTGAGGGCTTAGCTTGCCCTTCCGACCAAACCTTAAAATCTTCTTCGAAGGTGAAACCTTCAAAAATACCAAATCTCCTACAGAGTACTCAATCTCTTTACCCTTCAAATTGGCATATGACTTCTGCCTGTCAGATGCTTCCTTTAATCGATTCTTAATCAACTTAACTTTGATTTCTGTATCTGCAACTAACTCAGGGCCCAAAATTTGACGCTCACCCAGTTCAGTCCAACACATAGGTGTACGACACCTTCAACCATGCAACACCCCATATGGTGCCATCTGAATACTTGCTTGATAACTATTATTATATGCAAATTTCACTAGCGGCAAGTAATCTTCCCAGCTACCTCAGAAGTCAATAACACAACTATCCTTCAGTACTTGAATCACCCTTTTCGACTGTGCATCTGTCTGAAGTGAAAGGCAGTGCTAAAGTCCAACCTTGTACCCAATACTTCGTGCAACTTCTTTTAGAATTGAGACATGAACCTAGGGTGTCTGTCAGATATGATTGATATCGGCACCCCATGTAGTCTTACAATTTTAGCCATATACAACTTAGCTAACTTCTAAAGCGAATAATCAGTACGGACCGGTATAAAATGGGCAGACTTCGTCAGTCTATCTGCAATACCCCAAACTGAGTCCTTTTTAGAAGGCGTCAAGGGTAGCCCACTCACAAAATCCATGGTAACCTTTTCCCACTTCCAAAGTGGAATCTTGACCGGCTGCAGAAGCCCAGAAGACAGTTGATGCTCAGCTTTCACTTGCTGGCACGTCAGACACTTACCCACAAATTCTGTTACCTCGCGCTTAAGTCCATGCCACCAGTACAACTCACACAAATCCCGAAATAAATTATTTCCACAAGGATGCATAGCACAAGGGCTGCCATGCGCCTTCCGCAGTATTGACTGCTTCAGATCAGAGTCCTTTGGAACATAAACTCTCCCACAGAAACACAAAAATCCTTCACTGTTCAATCTGAAGTCAGAAATCTCGCCATTCTCTACTTGTCGAAACTGAAGAACTAGTGATTCATCCAATAATTGCTTCTCCCTAATTTGCTCAGTCCAAATCAGTCTTACTTGTAATTCATCCATTAAACTACCATCGTCAAAGAGACTGAGACGAGTGAACATCGCTCTCAGATCATATATAGCCCTACGGCTCAGGGCGTCTGCTACCACATTAGCCTTACCTCGGTGGTATTTAATTGAATAATCATAATCCTTAAGTAACTTTATCCACCTTCGTTGCCTAAGGTTCAATTCCTTTTGAATAAGGAGGTATTTGAGGCTTTTATGGTCCATGTAAATGATACACTTCTCCCCGTATAATAGTGCTTCTAGATATTTAGAGCGAAAACCACCGCCGCTAACTCTAAATCATGAGTAAGATAATTTATCTCGTGAGGCTTCAGTTGACGTGGTGCGTAAGCAACCACTTAGCCCTCCTGCATCAGCACGCAACCCAATCCAATGTGCGACGCATCACTATACACAGTAAAATCCTTCCTAGATTCTGGCTGTATTAGAACAGGGGCTTCAGTCAAAACCTTTTTCAGTTTCTCAAAACTCTCTTGCTGCTTTTCAGTCCAGATAAATGGTACCCCTTTTTTCCAGTAACTTAGTCAACGATGCCTCAATCACAGAAAACCCTTCCACAAAACGCCTGTAATACCCTACCAGACCTAGAAAACTTCAAATTTCTGACACTGTCCTCGGTGGTGTCCAATCCAATACTGCTTCAATTTTCTAAGGATCCACTCTCATCCCCTTGGCAGAAACAATGTGACCCCAGAATGTCACTTCCTGCAGCCAAAATTTGCACTTGCTGAATTTTGCATAAAGCTGTTTCTTCCTTAGAATCTATAGAACAGTTTAGAGATGCTCATCGTGATCCTCCTCAGTTTTTGAATACACCAAGATATCGTCTATAAAGATAACTACAAACAAATCTAGGTAGGGTTGGAATACCCGGTTCATGAGATCCATAAAGGCTGCTGGTGTATTCGTAAGTCCAAAAGGCATTACCAAGAACTCATAGTGACCATACCGCGTTCTAAATGCCGTCTTATAAATGTTTGTCTCCTTAACCTTCAATTGGTGGTATCCAGATCGAAGGTCAATCTTGGAGAATACAAAAGCTCCTCTAAGTTGATCAAAAAGGTCGTCGATCATTGGCGGGGGGTACTTGTTCTTGATAGTAAAGATATATATATGTTTATTTAGTAAAGATATATATATATATGTGTGTGCGTGTATGTGTATATATGTGTAATGTATTTAAGTGGATTGAATCGAGTTGATACATTTTAAAGAAAGTAGTTTAATCTAAGATGTGCTAGCCGAATATGTATTTTTAATAAGATGATCTTGTGTGTATTAAGTGAATATCATATAAGTATGTTTGGCTTAGTCAAATTAATAATAGTGTTGCATGCATATTTGGTTTTGAATGGTGAGTAATGAGTTACTTAATTTATAAGCTTATATTCGGCCATAAGGGTAATGACTTTATGTTTGTATGTATGTTTATTTGTTATGCAACATGTAATGCTTGGGTTTGGTTTAATATTCATTCATGCAAGGTTAGGAAAATGATATTTATTTCGCTAAGTGACAATAATGTAATCGATTTGTGGTTAATCATTTAATGCAATAATGTATTGATACATATTAAGGTATAATGTAAATTGTTAGCTATATGCATATTTATTAATATGGAATTAAAATATGTTAGACTAGACTTTCTTGAATCATTGTCGTATATGATTTTAATCAATATGTTTTTGATTTATGCTATGTTCGTTTGATAAATGCATGAATACAGTTATGGAATTAAATGTTGGTATTTTATAAGTATTTGAATTTTTTTATGACAATGAGTATATACTTCTTGTATGTATTTAAAGGTATGTTATATGTGATTTTGAGATGTGCTATTTAATCATAAAATGATTTTTAGCATATGTATATTGATTAACATATTATATATATTTTACTTATACAAAAAAATCATGTGCGCATAAATAACTATTTGAAAGTTGTGTCTTGTTCGATAATGCCTCGTAACCCTATTCTGGCGACGAATACGTATTAGGGTGTTACATTTTATTGGTATCAGAGCTACAATTTAGTCGATTTTAGGACTAACGTAGCGCGTGTGGGCCTAGCTATACATGCCATATTTTATACTGTGATAGCGTGATGACTCTTGACAATTGAAAATCTATTTTTGTATAGTAATGGATCCTCATTGAGGCGTAGCCGATGATGTAGAGATATAGTGCCTGTTCCCGCGTAAAGGACAGGGCCGGCTGATTCTAGGTTGACTTCTAGTAACCATGAGGGAGAGACTAAGCAAGCCTTCTTCCAAATGATGAATGAATAGTTTTTGGAGTTAGTGCGAACAAATCCGGCTGCACAACAACCTCCACCCCCGAATAATCCACCTTTGATACCTGCGGTAGCTCAGATGATTGATCCAATGAGATTAAATAAGCCCCCTATTAATAAAATTAGAAAATACGAGGCTGAAGAGTATAGGGCCACGGTTGACGATGATGCTGAGCGGGCTGAATTTTGGCTAGATAATATTATCCACGTATTCGATGAATTATTCTGTACACCTGTTGAGTGTTTAAAATATGCCATATCATTGCTTCGAGATTTTGCATATCACTAGTGGAATACACTAGTTTTAGTAGTTCCGAAAGAGCGGGTTACTTGGGAATTCTTTCAGTTTGAGTTTCGTAAGAAATACATTAGCCAGAGACTTATCGATAAAAAATAAAACGAGTTTCTCGAGTTGAAACAGGGTCGTGTGACCATGACAGAATATGAATGTGAGTTCATGAGGTTGAGCAAGTATGCAAGAGAATGTATCTCGACAGAAGCTAATATGTGTAAATGATTTGTTGATGGGTTGAACGAGGACATTAAACTTTTAGTTGGAATTCTCGAATTGACAGAATTTTTTGTGTTGGTTGAAAGAGCCTGTAAAGCCGAAGAGCTTAGTATAGAAAAGAAGAAAGTCGAATCAGAGGTTAGAGATGAGAGGAAAAGATCTATAAGTAAGTCGTATCAATCTTCATAAAAAAGATTTAAAGATGCACCTAGTCGTTCAAATGATTTAGTGGGACATTTGAGTAAGGATTGTGTGAAACAATACACTAATCCTAAGGTTTAAGGTACAATAGAATTGAGTGCTGGCAGTGTTAGAAACAATAAGCCTGAGTGTAGACAGTGTGGGAGACGTCATATTGGTGTATGTTGGGGTAAGTATAATGATAGAGTTTGTTACAAATGTAGCTCACGAGATCATTTTATTCGGGATTGCCCAGAGTTAGCTGAGAAAGATAATATTCAGAGTATGAGGTCGACTAACCCAGCTGCTAGAGGTAGACTACCCAGAAACTCTGGTAAGGTGAGTGGTAGCCAGAGAGGGACAACTGATACAACTATGAGATCTGAGGATAGAGCATCTACCAGAACCTATACCATTCGTGCTCACAAGGAGGCTTCATCCTAGATGTTATTACATGTACATTCACTCTCTATGATATTAGTGTAATTGTATTGATTAATCTTGGTTCGGCTCATTCTTATGTATGTGAGACGTTAGTATCCAGTAAGACTTTACCGGTAGAGTCTACTGAGTTTGCGATTAGAGTATTGAACCCCTTGGGTCGGTATGTTGTGGTTGACAAAGTGTATAAGAACTGTTCGTTGATCATTCAAAATTCATGTTTTCTGGCTGATTGATGTTATTACCATTCGGCGAGTTTGATATAATTCTGGGTATGGACTGGTTGATTTTGTATGATGCTGTTGTAAACTGCAAAAGAAAAACTATTGATTTATGGTGCCAGAATGATGAGATTATTCAGATTGAATCTAATGATCTGAATGGTTTATCGGCAGCGATATCCACGATGTTAGATCAGAAGTATATGAGAAAGAGTTGTGAAGCTTACTTTGCGTATGTGCTTGATAGTAAAGTGATTGAAAAGAAGATTGAATTAGTACCAGTTGTGTATGAGTATCTGGATGTGTTTCCTAAAGAATTGCCAGGTTTACCACCTATCCGAAAGGTAGAGTTTGGTATTGAATTAGTGCCAGGGATGACTCCAATATCGATAGCTCCGTACAGAAAGGCACCGACTGAGATGTTTCACGCGATCGAGTTTTTCTTCCTAGGGTGCACCGATTTTGTTTGTAAAAAAGAAAGACAGAACTATGAGAATGTGCATCGATTATCAATAGCTCAATAAGGTGACCATAAAGAATAAATATCTATTACCATAGATTGACAACTTGTTTGATCAGTTAAAAGGGGCTACAGTGTTTTCGAAGATAGATTTGAGATCAGGTTATTACCGGTTGCGAGTTAAGAATTTGATGTGCCGAAAATTACTTTTTGAACAAGGTATGGACATTATGAGTTTCTAGTTATGCCTTTCGGACTTATTAATGCATTTGTTGTTTTCATGGATTTGATGAACTGGATCTCCAGATAGTATTTAGATCGGTTTGTGGTTCATAAATGATATTTTGATTTATTCCCATGATGAAACCGAGCGTGCTGAACATATGAGACTTTTGTTACAGATTTTGCAAAATAAACAGTTGTATGCAAAGTTCAGTAAATGTGAGTTTTGGTTACACGAAGTCGGTTTTCTGGGACATATTGTATCAGCATCAGGTATTCAGGTTGATCCGAGTAAGATTTTGGCTATACTGGATTGGAAACCTTTGAGAAATGTTTCTAAAGTCTGAAGTTTTTTGGGACTTGCTGGTTACTACAAATGGTTCGTGAAAGGTTTCTCTATGATTGCAACCCCGATGATGAAGCTATTACAAAAAGATATTAAGTTCGAATGGTCAAAAAAGTGCCAGAAAAGTTTTGATCAGTTGAAAGCCCTTTTGACCGAAGCTCCAATGTTAGTTCAGCCAGAATCAGGTAAAGAATTTGTTATCTATAGTGATACATCTTTGAATGGTTTGAGTTGTGTTGTGATATAGGAAGGCAAAGTTGTAGCTTATGCCTTGAGACAGTTAAAGCCGCATGAAAAGAACTATCCGACACATGATTTAGAATTGGTAGCTATTGTGTTTGCATTGAAAATATGGCACCACTATCGCTTCAGTGAGAAATGTCACATTTATTTCGATCACAAAAGCTTGAAATATTAGATGACTTCGAAAGATCTGAATTTGAGACAGCGTTGATGGTTAGAGTTGCTAAAAGACTACAAGCTTGTGATAGACTATCATCCGAGAAAGGCTAATCACTGTTTGCTCTGCGTGCAATGAATGTGCATATGGCTATGTCTGATGATGGTACAATTAATGATGAGTTAAAAGTAAGACCGTTATTTATTCAGTAGATTTGCGAAGCTCAGAAAGTCGATAATGATTTAATAGCAAAGTGGGCTTAATGTGATTTGAATGTTGATTTAGAGTTCCGAGTTGATGTTGCTGCTTGTCTGAGATTTAGAGATAGAATATGTGTTCCGAGAAATCCAGAGTTGATTCAGGTGATTTTGAATGAAGCTCATAATAGTCAATTATATGTTCACTCGGGTAGTACGAAAATGTATAATGATATGAAACAGCTTTACTAGTGGCACAGTATGAAATGAGACATTTTTGACTTTGTTTCGAGCTTCAGATCGTCAGAAATCATATGTGGATTTGAAACATAAAGATATGGAGTTTAAATCGGGGACAAAGTATTTTTGAAAGTCTCACCATGGAAGAAAATTCTCAGATTCGATCGTAAAGGCAAATTGAGTCCAAGATTTATTGGGTCGTATGATATTATAGAGCGTATTGGGCCGGTTGCTTATTGATTGTTATTGCCACCTGAGTTGAAAAAGATTCATAATGTATTCCATGTTTTGATGCTTCGTCGATATCGATCTGATCCTTCGCATGTGATTACTCCGTCTAAAATTGAGATTCAGTCTAATTTGACATATGAGGAAGAACCGATTCGTATTCTGGCTCGTGAATTTAAAGAATTGTGAAATAAGAAAATTCTGTTAGTAAAAGTACTGTGGCATTGACATGGAATGGAAGAGGCCACTTGGGAGCTAGAGGATGCAATGAAAGAATGATATCCAAACCTATTCATTGGTAAGATTTTCGGGGACGAAAATCCCTAAGGGGAGAGTTGTAACACCCCGATTTAGACCCTATTCGAAACAGTGGTTTCGAGACCACAAATCTGAGTCAGAAAAATATTTTAAAATTACTTTCTGTGTTTATTATGTGTGAATTTATGTGTGTGAAATTTTCGTGTTTGAATTTTAGTGTGTGAGTGCCCGATTTAATAAAAGGGCTTAATCGCTTAAAATGAAAAGTTAATAGTTAAATGTGAAAGTGCCTAATTGAATTTTTCTTATTAATATGAAGCACTTATAATGCAAATAGGCCATAACTAAATGAGTTGGACGGTTAAAGGCATGGTTTATAATGGTTTATTATTTTATAACAAAGGTTAAACTTGTAAAATGTTAAATAATATATATGTTAAATAAAACATAAAACTTAAAAAGCCATGTTGTTCATCTTTTCCCATGACCGAATGTGGTAAAAGAAAAGAAATAAAGCTTTCAAAGTTTCGGCCAAGGTTTTGCTTGATTAAGGTATGTAACTAGCTCGATTTTTGATAATTTTTACGTTTTTGAGATCGTTGCTATGAAATTTACAAAGCCCATGCCTTAATTTTTTATTTTGATGAATATTTTGAGTTATGTCATTGATGAATTTATGAGCTTTGTGATGTTAGATGATGAATTATGAAAGATATGTTTTGTATTGGAATTTTTGATGAATTTGAGTAATTAGGGCTAAATTGTAAAAATAATAAATTGAGAGGCTAAAATGTGAAATAAATGAAACGTATGGACTTGTATGAACATGAGGAAGATTCGGCCTAAGCATGATGTATTCAAATTTTGCATGTTTTGTGTTTTGTGCAATTTGGATTAAACTGTAAAAAGTGTGAAATGTCAGGGGCAAAATAGTAATTTTCCCATTTATCTGTTTTTGGACTAAATTGAATGAAATTATTTTTGAATGAGTTTAATTTGAATATGTTAGATCAAGAACCAAAGAAATTAGATTTGGATCGGGGAAAAACCAAAGTTGTCGAATAATCGTCCCGTTCTGATTATCGTTGTCCGAGGTAAGTTTATAAGCAAATAGACATTGTCAAATTTAAATAAATATGAGTTATATATGCTGAAATGAAATATGTGAAAATATATATATGGTAGCCGAATGTGTATATGCTTGGGAAGCATGAATAGATGTGAATGTGATTTGTTGATATTTAGCACTGAGTGTGCGAGTATAAAATAGCTACAGCTATACGAATGGCACTAAGTGTCCAAAACTCACACGATGGTGATTAAATAACAGGCACTAAGTGTGCAATATCAAGACCAATTTGGTTTAATGCAAGGGCACTAAGTGTGTGATTTCATTATAGCTTCGGCTAATTATTTAGTACTAAGTGTGCGAATCCATTGAGTAATTCAATGTGATCGAACGAGTTAATTCATCGAGTTTTAAGGAGGTAAATGTGATATATAAGTACGTGATAGTACAGGTGTAGCACCCCTTACCCTATCCGATGTCGGGATAGGTTACGAGGCGTTACCTTACTAAATCACATGCAAACATTCAACTCATCCTCATTGAAACGCGTACCAATTTAAAACTTTTTCAAATATTGTCTTACAGACTTTCAAATAGGCCTACGAAGCAAAAAACGTGGTTTAGAAACAACCCAAAACCATTTCGGGCACTTAAGAAAATTTCTTCAAAAACTAGTAAAAATAAGGCACGCGCCCGGTGGAAGTACCTAAGGACACGCCCGTGCCCCTTGTCCGTGCAGATTTATTTTCTAACATCAAACCTACAGAGGTTTTCACATGGCTTGGCACACGCCCGTGTGCCCAGCCCGTGTCCCTCACACGTGATTTCACCGGCAGATATAGAGATATGTCTGGATATGACATATGGTGAAGAGCCCGTTAAGATTTTGGCTCGAGAGGTCAAGAAATTAAGGAACAAAAGCATAGCAATTGTGAAAGTATTATGGCATAGGCATTAAGTCGAGGAAGCTACATGGGAACCCGAGGAGACTATGAGAGATCAGTACCCAAACCTCTTCAACGGTAAGATTTTCAGGGACGAAAATCCCTAAGGGGGAGAATTGTAACGACCCGAAATTGGGCCTAATCGGAATAGTGATTTTTAGAATCACTTAACTGAAGTTAGAGAAAATTATTTTAGCATTATTTTATGTGTTATAGTATTTTTATAAGGGCGCATGAAATTTTTGGTGAATTAAATTACGCGACTGAAGGCTTAATCGCGAAAAAAGACTAAATCACATAAAAGAAAAAGTTGTGTTTTATTAGCAATTGGTGTCATATAGCTAGAGAATTAAAATTTAGGGGTTTTAATGGGCAAATAGACTCCTTCCTATTAGTGTGGCCGACCATGAGAAGTTAAGGGAGGCAAAATGATGAGAAAAGTCAAAGATTAGGTAGTTTAGGTGCCTAATTGATAAAATAATGCCAAAAATTTCTTAGCCTTGATTTTTCTTATTTCTTTCTTCTTCTTGCCGAAAATATCAGCCATTAGAGGGGTTTTGAAGCTCCAAAATTTGCAGCAACATTTAGCACTCAAAAGGAAGTGATTTTTGAAGCATTCCTTAAATATCTTTGCATTTTTTGAACCCTTGTAACATGAGCTACCTTTTGAGGGGTGTATTTTGCAAAATGGTTGAAAGTTTAGAATGTTTCCATGAATATATAAATGTCATTTGCTGGGTTTTTATAGAAGAATATGAATTCTAGTTGTCAAATAAACAACTTTTGTGAAAGGGTGTTTAGAAAAAACACATAAAATGGACTAGTTTGTAAAGTTGATAAGTTGATGTTATTTGTGTGAAATATTAGGAATTTTGTGCTGCCATAAGAGTGAAAAGAGTTTGTTTAGGTTTGGTGAATATGGAAATTCGATAAAAATCAATTTCTGAGCCTAGGGGCAAAATGGTCATTTTGCGAAAATTTTGATTTGACTTGTTAGATTGAATTGGTGATTAAAGTAGTGAATTTTTATTGTTATAGATCAAGATTTACCAAATCTAAACCTAGACCGGAGGAAGGCCAAGCAAATCGACTAACTCGAGTAGTCACATCCATTTTGTATATATCGAGGTAAGTTATGGTAAATAATGCAACATTATTAATTGTATGCATGAAATCCTTGTTTTGTTATAAGATATTGCATAGTGAAAAGAATTATGTATGAAAATGTTTATTCGAGCATAAATTCTTGAATAATGATTTTTTATTCATGAAATGATGAGAACACGCGTAATAGAGCATGGTTGAACAATTGGAATAGAATTGGATATTCATGCCATCACATTGGGTAATGTGTGTGCTAGTGTAAGACATGTCTGGGACATGCATCGATCGTATTATGAGAGCCAGTGTAAGACATGTCTGGGACATGCATCAGCCTTAGGATATACAAGTTAGTGTAAGACTTGTCTAGGACATGGCGTCAGCTTGTTATGTGTCAGTGTAAGACCTATCTAGGACATGGCATCAACATCAATAGATGAGAGCTAGTGTAAGACCTGTCTGGGACATGGCATTGGCTCGATACCCTACGTTGTAGGCTTAATGAATATCTTTTCATATTCAAAATAGTTCAACGAGAAAAATTCAGAGTCAATGCTGTTGTGAGATATTGTGATGACCTTTGCAAGTGGTGCAGGTGCCTAAGTGTAATCTATGAAATGTGAGCTCACTAACATGTTGTGTAATTAGAAATGGGCAAAAACGAGTAAGTCAAGTTGTGCTCGTTCGTTATATCTTGCATAGATCATGATGTGTTGAGAGTACGACTTAAAAAGATAGTTATGTTGTTTTTTATTTACTTATGACTTATTAAGCTTTATGCTTACCCCATTCCTTTCCATTTTCCCTTATAGTGCTGCCTAAGTAATTCGAGGATCTAAGGACGTTGGAGGCATGGTTCACACTATCGACTGGGGCAATCAATATAGTTAGTTAGTTTTTGTGTCTGAGTAATGGCATGTATAGGCTAATTGGTCATTTTGGTACAAGTTACTCTAGTTAGCCAATTATGTTGGCCATTTATATTAAAAAGTTTATTTTGTAAATGGTCATTGGAATTGGCCAAAGTATTCTAGTTATCTCAGTGAAAGGAGAATGAAATTCATAGGAATTGTGGATGCTTGCATAGGTTATTTATGCATGTACAACAAGTATGTTATGGTTGTTGGATATGTGTTTGATCTTACTTTAGGGTAGCAAAGAGGCTTGGTAAATAGCCTATTTTTGTCCACACGGGCGTGTGCCTACGCCGTGTGTGACACATTATCCACCCACGGGCGTGTGATCAGGTCGTGTGTCCCCTGCACCTTAGGTTGATAATTAAATGTTCATCAATGTTCCACACGGGCATGAGACACGGCCGTGTGTCTCAACCGTGTAGAGGATACAGCCAGCACACGGGCATGTGCCACGACTATGTGAATGATGACGTCAGAAACAGAATGTCAAGGTTTTTGCACACGGGCTTCAACATGGGCATGCCAAGGCCATATGAGGGACACGGGCTGGGCACATGAGCGTGTGCTAGGCCGTGTGAAAACCTCTATAGGTTCGATATTAGAAAATAAATCTACACAAACAAGGGGCACGGGCGTGTCCCTGGGTATTTAGGCCGTGTGAACCACACGGGCCAACAGCACGACCATGTCTAGAGGCCACACAGGCGTGTTGCCCTTCCACATGGGCGTGTGCCCTGTTTTTACTAGTTTTTGAAGAAATTTTCTTAAGTGCCCAAAATGGTTCCAGGTTGTTTCTAAAACACGTTTTTGGCTTCGTAGGCCCATGTGAAGGTCTACAAGAAAATATTTGAAAAAGTTTTAAATTGGGATGCATTTCAATGAGGATGAGTTGAATGTTTGCATGTGATTTAGTAAGGTAATGCCTCGTACCCTATCCCGGCGTCGGATATAGGTAAGGGTGTTACATTTAGTGGTATTAGAGTAAGGTTTAGTCAATTCTAGGACTAACCAAAAATGCGTATGAGTCTAGCTATACATGCCATTATTGTTTGATGATAGTGTGACGACTCGTGACGATTTTTCTTATAGTAATAGATCCCGATCAGCCTATGGCAGATGATGTAGAGAGTAACGTACTGGCTCTGGCTGAAGGGACCGCGCCAGTCAAAACTGGGCCCGTGACGATGAGTCAGGGTGAAAGGGCTAGAGAAGCCTACCTCCAAATGATGGATGCTTGGTATACGGAGTACGTTCGAGCCAATCCGAACACTCCACCTCCCCCACCTCCTCTAATTTATCAGCATGCCTCGGTAGCTCCTCAAGGAGTAGAAATGAGTAGGAGAGATAAGCCTCCGGTAGACCGACTTAGAAAACATGGGACGGAGGAATTTCGGGTAAATAAAGATGACGACCTGGAGAGAGCCGAGTTCTGGTTGGAGAACACCATCAGAGTGTTCGATGAACTATCTTGCACACGTGAAGGGTGCATGAAATGTGTGGTATCATTACTTTGAGATTTGGCCTACCAGTGGTGGAACACTCTCGTGTTAGTGGTACCAAAAGAGAGGGTGACTTGGGATTTCTTCTTGGAGGAATTCCGTAAGAAGTATATTAGCCAGAGATTCATTGACCAAAAGAGGAAGGAGTTTATAGAACTTAAGCAAGGCCGAATGACAGTCATGGAATATGAACGTGAGTTCGTGAGATTCAGCAAGTATGCACGGGAGTATGTGTCTTCCGAAGCTATTATGTGTAAGTGGTTTGAAGACGGTTTGAATGAGGACATCAGATTATTGGTGGGTATTTTGGAGATCCAAGAATTCGTGGTGCTCGTTCAGAAAGCGTGCAAGGCTGAGGAGTTGACCAAGGAGAAAAGAAAGGCCGATGTGGAATCTCATGACTCAAAGAAAAGACAGATGAGGAAATCACATCAATCTTCATCCAAGAGATCGAGAGAGTTTGCTACCCGATCCAATACTTCAGTGGGATTCTCAGGTAAGAACAAGAGTAAGCAATATGTGACGTCCAAGGCTCAAACTACCTCAGTGGCAAGTGTGGGTAGTGCTCAGACGGGTAAGGGGTGTTACAACAGGTATGTACAAAACCTATGTAGTTGATGATATTGAGTTTAAACCTATGTGATTGATATTAATACATGAGAAATAGATGAAAGAGTGTAAGAATGAAGGATGAAATGAGTTGATTTGAAAATATGATATGAATTATACATGTTATAATATTAAATATATTTATATTTGAATGCAAATATATTCGGCTTAATGATTTATGTATGATATATATATTGAAGTGTGAATTTTATATTTGTACGAAAGTTTATATGTGCATTTAACTATATGGTATTTAAATGTGAATGTAGGTATAATGAAATGTGAATTATATATATATGCATATATGAAAGTATACATACGGCCAAAAGAGGTATTTATAATGTTGAATAAAAAAGATAATGATACTAATGAATAAACATGTATTCGACCAAGATATAATTTATGCATAGTTATATGTTTGATATATGAATTTTGCAAGCTTAAAAAATGTATATGTGAATATGATAGCATGATTTGGTTTTGTCTTATTAAACTATTAATGTCATTAAATTGTTTATTTGCTTATGACTTACTAAGTTGTGGAAGCTTATTATGTGTATGTTTGCTCCCTGTTTTATAGATTTTGGAAGCTAGTTACAAGCTCGAGGATCATTAGAGAAGTCTATCTCACTATCGACTGTTTCGGTATTTTATAAAGTTGAAATTAAACCTATGGCATGTATAGGCTAGTTTGTGTTTATGTTTGATTTTGGGGTTTGTAAACATGAGCCATGCGAAAATGGCTATAAATGATGTCTAAGCTTAAGTGTTTTGATCATGTTATGGTTATATGATGTGCATGATATGTGTGTTTATGGTTTTGATGATGTGTGTTTGATATAATTTGGTAGTCTTTGAGTTTGATTATATTGAGTTTGGTTGCTGCTTATTTTGGTAAAAATGTTAATGATGTATGTGCTTGATGGGTGTCTTTGATTATGTGTTGATATTTAAGTAATGTTTATAAATCATTTGATATTTGGCAATGAAAATTGAATCAAGTTTTTGTGTAATGTGTGGGTAGAATTTTGATTATATGGTATTAATATGCGGTTTAGTTAAATAAATAGTACGCAAATTCTACTAGTGGCTAAGTCATGGCTATTTGAGTTATGTGTTATAAGTATTTGATTTGATTAATTGTTTTATACTTTATGAATCGGATATGTGGAATTAAAATGTTTAGATTTATTTGGCCATGATTAAATCTCTTTTGAAAATGAGTTAGGTTTTAATTATTTAGTAAAGATATATATATGTGTGTATATATATGTGTAATGTATTTAAGTGGATTGAATTGAGTTGATACATTTTAAAGAAAGTAGTTTAAGCTATGATGTGCTAGCCGAATATGTATTTGTAATAAGATGATCTTGTGTGTATTAAATGAATATCATATAAGTATGTTTGACTTAGTCAAATTAATAATAGTGTTGCATGCATATCTAGTTTTGAATGGTGAGTAATGAGTTACTTAATTTATAAGCTTATATTTGGCCATAAAGGTAATGACTTTATGGTTGTATATATGTTTATTTGTTATGCAACATGTAATGCGTAGGTTTGGTTTAATATTCATTCATGCAAGGTTAGGAATATTATATTTATTTTGCTAAGTGACAATAATGTAATCAATTTGTGGTTAATCATTTAATGCAACAATGTATTAATACATATTAAGGTATAATGTAAATTGTTAGCTATATGCATATTTATTTATATGAAATTAAAATATGTTAGACTAGACTTTCATGAATCATTGCCATATATGATTTTAATCAATATGTTTTTTTATTTATGCTATGTTTGTTTGATAAATGCATGAATACAATTATGGAATTAAATGTTGGTATTTTATAAGTATTCGAATTTTCTTATGACAATGAGTATATAATTCTTGTATGTATTTAAAAGTATGTTATATGTGATTTTGAGATGTGTTATTTAATCGTAAAATGATTTTTAGCATGTGTATATTGATTAATATATTATATATATTTTACTTATACAAAAAAATCATGTGCGCATAAATAATTGTTTGAAAGTTGTGTCTTGTTTGGTAATGCCTCGTAACGCCATTCTGGCGGCGGATACGGGTTAGGCGTGTTACATGGACACGGCCGTGTGTTCGACGAGCAAGGCTGTGCGCGCGTGACATGGGCGCACGACACTGCCGTGTGATGGCCGTCGAGGCCGTGTGTGAGACACGGGCTCGACTAATTGGGCCGTGTGGGCCACACGGGCGTGTGGGCTCACACGGATGAACCGTACCGACACGTGGAATTCTGGGCCAGGCCATGCGGTCCACACGGCCAAGGCCAATCTGGGCCATGTGGGCCACACAGGTAGCCCAACACGAGCGTGTGGGCCCATTTTACTGATTTGTTTGAAAAGGTTGTACGGGTTGCTTGAGACGGCTGTAGACCTACTATAGGGTCGGTAAGCCACACTTAGACCTCTAAATGCATGAAATGAATGCATTATTGATAGATGATATTGAGCATGATTTAATTGCACTAAACTACTACTGTATGTACTGATATTATGACATGGCGTGTATAATTGTATGATGCATTGTATGGGGTTGGGATAATATCGTTGGAGGAAGTATACTGTACTGGCAACTCTGCTGCAAATCATTGATGGCTTTAAGCCTACTATTATACTGGCAGCTCTGTTGCAAATACTGTTTAGTGCCACAACCGGTGCTAATTTGTAAGTGTAGGGATGGGTGGGTGATTTATTCCCCACAAGAGTGCAGGGTTGGACAGGAGATGTGGTATAGTGGATGGTTGGGTAAGACTCACATACTGTACACTGCATTACTAAGTTTTGATACTGTTGTGGGCTAAGGCCCTACTGATACTGCTATTGTTACTGTCACTGTTATTGAACTGTAATGGGCTAACGCCTTATTGCTTACTGTACTGAGATGGGCTAAAGCCCAAACTGATACTATTACTGAAAAGGGCTTAGGCCCAACCTATTACTATTTGCATTCTGTTTGCATGGCTACATGGGGATTACACACTGAGTTTTCATAAACTCATCCCTTTGTTTTTACTCTATAGGTAATCCCTAGTCTTAGGCAAACCGGTGCAGCGAGGGACTCTGTGGTGGCCACACGACCGCAATTATTATCGTACTAGACTACGTTTTATTTTATCTATTATCATTTGGGTATTTTTATTGTAATATGGCCATTATGATTTTTTCTTGATTTAGGATTTACTTTTCGTTGATTTGATTTATAACTGCTAGTGATAGGAAACCGCTGGTTTTCAAAAGAAACAACCATTTTATCAAACCAATGCAATCGTATTTTGTTCCGGAGCTTTCGCAAAGTAAAATGTTTTGAAACTTATTATAAATTAACAATGTCTTGAAAATGGATAACGTTTTTGAAACAACCTAAGCTAACGAATAATTTCTAAAACAAAGAAATGGGCTTTTGCAGTGACTTAGTTTTTAAAAGCACTACCATGTGGCATCGCCAGATTCGGCCATAACGTCTAGGCCAGGTTTGGGGTGTTACATCACATTAAGGATCACTGCATTTAGATTAATTTTACATAATTCTAGTCAACACTTCCAAATCAAATTGTGTTTTTATTTACCAAGTTGTTAATATAATTTTAGAATTAAGCGACTTAGCACGAATACAATCCTTGTGGAGATGATAACTCGATACTTACTTATCACTTGATAACGACTGTGTACACTTGCACAAACCCCAGTGCTACATCTATCAATCAAATAAAGAACAACCCAATTCCTTAACAAATCCAGCAACCAAATTAACAAAGGAAGGAGAGGAAAGAACAAAAAAAAAGGAAAGAAAAATGATGGTAACGGAAGAAAATGAAAGAAAAACTTTGAAATGGAAAAAAAATTAAAAGGAGGAATTTTGGGAAAACAAAATCAATTAATAATTCAAAAATAAGATTAATTTCACAAAATAGTAAAACATTTCTTTATCACTTATGTACGGACTCAAACATAAGACCAAAGGGTATATATAAGCTTAACCATTGAGCCAGCAGGTTCATTCTTGACATAAACTTACACGAAATTAAACTTAAGTTGAACATTCCCAGATAAAGATTAAACCTAAAGAATAACAAAATTTTCCAGTACTAAGACCTAAACCCACGGCCTCAAACACACAAACAAGACACTTAACCACTGAAGCAGATAATTATTGATAGAGTTTAACAAACAAAAGCTTAAATTTTGGGGACTTACATCAAATCATTCCATTTTGATGGTAATATATCATAATGACAACTCTCGAATATGCAAGATCAATATGAAAATAACATGGGAGAATCAACATGGGCTTGCTTTTTTAGGTTAATACTTTGGTGCATCCAGAAAAATCGAAACTTGTTCATCTTTCAAGGAAAATCTATGGATCCGAAGGAAATAATTAAGGTTTCTTGCAACTAGGTGAAACAATATTCTTTAGTTCACAAATAAACTTTGGTGATGGAACCATTACAGACTTTTAAACATTCAAATTCAGGTATGTGTCTTTTCCTAAATACTAATGGTGTTGTACAATCTATTTCTGGTTTCTTTGCTGTAGGTGAAGTAATACGTGATGGGAAAGGAAACTGGATCTTGAGTTAAAATTGCTTCTTTGAGAAAGTGTTCGGTCTTTGTTGCTAAGCTTTGGGGCATATTGGATGGTCTACTTTTACTTCAAAAACAAGGGTACGATGAGATCATCATCCAAATTGATAATCTCGAAGTCATTGTAGCTATTAGCAATAGCAAACTTGAAGAATCAAAGTCTACTCTAGTCAAACGGATTTAGTAGATTCTATCAAATGAAGAGAAGTGGTTCTTGATTGCAGATGCATTAGCAAAGATGGCTCACTTGAATGATGAAGTTTTGCACATGTTTGATGATCCCCATATGGAGATTCAAGAAGTCCTAAAAGAAGGAAACACTAGAGGCAATTTATCTATGAATGTCTATAAATGTCTATGAAATCTTTCATTTAAATCACCAAAAAAATGATAAATTTAATTATTAATTCTAATACTATAAGGTGTTTACAATAATAATAAATTAATGTTTAAAGAAGTAATTAAGATTACGACTTTTATTTACACAACAAACTTAATTAAGAGGAGTATACATAAATATTAGTAAAATTTATAGTAAATATTGTTTGAAACAAGTAAATTTATGGCATTAGTTAGTCAAATGGTTGTTTTTGAGGTAATATAGTAACATGTTACAATCTTTGAGGTGTTGAATTAACATTGTTTGCTTTGATTGCATGTATTAAATTGAAAGTAATTATTTTGATTAAAAGGGAATTAAATTGATCGGCAAACCAATATATTAAAAAGTGATATTATAAATTTGGGAAATTTTATTAGTAATAATGCTATTCAATGATAAAAAAATATTATAATTGTTGTGTTTGTAATTATAATTATGCACATTAAGTTAAAATTAAAAGTATTTTGATAAAACTTATTCAAATAATACTAGGATAAACTCGTGTGTGTAACAAACAAGAATAATAATGAAGAAATTGGAAAGATCGAACACACAAATTTTACGTGATAAAAGTCCTCCAAAGAGGATAAAAAACTAAGGGAAAAGGAGATTTCACTAATAAGAGAAAGTACAAGATGGAAAGAGCCAAAACAAAGAAAACTCAATAGAAAAACCCTTTCAAACTGAAGCACGTAATTCTCTCTTAATTTTGTTATTTTCTATTGTGTAAACCTAGGGTAACTAAGGCCTATTTATAGGCTAAAATTCGTAGCTTTTATGACTAGAATATACCTAGGTTAATCAGAGTTTAAGTGGGAAACCAAAATAAAGTTTAATTGAGAGAAGAAAACCGAGAAACATGAGGAACACGTTGCCACGTCGTGACGTGGCATTTATGTCTTCGTGATGATGAGGCGTTGTGTTGTTAGGACAAAGGCTTTCTTGTCATGGTGACGTCGTGTAACACCCTATACCCGACCCAATTTACCGAACCTGGATATGCGATGGCACAATACTTAAAATATTTAACAAAAATTTTACAACTGGCGAAAACCATACTGAACATACCGCTTAATTTTTTATATTATTTTCTAAGTTAAAAGATTTTGAAGGAAACATTTATTAATTACAATAGATTCTCAAAAGTAATATAAGACATTACAACCTAAACCTTTACTAAACCAGATTTAATCATGACGTAGAATACTAATAGCCATATTCTCAAGAGTGTCCTTTTGTATGCATAACATCGCTCTTTGAACCACCATCTTGGCGCATTCCTGGCTTGGTCCCTCCTGGCATACTGGTTCAATTCCCAGAATCCCGCATTACAAATTGACACCCGTAAGTTCAACGGAACTTAGTGAGTCTCAACCAATATTACCTTTAAACGTTGTTATTGAATTCCTCGACTTGATGGTTCTAGACATCCTTTTAGCCTTTGGCAAATGCTTTTTTGGTTCCTGGCGGATAACTACATGCCATCCTTTGCACTTGACCCTCTTATGCACATTCTGCTTGATTGGCGAGACTTCACACCTTATTGTGGATCCTATTTCAGACCCCAGTTTAGGTAGGTTTAAGGATAAGGCGTATAGTAGTGAAAGAACCTGTGTTTGGCAGATTGTAATTCTCTCATTTGTTTCTTCTAGTGTATACATGTGGGTGTATAGTATACACTGAGTAATTAAGTGGAAATTTTATTTTAGATTATTCTGAGTAGCCAAAGGGTAAAGGTTTTAATTGGACAAAAAGGCAAATTACAGTATGATTTATCGCCAAATGTATAATACACCCAATTTGTCTTAGTATTGTTCTCGTTGGGTTGTGAAGTGATTGGTTAGGAAGCAACTGAATTGACAGTCTTAATATTTATTATGCAGGATTTTCATTTATATTTCTGTTGGAGTCTATAGGCCACTAAGAAAGACAAACTCTGAATTTAAGTGATAATTGTTGATTTTCTATAAGGAAGATTGGATTATATATATGAGTGAGAGAAGGGTTCTGAAAAAAGTTTTTCTTTTGGATTCTAAATGTTACTTGGAAACACTAAAATATATAAAATTTTTCAACACCTTTTGAGCACTAATTCTTGCAATTTCTAAGTAATTTTTGTCGAATTTTATACTTTTATTATAAAACGAGTAATTTAAGATTAGTTTATAAAACATATTAAATTTTAATTATTTTTTTAATAATTTTGTACAATTTGATCTATTTTCGACAATTTTGCACAAAGGGTGAAAATCGGCTCAACAGTCACCTTGAGAAGATTGGACTATCGAAGCACTTTCCATGTCAATTGACCCAAGAGTATGGGTGATTATTTTCCAGCAATGACGGCCCAAATTATATTCCTTGAACACATTTAATAATTATTTTTGATCCAACATAAATTGTGTTAAAATTTAATTATAGCCTGATGAAGAGAAATGAGCCCAAATGTGCTAAGTGAAGAGGACTGATCCAACAAGGAAATGGTAGCCCAAACCGTCCAAATTAGCTGACCCAATTAGTTTATTTTAGCTGATTTTTAAAATTTCAAATTAGCCCTTGAACTAGCCTTTGAAATTTTCCTAAATGTCATTCAAACTCCTCCCCTTTTCATGCATTCTATTTTTTAGCCACAAACTAAAAATAACAAATTCAAACTCAACCACTCCTTCCACTAGCATGGCCGGCCATAGGATGAGGGATTGACTGCTATTTTTAGATAATTTTAGCTATCATCTCCCACTATAAAAAGCCCCATTCACTTCCTCATTTTTCATCCCTCACTTGACACATCTCACACATACACATTTTCTCTCATCTTTCTTTTTCTTTTCCCTTCTAGTTGCTTTCCATATTCTTTCTTCCCTTGTCGAATTCCCATCTTGAAAAAGAGCTAGCATACCCATTGGGGAAGCATCAATCAATTTTTTGTGAAGGCCTTGGATCAACAGAACGAGTAAAGAAGAGAGGAGCGCACAAATCCAGCTTCGGAAGATCACTGAGATTTGTTTTTCTAGTTCCCTTCTCTTAATCTTTTCAGTTTATGTTGAGATTATGAGCATGAATATTTTTTATGTTGATGTTTTAGCATTAAGTAAAATGATTTAAATTTCATCCATGCTAGATTAATTGCATTCTGTCCACTTGAATTATTAAAAATGTGTTTGTGTTGTTATTAGGCCTTGGTAAATTGTTCAATTAAATAAAACCATGTCTATTTTATGCTTGCATTTTAATTGTAAGGTAACAATTGAATTAATTATTAAAAAGATTTAAATTATAAGTAATTGACACAATATTTAATTGGTGCATGTTTAATCTTCTAAGGTAGTTGATGGTTAAATTAGCGATGGTATTAAACAATACTTTAGCCTTGCATAACTTGTAAGATTATTGTGATTAAATTATTTTAATATAGGAATATATTGTTACCTCACTTTATCTTATACTTGCTTATAAAAATATGTTTAAGAAATTAATGGATTTAGTAAGTATGTGCATTAGTTAAAAGGATACCAAGTTGTCGTGAAATTATTCGTAACAACATAAACATAGTTTTCATTATTCTAAGTTAAATAATTAAATTGATTTAACGCATTTATGTCATATTGATTAAACCTTAGAAATTGTGTATTGAAATTTTATTTTCTTAGTTAATAACTTAGTTAAATTAATTTTTTTTTTAGATCACCTTTTCAAAACAACATATTTTTTCATCACCAATTTGTTTAATTTTACATTTCATAAATTTCTGTTTGCCCAATTACTATGGGTACATAACTCGACATTACTTGTCACTTTATTACTTGTTAACAATTGTGTACACTTGCACATATTCACCATTCCAAGTTTTTGGCTCTGTTACTAGAGACTATTTTAAAAGACATTATTTGTGAAATTATTATTTTTGCATTTTGGTTTATTTTTCTTTTGAATTTTAATTTAATTATTATTGTGTTAATTTCATGTGTTTATGAGCATTGACTGTATTATTGACTTGCTTCTAGTAGATCCTGAAATTGAAAGGACATTTAGAAAAAGGAGAAGACCAACAACTAAGAAAAGAACAAAAGAGATGAACCTTGAGAACCAAAACCAAGGAAATGAAGCAAATTATGCTCAAAATTATATCCTTGTTGCTGATGATAGGGATTGAGCCTTGAGATATGTTGTGCCACTTTTTCATGAGCTTAATCAGGGAATTAGAAGGCCTGAAATCGAGGCACAATAATTTGAGCTGAAGGCAATTATGTTCTAGATGCTTTAGGGAGTGAGCCAGATTAGTGGAATGCCTACTGAAGATCCTCACCTTCACCTTAGATTGTTTATGGAGGTGAGTGATTCTTTCAAAATGGCTAGAGTTACCAAATATGCACTAAGGCTAAAGTTGTTCCTATATTGACTAAGGGACAAAGCTCGAGCTTGGTTAAACTCTTTGCAACCCGATCCAATTTCTACATGGCAAGATTTGGCACAACACTTCCTAATGAAGTACTTTCCACCTAGCAAGACTGCTAAGTTACGAATCGAGATCACTACCTTCCAATAAGTGGATGACGAGTCCTTGTATAAGGCATGAGAGAGATTCAAAGAATTACTACGAAAATGACCTCATCATGGAATCCCACATTGCATCCAATTACAGAAATTATACAATGGTCTCAACGCACACACAATGTAATGACCCAAATTCATGGGCACTTGAAAAGTAAACTATAGGGCCTCCGTCTTAGTAAAATGAGTCCGTAAATATTTATTAAAAATATTACGAAGTTTGTTATGAGTCTAATTAGGTTTTGGAAAAAAAGGTGAATTTAATTTAATTAGAAGTAGTTAGTAAAAAGGGTTAAATTGAATAGGGTGTAAAAGTTTAATTATAGAGTAGTGAAAAGTCAAAGCACTTAAATAATAATTAAACCATAAAAGTGACATGTGTGTGGTAATAATGAAAGACATGTGTATTATTAATGTATATGTACACTTGTAAATTAATTATGTATTTACTTATTAATTAAGAAACTAAAATAAATAAAATTAAGATAAATGTATGGTTGTGATAAAATATAAGTGTATCAATTAAATATATACACTTGTATTATAATTAAAAGATATTTTTATTAATTATTATATTATATTATAGTTAATAAAAGTAAATAAAAGAAAATAAAACAAAGAAAAACAAAAGAAAAGTAATAGAAAGAAGCAACGAAATTGGGAAAGAAAAAGAGAAAGAAAAGAGAAAAGAGAAAACTAAGGATTTGAAGCTTGGAATTTAATTGGTAAGTTAAATTAAGCCCTTTTCTTTTAATTTTGATGTTTTAGAAGCTTTAGAACAAAGTTTTGATGAAATTAAGTTGAGGTTTTGAAAGTTTTAAGGTTTTTGAACATAGTTCATGTTGAACAAAATGATGAATTGGGGGTTTAATTGAATGAATTTCAAGTTAGAATTGATAAAGGGATTAAATTGTAAAAGAAGCTATAAGTTTTGTGTTTGAGGGACTAAGTTGAAACAAATTTTAAATTAGGGTTTTATTAGGAACATTAGAGAGTTAAGTAGAATATGGAAGGAAATTGCTTAGAAATGAAGTATGAATTGAATTAAGAAAGTAAATGAGTTAATTAGGATTAAATTGAAATTAGGGTATAAATTGGATAGAAATTTAATTATTATTATTAATTAGTGTTGTAATTAATAGTGTAAATTATTATTTTCACAGCTAGCAAAGAACCCGAGGCATCAGCTTAGAAAGGAAAAGAAAAAGTTATTGAGGAGTAGATACGAACAAAATTCGGTTTGTATTACTATAACTCAAATTAATTTATATTAAATGTTAGATTTTAATATACGTGTATGCCAAGAAAAATGTAAGGTAAGTATAATTTTTGATATGAGTAGGAATTGAAATGAGCAATGAATGATATTTGCAATTAGTATGTGAAATGTGTATTGATTCGAAAATGAGAAAGTGTATTTGAAATGAAAAATGATTGAGTTGGAAAATATATGAGAAATTGTGATCAAAGTGGAATTGATGTGGATATTGATTGATATAGAGACAGTAATTCTGATACCCTATTAACTAGTCGGGCTAAGTCGGATATAGTTCACATGCCATAGGATTGGAAGAGTTCAAGGATACTTCAACTACGAGTCGATGAGACACTGGGTGTAACACCCCTAACCCGTATCAGTTACCGGAACAGGGTTACGAGGCATTACCAGACTTATACATTATCATTTATATAAAATCGAGTGAAAAATTTTCATTCCAACACAAATCTTTCCAAATTTTATCAAAAAGTACCTAATATGGGCCTACGGGGCCCAATACATGCTTTGAAGTGGTTCGGGACTAAACCAGCAACTTTGGAAATTTTACCTTGAAGATAAGGGCACATGGCCATGTGGCCTGGGACATGGTTGTGTGGCCTGCCCGTGGGGCTCCCATGGCCGTGTGGCCAGCCTGTGGGCAATTCTGACTTGTAATTTCTTAAGAAACAAAATGCCCCATGGCCTGGGCACACACCCATGTGGCTAGGCCGTATGGTAACCTAATTTTTCACTATTTTTAAGCTATTTTCACATGATTTTAACACACGACCATGCTTGAAACCCATGTCCTTAACACGACCAAGACACACGGCCGTGTCTTAGCCTGTGTACTATCCTGATTCATATTTTTACAACACAGGGGACACACGGTCACTACACACGCCCGTACGTTGATCGTGTGTCACACATGACCTAGACACACGCCCATGTGTCTACCTCTGTGGACGAAAATAGGCCGTTTTAGGCCACTTTTCTCACCCTTTTTCTCATTACCTGCACTAAACACAATTTCATACTAGTTGCAACCAACCAATCAACTGTTACATATGTAAAACATGAATTTTTATATTGTAACAATACTATTTAACCATCAAACTAAGTTTCATACACATATGCATACCATCTCTTTTCACATAATATAACCATCCATAACTTTATCCAACCAAACATCTATACATGCCATATAAATCAAAAGATAATAACCAAATAACTACCCGAGAATATCTAGATAGTATGATTCTTTGTAATGACCTGATCCTCCGAAACCACGTTAATCTACAAAACATGTCAAACACATTCAAGTAAGCTTGTGGGAACTTAGTAAGTTCATAGGCTTGGAAAGTAAACTTATCAAAAATGGCAAAGCATTCATATAATATACAATTCACTTATTTTTCTTGTCATTCACAAATCAATTCAATTTCACTTAGTATTATTCCAAATTGCTCACACTTAACTTCAGTCTTTTGGGCCCATTATCACTTACCATTTCTTTTCAAGTTAGGAAACTATACGGAATTTAGTACTTCGTCTTTTCTTTGCCATAGTAGAATTATGGACTTGCATTAATCACGTTTCACTTTCCGAAGCCATAGCCCAGCCATGGTCTTACACGAGTCACATATCACACCAATGTCATATCCCGGATATGGTCTTACACAGGAGCACTTATCACTTTTCTCCGATGCCATAGCCTAGCTATGGTCTTACACGGAAATCACTTGACACACCTCACCGATGCCATAGCCCAGCTATGGTTTTATACGGGTGTCACTTGTCACTTTTTTTTCGATGCCATAGCCCAGCTATGGTCTTATATGGATCACTTATCACTTGTTGCCATGGCCCAACCATGGTCTTTTTTCCATCAATTCATCATTTGTCACTAGACAGAAGTACTCAATCCGATGTTCTATTCAAGTTGATTATTTCTTCACTTTCATGCTTTTACATTGTTTAAGACTTTATCATATACATATCATATAGCACATTATAAAATTCATAATATTAACAATGATCATTAAAATTTGGCCACATGAACTTACCTGGGCTATTTTACAAAAGTTGTAGAAGTTCGGGAATTATTCGATTATCTTCTCCTTTTCTTGATTTGCTTCAACTTCTTGATCTAAAATTGCAAAATCATTCATTTATTAGCATGATTTCATTTCATTTCACAATTCATACCCTTCAATTTCTTGAAATTACACTTTTGTCCCAAATTTCACAATTTTCACAATTTGGTCCCTATCAAATTAACTCATCAATAGAACATTTTCTTCTCAATTACCACTTTCCTTAGACACTTTAAGTTACTTAACAACCATTGAAATTTATAATTTTCACATGAAACCCTAATCTCAAGCTCTTTTATAATTAGGTCCCCAAATATCCACCTTCTATTCAATTCTTTCAATAAAGTCAACATATAAACAAATTAAAGCTTTAATTCCATGCTAAATCATCATAAAATTTCAGCACTTATTCATGGAAACTTTCAAAATCAACCATGAAATCAAAAACTAATGAATTAGACATGAGGACCTAGTTGTAAAAGTCCCAAAAACATAAAAATTTCAAGAAATAATCAAGAATTGAACTTACTTGCAGTAAAAATAGGAAAAACCAGCTTTTAGAAACCCTTCTATGGTATTTTTTCTGGAGAAGATGAAAGAAAATAAAATATCTAGATTTTTCTTCTAATTTAGTCCATATATCACTATGGATTTCAATTTATTTACAAAATTGCCATTAGTTCACACTATTTTTCAGCCAATTTTCAACCCATCCGTCCAGACCATTTAATTTTGGGCTTAATTACACTTTAAGTCCCTCTTATTTATTATCTATGCTATTTAGTCACTTTCCACAGTTTTGCACTTTATTCAATTTAGTCCTTTTTACTCAATTAACCAACGAAACCTTAAAATTTCTTAACGAAACTTTAATACTAACTTATTAACACTCCATAAATATTTATAAAAATATTTATGGCTCGATTTAAAATTTTAAGGTCTCGATACCTTGTTTTCAGTTCTAATTATTTAGTAATTATTTCTGAATTACTATTCACTATTTCAATTATTCTTTCTAACTTCACATTTAACTTATATTCATTAAATTAAGAATATTTTCTACTCATTTGTAAGATTTAGTGATCTCGAATCACTGTTTCGACACCACTGAAATTTGGGCCGTTACACTGGGTGTCATTAATTTACTTCAGATAGATTCGTTGAGGTACTGGGTACCACTTTACTTCGACTAGGCTGATGAGACACTGGGTGTCACTATATTTGCTTTGAACTATCCAATGAGATACTGGGTGCCATTCTAGTGTGTTTGGTTGGATCCGTGTATCCACCAAGGTTCGAGTCTTGTTAATAGGGGTAAATAAAGTGAGAATGCAAATTGAATAGAAATAAGAAATTTTGTGAAATTGAAAGTAAAAAGTGATTTGAAATGAGAAATTAAATTAAATGAATGAACTAAATGCTCTGAAGGCTATTATTACTTAAAGGTGATGTTTATGATATTGAATTAATAATTAGTTAAATTGAATTGCTATAAATGTGACATGAAAATAAAGTGTAAATTGGTACTATATGTGTTCATGTGATGTAAGGTTATATATATATGAAACTTATTTGGTTATTTATAACTTGAATTATAGTAATACCACTGAGTATATCCATACTCAGCATATGGTTGTTTTCCGTACGCAAGTTAGTAGAAATTAAAGTCCGGTTCAGGATCCGAGTCAACCCCGACCTCAGCTCTATTTTGGTGATGTAATCTATCTTTTGATAAATGTGGCATGTACTAGGTTTTGTTTTGGTCACCTGTATATGTCTTGTATTTTGGGATGTAAATATGGTATATAACACTTAAGTTGAAGTTTAGTAAATAATATGAAATATAAAAGAAGTGTTTGGCATATTAAATGTTATATTTGAAATGAATGAATAAAATATAAGCTGAATTTTGAATGATATTGTAAATATTCATTGGGTAAATTAATAAGTCAATGTTTAGAGCATAATTAGGCATGTTTGAATGTGGAAATATATTGATTGATATATTGGTTGCAAATTAGTTTCGGTTTAAAATTTGTAGGGTGACTAGGTTAGTATTTAAGGCTCATTTAAAGTCCACACGGCCTAGCACACGGATGTGTGGCCAGACCGTGTGAGACACACGGCTAGCACATAGGCTTGTGGTCTGGCCGTGTGTCACCTGCACTTTAAAAATGAGAAACAGAATGTCTAGGTTTTGGCACACGGCCTAGCACACAGGCGTGTGGCTGGCCGTGTGACCCACACGGGCTTGAGCACGTACATGTATCAAGACCGTGTGAAAACTGCATTGAATTCGAATTGAAAATAATTCCACATGATCTAAGCACACGGGTGTATGTCTTGGCCGTGTGAAATCCATTTGTACATGAAATAGAAGTCAGAGAGTTACACGGGTAAGGAACACGGGTATGTTCTAGAACACCTTGGCCGTGTTGAGCCACACGACTCAACAACACGAGCGTGTCTCCTATCCACACGGGTGTGTAAGCCTTACTCTTGAGAAAAAAATTTAAAAAAAATTCCTGAGCACCCGAAGAAGTCCCGATCCACTTTTAACATGTATTTTGGGCCTCGAGGCCCATTAAAGGGACTTAATGATAAAAGTATGCATTGTTTGTTATGTATTTGTGAATTAGTTATAAATTATTTGATATGTTCGATACTGCTCCGTAACCCTGTTCTGGCAACGGTTTAAGGTTAGGGGGTGTTACATACAAAGATGGTAGTGGATGCTTTTGCCAATGGTACTCTCCTTTCTAAGTCTTATAATGAGGCTTATGAGATTATTGGGAGAATTGCCAATAACAATTACCAATGGCCAACCAACCCAGAAGCTTCAAGAAGACGAGTAGTAGGAATACATGAAGTGGACGCCCTCACTTCACTTACAGCTCAGGTATCTTCGATATCTTTAATGCTTAAGAGTTTTAATGCTAATGGGTTTAACAATGTTGTAACCCAGCCACCTAGCCAATTGGAAACATCTCTTGTGTTTTTTGTGGAGATGGACATATGTTCAAAAATTGCCCATCAAACTCAGAGTCCATCCATTATGTGGGAAATCCAAATCAAAATCGAATTGGGTCGGGACAGTAGTCAAACTTCTATAATTCTTCATTAAGAAACCACCAAAATATTTTATGGAGTAATGAATGAGCTAACCCTAACAACACTTACATGACCAAATCAACAGTCAGGATTTATTAAACAAGTTTAAAACTTGCAACCAATTAAACTTTCAAATAGTCTTGAGAATTTGTAGAAGGCTTGCATGGAGAAAAATAGTGCCTTGATTCAAGGCTAAGCAGCAACATTGGAGAATCTGGAAAATCAAGTGGGACAATTAGCTAATAAGCTTAGAAGCAAACCCCAAGGTGTTGTACCAAACAACATAGAAAATCCTCCACCAGCTAAATCTTCTAATAATTTTGAGAATTTATTAAAAGTATACATGGAGAAGAATGATGCAACTTTAAGGAATTTGGAGAACTAGATGGGGCAGCTAGCCAACGAACTATGAAACAAACCACAAGGCGGTTTGCCTAGTGACATGAAAAACCCAAGAAATCTGGGTAAGGGGCATTGTAAAGCGGTCACTCTACGAAGTGGGAGGACATTAGAGCCCAATGCTGCTGAGGTTGAAGATGAGCCCACTGAAACTCAAGAAAAAGAAAAGGAATTGTTGAAACTCTAGTTGTATAGAAACTATAATCTATAAACTCTGATGAGGTAAACCCTAAATTGGTTAATTCTGATAAACTAACATCTATCTCAGATGCAAGAAAAAATTCACAGAAGAATTGTTCAGTAAAAGTTAAAAAATCCTCCACCACCCCACCCTCAAAGACTTCAGAACCAAAAACAGTAAGTCCAATTCAAAAAATTTTTAGACGTACTCAAGCAGCTTCAAATCAATATTCCATTGGTGGAAGCCCTTGAGAAATGCCAAATTACATGAAATTTATGAAGGAGGTCTTGTCCAAAAATAGAAGACTTGGAGAGTTTGAAACTATAGCATTGATGAAGGAGTGCAGTGCATTCTTGCAAAACAAGCTGCCCCAAAAATGAAGGATCTAGGGAGCTTTACCATACCATGCAACATAGGAGATTCTTACTATGGAAGGGCTTTCTGTGATTAGGGATCAAGTATCAACTCGATGCCAATGTGTGTATTTAAGCAACTGAGGATTGGTGAGGTCAGACCAACGACGGTTACACTTCAATTGGTGAATAGGTCATTATCACATCCTAAAGGAAAAATTGAGGACATACTAGTACGTGTTGATAAATTTATCTTTCTTACTGACTTTATTATGTTGGATTTTGAGACAGATAAAACAGTTCCTATCATTTTAGAGAGACCATTCTTGGCAATCGGTAGAATGTTGATCAATGTGCAAAATGGTAAACTTAGCATGAGGGTTCACAATGACATAGTAACTTTTAATGTCTTCAATGCTATTAAATCCCCTGATGAGATTAAAGAATGTTCTACTGTTTCCAAGATGGAATTGCTAGTTATCCAAGAATTGGAACGCATGTTATTAAGTGATCTGACAAATGACGATGAAGATGATGAATGTTTAGTTTTGTTAAAAGCATATTTAAAGGAAGTCAGTTCAAAAGATCTATTTGACTCATTAGGTTTGTCATCCCAATGATTCAAGACACCAAAAGCATTAATTGAAAAGCCACTTGAATTAGAAGTAAATGAAGGATGGAAGGGATTGACCCAATCTTGGGTATTTGATTCGGGAAAATTCAAGTCTTGATGGTTAGAGGCTACAGTCATTTATCCTGATTCCTACAGTTATTAGGTAAGCCCTATTGAGTGTAAACTGAAAAAAGATGAAATTACTACAATTACGAATGATGACAATGAGTTGATTTTGACAAGAACAGACACGAGTTGGATGATTAGCAGGAAATTCAACAAGTATACTAGGTAGGATCATTCATGTTTCTTTTCCTTGTTCAAATGTGGAGTTATTTCTTTTTTCTGTTTGGGTATGATTGGTATGACAAATGGCCTTTTGACATTTCCTTAGTCAGTGATGATACCTAATAACATTGAGGGAGTTCTCTTCACTTTCTCTATCACTATTTTATATTTGCAGTTTTTGTCCACTTGAATAAAATTGTAGACTTAGATAAAATTTTCTTTGGATCATTACATTAATTAAAATTATGTTATTGAGATTAGGACTAAAGTAGGACCATCTGTGACTCCTCTAGCCTTTTTTAGGAATTTAATTTAATGTAATTTTTTTGAAAAATATTTTTCTAAGTAGCCCGAAAATTTATTTATTTATTTTTGTTAAATAAAGGGTCAATTTTTTTTACCAAATCAATAATTTCTTTGAGTTTTTTTCAGTTTATTGTTAGTACATGTACTTAGCATCCAAAATGGTGCCGCCATTGGGCTTAAAACTTAAGACTAGGGAAATATCCAACCCTTTGCCACACATCCACATCTAAAAGAACCTTGTTGTCGCATACTTCTGTAGTCACACATACTCTCACTAACCTCCAGCCCTGGCTTCACTGCCACTCCCAAGTATCTGCATAATGCATCTTCTTTAACCCCTTAATGTCGTAACCCTTAATTCCCTAAATCACCACTTTGAAAACCTTCATTTGAAACCACTAGCCACCACACCTAAACAATCCTTAAAACTGCCACCCTTTCCATTTATAAACCTTACTACCGGCTACACACCCACCTGCCCAAAACCCAAACCACTTTTACGGTATTTTCTAACTTTGACGCCAAATGTTCCTTCGTCGAGCACTATTCCGTGAAGTGAATAGTCTACTATAATGGATATGCCGCAACATATATAGTGGCATTAGCAAGCTTATTGGAGATACTAAAAAAATATAGGATGACTCAATAAGATATGCTTTCAAGAAAATATTTCATAATTTGTTTGTCTTTGTGCTTGAATTTCCAGAATTTATATTCGAACCATGGACTCCAATGTTGAAGAAGGAAAGCTGTGATTCGAGAAAAAAAAAAAGGACGATGAAGTAAAAGATGGGTCAGATTCTAAGGGATCTGCAAATAAATAAAAAGGGGGATTTTGTCTTTACTTTATTTTATTTTATTTCTTAGGATATTCTAAGTTTTTAGGCTTAGGTTCTTTTAGGATATTTCTATTTCTCGCATAATAAAACAAGAGGTTGAGATAATTAAATTGAACAATTTGCAAATAAGAGTTGTGGCAATAGATATGTATATGTCTAGGATTGGATCTGTCTAGGACAGCTTGGTATTTAAGTAGTCAAAATTGAAAAATTTTTCAAAACACATTTTTCTTATAATTATGATTAAGTTATATTTTGTTCAAAAATTTGAATTTTTGTTAATTATGCTAAACTTTAGTATAAATAAAGTTCTATTATCTCAATAACTACTATGTTCACTACAGCAAAATAGGTTTTTAAAGGCGTTTTTAGCAGCGCTTGGACAAAAAACATTGCTATAGGTCAAGCATTAGTGGTGCTTTTTGAAAAACGTCACTATAGATCGAGCATTAGCGGTGCTTTTTGAAAAACCCTGCTATAGATCAAGCAAAAAAAAATTAAGCACAATGCTGCGGTTTATGTTGAGCTTTAGTGGAAATTAGCGGCGCTTTTTGAAAAACACCGCTATAGATCAACCAATAGCGGCGCTTTTTGAAAACGCCGCAAAAAAGTTCAGCGCTTTAGTGGCATTAGTGACGCTTTTTGAAAAACGCTGCTATAAATCAAGTTTTAGTAGCGCTTTGTCAAAAACGCCGCAAAAAACATTTTATCTGTTTATTTATTATTTAACTGGTTTATTTATATTAATTAAAATATAATTTATTTTTAATTGAATATTTAAATTCTTCAAAAAAATAATGACACGTAGAAAAAATTTGAAAGTAAAAACATAGAAAAATATATGTTAAAAATGAAAAAATTAAAATAATATTATTTAAATTAATTTTAAATTTTTTAGGTATATGACTAATTGTTTTTTAATTTATATATTAAATAATAAAACTATTTCTACATTGAAAATCTAAATTCACGATTAAACTATTTCTCATTTTTTTTATAATAAAAAATCTCTTTGTCAATTGAAGATTAATCTTGTTTGGAATAAAATGATATTAAGTAAAGCTGTTTGAATAACGATAACTTTAAAAACTTTGACCACACCAACTGCTGACAAAAATCCACTCTACTTCTTTTAACCTTTTGGTTACCCATGTCTCAAATCACCAAAATAAATATCACCCAAGAAGCCAAAAATCTTTGGTCATTTCAAAGCAATTCCTTTAGAATTCTGTTTTCGGATTGCTCTGTTTCAGCTATATGATTAGTCTTTAATTGAATTTTTGGAGTTAGAATTTCTCATAATTTCAAATTTGGAGTTTTACCCATTGGTTTAGTAATCAAGATGATGTTACCTACAACACCAAAATTAATATTTCAAACTGAATGCACTGTTAAACTAAGTTTTGAAGTTATATTATTACAGCAAAAAACATAGTTTTTTGCGGATTTTAATAATGCCGTTATTAGGACATTGTGAAAAAAAAGTGTAGAAGCAGAATACTTGATCGTGTTGCATTAGAAATAACTTATACTGGTTTAAATTTGTTTTATATTGTAAATAAGGTCATCTAACAGTCAGCAAGAAAACTGTTAACATCTCCAAGACCAGAATTCTTGGTACCTGTGATTTCAAGTTAGCATGAAACATTGAAATCTACCTTCCATATGTTTTGGTTTGCTGATGGTGCCAACGCCGAGTAGTGTAATAGGCTTTGTTCTTTGATCAAACCCATGCTTATAATGCTAAAACAAATCTGGTATTCAACTTCCACCCATGCATTTTCTTGTGCCTTGCTTTCTGATATAACTGTTCTGTTTTCATTTTTTTTTTACTGCCCCTTATATCACTCAGTTTGGTTGAGTATCAAAACCTAGCATCTGGCACTACATGGGATGATTTTCATATCTATAGAATGTGAATCATCAATACTGTTTACTTTTTCAGCATCCACAGTCATAGCTTGTTTTTCTCAAAACTCTTTCACCGACATCTTTTCCAAAATGGATTGTTTTTTTATTACTCGGATGTGAAGGAATTCAAATACTTTTGAAATTTTAATTATTACTCGGCGCCTTTTTGTACGCTTTTTAGTGGCATTTTTTGGTTAAACGCCGCAATATGTAAGGATTTAGCGGCGCTAGTGGATAAACGCCGCAAAGGTTGATTTCTTTTAGACAAAACGTCGTGGTTTTGCTCTCCTCCTTTTTCACCCAACCAAAAAACCCGATGAACCTTATTCATTTCCCCCTTCTTCTGATTTTCATTTCCCCCTTTTTCCCAGTCTGAAATCCCAAATTTCTCCCAAAATTTGTAGTCCAACCTTTTTTCCTATGCCTTTTTCCCCAACCTTTTCTCCTTACTCTTTTTTCCCTCCGAAATCCCTAAGTTCCACCTGAAATCAGCAGCCCAACTATTTTTCCCCAAATCGGTAGCCTTGAAATCGATTTTGAAGGTTTGTTCTCGGGTCTTTTGAACTCATAACAATGCTTTATATGTTGTTGTTGCCGACAATAGAAACAAGGTTGTTCATCTATTCCTATATATGATCGATCCTTGAATGATTGCTGTGTTTTTATTGTTACTGTTTGATATATCTGAACTCTTTCCGGTAGTTATAGTTAGCTTGTTCTCATTTGATTATCCTTGCTAAAACTTCATGCTATGTTTTAATGAGATTTTGGCGCATATTCGAGACTCCTTTGATAAGATACATCCATATTCCATGGCATAGAAACTGTAACTTTGCCTGCATTTTCAGCTCCATGGTAGTATATAACAAATAACAATAAGCTGTTCTAGAGATTGAGAGAATTAGAAGGTAATAAGGTTCCGGACCAGATATTTGGAGAAAGTTAGTCATCTCTTGTGATATGACATCGAGTATTATCTGCCTTTCTTCTCCTACTTTCACATCCTTCCCTGCTTGATATGGGTTTATTATATAAAAATTAAGTCTTAGTATATAAGTTTTCATGGCTACTTTGTTGTGATATAAATAGTTAAATACAATATATATAATTTCATGGTTGTTCATGGCTGTTCATCTTTAGATTAATTTTTGAATTATTATTTTGTTAAGCCAATTTTTTTATCTTCAAATGCATTTTGGATGGAAGTATTTAAATAGATGTTTGGAAAATACATTAATGGATCATGTTTTTTATAGCTTCTTGGTTTTATCCTTAAATTAAATAATTTATAGCTTCTTGGTTTGGAAAATACATTAATGGATCATGTTTTTAACTTATTTAATTCTTGTTTATCCTTAGATTATTTTTTAATTTCATGGCTGTTCATTGTTTGCAGGTGTAATTTAATTTGCTGGAATATAGCATAACTGTTATTCTGGGTATTAGTCTTATTTATAGAGGAAGATTAAATGACTTCGATTTCTTTGGCATTACACTTCCATAACACGACTTAGTACACATTGTTTTGCAGGTTCATTTTGACTGGTTGCTATGATTGTTTGCGAAGGTAAATAGATTAAATTTCATGTTTTTTTTTTATGGACGTTTTATTTGGAGGAATTTAATTTGACAGAAATTGTGTTTTTGTTTTCTTTTCTATATAATTTTGTTAAGGATATCGAAACAAGCTGGATGGTGTATGCATATGCTAGAAGGACACAGTGGTGCAATTTCATCTGTTCGTATTATCAACTCAGAAGGTTTAGTGGTCATCTATAACATTTTAGTCATCGATATTAAGCATTTATGACATAACAATTTTATTCTAAAGAATCTTGTGCATTTATTTATAAGCATTGGCTTTTCTTTTACATCCTTCATGTTTTGTGCAGGGACAGGCCGTCTCTACACTTGTGGGCCATACACAGTGCGTCTCCTCTGTGGTTTGACCTCAGCATGATACAATTTATTCGGCATCATGGGATCACTCTGTCAGAAAATGGGATGTCGAGACAGGCAAAGATTTTTCTGATATAGTATGTCTATTTGTCTCTTTCTTTCTCCCTCTATATCCATTTTTTGTTTCATTTGCATGCACTTGTGTTCTATGTTTAGATGTACCATTTTTGTTCATCTGAGAAAAAAGAGTAAAAGGATATTATTTCTTAGGTTGCTTTCATTTACTTTACTTCCCTGACCCGGTGAAGGATTAGCTCTCATCGCAGCTGGTGGTTCCAATCCAGTTCTTAGAATATGGGATCCTCGTAAACCAGGCCCAAAAAAAAGCTGCTAAAAACTTGTTTTGCTGTAGTGGTAGTTATTCGAAACTTGAAAACCATTGAGGTTTGTATCTTGGTTATTGTCACTACCTCTAAAGTTATAGGGACAAACTGAAGTTATTTCTATAAATTTATTATGAGTTATTTCTTATCTAAACAGTGATCATACACATCCAATATTTTTCTTTCTGGATCTACCTTAAGCTTAACTACTAGTTACACACTTTGTTACTAACCTTTGACTTTGTTCTTTCTACCACTTCTAGGACAGGTCCAAGGTCATAATTATCGATGCTGATGGTAGTCGCTTCAAAGGAATTGCTAGATCATTGAGAAATCTTGGGGTTAAGGTATGTGTTTCTGAATTTTCAGAGTACTATAAGAAAATATCCTTGAGATACACAAAAATATGATGAAATAGGGGAGTTGCCTTATCAGGAATTCACAAGAGTGTATCATTTTTCTGCACGTAATAAAGTATGTAAACAACTTCCTATGGGAGCAACATTTCTGTTAGTCCATGATAATTCCTCACTTTTGATCCTTATTTTTGTTCATAATTTAAGTGAACTTGTTGAATATCCAACCTAAAAGTATTTGGTAATAGATGAAGGGGATCCACTTTTAATATAAGACCATGATAAACCAGTACTTAATAAGATGTCAGTCAACACCACTTAATATTCCCCTCCCTTGTAGCTCATAGGATCTTGTTACAACATACAACTATTTAATGACTATGCAAGCAGTTTGCCCAAACCTTAATTTCATTTATATAGAATGATTTGTTTGCTGCATTTACGATTTTCTTTGCTATTGGATTTGAGATGATTATGGATTTTCTTACTGTGATATGTGCTAGCATAAGTTGGCTGTCTGTTTAATATCCAAAAAATAGATAGACTCATACTGTTCTGTCATTCAACAAGTGATTTTGTTTTACAGGTGCCTCTAAACCTAGATTGCCCTTCTTGAATGTATGTCTTTTGTTTTTTTTGAACAATTCTTGAATGTATGTCTTGAATGTGAAGAAAAGGACTATATATGTGGAAGTGATGAAGATTAACAGTAGGATTTAGATTTATTTTTACCCTAACATTTAACATCTTATGAACTTCAAATAAAAAGGGATTTTCTTGATATGGTCTTCATACAGCATTGAGAAAGCATTGCTCAGGATGAAGAAATAACAGAATCCTTGAAAAGCCAAATACAAGTCTTGGAGAAAAACATTGAGGACCTGGATGCTAAGATTCATAATGCTGAATTAACCCTGAAGGATCTACGAAAGCTAGAGGACCAGAAATCTACAGAGACTGCTGAAAGGAGCACTATGTTCAAGGAACAGCAGAGACAATATGCTGCTCTTGCTGAGGAAAATGAAGGTTTGTCAATTCAACAGCAGAAGCAGGATTCTTTCTTAATTTTTTTTCTTTCTGTGGGAGCTATGTAAATCCTGCATTTACGGAATAACTAATTTTTTTATGTATATTTTCTTGTACTGTACTGTTAGATACTGATGAAGAGTTGATGGAATGGAAAACCAAGTTTGACGAGAGGATTATGTTATTGGATAATTAAATTCAGAAAATTTAATTTAATTAATATTTTTTATTTATCTTTAAAAGTACGTAATTTAACGTTCAAATTTTAAAAATAAAACATATAATATTTATCATAGAAATAAATATTATTCAATTAAAATAAATTTTTTTAAAGGTTTGTTCTTTAGCGGTGTTTTTCGTAAAAGCACCGCTAAATGTTTGTTTTATAGTGGCGTTTGTGGTAAAAGTGCCGCTAAAGGTCTGTTATATAGCGGTGTTTTAGGAAAGCGCCACTAAAGGTCTGTTCTATAGCGGCTTTTCGGAAAAGCGCCATTAAAGATCATGTCTTATAGTGGCATTTTTGGGAAAACACAGCTAAAGGTCATGTTTTTAGTGACGTTTCTGAGAAAAGCGCTGCTAAAGGTTATGTTCTTTAGCGACGTTTGTGTAATGTTAGCAGCTTTTTCTGTAACGGCCTTTTTAAGTGCCACAATAGTTTTAGCGGCGCTTTAGGCCCAAAAAAACACCGCTAAAAACCTATTTTGCTGTAGTAGTTAGCTAAATTATGACATAAATGGTACTCTAAATAAAGTTTATAAACCAAACCATAAAATTTTTAATTCCTTAGACAAACTAAACATGCATGAAAGTTTAAGTCTCTAGAATTGACTTAGTAATTACTTGAGGCGAAATCCTAAAAGGTATTAAATTTTGAAAATGATTTAGGCAAATTTTTGGTTGGACCATTTGAGCCTTTCAAGTCAACCTTAATGAATATTTATCCTTTGAAACCCAACTTTGAGACTATATAACCTGATTTTATTTGAACATTACAATAACTAGTCATCCATTCTCTCATAAGTATCTCTAAATTGTTTTGAACACTAGACTCAATCTATCCATAATATTATCTGAAAATAAGTTTTGGGGAGTTGAGAAGAAGTATCAAATGCTTAAAAAAAAAATAGAGTACATGTAGTAATATGCTCGAGCGTGTTAAAAAAAAGAAGAGAAAGAGCATATGCACTTAAAAGAAATAGATGTACAAAGAGCATGTGAACTCAAATGCAAAATTAGTTAGCAAATTTGGAGGTATTTATTCCGAAGGTCCGATGCAAGCCAAGCCTAGGGTTTTTAGCTTAAAATTATCTATCTTTTACCTACCCCTAGCCAAGCCATGTTACAACCTATTTAAAAGACCTATTGATTCAGATTTTTTTTACTAACTACATTAGTGGAGAAAAATTGCTACACTCAACTTATGAATGCATAGTTAAACTTAGATATTGCAGTTTAGTCTTAAATGAGGAAATAAAAGTTAATTGGTAAGAATTTAACATATCTTTATTGAGAAAATATTTAGTCTATTCTTGCTATCGTGATAATAATTGAGAATAATTCGAACAGTATGTATGCTTGAGTTGCATAATTTCAACATTCTTGCTCTCGATCATAATTACACTAAACTCATAATTGTGGAAGGAAATTATTTTTGAAGAAATTTGTAACCTTCCAAACCCGACCTAGAAGTTACGGCTAGATTGAGAAGACTACATTAGCCACTGAAATGACTAAGCTAACTTACGTTAGTTTTGAAGACCTTAAATGAACTCATTTTAGAGAAAAACTGTAGTGTTATTTAAAAACATTCATTTATTAGGTCATCTGTACTTAAGATTCATTTTATTATTGATCGTGTTGTTTAGAAAAAAACCATTTGTTCGTCGCTTTACTTTGTAAAAACTTGATGTTAATTAATGCAGCGGAAAAAAATTACTCATGTCAAAAACAATTTCTTTACAATACAACAAAAATTAGGAAAAATGTCAAATTTTACTTAAGCCCGATATCATGCGTTTTTCGGTTATTATGCTTGAGTAATCCATGCATACAAAAATCCTCAAATGAAAAGTTACCAAGCTATAGACCAAAAATAATTAAAAACTACAAACCAAAACCAATAGACTTATTAATAATACTTATTAAAAATGGTTCGAGTCCAAGGTTATTCTTTGTATGCCGAGGTTCGGTCCTAGTTTCGAGGTTTACCTGAAAAGTTAAACACTACGGAGGAGTGAGCTTATGAAAGCTCAATGTGAGTCGAACAGTTATTTAAACAGACATACATATCAAACACAGTGAAATATGTTAGCGTTAACAGAAGAACACAAAACCATAATTGGAATTTTATGTAACAGCCCAATTTTCAGTGATGTCAGAAACAGTAGTTTGAGACCACTAAAATCTGACAAGTGAGCTTATAAATTTATTATTTAGTATTTATGAGCCAATCGTGAATTTAGGAAGGTTTATGAATTAGTGATTTATGTTTTAGAAACATTTATCGAATTAACTAGTTCTGGAACCGATGTATCGAGACCTTGATTTCATAAATTGAGCTGTAAATATTTTTATAAATATTTCTGAAGTGTCATTAAGTTAGTATTAAAGTTTCATTAGAAAATTTTAACGTTTGGATAGTTAATTAAGTAAAAAGGACTAAGTTGAAAAAGGTGCAAAACTTGCTAAAATGATTAAATAGATCAAATAATAATTAAGAAAGGACCAAAAGGGTAATTAGACACCCATGGAATAGACTGGACGGCAAGTGTGTAAAAGGAAACAATAAAGTTAGTGCGAACAAGGGGCGAAATTGGAAAAAGAAATAAAATTTAATAGTTTAAAATTGGACTAAATTGAATATCTAGATATTTCTTCATTTTTCTTCACTTTTCTTCAACAAGAATGCCATAGGAGGTCTCCAAGAAGCTAGTTTTTCACATTTTCACTTCATGTTAGTTAATTCTTGCTCTTTTCTTCAAATTTTTGTGTTTTTAAGACTTTTGCAATTAAGTCCAACTATCTAATTCATTAGTTTTTGATTTTATGGGTGAATTTGAAAGTTACCATTGATGAGTGCTGGATTTTTACAATGAATTAGCATGGATTTGAAGCTTTAATTTTGTTATATGATGATTTTATTTAGTGATTTTAGGACCTAATTGTGAAAAGTTAAGAATTAGGGTTGGTGTTGAAATTTTGAATATCAAAGGTTGTATAGTAGCCTAAAATAATTATATAAAGTGTTAATTGAGAAAAATTAGCTCAATTGATAGGATAATTGATAAGGGACTAAATTGTAAAAATTGTCAAATTTAGGGTAAATGTGTAATTTCAAAAATTGAAGGGTATAAATTGTAAAGTGAATTAGAATTGAATTAGATGCTAATGAATGAGTAATTTTATATTATAGATCAAGAAATCGAAGATGAACGGGGAAAAGAGAAATTAACAAGCTAGACCCTAAATTTCTACAAATTCTACAAATAGGCCTAGGTAAGTTCGTATGGTTGAACCTTGATAATTATATTGAATTGACGGATGGTATTATATATTTATTTATACTATTTGTTAAAAACATGAAATATTATTATATAATGAAACTAAAGTGAATGTTCGGATTTAATGGAACACGGGATTTGAGTACCATCGTTTTTGGCAAATGATGAATTGACGGATAATACCATGGTTGGACCATGGCAATGTTTAAATGTAAGACCATAGCTGGGCTATAGCATTTTAATGAAAAGACCACAATTAGGTTATGACACAAAGAAAATGATGTACTCATATTTGTAAGCCGTTCTCCGATTTGGAAAGACTTGGTTCGTGACATGGAAAATTTCACCTAACCAAAATTTGAATTAATTCAACTGAAAGCGGTATCTAATAGACAAAAGTCATATGCATATCTGAAGCGTCGAGAGATAGAGTTTCTGTGGGGGACATCGTTTTTCTTAAAGTATCACCATGGAAGAAGGTACTGAGATTTGGTCGTAAGGGCAAGTTGAGCCACAAATTTATTGGACCTTACTGTATACTGAAATAAGTGGGACCAGTTGCCTACCAGTTGGAGCCACCTCCAGAGTTAGAGTGGATACATGATGTTTTCCACATCTCGATGTGGAGGCACTACCGCTCTGATCCCATGCATATTGTTCCAGTAGAGAAGATTGAGGCTAGGCCAGATCTGACTTTCAAAGAGGAATTGGTTCAGATATTAGATCGCAACATAAAGGTTCTGAGAAGGAAGTCTATTCCACTGGTTAATGTTTTGTGGCATAACTATGGCACTAAGGAGGCCAAATGGGAACCTGAGGATGCGATGCTTCAGCAGTAACCTCATATGTTCTGACTAGGTAAATTTTGAGGCTAAAATTTTCTTTTAGGGGGTAGTGTTGTAACGCCCTAAAATTCGTATACTTGTTTCTGTGTTTTTATGATACAAATATATATCTGCTTCAGTGGTTAAGTGTTCTGGGTGTGTGTGTGAGGTCTCAAGTTCAAGCCTTAGTTTGGCAAATTTTTGTTTTTATGTGAATAAAGCCTTGCTCTTGTTCGGTAGGCTTTTAATTAAATATTGGTAAGTTTACAACAGAATGAGCCTGTTGGTCTGGTGGATAAGTAGAGTGTTAGAGTGTAGGAGGTATTGTGTTCGATTCTCTATGTTAGCAAGGGAGTTTTATTTTTACTCTAGCTAACTGAGGGTGTTTGAATTTAATTGAAATTCTGCTATTAGTTGAGGATTGGTGGACAGTTTTAAGGGAGGATTTTTAGGGATCGTGTTGTGGGGAGTTGTGGAGGTAATCTGATAGGCTTTTTGGTCATTTTTGATTTTCTGAAATTTTCCCTTGCTTGTGACATTCTCTTTTTCTCCTCTTTCCCAAATTTTAGCCATTGTTCTGACATTTTGTTTCCCCATCAGCCGAATTTTTGCTAGTCTCCTCCTCTCCTCACCAGTTTTTCCAAATACACTTCTTGGCATTCATTGTTCGTTCGCTTGCTTTGGTGAGTGATTTTGGTGACTTGAAAAATTATGATCCTAAATGGTTAATTGGAGTTTTTTTATGTTTGGCAGCATCATATCGCTAGGATCGAGACTCACTTCATATAGTTTTTTTAAGCTAACTAACCTTAAGGCGTTGCGGGTAAGTTTCATCAGTTTCAGAGTTGGGTAATCCATTTTGAGATATGTTAAAATTCATTGTTTAAGCGATTGATCGAGTGTTTAAGTGTTGAATATAGGTTTTAGAGTGCTCGGGGACAGATTTAGCATCAAACAAAACTATGTGTGTACCCGAAACACTGAAAACGCATCTTGGCGAAAAGCCAAAAAAGCTCTCTGTTGACACCACACGGGTGTGTGGTAGTCCGTGTGGTAGGCCATGTGGCGGAACATGGGTGTGTGATCAACGAGCCAGGCCGTGCGCGTAGGACATGGGCGCATGACACGGTCGTGTGATGGCTAGGCGAGGCCGTGTGCGAGACACAGGCTTAACCTATTGGGCCGTGTGGGCCACACGAGCGTCTAAGATTCTTGGCCAGGGCGTGTGATCCACACGACCAAGGGCATTTTGGATCAAGTGGGCCACACGGGGTGTGGGCCCACATGGGCAAACCAGTACTAGCATGTAAGCCCAATTTAACTTATTTTTTGCCAAGGTTGCATGAGTCAGCCAGGTCAACTGTGAACCTGTTGTGGGGTTGGTAAGCCATACTTAGACCCCTAATTAATGAAATAACTATATGACTGATATATGTTATTGAGTATGATTTTGTTTCACTGAACTGATACTGTATGTACTGTTACCATGAGATGGCATATTATAATTGTATGTTGCATTGCATGGCGATAAGATGATATATGTGGAGGAAGTGTACTGAAAGGCTTAATGCATGTTATACTGATAGCTCTGATGCAAATCACTGATGGCTTTAAGCCTGTTATACTAGCAGCTCTACTGCAAATATTGTTTAGTGCCGCAACCGATGCTAATTGTAAGTGTAGGGATGGGCGGGTGATTTAATCCCCACAAGAGCGCAGGGTTGGACATGAGATGGTGTATAGCGGTTGGCTAGGTAGGCTTTGCATACTGTACATCGCATTACTGTTTATTGATACTGTTACTATTACTGTCACTATAATGGACTAAGGCCCTACTGCTTACTGATACTGTTACTGATACTGAAAAGGGCTCAGGCCCGGACTGTGTTTCTGCTTACTGATGGTTCGATTATTGTCTGTGGGGTTTACACACTGAGTTTACGTAAACTCACCCCTTCTGTTAAATCTGTACAGGTAACCCCCAAACATAGGCAGGTCAGTGCAACGGAGGACTCAGCGGTGGCACACGATCTCATTTACACTATTTCATACTTATTTATGATTTTAAGTTTTAATTGGGTATTTTTCTGTAATAATGGCCTCTATGGATTTTTACTTAAAATTTGGACTTTATACTGGTATATGTTTTATATCTGCTAGAAGTAAGTAAACTCGGGTTTTCAAAAGAAAATGAACATTTTATTAAAACACCTTGTATACGCAAATTGTTTTAAAAACTTCCACAAAGTATAAAGTTTTGGAAACAAAAGACACGATTTAGAATGAACATAAGATAATGAAAAGTTGTTTAAAAAAAGGAATGGTTTTTGTGACATGATGATTTCAAAAGCATTACCATGTGACACCGTTAGGTTAGGTCATAACGTCTAGGCTGGGTTTGGGGTGATACATTTCATCCACAAACTAATGGTCAACCGAAAAGAACGATACAAGTTCTTGAAGATATGCTTTACTGTTGTGTTTTAGAATTCGAAGATAATTGGGAAAAATATCTGCATTTAGTCGAATTTGCTAATAACAACAGTTTTCAATCGAGTATAAAGATGGCACTGTATGAGGATTTGTATGGCTGAAGGTGTCGAACTCCGTTGTACTGGACTGAGCTCAATGAGAGGCAGATTCATAAGATTGACTTGGTTAGAGAAACTGAAGAGAAAGTAAAAGTAATTCGGGATTGTTTGAAAGCAGCATCAGACAGATAGAAGTCGTACGCAGATTTGAAGCGGAAGTAAATTGAATTTCAAGTCGGTGATAAAGTATTCTTGAAAGTGTCTCCGTAAAAGAAAACCCTCAGATTCGAACGCAGGGGTAAGTTGAGTCCACGCTTTATTGGTCCGTATGAGGTTGTTGAAAGGATAGGGCCAGTAGCATATCGGTTAGCTTTATCGATAGAGTTAGAAAGGATTCACAATGCTTTTAATGTATCTATGTTGCACTATTATCGATCAGATCCTTCGCACATAATTTCACCGACAGAGATTGAGATTTGCCCCGATATGACTTACAGTGCGGAACCAATCAAGATTTTAGCTCAGGAAGTCAAATAGTTGAGAAATAAAAGTGTAGCCCTAATGAAAGTTTGATGGAAAAGACACGAAGTTGAAGAGGCTAAGTGGGAACCTGAGGAGGCCATGAGAAAACAGTACCCAAACCTCTTTTCCAGTAAGATTTTCGGGGACGAAAATCCCTAAAGGAGGAGAGTTGTAACAGCCTGATTTAGGGCTCAAACGGATCAGTGGTTTTGGGTCCATGAATACAAAGTAGAAATATTTATTGTGATATTATTTTAAGGTTTACAATATGATTGGATGATTGTATGAAAATTTTGTTAAGAAATTTTATCAATATAGTGTCTAATTTGCCTAGTAGGACTAAATTGCAATAGGAGCAACATGTGTGTTCTAGAAGCTATGGGTGTTAATTGAAATGAATTTGTAACACCCTCTAACCCCACACCGTCACCGGAACAGGGTTACAAGGCATTACCGGACTTATACACTAACATACGAATAAAAACGATATATAAATTTGAGTTTCAATCTAAAATCATCTAATTTCCATCAAATAATTCTTAATATAGGCCTACGGGGCCCAAAATAGGTTTAGAAAATGATTTGGGATTAAACCGGGAACTTTAAAAATTTTACTTTGAAAATAGGGGCACATGGCCGTGTGGCCTGGGGCATACCCGTGTGGATCCCCATGGCTGTGGGGCCAGGCCGTGGGTAGTTCTGACTTGCTTCACATAGCCGTGTGTCTAGCCTGTGGGCGAATCTGTTTCTCCCACACAGCCTGGGCACACACTTATGTGATTTGGTCGTGTGAAAACTACATGTTTCACCATTTTAAAGCTATTTTTACCCACTAATTGTACCTAAAACATGCCCAATACTTTCACTTATAAATGTTAACCAAAAACCATTCATTTCATCTTCAAACTTAGCAAAAATTCATTCATTCATTCCAAAGACTTCTTAAGGTTTATAACCATATTTACATTCAAAATATTGAATATTTACAAGTGACTAAAATCTATCCTAGTACATGCCACATTACCAAAAGATAGATACATCACCAAAATTTGAGCTGAAGCCGGGATTGATTTGGATGCTGAGCCTGACCTTAACTTTACCTAAGCTGCGCACGGAAACAACCGTACGCTGAGTATTAGTAATACTCAGTGGTATTATCATAATTCAAACTATAGCAACAATTAAATAACATAAACGTACATGGATAATTACAAATCATTCATATAATCTCATACCAAGTTATCATATTACATTGCATCATTTCCAATATTTGAATCAATATTCAATCAATATCATTTCCAATAATTCATGAATCTTAGGTTCATATTTAAGTCACATATAAACACTCAATTCACATTTCACATATGAATGTTTCATAAAACTTTAATTTATGCTTTCAATCACATATCACACATCTCATTTCAATAACTCAATCACATTTATTCAGAATTTATCACTTCACTTATTTTTCCCTATTAACTTGACACGGACCTTGGTGGATACACGGATCCGATTAAACATATCAGAATGGCGACCAACGCCTCATCGGCTTAGCCGAAGTAAAGTGGCTACCAAAGCCTCATCGGATAGTTCGAAGTAAATCTATGACACACCACGTGTCTCATCGACTGAGCCGAAGCAAAGTGGCTACCAAAGCCTCATCGAAACTATCCGAAGCAAATCTATGGCACACCAAGTGCCTCATCGACTCGAGGTCGAAGAATCTCTGAACTGTCTCAATCCTATGGCATGCCAACTATATCCACTAAGCCTGACTAGTTAATAGGGTATCAAAAACACATATCAATTTCAATCACTTTATCGTATTTTCAATCAAATTCACTTCATTTGCTCTTTGGCCACATTTTCTCACATATTTTTCATTTCAAGCATAACTTGCTTCAATTTCATATTTTCACATATTTTCACTTCATTCTATTTCCAATTGTACAAAATCATTCAAATTCAATGCAATCACATTAATAGCATTTCAATCTCAACTTGCTTCAAAATCACATAATAACATATTCATCAATAAATTCCAAATCATATTTAATTCAAATATCACTACTTACCTTAATTTCATTTCCATGCATTTATACATAATTAAATTGAACACATAATAATAAATGGGTTGAATTATGATAATACAAACCGGTTTCTCTCTCGAGCTACTCCTCGATCACTTTTTCTTTTCCTTTTGTATTTGTCGTCTCGGTTCCCTTGTTTGCTACGAAAATTAGCATAATTTCAATTAATTAATAACACACATATTTTATATAAAATAGTAATTTTCCATACAACTTTTACCTAAATACCAAATTTGTCCTAAACATTATCATCTTCTTCTTTTTAACAATTCATATCATTTCCCTATTCAATTTGCATCAAAACTTCAATATAACTATCAAATTTTCATCATTTTTCCATAATTTCGAATTTCTTTCAATTTAGCCCCCAAAACTCAAAACTTATAATCTATTCTACAAATTAGTCCCTAAATCAATTCAAATCAATAACTTTATCAAATTAATCCCTAATTCCATCATTTTCTCAACATAAACACTATTCAAAAGTCTATCAACTTTCAATATTTCCACATAAATTGAAGAGTATCTTTCTCTAAGACTCTAAAAACATCAAAATCATAAGAAAAGGGCTTAATTAAACTTACCAAATTAACTTGAAGCTTCAAAACCCTAAATTTTCCTTTTTCTTTTCTTTCTTTCCTTTCTTTCCTATCTTACGTTTCTTTCTCTGTTTCTTTTCTATGTTCTTTTTCTTTTATTCTTTATATATTTACTTTATTTACTTTAATTAATTAATTATTATAAATATCTAATATAATAACTAATTATTTACATACATTTGTATACATACACATATATACACATGTATCAATCCTTGCCACACACTTGTCTTCATTTATTATTTATTAAATAAATTATAATATTTACATAATTAATAATTTCTAATAAAATATCTAATTAATAACAAATAAAAATAATACACATGTATTATACACTCATATACACATGCATATTTCCATCACCATACATCTGTCATTATCTCAACATTTAATAAAATATAATATTTACAAAATTATTAATAATAATAACAACAAATAAATAAATATCTTTTACTTAATAATTAAGTAAATATATATCTAATATACACTTGTACCAATAATATAAGCACACATGTATTTATTTTCTAACATACACATGTCACCCATTTGGTTTAATCACTAATTTAGTCCTTTAATATTTTTCTATTCCATAATTAAACTTTTATCCCTTATTCAATTTAGTCATTTTTCCTAATTGCTCTCAATTAAGCTAAATTTACTTAATCAAAATCTAATTAAACACATGACTAAATTCATAAATAATTTTTAATAAATATTTATGAGTCCGTTTACTAAAAACGGAGATCCAATAACTTATTTTCCGATATCGTACTTTTGAGGTCGTTACAATTCTCCCCCTCTTTAAAGAAATTTCGTCCTCGAAATTTTTCTCCTGATACAAATTATTTAATCAAATCTTTCTTTCACTCTTTCAATCGAAGTCCTCAAATTCAATGATAACTCATCTCAAAACTCTTTCGGAACTTGATACTATACTTCATACCCAAAATTTACTGTAGTTTCCTCAGAATCACTGTATAACTTCGGATCATCATCCAAACCAATGAAGACTGGCACTCTGTATAAACTAATAATATCATAAATACATGTCTCACTAGTCTATCGAGAGAGAAACTTGTACGTATTGAGATAAAATGCGTAGACTTCTTCAAACAGTCAATAATAATTCAGATAACATCTATCTTTCATTCAACTCTATCCAACACTCAGATGTCTAACATCTTCGACCATATAGTGCTTCATACAGAGCCATTTGAATACTTGATCAGAAACTATCATTATACACAACTCATCTAATGATAAATAACATCCCAACCTGATCCGAAACCAATTACACAAACTTATAGTATGTCTTCTAAAATCTGACTAACTCATTCCCAGATTATCCATCTGTCTATAGATGAAAAGCTGTACTGAAATTGAATTAAATACTCAATAATTCTCCCAACTATCTTTAGAACCTCGAAGTGAACCACAATTTTGATCAATAATTACCAATACTAGATTATCATATAATATTACAATTTCCCGAATATACACCTCAACGAGTTTCTAAAGTAACTAATCAGTTCTAACCACTATAGAATGAGCTACCTTTATAAAGTAATCAATTATCACTCATATACCATTCTTACAATTTATCCCAAAATCAAGAAGTGAACCATAGATTATAAATCTTTATCAAACATATCAAAAACTGACACTCCATATAGCTTGTCAATTTCATAAACTTATATCTCATTTCCGTCCCAATATTATTATTATAATTTTTTTTTTACTAGCTGAAATAATTCTATAAGTACCAATGTACCAATACTGGATATTTAGCTGAAATTAATATTTCAACTTCAATAGTGCACTTTAAAATAGAAGAAGAATTCCAAGAGTAGTCTCAAATATAACCGGAGTAATAATACAACTTCTATCATTTAAAACCCATGTCACTAAGCTTCCATAACCAAACCAGGATTTATAGCAATAATATATACATACCTTCAATCAAAGAATACCCCTTCATAGATGAATCATATTTAATAGATAAGATCAGACCATAAAATAACAAGAAAACCAAGATAATGAAATCCCAGATGTGAAGTTATATTGAATCCCCGAGAATGGAAAACCATATTTAATGATAAAGAAACCTATACTATTTAGAGAAAGACCAGAAGAAGAATGTCATTCATACCTACTAGAAACAACTGTGATAGAGATGATATGAATTGCATAAGGTGATTCAGAATACCCACTAGTAAAAGTACAAAATAGTTTCATATGAGTTTAACCATCAAATCTTCTGCCTAACAGAGCAGATCAGAAATCCAAAGAAAAGTAGAGGAATACTGATCATGAATCAACCCAATTAATAATACTTCTATCTAATGTTATAATTAACCAAACTCCTTATATGATAAGAACCATATCTGAAAATGAACAGTTGCATATACCTCTGAAGATAAAAGAACATTTAGAATACCCCTATAGAATACCCAAAAGAGATCGCTGTAAGATACCCAACTATAATAGTTGCATTTAGATATGTTTGCAACTTCATCACTAATCCACTAATATACATAATCATCAACAATCCCGTATCATTCAGTTCACACACGAAGCTTGTTCGGAAGAAATTTTCAGTTAACTCAATCTGTAGATACCATATCTGAACAAATCAGTTTCTCATAAATAATTTCTTCTTTAATAGTAGCATTGTATATCCCCACATATTTTTCAGAAAAGAAATCTGATATCTCTCTTCAGAACCCATCTCTATCTACTAACCCATTCTTAGTTTTAACTATTTTATTTATCATTCCATCACTGAACTCTTCAGTTCCACACTTCTGAACTAAGTCAATATAAATCTTATGGATTTCCATCATATAAAACTATGCCAATAAGCCAATAAGGGGGGTAGAGATTGTAAAACCTCATAATTTAACTTTCTATTTAAACTTATATAACACAACATTTATCATTTCTTATGTACTGTAAAACATTTATCTATACTTTTTCGAATTCTGTCTCATCATCATGAGTAACATTTTACTTAGACACTGAAGTATCACTTTTGAAACTTGTCAGAATCAACTAAATTAAAAAGCATCTTTTTCTCTAACATTTCCTTTTCTACACTAGGGGAACCCAACTCGGTTTCGTTGAATTCATGAAATTCATTATTTTCAGTATACATTACAAATAAGTATCATTTATTTTTTCTTCAAACATCTTTAATCTTATGAAATAGAAACAAACAAATAGGTCAGCATCCAAATCCCGACTCAATTTCATCTTGACTGAGGCATGTACCTTGTACCTCTAGACTCAATTTCGAGCTCGATTTAGTCCGAGAATCGGCAAAACCTGATAGCTCTGATACCAACAAATGTAACACCCTCTAACCCCACAATGTCGTCAGAACAGGGTTACAAGGCATTACCGGACTTATACACTAACATACGAATAAAAACGAGACATAAATTTGAGTTTCAATCTAAAATCACCTAATTTCCATCAAATAATTCTTAATATAGGCCTACGGGGCCCAAAATAGGTTTAGAAAATGATTTGGGATTAAACCGGGAACTTTAAAAATTTTACTTTGAAAATAGGGGCACATGGCCGTGTGGCCTGGGGCATGCCCGTGTGGATCCCCATGGCCGTGGGGCCAGGCCATGGGCAGTTCTGACTTGCTTCACACGGTCGTGTGTCTAGCCCGTGGGCAAATCTGTTTCTCCCACACGGCCTGGGCACACGCCCATGTGATTTGGCAGTGTGAAAACTGCATGTTTCACCATTTTAAAGCTATTTTTACCCACTAATTGTACCTAAAACATGCCCAATACTTTGACTTATAAATGTTAACCAAAAACCATTCATTTCATCTTCAAACTTAGCAAAAATTCATTCATTCATTCCAAAGACTTCTTAAGGTTTATAACCATATTTACATTCAAAATATTGAATATTTACAAGTGACTAAAATCTATCCTAGTATATGCCACATTACCAAAAGATAGATACATCACCAAAATTTGAGCTGAAGCCGGGATTGATTCGGATGCTGAGCCTGACCTTAACTTTGCCTAACCTGCACACGGAAACAACCGTATGCTGAGTATTAGTAATACTCAGTGGTATTATCATAATTCAAACTATAGCAACAATTAAATAACATAAACGTACATGGATAATTACAAATCATTCATATAATCTCATACCAAGTTATCATATTACATTGCATTATTTCCAATATTTGAATCAATATTCAATCAATATCATTTCCAATAATTCATGAATCTTATGTTCATATTTAAGTCACATATAAACACTCAATTCACATTTCACATATGAATGTTTCATAAAACTTTAATTTATGCTTTCAATCACATATCACACATCTCATTTCAATAACTCAATCACATTTATTCAGAATTTATCACTTCACTTATTTTTCCCTATTAACTTGACACGGACCTTGGCGGATACACGGATCCGATTAAACATATCAGAATGGCGACCAACGCCTCATCGGCTTAGCCGAAGTAAAGTGGCTACCAAAGCCTCATCGGATAGTTAGAAGGAAATCTATGACACACCACGTGTCTCATCGGCTGAGCCGAAGCAAAGTGGCTACCAAAGCCTCATCGAAACTATCCGAAGCAAATCTATGGCACACTAAGTGCCTCATCGACTCGAGGTCGAAGAATCTCTGAACTATCTCGATCCTATGGCATGCCAAGTATATCCACTAAGCCTGACTAGTTAATAGGGTATCAAAAACACACATCAATTTCAATCACTTGATCGTATTTTCAATCAAATTCACTTCATTTGCTCTTTGGCCACATTTTCTCACATATTTTTCATTTCAAGCATAACTTGCTTCAATTTCATATTTTCACATATTTTCACTTCATTCCATTTCCAATTGTACAAAATCATTCAAATTCAATGCAATCACATTAATAGCATTTCAATCTCAACTTGCTTCAAAATCACATAATAACATATTCATCAATAAATTCCAAATCATATTTAATTCAAATATCACTACTTACCTTAATTTCATTTCCATGCATTTATACATAATGAAATTGAACACATAATAATAAATGGGTTGAACTATGATAATACAAACCAGTTTCTCTCTCGAGCTACTCCTCGATCACTTTTTCTTTTCCTTTTGTATTTGTCGTCTCGGTTCCATTGTTTGCTACGAAAATTAGCATAATTTCAATTAATTAATAACACACATATTTTATATAAAATAGTAAATTTCCATACAACTTTTACCTAAATACCAAATTTGTCCTAAACATTATCATCTTCTTCTTTTTAACAATTCATATCATTTCCCTATTCAATTTGCATCAAAACTTCAATATAACTATCAAATTTTCATCATTTTTTCCATAATTTCAAATTTCTTTCAATTTAGCCCCTAAAACTCAAAACTTATAATCTATTCTACAAATTAGTCCCTAAATCAATTCAAATCAATAACTTTATCAAATTAATCCCTAATTCCATCATTTTCTCAACATAAACACTATTCAAAAGTCTATCAACTTTCAATATTTCCACATAAATTCAAGAGTATCTTTCTCTAAGACTCTAAAAACATCAAAATCATAAGAAAATGGCTTAATTAAACTTACCAAATTAACTTGAAGCTTCAAAACCCTAAATTTTCCTTTTTCTTTTCTTTCTTTCCTTTCTTTCCTATCTCACGTTTCTTTCTCTGTTTCTTTTCTATGTTCTTTTTCTTTTATTCTTTATTTATTTACTTTATTTACTTTAATTAATTAATTATTATAAATATCTAATATAATAACTAATTATTTACATACATTTGTATACATACACATATATACACATGTATCAATCCTTGCCACACACTTGTCTTCATTTGTTATTTATTAAATAAATTATAATATTTACATAATTAATAATTTCTAATAAAATATCTAATTAATAACAAATAAAAATAATACACATGTATTATACACTTATATACACATGCATATTTCCATCACCATACATCTGTCATTATCTCAACATTTAATAAAATATAATATTTACAAAATTATTAATAATAATAACAACAAATAAATAAATATCTTTTACTTAATAATTAAGTAAATATATATCTAATATACACTTGTACCAATAATATAAGCACACATGTATTTATTTTCTAACATACACATGTCACCCATTTGGTTTAATCACTAATTTAGTCCTTTAATATTTTCTATGCCATAATTAAACTTTTATCCCTTATTCAATTTAGTCATTTTTCCTAATTGCTCTCAATTAAGCTAAATTTACTTAATCAAAATCTAATTAAACACATGACTAAATTCATAAATAATTTTTAATAAATATTTACGAGTCCGTTTACTAAAAACGGAGATCCGTTAACTTATTTTTCGATATCGTACTTTTGAGGTCGTTACAGAATTTGTAAATTAGAGTTCCTTAAATGGTAATTAGACCATTATATGATATGATGGACAAAGATAGACATGGTTAGGTGAAATTTCAAAAGTTAGGCATTAAGGGTATTTTGGTCATTTGGCAAATAAAGACAAAATTAAACAAATAAAAGATATAATCTTCCCCCAATTTATTCCCCTTATGCCGAATTTGAAGGGTCACCATAGCTAGGGTTTTGGCCAAGCTTTCCAAGCTCAACTGTAAGTCCGTTCTAGCCCCGATTTTAATGATTTTTATGTTGTTGAGATCCTCATAACCTAATCTAGCTTTTCCTAGGACTAATTTGAAGTATTATCAAAGTTTAAAATTTTACCCATGTTAGAAATGCATGTATTTTGATGCGTAATGGTAGAAAATGTATGTTAGATGTGTGATAAATAATTTTTGCTAAGTGATTTTCGGTAAAATATTAAAAAGGACTTATTCGTAAAAGTTGTAAAATGTGTGTAGAAAATGTGAATAAATGAAAAATGTGAGAAGATTTGAGCTTGAGAAGGGTTCAGCTAGGCTTGGGTAATGAAGAAATTGAAAGAAATTCATTTTACGAACCTAGGGACTAAAGTGTAAATAATTAAAAAGTTACGGGAAAAATATAATTTTATCGTAGTACGATTTTTGGACTAAATTGAATAATGTGTGTATTAAATAAGTTAAATTTGTTATTATAGATCAAGAGAAATGAGTTTCGGACCTTGATCGGGGGAAAAATAAAGTGTTTGACGATTAGGTCCCATTTTAACTATTTTTGTACCAAGGTAAGTTTGTATGTATATAATGCACCAGTATATTATGTTTTAATGTTTTATTATTGTATAAATTGTGTGATTGACTCTTTGGACATATTCGAAAAAGTTTCGACAAGTAAGAAAATCTCGGTTGAACCTTAGGAATAGAATGGGATATAAGTGACATGTCACTAGGAACCTATGTGTATATACATGTTTATGTGATTTCGGGTGCTGGTCTCAAACATCCTACCAGTGGCTGGGTACTTCGGCATTTGTTGCAGATACTTGACAACTTGTCTGTGCAGCACTAGGTAGCAACATTTGACCGACAACTTGTGTGAGTAGGCTTGTGAATAGTTTGATTGTGAGCTATGTGTGTTATGTAATATGAGGTAACTCGACTACATATGTGGCACCTATGTGCAAATTTTTGAGGATCCGTTAATATTCCGAGTGTTCAACGAGAAATGTAACACCCCAAACCCGGCTCAGACGTTATGGCCAAGTCTGGTGTGTCACATGGACGATGATTTTCTCTTATTTCTTTAATTAACATAATTAGGGTAAGTTTCCAAAACCGTTGTTAAAAGTTTGGAAAGAAAACCAGGTTTTTAAATTTGGGAAAGTCCTATCCACTACCAATTTATAGTTTATTTTATTTCAAGGGTCTTGTTTGTCTTGACGTTATCCATTTGATACGTGTGTTATGTTTTGAAAATGTTGATTAATTTCAAATAAAACCCGCGCAGCCTTAGTCTATTCACTTCAAGCAAGTTATACATAAAGAAATAAAAAAACCAAAATAAAAATACTTAGAAGCAGCCTTATTACAAAACAGAAATCGAAACGATAATAATTTTAATAAAATACTGAAAAAGAACAACTTAAGGAAAATTAACCCAAAAGCAGTCCACGTGGCCACTCTGAATCCCTCCAGCTCCAAGTCCACTAGTTCAGGGCTTACCTGCATATATGAAAGGGAAGGGGTGAGTTTGGAAAACTTAGTGTGTAAAGTAAACCCAACTAGAGACTAAATCAGTTCAAGCTTTACTAGGCCTAAGCCCTAACTAGATACAGTATTAACTGGGCTTTAAACCTATTCAGAAATCAGTATTAACTAGGCCTTAGCCCTATTTAGAAATTAGTGTAGCCCTAAGGCCCATTACAGTAACAGAACAGTATAATATGCATGTATGCTAAGCCCAGCCCAAATCCAGCCCTACACACCACCCGTACCAGCCTTACACACCATGTGGGGAATAACTCAACCCATCCAGCCCTACACACCACAGTCGTAGCTGAGCTGCTTAATCAGATAACGTGGCCAAGCCACTAACAGTAAAATAAGGCAAAGTCCCTAACAGTAAACGTGGCATTGCCACTTAGCATTTCCTCCATCAAAACCTAATCTCATGCAACAGTATAATATGTCATGACATACAGTGAACAGATAAAATTTAGCATGCATTTTAGTCAAGTCAACCCTAGGGGTATAATGGTCTTTTACACCTAGGGGTAAAATAGTAATTTCCACCCTTAAGAGGTATTTCAGTAAATATACCAATTTTTAGGCATTGTCCAAAAATCATCCAGGCAACTTATTTAACCCATTTAATCTTATTAGAGTTATCGGGCCCTAAAACCCCTAATGGGCCCTACGGTGTCCACTAACTATTTCGACCCACTAAACCCAAATTTACGTCTATTTTAGCAAATTTGTTACTCAGTCTATCAGAATGCACTTACTGCTCGTTTTCACCCATATGGGTCCGTAAGCCCATTGGGCCCAAATTTAGCCCCTCGAGGCTCAAATTTATCAACATGCGCAAAATCGCCCACACAACCTCCTTACCATTCACGATAACCGCTTTTACCGTTTAAATCGACCCACGAGTGCTCACACGTTCACAAGCCCACGAAATGCCAGAATTTTAACTTTTTGGCTTTTCAGCTTTTACCTATTTAGTCTACAAGTGGGTGTCGTTTACACACCTGATTTGCGATTATACTGCGATGAGATCTCCCCCGTGATTAACCTACAATCATTTCAATCCACAGGTCACTTAAAATCTAATTAAATAATTGACACCATGTTAACATACCTATTCGGCTAACACCGTCTAAGGCCCTTAGTCTCTTACCTTTGTCGAAAACAATGACTAGATCTAGATCTAGTTGCTCCAATGGTCCTAGCCTCTAATACCTCTTGATCGACAGCCTCCAGTCCACACTAACACATAATAAACCGATAAGTAAAACTAATAAACCCTTTTAGCCTTAGTCGACAACCACCCTATGTGCTTAGGGGTTTTCGGCTTTTCTTGAACCACAATTTACTAAATGGAAAAGGAATCCGAGTACTTACTGAATATCTACTTGACAAAGAATGCTTCCAATCCTCTTCTAACCCAGATCTAACGTAGATCTAACCCCAAGATACGAGTAGGGAACAGATCCAAGTGATTTCAGCTTTTGGATCTATCTTAGAGTATGTCTGTTTCGGTTTGAGAAGTAAATGGGAGAAGAAAGTGAAGAAAAGTTTATGAAATAACAGAGAGATGATCGGCAGAGAGATGAGAGGTTTGAGATTCAGCTCTTGAAAGATTTGAAATGGAAAGAAGAAATGGTTTTGATAAAGAGGTAATCGGCAATGGTGGATTCAGTTTTGGCTCTTTATGGTAATCAACAAGAAAGTTTGAGAAGAGAGATTGCTTCAATTGGATTCGATTTTAGAAGGAAATAGAGGAGAGAAAGAGGATGGCAGATTCGGCTTGGAGAAAAGAAAAGAAATGATAGTTTGTTTCTTTGCACAAGTCGGCACAAAAGGAAATAATGGTTGCATTTTTGGCTTTTTAGAACTAAGAGAGGAGGACAGAAAAAGAGCAGAGAACCCTAAGTGGTACTACTTTAGTTCGGCAAAAAAGAAGAGAGGTCAGAACAAATCCCGAAAGGCAGCACTCAAGGTAATCGGCACACTAAAGCTTCATTTGACGAACTGCTCTCCAAGACCCCTATAATCGGCCACCACTAGCTCCCATTCAAAAATTCCTAGATTTTCTCCTCCTTATCCTCTCTGACTCAATCCCATGAGCACCTCAAACTCTTTCCAGCAAAGTTTCACTTGGAGTCCATCACATGTCTTGCACATGTATAAAAATAAATAAAATAGCACCTTGCTTACCATGGGACTTGAACCCAAGCCCTTGCACAGCTTGCACACGCCACTTCCTTGCCCCTAAGTGGCGTTACATTGCCACTCCACCATTGGCTCACTTGTGTCTTAATTTACCAACATTTTCTTAAAAGTCATCTTAGTCAAAGCCCCTTCTCCCTTAAGTTTAAAATTTAGAAATTTCTATCGGGTTTTAACTTAAGCTTGGGCCTTCTAAAGGCCCACTAACACACCCAACATAATTTAGCATAACCAGACCAACAAAATTTAAAGTTCACACAAAATCGCAAAAATCCCGAAAATTAGGGCGTTACAAGAAATGTCAAAGATGTGAAAGTGTTTGTGGCTATGTTATGATTTGGTATAGGTATGTACGTAAAACTCACAAGTACGAACACTTGGTAAGATTGTGATTGAGTAAGTTATGCCTATGGGATTTTAATGTCAATTATGTTATCTCTCATTATATGAATTGCATGATACTTGTAACGTTCTGATTTTCGGGATTTTTGCAATTTTGGTGCAATCTTGAAATTTTGTTGTTGGATGATGAAATTTATGTTTTAAGTATGTTAGTGGGCTTTTAGAAGGCCCAAGTCTGAGTTAAAACCCGGCAAAAATATCAAATTTTGGATTTAAAGAGAAGGGGACTTGGTTAAGTGGGCTTTTAAGAAAAAGTGGGTAAAAATAAGACACAAGTGAGCCCTTGGTAAAGTGGCAATATGGCGCCACTTAATTCCTTAAAAAGTGGCGTGTGGATTGAGTACTAAGGCCAAGGTTCAAGACACAAGGTAAACAGTATGGTGTTTTTATTTTTGCTGCATGTGCTGGTCATGTGATGGAGGTGGAACTCTGCTAAGTAGAGTTGAGATGCTCATAGGATTTGATCAAAGAGGATAAGGGGGGAGAAGATTTGGGAATTTTGAAAGAGGGCTAGTGGTGGCTGAATGTAGGAGTCTTGGAAGTGCATAATCGGCTAAGGGAGTTTAGGTAGCATTTTCAGCAATTGTCTTTTGTGTGCCGGTTTTCCTTTTGGTAATTTGGGCGTTTTCTTGGTGGCCTTTCGGGATTGTATTGACCTCTTCCTTTTCTTGCCGAACTAGGGTAGTGCCACTTAGGGTTTTCTGCTCTTGTTCTATTCTTCTCTTTTAGTTCCAAAAAACTAAAAACGCAAGCATAGTTCTTCTCTTATGCCGATTTGATCATAGGAGAACCTTTATTCTTTTCTTCTATCTCTATTTTATTCTTCTTTTTCCCCTAAATCAATTTCATCTCATCACCTTTCTTCTAGGCCGAACCTACCTACTTTTTTCCTTTCTTCTCTCTTTGCAAGCTTTCTAGTCAATTTCCACAAAAGTTGAAACCACACCCACCATTGCCGATTATGTCTTTAATTGAAACCATCTCTTCTTTTCCTTTGCAAATCTTTCAAGAAGCCGAACCTCTAATCTCTTATTGCATCTCTGCCGATCATCTCTGCTAGTTCGTAAAACCTCTCTTCACCTTCTTCTCTCATTTTCTTCTCCAACCGAGATAGATATACTTTAAGATAGATCCAAAAGTCGAAATCACTTGGATCTGTTCTCTATTCATAACTTGGGTTGGATCTACAACGGATCTGGAATAAGAAGGTATTCAAGAACGACTTTGGGGCAATTGAATCTTTGGTAAGTCGTCGAAACCCCTTTCCATTCGTGTCTTATGGTTCAACAAAAGCCGAAAACCCCTATGTGAATAGGGAGGTTGTCAATTAGGGCTTAAGGCTCTATAGGTCTTACCAATTGGTTTATTTTGTGCTAGTGCGATCTAAAGGCTGCCGATTGAGGAGTGTTGGAGGCTAAGATCATTGGAACGACTAGATCTAGAGCTAGTCCCTATTTTCGACAGAGGTAAGTGTTCTAAGGCATTAAGGGAGGTTGGCTGATTATGGTGAGCAAGATTACATTGGTTGTCATTGAATCTTGGATCTAATATTGTAAGTGACCGATTGTAGGATACCGTGGGAGATCTCGTTAGCGTTCGTTGCAAATCAGGTGTGCAAACGAACACCCTCTAGTAGTCTAAATCGGCAAAAGCCGAAATGTTGAAATTTTGGCATTTCGTGGGCTTGCGAGCGTGCGAACGCTCGTGGGTCGGTTGGAAGCAGTAAAATTCTGTAACTGAAATGAATAAAGTTGGTAAGTGCGCGATTCCGTGCACTTTAGTAAATTTAGGCATCAATGGGCTGAATATGGGCCCAATGGGCTTACGAGCCCATTTGGGTAAAAACTAGCGCTAAGTGGGTTCTAGTGATTTTTATATTAAAACTGTTAAACTAGATATAGAATTTGGGCTAAATGGGCCAATATAGCTACATGACACTGCAGGGTCCATTAGGGGTTTTAGGGCCCAATAACTCTAAACTTCTTAAATGGGCTAAATAAGTGACTAAGACAAAAATGAGACTGTTGATAACTGAAATATGCATAAAACCCTAAAAAATAGAAAAATTACTGAAATGCCCCAAAAGGGTGGAAAATTACTGTATTGCCCCTAGGTGCAAAATGACCGTTATACCCCTAGGGCTAAATTTGACTAAAATGTATGCTTTATTGTTTCTGTTCACTGTATGCCATGATATGTTTAAACTGTTGCATGGGAATGGGTTATTGATGGAGGAAGTGCAAGTGGCATTGCCACGTTACTGAAAAGGGGCTTTGCCTCGTTTTACTGAAAGGGGCTTTGCCTCGTTATACTGTTAGTGGCTTGGCCACGTTATCTGAGCAGCTATGCTGTGATTGTGGTGTGTTGGGCTAGGTGGGTCGAGTTATTCCCCACATGTGTGTTGGGATGGAACGGGTGGTATGTAGCGGATGGATTTAGGCTGGGTTTGGGCATGCATGCATTAATACTGATCTGTTACTGTAATGGGCCTATGGGCCGTACTGAATACTGAATAGGGTTTCGAGCCAGTTAATACTGAATCTGAATAGGGCTTCGGCCCAGATAATACTGAAACTGGATAGGGCTTAGGCCGAGTGAGCTTGAGCTGTTTTGGGCTCTAGATGGGCTTTTTTTACACACTGAGTTTCCAAACTCACCCCTTTCCTTTCATCTATATAGGTGAGCCCTGAGCTAGAGGACTTGGCAGCTGGAGGGATTTAGAGTGGCCACGTGGACTGCGTTTGATGGTTTATTTAACTTTTTACTTTCTTATTTATTTATTTTTTAAATTATTTTTCATTATGGTTTCGGGTTTGTAATAAGGCCGCTTAAGTATTTTAATTTGGGTTTTTATTCTTTATTTTCAATTTGATTTAAATGATTTGAACAAGGCTACGCGAGTTTTCCTAAAAATTAACCCATGATTTCAAAACAAGGCACTCGTAACAAATGAATAACATATCAACGAACAAGATACGATAACAAGATAAATTTTAAACTGTTAGTGAATATGACAAACACAAATTAAACCTGGATTTTCCTCCCAAAACACAAGTACGGTTTTACAGAACTTACCCTAATCATAGTAGCTAGGAAGCATGATTAGTTCGTTGTTGATGTGACACACCAGGCTTGGTAGTAACGTCTGGGCGTTTGGGGTGTTACAATAATTGTGTAGTTATGATGCTTATTATTTGCATATGAACTTACTAAGCTATATAGCTTACTCCCCCTTTTCTTTCTCTTGTTTTATAGTGTTGCCATGCTAGCTCGGATCGGTGATCGTCAGAGATTCGAATCACACTATCAACTTTCTCACTTTGGGTATTGATGATTTTAGCATTTTGTATGTATGGCATGTATAGGAGGACTTGGTCATTTTGTTATGTGTCATATTTGATTCGACCAAATATGTTGGCTTATTTTGGCTTGATGATTATTTTGTATAAGGCCATTGGAAATGGGCCAATATTGATTATAAGTATATTCATATGATGATATCTTTCATGAATGATGTGTTAATGTCTTAGTTGTGGATATTTGGTTGCATGTACATGCTTGGATTGGTGTTATGATTTGTTGTGTAGGTGCGTGCATTAAAGGGGTGGCAAAATGGCTTGATAAATAGCCTATATTTTGTCCACACGGGTAGACACACGAGCGCGTGTCTAGGCCGTGTGTGACACACGGTCAGCCCCACGGGCATGTGTTCAGGCCGTGTGTCCCTTACACCTTAGTTTTGAGAAATAGAATACTCAAAATTGAGCACACGGGCAGAGACACGGGAGTGTGCCTCAGCAGTGTGGATGACACGGCTTCAAACACCGGCGTGTGCCTAGGCTACGTGAAGTCTGCATCTATTTTGTAAAAATTCAATTTTCCACATGGCCTAGCACATGGGCGTGTGACTTGGCCGTGTGATCTCAATTTGGTCTTGAGTTACAGGTCAGAGAGTTACATGGGGTATGGACACCGGCGTGTGTGACCACACAGCCTGCCCACACGGGCATGTTCCAAACCACACAGGCATGTGACCCTTATTTTGTGGAAAAATTTCCTAAGTGTGGTAAAAAGTTCTAAAGTTCTCGGTTAAGTCCTGAACCACTTCCAATGCATGTTTTGGGTCTCGTAGGCTCGTGTTAGGGACAATATGAGTGATTGCTAAAAGTTTCAATTTGGACGCAAATTTATGACCCGAAATTACATGATTGTTCATGAGATAAGTCTAGTAATGCCTCGTACCCTGTTTCGGCGTCGAATACGGGTGAGGGGTGTTACAAATTGATCAAGATCAATTTCCCTTAATTAAAATATAATGAAAGGATGATTAGAAAGGGTTCAATATCCTAAAATAATGCTCGAAAAATATGTGAAGAAATTAAAGAAAAACAACCCCCTTTATTGCCCATAGGCACCCCCGCCACCACCAACGGTCTCCAAATTGAGGCTGGAAAATACCTATTAAATCTTTAAAAATCCCTCAAATTCTACATCTGGAAATTTGGATTTTGAAGTCACAAGATTCATCAAAAAATTGAGAAGTAATGAGAACTCACACAAACTAGTTGATAGGGTTAGCAATGGCACTTCTTGGTAACAATGAGAATCGTTCTTGGAGATCCAAAATTTTAGATTTGGGACTAGAAAATTAAGGGGGAAATGAAAGCAAGATTGAGAAGGAGTTGGTGCAAGATCTTGTGGAAAAAAGAAAAGAAAAAGATGGTAGATCAAGAACTATGGGCAACAACAACAAGGAAGAAAGGAAAATAAATTGAAAGAGAAAAGGAGAGGAGAAGGAGAGGGCCAACTAGGGTAGGGAGAATGGGACCAATGGCTGATTCTTTTGTATAAAAATAATATTTATACGTAGGCATAAAAGGGTATGAATGGCACACACATTAAAAAAACAAAGGGATTTTGAAAATTTAATTTTTTTTGCAAGGGAAAAGATTTGAACTTGGGATCTTAATTTTATTCCATACTTTTCCATTTATAAATTAAGCACTAAGCTATTTCCTTATTCTTAAAATAATTTTTCAATATTTATTTTAAAAACAAGGCATGTCACATACTAAGGTTTGATGCAAAATTTGTAAAATAATAAAAATGGTGAAAGAGAATGGATTTGTACTTGGGTTTCAAGGAACTTTTCAGTAACACTTAACCAAGGAACCAATACCATATTTATTTCCTAAAAATGCATAGATTATCTAAAAAATTAGTGCATGACCATTCTCTCTCGGTTCACAAACCCGATTCAACTAATCCCTAATTTTTGAGATGTGACAAAATTTTTCAAAAGTGATTTTCTTAAATTTCTTTTGAAATTTGTGTATTACTCAGGACGAGCAATGAATTAAGTTTGGGGGTGTGGAAACACTAAAATATATAGATTTTTTTCAACACGTTTTGAGCACTAATTCATGCAGTTTCTAAGTAATTTCTGTCGAATTTTATAATTTTATTATGAAATAATTAATTTAAGCTTAGATTATAAAACATATTGAATTCTAACTAATTTTATAATAATTTTGCACAATTTGATTTATTTTTGACAGTTTTTCACAAAAGGGTGTAAAATTGACTCGGTAGTCACCTTGAGAAGATTGGACCATTGAAGCACTTTTCGTGTCAATTAACCCAAGAGTATGTGTGATTATTTTCGTGTCAATATGACATGTCTATATGTATGTTCATGGTGTAGCCTTCGGTAATGTGTAAATCGATTATTTTCGTGTCAATATGATATGTCTATGTGCATGTTCATGGTGTAACCTTCGGAAATGTGCAAATCATGATACATGAAATTCTGTGAAGTCTGTCGGGACAGTAAACACAAGATTTCTGTATGATGCCTTTCTGGATGTTTGGCCGTTGTAGCGTGATCTATCATGTATGTCTGGTAAGATATAAATATCAATCTTTTTATATTAAATTGTGGATAAATTCTGTTAGTTCTATAAAACATATGGCTAAGATAAGGTGTTGATAAGTTCAAAGTTAAGAGTTGAATAAGATTTGTGATATAATTAAATAAGTCTTGAGGCCTTTCATGAATAGAAATGTATATCTGTATGATAAGAAGGGTATTTGCCATGATGATTTGTAAATATTGAAATGGGTGTATTCATATTTATGAGAGACTTAAGAAATTATTAATATGAGCTCATCCGTGTTATTTGAGGGTTGAATTTGAGTTATGTGGAATCTATTAAATCTATAACAGGCTATTTTTTAGTGGTGTAGAGAATGGTGGTTTCGGGGCCACAAATTCGACGAGTGAGTCTGTAAATATTTACAAGTCAAATATAGTATTATAATAAGTTTTGAATTCATAAATTTTGTTATTTAAATGAATAGTTAAGTTTAAGTGGTTTGACCTTAAAATCATGTTGTTTGAGAAAATGAGGTTTTGAGACTTTGTTTTTATAAATCGAGCACATAAATATTTTTATTAAATATTTATAGAGTGATTATTTAGGAGTATTGAAATTCGGTTTAGAAAATTTAATGTCTAGATAGTTAATTTAATAAAAAAGACTAAATCATAAAAGTAGCAAAAATTAATTGTTATTAGTTTGATAGACTAAATGAGTTTTAAGGAATCGTTGAATGGTTTTAAAAGGAAATTATGTCATATCTTAGCGAAGTGGACGGTTTATGGAGGAAAAATAAATAAAATGTTAAATAATGTTATAATTAAGTTAAAATGCATTAAAGAAAAACAAAAGGTAAAACAACATTTATTTTTATTCATCTTTTCCCTTCCATCTCCACATAATCTCAATGGATGAAATATCAAGATTCGGCCAAGCTTCCAAGTTTCGCACGGTTTGTTATATTAGTTGATTTTTCTTGAATTTTATATTTTTGAGATCATTGTAACTAGGTCCAGCTAACTCCTATTTTCGATTTCAAAACTGTTAATTTATCATTGATGAATTTGTAATGTTTTTGAAGTTTGATGATAGATTTATATGCTTGATAGTTAAATAAGACTATTTTGTAAAGTGATGTTAGTTGATTTTAAAGTTTAAAAACTAAATTGTTAAAATAGTAATGCTACATGAAATTTTTGTAAAATTTTAATAAATATGGGTTGTATAGGGACTATATAAAATTCAACTGGCTTGGTTTGGATTAATTTATGATTGAATTGAATGTTTCGAGTTTAGGGACTAAATTGAATAAGAAGTAAAAGTTTAGGGTAAAAGTGTAAAATGATGATTAAGAGTCAAATATATGAATTTCAATATTTTATGATATTTGAATCAGTTAATTGAATAAAATTATTATTATTTAGATCAAGAAATGAATCAATCGGACTCAAATCATGAAAAATCTAAATTAACAAATTAGCCATCGGCCTTGTTTCCGTAACCGTTTTTGTCTAGGTAAGTTCATAACTTGGTTAAATTAATTAGTTGTTGTTTTGGCAATTTAATATCTATTTATGTATATGGGGATCGAGTTTATTGGCTTGAAAAAAGAATAAGACCATAGTTGAAAGATACTATGGCACTATACCGGAAATGAATAAGACCATAGTTGAAAGACACTATGGCACTATACATGAAATGAATAAGACCATAGTTGAAAGACACTATGACATTATACTAGAAGAAAACAAGACCGTAGTTGAAAGACACTATGATAACATGACAGAAATGAATAAGACCATAGTTGAAAGACACTATGACTATGGCATCATATTGGAAATAAATAAAACCGTGGCTAAAAGACACTATGACATCCTTGAACAATTATTTATCAGTTAATACATATTGGATGATAAATGTGTTATATGATATGAACATGATATGGATGATTGAATTGCAATGGTTAATTATGAACATTACATGATATGATATGATATGTTTTAAGTTCTTATATATGTAAAATGAAAAGAATATATGCATTAGCTACATGGAAGTAAACATTTAAAGGAGAAGTTGGACATGGTACATTAAAATGGAATGTGATTTACCATTTGAATATGAGTTGGAAAAATTGCTTGGTAAATATGTCATTTGAATGTTTTTGCTATAGTATATTCAAGTTTCATGTATATATGTGAACTCACTAACTTTTGATATTTGTTTTCTGTATAGGAAATGAATGAATTCATAAGCTTGATAACGAAATATGCATGAATTGTACAGAATGGTTCAAATTTGGTAAGTTTAATTTTCTATTATATACGAGCTTACTAAGCATTGATTTGCTTACGTTCGTTGTTTTCTTTCTCTGCAGGTCACCGAAAATCTTGATCAATTGGAAACTCAAGTCGGATCATACACATTGTCTGTTCCCAAATTGGTAGTAGTTTTGATAATCTTGAAGTTGGGTTATAAATGACATGTTCTAGGAGTTTTAAATTTAATGGTTTATAATCATGTTGTTTTTAGCCTTGGTTAAGTAAGGTTTGGTTTGATGATGTTTATATATTTGATATTTTGGCTCATGTATATTCATACGGGTGCTTTGATTGTTTGGTTCACGCCTTATGAAACTGATGATGATATGGTAAAATGCATGTGTTCAAATGAATGAATCGGTATGGTAGTATATCTTTAAGGTATTAACTTGAGATGATTGAATGTGTGTTTTTAGTTTAGTGCATGAAATGTGGTGCCAATGAAGGCATATTGGTTAGACACTTAGGTTGAATGTTTTGATATGTTTTAAGCTTGTTTGAATGTGTTTTGAAGGTTTGAGAATAGTTAATTTTGGTTTGACATGGCAGCTAATGAATGAGAAATTTTTTGGCTTGTTTTAGAAGTGATTTTTGGTGCACACGGTCGTGTGTCACACACAGTCACTTCACATGGCCATGTGGCCTATTAAATTTTGGTGTAGGTTTTTCCTAGATGGTCTCAAGTTGTTACACAGCCTAGAGACACGATGGTATGATCCTATTTCGAATAGCACATGGTCTAGTGACACGACCTTATGATCCTATTTTCAAACTGTACACGATTTGGCCACACGATCATGTTCCTAGGCGACATGGCCTAGGCTTTGCCACACAGTTTGGCCACACGGCAATGTGACCCCTTATTTTAAAACTTTCAAAATTTTCCATGTTTTTATGTTTTGTTTTAAACTAGTTCTTGATTATTTCCAAACTATTTTTAAGGTCTTGTAAGCTTAATTTAAGGCCTGTATGTGTATATATGCTATATTAATATGTAGATTGAATATTGATTGTAACACCCCAAAATCGGCCTAGAAGTTAGGCCCAAATCTGGCATGTCACATTGAAGTGTTGTTCGAAAACCTTGTTTCCATTGAAAACCCTTCTTATTAAAACTTGTTACCATTTAAAACTTGTGTAAAATCTCGAATTTCATATGCATTTTTTTAAAACGTGGTTTATTAAAAGACGTTCTCTTATAAAATGTTATTACCTTTAAAACCTTAATTTTTACAGAAGCCTAATTTAAAATAGTTGCAGAAATGTGATATTTTGAAAAATAGTTGTTGTTTTGGAAAAACCCTGTCCAACTTCTAGCAATTATAAAACAATAAATAAAATCTCAAATGTAAAAACCAGTAAGTTTAAAAGGCCTTATTACAAACCAAACCGGAATAAAGTACTAAAAAGTAACTCAAGACAAAGCATAAGCAATGTGTGGCCTTCTCCGAGTCCCTCGCAGCACTGATCCTCTTAAAGCTAGGGATTACCTGCACAATTATTAAGTGGGTGAGTTTTATGAAAACTCAGTGTGTAATCCCCTACTATATTGATATCGCGTGATACGTAGTAATAAAATTTATAAAAACTGATCACACCAAAAACTAACTAATATCACGATTTTAAGGCAAGCGCACCTATCGAACAGTAGTATAGTTTAGTGGCAAGACCGAGTTATCGTACCCAAGGGAACCAAAAGTACTAGTACTTACTTCCTTTCTATTATCTAACCTAAAAGTAAAAGAGGTTTGCATGAAACTAATTCTAAAACTAAACTAAGAATGCACAAAAAGGAAATTGGGGAAAAACTCTCGGGAAAACTAATTGATATAGGCAATACTCAATGGAGAATCCACCTAGACTTCACTTTTTATTAACTTCTTGAACTAGATGATTTCTTCACTTGACTTGATTCGTAGAGATCCCTAACTCATGTTAATACCTCCGTCGAGGATAAGAACAACTAATCCTAGGTTAATTAACTGAAATCTCTTTCTAGTTAAAACCCCTAGTCTTGCATTAACTCGATCTATGAATCCTCTTATTAGGTTTGACCCTAATCCGGCAGATTTATGTCGCCCTATGTCTAGGGTTGCATGCAACTCCGCTTAATTATGGTAGATCGACTCTTAAAACAAGGACTTTTGCTCCTTTGCCTAAGCACATCAGTTTCTTGACTTAATACCTAGGATTATTAAACCAAGAATTAAGAACACATAATGAAGAACAATTCAAGTATTTATCCTATAATTCAAGAATGAATAATAACAAGGTCTATCTTAGGTTTCATCCCCCTCAAGTATTTGAGGGGTTTAGTTCATAATTAATAAAGAAAACATCTCAGAAGAAATAAGATAACAAAACATAAAGAACCCAAAAACCCCTAAAGGAATTTAGGGAGATCCTCTGTCTTGATGTAGAATTCAGCTTTTGGGATGAATCAATCGGCTTCTCTTGGAGTAATCCCTTGTTTCCACTCCTTGTGTTGGCAGAGATATGGCGTTCCTTTGTGGGAGAAAAGAGTACTCCCTTAGCGGGAAATAAGCACACCCTTGAAGTTGCGTCATAGGGTCTTTATATAGAGTTTAGAATGGCTTTCTTAGCCCCTAAGTATCCTTTTTTGAGTAGAATTGAACTTCCTCAAGATAGGGACACGCCCGTGTGCCACACCCGTATGGATCGATAAGAGGCTGTGTGCGGGCCTGTTGATGGTGGCACGGCCGTGTGGTCTGGCCGTGCTTGTCGGGGTTGGGCCGTGTTAGACTTTATGTGGCACGACCGTGTGGTGACCGCGTCGTTTTCTCATTTTGGCCCATTTTCTCTATTTTTGGCCCGTTTCTCGTTCTTTTCTCTTCCTTATGCTCTCTTGAGTATAAGACATGAAATAGAAGGATTAAGAGCACCAAGTCTCACAAATTTAATGCTATTTCATCCAAAATATAGGCTAAGCATGAGGTAAAAATATGTATAATTTATCGTTTATCATATATAAAACGAACAGTCAGTCATACAAAAGAATTAAAAGTCTGGGCCCCAGCCCTACTACAGTTCCAGTATCAATTGGGCCTTAGCCCACTATAACAGAAAGTACTAGATGGGACTTAGCCCATTACAGAATTAGAAACATTATCAGAATTAGAACCAAAATCAGAATCAGAATCAGGTGGGCCTAAGCCCAAAACAGAATTAGTAACAGTATAATACAGATAAGCAAAACAGACTGGGCCGAAGCCTTATACAGAACAGATCAGTCTGGGCCTTAGCCCTATACAGAACAGTGTGGCCAAGCCCATAGCAGAATCAGAACAATATGCAAATACAATCCCAACCCAATCCAGCCATCACACCATCCATACCAACCCAACACATCATGTGGGGAATAACTCGACCCACCCAGCCCTACACACCAATGACGCAGCCATGCTGCTAACAATAGATAACGTGGCGAAACCACCAAAATCAAAATACGTGGCAAAGCCACTAGCACAGAACTTCCTCCAAATCAATATCTTAACCCAATATGTCGTGTATGCTATGCTCAATCATCACACATGTATGTAGAATGGCCATGTTCAGCATCAGTCATTTAAACACATATTAAAACATATCAATCACCTAACCATAGTCACGTCGGTCAAATCACTGTCATATGAACACAGTCGAATCCGTCAAACACACAGTCCAAGTTAGTCACTTGCCCACAAGGGCAAAACAGTCATTTAACACCCTAGAGGCAAAATGGTAATTTTACCCCATAGGGGTATCTTAGTAATCCTACCCTACAGGGGTATTTCAGTAATTCTACCCTACAAGGGTATTTCGGTAATTCTACCCTACAGGGTTATTTCGGTAATTTTACAACCTAGGGGTATTTAAGTAATTTCACAAACAAAGGGTATTTTGATAATTTTGCAATCCTGGGGTATTTCAGTAATTTCACAAACTAGGGGTATTTCGGTAATTTTGTAACCCAGGGGTATTTCGATAATTTAGCAACCTAGGGGTATTTCGGTAATTTCACAAACCAGAGGTATTTCGGTAATTTTGCAACCTAGGGGTATTTCGGTAATTTTTTAAATTAGGGGTAAAACGATAACTTTACAAATTAGGGGTAAAATGGTAATTTTACAAATCAGGGGTAAAATAGTAACTTTACAAATTAGGGGTAAAATGGTAATTTTACAAATCAGGGGTAAAACAATACTTTTACAAATCGAGGGTGTTTCTGTAATTTTGCAAATCGGGGGTATTATAGTAATTCTACCCTATAAGGGTATTTCAGTAATTTTATCAATCCCTCAGGAAGTCTGCAGTCGCCTCGAGCGACTCAAGTATTCTAAACAGAGATAAAGTTACGAATGAGCCTAAGGCCCGTTCTCAGCCCAGGTGGGCCTACACGCTCGTGTGGCCCTTTAGCCCAAAACTAGCCACAGATATGTGATTCACCTAGTCTAGTCTAATATTTACTACACAATCATACAATCTGCTCGATTGGGCCCACGAGCCCATTGGGCCCACATGGCCCATTTCGGCATTTTCCGTTCTACAACTAGAGTAGGGTGTAGTACACACCTGATAGGTATCTAAAGTTAATCCACGCTCTGAATGCTGCTATGCCCAGAAGCCAACAATAATCGCACCCTTGACTCCCCAAGGGGTGTGTCGATCAACTACGGTCACCACCACCGTGACCCAACGGCATGCAGATCAACAAATGATCCAATGCCTAACCCAAACGAACAGGCCACAACGTGAAAGGGATAAGCCAAGAAAGGTATGCTTACTCTCCTCATGGTTTGCTCTATTTAAAGCCAGCTTCTCGCCTATTCTCATGTTAGCTTCCGGATGTGGGATTCTCCATCAATCATCCAAAACCAACTTATTAGCAAAATAACCAACCCTTGCGTGCAAAGGGATTCAAACCGAAGTCCTCGCGATAGCCCTGTCAAGGCACCACCACTCAGACACAGGCTCCTTTGTGTCATAAGTCCAGTACATTTAACTTTAAAGCCTACCTACTCGCTTCCAGATTTATTTAAAAGAAAAACCAAAATAAATTTTAAAAGCTAAGACTTGAACCTTAGACCCCTTGCTTCCCTTATGCCGTCACATCCTTGCCACTAGACCACATCTCCTTTTGTGTCATGCTTTCACCAAAAAATATTCTTAAAGTCTACCCATTAACGTCAAGGCCCCATAAGAGAAAAACATAAATTTTTGCTAAGGTCAAGGTTTGAACCCAAGACTTCTCCAACACTCCCAAATACTCCCAAACCTCTTAGCCAACATACCAACATGCCATTCAGCGTACATGGGCCCAGGGCCCAATACGCAACCCAAGTGGGGCCCACGTACTTGCATGGCCCGCTAAGCTAGATTTGCCCACAGCCATATGTACGACACAGCCAGCCCATTAATTCCCGCAATTCTAAAACAACCACCCATGTGGGGTCCACAAGCCCATTGGGCCCACACGGCTCACTCTTCCAGGCCCAATTTCGGGGATTTACATTGATAATTAAATTAATATTTGAATGGTTTAATGATGTCATTTGTTTGAATGTATGTTGTAATACTTCATAACCCTAATTTAATAACGAAGATAGGTCAAGGGTGTTACAATATTTGAGTTGCATTGTATCGTCTTCTGAAATTATTTTGAATCTGAGTTAGGGTTATCTTGAGTTTATTGGGTTCAGAAATAAATTGATGTGGAAATCATCTGAATGTCTACGTAGTGTATTATTAGTATGGGTCTGTGTAGTATTGAACTAAGCTATGTTTTGAGTGTGAGTTTGATGGTATCTAGTTCTACGAAAGAATTTGCCAAATGTATATGTATCCGTTCGTGATGAATGTTTGTGAACAATTGTTTGAGATGAGTGTAAGTGTTAAGGTATGATTAGTTTGAGGTGGGCTCTATGAGTATATTTTGTAAAGATATACATACGTGATGAAGTGATTTTTGAAATTTCTGGAGGGATATTCAGTTAGTTAGATAAGGAACATATGGGTATGATAAGAGTATGATAGTTAGCGGGTAAGGGTATGCTAGAATTGTAGTAGTATCTGCCCAAAATAAATTGTTCAGAAGAATGGTTGGCACACAAGAGTACCTATAAAAATACAAAGTATCCACCAAGGTAATTCTATGTTAAATCTCATTAAATTCTCTTGAACTTACTTATGCTGTGTTTATGTTTTAGGTTTTGATGTTAAGAGACTACACTTGAAAGGATGATGCTAGGACTACTCCAATGATGTGGCGGAGTGAAATATAATGCATACAGTGGAAGTGTGGCATAGCTTTAGAATATGTCTTAAGTGTTTGTTATTAGTAAAACTTCTATATTGTAATGATCTATATAATGTCTGATGTAATAAGTTTTATGTTTCAGGTTTCGATGTTAAGAGACTGAGCTTGAAGGGACGATGTTAAGGCTACGCCAAAGATGTGGCGGAGTGAAATATAATGCATACAGTGGAAGTGTGGCGTAGCTTTAGAAGATGCCTTAAGTGTTTGTTATTAGTAAAATTTCTATATTGTAATGATCTATATAACGTCTGATGTAATAAGTTATTTTTTTTAGAAAAAAGAAAGCTTCCCTTATTTTTTTATGTTAAGTTTTTAAGTTAAAAATGATAAATAAAATATTTAAACAAATGAGAAATTGTAATCTATTTTGTTAAGTTGTTAAGTATTGTGTGTAGTAACACTCGAAATTTGGACCTAATGAATCGAGTCTGGCTGTTATAGGTCATTGTAGACTTAGGAGAGGGCCTACTCCTTTGAGAGCCATCACTCCTCCTGCTCTTGCTCTTTCTCCTACTCATGTTGTACCTATAAAGTCCGCCAACTCTGCAGACTCTCTAGTCCATACCGTGGATCTATCTACGACTGTATTCACACCAGATACAGTATGCCAAAACCAGTCAAAGGCCCCTCTTAGTTCCTTACTCATTAATACTCTATCTAGCGAAGCGGGAAAACTTATCCCATGGTAGGATCTCTTAAGGTCTGGGCAATATCCCTTCTCTCTTGATGTCATCCAGCAATAACAAAATAGCAACATGTCTTAATGGGTAAAAGAGGCTTTCCACTCTTCTTCTTCCTCAAATACTTATTTACCCCTACTCTCGGTGTTGGTAAGGTTCTTCTAGGTTTTAGTAGCTAAATGCGGACTTATCAGTTAGGCCTTTCAAGAGACTTGCAATGAAAATAGCATCAAACTGGCGGGCTTAAAAGAAACTATGCATTCTGACAAAAAGTCCTTAGCTCAACTACATGAAACTCATTAGGAACCTATCAACTAGATTAAAGAGCTTGACCCCTTCATCTCTTCTTAGAAGTCCAAATATGAAAGTTTAGATATCTGAGCCAAACAAATGGAGAAAGAAATCAATCAACTGAGGGCTAGAGAGTCCTCTTGGGAGGAGAAATTCAAATATCAAGACGAACGGTGTTTATTAGAGTTGGAGCATCTACGCCAATCCAATGAGGAAGCTTTGAAAAAGTACTAGGAGAAATACTAAAAAGAATCTTGTCGAGGCCTTGCCTTTACTATGATCCAACCTCGCCTTTCATGTCTAAGTTGTTGCGGGTCCTCTTAATCTAAGTTGGGTGAACTTCAACTACTTGCTAAAGGTCACCTCTAAGTCCTTGAACTTTAATGTTTATAATCCTAAGGGCAAAGATTGGGAGAAGCTCCAGAGGGAAGGGACGCAATCAACCAACTTCTTCATGTCCAGAAAGACAGAAATAGAGGAAGCAAATTTGGAAGAGTCTAATGTTCCTGATGGAGTACCAAAGAATGCCCCAGTGATAAGCGATAAATTATACATATTTTTACCCTATGCTTAGCTCAATTTCTAGATGAATTACCCTTTGATTTGAGTAAATTGATGCTCTTAAACCTTTACTTTCATGTTTTATACTCAGGTGAGCTTAGGGAAGAGAAAAGAGCAAGGAACAGGCCAAAAATGGGAAAATTAGGCCCAGTTCAGTAATCAACATGGCCTGGAGGTTCGCCACACGGCCGTGCCACTTTAACAGGCTCAAGCACGGCCTGGGATGAGGATCCTAACTCGCATCTAGCCAACTTTTTGGAATTATGCGATACATTCAAAATAAATGGTGTTTCGATGATGCCATTCGTCTTAGGCTATTCCCATTCTCCTTGAGAAACAAGGCTAAACAGTGGTTAAATTCTTTACCACGAGGGTCCATCACTACATGGGAACAAATGACCGAGAAGTTTTTACTTAAGTATTTTCCTCCGGCTAAAACAACTAAATTGAGGAATGATATTTTTTTCTTTTGTGCAGATGGATTTAGAAACACTTTGCAATGCTCGGGAGAGGTACAAAGATCTCTTGAGAAGGTGCCCTCACCATGGGTTACCTCTGTGGCTACAAATTCAAACCTTTCACAATGGTTTGAATCCCTCAACAAGGCAGATGATCGATGCAACTGCCGGTGGAACAATCAACAACAAAACACCCGAAGCAGCTTAAGAGTTTATAGAAGAGATGTCACTGAATAATTATCAGTGGCAAGTCATGCAAACAAAGCCATGAAAAGCTGCAGGAGTTTTTAATATTGATGCCATAAGCATGTCTAATCAGGTAGAACTTTTAAATAAAAAGATTGATAATTTTGTTGGTTCTATGCAGGCACACCCAGTAATTCAATACGACACAATTCAAGGGAACAGTTACAATTCGGACTACTCCAACTACGGATATGGCACGGAAAATGAACAAGCCAACATATGGGTAACAATTCTAGATATCAAAATAACCCCTATAGTAACACGTACAATGCAAGTTGGAGAAACCACCCTAATTTTTCATGGGGAGGACAAGGAAATCAAAGAGAACCACCTCCTCCAGGATTTCAACAACCACCATTCCAACAAGAGAAAAAGCTGAACCTTGAAAAGATGCTCACAAAATTTATTGCTGTGTCAGAAATTTGTTTTCAAAACACCGAAACGGCACTGAAGAACCAGCAAGCATCCATTCAAGGACTCGAAACTCAAATAGGCCAGCTCGCCAAGCTAATTTCTGAAAGAACGAAAGTTGGGTTACCGAGCAACACTAAGACTAACCCTAAGGAGCAACTTAATGCCGTGGATACAATAGATGAGGAAGGGTTAACCAAAACCAACCCAGAGCCATGCAAGGAGACTATGGTAAGTAAAGGTAAGGGTGAGGTAAGTTCCAAAGATATAATTGTCAAAGAGTATAAGCCTCGTATCCCATACCCAAATGCATTAAAGAAAGACCGCACAGATGAGCAATTTGGTAAGTTTCTTAAACTCTTAAAGAAATTACATATCAACTTACCGTTTATTGAAGCTCTTTCGCAGATGCCAAATGTTGTTAAGTTTTTAAGAGAGCTCTTGACAAACAAACGGAAGGTAGATGAGAAATCTCATGTGGAGTTGAATGCAGTATGCTCAGCCATTTTACAGAATAAGCTACCCAACAAACTAAAAGATCCAAGGAGTTTTACTATTCCTTGTTTACTTGGTAGTTTAGACGCCAAAAATGCTTTAGCTGATTTAGGGGCTAATATAAATGTCATGCCATTTAAATTGTTTAAACAACTAGGTCTTGGAAAACCTCAACAAACTAAGATGAGCATCCAATTAGCTGATAAGACAATTAGATTTCCAAAGGGAATAATTGAAGATGTGCTTGTCAAAATTGATAAATTTATATTCCCAGTTGACTTTGTTGTTTTAGACATTGATGAGGATAGCAATGTACCCTTAATTCTAGGGCGACCCTTTTTAGCAACTGCTAGAACAATAATTGATGTAAGAACAGGTGAGCATACACTACGTGTAGGTGATGACAAAGTTACTTTACAAGCTCGAAACTCGATTAAGACTGTTGCTGACAAAAATATAGTGACGAGTCCTTGTAAAAACACTAATCTCACCACCCAACCTTCTGTGCAGGATACACTCCATATAAAGGAGACCCAACCATAGACAAGTCCATCCAAGGGAAACGTGCATGAAAAATGAATGCTTCAGATTGAGGAACTAGCTGAATGGCTGAACTATGAACAAGACAAGCCCAAAACATGCCACACCAACCCAGAGCCTCACCAAGACGACCCTCAGGTAAAAACGAATCAAATCCAGGTAGGGGATAAGGTAATCTTAGGGGGAGACGATCCTCGACTCTTAAATTCAAAAGAACATACAAGTGACACACCCTATTTCACGGTAATGAAAATTTTTCCCTATGGTACAGTCGAGATAAAACATGAGTCACTCGACACTTTCAAGGTAAATCACACTCGACTCAAATCTTACGTTGATAATGGAATTGAAAGTAGGATAGAAGAGTATCAACTCTTCAAGCCACCGTGACCGAACAAGCTTGAGAAAAGTCGAGCTTAGACTATAAATAAGCGCTTCTCGGGAGGCAACCGAAGCACGGATTTAGTAAATTCTTTTATTTAGGCTATCTAATACATAAATTAACCATTTGAATGCAAATTTTTCAAAGCCACACGACCAAGCCCACGGGCGTGCCTAAGGCCGTGGGCACACCATGGCAAAACAAGGGCTGAGACAAAGAGCCACGATCATGCGATATGGCCGTGGTCAAGCCTGACAAATCGACATGGGCATGCGACACACCCATCTCCCAAAACAGTGGCCAATCCTATTAAAGCAACACGGGCGTGCGACACACCCGTGCCTCAAACCGTGGTCGAACCTGCTATTTCCAACACGGTCATGCAACCCCTTACATAGCCGTGGGAGAAGCGAACATCGAAGGACACAGCCGTACGACATGGTCGTGGACCCAACACGCACTAGGAACACGGGCGTGTGACACGAATCTGACACGCCAAAATCCTTAACTTTTGAACCACACGGGCTAACCCCGAGCCACACGGGTGTGTGCCATACCTGTGTGACCCAAAATCCTATAAAAACAGCCCATTATTCACCTTTTTTCTCACCTAAACCCTAAAAACCTCTCAACCCAACTCCCATACCCACCATCCCTAGCGTTGCCGCTGGCTTTAATAGCACCACCACGCCCATGTAACCTCACCACGACCATGCTCCACCCTATAACCATCCATTCGGCTCCCCTTTTTCTCACTTTTTCTCTTTATTTTTAATGCCTTTTATCTAATTATCTTTTAGTAATCTCATTTATTTAGTTATTTTCATCATTATTGATAGAAAATTCATTCATTTAGCATGATAAACCTAGATTACTCACTATGCCATTACTGATGATGTCCCACCATCGAAGAAGGCACCGACTGAACCACCACCCACTCGCCGCCCAGTTCACGCGGCAGCTTCATATGCTGACATATCCAAGCGCCTCACACAATTTGAGCAGCAGTGTTTTCAATGCTTCGATCGCATCAACGCTACTCTTCAGCAGATATGCCAGCATCTACACATCTCATCACTGTCCTCATCTCACGGACCATCTGAGGATTAAAACTTCATATTCCTCTTATCTTCTTTTTTATTTGCTTTCTTGATCTTTATTTTTACCTTCTCTTGAACTTTATGTTTCTTTAGAATCTTTAGATTTTTCTTTATCTTTATTTCGATCTTTATGATTATTGAATATTTCAGTTTAGTTTTCAATTTTATTTTCATATCGGCTATTCCCTAACGAGAAAATTATGCTTAACTTAAATCCCTAAACACTTATTTATGCTATCGCAGTTTCAAATGAGCTTTACAACTCAAATCCATCTGTAATGGGAAAACCCTGCCATAACTACCGGCTCTTACAATTCCAATATCCATCTCTGTAAAATCATCCAAAATTCAGGGAGTTTTATTTCTTTCCCTATCTTATGATATTATGCTTCTATTGCTACTAATGTTATCTTTGTACATTGAGGGCAATGTACATCTTAAGTGTGGGGGGGACTTACTTTCAATCATTCCGTTCTTTTCGAACCCCTGAAAAATTTTTACGACTAACTTTTTGCATTATTCTCAAAATTTCAAATTCTCACTTTCACTCTCTGCATGAGTCTCAATTTCCTATTAGGAATTAATTCTGATTGATTTATGATTTTTATTGATATATTGAGAATTAAGACATAGGTACTTATGCTTTCATTATTCAAACTTTAAGACATTAGGGAATCAAGCATAATAAGTTGAAATTTTTGAGAATTTAAATTTTTTTCTAGGCTATTTCCCCTAATTTTAAGTATTCTCTTGAGATTTGGAATTCGCGGGATTAACATCAAAAGCCATAATTCTGGTGAGATTTTTGAGCCTTTTGAGCATACATCTTTTCGTGCTCACTTTTATTGTTGCTTCAAGTGAGTCAATACTGATTTTTTTTTTCTAGAACTTGCTTCAATTATACATGTCGAGACCACATCATTGATTTAATATACTGAGATGATAAAGGCACCTAGGTATAACCCACTTACTCCATAAAAACCTACCTCCATAAATTAACCCCTAGTAAACCCCCTTAAGCCTAACAACCCATTCATTTGACTTACCCTTAAAATTAACCTATAACCCATTTTTGTTGAATTACATTCAATTATTTTGATCCCTATTTTTTCGAGATTTGGGTTGAATTATTATCTAGCTTTTCTCTCTTTTTCAGTTTGTAAAGTTTGTAAATATTCAATTAAATATTTGATGTGTTCTTAAAAAAAATGTATATACAGTTAATTCAATTGTAATTCATGTTTTAGTTATAGTTTAATATTTTTGCATATTTCTATTATAAGCTACTGAATCCAGAACGATATCATCATAAGGCTTAGCTCTAGGAATATGTTCTAGTGATAGAGATTTTTCTAGCTAGATGATTTTTCAATTCAATCTCGATTCTAACCCTCTTTTTCAGCTTGTGACAACACCCCTAACCAAAGCCTGATTACAACCATTGAAAGACCTTTTGATCGATGTGTCATATCAATCTATAGTGGTGGAGATTTGATTTTCTTGCAAGCTTATGGTAATAACTTTTCAGGTTCACTAAAGAGTGCTTAATTTTTGAACCCTAAACACTTTGAGTGGATAGAGTGAATTTTTAGTGAGGATGTAATATCTTGTTGATTTTGATTGAAAGGTAATTACTTAGGAGAAGGGAGAAAACCTATGTTTCTATGATAAAATTCTCAACTTAGAGTGTTTGAAACTTTAATGTTCTTCTGGTTGAATTTTCATTGTATGACTAATTATGGATTAGTTCGAAACATTATTGATAAGGATTATAAGTTGAGAAGAATAATTCTTAACTGTGAATTGAGATTTTGCTTGAGGATAAGTAAGACCTTAAGTGTGGGGGTATTTGATAAGCGATAAATTATACATATTTTTACCCCATGCTTAGCCTAATTTTTGGATGAATTACCCTTTAATTTGTATAAATTGATACTCTTAAACCTTTAATTTCATGTTTTATACTCAGGTGAGCTTAGGGAAGAGAAAAGAGAAAGGAACGGGCCAAAAGGGGGAAAATTAAGCCCAGTTTAGTAATCAACACAGCCTGGAGGTTCGCCACACCACCGTGCCACACGGCCGTGCCACTTTAATAGGCTCAAGCAGGGCCTGGGCCTTGATCCACACGGGCATGGCACATGGACGTGTCCCTGTCATGAGGAAGTTCAATTTCACTCGGAAAAGGCTACTTAGGGGCTAAGAAAGGCATTCCAAAACTCTATATAAAGACCCTAGGTGGCAACTACAAAGGGGTGCTTGATTCCCACTAAGGGTGCTTTATTCTCGCCAAGAGGGTGAGTTAAAGGAGGGAATTACTTGAAGGGAAGTCGATTGATCCATCTCGGAAGCTAGGATCTACATCAAGACAGAGGATTTCCCTTCAATCCTTTCAGGAGTTTTGGGTTTTCTTATGTTTTGTTATTTTATATCTTCTGAGATATTTTTTTTTATAATTATAAGCTAAAACCCCAAATATCTAAGGGGGATGAAACCTAAGATGGATCTTGTTATTATTATCTAAGCTGTGTGATAAATATTTGATTTGTTCTTAATTGTATTTTTAACTCTTAAATTGATATGTCTGGGATATTAATTTAAGTCGAATGTGCCTATGTGGAGGAGCAAAAGTCCCTGCATAGGAGTAGATCCAACACAATTAAGCAGAGTTGATCGCAATCCTAGACATAGGACGACGAAAATCTACCGGATTAGAGTCAAATCTAATATGGGTAGCCATAGATCGAGTTAATGCAAGACTAGGGGTTTTAACTAGAAAGAGATTTTAGTTAATCAACCTAGGATTAGTTGTTCTTATCATCGACGGAGGTATTAACATAATTTAGGGATCTCTACGGATCAAATCAAATGAAGAAATCATCTGGTTCAGAGTTAGATAACAAGTGAACTCTAGGTGGATTCTTCCTTAGGTATTGCCTTAATCAATCAGTCTTTCCCAAAAGCAATCTCCCACTTTACTCTTTGTCGTTTCTTTAGTTAGTTTAGTTTAGTACAACCAAACCCTCTTTATTTTTAGGCTAGATAATAGAAAGAAAGTCATTACTAGTACTCATAGTTCCTTGGATTCGATATTCCGGTCTTGTCACTAACTATACTACTATTCGATAGGTGCACTTGCTTTTTATCGTGATATTAGTTAGTTTCTAGGTACGATCAGATTTTACTACTTCATAAATCACAATCACCCAGCTAGAAGGATTTCCTACTGAACCTATCGATCAGCCTTCAAAGGAGAAAGATTGAAGACCTTTTTTTGTACCAAATTTCTATGTTCAGCTTGTATCATTTTCCTTCTCTTATCAATAGAACTATCCTCTTTTCTTTCCAACTAGACTAACCTTCTTCAATACTAACAATGTGCCAGAGTATTCTCCATTACTAAATTTTTTAACTTACTTGAGGGACTAAGTCAGGTCCGGCATATCATGCATATAGGGTTGACTCTATATCAACTTCCATAGGATCAACTAAATCAAAAGCTTTGATACTAATTAAATTGTAACACCCAAACTTGACCCATTTTATCGGACCCAAATATGGGATGCCATAATACTTAAAATACTTAATAAAAGTTTTATAACTGGCAAAAACCATACTGAACATACCCCTTATTTATTTATATTCTTTTCTAAGCCAAAATATTTTGAAGGAAACATTTATTAATTACAATAGATTCTCAAAAGCAGTATAAGACATTACAGCTTAAATATTTGCTAAACTAGACTTAATCATGACGTAGAGTACTAATTGTCATATTCTTAAGAGTGTCCCTCTGTATACATAATATCACTCTCCGAACCACCATATTGGTGCATTCCTAGCTTGGTCCCACCTAGCATACTGGCTTACTTCCCAAAAACCTGCGTTACAAATAGACACCTGTAAGTTGAATGGAACTAAGTGAGTTTCAAGCAATATTACATTTAAACGTTGTTATTGAATTCCTCGACTTGAATGTTCTAGACATTCTTTAAACCTTTGGTGAATACTTTTCTAATTAATGACGGATACTATATGTCAATCCTTGTACTTGACCCCTTACATACATTTCGCTTGATTGGCGGATCACAGATTTCACACCTTATTGCAGATCCTAATTTACAATCTCTTTGAAAATAAAAGCTAAATACATTCCTCAGAATGGTGTACATACGGATACTATTATTGACGGATTCTTATATTGGCTCTAGTGAGCTTTAAGAACATTAGTCATACTGTATCTTCAAGTCGATCCATACAAACAAACTCGGTTTGATGAATGTAATATTTTTGATAATATAACAGAAACTCAGATGACTTTGAAGCATAATCTGATAACTTTCAAGTTTGGCAAACACTTACACCACCCATAATTATAGATATGCGAAGCTCTCTTTCTTAGCAGTTTACAATGGTGGATTTATCAATTGAGTACGCTGTTAAGAACTCTTTTAGAAAATGCCTCAAAGGCATACCAAATCTCACCACAAAGGTGGAGTATCAACTCACCACTTAGGCATTACAAAATTCGCCATACAGGCTTTCTAACTGACTTACCACAAAGGCTTTCTAGATAACAACATGCCACATAGCCTTTTCAGATAATTCACCCATGGGCTTTAAAGATGACTTGCCACAAAGGCTTTCCAGATAACCACACGTCACATAGACTTTTTAGATAATTCACCCCAAGGGCTTTATAGATGACTTTCCACAAAGGCTCTGTTTGGTTTGCCACCAAGACACCACATAAACTATCTTATTTGGTGATATGGGATTGCCTAAACTGAGTATTGTTTGAGATTTTCCTATCATTGCCCCAGGACACATAGAAACCTTAGTAGACAAATGCAGGTCATTTTCCATTTCCAGAATGTGCCATGACCATATCCTTTCCATATATTTGCCACACTGGCCCTTTCTTGTGTTTACTATCCCGGTGGACGTTGTGTTTACGATACCGATGAACTACATTTTTGTCATATTGGCCTTCATGTTTACTGTCCTGAAAAATGTTGTCAAAACACCATCGTGGGGTCCATTATCATATCACATATTTTCCCAACACTCCTTCCGAACCTCTTATCACCAACCATACTTCCCAACACATCAGTTGCCATGCATGCTTACCACACATCGTCATTTTCATAAAGCACATTGTACACTTTATTGCATACATTTAGATGATTCATAGAAAACACATACACACATATACATAAAACAACTCCTCAAAAAGATATGCACAACTATATGAACATCAACCATACAAAGAATCATCATAAAATAATATATAGAAGTCATGTCTAGAGACTCATTAGAGACACATCTGTACCTTAGTCTGGAGCTTTTATTTTGACCGTCCCTTCCAATCTAGTAACAACAACTTCTTAAAAGATCATGGAATTTCCATTAGGATCCCCAATTACAAATAGTTTACTAACGTTTCAACTAAATACGACCCCAATGTAGAGCCTTCCATTCACACCCAACTGTTCCTACATCTTTTATCATCCCTACTCTTTAATAATCATAATATGCAGAGCTATAAGACTTAACAAAAGGTTGAATCATCCACTGATTAAAAGAAATCTTAGCTCTAGCTTAATACAGAAGAAGAGAACATTTAAGTTTGAAAGAAGGAACAAAAAGTAGAGTAGAAATCAAAACCATCTGGAATGCCTTTCCCCCTTCATAGCATATTTATACTATTAGTCCCCATTTTGTGGATTTTGACAAATGGCGTTGCTTACTGAAATCGCCCTATGATTTCCCTACCAAATTTGAACGTACTATACCTTAATGGTGACTCATGGATGGCGTGGTCTTCAAGATAATTAAGTCTTCTACTATTTTCTCATACATTTGGTAAGCTCTTTGTGTTCAACCAAAACTCTAAGGCGTACTCTCCCTTAGGCATACTCTTTCTTGCATGTATTCTTTCTTCACTTGAAGATACCCTATAATTAAATCCTTAGATACTGTCAATGGGCAGATATTTTAATGCTAGTATGTGTTAATACCCTAATTCATCAGCAAACTAGTAAGGTGGCGAATTATGCTACAATAGTGCATCAAAATAGTAAACATGCATGCTTCACTAGCCTTTTTAAAGCCACCATTTTTGTGGTGTGACACGTCAGCTTCTTGTCTCGACATTAAGTTTTATCTCGTTGGGACGTCACTTACTATTTTGTCTAAAATGCAAGGCATACCCCACACTTTGATTTGTATTTCACTTAACTCCTTTACCAAGCCCTATCACAGGCCTAATTGGATCTTCTTTGGATATTACCAAGTTCAAGCAGTGCTCGAAATTTGAAATGAAAGACTTTTTGTCAACATGTCAACCGGATTGTGTTCTGTGCTAATTTTGTGAATCTGGGCATCTAATTGAATGATCACCTCTCAAACAAAGTGATAATGAATATCTATGTGCTTTGCCTTTTCATGGCGCATTTGATCATTTGTGAGATGTTTGACACTTTTGTTATCACAATATATGAAAATTGCCCATTTCTCATTAACCAATTCGCTAAACAAGCCTTTAAACCAAATTGCTTCCATCATACCTTTAATGATTTCCATGTATTCTGCTTCAGTAGTCGATAGGGCCACTGTTGCTTGAAGTGTTTCTTACCAACTAATAGCACAGTCTCTAAAAGCAAATAGATAACTTGTGAGAAACCTCCTTCGATCTAAGTCTCTTGCATAATCCAAACCAACATAACTGACTAAACCCTTTTGGTTTCCTCTAAACTCTAAGTACATATTTGAAGTACCCCATAAATATTTGAAAATCCACTTAATTGCATGCTAGTGTAATTTGTCAAGTTTTTTCATGTATCTACTAATAACACGAACAGCGTGTGAAATATCGGGACAAGTGCATATCATTGCATACATTAGATTCTGATTGCGCTTGAGCAAGATACCTTTGACATGTACTTTTTTCATCTTCAGTTTGAGGGGAATCTGAAATTGAAAGTTTGAAATGTGTAGCTAAGGGATTATTTACCAGTTTTGAGTTTTGCATCTCAGATCACTCCAGGATCTTCTTGATGTATATTTTTTCGACAAGAATAATTTGTCGAAACATCTATCCATTAAAATTTCCATCCCCATCATTTTCTTTGTTGTGCCTAGATCCTTCATCACATATTTAAAGTTAAGTGTGGTTTTAAGTCGTTCAATATATAATGGATCCTTAGCTGCTATTAACATATAATTAACATAAAGGAATAAATATATGAATGAATCATCATCTAAATATTGTAAATATGCACAACTATCATACTTATTACGTGCAAAACCAATACTTAAAAGGAAGGAGTCAAACTTTTTGTACCATTGCTGAGAAGACTGCTTCAGACCTTATAATGATTTTTGTAGAAGGCAAACATGATCTTCCTTACCTTTAGTTTTGAAGACTTCTGATTGCTGCATGTAGATGTCTTCTTCGAGGTCACCATGAAGGAAAGCAGTCTTTACATCTAATTGCACTAACTCAAAATTATTTGATACAATAAGAGCCAAAAGTGTCTGAATGGATGAATGTTTTACGACTAGAGAGAAAACATCATGAAAATCAACTTTCTAACACCCTATACTCGGCCCGACCACTAAGCCCGAATATCAAGATGTCACACCACCATCACGCATCAAACACATTAGAAAATGTCACATTAATAGGCAGTCCTCCTCTTTGTTAGCATTCTTACAAATCTGTAAGTCTATCATATATTAATCATCATTAAAACATGCCAAACATACATCATAAAAACTTATAATATCAATTAAACATGCATTAGAGCCACTTAGCAGAATTCCAAAACAAGTTACATAAGTATCAATACTAAAACAAAGGTATCGATATTTCTCTTATATGGTATCGATATCAAGTGGAAAATCGATACCAAAACAACATTCTATTTCTTGTTTAAAAATCAAAACATAGGAAAATATCGATACCTTTCAAATAGTATTATTTTTTACCTCGACTATCGATACTCGTGATAAGGTATCAATACCAAATCACAATACTGACTTCCTGCATATCAAAATATCATAGAGGTATCATTTTTAAAACCCAAATATTGATAACTTTGCTCTAGACCACAAAAATACAGCACATCTAAGCATTTAATCCATTCCAACAAATATCTAATCAACATGAATCATTTACCTCTTTAAACCAATGTCAAAATGACCAAAATAATAGTTTAAAACATCAAAAAAATGTCTGCGCAAGAATCAACATACCAAGGTCCAAGCCTATAGTTCCTTGGAATAATTAAGCTACAAAACATCTAAAACATCATGGCAACATCATGAAACGGTTCTACCACATTATTCAACATCTATTGACCATACATACAGTTCTTGGAACTTAACATAGCAAATATCCAAACCAAAAAAACACCAATGAAATAATTATAACATCTATCAAAAGTGCTAGAAAACTAAACCCATAACATATCATGAGGACCACAATAATAATCAAAGTCTAACCACATTGCCTTATTCCCACAATTCAAAAAATAATATTAATACCACCTACACAAATGCTAAAGCCTAACTTGGATCACTTCCCTGGTATCCCCACATCACTTACATCAGAAACATTTCATATCTGCAATGGTTTGAGAGAGTGGGTGAGCTTAAACAAGCTCAGTGAATGTCGAAGTAACCACAAAGTATACACAATATCAAAGGTTAAACAAGAGCTTACTACAACGTATTCACAGCCATATTCTAACCAAGTTAAAAGAATATATTCACGTTTCACTAAGTCATAAAACTAATAGATACTCCTACATGCAATTGCACTAAACTCGCTTATATAAAGAATTCATTTAAGAATAATTTGTCAAGAATAAACAACGTATACATGCTTTAATAACTCAATAGTCTAGCTCATATATTCACATGCATTCACAAGTTAAATGAAAATAACCCAAACCACAATTACATATACAATTACCATGAGAACAAACTAACATTTTCATGAAACTTAAATCAACCCATTTAGCATATTATTTACATGTTTATGCATCCATCTCACATCGTATTATCACAACAAATACAATCACATTTAAACGATAATTTGGCACTTGAGGCTATGAAACATAAAAGTGGGCTCTATCACCATACATCGGGTATATGGATCTCCAACACACCAATTGACTAATAGAGTTGAACATAATCCAAAAGGTGAAGCATAAAGCTAACACTCTCCAACATACATATAGGTGAGCACTCACAATCCTATGGCATGCCAATTATATCCAACGATTTTAAGAGATCATAAGGCCAAAATATCCACGATTACATATTTTCAATTATTGATTTAATGCACATTATCTCTATTCATATTCATCAATTTACATCACAACTTGTACACAATGCATGCTTATCAGATTCACATTTAATTGCACTTTAAGTGCCATAATAATGCTCATTGAGCCATCACATATCTGACCACATATGTGTGCATTAAAATCGATACATCAGGTATCACATACAAGTATTCTCACATATTACCTATCATAATAATATCACATTACATAATTCAACACATATATACTTACCAAAATTCTGCTTGCTTTCGCTACATATTTGCATTATTAGCATATCATTATCACTGTCATTTGGCATGTATATCATGCCCACAACACAACACAATTAACAATATTCATCGCTCATGTCTCATATCACAATATCTATCATAATAAGTAATCCACAATTATTCAAATAATCACATAATTTGTCAAAATAAGGCAAGGGAAATAGAAAGCTTCCACTCAAAACATAGGATAGGGGTTTAGGTTATCCTTAAGCTCTTAATTAACACTATGAATCATTTCTACAAGTAGCGATTTCAAACACTCACCGATCACGCTTTCGCCTAATTTTCGAAAGCTTATGTAACAGCTCAAATTAGGGCTAAACAAAATAGTGGTTTTGAAACCACGAATCTGAAGTAGAAAAATTTATTGTGATAAATTTTAAGGTTTATTATACGATTGAATGCACATGTAAAAATTTGGTTAAGAAATTTTAGTGATAAAATGTCCAATTTGGTTTTTAGGACTAAATTGTAAAAGTTGCAAAATGTGTGTTTTAATTGCTAGAGGGATTTGATTGTGGTGAGTTCTTAAATCAGAAGTCCTTATGTGATAATTAGACCAATATAGTTTAGTTTGGACAAAAATGGGCATGGAAGGGACAAAACATCAAAGTGAATGGCATTTTCGTCTTTTGGTTAAGAAAAGAATAAAAAGGGAAAACTAAGTCAAAATTGGTGTCCATCTTCTTCCACCTTGGTAGAAAGTCTCAAGCTCTCCATAGATAGGGTTTCTTCAACTTTCAAGCTTGATAGTAAGTGCATCCTAGCCCCGTTTTTAATGCTCTTTACATTTTTGAAGTTGTTATCGCCCAATTTACCTATTTCTACCATTAATTTGAAATAGGGTTCAATTTTAAAATTTTACCCACGTATGGCATACATGTATTTTGATTTCTAATGGTAGAAAATGAATGTTAGTTGTGTAATAAATGACTTTTACTAAGTGATTTTCAGTGAAAACATCCAAAAAGACCTATTAGTAAAAGTTGTAAAATAGGTGGTGAAAATTTGATTTGAAAGAAAATGTGGGTTGTTATAAGCATGAGATATGTTTAGCTAGGATTGGGTTTTGAGAAAAATGAATACAATTCACTTTACGAGCCTAGGGACTAAAGTGTAAATAAGTGAAAAGTTAGGGGCAAAAACATAAATTTACCTTAATATGATTTTTTGGTTAAATTGAATAATGTTAGTAATAAATGAGCTAAATGTGTCATTATAGATCAAGAAAGACGAGGAGTTGACTTAGATCTTGGCAAGGGCAAAGTTGTGGACTAAATCGTAAAATTGCTATTTTTGTACCGAGGTAAGTTTATATGTAAATAATGTGTTATTATATTTATATTTTGAATGCTTTAACATTGTATGATTGTGGATAACTATCTAAATGTGTATATCGACCAAGTAGCGATAAGTGAGAAAATCCCGATTGAACCTTAGGAATTGAATAGGATACGAGTGACATGTCACTAGGAAACCAAGTGTTTAAGTGATCAAGTGATCCAGGTGCTGGTCTAGCACCTCCTACCAGTGGCTAAGTAATCCAGCCTGTGTTACGGATACCTTTCAGCTTGTGTGAGTAGTACTGTGTAGCTACGTCACAAACATCAGCTTATGTGAGCAGACCCGTGATTAGCTCAAGAGTGAGCTTTTAAGTGATAAGTGACAAGTAGTAGCTTCGGCTACAAATAAGTGTGGCACTTACATGGAAAACATCCAAGTATCCTCTAGTATTTCGAGTGGTTCAAGGGGTAGTTAAATGATATGGCATAGTGTGAAAGCAAGTGGAAATGGTTGTGTTATTAGCTGATGTAGGTATGAGTGTGAAGTTCATAAGCAATGTGATTGATGTGTATAGTGGACCTTTGGTAAGATTATCATCAAACAATAATGGTCCTCCAGGGTTTCTTCTAGTCATAAACTAGAGACACCTGGAAGAGAAAAGTTAAGAAGAAAATTTTAGTAAATGAAAACCTAAAATAAAAATAGAAAATAAATTGCAATAAAAGTAAAGATAGCTAAAGTAATAAGAATCGAGTGTTTCTAATATCTTAGCTCCCCAACAACGGTGCTAAAAACTTGATCTCGTGATGTGATGAAGTAATAAATTGATCGTACCTCAAAGACTAACTATTATCAAGATAAAAGGCAAGCGCGACTATCGAGTAGTAGTATAGCTAGTGGCAAGACCGGAATATCGAATCCAAGGAACTAAAAGTACAAGTAATGACTTTCTTCTTATTATATAGCCTAAAAATAAAGAGGTTTTGGTGGTAACCTATTCTAAATTAAACTAAAGAAACGGCAAAAAGTAAATTGGGAAAATTACTTTGGGAAAACTGATTGATAAGGACAATACCTAAGGAAGAATCCACCTAGACTTCACTTCTTATCTAACACTGAACTAGATGATTTCTTCATTCGACTTCGTCCGTAGAGATCCCTAAATTATGTTAATATCTCCGTCGAAAATAAGAACAACTAATCCTAGGTTGATTAATTGAAATCTCTTTCTAATTAAAACCCCTAGTCTTGCATTAACTTGATCTATAGATCCCCATTTTAGATTTGACTCTTATCTGGCAGATTTTTGTCGTCCTATGTCTAGGATTGCAATCAACTCTACTTAATTGTGTTGGATTTACTCTTAAACAGGGATTTTTGCTCCTTTACCTAAGCACATTCGACTTAGATTAATATCCCAGAAATATCAATTCAAGAATTAAAAACATAATTAAGAACAAGTCAAATATTTATCATATAGTTCAGATAATAATAACAAGATTCATCTAGGTTTCATCCCCCTTAGATATTTGGTGTTTTAGTTCATGATTATAAAAAGAAACATCTCAGAATAAAGAAAATAACAAAACATAAGAAAACCCAAAACTTCTGAAAGGATTGAAGGGAGATCTTCTGTCTTGATGTAGACCCTGGTTTCTGAGATGGATCAGTCGGCTTTCCTTCGAGTAATTCCCTGCCTTTAGCTCTCCCTCTTGGCGAGATGACTGTACCCTTGGCGGGAATAATGTACACCCTTGTAGTTGCCTTCTTGGGTCTTTAATAGAGTTTGGAGAGTCTTTATTAGCCCCTAAATAGCTTTTTCCTTGTGAAATTGAACTTCCTCCCGACAGGGACACGCCCGTGTGCCACGTCCGTGTAAGTCGATGCTAGGCCATGTTCAAGCCTATTAAAGTGGCACGGCCATGTGGGTTGCTCGTGTGAATCGAGTCCAGGCTATGCTCGAGCTTGTTTATGTGCATGACCGTGTGACACGCCTGTGTGGTGAACTCTAGGCTGTGTTGATTCCTTGCTTTGGCCCATTTTCTCCGTTTTCAGACCGTTTCTTGTTCTTTTCACTCCCCTAAGCTCACTTGAGTATAAAACATGAAATTAAAGGTTTAGGAGCATCAAATTCCACAAATCAAGGAATAATTCATCCATAAATGTGCTAAGCATAAGGTACAAATATGTATAATTTACGGTTTATCAAATACCCCCACACTTAAGCCTTTGCTTATCCTCAAGCAAAATCTCAATTCACAATTAAAAATCGTTCCTCTCAACTTATAACCCTTATCAATAACGTTTCAAACTAATCCATAAGTAATCATACATTGAGAATTCAACCAAAAGAAAATTAAAGTCTCAAATAGTCTAAGTTGAGAATTTTATCATAGAAACATAGGTTTCTTCCCTTCTTCTAGATAATTACCTCGAACTTACAATTAGCAAGAGTTGACATCCTAACTAAAGATTCAGTCTATCCACTCAAAGTGTTTAGGGTTCAAAAATTAAGCACTCATTAGTCAACCTGAAAAGTTATTACCATAAGCTTGTAGGAAAATCAAATCTCCACCACTATGTATTGACATGATACATCGATCAAAAGGTCTTTCAAGGGTTGTAATGTGGCCTTGGTTAGGGGTGTGGTTACAAGCTGAAAAAGAAGGTTGAGATTGAATTGAAAAATCATCTAACTAGAAAAATCTCTATCACTAAAACATATTCCTAGAGTAAAGCCTTTCTCTTTTGGATAATCATCGTCTAAGAACAGATGCTCACAAATTACATGGAAATATGCAAAACATTGAATTACAATTGAAATATATATATGTGTTTTTTTTAAGAAAACAAATTTAATATTTATAAACTTTGCAACTGAAAAATAGAACAAAGTTAAATAATTATCCAACTCAAATCTCGACAAAAATAGGGATCAAAATAATTGAATGGAATTCAACAAAAAATGGGTTATAGGTTAATATTGAAGGTAAGTCAATGAATGGTTTGTTAGGCTCAATAGGGTTCACTAGGGGTTAATTTTTGAAGGTAGGATTTTATGGAGTAAGTGGGTTAAATCCTAAGTACCTTTATCATTTCGGTATATCAAATCAATGATGTGATCTCGACATGTAGAATCGAAGCAAGTTCTAGAATAACAAATCAGTATTGACTCACTCAAAGCAACAATAAAAGTGAGCACGAAAGGATGTATGCTCAAAAGGCTCAAAAATCTCACCAGAATTATGGCTTTTGATGTCAATCCTGCTAATTTCAAATTTTAAGATAACACTTAAAATTGGGGAAAACAACCTAGAAAAATTTAAGTTCTCAAAAATTTCAACTTATCATGCTTGATTCTCTAATGTCTTAAAGTTTGAATAATCAAAGCATAACTAATTATGTCTTAATTCTCAACATATCAATAAAAATCATAAATTAATTAGAATTCATTTTAATAGGGGATTGAGAATAATGTAGAGAGTGAAAGTGAGAATTCAGGATTTGAGAACAATGCAACAAGTTAGTGGTAAAAATTTTCAGGGGTTAAAGGATAATGAAAATGAATTCCCCCTCCCCCACACACTTAAGATGTACATTGCCCTCAATGTACAAAGAGAACATTAGTAGCAATAGAAGCATAAAATCATAAGATAGGGAGAGAAGTGAAACTCCCTGAATATTGGATGAATTCCTTGAGTTGGAGGTGTGAAGATTTGTAATGAAGGGTGTTTATCCATAATTTACGTGCCAAGAGGATATGATGATCGGGGTCGTGGTGGCTATGAGTAGGAACCGGCAGTCGTGGTAGGGTTTTCCCATTAGATATGGATTTGAGCTATAAAGCTCTTTTGAAACTGCGATAGCATTTATAAATTTTAGGGAATTTGGATTAGCACAATGTACTCATTAGGGAATAGCCAATATTAGACATTTGAAATAAAATAAACTAAGTTCTTAAAATACTAAAATTCAAATAATGAATAATATAAACGATAAGGTTTAAATAAAATAAAAGGAAAAGGAAAAATAAAAAGGAAAATAAAGGAGAAGATAAGAGGACTCATGAGTCCTAATCTTCAGATGGCTCGTGAGGTGGGGGTGGCGGTGCGAGATGAATGTGCTGACAAATCTAAGATAGGGTAAAATCAATGTGATCAAAGCGCTGAAAACATTGTTGTTGGAATTGTGTGAACCACTCATAAGTGATATAGTCTAAAGCTGCCGTATGAACTAGGCGGCGAGTAGGCAGTGGCTCCTCGTGGGATGGGGGCATCATCAGTAATGTCCTCTGGGTCTTCCTGCTCGGTAGATTGAGCTAGCTAGTACTGAGGAGGATCGCTCCCACGTCGACGCTGAATCATCCTCATATGAAGCATACTTTGGATGCCCTGCGGGGACATCTGGCCGATGAAGGTGTAAGAGGATGTCTGGGCCTCTGTGTTGAGGAGGCCGAAGTAGCGGGCTAGGCCGGTCATGTACGGGTCCATCGATATTACACCCCTTCAATGCCACTCGATTTGGTGCTGAATAGCATAAGCTATGAAGTAGACGAGGTCAAGCACGTGTGCGTGTGCCATGCTCCGCAAGAAGTAGGCGTCGACGCCGGTGCTCTCGTGTCTAGCTATCAATATGTGTGCATGTAGAGCGTGTAAGTACCTCAGAAATGGGGCGAGAGTTGTCGCCTTGGGGCAAGAGCTGTCGCCTTAGAGCAACTAGGATCGTATGTAGCCGAAACAAGGACTAAGGCCTTCCAACACTTTGCTAGAGAGAAATGGATTTGGTGGTGCAGCTTGGAGAGGTTTTCTTCTTCCATGAACTACTCAGTGTATAGCCCTAGTGCTATACCGAATTTCGGTACACTGAGCTGTCGAACAAGGCCTCCGAGGCAGAACTAGACTGTCCCCGGATCGTCATATTGAGCCATGACTATTTGGAGGTGGAACATGGAGCAGAGCTCTAGGGTAAGCTTAAAGTAGGTGGGCTCAATGATTTGGAATAATTGGTCCCACGGGTCCGTCGTCAACAGGGCTCACACTGCGTCTGCCAATTGGACCCGTTCTAATACGGCCCAATCAATGTACCTTCCTACTTCGAGTGGTCTTGCCCTTAAAATTTAAAACATTTCCTCTTAGGAACTTTGCAAAAATTGGAGGAAAGGGTGTCTGATTTCGGTTGTGGCTCTGGAAGAGGAACCATCGTGCCCCTTTCGTTTTTTGGAAGCAGGGACGGCATCTTTCTTTTCTCGTGAGGACGACATGATTCCTAAAAAATAAATAAACAAATGGGAATAAAAAGAATAAGACATGAGGACTCATAAGTTCCTAAACTAATTGACAAATTAGACTAGCCAAAATTACTAAAGACGTTCATGCACGAGTTGAATTCAAAGATAAATTTATTCCTAAGCATAGCATCAAATAATGGAAACATGTGTATCAATTTATACTAATAATCAAATTGTTCAAGATAGCTAGAGGTGGCAGCCAAAGAATGGTTCTAAATGACATATTGTGTTTCCTAGCTGAATCATGCAAAATGTATGGGCATTATAACAATAATAGTGCAAACAAATAAAAGAACGAAATCATCAATAGATAGATAGTTAAAAGCATTAAAAATTAAGAGAAAATGGAGAAAGGGGAGCCGAATGAGTGAGATTAAGAGCGGAACACAGTTGTGGTGATGCTTGCACAGGCGTGGTGGCATAGCCTAGGTCAGCGGCGGCGCTAGGGAAGGCTGGTATGGGCTATGGATGAAGGGGTTTTAGGGTTTTTGTGTGAAGAAGATGATGAATAGTGAGGGGTTTTTATAGAAATTGGGGCACATGGGTGTGTGACACACCCATATTCCTTAGGCGTGTTGGGGCAAACGACTGTGTCGCACGGTCGTATCCTTCAATGTTCGCTTATCCCACGCCCGTGTAGGGGGTTACACGCCCGTGTTTAAATTGTAGGTTTGACCACGGGGTCAGGACACGGGCATGTCGCACGCCTGTGTTGATTTAATAGGATTGATCACGGCCTTGGGGCATGGGCATGTCGCATGCCCATATTGTTTTATCAGGATTGGCCACGGCCACCTCGCACGACCTTGGCAAATTTTTGCAGCCCGTGTTAGGAAAATTTTTGTCCTGTGTGTGCACGGCCGTATCACACGGCCGTGTCTTAGCCCATGGCGGCCACACGGCTTTAGGCATGCCCATGGGCATGGTCATGTGGCATGAAAAACCTGTATTCAGAAAGTTAGTTGATGGATTAAAGAGCTTAAACAAAAGTACTTAACTATGTTAGTGCTCGGGTTGCCCACCGAGAAGCACTTGTTTTATAGTCTAAGCTTGACTTCTTTCAAGCTTGCATGGTCACGGTGGTTTGAGGAGTTCGAACTCCTCTCTCCTGCTATTAGTTCACTATCAAAATAAGGTTTGAGTCGAGTATAATTTACCTTGAAAGTGCCAAATGCCTTATGTGTTATCTCGACTATACCATAGGGGAAAATTTTCATTATTGTGAAAGAAGGAGTATCACCTATATGAACTTTTGAATTTGAAATTCGAGGATCTTCCTCCTCTAAGTATATCTTATCCCCTACCATAAATCGATTCGTTTTTACCTTAGGGTCATCATGGTAATGCTCTAGTGTGATGTGGCATACTTTGGGTTTCTCTTGTCGATAGTTCAGCCACTGGTCTAATTCTTCAAGCTATAGCATTCGTTTTTCAAGCGTGGTCCCCTTGGATGGATTCGTCTGTTGTTTGATTTTACCTATGTAAAGAGTATCCTGCAAAGAAGGTTGGGCGGTGAGACCGCTTTTATTATCAGGACTTGTAACACTATCTTTACCATCAGCAGTCTTATTAGAGTTACGACCTTGCAAAGTAATTTTGTCATCACCTACACGAAGTGTGAGCTCACCTGTGCCTACATTAATTATGGTACTAGCTGTTGCTAAAAAAGGTCACCCTAGGATTAGGGGTACGTTGCTATCCTCATCTATGTCTAGAACAACAAATATAAATTTATCAATTTTGACAAGCACATCTTCGATTATACCCTTAGGAAATCTAATGGTTTTATCAGCCAATTGGATGCTCATCTTAGTTTGCTTAGGTTTCCCAAGACCTAGTTGTTTAAACAATTTATATGGCATTAGATTAATGCTGGCTCCTAAATCAGCTAAGGCATTTTTAACATCTAAACTACCAAGTAAACAAGGAATTGTAAAACTCCCTGGATCTTTTAGTTTTTTGGGTAGCTTATTCTGCAAAATTTCTGAGCACACTGCATTCAATTCCACATGAGATGTTTCATCTAGCTTCCGTTTGTTCGTCAGGAGCTCTCTTAAAAATTTAACATTGTTTGGCATTTGTGACAGAACTTCAATAAATAGTAAGTTAATATGTAATTTCTTTAAGAGTTTAAGGAATTTATCGAATTGCTCGTCTGTGTGGTCTTTCCTTAGCGCGTTGGGATATGGGACACGAGGCTTATATTTTTTAACAACTGGTTCCTTGTGACTTACCTCGTCCTTACCTCTACTTACCATATTCTCTTTACCTAGCTCTGCTATGGTTTTGGCTAACCCTTCTTCATCAATTGTGTCGATGGCGTATAGTTGCTCCTTAGGGCTAGTCTCGGTGTTGCTTGGTAAACCACCTTATGGCCTTTCAAAGATTACCTTAAAGAGCTGGCCTATTTGAGTTTCGAGTCCTTGGATGGATGCTTGCTGGTTCTTAAGTGCTGTCTGTGTGTTCTATAAACAGGTTTCTGACATGGAGATAAATTTAGTGAGCATTTCCTCAAGGTTCAACTTTTTGTCTTGTTGGTACGGTGATTGCTGAAATCCCGGAGGAGGTAGTGATCTCTGGTTTCCTTGGTTACCTTGTCCTCCCCATGAGAAAATGGGGTGGTTCCTCCAACCTGCATTGTAAGTGTTACTATAAGGGTTATTTTGAGATCTAGAATTGTTACCCACATAGTTGGCTTGCTCGTTTTCCACGCCATATCCATAGGTGGAGTACTCAGAATTACTCATGTCACACTGCATCACTAGATGTACCTGCGTAGAACCAACTAAACCGTCAATCTTTTTATTTAAGAGTTCTACCTAATTAGAAAGCATGGTGACCGCATCAACATTAAAAACCCCTGCATCTTTCTGTGGCTTTGTTCTCATAGCTTGCCACTGATAGTTATTTAGTGACATCTCCTCTATAAACTCGTAAGCTGCTTCTGGTGTTTTGCTATTGATTGTTCCACCTGCGGCTGCATCTATCATTTGTCTCGTAGAAGGGTTCAAACCATTGTGAAAGGTTTGAACTTGTAACCATAAGTGTAACCCATGGTGAGGGCACCTTCTCAATAAATCCTTGTATCTCTCCCAAACATCGTAAACTGTTTCTAAATCCATCTGCACAAAAGAAGAGATATCATTCCTTAATTTAGCAGTTTTAGCCGGCGGAAAATATTTGAGTAAAAAATTTTCGGTCATTTGTTCCCATGTAGTGATAGATCCTCATGGTAAAGAATTTAACCATTGTTTAGATTTGTTCCTCAAGAAAAATGGGAATAGCCAAAGATGAATGGCATCATTAGAAACGCCATTTATTTTAAACGTGTCGTAGAATTCCAAAAAGTTGGCTAAATGACCATTAGGATCTTTATCCTGCAAACCATCAAACTGAACAAACTGTTGTATCATCTGTATAGTGTTAGGTTTCAGTTCAAAATTATTTGTAGCAATAGTAGGCCTAACAATACTAGATTCAGTACCAGCCAAATTAGGTTTAGCATAATCATACATAGTACGAGAAACAGGATTTTGCTCGACAGGATTTGCGGCTACCAGAGGAGGTATCTGATTATCTTGATTTGCCTCCATCTCTTCAGTAGGTTCATGTTCTTCCTCTTTTCCTTGTTCTAGATATCACAAGCTTCTTCTTATCTCTCTGCGAGTTCTACGAACTGTGGCCTCTAAATTGTCGTCAAACAATAATGGCCTCTTGGGTTTCTTCTAGTCATAAACTAGAGACACCAGGAAGAGAAAAAAATAAAAAGAAAATTTTAGTAAATAAAAACCTAAAATAAAAATAGAAAATAAATTGCAATAAAAGTAAAGATGGCTAAAGTAATAAGAATGGAGTGTTCCTAATATCTTAGTTCCCCGGCAACGGCGCCAAAAACTTGATCTCGTGATGTGATGAAGTAATAAATTGATTGTACCTTAAAGACTAACTATTATTATGATAAAAGGCAAGTGCACCTATCGAGTAGTAGTATAGCTAGTGGCAAGACCGGAATATCGAATCCAATGAACTAAAAGTACAAGTAATGACTTTCTTCTTATTATCTAGCCTAAAAATAAAGAGGGTTTAGTGGTAACCTATTCTAAATTAAACTAAAGAAACGGCAAATAGTAAATTGGGAAAATTACTTTGGGAAAACTGATTGATAAGGACAATACCTAAGGAAGAATCCACCTAGACTTCACTTGTTAGCTAACACTGAACTAGACGATTTCTTCATTCGACTTAATCTGTAAAGATCCCTAAATTATGTTAATATCTCCATCGAGAATAAGAACAACTAATCCTAGGTTGATTAATTGAAATCTCTTTCTAATTAAGACCCCTAGTCTTGCATTAACTCGATCTATGGATCCCCATATTAGATTTGACTCTAATCCGGCAGATTTTCGTCATCCTATGTCTAGGATTGCGATCAACTCTGCTTAATTGTGTTGATCTACTCTTAAACAGGGACTTTTGCTCCTCTACCTAAGCACATTCGAGTTAAATTAATATCTCAGAAATATCAATTGAAGAATTAAAAACACAATTAAGAACAAGTCAAATATTTATCATATAGTTCAGATAACAATAACAAGATTCATCTAGGTTTCATCCCCCTTAGATATTTAGGGTTTTAGTTCATGCTTATAAAAAGAAACATCTCAAAATAAAGAAAATAACAAAATATAAGAAAGCACAAAACTCCTGAAAGGATTGAAGGGAGATCTTCTATCTTGATGTAGACCCTGGCTTCTGAGATGGATCAATCGGCTTTCCTTCGAGTAATTCCCTGCCTTTAGCTCTCCCTCGTGGTGGGAAGACTGTAGCCTTGGCGGGAATAATGTACACCCCTGTAGTTGCCTCCTAGGGTCTTTAATAGAGTTTGGAGAGTCTTTCTTAGCCCCTAAGTAGCTTTTTCCTCGTGAAATTGAACTTCCTCACTACAGGGACATGCCCATATGCTACGCCCGTGTAAGTCGATGCTAGGCCGTGTTCAAGCCTGTTAAAGTGGCACGGCCGTGTGGGTTGCCCGTATGAATCTAGTCCAGGCCGTGCTCGAGCCTGTTTATGTGGCACAGCCGTTTGACACGCCCGTGTGGTGAACTCCAGGCCGTGTTGATTCCTTACTTTGGCTCATTTTCTCTGTTTTCGACCCGTTTCTTGTTCTTTTCACTCCCCTAAGCTCACTTGAGTATAAAACATGAAATGAAAGGTTTAGGAGCATCAAATTCCACAAATCAAGGAATAATTCATCTATAAATGTGCTAAGCATGAGGTAAAAATATTTATAATTTACGGTTTATCAGGTTGAAAACCTAAAACATCCAAAATTTCAGCAATGGAGAAATTTATGGTGTTTTGAGTGTTTTCCTTGAAACACTATGGAGGTTTATTGATTGAGTGATGATAGAAATCAAAAGAATAAAGTTTGAGAACCAAAATTGAATGAGAGGAGCTTTGGAATGCAATGGAGGGCAACATAAAACTATGGAGAAGAGACTAATGTGGGTTTTATAAAGATGAAGGGGGATAATAGGGTGAAAATTAAAATTTAGTTTAATTACCTTTTAAAAACTCGTAATTTAGTTTATTTTACAAATTGGTCCATTTCAAAATCGAAAGTCTTTTGAACATTATTTTAAAAAAATATTTTAATTTTTAAAAAGCAATAGACAAAAACAATTTCGGCTTACCACAATTCAAAATTTTCAAACCTATTTCGAGCCAAAATTCTTAATTTACCCTCGAAACTTCTAGGCTTAATTTTGGGATGTGACAATTCTCTCCCTCTAAAAAGAATTTAGTCCTCGAAATTCTCTATTGGCACACCACTTGTTTAATCACAAAATATGCTATTTCTACTTTTAAACTAACCATCCACTCTAATTCTTATTCTGTCTAACTTCCTATTATTTTTCTATAAAGATTCTATTCACTACCACGGACTATTCTACGGTAACTTTCCTAATAGTTTCCTCTATTCACTATGACACTCTCGTCTAAAGAACTCGTAACTGATGTTCCTAATTCAATAGTCTTTTTTAGGATTCTCTACCTATTAGCTAGGTCACTCAAAATTTATTAATGCGTAGAACCTAAATCTACATCATGCTTTCGCTGTGCTACTCTGATGAATCTCTTAAAGCAACCATCGTAGGGCTCTGCCGCCTGGTTTGGCCCAAATGAAACCCTCAACAAGCACTTCTACCAGGATTTCTAACTTACTAGCTAATGCACTTAGAACATATGAATACATTTGCACTCACATTAACACGTCTACGAGGCATATCGAATCTAATCTAACATACACAAACAAAACCAAAGGTGTGAGTGGTGGGGGAAATGCCAAGTTACATCCTTGTAAGAAAACTTTAGGATTGAGGCAATGTGTTCCCATTTCTACCCTACATGCAATTCAATCAGAGACATTTCAAACAATTTAGGCAATCAATGTAACTTAAACATTTGGTTTCTAGATCCATGGGTTGTGAAACACCAATCAGTACATTTACAACTTAAATCTGAGTTTTAAATAACCTGACTCTGATACCACCAAATGTAACAACCTATACCTAGTCCGGTCATCGAGCCTGAATATCAGGATGTCAAACCACCGTCACGCATCAAACACATTATCAAATGTCACATTAATAGGCAATTGTTCTCTTCATTAGCATTTTTGAACATTTTTAAGTCAATCATATATTAATCATCATTAAAACATATCAAACATACTTCAAACAAACTTATAATATTAATTAAACATGCATTAAAGCTGCTTAGCAGAATTTTGAAACAAGTTACGTTGGTATTGATACTGAAACAAAGGTATCGATATTTCTCATTTAAAAATCAACAACAACAAAATATTGGTACATTTCAAAAAGTATCAATTTTTACCCCGAGTATCGATACTTGTGAAAAGGTATTGATACCAAATCACAATACTAACTTCTTGCACATTGAAATATCATAGAGGTATCATTTTTGAAACCGAATATCAAAACCTCTGCACCAAACCACAAAAATACAACATATCTAACCATTTCATCCATTCCAGAAAAATATCTAATCAACATGCATCATTTGCCATTTTAAACCAATGTCAAAATGACCAAAATAATAGTTCAAAACATCAAAAACATGTCTGACCAAGAATTAACACACCAAGGTCCAAGCCTTTAGCTCCTAAGAATAATTAAGCTACAAAATATCCAAAACATCATAGCAACATCATGCAACAGTTCTACCATAATATTCAACGGCCATTGACTATACATACAGTTCCTAGAACTTCAACATAACAAATATTCAAACCAAAACAATACTAATGAAATAATTATGACATCCATTAAAAGTGCTAGAAATTAAACCCATAACATATCATGAGGACCACAATAATAATCAAAGTTTAACCACATTGCCTTATCCCCACAGTTCAAAAAATAATATTAATACCACCTACACAAATGCTAAAGCTTAACTTGGATAATTTCCTTGGTATCCATACACCACTCACACTGGAAACGTTCAATATGTATATGGTTTGAGAGAGTAGGTGAGCTTCAACAAGCTCAATAAATGTCTAAATAATGACAAAGTATACATAATATCAAAGGTTAAACCAGAGCATACTACAACACGCTAACAATCATATTCTAACCTAGCCAAAATATAATATTCACGTTTCATTAAATCATATAACTAACATATATTCCTACATGCAATTACACTCAATTCGCTTATATATATAATTAAATTAACAATAATTCATCAAGACTAAACAACATATACATGCTTTAACAACTCACAAGTCTATTTCATATATTCACATACATTCACAAGTTAAATGAAAATGACCCAAACCAAAATTGCATATAAAATTACCATGAGAACTTACTATCATTTTCATAGAACTTAAATTTACCCATTTAGCATATTATTTACATGTTTATGCATCCATCTCACATTGTATTATCAAAATAAATATAATCACATTTAAACGATAATTTGGCACTTGAGGCTGTGAAACATAAAAGTGGGTTCTATCACCATACATCGGGTACATGGATTGTAACGCCCTGAATTATTAAACTATGTTTTTATGAATTCTATCATAAATAAGTATTTGCTTAGTGGTTAAGTGATTTCAGTATGTGCTTGAGGTCTTGGGTTCAAGTCTCACTTTTGGAATTTTTTCTATTTTTTGTTCCTAGCCTTGTCCTGAATGGCTTGAATTATATCATATTTTCAGTCAACTCATCTTAGAATGAGCCTGCTGGTTCAAGTGATAACGTGTTAGCTTGCTTTAGGGTCCTGTGTTCGAATCTCTGTGTGAGCGAATGATGATAATTTTTTACTTTTGAGTGTGTGTATCGATTGTGTAGTAGAGGTTCAGTGGATTTGAAATTCTGCGGTTGTTGGATGAGAATTAGGTGTCAGTTTTAGTAGGATTCAATTGTTGGTGAGGAGTTGGGATTATTTTTCTTAATTTTAATTTTAATTTATTTTAGTTTCCTCTTCTTCTTGACATTCTTTTTTGTCTTTCTCTACAAATCTTTTTTTCTTCTTTCCCTTGATTCTTTGCAAATCATCCATTCAAATCACTGCATTTTGGTTCCTTGTTCTCTATTTGGATTGGTAGGTAATTGTTCTTTAAATTTGTGTGATAGTGGATTTGTTCTTCGAGTGTGTTAATGTTGTGAACTCTCGTGGTAGGTGTTAATAAATGGGATCAAAATTTGTCTTCTACCTGGCAGTTGTAGTTGGACTAACGTATCTGTCTTGGTAAGTGGTTAAAATTTGGAAAAATTGATTTTGGTTTATAAGGCTAATACTTTCAAGTATGTTGTTTGGGGTTTTGGTAATTTGGTAATTCAATACATAGAATTGACCATTTGTATGATGCTTCTAGGTTTTAGAGATCTTGTGGTGGTATTCGTGTTGAAAATGAACCAATTGTGTAATGAGAAACTCGAAAAACAGTGATCGATGAAAGCCTCAATTGGGGCCTGTCGACGCCACACGACTGTGTGGTTAGCTGTATGGTAGGCCGTAGGCGACATACAACAGTGTGATAGGCCGTGTGTTACACACGACTTTGGCCATTTTGGATCGTGTGGACCACACGGGAATGTGTGGACTGTGTGGGCCACATAGGCTAGGCCATTTTGTGCCGTGTGGGCCCATACGGGTATGTTGGCTCAAATTTTTAAAATTTTCCCTAAGGTTGTACATGTCGTCCTGATCAATTGTGGGCTATATATAGGATCGATATGTGTGGTATAAGCCGTAAAGCATGAAATCTACTACTTTGTTAGACTGAAATTGACAAAAATAACATCTACATGAGTATGATGTGATATGATATGTATGATCTGTTCTATTATGTATGAGCATGTTATTATTTGTTATATGAGCTTGCATGTGATATATGTTCTGTTATTCTGTTATAACTGGTACTCTGTCTGTATCGAGCTATGGGGTAGGTTATGTATTATGAGCTGAATGAATTCTATGTGGGGCAATATCTCGCCAATGTACTGTCAGCAATGCTGCCAATATACAAACAAGACATCGGCTATACTCACTGTTCAGACTGGGTCTTATAGTCACTCAGTTAGGGACGACACATTGTCTCGAGCCATGTTTAGAGTGTTGGAGAGAGTTGTTGGGCCCCATTCTAGTTCTGGGAGCCATGAGTCAGTAGCTGAAGTGCTGAGCTATTTAGGGGCGTCACTAGAGTCGCCCTGATTGTGGCTGAATACTGGTTGGCTAGAACTCATCCATCCAAAAACACACCAATTAAGTCATCCCAAGTTGCTCGGCAATGATGGCTTATCAATATGCAATTAAAATGCCAGATCATATATATGTGGTCAAGCCACTATTTTGCACCCAAGCTGCCAAAATAGATATATGTGGATAAACCACCAAATAGTGTAGATCATTAAACTACCAGAACTTTCTCCTTTCCAAATTATCCCAACCCCATGCAATGTGACATGGCATGCAAATACAAAATCAGAGTAGTAAGCATGTTGAACATCCAATCGTATTTTAACAGAAACCAGTAAGCATGCGATTTCATGCTTTGTAAAACAAATATATTAGATTTCAATATTTACTTAAATCACTTAAATCAGAAAAATCACAATGTCACATGCACTGGGAATTAAACAAAAAACCATACATTATCAGTACCCATATATACTTAGCTAATCAGAACATAAAATCATGCTCTCAAAGATTGCATAAATAGTAGCAGATTATCAATTTCATACTCATATCACATACATATCGCATTACAGAACCTCGAGGTGACTAATCTCGAATTGCACTTCAAATATGACATTAACTAAATTTTACGAAAAATGGGCCCACAAACTCATGTGGCCCATAGGGCTTAACTAGCTCATCTTGTGTGGTCAACACTGCTTGGCACATAGCCTAACACATGCCCATGTGAACCACACGCCTGTGTGGCCCACATGACCCAATTAACTCAACTCGTGTGACCCATATGTTCTGGCACACGATCGTGTGTCTCACACGGGCTACCATATGGTCTGGCACATGATCGTGTGACGTCAATAGTGAACTTTTTAGCATCACGCCATTCGCTATTTTTTTTCATTACACACCTGGTGGATTTTTTATGCCGACTTAACAACGAGGAATCTAGAACCAATAACGACGATTAAAACCAATAATTTAGCAACAAAACACCAAATTAAGCCATTAATCAATCACAAATGCTAAATGTTAACCCTAGTCAAACGAAACAACCCTTAACCAGAAGCATTAATCACTTACCCAATAGGAAACAACAACCTATAGCAAGCTTATTCTGTCATCAATTGAGTGAAAATAATATAAAAGATATAAATTCAAAGATAGGGGTTTAGACAAAAAAAATTAGAAAAAAATTCAAGGGAAAGGATATGAACCCAGAACATCTCATACACAAGAACAAAACTTATCCACTAAACAAGATTAAATCACTTAACAAAATTTTCACGACCTTAATTCAAAAACTGAACGTGTCCACTCTTAGTTTCACTAACCCAATTTCTACCAACCCAATTTCCGGATATGACACATACAATAACAGTGGTCTTCGAAGAGACAGTCAGTGATGGTGGTCTCCGTAGAGACATTCAGTAATAGTGGTATCTGTAGAGATATTCAGTAACAGTGGTCCCTGTAGAGATATTTTGCTTGGCCAAGCTAAAAATATACATATTAGGTTACCCGTCCGGCTAACCCTTTAAAATGATATCATGTTACTCGTTCAAGCTAAACATGTGTCACATGTATCCTCGAGTTTGCAACAAATATTGGATCTCAGTAACCATCAGTAATCAATCCATATCAGTGTACACCAGACCTTTACTAAGTTTATCAAGGCAATTTCAACATATAAATTCATATACATTTGTTTACAATTTAGTCAAGATCTCACCATTTGTACCAAATCATAAAGAATCAAAATTTCAATTAAACATACATATTTTACAACTAAAATACACAACAATTTTAACACAAATATACCATATGAACTTACTTGACAAAACAACAAGCAATTGGATCTTTAATGACTAATAAACAATTTTTCCTTTTCCTTGATTATCCTTTGATCGATTCAATTTCAATCTATACAATAATTCATTTCAATTTATTAATTCTAAATACCTTATAACATCCTATTATATGCATATAACAGTTCAATTTTTTTGAAAGTTAAAGTTTCACATTTTATTCGATTTAGTTCCTAAAACCGAAATTACCATAACTTTAAAATTTGAGCCTCAATTTTGAAATCGATCTCAATTCCATCCTTTTATAACCCTCTGTTATCGCAATTTACAGAAATATTACACCAATTTCAAAATTTATGCACTTTAGTACATATGTTCAAAAGCTAGTAATCAAAGTTTACAAACTATTCCTTTTTCACTCCTAAGCTTAAGATCTAACAAATTAACACCAATTTCATCAGTTATTCAATGATGAAAACTTTTAAAAATTGTAACAGTTTTGCAAAAATAGTACATGAGGTAGCTAAATCAAACTCCTACAAATTTCAAAAACATAAAATTATAGGAAACAGACTAGAAAACACTTACCAATTGAGGACTAGAGTTTTGAAGCTTGAAACCCTTATTTCCTCCCTTTCTTTCGTGAAGATGAGAAAGATGAAGGAAAAAAATGGCTTTCTTTTCTTTTAATTTTACTTATATATTTATATTAATAATGAATTAATCTAATTTAACTTAATAAATTTTAATTAAGTTAATCTTAAGCTTAATTAATCACTTTAGTCGATAACAAACAACATCCACCACATTTTGAAACTTTAATATTGGTCTAATTGCTCAATTGGTCCTTTAATTAATGAAAAATTCATAAGAATTAACTTTTACAATTTAGTCCTTGTACCTTAATTAACTATCTGATTGACAAAATTGAAGGACCAAACTTTAATTAAAATTTATACTAACCTCGGAAATATTAAATAATAATATTTACAGCTCAATCATCAGAAATGAGACTTTGAAACTACTGAAAATCGAATTGCTACATTTTTCGTGAATTAATTTTAATATTTTTAGAAGTATGTGCTTTGAATGACAAAAGAAATAAGAGGGTTTGATTGAAAGCAATCATTATCTTTATCTCTTAAGAGACTTTGGAAGTTGATGGAAAGTTGCCTTATAAAGAGTTTTATATAAATATTATTCAAGATAATTTATAATGATAAAGTACACATTTAATTTGATGATTAATCTTATCTAAAGGTTGGCTTGGTGAAGACATGAAGAGAGTTTATAAATAGGTTGTATCGTCACACATGTTGCGTGTGCTTGTTGAGTGCTTTTTGGCTGATTATTTGCTTATCTTTACTTTATATTTTTGCACTCTCGTGTTACGCATATTATTGGAGAGTTTTTGTAATTTGTACGTGAGGAATTTGTGTGAGTGATTGTAACATTAGGGTACTTTGTTAGGGCTACAATTATTTATTGTGTAAGGGTAGATTAGGCGTTAGCCAATAGGGTTCTAAATCCATTTTTGAATAAAATCATTCATTGAAAAAAGCTCTACAAAGTAATATTTATAAATTTGAACTGTCTTAATAAATATCGAGTATTGATATCTCTCATTGTTATTTTATTTATTTCGAATCTATTTATTAATATGCCAAATTTCAATCTATGTTGGAACACCAATTAAAGACTTTTCAAATTTAATTTTTATTAACTATGATTTATTGAATGAATTTAGTTTAGAATTAAAAAAAATCAAAACCCAAGTAAATAAGCATGGTAAAACAAAACTATTTAATGAAATAAAACATTAATCTTGTGAAGTGACATATCACTCAAATATTGTTTGTGTAGTGTTTTTCTAAATTGTATATTAGTCATTCTAATCTTAAATTACATGGATCCATACCTTACAATTATTTGTTTGTACCTTGTGGATAAGAAAGAATAGTGGCTGTATATATAGCCAAAGTCATGGGGAGAAAAACAAATAATTGCATGTTTATATATACTACAGATTAAAAGAACAAGACATTATAGTGAAAAGAAAAAGTTTTTGATAATTTAACTTCAAATTTGGGCTGTTAGAGGTGATATCTTGCAAGTTTTCTATTACCTTTTAGCAGCACTATAATCATTTGATTTCACTCTATATCTACCTATCAATCAATCTATATTTTAAAATGATTGTTTTTTATTTCAATAAGTTATTTTACAATATTGATATGTAATTTTTTTTCTTAAAATAGTTTATTATATTTTTATAACATATTTGTCAATCGCTTAATTTTATTTGTGGAGTCTGAAAATTTTGTTAGTAGTGTAGTAAATATTTTTCATATTTTAATTGGGTGAGTATTAGCTTTAAAATGTCTCTTTTTTTTTAATATTTTATTGTACCCTTATAAGACACTTATCAGTCTCTTAACCCTACTTATAAAGTTTAAAACCTCAACTGCCAGCGTACCAAATTTTTTCTCATTTTAATTATATCTATTAATATTAAATTTTTAATTATATTGGTGTTATGAATTAATTGAGCACAGTAATTTTTTTTATCTTTTTATATAAAAATTATACAAAACATTTAAATTAAAAAATAGAAAAAAATCATCACTTGAATCTTAGATACCAAAACTTTTAAATTTTCAATTTAATAATTTCAACCAAAAATAATTTTTTTGGTCTACATCAATTAGTCAACGCATTCTATCCGAACAAGATTTTCCATCCTCTACCAAAATTAAAATGGAAAGAAGTTAAAAGAAATTCAGTAATAACATCTTAGCCGCTAATTAACTTGGTAATTTGTTGTATAGCCTGATGATGATTAATAATTGAAATTTGAAAGCTTCAGTGCTTTTATGGTGTAGATTCAATAGGCCCCAAACAATGGGTTTTTGGAAGCCCATGTTTAAACCATCAACAATTATATTCAACATATATTTACATAGTGTGTAATTAAAATAATTTTACATAATTTTATAATATTTTATGATTAATATTTAAATTTATCAATATAATTATATTTTTCAGTGGTATTTGAAAAGTCACCTAATAATTAGATTTTAATGTAATTGCTTATAATTACATGAGGGTGGCATGTTTGGATAATCATTGTAATTAGTAAGTCCCAACGACTTAGATGTAATTGGAGCATCTCAATTATACTTTATAATTATTAGGGGAGGGTGAGAATTGAGATAATCACGTAATTACACTCAAATCTAATTTTTTTTAAATATTTTTATGTAAATTATAAAAATTATATTGTAAGCATGAACACATGAGTGTTTGGGATAGTTATGAAAAAAATTTCTTATATTATAAATCTTAAAAACAATTTGTTTATTTTATAATATTATAACAAAAATTATATTATTTAAATCCTAAAAATCTAAGGTTATCGTAAAAAATTTTATTATAAAAAATAATTTACATTTTATAAAAGTGTTATAATATATTTATTTCTAAGAAGTTATGGCCAAGTATGAACATAACTTATTTATTTGTCTATGATATATATTATATTATATTATATTATATTATAAAAATAATATACTTATTTATAAAAAAATAATTTTTATAACTTATGAAAAATTTTATATTATTTATAAGAAGTGTCATGAAAGTTTTGAATAATTTATAAAACCATTTTTATAATATTTATAATATATAAATTTTACATTATTTTTACTTAATTGATGTATTATAAAAAATGATATAACCTAACTCTTTCTCCAAATTAAGTTTATATAAATTTTTATAATTAAAGTTACAAACTATTTGGATTGTGAACTTAAATATTATAAGGTCAATGCTAATTATAGAAATAGAAAAGATTTTCTTGCACCATACCGTGTGGTATGATATCATTTGAGAAAAAGGTATCAGACACAAGCACCGTAGACAACTCATGAACTCTTCAATTTGAGACATTCAAGGCTTCGAAATGTGGCTAAGAAAATATTTGTTGTTCTAAAACATATTAACATCACCTTAGTATAGCATAAAAAAATGAGGTTGGATCGTACTGACATGTTACATATGTAGCACCGTAAACCCGGCCTAGACATGATGGTCGAATCTAGCGATGTCACATGGAGTGGGGTTTGAAATCGAGATTAACAAGTAAAAACCGTTCCAGTTGATTAGCTTTTATTTAATTCGGAAAAAAACGTGAACTAGATGATTTGCCTTAAAACATGTCTTTTAAGCAGAAGCTTTTGAAATTAATTCTTTTATGAAACCAAAAATCTTAGTTTTTAAAAATATTGTGTTTTGTTGAGTTGCAGTTTAAAAAAAAAATCCATAAAAACAGTATAAAACACCAAATTTAAACCAAACAGTCCAAAGTCTCAACATTATAATAATAAATACCCAAAAATAATATAAAATCAAAAGTTGTAATAAAATAGTTCAGTAATGGTGGTCATTGTTGAGCCCTCCGCTGCACCGATCCGCCTAAGTCTGGGGATTACCTATACAGATTAAATAGAAAAAGGGGTGACTTTTTGCAAACTCAATGTGCAATCCCCATAAAAAACATACATACAGATACACATCAGAAAATAATCAATTATAGTCTGGGGCCAAAGCCCATTACAGATTCAATTTTGGCCTTGGCCCATTCGGGTACAGTCTCAGATATAATTTAGGGCCTTGGCCCATCTCAGATACAATATGCAATAGTAGAAAATCAGAATCCTACCCACCAGCCTGTACACACCATCTCCATCCATCCCTACACACCATATGGGGATTAAATCAACCCACCCATCCCTGCACACCATGCTATACCGAAATGCGGCACATAATCAGAAATTTGCAGTAAAGCTGCTAGATAACAGGCTTAATAGCCTTTCAGACACTTTCTCCAAATAACAATAACCCATCCCGATGCAATGCAACATACAAAAGATGTCATGTTATTATGCAATTATAGTACATACATTCAGATATAATAATTCATGCTCGGTATAGAAATTAGACAGACAGATCACTTATATAGGGGTCTAAGTAAGGCTTACTGACCCTTCAGTAGGTCCACAGTCGACTTGGGTGACCCATGTAACCTTAGACAACTTTTTAGAGAAATTGGCTCACTTGCCTATGTGGCCTGCCCGTGTGGGCCCACACGCCTGTGTAGCCCACTCGGCCCAAATTGGCCTTGGTCGTGTGATCCATTTTTAATGTAACCCATGCTGGCTAAATATTCATATATGTTTTCACTATTTACTTATATGTTCATTCAAAGCTGTCTACTTGAGTCATTATTACTAAATTATTTATATCTTGAGCTACAGAATTCCAAATTAAGATCCGCTTGATGTTTTTGAAACTAGGCTCAAATACCTTTCTACCATAAAATTTTTAGAATTTATAGTTTATCAAATAAGTACAATAAAATCTTCAAACTTATCCCTATTCTGCTATTTGATAGCTTCAACCTTTCCTTATTAAAAATTATTTATCTCTTAGTACAGAATTTGGATGATGTTTCTATTTGTTTCTTTTGAAAATAGACTCATTAAGGATTTAAACATATAAATTTAAGCCTCTAATTATTTTTTTACACTTTTTTATGATTTTCCAAATTCAAAATAGGGGAACCCGAAACCATTCTTACCTTGTCTCACAAAATTCATTATATCTCATAATTTACAATTCCATTGCTTACACTGTTTCTTCCATGAAAAACTAGACTCAATCAACTTTAATTTCATATTGTAGTCAACCTCTAACTCAATTTCCACTATTTTTGATGATTTTTCAAAGTTAAACTACTGTTGTTGTTCAAAACTATTTTAGTGCAAAATGTTGATTTCCAAGTTTGTAACACCCTTAGTTCCTTTATCTACAATTTTTCGCATCATTTCCTCTTATTTCTCTTATTTCTCGACAGTAAGCAATTTTGGCTTTTCGCCGAATCCCATTTTCTATGTTTCGGGTACACAATTGTATCATTTCCGATGCGTAAGCACTTCCAAGCACTCCAAAGCCTAAAAATCATTATACACAACCTCGGTTTAGCCATTTAAAGAATAAAACTAACGAATTCATCGTTAAGGAATTACCCAAAACTCGACTTACTGCTGACAGAGAACCTTTGTAACCACTTCTCAATCCCAGAACAAATTTACTACTTAAAGACCTTTGCCTAAACCATCAATTCTAGAAAAAGATTTAGATTCCTTCTCAAACAATACATAAACACGAGAGAAGGGAAAGAACTACCTACTGAAACTACAACAAAGCATTCTTGACACAAGAAGAGGATGGTAATAAAAAAAAAGGGAAAAATAGAAGGGAAAAAAAGGAGGATTCAAGGAGAATTTTCGGTAAGAGTGAAAGAAAAAGAAAAACAAAACTGAAGAGGGAGAACAGAAAATTTTGGCATTAGCAAAATTGGAAGAAGAGGAAAGAAAGTTCAAAGGGACACTACTCCTATGCACATCCCTTATTTTTCTCTCCACTAACCCACACAACTCAACTATCTCAAAGTCCAACTCCATCAAAACACTATCAATTCGTATAGTAAAAATTAAACCCACGCTTATGCAAAGATTTGAACATTAGACTTCCTACACTCCAACACTCCGCTTATCCACCAGACCAGAAGGCCCATTCTGATATGTAATTACAAACTATTAAACTTAAGCCCTTTAGGTTAGGTTAAGGCTTTATTTATAAAAATACTAAAATTTGCCTAAGTCATGGTTTGAACTTGAAACCTCCCAAACACACCCAGAAAACTTAATCATTGAAGCAAACAAGTACTTATGTCACATATACACAAAAACAAGAATTAAAAATTTTGGAGAGTTACAATTCTACCCTCTAAAAGAAAATTTCGTCCTCGAAATTTACCTAATTAGAACAGATGAGGATACTGCTGACACATCGCATCCTCAGGCTACCACGCCACCTCCTTAGTACTATGATTATGCCACAGAACCTTCACCAGAGGGATAGATCTCCTCCTCAGAACCTTTACGTCTCGATCCAGAATCTGAACCGGCTCCTCATCAAAGGTCAAATCTAGCCTAACCTCAATCTCCTCCACTGGAAGAACATGTGTAGGATCAGAGTGGTAGCACCTCGACATAGAGACGTAAAACACATCATGAATTCGATCCAACTCTGGAGATAGCTCCAACTGATAAGCGACAGGTCCCACTCGTTTCAGAATCCTGTACGGTCCAATAAACCTAGGGCTCAACTTGTCCTTACGACCAAACCTCATAATCTTCTTCCATGGCAAGACCTTGAGGAACTCAAAGTCCCTTACGAAATACTCAATCTCTCGACACTTTAAATCCGTATAGGATTTTTGTTTGTCAGATGCAGTTTTCAGACGATCTCGAATCAGTCTAACCTTATCCTCAGTCTTTGATACTAACTCAGGACCTAGAACACGTCGCTCGCCCAACTCAGTCCAACATAAAAGAGTGCGACACTTACGACCATACAATGCCTCGTAAGATACCATCTGAATGCTAGACTAGAAACTGTTATTATAGGCAAACTCTGCTAGCGGCAGATAATCCTCCTAACTGCCTCGGAAATCAATAGCATAGCTCTTGAATCTGAGCCTTAAGCTCCAACAACTTTTTTGGTGCCATTCGATAGGGAGCAATGGTTACCGGAGCTATAACTGGAAATAGCTCAATCCCAAATTCCAACTCGATTTGAAGGTAACCCCGATAGCTCCTCAGGAAAGACGTCTAGAAAATCCTTTATAGTTCTGATATCCTTAATTGTAGAATCCTCAGAATCCGAAACACTTACGTAGGCCAAGAATGCCCCACATTCCTTACAAATCATCTTTTTTGCCACCAATGCAGAAATCACATTAGATAAGTAATTCCAGCGTTCTCCAATCATGACTGCCTTCTTATCCTCCTCGATCCTTAATACGACCCTCTTAGTCGCACAGTCCAAGCTAACACGATGTTTGAACAACCAGTCCATCCCTAGAATTAAGTCAAACTCCCCAAATGGAAGCTCTATCAAATCAGCCAGGAAGATTGCCCCTTGTACCTCTAAAAGAGAGTCCCTATACAGTTTACTAACTCTAACAGATTGCCCTAACGGGCTCAGTACCTTAACCTCACTCGTAGTGCTTTCAACCGAAATCCTTAAGTTTCTAGATATGTTTCTAGCCATGTATGAGTAAGTAGGCCTTATGTCTATCCAAGCAATATATGGTACATCAATAATAAAGAACGTACCCATCATGATGTTCGGAGCATCTCCATCCTCTCGACGATGAGGAGCATAAACTATGGCCATCTGCCTCGCCTCAGCTTATCCAATATTTCTGCATAGTGCTCTATGCCTACAACCCATACCATTACCACATCTGGCCTGTCCACGACCCCTCGGTGGCTACTACACTACCCTCTGCAGTTGTGCCATACCAGTACTCAGAGCTTGCATCTGATAGGCCCTCAGCAGACACTCTCTAATACGGTGCTCCAATGACCCACGCCGCAAGCATGCCTCAATCCTTCTCCAACATTACCCCTGATAGCGTCTACCACAATCAGTATATGGCTATAGTCTAGTAATAGTAACAGGGGGCCTAGCTCTAATTGGCCCATTAGCTCTGGCCTTTTTTCTTAGGCCTCTGTACAGAACTTGAGAGCTTTGAATCCTTCTTGTTTTTACCCCTCTCGCGCTTACGGTTCTGGCGCTCAGTGCTCTAAACCTTCCCGGTGATCTTCACCTTCTCCACCAGTACAGAAAAATTACGCTCCCTCTGTAGAGCTATCAAGACTAACAAATTATCTATGAGCCCATCCTCAAAATGAATACATTGCTCATACTCAGAGGCCACCATACCTAGCGCATAACGGCTCAGTTTTAGGACCTCGGCCTCATACTCGGCCACTGATCGATCTCCCTCAGTCAGATTCAAGAATTCCCTCCTACAGGCATCCACGTAGCTTGCCCCCCACATATTTCTCCTGAAGGCAGTCTTAAAGAACTCCTAGGTCAGACGTTCGGGCTTAGTGCCCTCCTTAACAGTGAGCCACCACTGATAAGCCTCATCCTTCAACAGTGAGACTGTACCCTTTAATTTTTGCTCTGAGGTGCAGTCTAAGTCATCCATGATCCTCTCCGTGGCCTCAATCTAATACTCGGCAACATTAGAGGCAACTTCAGTGACACCCCTAAAGAGTTCAACTCCATTGGACTGGAGTCATTTCGTAACCGACCCTCGGGCCCCAGATCTAGTATGGGCCTAACGACCTCTCCAAAACCCTTAGCATAGCCTAGGACAATACGTCATCCCCAGCCATGCGATCTTGAGACCTAGTCTTAGTAGCAAGTGACACTAGCGTCTTATTCGTATCCAAATTCAGTATGCTACCCAGTCAAAAGGACTCAACTCAAGCTCCTCTGTGGCCTCTACCTCGGCCTCTAGTACTCCGTCCGCGGATACCTCATGTGCTTATTGTCTAATCACGTTTATCTGTATTAATAGTTTTATGAATCAGTTACAGTTCCAGTGTTTATTAACAAATGGTTTATGTAAAACAATATCGGTTATTCAGAGTTCATTTTCGTAAATCACAGTTTCACTACAGTTTTAGTTTCTCTACAATTTCCAGTATACACTAACTAAAGTGCTTTTAGGATAGTTTACTATCATTAGTAGTTTTAGAATATACTATCCATAACGGTTTCAGTTTAAAACAAATCACAGTTCAAAACACTTACAAGATCAATGCCGGAGACTCTGTGTACCATAGACTCAGTTAAATAATTTAAAATCATTTGTAACTCAGTTCTTTGAAAGCCTACTTTCAAAACTCAAAATCCACAGCCGAGTTTTGCAACCTGGCTCTAATACCACTAACTGTAACACCTAAACCTGGCCTAGACGTGATGGCCGAATCTAGTAATGTCACATGGAATAGGGTTTGAAATCGAGATTGACAAGTAAAAACTGTTCCAGTTGATTAGCTTTTATTTAATTAGAAAAAACGTGAACTAGCTGATTTGCCTTAAAACATGTCTTTTAAGCAGAAGCTTTTGAAACCAATTATTTTACGGAACAAAAATCTTAGTTTTTAGAAAAACCGTGTTTTGTTGAGTTGCAATTTTTAAAAAAATTCCATAAAAACAGTATAAAACACCAAATTTAAACCAAATAGTCCAAATCCCAACATTACAATAATAAATACCCAAAAATAATATAAAATCAAAAGTTGTAATAAAACAGTTCAGTAGTAGTGGTCACCGATTTAGTTGGGTCTTGCATGTGCTGGGGACATACTACAAATGACATGCCATTAGGGTTACCGATTTAGTTGGGTCTTGCATGTATTGCGGACACACCATAGCTCATATGAGCTTCCTGATTTGTAGCTCGTATGAGCTTCCAGATTCACAACTTGTGAGAGCATACTAATCTATAGCTCGTATGAGCATACATGAATATGAATTGACGGATTATAGTTTAGTACACCTTGTGTGTACTAACCGTGTATCCAACGATAATTTTAAATGGTTCAACGGGCATAGTTTTATTACGAGATTTTATAAGTTCAATATGAACTATGTAACACCCCTTACCCATATTCGATGCTGGAATAGGGTACAAGGCATTATTGGAACACATACACTTGTAGAAGTATTAAACCGAGTCATAACTTTCATCCAAATTAAAACTTTTCAAATTTTTATCTTTGAGTCCCTAAATAGGGCCTACAAGGCCCAATACATGCTTTGAAGTGGTTCGGGACTAATCCGAGAACTTTTGAAAGCACTGAAAAATTTCTTGAAAAACAGGGGCATACACTCGTGTCCAAGGCCATGTCTTTCACACAGGCAAGATACACGTCCGTGTGTTAGGCCGTGTGGCATTTCAAATTTTTAAAAATCAAGTACAGACTTCACACACCCTAGGCACATGGCCGAGTGGCTACCCGTGTGGCCATAAGTAAGGCTATTTACCAAGCCCTTTGCCACCCCAAAATACTTATACACTTGTAAAAATTTATCATTACACAACATGGTATTATTAAGCATTCAAACATCCACATTCATCATGCATAATCACACACACACCTAACCATTCACATCATGCAACTTACACAACCAATCATATTTACCACTCATAATTATCACACATTTACTTATCCAACACATGCAAGCATACACATCCTTCAAATGCATCATCATAGACTTATAACATAACAATTATTAGCCACATTAAACGACCTTATACAGCAATAACTTTCATATAGCATAGGCCAACATTCTAGACCAACTCATAATAACATATACACACATAATCAAGTCTCTAAACATGCCATAGACTATAAAAAAATACTTGAAAATTGTTGATACAATACTAATCAATAACTTGTTAGTGTGATAGAATCTCCGACGACCTCCAACTCGAGCTAGCATATGTGACACTATAGGAAAAAGGAAAGGAAGAAGGTAAGCATTATAGCTTAGTAAGTAGGTATGTAAATAATAAGTAATTTATTAACATGTTTTTATAAATCTTCACAATATGTTCTCAAGATAACACAATCATAATTGTACATAGTTCCACTATTTACTCATGTTCATCTCAAGCTGTCTACTCGAACCACTGTCACTAAATTATTTATATCTTAAGCTACGAAACTCCAAATTAAGATCTGTTAATTTTCCCTGAAACAAGGCTCATATATCTTCTTACTATAAAATTTTCAGAATTTTTGGTTTAGCCAATAAGTATAGTTTATTCATTAAAATCACCCTTGTTTTACTGTCTGACAGTTTCGACCCCTCTTCACTAAAAATTAATTATCTCCTCGTACAGGATTCGGATGATGTTTCCATTTGTTTTTTTTTTTTTTTTTGAAAATAAACTCATTAAGGATTTTAAACATATAAATTATAACCTAAAAATTTAGCTTACTTATTAGTCACACTATTCAATATGACCCAAAAATCATATTATGGAAAAATTACATTTTTGCCCTTAAACTTTCACATATTTACACTTTTGCCCCTAGGCCCGAAAAATGATTTTCATTCAATTTATTGGCCTTTTAGGCCTAGCTCAACCATTTTCATAACTATAGAAACCCATATTCTGCATTTATTCACACATTTACACACATTTTACAACTTTTTACAAACTAGTCCTTTTATGCAATTTCATCAAAAATCACTTAGTAAAAGTCGTTTATTAAACATCGAACATTCATATTATACCATTAGACATCAAAACGCAAACATTTCACATATGGGTAAATTTTCAAATCTCAACCCTAGCTCAAATAAATGGTAGAAATAGAGAGGATGAACTTACTATGAAGCTCGGAAGCTTGAAAACTCTAGCCATGGCTTTTCCCTTACTACATTCAACCATGAAGAAGATGGACAAGGTCTTTTTGGCTTTTATTTTGTCTTTTAGTCCATTTAATTACCAAATTACCAAAATGCCCTTTTTACTCTTCTTTAAAATTTTACCCTTCCATGTCCATTTTTGTCCATTATGACATAAAATGGTCTAATTGCTATACAAGGACCTCTAATTTAAAAACTCATTCCAATCAAGTACCTTTATGAACTAGAACACACATTTTTCATCTATTTCAATTTAGTCCTAAATATTAAATTGGTGCTCATGTGTTTAGGCTTTTGGCCAAATTGGTTGAGATATGCTATGTTTACTTACCTATTTTATGGATATATGGTAAGTTTAACTCTTTGTTATACGAACTTACTAAGCTTAAATGCTTACTCTGTGTTATTTTCCATGTTCAGAAGCTCGTTCGGGTTAGAAGCTCGTCGGAGCTATTTCACACTATCCATCAATCTGTTTGGTACTTTCAATAAATTAATTTTGATTATAATGGCATGTATAGGTTATTTTGGCCAATGTTGGCATATAAACGTTTTGTTGACATTAACCATTTATATGGCTTATGTTTGGTATATTTTGATGTGTGTGTAAGCGACCTTATAATGTTTGATGTGTGATTGATATGGTAGAATGATAGAAAGTAAAATGTGGTTTGAATATGCAAATATGAATTTGGTTATTTAGGTAAGTTGAGATTCTTGGTTGACATGTTTTTAAGTTGTCATTTGAAGTGCCTAAGGGCATATTGGTTGTATCTTGTGATAATACATGTTTAAGATTTGATTTTTGCTTGAATTGAAGGCCTTGTTATGGCTTGTTGATCTGCAAATTATTGTGTTTAGGTTGGTACCAAAATGGGTGAGAAATGTGGCTTAGAAAATGGTCTATTTTTATCCACACAAGTAGAGGCACGAGCGTGTGTCTCAGCCATGTGTGACACACGGCCAAGTGACACGGTTGTGTGTCCCCTGTATCTTTTAAATTGCACAAGTCAGTATGCTCACACGGCCTAGCACACAAGTGTGTGGCTTTGCTGTGTGACCCAATCATAGAGCTACACGGGCTGAGACACGGTCGTGTGTCCCTATTTCGAATGCCCACATGGCCTAAAACATGGGCATGTCTCTTGATCGTGTGAGTCACACGGCCTAGCCACACGACCTAGCCACACGACCGTGTAACCCTTGCAGCTTTGAAAAATTTTAATGTTGTTTGAAAAATTCCTTGAGTATCCAATTTAGTCCTGACTTGTTTCTAAAGCGTATTTTGGGCCTTAAGGGCTTATGTAAGGGACAATGTGTTTGATTTCGATTGGTTTCTGACTTGAATCTTATATGATATGAAATGTCTATTTATTTGATTCGTAAACTTTAGAAAATCTCTGTAACCATGTTCTGGCGATGGATGCGGGTTAAGAGTGTTACATTTATTAGTATCAAAGCTACGGTTTACTCGATTCTCAGACTAATGTAGCATATACGAGTCAGCTATACATGCCATTATATAACCTGTGATAGTGTGATATCTCCTAATCGTTTTAAAACATGTTTTCATATAGCAATGACATCCAACCGAGCTGATTTTGATGAAATAGAGAGTAACGCTCAAGCCTTTGTTCAAGAAGTAGCTTCGAGTGGTACGAGGCCCCGTATCTGAGGGTCAGGAAGGAGAGGATAAAAAAGCCCTTTTCTAGATGATGAATAAGTGGTTTACTGAGTTTGTACGAATGAACCCGACTGTGCAACAACCTCTACCCCCTCATGTTCCTCAACCGGTTCCCGTTATTCCTTAAACTACAGAACCTATCAAAGTTGGTAAGCCTCTTATTGACAAGATCCATAAGTACGGTGTTGAAGAATTTCAAGCTACTATCAAAGATAATCCTGAGAAAGTTGAGTTCTGGTTAGAACATACCATCAGAGTTCTTGATGAATTATCTTATTTATAGGTTGAATGTCTCAAGTGTACGGTATCTCTATTAAAAAATTCAGCCTACCAGTGGTGGAATACATTAACTTTTATAGTGCCAAAAGAGAGGATTACTTAGGAATTCTTTCAAACCAAGTTCCGTAAGAAATACATCAGTAAGAGGTTTCTCGACCAGAAACATATAGAATTTTTAGAGCTTAAATAGGGTTGTATGACAGTGTTTGAAATGAATGAGAATTTGTTTGATTGAGCAAATATGCTCGAAAAAGTATTCCGGCTAAGATTTCAATTTGTAAGCGGTTTGAAGATGGCTTAAATGAAGATAAAAAACTATTAGTCGAGATCCTCGAGTTGAAAGAATTTATTATACTAGTTGATCGAGCGTATAAAGCTAAAGAGCTAAGTAAAGAGAAAAAAAGCTGAGATTGAAGCTAGGAATTCGAGCAAGAGATTGACAGGAAAGTCATACCAGTCAGCATCGAAGAAATCTAAAGAACATCACTACCGTTCTACTAGTTCTACAAGATACTCTGATAAAGACAAAGGTACCTTACGCTCTAGTCCTAAATCTTAGGTTACATCTGTAGCAAGTGTGGGTAGTGCTAGAAACACCAGACTCAAGTGCAAGCACTGTAACAATCTATATTTTGGTGAGTGTCAAATGAAGAGTGGAGCTTGTTTTAGATGTGGTTCCTTTGACCACTATCTTAGAGATTGCTTGGAGAAATCTGAAAAAGATAATATTCAAACTTCGAGGCCGAGCAACATAGTCACGAGAGGTAGACCACCTCGTAATCCTAAAAATATAAGTGGTAGCCGTGGTGTGATGAAAAACTCTATTGCAAGATCTTATGCATGAACACCAGCTAGGGCTTATGCTATTTGAGCGTGCGAATATGCTTCTGCGCCAGATGTTATTACCGGTACTTTCTCTCTTATTGATACTAATGTAACTATTTTAATTAATCTCGGATTGACTCATTCATATGTTTGCACAAAATTAGTGTCTAGTAAAAATTTACATGTTGAGTCCACTAAATTCATGGTTAAAGTATCGAACCCTCTAGGCCAGTATATGTTAGTTGATAAGGATCGCAAGAACTATTTGTTAATGATTCGGGGTTACAGTTTTTTGACTGATTTGATGCTATTACCGTTCAATAAATTTAATGTGATTTTGGGCATGGATTGGTTAACTCTGCATGATGTTATGATAAATTGTAGATGAAAGCATATCATATTGAAATGTCAGAATAGTGAGATGCTTCATATTGAATCAAATAAATTGAGTGTGTTGCCTATTGTGATATCAGCTATGTCAGCACAGGAATATGTGAGAAAGGGTTGTAGTGCTTATCTTGCTTATGTATTGGATACTAAAGTGTCTGCATCAAAGATTGATCAGTGCCAGTGGTTTACGAGTATCTTGACGTGTTTTTAGAGGAGTTACCTAGATTACCGCCAGTCAGAGAAGTTGAATTTGCTATAGAACTTGTATCAGGAACAACACCAATATTGATAGCACTATATAGAATGGCTCTTACTGAGTTAAAATAGTTAAAAATACAGTTGCCAAAGTTGACCGATAGTAGTTTTGCTCAAACCTAGTTTTTCACATTGGGGTGCACCAGTTCTATTTATTAAGAAAAAAGACGGATCGATGAGATTATGCATTGGCTACCGTTAGCTCAACAAAGTTACAATCAAGAATAAATATCCACTGCCTTGTATTGATGATTTATTTGACCAGTTGAAAGGTTCCATAATGTTCTCAAAGATTAATCTTTGTTCTGGCTATTATCAATTACAAGTGAAAGATTCAGATGTACCGAAAACAACATTTAGAACCAGGTACGGACATTATGAATTTCTTGTGATGCTGTTTGGTTTAACTAATGCACCTGCAGTGTTTATAAATTTGATGAATGGAATTTTTAGACCATATTTAGATAGATTCATTATGGTATTTATTGATGATATTCTAATATACTCTCGAGATGAGACTAAACATGCCGAGCATCTAGAATTGTTCTGTAAACCTTGCGAGATAAACAATTGTTTGCTAAATTTAGCAATTATGAGTTTTGGCTTCAAGAAGTTAGTTTTCTAGGACACATAGTATCAGCTGAAGGCATCAAAGTTGATCCGAATAAAATTTCAGCATTTGTTAACTAGAAACCACCAAGAAATGTATCTGAAGTTAAAAGTTTTCTGGGATTAGCTAGTTATTATCGGAGATTTGTAAAAGGGTTTTTGATGATATCTACACCGATGGCACGACTATTACAAAAACATGTGAAGTTTGAATGGTCTGATAGATGTCAGCAAAGTTTTAATCAGTTGAAAGCCCTCTTTATCGAAGCACCAGTTCTAGTTCAGCCTGAAACAGGTAAGGAATTTGTGATTTTCAGTGGTGTGTCAGTGAACGGATTAGGATGTGTTTTGATGCAAGAAGTTAAAGTAATAGCTTATTCTTCTAAACAGTTAAAACCATGTAAAAAGAATTATCTGACATTTGACTTAGAGTTGGCAGCTATTGTATTTCTATTTAAATTTTGGCAACACCATTTGTTTGGCGAAAAATGTCATATATTTACTGATCACAAGAGTTTAAAGTATTTGATGTAGTAGAAAGATTTGAATCTAAGACAGTGTAGATGGCTCAAACTATTGAAAGATTATGAGTCAGTTATTGATTATTATCTGGGAAAAGCAAACGTAGTTGTTGATGCTTTGAGCAGAAAGTCCTTGTTTGCTTTGCAAGCAATGAATCCCCAGCTGTCACTATCTAATGATGGCTCAATTTTAGCCGACTTCAAAGCTAAACCAACGTTCTTAAAATAGATAAAGCTCAGAAATATGATAATGAGATGTTAGCTAAACGGGTACAATGTGAGTCTATTTCTGATTCAGAATTTTAGATAGGACTCGATGATTGTTTGTTATTTAGAGGTAGAGTTTGTGTACCAAAGAATCCCGTAGCTTATACAGAAAATTTTGCACGAAACTCATAGTGGTAGCTTGTCAATTCATCCGTGGAGTAATAAAATGTACAATGATTTGAAACAAATGTACTGGTGGCCGGGAATGAAACGTGATATTTCATATTTTGTATCTAGATGTTTAATATGTCAGACACTTAAAGCTGAACATCAGGTACCTTTAGGACTATTACAGCCAGTGATGATACAGAAGTGGAAATGTAACACCTTAAACCTAGCCTCAAAGTTTAGACTGAATTTAGAATGCTACATTGATCACCGAAGTGATCGTGGAAAAATTTACAAACAACTTATCTCGTTAAACCGAATATTAAATTGTTTAAATATCAATTAATAAAAATTACGGATAAGTTTAATAAATATTCGAAATCAAATACATGGGTAAAATTTTAAAACAGAAACTCTACCACAAAATTATAAAACTTTACAGTTCCAAAACAGTGTAATCAAAATATAAAATAGAATGTAGAACCAAAATAATCTTTTATGACCGTGACCGTCTAAGACCTCCGTGTACCAAGTCCAACGTCAAAATCTAGAAAGGTACCTAAAAGGGGAAATAGAAGGGGGTAAGCTATACGAGCTCAGTGTAAGATCAAACCGACTGTCTACAGAAAATAGTTCAGAAGCGAAACATACTTACAGAGCTATACAGAACCAGTTGGTACATTCAAAATGGACGTACCAGCAGATAGTGATACTTAGAGCATCTAAACAACACACTCAAACACACGGTCGCAAGTACCATTCAGTCACAGTAACGATAATTCTCAATCAGTCACATAGTCACAGTAACCATTCAGTCAAATAATTACAAACAGAGTAAACAAAATTCACACAGTCATAAGTGCTTCTCATTCGAACAGAAACAATTAGATACACAATGGTGTCATTCAGTCAAACAGAAACATATACAAATTTGTGACACACGTAGATCACTCAAACAAATGCGTATGTATGCAGTTTAATTCTAAAGTAACCCACCCATCCAGCAAACACACCATCTTCGACCATCCCTACACTTTTTGTGGGGTTTAAAACACCCACCCAGCCCTACACTTTCACGTGATGTCATCCCAGGTTGCCTAGCAACGATAGCCATCAATAAGTCCACAACCCTCAGGGTATTGGGGCTAACAGTAAGCAGCTAAACTACCAATCCATATATTACGCAACAAAGCTGGCGCATAAGCCGTACAGTGCCATACAGTAACCTACGGTACAGTCGTGCAGTATGAACTGCCAGATCAGAGAAGGGTACATAGCATAGCTAATGTACATGCAGTACAGTGTAATGCAATAAATCACTATACCGATAAGTTGTAGCTGAGTTGCAAGATCAGATAGTTATACGCAACGAAGCTGACGTATATATTGTACGGTGTAGTGTGGTAATCCATAGTACAGACCAGTTGCAGTAAAACTACCAGTTCAGTTACACTCTTCCTTCTCTTCAAAATCCTTCCCAAAAATGTTTTATGCATATGTATGAGTGCAGACAAACGAATAGAAACAGATTACCAATTTCAGATAGTCATTCAGAGGCAAACACTTGTATTCAATCAGTCAGAATTAGAAATGTGTACACTCATTTACTCGATTTTAGTATTGTATGCCACGCAAATAGTCACTAGTATCACATAAATCAAACATAGAGTAGAGTCATAATTACCCTCACTAAAGCTTAGCCGAGGGTTGAAATACATAGAGCCACAATTACATTTAATTTGACTTAAAACCAAATTTGGTGAAATAGGGCCACATTGCTTGTATGCTCCGACCACGTGGGATACCATAGGTCGTGTGGAGGTCAAAATGCCCGTGTAGAAGGTGGCACACGACCGTGTGGTAGAGGCATACAACCGTGTAAAGTAGGGACACGGTTGTGTGAACAAGCTGTGTAACTCTCTGTCCAATTGTGCTAAAACGAGTACAAGGCAGACACGGCTGTGTGAGGGTCTAACACGCCCGTGTGCCTTACCAGACAAGGTCGTGTGTTCCCAACACACGCCCGTGTGAGATCCCTAAAACCCTAATTCAGCCACACAGTCGTGTGACTCCAAATCCCTGAATCCCTAATTCCTAAATTCGAACACCTATGTACCCAGGGGACACAGCCGTGTGACAATCAACAAAATTCCCAAATCGGCCACATGACCATGTGGCACCAAAATTCACCCGAAAACCTTAATGCCCAAATTCACACGGCCGTGTGAGTTGACACACGCCCGTGTGGCCGGCGGAGTGGTCACAAAACCACCCTTAAGTGGCCTTAAAATCATCGTTTTAACCACCTAATCTGACCCTAACCTACACCGTATCAAGTATGTATCAGAATAGGGAATATTACTCTCGCTTTTAATGACTAACAACCCCAAAACTAACGAATTAACACAACACAAGATATGTTGAATCAATTATTTACAAAACAAATAGGAAAACGATGAGTCAATGTGCAAATCCCACACCTATTTTGTGTTTAGAGGCGACGTCGGAGGAGCGTAACTCTAGTGACTGTAGACAAAACATTTTCAAAGGCCAAGAGAATAGCAAAAAGAAACGAAGAGAAGAAGAAAAAACCAAAAGAAGACAAACATGTAAAAAAAAAAGAGAAAACAAAAATAAAAGAAAAATGAAAATATCAATAAAAACCATAAACAAATAAAAACCAAAAATATAATAAATAAACATTTATAATTATTAACTAAAATAAAACAAAATAACAAACTCTCAAAAAATGCACACCTAGAGACTCAAACCCCGAACCTTGAGCTACACTAACACTCACTTAACCATCAGATCAGCAGGCCTATTCGGACATGAAATTGCACAACTTAGCTCATGTGTGCAAGCACCTCACTGTTCCTATACCCAAAATTCCAAAACTTCTAAGCCCAAAATTTAGGGCGTTATAGGAAATGGGATAAAATTACTATGGATTTTGTATCAGGGTTACCCCTATCTCCGAAAAAGAAAGATGTTATTTGGGTTATCATTGATCATTTGACGAAGTCTACACATTTTATTTCGGTACGTACAAATTTCTCACTTGACAAATTACCTGAGTTATATGTTTCAGAGATTGTCATACTACACGGAATGCCAGTCTTAATTATTTCTGATAGAGATCCATGGTTCACATCATGATTCTGGAAAAAAGTTATAGGAAGCTATGGGTATGCAACTACATTTCAGCACCGTATTTCACCCTTAGACTGATGGTCGGTCCGAACGTGTGATTTAGATTCTTGAAGATATGCTTCGGTGTTGTATTTTAGAGTTTAAGGCAATTGGGAGAAATATTTACCATTAGTCGAATTCGCATATAATAATAGTTTTTAGTTGAGCATAAAGATGGCACCGTATGAGGCTTTGTATGGTCACAAATGTCGAACTCCATTATATTCAACTGAGCTTAGTGAGAAAAAGATACACAAGGTTGATTTGATTTGTGAGACTGAAGAAAAAGTGAAAGTGATCCGAGATAGCTTAAAAGCAGCTTTAGATCGTCACAAATCCTATGCAAATTTTAAACATAAAGATATAGAGTTTCAAGTCGGTGACAGGGTGTTTTTGAAAGTTTTGCCCTAGAAGAAAGTTCTTCACTTCGGTCGTAAAGGAAAGCTGAGCCTGCGATTTATTGGGCCATATGAGATTACTGAAAGAATTGGACCTGTTGCGTATCAGTAACTTTACCGTCAGAACTAGAAAAGATTCACAATGTCTTTCACGTGTCTATGTTACGATGGTTCCGGTCTGAACTTTCACATGTTATTTTCTCGACAAATGTCAAGATTCAGCTTGACATGACATACAATGAAAATCCGATCAGAATTCTAGCGCGAGAAGTGAAAGAATTAAGAAATAAAAATATAGCTTTGGCAAAAGTTCTCTGGCAGCAACATGAAATAGAAGAAGCTACCTGGGAACCTGAGGAAATTATGAGAAAGAAACATCCGAACCTATTTACTGGTAAGATTTTTGAGGACGATAATCTCTTTAGGGGGAGAGTTGTAATAGTCCGTTTTTAGTAAAATCAGAACAATGGTTTTGGGACCACAAATCTAAAGTCAAAAAATTTATTTTAATATTATTTTATGGTTTACAGTATGATAGAAATATTGTATAAAAATTTTGTTAAGAAATTTTACTGTTTACATGCCTAATTTGATAAAAATGACTAAATTGCATAAAGTGCAAAGGTTGTGTTCTAATAGCTAAAGGTATTAAATAGCTATAGAATTTTAAATTGGAGGTTCTTATACAGTAATTAGCCATTAAGGTTGATTAGTGGTTAAGATGAGTAGTCATCATTGGAAAATGAATTAATTATTAAGGTTGATTTTGGAAATTAGTGATTAAAGTTATAAGAAATAAAAGAAAATAAACAATTATCATCATCTTCCACCAAAAAAAGAAAAAGAAAAAGAAAACCTAGCCATGGAAGCTTGAATTTGGGCAAGCTTATTTTGCTCAATTAGGGTATGTATTTTTGTCTCTTTTTAATGATTTATATGTTTTCAGGATCGTAGTATCTTAATTTAGTTAACTTGGGGATTAATTTGTAAAACTATTAAAGTATTAAAGTATTGCTATTGATGAAAATGTTTGAGTTTTGAAGTTTGATGATAGAAAATGAATGATTGTCGTTAGATAAACAACTTTTGTAAAGATATTTTTAGTGACATTATCAATTAGTGGCTAAATTGATAAAGGTGATAAATTTATCATAAAATTTGTAAATTTGCGAAATATATGGGCTACTATTAATGTATATAAAAATCGGCTAGGCTTGGGTAAGGATTAAATTGCATGAAATTCATTTTTTGAGCCTAGGGATTAAATTACAAAGAAGTTAGAAGTATAGGGCAAAATGGTAAATTTTTCCAAAATTCCATGTTGGATTAAATTGAATGAGAATTATATTGAAATGAGTTAAATTTATTCCTATTAGACCTCGTACAGAGTTAGGTCGAGGCAAAGAGAAAATATCTGATTAGTCGCCTTCGTATCTACGTATACTTGTCGAGATAAGTTCGTGTAATTAAATTGTATATTTATATGTTTTAAATTGAATTATTTGTTTGTGATTTGTATAATTGCTATGTATAAATACCTATCGCATATTCGCAGGTTATCGAGTCCTGTTTGAATCTAAGAATTTCGTAGGATACAAATGACATGTTATTAGGGTTACCGATTTGGTTGGGTCTTGAATATGTTGCAACACACCACAGCTCGTATGAGCTTCCCGATTTATAGCTCGCATGAGCTTTCCGATTTGCAGCTCGTATGAGCTTCTCGATTAACAGCTCATGAGAGCATACTGATTCATAACTCATATAAGCTACATGAATATGAATTGACAAATTACAGTTTAGTACACTTATGTATACTACTCGTATATCCAACGATATTTTAAATAGTTCAACTGGCACAGTTCTGTTACGAGACTATATGAGTTTGATATGAACTATTACAGGTATTTACATGAAGTACATGAAATATGATTATTTGATGAATTCAACCATCTGTGTTGAATCTTATATGTGATTTTCATGGGTAATATGTTGGTGATCATGTGTTTAGGCTTTTGGCCAAATTGGTTGAGATATGCTATGTTTACTTACCTGTTTTATGGATATATGGTAAGTTTAATTCTATGTTATACAAACTTACTAAGCTTAAATGCTTACTTTGTGTTATTTTCCATGTTTTATAGTAATTTGAAAGCTCATTTGAGTTGGAAGCTCGTCAGAGCTATTTCACACTATCCATCAGTCCTTTTGGTACTTTCAGTAAATTAATTTTGATTATAATGGCATGTATAGGTTATTTTGGCCAATGTTGGCATATAAATGTTTCATTGAGATTAACCATTTATATGGCTTATGTTTGGTATATTTTGATGTGTATATAACTGACCTTATCATGTTTGATGTGCGATTGATATGGTAGAATGATAGAAAGTAAAATGTGGTTTGAATATGCATATATGAATTTGGTCATTTAGGTAAGTTGAGATACTTGGTTGACATGTTTTTAAGTTGTCATTTGAAGTGCCTAAGGGCATATGGGTTGTATGTTGTGATAATACATGTTTAAGACTTGATTTTAACTTGATTTGAATGCCTTGTTATGGCTTGTTGATGTGCAAATTATTGTGTTTAGGTTGGTACCAAAATGGGTGAGAAATATGGCTTGGAAAATGGTTTATTTTTATCCACACGAGTAGAGACACGGGTGTGTGTCTCAGCCGTATGTGATACATGGCCAGATGACATGGTTGTGTGTCCCTTGTATCTTATAAATTTCGCAAGTTAGTATGCTTACACGACCTAGCATACAGCCATGTGGCTTGGCCTTGTGACCCAAGTCAGAGATTTACACGGGCACAGACAGGGGCTGGGACATGGCCATGTGAGCCTATTTTGAATGCCCACACGGCTTGAGAAATGGGCGTGTCTCCTGACCGTGTGAGGCTGTGTGACCCCTGCAGCTTTGAAAAATTTCAATGTTTTCCAAAAAATTCCTTGAGTATCCGATTTAGTCTTGACCTGTTTTTGACGCGTATTTTGGACCTCGAGGGCTCATGTAAGGGACAATATGTTTGATTTCAATTGGTTTCTAACTTGAATATTATATGATATGAAATGTCTATTTATTTAATCTGTAAACTCTAGTAATGCTCCGTAACCCTGTTCTAGCCATGGATACGGGTTAGGAGTGTTACAAGTAAGTTAATAATCCTTTGCTAAACAGATTTTTTCTTTAATGCAATTACGAAGATGGTTGCACACAAATTCACTATTGATTTGAATAAACCTCTTGTGTTCTAGGCACGAATAAGATCATATGTTTGATTTCGGTTTATCTTATGGAACAAGCATATGTGGTGACAGCTTTGGTGTTACTAGTTTTCAGTTCACTTATTTAGTCTCTTATGTGATTAAAATAGCTACATATAGTTATGTTATGTGATTACGTCAGCAAGTTCTTGATATAGAGCATGGTTTTGTAAGGCAGTTATTGAGCTCTAAATTTTCTATTTCTTTCTTTCTTTTGGTCAGATCGAATTAAGCAGGCTAAAGTGTGTAAAGGTAATAGCAGTGAATTTCACCCTTATTTTTAAAACTGCTGCTTTCTCTCCGCTTGTACTTATTATTTCTTTTCTCCTTTGATGAAATGTTGCCAGCCTCTTGAGTAGTTGTGTTAGATTGTTGTTTAGGAAATTTGTTAACATTTGAGTAAGCTTCACGAATTTTTGCTTTTTATTTGCAAGCTAGTTTAGGTAAATATTTGCTAGCACTTAGTGTGTGTATATCTACTGTACTGGGTTTATGAATGTTAATTTGTTAATGTAAAATATAACACTATGTTAATTTTAAATTATTTGTTAATATAAAATATAACACTATGTTAAATTTTATTTTTATTGTGAGAATATGATGAAGATGTTTCAGCAGTCGCAGAATCCGCCTTTTAGACTTTTGTTTTCTTATTGTGAGAATATTTTAACAATATAACTTTTGAATTTTATTATTTCAATTATTCATTTAGATCATATACATATTTCTTTCGTGATAGTATCATTTAGATTTGAAGTTTTTGCTTGGATTTGATGTTACAGGAAATTATGTTCAATTCGGGTTCTATATGAATGAAAATGGGTTAATAAAATATGCTAAAGTTAGTGGTGTCTTTTCCACAAACGCCGCCAAAGAACATGACTTTTAGCGGCGCTTTTTACTAAAAACGCTACTAAAGAACATGACCTTTAACAGCGCTTTTCCCACAAACACCGCTAAAGAACATGACCATTAATAGCGCTTTAACTAAAAACGCCACTAAAGGTCATGTTCTTTAGCGGCGTTTGTATGAAAAGCATCGTAAAAGGTCATGTTCCTTAGCAGCGTTTGTGGGAAAAGTGCCGCTAAAGGTCATGTTCTATAGAGGCGTTTTCCTACATAAAAGCCACAAAATTTAGCGGCGTTATCTATAGCGGCATTTTTTATGGCATTTTAGTGCACTTATAAGCGTCGCTATAGGGCCAAAAAAAGGCTACTAAAAACCTGCTTTGCTGTAGTGTTTACACTATATATATATTCATATTATAACTTAAATTTTAAATGGGTATTTAAATTTTAAAAATTTTTAATTACATTTTTAAACTATTACATTTTTATTAATAATGTCCTTTAATTACTAAAATTATTAATTTAACTGTTAAATGAAACATAAGATCTTATGTCATATAGTTTAAAATTAAAAATTTAAAGAAATAAATATTGTAAAATATTAATTATAAGGTTTTCAAAACTTTTACAAAAGTTTTACCATTCATTATCTTTTTATGAAATTTACTTTATTTTTAGTTCCCGCTTTTAAAAGTTTTTTTTCAAATTTTTCGTTTTAAATTATACCATATAAGAATTGATTTATCATTTGGTTAATAATAAAAGGATCTTATCGGTATAATGTAACACCTCAAACCCAACCTAAACGTTATACCCAAATCTGGTGATGCTACTGTAAATTGATTGAAAGTCCAGAATCTGTATATTTTGAAAAATGTCAAAAACTCTTATTACACAAAAACCCAGTTTATTTGAAAACATATCTTACTTAGCTGCTTTATATTAAACGTTGTTTGTTTACATTTTCTAAAAATGTATACCTTTGCAGTGGAAATTCTTAGAAAGTTAAATTTTGGAAAAACATAATCTGTTGTTTTGAAATCCATTATTTTGCAGAAAAATGAACATTGTCGATAAAACGTTTAAACAGTATCATGCAAAAATAAAAAATAAGGTCCAAAACTAAAATAGTCCAAAATTTACAAAACTCTCAAAACCAAGTTTAAATAAATTAAATTTATGAAAATATTGTTATGACCAAGCTCCCGTCGCACTGACCCACCTAAGTCTGAGGATTACCTGAAAGTGATAGACAAAGAAAAAGTGAGTATTTGAAACTCTGTGTGTAATACATATATTTATATCATCAGAAATTAATTAGACAAAAATATTAGATACAGAACTTATTAGAACAGTGCAGCTGCAGAAACATAATCCTACCGCCATCCACTACGCACCAACTCTGACCATCCCAACACACCATATGGGTATGAAATATCCATTCAACCCTACATACCACTTAGTGTCGGTGTGATACTTTTCAAAATATTTGCAGCTTAATTGTCGAATCCATAGACAAATTATTGCCTTGTACATAAATAAATGTGGCAGTGCCACTAGTTATGGTAGTTAATCAAACTGCCCGCACTTCCTCCAATACATAAATCCCATCCCAAACGCAAATGCAAAACTACCAGATATCAGCTATATTTTGATGTACATGCTTATCATGACTGATACAGAATATACAACATAATTTAGATTTTACACATATTATTTCACTTCAAACATGCTACAAATATTTGATTTTACATAAGCAGATGGCCAGAATTTATTTTTAAATGCTTAATTAACAACATATCGACCCTACAGAAGGCTTACATTCAATCCAAACGTTGTTTACGACCCTAGGAAAAATTCCAAAATTTTGGGCCCACACAATTTGGCACAAGCCCGTGTGGCCTACACGACCCAATTGGCCTAGACCGTTGTTTCACATGGTCTATCACATGGTCGTGTGTCCCACACTGCCAAGTGGCATCGACAATGCAGTTTTTCAGCTTTCACCGCTCGTTACACACCTTGATTGATTCTGATGCCAAACCACCCACGAGACTTCCAAAACCTAAACGCGTAATTTAAAATACCAAATCAAAAACAAAAACAAACAAACTGAAGGGCAGGTCCTCAATTATTCTGAAAAACAAAACCAACGAACCAAATTAAACCATCCAAAAACACAATCGAACCCTTACCACTAAACGAACAACAACACAACAAAGATTAAATAGCCGAAGGAACACCAATGGCCTTACGATCTTCTCCTAAAACGTTTCAAATTAATTAAATAGCATACAATATGAACTTTTCACTACAATATTGAAATCCCAAACATCTACAACGCACAACGAACAATTTCAGTACAAGAACAGAAAAGAACAAATGCAACCTTACCTTCATGGGTTGAAAACCAAAGCAAAAGAGACAAGAACAACTTGAAAACAATTGCGAAAATTAAGAAGGTGAGACACAAGAATTGAAAGCACAAAAAGGAAGAAAGGAAAAAAAAAAAGAATAGACGCAAAATATAATATCCCTAAATTGGGTCTAGTAGTTTCGGGTATATTTTTTAGATTCTGAGTGTGAAACTAGGAACTTATGGAGTTTCTAGTTATTTTTAATTTAATTTAGGAGGTTAATTTCATCTAAAATCAATTAAAAAATAATCCGAAAAAATAAAAATATTTTTGGAAAATTAATTTTAAATTAATTCAATAATTATCAGTGAAATAATTAATTTGGGTTGAAAAATAATTTTAACATATTTTTTATTGGGGGTTAATTTGAGCTAAATTTAATTATTAATTAAATTGAGTTTAATTGTAAAAAATGAAAAAATTAGAGTATTTATTTGAAAAATAAACCTTAAAATTCAAAATTTTGGAGGGAAAGGATAAAATGGTAAAATAAGGGAAATGTGGGAGTGACCATTAGACAAATTCCCTAATTTTTAAATTCTGGTGGGTTGTTTCTGCTTTAAAAACAATGCATCTAGCTTACTTTTCACACCATTTACATCATATTAGAGAGCTATAAATTTCGTTTTCTTTGTATGGTTTTAAAGATATATCATAAGAGAATAGATCCAATCATTTTACTTTTCAAAATACTCTCCCAATTTAGCCAAAATTATTCTCAAAAGTAGCAAAAAAAATTCTGAAATTTCTCAAAATTCTTGAATCAAGATTTTCAATCAAAGGATTTAGAGCAAATCAAATGTAATTATTATTTCTAAACTTGCTTTTTTGAAGATTAGAAATATTTTTACATGATTTGAGAGTCAATTAAAAGATTTTTTATCAATGTCATCTTCTTCAAAAGCTTAAGGTGCTTTAAAGGTAGATCTTGAATTTTGAGAGGAAATCCACAGATCGAGGGATGTTCCAACTTAAAATGAATATATTAAAAGGTTTTTGGCTTTATTTGTCAATATTAAACATGATTTATGAGGTAATTTGAAGAAATCTGATTTTCATCATCTTCTTAAATTATTTTTTCGGATTTTTGTGAAATTGATTTAAATGTAAAATTGATTCTTAGTTTATGTGTAATTGGTTTAGTATTGATGTTTGGAAGTGATTAGGAGGGCTGGAGAGGTCAATTTTGTGAGGAATCGAGTTTTTGACTTGATGTTACAAATCTAATAAGGTATCTTTGAGAGTGAATTTTGATTAGCATAGTTAATTAAAAATTGTGTTTAATATAGCTTTAGAAATGTGGTAATGTCTACTTTACCTCTGTTGAAGCTCCAAATCTTGAAGAGGATCGAGATAACCGAAATTGAATCTTAAAATTACCTAGTTGATCACTTGTTGTGATAGAATAAAATTGTGTGGTGAGTGTTTATAAGGACAATTTGGTAAATTGACCCTCAATTATGTTTAATTAGTACCTTGATTAATGATTAAAAATTAATTAATTATGGATAAATGGTTGAGTTTGCAAGATTGGCATTAAATGTGCAAAAAATTGAATTTGTATTGAAAAAAATGGTGAGTGAATTTTTGGGTGGTGTTGTGCTATTTAATTAGATTAATTTTAAGGATGATTTTAAGCATGTATACTGAATTTTTTGGTCATGATATGTTGATGTTTCAATTGGTAATTGATTATGGAAAATTGGCAAATAAATTGCTTGATTTAATTGGATATTAAATGCTATGTTACATGTTACGCTTAAGCATCTTGTCACATTAAATTGAGCACACTAATGATTGATTTATATGCTATGTTTGATTGAATATTTGGCAACATGCATGGTGGATCCATTGGATATAGTTGGCATGCCATAGGATTTGTGGGTACTCACATTTTTTTGTGACATTGTGAGCATATGGCTCTAGGTGGATTGACTTGTTGGAGTAGATAAGGGAGTGTTGAGCATGAGTCTCCACTCAATGGGTTACTCGAGGCGTTATAAGGGAGCATGTGCTTTGGCCCACTCAACTCGGTAGACTGTATTTGATATTTGTGGGAGTTCATAGATCCGTTTATCTCATGTATAATCACCCGATTAAGCCATGAGAAATGAATGTCAATATATTTATATATGATTGTTGCTATATCAATTGATGATTGAAAGTCATGAATGATTGATTTTTGGTATTGAAAATGCTTATGGAAATTTAATTGACATGTTTAAATTGTTTTTTTTTACTGACAATGGGTGAATGATTGGTTGTGAATTAAACATGAATTGGATGTTAATTTTCTTGTTTTTTTTATTAACATTCACTGAGCTTTTTAAAGCTCACACCCTCACATTCGTGCATATATTCATTAGGATTGAGGAACTGAGGAGCCAAGCAAGAGAGTTCCAAGAGATTTAGGCTTGGTAGAGACTTAGAAACTGTAGTTGGGCATAGTGGAACTCCTGGGAATTAGTTTGATTTTTTGTTGTAAATGGACATTGGATGTTGGACATTTATTTTGAATGGTTTTATAATAATTTTGAGATATGTTTGAGTTTAATTATTGATTGATTTATGGTGTATTGTTGCTTAATAACACGGTGATTGATAACACAATGTGTGAAGCATGAAATTTATACTAACGATTGTTTAAATAAAGCTTCGATAGAGTGGTTTGCTAACGACTAAGGTATGCCACTTGTTTGATTTATTCGGTTCTTGATGTGCATGAAATTAATTGCTTAATTCTATTTAATTGATCCATAACTATGTCAATAAATTCAATTGAAGTTTTGTGTATATACATTAATTAATCGTAGTTAAATCAAATTTAATCGGTCATTAAAATGGGCAAAATCAAGTTTTAAAATGAGTTTTTTACAAAAATAGGTGCAATGTTTTTCACACGGGCGTGTCCCTATGTAACACCCCTTACCCATATTCGATGCCGAAACAGGGTACGAGGCATTGCTGAACTTATCACACGAACAAACATATAATTACGGGACATGAATTTGTGTCCAAATTAAAACCATTTACAATCAATCATAAAGTCCCTAAAACGAGCCTACGATGCCCAAAACATGCATTGGGAACAGTTCGGGACTAATCCGAGAATGTTAGAAAATTTTACGAAACTTGAAAAAAATTTCCACTATACAGGGGTCATACACCCGTGTGGTTATGGGACACGCCCGTGTGGGCAGGCCGTGTGGTCACACACGCCTGTGTCCCGACCCCGTGTAACTCTCTGACTTGTAACTCATGACCAAATTGAGTTCACATGGCCAAGGCACACGCTCGTGTCACTAGGCCGTGTGGAAAATTAATATCACAAAATAGATGCAGACTTCACACGGCCAGGGTACACACCTGTGTTCAAGGCCATGTGTAACACCCCTATTCCATATCCGTCGCTGGACTAGGGTTAGGTGCATTACAGGACAATTCAAAACATTTATGAATATTTCACAATCACTATCATCATATCATAATCATACATCATCAATAAGTCCCTTATAAAGGCCTACGAAACTTTAAACATGCATTAGAAGAAGATCGTCACTAAACCAAACTCATACAAAAATTTTTCGAAACTTAAACATTTCTCAAAGCTATAAAGGTCACACGCCCGTGTGGGCAGGCCGTATGCCTCACACGCCCTTAAACACACCCGTCTGTCTAAGCCATGGTGAAACAGGCCATACATTCTGACTTGCACCACACAGCCAAGGATACGCCCGTGTGCCAAGCCGTGTGAAAATTAGGGAGGCTACTGACTTGGGTCACATGGCCGACCACTCGCCCATGTGCCAACCCGTGTGCCACCCACGACCACTAGACATGCCCGTGTGTCTAAGCCATGTCAAACTTGTAGGGTATACTAACTTAATTTGAAAGGTACCCCAAGGGACACAAGGCCATGTACCATGACCGTGTCACACACGGATGAGACACATGCCCGTGTCTCTATCCATGTGGACAAAAATAGGACATTCGAAAAGCCAACTTTGCCACCCATTTTGGGTCATCCCTACAAGCCAAAATCAATACATTTTATGCCAACTTTTCTCAGCCAAAACAAAACCAAAATATGCACAATTCATGCTACATAATTCTCATCTAAAATCAAACTCAATTTCTTTACTAAATCATGCCAAAATATAGGCCAAAATCATGTCAAAACACATACTTCATATCCCATTATAAATCATTCCATTTCATATCTAAACCTTACCATAATTCACAACATTAATCTTATCAAAGTAACCATTTCTCATTAGGCCATATTTGCATTATAAAACATACCAAATTTGTAACACAAAACACATACTAAATTCAAACATAATTCCATCCATTATCTAACCATACCACATGACAAGACTTATATACAATACAAAACATATTCAACTACTTCTAGCCTATACATGCCATAATTCAATATTCACATTTTCAAAAGGGACCAAAACAAGGTTCGATAATGTGGTGATGATCCTCGACAATTCCCGAGCCTCTAATAGCTTCGATGATCTATAAAATAGAAATGAACACACCAAGTAAGCTTTATAGCTTAGTAAGTCTATAATTAAATAATTCAATGTGTAACATCAATTATAATTCAAACAATTATACAACTCAATGCCAAATATACCATACCACAAACCTTTCTCATAACACAAACATAATCAAGTCATCTCATTGAACCAATATATTCCTCGTATAGCCATCATACATACCTGTATCATCTCTATTAAATTCATTTCTCAAATACAACCTTTGCTCATTCATGGAACCATTTGGAATGCAAATTAGATACTCGAAGGTTTAGATTGATAAGTACCTATACTATGGCCCGTAGCCAACTCAAGGTAGCTTATCCTGGAGTACTTATACCATGGCCCGTAGACAAATCAAGGTAACCCCATAACATACCTATACCATGGCCCTAGCCAAATCAAGGTATTACTCGCACCCGTAGTGCCAATATCATCATCATCATCATCCAAGTCCGTAATATTTCATTCGATATATCAATCCTCTCCGAGTTTACATTCATCATAGTGTATACAATATCAATACATTTAACATTCATTTATAAGAAAATTACTTCCTATGAACTTACCTCGAGTGTGAAACGATGAAATAAGTCGATTACTCATCGACGTTTGATTTCCCCCGATCTAGACTCAGATTCTTCTTTTCTTGATCTATATGTATTAAAATTAACTCATTAAATCACACATTCATTCAAATCAACCGGTAAGCACATTTTTGGGGCATTTTACAATTTAGCCCTCATATTTTCACATTTTAACACTTTAGTCCCTACTTCTCAAAATCACAAAATATGCATAATTCAATTCAATTCATGCTTAGTCGAATATTCTTACACTTCATATAAGCCCATATATTTTATTTATTTCACATTTTAACCCCTCAATTTCTTATTTTCACAATTTAGTCCTAATTACCCAAATTCATCAAAAATTCAAAGATAAAACATGTTAATCCATTACATATCTTTCATATTTCACAACTAACATCACAAAGCTCACAATTTCATCAATGGCATAACTTAAAATCTTCATCACAATCAGAAATTGAAACTTGGGCTTGACAGATTACATAGCAACGATTACAAAAACATAAAAATCATCAAAAACAGAACAAAGAACATACCTTAATTAATCCACACAAGTGCCGAACCCTTAAGAGTTTTAATTCTTTTCTTTTTCCTTGATAGAATCGGCCAAGATGAACATAATGGCCATATTTTTATGTTTTGTTTTATTTTAATTTACTTAATAAAATAATTACCATTTTATCCATCATTAAAAACCATGCAAAACATATATATTATGACCATTAATGTCCACTTAAAATTTTAAAGGTTTAATTTCTACTTAAGGCCATTATAATTAAAAGCCACTTCAAATTTGGCACTAAATCAAATAGCAAGCAACCTTTATAATTTATATGATTTAGTCCTTTTTCATAAATCAACACACAAATGATAAAATTAAATCACAAAAAATTTCACAAATATCAATTCATACATGATAAACACTGAAAATAATATTTAAAAATTTTTTGACTCAGATTTATGGTCTTGAAACTACTATTTCAATTAGGGTCTAGACCGAGCTGTTACACCGTACCATCCACACGGCTGAGACACACACCCGTGTCTCTGCCCGTGTGCTCCATACAGAGTATTTTGTTTCTCAAAACTAAGGTGCAGGGGACACACGGCCTATCCACAGGCCCAAGGGGCTGACTATGTGTCACACACAGCCTAGACACACACCCGTGTGTTTGCCCGTGTGGACAAAATAAAGGCTATTTACCAAGCCATTTTGCCATTGTTTGATGCACATTCCTACACAACATAATATATCACCAATCCAAGCATAAGCATACAACCAAACATCCATAACCAAGACCACCACACATCATTCGTGAAAGGCATCATCATATAAATATACTTGCAACCATTAGTCAATTTCTAATGGCCTTATACAAAATGATCACTTAACTAATATAAGCCAACACCATTGGCTAAATCAACTATGACTCATATACAAAATGACCAAGTCCCTATACATACTATACTTTCAAAATACTAAGATCATTAATACCCAAAATAAAGCTTTGATAGTGTGATGCGAATCTCCGATAATCCTCGATCCGAGTTAGCTTGGTTACACTATAAAATAAGGAAAAGAAAAAAGGGGTAAGCTATATAGCTTAGTAAGTTTATATGCAAATAATGAGCATCTAATCTTTACAATTATCATACAAATCATATAATGAGCAATAACATAAATGTCAACAAAATGTCATAGTGATAACTTATTCAATCCCAACCTTACCAAGAGTTCATCACTTATCATCATTTCTTAACTCATCATTATTCTTCCCTTCGATAGTCATATGGACTTCATACGTACCTGTATTACTTACTTTGAATATATTTTCGTTCTTGTCTAAATTAGGCTCGTTGAACCATTCAGAACCATTAAGGATACTCGGAGTCATACATAGGTAACACAATGCCATATCCCAAATATGGTCTTACATGTAATCTAGTGTCAATGCCAATAGCCCAGCTATGGTCTTACACGAAAACTCATATCGATGTCATGTCCCAAACATGGTCTTACACGAAATCTCGTAACGACGCCATGTCCTAAACATGGTCTTACACGAAATCTCGTAACGACGCCATGTCCCAAACATTGTCTTACACGTACTATCAAACAATGCCATATCCCATATATAGTCTTACACATAATCACACCTTAATAACCCTGATGTCATGACATTTGTATCCATTAATGTTACTAAAGTTCGTACGGCTTTCTTGCTTATCAAATTGTTGTTGAACTCGTCCGTGAAGTTAATCTCATTCACACAGTCAATTATATAGTCTATACAGTAATTAAACATTTAAATATAATATAATGATGCATTCCTTACATACAAACTTACCTCAGTACAAAATAGTAGAAACGGGACCTAATCGTCAAATACTTTATTCTTCCCCTGATCTAGGTCTGAACTTCGTTTTTCTTGATCTATAATAACAAATTTAACTCATTCAATCATCACATTATTCAATTCAATCTAAAAATCATATTATGGAAAAATTATATTTTTTCCTCTACCTTTTCACTTATTTACAATTTAGTCCCTAGGCTTGTAAAATAAAATGTGTTCATTTTTCTCAAAACCCAAGCCTAGTCAAACCTTATACATACCCATAGCAGCCCACATTTTTCATTTATTCACATATTTCTACACACATTTTACAACTTTTGGAAATAGGTCCTTTTTAACATTTTTACTGAAAATCAATTAGCAAAAGTCGTTTATCACACAATTAACATTCATTTTCTACATTAGACATCAAAATACATGCATGTCTAACATGGGTAAAATTTTAAACTTTGCTCATACTTCAAATTAGTCCTTGAAAATGATAGATTAGGTTACAAGGATTTCAAAAACATAAAAATCATTAAAAACGGGGCTAGAACAGACTTACAATCGAGCTTAAAAGTTGGAAAAACCTTAGCTATGTCTTCCTTGAGAGTTTCGACCATGGGGGACTAAATTAGAAAGATGAACATGTTTTATTTTAGTTAATTTTGTCTTTATTTACCAAATGACCAAAATGCCCTTAATGCCTAACTTTGAAATTTTACCCTTCCATGTCCATTTTGGTCCATCATGAGATATAATAGTCTTATTACTAAATAAGGACCTTTAATTTAAAAATCATAACAAATAGAGACCCAAAGCTTCTAGAACACATATTTTGCACTTTTTGCAATTTAGTCCTACTAATTAAATTGGACCCTCTATCGATAAAATTTCTTAACGAAATTTTCAGACATGCATTCAATCATACTATAAACCCTAAAAAATTATCACAATAAATTTTCCTACTTTAGATTTGTGGTCCCGAAACCACTATTCCGATTTGGCCCTAAATCGAGCTATTACACCCTATCCACACGGGCATGTGAGAGGTTGCACACAGGCATGTGGGTAGGTGACACAAGCGTGTGGAAATTGGAGCTATCACACATGGGCGTGTGTGATCTACCAAAAAGTTTTTCACGACATGAACACGGGCATTTAACGACACATAGTGGGGGTTTGAATTTTTTTTCTTTTTGAATCGGTATTCTGATTTGCTAAAGTTTCTTTTTAGTCCTGAAAATTGATTAGTCTAATTAGAGCCCTAGATGATAAAGAAACTTGGTAAAATTTTAGGAGTAGTCTCGTAATGGTAAAATTTATTAGAAACACATTTAATTTGTAATTTGGAATAGATTTTGATAGATTGTATGTGTTACAATTTAGTCCATAATAGTAAAACTTGAATTAAACATAGTAAACGAACTCTGTTTAAGCAGAAATTTTTAGGATCGCAAAATTTTAACTAAAAGAAGGTCGATAAGAATTTAGATCTAAAATCAAATTAGTTTTACCATATGTGTTAAAATGACAAAATTACCTTTAGGTTAAATTACCTAGGAAAATTTTAAAATTGGCTTATAATTTGCTTCTGCGTTAATAGATAACTAATATTTAAATAACTAATTTGCTTTGAATTCGAGTCAATCTGTTTTGGTCAGGTTTGGGATGTCACACAAAAGACCAAGAAGAAAAAATAAAAAAAACTAAAATGGCAAAAAGGAAGGGAACAATAGTGGGTATGTTGCACGTCAATTAGGTTTAGAAAATATTTTGGTAAAACTAATTAATTCAAAAAGAAAAGAAAATAAGACATGATAAGAATTTAACTAAAATCCAACTACCCACTATCTTTTAAATCCCATCCATATCCAACAGATTCCATAGAAGCTGCTCATTGATCAGCACAAAAATGAAATTAGCCAAAATACTCTCACAGGGATTCGAACCAACAACCTCAAACACATACCAAAACACCTACCCGCTAGAGCAAATCACTTACTTTGATAGAATTTAATAAAACAAATATATCTTCAAAAATTAGGGCGTTACAACTCACCCCCTATAAAAGAAATTTCAGCCTCGAAATTTACCTAATTCAAACAAATGCAATTATTGTTGTTGAATCGAATCCTCAGGTTCCGAAGTGGCTTCCTCAATGCCATGATTCCACCCAGAACCTTAACTAATGGAATAGACTTCCTTCTAAAGACCTTAACGTCTCAATCCAGAATTTGAATTGGCTTATCCTTGAAAGTTAAATTTAGTCGAACTTCAATCTCTTATATAGAAACAATATAAGATGGGTCTTACCGGTACCCACTCAACATAGAGACGTGAAACACATCATAGATATAGTTCCACTCTAGAGGTAGCTCTAACTGATAGGCAATTGGTCCCACACGTTTCAAAATCTGATACAGCCCAATGAACCTACGATTCAACTTACCTTTATGTTTAAATCGAATGACCTTCTTCCATAGAGATACCTTAAGAAACACATAATCACCTACAAAATACTTGATATCTCATTTCTTCGTATCTGAATATGACTTCTGTCTATCAAAAATGGGCTGAAGATGATCCCGAATCAGTCTAACCTTATCATCAATCTCAAAAACCAACTCAAGACCCATAACCTGTTGCTCACCCAACTCAGTCCAACATAACGGAGTACGACACTTACGACCATACAGAGCCTCATAAGGTGCCATTAGAATACTGGACTAAAAGCTATTATTATATGCAGACTCAGCCAGTGGTAAAAACTCCTCCCAACTACCTCAAAAATCAATCATGAAACTCCGTAACATATCCTTCAGTATCTGAATCACCCTCTCAGACTATCTATCTGATTGAGGATGGAACGCAGTACTGAAGTCTAACCGAGTACCCAGAGCCTCATGAAGCTTCTTCCAAAATTGAGAGGTGAAGCAAGGATCTCTATCAGAAATAATCAAGACCGAAACTCCATGAAATCTAACGATCTCAGAAACACATAACTTATTTTTTGTTAAGTTACACTTGTATATACAATTAGTAGAATATATCTTAGCAACTTATTAAAGAGATTTAAATTTAGAATTTCAAAATTACCAAAACCTATTTTTACCATTAAATTAAGAAAAGTGTATTAATCTTCATAACCTTGCACATGAAATACAATTATTTATGTATCAGATAATGGCACATTTGGTATTTCTACTTTCATAAAAAAGTTCAATGTGGTACTTGAGCTATTAATATATGTTTTATTATGGTTTTTGTATTTTCGTTAAATGTTTGATATGGTACATGCATTTTGAAAATATTCAATGTCGTACATGAAAAATCAATATGTGTTTTTATTATGGTACCTGGTGTTAACATTATTAATGAATTGCTAAACCAATCAATGAAAAGTTGACATGTAGAAATTTTTTTTCCAAATCATTAAATCCACATGGATAATATAATATTATGTGGAAAACTAAATAGAACAAAAAAAAATAGATTTAATTAAAAGCAAATAATTAAACATATGGTTAATAAAAAAGAAGTAAATTATAAAATTACATGAAAGTATATTTAAAAATCAATTAAAAATATTATTTCAAATAAAATATTCTTTGGAGAAGGTGACCTTGTACTAGACCTATTCATGGGCCAGGCAACCTAGCTCGAAGGCCCACCAAAAAGTGGGAGGGTTTGGGTAAAAATATAGACATGAGAAATGGGCTTGAGCAAAAAAATGCCAGTTTTAAAAACGGGTTGGGCCTCGTGTAAAGCATTTTTGGCCCTGCCCGATTTCACAATAGGACAAAAAAATCTGTTATTTTTTGTTGTTGCAATATTATTTTCTTATTGTTTTCTCACTATTTTGCTACCATTTCACTATTATGTTACTACTATTTTGTTGTTATTGTTTGGATATTGTATAGCACTTGTTTTATTATTCCTTTTTTTATTATTTTAGAGGCATTTTCTTGTTAAGTTGCAACTATATTAGTGTTATTAAAGTATACATATTTTTTAAAATTTATTTTCAATTTATTGGGAAATATTTATTTTAATGTTTTTAGCATTTTTGATATATTATATATATTTATAAATTATAAAAAAATTAATAAGGTGGGCTGGATCAGACCTAAGTTTTAGCATTTTTATTTGAGCCGGCTTGGGGCAAAATTTTAGGCCCATTTTTTGGGATAGGCCCAAGCCTAACAAATGAGTCTAAATTTTTGGTTGGCCGGACTGACCCATGAGCATCTCTACCTTGTACTTAAATGGAGAAGATGATTTTTTTACTTACTAAGTCTAGTAATTACTTCTTTTTTATCAACTATATGTTTAGTTATTTATTTTTAATTTACTTTTTTTTTTTTATTATTTCACATGAGGTTATATTATCTATGTGGAATTTATGATTTAAAAAAAAATCTATATGTTGAATTTTTATTGGTTGATTTAGTTTTTCACTAATGGTGTTAACACTAGATATCATAATAAAACACATATTAATAGTTTATGTACCACATTGAACATTTTGAAAGTACAAGTATCATACTGGATATTTTATGAATGTATATGTACCATAATAAAATACATATTAATAGTCCAGATACCACATTAAACATTTTCAAAGTACAAGTAATTGGCTCAATCTGCCCGGGCCCATTAGAATCCAAAAATCAGAAAACAAAAACAAAAATGAACCAAAATAATAAAAGTCCAAACTTATAAGGTCCAATGTCTATATTACAAAATAACCCAAAACCCATATTATAAGACCAATCGGCCTAAATTAAATTTAACCCAAATAAAAAAACAACCCAAACTACCTAACCCAAACCAGAATTAAAGCCCAATTACATAAAACCCTAAGCCCAATTCCGATGGCCCAATTTCATAACTTGGCTAAAATAAACCTAGATCTTCAGCCTTCAGTGCCAGGGTCGTTCCTCCCACGTGCACCACCACCACATCCAGCTAGCCTCCTGCAAGCAAAACAAACAGCGAAAAATGCAAATAACAGTAAAAAACCACCACAACACAGAAAAAATGAATAATTTTGTATTTTTATTTTTATTTTCGATTGTTTCTCTCTTCTATAAAAGAAAGCCGAAAACAAATTGTAAGGGGATCTTTTTTTGTTATACATACACGAATGAATATAGAGAGAAAAGGAGAGAAAGATCTTGAATACCCAATATTCAATTGAAAACAAAATATTTTTTTTGAGGTGGTTTTCTTTTTATTTTGCTTTCTTTTTTTTGTTTTTAAATTTTTTTTATTTTTTTCTTTTTCGCTTTGAATATATGTATATATATAAAATAAAAGGGAGAGAGATTACCTTTGTTTTGGCCTAAAAGAAGAAGGTTTTCGGCCTCCGGTGTGCGGTGGCGCGTTGCCAGATTCTTGGCTGGCCGATGAGAGGCTAGAGAGAGGCTGAGGAGAGGATTTGAGACTTTTTTTTTTTTAAAAAGAAAAGGCTCAAATGATTTTTTTGAACAAAACTTGGGTTTATATAGTAACACCAAAACGACGTCGTTTTGGCTTAGGGCAATAAGCATAAAAACGACGCCATTTGGCCTAACCCGCGTGCAAATTGACCAGACCCGGGGAGGATCCATGTGTTTTCACTCTTATGGGAAATTTGCGCATTCGGTCCTCCTTGTTTTCTTGACTTTTCAAATCGGTTTATTTTTATTTTTAAAATTTGGCCCCAGAGTTTTACTTATATTTCAATTTAGTCCTCAGACCATTTTAATGAACCTACACCTGAAACGACGCCGTTTTGAAGGACAGGGATATTTTTCCCTTTGGTCCTTACTTGTTGTTGCGCGTTACATTCTGGTCCCTTTGTTTTTTTATCATTTTAATTTTTCTTTTTAATTTTGGTTAAAACGCAATTAAGCCGTTCTATATATTTTTTCTTCCTTTTTCTAACTTTATTTTTTTGTTATTTATTTATTTATTTTAGTACTATATATTTTTATTTTAGATTGTTTTATTCATCTTTTTTTATTATCTACATTAATTTATTTTATTATACCTTATTATATATTATTTTATTTGTTATAATATTATATATTATATTTTTAATTTGTTAGATACTTTTCTTTAAAACCGTTTTATTATTTATCTAAAGTTTTTTATATTATTTATTTTAAATGTATAAATATTATTTATTTTAATTTTTTATATATATCATTTTACTTTCAATTGTTTTAATTTTAAATTTCTTTTCCACATTTTAAACCTCTTTTATGTGCAATTTCAACTTGTTTTAATTATTTGCTTTAAATTGTTGTTTATAGTATTTAGCCTAAACTCATTTTTATATATTATCTATGTATTTTATATTGATTATTTTGAACTCTCATTTTTCTCATGTATTTTATTTTGTACTTTTATATACATGTATATTACTTATATTAAACTTATATATTTTTTTTTTAAAAATTACTTTATATTATTGCTATTTATAGTATTTATCTTAAACTTGTTTTTTATATATATTATTTGTTTAAAATTTACTTACCATATTTATTTCTTTGAACTTTTATTTGATTTTTACATTATTTGTTTCAAAACCTTGTAATTTTATTTTTTTTTACCTTAAATTATTTCATTTATTATTTATTCTAAACATTTTCATATCATTTACTGTTATTCTTATCTTTATTTTTTGCATATCGTTTTGTGTCGTTTTTGTCAACCATTAATATTGAAATTGTGTGTTATATGATTATTACTACTATGTGTATTGTAATTCTTAATTTGTATTCATTGGATTCATTAGTGTAATATTTTTATGAATCATTACTTTGTGTTGTATATTATCATTTCATCGCATTTCATTCTCCTAAAATGTCGTATTTTAATATCGTTTAAGTTTTGGAAGCGTTTTATTCAAAAGTTTTCAAAATAAGGCAATACTCGATATTTGGGATCTTCAAGAAGATTGTGCCCTAACTTACTGGGCCCAATTTTCCTCGTTGAATCTAAGTAACCAAATACCCTTTTTTAATCAAAACGTATAAGTTTCAAATAAAGGCTTATTCTCGGTAATTCGAAGTGTTGTGTCCTAACTCACTAGATATGACATTTTGTTATCTCGAGATAAGGATTTTTAAAAAATAAAGGCAATATCCTATGTTGGGAATTTGGAGAAATTGTGCCTTAACTTACTGGGTTCCGATTTTTCATCTGACCCAAATAATCAAATATCCTCTTTAAACTTAAATGCATGAGTTTTAAAAATCAAAAGACAAGCTTAGTTTCGATGGTTTGAAATGTCGTATCCTAACTCACTGGGTGTGACATTTTATTTCTTTAAAATAAGAGGGTCTTAGCATCCAATTTGAATTATTCAAGTGGTCTTTTGAATGAAAGGATATTCTAAAGTCTTTTCAAACTTTCGACATTAGGACATTAGTTAATCAATCTGGTACCAATTTTGGGCGTTACGAGGGTGTTAATCCTTCCTCGTACGTAAACAACTCCCGAACCCGTTTTCTCGAATTTCGTAGACCAAAAATTATTGTTTTAATAAATCAAAATGTTTTATTAAAATGATCAATTTCAAGGTGATCCGATCTCACCACAAAAAAATATCAGTGGCGACTCTATTTTCGTTTTTAAGTTAACTCTCGTTTTTCAAAAATAAAAATGGTTTCGACAGCTTGGCGACTCCACTGGGGACACTAGAGAGTCAAGGCACAAATTGGTTAATTTGTGTCCTTTTGTCGAAAATTAAAATTCTGATTTGAAAATTACGATCCTTTTATGGCATTTGTTTGTTTCATTGTTGTGGTTTAAGTTTCGTAGAGTACTCTTACATCACATTGCATAAAGACCTTTTGGTTTTTATCCTTTTTAAGTGGAAGCGAGAAGCTACTCCTTCGTGAGGTTTTTACCTCCGTGCAGGATAGTGGATTGCTTTCAGGATACATCCGTACCTATGTCTTTGTGAGATTTTCATCTCCGTGCAGCCATAGGGAAATGTATTCCCCTGAACTGAACTCATTCTGTATGAGCCTATCATGGGTGATGATCGAGGAATCTGCCAGTTCGGGTACCTTAACTTTAGAACTAAACCACATAGAGTGAGACCTAAGAGCCTAGTGGTCACCCAATTAGGTGCTCTATTCTGTTGTTTATTTCTCCTGTGCTAACGTGTTTCTTTTGTTTTGATTACATTGTATTGCATCATCATAGAAAGAAGGTGTTGATTTATAGTCGATTGCTAAATGGAAGAGCTTGTTATGGGAAAACGAATTTCTTGATAAAGTAGATTATAATACGACCATCTGAATATGGTCCAAGTAAACACAACGAGAGAAGGCTGATAGTCTGCAGAGGAATACAAGATTTTGTTTAATTGCCCGAGGATTCAAGCCGACAAAGATTATTCGAGAGCCACCATGTCTCGACTTTCTTAAAAGATTTAATGAGCATTGCAGGGATAAATGAGCAATGGATCGCGGCCCGGATCAAGCAAAAAAGGGGATAATAGAGACATCTTTGGGAAATTCGCTAGATTCGACCATAACATCCGGATATGAAGAAAAGCTCGGTGTCTTCACCTGGATTCTAAGGGTAATGTCATATATGTAATCTGTGTTATGTAAAGGAATTTATTTTCTAGTAAAGTTGTTCTAATGGAATTGAATTCAGAATCAACGCCTTTCTTTCTTTTGCATTCATTCCATGCATCTGTATTGCATTGCATTGCATCATTTACATTAGATTTTCACCAAAGGGTCCCTAATTAGGTAAAATTATTTCAGTTAACCTGGGAACTGACAAAAGTCGATCAGCTAAGCATATTTACAGTACATGAAGAAAGACTAAAGATATGGACCAAAGATTGGAAAGGTTTGAACAACTACAAAGAGAGATGCAAGACCAGCTACAGATGCAAATGCAAGAGCAATTGGCTAAGATCCAGCAAGACATGTGGGACCAAATGATAGAGTCCTAAAGAAACATGATGACTCAATTGACCCAACTACTCGTTGGGAGAATGGATATAAGAAAAGGCCCCGTGGTCAATACTAGGGAAAATAATAAGGATCCTCTCTATCCCCCGGGTTTCACCCCACCAAATGCTCGAACACAACTTGATGTGTACACGCGAAGACCATCCGTCGCTATCAGACCTCAACAAAATTAGGTCGGTACCTCGGCACTAATGGATTACCCAATAGACTTAAGCCCTAATCCGGGGGGCAATCCAACTACTCTTGTAGTCCCTAATTTAGACGAAATGACAAAAGCAATGATGGGATTGCCAAAATCACTTGAAGATCGATATAGGTGGTTGGAGGAAAAATTTAAGGCAATGGAGAATGCTGACTACTATTATGGGATTTACGCTAAGGATTTGAGTTTGGTCACCAATCTAGTACTCCCGCCGAAATTTAAGACTCCAGAGTTTGAAAAGTACAATGGGACTAGTTGTCCTGAAGCTCACATTACAATGTTCTGTCAAAGGATGACAGGATATATTAATAATCACCAACTATTAATCCATTGTTTCCAAGACAGTCTGATCAGGTTAACAGCTAAATGGTATAACCAATTGAGCCGTGCCCAAATTAATTCATGGAATGACCTGGCACAGGCCTTCATAAAACAATATGGTCACATAACAGATATGGCGCCTCATAGAATCACATTGTAAAATATGAAAAAAAGCCAAGTGAGAGCTTCAGACAATATGCTCAAAGATGGAGGGAAGTCATAACATAAGTCTAACCACCTCTTCTAGAAAAAGGAACAACGATGCTTTTCATTAATACTCTGAAGGCTGGGAAATGCCACCATGAGCTTTTCAGATATAGTCATGTCTGGCGAGATAATTGAAAATACGGTAAAAAGTGGGGGGATAGACGCGGGAGAAAGTGCTAAAAGATCAACCCCGAGAAACAAGGAAAATAAAGTAAATATCCTGAGCAGACATTCCAAATCGGTCACCGTAGGCCAGCCAAGGGTTGTAACTACTAGCTATCAAGGCTCTTCAAGGCAGGAATCCAACTCAAGGTCAAATACAGAAAGGCTCCAGTTCACACTCATTCCGATTTCATACAAGAAGTTGTATCATAATCTTTTTTATGTGCATATGGTGTCTCCATTCTACTCGGAACCCATGTAACCTCCGTTTCCAAAATGGTATAATGAGAATGCTCAATGCGAGTGCTACGCAGGAATAACGAGTCACTCAATCGAAAACTGCACTACATTTAAAAAGTTGGTCGAAAGGTTCATTAAAATGGGAATTGTGAAGTTCAATGATTCCTCAGAACCTAATCACTCAGACGAAATAGTAAACGAAGGAAGCAAAAGAGTTGTAATTCCTTGAAGAAGTCAGAAGCCGGGGGAGTATTGGGGAATCTGAACATTAACGACGTATCCGAAAAGGGAATTGAGGAATAAAAGTTTCCAAACCATTACATACTTGAGAGTGTTTTGAACAATAGGACTGTAGAAGGGATCCCTGTATTTTTTAGAGCTTTCTCAGAGTAATGTTCAAAACATGCTTATTGCTTTAAGCCTAGAGGCAATAAGAGTCCTTTTGTGAAATGGGCTTGTGTCCAGAATCTTTATTTCAATAAAATGCATCTTTTTTAGCAAATATTCTTCTATTATATTTATAGATTCTTTATTCTTTGGACTTTTTTTATTTCATTTATTTTTCATTCATGATCATACCATACAAATAATCATCCTTAGAATCATTTATTCTTTGGAATCTACCTTCATACCTACAATAGGTCCCTAGATATCAACAATATGAGTGATGCTGCTACTAACTCAGAGTCTCCTTTTGAATGAGATATGTGTCTAGCAAGATCTCATGACTTTGAAGATGACAGAGATTTGTAACCTATCTCCTGATTTGTTAAGGATGGTAGAACAAGATAAAAAACAAATCTTACCTTACAAAGGGTCAGTGGACATTGTGAGCCAGGAAAGGGGTGAAGATCAAAGCCTAGCTCACTACAGAAATAAGGCAGAACATTATGGCATTATTTCTAAGAATTCAAATATGTTTTCGCACGATCATATTAAGACACGCTTGGGAAAACTTTAGAAGAGGTCCATAAGAGTGTCTAAAAGAACGCATGCTAATGGTTCTACAATAGCCAAGCCAATCATGAGGTTTGGGTACTGCTGGTCTACCAAAAAGGGGAGATTGCATCAATTATGCATAAATGCCAAATTGAGGAAGACAAGGCTTATGTGCCTCCTCTATTTCTTCACAGATTTTCTATATGTGGGGCATATTATGGGGCCAATCTCGTTAAAAGCTTCTAGCCAACATCAATTCATCTTCGTGGTCATCAATTACTTCACTAAGAGGGTGAAAGTCGCTTCTTATGTCAATCTTACAAAGTTGATAGTCATCAGATCCCACTCTTAACACCAAAACAAAAAATCCAAAAATCTCAAAAAAATCGCAAAAAATCCTAAAAATCCTAAAAAATTTGGGTGCCGACAAAGAATGTTAAAAAGGATCATGTTTAATAATGCTCAATTGCACAATGTCAAAAGTTTACAGTCTGTTCAAAGATCAGACGCCTTATCAGTGTAGCAAAGGAAGCCAAAAAGAAAAAACAAAAGTAAAAAAGAGAAAGGAAAAACAGAAACAACAAAAAAGCTCGTAAAAGATGACCAAGACTTGTAAAAATTGGCATGAAGAAGTTACTGTTTACCCTCTATGCTTATCAAATGTTGGTCAGGACCCTCACCAAGGCAACACATTTCTCATTCGTTTTGCTTATTGAAGTCTAAATTCATTTTTTTTTTAGTTTTATCAAAACCTAGATGAGGTAGAATGGATCTAATTATGATATGATCACTCAAATTTGAAAAAGTTAATAGCTATCTGTCGAGGTCAGATGGTGCAGGCTTACGTCAAAGAGGTTCATCTTATAGAAAGGAACCTGTTATTGAAGAAGATCCTTCATATACAAAAGGACTTCAGAGGAAAATGGATACCAAACTAGAAAAGACCTTATGTAGTAAAAAAGGCTTGTTCTGGAGGAGCATTGATATTGATCGAGTGGATGGCAGGAACATGCCCAATCCAGTGAATTCATATTCAGTCAAGAAGTATTTCACCTAAAAAGAGAAGCCAAGGTGAAAACTCGCAAAGGGCGCCTTGAGACGTTAAAAAAAATAAAAAAATTTTAAAAGAGAGAAATCAAAAATCAAAAAAATATAAATTAAAAAAATCAAAAAAAGAAGAAAGAAAAAGGAGAGACCAGGGCAAAAACCCGCAAAGGGCACCTTGAGACCAAAGGGAATTTAAGTTGAAAACCCAAAAAGGGTAGCTCAAATTTTGATCAAAAGTGGGGCATACAGTAGTCTTGCTATGCTTGAATTAACAATTAAGAAGTATGCTACGTCTTGTGGTATCGACAAAGTACTTCGGATCCCTTAAACACATATTAAACTCAAAATGGTCCTCAAGAAGTTCGTACAGAGAAGCCCAGGCTGCGATATCTGAGGCACCTAGTTTCCATCTTACCCATTTTAAATTTGTTATCTTTGATTACCTTATTCTTTTCAGAATACGCTACCAATAAACTTTCTTCTTAATTGCATTTGCTATCTTTGATTAACTTGTTTGTTTCGAGCTATGCTCCAAATCAATTTCCTTCTTGTCCATTGGTATGATCTTTTTTCAAGCATTTCTCATTGAAATAATGATTAGTAGACTAATAATACTTTCATAAAAGGAGTTTCGCATATTACTCTGGAAACTTTTAAATAATGCAGGAACCTGAAACTGGATTATTGTTTAGGATTTACCAAACCTAAGGGTTGGAAATATTGGAGTCCAAATTGAGATTATCTTCAAATTTTCTATCAAAGATGTCAGTTGAATGAAAAGACAAGACATTACGTCGGTGATACAATTTCGACAAATAATGAGCAAACCCAAGTATTAAAAGGGGATTATTCTCAAGAGAAAAATGATATTTTGCATCCATGCAAGTATCAGGAATACACAGCTGGTCATGACACCCAGAGAATGGTGTAACAAAACAAATTGATGGAAGAAAATTCAAATCCTATACCTTGGCAGTGGGATGGATTGAAGAGGAGACAAATTGCAGTAGTACTAGATTAGAAAAGATTCAGATCCTATACCCTTGAGTCACAATGAGGTGGTTCGAAGATGGTACGAACCTTAGGTTCTAGAGGTACAGTGGAATGGGCCTAGAAATTACGGTGGGGCAAATCATTTGAGCAAAATATGATTGTTTCTTCGAGTTTTTTGGCAAAGATACCAGCCGAGTGAGATGGCAGTGTATTACATCAACAATAAAATTCTGATGATGAGAGATGAGTGACGAGACCCTAAGCATTAAAAAAGGATCATTTTCATTTTGCATTCACATATTCATTCATAGCACATCTAATTAGGAGCATTTGACTCATTTCGATCATGGCATCCTAGTCATTTGGCATAAGCACAGACCCATTCTACAGGTTATGTCCTCTAGAGGACGATGTAGTAAGGTAGATTGAAGGTATCAGTCTTGCCTCCCTGAGTTTGCAGTGGAGCAGACTAAAGACAGCAGATTTGGTCTTCCTGAAGTTGTAGTGAAACAGATCGAAGACACCAGTCTTGCCTCTCTGAATTTGCAGCAGAGCAGACTAAAGACAACAGATCTTGTCTTCTTGAAGTTGCAGTGAAGCAGATCAAAGACACCAATCTTGCCTCCGAGTTTGCAGCGGAGTAGGCTAAAGACAGCAGATCTTGTCTTCCTGAAGTTGTAGTGAAGTAGATCGAAGACACCAGTCTTGCCTCCCTGAGTTTGCAGCGGAGCAGACTAAAGACAGTAGATCTTATCTTCTTGAAGTTACAGTGAAGCAGATCGAAAACACCAGTCTTGCCTCCCTGAGTTTGTAGCAGAGCAGACTAAAGACAACAGATCTTGTCTTCCTGAAGTTGCAGTGAAGCAGATCAAAGACACCAGTCTTGCCTCCCTGAGTTACAGTGGAGCAGGTTGAGGATAGTGAATTTTACTTCCCTGAGGTTGCAATGGAATAGATTGAACCTATAAATAAACAGATCGTATCTCTCTAAAGTTCCAGTAGAGCAGATCATAGCAAACCTTATCTCCCTGAAGTTGCAGTGGAGCAGGTTGAAGTTACAAGTCTTATCTCCCTAAAGTTGCTGTGGAGCAGGCTAAAGATAGCAAATTTTATTTCCCTGAGGTTGTAGTGGAACGGATTGAAGCTATAAATAAACAGATCTTATCTCTCTGAAGTTGCAGTAGAACAGATCATAGCAAGTCTTATCTCCTTGAAGTTGCAGTAGAGCAGGCTGAAGATAGCGAATTTCATTTCCCTAAGGTTGCAGTGGAACATATTGAAGCTATAAATAAAAAGGTCTTATCTTTCTGAAGTTGCAGTCGAGCAGATCATAACAAACCTTATCTCCCTGAAGTTACAGTGGAGCAAGTTGAAGTTACAAGTCTTATTTCCCTGAAATTATAGCGGAGCAGACTGAAGATAAAGAATCTTATCTCTCTAAAGTTGCAGTAGAGCAGATTAAAGCTATAAATCCTATACCTCTGAAGTTGCAATAGGTCGGATTAAGACTATCATGATCTCCTTGAAATTCCAGTGGAGTAGATCGAAGCAACAAATCTCTTTTCCCTGAAACTACATTGGAGCGGTTCAAAGCCACCATCCTTATCTCCCTGAAGTTGTAGTGGAGCAGGATAAAAATATACAAACCTTATCTCCCTGAAGTTGCAGTGGAGCATGTTGAAATTACCAATTCTCATCTCTTTGAAGTTGCAGCGGAGTAGATCAAAGCTACAAATCTCTTCTCCCTGAAACTACATTAGAGCAGATAGAAGCACCAATACCCCTGAAGACATAGTGGGATGGAATGAGGCTATTTGAAGAAAAGAAGTGCCAAGAAGTCAGGATTTGGTGGGACCTAGGAAGATTGGCCCTTCTTAAAAGTCTTTGCTCTATTCTCGTTACACGAGCAAAGAGGGGCACTATAATCGGCCTAATATGCTCAAGCCAGTTAGAATCCAAAAATCAAAAAATAAAAACAAAAATAAACCAAAATAATAAAAGCCCAAACTTATAAGGTTCAATGTCCATATTACAAAATAACCCAAAACCCATATTATAAGACCAATCGGCCTAAATTAAAATTTGACCCAAATAAAAAACAACCCAAACTACCTAACCCAAACCAGAATTAAAGCCCAATTACATAAACCCCTAAGCCCAATTCCGATGGCCCAATTTCATAACATGGCTAAACTAAACCTAGATCTTCAGCCTCCAGCGCCGCGGCCGTTCCTCCCACGTGCGCCACCACCACATCCAACTCGCCTCCTACAAGTAAAACAAACAGCGAAGAATGCAAATAACAGCAAAAAACCGCAACAACACGAAAAAATGAATAATTTTGTATTTTTATTTTTATTTTCGATTGTTTCTCTCAGCTATAAAAGAAAGCCGAAAACAAATTGTAAGGGGATCCTTTTTTGTTTTACATACACGAATGAATACATAGCTAAAAAGGAGAGAAAGATCTTGAATACTCAATATTCAATTAAAAATAGAATTTTTTTTAGGTGGTTTTCTTTTTCTTTTGCTTTCTTTATTTTGTTTTTTAATTTTTTTATTTTTTTCTTTTTCGCTTTGAATATATGTGTGTATATATATATATATATATAATAAAAGGGAGAGAGATTACCTTTGTTTTGGCCTGAAAGAAGAAGGTTTTCGGCCTCCGGTCGCCGTATGCGGCAGCGCGTCCAGTGGCGCATGTGACGGCATGTTGCCAGATTCTTGGCTGGCCGATGAGAGGCTGGAGAGAGGCTGAGGAGAGGATTTGAGATTTTAAAAAAAAAAAAAAGCAAAGGCTCAAATGATTTTTTTGAACAAAACTTTGGTTTATGTAGTAACACCAAAACGACGACATTTTAGCTTAGGGCAATAAGCATAAAAACGGCATCGTTTGGCCTAACCCGCGTGCAAATTGACCTGACCCAGTGAGGATTCGCGTGTTTTCACTCTTATGGGAAATTTGCGCATTCGATCCTCCTTTTTTTTTTTACTTTTCAAATCGGTTTATTTTTATTTTTAAAATTTGGTCCCAGAGTTTTACTTATATTTTAATTTAGTCCTCAGACCATTTTAATGAATCTACACCTGAAGCGATGCCATTTTGAAGGACAGGGGTATTTTTCCCTTTGGTCCTTACTTGTTGTTGCGCGTTACATTCTGGTCCCTTTGTTTTTTTATCATTTTAATTTTGGTTAAATTGCAATTAAGCCTTTTTATATATTTTTTCTTCTTCTTTCTAACTTTATTTTTTTTGTTATTTATTTATTTATTTTAGTACTATATATTTTTATTTTAGATTGTTTTATTCATCCTTTTTTTATTATCCACATTAATTTATTTTATTATACCTTATTATATATTATTTTATTTGTTATAATATTATATATTATATTTTTAATTTGTTAGATACTTTTCTTTAAAACCATTTTATTATTTATCTAAAGTTTTTTATATTATTTATTTTAAATGTATACATATTATTTTTTTTATATATATCATTTTACTTTAAATTTTTTAATTTTAAATTTCTTTTCGACATATTATGTTTTAAACCTCTTTTATGTGCAATTTCAACTTGTTTTAATTATTTGCTTTAACTTGTTGTTTATAGTATTTAGCCTAAACTCATTTTTATATATTATCTATGTATTTTATATTGATTATTTTGAACCCTCATTTTTCTCATGTATTTTATTTTGTACTTTTATATACATGTATATTACTTATATTAAACTTATATATTATTTTTAAAAAAATTACTTTATATTATTGCTATTTATAGTATTTATCTTAAACTTGTTTTTTATATATATTATTTGTTTAAAATTTACTTACCATATTTATTTCTTTGAACTTTTATTTGATTTTTACATTATTTGTTTCAAACCTTGTAATTTTATTTTTTTTACCTTAAATTATTTCATTTATTATTTATTCTAAACATTTTCATATCATTTACTGTTATTCTTATCTTTTACTTTTTGCATATCATTTTGTGTCGTTTTTATCAACCGTTAATATTGAAATTGTGTGTTATGTCATTATTGCTACTATGTGTATTGTACTTCTTAATTTGTATTCATTGGATTCATTGGTGTAATATTTTTTATGAATTATTACTTTGTGTTGTATATTATCATTTCATCGCATTTCATTCGCCTAAAAGATCGTATTTTAATATCGTTTAAGTTTTGAAATCGTTTTATTCAAAAGTTTTCAAAATAAGGCAATACTCGGTATTTGGGATCTTCAAAAAGGTTGTGCCCTAACTTATTGGGCTCAATTTTCCTCGTTGAATCTAAGTAACCGAATACCCTTTTTTAATCAAAATGTATAAATGTCAAATAAAGGCTTATTCTCAGTAATTCGAAGTGTTGTGTCCTAACTCACTGGATATGACATTTTGTTATCTCGAGATAAGGATTTTTAAAAAATAAAGGCAATATCCTATGTTGGGAATTTGGAGAAATTGTGCCCTAACTTACTGGGTTCTGATTTTTCATCTGACCCAAATAATCAAATATCCTCTTTAAACTTAAATGCATGAGTTTTAAAAATCAAAAGACAAGCTTAGTTTCGATGGTTTGAAATGTCGTATCCTAACTCACTGGGTGTGACATTTTATTTCTTCGAAATAAGAGGGTCTTAGCAACCAATTTGATTTATTCAAGTGGTCTTTTGAATGAAAGGATCGTATTCTAAAGTCTTTTCAAACTTTCGACATTTGGACATTAGTTAATCAATCTGGAACCAATTTTGGGCGTTACGAGGGTGCTAATCCTTCCTCGTAAGGAACCGACTCCTAAACCCGCTTTCTCGATTTCGTAGACCAAAAATTATTGTTTTAATAAATCAAAATGTTTTTTTAAAATGATCAATTTCAAGGTGATCCGATCTCACCTCGAAAAAAGATCGGTGGCGACTCCATTTTCGTTTTTAAGTCGACTCTCGTTTTTCAAAAATAAAAATAATTTCGACAATGCAGATATTTTATTGGACATTTTATAAAGTAAATATACCAAATATAACATTATCCTTTTATAAGTAATATTTTATAGTTGATTGAATTTATGCATCCAACCCCATTTAGCAAAAAGAAAAAAAAAAAAACGGATGGTAGACATTGAGACTATATTTCAAATTAATTGCATTACGTTAAAAAAAATTAAAAAATTAATTGGATTAGTTGTTTTATATTTTGAGACATTATTAGTGAATAAATTCATAAAATGATAGTCACCCATTTTAATCATTTAATTAAATTTTTTATTTTATTCACTAACATTATCAAATTTTAATATTTCAGTTATTCGTATGTTAAACCATAAATAAAAAAGTCTTTTTTATTAGCATAATAATATATTTAACCATTCCACGTTTACAAATTTTATCAATTTAGTCTTAATTTTAAAAATGCAAAAACTTAATCTTCAACTTTACACATTTTACTAATTTAGTCTTGACTTTTAAAAATTAAAAAAATAGAAAGAAATATATATTGCAAAGTTTATTTTTTGATAAAAATGCATACAGATTATAAAAATAAGTATAAATAAAAGAATACCATTTTTTTATTTTTCTAACATAACATTTATTTATTAAAATGATAACTTTATAAATAAAATAATTTAAGGGAAAAACCATGAAGAGGACCTAAACTAATTGAGCTTTTCCCTTTTTTTCAACATTAGCAACCCCATGTTCAAGTTGGGTCAAAACTACAGCCTAAGGGTAGGTACAATTAGGGATATACAAGTGAGGATGAAGTTTTGGAGACCAAATAGGTAGAAGGCCATGTCGGTAGCTTTGCAACTGATTCATTTTTGGATGGCACAATGACAAAGGATGTGGAAATCAAGGAATTTAAAGTAAGGATCATTGGTGCTGGTGGTTTTGGGCGAAGGTGGTGGTGCCCAGTGCTAAGCAGATTTGGCAAGGACTAAGGAATAATACTAGACCTATAAATTATTATTTATAAAATAAAACTAAAAAAATGGAAAAGTTTGAATTTTGTTTAAATTTGTTTGTGGTTTTTTTTAAATCATTTTATTTATAAAATAATATTTAATAAATAAATTTCATGTTAGAAAAAAAAAGGTATTCATTAATTCATAATTTTGTATCTATTTTTATAAAATTTTATGTAATTTTATCAAAAAAATGAAGTTTTAAATACTTATTATTTTTTGTATAGTTTTTTTAAAATTTTTAAGAATCAAGATTAAAATGATAAATTTTAGAGTTGACGGTTAAATTTGTCGAATTTCTTAAAATTAGGACCAAATTGATAGAATCTATAGATTTTGAAAGGCTAAATTTATTATTATGCAAATAAAAAACTTCCATTAGTGATTTAATGAATGGGCAACCAACCGTAGCAAAAGAAGAAAGAATAAGTTTGAGGGCTTTCGGCATAAAATTGCAAATTGTGAATCTTAGGAGAGTCTGCCTTTATTCGGTCGAATATTATGGCAGTAAAGGGGGTATCGGGTGTGCAGTTGTTTGTGTGGCTATTCTCTTTTGCCTTGGTGGTATACGGTGCTTGTAAATAGTCGTGAAAGGTATCTGTCGGTGTCAACTGCTGGAAAAGGTGTTTCTTGCAGGGTTGATTCTCAGAATTGACGGTGATTTGTCGGTTTCTCACTCTTCTTTTCATTTTTTTACTGCGATTCACATGAAGAAAATTTTCCTTGGTACATAAGTTGTGCATGTTTTTCTTGGTAAATTCGCTGAAAATTTTCACGTGGGGCCTAGGGTGGCCAGAAAAGCTATTTTCTTTTAACTTTTTAAAGTCTTTTCTACTTCCTGCATGTTTTTGGGGGTCGATAAAAACCCTTCTTGGTTTTTATATTTTTTCATGCATGCTTAGGGTTTATTCGATTCCTATTTAAAGATCTCTTGCTTTTGTCTAACTCATCGTTTTTAGGTATAGGAGTAGTTTTCTGTTATTTCTTGGTGTGTGGCTCCTTCTTTTCTTTTGCCTGACTTTGACAAGCTACGCCTGTTTTGTTTCTTGCGTTCTCCTGCTCTCGTGTTGGTAAATCTTTTTTCGTTCTTTGCTTTGCATTGTTTCTGCTTTTGTGTTCTCATTCAGTATAATTCTGTTTTTTTCTATCTTTTCATTTTACTGCTTCCTGGTTTTGTTTCTTGTTTCGCTAGGGTTCCCTTTTCGCTGGAAGAGGTTTGGCGCTTTTCTCCTTTGATCTTTTGGCACTATTAGTTCTGGGTATTGTTGATCGATGGAGGAAAGGCTTGAAAGTGATAAGACAATAATGACGGACGATATAAATGAGTTGTTACAAAGGTTGAAATTCTCGGAAGAAGAATCTGTCCAAGTTATTAGAACAAATGGTGAAAATAATCTTCAAGGTTTCGAGTCATGGGCTGTGGGCAAGATAATGGCGACAGAGTTACCATACAGATAGGCGATGTATAGGGTTTTTAGGTCGCTGTGGTTTACTTAAGAGGAGGTTGATTTTGTAGCTCTGAAAGAAGGGGTCATAATTGTAAAGTTTGGTTGCCTGGAAGATCGAAGTAGAATCCTCAACCTTATGCCTTGGCTTTTCAATAACTGCTTATTCTCAATGATGCCATTTGAGAAGGGCAAGGACATAGATACTTATGAATTCCATTTGTCTCCCTTTTGGTTAAGGTTCTACAATATACCTCTAGAACTTATGGATCGTCAATCGGCCTTGGATGTTGGAAAAACCATAGGTGAGTTAGTGGCAATCAACTAGAAGGACAGAAATGGAGGTGGACAGAATTCATGAGACTAAAAGTAAAAATCAATATCCAAAAACCCTTAAGGAGGATCGTGAAGCTAGTTAGCAAAGATGGTGTTGAAACAATAGGTGTGCTGAAATATGAGAGGCTTCCAGATTTCTGTTACTCGTGTGGGCTGATTGGCATACTATTAAAAAATGCCAAAATAGTACGGAAGGCTCGGTGTTAAATGAGTTAAATTTCCAGTATGGAAGTTGGATGAGGGCACCTTATGTGGCCCTGAACCAAGACAGGGGAATAAGGTAGAATGGGGTTGAAACAGTGAAGTCAAAGGTCCCTTCGGATGAAGACAATGAGGAAAGTAACACAGACACGAAGGATGACAGTGGGCAACCAGCTCAAAAAGGAAAAGAGAAGGGAGGTAAAGAAGTCTCGATGTCAATCTCGCCTATGGAAAAAAGGAACCACAGGCCAATGCATGGTGGCATGGGGTTCTTCAAAAATAAGAGAAAGAGACTGAGGGGTTTGCATGGAGATAATATAGATGAAAGTCCCTCCAAAATAGTGAAAAGGGGATTGTTGGATAGGGTTTCACCTTTTAAGGCGGTGGCTGGTGACGAGCCCCGCCAGGAACCATGAAGATCCTTTGCTGGAACTATCGCGAGATTGGGAACCCTGTAACAGTTTGCGAATTAAAGCAACTTCTTGTTGCAAATGATCCTGAGGTTATTTTTCTAAGTGAAACAAAAGTGCAAGCTAATAGATTTTCTTATATTCGTAGCAGGTGTAGAATGGAGGAATGCTTGGCAGTAAATGCTAGTGGTAAAAGTGGTGGTCTTGTCTTGATGTGGAAGGAGGGCACAATGGTTGATATCAAAAGCTATTCTTGCAACCATATTAACTCTTTGATTCAAGTTGAAGACGACAACCCTATTCGGCTCATTGGGTTTTATGGGAACGTCGATCCTAACAATAGAAAGAGCTCTTGGGATATGCTTAAGAGGGTGGGAAGCTCGGTTAGGGAAAAGTGGATTATTGGTGGTGATTTCAATGCTATACTTGACAACTCGGAAAAAGAAGGTGGCAGGAGAAAACAGCAAGCTCTGATGGTTGACTTCTATGCGGTTGTTGATGAGCTATCTTTGGTCGATCTAAAAACGGACAACGGGTGGTTTAACTGGGTTAATAATCGGGAGGGCGCCACGATGGTCAAAGAAAGACTCGATCGCTTTTTGATATCGGCGAGGGATGTATTGAGTTTCCCTTTCATTGAAACCAAGGTTATTCGCCAGTCAAATTCTGACCACGATGCTATTATGTTAGATACCAAGGACCGAAAGCCAAAAGAGGAGCTGCGGGATCCTAGGCTTAAATTTAGATATGATTTCTGTTGGGAAAAAGAGGAGGAAGCAAAAAATATCATTAAAAATGCTTAGAAAGAGGATACGGTGGACATTATGGATAAGCTGGAGAAAGTGGGTCATAAACTTGGTGCGTGGCAATTTATTAAGTACAAAATGATGAGAAAACAGATTGATTAGCTCAAGTCCAAAATTAATAGACTCATTGATAGTCCCGATAGATCTTACGACGAAAACAAACTTAAAGCCATGAGATTAGAGCTTGAGAAGCTGTTGGACAATGATGAGAAGTATTGGGCACAAAGATCGAGAGTTAATTGGCTTAAAGAAGGCGATAGAAACACAAGGTTCTTCCACGTGAGAGCTACCAGTAGGAAAAGGAAGAACAGAATTGAAAAGTTGAAGGATATGCATGGTTGCTGGAGGGTTAATACCAAAGATATTTGCGAGGCTGCCAGGGAGTATTTTCAAAATTTATTCGAGTCAACCTTAAATACAGATGAAATGTTAAATCTTAACTACATTAATAATTGTGTTTCAGGAGAGATGAACGATAGACTAACCAGGGAGTTCACAGATCAAGAGATAAATGAGGCCCTCAACCAAATGGACCCTAGGAAAGTCCAGGGCATTGATGGGCTATTGGGAAATTTCTTCAAAAAAAATTGGGACGTGGTGGGCGACAATATTATAAAATTGTGTCATGAAGTTCTTAAGGGTGATAGGAGTGTGGAGTGTCTCAATGAAACTATTATTGTTCTTATTCCAAAAACTAAAGAGCCAATTGACATGACCAATTTCCGGCCGATTAGCCTTTGCAGGGTCATTTACAAAATTATTGCTAAAGTGCTTGCAAACCGGCTGAAAGATACCCTTTCGATGTGCATCAGCCAAAATCAGAGTGCATTCATTCCCGAACATATGATTCACGACAATGTTTTGATTGCTCACGAATTGGTCCACTACCTTCAAAGTGCTAATAGCGGTCTTAATAAAGATTTTGTGATAAAGCTTGACATGAGCAAAGCATATGACAGAGTAGAATGAAATTTCATTGAAGAGGTTATGAAAAGAATGGGCTATACGGAGGCTTGGGTGACTAAAATTATGAGATGCATTCGTTCGATCCGTTACATGATCAAATGCAACTCAACCTTTTCTGAAACAATTGTGCCAGAAAGGGGCCTTAGACAGAGGGATCCTCTCTCTCATTATCTTTTTCTCTTTTACATGGAAGCTTTTGGTTAACTCAAGCTCAGAATAATAATAAGTTAAAAGGAATTCGGGTGAGCATTAATTGACCGCGTATTAATCACTTATTTTTTGCCGATGACGCACTTCTTTTGATTCGAAGAAATTGTCAATATTATATTGAAGTTTACTGGTGTGTCGGGTCAAAAGATTAATAATGATAAGTCCATGATTATGTTCAGTCCGAAAACTCCTTTAACTCAAAGAAATCTTTTTTGCTCCATGCTTGGAATGTGAATGGTTGACCACCTTGATAATTATCTTGGGTTATCTCTGCATATTGGTAGAAAGAAATCACTTGCTTGTACTAATATACTTAATCGTTGTGAATGTAGGATCAATAGCTGGTCAAAGCGGCTACTGCCTTATGGTGGGAAAGAGATATTCATAAAAGCAATTCTTCAATCTATCCCTACCTATGCTTTTTCTGTCTTTCATGCCCCTAAAAGAATTATTGAAGAGTTGCACTCGAAAATGTGTCGGATGTGGTGGACGAGTAATGAGAAAACTCGGGGTTGGGCTATGATGGCTTGGAAGCGTTTATGTTGTCTGAAAGGTATGGGAGGCATGGGTTTTAGGAACATGCATTTGTTTAATATTGCCCTCTTTGGCAGACAAGTTTGGAGGCTCTTGAATTTCAAGGACACCTTATGTTTCAAGGTTTTAAGTGCGAAATACTTCCCGGAAAGTGATGTGCTTAGGCCGAAACATTGTGATAAGCCATCTTTTACTTGTTCCAGCATTTTTAAAGCGATTGAAGCTCTAAAGGATGGTTTCTTATGGCAGACTGGTGATGGCAACACTATAGATATTCGTAGGGATCATTGGGGTACTGAGGGACTTAATGGGGACTCAGTATGTCAGTCTCTGTTAATGAATGATGAGAGAAAAGTCAAAGACTTGTGGGACCATAATCAGGGGCGGTGGAAAAAGGATAGAGTTATTGAACTTTATGGCAAAACTATGGGGGATCATATTTGTAATTTACCCAGCCTCCATAATGGGATAAATGATAGCAGAACGTGGACTCAAAACCCTCACGGCTTCTATACCTCAAAATCTGCATATTCGTGGCTATCCTTCAGGAAAATTGGTTTCGGCCCTCACAGAATGATTTGGAGAGTTATATGGAAGCTAAAAATACTGCTTAAGATCAAAGTTTTCAGCTGGAGAATCGGTCAGAATATTCTGCCTACTTACGACAATATTGCTCGCATCCAGCACAACTTTTCGACAGCCTGTCCCAGATGTAAAAGCGGGGAAGAAACACTTATCCATGCCATGAAGGAGTGCCCAAAGGCTCGTGAGATCCTCATGATCGGAGGGTTAAACAACAGGCTGATTGATGGTAGATATGAGCGGTGCATTGACTGGTTGGAAGACGTCCTTCGTGTGCTGGAAAAAAAAGCTGTTGTTGATTTTTTTACTTTTCTATGGAACTGCTGGAATGATGGAAACAAAATGGTGTTCCAAGGCAAGATGGATGCGGCGTTAATGGTGTGGGAAAGGGCTCAAACTCTAAGCAATGATTTCAGAATCTTTAATCTTAATGGCCCTTCGGTAATTCGCCAGAGACCAGCGAACAAGGGGTGGATAAAACCCCCAAACGGTTACGTCAAAGTGAATGTGGACGCTGCTGTGTCGGTTGGATGCAGTGGTTTGGGCGCTATAGCGAGAGACCATGATGGCTTTGTCCTTGGGGGCTGTTATAAATTTGTTGAAAAATCTTTGGATGTGATATGGGCGGAATGGAAGCTTTTAATGAAGGCTTAAAATTGTCGGCTCGGCTAAAAGTGGTTCAACTAATTTTAGAGTCTGATAATGCCAAGCTGGTCAATGCGGTCAAAAAGAGGGCGCAGGATGTAACTATTCTGGGCCATCGCATAAAGCATGAATGCAAAGCCTTTAATATGTTTGATTCAATCCAAATTAATTGGATTAAGCTTAATAGTAATAATGTTAGCTGATTTACTTTGTAATTTAGCCATTAAAAATAGAATTGTTTGTATTTTGAAATGAATTATTTGTCAGAAATCTATAATGCTGTAATTTGTGATGTTACTTAATAATATGACTTGACCTTTGTGGTCTTTTTGTTCGAAAAAAAGAATGGATAGCCACAATATTAAATTTCAATAATATTGGTTAAAATAGAAAATTTTAAACTTGAGTGAAAAAAAAAAGATAATAATAGGGTGACTATTTTCCCTCAAAAAATAATGCAGCTAATTAAAAATTTTAACGGTAAATATAAAAGAGTGAAACATAAAATGGTTTGATAAATACGGAGAATTGTTGCAGAAGGAGGAAAAGAAAAAAGAAACCAATCTCATGCTTGCCTTCACGATGAAGGCAGTTTCCAAAGTGGATGTGACTTTGTTACCAAACTGGATCCAACAATTATCTTATTTAAAAATAAATTAAATCTTAAAATATTGAACATATTCGCCAACATCACAGGTCTATACTAGCTTCACCTTGTACTGTATAAATTCCTATTACACTGTTGATATTTTGGGATGCTAGTTTTGTGTTTCGGACATTGGAGTCGTCAATATGATAAAGGCGATAGAGGGTTCATTTCTTCTTTAATGGCTGCTTAAAGTTGCACGTGGTTGTAAGCAGTAAAAGAACAAGCAACTTGTTTAATATCTCATGGCCTAGAAATCTTTTTGCATTAAAATCGATCTATCAACCTCAACTCTTAGTTGTTTTCTACCTTTTCAAGATTCTGTTTCTGGGATTTGGAAAATTTGCTTTGAATAACTCTCTATATCATCTGCTGTCTGCTTTCAAGGGAAAAGAAACCATTGTCAGTTGATAATGCGAAAAGGACGTTTGAACCAAATAAATACTTGTCCAATCAACAAAAATAATTTATTCATAGATATTATTGAAATCCTTTGTCTTGCAGCTTTTCATTTTACAAATTACAACATTTACTTTTCAAGAGAAGAATACTTCCCTTGATGAGATTTTTTCATGAAAAATTATAAAATATTTATTTAATTATTTAAATTTTTTTAGTCACCAAAAACATCTAAAATTTACAATAATTGGTAACCAAAAAAATAAAATTGAATAATTGAATAACTACTTTTTATAATTAAGTGAAGTTGGATGAAAAAAAAAGAAATATTTACTAATAATTGATTTATCATCTTATAACTTTTTATAGTTAGATGATAAAAATAAAGAGAGAAATTTATTCCATAATTAAAGAAACATACAAATTAAATGATAGGTCACAATCAAAACTGTAAGAAAATAAAGTTGTAGTTTGGGTAAAAGCAAACCACAAAAATTTTAATTGGAATTCCTCTCTCTTTATTCTTCACTTCAAGCAATTTAAATAATAATCTTTACAAATCCTCTAAACTTAAAATTATCTTTGTTAAAAAAAAAAAAAAGTGGTGTTATGCAAGAAAACTCTCTGAAATCTAGTATTAACATTCCTTAATTAGAAGCCGATGATGGGGATAGATTTCGAACAGAGGCTGATCGCAATATTAAAAAAGTCCGTTTTAAAAAAGGAATAGGTGAAGAAATTATTGATATGTTGATTGAATTTGAATTGAGTCCAGAGGTATCTTAAAAGGACAAACTGCTGGGGATTAAATCTGGAGCGTCTCATGAGGAAAAGTTGATAACAGAAATTAAAACATGTCATATTTTTTCAGTAGCTAGTGGATCCAATGTTAACAACTTGGACTTCTTCTCTGCATGACTTCTACGTGGGTGTTGCATGGTGGCTTGTTAATCCAATTACTTTGGATTCATCTTAGCCACTTTTGTAGATTTTCTTAACCTATCATTAACCATAACCCTTATATTCAAATTAAAATCCTTTTCCCTTTCCTTGGTGCCACTATGTGTGCCCCTTCAATAAAAAAATTAACATGTCATTTAACATTAATGAGTGTTTGTTGTTAATTAGTATCCAAAAGATGTTAAACTAAATCTGAAAAAGGTACTGATAAAAAAATAATCACTCATGCAAATCTTCTATCAAAGAAATCTAATCAAGAAGTAGAAAAAATGTAAGGAGAAATCTTCTATTAAAGAAAGCTAATCTATTAATCTTTAATGCAAATCTTGTGTTTTTAAATTTTTAATAAATGATTGGGACTAAAAAAAGACATTAACTTCTTCATCAACTTGCGAGTAAAGGTGATCGTTGGTCAGGTCGAGCCTTGAAAGAATTTTAAGCCCGACCTGAAAAATGAGCTTAAATTTCTACCCAAACTCGGCTTAGAATATAGATACCGAGTCCAGACCCAAATCAGCCCATATTAATTTTTTTTAAAAATATAATTCGTTATATAAAATAAATTTAAAATATATAATATATTAAATACACTACAATCATAATAATAAAGGATTGAAAACATATGATAAACTATAATGTATTCATTTAATTGTCGAAATCATTTTTTGAAAGAAAACGGATGTCGACTTAAAAAATGAAAATGGGGAGTCGCCACCAACCTTTTTAGGTGTGATTGGATCACCTTATAAAACTCTTTGGTCTACGAAAAATCGAGAATAAGGTTCGGGAGTCGGTTACGCACGGGGAAGGATTAGCACCCTCGCAACGCCCAAAATTGATATCGAATTGAGTAATTTTCTGTCTTTAAGTCGAAATTTGGAAAGATTTAAAATAGGATTCCTTTTTAGCCGGAATAGTTTGAGTAGAAAAATAGAGATTCCTTTGCCTCGGAAGAATTCGAACGTCACATCCAGCACGATTGGACACGAGGTTCTTTAAATCCTTCGAAACTAAAGTCGTCTCGTGAGTTACAAAATTTTGTTTAAAAGGGTATTTTAGGTATTTAGATGAACGAGAAATCGCAACCCAGCACGTTAGGGCACTATTCCCTGAATCTCTAAACACAAAAAATATTGTCTCGTTTTTTAGAACAAAATCTTATGAATCAGGTGAAGGTTAATATGAAAAACATGAATTTTGTAAAGAAAAGTAAGAATTATTTATGATGAAAATAATATTAAAGGCAAGCATAAACGGATTAACGAGCGCACAAACTAATTACATATCAGAAATAACGAAATATAATAAAAACATAAGTAAATGATGTAAACATAAATAACTAAGTAATGCAAACAACGATAAAAATAATGCAAAACAAGATAATATTAAAATAATAATATTTGCTATAAAAAGAAAATGATAATATGCTGATGACATAATGGGAGTGATAATATAAAAATGAAGATAAAAATAAATATATAAAATATATATATAAACGCTAATGATGACGAGAAAATAATATATGAAAATAGTAATAGAAATATAAACGTATATATAATAATAATGAATAGCAAAATAGAAGGTAATGATGTAACTAAAAATATGTTAATAAAGAAAATAATAATGACATACTACTAATGTAATAGTTATAACATGTTGGAAACAATAATAATAATATGTATATATAATTATTAATAATGAAACGAAACTAATAAATGTAATATGGTAATAATAATAATAATATATAATAGCAAGAAACGTAATATATATGTAAAACTAGATATAATACATAAAAATAATAGTAATAATAATATATAGAAGTTGACGTAATATTAAAATAATATTGAAAATAATCTTTAATAATACTGATATATATAGATAATAAAACTGTATATTAATACTAATAATAGGAATAATAAAAAAACAAATCATACAATAATATAAATAATTATGTACATGAAAATAATAACAAAATAATAATAATAATAATAATAATAATAATAATAATAATAATAATAATAATGATAATGAAATACAAAAAGAAAATATGATGTAATAATGATGCAAGGAAAATAAAGTAATTAATAGTATATTAAAAATAATAAATAGGATAACAAATATAATAATATATAAAAAAATACTACATATAAAAAATATATGTACACGTTTATAATAAAACATATATTGGTATTAGTAATAATAATACTAGTAATAATATAGATAATGGTAAATATAATAATAGATAATATTAAAATTAATTAATTAAATAATAAGGAAGTGAAAATAAACTAAAAGGACTAAAATTAGATTAAAATCAAAGTTTTGGGGCAAATTTCGAAATAAAACAGAAGGAAAGGACTTATACGAACACGGGTGAGACGTGGGGGGGACTAAAACGGGTAATAAACCCTTTTTCCAAAACACCCAGAAACACGGGGGACCAAATCGGAAACCAAAGTAAACTGTTGGGCCAATTTGGAAAATTAAAAACACTGGATTGCATAAGCTTGGAAAAGCGGAGGGACCAAAAGGGTAAATAACCCATTTAATAAAAACACGCGGATCCTGAGCCTGGAACGGGTCAGATCGGGTCGGGTATAGTCAAAACGACGTCATTTTGGGGTTTAAGTGCAGCCTCCAAAACGACGTCGTTTTGAGAGGCTATAAAAGGCCTAAAAACTTCAAAAAAAATCATTTGTTGAGTGGAGAAGAAAAAAAAGGGAGAGAGAGGGGAGAGCAAAGGAGATTTCCAGTGGTCGGTCCGACCAGACTCCGGCCACCGACCGGTCACCGGACCGCCGCCACCGCCGCCGCCGCCGCTACACGGTGGCCGAAAATCGTGAAAAAGGTTTTTTTTGTTTTTTTTTTATTTTTCAAATGTACGTATATATATATATATATATATGAGTAGAAAAAAAAAGGAAAAGAAAAAAAATGAAAAACAGAAAGAAGAAGAAGAAACCTATTCGAAAATAAAAAAAAAATATCACCTTTGTTCTTTCTATTTTGATTTCTTTATGTTTTGATTCTTTGATTTCGGGATATTTGCTTTCTCTCCTTTTGTTTTGAAATCGAATGCTTTTTTATTTCTTTCAAAAATGGCCGAATCTATTGCTTGTATTGATAAAAAATGGCCTCCTTTTTACATTCGGTAATTAGGCTATATATAGCCATTTACATGTTGTTTTCTGCCTCATTTGCTACTGTTTTCTGTCGTTTCTGTCTTTGTTGCGTGTTTGCAGGTGCAGTTGGAGCATGGTGGTTGGTGGCAGAGTAGGTGACCAGTTGTGGCTCTTAGCAGAGGGTTGTACGGTGCCAAGGGATTAGAGGCTAGGGTTTGTGGGTGTTGTAATTTTGGGTTAGGTTGTTTTGGGGGCAAAATTGGGCTTACAACATTAATCTTATTAAAATTAATGTAATATAAAAAAATTATGCAATACTTAAGAAAAAGCTGGATCAGAATTCGGTAAGGTTTTCTATTATTATTATTTAAAAAATGGAGCTCGTATATTATAATTTTAAACAAAATGGAGTACAAAAGGGGAGGCATAAAATGGCAAGTAGTAGGATAAAAAGGTAGATAGAAATAATACATTCATAAATAAATGTGATGAATTTTGTATGCAGAAAAAATTGACTACCAATGATGAGTCTTTTTCCTGGTCTGCTTACAACGAAACAATTAAATGACAATAATACAACAGTGGCAGCCATTAAAAATTAGAATTAGAAGGAAAATGACAAATAATTGAAAGAAGAAATAGACACAGAGAATGGGCATTGAACCTACAAAATATGAGCACAGTTACAGTTAATCTTGCAAACACATATATTATTGATAATGAATTTGAAAATATAGATATAAATAAAGATTTAGACCATAAAGAGCTTATGGTTAATAAAATTTCATATAGATATAAACACAGGTTTCGTTTCGCATAACAGCGCACAATTCGCTTAGATAAAACAGCGTAGTAGGTAGCACACTTCAAGAATTAAAGGCTCTGCATCGTCAAAGTAAAGTCAAAATAGAACAAAATGAAAAAAAGACACTATCAAGTTGGGATCCTAAGCCAGTAAGAAACTCCAAATCACCACCATGCGATGGAGGAGGATCAAAGCATCCATATAGTTTGCTTCCTTAAAACAAGACAACAACAAACCGATAAAACTAACACTAGGTATAGAAATACAAGATCAATATTATTTATTCTGAATGCAATAAATGAGTAGGGTATTCAATGTACTAAGAAATTTTAATTTCTATAGAGTGTAGTAGTTGATAAAATAGCTACACATGTCCATGCCCATGCCCATGAAATTAGAAACATGAAACTGCACTTACAAGACAAGCTTGAGATAATAAAACATTGAAAAGAGTTATTTGCACTATTAGTATTGTCTCAGTTTATCTGAACATTGAGAAAGTTGACATAATGGATGAAAGTTTTTAGATTGATGTGGTTTACCTTAACAGACATATGGATTCTTTTGGTTCAAATTTAATGTTGTTAAGTATGACTCCTATTTCAGTCAAATTTGAGAAATAATCTTCTAGTTAAATTCTATTTATTTGTTTCAATCAAACACTGATTAGTTTAGATTATTTTATTATTATTCGACCTATGAATTTAGCCTATAAATAGGCTCTTTTACAACCTTAGAAAGTACACCCATTATATTAGAACTCATAACACATTTAGAGAATTTTGTATTTACGTTTTGAGGGTTCTTTGTTTTCGAGATTTCGGGGTTTTGTTTTTATCTCCATCTTTTGTACTCTTTGTTCTTTTGCCATTATAGTAAAATTATCTTTGCCCGTGATTTTTTATCCTCTTTGGAGGAGTTTTCCACGTTAAATTTGTGTGTTCAATTTTTCATTCTACTATTTTTTTACTTATTGCTTAATCGAGTCTATCCCAGCAAGTGGTATCAGAGCTAGTTCAATTTTCATAGATCAGCCCGTTTAGAGATGGTAGCAACAAGGTTTGAAATTCAGAAGTTCGATGGTAAGAGAAATTTCAATTTGTGGCAAGTTCGGATGATGGCAATTCTAGTTCAAACCGACTTGAAAAAGGTTATTATTGGGAAAAATCCTAAGAATCTAAATCAAACAGAATGGGAAGAGTATGATGAAAAGGCCTTGTCTGCAGTCCAGTTGTGCCTCATGAATATGGTGTTGCAGGAGATATTGATGGAGAAGACCTCATACGCTTTGTGAAAAAGGTTAGAAACTCTTTATGCGACTAAGTCTCTAGCTAACCGTTTAGTGTTGAAACAACGTCTATTTACGTTTCACATGAACAAATGTGAACTTCTTAGAGATCACATCAGTCATTTCATTACTCTTTTAAATGATTTAAAGAACGTTGAGGTTCATATTGACGATGAAGATCAAGCTATGCTATTATTGTACTATTTACCCCTTTTATACAAGTCTTTCAGGGAGACCCTAATTTATGATAAAGACAAACTCTCGTTCAAAGATGTGAAGGGTTATTTGTTGAGTAGAGACAAACTTGAAAATGATAAGCAAGCTTCCTTTTTGGTAGCATCAAAGAAACGAGACAAAAGGTGTCGCTATTGTAAAAAGTTAGATAGTAGATTGTTATAAACTGCGAAATAAAAGAGCTATTGAGAGTAGTAAAGAAGATGTAGCTGATGCTAATTTGGCCAATAAAAGCAGTGATGATTTCTTGTTAGTGTCAACGAGTGATAACTCCAACCTTACGTCTAAGTGGGTCCTAGATTCGGGATGTTCTTTTTACATGTGTCCCAATAGAGAATGGCTCTCCACATACAGTTCAGTTGAAGGTGGAGTTGTACGCATAGGAAACGATTCATCTAGTAAGGTAATTGGTATTGGTATTGTTAAAATTAAGATACACGATGGGAAGATTAGGACACTCTCAGATATCAGGTATGTACCTGATTTATGAAAGAATCTCATCTCCTTGAGTATTTTAGACTTGAAATGATGTAGAATCAACACCGAGTCGAGTGGCATTAAAATATCTCGTGGAGCTCTCGTTTTGTTAAAAGGTAGAAGAACTTACAGTCTTTATATTCTGGAAGGTTCTACAGTGACTGGTGAAATCGGACGTCCCTCGTCCGTTACGGAGTCGAAGTTAACTCGTTTGGAGCGGAGGCAACTTGATCATAGGAGGAAAAAATGTATAACCGTTTAGTTGAAGAGAGGTTCTCTTTTGGATGCAGGTTTTGAAAACTTAGGGCACTGTGTTCGTGAAAATCAAACCCGGGTTAGTTTTGATTTGGCAGCTTACAAGTCGAAGGCTAAAAGTCTTCCAATTTCTAAGTACAGATTCGACTCAGCTAATTCCCTACATAGTTCAAGATAGGCTCAATGCGGGCTTTGGCAAAGATGGCATTGTGGAAGTATGAGTCAAGGTGGAGATTCATTAAGTATGGCTCCTATTTCAGTCAAATTTGAGAAATAATCATCTAGTTAAACTCTGTTTATTTGTTTCAATCAAACATTGATTAGTTTAGATTATTTTATTATTTGACCTATGAATTTAGCCTATAAATAGGCTCTTTTACAACCTTAGAAAATACACCCATTATATTAGAACTCATAACACATTTAGAGAATTTTGTGTTTAGGTTTTGAGGGTTCTTTGTTTTCGAGATTTCGGGGTTTAGTTTTTATCTCCATCTTTTGTACTCTTCGTTCTTTTGCCACTATAGTAAAATTATCTTTACTCATGATTTTTTATCCTCTTTGGAGGGGTTTTCTACGTTAAATTTGTGTGTTCAATTTCTCAATTTATTCCGCTATTTTTTTTTACTTGTTGCTTAGTCGGGTTGATCCCAACAAATGTTATGTGTTGGTTTAGTTTTTTTTGTCATAAAAACTTAAATTGCAAAGATTGATTGGTATCTGTTAAAAGAAAATGGTTTTTTTTTTTAGGATACCAACAAAATGGTTTATCATCAAAGGAACTCATGGATTTGGGTTTCAAATTCAACAATATGGCTAAAGATTGGAATCAAATATTAATAACTTTTTTGGGTTTAGCGTTCAAATTTCTACTACGAAGCATGATCACGACATCCAATATTGATACGATACGATACGGATACAACGACACAATAATTTTTTAAAATGAGGACACAAATACAGCAGGATATGATAATAAAAAAATATTTTTAATATTTATATATAGTTTTATGTTAAAATATTTAATGTAAATAAAAATATTGAAAGTAAGAAAATGGACTGAAGCAAAGCAAACAGAAAGCTGAAATTTAAAATCGAAACTAAAATGTAAAAAATGGAGATAGTGCAGCAAAGCTTGTCAAATAAGCTATTTATTTTTTAGTATTTATTTTTTTTTTGGAAAAATCTAAAATTTTATATCCAACCCAGTATTTTAAATTAATTTATAAATAGTCCAAGATAGGATCTTGGGCTACCCACAATAATAAATGGAAATTAAATTTAGTCCAATATTTTAATTTAATAACAAATAGCCCAAGACAAGAACTTGGATTGCTTCAAATTTATTTGAGAATTTTTTTTTCATTTCATAAAAACCCTAAAACATTCAAGCTTCAAAAACTTTTTATTTCCTTTTATGAAAAAAATAACTTTCAAGGGAAAAAAATCTAAAACTATGTTTCCCCTTTCGCTATCAATTGTGGTTTTTCAATCCAAGGCCTCTATCCATCGTGACCGTGTCGGGACCGTATTCGTTTTTAGACACCCATGTCGTGACCATATTAGGTCTATGTTCAACCTCTTTTTTCTTTTATGTATTCTGTTGTGTCCCATACGTATCTAGGTGTGTCTGACAAATGTCCGTGTTGGACATACATATGACACCAATACGAGGAGAGATGAGCCGTGTTCTTTTTTTTTGTAGAATTTATTTTTCAATAAAAAATGAGTGGCATCATTTTTTTGTTTAACGTGTTGGACATTAGTTAGATATTAACGTCTTTTCTTTTCCTTTTATAATGTTAGATACTAATATTACATAAACAACAAACAATCATTAATGTTAAATGACTTTTTCTAATATGCATTTTTCATTATTTGAGGGGCACACATAGAGGCACCAAAAAGGGCAAATAATTTTTGTTCATAAACCATACTTTAATAAATAACCATCGTTATTTAAGTTTAGCCCTATTGGATCAATTTTAACGTGGATCAAACATTTTATGTTAGCAAAGTAAACAATTTTTCTTATCATATATATTTAAATGTCTATAATCTAGTAATCTCCCACTTTAACTACACCCACACTTTTTCATAAAAAAAACAGATATATATAAGTTTATAGGAAAAATATTTGGTAAACTGTTAGTGAAGTTTTTAAATTCTACAAGTAAGGTTAGGGGTTGACAAGTGTCCTATAAAGGTATAGTAAATTATAAATATATATATATATATATATATATATATATATATGTTTAAAAAAAAAGAGACATGTCAAATTTTAAGGTTGCTTGTGGAATAAAAAAAAGTACTCAGTCAATGTACCAAATACTCACCCCAATTTATAATTGTATATATGATAAGTATCCGTATTTTATATATTTTAGGCCTATACGTTTAGCATTCTACTCAGTTTTTAAGTGAAACATCACATTTTAACTTGCTTTGCATGTTTCATGCTTTATTTATGCTTAATTGCCTTTTTAGTGTATTAAGCTTTATTTTTATGAGATTTTAATAATTGACATTTAATTGGGTGTTCTCGAAGACAAGATTTATGGAAGCTTGAAGTCTATTGGAGGCTGAATGAGAAATCAAGATGATCAAGACAAGGCACAACCAAAACCGAGAAAATTGGACAAGTACGATGCCTTAACACCATGCACTGACACCTTTTTGCGTGAGAATCAGTGCCCCACTGCCACTAGCACGCCTCATTGCGTGGTCAGCCCACACCTTGTCCACACCCCAACACTTCTCGACGTCCTTGCCTCATCATTTGCATGCCCCTGTGTTGCACCTTGGCACCCAAACGCTAGTTTTGTCGATTTGATGAAGTCGTTCATATTTCAACCGAGTTTTGAGGGTATTTTGGTCATTTTTTAGTTTTATGACTTAAAGTAAGTTTTTCTAACCTAGTTTAGGTCAAATAAACAATATAAATACTATATTTTTAGAGAGAGTTAGAACCTTTTGGCTATTTTTTGACTTGATAGTTACTTTTTTGTTTATTGAGTTCTTTCAACTTTATGGCTTCCTAAACTACCTTTTCTAATTGAATGTTAATACAAGTTTGAATCAATACACTCGTGAGGCTTAATTGTGCTTTAATTCTTGTTTGTTCTTTGGCATTCATGCATCTTCTATTGTAATTACAATTGCTCAGGATTATTAAACGACTAATATTTGATAGCTTAGAACAATTGCCTTGTTAGTTAGAATAATTAAATATTTAATTGTTTAATTCATTCTAATGCTAGTGACGAACTATATAACTTGTTTATTTCGCAGTTTGCGATTATATGGTGTAGATGTGTCTCCTAGCTTATACGAACCCCATTGAGGTGAGTTTGTTGGTTAGAGTTAAGTCTTCGAGTTTCTAATACCATCGGTATGTTAAATCTTGAGCGTTAAGTTAGAAAGTTATTTATTGGTTAGGGAAGTAATTTCAAATAAGTTGCCTCTTGGTTACCAAATAAGTAAGGAGAGATTGGTTACTTGGTATTGAGTCAACAACTAGAACTAGTTTACTAAGATTATTGAAGACATCCTTGCTTCGATGATCGAATCTATGAATCAAATGGAGATTTTACCTTTCTTTAGAGTGTTTTTTTTATCATTTATTGTTCTAAACTTTTTTCATTAATGCTTTCTTTGTTTTAAGTTTTTATTTTAAATTTGCCTTTTAATTTATTGTTAGTTTTCAATTTTATAAACCCATATTTTATTCATTTCACTTGTTTTTATTTGAGGAATAGAATTATCACCAATCTCTTTGGATACAATCGTACTTGTTGCTTTCAACTAATATCGTATTTTAAGGTAAGTTTTATTTTTGAAGGTCTTTGTAACGACCCAAATTCCACGGGCACCGGAAAAGTGAGTTTAGGGCCTCCGTCTTAGGAAAACTAGTCCATAAATATTTATTAAAAATATTTACGAAGTTAGTTATGAGTTGAATTAGATTTTGATTAAGTGAATTTAGTTTAATTAGAAATAATTAGTAGAAAGGACTAAATTGAATAGAGTATAAAAGTTTAATTATAGAATAGAAAATATTAAGGGATTAAATTAGTTATTAAACCAAATTAGTGATATGTGTAAGGTAGAGAATAAATACATGTGTTTTTAAATTATTGGTACAAATGTCTAATATATATGTATTTACTTAATTATTAAGTAAAAGATATTTATTTATTATAATTATTATTAATAATTATGTAATATTATGTTTTATTAATTAATTTTGATGGTGACAAGTGTATGGTAATGATGATTACATGTGTAATGACATGTATGTATACAAATGTATGTATATAATTAGTTATAATTAGATATTTTATTATTATTAATAAATTAAAATAAAACAAAGAAAGAAAAAAGAAAGAAACATATAAGAGAAACAAACGAAAATTTGGGGAAGAAAGAAAGGAAAGAAAAGAAAAAGGGAGAATTAGGGTTTTAAAGCTTTGAGATTATTTGGTAAGTTTAATTAAGCCCTTTTCTTGTGATTTTGATATTTTTGAAGCCTTGGAGTTGAATACTTTTGAATTTGTCTGGAAATATTGAAAGTTGATAGACTTTTGAGTAGGGTTTATGTTGAGTAAATGATGGAATTATGGATTAATTTGATAAAATTATTTATTTGAATTGATTTAAGGACTAATTTGTAAACTAGCTTATAAGTTTTGAGTTTTAGGGGCTAAATTGAAAGAAATTCGAAATTATGGAAAAATGATGAAAATTTGATAGTTATATTGAAGTTTTGATGGAAATTGAATAAGGAAATGATGTGAATTGTTAAAAGGAAGAAGATGAATGTGTTTAGGACAAATTTAGTATTATGGTAAAAGTTGCATGGAAAATTATTATTTTGTATAAAATATGTGTGTTATTAATTAATTATAATTATGCTAATTTTCTAGCAAACAAGGAAACCGAGGCATCAAATACGAAGGGAAAGGAAAAAGTGAACGATGAGTAGCCCGAGAGAAATATCGGTTTGTATTATCATAATTCAAGTTATTTACTATTATGTGTTTAATTTATTTAATATATGTGCATGGAATTGGACTTGAAATAAGTAGTGATATTTAATTTGAATGTGATTGGAATGAATTTGAATTGATGATATTGAATTGAATGGAATTGGAATGTGAAACGTGAATGGAAAGTGTATTTGATTTTGAAAGAGTTCTTATGAGATGAAATGTGAAATGAAATTAGTGCAATGAGATTGAATACATGAACTAAAGGTTCATGAAGTGTTCAAAGTTGAAATATGTGATCATGTGAATTTGATTGAAATAGAGAAGGGAATTCAATACCCTATTAACTACTCGAGCTTAGTGGATATAGTTGGCATGCCATAGGATTGGAAGAGTTCAGGGTTACTTCGACCTCGAGTCGATGAGACACTTGGAGTGTCATATTGCTTCGGATAGATTTGATGAGGTATTGGGTACCATTTTACTTCGGCTAGGCCGATGAGACACTGGGTGTCAACTTTGCTTCGAACTATCTGATGAGGCACTGGGTGCCAATATGGTGTGTTTGGTTGGATCCGTGTATCCGCCAAAATCCGAGTCATGTTAATAGGGGTAATTATGTGAAATGAGAAAATCTATTGAATTTGATTATTTGAACCATTGAATGAACAATGAAAGCTATATTGTGAATTGAAATGAGAAATGATATTATGTTATGAGATTAAAGGTTCATGAATAGTTCCTATTGAAATGTGAATTGAATATGTATATGTGATTGAGAGATGAACCAAAGGTTCATAAATGATTTGAATTCTATTGTTGAGATATTGATTCGTATGTTGGAAATGACACATTGATAATATGATAATTTAGCATGAAGTTATATGTTTGATGTGCTATTTATCTAAGTATGTTTATGATATTTGATTGTAGTTATATATATTTGAATTATGGTAATACTACTGAGTATTCACAATACTCAGCGTACGGTTGTTTTTCGTGCACAGGTTAGGTAGAGTTAAAGTCCGGCTCAGCATTCAAATCAATCCCGGCTTTAGCTTAAGTTTTTGGTAATGTATCTATCTTTTGAAAATTTGGCATGTACTAGGTTTGGTTTTAACCACTTGTAAATGTTTAATATTTTGAATGGAAATATGGTTTATAAACCTTAAGAAGTTTTTGAAATGGATGAATGAATTTTTGTTAAATTTGAAAATAAAATGAATGGTATTTGATTAAGATTTATAAGTCAATGATTTGGGCATGAATTGGGTATGTTTAGTAGGTGAAAGTAGCTTAAAAATGGTGAAAAATCATGTTTTCACACGGCCAAGACACATAGGCGTGTGCCCAGGCCGTGTGGGGGAAGTCAGACTTGCCCACAGGCTAGTCCCACGGTCGTGTGTAGCAAGTCAGATCTGCCCACACCCTGGCCCCACAGCCATGGGAGTCCCATGGGTAGACCACATGGGCGTGTCCCAAGCCATACGGGTGTGTGCCCTTGTTTTTAAAGAAAAATTTCCAAAGTTCCCGATTTAGCCCCAAATCACTTCCTCAACTTATCTTGGGCCCTGTAGGCCCATATTAAGGACTAATTGATGGAAATTAGAAGGTTTTAGATTGAAACTTAAATTTATGTCTCGATTTCATTCGTTTACTAATGTATAAGTTCAGTAATATCTCGTAACCCTGTTCCGACGACGGTTTGGGGTTAGGGGGTGTTACAGTCTTGACAGCTTGTTGATGTCACAACATAACCTTACAAGTTCAAAATCTTCACTATTATAATCAAAAGTATTTTCAAACAATCTAATCCATAAGTTATGTTGACATGGAACCGATGTGACTTTTGCTACACATATTTAACTAACTTCATCCTTGATTTGCAATGTGATCTAAACATGTCTATTTCCTGTAACAACCCACCCGGCAGAGACTCAGTATCCTGTTACTGTTTAGCTATATATAATAAAGTTAATAGTAGAATTGAGTAAGTGAAGTATTTGTTTTGGATAAGTAGAGCACCTTGTGTGATCCGCCATTTGGAAAACTTCTCAATATATGATAACCAAATATCAAAATTCACCACTACGGACCTAGTACATGCTTGAACTAAGTATTAAAGGGTTCAAAAACTTATTACAAGACAAGATTTTGTCGAATTCCCCTTTGATTGATGTTGGTTGAACCCCAAACACAAATCACAAGCCAAAAGATCATGCACTCAGAAAACAAATTCACAAGTTGAGCTAACAAAGCTAAATGGTGCAAAATAAGTCTCCAAATATATCATATGTTACTGCTAAATTGAAAAGGCATTCTAGATAACAACATTACAATTAAATCCCAATAGCATACAATATAAGATTAAGCACAAATAATAACATTACTAACAAGAACTCAAATTAGCATCATAGTATGTGTAGAAGATCCACCAAGTATCAATGTTCAAATTTAAATCCCCTTAATATAATTCACATAAAAATGTTAAAAAATACACCACAAGATAGCTCGCATAAACATATCCAGAAACATATTACTAAATAACTTGTTCTCATTTCCAATTATCATTTATATTTTAGTGCTCAATTAATCAAAATTGAACTCGTAAATGGATACACGAATATCTAACCAATTATCCGACAAAAAACTGCACAAGCACATATAAAAGGTACACAAAACAAATCACTGATACATGTATAACATGACTTACCAATGAAATCCTCGAGGTTGTGCGTAGCACCAAAAAATGGATCTCCTAAATGTACAAAGGCTAACCCAAAACACAACAACATGGAGCTTAAACATATATCCTATAGCATGCAAACTATGCTTGAAAACTATCCAAACATAATTCATCTTTTATTTATTGTCTTTAAAGGAACAATTCATCAGCAAAATAATTTCTAAGAAACAATCAACCATAAGTACCAAATCGAATATCACTAGCACAAGTCATGCTTTAATTTTGATTAAGATCTTAAACATACCATCAAGTTACCATTAACATAAATACAACCAACAAACAATTCTAAGCATTTCAATTTAGATAATAACATACAATATTAGAAATCAAATTGCACAAACTGAAACCACTCAAGCTTCCATAACTTATCATTTCCCTTCAATTTTGAACTTTCATTGACCTCATTTGCTTCAAAATCATTATCAAAATATTAAAATAATTTACTAGAGTAGTAAACAACAATCAAAACTCTAAAATTTAACAAAATCATGTAATACGATCAAGAAGAACTCTTTTTCGCTTTTACACCCTTATTCAATAACTTCATATAAAACTTATCGAAACCAAAATCTAACCTTAGATTCATACTCAGAAACTAAAAAATAAGCTTATAAAACTAAAATCTCTGCTAAAAACTCAAATCCACCTCATCATCTCTTAAGCACTCAATAATGGCAACTTCAAATAACTAATCTAGAACTTAAGTTAAATCTAAAATCTAGTAATCTAATAGTATACTAAACTAACTAACATTATATATATATATATATATATATATAGCCTGGAAAAAACAAAAAATACAAGAATAATTACTATTTCCAATCCAAAGAAACATGAACACAACTTTAAGAAAGAGAAAATCATTAAAATCCATTCTCAAGAATTTGAAATCAATAAATAAAGTTAAAAATCATCATTATCGTGTTTTTTTTTTTTTTGTTGAGGAAAGTTTTAGAAGTGGCTGATAGAAGCGCCTATTTTGGTTAATTATTGAGCTAGACGCGCAACTTATCTTATTTGTTGGCATGTTTGACCAAAATATTCTTATTTTTTTTTTTTTTTTCTCTTTTTTAGGGTTTTTGTAGCCAATTTCGTGTTTACAATTATAAGATATGTTATCCAGGAAGATATAAGCTAACTTTATGATCTTTTCTATCCTTATATTAAGATTAATTAATTTGATGTGATTTAGGCATATTAAGATGGATTAAAGCTTACATTGTAAAGATGGATATGTGATTTAGGCTTGATCAACATTGATAAAGTTTTGATTATTGAGGCAAGTTGTGCTAAATGAGTTGAGTGGCACTCGATAGTGCCAACTACAAGCTGCCACTAAGGCAGTGAAGTTACTTGCCAAAATTGAGTTGGCAATTTAATGAAGCAAAGTATTTGGACTAGTGAATGAGTTGATATGTTGAAGATATTATGGTCCATCTATGGAAAGTAATCTGTGGCTATTGAAGATTAGATTGGATTTGAGTGAATCAATTCAACTTGTGTTATGTGGAGATTTGATTGAGATCGTGTTGTCGATTTTAAAAGACCATATCTTCATTAGATTAGGCTTTTATTAGTATATTATCCAATTGATATTTTTAAGGGTTGCTTTATATTCATTTAATTTCTAAGTTAGCAAGTTGAAACCTATACATGGTTTGATGCTTGTCTAGGTTTAGAAGAGAGCTCTATTGATAGAACTTTGCTTTGTTCATAGTCGAAACGTTTTGAGAGAGTGCAATTGAATTTTAAACCATTAGAGGTTACTGTCTAAATTCTCAAGCGGAGAATTTAGAGGTGAGCATTCTAGCCTTTAGGTACAAAGGTGAGATTTCTATACTTAGGAGTGATAGAGTATGATTCACTTGTTGTATTTTGGATTAAAGATAGTGGAATTACTCACTAATATGGGCTCTGCAAATGTAGGGAAATCGAATTGTGTAAACAAACTTTTTTTTGTTATTTGTTATTTTGTTTACATAGATTTTGTAGTGTTAAGCCGTAGTAGTCACTACGTCAGACACTTCCATTCAACTTTGACAGTTCAAGCAATTAACAACTTTGGGTGGTAACATTTTTTAAAAGATTAATGCTAAGAAGATTCAAGAAATCAATCTCCCATCATCTTACTTTCAAAAATAGAGAAATTGAGAAATTGAAATCTATTGTTTGAAATATTTAAGAAATCTAATAAGAAAAATGACTTTACCTTTCAAGATTGAAGGATTAGAAATCAAGACTTTGGAAAACTGGGTGAGAAAATGGAGAGATGTTTGAGAGAATTTGAGGATAAAATATCTTGAATGGTGAAAAATAAGATAGGAGTAACTGCTCCCTCCATCCATCCTAGACCAATGGTCTATTTGCTAGCTCATCCTTGGCTAAATTACCACATAAACCCTTTATAATACTTAAAATCTAACTTTTACCTATTTAGACATTAACTCCAAGAATTTTACTATTCTTACAATTAAGTCCTTACCTCACTCCCCACTAATTAATACAAAAACACACTAACACAATAATCACACTAATTATTCACTACTGAACAACTTAAAACTCAAACCCAAGCTCATTCTTTGAAACTTTTTGGTTTGAATTCCCATAATAGCTTAATCCATCATTTAAACTCAAAATCGACTTTTCCAACTCAATTTCTAACACTCCCTATACCTTCTGATGACAAAAAGAATTTTAGGTGTTACAAACTAGATATAATGTAGCTTTAAATATGCTATTGCAAATTATTAGGCGGTACTTTTCTGGAGTATTTATTTTGTGATTACTTGAGAATATTTGTGGCCTTTACATGCTTCATTTATTTAGGTATTACTTGGAGCGGTTTTCATTTTTCAGTGAAGTATTTTGGGAGGATGAATGTAAATAATTGGATAACATTTTAAATGAAATCATCTTGTGGCTGTTGAGTTTATTGAGCTTATATCAAGTGTTGTATTAGGAATATTTTTTAGTGAGTTCATTCTATAAATTAAGCTTTATAGAGCTAGGATTGTTTAATCTGAACCGCGTGAGGAAATTCGGTCTCTCACTTTTCTTAACAACCTTAGTTTATATAATAATTGTGTCAAAAGATATATCACAACATCTATTTCGAAAAAAATTCTAACAAAAGCAAACCAATGTGATTTTTATGATATGGAAAATGAAGAAAAGGTTTCACTAGAGAAAACAAGAAAAACTTAAACAACAATTTAGTCGGTAAGGAAATTATTGTACTCTTATACTACGTTTGGTACGAGTATTATTTTTTACACTTGTTTTAGTATATGGGTTAGCAATAAACTAACTCAACTGGTAATATTTAATCACTCTCATGACTTATTTTTAACAAATAGAAGGAAAATATTTTCGCCTATTTTGAAGGGGCATTTTTTACAAGAATTATTACTCATTTTTTCTAATTTCAAGTTTAGATTTATACTAACTATTCTTTATTTTGTGTCTAACTATTATAATACATATGTAGTAAATAATTGTTTTTCCTTATATTATTACATTACTAACCAAACAAGACATTAATTTCAATAATAAAACTTGGAAAATTAAAAGATCAATCATCCTTCAACAATTAATATAAGAGACAAAAGACTTTGCTATCGCCATTGAAAACAGCAGCTGGAATATACCTATATAGACTAAGCAAATGAAGTGGGGCTTGGGGATCTCTCTATTAATTTCAAATCTCTTAAATAAACAACAAACAAATCAACTTTTGGAAGCTGGGCTACCCAAGCAAGCATTTCTATTACAAAAACACAAGAGAAGAAGCTGTCAAAAGCCAACTAAAGTTCATCACCAAAGCCCCCAAACCAGCAAAACTTTATCCCTCCATCCATGTCTGCTCTCTTTGACAAACAACTTTCTTTTAATTCACCACAAATATTTTGTTACCTATATATATATATATATATATATATATATTGTGATTTTACTTTTAGGCTTGTGGATCTTTGCTCTTCTTTTATGTGTAACAGTCACTATCTTGGAGTTGGGGGGACCCAATAAAATCACCGAACCAGCACTCGAAGGTTTTATATATATACGCATTAACAAACTTTAATATCTGAGGCAATAATTGTGGTAAATGTGATTACTTTTAGCGCAAGTCATTTCTATTTTTAACCCACTTTTCATTGTCTTCCATTTGAAGGATTAATTACCCTAAATATGTGTAAAATAATAAAAAGCTTCTAGCATATGTAAATACTAAGAAAGTTCATGGTAAACTCAAACAAATTTCCCTTTATTCATTTTATTTTTTATTTTCTTGGCAACATGTGTATTTATAGTTAGATTTGTATTCTTTCAAATTCTGCTTTCCATCCATATATTATGACTTTATTTTACAATAATTTAGCACTTCTACTTTTAGTCATATATTATGAGTTAGGATGTGTAATAAAGTATTCATCTTTGTCATTCTATGAAAAAAATTTACATTTAATTTTTTTAATTCTGTTTGATAACTATATTAAATTTTAACTTAATATAAATTTTTCAATAAAAAAAGTGTTGAATATAGATAAATAGTTATTTATCACTTTATTTTAAAATATATATTTGAAATAAATTATCTCTTCATTTTTCTAAATAATGAAATATTCTAAATTATTATGTTTTTAAGTTTATCCAGAACTATTCAAAAATAATATAAAATATTATATTAATAAAAATTTATAAAACAAATAATTCTTAAAAATAAGGTTTACTATTATCAAACAATTTTATAATAAAAAATCTGTAGTTATAAAATTCAATAATTATTTTTTCTATACTTAAATACAGTTTATCAAACAATATCTTCACTAACACAATTAAAAATTGGGCAAACAACTAGGATAGTCACCCAACTGTGAGGGTTTTTCTATTTAGTCACTCAGCTATAAAAAAAAATTGATTTAGTCTCTAATGCTCTCAAATTTTGATTTTTTTTTTACTCTACGTTTAAATTGATAATGAAATATTGATGTAACGTTTTTACTATCATAATAATAAATTTAGCCCTTCAATATTTATACTTATTATCAATTTGGACTTGATGATAAAAAATCAATAAATTTAATCATTAATGTTTACATATATTGACAATTTAGTCTTAATTCTTAAAAAAATCAAAAAAATAACGAATTAGAAATTAGAAAATTATTAAAAAAATAATTTTTCAATAAAAAATTAAAATTTTAAAAATACATAAAAAATTAAAAAATATATAAAAACATATGCATGTTTATAATCTTAATTTAAAATATATGTAATGATTATTCTAATAATATATATGTAAGATATAATTAACGTATTTGACTTTGAAGTGGAGTTTGGTAAAAGCAACTAGGAATGAGGTCACATATTAGGACTTGAAACCATAAATCATAAAGCCAGACAAAATTAATAGTAATATCATAAATTAATTTTGCTGTTCTTAAAGCTATTTAAAACAAACAAATAAACTGATATGATCGATTAGTGACATCAAATTCAATTAACACATATAACAAAAATTATAAAAAGGGTTTCAAATAAACTTATTATAAATTCTTATATTTGTTTAAACTTTTTAAATTTTTTATTAAAAATTTATTTTTTAATAAGTTATTATTAAATTGACTAAAAAAATTAAATTTTAAAATAATTTATTATTGTTATGAATATATTATTATGTGGATGTCCATCATGATCAAGATAAAGTTTTGATCTACTTTAAATTCTAATAGTTATTAGAATTAGATCTCTGCTTCTTTTATATTTCTTATGCCTATAAATAGAGACTCTGATGAATCATTGTAATCATCCATTTGATCAATAAAGTACATTCTCTATTACTTTCATATTTTCTTTATTATTTATTCTCTCCATCTCTATTTATTTTATAACACGTTATCAGCACAATGATTCTCTATTTTTTTTCAAAATATTTCAAAGTCTCCCACAAATCAAATTCTTTTCACCTTAAACTTTCACCCTTACAACTTCATCTTCAAGATGTTAAAAGATTTAATCTCAGAATGAATTATGGTTCTTATTCCCGATCTTTGATTTATTGTATAAGTATAGGTAAAATATAGATTGGGTAAAAAACTTTTATATTTCAACCATATTTTCTTTTTCAATTAAGGTATGACTACTATTAATTTTTACTTGACATAAATTTCACATTCTGATGGTATTTAATTTTTGCCTTTCTAGGTTTTTTTTTTTTATGTAAAAGACATAATTGTTGATTAGATCTGTTTGCTATTAATATGGTATGTTTTCTCTATCATTTTTTTTGGTAAATCATTCTTTTTGAAGTTTTTTTAATTAAGTTATATTATGATAATTTAGATGTTTTGATTATTAAATTCTTTTTATTAAATGTTCTTAAAATTTTAATTATGGTAGAAAGTGTTATTAACCTACCATTGTTGATTAAAAGGAAACTTGATAAGATCTATTGAGTCTTATTAACTTGCTAATGTTGAATGATTGTATTATATCTTTTAAATTGAACTTATAAATATTTTATTAGAGCAAGGTAAGATTTTATAACGTATATGTGGTATTGAAATTTCGTATAATGTGTATCGGATAATTTTCAAGCATCGTACATGAAAATTTTGATTATTTATTAAATGATTTTTACTATTAGATTATAAATGTTATTACGAAAACAAAGTTGTTCTACTACTTGTAATAGTGCTCATGATAATAGTCAATGTGATGACGATGATGTTAAAAATCTTTAAGTATATTTTACTATGTTTTATTTATTATATCATTTTTTTTTTATAATTGGAGACTAATCATGACAACATAAATAGATAGTGTCGAAACCAATTTTTGAAAAACAGGTCGACATTTAATTTTGAATTAAAAACGAAAGTCGCCACCAATCTTTTTCTTATGAGGTGTGATCGAGTCACCTTGTAATTGATCATTTTAATAAAATGATTTGATTTACTAAAACAATAATTTTGGTCTACGAAATTTAAGAAAACGAGTTCGGGAGTCGGTTACATGCAAGGAAGGATTAGCACCCTCGTAACGCTCAAAGTTGGTACCTAATTGATTAATTAATGTCTAAACATCGAAAGTTGAAAACTCAGAAAGAATTTAAAAATACGATCCCCGCTTTTTTTAAAAGTTAATTTTACGAAAAATTTGCTTCGATAAATCGAAGCGAGAGTTAAAGACCTTCTCGTTTCGAGGTAGCAAAATGTCACATCCCGTAAGTTAGGACACAACACTTTAAACCTTTGAGAATAAGCTTGCCTTTATTATTTTTTATTTTTGAAATCTTACGTGTTTTAATTTAGAAGGATATTCGGTTATTTAGATCCAACAAGAAAAAGTTGAAACCCCGTAAGTTAGGGCACCACTTTCTCGAGTTTCTAAAGGCAGAATATTGCATTTATTTTATTTCGAAACTTGAAAGGATATTTGGCTATTTTGGTTTAACAAGAAAATCGAGACCCTGTAAGTTAGGGTACGATTTCTCGAATTTCCTAAATGTGAAATATTGCTGGTTTTTCAAAATTTTATTTTTACTGAGTTTGGGTAAAAATGTATAATATTTAAAATTGTTCACAAATGAAAAGTCATATTAGCAAAGAACAATAATGAATATGTTAATAAAACAATGTATAAGAATCATATAATATACACAAATTTAACATTAACAAGCACCCTCAAATAATAAATAAAATAAATAATGACAATGATAATAGCAACAATGCACACACATAAAGAACAATGTCAATTAAATAATGGAGACAAAGAAAAAAGTACACAAAAGAATACAAGAGAAAATAATTTGTAAAATATTCAAAATAAAGAATCAAATTAAAGTAAAATGAAATTAAGGATATAATTTGTAATAAAATATATAAATAAATAATAATAATGATAATAATAATAATAATATTGATATGAATAATAGATAATCAAAAGCCTGAAGGGATGTAGACAAATAAAAATAGGATAATAAAAATGTTTAAAAAGAAATAAAGGTAATAATAATAAGTAAGTAAATACAAAAAGAAAGACAAAATAAAATGTAATAATAATAGTATAAAAATAATAGTATAAAATCCATTAGTCTAATAATATGATAATAATAACAGTAATAATAATGTTAAATTAATTAATTTAATAATAAAATAACTAAAATAACTCGAAAAAGACTAAATTGGACTTAAAATGGAAATTTGGGGCTAATTTGAAATAAATAAAAGAGGAAAAGGATCAAACCGCATGCGCAAATAACAAGGAGGGACCAAAAATGAAAATTTTCCTTCTCCTCCAAAATGCGCAGCATCAGGGAGGACCAAATTAGAATCGAAACAAAATCACGGGGCAAAAATTAAAAATATAAAAACTTAATTGCAAACACTTGAAAAGAAGGACTAAGCTGGCAATAAGACCATTAGTCCAAAACACGCGGATCCTTCAGTTAGTGGGTCGGGTTGCGCGAGTCAAGGCCTTATACGGCGTCGTTTTACGCCTAGAGCATTAAGCCAAAACGGTGTTGTTTTCATACATGTATTTAAGCAAAAAAAATTAAGCCCAAAAAGTCATTTATCCATGTTTTTAAAAAAAACTCTCTCTCTCTCTTTTTTCTCTCTAGCTAGCCCAGAATCTGGCCTGGGCTCCGGCAATCGGCCATCGCGACACTGCCTTGGGCTTCGCCTCCATTGACCACCGTACATTGCGGCCGGAGCTCACAAGGAAGCCCTTTTTGTCGAGTCAGCCTTCTCGACCCCGTTTTCAATCTCAAGATGTCGTTTGTCATCGGAAACGGCCAACCTCGGCCGCCTACAGCAACCAAATGTGAAAAGTCAGGTGAGTTCTTTCATTTTTTCTCTTTATGCTCGCATATGTGAAAATAAAAATAATAAAAAAGGGTAAACTCAAGAGTAGAAAAAGAAAATCACCTTAGGATTTAAAATCGATTTCTTTGATATTTCTTGTGTATTCAAAAATTTTCTTAGAGAGAGTCCTACATTTATTTTTCATGGCTTTTATAGCCGAAAGAAAGGAAAAAATAAAAGAAAATACAAGGGTTTTTTTTGCTCCCATTTTCTCTGTTGTCCCTTCTTTGATTGTTTCTATTATTTTCTTCTGCAGGTACAGAGGTCGTACGTAGTGGTGCTGACGTGGAGAGGAACGACAGCCATCACCAGTTAGGGTTTCTATTGCTTTTTTTTGTTGCTAAAAAATTTTAAGATTTTGGGCTATATTGGGTTTGGGCCATTTGGGCTAGGGTAATTAGGTTTAGTTTGGGTTTGGGTTTAGCTTAATTTTGGGTCATGAGATTTTTGTATTTGGACCTTAGCTTGGGTCATGTGTAAATGGATGTTAGACCTATTTGTTTTATTTAGATATGGTTTTTTTATTATTATTTTGTTTTTGTTTTTGTATGGGCCCGAGCAGATTTGGGCCTGTACAGTTGCCTCTCTTTGCTCATTGTCGTGTAACGGGAATGAAGCAAAGACCTTTAAGAAGGACCAATCTTGTCCAGCCTCTGAATCTTGATTCTTTGGGTGCTCATCTTCTTCAAGTAACCTCGTTCCAATTTACTGTATCTTTAAGGGGTAATAGGAATTGTCGCTTCATTCCATTCTAATGAAATTTCAAGGAAAAGAGACTTGTAGCTTCGATCTACTCCGCTGCAACTTTAAGGAGATAAGAATTGGTAATTTCAACCTGCTCCACTACAACTTCAGAGAGATAAGGTTTGTGTTTTTTATCGTTCTCCACTACGACTTCGGGGAGATAAGGATTGTGGCTTTGATCCGCTCCAATGTAATTTTAGGGAGAAGAGATTTGTAGCTTCGATCTATTCTGCTGGAACTTTAAGGAGATAAGACTCATAACTTGTAGCTTCAATCTGTTCCGTTGCAACTTCAGGGAAATAAGATTTGCTGTCCTCAGTCTGCTTCACTGAACTTCAAGGAGATAAGGCTGGTGGCTTCAATCTGCTCCATTGCAACTTCAAAAAGATAAGATTCACCATAATTTGTAGCTTTAATCTGTTCCATTACAACGTTAGGGAAAAGATTCGCTATCTACAACTTCAATTTGCTTTACTACTTCTGTAACACCCTAAACTCGGCCCAGATGTTTTGGCCGAATCTGACGTGTTAAATTGAAGTGTTTTTTGAAAATCGTGTTTTCATTGAAAACCCTTATTGTTTAAAAATTTGTGTAAAACCTCAGTTTGCATTTGATCAATTCCAAACGTGGTTTATTTAAAAGATTATTCCCTTTTTAAGATGTTATTACCTATAAAATCTTAATCATTGCGGAAGCTTAATTTAAATCAGTTGTTTAAATCAGTTGTTGTTAATTTAGATCATGCAACTAAGACAATTCACTTGCTAACACTGATGAGTTTTTATCTCAGTCTTTTATTGATTGAGTTTGAAAATTTTTTGTAAAAGTTTGTTATTTATGCGTATAATGGTTTAGAGAAATTATTGATTGAACACCTCTGGTTAATGTCTAAACCATTATTTATGAGAACAAAACTTCCTATTTCAGCATGAGATTGTATTGATTTACATGTTGTATACATCAAGCCAATAAATTATAAATACTCCCAATGACAATTGATTTTTGGTCAAGAGCCAAATATTTCTCATCTTACAAGTTTTGGATGTGCGGTATATGTTCCAACTACTCCTCCACAACGCACAAAAATGGGTCATATATGAGTCTCCTTATAATATTTTTGAGCTATTAATTCAAGATTTAATTATGACATCAGTTGTCAATTTTCCCAACATTAGGGGGAGAGGATAAAAAACCAGATTAATAAAGTACTTGAAATGAGTTGTAATTCCCCAAAATTTCTATTTTTTGTTTCTACAAATATGTTAAACAAATATCCGCCTGCTTCAGTGGTTAAGTGTTCTGGGTGTGTGTGTGAGGTCTCAAGTTCAAGCCTTACCTTTGGTAAATTTTGATATTTTATGATCTAAGCCTGGCACTTGAGGAGTGACTTATATTTAATTGTTTGTAAGTATACATTAGAATGACCCTACTGGTCTAGTGGTGAGATGGAGTGTTAATTTGCTGGAAGTCCTATGTTCAAATCCTTGCGCAAGCAAGGATGTTACATTTTTTGCTCAGTCATTTAAGAGAGTTCTAGTTGTGTTAGACATCTGAGTAGTGGGGAGTTTGGTGGAGAGAATTAAGGGGAGTTGGGATAGTGGGTTATCTAAATTTTCATTTGGATTTTCTTTTTGCAAACTTCTACTGTCTCTTCTCTCTCTCTTCTTTTTCAATTACTTTACCCAAGACCATCTCCTTTTTGGGTGCAACATTTAATCGTGCTTGTTCGGTAAGTTGTGTTTCTCATAGTCCTAATGTTACTCTAATTAAGTGATTAACAAGAGGATTTGTTTTTACTCTCATTTTAGGTGAAGTACAAGATTTGGCTGAGTTTTCTGTAGTAATTTAGGTGGTTGGGGTTGTTGTCCAATAGCGGTAAGTTTCCAAGTGCATTGATTAAAGGTATAAGGTTTTGATTGTAAATTGATTATGGTTGAGTTCGTTGAGTGTACTGATTATGGGCTTTGGAATGTCAGTTTTTAGGTTCTGGTAAACTCCTGGTGACTTTAGCATAAAAAACGATACCAAGTGTGTACCCGAAAATACTAAAAACGAGGTTTCGACAAAAGCCAAAAACCACTCTGTCAATGACACACGGGCATGTGGTTACCCGTGTAGTAGGCCGTGTACAATGACGCAGCCGTGTGATTGATGAAGGCTAGGCCGTGCATTAGACACGGTCGTGTAGTGGCCGGGTGTGGCCGTGTAAGACACACGAGCTAGACCAAATTAGACCGTATGGGCCACACAGGCATGTTAGTCCACACGGGTAGTCTACACAGGTATGTGGGTTTCTGGGCTAGGCCGTGTGGATCACAACCAATGCTAATTTAGGCGTGTGGGCCCACACAAGCATGTGTGTCCAAAATTCTGAAAACTTTCCTAGGGTTACACGGGTCGTCCCAAACAACTGTGGGCCTACTATAGGATCGATAAGGGCCATCTAAACCCTTTAATCTAATGATTTGATGTTCTGATTATGTGTTAATACTATGCATGACTGATACTGGTTTATATGACTATCTGATATCCTAGTAAAAGGATGTTGATTTGTATATCTGATTATTCTATATCTGTGTTTGGGGTGAAATAATGTTTATTGGAGGAAGTGTTCTAAAAGGAGTTCACGCACCTATTATCTGGCACTTAACTGTATTATATCTGATATTTGCTGCATTTGATACAACATGATGTGTAAGGCTGGGTGAGTGTTTTAAACCCCACATGGTGTGTAGAGGCTGGGGGTAGGATATATGATTTCTGATTTTGTCTGCATATCTGTATTTGTATCTAAGATGGGCTTAGGCGCCCGAATTTGCATTTGTATCTGAAATGGGCTTAGGCCCAAATTTGCATCTGAATCTGTAATGAGCTTAGGCCCAAGACTATATCTAATTGATATCTATTATTCTGTTTGTGTGTATACTTAATTCTGTGGGGTTACATACTAAGTTTACATAAACTCACCCTTATTCTGTCTGTTCTTTACAAGTAATCCATATAGTTAGGCAGATCGGTACAGCGGTGGACTCGACGGTGACCCCTCTTATAAAACTGTTTCACTTTTGTTTTATGGTTTTGTTTTATTTTGTGGGGCAATTTTTTAATTTGGACTTTATGGACTATTTTCTTAAATTTGTGGTTTTAACTGCGTTTATGATTTTATTACTACAAAACTCAACAAAAACATGAATTTTATTAGGAAACAAAGGTTTCCTAGACACGAACGATTTTTACTTAAATATAATGGTTTCTAAGCTTCCGTTATAGCTAATGTTTTGGCAGTCCATTAATTTATTAACATTTCTGAAACCAAATAATACGTCATGGAAGTTTTGTTTTAAATAACAAATTGATGCCTTACCCAACCTACGTGGTTTTCCAAATTCAATCCATGTGACATCGCCAGATTCAGCCATAACGTCTAGGCCAGATTTGGGGTGTTACATGAATTATCAATGTCTAAGATCCTCTTACAAAGCAATGTGAACCAAAAGTTCAACAGATAATTCATTTTGCAAAGCAATTGCTAGATTCATTAAATCTTACATACCAATTAAAAATGCTCAAATAAGAACTGATGTCCTAATAGGGCAAAATGTTAGTGCAAAAGAAAATAATCCATGCCTGAAGCATGGAAGACCGGTCAGTTTCAAAGATAAAAATCCTTGTAAAAGAAAAGAGCAAACATTTAAGATGGTCATATAGTAGAGGCGGGGGCTCCTGAAGAGACCCATGACATAACTAAGTATAAAACTCAAGAAGAGATTTAGGTACCTAAAAGTAAAAAAGAAAATGATGAAAATAAATAGATCTCGATAAGTTATGTCAATATAAAAAAAAGATGGAACCAAAAAAAAAAACTAGTTGTCGACAACAATTTTGCTTATAATGTTGTTATTGAAATAACAAAAGAAAATGAGGATCCTGAGCCTAAATCTTCTAAGGAATGTAAAAATAGAAAAGATTGGCAAAAATAGATAGATGCAATTCAAGCAGAATTGAATTTACTTTTTAAACGTGAAGTTTTTAGACTTGTAGTCTAAACACATAAAGGTGTAAAGCCGGTAGGATATAAATGGGTATTTGTGCGAAAACAAAATGAAATTGATGAAGTCATAAGATATAAAGTTCGCATTGTAGCACAAGGATTTTTGCAAAGGCCCGGCATTGATTATGAAGAGACATATTCTCTTGTGGTGGATGCAATCACGTTTAGATATCTTATTAGTCTAGTAGTACGTGAAAAACTTGACATGCATCTAATGGATATTGTTACATCCTAGTTTTATGGTACACTTGATAGTGAAATTTATATGAAAATCCCTAAAGGATTTAAAATCCCAAAAGGATATAGAGTTTCTCGGGAAAATTGCTCGATCAGATTAAAGTAAAGTTTATATAGATTAAAATAATCTAGATGTATGTGGTACAATCATCTTAGTGAATAACTATTAAAAGAAGGTTACAAAAAAGATTCTATTTGTCCATGTATCTTTATAAAAAGGTTTGGATCAAATTTTGTGATAATTGTTGTTTATGTTGATGATCTAAATATTATTGGAACTCCTGAAGAGCTTCAAAATGTAATAAATTGTTTAAAGAAAGAATTTGAGATGAAAGATTTTGGAAAAATAAAGTTTTATCTTGACTTACAAATCGAGCATTTAAAAGATGAAATTCATGTTCATTAATAACTTATATGGAAAAGATATTAAAGAAATTTTAGGTGGATAAAACACACCCATTAAGCACTTCAATGGTTGCATGATTATTAGATGTTAATAAAGGTCAATTTCGTCCTTGCGAAGATGGTGAAGAGTTTTTTGGCCCTAAAGTACTATATTTAAGTGTTATAGGGTATTGATGTATCTTACAAACAACACAAGACCTGATATAGCTTTCGCTATAAACTTGTTAACAAAATTTAGTTCTTCTCCAACACGTAGATATTGGAATGAAATTAAACATGTAATTAGATATTTCAGAGGGATTGTTGATATGGGGTTATTTTATTCAAATGATTCAAAATCCCTATTAGTCAGCTATGCTGGTGCTAGATACTTATCGGATCCACATAAAGGTTTATCTCAAACAGGATATTTATTTACATGTAGGGGTACTACCATACCATGGCGTTCAACAAAGCAAACATACTTGTTGTTTCTTCAAATCATGCAGAAATCATTGCAATGCATGAGGCAAGTCGAGAGTGTGTTTGGCTAAGGTTATTAACCCAACATTTCCAGAAGATATGTAATTTGTCTTTACAGGAAAAGATGCCAACTATCTTATACAAAGATAATGCAGTATGTATAGCTCAATTAAAGGGTTAGTTATATCAAAGGTGATAGAACGAAACATATTTCACCAAAATTATTCTTCACCCATTATCTTGATAAAAGAGGTGATATAAATGTTCAACAAATTCGTTCTAGTGAAAATTTAGCAGATCTTTTTACTAAGGCATTGCCAACTTTAACATTTGAAAGACTACTGCACAAGATTGAATGTGTCGACTCAAAGATATAATGTAATGTAATGTTGCCATCAATGGGAGTCTAAAAACAATTTGTAATATTTTCTTTTAACCAAGGTTTTGTCCCATTGGGTTTTCCTAGTAAAGATTTTTAACGAGGCAGCTTGTAATAGAAGATTGTGTACTCTTTTTCCTTTATTAGGTTTTAATCCCACAGGGTTTTTCTTAATAAGGTTTTAACGAGGCACATTATCTACTAATGGACATTCAAGGGGGAATGTTATGAATATCTTATTAAATAGATGCCTATCATGATCAAGATAAAGTTTTGATCTACTTTAAATTCTAATAGTTATTAGAATTAGATCTATATTTCTTTTATACTTCTTATGCCTGTAAATAGAGACTTTGATGAAGCATTGTAATTATTCATTTGATCAATAAAGTACATTCTCTAGTACTTTTATATTTTCTTTGTTTTTTCTTCTTTCCATCTCTCTTTATTTTATAACAATTATTAAATAATTGTGGGATTATAATAAAAACAGGGGTTACTCTACAAAATTTTCTTTAAATAAAATAAAGAGTGAAAATAAATATTATAATTTTAAAATGATATGACGTTCACAACTTGTATAACAAACAATATTTGATCAGCAAATAGGGTGTAGAAGAACATGTTTCGTCAAAATTCAGAGAGTTGTCGGTAAATGAATGGTAGTATGAAAAGGTCATGTCTCACTCATCCTCCCCCAAACAAGGTATTAGGTCAGACAAAGCTCCACAAAACCTTTCACTCTATCACACAAAGTTTCATCATTTTTGCTTCTTTATTATCGTTACTTTCAACTAACAATAAAAAAAAAACATATCTTTATATCCAAAATCTCTTTGGAAATAATCATGATTTATAAATTAGTTTCGGACGTTTTTCATAATTAGTTTTTATAATAATTTTTTATCTAATATACAAATATGTAGTCATAATGATATTTGTGATTTCTAATTATAATTTGTAAGGATTTTATCTTTTTAATTCATATGGTTAAATTACTCTTTTAATTTTTTTTTTTAAAAAACTATAATTTTATTAAAGTTTGTAATGCATGTATGCTTTAATTAGAATTTTTACTTTTATTTTAACGTTCTAATATAAATGTTAGGTGAAGTGGTAAGATACATTGCACTCTAAAAAAAGTACAAACTTAAATTTTAAATACAAATTCAAATTTTAAAAATGACATTATTAAGAAAGACTGATAAAAATCTCGAACATGAAAAATAAAATCAACTTAAATTTAAAAAAAAATCTAAATTCACCCAAGTTCTATAGAGAGAGAGGGGAGAGGAGGGAGATTGTGTGGATTTGGGTTGGGTTAGTGGGGTTGGCATTATCATGGGTTGAAAACAAGGTAAGCATATGGACAACTTTCATGCTCCCTTCCCATTTCATGACTTTATTAGGGTAAACATTTGGAATAAATTAACTTTGATTTGTTGAATTCTTTTATGGAGCTATAAAGCTAAGCATATGTGACTGGTTGGTGTCATTTTCAGTGACATAAACTCCCTCAACTTTACTAGCACAAAGGGAAAACATGGTTGATCAATTAGACCCCAAAGTAGTTTTATTTTTGAGATGGAATATTCCTAACCTATTCTTGTTTAACCATCATTTTTATTTCTTTTGCTACCACATAATTTAAGATAAGAAAAATAGTTGTGTTGATACAAATATCAACAAGGAAAGAGAAGGAGGTGGCACAAGAAAAGTTGGTTCAATCTTGTTGGATTGAGAGCCAAAAAAATAGGAGACTAAAGAGGAAGGGGATGAGAGCTTGGCCTGTTAGGGTTTGTTAAGAAGAAAGAAGAGATCCCTTTCTATGTTGTGCTTTGAGGTATTTATAGAGAGCTCCTATTTAATTACGTTATTCAATGGTTCCCTCTTGAGGAGAACACACCCGCTAATAATGGAAGGCATAATGAAGGGTCCAGCCATACGGTTAAGGATGGATAATCCTTTCCGTGAGTGGTATGAAGTATGTGGGTGGTTGATCACTAAGTAATCATCCGGATGATATAAGGTGGGGGGCATCCGTATGTGTCTTTCTGATCGCTTTTTATATTGCTATGTGTTTAAATCGAGTTAAGGGTATAACAAGTTGCACGACTAAGATTCGAGTATAAAATTTTATATTTTTATGACGTACTTTTCATTCTTATTAAAGAGAAAATAATTAAACAAAATTTATATTTTTGAGCTATATATCTAAACAACATGAATTAAAATATTTTAACTACATATGATAGCATTTACATGGAAAAATTTATGTTTTTATCAATTCATATACTAAAGCAAAGATTAGGGGGGACCAAATTGAGTTGTTTTTACTCTCTTCTCATAGCAATAGTTATATGTTTTTGGGCTGAAGATCCGGTTACATTTTTTGAATTTTTTAAATCGTCGGTGATAATTCAGTGCAAGTTTTGGTTTTGCATATGAATTTTGGGTTATGAAGTTTTAAATTTTATTTTGATAAAATGATCTTTTTCAATATTTTTATGAAAATTTTCATAATATTTTTCATAACAAATTTTTCAAATAAATAAAAATAATCAATAATTTTTATATAATTTTTTTAAAAAATAAGTAATTATAGAGTAATTTTAATTTATTTTCTCTATTTTTAATATAAAATATTTATTTTCACAGCATAAAAAATTAAAATTATCTATAAATTAAATAAAAATAGAATGACATTTTTATATAATATTAAAAGTTGGGAGTTACAGGATTTAAACTTGTCTTACAAAAAATTTAATCGCAGCTCTATAGATTCAACAAAATATATATTTAGCTAATATAAAAATTATTAAAAAAAGCTGACTGAGTCTTATCTCAATTGGCATGTTTATTGTTGTTAATGCAGTAAGATATGTGGTTGAGTGCACTAAAGTACATTAGCCTTCTATTTATGGATTGAAGAGAGATTGTGAAAAGTTTTAGACATTATCTTAAAAAGAGTATATATAATTGAAACTTATAATGAGATTATTTAAAAAAAAAATTATTTTTGTCATTTTTTTTAATCTTGTTGAATTATGTGTTTTTTTTTATAGGAATTATGAGTTTAAATAATTAGAAGGTGTAATATTAGACTTGGTTGCTACAATACATTGGCATGCTTTTTGGTCTATAAATTGCCTTGCCAAATCTCTCAAAAACCTCTTCCAGTTTTACTCTCTTCCCCCCTTATAGAGTTTAGTCAATTTCTGCTCTCTTCCTGTTTTTCATTTTCCCTTGTAGAGCTAACGTTCTGCTGGTTTCGGTTCACTAATTTTTTCAGCTGTGTTTCTTTCAAATCGTTTTGATATGTTTTTCAAATCGTTTTGAGATTCATGTCTCCAGTTGTGAGTGAAATCCTCCGATCGGGGTTTATGATAAATTCCTCACTCAGGCGCAGGACCCATCTTGTTCAATCTTTCTCAGTTGTCTTCCTCCACTGGTTCTATGTTTTTCATAAATAAATTCTCTGTAATTGCTTAACTTCCATTTCCTTTACATAATAACCCAATATATAAGAAAACGCTGCATTAGCTACACGTAGTTAGTATCTGGGTCCTGTCGTCGTCTTTCTAGCAGTGATTTTAGTGTACATATATAAACATGGCATCGTCCAGTGGGAATTCCAATTCTTCAGGTTGGACTCTGCTTCAGATTTCAGGCTCCGAACAGGATCTGCATCAGTTGATGGATGAAAGGAAAAGGAAGAGGATGGAATCAAACAGGGAATCAGCAAGAAGGTCCAGGATGAGGAAACAGAAGTATCTGGATGATTTAATGGCTCAACTGACACTCCTAAGGAAAGATAATAATCAAATCTTAACAAGCATCAATTTCATCACCCATCATTACTTCAACATTGAAGCTGAGAACTCTGTTTTGAGGGCCCAGTTTATGGAACTAAGCCAAAGATTGGATTCTCTAAATCATATCCTCAATTATCTTAATGATCCCACACTAAACAATGGGATTTGGGTTTATGAAACTGAACCCTTTGAAAAAAGTGCTGCTAGTTTCACCAATTTTACTCTTAACCAACCAATTGTGGCCTCTGCAGATATCTTTCAGTACTGATCCACCCATTACTGAAGGGCTGAAACCAAAAAGAGTCAAAATCTATGGAATTTGGAAGTAGAAAGTATGAACTGCTTGCTAAAGATAAAATTATCTCTTTTCTTGTAAATGGTATTTTTCTGGTCTGATATATGATATGGTGTGAAGTGTTTATTACCATATATGAAGCTCCTTAACTTGTTTTCCCTCTTCTTCCTTCCAATCTTCATAATTTTGGTGTCTTATTATCTGTGCTTTATTTTTCCTCTGTTTTGGGTAATAAAATAGCAAATAACTGCATTGATCAAGATTCCATAGTTTTGACGACATAAGAAGCTTGGGACATTTTTTCTATCTTAATCAGAAGCCAACAGCCGTACGATTTGCTGGTTTTGTTACGTAAAGTATTAAATCCATAGTTCCTATAACATGACAAGGCTCCATAATCTCTAGGGAACCCAGCTGTAATTATGCCGATATTGTGTGCAAACAATGAAAGCTGTATTTCTTAATATCTACCATCCGAATTTCTAGTCATATCACATTTCGCCGTTCCCATTGAAGCTCTTTCAGAGGGTTTTTTTAATTAAAATAATTACGAAAATAATATAAATTATAGATTAATTATAAAAATGAATTAATTTTTACAGCGTTATTGGGTTCTGTAAATTTGTTAGGCAGTACTATCCTAAATTCCCCACACTCATCTATCACCAATGTGTAAAGGTGCTTTTCGATATATTGGCGGCACCACTTTGAAAAAATATCCCCTAATTATTGGCAAATGAGTGTATAAAATTTAGGGTGGTCTCTTGACATATTGACAACACCCAAAAACACCATAAAAAACATCATATTTTTATAAATAATCTACAACAATATAATTTTTGTAATTAAAATTTTTATATTATTTTAATAAAAACCCTCTTTCAGATATTGCTTTTCTTGCTTCATTAGTATTTACTTCTAGCGCAGTTAAGATTAGGTTCAACCCAACTAACACACTTCGTAATTCTTTGGGTTTTCTTACTATATGAAAGAACATTCTGGCCTACGTTCTTTGCCCAGCTACAACTTTGAGCAGTGAGACATCATTATTGCCATTTTGAAACAATAATTACTTTGTTTACAAAGTCTCCAACAAATGGTACATACAATGCACTCAAATCAATCCCATCAAGATGAATATTCAGCTTGTTGTAAATATTCTTTACAATCCACCAAAGAGGTGATAAAGAAAAACTTTCCTATACTTGAACTGGGTAACACTTCTCACCATCCTAATGTACAGAGTGGGAGGTACTGTAGGAGCACGTTAAGACTTGAATCAAAAATTTTCTTTTATAAAAATGTCTATGCCATGTTAATGTTCTTTTAATAACTTTAACCAAATTAATCAAGTTTAGAAGAATTCATATTGATTATAAATCATTTTGAGTCACTGAATACTTATGAGGACATATTCAAATCGTAAAACATTTAGAAACATAAATGATTATAAATCATCTTAAAACCATTTAGAAATATTTTTCGGGTGATCGGAGGTGCTCGGGGTCAGGTACAAGCCTCGAACATTAAAGCGATCAAAATAGTGTAAGGGCTCTATCTAGGAGGTTAGGCACTTGTGCTTAAGCCTAAACTTGTAGCATTTTAATTACTGACTTATTTTGATTCGATACCTATAGTAAGGATACCGAACCTTGCCCATAAAACTGAAAAATAGTCCAAAAACACTTAAAAATTAAGCCTAAACATGTCCATATTATTTTCATATGTTCCAAAGCATTATAAACCAATTTCAAATCTCATTTAAACACATGGTGTAGGCCATATACACATTTAAAATAAACCATGAAATAGAGCTTGAGCAAAAACATCAAAAAGACTTGAATTATAACTCAAATTCTACAATTATAATATTCAAATTAAGTCTTTGTGTACATGTCAATTTCTAATATCAAAGGCATCCAAAAAAAATGATGTACAACCTTAAGATGATTAATGATACGAAGCTTTGAAGCCTGAACCTTATACTCTCATTAAATCCAAAACCTACACGTTTTAAACCACTAATGCGTTAGCTCGATGAGCTTAGTAAATAACCAATGATAAATCTACTTACTCTATCCTTTGTTAATGTTGAGCCCTTCTTAAACATGACATACCAATTCATTCAAGGCACATTTTAGTGCTGCTAATGAATTCATTTAAGTTAATCAAATAGGGCTCAACTTACATTTTCATGATTTGTTAACCTATCACATTATGAAATTCATGGTTAAGACTCTTATGAAGGGTTCATATGGTGTTTAATCTAAGACATATTCTTTTACACGATTTCCTAACATTTTCGTCCATATATGTGAACATACATACATTACATTTCCATTTCCATGTAGTCAGTCATATATTACTTTCTATTTCATAATGGTGGTCAGTCATGACTATTTGTTCATTAACTTTCATATAGCCATTTCCATGTTTTTACCTAGTACCAACTCTATCGGCAACTTGCAGAAATTAACAATTCATCACTTACTTAGCCATAGTGGCACTCACACTACAACTAGAAATTTCATTAGCTAGTCCAAGGTTATAACAACCTTTACCTTCAATAGATCTTATTGTCTAGTCAACAAAAAGGCTCATTAGTACCAGAAGTGACACTAGTTTACGCATAGAACTACTTTCTCATTGCAAAAGTAGTCCCGGAGTTGAAACATCATATATTAGCCTAAGATAATGAACTTTGAGAATGTTTGAGCCTTTAAAAGATCCAATTCGACCAGTACACTGTAAACTTCAGTGCTCACTACATAGAAAAACTTTGATTTATGCTACTTCAATAATTCAGTCACACCATATATATATATATATATATATATATATTATTTATCTGGTGGAAAACCTGTATTATATACAATAATGTAGCAAAGAGTGATAGAAACATACAAATGTTCTCTTTATGAATTCTGAAGGTTGTTGCAATCAAGAAAATGGAGTTGCCCCCATTCAAAGAAGCTAAAAGATAACGTGAGAGCCAAGGGGCTTGCTTATCTACATTCTAGTTTTGCTGGTTGAATTCCAATAGTTTACAAAGATTTCAAATAGCAATTTGAAGCAACATTAGCAAAGACCTGAAGCAAACCATATCAAAGAGAGATTTGAAGCAAGCAATGCAATAGAGATTCAAAATTGGTGCAAGTAGAAAAAGGAGCAACAAATAAGAAGCAATTGACATTTGCAACAAAAATTAAAAGAGATTTAAAGCAATCAGTGCAACGAAGATTCGAAGGCTTGAAAATTTCGATTTTCAACAATAGATGCAACATCAAGGAGAAGCAAATGGTGAAAAAAATTATGAGGAACTGTTAGCATTAGAAAGCAAACAACAATAGTAAATTGAAGGCATCACCATAAAAAAATATTTAGTTTAATCTAAATAAAAAAAAAAGTAAAAATGTAGCGAAAACAACAAAGAAATAGAGAAAACAAAAATTCAAATGAAGGGAGAGAAAGAATACGATGGGGAAAATGAAAAAAAAAATCTGTAAAGTAAGGGCTAAGAGCTGACTGAAAGGTGTAGCGAGATGGATGAGTAATGTAAAAACATGGGAACATTTATAAAATGTTTTAACCATTTTCAAAGCATAAAACATTTTACCATAAAATATAGGGTTTTGACATATTTTGCTTTCACCAAATTGATTTTCCATAAAAAAACACGGAAAAATGAGGAAAATGTTTTACACCAAACAAACACATTACTCTTTAAGGAAAAAACTTAAATTTTTTTAAATTTTGTGCGAGGTATCTTAATAGATCCTCTTAATTATCAAATTCAATTAAATAAATCACCAATAGATGAGTAGCTAACATTTGTCATCTAAAAATGTACTATGATATCAGGCCGCTGCAAAAACTTGGATCTATATAATTAATACAACGTAAGTAATTTGGATGCTAATACCACATGAAAGATATCACATGATTGTAAGTGTTGTCATATCAGTAATCACTGCGGTTCCTAAAGTAAACTTCTCGGTAATAACTTTGTTGTGGCAACCAAACCACATAGCGAGGACCATTTATTGCTTTAACAATCACTAGAACATCATACAAATATACAAGTTTATAGTTATTATCGATTCTCAAGAAAAAAGCTTCAATCCGACTATCTTTTATCTGTACCTTCTCTATTTGCCACAGGATAGGGTCAAACCAACCTTGGTTGAAATTTAATTGAAAGAGTGTAGGATTTAATTGAAAGGGTTGATGTTTTTAATACGTATCCAAACCTGGCCTCAACCCAGATTTTGATTAATTTGTACTAGCTAGATTTCATCTTGCAACTTAGAAAGTAATGTCTTATAATAAAGAATTTTAAAAAAATAAATTTAACATTAATATTTATGGATGTCGAGTTTTAATAAAAGATATTTACATAAAAACTTAAACCCTAAACACACATTTTATCAAATAATTTTACAATCATATTTTGAGAATAAATAAATAAATATCCTAAAATTCCTCCTAATATTCGTTTATACTTAAAAATTAAGGTAACTGAAATGAAATTATTCAAATCCAAAATTAAAAATATATATATTTAGCTAAATTCAATACCTCCATTTAATCATTATTTTTATAATTAATTAATTAATAGTAACTAATTTTAAAATACATATTTTAGTTCATTTTTTAAATAATGGATTAAAATATTTACATTTAAATTCATTATCCATTTATTTATAGGAATAAGAATTCTATAAAATGAACTTCACTTGTTAATTTGTATTTGAATATCTACAAATATTTTTAAAAAAATTTAAATTCAAATAATTATAGTTGAATCTTTTTATAAAAATATAAATAAATATAAATTGAAAAATGTTATGTAAATACCAATATTAACAAAAAGCAAATATTAACCTCTTACCATCCTAAAAAAACTTAGACAAATAGAATAAAAGAATATATTTTTAAAAAATTATTTAATATACTTTATGTGATAATTGAAATTTGTCAGTATATTTCATTTTGATTAATATTTTTAATTGCACTTATGAGTTAAAAGTATTTTATAACTAGACTTTAACTTGATATTGAATTTTTTTTTCATTTAACTTTTGTTTGATGGAATATTGTTTTTAAATTTTAATTTAAAATAATTTAAAGATAATTTAGTAAAAATGTAACGCCCCAAAATTTTAGGTTCTTTAATTCTGCATGATTTGATAAATTGCATGTTTGGTGTGATGGTTAAGTGATCTAGGTGTGTTTGGGGGTCTTTAGGAAGCTTGGGTTCGAGTCTGGGCCTTGGCAAAATTTTTAGTTTTTGCTCTTAAGTGAATTTGGCTGATAGCAGTTAGGACTTATATTTAATTGTGTTTGCTTCTTGTCACAAAAGGAGTTTGTGTTGTGGTGGCAAGTGGCGTGTTGGGCTATTGAAGAGGGTGTGGGTTCGAATCCCATGGCAGTAGCATTTATTTTGCTAGTTGGGGTCGGCAAGAGTTGGTGTTGGATTTGAACTCTGGGTTGGAGAGTTTGAATTGGTCTTATAAGTTGGTTGTGAAGGATATCAAGGAGGGATAAAGGGAGAGGATTATGGAGTGTAGCCGAATTGGGTAATTTGTGAGTGCAAATTTGGCTAGGGTCCCTAGTATGTGCATTTTTCGGCAATTAGGGAGTGTTTAGGTGCCGAATTACCCCCTCTATTATTTCAGGTTTTGTTTTTGTCATTTCGTGCTTCATTTCTCCCTAGTGTTAATTTCACGAGTGACCGTTTGTGCTTTTTTGAGATTGTATTAGAGGATGTTCTTAGTGCCAAATTATCTTTAGGATGCTTCTTTTCTTTTTCTCTTTTTGCTTCTCTGCCGATTTGGCATTTTTGCATAGTTCCCTTTTGTAGTTTCTACTATTGGCCGAACCTTGCTTGACTTCTCATTCTTTTGGTAGCCGAATCTCTACAACACTCATCACATTTCCATATTCTCTTCTTCTTTTATTGCCTTACTCCTTCTGTTTCTCGTATTTCTCCTTTATCTTTCCCTCTTTTTCTCTTCTTAAGGAAAAATCGTATACTTTTGTCAGTCCTTTTTCCACTGTTTCTTTTCTTTGCTTGAACACTACCCTATTTCCACTACCTTTGTTTTTCTTCTTTATTTTCCCTAAAGTGATTAGTATTATTTCTCCTCTTCTCTCATATTTTGGGATTGTCAAACCGATTTATATAGCCTTGCACTACGGGTGTGTGGCCGACTACTCAAGCACTCTTCCTTTCCGTTACTCAATTTTGGTTAAGTGTTCTTGATGCTTGATTTGATGTTCTGACTTCTTTTTGTTTTCTTCCCCAATTAAACCTAATGACTCGGTTTTTGATTGTTGATCCTTTGCTTTTTTTTTTTCATTTGGATTGGGGTTTTAAGATTCTCGTAGAAAATAGGGAACTATCGAGTGTTCGGAGGCATCGAGTCTTTTTTTCTACATTCGATCAAGAGTTGGGGTAAGTGGGCTCACCTTGGCCGAATGCTTTAACCCTTGGTGTTGGTTTTGTGTTTAGCGATGTATATTGATTTTAGATCAAGATTATGCGGTTGTTGACTATTGGACTCTTTTGTTAATGTAGCAATTCAGCAGGAAAGTGTGTAGTTTTTTTGATTAACTTTTAAGCGGATCAGGTCGCACTCTGGACAAGGGTTGATACTTGGAGATCTCTCACGCATTGCCGGAAATAGGTGTGTAATCATACCCCTAGATTACTGTGATTCGGCAAACGCCGAAATGCCGAAACCTTGGCATTTGCATTCTCGTAAGTATGCAAACACTCAAGGGGTAAACCGAGCCCACCGATCGTGGGCGACAAGTTGTAGAGGCCTCCACGAGTATTTTCATGAGCTTGGGCCTCGATGGGTCGTGTAGGCCCAATAGGCTTGTAGGCCCCACATGGGTACAATCCTTGGTAAGTGATAATTAACTATTTGGAATATGAGGCTTACGTTGCCATGGTTAAATTTGGACTAAATGGGCCACACGAGCGTGTGGGCCTACTTAGACCCAATAGCGGGTTTGGGCCTATATACACTGTTCCGGCTATGTAGGTTATCTAAGTCGCTCGAGGCGATGTTAGACTCTTTAAGGGGTCGTAGTGTATGCCGAGACACCAAAATTTGGTCAAATGACCAAAATACCCCCGAATGGTAAAATTACCATTTTACCCCTATCTGTCGAAATAACCATTATACCCCTAGAGGTAGGACGATCGATGATACGTATGACTGTGCCTATTGTATGCACGATATATAGGTATGACATGACATTCTGCATGGGGTTGGGGTCTGATATGGAGGCAGTTTTGTACTAGTGGCTATGCCACGTATTTTTGTATTTAATGGCTTCGCCACGTATTCTGATTCTGGTGGCTCTGCCACATATTCTGCTATTAGCAGCTATGCTGTGATATTGGTGTGTTTGTTAGGTAGGTTGATTTAATCCCTACATGGTGTGTTGGATGGTACGGGTGGTGAGTTGGATGGATTGGGTTGGGTTGAATATTTGCTTTGTTCTGTTTCTGTTTTGGCTTGGGCCCACACTGTTTTTGTATAGGGCTAAAAGTCCAGACTGCTTTATTACTGCATAGTGCTTCGGCCCAGACTGTTTTACATGTTCTAATTTCTGTGGTCTGCTAGGGGATTACACACTAAGTTTTCACAAACTCACCCCTCTTTTTTTAAACTATGCAGGTAATCCCTAGCTTTAGGCGATTTGGAGCCGTGAGGGACTCGGAGGTGGCCATGCAAACACTGTTTAGTTATTTTAGACTTAATCATTTTAAATTTGATAGTTGGGTTTATATTTGTAATAAGGCCTTTGGGACTTTAATTTTCATTTATTTGGGTTTTTAATTGTTGATTTTAAACTGCTAGAGTAGATAAATCGAGTTTTCAAAATAATAAATGTTTTCAAAATTTCACTCGTTTCTACTTTAAACATTCAAAGCTTCCGCAATTTGAAATAACCGAATACATTAAAGATCAACTCTTAAGCAAACGTTTTGATAAAATGATTTCGAACTTATAATAACAAAACTCACCGTTTATACTTATACAATTAAGAATTAAAAGGATTTTTAACTTAGTACTAATCTTTTATCGACAAGTTCAGTTTTTCAACGTAGCTTCTGTGTGACGCGCCAGATTCGGCCATAACGTCTGGGCGGGATTTGGGGTGTTAAAAAAATATATATTTTATTTTAGAATTTAACAGTAATAAGTTAATTGATATAATATTAAATTAATAAAAATGATTATTTTATGAAAGACTAAGGTTTAAAAAACCGTTAACTTTTTTTCAAAAAAATAATTAAACTCTTACTTTTTTTTACACCTGATTGAACATTTGATCTGCAAAAATACACTAAAGTAGTCTCTTTAACCATTAATTTTAACAGGTAATTATTTTTATTTTGGCCTTATTTTTTATGTGGTATATATTTTTATAAAAAAATTATCTTCTTTAAAATTTTTATTAAAAAGTATACAAAATTATAAAAGTAACTTTTTAAATTTATAAAATTATTAAAAACTCAAAAAATAAAAAATATATACAAAATACAAATACACATATTTCAAATAAACAACAAAAAGCAAAGTGGTCACAAAGATTCATCAAGCCACCAGATAGAGTCTTGACAATGAAGCAAGAATTATCTAACTTCACCCATTTTCTATATAGGTCCTTAAACAACTCACTGGGATAATGCATAAAAAAAAAAACAAAATTAGTAGCTAAATAAGGGATATAGCCCGATTTTAGTTTTTAATTAGGCATTTAGGTCGATTTTAACTTTAATTAGGGAAATAGACCGATTTTAGGAGAGAGAAAAGGAATGCGCATCCAGCTAGGCGCACTTTTTGCACAGATGACAGTAAAGCGTGCCTAATTAGATGCACTTTTCCTCAACAATAACTGCAACAGCTTTTTGACAGTTGCCGCGCCAAACGTTAAAAAATTTAAAACCTAACAGCAATTTTTTTAACTTATAAATACCCCCCAAATTTCATTTTTTTCATTCACATCCTTCTCTCAACTGTCTCCAGCTTTTTATTCAAAATTTATTTATTTTAATTATATCTTATTTTATTCGTTCGGATCAATTTCTCGAGAATGGATGCCTCTCTAGTCCTCTTTGACAACAACCATATTTTTGCCGCCCAATTAGCAATGGTAATTCATTATTTTTAAATTTTCTTTATTTTTAATTAATTATGTTAAATTGTTTTATAAATCTAAAATTTTTTTTATGTTATAAATAGGCATATGATCGTGTGCTGGAGGCATTCATACATAATATAGGGGAGCCTCCGTTCCCTGAAATTTGTAGGTACCTTTAAGAGGTTGGATTCTTGCATGCATCTCACAAACAAGGGGGCTGCATGTAACACCCATAACTCGTATCCGTCGCCGGAATGGGTTACGAGGTCTTACCAGACAAAACACAACTTATGAACAATCACATGCATACTTTTACTCACTCATAATCCAAATGAGTATTACTATAAATAAGTTAATCACTATACAATTCATATCATAATATATTATTATTATTATTTTAATCATATAATCGGATTCATACATCATATGCAATTAGCAAAGAACATAACATTTTATCACATGGTATATGCCCATATTATAAAAAATATATAATAGTTTAATCTATACTTACATACATGAAGCATAATAGGTATACACATTCAAGTATCTTTCATAAAAAAAAAAAAGTTCCATGCGGCACTTTTAAAAAGTAGCAACTTTAATTCCTTATAACTTATAAATATTACCTATTCCAAATACATACCAATATTGACATGTGTTTTCGGCACATAATAAAAATACGTAATTATATTAACAACTTAAACCAAAAATCAAATAACATGTAATGGTACATTTCCAAAGTGCCTATTTTCATGCACTCTAACCAACTTTACATGCAAACAAATATGCTTTGTAAAATCAAATACCCTATTCATTTGGTCACTTTTATAGCATTAGCTAAATATGTTCATACTTAATACATGCATTTCACTTAATGACCATTTTTTTACTAAACCAATTTCTATTATTCCATTAGCAAATATCACATAGCATAAATAATCAAATTTTCATACTAATTGTCGAATATCAATATTTCACTCAATAATGGTCATAATATATATACTATTAGTTCCTTTTTGCAAATTGACTAACAAAGTTATTTGGTCTATTTTCATACCATGAATTGTCCATGATAATATAAAATAAATAACCATTTTACAACTAACAAATAGCTAACATCAATAATTTCATATTAAACCAAAGGTTAAACATATAATATTTTAATGCACCCACATTCGGCTAAGCTTATATAAATACATATTAAACCAATACATCTCAAATCTATTTATAAACCAATGCCGAATCAAAATCTATCTTATGACCATTATAAACACCGCACATAATCAAACCAAACCACAAAGGTTATACTCAAATTCAATCCACCATCATTTACAGACAGCACATATAGACATTATACTTTAAATAGCACATAATAACTTAGCCATTTTCGCATGGCACTTTATATACATAACACATAATTAAACATATCCAAAAGATAGTTTAGCTTATACATGCCATAAGTTTTTAAGTTTAGCTTCTAAAGTACCGAAAATCATACGATAGTGTGGATGACTTTACCGATGATCCCCGAGCGCGTAACAACCTCCAAAATCTATAAAACAATTATAGAAACAAGCACACAAGTAAGCTAATTTAGCTTAGTAAGCCTTAAGCAAAATAAACATTTAATGTATACAAATATCTTATTTACTTGATAATTTCAAATAATTATTTCCACTTGTGTTAATCATTCACATATATTCACAACCTACAATTCCACACATATAAAATAAACTTTTTGTATTTTTTTATTTCTTACTTAATATAATCACCTTAGCCGAATATACATATTTACATTCTCAATATAACTTCAATTTCAATAACCAACTTGTTTAAACAATCGAATTCACATACACATTTATGAACATAATATTATTTCTCAATGTTAACCTTTCATCCATGAACATATACAAAGCCGAATACATTCCTCACATTAGCATATATTCCACATAACTTCACATATCCATTTTCATCACATATCAAGAATTTCAATTCACTTTGTTATCAAATGGATAACTATCACATACCTGATCATTTTAGCTATTTAAAAATTCGAATACTACTTCAGCACAAGTCTCGTGAGTGCAAACTTTTCATAATTCACCGGCAACAAGCCTGCTAAGTATAAACTTGAATTCACACCGGCACAAAGCCTGCTAGGCATATAGCTCGATTTCTATACACTGGCATTAAGCTTGCTAGGCACAAAGCCCGATTTCTATACACCAGCATTAAGCCTGCTAGGCACAAAGCCCGATTTCTATACACCGGCATTAAGCCTGCTAGGCACAAAGCCCGATTTCTATACACCAACACAAAGCTTGCTTAACTTAAAGCCCCAATATCAATTAAATAATAATAATAATCTCAATCACAACTTCACTTATAAGAAATTCAATTGTCACATATTATTCATACAACTTTTCAATATTATAACTTAGTCCAAATAAACTCAAATATACTAATTCCAACCATACTACATTCGGCTATCACCACATTTATCTGTATATTCTAAATTAGCATTTTAAACTAATTTTCATTCAAAACAAAGATGTTTAATTGCTTATAGACTTACCTCGGATATCAAAGAACGAAGTTTACCGGCTACTCGACTATTTTTGTCTTCCCCCGATCCAAGTCCGATTTCTTTTGTTCTTGATCTAAATCAATTCAAATTTAGCCATTCAATCATTCATTTCATTCAAATTAATTCATGCATTCATTTCATTCAAATTAATTCATGAACACATATTTAGGGCATTTTACAAATTAGCCCTCACATTTTCACAATTCGTCAATTTAATCCCCAATTTATAAAAACACCAAATACACCAAATTCACTAATTCCATGCTTGGCCAAGTATTCCTATAGCTTATTCAACCCACATGTTTCATTTATTTCATAAATTAGTCCTCTAAATTTTTCATTTTCACAATTTAGCCCAATAGCTCAAATTCATAAAAAATTTAAAGATAAAACATGTTTATCAAATACCTATCTTTCATAATTCATCCAAAAACATCATAAAACTCATGATATCAACAATGGCATCTCATGAAATAATCATCAAAATTAGAAATTGAAACATGGGCTTTAAAGATTTTGTAGCAACGATTACAAAAACGTAAAAATTATCAAAAACCAAGCTCAAACATACCTTAAATTAAGCTTGTATATGGCCGAATATCAAAAGCTTTCAACTTTGTTTTTCTTACTTAAGTTTCGGCTATTCTCAAGAAAGAATATGAACACTATTTCCTGCAAGCTTATTTTATGATTATTAAACACATGTTATTTGTTTACTTACCAAAATAACCTCACCAACTTAATATATAAAATGCTATTGCCGTCCAATTTATGGGCTATTTGCATCTTAAATAATTCATGTTAATAAAACACATGCAATTCGGCCCTTTACACATATGACTACCAAATTTTTATTTTACGCAATTAAGCCTTTTTTATTAAACCGGACACTCAAACGACTAAATTAAATCACGAAAATTTTACACATGCTAATTCACACATAATAAGCATAGAAAATAGTATTAAAAATTTTTTTTTGATTCGGATTCGTGGTCCTGAAACCACCGTTCCGATTAGGGTCTAAACTAGGCTGTTACACTACAAACTCAATCCCACATTAATTAGCGCATTGGTGGAAAGATGGATGCCTAAAATACACACTTTCCACCTTTCATGCAGCAAGTGTACAATCACACTCGAGGACGGAGCGGTACAGCACAGTCTGGTGATGGATGGGTCAATCATCACAGGATCAGCTGTGGTTTGGGGGAAGGTGGACCTCTACCTAGCAATGTTAGGGAAGGTCCCGAACAAGTTCTAAAGTGGTTGGATATCGATCAACTGGTTGGAGAAAAATTTTGATAAGCTTCCCGATGATGCAATGGAGGAGGTTATACAATACTACGTCTGAGCATTCATCATGAGGTTAATTGGGGGCATTTTAATGCCCGATAAAGCTAGAAATTTAGTGCACGTAAGGTGGCTTCTATATCTACTAGATCTCAGTGAATGAACAAAACTAAGTTGGAGATTTGTTGTGTTGTTGATGTTATACCGAGCTTTGTCTGGCAACGCAACTGGATAAGATGTCGATCATTAGTTGCTTGTTGTTGCTACAGCCATGGGCCTGGTGGCAAATACCGTTTCTATGTCCTAGAGTCACCGACCTATATACGTTCCCATTGGTGACAAGTAAACATTATTTATCAATAAATACGTAGTTTGTGCAATAAATGTTTTTATTTATTATATGTTTTGCCTAATATATCGTTTGTACATGAAAAACCATGGTTTGAATTATGTAGGACTACTCGACAAGTTGGAAGACGTTAGACTGTTATTTGATCAATGATCGAAAATCAAGGTTAATTTTCTATCATTTTTGAACCTATATTAATTACGCAATGATTCATTAAAAAAAATCAATACATAACGATATTTACAATTTATATTTTTTAGTTTAACTAGATGCCACATGCCGACCTCGAGATCATATCTTGCATCTCACCGAAAGTGTTGAACAACCGGGACATATGGGATACAAAGGTGTCATTGATAGTGTACGCGGCGATGGAAATGTATGAATCAAACCAGGTTCTATGGTAGTTCGAGTATAGGCAACAAATTCCACCTCCACCGTGAGATATGAATGAACTGTACAAGGTGGACATGCAAGGGAACAACGAAGAGGACTAGGCTGTGAAGCACAAGGAATACATCCAAGCTTAAGATCGTAGGATGGAATCTATACCTTCCTATGAACAACTTTTCTCGACGGACACGAAGACAGTTGATGATTACTTGACATGGTTCAGAGCCATCGACAAGTCGTATCTGCTACCACCGGAGGCAAAGTGTAGGCAAATTTAGCCGGAAAGGTAACGTCGATCACCACAATAGCGTAGGAGGGGACACGATCACATGACAAGTTCGTCATTGATTCAAGCATAAGATGCACCACATGTGGCTATGCAATATCCGAGTCAATTCCCTCAGCTTATTCCCCTTCAATTCACTAACCCCATGTATCTCTCACAAGCACCACTGTACTATAGACCACCACCGCATATGGCCGATTCTTTTGTTCCTAATGTTCATATTTTGAGGGGCCAACATCCTCCATATACTACCCTCCCATACCGATGTCGATTTCGAACGCCATATAAGGACAGATGCTGACTTATGCACCGCCATCAATGACAATACTGATGCAAATGCTTATGCATCAGTTGATGTCCGGGTCGATGCTAATGTACCTAGGATGTAGGACACCTTAAGGTTACATGCATATAGTGACTCAAACACAGCACACATCACTATTTTATCATGGTGGCTCATTGTCGCAACCATCAGACACAAGAGTGGTGAATACACAATGGTAGTCGAGGACAATACAACAATTGACAATGGAAGAAGATGATGATGCTACCGATCTCGAAGAAACGATTGCCTAGGAGGGCCATGCCAGGTACCTATTCAGGCGATGATGACGAAGAGGAGGAAGTCTACTAGTCCGTACTTTCGGTTACACCTTCGGAGGCACCTCCTGTTGAACCTCTAGTTGTATGCCTGGTTCCACGTAGAAATCCTCTACGTGACCGTCATCCACCGCCTTGCAGCACACATTCTCCCTAATTATGAGTGTGATGTATTTTTGGTTATAAATATTGTGATGTAAATAAAAATTGACATAAATAAAAAATAGTTAATTATTACAAAACAATCCTCTTAGGTGTTGTACATTGTTAATTATTACAATTAGTATAAAGTTTCTATTTGAGCAATACCTTTGTCTTTTCATGAGTTATGCGTAAGTTAACAATAAATAAGAAATTAAACAAAAGGAAATACACAAAGCATGCTAATGAATATGAAATTTGGTAGAAAGTAATGTTATCGATGCTAGGGCCCCAACATATCCCTATACAGAGAACATGTTGTATTCGTATGTCCTAGGTTTATACAATACTTGTATAATTTTTATTGATCGTGCCTCTCCTGAATATCCATATTGTTTCTTATCCAGGTGGAATTCGGGTGACCTTTTAGGACTTGACATTGGTGCTTGTTTGGCACCAACTCGAACGACGCATTGGACATAGACGGTTACATACTCTCATATGAAATGAGTGGGAATTTAAGACTCTACACACTATGAATGTGTTGTAGTCGGTAGATGTCATTGATGTAAAGTGCGTACTCAATCCGTATATTCCACCATGCGGCAATTACATGTGAGCATGGGAACTAAAATACTTGGAATCTCCCACAATCGTAGGTCTTTTCCATTAGGTTCACAAGATAAGATACACCCGACATTTTTTTATCGGGCCTAACGTGCTCCGTGACTCAAAAACTGAGGTTCTAACACGAGTGATACACTACATACATCATGTTTGCTCTTGCTGTACTTCACCAAATCTCTTACATCATGTTATCATAGAATGTATCGCCATCTGCTATCTGTCCAGCATACGCTGACGCCATCTTAGCAAACAATGTGGCCAGTCAAAAGAATGTCTCTTTGACAAATGATGTTACCGGTAAGTGATGCGTCCCTTTTAGTACCAAATTAATGCACTTGACCAAGTTTAACGTCAAGTGCCCGTATCGTAGACCCCTATCGTACGACTACGTCAAGAGTGCTTAATTTGATAGAATCGATGTTGGACAAGCTCATAACCTATCGATAAATAGTTATCGATTAGTGCAATAAAATAACCCTGTATTTGAATATTCGATATGCAGTGAAGACATAGTTGGAACTACAAACCCATGTTGATAACTAGATCTCACTCAGTGGAAGAAGAATATTTTTTGTAGTAGTTGGATTCCACATGTCGTATGTAGTACCGATGATGAGTGCATCCTAGAGGGATCCTTGACAATCAATCACCGAGAGTATTCCAAGTCCTCTATCTAATATGACACATATGTCGGGCTGTGGGCAAACGTGGCAGCATAACTCGATTAAGAAGAAATCTAAGTCATCTGTCATTTCTCCAAAAGTTATTGCGAACACTATAGGTAGAATCTTCATATTACTGTCTTGAGTAATGGCAAGCAATAGATGATGCTGATACCTTCCGTACAGCCAAGTGCCGTCAAATTGGATCATACGCTTGTAGTGCTAAAATGCCTCACTGCATTGCTTAAAGGTCCAAAAGAACCGACAGAATACTCTTTTCTAAGGACCAACTGATCGTTGTAGTACTTTAGGCGTATTTCGAGATCGATTACGGAACTTGGTACGTATCGATCCAATACCTGACACCATTGCCATAAATAGTTATACAAACCCTCCTACCCATAATGTAACTTCTCCATAGCTTTTTTTTTGTAACCTAGACTTTGTAGTATATTGGAGTGTACTGGTATTGGCTACGTATATTTGTAATCAGTACCGATATTTCAATCTAGGGACTGGCCTTCAGTATCGGTAGAATATTATCAACAATCATGTCTGAGTCTAGCCTTGGATGGTCTTGACTTACACCTGTCACAACACAAGTATGGAAACTGGGATATTGCTTTATCGTCTACATGCTGATTTTTTCTAGTAAGATGTCATGACTTTCCACTTACATCTCTGATTTTTTTTTGTGCACTTTCCTTCAAATTTCTCAAAACGAGACTTTGTGACGTAGTAGTTCACACCATTCTTGATATTGTACCGCTTCAGTGCAGCAAGAAAAACATCTTTGTTGAGGTATTCCATTCTAACTTCCAATACTCTCACATCACAATATGTACTTGCATGACCAGGTGTTCTGTGTAGAAGCCGCGAAAACTTTAAACCATCATTGACCGATAGGTCGATGTTCGTCATATGGGGTAGAGATTCATCTGGCTTGATTCGCATATCTAGATCCGAAGTATTGTTCGAGGCGTCATAATTGGACTTGCAAGGTTTCGGCTTCATTGTAATTAGATCCGGTTCGGAAAATAATATTACTTTTGAACCATCCGAACCGCACTGTCAAATTGGCTCAGGTTCTAACTTCTCCCTCTCGTTTGCGCCCACAGCCCATTCTTCTTCACTTGCATCCCCTTCCTTGTCTGCGCCTTCATTGTCATCTTCGAGCACGGTGCTGAAGGTACCTTCGCGGCCCTCTGTCGAAAAGAATAAATCATTAGTTCTCCTATAACCTACATGCCCATCAGAATATTCAACGGGTTGATGACCGATGTATATCGATGATCCCCCGGTATAACTGCTTCTGCCCCATAACATCAACCTAATCTCGAAGTTGAAATCGAATGCAATGATTGAATGTCAAGTTCGAGTGTCTAGATTTAGGTTATGCTGATACCTCAACTAATACTAACCCCTAAAGTTTATATCGATCCTGAAGACCGATGAGTGTCTACCTATAGATGTTTCAGGAACATCATAATAGCCATTTGAATGAGGCTAGAAAACCCACCGCACAACCTTGTAATAGGACTTTTTACTTCAGTTTCGGTATCTATATTCACCACGATAGTGGTCGAAAATGAGCCAGATCCATCAGCATTGGCAAACTTGACATATAACTCAATAACAATATTTCCACTTGAGATATACGATGATATGACTGTCTCGAGATCTGTCTCGCTAATCACATCGAATAGCTCATAGTTATAAGGGTCAATAGATGTAAGAAATCTACATTGTAACCTTGTAATTCTTCTCTGGGACGATTTCTAGACTTTCTTATTAATTTTGATCTGTAGCTCACGCATTTGAATTGTACTATTAAACGTAAATTCCACAGACTTCACTCCTACAAACACCATCCTGAACTCTGTATTACAAATTTGACCATTGAACAGATTTCACTTATAGACTTATTTCAATATCGATCACGATTTGGATGAATAAACGCAAAAAAATAAGTAGAGAGTTGTCCAAAAGAGTACACACAACTCCCACCCTTAATGCAAGGTTATTCTATTTGATATTAACTTGATGCGTGTCTTTGGTATGAAAATTACGCCCTTTTTATAAGAGAATTATGTAGGGTGAAAGAGAATAAGTGCTATGAATTTCGTTTATAAATGCACACAATCGTTGCATATTGTATGGTGCAAATACATGCTATGAACCACGTGTTCAGAAGTCATAATTTCATTGAGATTCGGTACTACATAACGTGCTCAACAGTTATAGGCAAAGGTTCTTTCACCCTCAGAATATAGGAAATTTGTTAGGGAAAGCTCGCCTAACTAAGGGAGGTTTCTCTAACAAATTTTCTATTCCCCAGGGAAGAAAAGCCTAACGCTTCAAATAATTTGGACGCTTTAAACACTTCAACACGTTTAGAATATGTTCTAGCACGCTTTTAAGGTTTTCTTTTGCAAACAGACCCTTCCCTGTGACTATAAAATGGCTCTCACATACAAAGTTTCATCATCCTTAAATCATATAATTTCTCTCCAATCCTTTCCATTTCTCCACTATATATCATTTTTCAATCTTAAAAATTTCAATCACTAAAAATATTTTGTTTACGTTCGAGGTATTCTTGAGTCGTCAATGATGCAATGTTGCTCTAAGCCATACACATTTCATATATCATACCTAGATGGGATCATTACCTCCAAAGTCTATACTAGGGAAGTTGATTATAGGGTGATTTTACTTTCTACAATCAAAGGTGGAAGTCGACATGGAGGTCTCAATTGACGGTCGTTATGCTGTAATGGATCGGGGTATAATGGAGGTACTAATTAAAGGTTGTTATGCAGCCATGAGCTCAATCTTTTTGAATGCCTAAAAATGATACCCTATAAATGTCATACAGAAGTTTGATGGCATATTCATACATAAAAACTCTAAGGTTTCCGCTATAATTGGTGTAATTGTTTCTCCATTTCCAGGCAACCCGTACCTTTAACCTTCCTTTTTATTCGAAGGTCGACACCGTCATAGACGCAATGGGACTTTTAGGCAGGGAGCAGCTGTTGCGGTGCAATAAAGGTGATGCTCCTTTCAGGGCAATGACTGTTGTCATTATTACACAACCCATTAATAACTGCAAGCACTGCCACGCCGACCTGAGTTTGACCTCTATTGTGCCGGAACATCCACTCTCCTCTTGAAAGTCCTCTTGTGTCCATTGTGGTGTTAGCCTTTAGACAAATATGAAACGTTCAAGATACCAACTACTTGGAAATACAGGAAAAATTTTGTTGATTACATTAGAAGTTCTCAGAGTTTTTTCATATGATTATGACATCAATCTTAAAATGGTATATATAGGGCATTGTTTGTAGGTATCTAAAACGCTTGAACTCCTGACCGCGTAACAACCGTCACCGAGCCCTCAGTTATACTCGAACTTGTAACTACATCACAGCAAGACCTCCATTTGGAATTTGACCTCTAATTGTATAAAGCACTATCGCCCCCAAAACCTGATTTCCCTAGGATGGGTTTCTTAGGTGATAGTCTTAGCCTGCCATGACATATGAAATGTATATATGCTGAGGCACATTATCACATCCCCAACCCCTCAAAACTACCTAAGAACTTCTGTTGTTTTAGCAAAAATCCTTGAACCCTTTTGATTTACCCTAAACCTTAAAAAACCCTAAACTATTACATTGATAAAATAAAAACCCTAACCTAAAAATAAAAAACCCTAACCCTAGAGAGAGAAACGAAAAGTGCGTCCAGTTGGACACGCTTTGGTGCCATCTGTGTAGAAAGCGCACCCAGCTGGACGCACTTTTCGTTTCTCTCTCCTAAAACTGGCCTACTTCCCTAATTAAAGTTAAAACCGGCCTATAGCCCTTATTTAGCCAAAATTAGTAGCATATGAACTAGTCATTTATTAACTTAAAACAATGGAACAAAATATGAAAAAATGGAAATCAAATGTCAAAATAAACTTAGCTAAGAGCTAGAAATGAAAATTAAGAAAAGAGCCAAGAAGAGAAAATAAACACGATATGAAATATCATAACGGGGAAAGAGCGTGTTGTATCGACTAAGAGAGGATTGAGGGATTGAATTTTTGATGGTTCATACGAGGGAATATTTATATATATTAGTAATTCTTATATTTTTATTTTTTAAATTAAAATATTTTAATATTTTTAGAAAACTTATATAGTTTTTTTAGAGTTTTTAATAATTTTTACAAAATTTTAAATATTTTTAATTTTTTACAAATTTTTTATTATTTTAAAAAGAATTAAAAAAACTCATAAATGTCATGTGGTACGATTTCACATGATACATGGTGAAATCGACAAGGCATAATGACTTATTTGGTTCTTAAACTTTACAAAAAAAAATTATTTTAGTTATATATTGAAATTTTTGTCTTTTTAGCCTTTAAACTTACGTTTTTTGTCAAATTACCTCAAAATGAATGGCAAAATAAATGTTTTTTAACTTTATTGATATGATATGCACGTGGATTGTCATGTGGACAATACATATTATTTTTTTAGTTTAAAAATTCAAAAAAAAATCACTAAGATTATTTAAAATTTATTTTTAAAATTTAAAAATTAATTAAATGCTAATGTGTCATCTACGTGGCAATTCACATGTATGCCATGTAAGAAAAATTAACAGACGTTAATTTTTTCATTCATTTTGAGGTGACTTGACAAAAAAATACAAATTTAAAAGTAAAAAAGAACGAAAAATTAATTAAGAGCCAAAATAACTTTCTTTTAAAAAAATTAAAAAACCAAAAAAATTATTATCGCAATTGAAAGAAAAAAAACCATCTAGTTAAATGGGCTACTTGGGTGTATTTTCTAAATCAATAGTTGAATTGGAAACATTTCCATACAAGGTTTAATTTTTCAAAAAGGTTTAAACATTTCCATTTTTTTAATTTTTAAAATCAATGTATTTATATTTTCAAAAATGCTAATTTGTTGAAAACTGTGACTTCACTTAAGTTTTTGTAAACCTGGTTCTGATACCACTAAATGACACCCCGAACTCGGTCGAGACAATCTAACCCGAATTCTGAATGTCACATTAGCCATCAAAGTGACTCTCCATTTAAAACTTTATGAACCACACCAACCAACCATACACACTACACATTTGTAGAATATTTCATATAGAAAATTAGACCTAAGTGCATACTTTTCTAAATTAATCATTTCATTCACACAGTCAGAAGGTATAAGATGTACCTTAATACTCGACGTTGTCTCTTAGCTGCAAAAATTTGTTAATTCATTTAATTATCATCACATTGATCAAGTTATAAAACCATCCAAACAAGCAATAAAGCAAGGAATTATAATGTTTGAAAATCCCAAAGTTAAACAGTCTGTAATGTTCGTTTACAACCCGTTGAAAATTTTATTTAGAATTTCTATGTTTAATTCTAGTACTAAACCCATGGAACGACCCACATTGCCTTAACTTTAGAAATTAAAAGCTCAACACACATACTCTAAAAAAATGTCTTGCGATGGATCATCGATTTGCCACTCTCTTCGCTAGATCATCGATTTGCCACTCTCTTCGCTAACCCGTGAACTATTTATCTACAAGGTAAAGTAAGGAGTGTGAGCTTGGAGAAGTTGAGTGAGTACACATGCATATAAGACAAATATACACACCAGACATGTTAGGATTTAAACATACTTTAAAAATTCACATATAACACCAATTACATACTCAACATAGTGATATATTGGCAATTTGTGAATATGATATATAGTCAAATTGTATACTCATTAGATAAACGGATCTCCAAAACACAGCATATGACTCATAAAGTTGTAAGATATCTCCATATAAGCGTAACACGTATGCTCACACTCTCGAAGCATACCATGCTATCTACGGTGAATGGAGCTATGCTCGACATTCCCTTATCTCTCCAATGCTATCTCCGAGCCACAATGTCCAATACATAATAAAAAGGGTGAATACTCACAATCCTATGGCATGGTAATGATATCCAACAGTTTCAAGTGTTCACATTGCCAACATATCTAATTAATCACATTTTATCACACAATATAATTGGCTCGCACTACTGTTGAACTCGCACTTAACATTTCACAATAATATAATTTTACACTAATCAAAACTCGCAATATCTTAAGTCTCATAATTCACTTACGGGTTCGTGCATACATAAATGTGCATTATCAATAAAATTCATATGTTATAAAAATCCATATTATAATATTTATTTATTTTTCGTTCGCGAGCATTACAAAACCATATACAAATATATATTACATATATATACATACCTATTTAGTGACCTTTGTCACGTCAAGTTTAGCATACATTAAAAATCTCATATACATTTATATATATTAGATAAAACAAAACCTATAAACATATATATTAAAACCCACACATAAAATATATATAGCCTCACTCATATATATTATATATATGAAACCAAAGCACACGCATATATATATATATATATATATGTATTTTACCAACCCCATATATGTATTGTTGAAACCAATTTTTAAAAGCGAGAGTTTTTGAAAACGGGGTCAACCATTTTTAATAAAACAAAAATGAGAGCCGCCACCAACCTTTTTAGGTGTGATTGGATCACCTTATAAAATGTTTTGGTCTACGAAAAATTGAGAAAATGGGTTCGGGAGTCGGTTCCGTACGAAGAAGGATTAGCGCCCTCGCAACGCCCAAAAATTGGTACCAAATTGAATAGTTTTTTATCTTAATGTCAAAAATTTGAAAGGATTTAAAGATAGGATTCTTTTTTTTAAAACCGTAGTAATTTGGGTTGAAAATCGAGATTCTTTTGCTCCGAAAGAATATAAACATCACATCCAGCATGATAGGACACGATATTCTTAAACTCTCGTAACTGAAATCATCTCGTGATTTACAAAATCTATTTAGAAGGATACTTTAGGCATTTAGACAAACGGGAAATCGCAACCTAGCATATTAGGGCACTATTTCCCGAATTCCTAAATACGAAAAACATTGCCTCATTGTTTTTTTTTTTAAATTCTTTTGGATTAAATGAAATATAATTTTTTTTTAAAACAATGATGCATTTAACATATTACAAGATATCAATACTAAATAATATAAACTACATGATACATACTTTAACATTTCATGCAAAATACAACATAGAAAACGATGAATATAAAAATATAAATTACATAATATATGTACAATAATATTTCATGCAAATATAACTAAAAATAAAAACATAAATAATCAATTTTCATGCAAATATATATAAAAACAATAAATAACATAAAAATAACAAATAACTTATGCGATTAAAATTAACATGCTAAAACAATACTAAATAAATACAAAAAAAAAATACGAAAATAAATCAACAAATTATGAACATATATAAAATGAGTAAAAAAAAGATAAAAACTAAATACAATTAAAAATAAACGAGGTAAAAAAAATATTTAAAACAACATAAAAATAATAAAGGATAATTTTTTTAAAAATGGTTAATATATAGTTTATTAATAAAAATATACTATATGATATAATAACTTAATATATATATTTATAAAAATAATAATATGTTAAATGGGAACAAAACTTTATAGTAAACTTTAGAATATTACATAACATACTAAATATTGAATGATAATATATAAAAATATAATATTTAATAATAATTTACAATTTTTAAAATTATACATAATATAATAAGTAATATATAATAAAATAAAAATAATATAATAAATAATATAGAATAAAAATAATATAATAAATAATATATAATAAAATATAAATAATATATAATATATAATAAAATATAAATAATATAATAAATAATACATAAAAATACAAAATAGTATCCTATAAATAGATTTTCTTTTTTTATAAATAAGGTTTAAAATAAAATAAATAATATACAAAGTATTTAAAATAAATAAATTATAAAAAAATAATAAATATATACATATATAAAAGGATTAAAATTAAATTTAAATAAAACTCTAGGGTTAATTTCAAAAATAAAAAAATAAATTTCGGGCCAAACTGAAACGCGCGTTAAAATCGAGGGACTCACTGGGCAATTAGCCCTAATCCCAAAAAACGACGTCGTTTCCGAAATAAGCCCTATAATGGCAGCTAGGACTAAATTGAAATAAAAAGAAAAGGTTAGGGCTAAATTAAAATAAAATAGAATTTTAATTGAACGAAATTATAAATTCTGAAAATGCGGGAAGACTAATTGGGGAATTAGCCCTTTAAGCAAAAACACGCGGATCCTTCCCGGGTCACGGGTCAACGCGCGGATCCTCTACCTTGAAACAACGTCGTTTTGTGTTTATTGAATTAAGCCAAAACGGCGTCGTTTTAGTAAGGCTATATAAGTCTAATTTTAGCCTAAAATTCATTTTAGAATCTGTTAAAAAAAAATTTAGAAAGCTTTCAAAAAAGGGGTCTGCCCTCTGAGCTCCGGCTCCGATTTGGCTGAGTTTCGGTCATCGGGCTCCACGCGCCCACGCTTCGTTGCTGATTCCGCTGTATATGGCGGCCGGAAGCTAAAAAGCTTCGATTTTGAGTGCGAATCAGAAGGTAAGCTTCCCTTCTTTTCTTTTTACGTAATATTTGATGCAAATATAAAAAGCAAATTACAAATTCCTTCAAATGTTTCTATTTCGAATGAAAACGAAAAATAAAAGCATATAGAAATAAAAAAATCACCTTTAAAAAATTGTAACTTTATTGCTTGAATATGTATTTTCTTTTATTTCTCTCTGTGCAAAAAAAAAAAAAGTAGTCCCGATTACAATGGTTTGCTTCTGTTTTATAGCCTAAATACATAGATAGAAAGAAAAATATTCTAATTTCTTGCCATATTTGCTATCTTTTGTCGTCCTTTTTTTCCTCTTTTGCAGGTTAATCGCAGAGATCTCGACGTCGATCGGATCGGGGCACCGATTGTGGCGTGAGACCTGGCCTGGTGTCGGGTGCTGTGGCACGAACCCTTGCTTGCGGCACCTAGGGTTTCAGAAACCCTAGGTCTTTCTGAAACAAACAACAAATTGGGCCTCTTAGGGCCTGGGGTTGTTATTGGGTTATGAGTAGTGCCTGGGTTTGGGTGTAAAGGGGTTTCGGGTAATGTTAGTTTTGGGTCTGCTGTAATAGGTATTTAGGTCACGGGTGTTTGTAATTTTGGGCCTTATTTTGGGTTGTAAATGGACTGTTAAAAAAAACTTTATTGTTTTTTCTTTTATTTTTTGTTTATTTCCCATTTGCATAGCCCGGGCAAATTTGGGTGCCTACAGCTGCCCCTCTTTGCTTATTGCTGTGTAACAGGAATAGAGCAAAGACTATAAAAGAACCAATTTGCCCGGGCTTGTCGAGTCTTGAGTTTTTGATCCTCGTCTTCCTTAAAAGTATCTTGACAACTTCAATCTGCTTCACTGCAACTTCAGGAAGGCAATATCTACTATCTTTAGCTTGCTCCACCGCAACCTCAGGGATGCCATGCTGATATCTTCGATATGTTCCTTGCAAAACCCAAGGATGCCAGATCTTCAATCTTCAGTCTACTCCCTTGCTACATCAGGAAAATTAGACTACAATCTTCTGCCGACTCCCTTGCTACCTCAAGAAGATAAGGCTAGTGGCTAAAATCTGCTTCCCTGCTACTTTGGAAAGATAAGATTTGGCCACATCAATTTGTCTCACTGCTATCTCGAGGAGACAAAATCTTCATTTTTCTAGTCTACTCCCTTGCTACGTCAGGAAAATTAGACTATAATTTTTAGCCAACTCCTTTGCTACCTCAGAAAGATAAGGCTAATGGCTAAAAGCTGCTTCCCTGCTATTTTGGAAAGATAAGATTTGGCCACATCAATCTGTCTCACTGCTATCTCGAGGAGACAAAATCTTCATTTTTCTAGTCTACTCCCTTGCTACGTCAGGAAAATTAGACTATAATTTTTAGCCAACTCCTTTGCTACCTCAGAAAGATAAGGCTAATGGGTAAAATCTGCTTCCCTACTACTTCAGAAAGATAAGATTTACCAACATCGATCTGCCTCGCTACTGTCTCGAGGAGACAAGATCTGAAATCACTGATGTTGCTATACCGCCTTCTGGGGACAAGTCCTGTAGAATCAGTTTTATATGCTTATGATTTAGGATGCTATGATCAGAATGAATCAAATGCTCCTAGCCAAATGTGTTATGAATGTCGTGAATACAAAATGTCACGAGGATGATTCCTATTTAAGGTAACATCATCTATTGTTTATTCAGAGCCTCATCTTTGTTCTTCTCAAAGTATGCTCTGAACTTTCTCCATCAACTTGGTCTTGTCATTTCATTCCCCGAATGTTACGACCTACTGGAGATGTTTATGACATGATCCTCTCTTAGGATCAATATCGTCTAAATCATCCAATCACCATCTAAACTGAAAAAATTTCCATTTTCTTGAATACCTTCGACCCTTACTCATGGGAATTCTTTAAACAATTTTCTTGTTTCAGTTTGTTGTATTATCCAGAAATTTCCAGAGCAATATGCAAAACTTCTTTTGTGAAGATATTTTAATTCATCAATCATTATTTCAATGCAACACGCTTTATGAATAATGGAAGACAAATAAATTAATCCTGAGGATAATTAGATTTGAATAAATTATCGGAAGAAATACAAAAAGATTAATATGAGAACATATTTTTGAAAAGAAAAAGAATCCAAACATAACAAATAGGACAAAAACCAGGTGCCCTAGATATTGCAGCTTAAACTTCTATATACAAATTCCATGAAGACTACTTTGAGCTTAACATGTGTTTAGAAGATTCAAAGTACTGTGTTGATGCCCCGGCATGTAACATACTTAGCTTCTTATCAAACCAGGTATAGCAGGGTCACTGCATGCCCTTTAAAATTTGAGCTGCCCTTTTGGGTTTTCAATTCAAAACTCTTTTGGTCTCAAAGTGCCATTTACGGGTTTTCACCTTGGCCTCTCCAATTTTTTTTTTTGAAATAAAAGTCTCAAAGCGCCTTTTGCGGGTTTTCACCTTGGCTTCTCCTTCCTTTCAGGCAGAATACCTCTTAACAAAATCCGAATACACAGGATTGGGTAAATTCTTCCTATCTATTTCGGCCAAAATCAGTGCACCACCAGAGAAGGCTTTCTTCACCACATATGGTCCTTCCCAATTCGGCATCCATTTTCCTCTAAAATCTTTTTGTATGGGAAGGATCTTTTTCAGTACAAGGTCCCCTTCATGAAATTCTCTAGGACGAACTTTTTTGTCATAAGCTCGCATCATTCGCTTTTGATACATTTGACCATGACGAATGGCCCTCAGCCTCTTTTCTTCAATCAAGTTCAATTGATCATACCGCGATTGAATCCATTCTGCTTCATCCAATTTTATTTCTGACAAAATTCGAAGAGAAGGTATTTCCACTTCAATGGGTAGAACTGCCTCCATCCCATAAACTAACGAGAAAGGAGTTGCCCCAGTAGAGGTTCTGACAGACGTTCGATAAGCAAAGAGTGCAAATGGCAACTTCTCATGCCAATCTCTGTAAGTCTCAGTCATCTTCCCCACTATCTTCTTGATGTTTTTATTGGCCGCCTCCACTGCCCCATTCATTTTTGGGCGATACAGAGACGAGTTGTGATGTTTGATCTTGAATTGGCTGTAGACTTCTGCTATCGTGCTGTTATTCAAGTTCAGTGCATTGTTTGATATGATCCTCTCAGGCATTCTATACCGATAAATAATCTCCTTCTTCAAGAACCGACTAACTGCTGACTTAGTAACACTAGCATATGAAGCAGCCTCTACCCATTTTGTGAAATAGTCAATAACCACAAAAATAAAACGATGCCCGTTAGAAGCTTTCGGTGAGATTGGCCCAATAACATCCATGCCCCACATAGAAAAAGGCCATGGAGACATCATAACATGCAAAAGTGACAGTGCTACATGAATCTTATCCCCATAGATCTGGCATTTATGACACCTCTTGGCATAATTGATGCAATCTCCTTCCATAGTAGACCAATAGTATCCAAACCTCATTATTTGTCTAGCCATGGTAAAACTATTTGCGTGGGTTCCACAAACTCCTTCATGCACCTCTTCCACAATTTTTCTAGCTTCCACAGCGTCAACACATCTCAAGAGTACCTAATCTTTCCTTCTTTTATATAGGATATCCCCATCCAAAACATAGTCACAAGCTAACCTTCTTAACGTTCTTTTGTCATTCTCCGTTGCCTGTTCAGGGTATTCACGATTTCTCACATATCGCAATATATCTTGATACCAAGGGTAGTCATCCTTTTCCTCTTCTTCGATGTTACAACAGTGAGCGGGAATTTCAAAAATACTCATCTGGATAGGCTTCATATCCTCTTCTCTATTTACTTTAATCATGGAAGCCAAGGTTGCCAGAGTATCTGCCATTTGGTTTTCATCCCGTGGGAGATAAGTGAAAGTGATGTCATCAAACTCCTCAATTAGCCCCAAAACTATCTTTCGATAATTAATCAATTTGGGGTCTCTTGTCTCCTATTCTCCCTTGAGTTGGTAGATCACTAATACAAAATCTCCATATACTTCCAGTGTTCTAATTTTACGCTCTATGGCCGCACGAATTCCCATGATGCAAGCCACATACTCAACCATATTGTTGGTACAGTCAAAATCTAGTTTGCATGTGAATGGATAATGATCTTCATTTGGGGATACCAAGACTGCCCCAATTCCATTTCCCACAGCATTTGATGCTTCGTTAAAATTTAACTTCCACGGATGCTCTCCAGTAGTTGTCATATACATTATCTCTTCATTGGGAAAGTCAAAACTCAATGGTTCATAATCCTCTAGAACTCTGCTAGCCAGAAATTCTACTATTGCACTTCCTTTTATAGCCTTTTGACTCACGTAGACTATATCAAACTCAGAAAGCAATATCTGCCACCTTGCCATTCTTCCATTTAAAGTCGTTGACTCCATCATGTACTTTAATGGGTCAAGTTTTAAAATCAGCCAAGTTGTATGATATAGCATGTATTGTCTCAATCTTCTAGTTGTCCAAATCAAGGCGCAACACAACTTCTCAATGGGAGAATATCTCATTTCACACTCAGTAAATTTCTTACTGAGGTAATATATCGCCTTCTCCTTTCTTCCTAACTCGTTATGTTGACCAAGCATACATCCCATAGAATTACTGAACACTGATAAGTAAATTATCAATGGTCTATCCGGTCTGGGTGGAGAAAGTACTGGAGTATTTGACAGATATTGCTTGACTTTATCAAAAGCATTCTGGCATTCCTCATCCCAAATACCTTGGTTGTGTTTCCTAAGAAGGCGAAATATAGGATCGCATTTCTCAGTCAGTTGCGAAATAAACCGAGCAATGTAATTTAACCTTCCAAGAAAACCTCGAACTTCCTTCTGAGTACGTGGTGGAAACAATTCTTGTATGGCTCTGACTTTGTCTGAGTCAACCTCTATTCCCTTTTCACTGACTACAAAGCCCAATAGTTTTCCCGACCTAGCTCCAAAAGTACACTTTGCCGGATTAAGCTTCAACTGAAATTTCCTCAATCTCAGGAACAATTTCTTCAGGACTTCAATATGTTCCTTCTCTGCTTGCGATTTGGCAATCATATCATTGACGTACACCTCAATTTCTTTGTGCATCATATCATGGAATAGTGTTACCATAACCCTTTGGTATGTTGCCCCTGCATTCTTTAACCCAAATGGCATTACCTTATAGCAAAAGGTACCCCACAATATTATGAATGTGGTTTTATCCATGTCTTTAAGATGCATCTTTATTTGATTGTACCCTGAGAAGCCATCTATAAAGGAAAACAACGAGTATCCTGTCGTATTATCCACTAAAATATCAATGTGCAGTAGAGGAAAATTATCCTTTAGGCTAGCTTTGTTCAAATCTCTATTATCAACACACATTCGTACCTTCCCATCCTTCTTTAGGGACAGGTACAATGTTAGCTACCCATTTTGAGTACTTAACCTCTTGTAGAAACCCAGCATCAAACTGCTTCTTGACTTTATCTTTTATTTTTAGCACAACATCAGGCCTCATCCTTCACAACTTCTACTGGACTGGCTTACAATCCTCTCTTATGGAAAGGCGATGTACTACAATGTCAGTATTCAACCCTGGCATATCTCGATACGACCATGCAAAGATATCTCTGAATTCCTGTAGTAGCTCAACAAGATCTTGCCTGGTTTCCTTGGTTATGTACGTCCCGATTTTCATTTCTTTCCCTTCCTCCAATGTTACATTTTCTATTGCCTCTTTCTCATGGGGCAAAATTTGCTTCTCTTCCTGCTTTACCATTCTTAATAAATCTGGAGACACGTCACAATCCCTGTCATCTTCAAAATCTTGAGGTTCCTTTAAACACATGTTTTGCTCAAAAGAGAATTCAGGATTCGTAGCATCATTGCTCACGTCATTAATATCTAGGGACCTGTGGGGACACCAAAGAATGTACAAAGAACGAACGAATTTAAGAATGACTATTCATATGTTATGAATGGAATGAAAAATTTTGAAAGGGATTAAGAGGTTAAAAGAATATTTATTGGTAAAAGAATGAAAGAATATTTGCTCGAATTGATAATAAAGATGTGTTTTATTGAAACAAAATTTCTGGACATGAGCCTATTTCACAAATGAAATCTTATTGCTCATAGGCTTTAAAGCAACAAGAGTGTTCTGAGAATTACTCTGCAAAATCTTTAAAAACTACAGAAAGGTCTTCTGCTGTCCAATTGTTTAAAGAGCTTCTCGATCCGTAAGGGCGAATGCCCTCAAGGTTCCTTTGTCCATTCTCTTCATCATGTATGGCATTAACGTGATGACTTCCATTTTCAAGCAACCCCTTCTTAAGGTGAATTATTCTTCCTGATACAAAGGTCTGGGATATAGGAGAGAACGTCATCAATTCCCACTCAACTTCTGTTTTGTCCAAATGCGCCCTTTTTCTTTATTGACGCTTTTCTGTCTCCTTCCTTCTCTGTCCGTGATCTGGCCTAAAATCTAGGCCAAAACGATTTCTTTTCTCCCTAAGTTCAGGGACTCGGATTCCTCCTTGGAGATATTTTCCCAATCCTTTTCCAGGCATGACTCCTTTCCCCACCATCATCTGTAAACCCATTCTTATGGTCTTGGATATCTTAGGTACCGGTATCTCATTGCCCTCTGAAATGAATGTTGCATTGACAAATTCCAAGGAACGAAAAGAACATTTAATGGACTCTTCGTTTGCCTCCACATAGGGTGTGTCACTGGTAACTGCTGCTAAGATGTCTTCTTCTGCATTTATGGTCACCATCCGTCCTTCCGTTACTAACTTCAATTTTTGGTGCAAAGACGAGGGCACTGCTCCCGCCAAATGTATCCAAGGCCTCCCCAACAAGAAATTATAAGAGGGCTTGATGTCCATCACTAGAAAGTCCACCTCATAGGTGTTTGGCCCGATCATCAAAGAGATGTCAATCCTTCCTAGCACCCTTCTCTCCGTGCCATCAAATGCTCTCACTACATTATGGCATGTTTTCATGTAAGAACTGTCTATAAGTAATCTGTTCAATGTGGACAATGGCAGAACATTCAAAGCTGACCTATTATCGATGAGCACACTAGGCAATGTATATCCTTTGCAACGAGCAGTGATGTACAAAACCTTGTTGATCCCATGCCACCAGGTGGGATTTCATCATCATTGAAATAGATGAAATTGTCAGCACTTATGTTACTAACCAGACGATCCAACTTATTAACGGATATGTCATTAGTAACATAAGTTTCATTAAGCACTTTCATCAATGCCTCGCGATGTACTTCTGAACTTAAAAGCAATGCTAACACTGATATGCGAGCCGGTTGTTTATGCAACTACTCAACCACGCTATACTCACTGTGTTTCAGGAATTTTAGAAGCTCTTTAGCCTCTTCTTCCTTCACTGGTTCGTTGATGAGTACCTCAGCCCCTTTTTCCTTCTTGATGTTTAAGGCTTTTGCTTTCGTGGGCTCAACCCTGACATCTCCTGCGTCGTATACTTCCCACACGTGTATAAAGACCTTCACCTTGGACTTCCTTAGAAGCACTAGCTATATCTTCTCCTTCAGGCATCATCACGTTACAGTTATAATGCCAGGGTACCCTATTGTTATCCTTGTAAGGAAAGGCAATAGGTTTCTGGATCACAACCTTTGGTATCATTTGTGCTTTGCCCTCGTTACTTTTCGGTCTAGCAATGATTATTCTTGGGTAATTGACCTTTGGATTTATCAAATCTCCTTCCGTCGCACATACATTTCTTTCATTTAAGCCATCTTCATAGAATTCCAGTTCTTTGTTATCCATAAGGCTTTGCACCAAAACCCTAAACTCATCACAGTCCTGGATTTCGTGCCCTTTTGTACCATGAAACTCATAGTAGTTCCTTATCTTTTCACAACCTCATTGTGATTTTGAAACAATTACCCCTCTTTCTACCATCTCCTTCCATACTCATCTTAAAGGAGTCTTTACCTCTTCTAAGTCAGTTTTAACCCTTCTCATGTCTTCACCTACCGCGTTTACCCTGCCATCTGCATGATTGGGTAGTGGGTTCTCCTTATTAGGCTTATCATCAAACTTTACAATGCCTATCTTGATAAATCTTTCAACCAATCTCTTAAAGGTAGTATAATTTTCTATAGAATAACCCGTTATCCCTGCATGGTACTCATATTGAGCATTTGTATCATACCATTTGGGGTATGGAGGTTGCATTGGCTTCAAGTAAAATGGAGCTACCACATGTGCATCAAATAGACTCTGATACAGTTCCCTATACGTCACTAGAATAGGCATAAACTGATCCTTTTCAGATTTTTGCCTTGTACCAGATTCGTGCCTTTGCGAAACCTGCTGCCTATCAGCGGTTGCCCTTGGTTGACTGATAGTAATGGCCTTCTATTTATAAGTACTCACGTTGTTCACCTCATTATCTTTTCCTCTTGGAGCTTACCTTTTGGTTTCCCCTACTTCAATCTTGCCACCCCTTATGGCATTTTCAATCATCTCTCCAGCCATGACTATATCAGCAAAACTTTTAGTGTATTCCTAATCATATGGGTAATGAATCGGGCCTTCGAAGTATTGATGAAGAGCATTGTAGTTTCTTTTTCAAGGAGTGGTGGCTGAACTTGCATGGTAACTTCCCTCCATCTTTGCACATACTGCCTGAAGCTTTCATTTGGCTTCTTCTCCATATTTTGCAGCATGATTCTATCTGGTGTCATGTCCGTTACATGACTGTATTGTTTCATGAAAGCCTGCGCAATGTCTCTCCAAGAATTGATTCTAGCACGGCTCAATTGATTGTACCACCTAGCTGCTGCCCCAACCAAACTATCCTGGAAATAATAGATCAACAGTTGATCATTGTTTACATAGTCGGTCATCCGCCTACAAAACATGGTGATATTGGCCTCAGGGCAACTGGTCCCATTGTACTTCTCAAATTCTGGCATCTTGAACTTATGAGGAAACACCAAATCTGGGACCAAGCTCAAGTCTTTGGCATCAATTCTTTGATGACTGTCGGCATTTTCCAAGGCCTTAAATTTTTCTTCTAACCATCTGCAACGCTCTTCCAATTGCCTTGAGGATTCAATCCTTATTATTTCTTTCTCAGCCATATCTAGATCGGGGATGATTGGGTTGGTAGGGTTATCTCCTGGGTTGGATCTCGAGCCAGCTTGAAAGTTCATGGGTATTCCAGCGTTAACTTGCCCTTGCTGAGGCCTAATTGTAACAGACGGCCTTCGAAGAGGCGCCTCAGTTTGTGCTTGCGCATAGGGTAGGGTAAAACCCGAAGGTTAATCCTCATTATCCTCTCCAGTGATAGTCATAGGGGCCTTTCCTTTATCCGTTGCTCCCTTCAGCAGTTGAGCCATTTCAGCCATCATATTTCTCAAGGCTTCCAACATCCGATCTTTCATCTCTTGTTGGATTTTCGCCAATTGCTCTTGCAATTGATCTTGCATCTCTCTCTGGATCTACTCAAGTCTTTGATCCATGTTCTTTGTCTTAGCGCGTGTACCGTAAGGATGTGTAGCTTCTAGGTTTTTCTTCTCTCACACACTCTCTTTTTGTAGTAATTTTAACTAATTAGGGTCTTTCTATAAATTTGAATGCATATGATGCGATGAGATGCAAATGCATGAATGCAAAAAGATATTGATTCTGATCTAGTTTCTTTTAGAAAACGTTATTTAAGAAACAAAAATCTTTACACAAAATGGATTACAAATACGCTTTCGCCCTTAGGCCTAGAGTTTTAACCCTATCAAATAACAAAGCTAACTCTCGACCTCTATCTGACACTAACTCATACTTTGCACTCAATACATTAGCTTGCGCTGCCAGGTCTTGCAAATGATCAGCAACCTCTCGAATTTAGACTATGGCTTCTCCCATGAGGTAGTCCCTATCTCTGATTTGATCCTGAGAATGGTGAATCTCTCTCTTCCAATGTCCTTCTCTTGCCTCAAGCTGCTCAATACGGAGTTAATAGTTCTACAACGCTGCTTTGAACCCTCCAATCGTGTGCTTCATTTCCTCGATCTTGTTCAAACTAGTCTTTAACTCGACCGTAGAGTTACGACTTCGGTGAAGATGAAGGGACTATCTGAGTTCAGTCACTTTAGCTTTCAATCCCTGATTCTCTTTCTGACTCTTTACCAAGCTTCTCTCTAGGGCTTAATTCTGTGCCTGCATTTCTTGAAGCTTCTTCTCCCAATGCTCAGCTTTAGCTCTTTCTTCTTGAACTTCTTGTTGCCACTACTCTGAAGACTTCCCCAATCCAGCTCTTTTCATTGATAGTTGTATCCTCTTGTATTGCGTCTTTAAATCATTTTGGTCTTCCTCAATCTTCCTCTTTTCCTTTCTTACTTTCTCGACCTCAATTTTCTGAATGTCGACGTCTAAGCTTAAGTACATCTTCTCTTCCTCCAGCTTCTCTATCTTTTTCCTGAGCTCCAAACTCTTTCTTTCAAACTCTTACTTTATGACTTCTAACTCTGATGGAACCACTCATAAACTCTCCTCTATTGATCGAGTAGCCCCCAAACTCGGCCTAGGGATGTTATCATTGATTCTCTTGCTAAACCATCCTTCGTATTCAAGAGTTATTGTCGGCCCTTCAGTCAGAATCTTCACACAACAAGTTTTCTTCCAAGCCTTGGAAATTTCTCGCATCTTTTTCTTATAATGATCCCCCTTATATGAGAAATCACTCTGAGCTAACCCTTGTGTTACCGGTATAAACTGCCCCGCTTTGTATTGCCTTAGGACAAGTAATGGTACATAACCAACAACTCCCCAAATTCCAGGAAGAGGTACCCAATCAAAGCTTCCGCAACGATAAAGGACTTCATTAGGAGCCATCCAAGGGGCTTTCCACATAACGTATTCCTCTCAGAGATTCAGAAGTATTTCCATCCACCTTTCCTCTATAATGTCGTCCCTCCTCGGCGTAGTTGCTGCTTCCTTTAAGGGAGAATAATCCTCAAAGAACACTCGGCAAGGAACCTTATCAACCTTCCAAAAGTGACTGTGGAACCATACTAACAATAGCTGTGCGTATCCAATGAATCTACCTTCACCGGCTCTCCGACATGCACTCAAGGATCTGAACGTCTCAGCTAGGATTGCAGGCACATGTGTGTTCTGTTTACCAAGTCGATCGAATAAATTCGCAATTGCCTCATCTATGTGCCCCATAGCTTTGGGGAAAATCACCAAACCATAAATACTTAAGGCCAAGACATCAACCCTCTTCCTCACATCTGGGTGTGCCAATATCAGATCTCTCAAATTTGCCTACGGAATGCATTTACCATCGCCCTTTTGTTGGATTCGAGTTGTAGTCCACTGTTCACTCATCCTCGTGATCATCATTAATTTCTTCACGAAAGTTGGGAGATTAGCAGCCCTAACATAAGCTTTGTTACCTTGAATTCTTAGACAGGGAAGCAATGTCGTATACTCCTCCAAAGTAGATACTAAGTCTACCTCTCCAAATGTAAAACAACTATAAGCAGGGTTCCAAAACTGTACCATAGCTCGAAACAGATGCTTATCCACCTTGATGTCTAGCAGATAGGGAAGATCTCCATAATTCTGGTAGAACAGCTGCTTAGCCTTGTCATCCCATTGAGCCCAAATGTCCTTCAACTCCTGAAACCCATTCTATGTCGAACTGATGTGAGTGTAGTCCCACAACTCCGACGTATATCCCTCGGTGACACTATCTCCCTTCTCCAACTGGGTTTTCTCTGACCACGCATAGACGGAAGCATTGTCCTCCACTTTATCAAGATATTCGTTCTTCATTACAAAACTTTCTAATTTAGAAAATGAACCGTGAATCGACACCTTTAAATGTTGAATGACATGCAATGATAACAAAATAAAATAGGTCAGTGTCATATATAAAAGATATAATAAACAAGCACTTATAAAGGTAGCTACTAAAGGTTATCACCGTACTACCTAGGGCAAGCACTTAAAGTTCACTATATGTGGTTCGGTTCTAAAGCAAGGGTACCTGAACCAGCAGATTCATCGATCCTCACCCATTATAGGCTCATATGGACCAAGTTCGGTTCAGGGGGACACATTTCCCTATGGCCATGCGGAGATGAAAATCTCACGAAGACATAGGTACGGATATATCCCGAAAGCAATCCACTAGCCCATGCGGAGGTGAAAACCTCACGAAAGCGTAGCTTCTTACTCCCACTTAAGGGTGCGACCACAACGGTCATGCAAATGCAATGTGTGCGAAAATAAAATAACAAGCATATGTAGCGAACACATGTGAAAATATCGATATTTTTTAAAATTTTCCAAACTTCCGACATTAAGACAAAAAATTATCAATTTCGGCTTGACTCTCTTATTTTCCCCAGTGGAGTCGCCAAGCTGTTGAAACCATTTTTTAAAAGCGAGAGTTTTTGAACTATTTTTAATAAAACAAAAATGAGAGCCGCCACCAACCTTTTTAGGTGTGATTGGATCACCTTATAAAACGTTTTGGTCTACGAAAAATTGAGAAAACAGGTTCGGGATTCGGTTACGTATGAGGAAGGATTAGCACCCTCGCAACGCCCAAAAATTGGTACCAAATTAAATAGTTTTTTGTCTTAATGTCAAAAATTTGAAAGGATTTAAAGATAGGATTCTTTTTTTTTAAAACCGTAGTAATTTGGGTTGAAAATCGAGATTCTTTTGCTCCGAAAGAATACAAACATCACATCCAGCATGATAGGACACGATATTCTTAAACTCTCGTAACTGAAATCTTCTCGTGATTTACAAAATCTATTTAGAAGGATACTTTAGGCATTTAGACAAACGGGAAATCGCAACCCAGCATGTTAGGGCACTATTTCCCGAATTCTTAAATATGAAAAACATTGCCTCATTGTTTTTTTTTTTAAATTCTTTTGGATTAAATGAAATATAATTTTTTTTAAAACAATGATGCATTTAACATATTACAAGATATCAATACTAAATAATATAAACTACATGATACATACTTTAACATTTCATGCAAAATACACCATAGAAAACGATGAATATAAAAATATAAATTACATAATATATATACAATAATATTTCATGCAAATATAACTAAAAATAACTACATAAATAATCAATTTTCATGCAAATATATATAAAAACAATAAATAACATAAAAATAACAAATAACTTATGCGATTAAAATTAACATGCTAAAACAATACTAAATAAATACAAAAAAAAAATACGAAAATAAATCAACAAATTATGAACATATATAAAATGAGTAAAAAAAAGATAAAAACTAAATACAATTAAAAATAAACGAGGTAAAAAAAATATTTAAAACAACATAAAAATAATAAAGGAGAATTTTTTAAAAAATGGTTAATATATAGTTTATTAATAAAAATATACTATATGATATAATAACTTAATATATATTTATAAAAATAATAATATGTTAAATGGGAAAAAAACTTTATAGTAAACTTTAGAATATTACATAACATACTAAATATTGAATGATAATATATAAAAATATAATATTTAATAATAATTTACAATTTTTAAAATTATACATAATATAATAAGTAATATATAATAAAGTAAAAATAATATAATAAATAATATAGAATAAAAATAATATAATAAATAATATATAATAAAATATAAATAAAATATAATATATAATAAAATATAAATAATATAATAAATAATACATAAAAATAACAAAATAGTATACTATAAGTAGATTTTCTTTTTTTATAAATAAGGTTTAAAATAAAATAAATAATATACAAAGTATTTAAAATAAATAAATTATAAAAAATAATATATATATATATATATATATATAAAGGATTAAAATTAAATTTAAAAAAACTCTAGGGTTAATTTCAAAAATAAAAAAATGAATTTCGGGCCCAACTGAAATGCGCGTTAAAATCGAGGGACTCACTGGGCAATTAGCCCTAATCCCAAAAAACGACGTCGTTCCCGAAATAAGCCCTATAAAGGCAGCTAGGACTAAATTGAAACAAAAATAAAAGGTTAGGGCTAAGTTAAAATAAAATAGAATTTTAATTGAACGAAATTATAAATTCTGAAAATGCGAGAGGACCAATTGGGGAATTAGCCCTTTAAACAAAAACACGCGGATCCTTCCCGGGTCACGGGTCAACGCGCGGATCCTCTACCTTGAAACGACGTCGTTTTGTGTTTATTGAATTAAGCCAAAACGGCGTCGTTTTAGTAAGGCTATATAAGTCTAATTTTAGCCTAAAATTCATTTTAGAATTTGTTAAAAAAAAAATTAGAAAGCTCTTAAAAAAGGGGTCTGCCCTCTGAGCTCCGGCTCCGATTTGGCCAAGTTCTGGTCATCGGGCTCCACGCGCCCATGTGCCCACGCGCCGTCGCTGATTCCGCTGTATATGGCGGTCGGAAGCTGAAAAGCTTCGATTTTGAGTGCGAATCAGAAGGTAAGCTTCCCTTCTTTTCTTTTTACGTAATATTTGATGCAAATATAAAAAGCAAATTACAAATTCCTTCAAATGTTTCTATTTCGAATGAAAATGAAAAATAAAATCATATAGAAATAAAAAAAAATCACCTTTAAAAAACTATAACTTTATTGCTTGAATCTGTATTTTCTTTTATTTCTCTCTGTGTAAAAAAAAGTCGTCCCGATTACAATGGTTTGCTTCTGTTTTATAGCCTAAATACATAGATAGAAAGAAAAATATTCCAATTTCTTGCCATATTTGCTATCTTCTGTCGTCCTTCTTTCCTCTTTTGCAGGTTAATCGCGAAGATCTCGGCGTCGATCGTATCGGGGCGCCGATTGCGGCGCGAGACCTGGCTTGGTGTCGGGTGCTGTGGCACGAACCCTTGCTTGCGGCGCCTAGGGTTTCAGAAACCATAGGTCTTTCTGAAACAAACAACAAATTGGGCCTCTTAGGGCCTGGGGTTGTTATTGGGTTATGAGTAGTGCCTGGGTTAGGGTGTAAAGGGGTTTCGGGTAATGTTAGTTTTGGGTCTGCTGTAATAGGTATTTGGGCCACCGGTGTTTGTAATTTTGGGCCTTATTTTGGGTTGTAAATGGACTGTTAAAAAAAAAACTTTATTGTTTTTTCTTTTATTTTTTTGTTTATTTCCCATTTGCATAGCCCGGGCAAAATTGGGTGCCTACATGTATTATATAAACTAAAACCCACTAAATGTGAAACATATTAGATGTGTTCATGGGCCGGGCTCAACTAAAAATTTAAGTCTATTTATTAGGAACTTGGTCTGAAAAATGGGCCTAAAATTTTGCCTAAGCCCGACCCGGATAAAAATACTAAAACTCGAGCACGACCCGACCAGCCCGTATTAATTTTTTATATTATTTTTATATAATTTTGAAATATATATAATACATCAGAAATACTAAAAACATCAAAATAAATATTTCCCAACAAATTGAAAATAAATTGTAAAAAATATGTTGACTTAAATAACACTATGATAAATGCAACTTAACATGCAAATGCCTCTAAAATAATAACAAAATTAACAAATGCCTTTAAAATAATAACAAAATTAATAATAAAATAAGTTTTATACAATATCCAAACAATAACAACAAAATATTAGCAACGTAATAGTAAAAAAGTAGCAAAATAGGAAGAAAACAACAAGAAAATAACATTAAAAAAAAGAGCAGATTTTTTTATCCTTTAGTGAATTCGGGTCGAGCTTGGCCCGGGCCAAAAATACCTTACCCGAAGCCTGGCCCGTTTTTATACGAGCCTTATTTTTTTTTCCAAGCCGGTTTTTCGAGCATATATTTTTACTTAAATCCTCCCACATTTCAGGCGGGCCTTCAGATCGAGTGGCCTGACCTATTATCAGGTCTAACACATATGTATAACACCAAAATCCATTAATATATATACTATATACAGTAGAACCATGCATATGTATATTATATTATATATATAACACCAAAACCCATTAATATATATACTATATATAAAATAAAACCCACATATATATATATATATATATATTATAAGTTCATGCATTTTGTACCATAAAATTGCACAGTGTATATACTCAATGATTCAACAAAATTGTAAGGATTTGTATAAGGAAGAAGTCAAGGTTTGCATACCATAAGTGGGGGTTCGCAAGCCATACTTCGACTCTCTAGATTTCTCAATTCATGCTAAAACACGACATACAAATGCACTCATCTATAGCTCACCACAACTTGTCAAATTAGACAACTTTTCGCTTGCCTTTATCATGGTTTGTTGAGGCTTCACCAACGTTTCCAACTTCACACAAAAATATACATATTACTAAGCATTCAAAAACAGTCTAACTTATCTCTTTGTGTTCATACAACGGCTCTCTAGTCACATATACTTATTTGGCTTTTTTCATACAACGGCTCTCCAGTCACACATACTTATTCGGCTTATTTCATACAATCTATTTCGCTTAATTTCTTCTTTTTAACTTAATTAAATCCTTAATTTCTACCTCATAACCCCCTAACTTGTGCCTAATTATATATCTAGGCCGATAATTGAACTCAATTTTACTGGACACTATTTTTCTCTAAAAACCACCATTCATCCTCATTCTCAAAAGAAAACCATTTAATTTATACAATTACTTAAAGATTTTGATAAATTGAATTTGTAAACCTTTTAATCTCGTTAAAATATACTAAAAATCATTATAAAAATATCTCTTAGCTCTTTATTATGAGATTCACCATTTTTATGCAAAATATATCTTTAAAATAATAAATCTTTAATTTTCTTGCTTAGATCTATGAAAATTCAAATTAAAAATACCTAATAAAAATTTAAAACATAAGATAACAATAGATTTACCTTTAACTCGAAAAGTCCAGGAATTTGCACCATTGAGCAAAAACGAGCTAAGTTTAAGTGAGAAATTAGGGAAGAAAGAATGATCTTCGTACAAAATTAAAAGAATAGAGAGTGTAATTTGGATGCCAAGAAAATATAAAAGATACTTTTTAAAAAGAATTGGATTATTTACCCTCTAAATCCTCTCCTATTGCTTCCTTGTTCTAATAACTCTCTTTTTAATAATTAGTCTTAGTTTACACATTTAACCTCTACTTTAACCATTATTCTAAATTAGTCTCTATTAATTTTTACTAATGCCCCAATTATTGATATCATTATTATTATTGTTACTGTTATTAACTAATTATTTATTTTATCCTATTTTAATTTTTATGACACAAAACTTGATTTTTCTCTCGAGCCCACAATCTAATGTCTATTTTTACGAATCCAATTTTCGAGATATGATATTAAATCTCAACTAATTTATCCATAATATATACATTATCTAAATATAAAATTTCAAATTCAAATTTCGAAAGGAAGCATTAAGAATTTTGGTATGCCAATAAGTAGATATGAAAACAGTAAAAAACAATATGTGATAAGTTTTAATTAATTTATTATAATATGAAAAAGAATCAATACTAATATTATAATATTAATTTATTAATATTAATTATGGTAATATCGAATATTTTCCAGACTTTTAACATATTCGTGTTTTTCTTTAATAAGTATAAGTAATTGAATTTAAGGAAAATATAAGTTGCAATCCAGCGTAGCACCCAATCCTCTCCATGCCACGTTGATCGACCGATTTACTGTATTACAATGCCTTTTTGGGGGATGGCCATAAATTTTCTGGATCGACTGATTTTGTGACATTTTTCTGGCTCGTTCGATTTACTGACATTTTTCTCCAAAATTCTCGAAGCAATAATAATTGACATTTACAGCGCTAGACTGGGCCTAGTATATAAATTACAGCAGATGGCACCGTCCTTTTTCATTTTTCTCTAGCTCGCTCGCGCAGATGCCATGACTAGCTCCTCCGGTCATTCACGCAAGGTTTCTATTTTTTTTCTAAAAGGATTTTTATGTTATCTATTTGCCCTAGTTGAGGTTGCGTCCGCCAATTTGTTTGATTTATTTTCTTTTTTGTTTCTCTATTTGCTTGATTTTTTTTTTACTCGTTTTGTTTGGAGTATGCTTTTCGTAGGCTTTAAGCAAGATCGCATGTAATAGACTCCAGAAAGAATTAGTGGAATGGCAAGTTAATCCACCCACTGGATTCAAGCATAAAGTCACTGATAATCTCCAAAGGTTTTTTTCCTTTTTGTTTGCTATTTTAATTAACTTTTTCTGGATAATTCTGTTAATGGAGGGATTTTAGTCTGTAAATTTTTGGATTTTTATTTTTGATGGAAAGATGGATAATCGAAGTCAACGGAGCCCCTGGAACGATTTATACTAATGAAACTTATCAGCTTCAGGTTGATTTTCCTGAACATTATCCTATGGAGGCACCCCAGGTACCTCATTTACTTTCCATTTCCTTATTGTTTTGTTCTGAGTAAACTGTGGAATTGAAGATTTATGAATGGAGATTGTGGTATTCTTTTGTTGATTGAGCAGGTGATTTTCATTCCTCCTGCGCCATTACATCCTCACATTTATAGCAATGGGCATATTTGTTTAGGTATTTTATAGGGTTTGTTTTTCCGTTAATCATTGCTGGACTCGGTGATTTGTTTAGGATAATTTGTTGTTTTACTTGTATCTAACTACAATTATCTTGAACAGGTAGTCCTTTTTAATCTTACTGCTTGGGGTATATATGATGTTTACAGCTGATGGAGAATGTTTATTTGAGAAGTTTGCAGAACGTGATATGATTATTTGTAATCATTAGTGTACTGGTTCTTTTTTTGACATATCGCTTTGAGTTCCCTGACACCCTCTCTCCTTTATGTATACATTGTTTCCAGTCATGTGGTATTTGTAAATTACAATTCAAATTGTCATGATAAATTTCGATAAATGACATCTGCATAAATGGGAGGTCATTTAATGTTCCATTGGTATTGCATATGATTAGCACTTTCCTTGGATGTAAGACTAACTACGCAATCGACATAGCATCTTATATCATTGTTCATAGTAGTTCTTGAGCCATCTATTTATATTGGAACTATTCACTTATGGTGTTATGTTGCCATTTCCATCATTCATTTTTCTAGTCAAGCTGTGAGCCTGAGAGTATATTGAGGTTTGCTCAGAAATGTCTAGTATATTATATTGCTAGACTGATATAGGATAAGTTTCTCCCCATGTTTTTCTTTCAGAGGTTACTTGCTAAAGAGTTTATGAGTTTTTTTGTTGCTGTCCTATGCTTGGAGATGCTCTGTTCTAGCATATTACAAGTTATGGAAGATGTCTAAGAGAGGTTGCTTGGTCACCTAATGGAAATATTAAGTAGGAGAAAAATGTGTACTGGAAGGTGTCTAACAGAGGCTGGTCATCTTTTGCATTTAATGCGACTAACTGTTTAGCGAAGTACTTGTTTTGAGCAGTTTACTCATCATAGCCATGAATGAGTCTCGACCATCTAGAATGTTGTATGTATCACACAAGAGAGTAAAATATGGTCCGTCCTAAAAGTTTGTCTTTCGTGTCTGTGGGCTTTACATGATCCTCAAGGTGTTGATGATTAGGTAAAGCGTCATGAAGACTTTGAATATGGCACTCTGGTGTGAACTGTTCTTTCTTTAGGTGTTGATTAATTGCAACCTTCCTGGCCATTAAGAAATCTATTTTGCATTGTTTTGTTAGCGTTGTCTAGGCGTGCTTGCGCCCTGGCACTAGACAACAAAAGCGCCTTAGACCTCTTTGAGTGAACCTCATTTGGGTGCACCTAGGCAATCTTTTTTGTAAGGCAATAGGTGCAAAAAAGAAAGGCCTACTTGATTGAAGTTCTCTTTAAAATAATTTTTTTCTCAATTATTCATTAGATGTACCTTTACTAGCAATAAAGAGAGTGTATCAAACCCTCTACTTCTTAGTATTTGAAAATCAAACAGAAAACCTTGAACATAAGGAAATCTTGCATATTGAACCAAAATAACTACATATGTCAATCATCTTTTAGAGAAATTAGTCCACATTCACACACATACTGTGCTTTACTTTCACTTGGATTTTTTTTTTTCTTTTTTGCAACTTGTCCCTGAGTCCATGTAAGCACTGTGAGTGCACCTTGTGTCCTTGACAATACTGGTTTTTGTGCATCAATTTATATTTTATTTAGCAAGTCTCCTTGATGATTGTGCTTCATGCACATGTGGCTTCTCATTTGTAGAGTTTCTGTTGAGTTCACGAATATTTGTTTTGTTGGTTAGCTATACCAGGATAGCATGACCCATAACAATTTTCAGCAAATATGTGTGATGAAAAACGTGTCATTGAGCTATTTTTCTGGTATGCATTTTAGTCCAAATAGGTTGAGGAAGCAAATAAATCATTAAAAGAGTTAAAACAATTAGTCACACGAAGTTCTTGGATAATGTAGAGCAACAGGAAAAGCTGCTTGATCATTAGTATCCATTTTGCACTTCTCTTTGTGATATGCATGTGGTCTATTATTTAGCTACCCAGCATTCAAAATCTTGCATTGATCCTATTTTGCAGATATTCTGTATGATAGCTGGTCCCCAGCCATGACTGTAAGTTCTATCTGCATCAGCATTCTCTCCATGTTATCAAGCTCAACTGCCAAGGTTTGTTGGAATTATTAGCAATTTGACCGTTTGTTTTGTTCCCTAAGATCTGGCCTTATATGTTCAAAGCTGGAATACTGAATTCACTCTCTAATTATGCAGCAAAGGCCGGCTGATAACGATCGATATGTTAAGAACTGTCGCAATGGCAGGTCTCCCAAGGAGACGAGATGGTGGTTCCATGACGATAAAGTATAATAATATGAACCTATTATCTATAATCTGTGTATAAAAACTGAGGTTACAGGGATAGATAATCGTTTACATTTGTCATGCTGTGTATGAAATTATGAATTAAACGTAGATTTATTTTGAATTTTGTTACCTAATGCAAGAAGCAGACTGAACAATATAAACCTTTCTTTTCTTCTAATCCAGTTATGCACACACTTTGTTGTTTGTTTTCTCTCTTCTTTAGTTATTTTGTAGTTGTTGACCATTTTGCATTTGGTCACCAACATTTTAAGGGAAACAATTTAACATTCGCTTTGGATGTTCTTTTTGGAAGCTACTGTAGATGAGATTTTACATGTTTAGTAGGTACTCGGTTTTTATATAAATTGTTACGGAAGGGAAGAGTATATTTGTACTTGTGTATTAACTTACACACTTCCTTAACTTTTTTTTTTATGACATTTTAACAGTTTAGTTGTTAAATTTATCGTATTTGTCATACATGTAAAATTCTAAATTGATTCGATATATTTTTCATATCGATTTAAAATATTATTTACTAATATATATATTTAATGGTTATAAGTATTTTCCATAAAACAAAAAGATAAATATTAAAATTCTATATGAACTTTGAACCAATGTGTGATTTGATACGTGAAGTTTGATTAAAATACCATTTCAAACTATAACTTGCATATATACATATGAAGCCAAAACGTCTATTTATATGTCACTTATAATCTATCCCAAAATGATAAAAAATTTACTCGTTAAATAAATAGTGTGAGCTTCGAGTTGGTTTCCAATTGATTGCAAAACTTTTGATTATCTATAAGAAATCAAACAAAGTAAAAATAAGCAAACATGGTGCCTACAAAATCATAATATAATCTAAGAAAAATCACACACATATATATATATATATATATATACAATTTGATAACACGACATTCCTATGCAATATCACAGACCAACAAGGTTAGCTTATTCACATCGGAATCATAAATCCTAATTCATGCTTATATACCAAATACAATACAAGCATACATAATACATATCCATACCTTTGTCATTGAATCAATTATCATTTCCATTTCGTTTGTCCTGTTTCCACCTGATGAACTATAGCAAAATAGTGTTGGATACACGAGATAAAATGCTCACATGAGCTGTAAATGTAAATGCTCACATGAGCTATGTAAATGGGTCTGATCACACAAGTTGTGGGTCGAGATAATAACATTATACGATGTTGCTGACACGAGTTGTGAAGAATCCACAACAAATGTAGGACTTTAGCCATCAATAAGACATCCAAGACAAACACCCGAAAAGATAATAACCCTAATGATATGTCATTCGTATCCTAGTCTTTGACTGAATTCATATAGGTCTCATTTATGTCCATACCTTCCAGTCATTTAAACATCAACATACTAGCATGAACAGAATTATATTCAATTCCTTTTACAATCACCAACACCAATTATACAATTCCTTACATTTTGGTCCGTCCAATATTCAAGATTATTGCACAAAGAAATTCAATCATAATCATACATAACATATTAAATCATAAAAGGCAACAATTAAATTAGTTTATACACCATACAAACTTGCCTAAATTGAATCAACATCAAACACAACACCAAGGACTATTCAATAATTTTTCCTTTTCTGCTTGTCTACCGGTTGATCCATTTCTTGATCTATAATATAATTTAATTCAATTGTCAACTTCAACTACCTTATAATGTCAAAATACATGCACATGACCCTTAAGTAATATTTTACACTATTACCTTAAAATTTTACCTTTTATTCAATTTAGTCTCTAAAACTAAAACTTACATATTTTCACAATTAGACCAAAAAAATTAGTGTCGAATTCAATATAGTCCCTTAATAGCCCCCAAGTAACTATATTTCACAAGAATTCCTTGTTAAATTCAACATTTTATCACTTGAGTCCCTAAACTCAAAACTAACTAAAATTACTTTACAAAATAGTCCTATTTAACAACCAAACTCATAAATCTATCATTTAACCACATAAAAATTTACAAATAATTAATGGCAAGTCCCAAAACCTTTAACAATTTTACGAAATAATCCTCGGGTTAACTGGATTAAGTTACAACGATCACAAAAACATAAAATTTACTAAAAACGAAATCAAATTTGACTTACATGCAAGGAAGAAATTGAACCGAACACTCCAAGCTTCATTTAAATGATTTTTCAGTCCAAAGATGATAGGATGAAGAAGCTGATAATTTTAGTTTATTTTGTTTATGTTAAAACATTTGCCTAATTATCAAGCTATCCTTAAATTAAACTTTTAATTTCATTAACCATTAGCCCCTAACCATCCGTTATTATTTCTTATGGTCTAATTACCATATAAAGCCATCCAATCATGTTTATTTAGTCATTTAGCACTTTTAATTTAATAGTAATTAAATTTTTTTAATTTTTACGATTTAGTCCTTTTTACTTAATTAACCAACCAAACATCAAAACCACTGAACCAAACTTTACTACGACATTCTATTAGACTTGAAAATATTAAATAATAATATTGAATAATAATATTTACTGACTTAGTGATCAAAATTGTGGTCCCGAAACCACCATTTTTGACACCATTAAAAAATGGGTTGTTATAGGAGTGTTGGCAAGCTGTGAAATGAATTTTATGATATATCCAGAATACAATGGATATTGGATTGGTTTTTGAGTAGGAAGATAATTAGTGCATGGTTAGATATTGTGATTCAGACTATGTTGGTGATCTGGACAAACGACGATCAACTACTAGTTATGTATTTACCTTAACAAAGGCAACAGTTAATTGGAAGTCTACTTTACAGTCAATAGTTGCTTTATCTTCTATAGAAGTGGAGTATATGACAATCGCAGAGGTTGTAAAAAAGGCAATTTAGCTTCAAGGGTTGCTTAGTGAATTGGAAATTAAGAAGAAGTATGTCAAAGTACATTATGATAGTCAAAGTGCTATTCAATTATCAAGAATCAAGTTTATCATGCAAGGACGAAGCACATTAATGTCCAATATCATTTTGTACGAGAGGTTCTGGAAGATGGTGGAGTAAAGATCTAGAAAATTTCAACCTGTGAGAGTCTTGTCGATATGATAACTAAGGTTGTGACTGCGATCAAGTTCCAACTATGTTTGGACTTGATCAATGTTAAAACTTGAAGGTTGAAATTTGAAGACACTATCAAATGTTGTTATGCAAGGATATTGAATATGTGAAAATTTGCTAAGGTGAAGATTTGTTGAAATAACACAATCCCACATCTGAAATATACAAGGCTGTAGAGTGTTTGTAAATCATCTCAAAATTTGTCATTTTCTTCATAAGGCAAAATTTCCCTCTTCTAATTTGTAATTTTTCACTTATATCTTTTGTAAGGAAATATATTTGTTAGTGTTCGAGGATGTAGGCGTAATTTACCGAACCTCGTTAAATTTCTAGTGTTCTTTATTGTTTTTATTCATCTTTTAATATTTTATAGGGTACAGTTATAGTGATATATTGTGCTATTAAATTACATTGTAGTAAGATTCTATCTTGAAAGTTTAGTTTTAAGCGATATCGTTTGTAACCCCTTCAATCTTTTTTGGGATTTAAACCTTTGTGATTTACACATGGATCAAAAATATTGGGTATACTGCTCTATGGTAATTTAAGTTTATTAACATACAAATTTATACATCTTATAAAAGCTTGATCTAAGATTCCTTTGGCAGGTGTCCCTGTGTGGCTATTAAGTAGATTCGATTTAGAAATTACGAAAATTTTTACCAAGTTAATTCTTAGGAGTGTTCCCAATGTTGTTATAAATGTTTATGATTGTTATGTACAAGAGAAACCGTATGCTTGCTAATGCCCGTTTTAATGATTTGTTTTATATCATTGAATCATTGTCATGAAGGCATGTTGGATGACGAAGGGAAGGTGGGTGTGAAAATCCGTTGGCCTGAGGCCAAAATGTGCCTCGGGTCAAATTCCATTTTCATTTCATAGAACCGATCCCACTTATTGCCAAAGTGGTTCATCCACTCCTGTTGCGTAGTGTAATGAGGTAAATATCGCTTCACCTTGATCCCAGCTTCATCACAGTATCTCAGAATCTGACGGTTCTGGTTGTTCAGGTACTCTAAGCTCTGGGTTTCCTCCCCATTATCAAAGGCTGACCTTAGCAATGCCACCAGGTAAAACACACCCTCATCCGGTGTCACCACGGAGCTCCTATTGTCCCATCTGCACCATGCCAGCGCAAATGCGGTAAAGTATTTTTTGCATGCAAAAAAAAAAAAAAAAACATGTCATGTTCTGTGGAATGGAAATGGCAGTTGAGAATGATGGTTTTGAAGGAATCAAAAGGACCCAGGGTTCAGGAGGGTGATTACGTTATGATGAAGTAGATATGCATTAATATGTATATGCATTAGATTACGGTGATGATGAAGTAGATATGCATTAATATGTATATGCAATGCATGAACACAACAATTAGCATGCATGCATGGGGGCATGAGAAGATAACATTTGCATGTTTCATGCATGGGCATGGAATGATTGGTTGGTGTAAAAAGGGCATCTATACTTGTTCGTGTTCATTGGATAGATGAGAATTGGGCCACTTGTTTTATTCCCCAAAATGCCCTTGAAGACTCCATTATCGAACTCAGCAATCTTTGAGCTGGGTATAAAAAGGTTTAGCCATGGATGAGGGACCTCCCACAAACCCTTGGACCGGAGCTTCAACTCAGCCTTGTGAACCCGGTCCAAGAAATCCACATACAAAAGGTCAGTCGTAAACACTGATGTCGATATAAAATTTAATTTCTTCAACAGAAACTCTACTTCCTGCGTATATAAAAAAAAACCTATCATCAATCTGACCAAACAATTGTTTTGTCCGTATAACTTCGATTCTAACCATAATTTTAAGTGGAAGAGAAGATTAGTTAATAGTGAACAATTTGGTGATGGAATCATGGCCGGCTTAGATTTGATAATATTTAATGTAATAATATAATTATAAAGTAGTGTTCCTTTAGGATTTTACGAGCATAATAGATCACACATGATTTTCCCTGTTTTCTTGCATATGTTTGCATTAGACCTTTTTAACTAGATTTATTATAATCTCTAGCATTAAATTTTCAATGAACTATTGTGATAGGTAAATCCAAACAATTTCTAGAAGTTTTTGGTCAATTGATCATTATCTTAGATTGGTTGGCATCTATATTTGTTGCCAACGCCGGAGCATATGATTTGAACGTATTGAAGTATATTTATATTCTTATTTAAAAATTAAAAAAAATTATAAATAATTTTAAATTTTATATAAAAAATACACGAAACAATTTCCCACCATTCTAATTTGTTTTCACATATTTCATACTTTTAATTTATTAAATTTAATTAATTAATAGTAACTTTCGATGATTTCTTTTAATATCGTAAAAACAATACATCGTCATTAAAATAGATTACTAAACACTAATTTGCTATTCAAAAGAATACTTTTACATCAATTTTATTTATTTGAGATTTATAAAATTTTGGATAATAATGGTAAGGACCACTTTTTGGACCACGTTGAAGTTATATTTAAAAAAGATATTGACAATAATGCAAAACAATGATGTTGTCGAAGGTTCTATAAGTTGCAATTAGAAAACCGTTTTTGCTGATAGTATATAAATTCATATGTTGTAACTGAATTATATGAAGCCACTAGCTAATCTTTATATCTGCTTTTTAAGGTTTTTCAACTAAAATGTTTACTATGAGTAAGAGTTTTATTATTCTATTAAAAAATAAATTAATTATTCTACATTAAATAAGATTAAAGAATAAATTAATTCTTTTGTTAAAAATTTTATCTATTTCTGCTATTAAAAGTTGGTTATTGTACATCAATATAAGGTACATGTGGTACATCACATGTCGTTGTTTGGTTATTCCTTCAACCATGCCAGTTTTTAACAGTACAAGTGGATAAAATTTTTAACAGAAATGACTAATTTACTCTTTAATCTAATGTACAAAGATTAATTTACCCATTTTTTAAGTAAAAAGGACCAAATATAATCTAACAACTTTCATTTCAATCTACTTTTACCATAAATAATATATTAGAGTAAACTCCATATAATATAAGCTAGTTGTCTAAACACAGCTTTATTAGGTAAGAGAAGAAACATAAAGAATCCTTGTTGATTAGTCCTATATATAAACATTTTTTTTTAAATTTTTACCTACTTTTTGAATTAAGTAATAATTAATTAAGGTTTTTGTTTTTGATCGAATATAATTAATTAAGGTTGAGTTGATACTTGGTATTGTTGTAATTAATAATAGCTAATGCACAAATCAGCATCATTGACGACAGATTGAGAGGATTAGGCTACCTAGTACTCAAAGCAATAAATGGATACATAATATACCTGGTCAATGGTTTGAGCAGTAGATTCATGGTAGTTCTTGGCGATTTCCAAGCAATACAAGACACCACCAGTGGGAAAAACAGTGGAGATTTTAACAGGGTTTTGAGGGGAAAACAAAGATGATCTCCAATTGCTGATAAGCCCTTCATCTACAATTACGAAACCTTCAACGTAGTCGAATTTTTGGTTACTTGGCTCTGCATATAGCGATATAAGATGCTCTTGGTCTCTGGTAAAAGCCGAAAAATTGGAACACAGTACTCTTATCCATCTCACCTACACCACGATAGACAGACGCAAGTTAAAGGCTGCTCTGGTGGATGAAAAACAGAGTGAGTGGTAGGTACCATCTTTGGAGCCGGCTCAAGGGAAATTCTAGCTCTGGTGATAATGCCAAATTGTCCTAAACCGCCAAGGACAGCATCTAACAGCTCTGTGTTTTCATCTTCTGAGCATGTCATCACCTCACCTTTTCCTGTTCACCAAATCCCATTCATTCTAATGCAACAACAATAATAATATAATGATGCTTGAAAAAGATGGAAGAACTTGACCTGTAACGACGTCAAGCTCGTAAACATTGCTAATTCGTGGACCATGATTGAAAGCTTGGCCACTGATTCCAGCACATGACAGAGTCCCACCAACAGAGAGGTACAAGTAATCGGTCCATGATTTGGGTGCCAGTCCATACTCTAAGGTACTCTTCAACACATCTATCCAAAGCTCCCCACCCCAAACGTCCACGTATCTCTCTTCAGCCCAAACACGAGGCCGAGGTGGCTTATTCCCCCCTTTCCACCCACTCATCTGAATCACTACACCGTTTGTGGTCTGAGCCTGTCCGTTTATGGAATGCCCATGTCCTCTAGCTGACACCGTCATCCCCTGGTTTGATCCGTAGGCTGCTTTAACGACTCGAGCTATGTCCTGAGCTGAAACTGGATGCAATACAGCCAGCGGTTGACCTCGGGTGAGCAAACCAAAATCGAGAGAAGTCGTTTCGACGTCGCTGGGGTCGACGCTGAGTTGACCATCAATACCCAGGCGAAGAATCTCCATGGAGTCGATGGCCAATCCCACAGTAACCATAATTAAACTAGAAATAAGGAAGGTTAAAAGAAGCATACTTGCCATATCAAAAGAAGAAAAGAAACAATGCTTGGTTTTCGGTGCTGCAAGAAATGGTTTCTTTGGAACAATGAAATGAATAAATATATAATAAAGAAGAAAGAGTGCAGAAAACAAGGTGCTAAAAGATAAGGGGGAAAGTGAAGAGGAAAAGGAACAAAACCTTTGATGGCAGCGTTAACGTAAGCGCAGCTAACACTTAAAGATTTACTACGTAAACATCTAACGTGAAAAGACAGACAGTTCCTCTCATTTCTTTTTAAGAAACAAAAATGGTGGGTTCTCTCTCAAGCCAAACGAGGAATTTTAAGGAGAAAGGCTTGATATGTACATATATAAGGTTCTCAACTAAGAGAAAGGATGTAAAATTGTGATTTTATGTTATCCTTATCATTTTCCAATAAAAGAATAAAAAATTATAATTTCATATAATTATTTTCTACTTAATTAAATTCATATTATTATAGACTAAAAAAGGGTGGCGTAAGAGTGGGACGGAAAGGGAACACACGTGGACAATCACGTGCGAGGGGTGGGAAGACACGTGTGGAAGAGAGAGGAAAGGCTGGGGTTTTAGATGGTGAGGATCTCTATGTGGGGACCCAACAGCCGAAGGTTTCACGTGAGTGCTGCCGCTATGCTCCACCCAACACCCACTGCCTCCCCATCCATCCTCACCATTTTATACAAATATGGCAAATACCAGTAAAGATTCTCTTTTTATTTATTTTTTCAGGGTTGCTTTTGAAAGTGCAAGCGATGACGAACCGAAGATCCTCTTAATTAATAAACTCAGATATTGCAAAATCCATATTGATAATTTTACTACTGCAGTCATGAGATCATCAAACTTCGCAGAACCACGTCTTTCTTTCCTTTGGCACTATTGCTGTTTGTGAGTTTAGCATCGTATAATTGTGGTTTTGTACACAAGATTTTTGAAAATACTTATTTGTTTTTTTTGTTACTAACTGTTTCTATGTTGGGAAACGTCACGTTTTTGCTTTCATTTTATTGATGCCGATGTGGCATATCATATTTTTATTAGGAGAAAGTTTTTACACAATCATAACATCATTCCATCTTCTCGCCACCAATGCATAAATAGATATTGGCAGCAAATATAATTTTCATCCTTACTACTGAGTCTCCTTTTGAGCGCAATGAAATTAATATGCACCGGCTGTTTTTTTTTTTTTTTTTTAAGAACCAGATGAAAATAACCTATTGAGGTTCCGCTACCAAAATTGGAACATAAAAGAAGAAGCATCGAGGATGAAAAAGGAAGCAATGGAATCCAAGTATAAGTAATGATGTGAAGGAGAAAGTTACGGATCCCGGAGGTAGCTTATACACCGGAAGTGATGAAAAGGCAGTGTATTATCTATACTCGGGGAACTACCTGATGGATAATCATCTTGATTCCAAGTAGAGTTAGAAGGGATTCAAGAGGTAGTCCAAGCACCAAATCAATTGCAAGAACAACTAAAGCCCTATGGTGATGAGATAGAGGAGATAGATATTTCAGGGGATGGAAGAGCAAGTAGACCTTTATTCATAAGTAAAATATTAGAAAAGATAGACATCACATATATAATAAGGATAATTAAATGTTATTATTTACTATTATAATAGGTTAACCCAAATTAAAAGTGATCTAATTTGGTTAGAATTTTATTGGGTTTTAATTATTAAATAAAATATGGGTCAAATATGTGTATATACTCTAGTAATTGAGTTCTGATCAAAATTCTAATTAATGATGGGCTAAATGGGCTAATTAGAATTTGATTAGAACTAATATGCCACGGTTATAAATATTAGGGTTATGGTCCCCAAATTATACATAAGATATCTTTTCTAATATCCCATTATTAGGAAAGAGAGAGCAAATATTCTCTGAATTTCTTGTGTGCTAATTTAGAAGATCAAATCCCCAAGATATTGTAAAAGTTCAAGAAATTCATGGATTCAGGTACGCTTCTATATCTAGTTTTGTTCTTGATTTATTCTTAATGATTTGACATGATAGATCCTGGTTTATTAAGTTTTATTTCATATTTATTTTACAAATCTAAAAAGTGACATCGAGCCTCGTCATATCGAATAATTGAGAATTGATTAAATTTCTATTCTTTTTAAAATGATCCATGCATGAAATTTCATGGGTTTAATATTTTAGTTTGGTGTTTTGATCATACACCTATTAATTGGGCAAGCGATGGTGTTTTGAAATTACACAATTTAGATGCAAATTAATTATTCGACTTTTTGTCATTAGCCTGATACTTCTCTGGGCATTGTTGATAAGCCATTGTTGCGCCTAAAAACTCAAGGTGTTTTATAATTGAGATAATTTAACTCACTGATTGAATCATTCCTTCGTTGCCCATGAATTTTACTTTTACTATTATTGCTCATGTTTTATCTTTGCCTTTTAATATTGTTGTTGGCAGGTGATTTTGTCTTTTATCTATCTTTTTGTGAAATTTTTTTGGTTGATCTGGTTTATGTTATCCTTATTTGTTAGCGAGTGTCAGACTTTGGAATTTTTTAGTGTTTTGGTATATTGTTGAGATAAAATTCTATTAAAAAAAAATAAAAATACAGTTCTATATAGTTGGTGGTTACAAAATTTTTTAAAAGTATTCATGTAGATAAAGTTTTTTTTTACGCTAATCCACTTAATTATAAATTCAATCTTGGATTTTATGCAGATGCAAAGTAAAGTCGATAATGTATTATATACATATATATCCATGAATTTAAGGGAATAATACATGGTTTTATTTTGCATGAATTGAGATTGATTTTAAAGATACGGTTATAAAATTTGGTCGAATTGGTTTGATGATTATTTTGATGCAATTTGATGTTGGTTATGATATGTGTTTAAAGAATTTTTTTTATATAATTTAATTTATGGATTAAGTTATGCTTCCACCTATTTTAGGCAATAAAGTATCAGATATATCTATTGACTTCTATAAATTCATTGTTAATCGGTTATATGAGAAAATAAATCAGAAAGTTATTCTTGGATTTCACATAGAATCTATGTGTAGTGTTGTTCTTTAGTGATTTGGTTCAAAGGATTTTTATGTACCAATCTATTAAGATTAGAGTTTTACATTGTTTTTTAAGGTTGAACTCACATTATTTTCTTTTGAGTATTTGATTTTGGCACATTATGATCTCAAATATTTAGTTAAGTTATGATGATATGTTTTATTGTATGAATTGTGAGATATGCCAACTATTATGATTTTGGTTTTTGAGATTTATTGGCTTAAAAATATTTTTCAAGTATTCATGTGAATATCTGTTTAATCATAAATACAACTTTGGATTTGCATGGAAAATTCAAGGTAAGTTTTTTTCTATTTAATTATGAATACATGTATATGCGTGAATTGCTTTGATGTTTTTATCCATGCTAAAATTATGAATACATGTGCTCGTTAATTATTTGGCTTTGAACCACTACATTATTTTTATTTGGTTTTGATATATATGGTTTTGGAACAAAAGAAGAAGAAGAAGAAGAAGAAGAAAAAGAAGAAGAAGAAGAAGAAGAAGAAGAAGAAGAAGAAGAAGAAGAAATAGTAAAAAATTAAGGTTTTCGGCTTTTTATTGCATTATTAAGACAACCTTATTTTGAGTTATTTCGAAGTCTATAAAGCAATAAACAAATAGTTTTGACATTTGACTATTGGAGAAATTTTAAATTTGAATATTGGTATGTTTATATATATTTTAAAATAACTTAATTGAAGTAAAAAGGTCACCAAAGTGATTTTTTTGTATAAATTATTTTGTTTTAAAATATAAAAGGTTGTGTGCATGTAACTTAAGTTATGTTAATATTGATTGGCACAAATGAAAGTTAATAATATTACATGTACAATTATGGTAATAAACATGTGACAATTATTCGATTTTACATGTAAGCAATAAATTGGCTCAAAGGAAGATTTATGGTTCGACATGTTCTTATTGTCAATGTTTGACTATTACACTAATATATCACTTACAAGTTAATATTTTGTCCAAAGATGAAATATTAACGGAGTGTCCGATATCTTGAGATGAAGCTTACCTTTATTCAAATTATTTTGGTTTAAATTTAAAGTCTTATATGAAGTTGTTTATGGTTTATGATTTATTCAACTATTATTATATTTGTCAACATCATTGAATTTTTTTTTGAGATAAATATATATATTATTATCTTTTAATTTGATTGAAAGATGAAATTAAGAGAAATATTTTGAAACAAATAAATTCAGATTTTGACTTTAGGTTTTAATTAAGGATGTCGAATATTTTAAATAAATTAGTTGAAACAAAATGCCGCCAAAGTGACCTCTTTTGTGTAGATTAGTTTATTTGAAATATTAAGATGATTATATGTTTTTGTGATTCATGCCTTTATTAATTGACCTAAAGGTAAGTTAATATTTGGCAGAATTTCAACGACATCTGTGGTGATAAACATGTGACAATTGTAAGGTATTTTATGTGAGCAATAAGTTAGTTCAAAGATTAATTAATTGTTTGACATAATTTATTATCAATGTTTGATTGCTACAACAAGAGTATCGCTTACTGTTAATATTCCTGTTGCACCGAAACTATTGTTTCTATCACCTCTCCTACGCACAGTACACATCAAGAAATCAACCTTCAAGAAACTAATTGATACCAAGATTCAAATGCAAATTCACTTACCAATCACACCAATACCATCGTTCAAGACACACAAAAGCAAGGTTTTGCGGGAAAGTCAAAGAATGGAAAATGAATGTTTAATCTCGTCAGAACGTGAAAAAGACAAAAGAGCCAAAATTTGATACTTTGATTTTTGGAAGAGAGAAGTCAGAAACCAGAAAAAATTTGAGGAGAGAAAGTTTCAAAAAGAAAAGAATATGGATAACAAAAGGAATATCCTTAATCCTTAACTTTACTCCCCACTATCATCTAGCCACCCAGAACCCAACTTCCATAGGACTCTAACCAACGCCAGGAGTAAAAATTAATACATTTGCTCTTGCCAAGATTTGAACACAAGACTTTCAGCACCATAACACTCCACTTATCCACTAGACTAGTAGGCCCATTCTGATATAAACTTACTATTAATTAAACTTAAACCCTTTAAGTAAGGTTAAGGCTTAATTCATAAAAATACCAAAATTTGCCTAAGTTATAGCTTGAACTTGGGACCTCACACACACACCTAAAACACTTAACCACTGAAGCAGATAGATATTTGTGTCACACATTCATAGAAATAAAAATAGACATTACAATTTTGGGCGTTACAATTCTACCCCCTAAAAGAAAATTTCGTCCTTGAAATTTACCTGGCCAAGATAAATGAGGATACTGCTGACGCATCCCATCCTCAGGCTCCCACGTGGCCTCCTCAATGCTATGATTATACCACAGCACCTTCACTAGTGGAATAGACTTCTTCTTCAAAACCTTTACATCGCGATCCAAAATTTGAACTGGCTCCTCCTCAAATGTCAAATCTGGCCAAACCTCAATCTCCTTAATAGGGACAATGTGAGAAGGATCAGAACGGTAGCGCCTCAACATCGATACGTGAAACACGTCGTGAATATGATCCAACTCCAGAGGTAACTCCAACTGATAAACAACCGGTCTCACTCGTTTCAGAATACAGTAAGGTCCAATGAACCTAGGGCTCAGCTTGCCCTTCTGACTGAACCTCAGAATCTTCTTCTATGGCGAAACCTTAAGGAACACAAAGTCTCCCACAGAATACTCAATATCCTTTCTCTTCAAATTTGCATAGGACTTCTGCCTATCCAAAGCTTCTTTCAAACGATCCCAAATCAGTCTAACCTTATCCTCTATCTCAGAAACCAACTCAGGACCCAAAACACGTCGCTCGCCTAACTCAGTCCAACAGAAAGGAGTGCAACACTTGCGCCCATATAGAGCCTCGTAAGGTGCCATCTGAAAGCTATTATTATAGGCAAACTCCACTAGTGGCAGATAATCCTTCCAACTGCTCGGAAATCAATAGCACAGCTCCTCAACATATCCTCTAGTATCTGAATCATCCTCTCAGATTGACCATTGGTCTGAGGATGGAACACAGTACTGAAGTCCAACCTAGAACGCAGAGCCTCATATACCTTTATCTAAAATCGAGACGTGAAACGAGGATCCCTATTAGAGATGATCGAATCGGTACCCCATGCAGTCTCACTATCTAAGAAATATAAAGCTTCGCCAGCTTCTGTAGAGAATAACCAGTACGAACTACTATGAAGTGGGCGGATTTGGTCAATCGATCTATGATGACCCATACTGAATCCTTCTTAGTGGGTGTTAGGGGCAACCCATTAATGAAGTCCATAGTCACTCGCTCCTATTTCCAAAGAGGAATCTTGATCGGTTACAGCAAACCTGAAGGTAGTTGATGCTCAGCCTTAACTTGCTGGCATGTCAAACATCTAGCCACAAAATTAATAACCTCTCTTTTTAGTCCTGGCTACCAATATAACTCATAGAGGTATCGGTACATCTTATTTCCGCTAGGATGCATAACATAAGGGCTACTATGCGCCTCCCTCAATATAGGCTGTCTTAAGTCAGTATTATTTAGAACACAGATTCTTCCACGAAAATAGAGTACCCCTTCATTATCCAATCCAAAATCTGTTGTGTCACCACTCTCAATCTGTCAGAACCGAGAACCCAAAGACTTATCCCCCAACTGCTTACCCTTAATCTGCTCAATCTACGTCGGTTTAACTTGCAGTTCGGCTAATAAACTACCATCATCAAATAAACTTAGGTAAGCAAACATTGCCCTCAAATCAGTCATAGCTCTACGGCTCAGTGCATCGGCCAACATATTGACCTCGCGAGGATGGTATTCAATGGTGAAGTCATAATCCTTAAGCAGTTCAATCCATCTACGTTGCCTAAGATTAAGCTCCTTCTGAGTAAGGAGATACTTGAGCTTTTGTGATCAATGTAGATGATACATTTTTCACCATACAGATAATGCTTCTAGATTTTCAGTGCAAATACCATGACGGCCAACTCCAAATCATGTGTCGGATAGTTTGCCTCATGCGTCTTAAGCTGATGAGATGCATATGTTACCACCTTACCATCTTGTATCAACACACATCCCAAACCGACATGTGACGCATCACTATAAACGGTGAACTCTTTCCCAACTTCTGACTGTATTAGAATAGGAGCCTTAGTTAGTATAGTCTTGAGCTTCTCGAAGCTCTCTTGCTGCGCATCAATTAAATGGTACACCCTTATGTAGCAACTTAGTCAAGGGTGCTCCGATCAATGAGAAACCTTCCATAAACCGTCAGTAATACCCTGCCAGTCCCAAAAAATTGCGGATCTCAAGCACGTTCCTAGGCTGTTTCCACTCCAACACAAACTCAATCTTTTGAGGGTCAACTCAAATCCCCTCAGCAGAAACTACATGACTCAGAAATGTTACTTTACGTAATTAGAACTTGCACTTGCTAAACTTAGCATAGAGCTATTTTTCCCTCAAAGTCTTAAAAACAACTCTAAGATGCTCATCATGCTTTTCCTCAATCCTTGAGTAAACCAGTATGTCATCGATGAACACCACTACAAATTGGTCCAAATAAGGCTAGAATACTTGGTTCATCAAATACATGAAAGCTGCCGGGGCATTAGTCAGTCCAAAAGGCATCACTAGGAACTTGTAGTGACTATAATGAGTCCTAAATGCTGTCTCATGTACGCCAGCCTCTTTAAACCTCAACTGATGATGCCCAGATCGGAGGTCAATCCTAGAAAATACCAAAGCCCCTCAAAACTAGTCAAACAAGTAATCTATCCTCGGTAGTAGGTACTTGTTCTTAATGGTCAACTTGTTCAGTTGCCGATAGTCGATACACATCCGCATAGATCTATCCTTCTTCTTTACAAACAGTACCAATGCTCCCCATAGAGACACACTAGGGCGGATTAACCCAAGATCCAATAGCTCCTGAATCTGAGCCTTAAGCTTGACAAGCTCATTTAATCCCATTCGATAGGGAGCGATAGACACCGGAGCTGTACCAGGGATAAGCTCAATCCCAAAATCCACTTCATGATTCAGAGGTAAACTCGGTAGCTCCTAAGGAAACACGTTCGGAAAATCTTTTACTATTCTGATATCCTTAACTATAGAGTCCCTAGAATTAGAAACACTTACATAGGCCAAGAATGCCTCACACCCCTTATGAACCAACTTCTTCGCCACTAGTGCAGACATCACATTAGATAGGCAATTTTGACGTTCTCTTATCATGGCTACCTCATTATCCACCTCAGTTCTTAATACGACTCTCTTAATCACATAGCCCAAGCTGACATGGTGCTTGACCAACCAATCTATCCCCAGAATCAGATTGAACTCCCCGAATAGAAGCTACATTAGATCAGCCAGAAAGATTGCCTTTTGAACCTCTAAAGGGACATCTCTAAATAGCTTGTTAACCCGTGTAGACTGTCCCAATGGGCTCAGTACAGTCACCTCGCTAGAAGTATTCTCACTTAAAATCCCCAAATTTCCAGACACAGTACTGGCTACATAGGAATGTTGTGGAACCTATGTCTATCAGTGTAAAGTAAGGTACATCAAAAATTAAGAATGTACCTGTAATGATGTCTTGGGCATCTTTATCTTCTCAACAACGTGTAGGATATACAAGAGCAGGCTGCCTCAGGACCAACAGCTCGGCCCGGTGCTCTTTGTCCATGGCCTATACCATTACCACCCTAGCCTGTCCACGGCCTCTCAGTGACTGCTGAACTACCCTCTGCGGCTGTGCAGTACCAGTACTCGGAGCTTCCATTTGATCGGTTTTAGGTACCAAAGATAAATAATATGGAAGAAATGGATTGTTTATATAAAGATAAAACTTGTAATCATACTATGCATATTGAACCTAAAAATGAAAATAATATTTTGGCTCTTAGTAAAGGTATCAATAGTCTTGTAGATATAACTTCTGTATATTTTAATAAGTTATATAATAAGGTTACTAATATAGAACATAAAGTTGAAAATATGAGTAAAGTAACTGAGTTAGACTTGAACAACGAGTCTAAAGAACTTTTATCAGAAATTAATAATAAATTAGATAATGTTTTAACTAATAAATGTGATGAACAAGAAATGGATTTAGGTCCTTTATACTATGGTAATAGTAATGTAATATTAGCTTTATCTGAGGAAAAAGAACTTTTTCGGACGAGTCAGATACTAATAATAGCATTAAAAAAGAAAAACAAAAAAGAGAATATTCAAAACAACAAAAATATAATTTCCAGTGTTATAAAGAATTTATAGAGCATTGAAAAGATAGATTTTCTAACACAGAAGATCAATATGAAAGAGTAGAATATTTAAAATTAATAGAAGAATTATATGAAAAACATAAAGGTTTGTTTAAAATATTTAATTATCATTATATGTTAAATAACGATATTACAGATAGTAGTAGTAGTTCTAATAATTCTACTAAGTCAGAAGATAATAATTCTATAATTTATTAATACTACTAGTTATAATTCTGATGAAAAAAACACTTCAACAGAAGAGGATGAAAATATAGAAATACTAGAACTTATGGATATTGACAACACAGATCCTTATATTCTAAAACCTAAAGAAAAGGATAAAAAAGATCCTTATGGAAAAAGGAAAATAGAACCAGATATTTAAAAAGATGATTATTTGAGATCTTTTAATAAAGATAATGAACAAGTCGAAGATACGACTAGAATTTTTGAAACAATAGCTACTAATGATGTAAAACTTGAAAATCCAGGAGAGTCATCTAGTTAACCTATACCATATAGGATTGATGATTTAAATAAAAGAAATGTTGCTCAGGGTGGAATATATTTAGATTTGACTAAAATTCCTTTGTCAGATTATGAAAAAACCATAGATGATTGGGCATAATTAATGACTATTGTTGTTAACAATAACAACAATGTTTGGACAAAAGAAAAATTTCTAAATTATTTTGTAGGAACATTTCAAGGAGATGTTTTACAATTTCTCAGAAGATGGGAAGAATCTGAAAAAGGTAAACAAAAAAAGGAACTACTTATTAATCAAATAGGTACTCCTAAAGATCTATTAAAAGGCTTAACTTTATTTCTAAAAATAGAATTTTGTGGTTATACTGATAAAAAAGATCAGATGGTCAATCTAGTTATATTTTATCAAAAATAAAATTATGTGACATTAGATATTTAGAAGAATTTTCTAAAAAATTTCTTCATGAATATCAAAATTTAAAAAATAGTAATATAGAATTTTGGAAAAACCAATATTTTCATAAATTACCACCACCATGGGATGAAATTTGTATAAATAAATACACTTCTTATTTAGAAAAACACGGTAAAGCAACTGGTCTGGATATAGAAAATATAGATACTTAGGAAATGGAATTAATTTTGCTAGAGAAAGGATAACTTTACATTGTTTACAAAGTAAAGCTGCTAAACAAGTTAAAAATAAATTAAGTCATAAATATTGTACAAAATTATTAGAAGGAGAATGGGAGTTTGGTTGTAAACCTATACGACCTAATACTTATAAAAATTATAAAAATAAAAAATATAAGATGGTTAGATGGAAACCAGGAAATAAAAATATACTAATAATAAAAAGAAAAAAATTTTAAGAAGAAAAACTTCTGAAAAACCTAAAAAACAAATTTGTAAATGTTTTATATGTGATGAAGAAGGTCACATAGCTCCAAATTGTCCTAATAAAGGAAAAATGCAAGAAAATGATTAAAAGTCTTGAAGAACAAGATTTAGAAATATGTTTTAGTGAAGAAATAAATCCTAAAGAAATATTATATGAATTAATATCAGAAACAGATTCTGATACAGATAATGAAGAATAAATCTTCATGTTAGGAAATAATAATCAATTAGAAGAAATTCCTAAAACTGAACAACATGATATAAAATTAGGAAATTTAATTGGAGAAGAAAAAGACTTCTCAGAAGAGATGATAGAAAAAATTAATAAAAATCATATTTCTAAAGAAGAAATATATAAAATATCTAAGTTTAAAATATGGTCACAAAGACACATAGAAAAGATTAGCGGTAATACTGTCGCTAAAGATACTAAAGGAGGATTAACTGAAATTCCTTTATTTACTAAAGAGAAAATTAAGAGGATTAGAAAAAAATATCCTCAGGTAAGATATATACATTTAGGTATAATTATGATTACAATAAGAGCTTTATTTAGAAAAGGACATGATGTACCTATTATAGCTGTTTTATTAGATAAAAGATTCGAAAATCCAATAAAAGCATTTATTGGAGGAATTCAATCAAATTTACATAATGAAGTAATAGGATTTAAGGTAAAACCGAATTACTTTATATCCATTGCAGACCCTCTAATAGAAGAATGTCTATGTCTAAGAATTCAGATAAAAAATTCTGATATCAAAGACTTAGCAGAAGATCTAGCAATAAGCTAGACTGCTATTAATGAATATACTAATACAACAGAAGTAGAAATAAAGGAAGTCAATAATAAAATTATTGAACTTTTTGAACCTAATAAAATTACTACGGAAATACAACCAAAATTATTACACTTAAAAGATCTATCTATTCCAAAAGACTGGATAATAGGAGATATACATAATGCAAGTACTTCAAAACCAATAAATACTATAGAATATATGGTATCAGGGGATAAGTTATACTTTAAAAATAATCTGTTAACAAATATAGAAGATAATTTAGTTTTACCCTCAAATTCTCAAATAGAAGAGGAAGAGGATAATATAAGTACAACATCTTCTACACCAATAGGAATGAAAACAGTTCATATTCCTATTTTTCCTACTAAACCAAGTAAAAATTCTAAAAATACTAGAATAGAAGATATACAAACTTCAGTAGAAGATATTAAAAATTTTCAAAAAGATTGTACATATATTGAAATCACAATTAAAGATAAAAATTATTTACATGCTCTATTAGATACAGGTGCTACAACAAGTAGTTGTAAAATGGATGCTATTCCTATAGAAAATTGGCAACCTGTAAAAAGACCAATAAAGGTTAGTGGAATAAATGGTAACAAAACTCTAATATATTATAAGGCTAGGAATATACCAATTTACATAAATAATGTAAAATTTGTAATTCCTAAAATATTATGCTTTCCTGATATGAATGGTGATATATTATTAGGAAATAAATTTATAAAACAATATTTACCATTTTCTATTAATAAAAAGTCAATTATGTTGTCTATAGAAAAAACTTCTATAGAAATACCAATAGTTAAAAATCCTAAATTTATTTGTACTAATTCTTGCTGATTTTCTTAGCAGGCCTTATGGATAGAGGTAAAAAATCTCTAATAAAGGGAGAATGGACTACAGTTCATAAAAAGCCTAACAAAGGGAAGATAACAAAATCCAATCAAGGATATTGTTCCTATACCTACACAAGTACCATTTTATCCTAATCAAGGATATTATGTACAATATCCAATGGTAAGACAACCAATTAGAACACAATTCTCATTGACACCAAAAACGGTAAGTTAATCCCAATGGTCCCAAGATCCAAATTCGGCATTTCAAGCCAGTTATGCTGAAGTTATTCAAGGAGCAGAAAACTTTTTAAAACAACAAACGCTTTCTGAAGTAAACGATTTTTATAATCCAGGATTACCACTGAAATACTATAATTTTATTAACAAAATATGGAAAACCCATATTTTAAAACAAAAAGCAAATTTTTAGACGAGCTCTTACTATTTTTTCTCAATTTCTAGTTGAAAAAACAACTAAAGTAAATAGAGCCGATGATCTTTTACTAAAATCTATTTTATATAGAGAATGGGAAGAATGCTACATAAAATATATGGATATTAAGGAGATAAATAATCTTCTTGATATATTTGAATATTTTATTGATAATGGGATAAACAGTCCTATTATAAATAAAATGTTTAGAATATGTTTATTTAATAAATCAAGAAGAATTTTACCTATTGAAATCTTTACAAAAATAAATAGTATAATTTGCAACCAGCAAGTTCCATTTAAAAAAGCCTTTTCTGAATATTTTCTACAAGCCTATGTTTTTATCAATGATATAGGAGAAAAATTTCCTACTATAAAATATAGGCTTAATCATGAACCATTTAATATAACCAGTATTGAATGGGGATTTGTTAAAGAAATAACTGTCTAAAACCTTTCTTTTGATCTATTAAAAGATTTTCCTGCTATTGTAAAATCCAGATTATCAAGTTTTCCTAATATGGATTTCTTTTATTATTTTCATATTGAAATAAGTAGTTTCATTGGTATAGCTGAAAAAGAAAAATTTTATCAGCCATATCAGATCTGGATTATGCAAACAATGTTTGGAGGAAGAAACCTCTCATCAGTAAATGAAGATAAAGAACACTTGTCAAAAATCATTGACATGTGTTATAATAATTTTTCTCATTATCAAGTTAAAGCCGGAATTGATTTAATGATCAAGGCCCAGTATCTACTTCAACACAATACTTATGTTCTCTGGATGGATGGAAGAAGAATACTGGCATATAATACTGAAAGAATTCATCAAGAAAGAGATGATGAATCTGTGCAGCTACTAAAAAAGATAGCTGATATGGAAATTGATGATTATCCATTAACGATGGAAATCAAGGACACGTGGGAAAGTTGGAATTCACCAGCACTCTCACCGTATTCATTACATCTGGACGAGATAGAAGAAATGAATCTGACAATTATCCAAGAAGCATAGAGACAAAACAAGACACGTATAAGAACAACATCCAAAAAAGGAGCAATTATTATTGACGGTGACTTGCCAAGAAGGAAAAATCATCATAAATGTCTCATTAAACAAATAAGACAAAGATGATGAAGCAAGATGATGGAAAGTAACCATTAATGCAATAAGACATGTGGGAACAACCATCATAAAATGACAAAATGAAGAAGACTACGTGGAAGCCACCATCAAGTCAGCATTTATTATGTCTGTATGAAGACACTATTCGGATTTGAATTGTAAAGAAATTAGAGTTAAAATTTTGTATTATAAATAGGCATTGTTGTAGCCTAAGAAAGGCATCGAGTTTTAGAATACTTTCCTTTCATTTTCCTTTTTGTAAAAATTTCCTTTACTAATAATAAAACTCTCTTTGTATATTATCTTCCAACACTCGCTCTGATGGCATCTATCATAGTCTCCACATGGCTGTAGTCTAGTAGCAGTAATAGGGGGCCCAGCTTGAACTGGCCCATCAAATTTGGCCTTTTTCTTATGCCTCTATGCAGAACTCAAGGGCTCCAAATCCCTCTTGTTCTTACGTCTCTCTCTATCACAGTTTTGGTGCTTAGTGCACTTAACATCCTCGATGATCTTCGCCTTTTCAACTAGCGCAGAAAATTACGCTTCCTCTACGAAGCTATCAGAATCCTCAGACTATACCTAACGCCATCCTCAAAGCAAACATATCGCTCATACTCAAATGCCACCAGACCTCGTGCATAGCGGCTTAGCCTAAAAAACTCAGCCTCATACTTGGCCACTGATTGATCTCCTTGTGTCAGATTTTAAAACTCCTTCCTACAGGCGTCCACATAATTGACTCCTATATATTTCCCTTGGAAGGTAGTCTTAAAGAACTCCCAGGTCAAACGTTCGGACTGAGTGCCTTCCTTAATAGTAAGCCACCACTGATACGACTCACCTTGAAGCAGAAAAATAGCATATTTCAATTTCTCTTCAGGGATAATATCCAAATCATCCATAATTCTTTCTGTGGCCTTTATCCAGTACTCAGCCACGTTAGGGGTGACTCTAGTGACACCCCTAAATAGTCGTTTCGTAACCGACCCTTGGCCCCAAGGTCTAGTGTTGGGCCCAGCGACCCTCTTCAAAATCCTTAGCATAGCTTGGGACAGTGCGTCGTCCTCAACCATGCGATTATGAGACCGAGTCTTAGTAGTCGGTGACATTGGTGTCTCACTCGTATCTAAATATGGTATGTTACCAAATGACGAGGACTCAGCTCGAGCTCCTTTACGGCTTCTACCACGGCCTCTAATACCTCATTCGCGGATACCTCGTGTGCTCGTATCTAATCGAGTTTATCTGTATTAAGAATTTTATGAATTAGTTACAGTTCAATATTTATTAACAAATGTTTTGTGGAACAGTATCAGTAATTCAGAGTTTGTTCTCGCATGTCGCAGTCTTCGTCAATTTACTAAAGTTTCAGTCTTACTACAGTTTTAGTGTATACTAACTAGAGTATTTACACATCATGTAACACCCCAAACCCGGCCCAGACGTTACGGCCAAGTCTGGTATGTCACATCAATGACGGATTAATCATGTTCCTTAGTTATCACGATAAGGGTGAGTTCTGTAAAACCGTAAATATAGTTTGGAAGAACATCCAGCTGTAATATGTGAACATCCTATCCACTACCAGTTTAAAATTCATTTTGTTACAAGATCTTGTTTGTCTATTCGTTATCCATTTGATACGTGTGTTCATTTTGAAAACATTGTTTAAATTTTAGGTAAAACCCGCGCAACCTTAGTCTACTCATTTAAATCAAATTATAAATAAAGAATTAAAAACCCAAATTAAAATACTTAAAGCGGCCTTATTACAAACCCAAAACCAAAATGAAAAGTAATTTAAATAATATGAAAGTCAATAACTTAATTAAACCACCATGTGCTAAACCACCATGTGCAGTCCACGTGGCCACTCTGAATCCCTCCAACTCCAAGTCCACTAGCTTAGGGCTCACCTGCATAAATGAAAGGAAGGAGGTGAGTTTGGAATCTCAGTGTGTAAAGAAAGCCCATCCAGAGCCCCAACCAACTCAAGCTTACTGGGCCTAAGCCCTATCCAGTTTCAGTAATAACTGGGCTGAAGCCCTATTTAAAAATCAGTTAACTACGCCTTAGCCCTATTCAGATATAGTTTAACTGGGCCTTGGCCCTATTCAGCAATCAGTGTGGCCCATAGGCCCATTATAGTAACAGAACAGAAATAATGTATGAATGCAAAGCCCAGCCCATGTCCAGCCCTACACACCACCCGTACCAGCACTGCACACCATGTGGGGAATAACTCAACCCACCCAGCCCTACACACCACAGTCGCAGCATAGCTGCTTAATCAGATAACGTGGCCAAGCCACTAACAGTAAAACCGAGGCAAAGCCCCTTTCAGTAAACGTGGCAATGCCACTTAGCACTTCCTCCATCAATAAACCCAATCCCATACAATAGTTAAACATGTCATGGCATTAAGTGAACGGATAAAGTATAGCATGCATTTCAGTCAAATTTAGCCTTAGGGGTATAATGGTCATTTTGCACCTAGGGGTAAAATAGTAATTTTCCACCCTTAAGGGGTATTTCAGTAATTATACCAATTTTTAGGGTTTTATGCACATTTCAGTTATTAATAGTCCAGTTACCATCTAAGAAGCGTTTCTAGCCCATTTTAGCAACTTAGAGTTATTAGGCCCTAAAGCCCCTAATGTGCCCTACAGTGTCTACAAACCATTTCGGCCCTCTAAGCCCAAATTCCATAGTTGTTTTAACAGTCCTAACATACAGAATACCAAAAACCCATTTATCGCTCGTCTTCACCCATATGGGCCCGTAAGCCTATTGGGCCCAAATTCAACCCCTCGAGGCCCAAATTTACAGAGGTGCACGAAATCGCACACACGTCCATCTTACCAATTACGACAACCGATCTTACCAGTCTTAACCAACCCACGAGCGCTCACATGCTCGCAAGCCCACGAAATGCTAGAATTTTAGTATTTCGGCTTTTCAGCTTTTACCGATTTAGTCTACTAGAGGGTGTTCGTTTACACACGTGATTTGCGACAGTCGTAGTCTAAATCTCCCACGCGATTATCCTACAGTCATTCCAATCCACATGTCACTATAGATCTAATTGCATAATTGACACCAATCCAACATACCTATTCAGCCAACACCCTTTTTAGGGCCCTAGAACTCACCTTTGCCGAAAACACTGACTAGATCTAAATCTAGTCGTTCCAATGATCCAAGCCTCCAATGCTCCTTGCTAGATCGTCCCTTTCACGAAAAAATGCACAGAAAACTGATTAGAAGGACTAGCATTACTTTTCACCATAGTCGACAGCCACCCTATGCACATTAGGGTTTTCGGCTTTTCTTAAATCCTGAAATGACGAATAGGAAGGGGGTTTCGATAACTTACCAAAGATTCAATTGCCCTAAAGTCGTTCCCGATTACCTTCTTATTCCAAATCTATTGTAGATCCAACCCAAATTACGTATAGAGGATAGGTTTAAGTGATTTCGGCTTTTGGATCTATTCTAGAGTATGCTTGATTCGGTTTTAAAGAAACGAAGTAGAAGAAGAGAAGTTCACAAAATGGAAGAACTTAGAGGTTTGGCTTTCTTGAAAGATTTGAAAAGGAAGAGAAGAAATAGTTTTGATCAAAAGGGTAATCGGCAATGGTGGATTCGGTCAAAGGGAAAACGACAGCAACAACTTTGGGTTCGGCTTTAGTATGAAGAAAAAGAAGAAGTATGGCAAGGAGAAAGGACCCTATAATCGGCTATAATGAAAAGAAAATCAAAAGGAAAAAAATTAAAAATAGGGGTAGGAGATTTGGCGAAGAGAAGATGAGCAAAAATAATAAAAAAACAAAAATCGATTCAAAAAATAAAATAAAATAAAGAGTATATGTGGATAACCCCAACCAAAGTCGGCTAATAGGCTTAAATCCCGTGCTTATCACCTTGATTTTAGCCAAAAACTTCTTGCACCCATCAGCAGCACAGTCCACCGCTTGGCCGACTCAAATTGCTGCTAGGAAGAGTTTCGGTCCAATTGAATCACTCTCCCCATGCGTGCAGCAAAAAGGCAACCCATCGCGCGCATAGCAGCTCGAAATCGAGACCTCCAGGCACCCAAACACGTTGCTTGCCACTACGACGTGACTTCTCTTTTGCTATAATACCGTTACGATTACTTATAAGCCTTACCTGCTGAAGCCTCGATTAACTTAAAAATAAAACTAAAAATATCGCTACCTACCAGACTCGAACCCCTACCCTTCAGCTATACTACCCGTATCTTGCCACCCTGCCACTCACCGGATTGTGTCATCTTTCCTCCCCAAGTACTTATAAGGCCTTCTTGCGACGATCCCTAGTTGTTAAAAAAAAAACCCACATTTGCGCACTGTAACACCCTTATACCCGAGACCGTCACCGGAATCAAGTATGAAGCGTTACCTAACTTAAACAGACCTTTACAGAACTTAATCGGAAACAAATACAGAATTTCATGCAAATCAGATCAGAATCATTTTTATTGAGGATTTTCGGACATGTTACAGACATCTCTAATGATTAGGATTCGAATCCTATCAATTCAATTGCCTGAAAAATTTCTCACTTTCGAAACTACGTCACACGCCCGTGTGACACAAAGCACGGCCGTGTGCTAAGGCCGTATGGCCTTTACACGCCCATGTCTGAACACTATGGTCGAATCTGTCAAATTTGACATGGCTACTTCACACGCCCGTTTAGAGGCCGTGTACCCCACACGGTTGAGACACACGGCCGTGTCTCGAGCCGTGTGGCAACACAAGTTTAAAATTAAGGTACAGGGGAGGCACGGTCTAGTGGCACGCCCGTAAGGTCAGGCCGTGTATCGCCCACGACTTAGGCACACCCGTGCCGCATACCGGTGGAGCATTCTACCAAATCCCACACGGCTATGACACACGCCCGTGTGCCATGCCATGCAGGCCGTGTCAGGCTATATGCCAAGCCTTAACCTCCCTAACATGCAACCATTTTCAGATACAACCAATACGACCAATACTTTACTTATACCAATATTAAGAACATAGAACTTATAGGGTTACAAAATAACTATACATATCTATAAATCTTCTATACATGCCATAAACTAAAATACACCAAAACATAATATACCGATGAAATTTAACAGTGTGTAGCATACTCCAACGCCTCGGCTCCCAATCCCACGATCTTGATATACTGAGGAAGAAAGAAAGGAACAGAGTAAGCTATAATAGCTTAGTAAGTCCTATGAAAATTTATAGCAATGTAACAATTCAATGAATCGTTTACTTTAACATAGCCAATATCAACTCATATCACTACTTCTTTAACTTACTCCTTTTGTCACATTTCATATAACAATCATATGCACGTTTAATCGTACCAAATTCAATGTACAGAACTATTTCGCTTTATCTGCAGAACACTTTGTTACAGAATGGTTAATCTAATCCCATTGAGCAATGTCGGAATATAACCAGATATGCAGAGGTTAGCACCGAAGTGCCTCACAGATATATGGCCGGAGCCAACACAGAGATATGGCAAATGCCATCAGATCATGTAGTCGAAGCTACCAGAATATGTAGCCGAAGCTACCAGAATATGTAGCTGAAGCTACCAGAATATGTAGCCAAAGCTACTGTCAGAAACAGAACAGAAGTTACCACGGGTCTGCTCGCAGAAGCTGACAGGTGTCTGCAACACATGCCAGACCACCCAGCACCCGGGAACTATATCAGACAGAATCAGAACCCTCTAGTGACAATGTCACTTATATCTATGTTTATTCCGACTTGCTCAATAGGGATTGTACAGATAATTTATCATTATCACGATTTTTGAGATATATCAAATATTTAATCGAAATTCATAGAATATACATATTTTCCACGAAAACGGAAGTACATGAATTTCCATTCATTTCATAACTCAAAATCATTACCATCATGCAATCGTAAACGAACAATTATTCGGATAATTTCAGAAGTATATCCAGCAACCAATCAAAATTTCAGGTATTTACCTTAATTCCACATTTACGGATATACATACGGTTTTCGATTGTTTCATGATTCACATATTTATATAGTCACACGATTATGAACAAATAATTATATTTTATTATAATATGCTAGAATTCACATACAACTTACCTGAATCACCATCAAATTAATTTCTCTAGATTTAATCGAGAATTCTCTTTTTTCCCCGTTCTCGGGCTTATCACACCTTTCTTGGTCTAGATTAATACACAAAATATCAATTGTCAAATAATTATTCAATTTCGGACATAATTCACATTTGGGTAATTTTCAAATTTACCCCTTAACTTTTCAATAATTACAAATTAGTCCCTTGGACTCCAACTTTCATTTTCTATATTCCATGGGCTTATTTAACCCATTTTCACAACAATGACACTCAATTTACTAATAATTAACACATTTAAGAACAATTTATAGACTTTACAAATTAATCCCTTTTTACAAAAATTCATCCAATTTTAAGCCCAAAAACATGCATATAATCCTCTAATCTTTCATTATCTACCATTAATCAATCAAATACACACTTAAAATAAATGGGTATATTTTTTTAACCCCAAAATCTCTTAAAAATAATGGTAGAATCATGAAATTCAGACTCAAATAATCATAAAAATACGAAAATAACTAAAAACGGGGCAAGATTGCACTTACAAATGAGCATGGAAAGCAAAGGAACCTTAGCCATGGAGAAGAAGAAGAATCGGCAGCATGGAGAAGAGAATGAGCAGATTTTTGGTTTAAAATTTGTCTTTTATGACTAAAAACACCCAAATGACCAATTTGCCCTTCATGCTATAACTCATAAACATTTCTAGAATAACCTTTTTATGTCCATGACACTATTTGATGGTCTAATTGCAACATAAAGACCTCCAATTCAAACCCCCATTTCAATTGGGTACTTAAACTCTATACCTTACATTTTGCAACTAATGCAATTTAGTCCCAAACATAAAATTAGACACTAAATCAATAAAATTTTCAAACAATATTTTCACATCAAATATCAATAAATCAGATTTTATCAAAAAGTCACAAAATTCAAATTTTTACACTTCAAATTTGTGGTTGCGAAACCACTATTCCGACTAAGCCCTATTTCAGGCCGTTACAACTCTCCCCCCTTTAGGGATTTTCGTCCCCGAAAATCTTATCAGAAGCAAATAATTTCGAATCTGAGAGACCTTTTTTTTTATAGTTTCTCGAAATCGTAAATCTCAACTCGCCATAAGAATCTCTTTTTACCAACAAGCTGAAACTTCAGTTTACAATCTAAAATCACATCACGAATACTTCGATCACTTTATCAGATAAACCTTATTCATATCTTTTCTTGTTAAAAGATCAATCATAATTTTCATGACCCTTTTCCTTCCAAAGAAGTCAACAACAATTTCTCATTGATTTAGATAAAAACTTTCTATCTCATACCCATTCCGATAATACCACTGACTATTTTCATTCCTAATAAAATAAATTTCTAACTCATCTGAATATATATCTCGGATCAGGACAATAATAACATCAACAGAATTCTTATATTTTTAAAATTTCAATGTCAAATAATAGTTGCTCTTTGGCTATCACATTCCGATGCACATCCTTATTACTCAATTTCATCAAAAGAACCTTGTTTTAATGCTTAATACACTGAACTCAGACTTTCTTTCAATAAAGTCAGTCCATGACTACATAAAACCTTTCAGCATCCCAGTCTGACCATTCTGTCTCATACATTAAGTCTCTTCTGTGACGTTTAGTACTATTCACTCTAAGTTGGAAAGTAGACTAAGTTCTCACTATATGCTCGGAATTATCAGATTCAGTTAAGGGAAAAAAAATCACTACACAATTTGAACTTGAGCTTATACTTTTCATGAGAATCAGAGAGCTCCAGATACATATATACATAATCAGAACGAATATAGCCGTTTCAGACCAGCGAAGAAAATATTTCAGAAATGAATTAGGACAGCAATATTCCAGGATTCATACACAAAGATTAATAATACGTAGACCAGAATACCGAAATTCAAAATACACTGTTATACCAAAAATCCGAAAATAGAATTTCTAACGGTAAAATAGTGTTTCAAAAAATGCCAGAAAAAAAATCATAATCGATAATCTTGAAGTCTTCTTTCAGAATCACAAAGTAAATCCCCGATTTCTAATAAACACCACTGACAAAGATGTTCCGTGCAGCCTCACAGTATCAGAAATGTAAAACTTGACTAATCAATTAGTAAGCAATTAGGTCATACCAGAATATCACAGACTGATTCCATCAATTTATCACTATATTCCATATCAAATTTTTTTCTTTCTCGAAAATAGAGGCAACCCAAAACAACACTTATAATTATTGAATCCCGCCTTATTTAGAAATCATGATCGGTCGTAACAAACTAGATGACACGAAATGTTTAGCTTAAATTTTTCTAACAGATCAAACACTTCATAACAAAATTAGAAATATTCCTTTTTGTGCTTCTCGGATGTACAGAAAATCCATACTATAAGCTTCATTCTAAATCATACAAATTAATTCTGAGCTTCTTAAAATATAAAACCTATCTTTGAACTGCAGTCGATCATAACATTTACTCGAATTTCAAAATCAGAATCACATCAAGTTCATTTTGCTAACAATAAGTATTTTAAACTCCTTGCATACAGTTCTAACTACACAGAATTACTAGATATTTCTGAAATCTCTTTCATCGGAACACACTTCGAACTAAACAATGTTACATAACTGAAATTCACAAATCCTTTGTTCAACTCAGACTGAATCAGAACTAACACTTTGGTTAAAAGTATCCCTGTGCAAAAGAAAACTTTTATAGTCTGACAAACTTAAATTACCACAACATTTCTCAGATAGGATTGTTCTGATAAAAGTACTACTGTGTCAAATCCTTAATAACACTGACTCTTCAGTCCGTACGTATACAAATAAATAAAAAAAATTTATCTCTCCAGTACCATGGATAAACTTCATCATATGAAATTCAATTATCCTTTCACTTGAATCACATCAAATCAGACTACATTTCGAATCGGCCCTTTTTACCTATACCGTTCCTTCTTGTTATAAGGTAACCCAGACTTATCATTTTACAGAAATCACAACCACTAAATTGGGAGTCATAGAATCATAATCATACTGATGTCTTAACCGTAGTAATAAACAATATCTCGATTCCCTTATAAAGTATTTGAACACAGAAGAAAGTCAATTATAACTCAAACAGAAATCAATGCAGAAATACAACTTCTGTAGCTTAGATGAAGGTACCACTATATTCTTATCCTTTGAACCAGAATTTATAATCATCAGACACATAATTATCCTGTCAAATAGAGGTCTCTTGCAAATATTCACATGATATCGTAAGAAAGTCAACATAATAGAGTTTCGACGTCTGAAGTTACACCAATATCAGAGGATTACAACCCATATAAGATTCAGAAAGAACAGCATCACTCCTAAGTATAGGACTTCATAGTAACAAAAGTAGCATAACCCCCACATATTTTCAACAGAACAATATCTAGAAGAAACAGATCATTAGTCACATGCAAATTTGTCTGGTGACTCCCATATTCGTATAGTAGCACTGAATATCATAGAGAGAGACGAAGTAATATCAGTCATAACCCAAACAGAGCACATATACCTCTGAAGATAAACATATACACAAAATATCCAAGAGGAATTACAAGAATTATCTAACTATCACCTCCTCACTCAGTCATTAATATAGTTAGAACATATTCTCCTCACTAAGTAGGTCATTTAATCGAAATTAACTTCTTTCAATAATAATAACTTTGCATAAACTGAATCGTATTCAGAATTACTCCATACCTCTTTTAATACTACTTTCATTCAAGCCTTATGTAAAGTCTCAAATTCAACCCATAAACAATTGAACATATCATATTCTATTGTAGATAGTCAATTCATTTCGGATTTCACATTCTTAACACATTCTCTAACATTTCTTTACAATCGAATACCATTCAACAAGAATAGAGAATAATCTCATACAAACTTTTTCCTCAGATTCATTCTAATCACCGTACAATAAAATCTCAAAGCGAAAAATACAATTATGCTGATTATAAACAAATCAGAATGACTATACCATCATTTAACAGTAGAGTTAAATAACATTCTCATTCTATAACACATTCGTCAAAGAAGGAACAATCATATAAGTATTTCTGCGAATAGGGAACATAAAACATCCAGTGGGGACCAATGCACTCTATTTCACCCACAATTATTCAATTCAGATATCTATCCCATTCACTTGTCATCATAAATGCCACTTTATTTCCAATTTCATTCATTAACGAAAACGACTCTGAAAGATTTCGCAACAAACATGCATTTGAACATCTAGTTGAATTAGTTTACCAGAACTAGTTATTCTTCCATTCTTAATAACAAATAACGAACATTCAGTCTGGAAATCCCTCAAAACATGCTACTATACTTTCCAATTTCAACTTATTACAAAACCACTCTAAATTTATTTTCCAAAATCACTAGTCCACAACTGATTTCTTTTATCTCTCTTATGCAGGCTCATTCACATTTTATTTCATCAAGACCTCATTATCAAAATATCACTGATGAGGAGGTGAGGTCGTTAAGCCTCGAAGGGGACTCATACATTCATTTACACATGTAACTTAATACTTATCACATTGACACAATTCGCTTTACACAGTCTCATATACACATCTTTTCATATCTTTCCAGAATCAAACATATCACAAACACATATAATCATTTCAATGATATTTTCAGTCAATCAATAATAAATCAGAAAGAAAACATTACCACAACTTTAACAGAATCGTTCATGGGAGCCGGAGCATATCACACTGTCACACTTTACTTATGGCATGTATAGACAGACTATCACACTCGTTACATTAGACCAAGAATCGCCTAAACCGTGCTCTGATACCAATTAAAATGTAACACCCTTATACCTGAGACCGTCGCCGGAATCAAGTATGGAGCATTACCTGACTTAAACAGACCTTTACAGAACTTAATCGGAAACAAATACAGAATTTCATGCAACTCAGATCAGAATCATTTTTATTGAAGATTTTCGAACATGTTGCAGACATCTCTAATGATTAGGATTCGAATCCTATCAATTCAATTGCCTGAAAAATTTCTCACTTTCGAAACTACGTCACACGCCCGTGTGACACAAAGCACGGCCATGTGCTAAGGCCGTGTGGCCTTCACACGCCCATGTCCGAAGACCGTGGTTGAATCTGTCAAATTTGACACGGCTACTTCACACACCCGTTTAGAGGCCGTGTACCCCACACGGTTAGACACACGGCCGTGTCTCGAGCCCGTATGGCAACCAAAGTTTAAAATTAAGGTACAGGGGAGGCACGATCTAGTGGCACGCCCGTAAGGTTAGGCCGTGTATCGCCCACGGCTTAAGCACGCCCGTGCCGCATACCCGTGGAGCATTCTGCCAAATCCCACACGGCTATGACACACGCCCGTGTGCCATGCCATGCAGGCCGTGTCAGGCTATATGCCAAGCCTTAACCTCCCTAACATGCAACCATTTTCAGATACAACCAATACGACCAATACTTTACTTATACCAATATTAAGGACATAGAACTTATAGGGTTGCAAAATAACTATACATATCTATAAATCTTTTATACATGCCATAAACTAAAATACACCAAAACATAATATACCGATGAAATTTAACAGTGTGTAGCATACTCCAACGCCTCGGCTCCCAATTCCACGATCTTGATATACTGAGGAAGAAAGAAAGGAACAGAGTAAGCTATAATAGCTTAGTAAGTCCTATGAAAATTCATAGCAATGTAACAATTCAATGAATCGTTTACTTTAACATAGCCAATATCAACTCATATCACTACTTCTTTAACTTACTCCTTTTGTCACATTTCATATAACAATCATATGCACGTTTAATCGTACCAAATTCAATGTACAGAACTATTTCGCTTTATCTGTAGAACACTTTGTTACAGAATGGTTAATCTAATCCCATTGAGCAATGTCGGAATACAACCAGATATGCAGAGGTTAGCACCGAAGTGCCTCACAGATATATGGCCGGAGCCAACACAGAGATATGGCAAATGCCATCAGATCATGTAGTCGAAGCTACCAGAATATGTAGCCGAAGCTACCAGAATATGTAGCTGAAGCTACCAGAATATGTAGCCGAAGCTGCCAGAATATGTAGCCAAAGCTACTGTCAGAAACAGAACAGAAGTTACCACGGGTCTGCTCGCAGAAGCTGACAGGTGTCTGCAACACATGCTAGACCACCCAACACCCGGGAACTATATCAGACAGAATCAGAACCCTCTAGTGACAATGTCACTTATATCTATGTTTATTCCGACTTGCTCAATAGGGATTGTACAGATAATTTATCATTATCACGATTTTTGAGATATATCAAATATTTAATCGAAATTCACAGAATATACATATTTTCCACGAAAACGGAAGTACATGAATTTCCATTCATTTCATAACTCAAAATCATTACCATCATGCAATCGTAAACGAACAATTATTCGGATAATTTCAGAAGTATATCCAGCAACCAATCAAAATTTCAGGTATTTACCTTAATTCCACATTTACGGATATACATACGGTTTTCTATTGTTTCATGATTCACATATTTATATAGTCACACGATTATGAACAAATAATTATATTTTATTATAATATGCTAGAATTCACATACAACTTACCTGAATCACCATCAAATTAATTTCTCGAGATTTAGTCGAGAATTCTCTTTTTTCCCCGTTCTCGGGCTTATCACACCTTTCTTGGTCTAGATTAATACACAAAATATCAATTGTCAAATGATTATTCAATTTCGGACATAATTCACATTTGGGTAATTTTCAAATTTACCCCTTAACTTTTCAATAATTACAAATTAGTCCCTTGGACTCCAACTTTCATTTTCTGTATTCCATGGGCTTATTTAACCCATTTTCACAACAATGACATTCAATTTACTAATAATTAACACATTTAAGAACAATTTATAGACTTTACAAATTAATCCCTTTTTACAAAAATTCATCCAATTTTAATCCCAAAAACATGCATATAATCCTCTAATCTTTCACTATCTACCATTAATCAATCAAATACACACTTAACATAAATGGGTATATTTTTTTAACCCTAAAATCTCTTAAAAATAATGGTAGAATCATGAAATTCAGACTCAAATAATCATAAAAATACGAAAATAACTAAAAACGGGGCAAGATTACACTTACAAATGAGCATGGAAAGCAAAGGAACCTTAGCCATGGAGAAGAAGAAGAATCGGTAGCATGGAGAAGAGAATGAGCAGATTTTTGGTTTAAAATTTGTCTTTTATGACTAAAAACACCCAAATGACCAATTTTTCCTTCATGCTATAACTCATAAACATTTCTAGAATTACCCTTTTATGTCCATGACACTATTTGATGGTCTAATTGCAACATAAAGACCTCCAATTCAAACCCCCATTTCAATTGGGTACTTAAACTCTATACCTTTCATTTTGCAACTAATGCAATTTAGTCCCAAACATAAAATTAGACACTAAATCAATAAAATTTTCAAACAATATTTTCACATCAAATATCAATAAATCAGATTTTATCAAAAAGTCACAAAATTCAAATTTTTACACTTCGAATTTGTGGTTACGACTAAGCCCTATTTCAGGCCGTTACACGCACGCTGGGAATTGAACCTGGTTCCCCTTCCTGCTTCCTAGCACCTCTTGCCACTGGGCCAGGCTTTCCCTTGTGTCAAATTTTAACCTAACCTATTTATAAGGCCTAATGCCAGGATCTCCCTAAGGAAGCAAAAATTAATTTTTTTTCTAGAGCCTTGGGCCGAACCCAGAACTTTTCCCACATTATCCATCTTTCCTAATTTACGTAAATACTAAACTAAACATGAAATTAATAATAATAGTATTTTTTAATAATATTTAAAACATTCAAATTATTCAGGCCGCCTTCTACCCGAACTCAGACTCAAGGCCCAATACTTCTAAGCCCAAAATTCATGGTGTTACACAGTATACTACCTATAGTAGTTTCAGAATATCATAGCATTTCCAAATTAAACATCTATCAGTTTTAGAATACTTACAAGATCAACGCCGGAGACTCGGTATACCACATTCTTAGTAAAAACATTTTAAATCATTTGAAAATTGGTTCTTTTTAAAACCAAAATTTTAAACCCATAATCCACAGCCGAGTTTTACAACCTAGCTCTGATACCACTAAATATAACACCTTAAACCTAGCCTAAATATTACGGCCGAATCTGGCGATGTCACATGGTAGTGTGTTTGAAAACTAAATTGTTAAGAGAGAAAAAAACATTTTCGTGTTATTACTATTCCTTATCTCTTATTAATTCCCAAAATTTGTATTACACATTACATCAATTAATTTAAAAAAACACTGTTCGTTGCGGAAGCTCTGAAAACAGTTTAAGTGTTCGTGTGTTCTAGAGAAATCTTTAACTTATTTTGAAAATTGAGTTTTCCTACAACTAGCAGTTATAAATCCACACAAAACCAAATAAAATCCTAGAGTTAAATAGAGTCCAAATGTCCCAAAATTTACATCAACAATTTCCTATGAAAATATAACCATAAATTAGAGATCATAAAACATATGGTTTAATAACCGTGGCCACCATCGAGTCCTTAGTCGCACCGATTCATTTATGTCTGGGGATTACCTGTACAGATAAGATAGAAGGGGTGAGTTTACGTAAACTTAGTATGTAATCCCCACAGAAAACCAATAATAGTAATTCATAAAAAACAGTTAGTACAGTCTGGGGCCTAAGCCCATTACAGTATCAGTAGTAGTTTGGGCCTTAACCCATTTCAGTACAGTAACAGATATGCATTGGGGCCTTAGGCCATCACAGTAACAGTCATGTATGCAGTGAATAGAAAACAGAATCCTACCCACCAGCCTTTAATACACTATCTCCGTCCATCCCTACACTTATTGTAGGGTTTAAAACACCCACCCATCCCTACACTTACAAGCTGTACCGAATGCGGCACATATCAATATAATGCAGCCAAGCTGCCAGTCAATAGGCTTAAACCCTTTTAGTACACTTCCTCCAATATCATCATCCTAACCCCATGCAATGTAACATATAATAAATGATATGCTTTATTCATGGTTATCAGTACATACATTCAGATCAATCATCAAGCATAATAATGACATGCTCAGTACATAAATCACACAATCGATTTCAGTCAATTATGGGTCTAAGTAGTGCTTATCGACCTACAGTAGGTTCACAGTCGACTTGGGCGACCTATGCAACCTTAGAATTCAATTCAGTAAAAACGGGCTCGCACGCCCATATGGTCCAACACGGACCAAATTGGCCTTGGCCATGTGGATCACATGACTTGGCCCAGAATACCACACGCCCATGTGGCCCACACGGCCCAAATCAGTCTAGCCCGGGTTTCACACATAGCCTGCTTGGCCAACACACAGCAGTGTCCTTCGCGCATAGCCTAGCCTCGTCAATCACACGGCTGTCTTGGGGCACACGGCCTACCATATAGGCAACCACATACCCATGTGGCGTTAACAGTGAGGTTTTCAACTTTCACTAAAACCCTATTTTCTACGTAATCAGGTACACATCTGGTATCAATTTGATGATTAATCAACCCCGAGCCTTCTAGAACCGAAAATAGTGTACCCAATCTCAAAATTAATAACCAAAACACAAATTCATCAAACTTAAAACGAGTCAAACGCACTCACTTACCACAATCACACCTGTCTATTTGCACGAATCTACTCGTTGCACCGAAACTGCTGTTTCTATCACCTCTCTTACGCACAATACACATCAAGAAATCAACCTTCAGGAAACTAATTGATACCAAGATTCAAACGCAAATTCACTTACCAATCACACCAACGTTTGAGACACACAAAAGTAAGGTTTTGCGACAGAGTCAAAGAATGGAAAATGAATGTTTAATCTCGTTAGAACGTGAAGAAGACAAAAGAACCAGAATTCGGGTCTTTGATTTTTAGAAGAGAGAATGTTAGAAAGCAAAGAAAATTATGAGAGAGAAAATTTCAAAAAGAAAAAAAGATGGATATCCTCAATCCCTAACTTTACTCCTCACTATCATTTAACCACTCAGAACCCAACTTCCATATGACTCTAACCGACGCCAGGAGTAAAAATTAATACACTTGCTCTTGCCAAGATTCGAACACAAGACTTTTAGCACCATAACACTCCACTTATCTACTAGGCTAGCAGGCCCATTCTGATATAAACTTACTAGCAATTAAACTTAAACCCTTTAAGTAAGGTTAAGGCTTAATTCATAAAAAATACCAAAATTTCCCCTGAGCCATGGCTTGAACTTTGGACCTCTCACACATACCTAAAACACTTAACCACTAAAGCAGACAGATATTTGTCTCACACATTCACAGAAACAAAAATAGACATTACAGTTTTGGGCCATTAGAAAGTCATCCCGGGTTGCCCGACAATAATGACCCGCCACCTCGGATCACCCGGCAATGATGGCTCATCAAAGTGCAGCTAAACTGCTAGATCAAATATATATACGTAGCATAGCTAATGAACATGCAGTACAGTACGATGCGGTAACCCGCTATACCGATAATTTGTAGTTAAACTGCCAGATCAAATAATGGTACATAGCATGCTAACATACATGCGGTACAGTGCAATACAGTAAACTGCTATACCGGTAAATTACAGTTAAACTGCCAGATCAGATAAGTATAGCAGCAATGCTAATGTATGTATGTACAGTGCAGTGCAGTGCAGTAATCCGCAGTACGGACATGTTGTTGAACTGCCAGATTAGAATTAGATTCAGACTCCCTTCTCTTCACAATCCCACCCAAAATATTTTATGCAAATGTATGTATGCAGACAGATGTACAGAATCAAGATACAAAGTTTCAAATAGTCATTGAGACACTGAAACTCTCAACCAGTCAATCAGTTATAGAATTCTTGAGCAGTCATAGAATGCACATAACACCCAAACACCTATAGAAAATCATCCAGAATCAGAAATGTGTACATTTATTTACCCGAATTCAGTATCAATTACAAAGCAACCATAAGCAACGATCGTACAATTTGCTTAAATAGAGGTATATCAATTCAATACACCATACTCTAGGCTAAAACAAAGTCCCAATCACCCTTTGCTAAGACCTCGCTAACTGATGGAACATACAAAGTCACGATTAAGCTTTAGTTTGACCTATAACAAAATTTGGCGAGATAAGGCCACAAGCCCGTGTGCTTCGACTGTGTGGGGGTCCAAATACCCATGTGAAAGGTGACACACGGTCGTTTGGCAGAGGCACATGCCCGTGTGATGCAGGGCAGACATGGCCGTGTAGCTCACTGTCCAAAGTAGCTAAAATAAATGTAGGGCAGACACGGCTGTGTGAGGGTCTCCCATGCCCTTGTGCCCAACCAGACACGATCGCGTGTCCTAAATACACGCCTGTGTAGGATCCCTAATCCCAATCACACACGCCCGTGTAGCCTAGGGACATGGCCATGTGTAAATCGATAAAATCCCTAAATCAGACACATAGCCGTGTGGCCAGGCCATGTGGCATCCAATTTTGCTCAGAACCCTAATTCCTAAAAGTGCACGACCGTGTGATCATCACACGCCTATGTGGACGCCTGTGTGGTCAGGAAACCACCTTAAAAAAGCCCCAAAACATGTGCTCTTAGCCATGAAACACTTTTCTACCCTCGATAACTTGAGATTATACCAAAACTAACAGGTTCTGAGCATAATCAGCGGCAAAAAGTAAAAAATATAGATTTGCAAATAGCCAAACTCAAGTTGTCAACTATGCATAGAGTCGGATTAAGGTTCACAAATAAAAATTAAAGAAAGTATGAAACCCACTCTTAATTCATGTTCAAAGATGACAATGGAGAAGCGAACTTCCACAATCCACAAGAATATCATTTCCAAAAGAAAAAAGTAAAGAACCAAAAAAAAGAAATAAGGAGAGGAAGAGGAAGAAAACGTAAAAAGAAATTCAGCAGTAGAAATATAAATAAAAATAATAAAACAAATAATCATTTATAACTTAAAATAAGTCACTATTAACAAAAATAAAGTTAAAGGAATAGTATTCCCACAAAACACACACACAAAGGTTCAAACACGTGACCTAGATGTACACGAACTCTCTCTTAACCACCAGACCAGCAGGCTTATTCTAACACCTAAATGCGCCACTTAAACACAATAGCGCAACCATTTCACTGACCCTAACCACAAGCACTCAAAACTTCTAACCCTAAAATTCAAGATACTAATTCAAGTCGAATGTGCTTATTTAGTGGAGCAAAAGTCCCCGTCTAAGAGTAGATCCAACATAATTAAGTGAAGTTGATTGCAATCCTAGAGATAGGACGACGAAAATCTGTCGGACTAGGGTCAAATCTAATAGGGAAATCCATAGATTGAGTTAATACAACGCTAGAGGTTTTAATTAGAAAGAAATTTCAATTAATCAACCTAGGGTTAGTTGTTCTTAGTCTTAAAAGAGATATTAACATAAATTAGGGATTTCTACAGATCAAGTCAAGTGAATAAATCGTCTAGTTCAAAGTCGTATAATAAGTGAAGTCTAGGTGGATTCTTCCTTGGGTATTGTCTTAATCAATCGATTTTCCAAAAGTAATTTTCCCAATTTACTCTTTGTCGCGTTCTTAGATAATTAATTAGTTTAGTTTAATTAGTTTAAAACAAATTCCCTTTATTTTCAGGCTAGATAATAAAAAGAAAATTAGTACTAGTACTTTTAGTCCCTGTGGGTTCGACATCTCGATCTTGCCATAAGCTATACCACTATTCGATAGGTTTGCTTGCCTTTATCGTGATAATAGTTTAGTTTTATAGGTACAATCATCATAAATATCACAATCAAAAGCATATTAGGACAAACTTCATGATAGCGGATTCACTTACTAAGGAACTACACCTGAGGTTTTATAAGAGCACACTGCTCATATGAATGTAATGTCATTTAAAGGATATTTGGTTTTAGTGGGAGTTTGTATTTTTAAATGCTTTTATGTTATAGATGCATTTTCAGTTATTTCAGTTTAAAGATATTAAGTTTATTTTCTGTAAAAATGAAGTTTATTTAGTTTATTCACACTCTGATTTTGGTAAGGTTTGATCTCACTAAGGAGGACTAGTTGGAAATAGACATGTTTAGATCATATTGCATGTAATTTCCATGCTACACATCCATACTTGATCTATGTCATTTGGCTATGTTAATATATGTGATCATGGATAGATTTAGTTATAATGTATGTAACGAAAGTCGCCTTGGTTCTATGCTAACATAATTAATGGACAAGATTGTTTGGAATACCTTTTGGATATGATAGTAAAATTTTGAGCTCATAAGGTTATATAGTGACATGTAATTATAGAGTAATTAGTATATTTATGTGGTCTAAGTGGGAGATTGTTGGAAAATATGGATATCACATATATAATAAGGGTAATTACATGTTAATATTTGATATCATGATATGTTAGCCCAAATTAACAGTGATCTAATTTGGTTAGAATTTTATTGGTTTTAATTATTAAATAAAGTATCGATCAAATATGTGTAGATACCCTAGTAATTGAGTTCTAATCAAAATTCTAATTAATGATGGGCTAATTAGAATTTGATTAGAACTAATATGCCAATGTTATAAATATTAGGGTTATGGTCTCCAAATTATACACAAAATATCTTTTCTAATATCCCATCATTAGGAAAGAGAGAGCATATATTCTCTGAATTTCTTGTGTGCTAATTTGGAAGATCAAATCCTTAAGATTTGGTAAAACTTTAAGGAATTCATGTTTCGATACTCTAGCCCTATCGTTCTGATCTGTCGCATGTTATAACTACGGATGAAATTGAGTTATAGTCGGACTTCATGTATGATGAAGAGCCTGTGAAAATTTTAGCTCGAGAGAAAAATGAATAGACTTATGATGTAATTGATTTGATGGCTTAAATATTAAAATAAAGAGGACTTATGATGTAATTAATCTATTATATAAATGAATGGACGGTTAGTGGTCTTTTAAAATGAAAATTGTAAGTTTAATATTAAGGGTAAATTGGTAAATAACTTATTAAGGTGAAATTAAAATAAAACAAATGATATTGTCATATTGTTCCTTGGGTATTGCCAAAATTGAGAAAGAAAGAACCATGGAAAGAGCTTGAATATTCGACCAAGTTTTGGTGTTGCATGTAAGTCCATTTAAAGCTCGTTTCTTATATTTTTTTATGTTTTTGGAATCGTTGCAACTAGATCTAGCTAACCCTTGTCTTCGTTTTTGAAATTGTAAATTTTTTTGGATATTACCATGGATGAATTCTTGTTATTTTAGATGTTAGTTGTTGAAATGGAGGTTTTTAATTGTTAGAAAGAATTATTTTATTAAGTAATTTTATTAGTTTTGAGTAAAGGACTAATTTGATGAAATATGAAAGTTTTCATGGAATTTTTGAGAATTTTGAATAATTCTGAATTGTACTAAATTGGTAGTAAATTCGACTAGCATGGGTGTTTGGCAAATTTTGCTAAATTTGGAGATTTTAGGTTTAAGGACTAAACTATCAAAAATGTAAAGTTTAGGAAAAATGTGTAATTTAATGAAAAGTTAATGGTCATATACATTAAATTGAATGTGAATTTTAACAGGCTGAATTTAATTTCTATATAGATCAAGAACCGAGCCAAAAAGACAATAACTGAGGGAAGGGGAAAATTGTGGAGTAGGTCCTTGTGTTTTAATCGAAATTGGTAATAGGTAAGTTCATAGTATAAAAAAATTATATTATATTATGTTTAGTATTGATGTTGCTTTTGTGTTAGTTAGTTAATTTATTTTGAAGATGAAATATGAAGTGGCTATTGATGGGTAAGTATAGGTTTTATATTGATTGAGAAAATGGATGAAATTACAAATAATGAAATCTTAATGTGAACTTATTGAAATTGTTTATTATGTATGGTTACTATGGAAATGCACGTCAAGTGAAAGTGATAAATTCAGTAAATTTCCCAATTGAACATAGTAATCACTAGGATATGATTGGCATGCCAATAGGGTCAGTACGCGTGCTTCTATGGGATTGCACTTCGGTGTCTCTGTTTGCACTTCAGTGCCTCTGTTATGCATCTATGATGCCTTTGGTCTGAGTATCTGGGTCAAGTTACTTAGTTCATTGAGCTAAATATTAGCGGTAGGCAAGGTTGACTTATGGATTTAAGTGTTGATGCATATTCAAGATTTTTGAAAGTGTTAAATGTTCAATGAAATATTCATTTGTATATGAGCTCATTTATTTTGGATGACATGTTGAATATGGAATTGATGAGTTATTTGTGATGAGGAATATCATATTACATGTTGATATGTGATCATGAACTAGTGTGATTTGTGGATGTGTATTGGGCTATCAGGAATTGTATGTTACCGCTTTATATTTTAATATCAATCAAGGTAAGTTTAGTTGATGATTTAAACTATGAACTTACTAAGCTTCATTAGCTTACTTGTCTTTTTTTTTGGTTCTTTTTTAGTTACCAAATTTTGGACTGATTGGACGGATCGACTGAAGGCTCACTCTATCTAGTTATTTGGTAGCTTTTGCTATTTTTGTTTGAGGTGTGGCATGTATATAGGCTTTATGTTGTTAATATGTCAAATGTTTTGTTGCAAGGTTATATCTAGTTGAATGGTTAGCTTTGGATGTTTATTTAAGATGCTTTGTGGTTAGATGAATCTTTAAGGTTAAGATAGGATATTAGTGCTTTGGTATGGTAAACTTTTACGCATAATTTTATTTTGGTCATTTGGTTAATAATTGAATTTTGAATAGGTGGCTAATGTTAAATGTTTCTAATAGCTTAGTTATTTGAATGAATAATCTTGATTCTGGTGCCTTTGAATGGCATATTGGTTAGTTATTTAGGTGTTTGAATGGATAAAATTATTGTCTTTTGTGGTTAGGTAACTTTTTGGCATGAATTGAATTTGCTAAGATGAGATTTTTACCATTATTAGTATAAGTATCGATACTTTGGCATTTGGTATTGATACTTGACCAAATGAACAGTACTTAAACAAAATGAAATGTCAAAATGGTATCAGTTTTCAATTGAGTATCGATACTTTTTCATAAAATATTGATACCATCAACTAATTATCAATACCATTGTTTTGCAAAGAAAACATAATTAAATTTTGGTATCAGTTTTCCTGAAAGGTATGATTGGGTATCGATACCAACTCAAAACTTTAATTTTAGTTTTAAAGCTTAATGTTTTTTAGACTTAATCCTATTATATGTTTGAAGTTTACAAATATATCCTCTTAGAGTTCTGAATTTAAATTATATATATATTAGTTTACATGTGATTGATGTTTTAAATATTAGAGTATTTTTATTATGAATGGAACTATGTATTGTATGTTTTAAAATTATTTAAATAACTATTTTGAAATAATGTGAAATGTCTTTTTTTTTTTGCTTGGTAACACTCTATAACCTTAATTCGGTAACGAAGATGGGTTATGGGTGTTGCTTTTATGATTATTTCTAACACCAATGAAATTCAAGTTGTTACAGCTATCAAGTATCAGACGTTATTTAATTTATTAGCAAAATTCAGTTCTTAGTGAATTGCATGAAGCGACATATGTTGTGGGTATAGAAAAAGGAGAATGGAACTTATATTTTGATAGGGAGAGGTATTGGAATAGTCGTAATACCTCCAGAGGTAGAGGTTGATTCCTTGGGGTAGATTTTTGAGTTAAGCTTCTCTCCAGCAAATAGAAGAAGCTTCTGCTTAGGTGTTGAGGCCAGCATAGAATGGAACTCTTTGATTTCAGGTCTAAAGTTAATCTCCCTAAAATCAAGTAGAGGACCAATCGCCTTGGCCTTTAAATTGGATTTTCTTTGCACCAACAATTAGGTAGATCATGAGACACCCTTTTTAGGAATGTTTGTTGAACTTACCATTAGATTAATAACTTTTTCATTCACTGGGATTCTTATTTAATTATCAAAGAATTTAGTAAGGAGTTCTGTTTGAAGGAACCTATGTTAGATCCCTACAAAACTCTTGTACAATCCCTACAAAAGAGGTTTCCTGAAGTGAGATGTGAATATAGTCTGAGATCTACAAATGAGAATGTAGATGCTCTTGCTACATTGTCCTTAAAAATACATATGCTAAACAAAAATGAAAGCATTACTATGACAATGCTTAGAAAAGGCCTACATTTTTCAAAAACGAACTTACTTCAACCTCAAGAATATGAGGATGATAAATACTAGTGTGTACCCATCATGGAAGAACTACATCAACTTACTCTTAGTAGGATTCCAAGTTTAATGCATTATGTTTTGATTCATGGTGTTTTATATTGTAGAAATGTTGGAGTTTTATCTAGGTGTACATCCAGCAATGAGGCAAAGTAAAGGTTGAAAGAGGATCATTAACAGTAGTGTGAGGAGGAAGTTTCACTTGTGCATCATTTACTACAAATGGTAGGATACTTTTGGCAAATTATTGTTGGAAAAATTTTGTTTAAAAATGGTTATTTGTCACAGTGAAAAATTAAAATTTTGAAAATTATTCGCTATTCTCGTACCATGAATTACTTCAAGTGTGGGCTCAAACAATCAATGACAAAACATAGAACCAGAAAAGATTTATTAATTTCAGTAGGAAAACAATTCTCTCTCAATTAAAACTAATAGAATTATTATTCCTAGAAAATAAATTTATACATAGAAAATAAATTATCGCTATTTTCAGGTAGAATAACAATATTGAAAACTTATATGAGCTCTTGTATATAAATAGCTCTACTAGCGCCATTTATTTATTAGGAGAGATAGGAAAATTCTAGTTGAATTAGTAAAACACAAATAATATTTATTTAATAGAAAACCTAGTCTTCTAGTTTAACTAGAAGAGTGGGTGGCACTGTTGGAAAAAAAGGGGTTTCAAAAATGCAGCGAAAAATAAATTTAGGGAAAATAGAGTTTTAAAAAATTTTCCAAAACAAGGTTTTGGTTGTGATATGTAAAGTAATAAACACTTAATTAAAATTATATATTTTTTATTCATTTAGGATGAGCAATTTGAGCGAGTAGTCTTCTCTGTTATCCTCAAGCTCACGTCTGTCGAGTGCGGGTTCACATCGAATAAGAAAATTTTTCACAAAAAAATATTAGTGGGGTAATTTCACAGTTTTTCTAAATTTTTGGGTCGAATTGTAAATCAAAAAAATATTTCTTGAAATTTTCTAAAATAATCTCTTTAGAGAATTTTTTCGCTACAACTTTCTCTTGAATTTAAGTGCGTAAAATAATGACCAAAGGCTTCCTTTATATAAGGTGAGTGATAAATGATAAATTATACATATTTTTACCCCATGTTTAGCCTTTATTTTGGATGAATTATTATCAAATTAGTGAGAATTGGTGCTCTTAATCTTTCTTTTTCATATCTTACACTCAAGAGAGCATAGGGAAGAGAAAAGAACGGAAAATGGACCAAAAACAGAGAAAATGGGCCAACATGTGTAATTAACACGGCCTAAGGATCATCGCACGGTCGTGCCACACGAAGATCACACGGTCCAGTCCCTGACAAGCACGGCCAGGCCACACGGCCGTGCCTCCATTGACAGACTCTCACACAGCCTCTTGTAGTGGCACACAGGTGTGGCACACGGGCGTGTTCTAGTCGTGAGGAAGAGGAATTTCACTCGGATTTGGATACTTAGAGGCTAAGAAAGCCATTCTAAACTCTATATAAAGGCCCCAAGAGGCAACTCTAAAGATATACTCTTTTCTCTCAGGAAAGAGCGCCATATTTCTGCCAACACAAAGAGTGAAAGCAAGGGATTACTCCAAGGGAAGCCGATTGATTCATCCCAGAAGCCAGAATTCTACATCAAGACAGAGGATCTCCCTAAATTCCTTCAGGGGTTTTCGGGTTCTTTATGTTTTGTTATCTTAATTCTTCCGAGATGTTTTCTTTCTTTATTATGAACTAAACCCCTCAAATACTTGAGGGGGATGAAACCTAAGATGAATCTTGTTATTATTTATTCTTGAGTTATATGATAAATACTTGAGTTGTTCTTAATTATGTGTGCTTAATTCTTGTGTTAATAAGCTTAGGTATTAATTCAAGAAACGGATGTGCTTAAAGCAAAGGAGCAAAAGCCCCTGTGATAAGAGTAGATCTATCATAATTAAGCGGAGTTCCATGCGACCCTAGACATAGGACGACATAAATCTACCGGACTAGGGTCAAACCTAATATGGGGAACCATAGATCGAATTAATGTAACCTAGGGTGTTAATTAATAAAGGAACTTTAGTTAACAACCTAGGCCTAGTTACTCTTCGCCTTGACGGAGGGTTTAGCATAAATTAGGGATCTCTACGGATCAAGTCAAGTGAATAAATCGTCTAGGTCAAGAACCAATAACAAGTGAAGTCTAGGTGAATTCTCCCTTAAGCATTGCTTATATCAATCAGCTTTTCCCTAAAGTTTTCCCCAATTTACTTTTTGTGCACTTTTAGTTAGTTTTAGAATTAGTTTCAACCAAACCTCTTTTATTTTTAGGCTAGATAATAGAAAGGAAGTAAGTATTAGTACTTTTAGTTCCCTTGGGTAAGATAACTCGGTCTTGCCACTAAACTATACTACTGTTCGATAGGTGCGCTTGCCTTTAACATCGTGATATTAGTTAGTTTTGGTGTGATCAGTTTTATAAATTTTATTACTTAATATCGCGAGTCGTTATCAGTGAGTTTAGAGAGTTCCACTATGATTAAACTTAATCACTTTAATATTAAATCATATCGAAATAATATAATGTTTTTCTTATAGATAAACATTAACTTTAATTTAATATTAAGATAATCACTTTAATATTAAATTAATAAAATACTATTGAGATAAGTATTAAAATAAATTTAATATTAAATTATTAAAGAAATATTATTTTTAGAATAGTTAATCTGAAATTAAATTCTCTAGTAGAGTCCTAGTAGGAGTGTAACTCTTTCACTACTAAACCACCGAAGACCAACCACCACTAGCCATCGAAACATCGTCGTCGTAGCCATCAGCACCGCCATGTCCGGTGATGCAAGTGTGACACCTTTACGACACCCCAAGTCAGTTCGGTTACTTTCAGTTTGGTCTAGGTCACTGACAACGTGACGAGTCTGATCTAGCCACAGGTTGGACTGTCGGTTTGGTCTAGGTCAGTGACAACCCAACCAGTCTGGTCTAGCAACCAGTTGGACCATCGGCCCAGTTTCACAAGTCAGCCCTGGTTCGACTAGTTTTCTGGTCTTGGTCTCATTTTTGGGCTTCGGAGCCCACTTTATGATCTCATGTCCAATTTTTCAAGTTCAATTACCTATAGGGCTATTTGTCTAACTTGAAAATTAATTTCCAAAAATATCATATTAATTTTAATTAATTTGATTAATTTAATTTTACTTTATTGATGTCTACAAAACCAACTAAAAATACGACAAAGGTAAGTGCACCTATCGATAAATAGTATAGCTATGGTGAGCAAAGATATCATTCCCATGAGGAATAAAAGTACTAGTAATTACCATCTTTCTATTATCCAACCGACAAATCGAAGTAATTGAATTAAACAAAAATTAACTAAATCAATTAACTAAGAACTCAACAAAGAACAAATTAGGAAAATAATTGAATAATAACCAAGAAGCGAAACAATACACAAGAAAGAATCTACCTAGACTGCATCTGTTGTTATCAATCAGAATTAAACAATTTATTCACTTAATATCTTGATCCGTAGAAATCCTTAAATTATGCTAATATCTCTCTTCAAGACTAAAAGCAACTGACTTTAGGTTGATTAACTGAAATTTCTTTCTAATTAAAACCACTATTATCACATTAACTTGATCTATGAATTCCCTATTAGATTTGACTCTAATCCAATAGATTTATGTTGTCCTATTTCTAAGATTGCGTGTACCTTCACTTAGTTATGCTATATCTACCTCTTAAATAGGGTGTATTCCTTCTCTGAATTAAGCACATCAAACATGAATTAATAATCCAAAAATATTAAATCAAGAATTAAGCGCACATAACTGATAAGAAGATTCAAGTATTTATTGTGTAAAACAAAAATCAAAAGACAGAATTTATCATAGGGTTTATCTCTCCTATATCTTTAGAAAATTAGTTTGTAATCGCAAATAAGAACATCTCAAAGTCATCATAACCACGAGAAATAAAGAAACTCATAAAAACTTCAAAGAAATTAAAAGGAGATCTTCAATCTTAATAGAAATCTACTTCAGAATCGACTTTAATAACATTTTCCGAGTTGTTTTCTTCAATATTCTCTGACAGCTCTCTTTCCTCTTCTTATTTTTGGTATTTATAGGTCTTAAAATGCCAAAAAAACCTAAAAATTGCGTGTTCCCGCGTGTCTAGATTGCAAATCATAAAATCCACATGGTCTAGCACATGGCTGTGTGGTAGCTCGTGTGGCTCACACGGCCGTGTGTCCAACGCATGTGACTTCTAAAATCTGCTTAAATTGTCTGATTTGCACTTCATTTTCACTCGTTTTGCTCCCAAATACTCTCCTAAGCATAAAAACATGAATTTAAAGGATGAGGAGAATAAAATTCACCATTTTGCATTGATTAATCACCCAAAAACGCATTAAGAATAGGATTATAATGTATTACTTTTGACACTTATCAAATATCCACCCACTTATGCGTTTGCTTGTCCTCAAGAGAAATCCTCAACCCACAATAAAGTTATATTTTCTCAATTTTTCATTTTCATCAATGATGTCTCAAAATAATTCGCAACCAATCATGCATTGGTAATTTAACTAAAATGACACTAAAGATTCAAACAATCCAAGCCAAAAATTTTAAACCGCATAAAAAATATATGTATCTCCCCTTATCCAAATAATTACTTTAAATTCAAAATCAATAAGAATTGACATCCTCACTAAAGATTCACTCAAAGCACTCAGTGTTTAATGTTCAAATATTAAGCACTCAACAGTCAAACGATGAATGTCATTACCATAGACTTGCTTGAAAAATGAAATCTCCACCATTATAAAATGAGATAACACACCAATCAAGAGGTCTTTAAAAGGTTGTAATGGGGCTTAGGTTAAGGGTATGGAAAATGCCAAAAATTTTGTTTATAATCGAGATTGAGTTAATAAGTTACCAAACTAGAAAAATAAACAGTTGCTGAATTAACATAAATAAAATCAACAAGACTAATCAAGAATAAAAACGAGCTTTTCAACAGATTATGCAACTAATGATTTAAGCTCAATCAAATATGTATGTGTTTTTTTCGTTTTTTTTCGTTTTTTATTTTTTTATTAACTGGGAACAAAAATAAAATTCAACAATTCAAGAAAAATGAAACATAGTTAGGCAACTAACCAAATCGAATCTCGATAAAAAGGGAGTCAATAAAATGGGAAAATTTCACAATAAACATATGGGTTATGGGTTAACATTAATGGGTTAATCGAAGAAAATGTGTTAGGATCAATGGGGTTCATTAAGGGTTAATTCAATAGGTAAGCTTTTTAGAGGTTGATTGCATTAATACCTAAGTGTGTCTATCATCTCAGTATATCAAATCAATGGTGCGGTCTCGACATGCATAATTGAAGCAAGTTCTAGAATAAAAAATCAAGTTGACACACTCATAACCAATAATAAACTTAGCATGAAAGAAAATATATGCTCTATAGGCACAAAACTCACAAAAAATTATGGTTTTGATGCCAAACTTGCAAATTCAAAATTTCAAGATAATTCTTCAGTTCAGGGGGCAACCTAAAATATGATTTTTGAAAAACAACTTATCATGCTCGACTCTCTAATGTCTTAAAAACTGAATCAAATAATGCAAAATATCCACAAATAAATCCAAAACAACATCAATAAAAAATCCAAATTTTAAAACCATTTACTCTAATGGCGGGTATGAGAAAATTACTTAAACACAACGAATAATTCAAGGATTTTATCACAAATATAAACAACCTCCCCACACTTAAGATGTACATTACCCTCAATGTACAAATAGATATAAGTACAGAATAAACACAATATCAAAATAGAGGGAGAGAAATGAAATTGCCTTGAATATGGATGGAATCGCCATAATAGAGAAAATCAAGATTGTAGGCAATTCTAAATGTAGTGCATGTTTCCAAGTAAATTAATAAGAAGATAAACACAAAGAAATTAGAAGAGTAAGAGGTTACAAACTCGAATAAAAACAACCATCAAAATAGGAAAAATAAAAATAGAGTGGAAAAGAAAAAGAAACTAAAAAGTCTAACAAAAAAAATAAAACAACCGAAAATAAAAATAGAAGTCCAACTGAAAATAAAAATAAGGAAAAAAAGAAAAGAAAATGAAAACAGATCACTGATCATCATCGCGAGATGCGTCGGGATCGTGAGTGCAGGATCAGTAGGAGAAATATGAAGATGCTGACATATTTTCTGCAAAGTTGTATCGATTCTATCAAATTACTCAAAGCATCGCTACTCAAAATGGGTGAACCGTTCAAAAAGATCCTCAAGTGCAACGGTAGAAGCAGTGATAGGGTGACTCAGAGGTGGAGAATGAGGTCAATCCTCACGGTGAAAAGGATCATCGTCAAGAAAGTCTTCATGCTCATCATGAGGGTCAGAATGAGACAATATATAATTAGAATGACCCACTCTGCACTGTTGCTCAATCATCCTCATATAACTCAGAATCAGTAATCCCTGTGGGGTCATCTATCCAACCAGTGTAAATGAGGATCATTGTTCCGGAAATCAAGAAGGCAAAAATTTCATGCAAGATAAGTCTCGTAAGGGCCCAAGAAGATAAGACCCTTCCTATTGTGAGCACAGTGATGGTGATACAATAGGGCAACAAAATAGGTAAGATTAAAGGTGTGTCACGTCACTATGCTCCAAAGAAAATAAACGTCGAAGTACCAATGAATCCGGTGCTCTCCCTCTGACCAGTCAACATGTGTGCCAAGATAGCATGAATATATCGCAATACTGGAGGTAGGGAAGTAGCCTTCGATCAACTTGGGTCATATGGTGTTGTACTATTAGTGAGTTCTGTCCAGCATAAAGATGGTGAATGATGGATGTGCCGGTATAAAATGAGGAACCTCTAGTATTAGTCATGATGTACCAAATGGTGGGATTTTGGATGTTTGGTGGCAACAGTGGTGGAGGTACGGTAGTTAGTGCAAACAGTGGTAGTTGATGGGGTGAGAACAGAGGAGGAGAGGGCGGTGATGGACATGGTTGTGTGGTGGTGTTTTGAACGGAAAGAAAAGAAGGGAGAAAACGGAAAGGAACTGGAAGGTGGGAAGAGGGTGTTCGAGTGGCAACACAATGGGAGAGGAGGAAAGAGTTGTGCATGTGTGTATGTTTGGAGGTGGTTGGACCGGCGATGGAAAGGGATAGGGGAAAGGCGGGGGTGTTGGTCTGGACAAGGATGATGGGGAAAATAGAGAAAATGTGACAGCCTGATTTTTGACCTTATTTAGAACGGTGGTTTTGAGACCAAAAATCTGAGTCAAAAATATTTTAATATTATTTCTGTGTTAATTATGTGTGAATTATTATGTGTGAAAATTTTTGTGCTTTAATTTCGTCGTCTGAGTGTCCGATTAAATAGAAGGACTTAATCGCGTAAAATGAAAATTTAGTAGTTAAATGTGTAAGGACTGAATTGCATGTGTCTTTATAATATGGAGCATTTATGTTGCTAATATGCCTTAATTAATTAGAGTGGACGGCACTAACCTTTAGTGATAATGGTTTTGTATTATAATAAAAAGGTTAAATAGGTAAATTATTAATAATTTTATAATCTTAACCATTTAACAAAACACATGCATTAGTGTTTATATTTTATTTGACCGAATATCATCAAAAGAAAGAAAGAAAAAAAAAAAACTTAAGGTTCGGCCATTGTGCAAGCTTGATTAAATGTTAGTTTTTGTTCAGTTTTTGATAATTTTTATGTTTTTGAGATCTTTGCTTCGACTACTACCCTTATTTTGATGAATATTTTAAGATATGCCATTGATGAATAATTGTGTTTTGTGGTGTTTGAAAATGAAATATGGAAGATAAGTTTTGGGTTAATATGTATTTTAGTGAAAATTTTGATGAATTTGAGTAATTAGGGCTTAATTGCAAAAATAATAAATTGACGGGTTAAAATGAAAAACAAATGAAATGTGTATTTGTATGTACTAGATGAACATTCGGCTCAAGCATGATGTATTGAGATTTTGTGTATTTTGTGTGTTATGCAAATTGGACTAATTTGTAAAAAGTGTAAAATGTTAGGGGCAAAATGGTAATTTTCCCATTATTGTGTTGTTGGATTAAATTGAATGAAATTTTGTTTCAATGAGCTTAATTTGAAATTGTATAGATCAATAATTAAAGAAATCGGACTTGGATCGGGGGGAAACAAAAATAGTTGAATAGCCGATCTATATCGTCCGTCGATATCTGAGGTAAGTTTATAAGCAAATAAACGTTGTTAAATTAGAATGTATATGAACTTTATATGCTGAATTTAATTGTATGAATTTTTGTATTAATAACCGAATGTATAAATGCTTGTGAGATTCGGTACAAGTTCGATTGAACTGAGATACTACGTCCGAAAAGCTTCGTATGAACTTTAAAGAATAATTAGGATTTTTGATATATGAATTAGGTGTAAGACCAATTTTGTACCATTGATATTCGGGCTCTGTGCCTAGTAGGCTTTGTGTCGGTGTATCATGTCAGACTTTATGTCTAGCAGGCTTCGTGCTGGTGTATTATGTCAGACTTTATGTCTAACAGGCTTCGTGCCGGTGTATTATATCAGACTTTATGTCAGTAGGCTTCGTGCTGGTATATTATATCAGGCTTTGAGCCTAGCAAGCTTTATGCTGGTGTATTATAATATTCTTTATACCTAGCTAGCTTTATGCCAATGTGGTATCGAATGTGTTAAACAAGCTAAAATGATTAGGTATGTGATAGTTGGTTACATATTTTAAAATAAGGTAAGTTGGTTACTTGATATGTGATAAAAATGATACATGATGCCATTATAAGTATATGCGTGAATATGATATGTATATTCTGCAAAGATGAAATTTATCTATGAAAGTAAGTGTTTTATGTATATAGAGTTAAAAGTTTAAACTTATATGTGTTTACAAAAGCATAAGTTGGCTTGGTTAATTGAATTAATTATGTTATTGAGATGTTTATTTGCTTATGACTTACTCAGCAGTGATAGCTTACTGTGAGTGTATGTTTGCTTCTGTTTTATAGATTTTAGAAGCTAGTTACGGGCTTGGGGATCGTCAAGGAAGTTCGTCACACTATCGAACGTCATTTCAGTACTTTTATAAGTTTGAAACCAAAAACCTATGATATGTATAGGCTAGTATGAATTATGTCTGATTTTTGGGGAATGCATTTAATGTGCCATGCGAAAATGGCTAAGTTAAACTATTAATATATGCTATCTCAAGTATGATTTTTATGTGTGCTATGTGTGAATGATAATAGAGTGAATTTGAATATGATCTTGGTGATTTGGTTATGTGATTAATATATATAAATGCTAAGGGTTGATGATTTGGCCATGTTATAAATAAAGATGAACATTGTTTATGATGTTGATTTATGATTTTAATGATTTAATCATGATATTTATATAGGAGATGAGTTCGGTATATGTTTGATGATTAAGGAGATTTGTATATTTGAATGGGTTAGTATTAAGTTGGTCTGAATATTAATGATGTATTGATTGATTTGTGCTTTTGGTTGTTTAATGAACTTAAGTAATGGATTTATTTAATAGATGATTTGAACATGCTATGTTTTTATATGTAAAACACATTTTGCTTAACTTTTGTTTTGTAATTTGTTAATAAAGTAAGTTTGGTCATGATATGTTATATAGATGAGTTTAGTAAGTTATGTTAGTAAGGAAATGGATATGAATTATGTAGGTGAATAAATCTTAATTGGCACTTATTTATATATATGTATATGATGTGTTAGGTTGGTTTATATATCTATATGTGTTTAGCCGATTACCTAATCATTGAATTGGTATTGTATATGACCTATAGTTACATTGTAACATGAGTGATATTAGCATGTTTAAATTTGGTTTTGGTATTTTTAAGTATTTGATATATAGTTGTTATGTTATATGTATGTATACATATTTGAGTTTTATTGAGGTGAAAGGCAAATCATGGTTATTATTTGGACTTGATTATATACTTGATTTGATATTTGTAAAGAAATTAAATATGGTTAAAGTGGTCATTGAATAATTTGTGAAATAAGCACTATTATTATTCGGCTAAAGCTTTTAAAAGGTAACCAAATGAATAGTACTTTTAGCTATTGAAGATCATGATTGTTTATATACAAATTTGTATAGTAAGTGATGATATGTATTATAAATATGCGCACTTTATATGTCTTATGCTAGTGTTGTTGATTGAATACTTTGTATTGATCATGTTATGCGCATATGATATATAGTAATGTGCATATATATATATATATATTCAGCCATGAGACATAATAATGCTCATTACATTCATTTGGAAATTGTTAAAGTGTTGAGCTTGTGTTAAATCTTGGGTTATGTAATTTGTTCTTAATTGAACTCTATGACTAAAATTTCATACATGCTATTTGACTTAGTTTTATTTTGGGTTCATTTATAGTTGTAAATACTTGAATATGACTTATTTTATTATATTATTATTTGGATGTTCTGTCTCGTCTGGTAATGCCCTGTAACCCATTCCGGCAATAGATATGGGTTAGGGGTGTTGCAGAAATGGGAGGGCTGTGCACGATGATGTGACGAGAGGGTGGACGGGGAAAAGAATCAGCATGGGGGAGGGAAAACAATGACAGAAGAGGGTGGTCGATAGTTGGAGGGTTGAGGAAGAAGATAAAACCTAAAAAAAAAGGAAAATAGGGTTTTTAAGGGGGACACTGTCGTACGAAGGCTTGTGTTGGGCTACACGACCATGTCACATGCCGGTGTACACACTTTCAGCCCGTATGTCAATTAAAAATTTAATAAAAATCAAGCCCGTATGTCACATGGCCATGTCACATGATTTATTCACTTGACTTGATCCGTAGAGACCCCTAACCTATGTTAATACCTCCATCGAGGATAAGAACAACTAATCCTAGGTGGTTAATTAAAGTTTCTTTATTAATTAACACCCCTAGGTTGCATTAATTCGATCTATGGATCCCCCTATTAGGTTTGACCTTAATCTAGTAGATTTATGTTGCCCTATGTCTAGGGTTGCATGCAACTCCGCTTAATTATGGTAGATCTACTCTTAAAACAGGGACTTTTGCTCCTTTGCCTAAGCACATCAAGTTCTTGAAGTAATACCTAGGATTATTAAATCAAGAATGAAGAACACATAATTAAGAACAATTCAAGTATTTATCATATAATTCAAGAATAAATAATAACAACATCTATCTTAGGTTTCACCCCCCTCAAGTATTTGAGGGGTTTAGTTAATAATTAATAAAGAAAACATCTCAGAAGAAATAAGATAACAAAACATAAAGAACCCAAAAACCCTTGAAGGAATTTAGGGAGATCTTCTATCTTGATGTAGAATTCTGGCTTCTGGGATGAATCAATTGGCTTCCCTTCGAGTAATCCCTTGCTTTTACTCCTTGTGTTGGCAGAAATACGGTGCTCCTTTTTGGGAGAAAAGAGTATATGTTTAGAGTTGCCTCCTAGGGTCTTTATATAGAGTTTAGAATGGCTTTCTTAGCCCCTAAGTATCCAAATCCGAGTCAAATTGCACTTCCTCACGACAGGGACACGCCAGTGTGCCACGCCCGTGTGGTTTCGATAAGGGCCGTGTGCGGGCCTATTGGTGTGGCACGGCCGTGTGGCCTGATCGTGCTTATCGGGGCTGGGCCTTGTGGACTTCATGTGGCACGTTCGTGTGCCACGGCCGTGTGGCGACTTCTTAGGCCGTGTCTTTTTTATACTTTTGGCCCATTTTCCTCGTTTTTGGCTCGTTTTCCATTCTTTTCTCTTCCCTATGCTCTCCTGAGTATAATATATGAAAAACAAGGATTAAGAGTACCAATTCTCACAAAATTAATGATAATCTATCCAAAAATTAGACTAAACATGGGGTAAAAATATGTATAAATTATCGTTTATCAAATACCCCCCACACTTAAGCCTTTGCTTGTCCTCAAGCAAAATCTTAATCTACAATTAAGAATCATTCTTCTCAACTCACAATCTTTATTGATAAAATTTCAAGTTAATTCACAGGTATTCATATAATGAAGATTCAATCAGAAGAACATTAAAGATTCAATCACTCTAAGTTGAGAATTTTATCATTGAAACATAAGTTTCTTCCCTCCTCCTAAGTAATTATCTCTCCATCTTAATTAACAGAAGTTGACATCCTCACTAAGGATTCACTCTATCCACTCAAAGTGTTTAGGGTTCAAGATTTAAGCACTCTCTAGTCAACCTGAAAAGCTATTACCATAGGCTTGCAAGAAAATCAAATCTCCACCACTGTAGGTTGATATGATACATTGATCAAAAGGTCTTTACATGGTTGTATGAGGCTTGTTTAGGGGTGTTGTCACAGGCAGCAAAAGAGGGTTAGAATCGAGATTGAACTGAAAAATTATCTAGCTAGAAAAATCTCTATCACTGGAACATATTTCTCGAGCTAATTCTTGTAATAACATTATTTCTGCCTTGGTAGCCTTAGAATAGAAATATGCAAAAACTATTTGAACTATTACAGATTACAACTGAATTAGTACATACGTTTTTTTTAAATAACAATTCAAGTATAATACATTAAATTGGATATTTGCTCTTTACAATATGGAAAAGAGAATAAAGCTAGATAATAAGTTCAACTCAAATCTCAACAAAAATAGGGATCAAAGTAATTGAATGGAATTCAACAAAAATGGGTTATAGGTTAATATTAGAGGTAAGTCAAAGAAAAGGTTGTTAGGCTCAATGGGGTTCACTAGGGGTTAATCTATGGAGGTAGGCTTTTGTGGAGTAAGTGGGTTAAATCCTAGGTGCCTTTATCATTTCAGTGTATCAAATCAATGATGTGGTCTTGACATGTATAATCAAAGCAAGTTCTAGAATAACAAATCAGTATTGACTCACTCAAAGCAATAATAAAAGTAAGCACGAAAGAATGTATGCTCAAAAAGGCTCAAAAATCTCACTAGAATTATGGCTTTTGATGTCAATCCTACGAATTTCAAATCTCAAGATAATACTTAAAATTCAGAAGATTAACTTATGCAAAAATTGGGATTCTCAAAAATTTCAACTTATCATGCTTAATTCCCTAGTGTTTTAAAGTTTGAATAATCAAAGTACAAGCACCTATGTCTTAATTCTCAACATATCAATAAAAATCATAAATCAATCAGAATTAATTCCTAATAGGACATTGAAGATAATGTAAAGAGTGAAAGTGAGAATTTGAGAACAATGCAAAATGTTAGTTTGAAAAAGTTCAGGGATTTCAAATAGAGTGTAAAGACTAAAAATAGATTCCCCCCCACACTTAAGATGTACATTGCCCTCAATGTACAAAGATAACATTAGTAGCAATAAAATCACAAGATCATAAGATACGGAAAGGTATGAAACTCCCTGAATGTTGGATGAATTTGTGAGACGGATATTGGAATTGGAAGAGCCGGCAGTTGTGGCAGGGTGTTCCCATTTTCGTAGAGATTTGAGCTGTAAAGCTTCTTTGAAACTGCGAAAGTATTTATTAGTCGTGGGAAATTTGGATTAAGAGAGATTACTCATTAGGGATTGGCCGATATGAAAAAGAAATAAAATAAAATAAAATATAATAAAACAAAATATTAAAAATACTAATATTCAAATAATGAAAAAGAAAAAGAAAAATTCACTAAAAAAGATAAAAAGAACTGTAAACAGGAAAATAAAAGAGAAGAAGTTAGAAGGTGAAAATAGAGATCAGTGTTAGAATAAGAATAAAAATAAAAATAAAAATAAAGTTAGGAGGAATAGAAATCTCTAATCCTCAGGTGGATCACTCGGTGGCGGTGGGGAAGTGATGTGAAGGTGCTGGCATATCTGCTGTAGTGTGGCGTCGATGTGATCGAGGCGCCGGAAGCATTGCTGCTCAAATCTAGATAAACTCTCAGATATGTCAGCATCGGTGGCTGCTGCACGAGATGGGCGGTGAGGTGGTGGTGGCTCGTGCATCCTCCTCTGGTGGTGGGACATCGTCAGGAATGTCCTCTGGCTCCTCGCCCTCCTGAACGAGGCGGTATCGAAGGGGGTCGCCTCCAGGTCTGCACTGGATTATCCTCATGTGTAGCATGGTCTGGATGCCCTGAAGGGACATCTGGCCTATCAATGTGTATGAGGATGTCTGGGCTGCTGTGTTGAGGAGCCCGAAGTGACGAGCCAAGCGTGTGATGTACGGGCCCATGGATATAACGCCTCGGCGGTGACGCTCAGTCTGGTGCTGCATGGCGTGCCCGATGAAGTAGGCGAGGTCGATGGGGTGTGCGTTCGCCATGCACCATAGGAAATAGGGGTTGTGAGTGTTGACGACGCCTATGCTTTCACGTCTGCCTGTCAAAGTATGTGCAAGGAGGACGTGGATGTACCTCAAAGAGGGGGCGAGGGCGGTCGCCTTGTTGCTACTGGGATTGTATGTCTGACGCCTGGTACGATTTCTTACCAACAGTCGACTGGCCTGAGATGGATGCGACGGGAGAGGTTGGGGAAGTCTTTTTCTTCCATGAATTGCTCCGTGTAGAGCCCGAGTGCTGAGCCGAACTCTGGTACGCTCAGGTGGCGTACACGACCTCCTAAGCAGAACTGGACTGTTCCAAGATCATCAAACTGGTTCATGACGGTCTGGAGGTGGAATGTGGAACAAAATTCGAGGGTGAGCTCCATGTATGTAGGCTCAATGATTTGGAAGAACTACTCCCAAGGGTCCGTCATGAGTAGGGCTTAGACTGAATCAGCAAGGTTTACTCGTTCTAGTGCTGCCCAATCTATGCATCGGCCAGCGGTCAATGGGCATTCCCGTAGTATTTGAAATAATTCCTCTTGCAAGGTTTGAGAGAATGTGATGGACAGGTGGCGAACTTCGGAGGTGGGTCTGGAGGAAGAACCACCTGGTAGCAAAAACAAACAATATGGGTATGTATTTATACTAAATTTATGAGATAAATGGCAAGCAATTAAGCACTTAAATGGCATGCAATCTGAATATGTTCTCTAACATTCTAGATTATTCATCCTAATGTAACAAATTCTATGCTTGAAAGTAAAATTTAACTAAATAAAAATGAAATATAAATAAATAAAAAATGAGAAAAATGAGAAAATAGAACCAAATATAGAGTTGCACAGTCGTGGGTTGAGGTCGAATGGTCGTGGGGTGAGATTGCACGTGCGTGTGTCGGCTATGTGTGAACGTGGTAGTGGTTTTAAGGTCGGCGGCGGTGTTTATGGTGGTTGTGGAGAGGAGATTTTAGGGGTTGAGTGAAAATGAGAATGAATAGTGGCTTCCTATTTATAGTTTTTGGATTACACGGGCATGGAACACACCTGTGTGACTCGGGGTTTGCCCGTGTGAATCGAAATTCGATGGTTTTGGCGCGCTTGGTTCGAAGTACACGGCTGTGTTGATATTTTGCACAGTCGTTTGCGATCTTGTTTGCTTTTCACACGGTCGTGTGATAAGTTCCACGGCCGTTTGCGATCGGTTCTTCGTTACTCACAAGGTCGTGTAGGTAGTCACATAGCTGTGTCTAAATTGACAGTGTTGGCCACGGTCTGGGGACACGGGCGTAGGGATTTGTGCAAGCCCGTGTTTAAATTGAAGGGTTGACACTGCCATGTCACACGGCCGTGGGGATTTGTCGACAGCCTGTGTTTTAGGAAAAATTTCCACTCTGTTCGTACACGGCCTCGGTGCACGACTGTGTCTCTGCTTTAAATGTTCACATGGCCTGAGGCATACCCGTGTGCAAGGTCGTGTGGTCCTAAATTTCTGCATTTAAAAGGGTTAGTTTATGCATGAAAAATACTAAAATTTTAAAGAAGGAAAAGTTACTAAGTTAGTGCTCGGGTTGCCTCTCGAGAAGCGCTTATTTAGAGTCTAAGCTCGACTCTACCTGGATGTGTCACGAAGGGATTTCGTGGAGCTGAGGCTCCTCCCTATAATCTTTAAAATTCTCACCTCTGTAGTGTTTAAGCCTATGCCCGTTTACCTTGAACGTACCGTAGTTGGGGTAAGTTACCTCAATTGTGCCGTATGGAAAGACGGTTTGAACAGTGAATGGACCTGACCATCTTGACTTGAGTTTTCTAGGAAATAGTCTCAGCCTTGAGTTGTAGAGTAAGACAAGATCACTTGTTTTAAACTGCTTAGGTTGTTTCAGTCTTTTGTCATGTCGTCGCTTCATGGCTTCCTTATATAGTCGTGAGCTCTCGTAGGCATTGCAACGCCATTCATCGATTTCATTTAACTGCATTAATCTCTTCTCACCTACAAGCTTATGAGCAGTTCTAGCTCCACTGTGATGTCCTCTTGTGGGTCCTGAATGGCAGTGATTCAGAATCTGGTATGCTTCTGTTTCTGTAACGCATCTTCGAATAACCTGATCTGCACAAATTTCAAAAAGAAAAGGATCTTCCCAAAAGTAGTTTTTCACATCAGTGAAGAATCGCTTCTTTTGCTAATGGGTCAGCCCTTTTAGGGTTATGTTAGCTACTAAATAATTTACAAAATCAGCAAACCAAGGAACTGTTGCATCTGCTAAGGATAGGAGTTGTTCTTCAGGAAACAAATCATTTATTTTGTCAAGGTACTTGGGTTGCATGTTTTCTAATCTTGAAAGGTGATCTGCTGCCAAGTTTTCAGCTCATTTCTTATCCTTTATTTCGAAATCGAACTCCTGTAACAATAGAATCCATCTTATTAATCGAGGTTTTGCATCAGTTTTAGTTAAAAGGTAACGAAGAGCAGAATGGTCAGTATTTTGACAAAATCAAATAAGATCTGAATTTATCAAATGCGAAAATAACAGCTAGCAATTCTTTTTCTGTGGTAATATAATATGCTTGAGCGGCTGCCAAAGTTCTGCTAGCATAATAGATCGATTGAAAGTGCTTGTCTCTTCGCTGTCCCAAAACTGCACCTACAGCAAAATCACTTGCATCTCACATTAGTTTAAAAGGTAGATTCCAATCAGGTGAAATCATAATCGGGGCATTGACTAACTTTTCCTTAAGAGTGTTAAAAGATTTTAAGCATTCTTGGTCAAAGTTGAAAAGCATGTCTTTTTCTAGCAATTTTTTTAAAGGCTTAGCTATTTTAGAAAAATCTTTAATAAACCTGCGATAAAAATCGGCATGTCCTAAAAAGCTTCTTATAACCTTAACTGAATTAGGGGGAGGTAATTTTTCAATGGTTTCAATTTTTGCTTTATCTACCTCTATCCATTTACTAGAAATTTTATGTCCTAATACAATACCCTCTTGAACCATAAAGTGGGATTTTTCCCAGTTAAGCACTAAATTTGTCTCTTCACATCTTATCAAAACACGTTTTAGATTATTAAGACAAAGTTGGAAAGAATTATCGAAAACTAAAAAATCATCCATAAATACCTCCATGATGTCTTCCACGAATTCATTGAAGATGGAAATAGCCATAGACGAATGTGGTGATTAAGCCTCGTGGTAAAGAATTTAACCACTATTTGACTTTATTTCTCAAAAAGAATGGAAATAGCCTTAGACGAATGATATCATCAGAAACGCCATTAATTTTAAAGGTATCGCAAAGTTCCAAAAAATTGGCTATGTGTGAATTTGGATCTTCATCCTGTAAACCATCAAACTGCACCAATTGCTGTATCATCTGAATAGTATTAGGCTTTAATTCAAAATTATTAGTAGCAATAGTAGGTCTAAGAATGCTAGTTTGGGTACTAGCCAAACTAGGTTTAGCATAATCATACATAGTGCGAAGAGCTTGATAACGACTCGCGATATTAAGTAATAAAATTTATAAAACTGATCACGCTAAAACTAACTAATATCACGACCTTAAAGGCAAACCCACCAGTCGAACAGTAGTATAGTTTAGTGCCAAGACCGAGTTATCATACCCAAGGGAACTAAAAGTACTAATACTTACTTCCTTTCTATTATCTAGCCTAAAAATAAAGAGAGTTGATTTAAACTAATTCTAAAACTAACTAAAAGTGCACAAAAAGTAAATTGGGGAAAACTTTAGGGAAAAGCTGATTGATATAAGCAATACTTGACGAAGAATCCACCTAGACTTCACTTGTTATTGGTTCTTGAGCTAGACGATTTATTCACTTGACTTGATTCATAGGGATCCCTAACCTATGCTAAACCCTCCGTTGAGGTGTAGAGCAACTAGGCCTAAGTTGTTAATTAAAGTTCCTTTATTAATTAACTTCCTAGGTTGCATTAATTTAATCTATGGCTCCCCATATTAGGTTTGACCCTAATCCAGCAGATTTATGTCACCCTATGTCTAGGGTTGTATGCAACTCCGCTTAATTATGGTAGATCTACTCTTATCACAGGGACTTTTGCTCCTCTACTCTAAGCACATCTAATTCTTGAAGTAATACCTAAGATTATTAAATCAAGAATTAAGCACACATAATTAAGAACAACTCAAGTATTTATCATATAACTCAAGAATAAATAATAACAAGATCTGTCTTAGGCTTCATCCCCCTCAAGTATCTGGGGGGTTTAGTTCATAATTAAAGAAGAAAACATCTCAGAAGAAATAAAACAACAAAGCACAAGAAAACAAAAAACCCCTGAAGGAATTGAGGGGGATCTTCTGTCTTGATGTAGAATTCCGGCTTCTAGGATGAATCAATCGGCTTCCCTTGGAGTAATTCTTGGCTTTCACTCTTCGTGTCGGCAGAGAGACGACTCCCCACTTTAGGGAAAAGATTACCCTTGGCAGGGGGAAATCAAGTACACCCTTAGAGTTGCCTCCTAGGGTCTTTATATAGAGTTTTGGGGAGCCTTTCTTAGCCTTTAAGTATTCAAATCTGAGTGAAATTCTTCTTCCTCACGACTAGAACATGCCCGTGTGGCACGCCCGTGTGATTTCGGTAAGAGGCCGTGTGATTCTATCGGTGGAAGCACGGTCGTGTGGCCTGGCCGTGCTTGTCGGGGGCTGGACCGTGTGATCTTCATGTGGCACGGCTATCTGCCATGGCCGTGTGGTTACTTCTTAGGCCGTGAATTTTCACATTTTGGCCCATTTTCTCTAGTTTTTGGTCCATTTTCCATTCTCTTCTCTTCCCTATGCTCTCTTGAGTATAAGATATGGAATAGAAAGATTAAGAGCACCAATTCTCACAAAATTAATAATAATTCATCCAAAATATAGGCTAAACATGAGGTAAAAATATGTATAATTTATCGTTCATCAAATACCCCCACACTTAAGCCTTTGCTTGTCCTCAAGCAAAATCTCAATCCCTAATAAAGAATCATTCTTCTCAACCTACAATCTTTATCAATAATGTTTCAAATTAATCCACAGGAAATCATACACTGAAAATTCAATCAAAATAACATTAAAGACTCAATCAATCTAAGTTAAGAATTTTATCATTGAAACATAAGCTTTCTCCCTTCTCCTAAGTAATTATCTCTCCATCTTAGTTAACAGAAGTTGACATCCTCACTAAAGATTCACTCTATCCACTCGAAGTGTTTAGGGTTCAAAAATTAAGCACTCTCTAGTCAACCTGAAAAGCTATTACCATAGGCTTGTAAGGAAATCACATCTCCACCACTATAGATTGACATGACATATCAATCAAAAGGTCTTGTAAGGGTTGTAACGGGACTTGGTTAGGGGTGTTGTCACAGGCTATAAAAGAAGGGTTAGAATCGAGATTGAACTGAAAAGTTATCTAGCTAGAAAAATCTCTATCACCGGGAACATATTTCTAGGGCTAATTTTTATGATAACATCGTTCATGCATGGGTAGCCTTTAAATAGAAATATGCAAAAACTTTTGAACTATTACATATGACAACTGAATTTAATTGTAAATACACGTTTTCCTCTTTTTCTTTTTTTTTTAGAACAATTCATAATAATCTTGAATATTTACAACTTTACATGCTGGAAAAGAGAATAAAGCTAGATAATAATTTCAACTCAAATCTCGACAAAAATAAGGGTCAGCGTAATTGAATGAAATTCAATAAAAAATGGGTCATTGGTTAATAATTAGAAGGTAAGTCAAAGAATGGGTTGTTAGGCTCAACGGGGTTCACTAGGGGTTAAATTATGGAGGTAGGCCTTTGTGGAGTAAGTAGGTTAAATCCTAAGTGCCTTTATCATTTCGGTATATCAAATCAATGATGTGGTCTTTATACGTATAATCAAAGCAAGTTCTAGAATAACGAATCAGTGTTGACTTACTCAAAGCAATAATAAAAGTGAGCACAAAAGAATGTATGCTCAAAAGGCTCAAAATCTCACCAGAATTATGGCTTTTTGATGTCAATCCTGTGAATTTCAAATTTTAAGATAATACTTAGAATTAAAGAAATAACTTATGCAAAAATTGGGGTTCTCAAAAATTTCAACTTATCATGCTTAATTCCCTAATGTTTTAAAGTTTGAATAATCAGAGTACAGGCACCTATATCTTAATTCTCAACATATCAATAAAATCATAAATCAATCAGAATTAATTCTAATAGGAGACTGAGAATTATTTAAGACAAAAGCATGAAAAATTTTAGGGATTTCATAGATAATTATAGATTTAAAGTAACTTCCCCCCCACACTTAAGATGTACATTGCCCTCAATGTACAAAGATATAGATAGCAAGAGAAGTATAATATCATAAGATAGGGGGAGGATTGAAACTCCCTAAATTTAGGATGAACTTGTGAGGAAGAGTCGGCAATTGTGGCAGGGTGTTCCCATTTTCGGTTGAATATGAGCTGTAGAGCTCCTTTTTGAAACTGCGAAAATATTAATTAGTCGTGGGACTTTTGGATTAATAGAGATTGCTCGTTAGGGATTGGCCGATATGGAAGATAGAAAAATAAATAACAGAAAAATAATAAACTAAGTTCTAAAAATACTTAATAATGTAATGATTAAAAGGAGTTAACATAATAAAAATAAGATTCAAAATAAAAATGAGACTAATAAAGGAAAAATAAAAATGAAAACTGGGAAAGATAGAACTGAAAGGGAGAATAGAGGCACACGCCCGTGTGGCTCGGGTTTAGCCCGTGTTGGCCATATTGCATGGCCGTGTGTGATCTTGTTCGTACTTCATATGGTCGTGTAGGACGTCCCACGCCTGTGTGCGATGAGGCTTTGCTACTCCTATGGTCGTGTGGGAGGGCACACGGTCATGTGATATGTTCCACGGCCGTGTCTTAATTGATAGTGTTGGCCACGGTCTGAGGACACGGGCGTGGGGATTTGTGCAAGCCTGTGTTGAAGTCGAAAGGTTGCCACAGCCATATCGCACGGTCGTGGCTATATATCGGTGGCCCGTGTTTTGGGAAAATTTGTGCTCTGTTTATACACGGCCTTGGTACACGACCGTGTCTCTGTTTGAAGTGTTCACACGGTCTCGGACACGCCCGTGGGCATGGCCGTTTGGTCCTAATTTTCTGCATTAAAAAGGGTTAGTTGATGCATAAAAATACTAAAATAAAAAATAAAAGAAAAGTTACTAAGTTAGTGCTCGGGTTGCCTCCCGAGAAGCGCTTATTTATAGTCTAAGCTCGACTTTGCTCGAGCTTGTACATTCACGGTGGTTTGAAGAGTTGATGCTCTTCTATCCTGCTTACTATTTTATTATCAACGTAGGATTTGAGTCGAGTGTGATTTACCTTGAAAGTGCCGAGTGGCTCATGTTTTATCTCGATTGTGCCATAGGGAAAGATTTTCTTTACCGTGAAGTAAGGTGTATCACTTGTATGCTCTTTTGAATTCAAGATTCGAGGATCGTCTTCCCCTAAGATTACCTTATCCCCTACCTTGAGTTGATTCGTTTGTACCTGAGGGTCAGCTTGGTGATGCTCTGGGTTGGTTTGGCATACTTTGGCCTTTTCATGATAGTTCAGCCACTCATCTAGTTCCTCGATCTGAAGCATTCACTTTTTAGGTGCATCTCCCTTGGATGGACTTGTCTGTGATTGGGTTGCCTTTATGTGGAGCGTATCCTGCATAGAAGGTTGGGTGGTGAGTTTAGTGTTTTTCCAAGGGCTCTTAACTATATTATTATTAGCAGTCTTAATCGAGTTCCAAGCTTGTAAAGTAACTTTGTCATCACCTATGCGTAGTGTAAGCTCACCTGTTCCTACATCAATTATAGTTCTGGTAGTTGCTAAGAAGGGACGCCCTAAAATTAAAGGTACCTCAATATCTTCATCCATGTCAAGCACAACAAAATCAACAGGGAATATAAATTTATCTACCTTTACTAGCACATCTTCTATGATTCCCCTAGGATATTTAACAGATCTATCAGCTAATTGAATACTCATCCTAGTGGGTTGTGGTTCCCTTAGACCTAGTTGCTTGAACATTTTGTAAGGCATGAGATTAATGCTAGCACTTAAATCAGCTAAGGCTTTATCAATAAGTAAACTACCAATTAAACAAGGAATAGTAAAACTCCCTGGCTCTTTCAGTTTTGTTGGCAGTTTATTTTGGAGAATAGCTGAACATTCTTCGTTGAGTTCCACTGTGGCTAATTCTTCTAACTACCTTTTATTTGTCAGAAGTTCTTTAAGGAACTTCACGTATTTCGGCATCTGCGAAATTGCTTCAACAAAAGGTAAGTTAATATGTAATTTCTGTAAGAGTTTAAGAAACTTACCGAATTGTTCGTCTGACTGGTCTTTCTTTAATGCGTTTAGGTATGGGATACGAGGCTTGTATTCTTTGATGTCTGGCGTATTGCTGTTTACCTCTACCTTACCTTTATTTAACTCATGTTCCTCACTTGATTCTGGATTGTCTTTGGTTAATGTCTCCTTTTCTATTGTACTGATGGCATGAATTTGCTCTCTTGGATTGGTCTCAGTGTTACTTGGGAGTCCACCTTGTGGTCTTTCTGAAATTAGTTTGGCGAGTTGACCAATTTGATTCTCAAGGCCTTTAATTGATGCTTGCTGGTTCTTTAGTGCCGTTTCAGTATTTTGAAAATGGGTTTTTGATACGGCCATAAATTTTGTGAACATCTCTTCAAGGTTCGGCTTTTTCTCTTGTTGTGGAGGTGGCTGTTGAAATCTCGGAGAAGGTGGTTGTCTTTGATTCCCTTGTCCTCCCCAAGAAAAATTGGGGTGGTTTTGCCAACCTGTATTGTAAGTATTACTATAAGGGTTATTTTGAGGTCTAGAATTGTTACCCATATAGTTGGTTTGCTCAGTTTCCATGCCATGTCCATAAGAGGAGTAATCTGGATTGAACAAATTTCCCTGGATTGCGTCACGCTGCATCACTGGATGTGCCGCGTAGAACCAACAAAATTATCAAACTTTTTATTTAAAAGTTCTACCTGGTTAGTAAGCATGGTGACAGCATCAATATTATAAACTCCTGCAGCTTTTGTTGGCTTTGTCCTCATGACTTGCCACTGATAGTTATTTAATGATATCTCCTCAATAAATTCATAAGCCACTTCGGGTGTTTTATTGTTATTGTTCCTCCTGCTGCGGCATCAATCATCTATCTCGTTGAAGGGTTCAAACCGTTGTGGAAGGTTTGAACTTGCAGCCACAAGGGTAAACCATGATGAGGACACCTTCTCAAAAGATCTTTGTATCTCTCCCATGCATCGTAAAGTGTTTCTAGATCCATCTGCACAAAAGAAGAGATATCGTTTCGCAATTTAGCTGTTTTAGCTGGAGGAAAATATTTAAGTAAAAATTTTTCGGTCATCTGTTCCCATGTAGTAATTGAGCCTCGTGGTAGAGAATTTAACCACTGTTTAGCCTTGTTTCTCAAAGAGAATGGGAATAGCCTAAGACGAATGACATCATCAGAAACGCCATTTATTTTGAATGTATCGTATATTTCCAAGAAATTGGCTAGATGCGAGTTAGGATCCTCATCCTGCAAACCATCAAACTGAACAAATTGCTGCATCATTTGAATAGTGTTAGGTTTCAGTTCAAAATTATTTGCAGCAATAGTAGGTCTAACAATGCTAGATTCAGTGCCTGCTAAATTAGGTCTAGCATAATCATACATAGTACGCGGAGCAGGATTTTGCTCAACAGGATTTGCGACTACTACAGGAAGTAGCTGATTATCCTGGTTTGCTTCCATCTCTTCAGTAGGTTCAGGTTCTTCTTCTTGTCCTGGATAATGTAAACTGCGTCTAATTTCTCTGCAATTTCTGCGAACTGTCGCTTCTAGATCTTCGTCAAAAAGTAGTGGTCCTGTTGGGTTGTTTCTAGTCATAAACTAAGAATACCTAAAAAGAAAAAGCAAAGAAAATTCACAAATTTAAAAGAAAATAAAAATAAATAAATAAAAACTGAAAATAAAAATAAAAGAAAAATAAATAAATATATATAAATATAGTAATGGCTAAAGTAATAGAAATCGAGTTTTCTTAATATTTTAGTTCCCTGGCAACAGTGCCAAAAACTTGATAACGACTCGCAATATTAAGTAATAAAATTTATAAAACTGATCACACCAAAACTAACTAATATCACGACCTTAAAGGCAAGCGCACCTGTCGAATAGTAGTATAGTTTAGTGGCAAGACCGAGTTATCATACCTAAGGGAACTAAAAGTACTAATACTTACTTCCTTTCTATTATCTAGCCTAAAAATAAAGAGAGTTGATTTAAACTAATTCTAAAACTAACTAAGTGCACAAAAAGTAAATTGGGGAAAACTTTAGGGAAAAACTGATTGATATAAGCAATACTTAAGGGAGAATCCACCTAGACTTCACTTGTTATTGGTTCTTGAGCTAGACGATTTATTCACTTGACTTGATTCGTAGGGATCCCTAACCTATGCTAAACCCTCCGTCAAGGCGTAGAGCAACTAGGCCTAAGTTGTTAATTAAAGTTCCTTTATTAATTAACTTCCTAGGTTGCATTAATTTGATCTATGGCTCCCCATATTAGGTTTGACCCTAATCCAGCAGATTTATGTCGCCCTATGTCTAGGGTTGCATGCAACTCCACTTAATTATGGTAGATCTACTCTTATCACAGGGACTTTTGCTCCTCTGCTCTAAGCACATCTAATTCTTGAAGTAATACCTAGGATTATTAAATCAAGAATTAAGCACACATAATTAGGAACAACTCAAGTATTTATCATATAACTCAAGAATAAATAATAACAAGATCTGTCTTAGGCTTCATCCCCCTCAAGTATTTGAGGGGTTTAGTTCATAATTAAAGAAGAAAACATCTCAGAAGAAATAAAACAACAAAACATAAGAAACCAAAAAACCCCTGAAGGAATTTAGGGAGATCTTTTGTCCTGATGCAGAATTCCAGCTTCTGGGATGAATCAATCGACTTCTCTTGGAGTAATTCCTGGCTGTCACTCTTCGTGTCAACAAGAGACGACTCCCCATTTTAGGGAAAAAATTACCCTTGGCAGGGGGAAATCAAGTACACCCTTAGAGTTTCCTCCTAGGGTCTTTATATAGAGTTGTGGGGAGCCTTTCTTAGCCTTTAAGTATTCAAATCCGAGTGAAATTCTTCTTCCTCACGACTAGAACACGCCCGTGTGCCACGCCCGTGTGATTTCGACAAGAGGCCGTGTGATTCTATCGGTGGAGGCATGGCTATGTGGCCTGGCCGTGCTTATCGGGGGCTGGACCTTGTGATCTTTATGTGGCACGGCCAGGTGCCACGGCCGTGTGGTTACTTCTTGGGCCGTGCGTTTTCACATTTTGGCCCATTTTCTCCAGTTTTTGGTCCATTTTTCATTCTCTTCTCTTCCCTATGCTCTCCTAAGTATAAGATATGAAATAGAAGGATTAAGAGCACCAATTTTCACAAAATTAATAATAATTCATCCAAAATATAGGCTAAACATGAGGTAAAAATATGTATAATTTATCATTCATCAGAGCTTCTTCCTGATTTGCTGGTGGCGCGACTATTGCGGGAGGTGGTGGAATGTTTTGATTTGCTTCCATCTCTTCTGTAGGTTCTGGCCTTTGTTCTTGATCTTGTTCTGGATACTGTAGGCTTCATCTGATCTCTCTGCGAGTTCTGCAAACTGTCGCTTCTAAATCTTCTTCAAAAAGCAATGGTCTTGATGGGTTGTTTCTAGTCATAAACTAGAAATACCTAGAAGAAAAAAGAAAAGAAAAATAAAGTAATTAAAATAAAATAAAAAAATAAAATAAAAAGAAAAAGAAAAAGAAAAACTGAAAATAAATAAATATAGTAATGGCTAAAGTAATAGAAATCGAGTTTTCTTAATATTTCAGTTCTCCGGTAACGACGCCAAAAACTTGATAGCTCGTGATATTAAGTAATAAAATTTATGAAAACTGATCACACCAAAAACTAACTAATATCACGATTTTAAAGGCAAGCGCACCTATCGAACAGTAGTATAGTTTAGTGGCAAGACCGAGTTATCGTACCCAAGGGAACCAAAAGTACTAATACTTACTTCCTTTCAATTATCTAGCCTAAAAATAAAAGAGGGTTGTTTGAAACTAATTCTAAAACTAACTACAAGTGCACAAAAAGTAAATTGGGGAAAACTTTCGGGAAAAACTGATTGATATGAGCAATACTTAAGGGAGAATCCACCTAGACTTCACTTGTTATTAACTTCTTGAACTAGACGATTTATTCACTTGAGTTGATCCGTAGAGACCCCTAACCTATGTTAATACCTCCATCGAGGATAAGAACAACTAATCCTTGGTGGTTAATTAAAGTTTCTTTATTAATTAACACCCCTAGGTTACATTAATTTGATCTATGGATCCCCCTATTAGGTTTGACCCTAATCCGGCAGATTTATGTCGCCCTATGTCTAGGGTTGCATGCAAACAGGGACTTTTGGTCTTCTGCCTAAGCACATCAAGTTCTTGAAGTAATACCTAGGATTATAAAATCAAGAATGAAGAACACATAATTAAGAACAATTCAAGTATTTATCATATAATTCAAGAATAAATAATAACAACATCTGTCTTAGGTTTCATCCTCCTCAAGTATTTGAGGGGTTTAGTTCATAATTACTAAAGAAAACATCTCAGAAGAAATAAGATAACAAAACATAAAGAACCCAAAAACCCCTGAAGGAATTTAGGGAGATCTTCTGTCTTGATGTAGAATTCTGGCTTCTGGGATGAATCAATTGGATTCCCTTCGAGTAATCCCTTGCTTTCACTCCTTGTGCTGGCAGAAATACGGCGCTCCTTTTTGGGAGAAAAGAGTATATGTTTAGAGTTGCCTCCTGGGGTCTTTATATAGAGTTTAGAATGGCTTTCTTAGCCCCTAAGTATCCAAATCCAAGTGAAATTGCACTTCCTTATGACAGGGACACACCCGTGCGCCATGCCCGTGTGGTTTCGATAAGGGCCGTGTACGGGCCTGTTGGTGTGGCACGGCCATGTGGCCTGATCGTGCTTATCAGGGCTGGGCCGTGTAGACTTCATGTGGCACGGCCGTGGGCTACGGTCGTGTGGCGACTTCTTAGGCCGTGTCGTTTTTATACTTTTGGCCTATTTTCCTCATTTTTGGCTCGTTTTCCGTTCTTTTTCTTCCCTATGCTCTCCTGAGTATAAGATATGAAAAAGAAAGATTAAGAGTACCAATTCTCACAAAATTAATGATAATCCATCCAGAAATTAGACTAAACATGGGGTAAAAATATGTATAATTTATCGTTTATCATTGCTCGAGTTGTTCTAAAATGAGTGAATAGTTTCTTAAGAAACCTAACGACCACCCTAGCATCATTAGTCGATAAAACTTGAGCTTTGACCCATTTTGATACATAATTGACCGCTACTAGCATGTATTTGTTGCCGTAAGAACTAGGGAATAGTCCCATGAAATCAATACCCAAAATGTCAAAAATTTCACAAGAAAGCATGTAAGTTTGAGGCATTTCATCACGTTTGGAAATATTAACTGTTCTCTGGCATCTATCACAAGAAGTAACATCTGTTTGTAACACCCCAAACCCGGCCCAGACGTTATGACTGAATCTGGCGGTGTCACATTGAAGTGTTTTTTGAAAACATGTTCTAATTGAAAGCCTGTTCAGTATTAGACCTCTTTGTGAGATTAACAAAAAATTGACGATCATACTGGATTGTTAATATACTTTAAAAACTCTCTTTACTCTTTAATCCACTTTTATTTATCTTTCTCTGAATCGAATCAGTACGTTCATTTTCAAAACGTAGTTTATTATTTAAACCATTTACGTTTAAAATCGTTATACATTGTCAAAATCTCATTTAGTAGCGGAAGCTTTTTAAAATATTTTAAGTAAGCATGGTGTTTTGAAAAGCATTTATCTTTTGAAAACCTATCTTTTTCCTACATCTAGCAATTTATATCAAAGACAGTAACAATCCCAAAATTAAAAGTTAAAACCTTAAAGAGGCCTTATTACATAAAAATTACCCAAATCAAAATTAATAGTAAATAAGAATGAAATATAAAATAGAAGTAGTCCTATGGTCACCTCCGAGTCCCTCACGGCACCAGTCCATCTATGGCTGGGGATTACCTGTACAAATAGGCAGAAGGGTGAGTTTATGAGCACTCAGTGTCTAATCCCTTATTAACAGTTAATCATACAGTATGTAGTAATAGTTCGGGCCTAAGCCTATTACAGTGACAGTATCAATGTCGGCCTCAGCCCATTCAGTAGCAGTAGCAGTACAATAATGCTATAAAAAAACCCCACCCAATCCAGCCAGACACACCACTCTGTCCCGCAATCACACCATGTGGGGATAAAATCGACCCACCCAACCAGACACACTAAGATTAGCACCGGTTGTGGTACTAAACAGTATTGCAGCAAAGCTGCCAGTAATATAAATGGCTTAAAGCCATCAGTAGGTCCACAGTCGTCTTGGGTGACCTGTGTAACCTTATCAGTACAGTACACTTCCTCTAAATACAAAAACCCATCCCTATGCAATGTGTCGTGTCATAATATCATACGTGTATGCAAAATGTCATGCTCAATTATAGGCACACATATCGTCGGGCAAATCAGTCATTTTTATCTTATAGGGGTAAAACTGACATTTTATCTAATAAAGGTATATTATCAGTCATTTTACCTTAACATTCAAAACAGTATATATGGGCCCAATGCCCATTATGCGGCCCATGTAGGCCCACACACCCGTGTGGCCCACTAAACCCAGAAATGACCTCAGCCATGTGCACGATATAGCCAGGTCCAACGTTTTCCAAATGTCCGTGAGATTTACCCGTATCGGGCCCACGAGCCTATTGGGCCCACAAGACTCATTTTAGCCCAACGTGGCCCAAAACAGCCTGAGCCCATGATTTCGCTCATGATGGTCTCTACTGTCGTGTGCCTATGTTTCATGGGCTCGAGTTACCACAGGTGCGTTCACACGCTCGTGTGGCATCAAATGCCATATCTTTTGGCTTTTCGACTTTTGCCGTTCTATGGTTAAAACAGTGTGAGTACACACCTATCCGCGAAACCGTGCAGAAACACAAAACCTATATTTAATCAAGGCACTCTGTCAGCCATTTAATCAATAAAATTAATCACCCTCTTTTACACACTTAAACCGAAATAATATTCATACTACCCTTGATTGAACAAGCGTGATTTAACCTGCTTAAACCGTTGACGCAAGCTGATTACACCCTCCTTACTGAAAAGTTGCATTATCAGCCAAATCTATTAACGATGATCGCAAAAACAAATGACTTAAGTCGATACCTATTGTCTCATTAAAACTCAAAACTAGAGATAGGGGAAAATAGGGCATTCAGCCAACACCCTAATATACCAGTCATACCCTAAAGTTACCTTCAATCGAGTGAGAGTGGCTTCGAACACTACCATGCACTCATAAACTCCTTTCTTCTTGAGAAGTTCTAATGACGAAAGAAAACCATAAATAAGGGAAGGAAAATATGAGAATCAAAAAGAGAAAAGGAAGAAGAAAAGCCGAAGGTGTAGAAATCAAAATGGGGACTTACCAATCGCAAACAATCTATTATGAACAGAAGCAACCAACCTTCCGCTTTTAAAAGAACAACTGAAAGTAGGAGAAGGAAAAGAGAAAATATTCGGTAAGAGCACAGAGGGAGAGGAACTACAAAGATTTGATTGAGAGAGAGAAAAAGAACATAAGTAATCAGCCAAATTGAGAAAGAAGGAGAAGGGAGAAAAGAAAATGGAGAGGGAGGAGAGAAAGATGTATTCGGCTAGGTTGAGAGAAGGAGAGAAGGGCAGAGAATCAGCCAACTGTAAAGAAAGTTAGGAAGAGAAAAAAGATATTCGGCACTGAGTGCTATCACACAAAATGAAAACAAAAGAAGCTAAAAAAATGAGGTAAGAGAATTCGGCAATAGAAATAAAACTCTAAAAAAAACTCAAAAACCCCTTTCCCAAAACAAAGAAAACGCAAAAGTGAACAGAAACAACCCAAAACTGATTCATGTGTGCCTAGAGTTCCAAATTGGCACACTACCTTAGCTCCCCTTAACTTTCCTGATCATCTCCTAAAATCTTTCCTCAAATCTCTCCATGACTAATTAAAACTCCAACCACTCAGCAGTGTTCAGGTCAAACTCCACTACTCACACAACAAAGAAGTAAAATAAATACTCCTTTGTACAAAGCGTGACTCAAACTCAAGCCCTTTAGAAGTATTAACATGCCACTCCCACTAGACCATCAGGCTCTTTTGTGACATATTTTAATCGTAATAATTAAAAAGACCTCATGCTGGAGTTAGGGTTCTTTCAAGTAAGAAAAACAAAAATTTTGCATAAGCCAAGGCTTGAACCCAAGGGCTTCTCAGAGACTCCCAAACACTCCTAAACAGCTTAGCCACTAAAGCAAACATGCAATTGTGCCACAACAAACATAAATTAAAGACTTAGATTTTGGGGCGTTACACTGTTAGCATCTTTGAATAGTGTAGGCCAATAAAAACTTGATTCAAGTTCTTTATGTACTGTCTTAATCCCAATGTAATATCCTCCTGGCGATCCCGAATGACAATGGTCCAAAATTTTATTCACTTTTGGTCTCAAAACACAACTTTGAATAACCTGATGTATTCATATGAAGGAGAAAATGATCCTCTCAAAAATAGTTTTCACATTAGTAAAGAATCGCTTCTTTTTATGATGAGTCAACCCTTTTGTTAAGATGTTAGCAACCAAATAATTTGTGATATCTGTAAGGTAAAGGCCTTCAGAATCGGTTACCGCCAAGAGTGGTTCTTTAGGAAATGAGTCATATATCTCATTCTAATTAAGCTACTTAAGATAGAGTTTCTCGAGTCCCAAGAGGTGGTCTGCTATAGGATTTTTAGCCCTTTTCTTATCATTAATTTCTAGTTCAAATTCAACTAGTAATTCTATTTTGGTAGTGGTGTAATTCTCTTGTGCATCTATCAAAGTCTTGCTAGCATAATAAATCGGCTAAAAATGCTTGTCTCTTCACTGTCCAAGAACTGCACCTATTGCAAAATCATTTGTATTACACATTATTTTAAAAGTAAATTCCAATTAGGTGTGACTATAATTAGGGCATTAATTAATTTTTCCTTAAGAACATTAAACACCTCTAAACATTCCTAACTGAAATTGAGTGGCACATCTTTTTCTAGCAAATTAGTTAAAGGCTTAGCTATTTTAGAAAAATCTTTGATAAATCGTCTATAGAACCCAACATGTCTTAAGAAACTTTTAATAGCCTTAATTGAATTAGGGGAAGATAATTTTTTGATGGTTTCAATTTTCGCTTTATCAACTTTGATCCCTTTACTAAAAATTTTATAGATCAAATCAATCCCTTCTTAAACCATGAAGTGACAATTTTCTCAATTAAGCACAAGATTCGTTTCCTCACATCTCATCAAAACTCATTTTAAATTATAAAGGAAAAGATAGAAAGAATTACCAAATATCGAGAAGTCATCCATAAATACCTTTATAATATCTTCTACAAGTTCATCAAAGATGGCTAACATGCAATGCTAAAAAGTAGCAGGAGCATTACATGATCCAAAAGGCATTCTTCGGTAAACAAACATACTATATGGACATGTAAATGTCATTTTCTCTTGATCCTCCAGAGCTATTGGAATTTGGAAGTAGCCAGAAAGCCCATCTAGGAAGTAATAATACATGTGACTAGATAATCTCTCCCACATTTGATCTAAAAATGATAGAGGAAAATGGTCTTTCCTTGTATCATCGTCAAACATCCTATAATTGATACAAACTCTCTTTCTCGTGAGTGTTCTTGTTGGAATCAACTTAATCTTCTCATTAGCCACAACAGTCATGCATCCTTTCTTAGGAACAACCTACACAGGACTCACCTAATTACTATCAGAAATAGGATAAATAAATCTAGCATCTAGAAGGTTAATTACTTCAGCTTTGAAAACTTCCTTCATATTTGGATTTAACCTCGTTTGAGATTCCACACATGGCTTATACTTATCTTCCATTAAGATTTTACAAGTGCAAAAAGAAGGACTTATCCGTCTGATGTCTAAAATTTTCCAGGCTATAGTTCTTTTGTGTTCCTTTAACACTTGCAGTAACTCATCTTTCTCATTCAGCTTTAAATCTGAAACAATAATCATAGACAATGTAGAATTTTTCCCAAGGAATGCATATTCCAAATGGTTTGACAATTGCTTCAATCCCAATTTGGCAGGTTCTTCAATAGAGGGATTCAACTTCAGTTCTTTACTTACCTCAATAGCCTCATAATTTTTCTGTCTCAATGGAGGCTTATTAGTATCTAGATCAATTATCATCTCATTTATCCCAGTATTATCTCTATCGACCTCCTCTCCCTGAACAAGATATAGTTCCAACGTGTCCTTATAATCAATTTCTTGCAAAGAATCTTGAATAGCATGATCAATAAAATCGAAAAAAATAACAAAAATTATCTTGCTCTCTAGAAAATCGCATGGCATCATAAATTTGAAAAACGATCTCATCATCACCACCCTAAGCATAATTTTCCATTACTCACATCAATAATAGCTCTAGTAGTGGTTAAAAAAGGTCGACCTAAAATTAAAGACACCTCAACGTCTTTGCCTATGTCAAGTATAACAAAATCAATAGGGAATATGAATTTATCTGCTTTAGCAAGTACATCTTCAATAATACCCCAAGGATTTAATAGATTTGACAGCTAATTGAATACTCGTCCTAGTGAGTTTTGGTTCCCTAAGACCAAGTTGCTTGAACATTTTATAAAACATCAAATTAATACCAGCACCCAAATCAGAGAATACTTTTTCAATTTTTAAACTACTAAAAAATAATGAATAGTAAAACTTCCTGGGTCTTTCAACTTGGTGGGCATCTAATTTTGGATAATGGCTAAACACTCCTCATTGAGTTCCACAGTGGATAGCTCTTCAAACTTCCTTTTATTTGTTAAAAGCTTCTTTAAAAATTTTGCATATGTGGTTATCTACAGAAGTGCTTCAACAAAAGGTAAGTTAATATGTAATTGTTTAAAAAGTTTAAGAAATTTACCAAATTGTTTATCCATGCGGTCTTTCTTCAACTTTGTTGGGTATAGTATCGGTGGTTTGTATTCTTTAAGTATCTGTGTTTTAATTTTTTTTTGTTCTTGTCACCCTATCATCTTTCTTATCAGTTTCTTGTTTTAACTACTTTTCAATTTCAAACAACTCCTTCTGATTCCTCAATGTAACTGCCTAAACATGCTCTTTTGGGTTGGGTTTAGTGTTACTAGGTAAGCTACCTTGTTGTCTTTCCGAAACAAGTTTAGCTAGCTGCCCAATCTGATTTTTGAGCCCATGGATTGATGCTTGCTAATTTTTCAAAGCTATCTTAGTGTTTTGAAATCGAGTTTCTAGCACCGAAATAAATTTGGCCAACATCTCTTCAAGATTTGGTTTCTTTTCTTGCTAACAAGGTTGGTGAAAACCCAGAGGGAGTTGTAACCTTTGATTTCCTTAACCACTCCATGAGAAATTTAGATGGTTCCTCCAACCTGCATTATACGTATTACTATAAGGATTTTGAGATCTAGAATTGTTACCCATAAAGTTGACTCGCACACACTCCATGTTAGACTTGAAGGGTGAATATTCTGAATTAAGCATCCCCACTCCATCAATTTTCTTACAAAGAGCTTCAACTTGATTAGCTAGCATAAAAATTACATCAATATAAAAAACTTTGACTACCTTGACAAGTTTTACTCTCGTAACTTGCCACAAGTAATTATTTAATGCCATCTCCCCAATAATTTCTTGAGCTACCTCAGGTGTTTTATTATTTAAAGTTCTGCCAACTGCTACATCAATCATTTGTCTAGTCGAGGGGTTCAAACTATTGTAAAAAGTTTAAACTTCGAGCCACAAAGATAATCCATGGTAAGGACATCTTCTCAACAAATCCTTGAATCTCTCACATGTATCATAAAGAGTCCCAATATCAAACTGAACAAAAGAAGAGAATCCTCAACTTAGCTGTTTTAGTTGGTGAAAAATATTTTAACAAAAATTTTTCAATCATCTATACCCAAGTAGTGATAGAACCTCTTTCCTTACTCCTCAATGAAAATGGGAACAGCCATAAGTGTATGGCATCATCAGAAACACCATTGATCTTGAAAGTATCGCAAATCTCCAGAAAGATAGCAAAATGAGCATTTGGATCTTCATCTTACAAACCATCAAAATGAACATATCGTTGCACCATCTGAATTGTGTTTGGCTTGATCTCAAAGTTGTTTGCATTAATAGTCGACCTAATAGTACTCGATTTAGCTCCAATTAAAGTTGGTTTAGCATAATCATACATAGTACGAGGAGTAAGTCTTACAAGAGGTAGGTGATTATTTTGATTATAACCCATCTCCATGGTAACATTATTTTCCTTGTGACCGTCTACTATACTCTGTTGATTTTGCCTTGCTTCTCCAACCTCTCTACAATTTCTGTTAGCAGTTCTTTCAATCTCACTATAAAAAATTATTAGTGAGCAAAGATATCATTCCCATGAAGACTAAAAGTACTAATAATTACTGTGTTTCTATTATCCAACCGACAAATTGAAGGAATTGAATTAAACTAAAATTAACTAAATCAATTAACTAAGAACTCGACAAAGAACAAATCAGGAAAATAATCAAATAATAACCAAGAAATGAAAAAATATCTAGGAAAGAATCCACCTAGACTACATCTGTCATTATCAATCTAAATTAAACAATTTATTCACTTAATATCTTGATCCATAGAAATCTCTAAATTATGTTAATATCTCTCTTCAAGACTAAAAGGAACTGAGTCTAGGCTGATTAACTGAATTTTTTTCTAATTAAAATCCCTATTATCGCATTAACTTGATCTATGGATTCCCTTATTAGATTTAACTCTAATCTAGTAGATTTATGTCGTCCTATTTCTAGGATTGCATGCAACTCTACTCAACTATGCTAGATCTACTCTTAAACATGGTCTATTCCTCCTCTGAATTAAGCACATCAAACATGAATTAATAATCTAGAAATATTAAATCAAGAATTAAGCACACATAACTGAGAATAAGATTCAAGTATTTATTGTGTAAAATAGAAATCAAAAGACAGAATTCATCGTAAGGCTCATCTCCTCTAGGTATTTAGAAAATTAGTTCATAATCGCAAATAAAAACATCTCAAAGTCAGTATAACCACAAGAAATAAAGAAACTCATAAAAACTTCAAAGAAATTAAAAGGAGATCTTCAATCTTAATAGAAATCTACTTCAGAGTTGACTACAATGGTGTAGTATGAGTTGTTTTCTTTAGTATTCTCTGACGGCTCTCTTTCCTCTTCTTATATTTAGTATTTGTAGGTGTTAAAATGCTCGAAAAACCTAAAAATTTTGTTTTCCCTATGTCTAGAGTGCTGATAAGCGATAACTTATACATATTTTTACCCCATGCTTAGCCCAATTTCTGGATTAATTGCCCCTTGATTTGTGTAGATTGATGCTCTTAAACCTTTAACTTCATGTTTTATACACAGGTGAGCTTAGGGAAGAGAAAAGAGCAAGGAACAGGCCAAAAAGGGGAAAATTAGGCCCAGTTCAGTAATCAACACGGCTTGGAGGTTCACCACATGGCCGTGCCACATGGCCGTGCCACTTTAACAAGCTTAAACACGGCCTGGGCCTCGATCCAAATGAGCGTGGCACACGGGCGTGTCCCTGTCGTGAGGAAGTTCAATTTCATTCGGAAAAGGCTACTTAAGGGCTAAGAAAGGCATTCCAAAACTCTATATAAAGACCCTAGGAGGCAACTGGAAGGGGGTGCTTCATTCCCACCAAGACGGGGAATTAAAGGCAAGGAATTACTCGAAGGGAAGCCGATTGATCCATCTCAGAAGCCAGGATCTACATCAAGACAGAGGATCTCCCTTTAATCCTTTCAGGAGTTTTAGGTTTTCTTATGTTTTGTTATTTTATTTCTTCTGAGATGTTTTCTTTTATAATTATGAACTAAAACCCCAAATATCTAAGGAGGATGAAACCTAAGACAGATCTTGTTATTGTTATCTGAGCTGTGTGATAAATATTTGATTTGTTCTTAATTTTGTTTTTAACTCTTAAATTGATATTTTCGACATATTGATTTAAGTCGAATGTGCTTATGTAGAGGAGCAAAAGTCCCTGCATAGGAGTAGATCCAACACAATTAAGCGAAGTTGATCGCAATCCTAGACATAGGACGACGAAAATCTGTCGGATTAGAGTCAAATCTAATATGGCGAGCCATAAATCGAGTTAATGCAAGACTAGTGGTTTTAACTATAAAAAGATTTCAGTTAATCAACCTAGGATTGGTTGTTCCTATCCTCAATGGAGGTATTAACATAATTTAGGGATCTCTACAGATCAAATCAAATGAAGAAATCATCTGGTTCAGAGTTAGATAACAAGTGAAGTCTAGGTGGATTCTTCCTTAGGTATTGCCTTAATCAATCAGTTTTCCCAAAAGCAATCTCTCTCTTTACTCATTGTCGTTCTTTTTAGTTTAGTTTAGATTAGTTAATTTAGAGACAAAACCCCCTTTTATTTTTAGGCCAGATAATAGGAAGAAAGTCATTACTAGTACCATAGTTCCTTGGATTCGATATTCCGGTCTTGCCACTAACTATACTACTATTCGATAAGTGCACTTGCCTTTTTATCTTGATAATAGTTAGTTCTAGGTACGATCAGATTTTATTACTTCATCAAATCATGATCAAGTTTTTGGCGCCGTTGCCGGGGAACTAAGATATTAGGAACACTCGATTTCTATTACTTTAGCCATTATTACTTTTATTTATTTTTAGTTTTTACTTTTGCTTTTATTTTTTTATTTATTAAAATTTTCTTTGCCTTTTTCCCTTCTAGGTATCTCTAGTTTATGACTAGAAGAAACCCGGGAGGACCATTATTGTTTGACGACGATTTAGAAGTGATAGTTCGTCGAACTCGCCGAGAGATAAGAAGAAGCTTGCAATATCCAGAACAAGGACAAGAAGAAGAACCAGAACCTACCGAAGAGATGGAAACAAATCTGGATAATCAGCTACCTCCTGTAGTAGCCGCAAATCCTATTGAGCAAAATCATGCTCTACGTACTATGTATGATTACGCTAGACCTAATTTAGCAGGCACTGAATCTAGCATTGTTAGGCCCACTATTGCTGCAAATAATTTTGAATTGAAACCTAACACTATTCAAATGATATAGCAATTTGTTCAGTTTGATGGTTTGCAGGATGAGGATCCTACCTCGTATCTAGCAACTTTTTGGAATTATGCGATACATTCAAAATAAATGGCATTTCTGATGATGCCATTCGTTTTAGGCTATTCCCATTCTCCTTGAGAAACAAGGCTAAATAGTGGTTAAATTCTTTACCACGAGGGTCCATCACTACATGGGAACAAATGACCGAGAAGTTTTTACTTAAGTATTTTCCTCCGGCTAAAATAGCTAAATTGAGGAATGATATTTCTTCTTTTGTGCAGATGGATTTAGAAACACTTTACGATGCTTGGGAGAGATACAAAGATCTCTTAAGAAGGTGCCCTCACCATGGATTACCTCTATGGCTACAAGTTCAAACATTTCACAACGGTTTGAATCCCTCAACAAGGCAGATGATCAATGCAGCCACCGGTAGAACAATCAATAACAAAACACCCAAAGCAGCTAATGAGTTTATAGAAGAGATGTCACTGAATAACTATCAGTGGCAAGTCATGAGAACAAAGCCACAAAAAGCTGCGGGAGTTTTTAATATTGATGCAGTCACGATGCTTTCTAATCAAGTAGAACTTCTTAATAAAAAGATTGATAACTTTGTTAGTTCTATGCAGGTACACCCAGTGATGCAATGTGACTCAATTCAAGGAAACATGTACAATCCCGATTACTCCTCCTATAAACATGGCATGAAAACCAAGCAAGCCAACTATATGGGTAACAATTCTAAATCTCAAAATAACCCCTGTAGTAACACGTACAATGCAGGTTGGAGAAATCACCCTAACTTCTCATGGGGAGGACAAAGCAACAAAGGAATTCAGAGACCACCACCTTCTCCGGGATTCCAACAGCCACCATTCCAACAAGAGAAAAAGCCGAACCTTGAACAAATGCTCACAAAATTTATCACCATGTCAGAAACCCATTTCTAGAACACCGAAATGGTACTGAAAAACCAGCAAGCATCCATTCAAAGACTTGAAACTCAAATAGGCCAACTCGCTCAGCTAATTTCTGAAGGACCATAAGATGGGTTATCGAGTAACACAGAAACTAAATCTAAAGAGCACGTTAAAGCTGTTACACTAAGGAGTGGAAAAACACTAGATGAACCTAAAAAGAAAGTATTACAAGAGCCTGAAAAGGAAAAAGTTGAGGAAGCCGAACCCCAAGAAAGCACTCCACCAGTACTCAAGGAATATAAACCACCTATCCCATACCTAGCACAATTGAAGAAAGACCGCATGGATGCCCAATTCGGTAAATTTCTTGAACTTTTTAAGCAATTACACATTAACTTACCTTTTGTTGAAGCTATTTTACAGATGCCAACATATGTAAAATTTCTGAAAGAACTTCTTACAAACAAAAGGAAGTTTGAAGAACTGTCCACAGTGGAACTTAACGAATAGTGTTCAACGATTCTCCAAAATAAACTCCCAACAAAATTGAAAGATTCAGGATGTTTTACTATTCCCTATTTTATTGGTAATTTAAATATTGAAAAGGCATTAGCAGATTTAGTTGCTAGTATTAACTTAATGCCCTATAAAATGTTCAAACAACTAGGTTTAGGGGAACCAAAACCCACTAGGATGAGTATTCAATTAGCCGATAGATCTGTTAAATATCCTAGGGGTATAATTGAAGATGTACTAGTTAAGGTGGATAAATTTATATCCCTTATTGACTTTGTCGTGTTAGATATGGATAAGGATGTTGAGGTACCCTTAATCCTAGGACGACCATTTTTAGCTACTGCTAGAGCTGTTATTGATATAGGAGACGATAAACTTGTGCTTAGGGTAGGTGATGAAGAGATTGTGTTTAAGATTTATGATGCCATGTGATTTGCTAGGGAGCAAGATGATTCCTATTATTTTATTGATTCTATTGATCATTCTGATATCCGCGTTCGCGATACTAAGTAATAAAATTTATAAAGAACTTGATCACACCAAAACTAACTAATATCGCGACGCTTTAAGGCAAGCGCACCTATCGAACAGTAGTATAGCTTAGTGGCAAGACCGAGTTATCGTACCCAAGGGAACCAAAAGTACTATTACTTACTTTCTTTCTATTATCTAGCCTAAGAATAAAAGAGGGGTTTGTTTAAACTAATTCTAAAACTAAACTAAGAAGACACAAAGAGTAAATTGAGAAAACTTTTAGGGGAAAAGCTGATTGATATGGACAATACTTAAGGGAGAATCCACCTAGACTTCACTTGTACTGGTTCTTGAGCTAGACGATTTATTCACTTGACTTGATCCGTAGAGATCCCTAATTTATGCTAAACCCTCCGTCGAGGTGAAGAGCAACTAGGCCTAAGTTGTTAATTAAAGTTCCTTTATCAATTAACTTCTTAGGTTGCATTAATTCGATCAACGATTCCCCATATTAGGTTTGACCCTAATCCGGCAGATTTATGTCGCCCTATGTCTAGGGTTGCATGCAACTCTGCTTAATTATGGTAGATCTACTCTTATCACAGGGACTTTTGCTTCTCTGCTCTAAGCACATCTAATTCTTGAAGTAATACCTAGGTTTATTAAATCAAGAATGAAGAACACATAATTAAGAACAACTCAAGTATTTATCATATAACTCAAGAATAAATAATAACAAGATCTGTCTTAGGTTTCATCCCCCTCAAGTATTTGAGGGGTTTAGTTCATAATAAAGAAAGAAAACATCTCAGAAGAAATAAAATAACAAAACATAAAAGAACCCGAAAACCCCTGAAGAAATTTAGGGAGATCCTCTATATTGCTGCAGAATTTCAGCTTCTGGGATGAATCAATCAGCTTCCCTACGAGTAATCCCTACTTCCACTCTCTGTGTTGGCAGCAAAGAATACTTCCCTTTTGGGGGAAATAAGCACACCCTAAGAGTTGCCTACTAGGGTTTTTATATAGAGCTTTGGGGAGCCTTTCTTAACCTCCAAGTATCCCAATTCGAGTGAAATTCCTCTTCCTCACGACTAGAACACGCCCGTGTGCCACGCCCGTGTGACTTCGACAAAGGCCTTGTGATTTGGCACGGCCGTGTGGCCTGCCCGTGCTTGTCGAGAGCTGGACCGTGTGATCTTCATGTGGCACGGCCGTGTGGTAATTCCTTGGGCCGTGTGATTTGTCATTTTTTGTCCATTTTCCTCATTTTCAGTCAATTTCCCATTCTTTTCTCTTCCCTATGCTCTCCTGAGTATAAGATATGAAAAATAAGGATTAAGAGCACTAATTCTCACTAAATTGATAATAATTCATCCAAAATATAGGCTAAACATGAGGTAAAAATATGTATAAATTAGCGTTTATCAAATACCCCCACACTTAAACCTTTGCTTGTCCTCAAGCAAAATCTCAATCCCTAAATAAGAATTATTCCTCTCAACTTACAATCTTTATCAATAATGTTTCAAACTAGTCCACAGGTAATCATACAATGAGTAATTCAATCAGAAGAACATTAAAGACTCAATCACTCTAAGTTGAGAATTTTATCATTGAAAACATAAGTCTCTTCCTTCCTTCTAAGTAGTTATCTCTCCATCTTAATTAACAGGAGTTGACATCCTCACTAAAGGTTCACTCTATCCACTCGAAGTGTTTAGGGTTCAAAATTTAAGCACTCCTTATTCAACATGAAAAGTTATTACCATAAGCTTGCAAGAAAATCAAATCTCCACCACTATAGTTTGATATGATACATTGATCAAAAGGTCTTTTAATGGTTGTAACGGGGCTTGGTTAGGGGTGTTGTCACAGGCTGCAAAAAGAAGGTTAGAATCGAGATTGAACTGAAAAATTATCTAGCTAGAAAAAAATCTCTATCAATGGAACATATTTCTCAGCTAATTCTTATGATACTATCATTTCTGCCTTGGTAGCCTTAAAATAGAAATATGCAAAAATTTATCGAACTATTTACAATTTACAATCGAATTTTACTGTATGTACTCTTTTCTTTTCTTTTCTCTTTTTTTTTTTTAAGAACAACTCAAGTAATACAATAAATTGAATAAAACTTTACAATCTGGAAAAGAGAAAAAAAAACTAGATGAAAAATTCAACTCAAATCTCGACAAAAATAGGGATCAAAATAATTGAATGACATTCAACAAAAATGGGTTATTGGTTAATAATTAGAGGGTGAGTCAAGGAAAAGGTTGTTAGGCTCAATGGGGTTTACTAGGGGTTAATTCATGGAGGTAGGCTTTTTGTGGAGTAAGTGGGTTAAATCCTAGGTGCCTTTATCATTTCGGTATATCAAATCAATGATGTGGTCTCGACATGTATAATCGAACAAGTTCTAGAATAACAATTCAGTATTGACTCACTCAAAGCAATAATAAAAGTGAGCACGAAAGAATGTATGCTCAAAAAGGGCTCAAGATCTCACCAGAATTATGGCTTTTGATGTCAATCCTGTGAATTTCAAATCTCAAGATAATACTTAGAATTAGGGAAAATAACTTATGCAAAAATTGGGGGTTCTCAAAAATTTCAACTTATCATGCTTGATTCCCTAATGTTTTAAAGTTTGAATAATCAAAGTACAAGCACCTATATCTTAATTCTCAACATATCGATAGAAATCATAAATCAATCAGAATAAATTCCTAATAGGAGATTGAGAATTAGTTAAGAACAATGCATGAAGTACAATTTCAGGGATTTTCATAGATAGTGTAAAGATTTCAAGTAAGCTTCCCCCCCACACTTAAGATGTACATTTCCCTCAATGTACAAAGATACATAAATAGCAAAAGAAGTATAATATCATAAGATAGGGAGAGAATTGAAACTTCCTAAATTTAGGATGAATTTATGAGGAAGAGTCGGCAATTGTGGCAGGGTGTTCCCATTTCTGTTTGAATATGAGCTGTAGAGCTCCTTTTTGAAACTGCGAAAATATTAATTAATCATGGGAATTTTCGATTGATAGAGATTATTCGTTAGGGCTTGGCCGATATGAAAGATCGAAATTTAAATAACAGAAAAATAATAAACTAAGTTCTAGAAATACTAATACTGTAATGAATTAAAAGGATTAAGTATAATAAAAATAAAATTTGAAATAAAAAAGAGACTAATAAAAAAAATGAGAAAAATAGAACCGTATGGGAGAATAGAGGCACACGCTCGTGTGGCTCGGGGTTAGCCCGTGTTGGCCATATTGCACGGCCGTGGAGAACTTGTTCGCTTTTTCGCACGGTCGTGTAGGTAGTCACACGGCCGTGTCTGATTTGACAGTTTTGGCCATGGCTTTGGGACACGGGCGTGTGGCGTTGTGCGAGCCCGTGTTGATACTGCATGGTTGCCACGGCCATGTTGCACGACCGTGGGGATTTGTCGACCTCCCGTGCTTTTGGGAAAAATTTACTCTGTTTATACACGGTCTGAGTGCACGATCGTGTCTCTGTTTTAAGATGTCACACGGCCTTAGGCACGCCCGTGTTCCAGGCCGTGTGGTCCTAATTTCCTGCATCAAAGGTGTTAGTTGCTGTATAAAAAGACTGAAAACAAAATAGAAGAAAAGTTACTATGTTAGTGCTCGGGTTGCCTCCCGAGAAGCACTTATTTATAGTCTAAGCTCGACTTTGCTCGAGCTTGTACATTCATGGTGGTTTGAAGAGTTGATACTCTTCTATCCTGCTTACAATTTCATTATCAACGTAAGATTTGAGTCGAGTGTGATTTACCTTAAAAGTGCCGAGTGACTCATGTTTTATCTCGACTGTACCATAGGGAAAGATTTTTATTACCGTGAAGTAAGGTGTGTCACTTGTATGCTCTTTTGAATTCAAGATTCGAGGATCGTCTTCCCCTAAGATTACCTTATCCCCTACCTTGAGTTGATTCGTTTGTACCTGAGGGTCGTCTTGGTGATGCACTGGGTTGGTGTGACCTGTTTTGGGTTTTTCATAATAGTTCAGCCACTCATCTAGTTCCTCGATCTGAAGCGTTCGCTTTTCAGGTGCATCTCCCTTGGATGGACTTGTTTGTGATTGGGTTGCCTTTATGTAGAGTGTATCCTGCACAGAAGGTTGGGTGGTGAGATTATTCTTTTTACAAGGACTCGTAACTATATTATTATCAACAATCGTAATCGAGTTTCGAGCTTGTAAGGTAACTTGGTCATCACCCACACGTAGTGTAAGTTTACCTGTTCCTAAATCAATTATTGTTCTTGCAGTTGCTAAAAAGGGTCGCCCTAGAATTAAGGGTACATTGCTATCCGCAACAATGTCTAAAACAACAAAGTCAACTGGGAATATAAATTTATCAATTTTGATGAGCACATCTTCAACTATTCCTTTAGGAGACCTAATAGTTTTATCAGCCAGTTGAATGCTCATCTTAGTTTGCTTAGGTTTTCCAAGACCTAGTTGTTTAAACAGTGTATAAGGCATGACATTTATACTAGCCCCTAAATCAGCTAAAGCATTTTTTGTGTCTAGGCTACCAAATAAACAAGGAATAGTAAAACTCCCTGGATCTTTCAGTTTGGTTGGTAGTTTATTTTGAAGAATAGCTGAGCAGATTGCATTTAATTCCACATGAGATTTCTCCTCTAGCTTCCGCTTGTTTGTCAAGAGTTCTTTTAAGAATTTAACCGCGTCTGGCATCTACAAAATTGCTTCAACAAATGGTAAGTTAATATGTAATTTTTTTAAGAGTTTAAGAAACTTACCGAATTGTTCATCTGTGTGGTCTTTCTGAAGCGCTCTTGGGTATGGGATACGAGGCTTGTGTTCGTTGATGTCTGGCTTGTTCCTGCTTACCCTTACTTTACCTTTATTCACCCCAAGCTCCTTGTTTGAGTTGTCCTTGATTAAAACCTCCTCATCTATTGTGCTCACGGCATGAATTTGTTCTTTTGGATTGGTCTCAGTGTTACTTGGAAATCCACCTTGTGGTCTTTCCGAAATTAGCTTAGCAAGCTGGCCTATTTGAGTTTCAAGTCCTTGAATAGATGCTTGCTGGTTCCTTAGTGCCGTTTCGGTATTTTGGAAACGAGTTTCTGATATGGCAATAAATTTGGTGAACATCTCTTCCAAGTTCAGTTTTTTCTCCTGTTGTGGTGGTGGCTGCTGAAATACCGGAGGCTGTTGTCTTTGATTTCCTTGTCCTCCCCATGAAAAATTTGGGTGATTTCTCCAACCTGCATTATAAGTGTTACTATAAGGATTATTTTGAGGTCGAGAATTATTACCCATATAATTGGCATGTTCGGCTTCTATGTTGTGTAGATGGTCTGAATTAAACGTATTTCCTGGAGCTGCATCACATTGCATCATTGGTTGAGCCTGCATAGAACCAACAAAATTATCAAATTTCTTATTTAAAAGTTCTACTTGGTTAGTGAGCATAGTAACAGCATCAATATTATAAACTCCTACGGCTTTCGTCGGCTTTGTCCTCATGACTTGCCACTGATAGTTATTCAATGATATCTCCTCAATAAATTCGTAAGCTGCGTCAGGTGTTTTATTATTGATGGTTCCGCCTGCGGCTGCATCGATCATTTGTCTGGTTAACGGATTTAAACCGTTGTGGAAGGTTTGAACTTGTAGCCACAAAGGTAATCCATGATGAGGACACCTTCTCAAAAGATATTTGTATCTCTCCCATGCATCGTAAAATGTTTCTAAATCCATCTGCACAAAAGAAGAAATATCGTTTCGTAATTTGGCTGTTTTAGCTGGAGGAAAATATTTGAGTAAAAATTTTTCGGTCATCTGCTCCCATGTGGTAATTGAGCCTCGTGGTAGAGAATTTAACCACTGTTTGGCTTTATTTCTCAAAGAAAATGGAAATAGCCTCAATCGAATGGCATCATCAGAAATGCCATTTATTTTGAAGGTATCACAAAGTTCTAAAAAATTAGCTATGTGTGAGTTTGGATCTTCATCCTGTAAACCATCAAACTGTACCAATTGCTGTATCATCTGAATGGTGTTAGGTTTTATCTCAAAATTATTAGCAGCAGTAGTTGGTCTAAGAATGCTAGTTTGGGTACCAGCCAAACTAGGTTTAGCATAATCATACATAGTGCGCGGAGCTTCTTCTTGAATTGCTGGTGGCGCGACTATTGCGGGAGGTGGTAGAACATCTTGATTTGCTTCCAACTCTTCTGTAGGTTCTGGCTCTAGATCAAGTTCTTGTTCAGGATAATGTAGACTACGTCTAATTTCTCTGCGATTTCTGCGAACTGTTGCTTCTAGATCTTCGTCGAAAAGTAGTGGTCCTGTTGGATTGTTTCTAGTCATAAACTAAAAATACCTAAAAAGAAAAAGCAAAGAAAACTCAAAAATTTAAAAGAAAAGAAAAATAAAAATAAAAATAAATTAAATTGAAAATAAAAATAAAAGAAAAATAAATAAATATAAATATATGGCTAAAGTAATAGAAATCGAGCTTTCGTAATATTTTAGTTCCCCGGCAACGGCGCCAAAAACTTGATATCCGCGTTCGCGATACTAAGTAATAAAATTTATAAAGAACTTGATCACACCAAAACTAACTAATATCGCGACGCTTTAAGGCAAGCGCACCTATCGAACAGTAGTATAGCTTAGTGGCAAGACCGAGTTATCGTACCCAAGGGAACCAAAAGTACTATTACTTACTTTCTTTCTATTATCTAGCCTAAGAATAAAAGAGGGGTTTGTTTAAACTAATTCTAAAACTAAACTAAGAAGACACAAAGAGTAAATTGAGAAAACTTTTAGGGGAAAAGCTGATTGATATGGACAATATTTAAGGGAGAATCCACCTAGACTTCGCTTGTACTGGTTCTTGAGCTAGACGATTTATTCACTTGACTTGATCCGTAGAGATCCCTAATTTATGCTAAACCCTCCGTCGAGGTGAAAAGCAACTAGGCCTAAGTTGTTAATTAAATTTCCTTTATCAATTAACTTCTTAGGTTGCATTAATTCGATCAATGGTTCCCCATATTAGGTTTGACCCTAATCCGGCAGATTTATGTCGCCCTATGTCTAGGGTTGCATGCAACTCCGCTTAATTATGGTAGATCTACTCTTATCACAGGGACTTTTGCTCCTCTGCTCTAATCATATCTAATTCTTGAAGTAATACCTAGGTTTATTAAATCAAGAATGAAGAACACATAATTAAGAACAACTCAAGTATTTATCATATAACTCAAGAATAAATAATAACAAGATCTGTCTTAGGTTTCATCCCCCTCAAGTATTTGAGGGGTTTAGTTCATAATAAAGAAAGAAAACATCTCAGAAGAAATAAAATAACAAAACATAAAAGAACCCAAAAACCCCTAAAGGAATTTAGGGAGATCCTCTATATTACTGCAGAATTTCGGCTTCTGGGATGAATCAATCAGCTTCCCTGCGAGTAATCCCTACTTCCACTCTCTGTGTTGGCAGCAAAGAATACTTCCCTTTTGGGGGAAATAAGCACACCCTAAGAGTTGCCTCCTAGGGTCTTTATATAGAGCTTTGGGGAGCCTTTCTTAGCCTCTAAGTATCCCAATTCGAGTGAAATTCCTCTTCCTCACGACTAGAACACGCCCGTGTGCCACGCCCGTATGACTTCGACAAAGGCCGTGTGATTTGGCACGGCCGTGTGGCCTACCCGTGCTTGTCGAGAGCTGGACCGTGTGATCTTCATGTGGCACGGCCGTGTGGCATGGCCGTGTGGTAATTCCTTGGGCCGTGTGATTTGTCATTTTTGGCCCATTTTCCTCATTTTCAGTCCATTTCCTATTCTTTTCTCTTCCCTATGCTCTCCTGAGTATAAGATATGAAAAATAAGGATTAAGAGCACCAATTCTCACTAAATTGATAATAATTCATCCAAAATATAGGCTAAACATGAGGTAAAAATATGTATAAATTAGCTTTTATCACATTCTGTTCAAGATTCTTTTCAAGAAATCACTCTTAAAGACACATTGGAACTGTGTCTCGTTCAAAGTGAGGGAGAGCACAAAGTCACCACTGAAATAAAAAAGGTAATAAATGAGCTAAACTCCAACGAATCTTTCCCAAGAAAAATAGGTTATGAGGGCATTGAAATTGAGGATGAACTAAGACAAAAACCCTCTATTGACGAACCTCCCAAACTAGATCTCAAACAATTACCCAAACACTTAGAATATGCATTTTTAGAAGATAATTCTACACTACCAGTCATTATTACTGCAAACTTGCAACCTAAGGAAAAAGAGGAATTAATTCAAGTGTTGCGAAAGCATAAAAGAGCCATAGCTTGGAAAATTTCTGACATCAAAGGAATCAATCCTTCCTTTTACACCCACAAAATTTTGATGGAGGATGAATACAAACCACATGTGCAAGCTCAAAGGAGACTGAACCCCAACATAAAGGAAGTGGTCAAAACCGAGGTAATTAAACTTCTAAATGCTAGAATTATTTATCCTATTTCTAACAGTGCTTGGGTAAGTCTTATGCAGGTGGTTCCTAAGAAGGGTAGCATGACTGTCATTGCCATTGAAAAAAATGAATTAATCCCTACAAGAACTGTCACCGGTTGGAGGGTTTGTATTGATTATAGGAAATTGAACGACGCCACGAGAAAGGATCACTTTCCCTTACCTTTCATTGATAAGATGGTAGAAAGACTATCAGGACATATGTATTACTGTTTTTTGAATGGACTCTCTAGCTATTTCCAAATCCCGATAGCTCCTAAAGATCAAGAGAAAACAACATTTACTTGTCCATACGGTACGTTTACTTATCGTAGAATACCTTTTGGATTATGTAATGCTCCGGCTACTTTTCAGCGTTGCATGCGAGTAATTTTTAATGAGCTCGTAGAGGACATCATAGAGGTATTCATGGATAACTTCTCGGTATTCGGTAACTCTTTCCAACTCTGCCTCAAAAATTTAGAATGAGTCTTGATAAGATGTGAAGAAAAAAATTGTAACACCCCAAACCCAGCCCAGATGTTACGGCTAAGTCTGGTGTGTCACATTGAAGTGTTTTTCGAAAACCGTGTTTTCATTGAAAATCCTCCTTAATGTTTAAAAAACTTTTTTCGTTAAACGTGTATAAAACCTTAGCTTGTGTTTATTTTTCCAAAACGTGATTCATCAAAACATTGTTTAACCACTTTGTAAAACCTTATGGAAAATGGTGAAAACTCGAAATCCTTTGTAGTTGCAAAAACATGTTATCTTAAAAACAGTTAAGTATCGAAAAATCAAACCTTTTTTTTTTATTTGCTGTGGCTTAAAGTGAATGGATACTACGCACCAGGTAGGATTCAAGAGAAGAGGAGGTGAGTCCTTTAGACCGCTTAAGTACCTAACTCTTCCATGATCTAATCCTAGACATGCACACATCCATTGCCACACTTTAAGCTTATTGCTTGTCCATGAATAACAAATTAAGTTTAAGTATTTATTTAAAATATTGATTTCCTTTGAAAATGTTTGTGTTGCGGAAGCTTTGCTTGGTTATCGTGATATTTTGAAAACATGTAACTTTTATAAAAACGCACCTTAGAGCTAACCGATTAAGAAACAATTTAAATAATATCATACCTAAACTAGAAACGAAATTTAAAATAATTAAAAAAGCCTTTTACAAACCCAAATTGAAAATAAATCGATTAAATAAAATACTGAATTAATTAATTTAAAACCAGAAACGCAGTCTTCGTGGCCACTCTGAATCCTTCCCAGCTCCAAGTCCACAGTCTAGGGCTCACCTGAAAGGATGGAAGGAAAAGGGGTGAGTTTTGGGGAAACTCAGTGTGCAATAAAGCCCTTTCAGAGCCCAAATCAACAAAAGCATAATGGGCCTATGCCCTTTTTTTATCTCAACAATTACTGGGCTGAAGCCTTTTCAAATATCGGTTACTAGGCCTTAGCCATTTCTCATATATCAATGCAATGGGCCGAAGCCTTTTCAAATATCGGTTACTAGGCCTTAGCCCTTTCTCATATATCAATGCACTGGGCCGAAGCCTTTTCAAATATCGGTTTGGCCCATAGGCCCATTTCAATAACACATGTAAACATCAATACATGTATGCAAAGCCCATTTGGGGAGGCTACTCAACCCACCATCTGCTACTCTCCACCCGTACCAACCAACACACCATGTGGGGATGCTACTCAACCCACCCCACTGCTACTCTCCACTGGCAGCATAGCTGCTTTATTATATAACATGAGGCCTAGCCTCTTTCAGTAACTGGGGCAAAGCCCTTTTCGGTAAACTAGGGCAAAGCCCTTTTCGGTAAACTTGGGCAAAGCCCTTTTTGGTAAACTGGGGCAAAGCCCTTTAGCACTTCCTCCTTTCATATAAATCCCAACCCATGCATAAAATGAACATATCATGGCATATCATGTACAATAATAATGTCACATGCATTTCAATCAAAATAACACCCTAGAGTACAATAGTCATTTTCGCCTAGGGGTAAAATAGTAATTTTCACATTGAAGGGTAATTCAGTAATTTTATCAACTATTAGGGTTTTCATGCTCATTAACAATTATCAACAATTTCCAAGCATTTAAACAGTATTTCCAGCCCATTTTAGCAATTCCGAGTTATTGGGCCCAAAACCCCTAATGGGCCCTACGTAGCCGATTTAGTCATCTAGGCCCATTTAGCCTATGTTCCATACCGGTTTTAACAGTCTTAACATGCAATTTATCCATATTTCATTTTCTATCAAATTTACCCAAATGGGCCTGAAAGCCCTTTGGGCCTGATTTTAGCCCCTCGAGGCCCAAACTTACTGACTTGCACGAAATTGTGCCGTTACCTATCCCATCAATACTGATCACCGATCTCATCGTTTCTAACTAATCTTGGAACAATCGCATATTCACAAGTTATTGAAATGCTGAAATTTCGGCATTTCGGCTTTTCGGCACTTGTTAACTTAAGCTACTAAGAGGGTTCGTTACACACCTGATTTGTGATTATACCGGTGAGATCTCCTACGCGATTTCTCCTATAATCAACCACTTACAAATTAGATTACCAATCCATGAAAATCAATGTAGAAATTACCTACCACATTCGGCTACTATAAAACATTAATAACAACTTACCTTGTCGATCTTTAACTACTAGATCTAGATCTCGACTGCTTTGTACCCGTTGATCTTACTAGCCTCCAAATAGATCTTGATCGCTAGCCTTCAATCGCACTAGCACATAATAAACCGAATGAAAAAATACTAATTTAAATCTTGACCAAAACGATAGTCTCCCTAAAGTATTTAGGGATCTCCGGCTTTTTCTTGACTTACTAAATAATGAAAAACAAGATCCGAATACTTACCACCAAAGACGTACTTGTCAGAACCGTTTCCAGTACTTCTCCAACCTTAGATCCACGATGAATCTAACTTAAACGCGAGTAGAAAATAGATCTAAAAATTACTCCCCGAATCACTAAAATATAAAGCTTTTCGGCTTTTGTAAGAAGAAGAAGATAATGTCAACAGAAGCCAAGGGTGAAGTGAATTTCGGCTATAGAAAATCAATATTAAAGGGTTGAAGAGAAAATCAAAAGGAAATAATTTAATAATAAGGGTAGAAGATTTTGTGTAAAGAAAAGTCAAAGTGGTTGGCAAGGGAGAGGCTTGGGGTTTCGGTTTTGCGAGGTGAAAACAAAAAGAATAAAAAGAATGGAATTGATTTTAAAATAGCAAGTGGATGGCCTCCCCCAATCAAGTCGGCTAATACTAAAAACTAAAAACAATACCCTAAATCAATAAAAAGGAAGAAAATTCATAAAGGCAAAAATTTTAAAAGCAATTCGGCATTTAATTGCCCTTGGATTAAGCCCCCCACCGAATTTGAATGCAATTCAAATTCTTTCACCCACTACTGCTACCCTTTATCTCATTTAAACCCATCCTTATCTCCAACCGATCAACAGCAGCATCCACCGACTGACCAGCTTCGGTATGCTGCTTGGGAGCGCCCCAGTCCCGCACGGCACCTCCCACGCGCGCGCAGCAAAAATGGGCTCTCCTCGCGCGCAACGCTGCTCGAACCTGGGACCTCCAGGTGCCCAGTATGCTGCTGGCCACTGGGATGCGCGTTCTTCTTTGATGTAATAGCGCCGCACTAATTCTTAAAGCTTAGCTTCCGCAGTCCTGGGTCCATTAAAAATGAAACAAAACATGCGCCTACCTGGACTCGAACCTGTGCTACCCTGGGACTCCTAACGCTCCGCTGCCGCTGCGCCACAAGCCCTTTTGCGGCATAGTCCACCAACAACTCCTTTTAAGGTATTTTAACACAGCCCCATTCACTTAAAAAAAATATAACATACCTTTTGCGCACGCTGGGAGTCAAACTCCAGCCCTCCAACCTACTGCTTAGCCCCCTAACCACTGGGCCAAGCTTTCCTTTTATGCTCAACCTTGCCCAACTAATTTATAAGCCTTATGCCCAGATTCCCTCTATGAAGCAAAAACTAATTTCTTTCTAGAATTTTGGATTGAACCCAAAATTTTTCCCACAATATAACTACTTCCAAATTTATTTAAAAACTAAATTTAAACACCAAATATTATATATATTTTTTAAAAATAATAATAATAATAATAATTTTATAAATATATTTTTATCCTATAATAATAATTTAATTTTCATTAAAATTTTAAAACATTAGTAATAATAACAGAAATATTTTATCAATAGCAACAGTAATAATAATATATAATTTTCATAAATATCAGTAATAATAAATATAGATAAATTCCCTAATAGTAATTTAATTCAAAAATTTTCCTTAAACGATAATATTTAAAACTTCTCACTTATTCAGATTTTCTTCTATTCGAATCCCAACTCAAAGTCCAATTCTTCTAGGCCCCAATTCAGGGTGTTACAAAAATCTTGTTCTCAATTGGGAAAAATGCCATTTTATGGTACAAGAATGTATAGTGCTAGGACACAAAATTTCTAGTAAAGGGATAAAAGTAGATAAAGCAAAAGTTGAGACCATTGAAAAACTACTTCCCCCCAGTTCAGTTAAGGCAATTAGAAGCTTTTTAGGACATGCTGGTTTTTATAGAAGATTCATTAAAGACTTTTTTAAAATAGCTAAGCCATTAACAAAATTACTAGAAAAAGACGTGCCTTTCAATTTTGATCAGGAATGATTAGAGGCATTTAACACTCTCAAAGAGAAACTCACCAATGCTCCAATTATAATTGCACCTGATTGGAATTTACCTTTTGAACTAATGTGTGATGCGAGTGATTTTGCAGTAGGTGCAGTTCTTGTACAGCGAAAAGATAAGCATTTTCAGCCAATCTACTATGCTAGCAAAACTCTAACAGCAGCACAAGAAAACTACACTACCACAGAAAAAGAATTGCTAGCTGGGGTTTTTGCGTTCGACAAATTTAGACCATATCTAATATTTTCCTAAGTCACCGTTTATACTGATCATTCCGCTCTTCGCTATCTTTTAACTAAGTCCGATGTAAAACCTCGACTAATAAGATGGATTTTATTATTGCAGGAATTCGACTTGGAAATACAAGACAAAAGAGGAGCTGAAAACTTAGCAGCAAATCACCTTTCTAGCTTGAGAACCCACATCTCAAAGAACTTGATGAAGCTGAAATAAACGATTCGTTTCCCGAAGAACAACTCTTAGTCATATCTGACTCTGAGGTACCTTGGTTTGCTGACATCGCAAATTACTTAGCTGCTAACATAATACCAAAAGGGTTGACACATTAGTAAAAGAAGTGATTCTTTACTAATGTGAAAAACTACTTTTGGGAAGACCCTTTTCTTTTTCATATTTGTGCAGACCAAGTCATTCGAAGATGTGTAACAACAACTGAAGCAAACAAGATTTTGGAACACTACCATTCAGGACTGATAGGAGGACATCACAGTGGAACTAAGACCGCCCATAAAATACTCGAATCAGGTTTTTATTGGCCCACATTATTCAAAGACGCCAGCAGGTATGCTATTTCTTGTGATAAATGTCAACGAACATGTATATCTCTAAACGTGATTAAATGCCTTAGACATATAGGCTTGAATATGAAATATTTGATGTGTGGGGCATAGATTTCATGGGTCCATTCCCTAGTTCATATGCAAATAAATATATCTTAGTAGCAGTTGATTACGTGTCTAAATGGGTAGAAGCCCAAGCCTGACCTACTAATGATGCTAGAATGGTAGTAAAATTTCTTAAAAAACTTTTTCTCGATTTGGAACACCAAGAGCAATTATCAGTGATAGGGGAACACATTTCTGCAATGCTCAGTTTGAGAAAGTCTTATAGAAATATGGAGTGTACCATAGAACAGCTATCCCTTACCACCCTCAAACCAGTAGACAAGTTGAAGTAACTAATAGAGAACTAAAACGCATCTTAGAGAAAATCATACAAGCAAATAGAAAAGATTGGGCAATGAAAGTAGATGACGCTCTATGGGCCTATAGAACCGCTTTTAAAACTCCCAACAGGAACATCGCCTTATAGACTTGTTTATGGGAAAAGTTGTCATTTACCCTTTGAGCTAGAACATAAAGCATTTTGGGCCATTAAATTTTTAAACCTCGACCCTGATCTTGTAGGTGAAAAGAGACGCATGCAGCTAAACGAATTGGACAAATGGCGTTACAATGCATATGAAAACTCACGCTTATACAAGAAAATCACAAAGCGATGCCATGATGCTCGTCTGAAACAACACAAACAATTTAAGCATGGCGATCTAGTTTTGCTGTATAACTCAAGACTTAAACTATTCTCTGGGAAGCTAAAGTCGATACGGTCAAGCCTATTCATAGTCCAAAGTGTTCTTCCCTATGGCACAATTGAGGTAACACATCCAACTCAAGGCACTTTCAAGGTAAATGGTCACCGACTCAAACTATATCATGGTGACGACTTTAAGAATGATAGAGAGGAGCTTAGACTCCATAATCCCTCGTAAAAGGTGTAGGTAAGAAGTCGAGCTTAGACTATAAACAAGCACTTCTCGGAAGGTAACCCGAGCACTAACAAGTTTGATTTTCTTAAATTTTTAACTAACCCCTTAAAAAACAGATTTCTCAGGACCACACGACCAGACACACGGGCGTGCCTAAGGCCGTGGACACTCCACAGGTAGAAACACGGTCGTGCGATACTGTCGTGGCCAAACCTGTCCATTCATACACGGGCATGTGATTTCAAACATGGCCGTGGGCGAAGTGATCACCAAAAGGCACGATTGTGCTATAAGGCCGTGTGACTCAACACGCTCGTGCCAATTAACCGTGGGCGAGACTGAGAAATTACCACGGTCATAGGACACGCCCGTGCCAACCAGCCGTGGCCGCACTGATAGGAGTACGAAACACACGGGCTAGACCTAGGCCACACGCCCCGGCCCAACGGCCGTGTGCCGAATTCCCTGTTTATTTTATTTTATTTTTATTTTTATTCTCTTCACTTTATATTTTTCCTTTTATTTTACACTTCACTTCTTATCGAGTAAGACTTAAATTCCCCACGCAGTTGTGCTTCAAGTTACCCAGGATCATGAACTTCAAGTAGTCATCTCTCCAATCCAGCTTTCACTACTTTCAAGGAATTCATTCAATATTCAAGGAGTTTCATTTCTTTCACTATCTTATGATATTATGCTTCTATTGCTACTAATGTTATCTTTGTACATTGAGGCAATGTAGATCTTAAGTGTTGGGGGGGAATCACTTTCACTCTTTGCATTACCTTTGAAACCCCTGAAAGTTTTTACCACTAACTTTATGCATTGTTCTCAAATTTCAAATTCTCACTCTCACCTTCTACGTTATTTCCAATCTCCTATTAGGGATTAATTCTGATTGACTTATGATTTTTATTGATATGTTGAGAATTAAGACATAGGTACTTATGCTTTGATTATTCAAACTTTAAGACATTAGGGAATCAAGCATAATAAGTTAAAATTTTTGAGAATTTAAATTTTTTTCTAGGCTATTTCCCTTAATTTTAAGTGTTATCTTGAGAATTGAAATTCGTAGGATTGACATCAAAAAGCCATAATTCTGGTGAGATTTTTGAGCCTTTTGAGCATACATCCTTTCGTGCTCACTTTTATTGTTGCTTTGAGTGAGTCAATACTGATTTGTTATTCTAGAACTTGCTTCGATTATACATGTTGAGACCACATCATTGATTTGATATACTGAGATGATAAAGGTACCTAGGTATAGCCCACTTACTCCGTAAAAGCCTACCTCCACAAATTAACCCCTAGTGAACCCCCTTGAGCCTAACAACCCATTCATTTGACTTACCCTTAAAATTAACCAAAAACTATTATTGTTGAAATCCCCCTAATTATTTTGATCCCTATTTTTGTCGAGATTTGAGTTGAATTATTATCTAGCTTTATTCTTTTTCTGTTCGATTTGTAAAGTCCATAAATATTAAATTTGTCGTTATTTGATTTGTTCTTAAAAAAACGTAAGCATACTTCAGTTATAGTTTAATATTTTTTCATATTTCTATTACAAGCTTCGGAATATTTAATGATGTTATCCAAAAGAAGAGCTTAGTCTTAGGGATATGATACAGTGATAGAGATTTTTCTAGCTAGATGATTTTTTAATTCAATCTCGATTCTAACCCTCTTTTTCAGCTAACCAAAGCCCCATTACAACCATTGAAAGATCTTTTGATCGATGTGTCATATCAATCTATAGTTGTGGAGATTTGATTTTCTTGCAAGCCTATGGTAATAACTTTTCAGGTTGACTAAAGAGTGCTTAATTTTTGAACCCTAAACACTTTGAGTGGATAGAGTGAATCATTAGTGAGGATGTCAAATCTCGTTGATTTTGATTGAAAGGTAATTACTTAGGAAAAGGGAGAAAACCTATGTTTCTGTGATAAAATTCTCAACTTAGAGTGTTTGAAACTTTAATGTTCTTCTGGTTGAATTTTCATTGTATGATTACTTGTGGATTAGTTTGAAACATTATTGATAAGGATTATAAATTAAGAAGAATGATTCTTAACTGTGAGTTGAGATTTTGCTTGAAGACAAGCAAAGGCTTAAGTGTGGGGGTATTTGATAAGTGATAAATTATACATATTTTTACCCCATGCTTAGCCCAATTTTTGGATGAATTACCCCTTGATTTGTGTAAATTGATGCTCTTAAACCTTTAATTTCATGTTTTATACACGGCCATGCCACTTTAATAGGCTTAAGCACGGCCTGAGCCTCGATCCACACGGGCGTGGCACACGGGCGTGTCCCTGTCGTGAGGAAGTTTAATTTCACTCAGAAAAGGCTACTTAGGGGCTAAGAAAGGCATTCTAAAACTCTATATAAAGACCTTAGGAGGCAACTAGAAGGGGTGCTTTATTCCCGCCAAGACGGGGAGTTAAAGGCAAGAAATTACTTGAAGGGAAGCCGATTGATCCATCTCAGAAGCCAGGATCTACATCAAGATAGAGGATCTCCCTTTAATCCTTTTAGGAGTTTTGGGTTTTCTTATGTTTTGTTATTTTATTTCTTTTGAGATGTTTTCTTTTATAATTATGAACTAAAACCCCAAATATCTAAGGGGGATGAAACCTAAGACAGATCTTGTTATTGTTATCTGAGCTGTGGGATAAATATTTGATTTGTTCTTAATTGTGCTTTTAACTCTTAAATTGATATTTTTGAGATATTGATTTAAGTCAAATGTGCTTATGTAGAGGAGCAAAAGTCCTGCATAGAAGTAAATCCAACACAATTAAGCGGAGTTGATCGCAATCCTAGACATAGGACGACGAAAATCTGCCAGATTAAAGTCAAATTTAATATGGCGAGCCATAAATCAAGTTAATAAAAGACTAGGGGTTTTAACTAGAAAAATATTTTAGTTAATCAACCTAGGATTAGTTGTTCTTATCCTCGACGGAGGTATTAACATAACTTAGGGATCTCTATGGATCAAATCAAATGAAGAAATTATATGGTTCAGAGTTAGATAACAAGTGAAGTTTAGGTGGATTCTTCCTTAGGTATTATCTTAATCAATCAGTTTTCCCAAAAGTAATCTCTCTCTTTACTCATTGTCGTTCTTTTCAATTTAGTTTAGATTAGTTAATTTAGAGACAAAACCCCTTTTATTTTTAGGCTAGATAATAGGAAGAAAGTCATTACTAGCATTCATAGTTCCTTGGATTCGATATTCCGGTCTTGCCACTAACTATACTATTATTCGATAGGTGCACTTGCCTTTTTATCGTGATAATAGTTAGTTCCAAGTACGATCAGATTTTATTACTTCATCAAATCACGATCAAGTGCAAATTGTAACGCCCCAAAAATATTTGTATTTGTTTCTGCATTAATTTGACACAAACATCTGTCTGCTTCAGTGGTTAAGTATTCTAGGTGCGTCTGAGAAGTCCTAGGCTCAAACCTTACTTGCAGCCCTATCTTTAGTCAGTGGACTTATATTTTATTGTTTACAAGAATATATCAGAATAGGTCTGCTGGTCTGGTGGATAAGTGGTGAGTTGTGGTGCTAGAGGGCTTGTGTTCAAGTCTCTGCATGAGAAAGGGAGTTTTGTTTTTACTCTAGCTGAGGAGGGAGTTTGAATTTAATTGAAATTCTACTGATAGTTAAAGGGATAGTGGACGGTTTTGAGGGTGGATTTTTAGGGATTGTTTTGAGGGGAGTTGAGGAGGTATTCTGATAGGTTTGGTTAGTTTTTATTTTTCTATTCGAATTTCCCTTCCTTGTGCCATTCCATTTTCTTTCTCTTCCCCAAATTTTTAGCCACCGTTCTAACATCTTACTTTCCTATCAGCCAAATTCTTGCTAATACTCTCTTTCCCCATTTTTAGTTTTGCCAAAAGACTTTTTGGCATTCAAAATTCATTCGCTTCTCACGGTAAGTCATGTTCTCGATTGATCTTATTTATCTCTCATGATTGTTTACTGAAGGAAGAGTGTTTTCAGGTATAGGAGGTCTCTAAAGTGATTGTGGACTTTAATCTATTATTAACAATTTTAATTTAAGTGATTGATTTTGAACTCGAGATTATCAAATTTAGGTTCTGGAATGTTCGGGTGTGATTACACTTTGAAAATGAACCAGGTGTGTACTTTAATTGCATAAAAAATGATATTCAGTGAAAGCCAAAAAGCATCATGTCGACACCACAAGAGCGTGTGGATTGCCCATATGGTAGGCCGTGTGGCGATACACAACCGTCTGATTCACGAAACAGGCCGTGCGCGTGTGAAAATGGTGCATGACACGACTATGTGATGGTCGACGAGGCCGTGCATGAGACACTGGCTCGGCCAATTGGGCTGTGTGGGCTACACGAGCGTGTGGGCCAATACAGCGAACCACACGGGCGTGTGGGATTTTTGGCTAGGCAATGTGATCCACACGGCCAAGGCCAATTTGGGTCGTGTGGGCTACACGGGCGTGTGGGCCCACATGAACGTGTGAGCCTATTTATCTGAAATACTTTGTAAGGTTGCTCGAGTCACCCAAGTCGACTGGGACCCACAGTAAGGTCAGTAATAGTTACTGTGACCCCTAACGTTGTGATTTAACTATGTTATATATGTGTTTAGCAGATTATACTTAGCATGTGTTCTAAATTGAATGTTTGATCTTTTAAATGCATTATAGCATGTCATTGATGTATGTTGCATTGCATTGGGCTGGGTTGATGAAGCTGAAGGAAGAATATGAAAGGCTTAATAAGCCTGTTTTCTGGTAGCTAAGCTGCATATTTGTGATTTGTGACGCATTTCGGTACTATGTGGTGTGTAGGGATATAGGGGTCGATTTTATCCCCGTATTTAGTATGTTGGGATGGGTGGGTCGATTTTATCCCCACATGGTATGTTGGGTTGGACGGAGTTGGTGTGCAGGGTTGGTAGGCATGACACTGTATATCTGATCTGTTCTGCATTCTGTAACTGGTTGGGCTTAAGGACCTTATTATATTTTTGATTCTGCATCTAAATGGGCTAAGGCCATAACTGATTCGATAAAGGGCTTCGGCCCGAACTGTTTATTTATGATATCTAATATGTGATCTGTATGCATGCTCTCTGCGGGGATTTACCCACTGAGTTTGCAAAAACTCACACCTTTCTATTTTAACTTTTCAGGTAATCCCCAGTAGTAGATGGATCGGTGCAGCGGAGGACTCGACAGTGACCACTGCTACATTGCCTCAATTTTCGGGTTTTTATGCTTTTACTACTTTTAATGTTATTTTTGGGAATATTTGATGTACTTTTGGACTGAGACTGTTTTGGTTTTAATTTGGGGATTTTAAACTATTTAATATGGATTCATAAACTGCGATGCAACTAAAGTATGGTTTTCCTGTAATTTAACTAAAATTTTCCTAAGTAAACACGTTTGCGAAAAGTATTTATTTTCAAAGCTTCCGCGCTAAAGAAATGGTTTTAAGCAAATCGATTAGTACAAGTTTTTTTTCGAACTTAAGTAAAAGGTATTAACTGGAACGGTTTTACTGAACCAAGGCATTTTCAAATCACTCTCATGTGACATCGCCGGATTCGGCCATAACGTCCAGGCCAGGTTTGGGGTGTTACATTTAGTGGTATCAAAGCTAGGTTGCAAACTCGGCTGTGGTTTTGGGTTTTAAAGATTGATTTGAAAGAAATAATTTGTAAATGATTTAAATTATTTTTGGAATAAGCAAGTGGTGCATCGAGTCTTCCACACTGATCCAGTAAGTTTTTTGAAATTTTATTTTGATTTATCTGGAAATTTTACTACTAGTATGACTGAAACTACCATAGGTGGTATACTGTACTGAAAACACCCTAGGTAGTGTAGACTGAAAACAGGAGTGAAATTATTTCTCGCGATAACATACTTTAAACTTCTTATATTGTTCTGCATAAAATACTTGTTAACAAAACTGTAAACTGATTTGCATAAAATTGTTAATACAAATAATTTCAAATTTACAATGAGCAAAGGCGGTACTCGTGGACGAGGTACTAGAGGCCGAGGTTGAGGCCATAAAGGGGCTCGAGCTGAGTCCTTATCATCTGATGTAATTCTGAATTTGGACACTAGCGAGACGCCGGTGTCGCCTGTTACAGAGACTGGGTGGGGTCTCATGATCGTGCAGCTGGGGATGATGCATTGTCCCAAGCCATGTTATGGATATTGGAGAGGGTCGCAGGGCCCAACACTGGATCTGGGGGCTGAGGGACGGTTATAGAACGACTCCTGTCCAATGGGGCTAAATTATTCATGGGTGTTCCTGGAGTCGCCCCTAACGTGGCTAAGCACTGGATGGAGGCCGCTGATAGAATTATGGATGATCTGGATTTCTTTGTTGAACAAAGGCTTAAGGGGGTTGTTTCACTACTTCGCAACGAGGCATACCAATTGTGGCTCACGGTTAAGGAGGGTACTCAGCCCGAGCTTTTGACGTGGGATCTTTTTAAGACGGCCTTCTAGGGTAAAGATGTGGGGGCCAGTTACATTGATGTTAAGAGACATGAGTTCCTAAACCTCACTCAGGGGGATCGCTCTGTGGTCGAGTATGAGGTCGAGTTTCTGAGGTTGAGTCGTTATGCGCGAGGCATGGTGACGATCGAGTATGAGCACTGTGTCTGATTTGAGGATGGTCTTAGGGACAACTTACGAGTTCTGATCGCTCCACAAAGGAAGCGTGAGGTTGCTACACTGGTTGAGAAGGCAAAAATCGCCGAGGAGGTTAAGCGCATTGAGCGCCAAAACGGAGATAGAGGGAACGCTAAGAGGGATCCAGAGCCTTCAAATTCAGGGATGAGGCCTACGAAAAAGGCTAGATCTAATGGACCAGTCAGAGTGTGGCCTCCTGTTGCACCTGCTGAGGTGGCACTATGTGGACATTGTGGTAGATGCCATCCGAGCGAGTGTTGGAGGGCCATTGGGTCATGTCTGCAATGTGGGTCTACTGAGCATTGTGTTAGGGATTGTCCTTTGAGGGTTAATCAGACGCAAGCCCTAGTTACTGAGACTATGCAGCCGCCGAGAGTAGTTCAGCAGCCACCTAGGAGCCGAGGATAGGTCAGGAGTGGTATCAGCATGGACCGAGGATAGAGAGCACCAAGTAGAGGTACTGGATCGGCTGAGGTAAGACAACTTGTTCTAGTTTATGTTGTTCATCATCGTGAGGATCGAGATGCTACAGACGTCATTATGGATACATTTTTAATCTTTAATGTACCAATATTGCACTGATAGACATAGGCTCTACACACTCATATGTAGCTAATACTATGTCGAAAACTTTAGGGATCCCAGTTGAGGGTACTTTTAGTGAGATAACTGTGGTAAGTCCTTTGGGGCATTCTGTCTAGGTTAATAAATTGTTTAGAGATATTTCGTTAGATATTCAAGGAACGGTATTCTTGGCTGACCTGATGGAGCTTCCCTTTGGGGAGTTCGACTTAATTTTGGGTATGGACTAGCTAGTTAAGCATCAAGTGAATCTGGATTGTACTGCAAAGAGGGTTGTTCTGAGGACCAAATAGGGTAACAAAATAGTCGTGATTGGAGAACGACGAGACTACTTGACTCACATGATATCTGCATTGGTAGCAAAAAAGTTAGTGAGGAAAAAGTGTGAGGCATTCTTGGCCTACATCAATGTTTAAGATTCAGTGGACTCTTCAGTTAAGGACGTCAGAACCGTGAGGAATTTTTCAGATGTTTTTCTAGAGGAACTACTGGGATTGCCTTCGATCTGAGAGGTGGTGTTTGGTATTGAGTTGATCCCTAGTACAACTCCGATGTCCATCACCTCTTACCGAATGGCACCACAAGAGATGACAGAACTTAAGGCTTAGATTCAGAAGCTGTTAAATCGTGGATTCATTCATCCTAGTGTGTCACCATGGAGAGCACCTGTTCTATTTGTGAAAAAGAAGGACGGGATAATGAGGATGTGCATCAGCTACTATCAATTAAACAAACTTACAATCACGAATAAGTATCCACTTTCGAGGATAGATGATTTGTTTGATTAGTTTAGAGGGGCTTCTGTGTTCTCTAAGATCGATCTGTGATCGGGTTATCATCAGTTGAGAGTAAAGGAGGCCGATGTGCATAAGACGACATTTAGGACTCGTTATGGACATTACGGGTTCCTAGTTATGCCCTTTGGGTTAACTAATGCACCAGCGGCATTCATGGATTTGATGAACCGTGTATTCCAACTTTATTTGGACCAATTCGTGGTAGTGTTCATCGATGACATTCTGGTATATTCTAAGTCTGAGGACCAGCATGATGAGCATCTCAGGGTGGTACTGCAGACTCTTCGTGAGAAATAGTTACATGCAAAGTTCGATAAGTACGAGTTCTGGCTTCGAGAAGTAACCTTTTTGGGGCATATTGTATCTACTGAGGGGATTCGTGTTGGTCCTCGTAAGATTGAGGCTGTATTAGATTGGAAAAAGCCAAAGAATGTGTCTGAAATCTACAACTTTCTGGGGCTGGTAGGATATTATCGACGTTTCGTAGAAGGGTTCTCCTTCATCTTAGCTTCGTTGACTAAACTTTTGTGTAAGGGAGTTCCTTTCATTTAGACTGATGTACAGCAGGAGAGTTTTGATAAGCTTAAGACTGTGTTAACTCAGGCTCCTGTTCTGATACAACTTGAGCCTGGTAAGGACTTCGTGGTATACAGTGATGCGTCACGTATGGGTCTGGGTTGTGTTCTGATACAAGACGGTAAAGTGGTTGCTTATGCATCTCGTCAGCTCAAGACTCATGAGGCTAATTATCTGACGCACGATTTAGAGTTGGTAGTGGTGGTCTTTGCTCTTATGATATGGAGGCATTATCTGTACGGTGAGAAGTGTACAATCTACACTGATCACAAGAGCCTCAAGTATCTCCTCACTCAAAAGAAGTTAAATCTTAGACAGCGTAGATGGGTTAAACTGCTTAAAGATTATGACTGCAATATTGAGTACCATCCCGGTAAGGCCAATGTGGTGGCTGATGAGTTAAGTCGTAGGGTTATGACCGATCTGAGAATGATGTTTGCTCTGCTTAGTCTTTTCAATGATGGGAGCCTATTAACAGAGCTACAAGTAAAATCAGCGTGGATTGACCAGATCAGGGATAAACAGATGGGGGATAAGTCTCTTGAGTTGTGTTTCCATCAGGTTGAGACTGGTGCTATGGATTTTAGGATTAACAGTGATGAAATATTATGTTTCCACAGTCGGATTTGTGTACCAAATGATAAAGACTTGAGATTGTCAATTTTAAGGGAGGTGCATAATAGCCCTTATGCTATGCATCCCGGTGAGAACAAAATGTACCGAGAGTTGCGAGAGTTGTATTGGTGGCCAGGGTTAAAACGTGAGGTTATCGACTTCATTGCTCGTTGTCTGACTTGTCAGCAGGTTAAGGCTAAGCATCAGTTACCTTTGGGTTTGCTGCAGCCTGTTAAGATACTGATGTGGAAATTAGAGCGAGTAATGATGGACTTTGTTAATTGGTTGCCTCTAACACCCACCAAAAAGGATTCTGTCTGGGTCATCATGAATCAATTGACCAAGTCTGCATATTTCTTTCCGGTTAGGATAGACTTCTCCCTATAGAAATTGGCTAAGCTCTACATTTCAGAAATAGTAAGGCTATATGGGGTTCCTGTCTCGATCATCTCTGATAGGGATCCTCGATTCAGGTCATAGTTCTGGCAGGAGCTTTATGAGGCTCTGGGTTCGAGGTTAGACTTCAGTACTGCTTTCCATCCTCAGACAGATGGTTAGTCAGAGAGGGTGATTCAGATACTAGAGGACATGTTGAGAGGCTCTATTATACATTTCCAAGGCAGTTGGGAGGACTACTTGCTGTTAGCAGAGTTCGCCTACAATAACAACTACAAGTCTAGTATACAGACAGCACCTTATGAGGCATTATATGGTCGTAAGTTTCGCACTCTCTTATGCTAGACTGGGTTGGGTGAGTGACGTATTCTAGGTCCGAAATTGGTTACTGAGACTGAGGACAAGGTTAGTTTGATATGAGATCAACTAAAAGCAACTTTTGATAGACAAAAGTCCTATGCTGATTTGAAGAGGAAGGACATCGAGTATTCTATGGGAGACTTGGTTTTCCTTAAGGTCTCGCCATGAAAGAAGGTTCTGAGGTTCGGTCGCAAGGGCAAGCTGAGCCTTTGAATTATTGGGTCGTACCGTATTCTAAAACGAGTGGGGCCAGCCACATATCAGTTGGAGCTACCACCAGAGTTAGATCATATACATGATGTGTTCCACATCTCGATGTTGAGACGCTCTGATCCCATGCACATTATTTCTGTGAAGGAGATTGAGTTTAGGCCAGATGTAACATTCGAGGAGGGGCCAGTTTAGATCCTAGATCACGACGTTAAGGTTCTGCGTAGAAAATCTATCCCCTTAGTGAAGGTGTTGTCGCAGAATATAGCACTGAGAAGGCTACTTAGGAGCCAGAGGATTCGATGTGACAGCAATATCCTCACCTTTTCTAAATCAAGTAAAATTTTGAGGCCAAAATTATTTTAGGGGGTAGATTTGTAACGCCCCAAAAATATCTATACCTGTTTCTGCATTAATTTGACGCAAATATTTATTTACTTCAGTAGTTAAGTGTTCTGGGTGTGTCTGAGAAGTCCTAGGTTCAAGCCTTACTTGGGAAAATTTTGATACTTTTATGATTAAAGCCCTATTTCTAGTTAGTGGACTTATATTTTATTGTTTGTAAGAATATATCAGAATGGGCCCGCTGGTCTAGTGGATAAGTGGTGAGTTGTGGTGCTAGGGGGCTTGTGTTCAAATCCCTGCGTGAGCAAGGGAGTTTTGTTTTTACTCTAACTGACGGAGGGAGTTTGAATTTAATCGAAATTCTACTGATGGTTGAGGAAATAGTGGACAGTTTTGAAGAGGGATTTTTAAGGATTGTTTCGTGGGGAGTTGAAGAGGTATTCTGATAGGTTTGGTCAGTTTTTGTTTTTCTTTTCAACTTTCCCTTACTTGTGCCATTCCATTTTCTTTCTCTTCCCCAAATATTCAGCCACCATTCTGACATATTGCTTTCCTATCAGTCAAATTCTTACTAATAGTCTCCTTTCTCTTTTCGGTTTTGCCAAAAAACTTTTTGGCATTCAACATTCATTCGCTTCTCATAGTAAGTCATGTTCTCAAATGATCTTATTTATCTCTCTTGATTGTTTACTAAAGGAAGAGTGTTTTCGGGTATAGGAGGTTTCTAAAGTGACTGTGGACTTCAATCAGTGCCGACAAGGTGTGAATTCATTAGTGTTCGTTCAAGGTAAAGTTGTCGGTAACTTTTAAGATTTATTTGTTCTTAACAATTTCAATTTAAGTGACTGATTTTGGACTCAGGATTGTCGAATTTAGGTTCTAAAGTGTTCGAGAGTGATTACACGTCAAAAATGAACCATGTTTGTACTTCAATTGCACAGAAAATGAGATATGGTGAAAGCCAAAAAGCATCCTGTTGACACCACACGGACATGTGGACTGCCAGTGTGGTAGGCCATGGGGTGCATGACACGGCCGTGTGATGGCCGGCGAGGCCGTGTGTGAGACACGGGCTCGACCAATTAGGCTATGTGGCTACACGGCGTGTGGGCCCATATGGGCGAACCAAACGGGCGTGTGGGATTTTGGGCTAGGCTGTGTGATCCACACGGCCAAGGCCAATTTGGGACGTGTCGGCCACATGGACGTGTAGGACCGTATGAGAGGGCCACATAGGCATATGAGCCCATTTATCTGAAATACTCTGTAAGGTTGCTCGGGTCGCCCAAGTCAACTGAGACCTACTGTAAGGTCGGTAAGAGTTACTGTGACCCCTAATTTTGTGATCTGACTATGTGATATATGTGTTTAACATGTTATACTTAGCATGTGTTCTGAATTGAATGTCTGATCTGTTAAATGCATTATAGCATGTCATTGATGTATGTTGCATTGCATTGGGCTGGGTTGATGAAGCTGAAGAAAGAATCTGGAAGGCTTAGTAAGCCTGTTTTCTAGTAGCTAAGTTGCATATTTGTGATTTGTGCCGCATTTCGGTACTATGTGGTGTGTAGGGATAGAGGGGTCGATTTTATCCCCTTATTTGGTGTGTTGGGATGGGTGGGTCGATTTTATCCCCACATGGTGTGTTGGGTTGGACGGAGTTGGTGTGTAGGGTTGGTGGGCATGATACTGTATATCTTATCTATTCTGCACTCTTTAACTGATTGGGCTTAAGGACCCTATTATATTTCTAATTCTGCATTTGAGTGGGCTAAGGCCGTAACTGATTCGGTAAAGGGCTTCGGCCCGGACTATTTATTTATTATATCTGATATATGTTCTGTATGCATGCTCTCTGCAGGGATTTACACACTGAGTTTGCAAAAACTCACCCCTTTCTATTTTAACTGTTCAAGTAATCCCTAGCAGTAGACGGATCGCTACAGTGGAGGACTAGACAGTGACCACTGCTACATTTACCTTAGTTTTATGGGTTTTTATGCTTTTACTGTTTTTAATATTATTTTTGGGAATATTTGATGTACTTTTGGACTGGGACTGTTTTGGTTTAAATTTAGGGATTTTAAACTGTTTAATATGGATTCATAAACTGCAACACAACTAAAGTACGTTGCGAAAAGTATCTGTTTTCAGAGCTTCCGCGCTAAAGAAATGGTTTTAAGCAAATCGATTAGTACAAGTTTTTCTGACTTAAGTAAAAGGTATTAATTGCAATGATTTTAATGAAACGAGGCATTTTCAAATCACTCTCATGTGAAATTACCAGATTCGGCCATAACGTCCAGGTCAGGTTTGGGGTTTTACATAAATCGTGAAATCCATAAAGACTAGCACATGGCCTTGTGGCAGCTTGTATGGCTTACACAGCAATGTGTCCAACCCATATGACTTCTGAAATTTGCTCAAATTGTCTGATTTTCACTCTGTTTTTGCTCGTTTTGCTCCCAAATGCTCTCCTAAGTATAAAAACATTAATTTAAAGGATTAGGAGCATAATATTCACCATTTAGCATTGATTAATCACCCAAAAATGCATTAAGAACTAGATTAAAATGTATTACTTTTGACACTTATCACTTATCAAAATTAATTTTTCCAAAAATCACTTAGATTTTTCTAATTAATTTTTTAAGAAAATTGTTTAATCAAATTCTCTAGTTGAACAATTCTCACGACCACCTAATTTAATTCCACATCAAATAAATAAACTCAATTAAATTATTTCCAAAGTCAGAATTTTCTTCTGATTCAAATGTAGTTCGATCAAGCTTTTGTTGAGCTAACGGATGGGACCAATCGAACATATACAGTTAGGCTCTAGTAATTGCAATTATGTCTAGAAGCATCGTTCTGATAATTCACAATTACTTAATCATGGAGTCAAGAAGTACCATGATTGAAAACTCTTTATTGTATACTCTTTACGAAAGCAATTCATCCATCTGCTTTGTCCAATGACCTCATCATATGTGTGTTATCCTCATATGATATCATTGATTCCTTTAAGTTAAATTTGTTCACTCAATACAATCTTATTTTATCTCATTTTCATCATTGTGTCTTCTTAATGATTAATATGATCATTGTCAACAAATGACTGTGATAAATTACTCGTTCGAGAACAAGCAACTGTGGCCACATTCCATATTTATCAATCCACACAATGCCAATGAGAGGATATCGTTAACTCTTTAACTGAGCTATGAATTCCACTGTTGCTAGTAAAGTCATGCCATACGTAGTCATGTACCCAACATACTGGCTATGGGTTCGATCATCGTTAGAGCATAAGCCTCCACTTATATTAAAGCACATGACTTGCATACGCATGATCAGTGACTAACTCAGGATTTAGGTAAATCACACCATGAAGGTCACAAGTGAATGAATTCACAAACGGATTCAAAATTAATTCATCTTGGGTCCAGTTCAATGTATCATTCGACCAATGAATACATCTATGTCTCTACTCGTGGAATCAATTGCTCTGATAGCCAAGACTAGCCATCTCCCTAATTGGAACTGTACACGGTATAATAATCCTTCTCTGCATTTGAATCAAATGCTCACATTGATTCTTTTATGGGATTACGGACTCATTAAGATTATCAATTGAAGTAAGTTGTCTTTCTTGCACAGTAAATGTTCTTACAATGCCACTTATCTTCAATTTGAACTTAGACAATTAATGAGCTAATATTTGCTTGTCACAATTTCGCTATGCATGCAAAATATAAAAGATAAAAAAAAAAAAAACATAATAGTGAAATGTGAAATTAACTTTATTTATTTATTTATCGTTCAAATAAATATAAAACAATTACATGTTTACTACAATATGAGCACATTTCACAATAGACACCCCCTAGTTAAATACACTAACAATGTTTCCCCTCATATGTAATATAAGGGGAGTTTGGGTCTCTCTTGTATTAAATCCAATTATATGTGTTTCTTGAACCTTTAACCTGACACTTTATAATTTAACCAACCCAATACATGTATTTCTATTTTCCAAAATAAATCTTATTTATAAATTACTTTAGTCGGATAAATTAATTTTCCAATTAAATAATTTTCTCAACCCAATTTTAATACTATTAGAGTCGTGACAAATTTGCCGTAAAAGAATCTATGAGAAGTATATTTAATTATCATATTCAACAGGTTTACAATAACGAATTAATTTAATTCTATTTTCGAACTTCAATTATTTAATTAAATAATAATTTGAAAAAAAATTAAATTAATTCCTAAGTCATTGCTATACTTAGAGGGACTAATTAGGCATATATAATTAGGGCTCAAATGATTTATAATTAAGTTTCAGTTTTTCACTTATTAACTATAAACTCATTTAGTCATGAAGTCTGTTAGGATTCGACCCGATTAAGCAACAAGTAAATATAAATAGTGGAATAAATTGAGAAATTGAACACACAAATTTAACGTGGAAAAACCCCTCCAAAGAGGATAAAAAACCACGGGCAAAGATAATTTTACTATAATGACAAAAGAATGAAGAGTACAAAAGATGGAGATAAAAACTAAACCCCGAAAACCCGAAAACAAAGAACCCTTAAAACGTAAACACAAAATTCTCTAAATGTGTTATGAGTTCTAATCTCTAATGGGTGCGTTTTCTAAGGCTGTAAAAGAGCCTATTTATAGGCTAAATTCATAGGTCAAATAATAATAAAATAATCTAAACTAATCAATATTTGATTGAAATAAATAAACAGAGTTTAACTAGAATATTATTTCTCAAATTTGATTGAAATAGAAGTCATACTTAACAAATCTCCACCTTGACTTATATTTCCACAATGCTATCTTTGCCAAAGCTCGCCATGAGCCTATCTTAAACTATGCAGGGAATTAACTAAGTCGAGTCTATGTTTAGAAGCTGGAAGACTTCTAGCTTTCGACTTGTACACTGCCAAATTAGAACTAACCCAGGTCTAATTTTCACGAATACAGTGCATTAACTTTTTAAAACTTGCATCCAAAAGAGAACCTCTCTTCAACGAAACAGTTATACATTTTCCCCTCCTATGACCAAGTTGCCTCCGCTCCAAACGAGTTGACTTTGACTCCGTAACGGACGAGGGACGTCCGATTTCACCGGTCACTGTAGAACCTTCTAGAATATAAAGATTCCCGATTCTTTTACCTTTTAAAAAAACGAGAGATCCACGAGATAATTTGATGCCGCTCGACCCGATGTTGATTCTACATCCTTTCAGGTCTAAAATACTTAAGGAGATGAGATTCTTTTGTAAATCAGGTACATACCTAACATCTAAGAGTGTCTTAATCGTCCCATCGTGTATCCTAATTTTAACAGTACCAATACCAATTACCTTACTAGATGAATCATTTCCCATACACACAACTCTACCTTCAACCAAACTGTATGTAGAGAACCATTCTCTATTGGGACACATGTGGAAAGAACATCCTAAATCTAGGATCCACTCAGACGTGAGCTTAGGGTCATCGCTCGTTGACACTAACAAGAAATCATCACCACTTTCATCGGCCAAATTAGCACCAGTTACATCTTCCTCATTACTCTCAGCAGCTCTTTTATTTCATAATTTATAACAATTTGTTTTGACGTGACCTAACTTTTTACAATAGCGACACCTTTTGTCTCATTTATTTGATGCTACCAAAACGGAAGCTTGCCTATCTGCCTTGCTATCCAAATGAAGCTCATTGTCGAGTTTGTCTCTTCTCAACAAATGACCCTTCACATCTTCGAACGAGAGTTTGTCTCTGCCATAAATCAGGGTCTCTCTGAAAGACTTGTATGAAGAGGGTAAAGAGCACAATAGTAGCATAGCTTGATCTTCATCATCAATATGAACCTCAACATTCTTTAAATTACTTAAAAGAGTAATGAATTGACTGATGTGATCTCTAAGAGGCTCACCTTCATTCATGCAAAACGAAAATAGACGTTGTTTCAACACTAAACAGTTAACTAGAGACTTAGTCGCATAAAGAGTTTCTAACATTTTCTATAAGACAGATAAGGTCTTCTCCATCAATACCTCTTGCAATACCGTATTCACGAGGCACAACTGGATTACAAACAAGGCCTTTTCATCAAGCTCTTCCCATTCTGTTTAATTCAGATTCTCAGGCTTTTTTCCAGTAACAACCTTTTTCAAAACTGTTTGAACTAGAATTGCCATCATCCGAACTTCCTACAGATTGAAATTTATCTCACCATCGAACTTCTCAATTTCAAACCTTGTTGCTGCCATCTCTAAATGGGTTGATCTATGAAAATTAAACTAGCTCTAATACCACTTGTTAGGATTTGACCTGATTAAACAACAAGTAAAAATAAATAGCAGAATAAATTGAGAAATTGAACACACAAATTTAACGTGGAAAAACCCTTCCAAAGAGGATAAAAAACCACGGGCAAAGATAATTTACTATAATGGCAAAAGAATGAAGAGTACAAAAGAAGGAGATAAAAACTAAACCCCAAAAACAAAGAACCCAAAAACAAAGAACCCTCAAAATAATAATAAAATAATCTAAACTAATCAGTGTTCGATTGAAATAAATAAACAAAGTTTAACTAGAAGATTATTTCTCAAATTTGACTGAAATAGGAGTCATAACAAAGCCATTCCACTATAGTATTGTGAATAAAATCTCCCTAATTACTTACCATTACAAAAGCTATTCAAACAATGCTTGTCCAATGATCTTGCCATGAATGTGTTACTCTCATTTATAAAAAGTTAATTACTATCAAATAGCAATTAAGTCATTTATCACAAAGACAAACGACTTACGACCATATGTACTTTTCATCTATCATGTAATGACAATAAGAAGATATCATTTGCTTATTTCTTGGGTTATGAATTCCACTATTTTAAATGATGCTACATATTGTAGCAGTCCTATACCCAACGCACCAACTTTCAGTTTCTTATCTATTTGAACTCAAGCTTTTACTTATATTAAAGTATACGAGTCACGCATACATAGTCCATCATCTGATCAAGATTAAGGTATGTTTCACTATGAATGTAACAACTGAATAAATCTACAAACGAATTTAAGACCTATTCTACTTGGGTCCTAGTCGATGTACTGTCAGTCCAGTTAGTTACATCTATGTCTTTATCTTCTAAGAGTCATTCGCTCTGATGCTCAAGATCAAAAATATCCCCAATTGGACTTGGTAGGCAACATATTAGTCTTTCAATCAGCTTGTTCATTTCCAATTAAACTAAGGACATGTTTAGTTTCATTTACTAATCTAAGTTATCTTTCCGTATTATGATCTAACCAAGTAATACTGCTTAGTATTAGTTAAACGTTAGATAACCAGTGAGTCAATATTTACTTTTATTTTGCTCTGCATGCAAAAACCATTAAGGACAGTATATAAGGGTATTAATTTAATTTATGGATATTTTTATTAAACCAATTTCTTTGAAAAATACAAGTATACAAAACGAGTATACTACTCTTAATACACAAAATCCAACAACTATTACAAAGGATGTTTTGCAATTGTAAAGGTCTTACAAGAACTATTCTAAGCCACATGCATATTTTCTTATAAGAAATATGACCGAAGGAGCTATGTATTTGCTCATGTATTTTGATGATATTATTGTCATAGGTGACAATGAAAAAGACATTGAGAAGTTTGTAAATGAGTAAAATGCCATTAAATAAGGGTTGTTTCTTAATTAGAAAAAAAAACATTCTTAAGATGTTGAAGAAAATTTATGCAATAATTAGATTTTTTGTCAGTGTTGAGAAATTTAGTTTTGGGTCAAATTTCTCAAACTGAGGCATTCTAGGAATGGGTACGGAAGAGAATTAGAGAGTTATTATTTGGTAATTAGACATTAAATAAAAAATTTTAGGAGTTTATGTTGATAGTTTTATTAACTAAGACATATGGACTAAATTGTAAGGTAAACAAAATTAGAGGGGTTAATGTGTGAATATTTGAAAGTATGATTTCGAGAGATGAAGGCTCGTAAGTTGGAAATTTCCCAAGCCCTTAATGGAAAAATTTCCTTTTTGTAAAATTTGTTGGGAGGGAACAGTTAGCTATTCCCATTCGCATTATTACTTTCCAAAAAACTTGCAAAATTTCTCTCCGAATTTTCTCGCAAAAATTTTCCATCAATCTATGATTTTCTCTTCAATATTTCAAAATTGGTAAGTAATTTTTATTAAATCTTAACATTTTAACAAAGATTCATTTTTCTCACGTTGGAGATTTTAAAGGAAAAGAGGAGTTGAGTCTTATTTTGATTTCTTTACTTAATTTGATTTCTACAGTAAGGTAAAGTGAATACTCTCAATTTATGATTCTTGAAACATGAGTTTTGAATTTTATTTTCATTTTCCTTCATTTTTGAGAATATTTTCCATGTAAAGAGAGAAAGCTTGAATCCGAACTTCTTTTGATTTTTTTAAGTTAGATTGTTATTAGAAATGATTTTAGAATATAGTGTGATAACTAAAATTTAAGTTAAAGAGAGATTTCATTAAGGTTTATTTGGGTTGTCATTGTAGTGAGTTTTTAGAGTTTTTAAGAGTGAATAATATTGTTTCTAACGTTAGATTTTAGCTTTGGTTAAGTTAGAATAAAGTTCTCTTCATATTTTAGTAAAAGTGAGAAAGTTCTCACTATATCAAATTGTATATCATTTTAGTTTTAGTAGGTTTCAATGCTTGAATTATGTTTTTCTAATTTTATTTTATTGTTTCTATTGATTTTCATAGCTAATGACATGCCTGAGTCATCGAAGGCCAAGGGTAAGGAAAAAGTTGTTGAAACATGGCGGATTTAATCTAGCCTTAACTAAATTCCTAGAATAATTTCTTTAGGTGATTTTTTTAAGACGTTGTTGATGATATATTGTTATGTAACTTGATTGGGTGTGCCATGACTATGACTTGAATGTTTATAGCGTGATAAGAAGAAAATGCTCGACTATGATGTGAAATGAAGTTGATGCTATGTTTTGAAGTAATGTATGATGATTTACATTAATTATGGATAACACTTGTTATTTTTAATGTGTGTTTTAATACTGAAATGGCCTATTAAATGATGTCAGGTATGGTTCGAGTGTACTGACATGCCATAGGATTGGTTTGGTATCGAAGGAAGCATTTGGCACCTGTGTGCATCTCATTGGGAACTTGTACGCGTATATACCTGTTAAAACTTGTGTGCATTATTGTGGAATGTTAAGAGAATATGTTAACATCTATGGGAGCTTTTATGCCCAACTGGCACTTGTGAGCATCATTGTGAAGTGTTAGGGGTTAATCCATGTATCTATGCTTGTATCCATGTTTGGTTAATAAGGTTGTAATTTTAATGAAGACTTATGGTATAATGTTGTAAAGTTTGAGTAACATGATCAATTGGTGTTAACTAGACTATATGAGAAATGAATAATGACACAAGTGGTATAACTATTGATTTGTATTGATCTCTTGATAGCTTGTTAAAGGAATTGTTAAATCATGTTAATATTGATATGCTAAAGTTATATATTGCTTTTGATTGTATTATGTTGTTGCTTTAGTATTCTAGATTGCTTAATTTTGTTATACTATGCTTTTGGTTATGTTAGCATCATTAAGTATTCCATACTTAGCATGCGGATTGTTTGTTTCCATTCGCAAGCATTACAAGTCCATTCGAGTTTGACTCATGTTCCTCTCAGCATCTAAATATTCAAATCCTAGTTTTCCTCTTGAGTTTGTAATGTTTCTTTGAGTTCTTTTGTAATAAGGGGCATGTACCTAGGTCTCTAGTTGAATCTCATGTCTAAAAACTTTGAGTGTTGATGTTTTGGATGTTTTTCTTACTTGGCATGTGTTGGTTATTTTGTTAGTATCTTAGATATCTTTATTGAACTTTGGAGAAGGTTTTGACATGTTTTAAGTATATTTTACATGTTGCAAATATTTGCCTAATGATATTTTGGTGTAGTGAGTTATATGGTCTAAGATCTTATGTTTTGGATTCATTTTCATATGCCAATTGTGTGTGAAATGAGTTGGTAACATGCTGAACATGTTTAAGAGCATGTAGGAGACCATTAGCATATCTTGAAATGCCATTTTTTGCACCTCTACTCTTTTTTCTTGAGACTATAAGAACATTTTACTGCATTTTTTGGCAAAGGTCTAGAGACATACCAAGCATGTCTCGAGGCATAGAGTGTCAGGTCTCAAGATATGGTGTCCTTATCTCAAGGCATAAAAGATTGAAGCTAAATTAGAGATCCTTCTGAAAGTTTTCAAGAGAGCTTTTAATAAAACTGTTATATTTTTTATTAACTAAACAACTGAACTTAAATAGAGAAAAGAGTCCTAATGCTAATTGGGAAAACAATTCTCTTATTCTAATAAACTACTAAAAGATAAAATAAAATATTCCTAGAATATGAATAAAACTTATCTACCTAAATAAGATTTATCTACCTAAATAAATTTAAAATATATACATACTTCAACACCCTCCCTCAAGTTGGTGCATATATATCAATCATGCCCAACTTGGTTACAAGAAAATCAAAGCTTATCTTAGAGAGCCCTTTGGTGAGCATGTCAGCAATCTGTTGTTTTAAAGGAACAAACAGCATGCACATTTGGCCATCTTCAATCTTCTCCTTGATAAAGTGTCTATCAATCTCAACATGTTTAGTTCTGTCATGCTGGACTGGGTTTGAGCAATACTAATGGCAGCTTTGCTATCACAATACAACTTTATTAGTGAAGTTATTGGTTTCCATAACTCTTCTATAATTCTTTTTAACCACATCATTTCATAAATTCCTTGAGCCATTGATCTAAACTCAGCCTCTGTAACACCCCTCACCCATATTCGTCACCGGACAAGGCTATAAGGCATTACCGGACTTAATCATACATAATCGATCATTTCTGAGTCACAAATTTTCATTCACATTTAAAACTTTTTGTATGTAATCACATTGTCCCTATTACAGCCCTACAAGGCCCAAAACGTATGTTAGGGGTGGTTAGGGACTATACTGAAAACTTTCAAAACTTTTGGGAAACTTTGAAAATTTTCAAGCTTTGGAGAGTCACACCCCGTGTGGGTAGGCCGTGTGATCTCACACACCCTTGTGGTTTAGGACACGCCCGTGCTCTCTACCTGTGTAACTCTCTGTTTATGACATCATCAGTAATATAGGGTCACACAGCCAGGTCACACACCCATGGGGTTGATCGAGGGTCACACACAACCTAGACACACGCCTGTGTATCTACCCGTGTGGACAACAACAAGGTTATTTTCCAAGCCATGTTGTCACCCTTCACATACACACCTTACCAACACATAACATAGTACCAATTAAGCATATATATACACTCAATTCAGCCACAATCAACACCATAACTTGACACTCGTATGCATATGCACGGTCTTAAATTAAGCCAACTTAAATGGTCAAACACACATTATTTAATTAAATCAAGACACTTGACTACTTCTATCCAAATCACATAGGCTTCAATAATGAAGGCCCATACACTATATAACTAACTAGCCTATACATGCCATACACCAAGTTTGCAAACTTCTCCATACCATTGCCTTGACTGGATAGTGTGATGAAATCTCTGACAGCTTCCAACCAGAGTAAATCATCAAAATCCTATAAGCATAGAAAAGATAACACGAGTAAGCTATAAAGCTTAGTAAGCTCGTATGTATAAATATTTAAACAATTCATTTACATGCTTTTAACAATCCTCCAAATGTGTTCACAAAGTAATTCTATCATTATTGCATAAAACTTCACTACTCATTTATGTTCATCTCAAGCTGTTTACTCGAGTTATAGTCACTAAATTATTTTTATCTGGAGCTAAGAAACTCCAAATTTAGATCCGCTAATTTTTTCTGAAACTAGATTCAAATATCTTCTTACCATAAAATTTCCAGAATTTTTTGTTTAGCCAATAAGTACAGTTTATTCATTAAAGTCTCTCATGTTTCATATACATGAGTTTCATATACATACTTGTGCCAATGCACAATGCACACATACTTTCACACTTTGCTATTTCGTTAAACTATTCATTAGACCTCGTGTAATGCTAAAGGATACTCAACAGTTTTGCACATAGTGCAACACTTACATATAGCCGAAGCTACCACTGATATGTAGCCGAAGCTACCACTTATAGGTAGCTGAAGTTACCACTAATATGTAGCCAAAGCTACCACTTATATGTAGCCGAAGCTACCACTCATATGTAGCTGAAGCTACCATTCATATGTAGCCGAAGCTACCATTGATATGTAGCCAAAGCTACCACTTATCGCATTTCACTTAGATGCTCGTTTTCAAGCTAGTCATGGGTCTACTCACACAAGCTGGCGGTCAGGACGTAGCTACTCAGTGCTGCTCATACAAGCTGACAGATATCCTTAACATAAGCTGGACTACCTAGCCACTGGTAGACATACGAGACCAGCACCTGAAATCACTTTTTCACTTTACACACATAAGCTCGTTCTTGAGCTATTTCACGGGCCTACTCACACAAGCTGACGATCAAAATGTTACTACTCAGTGCTGCTCACACAAGTTGTCGGGCATCTGCAACATATGCCGATACCCAACCACTGGTAGTACTTAAGACTAGCGCCCGGAATCACTTAATCACTTAACTCCGATGCCATAGCCTCGCTATGGTCTTATACGGAAATCACTTATCACTTGATCGCCATGGTCCAGCCATGGTCTTTTACCGTCAATTCATCACTTTTCAATAGAATGCCATAGCTCGGCTATGGTCTTACCTCTTCACTATCACTAGGCCTTGATGGAACCATGGACTTATCCGTCAATTCATTTATCACCATGAAGTGATCGTGATCGATCTTGCGTTTTTTTCATCTCAACATTTAACTTAAATTTCACAAATCAATTACATATACATGATAATAAAGTATATTTAACACAACTAGATAACGTTATTTACATACGAACTTACCTCGACGTAGAAATGACGAAAAGGACCATATCTCCCAAATACTCGTTTTTCCCCTTGTTTTAGTTCCGAACCTCGTTTTCCTGATTATTGAGCTTAAAAGCTTAAAAACCCTAGCCATGGTGTCCATAGAAATATTCAGCCCTTTCATGAAGAAGATGTACACATTTTGGCCTATTTTTCCCTTTTTATTTCTTTTAATTACTACATGACTAAAATGCGCTTCATTAAAACCTTTAGTATTTTATCCTTCCATGCCCATTTTTGTCCACCTTAATATATAATAGTCTAATTTCTATTTAAGGACCTCCACTTTAAAAACCCATTTCAAATAAGTACCTTAGCTCCTAGAACTCACATTTTTCACTTATTTCAATTTAGTCCTAATTATCAAATTAAACACCCAATCGATAAATTTTCTTAACGAATTTTTCGCACAAGCATCCAACCATATAATAAACATTAAAACTTAATCACAATAAATTTTTCAACTTCGAATTTGTGGTTTTCAAAACCACTGTTCCATTTAGGCCCTAATTCGAGCTGTTACAATTCTCCCCCTTTAGGGATTTTTCGTCCCCAAAAATCTCAATACTTTTACATATCAAGTCTGCATAAATCCTCTATCAATCTGAAACTGTTTCCTAATCGTTATAAATTACTTTCTCTTTCATTTTAATCTCTTAAATCCCATCAAACTTGTGAATCTTTTTATCACTAAATTCTGCCCAGTGTAACAGAGTTTGACACTTGTAACTATATAAAGCTTCATACTGTGTTATTTTATACTCAGCTAATCACTATTATAATACGCGAATTCAATTAATATCATTCTTTTTGGGAGTTAAAAGTAACCCCGATATGAAATCCACTGTAACTCTATTTCATTTCGACTTCGGTATTACCATTAATTATAATAGTCCCGAAGGCACTTGGTATTCAACTTAAACTTATTGACAAGTCTAATGTCCAGACACAAAACCAGAGATATCTTGTTTCCAATCTAAACACAATTACAATTGTTTCCAATCAATACACGCCTAGTATTTCTCGGATGAATAAACAAATTATTGCTGGGAGCTTCATGAAAAATTTTGATATAATTTCTCTGAATTTCTCGGTACATAAATTTTCATCATGGAACAACAAACAATCTTCGATTATAATTTGAAACATTCAAATCAGAAATTGACTCACGCTGTACCCCTTTCAAATTACAAATACATGACTCATTCCTGAGTTTCACAGATTTGCCTAATAAACATCAATTTAACTTTTAACTCGGCTAATATCAAACCAATGTCCGATAAAGTCAGTTGCATATTCATCGCTCATAAAACAACCAAAAGCTTTTACTCGGAGCATCCACGATTACATTCACTTTTCCCGAATGATAATCAACAATTAACTTATAAATTTTTAGCAATTTAAACTATCTTCGTTGTCTCAAATTCAGATTTTTTTTTGTGACATTAATTAGTTAACACTCTTACGATTGTAGACATATAGCATTTTTCTGCATACAAATAGTTTTGCAAAAATTCCCAATGCAAAAATAATATTAACCAAATCAAGGTTGCTTGTCATATAACAATTTCAATGTGGCTATAACTATTAAGAAGCATATGCTATCACTATACAATCTTTTACTTAAAATGTATTCCAAACTAGTCAGTGATGTATAACTAAAAATCATACTCTCTTTCTTTACGGGTCTGAAGAGACTCAAATACATATCACTTTCTTAACTTTTCAACTATTGGTTATCGAAGCTTTGAACTATATTAGACTTTCAAGAACGCAACCCATATCAGATGATAAATATCACAATCATGTCTCAAAGAAAATTCAAAAGTAAAACATCACTCATATACACTGGAATGAATTGTGATACAAGCATTATAAGTCTACATTATTTTGATCACTAATGAAATCATTCCAAAAAAAAAAATTCAGTAAATACATATGCCTTAGACATTGTACTTGAATATTTATTTTATCAAAATCAACTTTGTCTTTAATAATGACTTTGCATAATTTAAATGGCTTTCAAAATGATCCGATATTTTTTCTAGCACTGTCTTTACTGTTATCTCATTCTCTTATCTGACCACAGTTTTAATTTTTGAATCACGGAATTCTGTAATTCTACACTCATGAGTTTATTTAATCTAAATCTTTTTATTAATTTCATTATAACACTTTACTGATAAGGGAGGAGAGAGTCGCAAAGTTTCAAATTTTAACTCTCACATGAACACATATGTAACTTCACGCCTATCATTATCATAAAATCATCACAGTTATATAATTTGTTGTAGGCAACTTACACACATTTATTTTTTTTCTCAAACTTTCAAATTATCTTAGTTAAATAAGTGCACTCAAACATATATTCCATATATTTTTAGTAGGTTTACTTATCACATTCACTTTAGTCAAACAAGTGCATATAAACACCTATTCCATCGATTTGAGTAAGATTACTTATCACATTCACTTAATCAAATAAGTTAGGCACTTACATCATATGAATGCCAAATAACATAGACTCTTATCACAATATAAACTCTAATTTCGTTTCGCTTTTCCATATCTCAAGTATAATTCTCACTAAATTGTTGTAGCTTCAGCGGATACTCAGATGGCATACTTGAGGTATGCATGTCACAGTCTGTTAATTCATATTCAAAGCATCTCTCTTGCACATATCCAAGGAGCACACTTCCCAATCACATGCGACATAATGGGACTATCAATTCAAGCTAAATCTTCTCATAACATTTATAACACTTTATCCATTTTATGAAATCACTATAATTTATCGAAATATAACATTTAACTAGAACTATGACATTTTGCTCATTTTTCTTAACTTATGATCATTTTGTTTTGCACATCATCATATGCATATTATAAACATTAATTCATAATTTTCCAAACATTGACTCATCACTACACATTTTCCATCATCTTAATATCACTTTCAACAATTTTGAAAATGGCTCGGTTGGAAAGCATCTCTACCTCATCAAAACAATTTCGTTAGCGTCAAGAGACATCATACTATCACAGGTGCTAATATGGCATGTATGGCTAGAATCTTACACGTGCTAGGTTAGTCCGAGAACTAACTAAATCTTAGCTCTGATACCACTAAATGTAACACCCATTACCCATATCTGTCGTCAGACTAGGGTACGAGGCATTACCGAACTTAATCATATATAATCAATCATTTCTGAGTCACAAATTTTCACTCAAATTTAAAAATTTTCATCTGTAATCACATTGTCCCTATTATGAGCCTACGAGGCCCAAAACGTATGTTAGGGGTGGTTAAGGACTATACTGAAAACTTTCAAAACTTTTGGGACACTTAGAAAATTTTCAAGCTTTGGAGAGTTACAGGTCCGTGTGGGTAGGCCGTGTGATCTCACATGCCCATACAGTTTAGGACACGCTCGTGCGGTTTAGGACACGCCCGTGTCCTCAACCCTTGTAACTCTCTATTTATGACGTCATCAGCAATTTAGGGTCACACGGCCAAGTCACATGTCCATGGGGCTGACTGTGTGTCACACACAGCCTAGACAACGTTCGTGTGTCTACTCGTGTGGACAACAACAAGGCTATTTTCCAAGCCATGTTGTCACCTTTCACATACACACCTTCCCACCACATAACATGGTACCAATTAAGCATATACATACACTCAATTTAGCCACAATCAACACCATAACTTGACACTCGCATGCATATGCACAGTCTTAAAATAAGCCAACTTAAATGGTCAAACACACATTATTCAATTAAATCAAGACACTTGACTACTTCTATCCAAATCACTTAGGCTTCAATAATGAAGGCCCATACACTATATAACTAACTAGCCTATACATGTCATACACTAATTTTACAAACTTTTTTCATACCATTGCCTTGACTGGATAGTGTGACTAAATCTCTGACAGCTCTAACCCGAGCAAATCTTCAAAATCCTATAAAGCATAGAAAAAGATAACACGAGTAACCTATAAAGCTTAGTAAGCTTGTATGTATAAATATTTAAACAATTCATTTACAAACTTTTAACAATCCTCCAAATGTGTTTACAAAGTAATTCTATCATTATTGCATAAAACTTCACTACTCACTTCTGTTCATCACAAGCTATTTACTGGAGTTACAGTCACTAAATTATTTTTATCTAGAGTTACAGAACTCCGAATTTAGATCCACTAATTTTCCTTGAAACTAAAATCATATATTTTCTTACCATAAAATTTCCAGAATTTTTTATTTAGCCAATAAGTACAGTTTATTCATTAAATTCCCCCTGTTTTGCTATCTAACGGTTCCAACCCCTCTTCACTAAAAATCAATTATCTCCTCATACGAAATTTATATAATGCTCTCGTTTTCTTCTTTAAAAGTAGAATCATTAAGGAATCTAAGCATATAAATTATAACTCATAAATATTTTTGTACAATTTTTAATAGTTTTCCAAAGTTAGAATAGGGGATTTCAAGATCATTCTGACTCTGTCTCACTAAAATTCAAATATCTCAGAATATAGAAATCTATTACTTACACCATTTCTTTTATGTGAAAATAGACTAAATAATATTTAATTTCACATCTCATTCAACCTCTAATTCAATTTCCACCATTTTTGGTGATTTTTCAAAATCACGTAACTGCTGGTGTCCAAAACTATTTTATTTCAAATTTCACTCTTACATGACTCTTCATTTACACTAGATATGAATTTCACAAATCAATTCTTTTCAATATTCATATGAATCAAATACTTTCATACCAACTCATTCACATATTTAACAATATTTCATCATATATTAGTCTCTTTCTTTAGGAGTTTCACATACATACTTGTGCCAATGCACAACATGCCCACATACTTTCACACTTTGCTATTTCGTTAAACTATTCATTAGACCTCGTGTAATGCTAAAGGATACTCAACAGTTTTGCACATAGCGCAACACTTACATATAGCCGAAGCTACCACTGATATGTAGCCGAAGCTACCACTTATAGGTAGCTGAAGTTACCACTAATATGTAGCCAAAGCTACCACTTATATGTAGCCACAACTACCACTCATATGTAGCCGAAGCTACCACTTATATGCAGCCGAAGCTACCATTGATATGCAGCTGAAGCTACCACTTATATGTAGCCAAAACTACCATTGATATGTAGTTGAAGCTACCACTTATCGCATTTCACTTAGATGCTCGCTTTCGAGCTAGTCACGGGTCTACTCACACAAGCTGACGGTAAAGACGTAGCTACTCAGTGCTGCTCACACAAGCTGATAGGTATCCATAATATAAGTTGGACTACTTGGCCACTAGTAGACGTACGAGACCAACACTAGGAATCACTTATTCACTTTACACATATAAGCTCATTCTCGAGCTATTTCGCGGGCCTGCTCAACAGTTAAAACGTGACTACTTAATGCTGTTCACAGAAGTTGTCGGGCATCCGCAACATATGCTGGAGTACCCAGCCACTGGTAGTACTTAAGACCAGCACCTGGAATCACTTAACCACTTAACTCTGATGCTATAGCCCTACTATGGTCTTATATGGAAACCACTTATCACTTGATTACCATGGTCCAACCATGGTCTTTTACCGTCAATTTATCACTTTTCAATAGATTGCCATAGCTCGGTTATGGTCTTACATCTTTAATATCACTAGGCCATGATGAAACCATGGACTTATCCGTCAATTCATTTATCACCATAAAGTGATCGTGATCGATCCTGCGTTCTTTTCATCTCAACATTTAACTTAAATTTCACAAATCAATTACATATACATTGTAATAAAGTATATTTAAAAAAAATAGATAACGTTATTTACATACGAAATTACGTCGACGTAGAAATGACGAAAATGACCATATCGCCTAAATACTCGTTTTTCCCCTCGTTTTAGTTTCGGACCTTATTTTTGTGATTATTGAGCTTAAAAGCTTAAAAACCCTAGCCATGGTGTCCATAGCAATATTCGGCCCTTTCATGAAGAAGATATACACATTTTGGCCTATTTTTCCCTTTTTATTTCTTTTAATTACTAAATGACTAAAATGTCCCTCATTAAAACCTTTAGTATTTTATCCTTCCATGCCCATTTTTGTCCACCTTATTATATAATGGTCTAATTTCCATTTAAGGACCTTCACTTTAAAAACCCATTTCAAATAAGTACCTTAGCTTCTAGAACTCACATTTTTCACTTATTTCAATTTAGTCCTAATTATCAAATTGGACAGCCAATCGATAAAATTTCTTAACGAATTTTTCACACAAGCATCCAATCACATAATAAACATTAGAACTTAATCGCAATAAATTTTTCAACTTCAGATTTGTGGTTTTCGAAACCACTGTTTCGTTTAGCCCTAATTCAGGCTATTACAGCCTCTGCACTACTTCTTGCTACAACACTTTATTTTTTGCTTCACCAAGTCACAAGGTTTCCCCCCAAAAATGTACAGTATCCTAATGTAGATCTTCTATATGTTATTGAGCCTGCCCAATCTGCATCTGTATAAGCTTCAATTCCTCTTTCTTTGGATTTCTTGAAGAATAAGCCCTTTCAGGTGAACTCTTCAAGTATCTTTGAATCTGAACCACTGCTTCTTCAGGTTCCTCCATTAGGGAGTGCATAAATTGACTCACTAAGCTTACTGCAAAAGCTATATTTGGCGTTGTATTTGATAAGTAAATTAACTTACCAACTAATCTTTGGTACTACCCTTTATCAACTACTCGACCTTCTTTATTTCTAAATTTTACATTTGGATCAATTGGTGTGTCAGTTGGGCGACAACCACTCATCTCAGTCTTTTTTAAAAGATCAATCATATATTATTTCTAATAGACCACAAGACCTTTCTATGATCGAGCAACTTTCATTCTAAGAAAGTATTTGAAAGGACCCAAGTCTTTGATCTCAAACTCTAATGCTAGATGCTCCTTGAGACACCTTATTTCATCCACATCATCTCCTGTAAGAATGATATCATCGACATAAACTATAATAACTGCTATTCTACCTTTTTTTGAATGTCGATAGAACATTGTGTGATCAGCTTGCCTTGTGAGTAACCTTGTTTTTTAACAACTTGAGTGAACCATTCAAACCAAGCTCGAGGAGATTGCTTTAGAGCATATAAAGATTTCTTGAGTTTATAAACTCGAGTTCCAAATTTTTCTTCAAAACCTGGAGGAGGATCTATGTAAACTTCTTCTTTAAGTTTTCATTTTAGGAAAGCATTCTTCACATCTAGTTGCTATAAAGACCAATCAAGATTGACAACAATTGATAAAAGAACTCTAACGGATTTTAATTTGGCTACTGGAGCAAATGTTTCAAGATAAACTATCCCGTATGTTTGAGTGCACACTTTAGCCACCAACCGGGCTTTGTATCTATCTAAAGATCTATCTGGTTTGAATTTGGTGGTGAACACCTATTTACAGCCCACTGTTTTTTCCCTACAGGTAATTCCATTGTTTCTCATGTACCGGTTTTTTCAAGAGCGTGCATCTCCTCTAAAATAGCCTTCTTCCACTCAACCTATACAGCATATTTCACATTTTTGGGTATTTTCACAGTATCGAGACACGAAACAAAGGCTGAGAATGTTAAAAACAAAGCTTTATAGGATACAAAGTTAGACATAGGATATTTGACAATATTTCTAACACCTTTTCTTTTAGCAATTGGAATATCTAAATCAGAAAATTCATTGGCTGGATTATGAGCTTTACCTGGACTTTTGACAAGATCTTGTGGGTCAGATTCTTGGTGATGAATCTGGTGGATTCAATTTTCTTGATTTTGATTTATTCTTAAGTAAGCAATTAACTCCTTTGTTTGTTCTTTATTCTTATGATCAGATCTACACCTTTATACTCCTTTTTATTAACAACATTAACATCATTAATTTATGTGTTAATCATAAATTCTCCTTCCCCATTATTGGAATCCCTATGTTGTATATTCCTAGTCTTTTCTTAATCAATTATAAAATCTTCCTTACTATAATTCCCTCTCTAAAGATTAGAATTAAAATAAGATTGTGTTTTAACAAATGTGACATCCATGGTAACAATAATCTTCCTATCAATTGGATCATAACATTTGTAACCTTTTTTATTAGAAGCATAGCCAACAAAGACACATTTTTTTCCTCTAGGATCTAGTTTACATTGGTTGTGAAGATGAACAAAAACATTACACCCAAAAACTCAAAGGGATAAATCTATGATCAATTTAGAGTTAGGAAAGTTATCTTTAAAGAGATGAAAATGAGTTCTATAATTTGGAGTTTTACTGAGAATTCTATTAATAAGATATGTAGCTGTTAACAAGGCTTCACCCCAAAGATAGCGTGGTACCTAACTAGTGAACATCAAGGCTCTAGTTACTTCCAAAAGATGTCGATTTTTTCTTTCTGCAATCCCATTTTGTTGTGGTGTATTTGTATAAGAACTTTGGTGGACTATTCCATATTTGGTTAAGAAAACACCTAATTGGTCACTAAAAATTTCCCCACCATTGTCACTCTGAAATACTTCTATTTTCATGCCAAATTGTGTTTTCACCATAGTATAAAAAGACTGAAACACATTTTTAACTTTAGACTTATCTTTTAATAAAAACACCCAACAAATACGAGTATGATCATTAATAAATGTGACAAACCAACCTTTTCCTAAAAAAGTTGAGACTCTTGAAGGTCCCCAAACATTACTATGAATTCACAAAAAAAGTTTGAAGGCTTTATATTTTTGAGGTGGAAAGAACGACCGATGATGTTTAGCCAATTCACAAAATTCACAATGATATGAAAAAGGACTTTTATTTTTAAATAAATTAGGTAACAAATATCTTAAATAGTAAAAATTAAGATGTCCAAGCCTATAATGCCAAATCATAACCTTATCAAAACAGAAACAGAATTTAAACATAAAGTAGTTGTTGGTTGACTTAGATGGTCATCGTCAAGAAAGTAAATTCCACCAAATTCTTTAGCATTGCCAGTCATCCTCCCGGAGACCATGTCCTGGAATTTATACATAGAGGAGTCAAATATAACATGACAATTCAAGGATTGTGTTAATTGACTGACCGATATGAGATTACAAGCTAGATTTGGAACATGTAAAACATTATGTAAAACCAAGAAAGCCAAAATTTTAATAATGCCTTTCCCAGCTATTGCTGAGAACAACCCATCTGCTAATTTGATCTTTTTGTTTCCTACACAATTTGTGTAAGTTGAAAAAAGAAAATGACTACTAGACATGTGATCACTAGCTCCAGAATCAACGATCCACGTGTTTGTTTTACAAGGCTTGACATTGAAAAAATAGAAAATTTAGTACATGATTAGGCAAAAGAGAAAGAAGAATTATTGGATGAGTTAGGAACAGAAGAATGCACTCGAAATTGTGGTGATTGAAAAAGCTTGTGTAGATGCTCTAATTATTCCTTAGTGAATGGAGACCCTTTTAGAGAACTTTAGTCCTCATAATTTTCATTAGTTGTTCAGAAAGCTCTGCTATCCCTTGATTGTGAACCACGACCATTGCCACTCTTTTTTCTTCCATTTGTCGATTTCCCATGGAGCTTCCAACATGTTTCTCGAGTGTGCCAATATTTTTTGCAGTGATCCCACCAAGTTTTTTTTTCCTTTTTTCACTATCATCATTATTTTTAATAGTTACAAGAGCAAAATTATCATCATTAGCTTCAAACCCTAGCCTTAACATTACTTTTCTCCTTGTCTCCTCTCTTCTAACCTTAGAAAAAATCTCACGAAGTTTTGGAAGCAGTTTTTTCCCTAAGATATGAGATCTCACTTCATCAAATTCTTTATTTAAACCAGCCAGAAACAAATAAGCTCGTTAATTCTCTTCTTTTTCATAGCTTTTACACCATCTTTAGGAAATTCTCATTCATCATTATAACACTAATCTAGTTCTTGCCAAAGAGACATCATCTCATGATAATAAAAAGTAACTTCCTTTTCCCCTTGCCTAGCTTTCCAAAGTTTTATTTTTAACTCAAAGATCTATGAAGCATTTTCTAAATCTGAGTCTTTCACAGTGTCCCAAACATCTTTAGTAGTCGAGAGAAAAAGAAAAGGTTGACCTACAGATGCTTCCATGGAATTAATAAGCCACGCAATTATCATAGAATTTTCTAACCTCTACTTGCTCATCTTTGGATCGCCCACCTGTGGTTGCTTAACTTCTCCAGTTAAATGACCTAGCTTGCCGCACCCATCAATTTCTAATTTTACAGACTGTGACCATTCCAGATAATTCTTGCCATTCAGCTTGTGAGATGTCAACTGAAAAGAAAGGTGAGACGCCTCTATCTCTTGAGTCATTGTACTCTTGGTAGTTGTTTCAACGGTAGCACTTTCTTCCTCTATTTGGTTGCTAGATCTCATATCTCTAGTGAAGGTTGTTTTAACCATGATGTTACTAGAGATTTAACCTAGCTCAAATGCCATGAAAGTTTTCAAGAGAGCTTTTAATAAAACTGTTATATTTTTATTAACTAAAGAACTGACTTAAATAAAGAAAAGAGTCATAATCCTAATTGGGAAAATAATTCCCTTATTCTAATAAACTACTAAAAAATAAAATAAAATATTCCTAGAATATGAATAAAACTTATCCACCTAAATAAGATCTATCTACCTAAATAAATTTAAAATATATAGATATTTCAACACCTTCAACCCAGGTTCGTGATACATGAGGCTTTGTCTCGAGACATGGCCTTATTGCCTCGAGACGTCAAACTTTGAAGCAAAAATTGAGATATAGGGGAGGCATGTCTTGACTGTTTTGAGATATTGCTTTGTATTTTGCCATTGACCCAGGATTTGTAACCTGGCCCCGTTTTTTACTATCCTTAACCCTAGTTTGTTGTATAAGGGTCCGTTTAAGTTCATTACACATGCATAACATGTTTTAATTTCCATGATTAATATGTTTTAGCTTCGTTTGTTATTTGATTTGTTTGTTTGAGTTACTCCAACAACAAATTTTGCGCCTTTCATCCAAATCCTCCAATCGGGTCGAGTGTATACAACTCAGATAGAAGAAGCTAAAAGTCAGCCAACACCAATGGTACGAAATGGTAACTTGCTTTTCACTAAAGGAGATGTTTTTACTGATGTAAGAGAATATCAGAGCATTACAGGAGCTTTACAATACATAGTGATAATCAGACCATATATTGTATTTGCAGTAAACAGAATATGCCAATTTATGCCTAATCTATTGGACTTGCATTTCAAGGTAATAAAGAGAATTCTGAGGTACTTGAAGGGTACAATTGATTATGGTATTATGTTTAAACTAGCATCTAGGCTGTCTATTGAAAGCTTTGCTAATGTAAATTGGGAGTCAGATATAGATGATCGTCATTCTAGTATAGGGTATTGTGTAATCTTTGGAGAAAATCATGTTTCATGGTGTTCGAAAAAGCAACAAGTAGTTTCTTACTCAACAACTGAAGTTGAATATCACACCTTAGCATTTGCATAGTTGATGTTATGTAGCTTGAGTTATTACTTATTAAGCTCAGTATTTCTATAGATGATAAGTCAATAATCTGGTGTAACAATACAAGTGCGATTATTGTGTTAACAAATCCGGTTATGTACTAAAGGTTCAAAGACAGAACTAGATTTTTTATTAGTTCATGAAAAGGTGGCAAAAGGACAGTTGATCATTGGTGAAGTTTCTGGATGATGGATGTGGTCAAGTGGAAGATGTGCTCACCAAGCCTTTTGTCTGCTCCAATTTTTTACTGATTGAGGGAGAAATTAGGAGTAGTACTAACTGCCTTCTCAGCAAGAAGGTACTTCAACCTAATTTTGTTTCAGGTATGGGTCTATGTTATGTATTCTTTATTCATTTTTTTACAGATTCAACAAGCTATGAGGAGAAGGGTAAATGTTAATGAGTTAGGATTAACTGTTGACTTTTCATTAAAGTTTTTCTAAGTAGTTATACAGTTGTATTTTCTGTTGCTAACTGATAACTAATGGAAAAGTTGTTTAGGATATTTTTATTAGTAACAACTAAACTAGAGGTCCTTAGTTTATCTTTGTATAATTGAACTGGGCTCCTATTGGGAGTAATTATAGCTAAACCAATAAAATCGATAGAGATTTTTCCTAAGCTCTTCCCTATTCTCTTCCTGGTTGCATTTCCACTTATGCTAATCTATTTTGAATCAGTTTTTATTGTTTCTTGGAGCAATTCTTTCACTTGCCAACTTCACCAATTCAGGTTCTTTTATTGAAGGGAAATGGAAACAAGCTCAATTTTCAAGCTGTTAGTTTTATTCTTTGCAGCATTGTTAGTGAATTCTAAATTGATACAATACAACATTACCTATGATAACAAAGCTATTATCATCAGTGGACAAAGGAGAATCCTCATCTCCAATTTTATTCATTATCGAAGAAGCACCCCAGGGCTGATTTGGTTTTCACTTCTCTTTCTTATTTGACCTAGAAAAAATGAAACAAAGATTGTGTTTTTTTTCTTTTTGGATTTAGATGTGGGAGGATCTTATAAATAAGGCTAAAGATGAAGGGTTGGATGCTATAGACACTTATGTCTTTTGGAGTGGACATGAATCTTTTCCCGGCAATGTACCATCTTAAGATCTTAATTGGGCATATTTTAATTTTTGGGTTTTCTTTTTTTAGTTTATTTCTTAATCATTTTATGTCCTTCAAGTAATTTTATTTTTGGAACAGTGTAGTATAATTTCGTAGAGAGATGTGACTTGGTATGTTTTTTTAAGACAGTGCAAAAAAGTGGGATTATATGTTCATCTTCACATTGGACCTTATGTTTGTACAGAGTGGAATTTTGGGTAAACTTAAAAACTTTTTACCCTGTTTAAGAGTAAATGCTTTGATAAAAAAAATGTAGTTTTATTTAATTCCATGGTCCCTGGAACCACAATCCTCTCTCAGGTATGAGATTCTTATATTTGGTTTTTATGGTTGATTTCTAGTTTTATCTAGGATTTGGCTTTCAAAAATAGAAGACACGGAAGCATGCTAAGCCTAAGATGCCAATGGATGCTTTGGTCTAAATTTCTATCTACCAGGTTATTTCAACTTCAACTTGAGTAAAAGTGTATGTATCAAACATGAGTATATTTTACTTTTATTTTTATTTTTTTATATATCTTAAAGTTCTTGCAGACTGATATCTTTATATTCATGTTTAAATATGCATTGGATATGTATACTTAACAAAAAATGATGAGTCCAACTAATCCTATATATATATATATACACTATGTTAGAGTAATAGTTCAGTTATGAGTTTGTTATTCAAGTAGTCAGCAGAGCAGTTAGTATAAACTCTGTATAAATATAAAGCTATTGAAAACAGACGATTAAGCTCAGATAATACAAATTACTTGTTTCTAGTTAATTTCATAGATTTACCTCTCTCTCTAAGATGGTATCAGTCACCTAGTGTCTGGTGATTGCTTCCGTGCCGAGCTCATGGATCTGGTGGTTGATTCTTCTTCCGATGATACTGCTCATGTGTTGTTCTGCAACTCACGGTTGGTTCATAGTTTTCCTCGTCACGAGACTGTAAAATTGAATTAGACCAATTATGCCCAGTGGCAGCATCAAATTAGGCTTATTGTTGAAGGCTATCAACTTCAAGGTTTCTTGGATGGTATTGTCTCTGCTCCGCCACGGGTGGTGACGTCTTCCAATGGTCGTCTTATTTCTAATCCAGAGGTGGCCTTGTTTACACAGCAGGATAAATTGCTCGCTTCCTGGCTTCTTACTACGGTTAATCTTCTTTACTATCCTATTTCATCACTATTAAATCTGCTTTTGATATTTAGAGCACTGCAAGTCATTTATTTGCAGCGACGTCTGGCGAGAAGGTGTCTCAGATCCGGCATGATCTTCATGCACTCAAAAAGGGAGGTTCGACAATTAAGGAGTATGTCTCAAAAATTCAGAATCTTTGCGCTCTCCTGGAGGCTTCCGGATCTGGTGTTCCTGAGGCTGAAAAGGTGGAAGTCCTCCTTGTCGGACTTCCTCCTGAGTTTGATTCGATCTTTATGCTGGTCTCTGTCTCGTCGGAGTCATTACGATTTTAGAAATTAGTTGACATCTTGATGGGATTTGAAGCCCAACTGTTGCGATCGGTGCTTGAGATCTCGATGTTTGCGCACAACGTTGAAGCACCCGGTGTAGTGAGTGTGACAGACTCTGATTAGCGCGATGTGTGTGGTGGTCGATTCACGGTGGGGTCGTGCGGTGGCTGTTTTGGGCATGTTGCACAGCATTGTTACTATCGGTTTGACAGGGAGTATGGTGACGGTCCGTCAGCTGGTGGTGATGGTTTCTATCGGTCTCGTGGGACTGTACCAGAGTACCGAGTGGATGGAGGCTCGTGAGGACAGTGGTGCCCTCCTCCGTGTCATGAGAACTCTCGTTATTATCCTCCTTACTGGTATAGTCCAGCCAAGTGGGCTGGTCCTGCATGCGGGCTGATTCTAGGTCCTTTGGCGCCGGATGCTGCTCGCCCTTCTTACGGGCCTTATCGCATCCTCCTCGGCCTGGTGCTGGTCATGGGCCTTCGCTTGGATTAGGCCACCAGCAAGGACAAGTTTATGATACTGCTGGTCGGCCGAATGTTGATGGACAATTTTCTGGGCCGTCGGGCCCTACTGCACCACTTAATATGATGGGTCATGGTGCTCCGTATGTATCTCAAAGGTCCCATGGGTCTCCTGTTGCTAACTGTGTTGGTGTTGTAGGTGCTCTACCGTCTGATCCACCTGAGGGCCCGTGGCAAACCAAGCCACGTGCACATGTTTTTTATGTTAATAATTCACAGTGTATTGGTCTGCCGAGGATTCCTAATTTTCGGGCTTCCGATTTTTTGGATGCATCTCAATATGATTCTAATTGTGGCAGTGCTACTCCATATGGTCATGTGTCGGTTGGGTCTACCTCATGGTACCTGGATTCTGGTGCGTCACATTATGTGTGTAAAAACGCGGCCGATTTAAATGCGACTACTCCATATTCAGGTACATCTAAGCTTTTAATGGGAAATGGGGCTCCAACTAGTATTCAGTCTATTAGGAATACGATTACCTCTACGAATTCAAAGCTTTTACACTTGACTAATGTGTTGTGTGTTCCAAGCATATGTAATAATCTTCTCTCTGTGTCACAGTTTGCTAAAGATAATAATGTTTTTTTTTTTTTGAATTTCACCCGTTGTAGTGTATTGTTAAGGATGCCTAGACGCAGGAAATCTTGTTGCAGGGCTGAGTTCGTGATGGTCTTTATCATTTTTCGGTTGAAAGATTGTTCCCCCTATTGCACCGTCCGATGTTCTTAATGTTGATCTTCAAGACAGTTCGAGTGGTTATGATGCATTTACATCGTGGCATTATAGGCTTGGTCATCCGTCCTCTAAAGTTGTTAATGATGTTCTAAATAAATGAGGTATTATTTCTGTTAAGAAATCGCTTTCTAATATCTGTATTGCTTGTCAAAAAGGTAAATCTCATAAACTGCCATTTTCACATTCAACTACTGAGTATGTTGAATGTTTTGAACTTGTTGTTTCGGATCTGTGGGGTCCAGCGTCAGTTGATTGCGAAGGGAATATGTACTATGTTTCGTTTATGGATATGTGCAGTAGGTTTCCTTGGTTATATTTGATTAAATGTAAATCTCAAGCTTTAGATTACTTCATTCAGTTTCAAAAGATGGTTGCCAATCAATTTGGTAAAAGCATCAAGAAGTTTCAAAGGGATTGGAGAGGTGAGTTTCGGGCGTTTACCTCCGTTCTGGCTGATAATAGGATTCTTCATTGGGTGTCCTGTCCTCACACGTCTGAACAGAATGGAGTGGTTGAATGTAAGCACCGTCATGTTATGGAAACTAGGCTTGCACTGCTAGCCCAAGCTAATCTCCCGATGAAGTTGTGGGGTTATACGTTTCACAGTGCGGTGCATCTTATAAATTAGCTACCCACGGTGGTTCTTCAAGGTCAGTCTCCATACCAAAAACTGTATGGGCGTGAACCATGATGTGATCTTCTTCGCGTCTTTGGATGCTGTTTCTTCCCGTGTCTACGTCCCTTTACGGCTCATAAGCTTGATTTTCGCTCCCAGCTTAGTATGTTTCTAGGATACAGTTTGCAACATAAGGGATATTTCTATCTCACTCCTAATGGGAAGGTTGTGGTTTCCCGTCTTGTCGTGTTTGATGAGGGTTGTTTTTTGAATTCATCATCAGTGCTATCTGTTGCTAGTGATCTGTCTTGGAGTACTATATATGTTCCTGTGGTTACATCTACATCTTCTTCTCTGTCTGATGTACCTCATTCGTTTGCAGCGGTCTCCACCCTTCCGGTCCGGGGTCCGAACATGTGGTTGTGCCTGATGTGTTGATTTATTCATCTTCATCTGAGTCCACTCCTATTGGTGTGTGTGATGATTCTAGTATGTCTCCTGCTCCGTTTAATCCTCCGGAAGTTGTTGACGTTCCTTCTAGTTTTGACTTCCAAGAGCAGCATCCTTCTGTGGTTACAGCTCCACAACAAGGTTCTTCTGTCCATCTGGGAAATACTCATGCCATGATTACACGATCAAAGGAAAGAATTTTTTGGCGTATCCGCTGAAGCTGTTGATTTTAAACCGAGTACTATGGTGGAGGCTTTAGCTCATCCGGAGTGGAGGTTGGCTGTTCAAGCAGAATATGATGCACTGATAGCAAATTCTACTTGGGATGTTGTACCTTTACCTTCTGGTCGAAAGGCAATTGGGTGTAAGTGGTTATTTAAAATCAAGAGGAATCCTGATAGGTCTGTTAATCGCAGAAAAGCGAGATTGGTTACTAAGGGGTGTTCGCAGGTTTCAGGGTGCAATTTTAAAGAAACTTTTAGCCCAGTAGTAAAACCAGCAACTATTCGAGTTATTTTGTCTATTGCCGTATCAAGAGGTTGGTCACTTTGACAGGTTGATGTCAATAATGCCTTCTTGAATGGGTATCTTGATACTGAGGTGTTTATGCATCAGCCTCTGAGGTTTGTTCAGTACGATTTGCTAGGCAAACCTTTTGTTTGTCGGTTGAAGCGGTCACTCTATGGGCTTTGCCAAGCCCCCCGTGCTTGGTTCGATAAGTTAAAGTAGTTCTTACTCTGAGTAGGGTTTGTTGTCTCCAAGTCTGATGCGTCTCTATTTGTTCGCATTACATCTGATTCCATTCTATATGTGCTTGTGTACGTCGACGACATAATTATGACTGGTAATGTCTCGATGATTATCACTCGGTTTGTTGAACAGCTAAATACTGAGTTTTCTCTCATAGATATAGGGGATTTGCGTTACTTTCTTGGTATCGAAGTCACTAGGTCTTTTAATAGGACTGTTCATCTTTTCCAAAAAAAGTACATTCGGGATCTTCTTGTTCGGAGCTCACTTCTACATGCAAAGCCCGTTCATACTCCTATGATTAGTTCATCAAGCTTGTCAAAAAAAGATGGTGATCGCTTGTGTGATCCTTCTGAATACAGAAGTCTTGCTGGTGCCCTTCAGTATGTTGTGCTTACACATCCTGATATTGCATATGTTGTAAATCGGATCTGTCAGTTCATGCACAATCCTACTACTACACATATGACTGCTTTAAAACGAATCTTACGGTATCTCTGTGGTACGCTTGACTATGGTATGGTGTTTCGGCTGTCTACTAGGTTATCTCTCGTCGGGTACGCCAATGCCAATGGGGGTCTCGATTTTGATGATCGTCGATCTACGTCAGGCTTTTGTGTTTACTTTGGTACTGTGCCTATTTCATGGTGCTCTAAGAAGCAGCAAGTCGTCTCTCGATCTACGGCTGAAGCGGAGTATCATAGTCTTGCAGCAGCCACTAGCGATGTCGTCTGGTTAATGTCACTACTTCAAGAATTACAAGTTCCGTCTGTTGATACTCCTACTGTTTGGTGTGACAGTTCTAGTGCTGTTGCGGTTGCGGCTAACCTTTTTCTTCATTCTAATTTCAAACATGTTGAGCTTGATTTGTTTTTTGTTCGTGAGAAAGTTGCTAATGGGTCTCTTATTGTTGGCGAGGTTCCCGCCTGTGATCAAGTTGCTGATATTCTTACTAAACCACTCTCTCTGACCAACTTTACTCGGTTTCGAAACGTTCTTCAGGTTTTGCCGGTCGAGAAGATGGATGCATGTTAGAGTAATAGTTCAATTATGACTTTGTTATTCAAGTAGTTAGCAGAGCAGTTAGTATAAACCCTGTATAAATATAAAGCTATTGAAAACAGACGATTAAGCTAAGATAATACAAATTACTTGTTTCTAGTTAATTTCATAGATTTACCTCTCTCTCTAAGACACTATAACAATTTGATGTTCAATATAAGGAAACATTCCTATGTGGCATATCTAAGAATACCCTATTCGTTAGTATAAAAAATTATTATGTGTAATTATTAATTAATTAAAAAAAGGCTTAAAGGTTTTTAAAAAATTAATTAAGTCCTTATGACATTTTTGCACCCAATTGATCCTTTGAACTAACAAAACTGGCCAAATAAATCCTTTGATTAATGTTGACGTGATTGTTAACAACGCTGATGTGATGCTCCATGTCAACGACAGTTGTTGATGTGGTAGCTCAATGTCAGCTGTCATGTTAACAAAAATAAATCAATTTTTTTGAAAAATGAAAGGAATATTTAATTTTTTTTAAAAAAATTAATTTCTTTTAAAAAATTAAAAAAATTTAAATTTAAATTTTTAAAAAATTTTATAAATTTGTAAAAAATATTAAAATTTATAAAATATTAAATAATTTAAAAATAATAAAAACAATTTAAAAGTTAAGTTCAGAATGAATCTGGAGATATGGTTGTCCATATTCATTCAAGATGATTTTTCTCAATTATATGTAGTTTAAAAAATATTAAAATTTTATTTATTTAAAAATTGATGTGTATCAATGTTTTAATTTTATTTGTACCTTTTAGTATGTATAAAAATAAAAATATTTTATAAAATAAATATAAATTATTTTATTTTTATTAATAGTATGTGTAAAGTTTCTTTTAATCTATGAATATGTTCAATTATTTAAAATTTTTAGGTTATAAAATAATATATACACATTTTAGGCTACACATGTAATAAAATAACTGATACATTTTTTTAATTGGATATATTCATATATTAAAAAAAAATTACAGGTACGATTAATAAAATTAAATTATTTTTATTTATTTTATAAAATATTTTTTTATACATAATAAAAAGTATCAATAAAATTAAAACATCAATAAACATCAATTTTTAAAGAAAATTAATTTTTAATATTTTTTAAACTATATAATTTAGAAGAAAAAAAAAATCTTGAATGAACCCGTATATTTCAATAAAAAAATTTAATTTCTTTTTAAATTTTTACTTTTTAAAAGTTTTTTTATTTTTTTATTTTTTGCTAATGTCGACGTAGCATTGTCATTTGTATAAAAAATTATTCTTTTAGAATATTTATTTATTTTTATATATTTCTTTAATTTTTTTTAGAATTAGGATCAAATTGAGATCATTTGTAAATTTAGAGGATTAATTTTTTAAAATTATGAATAAATTGATATAATATGTAAAAATTGAAGGCTAAATTTTTTATTATACGTATTTTTTTAACTGTCACATAGCTTGCCGTTCGTGATTTTAACTGGAGTGACCAAAATGACTGAATTATGTAACGTGGGTGCTTAAATTGTAAACTTTTTATTTTGGGTGCCTAAACTGAAACTTTTTGATAGTTAGATGACTATCTGTGTAGTTTACTCATAATTTTAATATTAAAACAAATTAATTTAACAATATATATAGAATAAATAACCTATAAAATTTATTAGTAATGTTATACCCCTTCGTCACTCAGACACGTGTTAGCACCAAACGAATCGTTGACCTTCTCGTTCACTCCATCTAAAGTAACGCCTCAATAGGTCACTAGCCCTTTAACATCTTTGGGTAAGACTACTTGCTCCTCTTAGAGGAAGCCATCCACCCATTGTTTAGGTATGAACACTCTGAACTTCCTCCTGATGTGACCAGAAATCCATTTTGGCGCAACTACCTCGTACCAATAAGGTCTCATGATATATGTCCATGAATATTCTTTACGTATTGGGTGGAATGCTTATCTTGCCACATCATACCAATGGACAAAATGATCTCTCTTATAAATACCTCGTTGAACAATGAATAAGGGATCAATCTTTTAGTACCCTAAAGTTATTCTGAGCAATTGTCTTCTTAATTAGTCAGTTCTCTCGTCCTTGTTCCGGTTCTCAGCCCATTTAAGTGAACCGACCTCCATTACACTACCGCAATCTCCTCCCTACCCCTCCCTTGTTGTACATTGTATCAACAAGTAACATTATCTAAATTATAATAAATCAATATTAATATTCAATGTTCAAATCATGAGGAATGTTTGTATTGTTCAAATCATGACGGCTGTTGGACTTAATATGGGAGTCTCATGGGTAATGTGCAAGGAAGAGGATGCCCCCGATCCTGTTGTAATCGCTTCACTCTCTCCCATTTGTTTTCGAATGATTTACGTTTTTAGAGTTTCATTTGGCTTGGTTTTCCTTCACATGTTGAAACAGATAAATGCATGGAATGGCTTTTACTGTGATGCATTCTCTCATAACAAACCTTACACGCCTTCACTATGGGTTGAGGCCAGGAGTGGTTGGTGAGTGCTTTCTTTGCCAACCTTTGCGAATGATCGTAAAGTTAACATGCCTTTTTTTTAGGTTTAATGATAAATTTGTCTACTAATATTTGCATGTTTTGTCAAAATGGTTTTAATTATATTTTTGAGCTTTTTTGGCTATCAATTTTTATTCTTTTTTTCAATGTGTTTTTTCTAACAGATTTAATGTAAGTACCATTAAAAAAGTAACGGAAATGATGTAAAATTTTATATGTGAAATATTTTTAATGAGATGTAATTTATTACTTAGATAATCAAATAAGACAATTACATATGGAAATAATAGAATAAATAAATAATACAATAAATTAAAAAATAACTCCTAATTTAAAGAAAATAAACTAATTATCTAAAAAAATTAACTTAATAGAAGAACTTCTCAATAAACAAACATAGGAAAGATTAAAATATTTTGAAAGAAAGAAAAGATTGAAACCTTGATTTTATTCATTAAATCTATTAAAAATGAAATTTGAAAAAAAAAATCAAAAGTTGATGCCCAAAAAGGATTCAAAATACAATTAGGACCATTTTAATGAAACATGCAAACGTCAGTGGCCAAATTTATCATTAAGCCTTTTTTTTATCTATTTGATATACCTTCACCCAATAATGAGAAGGTTTACTGAATTTGGTGGCACAATTCACCGCTGCCCTTTTCAAGACTTGGCTTTTGCCGTTACTCATTTCGTACAAAGGGTGGCTCATGTATCAACTATTATTTGGTTAGTTACCATGTTTTTAATTGAAAAAGATACAGGGTATCAGCAATGAGTTTAAGGTTATGGCTAATGATCAATATACTTATGATAGTACCATGGAGGAACCAACTATGGACGGACCATTTATTACAACCAGTTATGACTATGATGATCCAACTGATGAATATGGTGAGAAAACTGAGGTCATTGCCACTAATCTTTCTCATTTCCTTTTCTTTCTGCGTTGTCATGGATCCAAACTTCTGTATATACAGCAACATATTACCATGGACTTTGTCTTTGAACTCTAAATTGTGACTGACAAGTGCTCCTTGTTTAGGTTTAATTCGGCGACCTAAACACGGTCTTCTGAAGGAGCTTCGTAGAGCTATTAAGCTACGTGAACATGCTTTAGTTCCTTCAGATCCTACCGTTACTTCCTTGGGAACATATCAGCAAGTAGGCTTTTTATGTCCTGATTACTCTAATTATCTGTTGGTAGGATAATCCACAAATGAGTCGTTCTGCCAACGATGTTAATGTAGTAGTAAATGTAATTAGATATGTTAGGATCTCAATACAATATCTAAGAGTTAGTAATGATGTTTTCCAGGCCCATGTATTCTCTCCAAAGCAAGGAAACTGTGCAACTTTTCATGGGAGACTTACAATGAAGACATTTCTTCTCTAGGGGAAAGCTCAAGAATCACAGTTCCTGGACTCTTGGAGCATCTGAATGTTACCAGCTACCTGTGGTACACAACCAGGTGAGGCACTTCATTTTGAAGCACCGAGGTTTATCGAGATCTCGAGCATGAGCAAAATAAGAGATTATCCATAACTATGTTATGCAGACTCAACCTTGAGTTCAGCTAATAGTTTCTTCTGGGTTAAATTTTAATCCAGTGTTGACATCAGTCTGTTGGAATCATTTCTACGAGGAGGACAAAAATCGACTCTCGATGTCAATTCAGTTGGCCATGTTCTTCATGTCTTCATCAACGGACAGTAATATGAATGAAACACATTGAGAGCACCCTACAGGACTAGGGAAAAAAGGGGATTCATACTTGCTGGAACAAATCACATTTCACTTCTCAGCATAGCTGTCGTATTGCCGGTTTGTTGCTCTTGACCATGCTTATCTGGATGCAAATATTAGCTACATATGTACAGTTAGTTCGGACTATTCCTTCATCTATGGGTCCATTGGAATCGGCGGCAAACATAGCAAGTGAACTGGACTTGTCTCAACCAAAACTTAAAACTCAAAACAGTAAATATGGAAGTTTCTGGATTACTGATACAAATTTATGTAGGTGTTTAAGGTTAAGAGTGGTTCCAAGAAAATCATGCTAACTAGGGTGAAATTCAAAAGAATAATATGGGACAAACAAGTATAAAAACATAGATAACTTATAGAAAGCATACACTAATTTAAATTTCTGAAATAGAAACAAGGACAAAAGGCAGAGAGATACAGCCACACATTATTTAGTGTCTGTCTGTCAGACATTCATAAGATCCTAGTTTCATAAACAACTCCAGACATCAAGTACATTTAAATGTTGATTCATGCTGTCTGCACCGTGGTAGATGCATGCAAGGCAATTTTCTGCTGCAATTCTTCTTTCCTTGCACCCACAACCTTGTCAATTATGGAGCCTTCTTTCAGAAACACAAAAGTTGGCATCGCCTCAATAGCCCACTCCTGAGCCACAGTCTGCACAATTACAAAGAGCATGGTGTAAGAAAATTTGACAAGTCAAAAGCTAAAATTACAGGCTTTTTAATTAAGCAATGGCTTAAGAGACCCTACACTCAGTTCATCCACGTCCACCTTCAAGAATATGACGTGGGGCAGCTTCTTAGCAAGCTCCACCAGGATTGGTGATATAAAACGGCATGGCCCGCACCATGATGCTGTGAAATCCACCACCACCTATCCAAATAAATCTTTTCTTAAGTATCATACATACAGATCTATAATTTATCATAACAACACAATAAACAACACCTAATACTTGTGATACACCGCTAGTACATAACTGAGGACCTTGCTAAGGACTATACAGGACAAATTAAGCAGGAGATTACTAAGTCCTGCGCTGAAATCAGCCCAAGTTTAAGTAGACAAAACCAATTTTTCCAAACAACCTAGCAAGCAAAATTTGGTAGCTAATACAAAGAAACAGCAATTTCTGTACCAGTTTTCTTAAGTTACAACAAAGAAAAGATATTTACCAGTTTCTTGGACTGGTTTCCCATCTCGAGATGCTCCTTCCATGAATCAACAGTGTGGCAGGCAATTACTTGTCCCTCTTCAGCCATAGTTTTTTCAGTTAACCTCAAAGCTTACAAATTAGGCAACGCAAAATCCTTTTTATCCTGTTTCCCTTGTGTTTGTTTGACAATTTCGATGGAGCACAATTCTTTATATTGAGGAATTTAGAGGCTAATTACGAGAATGCCATAGGTAAAGTTCGGGAATCAGGTGACGCATTCTCATTTGTCAGTGACGGAATAATATTAGTGGTCAGCGGTGAGAATAGTTCCGCGTTTTCGTGTCCATGTAAATGGAACCCAAGTGTGAACGGCGCTTTTGAATTTGGAAGGACACGGCACGTACCTAACGTGCGGCGCCTGTTTAAATTAATAATAAAGAATCGGATTCAATTTGATAACGAAATTCATCTACAAAAATTTAACGTTGAAAAAAAAAAAAGTAAGAAATCCAAAATAGATAAATTGGAACTAAGCTCATTAAATTATGTACGTTTAACCTTTTGGCCATTTAATTTTTAGTTATTGAATAAATTGAAAGTTTTCATTTAAGTTATTAAACTATTAAAAATTTTATTTAAATCATTAGAATGTTAAGTTTTTTTAATCAGGTAGTGAGACTTGAGCGACGATTTGACGATTGTTATGATGGATCAGTGTTTATCGACAAGTAGAAAAATATATATTAGATCTAAGTTATTTCATAAAAAAAAAACTAAACTAAAAAAAAGAAAAAAAGAGGAATGAAAGCTTTCGATGTTAACTTTGATAAATTTTATTTAGAGTTTGTTTGGAGTTGAACTATAAATGAGTGAAATTATTTTCATGTTATTTTTTAACACTAAATATTATCTTTGATAAATTTTAGCCTTATTTGATCAAATAATTAATTTCATCTAATCCCTATAATAAAGATACATGCCAAATACCTTCACCCATTTAATTTACATTAATATTGACAACAAATTCAAAAAAGTTAATAGAATATAGTATAATTTACAAAACAATATATTTTAAAAACAATCAATTATAAAATAACATAACTCATTTTCTTTATCCTTTAGGTTGCACAAATTCGAAAGACTCTATTGCAAAAGTGCCTACTTTCACATGTATCCTCCATGCGAACTTTCATGCTTTTATTTGTTTCATCAGCAAAAATAAAGCATCAATATCATTTTTGCTCAGAAAAGATCATTCATGCCACCAATATTTTGGCTTACCTTAAACTAGGTAGTTTTGTTGTTCTTCACGCGACAAACACAAACATAGAAAATTTTGTCCATGACACGAACAAACCCTAACCCCTTTTTTTAAACCCTAACATTAGACAACACAATTATTTTTTTAGTCATCGCAGTCAAACAAACCCATAAAAGATATTGCACATGTCGCTGAGATACCCTAACACAGCTCCATAAACCTGAAATCTCCATGTTCATGCATTCGGTTAGCCATAGATTGATAGGTTATTTTTCTTGGATTGGATTGCTCTCTCAAAAAAAAAAAACTACTTGTGGAAATTTTTTTGGTGAAAATAAGATTACAACCAATTAAACAAAGCTAACAAAGCTAACAAGAGGATTTTCAGCAAACACCTGCAATCCATCTTCTGTGTCGAACGTCATTTTAGCCATTTGATCTACTTTTTTGTTTTCTTCTCTAGGAATATGATCTAATCTCCAATTCTTTATATTGTCCAAAAGTTGACGAATGCATCTGACTAAGGCTGTAACACCCCCTAACCCTAAACTATCGTCAGAACAGGATTACGAGGCATTACCAAACATATCAGATCAAATACGAAATTTAATGACTTATCTAATGTATAGTCATAAACATTTCACTCAAAATTTTCAAACCAATCCAATACTATCTCATTCAATCCAACACAAGTTTTCATATCAAATAGGCCATTTCATAAACTTAACATTTCATAAATAGGATCTATGTAACTTTCCAAATTCACATCATGGCAATATTACAACCATCTATCAAAATGACAAATACAAACATCCTAGGTACATGCCATTTACCAAAAAGAAACTTTTTATCACCAAATTTTGAGTTCGGGATCAATTTGAATGCTGGACCGAAACTTTTGACTTCAACTAACCTGCGCATAGAAACAAACCGTACGCTGAGTATATATATTCAGTGGTATTACTATAATTCAAATTTGTAACATATTACAATAAATTATGCATAATCAATTTATACATTTAATCTTTCAATAATCGAATTAAACATTTAAACCAACATGTTTCAATAATAATATGAATTATAACTAATTCATAAATTGTATTCAATTAAACTCATACACTATTTCATTATTTTCAAATCATTTCATTTTCACTTCTCATTTTTCAACAATAACTATCTCAATTTGCTTTTCTTCATTTAGATTTTCACATAATCTCATGTTACCAAAAACCATTTCATGAACTATATCATTATCTATTTCTTGAACCCATAGTTCACACATTTCATTTCCATATCTCAATTCAGTTATCTCATTTCCAATTCATATTCAAAATCATTCAATATCATTTCTATTGCCGATTCTTTTATTTTCCCCTATTAACATGACTCGAACTTTGACGGATATACGGATCCAACCAAAACACACCAGTACGTCACCTTGTACCTTATCGGCCTTGCCGAAGTAAGTCGGTACCCAGTACCACATCGGAATTATCTGAGGCAATAATACAACACATAGTGCCTCATAGAAATTATTCGAAGCAATATTACGACACATAGTGCCTCATCAACTCGAGGTTCAAGTATCCCTGAACACTTCTAATCCTATGGCATGCCAACTATATCCGACTTAGCCCGACTAGTTAATAGGGAATTCGACTCACTTTCTCAATTCAATTTCAATTAAATTCAAATCACTTTTCACTTTTCAATCAATATACATTCAAATATTCACATATTTTCATCATTTAATTCATTTAATTCAATTCAAATCACTTTTAATTTCCAATCAATATACCTTGAAATATTCACATAATTCATAATTCAATATCATATCTTACCTCAATTCCACTTACCACACATATTAATTTAAAGTTCAATAATAGATAATAACTAAATTCGAATTATAGTAATACAAACCGTAGTTTTTCTTGAGTTACTCCTCGTCAATCTTTTCCTTTCCTTTCTTGGCCGATATCTCCAGCACAATATTAGATACAAAAATTAAATTAAATTTACAATCATCAATAAAATATCAATTTACAACAATTACTTTAATTTTCTATTCAACTTTTGCCTTAATTCTAATTTAATCCCTAACTAAAATTTAACTTCATTTTATCACAATTTGTACTTTATTTTCACTTAAATTCTACTTATAGCTTAACTTAACTCTCTAAATTTCACCAGTAAATTCTAATTTCGAAATTCTTTCAATTTAGTCCCTATTACATAAAACTTATAACTTATTCTACAATTTAATCATTTACCCAATTCTAACTTGAAATTCTATCAATTTAACCCCTAATTCTTTCATTTATTCAACATAATCAATGTCTAAAAATCTAATAATTTCCAAAATTTCAACATAAACCATGAAATATTTTGTTCTAGGTTTCTAAAAACTCAAAAATTACAAGAAAATAGACTAAATTGACTTACCAATCAAGCTTTGAACATTAAAACCCTAATTTTCTTTTCTTTTTCTTTCCCTTTTTCTTTTTCCCCTGTTTGGTTTCTACTCTCTAATTCGTTTCTTTCTATTTCATTTCTTTTGTTTTACTTATTTATATAATAATAATATAATATAATATAATATAATTAATATAATATACTTACTTATAATATTTCTTAGTTATGCGGCCTCAAATTATGTCAATGATATAATTGCCTTTTTGGCCCTTCTGATTTTTTAATCTATAATTAAACTTTCACACTTATTGCAATTTAGTTTTTTATCTAATTACTTTTAATTTAAGCAAATTCACTTAACCAAAACCTAATTAACTACACAACTAATTTCGTAAATATTTATTAAAAATATTTACGAATCCGATTTACCGGAACGGAGTCCCGGGAATGCATTTTTTTTCAATTTGGTCATTTTTAATCAATTAACCATCGAAACGTTAGATTTTCTTAACGAAACTTTAATACCACCTTAATGACACTCCGTAAATATTTATAAAAATATTTACGGCTCAGTTTATAAAAATAAGGACCCAATACCTTATTTTCTAAAACCACTTGAACGAACTTAATAAATCACTTATATAATATAAATTATCAAATCAAAAACTTTTTTTAAAATCACATTTGACTCGTAAATATTAAATAATAATATTTACGAACTTACTCGTTAGATTTGGTGGCCTCGAACCACTATTTCTGACACCACTAAAAATCGGGTTGTTACAACTCTTCCCCCTTAAAAAATTTCGTTCTCGAAATTTCTCACCTGATACAGGGTATTAAGTCAAATCTTTATTCCACCTTTTCAATCAAAGTTCATAAAATCCATCATAACTCATATCATTTTCTGAACGCATATCATAACCCATTTTAGAACTTGATACTAGACCTGAACTTAACTAAGAAGCTTTGATGCTCTCCTGTCATCACTTTATCACTACTAGTATAACTACCGAGAAATTCCCAGTAATCGTATATCGAAACATAACCGAGAAACTTGGATTATCAAACTTTGGCTGATGTTGTTGATGTGGTTGCATCTGTAATCGTCAACTGATATTTGTTCCCCCTTTTCCATGAAAGCGTCAAGCAATGTCATTTTACACAACTGCAATAACTTCAACAACCAGAACGATTTTAACCCATAATAACATTTCCTGATTAGTGTAATACCCCAAACTCGTATCCGTCACCGGAACAGGGTTACGAGGCATTACCAGACTTATACACTAGCATTGGTATAAAACCGAGTCATAAATTTTCATTCCAATTAAAATCTTTGCAAATTTCATTATAAAGTCCCTAATATAGGCCTACGAGGCCCAATACATGCTTTGGAAGTGGATCGGGACTAAATCGAAAACTTTGAAAATCTCTAAAAAATTTTCCTTGAAAATAGGGGCACACGCCCGTATGGCTTGGGACATGGCCGTGTGGCCAGCTCGTGTGGCAGGCTATTTTGCAATTTAAAGAGAAACAGAGGGCCACACGGCCTGGGCAGATGCCCGTCTTGCTAGGCCGTGGGGTAACCTGATTGTACACAATTTTTAATCTATTTTTGCATGACCCTGTCACACGACCATGTGGAAAATCCGTGCTCTTCACATGGCCTAGACACACGATCATGTCTTAGACCGTGTGCTATCCTGATTCACATTTTTACGACACGGAGGATACACGACCACTACATACACCTATGGGCTAATCGTGTAGACGAAAATAGACCGTTTAAGACCACTTTTCTCACCCTTTACACTTTCCTGCAATTAAACACAATTTATACCAATTCCAACCAATCAAACAAACGTTTTAGGTCAAGATATGTACTTAAAGAGATCATGAAACAACATATACATAACATTAAGTAAACTTACTCCTTTGTCATTTCATACACATAGTTTAGCCAAAACTATTATATTATTAACCATTACTTATACATGCCATATAACTCAAAAGCTAATAACCATAAACTACCAGGAAATGTCTGGATAGTGTGATTTTCGGTGATGATCCGATCCTCCGTGTCCACGTTAATCTACAAGACATATCAAACACATTCAAGTAAGCTTATAGAAGCTTAGTAAGTTCATAGGCTTGAAAAGTAAACTTACCAAATATGGTAATGCATTCATATAACATACACATTTACTAATTTCTCCTGTCATTCACAAATCAAAGTTAAGCTCGTTTAATATTGTTCATTATCATTCATAATATGAACTTCACTTTCTTGGGCCCTTTTTCCACTTACTACTCTTATTCAAATTGGGAAACTATATGGAATTAAGTACTTCGTCATCACTTTGCCATAGTAGGACTATGAGCTTGCACATGATCACGTTTCACTTTTTAAAGCCATGGCCCAGCCATGGTCTTACACAGGTCACATATCATACCGATGCCATATCCCAGATATGGTCTTATACGGAAACACTTATCACTTTTCTCCAATGCCATATCCCAACTATGGTCTTATACGGGTCACTGATATCACTTTAATCCAATGCCATAGCCCAGCTATGGTCTTACATAGAAATCACTTGGCACTTCTCACCGATACTATAGCCTAGCTATGGTCTTATACGGGAGTCACTTGTCACTTGTTTTCCGATGCCATAGCCCAGCTATGATCTTATACAGATATCACTTGTCACTTGTTGTCATGATCCAACAATGGTCTTTTCCGTCAATTCATCTTGTTACTGAACGTAGTACTTAATTTCGATATTTTCCCTTAACCTAAACCTTTATTCAATTATTCATTTCTTCACATTTGTCTCAATTTATTAATATTCAAATATACAATCACATACCATGATATTCATACAATTTAAGAATAAATTATCAAATTTAGCCACATGAACTTACTTGGGCTAATTTCAAAAGTTGTAGAAGTTGAGAATTATTCGACTATTTTCTCATTTCCTCGATTTACTTTCGTTTCTTGATCTATTAGTGCAAAATCATTCATTTATTAGCAGTTATTTATATTTTACTATATTCCACAATTTATGCTCTTTAATTCCCAAAATTATACTTCTACCCCAAACTTTACAGTTTTTGCAATTTAGTCCCTGACCAATTAACCTATCAATAGAGCCTTTTCTTCTCAATTAACACTTTCTCTAGACATTTTAAGTTACTTCAAAACCATTGAAATTCAGAATTTCTACATAAAACCCTAACTTCTAACTCTTTTACAATTAGGTCCCCAAATATTCAATTTCCATTCATTTCTTTCAATAAAAACAACATGTAAACAAATTAAAGCTTTAATTACATACTAAATCATCATATATTTCCAGAACACATTCATAGCAACTTTCAATTTCTTTCATAAAATCAAAAACTAATGAATTCAATAAGTGGACTTAGTTGTAAAAGTCACAAAAACACAAAAATTTCAAGAAATAATTAAGAATTGAACTTACTTGCAGTAAAAATATGAAAAACTAGCTTTAAGAAACCCTTTTATGGTGTTTTTGCTAGAGAAGATGAGAGAAAATGAAAATATCTAGACTTTTCTTCTAATTTAGTCCATATAACACTATTAGATTTCTATTTTTTTACAAAATTGTCATTAGTTCACACTAATTCTCAGCTATTTCTCAACCCAACTGTCCAGCCCATTAAATTTTGGGTCAAATTACACTTTAAGTCCTTATTCTTTCTTGTCTAAGCTATTTAATCACTTTCCACAATTTTGCATTTTATTCAATTTAGTCCTTTTCACTCAATTGATTGTCTAAACCTTAAAATTTTCTTAACAAAACTTTAATACTAACTTATTAACACTCCATAAATATTTATAAAAATATTTATGGCTCGATTTAATGTTTCCAGGTCTTGATACCTCGTTTAGCTTAATTTACCTAATAATTTCCTTTATACTTCAATTCACAATTTCAATTATACTATCAACACTACACTTATCTATTATTTATCAGAAATTCTAACTTATTTGTCGAATTTAATGATCTCGAATCACTGTTCCAACGCCACTGAAATTTGGGCCATTACAATTAGAACTGACCTGATAGATATATTTCTGTTATCAAGTCTTCTAGAATCTGAATTTCTCATACTGACTGTTCGTCTATTTACCCATGAATGCACAAAATTTATTCCCGGACCTAAGGATAGATTCAAATGTGTATAACTCAATTAACTTTTCAATGAATAACCCGCTTTGATTAAAACAACTGAGTCGATTTTATCTATCAGATAATAACATTTCAGAATAATCCTTTTTTCTTGTTGTCAAGACAATCCAGATATACAATCTAGCATAATTCCTTCAGAATACTAATAAAAAAAATCCTTAAAAGCTGCATTAACTTAAACGAAACATAACATCCCATTTTAACTTGTTGACATTAATCAAGATTACCTGAGGAATGAAAACCAATATACAAGTTTGAGCTCAATCTTCAACCGTCTACTCTTTTGTCGATGTCAACCTTTCACGAAAGCTAGAATGGAATTATATATAATAAAGCTATTTCAATTATTAACATTGAAGCTTTGAACTATACTGGAGCCACAATCATCAGATAGATTAAAAACTATAATGCTATAATAGGACAGATGTTTCAACCATATAGATAGAACAATACCTCAACATCAATAGTGCACTCCAAAATAGAAGAGGAAAATCGAAAGTAGTCCTAATAACAACTAGTGCAGTAATTCAACTTCTATAACCTAAGATCCGTATCACCGAGCTCCCATGATTGAACCATGATTTATAACAGTAATAAATATAATTACTTCTGGCCAATGAATACCTTTTACAGATGAACCATGTTTGATAAATTAAACAATAAGAATGATAAGAAAACTGAGATAATGAAGTCCTAGATCTGAAGCTATATTGAATTTTTGAGAATAAAAATCACATTGAATGATAAATAGGTCGATGATATCCCAGAGAAAGTCCAGAAGAAGAACATCGCTCATACGCATTAGAAACAATTGTGATAGAGATAATATAAATTGCATATATGTAATTCAAAACATCAACTAGTAGAAGTAGAAAATATCTTTATATGAGTCTTCTCATCAAGTCTTCTATCGAACATAATGAATTAGAAAACCAAAGAAAGATAGAGTAATGTCGATCATGAATCAACCAGACTAATAATAATTCGTCTAACATTATGATTAGCTAACGTTATCTTATGATAAGAATCACCTTTGAAGATGAATTATTACATATACCTCTGAGAATAAATGAACATATAGAAACCCAGAAGAGATCACTATAAAATACTCGACTATAACAGCTGCATTCAGATATCTTTGCAATTCTAACACTATCCAACTAACTACTATAACCATCAATGATCCCACATTATCCCGATCATTAAAGAAATCAATTCAGAAGAAATTTCGATTAACCTATTCTTTAAATACCATACATGAATAAGTCGATTACTCGTGAATAACTTCTTCTTTAATAATGATATTGCGCATCCGGAATAATTTTTAGAAAAATCTAATATCTCTTCTAGAACTCTTTTTACTTGCTAACCCATCCTCAGCTCTGGCTGCATTATTATTCATTCAGTTATTGAACTCTTCAGTTTCACACTTGTAAGCTTAATAAATATAAACCTTGTAAATTCCATTGTATAAGACTGTATAGGTGAAGGGGTGAAGGTCGTAAAGCCTTAAAATTTGACTATCATATATACACATATATAACAAAACATTTATCATCAACATAACCATTATAATCATTCGACATTTTCAACTACAAAACAAAAATAAATATATCACCATCCAAATCCCAACTCAATCCGACTCAATTATGGCATGTACCTCTAGATTCAATTTCAAGATTGATTTAGTTTGAAAACCGGCTAAACCTGTAAAGCTCTGATACAATTAAATGTAACACCCCCTAACCCTAAACTGTCGCCGAAATAGGGTTGCAAGGCATTACCAGACATATTAGATCAAATACGAAATTTAATGACTTATCTAATGTATAGTCATAAACATTTCGCTCAAAATTTTCAAACCAACCTAATATTATCTCATTCAATCCAACACAAGTTTTCATATCAAATAGGCAATTTCATAAACTTAACATTTCATAAATAGGATCTATGTAATTTTCCAAATTTACACCATGGCAATATTCCAACCATCTATCAAAATGACCAATACAAACATCTTAGGTACATGCCATTTACCAAAAAGAAACTTTTATCACCAGATTTTGAGTTCGGGATCAATTTGGATGCTGGATCAAAACTTTTAACTTCAACTAACCTATGCACGGAAACAAACCGTACGCTGAGTATATATACTCAGTGGTATTACTATAATTCAAATTTGTAACATATTACAATAAATTATGCATAATCAATTTATACCTTTAATCTTTCAATAATCAAATTAAACATTTAAACCAACATGTTTCAATAATAATAGTAATTATAACTAATTCATAAATTGTATTCAATTAAACTCATATACTATTTCATTATTTTCAAATCATTTCATTTTCACTTCTCATTTTTTAACAATAACTATCTCAATTTGCTTTTCTTCATTTAGATTTTCACATAATCTCATGTTACCAAAAACCATTTCATGAACTATATCATTATCTATTTCTTAAACCCATGGCTCACACATTTCGTTTCCATATCTCAATTCAATTATCTCATTTTCAATTCAGATTGAAAATCATTCAATATCATTTCTATTACCGATTCCTTTACTTCCCCTATTAACATGACTCGAACTTTGACAGATACATGGATCCAACCAAAACACACCAGTATGGCACCTTATGCCTTATTGGCCTTGCTAAAGTAAGTCGGTACCCAGTACCTCATCGGAATTATTCGATGCAATAATACGACACATAATGCCTCATCAGAATTTTTTGATGCAATATTACGACATATAGTGCCTCATCAACTCGAGGTCAAAGTATCCCTGAACACCTCCAATCCTATGGCATGCCAACTATATCCGACTTAACCCAACTAGTTAATAGGGTATTGGATTCACTCTCTCAATTCAATTTCAATTAAATTCAAATCACTTTTCACTTTTCAATTAATATAAAATCAAATATTCACATATTTTCATCATTCCATTCAATTTAATTCAATTCAAATAACTTTTGTAACACCCCTTACCTAAGTCTGATGCCAAGATGGGGTACGAAAAGTTACCGTACTTAATCTTGCTCAAACTTACTAAAACGAGCCTTAATTCTTGCTTCAATTTAAAACTTTTGCAAAGACATTCTTAATAATATTATTATGAGCCTACGAGACCCAAAATATACACCGATAGTGGTTTGGAAACAATCCGAAAACTTTCGAGCTCTAAGAAAAATTTTGCTTGAAATAGGGCCATACGCCCGTGTGAGGTAGGACACGTCCGTGTGGGCTGGCCGTATGGTCACACACGCCCATGTCCCTAGCCCGTGCTAAAATTATTTCTCATTTCAATCCTATAGGGTTTAACAGGGTTTGGGCACACGCCCGTGTCTATGGCTCGTGTCACCCACACAGCCTAGACACGTTCGTGTCAACAAACCGTTGAGTACTCTAATCTGATTACTATAAACAACAGGCATTCACAAGGCCAATGCACACGCCTGTGTGCAATACTGACTTAACTACTTAAGATGCAGGGGACACAAGGTTGAGCTACATGCCCTTGGTGCGGACCGTATGTCACATACGGCCTAGACACATACCCGTGTGCCTAACTCGTATGGACAATATAGGCTATTTTCCAAGCCTATTTATAACGCCCCAAATTTTGGGCCTAGAAGTAATGGGCCTTGAATTTGGGATCGATTAGAAGGCGATTTTAAATAATTTAATTGTGTAAAAAAAATAGAATTGCATGTTTAGTTAATAATTAAGTGTTTTAGGAAGGCAAGGTAGTGGTGTTGGTATGGACATTGATAGGAAGTGATCAGAAGAGAATTTTAAGGTATGGATAAAGGAGAAAAAGTAGGAGATTGGGAGAGGGGAAGTGATGGTGCCGAATTGGACTTTAGGGAATGTTAGGTTCAACTATTGGCTATTTAAGGAGTGCCGAATTTCATAGTAGGGTTTTCCTTACTTTCATATAGTTTTTTTTCTCTCCTCCTCTTGCCGAATTCTTCTTTTCCCCTTTGTTCCATCTTTGCCAAAATTTTCCTTTGCCAAATAGCCATCTATTGTTTGTCGAAACCCTTAGTAAGTCCCTTTCTTTTTCTTAAAAGCCGAATACATGTGGTTCCTTGCTGATTTCTTTTCCTTCATCACTATCCGTATTTGATTACCATCCTTAAGCTAGTGTTGAAAGCCAATTGCTTAATCAGCAGATATCTAGGTCGTTAGTTTGAAGGCGAGTTTCGGTAAGTGTCTCATTCTCAATTTCGGTTTCTTAAACGGGTGGCCAAGTATATGTGTAGCCTATAAGGGTGACTCGTGTGGAAGACGAGTCACCTGATGTTGATAAAATATGTGTGTTGATGCAGATCTAAGAATATTCGAGACTATTTGCTAAGGAAGGCTAGAAAAGCCGAAGGTACACGGTAAGGTTACGATAAGGCTTCGGGATTTGATAAAGTTGTAGTTTAAGGTATAGAATTGATTCGAAAGTGGTTTTGATTGTAGGTCGAGGCTGAAAATAGAGTAGTACGAGTCATCAATCAGGTGTGTACATACACTACACACACAAAAATCGACAAAAGCCGAAATCTCGAAATCCCGAATGGGCCTGACGAACTTGTGGGCCCAAAGTGGCAAAATTGTGATATGAAATTGTATGATGAATTGACATGCATGATTGTATGATTGGATTGTGATCGGGCCTAATGGGCTACATAAGCATGTTTGGGACTTAGTGGATTTAATGAATATGATTGGGCCTAGTGGGCCTTATGGGATTGTAGAAATGCATGCTAGGGTTTTAATGGACTATAGGCCTAGTTCTGACCACTCAAATTTTACATAAGACTTAATTAAATAATTAAACATGTCCGTGGACAAGTCATTAGACTAAGGTGTGGCAATGGATGTGTGCATGTCTAGGATTGGATCTAGGAAGAGCTTGGTACTTAAGCGGTCCAAGTGACCCACCTCCTCTTCTCTTGAATCCTACCTGGTGCATAGTGTCCGTTCACTTTAGTCGCGAGAACTTGTTGATGGGCCAAAATTCATAACTAAAATTTATATCATTAGGAAATTACGAAAATACCCTTCTAGGATAAAATTACGAAAATACCCTTCTAAGGTAGAATTACGAAAATGCCCTGTAAGATAGAACTACTGAAACACCCTCATAGGGTAGGAGTACCGAAATACCCCTGTAGGGTAGATTTACGAAAATACCCTTGGGTAGTGAAATGACCAAAATACCCCTAAGTGTTTAATATGTGAAAATGTGTGAAAATGAGTATGATGCATTCATGAATTGTATGTTGCACTTGGGTGGGTTTTGATGATACGGAGGAAGTGTTTTAAGGATCGCATAGTCGCTTGACGACCGTGGATCCACCATAGGCTTTTAAGCCACCGAGTAGCTTTGCTACACCGTACTTATATAGCAGCCTTGCTGCAACGTGAGTAGTACCGCAACCGGTGCTACCTTTGGAGTGTAGAGGATGGGTGGGTTGATGTAGACATCCCCACAGGTGCGTTGGGCTGGTACGGGTGGTGTGTAGCGGTTTGATTTGGGATGGAAACATTTGCATTCATGAAATTCTGATATGATATGAGGTCATTGTGGGCTGAGGCCCAGACCACCGATATTGATTAGGGCTCAGGCCCAATGTGATATGTGCATACTGAATTGATTTGATTGCCAAGGGTCGTACACACTGAGTTGCGAAACTCACACCCTTATTATTAATATTTCAGGTGATCCACAATAGACGGCTCGATGCGGGAGAGGACTCGGAGATAGCCACACTACAAGTTACTTAGGAATTTTAAATATAGATTTATCAAGTGTTTTATGATAATTATTTTTTTTCCACTGTGATGTAGTAAGGCTATGTAACTCCGATTTCACTATTTACTTATGGATTTATTTAGTTACTACTATATTTAATAAACATGGTTTTTCCTAAATATTTGTTTAATTAAATTCTTCGATTCTTAACTAAGTAAATTCTTTTCAAGCATATTTCATTCGAACTAAGTTTTAACTAAACCGTTTTAAAAGCAACCCTTCAATGTGACATCGCCAGATTCGGGCCTAACTTCTAGGCCGGGTTTGGGGTGTTACACTATTTGCCACCCTGAAAGACAAACCAACTCATACTAACCCAAGTCTCACAACTCATGGCACAATGCACGTTCTAAACATTCGTAATTAAGGCAACCTGCCACCATGTATATCCCCTTCATCCATCATTATTCTACTTAAACTTGTAAACTTGTATACTTATGAATTTCATCCACATTGCATAAAACATAACTTAGACAATATTAGCCCATTTCAAGGCCATTACAATGCGACTTGAGTGACAATGATAATTACCACATTTGGCTACTTCAAAATGGCACATATCAAAATGACTAAACTTCTTATACATGCCATACAACAAAATAACTAACTTCACTATACCAAAATGATTGGCTTGATAGTGTGACTTCGAGCTCTGACTTCAATCAATCTCCGAGCTAATTTGGCAAATCTACATGGAAAGGGAAAATGAAGGAGTAAGCATAAAATGCTTAGTAAGTTGCATGAAATAAAATATCAATAAATGTCATGAAAAATCATTTAAATAAGGCATCATGAAATTCATATAACTTCTTACTCTTTCTCATAACTTACTAAATTTTATAACATATTCATTCTCATGATTTACTTACTCTTGTAACTGGCTCTTTCTCATGACTTACTCATTCACATGTCTTGCTCATTCTCATGCCTTACATTTTCATATTTTCTCATGACTTATTCAAGTGTACTTGTAACACTCATAATGAAACTTTAGTCTCTCTCTCATTAGCTAAACAACTTGGATACAATCTCTATTAACATGCTTAGAATATCGAAGGATACCCGTAATGTTATTCTCATGGTAAGATGCCAAAGCCATATCCCAGATATAGTCTTACATGGGATCTCAGGTCGATGCCAAAGTCATATCCCAAATATGGACATACACGGGATTGTAGGATGATGCCGATGCCATGTCCCAGATATGGTCTTATACGGGATCTCTCTAAGATGCCAATGTCATGTCCTAGATAAGGTCTTACAGGGGATCTATATCTCATCTCGATGCTGAAGTCATGTCCTAGACATGGTCTTATACGGGACCTCATGTGGATGCTAATGCCATGTCCCAAACATGGTCTTATATGGGATCACATCTCGATGCCAATGCCATGTCCCAGACATGGTCTTATATGGGATCACATCTCGATGCCAATGCCATGTCCCAGACATGGTCTTACATGGAACCTCAATTCGGTGCCGATGCCATGTCCCAGACATGGTCTTACACGGGACCTGCATTGCTCAAGTCATGACTTTGGTGCCATTCATATTCTTTAACACGTATCTGAAATTTCTCAATTATAACTTCATCTTTGCATGATAGAATCATTAAAATCGAACTCATGGAACTTACATGAAATTCATACAAGGACATATCAAGAGGCTTTATGGAATATCATGAATTCATAGAAATCATCACAATAAATTTTTATAATACATAAAGCTAATTTATCTCATACAACTTACCTCAGGTCCAAAATGCGGGTGAACGTGCGATTTAGTCCACCACCTTATTTTTTCCTCGGTTTCATTCCAGGTTTCGTGTTTCTTGATCTAAAATGACAAATTAAGCTCGTTTAATATATACATTGGCAAATTAGCCTATAAATAACAATTTGGAAAAATTTATAATTTTGCGCCTAAACTTTTACATATTTGTAAAATGGTCCCTAGGCTCGTATAATTAAATGCACTTATTTCCTTGGTTACCCAAGCATAGCCGAACTTTATTTATGTTCATAACAGCCCCTATTTCTCATCAATTCACACTTTTACTGCACATTTCATACTTTTACAATTTAGTCCCTATTAGGGATTTTCATGAAAAATTATCTAATAAAAGATGTTCACTACACTTTAAACTTTCATATTCTACCACTAGACAACAAAATACTTGCATGTCATGCATGAGTATATTTTTGACCATAAAACCTAGCTCAAAATTAGTGGTAGAATAAGCTAGATTAAGCTACGAGAATTTCAAAAATACGAAGAAAATTAAAAACGGGGCTTGGAGTCACTTGCTTGGAGCTTGAAAATGAAAGAAACCTAGCTATGGAAGGCTTGGAAATTCCAGAACATAGGAAGAAGAAGATGGACACTTTTTGCCTCATTTTTTCCCTTTTTATTTCATTAATTAACCAAATGACCAAAAAGCCCTTATGGCCTTTGTTTAAAATTTTACCCTTCCATGGGTATTTTTGTTCATCATGCTAATAATTGGTCTATTTTCCAAATAAGGACCTCTAATAATTTTTATAATGCTATTTCATACTTAAACCTTCTAAAAACTCATATTTTGCAACTTTTGCGATTTAGTCCTAAAAGACAAATTAGTCATTTTTCATAAAAATTTCTTTATGGCATTTATCACTATTATGAAATCATGTCATAAACTTAAAAATAATCATAAACCATACTTTTATACTTCGGATTTGTGGTCTCCAAACCATTATTCTGACTATGCCCTAATCCGGGTTTTTACAATTCTCCCCCCTTAGGGGTTTTTATCTTAAAAAATCTTACCAGTAAACAAGTTGGGGTATTGAGCTATCATGTTTTTCTTAAGCTCCCATGTTGCCTTTTCTACCCCATGTCTTTGCCACAATACTTTTACAAGGGCAATGCTTTTATTTCTTAACTGTTTGACTTTTCGAGCTAGAATCTTAACCGGTTCTTCACCATATGTCATGTTCGGTTGTATCTCAATCTCTATCGGGGAAATCACATGTGAAGGGTCTGATCGGTAGCATCGTAACATGGATACATGGAACACATCATGAATCTTTTCCAACTCAGATGGCAGGGCTAGTCGATAAGCTACCGACCCTATCCTTTCGGTGATCTTATAAGGTCCGATAAAATATGGACTTAATTTCCCTTTTCGACCAAATCTAAGAACTTTTCTCCATGAAGAAACCTTTAAAAATACTTTATCTTCGATTTGGAACTCTATTTCCTTCTTTTTTAAATCGGCATATGACTTTTGTCTATTGGAAAGAGCTTTCAAGCAATCTCGAATCACTTTTACTTTCTCTTTTGTTTCTTTGACTAGATCAACCCCATGAATCTGATTCTTCTTGAGCTCGGTCCAATATAAAGGTGGTCGACACTTATGCCCATACAATGCCTTATAAGGCGCCATTCTTAAGCTCGACTGAAAACTGTTGTTATATGCAAATTCAGCCAAAGGTAGGTACTTTTCCCAACTACCTTGGAATTCCAACACACAACATCTGAGCATATCTTCATTACTCTCTCCGACTAACCATCAGTCTATGGATGGAAAGCGGTGCTACAGTTTAGCCTTGTACCCAAAGCTTCCTGTAACTTTTTCCAAAATCGTGACATGAAACTCGGATCTCTATCCGAAATGATCGATAATGGTACGTCGTGTAGTCTCACAATCTTTGAAATATACAAGTCAGCCAACTTATCAAGTGAATAATCCATACGTATCGGTATAAAATGGGCTGACTTCGTAAGTTTATCGATCACAACCCAAACAGTATCTTTCTTTTTTAGGGTCATCGACAAACCCGTCACAAAATCCATAATAATACGGTCTCATTTCCATTTGGGAACATGATAGGCTGTAGTAAGCTGGAGGGTACTTGATGCTCTGCTTTTACTAGTTAACAGATCAAGCATTTCCAAACATACTCAAAGATATCTCTTTTCATATTCGGCCACCAGTACCATTTTCTCAAATCATTGTACATCTTGGTACTGCCGGGATGGATGGACATACGACTACTATGTGCCTCATGTAAAATTCTCCAAATGAGTTCATCATCCTTTGGTACATAAATTTGATCTCAGAATCTTATACAACCATCAAAATCAATCTAAAAGTTTGAATCGGTACCCGATTCACTCTGAGCTTTCTTAGTTTGTAAATCTTTATCCCTTGACTGTGTTTCACAAATCTCTTGAATAAACATCGATCTAGCTATCATTTCTGCCAAAACCAAACCATCATCAGTCAAGGTCAACTGTGTGTTCATAGCTCTTAAGGCAAATAGTGATTTCCTACTAAGAGCGTCAGCTACAACATTCGCTTTTCTCGGGTGGTAGTCGATAATCAACTCATAATCCTTTAAAAACTCAAGCCACCATAATTGCCATAGATTTAGATCATTTTATGTCATCAAATACTTGAGACTTTTATGGTCGGTGAACACTCGGCATTGCTCGCCGTATAAATGGTAACTCCAAATCTTTAACGCAAATACTATTGCGGCCAACTCCAAATCATGGGTTGGGTAATTCTTTTCATGAGGTTTTAACTGTCTCAAGGCATATGCAATCGCCTTACCTTCTTGCATAAGTACGCAGCCCAATCCATTTAAGGATGCATCGCTGTAAACTATGAACTCTTTTCCGGGTTCTGGTTGCACTAAAATAGGAGCCTCGGTCAACAACGTCTTTAACTTCTTGAAACTTTGCTGGCACTTCTTTGTCCACTTGAACTTAACATCTTTTTGTAACAATCTCGCCATAGGAGTAGCGATCATGGAAAATCCCTTGACGAATCATCGGTAATAACCGACCAGACCCAAGAAACTTCTAACCTCAGATACATTTCTCGGCGGTTTCCAATCAACAATTGCCGAGATCTTATTTGGATCTACTCTGATGCCATCACTCAAAATGATGTGGCCCAAAAATATAATTCTTTGAGCCAAAATTTACTTTTACTGAATTTGGCGTAAAGTTACTTATCTCGTAAAATTTGTAAAACTGTCCTCAAGTGCTTGGCATGTTCATCCTCATCACGTGAATAGATCAGGATATCATCAATAAAGACTACAACAAATCCATCTAAGTATGGCCGAAAGATACGGTTCATTAAATTCATGAATATGACAGGGGTATTAGTCAAGCCGAATGGCATGGCAAGAAACTCGTAATGACCATACCTCGTCTAAAATGTTGTCTTTGGCACGTCGAACTCCTTAACTCTTAACTGATAATATCCTGACCTCAAGTCTATCTTGGAGAACACTATGGCTCCTCGCATCTGGTCAAATAGATCATCGATCCTTGGCAAAGGATACTTATTCTTTATGGTCATCTTATTAAGCTGTCGGTAATCAATGCATAACCTCATCGAACCATCTTTCTTTTTTATGAATAATACGAAAGCACCCTATGGAGAATGACTTGGTTTCGCAAAACCTTTATCTATCAATTCTTGTAGCTGAGCCTTTAATTCCTTCAGTTCGGTTGGGGTCATTCTATAAGGAGCAATAGAAATGGGTGTGGTCCTTGGAGCCAACTCTATACCAAATTCTACCTCTCTGACTGGAGGCAATCCGGGCAACTCTTAGAGAATACATCTTGATACTCACACACTACTGGTACTGATTCCATTTTCAACTCTAACTCTTTTGTGTTCATCATAAAAGCAAGGTAAGCTTCATACCCTTTTCTTATACATCTCTGAGCAACTAAGGAAGAAATCATTGTAGGCAATCTCTCGGATTCATCTAATTCGACTCGAAGAGTTTCACCATTCTCATATTTCAGTTCAATAGATTTTCTACTACAGTTCACTACCACATCATGAGTGGTTAACCAGTCCATGCCAAGAATTACATCAAATTCATCGAATGGTAAAAACATAAAATTACTTGGGAAGTAATGACCCCCAATCATCAAAGGGCAACCTCTACATACTTTGTCTACCAACACACATTTGCCTAGGGTATTGGAGAGTTTTATTACAAACTCTATGGACCCTACCGGTATGCTAATACTAGAGACTAATTTCATGTAAATATACAAGTGGGTAGATCTAAGGTCTATAAAAGCAATAACAGAAGTTTCATGAAGAGATAATGTACTCGTTATAACATCGGGTGTGCCTTTACTACTTACTCCCATACTCGGGTTTCTTTGAGGTCTACCTCTGGAGGGAACATTACTCGACCTTGCACTCTAATCTTTATCTTTTTCAATTATCTCGAGGCACTCTCTAATGAAGTGGTCTTGAGAACCACACTTGAAGCAAGCCCTCTCATGTGCCCAGCATTCACTGAGGTGGCACCTACCGCACTGGGAGCACTCAAGCCTACTGGGTCGAGTGTTACCCACGCTCGCAACGGAGGTAGTCTGAGCTTTGGAACCTAAATACTATTTACTTTTACCTTTACTTAAAACCCCTGCTGAAGTAGCTAGTTGCATAGTAAATTCCTTTGACCTCTTGGAGGAGGATTGAAATGATTTGCCCATCTGTCTTTTTCTTGAGTCACGAGACTCCATCTCAGCTTTCCTCTTCTCTTTGGCCAATTCCTCGGCCTTACAAGCTCTGTACACGAGTACCACAAATTCTTTTATCTCAAGTATACTAATGAACATTTTAATATCCTCATTTAAACTGTCTTAGAATCTTTTACACATAAGGGCTTCGGTAGATACACATTCTCGAGCGTATTTGCTAAACCTCATGAACTTGCGTTCGTATTCGGTTACGATCATCTGACCCTATTTTAACTCTAAGAATTCCTTGCGTTTCTAATCGATAAACCCCGGGCTAATGTACTTCTTGCGAAACTCCTCTTGGAAGAACTCTCAATTAACTCTTTCCCTCGGTACTACCGACATAAGGGTGATCCACCACTGATAGACAGAATCTCGTAGGAGAGATACGACACACTTCATGTACTCTTTAGGGTGCACGATAATTCATCGAATACTCTGATGGTATTCTCTAACCAAAATTCCGCTCTTTTTGGGTCATCATCTTTAGTAGCCCAGAACTCTTTTGCCCATTGTTTTCGGATTCTATCAACCGGGGGCTTTTCTCATCTTACTACCTCTACAATTTGGAGAGCTGTAGGGGTAGATCGAGAAATAGTAAGGGTGGAGCTTGGTGTTGAGTGACTGAGTTCATTCGAATGAACTCTGTGAACCACTCATTCATTATTTGGAAGAAGGCCTCTCAGGCCTCTCCTCACTTACTAACTGTAGCTGGCCTATTTTCTGATCTAGCTGGTACCGTCCCTTCAGCAGGAGCCGGTGCATTACTTTCTACATCATCTGCCATAACTCGTCCGGGATCCATTTACTATAAGAAAACACATTTAGATCGTCAGGAGTTGTCACACTATCATATCACATATAGACATAAGTATGGCATGTATAGCTAGACTCATGAATGTGATAAGTTTAGTCCTAGAATCGATTAAACACTAGCTCTGATACCACTAAATGTAACAACTCTTACCTGAGTCTGACGCCGGGACGGGGTACGAAGAGTTAGCGTACTTAATCTTGCTCAAACTTACTAAAACGAGCCTTAATTCTTGCTTCAATTTAAAACTTTTGCAAACACATTCTTAATAATCTTATTATGAGCCTATGAGACCCAAAACATACACCAGGAGTGGTTTGGAAACAATCCAGAAACTTTCGAGCTCTATGAAAAATTTTGCTTGAAATACGGCCACATGCCCGTGTAAGGTAGGACATGCCCGTGTGGGCTGGCCGTGTGGTCACATACGCCCAAGTCCCTAGCCCGTGCTGAAATTATTTCTAATTTCAATCCTATAAGGTCTAATACAGTTTGGGCACACGTCCGTGTCTATTGCCCTTGTCACCCACACGGCCTAGACACGCCCGTGTCAACAAACCATGGAGTACTCTAATCTTATTACTATAAACAACAGGCGTTCACACGGCCAATGCACACACCCGTGTGCAATACTGACTTAACTACTTAAAATGCAGGGGACACATGGTCGAGCTACACGCCCCTAGTGTGGACCGTATGTCACACATGGCCTAGATATACGCCCGTGTGCCTAACCCGTATGGATAATATAGGCTATTTTCCAAGCCTATTTGCACCCTGAAAGACAAACCAACTCATACTAACCCAAGTCTCACAACTCATGGCACAATGTACGTTCTAAATGTTCGTAATTAAGGCATTCACCTGCCACCATGTAATCCCCTTCATCCATCATTATTCTACTTAAACTTGTAAACTTGCATACCTATGAATTTCATCCACATTGCATAAAACATAACTTAGACAATATTAGCCCATTTCAAGGCCATTACAATGCGACTTGAGTGACAATGATAATTACCACATTTGGGTACTTCAAAATAACACATATCAAGATGACTAAACTTCCTATACATTTCATACAACAAAATAACTAACTTCACTATACCAAAATGATTGGCTTGATAGTGTGACTTCAAGCTTTGACTTCAATCGATCCCCGAGCTAATTCGGCAAATCTACATGGAAAGGGAAAATGAAGGAGTAAGCATAAAATGCTTAGTAAGTTGTATGAAATAAAATAACAATAAATGTCATGGAAAATCATTTAAATAGGGCATCATGAAATTCATATAACTTCTTACTCTTTCTCATAACTTACTAAATTTTATAACATATTCATTCTCATGATTTACTTACTCTTGTAACTGGCTCTTTCTCATGACTTACTCATTCACATGTCTTACTCATTCTCATGCCTTTCATATTTTCTCATAACTTATTCAAGTGTACTTGTAACACTCATCATAAAACTTTAGTCTCTCTCTCATTAGCTAAACAACTTGGATACAATCTCTATTAACATGCTTAGAATATCGAAGGATACCCATAATGTCATTTTCATGGTAAGATGCCAAAGTCATATCCCAGATATGGTCTTATATGGGATCTCAGGTTGATGCTGAAGCTATATCCCAGATATGGTCTTACCGGGATTGTAGGATAATGCCGATGCCATGTCTCAGATATGGTCTTATACGGGATCTCTCTTATATGCCCATGCCATGTCCCAAAAAAGGTCTTACAGGGGATCTATATCTCATCTCGATACCGAAGCCATGTCCCATACATGATCTTATACGGGACCTCATGTGGATGCCAATGCCATGTCCCAGACATGGTCTTACATGGGATCACATCTCGATACCAATGTCATGTCCCAAACATGGTCTTACATGAGATCTCAATTCGGTGTCAATGCCATGTCCCAGACATGGTCTTACACGGAACCTACACTGCTCATGTCATGACTTCGGTACCTTTTGTATTCTTTAACACTTATCTGAAATTTCTCAATTATAACTTCATCTTTACATGATAGAATCATTAAAATCGAACAAATAGAATTTACATGAAATTCATACAATGACATATCAAGAGGCTTCATGGAATATCATGAATTCATAGAAATCATCACAATAAATTTTTATAATGCATAAAGCTAATTTATCTCATACAACTTACCTCGGGTCCAAAATGTGGGTGAACGCGCGATTTAGTCCACCACCTTACTTTTTCCCTGGTTTCGTTCTGAGCTTCGTGTTTCTTGATCGAAAATGACAAGTTAAGCTTGTTTAATACACACATTGGCTAATTAGCCCATAAATAATACTTTGGTAAAATTTATAATTTTGCCTCTAAACTTTTGCATATTTGTAAAATGGTCCCTAGGCTCGTATAATAAAATACACTTATTTCCTTGGTTACCTAAACCAAGCCAAACTTTATTTATGTTCATAACAGCCCCTGTTTCTCATCAATTCACACTTTTACTGCACATTTTCATACTTTTACAATTTAGTCCCTATTAGGGATTTTCATGAAAAATCATCTAATAAAAGATGTTCACTACACTTTAAACTTTCATATTCTACCATTAGACATCAAAATATTTGCATGTCATGCATGAGTATATTTTTGAACATAAACCCTAGCTCAAATTAGTGGTAGAATTAGCTAGATTAAGCTACGAGGATTTTAAAAATACGAAGAAAATTAAAAACGGGGCTTGGAGTCACTTACTTGGAGCTTGAAAATGAAAGAAACCCTAGCTATGGAGGGCTTGGAAATTTCAGCACATAGGAAGAAGAAGATGGACACTTTTTGCTTTCTTTTTCCCTTTTTATTCCATTAATTAACCAAATGACCAAAATGCCTTTATGGCATTTCTTTAAAATTTTACCCTTCCATGGGTATTTTTGTCTATCATGCTAATAATTGGTCTATTTGCCAAATAAGGACCTCTAATAATTTTTATAATGCTATTTCATACTTAAACCTTCTAGAAACTCATATTTTGCAACTTTTGCAACTTTTGCAATTTAGTCCTAAAGGACAAATTAGTCACTTTTTCATAAAAATTTCTTCATGGCATTTATCACTATTATGCAATCATATCATAAACTTAAAAATAATCATAAATCATACTTTTCTACTTCAGATTTGTGGTCTCGAAACCACTAGTCCGACTAGGCCTTAATCCGGGCTATTACAACTTTTAATTTCCAATCAATATACCTTGAAATATTCACATAATTCATAATTCAATATCATATCTTACCTCAATTCCACTTACCACACATATTAATTTAAAGGTCAATAATAGATAATAACTAAATTCGAATTATAGTAATACAAACCGTAGTTTTTCTCGAGTTACTCCTCGTCAATCTTTTCCTTTCCTTTCATGACCGATGTCTCCGACACAATATTAGCTACAAAAATTAAATTAAACTTACAAGAATCAATAAAATATCAATTTACAACAATTACTTTAATTTTCTATTCAACTTTTGCCTTAATTCCAATTTAATCCCTAACTAAAATTTAACTTCATTTTATCACAATTTATATTTTATTTTCACTTAAATTCTACTTATAGCTTAACTTAACTCTTTAATTTTCACCAATAAACCCTAATTTTGAAATTTTTTCAATTTAGTCCCTATTACATAAAACTTATAACTTATTCTACAATTTAATCATTTACCCAATTCTAACTTGAAATTCTATCAATTCAACCCCTAATTCTTTCAGTTATTCAACATAATCAATGTCTAAAAATCTAATAACTTCCAAAATTTCAACATAAACAATGAAATATTTTGTTCTAGGTTTCTAAAAACTCAAAAATTACAAGAAAATGGACTAAATTAACTTACCAATCAAACTTTGAACCTTAAAACCCTAGTTTTCCTTTCTTTTTCTTTCCCTTTTTTCTTTTTCCCTTGTTTCGTTTCTACTCTCTGTTTCGTTTCTTTCTAATTCATTTCTTTTGTTTTACTTATTTATATAATAATAATAATATAATATTATATAATTAATATAATATTCTTACTTATTAAGTAAATATATATAATATATATTCACGTTTTAACTAAAAATATCTCATGATATTCCTCAGTTATGCCGCCTCAAATTATGCCAATGGCATAATTGCCTTTTTGGTCCTTTTAATTTTTTAATCTATAATTAAACTTTTACACTTATTGCAATTTAGTCCTTTTACCTAATTACTTTTAATTCAAGCAAACTCACTTAACCAAAACCTAATTAACAACACAACTAACTTCGTAAATATTTATTAAAAATATTTATGAATCCGATTTATCGAAACGGGGTCCCAGGAATGCATATTTTTTCAATTTGGTCCTTTTTAATCAATTAACTATCGAAACGTTAGAATTTCTTAACGAAACTTTAATACCACCTTAATGACACTCCGTAAATATTTATAAAAATATTTACGGCTCAGTTTATAAAAATAAGGTCCCAATACCTTATTTTGAACGAACTTAATAAATCACTTATATAATATAACTTATCAAATCAAAAACTTTTTTTAAAAAAATCACATTTGACTTGTAAATATTAAATAATAATATTTACGAACTTACTCGTTGGATTTGGTGGCCTTGAACCACTATTTTTGACACCACTGAAAATCGGGTTGTTACAAAGGCCAAACAAGAAGACTTCAAATCAGGATCCTGAATAACTTCAATGACCTCCAAACTATCTGTTCGTATCAACACTATTTCACATTGTTTAACTTGCAACAAAGATAAACCGTCTAAAATACCCCATAATTCAACATCAAAAATAGAGCATTTCCCCAAACGTTTATTGAATCCAAAAAGCCACTCCCCTTGTTCATCTCTTAAGTCTTCCCTTGCGGCAGCATATCCAAAATCAATCTTCACCGTACCATCCATTTGTAGTCTCACCTAGTTGTCACTTCAAACAACCTCATTTCTCCGAACTTGCCTCACGTCAAAATTGTCGTTATGAGAGTGTTTATATTGCTTGGTCCAACTAAAAGCCTTTTATTTTAATAATTTCTTGTGAGCTCCATGGCACTCTTTGAAAGATTAAGAGATTCTTATTCTTCCAAATTCTCCAAATAACAACACCAAAGAAAACTATCCAATCAATCCCCTCAAATGCGAGTTTTTGACTATTTCCCATATTAGATACTAGCTACTCTTGTAGATTCCCAGAAAAGAAATGATTATGTTTTTCAGCTGGGATTATTTGAGTCCAAATATCTTTAGTTACATTATAGTTTCTAATGGCATGTATGACTTTCTCTGATTCAATCCCACAATTTGGGCAAAGATCATTGTGCTCAATACCCTGTCTTTGCCTCTCAACTTGTGTGAGCAGGTGTTGCTTGCGAATCAACCAAATAAAAAACCGAACCCTCCAAGGCCCTTGATACTTCCATGCCAATTTCAAAATTTCATTATTCGAACTCCACGAATTCTCCTTAAGAATCTTGTAGGCATTCTTGATAGAAAAGGTGTTAGATGTGGTTCCCACCCAAGGTACTATGTCAAAACCTATAGAGGGATGTGGGGGAGGAATACTAAAGATGCACTCAATAATCTCCTCAAGTAGCCAGATCCAAAATAGGTCAAGGTTCCATGATTCTTCCTCTATGACCATTTCCTTGAGGAAACATTCAATGTTGATGTTGTTCCGTGCAGGAATGAGATTACTAAGGGGACCAACGCTAGGAATCCAACTATCCTTTCAACATTTTATGCTTGATCCATTTCCAACCGACCAGAGTATGTTCTCACAGAGAAGATGCCAAATCCTAGAAAGGGCTCTCCACATGAAATAGTAGCTACCTCGATCCTTCTCTCATTCGGTATTTTGAACAAAGAACACGAACCCATAATGCCTATGAGTTAGACAAAATGTTGTACCCCAACTTTTTATTTATAAATTATGTACACTCACAAATGAACAAAAATTATGTAACAAATTTGTAAAAGAATTATATAAGGACCAAATATAACCTTGGTTGAAAATGGTAAAATCAAGATAGCAAAAACATTATGTTTTGGTAATTTCACAATAGAGTTGAGGCTCGATTGATGGGTAACATCAACTTAATCAAAATCTTAAATTATAATACTGAATATATATACTATATCTTTTTTAAATATTATATATTTATATAATATTGATATTAATAATCTATATTACATACCAATTGAGTCTTAACTTAATTGACAATGTTGTTATTGCAACAACTAGTAGGATGAGGGTTTGAGAGTGTTTAAGTGCGCATGTCCCTCCGATTTAAGGGTCTAGGGAGGTTTATAAGTAGAAGTAGGAACTATATTAAAATAAATCTATATTACATTTAGATGTGAGCATTTAGTCGAATCGAGTAAAATTTTGTTGAGTTAGTCAAGTTGATGAGTCCTATTTTTATCAACCTAAGTTGATTTAAATTTTTTTCTAATCAAGTTGAGTGAAATGAAATTCTAGTCAAGTCACATGAATTTGTTTGAGTTAAATTAAAAAAAAATTGAAATCTTGTTGACAAAATGACTAAATTTTTAGCTAGATCATTTAAATTTGAGAATACATTTTGAAAAATTCTTTAAAAGCCAAATAAGCGAAAAAATATAATTTAATAAGTTAAACTTAATTTAGTAATTCACAATGCCTCAAATTTATATTTAGAAAATAAACATTTGAAATTTAATTGTTTATCATCTACAATTTATTTTTTATAAAATTTGTGATTTTTTATAAATATTTTAATTTTTTAATATTATTTTGAATTTTTAGTAATTTTATAAGGGATAAATTTGCTCATTTTCAAAATTGATAAAGATTCAATGAATATTTGCATTCATTTATTAATTAATTATTAAAATATTTAACTAAACTCGAATTTGAGAAATTAAATTTAAATTAATTCAATAAATTAAATATCTTAATTCGATAAATTCAAAATTAAAAATAACTCAAATGGGTTTACATAATAACTATTTTAACAATTGAATTTGAAAAAAATGATGACTTAAAAAAAATATTTAGGGTTTTGGGCTGCTTTTTGGGATACTGAGGGATATAGATCGTTTTTGGAGAGAAAAACATAAAACACGTCCTACAACGCATGCTTTTTAACTTTTTAGCACATCAACTCTGTTGGTTACATATGATTAATTGTTGGTGGTTTTGTCTTTGAGTATTGGGTTTGATCCTTTCCTTCTTATATTTTTTATTTCATGTTGTTTCAAGCTTTACTTTTATTTTTAATTATTATTTTTAATATATTAGCTCATTTGGTTAGATGGTTAATTAATAGTGTTTTTATCCTTGAGTCTCATTTTCGCTCTCTTCTAAGCACATTGATATTTTTTTATTTCATGTAGTTTCAAACTCTTTTTTATTTAATTAATAAATATATTATTTTCAAATTTTTTATTTTCAATTTAGCTTTTTAATTAATAATTTTTTTATAAAATTAAATAATTATTATCAAATATCATTATTTTTAGTAAATATAATTTTTATTATATAATTGAAAATAATTATTTAATTTTATAGATAAAAGAGTGATTAATTAAAATAAAAAAATTTGAAAACAATATATTTATTAATTAAAAAATTAATTAAAAATTAAAAAACTTGAAACAACATGAAATAAAAATATAAATATGAGTAGGAGAGGAAGTGAAGCCGAGACTCAAGGCTAAAATCACTAACATTTAACTATTTAACTTTTTGACATATTAACTCTTTTGGTCAAATAGTTAAAAGTTAGTGGTTTTGTTTTTAAATCTTGGGTTTAATTTCTCTCCTACTCACATTTGTATTTTTATTTCATTTGTTTCAAGCTATACTTTTATTTTTAATTTCTGTTTTAAATAAATTAGCTCATTTGGTTAAATGGTTAATTAATAGGGACTTTATCTTTGAATCCCAAGTTCAATTCCTTTTTTGAGCACATTTTGTTTTTTATTTCATGTTGTTTCAAAATTTTTTTTATTTTTAGTTAATAAATATATTATTTTTAAGTTTTTTAATTATTTTTTTAAATAATGACTCTTTTATACATAAGATCAAATAATTATTTTTATAAATAAAAATAAAAAAACTTAAAACAACAAGAACATAAAATAAAAAAAAAATAAGCAGGAGAGGGACAAAACCCGATATTTAATGACAAAACTATTAATATTTAACTATTTTAATCAAAAGAGTTTGATATATCAAAAAGTTAGAATACGAAGTCTACAAAATGCATTTTCTATTTCTCTTCTCAAAATTAATATATTTCTCTACACATCCTCGACCTAAAACCCAAAATATTTTTAAAATCCACTCTTTTTTTTTTCAAATTCGGCCGATCTTAACGTATAATATACTTTGTATTTAAAATAAATTATTTTTATCATTAAAAAAAATCATTTTTGTCTGTTCTCAAATTTCTAACTAGCGAGTAAAATACTCATTTTCAGAATATTGTTATTTATTTATCTTCACGTACGCAATACTTCGAACAGCTTCTGATCTTTGGTGAATGGCCCTCCCTCAGCTAATCCCATCCCATTCTTCTTCTTCTTCGCTCACTCACCAACCTTCGATAAACCCCAACGCTGTCAGTCCTTATCTTTTAAACCCTAATTTCAAGCCATTTTCCAACTCTTCTTCGCTCTTCCAATCCCGCAGGTTTCATAGGCTCAGCTCCCTCCGATGCTTCGCTTCCTCTTTCCCGGAGAAACGCCACCTGTATCCTCCCCAATCAGATGAATCCGTACAGCTCCCTCTATTTCCTCTCCCCTTAGTTCTCTTCTCCGGCGCTGTTCTCCCCCTCCAGATCTTCGAGTTCCATTACCGCATTATGATGCACACGCTCCTCCACACCGACCTCCACTTTGGCGTTATTTACTCTGATACTGTCGGTGGCACCTCCGATGTCGGCTGTGTCGGAGAGATTTTCAAGCACGAACGCCTCGTCGACGACCGCTTCTTTCTCATTTGTAAAGGCCAAGAACGGTTCCGCGTCACCAACATCGTACGTAAGAAACCATATCTTGTCGCGGAAGTCAACTGGCTCGAAGACCGTCCCTCCAGCGACGAGGATTTGGAAGGAATAGCGATGAAGTGGAGAGTTGCATGAAAGACGTGATTCGGTTATCGAATAGCCTCAATGGGAAACCGGTAAAGGAAGCGCAGGATTTGAGGAGGAACCTATTTCCGACTCCGTTTTCATTCTTTGTAGGGAGTACATTCGAAGGGGCGCCGAAAGAGCAACAAGCTTGGCTGGAGTTAGAAGATACGGCGGCCAGGTTGAGAAGAGAGAAGGGAACTTTGAGGAACACTCTCAATTACTTGTCTGCAGCATCGGCTGTGAAAGACGTGTTTCCCTCTTCATGATGAGAGAATTGAGTAAATTTTTAAGCAAACTTTGTTTAAATTTTGGTGAATATGTTGTTGTATGTACTTTTTTGTACACGAAGGCATCATTGTTATATGAAATTTTGCTTGTTTCTCACTAGTCGTTGTTAGAATCTTGAATGAATTGTTTATACTAACATTGTTAATTTGCACAGAAGATAGTTTTTGGGATATGGTTTATTCTTTATGTTACTGCTACTTATTGGATACTTAGACTGTATTGATGGCCGATGAGGTTTAGTTTCCTTGAATAGGGGTAGTAGTTAGTTTTTCGAGCAGAATTTTGTAAAGGGCTTTGTAATTCAATCATTTCTTTTTCCTGGATTGAGCATTGTTGTCAAAGGGCCGTAGAAACTATCTCAGCTTTCAAGCTGTTGATTTTGTTGTTCGCAGCATTGTTAGCGTGTTCTAAGCTGATTCATTTCTGGTCAATGGAGAATTCCTATTTCCAAGACTCCAACTCCATTAATTTGCCCAGAAGCACCACTGAGGTGATTGTTTTTCACAATCTTCTGTTTATTCTCCCCTTCAAAATATAACAGAGAACTGGGTTTGTTGGTCTGTTTTAGATGTTGCAGGGTCGTATAAAGAAGGCTAAAGAACAAAGATGGGGGCTTGGATGTCGTAGACACCTATGTCTTTTGGAATGGTCATGAATCTTTCACGTACTGATAGCATTGAATTTGTAATCTGCTTTCTAAGTCGTATGATAATTTCACAGGATCTTCAGGACAAATGAAGCTATGAGCTATGAGCTGAACATATCACATGGCCTTTGTCAGCATAGCTGTTGGATTACTGGTTAGTTGCTCTTAAACTGTGCTTGTCTCGATGCTGATGTTAAACACTAGCAGATATATGATTTGAGGTTTGGCCATTCCTTTACCCTATGGATTCACTAGGATGGGGCGGAACTAAACTTGTTCAAACCAAAAATTTAAACTCAAAACCTTATATAAAGTTTTTCAACTAGTGATGCAAATTTATGTTGGTTTGAAGAATGGCTGGACTGTGTGGTAGGGCATAGAAGAAAGAAAAAAGGATTTATGGGTGTTTTCTTGCATAGGGTTTTCCAAGGAAAGAAAAACTTGACATGGCATAAAGGTCATACCAGGTTTGACAACTTGCAATTATCTGCAAAAACTGCAATTCATCTGTTCCGGCAATGCTTTATAAATGCCATAAGAAGTTAGGTAGGCTCTCAGTATTACCGTCAAACAGGTTAAAAAGAAGAAATGATGATTTGGTCTCACCAAATGGACCTTATCCGATAAATGGATCCAAAATTCAGCATATAGTAAAAGAGCTGATGGCTTATTGAATTGGAGTTGACTAGAAATGTGGATACATCTAGACAGGAAATGAGAACATGGGTTTCTTTGTTCTAAAACCCAGCTCCCAAAATCTTTCAGCACTGTAGAAGGTTTTTGTTCCACATCAGTTGGAAATTTGAATGTCAATCCTTAACTTGAAGAATTCCATCAACCTCTAGTTTAAATTTGGTTTGATAATTTTTATACTCATTTAGGAACTGTGAAAAGCTAAAGTGTATCTATTTGAAACCAGAACATTATTAAAAGAAATGTAGACTTAATTTAGGCCATTTAAGTAATGACACCAAATAAGTAATTTATGAATATTATTGTTTTTTATTCGAGAAAAAGAGATTCAATCAGCTCAAATGTCATCCGCTAAAATTTCATCCTTGTTGAGGATTTATTTGGTAAATTACTTGCCATGTTTATATTTGGATAATCAATTTTTTTTCTAATCACTTTTTGTTAACATCAGGTGTTTGTTAATGTTCAAATCCGGATAACGTATTCTTTTTGACCTTTGATCTTCCTAAGGAAAAAAATATTAAATTTTACTATGATTAATTTTTAATGTTGTTTATACTCTCTTTTTTTATTATATAAATGACTAAATAATAATTGATATTAAGTGAAGTAATTTTGAGCTGTTTTGTTAGGTTGAACTAGGTTATTTTTGTTAAATGAACTCTTGTATTTTTGTTTTTTATTTGTATTAATTGATTTAAATTTGAAAAAAAAATGACATCGATTTATATTAAACTTCTTAATTAAAAATGAAGCTGATTTGGATAGAAGATACAGATTCCATCGAATAATGGTATTAAGTTGAAGTACAAATTTAAATTCCATATAGGATTGTTTTGTAACATTCAATCTCGCATTTTCAAAATATAAGGCATAATATTAATGTCACCCATTAAGTTTAAAACCTTATTTTAAATTAACAAAAAGTTGATATATTTATTTTAACATACCGATAATAAAAGTGAAAGTGTAGCAATGGTCAAGAGTGGGAGTGTGGAAAAGGCACGTGTACTCAAATGCAAAACAATGCCACTTCTATCCGATTGTACTTCAAAACACTCTCCTTTTTAAGTACTGACGTTATTAAAACATAGAGCCTGCGACAATCGCCTTCTTTCTGCGCACTCCGATATCTATATATATATATATATATCCCCCAAGACGCCTAACCACCCCTTTTTCTATTTTATTTTATTTTATTTATTCACAAACACCAAAATCCCCAAAGCTTCACTTCCCATAATCTGCCCCCATCATGGACGTTGATCCTCGTCTATACGAACAAATTGTAAGTTTTTAATCTTTTCTCCCATTCTCTTTCACTTCTCAATTTTGGGTTTTTTCACCAATGCTAATATAGTTCTACGCTTTCAATTTGTTTGGGTATCTTTTCTTTTTATTGGGTTATAAGGAATTAGGGCATTGTTCAATTATGCTGTTTTATCTTTTTTTCTAGGTTTACTGGGTTCGTATGGATTTATCATGAACATGTTTTTTTTTCCAAGTTATGAAGGTCCGTTAGGGTTTGAATCTTAACTCTATTTGGGTCTAAACTAATTCCAAGAACAATTTTGTGTTAATGGATTCTGAATTAATTGTGGCTTATAATTATATTATATATGCGTTCTTGGTTTTGCAATAGAACCAATATGTAATGCTTCTCGCTTCTCGGTATTATGCTGTTATGATTGACGAGAAAATTGGATAGCATGTAAAACCTTGATCTATTGATCTACCCTTCCATTAATTAGTCTTCTTCCACAAGTTCAAGTCTTGATTAATAATTTGGAAAGTTAGTTTGCGTATATGATTGTAGGTCTTGGTTGCAAATTGTTTGGGGTTGTTTGGTCTAGTGTGCATCTAAGTGTTAACCTTGCTGCGTGATTTTGGGTGCTACATGGAATTGTTTCACCTATTTGCTACTGCAATTATTATACCGTCAATTTATATGGTGATGCTGTCATGTGCTAGCCTTTAGTTTATGGGTCACAACTTAAAATAGCATTCCACATCTTCAATTTTTGATGAACTGTCTAATTTGTTTTGTAATTTATTTATTTTTTCAATCTATATTATAGTACATATTCTTGTGGGATGAAGCACCAGAAAGTCATTATTGATTAATCTACATTATAGTTATGTCCATCTTATAGCCTTATCCTCTTACATTTGGGCATCCATCACCATTTATCTTTTACAGGCAGTCAATGATAATGACATCCACAACATCATCATGTCATATCTTGTGCACAATTGCTTTAAAGAAACTGTGGAATCGTTTATTGCTTGTACTGGGATGAAGCAGCCTTCTGATTATCTTGAGGACATGGAAAAAAGAAAAAGTAGGTGAAGTTTGTCATCACTTGATAAATTTTATGTATAAGATATTAGATAACCCAGGATTATGATGCTGGACCACATTTGTGCAACCATGGCATGTGTTAATTATCAAACATGCAAGGTTTTCTAATGATAGGGTCTATCTTCTGCATTCTTTACTGAAAGTTGCAAAAGTGAACTAACATGCTATGTTTCTCAGACTCGAGTGTGTATTAGACATGACAATGTGTCCAACATGGGTATTTGTATTTTTTTCCACTAAAATTTTCCATATATTTGGAGGGTCCTAGGAAAATGAAAAGACGGAGCAACATAGCTAACATGTATGTGGCCATGTGTCCGGAAAAGCTATAGGATTATTGAAGCTAAAATATGGCTAACAGATGATTTAGTAACTTACTAAATTTCTGCAAACACTCACTGAGAGCTTACTGCTGCATGCATGATGCTAATGCAAAAATTTTGAAATATTGTGATGGAACCAAAAGGGAAGCATGTATAAATCTTGCCAGCTAAGTTGTGTACTTAGCAGTGATCTTATACCACGAATTGCATCTTCTCTATGGTAGTTTGCTGTCACCTCTCTTTTTTAGTCTCGATGAAATGCTGACAAATTTGTTGGAATTTTGTGCAGGAATTTATCAATTTGCTTTAGAGGGTAATGCACTTAAGGCAATTGAATTGACTGAACAGCTGGCAACTAACTTACTAGAGAAAAATAAGGACCTGCATTTTGATCTTCTAAGCCTTCATTTCGTCGAGCTTGTATGCTCTAGGAAATGGTGAGATGAGGATAAGATATCTCTTGAATTATGAATCACACATATTCGTACTTAAAAAAATTCACTTCTATTGCAGCACAGAAGCTCTGGAATTTGCACAGATGAAGTTGACCCCATTTGGGAAGGAGCAAAAATATGTTGAAAAGCTTGAAGTATGTAAGCTTAGCAAGTTTTCACGCTTCTAATCTATGTGTCGGATATTTAAAGATATGCTGTTACTGCAGGATTTTATGGCTCTGCTTGCATATGAGGAACCTGAGAAATCTCCCATGTTTCACCTGCTTAGCTTGGAGTACCGGCAGCATGTTGCAGAGAGCTTAAATCGAGCAATTCTTGGTATATTTAATTCTTGTAGCTACTACTACTTGCAACAAGTTACCATTTAGAATGTTGTAATAGAATCTTCCTATGGGTTTCTGCTGTTTAATGTCACTGTTTGATCTTTCTTTTTAATACGTACAATTACATTGGGTGGAATAATGTCAGCTCATGGAAACCATCCAACCTACACGGCAATGGAAAGGCTGATACAACAAACAACAGTAGTTAGACAATGCTTAAACCAAGAGCATGCAAAGGTAATCCATCAAACTTTCTGTCATGAATACCTGGTCCAACGTAACATTAAACTGCATTGATTTTTCTAGGATGGGCCTCCGCCGTTTTCGCTGAAGGACTTTCTAAAAAGTTGAACAGTGAAAGAATTTCTGCAAAGAATAGTTGAGGGTGCTTATAAACTTTGTTGCTGAATGTGGTGTCACTATAAGGTCTCATCGTGGTTGACGATATAGTCGTTGCCTGCGTCTCTCTGTAAAGGTGTTTTTGAGGGTGGCCCTTTGGGGGTGCATCAAAATGTTCATCTCTTTCTAAAGTTTGCCTGATTGCCTCTTTTCATGAATGGCCTTTTAAAGCTCTGGATTTTGCATTGGGGGGGGGGGGGGGGTTTGCAATGGGGGCCTTTTTAAAGTTAAAAAAAGTTCTGAACTTTTTTATTTTGACTTTAGTTCAATTTGTATCTGAGTGTTAATATTACATAACTAGCAAATCATTTTAGGAAATATATTATATTTTGATAATAAAAATACTTATGTGTTATATTTAGTGGTAATGTCTTTGAATATAACTAGTAAATTTCATTTCCATAACAAAAAACTGATCAAATAGGGATTTTACTGGGTAGATGAATTAGTCAAAATATTATTGTACTAAATGCAAGAAACATACATATATATTTATTATCTTTCATGTCTTTGGTGAAAATGCTGTTTTATGTAATAATCTTGAAGATTGTCATGTTATTGTCAGAATGATTAAGGGTTAGATACTTGTAAGCATTTTCGTTAACTAATGAAGCATTAAACTTCGGAGGGTTTTTTTTACTCCACTTTATTTATTAAATGCATAATTTGGTACTTAAAAATGATGTTCTTTTTATAATGTGTTATTTTTGGTCCAATATTGAATTTGACAAAAGTTATGTTTTGGTACTTAAAAGTTAATAATGTTAATTTTTTAATATTTAATTTGGGTTTTAGAGTTGATTTGATGAAAGTTAATTGTTAATATTGAATTTTCATTAAAACGACTTTAAAACTTGAATTAAATCATATCCGTAAGTTTGTATTTAACAAATCAAACTTAAAATTAAGTAAATTTACAAATTAACTCTAAATTTACTCATGAAAAATTTAAACCTAATCGTATTAGTAATTAATTTTTATCAAATCAATTTTAAACAAAATAAATAACTTTTGATAAATATAAATGCCATAATGAAAAAAAATACAAGTATTACATTAAAAAAATATTAAATTTAAATATCAAATGATATATTATAAAAGTTCATCCTCATTAATATGTTTTCCCTTTGGTAGAAAACACTACACCGAAAAGTAACCGAGTTTATTTACTGAATAAATGAAAAGATAAATTACTTTTTTATTAATTATTTTAAAACGAATTAGTTTTAAAATTATTTTAGTTAGTATCATATTGCACTATAATTAAATTATATTCTAATGGAATTATAATTGAATATAATCCACTTCCAAAGTAATATATGCACTTTTATTTTAGTGAAGTTTCATTTATTACAATTTCATTTTTTTTGGTTTCTCTTTATTTTCTTTATTTTTTTCATTAAAGCAAATTTTGAATAGTTGAGTTAATAAAATTTTAACATTAGTTGTAGAAATAGAATGTGTTTCTCAAATTAATAAATATAAATTGAGGAGGGGTACATTTACATCGACTTAAAACTTAAATGGTTTTACATTATTCTGTAATTTTTTAGATGATTAATATTTTAACAATTCAATCGTCATATTTCATGCTCTATTCATGTAGATTATAAATGTCAAGTTTGGTAAAAATTAAATCTTTTTAACTATTTGTTTTATGTAAAAAAATTCAACCATTATATATATATATATATATAGACAATATTTTAGATCGATATGATAGAAATATTAGACCAATTCAAAAATTTACATGCATGAAGAATACAAATAGATTTGATAAATTCAATGGTTAGATTATTAAAATATTAATCGTATAAAAAGTTACAAAATAGTGCAAAATCACATAAGTTCTACTGTATTGCAAGTGGATCCCTCCCATATAAATTTATTTTCAATAATATTTTACTGATAATAATAATCTTGTTGTTTTTTTCCTTTTTTATTGTTTTTTTTTTACTTTTATTTTAATCGATTCTTTATTAGTGAAACGCTTTATTTTAAATAAAAATAGTTTAATTAATTAATCTCAAAATTTATATGTGATTGGATTATATATAAGTTTAAAATATTTACATTTTAATTAAAATATAATTTAATTTTATGACAATTAAAAATAATTTTAAAATAATTAATTTGTTTTATTTTATGTGTTACCTCTCATCCTAGTTCGACGTAGCTTCTTGGACAAAATCATAAATGTATAATCTGAAATTGTGTTCTTCGGGCAATCACAAATATTTTAGATTTTGTTATCCTCAAATACACTTCCATATATTTGAACGAAGATCCTAAAATACAACTTTGAGGGACCTCTATATACTTAAAAAAAAAAAAAAACAATTCCATATCATAAATTCACAACATAGTTCGATAGGTTGGGTTGAATCCCTATATACTTAAAGAAGATAATTCCATATCATGATCTCACAACATAGTTTGATAGGTTGAGTTGAATCGTGACAAAACTTTGAATGACTCGTGGGTATTAAAGAGAACAACTTCAAATTATGCTGAGATCGAATTGTGACATTTGAAATATTAAATGATCTAATAAAATAATTAATATTTGTTTTGAATTTTTTTTTGCACAGATTGAATTATGTCGTGATATTATAATTAAAAATTAAGAAAATGAATAGGGATAAATATAAAGATATAATAATTTTTCATTTAAAATTTAATAAATAAATAAACTCAAGGAGTTTATATATATTAAATTATATGAGGGTGAAATTTTTTTTCTAAAATAGATATATTTATAATTTTATCTTTAAAATTAATAACACTTTTTTGAGTAATAATGGAGGTTTTTTTTTTTTACAGTTCAAACTTTAGTATTTAATTTTTAAGTAGATTGTTTTAAAGATTTTATATAAAGATATTAATACTCGAGTAATAATATTTTTTATTTGTAAAAAATAAGAAGTGATTTTAAATTTTTCTTAATGGAATTGAGTCTGGTTAACTTGTAATACTAATTAAATCAAGAGTTTTATAAATAATTAGATTTTGACCTACGACTTGGTTAAAGAAAATACTGAATGTTAAAAATATTTTCTTTTAAAATTTATATTTTAATAGGACATGTTTGATTTTGAATTTTTAACTTTTAATTTTTTATTTAAAGATATCTAAAAATACAAAAAAAATGTGAATCTTATTAATAATAATTATAATTTAAAAGTAGGGTATTTTAGATAACTATTATATTTTTAATAATTTGTTAGAAATTTGAGAATGAGATAATTTTAAGATAAAAGGAAGATGGGGAAAACTTTAATGATCGTTCTTGTTCATGGAGAATTCTTCAGTTAAAATAAGAAATGATAAGGATGGCATATAATTGAGAAAAAAAAGAAAAGAAAAGGAGAGAGCATGTCTTTTGCCATCATACATCATAATGATTTTCACCATTAACTCCATAAATTTGCATTTAAATGAAGGAAAATCTCAAAATCAAACCATGAAATCGACATACAAAAAAGCAAATGGGATCATCATCATCACCACTTCAGAAAAGCTTCTCCTTTATGCCCTCTCTACTACTTGGAGAAAGAAAGCAGCCATTAACTAAAAAGGAACACATTCATAAACACACAAACTTGGTGATATAATGGTAGTGCCTGGCCCATTTGTTGTTAAAATGTTAAAAGGGCTTTTGGAGTTACACATTTTCCGTGGAGTGATGGAGTAATGGCTGAGTAAGGGATGGCTTAACATGGCCGGATGTTCTGCTGTTGTTGCTGTGCTCTGCCGTCGATTCAATCGCAATTTTTTCTTTGGCTGCAAACTTCCTCTCTTCGCTTTTCCCCCATAGTACTAGATATAGTCCTACTATAATCAACACTGCCCCAATGATTCTGCACAGTCCTCTCAAAATGTTTACATATAACACCAAAATAACATGTGATGATTAAAAATGTTTTGAGAATGAAAGACTCACTTAGCCACTTACCCTCCCAGATAGAACTCTTCCCCTAAAGCAATGGAAGCCATAATAGCGACAACAAGTGTCTGAACAGGTTGATAAACAGCAACGAAAACAGGGCCTCCTCTGTCAATACACCATATCTGTACTGCGAATGCAATCCCTGATGCCACCACTCCCTGCATGTTTTACACCCACATTTATATCTTTTCGTCTCTTTTCATTAACTTTAAATAGTGAATACTAACCGCGTAGAGAATAGTGAATAGTTCACCGCCGGAGTGGAACATCCAAGCTTGAGGGTCTCTCTCAAAAACTAGCGCAATGATGAGGAACTGAATAAGACCAAAGAAACATGTATAGGAAGTAACAGAGAGTCGAGCAGGGTACTTCTTCAACACGGGTGCCTGCAACACCAGCCAACCGGACCAGGATAAGCAGTGGCCGATTAGATAGAGACAACCAAGGGTCCAGCTCTTCCCATTTGCATCCCCCAACGAAACAAACGTTGGTGTGGGTCTATTCAGTGGTGGAACTGGGCTGTAGATGGTTGGACCTTTGTATAGTGTTATAACTGATGCTCCAGCCACACATAATATTGTTCCTATAACCTTGGATATCCCATCTTTCCTGTCTAGCCGCACTTTCTCTATCCTGGAATTAAACACATGATTCCATTTCATGTCCCTCAGTCCCTGTCGTGTATACATAATATAAGTTTATACTTGTAATAACTTATGTAGGCTTACCTTAGTATGGCTGCCATGAGAAAGGTGATAGCTGGGACAGAGTTTTGGATTGCTGATGCAAAGGTTGGTGATGTATTATCTAACCCCAACAAGTAGAAACCTTGATTAGCTGTGATTCTGTCATGTAAAAATAACTAGGGTCAGTTAGCTTGTACTTTTGTTTCTTCTTTTATATGTTAAGAGTTTTAGAACATGATCAAGCATACCCAACAAGAGCCAGTAGGAAGAACTGTAGAAGAAAATTTAGAGTCAAGGCTGGTCTCTCCTTCCTGAAAAAAAAAAAAAAAAGTTATGGTATAGCATATCAAGGGGGTTTAAAGAGAAGAGTTATGGGTTATGCTTTGTTTGTATGATTTACTTTTCAAGAAAATATGCAAAGGGTAAGAGCAGAAGCAAGGCAATGATATTCCTATAAACTGGGAACACAAGTTTGCTAATGCCCATATTAAGAGCAGCTCTGGAAACCACATGGAACCCTGCATAACCAAACTGCAAGGCCAACATTGCCATATGCAGCTGGAGCCTTTCAGGAACCGAACACCACATCCTCGTATTAGAGGCTGAACCACCAGCATCAGCCATTGATGTAAAGCCTTTTGAGATTAAAACAAAACTCAACTTTACAAATAAGATTTCCAAGGAGAGTCGAGGATGGGGTGATTTGGATGAATGAAGTGGTGGGTATAAATATAGTTCAATGTGGATGGTTATGGCCCCACAAATGGGCCCAAAAAGATGATATGTCAACTGTTCTAATGTTGCACGTTGTCTCCCACCACATTCTCTTTCCCCTATTCCACCTCGAACTGACAAGACAACCCCAATCGCACTACTGCAACAACATGAATAGAAAAGTGAGAGAAAATCGAAAAAGAAAACCAAAGAAACCGAGATGATTACATATTTACTACACTATTATAGTATTATCCAACAGCTTCTGTTTTGGCTCCATGCCATTAATGATTATAATTGGAGGTCATCAAATGGAGTGAAACGCCACGGCTGACAGGTCGCACGAAGGGGGGGGGGGGGCATTAGAGCCTTGCAGCCCCACCTCGCACTTACTACTAAGCTTTACATTTCTTGTATATTTTTCATTATTTTAATACATGGCACAACATTCCATACTTTATATATCACCAGTATATTTTCACTAAATTAACAACTTCTTGTCGGGTAGACTCCTCGACCTGATTATCCACTGAAACAGCTTTGATTTGCTTACTAAGATTTAATACATAGTACAACATTTCGTATACGTTTGATCATGGTTGTTGCAGGGAACCTAATGAAGTGTTTCCACTGAGGTTCCAACTCCCAAAGTTTGCTCAACAATGGTCTGTTTTTTCTGATCTGATCTCACCTCATTTGCTTTAACAGACATGTTGACCCCCCCACAATCGAGATCACCATCATTCTAAATTTCAAGAAAAAAGAGGCCTACCTCTGGGGAAAAAAAGGGGGGGAGGGGTGGAATATGTTTACATCTGACAGCAAATGCTTTTCTCTTTACAATATACATTTTTTAACAAGGATGGGTGAGTTTAGCACGAAAGATAGAAAGAAAGGAAGCTGAGTCTGACTCGGCCTGCTTGAACTGGTCGGACATCGACCTGACCAACCCAGTTGTGATGTTAATTGCATTTTAAGTACTTGACAGACAACTACAATAGATTTTGTTCGCACGAGAGAATCTTCAATGCAGACTCTGGTCGAGGTTTGAGTCGACTCGTTTGACTGAATTTCAGCCCCTTTTTTTCTTAAAAAAAAATATTACTTTTTGATGACAAACGGCCAAACGGGACGTATTTTTATTAATTTATAAGGAAATTTTCAATCAAAGGCATCTCTTTTTCGAATATTCGGCAGAAAGATGGATGCCCCACTATTTCAATTTGATAATACTCTAGAATAACGTATTTTTATGTATTAATTGTGTATTTATTCTGAGTATGATCATGCTAATTTGAGCTATTTATGATATTTTATCTTATAGGGACTAAATTGGAGGCAAAAGCGAAATTAAGGGACAAAAGCGTGAAATTAGAGATAAAATGGGCTAATGTGCGATACAGGAAAAAGTTGGTGCCAAAAGTGCAAATATGGAGGACACAAGGGTTGAAATGCAAAAGAAGACATATTATTCTATCAGACTCTATTTTGATTATATTAGGATAATTAATATTAAGATAATTATTAGGGATTATTTAATTTTAGGATTTTATCTTTATTTATCTTCAATTAAATGTATTTAACTTTTGAGAGTTTAAGTAGGATTAGACTATCTCCCCTAGCACTATAAATAGGGGGTGAGGTGACTCAAAATTTATTCCTTCTTTTCTGAAAACACTCTCTCCCTAAAAGGCGGCCGTTTTGTATGTTTTGGGAAGGTTGCACAGTTGGTTCGTTAGTTTACTATGTCAGAGGTTGCATAGTCATCGAAGCAATCACATACACAAAATAATTAAAATACAATAGATTTACGACATTCTGCACAAATGGTAAACAAATGAAATGTGAGTAGACCTCGCAAGCAAATACAACGCGAATAGCTTGCATACAAACATCTCACGAACAGTTCTATTACGGTGCGTCTAGACTTCCCGTAAAGACTTGTCGTGGATAGCACCTCTAGATATACATATTGCGGATAGTCTCATGGATAAACTTATAGCAATTTGACTTGGTAGACTCATACATACACAAAGCATCTGCGGACTGCCTCACGAACCGTAATTGGCGAACAGCTACATGAAGATACAAATTGCGAACTATCCCACAAACAGTCCGACAATGGAAAATTCATTTCTAAATTCAACCCTAGCACATTTAGATGTTTAACAAACATATCAACATCATTCTAGGTTCAAAACTTATGAACATTCAATGTAAACATATATATGATTCAAGTCCTATACACATTCACTAATCACTCAAGTATATCAATACCATTCTTGATAGCCTATGGTTTGTTTATAGCTTTGGACATAGCCAACAATCGCGTAAATGTATATGACATGAAATCATTCAAAATCCAAACCACATTTTGGTTCAAAAACACCATAACTCAAGGTACACATATGTGCATGACATTTCCTATATACATGTTACATAATTAAGTCCAAAACGAATAAAAGACTACCAAATCGAAGGCTGAATAGTGTGAGATCTGAGTTGATCTGATCTATCCGTAACAGAGTAAGCATTACAAATGCTTAATAAGTCCAGAGGAAATTTATGTAATTACTGTATTATTACAACAATGTAGTAATTGAAATACATTAGCATTAGACATGATATCCTTTGGCATCCTCAACATTCATATACATCTCAACAAAACAACTAATAGGCAAGTACTTACATTATAACTCATTTATACATATTCAACAATTCAATATAACTAATATATGTCACCCCAATCATGTACATTTCATAAACATATAATTCAAATCCTATTCATACCACATTCTAATCATACTTATTTTTGCATCATAAACAACTTAATTCAAATTCATGTATATCAATCATCATTTTTCTACTAATACCACTTTTATTTATGTTTTTGGTCCATAAAACTGAATTAAACTAAACTCAAGTACACTGAACTGATTTGATTACATATGTTGACTTTATTGAGCTACTAACACTAACTTCAAATTACGGTTGCTAACACTAGCTTAGTTCGATGTTGCTAACACTAGCTTCAAAGAATCTATAGCATATGCTGGACCTCAAACCATCAAATTAATCCTTGATCGCAACACCTATTTGTTTATACAAGCCGATGTATTCAGGCTGCTAACACTTGCTTTTGAACAAGATTGCTAACACTAGCTTGGTACGATGCTGCTAACACTAGCTTCAGAGAATTCACAACAAATGCTGCATCCCAAGCTATCGTATTAATTCGTGATCAAACATTCATTTTCCTTTTCTGTATTATTTCAAAGCCTGTAACCATATACACACTTTCATATTCCAAATAACAATTCATATACATTTCAAACCATGTAACATAATCTTATACTCAGTTGTCCAATCATATAACAATTTACAATTCATTCCATATTACGTATCTATTCACATTTATCATAAATCTCAAAATTTTCAATTTAGTCCTTTTGATGCCGTAAGTCATTATTATTTCACATGCATAAATATAATCATATAATAAAAAAATAATATAAAATAACATAGTAAGTTCCATATGAACTTACATGGGAAAACAACAGTAAATAAGGTGTCAGTGACTAATTCAAAATTTCTCTTTTTTCTTGATTATCTACTGATTGATTCAAATCCCAATCTATAATAATTCATTACAATTTATCAGTTCCAATAGACTTATATCATCCTATTATAAGTATAATTCAATTCAATTTAACTTTTTGAAAGTTTCCAAAATTTTACATTTTATTCAATTTAGTCTCTAAAACTGAAATAGCTATATCTTTCAAATTCAAGCTTCATTTTCCAATCCAATTTCAATTTCATCCTTATCTAACTCACTAGTAGCATAGATAATAGAATTTTCATCCCATTATTTATAAATTTTACACTTTAGTCCTTTATAGAAAAATTAACAAAATCTCTTTACAAAATAGTCCTTTTCTCATTTCTAAGCTTAAAAGCTAACATTTAAACACCAAAATTTTAAAACATCATCAATGGAAAATTTTATAAACTTTAACAATTTTACAATTTAATACACGTGTTAGCTAAATCGAGCTATAATAATCACAAAAACACAAAATTCATAAAAACCGAGCTTGAGTATTCTTACCATGCAATCGGCTGAATGCTTTAAAACTACAACAATAGCTTCTTGTCTTTCTTTTCTTACAAACTGTGCAGGAAAGTTAAAAATAAAGATGATGGCTTCCTCTTTTTTTTTTTCCCCATAAGCATATTTTCTTTATAAATTTAAAATTTTAACTTTTAATAATCATTTCATTCACCAAACTGTCCACTCAAAACCACAATAGTATAGTTGCTATTTTAACCTTGACTTAATTGCTATTTTAATCCTTTAGCAATTATAAATATATAGCTATTAACTTTTACCACTTTTACAATTTAGTCCTTATACCCTAATTAATCACCAATTTAATAAAATTACATATACAAAATTCAAGTTATCCATATAATAACTTCATAAATATTTAATAAAAATATTTACAAGCCCGATTTATGGAAACGAGGTCCCGATACCTTTTTTTTGACACCACTAACTTTAGAGTCAAAACACTTGTACCTTAACTAACTATATAATTGACAAATTTGTCAAAGAAAATCAATACAATAACATAATTAACTCGTAAATATTAATTAATAATATTGACAGACTCAATCATCAGAGAATGGGGTTCCAAAACCACCGTTTCTAGCACCATTAAAAATTGGGCCATTACACCTTTGTTGCTAAAGGAGACAAATTTAATCTTACTCAATGCCTTAAACGCAACCTTGAAATTTAGGAAATGTAAAAGATTTCATATGCATCAGGTGTTAGGAGTCTAATGTATGCTCAAGTATGTGCGCGTTCAGATATTGCGTACATTGTTGGTATGTTAGGTAAATATTTAAGCAACCTTAGTATGGACCATTGGATAGCAGCCAAGAGAGTTATAAGGTATCTTCAAAGAATAAAAGATTACATGCTTACTTATAAGAGATCAAATCATTTGGAGGTCGTAGGGTATTCTAATTTTGATTTTATTGGGTGCCAAGATAGTAGGAAATCTACGTTAGGCTATATTTATCTGCTAGTTGGAGGAGCTATATCCCGGAAAAGTGTCAAACAGAAACTTGTAGCTTCTTCCATTATGCCAGCTGAGCTTGTAGCATGCTATGAGGCATCAAACCATGGAATATGCTTGCGGAACTTTATCACTGGATTGAACATTTTGGAGAATGTATAAAGACCACTCAAATTATTTTGTGACAATAAGTCGACTGTACTGTATTCTAACAATAATAGGAGCTCATCTAAGTCAAAGCATATTGACATAAAGTTCCTAGTTGCAAAAGAGAGAGTGCAAAGTGGACAAATATCTATAGAGCACATTTGATCAAACTCCTTGATAGCGGATCCGCTCACAAAAGGTTTACCAACCTAGGTATTTCATGAGCACACTACTCATGTGGGTGTTATACTATTTAAGGACAACATGGTTTAGTAGGAGTTTGTATTTTATTTGTTTTATGTTTGTTTTTAGACATGTATGTATTTGGTTAGTTTTTTTTATCATAAATGAAATATTCATTTTATTTGATATTGACCTCACTTAAATTTAAGGAGGACCAATTGGAAATAGGCATGTTTGGTTCACATTGCATGTAATTTCCATGCCACGCATTCGTGATTAATCTATGTCATTTGACTATATTTGTATATGTAACCATTGATAAGTTTAGTCATGATTAATATGACAAAGACTGCTTCGATCCTATATGGATATAGCTGGTGGACGAGATTTTTATAAAATACATGTTATATGATAGCAAATTTTGAGCTCATAAGGTTGTAGATTTATCAGGAAACATATGTTGCCTAAGTGGGAGATTGTTATATTAAAATCCTTAATTATAAGCATATATGTATAATGTATAATGCTATTATAAAGTGTGATACAAAATTAAGTGACCAATTATGTTATAAGTGTCATAAGTATTAAAGTGTCATGAAAACAATATGTAGATACCATAAGTTGTATTTATAATTTGATGAGAGGCCAAATTATAAATACCTAAAACTGATTTAATAATCAATTATTTAAAAAATGTAGTGTTCCCTAAGAAATATATATATCTCGTATTTCTTTTCCATCCCCGTCAAAGAGTTATACAAAGAGAAAAACTATTTTATTGGAAGATAAAAACCTTCTGGGCAATCTCCAACAATGGATTCAAGTACGCTTCTGCATATAGTTTTGTGATCTTAACGATCTAACATAAAAGTTCTTGGTTAATATTTGATTCTTTTGGTATTAACACGAATGGGTATAAAGATAGTGACTTTCAAAAGGGTTTTCAAAATGGAGAGCTAAGGATTCTGCACCATTTGGAGGCTTGCCTCATGGCTATATAGATGAAGTTGCTCGCATACTCATTAGAGTAAACCCTAAGCCCTAATTATTCATTGTGTGGTATGGGGTGTGTCTCGATCATAAGTAAAACACTAAGAAGCGGATAAAAGTGGTGCTCTCTGAAGAAGACGAGGGGTTGATTGAGCCCGTGGCTAGCTTAGATCAATTGAAGGTTGATTTTAGTTAGTTTTTAAATAATTTGACTAGAATTAATTCAATTGCTACCTAAACAACTTTTCCCCAAAGTTGGTATATTCGTTAGTCAAACCATTAAGTTTATTTAAAAAAAAAGAGGCTTAACCTACAAATTGGTACCTGAACTATGCCATTCTTTTCATTTTGGTATCTAAACATTTGTTTGATCACAAGTGGTACCTAAACTATTTTTTCTCAAGTTGGTACCTCTATTAGTTCAATCGCTAGTCAAACTATTAAGTTTATTTTTAAAAAGTCTATTTTTCGCTTACATTTTATATTTTTTTTTCCCCTTTCTTCCTCTCACATTGGGCTTCTTCTACAAGTATGAGTGTTTTGGGCTTCATGGTTTTGGTTAAGGTTTTCAAAATTGGACCGATGGTCAAACTGGTCAGGCCACAAGTTCTCGGTTAGATCAGTTTGTTTGATTCGATCAAATAAATTATTAAAAACCATAAAAATAAAAAATATTTAAAAATAGAGAAAATCGTTCAACTAGTTCAACTAGCTTGGTTCAATCGGTCTATATTAGTTTGTGGGTCAATCAATTCAACCATTATCTTTGAACCGATACCTCGGTCAATTCCCGATCCAATCGATTAGTCTGATCTAGTTTTGAAAACATAGATTTTGATCAATGAAATAAATTTTTTGATCCCGTCTGGTCAAGCAAGCAAGAGATGAAGTTCGAAAATAGAATTTCAAGCATTGTTAGTATTGCCAAACATTATAAAGAAAGAAGAAAGGGAAAAAAAAGAGTGAGAAATAATGAAAAAAAGAATTAATTTAAAAAAATATAATTTTAAAGTTTATATGATATGAAAATCTATTATTGGCTAGAATTTTTTTTAATGGATATAACATTTTGGTGCAAAATGGGTATGGAAGAATAGTTTAGGTACTACTTGTGACCAAAACAAAAGTTCAGTACCAACTTCGAAAAATTAGTATAGTTTAGGTACTAATTTGTGGGTTAAGCTTTTTTTTTTTTAAAGAAACTTATCTATTTGACTAAGGGTTGGACTAACAATGGTACCAATTTGGGAAAAAAAAGTAGTTTAAGTACCACTTATGACCAAAAAAATTTTGGGTACTAAGATGAGAAAAATGACATAGTTTAGATGCAATTTTGTGGGTTAAGCTTTAATTGTATATGTACTTTTTATATGCATTTAATTTTTAGAATTTGTATAATAAATTATACTTGAATCTAAACCTTCCCATTCCATCAAATTGAATTAGGTCTAGGGGTGAAGTTGAATTGTTGGGGGCGGATTTTAGTTGAATATTTTCATGGGAGCTAAAATGTAATTTTATTATTTTATTAATTTATATTTTTATAATTTTTTAAAAGATTGAATAAAATAATTATTATTTTAAAGAAAAATCAAAATATAATTTTATCATATATTAATTTAAAATTTTATAAATTTTAAAAAGAAAAAACTAAAATTTTTCAGCCCGCTCCTTAATAGATCCAATACAAATTATATATATTGAATTATACATGTATAACAAAAATAAATATTGACACTTGTTGTCAATTAGATTTGCCCTTAGGTTGGGTATTTTGCCCAACTTGATCTGAATTTAATTTGAATAATAAAAAATATTTTTTAAAATTAAATTTAATTATAAAATATTAATTAAAATATATATTTAATATTTTATTAACTTTTGATAATAAAATGGATTTTTTAAGTGGATAGACTGAAAATAAATTCGAGTTTAAAAAAAATTTCGAAATCAAACCTCAGCTCCACCCATTAACATCTCTACTATGAATCCAAAATAAAAGATAAGCGGTAGAGCATACTTTAGGTCAAATCTAGCTGATGAAAAGTCCATAATCAAAGTTTAAAAAACTCCGTTCTTGTCCAAAATATTCTTAAAGTAATAATGGATGAAGGCAAGCATGCAGCATATCCTTTATTAATACATATAATTATCAATAGTAATGTCTGCTAAGGACTTATGGTACAATATTAATGGGTAAGATTGAAAAAATTGTACATGAGATGATTAAAAAGAAAAGTTTAATTGACCTGGCGGATGCATCTAACTTCAATTAAAAAAAGTTTGGCTTTTTAAATATTCTACATCGCACACATTACATTAAAAAAAATTACTTAAATACAAACTTTATCACTTATTTCCAAAAAATAAAAAAATAAAAAATTTGAACCTCAGTAAATTCTATGAATAAATATTTTTGTATGATCGGACCAAGCATGGAATTCTATGATCTATAAGTTTGTGTTTAAAACTTGAAACCATTATTTTCATACTTTTAAGACAACGTAAGGTACTTTTGCTTGCTTAATTTCTCTAGTCATGCCGCTGAGAATTAGACGACAGATGAAAGTTGAGAGCATTATTTTCTGGATTGGATTCATACGTCGGGTTATTACATTGAGTTAGGTTGGTTCTAATTTTATCTATTTTTAATATATTTTTTAATAATTTATTCAATTAAAACAGATAGATTATGTCTAATCGATAGTTTGATGAATTCGACTACCAGTCTGATTTTAAAAATAAGTTTAGAGAAAATATGAGAATTAAAGATGACCAAAGTAGTCATTCAGAGTATGTTTTAGTGCTTAAATATTTAAATATCATTATTATGTGCCTAATGATAAGATGATTACGTTTTATGATACGAATGCATTCTATTTTTATTCTTGATCATATACTAAAAAAGATTAATATGCTTTATTTTCGTATTTATTTATTTATGTAAAATCAATTTTAATTGTAATTATGTATATTTGTTGGAGTGTTTATAAATCTAATATCCTGAGTTCTTAAAAAGATGAGGTTTAAGTTATTGGAATGTAGATTTGGGTATATTAACAAAAGGTATACAACCCCCCTTTTTTTTTCCTTAAAAGAAAATATATAGTTAGCTGAGTAACTGATTGATGAGCACTTTTATTGATAAGTCGTATTATGGTTATCTTCAGATTCATTAGGTTCTAACTCGGCCGCTTTTGTTTGGCTGCCTATTTTTAGGTGAACATGCAGTAGCAGCAACTGAACCGGGGCCATTCCATTGACTAGGAAGAGCGAGTCATTGCCTGAATCCAACATTATCAGACCTGCATATTGATGTGAAATATCCTAACCACAACAAATTGAAATTAGGATATGTAGAGAGATTCTTTTTGGTATATTTATGTAGTAATTTTTGTATTATGTTGTCTTTTATGTTACATTTCTTACTAAATTCATGTATTGTGATGATTTATTAATTAAGTAAATTAAATTATTTTATTTTATGTTTAAACGATATATTAAAAAAAAAGTTGATCGTAAATAAATTTTGGATCCAAATTCGATTCATTCGCAAAAGAGTATTTTACTTTTACTTTTAATTTTTGTTTTTATTTTATGTTTACTTGATTTGTTTAAGCTTAAAAAACTTGAATAATTACATTTAATTTAACCCAATTTCATGTGTAATTCATCAAGAGTTACGTTGCTCTGCATGCAATTAGTTGAATTTTAGGTGTATGATCGAAGTTTGGGATTTTGCATTTAAATTTTGCTCCCAAAAGGAGCAAACATTAGCTTCTGTTTTTTTTTTCCCCTGAAACCTGTGAATATTTTAGAGATAGGAAAACAACAATAAGCCAATGAATCCCAATGATCTCTAGCTTTGAAGAAATTGACATTTGAGATTTAGAACAAAAACCCTACTCATTCATGCCTATGGAAAGGCCCCCCTTAGCTTTATCTAGCTTTGGCTCATTTTTCATATCTTGGTGGTTGGCAGATAAACCAGTGCTGATTCTGTTTTCATTGCTTTTGGCATATAAAGTGCATGGACTGTGGGAGGAGGGGGATATTTTGGTGAAACTGTAGCTAGATTTTCACATGATTTTGTTTAAGGAACCCACCCCAACATGATTAGATATGTCCATCATTATTGAACTTTACAAATTGCGTGTGCTATAGTCTATTTAATAAAAGGGAGAACAATCCCACATTAGTCGTTAGGCATAATAGATTTGCTGATTGCATGCTTTCCTACATTTTTGACTCGATAAAAAATATTTCTTCATTATTACGCATCAATGCATAAAATATAGACCAACTTGCTAGTGTCAAAGCTTTTTCTCCCTTTCTATTAGGTTATTGGCTTAGAGGAACGTTTCAAAAAACAAAAAAAGTTTTCCTTGGGAAAAAGACCCTAATTCTCTATCCATCGTTGTATAAATGATTATAACAGAAGATGAGCCGAAATTAAAAAGCATAAGAACACACAGAATATGAAATAATTAAACAATTTCATGAGTATCTTATTACATACAAAGGTGAGTTTTTCTTTCTTTCTTTTTTTTTTTTTATCCAAGAAGATATGGTGGTGGTGCTGCAACGTTTCCAATATTTTTTTCATTATCAAAAACCATATATTTGTTAATCTTTCATTTCCGAAACCGGGTAGCCATCTCTTTCGTAGGTTGTTTTTGGGGTTCCCACTTCCCAGTTCCCACTTTTAGCATCCATATTGCCATTCTCGTTTTGAGTTTTATTTAAGGTGAAAGAAGGGGCCCTCTCACCTCCATTAACAAATAGGTCCCAAAGGTCAAGTTGATACTTTACCACGCTTAATCACAATGTCTATTGAGAAGATGGTATATGGAATCTTTAGGTAATATATAGGAATAATTACAATTAAAATTAACATTAAAAAATATTATTTAATAAATACTCGAATATATTTAAATATAACATTCACAATTTACACAAGATAAAACTCAAATATTACTCTTCAAAATTTTTAGTCTCAACCTTATTATTAAATTAAAACCTCATTGAAATTAATATTATAATTAAAAAGTCACAATCACCCCAAGTTTATTTTTGATTTAGCCAAAAATGAAATATCATCAATTTTGGTACGACTAAGGAAACTTTAACCATATGTCCTTAGGTTGCATTCATTTCTTTTATATTTTGCAACCTAAGGGAAACTTTCTTAAGTTATAATTGGATAAACAATTGAAAGAATAAAAATAAATATTGACGTGAGAATTAGTTCTACAGTTCAAAAACACTTTTCTTTCATCCATGGTTCTTGCTTAGAAAGCAATTTACTATCAATCAACTAAGGCCACTCTGCCATTAAAAACTTATCTACAAACTGTGAATGAAGCAATTTATTTATAAAGTAATTGCACTAGAAAAAGCAAGTTCCTCACTAGGAGCAAATAAGTGTTCTCTTCTGTTTGTACTCAATCAACTAAACAGGCCTTCTTTAAATAAGTATTGTAGGCTTGCAAATATTTAGCTAGTGCGAACGTGATATCTCTAGAATTGTGCTTCAATCAGACTTCTATATGATAGGAGATCTTCAAGAATTGAACTAGATAAAAATTAGGGGTGAATAAAATTCGATTTTATTTGAAAAAAAATTGAACTTTTTTCAAATTTTAAGTTAATCAAATTGAGTTGTTTGAGTTATTTAGTTTTTTCAAATCAACTTGAATAAGTAATTTAGTTTTTTGAGTTCGAGTCGAGTTAAATTTTACAATTTGAATAATTCAAATAACTTAAATAACAATTCATGTGAATACCCTTTGGATCCCTGACAATTTTGAAAGTGTGCAAATTGATCCCTCTAAAAATATTACAACAAATTCAAAATAGTCTTCAAAAATTCAAAATATTTATAAAATATTTTTCCCTAAAATTTCATAGATACATATTGTAACACCCCTTACCCGTATCCACGCTGGGACAGGATTCGAGGCATTACCGGACTTAAACACACTAACACATACAATTTCGAGTTGTAAAAATTTGCGTCCAATTTAAAACTTTTCAAACATATTCATAACGTCCCTATTACGGGCCTACGAAGTCCTAAACATACACTAGAAGTGGATCAGGACTTAACCGAGAACTTTGGAGCACTTAGAAAATTTTTCATCAAAACAGGGTCACACGCCTGTGTGACTTGGGACACGCCCGTGTGGGCAGGCCGTGTGGTCACACACGCCCATGTCCCAACCCATGTAAAAAACATTGAGCATTCTGTTTATGACGTCATCAACCATTTAGGGTCACACGGCCAAGTCACACGCTTGTGTGCTAGGCCCTGTGGCGAATTTAATTTTCACATTTATGGTGCAGACTTCACACGGCCTGGGCACACACCCATGTCCTGAGGCCATGTCCTTCATACAGCTGAGACACATGGTCGTGTCTTTACCTGCGTGTTTACTACTGGACATTTTGTTTTGAAAAATTAGGGTGCAGGGGACACACGGCGTATCCACACGCCCATGGGGCTGACCGTATGTCACACACGGCCTAGACATACGCCCGTGTGTCTACCTATATGGACAACTTTAAGGCTATTTTCCAAGCCATTAGCCACCTCAACCTCATTCACATACTTATACAACTCAATAGCATTTAACAAAATATTAATTGGCAGTCAATCACCCACAATCATGGCTTGAATATGGCATTCCCACAACAACAAAGGCATTAACTTATGCATGCACATATAAATAGGTTTACAACCCAATTAGCCAATGTGAGCCAATTATATGGCCATAAGCCAAATCAAACCCTTAATCGTTACAAGCTAATACATTTGGCCATATCATAATAACACATACACAAATGACTAAGTCCCTATACATGCCATAGACTTAAAGGTTTACATTCATTTACCCAATATTGTAGCGTGATAGTGTGATGGCATTTCCGGCGATCTCCAACCCGAGCTAGCGTACCATCCTATAAGATATGGGAAATGAAAGGGTGTAAGCTATAGAGCTTACTAATTTTATATGCAAATAATAAACATCTTAGAACAACACTTAGCTATACGATTTATATGAAAAAGAATAACACAATGTTATCACAAATCTCATAATTATCACTTGTTTAAACACAACCTTACCGAGAGTCCATCACTTATTAAGCTTATCCCCTGTGAGTTTTATTACTGATCATTTATCTAAAACCATCAATATGAGTACAAGATAAAAAAAAATGCCATAAGGCTCACATTATCAGCTCTATTATTCGATCATTTCCAACCTCTTAACAAACATGTACATTAATTAGAAATATTCACTTTTCAAGCATTTATTCTAACTTCTTTCAAATGTTTTAAATTCGTATTTTCCCACAGTCATTTAATAGGCAATTATGCCAATCCTCCATTTTCTCTCAGATCCGATGCATCACAATATGAGTGAACAATATATGTTATAATATAACTCAATTTGGCCTGAAAGCCCATTTCACCATCGTCAATCGAACTTATCATGTATTTCATAAACCACAAACATAGATCAATAATCATAAGTCTTTCACTAATAACATTCTCATGGGAGTCATAGACTCACAATATCATATAATCAATAATTATAAACATCATGTACATACCTGTATCCTTTAATTCGTATCATACCCACGTACACTTTCACACCTTTGACATTCCCGTTGAACTCTCGGAATACTAACGGATACATGGAAGGTTTGCACATAAGTGCCACTTATATGTAGCTAAAGCTACCACTTATCACGTTTCACACATATGCTTATTCATGAGCTAGTCACGGGTCTGCTCACACAAGCTGACGGTCGGGACATAACTACTCAGTGCTGCTCACACAAGTTGACAGGTATTCGCAACAAATGCAGGATTACCTAGCCACTGGTATACGTACTAGACCAACACCTGGACATCACTTAATCACTTAATCACACACTTGGGTTCCTAGTGACATGTCACTTGTATCCTATTTTATTCCTAAGGTTCAACCGGGAGATCATTTTCACACTTATCACTTATCGAAACTTTGTCGATTATGTCACATATCATCATTCACACATTTTATACAACATTAGAACATCAAAACATAATAAAATGATGCATTATTTACATACAAACTTACCTCGATACCAAAAATGGTGAAAAAGGACCTAACCGTCGAATACTCGTTTTTCCCTCATTCTAGTTCCGAACCTCGTTTTTCATGATCTATAATATCACATTTAGCTCACTTATTAGTCACATTATTCAATGTGGCCCAAAAATCATATCATGGAAAAATTACGTTTTTGCCCCTAAAGTTTGACATATTTACACTTTTTCCCCTAGGCTCGTAAAATGAAATTTATTCAATTTCTCTAACATACAAGCCTAGCCAAACCATTTTCATAACTAGAACAGCCCACAATTTCCACTAAATCACACTTTTATGACATATTTTATAACTTTTACAAATAGGTCCTTTTGGACGTTTTCGCCGAAAATCACTTAGTAAAAGTCGTTTCTCTAACCATAAACATGCATAATCTACCATTAATCATCAAAATACATAAATTTATAACATGGGTCAAACCTTAGACCTTCATCATATCTTAAATAAATGGTAGAAATAGGTAGATCACGTTACAAGGATTTCAAAAACGTGAAAATCATTAGAAACAGGGCAAGAACAGACTTACTATAGAGCTTGGAAGCTTGAACAAAACCCTAGCCATGGTTTCCATGGTATATTCGACTAAGGGAGGTAGAAGATGGACAAAATTTTGGCTATTTTGGCTTTTTAATTCTTTTAATTACTAAATGACCAAAATGCCCCTAACTTAAAAATATTCTATTTCACCTATTTCATGTCCATTTTTGTCCAACAATTTATCCAATGGTCTAATTACTAAATAAAGACCTCTAATTTAAAATTTCATAGCAATTAGACACCTTTAGCTTTTAGAACTCCAGTTTTGCACTTTTTACGATTTAGTCCTTTTGACTAAATTGAGTGCCCAAATGTCAAAATTTTCAAACGAAATTTTCACGAAATTGTTTCGTGAAATTGTATACCATAAAAATATAATAAAAATAAATTTTGTTACGTCAGATTTGTAGTCCTGAAACCACTGTTCCGACTAGGCCCAAAATCGGGCAGTTACAACTCTCCCCCCTTTAGCGATTTTTGTCCCCGAAAATCTTACCAAAAGAAGTTGCTTTCAACTCTCATGAAACACTTTCACTAACTTTCCAGAATTACAAATTGATTTAACCTCGTATATCTCTTTCCAATAACCTTTAAACTTTAGCACACTGTGCTAGAGCACATTGTCAAAATCTGAATTACTCTCTCCAGAATACATATACTCAATAATCTATCAAATAAGAATCTACACATACTGAAATGATCATACGGATCTTTGCCAAACAATCAATCATAATCCAAAAAACATCTTCCTTTTTAGAGATTATGACAATCTCGATACAAAACTTATGATAACTCTATCTCATTATCACTCCTGTACCATCACTGTCTGTATTAGTCCTAAATACACTTGATTTCGACTTACTTGCTAACAAATAGACATCTGAACATAAACTTAAAATATCATGATACATACTCAATCACCAGAACATCTACTCATATAACTGCACATTTTATTATTCTTGGATAAATAGACGTGCTACTACTGAGCCTCGCACCAAAAACTTCTGCATAAGTTCTGGATTTGACAATACGCAAATCTTATCTCAAAATAACAATAATAACAAGAATCATGTCCAACTTGAAATTCAACATTAGAAGTAAACTCACTCTAAACTCATTTAGATTACTATTCACTATCACATTTCTGAGCTTCTCAGTTTCGTAAAGATAACCTCGCTTTAGCATTTAATATAGCTAGAATTACACCATCATCAAATAAGATCAATCAAGTAATCAATACTCACAAAAATAAATAAAGATTTTCCATCTAGGCATATGTAACTATAACTGCTTTCTCAGAGATTGATCGAAAATTTTCTCAAAATCTTTCAATATCTAAATCCATTGACAAAGTCTTAAACTTTAGATACTTTTCTATAACATTAGACAGTTTAAACCATTAGGATCAGGAAGCATATGACATTTTTCGTCGAACATACGATATTATCGAACTCACAACACAGAATAAAAGTGGCCGTCTTTAAATCACTAGTCGGACAATTCTCTTTTAATATGACTTTAATCGTTTGAACATACAAACCATCATTTTACATTTTTGTATTAAAACACATTCCAATCTGTTCAATAGTATATCACTGAAAAATCACAAATTCTTTACTCAATTCAAACTGAACTTAGAACTAGAGTTTTGGTTAATAAAACTTTCATCTGTTTAGAACTTTGCTAACATGCATAAATCATTCAAACTTTCATAATGTAATGACTTTATCAATCGGTACAACTTTAATTCATAATAACATCATTCGATTAGAACAATCCAATAGGCATATCTCTGTATCATACTTTCTAGAATATAATTTCTTCATTCAAACTATTCGTCTATATATACTCGTGAATGCACAGAATTTATTTCCTTAGCTGAGGACATACTTAAATACATATAACTTAAACCGCATCTCAACAAATCAGCTTACTTTGATAAGAACAACTGAGTTGATTTCAACTATCGAATAATAACATGTCAAAATACTCTTTTCTTCATACTACTACCACAACCTAAATACATACATTTGTTCACAATTCTCTTAACATGCTAATCGAAGGTCTTGCAACCATATTAGCTCAAGGAAATAAATATCTTGATTGAACTCATCGACTTTAAGAAAACTTACCAGAGAAAAGAGATCCATCATACAATTTTGAGCTTGTGTTCTCATCATTTATACCTTCGAAGATGTCAATTCCTTTCATGAAAATTATAGAAATCTAGATACCAGAATCACCACATTCCTATTATCGAATCCAAAAATACTTTCGTAATAAACATAGCCATTACAGATAAAAAAACATACTTTAAAGATGAGCTATGTCCGAATAATTTATACAATAAGAGCAATAAGAAAATTCAACTATGATATCATAATAGAAATCTGAGAGCATGACTCATAAGGGAATAATTATAAAGATCAGGATGATCTTACAGAGAAAACCAGAAGAAAAACATTGCTTACCAGCTCTGGACTTCCTTTGTATCAGAGATAATACACTTTCCAAATATTTATATATAAGATAGAATAATATCTAGTGAAAACAGAAAGATTACCTTACATAAATTTTTACCATCGTCTTTATTCTAACATATTAGAACAGAATCCTGAAGAGATAAGGTAATGCCAATCATTAATTAAACAGATCATCAGTGCTTTCATCTAACATTAGAGTTGGCTAAAATTCCTACTCGAAAAGAATTTTATCAGAATACAGACAATCACATAAATATCTCTGAGGATAAAAGAATATATAGAATACCCATAAAAGATCATCATATTCATTTAAACTGTAACTGTCACACACAATATATTTACTACTCAATTATCATTTTTTGACTAATTTTGTTATCATGAACCCCGTATTATTCCATTCACTAATGAAAACCAACTCAGGAGAAATTCCAGTAAGTATATCTTTAGGCTTCATACCTATTTGAGTCGATTAGTTGAAACTAACTTCTTCCTTAACCATGACATTACATAATCTTTAAAACATTTTGATATTTCTTCCAAAACTGTTTTCACTTTCCAAACTATTCTCATCCCTGTAAGCATTATTAATTATTTCAGCACTAAACTCTTTAGTTCACACTTATGAACTTATTCAACATGATTCTTGTAAAATTTCGTCATAAAGCAATACTGGTGAGGGGGTGAGGTCGTAAAGCCTCTAACTTGACTCTCATAAATACACACATATGACTTAGCATTTATGACTAATGTAATATCATCATAATCATATTATTCATTCCAAGCAAATTAACACACTTATTTAATATACAAATGTTTTTGGTCATCCACAATTTCAAATAATGAATTTACTTACTCGAGCTCAATATTAATATCTAATTAAATTCCAACGCTTAGCTTCAATTTTACTTACCAACATTTGTCAGATTAGAAAACGATTTATGGGTTTGAGTACGTCATTTACTTGATGCCATAGGCCAACTATGGTCTTATACAAAGTCTCATATCGATGTCATGTTCCAGACAGGGTCTTACACAGAATCTCATATCGATGCCATATCCCATATATGGTCTTATACGAAATCTCATAACGATGCCATGTTTTAGACATGGTCTTATATGTATCACAATGCCATAGCCCAGCTATGGTCTTACATGTCATTACGATGCCATAGCCGAGCTATGGTCTTACACGTACTCACATGTACTGCTATGGTCCAACCATGGTTTTACGTTTACAATGCCATAACCCAGTTATGGTCTTTTCACTGAAATGCCATAGCCCAGCTATGATCTTACATTCCATACTTTGCCATGGTCCAACCATGGTCTTATCTGTCAATTTATCATTGAACGATCATATTCATCTCCTGCGTTCTACTTAATTTGATCTTCCAATTCAATTTTCATACTACTATAATATCTATGGTTCCATAACAAAGTCATAAAACAAAACATTATATATTCTCTAATTTAACAATTAAACATGAGATTCAACTATATGGACATGCTGATTATGCATTATTCAAACAAGTGTACATACACACACATTCCGTCCATTGGGTAAGTTTACTTATTATATTCACTTAATCAAATAAGTTGGACACATAACATTGTATGAATACTACCGTACATGGATGAGTTTATCACAATACAAATTTTCATTTCATTCCACGTTTCCACATTTCTCAACTTATGGTTATCTCATTCCTTATATTAACACATGCATGCCATGAACTTCTATTCATACCTTTCCATATTTCAGCATATCGTAAGCACATTTCAATCATCTCAGTATCAGTTTCAGCATTTTCAAAAATAGCTCGGTTGGAAGTCATCTCTATCTTAACAAAAAAATTTTGTTAGAGCTGGGAGATACCATACTATCACGAGTAGTAATATGGCATGTATAGCTAGACTCTTACACATGCTAGGTTAATTTGAGAATCAACTAAACCATAGCTCTGATACCACTAAATGTAACACTCCTTACACGTATCCACGCCGAAACAGAGTTCGAGGCATTACCGGACATAGACACACTTACACATACAATTTTGAGTTGTAAAAATTTACATCTAATTTAAAACTTTTCAAACATATTCATAACGTCCCTATTATGGGCCTATGAAGCCCTAAACATACACTGGAAGTGGATCGAGACTTAACCAAGAACTTTGAAGCATTTAGAAAATTTTTCATAAAAATAGGGTCACACGCCCGTGTGACTTGCGACACGCTCGTGTGGGCAGGCTGTGTGGTCACACACCCCTGTGTCCCAACCTATGTGAAAAACATTGAGCATTTTGTTTATGACATCATCAACCATTTAGGGTCACACGACCAAGTTACATGCCCGTTGATAAACTGTAAATACAACATATTTTTATTCCATACTTGGCATATTTTCTAGATGATCTTCCTTATAATTTAATGAATTTGATACTCCTAATCTTTTAATTTCATGTTTTATACTTAGGTGAGCATAGGAAAGTGAAAAGAGTAAGAAATGGGCCAAAAATGGAGAAACTGGACCAAAATCAAAATTCAATATGGCCTAGACAGTTCCACACGGCTAGGCCACACGCCCATGTGTCACGGCCGTATCGACCCAAAGCTAAGTCAGTATTACACACGGCCTGAGCACCTTCACACGAGCTGGTCATACGCTCGTGCCCTTGTCGAGCCCTATTTTAGTTTCACGCGGAGAAAGCTAATTTTTGGGTATTCTGGGCATTCAAAAGTCTATAAAATCACCCTAGGAGAGGATTAAAGGGGACACATAGAGTAGAAAGCAAGAGATTACTTGAAGAATGCTGATTGGTTCATCTCAGAAGCAATGATCTTCATCAAGACTAAAGATCTCCTTTCAATTTCTCTTAAAGTTTTTGGGTTCTTTATGTTTTGTTGTTTTCCTAATTTTGAGATGTTTTCTTTTACAAACATGAACTAAATCCCCTAAATACCCGAGGGGGATGAAACCTAAGACGGATCTTGTTATTGTTTTTTGAATTATATGATAAATAATTGATTTGTTCTTAATTGTGTTATTAATTCTTGTGTTAATATTTTAGGACATTAATTCAAGTTGAATTTGCTTATTCAGTGGAGCAAAAGTCCCTATCTAAGAGTAGATCCAATACAATTAAGCGGAGTTGATTGCAATCCTAGAGATAGGGCGACGAAAATCTACCGGATTAGAGTCAAATCTAATAGGGAAATCCATAGATCGAGTTAATGCAACAGTAGGGGATTGAATTAGAAAGAAATTTCAATTAATCAACCTAGGGTTAGTTGTTTTTAGTCTTGAAAGATGCAACACCCCAAACTCGGCCTAGATGTTATGGCCGAATCTGGTGGCATCACATGAGAGTGTTTTTGAAAACCATTTTGAATATCAATACCTTGTGCTATCTATTATCTTTCATTTATCGCGGAAGCTCATAAATCATTCATTAAACCAAAAATCTTTAATTAAGTTTTAAAAGGCGTTTAGAGTGTCATGATTTACTAAAAACAAGAGTAGCAACAAAACAATTTGAAAACACTAAGCATAAAACAAAATAGTTTAAGAACCATAATACATGAAACTCCTAGAATAGTGGTAAAGAATAAAGTAATGAAAGCTAGTAATAAAAGTAGGAAGTCCAGTAATGGGTCCACAAGTGGTCACCCTCGAGCCCTCCGCAGCACCGATCCATCTACTGTTGGGGATTACTTGACAGACAAATAAAATAAAAGGGTGAGTTTTCGCAAACTCAGTATGTACATCCTCATAGTAAAGCAAGCAAACATGCATATAACAAAAACAATCATAATTCGGGCCTAAGCCCTTAACAGATACGATATAGGCCTTAGCCCACTCAGATTATTATCAGATACATTCGGGCCTTAGCCCATACAGATAAGCATGCATATCAATCAGCATGGTATATGCCCACCAACCCTGCACACCATCTCCAACCACCCTACACACCATGTAGGGACGAAGTCGACCCATCCAGCCCTACACACCAAGCATGGGGATTAAATCGACCCATCTAACCCTACACATCTCGAGGTACCGTGAAACGGCACAATAGTAAGTAAAGGCAGTAAGGCTACCAAATAACTGGCTAAATAGCCTTACAGTCTTCCTTCTCTTCAATACCAACCTAACTCAATGCAATGTAACATAAATATCATGGCATGCTTTAATGCAAAACAGTAGATCATACAGATATATCAGAACATATACAGTACACATGCAAATCATAACATGCTATCATATACATTTCGTTCATCACATCACAGATTGAGGCCTAAGTAATGCTTACAGCCCCTTTAAATCGGTCAAATCGACTAAGGCGACCCGTGCAACCTTTCAGAATAGTTCAGATTAATGGGCTCACATGCCCATGTGGCCTGCCTGTGTGGGCCCACATGCCCTTGTGGCCCACACGGCCCAAATTGGCCTTGCCCGTGTGGATCCCACGGCATGGCCCAAAATCCCACACGGCCCCATTGGCCTAGCTCGTACCTTGCACAAGGCTTAGCCAGCCTCACATGCCCGTGTTCGACACGCCCGTGTGGGTGCGCACGGTCTACCTTGTCGACTACACGATCGTGTCTCACACACGGCCTCCACACGGACAATCTACACCCCCGTGTGGCGTTGACAACTTCATTTTTGGCTTTCGCCGAAACACGATTTTAGAGCGTTAGAGGTACACACCTGGTTTTGATTGAAGCCTAAACACTCCTGAGAACTTCTAACACCTAATAATTAGAATAATTTTACTTTAGAACCCAAAATCGAGTTTCAATCACTAAACCCCGATATCACAAAATCGACTTACCAATTCCAAAATCTAACACAACTCCGATTCCAGTCATTGAATCTCCCACTTCCAGCCTTCTAACTAATCCTAAACAGCAGTAATCAACCCCTTATTACTATCTTGATTGACCAAGATAAAACTACGAACGAAAGAGATCACTTACCGAAACAACAAAACCACATGTGATATGCCAAAACTACCTAAACGAACGAGAGAAAAACAAATGAATAGGAGGGATTTCAAAAATAAAAATCGGCAGTGGTAGGGGAAAGAAAAGAGAAATTTGGCAGTTAGAGATGAGGGAAAAAGATGAGAATTTGGCGGCACAGGAAAAAAGGCAAACGGCAAAAATTAAAAGAATGAAAGTGAAAAAAACTGAGTTTTAGGTAACTTAGGGTAACTTGACAACTTAAACTCTTGAAAAACCCTAGCAGCAAAAAATAACTCCCACATTGTGTTTCGAACACAGGACCACTTGCACAATTCCCTGTCAATTAACCACTAGACCAGCAGGCCCATACTGTTATAACTTATCCAACTTTTACTTAAAAGCCTGATAACCAAGGATGAGGCTTTATTTAATAAAAACGTAGAATTTTACCCAAGTTATGACTTGAACTTAAGACCTCCCCCAGCACACCCAAAGCACATATCCACTAAGGCAGACAATTAATTGTGTCAAAATCATGCACAACATATTCAGAAAATTTCATCCCCATAATTTCACAAAAAGCCGAAAATAGGAAAATTGGGGCATTACAAAAGAGATAATAATAAAAAATTAGGGATTTCTACGGATCAAGTCAAGCGAATACATCGCCTAATTCAAATTCAAGTTATAAGTTAAGTCTAGGCAGATTCTTCCTTGGGTATTGTCTTAATCAATCAGTTTTCCAAAAGTATTTTCTTAATTTACTCTCTGTCGCGTCCTTAGTTTAGTTAATAATTAGTTTACACAAATCCCCTTTATTTTTAGGCTAGATAATAAAAAGAAAGTTAATACTAGTACTTTTAGTCGTTGTAGGTTCGACATTTCGATCTCGCCATAAGCTATACTACTATTTGATAGGTGCGCTTGCCTTTATCGTGATAATAGTTAGTTTTACGGTATGATCATATTCACATCACCCGTGTGCCAGGTTGTGTGGCGAATTTAATTTTCACATTTATGGTGCAGACATCACATGGCCTGGGCACGCGCCCATGTCCTGAGGTCGTGTCCTTCACACGACTGAGACACGCGGCCGTGTCTCTGCCCATATGTTTACTACTAGACATTCTGTTTTGAAAAATTAGGGTGCAGAGGACACACAACCTATTCACATGCCCATGGGGCTGACTGTGTGTCACACACGGCCTAGACACACACCCGCGTGTCTACACGTGTGGACAACTTTAAGGCTATTTTCCACGCCATTTGCCACCCTTAACCTCATTCACATAATTGTACAACTCAATAGCATTTAACACAACATTAATTGGTAGTTAATCACCCATAATCATGGCTTGAATATGGCATTCCCACGACAACAAAGGCATTAACTTATGCATGCACATATAAATAGGTTTACAACATAATTAGCCAATGTGAGCCAATTATATGGCCGTAAGCCAAATATAACCCTTAATCATTACAATCCAATACATTTGGCCATATAATAATAACACATACACAAATGACTAAGTCCCTATACATGCCATAGACTCAAAGGTTTACATTCATTTATCCAACATGGTAGCGTGATAGTATGATGGCATCTCCGACGATCTCCAACCCGAGCTAGCGTACCATCTTATAAGATATTGGAAAGGAAAGGGTGTAAGCTATAGAGCTTAGTAAGTTTATATGCAAATAATAAGCATATTAGAACACCATTTCACTATACAATTTATCTGATAAAGAATAACACAATGTTATCACAAATCTCATAATCATCACTTGTTTAAACACAACTTTATCGGGAGTCTATCACTTATTAAGCTTATCCCCTGTGAGTTTTATTACTGATCATTTATCTAAAACCACCAATATGAGTACAAGATAAAATAAGATGCCATAAGGCTCACATTATTGGCTCTATTATTCGATTGTTTCCAACCTCCTAACAAACATGCACATTAATTATAAATATTCACTTTTCAAGCGTTTATTCTAACTTCTTTCAAATGCTTTAAATTCGTATTTTCCCACAGTTATTTAATAGACAATTATGCCAATCCTCCCTTTTGTCTCAGATACGATGCATCACAATAGGAGCGAACAGTATATGTTATAACATAGCTCAATTTGGCCCAAAAGCCCATTTCACCATCGTCAATCGAACTTATTATGTATTTCATAAACCACAAACATAGATCAATAATCACAAGTCTTTCACTAATAACATTCTCATGGGAGTCATAGACTCACAATATCATATAATTAATAATTATAAACATCATGTACATACCTGTATCCCTTAATTCGTATCATAACCACGTACACTTTCACACCTTTGACATTCCCGTTGAACACTCAAAATGCAAGCGGTTACACAGAAGATTTGCACATAAGTGCCACTTATACGTAGCCAAAGCTTCCACTTATCAGGTTTCATACATATGGTCATTCATGAGCTAGTCACGAGTTTCCTCACACAAGCTGACGGCCGGGACGTAACTATTCAAGGCTGCTCACACAAGCTGAAAGGTATCCACAACAAATGCAGTATTACATAGCCACTGGTGTAACACCCCTTACCCGGGTTCATCACCAGAACCGAGTACGAGGTATTACCGGATGATAACACAACCAATCATACATTATGGAGCCATAAAACTTCACTCCAATTTAAAACTTGTCAAACTATATCATTAAGTCCCTAAAATAGGCCTACGAGGCCCAAAATATACTTTGGGAACCATTCGGGACTAAACCGATAACTCTTTAATACTTTTGAAACTCTTAGGAAAATTCTCTTGTTTTGGAGGGTTACATGCCCGTGTGGGCCGGCCGTGTGACGACACATGCCCGTGTGGCTCAGGACACTCCCATGTCCTCCGCTTGTGTAACTCTCTATTTATGACGTCAGCACATATTTAAGGTCTCACGGCCAAGGCACATGCCTGTGTCCTAGGCCGTGTGGATGCAATTGAGGCTATTTACCAAGCCTTTCTGCCATCCAAAATCACTTATACACTTAGGCCAATTTCATCAGTACACAACATGACATATTTAGGCCTCCAAGTAGCCAGGCATAAATTCATTACTCAAATGACATAAGTTTAATGTACCAGAGCACCCTTACATTGCCATTAACCACCTACAACTTACATTACCACCCTTACTTTAAGCCACCCAACATACACTTGCATGACCATTGACATGACACATTTATCAAGTCTATAACATATACAAATTCATTCACCCATATGCAAACATACTCATTCATGTATTGCATCAATATGACTTATAACATAGCTATTATTAGCCATTTCAAATGACCTTATAAACAATAAAATTTCCATTGACTTATGCAACCATTCTAGGCCAACTCAATAACATATACACACATATATTCAATTTCCTATACATGCCATAAAATTATAAATACTTGGAAATCTTATGATACTGTTCTTAGCTTGATAGTGTGATTGAATCTCCGGCGACCTCCAACTTGAGCTACCATATGAAACACTATAAAAAAAGGAAAGGAAGGGAGTAAGCATTATAGCTTAGTAAGTAAGTATGTAAATAGTAATTAATTCATTAACATGCTTCAAAAAAACCTCCTATTATGTTCTAAAAAAAATATGGTTGTAATTGCACATAGTTTCCATTTTTTACTCTTGTCCATGTCCACTCTAAGCTGTTTACTCGCACCATGTCACTAAATTATTTTTATCTAGAGCTACGGAACTCCAAATATAAATCCGATAATTTTTCCCAAAACTAGACTCACATATATTCTTAGCGTAAAATTTCTAGTTTAGCCAACCAATACAGTTTATTCATTAAATTATCCCCTGTTTCGCTACCTGATGGTTATGAACCCTCTTCACTAAAATTTAATTATCTTATCGTAAAGAATTCAAAATATGCTCTCGTTTGTTTATTTGAAAGTAGACTTATTAAGGAATTCAAGAATATAAATCATATCTCACAATTATTTTTGTACAATTTGTAATGATTTTCCAAATTTGGAATAGGGGATTTTAGAACCCATTCTGACCCTGTCTCACTATAATTTAAATATCTCATAATATATAAATCATTTGCTCACACAGTTTATTTTATGTGAAAATATACTCAATGAGCTTTAATTTCATAACTCATTCAGACTCTAGTTCAATTTCCACCATTTTTGGTGATTTTTCAAAATCACATAACTGCTATTGTTTCAAACTATTTTATAGAAAATTTTACTCTTCCATGTTTTCCTCATATTATTTTCATTTATGAACACATAACTCCAATCATGCTTAATATTAGCCATTCCAATGGATAATCATCATCAATATTTCCATGTATTCATGTTAGCACTTACACCATATCAACCTTACCACAATTTCAATCACATTTCGAGCACATTGCTTATATGTATACACCTGCACTTACACAACAAATCACCACACAAGTCTCTTCTAGTAAGCTTTTCCCATTGAACCCTTCAAAATAACTTCCGATACTCGGTGGTTTTAGCATATAGCTTCACCAACACATAATTCGGCTCTCGTGTACACATGGTGAACTCTCGATATCACCCATGTGACCTAGCCATCAAATTCCATAGCACTCGTGTCTACATGGTGTCCAACACTCGAAACCACACATGCGACCTAGCTACTTAGTCCCGTAGCTCTCGTGTCCACATGGTGTCCAACACTCAGAACCACACATGCGACCTAGCTACATATAACATAGCTCTCGTGTCTACATGGTGTACCCTTAGTACCATGCATGTAACCTAGCAATCTTTAATCCGCAGCTCTCGTGTACACATGGTATACACCCAATATTACACATGTGACCTAGCTATATATGAAATTATCATCTCGTAGCTCTCTTGTACACATGGTATACACATAGTACTACACATGCAACCTAGCTACCACATAGTATCTCGTAGCTCTCTTGTACACATGGTGTCCTACCCTTGGAACCACACATGTGACCTAGCTACATATTATCCGTATCTTTCGTTTTTCCGAAGGTTCAAGCTGGAACTCCACTTTCTAGAAATTTCCAACTCATAAAATGTCACCAATAACACTTCATAATATGCATTTAAAATATTATGACACAAATGAAAACAATGAATTAGTTACATGCAAACTTACCTCGGTCCAAAATATTGAATTATTGCACTTTAGTCCAAAACCTTTTTCCTTCTCCTGTTTTAAGTTTGAATCTTGTTTTTCCCAATTATTAAGCTTGGAAAGCTTGAACAAACCCTAGCCATGGTGCACATGAGAGGTTCGGCCTTACCATGAAGAAGATGATAGCATTTTTGCCCTATTTTTCCCATTTTATTCTTTTATTTACCTAATGACCAAAATGCCCATTCATTAAAAACCCTTGGTATGTTGTCCACCCAAGGGTATTTTTGTCCAAACCAAGTTATAATGCCCAATTGCCATTTAAGGACTTCCACTTTAAAAACCCATTCCAACCAAGTACCTTTATGAATTAGAACACACATTTGTCACCTTTGACAATTTAATCCTAATTGCCAAATTAGACACCCAATCGATAAAATTTCTTAACGAAAATTTCACACGATAATTCTATCACCCTATAAACTTTAAAACTTAATCGCAATAAATTTTTCTACTTCAGATTTGTGGTTTTCAAAACCACTGTTCCATTTAGGCCCTAATTCGGGCCGTTACAACTCTCCCCCTTTTAGGGATTTTCGTCCCCGAAAATCTTACTAGGTGAAGTAGTTTCCAATTCTCATGAAACATTCTCACTAACTTTCCACAATCATAAATTGATTTACTCTCGTATATCTCTTTTCCAATAACTTTTAAGATTTAGTACATAGTGCCGAAATGCATCATTAAAATCTGAATTAGTCTCTCCGGTACACCTATTCTCTGTAATCCATCGAATATGAACTCTATACAACTGAAATGATCATACGAGTCTTTGCTAAACAATCAACCACAGTCCAATTAACACCTTTCTTTTAAGAGATTATGACAATCCTGATATGAAACTTATGGTAACTCTATCTCGTCATCACTCCTATTCCATTACTAACTGTATTAGTTCTGAATACACTAGATTTCAGCTTACTTGCTAACAAATAGACGTCTAAATATAAACTCAAAAATTATCACGATACATACTCAATCACCAAAACATCTACCCACATAACTGTACATTTTATTATTCTTGGATGAATAGACGTGTTACTACTGAGCCCCACACCAAGACTTCTACATAAGTTCTAGATTCGTTAGTATGCATATTTTATCTCAAAGTAACAAAAACAAGAATCATGTCTGACCTGGAATTCAGTATCAGAAGTAAAGTCACTCTAAGCTCATTTAGATTACCATTCACTATCACACTTCTGAGTTTCTCAATTTTGCAAAGAAAACCTTGCTTTAACATTTAATATTGCTAGAATTAGACCACCATTAATAAGATCAATCGAGTAACTAGTACTTACGAAAAAAATTTTCCCATTCAGGCATTTGTAACCATAACTGCTTCCTCAAGGATAAATTGAAAATTTTCTCGAAATCTTTCTTCATCTCTATCCATTGATAAAGTTTTAAACTTCAGATATTTTTTCTGTAACATTAGGCACTTTTAACTATTATGATCAGGATACATATGACGTTTTTCCGTCAAGCATACGATATTATCGAACTCGTAGCACAGGCATAAAAATGGTTGTCTTTAAATCACTTAGTCAAACAGTTCTTTTCAATATGATTTTAATCGTCTGAACATGCAACCCATCATTTTACATTTCAGTACTATTTATACCCAGGTCATGCAAAAATACTTAACTAAAAAACATAAATCTTTTTCTCAACTTAACATGCTTATATAACCATCCACTTATCACATTTCCCACACATCATATGCATGCTATCATTGATCCCATATAAATAAGCAACTCACTCATATAAAACCTCATCATACATTCATATCATGGCTAATATTAACCACATTAGATGGCCTTATACAAAATGTAATACCCAATAGCATAGGCTCACACAACTTAACCCATCGATCATCACAATGTTAGACTATGATGAAGCCATAACCATCTGATATTTTTAAAATCAAAGATGCCAAAATAAAATCAACATTTCCACTGTATAGATAAATAATATTCCAACTATAAAATTGTACTAAAATTTTAAGAACACCACCCCTATATAAAAAATGAATACCTCGATGGGGTTTCAAGACAATTTCGGAAGAAAACATCATTCATCCGCACTAAAGTCGATTATAACAGAAGCAACATAATCTTCTTGTAGGTTAAGGAGAACAATGACCAATAAGAACTGGATACTATCATCACACCAATTCTGTCGTCATTAGATTCACACCATCTCATCCATAACCATCACTCACTTTCATACCATTTCTTTTAGTTCTCATACAAGCATATTATTTCTACTCATTCTAACTCATTCAACCATGATCATTTATTCTCATAATTTTGCATCTATGTCATACACACTGTCATCAACCATATAGATTCATATATCTCATACACAATATCATCACACACTTAGTGTCAACAAATTAGCCAGAACTATAAAATATCGCACACTTAGTGCCCATAATTCAATAGCCATAGCTATTTCCATCTTTAACACACTTAGTGCCTCATACGCTCAATCCATATTGATGTACTCGATCTCATAGGTTACTCACATAACAACATGTAAATGCCAAGCAAACATAAGTGCTCGTCATAGCGTAAACTTACACTTCGTTTCATTTTTCCATGTTAATTTCTTACATTTATTATTGAACTTTTAGTATCACTTCACAATTATATTTTACTATCATATCCTGTCATGCACAATATTCCTTTAATAAGATAATTCATTCAAGTTCAATTTTCATGTTCACTACAAATTTATCCTTTAAATCCTCATACACTTTCACCTACCATATGTAATCAAATTTTTGAGAACGTCTTACGAAATTGGGTACTTTGTTTTGCACAATGTCATAGTTCAATTATGACCTTTCACATATATACACAATACACCGAAGCCATAGCCTGACTATGGTCTTATACAGAAAATCACACAGTTGCATTTTTCACATATTGTCATGGTCAGTCCATGGTCTTTATCATCAATTCATCATATGTCTCTAAACAAAGTAACCGTTTCCAGCGTTATACTCAATTTACACATTCAATATTATCACATATGAATTTTAACCATATCATGATAAACCCATTACAAGATAAGTTTCATTTTATCATCTGCAAAGAATCACTCTAACTCATCGGAATATAATGTTTATTCGGAACAATAGCATTTTACTTATATTCGTCCATTGTTCATTAATCTATTGTATTCGATTTCAACAAATCCATATAATCAGTAAATTATACGAACTTACTTATTCTCTTTCCGCATTATCGATGGTAGCTCGGTTGGAAAACATCTTTGCTTAACAAAATAATCTCATCGGGGTCAGGAGACATCACACTATCACAATTCATGTATGGCATGTATAGCTAGACTTCCTCACACATGCGACGGTAGTCTAAGAACCGACTAAACCATAGCTCTGATACCACTAAATGGAACATCCCTTACCCGGGTTCATCACCAGAACCGAGTACGAGGCATTACCAGATGATAACACAACCAATCATACATTGTGGAGCCATAAAACTTCACTCCAACTTAAAACTTTTCAAACTATATCATTAAGTCCCTAAAATGGGCCTGCGAGGCCCGAAACATACTTTGGGAACCATTCGGGACTAAACTGATAATTCTTTGAAACTTTTGAAACACTTTGGAAAATTTTCTTGTTCTAGAGGGTTACACACTTGTGTGGGCCGGCCGTGTGACAACACACGCCCGTGTGGCTCAGAACAGGCCCGTGTCCTCCACCCGTGTTACTCTTTGTTTATGACGTCAGCACACGTTCAAGGTCACATGGCTAAGGCATACGCCCATGTCCTAGGCCGTGTGGATGCAATTGAGGCTATTTACCAAGCCTTTCTGCCAACCAAAATCACTTATACACTTAGGCCAATTTCATCAGTACACAACATGACATATTTAGGCCTCCAAGTAGCCACTATTGAGGCATAAATTCATTACTCAAATGACATAAGTTTAATGTGCCACATCACCCTTACATTGCCATTAACCACCTACAACTTGCATTACCACCCTTACTCTAAGCCACCCAACATACACTTGCATGACCATTCACAAGACACATTTAGCAAGTCCATAACATATACAAATTCATTCACCCATATGCAAACATACTCATTCATGTGTTGCATCAATATGACTTATAACATAGCTATTATTAGCCATTTCAAATGACTTTATACAACAATAAAATTTTCATTGACTCAGGCCAACATTCAAGGCCAACTTAATAACATATAGACACATATATTCAATTCCCTGTACATGCCATAAAATTATAAATACTTGGAAATCTTATGATACCATTCTTAGCTTGATGGTGTGATTGAATCTTCGACGACCTCCAACTCGAGCTACCATCTGAAACACTATTAAAAAAAGGAAAAGAAGGGAGTAAGCATTATAGCTTAGTAAGTAAGTATGTAAATAGTAATTAATTCATTAACATGCTTCAATAAAACCTCCCATTATGTTCTAAAAACAATATGGTTGTAATTGCACATAGTTTCCACTTTTTACTCTTGTCCATGTCCACCGTAAGCTGTTTACTCACACCATAGTCACTAAATTATTTTTATCTGGAGCTACAGAACTCCAAATTTACATCCGCTAATTTTCCCCAAAACTAGACTCACATATCTTCCTGTCATAAAATTGTTAGAATTTTTGGTTTAGACAGTCAATACAGTTTGTTCATTAAATTCTCCCTTATTTTGTTACCTGACGATTACGAACCCTCTTCACTAAAATTTAATTATCTCATCATACATAATTCAAAATATGCTCTCATTTGTTTTTTTTTTTGAAAGTAGACTCATCAAGGAATTCAAAATATAAATCATATCTCACAATTATTTTTTTACAATTTTTAATGATTTTCCAAAGTTGGAATAGGGGATTTCCGAACCCATTCTGACCCTGTCTCACTATAATTTAAATATCTCATAATTATAAATCATTTGCTCACACCGTTTCTTTTATGTGAAAATATACTCAATGAGATTTAATTTCATCATTCATTTAGACTCTAATTCAATTTCCACCATTTTTGCTGATTTTTCAAAATCACGTAACTGCTATTGTTTAAAACTTTCTTATTGAAAATTTTACTCTCCCATGTTTTCCTCATATTATTTTCATTTATGAACATATAACACCAATCATGCTTAATATTAGTCATTCCAATGGTTAATCATCATCAATATTTCCAAGTATTCATGTTAGCACTTACACCATATCAATCTTATCACAAGTTCAATCACATTTCGAGCACATTGCTCATATGTATACACCCGCACTTACACAGCACATCACCACACAAGTCTCTTTTAGTAAGCTTTTCCCGTTGAACCCTTCGGAATAACTTTTGATACTCGGTGGTTTCAGCACATAGCTTCACCAACACATAATCTGGCTCTCGTGTACACATGGTGAACTCTTGATATCACCCATGTGACCTAGCCATCAAATTCTATAGTGTAACACCCCCACGCCCGAGACCGTCGCCGGAGTCGAGCTTGAGGTGTTACCGAACATAATTTATCATTTAAACAACTTTACATCATTTATTTTGATTTTCGGAATAAGTAGTTTTTCTGCGTCATGGTCGCTAAAAAAATCATATCTCGAGTTACGAAACTTGAAATCAAGATCCGTAAATTTTACCTGAATCTAGACTCACATATCTATCTACTAATTTTTTTCTAAAATTTTTGGTTGGGCCAATTGGTACAGTTTATTAGTTAAATTTACCCCTGTTTCAGGACTTGATTGCACTGACCTCTACTTACTACGAACCACTTTTCTCCCTGTACAAAATTTATATAACTATATCGTTTATTTCTATCAAAATTAGATTCAATAAGGATTCTGAGCACATAAATTACACCTCCTAATTATGTTTTACAATTTATAGTGAATTTTCAAAGTTGGAACAGGGGATCCAGAAATCGCTCTGGCCCTGTTTCACTAAAACTCAAATATCTTATAACATATAACTCCTTTATCTATTTCTCTTTTTCCATTTGAAAGTAGACACAATAAGCTTCAATTTCATAGTTAATTCTTCACCTAATTCGTTTTCTACTATTTTTGGTGATTTTTCAAACTCACATCGTTGTTGCTGTAGTGTTCTATTTTATGGCAAGTTTCATCTTTTTATGAATTCTCATGAACTATATAATATATTAAACTCACAAGGCATCCAACATTATCTAGGCTAGCCATACCAATGACTAATCATTATCAAGCATTTCCTCAACCAAACCACAACCATATCACAAGATTATTTACACAAAACAAGTATATTGCTATACATGCCATACATCAAAACATACAAACCAATATACCAATTCTTCCTCGGATAGTGTGAGCGTTTCTTCGACCTTCCCGATATCCAAGTTGGCTCGCTAAAAACTACAATGAATGTAAAGGAGGGAGTAAGCATAAATGCTTAGTAAGTTCACATGCAAATTACAAGTAACATAACAAAGCAATTATATCAACAACAATAGCATGATATCACCAAGATACAAACCACATTTCTAGCTATCGTGTATCATCTTACCACCTTATTTCTGTTGTATCAAGTTTCAACCCGAGGGTTAAGTACATACCTGTCCAAATTGTCCATTTCACAACACTTACCAAAATATCATTTTCATCTTGAGTATTCTTCCATTTCGCTAGAATTTTACCCGTTGAACACATCGAAATATAACTTGGATACACGGATCATTTGCACATAAGTGCCATATATGTAATCAATCAATCATGTAACCCGCCCATAAGCGAACTCGGACTCAACTCAACGAGCTCGGATGCCTAGTTACACCTCACGAACTCGGACTCAACTCAACGAGTTCGGACATTTGCATCCATAAGTGAACTCAGACTCAACTCAACGAGCTCGGATGCCCAACCATCCTAGTGACATGTCACTTGTATCCTAATCTATTCCCAAGGTTCAAACGGGATTTTCCTCAGTCACACATTTCCCAGTCGTTCTCCTCGGAATATTGGAACCAATACGTTGCTTGCATCTCATACTTATCAATTTAATCACATACTTTTCATACCAATACATAATATTTCACAAAGTATAATATTCATAATAACAAGTATCATATCGTATAAATAGCATTAAATCACTTAAAATAGCAATCATGTTACATTATTTACACATGAACTTACCTCGGTACAAAATATAGCAATTTTGCGATTTAGTCCAAAATCGTTTCTTTTCCTCGATCAAGGTTGATTCCACGTCTTTCTTGATCTAAAATAACACATTTAGCTTATTTAATACTCACATTATCAAAATAGTCCTAAATTCAAATTTTGGCAAAATTACAATTTTGCCCCTAAACTTTTGCATATTTACACTTTTGCCCCAAAGTTCGAAAATTAAATTTTATCACAAATTCTTATGTTTTAGGACATGCTGATCATTTATTTACCATTAGCAAGCTCAAATTCCCACCAAAACACATACTTATGAACAATATGTACTTTTACCGATTAAGCCGTTTTACTCGTTTTTACTTAAAACCGAGTAGCACAAGTTGTCTAACATAATTTAAAACCTCATATTCTACCATAAAACATCAAAATACACAAATTTCACCTATGGGTATTTTTCCAAATATGAACCCTAACTTAAATTATTGCTAACATAAGCTTTATCGAGTTACTGGGACTACGAAAACGTAAAGAACATTAAAAATGGGGCTTGAAATCACTTACTATGAAGCTTGGAAGCTTGAAACAAACCCTAGCTATGGAGAACCCTTGAAATTTCGTGGTAATGAAGAAGATGACCAATTTTGTGTTATTTTTCCCTTTTTATTTCATGTTAATATCCAAATGACCAAAATGCCCCTCCTTACTAAACTTTCAAAAATTCCATCCATGTCCAAATTTTTTCCATGAACTTAAAATTGGTCAAATTGCTATTTAAGACCTCCTAATTAATATTCCAAAGCAATTTCATACTAGAAACTTCTAGAATGCAAGTTTTGCAACTTATTCGATTTAGTCCCTAATTTCAAATTAAGCACTTTACGCTTAGAATTTCTTCACGAAATTTTCACACCATCATAAAATCATATCATAAACATCAAAATAATTATAAAATAATTATTTCTACCTTGGATTTGTGGTCACGAAACCACTATTCTGATTAGGCCCTAATTTGGGATATTATAACTCTCCCCCCCTTTTAAGGATTTTCGTCCTCGAAAATCTTACCGGTAAACAAGTGTGGGTATTGTTTCCTTATAGTTTCCTCGGGTTCCCATGTAGCCTCTTCTATTCCATGCTTTTGCCACAACACTTTCACAAGAGCAATATTTTTGTTTCTTAGTTGTTTGACCTCTCGAGCTAAAACTTTAATCGGTTCTTCTTCGTAGGTCATATCTGGTTGTAATTCAATTTCTATCGGTGAAACCAGTGAAGGATCCGAACGATACCGACGTAGCATAGATACATAGAACACATCATGAATTTTCTCCAACTCAGATGGTAATGCTAACCGATAAGCTACCGGTCCAACTCTTTCAATTATTTCATACGGCCCAATAAAACGCGGACTTAATTTACCTTTCCGTCCAAATCTGAGGAATTTCTTCCACGGAGACACCTTTAAAAATACCTTATCACCAACTTGAAACTCAATTTCTTTTCGTTTGAAATCTGCATAAGATTTCTGTCTATCCGAAGCAGCTTTCAAACAATTTCAAATTACCTTCACTTTTTCTTCGGTTTCTTTTATTAGATCAACCCCATAGATCTGATTTTCCTTGAGTTCGGTCCAATACAAAGGCGTCCGACACTTACGACCATACAATGCTTCATAAGGTGCCATTTTCAAACTCGTTTGATAACTGTTATTGTAAGCAAATTCCACCAACGGTAAATATCTTTCCCAACTTCTTTGAAATTCTAATACACAACATCGAAGCATGTCTTCAAGAATCTGAATTACCCTTTCTGATTGCCCATCAGTTTGTGGATGAAAAGCAGTACTGAAATTTAACCTTGTACCTAACGCTTCTTGCAACTTTTGCCAAAACCGCAAAGTAAATCTCAGATTTCTGCTGAAATGATTGACAATGGTATTCCATATAGTCTAACAATTTCTCTAACATACAATTCAGCTAACTTGTTAAGAGAATAATCCGTACGTACTGGAATGAAATGAGCTAATTTAGTCAATCTGTCAACTATTACCCAGATGGCATCTTTCTTTCCTGGAGTCAACGGCAACCCTGAAACAAAATCCATAGTAATCCGATCCCATTTCCATTCAGGAACCATAATAGGCTGAAGTAATCCTGAAGGCACTTGGTGTTCCACTTTCACCTGTTGACAAATTAAGCATTTCGATACAAATTCTGATATATCCCTTTTCATTCCATTCCACCAGTACATTTTCTTCAAATCATTATACATTTTCGTACTGCCTGGATGAATCGACAAATAACCACCATGTGCTTCCTGCAAAATCTTTTGAATTAACTCCTCATTCTTCGGTACACAAATCCGATCTTTAAACATCAAGCAACCATCAGGACTGATTCTGAAATCTGACTCTGTATCAACCTCACATTGCTTTGTTTTTTGGCTTGTAAGTCTTCATCGCTTTTCTGAGCTTCACAAATCTCTTGTAAAAACATCGGTCTTACTTTTAGCTCGGCTAGAATGGAACCATCATCTGACATTTCCAACTGAGTGTTCATAACTCTCAAAGCAAACAACAGTTTTCTACTCAAAGCATCAGCAACTACATTTGCTTTTCCTGGATGATAGTCAATCACAAGCTCGTAATCTTTTAATAACTCCAACCATCTTCGCTGTCTCAAATTCAAGTCCTTTTGGGACATCAAGTATTTAAGACTCTTGTGGTTGGTATATACTCAACACTTTTCACCATATAGATAATGTCGCCAAATCTTCAAAGCAAACACCACTGTAGCCAATTCCAAATCATGAGTCGGATAATTCCTCTCGTGAGGTTTTAACTGCCTCGAAGCATAAGCCACAACCTTTGCTTCTTGCATCAGTACACATCCCAAACCATTTAGAGAAGCATCACTATATACCACAAATTCTTTACCTGACTCGGGCTGCACTAACACTGGTGCCTCTGTTAATAACTTTTTCAATTCTTCAAAACTTTATTGACATTCTTCCGTCCACTCAAATTTAACATCCTTGCGAAGTAATCTAGTCATAGGAGCAGCAATTATAGAAAATCCATTTACAAATCGTTGATAATATCCAGCTAGTCCCAAGAAACTCCTAACCTCAGTTACATTCTTCAGTGGCTTCCAATCAACAATAGCTGAAATTTTACTGGGATCAACCCGTATACCATCACCCGAAACAATATGACCCAAAAATCCAACTTCCCGAAGCCAAAATTCACTTTTACTAAACTTGGCATATAACTGCTTGTCTCGCAAAGTTTGCAAAACTATCCTCAAGTGCTCAGCATGCTTTGTCTCATCTTTTGAATAAATCAAGATATCATCTATAAATACCACAACAAACTTGTCCAATTCATCAAATCCATAAACACGGCAGGAGCATTTGTTAATCCAAACGGCATAACTAAAAATTCATAATGACCATGCCTTGTCCTAAAAGCAGTTTTAGGCATATCTGACTCTTTTACCCGCAGCTGATAGTACCCAGATCTCAAATCAATCTTTGAAAACCATGTTGCTCCTTTCAGCTGATCAAACAAATCATCAATTCTCGGCAACGGATACTTGTTCTTAATTGTCACTTTGTTTAATTGTCGATAGTCTACACACAATCTCATCGAACCATCCTTCTTTTTCACAAACAATACCGGAGCACCCCAAGGCGAAAAACTCGGTCTCACAAAGCCTTTGTCGGTCAATTCTTGGAACTGCGACTTTAATTCTTTCAACTCTGTTGGTGCCATTCTGTACGGAGCAATCGAGATCGAAGCTGTTCCCGGCATCAAATCAATACCAAACTCTACTTCTCTAACTGGAGGCAAACCCGGCAATTCTTCTGGAAATACATCCGTAAACTCACATACAATCGGCACTGATTCCACTTTCTTTTCAATTTCCTTTGTATTCAACACATACGCTAAATAAGCTTCATAACCCTTTCTCAAATATCTCTGAGCCGACATTGAAGAAATCACACTAGACAATGCCTCTGATTTATCTGATTCGACCCGCAGAGTTTCACTATTTTCACACTTTAATTCAATAACTTTCTGTTTACAATTTACTATAGCATCATGCAATGTCAACCAATCAATACCCAAAATAACATCAAACTCATCAAACGGCAACAACATCAAGTCGGCCGGAAAGTAATAACCCCGAATCATTAAAGGACAGTTCTTGTATACTTTATCAACTATAACACATTGGCCTAACGGGTTTGACGCTTTAATCATAAATTCTGTATTCTCAATAGGTATATTCATTCTAGATACTAATTTCATACACACATATGAATGAGTAGAACCGGGGTCAATCAAAGCAGTAACATTAACATCATAGAGAGAAAATATACCAGTAATCACATTGGGTGAGGAAGCATCTTCACGCGCTTTAATGGTATAAGTTCTAGCTGGAGCCTTTCCTTCAGATTTAACTGTTGAATCTCTGGCTACATTCTTGCTGCTTGCTTCACTCCCAGCTTTTCTTGGATACCTTCCTCTTGAATCTGCACCACCAGCTTTTGTACTCTGAAATTTTTCTTTTTCAATCCTCTCTGGGCAGTCTCTAATAAAATGATCCGGAGAACCACATCGGAAACATTCATTTGCTCTGCACAGACAAAAATAATTTCTACCACACCGCTGGCACTCGGGTTTAACAAATCTCGAGTTCCCTACACTAGCTGCCGAAGTAGTCTGGGACTTAGGACCCACATTTTGCTTCCTAAAATTCCCATATGATTGTCCAGCTGAAACTTGGGAACGAGGATTCATATTTCTTGATTTTCCGGGTTGCTGTGAGGGTGCATTACTCATTGGTCTTTTCTTCCAATTTCGTGTCTCAGATTCTACCTTTTTCTTCTCTTTAAGTAGTTCTTCAGCCTTACAAGCTCGATCGACAAGTACCACCACTTCCTTTAGTTCTAGAATCCCTACAAATACCTTGATGTCTTCATTAAGCCCATCTTCAAATCGTCTGCACATCTTGGCCTCTGTAGGAACATATTTTCTGGCATACTTACTCAGTCGAATAAACTCTCTTTCATATTCTGTAACGGTCATGTTACCTTGTTTCAACTCAAGAAATTCCTTGCGCTTCTGATCAATAAATCTTACACTGATGTATTTCTTCCGAAACTCTTCTTGAAAGAATTCCCAAGTTACCCTCTCTTTCGGTACCACAGAAATCAGTGTCTTCCACCAATTATAAGCTGAATCTCTCAACAAAGATATAGCACATTTCAAGCATTCCTCAGGTGTGCAAGACAGTTCATCAAATACCCAGATAGAATTCTCAAGCCAGAACTCTGCTTTCTCGGCATCATCATCTACATTAGCTTTGAATTCTTCGGCCCCTAGCTTACGGATTTTATCAACTGGAGTTCTTTGGAATTTCATCATACCCACATCTTGAGGCATTGGAGGTACAGGTTGAGGAATTGGAGGAGGTGGTGGAGGTTGTACATTCGGGTTCGTACGAACGAACTCAGTATACCAAGCACTCATCATCTGGAGAAAGGCTTCTCGACCCCTTTCCCCTCCTCCTTGACTAATAGTGAGAGGTGGATTTTCAGTCGGCACCGCCCCTTCAGCTGGAGCTGGTGCATTACTTTCTACATCATCGGCCACGGTTGGATTGGGATCCATTTACTATAAAAAAAATCATTTAAAAGGTCAGAAGTCGTCACACTATCACAATATACATATATGGCATGTATAGCAAAATCCGTGCATAAAATACGTTAGTCCAAGAACCGACTAAACCTGCTCTGATACCACCAAATGTAACACCCCCACGCCCGAGACCGTCGTCGGAGTCGAGCTTGAGGTGTTACCGAACATAATTTATCATTTAAACAACTTTACATCATTTATTTTGATTTTCGGAATAAGCAGTTTTTCTGCGTCATGGTCGCTAAAAAATCATATCTCGAGTTAAGAAAATTAAAATCAAGATCCGTAAATTTTACCTAAATCTAGACTCACATATATATCTACTAATTTTTTTCTAAAATTTTTGGTTAGGCCAATTGGTACAGTTTATTAGTTAAATTTACCCCTATTTTAGGACTTGACTGCACTGACCTCTACTTACTTCGAACCACTTTTCTCCTTGTACAAAATTCATATAACTATACCGTTTATTTCTATCAAAATTATATTCAATAAGGATTCTGAGCATATAAATTACACCTCATAATTATTTTTTTACAATTTATAGTGAATTTTCAAAGTTGGAACAGGGGATCCAGAAATCGCTCTGGCCCTGTTTCACTAAAACTCAAATATCTTATAACATATAACTCCTTTACCTATTTCTCTTTGTCCATTTGAAAGCAGACACAATAAGCTTCAATTTCATAGTTAATTCTTCACCTAATTCGTTTTCTACTATTTTTGGTGATTTTTCAAACTCACGTCGTTGTTGTTGTAGTGTTCTGTTTTATGGCAAGTTTCATCTTCTTATGAATTCTCATGAACTATATAATATATTAAACTCACAAGGCATCCAACATTATCTAGGCTAGCCATACCAATGACTAATCATTATCAAGCATTTCCTCAACCAAACCACAACCATATCACAAGATTATTTACACAAAACAAGTATATTGCTATACATGCCATACATTAAAACATACAAACCAATATACCAATTCTTCCTCGGATAGTGTGAGCGTTTCTTCGACCTTCCCGATATCCAAGTTGGCTCGCTAAAAACTACAGTGAATGTAAAGGAGGGAGTAAGCATAAATGCTTAGTAAGTTCACATGCAAATTACAAGTAACATAACAAAGCAATTATATCAACAACAATAGCATGATATCACCAAGATACAAACCACATTTCTAGCTATCGTGTATCATCTTACCACCTTATTTCTGTTGTATCAAGTTTCAACCCGAGGGTTAAGTACATACCTGTCCAAATTGTCCATTTCACAACACTTACCAAAATATCATTTTCATCTTGAGTATTCTTCCATCCCGCTAGAATTTTACCCGTTGAACACATCGGAATATAACTCGGATACACGGATCATTTGCACATAAGTGCCACATATGTAATCAATCAATCATGTAACCCGCCCATAAGCGAACTCGGACTCAACTCAACGAGCTCGGGCGTTCGCATCCATAAGTGAACTCGGACTCAACTCAACGAGCTCGGATGCCTAGTTACACCTCACGAACTCAGACTCAACTCAACAAGTTCGGACATTTGCATCCATAAGTGAACTCGGACTCAACTCAACGAGCTCGGATGCCCAACCATCCTAGTGACATGTCACTTTTATCCTAATCTATTCCCAAGGTTCAAACGAGATTTTCCTTAGTCACACATTTCCCAGTCGTTCTCCTCGGAATATTGGAACCAATACGTTGCTTGCATCTCATACTTATCAATTTAATCACATACTTTTCATACCAATACATAATATTTCACAAAGTATAATATTCATAATAACAAGTATCATATCGTATAAATAGCATTAAATCACTTAAAATAGCAATCATGTTACATTATTTACACATGAACTTACCTCGGTACAAAATATAGCAATTTTGCGATTTAGTCCAAAATCTTTTCTTTTCCTCGATCAAGGTTGATTCCACGTCTTTCTTGATCTAAAATAACACATTTAGCTTATTTAATACTCACATTATCAAAATAGTCCTAAATTCAAATTTTGGCAAAATTACAATTTTGCCCCTAAACTTTTGCATATTTACACTTTTGCCCCAAAGTTCGGAAATTAAATTTTATCACAAATTCTTATGTTTTATGACATGCTGATCATTTATTTACCATTAGCAAGCTGAAATTCCCACCAAAACACATACTTATGAACAATATGTACTTTTACCGATTAAGCCGTTTTACTCGTTTTTACTTAAAACCGAGTAGCGCAGGTTGTCTAACATAATTTAAAACCTCATATTCTATCATAAAACATCAAAATACACAAATTTCACCTATGGGTATTTTTCCAAATATGAACCCTAACTTAAATTATTGCTAACATAAGCTTTATCGAGTTACCGGGACTACGAAAACGTAAAGAGCATTAAAAACGGGGCTTGAAATCACTTACTATGAAGCTTGGAAGCTTAAAACAAACCCTAGCTATGGAGAACCCTTGAAATTTCGTGGTAATGAAGAAGATGACCAATTTTGTGTTATTTTTCCCTTTTTATTTCATGTTAATATCCAAATGACCAAAATGCCCCTCCTTACTAAACTTTCAAAAATTCCATCCATGTCCAAATTTTTTCCATGAACTTAAAATTGGTCAAATTGCTATTTAAGACCTCCTAATTAATATTCCAAAGCAATTTCATACTAGAAACTTCTAGAATGCAAGTTTTGCAACTTATTCGATTTAGTCCCTAATTTCAAATTAAGCACTTTACGCTTAGAATTTCTTCACGAAATTTTCACACCATCATAAAATCATATTATAAACATCAAAATAATTATAAAATAATTATTTCTACCTTGGATTTGTGGTCACAAAACCACTATTCTGATTAGGCCCTAATTCGGGATATTACATGTAGCGCTCGTGTCTACATGGTGTCCAACACTTGGAACCACACATGCGACCTAGCTACTTAGTCCCGTAGCTCTCGTGTCCACATGGTGTCCAACACTCAGAATCACACATGAGACCTAGCTACATATAATATAGCTCTCATGTTTACATGATGTACCCTCAGTACCATGCATGTGACCTAGCTATCTTTAATCCGTAGCTCTCGTGTACACATGGTATACACCCAGTATTACACATGTGACCTAGCTACATATGAAATTATCATCTCGTAGCTCTCTTGTTCACATGGTATACACACAGTATTACACATACGACCTAGCTACCACATAGTATCTCGTAGCTCTCTTGTACACATGGTGTCCTACCCTTGGAACCACACATGTGACCTAGCTACACATTATCCGTATCTTTCGTTTTTCCGAAGGTTCAATTGGGAACTCCACTTTCCATAAATTTCCAACTCATAAATGTTACCAATAATGCTTCATAATATGTATTTAAAATATTATGACACAAATGAAAATAATGAATTATTTACATACAAACTTACCTCGGTCCAAAATATTAAATTATTGCACTTTAGTCCGAAACCTTTTTCCTTCTCTCGTTTTAAGTTCGAATCACGTTTTTCCCAATTATTATGCTTGGAAAGCTTGAACAAACCCTAGCCATGGAACACATGAGAGGTTCGGCCTTACCATGAAGAAGATGATAGCATTTTTGCCCTATTTTTCCCATTTTATTCTTTTATTTACCTAATGACCAAAATGCCCATTCATTAAAAACCCTTGGTATTTTGTCCACCCAAGGGTATTTTTGTTCAAACCAAGTTATAATGGCCTAATTGCCATTTAAGGACCTCCACTTTAAAAACCCATTCCAATCAAGTACCTTTATGAATTAGAACACACATTTTTCACCTTTGACAATTTAGTCCTAATTGCCAAATTAGACACTCAATCGATAAAATTTCTTAACAAAAACTTCACACAATAATTCTATCACCCTATAAACTTTAAAACTTAATCGCAATAAATTTTTCTACTTTAGATTTGTGGTTTTCGAAACAACTATTCTATTTAGGCCTTAATTCGGGCTATTACAACTGGTATACGTACTAGACCAGCACCCGGTCATCACTTAATGTTCCTAGTGACATGTCACTTATATCCTATTTTATTCCTAATGTTCAACCGGGAGATCACTTTCACACTTATCACTTATCGAAACTTTGACGATTATGCCACATATCATCACTCACACATTTTATACAACATTAGAACATCAAAACATAGAAAAATGATGCATTATTTACTTACAAACTTACCTCGATACCAAAAATGGCAAAAAAGGACCTAACCGTCGAATACTCGTTTTTCCCTCGTTCTAGCTCCGAACCTCATTTTCCATGATCTATAATATCACATTTAGCTCACTTATTAGTCACATTATTCAATGTAACCTAAAAATCATATTATGGAAAAATTAAATTTTTGCCCCTAAAGTTTGACATATTTACACTTTTGCCCCTAAGCTCGTAAAATGAAAATTTTTCAATTTCTTTAACGTACAAGCCTAGCCGAACCATTTTCATAACTATAACAGCCTAAAATTTCCACTAAATCTCACTTTTATGACATATTTTATAACTTTTACAAATAAGTCATTTTGGAAGTTTTTGCTGAAAATCACTTAGTAAAAGTCGTTTCTCTAACCATAAACATGCATAATCTACCATTAACCATCATAATACACAAATTTCTAACATGGTTCAAACCCTAGAGCTTCATCATATCTTAATTAAATGGTAGAAATATGTAGATCATGTTACAAGGATTTTAAAAAATGTGAAAATCATTAGAAACGAGGCAAGAACAGACTTACTATGGAGCTTGGAAGCTTGAACAAAACCCTAGACATGGTTTCCATGGTATATTTGACTAAGGGAGGTAGGAGATGGACAAAATTTTGGCTATTTTGGCTTTTTAATTTTTTAATTACTAAATGACCAAAATGCCCCTAACTTAAAAATATTCTATTTCACCTATTTCATGTCCATTTTTGTCCAAAAATTTATCCAATGGTCTAATTACCAACTAAAGACCTCAAATTTAAAATTTCATAGCAATTAGACACCTTTAGCTTCTAGAACTCAAGTTTTGCACTTTTCACGATTTAGTCCTTTTAACTAAATTGAGTGCCCAAACGTCAAAATTTTCAAATGAAATTTTCACGAAATCATTTCGTGATATTGTAAACCATAAAAATATAACAAAAATAAATTTTCTTACGTCGAATTTGTGGTCCCAAAACCACTGTTTCGAGTAGGCCCAAAATTGGGTTGTTGCACATGTAAATTGAAAAGAAAATTTTAAAAATATATACGCTAAACTATAATTTAAAAAAAAAAAACTCTAAAATGATATATTTTATGCCTTCAACAAGTAAATTATCAATCAAATTTATCATACCACTAATATTGTTTTTATTTTATTTTGTTTTCAAAGAGTTTTCAAATATATATGGTATTTATGTTCTTTAACTTGGAATTCAATCATATTGTAAATAATATTTCAATATGGTCGATTTAATTTTTTTAATTTAACTCAAACAAATTTATTCGACTCGACTCTATCCGAAAAAAATTAAATCAAGTTAGGATGATAAAATACAACTCATCAATTCGACTAACTTGAAAATTTTCAATCGATTTAATTCAATCGAAAGCTCACCCCTAATAAAACTTAGATCATTGTATAAGGTAATATGATCAAACATAAAATCTTCGTATAAGTCTTTGCTTAACTGATATCAAGTGATCAACTCCATAAAATTATTGCATAAAATCCTCAAAGTGATGTTATAAATAAAAATGAAGAAGAAAATTTTTTTGATCAAAAGTATGCCAATAATATGACAAGTTATACAATTGTCTAGTTGCAAAGTGAGTTGCAACTGACAGTGCAACTAGAACATGCAATTAGCGCCATCATTTTTCTCCTTTGGCATTTTTGATAAAAAATATAACAATAATCTAAAGCAAGATAAAGATGATTTTCAAAATGATACTCTCCCTTAATCCAACTAATCATTAATGAAAATAAACTATAAGATCAATCATTAATGCAACAAAAATCAAAGCATTAAAAGAAAAACATAACATTTAAACTCTAATATAAGTATCTAAGCATCCAAGCTAAGTACAGATAAAAAAATTCAACAAATCATTGATAAAATATTCATCAACTAGAAAACCAACCAACAAAACATCATACCAAATCATCGACACTCCCTAACTCTAATATTACTCCCCTTTTTTTTTTTTTTTGGTTCCGAATTTCAAAAGCTCGGATAGGCTTTATGAGCTAGAAAATCAGCTTTGTAGCAAATTTAATGTGTTTATTAAAGAGCCTAATATGATTCTCCAAATAATGTAGTTGTTTTTCAATGCAAGCCATACCTATACCAAGATGATTAACCTGGCCTACTCAACATTAGTTTTATTGGCAATTAAACCTAGTTGCAATTGATACAACATCTTGCAATTGGTCATCATTTGCTTCAGAGTCTTTTTCATCAAGATCTGAACCCACTCAATTTAGGTTGTGTGGCTTAAGAACTTTTTTTTTTTTTTTTTTTTTTGCACTAAGTCTTTATTTGTTGCAACAAGATTTGGTAACTTAATGAGAGAAACAATAGTATATGCCTTTTTTCTTGGTTTTTGCATGCTTAACAATGTCATCAAGGATTAGTTTATGAAGATCAAATAGAATGAAATATGCAACCTTGTATAATAGAGCAACCATCCATTTGCTGATACACTTGATTTGTTTGATAGCCAATTCTTAGTTGTAATAGCTTGTATAGCAACATAATTCGGTTCTAGTTATGATGTTATGAAATATTGACCTTAAGGTCAGGTGGTTCTAATATTATTAGCAAGTTTAGTAGCAAAATGATCATAGTTAAAGACCAATTTATGATTATCTTCTCTTGTATGGTGCAAAAATTTGTTGATGACAAGAGGGCTAAAGGTGAAAGAATGCCCATACACATAAGCTTGCATAAAATGCTTGTCGTTTTTATTAGTGATTGTCTTTTGAAGAATAGCATAGAATTCAAGCACCATGTTCTTGACATAAGACTTCACATAGGCTACTGAACATATATGATCATTCCCCTCCAAAAAGACTTCAATATCGTGTTCAATAAAAAATAATTCCTTCTTTTAAAAAACCTAATTCCTAGATATTCTATTTATCAATGAAACATTTTTGATCCATGAGCTTTGTTTTTTTTTTCTTATAAACAGGACTAAGAAATCTAAGTTTCTCAAGCTCTAGAACAAGTCTTTCAGCTTCAGTAGTTTCCTTGAGAATGTTAGGAACACTAGCTACTTTGAGTTTCTTGTTCCTATTTTTTTTTGTAAAACTTGGAACATTAGGTCTCTTGGATCTGTGTTTCACCACATGTGATGCCAAATTAACTAGAGCCACATTATCATCATCATTATCATCATCATCATCATCATCAATAGTAAGCACTTTCCTTTTTATTTTATCTCTTTCTTAGGAACCTCAAGAATGAACAGTTCCTTTCCTTTACCTTTGCCTTTCTTCTTGGTATATTCTAACTCAATAGCTTTGGTGACTATAGCCCTAGTTCTTTAAGTTGCAAGCAAAAGTGTAACTAAGGTCACAACTACCTTAGGTTCCTCTGAGTTTGTATCAATATCAACAATCCCTTGGTATTAAATCTTAGTCATCTTCCAAATAGATTCTGAAACACCTAAGTCTATCTTAATGGTTGTTGCTGAGTTATTACACCAACTAGTTTATCAAAGGCTGTATCTTGATTATGCTAGGGTCTTTCTTCAATTAAACAGTTTATCTCTTCAATAGTCTTTCGATCTTTCTCTCTTAATTCCCCCACAACATCAATGCAATCTTATCATTTTCCTCTACAAACTCAAAAATAAAAGTATTTTCATATGCAAAGTAGCAAGTTAGACTAACAAAATCATCTAACATATGTTCTTGAGGTATTGTGACGTTACCTTTTGTTATACCATCTTGATCAACTGCAATTGGTGGCAAAACTGGTGGTTATTCTTCAGTAATATTGTCTTGAGTCACAACCTTGGGAATTATAAAGGAGGTTTCTTCACTACTCTCTTTAAAATTCCTATTTAAAAATCAGAGTTTGAAAAATTTTCCAAAACAAGAACTTGGTTGAGTTATCTAAAGTAATAAACACTTAATCAAAATTGTACCTTTTGATTCGTCTAGGATGAATGCTTTGACCAAGTAGCCTTCTCCACTATCCTCAAGCTCACGTTTGCTTAGTGTGGGTTCATTTTGAATCAGAAAATTTTCAACTAAATTACCATGGGATAATTTCATAATTTCTCTAAACTTTTAAGTCACATTGTAAATAAAAATATCTCTAGAACTTTTCTGAAATAATTTCTTTAGAGAATTTTCTCTCTACAACTTTCTCTTGAATTCAAATGTGTGAAAAATAATTACCCATGACTTTCTTTATATAGGGAGAGTTTAGAGAGTTCAATTATTATTAAACTTAATCACTTTAATATTAAATCTTATTTAATTAATAGAATATTTATCTACAAGATAAATATTAAAATTATTAAAATAATATCATTTTTAGAATAGTTAATTTGAAATCAAATTATCCAGTAAAAACTCAATAGGAGTTTAATTCTTCCACTATTCAACCACTGAAAAACCACTGTTGCTGACATCCGTCAGCCATCGAAATGCCACCATCACAGTCACTGGCATCGCCATACCTGGTGGTGTCATCGCAGGCACGACACCCCACGGTACCATGAGCCAATCCGGTTGCTGTCGATTCGGTCCGGTCCAACCACCGGTTGGATTATCAACCCAATTTTATATATTAGGCCCGATTTGACTAGTTTTGGGTCTCAGTCTTGGTTTTTTGTTCCCGGGCCTAATTTTTTTATCTCAGGTAAGATTTTCAAGTTCAATTACCCATTGGACCAATTGTCTAACTTGAAAATTAATTTCTAAAAATATCATAATATTTTAATTAATTCGATTAATTTAATTTTACTTGATCAAACTTAATTTTCCCAAAAATCACTAAGATTTTCCAAATTAAATTTTCAAGAAAATTTTTTGATCAGATTTTCTAATTGAACAGTTCTCATGACTGCCTAATTTAATTCCACATCGAATAAATCGACTTAATTAAATTATTTTCAAAGTCATAGAATTTTCTTTTGATTCAAATGCAGTCCGATCGAGTTTTTGTTAAGTTAGCGATGGGACCAATCGGACATATACAATTAGGCTTTAGTAATTGCAAGTATGTCTAGAAGCATTGTTCTGATAATTCAAATTACTTAATCATGGAGTCAATCCACAAGAAGTACCATGATTGAAAACTCCTTATTATATACTCTATACGAAAGCAATTCATCCAACTGCTTTATCCAATGACCTCTTCATGTGTGTGTTACCCTCATATGATATCCTTGATTCCTTTGAGTTAATCCATTCAATCAATACAATATTATTTTATCTTGTTATCACCATTGTCTCTTCTTAATGATTAATATGATCATTGTTAACTAATGGCTGTGATAAATTGCTCATTCGAGAATAAGCAATTCGTGGCCACGTTCCATATCTATCAATCCACATAATACTAATGAGAGGACATCGTTAATACTTTAATCGAGCTATGAATTCCATTATTGCTAGTAAAGTCATGCTATACACAAGTCATGTGCCCAACAGACCACTATGGGCTCGATCATCTTTAGAGCATAAGCCTCCACTTATATCAATGAACATGAGTTACATACGCATGGACTAACTTAGGATTTAGGTAAACCACACAATGAATGTCATAAGTGAATTTATTCACAAACGAGTTTAGAATTAATTCATCTTAGGTCTAGTCCAATGTATCATTCTTCCAATGAATACATCTATGTAGTCTACTCGTGGAGTTAACTACTCCAACAGCCAAGACTAGCCATCTCCTCAGTTGGAATTGTAGACAACATAATAATCCTTCTAAGTATTTGAATCAAATGCTCACTTTGATTCTTTCATGGGATTACGAACTTGTTTAGATTATCTACTGAAGTAGTTATCTTTCTTGTAATGTAAACTTAGACGATCAATGAGCTAATATTTGCTTGTCACAATTTCGTTTTGTCACAAATTCACTATGCATCCAAAATATGAAAGATAAAAACACAAAAGCATAATAGTTAAATGTGAAATTAACTTTTTTTTATTTATTCATAGTTCAAATACATAGAAAACAATTACATATTTACTATAATATAGACACATTCCCTAATATCATCCATAAGAACTTCACACAACAACTTCCAACAACTATATAATCAACTTTAGCTATTGATAATGAAATCAGGGATTGCTCTTCTTGTCACACATATTGACAACCCAATCAACATCACTAATCCTAACTAGATTCATGATCATATCCTTTGAAATCCAAATTCTAATGTTCAAATTACCATTAATGTATTGAATGATCCTTATCAAAACTTTTAATAGTGACTCTTTAGGATTTGATTAGTGCCTAGTAGAAATCTCGACAATAAAACATAGGTTTGATCTACTTGCAGTTAGGTAAGTGGGCTACCAATTATATTGAGGTAGTTGTTAGGGTCAATTGCAACTCCCCTGCACATAAGCACAGTTCTTCTGAAATTGTTATTAGAGTCTTTGATGAACGATAAATTATACATATTTTTACCTCATGTTTAGCCTTTATTTTGGATGAATTATTATCAAATTAGTGAGAATTGGTGCTCTTAATCTTTCTTTTTCATATCTTATACTCAGGAGAGCATAGGGAAGAGAAAAAAATGAAAAATGGACCAAAAACGGAGAAAATGGGCTAAAATATGTAATCAACACGGCCCAAGGAGTCACCACACAGCCGTGGCACACGGCCGTGCCACACAAAGACTACATGGTCCAGCCCCCGACAAGCACGGCCAGGGCACACGCCGTGCCACCTAAACAGTCCCGAACATGGCCTCTTGTAGAAATCACACGGGCGTGGCACATGGGCATGTTTGAGTCGTGAGGAAGAGGAATTTCACTCGGATTTGGATACTTAGGGGCTAAGAAAGCCATTCTAAACTCTATATAAAGACCCCAAGAGGCAACTCTAAAGATATACTCTATTCCCTCAGGAAAGAGCGCCATATTTCTGCCAACACAAGGAGTGAAAGCAAGGGATTACTCCAAGGGAAGCCGATTGATTCATCCCAGAAGCCAGAATTACGAGTAGGTGATGATACAGTCACCATACGAGCTCACAACTCAATTAAAACTACAGACGAGAATAGAGACTTGAGTTCCTGTAAAACCACTGAACTCACCACACAAACTTCTGTGTAAGACGCACTCCATATAAAGACAACGCAAACAATGGCAAATTCACTTACAAGAGATGAACTAGAAAAGTGAATGCTCTGGATCGAGGAACTAGATGAGTGGCTGAACTTTCACAAAAAACCCAAAACATGCCACACCAAAATAGAGCATCACTAAGACGACCCTCAGGGATAAACAGATCAACTCAAGGTGGGAGATAAGGTAATTTTAAAGGAAGACGATCCTCGAATCTCAAATTCAAAAGAACATACAAGTGATACACCCTTCTTCACGGTAATGAAAGTCTTCCCATACGGCATAATTGAAGTAACTCACCCAACCCACGGTACTTTCAAGGTAAACGGCCATCAGTTTAAATTTTATAAAGATGAGAATTCTATAGACTACAAGGAGGAGCTTCAGCTCCACGAAATCCCTTTGTGATACATCTAGGTAGAGTCGAGCTTAGACTCTAAATAATCGCTTCTCAGGAGGCAACCCGAGCACTAACTTAGTAATTTTTCATCTATTTTGATTTTAGTATTTTTCATGCATCAACTAACCCTTTTTAATGTAGAGATTTAGGACCACACGGCCAGTCCCACGGGCGTGCCCCAGGCCGTGTGAACACTTCAAACAGAGACACGGTCGTGTACCAAGGCCGTGTACAAATAGAGAAAAAATTTTCCTAAAACACAAGCCACCGATATCTTGCCACGGCAGTGCGATATGGCTATGGCAACCTTTGAACTTCAACACAGGCTACCAACAACACCCCACGGCCGTGCGACATGGCCGTGGCAACCCTACAGTATAAACACGGGCTTACACAAATCCCCACGCCCGTGTCCCCAGCCCATGGAAGACACTGTCAAATTTTACACGGCCGTGGACCATATCACACGACCGTGTGAAACACGAACATGATCGCACACGACCGTGTATCCTATCACACGACCGTGTGAGTAATGAAGAACCGATCTCCTACGGCCGTGTAAAACATTTCCACGGGCGTGTACTGCGAACCAGACGCGTCAAAACCCCCGGATTTTGAAAGACACGAGCAAAACACGAATCACACGGGCGTGTGACATGCCCGTGTGACGCAAAAACTATAAATAGGGGACACTATTCATTTCCTTCCTCACTCACAACCCTCAAATCCTCCTCCCCCAACTACCATAAGCACCGCCACAGCCCTCAAAATACCACCACCCTCGAAATCAGCCGACCCACGCCCGTGCAAACCTAACCTACGACCGTGCAACCTTTTACTCGGTTCTTTTTTCTCATTTTTCTCATTTATTTTTAATTTTATTTCATTTTCTTTTCTATTTAGTTAAATTTTACTTTATTCTAAATTGTTAATTCAAGCATGGAACTAGGAAAATTAGGATGAATAATCTAGAATAGTATAGAATATATTAGGATTGCATGCCATTTAAATTCATTTTTGTTTGCCACTTAAATTCATATTTGCATACCATTTTTCTCCTATTTTTAGTATATATACATACCCATATTTCTTCATTTTGTTACAAGTTTCAAAATGATTAACTTTTACTATTCAGGTTAATCCTCATTTTTTATTTTATTAGGAACATTATCATCGTAATTTTAATTACTACCTATCTTTATTTAGGACTATTGCTTGTTATTTTATTTCAGATACTATGTCTTCATCACGCGGTCAGAAAACTACTATTCCCGTCTCCAAGAAACGTAAGGGGCCAGGGAGTCCATCATCAAAGCCCACCTCCGAGGTTCGAGACCTATTCATCACATTTTCTCAAGCTTCGCAGGAGGAACACTATCAACTACTCCGAGCCCACCCTATATCCACGGGCCGCTGCATAGATTGGGCCGACCTTGAGCAGATACATTTAGTGGACGACGTCTGGGCCCTACTCATGACCGAGCCATGGGAGCAGTTCTTCCAGATTATCGATCCCGCCTACTTAGAACTCACTTTAGAGTTCTGCTCTACATTCCATCTACAGACCGTGATGACCAGATTTGATGATCCAGGGACAGTCCAGTTCCGTCTGGGAGGATTCATGCGACACCTCAGCGTGCCAGAGTTCGGCACAGCACTTGGGCTCTACACAGAGCAATTTATGATGGACGAGGACTTCCCCAACCTTTCTCGTCGCATCCACATCCGGCCCATCGACTGTTGGAACGAAATCGCCCCGGGACGTCAGACATATAACCCCAGTGTCATTAAGGCGACCGCCCTCGTTCCCTCTCTGAGGTACATTCATATTCTCCTTGCTCACACTTTTACAGGTCGACGAGAGAGCACAGGCATCGTAAACACTCACGACATCTACTTCCTGTGGTGCATGGCGAACGGACACGTCATCGACTTAGCATACTTCATAGCGCACGCCATGCAGCATCAGACAGAGAGGCACCACAGAGGCATCTTATCTATGGGGCCCTCCATCACGCGTCTAGCTCGTCACTTCGGGTTCCTCAACACCGCAGCCCAGACATCCTCTTACACTTTGATCGGTCAGATGTCTCCCCAAGGCATCGCGACGATGTTAAACATGAGGATGATTGAGCGGAGGCCAGGAGGGACCCCCTTCAGTTCCGACTTGTTCAGGAGGGTGAGGAGCCAGAGGACATTCCTGACGATGTCCCACCACCGAAGGAGGATGCACCCACCGAGCCACCACCCCATCGCCGCCCATCTCATGCAGCAGCCGCCCACGTTGACTTATCTGAGCGCTTTTCACACTTTGAGCAGCAATGCTTTCGGCGCCTCGATTATATCGACGCCACCTTAGAGCAGATATGCCAGCACCTCCGTATCACTCCACCGTCGCGTGATCCATCTGAGGATTAGAGTCCTCTTAATTTTATTTTTTCTTTCCTTTATTTTATTTTATTCTAACTTTTGAATACTGATTTTTTTCCTTCTAACTTTATTTTCCTTTTTTAGTTTATTTTTATTTTCTTTCATTTCATCTTTTTAATTATTTGAATATTAGTATTTTTAGTATTTTGTTTTATTTTATTTTATTGCTTTTCCTAACGGCCATCCCCTAACAAGTGATTTCCATTGCTCCAAATTCCCCACGACTAATAAATACTTTTACAGTTTCAAAGGAGCTTTACAGCTCAAATCTCTACGAAAAAGGGAACACATTGCCACAACCGCCAACTCTTCCAACCTCTGCCTCACTAATCCTTTCAAAGCAGGGAGTTTCATACCTCCTCCTATCTTATGATCTTGTGCTTTTATTGCTACTAATGCTATCTTTGTACATTGAGGGCAATGTACATCTTAAGTGTGGGGGGGAAATCTATTTTCAGTCTTTACACTCTCTTTGAAATCCCTGAACTTTTTCTAACATTTTGCATTGTTCTCAAAACTGCATTATCTTTAATCTCCTATTAAGGATATATTCTGATCGATTTATGATTTTTATTGATATGTGAGAATTAAGACATAGGTGCCTGTACTCCGATTATTCAAACTTTAAAACATTAGGGAATCAAGCATGATAAGTTGAAATTTTTGAGAACCCTAATTTTTTTCATAAGCTCTTTTCCTTAATTCTAAGTGTTATCTTGAGATTTGAAATTCACAGGATTGACATCAAAAGCCATAATTCTGGTGAGATTTTTGAGCCTTTTGAGCATACATTCTTTCGTGCTCACTTTTATTATTACTTTGAGTGAGTCAATATTGATTTGTTATTCTAGAACTTGCTTTGATTATACATGTCGAGACCACATCATTAATTTGATATACCGAGATGATAAGGCACCTAGGATTTAACCTACTTACTCCACAAAAGCCTACCTCCATAAATTAACCCCTAGTGAACCCCATTGAGCCTAACAACCTTTTCTTTAACTTACCTCTAATATTAACCTATAACCTATTTTTTTGAATTCCATTCAATTACTTTAATCCCTATTTTTGTTGAGATTTGAGTTGAACTTATTATCTAGCTTTATTCTCTTTTCCATATTGTAAAATTGTAAAATCTCAACTTAATGTATTATACTTTAATTATAAAAAAACGTATGTATTAATTCAGTTGTAATATGTAATAATTCAAATGGTTTTTGCATATTTCTATTTTAAGGCTACCAAGGCGGAAATGATGTTATCATAAGAATTAGCCCGAAGAATATGTTCCAGTGGTAGAGATTTTTCTAGCTAGATAATTTTTCAGTTCAATCTCGATTCTAACCGTCTTTTGTAGCCTGTGACAACACCCCTAACCAAACCTCATTACAACCATTGAAAGACCTTTTGATCGATGTATCATGTCAATCTATAGTGGTGGAGATATGATTTTCTAGCAAGCCTATGGTAATAACTTTTCAGGTTGACTAGAGAGTGCTTAATTTTTGAACCCTAAACACTTCGAATGGATAGAGTGAATCTTTAGTGAGGATGTCAACTTCTGTTAATTAAGATTAAGAGATAATTACTTAAGAGAAGGGAGAAAACTTATGTTTCAATGATAAAATTCTCAGCTTAGAGTGATTGAATCTTTAATGTTCTTCTGATTGAATTATCATTATATGAATACCTGTAAATTAATTTGAAACATTAATGATAAAGATTGTAAATTGAGAGGAATGTTTCTTATTCAGGGATTGAGATTTTGCTTGAGGACAAGCAAAGGCTTAAGTGTAGGGGTATTTGATAAACGATAAATTATACATATTTTTACCTCATGCTTAGCCTTTATTTTGGATGAATTATTATCAAATTAGTGAGAATTGGTGCTCTTAATCTTTCTTTTTCATATCTTATACTCAGGAGAGCATAGGGAAGAGAAAAGAACAGAAAATGGACTGAAAACGGAGAAAATGGGCCAAAATGGGCCCAGTTGCTCTATGCCTTGACGGAGGGTTTAGCATAAATTAGAGATCTCTACGGATCAAGTCAAGTGAATAAATCGTCTAGCTCAAGAACCAATAACAAGTGAAGTCTAGGTGGATTCTCCCTTAAGTATTGCTCATATCAATCAGCTTTTCCCTAAAGTTTTCCCTAATTTACTTTTTGTGCACTTTAGTTAGTTTTAGAATTAGTTCCAATCAATCCTCTTTTATTTTTAAGCTAGATAATAGAAAGGAAGTAAGTATTAGTACTTTTGGTTCCCTTAGGTACGATAACTCGGTCTTGTCGCTAAACTATACTACTGTTCGATAGGTGCGCTTGCCTTTAAGATCGTGATATTAGTTAGTTTTGGTGTGATCAGTTTTTATAAATTTTATTACTTAATATCGCGAGTCGTATCAGTCTTTATTGGCTTATATCCTTCTATCCATAATTTTTTTCATCAAATTATGTGCATGCTTTTTTTTTGTGATGTAAATAATTCATCTTTGAGTTGTTTGATATGAAATTGTAACACCCCAAACCTGGCCCAGACGTTATGGCCAAATCTGGCATGTCACATTATAGTGCTTTTCGAAAACATGAACTTTGTTAATAAAGACTTGTTTGAAAGTAAGAAAAACCCTTTGTGGTTATATAAAAACTTTGGTATATTAAGTTTCTTGTTATTATGCAAAGTACTAGTTAAAACGTTAGTCTTATTAAATTGCCATTATTTTATTAAACTGATTTAATTGCGGAAGCTTTTCAAGGCTTTGAAGGTTAAATCGAGTGTCTTTGAAAACAACTGTTATTTTGAAAACTCGTCTTCACCTAAACTAGCAATTTAAAGTAAACCAGCAGATGCCCAATTAAAATTTAAAACCATAAAAAGGCCTTAGTACAACATAAAAACCCAAAACAAAAATTTAGATAGAAGTATAATCATGCATAGAATAACTATGGTCGTGTGGCCACCTCCGAATCCCTTGTAACACCAAATCGTCTAAAGCTGGGGAGTACCTATATAGTTAAAAAAAGAAGAGTGAGTTTACAAGAAACTCAGTGTGTAATCCACTGTCGAACGGTCAGAATACAATATGCAGTAATAGCCTAGGCCTGAGCCCATTACAGTAACAGTGTGGCCTTAACCCACTACAGTAAAAGTGTCAGTGCAGTAATGCAACAGTGAAACCCACCCCAATCCAACCAGACACACCACTCCGTATAACCAGTCATGCCATGTGGGGATAAAATCGACCCACCCAGCCAGACACACCAATATTAGCACAAGTTGTGGCACTAATCAGTATCACAGCAAAGCTGCCAGTAACAGTATCGCATCAAAGCTGCTAGTAAACAATATAAAAGGCTAAGAGCCAACAGTACAGTATACTTCCTCCATAAACAGTATCCTAACCCCATGCAATATGATATGTCATAACCTCATACGTGAATGCAGAATGTCATGCTCAGAAAGACAGTCAAACCATAGCACAAATCAGTCATTTACCCTCAAGGGGTAACATAGTCATTTTACCCTATAGGGGTATTTTGGTTATTTTACTTGTCTTGAGGTCTAGGTACTCTATCAACCCATCAGAAGGTCTACATTCACCTCGAGCGACTCGTGTAACCTTAACGGTCATAATAGTGTAAATGGCCCAAGACCCATTATGCGGCCCAAGTGGGCCCACAAGCCCGTGTGGCCCATCAAGCCCAAAAATTACCACTGCCATGCGAACTACATAGCCCGGTCTAGTATTTACCATATATTGAGGAATTTATCCGTGTGGAGCCCACAAGCCCATTGGGCCCACACGACCCATTTCGACTCAACGTGGCCCAGAATGGCCCAAACCCATGAGAACGCTCATGGCGGCCTCTACAGTCTAGCACTCATGTTTCGTGGGCTCAGTTCACCATAGGAGCAGTCGTACACCCATGTGGCCTCAATCACCGTATTTTTAGAGGTGGTGAGATTACACACCTGATTGCGAGATCGAGTGAACAGTCCACCACGCCCAAGCCTACATTCATTCAAGGTTTACCTTCAGTTATCCAAATGTTAGAGTTCACAATACCTAAATCCAAAACGTCATTCACTAATCACCTTGAACTAACGAAAATAACTTATTGCCCTTAGATCGCTAACTAGAGATCAATCTCACGTCCTTGCCGATTATCTGCTTAAGCAATGAAACTTATTAGATTGGATCGTTTACCAAAAATAAGACTCAAAACCCCCAACACTTACAAACCAGAGAACATTCGGCAAAACCCCCAACACTTACAAACCAGAGAACATTCGGCCAACCAAGCCAACTTAGCCCCAAATATTAGATTGAATGCCGAAAGAAGGATCCTGAACCACTTGAGAAACCCTTCACTCTAAAATCAACCAATAGATACGGAAGGATAATGGAACAGTCGGCCGGTTGTCAGAGAGTAGTTAGGGGATACAGTATTTAGCTTCGTACCTAAAGAAAAGGGTGATAAAAGAAAAGATTTGAAAAGAATTGAGAAGGGAACAATAGTTCAGGAAAGATAGAAGATGTGTATTCGGCCTAGCAAAGCAAACAAAAAGGAGATAATAAAAATGAGAATACCTGAAAGGCCTATAATGCATTTGGCTAGAATTGGAAAAGAATGGGAAGTAAAGATTCAGTCACACAAGAAGCAAAATGCAAAGAAGAAATAATATTAAGAACAAGAGGGGAACAAAAAAAATCGTTTCAGGAGAAGGCACTTGAAAAGGAGCAGCAAAGTAAAGAGCCAACACAAAACTACCCAAATGGTCATTAGTGAATTCGGCTACAATTGCAAAAAGAGAAAAAAATAAGTTGCACAAGAAGTTGGCTAACAATTATTGACCAAAAAGGGACCTTGGTTCAACAATGAAAAAAAAAACAAAAAGAGAAAAAAACCTAAAAGCACCTAACCTACAATCGGCCTTCAAAAACAAACAAAACCAAAATCAAACAAATGAGTGAAAGAGGCACTCTTTAGCTGAATTCCTATGCTGCTAACCTCCCCATTCAGCACCATGTTACCACCCTTCAAACTTCTCTTTTTCCTCCACAAATCTCTCCACTATCCTCTCATTGATTTTCTCCACAATCCTCTCCTTGATTTCCTCCACATATCACTCCCTGACCAAGTCAAACTTCACTCAACAGAGTTTCAATCAACCACTACTTCTTACATGACAAGAGTAGCAAAATAAATACTCTTTTACATTGCCATGACTTGAACCTTAGACCTCCAGCAATTACTACACGCCACTTACCCATTGAGTACTAGGCTTTCTATGTTACATTTCAACTACAATTATTTATATAGCCTACAAGCTAATGTCCAGATTCACTCAAAAGAAAAACCAAGAAGTTTTGCAAAAGCCAAGACTTGAACCCAGGCTTCTCTAACACTCCCAAACACACCCAAACCACTTTAGCCATTAAAGCAAACATGCAATTTGTGTCACAACCATAAAATAAAAAAAAAATTTAAATTTTTGGGGTGTTACAAAAATCCCAAAAAGCAGGACAATTCTCCCACGATGCTTATTGAACCAGATTGTATCGTTTTGATAAATGTTTCCTTGGCTTGTTGAGAAGATAAGCCAAAGATGATATCATTCATGAAGCACACCTTTCTACATCTTTATGAATAATGTCTTGTCCATGTTTCCCTTTATGTAACCTTGCTCAAACATGAAATTAGAGAACCTTTCATACCATGCTCTTGGGCCTGCTTCAGACAATACAGTGCCTCAGTGAGTTTGTAAACATGAGTTGGATACCTAAGGTCTTTAAATCCTTTAGGTTTCTCAACAAGCACCTTTTTATTGATGAAGACATTTAGGAACGCACTTTTTACATCCATTTAAAATAGTTTAATGTCCAAGTACGATGCAACTACCAATAGAAGTCAAATAGTTTTCACGTGAGCTTCAAGGGTGAAGGTCTTATAAAGTTCAATAACTTTCACCTAAGTGTAGGCTTGTGTAACACCCTACACCTAACTCGAAAGATGATCAGATGCAAAGTACCACATCCATTGCTGAAATAACCGAGAATAAACATATGTATATACATAAATTTCTAAGGTTCCAAGTATAAACCCAACCAGTAAGGAATCAAACAATTAAAAGATAATAAAAATGTTAAACAGACTTATTTGGGATTACATTTTATAATCTGAAGTCAAAGATGGTAAACTATGGAGCTAGGTTATATATCTTAGGTTAAACTACCAAATTCAGGGTCATGTCTTGAGAGTTGCCTCCCTTGTTTCACATTTTAGCTTTGAAATTTGAAGTCTTGAGACTAGGGCTATGTTTTAAGACCATGGTGTTTATGTCTATAGACAATTTAACCTAGATGTAGCACTCTACACCAAACTCAGAAGATGAACGAATGCAAAGCGCCACATTTGCTGTTGAAGTAGATCAAAATGAACATATGCACATACAAAAGTTTCCAAAGTTCCAAGCATAAACCTAATCATTGAAGAATCAAATAATTAAAAGACATTATAAATGTTAAATGAACTCATTTGAGCCCATATTCAATAATTCAAGGTCAAAAGTGGTAAACCATAGAGCCAAGTTATGAATTTTGGGTCAAACTATCAAATTTTATGGCTATGTCATGAGACAATCAAGCCATGTCTGGAGACATGCCTCCTCTATTTTGAATTTTAGCTTTAAAGTTTAAAGTCTTGAAAAATTGGGACTATGTCTTGAAACCATGACATTTATGCCTCGAAACACTATAACCATGTCTCTAGACATTTCACTCAATGCCTTAACCCATAGATTTGTTGTTTTATGTCTCAAGATAATAGAACCATATCTCAAGACAAGGCACCTCATGTATCAAGGCATGCATATGGAAATACATGTTTAAGCACAAAGTGTTCTTGAGGTCTCAAGACATGTTCTTAGTGTTTCGAGACATATGCCTAGAAATGTAGAAAATGAACATTTCAAGTCATGCAATGCTCTAAAATGCACCTAAACTAGTCTAACATGCAATCAAAGTCATAGTAACATATTTGACATAACAAAACAAATATAAAACATCTAAATTCAACAATAAAGCCTCAACCAATCAAAATATAAATAGGTAAGTAAAATTTCAAGCATAAAACAAATTAACTACCATATGAACTTTCAAATTAAAAGCATTTACCACAACCAAACTACTATAATGTCATGATACCCCAATAAACATTAAAAGAGCAATGAACAACAAGTCTTAACAATAACATTCCAACACTACTAAAATATAAAGAGACATTACAAATTAGGCAACTAAGATTCCTTAGAGCTAAAGCCAACACTCGAACTGGATCAAATCAATAGAGGCCTACACATGGAACAAACATCTCTATGCAGAGCATTCATAAGCTCAGTGGTGCTTAAAATTTCCCAAAGTACTTAATTTGATACATAATATAATAGCATACTAAAATTTAATTCAACAACAACATAAAATCATTATGTCCTATATTCAAATCACAACATTATCATGCTTTCCTCAATTATTTACAACAACGAACCATTTTCTCATCATTTACAAAGATCAGTTCTCATAGTTACTACAACATATTTTGCTCATACACAACTTTCAATCATAGCATTGTTATCATTAAATTCTAGCCCTTATTAGTCAAGTATGAACACATTGTATGAATACATGGATAACCTGAACACACCAAATTCCACATGAGTGTCAAAACATAAGTAAACTCTATTGCGTGTAATAACACGACTTCCAACCTAACGTACCATGTAAGTGTATCACACTATAAACACCCTTCAAACACACCAAAAAGTGTGAAATCCAACAAGAAAACCCTCCCAACACATCAACTGCCAGGCAAGTTAAGCCAACTCGACACTAAATACAAGAAAAGTAATCTTATTATCGTATGACATGATAACTATACCCAAACACGATCCAATATTGCATACTTCCATAGAAAAATTAATCATTTTATCTCAATATAACACATAAAGTAGATAAAGAACTATTTAGCACAAATCAAAACTATTACATTTTTGAAAATTTCTCTTTTCCTTTAGCCTTTTGACCGCCTCTCTTTGTCCTCGCGAATGAAGAGAAATATGAATCAACAATGGAACTAAAACAAATATAAATATTGCAACTTTATTGCAAGTGTGAAAATGAGATATGATTAATGGAAAGTGACTATGATCAAATAAATTATATAGGAAACGTGATATGGTAACCGTGTTCGTAACTATATGATTCTGGTACATATGAATTATCTTTGAAACTCATAAATGTAAAGTGGTTATGTATTGAAAAATGATATGTGAAACATGTTACCATGAATGAAAGAAAGGTACACAGATGAATATATGATATACGTGTTTGCTATATGGCTTTGTGGCCTCATGACTCAAACATGGGAAATACGAAATAAAAAATGGTTTTGAGATACGCTGTTTTAAACTGTAAATGGATATGAAATGGATATTAAGACGGTGATATTATGATGCATGGTTTTATATCTATAAATCGGTTAGCGAAACAATGACATGGTTTAGTTGGTTACGTAATGAATATGTGCAAGTTTGATTTATATAATTGAGCTAACTGTTATTATTCGAATTTTAAAGCATAGTTATATGTTATTGAAATAAAATAAGTGAAGCTTTTTAATGAGGTTATGTGAATTTAAAAGTACAATGGATGTACATGTGATTGAGATTGTTTAAATTCAGCTTAGTGTTATGGAATTATAATTATCATTGAAATGATTTATTTGCTTATGGCTTACTAAGCTTTCAAAGCTTATTCTGTGTATTTTTCCTATGTTATAGAGCTTCAGAGATTTGCTCAAGTTGGAAGTCTGGAAGATGTCTTCACACTATCCAGTTTTTGTTGTGGTAATAAGTGTTTTGAAATTTGGTTAATTATGTGGCATGTATAGGCTAGTTTCGATACGATTCATTTTGTTTGGTACACATATAAGCCATGCGAAAATGGCTTGTTTATTATGTCAAATTAGTTTAGTACTTTGATTAAATGATGGTTACACATGTTGAGGAATCAACCAAAGTATATTATAAGTCTGAACTATGCTTAATATGTTGTTGTGGTTTTGATGTTTTGGATAATTCAAGTAGTAATGTTCATGTGCCGAGTAGGGTTAGATAAAGATGATGCATATTCAATTATGTATGTTTTTATAAGATTCATTAATGAGATCTTTGATTGATTTAAGAGTTTAAGGAAATGATTACTTATGATTGATATGAATAGGTATGTATTTCCGGTAATGCCTCATAACCGTTCCGGCGACGGATTTGGGTTAGGGGTGTTACAAAACGAGTCATTTATTTCAGCTTCATCCAGTTCTTTGCGATGTGGATTCTCAATCCTGGAAAGGTGATCTGCTGCTAAGTTTCCGGCTCCCTTTTTGTCTTGTATTTCCAAATCAAATTCCTGCAATAATAAAATCCATCTTATTAGTCGAGGCTTTGCATCGGACTTAGTTAAAAGGTAACGAAGAGCAGAATGATCAGTGTAAATGATGACTTTAGACAATATTAGATATGGTCAAAATTTGTCAAACGCAAAGACCACAGCTATCAATTCTTTTTCTGTGGTAGTGTAGTTCTCTTGTGCTGCTATTAGAGTTTTGCTAGCATAGTAGATTGGCTGAAAATGCTTGTCCCTTCGCTGTCCTAGAACTGCACCTACTGTAAAATCACTTACATCACACATTAGCTCAAAAGGTAAATTCCAATCAGGTGCAATTATAATTAGAGCATTAGTGAGTTTCTCTTTGAGAGTGTTAAATGCCTCTAAACATTCCTGATCAAAATTGAAGGGTATGTCTTTTTCTAGTAATTTCGCTAACGGCTTAGCGATTTTGGAAAAGTCTTTAATGAATCTTCTATAAAAACCAGCATGTTCTAAAAAACTTCTAATTGCTTTGACTGAACTAGGGGGAGGTAGTTTTTCAATGGTTTCAACTTTTACTTTATCTATTTCTATCCCTTTACTAGAAATTTTGTGTCCTAGCACAATACCTTTTTGTATCACAAAATAGCATTTTTCCCAATTGAGAACAAGATTTGTTTCTTCACATCTTATCAAGAGTCGTTCTAAATTTTTGAGGCAAAGTTGGAAAGAGTTACTGAATATCGAGAAGTTATCCATAAATACCTCCATAATATCCTCCATGAGTTCGTTAAAAATTGCTAACATGCAACACTGAAAGGTAGCATAGGCATTACATAATCCAAAAGGCATTTTACGATAAGCAAACGTACTGTATAGAAATGTGAATGTCATTTTATCTTGATCTTCAAGAGCTATCGGGATTTGAAAATAGCCAGAAAGTCCATCCAAAAAGTAGTAGTACATATGTCCTGATAGTCGTTCTAGCATTTGATTGATGAAGAGTAAGGGGAAGTGATCCTTTCTGGTGGCTTCGTTCAATTTCCTGTAGTCAATACAAACTCTCCAACCTGTGACAGTTCTTGTAGGGATTAATTCATTCTTTTCATTGGCAACAATAGTCATGCCACCTTTCTTAGGAACAACCTGCACAGGACTCACCCAAGCACTGTCAGAAATAGGGTAAATAATTTCTATATCTAGAAGTTTAATTACCTCAATTTTGACCACTTGTTGGGGTTCAGTCTTCTTTGAGCTTGCACACATTGTTTATATTTATCTTCCATCAAAATCTTGTGGGTGCAAAAAGAAGGACTGATTCCTTTGATGTCAGAAATTTTCCAAGCTATAGATCTTTTATGTTTTCTTAACACTTGAATAATTCATCCTTCTCTTTGGGTTGCAAGTTTGAAGCAATAATGACTGGTAATGTAGAATTGTCTCCTAAAAATGCATATTCTAAGTGTTTGGGTAATTGTTTGAGATCTAATTTGGGAGGTTCGTCAATAGAAGGTTTTTGTCTTAGTTCATCTTTAATCTCAATGCCCTCAGAATCTATTTGTCTTAGGGAGGGTTCGTTGGAGTTTAACTTAGTTTTTACCTTTTTCATCTCAGTGGTAACTTCGTCTTCTCCCCCACTTTGAACGAGACACAGTTCTAACGTGTCTTTAAGAGTTATTTCCTAAAAAGAGTCTTTAACGGAATGATCAATGGAATCAATAAAATAACAGAAATCATCTTGTTCCCTATAAAATGACATGGCATCATAAATTTTAAACACAATTTCTTCATCCCCTACCCTAAGCACAAGTTTTCCATCTCCCACATCAATAACAGCCCTGGCAATAGCTAAAAATGGTCGTCCTAGAATTAAAGGTACCTCAACATCCTTATCCATGTCTAAAACAACAAAGTCAATAGGAAATATGAATTTATCCACCTTAACTAATATATCCTCAATTATACCCCTAAGATATTTAACAGACCTATCGGCTAATTGAATACTCATCCTAGTGGGTTTTGGTTCCCCTAGACCTAGTTGCTTGAACATTTTATAGGACATTAAATTAATGCTGGCACCTAAATCTGCTAATGCCTTTTCAATATTTAAATCACCAATCAGACAGGGAATAGCAAAACTTCTTGGATCTTTCAATTTGGTTGGTAGTTTATTCTGGAGGATTGCTGAACACTCTTCATTAAGTTTCACTGTGGACAGCTCTTCAAACTTCCTTTTGTTTGTTAGAAGTTCTTTAAAAAATTTTGCATATGTGGGCATCTGTGAAATAGCTTCAACAAAAGGTAAGTTAATATGCAATTGTTTAAAAAATTCAAGAAATTTACCGAATTGAGCGTCCATGCGGTCTTTCTTCAATTTTACTAGGTATGGGATGGGTGGTTTGTGTTCCTTGAGTACCGGTGGGGCGTTTTCTTTGGGCTCGGCTTCCTCAATGTTTTCTTTGTCAAGTTCTTATACTACCTTCTTTTCAGGTTCGGCTAACGTTTTCCCATTTCTTAGTGTAACTACTTTAACGTGCTCCTTAGATTTAATCTCTATGTTGCTTGGTGATCCACCTTGTGGTCTTTCAAAGATTAGCTTGCTGGTTTTTAAGTGCTGTCTCGTTGTTCTGGAAATGGGTTTCTAACACAGAGATAAACTTTGTGAGCATCTCCTCAAGGTTCGGCTTTTTCTCTTATTGGTACGGTGGTTGCTGAAATTCCGAATGAGGTGGTGGTCTCTGGTTTCCTTGGTTACCTTGTCCTCTCCATGAAAAATTAGGGTGATTTCTCCAACCTGCATTGTAAGTGTTACTATAAGGGTTATTTTTAGATCTAGGATTATTACCAATATAGTTGGCTTGCTCCTTTTCCATGCCATATCCATAGGTGGGGTACTCAGAATTGCTCATGTCACACTGCATCACTGGGTGTACCTGCGTAGAACCAACTAAATCGTCAATCTTTTTATTTAAGAGTTCTACCTGATTAGAAAGCATGGTGACCGTATCAACATTAAAAACCCCTGCAGCTTTGTGGCTTTCTTCTCATGACTTGCCACTGATAGTTGTTCAGTGACATCTCCTCTATAAACTTGTAAGCTGCTTCTGGCATTTTGTTATTGATTGTTCTACCGGCGGCTACATCGATCATTTGTCTCGTAGAAGGGTTCAAACCATTGTGAAAGGTTTGAACTTGTAACCATAAGGGTAACCCATGGTGAGGGCACCTTCTCAATAAATCCTTGTATCTCTCCCAAGCATCATAAAGTGTTTCTAAATCCATCTGCACAAAAGAATAGATATCATTCCTTAATTTAGCCGTTTTAGCCGATGAAAAATATTTAAGTAAAAATTTTTCGGTTATTTGTTCCCATGTAGTGATAGATCCTCGTGGTAAAGAATTTAGCCACTGTTTAGCTTTATTCCTCAAGGAAAATGGGAATAGCCGAAGATGAATGGCATCATCAGACACGCCATTTATTTTAAACGTGTCGCAGAATTCCAAAAAGTTGGCTAAATGAGCATTAGGATCTTTATCCTGCAAACCATCAAACTGAACAAATTGTTGTATCATCTGAATAGTGTTAGGTTTTAGTTTAAAATTATTTGTAGCAATAGTAGGCCAAACAATACTAGATTCAGTACCAGCCGAATTAGGTTTAGCATAATCATACATAGTACGAGGATCAGGATTTTGCTCGACAGGATTTACGACTACTACAAGAGGTAGCTAATTATCTTGATTTGCCTTCATCTCTTCAGTAGGTTCAGGTTCTTCTTATTGTCCTTGTTCTAGATATTGCAAGCTTCTTCTTATTTCTCTAAGAGTTCTACGAACTGTGGCATCTAAATCGTTGTCAAACAATAATGGTCCTCCTGGGTTTCTTCTAGTCATAAACTAGAGACACCTGGAAGAGAAGAAAAGAAAATTTTTTAGTAAATAAAACCTAATATAGAAAGCTAAAAATAATTAAAAATAGTAATGGCTAAGGTAATAGAAATAGAGTGTTCCTAATATTTCAGTTCCCCAGCAACGGCGCCAAAAACTTGATCTCGTGATTGTGATGAAGTAATAAATTGATCGTACCTAAAAACTAACTATTATCATGATAAAAGGCAAGTTCACCTATCGAATAGTAGTATAGCTAGTGGCAAGACCGAAATATCGAATCCAAGGAACTAAAAGTACTAGTAATGACTTTCTTCCTATTATCTAGCCTAAAAATAAATGGGGTTTGGTTATAACCTATTCTAAATTAAACTAAAGAAGCGACAAAGAGTAAATTGGGAAAATTACATTGGGAAAACTAATTGATAAGAACAATACCTAAGGAAGAATCCACCTAGACTTCACTTGTTATCTAACGCTGAACTAGACGATTTCTTCATTCGACTTGACCCGTAGAGATCCCTAAATTATGTTAATATCTCTGTCGAGAATAAGAACAACTAATCCTAGGTTGATTAATTGAAATCTCTTTCTAATTAAAACCTCTAGTCTTGCATTAACTCGATCTATGGATCCCCATAATAGATTTGACTCTAATCCGGTAGATTTTCTTCGTCCTATGTCTAAGATTGCGATCAACTCCGCTTAATTGTGTTGGATCTACTTTTAAACAGGGACTTTTGCTCCTCTGACTAAGCACATTCGACTTAAATTAATATCCCGAAAATATCAATTCAAGAATTAAAAACACAATTAAGAACAAGTTAAATATTTATTATGTAGTTTAGATAACAATAACAAGATTCGTTTTAGGTTTCATCCTCCTTAGATATTTAGGGTTTTAGTTCATGTTTATAAAAAGAAACATCTCAGAGTAAAAAAAATAACAAAACATAAGAAAACCCAAAAACTCCTGAAAGGAATGAAGGGAGATCCTTTGTCTTGATGTGGACCCTGGCTTCTGAGATGGATCAATTCGCTTTCCTTCGAGTAATTCCCTACCTTTAACTCTCCGTCTTGACAAGAAGACTGTACCCTTCGTGGGAATACTGCACACCCTTATAGTTGCCTCCTAGGGTCTTTATATAGAGTTTGGAAAGTCTTTCTTAGCCCCTAAGTAGCTTTTTCCTCGTGAAATTGAACTTTCTTAGCCCGTGTGCCATGCCCGTGTGAGTCATTTGCTAGGCCGTGTTCAAGCCTGTTAATGTGGCATGGCCGTGTGGGTTGCCCGTGTGAATCGAGTCTAGGCCGTGCTCGAACCTGTTAATGTGGCACGACCATGTGACACACTCGTGTGGTGAACTTCCAGGCCATGTTGATTGCTAGCTTTGGCCCATTTTTTTCCGTTTTCAGCCCGTTTCTTGTTCTTTTCACTCCCTTAAGCTCACTTGAGTATAAAACATGAAATTAAAGGTTTAGGATCATCAAATTCCACAAATCAAGGGATAATTCATCCATAAATGCGCTAAGCATAAGGTAAAAATGTGTATAATTTACGGTTTATCAGCAGGGTAAGTCGAGCTTAGACTTTAAATAAACGCTTCTCGGGAGGCAACCCGAGCACTAACACTACTAATAGGTTTATTTTCTTCTTTTTCATGTTTAAATGCAAGTTTTTGACCCATACGGCCTAGACACACAGGCATGTCCCAGGTCGTATGCATTAATAGGAGTTCAACAGTGAGTACCATGACCTGGCGACATGGCCATGAGACCTACATAGCCTGGACAAACGGGCGTGTCCTTGGTCATGTAGAAACATGGCTTTAATTCCCCAAAAAAAGACAGAGACAGGATCTAAAATAGACCACATGGCCGTGTGACACGGTCATGTGGACCACAAGGCCTGGACACACTGGCGTGTCCTAGGCCGTGTCAAACCTGGAGCCAAATTTTATAAATTTTAAACAAGCCAGAGAGTTACACAGGCAAGGCACACAGTCGTGTTTGAGACACGGCCGAGCTACACGGACGTGTGGGAGGTCACACGAGCGTAAGAGAAGCGAAGGAGGTTCCACACGGTCATGCGACACGGCCATGTAGACCACACGACCTGGAACCACAGGCGTGTACTTGGCCGTGTGAAGACTGGGCTATATTTTCCCTCGATGAACACGGGCTTAATAAGAGCCACACGGTTGTGTGACAGAGCCATGTGACCCAACATGTGACTCACACGACCGTATAACTCTTTAAAATCCCTAGCCCCCTTTTCTTTCTTTCTTTTGTCTTCTTCGCCAAACCCCCCAAAAACCCTAGTCATCGCTCCCTTTTACCACCTCCTCCAACCACCACATGACCATTAAACCGTCTCTCTTCCTCTCTATCTCCTTTCCTTCTCCGGCCACCGTCACATTCCTCCCTCTTTTCCTCACCCAAAACCCCTTCCCTCACGCCCCACCCCTTACGCACACATCCCCTCCCTTTTTCCCCATTTTTCCCCTCACCCAACCCACTGTCGCGCCCCACGCCTTCAGCCACTACCCTACCACTGTCGATCAACCCCTTTTACCCCTCTATTTCCTTTTAAGTTATTATTATTTATTATTATTATTTATTTATTATATGTCATTATTATTCTAATTATTTTTATTATTGTTCTTTGTTTTATTTTCTTTTGTTATTTTTATTATTGATTTGTTATTTAACTATGTTTTTTTTTTTTTGCATTCATTTGCTTCTTTTTCATTTAGTTAGTTTTATTTTCAGTATGTTTTTTTTTTTTTTGCATTCATTTGCTTCTTTTTCATTTAGTTAGTTTTATTTTCAGTATATGATATTATTACTTAGCATCGTTATTAGTATTATTATTCCTATTCTGATTATACTTTTTATTATCTTTCCATTATTTATTATCATATCGTTTTCTCTTTTCTAGTTTTTGAATTATTTGGTATTAATACATATTATGTTAGGACTAGATTTGTAACACCCCCAACCCGTATCTGTCGCCTGACTAGGGTTAAGAGGCATTACCTATCGAAACACAACATTATACAATCATTTCACATACATTCTCATATATCATCATATTACATTCAATCATAATGACAAAGTCCCTTATATAGGTCTACGAGACCTTAAACATGCTTTACAGAGGGTTCGGGAATAAACTGATCCCGTATGAATATTCCTGAAACTTTAAAATTTTTCTAAGTAACAGAGGTCACATGTCCGTGTGAATAGGCTGTGTGCCTCACGCTGCTTTAGACACGCCCGTGTGTCTAGACCGTGGGAAAACAAAGCATACATACTGACTTATCCACATGGCCAAAGATCCCGTGTGCCAGGCCATGTGAAATTTAGGGGGTATACTAACTTGCTCACACAGCCAATCACACGCCCTTGTGTCCAGCCGTGTGCCTATTTGAAATGACCTCACACGCCCGTGCCTGGGCCGTGTGCTCGCTGTGTTAAACCTGTAGGGTATACTGACTTGGCCATACATCTAGTCCCATGTTCGTGCGTGAGGCCGTGTGGAGCGCCCAGGCTCAATTTGAATTGAACCCTCGAAGGACACAGCAGAGACACATGCCCGTGCCTCTACCCATGTGGGCAAAAATAGGCCATTTACAAGGCCAATTTGCCACCCTTAAATGGTCTACACTACATGCTCAATTCAAATATCATTCACATACCATTTCCAGCCAAAATTAAACCCAAAATATACACATTCAAGGTATAACTATTTCATCCATTTCCAACCACATTTGCCTACCTAAAACATACCAAGTTCATATATATAAGTCATACCAAAACCATAAAACTCAAGCATCATTTTTACCCAATTCCAAATATACAATTTCTCACATAATTCAACTACCAAAACCATAAGAAAATATACCATTTCTCATTCATCACTTACCAACATCATTCCACCATGAAGTCTATCCATTTTCTGAATAAGGTAATCATACCAAAATGATCAAATTCATAAGGCCAACTGTATACACATCACATATACAATATTTCATTACATATCATGAACCCAAAACAATTTCGTCATCTCCCTCATTCTCAAGCCAAATCACATGGCAAGATTCACAAACAAAACATATGATATTAACTCAAGCCTATACATGCTATATAACATATTTACAAGCTTCAAAAGCACCAAATTAGCGTTTGATAGTGTGACGACAATTCTGGATGATCCCCGAGCTCGAGCTAGCTTCGATACTCTATAAAACAAAGAAAACACACACAAAGTAAGCTTTCAAAAGCTTAGTAAGCCATATACAAATAAAATCATATGAACAATCACAATGTCAATGCATCAAAGCTAAGCATAGCTAGTAACATGCATATTTACCACCTTTTCTCATGAAATTCACATATCTACTTTCAAGTTCATACTTACCTTTCCTTCGTGATACTCATATACATGTCATACATACTTGAACAAGTTGTCTCATTTACATATTCATTTTCATCTTGACTTTGCCCGTTGAACTGTTCAGAATTTTTAAGGATACCCGGAAATCATATAAAACTCTTACAACGCGATATCCCAGATATGGTCTTACATGTTATCATATATCAATGCCAATAGCCCAACTATGGTCTTACACAGAATCATATAACGATGCCAATGTCTCAGACATGGTCTTACACATAATCTCATATTGATGCCAATGTCCCAGACATGGTCTTACATGAAATCACGCCTCGGAAGTCTTAATGTCATGACATTTGTATCCTATACTATTCCTAAGGTTCGTACGTGGCTTTTAAACATTGTAACTCTGTCAATACTTTCTTGTATTCGACCATTCAACATCCAAAGCAGTTTAATATCATATAAACATATATATTACAATTCAAATACATTTTTTTGTATATGAACTTACCTAAAAAACGGGATGAATAGATCGAAGTGACTATTCAATAACTTTTGATTTCCCTCGATCTAAATCTGATTTCTTTCGTTCTTGATCTATATGAATTCAAATTTAACTTGTTTAATCACACATTCATTCAATTTAATCCATATCACACTTTAAAACACATTTACACTTTTACCCCATATATTACACATTTTTTACAAATCTCATAAAATCACAAATTACATAAAATCTCACAAGACCCATGCTTAGCTGAATTTCATGTGAGTCCCTAGCAACCCAAAACTTTCATTTATTTCACATTTCAACGCCTGAATTTTACACATTTCATAATTTAATCCCTAAAATGCATTTTTACGCAAAATCACTTTACAAAACATTTGAATCTAACATTAATCTTCCATAATTCATCATCAACCATCACAAAATATATATATTCAAAAATGGTACATCATAATATCATCATAAATTTTAGAAATTTGGGCATGGGCTAGCTAGTATATGAAGCAACGATCTCAAAAACATGAAAATCATCAAAAACGGATCAAATATCACATACCTATTTGATCATCAAAGTGCCGAATATTAAAACTCAAGAACCCTAGCCTTTTTCTTCAAATTTTCGGTTGTGACATGTGAAAGATGAACATTCTTTCACCTTTTTTTTATTAATTAACATATTATTTAACAAATTACTAAAATATCCTTTAATTTAAACATTAAAATTCCACTAACAATGTACATAATGGTCCATCCATTAATCCAACGGTCTAATATCAACATAAGGACCCCACATGTAATAAGCCATAGCAATTAGGAACTTAATAAATTAAAATGCCACTTTTGCATTTTACGAGATTTAGTCCTTTTTCTAAATTAAGCGTCGAACCGATCAAATTATCACACGAAATTTTCACACATATATAATCACGTATCGTAAACACTAAAAATAATATTAAAATATCTTACAACCTCAGATTTATGGTTCTAAAACCACTATTCCGATTAGGCTCAAACTGGGCTGTTACAAGATTTTTAATTTGATTACTTGAATTTTACCTTTTAGACTTGTGTTTGAACATTTGATAAGGTTTTATTTATTTATTTATTAGTGCATTTTTTATTTCAGGTACACTATGACACACACGTAACAAGTACAAGGTCGCCGTTCGTGCCTCAAAAAAACGAAAAGGCCTTGGAACGACCTCTTCTACGAGCGCTTCCATCGAGGTCCACTACCCCTATCTAAGATTTTTTGCGGACCCCTAAGAAGACTTATTCCAACTCCTTTGAGTGCGACCACTCAGTTCGGGCCGATGCATTGACTGGGCCGCATTGGAGCAAGTCCACCTAGCTGATCATGTACGTGCCTTCATCACCACAGCTCCGTGAGACAGATTCTTCTCCATCATCGAGCCCACTTATATAGAGCTTAATTTGGAGTTTTTCTCGACTTTTCACCTTCAACACGTAATGTCATCGCATGAGCAGGGTATCATTACCTTTAGACTCGATGGCCTAGTACGACATATGAGCGTCCTTGAGTTTGACGCAGCTTTGGGCATCTACACTGATGAGTTTATGAGGGTCGAGAACTTCCTTCACCTCCACTATCACATCCATTACTCGCCTTCTTGCTATTGAATGGATCTTATGGCAAGCACTATTCGTTATGACATGAGTCGCTCAAAGGCGACTTCTCTCCCTCCTACTTTACGGTACATTCATGCCTTATTAGCCCATACCTTCACCGATAGGAGAGAAAGCACAAGAGTCGTGAGCACTACTGACGCATACTATCTCTGGAGCATGGCAACTGGGCATATCTTTGATTTAGCCTCCTTCATTGCTCTTGCCTTCTGCCATTAGACAGATCGCCACAAGAAGGGCCCTATCTGTTTGGGTCCTTATGTGACTTGCTTCGCTCGACACTTCGGTCTCCTAGACACACCAAAATAGTCATTTACTCTCACACTAGTCGGCCAGATGTCCCCATAGGGCATCTCGAGCATGATACACATGAAGATGATAGAGCAGCGTCGTGGAGTGGATCCTCCCTAATATCGATTACTTCATTTTGACCCTCAGAATGACCTAAAGGACGTCACAGATGATGTTCCACTATATCATAAGGATCCACCTCATCCTCCTTCGAGTCACCAACCTGTTCATTTTGCTGCCTCTTTGACAGACATCTTTGAGTGTCCCACTTGCTTTGAACAGCAATGCTTCAAAGGTTTGACAGTATCGATGCGACCTTGCAGCAGATATGTCAGCATCTCCATATCTCTTCCTCGGTGCCGACGACTCACAACGCATCTGATGATGAGGACCTTTGAGTCCATTGATTTTATTTTTATTTTTATTTCCCTTTTTAGTTTTATGTTTCTCTTATTTTCTAAAACTTCTTTTGTTTTTATATTTTAAACTATATTTTATTTCTATTAATTGTTCCTAATCGAGTAATCCTTTAATCTTCTCCACCAGTTGTGTTTACTTTCTTAATCGCTTGCTCAGAATCATGCACTACATTTAGCTTTATCTATAATTCCGATTTTCACTATTCTAGAGATTTCATCCAATATTCAGGGCAGTTTCAATTCTCTCATTCTCTTATGATATTCTTACTATACTGCCTTTATTTATATTTGTACATTGAGGACAATGTACATCTTAAGTGTGGGTTATATGATTATTAAAAAATCCCTGAATTATGTCTTGTGTTTAAGTAATTTTCTCATATTACTATTAGAATAAATTTTTATCGATTTATGATTTTTATTGATGTGTTTTGGATTAAAGTCATCGGCATTTGTGTATTGATTGTTTAAATTTTAAGAAATGAGAGAATCAAGCTTGATAAGTTGATTTTTTCATAATTAATAATTTCTAGGTTGTTTCCCTAAATTGAGGTATTATCTTGAAGTTTGAAATTTACAGGATTGACATCAAAAACCATAATTTTTTGTGAGATTTTGAGTCTTTAGAGCATATATTTTTCTTGCTTACTTCTATTATTGGTTATGAGTGTGTCAATATTGATTTGTTATTCTAGAACTTGCTTCAATTATGCATGTCAAGACCATACCTTTGATTTGATACACTAAGATGATAAAGGCACTTAAGTTTAACCCACTTACCCCATAAAAAGCCTACCTACATAATTAACCATTAGTGAACCCATTTAAGCTTAAAAACACAGTTCTTGATTTACCCATTAATGTTAACTCATAACCTTTTTTTTTTTATTCATTGAGAATTTTTCCCATTTTGTTGACTTCTTTTTTGTCGAGATTTGATTTGGTTAGTTACCTAACTATGCTCTTTTGTTTTAGTTGTAAAAGTATTTCTTATGATTCTTGATAATAAAAAAACCACATATATCTATATTGATTATTACTTAGTTCTACTATGTTTGAGCTTGAACAGTTTAATTTTGAGGAGAAGTTCGTTTTATTCGTGATGAGTCATCAATTGATGTAATTATTCAGCATTAGTCTATTTTTCTAGTTTGGTAATTTATCAATTCAATCTCGATTCTAACCCTCTTTTTCAGCTTTTATCCACACCTTTAACCTAAGCCCCATTATAACCTTGTTAAAGACCTTTTGATTTGTGTATCATCTCAATTTATAGTGGTGGAGATTTGATTTTCATGCAAGCCTATGGTAATAATTCTTCATGATTGACTATTGAGTGCTTTGTTTTTGAACCTTAAACACCTTGAGTGATTGAGTGAATCTTTAGTGAGGGTGTCAATTCTTGTTGGTTTTGAATTAAAGGTAATTACTTAGATAAGGGGAAATACCTATGTTTTCATGCTTTAAAATACTCGACTTGGATTGTTTGAATCTTTAATGGTCTTTTAGTTGAATTCTCAATGTATGATTATTTGTGAGTTATTTTACAACATTATTGATAAACCATAAAAGTAACATATTTTTATCCCATGTTTGGCGTGATTTTGGATGATTTATTATGTAAATTATTGAATTTGGTGCTCCTAATCATTTAAATTCGTGTTTTTATACTTAGGTGAGCATAAGGAAGTGAAAGGAGCGAAAAACAGGCCAAAATTAGACAAAAAGAGTTGTTTTCAGAAACCACACAGCTTAGGCACTACCACACAGGCTGACCACACGCCCGTGTGAGTCACACAGGGTGGCCACACGCCCATGTGCTAGCCCGTGATGATTTCGACCCCTGTTTCCCTAACACGCAGAAAAAGCCAATTTTTAGGGTTTTTGAGCATTCTAAAGTCTATAAATACATGCCAGAAGAGGATCTAAGGGAGCACGCAGAGTAGAACGCAGAAATTACTCGAAGATCGTCGTTGGAATCAACTCAGAAGCGGATCTCCTTCAAAATTGAAGATATTTAGTCAAATTTCCTTCGAAGTTGTATTGGGTTTTTATGTCTGGTTGTTATTTAAATTCTGAGATGTTTTCCTCCCACGTTATAAACTGATTTCCCTAGATACCTATAGAAGATGAAACCTAAGATGGATCTTGTTATTTGATTTTCTGAAATTACATGATAAATACTTGTTCCTTATTCTTAATTATGTATACTTATTTCATGTTTTAATTATCTTAGGTTATTAATTCATGCTTAATGTACTTATTTCAGTAGAGAAAAAGTCCCTGTTTAAGAATAGATCTTGCATAATTGAGTTGCATGCAATCCTAGAAATAGGACGACATAAATCTACCGAATTAAAATCAAATCTAATAAGGGGATTCATAGATCGAGTTACTGCGACAATAGAAGTTTTAATTAGATAGAGATTTCAATTAATCAACCTAAACTCAATTGTTCTTATTCTCGAAAGAGATGTTAACATCATTTAGGGATTTCTACGGATCAATGCAAGTGAATAAATCGTTTAATTCAGATTCAGAATAATAAGTGAAGTCTCGGTAGGTTTTTCCCTGAGTATTATCTTTCTCTTTGGATATATTCAAGTATTTTCTCATTCGATTCTCTATCGTGTTCTTAATAATTAGTTAAATTTAAATTAAAAACATCCCCTAATTTGTCGGCTAGATAATAAAAAGATAGTAATTACTAGTACTTTTAATTCTCATATATACGATATTCCCGACTCAACATAACTATATTATTATTCGATATGTACGCTTACCTTTGTCTTGATTTTAACTAGTTTTGTGACGTCATCAGGATGTAAATTGCTCAACCATTTAATTACAAAGTGAATTACAACTTTCTAATAATAACAAATTCTTATGCGTCACCTCACGATTATTGAAGTTTCACTTTCTAATAATAAAATCATGCTCCAAATGCAAGCTTTAATCCACGAAAAATGACATCTAATAATTAGTTTTACAAGCCAGTATTTGTAATCCTTCATTTATTCCCTACACATCCACACATACATATAATAACCATAATTTGAGCACTGAGCTGTTAAGTGGAGCCTTTCTAAGCAAATTCAAGTCTATAAGCAATTGCCACTCCTATATATCCATATACACATAAACATCATCTACCTATCATGGAGTTTTCGAAGATTTAAAGCCAACTTCGAGACAGTTCACTGATCGCCTTAAGAAATAAATTATGTATCATTTTGATGGTAAATACAAACATAAGAAACAAAAGGTGAAACATCCTAGCAAGAGAAAAATAATCTTAATGCAGTTGGTATGCAAGCAGCATTTCAAACAAAGTACACATGGATATCACGATAGAATATGATTCCTTTTTATTGATCAGGATTTTTGTTCTGGATATACTTGCCCCCTAGTCCCCAACTTTAATATCATTGAAGAATGTTTGAATTGCACCATTGGACTTTAGAGGTCCTGCAGCCAAGTTTTCCTTTCCCCAAACAAATTGCCTATTATCCCCTTAAATCACTGGTTCTTAGACTGAATATTACTCTCTATCCTCTTCCTGAGGGGTTCCTTTAGACTATCCCTTTAATTGAGAAAAATAATCAGAAATAAAAGAAATGTAAATTACAGGTAAATGTAAGCTATTCAGCTGCTGTGTCGTCCGCAGATTTTTTATACTCTGGCTTAAGTTCGTAAGTTCCTTGGTTACTGCCTCTCTTATTGTACACGCAGAGCTCATTCAGTATCTCTTTAAGGAATTGCTGCAAAGAGAATAAAGCAAAAAAATTTCACACATATGAACTACCTACTAATAAATCACATCCAGACATAACTGTATAAGGTAAAAACAAGAATTGCTGAATATAAATCACCAGAAAGAGAAGTCTACAACTTCTTGGCAGTAAGTCCTTTCATTTATAAAAACAAATTGCAATTTATATATGGGTAAAATTAAAAATTGCAACAAAAAATCAAATTACCATTACAGACCATAAAATATATTCAGTTGGAAGAGGAAGAGGAAGAAGAAACACAGTTCAAACAAAGAGGTATAAACATGACAAGATGATAGAATGTAAGGTAAGAGGCTTACAGCAGGCTGATCTGTCTCTTGGACAAGTTGCTTTAAAGCCCAATTTGGTTGTCTCTCAAACAGTTTGAACATTATATCTTCCAATTCCCCGCGATCCCTTCTTGTTCTTTTCATTTCTGGTTGTTTAACAGGCGTTGTTTTCTTCTTTTCCTGCACAGGGACAATTAAAAATAAGAATTGTCCATGTATACTCCCAATTCAATATTCATGTACATTTAAGAGCAAAAAATGGCTAATATCATTCTCTAGGCACGTCTTTAAGTACCTTGGTGTTGGATGAAATCAGACCAACCATTCCAGGCATCGGCCTCATGTGCACTCCACGGTCATTATCAATAACCTTTAAAATGCATTAAGAGACATACGTAACATGTTTGCATCATAATAACTTGAAATAATACCACAGAGCCAACCCAATGTATACGCACTAACCTACCTGTATTTGTCTGTTCTTTATCATGGACTTATTTGTCCTTTCACGACAGAGCCTCCCATACTCCTCAAGGTTTTGCTCATTTGGTTTCATGTCAAATTTATACTCAACTTTTCCTTCCATTGCAACCCTACCTATAATGAAAATAACAATATATATACATTAAATAAAAGCACAAATGAAATTCTCTACCTCCCCTCCCTCAAAGGGGGAGAGAGATGAAGTAATCACAACCATAAATAGACATAATAATGCATTAGCTCCTATTGTGCAACATAGCACACCAAAGTTACGGATTGTTTATTTTCTATTAGTTATGTGCGGTAACTTCCTAGAATAGCCTCTAAGCATGTTCCCCCACCCTTTCTTGCATCAGTGAATGGTGATACACTAGCATCATACATTCTAGAAAAAGCTGCACTCCTCGAAAAAGCTTCAACTTAAAACTGATCAAATTTTCTTCATGATACACAATTGATTTCAACATGCTCATTGAAAACAACTCCAAAAAGATTCTAAAACCATATTTTGACATTTAGAAAGAGTTCATGTTACATACGTGAATTTAGGATTGATAGTTCAGCTCATCAAAGGGAGATTGAAACCTTAGGACTTGTTAGAGAGACTCACATTTCTTAGGGGTTTTTGATAGTTCTTGCCTATGTTTTATTCATCATCCCTTTAAACAGAGATGACAAGAATTAAAGAAAGTATATCAAACTAATTAAAGTTCTATCAATCACAAATTCTACTTTAAGAGTCCTAAAACTACTTTTATTCTAAGAGTCCTACCTAACAACTTCTCCTAAGAGTTCTACCTAACTTCTAAGTGTCCACAACGATAATCATGTTCTAATACCCCACAATAGTGTGGCGTAGCTAAGCATAAAAATCGCTACCTTATTGAAACAACTGCACAATACTTATTCAGAACAAAATACCTCGTCGTTTTTTAAGGGATGCAATGCATGTTATTTGATTAACCATATGCTTTCTATCTTACAAAACCAAGCACTCCATTATTTTCCTTGGTCAACCTTCTTACCCTATTTCTATCCGAGTTTTTGGTTGTACTTGTTTTCTTCATAACAATGCACCAGAAAAGATAAATTTCTTCCCAAATCTATCAACTAAGTCTTATTAGAATATTCTCGGCATCAAAAGGGAAACAAATGTTATGATCCCATTACTCGCAAATATTTTATTTCTACAGATGTAACCTTTCTTGAGGCAACTCCATATTTCTCCCCTCCATCCCTAACCAAAAAGGACATTGTTGATGCTCCCCTAGCCCCCATATTTCCATTGCTAATAATAAACCTTCCCCTAAACCTCTTCAAGCTTATTCTCGTCACTTCACTTCAAATGCTCCTAATCTTTCTTCTACATATACAAGTCAGGCAGGTGTTCCAAGTTACTCATCTTCTACGCTAACATCTTTTCCATCTATAGTAATGCCTCAAACAGAAGAAAACACTCCACCTATTACTCTCAGAAAAGGTATTCTTTCTTCTCAAAATCCTCATCCGATTTACAATTTTTTGAGTCATCACCAACTATCACCCACTTATCATGTCTTCACCTCATTTTTATCCAATGTTTCCATTTCTAAGACTGTTGGTGCAGCAAAGACTTATCCTGGATAGCAACAAGCCATGGTGGAAGAAATACATGCTCTTCATGCTAACCACACATGAGATCTTATTCTCTTACCATCGGAAAAAAATATTGTTGGATGTCGATGAGTATACAAAGTTAAAGTCAGTTCAGATGGAAAGATAGACCAACTTTCTCTCCGGTTGCCAAGATCACATTGGTTCGCCTCTTGATCTCTCTTACTGCAATGAATCATTGGACTATTCATCAGCTCAACATTAAAAATGATTTTCTACATGGAGATTTAAATGATGAAATTTATATAGAGCAACCGCCTGGATTCATTGCTCAAAGGAAGTCCAGATTAGTATGTGGATTGAGGAAATCTCTGTATGGTTTAAAGCAACCCTCAAGAGCTTGACTTGGACGGTTTAGTATAGTCATTCAACAACTTGGGATGAAAAGTAGTGAAGCAGCCACTCTATATCCTATCATCTTAACACTCATGGCAAGCGCATTTATCAGGTTGTTTATGTGGATAATATTGCTATCATAGGTAGTGATTAAGAAAGAATGGGCCAACCCAGGGAACATCTTTTCAAACACTTTCAAACTAAAGACTTGAAAAACTTGAAATATTTTCTGGGTATTGAAGTGGCACAAGCAAACACAGGCATTATTAACTCTCTAAGGATGTATGTGTTGGATATATTGGAAGAAACGGGATGCTGGATAGAAAACCTATTGATACGTCAATGGATCCTAAGTCAAGCTTATTCCAAGAGAAGGGGAGCCCCTAAAAGTAGCCAATAACGAAGGTTGATTGGGAAATTAAATTATCTTACTATCAGACATCCAGATATTTCTCCAATGAGTGGGATCAGCCAATGTCTTCAAGCTCCATGTGATAGTCATTGGAATGCAGTAATACACGTCATTTAATTCATCAAAGGTGTGCTCCTGAAAAAGGTTTGTTGTACGAAAATAAGACACAAAAATAGTTAGGTATTCGAATGCAGACTGGGCAAGATCTTCCTCAGATAGGTCTACTTCAGGATAGAGCGTCTTCATTGGAGGGATCTTAATATCATCAAAAAGATAAAAACACGATGTGGTCGAAAGGTCAAGTATAGAAGCAGTATATCAAGTTATCACTCTAGTCACTTGTGAATTTATCTGGTTGAAACAACTTCAGAAGTTAAGGTGTAAGGTTGATAGCCCAGTGAAGTTAATATGTGATAATCAAGCAGCACTTCATAATGCTACAAATCCGGTGTTTCATGAAAGGACAAAACACATAGAGATAGACTATCACTTTGTCAAACAAAAGATCTTGTTAAAATGCATTGCTACTACTTTTGCTAATTCTAATTATTCGCTAGCTGACATTCTCACTAAATCTCATAGAAAACCTCGGATTGAGCATATATGTAACCATCTAAGAGCACTGATCTATACGCTCCAGCTTGAGGAGGAGTGTCATGATATGCTATAATGTAGTGATTCTTTGAATGATATTAGGGATTATAATGTGAATTAGGCTGTCAATTAGGGTGGTAGTGATTACTTACCTTATTTTGTACATGCTTCAAGTGTATAAATACCCTTTTAAATAAGAGGGATAATCAAGCAATTATTTTTAGAATTTCCTCTCCTTTCTTCTCTCTTCTGCTTTCTCTTCAACAACAGCAACCCCTTCGGCAACAGCCTTCTTTTTTCTTCTATTTTTCTCTTTTCTTCTTTCTTCTCTCCTTAAATTCACACGTGTAAATTTCGAAAAAGAGTATATAAGGACAACTAATCACACATTAATTTTTTGGCCAATTTTACATAATTTTGATTAGTATAATAACAAATTTAGCCTTCAAAGTTTGCGGATTCTATCTATTGATATAATATTTAAAGCTAAAGTTTTTTATATACTCTTTTTGAACTTTCTAGATTTTTAAAAGTTTTATACATTTGTTTTCAGAAAATTTTTTAGAATCAATACCAAATTGACAAAATTTAAGAGCTTAATTTGTTATTATATCAATCAAAACTATTTACAATTGATGAAAAACATTAATTACCATAATTAATTGTCCTTAGTTGCTCACTTTTAAAATTGAAAGGGATTATATTTTTTTAAGAGGGACCAATTTGCTCAATATCGAAATTGAGTGGGACTAGAGAGGTGTCTTTACCAAATAACAACTAAGCTTTTCCTGTCAGCAACTCCCAAAAGCCCAAACATGTCCATACTAACAAAAACTGCACATTTGTAACAATAGAAGGACTAACAATTGAGTCCCTATCATCTCCAATATCCATTTTACTAGGTAAACCATCAACTTTAGACCCATTATGCTTCTCGTTTGTCAGCGCCATTTCAAATTTCTCACCAGCAATAACAATTTTAAAAAAATAACTAAGCTAAGCTTTTTACATCTGCAAATCCCAAAAACCCAAGCATTTCCATAGCAATAAAAAAACTACACATTTATAACAAAAGGACTAGCAATTGAGTCTCTATCATCTCCAATATCCATTTTACTAGGTAAAACATCAACTTTGGACCCATTAAACTTGTCTAGATTGAAGGTTTTCTGGATCGGGTTTAAAGAAAAGGATAGGTTGTAGGATATGAGTTTAGAAGCTATTAATGAATAAGACCGGGGACTGAAGTTGGTTGTGACCGCCATGGTTTTTGTTGAGATGGTGTAGGAGGGTTTGATGTATAGGATACAGAAGAGAGATAAGCAAAGGCTTTCTTGTTCACATATAATCAAGCTCCTTGCATATTTCTTCTCACCACTCTGCCACCCACTTTTTTGCCATTGTTGAGAATCATTGACTCCGATACCAAATTGTTACTTCAGTGAATTTCAAATTAATAGTTCAGCTCATCAAAGAGAGACTGAAACCTTAAGACTCATGGGAGAGACAACCATATCTCTTTAGGGGTTTTGATAAAAATTTTGCTTGATTTTGTTTTATTGATTGTCCCTTGAAACGGAGATTACAATAATTTAAAAAAGCATATCAAGCTAAATAAAGTCCTACCAAACACAATTTTTATTTTAAGAGTCCTAAAACAACTTCTTTTATTCCAAGAGCCCTACCTAAAAATTTCTCCAAAGAGTCCTACATAACAACTACTAAGCATCCATAACAAATAGACTAATTGTCACCATCCATTTAGAAAGAGTTGCAGTCCTTGAACAGGCTCCACCTTAAACCAATCAAATGCTCTTCACAACACACATTCAATATGCTCGCTAAAGAACTCCAAAAAAATGCAAAATATGCATTTAAAGGTATACATAGTCTCCCCTCATAATCCTTTTACGAATAAAAAGAACTCTCACAATAAACTTGTGGACAGCATACCAATTCCTAATATGCACATTGTTCTGATTAAACCCTCAACGCTATACAGCAACAAGTGCACCATGTATCTAAGAAAATATTCACTAAATCATGAAAGTAAGAGAAACTCCCAGTGTAGTTTTTAGTAGAAAACCACATTTTGAGGTAAATTGTTACTTCGAGTTACCATACAAAGTGACAACAAAAAGGGATTGAATTAGATAACACAAACGAATACTTGAGAAGCAAAAAAAAAAAAAAAAGGAACCATAATTCTTACCCTGAGTTGTTTCAGAGAAAACAGACATAGGAACGAAGTCTTTAAACATATTCAAGGCGTAACTTTTTGGTATATTTCCAATCTCAGATCCAGCCATCGCCATAGTAAACTGATCATCAACTGATAAACTCGTGAGAAATTAGAAAACAACAGAACTAATAGTATGATTTAAAACCTATAACAAGAATGTCATTCAAATCTTTTACTTGGTAGATTATAGAATCAATAACCTAGAAACCTCTTTAACCACACCATTAATAAAAAAAAAAGGGGTATTATCTAAAACTTGTAATTAAGAGTTCAACTTGCGAATTCATGGTTAAAAAACTATCATCTTCAAGCGTTTAGGGTTAGAGTACCTGCATAGAAGAAGGGTCATCCGGTTTGCGAGGGTCGAGAGAGAGGACAACCTTGGCGACAGGCTGTGAATCGGAAGAAGAAGCGGTCTGACTCTTCCATGATTTGGCCACAACGACCGGACACTTCATTAACCAAACCGATCTATCAGCTTTTCCAGTCTCCAAAAAGCCGCTATTACTGTGATCTTCGTCCATCTTCAAGCTCTTCCTCTGTGAACCGTTAAAAATTCCTCTTATTTCACGTTTACCTGCAAGGCAGATTTGGCAGAGCCTGGAAATTTCCTTGGTCAGTTTCTTCTACTTTTCGCTGCCAGAAGACTGACAGCAATTGTTTTTGTTCATTCACAGTACGAAATTTACGAGTTGAGGAATGAATTGGACCCTGACGAACCGCACGGAACGAATTTAGGGAACCGGATTTGTCGTAAAGCTAGTAATGGGCCTAATGGTCTCAAAAATAGAGGGAAAATTTAGTTGAGGTTGAAGCCTGTCGGGATCTCATGGGCAGGACAGCTCATATTGAATCGAGTCCACTATTTGTTTAATTTTTTTATTCAACATCAGATTTAAGTAATAAAAATTTTAAATAAAATCTGAGGATTGGGATGAGAAAAAACTACTTTTAAGTTTAACTAATCCCTCCCAAACTTGAAATTTAATAAGAAACATCGGAATTTAATTTAATTGTTTTATTTTTGAAATAAATATAAAAAATGTTTTATTTTTTATTTTGAAATAAATAAGGTTAATTTTTTGAGTTTAAACTTAAAACTTAATATTATATATACATATATATTGAGATGTTTAATTTATATGGTCCTACATAAAAATTAATAAAGACATTACATTTTCTTATCAAATAAATTTAGATTGTTCTAGAGTTACGACTAGTAATTGTCTATAGAAAAAATGGGAACTAACGAAATTTCTCATCATAGAACGTAAAGCTAAGAATATTCTAGTTAAGTTTAATAATAATAAATTACTAATTTTATATCCATATTAAAGATATTTTTATAAATATCTCAACGATGGGTGGGGCATCAGATCAGATTAAAACCCATCTTATTCCATTTTTTTCTCAACTCATCCCGGCAAGAAAATATTTTAATTTTACAAACTAATTAAAAACTTAACATGTGTTTTACTTATATTGTATTTGTTTTAAAAAAATATTGTATGAAATTATGATTTCACAATATTACAATATCTCCTCTTTATTTTATAGTTTTTGAGATTTTTTTTTTTTTGTGCTAAAGTTTTCAAGATTATTAAATACATCATATTCAAAAATTAGCATAAATGCTACTTTTAAAAGAAATTAGTGAATTGAATTCAACTATCAAAAAAGAAAATGAGCTTTGAGCGTTTGGGATCCCCTCTGTCTTTGAATCTGGAAAGAGCAACAAAGAAGTTAAGAATCGAGATCATAGAGAAAATGATGACGATAAAATGGTGCTTAATGAATCTTTGCGGAAAAGAATGTCCTATAAGGAGATGCTGATGAATAGAAGTGATTCAAAAAGTGAGTTTGATGCCGAAGATGATGATTTTCTAGATGATGATGAGATCCAAATCCATGAGGATGATGTTGAAATTTGTTTTGAAGGGAAGTACCCTGAGATTTCTTTCTCAGAACGTGTTCATGAGTTGATTGATCAGAGCATAAAGAAAACATTGATTGTTCACCTCTTTGAGAAAATAATTAGATACAGTGCTCTGAAAAGCAGGATTAAAAATCTTTAGAACCTATCAGGTGACCATCAATTGGTTGATATTGATAACAACTTTTTTTTTTTTTTTGTGAAGTTTGCTAGCAAAAAAGATTACAAGAAAGTGTTGATAGGTGGCCCATGGATGATTTTTTACCATTATTTGGTTGTCCAACCTTGGAGTAAGGATTTCACAACGAAAGAATCGAGCCGATTAAAGATTGTTGCATGGATCTGTCTACCAGGTTTGTACTATAGGTACTATGGTAAAGGCCTTTTGAGGATTATCGGAGATGTTGCAGGTCATGTTGTGAAGGTGGACTATAAAACAACTTTAGCCAAGAGAGGTCGCTTTGTAAGGATAGCGGTTGTGGTAGACTTGAAAAAACCTTTGGTCATGTTTGTTGGTCTCGATGGTGTTCCGCAACCTTTTGAATATGAGGGACTACCAATGGTGTGTTATGAGTATAGGAGGCTAAGCCATACGAGTGAGACTTGTCCCCATAAAACACAGAAAGTAAGTATAGAAGTGGCTGGTCTGACGGTGGATACGAATGCAGCTAAAAAACTAGTGAATGAGGAACAATCTTTGTATAGTTCATGGATGCATGTGAACAGCTGGAGAAAGAGAGTTGTGGCCGTAGACAAGGAAAGGAAACTCAAAAACATAAGGAAGGTGTAAGTTATTCTCATTTTGATTTCTTGATTGATATGGTGGAGGAGGAATTTGAGGTGCAACCTAAGGAAGGAAATAATGTTCTGGCCCAAAATCTAGATGCAAATTCCATGCAAAAGTTATGTAGAAATTTAAAGAATAATAAAGGAAAGAATATAGTAAGTGTTGGGTTAAGAATTATCAAAACTACCACCAAGGATTAGAGGAGTAATAGTGTATCGGGGATAGACTTGTTCATAGGTTGGGCTACCTGACCTTGCCCGAAGGCCTGCCCAAAATGTGGGAGGGATTGGATAAAAATATAGGCCTGAAAAATGGGCTTGGACAAAAAAATAAGACCCGTTTAAAAACAGGCCGGGTCTCGGGCAAGGTATTTTTAGCCCAGGCCCGGCCCAAATTCATTAAAGGATAAAAAAATCTTTTTTTTTATTTTTTTAAATTATTTTCTTATTGTTTTCTCCCTATTTTGCTACTATTTTACTATTATATTACTACTATTTTGTTGTTATTGTTTGGATATTGTATAAAACTTATTTTATTGTTAATTTTGTTATTATTTTAAAGACATTTGTTAATTTTGTTATTATTTTAGAGGCATTTGCTTATTAAGTTGCATCTATGTTAGTGTTATTTAAGTATATATATATTTTTAAATTTATTTTCAATTTGTTGGGAAATATTTATTTTGATATTTTTAGTATTTTTAATATATTATATATATTTTAAAATTATATAAAAATAATATAAAAATTAATATAAGCGAGTCGGGTTTTAACATTTTTATCTGGTCGGACTTAGCAAAATTTTAAACCTATTTTTCAATTCGAACCGAACTCAAACCTAACAAATAAGCTTAAATTTTTAGTTGAATTCGGCCCGGCCACGCAATGCACACCTCTAATCGGGGAGTACATCTATGGTAATTTTTGGGCCCGAGAAGAATGGACACGTTGGTATCCGACTAAATGGGATTGAGGAAATTGAGCTTGCTGATATCCAATTGAAACCAGTTACAATCATCAAACAACAAACAACCTACTAAGGAATCTCATCGGGCAGTTATGGTCATGGATAGTGATGAGGAAAGTAGTGAATTTCATTGTGCAGGTCCAAGCAAGAAAAACTTGAATTTACAAACCAAAGGGCGTATCAAAAGCATGAAAGAAATCACCAAAAAAGGAGTTAAAATCCGGAAAAAATCGAAATCCAAAAATCCATCAAAACCATCATTGGTAGAATGGATTGCTTATGTTACTAAGGAACTAGATGAACAAGCCCAACGTTTTGAGCAAGGGACTGGTTCTAATAACAACGTGCAGAATACAAGATTGAAGGCAATCGGGCTCAAAGCCAGTGTCTGAATCGAAGGTGCTTCAATATCGATTATTGGGAAGGAAACCAATTCCTCTATCGGTAATCACCAGTAAACTGGTGTTTCTCAACTGAACCTTTTTATTTTATGTTTAAATGCATGTTTTGGAATTGTCAAGCGGCTGCCAATGCCCTTTTTGGCAGAAATTTGAAAATGTTCTTATCACTACATAAGTCGGATATCGTCATCCTGATGGAGACACTAATTGGTGGCACCAAGGCAGATGATATTATTCGGAGGATTGGGTATTTATTTCCTTTTTGGGTGGAATCAAGGGGTTTGTCTGGAGGTATTTGACTGTTATGGAAGTCAAATGTTATGGCTGATGTTCTTAATGTTACTAAACAGTTTATTCATATATGCTACCAGAAGCCTGGTGAGATGACCAAGGTTTATAGGACTGCTGTTTATGCCAGTCCTAATGGAACGAAACAGAAGAAATTGCGGCCCCAACTCGCGGCGTTAGTGCATGATCCAGAAAAAGCATGGTTATTGGGTGAGAACTTTAATGCAATTGTCTCATCGGATGAACATGAAGGAGGATCCATCAACAGGAGTAGGGTGAGTAATCTTTTCAACAGTTTCATATTATCTATGGGTTTACACGATTTAGGATTTTTGGGTCCTGCATATACTTGGCGTCGAGGTAGCCTTAAACAAAGGTTAGATCGTTGTATTTGTAAAGATAAGTGGTTGATGGAGTTTCCAGATTCGAAAGTTAATCATTTACAACAATTGGGTTTGGACCATAGGCCAATTCTCTTGAAATTAAATGAGAAATGTAACTTAAAAGACCCCGACCCTTCCGGTTTATTGATGCATGGCAACAACATTCAGGCTTCCAAGAGATGTTAAAAGAAGCCTGGTCACATGACAAAGATATACGTTATAACATAGAGAGGTTTACTATAATAGCAAAGGAGTGGAACACCTCTATTTTGGTAATATTAATTATTGTAAGAAGAGACTATTAGCTCGAATAAGTGGGGTGGAGAAAGCTTTAGAGAAAGCACCACCTAATGCACTAATTGATTTGGAGAGGGACCTTAAGATGAAACTAAACACGGTTTTAACCCAGGAGGAAAGTCTTTGGTATAAAAAATCAAAAAGTAAATGGTTATCTAAGGGAGATCAAGACACTCGGTTCTTCCATCTCAATACTGTAAAGAGAAGAAGGGCAAATTATATCACTACTTTAACCTTGGAAGATGGGGTTCGATGTGAGGATCAAGCAAAGTTGAAACATGCGGACATGGTATTCTACTCTAATCTTTTTGCCAAGGATAATTATGTTAATGGTTATTATTCTATTCGAGGCTTTTTTTTTTACAGATTTCCAGAAAAGGATTTAGATAGGCTATGTATGTCAGTTTCGAATGAAGAAGTTAAAGTTGCAGTGTTCGAAATGATGTCGCTAAAAGCGCTATGCATCGATGGGGTACATGCTTTTATCAAAAAATGGGCATGTTGTGGGGCAGAATGTTTGCGATTTTGTGAGAAGAATTATGGATAGGGGCTCATTTGATGGATGGTTGAATCAAACTTTAATTGTGCTTATATCGAAGGTACCTATTCCAGAGTCGATAAAGCAATTTCGACCAATTAGCCTATGTACAGTCATTTACAAGACTGTGATGAAAGTAATTATCAATAGATTGAAGTTGTTTCTACCAAAAATGGGTACTCCTAAATCAAGCAAGCTTTGCTCCAAGACGGAGCATTATTGATAATATAATCATCGCCCAAGAAATTGTCCATTCTACGCGGAAGAAATCTTGACAGCTTGGGTGGATGGCGATAAAAGTGGACCTTGAAAAAGCATATGATCGAATCAATTGGAACTTTATTGATGACAGTTTGGAAGATGTGGGTATCCCTTCTCAACTCCGAAAAGTCATCATGAATTGCATCAGCTCCTCATCCATGCAACTTTTATGGAATGGGAGCTTGACTAAAGAATTCCGGCCTTCGAGGGGGATTTCGACAAGGTGATCCGTTGTCTTCATATATCTTTGTACTTTGTATGGAGAGGTTAGTTTAGTCTATTACAAAAGATGTGAGTAGTGAAAACTGGAAACCAATTAAACTTGTATGATCTGGTCCATCTATCTCATTTATTTTTTTGAGATGATCTTGTGTTATTTGCAGAGGCTGCAGTTGATCAAATGATGGTGGTGCATCAGGTGATGAAAGCGTTTTGCAATTTCTCTGGCAACGGAGTGAGCAATGAGAAACTACTATGTATTTCTCGAAGAATGTTTCTAACGAAATGAAGGATCTGATACGTGGAGGATTGGACTATAATTCTGTTGAAGATCTTGGGAAGTATTTGGGTGTCCCCATTTTTCATTGACGAGTCACGAAGGCTACTTTTCAGTATTTTATCAACAATATGAAACAAAAAGTTAATCGGCTGGAAGAAGAGTGCTTTGTCTTTGGCTGGTCGAATTACACTTGCTAAAGCAGTATTGTCAGTCATACCTATTTATGTGATGAAATCAATCGTTCTTGGAAATGGAGAAAATAATCCGCAACTTTGTGTGGGGGAGCATGGATGAAAAACGGAAGATTAGTCTAATTAAATGGGAAGAAGTGTGCAAACCAATTAAAAGTGGTGGACTGGGATTTAAAATTTTGAGCAAGCAAAATGATGCTTTCTTGATGAAGATAGGTTTCAACCTTATTCAACAGTCGAATCAACGTTGGATCCAATTTCTTCATACCAAGTATAAATGTGTTGAAAAGGTACCACAAACTTTGCACACAAATAATGTATGGCGGTTATGGAAAGGAATGAGTAAAGTCTAAGCTGTCAGGGATGGTGTAATTTGGAATGTTGGAAATGGTAAGGTGGTTGATTTTTGGAGAGATGAATGAATAAAAAATCATGGGAAATTGAATATGGTATGTTTGAATCCAGATTTGCTACCCAATGAAACTGTGCTAGTTTGTAGTATGGTTAACAATAAAGGAGAATGGGATATGGATGTCTTAAAAACCATGTTGCCATCATCCTCTACTGCATATATTACTGCAGTTAATGGCGAATGATGATTTTGAGGATAAACCTGGTTGGAAATGAAACAAAGGAACTGTCTTCACTTCTAAGTCGTCATATGAATTGTTAAGCGAGGAATTTGATCGAGAAATTTATAAGAGGTGGCAGGTGACTTGGCAGATTAGGGGGCCACAGCGAGTGAGAGTATTTCTTTGGCTTGTAGTTCATGAAAATTGCTAACGAATGCAGAACGATAGAGACGACATATCACAATAGACCCTTCCTGTAATCAATGTGGAGCCAGATTGGAGAACATAAATCATGTTTTGCGAAAATGTTTGCCAACGACTGACCTTTGGAGATTGAGTGGTGAAGAGTGGCAAATTGAATGAATTCTTAGGACTTAACTTAGCTGATTGGTTTCATGTAAACTTTTCAAGGTCGGAATATTTTGCTCTGAATGATGAAAACTGGAAGGTGTTTTTTGGGGTGGCATGCTAGAGCCTATTGCTGCGAAGAAATCAAGTTATCTTCAATGATAATTTTTCTTAGTGGGAAAGCACGCTGGACAAGGCAAGGCGTTTAAGTCGAGAGTTTTGTGATGCGACTCAAGCTACAAATGGAAAAGATAACAGGGGAAAAGAGAAGATATTGTAGCATACTTGTTGGCAGCGCACTAAATCAGGATGGCTCAAAGTGAACACAGATAATGCTAGACAACTCGAGCGTGGTTTTGCAGTAGATGGAGGATCGGTCAGAGATGAAAATGGTGTCTAACACTCAGGATTTGCAAGAAATATAAGGATATGCATTACTGTCAAGGTTGAATTACGGGGTATCCATGATGAGTTGATATTAGCAAGGAAGATGGAGGCAAGGTGAGTGATCTTAGAAACAAACAACTTGGCAACATTAGACCTTGTTGGTGAAAAAGGTGAGATGAATTATGACAGTGCTGTTCTACGAAATGTCAAAAGAATGATTGTTGGTGATTGGGATATTGATCTCAAACATGTGTTTCGTGAAGGAAATCGACTGGCAGATAGTATGGTGACCATGACCTTTAATTTGGAACCGAGTTTTAGTGTCTTCCCGCAGCCACCTAATGCAATTTTTCAAATTCTACATAAAGATTTAGATGGTTTTGTAGTGCCTAGAACAGTTATAGTTTAAATACCATTGATTTTCTACATTTACCAAAAAAAGGAAAATACATCGCATTCATATGGTTACTTGTATGGGGCTGACCAACGGCTGGATCCAAACAATAATTTGATTAATGCATAATATTTGCAGGTTCATGCTATTGCAGGTATCATGTTTGGTTCTTGTATAAACAAATAAATATCACTGATTTTGCTCATTGTCTTCAAAGAATAAAAAGGAAAAAAAGACTCTTACCAATCGACTGTTAAATTACATTGCATGATACAAAAAAAAAAAAAAAAAAAGAAAGAAAAAGAAAAGTGTCGCAAAATTATTCATTTCTTTCAATTAACAGACAAATACAACAATGACCAATGTGGAAACACAATGGCTATGTTAACAAATTACAACTTTGACTAGCTGGGGGAACGTGAACAAAGCCTTTGTCTTCTCTAATCCCAATAAACAAGTTCACCACTTCATATACAGAACATCTAAAACATGAGTTTAAATCCCTACCTATAGGGCCAAGGGAATGTATTTTTTAATCCTCCTTTGTGTTCGTTCTTTCATTCATCTTCGGCATCAAGTGATGCAAATGAAAATGGCTGAAATTTATAACCGTCTCCTTCGTAGAACTTACTCTGAAACTCAACCCAATGAAGCCTCAAAGCGTGTAAGAATGCGCTGAGGGTTTCCATCACTAGTAACACACCAACTGTTGCGCATATAAATACAAATATACCGACGATAAGAATGAAGATATTATTGAATCTGCAAAAGAAAAAAGCAAATGATAATAATCAGTCCTTTTTAATTAAATTCAAAATACTTACTAATGAAAGAGAAAATGTTTAGAGGAGAAAAGTAGACTACTCAGTACTCACCCCCAGGCCAGAAGTAAAACCTTGTCATAAAATACACTTGACAACTCTGAATGGGCTAGGCTGTAAAATGTAAAATTAAAGAAATCAGGTGCAGTCAAGAGGCCTTTCTTTGCAAGGGACTTGAAGGTTTCAAGTGTTTAGAACCTACCTAAGAGCCCATAAACGCAGATATGAAGCTGTATTCGACACTGCTCCAAGCACAAATTCGATAGTGTGTATAAGTTGGTGAACAATGACCTCACTGAACTCAAACTCTTCATGGCTACTGGAACCATGACATACTTCCATTTCATCAGACTCATCGAGGCTATTTTCTAATAGCGCATAAGATTGACCACGGTGCCTCTACATCAATAAGAAATTATATATTAAAGCATTTGATAGAAGAATGGAAACCAGTTAAATTTTATAAAGCATGGGCTATACAATGAAAGCTATTGTTTATAGTGGAAAAAACAGAAAGTGCTGTCCACATACTTCCTCATGTTGCTTCTTTAAAAGAAAAGGCTTCGGAAATAACATCCACGGTACAGCAACTAGAGCTGCTAGCAGTAATACAATCTGTCAAAAAGCACAAAATCCATAAATCTGATGTCAAATAATGCAAGAGAAAACATTCGCAAAGTTAGGAATACAGAACTAAACCTGGAGAAACTTCTGACCAAAGAAAAGTTGATTTTCACCAAGATCATCTGTAGGACTCAAGAACATGTATATCATCACGTGATAAAGATCAGCTTGAGAACCAATACACCATTTCACAACTATGAGGAGTGACAAGTATCCGAACAGACTGTTCAGAAAGATCATTTGTGGAAGGAATTGGTACCTAAACAGTGTTTCAATTTATTGAATAAACACATTAGTCAAAATCACTATATTTTTGTTAAGGCAACAAACAAAAACACATTTTCAAAAGAAAAACCAATGATATAATTAACAAAAAAGCTTTGCTCGTTGTGCCAGGGCACACTGAGACACAGGTATGTTCAGTTTCAATTTTGTTTTCTTTGCCTAAACAATTTCTTAGTATTTAAATTGAGATAAGCATTTTGCCAAGTACTCTACAAATGCAATTGTTGTGACTCACCGAATGTTGAGTTCATTTCCCGAAAACTTTGCATTGAAGTAACTCAAAATGATTCCAAGATTCATCTGAGCTACTCCAAGCAAAATTGACATCTTCATCTTCAGTGAGTTGAGAAATGGTAGCTCACTCCGAGTACCATGCCACTTAGGATCCACACCAAAAGGATAAGTGGCACGTACTTTTACTAAGCCTGCTGTAGAAGCATCTCTGCAAAGCAAAGAGATGACTGTAAGTAATACAGAAAGGAAGGACAAAAAATTTTCAGGTTCTCTCCGTATACTCCAATCATACAGACAAGTACCTACCTGCAAGCAGGATCACGACATCCATAAGCAGAGGGCCCAAACAGTTCAAATGGGACCGAAAAAAATTCATTGTATATCAATCCTGTGTAGATTGAGAATAATGCCATCATCATAATAACATAGCGACCACCAAAAATCATCTCAGTTATGTCTCCAAGTTTCTGTTTTAGGTTAAAAGAAAATAAAAATAAAATAAGTACAAGAAACAGTACAATTACCAAGAACATGAAGCACATTGCCAAAATTACCAGGAAGCTATTCACAAGTTACCTGACTAGAAAACTTTTTTTCTTTGATTATGAAATATGATGTTGCCAAAAACAGGCATATACCATGGCCCCAGTCACCAAACATAACAGCAAAAAGGAAAGGGAATGTAATGATTGTGAATACACCAGGATTTGCTTCTTGATACTTCGCAATCCTGCAATAATATTAACTCAGGTCAGTTCTTTTCCATGATAATTTGGTTTAGAAATGGCATTTTAACAACCCGAGTAAATATGCAATAGCAATAGAATGTCTAAACTAAGAAGAAAATATCTCTTTTGAGACTGAGGAGTTAGGGACATGGATTGCCAGAACCACGATATTGTGAATTCCACAGAGCCGGCTTATCTTCTTGAATGCAATAGCAGCAACTATCAAATTGACTAACCCATATGCATCCACGATTTCTTGGAAAGCAGAAGTAAATTTGTTGGTGTGGAAATAGGTAGGAGGAGATTCCTTTGTCTGGAGAACATGAAATATGGTCCCAATTTGTGAGTTGCTGTCAACAGTTGCCCGCTGTAACACATTTTGAATCTGCAAAATCAAGGGTAGATAATCATTTTTCAACTTTATTATTGCAATTAAGCAGGAATACCATGCAGCAGAGAAGAAAGGATTACAGGTTCAAAAAACCGACCTTGTTTGTTGCAAAAACAGGGCACCAACCTTCTGCAACAAGACATTTTTTTGTAACATCTATGCTGAGCATGCTCAAAGTGTGATAAATGGATTTTTCTTTCTTCACCTACATAAATTAGAAAAACGTTCAGTGAGTTAAGAAAACATAGAGTTCAAAGGAACTTAATAAGGTTAAATAGAGGAGGCAAACTGCAAGTTTTGAGCAGTTTTGTGTTAGGCCATTTTGGGTTCCAATCATTTCAGGTTCAAAATATCTTGCGTTTGGTATTTTGGTCAGATTTTGGGGTTCATTCTTCCACCTGTTAGGTTAAATCCAGCCATAAAAACTGACACACAATCGTACGGATATGAAGTTCAAACATAGATAGAAGCATATGCTTTAAAGAAAAGAAGGAATAAAATCAATTTCAACAAACCAAATGGCTCCACTGCTCAAAGTGATAGGCGATTGTCTGTAACAAGTTGGTCTGGTGCACAAGTCCAACATCTATAGTAGTTTTAAGCTCTTCAAGTCTTCCAGACACCTGCATATAAGAGGGGTTAAAAATTCAGCCTATCTGACAAGAACTTAACACCCAGATACACATTTCATACGCACATTAAAATGATAAAAGTACGCAAAAAATCTAATAACTTTTAAAATGTTCACATGAATGGTTAGAGCAATGATTTGGCATTATGTTCAAACATTGGAGAGAGAGAGAGAGAGAAAAGTGCAACTTTTGAATGACTATGTTCAGGATCTATGCATATCATTAACTTATTATCATCTTTAATTATTATAATATAAATAGCTTCCTTCCAACAACACTACCCCTTCTCAATGTGCTTATTTTTGTTTCGGCACAACTTTAGAATTGGCTCTGCTTCTATTTTGTTAACCAAAGACAACAACATTATTTAAACTTCTACAAGAATTAAAATTAAGTAAAAAAAATCAATGCAGGCCAACAGACAAATTAAAAAAAACCTCTCAATGAGCAAGGGCAGATATAGATTTGGACTGATTGATGGTTTCCATTACATCATAATTGTTTCAACCCCAACCCCTTTCAAACTGAAACAACTAGAGAGAGAGAGAGAGAGAACAAAAGAGATACATATAAACAAAAAGTGAAACTAACAACAAACTGCTTGCAGAATCCTTAAGCTTCGAATTCCATTTAAATGATATCCCTGATTCTCTGCAATTTCACAATCGTATAAAGCATACCTCTGTAATGATCTGAAATTGTTTGCTTAGGTCTTCTGTGAACGGATATCTGTTTGCTCCAAAAGCTTCACAAATTTTCACAATTTTGTCCCTCGCCCTTTCACCAGAGTAAAAGACAACAAACACATTTTTCTCAGCCTGTAATTGCAAATAAAATGGTAAAAGGTTCTTAACTTTGATTAAAAGGAGATGATTTCAGTAAAACACACTCATAGGCACAAGTTGCAAATCGATATCAAACAAACAAATCTAACTAGTGAAGAAAGAACTAAACAAAAGTAAGCATGAATACAAAAGTAAGTGAATGACTAAGAAATTCTGGATCTACAATGGTAAATGCAATGCAGGAATTAACCTTCTCCCTAGATGCAGGATCAGTCACAGAACCTTCAAGTACAGATTGCTTCAAGAAGACATTCCCTCTGGTAGCCCGAAATAGAATTCTTTCAAAAGCCAATGATTTCTCTCTTGGGACAAGACCACTAACAAATCCCAGCTTAACTTGCTTTGATGGATCAGTGACCATTTCCTACAAAAATAAACACCCTAAGCATCAGCAAAGAGGAATTAAAGGCATCAGATAAAACTAATATAGAAAATGACCAAGCTGAAACTATACTTGCTCCAATAATAATGGACTGTCAATGGATCCTTCACCCCTTTGCTGAGCTTCGACTTCTCTCTGCTTAGCTGCAGCAATGCTTTGAGCTGAGTGAAAAAACTCACCAGCCTGAAATAGGAAAACAATACCACCGTAATCAATCATTACAGAATCATAAGGCTTCTTCTAGAAAGCAAGGTGATAAACCAATTATATGGAAACAGGGAAATAAAAATTTTCACACCTGCTGCCTAAAGAAAGGTGATAAGCCTTTGTACAGAAAGAGGGAAATAACTAATCACTCCTACTGCTTTAATAACCAGAGAATGCATGAAATGTTAGCATACCTTCTGGACAACTAGCTTATATTCTATTAGTTCATTGTAACTATGTTGCAACTTCTCATGATTTGCATTCATCTCCATCAATTCAGCTTCAAGCTCTCCAAGTTTCATCTACAAATACCACATATAAAGTTGTGTTTCCATATAATAGATAAAACTGTTAAAATAGAAAGTATCCATTATTACCTCTAAGTTATCTAAATCAACATCATCACTCATTGCAGATCTAGTCGAGGGTGATAAACCAACCTTCGTCATCTGTTCCTTGAAGAAACGTAGCTTGCGTGCCATTTCCCCGCATCTCTTGATCTGCATGACAGAATAACATATTCAAGTATAATAAAATTCCTAAAATTAACTAAAAATTAGCATAAATCTCCAAGCATTTAGAAGATTTATAAGATCATTATAAACTGATATCTAGGTAGAGTTTCTTATCTAAAATTCCACTAAATTCAGCAAAATTATCTTTTATTTTCAAATGTGTACATTCTTTGAGAATGAAGATTTCAAATCAGGATTCAAAACTTCCATTTGAGGGCAAAATCTCATGAAAATAAATTAAAATTGTAAAATATAAAGGCTGACCTGTGTAGCATATGTTCTCTGGAAAGGGCTCTTCTCTGAATTAAGCTGCAAGAAACAATATTTTTAAAAAACAATAGGCGAACGTAAAACATATTAAATCTAAAGGTTTTCAGCGATAATTAAAAATTTGAAAAAGAAAATCAAGAGATTGGAAGAAACTAACGTCTTTGAATTGAAAGAAGCCGAGATCACCGAGATAAGAAATGGAACAATGAGCTGATTCAATCGGGATTATGAGTTGCGCCAACTGCATTGGCTCCGATCGCAGCAGATCCATCGTCGGACGATGCGTTCCCCCTCCCATTATTATAAAAATCTAAAGAATTCTTTAAAAGTACAATTAATATTATTTATAAAAAATTAAATCTACATAAAAATGCGTAATTAATGTACAAGGAATTTCATAGCCGGAGAAAATTCGCCGGAGATCGATCCTCTGGCGCCTCCCGACTACTGGTGAATGGGGATGTTCGGCTGGTTTGTTCGTTTCTCTTTTTTATTCTTTCCCGTTTATAATGTTTCCGTTCTTCCATCATTTTCACGCGCTGGGTTTTTTTTTTTTTTTTTTGAGTGGACGGTAAGGAAAATTGAAAGTGGCTATACGGTGTCGTTTCAATGAGACCTCTTCTATTCCATGTTTAAAACGCGGTCTCTAGTCAGTTGTCATATCCAACGGTGGTCCATAAAAAGTCAAGACGTATGTCAAGTGGCCCTCCTCTTTTTTTTTTTACCTCGAAAGGTAACTGGCCCTCCTCTAATTTTAAGGCCTTTGGTATAAATTTGTAGGCTCAGTAGTAAAAATAACTCAAAAAAAAAGAAAAAAAGAAAAAAGCTCTCAACAAAATTTAACAATTAATTGAGGTTATAAAGATAAAAAGTTAATCAATCAAGCATTTTTGTTAATATTGATCAAATTTGATCGGTAAGTTTTATTGACGTAGTTGACAGACCAATTAAACGGTGGCCATGTTTACATCATACTAACGTGATAAAATGCCACATTAGTAAATATTAAAAAGAAAAACAAAATTTTATAAAAATTAATTTAAAAAAAAAGTAATTTTTGGCCTTAGCCTACTACTATATTCATATATGAGTTTAAGTAGGAACTTAGATGCATTATGCAAATCTTAAGTTTCTTTCTTAACTCTTCTATTAAGGTCATGAAAAATCATATACTTAAATCTCAATTTTATAACTTATAGCTCATTGTTAAACCTTTTTATTAGACACATATTCTTTTAATTTGATGATATTTTAACATTTTCACTTTAGAACACATTCTCGATTTATAACTATAACCACATCTAATTATTACAAGGGAAATGACTCAAATACATAGGAATTCTTTCACAATACACTAAAGAGCAAATAGTGCTATGTACCAAATCACGTCCCTCCCAAACACACCAAGTGCCAAGCCACCAAACACACCAAGAGAGCACCAAAGTGCTAATCCCAAAGGCGACATATAGTGTATGTGATAAGAGCAAGCCCGAAGGCACAAAACTTTGGATACAAATTTCTAGATATTGAACTCTAGGTACATATAATTCCCTATTGGCACAATAATTGTATCCTAATTATTTCTCTAAGTTTACTAGGGCACTTTATAACACCCCAAACCCGGCCTAAACATTATGACCGAATTCGGGAATGTTATGAAGAAGGGATTTGAAATCGATGATATATCGATAAAACCATGTTTAGTTATTTGATAAAACCTCCAAGTATTATAAAACATATTTATTTTTGAAACCGTGATATGAAGTTCTTTAAAGTTAACCTAAAACAAAAACCAAGCTCGTGTTTTCAAAAACCTGTTTGTTTCTGTAAAGTGTTTTTGTTGACGTTGCGGGAAAGTAGCAAATCAAAACCCAAATCCAAAAGTTAAAACCAATAAGTCCAGAGAGTCCCAAAAATTACAACTCTCAAGGAAAACCAGACTTTAAAATTAAACCATTAATTACTAAGTAAAAACAGTTTTCGATCGAGTGGTCACCGCTGAGCCTTTATCGCACTGACCTGCCGCCTAAGTCTGTGGATTACTTGAATAGAACAGACAAACATGTAATAGCTCAAATTTCAGCGATGTCGAAATAGTGATTCGAGACCACCAAATATGGCAAATGAACTCGTAAATTATATTATTTAATATTTACGAGCCAAATGTAGCTTTTAAAAGATTTTTGAAATAGTAAATTGTGCTTTATAAAGATTTATTTGGTTAAGAAATTAAGAAAAAGAGGTATTGAGATCTTGGTGTTATAAATCAAGTCATAAATATTTTTATGAATATTTACGAAGTGTCAATAAGGTAGTATTAAAATTTCGTCAGAAAATTTTAACGTTTCGGTAGTCAATTAAATAAAAAGGACTAAATTGAAAAAGGTGAAAAACTTGCTAAAGTGATTAAATAGCTTAACCATTAAATAAGGAAGGACTAAAAGGGAAAATGGACCATTTATAGCGTGAAAAAAAATCAAAGATTTTTATGTGAAAAAGACAAAATTGGAATTTAAACAAAAGTTACATGGCCAAAGTTGATTCTAATGATTTCTAGGCCATTTCTTCTTCAACTTTCTATCAAAAACAGCCATGGAAGAGGGTTTTGAGCTGGTCTTTCATATTTTAGCTTCAAGTAAGTTCAATTCTTGCTTTTTGATTTTGTTAAAAGTTTTGATTTTGTATTAGTTTTTTATTTTGTTAAAAGTTTTGGAAGATACCATTAATAAGTTCATATGATTTTTGTTATTTGATGATGAAATTGAGATGTTAATGGATGTTTAAAGGTGTTTTATTAAAGAATTTTAGATGAAAATATGTTTTAGGGATTAAATTAGAAAGTGTTGAATTTATGAAAAATTCTGAAAATTTTATGGAATTCATGGCCTGTTATTGATATGTATGAGAATAATTAGGCTTGGAACAATGATTAAATTATAATAATTTCATTTTTCGAGCCTAGGGATGAAATTGTCATGTATTAAAAGTTTAGGGGCAAAATAGTAATAAATATTTTACACTAAAACAGTTTTGGACAGCAGCAGTAGTCTAACTTTGAAAAATGACCAAAAATTGTGGGAATTGAATTAGAGGATGAATAAAATATGGAATTAAAGATTATTAAGTCTAGTTTCTCATAGAAGAAATGGTGTAAGCAATAGAATTGTAAATCATGAGATATAATAAATTTTGTGAGACAAGGTCAGAATGATTTTGGATTCCCCTGTTTTGACTTTGGAAAATCATCGAAAATTGGAGAAAAAGAATTATGGGTTTAAATTTATCTGCTTAAATTCTTAATGATTTTATTTTCAACAGAAACAAATAAGAATATTATCCAAATTCTGTGCTAAGAGATAATTAATTTTTAGTAAGCAAAGGTCAAAGCTGTCAAATAGCAGAACAAGGATAAATTTGAAGATTTTACTGTACTAATTGGCTGAGCTATAAATTTTGAAATTTTTATGGTAGAAAGATATATGAAGCTAGTTTCAAAAATACCAAGCGGATCTTAATTTGAAGTTCTCTAGCTCAAGATAAAAATAATATAGTGACTATGACACGGATGGACAACTTTGAATATACATATAAGTAAATAGTGAAATTATAAATAATGTTACTTATAAGCGTGACATATACATTAAGGATGTAGAATGGAGAGGAGGAGGAGGAAAATATACGAATGACTTGTGTATAAATTGATCACATGCCCGATTATAATCGATAAACATTGAATCAGAAATGATATAATGTTTTATTTCAAATATTTATTATGAAATTATGAGTATCGTTATGATATAAAAATCAAATTGTAAGTTCGTGTAACTTGAATTACATTTTTTAATGCTTGAATTGAATGTTTATGAGATGTGAATGTGATTTGAATGTTCATTGTATGATAATTGACGAAATATTGATAATTCTCGACAAAAAGGGGAAATAAATCCTAGTTGGATTGGATGGATTTCGATGGATCATTGAAAATGCATTGACAGTAAAAAGGATCTAGCCCGGATGGATGATCCAAATATTAGCCCTCCCGAAGAATATGTGTGAAAAGGATCTAGCCTAGACGGGTGATCCTGATATAAGCCCTCCCGAAGAATATGTATAAAATGGATTTAGCCCGGACAGGTAATCCAAAGTACATGTAAGTTTGGTTTTAGCTTGGACTGGTAATCCAGACAAAGCTCCATAGAGTATTTGTCATTGCAGGGGATTTAACTTGGACTGGTAATCCCGACAATACTCTTTGAGCATATTTTACAGGGGATTTAGCCTAAACTGGTAATCCCGCTATAAAAAATGAGGTTCGCAGAAGTGTGCTCTCTTACAGGGGATTTAGCCTGGATTGGTAATCCCGCTATAAGAAATGAGGTTTGCGGGAGTGTGCTCTTTGAAAAGGGCATATATATATGTGTACGAATTGACGGTTAATGAGATAGTACACCATGAGTGTACTACTGTAAATCCATCAAAATTCTGAGAAATTCAACGGGATAAATATAGAAAATGGTAAATACATAGAATTATGAAATTGATGAGCTCATTCACATGAATTTGTCATTTGAAATTGTGATTGACAAGAAGAAATAGTGAATTGCATGCTTATGTATGGTTACATGTATTTATTTGAAAATACAAGAAAATTATGGTTATTAACATATGGAGACATGAGACTATGATATATGAACATGGAATATTTTGATAAATGTGTTCATTCATAATTATGGAGTTATGTACCTCGTGTGTACTATTTGTATAAAGATGATATTTCAAATACTTTGGTGAGTAAAACTCATATACAAAATAGTATGAAATCAAGACAAGTTGTTATGAAAATATATTTAAAATACAGAGATATGGTTGCTATATGTTATATGATTTACATAATGTGAAATTGTGTATATATATGAGAAATTTAATGAGGATTGAGCCCATATATCTTTCTTGGTATTTATGTGAAGTGTACAACTAACAAGGGTGATGAGGTTATGTGTTAGGGCTCATGATCAAGATAATTGAATGTGTCTTGTATGTTTATATTGAATTTACATATGGTTGCTATATGTTATATGATTTACATAATGTGAAATTGTGTATATATATGAGAAATTTAATGAGGATTGAGCTCATATATCTTTCTTGGTATTTATGTGAAGTGTACAACTAACAAGGGTGATGAGGTTATGTGTTAGGGCTCATGATTAAGATAATTGAATGTGTCTTGTATGTTTATATTGAATTTAAATGAGTGAGTTTTCGGAAGCTCGTTGGTTGGGAAGCTAAGTGGAGATCACTCACACTATCCATTAGCCTATTTTGGTATGTATGGTAAATGAATTATGGTTATAATGGCATGTATAGGTTGATTAGTCAATGTTGGCTTATAAATGATATAACTGTAATTAGCCATTGGTATGGCTTGTATTTAGTAAGTTTCGAGTTACAAATAATTATGATTTTATCATGATTTATATGGCTACGAAATAAAAAAATGGTGGTAATTATAAGGCTTGGTTGAATATCTTAAATTGGTTCTTGAATGTATTAAAATGTTGGTGCAAGTATCGGATGAAAATGGGTGAGATACGAGGGTTTATAGCCTAGTTTTTACCCACACAGGTAAGGGCCTGTGTCTTGGCCATGTCTACCATACGGTCTGGCATATGGGCGTGTGTCAAGGTCATGTGTCCCCTACATCCAAAAATTTTAAAATAGAATGCCTAGAATCGAGCACACGGGCTCCCACACTGGCGTGTGTTTTGGCATGTGAGGTATATGGCCTGGATACATAGGCGTGTGAGACATATGGCCCTGGATACATAGGCGTGTGCTATAGCCATGTGAAACCTATACCTAATTCAAAAATGAAAATTAACCACACGGCCTAGCAACACGGGCATGTGCCAAGGCCGTGTGACTTCAATTTATACATGGGTTGCAAGTTAGAGAGTTACACGCCTTGGAGACATGGGCATGTGAACCACACGGCCATGTCACACAAGCATGTCACCCTCTACATGGGAGTGTGACCTTTGTAAATTAAGAAAATTTTGGGATTTTGTGAAAAATTCCTTGTGATTTCGATTTAGTCTTGGATTGGTCCTAATATATATTTTTGGGCTTCGAGAGCCCATTTAAGGGACGTTGTGATATGTCTTGGTAAATGAATAGTACTTGATTCGGTTTAACAGAGAGTAGTTCTGTAAATTTTGGTAACGCCTCGTACCCTATTCCATTAACGGATACGAGTAGGGGGTGTTACAAAACAGATGTGAGTTTTCGTAAACTCAGTGTGTAACCCAACAGAAATAAACATGTAATATGCACAGTATTTCGTATATAGTCAAATATAGATTCAGACCTAAGTCCAAAACAGATGCAGATATCAGACAAACATAACAGGTATATAGAATCCTTACTCTATCCTCTACACACCATCTCTGACGATCCCAACACTCTATGTGGGGTTAAAAACACCTACCTATCCCTAGACACCTTATAGTGTCGATGCGACACATAACAGATAGTATACAGTCAAGCTGCTAAAATTAAGGCGAAAGGTCACCGTATATATCACTTCCTCCACATATACAAATCCCCAACCTACACAGATACAAAATACAAATTTAACAGAATCAACATGCTTAACATGCTTGTGTACAAATATCATATATGTATACTCAAACAGAACAGTCATGCATATGTATCAATTTCCTACTTAAATTGGACTATCAGAATATCAAATCACATGATTTAGGGTTTGGTTAACCTTTACCGACCCTACGTAGGCCCAAAGTCGATTAGAACGACCTGTGTGAACTTTGGGAAAATTTCAAAATTATGGGCCCACATGCTCATGTGAGACCACACACCCATACGGCCTATACGCCCAAATTGGCCTTACCCCTGAGACCCACACGGCCTGGCCCAAAACATACATGCCCAACTTGGCCTGGCCCGTGTGGCCTACATGTCCACACTTACACTATCACATTACTGTGTCTTGCACATAGCCACACCTTCATCAGTCACACGGATGTGTCTCGCACACAGCCAACCACACGCCTATGTGGCGTTGATAGACCCCATTTTCAGCTTTCATCGAAACTTAATTTTTTGTGTTAGGAGTACACACTTGGTTCAATTTTGATGCAAAAGTAATCCCGAGACCCCTCAAACCTAAAAACAGTATGCCAAACACCATTTTTAGTAATCTAATTACAAAATCATCAATACAAAACTGAGCAACGCGCATGCAATTATCACTATCAAACCCAATCACGTACACAGATTAGCCTGATTGAGCGAAACCACAGTCTCACTGCCTTCTCCTATACAAAACATTTACAGATAATTACTTTCCCGTACAACCCACACTGAGAATACAAGCGAAAAAGAGAACCTAATAGCTTACTAAAATAGAACCAATCTACAAGTGAAAACCTCCCACTTACCTGACCACACGAAACACCGAAATCCTGAATTACACACAATGAACAAGAAGAGGGTACAGATTGAAAAGAAAAATGAAAAAAGAAGGGAAGAGTGGAGGAAAGTAAAACGAACGTCAGAAATTTGAAAGAGAGAGAGAGCCAAAATTTTGAAAAAAACAAAACAAAATAAAATAATATCTATCCTAACCTCCCACTAACCCACTAACTCTCAACTTCTTCAGAATTTCACTTCCACCCAACCTTTATCTCACAACCGAAACAAAAATATCATCCACGCTCTCACAGGACCTCCAGCAAGCTAACTCCTTACCACTCAAACCAGCAGGCTCATTCTGATATGAGTTTACTAAAGATAAAATATAATCCAACCCACCAAGGATAGGGCTAGGATAAAAAATAACCAAAATTTTCCAAATGTGAGACTTGAATCAATACCTCATACACACACCTAGAACACTTAACCACTGAAACAGATACTCATTTATGTCAGATTCCATAAAAACAGACTTAAATTATTCAGGTCATTACAACTCTAGCCCCTAAAAGAAATTTCGGCCTCGAAATTTACCTGATCTGAACAAATGAGAATATTATTGACCCATGAAGTCCTCAGGTTCCCATGTAGCTTCCTCCGTGCCATGATTCTGCCATAGAACCTTCACTAACAGTATGGACTTCCTCCTCAAAACCTTAATATCTCGATCCAACATTTGAACCGGCTCCTTGTAGCATCCCGAATTTGGGCTTAATCAGAAAAGTGGTTTCGAAACCACTAACCTGAGGTCAAAGAAATTACTTCTAATATTATTTTATATGTTATAGCATTTTTATAAGGGTGCATGAAAATTTTAGTGAATTAATTTACGCAATTAAGAGCTTAATTGCGAAAAAGAACTAAATCGCATAAAGGGCAAAAGTTGTGATTTACTAGAAAAAAAGGTGTCAAATAGCCATGAATCATAATGTGAGGGACTGTATTGGACAATTAGGCCAATTCTAGGGAGATGGCCGGCCATCGGGACAAAGAAATAAGAAAAGTCAAATTTTGGTGATATTAGGTGACCTATTTGACTAGAAATAGAATAAAAAAAATTTAGCTTCATCTTTTTCATTTCTTCTTCTTCACACCACCGAAAATATCAGCCTAAAGGGAGATTTTGAAGCTTGAAAAAAAACCATCCACTCATTTCTCTCTCAAGTAAGTGATTTTGATGACTTCTTTTGATTATTTTTGCATTTTTAGGACCCTTGTAGCATGAGCTAGCTATTGAGGGGACTATTTTACAAAATGATGGAAAATTTAGGGTTTTACCATGAGAGTGTTTAAGTTTTTTGCTGAAACTTTTTGGAAGAAAGTGAATCTTGGTTGTTAAATAAGCAACTTTTGTGAAAGAGTTTGCATGAAAACACTTAGAATAGACCTAGTTGTAAAGTTGGTAAATTGTGTAGTAAATGCATGAAATAATGGAAATTGTGGGCTGCCATAAGAGTGAAAAGAATTCAGTTAGGCTTGGGTAATAAGGAAATTCGATAAAAATCAATTTTCGAGCCTAAGGGTAAAATGGTTATTTTGTAAAAGTTTAGGGGCAAAATGGTCATTTTACCAAATTATGAATTTTGGTTTCTCTTAGTTAATATAGTGATTAAATTAGTGAAATTTTATTCATTTTAGATCAAGAAGTACGAAACTTGAACCTAGACTGGGGAAAAACCAAGCTAGCGGATTAAACCAAATTATCTGTCTACATTTTGTATACCGAGGTAAGTTGTAGGTAAATAATGTAACTTTTTCTATAATTATGCATGAGTTTATTGATTGGGCATAAAATGATTAATTGCGATTATGAGTTATGCATGAGAGTATTTATTTAGCATTAAATGATAAATTATGATTTTGAGTAATGAAATGATGAGAATCTATGTAATAGAACCCAGTTGAACCATAAGAATAGACTGGATATTCATGTCATGATACTAGGGACGATACGAGAGCTAGTGTAAGAATGAAAGCAAGTGTAAGACTGATATGCTTGCGATATTAAGTAATAAAATTTATAAAAACTGATCACACCAAAAACTAACTAATATCACGATCTTAAAGGCAAGCGCACCTATCGAACAGTAGTATAGTTTAGCGGCAAGACCGAGTTATCGTACCCAAGGGAACCAAAAGTACTAATACTTACTTCCTTTCTATTATCTAGCCTAAAAATAAAAGAGGATTGATTGAAACTAATTCTAAAACTAACTAAGAGTGCACAAAAAGTAAATTGGGGAAAACTTTTAGGGAAAAGCTGATTGATATGAGCAATACTTAAGAGAGAATCCACCTAGACTTCACTTGTTATTAATTTCTTGAACTAGATGATTTCTTCACTTGACTTGATCCGTAGAGATCCCTATCTTATGTTAATACCTCTGTCGAGGATAAGAACAACTAATCCTAGGTGGTTAATTAAAGTTTCTTTATTAATTAACACACATAAGTTGCATTAATTCGATCTATGGATCCCCCTATTAGGTTTGACCCTAATCCGGCAGATTTATGTTGCCTTATGTCTAGGGTTGCATGCAACTCCGCTTAATTATGGTAGATCTACTCTTAAAACAGGGACTTTTGCTCCTCTACTTAAGCACATCAAGTTCTTGAAGTAATACCTAGGATTATTAAATCAAGAATGAAGAACACATAATTAAGAACAATTCAAGTATTTATCAAATAATTCAAGAATAAATAATAGCAAGATCTATCTTAGGTTTCACCCCCCTCAAGTATTTGAGGGGTTTAGTTCATAACTAATAAAGAAAACATCTCAAAAGAAATAAGATAACAAAATATAAAGAACCCAAAAACCCCTGAAGAAATTTAGGGAGATCCTCTGTCTTGATGTAGAGTTCTGGCTTCTGAGATGAATCAATCGGCTTCCCTTGGAGTAATCTCTTGCTTTCACTCTTTGTGTTGGCAGAATTATGGCGCTATTTCTTGAGAGAAAAGAGTATTCCCTTAGCGGGAAATAAGCACACCCTTGAAGTTGCCTCCTAGGGTCTTTATATAGAGTTTAGAATGGCTTTCTTAGCCCCTAAGTATCCTTTTTCGAGTAGAATTAAACTTCCTCACGATAGAGACACGCCCGTGTGCCACGCCCGTGTGGATCGATAAGAGGCCGTGTGGGGCTTGTTGATGGTGGCACGGCCGTGTGGTCTGGCCGTGCTTGTCGGGGTTGGGCCCTGTTGGACCTTATGTGGTACGGCCGTGTGCCACGGCCGTGTGGTGAGTCCCTGGGCCGTGTCATTTTCTCATTTTGGCCCATTTTCTCCGTTTTGGGCCTGTTTCTCGTTCTTTTCTCTTCTCTATGGTCTCCTGAGTATAAGGAATGAAATAGAAGGATTAAGAGCACCAATTCTCACAAATCTAATGATAATTCATCCAAAATATAGGCTAAACATGAGGTAAAAATATGTATAATTTATCGTTTATCAAATACCCCCACACTTGAGCCTTTGCTTGTCCTCAAGCAAAATCTCAATCCTTAATTAAGAATCATTCCTCTCACTTACAATCTTTATCAATAATGTTTCAAACTAATTCACAAGTAGTCATACAATGAAAATTCAATCAGAAGAACATTAAAGATTCAATCACTCTAAGTTGAGGATTTTATCATGGAAACATAGGTTTTCTCCCTTCTCTTAAGTAATTATCTTTCAATCAAAATCAACGAGAATTGACATCCTCACTAAGGGTTCACTCTATCCACTCAAAGTGTTTAGGGTTCAAGAATTAAGCACTCTCTAGTCAATTTGAAAAGTTATTACCATAGGCTTGCAAAAAAATCAAATCTCCACCACTATAGATTGATACGACACATCGATCAAAAGGTCTTTCAATGGTTGTAATGGGGCTTTGGTTAGGGGTGTTGTCACAAGCTGAAAAAGAGGGTTAGAATCGAGATTGAATTGAAAAATCATCTAGCTAGAGAAATCTCTATCACTGAACATATTCCTAGAGCTAAGCCTTATGATGACATCGTTCTGGATTTGGAGGCTTGTAGAAATATGCAAAAACTATTGAACTATTACAGATTACAACTGAATTAATTGTATATAAATTTTTTTTTTTGTTTTGTTGTTGTTGTTTTTTTTTTGAACAAATCAAATACAATACTTTGAATATTGACAAACTTTATAACTGAAAAAAAAAAGAACCAAGCTAGATAATAATTTAACTCAAATCTCGACAAAAATAGGGATCAAAATAATTGAATGGAATTCAACAAAAATGGGCTATGGGTTAATATTAGAGGTAAGTCAAAGAATGGGTTGTTAGGCTCAATGGGGTTTACTAGGGGTTAATTTATGGAGGTAGGATTTTTATGGAGTAAGTGGGTTAAACCTAGGTGCCTTTATCATTTCGGTGTATCAAATCAATGATGTGGTCTTGACATGTATAATCGAAGCAAGTTCTAAAATAACAAATCAGTATTGACTCACTCAAAGCAATAATAAAAATGAGCACGAAAGAATGTATGCTCAAAAGGCTAAAAAATCTCACCATAATTATGGCTTTTGATATCAATCCTGTAAATTTCAAATCTCAAGATAATACTTAAAATCAAGGACAATTACTTATGCAAAAAATGGGATTATCAAAAATTTCAACTTATCATGCTTGATTCCCTAATGTTTTAAAGTTTGAATAATCAAAGTACAAGCACCTATATCTTAATTCTCAACATATCAATAAAAATCATAAATCAATCAGAATTAATTCCTAATAGGAGACTGAAGATAGTGCAGAATGGAGAACAATGAAAAAAATTAGAAAGATTTCAGGGATTTCACAGATAATGTAAAGATTTAAAGTAAGTTTCCCCCCTACACTTAAGATGTACATTGCCCTCAATGTACAAAAATACATAAATAGCAAGAGAAGCATAATATCATAAGATAGGGAGAGAATTGAAACTCCCTGATTTTAGGATAAATCTGGGAGACAGAAATTGGAAGAGTCGGCAGTTGTGGCAGGGTGTTCCCATTGCCATTTGAATATGAGCTGTAGAGCTCCTTTTTGAAACTACGAAAATTAGTCGTGGGAGTTTTGGATTAATAGAGATTACTCGTTAGGGATTGGCCGATATGGAAGATAGGAAAATTAAATAGTAGAAAAATAAAATAAGTAAACTAAAATAAATAAAGTTCTAAAATACTAATAATCAAATGATGAAAAACAAAAAGATAAAATGAACTAAAAATAAAAAGAAATGTAAAAAGGAAAAATAAAGGAGAAAAAGTTAGAAGGTGAAAATAGAGATAGAAAGTCACACGGCCGTGTGCGATGAGGTTTCGCTTTGTACACAGTCGTGTAGGAAGTCACACGGCCGTGTCTAAATTGACAGTGTTGGCTACGGTTTGGGGACACGGGCGTGTGGCGTTGTGCAAGCCTGTGTCTAAACTGAAGGGTTGCCACAGCCATGTCACACGGCCGTGGGGATTTGTCGGTGGCCCGTGCTTTGGGAAAAATTTTCCTCTGTTTATACACGGTCGAGGTGCATGACCGTGTCTTTGCTTTAAATGTTCACACGGCCTTGGACACGCCCGTGGGCATGGCCATGTGGTCCTAAATCTCTGCAAAAAAAAGGGTTAGTTGATGTATTTAAAAAAACTAAAATAAAAAATACAAGAAAAGTTACTAAGTTAGTGCTCGGGTTGCCTCCCGAGAAGCGCTTATTTAGAGTCTAAGCTCGACTATGCTCAAGTTTGGTCGGTCACGGCAGTTCGAAGAGTTGATACTCCTCTATCCTGTTTAAAACTTTATTTTCAATGTAAGATTTGAGTCGAGTGTGGTTTACCTTGAAAGTGCCGAGTGACTCATGTTTTATCTCTACTGTACCATAGGAGAAGATTTTTATTACCGTGAAGTAGGGTATGTCACTTGTATGTTCTTTCAAATTCAAGATTCGAGGGTCTTCTTCCCCTAAGATTACCTTATCCTCTACCTTGATTTGATTCGTTGTTACCTGAGGGTTGTCTTGGTGATGCTCTGGGTTGGTGTGGCATATTTTGGGCTTTTCATGATAGTTCAGCCACTCATCTAGTTCCTCGATCTGAAGTATTCGCTGTTCAGGTGCATCTCCCTTGGATGGACTTGTTTGTGATTGGGTTGCCTTTATGTGGAGGGTATCCTACACAGAAGGTTGGGTGGTGAGTTCAGTGTTTTTACAAGGACTCGTGACTATATTATTATCAACAGTCTTAATCGAGTTTCGAGCTTGTAAGGTAACTTGGTCATCACCTACACGTAGTGTAAGTTCACCTGTTCCTCAATCAATTATTGTTCTGGCAGTTGCTAAAAAGGGTCGCCCTAGAATTAAGGGTACATTGCTATCCTCATCAATGTCTAAAACAACAAAGTCAACTGGGAATATAAATTTATCAATTTTGAAAAGCACATCTTCAATTATTCCCTTAGGAGACCTAATAGTTTTATCAGCCAGTTGAATGCTCATCTTAGTTTGCTTAGGTTTTCCAAGACCTAGTTGTTTAAACAGTTTATAACGCATAACATTTATACTAGCCCCTAAATCAGCTAAAGCATTTTTGGTGTCTAGGCTACCAAATAAACAAGGAATAGTAAAACTCTCTGGATCTTTCAGTTTGGTTGGCAGTTTATTTTGGAGAATAGCTGAGGATTCCTCGTTGAGTTCCACTGTGGACAGTTCTTCTAACTTCCTTTTATTTGTGAGAAGTTCTTCTAAAAATTTTGCATACTTCGGCATCTGTGAAAGTGCTTCAACAAACGGTAAGTTGATATGTAATTTCTTTAAGAGTTTAAGAAACTTACCGAATTGCTCATCTGTGCGGTCTTTCTTTAGGGCGGTTGGGTATTGGATACGAGGTTTATATTCTTTGACAATTTCATTTGTGGAACTTACCTCATCCTTTCCTTTACTTACCATAGGCTCCTTGCATAGCTTTGGGTTGGTTTTGGTTAACCCCCCATCATCTATCGTATCCACGGTATTGAGTTGCTCCTTAGGGTTAGTCTTAGTGTTGCTTGGTAACCCACCTTACGGTTTTTCAGAGATTAGCTTGGCGAGCTGGCCTATTTGAGTTTCAAGTCCTTGGATGGACGCCTACTGGTTCCTCAGTGCCGTTTCGGTGTTTTGGAAACGTATTTCTGATTCGGTCATAAATTTTGTGAATATTTCTTCAAGGTTCGGTTTTTTCTCTTGTCGAAATGGTGGTTGCTGAAATCCCGGAGGGGGTGGTTGTCTTTGATTTCCCTGTCCTCCCCATGAAAAATTGGGGTGGTTCCGCCAACTTGCATTATAAGTATTACGATAAGAGTTATTTTGAGGTCTAAAATTGTTACCCATATAGTTGGCTTGCTCAGTTTCCATGCCATGTTCATAAGTGGAGTAATCTGGATTGAACATATTTCCCTGGATTATGTCACACTGCATCACTGGATGTGCCTGCGTAGAACCAACAAAATTATCAAACTTTTTATTCAAAAGTTCTACCTGGTTAGTAAGCATTGTGACAGCATCAATATTATGAACTCCTGCAGCTTTTGTCAGCTTTGTTCTTATGACTTGCCACTAATAGTTATTTAGTGACATCTCTTCTATCAACTCATAACTGCTTCTGGTGTTTTATTGTTGATTGTTCCTCCGGCGGCTACATCGATCATCTGCCTTGTTGATGGATTCAAACCGCTGTGAAAAATTTGAACTTGTAACCACAAAGGCAACCCATGGTGAAGGCACATTTTCAAAAGATCTTTGTATCTCTCCTAAGCATCGTAAAGTGTCTCTAGATCCATCTGTACAAAAGAAGAGATATCGTTTCGCAATTTAGCTGTTTTAGCTGGAGGAAAATATTTAAGTAAAAATTTTTCAGTCATCTGTTCCCATATAGTGATTGAGCCTCGTGGTAAAGAATTTAACCACTGTTTAGCCTTGTTTCTCAAGGAGAATGGGAATAGCCTAAGACGAATGGCATCATCAGAAACGCCATTTATTTTGAATGTATCGCATATTTCTAAGAAATTGGCTAGATACGAGTTAGGATCCTCATCCTGCAAACCATCAAACTGAACAAATTGCTATATCATTTGAATAGTGTTAGGTTTCAGTTCAAAATTATTTGCAGAAATAGTAGGCCTAACAATGCTAGATTCAGTGCCTGCTAAATTAGGTCTAGCATAATCATACATAGTACGCAAAGCAGGATTTTGCTAAATAGGATTTGCGGCTACTATAGGAAGTAGCTGATTATCCTGATGTGCTTCCATCTCTTCAGTAGGTTCAGGTTCTTCTTCTTGTCCTTCTTCTGGATATTGCAAACTTCTTCTTATCTCTTGGCGAGTTCAATAAACTATAGCTTCTAAATCGTCGTCGAAAAGTAATGGTCCTCCTGGGTTTCTTCTAGTCATAAACTAGAGATACCTAGAAAGGAAAAAGCAAAGAAAATTAAAAATTAAAAATAAATTAAATAAAAATAAATAAAAATTGAAAATAAATAAATAACTAAATATAGTAATGGCTAAAGTAATAGAAATCGAGTTTTCTTAATATTTTAGTTCCCCGGCAACTGCGCCAAAAACTTGATATGCTCGCGATATTAAGTAATAAAATTTATAAAAACTGATCACACCAAAAACTAACTAATATCACGATCTTAAAGGCAAGCGCACCTATCGAATAGTAGTATAGTTTAGCGGCAAGACTGAGTTATCGTACCCAAGGGAACCAAAAGTACTAATACTTACTTCCTTTCTATTATCTAGCCTAAAAATAAAAGAGGATTGATTGAAACTAATTCTAAAACTAAGAGTGCACAAAAAGTAAATTGGGGAAAACTTTTAGGGAAAAGCTGATTGATATGAGCAATACTTAAGGGAGAATCCACCTAGACTTCACTTGTTATTAATTTCTTGAACTAGATGATTTCTTCACTTGACTTGATCCGTAGAGATCCCTATCTTATGTTAATACCTCTGTCGAGGATAAGAACAACTAATCCTAGGTGGTTAATTAAAGTTTCTTTATTAATTAACACCCCTAAATTGCATTAATTCGATCTATGGATCCCCCTATTAGGTTTGACCCTAATCTGGCAGATTTATGTTGCCCTATGTCTAGGGTTGCATGCAACTCCGCTTAATTATGGTAGATCTACTCTTAAAACAGAGACTTTTGCTCCTCTGCTTAAGCACATCAAGTTCTTGAAGTAATACCTAGGATTATTAAATCAAGAATGAAGAACACATAATTAAGAACAATTCAAGTATTTATCAAATAATTCAAGAATAAATAATAGCAAGATCTATCTTAGGTTTCATCCCCCTCAAGTATTTGAGGAACTAATAAAGAAAACATCTCAGAAGAAATAAGATAACAAAACATAAAAAACCCAAAAACCCCTGAAGGAACTTAGGGAGATCTTCTGTCTTGATGTAGAGTTCTGGCTTCTGGGATGAATCAATCGACTTCCCTTGGAGTAATCCCTTGCTTTCACTCCTTGTGTTGGCAGAATTATGGCGCTCTTTCTTGAGAGAAAAGAGTATTCCCTTAGCGGAAAATAAGCACACCCTTGAAGTTGCCTCCTAGGGTCTTTATATAGAGTTTAGAATGGCTTTCTTAGCCCCTAAGTATCCTTAATTAAACTTCCTCACGATAGGGACACGCCCGTGTGCCACGCCCGTGTGGATCGATAAGAGGCCGTGTGCGGGCCTGTTGATGGTGGCACGGCCATATGGTCTGGCTGTGCTTGTCGGGGTTAGGCCCTGTTGGACCTTATGTGGCACGGCCGTGTGCCACGGCCGTGTGGTGAGTCCCTGGGCCGTGTCGTTTTCTCATTTTGGCCCATTTTCTCTATTTCTGGCCCGCTTCTCTTTCTTTTCTCTTCCCTATGCTCTCCTGAGTTTAAGACATGAAATAGAAGGATTAAGAGCACCAATTCTCACAAATCTAATGATAATTCATCCAAAATATAGGCTAAACATGAGGTAAAAATATGTATAACTTATCGTTTATCAAAGACCATGTCTCGGACATGGCATCGACACCGATATGTGCTAGCCAGTGTAAGACCATGTCTGGGACGTGGCATCGGCGTTGATACGAGTGCTAGTGTAAGACCATGTCTGGGACATGGCATCGACCTCGACATGTAAGCTAGTGTAAGACTATGTCTGGGACATAGCATCGACACGGATAGAGGAGAGCTAGTGTAAGACCATGTCTGGGACATGATGTTGGCCTCGATATATGAGAGTCGGTGTAAGACCATGTTTGGGACATGGCATCGACTTGAAATGTAAGCCAGTGTAAGATCATGTCTGGGACATGACATCGGCATGATACCCTTTGTATGAGGCTTATTGAATATCCTTTTGCATTCTAAATGGTCCAACGGGAAATTTAAAGTTTATGTAAAAAATGAGAATTATTATGATGACGTTGTGAGTGGTACAAGTACCTACATGAAATGTATGTGATGTGAGTTCAAAATTCTAGTATATGATTAGTAAGAGTTGAAAGTGAGTAAGTTATGCTTGTAGTCATTCTTTTTATATTATGACCAATTTGATGTGTTGAGAGCTTATTATAGCATAGTAAATTGTTGTTATTTATTTACTTGCAACTTACTAAGCTTTATGCTTAACCCTCTCCTTTCCATTTTCTTATAGTGCCGCCTAATTAGCTCGTGGATCAACGGACGTCGGAGACTTTGTTCACACTATAAACTAAAGCATTTGGTATAGTTAGTTCTAACATTTTGAGAAATGGCATGTATAGGGACTAGTCATTGTTAAGTGTCAATTTATTTCGGGCCAAGTGTGTTGGCTTGATTTTAAAATACCTAATTTTGTATAAGGCCAAAGATATTGGCTAATATTTGCGATTGGTTTATTAATGCAAATGTTTACATTTTCATGAATGAGAAAATGGTATGGATGAATAAGCACATGATTGAGTCACTTAAGTAGGTGGGGAGAATGCATGAGTAGTGTAAAGTACTTGAAATGAAAATGACTTGGTTGTGGTTTCATAGATGAGTATACATGTTATAAGATGTGTTGTTGAATTAGGATATGTTTGATCTTGTTTTAGGGTGGCAAAAAGGCTTGGTAGATAGCCTTATTTTTGTCTACACGGGTGTGTGTCTAGGCCGTGTGTGACACACGGTCCGCCCCACAGGCGTGTGGTTAGGCCGTGTGTCCCCTGCACCTTAGGCTGGCAAAATTAAATGCCTAGTAGTAACCACACAGGCTGAGACACGGCCGTGTGTCTCAACCGTGTGGAAGACATGGCCTAGCACACGGACGTGTGCCACAGCCGTGTAACCTTTAAGAGTTGCTGACATCAGGAACAGAATACCAAGGTTTTTGCACATGGGCTGTGACACGGGCATGTCATGGCCATGTGAGGGACACAGGTTGAGCACACGGGCGTCGGATACGGGTAAGGGGTGTTACACTCCTCCTCAAAAGTCAAGTCGGTCTAACCTCGATCTCCTCAACAAAGACAACGTGAGATGGGTCAAACCAGTACCGCCTCAACATCGAGGCGTGAAATAGATCATGGATACGGTTTAACTCTAGCGGTAGCTCTAACTGATAAGCGACCGGTCCCACACGGTTCAGAATCTAATACAACCCAATGAACCTACGGTTCAACTTGCCTTTACGACTGAACCTCAGAACTTTCTTCCAATGAGATACTTTAAAAAATATGAAGTCACCCACATCTTACTCGATATCCTTCCTTTTCAGATTTGCATAGGACTTTTGTCTATCAGAAGCTGTCTTCAGACAATCCCGAATCAGTCTAACCTTATCTTCAGTCTCGGAAACCAACTCTGGACCCAAAATCCGTTGCTCACCCAACTCAGTCCAACATAGCGGAGTACGACACTTACGACCATACAAAGCCTCGTAAGGTGCCATCTGGATATTATTGTAGGGGAACTCAGCTAATGGCAGAAAATCCTCCCAACTACCTTAGAAATCAATCACACAACTCCGAAGCATATCTTCTAGTATCTAAATCACTCTTTTGGACTGACCATCGGTTTGAGGGTGGAAAGTGATATCGAAATCCAATCTCGAACCCAGAGCCTCATGTAGTTTCTTTCAGAACTGAGAGGTGAAACGAGGATACCTATCAGAGATTATCAAAATCGGAACCCCATGCAGTCTTACAATCTCGAAAATATACAGCTTCGCTAACTTTTGCAGTGAATAATCCGTCCAAACTAGAATAAAATGAGCGGACTTGGTTAATTGATCCACAAAGACCCAAACAAAATCCTTTTTAATGGGTGTCAAGGGAAACCCACCAACAAAGTCCATCGTCACTCGCTCCCATTTCTACAAGGGAACTTTAACAGGTTGCAACAAACCCAAAGGTAACTAGTGCACAGCCTTAACTTGCTAGCACGTCAGACAACGAGTAACAAAATCTGTTAACTCTTGTTTCAATTTCGGCCACCAGTACAGTTCACAGAGATAACGATACACCTTATTACCACCAGGATGCATAGCATAAGGGCTACTATACGCCTCCCTTAGAATCGACAGCCTTGGATTAGAATAGTTCGGTACAAAAACACATCCCCCAAAACACAAAACCCAATCCTTATTCAGTCTGAAATTAGAAGTATTGCCATTCTTAACTTGACGAAACCACAAACCCAAAGACTCATCCTTTAACTGCTTTTCTCGAATCTACCTAATCCAAGTCATCTTAACTTGCAACTCAGCTAACAGACCCCTATAATCAAACAGACTAAGATGAGCAAACATTGCTCTCAAATCAGTCATCACTCTACAACTGAGAGCATCAGCCACCACATTAGCCTTACCAGGATGATAGTCTATCATACAGTCATAATCTTTGAGCAACTCTATCCATCGATGCTGTCTAAGGTTCAACTCCTTTTGAGTAATGAGGTACTTGAGGCTCTTGTGATTGGTGTAGATGATACACCTCTCACCATACATATAGCATCTCTAAATCTTTAACGCAAATACCACAATAGCTAACTCGAGATCATGCGTAAGATAATTCCCCTCATATGACTTAAGCTGATGGGACACATAAGCCACAACTTTACCATCCTAAATCAGTACACATCCCAAACCAACGTGCGACGCATCATTGTACACTACAAACTTCTTACTAGATTCAGGCTGTATCATAACAGGAGCTTAAGTCAGAATAGATTTGAGCTTTTTAAAGCTTGGTTGTTGCACATTAGTCTAAACAAAAGGAATACCCTTGCGCAGAAGCTTAGTTAGAGGAGCTGCAATCAGAGAGAACTGCGGATAATAACCCTCAAGACCCAAAAAATTATGGATCTCAGATACATTCTTAGGCTGCTTCCAATCAAGCACAGCCTCAATCTTTCTAGGATCAACTCAGATCCCCTCAGCAGAAACTACATGCCCTAGAAAAGTTACCTCTCGCAACCAGAATTCACATTTGCTCAACTTAGCGTAGAGCTATTTCTCTTAGAGTTTCTGAAGCACTACTCTAAGATGCTCATCATGATCATTTTCAGTTTTAGAGTAAACTAGAATATTGTCGATGAAGACCACGACGAACTGATCTAGATACGGCTGAAAAACTCAGTTCATCAGATCCATGAATGTAGCCGGAGCATTTATCAGACTAAAAGGCATAACTAGGAACTCATAGTGCCCATAACGAGTCCTAAATGCCGTCTTATGAATATCAACTTCCTTAATTCTGAGATGATGATACCGATATCGAAGATCTATTTTCGAGAACACTGAAGCTCTTCGGAACTTTAAATAGGTCGTCGATCCTCGGAAGTGGGGGCTTATTCTTTACAGTGAGTTTATTCAATTGCTGGCAGTTGATGCAGATACTCATGGTACCATTCTTTTTCTTTACAAATAGAACTGGTGCCCCCCACAGAGACACACTCGAACTGTAACACCCCGAACCCGTATCCGTCGCCGGAATAGGATTACGAGGTATTACTTAACTAAACAGAACTTACAGAGGTTTATAAATACATACCAGACATAAATTTCAAATATGCATCAATACCAAAAATAAACTACTTTAATTTGACTACAACCAAATATGTTCCAATTCACTAATATGATTTAATCCTTGCAAACATATCTCAATAGTTTACCATATGCGCACTATCAAATTTATAAAGTGACTATACATCAATGTGTAAAACTAACAAGCCATTTTCGCATGGCTAGAATATTTACAAATCAAAATATAATTCGATTCAAAAGAGAGAGCTTAGCCTATACATGCCATCGTTTCAAAATAAGCTATCGAAAGTACCAAAAATAACGACGATAGTGTGGGTGACTTAAGCTTGAATCCCCGAGCCTGTAGCTTCAAAACGAGATCTATAAAATAGAGGAACGAAGACACTCGAAGTAAGCTAAATAGCTTAGTAAGTATTAAGTAATTTTAAACACATTAAATATGTATTCAAAAGCTAAGTAAAATATCATTAGACCGAATAGGCCTAACCATAGTTGTACACAAATATATATTGACATCTCACTTACTCCAGATTTAAAATCACATATTCGTATCATCTTATAGCACATGGTCATTCATTATATCGATTCAATAGGAATAATTGAAGACATCATATTAACAATCCACTTTCACAAGGCCGAATATGCATGTACACATATATAGTCATTTCACATTTAAAACATTCTTTCTTATTTCAAAGCAACTTACATACAATTTTGACTATCATGAATAATATCATATGAATTGAATGTTCACAACGAACAAATCCATAATTCAATTAGAATCATCCTCATATAAGTAGGTAAGTATCACATACCTAGATAACTTAATGCTTAATGCGATTTCAATTTAGCATTTTAACACAGAATGTCATAATCATATGCTTTTACCACTTCACCGGCACTTGGCCTGCTGGGCACAAGACCTGAGTTTTATCACCGACTTAAAGCCTGCTAGACTTTTTAAGTCTGAAATTTCTTCACCGGCATTATGCCTGCTAGGCTCAAGGCCCGATAATTATATCACCGGCATTACGCCTGCTAGGCTCGAAGCCCGATATTATATCACCGGCATTATAGCCTGCTAGGCTCGAAGCCCGAATATTATCGTATGGTAAATAAATCACCAAGTTTCATACATATCAAATCATATGCTATTAGGTTTCACATAGCTCACTCATAAATAATTTATTTCCTTCACTTCCAATTTATGAACATATCACACACTCTAGCTTCTTTTTATAATAGCCATTCGGTAATAACCATAACAATTCTATAACATACTTACCATTTAATCATGTACACGTATCCATTATACATTTTCCATTCCTTATGTATGTAGCATTCTGCAATACACTTACATAATACCAAATATTTATTTATCAAGATTTAGCATGTCACTTTCATAACATATGTTTCAACTTCACATATATCCGAACATACACATTTGTACAAAGGCATTACATTCAATTTCCATACCTCAATTACATTCGGCAATCACACATAAATAATAATAATATCATTCTCTTAACTATTTTCATTTAATCGTTAAGCATATAAAATCAAGTTTAATACTTAAGAACTTACCTCGATAATTATCGAACGTAAATTTCCGCTATTCAATCAATTTCCCCTTTCCACGATCTGAATTTGTTTCCTTGACTTCTTGAGCTTAATTAAACAAATGAAATAGTTCAATTACCCATTTAATTTATCATTTCAAATTTAAATAAATTTAAACACATAAAGCTTACGGCACTTTCATTTCTTTGATTAATTAAAACTCATTGTAAAAAAATTTATACACATTATGGGACATCATTAATCCCATTATCCATAACGAATCAAATATTCCCCACAATAAGCTACATTCGGCATGATAACATATTTCACAAAATTAAATTAAATCACATCACAAGCCTCAATTGGCCATCTCAAAGAACATCAATTAAATCATCCTTTAATATTAAAATAATATCTCATGTGTACTCATCCCAAATAACTGAATGTACTTTAGTTTCAAATTTTTTTCTTTAACAATTTACTAAGCTCCAAACTCAATTATAATTATACACATATCATTTGAAGCATTTAACATCAATTCACTATACAATTTAATCATAGCCGAATGCTATATAAGATCATCAAAACATAGCATACATTAACTCACATATTCACATTTCAAAATATCATAATTGGTTCAAGTCATTCTTTAAAAGCATATTCGGCAATTTGCTAAGTCCAATTTATTATTAAACCACATCTTATAACATTTAGTTTAAGATATCTTAAATTGCAACATAGCTGAATATCTTCTAGCTCTTGAACTCCTCTTTGACACATTTATCAAGCTTCCAATTTAACTTAACTATGTATAAACATCATTTAAACATCCAACACCAAATTCTTTGTACAAATGAACATAACCGAATACTCCTTTTAGCTAAATGAGCCACACAAAACACAATTTGTACTATTTAAGCTTATTAACTTATAATCATATGGATTTAACACCATAATTTCCATTAAACACGCATAGTTAAAATTAACTAGTTTATAATCACTCAAAACCACTTCTCATTACACAAACATCAACTAATAATGCATTAGTACACTTTTAACCATAACTGAATACATACCTCATCTCATACTCAAACAATTATACATTCACAACTCAATTCATTTAATTAACACATAATTCTATCAATTCAAGGCTCAAATTAACAAAAACATGCTTTAATTTTAGCCAAAAACTATTTCCTTTCCCAATAGTTCATACACGGCAATTTCAACTAAAATCTCTTAGAAATGGTTTCAACTTGATCATTCATTGACATTGCATTCATTCGGTCATCCAAAGATCAAAATTAACATCCAACAAACCTTCCAAGCATCTATTCAATTTTCATATCTTTAACCATTTGCCGAATGCTAATATCTCAACAAATTTCAAAATTTTAACATGGGCTAAGTAAGGGACTTAGCAACTAATTCAAATGTACAAAAATTTCAAGAATTAACATGAATTACATACCTTAATTAAAGCTAGAAGATGACCGAATGCCCTTGATGATCTTCCCTTATTTTTTTCTTGCTAGTTTCGGCTAAAGAAGAAAGCCATGGAGCCTAACTTTGTTTTTATCACCAATTCCTCTTTTATTTAATGTTAATTCATATTATAACATCATATATTTTATTTTTCTAATATAAACTACACAAAATGCAAAACCTCCATCATCATTACCGTCCACTACCTATAAAATGGTCAAATTGACATGCAAATCCCTTACAATGCTAACCATATACAATTTGGCCTCTTCAATTTTTACCTATCACATTTTTATGGTTTATCAATTGAGTCCCTTTTTAATAATTTGACGTTCAAATAACAAAATTAAAGCACCAAATTTTCACACATAGCAATTCACATAATAAAACATAGAAAATAATATTTTTGAAAATTTTTTGACTCGGTTTAGTGGTTTCGAAACCACTTTTCCGATTAGGGTCAATTTAGGGCTGTCACACAAACGGATGAAACCACAATCCAGAAGCTCTTAAAGTTGAGCCTTAAGCATAATAAGCTTCTTCGGTGCCATACGGTAAGGAGCGATGGACACCAGAGTTGTACCTGGTAGGAGCTTAATGCCGAACTCAACTTCTCGATTTAGAGGTAAACCAGCTAATTTCTCAGGAAAAAAATCCAAAAATTCCCTCATTATTTTGATATCCCCAACAGAAGAGTCATTAGAAACTAAAACACTAACGTAAGCCAAATGCGCCTCACACCCTTTTCAAACCAATTTTTCAGCCACTAGAATGGAGATTACATTAGACAAGTAATCTCGATGCTCGCCAATTACAATTACCTCCTTTTTATCCTCGGTCCTTAGAACGACCCTCTTAGTCGCCCAATCCAAGCTAACTCAGTGCTCAACTAACCAGTCCATACCTAGAATTAAATCGAACTCCCTAAACGATAGCTCCATCAAATTTTTCAGAAACACAACTCCTTGCACTTCTAATGGAACATTCCTATATAATCTACTAACTCGAAGAGATTGCCCCAATGGACTCAGTACATCAATCTCACCAGTAGTACACTCAATTGCAATCATCAAGTTCTCAGAAACTGTACTAGCTACATAGGAATGTGTAGAATCTATGTCTATCAAAGCAGTATATGGAGCATCACAAATTAAAAACGTACCCGTGATCATATCAAGAGCATCTCTGTCCTCTCGGCATCGAGCAGCATAAACCAATGTAGGCTGCCTTGCCTCAGTTTGATTAGCACCTCTACTTGGTGCTCTCTACCATTGGCCCATACAATTACCACCCTTAATCGGTCCACGACCCTTAGGTGGCTGCTGTACTGCTCTCTGAGGCTAAACAGAACTCAATCCCGTAGCTTGCATCTGATCCGCACGATGTGGGCACTCTCTAATCCGGTACTTCAAAGGCCCACACCGCAAACAAGCCCCTAATCTCATCCAACAGTCACCCAGATGGCGCCTACCACAGTCAACACAAGGCTGAGTCCCAATAGGAAAAACAAGAACTCTCACTCTAACAGGCCCATCAGTCTGGCCTGTTTCTTAGGCCCTTAAACAGAACTAGAGTGCTCCGAATCTTTCTTATTCTTTCCTCTCTCACAATCTCTATTCTGGCGCTCCACGCGTTTAACCTCTTCAGCGATCTTCGCCTTATCCACCAGAACAGCAAACTCCCTCCCTCTACGAAGTAATCGTAACCCTCAAACTGTCCTTCAAACTCTCCTCAAAATGGACACATTTGTCATACTCAGATGCCACCATGCCTCGACCATTGTGGTTCAATCTAAAAAATACGGCCTTATACTCAGCCACAAACTTATCACCTTACGTGAGATTCATGAACTCACGCCTACGAGCATCTACATAACTCGTACCTATGTACTTTCCCTAGAACGTAGTCTTGAAGTAGTCTCAGTTCAGACGATCCGGTTGAGTACCCTCCTCAACTGACAACTACCACTAATATGCCTCATTGCGAAGCAAAGAGACCACACCCTTTAATTTTTGCTCAAGACTACAGTTGATGTCATTCATAATCCTCTCAGTGGCCTCTAACTAATACTCAACCACAATAGAGGCAACTCCAGTGACACCCCTATACAACTCAGCTCTATTAGACTAGGGTCGTTTAGTTACCGACCCACGGCCCCCAGATCCAGAATGGGGTCTAGCGACCCTCTCCAACACTCTCAACATGGCTTAGGATAGTGCGTCGTCCCCAACTGAATAGCTTTGAGACCCAGTCTTAGTAGCAAGTGAAACTGGTCTCTCACTCGTATCTAAATTCAACATACTGCCTAGAGAGGAAGACTCAGCTCGAGCCCCTTACGGTGCTCGTCGTGCCCATGAATACCATGACCACGAGTTCCACGAGTGCTCATCGTAAATTCAAATTTATCTACATTATAAACTTTCATGCATCAGTTCCAGTGTTTATTAACAGATATTTTATGCTTAATTTATTAGAAGTTCAGAAGTATTTCAGAGGTTTTATTTTCTAACTTAACTCAGTGGAATTTTAGAAAGTATTAACTACAATGTTTTCTAAATTCAGAGATACTTATAGGACCGGCGCCTGAGATAAGGTGTACCACATACTTACTCAAAATGATCCAAATTATTTGAAAACCAGTTTTTTTTCAAAACCAAATTTTGGAACGCAAAATTCATAGCCCGAGTTTTACAACTTGACTCTAATACCACTAAATGTAACACACCAAACCCGACCTGGACATTATGACCAAATCCGGGAGTGTTACAAAAAAGGGATTTAAAATCGACAATATATCGATAAAACCATGTTTAGCTGTTTGATAAAATGTCTAAGTATTATAAAACATATTTGTTATTGAAATCATGATATAAAGCTCTTTAAAGTTAATCGTTTATTTCGCAGCGAAAGTTTGGAAAATTGTTTATAACAAAAACTAAGCTCATGTTTTCAAAAAGGCGTTTGTTTGTGTAAAGTGTTTTTGTTGACGTTTTGGAAAAGTAACAAATCAAAATCAAAATCCAAAAGTTAAAACCAATCAGTTCAGAGAGTCCCGAAAATTACAACTCTAAAAAAATAACTAGACTTTAAAATTAAACCATTAATTACAAAGTAAAAACAATTCTCCATCGAGTGGTCACCACTAAGCCTTGTTGCACCAACCCGCCTAAGTGTCTGGATTACCTTAATATAATAAACAAATAGATGTGAGTTTTCGGAAACTCAGTGTGTAACCCAATAGAAATAGACATGCAATACACATAGTATTTCGTATACAGTTAAAAACAGATTTGAACCAAGTCCATAACAAATACAGATATCAGATAAACAGAACAGGTATCCAGAACCCTACCCTCATCCTTTACACATCATCTCTGGCCATCCTAACACAGCATGTGGGGTTAAAAACAACCACCCATCCCTACACACCTTATAGTGTCGATGCGTCACATAACAGATAGTATGTAGTCAAGCTGCTAGAATTAAGGCAAAACGTCGCCGTACAAATCACTTCCTCCACATATATAAATCCCCAACCCACATATACAAAATACAAATTTAACAGAACAATCATGCATACGTATTAGTATCCTACTCAAATCAGACCCAATAGCTTATTAAAACAGGACCAATCTACAAGTGAAATCCTCTCACTTACCTGACCACACGAAACACTGAAATTCCAAATTGCACATGATGAATAAAAAGAGGGTACAGATTGAAAAGGAAAATGACAGAAGAAGGGAAGAGTGGAGGAAAGCAAAACAAATGCTAGAAATTTGGAAGAGAGAGAATCAAAATTTTGAGAAAAATAAAATAACATAAAATCTAATAATATCTGTCCTATCCTACTAATCACTAAATCCTACTAACCCACTAACCCATTAACCCCTAACCCACTAATTTTTAATTCCTTCAAAATTTCACTTTCACCCAACCTCCATCTCACAACTGAAACAAAAATATCATCCACGCTCTCATAGGGAATCGAACACAGGACTTCTAACAAGCTAACTCCTTACTACTTATGTAATACCCCGAAAATTACTACAGTAAGAAAGTAAGATATTATTCTTGATATAGTTAAGTAAGGACATAAAGTGAAAAAAAGGAAAATTTTGGGTTATGTCAACATTGGGAAGTATACTATGATATATTACATTATTAAGTTAAGAAAGGACTAAATTGTAAAAGTGAGAAAAATTTTGTTGCCCAAGAGTAAATACTTAAAATTTGAGGGGTTAAAGTGTAAATATAAAAAAGTTGAAGGACCAATGTGAAAATATTTTAAGGGTGGAATAATCTAGAAACTAAGGAAAAAGGATGAATTAGGACCAAGTCAAATATGTGAAGAATTATGAGGGACTAAATCGTAATTTTTTCAAATTAAATGATGATTCGATGATGGAATTTTAAAAGATCATAAAGGGCAAAATGGTTAATTAGTAAGAGAGAATTCTAGAATGTAATGATTATGTTGATGATGTTTTAAATTAATTAATTAGATAAATATTATTTTATTAATATTTTAATAAGATATTTATTATTTTATTTAGTATGTATATATGTGTGTGTGGAAAGGAAAAAAACACACCATCCACCACCTTTCCTATGCATCCAACGTTTGTGAAAGAGAGAAAGAAAGAAAGTTTTGTTTTCTTTACAATTAAGTCCTTCCACCAAAAATTCACCATTTTCACCTAGTAATCAAGAGAATTTCCATAACTACCAAGAGAGAAAAATAACAAGGAGACTATGGGGAGCTAGAATATCAAGTTAGATTCAAGAATTAGAAGCTAGAAGAGGGAGAAAATCAAGTTAAAGATTGAAATCAATAGAATAAGGTAAGAACTTTAAGATTTCAATACATTTTAAGTAGAGTTTTCTTATATAAGGTAATATCAAAAGCATGAAAATGATATTAAAGTAGAGTTATCTTATATAAGGTTCTATATTCTTGACATATTAGTGAAGGGAAATAAGAGAAAATGATGGGAAATATTGTAGAGAAAGGAAATAAGGGTGTTATAAACTTGGTAATCAATATTTTGCACTAAAATAGTTCTGGATAGCAGCAGTAGGCTAACTTTAAAAATTCACCAAAAATATGGAAATCAAATTAGAGGATGAATAAAATATTAAATTAAATCTTATTGAGTCTAGTTTTTCACAGAGGAAGCTGTGTAAACAATGAAATTGTAAATTATAAGTTATAATAAATTTTGTGAGAGAAGGTCAGAATGATTTTAGTTTCCCCTGTTCTGAGTTTGGAAAATCATCAAAAATTGGAGAAAAATAATTAAGGGCTTAAATTTAAAATTTTAAATTATTAATGAGTCTATTTTCAAGAGGAATAAACATGAACATCATCCAAACCTCGTACTAATAGATAATTAATTTTTAGTAAAGAAAGGTCGAAGCTGTTAAATAGCAGAACAAGGGTAAGTTTGAAGATTTTACTCTACTTATTGGCTAAATTATAAATTTTAAAATTTTATGGTAGAAATATATTTGAGTCTAGTTTCAGAAACATCAAACGGTTCTTAATTTAGAAACCTGTAGCTCAAGATATGAATAATTTAGTGACTATAACTCAAGTGGACAGCTTGATATGAACATATGAGAAAATAGTGGAATTATATATACATTAAGGATGTGGAATGTAGAGGAGGAGGAGAAAAATATAAATATGAATATTCAGCTAGCAAGGGCCTACATAAAAAATTGCTAATTTGCATGTTTTAAGCTCAGGAACTAAATTGAATAAAAGTGAAACTTTAGGGGCAATTTTGTAAAAATATAAAAAATGACCAAATTGAGTGAAATGAATTATTTTATTGTCTAAATTAATAAATTGAATGAAATTATTAATTTAGATTAAGATCGGTTGAAAAGTCGAGGAAAATAGAAAATTATCGAAATGCCCCTGAATCTTAGTATTTCTACAATTTAGCCAGGTAAGTTCGTGTAACCTAATTATGTGATATAAGAAAATACGAGTTGATGGTATATGAAATATTGATATAATGAATTAACTGATTTATGTTTATGAAGAAACAACAAGAGAATGGTATTTATCATGACATGTAAATATGTGATTATCTTTGATACGTTGATACAAGGAAATTAAGTATGTTGAGACGATTAATAAATTCAAGTAAGACATGTCAAGAAAAATAAGTATGTTTAAGGGAAATATGTCTGATTTTGATTGGTTCCAAATATGAATGCTAGATGAAATAAAATGTCTGATAAATAAATTTGTAACTCCAGTAATGCTCTGTAACTCTATTCCGGTGACCGATTCGGGTTAGGGGCATTACAACTCAAACCAACAGACTCATTCTGATATGAGTTTACTAAAGATAAAATATAACCCAACCCACCAAGGATAAGGCTAGTATAAAAAATAACCAAAATTTTCCAAATGTAAGACACCCAAGACCTCATACACATACCTAAAACACTTAACCACTGAAGCAGATACTCATTTATGTCAAATTTCACAAAAATAGACATGAATTATTTGGGGCGTTACACACTTAAAATCATAAATAGAATAATTTACTCAAGGTCATTAGCATATAAAGTTTATCAAACAAAAACATAATCAAAGTTAAAAAATTCAAAAGGTTGTTTAGACCATTCGTGTCTAAACACACATATTGGCACCCTAAGCGCCTAACACATGCATATTTTTTAAAGATCATCTCAGGCTTTAATTTCACATTTAAGATTCTCATTGTTTCCATAAAGGATTATTTCTTTTATTTACTAACATTTCAAAGTAAAGATTCGAAAAGAGTTATTTTGGCTAAACATAAACTAAATTCCCAATTTTGTGATTACACATGTATTCATTAACTTACATATAATGTAACACCCCTTACCCGGAGTGAACTATTGCATCACAAGCAAGGGATGTCATATTTGGACTCTAAGACTACTCAACTTAATCATCAATTTTTAAAACTTTGTTTTAACATAATTAGACTCTTTTGGAGTTATTCAAGTAATTTCTAGGCTTTCTTTAAAGTTTGGTTACAAACGGGGCCCAATCAGGGCTTATTCAGGTAAAACGAGGTATACAGGGTTAATGTCGTTACACTAAGATGCTGATGTCGCGACACCAAAAATAGGTTACTCTAACTACATGTCCAATTCCGTGACGTTGGAGACATTTACCCGAAACATATCTAAAATGTATACCAAGTCTCAACTATCACTAAACATTCCAAATAATTTCTAAGCATTATAAAACATAAAATCTTATTTGTATACTTAGCATTAACCTATGTACATGCCATGATCTATAACCAAAATATCAAATTCATACTCTTTTTCAGGCCTTAGTGATGTGATGAGATGCGTTGATGTTGTGATTTGAAACAAAAGCTTCAATCCGATCATTCACTTACGTGTTAGACAATAACACGTTAAGCTAGCTATAACTTAATAAGTACATCAAGAATTTAAACTTTCCATTGCATTTACTAAATTTAATGTGTTAATACTTTAAATATAATATATTTAAATTTAGCTAAATAATTATTAAATGTTTATTTTCACTTACAATCTTACCTAATTTCACTTACAATACTTTCATCCTAAATTTATCTTTTATATACCACTCACTTTGCCCATTGTAGACTCGAGTGATCAAGAAGGATATACAAAATGTAATCATGGAGTAGACAAGTACATAAGTGCTAGATTATCACAAACATAAATAGTGTTAAAACACGAACACCGAAGTGCTAAATTAACAAGCGCGCTAAAGAATTCCTAATGGCATACTATCTATATCCAACAAGTTCTAATCTTGTCTACAAGGGCATTGATAATAATATTTGTATCAAATTCATTCATAAATTCAATTTCAAATGAAACTTTAACACACTTTCCAATTTGGTCCTTAATAACATAAATTTCAATAATCAAAACATCAACACTTGCACTTGATTCACTTTCATATAGACACTTCACTTAAACCCATTCACATATTTATTTCAATTCACATAGTTATTTTTATACACTTTACAATTTAGCCCTTATTATTATATTATTCAATAATCACTATATTCTCACTTCAACATACATTTCACTTCCATAATCGCTTCACGTAAATATGTTATTTTAAAGTCTTAATACACCTAATCACTTTTTGAATACCTTACAATTTATTTTTTTAACATCACATAATCCACATATATCCACTATAATATCTCTTCTATATCACTTGTATTCAATCTCACTTACATTTAACCCTTCATTTAAACTTTTATCATATTTTTTTATTTCATACATAAACTTTGAACACTTTTCAATCTAGTCTATTCATTACACTTTTTAATTTCACTACATTTATTCACTTTGTTAGTAAAACAAAGCTTATATATCCACTTCTTTTTAATTAATTTCATAATAAACTTTAAAATTTCCATAATATATAGACTTAAATTTTAAGAAATTTAGTATAACTATTTAAATAAAATCACACGTACTTTAAGTAGGGTAAGGTTCTTGATGTACTTATTTCTTTTTTGTTAAAATTTCACTATTTTGCCCTGAATTCTCTTCCTTCCTCACTTTTGTCACTTCTTTCACTTTATTTCCAACACTTTAATCATTTCTTGTCTTTTTCTACTTCATGAACACATCAAATACATAATCAAAACTCATTATACAAATGTAACACCCCTAGCCCGTCCTGACTGCCAAGATTGAGCTACAGAATGCTATAGTACAAAATAGAACAGTTATAGACGTTTAATGGATAATTCGAATAAAAATCATTATTTATCATGATATAAGTCATACAGAACAAATTTAAACCTTTCTTAAGTTTAATATGAGCTTACGTGAACTCTAAAGTTAACCCAAGATCGAACAAGGACTAGATCATAAATATTTCAAAAGTTCAGAATGACATTGTAACGTGAAGGATCACTTCACGACGTCAATACCTTCAATTTCACGATGTCACTTACTGTTTTGGCCTTGTTAAGACGATATGACGTCACAACGTAAATCTTATTTTTGGTATTTTAAGGCCATTTGGTACTTGTTTCAATCTAATCATCCAAATAGGTTAAAAAAGTTCTTATAGTATCATTCAAACCTTTTTAAAATATTTCCAAAATCATGCCAAAACATATCATTCATCATATTCCGAACATCTACCCAATCTGCCACATTTGGCATAAAATCACAACAAGGGTGCATAAATCATTCCAAACCGTTCCTTCTACTTAAACCATTTTAAAACAATAACATTACAACTTATACATTCATCAACCATTCAAAATATGATACTAATCGGTTACATCATTCAAAAATAACCATTTAACTATCAATATGATAATCTATATGCTTCTATTATAGCTAAACATATTGCCAAGGTGCACGCATTCATCCATATCATATAGCCATTCATGTCATTCACCATTTTGGATCCAAAATCAACATCATTCGAAGTAAGTACACATAAGTATAACATTGCATATATGCATGCCACATAACCGAGTCCAAAATGATAAAAAAAAACTACTGAATTGAAAGCTTGAGAGTGTGAGACCCGAAGTGATCCAATCACCTTGTTCCGCAAAAGAAAACTACAAGCAAAGAAAACATAACAGAGTAAGTATTGCGTATGCTTAGTAAGTTCATAGGAGCTAATATAGTAAACTTGTAACACCCCTTACCCGTATCCAACACCGGGATAGGGTACGAGGCGTTATCTTACTAAATCACATGCAACCCTTCAACTTACATTCATAAAAATGTGACCCAATTTAAAAATTTTACAAACCATGTCCTACGGACCTTCATATGGGCCTACGAGGTCTAAAAAATGATATATAAACGGTTCAGGACCAATTCGGGCACTTAAGAAACTTTCAAGAAAATCCACTAAAAACAGGACACACGCCCGTGTGGCCTCTAGACATGGCCGTGCTAATGGCCCGTGTGCCTCACACGGCCTAAGAACCTAGTGACACGCTCATGCCCTTCGTCCATGTAAATTTATTTTCTAACTTCAAACCTACAGGGGTTTTCACTCGGCCTGGCACACGCCCGTGTGCTCAGCCTGTGTCCATCACATGGCCATGACACGCTCGTGAAGCAGCCCGTGTGCAAAAACCTTGACATTCTGTTTCTGACATAAGCAATCACACGGCAGTGGCATACGCCCGTGTGCTTGGCCGTATCCTCCACACGGTTTAGACACACAACCGTGTCTCATGCCCGTGTGGTACACTGATGGGCATTTAATTCGACACATTCAAGGTGCAGGGGACATACGGCCTAACTACACGCCCGTGGGGTGGACCATGTGTCACATCCAGGCATACCAAGACTCTAATACTTATCCAATGGCCATAATTTGGCATCCACACAACTTATATAATCCTCAAACCATGCATTCAATCTATTACTCTTAGCACATACAACTGCTCATGCTAAATTCTCATTCTTGAAACACTATCATTGCATTTGATAAGCAACGGTAAATATTAGCCAATAACTTTGGCATTAAACAAAATGAAGTATTTCAAAGACAAGCCAACACATTTGGCTTCAAAATAATATGACACTTAATAAAAAAATAAATTCCTATACAAGCCATATTCTCAAAATGCTAAAGCTAACTATACCGAGAGCTTGGGATGATAGTGTGAGCGGAACATCTGACGTACTTTGATCCACGAGCTAACTAGGCAGCACTATAAGAAAATGGAAAGGAGAGGGGTAAGCATAAAGCTTAGTAAGTTGAATGCAAACATTATCAACAATTTAACATAAATTAACATGCTCATAACATACCAACTTTCATTCATAAACATGAATGATTATAGGCATAACTTACTCATCATCATTCTCTTACAAATCATACAACATAAGATCGAACTCATTTTGCATACCTGATATACCAGTACCAGTACCACTTACAATAAGGTTATCATTTCTTTTAATTACTCAAGCTATAAATTTTTCCCATGGAACTCAGTAGAATAGAAAAGGATACTCAATAGCCTCAAACGTAGGTTAAACGCCGATGCCATGTCCCAAACATAGTCTTATACTAGCTCACATGTCGAGGCTGATGCCATGTCCCTGACATGGTCTTACACTAGCTCTCATCTCATCGTCGATGCCATGTCCCAGACATGGTCTTACACTGGCTCACATGTCGAGGCCGAGGCTATGTCCTAGACATGGTCTTACACTGACTCTCTCGTATCGAGGCCGATGCCATGTCCCAGACATGGTCTTACACTGGCACTCCTCGGTCCGTGCCGATGCCATATCCCAGACAAGGTCTTACACTAGCACATACCGAGTCGATGCCATGTTTCAGACATGGTCATACACTAGCTCATCCATCTCGATGTCGATGCCATGTCCAAGACAAGGTCTTACATTGACACATAACGAGGCTAATGCCATGTCCCAGACATGGTCTTACACTAGCTTTCGTATAGCCCTAGTCTCACGGCTCAATTATCCAATCTATTCCTATGGTTCCATCGGGAAATTTACCTCATCAACCTCATTATATCAATTGCAAAAGTATAATCATCATCTTATGGGTCAGTTCTGCATTGCTTTTCAAAAGCACTTCTGGAAGAAAAGCTGTATAGAACAAGCTGCTTTTGGCTGAAATTTTTAGCTTTTCAGAAGTGCTTTAAAAGGAGAAGCTAAAATTTTTAGCTTTTGCTCACCTAAAAGCACTTTTAGTGCTTAATTACTTTTTCACCCCTCCAATAACATAGTACTTTCTCCTTTTTTTTCTTGGTACTTAATTACAAATGTATTAAAATCATTAATTAAAAATAAAAAATATTTTGTAAAATACTAATTACAAATATTTAATAATTATATTTAAATATTTAAAATATAGTTTATATATTCTAATTAAATTTTATAAATTATTAATATTTATTGCTTAAAAATATTTGAAATTTATATTTTATATATTAAAATATTAACAAGAAGTTATATAATTTTTTATATTCTTACTAAAATATAATAATATTAACTAATTTCAATATTATTTAAATGTATATTTGTTACTTGATAATAACATGTCTAAAATGGACATTTTAATTATCAAAAGCACTTTTTGACAGTAATGCTAAACACTCAAATTTTAAACTAAACTTTTCAAAAGCACTTCTCAAAAGCACTTTTTCACAACACTTTTCAAAAGCACTTTTCAAAAGCATTGCCAAACTAGCCCTATGTAATATCAAAGTCAATGTATAAACATAAAATAAAGTTGAAATATTTACACCCAACTTACCTCGATATACAAAATGTGGTACTCGATCGATTTCAATCTACGAGCTTGGTCTTCCCCCAATCTAAGTTCGGGTCTCATACTTCTTGATCTATAATGACAAGATTTCACTAATTTACTCACTATATTAATCTAAACAAATCAAAAATCATAATTTGGCAAAATGATCATTTTGCCCCTAGACTTTGGCAAAATGACCATTTTACCCCTAGGCTCGAAAATCGATTTTTATTGAATTTCCTCATTAACCAAGCCTAACCAAACTCTTTTTACTCTTATGGCAACCCAAGATTCCCATTATTTCATACAAGTACCAACAATTTATCAACTTTACAAACTAGTCCAATTTAGGTGTTTTCCATGAACACCCTTTTACAAAAGTTGTTTATTTAACAACAATGACTCATTTTCTTCCACAAAAATCCAGCAAAAATCACTTATGCATTCATAGAAAAAATTTAAACTTTCAACCATTTTGCAATTTAGTCCCCTCAATAGGTAGCCCATATTACAAGGGTCTCAAAAAATGTAAAAATCATCAAGAAAAGTCTTGAAAGTCACTTACTTGGAAGGGAACTAAGTGGCTGAAATTTTGAGCTCCAAAAACCCCAAAAATGGCTGGTAATTTCAACAAGGAAGAAGAAAAATTGAAAAAGATGAAACTACCTTTTTTTATTCTAGTAAAATTGGTCACCTAATACCACAAAAAATTTGACTTTTCTTGTTTCTTTGTCCCTATGGCTGGCCATGCCTCATTTAATGGCCTATTTACACTTTAAGAACCCCCAATTTTAGTTCTCTAGCTATTTAACACAATTCACTAATAATTAGGAACTTTTACCTTTTATGCGATTTAGTTCTTTTTCGCAATTAAGCCTTCAATCACGTAAATTAACTCACCAAAATTTTCATGCACCCTTATAAACATGCTATAACACATAAAATAATGCTAAAATAATTTTTTCAAACCTCGGTTAAGTGATTTTGAAATCACTATTCTGACTAAGCCCAATTTTGGGCTGTCACAAAACTCACCTCCATTCATAACTAACATAATGAATTACCTAACTATACGAATTTCATGTCATCACATTTCACATCAGTAAGATGATTTCATCACTTACAATCTTATAACATATCAATGTGAACAATACATTTCCATTCAGTGTCATTCTATCAGATTCATCGAACATAAACGTCATTTCATCATTCCAATCGCATATAGCCATTTCCAAATACAATACATATTATCAATCACATATCTTTTTTTTTTTTTTTTTTACAATAACCATTTAGCCCGTTAAACTATAATAACATATACGGATACGCGAGTAACCACTAAAACACACCAGATTGCTCATTCAAATAATCACTCCAAAACACACCTGAGCACTAAAGTGCTAAGCCTGTAGGCATCAGTTGTCATAAGAAATTACATCCCTCTAGAACACACCAGGGTCTCTGTAGAGAATCAATAATAGTGGTCTCCGTAAAGACAAATCTCAATAATTTGCAACAAATGATGGATTTCAGTTTAAATAGTTAATGCTCTATACATCAATATCAACTCATACCATATCCCATACAGGGCGTAGATAGCCCTATTGGCATGCCAATTGTATCCTATCCTTTCTTACATTCATTCGGGCACATTTAATACATTAAATTATTTATTTACAATTCAGTCTATTTCTCACATTTTTGTACTAATTTGCATACAATTCAAATCACATTCAAGGTATATAAATTCATAATTCAAACACATACATTACATTTATATATAAAGCTATACCATATGAACTTATTAGACAAAAACAACAAGAAGCAAAATGTCAATGACTAATCTGTAATTTTCTATTTTTCTCAATTATCTATCGGTTGGTCCAAATCTTGATCTATATGGTAATTCATTTCAATTTATCAGTTTCATTTACCTTATAACATCTTATTCTATGCATATGAAATTTTAATTTCATTTTTCACAAATTTCTTAAAATTTTGCATTTATTCAATTTAGCCCCTAAAACTGAAACAATCATCTCTTTCACATTTAAGCTTCGTTTTTCAATCTGATTTCAATATCATCCTTCTACAGCCCTCTAGTATCTATATTTATAGAAATTTAACATAAATTTTGAATTTTTTACATTTTAGTCGTTATATTCAAAACTAACAACTTTCTCTTTACAAATTAGTCCTTTTTCATAACTAAGTTTATAAACTAACATACTAACATCAAAAGCTTAAAAAATCATCATGTAACTTTTAAAATATTTAAAAATTTCACAATTTAATCCCTGGTCTAGCTAAATCAAGCTCGGAGGATCTCAAAAACATAAAAATTTCAAGAAACGAGCTTAAATTAGCTTATCATGCAAGGATGAATGCTTGGATGAATTTCATAGCGTCAAAAATGACTTCTCTAATTATTTTTTAATATAGAAACGGTGATAAAGTAAGGAAATAAGGAGGATGACCGCATTTTAATGTTTTATTTAATTATAACATATATTTTTATTAGAAAACAAGAATTAACTGTCCACCATATTTAATATGGTTTAATTACCACATAAATCCCTGAACAATCACTATTTAAGCTTTTAACAAATAAAATTAAATAGTGATTAACTTTTATGATTTTTACGATTTAGTCATTGTACCTTAATTACTAATCGTTCAATAAAATTATCAAACCAAAAATCAATATAATACTATAATAAACTCGTAAATAGTAATAAATAATATTTACTAACTCTATAGCCTCTCCAACTCGACCCAAAAGTTAGGACAGGATTTTGAAGGTTACATCAGCCACTGAAATTGCCCAAAAGAATCAATCGGACTTTTAAAAACTTATTTTCAAAACATTGGCTTATTTTTGAAAAATCGTAGTGGGTATCTCTTTTTTCCAAGTTTAATTAAAATTCCAATTTAAAATATTTTCATTAAATTTAAAAACATATTACATATTTGACCATTAATTGTTATTTAGAGTTTCCAAAGAAATCCAATTTTGCAGTGAAAAATCAGTGTTGACAATTTGTTAATAAAACCATAATGACTAATTTTAACGACCAATTATTAATTTAGTGTAATGATCCAATTTTGGTAAAATCAGTACAGTGGTTTCAGGACCACAAATTCGAGCTGAAAATAAAATTTATTTTTATTTTATTACATGGTCTGTAATATGATAGAAATGTCATGTGAAAATTTTGATAAGAAAATTTTACCCATGTTGTGTTGAATTACGAGAAGGACCAAATCGCATAAAATGCAAAAGTAGAATTCTAGTAGCTATAAGGATTAAATAGTTATGGAATTCAAAACTAGAGGTCCTTATTTGGTGATTAGACCATTAAAGGAAAGTATGTAGATTTTTGGTGACTCAGCCATGGAAATTTAGAAAAAGGGTAAGGACTAAATTGGAAAGTGAAATAATTTAATTGATTAAAAGATGATAAAAAGAAATATCATCTGATTTTCTCATATTCTTCCCCAAAAATACATGAAAACCCTAGGAGAGAGAGAAAAAACTTTCATGGCCAAATTGGGTAAGTTTTCTTGGTCCGTTTTTAGTAATTTTGATATTTTTGAAACTCGGATAGCTTAATCTCTCTATTTAGGGGATCAATTTGAGAAGTTATCAAAGCATGGAAAATAGTTCATGGGTGTATATGTTGAAAATTTGAAATTTATGGTAGAAAATGAAAGGTTGTTGATAGATAAACAACTTTTACAAAGTGATTTTTGATGAAAACATAATTTAGGGACTAAATGTAAAGTTGTGAAATTTGATGGAAAATTCTGAATTTTTATGAATACATGTATTGTAAATTTTGTGATGGAATTTTGGTTAGGCTTGGAATAGGGAGTAAATTGCACAAATTTTATTTTACGAGCTTAGGGACAAAAATAGGAATTTATGCAAAAGTTAGGGGTAAAATGGTAATTTTGCCTAGAATGTAAATTGAGTCCACGTGAGTATGAAGTATGAGAAAATGTAAAATTTACTCATATAGATCTGGATAGACCAAATTTGGAGCTAGAACAAGGAAAGAGGAAAATGTCAGATTAGTAGATTTTACGTACACGATTGTCGAGGTAAGTTCATATAACTAAGTTGTGTTTATTTACATGCTTTCATTGATTGTGTTTATGTAAATTGTATAAATGTCATAAATATGTGAAATGATTACATATCTGGTCAAGCCTGATAAATAAAAATAATTAAATTAAATGATAAGGCCTAATAGATGATAAAGGATAAACGATGAGCATATTACTTATATGCTTGAAATGAATTTGGAATGTGTTTATTTGAATTATACGAATGTTATGGATGTATGAAATAATCACATGGCCGATAATGCTTGAGAAAAATGTTGAAATCTCGGTTAAACAAAATGAAAAATTGATACGTGATTTAGCTCGAGCGATTAATCCTATTGACCTCATTACAGATAGGATTTAGCCCGGACAGGTAATCCTGATATAAACCCTCTCAAGCATATGATACAGATTGGATTTAGCCCGGACAGGTAATCTAGATCAAGCTCTTTAGAGCATATGTTATAGAGAGGATTTAGCCTAGACTGGTAATCCTGATTAAGCTCATGTGAGCATTTTTTGGAGACAAGATTTAGCCTGGATTGGTAATCCTGTTGTATGATATGTGGCTCGAGAGTGTGGTTTCTGATTATATGCCCTAATGGGTACCCCGAACATGAATTGACAGATTCCTGAATTGTACACTTTGGGTGTACTACCTGAATATCCATTGATATTTTCAATAATTCAACGGGTAAAACCCTGACATTAAAAGAAATGGGTTTTTACATGTATCTGCTTAAAGTACATGGAAATGATGTTTTATGAAATATGGAAGTATGAAATTATGATATATGAACATAGAAATTTGTTTAATGAACTTATTCATCTATAAGGATAGATTTGTACACCTCAAGTGTACTACCTATGTTTCCATTGATATTCCGAATAAATTCAACGGGTAACAATCCAGACATGGGAAGATATGAATAAGAAATGAGTTATTACACGTATTTGCCTGGAATACATGAGATGGTAATACATGATAATTGATATATGGAAACATGAGAGGATGATATTTGTACGTGGAAATTATTTGATGAGAATGTTCATCCTTGATTATAGACTTGTACTCCTTGAGCGAACTACTACTTGTGGGACCTTGATATTTTGAACGATATGAGTAAGACTCTGACATGAAATAGTCTGAACTCGAGAGGAACTATTATGAAATTATACTTGTAATATAAAGAGATGATTTATACATGTTAAATGAATACATGATGTGGAGAGCATGTGTTCATGGAAACTTGATTTTTGTTGAGCTATATATGTTTTGATGTTAATATGGAGCATATGACTAACAAGAGCAATGAGGATGTGTGTAGGGCTTGAGGTCAAATTGATTGAATATGCCTTACATAGTTACCTCAAAATAAAATGAATGGTATGTTAAGTACCATGTTATATGAACTTACTAAGCATTTTATGCTTACTTAGTTTTATTTCCCTGTTTTATAGTAAATTAGAAGCTCGTTAGATTGGAATCTTGGCGAGATCACTCACACTATCCATCAGCCATGTCTGCACAATATGGTAAATAAATTATGATTGTAACGGCATGTATAGGATATATTGACCATATTGGCAATGTAAATGTAAATTATGCTTGTAATCTAGTCATTGGAATGGCTAGTAATGGTTTGTTTTAAAATACTTGTAGTGTCAAACTATGGTAGCTACATGTATGTTAAGTAGTTGATCAAACTATGCCTAACTTGAGGTCTTAACTAAAGTAAGATTATAAACATGTATGTATGGAATGGTATGCCATGATGAATGATGGAATTTGCTTGATTCGAATGCTTGAAATGGTTGGAATGTGTTTGGTATGTTTTAGTGCAGGAAAATGGTAAATTTGGGTGACAAATGAGGCTAGAAAATGGCTTTATTTTGTCAACATGGGCAAACACACGGGCCAGTGTCTAGACCGTGTGTGACACACAACCAGGTACATGGGCGTGTAGTTAGGCCATGTGTCCCCTACACCTTAATTTTGAGAAATAGAATGCTCAGAATTCGGCACATAGGCAGAGACACAGGTATGTGTCTCAACCGTGTGAGGCACATGGCCAAGCACACGGGTGTGTGACTTGGTTGTTTGACATCAGTTTGTTCATGAGTTGCAAGTTAGAGAGTTTCATGGGTTAGGGACACGGGCATGTGAACCCACATGGCCTGACCACACGAGTGTGTCCCATACCACACGGGCGTGTGACTCTTAATAGTGAAATTTTTTTTTTAGAATTCTGCGAAAATCCCTAAGTTCTCGATTTAGTCCCGATTCGATTCCAACACTTGTTTTGGGCCTCGAAGGTCCATATAAGGGACATTATGAATGATTTCGATAAATGAATAGTAATTTACATGATTTATCTAAAAATGTTCTGAAAGTTTCGGTAATGCTCCGAAACCCTGTTCCGGTGACGGATACGAGTTAGGGGTGTTATATTTAGTTAGTTATTTAACTTATCCAATTCTTAATGCTCATGAATGTAATAACTAATTATATTCCAAAATCCAATTCCATGTCATAATTCATAAAATAAATTTTTGTAAAACAAATAAATAAAAATATAAAATTAAAAACTTTATTTAATAAAAAACAGAGAAGAGACCTTCAAATTGCCGAATTCGAGCCCTAACCTTACGGATTACTTGAAAAATGTTAAATTAAAGGGATGAGCTAAAAAAGCCTAGTGTAAAACTTAATTAAAGGTAAACAGAGTTTGCAGAACTTACAAATAATGTAAGAAACTCATTTAACAATTGAGCACAAAAGCTAACAGATTATCGATAATTACAATAGTACACAAAATTCACAGAATCATGGTGCTTCCAACAGTTATGCATATGCATGCTTGAGAATGACGATGCAAAAAGGTCCTATCTATACATCTACTACACACCACGAGTTCCCCAGAACTCATCTATTGAATCACCAAAACAATTAGGAGCAGTAGCTTAGTGTGGATAAACAACCAATAACAGTTTGTAGACAAGCTACCGGTAATATGGACAAGCCACCAAAAATACAGATAAACTGCCAGTAAATTACGGTAAACCACCGATAATGTAGAGAAGCTGCCAATGATGTGGTCAAGCCATAAATAGTGCAGGCAAGCCATTAATAAGGTGCAGACAATGCTGCCAATGATGTGGTCAAGCCACCAATATCCAATACCTCCTGCAGTACTCTGGGGTGTAGTATACTAACAACAATATTATGGATTTTAATGCTCACAGATACTCCACAGAACTCCCCCATCACCAAACAATCCCAATTCCCATGCAATGCAATATGATATGCCATGAATGAAACACAATCATATATGACAGAAACAGTTACAATGTAGAATAATGGCATGTTTAACATGCTTTCGGTAACAATTACAGTGTATGACTTGCACACTATCAGTTAGTCAAAAAATGACATCAATGGTATGAACAATCATACAACGTATAATACAGTCAGAGCATACTTAATATGCGATTCAAACATGTCAAAAAGGGTTGCATGTTATACATGCAACTAATGAACAATAAAAATTTTTGTAACGCCCTGATTTTCGGGATTTTTCGGGTTTTGTGAATTTTAGTGAAATTTTTAAAATTTTGGTGTTCTAAAGGTTGATAATGTATGTACGTGTGTTAGTGGGCCTATAGAAGGCCCAAGTTTAAGTTAAAACCCGGTAAAATATTAAGTTGGATTTTCAAGTGAAAGGGGACTTGGTTAAGTGGGCTTTTAAGAAAAACCGTGTAAAATATGTCACAAGTGAGCTCTTGGTAAAGTGGCAAGGTGGAGCCACTAAGCTCCTAGAAAAGTGGCGCCTAAGTGGATATTCAAGGACAAGGGTTCGAGTTACAAGGTAAGCGTAGAGTTCTTTTTAATTTTTAAGCATGTGCCGGGCATGTGCCTAACTTAAGTAAATTTCGGCAAGGGGGCTTTAGGGACTTGGGCTGATTGCTTTAGAGGGACTACTAGGGTTATATCATTTTCTTTTTTCTGTCATGACAATTAGGGTTAGCCACCTTAGGAATTTTTCTCTGTTCTACTGTCAGAAAAGCCAAAAGTTGCCTCAATGGAAAGCTCATAGCCGAATTCTTCCTCTCCACCTCTACCATTGTTTTTTTTCATTTTTCTTCTTCCCCTTTGATCTCTTCCCTAGCCGAATACCCACCTTGCACAGATCCACTCTTTCTTTTGCTTTCATTCCTCTTAAAATCAACCATAACCGATTGCTCAAAGTGCCAGAAATCCCGAAAACTGCTTTCTTTCTTGCCGATTTCTTGTAAGCCGAATCACCCCTATTCCTTTCACCTGTTATGGCCGATTACTACACTCCCTTGAATCACACCATTGTCGACACCATCACCCAAAATCTACACCCAAAACGCCATCCTCTTCTCTTATTAAAAAGCCGAAATCACCATAGTTGTAGGGAGATAGCCGAAATTGCAAATCTCAGAGATAAGGTTTCTACTGACGTTTAAGGGTCAGATTTACATCAGATCAGCATAGGAACTGAAGGGAAATCGTTGGTAAGTGTTTAATACTTCAGATCTGTTCAATATTTCATATTTGGAAAAGCCGAAAGTCCCTAAAGTTAAGGATTTTGTCGTTTTGGACTTTTGGGTAAATCAAGTGGTGTTTTCTTTGTTCTTTTTGTGTGTTAGTTAGAGAAGAAGGTGATCAAACAAGGAGTTGAAGACATTGGAACATCAGATCTAGATCTAAAGGGATCTAAATCGACAAGGTAAGAACATTAAGGCCATTGGAGGTGTTGGCCGAATGTGTAAGTAAGGCTTTGGGTAAGTTTTCAATTCAGATTAAGTGTTAATATGGTCTAATCAATTAAGTATTGGATTGTAGGGATTAACGCATAGGAGATCTCGTAGGAGAAACTGCAAAACAGGTGTGTGTTTCGAACGCCCTTCAATGCGCAAATCGGCAAAAGCCGAAAAGCTGAAATGCCGAAGTTTCGGTATTTCGAGAGCTTGTGAGCGTGCGAACGTTCTCAAGTTAGTAGGAGAAGGTTAGTTTTGGAATCGGCACTGTTAGGCGTGTTGACCGTTAAATTTTGGACATTATGGTAAGTTGGGCCTCGGTGGGCCAAATATGGGCCCAATGGGCGATTTGGGTCCATGTGAGTAAAAATGGGTTTAAAGGTAATATTATGAACTGTAGGCGTGAAAACAGTTAAAACAAGATAACTGATTATGAAATTGGGACTAAATGGGCCTAATGGGCCACTCGACGTAATAGGGCTCATTAGGGGTTTTAGGGCTTGAATGCTAAGACTGAAAAACTGAGTTAACCGGACTTCTGTGACAACTATGTGATTAATAAATACTGTAATAAGCATAAAATCTGTAACATGAGAGCAAAATTACTGAAATACCCTTAGGGTAAGAAATTACTATTTTGCCCCTAGGTAGAAAATTACCGTTATACCCCTAGGGCTAAAATTGACTGTACTGTTTGACATGACTGTTACTGTTATTGCATGCCATGATATGTATCTATTGCATGGGTTAGGTTTTGATAATGGAGGAAGTGTGAGTGGCACAGCCACGTTACTGAAAAAAGGCTATGCCTCATACTGTTTCTGAAAGGGGCTTTGCCTCGTATACTGTTTAACTGAGCAGCCATGCTGCGACTGTGGTGTGTGGGCTGGGTGGGTCGAGTTATTCCCCACATGGTGTGTTGGCTGGTACGGGTGGTGTGTAGCGGTTGGTGGGTTGAGTAGTCTCCCCAATTGGGTTTGCATTTATACTGTATTACTGTACTGTACTGTTCTGGGCCTATGGGCCAATCTGTTATCTGAATAGGGCTTCAGCCCAGTATCTGTTATAGGGCCTTGGCCCAGATTACTGTTTCCTGAATAGGGCTTCGGCCCAGTATCTGACTGAGACTGGTTAGGGTTTAGGCCCAGTGGGCTTGAGCCAATTTGGGCTTTGGATGGGTTCTGCACACACTGAGTTTTCCCAAACTCACCCTTTCTTTCCATCCTTGCAGGTGAGCCCTAGATCGTGACTTGGACGCTGGGAGGGATTCAGAGTGGCCACGAAGACTGAACTTTCATCATAGTTGGTTTTTTTTAATTACCTTTTATTGGTTTTATTTTGACATGGGTTGTAATAAGGCCGCTATAACTGTTATGCGAGATTTCTCTACCGTTTTATTTCAAACACAAACCTACACCGTTTTCAAAATTAAACAAACATTTTATTAACCAACCTGACTTTACTGAAGACTAAGGAGGACAATAAGACTAAAATGAAACGATTTACAAATGAGATAGGAATTAGGTTGAATAATAATTAAATCGGGAATTTCAAGAAAAACAAGTATTACTTTTCAAAAATCTCAAACATCAGACTTAGTATATAGGACGGCGTAGCATAGTCTAGGTGATGTAGCACACCGGACATGGCCATAACGTCTGGGCCGGGTCTGGGGTGTTACATTTAGTGGTATCAGAGCCAAGTTGCAACAACTCGGCTGTGGATCAGGTCCAAAAATGCAATAACTCGGCTGTGGATCGGGTCCAAAAACAAAGGGGTTTCAAAAATCTAAAAGTCCAGAAGGGTATCTTTGGAAAATCAAATTTTTTGAAAATTTTCTTTTGGTTTTAAACAAACTTGTAGTTTTTAAACATTGTTTTTTGAGGCCTCAAAGTATTTGAACTACTAAACCGAAAAGTGGCACACTGAATCCCCGGCTCCAAGTTGTAAGTATGTTCTGCCTTAAATTCTGTGCTGTACTGATAATAAAACTGTAGATAGCACTGAGCCTTAGATAGAATACTATGGATGAGGTAGTATTAAGGCTGTAGGACTGAGACGGTAGGGTAAACTAAACCCTAGGAAACTGAGACAGTAATTAGACTACGTTGCGCGAGAACAACTCTAAAATTCTACCTGTTCATAAGATATTCCGTAATAAAAACTGAAACATTGAGCTAATGTCAAAAAACTTTGTAAATCAGATAATCGATATGAGTACAAGGGCTACTCGTGGACGAGGCCGTGGACGAGGCCGAGTTAGTGCTCAAGCTGGATCGTCGTCTTCTGAGCATAGGCCAGCAGGAGAGGCACGACCACCGGTTAAGGAAAATGGGCCGTACGATCGGGCCGCAGGGGACGACGCTCTGTCCCAGGCCATGTTGAGAGTTCTGGAAAGGGTGGCCGGAGCTAATGTTGGGCCGGTGAATAGGGGGTCCATTTCTGAGCGACTTCGGGCCAATGGAGCGGAAGTTTTTAGGGGCATATCTGGAGTGGCCCCGAACGTGGCTGAGTATTGGTTAGAAGCCACAGAGCGAATTATGGATGACTTGGATTGCTCAGTGGAGCAGAAACTGAAAGGAGCGGTATCGTTGCTAAGGGACGAGGCGTATCAATGGTGGATCACCGTGAGAGAGGGTACCCCAGCTGAGAGAGTAACCTGGGAATTGTTTAAGCAGTCTTTCAAGGCGAAATATGTTGGGGCTAGTTATGTGGACGCACGAAGGAAGGAATTTCTGAACCTGACCCAGGGTAGTAAGACTGTGGCTGAATATGAGGCGAAATTTCTGCGATTAAGTCGGTATGCTAGCGGTATTGTTTCCACGGAATATGAACGCAGTGTTCGTTTTGAGGATGGCCTCAGAGATGAGCTGAGAGTGTTGATAGCGCCACAGAGAGAGCGTGACTTTGCTGCACTAGTGGAGAAGGCTAAGATAGCTGAGGAAGTGAAGCGAGATAAGTGTCAGAACCGCGATAGAGATCGTAATCGCTTCAAGAGAGATTCTGGATCGACTAGTGCTGCGAGCAGAAACTTTAAGAAAGCAAGAGTGGAGGAACCAGTGCGAGCTGTGCCAGTGAATGTTGTTAGACCGCAAGCTTGTGGAGACTGTGGCAGAGTTCATCGAGGAGAATGCTGGAAACACATTGGAGCTTGTTTTCGTTGTGGGTCAAAGGATCATCAAGTCAAAGACTGTCCACAGAAGCCAGCTCAGGCTCAAGCTGTTGATCAGAGGGTTGCTCAGCCTGTGCGAGGAGGACCGCCACCGCCAAGGGGCCGTGGTCAAGGTAGAGGAGGCAATGGTAATGGACGTGGTCGTGGAGCACCTGGAAGGGGTGTTGGTAATACTGAGGCTCGTCAGCCAGCCTTGGTGTATGCTGCTCGTCGCCGCGAGGAGGGTGATGCCCCTGATGTTATAACTGGTACGTTCATGATATCTAGTATACCATACACTGCTTTGATTGACGTGGGTTCAACACATTCATATATTGCTTGTAAGATTTCTGGGTTATTGGGTGTGCATTCTGAGGAGACTGTGAGGGGTGTCACAGTAGTTAGTCCTTTAGGTCACTCTGTTACAGTAGACAAACTATTTAGGGAAGTGCCTTTAGAGACTCAAGGTAGGATCTTTACTGGAGATTTAATGGAGATACCTTTTGGTGATTTCGATTTGATTTTGGGTATGGACTGGTTAACCAAGCACAAGGCAACGCTGGATTGCGCGGCCAAAAGGATGGTACTGAGAACAATTGAAGGTGAGGAGGTGATGATTATTGGTGAGCGTAGGGACTATTTGTCTAATGTGGTCTCTGCCTTAAGGGCTGAAAGATTGATGCGTAAAGGATGTGAAGCATACTTGGCGTTCATAAGTCAAACTGAACCCGAAGGGGTGACAGTAGAGACAGTGAGGACTGTTAATGAGTTTCAAGACGTTTTTCCTGAGGAGCTTCCTGGTTTATCTCCTAACCGCGAAGTTGAATTTGGGATCGATCTGTTGCTTGGAACAGCTCCAGTGTCTATTGCGCCCTACAGAATGGCACCAAAGGAGCTAGTGGAATTGAAAGCCCAGATTCAAGAGTTGCTCGATAGGGGTTTCATTAGACCGAGTGTGTCTCCGTGGGGAGCACCGGTGCTGTTTGTGAAAAAGAAGGATGGGACGATGCGTATGTCCATTGATTATCGCCAGTTGAACAAACTGACGATCAAGAATAAGTATCCTTTGCCGAGAATTGACGATCTATTTGACCAGCTTAAAGGAGCTTCAGTGTTTTCCAAGATTGACCTTCGATCTGGATACCATCAGTTAAGGGTAAAGGAGGTGGACGTGCATAAGACCGCATTCAGAACTCGTTATGGTCACTACAAGTTTTTGGTTATGCCCTTTGGATTGACGAATGCACCGGCAGCTTTTATGGATTTAATGAACCGAGTATTTCAGCCGTACTTGGATCGTTTCGTGGTCGTCTTTATTGATGATATATTGGTGTATTCGGAAACAGAGGAGAAGCATGACAAGCATCTTCGAATCGTTCTGCAAGTATTGAGGGAAAGGCAACTGTATGCGAAATTTAGCAAGTGCGAATTTTGGCTTCGCGAAGTGACTTTTCTAGGTCATGTTGTTTCTGCTGAGGGGATTAGGGTAGATCCTCGTAAAATTGAGGCAGTTCTGGATTGGAAGTCTCCAAGATCAGTTTCAGAAATTTGCAGTTTTCTGGGCCTAGCAGGTTATTATAGAAGATTTGTTGAGGGATTTTCGTTAATCGCGGCACCACTGACGAAATTGTTAAGGAAGGGAGTAGCGTTTGTATGGACTGAGAAGCAGCAAGAAGCTTTTGAGAAGCTGAAAAAGGTGTTGACTGAGGCGCCAGTACTGATTCAGCCAGAATCTGAGAAAGACTTTACGGTTTATAGTGATGCTTCGCATGTGGGATTGGGTTGTGTACTGATGCAAGAGGGTAAGGTGGTTGCTTATGCTTCGCGGTAGCTTAAGCCTCACGAGGCGAACTACCCTACGCATGATTTGGAATTGGCGGCAGTGATATTTGCGTTCAAAATCTGGAGACACTACCTTTATGGAGAAAAGTGTATTATATACACTGACCATAAAAGTCTCAAGTATCTGTTAACTCAGAAAGAGTTAAACCTTAGGCAACGGAGATGGATAGAGTTGCTTAAGGACTATGATTGTTCGATTGAGTATCACCCTGGCAAAGCTAATGTAGTGGCTGATGCACTGAGCCGAAGAACTGTTACTGAGTTAAAGGCGATGTTCGCTCGTTTGAGTTTGTATGATGATGGGAGTTTGCTAGCAGAACTGCAAGTGAGACCGACTTGGACTGAGAAGATTAAAGAGTTGCAATGGAAGGATGATTCGTTGACTCCTCGATTTCAGCAAGTCAAGGAGGGTAAGAGTGATGATTTTGGACTGAATTCTGATGGAGTCCTGTGGTTTCGAGGAAGAATTTGTATTCCTAAGGACTCCGACTTAAGGAAGTTGTTATTGAGTGAGGCTCATGGTGGAGCCTATGCGATGCACCCTGGCAGTAATAAGTTGTATAGGGATTTGCGAGAGGTGTATTGGTGGCCTGGACTTAAGCGAGAGGTGACTGATTTCGTGAGGAAATGTTTGACGTGTCAACAGGTTAAAGCTGAACACCAGTTACCTTCTGGATTGTTGCAGCCAGTGAGGATTCCGCAGTGGAAATGGGAAAGAGTAACGATGGATTTTGTGAGTGGATTGCCTTTGACACCTTCAAAGAAAGACTCTGTTTGGGTAGTTGTGGATAGATTAACGAAGTCTGCTCATTTTATACCGGTTAGAACTGATTACTCACTTCAGAAGTTAGCCAAGTTGTATGTAGCAGAGATAGTGCGTTTGCATGGGGTGCCAGTTTCGATAATTTCTGATCGAGACCCTAGATTTACTTCTCGATTTTGGAAGAAGCTGCACGAGGCGTTGGGTACGCGTTTGGACTTTAGTACTGCATTTCACCCTCAGACAGATGGTCAGTCTGAAAGGGTCATTCAAGTGTTGGAAGACATGTTAAGAGGATGTATTATCGACTTTCGTGGTAGTTGGGAAGATTATTTACCGTTGGCAGAGTTTGCATACAACAACAGCTATCAGGCAAGCATTCAGATGGCTCCATATGAGGCACTTTATGGGCGGAGATGTCGTACTCCTACTTGTTGGACAGAGTTAGGGGAACGTAAAGTTCTTGGACCAAAGATAGTGGCAGATACTGAAAGTAAGGTTAAGCTGATTCGAGATCGTTTAAAGGAGGCATCTGATCGGCAGAAGTCATATGCTGACCTTAAGCGTAAGGAGATTAAGTTCGCTGTTGGGGATATGGTCTTCCTAAAGGTGTCGCCGTGGAAGAAGATCTTGAGATTCGGTAAAAAGGGCAAGCTAAGTCCGTGGTTTATTGGGCCTTATCGGATTCTCAAGCGGATTGGGCCAGTAGCCTATCAGCTGGAGTTGCCACCAGAGTTGGATCGTATTCATGACGTTTTCCATGTGTCTATGCTGAGACGGTATCGGTCGGACCCATCGCATATTGTACCAGTGGAGGAGATTGCAGTGAATACCGATTTGACCTTCGAGGAGGAACCTGTGGAGATCTTAGATCGTGAAGTCAAAGTCTTAAGGAGGAAGTCTATTCCATTAGTTAAGGTGCTATGGCGTAATCATGGTAAAGAAGAAGCTACTTGGGAGCCAGAGGAAGCGATGCGTCAACAATACCCTCAGTTATTTGGATCAGGTAAATTTCGAGGCCGAAATTTCTTTAAGGGGGTAGAGTTGTAACGCCCTGATTTTCGGGATTTTTCGGGTTTTGTGAATTTTAGTGAAATTTTTAAAATTTTGGTGTTCTAAAGGTTGATAATGTATGTACGTGTGTTAGTGGGCCTATAGAAGGCCCAAGTTTAAGTTAAAACCCGGTAAAATATTAAGTTGGATTTTCAAGTGAAAGGGGACTTGGTTAAGTGGGCTTTTAAGAAAAACCGTGTAAAATATGTCACAAGTGAGATCTTGGTAAAGTGGCAAGGTGGAGCCACTAAGCTCCTAGAAAAGTGGCGCCTAAGTGGATATTCAAGGACAAGGGTTCGAGTTACAAGGTAAGCGTAGAGTTCTTTTTAATTTTTAAGCATGTGCCGGGCATGTGCCTAACTTAAGTGAATTTCGGCAAGGGGGCTTTAGGGACTTGGGCCGATTACTTTAGAGGGACTACTAGGGTTATATCATTTTCTTTTTTCTGTCATGACAATTAGGGTTAGCCACCTTAGGAATTTTTCTCTGTTCTACTGTCAGAAAAGCCAAAAGTTGCCTCAATGGAAAGCTCATAGCCGAATTCTTCCTCTCCACCTCTACCATTGTTTTTTTTCATTTTTCTTCTTCCCCTTTGATCTCTTCCCTAGCCGAATACCCACCTTGCACAGATCCACTCTTTCTTTTGCTTTCATTCCTCTTAAAATCAACCATAACCGATTGCTCAAAGTGCCAGAAATCCTGAAAACTGCTTTCTTTCTTGCCGATTTCTTGTAAGCCGAATCACCCCTATTCCTTTCACCTGTTATGGCCGATTACTACACTCCCTTGAATCACACCATTGTCGACACCATCACCCAAAATCTACACCCAAAACGCCATCCTCTTCTCTTGTTAAAAAGCCGAAATCACCATAGTTGTAGAGAGATAGCCGAAATTGCAAATCTCAGAGATAAGGTTTCTACTGACGTTTAAGGGTCAGATTTACATCAGTCAGCATAGGAACTGAAGGGAAATCGTTGGTAAGTGTTTAATACTTCAGATCTGTTCAATATTTCATATTTGGAAAAGCCGAAAGTCCCTAAAGTTAAGGATTTTGTCGTTTTGGACTTTTGGGTAAATCAAGTGGTGTTTTCTTTGTTCTTTTTGTGTGTTAGTTAGAGAAGAAGGTGATCAAACAAGGAGTTGAAGACATTGGAACATCAGATCTAGATCTAAAGGGATCTAAATCGGCAAGGTAAGAACATTAAGGCCATTGGAGGTGTTGGCCGAATGTGTAAGTAAGGCTTTGGGTAAGTTTTCAATTCAGATTAAGTGTTAATATGGTCTAATCAATTAAGTATTGGATTGTAGGGATTAACGCATAGGAGATCTCGTAGGAGAAACTGCAAAACAGGTGTGTGTTTCAAACGCCCTTCAATGCGCAAATCGGCAAAAGCCGAAAAGCCGGAATGCCAAAGTTTCGGTATTTCGAGAGCTTGTGAGCGTGCGAACGTTCTCAAGTTAGTAGGAGAAGGTTAGTTTTGGAATCGGCACTGTTAGGCGTGTTGACCGTTAAATTTTAGACATTATGGTAAGTTGGGCCTCGGTGGGCCAAATATGGGCCCAATGGGCGATTTGGGTCCATGTGAGTAAAAATGGGTTTAAAGGTAATATTATGAACTGTAGGCGTGAAAACAGTTAAAACAAGATAACTGATTATGAAATTGGGACTAAATGGGCCTAATGGGCCACTCGACGTAATATGGCTCATTAGGGGTTTTAGGGCTTGAATGCTAAGACTGAAAAACTGAGTTAACCGGACTTCTGTGACAACTATGTGATTAATAAATACTGTAATAAGCATAAAATCTGTAACATGAGAGCAAAATTACTGAAATACCCTTAGGGTAAGAAATTACTATTTTGCCCCTAGGTAGAAAATTACCGTTATACCCCTAGGGCTAAAATTGACTGTACTGTTTGACATGACTGTTACTGTTATTGCATGCCATGATATGTATCTATTGCATGGGTTGGGTTTTGATAATGGAGGAAGTGTGAGTGGCACAGCCACGTTACTGAAAAGGGGCTATGCCTCGTACTGTTTCTGAAAGGGGCTTTGCCTCGTATACTGTTTAACTGAGCAGCCATGCTGCGACTGTGGTGTGTGGGCTGGGTGGGTCGAGTTATTCCCCACATGGTGTGTTGGCTGGTACAGGTGGTGTGTAGCGATTGGTGGGTTGAGTAGCCTCCCCAATTGGGTTTGCATTTATACTGTATTACTGTACTGTACTGTTCTGGGCCTATGGGCCAATCTGTTATCTGAATAGAGCTTCAGCCCAGTATCTGTTATAGGGCCTTGGCCCAGATTACTGTTTCCTGAATAGGGCTTCGGCCCAGTATCTGACTGAGACTGGTTAGGGTTTAGGCCCAGTGGGCTTGAGCCAATTTGGGCTTTGGATGGGTTCTGCACACACTGAGTTTTCCCAAACTCACCCTTTCTTTCCATCCTTGCAGGTGAGCCCTAGATCGTGACTTGGACGCTGGGAGGGATTCAGAGTGGCCACGAGGACTGAACTTTCATCATAGTTGGTTTTTTTTAATTACCTTTTATTGGTTTTATTTTGACATGGGTTGTAATAAGGCCGCTATAACTATTATGCGATATTTCTCTACCGTTTTATTTCAAACACAAACCTACACCGTTTTCAAAATTAAACAAACATTTTATTAACCAACCTGACTTTACTGAAGACTAAGGAGGACAATAAGACTAAAATGAAACGATTTACAAATGAGATAGGAATTAGGTTGAATAATAATTAAATCGGGAATTTCAAGAAAAACAAGTATTACTTTTCAAAAATCTCAAACATCAGACTTAGTATATAGGACGGCGTAGCATAGTCTAGGTGATGTAGCACACCGGACATGGCCATAACGTCTGGGCCGGGTCTGGGGTGTTACAATTTTCATAATATACAATGCAGTGCACACAAAGGTAAGACCCACACTTCACATTGGCATGCATAAAAAAGAAATATATGTGCATCTGGTTTCCCCCTTAAAGGGTATACACATAATTTGATCAAATACCACACAAAAGCATCAATCAAACAACCCTCAAAGACATCATTTGGCCAAATCAAACAAGAAATACACTATCAGTCAGTCCCACACTTGAATTATGCAAGTCCGCAGAGCCAATTATAAATATGCAATTTCCCATAACTCAAAATAGAATGAATACTATTTCACTACTAAACAAAAATGCAAATTAGGTTTGTCATCATTGCTAATCCGAGGAGTTTAGATTTGATCATTCAACATAAAAATTATAAAAAAATTAATAAGGTAACACGGTTATGACACTAATGACAATCAACCAAAATAGAACACAAAACTTAACTGGAAAACAACACTTATGCTTCTCAGATACTAGATCCATGATAAGGATTTAAACAAAATGGAATGCATACTAAAACAACTAGGTGGGGGTTTTTTAAACAATGAAAAAGGGATGAAAATGGCAGCAAGAATGTACAGCAAATGGAAAGAAAAACAATAGTCTTTTTTGGTTTTTTAAAGGGGCGACAACACCACAAAAATTGGTAGCAAAGAGGTTATTTTTATGTGACATTAAGGAGTTTAAACGGACAAAAAAAGGGAAAATTTTGATGATTAAAAAAAACAAAAAAGAGTGCTAGAAGGTGACAACAAAGAAGGGTTAATATGCACGACACAAAGGAAAATAAATGGATAGCAAAAGAGTACCTAAAAGATGCAACAAGGATGCTAAACAAATGGCAACACTTGGGGCGGCTATGATGACCAAAAATGGCAACCAAGGGGGCAAAAATGGTGATGGAAACAATGAAGGAAAAAGGAAGCAATAGTCGGCAATAGAGAGTATGTAATGCCCTAAAATATAAGGTCTTTTATTTTGCATGATTTGACACAAATTGCATGTTTGGTATGCTGGATGGGTGGTTTGAGTATGTTTGAGAGTATTTTAAAAGCCTGGGTTCAAGTCTGGTCTGTTGCAAAATATTAAATTTTTGCTCTTAAGTGAATCTAGATGTTGGCATTTAGGCCTTTTATTTAAATGTGATGGATTTATGTCACAAAAAGCCTAGGAGCTAAGTGGCAAGGGGTGTGAGTGGGCTAAGGTGGGGGCTTGGGTTTGAATCTCATAGCAGGCAAGGAATATTTATTTTGTTGTATGGGGCGGCAAGTGTTTGTGATGGATTCAAACTCTATTGAGTGGTTGTGGACTTGGTAAAAGGGGAGAGGATCAAGGGATATGATGATGGTTGTTGGGGAGTTGGAGGAGGAAAAGGTGGAGAAGATCAATGAATTTGGAAGCTTGGAGAGTTGTAGCCAAATTGGGTATATTATATGTGCAAATTCAGTTAAGGGGTCCTTGGTATGCATTTTTGAAAATTTGAGAGTGAGTAGGTGCCGAATTCCCTCTTCTGTCATTTTGGGTTTTGTTTCTTTTCGTGTTTCTGGGTTCTTTTCTCCTTAGTGCCAAATATGTAAGTGACCATTTGTGCTTTTGTTCACCTTGTCGAAACCCAAATAAGAAAGTGCCGAATTCACTTTTCAATAATTACTTAATTTTCTTTCTTCCTCCTTACTTTCGATTTGTTGTATTCACAAAATCGAATAGTGCTTCTCTCCTTCCTCCCCTCTTTTTCCCAATCTTTTTCTTTTCATTAGGTTGGCCGAATTTAACCCCTCTCCACTCCCATCTTGTCGTTTTTTCTTGGTTTCTTCCATAGCCAAATATTTCTTATTCTTGCTATTTTCTTTTGGTTTTCCTTTATAGTTAAACCTCTCTATTTCTCACCTCTCCCATCATTGATTGTGCCCACTCTTCTTCTCTATTTCCTCATTGTTCTATCAGTCTCCTCTCACAATAGAACTTCCTTTCTTTCGATATTTAGTCTTTTGATTCTAAGGTTGTTGAGCCAAATATTCACTTCTCTTCCTCTTTCTTTCGGTTCTTAGATCATTACAAGTGGTGAAGGAGTTTCTGAGGGTCGCAGTGGTAGCCAAATCCTTCTCTTACCTCGCAACCAAAGGTAAACTTTTGGGCTAATATATTAAGTTGTTGGTCGATTGTTCTAGTGTTGGGTTTCTAAACCTTATGTTTGTTTTCAATCTTATTTAATAGAATCCGTGGTAATACAGATACACGATTAATCGCGTGATCAATTCTATTAGTATTCTAAGAAGACTAAGGACACTCGTTCAAGCAAGGCGTTGGTAGGTAATCATTTGATCAAGTCTTGATTAGAGTTCTTTCAAACTCGCGTGTTAAGGTTTTAACTGAAGTTTCTATTATAATAGGTTTGATGCTCAAGGGTTTCTGCGCTATTTCGTAACAGGTGTGTAACCGTACACCATTCTGTTACTGTCAAAAGCCAAAGAGGTTTGTATCTACACCCTTGTTTTACTGTGAATCGACAAATGCCGAAAAGCTGAAACTTTGGCATTTGAGGCCTCACGAGCATGCGATCACTCGTGTGGTGAACCGAGCCCACAAAACATGGGCAAAAAGTGGTAGAGGCTACCACGAGCGTTTCCGTGGGCTTGGACCGTTATTGGCCTCGTTGGGCCAAAATGGGCCGTGTGGGCCTAATGGACTTGTAGGCCCCATACGGATAAAATCCATGGCAAGTGACAAATGATGGATTGGGCTATGAAATTTGCATAGCCAGGACTAAATTTGGGCTAAATGAGCCACACGAGTGTGTGGGCCCACTTGGGCCTAATAATGGGCTTTAGGCCCATTTGCACGGTTTTGGCCATATAGGACACCTGAGTCACTCGAGGCAACGGTAGGCCTTTTTAGAGGTTGTTATTTGTACCGAGACTCTAAAATTAGTTAAATGACCAAAATACCCCTGAGGGATAAAATTACTATTTTACCCTTAACTGACGAAATGATCATTACACCCCTAGTGGTAGGTTAATTGATGTGTGTATGATATTTATATGACTGGTACTGAGTGTGACATACTACATACACGTAATATTTATGTCACGACATACTGCATAGGGTTGGGATTCTGATATGGAGGAAGTACTGTATAGTGGCTCTGCCACGTATTTTCTGTTATTGGTGGCTTTGCCACATTTTCTGATTCTAGTGGCTTTGCCACATTTACTGTCACTACTAGCTTTGCTGCGTTATTATTACTAGCAACTTCGCTACGATATTGGTGTGTTGGCTGGGTGGGTCGATTTTATCCCCACATGGTGTGTTGGTTGGTACGGGTGGTGTGTTGGTTGGATTGGGATGGGTTGCATTATTGTACTGTTCTGACTCTGTATTGGGTTAGGCCCACATTGTTACTGTATAGGACGCCTTAGACAATTTGGGCTACAGAGGGACTCAGAGGTGGCCACACGATCTCAGATGTTTGGCTTTTGACTATATTTATTTAAATTTCATTTTAGGCTTTTGGTTATATAATAAGGCCATTTGGTATTAATTTTTAAGTTGGGCTTTGATTTCTTATTTTAATCTGCTTGAGTAGTAAAACAAGTTTTCAAAATAATAACTGTTTTCAAAGAAAAACACACATTTTAAACTTCATGGTTTTCAAATAGAAAAGCTTCTGTAGTTTTGATCAGTTTGTGAAACGAACGGTAACAAAGACGGCTAACGTTTTTATAAGTTGATTTCAAATTGTAATGACGAAATTTGTCAATTTTTTCTCAAGTAATAAAAACTAAATAGGTTTCAATTTAAATACGAATTTTTTTATCAACAAGTCCAAATTTTGGAAAGCACTTCGATGTGACACATCAGATTCGGTCGTAACGTCTGGGCCGGGCTTGGGTTGTGACAGAGTAGCAAAACGTAATGTAAAATAGTAGCCACTAATGGAGGAGGAGGGGCGATAATCAATGGTGCCAAAAAGAGATGGAAAAAAAAGAAAAAGAAAAAAATATAATGGCTAAGAACAAAATAAAAATACAATAATTACCTAGGTTAAAAAGTGTAGATGACACCTAGGGTTAAAAGAGCTTAAATACTGAAAATAAAAATTTTTGCAAGGGAAAGGAAATGAACTCAGGTCTCAAGGATACTTACATTATTTCTTAACCACTAGGCCAATTACTCATTCTTATTAAAATTTCTCAAACATAACCTTAAAAGTCGGAGCATGACAACCTCCAATTCACTAACTAATTTCTTCTAACCCAAAAACAAATTTGATAATCGAAAAACAGGGTTCCAAAACCCCCATTTCTGGCACCACCGAAAAAATAGCTATTACAATAAATCATTTTCTTATATCTCTACTTAAATTAAACATGAATTCTATAAGAATAATTGAATTTCTTACATTGTCTCTTTAATTTCTTCACTTTTGTCTCAACTTTCTCCATTTCCACTTCCACTTCCAATTTTTTTCGTCTAAGATGATAATTTAACTATTTAGGATATTCACTTCACTTTTCCTTTTTGGTGGCTATGGAAATTCTCAAGATTTTTGAGTGAAATTAGTGAAATTGATGGAAAAAGGACTAATTTGTAAATAAAGAAAAGTTTCTCTCCTCTCCCTTTCTCATTCACGTTGGAAAAATGAAGAATTTTGTTCATTTTCCTTTCTTTTATACTGACTTTACATAAATAAAATATTCATAAAAGTTTAAATAAAATATTATTAAAATAATAATTAACTAATGAAAATATCACCAACATCATCATTTAGATTTAAGGGCCCACATTTCATCCTTCATATTTAAGCAAATCTATTGGCTAAAATTTCATCCACATACCCAAGGGTATTTTAGCAATTTTCTCTAAAATTATCTCACTTGCTAAATGACCATTTTGTCCTTAATCAAATTTTATATTTCCATTTGTATCTAATACCTCAGATCTTTAAGAAATTTGAAGAGAAAATTGAAGAAAAAAGAAGAGGGAAGCCAAGGGAGAGGGGGAATGGTGGTAGCATAGGGGAAGAGAGGCTGACCGTGGGGTTCTTTCGTCATTTCTTTCTCTATAAAATAAAGCCCACTCATCTTAAATCACAATCCAATGGCCCGATTAAATTTTACTATGTCAAATATGTTGTCCAAACAATATTTCCATCATATTATACTTGAAAAATGATTGAATTTCCCTTTTATGGCAAAATTATCATTTTGCCCATTTTTTACTCTTTGTACAATTTCTTTTCAATATTAGGAAATTATCAATTAAAAATTTCATAATCCACTTATAAAATTTAATATAAATCTATGCATGGTGAAAATTTGCATCTTTTCTCTTTTCTTGATAAAATTGATAAATTTACAATTTAATCCTTGTACTTTCCAATATTTCCAATTCGATCCCAAAAGTGACATTCACCATACCAATACATATTTCACTTAATCACAAGTCAATTAATCACTGATATCTCATTTTGGTCAAATTTGCACTTTTGTCCTCAAACTTTTTAAAATTTACGAGTTGGTCCTTTCATCACATTTTCACTTCTAAATTTCTTTTCATTAATTCCCATATCCAAAATCATTTTATTTTCATGAGAATTCCTTTATTTAATTTTTTTAAATTTTCTCAATAATTCACTATATCTGCTATCAGAGGAGTGCCATGTGTCAAATTGAAAATTTTGGGGTGTTACAATCCCCCCTAGGATTTATTTTTAATTCATGTTTAGTTCATATATTTCACATTTTACATTTCAATCTTTTTATGACGCGACACTTAGTAAACACTCGTAGAAGAAGACTAAGATACACGATAACCTTTCTCAGCACACCAAAGAGCACATAGTTCTAAGTACCATATTGTCACGAGCCAAGATCAAATCCCACGACTAAATGCACAAAGAGTGTCTCATGGAGGTCAATTGATTAAATGGGGCTCATTACCCACTTGAACTAGCCTGATTCATGGAACATGTGGAGAAACCCATCTACTTGAAGCCTTAGTGGCCAAATAAAGCACCTAAGGAAAACTAAGGTTGCTGTAACCTTCCTAACCCGGCCTAGATGTTATGACCGGATTCTAAAGGCTATATTGGCTATCAAAATTGCCAAGTAAAACTATTCAGTTGAAAACCTCTATTTTTTTCAAGTTTTAAAAAAAATGTCAAGTTATTAAGTCGACTATACTTAAAGTCCTTTTTTTATAATTTGTGATATTTGAGAAAAACATAGTGGATTTGTAATGTCAATTTGCCTTTTCAAAACATGTTTCTTTATTATGCAGCAAAATATTGGTAAAAACATCAATTTACTTTAAGTTGAGTTCCATGCGATTTAAACCGATTATTAGATATGTTCACTTTCTAATCAAAATATCATGAATAAAAACCCAAATAAAAAAAAAATAAACCCATGCCACAGTTTAAATTAACTTATTATAATCCCAAATAAAAAAAATAATTAAAGTGAAAGTACTTTAGTTAGAAAAATTCGATGTTTGAGTTGAGTACTCCGTATGCCATGTCCAATCCTAGGCTCAATGATTACCTGTAAGGATTAAACTATAGGATGAGCTTTAAAAAGCTCAGTGTGAGTCTAACATAATGAGAAATTTTTCATTCATTCAAACAATCACAATGGGTCACATAGCCAACAATATCAATGTCCCTAGTGGATCATGGCAGTTCAGTAAACAATGTATAAGTATGGGCATGTCCAAATGTGAAACAGTGCAAAGGTCCTACCCATCCAACCGCTACATACCATGAGTTCCCCTGAACTCGTCATCCAAACACCAATAATAGTAAGAGCCGAAACTCGTTGTGGATAAACCACTAGTAATCGTATGTAGTTGAACTATTAGTAAATTGTAGACAAGCTGTATGTAAATTGCGAATAAACCATCGATACTCCATGAAACTCTAAAATGCAGATATACTACTAATAGAATAATGTGGATAAACCGTCGGTACTCCATGGAACTCTTCCGTCACTTATCAATCTCGAAGCCATGGAATATAGGATAACTTGTAAATAATGAAGCATGCCATGCTTTAACAGTATCGGTTTCAACAAAGTGACATGCTTAACATGCATTTAGTAAAACAATATTAGTGGTATGCTTTGCATACATGCAGTAAAATAGTATTGGTAGCATGCTTTACATGCATTCAGTGAGAACAGTACCATTTAATGGCATGCGCACATACAAAAATATACAATACAACCACTAGCATGCTATACAAGCATTCAATATACAACACAGTAGGCATGCTTACATATAGTTGGTAACAATAACGAATAGCGTACTTAACAGTACAAGTCACGAAATGACATGCATTTGGCCAACCAATAGAGCAACATGTTGGGAAATGTGCCCATATTGTAGTAAATATATAATTATCTTCTATGTATTTGAACGATGAATAAATAGATAAATAAAGTTAATTTTACATTTCACTATTATGTCTTTTGCGTTTTTGTCTTCCATGTTTTGCATACATATCGAAACTATGACAAACAAATATTATCTCATTGATTGTCTAAGTTAAAACTGATGATAAGTGGCATTGTAAGAACATTTACATTGCGAGAAAGACAACTTACTTCAGTAGATAATCTGAACGAGTCTGTAATCTCGTAAAAGAATCAAAGTGAGCATTTGATTCAAATACTTAGAAGGATTATTATGTTATCTACAATTCTAATTAGGGAGATGGCTAGTCTTGGCTATCGAAATAGTTGACTCCATGGGTAGACACATAGATGTACTCATTGGAAGAATGATACATTGGACTGTACCCAATATGAATTAATTTTGAATCCGTTTGTGAATTAATTCACTTATAACATTCATGGTGTGATTTACCTAAATCCTGAGTTGGTCACTAACCACGCGTATGTAACTTATGTGCTTGATATAAGTGGAGGCTTATGCTCTAAAGATGATCGAGCCCATAACTAGTATGTTGGGTACATGACTGGTGTATGGCATGGCCTTACTAGCAACAATGGAATTCATAGCTCAATTAAAGAGTTAACCATATCTTTTCATTGGCATTGTGTGGATTGATAAATATGTAATGTGACCATGGGTTGCTTGTTCTTGAACGAGCAATTTATCACAGTCATTTGTGGACAGTGATCATATTAATAATTGAGAAAACACAACAGTGACAATGAGGTAAAATGAGAGAGTACTAAGTGAACAAATTTAACTCAAAGGAAACCAGGATATCATATGAAGGTAACACACACATGATGAGGTCATTGGACAAAGTAGTTGGTTGAATTGCTTTCGAAAAGAGTATACAATAAGGAGTTTTCAATCATGGTACTTCATGTGGACTGACTCCATGGTTAAGTAAATTGCGAATTATCAAAATGATACTTTTGGACATAATTGTAATTACTCGAGCCTAATTGTATATGTTCGATTGGTCCTTTTGCTAGATTAATAAAAGCTTGATTAGACTGCATTTAAATTAGAAGAAAATTCTACGACTTTGGAAATAATTTAATTGAGTCGATTTATTTGATGTGGAATTAAAATAAGTGGTCGTGAGAATTGTTCAACTAGAGAATTTGATTAAAGAATTCTTTTGAAAAAATAATTTAGAAAATCTAAGTGATTTTTAGGAAAATTATTTTTGTTCAAGTAAAGTTAAATTAATCAAATTAATTAAACTAATATGATATTTTTGAAAATTAATTTTCAAGTCAGAAAAGTTACCCAATGTGTAATTGAACTTAAAAATTGGAACTGAGATCGAAAATTGGCCCTAAGAACCAAAAACCGAGATCGAGACCCAAAAATTGATCGAATTAGGACTGGTATGTGAAAACGATGACAGGACAGGACCGATTGGGCCGTCACCCTTGATCGAACCAACAATAGCTGAATCAGATTGAGGTGCCGTGAGTGTGTCGGACATGCGATGGCACCATCAAACACGACGATGTCAGTGACAGCGACGATGCCGATGGTAGCGACGACAACATTCCAGTGGCTGACAAGTGGTCTTTCGGCAGTTGAGCAGTGGATGAATCACACTCCTACTAGGGTTTTACTGGATAATTTGATTTGAAATTAATTATTCCAAAAATAATATTGTTTTAATAAATTTAATATTTAATTTAATTTAATAATTATCATGATAGTATTTTATTATTTTAATATTAAAGTGATTATCTTAATATTTATCTTATAGATAAATATTCTATTAATTTAATAGATTTAATATTAAATTTGATCTAAAATTTATCTTGATAAGCATTGTCGAAACCATTTTTATTTTGAAAAATGAGAGTCCACTTGAAAACGAAAAAATGAAGTCGCCTCCAATCTTTTTTGTTTAGGTGTGATCGAGTCACCTTGTAAGATATTTTGTTTTATTAAAACATCGATTTTGGCCTTCGAAATTCAAGAAAATGGGCTCGGGAGTCGATTACGTACGAGGAAGGGTTAGCACCCTCGTAATGCCTAAAAATTGGTACCAAATTGATTAATTAATGTCCAAATGTCGAAAATTTGAAAAAAAAATTTAAAATACGATCCTTTCTTATAAAATGTTTGTATAATTCAAATTGAATGTTGAGATTCTCTTACCTCAAAGTGATAAAATATCACATCCAGTACGTTAGGATACGATATTTTAAACCCTCGAATCCAAGATCGTCTCTTGATTTTCAAAGCTCATGCATTGAAATTTAAAAGGATATTTAGTTATTTGGTCAAACGGAAAATCGAAACCTGACACGTTAGGGCACGATTTCTCGAATTTCCAAACACGAAATATTGCCTTGTTTTTAAAAGTTTTCCTTTTGAATTTGAAGAAAAACTGATGCAATATTAAAACGATGCGTAAAAACATTGATAAAAAAAGGCAATATGAAAATAGAGATAAATATATTATAGAACACGAAATGGCAATAATCACATCATATATATTATTTAGGAAACTAACATCAATAATCAAAGACAAATGAATTAAAAAGCCATATATAACAATTTTTAAAAAACAAAGCAAATTGAAATAAAATGTAAAAACAACCTAAAATGATAATAAGAAAAATAAAAATAATAATGAAAAAAAAAAATACAACTTGAAATAAGCATTACATAAAAATTTGGAATAAGTAAACAAAATACAAATTTGCAAAAGGGTGAAAATAAAATAAATCTCTATACAAAAATTATAAATAAACGAATAAAAATAAAAAGAATAATTAATAATTAAACAATTAAATGGATAAATAAAAAAATTAAAAAAAGGCCTAAGCCAACCTAACTCCCACAATACGAGGATTCAACGAAATTCCTCTACCAAAATCCAACTCAAACGAAAGCAACTAAAAAAGAAACGAAGATGAACGAAGAACAAAATAACAACAAGTCACAGAAAATAAGAACGCAAAAGAGAGAGGAATTTGAGTGAATGCTCTCAGGAATTCTTATTGCTCGCAAAACTTAAGTGATTTACAATGAAGGGAAAGACCTCTATTTATAGTTGAGCCTCCCCAAATCCAACGGTATAGATCATTTACATCAACGGCTAAGATTAAAGGGTACTTACAAATTAAATGTAACACCCTATACCCGTGTTCAATACCGGAACAGGATACGGGTATTACCAGAAAACATACGTGCAATCATATCAAATCGAAACATAAAAATGATTATCTAAATTAAAACTCGTTAATTATTCACTCATCTTTTTAATATTAAATTTCCATCTATCTTAAAATTTGTAATTTAACTAATATTATATTATATCCATAACATAATACAAGTGATATATGCAATATTAGAAATCAACTTTTCAAGTAATATTACTAAAATTTACAACGAAATACTCAAGTCTTCTATACATGCCATATATCCAAAATATGTTTACAAAATACCAAAAGGAAGGATGGATAATGTTGGTGAGCCTCCGACAATTTTTTCTCGAATCATGAACAAACTCCTTTACACTATAAAATAAGACAAGAAAGAAAGAGGAAGCAAAGTAAGCTTATAGCTTAGTAAGTAATATGTAAATAATAATAAAAATAACAAACTTATAATGGCATTTATAGATCCCAAAATATGTATCCACAATTACACAACCTTATTCTCACATGCAGTTATCATTTACTTAAGTTCAGTACAAGCTGTCCATTCAAGTCCTAATCACTAAATTATTTTTATCTAGAGCTACAGAGCTCCAAATTAATATTTGATAATTTTCCTAGAAACTAGACTCATATGCATTCTTAACATAAAAATTTCAGAATTTTTGGTTGGGCCAGTTAATATAGTTTATTCATTAAATCTTCCCCTATTTCGCTACTCGACAATCCTGACCACTCTTCACTAAAATTTAAATTTCTCTTTATACAGAATTCAAAATATGTTCAAGTTAGTTTCTACGAAAAATAGATTCAATAAGGAATCCACTCATATAAATTAAGTTTCATAAATATTGTTTTACAATTTTTAATGATTTTTACAAATCAAAATAGGGGATCACGAAATCAATCTAAACCAGTCTTACAAAAATATAAATACCTCAAATTACAGAATTCCTTTGCTTTCTCTTTTTCTTTTATCTGAAAATAGACTAAATAAGATTTAATTTCATATCTTATTCAATCTATAATTAAATTTATACTATTTTTGGTGATTTTTCAAAGTTACCTAACTGTTGCTGCCCAAAACTGTTATATTTCAAGTTTCACTTTTTCATAAATTTCCTTGTATCAATTTTTCATAGTAACACTTAACTATATCAAACTTACCAAAGTTCGATTACTTATCGAGCACATTTCTCACAATACATATATTCATATCCCTATACTTAATACCATATTTTCATATAAATTTGCAATTAATAGGTTTTCCTGTTGAACACATCGGAATAGTAACAGATATTCGGTGACCTGCACATAGTACCACCCTTGTAGCCGAAGCTAATTGGTGCACATAGTAGTCTACACTTAGTACTACACATGTGACCAAAACTATTTCTTACACATAGTGGCCTGCACTTAGTACCACACGTGTGATCGAAATAATCGAGTACGCATAGTAGCCTGCACATAGTATAACACATGCGACCCAACCATTTGGTACACGTAATAGCCTGCACTTAGTACTACATACGTGACCTAAACCATCTTGAACACATAGTAGCCTACACATAGTACTACACATGTGTTCTCACAATGGATCATTCATATGTTTTCTATTCCGAAAGTTCAACCGGGAAATTTTTTACTTTTCAACATTTTACCAATCCATCCATACTTAATTTTAATTCATAATTTACCTCAAATGAGCATTCAATATGCAACCACGACTCTTATAATAACAAAATATTATAACATAAGTAAAAATGATATATTATTTACATACAAACTTACCTCGGTGCAAAATATAGAAATTTTGCAATTTAGTCCATAATCTTTTCCTTTCCCCAATCAAGGTCGATTCCACGTCTTTCTTGATCTAAAATAACACATTTAGCTTATTTAATATTGACATTTATCAAAATAGTCCTTAGCTCTAACTTTTGCAAAATTACACTTTTGCCCCTAAACTTTTACATATTTACACTTTTGCCCCAAAGCTCGGAAATTAAAATTTTTCCCTAATTCTTATGTTTTATGACATGCTGATCATTTATTTACCAACAGCAACATCAAATTCCCACTCTAACATATACTTATGAACATTAGGTATTTTTACCGATTATGCCGTTTTACTCGTTTTTACTTAAAACCGAGTAGCACAAGTTGTTTAACATAATTTAAAACCTCATATTCTATCATAAAACATCAAAATAAACACTTTTCACCTATGGGTATTGATAACGACTCGCGATATTAAGTAATAAAATTTATAAAACTGATCATACCAAAACTAACTAATATCACGATAGTAAAGGCAAGCGCACCTATCGAACAGTAGTATTGTTTAGCGGCAAGACTGAGTTATCGTACCCAAGGGAACTAAAAGTACTAATACTTACTTCCTTTCTATTATCTAGCCTAAAAATAAAAGAGGTTTGTTTGAAACTAATTCTAAAACTAACTAAAAGTGCACAAAAAGTAAATTAGGGAAAACTTTAGGGAAAAGCTGATTGATATAAGCTATACTTAAGGGAGAATCCACCTAGACTTCACTTGTTATTGATTCTTGAGCTAGACAATTTATTCACTTGACTTGATCCGTAGAGATCCTTAATTTATGCTAAACCCTCTGTCAAGGCGAAGAACAACTAGGCCTAGGTTGTTAACTAAAGTTTCTTTATTAATTAACACCCTAGGTTGCATTAATTCGATCTATGGACCCTCTATTAGGTTTGACCCTAATTCGGTAGATTTATGTCACCCTATGTCTAGGGTTGCATGCAACTCCGCTTAATTATGGTAGATCTGCTCTTATCACAAGGACTTTTGCTCCTCTACTTTAAGCACATCCATTTCTTGAATTAATACCTAGGCTTATTAACACAAGAATTAAGCACACATAATTAAGAACAACTCAAGTATTTATCATATAACTCAAGAATAAATAATAACAAGATTCGTCTTAGGTTTCATCCCCCTCAAATACTTGAGGGGTTTAGTTCATAATAAAGAAAGAAAACATCTCAAAAGTAATAAGATAACGAAACATAAAGAACCCAAAAACCCCTGAAGGAATTTAGGGAGATCCTCAGTCTTGATGTAGAACTCTGGCTTCTGGGATGAATCAATCAGCTTCCCTTGGAGTAATTCATTGCTTCCACTCCTTGTGTTGGCTGAAAGATGGCGCTTCTTTTTGGGAGAAAAGAGTACACCCTTAGAGTTGCCTCCTAGGGTCTTTATATAGAGCTTTGGGGAGCCTTTCTTAGCCTCTAAGCATCCAAATCCAAGTGAAATTCCTCTTCCTCACGACTAGAACACGCCCGTGTGCCACACTCATGTGCCACAATAAGAGGCCGTGTGAGAGTATGTCGATGAAGGCACGGCCGTATGGCCTGGCCATGCTTGTCGGGGACTGGACCGTGTGGTCTTTGTATGGCACGGTTGTATGCCACGGCCGTGTGGTGACTTTTTGGGCCGTGCATTTTCACATTTTGGCCCATTTTTTCTGGTTTTCGGTCCATTTTCCGTTCGTTTCTCTTCCATATGCTCTTCTAAGTATAAGATATGAAAAAGAAAGATTAAGAGCACCAATTCTCACTAAATTGATAATAATTCATCCAAAATATAGGCTAAACATGAGGTAAAAATATGTATAATTTAGCGTTTATCAAATACCCCCACACTTAAGCCTTTGCTTGTCCTCAAGCAAAATCTCAATCCCTAAATAAGAATTATTCTTCTCAACTTACAATCTTTATCAATAATGTTTCAAATTAATCCACAGGTAAGCATACAATGAAAATTCAATCAAAAGAACATTAAAGACTCAATTACTTTAAGTTGAGAATTTTATCATTGAAACATAAGTTTTCTTCTTTCTCCTAAGTAGTTATCTCTCCATCTTAATTAACAGAAGTTGACATCCTCACTAAGGATTCACTCTATCCACTCGAGGTGTTTAGGGTTCAAAAATTAAGTACTCTCTAGTCAACCTGAAAAGTTATTACCATAAGCTTGCTGGAAAGTCTATTCTCCACCACTGTAGATTGATATGATACATCGATCAAAATGCCTTTTAAGGGTTGTAATGGGGCTTGGTTAGGGTGTTGTCACAGGATGCAAAAGAGGGTTAGAATCGAGATTGAATTGAAAAATTATCTAGCTAGAAAAATCTCTATCACTAGAACATAATTCTCGAGCTAATTCTCATGATAATATCAATTTTTGCCTTGGGAGAAATATGCAAAAAACTATTTGAACTACTATAGATTACAACTGAATACATATGTTTCTTTTTAAGAATAATTCATCTATGATACACTACTTGAACAAAACTTTACAATCTGCAAAGAGAATAAAGCTAGATAAAAATTTTAACTCAAATCTCGACAAAAATAGGGGTTAAAATAATTGAATGAAATTCAACAAAAAATGGGTTATTGGTTAATAATTAGGAGGTAGTCAAAGAATGGGTTGTTAGGCTCAACGGGGTTTACTAGGGGTTAATTTATGGAGTAAGATGGTTAAATCCTAAGTGCCTTTATCATCTCGGCATATCAAATCAATGGTGTGGTCTCGACATGTATAATCAAAGCAAGTTCTAGAATAACAAATCAGTGTTGACTCACTCAAAGCAATAATAAAAGTGAGCACGAAAGAATGTATGCTCAAAATGCTCAAAAATCTCACCAGAATTATGGCTTTTGATGCCAATCCTGTGAATTTCAAATCTCAAGATAACACTTAGAATTAGGGAAAAGAACTTATGCAAAAATTGTAGTTCTCAAAAATTTCAACTTATCATGCTTGATTCCCTAATGTTTTAGAGTTTGAATATGCAAAGTACAAGCACCTATGTCTTCGTTTTCAACATATCAATAAAAGTCATAAATCAATCAGAATTAATTCCTAATAGGAGATTGGAGAAGATGCTATTGAGAACAATGCAACCAGTTAGAAAAATTTCAGGGATTTCTAATAAAATGAAATGTCTGAAAGTAAGTTTCCCCCCACACTTAAGATGTACATTACCCTCAATGTACAAAGATAATATTAATAGCAATATAAGCATTAGATTTGAAGGTAGGGAAGGGTATGAAACTCCTTGCTTTGGATGGATTAGTGAGGCGGAGGTGGGAAGAGTTGGCAGTTGTGGCACGGTGTTCCCATTTTCGTAGAGATTGGAGCTGTAGATCTTCTTTGAAACTGCGAATGGATTTATTAGTCATGGGGAATTTGGAGCAATTGAAATTACTTGTTAGGGGTTGACCGTTAGGAAAAGAAATAAAATAAAATAAAACAAAATACTAAAAATATTAAAATTCAAATAATGAAAAAGATAAAATGAAAGAAAATAAAATAAAACTAAAAAGGAAAATAGAGTTAGAAAAAAATGAAAATAAAGATCAATATTCAAAAGTTAGAATAAAATAAAATAAAGGAAGGAAAAAATAAAATAAAACTAAGAGGACTCTAATCCTCAGATGGATCACGCGGCGGCGGGGTGATGCTCAGGTGCTGGCATATCTGTGCTAAGGTGGCGTCGATATAATTGAGGCGCTGGAAGCACTGCTGCTCAAAACGATCTAGGCGCTTGGATATGTCAGCATGTGTGGCTACCGTCTGGATGGGTCGTCTGGGGCGTGGTGGCTTTGCTGGCTCATCCTCCTCCTGTGGTGGTGGTGGGACATCATCAGTAATGTCCTCTGGGTCCTTGCCCTCCTGAACGAGTCGGAACTGAAGGGGGGTACCTCTTGGCCTCCGCTCTATCATCTTCATGTGTAACATCGTCGCGATGCCTTGGGAAGACATCTGACCAATCAGGGTGTAGGAGGATGTCCGGGCTGAAGTGTTGAGGAGCCCAAAATACCGGGCCAGACGCGTGATGTAGCACCCCATCGATAAGACGCCTCTGCGGTGCCTCTCTGTCTGATGTTACATTGTAAGCACGATGAAGTATGCTAAGTCAACGACGCGCCCATTTGCCATGCACCACAGGAAGTAGACCTCGTGAGTGTTGACGACGCCGGTGCTCTCTCGTCTACCTGTCAAAGTGTGAGTAAGAAGAGCATGAATGTACTTCAGAAAAGGCACGAGGGCGGTCGCCTTGCTGATGCTGGGGTTATAGGTTTGACGTCCTGGGGCGATCTCATTCCAGCAGTCAACGGGCCGAATGTAGATGCGGCGAGAAAGGGTGGGGAAGTCCTCGTCCATCATAAGCACGCTGAGATGTCGCACGAGGCCTCCTAATCAGAATTGGACCGTCCCTGGATCATCAAATCTAGTCATCATCGTCTACAGGTGGAATGTGGAGCAGAACTCGAGGGTGAGTTCTAAATATGTCGACTCTATGATCTAGAAGAATTGCTCCCATGGCTCTGTCATCAGTAAGGCCTAGACATCATCTACTAACTATATCTATGCGAGGGCATCCCAGTCTATGCAGCGGCCCGTGGAGATAGTGCAGGTCCGGAGTAGTTGATAGCGTTCCTCCTGGGAGGCTTGTGAGAAGGTGATGAACGGGTGGCGCTCCTTGGATATGGGCCTGGATGAGGAACTTCCTGATCTTTTTTGTTTCTTGGAGACGGGGACGGCGATTTTCCTACTGCATGATGATGACATCCTATCTGAAATAAAATATAAGCATTAGTCCAAATTATTGAAATTAAACTAATAAAGATTAAAATGACAATGTTTTGAAAAATAAAAATGAGGATTAACCTAAATAGTAGAATCTAATCATATTGACTTGTAACAAAATTAAAAACTATGCGTGTGTATATATACTAATTTTATGACAAAATGGCATGCAAATATGAGTTTAAATGGCCAATGAAATTGAGTTCTAAGTGGCAAGCAAAAATTGAAATTAAGTGGCATGCAATCCTAATATATTCTAGATTATTCATCCTAGTTTTCTAATTCAATGCTTGAATTATCAAGAATAAAGTAAAATTAAAAATATAAATAATGAAAATGAGCAAATAAATGAGAAAAATTGAGAGAATAGAACCAAAATTGAGGGTGCACGGTCGTGGGTTGAGTTTACACAGGCGTGGGTTGGCTGAGTTCGGGTATGGTGGTGTTTTAAGGGCTGTGGCGGCGCTAGTAGTGGTTTAGGGAGGAGTTTGGATGAGAAAATTTAGGGTTTGAGTGAAAGGGAAGGTGAATAGTGGCCCCTTATTTATAGTTTTTGGGACACACGGGCATGTCACACATTCGTGTGAGTCGTGTTTTGCCCATGTCTTTCGAAAATTGGTGGTTATGGCACGCCTGATGTTGATGAGCACGCCCGTGTGGTTGATTCGCACGGCCGTGGGACATCGGGTCTTCGTCACTTACACGGTCGTGTGATGGGATACACGGCCGTGTGTGATCATGTTCGAGCTTTACACGGTCGTGTGATAGGTTCCATGGCCGTGTGAAATTTGACAATGTCTTCCACAGCCTGGGGACATGGGCGTGTGGAGTTGTGTGAGCCCGTGTTGATACTGCAGGGTTGCCACGGCCATGTCGCACGGCCGTGGGGTGTTGTTGGTAGCCCGTGTTGAAGTTGAAAGGTTGTCACGGCCATATCGCACGGCCGTGGCAATTTATCGGTGGCCTGTGTTTTGGGAAAATTTGTGCTCTGTTTATACATGGCCTGGGTACACGACCGTGTCTCTGTTTAAAGCATTCACACGGCCTGGGGCACGCCCGTGGGACTGGCCATGTGGTCCTAAATCTCTGCATTAAAAAGGGTTAGTTGATGCATGAAAAATACTAAAATTAAAATAGACGAAGAATTACTAAGTTAGTGCTCGGGTTGCCTCTCGAGAAGCACTTATTTAGAGTCTAAGCTCGACTCTGCTTGGATGTATCATGGAGGGATTTCGTGGAGCTGAAGCTCCTCCTTGTAGTCTATAGAATTCTCACCTTTATAAAATTTAAGCCGATGGCCGTTTACCTTGAAAGTACTGTGGTTTGGGTGAGTTACCTCAATTATGCCGTATGGAAAGACTTTCATTAGCGTGAAGTAGGGTGTATCACTTGTATGTTCTTTTGAATTTGAGCTTCGTGGATCGTCTTCCCCTAAACTTACCTTATCTCCCACCTTAAGTTGATCTGTTTGTCCCTGAGGGTCATCTTGGTGATGCTCCGTTTTGGTGTGGCATATTTTGGGTTTTTCGTGAAAGTTTAGCCACTCATCTAGTTCCTCGATCTGGAGCATTCGCTTTTCTGGTTCATCTCCTGTAGGTGAATTTTCCAGTGGTTGCGTTGTCTTTATGTGGAGTACGTCTTGCACAGAAGTTTGTGTGGTGAGTTCAGTGTTTTTATAGGGACTCAAATCTCTATTCTCGTCTGTAGTTTTAACTGAGTTGTGAGCTCGTATGGTGACTGTATCATCACCTATTCGTAATTTGAGTTCACCTGTTTCTAAATCAATTTTAGTTCTAGCAGTTGCTAAAAAGGGTCGCCCTAAAATTAAGGGTACATTGCTAGCCTCATCAATGTCTAAAACAACAAAGTCAACTGGGAATATAAATTTATCGATTTTGACAAGTACATCTTCAATTATTCCCTTAGGTGCCCTAATAGTTTTATCAGCTAGTTGAATGCTCATCTTGGTTTTCTTAGGGGTTCCAAGGCCTAGTTGTTTAAACAGGTTATAAGGCATGACATTTATGCTTGCCCCTAAATTAGCTGAAGCATTTTTTCCTCTAAGCTACCAAGTAAACAAGGGATAGTAAAACTCCCTGGATCTTTTAGTTTCGTCGGTAGTCTATTTTGTAGAATCGCTGAGTAGACTGCATTTAATTCCACATGAGATTTCTCCTCTAGCTTCCGCTTGTTTGTCAAGAGTTCTTTTAAGAATTTAACCGCATCTGGCATCTGCAAAATTGCTTCAACAAATGGTAAGTTAATGTGTAATTTTTTCAAGAGTTTAAGAAACTTACCAAATTGTTCATCTATGCAGTCTATTTATAGCGCTCTTGGATTTGGTATACGAGGCTTGTGTTCATTGATGTCTGACTTGTTGTTGCTGACCTCTACCTTACCTTTACTCACCTTAGGTTCCTCGCCTAAATTTGGGTCGTCTTTGGTTAATGCCTCCTCATCTGTTGTATTTATGGTATGAAGTTACTCTTTAGGATTGGTCTCAGTGTTACTTGGAAGTCCACCTTGTGGTCTTTCTGATATTAACTTGGCGAGTTGACCGATTTGATTCTCAAGTCCTTTGATTGATGCTTGCTGGTTCTTTAATGCCGTTTCAGTATTCTAGAATCGGGTTTCTAATATGGCCATGAATTTGGTAAACATCTCTTCAAGATTGGGCTTTTTCTCCTGTTGCAGCAGTGGTTGTTGAAATCCCTAAGGGGGTTGTTGTCTTTGATTACCTTGACCTCCCCAAGAAAAATTGGGATGGTTTTGCCAACCTGCATTATATGTGTTACTATATGGATTATTTTGAGATCTAAAATTGTTACCCATATAATTGGCCTGCTCGGTTTCTGTGCCATTGGAAGAAGATGAGTAGTCTGGAGTGAACATATTTGCCTGAGTTGTGTCGCACTGCATTACTGCTTGTGCCTGCGTAGAACCAACAAAATGATCAAACTTTTTATTGAAAAGTTCTACTTGGTTAGAAAGCATAGCGATAGCATCAATATTATAAACTCCTGCAGCTTTCGTCGGCTTTTCCTCATGACTTGCCACTGATAATTATTCAGTGACATTTCTTCAATAAATTTATAAGCTGCTTCTGGTGTTTTGTTATTGATTGTTCCTCCTGCGGCTGCATCGATCATTTGTCTCGTCGATGGATTCAAACTGTTGTGAAAGGTTTGAACTTGTAACCACAAAGGTAGTCCATGATGAGGGTACCTTCTTAAAAGATCTTTGTATCTCTCCCAGGCATCATAAAGTGTTTCTAAATCCATCTGCATAAAAGAAGAAATATCGTTTCGTAATTTAGCTATTTTAGCTGGAGGAAAATATTTAAGTAAAAATTTTTCGGTCATCTGTTCCCATGTGGTGATTGAGCCTCGTGGTAAAGAATTTAACCACTGTTTGGCTTTATTTCTCAAAGAGAATGGAAATAGCCTTAGACGAATGGCATCATCAGAAATGCCATCAATTTTAAAAGTATCACAAAGTTCTAAAAAATTGGCTCTGTGTGAATTGGGATCTTCATCCTGTAAACCATCAAACTGCACCAATTGCTGTATCATCTGAATAGTGTTAGGCTTTAATTCAAAATTATTAGCAGCAATAGTAGGTCTAAGAATGCTAGTTTGGGTACCAGCCAAACTAGGTTTAGCATAATCATACATAGTGCGAGGAGCTTCTTCTTGAATTGCTGGTGGCGCGACTATTGCGGGAGGTGGTGGAACGTTTTGATTTGCTTCCATCTCTTTTGTATGTTCTGGCCTTTGTTCTTGGTCTTATTCTAGATATTGTAGGCTTCGTCTGATTTCTCTACGATTTCTGTGAACTGTTGCCTCTAAATTTTCATCAAAAAGTAATGGTCCAGTTGGGTTGTTTCTAGTCATAAACTAGAAATACCTAAAAGAAAAAGAAAACAAAGAAAAATAGAATAAAATAAAATAAAAGAAAAATAATAAAATAAAAACTAAAAATAGATAAACATAGTAATGGCTAAAGTAATAGAAATCGAGTTTTCTTAATATTTCAGTTCCCCGGCAACGACGCCAAAAACTTGATAACGACTCGCGATATTAAGTAATAAAATTTATAAAACTGATCACACCGAAACTAACTAATATCACGATAGTAAAGGCAAGCGCACCTATCGAACAGTAGTATAGTTTAGCGGCAAGACCGAGCTATCGTACCAAAGGGAACTAAAAGCACTAATACTTACTTCCTTTCTATTATCTAGCCTAAAAATAAAAGAGGTTTGTTTGAAACTAATTCTAAAACTAACTAAAAGTGCACAAAAAGTAAATTAGGGAAAACTTTAGGGAAAAGCTGATTGATATAAGCAATACTTAAGGGAGAATCCACCTAGACTTCACTTGTTATTGGTTCTTGAGCTAGACGATTTATTCACTTGACTTGATCCGTAGAGATCCTTAATTTATGCTAAACCCTCTATCAAGGCGAAGAGAAACTAGGCCTACGTTGTTAACTAAAGTTTCTTTATTAATTAACACCCTAGGTTGCATTAATTCGATCTATGGATCCCCCTATTAGGTTTGACCCTAATCCGGCAGATTTATGTCGCCCTATGTCTAGGGTTGCATGCAACTCCGCTTAATTATGGTAGATCTACTCTTATCACAGGGACTTTTGCTCCTCTGCTTTAAGTACATCCGTTTCTTGAATTAATACCTAGGCTTATTAACACAAGAATTAAGCACACATAATTAAGAAAAACTCAAGTATTTATGATATGACTCAAGAATAAATAATAACAAGATTCGTCTTAGGTTTCATCCCCCTCAAGTATTTGAGGGGTTTAGTTCATAATAAAGAAAGAAAACATCTCAGAAGTAATAAGATAACGAAACATAAAGAATCCAAAAACCCCTGAAGGAATTTAGGGAGATCCTCAGTCTTGATGTAGAACTCTGGCTTCTAGGATGAATCAATCGACTTCCCTTGGAGTAATTCCTTGCTTCCACTTCTTGTGTTGGCTGAAAGATGGCGCTCCTTTTTGGGAGAAAAGAGTACACCCTTAGAGTTGCCTCCTAGGGTCTTTATATAGAGCTTTGGGGAGCCTTTCTTAGCCTCTAAGCATCCAAATCCGAGTGAAATTCCTCTTCCTCACGACTAGAACACGCCAGTGTGCCACGACAAGAGTCCATGTGAGAGTCTATCGATGGAGGCACGGCCGTGTGGCCTGGCCGTGCTTGTCGGGGGCTGGACCGTGTGGCCTTTGTGTGGCACGGCCGTGTGCCACGGCCGTGTGGTGACTTCTTGGGCCGTGCGTTTTCACATTTTGGCCCATTTTTTTTGGTTTTCGGTCCATTTTCTGTTCTTTTCTCTTCCCTATGCTCTTTTGAGTATAAGATATGAAAAAGAAAGATTAAGAGCACCAATTCTCACTAAATTGATAATAATTCATCCAAAATATAGGCTAAACATGAGGTAAAAATATGTATAATTTAGCGTTTATTAGGTATTTTTCCAAATATGAACCCTAGATTAAATTATTGCTAGAATAAGCTAAATCAAGTTACCGATACTCTAAAAACGTAAAGAACATTAAAAACGGGGCTTGGAATCACTTACTATGGACTTGGAAGCTTGAAACAAACCCTAGCTATGGAGAGCCCTTAAAATTTCATCCTACTGAAGAAGATGGACACATTTTGCCATCTTTTTCCCTTTTTTAATCTTTTAATTACCAAATGACTAAAATACCCTTCATTAAAAAGTTTGGTTATTTCTACCTATGTATGCCCATTTTTGTAACACTCCTATCCTGTAACCGTTGCTGGAATAGGTAAGAGGCATTACCAGAATTGTAACGCAGATCAGAACAGTAAAAAATTTTGAACTTTACAATCAACAACATAGTTCTAAAATCATTTATCCAATCAGGCTTTAAAACTCATACAACAATACACACATTCATTTAGGATCAAATTTAAAACATGGGAAAGATAGAGAAAACATTGAGAAAACTTTCAAGTTACAGTCACACGGCCATGTCCCTAGTACGTGTACACCAACACGGTCATGCCCTACTAGACACGGCCCAAACACACAACCTGTGGTTTAAACTGTCTAACCCCACACGGTCACCAGACACGCCCGTGTGTCTAGCCCGTGGGCAACACTGTCAAAATCCACACGGACACGAAACACGCCCGTGTGTCCATCCGTGTGCAAAACTGACCAAAACGTTTCAAATGCAAGGGTCACACGGGCGAGTCACACGCTCATGTGTACTGACCGTGTGGCACAAAGTAGGCTTGGTTTAAGCCAATTTGCCACCCATAACAAGGGTCATTCCTACAATCATACATGAGCAATAATCATGCCACAATCTCAACTCAATTAAATGCTTTTAAACATACCACCACACAATCAAATCATTCATATTCATCATCATACCAAGCATGCCTATATTCCAACAAAACTCATATCCAAACATATGGAACATATCTCTTTCATGCCACAACCAAATTTTACCATTTCTTCAATTTGATAAGTTTCAAAATGACCAAAAGAAGTAGATCATAAAACCATCATGAGCTTCCATAATTTGGCATCCAATTCTCATAACATTTCAACTAACATCTTCAAGCTTACAAAAATACATTCTAGCCTATACATGCAATAATTCAAATATTTACAATTTGTAAAAGGTACCAAAACGAGTTCGATAGTATGGTGACAATCCTTGACTGTCCCAACCCTTCAGTAGCTACGATGTCTGTAAAACAGTTGAAAGAATAAACAAAGTAAGCTACTAGAAGCTTAGTGAGTCAAATACAACATATACTGCACATGAATAGAATGTGATAACCGCATCGTATAATTAACCTTACAAATCAGACACTCATTTGTGACAGAAGTCTAATTCATAGTATCATATCTTTTATACTCGGAAATTCAGTACAGAACAGACATACCTGAGTCAGACATATAGAATATGTACTCATTCATTTCTCAAAATATCTCCTCATATCATTTAGAATCGTTACAGAAATCATATAGGCCTATACAATGCCAACATCCCCGACGTAGTCTTACATGTTATTCAACATCGATGCCACTGTCCCAGACAGGGTCTTACTCGAAACATATGCGATGCCAGTGTCCCAGCCACGGTCTTACACGTAGATTTTCAAATCAATGCCTTCGTCCCGGACGAGGTCTTACATGATATTATTCCATCATTTCTTATTCAGAATAACTCAGAAATATATGTCAGGCTCTCATGACCATCCAAATACAGTTTATAAACAAGAACTCATAACAGACATCAATATAACGCATAATTGTATTTTGACTTACCTCGTACGAAATTAACGGATTTGAGCCGACTATTCAACGACTTTGGACTTCCCTCGATCTAAGTCCGTTTTTCTTGGTTCTTGATCTAAATCAATCCAAATTCAACCATTCAATTCGTTATTTCATTCAATTCCATCCATATTCACTTATTTAGGGCATTTTACATTTTAGCCCTCACATTTTACATTTTTGACACTTTGGTCCCTAATTCATAAAAACATCAAATATGCATAATTTCATTACAAAATGGCCTAGCCAAATTTCCATGTCTCTCATATAAGCCTATATAACTCATTTATTTCACAATTTAATCCTCCCAAAGTCTCATTTTCGCAATTTAGTCCACATAGTTCAAATTCATCAAAATTTCATGGCAAAACCTGTTTATTCAATGCCTATCCATCATAATTGAACTAAATACATCACAAAGCTTCAAGAATCATTAATGGCACTATTCACAAACTTCATCAATAATAGAAATTAAGATATGGGCATGGAAGATTTCGAAGCAATGATCACAGAAACATAAAAATTATCAAAAACGAATCAAAAACACATACCAAATTAGCCAACGAAGTTGCCGAACCCTAGCTTGCTCATAACCTTTTCTTTTTGTTTGATTTTTGGTGGAAGAGAGCATAAAATGAGCTAATTTCTCACTTTGTTTTGTTTAATAAATATTAATAAAACAATTACCAATTTATCCCTCATTTAAAACCATAATAAAACACATGCATTAGGGTCATTTTTGACCACTCAAACCTCAAACAGTTTTCTTGCCACACAAGGGCACAATCATTAAAAGCCACTCCAAATGCACACATTCTATTGTGGCATGCAAATTTTATCACATATGCAATTCAGTCCTTTATCACAATTAAGCTCAGAGACAGACAAATTAAATCGCAGAAATTTATCAGATGCTAATTCATATATCACAGATACAGAAAATAATATCAAAACATTTTTCAGACTCGGATATATGGTCTCGAAACCACTATTCTGACTAGGGTCCAAATCAGGCTGTTGCAATTTTTTTTCCACGAAAACCTAATGGTATAATTACCATTTAAGGACCTCTACTTCAATTATGCTCTTCAATTTAATCTTTTAACATCTAGAACTCATATTTATCAACTTTTGCAATTAAGTCCTAATAAGAAAATTAGACATGCAATTCATGAAATTTTCTATCGATATTCTAACACATGCATCTAATCACTCGATAAATTATAAAAATTAATTAGAATAAATTTTTCTACTTCGAAATTGTGGTTTCGAAACCATTATTCTGTTTTGGCCCTAATTCAGGCTGTCACATTAAATCTCTAAGATTAGAAAATCATATATTCTAAGATTGCATATCATATATTCTAATATTGCATATCATATATAAGATTGCATATCCTTGAAGATTATGTTACCATATGCGTCAAGCTTGTAGATGGACTTTCAATCTTTTCAAGTAATGGGTCATTCTGATTGGGCCAAATGATATATTTGTAATTTTAGATTGGACTTGGACTTTGTTTTATTATTTTGGGTTTATTATTTTTTGTATGGGCCCGGGCTAAAATTGGCCTATTACAGCTGCCCCTCTTTGCTCATTGTCATGTAACGAGAATGGAGCAAAGACTATAAAAGGGCCAATTTTGCTCGGTCTTGCCAGGTTCTGACTTCTTTGGGTGCTTTTCTTCTTCAAGTAGACTTATTCCATCCCACTGCATCTTCAGGGGCATAGGAATTGCTGCCTTTATCCGCTCCACTATAATTCCAGAGAGAAAAGACTTGTAGCTTTAATCTGCTCTACTACAACTTCAGAGAGATAAGATTTGCTATCCTCAATATGCTCCACTGCAACTTCAGTGAGATAAGATTAATGGCTTTAATCGGCTCCACAGCAACTTTAATAAAATAAGATTTGTCTATTTTCCTACTCCACTGCAACTTTAGGGAGATAAGGATTGTACTCTAATGTAATTTCAGGGAGAAGAGATTTGTAGCTTCGATCTACTCCGCTGGAACTTCAAGGAGGTAAGAATCGGTAATTTCAACCTGCTCCACTGCAACTTTAGGGAGATAAGGTTGGTGGCTTAAATCTGCTCCACTGCAACTTCAGGGAGATAAGATTTGGTCAGTTCAACCTGTTCTACTGCAACTTTAGGGAAATAAGGTTGATGGCTTAAATCTGCTCCACTGCAACTTCAGGGAGATAAGATTTGCCATAATTGGTAGTTTTAATCTATTTCACTGCAATGCCAAGCAAATAAGATTCGCTTTCTTCAGTATGCTCCACTGCAACTTCAGGGAGATAAGATTGGTGGCTTCGATCTGCTTTATTACAACTTCAAGAAGGTAAGATCCGCCATTTTCGATCTACTCCATTGCAACTTCAAAGAGATAAGATCTACGACTTTAATCTACTCCGCTGCTACTTTAGGGAGACAAGATTTGTGAAATCATCGATGTTGCTACACCATCCTCTGGGGACATGATCTTTAGAATCGGTTTCATGTGCCTATGCTTGTGCCAAGTGATTAGGACTCTATGATCAGAATGAATCAAATGCTCCTAACTAGATGTGTTATGAATGATATATAAATGCAAAAATGTCATGAGAATGATCCATTTTTAATGCCTAGGACGTCATTATTCGTTGTTCATTAGGATTTTATTATTAACGTATTACGCTGCCTTTTGGCTGGTATTTTTCGACAAAAAAAACTCGAAGAAATAATCACATTTGTTTAACTGGTTTGCCCCACTTTTATTTCAGGGGATAAAATTTGGTTTCTTCCATCTATCTTGCTACAACTCAAAGGCATAGGATTTATGTCTTCTTCAATCCATCCCACTACAATTGAGGGGTATAGGATTTGTATCATCTTCAATCCATCCCACTACAATTTAGGGGCATAGGACTTGTAACTTGTTCAATCAATTGATCACTCCCTAGGTGACTTGACCAGATGTGTATGCATGATATTTACATGGATGCAAAATATCATTTTTTCTTTTCAAGAATGACCCTTTTTTAATGCTTGGGTTGACATTGCCCGTTCTTCGTCGAGATTGTATCACCGATGGACTATCTTGTCTTCTTGTTCAACTGATATCTTTTGACACAAAATCTGAAGAGATAGAACTGATATCTTTTGACACAAAATCTGAAGAGATAGACACAATTTTAACTCCTCTTTCTCAAATATTTCCAACCCTTAGGTTTGGTGAGTTCTAAACAATAGTCCTATTTCAGGTTCCTATGCTTTTTAGAAGCTTCCAGAGTAATATGCGAAACTCCTTTTATGCAAGTATTATTAATCTATTAACAGTTATTTCAATGCAAAATGCTTGAAGAATATCATAACAATGGACAAGAATAGAATTGATTTGGAACATAGCTCGAAATGAATAAATTATCAAAAATAGCAAAGATAAAAGGGAAATTAATTGGGAACGCATCATGGAAAGAAAAAAAGTATTCAAAGATGTAAAATTCAATATGAATATGATAAAGAACTAGGTGCCCCAGATATCGCAGCCTGAGCTTCTCTGTACAAACTTTTTGAGGACCATTTTGAGCTCAATATGTGTTTAGAGGATCTAGAGTACTTTGTAAATGCCCCAAGACATAGCATACTTCCTCATTCTTAATTCAAGAATAGCAAGACTACCATATGCCCCACTTTTGATCAAAATTTGAGCCGCCCTTTTTGGGTTTTCAACTCAAAACCCCTTTGGTCTCAAGGCACCCTTTACAGGTTTTCACCTTGGCCTCTCCTCTTTTAGGTAAATCTCCTTGACTGAATCTGAATTCACCGGATTGGGCAGGTCCTTGCCATCCATCTTGGTCAATATCAATGCTCCTCCAGAATAGGTGTTCTTTACCACATAAGGTCTTTCCCAGTTTGGTATCCATTTTTCTCTAAAATCCTTTTGTAAAAGAAGGATTTTTTAATACTAAGTCCCGCCCGTGGAATTCTCTAGGATGAACCTCCTTATCGTAAGCTCGCATCATCTGGCCGTGACAGATATCCTTTAACAATTTTCCTTCGATTGGGTTCAATTGGCAAACCACTTCTATTCCATAAACCAATAAAAAATGTGTTGCCCCAGCGAAGGTTCTAGCTGACGTTCGATAAACATAAAGAGTAAATGGTAACTTCTTATGCCAACATTTACAAGTCTAGGTCATCTTTCACGATTTTTATTTTTTCTCTTTTTTCTTTTTTTTTTTTTGCCTTTGCTGTACTGAGATATGGCATCTGATCTTTGAACAGACTGCAAACTTTTGACATTGTGTAGTTGTGCATTGTTAGACATGATCCTTTTTGGCATTTTTTATCGGCACCTGATCTTTTTTTTTAGAAATTTGATAACTGTCAACTTTGTAACATTGGTATATGAACAGAATCGCAGCAAAGCTGCCAGTATACAAAATGGCCAAAAGCCATAAACAGAATGGTTATAAACCATAAACAGGATGGCACAAAGCCAAAATCAGAATGGCATAGAGCCATCGGTAATATGAACAGCACAAAGCCAACAGTGATATGAACGACACAAAGGCATTGGTAATATGAACGGTACAAAGCAATCAGTAATATGAAGGGCACAAAGCCATCGGTAGTATGAACGGCACAAAGCCATCGGTAGGTCTACAGTCGTCTCGTGCGACCTTAACAGATCAGTAGTAATATGAACGGCACGGAGCCATCGGTAGGTCCATAGTCGTCTCGTGTAACCCATGAGACCTTATTAGATCAGTACACTTTCTCTATCAATAATCATCTATCCCCATGCAGAATGTCATGACATAACATCATACGTGAATGCAGAATGTCAAGCTCAGTCATAGTCATATATATATATCATATAACAAAGCAGTCATACATAGTATAAAGAGCATAATAGTCATTTTACCCTATAGGGGTATTATAGTCATTTTACCCTACAGGGGCATATTAGTCATTTTACCCTACGGGGGTATATCGGTCATTTTACCCTACGGAGGTATATCGGTCATGTTACCCTACGGGGTATATCGGTCATTTTACCCTACGGGGTATATCGGTCATTTTACCCTACGGGGGTATATCGATTATTTTACCCTACGGGGCTTATCGGTCATTTTACCATACGGAGGTATATCAGTCATTTTACCCTACGGGGGTATATCGGTCATTTTATCCTATGGGGGTATATTGGTCATTTTACCCTACGGAGGTATATCGGCATTTTATCCTACAGGGGTATATCGGTCATTTTACCGTACGGGGGTATATCGGTCATTTTATCCTACGGGGGTATATCAATCATTTTACCCTTCGGGGGTATATCGGTCATTTTACCCTACAGGTTAATTGGTCATTTTACCCTATGGGGTTAATTCGGTCATTTTACCCTACGAGGGTATATCGGTTATTTTACCCTACGGGGGTATATCGGTCATTTTACCCTACGGGGGTATATCGGTCATTTTACCCTTCGAGGGTAATTCGGTCATTTTACAGTCTTACACCCATGTTTTGTAGGCTCGATTCACCACTCGTGCGATCGCACGCTCGTGTGGCATCATTCGCCAGTGTCTCGATTTTTCAGCTTTTGTCGATTTATAGTCAAATCAGGGTGTGAATTTACACACCTGCTTACGAAAACGTGCGAATAGCCAAGAGTACTCCAACCTAAATTCAATCATAACTCTCGGTTAGTCGCCTACGAAACAGATTAAAATAAACCCTAGTCAAACACTTGTCCACATAGTCGCCAACCACTAACCTTGATTGAGCAAACGAGGCTCCTCACTTTTACACTGTCGAAAAAGAATAACCACTTTCGATTGATTATGAGTTCCTTAAATCCTCCTTACTGTCATAAAAATTCCTGTCAGTCGCCATCTTGAAAGCAGAATAAGAAAGGAAATAAGGATTCTGTCTAACGTACTTACCGAAAAAAACAAGAGAACCGAATGATGGATGCACGAATCGTGATAGCTAAGGAGAGAAACGAAATAAAGAGATTGAAGAGAAGGCAGAATCGGAACAAGCACAACCCCTCACCCTCGATTATAACTATAAAAACCATTAAACAAAAATTCCAATTAATCCACCTAAAAACAGAAACTTCAAGTACCAATAATACTTACCAACAAAGTGCGATTAACAAATGCACAGTTGAGGCTTGAAAACGTCTAAGAGACTGATGGAGCAATATAGTTCGGTAGAGATAGAGAAAGAAATTTTGAAACAAAGAAGAAGAGAGAATGAACTTTTAGCAGTGTCCAAAAATAGGAAATCGGCAGCACAAGGGAGATAGGAGAGAAAGAAGAGGAAAAGAGAAAAGTGTTAACACTGAAAGGCTTGAGAACTTGGAGAGAGAGTAGAAAAAAGAGTCAATAAAACGAGGAATGGAAGCAAGGCAAAATCGAAAGGTACCTCAAGACCCTAATAGTATTCGGTACAGCAGCAAAAAGCATAAAAGAAATATTGGCAACACTCCAAATGGAGAGAAAACCGAAACCCCACAACAAAATCGGTACTAGCTCCTCTAAAAACACTCAAAACCGAATTCAAAAAGTGCCTTACCATCCCAATTCGGCTCCAACACTCCCACTCCTTCAAAATCCCTTGTCTCCTATTATCTCTCCACAACACCCTCTTACAATATACCCTCAAATCTCTCCTAATGACGAATTCAAATTCCACAACAATTCTGTAGTATTTCAGTCAAACTCTACTACCTACACGGCTTAGGTTGTAAAATAAATACTCCCTTGCATTGCCACAACATGAACCTCAAACCCCATGAACACTCCACACGCCACTTACCACTAGACCACTAGGCTTTTTGTGTCATAGTTTATCCATATTTAATTATAAGCCTATTGGCCCAAAGCTAGGGGTTTACTCAATAAAAACAAAATTTTTGCCCAAGCTACAGCTTGAACCCAAGACTTCTCAGACACTCCCAAGCACTCCTAAATCACTTAACCATTGAAGCAGACATACATTTATGTCACTTTCTTGCATAACTAAATATTTATGTACAGTCTCCTAACTGTTCCCTTGCTCAAGGCCTAATACTTCTAGGCTCAAATTTAGGGCGTTACACTTATGACTACTTACCATAATCAGCTACTTCATGGATAGCATAATGCCATTTGGCCATGCATTGAAATTACACATGACATTCAACTAACTTGTGAACAATCATACAACTCATAGTAAATAGCAAAACATACAAAAGTTAGGACCTACACTTTGTATTCAGAAATTCGTTTCACTACTAAAAACTTCGCAACTTCCACGCCTTAGATCTAAACAAATCTAGATCAAATCTATATACAACATGAACGAAATTAAATTAAAACCAGCCTCTAGACACCCCTATAGGGTTCGTCCAAAACAAGTATTAACTATGGCCAATTAGTTCCAACTTTCGGAACCTCTATTTACTCTATTTCAAAATATAATGAAGATACAAATGAGTTTCGATTTCACTGCTGATTCGAGATGTTTGGATTCGATCCTTCAACATTTAAAGCGCACAAAAGTTAGTATATAAAATTCGGCCAAGGCACAAACACATTCGACCTTAACATAATAAAAAGAAATGAAGAAAATGATGTAGGTCTCGTTACAAATTAGCACTTACGCTTCACCCGCTTCAGATCTGTGATGAATAGTGATCACAAATTGATAAGAACACTAACAATAGCCTAAGGGGATTCAGACAAAGGAGGTAAAATCATCAGCCAAAAATGAAGAAAAAGATGAAAAGATGAGGGCTTAGAGAGGTGGCAATGTAAGAAAAATGGTAGCAACAAAAGGCTTCAATGTAGACAAAGAAGATCAGTAAAATAATAAAAAAATAGAGAAAAAGAAGAGGGCAACATAGTAAAATAACACCACCAATGGAGCAAGAGAGGGGCGGCATAATAATGATGATAAAATTAGGTTATGGGGCCACAAAAGGTTGAAGAAAAGAGAGAAACTGAGAGAGTAGAGAGAAAAGGAGAGGGTAAGACAACAAGGGAGAAAAAAACATATGAGAAAAGCTAACAGAACAGAGAAAAAAATATAGCATTTATACTTAGGGTTTCTAGGTAGGGGCAGCACAAAAATAGGAATGAAAGCAAAAATAGAAAAAATTACACATTATGCAAGAGAAGGGAACCAAACTCGGGTCTCAAGGACAAATTTACTAACTTTTAACCATCAAACTAGAAATGTTTTTTTTTAAACAATTATGCAAACTTAACAATAAAAATATGGGATGTGACAGTTTCCATGGTAAATATGGAAACTATGTTGGAAAAAATTCAGCTCAAAAATAATTTTTTTGCACAATGAAAAATTAAAATTTTAAAAATCGAGCCAGTTTGTGATATTTATAACAATAAACCCTTTACCAAAATCGCACACTCTCATCTAAATAACTCGTAACCATTTTTTTCCTAATTCACTAGTCACTATGGAGATTCTCTGCTTATTAGCTAATTCACTTAAACTTTACGAGGGCACAGAACCTAAATCTACCACCATGCTTCTACTGCCTGATCTGGCCTGAATGAAACCCTCATCGAGCACTTCTACCGGGATTTCCAACTTACTAGCTAATGCACTTAGAACAAACAAATACATTCACACTCACATTAACACTTCTACGAGACATGTCTAATAATCTAGCATACAAACAAACAAATAAACAGTGTAAATGGCGAGGAGATGATCCAAGTAATGTGTTATATCAAATTTAGGATTAAAGTAATGTGTTTCCATTCCTACCCCACATGCAATTCAATCAGAACATTTCAAACAATCTCATGCAATTCAAACAGAGTTATATCACTAATTTTGAGAAAATAAAGAAATTTAGATACGTGGGTTTCAAAACCTCAACACACAATAATCACCTAGGTTCGAGAGTTAATGAACCTAGAGCTTTGATACCACTAAATGTAATACCCTATACCTGGCCTAGTTGCCAAGCCCAAATATTAGGATGCTACGGCACCGTCTTATGCCATACCTGTAGTAAATTGTCACATTATTAAAAAATCATCCTCTTTAACTGTGATCTTATCAATTTTCAGTCAAACTTATATTAGTCATCATTAGAACATGCTAGACATACTTAAAATAGTCCTATAAATATAATTAATTATGCATTAGGATCTTAGCAAAATTTCCAAGACAAATACATAGGCATCGATACTAGGATAAGGGTATAGATATTTTCTTGGTATCGATATCGTTTGCAAAATCAATACCAAATCAGTATTCTTTTTCTCGTCTAAAATCAAAGTCTCAAAAATTATCAGTACCTTTACAAAAGTATTGATAAAATTGCCCCGAGCATCGATGCTGGTGATAGGGTATCGATACCAATTTACGATTTTAACTTCCTACACATTTCAAATCACAGAGGTATCGTTTTTACAACATCAATATCGATACCTCTGCTTCATACCAGAAAAATACAACATATATAAGCATAAAAATCATTCTAACTTGTACCAATTCATCATGCTATCATATCATCATCAAATAAACATCAAAACGACCGTAATAACAGTCTCAAATATCAAAAATAAGTTCGAGCTATAATCAACATAATATAAAACAAATTTCATAAACTTAGGAGCATATAGTCTATGGAAGCATCTAAAACATCATGACAAATATCATTAAAAGTCTACCACATTGCCTTATTCCCAAAACGTAAACAATTAACAATAACACCTACGAAATAATAGAAAATGACTTGCTTGGATTACCTCTCGGAACCACACTACTCACATTGGCATACAACTAATTTGCAATGGTTTAAAAGGAGCGGGTGAGCTTAACAAGCTTAGTGAATGCCTAGAACAACTACCATGCAAACAATTCATCAAGCATTAACGAAACAACCATATAGCACAACCTCAACCGTTCCAACTTTAATGTCATAATATACTTACTCGTGCATTATTTTCCAGTTCTTTTACACGATAAACATATTCACTTTTAAGCATATATCATATTACACATATAATCACCTACTATACAAGCATATATCTCAATACTCAAATAATCACATAACATTCAAGCATATATCACAATACTCAAAAACACCCTTATAGATCAGTTGCATAATGGTTACATGTCATATAAACACATATCACAATACACATATATTCATAATTTAAGATAATTTGGCACTTGATTTATGAAACATAAAAGTGACCTCTATCATTACTTATCAGATACACGGATCTTTAACATACCATATAGACTTATAGAGTCAAACATGTCCCAAAAGTGAAGCATAAAGCTAACACTCTCATTATTTCCCCTCACATGTCCCGTTGAATGGAGCTTAGCTCACATTCCGTTATCCCTCTAACATGTCCCAGGGTCTTAACGCCCAAAATCACTATACATATAGGTGTGTACTCACAATCCTATAGCATGCCAACTATATCTAATAGTTTCAAGATCACAAAGACAAAATATTTGTTATTAACACTTTCTCAATGCTTATCATAACCACATCTAACATGTTATAGCATCTCATCTCAATTCACATATTTACAAACACACAAGCACATTGTTCACAAGATAACATAAGTATGAGAAAGTTTACACTCAGAATTTAGAGTAGGAGGTTTAGGCTACTACTAAATTCTCAAATAACTCATTGAATCATGTCCACAAGCAATTATTCCAAACACTCACCAATACATTTTCGTTGAAAAGCCAAAAGCTTAAACTAGCTTTTCTTTATCTTTATCTCTACTCATAAAAGGTCCTAATGAATCCGAAGCTTCAACACAATAATTCACACAACAATACATTCAAAAATCAACTAAGGACTCACCATAAGTAATAAAAAACATAAGCCTAAGTTATGTTCTCATGTAGCCGAAACTTTTAACATAACCAATTTGAAATCCAAATATCTCATTCTACACTTAATCTTTTCACCTAAAACCAATTCCTTTCTTCTAATAATTTACCTACGACTAATTCTGAACCTTTAAACTACACAAAAAATTCAATTGATAGTATCGACTTTTTCGACATGTTTTATGACTATTTTTCAAAAATTCATTAAAACTCAAGAATTCTTTAACAAAACTCCAAAGTAAGTTTAGAAACCTCTTAATCGTATCAAAACTAATTAAAAAACACTTTGTAACCACATTTTTACTCAAAATCCTGAAATTCACCATTAACGAGCCAATTTTCGGCTTTTATTCAAAACAAGCAATTTAATGGCTAAAAACTTGGTTTTAAAGACTAAATAATATTAGAAACTCATAAGGAATTGAATCGTTATCTTAGTTGAAAAAAGTCTAAGAGTTTGACTGAAAACCCAAAAAACTCACAAGCTTGACAATGGAGAAATCAATGGTGTTTTTGAGTTTTTTTTCTTGGATTTTATATAGATATTTGGCTTAGGTGATGATAGAAATCAAGAGAATGAAGGTTGAATAACAAAAAGTGGAAGAGAGGAGCTTTAGGAGCAAGGGACAGCTAAAGCATGAAGATGGAGAAAACTAACAAGAAATTTATAGGTGGGGGATGAGATTAGGTTGATTTTTAAATTTTGGTTTAATTGCCTCTAAAAAACTCTACGTTTTGAATCTTTTACAAGTCAGCCCAATTTTCAAAATTAAAGGTCTTTAAAGCTAAAATCCCTAAAATACCCCTAATGACTGAGCTCTCCCTAATGACACATCATTATGAAAGCAACTTAATCAATGCTCGTCCAAGGACCTTATCATAAGTGTGTTACCCTTATAGGATATCCTTAATCTCTTTAAGATAAATCCATTCTCCCAATATGATCTTATTTATCTCATGATAACCATTACATCTTCCTTCGTGAAAAGTTAATTACTATTAAATAGTAATCAAGTCGCTTATCACAAAGATGAACGACTTGTGGCCACATTTACTTTTCATCTATCATGTAATGTCAAAGAGAATATATCATTTAACCATATCTCGGGCTATGAATTCCACTATTGTGAATGATTCTACATATTGCAAAAGTCATATGCCCAATGCACCAGATTTCGGTTCCTTATCTATTTGAACTCAAGCTTTTACTTACATCAAAGTATATGAGTCATGCATACATAATCCATGATCCACTTAGGAGTAAGGTATGTCACACTTTGAATGTCATAAGTGTAAATCCATAAACAGATTTAGGATCTATTCTTCTTGGGTCTTGGGTCCAATCCGATGTATTCTCAGTCTTGTCAGTCACATCTATGTATCTATCTTTAGGGAGTCATCCGCTTCGATGCCTAAGATAAAACATCTCCCCAATTAGACTTGATAGATGACATATTAGTCTTTCAAATGGTTTTCTCATTTCTAATTAGACTAAGGACGTGTTTAGTTTTGTCTACTAATATAAGTTGTCTTTTTGTATTACGATATGACTATGTAATATTGCTTAGTATTAGTTAAACATTAGACAACCAATGAGCTAATATTTGCTTCTATTTTGCTTTACATGGAAATACCACGTGAGGACAATATACATAGAATATTAATGTAATTCATGAAAAATTTTGTTAACCAATCAGTTCGAAAAAAATTAAAAGTGTATATAGACAAAAATACTACACTTAGAGCTCTAGATCCAGCAAATTAAGGTTAGAAGATTTGTCATCTTAGACATAGAGTTAGGCGGATCGGTGCACGGGGGGACTCGTCGGTGACCACTTTTCCACAAATAATTCTATTTTGGTTTATTGTTTTATTTAAGTTTTGGCATTAAATTTTGAGAGTTTGTAATTTTTGGGACTCTCTAGACTTTTAAAACTATTTGATTTCGGTTTTGGGATTTGGTTTAAACTTGACTATTAACTTTGTGATGGTTTTGCCTAAAACAAGGTTTTCTAAAAATGCAAACTATTTTCCTTAAACATAATGTTCCACATGTTCCACATGTTCCAAACATTTGCTGAATTTTGCATAAAGTTGTTTGTCACGTAGAGTCTGAAGCACGATTCTCAAATGTTCCACATGTTCACTCTCATTCCGTGAGTAAATCAATATATCATTAATGAAAACAACAACAAATTGATCTAAATACAGTTTGAAGATTCTGTTCATCAGATCCATAACCACAGTAGGAGCATTCGTTAATCCGAAAGGCATAACTAAAAATTCATAATGCTCGTACATTGTTCTAAAGGCTGTCTTCGGAATGTCAGAATCTTTCACACGTAATTGATAATAGCCTGATCTCAGATCTATTTTTGAAAATACAGAAGCACCTTTCATTTGATCAAACAAATCATCAATTCGGGGCAGAGGGTATTTATTCTTCACAGTCACTTTATTGAGCTGACGGTAGTCAATACACATTCTCATGAACAGAACAGGAGCACCCCACGGTGAAAAACTTGGTTTAGTAAACCCTTGATCAGTTAACTCTTGTAACTGGGCCTTTAATTCTTTCAATTCTGTAGGTGCCATCCTGTACGGAGCTATAGAAATCAGAGTAGTTGGAGGAACTAGCTCAATGCCAAACTCGACTTCACGAATTAGAGGTAAACCCGGAAGTTCTTCAGAGAATACATCAGAAAATTCACAGACAACAGGCATAGATTCAATTTTCCTTTCAGACACTTTGGAATCTATTACATATGCTAAGTAGGCTTCACAACCTTTTCTTACATATTTTTGAGCTTTCAATATGGATATCACAGCCGGTAAACCATTCAATTCACTAGATTCAACTCTAACTATTTCACCATTCTTGCATCTCAAATCAATAACTTTTCACTTACAATTTACAATCGCATCATGCAATGTTAACCAGTCCATTCCAGAATTATATCGAATTCATCAAAAGGCAGAACCAATAAATTAGCCAGAAAACAGATATCACGAATCATTAACGGACAGTTCCTACAGACTTTGTCAACTAGGACACCTTTACCTAAGAGGTTCGATACTTTCACTACAAATTCTGTAGACTCTACTAGTAAACTCTTACTAAATGCTAAATTCATACAGATATAGGAATGCGTTGATCCAGGATCAATCAAAGCAACTACAGAGGTATCAAAAAGAGTAAAAGTACCAGTGATCACATCAGGAGACGAAGTTTCTTCACGTACTCTAATGGCGTAGGCTCTAGCAGGCACTCGAGCTTCAGATCGTGCTGTTGTATCTTTAGCAACTCTATGACCAACACTAGTATTTCCTGTGTTTCTTGAAGTTCTACCTGTAGCAGAAACATTACTCGGTCTCAGGTTATGCATTATCTCTTGATCAACAGATTCAGGGCAATCTCGAACAAAATGATCCAGAGATCCACATTGAAAACAGGCTCGAGCTTTTAATCTACAACTTCCCAGATGTCTTTTGCCACAATGTGCACACTCAAGTTTCTCAGATTTAACATTCCCGACACTTGCAACAGAACTAGCAGAAGTTTTAAAACTTGAACGCAATCTATCACGATTTCTATCAGAATATCCCATATTAATCTTCGAACGATTAGATTCATCTCGGAGCTTCTTTGACACAGACTGAAATTATCTACCTGAAGATCTCTTTCGAACTTCTCTAGCTTTAGAATCAGCTTTCTTCTTTTCTTTACTAAGTTCTTCGACTTTACAAGCCCTCTTTACCAATATAACAAACTCATTCAGATCGAAAATTCCAACCAAAAGTTTAATATCTTCATTCAAACCCTCTATGAACCTTTTGTACATAGTAGTTTCTGTTGCGACACATTCTCGTGTATATTGACTTAGTCGAATAAATTCCCGTTCGTATTCAATAATAGACTTACTTCCTTGCTTCAAGTCTAGAAACTCTTTGCGCCTTTGATCAATAAACCTTTAGCTTATGTATTTCTTTCGGAACTCAGCTTGGAAGAAATCCCATGAAACCCGTTCACTCGGAACCACAGAAGTTAAAGTCTTCCACCACTGATACGCTGAGTCTCTTAGCAAAGGAACAGCACACTTCAGACATTCATCAGGAGTACATGATAACTCATCGAATACCCTCACTGTATTCTCAAGCCAGAATTCTGCTCGTTCAGCGTGATCATCAATAGTGGCCCTAAACTCTTCGGCCCCAAAATTGCGGATCTTATCCACTGGAGGTCTATTCAATCGAAGCGGTTCATACACAGGTAGCACATTCAGAGTTTGCGGGGGTAGAGGTTGTTGAGCGGCCGAATTCGTACGAACGAATTCTGAAAACCATTCACTCATCATGTGGAAGAAGGCTCTCTTTGCCTCTCCGTCATGATCACTAACATTCGATATAGATTCAGCAGGCGTTGTCCCTTGAGCAGGAGCAGGCGCGTTACTTTCGACATCGTTGACTACGGCTCTATCGGGATCCATTGCTAAATGAAAAACACATTTAATAGACAGGATTTCATCACACTATCGTAGTTCAGATATATGGTATGTATAGCTAGACTCAGACACGCTACGTTAGTCCTAGAACTGACTAAACTATAGCTCTGATACCAATAAAATGTAACACCTCTATCCCGTAGCAGTCTCCGAAATAGGACGGGGCGTTACTAGAAAATCAGAAATCATATCGGAACAGAAAATTTACAATCATTATAATAGAATTCAAATATTAAGTCCCTTATGAGGCTTACCAGACCTCGAACATGCATTAGGAAAGGTTCGGGACTAAACCGATCACATACAGAGGTTAAACGAAACTTAGAAATTTTTTTCATTTTTTTTGAACAGGGCACACGCCATGCGGCTTGGCCGTGTAGTACACATGGCCATGCCTCAAATTTGGCTCAGACCATGGGCAACACTGAGAAACTAACACGGTCAATGCCCACGCCTGTGCCTCCTACCCATCATCAAAACTGTCAAACTTGGTACGGCATGATCACACGTTCGTGCCTTAAAACCTGTGTGAAACTGACTTAAAATCAAATATACAGGGGACACACGGTTGGAGTACACACCCATGTCTCCTGACCGTGTGGCACAAAGTAGGCTTTGTTTAAGCCAAACTTTCCATCTACCATTGTACTATCTAATAGCCATGTTCATATCACAACAAATTGACAATTTCAACTCAATTCCAAGGCCTTAAAACATACTCCTACATGACCAAATCATTCATATTCAATATCAAACAAACATGTCAATACTTCAAACCAATTTCATGGCTAAATACATAATACACATCTCATTCATACCCTATATAAAACTTACCATTTCATTTCAAAGGCATATTTCAAGATTAACCAAAACAATTTTATCATAAAACCATCACCAACTTGCATAATTAGCATCACAACCCATATACCAAAATTAACCACAAGCATATCATTTGCCATCTAATGTACATGGCATAGCAAATACGTATTCAAAGCTTAAACATAGACAGTCTAGCCTATACATGCCATACTTATACTATGAAAAATCAAAAGATACCAAAACTAGCTCGATAGTGTGATGACGATCCTCGAAATATTCCCGAGCCTATGTTAGTAACAATATCTGTAAAACAGTTAAAAGATTAAACAGAGTAAGCTACTAGGAGCTTAGTAAGCCAAATACAATCATATGCAACCATTAGACATATTATGATAACAATCTCATAAAGAGAGCTCATAAGCTAGATTTACTTATTCGTCCCATTCTCCTAGTTCACATTGTATCCCATTCATGCTCAAAATTTCAGTACAGAACGCACATACCTGAGTCAGATATACAAAGTAGACATTCATTCAATTCTCGAACTATTTTCATTATTCAGAATCGTTACAGAGATCATATAAGCCTTTAACAATGCCAATGTTCCTGACGTGGTCCTACATGTTATTCAATGTCGATGCCTCTGTCCCGGACATGATCTTACACGAATCACTTATGAAGCCAGTGTCCCAGACATGGTCTTAAACGTAAATCACAACCAATGCCTACGTCCCAGACTTTCCTGGTATGCATGAGACTATCAGGTTAATGAAAGATTCAAGCTAGGATGCTTTGATCTGCTAGACTTTCATAACAATGTCTTAGCAAGGAAAAAGGAGATTTTGTTTGCGTTCAAAATATGAAAAAGAAAACTATCGAGAGATGAGAAGATGAGAGAAAACACAGAGAGAAAATAGAGAGAAATTTTAGAAAGAAAACTTGTATTGTATTCATTTCATGCCTTGCTAGTTACAACAGAAATACTTAAAAGGAAAGAGAAAAGAAAAATGTTTGAAAGTTGGTTATTGCCAAACTGTCCGTTATTGGTTTAGCTAAAAAATGCCTTATTTCAATAAAACTCTTATTTGCTCTGTTTTAAATAAAATGTTGTACACCGTTTTTTTTATTTCATCTTTTAACTTGTAACAACTACCCCTTCCCTATCGAGATCCTTGTCCTCAAGGATCAAACTAAGGATATTTGCTTTGCAGTTGTTCAAGAGGTTCCCAGGTAGTGTCCTTTAGAAAAGAATCAACATATTATACCTGAACTTCAGTGATTGCATGATGCCCCTCTATGAAGTCCATGCTAACTGATGACCATGCCTTGTCTGGAATTGGCAATGGTTACAGTAAGCCTGGTTTGGGCTCAGTCTCAGACTTGCATGTCTAACATGTAGAACATTCTGTAATCCAAAGCTTCATATCTTTAGTCATGCCCTTCTAATAGATGATTGAAGCCATGCGATTTTTAGTTACATGTACGCCCGAGTGTCCTCCAATTGCACTCGCATGAAAATATTGGAATAGGGCCCTCCTAAGATCCCCATCACTGCCTACAATAAACTTTCCTTTTCTCTTAAAAAATCTTCCATCCCTGGTGTATTTGGAGGATGATGCAGATCGGTTCTTGACCTTTTCACAGAGTTTCTAAAGCTTGCAGTCAGATTGGTAAAGTGCTTGTATCTTGCCTAGTAAATCAAAAATCATGGTAACACCAGTCATTTGCCAAACTTGAGTAGTTTTAATAGATTTGTTTCTCAAAAGGGCATCAACTGCAGTATTGCTCGACCTTTTCCTATAAATAACTTCATAGTCATAACTCAAAATTTTTGCAACCCACCTTTGCTGAAATGGTGTGATAACTTGTTGGTCTGATAAAAACCTTAAGTTTTGATGATCAGTTCAAATCTTGAAGCGCCTCTCCACTAGATATGCATGCCCTTTTCTCACTGCCATCAAAGCAACTAACATCTCTTTCTCATATATAGACAATGCTTGATGTCTAACCCTCAGCCCCTTGCAAAAAATTGCCATTGGTTTGCCTTGTTGATAGAGAACAGCTCCCACACCAAACCCAAAGGTATTAGTGTCCACGCAAAATTCCATCTGAAAGTTAGGCAAGGTCAACAAAGATGTTGAACATAAAGCATCTTTCAGCAGCTGAAATGCAAGGGTAGCTTGATTGTCCCACTGCCAAGCATTTTTTTAAGAAGATGGGTGAAGTGTCTAGCCAAAATTCTATAGTATCTGATGAATCACCCATGGTATCTAGTGACGCCTAAAAAACTCCTCAATTCCTTAATACATATGGGTGTCAGCCAATTGGTAACACATGCCACGTTCCCTTTGTCCATGGCTACAGTTCATCGTGCTATCACATGGCCTAGATACTCAACTTGTTTAGCTCCAAACGAATTGCTTGGTTTAACAAAGAGTGTGTGTTGCCTTAGGATTTGGAATAACCACCCTAAGGTGTTCTATGTGTTCATCCCAGCTTGTTGAAAATACTAAAATGTCATAAAAAAAAAGACCACCATTGTTTTTCTCAAAAGGGGTTTAAAGATGGCATTAATGAGTGCTTGAAAACTTGATAGAGCATTGGTGAGCCCAAAGGTCATTACCAAGAACTCATAATGCCCTTCATGAGTTTTAAAAGCAGTTTTGAGGATATCAACATCATTTATCCTTATTTGGTGATATCCTAACTTGAGGTCCAACTTGGAGAAAACTCTTGCATGACTTAGCTCATCCAACAACTCCTCAATGATGGGAATGGGAAATTTATCTTTTATGGTTAGCTGGTTTAATTGTATGTAGTCTACATAAAGCCTCCAGCTATTATATTTCTTTTTAACCATAATTGTCAGTGAACCAAAAGAACTATTATTATCTTTGATCACACCAGTGTGCAGCATTTCCTGAATAATCTTTTCTATTCTAGCCTTCAAAACCATGGGTATCTATAAGGTCATATTTTATCACAACATTCTCGTTCTTCAAGGGAATTTTGTGGTCTTGGGGTCTTGTTAAGGGCAAGCCTACAAGGATCCCAAAGATGTCAGAAAAATCATTCAAGAGTGTTTGTATGCCTACATGAAGCTGATGGCAATTTGCTTGTATGGACAATTGAGTAGCTCAAGTTATTAGTATTGTGCAGGGACATAAGAGTTGATCAGTAGTAGAAAAAGATCTTGAAGACTAAGCTTTTGACATGACATGTATGCTACTAGAAAGAATACCTTGCAAGGTTTAATTTTTTTCACCAAAATAGAACTACATAGTTAATGGCCAAAAATTCCAAGAAATGGGTCCTAGGGAGAGTAGCCACTGTATTCAAAAGACCAAATCACACCCTTTCAGAGGTAACAACATAAAATCTGTTACAAACTAGAAACCTTGAGTCTCCCACTTAACTTTCCTACATGTTTATCTAGTCATTAAGCACCTACCATTTGTTACAACTACTTTTAACTGTTTCTGGTATTCTACAGGAAAAGGCAATTTACTCAACACCTTTGTATCTAAAAAGTTATAGGTATTGCCTGAATCCACTAACACAATGGCTTTTGTATTCCCCACAAGAGTTTCAAACCTCATTGTGCGGAGACCTTGTGATCCTTTCATAGCATGTAGTGATATCACAGGCTCTTATTGTTTGTCTTTTGTGGGAGGATCCTCTAGTTGGTCAGAACATTCTCGAAAATCCTCACATTCTCCATCAAAATGAGATTCCAACAACACCTGGTATAACTGCCCTTTAACACATTTGTGACCAACATGGTACTTGGCTCTGCACAAAAAACATAACCCCTTTTATTTCCTTTTAGACATTAGAGTTGGTTGATTCTTTTAGAGGATGCTGTGGGGCCAATAGTTCCAGTCGAATACCCTGTAGTAATACTGATAGGAGTTCTAGATGTAACCAGTGTAACAACTCTACTTGGAGTAGCACTTTGTTTAACATTCAAGCTATACCAAAACCCCCTCCTAGGGGAAGTGTTCAAAATATCCTCCACCTGACTAGCGAAATGAAAAGCATCAATGAAGGTTTGAGGCTTAAATAACTATAAATATTTTCTAAGATCATGTTTCAAATTAATAATGAAAATACTTAAAGCATGTTGTTCAGGCAGATGTATCTGGTTCAATAAGCTGACAAATAAATCATGCAAATGCTCCATAGAATCTTGTTGTTTAAGGGTTACCAGTTTTGACATGGGGTTTCTAAACTTCTTTGAGCCAAAATGTTCTCGCCAATTGATAGCATATCCTGGCCAATCTAGCATGTACAACCTTCCATGTTTCTGGAATGAAAGTGATGCTAGTCAAGAGCTCGACCCTCCAAGTTCAACATTACGATACAAACTCTATCATTTTAAGGAATTGCTTCTGCTTCAAAAAATTGCTCCAACTTAGACCACCAAGCTCTATAGTCAGTCCAATCAAAATGAGGGCATTTCACTCTGAAACTCTTCTCTTGGGACCCTCCTACTTGTGTAAGAACTACTGGGGGTAGAAAAGCTTCAAGGGGTTCTTTTAGAGGGAACCCTAGGGGTGGTCTTCCCAAAATGCCCTTTCCTCAGTCTTGAAAAATAGCATGAATTGGCACAACAGGACTACCAAAATATTGTGTAAACAAACTGTGAAGCTCAAATACGAGATGTTGAAGTTCAGATCTAATTTCTCCTAAAAACTCATCCTTAAATCCCTACATTTGATTTTCCAGTTTTGTGTCAAACTTAACATCCAACTAGAGAGCTCTTCCTGAACCTTTTCCAGCTCTTTTTACAACACATGAACCTCCTTTTATACATAGGTAGTTACTCCTTCACCTGCCATCGTGATCAAAAAGCTTTAATACCTTTGTTAGCGTTCAAAATACGAAGGAGAAAACTATTGAGAAAGGGGAAGATGAGAGAAAACACAAAGAAAATAGAGAGAAATTTTGGGAAGAAAACTTGTATTGTATTCATTTCATGCCTTACTGGTTACAACATGTAACAACCCGAATTTGAGCCTAGTTGGAATAGTGGTTTCAGAAACACAAATTCGAGGTCGAAAAAATTATTTTCCAATATTATTTTATGTGTTATAGCATGATTTTATGAGTGCATGAAAATTTTGGTGAATTAATTTACGCGATTGTGAGCTTAATTACAAAAAAAGGACTAAATGGCATAAAGGGCAAAAGTTGTGATTTACTAGTAAATTATGCTAAATAGCTAGAGAGCTATAATTGAGGGTCTTTAAAGAGCAAATAAACCCTTTAAATTGTGATGGCTGGCCATGGAGAGACAAAGAAATAAAAAGGTCAAAGTTAGGTGGAAATTTGGTGACTTATGTGACTAAAATAAATAAAATAAAGAGAAAAAATATCATCTTATTTCTTTCTTCTTCCCCACCGAAAATTTCAGCAAACTTAAGGTTTTGAAGCTTTAAAATTTTAGCCACTCTTCATCCTTACAAGTAAGTGATTTTGGTAGTCATTATTGATAATTTTTGTACTGCTAGGACCATTGTAGCATGAGCTAGCTAATGAGGGGACTATTTTGTAAAATGGTTGAAAGTTTAGGGTTTTACCATGAGAGTGTTCATGTTGTTTGCTGGATTTTTATGGAAGAAAATGAATCTTGGTTGTTCAATAAACAACTTTTGTGAAGTGGAGTTCATGGAAAACACTTAAAATAACATAGTTGTAAAGGTTGTAACTTGTGTAGTAAATGCATCAAATAATTGAAATGGTGGACTACCATAAGAGTGAAAAGAATTCGATTAGGCTTGACTAATAAGGAAATTTGATAAAAATCAATTTCCAAGCATAGGGGTAAAATCATCATTTAGTGAAAGTCTAGGGGCAAAACGGTCATTTTGCTAAAATGTGAATTTTAGAATGTTTAAATTAATTTAGTGATTAAATGAGTGAATTTTATCATTTTAGATCAAGAAATATGAAATTTGGACATAGATCGGGGAATGGCAAAGCAAGCGGACTAAATAAGATAGTCGTTCACATTTTGTATACCGAGGTAAGTTGTATGTAAATAATGCAACTTTTTTTTGATATTATGCATGACATTATTGATTTGGCATAAATTTGATTAAATGTGATTATGAGTAATGCATGATGAGATTTATTGTGATAAACTCCCAGTTGAACTGTAGGAATAGATCGGATGTTCATGCTATGACATTAGGGTCATATGAGAGCTAATTAAGACCATGTCTGGGACATGGCACCAACCTCATTATGTGTCAGTGTAAGACCATGTCTGTGACATGTCATCGGCATTGATACGAGTGTTAGTGTAAGACCATGTTTGGGACATGGCATCGGCATTAATATGAGTGCTAGTGTAAGACCATGTCTGGGACATGGCATTAGCTTTGATATGTGTCAGTGTAAGACCATGTCTGGGACATGGCATCAGCCTTGATATATGAGAGTCAGTGTAAGACCATGTCTGGGACATGGCATCGGCATAATACCCTATGTTTGAGGCTTATTGAATATCCTTTCGTATTCTAATTGGTTCAATGGGAATATATATAGTTTGTGTCAAGAATGAGAAATATTGATGATATTGTGAGTGGTACAGGTACCAACATAAAAAATATGAGATGTGAGATCAAAATTATGTTGTATGATTAGTAAGAGATGTAAAATGAGTAAGTTATGCTTGTAGCCATTTTTATATCATGTGCAAATTGTTATGTGTTATGAGTATGTTAAAGTATGGTTCATTGTTGTCATTTATTTACTTGCAACTTACTAAGCCTTATGCTTACTCCCTTTTCTTTCCATTCTCTTATAGTGTCGTCTAATTAGCTCATGGATCAAAGAATGTCGGAGGCCTTGTTCACACTATCAACCAAAGCATTCGGTATAGTTAGTTCTTAGTATTTTGAGAAATGGCATGTATTGGGACCTAGTCAGTTGTGTTGTGCGTTATTGAGAAATTGGCCAATTGTGTTGGCTTGTTATAAAATACCTCATTTTGTATAAAGCCATGGATGGTGGCTAATATTGTTGTTGATATATGCAAATGATGGTTATTGGTTGAGTATTTGTGCAATGTTATGAAATGGGTATGTGTTTGATTTTGTTTCAGGGTGGCAAAAAAGCTTGATAGATAGTCTTATTTTTGTCCACACGGGTAGACACACGGGCATGTGGCTATGTTATGTATGACACACTAATAAATGACAAATTATACATATTTTTACCTCATGTTTAGCCTATATTTTGGATGGATTATCATTAATTTTGTGAGAATTCGTGCTATTAATCTTTCTTTTCCATATCTTATACTCAGGAGAGCATAGGGAAGAGAAAAGAACGAAAAACGGGCCAAAAACAATGAAAATGGGCCAAAATGTGTAATCGACACAGCCCAAGGGGTCATCACACGGCCGTGGCACATGGTCGTGCCACACGAAGACCACACGATCCAGCCCTCGACAAGCACGGCCAGGGCAAACGGCCGTGCCACCTCCACAGTCTCGAACACGGTCTCTTGTCGAAATCACACGGGCGTGGCACACGGGCATGTTCTAGTCATGAGGAAAAGGAATTTCACTAGGATTTGGATACTTAGGGGCTAAGAAAGCCATTCTAAACTCTATATAAAGACCCTAGGAGGCAACTCTAAAGATATACTCTTTTCCCTCAGGAAAGAGCGCCATATTTCTGCCAACACAAGGAGTGAAAGCAAGGGATTACTCCAAGGGAAGCTGATTGATTCATCCCAGAAGCCAGAATTCTACATCAAGACAAAGGATCTCCCTAAATTCCTTCAGGGGTTTTCAGGTTTTTTATGTTTTGTTATCTTAATTCTTCTGAGATGTTTTCTTTCTTTATTATGAATTAAACCCCTCAAATACTTGAGGGGGATGAAACCTAAGATGGATCTTGTTATTATTTATTCTTTAGTTATATGATAAATACTTGAGTTGTTCTTAATTATGTGTGCTTAATTCTTCTGTTAATAATCCTAGGTATTAATTCAAGAAACGGATGTGCTTAAAACAGAGGAGCAAAAGTCCCTGTGATAAGAGTAGATCTACCATAATTAAGCGGAGTTGCATGCAACCCTAGACATAGGGCGACATAAATCTGCCATATTAGGGTCAAAATAATATGGGGAACCATGGATCGAATTAATGCAACCTAGGGTGTTAATTAATAAAGAAACTTTAGTTAACAACCTAGGCCTAGTTGCTTTTCGCCTCGACAAAGGGTTTAGCATAAATTAGGTATCTCTACGGATCAAGTCAAGTGAATAAATCGTCCAGCTCAAGAACCAATAACAAGTGAAGTCTAGGTGGATTCTTCCTTAAGTATTGCTTATATCAATCAGCTTTTCCCTAAAAGTTTTCCCCAATTTACTTTTTGTGCACTTTTAGTTAGTTTTAGAATTAGTTTCAACCAAACCTCTTTTATTTTTAAGCTAGATAATAGAAAGGAAGTAAGTATTAGTATTTTTTGTTCCCTTGGGTACGATAACTCGGTCTTGCCGCTAAACTATATTACTGTTTGATAGGTGCGCTTGCCTTTAAGATCGTGATATTAGTTAGTTTTGGTGTGATCAGTTTTTATAAATTTTATTACTTAATATTGCGAGTCATATCAAGTTTTTGGCGCCGTTGCCAGGGAACTGAAATATTAAGAAACCTCGATTTCTATTACTTTAGCCATTATTATATTTATCTATTTTTAGTTTTTATTTTATTATTTTTATTTTATTATTTTATTCTATTTTTCTTTGTTTTCTTTTTCTTTTAGGTATTTCTAGTTTGTGACTAGAAACAACCCAACAGGACCATTACTTTTTGACGAAGATTTAGAGGCAACAGTTTGCAGAAATCGTAGAGAAATCAGACGAAGCCTACAATATCTAGAACAAGACCAAGAACAAAGGCCAGAACATACAGAAGAGATGGAAGCAAATCAAAACATTCCTCCACCTCCCGCAATAGTCGCACCACCAGCAAATTAGGAAGAAGCTCATCGCACTATGTATGATTATGCTAAACCTAGTTTGGCTGGTACCCAAACTAGCATTCTTAGACCTACTATTGCTGCTAATAATTTTGAATTAAAGCCTAACACTATTTAGATGATACAGCAATTGGTGCAGTTTGATGGTTTACAGGATGAAGATCCCAATTCATACATAGCCAATTTTTTGGAACTTTGTGATACTTTTAAAATTAATGGCGTTTATGATGATGCCATTCGTTTAAGGCTATTTCCATTCTCTTTGAGAAATAAAGCCAAACAGTGGTTAAATTCTTTACCACGAGGCTCAATTACCACATGGAAACAAATGACCGAAAAATTTTTACTTAAATATTTTCCTCCAGCTAAAATAGCTAAATTAGGAAACGATATCTCTTCTTTTATGCAGATGGATTTAGAAACATTATATGATGCCTGGGAGAGATACAAATATCTTTTGAGAAGATGCCCTCATCACGGCCTACCTTTATGGTTACAAGTTCAAACCTTTCACAACGGTTTGAATCCATCGACGAGATAAATGATCGATGTAGCCGCAGAAGGAACAATCAATAACAAAACACCAGAAGCAGCTTATGAATTTATTGAAAAGATGTCACTGAATAACTATCAGTGGCAGGTCATGAGGACAAAGCCGACAAAAGCTGCAGGAGTTTATAATATTGATGCTGTCGTTATGCTTTCTAACCAAGTAGAACTTTTAAATAAAAAGTTTGATCATTTTGTTAGTTCTACGCAGGTACAAGCAGTAATGTAGTGCGACACAACTCAGGCAAATATGTTCACTCCAAACTACTCATCTTCTTCCAATGGCACGAAAACCAAGCAGGCCAATTATATAGGTAACAATTTTAGATCTCAATATAATCCATATAGTAACACATATAATGCAGTTTGGCAAAACCGTCCCAATTTTTCTTGGGGAGGTCAAGGGAACCAAAGATAACAACCCTCTCAGGGATTTCAGGAGCCACCACCGCAACAGGAGAAAAAGCCCAACCTTGAAGAGATGTTTACCAAATTCATGGCCATGTCAGAGACCCGCTTTCAGAACACTGAAACGACATTAAAGAACCAGCAAGCATCAATCAAAGGCCTTGAGAATCAAATCAGTCAACTCGCCAAGTTAATATCAGAAAGACCACAAGGTGGACTACCAAGTAATACTGAGCCAAATCCCAGAGAACATGTCAAAGCAATTACTCTAAGAGATGGGAAAGTCCTAGTCGGACCAGAAAAGAAGTCTACTCCGGAATCGTCAGGAGACAAGGCAGAGGAAACCAAGGAAAACACTCCACCAACACTCAATGAATATCAACCGCCCATTCCATATCCGGCAAAGTTGAAGAAAGACTGTACAGACGCCCAATTCGATAAATTTCTTGAACTTTTTAAATAATTACACATTAACTTACCTTTTGTTGAGGCAATTTCGCAGATGCCAAAGTACGCGAAATTCCTTAAAGAACTTCTGACAAATAAAAGGAAGTTGGAAGAATTAGCCACAGTGGAACTTAACGAGGAATGCTCAGCTATTCTCCAAAATAAACTGCCGGCCAAACTGAAAGATCCAGGGAGTTTTATTATTCCTTGTTTAATTGGTAGTTTAATCATTGATAAAGCTTTAGCTGATTTAGGTGCTAGCATTAATCTCATGCCTTATAAAATGTTCAAGCAACTAGGTCTAGGGCAACCAAAGCCCACGAGGATGAGTATTCAACTAGCTGATAGATCTGTTAAATATCCTAGGGGAATCATAGAAGACGTGCTAGTAAAAGTAGATAAATTCATATTCCCTGTTGATTTTGTTGTGCTTGATATGGATGAGGATATTAAAGTACCTTTAATTTTGGGACGTCCATTCTTAGCCACTGCTAGAGCTGTTATTGATGTAGGAGACAGTAAATTAGTAGTTAGAGTTGGTGAGGAAGAAGTCGTTTTTAAAATCTATGATGCTATGAAATTTTTTAAAGAACAAGATGATTCCTATTATTTTGTTAATACTATTGATTACTTTGTTCAAGATAAGTTTCAGGAACTTTCTATGGCAGACACGTTGGAACTGTGTCTTGTTCAAGGTGGGGGGAAGATAAAGTCACCACTGAAATTGAGAAAGTAAGAAAGGAGTTAGATTCTAATGAAATCATCACAAGACACATAAGTTATGAAAGTATAAAAATGAATGATGAGTTAAGACAGAAACCTTCCATTGATGAACCCCCTAAATTAGAGTTGAAGCAACTACCAGATTATTTAGAATATGCCTTTTTAGGGGAAAATTCAACTTTTCCAGTCATTATCATATCAGATCTGAGCATTGCAGAAAAAGAGGAACTACTCCATGTGTTAAGGGAACACAAGCATGCTATAGCTTGGAAAATTTCAGATATTAAGGGAATTAATCCATCCTTTTGCACCCACAAAATTTTAATGGAAGATGAATACAAACCATCAGTGTAAGCTCAGAGACGATTGAATCCCAACATGAAGGAACTCGTAAAAACCGAGGTAATTAAACTCCTAGTTGCAGGCATTATTTATTCTATTTCTGACAGTTCTTGGGTAAGTCCCGTGCAGGTTGTTCCTAAAAAGGGAGGCATGACTGTGGTATCTAATGACAAAGAAGAGGCAATACCTACAAGAACAGTCACCGGGTGGAGAGTTTGCATCGATTATAGGAAACTGAATGACGCCACTCGAAAAGATCATTTTCCCTTACCTTTTATTGATCAGATGTTGGAAAGATTATCAGGTCACATGTATTATTATTTCCTAGATGGCCTCTCTGGTTACTTTCAAATCCCGATAACTCCAGAAGATCAGGAGAAAACGACATTTACATGCCCATACGGTACGTTTGCTTATCGTAGAATGCCTTTTGGTTTATGTAACGCTCCTGCTACTTTTCAGCGATGCATGCTAGCTATCTTCAATGAATTTGTGGAAGATATCATGGAGGTATTTATGGATGATTTTTTAGTTTTCGGTAATTCTTTCCAACTTTGTCTTAATAATCTAAAACGTGTTTTGATAAGATGTGAAGAGACAAATTTAGTGCTAAATTAGGAAAAATGCCACTTTATGGTTCAAGAGGGTATTGTCTTAGGACATAAAGTTTCTAGTAAGGGATAGAGGTAGATAAAGTAAAAATTGAAACCATTGAAAAATTACCTCCCCCTAATTCAGTTAAGGCTATAAGAAGCTTTTTAAGACATGCCGGTTTTATCGCAAATTTATTAAGGATTTTTCTAAAATAGCTAAGCCTTTAACAAAGTTGCTAGAAAAGGACGTGCTTTTCAACTTTGACCAAGAATGTTTAGATTCTTTTAATGCTCTTAAAGAAAAACTAGTCAATGCCCCTATTATGATTTCACCTGATTGGAATCTACCTTTTGAACTAATGTGCAATGCAAGTGATTTTGCAGTAGGTGCAGTTTTGGGACAACGAAAAGACAAGCACTTTCAACCGATCTATTATGCTAGCAGAACTTTGACAGCTGCTCAAGCAAATTATACTACCACAGAAAAAGAATTGCTAGTTGTTATTTTCGCATTTGATAAATTCAGATCTTATTTAATTTTGTCGAAAGTCATTGTTTATTTTGACCATTCTGCTCTTCGCTACGTCTTAACTAAAATTTATGCAAAACCTCGATTAATAAGATGGATTCTATTGTTACAGGAGTTCGATTTAGAAATAAAGGACAAGAAAGGGGCTAAAAATTTGGCAGCAGATCAACTTTCGAGATTAGAACATACGCAACCCAAGTACCTCGACAAAATAAATGACTTATTTCCTGAAGAACAACTCTTATCCTTAGCAGATGCAACCATTCCTTGGTTTGCTGATCTTGCAAATTATTTAGCAGCTAACATAACCCCAAAAGGGCTGACCCATTAGCAAAAGAAGCGATTCTTCGCTGATGTGAAAAACTGTTTTTGGGAGGATCCTTTTCTTTTTCGAATTTGTGCAGATCAGGTTATTCAAAGATGCGTTACTGAAACAGAAGCATACTAGATTTTAAATCACTGCCATTCAGGACCCACAGGAGGACATCACAGTGGAGCTAGAGCTGCTCATAAGGTACTTGAATCAGGCTTTTACTGGCCCACACTTTTCAAAGATGCAAACAGGTATGTGACCTCTTGTAATAAATGTCAGCGAACAGGTAATATTTCTCAACATAATGAAATGCCTCATAACTATATACTTTCATATGAAATATTTGATGAATGGGCTATTGATTTCATGGGTCCATTCCCTACTTCATTTGGGAATAAATACATCCTAGTAGCAGTAGATTATATGTCAAAATGGGTGGAAGCCCAAGCCTTAACTACTAATGATGCTAGAGTGGTAGTACGATTTTTGAAGAAACTTTTCTTTCGATTTGGAACACCTAGGATAATTATCAGTGACAGAGGCACACATTTTGCAATGCCCAGTTTGAAAAAGTCTTGAAAAGGTATGGAGTACACCATAGAACAGCTACCCCTTATCACCCACAAACCAGTGGCCAAGTCGAAGTGACAAATAGGGAATTAAAACGCATCCTAGAGAAAACAATAGAAACAAATAGAAAGGATTGGTCAAGGAAAATAGACGATGCTTTATGGGCTTATAGAACTGCTTTTAAAACACCCATAGGTACATCTCCTTATAAGCTTGTCTATGGAAAAAGTTATCATTTGCCATTTGAACTTGAACATAAAGCATTCTGGGCTATCAAATTTTTAAACCTTGATTTTAAGCTTGCAGGTGAGAAGCGATTAATGCAGTTAAATGAACTTGATGAATGGCGTTGCAATGCCTACAAGAGCTTACGACTATATAAGGAAGCCATGAAGCGACGTCATGACAAAAGACTGAAACAACCTAAACAGTTCAAAACAGGTGATCTTGTCTTACTCTACAACTCGAGGCTGAAACTATTTCCCGGAAAACTCAAGTCAAGGTGGTCAGGTCTATTCACTGTTCAAACTGTCTTTCCATACGGCGCAATTGAGGTAACTCACCCCAACTACGGTACGTTCAAGGTCAACGGCCATAGGCTTAAACACTACAAAGGTGAGAATTCTATAGAGTACAGGAAGGAGCTTCAGCTCCACAAAATCCCTTCGTGATACATCCAGGTAGAGTCGAGCTTAGACTCTAAATAAGAGCTTCTCGGAAGGCAACCCGAGCACTAACTTAGTAATTTTCCATCTATTTTGATTTTAGTAGTTTTCATGCATCACACTACCCTTTTTAATGCAGAGATTTAGGACCACACGGCCAGTCCCACGGGCGTGCCCTAGGCCGTGTGAACCCTTCAAACAGAGACACGGTCGTGTACAGAGGCCGTGTACAAACAGAGCAAAAATTTTCCCAAAACACGGGCCACCGATATCTCTCCATGGCCTTACCATATGGCCGTGGCAACCTTTTGACTTCAACACGGGCTACCAATAACACCCCACGGTCGTGCGACATGGCCGTGGCAACCCTGCAGTATCAACACGGGCTTACACAAACCCCCACGCCCATGTCCCCAGACCGTGGAAGACTCTGTCAAATTTCACACGGCCGTGGAACTTATCACACGCCCATGTGAAACATGAACATGATCGCACACGGCCGTGTATCCCATCACACGACCGTGTGAGTAACGAAGAACCAATCTCCCACGGCCGTGTAAAACATTCCTACGGGCGTGTACTACGAACCAGGTGCACCAAAACCCCCGGATTTTGAAAGACACGGGCAAAACACGAGTCACACGGGCATGTGACATGCCCGTATGACCCAAAAACTATAAATAGGGGCAACTATTCATTTCCTCCCTCACTCAAAACCCTCAAATCCTCTCCCCCCAACCACCATAAGTGCCGCCACAGCGCTCAAAACACCACCACCCTCGAAATCAGTCGACCCACGCCCGTGCAACCCATTCCCACAACCGTTCGCCTTTAACCCATGACTGTGCAACATCATTTTTTTGGTTCTATTCTCTCATTTTTCTCATTTAATTATTTTTATTTCATTTTTTATTATCTATTTAGTCAATTTCACTTTATTTTAATTCAAGCATGGAACTAGGAAAATTAGGATGAATAATCTAGAATAGTATAGAATATATTAGGATTATATGCCATTTAAATTCATTTTTGTTTGCAACTTAAATTCATATTTGCATGCCATTTTTCTCCTATTTTTAATATATATACATACCCATATTTCTTCGTTTTGTTACAAGTTTCAAAATGATTAAATTTTACTATTCAGGTTAATCCTCATTTTCTTATTTTATTAGGAACATTGTCATCGTAATTTTAATTACTACCTATCTATATTTAGGACTAATGCTTGTTATTTTATTTTAGATACTATGTCGTCATCACGCGGTCGAAAAACTGCCATTCCCGTCTCCAAGAAACATAAGGGGCCGGGGAGTTCATCATCAAGGCCCACCTCCGAGGTTCGACACCCATTCATCACATTTTCTCAAGCCTCGTAGGAGGAACACTATCAACTCCTCCAAGCCCACCCTATATCCATAACCCGCTGCATAGATTGGGCTGGCCTCGAGCAAATACATTTAGTGGACAACGTCCGGGTGCTACTTATGACCGAGCCATGGGAGCAGTTCTTCCAGATTATTGAGCCCACCTACTTAGAACTCACTTTAGAGTTCTGCTCCACCTTCCACCTCCAGACTGTGATGACCAGATTCGACGACCCAGGGACGGTCTAGTTCCGCTTGGGAGGACTTGTGCGATGCTTCAGCGTGCCAGAGTTCTGCTCCGCACTCGGACTCTATATAGAGCAGTTTATGGCGGACGAGGACTTCCCCAACCTTTCTTATCGCATCCATATTCGGCCCATCGACTGTTGGAACAAAATCGCCCCGGGGCGTCAAACATATAACCCCAGCGTCAGCAAGGCGACCGCCCTCGTTCCCTCTCTGAGGTACACTCATGCTCTACTGGCTCACACTTTGACAGGTAGACGAGAGAGCACAGGCGTCGTCAACACTCACGACGTCTACTTCCTGTGGTGCATGGCGAACGGACACATCATCGACTTAGCATACTTCATCGCGCACGCCATGCAGCATCAGACAGAAAGGCACCGTAGAGGGGTATTATCCATGGGGCCCTACATCACGCGTCTGGCTCGTCACTTTAGGCTCCTCAACACCGCAGCCCAGACATTCTTCTACACCCTGATCGGTCAGATGTCTCCCCAAGGCATCGCGACTATGCTACACATGTGGATGATCGAGCGGAGGCCAGGAGGCACCCCCTTCAGTTCCGACTTGTTCAGGAGGGCGAGGAGCCAGAGGACATTCCTGACGATGTCCCACCACTGGAGGAGGACGCACCCACCGAGCCACCACCCCATCACCGCCCATCTCATGCAGCAGCCCCCTACGTTAACTTATCTGAGCGCTTCTCACAGTTCGAGCAGCAATGCTTTCCGCGCCTCGATTATATCGACGCCACCTTAGAGCAGATATGCCAGCATCTCCGCATCACTCCATTGCCGCGTGATCCATCTGAGGATTAGAGACTTCTATTCCTCCTAACTTTATTTTTATCTTAATTTTTATCTTTATTTTTATTTTAACACTGATCTTTATTTTTACCTTTTCTTCTAACTTTATTTTCTTTTTTAGGTTTATTTTTATTTTCTTTCATTTTCTCTTTTTCATTATTTGAATATTAATATTTTTCGTATTTTTGTTTTATTTTATTTTTTTTCTTTTCATAACGGCCAACCCCTAACAAGTAATTTCCATTGCTCCAAATTCCCCACGACTAATAAATACTTTCGCAGTTTCAAAGGAGCTTTACAGCTTAAATCTCTACGAAAAAGGGAACACCTTGCCACAACTGTCAACTCTTCCAACCTCCGCATCACTAATCCATCCAAAGCAGGGAGTTTCATACCTCCCCCTATCTTAGGATCTTGTGCTTTTATTGCTACTAATGCTATCTTTGTACATTGAGGGCAATCTACATCTTAAGTGTCGGGGGAAATCTATTTTCAGTCTTTACACTCTCTTTGAAATCCCTGAACTTTTTCTAACATTTTGCATTATTCTCAAAACTGCATTATCTTCAGTCTCCTATTAGGGATATATTCTAATTGATTTATGATTTTTATTGATATGTGAGAATTAAGACATAGGTGCTTGTACTTTGATCATTCAAACTTTAAAACATTAGGGAACCAAGCATGATAAGTTGAAATTTTTGAGAACCCCAATTTTTTTCATAAGTTCTTTTCCTTAACTCTAAGTGTTATCTTAAGATTTGAAATTCGTAGGATTGACATCAAAAGCTATAATTCTGGTGAGATTTTTGAGCCTTTTGAGCATACATTCTTTCGTGCTCACTTTTATTATTACTTTGAGTGAGTCAATACTGATTTGTTATTCTAGAACTTGCTTTGATTATACATGTCGAGACCACATCATTGATTTGATATACCGAGATGATAAAGGCACCTAGGATTTAACCCACTTACTCCACAAAAGCCTACCTCCATAAATTAACCCTTAGTGAACCCCATTGAGCCTAACAACCTTTCTTTGAACTATCTCTAAGTTTAACCTTTCACCCATTTTTGTTGAATTCATTCAATTATTTTTTACCCTTATTTTTGTCGAGATTTGAGTTGAAATTTTCATCTAGCTTTATTCTCTTTTCTAGAATGTAAAATTTTATCCAATTCATTTATTTGAGTTGTTCTTAAAAAAAACTGTATGTACTAATTCAGTTGTAATCTGTAATAGTTCAAATAGTTTTTGCATATTTCTATTTTAAGGCTACCAAGGTAGAAATGATGTTATTACAAGAATTAGCTCAAGAAATATGTTCCAGTGATAGAGATTTTTCTAGCTAGATAATTTTTCAGTTCAATCTCGATTCTAACCCTCTTTTGCAGCCTGTAACAACACCCCTAACCAAGCCCCATTACAACCATTGAAAGACCTTTTGATCAATGTATCATATCAATCTATAGTGGTGGAGATGTGATTTTCTTGCAAGTCTATGGTAATAACTTTTCAGGTTGACTAGAGAGTACTTAATTTTTGAACCCTAAACACTTCAAGTGGATAGAGTGAATCTTTAGTGAGGATGTCAACTTTTGTTAATTAAGATTAAGAGATAATTACTTAGGAGAAGGGAGAAAACTTATGTTTCAATGATAAAATTCTCAGCTTAGAGTGATTGAATCTTTAATGTTCTTCTGATTGAATTATAATTGTATGAATACCTATGAATTAGTTTGAAACATTATTGATAAAGATTGTAAGTTGAGAAGAATGATTCTTTATTAGGGATTGAGATTTTGCTTGAGGACAAGCAAAGGCTTAAGTGTGGGGGTATTTGATAAACGATAAATTATACATATTTTTACCTCATGTTTAGCCTTTATTTTGGATGGATTATCATTAATTTTGTGAGAATTGATGCTCTTAATCTTTCTTTTTCATATCTTATACTCAAGAGAGCATAGCGAAGAGAAAAAAACGAAAAATGGGCCAAAAACCATGAAAATGGGCCAAAATGTGTAATCGACATGGCCCAAGGGGTCATTACACAGCCGTGGCACATGGCCGTGCCACACGGAGACCACACAGTCCAGCCCCCGACAAGCACGGCCAGGGCACACGGTCGTGCCACCTTAACAGTCACGAACACGATCTCTTATCGAAATCACACGAGCGTAGCACACGGGCATGTTCTAGTTATGAGGAAGAGGAATTTCACTTGGATTTGGATACTTAGGGGCTAAGAAAGCCATTCTAAACTCTATATAAAGACCCTAGGAGGCAACTCTTTTCCTTCAAAAAAGAGCGTCATATTTCTGCCAACACAAGGAGTGAAAGCAAAGGATTACTTCAAGGGAAGCTGATTGATTCATCCCAGAAGCTAGAATTCTACATCAAGACAGAGGATCTCCCTAAATTCCTTCAGGAGTTTTCAGGCTCTTTATGTTTTGTTATCTTAATTCTTCTAAGATGTTTTCTTTCTTTATTATGAACTAAACCCCTCAAATACTTGAGGGGGATGAAACCTAATACGGATCTTGTTATTATTTATTCTTGAGTTATATGATAAATAATTGAGTTGTTCTTAATTATGTGTGCTTAACTCTTGTGTTAATAATCCTAGGTATTAATTCAAGAAACGGATGTGCTTAAAACAGAGGAGCAAAAGTCCCTGTGATAAGAGTAGATCTACTATAATTAAGCGGAGTTGCATGCAACCCTAGACATAGGGTGACATAAATCTGCCGGATTAGGGTCAAACCTAATATGGAGAACCATGGATCAAATTAATGCAACCTAGGGTGTTAATTAATAAAGAAACTTCAGTTAACAACCTAGGCCTAGTCGCTCTTCGCCTCAACAGAGGGTTTAGCATAAATTAGGGATCTCTATAGGTCAAGTCAAGTGAATAAATCGTCTAGCTTAAGAACCATTAATAAGTGAAGTCTAGGTGGATTCTCCCTTAAGTATTGCTTATATCAATCAGCTTTTCCCTAAAAGTTTTCTCCAATTTACTTTTTGTGCACTTTTAATTAGTTTTAGAATTAGTTTCAACTAAACCTCTTTTATTTTTAAGCTAGATAATAGAAATGAAGTAAGTATTAGTACTTTTGGTTCCCTTGGGTACGATAACTCGATCTTACCGCTAAACTATACTACTGTTCGATAGGTGCGCTTGCCTTTAAGATCGTGATATTAGTTAGTTTTGGTGTGATCAGTTTTTATAAATTTTATTACTTAATATCGCAAGTCATATCACACACGGTCCGCCCTATGGGCGTGTGGTCAGGCCATGTGTCCCCTGCACCTTAGGTTAGAAAAATTAAATGCCCAGTAGTAACCACACAGGCTGAGACACGGCCGTGTGTCTCAACCGTGTGAAAGATACGGCCTAGCATATGGGCGTGTACCATGACCATGCGACCCTAAATGGTTGCTGACGTTAGAAATAGAATGTCAAGGTTTTCACACACGGGCGTGTCAAGGCCGTGTGAGGGACACGAGCCAGAGACACTAGCATGTGTCAGGCCGTGTGAAAACCCCTGTAGGTTTGATGTGAGAAAATAAATCCATACGGACGAGGGGCACGAGCATGTTCTTATATGCTTAGGCCATGTGAACTACAAGGGCCTTCAGCATGGCCAATTTTTGAGGCCACACGGGTGTGTTGCCCTGTTTTTAGTGGTTTTTCTTGAAAGTTTTCTAAGTACTCGGAATAGTCCCGGATTGTTTATAAAATATATTTTGGGTCTCATAGGTCTACATTAAGGACTGTAAGACATTGTTTGAAAATTTTTAATTTAGAACAAAGTTTATTGATCCAAGAATGTATGTTTATGTGTGTATTTATTAGGTAATGCCTCGTACCCTGTCCCAGCGTCAAACATGGGTAAGGGGTGTTACACAACAGAAATCTTAAAAGGAAAGAGTAAAGAAAACCATTTGAAAGTTGGTTACTGCCAAACTATTCGTTATTAGCTTAGCTCAAAAATGCCTAGTTTCAATAAAACTCTCATGCGCTCTGTTTTCGTTAAAATGCTACGCACCATTTTTTATTTCATCTTTTAACTTGTAACAGATGCAACCTACTTAATAAAGAAAAGCTTGGATTAATATCAAGAGAAAATGTGATTGGGTGACTTGAATTTACTTTTGTTGATATTTAATGTCTTACCCAAAATGTCAATATCGTGATGGCAAGACAAGGAACTAGATGTGATGAGATATACAAGAAATAAAATCAATGAAGAAACAAGAAGTTGAAAACTGATTCAATTCAATACACTCACAGGAAACTAAGCTCTAGGCTTTATAGTACAAAGTGTTAATTGTTTAACTAACTATAACTACCATAGTTGCTAAACTTACTAACTACTAACGACCACAACGGTCAATTGCCACAACTATTTCTATTCCTTAACATTCCTCCATCTACTTGATCTCTACATGCTGTTTAAAATTTTCAACCACTTTAAGACATGATCGAAACTTTGAAAACAAATGAGCTAACAACGGTTTCGTAAAAACATCTGCAACTTGCTCCTGTGTTGGAATATGCCCTACACAAAGAGTACCAACTACAACTTTCTCTATGATAAAGAACAAATCCAACTCAACATGCTTTAATTTTTAGTGTAACACCAGATTGGCAAACACAGCAACAACACTTGAGTTATCACACCAAACCATAGCCTTCCGAGAAATAGACACATGCAACTCAGTTAAAAGAGACTCAAGCCATACCACTTTTGTAATAGTGTGAGCAAGCCCTCTATACTTAGCTTCTACAGTCGACCTAGAGACCACCTGTTGTTTCTAAGACCCCTAGGCAACAAGATTACCACTAAAGAACACACAAAACCCTGTAGTAGATCTCCTATCATCAACATTAGTGTCTCAATTGGCATCTAAATATCCAACCAAGTCCAAGCTAGTAGCTGATGTAAAATGAAGACCATAGTTCAAAGTGCTGCAAAGATACCTGGGAATGCGTTTGATTGCTTTGAAATGTTGATCAAGTGGCCTCTGCATAAACTGACATGCCTTATTGACGGTAAAAGTAATGTCTGGTCTGGTGATGACAACATACTACAAAGCCCCTACAATGCTACTATATTCAAACTCATTGTCTATTGCACAACCATCATTCTGAGACAACTTTGAGGAAGTGATCATAGGTGTGGGAGAACCATTAGCTTGATCTATTTTGGCCTTCTTCAGAAGATTAAGAATGTATTTTTGCTGATTCAAAACCAAGCCATCAGATGTAGAGGAGACCTCTATACCAAGAAAATAACTCAAGGGGCTCAAATCTTTCAGAGAAAACTGAGTGTTTAAAGTTGAAACAAAGCTGTTAATACTGCCTTGATGATTACCAGTGACTATCATATCATTAATATAGACAAAAACATACAAAAATACGCCTCCAATCTTCTTCACAAAAAGCCAGCCATCAGACCTTGCTAGAACAAAATTTGAAGCAATTAAGAAGTCTAGTAGTTTGCTGAACCAAGCTCTAGGAGCTTGCTTAAGACCATATAATGCTTTCTTCTGTAAACCAATGATTGATCACCCTATTTCTGTTTAAAACCAGGAGGTTGAAACATATAGATTTCTTCAGACAAATCACAATTAAGAAAGGCATTGTTGATGTCCAACTGCATTAGCTGCCAACCAAACTTGACAGCCAAAGTTAAGACAACCCAAATTATTGCTGGCTTCACAACAGGACTAAAAGTTTTCTGAAAATCAACACCAGCCTTTTGAAGATAACCCTTAACCACTAGAGGACCCTTGCAACGTGCAATAGTGCCATCTAAGTGTCGGTTGAGCTTAAACACCCATTTACAACCAACTGCTAAGGGAACCAGATCCCATGTACTATTTTTCAACAAGGCATCACACTCCTATTGAGAAGCTAGTGGCCATTCCTTACTGGTAAAGGCTTCTTCAATAGTAGCTATCTCAATCACATTAAGCTCAGTAAAGAACACCTTAGGCTTGAAGATCCCACTTTTCGGTCGAGTTTGCATAGGATGCGAATTGATAGGTAAACATGATAGACCACCCTAAGGTTCCCTAGTAACAAGATCATTACCACTGGCAACAGTCCTTGGTAAGGTGTTGCCATCAGACCCCAAGAGAAGAGAACCAGAAAATGGAGTAGCAGACCTAGACATAGCTCCTGCTACTCTCTGAGTTGAAAGACCAAACTTTTTTAGAGTACTAAAATCAAGATCAGACCTCTGAAAAGAATGAGTCAACACTGGAACTTGAGACTGGAAATGTTGAAACTTAAGCTGAGAGGGAGAAGGAGTAGAACCACCACCTAAGCTAGGAGGACTCGTAAAGGAAAGAACTCTTCATCAAACACCACACTCCTAGAGAGAAAAATTCTACCTGCATCACTATCAAGACACTTATAACCCTTGTGAATGGAACTGTAGCCAAGAAATACACAGGGCTTAGACCGATATTGCAGCTTATGAGTGTTAAAAGGTCTAAGATATGGATAACATCTACAGCCAAATACTCGTAGATATATGTAGCTAGGAGGAGTTTTATGCAACACTTCATAAGGAGATCGACCAGTTAGAATAGGTGTAGGAAGCCTGTTGATAAGATGCACAGCACTAATAAAGACATGGGCCAAAAACTGTATAGGCATGCTAGCCTGAGCTAGCAAGGTGAGACCAGTATCCATGATTTGCCTATGTTTTCTTTCCACTAAACCATTCTGTTCAGAAGTGTGACGGTAAGAGAGTCGATGATGGATCCCTATATGAGAGAGCGCCCTAGGAAAAGACCAAAATTCACCACCCTAATTTGTATGCATCAACAAAGACTACATAACAAAGGCTACCTTTAGAAGCAATTGAGGCATGACCCCACAGATCAAACACAACTAATTCAAAAGGGGTTATACAAATAGTAGTAGAAAGGGAAAAAGGAAACTTGTGAAATTTCCCAAGTTGACATGCTGAACAGAACAAATCTAACTTACAATTGGTTGAAACAATATTACATCTTTTAAAAACTGTAGTAACAGTCTTATTACAAGGGTGACCAAGGCATTTATGCTAAAGGTCAAAAACTGAGTCATTAAGAGGAGACTTCAGATAAGCATCATGAGCAGTGACTGGAGAAGAGCTGAACCTTTGAGCCTTTGATAGATCAAAATGATACAGGCCATCATGAATGCGACCTACCAACAAGATTGTCCCTGTCTTGATATCCTTTACAAAACAATGGAAAGGATGAAACTCAAAAAAGACTTGATTATCATTAGCAAATTGAGCAACAGACATTAAGTTTTTGCAGACTTGGGGAACATGTAACACATTTTTCAACTAAAAAATTCTGTTGGAACTGGCAAAAGAAGAAGAGCCAATATGAGCCATTGGCATAGACACTCAATTACCCATGAGAAGTTTGTTGTTACCTCAGTATTGAACTAGTTCATATAAGTTATCCAAATCATTAGTAACATGATTTGATGCCCCCGAATCCGGATGCCAAATGTTGTGTTCAAGGAATTAGAAGAAGTGTGTCCTTTTGTAGAGACAGTATGAGCTTGTGACTCAGAATTAGGTACAATGTTCTTGTGAGAACAACAATGAGAGCCTCCACATGAAAGACTTGAAGAGTCTTAAAACTGATGACAATGCACCTGCATTGGCTGACTAGAAACACCTTCAAAGGTCTCATTAAACCGATAGTAGCACTTCTGAACTGTGTGACCAACCTTGCCACATAACTGACACTAAGGTTTGTTATCAAAAAATTGTCTCCCTCGACCTCGTCCTCGAAATGTCCTAGAACCACTTTTGTAGGGTGGGCGAAAACCTCTATCAAATCTCCTAGCACTTTTGTCATCAATGTTACTGTGTTGAGCAACATTAGCCTACAAGGACATAATTGAGACAAACTCTTATTGTCGAGCTTCACAATCGGTTAGCATTTCAGCAAGATGATCAAGAGGAATACTCATAATAGAAGCCACTATGCGAATGGACTCATACTCGACTGATAGACCAGTAAGAATGATGCTAACCTGTTCTTGTTCAGAGATGGTATTACCTGTAGCCATCAAGGTATCACATAAACCTTTAATCTTGGCAAGGTATTCTTTGATAGATAAATGTCCTTTCTTTTGAGAATACAAAGAGTGCTTGAGAGCAGAAATTGTCAAAGTAGACTTGGCTGCAAAACGTCGGACAACTGTTGTCCATACATCAAAACTCAATCTAGCTTCAGTAAGGTACACCAAAACATCATCACCGATAGTAGATAATAACCAAGAAGCTAACAGTTTGTCTTGTTGTTTATGAAACAAGAAATTGGGGTTGGCAACAAGATTGCCATTTTTGTCAATAATAGACTGTGGAGGAATATTAGTTGTACCAAGAACAAACTCATGAAGTCCATATCCCTCAAGAATCAACAAAACTTGTTGTTTCCATAACAGAAAATTGCGATCATTCAGCTTCACCGTATCATGCTTGGGAAATTATTGAATCTTCTTCAAGAAATCACAACTAGGATCAGGAGAGGAAGTAGCCACAGATGTAGGCACATTGAAGGACTGATGGTTATCATCATCATTGCTAGACATTGTTTCTGTCGCCATGATTGAAACACAAGGAAAAAAAAACTTTAAGGCTCAGATACCATGATGAAATATACAACAAATAAAATCAATGAAGAAACAAGAAGTTGAAAACTGATTCAAATCAATACACTCACAGGAAACTAAGCTCTAGGCTTTATAGTACAAATTGTTAACTGTTTAACTAATTATAATTACTATAGCTGCTAAACTTACTAACTATTAACGACCGCAACGGTCAACTGCCACAACTGGTGCTATTCCTTAACAAGATGTATACAACAAGAAGCAAATGACTGTTAGCTTTTTTGTTGGCCATAGCTTTTATTACTATTTCTTTGTTATTTTGTGTATATTGTCATCATTGTACCAAAAAAAGAAAAGGCAAGAAGAATTTATTTTTCAAAATGAGGTTTAGATTTTTTTAGTGTGTGGTATTTGGTTTAGTGTTAGAGTACTTATATGAAATTGGGTTGGGTGATTAGCGAGTTCGGATTGTGTTCGGTCAAAGAATTTGATTCCTAAAAATTGGTTCAAGATAGGTTGGCTACTAGGAAATTGGTTTCTAACAGAATGATTTTTCGTCTTTTTTTTTATTTGCCTAGAGAGTAGGAAATCCATTTTATCTAGCCTAGTTTCCTCGTACGATTTCATCATTTAAACCAGAAAATCGATTTCCTTTTACCCCATTTTGCCATTCCTTAAATCTACTTTTACAATTGATTTGACGATTAAAAAATTAAATTAATTTCCTTAATACCGTTTTCTCTTTTCCCAACCCAAATTCCTTCATATCCGTAAATAATCTAAAAGTTATTTAGATTTGTAATAAATTTATTTGTTTGTTATATTCCAAAAAATGATTATAATATTAATAAAAATCCTTAATTATTCGAATAATTCAGCCTTCTACTCCTACTAAAGATTCTTTTATGTAAAATAAATAATTGAAAGAAAGAAGGATTAATAAGAAATTAAATCTATAAGAGTAAGCTATATCATTAGTCATTAAATTATAAGTATGTTTTTGTGTTGGTCACTTACCTAAAAAATATTACAATTTAATCACTAAACTATTTAGAAGTTTTCATTTAAGTCATTGAGCTATTTAAAAGTTTTAATTTAAGTCATTGGGCTTTTAATTGTTTTTTTTAAGTTCTACTAGCGAGCTTCAAGTGACAATTCAATGACTGGTACGGTGGATCATTACCTATCAACGAGTAGAGAAACATACATTAGACCCAAGTTGATATAACAATCAGTGTTGGAGATCAGAGAAAAAATTATTTAAATTTTGGTTCGTAGATTCATGACGTCCAAAGATGTTTCATTGAAAAAAAACTGAATTATAGAAGAGAAGGGTAAAGAGAGCTTCCAATTAGTGCAGACAATGTGAATAAAGAAAGCCATATAATATCATTTTAACTGTCCAATAACTTAAATGAAAACTTTTGAATAATTCAATGATTAAATTGTAATTTTTTTAGTTAAGTGGCTAAAATGAAAATTTACCATACTTCAATAGCTAATGCTGGAATTTACCCAATTCATAATTTGTCGGAAGAAAGGCTGAAGAAGAGATGAGTAATGACTGCTAACTATCAAATCGTTAAACCAATAATGTTTCACAGTAATTGTAGGCTAGTGTGCAGGCAGGCAATAAGCTTAGCTTTACATGCAAACAGCAGCAGGCCGCTAGCTTTCTCTCTCTCTCTCTCTTTGTTTGTTTGTTTGTTTTTTTTTTTTTTTTTGACATGAAAACCTCCCAAGAAAACCCAGTTTTGGACCAAAAATATATAAAAAATTGCATCCAAGACGACACTAAAATGCCGCTGGCAACGATCTGTCATGTAGCAAAACCTTAGTTCCTAACCCTAAATTTCATGACGTCGGAACCCTAGCTCTATATTTCTTCTGGTCATCTTCATTGCCATCGCGCCATTGTTGTCGTTCTTATTTTCCCATCACTTTGTAAGCATAAACAGGGAACAATGTTATCTTTTTCTTTTGTCGATTCAATAATTTAAGAAGTTTATTTCTATAAAAAGAATTGTAGCAGTACTGATCTCAAGGGGGTTTAATGATTACGTCAAACATTGTTATAACTTAAGATGTATAACTACTATGTTAGAGGTGTAAATGCAGGTGATGGTTTTTTTCCCCTCAACTTTTTTCAAATATATTTTAAACGTGATACTTCCGTACAATTTTATATTACACAAATATTGAATGAGTACTCCAACCTTGTTTACATACCAAATTCAAATTAAATGTTTTGACATCAAATATAACATTCAAATGAGGGAGACTTTTTTTTTTTTTTTTTAATTGAGAATTGAACACTTAACATTGAAACAATACATACAGCCAAGAACTCTTTTAATAACAGCTATAAACATTAACTAAAGAACAGGAAGGAAGAGAACATGGCAAAAAAGAGCATGTAAATTATTAAGGAACGATATATATAAAACGACAGAGAAATTAATACTATGATATAGAATCAATTACGTTTTGGGCAGCTTTTAGAGATTGGGAAATGGCCTTGGGATCTAGAAAAATACAAAGCATAAAAAAAAAAAAGAAAAATCGTCTTAATAATGTTAAAGTAGGTTGGGCACCGGACCTTAATAAATTTACCATTAATTCATTTGGAGCCCGTTGAAATAGATTCGTCCTGCCTTATTGAAATGTCGTTTTGTTTTTTATTCCACTTATTTAATCATAATATTCCAAAAAAAGAAAATACATTGAACTACCCTTCTCTATTTGACCTAATTTCTCTTAGAGATCTTAAACATTATATCATTCAATTATAGTTTTTATAGTAAATTAACTTGCGGAGATTTGTATAATGATCTAATTGATATGCTGAATTATGTGCATGAAAGAAATAGGCAGCCATTGGCATTTCATTTCAACCCAATATAATCAAGACCATTGAATTAGGTGCAGATAATAAAGAGCACTAGGAAAAGAATACATCAAGACCATTAGAAACTCATGTTTAATTAATGCTGTTCTAAGTTCTATAACCATCATATAAAAGATTAACATGGTACGTGAGAATCAAAATAGCAAGCCATTGCCATTGCCATTTCATTTCAACCCAATCATTTTAATCATAATATTCAAAGCAGTTAGATGAAGGATGAATGGATGAACTAACTAGGTTAAACACTTAGTTCAACACAAAATATAATTTCATTAATCCCTAATGGTTTCATTACTAGAAATGTTAATAAAACTAAAAGCTATGGAAATAAAAAAGAGTTTCATCAGTAAAGGCCTTAAGGGTGCAAAACATGTTGATGATCAAAGACGATCAGAGCAGCACGTTGTAAGTCAGAAAGTATGGAAACTTTGGAAAGTTTCATAATCTTTCTGTTTCTTCCCCATGTGATAATTCTAGAAGCCTGCAAACAGAAGCATCTCTAGATAATCCCATTAACTCCTTCTTACCTTACCCTATATCACTAGTCTCACACTAAATATAACATAAATCACATGCACATATATGCAGAGATGCATTAAAAATCATCGGCAAATGAGCAACGGTTTCTATATTCTAGCAAAGGGTCACATCCATGCACGTCTATTCAAGTAGCTGAAATTGATTTTTCGTTTCAGCTCTGATATAAATGCCCTAAAAAACTGATGAAAATGTTTACGTATAAAAGATGTTTAATATACGTACTAAATACGTACGTACATTATATCTCAAAAAGAAAACAAGAGAGATTGTAAATGGATTAAAAAAATGGTTATGGAATTCTTTGTTTAGCCGAACACGAAACCTAATTTTCTTGCCCATTGTCCATCCGGCAGGCAAACGGATTAACGGGAAAAAGTTGGCTTCGAGTTCAATACCAATCAGAAGGCAGATTAGATGAAAAAGAAAAAGTACAAATTATTATAAAAAAAACCAATAATTCACACCCAAAAGGGCACACATCCACATACTACATCGATCGAATAAAAAAACAAACACTGAAAATCTGAATTGAAATTTGAAAACCAAACTAAACATCCACAGGGCAATATCATATGCAGAATCTTAATCAGTTTTCTAATGTCATTCAAATTCTATGCAACATTTAACAATGACGAAGAATAACACTGAAAGCTAGAGATCAATAATATCTAGAGTCGTTTCTGACTAATGGAAGTTTTTGTTAAAAAAAGGAAGGGTCTCTATCTCTCTCTATTGGAGAATAGACCTGTAAATCAAGACCTTGGAGGTGGGAAGAATTGCGTACCAGCAATGAAAGCGTTAAGTGGAGCTGGATAAAGAGAAGGGTCTAGCATACTCGTTCCTGGATTGCTCGAAGTGGCGGCGGTTGTTGTGGTTCTAGCAGTTTCTGCTGTGGTAACTGCGGCGGTGATGAGATGGAGTTGCTGAGAGGATTCACCGCCACCGGTGTAATGGCTTTCAGGGCCTTGATCGTAAAGAATCCCTTTGAATACATGCCCTGCTATATTCACCGCCGTTTGATAAGCGAACTCCTCATCTTCATCGTCCATAGCGCTTACTTTCACACAGCGGAAGACAGCGGGAGAACTCACTTCGGGAGGGAATTGACCCAATTCCAACCCTAATTTTCAAGTTCCAAAAAGATAATAAAAAAGATAAATAAATCAAGAGATGGAAGAAAAAATCAAACTGAAAACGAAAAAAGAAAGAGGGTTTTCTTGGAAACTTTTTTTCCGAAAATTATGGGAGCTTTTCGTCAGCTTCAGCAGAAAACAGTGGCGGAATGAATGGAAAAAAGAAGAAAACTAAAGGTGAAGCAGGTGGCTCAATGACCATGGAGGTGGACTAGCTCACTCACTCACACTCAAACGATACGATCTCGTCGGTGTACTTCTAGCTAGTACTTGGGGAAGCCATGGGAAGGGAAACCCTTAAAATCTTACCCAATTAAACTTTTTCTAGCTAAGAATCTATTTGATTTTTGTCTTGGTTTGTATGTTAAACTACAACATTACCTGATGTAGTGGGGGATAGTCGAGTGCAGGCAAGAGACGGAGAACCTTGATTCTCTCTCAGCCTTTTGGGGTTCTCTCCACGAAACTGGTCTTCATGTTGTTGGTGGTGCTGCAAAGCTGCGAGTTGTTGTTGCCTCTCTCGCCTTTTAGCAGCAGGGACCCAAGTGCTCTTAACGTGAGTTTGGCACTGAAACCCTCTACTTTTACAACAAGTCCTACATCTCATATGTACACAATCTTTCTTAGCTTGGTTTCCACAATCTTGGCAATTCATGCCCCCATGTTTCATAACAGTAAACCCTACTGATCTCGAAGACGGCTCATCAGACAAGTTAAACCCACTAGCTCTTCGACTAGGGCCCGCCCCAAACGAGATGGTGTTCACGTTTTCCTGCTGCTGCTGTTGTTGTTGTTGGTAATAACACTGCGGCCATATCTCAAAACCCTTGTTGTAGATCTCCTCGTTCCTATACAAATACAGGCTCTCTTCTTTATCTTCTTCTTGTTTATTTCCAGTGTCTGCTTCTCGTCCACCTAGATAGAACAAGCCAGCCATTTCTTACACTCAAAAGCTGAAACAAATCTCAATTTAGACCAATAATCCATAGCAGAAAACGCCCTATTTGGTATTAGTACCCCCCCACCCCACCCCACCCCACCCCACCCACAGATCACTAGTTTGATGAGCTGGTTGGGATTTTCCCTGGGGCCTTTATGGGTTTCAACTGTAAAACCTTTTTCTGGTAGGTTTTTAAAGACCACTGTTAGCCTGTGAGTGTTTGTTGGGTTTTGTTTTTGACACTATCTTTGTTTTTGTTTTGTTTTTTTGGGCGGGGGGCTATGTTCCTGACTCTGACCGATCTTCCCGAACCCCCAACCCTGAATGACTACAGTTCTAAGTAGAAGAGGCTGTTCCTCTTTCCTCTGATCTTTGGGTCGCAGCTTTTAAGGTTAAAAATCCTTAAGATGGATATATTTTCTTTTTAGGATAAAAATAAAATTAAAATTCAAAGGTGGTTTTGGCTGTTCATCATCATCTCATCCCTTCAATTCCAAGCAATAATGCGGGGGAATTAAAGCCCCTGCAACGCCGCCATGAGAACTGCAACACCCTCACCTCATTTATGACAAAACCAGCTCTCCCTCTGTCTAAATTCTAACAAAACAAGAAATAAAAAAAAAAAAAAATCTCCGGGTTTTGTTGAGTAATGTAAAGAAAGACAAAGATGTAAGAACAAATGTATCTCTGGGCACTTCTCTACGGTTTCTCTTACACTTCCAATCAATCAAATCCAACTAAAAGGTTTTTTTTTTCGAATCTCCCATTGCATGTCCATCCTACGTTCCCTATTATTCCACGTGGCATTCATCAGCTTTTCCTTATTCGTCCTTGCACCCGAAAACCCGCTCGTACATTTTCTGACCCTTCCTGCTGTATGTATCTAGGAATTTGATTTTTTTTTTTCACACACCTTTTGTCATTTTCTTTCAACAATTACAGATAGAGAGATATCAATTAAATCTGTGATGTTTAACGATATCCGATGGTAATACAATTAAACATTTTGTTTTTGTGCACTAAATAAATCTATTCGGTGACTATTTAATATTTATCTCACCTGTTCTCGTGCGGGTTTTTTTTTTTTAAATGATAAACTTCCTGTCAATGCCTCGTATTCTTCTTAGAATTCTTCCTGCAATCATTTCATCATTTGACTCGAAAGTCACAATTTCATATTTTCGTCTCATTAAATAAAATACGATTCTTTTACTCATTTCATTTTTTTATCATTTCCAAGATACTCGCCTTATGTTTGGTTCGCTCAATGGCTAAGTCATTCTCCACATATCCAGTTCTTAAGAATATTTTAAATTTGATTGATTTTATTGTATAATATGGACTAAAATAGTTATTCTGGACACCTAGATCTAAACAGTTATTCCATAAAATTATCTAAATTACCCATGCATAAATGAACATCTAAAACCCAAAAATTAAAGAAACACTCAATTAAAACTTCCCAATAGAGGATTCAACTTAAAAACACATAAAAATAGAAAAAAAATAATGAAGAATTTTGTCTCCTTGAGTTTTAGGTGAGATTTGGTCTATTTGGGTGTGACATCTTTGACACAACAGAAGCATGGGTCAACTTGGATAATAAGTCTCCCAATCAAATTCTTTGAGGTGATTCGATAAACTTGAAAACCTTTCATCTCTTGGTGTTTGAAATGCTATTCTTTAGAGATATATGTCAAATGGGAACAATTTGGTGGGAACATTAAGCATTAGGTGGGAACAATTTGAAGGTTCCAAAAATGTAATTGAGCAAATAGTGAAGAGATGGTTCAATATAGCGTGTAAAGGTTCTTACAAAATGTGCGAAGAACGAAAAATGTGAGCAAATAAAGAAAAAAAATTGTGAGAGTCAAAAGCAAAGTGAGTGAATAAAAAGCATGGTTAGATATAAAAGCATTGTGAGTGAAAAGAGCAAAAATTGTAAAAAGTGCTCAAAAGGAGAAATCAAGCTTTTTATTGTCATAGTGCACAAATACTTACTAAGTTGCTTGTACTAGCTACTATCGAACCATATCTTCCACATTATTGGAGAGGTAAGGAAGGCGAAAGAAGGAGAAATAAGGTGGTGAGCTTAATGATTACATATAGGGGATATGGGAGCAATGCTATGTGCTATACTGTTCATAGTGCTTGAACCGTTTTGAGCTGACATGTTCCTTGAATTCATATCAACCCAAGCCTTAGAACGTTACAAGCCAAAAAATCCTATGTGACCTTAGCATCTTTGTGTACAAATCTGGAATGTGCAATAACTTAGCACAAAATGAATAAGTTGAATTCCTTCGTGTATAGATACATTATATCTACATATCTCATTTTGATGGAATAACGTGAAGAAGTGTGCTTTTATAGGATTACCTCTATGTCTATAAACTATGTAACTTTGTGAACTAGCTCTATTTGCTTCCAAAGTTGTGAATTTGCAACGTATGATTCTTAAGTTGTATAGTAGAAGAATTTATTACACCTTACATATTCATTAATTGATTGTCAAATGTGTTTATTGTTCAAGGGTTGTCTTTTGTGCATATCTTTAAGGTCCTTGCTTAAGGATAATCAAAGACTTAAATATAGGAGAGTTTTGATTAGTTGTAATTTGATATGTCAAATTAGGCTTTCCACTACACTTAAGGAGCTTATTCTTGAGCAATTTCTGTGTCTTTTATATATATATTTTAGTTTTGTTGTTAATAAATTATATTTATTAGTTTTAAGCCATTTTTGAGATCTAAATTGGCCAATCGTGTAATGGGAAACCTAACAATGTGATTGAGTGGTGTAAGGAGTCTATGGTGGCTCGAATGTGAAGAAAACATCATCAAGAATGAGGTATCACAATATTGAAGCATGAAAGTTGTGATACCCTTGACAGTGTTGAAATGAAGAGAATAGAGGTCATCTACAATGGTATCGCGATATTAGACCCTAGGTATTGCGATACCAAGACCCCCCAAGACTTCTAATCTCAATATTGTTTTATGCCCAAACAAGCTTAAGTCTATTTTTCATTTAAGGGCATAATGGTCAATGTTAGGTTAAATGTTAGTAGACTAATACAACTTTATAATCCTTTGTTTTTAGATTTTGTTGGTTGAAAAATATTTTCCTTAGTTTCATAGCTCTTAGTTTAGGTTTTCTTTTCTTTTCCTTTTGTTTTTATTGCAGTATTTTTATTTCTTCATTTTTGCTGGAACATTATGGATGGAGATATATTAAACGCTTATACTTCATTTATAACAGCTCGAAACTGGGCTTAATCGGAGTAGTGATTTCAAAATCACTTCCTGAGGTTTAAGAAAATTATTTTAGTGTTAAATTATGTGTTGTAGTATTTTTATAAGTATACATGAAAATTTTGGTGAATTAATTTACGCGATTGAAGGCTTAATCGCGAAATAGGACTAAATCGCATAAAAGGAAAAAGTTGCAATTTCTAGTAAAATTGAGTTAAATGGCCATAGAAATAAAATTAAAGGGTTTTAAAGGGCAAAAAGACCCTTTTCTATTAGTGTAGCCAGCCATGACAAGAAAAGAGAGGAAAAGTCAAAGTTTTGTTACATCAGGTGGGATATTGGCAATTTAATAATAGCCTATTAGCCTAGCTTCCATCTTCTTCATTTCTTCTCTTCTACTATCGAAAATATCAGAAAAATGGAGGTTTGAAGCCCCAAAATTTTTAGCAAGTTATCACCCTTATAAGTAAGTGATTTTTAGGCCTTTCTTGAATATTTTTGTACTTTTTGGAACCTTGTAGCATGAGCTACATTTTGAGGGGTATATTGTGCAAAATGGTTGAAAGTTTAGAATTTTCCCATGAATAGATAAGTGTTGTTTGCTGGGTTTTTATGGAAGAAAATGAGTTATGGTTGAGTAATAAACAACTTTTGTAAAAGGATGCTTATGGAAAACACCTAAATTGGACTTATTTGTAAAGTTAATAAATAGTGTGGTAATTGCATGAAATAATGGAAATTGTGGGCTCCTATAAGAGTGAAAAGAGTCAAGGGCAAAATGGTCATTTTTCCTAATTGTGAATTTTGGGATTGTTTAATAAATATAGTAATTAAATGGGTAATTTTGTATTCAGATAGATCAAGAAGAGCGTGGAGTCAACCTTGACCGAGGCAAGGGCAATGCTTCAGATTAAATTCTGTTTTTTCAGTATTTTGTATACCGAGGTAAGTTTATATGTAAACGACACCTTTTTCATTAATGTTTTGCTTGTAATGCCTCAGATGATATGTGGTTAAATGTTATGGACATTGAATAAAATCGTGAGAAATGAGAGTACGGGTAAATTTCCATAAATTTTGAGTACAAGTGGGCTATGTGTGAAACCATTGGGTAATAGTTAAATTTAATGAGCTAAATGAAAATTGCCTTATTGGCAATTGATACCGATGGGCTAAGTGCGATACCATCAAAAATGTAATAATTAAGGTGGGCTATGTGCGGTACCATCGTAACTTATTAAGAAATGTGGGCTACGTGCGAAACCACTGTAAGTTATTGATGATGGTGGGCTAAGTACGAAACCACCTTATTAATGTTAACGTCATTATGAATGATCTTTAGCGAAGCTATCTTATGAGGATATGTGTATTATGGAATCACTCAAATGAAATGTTATGTGTGTTGTAGTGATAAATAAGTGTAGGGAATGTATGTGCTAACAATATAAGCTTTGTGTATAAAATCAAGTTGAGAATATTGGGTAAGATGTGACACGAGTAGGTGAATCTATGATTGAAAGTATTGATATGGTTGATGATATATTTTAATTATCCAATGCATGGACATGGTATTAAATGTTTGCATATAGACTTACTAAGCTTTGTGCTTACCCCTCTCTTTTCCAATTTCCTTTAGTGCCACCTAGCTAGCTTGTAGATCATCGGACATCGGAGTTCTTGCTCACGCTATTGGCTTGATCACTCAGTATAGTTAGTTTTAGCATTTTGAAAATATGACATGTATATAACTCTATTCTTTTGTAAGTGTCATATTATTAGGAGCCATGTGTGTTGGATTGAACTTGAATTACTTCATTTTGTAAAAGGCCAAAGTAAATGGCTAACTGTTGTTATTGGTTATTAAATGGAATTAGTGATGTTTTCATGAATAAAAATTTGTTTGAGTAATAGATTGGATTGGTTGATAGGAATGTGCTCGGATGCCAATTTATGGCTATTGGATGAGTTGCTTAGTCATGTATTACTTGAGTATGTGTTTTAACTTGTTTCAAGGTGGCAAAAAGGCTTGGTAGATAGCCTATTTTTGTCCACATAGGTAGACAAATAGGAGTGTGTCTAGGCCGTGTGTGACACATGGTCCGTCTCATGGGCGCGTACTTAGGCCGTGTGTCCCTACACCTTGCATAAGAAGAATTAAATGCCCAGTAGTAAACACAGGGCTGAGACACTATAGTGTGTCTCAACCGTGTGGAGGACACGGCCAAGCACACGAGCGTGTACCACGGCCATGTGATTGCTGACGTCAGGAACAAAATACCCAGGTTCTTGCATACGGGCTGGGCACACGGGCGTGTGCCAGGCTGTGTGAAAACCCCTGTAGGTTCGAAGTTGGAAAATAAATTAGCATGGACGAGGGGCACGGGCGTGTCCCTAGATTGCTTAGGCCATGTAAGGTACACGGGTCATTAGCACGGCCATGTCTTGAGGCTACACGGGCGTGTTGCATTTTCACACGGGCGTGTGCACTGTTTTAAGTGGAGTTTCATAAAAGTTTTCTAAGTAATCGAAATGGTCCCGGACTGTTCCAAAACAGTGTTTTAGGCCCCATAGGCCTATGTGAAGGACTGAAGAGCTATGTTAGAAAAAGTTTTAAATTAGGACGTATTTCGGTGGTTGAGATTGATTAATTGCTTGTGTTTTAGTAAGGTAAACCCTCATACCCTGTTCCGTCGTCGGATATGGGTAAGGGGTGTTACATCATTGGATTTCTATCTATTAATGAGAATTTTCTCAACCCTTATCCTTTATGTTTTATGCTTACTATGTGTTTGTTAAAATGATTGTGTGGAATTTGGGTTTAATCATATGCTGAATTGTTGTATTGGTTGATTGATGAGTGGGTTACTTAGCTAAGTTGTTATCTATGATTTTATTAGTTTTTTGTTCAAGTGTATTAAATTGCATATTACACTGGAATTGAAGCCTCTAGTGGAATATTTAGATAGACGGGATCGAGAAGAAACTCTATCGTATAGGACTTTGGTACAGTTGTGCTGAATAGTGAGACCAAGAGGATACCTATATGCCTAGGTGAGACTGAGAGGAAAACCTAGGTGGTATCTTTTAGTCTAGGATGAGACCGAGAGGAGATTCTTAGCTAAGATTGACAAACAATATAATCATCATAGGTTTATTAGCTTAGTTAGTAATCCATGACTCATTCAACCATTATTTCAATCAATTTGCATAGTTCCTAGTTAAAAGGAAGAAAGTTAGTTTTATATTTTTATTTGTTAATCTAAGTTTAGTTTATAAACAATTTGTATTTGAATTTGCATTAATAATTTCTGACTCAATTAGGTTAGTGATTGTTTAACTTGTAATTAACTTGATAACATATTTACAAATTTGGCAATCCTTTGGGTTCAATCCTTGTAATGCTTTAATGTTCCATTGACAATATAAATATTACAACTGACATTGTACGCTTGCAGTTAAAACTAAAATTTTAAATCATTTTATAAAAATGTTTGTTCTCTATGTACGCGCGCACGTGATTATTCAACTTATACAACTGTCAATAATAAATGTAAAGTCGTCATGCCATCTTTCTTTTTTACAAACAAAACGGACGATCCCTAAGGTAATCTATTGGATTGTATAAAGCCTTGTTTTAACAAAGCCTTGCAATTGCACTTTCAGTTCTTTTTGTTGGATTTGGTTCCCTAAGTGTAATATTTTCATCTATGTACACTTGTAATTTTTTGAAAAATTGGTTAATAAAATAATTCATAGATTACATTAATATATTTTGTATAATTGTCCTCATGTGGTTTTTGCATGCAAAGCAAAATAGAAACAAATATTGGCTCACTGCTTGTCTAATGTTTAAACTAATACTAAGCGGTATTACATGGTCATATGTAAACATGATTGCGAAAAGTACTTGTTTTCAAAGCTTTCGCGTTAAAGAAGTGGGTTTAAGCTAATCGTTTATTTCACGTTTTCCTGACTTAAGTAAAAGATAATAATTGGAATAGTTTTTATTGTGTCGAGACATTTTCAAAAACACTCTTATGTGACATCGCTAGATTCGACCATAACGTCTAGGTCGAGTTTGGAGTGTTACATTGAGTGGTATTAGAGTAGGTTACAAAACTCGACTATGGATTTCGCTTTAAAATGGGTTTTCAAGGTTGATTTGAAAGAAATGATTTGTAATGATTTAGATTATTTTTGGAATAAACAAGTGGTACACCGAGTCCCCGACGCTGATCTAGTAAGTTTTCTGAAATTCTATTTTGATTTATCTGGAAATTTTACTACTAGTATGACTGAAACTGCCATAGGTAGTATACTATACAACAAACACTCTAGGTAGTGTAGATTGAGAACTGTAGTGAGACTACTACTCGCGATAACAGACTCTGGAACTTCTAATACTGTTCTGTATAAAATACTTGATAACAAATATCGAAATTATAAACTGATTTGCATAAAACTATTAATGTAGATTAATTTGAAATTTACGATGAGCACACATGGTACTCGTGGACGGGGTACTATTGGTCGAGGTAGAGGCCGTAGAGGGGCTGGAGCTGAGTTTATATCATCTGATGTAATTCAGAATCTAGACACTAGCGAGACATCGGTGTCGCCTGTTACAGAGACTGGGTCGGGGTCTCATGATCGTGCGGCTAGGGACGACGCATTGTCCCAAGTCATGCTACAGATATTAGAGAAAGTCACTGGGCCCAACACTTGTTCTGGGGGCTATGGGTCAGTTACGGAACGAATTCGGTCTAATGGGGCTGAGTTATTCAGGGGCATTGTTGGGGTTGCTCCTAACATGGCTGAATATTAGATGGACTCCACGGAATGCATTATGGATGACCTGGATTTTACTGTTGAGAAGAAGCTCAAGGGGCTATATTTTTGCTACGCGATGAGTCATACTAGTGGTGGTTGACGGTTAAGGAGGACACCTAGCCTGACCGACTGACATGGGATCTGTTTAATACAGCTTTCCAAAGTAAGTATGCAAGGGCCAGTTACATTGATGCTAAGAGACGTGAGTTTCTTAATCTCACCAGGGAGACCGTACAGTGGCCGAGTATGAGGACAAATTCTTAAGATTGAGCCATTACGCGCGAGGCATGGTGGCAACAGAATATGAGCATTGTGTTCGGTTTGTGGATGGTCTCTAGGATAGTCTGCGTGTTCTGATAGCTCTTTAGAGGGAGCGAGATTTCTCTGTGCTGGTTGGAAAGGTGAGGATCGCCGAAGAGGTGAAGTGTATTGAGCGTCAGAACCGAGAGAAAGGGAAGCCTAAGAGGGATCCAGAGTCTTTGCTCTAAAGATCTAGAGGCATTATCTGTAAGGTGAGAAGTGTACTATCGACACTGATCACAAAAGCCTCAAATACCTCTTCACTCAGAAGGAGTTAAATCTTAGGCATCGTAGATGGGTGGAACTGTTTAAGGATTATGACTGCACCATTGAGTACCATCCTGGTAAGGCCAATGTGGTGGCCGATACGTTAAGCCGTAGAGCTATGACCGATCTGAGAGTGATGTTCGCTTGACTTAGCCTATTTGACGATGGAAGTTTGTTGGCTGAGCTGCAAGTGAAACCAACATGGATTGATCAAATCAGAGATAAATAGATGAGGGATAAGTTATTGAGTCGCGGTTCCGTCAAATTAGGGGTAGGGTGACGATAGATTTTGAGATTAACAGTGATGGGGTATGATGTTTATGTGGGTAGATTTGTGTACCAAGTGATGAAGACTTGAGATTGTGGATTTTGAGGGAGGCGCATAGTAGTCCTTATGCTATGCATCCCGGCAGGAACAAAATGTACTGAGATTTGTGAGAGTTATTTTAGTGGCTAGGGTTGAAACATGAGGTTACCGACTTCGTTGCTCACTGTTTGACTTGTCAGTAGGTTAAGGCTGAGCATCAGTTACTCTCGGTTTGCTACAGCTGGTTAAGATATCAATGTGGAAATGAGAGTGAGTAACGATAGACTTCGTTAGTGGGTTACCTTTAACACCCACTAAGAAGGATTCTATTTGGGTCATCGTGGATTGGTTGACCAAGTCTACATATTTCATTCTGGTTAGGACAAACTTCTCTCTATAGAAATTGGCTAAGCTCTACATTTTAGAGACAATGAGGCTACATGGGGTTCTTGTTTTGATCATCTCTGATCGGGATCCTCGATTCACGTCACAGTTCTGGTAAAAGCTTCATGAGGCTTTCGGTTCAAGGCTAGATTTTAGTACTACTTTCCATCCTTAGACAGATGGTCAGTCGGAGAAGGTGATTCAGATACTGGAGGACAAGTTGAGGGGTTGTGTCATAGATTTTCGAGGCAGTTGGGAGAAGTACTTACCGTTAGCAGAGTTCGCTTACAATAACAGCTATCAGTCTTGTATACAGATGGCACCTTACGAGGTACTGTATGGTCGTAAGTGTTGCACTCCCTTGTATTGGACTGAGTTGGGTGAACGGCGTATTCTGGGTCCGGAATTGGTTATTAAGTCTAAAGACAAGGTCCGTTTGATACGAGATCAACTGAAAGTGGCTTCTGATAGATAGAAGTCTTATGCTGATTTGAAGAGGAAGGACACTGAGAGTTTTGTGGGGGACTTGGTTTTCCTTAAGGTCTCACTATGGAAAAAAATTTTGAGGTTCGATCGCAAGGGCAAGCTGTGCCCTCGATTTATTGGGCCGTATCGGGTTCTAAAACGAGTGGGGACAGTCACGTATCAGTTGGAGCTACCTCCAGAGTTAGATCGTATACATGATGTGTTCCACGTCTCGATGTTGAGACGCTACTGCTCTGATCCCACTCACATTGCTTATGTAGATGAGATTGAGGTTAGGCCAGATTAACATTTGAGGAGAAGCTAGTTCACGTTCTAGATTACGACGTTAAGGTTTTACGCAAGAAATCTATTCCCTTAGTGAATGTATTATGGTGGAATCATAGTATTGAGGAGGCTACTTGGGAGCTAGAGGATTCGATGCGACAGTAGTATCCTCACCTTTTTCGATCAGGTAAAATTTCGAGGCTGAAATTTTCATTTAGGGGTAGAGTTGTAACGCCCTAAATTTTATAAATATGTTTCCGTAATTGTTCAACACAAATATCTGTTTGCTTCAATGGTTAAGCGTTCTGGAAATGTGTGAGAGGTCCCAAGTTCAAGCTACAACTTGGTAAAATTTTCGCATTTTTATGAGTAAAGCCCAATTCTTGGTAATTAGGCTTATAAGTAAAAATTGGTTAAAATATGATAGAATGGGCTTGCTAGTCTAGTGGTTAAGTGGTGAGGGATTATGCATGAGATCTTGTGTTTGAGTCTAGACATAAGCATTATTTTTGCTTGCTGGTCTAAAAGAGTTTGAATTTGAGTAGGGAATTGTGTAGTGGGGAGTCATGTGGAGTGAAGTAAAGAGGAAAGATAGGGGAGTTAGTAACTTCTATTCAGTATAGTTTCTTCCTGTTGCAAATTTAGCTATCCCTTTTTTTCCTCTCTTTTGCTGCCAATTTTTCCCCTTCTTAAACCCTCTTTTGCTGTCGAAATTTCACCTTTATTCTTCCCACCATTCCTCATTCTTTGCGATAGTTTTGCTTTCATCTTTGGGTCGTGCTTTCAGTAAGTTTTATTAACATAATTGTCAACCTTTTTATTGTTCATTATCTAAAGGGGTTCTGTTATTTTGGTTAGGAGACTATTAAGCGACTAGGATTCCAATCATTACGGTGGGATTGCAAATTTTGCGGGTTTTGAAGGTAAGTGTAGTCACTTATTGGGTAAAAACTTCAGTTTAAGTTCATTTTAAAGCACATTAAAAATGTGTTTTTAAGGGTTTATTGATCGATTATAGGTATTGAAGTGCTCAGTGATCATTTAGGCTTCAATCGAAATCAAATGTGTACTCCGATTGCACCAAAAATGAGTTTCGGTGAAAGCCAAAAAGTATTCTGTCGATGCCATACGGGTGTGTAGACTGCCCGTGTGGTAGGCCGTGTGGTAGTACACGACTGTGTGGTTGACGAACCAGGCCATGCGTGCATGACACGAACGTAGGACACAACCGTGTAATGGCCAGAGAGGCTGTGTGCGAGACACGGGCTTGCTCAAATGGGGCGTGTGTGCCACACGGGTGTGTGGAATTTTGGGCCAGGCTGTGTGATCCACACGGCCAAGGCCAATTTGGGCTGTGTTAGCCACACGGGTGTGTGGGCCCAGACGAGTGGGCCACACGGGCGTGCAAGCCCATTTATCTGAAATACTCTGTAAGGTTGCTCGAGTCGCCCAAGTCAACTGGGACCTACTGTAGGGTCGATAAGAGTTACTATGACCCTTAATTATGTGACTTGACTATGTGAAATATGTATTTAGCATGTTATACTTAGCATGTGTTCTGTATTGTATGAATAATCTGTTAAATGCATTATAGCATGTCATTGATGCATGTTGCATTGCATTGGGTTCGGTTGATGAAGTTGAAGGAAATATCTGAAAGGCTTAATAAGCCTGTTTTCTAGCAGCTAAGCTGCATATTTAGATATTTGTTGCATTTCGGTACTATGTGGTGTATAGGGATGGAAGGGTTAATTTTATCCCCCTATTTGATGTGTTGGGATGGGTGGGTCGATTTTATCTCCACATAGTGTGTTGGTTTGGATGGAGTTGGTATGCAGGGTTGGTGGGCATGACACTATATATTTGAGCTATTTTGTATTCTGTGCCTGAGTGGGCTAAAACCCTAATTGATTATGTAAAGGGCTTCGGCCCAAACTGTTTATTTATGATATCTGATATGTGTTCTGTATGTATACTCTTTACGGAGATTTACACATTGAGTTTGTGAAAACTCACCACTTTCTATTTTATCTGTTCAGGTAATCCCTATCAATAGTTGGATCGGTGCAGCGGAGAACTCGACAGTGACCATTGCTATATGTACTTCGGTTTGATGGGTTTTTACACTTTTACTGCTTTCAATACTATTTTTGGAAATATTTGATGTAATTTTGGACTGGGATTGTTTTGGTTTTAATTTGGGGATTTTTAACTATTTAATATGGATTTATAAACTGCGACGCAACTAAAGTACGAATTTCCCTAAATTTAACTAAAATTTTCATAAGTCAACATGATTGTGAAAAGTACTTGTTTTTAAAGCTTCCGTGTTAAAGAAATGGGTTTAAGCTAATCGTTTACTTCACGTTTTCCTGACTTAAGTAAAAGATAATAACTAGAATGATTTTTATTGTATCGAGGCATTTTCAAAAATACTCTCATGTGATATCGCCAGATTTGGCCACAACGTCCAGGCCAGGTTTGGGGTGTTACATGACTAGATTGATAGTACATCAGATTGGACCTAGTAAGAATAGATCCTGAATTTAGTTATGTATTTATTCACTTGTGACATTTAAAGTGTGACATACATTAATCTTAAGTGGATGATAGACTATGTATGCATTACTCGTATAATTTGATAGAAGTATAAGCCTGAGTTCAAATAGATAAGGAACTAAAAGCTGGTGTGTTAGGTATAAGACTTCTGCAATATGTAGTGTCATTCACAACAATGGAATTCATAGCCTAAGATTGGGGTAAATGATATCCTCTCATTGGCATTACATGGTTGATGAAAAGTAAAAGTGGCCACGGGTCATTTGTCTTTGTGATGAATGACTTGATAACTATTTGATAGTAATTTACTTTTCACGAAGGAAGATGTAATAGTTACTGTGAGATAAAATAAGATCATATTGGGAGAACAGATTTATCCTAAAGAGATTAAGGATATCTTATGAGGGTAACACACTTATGGCAAGGCCATTGGACGAGCACTGGTTGAGTTGTTTTCATAATGGTATGCCATTGGGGAGAGCTCAATAATGATACTATAATGGAACGACTTCGTGACTAAATGAGTTTATAATTAATAGGCGAAAAGTTGGAACTTAATTATAAATCATTTGAGCCTTAATTGTATGTTGAATCAAATGAACATAACGGATAGAAATGGTAAAAATGGAGAAATGGGAAACATTTGGAATGAATGTGGTTTTTTCCAAAACGAAAATGAATTCATTGAATGGGAAACATATGGTTTTCGAATTAAATGAAGTTACAAAATGGAAATAAATTATTTTGTCATAGTGAATTCATTGAATGTAGTAATATAATATATTTTCTCATAGATTTTTTTACGGTAAATTCGTCATGATTTTAACGGATTTAGAATTTGGTTGAGAAAATTATTTAATTGAAAATTTAATTTATTTAAATTAATTTGAGATGTTTATTTTGAGAAATAGAAAAAAATGGGTTGGATCAAATTATAAAGTACTGGGTTAGAAGTCCAAGAACTACTTGTAGTTGAATTCGGTATGGGAGAGGCTCAAAAGCCTTTCATGTTTAAAGAGAAGGACGACAAACCCTGGTTTGTTTAACTAGGGTTATTGCCCTCTATACTCCTAGTTAGACTAGTAGTTTGTTTTTCTATTTTAAATAGACTTCTACAATTCAACTACAGTTTCACCTCTTCTACCTATAAATAGATGGCGTTGGTAGGGATAAAAACACACAACTTTCGAGATATTGTTGTTCTGTTCAAAAATAGTGAGAGTTTTATTCTTTAAATATAAATTATATTTTTTTGGAGTAACAATTCTATCAATTTCTATTGAAAGAGATATTTGCTTTCACATTGAAAAGTAAATAAAACTATTTCTAATTCTGTGCTTGATTCGAATCATTGGAGCCCACACTCAAAGCAATTCGTGGTATGAGAATAGCGGAGAAGGTCATTCGATGGAAACTCGAGTACGTAAAGGATCTGTTTGGCCAAAAATAGAGGTATAGTTTTGCTAAAAGTTTTATTGCTATAAATATCACAAATTCACTCAGTTTTCAATTTTTTTATTTTTCACTGTGCAGGAAAACTATTTTCAAACTTTATTTTTTCCATCACTTTTAACTCAACCGGTGCCATACGATAAGGGCCGATGGACATCAAAGTCGTACCTGGGTAAACTTCAATTGCAAACTCCATCTTACGATTAGGAGGTAACCCATGTAATTTTTTCGGGAATACATCCGCAAATTCCATACGACTCAAATTTTATTAAACTTTAGATTTTCAGAGGTTGAGTTAACGAAGTTTGCTAGGAACGCCTTACAACCCTTGTTCAAAAGTTTACTGGGTTGTACTGTAGATATGATTTGAATGACATTACTCAACCTTATGCCTTCAACTATCATAATATTGCCCTTTCGACATTGGACCCCAAATTTCTTTTGTCGACAGTCTAAAATCACACCATGATCTGTAAGTCAGTCCATTCCCAGAATCATATCAAATTCGTTAAATGACATAATAAAAAGAATAGAAAAAAATGTTTTACCATTGACTTAAAATAGGAAAAAATGACACTTCATTCATTATTATTGATTAACCTAGTGGACTCGATCCATTCATCTCAATTTTAGACTTTTCTGCAGTGAAACTACCCAAACCAATTAAACTAATGCTAATATAGGGGTGTATGGACATCGGATACATTAATGTATGCACTGGAATATTAAATATGAAGAATATACATGACACAACATTAGTGGTGCTCTTGAGTACATAGGGTGTATGTTGAGGTTAAAGCTTTCGCCTCTAGTTGAGAAGTAATCGAATCATTACCTCTTCTTTTACCACAAACTAAAGTGGTACCACCTCATGTAGGACCTCAACCCCTTGAAGTAAGAGTGGATCTCTGAGATTGTACTGGAGCATCATTCAGTTTAATAGTACAATTCCTAGCATATTGGATCGTAGAACCAGATCGGTAACATGCTCATGTCTTCTTCCAAAACTTATCATTATGGTTTCTCCCACGATGCTCACAATTTGAAATGTTTGTAGCTCGAGCTAAACCACTCCTACTAGCCACAGAGACTAATAGCTATCTATGCTGACTTCTTTCCAATCTGAAATTTGAGGGGACTGATCTCCTTGACCTATGGAAATATCTAGCTCGCTTGGGTGCAGGTAGCGAACAAGTTCCTCCGACCCTTTTACTAGTAACACAGATCTCAGTGGGTTTTTTTATCCAAACCCATGTTGGAAAAAATCCAATTTCAAAACGGTTTTCTTGCACAGCGAAAAATTATAATTTTGAAAACTTATCTATTTTGCGATATTTATAGAAATAAACCTTAACTGAATTCGTACCTGTATTTTTGGATAAACAGATCCTTGATGTTTTCAGCTAAATGGTTGTCTCTGCTATTGTCGTACAATGAACTGCTTCGAGTGTGGGCTCAAACTAATTGAATAAAAAATTAGAGCTAGAAAAAAGTTTTCCTTTTGGGGTGAAAACGAAAATTCTCTCTTCTTTAATAAAAATCAGTAAAATTGTTATTTTGAAAAATATATTTATAAGTCGAGAATAAATTCTTTCTACTTTTTGGCAAAATAACAATCTTTCAAAAGTTGTGTTAATAGCTCCTACCGGTACCATCTATTTATAAGAAAAGAAGGTAGAACCCTTGTAGAGTTGTAAAAGTTTATTTTAAATGGAAAAACAACATTTATAAGCCATTACAACGATAATTCCCACACCCATTGAATCAAGCCACCTAGGGGTGATCATGATCAACCAGTAAGAATAAGAATTTCAATCTAACTAGTACATGACCCTAATTCCTTAGACATTCAGATGTACTAATAGTCATGTAACATTTAACCATCATTCTAACTTAATCATAACTCCTTGGGGAGTTACTTAACTAAATGATCTTTAGTATCTAACCATCAACTCAGCACCTATCGCATCATGCACCACAAATGAGTCATCTTGGGACAATCTCACCGAGTAGCATGCTGTGACTAGTCATCCTCTGTGATGAGAAAATTTCTTAATGTATCGCATGATAATACCTACCACAGGGGCCGGTCCAACTATCGTATGATTAAAAGATTTTGCTTACTTTCAAGAATACTCCTCAGTGAAATCCACATGACAACGTCTACCTTAGGGCACGTTCAGTTCATGCTATCATAAGAGACCATTAATGGAGGTCGTAGGTCTTGTTTAGGGATATTCTCCCACTCAATATTTTAAAAAACATGTAAGGTTTTTAATTTCTAATTTTAATCATGTACGATAAATATATGCATGACAAGTACATGTGACATTCTTTCTTAAACTATTTAATATGCTTATCTCATGTATGCATGACATGCTATGATAATTTTGTAATGTTCACATTCGATTATTCAAAAGAGTCAATCAAACAATTTTGATTCTCCGTAGTTTTCCTGTTAAGGGAAAAATCGAAGAAGTGAATGTGAATCATGTACCAAGTAGGTTCCTTGGAAAGAGAGGTGAGTCATATTTGACCACTTAAAGACCAAGCCTTTTCGTGCTAGATCCAATCCTAAACATGTATTTTCTAATTACCACACTTCTTACAATAATTAAATAACTTAAAAAAGTGAACGGAATAATACAACAGATGTATTTTCTCATTATCACACTTGTTATCTTTGATAGATCAACTGTGGATCATCTCATACATATATATCACAATTATATCATAAATAATTATTAAATAGATATATAAAGAGATGGGTAACAAAATAAAATTTTCAGCCAATGTTTCCATGGTTCTATTTTTAGAAAATAAATAAAATACATAAGATACATAGTTTTTCTTCATAAGGCATCCCTTGTGTCTTTGAGCACCATCGCTCCATCTTATTCTCATCATGAACTCCTTTTTGGAAAATTTACATTTATGTCCTATATCTGTTTCCAACTTACAAGAATTTTATAATAAAAAATAATCCTACATGGAGATAATAGTCCACAGTCTATTTCCTAAAAACCACAACCTTGGCAAAAAATAATAATTATATAATGAATATATATAATATTGCATCCATTCATATACATTCCCTTAAATATGCGAATAATCATAAGAATGACATGTCTTATCAAATATTAATCAAACAAGATGAAGAGAGAAATTCGGTCTCGATTTACACTATAAACATAGCTCAACTTGGTTCTTGATACCAATTGTTAGAAAAAATTCGGTTTGAAAGTGGTTTTATTGCACAACATAAAATTAAAATTTTGAAAACCAACCCGGTTTGTGATACTTATAGCAATAAACTTGAACTAAATTCGTACATGTGTTTTTGGATAACCAAGTGAATCGAAACACAAAATTAGAAAAAGTTTTCCTTTAAGGGTGAAAAGAAAAATTCTCTCTTCTTTAATAGAAATCGATAAAATTGTTATTCTGGAAAATATTTCTATAAGTCGAGAATACTTTATTTTTCAGAGAGATAAAAATCTCTCAGAAGTTGTGTTAATAGCTCTACCGGTGCCATCTATTTATAGGAAGATAAGGTAGAACCCTTTTAGAGTTGTAAAAGTTTATTTTAAATGGAAAAAGAAATCCTACTTAGAGTGAGAGAGGGGTGAACAACTCACACTTGTATTTCTACTAGGGTTACCGTTGCCTTCATGTTATATAAGGGGATTTGGGCCTCTCTCACATTGGGTCTAATTATGAGTACTTTCTGGGCTTTTTTGACCTAGTACTCTGTAATGTGATCCAACTCGATTCATTTTTTCTATTTCCCAAAATAAACTTTAATATTTAAATATTAAATAATCTTCTTATCTCAATTTTACTCTAGTAAAATTTTGATGATTTTACTCCCGGTAAAATTTTAATGATTTTACCCTTGTTAAAATTTTAAAGATTTTACCCCTAATAAAATTACGAGAAATTCCATTTAATATGTCACAACTCAACATGTTCACTATGACTGAATGATTTATTTTCATTTCTAGGCTTCAAAACAGTCCAAAAACGTAAACCCATTCTTGCATCATTTTTTCAGTAATCCTATAAAGGATTGCAAATTTCTATTTTCATTTTTGGAAACCTACATTCATCGCCAAATGATTCCATTTCTTCATTTTGGAAAAAACCATAATCATTCTAGAATGTTTCCCATTTCTCCTTTTATATTTATTATGTTCATTTTTATTTAAACACGCAATTCATTTATGGTTTTAATAAAGTAGTGGAGAGACTGATTGGACATATGAAGTTGAGGCTCAAATGATTTATAATTAAGTTTAGAGTTTTCGCTTATTAATGATAAACTTATGTAGTCACAAAGTCATTTCACTATAGTATCCTGATTGAGCTCTCCCCAACGACATACCATTACAGAAGTAACTATTTAGTGCTCGTCTAATAACCTTGTCATTAGTGTGTTACCCTCAGAGGATATCATTGATCTCTTTAGTATAATATTCATTCTCTCAATATGATCCTATTTTATATCATGGTAACTATTACATCTTACTTCATGAAAACTCAATCAGCATCAATTAGTGATCAAGTTATCCATCACAAAGACGGACGACTCGTAGCCACATTTACTTTTCATCTACCATGTAACGCCAGTGTGAGGATATCATTTGCCCTTTTTTGGGCTATGAATTCCACTACTGCAGATGGCACTACATAAAATAGAAGTCATACAGCCAACGCACCAGGTTTTGGTTCCTTATCTATTTGAACTCAGGCTTTTACTTACAATAAAGTGTAATAGTCATGCATACATAGTTTGCCATCCATTTAGGATGTATGCCACACTATAAATGTCACAAGTGAATAAATCCATAATTGGATTCAGGATCTATTCTTCTTGGGTCATGTTCGATGTATTGTCAGTACAGTTAGTCACATCTATGTCTCTATCTTTTGAGAGTCATCCACTCTGATGCCCGAGACAAGACATCTCCCTAATTGGACTTGATAAATGAAATCTTAGTTTTTTAATTGGTTTACTTATTCTCGATTAGACTAAGGACATGTTTAGGTTAGTCTACTACTATAAGCTTTCTTTCTATACTACAATTCGACCATGTAATACCGCTTAGTATTAGTTAAACATTAGACAACCAATAGGCAACATTTGCTTCCATGTTGCTTTGCTTGCAAAAACCATTTGAGGATAATAATAGAAAGCATATGAATTATAATCAACAAATTTGTTTTATTACCCAATTTTTTTGAAAAATTACAAGCGTATATTGACGAAAAGACTACACTTAAGGCACCAGATCCAATAACCCAAAGCTTTTTCGAACATTCTTTATTGACGAAATTTAAGAACATCTAAATTCATAGTTTGACGCCTTGAATAATTTAAGTCTTCCTTTGGTGAAATTTTTTGGCATAAATGTGCATCTACTTCAGTTGTTAAGTGTTCTGGATGTGTGTGCGAGGTCTTCGGTTCAAGTCTCACTTTTGGCTATTTTGTTTTTTTTTTATATTAGCCTCATCCCTGTTGGGTAGGCTTTTGTAATATTGTTTGTAAACTCATATCATAATGATCCTGCTAGTTCGAGTAGTATAGAGTTAGTGTGTTGGAGGTCCTATGTTTGAATCCATACGTAAGCGTGGGTGATAATTTTTGCTTCAACTTTGTGATAGAGGTTTGGTGGAATCGAAACTCTAAAGTTGTTGGACGAGAATCAGGTTGTGAGATAGTGGGTCAGCTAGTTAGTGGGATAATAAGGAGAGTTGATATATTGTTTTATTATTTTATTTTATTTTTTATTTTTTCTCTCTTTCCAATTTTCGCTCTGTTTCTGACGTTCCCTTTCTTTCTTTTCCACTTTCTTTTATTTTATCTTAAAATTTACTTTTCATTTATTGAATTTCTATCGTTGCATCTGTAAAATAGTTGCTTCCCGTTTAGTTTAGGTAAGTAGGGCTTTATTAATAGTGTTTTTGACTTTAATGTGACCATCTCTTTCTTTTCGGAATTGGCGTGGTGGTGTGGTTGGAAGTTTTTGATTGTTAAGGATTTTTTCTCTCGGAGGAAAAAGTGTTGAATCAGTGAATTTTGCTTCAACGGCTTAAACCGTGTTTGTAGCTGTTTTCGTTGGTGGTAAGTTTGGTTGTGGTACTCTGTTTTTGGGTTAATGAAATCATAAATTGGTTGCTAATAGGTCATTAGAATGCTGTCTTTAGGTTCTGGTGGGCTCGAGATTGCAGTAGCATCAAAACCATACCAGATGTGTACCCTAAACACGAAAAATTAAGGTTCGAAAAAAGCCAAAAAAGGGCACTGTTGACGCCACACGGGCATGTGCTCGGCCATATGAATGTCGTGGGTGTGGCCGTGTGCGAGATACAGCCGTGTGACAATGTGACTGTGGCCGTGTAGGCCACACAAACTAGGTCAGATTGGATTGTAAGCCCACATAGGCATGCCATACGAGCGTGTGGGCCCATTAGGCAAGGCTAATCTGGGCGTGTAGGCCCACATAGGCAAGCCACATGGGTAAGTGGGCCCCAGATTCTGAAATTTTTCATAGGGTCACATAGGTCCTTCCGATCGATTGTGGGCCTATCGTAGGGTTGGTAAGGGCTAACCAAACCCTAATAATGTGATCCTATATTCTGATTATCTGATCTGAGTTGGACACAGATAGGTATGTCTGACTGTTTTTTTTAGTATCTGTATACAAGCATGTTAAGCATGTTAATTCTGTTAATTATGTATAATGTATCTATGTTTGGGGTGGGACTTGCATATGTGGAGGAATTGATCTGTACGGCGACCTTTCGCCTATCTTTTGGCAGCTTGACTGCATATTATTCTGTTATGTGTCATCGACACTATATAGTGTATGGGGATGGGTGGGTGTTCTTAACCCCATAGGGTGTGATAGGATTGTTAGAGATGGTGTGTAAAGGATGGGAGTAGGATTTTGTATATCTGTTCTATTTATCTAATTATGATACATGTATCTATTATAGACTTTGGTCCGAATTTGCATGTAACTGTATATGAAATTCTGTGTATGTTGCATGACTATTTCTGTTCGGTTACACACTGAGTTTACGAAAACTTATATTTATTTGTCTACTCTATTCAGGTAATCCACAGACTTAGGCAGGTCGGTGCAACGGAGGTTCATCAGTGACCACTTGATGGAGAACTATTTTTATTTAGTAATATCGATTTTATTTTAAAATCTGGTTTTTCTTAAGAGTTTGTAATTTTTGGGACTCTCTAGACTATATGGTTTTTAACTTTTGCATTTGGATTTTGTTTTGCTTTCTTTTCTGCAACGTTGATAAAAACACTTTACACAAATAAATGGTTTTAACAAATGGTTTTTGGAAACATGAGCTTGGTTTTGAATAAAACATTTTCAAACTTCCGTTGCAAATTCTTGATAACCTAAAATGGTTTCAAATAAGATTATAAACTCAAGTTTTTCCTGATATAAAGACTCCGATTAATAAACTAATAAAACGATACATTTTAACTTTAAAGGTATAATTTAAAACCCTTCTTCGTATCATACCCAGATTCGGCCATAACGTCTAGGCCGAGTTAGGGGTGTTATATTTAGTGGTATTAGAGCCGGGTTGTAAAACTTGGGCTGTGAATTTTGGGTTCCAAAATTGTGTTTTGAAAAAGAATTGGTTTTCAAATAATTTGAATCATTTTGAGAAAGTATGTGGTACATCGAGTCTCCGATGTCAATCCTATAAGTATCTTTGAATTTAGAAAACACTGTAGTTAGTACTTTTTGAAACTGTACTGAGTTAGTTTTAGATTAAAACCTATGAAATAATACTGAACTTCTGATAACTTGAGCATAAAATATCTGCTAATAAATACTGGAATTAATGCATAAAATTTTATGATGTAAATAAAACTAAAAATACGATGAGTGCTCGTGGAACCCGCTGTCATGGTATTCATAGGTGCAGTGGTGATCGTAGGGGGCTCGAGTTGAAACTTTTTCTCTATACAGTATGCTGAATTTAGACACGAGTGAGACATCGATTTTACCTACTACTGAGACTGGGTCTCAAAGTCGATTGGTTGGGGACGATTGACTGTCCTAAGTTATGTTAAGGGTTTTAGAGAGGGTCGCTAGACCGCATTCTGGATCTGGGGACCATGGGTCGGTAATTGAATGACTCTGGTCCAATAGAGCTAAGCTGTTTAGGGGCATCGCTAGAGTCGCCGTATTGTGGCCTAGTACTATTTGGAGCCACTGAGAGAATGATGAATGATATCGACTGCACTCTTAAGCAGAAATTGAAAGGTGCAGTAGCATATCAGTGATGGTTGTTGGTTGAGGAGGGTACTCAACTGGATCATCTGAATTGTGATTATTTGAAGAATGCCTTCTAGGAGAAGTACGTGGGCATGAACTATGTGGATGCTCATAGGCGTGAGTTCATGAACCTCACACAAGGTGATAAATTTGTGGCTGAGTATGAGGTCGAGTTTCTGAGACTGAACTGTTATGCTCGAGGCATGGTGGCATCCAAGCATGAGAAATATGTTCGTTTTAAGGACGATATGAGGGATAGTCTGAGGGTTTTGATTCGTCCATTGAGGGAGCTAGAGTTTACAATTCTTGTGGATAAAGTGAAGATCATCGAGGAGGTTAAGCGCATGAAGTGTCAGAATAAAGACTGTAAGAGAGGCAAGAATAATAAGGATCCAAAGCCTTCTAGCTTTGTTGAGAGGCCTAAGAAATGGGCCAGACCTGATGGGCCTATTGGGAGTTCCTGTTGCTCTTATTGGGATTCAGCCTTGTGGGGATTGTGGTAGGTGCAATCCGGGCGAGTGTTGGAGGAGATTTAGGGCTTGTCCACAGTGTGGTTCATTAGAGCACCAGATTAGAGAGTGTTTACATCATGCTGATCAGATGCCAGCTTTAAGAATGGGTTTTGTTTAGCCTCAGAGGGTAAGACAGTAGCCATCTAGGGGTCGTAGATCGGTTAGGGGTGGTAATGGTATGGGCTAAGGACACAGAGCACCAGGTAGAGGTGCCAATCAAACTGAGGTGAGGCAGCCTGTATTGGTTTTTGCTACTTGACACCGAGAGGACAGAGACGCCCCTGATGTGATCACGGGTACGTTCTTTATTTTGATGCTATGTAAATAGTTCTATTTTCGAGAACTTGAGGATTTCTGTTGAGTGTACTTCTAGTGAGATTACTGTAATGAGCTCGTTGGGACAATTTATTCTGGTAAATAGACTTTATAGGAATGTTCTGTTGGAAGTACAAAGGGATGTGTTTCCAGTAAATCTGATAGAGCTACCGTTTGAGGATTTTAACTTAATTCTAGGTATGTACTGGTTAGTTGAGCACAGAGTTAGTTTGGTCTACGCAACTAAAAGGGTCATTTTGAGGACTGACGATGCTAATGAGGTGGTTGTGATTGGTGAACATCGAGATTACCTATCTAATGCAATCTCCACTCTAGTGGCTAAGAAATTGTTTTGGAAATGGTGTGAGGTGTATTTAGCCTACGTCAGTGTTTCAGTTTCTAGGGACTTTTCTTTCGAGTATTGATCTCGTGATTTGATGAAGTAATAAAATCTGATCGTACCTGTAAACTAACTAATATCACGATAAAAGGCAAGTGCACCTATCAAATAGTAGTATAGTTAGTGGCAAGACCGGAATATTGAATCCAAGGAACTATAAGTACTAGTAATGACTTTCTTTCTATTATCTAGCCTAAAAATAAAGAGGGTTTGGTTGTAAACTAAACTAAACTAACTAAAGAAGTGACAAAGAGTAAAGTGGGAGATTGCTTTTGGGAAAGACTGATTGATTAAGGCAATACCTAAGGAAGAATCTATCTAGACTTCACTTGTTATCTAACTCTGAACCAGATGATTTCTTCATTTGATTTGATTCGTAGAGATCCCTAAATTATGTTAATACCTCCGTCGAGGATAAGAACAACTAATCTTAGGTTGATTAATAGAAATCTCTTTCTAGTTAAAACCCCTAGTCTTGCATTAACTCGATCTATGGCTCCCCATATTAGATTTGACTCTAATCCGGAAGATTTTCGTCGTCCCATGTCTAGGATTATGATCAACTCCGCTTAATTGTGTTGGATCTACTCCTATGCGGGGACTTTTTCTCCTCTATATAAGTACATTCGACTTAAATCAATATCTCGAAAATATCAATTTAAGAGTTAAAAACACAATTAAGAACAAATCAATTATTTATCACACAGCTCAGATAACAATAACAAGATCTATCTTAGGTTTCATCCCCTTAGGTATTTAAGGTTTTAGTTCATAATTATAAAAGAAAACATCTCAGAAGAAATAAAATAACAAAACATAAGAAAACCCAAAACTCCTAAAAGGATTGAAGGGAGATCCTCTGTCTTGATGTAGATCCTGGCTTCTAAGATGGATCAATCGACTTCCCTTCGAGTAATTCCCTCCTTTAACTCCCCGTCTTGGCAGGAATAAAGCACACCTTTGTAGTTGCCTCCTAGGGTCTTTACATAGAGTTTTGGAATGCCTTTCTTAGCCCTTAAGTAGCCTTTTTCGAGAGAAATTGAACTTCCTCACGAAAGGGACACGCCCGTATGCCACGCCTATGTGGATCGAGGCCCAGGCCATGGTTGAGCCTGTTAAAGTGGCACAGCCGTGTGGCACAGCTGTGTGGCGAACCTCCAGGCCGTGTTGATTACTGAACTAGGCCTAATTTGCCCGTTTTTGGCCCGTTCCTTGCTCTTTTCTCTTCCCTAAGCTCATCTGAGTATAAAACATGAAATTAAAAGTTTAAGAGCATCAATTTACACAAATCAAGGGGTAATTCAACCAGAAATTGAGCTAAGCATGGGGTAAAAATATGTATAATTTATCGCTTATCAAATACCCCCACACTTAAGCCTTTGCTTGTCCTCAAGCAAAATCTCAACTCACAGTTAAGAATCATTCTTCTCAACTTATAATTCTTATCAATAATGTTTCAAACTAATCCATAAGTAATCATACAATGAAAATTCAACCAGAAGAAGATTAAAGTTTCAAACAATCTAAGTTGAGAATTTTATCACAGAGACATAGGTTTTCTCCCTTCTCCTAAGTAATTACCTTTCAATCAAAATCAACAAGATTTGACATCCTCACTAAAGATTCACTCTATCCATTCAAAGTGTTTAGGGTTCAAAAATTAAGCACTCTTTAGTCAACTTGAAAAGTTATTACCATAGGCTTGCAAGAAAATCAAATCTCTACCACTATAGATTTATATGACACATCGATCAAAAGGTCTTTCAATAGTTGTAATTGGGCTTTGGTTAAGGGTGTTGTCACATGCTGAAAGACAGGGTTAGAATTGAGATTGAATTGAAAAATCATCTAGCTATAAAAATCTCTATCACTAGAACATATTTCTCGAGCTAAGCCTTATGATGACATCGTTCTGGATTTGATAGCTTATAATATAAATATGCAAAAAATATTAAACTATAACTGAAATATGAATTACAACTGAATTAACTGTATATACACTTTTTTTTTGAACAAATCAAATATTTACATTGAATATTTATGACCTTTACAAACCGAAAAAGAGAACAAAGCTAGATAATAATTCAACTCAAATCTCGACAAAAATAGGGATCAAAATAATTGAATGGAATTCAACAAAAAATGGGTTATAGGTTAATATTAGAGGTAAGTCAAAGAATGGGTTGTTAGGCTCAATGGGGTTCACTAGGGGTTAATTTATGGAGGTAGGCTTTTACGGAGTAAGTGGGTTAAACCTAAGTGCCTTTATCATTTCGGTATATCAAATCAGTGATGTGGTCTCGACATGTATAATCGAAGCAAGTTCTAGAATAACAAATCAGTATTGACTCACTCAAAGTAACAATAAAAGTGAGCAGGAAAGGATGTATGCTCAAAAGGCTCAAAATCTCACCAGAATTATGGCTTTTGATGTTAATCCTGTGAATTTCAAATCTCAAGATAACACTTAAAATTAGGGAAAATAACCTAGAAAAAATTTAAATTCTCAAAAATTTCAACTTATCATGCTTGATTCCCTAATGTCTTAAAGTTTGAATAATCAAAGCATAAGTACCTATGTCTTAATTCTCAACATATCAATAAAGATCATAAATCAATCATAATTAATTCCTAATAGGAGATTGAGACTAATGCAGAGAGTGAAAGTCATAATTCAAAATTTGAGAACAATGCAAAAAGTTAGTTGCAAAATTTTTTTAGGGGTTCGAAGAGAATGCAATGGCTGAAAGTAAGTTCCCCCCCACACTTAAGATGTATATTATCCTTAATGTACAAAGATATATTAGTAGCAATAGAAGTGTAAACTCATAAGATAGGGAGAGAATTCAAACTCCCTGAATTGGATGAATTCTGTAAGGTGGAGGTGGTTGTAGAGTGTCTGGGATAAAGGAAGGGTGGAGGTGAATACTTCGGTGGTGGTAGCGATTGTTTGTCCACAGCTGCTATGTCGAGAGGGTATGTTTGTCGGTATTAGGTGGCTAAAGTTCCCATTAGATTTTGAATTTGAGCTGTAGGGCTCCTTTGAAACTACGAAGGCATTTATCAGTTTTGGGGAATTTGGATTAACAGAATGTGTTTGTTAGGGAATAACCAGCGAAATAATTGAAATAAAATAAACTATGTTTTGAAAATACTAAAATTCAAATAATGAAAAAGATAAGATAAAAGAGAAAGGCAAAATAAAAATGAAAATAAAAGAGAAGAAAAGAGGACTCAAAAATCCTAGTCCTCAGATGGTTCGCGAGGTGGGGACGGTGGTGAGAGAAAATTTTAGGGTTTAGGTGAGGAAGAAGGTAAATAGTGGGCTGTTTTTATAGGATTTTGGGTCACACGAGCATGGCACACGTCCGTGTGACTTGGGGTTAGCCCATGTGGTTTCAAAATTTAGGGATTTTGGCGCGCCTGGTTCGAGAAACACGCCTGTGTTCCTAGGGCGTGTTGAGGCATACAGCCGTGTCGCACGGCCGTGTCCTTCGATGTTCGCTTCTCCCACGGCCGTGTAGATAGTCACACGCCCGCGTCTGAAATGGGAGGTTTGACTACAACCTTGAGGCATGGGCGTGTTACACGCCCGTGTTGAATTAACAGGTTTGGCCACGGCCACATCGCACGGCCGTGACAAGTTTATCGAAGCCCGTGTGTAGGAAGATCTTACCCTGCTCATACACGACCATTACGCACAGCTGTGTCTCTACTTGTAGTGGCCACACCGCCTTAGGCACACCCATAAGTATGGCCGTGTGGCTCGAAAAACCTGCATTCAAAGGGTTAGTTGATGTATTAGATAGCCTAAATAAAAGAATTTACTAAGTCAGTGCTAGGGTTACCTCCCAAGAAGCGCTTGTTTATAGTCTAAGCTCGAGTTTTCTCAAGCCTGTTCGGTCACGATGGCTTGAAGAGTTGATACTCTTTTATCCTGCTTACAATTTCATTATCAATGTACGATTTGAGTCAAGTGTGATTTACCTTGAAAGTGACCAGTGACTCATGTTTTATCTCGATTGTACCATAGGGAAAGATTTTCATTACTGTAAAGTAAGGTGTATCACTTGTATGTTCTTTTGAATTCAAGATTCAAGGATCGTCTTCCCCTAAGATTACTTTATCCCCTACCTTGATTTGATTCGTTATTACCTGAGAGTCGTCTTGGTGATGCTCTGGGTTGGTGTGGCATATTTTGGGTTTTTATGATAGTTTAGCCACTCATCTAGTTCCTCAATCTGAAGCATTCACTTTTCAGGTACGTCTCCCTTGGATGGACTTTTTTGTGGTTGGGTTGCCTTTATGTGGAGTGTATCCTGCACAGAAGGTTGGGTGGTGAGATCAGTGTTTTTACAAGGATTCGAAACAGTATTTTTATCATCAATAGTCTTAAGTGGGTTTCGAGCTTGTAAAGTAACTTTGTCATCACCTACACGTAGTGTAAGCTCACCTGTTCCTACATCAATTATTGTTCTAGCAGTTGCTAAAAAGGGTCGCCCTAGAATTAAGGGTACATTGCTATCCTCATCAATGTCTAAAACAACAAAGTCAACTGGGAAAATAAACTTATCAATTTTGACAAGCACATCTTCAATTATTCCCTTTGGAAATCTAATGGTCTTATCAGCTAATTGGATGCTCATCTTAGTTTGTTTAGGTTTTCCAAGACCTAGTTGTTTAAACAATTTAAATGGCATGACATTGATACTAGCCCCTAAATCAGCTAAAGCATTTTTGGCGTCTAAGGTACCAAGTAAACAAGGAATAGTAAAACTCCCTGGATCTTTTAGTTTTTGGGTAGCTTATTCTGTAAAATGGCTGAGCATACTGCATTCAGCTCCACATGAGATTTCTCATCTAGCTTCCGCTTGTTTGTCAAGAGCTCTCTTAAAAACTTAACAACATTTGGCATCTGCGAGAGAGCTTCAATAAATGGTAAGTTGATATGTAATTTCTTTAAGAGTTTAAGAAACTTACCGAATTGCTCATCTGTGCAATCGTTCTTTAATGCATTTGGGTATGGGATACGAGGTTTATACTCTTTGATAGTTACTTCTTGGGAACTTACCTCATCCTTACCTTTACTTGCCACAGTCTCCTTACATGGCTCTAAGTTGGTTTTGGTTAACTCTTCCTCATCCATTGTATCCATGGCATTGAGTTGCTCCTTAGGGTTAGTCTCAGTGTTGCTTGGTATTCCACCTTGTGGTCTTTCAGAAATTAGCTTAGCGAGCTGGCCTATTTGAGTTTCGAGTCCTTGAATGGATGCTTGCTGATTCTTCATTGCCGTTTCGGTGTTTTGAAAATGGGCTTCTGACACAGCGATAAATTTTGTGAGCATCTCTTCAAGGTTTGAATTTTTCTCTTGTTGGAATGGTGGCTGTTGAAATCCCGGAGGAGGTGGTTGTCTTTGATTTCCTTGTTCTCCCCATGAAAAATTGGGGTGGTTCCGCCAACCTGCATTGTAAGTGTTACTATAAGGGTTATTTTAAGGTCTAGAATTATTACCCATATAGTTGGCTTGATCGGGTTCCATGCCATGTCCATAGGAGGAGTAATCGGGATTGTATATGTTTCCCTGAATTGCGTCACACTACATCACTGGGTGTACCTATGTAGAACCAATAAAGTTGTCAATCTTTTTATTAAGAAGTTGTACTTGATTAGAAAACATCGTGACTACATCAATATTAAAAACTCCTGCAGCTTTTTGTGGCTTTGTTCTCATGACTTGCCACTGATAGTTATTTAGTGACATCTCTTCTATAAACTCGTAAGCTGCTTCAAGTGTTTTGTTGTTAATTGTTCCACCGGTGGCTGCATCGATCATCTGCCTTGTTGAGGGATTCAAACCATTGTGAAAGGTTTGAACTTGTAGCCACAGAGGTAACCCATGGTGACGGCACCTTCTCAAGAGATCTTTGTATCTCTCCCAAGCATCGTAAAGTGTTTCTAAATCCATCTACACAAAAGAAGAAATATCATTCCTCAATTTAGCTATTTTCGTTGGAGGAAAATACTTAAGTAAAAACTTCTCGGTCATTTGTTCCCATGTAGTGATGGACCCTCATGGTAAAGAATTTAACTACTGTTTAGCTTTGTTTCTCAAGGAGAATGGGAATAGCCTAAGACGAATGGTATCATCAGAAATGCCATTTATTTTGAATGTATCACATAATTCCAAAAAATTGGCTAGATCGAGTTAGGATCCTTATCCTGCAAACCATCAGACTGAACAAATTGCGGTATCACTTGAATAGTGCTAGGTTTCAGTTCAAAATTATCTCTCGGAGTAGGATTTTGCTCAACAGGATTTGCGGCTACTACAAGAGGTAGCTGATTATCTTGATTTGCTTCCATATCTTCAGTAGGCTCTGGTTCTTCTTCTTGTCCTTGTTCTAGATATTGCAAGCTTCTTCTTATCTCTCGGCGAGTTCGAGAAACTGTCATTTCTAAATCGTCGTCAAAAACCAGTGGTCCTCCCAGGTTTCTTCTAGTCATAAACTAGAGATACCTAGAAAGGAAAAGGCAAAGAAAATTAAAATAAATAAATAAAACAAATAAAAATGAAGGTTGAAAATAAATAAAAATAGTTATGGCTAAAGTAATAGAAATCGAGTGTTCCTAATATCTTAGTTCCTCGGCAATGGCGCCAAAAACTTGATCTCGTGATTTGATGAAGTAATAAAATCTGATCGTACCTGTAAAATAAATAATATCACGATAAAAGGCAAGTGCACATATCAAATAGTAGTATAGTTAGTGGCAAGACCGGAATATCGAATCCAAGGAACTATGAGTACTAGTAATGACTTTCTTTCTATTATCTAGCCTAAAAATAAAAAGGGTCTGGTTGTAAACTAAACTAAACTAACTAAAGAAGTGACAAAGAGTAAAGTGGGAGATTGCTTTTGGGAAAGACTGATTGATTAAGGCAATACCTAAGGAAGAATCCACCTAGACTTCACTTGTTATCTAACTTTGAACCAGATGATTTCTTTATTTGATTTGATCCGTAGAGATTGTAACACCCCAAACCCGGTCTAGATGTTATGACTAGATCTGGTGTGTCACATGAACCCAAAACTAAGTCTACGGCCTTTTGAGTGATTTAAGTGTGATTTTCAGTAAAGCAGTAAGCTTGTGAAAAAGTCAGTTTGTTACTTTTTTTAAGTTGTCCAAATTTTTAAAACTTGTTGAGTTGTGAAAATATTCTTAAGAATTTGAAAACCCGCGCAGCCTATACTAGCAGTTTCAACCAAATACGATTTAAACCATCCAAGAAAATAAAACCCATAAAGAAAATTTAAACAGCGGCCTTATTACAATTAAAACCCAAAATAATAGCAAAATAAAATTACTAAAAATAATATGAAAACCCGAACTTGCAAATGTTGTGGCCACTCCGAATCTCTCCCAGCTCCAAGCCCACTATGGTTGAGGGTTACCTGCAGAGATGAAATAAGGGGTGAGTTTGACAACCCAGTGTATAACATAATCTCAACCATAGGCCAAAACAGATTAAGCTTCAGAATCAGATTAATTGGGCTTTGCCCCATTACAGAAATCAGGCTAAGCCCATAGGCCCATAACAGATACAGATCAGATATAATATGCAAACAGAAACCCAACCCAAATCCATCCATACACCCCCGTACCAGCCTTACATCATGTGGGGAGACTACTCGACCCACCCAACCGCTACACACGACAGATATTTGCAGCGAGGCTGCCAGATATAATTTGCAGCGAGGCTGTCAGATATTGTGACGAGGTCACCAGATACAGATATTGTGGCGAGGCCACCAGAATTGCAGCGAGGCTGCCAGATAATAATGTGACAAAGTCACCAGATTGCAGCGAGGCTGCCAGATAATAATGTGACAAAGTCACCAGATTGCAGCGAGGCTGCCAGAACGCTTCCTCCGTCATAAACCCATACCCCATGCAACAGATGTAATCATACTAGCATGCAACATATAGCATCTCATGCATCAGATATATTCATAATAAAGATTACTCATGCATATACATAAAATTATACATTTCATACAGACTTGACCCTAGGGGTATAATAGTCTTTTCACACCTAGGGGTATTTTGGTAATTTTTCCAGTTTCAGGGGTATTTTAGTCCTTTATCATATTTTTAGCGTTTTTATGCAAGTTCAATAAATTATCAGTCCTCATATAACCACGGAAGTCTATTTAAGCCAAATTTCCAGTTTTGCCCTTTTAGCCTAAAACCCCTAATGGGCCTTACTATGTCCAATGTCGTCTCGAGCCCGTTAAACCCAATTTTTAGGTTTGGTTTACCAACTTAACCATGTTTTTACTATTCAAGTTACCAGAAGGTCTTTAACGATCATTTTTCAATTTAGGCTCGGAAGCCCATTGGGCCCATCTTGGCCCATCGCAGCCCAACTTACCAAAACGCTCGAAATTGCACCTTCCGCAATTTCGCCACCGTCAATTTCCAATGTGACCACAATAGAGTATTCGGCTACTCTTAGATCCCTCAAAGACTGATTTTCGGTCACTTTCGATCGGTCACTTTAGCACAGTTTACTGTTATTACGGCCTTTAGCCACCCTAGTCTATGATGGAGATACGTTACACACCTGTTAATGGATGAAACAACGACGGAATCCACGTACGAAGAGCCTACAATCGAACGATAATTTTTAGTCTAATAATCTATAACCAAAGAGCCATAAACCCTTACCATAATTGGCCTACGTGGCCTAAGCATCGAAATCTTACCCCTTTTTGTCGATTGTGGACTAAATCCCGAAGTCCAATCGCGTTTAGCGTTCCAAGTCCTTAGTTGTACAACCTCTTGATCGTACTAACATAATCAAACCAAAAGAAAACAGCCAACAAGCCCTTAGTCATTAACGTTAGCCTCCCCATAAGGGGTTTCAGCTTTTCATGCCCTAAATATGAATGATTAACGAAAAAGGGTACTTACCACTATGATATCGACCCAAGAAAGATCTTAGATACGAGTGTAATCTTGATTCACAACTACTCCTTCTACGAACCCGCAAGATAAAAGAGTTGGGTTGAGATTCGGCCCCTAATGAAGGTTTTCGGCTCCAAAGAGAAGAGATGAAGTTCTGACCCTCAGGATATTCGGTTTAGTACGGAACAAAAGGGTTTTATGGAGTGAAAGAAGAAGATAGAGGAAGGAGAGTGATTCGGCTAGTAGAAGGGATGAAGGGATAGGGGTTCGGCTAATTGAAGGCTTTGTAGGAGAAGAGGGTAATCGGTTTAGCAAAAAGGAATATTCGGCCACAATGAGTTCGGCTTCTTTCTCTTGTAGGTGTCGACAGGTTTAGAGAGGAGAGACAAGGGAGAGTGGATCGGCTAGAGAAGAAGATGAAAATAGAGGAAGGAGAAGAAAAAGTATTGCCAGACAGAAGTAAAAGTTTCAGCAAGAGGTCTTTTGGGATATGAGATTCGGCTATTGATTAAAAAAAACAGAAAAGATAATAGAAGAATGGCCCAATGTACTTACTAGGATCGGCAAGAGAAGAAAGAATACTAAACTTAAGGGAAATCGGCACAAAACTCTCAGAGAACTAAATAGAATTCGGCCCCCACTAGAGCCTAATTGTCGAATATGCAAGCACTAATCCCCTAGCCGAATTGCACTTGCAAAGTCCTAAAATCGGCTACCTCCTTTCAAAATTTGAAGTTCCTTGATTTGCTCCTCTACCTCCTCCACGATTTGCTCCTTGACCGATTCAAATTCTCCCAAGCAGAGTTCAATTCTGCTTCAAACTCTTACCTGCTCAAGCTCAAAAATAAAACACTTACCCTTGCCACCTCTGGCGCTTGAACCCTTGACCTCTAAGCTCATTTAGGCACCACCTTTTAAGGGGCCTAGTGGTGTCTCCCTTGCCACTTTACCACTGATCCATTTGTGTCTTATTTCGCACACAATTTCTTAAGACCCTTACTTTCAATGGTCCCCTATCTTCTAAGTCAAAAATACAAAATTTTACCGAGCTTCTAACCAACACATGGGCCTTCCATAGGCCCATTAACACACCCCAAACATGCATTACACACCGAAATACTAACATTTAAACATTTTATCAGATAAGGATCAATCTAAGAAAAACCTGAAAATTAGGGCGTTACAACTCTACCCTCCTTAAAGAAATTTCGTCCGCGAAATTTACCTTATCCAAACAAATGAGGATATTGCTGACGCATTGCCTACTCTGGTTCCCAAGTAGCTTCCTCTCTGCCTTGATTACACCAAAGTACCTTTACCAATGGGACTGATTTTCTTCTTAGAACCTTTACGTTTCGGTCAAGAATCTGCACAGGCTCTTCCTCGAAAGTCAAATCAGGCTGTAATTCCACTTCTGCAACTGGTAGAATATGGGTAGGGTCAGAACAATATCGTCTTAACATGGAAACGTGAAACACATCATGGATTCTATTTAACTCTGGAGGTAATTCCAACTGATACGCTACCGGTCCTACTCGCTTAAGCACTCGATAAGGCCCAATAAACCGCGGACTTAGCTTGCCTTTCTTACCAAATCTTAGTATCTTCTTCCAAGGCGAAATCTTCAGAAAAACCATGTTGCCCACTGAATACTCAATCTCCTTACGCTTCAAATCTGCGTAAGACTTTTGCCGATCAGATGCCTCTTTTAATCAATCCCTTATTACTTTGACCTTCTCTTCAGTCTCTGCTACCAACTCAGGTCCAAGAACTTGTCGCTCGCTCAACTCAGTCCAACAACTAGGTGAACGACACCTACGCCCATACAGTGCCTCATAAGGTGCCATACGGATACTAGCCTGATAACTGTTATTATACGCAAACTCTGCCAACGGTAAATAATCCTCCCAACTGCCTCGAAAATCGATAACACATCCCCTCAACATATCTTCCAGAATCTGAATAACCCTTTCTGACTGACCATCAGTCTGAGGATGGAAGGCTGTGCTAAAACTCAGTCGCGTTCCCAACGCCTCATGCAACTTTTGCCAGAACTGAGATGTGAATCTAGGATCTCGATCAGAAATGATAGACACTGGCACCCCATGCAGTCGCACAATCTCTGCCACATACAATTTGGCTAACTTCTGAAGCGAATAATCAGTACGCACAGGGATGAAATGAGCAGATTTAGTCAACCTATCCACGATCACCTAAATCGAGTCCTTCTTTGACGGAGTCAAGGGCAATCCACTTACAAAATCCATAGTCACCCTCTCCCATTTCCAAAGTGGTACCTTCACTGGTTGCAGAAGTCCAGAAGGTAACTGATGTTCAGCTTTCACTTGCTGACAAGTCAGACATTTCCCCACAAATTCTGTTACCTCTCGCTTCAGTCCAGGCCACCAATACAACTCCTTTAAGTTATGATACATCTTATTACCTCCCGGATGCATAGCACACAACCCTTTATGAACTTCATTCAGAATTGCTTGCCTCAATTTGAAATCCCCAGGAACACAGACTCTACCACGGAAGCATAGAACTCCTTCACTGTTAAGTCCAAACTCAGAAGTACTCCCATCCTTAACTTGCTGAAATCGAGAGACTAGAGAATCATCCTTTGACTGCTTTTCCTTAATCTCATCCACCCAGGTCAGTCTTACTTGCAACTCTGCTAATAGACTCCCGTCATCATACAGACTCAAACGTGCAAACATCGCTCGTAGATCAGTACAGTTCTACGACTTAGGGTATCAGCCACCACATTAGCTTTGCCTGGATGATACTCAATCGCACAATCATAATCCTTAAGCAACTCGATCCATCTCCGTTGCCTAAGATTTAGCTCCTTCTGAGTCAACAAGTACTTAAGACTCTTATGGTCTGTGTATATAATACACCTTTCTCCATATAGATAATGTCGCCAGATCTTAAGTGCAAAGATTACTGCTGCCAACTCCAGATCATGGGTAGGATAGTTCACTTCATGAGGTTTAAGCTGTCGCGATGCATAAGCAACCACTTTACCCTCTTGCATCAACACACAGCCCAACCCAACATGTGATGCATCACTGTACACGGTAAAATCTTTTCCAGACTCTGGTTGAATCAGTACAGGTGCCTCAGTCAGAACCTTCTTTATTTTCTCAAAAGCTTCTTGCTGCTGCTCAGTCCAAATAAATGGTACTCCTTTCCTTACAAGTTTTGTCAATGGCGCTGCCATCACAGAAAATCCTTCTACAAACCTTCTATAGTATCCAGCTAAACCCAGAAAACTTCGAATTTCTGCCACTGACCTCAGTGGTTTCCACTCCAGAATTGCTTCAATCTTTTGAGGGTCTACCTTTATCCCCTCAGCAGATACAACATGACCCAAGAAAGTTACCTCCCTCAACCAGAACTCACACTTACTGAATTTCGCATAAAGCTCCTTTTCCCTTAACACTTGCAGCACGATACGGAGATGCTCATCATGTTTCTCCTCGGATTCAGAGTAAACCAGAATATCGTCGATAAAGACGACCACGAATCGATCCAAGTATGGCTGAAACACTCGATTCATCAGGTCCATAAATGCTGCAGGTGCATTGGTCAGCCCAAATGGCATAACCAAGAATTCATAGTGACCATAGCGAGTTCTGAATGCTGTCTTGTATATATCCACCTCTTTCACCCTTAATTGATGGTACCCAGATCGAAGGTCAATCTTGGAAAATACTGAAGCTCCTCCAAGCTAGTCGAATAGATCATCGATTCTTGGCAACGGGTACTTATTCTTAATCGTCAGTTTATTCAACTGCCGATAATCAATGCACATTCGCATTGACCCATCTTTCTTCGTTACGAACAGCACTGGTGCTCCCCACGGAGACACACTTGGCCTAATGAAGCCTCTATCCAACTGTTCTTGAATCTGCGCTTTCAACTCCACCAACTCCTTTGGTGCCATCCTATACGGTGCAATAGACACTGGTGCCGTACCAGGCAACAAGTCAATCCCAAACTCAACCTCTCGATTCGGGGGTAGCCTTGGAAGCTCTTCTGGAAAAACATCTTGGAAATCCTTAACGGTTCTAACTTGATCCACAGTTAGTTCCTCAGTTTCTGCTTGACTTATGAATGCCAAATAAGCCTCACATCCTTTCCGAATCCACTTCTCGGCTCTTAATGCCGACACCACATTGGACAAATAATCTCTACGTTCACCTATCACCATAACTTTCTCATCCTCTGCAGTCTTTAGCCTCATCCGTTTTGCAGCACAATCCAAAGTAGCCCTATGCTTTACAAGCCAATCCATTCCCAAGATAAGATCAAATTCTCCGAAAGGTACCTCCATCAAGTCTCCAAAAAAGATTTTTCCTTGAGTTTCTATAGGCACGTCTCTATACAGTTTGTCTACCCTAACCGAGTGACCCAAAGGACTTAGTACAGTTACCCCACTCACTGTCTCCTCAGAATGCACTCCCAGCGACCCAGACATGGCACATGCAACATAAGAATGGGTAGATCCAACATCTATCAATGCGGTGTATGGCATACTAGAAATCAAAAACCTACCGGTTATGATGTCAGGAGCATCACCCTCCTCTCGGCGACGAGCTACATAAACTAGCACTGGCTGACGAGCCTCAGCGAAACCAGCACCCCTGCCAGGTGCTCCTCGTCCACCACCATTACCATTTCCGCCTCTACCTTGTCCACGACCCCTCGGAGCTGGTGGTCCACCCCTCACTGGTTGGACAACCCTTTGAGCCATAACTTGTCCTTGATCCGGTTCTTCGGGACAGTCCTTAATCCTATGCTCCATCGACCCACATCGAAAACAGGCTCCAGAACGTTTCCGACACTCGCCCATATGTATCTTACCACAACTCCTACAACCCTGCGGTCTGACAGCATTCATTGGCACCGCTCGCACTGGTTTCTGCTACTCTTGCTCTCTTAACATTCCTATTAGCCCCACCCGATGGTCCAGAATCCCTCCTGAAGCGGTTTCTATCCTTCTCGCGATTCTGTCTCTCAGTACACTTTACTTCCTCAGCTATCTTAGCTTTCTCAACCAAAGTAGCAAAGTTACGCTCTCTCTGCAGAGCAATCAGTACCCTTAGTTCATCTCTCAGACCATCCTCGAAACGCACGCTACGCTCATACTCAGTAGCAACTATCCCAGAAGCATATCGGCTCAGCCTCAGAAATTCAGCCTCGTATTCAGATACTATCCTACTTCCTTGAACCAAATTTAAGAATTCTTTCCTGCGGGTGTCCACATAGCTAGCCCCAACATATTTTCCTTTAAAGGCTTTCTTAAACAGCTCCCAAGTTACCTCACCATCTGAAGTTCCATCTCTCACCGTAAGCCACCACTGATAAGCTTCATCTCTCAGTAACGACACGGCTCCTTTCAGCTTTCGCTCCATAGAGCAATCCAGATCATCCATAATCCGCTCTGTGGCCTCCAACCAATATTCGGCCACATTCGGGGCTACACCAGACACGCCCCTAAAGAATTCTGCCCCATTAGCTCAGAGTCGCTCAGAAATGGATCCCCGAAATCCATTACCAGTACTTGCCCCAGCAACCCTTTCCAAAACTCGAAGCATCGCTTGTGATAGAGCGTCATCCCCAATACCTCGATCATGGGACTCCACCTCTGTTGCCGGTGGTATCGGTATATCAGCTACTGGCGCATGACCCGAAGATGAAGTCTCAGCTCGTGCACTACCTCGGCCACGTCCACGGCCCCTACCACGAGCTGCTCGCGTACTCATTTCGTACTTTCTGTTTTAGAAATTTTATGAGTCAGATTAATATTTCAGTGTTTATTACCGATGTCTTATGAATAAGTAACATTTCAGAGGTTATCTTCTTCCGCGGTAACCTAGCTACAGTCTCAGTCCACCTATCAGAGTCTCTATAGTTTCAGTAATATCCTAGCTAAAGTACCATAATAGGGTCTTAGTCAGGCATATAATCAGAAATTCAGAATTAACTAGAAAAGTTCAGAAAACTTACAAGCTTGGGCTGGAGATTCGGTGTGCCACTCTTTAGAAGGATTACACAGGAAAACTTAATTTATTCTTTGAAAATAAATCATTTATATACGAAAGAAGTTCATCAAAACAAGTTCCAATTAATTTTGAAAACAATGTAAAAGACATGATTTTTCGAAAATCTTTGTTTTAATTGTTTGAAAACTCCTATTTTTAGACCCGATCCACAGTCAAGTTGTTGCAACCTTGCTCTGATACCATTAAATGTAACACCCCAAACCCGGTCTAGACGTTATGACTAGATCTGGTGTGTCACATGAACCCAAAACTAAGTCTACGGCCTTTTGAGTGATTTAAGTGTGATTTTCAGTCAAGCAGTAAGCTTGTGAAAAAGTCAGTTTGTTACTCTTTTTAAGTTGTCCAAATTTTTAAAACTTGTTGAGTTGTGAAAATATTCTTAAGAATTTGAAAACCCGCGCAGCCTATACTAGCAGTTTCAACCAAATACGATTTAAACCATCCAAGAAAATAAAACCCATAAAGAAAATTTAAACAGCGGCCTTATTACAATTAAAACCCAAAATAATAGCAAAATAAAATTACTAAAAATAATATGAAAACCCAAACTTGCAAATGTTGTGGCCACTCCGAATCTCTCCCAACTCCAAGCCCACTATGGTTGAGGGTTACCTGCAGAGATGAAATAAGGGGTGAGTTTGACAACTCAGTGTATAACATAATCTCAACCATAGGCCAAAACAGATCAAGCCTCAGAATCAGATTAATTGGGCTTTGGCCCATTACAGAAATCAGGCTAAGCCCATAGGCCCATAACAGATACAGATCAGATATAATATGCAAACAGAAACCCAACCCAAATCCATCCATAACACCCCCGTACCAGCCTTACATCATGTGGGGAGACTACTCGACCCACCCAACTGCTACACACCACAGATATTTGCAGCGAGGCTGCCAGATATAATTTGCAGCGAGGCTGCCAGATATTGTGACGAGGTCACCAGATACAGATATTGTGGCGAGGCCACCAGAATTGCAGCGAGGCTGCCAGATAATAATGTGACAAAGTCACCAGATTGCAGCGAGGCTGCCAAAACGCTTCCTCCGTCATAAACCCATACCCCATGCAACAGATGTAATCATACTAGCATGCAACATATAGCATCTCATGCATCAGATATATTCATAATAAAGATTACTCATGCATATACATAAAATTATACATTTCATACAGACTTGACCATAGGGGTATAATAGTCTTTTCACACCTAGGGGTATTTTGGTAATTTTTCCTGTTTCAGGGGTATTTTAGTCCTTTATCATATTTTTAGCGTTTTTATGCAAGTTCAATAAATTATCAGTCCTCATATAACCACGGAAGTCCATTTAAGCCAAATTTCCAGTTTTGCCCTTTTAGCCTAAAACCCCTAATGGGCCTTACTATGTCCAATGTCGTCTCGAGCCCGTTAAACCCAATTTTTAGGTTTAGTTTAGCAACTTAACCATGTTTTTACTATTCAAGTTACCAGAAGGTCTTTAACGATCATTTTTCAATTTGGGCTCGGAAGCCCATTGGGCCCATCTTGGCCCATCGCAGTCCAACTTACCAAAACGCTCGAAATTGCACCTTCTGCAATTTCACCACCGTCAATTTCCAATGTGACCACAATAGAGTATTCGGCTACTCTTAGATCCCTCTAAGACTGATTTTCGGTCACTTTCGATCGGTCACTTTAGCACAGTTTACGGTTATTACGGCCTTTAGCCACCCCAGTCTATGATAGAAATACGTTACACACCTGTTAATGGATGAAACAACGACGGAATCCACGTACGAAGAGCCTACAATCGAACGATAATTTTTAGTCTAATAATCTATAACCAAAGAGCCATAAACCCTTACCATAATCGACCTACGTGGCCTAAGCATCGAAATCTTACCCCTTTTTGTCGATTGTGGACTAAATCCCGAAGTCCAATCGCGTTTAGCCTTCCAAGTCCTTAGTTGCACAACCTCTTGATCGCACTAACATAATCAAACCAAAAGAAATCGGCCAACAAGCCCTTAGTCATTAACGTTAGCCTCCCCATAAGGGGTTTTGGCTTTTCATGCCCTAAATATGAATGATTAACGACAAAGGGTACTTACCACTATGATATCGACCCAAGAAAGATCTTAGATACGAGTGTAATCTTGATTCACAACTACTCCTTCTATGAACCCGCAAGATAAAAGAGTTGGGTTGAGATTCGGCCCCTAATGAAGGTTTTCGGCTCCAAAGAGAAGAGATGAAGTTCTGACCCTCAGGATATTCGGTTTAGTACGAAACAAAAGGGTTTTATGAAGTGAAAGAAGAAGAGAGAGGAAGGAGAGTGATTCGGCAAGTAGAAGGGATGAAGGGATAGGGGTTCGGCTAATTGAAGGCTTTGTAGGAGAAGAGGGTAATCGGTTTAGCAAAAAGGAATATTCGGCCACAATGAGTTCGGCTTCTTTCTCTTGTAGGTGTCGACAGGTTTAGAGAGGAGAGACAATGGAGAGTGGATCGGCTAGAGAAGAAGATGAAAATAGAGGAAGGAGAAGAAAAAGTGTTGCCAGACAGAAGTAAAAGTTTCAGCAAGAGGTCTTTTGGGATATGAGATTCGGCTATTGATTAAAAAAACAGAAAAGATAATAGAAGAATAGACCACTGTACTTACTAGGATCGGCAAGAGAAGAAAGAATACTAAACTTAAGGGAAATCGGCACAAAACTCTCAGAGAACTAAAGAGAATTCGGCCCCCACTAGAGCCTAATTGCCGAATATGCAAGCACTAATCCCCTAGCCGAATTGCACTTGCAAAGTCCCAAAATCGGCTACCTCCTTTCAAAATTTGAAGTTCCTTGATTTGCTCCTCTACCTCCTCCACGATTTGCTCCTTGACCGATTCAAATTCTCCCAAGCAGAGTTCAATTCTACTTCAAACTCTTACCTGCTCAAGCTCAAAAATAAAACACTTATCCTTGCCACCTCTGGCGCTTGAACCCTTGACCTCTAAGCTCATTTAGGCGCCACCTTTTAAGGAGCCTAGTGGTGTCTCCCTTGCCACTTTACCACTGATCCATTTGTGTCTTATTTCGCACACAATTTCTTAAGACCCTTACTTTCAATGGTCCCCTATCTTCTAAGTCAAAAATACAAAATTTTGTCGAGCTTCTAACCAACACATGGGCCTTCCATAGGCCCATTAACACACCCCAAACATGCATTACACACCCAAATACTAACATTTAAACATTTTATCAGATAAGGATCAATCTAAGAAAAACCCGAAAATTAGGGCGTTACAGAGATCCCTAAATTATGTTAATACCTCCGTCGAGGATAAGAACAACTAATCCTAGGTTGATTAACAGAAATCTCTTTCTAGTTAAAACCCCTAGTCTTGCATTAACTCGATCTATGGCTCCCCATATTAGATTTGACTCTAATTTGGCAGATTTTTGTCGTCCTATGTCTAGGATTGTGATCAACTCTGCTTAATTGTGTTGGATCTACTCCTATGCAGGGACTTTTAATCCTCTACATAATCACATTCGACTTAAATCAATATCTCGAAAATATCAATTTAAGAGTTAAAAACACAATTAAGAACAAACCAAGTATTTATCACACAGCTCAGATAATAATAACAATATTGTCTTAGGTTTCATCCCCTTAGGTATTTAGGGTTTTAGTTCATAATTATAAAAGAAAACATCTTAGAAGAAATAAAATAACAAAACATAAGAAAAACCAAAACTCTTGAAAGAATTGAAGGGAGATCCTCTGTCTTGATGTAGATCCTAGCTTCTGAGATGGATCAATCGGCTTCCCTTCGAGTAATTCCCTCCTTTAACTCCTCGTCTTGGTGGGAATAAAGCACACCTTTGTTGTTTCTTCCTAAGGTCTTTATATAGAGTTTTGGAATGCCTTTCTTAACCCCTAAGTAGCCTTTCCGAGTGAAATTGAACTTCCTCACTACAGAGACACGCCCGTGTCCCATGCCCGTGTGGATCGAGGCCCAGGCCGTGCTTGAGCCTGTTAAAGTGGCACGACCGTGTGGCACGGCTGTGTGGCGAACCTCTAGGCCGTGTTGATTACTGAACTGGGCCTAATTTGCCCGTTTTTGGCCCATTCCTTGCTCTTTTCTATTCCCTAAGCTCACCTGAGTATAAAACATGAAATTAAGGGTTTAAGAGCATCAATTTACACAAATAAAGGGGTAATTCCTCCAGAAATTGGGCTAAGCATGGGGTAAAAATATGTATAATTTATCGCTTATCAAGTATATCAGAATAGTGAGGGAATTTCTGGATTTTTTCTTGAAGAGTTACTGGGTTTACCTCTAAATTGAGAAGTTGAGTTCGGTATTGAGCTTCTACCGAGTACAGCTCAACTGTCTATATCTCCATACTGTATAGCACAAAAAGAGCTTATAGAGCTTAAGGCTCAACTTTAAGAGCTTTTAGATCGTGGTTTCATCTGTCCTAGCATGTCTCCGTGGGGAGCACTGATTTTGTTTGTGAAGAAAAAGGATGGTACCATGAGGGTGTGTATCGACAACCATGAGGATGCTCCAGCAACATTCATGGATCTAATGAACTTAGTTTTTCAACTGTATCTGGATCAGTTCATCATATCCTTCACCAACAATATTCTGGTGTACTCTAAGACTGAGGTTGAGCATGATGAGCATCTTAGAGTAGTGCTTCAGATACTCTGAGAGAAACAAGTCTACGCTAAGTTGAGTAAATGTGTGTTCTAGTTGTGAGAGGTAACATTTCTAGGGTATTTGGATTTTGCTAAGGGGATTCGAGTTTATCCTAAAAAGATTGAGGCTGTGCTTGATTAGAAACAGCCTAGGAATATCTCTAAGATCTGCAGTTTTCTGGGTCTTGCGGGCTATTATCAGAGGTTTATTGAGGGGTTCTCACTGATTACAACTCTTCTTACAAAGCTTCTATGCAATAATATTACTTTTGTCCAGACTGATGTGTAATAGTCGAGCTTTAAGAAACTTAAGTCTATTCTGACTCAGGCTCGCGTTCTGATACAGTTTGAACCTAGTAAGGAGTTTGTAGTGTATAGTGATGCATCACATGTCAGTCTGGGGTGTGTACTAATGCATGATGGTAAGGTTGTGGCTTATGTATCTTGGCAGCTTAAGTCACACGAGGGAAATTATCCAATGCATGATCTCGATTTAGCTACGGTGGTGTTTGCATTAAAGATCTGTAGGCACAATCTATATGGTGAGAGGTGTATTATCTACACCGATCACAAGAGCCTCAAGTAGCTTCTTACTTAAAATAAGTTGAATCTTAGACTGCGTCGATATGTTGAGCTGCTCAAATGTTATGACTGTACAATAGGTATCATCTTGGTAAGGGAAATATGGTGGCTGATGCTTTTAGTCGTAAAATGATGACTGATTTAAGAGTGATGTTTGCTTGTCTCAGTTTGTTTGATGATAGGGGTTTATTAGTCGAGTTGCAAGTTAAGCCGACTTATATTGGGTAGATTCGGAAAAAGTAGTTAAGGGATGGTTCACTGGGTTTGAGATTTCGTCAGGTTGAGAGTGGCAATACTCCTGATTTTGGACTAAAAAAAGATTGAGCTCTGTGTTTCCGAAGACAGGTTTATGTATCGAATGATTTTGATCTGAGATAGTTGATTCTGAAGGAAGCACATAGTAGCCCTTATGCTATGCATCCCAGTGGTAAAAAATGTATCGAGATCTTCGTGAGCTGTATTGATGGCTGTGTTTGAAATGAGAGGTAGCGGATTTTGTTGCTCGTTGTTTGACATGCCAACAAATTAAGGTTGAGAACCAGTTACCTTCGGGTTTGATTTAACCTATTAAGATTCCCTTATGGAAATGGGAACGAGTGACCATGGACTTCATTAGTGGGTTGCCCTTGACACTCACTAAGAAGGATTCTGTTCGGGTCATCATGGATCGATTGACCAGTCTGCCCGTTCTATTCCAGTTTGGATGGACGACTCTCTACAAAAGTTAGTAAAGGTCTATATTTCTGAGACTGTGAGACTTCATGGGGTTCTAGTTTCGATAATCTCTAATAGGAAACCTCACTTCAATTCTCGGTTCTAGAAGAAATTGCATGAATTTCTGGGTTCGAGATTGGACTTCAGTACGGCGTTCCATTCTTAGACTGATGGTCAATCTGAGAGGGTGATTCAAATACTGAATGATCTGCTTTGGAGCTGTGTGATTGATTTCTAAGGTAGTTAGGAGGATTTTTTACTGTTAGATGCGTTTGCCTACAACAATAGTTTCTAGTCTAGCATTCAAATGGCACCCTACGAGGCTTTGTATGGTCGTAAGTGTCGTACTCTGCTATGTCGGACGGAGTTGGGTGAGTGATGGATTTTGGGTCTTGAGTTGGTTTCCGAGATTGAAGATAAGGTTAAACAGATTTGGGATCGTCTAAATGCGTCTTTTGATAGACAGAAGTCCTATGCGAATATGAAATGGAGGGATATCTAGTACTTTGTGGGTGAGTTCATATGCCTTAAGGTATCTCCATGGAAGAAGGTTCTATGGTTTAGTCATGAGGGCAAGTTGAGCCCTAGGTTTATTGGGCCGTATCGGACTCTGAAGCATGTAGGACTGGTCGCTTATCAGTTAGAGCTACCTCCAGCGTTGGACTTATCCATGATGTGTTACATGTTTCGATGATAAGGCGGTATCGATCTGATCCATCTCACGTTGTCTCTGTTGAAGATATCGAGGTTAGACCGAATTTGATGTTTAAGAAGGAGTCGATCCAAATTTTGGCTCGAGATGTTAAGGTTCTGAGGAAGTCCATTCTGATGGTAAAGGTTTTATGGTAGAATCATGGCATTGAGTAAGCCATATGGGAACCTGAGGACTTGATGCGTCAGCAATATCCTCATTTGTTCGGGTTAGGTAAAATTTGAGGCTAAAATTTATTTTAGGGGGTAGATTTGTAACGCCCTAAATAATTTAAGTCTGCTTTTGGTGAAAGTTGGAATAAATCTATATTTTCTTCAGTTTTTAAGTGTTTTGGGTGTATGTGTGAGGTCTTAGGTTCAAGTCCCTTTTTTGGCAATTCTATTATTATTTATCGTAGCCTTGTTTCTACTGGGTAGGCTTTTGTAAGATTGTTTATAAACTCATATCACAAGGAGCCTATTGGTTTGAGTTGTAAGGAGTGTAACACCCCAAACCCAACCTAGATGTTATGGTCCAATCTGGTGCTGTCACATTGAAGTGTTTTTCGAAAACATGATTTCATTGAAAACTCGTTCTGTATTAAACCTCTTTGTGGTATTAACGAAAAATTTGTTGATTTTATTAGAAAGTTAATGTATTTCAAAACATTGTTTGATGCGGAAGTGTCTATAATATTTTACGTAAACGTGGTGTTTTGAAAAATATTTATCTTCTGGAAATTCGGGCTCTACTACTATCTGATATGAATCAAGATAAACAAAATTCCAAATTAAAAGTTAAAACTTAAAGAGGCCTTATTACATAAACAAATACCCAATTAAAATTACGTACAAATTTAAAAGAAAATAAGAAATCACGTGTAGTTGTGTGGCCACCTTTGAGTCCCACGCAGCACCAATCCGCTTAAGACTGGGGATTACCTGTGCGGATAAACAGAATGGAGAGTTTATGAGTACTTAGTGTGTAATCCCTTATCAAACAAATAGAAAAACATGCGGTATGCAATTATAGTCTGGGCCTGAACCCGTTACAGTAATAGTTCAGTTTTAGTTAGGCCTAAGCCCATTACAGTATCAGTAACAGTACAAATCTGCAATCAGAAATCCTACCTAATCTAGCCTCTACACTCCATTTTGTCCAGCCCTACACATCATGTGAGGATAAAATTGACCCACCCATCGCTGCACTCCAATGTTAGCACCTGTTACGACATTAAACAGTATCGCAGCAAAGCTGCCAATAATATGATCGGCATAAAGCCATCAGTAGGTCCACAGTCGTCTCAGGCGACTCGTGCAACCTTACCAGTACAGTACACTTCTTCCAAGTATAGTAACCCCATCCGCATGCAACATGTCATACATCGTGTCATAATATCATGCATAGATGTAGTATATATATGAATATAAATTGTGGCATGGTCAAAAACAGTCATACATAATAGGAGGGTATACAATCATTTTAACTCATAGGGGTATAATAGTTATTATAACTCTTAGGGGTATAACAATCATTTTTATCAGTTTGGGGTCCAGGTATACTTACTGAACCATCAGTTGGTCTATAGTCGTCTCGGGCGACTCGTCTGACCTTAATAGACAAGTAGTAAAAAATGGGCCCAAGGCCCATTATGCGGCCCATGTGGGCCCACATGCCTATGTGGCACACAAAGCCCAAAAATGACCTTGGCCATGTGAACTACACAGCCTGGTCCAATATCTTCCACACATCCGTGCGGTTTACTCGTGTGTGGGCCCAACAAGGCCTAAAATAGCCTAAACCCATGAAATCACTCATGGTGGCCTCTATGATCAAGCGCCTATGTTTTATACATTTGAATTACCACACGAGCGAGTGCACGCTCGTGTAGCGTCAATAGTCATAATTTCTGGCTTTTGCCAATTTATTATTATAGCAATGCGGTTACACACCTATTTATGAAAACGTGTGAATAGCCCACGAGCACCAAACCTATATTCAACCAAGGTATTCTATTAGTCGTTCGATGATAGGGTTCATCTCCCTCTTGCTACCACCTAACTCAAAATAACATTTGATACTTGCATTGTTTGAAGGAGTTTGGTTTAAGCCTGCTTAAACTATTGACGAAGGCTGATTACACCCTCTTTATCGAATAGCTAGATTATTAGCAATATCCATTAATGATGATACATAAACACATGGCTAGAATCGATTCATATTGGCTTTTTGAAAACTCAAAACCAGAGATAGGGGAAAATATGGCAATCGGCCAACACCCTAATATACAAGTCATGCACCAAGTTCGGTACGGGAAAAAAATAACAACCAAGTTACCTTTAATCGAGTGAGAGAGAAAGGCTTCAAACACTACTGTAACACTTGTAAACTCCTTTACTTCTCGAGAAGTTCTAATATTAAAAGAACACCATGAAAAAGAGAGAGAAGAGAGAATCGTCAATAAAAGAGAAAGAGGAGGAAAGCCGAAAGTGCATAAGTCAAAACAGGGACTTAGCAATCGAAAGCAGTCCACTATGAATAGAAGCAACCAACGCCAACTTTTCCCCTTGTTAAAGAATAACCGAAAACAGGAGAAGGAAAAGAAAAAGTATTTAGTAACAAGAAAAAGGGAGAGGAACTACTAAGATTCAATTGAGAGAGGAAAAAGAACAAAAAGCAATCGGCCAAGGGAAACCAATTGAGAGAGAGGAAAGAATATGAATAAGGCAAATGGGAGAAAAGGTAACCGAATGTTGAGAGAACAAGAGCCAAAACCCGAAAGTTTTGAGAGGGGAAGAAGATGAAGTAATCGACCAAAAAGGGAAAATCGATTTGAAAAGGGAAGTAATAGATATTCAGCCAAACAAAGAAAGCAAAGAAAGCAAAGAGGACGACTGATGGCAGGTACACTCGGAAAACAACAAAGAAAAGAATAAGAAAAACCCGAGAAGGTCTATAGCATATTCGGCCTCCAAAGCGAAGAGTGAAAAGAAAAAAATGGTAACAACCCCTGAAATGGAGAGTAATTCACAACCCTAAAGCCAAATTTCTGAGTGTTGAGAGTCCAAAGTTAGCACCAACACTCCCACTCCTTCAAAATCCCCTTGATTCTCTCATAATCTCTCCACAACAACCTCAAACCGATCCCTATCCAAATCCCCCTGTCTTCTCCTAAATTTCGGCTACACATTCCTTACACCCCTCAAACACTCCAGCCATCCAAGCTTCAGAGTTCTACTACCCTACAACCTCTTACATGAAAACTTGCAAAATTAAAACACACCTGTACACGGTAGCACTTGAACTCCAATCCTTTAGCAGTAGCAACACGCCACTATCCCCTAGACCAGCAGGCTTTTTATGTCATGGTTCAAACATATTTATTTAAGAAGCCTAATGACTAGCAGCAGGGTTTATTCAAGTAAAAACAAAAATGTAAGTATAAGCCAAGGCTTGAACTCAAGACTTCTCAGACACTTCCCAGGGTACTTAACCACTAAAGCAGACATGCATTTGTGTAAAAAACATACAAAATTAAAAACATAGGTTTTTGGGGTGTTACAACTCTACCCCCTATAGAAAATTTTGGCCTTGAAATTTACCTGAACAAAACAGATGAGGGTATTATTGTCATATCGCCTCTTTGGGTTCCCACGTGGCCTCCTCTGAGATGAATTCAGCCAAAGTACCTTAACTAGTGGGATAAACTTCTTCCTTAGCACTTTTACATCATGCTCTAGTATCTAAATTGGCTCCTCCATGATAGTTAGATCTGGCCTAACATCAATCTCCTCAGTCGGGATAATACGCGTTGGATTAGAGCGATAACGCCTGAATATGGAGACGTGAAACACGTCATGAATTTGGTCCATCTCTAGAGGTAACTTAAGTTGATAGGCAACCGGTCCCACACGTTTCAGTCTGCAGTAAGGCCCAATGACTCTAGGGTTCAACTTGCCCTTCCGTCCAAATCTCAGGACCTTATTCCATGGCGAGACCTTAAGAAACACAAAGTCCCCCACAGAATACTCAATCTCTTTACGCTTTAGATCCGCATATGACTTCTATCTGTCTGATGCTGCCTTTAGTTGATCTCAAATTATCCTAACTTTATCCTGGGTATCAAAAACTAACTCAAGGCCCAAAACACACCGCTCACCCAATTCAATCTAACACGAAGGAGTACGACACCTACGGTCATATAAGGACTCGTAAGATGCCACTTGTATGCTAGATTGTAGCTATTGTTATACGCAAACTCTGCTAACGGCAAGTAATCCTCCCAGCTGCCTCAGAAATCTATCACACAACTTCTTAACATGTCTTCCAGTATCTAAATCACCCTCTCTGACTGACCATCTGTCTGAGGATAGAATGCAGTACTGAAGTCCAACCTTGTACCCAGTGCTTCATGTAACTTCTTCTAAAACCGAGATGTGAAACAAGGATCTTTATCAGATATTATGGAAACTAATACCCCATGCGATCTTACTATCTAAGCCACATATAACTTAGCCAGCTTTTGTAACGAGTAATCAATACGCACTGGTATGAAATGGGCAGATTTGGCCAATCGATCATGATAACCCATACTGAATCCTTCTTAGTAGGTGTTAGGGCAGCCCACTAACAAAGTCCATAGTCACTCTCTCCCATTTCCAAAGTAGAATCTTAACTGGCTTTAATAACCCTGAAGGTAGCTGATACTCAGCCTTAACCTACTGGCATGTCAAGCATTTACTTACAAAATTAGTAACCTCTCGCTTAAGTCCTGGCCACCAGTATAGCTCACGAAGGTCTCAATACATCTTGTTCCCCCAAGATGCATAGCATAAGGACTACTATGCGCCTCTTGTAGTATAGACTACCTCAAATCAGTATCCCTCTGTAAACAGATTCTCCCACGAAAACACAGTACCCCTTCGCTATTCAGTACAAAATCTGAAGTTTCCCCACTTTCGGTTTGTCGTAATCGAGGACCCAGTGACTCATCCATCAATTGTTTACCCTTAATCTGTTCAATCCAACTTGGTTTAACTTGGCGCTCAGCCAACAAGCTACCATCATCGAATAAGCTGAGACGAGCAAAAACATCACCCTTAGATAAGACATAGCCCTACGACTCAGTGCGTCAGCCACCACATTAGCCTGACCAGGATGGTATTCAATCGAACAGTAATAATCTTTAAGCAGCTCAATACATCTACGTTGCCTAAGATTCAGCTCCTTCTGAGTGAGAAGGTACTTGAGGCTCTTGTGACCCGTGTAAATGATACACTTCTCATTGTACAGGTAATGCCTCCAAATTTCAATGCGAATACCACCACGGCCAACTCCAAGTCATGCGTCGAATAATTTCCCTCATGGGTCTTAACTTGGCGAGACGCATATGCCACCACGTTACCCTCTTGCATCAACACACGTCCCAAACCAACGTGTGATGCATCGCTGTAGACAGTGAATTCTTTCCCAAACTCTGGCTGTATTAAGACAGGGGCCTTAGTCAGAACCTTTTTAAGTTTCTCAAAACTCTATTGTTGCTTTTCAGTCCAGTCAAACAGCACCCCTTTATGCAACAACTTAGTCATAGGTGCAGCAATTAATGAAAACCCCTTAATAAAATGTCTATAATACCCTGCCAAACCTAGAAAACTTTGAATCTCAGATACAGTCTTAGGTGGTTTCTAATCCAGAATAGCTTCAATTTTTCAAGGATCAACCCTAATCCCCTCAGCAAATACCACATGACCCAGAAAAGTAACTTCCCTCAACTAGAACTCACATTTACTGAACTTGGCATACATTTGCTTTTCTCTTAGAGTCTGCAGGACCACTCAGAGATGTGCATCATGTTCATCTTCAGGTCTCGAATACACAAGAATGTCATCTATAAAAACCACTACGAACCGATCCAGATAAGGTTGAAATACTCGGTTCATTAGATCCATAAACGCTGCTGGTGCATTAATTAATCCAAACGGCACGACCAAGAACTCGTAATGCCCATGTGAGTCCTAAACGCAGTCTTGTATACATCAACCTCTTTAACTCTCAACTGATGGTACCTAGAACCGAGATCAATTTTGGAGAAAACCAAAGCTCCTCGAAGCTGATCAAATAGATCGTCTATTCTCGGCAAAGGGTACTTATTCTTGATGGTCAGTTTATTCAATTGCTGGTAATCAATGCACATATGCATAGACCCATCCTTCTTTTTCACGAACAGCACTAGTGCTCCCCATAGAGACACACTAGGTCGAATGAATACTCGATCTAGTAACTCTTGAATATGTGCTTTAATTTCCACAAGCTCATTCGGTGCAATTCTATGAAGAGCGATGGACATCGGAGCTGTACCAGGCTGGAGCTCGATCCCAAATTCAGCTTCATAGTTGGGGGGTAATCCAAGTAGCTCATATCCAGAAAGTATTTGACTGTTCTAATATCTTTAACAGAAGAACCCTAAGAATCTGAAACACCGATATATGCTAAATACGCCTTACAACCCTTACAAACCAATTTCTTGGCCCTCAGTGCAGAGATCACATTTGATAAATAATCTTGACACTCCCTAATAACCACTACCTCATCACCCTCTGTAGTTTTCAGTACCACCCGCTTAGCAGTATAATCCAAATTTGCCCGATGCTTAACCAACCATTCCATTCCCAAGATTAAGTCGAATTCACCAAAAGATAGTTCCATCAAATCTGCCGCAAAGGTTACTCCTTGAACCTCTAACGGCACATCTTTGAATAGTTTATCTACCCTAACTGACTACCCAATAGACTTAACATAGTATCCTCACTCGCAGTAGTTTCAACCATTATACCCAAAGTTCTAGACACTGTGCATGCTACATAAAAATGCGTAGACCTAACATCAATCAGTGCAATATAAGGTACATTATGGATAAAGAACGTACCAATAATAACATCTAGGGCATCTCCATCCTCTCGATGACGTGCAGCATAAACCAGAGCTGGCTACCTCGCCTCTATATGACCAGCACCTCTGCCCAATGCTCCACGGCCATGACCCATACCATTACCACCTCTGGCCTGACAACGGCCTTTTGGTGGTTACTGTACACCTCTCAGTGGCTAAACAGTACCCTGACCTGTAGCTTGCATCTACTCAGGCCTCCGTGAACAATCTCTAATGCGGTGCTCTAATGATCTGTACCTCAAGCATGTCTCAATCCTTGTCCAGCACTCGCTCTGATGGCATCTCCTAAAATCCACACAGGGCTGTGGTCCAGAAACAACAATAGAGGCCCCAACTCGGACTGGCACATCAATTCTGGCCTTTTTCTTAGGCCTCCCAAATGAACTTGAGGGCTCTGAATACCTTTATTCTTACCTTTTTTTCCTTTTCACAGTTTTGTCGTTCTACATGCTTCATTTCTTCGGCGATCTTCGCCTTATCCATTAAAGTAGCGAAATCTCGCTCCCTTTGTGGAGCTATCAGAACCCGTAGACTATTTCTGAGGCAGTCGTCAAAGCAGACGCATCGCTCATATTCAGTTGCCACCATCCCATGAGCATAGCGGTTAAGTCGTGAAAATTTAGCCTCGTATTTAGCCACTGATTTATCCCCCTGATTCAAATTTAGAAACTCTCTCCTCCAGGCATCCATATAACTAGCGCCCCCATATTTTCCTTGAAATGTAGTCTTGAAAAATTCCCAGGTCAACCGATCAGGCTGAGTTCCCTCTTTAACTGTAAGCCACCACTGATAGGCTTCATCTCGTAACAATGACGCTGCACCTTTCAGTTTCTGGTTGGGAGTGTAGTCGAGGTCATCCATGATCCTCTCTGTCGCCTCAATCTAATATTTTGCCATATTAGGGGCAACTCCAGCAATACCCCTAAAAATCTCAGCCCCATTAGACTAGAGTCGTTCCATAACCGACCCACGGCCTACAGTACCAATATTGGGCCCAGTGACCCTTTTCAGAATTCGTAGCATAGCTTGGGATAGTACGTCATCCTCAGCTAGTCGATCATATAACCTTATCTCAGTTGCAGGAGAAGCTAGTGCCTCCCTAGCCTCCACGTTAGGCATGTGGCCAGACGATGAAGACCCAGCCCGAGCACCTCTATGGCCTCCGTCGCTACTTGTTATACCTCTTCCAAAAGTACCCCTAGTTTTCATTATCGAAATACACTTTATTTGTTTTAACAATTTTATGCAGATCAATTTATAATTCTAGTAATTATTAGGAGATGTTTTATAAAAGACAGTAACTGAGAGTTTGTTTTCGCAGATCGTGGTCTCACTATAGTTTTTGGTTTCCTACGGTTTTCAGTCACTCTAGCTAAAGTGTTTCAGTACAATCTACTACCCACAGTAGTCTCAGTATTTTCTATCTACTGCATTTAAAATTTAAACTATCAACAGTTTTAAGAAGTCTTACAAAATCAGCGGCAGAGACTCGATTGTACCACAAGTTTGACAAAATATTTCAAAACCTTTCAAATCTTTTGAAAACAATACTTTAACTATTTCAATTTACAACCCCATCCACAGTCGAGTTTTGCAACTTGGCTCTAATACCACTAAATGCAACACCCCAAACCTAGCCTAGACATTATGGCCGAATCTGGTGGTGTCACATTGACGTGTTTTTCGAAAACATGATTTCATTGAAAACTTGTTCTATATTAAACCTCTTTATGGTATTAACGAAAAATTTGTTGATTTTATTAGAATGTTAATATACTTCAAAATATTGTTTGATACGGAAGTGTCCATAATATTTTATGTAAATGTGGTGTTTTGGAAAACATTTATCTTTTTGAAATCCGCACTCTACTACTATCCGATATGAATCAAGGTAAACAAAATCCTAAATTAAAAGTTAAAACTTAAAAAGGCCTTATTACATAAACAAATACCCAATTAAAATTACGTATAATTTTGAAAGAAAATAAGAAATCACGTGCAGTTGTGTGGCCACCTTTGAGTCCCTCGCAGCACTGATCCACCTAAGACTGGGGATTACCTACGCAGATAAACAGAAGAGTGAGTTTACGAAAACTCAGTGTGTAATTCCTTATCAAACAAACAGACAAACATGCGGTATGCAATTACAATTTGGGCCTGAGCCCATTACAGTAACAGTTCAATTTCAGTTAGGCCTAAGCCCATTAAAGTATCAATAATAGTACAAATATGCAATCAGAAATCCTACCCTATCCAGCCTCTACACTCCATTCCGTCCAGCCCTACACTCTATGTAGGGATAAAATTGACCCACCCATCCCTACACTCCAATGTTAGCACCGATTACGACACTAAACAGTATCGCAGCAAAGCTGCTAGTAATATGATCGACATAAAGCCATTAGTAGGTCCACAGTCATCTTGGGCGACCCGTGCAACCTTACCAGTACAGTACACTTCCTTCAAATATAGTAATCCCATACCCATGCAACATGTCATACATCGTGTCATAATATCATGCATGGATGCAATATATTTATGAATATAAATCGTGGCATGGTAAAAAATAGTCATACATAACAGGAGGGCATACAGTCATTTTAACTCATAGGGGTATAAAAGTCATTTTATCTATTAGGGGTATAACAGTTATTTTTATCAGTTTAGGGTCCAGGTATACTTACCGGCCCATCAGTTAGTCCATAGTCATCTCGGGCAACCCGTACGACCTGAATAGACAAGTAGTGAAAATGGGCCCAAGGCCCATTATGCGGCCTATGTAGGTCCACATGCCCGTGTGACCCACAAAGCCTAGAAATGACCTTGGCCATGTGAGCTACATAGCTTGGTCCAATATCTTCCACACATTAGTGTGGTTTACCTGTGTTGGCCCGTTAGGCCCACACGACCCGTTTCGGCCCAACAAGGCCCAAAACGAACTAAACCCATGAAATCACTCATGGTAGCCACTACGATCAAGCGCCCATGTTTTATACATTCGAGTTACCACACAAGTGAGCGCACGCTTGTGTAGCGTCAACTGTCATAATTTTCGGCTTTTGCCAATTTACTTTTATAGTAGTGTGGTTACACACCTGTCTATGAAAATGTGCAAATAGCCAACGAGCACCAAACTTACATTCAACCAAGGTATTCTATTAGTTGGTAGATGATAGGGTTAATCTCGCTCTTGCTGCCACCTAACTCAAAATAACATTTAATACTTGCCTTGTTTGAAGGAGTGTGGTTTAAGCCCGCTTAAACCGTTGACGAAGGCTGATTACACCGTCCTTATCAAATAGCTGCATTATCAGCGAAATCCATTAACGATGATCGTATAAACACATGACTTGAATAAATAAATATTGGCTTATTGAACACTCAAAACCAGAGATAGGGGAAAATATGGCAATCGACCAACACCCTAATATACAAGTCATGTACCAAGTTCGATACGAGAAAAAAAAGAACCAAGTTACCTTTAATCGAGTGAGAGAGAAAGGCTTTGAGCACTACCTTAACACTTGTAAAATCCTTCACTTCTCGAGAAGTTCTAATACCGAAACAACACCATAATAAAGAGAGATAAGAGAGAATCGTCAATAAAAGAAAAAGAGGAGGAAAGCTGAAAGTCCAGAAGTCAAAACAGGGACTTACCAATCGAAAGCAGTCCACTATGAACAGAAGCAACCAACGCTAACTTTTCCCCTTTTTAAAGAACAACCGAAAGCAGGAGAGGGAAAAGAAAAATTATTCAGTAACAGCACAAAAGGAGAGGAACTACTAAGATTCAATTGAGAGAGGAAAAAGACCAAAAAGCAATCGACCAAGGGAAACCAATTGAGAAAGAGGAAAGAACACGAATTCGGCAAAGGGGAAAAAAGGTAACCGAATGTTGAGAGGGAGAGAAGATGAAGTAATCTGTTAAAAGGGGAAAAACCTATTGGAAAATGGAAGTAATAGATATTCGACCAAGCAAAGAAAACAAAAAAAGCAAAGAAAGCAAAGAGGATGACCGATGGCAAAGAACACTAGGAAGACAACAAAGAAAAGAATGAGGAAAACCCAAAAAGGTCTATAGCATATTCGGCCTCCAAACCAAAGAGTGAAAAGAACAAAAATGGGAACAACCACAGAAATTGAGAGTAATTCACAATCCCAAAGTCAAATTTTTGAGTGTTGAGAGTCCAAAGTCGGCACCAACACTCCCACTCTTTCCAAATCCCCTTGATTTTCTCCTAATCTCTCCACAACAACCTCAAATCGATCCCTATCAAAATCCCCCTCTCTTCTCCTAAATTTCGGCTACATATTCCTTACACCCCTCAAACACTCCAACCATCCAAGCTTTAGAGTTCTACTGCCATACAACCTCTTACACGGTAACTTGCAAAATTAAAACACACCTGCACGCGTTTGGACTTGAACTCCAATCCCTTAGCAGCAGCAACACACTACTATCCCCTAGACTAGTAGGCTTTTTATGTCATGGATCAAACATATTTATTTAAGAAGCCTAATGACTAGCAACAAGGTTTATTCAAGTAAAAACAAAAATTTTTGTACTAGCCAAGGCTTGAACACAAGACTTTTGAGACACTTCCCAGGGTACATAACCATTGAAGCAGACATGCATTTGTGTCATAAACATACAAAATTAAAAACATAGGTTTTTGGGGTGTTACAAAGAGTTTGTGTGTTGAAGGTCCTGTGTTCAAATCCCTATGTGAGCGTGGGTGATAATTTTTGCTTCGATTGTGTGATAGAAGTTCGGTGGAATCAAAACTCTAATGTTGTTGAATAAGAATCAAGATGTGAGATAGTGGGTCGATTAGTTAGTGGGATAATGGGGGGAGTTGAGATTAGGGGTGAGAAAAACTCGATTCGACTCGAAAAAATAGAAAAAATTCTAATTTCGAGTTAAACGAATCTTTTTATTCGAGTTATTCAAGTTATTTGAGCCAACTCTATTTTTTTTTTTCAAATTTCAAGTTTGAATTGAGTTGAGTTTTCGAATTCGAATAACTCGAATAAATTGAATATCAAACTATAATATTTTACATTTTTATCCTAAACAACAAATCTTTTTACTTTTCCCTCAAAACTTTTACACCTTCCCACTTTCCCCCAAAACTTTTACTTTCCTCTCATCCCAACCCCTCATCTACCCAAAATTCATTTCCCACAAAAATTTTACTCTCCTATTTACTTTTCCTCAAAATTTTACTCCCAAAAACCCTCAAAACTTTTTATTTCCCCCCAAAATTTTTACTCCCTCCTACTTTCCCCTTAAAACTTTTACTCCATTCCCATCCCACCCCTTATCTACCCCAAACCCATCCCCCTCCCAATTTTTTTAATATTTTCCCTCTAAAATTTTACTACCCCCTATTTACTTTCCTTCAAACTTTTACTCCCCAAAACCTTTTATTTTCCCCTAAACTTTTACTTCTCACCATTTACTCCCAAATAAAAAAAATAAAATTATCTAAAAAAACCCTTAAACATAAATAGTAATAATTTTATTTATATCTACTATTTATATTATTAAATTAAATTTCACATTTTATATTATTTATATTATTGAATTGTTTAGTCATATTGAATATTTATATTAAAATTGAATTATTAATGATGCCATAAAATATTCGTGTTAAAATTTTATATTGGTATCAATTTCACATTTTATCTTTAAAATAACTTTTATTAAAAATAACATTTTTACATTTAATATATTCTTTAATTCTAAAATACATAGTGACAAGAATAAAAAGATAATTGAAAGAACTAAGCAAGAAAAAAAATTAACCCGTATATAAAAGATTAATAAATAAATTATGAGGTGATGAAAGTTAATAAAAAGTTTAATTACGGTGGACAAATTTTATTACGATGGGTGATAGTCGTTGCAAGGACCCAAAATTATTTTTCAAAAGTTTAACTCGAACAAGTATATTCGATTCGATTCTATTTGAATTTCATTTCACTCGACTCGATTTGAGAAAAGTTCAAATCAAATTAGGATGATAAAATATGATTCGTCAACTTGATTAACTCAAAATTTTTTGAATCGATTCGATCGAACGCTCACCCCTAGTTGAGATATTGTTTTATTATCTTATTTTATTTTTATTTTTTTCTCTCTTCTCAATTTTCCCTCTGTTTCTGATGTTCCCTTTCTTCCTTCTCCACTTTCTTTTGTTTTCTCTTAAATTTTTCTTTTCATCTATTGAATTCCTATCGTTCCATCTGTAAAATCGTTACTTCCCGTTCGGTTTAGGTAAGTAGGGCTTTATTGATGATGGTTTTTGACTTTAGTGTGACTGTCTCTTTCTTTTTGGAATTGGTGTGGTGGTGTGGTTGGAAGTTTTTGATCGTTAATGATTTTTCTTTCGTAGGAAAAGATGCTGAATTAGTGAATTTTCCTTTAACGGTTTAAACCATGGCTGTAGATGTTTTCGATGGTGGTAAGTTTGTTGTGCTACTTGGTTTTTACGTTCATGAAATCATAAATTGGTTGCTAATAGGTCACTGGAATGCTGTCTTTAATTTCTAGTGGGCTCGGGATTTCAGTAGCATCAAAATCGTACCAGGTGTGTACTCTAAACACGAAAAACTGAGGTTTGGTGAAAGCCAAAAAAGGGCATTGTCGACTCCACGCGGGGGTGTGCTCGGTCATATGGCTGGCCCTGTACGAGACATGTCCGTGTGAATGTATAGGTGGGGTCGTGTGCAAGACACGATCGTGTGAAAGTGTGAGTGTGGCCGTATGGGGCACACAAGCTAGGCCAGATTTGGTGTGTGGGCCCACACGGGCTTGTGGGTTTTGGCCCAAGCCATGTGCGCTACACGGGCAAGGCCAATCTGGGCGTGCGGGCCATACGAGCTTCTGGGCCCAGTATTTTAAAATTTTCCCTAGTGTCACACGGGTCGTTTCGATTGACTATGGGCCTACCGTAGTGTCGGTAAGGGTAACCAAACCCTAATTAATGTGATTTGATATTCTGATAATCTGATCTGAGTAGGACACTGATAGGTATGTTTGACTATTCTATTTGAGTATATATGTTATCTGTATACGAGCTTGTTAAGCATGTTAATTTTGTTAATTCTGTATTCTGGATCTGTGTTTGTGGTGGGACTTGCATATGTGGAGGAAGTGATCTATACAGCGACCTTTCACCTATATTCTGGCAGCTTGACTGCATATTAGTCTATTATGTGTCACATCAACATTATATGGTGTGTTGGGATAGGTGGGTGTTTTTAACCCCACATGGTGTGATGGGATGGTTGGAGATGGTGTGTAGAGGATGGGAATAGGATTTTGTTTATCTATTCTATGTATCTGATTCTGATATCTGTATGTAATACTCCAAACTCGGCCCAAACATTATGGCCGAATCTAGCGTGCTACATCATAGTGTCAGCCGAAAAATCAGAGTTGTGTGGCAATAACTCGTCATCAGGTAAAAACCCCTTTATGATTTATAGAAAACTTAGTGAATAGAGTTCTTACTATTATCCAATTGTTATAAAAACATTCGCCATTGGTGTATTAAAATGATTTAAACCACGGAAGCTTTTTAATTAAAAACTTTGAAGTTAAGTTGCGTATCTTTAACAAAAATAGTTTTAGTTTTGAAAACTCGGCTTATCCTAACTGGCAGATTTAAGTAAATAAACAAAAGCCCACATTAAAAATTAAATCCCATAAATGGCCTTATTACAAAACAAAACCTCAAACGTAAATAAAAATGAAATAGAACCAAAAGTGAAATTATCTGCGGTCGTGTGGCCACCTTCGAGTCCCTCGCAGCACCAAATCGCCTAAGGCCGGGGATTACCTGTACAGTTAAGAGAAAAAGGGTGAGTTTGAAAGAAAACTCAGTGTGTAATTCCCCAACAGTCAGTCAGTAAACAGTATATGCAGTAACAGTCTGGGCTTGAGCCATAACGGTACAGTGCGGGCCTTAGTCCAATACAGTAACAGTACGGTGAAATAATGCAAAAATGCAACCCATCCCAATCCAGCCAACCCACCTCACTCTGTACCACCAACAGACTGTGTGGGGATAAAATGAACCCACCCAACCAACACACCAATATCGCAGCTGAGCTGCCAATACAGTAAATGTGGTATAGCCACTAGTATCAGTAAATGTGGCAAAGCCACCAGTAATAGTATAAATGTGGCAGAGCCACCAGTACTTCCTCGTAATAGTATCTCGATCCCGTGCAGTATGTCATGTCATAAATAATTTGTGTATGCAGTATGTCATGCTCAATATCAATCATAGTCATACCATAAATACAATCAATCTACCTCTAGGGGTATAGCAGACATGTTTATCCATTAGGGGTAAAATAGTCATTTTACCCTCTAAGGGTATTTTGGTCAATTTTACCTATTTTGGGGTTTTTGATAGACATACCGACCTCTTAGAAATCTATAGTCACTTAGAGCGACCTAGGTAACCTGAACAGTCATAACAATATAATAGTGCCCAAGGCCCCTTGCCCGGCCCAAGTGGGCCCACATACTCTTGTGACCCATTTAGCCAGATTCAGTCACGGTTAAGCCAGCTACAAGTCTAGTTCAGAATTTATCATATATGATGGATTTCATCCGTGCAGGACCCACGAGCCCATTGGGCCCCATTTGGCCTATTTTAGCCCATCGTGACCCATCAACGGCCTAAGCCCATGAGAACTCTTGAGTGGCCTCTACAATCTATCGCCCATGATTTGTGGGCTCGATTAGCCGCACGAGCGATTGCACGCTCGTGAGGCCTCTCATGCTGAAGTTTCGGCTTTTCGGCTTCTGTCAATTTACAGTAGAGAGGGGTGTGATTACACACCCTTTTGCAAACGCCTTCGGAACACCCCTTGAGCACCAACCTACAAACATTCCAAGTAGGCCATTAGCCTTTGGATTGCTAATATTCATCAGCACTCAATCCCATCACTAACACTTAAGGTGAAACAGAATACATTCGGCCTAAGCCCAAACTAAAATAAGGCATCGCATTTACCTTAATGGGAGAAAGGTTTGATTGCTACCCAAACACCAGCGCTTCTTAACTTCACTGGAACTCTAGAACCCATCGGACATTATCACGTAAAGAAAGAATAAGAATTATAGTCAAAGAATAATAAAAGAAAAACATTTGGCTTTCCAGACATACAAAAGAACCGATTTGAACACCTAAAGAAACGATTGAGAAATAAGAAAGAACATACGAGTACCTATTGATTTGTCAGAACCTTGCAAGATTGTAACCACAACATCAAAAGTAGGAAAATCGATAGAAGGTTAAGAAAAGGAAAGTGAATCAATCGGTTAGGAGAAAACCCAAGGAAAAGAAATATAGGGGCAGAGGAAAACTATATTCGGCCAAGTTGTGGTAAGGAAAAAAATGTTGAGAAGTAGAAGAGAGAAAAATTTGGTCAAGGCTTATCAACAAAAGAGGTAGAAGACGAAATCAAGAACCTAGAGTGGGAGGGACACAAAGCATTTGGCCAAGGTAAAATATTTGAGAGCAAGAGCCGAAAGGAGGGTTAATAGTCAGCAATTTGAAAGAAAGAGAAAAATAGAAAATGAAATTAGAGAGAAGTGTAATATTTGACTAATCAAGAGAAAAAATCAACTTGAACAAATGAAACCCCAATGGTAAAATGCAATTTAGTTAACTAAGATACACAAAGCCCAAAAGAGAGGCAACAAAAACAGCTACCGAAAAACACCAAGACTAAACCCAAATCGGCACTAATTGCCTATGAAAAGGCACCCAAAGACTCCCACTTTCGGCAAACTCTCCTAACAACACCCAAACCGAAACTAAGGGGCCTAGAGACCTATTTCAGCTCACATTCCTCCCTCATTCCACATCCAACGATTTTCTCCACATAATTCTCCCCTTATCTCTCTACAATCCACTCCCATGATCACTCCACCCCCTCTTCTGTCAGACTTTCAATGAAACTCAAACACTAGCCGTCCCAGTTGCAAAATAAATACCCCATAATGTTGTGCAACACTTGATCCTCAGACCTCAAGCACACCATACACGCCATTTGCCACCACACCACTAGGCCTTTTTGTGACTTAAAACAAGCATAATTATTTATAAAGCCTATGTGCCAGTATCCAGATTTTGTTAAGAGTAAAACACAGAATTATGCAAAAGCTAAGCTTGAACCCTAGACTTCTCAAACACTTCCAAACACACTCCAATCACTTAACCAATCAATAAAACATGCAATTTGTGTCGCAATATACAAAATTACAGACCCTAAATTTTTAGGGTGTTACACTGTATCTGTTATGGACTTAGGTCCGAATCTGTATTTGACTGTATAAGAAATTTTGTGTATGTTGCATGACTATTTCAATTGGGTTACACGTTGAGTTTTTGAAAACTTATATCTGTTTGTCTGTTCTGTTTAGGTAATCCACAGACGTTGGCGGGTTAGTGTAACGGAGGCTCAAAGGTGCCACTCGACAAAGAACTGTTTTTATTTAGTAATATCAATTTTGTTTGAAAATCTGGTTTTTCTTGAGAGTTTGTAATTTTTGGGACTCTCTGACTGTATGGTTTTTAACTTTTGGATTTGGATTTTGTTTTGCTTTCTTTTCCGTAACATTGACAAAAACACTTTACACAAACAAATGGTTTTAACAAATGGCTTTTAGAAACACGAGCTTGGTTTTGAATAAAACATTTTCAAACTTCCGTTGCAAATTCTTGATAATTTAAAATGGTTTCAAATAAGATTATAAATCAAGTTTTTCCATATATTAAGACTCCGATTGATAAAATAATAAAACGATACATTTTAACTTTAAAGATATAATTTAAAACCTTTTTTCGTAACACACCCAGATTCAGCCATAACGTCTAGGCCAAGTTAGGGGTGTTACATTTAGTGAGACCAATGATACCCTAATCTCATCACAACTTTCTTTCTTTGCCGGCACTATCTCCAAGGAATATCGACATAACTGTAGAAATTCTTGCTTGTAATCCTATACAAATAAACCTTCCTAAGTTAATAAAATGAACTCACACTTCCTTTCTTCAATATAAAGTTCCCCAACATATGTAACACCCTATACCCGATCCAATTACTGGGTCTGGGTATCGAATGTCACAATTATACCATATTTGTTAATGACCTTTCTATCTTGAATTATTTTTAAACTTAGACAACGTCAAATTTTAAACCCATATTTACCATGCAACTTTATTCCAATTTCTTGGATAACAAAATGTTTTAAAATAAGCTTCAAATAAATTCTCTAGTATACAAGAACTAACATTCTTACAATCATTTTTCCTTTCTAGGCCCGTTATTTACATTTACTAAGGCTTTAGACTTAATTTGGTATAAATACACTTATTTAACCCTCGAGGTGTAGTCTCTAAGTGTGCCCTTCTATATGTGTGGTAAACCAGCATCACCGTTCGCATTGACTTGGCTGTGTCTAGCTTGGTCCCCAAGCAATTCATTGATTCATTCTTTGACCCTACATTCAAGGTAAAATACGCGTAAGTTTGAAAGAACTTAGTTAGAATCTATATAAAAATATTGGAAAGCGACTTTTAAAGTATTAGGTATTAAAGAAAACTAATGCACATAATTAAACTTCTTGAGTTTCTTAAGAGATCCTCCAGTTTGACAAGCAAACTACAACCAGAACAAACCAAAGCAACACTCAAACAGTTGAGTACAGAAGCTCACATGTTGTCCTTCATCATTGTTAGCTTAGCTTTTCCAATGCTAGAACCTTCTTCGTCCTGTCAGCTAAGCATGACAACCCACATACCAATTAAACTGAAGGTAGTAAAATCTTAAAACTTAGAATCCATTATCAATTAAACAAAAAGATTAAGAAGCTTACCAGCTCACCAGATTCTCTACTTTCTAGACTCAATCCTCACGATCATTGCCATATGGAGAGCTTTCCTTAATTTTTTTTCTTCCTTGGAACAACCAATGAAGATGGTGCAGAAGAGGAGAAAATGAAAACAGAAAAGAGAAGTATTTTTTCTCCAAAATAACTCCCCTCATATATATATATCCTTTCTGGCACAATCACCGATTCCCAAATAAACCATCCATTGGTAATAATATTGTCTCCCACTAAGGAACAAATTGGTTCCAACTTAATTAAACCAGAATTGAGACCCAACTAATTACCAATCAACCACAAAAATTTCCAAATTTTTTAATAGAGCTCGCCAACTTACCATCTCTTGCAATTAACTCCTAAATCCTTCTTAATTTCAAGACCATAATGAAAACCGGGTGTGAGATGTTTTTAAACTCTTCCAGGAAAAGGCTCACGTACCTTCCTCGGATAAAAAATGACGAGTTACTACCAACCACCACTAATAAGCTTCTTTTTTAAGTAGAGAGATGCCACGTAGAACACATTTGAGTGGGGTACATTCCAACTAGTCTAAAACTCGCTCAACATTTTCTAACCAATATTCAAAAGTTTTTGGACTGATGCCTTCCACACCATTGAATTCGGTGGCATCATTCTTTCTCAACTATTTAATTAGAGCTTTTCGACCACCAATCGATGACATGACCTAGGGTGCAACACTGAGAACACTCCCAATGACATAAAAAATGGTGTGCAAAAGCGTTTCATCCGTCTTGCCCTCCTAACGGGGCCTTTCAGCTTTAACTGATCTATGAGCACCGGGTTGATTACTTCTGGGTGTATCATGATTATAATTATCTTCTCTATCAACTCAAGGAGTTCTAACCTCAATCCTATCACCAATTTTATTATCTAATCCTTCAAACATCTTTAATTTATATATAAGATCAGACAATAACATGTTAGCATTAAAACTCAGCTTGAACTCGATATAGACAATGGAATGTGCCTCTAAACTCAATTACAATACTCAGTTTAGTCTGAGAATTGGCTAAACTCTAGCTCTAATACCACTAAATGTGACAACCCACACCTAACCCGATCATTGAGTTCGAATGTGTGACATCACATGATGTTGCTAAAGCAACTCAGACTAATTCAACATAATTTTAATAGGTTTAGTTCACATTATTCAAAAGCATAAACAATAAATCATTTTAATAAAAACATTAATATGCACTAAAAGTATATAATAATCTATTTCTTCTAATTATAGAAATATGATAAGTTAATTTCAGTGTTGGGACTCCAAACCAAACTCAAATGTCAAATTTCAGGTTTATGTCTCGAGATAGAGTCTCTATGTCTTGAGATAGGTGATGAATTTTTTTAAATATTTTTAGCTTTGAAGTTGACATGTCTTCAGACTTTACATGTTGTGTCTCGAGGCATGATCCTTTATGTCTCGAGGCCAACCTCTACTGAGTTTCTATTTTTTTCTGTTTGAATGTCTCGAGACAAGGTGTTCTTGGCTCGAGACTTGGAGCAGGGAAAAATCTTTTTAGCTTTGATGTTCTTCTATCTTAAGATAGAAACCACTTGTTTTGAAACCTAAAAATGATTGTCTCGAGACTATACATGTATGTCTTGAGACCGCAGGCTCTTAAATGCAAATTTTACGTGAAATTCATCCTAACAGTCTTGAGATATGTTCTTTCTATTTGGAGGCTCAGTGACCAAATGGTCTTAATCTTGCACTTTTAAATGCCCAAAACCTTAGCCAAATGAACCTAAACATACCTAAAATATAACACAAAAAAATATTCAACCAATTGACCTATCTAAATATATTATAACATTACCAAATTATAACCTTCAATTCATCAATACTAAACCAACCAAATTGTACATTCAAACCCACATAACTAAGCATAATTAACTAGTTATCAAAAGATAAAATTCAACCAAGATAACATTATAAGTTACTTGCCAAAACTGCCAAAGTTAACTTTGCTTACAAGTCAACCAACCTAGGTACAAGCCATATGACTTCAATATATATACACACAAAAGAGAATCATAATGGCTTCCGAGTTGAGCTTGAGATTTGGATGCTAGAGCGCGGAATTTCTTTAGCTTTATTTGAGACCTACACATGGAAACAAACAAATCTACATGCATAGTAATGGTCACTTAGTGGTGATAACATAATTCAAATATAAACATAGCAAAATCAAATAAACATAAATAACATGATAATTCAAGTTAACCAACTAATCATTTCATAATAATATCAAAGATACATGTATATATACACGCCAATAATTTACTTATCATTTCATTTTATTCACAATAATGCTTTACACAATTTTCCAATATAATTTTTGATGCCTCAAGGTATTTGCATCAAGTTTAACATATGAAAATCATATCTCATGGTAACATCAATATCTCATACCAATTTAATACATGCTTAACATATATATTTTTTACATTATAATCCCTATTAACCATATTGGATATAATAACAAATACTCGGATCAATCCATATCATATCGAATATGCACTGAAGTGCTAATTGGGCACAAGTGCACAAATCCCACCAACACCAGAATACGCTTGTACCCTTAGGGTATTTGAGTTGTTGATATGTGATAAACTATAAATTATACATATTTCTATCCCACATTCAGCATATTTATGGATGAATTATCATTGAATTTGTAGAATTTGATGCTCCTAATCCTTTAATTTCATGTTTTATACTTAGGAGACCATAGGAGACTGAAAAGAACGAGAAACGAGCCGAAAACATAGAAAATGGGCCAAAGCAAGGAAACAACACGGCCTAGAGTTCAGCACACGGGCAACCCACACGGTCGTGCCACATTTACAGGCTTGAGCATGGCCTAGACTCGACTCACAAGGGCATGCCACACGGACGTGTCCTTGTCATAATGAAGTTCAATTTCACGCGGAAAATGCTATTTAGAGGCTAAGAAAGACATCCCAAACTCTATATAAAGACCCTAGGAGGCAACTACAAGGGTGTACAGTGTTCCCGCTGAGACAGAGAGTAAAAGGCAGGGAATTACTCGAAGGAAAGCCGATTGATCCATCTCAGAAGCCAGGATCTACATCAAGACAGAGGATCTCCCTTCAATCCTTTTAGGAGTTTTGGGTTTTCTTATGTTTTGTTATTTTCTTTATTTTGAGATGTTTCTTTTTATAAACATGAACTAAACCCCCAAATACCTGAGGACGATGAAACCTAAGATGAATCTTGTTATTGTTATCTGAACTATATGATAAATATTCGATTTGTTCTTAATTGTGTTTTTAATTCTTGAATTGATATTTTCGAGATATTAATTTAAGTCGAATGTGCTTAGGCAGAGGAGCAAAAGTCCCTGTTTAAGAGTAGATCCAACATAATTAAGCGAAGTTGATTGCAATCCTAGACATAGGATGACGAAAATCTACCGGATTAAAGTCAAATCTAACATCGGGATCCATAGGTCAAGTTAATGTAAGACTAGGGGTTTTAATTAGAAAGCGATTTCAATTAATCAACCTAGGATTAGTTGTTCTTATTCTCGACGGAGATATTAACATAAGTTAGGGATCTCTACGGATCAAGTCGAATGAAGAAATCATCTAGTTCAGAGTTAGATAACAAGTGAAATCTAGGTCGATTCTTCCTTAGGTATTGTCTTTATCATTTAGTTTTCCCAAAGCAATTCCCCAATTTACTTTTTATCGCATCCTTAGTTTAGATTAGAGTTAATTAGTTTACACAAAACCACTCTTTATTTTTAGGCTAGATAATAGGAAGAAAGTTATTACTAGTACTTTTAATTCCTTGGATTCGATATTCCGGTTTTGCCACAAACTATACTACTATTCGATAGGTGCGTGATATGCGTGATATGAAGTAATAAAATTTATAAAAAACTTGATCACACCAAAACCAACTAATATCACGACGTTGAGGCAAGCGCACTTGTCGAACAGTAGTATAGCTTAGTGGCAAGACCGAGTTATCGTACCCAAGGGAACCAAAAGTACTAGTACTTACTTCCTTTCTATTATCTAACCTAAAAATAAAATAGGGTTGTTTAAACTAATTCTAAAACTAACTAAGAAAGTTTAAAGAGTGAATTGGGAAAACTTTTAGGGAAAAGCTGATTGATATGGGCAATACTCAAGGGAGAATCCACCTAGACTTCACTTGTTATTATTTTCTTAAACTATATGATTTCTTTACTTGACTTGATCCGTAGAGATCCCTAACTTATGCTAAACCCTCCGTCGAGGCATAGAGCAACTAGGCCTAAGTTGTTAATTAAAGTTCCCTTATTAATTAACTCCCTAGGTTGCATTAATTTGATCTATGGCTCCCCATATTAGGTTTGACCCTAATCCGGCAGATTTATGTCGCCCTATGTCTAGGGTTGCATGCAACTCCGCTTAATTATGGTAGATTTACTCTTATCACAGAGACTTTTACTCCTCTGCTCTAAGCACATCTAATTCTTGAAGTAATGCCTAGGATTATTAAATCAAGAATGAAGAACGCATAATTAAGAACAATTCAAGTATTTATCAAATAAATCAAGAATAAATAACAAGATCTGTCTTAGGTTTCATCCCCCTCAAGTATTTGAGAGGTTTAATTCATGATAAAGAAAAGAAACATCACAGAATATATAAAATAATAAAACATAAAAGAAACCAAAAACCCCTGAAGGAATTTAGGGAGATCCTCTATGTTGATACAGAATTCCAACTTCTGAGATGAATCAATCGGCTTTCTCCTTTGGAGCAATCCCTTGCTTCTATTCGTATCTAAAAAGTATATCCAAGTCGTCCCCTCATGGGGTCTTTATATAGAGCTTTTGGGGGGCCTTTCTTAGCCTCTAAGCATCCCAATTTGAGTGAAATTTCCCTTCCTCACAACTAGAACACGCCCGTGTGCCACGCCTATGTGACTTCGACAGAGGCCGTGTGATTTTCTCAGTGGAGGCACGGCCGTGTGGCCTGGCTGTGCTTATCAGGGCTTTGACAGTGTAATCTTCATGTGGCACGACCGTGTGGCACGGCCGTATAGCATGTCTTGGTTCGTGTTGTTCGCACATTTTGGCCCATTTTCACCGTTTTTAGCCTATTTTCTATTCTTTTCTCTTCCCTATGCTCTCCTGAGTATAAGATATGAAAAAGGAAGATTAAGAGCATCGATTCGCACAAAATTGATCATAATTCATCCAAAAAAGAGGCTAAACATGGGGTAAAAATATGTATAATTTAACGTTTCTCAAATACCCCCACACTTAAGCCTTTGCTTGTCCTCAAGCAAAATCTCAATCCCTAAAAAGAATTATTCTTCTCAACCTATAATTTTTATCAATAATGTTTCAAACTAATATACAGGTAATCATGCAATGAAACATTCAATCAGAAGAACATTAAAGATTCAATCAATCTAAGTTGAAAATTTTGTTATTGAAAACATAAGTCTCTTCTTTCCTTCTAAGTAGTTATCTCTCCATCTTAATTAACAGGAGTTGACATCCTCACTAAAGGTGCACTCTATCCACTCAAAGTGTTTAGGGTTCAAAAACTTAAGCACTCTTTAGTCAACCTGAAAAATTATTACCATAAGCTTGTAAGAAAATCAAATCTCCACCACTATAATTTGATATGATACATCGATCAAAAGGTCTTTTAATGGTTGTAATGGGGCTTGGTTAGGGGTGTTGTCACAGGCTGCAAAAGAGGGTTAGAATCAAGATTGAACTAAAAATTATCTAGCTAGAAAAATCTCTATCACTGGAACATATTTTCAAAGCTTAATAACATCATTTTGGTAGCCTTAAGAGAGAAGTATGCAAAAACTTAATTTGAACTATTACATATTACGACTGAATTTGACTGTATATACACTTTTTTTAAGAACAATTCAAGTAATACAATGAATTAAGTAAAGATTTACATAATGGAAAAGAGAATAAAGCTTAGATAATAAATTCAACTCAAATCTCGATAAAAAATAGGGATCAAAGAATAATTGAATGGAAAATTCAACAAAAATGGGTTAATGGTTAATAATTAGTGGGTAGTTCAAAAGAATGGGTTGTTAGGCTTAACCGGGTTCACTAGGGGTTAATTCATGGAGGTAGGCTTTTTGTGGAGTAAGTGGGTTAAATCCTAAGTGCCTTTATCATCTCGGTATATCAAATCAATGATGTGGTCTCGACATGTATAATCAAAGCAAGTTCTAGAATAACAAATCAGTATTGACTCACTCAAAGCAATAATAAAAGTGAGCACGAAAGTATGTATGCTCAAAAAGGCTCAAATTCTCACCAGAATTATGGCTTTTGATGTAATTCCTGTGAATTTCAAATTTCAAGATACTATTCAGAATTAGGGAAAAGAACTTATGCAAAAATTGGAGTTTTCAAAAATTTTAACTTATCATTCTTGATTCCTTAACGTTTTTAAGTTTGAATATTTAAAGTACAATCACCTATTTCTTAATTCTCAACATATCAATAAAAATTATAAATCAGTCAGAAATAATTCCTAATAGGAAACTGAAAATGATGCTATTGAGGGCAGTGCAATTAGTTAGAACAAATTCAGGGATTTCAAAGAGAGTGAAATAAAATTTTAAAGTACGTTCCCCCCCACACTTAAGATGTACATTGCCCTCAATGTACAAAGATAACATTAGCAATATAAGCACAAGATCATAAGATAGGGAAAGGTATGAAACTCCCTAAAAGTAGGATGAAGTTGTGGGCTGGAAGAGCTGATCGGTGTGGCACCGTGTTCCTATTTTCATAGAGATTTGAGCTGTAAGGCTCCTTTGAAACTGTGAATGGGTTTATTAGTTGTGGGAGGTTAAGATGAAGAGGGATTACTTTGTTAGGAGATAGCTGAAGAAAATAAAATAAGCAAAATAAATAAAAAATAAATATTTAAATAAAGAAAAAGCTGAAATAAAAGAAAATGAAAGTAAACCTAAAAAGGAAAATAAAGTTAGAAGAAAATGTAAAAATAAATATTAGTGTTTAAGAGTTAGAATAAAGTAAAATAGAAGATAAAAGATAAATAAAAATAAAAATAAAAATAAAAATATAAAAAGAAAAATAAAAGAGGATCTAGTCCTTTGATGGATCTCGTGGCGGTAGGGAGATGTCGAGGTGCTGACGGAGGTTGAGGAGGTTTTGGGTGTGAGATTTTAGGGTTTTAGGTGAAAAGGAAGGTTTAAAAATGGCCCCCTATTTATACATTTTGGGTCACACGGGCATGTCGCACGCCCGTGTGTGTCATGTTTAGCCCGTGTTTTTCGAAAATCAATCTTTATAGCGCGCCTGGTTCCGATGAGCACGTCTGTGTGGTTGGTTCACACGGCCGTGGGAGATCAGGTCTTTGTTACTCACACGGTCGTGTGATGGTATACACGGCCGTGTGCTATCGTGTTCGTGTATCACACGGTCGTGTGATATGTGCCACGGGCGTGTGAAATTTGATGGTGTCTTCCACGGGCTAAGGACACGGGCATGGGGATTTGTGCAAGCCCGTGTTGATACTGCAGGGTTGCCACGGCCATGTCGCACGAGCGTGGGGGAGGTGTTGATAGCCCGTGTGGAATTCGTAAGGTCGCCACGGCCATATCGCACGGCCGTGGGAATTTATCAATGGCCCGTGTTTTGGGAAAATTTTACTCTGTTTGTATATGGTCTGGGTGCACGACCGTGCCCCTGTTTTTAAGTATGCACAGGGCCTAAGGCACGCCCGTGTGCCTAGTCGTGTGGTCCTAAATTTTTGCATTCAAAGAGTTAGTTTATGCATGAAAAAGTACTAAAAATTTTAAAGAAAAGAAAGTTACTAAGTTAGTGCTCGGGTTGCCTCTCGAGAAGCGCTTATTTAGAGTCTAAGCTCGACTCTACTTGGATGTGTCAAGAAGGGGTGTGGTGGAGCCGAAGCTCCTCCCTGTTTTCTGCAAAATTCTCACCTCTACAATGTTTAAGCCCATGGCCGTTTACCTTGAACGTACCGTGGTTAGGGTGAGTTACCTCAATGGTGCCGTATGGAAAGACATTTAGAATAGTGAATGGGCCTGACCACCTTGACTTGAGTTTTCCAGGGAATAGTTTCAGTCACCTGTTTTGAACTGCTTAGGATCTTTCAGCCTTTTGTCATGGCGTCGCTTCATGGCTTCCTTATATAGTCGCGAGTTCTCGTAAGCATTGAAGTGCCATTCATCAAGCTCATTCAACTGCATTAATCTCTTCTCTCCTATACTTTTAAAATCAAGGTTTAAAAATTTTATAGCCCAGAATGCTTTATGTTCAAGTTCAAATGGTAGTTGGCAGTTTTTTCTGTAAACAAGTTTATAGGGAGATGTTCCTATGGGTGTTTTAAAAGCAGTTCTATAAAGCCCATAATGCATCGTCTACCTTTCTTGACCAATTTTTCCTATTTGTTTCTATTGTTTTCTCTAAGATGCGTTTTAGTTCCCTATTTGTTACTTCGACTTGGCCACTGGTTTGTGGGTGATAAGGGGTGGCTGTTCTATGGTGTACTCCGTACCTTCTCAAGATTTTTTCAAATTGGGTATTGCAAAAATGTGTACCCCTATCACTAATGATTATCCTAGGTGTTCCAAATAGAGAAAAAAGTCTTTTCAAAAAGCGTACTACCACCCTAGCATCATTTGTAGGTAGAGCTTGGGCTTCTACCCATTTTGACATGTAATCTACTGCTACTAGTATGTATTTATTCCCAAATGAATTAGGGAACGGGCCCATGAAATCAATACCCTATACATCAAATATTTCACATGAAAGTATATAGTTCAGAGGCATTTCATTATGCTGAGAGATATTACTTGTTCGTTGGCATTTATCACAAGAGGTCACATACCTGTTGGCATCTCTGAAAAGTGTAGGCCAGTAAAAGCCTGATTCGAGTACCTTATGAGCAGTTCTAGTTCCACTGTGATGTCCTCCTGTGGGTCCTGAGTGGCAGTGATTCAAAATTTGATATGCTTCTGTGTCATCAATGCATCTTCGTATAACCTGATCTGTACAAATTCGGAAAAGGAAAGGATCTTCCCAAAAGTAGTTTTTCACATCAGCGAAGAATCGCTTCTTTTGCTGATGGTTTAGCCCTTTTGGGGTTATGTTAGCTGCTAAATAATTTGCAAAATCAGCAAACCAAGGAAGTGTCATATCTGCTAAGGCTAGGAGTTGTTCCTCAGGGAACAAATCGTTCATCTTATCGAGATATTTGGGCTGTGCGTTCTCTAGCCTTGAGAGGTGATCTGCTGCCAAGTTTTCGGCCCCTTTCTTGTCCTTTATTTCCAAGTCGAATTCCTATAACAGTAGAATACATCTTATCAATCGAGGTTTTGCATCAGTTTTAGTTAAGAGGTAGCGAAGAGCTGAATGATCAGTATAAACAATGACTTTTGACAAAATTAAATAAGATCTAAATTTGTCAAATGCAAAAATAACAGCTAGCAATTCTTTCTCTATGGTCGTGTAATTTGCTTGAGCAGTTGTCAAGGTCCTGCTAGCATAATAGATCGGCTGGAAGTGTTTGTCCCTTTGCTGTCCCAAAACTGCACTTACTGCAAAATCACTTGCATTGCACATTAGTTCAAAAGGTAGATTCCAATTGGGTGAAATCATAATCGGGGCATTAACTAACTTTTCCTTAAGGTTGTTGAAAGATTCCAGACATTCTTGGTCAAAGTTGAAGGGCACGTCTTTTTCTAGTAATTTAGTTAAAGGCTTAGCTATTTTAGAAAAGTCTTTAATGAATCTTCGGTAAAAACCGGCGTGTCTTAAAAAGCTTCTTGTAGCCTTAACTGAATTAGGAGGAGGTAGTTTTTCAATAGTTTCAATTTTCGCATTATCTACCTTTATCCCTTTACTAGAAATTTTATGTCCTAAAATAATACCCTCTTGAACCATAAAGTGGCATTTTTCCCAGTTTAGCACTAAATTTGTCTCTTCACATCTGATCAAAACACGTTCTAGATTATTAAGACAAAGTTAGAAAGAATTACCAAAAACTGAGAAATCATCCATAAATACCTCCATGATGTCTTCCACGAATTCATTGAAGATAGGTAGCATGTATTGCTGAAAAGTAGCAGGAGCGTTACATAAACCAAAAGGCATTCTGCGATAAGCAAACGTACCGTATGGGCATGTGAACATTGTTTTCTCTTGATCTTCTAGAGCTATCGGGATCTGGAAGTAACCAGAGAGGCCATCTAGGAAACAATAATACATATGACCTGATAATCTTTCCAACATCTAATCAATAAAAGGCAATGGGAAATGATCTTTCCGAGTGGCGTCATTCAGCTTCTTGTAATCAATGCAAACTCTCCATCCTGTGACTGTTCTTATAGGTATTAACTCTTCTTTGTCATTAAACACCACGGTCAATCCACCTTTCTTAGGAACGACCTGCACAGGGCTTACCCAAGGAAATAGGATAGATAATACCTGCATTTAGAAGTTTAATTACCTCGGCTTTTACAACTTCTTTCATGTTGGGATTCAATCATCTCTGGGCTTGCACTGATGGTTTGAATTCGTCCTCTATTAAAATTTTGAGGGTGCAGAAAGAAGGATTAATTCCCTTGATATCTGAAATTTTCCAAGCTATAGCACGTTTGTGTTCTCTTAACACATAGAGTAGTTCCTCTTTCTCTGCAAAGCTTAAATCGGATACGATAATGACGGGTAAAGTTGATTCTTCCCTTAAAAAGGCATATTTTAAATGATCTGGCAGTTGTTTTAGTTCTAATTTAGGGGGTTCAATAATGGAAGGTTTCTGTCTCAATTCATCACTCATCTTTAAATTTTCATAACTTATGTGCCTAGTGATGATTTCATTAGAATCCAACTCTTTCCTTACTTCGTTAATTTCGGGGGTGGTTTCTTCTTTCCCCCTGCCTTGAACAAGACACAGTTCCAATGTGTCTGTGAAAGAAAGTTCTTGGAGATTATCTTGAACAAAATAGTCAATAATATCAACAAAATAACACAAATCATCTTGTTCTTTAGAGAATCTCATGGCATCATAAATTTTAAAGACAACTTCTTCCTCGCCAACTCTAAGTACTAATTTGCCATCCCCTACATCAATAACAGCTCTAGCAGTGGCTAAAAATGGTCGTCCCAAAATTAAAGGTACTTCAATATCCTCATCCATGTCAAGCACAACAAAATCAACAGGGAATATAAATTTATCTACCTTCACTAGCACATCTTCAATGATTCCCCTAGGATATTTAACAGATCTATCAGCTAATTGAATACTCATCCTAGTGGGCTTGGGTTCTCCGAGATCTAGTTGTTTGAACATTTTGTGAGGCATGAAATTAATGCTAGCACCTAAATCAGCTAAAGCTTTATTAATAAGTAAACCACCAATTAGACAAGGGATAGTAAAACTCCCTGGATCTTTCAGTTTTGCTGGCAGTTTATTTTGGAGAATAGCTGAGCATTCCTCGTTGAGTTCTACTGTGGCCAATTCTTCCAACTTCCTTTTATTTGTCAGAAGTTCTTTAAGGAACTTGCATACTTTGACATCTGTGAAATTGCTTCAACAAAAGGTAAGTTAATGTGTAATTGTTTAAAAAGTTCAAGGAACTTACCAAATTGAGCATCTGTATGGTCTTTCTTCAATTTTGCCAGATATGGGATGCACGGTTTGTATTCCTTGAGTGGCGGTGGAGTGTTATCCTCGGGTTTCGCTGCCTTTTCTTCTGAAGGTTTTGAGATAGTCTTCTTTTCGGGTTCAGCTAGGACCTTTCCATCTCTTAAAGTAATCACTTTGACATGTTCTCTGGGATTTGGCTCAGTGTTACTTGGTAATCCTCCTTGTGGTCTTTCTGAAATTAATTTTGCAAGTTGACCAATTTGGTTTTCAAGCCCTTGAATTGACGCTTACTGATTTTTCAGTACCGTTTCAGTGATTTGAAAATGGGTTTCTGATGCGGCCTCAATTTGGTAAACATCTCTTTAAGATTCGGCTTCTTCTCATGTTGCGGTGGTGGTTGCTGAAATCTTGGAGGAGGTTGTTGTCTGATTTCCTTGTCCTCCCCATGAAAAATTTTGGTGATTTCTCCAACCTGCATTATAAGTATTACTATAAGGGTTATTTTGAGATCTAGAATTATTACCCATATAGTTGGCTTGTTCTGTTTCCATGCTGTGTCCATAAGATGTGAAATCTGGATTAAACGTGTTTCCTTGAGTCGCGTCACATTGCATCACTGGTTGTGCCTGCGTAGAACTAACTAAATTATCAAACTTTTTTTTTAAAGCTCTACTTGGTTAGTAAGCGTGGCGACAGCATCAATATTATAAACTCCTGCAGCTTTTGTTGGCTTTGTCCTCATGACTTGCCACTGATAATTATTCAATGACATCTCTTCAATAAATTCATAAGCTGCTTCAGGTGTTTTATTATTGATCGTCCCTCCTGCGGCTACATCGATCATTTGTCTGGTTGACGGGTTTAAACCGTTGTGGAAGGTTTAAACTTGTAGCCACAAAGGTAGACCATGATGAGGGCACCTTCTCAAAAGATCTTTGTATCTCTCCCATGCATCGTATAGTGTTTCTAAATCCACCTGCACAAAGGAAGAAATATCGTTTCGTAATTTGGCTGTTTTAGCTGGAGGAAAATATTTTAGTAGAAATTTTTCGGTCATCTGCTCCCATGTGGTAATTGAGCCTTGTGGTAAAGAATTTAACCACTGTTTGGCTTTATTTCTCAAAGAGAATGGAAATAGCCTCAATCGAATGGCATCATCAGAAACGCCATTTATTTTGAAGGTATCACATAGTTCCAAGAAATTGGCTATGTGTGAGTTTGGATCTTCGTCTTGTAATCCATCAAACTGCACCAATTGCTGTATCATCTGAATAGTGTTAGGCTTTAACTCAAAATTATTAGCAGTAATAGTAGGTCTAAGAATGCTAGTTTGGGTACCAGCCAAACTAGGTTTAGCATAATCATACATAGTGCGAGGAGCTTCTTCTTGATTTGCTAGTGGCGCGACTATTGCGGGAGGTGGTGGAACGTTTTGATTTGCTTCCATCTCTTCTGTAGGTTCTAGCTCTTGATCAGATTCTTGTTCAGGATAATGTAGACTGCGTCTAATCTCTCTGCGATTTCTATGAACTGTCGCTTCTAGATCTTCGTCAAAAAGTAGTGCCCCTGTTGGGTTGTTTCTAGTCATAAAGTAAAAATACCTGAAAAGAAAAAAGCAAAGAAAAACTCAAAAATTTAAAAGAAAATAAATAAATAAAAACTAAAAATAAAAATAAAAGAAAAATAAATAAATATATATATATAGTTTTGGCTAAAGTAATAGAAATCGAGCTTTCGTAATATTTTAGTTCCCCGGCAACGGCGCCAAAAACTTGATATGTGTGATATGAAGTAATAAAATTTATAAAGAACTTGATCACACCAAAACCAACTAATATCACGACGTTGAGGCAAGCGCACCTGTCGAACAGTAGTATAGCTTAGTGGCAAGACCGAGTTATCGTACCCAAGGGAACCAAAAGTAATAGTACTTACTTCCTTTCTATTATCTAACCTAAAAATAAAATAGGGTTGTTTAAACTAATTCTAAAACTAACTAAGAAAGTTTAAAGAGTGAATTGGGAAAACTTTTAGGGAAAAGCTGATTGATATGGGCAATACTCAAGGGAGAATCCACCTAGACTTCACTTGTTATTATTTTCTTAAACTATATGATTTCTTTACTTGACTTGATCCGTAGAGATCCCTAACTTATGCTAAACCCTCCGTCGAGGCATAGAGCAACTAGGCCTAAGTTGTTAATTAAAGTTCCCTTATTAATTAACTCCCTAGGTTGCATTAATTCGATCTATGGCTCCCCATATTAGGTTTGACCCTAATCCGGCAGATTTATGTCGCCCTATGTCTAGGGTTGCATGCAACTCCTCTTAATTATGGTAGATCTACTCTTATCACAGGGACTTTTGCTCCTCTACTCTAAGCACATCTAATTCTTGAAGTAATGCCTAGGATTATTAAATCAAGAATGAAGAACGCATAATTAAGAACAATTCAAGTATTTATCAAATAAATAAAGAATAAATAACAAGATCTGTCTTAGGTTTCATCCCCCTCAAGTATTTGAGAGGTTTAATTCATGATAAAGAAAAGAAACATCACAGAATATATAAAATAATAAAACATAAAAGAAACCAAAAACCCCTGAAGGAATTTAGGGAGATCCTCTATGTTGCTACAGAATTCCAACTTCTGAGATGAATCAATCGGCTTTCTCCTTTGGAGTAATCCCTTGCTTCTATTCGTATCTAAAAAGTATATCCAAGTCGTCCTCTCATGGGGTCTTTATATAGAGCTTTTAGGGGGCCTTTCTTAGCCTCTAAGCATCCCAATTTGAGTGAAATTTCCCTTCCTCACGACTAGAACACGCCCGTGTGCCACGCCAGTGTGCCATGCTCGTGTGACTTCGACAGAGGCCGTGTGATTTTCTCGGTGGAGGCACGGCCGTGTGGCCTGGCCGTGCTTATCGGGGCTTTGACTATGTGATCTTCATGTGGCACGGCCGTGTGGCATGTCTTGGGCCGTGTTGTTCGCACATTTTGGCTCATTTTTGACCGTTTTTAGCCTGTTTTTCGTTCTTTTCTCTTCCCTATGCTCTCCTGAGTATAAGATATGAAAAAGGAAGATTAAGAGCATCGATTCGTACAAAATTGATCATAATTCATCCAAAATATAGGCTAAACATGGGGTAAAAATATGTATAATTTAACGTTTATCAGTGCGCTTGCCTTTTATCATGATAATGGTTAGTTTCTAGGTACTATCAATTTTGTTACTTAATCATAATCATGAAATCAATATGTTCTCGAACCCTAAGGTATTGAAGAACTATGACGATATGTACACACATAGCGCTGAATCTCCCACCTATTGAAACAAACCTTATGGCATGCCAATTATACTCATGACTCTATTTGACAATGTTAATAGGGCAAATATCATTACTATTAGTTGTATTTCATCAACAAGCATATGTTCATGTATTCAACCCACCAAATAATCACAAATCACATAATCAAGTATATAAGTACCTTTTGAATATATCCCAGTGTTGGATTACCATTTCCAGACATTTAATGAATCAAACATATGCATATATTTATCTAACAAACTTGAATTATGAGAGCAAAAACTAGATTAGCTATTTGTTGACAACTTTGCCTTTTCCTTTACCTTTCGACATCCTAACGATATGTTTATGTAACACCCCTTATCCGTATCTGACATTGGGATAGGATACGATGCGTTACCTTACAAAATCACATGCAACCGTTCAACTTTAACTCAGTGAAATGCGCCCCAGTTAAAAAACTTTTTCAAACATTGTCCTATGGACCTTCATATGGGCCTATGGGGCTTAAATCAAGGTTTGGAAACAACTTGAGACCATTTCGGGCACTTAGGAAACTTTTAAGAAAATTTACTAAAAATAGGGCACACGCCCGTGTGGAGGGGCAACATGCCCATGTGGCCTCTAGACATGGCCGTGCTGTTAGCCTGTATGGTTCACATGGCCTAAGCACCTAGGGACACGCTCATGCCCCTCATCCGTGTGGATTTATTTTATAACATTGAACCTACAGGGGTTTTCACACGGCCTGACACACACTCGTGTGCTCAGCCCGTGTCCCTCAAATGGTTATGACACGCCCGTGTCGTGGCCCCTGAGCAAAAACCTTGACATTCTTGTTTCTGACATCATTACTCACACGGCCGTGGCACATGCTCGTGTGCTAGCCATATCCTCCACACGGTTGAGACACACGGTCGTGTCTCATGCCCATATGGTACACTAATAGGCATTTAATTTATCAACCTAAGGTGTCGGGGACACATGGCCTAGTCACACGTCTATGGGTGGACCGTGTGTCGCACACGGCCTAAACACACGCCCGTGTATCTACCCGTATGGACAAAAATAGGCTATTTACCAGGCCTCTTTGCCACCCTGAAATAAGAACAAACACATCCAAGCATACCAAAACTCTAATACTCATCCAATGGCCATAATTTGGCATCCCTATAACTTATTAAAACAACCAACCATACATTCAATCTATTACTCATAACACAATCAATTGCTCATGCTAAATTCTTATTCTAGTAAACACTATCATTTGCGTTTGGTAACCAAATGGTAAATATTAGCCAATAACTTCGGCCTTATACAAAACGAAGTATTTCAAATTCAAGCCAACACATTTGGCTCCTAAAATAATATGACACTTAACAAACATAAAGTCTTATACATGCCATATTCTCAAAACGCTAAAACCAACTATACCAAGTGCTTTGGATGATAGTGTGAGCGGAGTCTCTGATGTCTGATGATCCACAAACTAGCTATAGGCGGCATTATAAGAAAATGGAAAGGAAAAGGATAAGCATAAAGCTTAGTAAGTTGAATGCAAACATTATCAACAATTTACCATGTTCATAACATACCAACATCCACTCATAAACATGACTTACTCATCATCATTGTTTTAATAATTGTATAACATAAAATCGAGCTCATTTTACATACATGCTATACATGTACTTGTACCACTCACAATAAAGTCGTCATTTCTTTTTAATTATTCAAGCTGTAAATTTTTCCCATGGAACTCAATGGAATAGAAGAGGATACTCGATAGCCTCAAATGTAGGTTAAGCGCCAATGCCATGTCCCAAACGTCGTCTTACACTGGCTCACATGTCAAGGCCGATGCCATGTCCCAGACATGGCTTACACTAGCCCTCCTCTCATCTCTGATGCCATGTCCTAGACATGGTCTTACACGGGCATGCATCTCGAGCCGATGCCATGTCCAGACATGGTCTTACACTGACTCTCTCGTACCGAAGCCCATGCCATGTCCTAGACATGGTCTTAAACTGACTCTCCTCTGTCCGTGCCGCTGCCATGTCCCAGACATGGTCTTACACTAGCTCATCCATCTCAGTGTTGATGTCATGTCCCAAACATGGTCTTACACTAGCTCTCGTATAGCCCTAGTCTCACAGCCCAATTATCCAATCGATTCTTACAGTTCCATCAGGAAAATTATCATCTCAACCTCATCATATTAATTCAAAAGAATAATCAACAATATATGCATTATCAAAATCAATGTATAAACATAAAATAAAGTTGTAATATTTACACCCAACTTACATCAGTATACAAAATGTGGTAACTCGATCGACCTCAATCTACGAGCTTGGCCTTTCCCTGGTCTAAGTTCGAGTCTCGTATTTCTTGATCTATAATGACAAAATTTCACTAATTTACTCACTATATTAATCTAAACAATTCAAGAATCATAATTTGGCAAAATGACCATTTTGACCCTATACCTTGGCAAAATGACCATTTTACCCCTAGGCTCGGCAATTGATTTTTATCAAATTCCCTTATTAACCAAGCCAAACCAAACTCTTTTTACTCTTATGACTACCCCAAATTCTCATTATTTCACACAATTACTCTTTATTTTACGACTTCCATAACTAGGTCTAATCTAAGTGTTTTCATGCAAACTTTGTCACAAAAGTTATTCATTTAACAACCTACATTCATTTTCCTTCATAAAATTCTAGTAAAAAATACTTGTACACTCATGGTGAATCTCTAAAATTTCAACCATTTTGCACAATAGAGCCCTCAATAGGTAGCTCATGCCACAAAGGTCTCCAAAATACAAAAATATTCAAGAGAAGCCTTAGGAATCATGCAAAAATATTCAAGAGAAGCCTTAGGAATCACTTACTTGCAAGGATGAATGATGGCTGAAATTTTGGAAGCTTTCAAAACCTTATTTTTTTGGTATATTTGGGCAAGAAGAAGAAGAAATCGAAGAAAATAATGTTTTTGTTTATTTTATTGTTTCCTAGTCAAAATTGGTCACTAACAACACCTAATTTTGACTCAATTTTGTTTCTTTGTCTCCTTTACTTCACATGGCCGGCCAACCTTAATTTTGAAGGCCTAATTGCCCTTTAAAACCCAAAATTTTAGTTCTCTAGCTATTTAACTCACTTTACTAACAAATCACAACTTTTACCTTTTATGCGATTTAGTCATTTTCGCAATTAAGCCTTCAATCGCGTAAATTAATTTACCAAAATTTTCATGCACCCTTATAAACATGCTATAACACAAATAATAATTATAAAATAATTTTCTCAAACCTCGGTTAGTGATTCTAAAATCACTATTCCGACTAGGCCTAATTTCGGGCCGTTACAATTTAGCTACATACGATAAATTCAGATACAAAAAATCCATTAGTTAAATAATTCAGATATAGAAATATGATAAACAAGAATGAATGTGTGTTATTCGATTTAGTCCTAAAACATCTAATATCTGAAACACTCAGTTCTTACAATTTACCCGATCAAATTTCAATCTGACTTAATAAATATAGTACAAAGATCTCCAATAGTCATTATTTATTCTTAAATCTTATATATATTTTTATCATTTCCATCACCTAGCTTAACATCATTCAGGTATGCATTAGAACTTTTAATCTCAAATTTCCTAAGATTTCCATAAATGAAAAATTACATGAAATCTCACTAATTCATCTAGTTGAACCAATTGGTCCTGAGAACCTATATTTTATAATGGAAATTCTATTGAAAGATACAAAGAAAGAACTTACAATTTTCTTTGATGTAAGTTCGACAATGAAGAAACTTGAGAGAAAATTTATTCTCTCTTGTAGTTTTCTTAGCCGAAATTAGAATAAAGAGAATTATCTTCTCATTCTTTTCACTATTTCATCCATTTATGCTTAGATTAGTGTAAGGATTATGAGTCATTAATGTAACTTAATTACTTAATGAAAGATCATCACATGAAACATTAATTATAATAATAATGATGTATGTGTTATAAAATAAATACATAGAGAGTAAAGAACAAATAGAATGGGAGAGAAAAGAGAGCGTATTTTATTGATCAATTGTAATATTTACAAAACTTCTGCAAAGTCTTTATTTATAGGCATAAAAAGTATAAATGAAGTAGAGATATACTTCTAATCACTATTAGAATTTAAAGTACATCAAAACTTATCTTGATTTTGATGGACATCCACTTAATAAGATATTCAAAACACTCCCATTGGATGTCCATTGGTAGATAATGTGCCTCGTTAAAACCTTACTAAGATAAAAACCCTGTGGGAAAGAAAATCCTAGTGAACGAAAAAGAGTACACATATTTATAATACAGAAAAACCCAATGGGACAAAACCTTGATTAAGGGAAAAATAGTACATCACATATTTACTCCCTCTCATGAAAACATCACATACTTTCTCATATTCTACATATTCAATCTTGAATACTAGTTTTTCAAATGACTATTTGAATGTATTTGCTAAGCATTTATATCACCATTCTTTTGAAAGTCATGAGTGAGGTAAAATTTAGAGGGAATGCATTTTGATCTCTTTAAGGGTTTCAACAATAATTGTAATGCTCCAAAATTCATATTTTTTTTACTGGGGAATTAGGACACAAATATTTGTCTGCTTCAGTGGTTATGTGTTCTGGGTGTGTGTGAGAGGTCTCAAGTTCAAGCTTTGACTTGGGCAAATTTTGGTATTTTTATGAATAAAACCCTATCTCTAGTTAGTAGGCTTTAAATTAAGTGTTGGTAGAATTATATCAGAATGGACCTGCTGGTTTGGTGGTTAGGTTGAGTGCTACTATGATGGTGGTCTTGAGTTCGAATCGTTGCATGTACAAAGGGGATAATTTTTGCTATTGGTTTCGGCAAGAGTTTGAATTATTTTGGAACCTGAGTAGTGGGAAAGTGCTGAGAGTTTTGAGGAGATTTCTAGCGGAAGTGATCAGAATTTTTGCCTAATCTGATTTCGTTTCTCAAAATTTGACTTTTCACCATTGTTCTTTAGTTTTGCTGCCATTTTTTTCTTCCCAAATTCCCATTGCTGCTGAAATTTTTCTTCTTTTTTCCTATATGAAATCGTTCCCTTTTTACTGCTAAGTCTTTTTTTCCTACATGAAATCGTTCCCATTGAATCATTCCTAATCGGGTCGATTGGTTTAGGAGCTAATCAAAGGGCTACAGATTTTTTATTGACATTTTAAGTGTACTAAACCTCGATTAATTGACTGAAGGTAATGTTTTTGTAAGTTTGGCGATTAGTCATCTTGTGCGTTTTCGTTAAAGTTAGCGATAAGTAACTTAAGTGGTGTGTTAATGGTCAATAATAGGTTTTGGAGTGCTTGTGGTTGCTTTAGCTTCGAATCAATACCAGGTGTATACCCGAAACGTAGAAAATAAAGCTCGGTGATAAGCCGAAAAAGTATTTTGTCAACACCACACAGGCGTGTAGTCGCCCGCGTGGTTGGTCGTGTGACAGAACACGGGCGTATGATTGACAAGGCTAGGCTGTGCATGAGGGGCACGATCGTGTGATGGCAAGAAGAGGCTGTGTGCGACACACGGGCTCAACCAATTGGGCCATGTAGGCCACACGGGCATGTGGGCCCACGCAGGTAAACCACGCGGGCGTGTGGGATTCTGGGCCAGGCCGTGTGATCCACATGACCAAGGCCAATTTGGGCCGTGTGGGCCCACACGGGTAGGCCACACAGGCATGAAAGCCTATTTTTCTAAAAAATTCTGTAAGGTTGTACGGGTCGCCCAAGTCGACTATGGACCTACTGTAGGGTCGGTAAGCATTACTTAGACCCTTAAACATATGATCTGCTTGTATGATATATGTACTGAGCCTGATAATACTGAGTATGTATACTGAACTGATTGTTTGTACTGATTGTTGCATATTAGCATGCCATTCATTGTATGTTGCATTGCATCAGGGTTGGGTTGATGATATATGGAGGAAGTGTTCTGAACGGCTTACAAGCCTGATATCTGGTAGCTCAGCTATACTATTCTGTTTATGTGCCGCAGTTTGGTATAGCATGGTGTGTAGGGATGGGTGGGTTGATTTAATCCCCACCTGATGTGTTGAGTTGGACAGAGATGGTGAGTAGAGGCTAGTGGGTAGGACTCTGTTTTTCTGCTCTGTATTTCTGTATCTGATATGGGCCAAGGCCCTAGTGTATTTCTGAGACTGTATCTGATATGGGCTAAGGCCTAGTGTATTTCTGAGGTTGTATCAGAATGGTCTAAGGCCCAAACTGATCCTACGATGGGCTCCAGCCCAGACAGTAATTGATTACTCTCTGATGTGTGTCTATATGTATGTTTTTCTATGGGGATTACTCAGTGAGTTTGCGAAAACTCACCCTTTTCTGTTAATCTGTATAGGTAATCCCCAAACTTGACGGTTCAGCGCAATGGAAGACTCGACGGTGTCCACACGATTTCTTTTATACTGACTACTACTTGTTTATGGTTTAAATTTTCATTTGGGGAGAACTTGATGTAATTATGGCCTCTACAGATTTTTACTTAAATTTGGGTTTATACTGCTTTATGGTTTATACCTATTAGTAGTAGGAAAACTTGGGTTTTCAAAAGAAATAGATGTTTTTATAAAAATACTCTCGACTATGTGAATTGTTTTAAAAGCTTCCGCATTGAATAACGGTTTGAAAATGATCGACTAAATAAATGACATGATTTTAAGATTAATAAAAGGTAAATGAAACATTTTAAATGGGAAAAAGGTTTTAGGGACATTACAGTTTCAAAAGCACTACCGTGTGACACTGCTAGATTCAGCCATAGCATTTGGGCTAGGTTTGGGGGTGTTACAATAATCATAGCAAACTTTAATCATGATTCTTCTATAAAAATACAAATAGATATTTTGAATCATTTTATAATCCTCCTTCAACTACTATTTACCATATATATTCAAATTTTTTCAATTCATATAAATGAACAATTTCCCAAAAATTTCAATATGCTTTTAACATCTTAAATTCTTCAAAGATTTTAATGTAAACTTTACTATATAGTGGTTCATAAAAGGTTGTAATAACAACCATTAAGTGCAAGTTAAATCTTTTATGAATGACCAAAATAATATATCTAAAGGTTATTACATCCACCACAAAATAATATTATATCTTTTTATAATCAACGCTAAAACTTAGCGAAAAAATTCATATTTTTATTTCGCTTTTGCAAAACTACTTCATTTGCATCCTCACTGGCTTTTTACCTTTACATATTTGGACTACTGGTCCAAAAACTCCATGAATTTAATTGTACTTGAGTTACGTCTTTCTTTTTTGATTAATTTATTCCATATCTATATTTCTCAATAGATTTATTCAAGATTCTCCTTTTATTTCATTATTTCAATAATAATATTTCATGCAAAATCATTGTCGACCACTTTTATTATCTGGTTCCACATTTTCTCGAATTGACATAACTTATCGAGATCTCTTATTTTTATTATTTTAATCTTCAGTTTCAGGTACTTGAACCTCTTCTGGGGTTTTAGTTATGTCTTGGGTCTCTTCTAGAGCACCCACCTCCACTATATGATCATTTAGATTTATTATTTTCTTTTATGAGAATTTTCATATTTGGAACTTGTAATGAGTTATATTTGTTGAACTTCTGGATCAAATTACTCTCCCCCTAATATCGAGAAAACTATTGAATCAAATTAGTAATCACAAATCATGCCATAATTGAATCTTTAATACATTTAAAACATATAATAATACAAGGAGACTCATAATTAATATATATTCCCAACTTTCTTTGAGGATTCACTCATCTTTGTGCGTTGTGATCAAGCAATTGGAACATATATGCACATATAAAAATTTAAAGATGAGGAATATTTAACTCTTGACTAAAAACCAATTGTAATGCGGAGTATTTATAACTTATGGGCTTGATGTGTACAATACGTAAATCAACATAAGCTCATGTTGAAATAGGAAGTTTAGTTCTCATAAGTAATGGTTTAGATATTAATCAGAAGTGTTCAATCAATAATTTCTCTAAATCATTATGCACATAAATAAAAAAATTTTACAGAAGTTTTCAAACTCAAATAATTAAAGATTGAGATATATGCTCATCAGTATTAGCAAGATGAATTGTTTTAATTTCATGATTTAAAATTAATTATTTAAACAAGCAATCTTGCTAACGACAAGTTGCAAGTTGGTAACACATATGTGATTATTTTGTAGATGCATCTACCAAAATCATATAATATCAAAACCATCTACATGGTAGATGAATAGACCCATATTCATTTTAGAAATGCAAGACATTAAATCTCAACTTTAGCTAGTGAGTTTCTAACAATCAATTTTCATTGAAAACAAGTAACAAATGAGAATTCATTAAATTAAAAAATCTTCTGGTTCTTTAATGAATGTCCATATGAATTCTCAATTAATTTCGCATCATATATTTTCCAAGATGGTCTAATTGGTCATGCCAAGTAGTAAATATATTGGTATCAGTAAACTTCTGGTTTACTTTAACATGCATTTCAATTGTACTAATAATTTCAATATAAATTGTGAAAAATTGATAATCTTACAGTTATTTCTTTTACTTTGTATCGACATATAAGTACTATTGTGACATTTACTACAGGAAATATCTAAATCAATGTGAAGTCTATAATGTCACTAATTCAACAAAATAAATATAATTTCCAAACCATTATATGCAATATTCGCTTCAGGGAATATGCCAAAATCCATTTTTTTTCTACATTGAGTCTTGACGATTTTCTTAAGAAATAAGCAAATTAAACTCCAGATAGACTTTGAATCCAATCAAAATCTATTAATAGCAACATTTGAGAGCAGATCTTATTTTCAAGGTGTACAATAGGTACATAACCAATGACTTTTCATACATAAGTTTTCTCTCTTGCAAGTTTTCATCAGTAATTTTTTCACGCAATTTTAATTGAGAACTTATTCTGAATACTGTATAGTTATACTATATGTAAAAAAAAATTGTAACTTTAGGTGCATCCAACCATAACGAGCTTTAGTATGCTTTCATAAGAACATACTACATGTAACTCATAGAATTTTATGATGTTCTAATAAATTATTTGTACTTTATAATTCAATCTAAAAGGTATAATACAATCATTCATCAATAACAAAAAAAAAAAAAAATCTCTTTAAAGGGGACCAATATCACAAAAACTTATATTTTGTGTCGACAATTAATAAATATTTCAACAACCATTTAAAAATAATATATTATAAAGTTTTATTAGTAAACCTTATGAACCCATCAATATTCAATAGTATAACTTAATAATTTGATCAGACTTAAAACAAACAAATAATAATACTCATACCTCAAAAAAATTTTGAAACTCCTTACCAATTTAAATAGTGCTCTATAAATCCAAAATCCATACTTAGATCAAAATTTTTTTTCTAACCATCCAAAGCAACGGATTGCAGTGTCCATCTTGGTGTTGAGCCTCTTAGTGTATACTCAAACCTTCCATTCGAAGTAGTACTCTTTTACCAACTTTAATAAGAAGTAAAAAAAAGTTAATTAAAATAATGTCAAATCAATTTAACTTAATTGAAAATTAATAGCTTCCTTCAAATAGTTGAAAATAGAAGTAGGTAAAAGGCAGCAAGTAATGGAGAATCTGAGAAGTAAGCACTCAATTCGAATAGCAACCAACAGTAATAAATAGCCATTTGAAGAAACAAAGGAGCCAACAGAACAGAAAAATAAGAGTAATTTTAATGGTCAGAGGTTGAATTTTGATATTATGGATGAGGCTTAATGGTTCATAAAGTTGCCACTGATTTAATCCACAACTAAGATAATTAAAAGAGAATCGTGCTGATATCGCGTTATAAAATAAATAAATAAAGAGTAAAGAACAAAGAGAATGAGAGAGCAAAGAGAAAGTGTATTTTTTTGATCAATTGGAATATTTACAAAGTTTTTCCAAAGTCTCTATTTATAGGCATAAGAAGTATAAATGAAGTAGAGATCTACTTCTAATCACTATTAGGATTTAAAGTACATTAAAACTTATCTTGACCTTGATGGATACCCACTTAAGAAGATATTCATAAAAATATACATTTAATCATTTTATTCCCCCATCTCATTTTTATTTTGGTTTAATTATTCTATGGCCTTTAGTTTAATTTCTAACTAGGTCATTGTTCATTTCTTAATTTAAAATTTAATAGCAATTATACTTTTACTATTTAATCCCTGTACTATTTTTATCAACCAATTTAATTTAATAATACTTGATAATTCAACCTTCTTGATCCGTACTTAACTCATCATTATTCTATTTTAATTATTTATTAACTTAACCCAATTAATTTAGTTTTGAAACTAAATTTATGACACTGTTGAAAAGCAAATTATTACAAACACGCATCTCAATTATTTCTCAATAGATTATGTTTTATTTTTATAGATCATAATCACATATCATTGCATAGACAAAACATATAGTATTTCAAGTCACTTTCACTTTTTCATTTATCAATGTTTTTAACCCCTATTAACATATTGTAAACACTAGAATGAATATTTAGATCTATATGTTAAAATAAGTCCACAACCCTCTAAGAATTGGGACTTTCCACAACCCTTTTAAAGTTGAGGCTACTCTCAACCCTCTAAGAATTGGAGCTAAAACAAAGTCACTAATATCTAAGACCCTATAGCATGCCAATTATACTCAAACTATGTTTAATATCATTTCATGGGACAATATCATTTTTAATTATCATTATAGCATATATCAATGTTCATCTCCACAATATCATCATTGTATCATATATTCAAATTCAAATATATATATGACACATTATCATGGCATCATACTTTTGATCACACTTAATTATAGGTTCAATTCATACTAATCATTTAAAAACATATATTATCAATTATCATTATAATATCATAATTTATAACACAGTTTCATACAAAGACAATACCATATCAATCATCTTAAGATTTCAAGTATCTATTCATTTACTTTGGCATTTATTTCATACTTAATTATATCAACTAGCTATCCAACAAAATAAGTAATTAAAAGTGAATTATAGTAGCACAAATTGCAATATCTATTCGACATTCATTTTCTCTTTTCCTTTTGCTTTTTACATTCCAATATCTTCGTTAACTACGTACGATAATACAATCATAAAATCAAAATCAGTTCATAATCAATTACGAGAATTATTAACAATCAAATATGAATGCTCTTTATTCTATTAGGTCCCTTAAAATCCTAATATTTGGAAATCCTAAAATTCATTATCTACCCTATCGAATCTAAATCTGACTTCCTAGTTACATTCTAGAGATCTTAAGCTATCAAGATAACACATTTTCTTTCAAAGTTCTAATCCCTTTTCTCTCTCTCTATACCTAGTATTCATCATGGTTCCGCATCAAAACTTTATTGATTTAAGATTCTAACAAGTGGTTTTCTAATATCAACCATCTTTTAACCAAATTTCCAAAAACAAAAACACCTTACTAATTCTTATTGTAGGCCACAACAATTGGTTTAACATTCTTTTCTTTCTTTTGTTTCACGTAATATACGGGATAAACCCGATTAAACAATGAACAAAGTGAAGAAAATAAGAATCGAAAAGATCGAATACAAAAATTTTACGTGTAAAAACTCTTCAAAAGAGGATAAAAACCCATGAGCAAAATGATATTTTACTATAATAAAGGAAAGTAAAAAAGAGATTTTACTATAATAAAGATCGAGAGAATTAAAAGAAAACTCAAAGCCCGAAAAGAACCATTCGAAACAAAGAACAAAATTCTCTCAATCTAAATTTTTTTTGTATAAAACCTAGAGTAACTAAGGTCTATTTATATGCTGAAATCCATAGCATATATGACTTCAACAACTCTAGGTTAATTAGAGTTTAAGTGGGAAACTAAAAATAGAGTTTACCTAGGAGAAGAAAAGCCAAAATCAACTTTGGTCAAAATAAAAGGCATTCTCCCATAAATGTAACACCCCTAACCTGTATCCATCGCCAGAATAGGGTTACGAAGAATCACTGACAATTACAATTCAAACGAACATAATTTTCAACACATTTCAAATTATAGCAATAATCATTTTAAAAGCAATCCAAACCATACATATTGTTCCCTAAGTGGGCTCTCGATACTCTAAAAACACGTTAGAAGCAAGTTGAGACTAAATAGGAAGCTCAGAAAATTTTTCAAGAAATAAGGAAAATTTTCTAAACTACAGGGGTCACACAGCCAAGACACACGCCCGTATCTCAGGCTATGTGGGCATTTGAAATAGGGACACATGGCCATGTCACAGCCCGTGTCTGTACCTGTGTAACGTACTACCTTGGGTCACACGGCCAATCCACACGTCCGTGTGCCAGGCTATGTACCCTTCATAATAACCTCACACGCCCGTATGCCAAGCTGTATGCTAGATCGTGTAAGATCCTGACTTGCAACTCTTTCAGAAAACTACAGGGGACACACGGTCATGTCACCTGGCTGTGTGTCACACATGGCTGAGACACACTCCCATGTCTTTACCCGTATGGATGAAAATAGGCTATTTTACAAGTCATTGTTCTCACCCATTTTGGCATGCACCTACAACCAAAATTTCACATATATACAGGCTAATATAAGGCACCAAAATCATGCATATTCTAGCTAATCAATCATGGTATAAGGACATACAACCAAGATGCCCTTGGGAACCTCAAATGACAACATGTAATATGCATAATCATGTACTAAATTTGGGCAAAATATTCACTAACTTCTAAACATATTTTCATCAATACTTATTATTGAATTTCCTTACCAAAACATACCAAATGGTACAAATCATGCCATTTAACTACTAATATTAATATTCGTAAATGTCATTCACAACCAAATACTAATTTACCATTTTACTCAAACATGCTAAGCACTTATCAAAAACTAAGCATCATAACTACTTATAACCAAGCTAATTCACTTAGCGTACTTGATGTATTCAATCATCATCATTTGACACCAAAAGATTTATACAATTTCTTCATATATATGTTCCAAAAAGGTCTACCTAATTAAGCACACAAGTTTAACTATTTTTACTAAAAACAAGTATAGTAAATTACTTCCCATATTTACATCCATACAAAATATTCAAGTACTATAGACCCTTTCCTAATACATGCCACTTAAACCAACATTAAGAACCAAAATGACTACCGAGATGTTGATGATAGTGTTCTAGCTTCTGAGTCGATCCAATCAAAGTAACGTTTCCAAAAGTCCTACAAGAATAAATCAAACTAATAAGCATCAACAAGCTTAGTAAGTTCGATATAAATTTCCTTTAATAATTCACCAAAAACTATTCAAATAAATGCAACTTTCAGTACATCGGCACACAGCCTGCTAGGAACAAAGTCTAAATAACTAATGGCACAAAGCCTGCTAGATACTTAGCTCGAACAATCACCGGTACAAAGCCTACTAGGCACTTAGCCTGAATAATCACTAGCACAAAGCTTGCTAGGCACTTAGCCTAAACAATCAACGGCACAAATTCTGCTAGGCACTTAGCCTGAATAATCATCGGCACAAAGCCTGCTAGGCACTTAGCCCGAATGATCACCGTATTTCTATTTCACTAAGCATAACTCAATTAAATCCATAATTCAAACAATAATGAATAGTATGGAACATTCAATAAAATTTATAGTAACCATGTAACAAACTTACCTGGACTGAATAACAAAAATTGCGAAAGTTCAAGGACTACTCCACTAATTTTCCTTTTCCCCGGATATCTATGGATTCTTGATATGAAACAAAAATGAAGAAACCGACTAAGAGCTCCCTCCTATGGTGGTTTTGGCCAAATTTTGAAGAAGAATGCATTTGAAGCTTTAAAATTTCAATTTGTTTTGTTTTAATTTCATGTAATTTACAATTTTTCCATTCTAATTACTTTATTTTATTATTTTGCATTAACATGCCGTCCCACTATATTAATTTAGGCATAATTATTACCTAAGTCCTTCCTTCAATATTAATTAAACCATTTCATCACCAATTGCTTTAATTTGCAAGTTTTACACCTTTTTCAATTTAGCTATTTTTATTTAATTAACTACCTAATCGTTAATATTTCTAAATTAAATTTTAATACGACTCTAATGACTATAAATATTCTAAAAATAATATTTACAGGTCAACATGACAAAATTTTGTGGTCTCAAACCATTGTTTTGTCTCCACTAAAAATTGGACTGTTACAATAAATCTCCACCTTGACTCGTATTTAGACCAACTCCCTTGTTTAGCCCTGTTACGGGCTTAATTGATTCTTTGTCAGATCTTTACCAAGTCCAAGCAATGCTCAAACTTTGAAACTGGAAGGCTCTTTGTCAACCTATTGACTGGATTATGTTCTATGCCAATTTTAAGAATCTGAATATCCTCTTGATGATCTTTTCTCGAGCAAAATGATAATGAATGTATATGTACTTCGTTCTCTCATGATGCATTTGATCCTTGGTTAGATATATGACACTTTGGCTATTGCAATATACAATAGTTTCCCCTTTCTCACTTACCAATTAATTGAACAACCCCCTTAACCAAATTTCCTCTTTTATTGCTTTCGTAATTGCCATGTATTCTACTTTATTAGTCGAAAAAGCCACTGTAGCTTGAGTGACTCTTTCTAATTAATGACACAATTCCCAAAGTAAATAGGTAACCTATGAGATATCTTTTTTGATCTAAGTCTCCAAGATTTGCTATGTATCGGCTAACAACACTAACAACATGTGAAATATAAAAAAGAGTGCATATTATTGCATACATCAAGCTTCCAGCTATGCTTGAATAAAGTACTTTTGACATGTACCTTTCATCTTTTTCATTTTGTGGGGAATTTGAAATTGAAAGTTTAAAGTCTACAACTAAAAGAGTACTTACCAGTTTTGCATCTTACATCTCAAATCGCTCAAGGATCTTCTTGATACGTTTTTTTTTCGATAAAAACAATTTCTCAAAATGTCTATCTCTCAAAAGTTCCATCCCAAAATATTCTTTACTGTACCTAAATCCTTCAACTCAAACTTAAAGTTAAGCATGGTTTTAAGGTGATCAATTTTAGATGGATTTTTAGCCACAATTAACATATCATCAATTTAAAGCAACATGTATATTAAAGAAAAATCATCAAGACATCATAGATAAACATAACTATCATATTTACTTCGAGAAAAACTAATACTCAACATGAATGGGTCAAACTTCCTATACGATTGCCGAGGAGACTGCTTCAAACCGTACAGAGATTTTTGTAAGAAACAAACATGACTTTTTTGCCTTCAATTTTGAAGCCTTCTAGTTGTTGCATGTAGATGTCCTCCTTAAGGTCACCATGAAGGAAAGGAAGCTCTACATCTAACTACTCTAAGTCAAGATTATTTGATGCAAAAAGGGCCAAAAGCACCCGAATGGACGTACGTTTCACAATGGGAGAGAAAATATCATGAAAATCAACTCCCTCCACTTGACTATATCCCTTTGCAACTAGTCTTACCTTATACGTAGTATCGTTAAGACCCGAACCTTTCTTCTTTTTAAACTCCCATTTGCAACCAATGATTCTTTTACCGTTGGAAGGTTTAATTAGCCTCCAAGTCTCATTCTTTTGAAGGCTTGAATTGGAGGCTTGAACTGCCTCATAATAATATGTAGGATTCGTTGAATCAATACTCTTAGTAACACTTAAAGCATAAGCCACTAGGTTTCCTCTACAATATTTCTGTAGCAGTCATATTTTTTACATTTTACTATCATGAGTCTACTGATAATTAGTTAACTGAGATAATGAGGGTACTTGAGGGTCGCATGGAACCCCAAACAAAACTAAAACAACTTCCAACTTGTAAGAATCATAATTTTTTTATGTCGTTGCGACGTTGTGAAACTCTTCATCAGGACAAGACCTTTGTTTGTCACAACATTTTGACGTTAGACATTTGCTCATTCTGACGTCACCCATTGTTTTGGTTTTTGACTCCACTTTGCTCAAGACACTCCGATTTGTTGTGTCTTTAAAAGTAAAAGTCCCCTTTTCTGATTGAAATATGACATATTCATCAAAAGTAATATTTCTACTAACAATTATCTTATTAGATTTCAAACACCACAACTTAAACCCTTTTTGTACCAACATAGTATCCCAAAAGATGCACTTAACGACCCTTGGTTCAAGCTTTCCCTGCATAACTTTACCATAAGCAGGATAACCGAAAATTCTAATATTAGAATAATTGGGAAGATTACATAACTATATCCCCTCTGGAACTTTACCGTTCAGTGATCGATAAGGACATCGCTTTACCAAATAACTTACCAAGTTTGTGGCTTGAACCCAAAATTCCTTCCTTAAGCCTGTATTAGAAAGCATACATTGAGCCTTTTCCAGTAAGGTTTTGTTCATTCTTTCTACAACTCCATTCTATTGCAGAGTTCCAACAACAGTTTGATGTCTTTCAATTCCTTCCCGTTTGTAGAAATCATTAAACTCTATGAATAGAGCTCAATACCATAATCTATTCTCAATCACTTTATGGATTTTTTGATTTTTTTTCTAATAATGTCTTCCACTGTTTGAAGATTTTGAAGACTTCGCTTTTCTATTTTAAGAAATAAACCTAAAGTTTTCTAGACTAGTCATCAATAAAAGTTAGGAAATATTTATTACCTCATTTTAAGATGTTAGAGGATAGACCCATAAATTGGATTGAATGTAATCTAGAGTCCCTTTTATTCTGTGCACTACAAAATTGAAACTGACTTAGGTTTGTTTGCCGAGGATGCAATACTCGTAGAAACCTAACTTACCAACTTCAGTGTCTTTGAGAGGATTTATATTGCACAAGACTGTAATACCTTTGTCATTTCGTTTGGTTGAATCAAAATCGATGGAAAAGATATTTATGTGCCAAAGTTTGATAGAATCAAAATTGTTAGAGAAAGGGTCACTTCGTTTCATCATAATGTAAAGTTTATTCTCGTCACGACGTGGTGGTGATTTTGGCTTTTCTTTAGTAACCGTAATCACAGCAGTGATCATTGACCCTTATAGAATGTATGAGGTGCTTGTTTTTTTATCCTCTCATCACAATAAGAGCCCCGCAAGAAAATTTTAAGCCATTTGACTTAATGACTATCCTGTAGCCATTAGAATTCAAAATTTCCAATGAAATAAGATATTTCTTTAAATCTGGAACATACTTGAGATCTGACAGTGTCTGAATAATTATGTCATGCATCCTAACTTGTATTGTTCCAATTCTGAATATTTTACATGGAGAGTTATTCTCAATCAGCACAACTTCACCTTTAACTAAATGGTACATGGAGGACTAGTCCTTGTTGGGGCACATGTGATAGGAGTACCTTGAACCTAAGATCCATTCGGAAGTAAGATGAAAGCTTTCATTCGTTGACACCAACAAGAAATCATCACCTCTGTCTTCGACTATACTACATCAACAACTTTCACTTTCTGCTTATCTTTCTTACCGTTTTCAGCATCCCTTTTGATTTTATTTTGAAGTTTCCAACATTTTACCTTAACATGACCCACCTTTCTACAATACCCACAATATTTTTCATGATTTTTAGATTTGGACCTTGCTTTAGATGTAACACCTCTAACCCGTATCCGTTGCCAGATTAGGGTTATGAGGTATTACATATCAGAAGACAGATCAGGCTAGTCACTTAATATCAAACATGCATAAAAATATAATCTCTTTGACTAAACATTTATGATCATGCTTTTCTAAACATTTTATAAATTCCTAATCCAAAGTCACTTTACCAATTGAAACATTTCATAGTCATAGCCGAAATCATATATGTATATTTTGTATGTGTATTACACCTAACCATAATTCAAATTCCTATGCCAAACAAAACAGACCTACTTAATGAACTATGTACTTACACTTAATTAAACGAATATTTTATGAACCATTTGTATATCATGCGAAAATGATATTATTTATTTGGCAAATTCTTAAGGCTTTGACCGAATATAGAACTTCATTTATGCTTATGATACATGTAACGCCCTGATTTTTGGGATTTCTCGAGTTTAGTGTGATTTTGGAGAAATTGTGAAAATTGGGTGTTCTGATTGTTGAATTTGTGTTTGAGCATGTTAGTGGGCCTCTAGGAGGCCCAAACTCCGGTAAAATCTGATAAAAATAGGAAAGTATGTTTTTAGTGAAAGGAGGAACATGGTCAAGAAGGCTTTTAAGAAAAACTTAGTAGAAATTGTCATGAAAAGAGCTTTGGCAAAGTGGAAAGGGGGCGCCACTAAGCTCCTAAAAAAGTGGCGCCTATGGGGTGTATGAGGTCCATGGTTCGAGTCGCAAGGTAAGCTTCAGTGATTTCTATTTTTGTGTGCATGTGTCATAAGTGTTGGCATTCAAATGGGACTCTGTCATGAAGAGTTCAAACCACTTTGTTTTCTTTCTTCTTTTCTTATACTTCTTCCTTTCTTTCTTTTGCACCTTGAATCGGCTCTACCCTTTCATTCTCTCTTCAAGCCGATTCTATTCCATTGCAAATCCACCTAAGTCGAATCCATCTTCTTCTTTCTCTTTTCTTCAACCTCTATTGACAAAGCTTTTGACCGAAACCATCCTCTTGGTCGGTTGCATTTTAACCGAAACCAGCCACTCTTTCTTTTCTTGAATCTATCAAAAGTCGAACCCCCAGCCTTTCATCTCTTCTTTTTGCCGAATCACTCTACCTATCCTATTGCTAAAATGACAAGGACATTTTACTATAGATCTAAAAGCCAAGCATCCTAGATCCTTTTCTCTGCTGTCGTTTGGGGGTAGATCTACCATAGATCTTGTTTAGAGAGAGCGTAGAAGCGATATTCATCAAGTAAAGTCATCGGTAAGTGATCGAAACCTTGAGTACATTCGTTTATTAACATCTAAGGAGAAGCCAAAACCCCTAAGTCCTTAAGGGCTTTGTCGACTTGGTCTATGGATAACATAGTGTTGTATCTTGGTTCTTTTACATGTTAGTTAGTGAAACAGGAGAGCTATTGAGGAACTGAAGGCATCGATTCAACTGGATCTAGATCTAGGGCATCTGAGTCATCAAGGTGAGAACTTTATGGCCATTAAGGGTGTGGCCGAATATGGTAAGGGATCTTAGCATCGGTTTTCGTAGTTTTTTTGGCTAATCATTTGAATGATGGATTGTAGGATAAAGCACGTAGAGGATTTCATCGGTGAAATCGCAAAAAGGTGTGTGTATCGAACACCCCTCTATGGTTCAAATCGACAAAAGCCGAAAAGCTGAAATACCGAAGATCTGGCATTTCGAGGGCTTGTGAGCGTGCGAACGCTCTCAATTCGATAGGAGTATACTGGATTTGGAATCGTTAATGGTTGGTGAGTCGAGTGCATATTTTTGAGCACTTTGGTATATTGGGCCTTGGTGGGCCAAATGAGGGACCGATGGGCTTTTGGGCCCATTTGGGAAGAATAAGTTTTATGAGTATTCTGAAGACTGCAAAGTTAAAACTACTAAAATCAGTAACTGAAAACTAAATTTGGATTAAATGGGCTTAAGTGATCAATAGGCTATGTGGGGCCCATTAGGGGTTTTAGGGCCCAGTAGTTAAAACTGTTAAACACTGATATATTGACTGCTAAAATGGAAATAAAGACTGTTAGTGACTGTAACATGCTTAAGACTGATAATAATAGTGTAAATAACTGAAATACCCCTTAGGGTGAGAAATTACAGTTTTACCCCTAGGTGTGAAATGACTATGATATCCCTAGAGCTAAAATCGACTATACTTCTTAATCTGACTGTCACTGTTACTGTATGCCATGTCATATGTATATCTGTTGCATGGGTTGGGTTGATATTGGAGGAAGTGTGAATGGCACTGCCATGTTTTCTGAAAAGGGGCTATGCCTCGTACTGTTTTCTGAAAGGGGCTTTGCCTCGTTATTCTGTTTATCTGAGTAGCTATGCTGCGACTGTGGTGTGTAGGCTGGATGGGTTGAGTTATTCCCCACATGGTGTGTTGGCTGGTACGGGTGGTGTGTAGCGGTTGGGTGAGTCGAGTAGTCTCCCCACATGATATGGTCTTGCATTCATACTATTATTTTGTACTATTCTGTTCTGGGCCTATGGGCCATACTGCTTTCTGAATAGGGCTACAGCCCAGTTTACTGTTATCTGAATAGGGCTTCGGCCTAGTTTCTGACTAAACTGGATAGGGCTTAGGCCCAATGGGCTCGAGCCAATTTGGGCTTTGGATGGGCTTTTGCACGCACTGAGTTTTCCGAACTCACCCTTTTTCCTTCCATCCTTGCAGGTGTGCCCTAGTTCGTGACTTAGAGCTGGAAAGGATTTAGAGTGGCCACGAGGACTGAACTTGGTTGAAAACTTGCTTTATTATTTCACATTTTTTTAATTACTCGTTTTACTTTTATTTTTGGGGTTTGTAATAAGGCCACTTTAACTATTTTATTTGGGTTTATTACTTTACTTAGTGATAAACGCTAAATTATACATATTTTTACCATGTTTAGCCTATATTTTGGATAGATTCTTATCAATTTTGTGAGAATTGGTGCTCTTAATCCTTCCTTTTTATATCTTATACTCAGGAAAGCATAGGGAAGAAGAAAGAACGGAAAACGGGCCAAAATCGATGAAAAATAGGCCAAAATGTGCGAACAACACGGGCAAAGAAGTGCCACATGGCCGTGCCACATGAAGATCACACGGTCAAGCCCACGACAAGCACAGCCAGGTCACATGGCCGTGCCTCTACCGATAAAAGCACACAGCCTCTGTCGAAGTCACACGGGCGTGGCACACGCTGTGTTCTAGTCGTGAGGAAGGGGAATTTCACTCGAATTGGGATGCTTAGAGGCTAAGAAAGGCTCCCCATAAGCTCTCTATATAAAGGCCTCATGAGGCGTAAGCACCATATGTTTTTAGATATCTTTCTTCTCGTTTTTCTGCCACACTGAGGGTAGAAGCAAGGGATTACTCCAAGGGAGAAAGCCGATTAATTCATCTCAGAAGCCGAAATTCTGCAGCAACATAGAGGATCTCCCTAAATTCCTTCAGGGGTTTTTGGTTTCTTTTATGTTTTGTTATTTTATATCTTCTGAGATGTTTTCTTTTTTTTATTATGAACTAAACCCCTCAAATACTTGAGGGGGATGAAACCTAAGACAGATCTTGTTATTTATTCTTGATTTATTTGATTAATACTTGAATTGTTCTTAATTATGCGTTCTTCATTCTTGATTTAATAATCCTAGGTATTATTTCAAGAATTAGATGTGCTTAGAGCAGAGGAGCAAAAGTCCCTGTGATAAGAGTAGATCTACCATAATTAAGCGGAGTTGCATGCAACCCTAGACATAGGGCGACATAAATCTGCCGGATTAGGGTCAAACCTAATATGGGGAACCATAGATCAAATTAATGCAACCTAGGGAGTTAATTAATAAAGGAACTTTAATTAACAACTTAGGCATAGTTGCTCTACGCCTCGACGGAGGGTTTAGCATAAATTAGGGATCTCTACGAATCAAGTCAAGTAAAGAAATCATATAGTTCAAGAAAATAGTAACAAGTGAAGTCTAGGTGGATTCCCCCTTGAGTATTGTCCATATAAATTAGCTTTTCCCTAAAAGTTTTCCCAATTTAATTTTACACTTTCTTAGTTAGTTTTAAATTAGTTTAAACAATCCTCTTTTATTTTTAGGCTAGGTAATAGGAAAGAAGTGAGTACTATTACTTTTGGTTCCCTTGGGTACGATAACTCGGTCTTGCCACTAAGTTATACTACTGTTCGACAGGTGCGCTTGCCTCAATGTCGTGATATTAGTTGGTTTTGGTGTGAACAAGTTCTTTATAAATTTTATTACTTCATATCACGCGATATCACTTAGGCATGACGTATTTCATCTACAACGACACACCTTTTCAAAATTAAACAAAAGTTTTCAAAACCAACCTTGCAATACAACTGGTTAAACTAGATAATGGTTCTAAAATGAAGCGTGTAACAAACAGATAGAGGGTAGGCTAGTTATCAAATAAACCGAGAATTTCTGTTAACCCAAAGCACTGCTTTACAAAACTCACCATCAGACTTAATAACTAGGCAATGCGACTTAGTTTAGGTGATGTAGCACACCAGATTTGGCCATAGCGTCTAGGCTAGGTTTGAGGTGTTACAATTAGTGGTATCAGAGCCAGTTTCAACAACTCGGTGGTGGATCGGGTCCAAAAAGGGATAATCAATTTTTTTTAGTTTAGAAGGGTATTTTTGGAAAATCAAATTTTTGGAAAATTTTGGTTTTAAAAACATTTTTTTCAAATTTGCCTTCTTTAAATCAAAATGTTTTGAGACATTGATTTTAAAAGATTTAAATCTTTCTGAGTTTTTTTGAAATCTGATAAATTAAGATGTGGCACACTGAATCTCCGGCACCAAGTCTGTAAGTATTTCTGCCCTAAATACTGTACTGTACTGAAACAATGCTGTAGATAGAACTGAGCCTTTGATATGATACTGTAGATAAGATAGTATTAAAACTACAATACTAGACTGTAGGGTAAACTAAACCCTACGAAACTGAGATAGTAGCCAGATTACGATTGCGCGAAAAAAACTCTGAAACTTTATCTTTTCATAAAATATTCTGTAATAAAGAACTGAAACATCAAACTAATGTCATAAAGTTCATAAATCAGATAAGTCGATATGAGTATAGTAGCTGCTCGCGGACGAGGTTGTGGTCGAGGCCGAGGTAGTACTCAAGCTGGATCTTCGTCTTCTGGACAGATACCAGCTGAGGAAGTGTGAGCTCTGCCAGCGACGGAGACTGGATCTTATGATAGGGCTGCAGGGGACGACGCTCTGTCCCAAGCCATGCTGAGGGTGTTAGAAAGGGTCACTGGGGCAAGCACTGGAGTTGTGACTAGAGGGTCTATTTCTGAACGACTCCGGGCTAACGGGGCTGAGGTTTTCAGGGGTATATCTGGAGTAGCCCCAAATGTGGCTGAGTATTGGTTAGAAGCCACAGAGCGGATAATGGATGATCTAGACTGCTCAGTGGAGCAGAAGCTAAAAGGAGCGGTGTCGTTGCTGTGAGACGAGGCATATCAGTGGTGGATCACCGTGAGAGAAGGTACTCCAGCTGAGGGGGTAACATGGAAATTGTTCAAGAAGTCCTTTAAAGCGAAATATGTGGGAGCTAGCTATGTGGATGCGCGTAGGAAGGAATTCCTGAACCTGACCCAAGATAGTAAGACTGTTGCTGAATATAAGGCAGAGTTTCTACGACTGAGTCGGTATGCTAGTGGTATTGTTTCCACTGATTATAAGCACAGTGTTCGTTTCGAGGATGGTTGTAAAGATGAGTTGAGGGTGCTGATAGCTCCGCAGAGGGAGCGCGACTTTGCCGCACTGGTGGAGAAGGCTAAGATAGCCGAGGAAGTGAAGCGAGCTGAACGACAGAACTGCGATAGGGATCGTAACCGTTTTAAGAGAGATTCTGGACCATCGGGTACTGCAAACAGGAACTTTAAGAGAGCTAGAGTAGAGGAACCAGTTCGAGCTGTGCCGGTAAATACTGTGAGACCACAACCTTGTAGGGACTGTGGTAGGGTACATCTGGGTGAATGCAGGAAGCATAGTGGAGCTTGTTTTCGATATGGGTCTATGGAGCACCAAGTAAAAGATTGTCCACAGAGGCCAGCTCAGAATCAAGCTATTGATCAGAGGGTTGCTCAGCCTGTACGAGGAGGACTGCCACCGTCAAGAGGTCGTGGTCAAGGTAAAAGAGGCAACGGTAATGGACGTGGTCGTGGGGCATCTGGCAGGGGTGCTGGTAATGCTGTAGCTCGTCAGCCAGCCTTGGTGTATGCTACTCGTTGCTGAGGGGAGGGTGACGCACCTGATGTTATAACTGGTACGTTCTTGATATCTAGTATGCCATATACTGCTTTGATTGATGTGGGTTCAACACATTCATATGTTGCTTGTGAGATCTCTGGGTTGTTGGGTGTGCACTCTGAGGAGACTGTGAGTGGGGTAACGATAATTAGTCCTCTGGGTCACTCGGTTAAGATAGATAAACTCTTTAGGGATGTGCCTTTAGAGACTCAAGGTAGAATCTTTTTGGGAGACTTGATGGAATTACCTTTTGGAGAATTCCACCTGATTTTGGGTACGGACTGGTTAACTAAGCACAAAGTGACTCTGGATTGTGCGGCAAAGAGGATGGTATTGAGAACAACTGAGAATGAGGAGGTAATGGTTATTAGAGAACGAAGGGATTATTTGTCCAACGTGGTTTCCGCTTTAAGGGCTGAAAAGCTTATGCACAAGGGTTGCGAGGCATATTTGGCATTCGTAAGTCAAACTGAATCTGAAAATGTGACAGTAAAAACTGTTAGAACTGTTAATGAGTTTCAAGATGTTTTTCCTGAGAAGCTTCCTAGATTACCTCCTAGCTGAGAAGTTGAGTTTGGGATCTATCTATTGCCTGGAACAGTTCCAGTGTCCATTGCGCCTTACAGAATGGCACCAAAGGAGCTAGTGGAACTGAAAGCTCAGATTCAAGAATTGTTAGATAGGGGCTTCATTAGACCGAGTGTGTCTCCATGGGAAGCATCGGTGTTGTTTGTGAAAAAGAAGGATGGAACGATGCGTATGTGCATCGATTATCGCCTGTTGAACATACTGACGATAAAGAATAAGTACCCTCTGCCGAGAATAGATAATTTGTTTGACCAGCTTAGAGGAGCTTTTGTGTTTTCCAAGATCGACGTTCGATCTGGATACCATCAGCTAAGGGTAAACGAGGTAGATGTTCATAAGACGGCATTCAGAACTCGATATGGTCACTACGAGTTTTTGGTTATACCTTTTGGATTGATGAATGCACCTGCAGCTTTTATCGATTTAATGAATCGAGTGTTCCAGCCATACTTGGATCGATTCATGGTCGCCTTTATTGACGATATATTGGTGTATTCGAAAACAGAGAAGAAACATGATAAGCTTCTTCGAATTGTTCTACAAGTGTTGAGAGAAAAGCAACTATATGCAAAATTTAGTAAGTGCGAATTCTGGCTGCGAGAAGTGACTTTTCTAGGTCATGTTGTTTCAGCTGAGGGGATTAGAGTAGATCCTCGAAAGATTAAGGCAGTTCTATACTGGAAACCACCAAGGTTGGTATCGAAAATTCGTAGTTTTCTGGGTTTGGCAGGTTATTACAGAAGATTTGTTGAGGGGTTTTCTTTAATCGCGGCACCGTTGACGAAACTGTTAAGGAAGGGAGTAGCATTTGTATGGACTGAGAAGCAGCAAGAAGCTTTTGACAACCTGAAAAGAGTGTTGACTGAGGCACCAGTGTTAATTCAGCCAGAATCTGGGAAGGACTTCACTGTGTATAGTGATGCTTCGCACGTGGGGTTAGGTTGTGTATTGATGCAAGAGGGTAAGGTGGTCACTTATGCTTCACGACAGCTCAAGCCCCATGAAGCGAATTACCCTACGCATGATTTGGAGTTTGCAGCAGTGGTCTTCGCATTGAAAATCTGGAGACACTATCTGTATGAGGAAAAGTGTATTATATACACTGACTATAAAAGTCTCAAATATCTGTTGACTCAAAAGGAGTTGAATCTTAGGCAACGAAGATGGATAGAGTTGCTGAAAGATTACGACTGTTTGATTGAGTACCATCCAGGTAAGGCTAATGTAGTGGCTGATGCACTGAGCCGAAGGACTGTTGCTAAGGTAAGGGCTATGTTTGCTCGCTTAAGTTTGTACGATGATGGGAGCTAGTTAGCAGAGTTACAAGTAAGACCGACTTGGACCGAGAAAATTAAGGAGTTGCAGTTGAAGGATGATTCGTTGATTCCTCGATTTTAGCAAGTTAAGAATGGTGAGAGTAAGGATTTTGGGCTGAATTCTGATGGGGTTCTTTGTTTCCATGGAAGAGTTTGTATTCCCAAGGACTTTGACTTGAGGCAATTGATCTCGAGTGAGGCTCATGGTAGACCTTGTGCTATGCACCCTAGAGGTAATAAATTGTATAGGGATTTACGAGAGGCGTACTAATGGCTCAGACTTAAGCAAGAGGTGACTGAATTCGTTTGGAAGTGTTTGACGTATTAGCACGTTAAAGCTAAGCACCAGTTGCCTTCTGGACTGTTGCAACCAGTGAAGATTCCGCAATGGAAATGGGAAAGAGTAACGATGGATTTTGTGAGTGGGTTGCCTTTGACACCCTTGAAGAAAGACTTTGTTTGGGTAATCATGGATAGACTGACAAAGTCTGCTCATTTTATACCGTTTAGAACCGATTACTCGCTTCAGAAGTTGGCCAAGTTGTACGTGGCTGAGACAATGCGGTTGCATGGGGTACCAGTTTCGATAATTTCTGATCGAGATCCTAGATTTACATCTTGATTCTAGCAGAAGTTGCATGAGGCGTTGGGTATGCGATTGGACTTCAGTACTGCATTTCACCCTCAAATAGATGGTTAGTTTGAAAGGGTCATTCAAGTGTTAGAAGATATGCTGAGAGGATGTGTTATCGACTTTCGTGGTAGTTGGGAAGACTATTTGCCATTGGCGAAATTCGTTTACAACAACAGTTATCAAGCAAGTATACAGATGGCTCCGTATGAGGCACTTTATGGGCGAAGATGTCGTACGCCTTCATGTTGGATTGAGTTAGGAGAGTGCCAAGTTCTTGGACCAGAGTTAGTAACAGATACGGAAAGTAAGGTTAAGCAGATTCGAGACCGGTTAAAAGAGGCGTCTGATAGGCAAAAGTCATATGCTGACCTTAAGCGTAAGGAAATTGAGTTCACTGTTGGGGACATGGTGTTTCTAAAGGTTTCGCCATGGAAGAAGATCTCAAGATTTGGCAGAAAGGGTAAGTTAAGTCTGCGATTTATTAGGCCTTATCATATTCTCAAGCGAATCGGATCGGTAGCATATCAGTTGGAGTTGCCGCTAGAGTTGGACCGTATTCACGATATTTTTCACATGTCTATGCTAAGACGGTACCGGTCGGATCCTTCACATATTGTACCAGTAGAAGAGATTGCAGTTAATACTGATTTGACCTTCGAGGAAGAGCCTGTGCAAATCTTAGATCGTGAAGTCAAAGTATTGAGGAAGAAGACCGTTCCATTGGTAAAGGTGCTATGATGCAACCATGGGAGAGAAGAGGCTACATGGGAGCTAGAAAAGACCATGCGTTAATAATACCCTCAGTTATTTGGATCAGGCAAATTTCGAGGCCGAAATTTCTTTAAGGGGGTAGAATTGTAACGCCTTAATTTTCGGGATTTCTCGAGTTTAGTGTGATTTTAGAGAAATTGTGAAAATTGGGTGTTCTGATTGTTGAATTTGTGTTTGAGCATGTTAGTGGGCCTTTAGGAGGCCCAAACTCTAGTTAAAATTTGATAAAAATAGCAAAGTAAGTTTTTAGTGAAAGGAGGAACATGGTCAAGAGGGCATTTAAGAAAAACTTAGTAGAAATTTTCATGAAAAGAGCTTTGGCAAAGTGGCAAGGGGGCGCCACTAAGCTCCTAAAAAAGTGGCGCCTATGGGGTGTATGAGGTTCATGGTTCGAATCGCAAGGTAAGCTTCAGTGATTTCTATTTTTGTGTGCATGTGTCATAAGTGTTGGCACTCAAATGGGACTCCATCATGAAGAGTTCAAACTACTCAAGAGAGTGAATTGAGGAGAAAATTTAGGACTTTTGAATTTGAGAGAGTAGTGGCCGGCCATAGGACTCTGTTTAGTGCAAATTTGGCACCCAAAACAAGGTATGGCATTTTTGGCAATTTTAGGTTAGATGTGCTGAATTCTCTAGGTTAGTAAGTTCTTGTGTTTGCCGATTGTGTATAGAGCTTTTGGGGTTGGCATCTTATTCCTCTTTTCCCATTTTCCCTCTTCTTTTCTGACCTAGTAGCCGCAACTCACACTCAAGAAACCTCTATTGCCGAATTCACTTGTTGACCGAAACCACTTTGTTTTCTTTCTTCTTTTCTCATGCTTCTTCCTTTCTCTCTTTTGCACATTGAATCGACTCTACCCTTTCATTCTCTCTTCAAGCCAATTCTGTTCCATTGCAAATCCACCTAAGCCAAATCCATCTTCTTCTTTCTCTTTTCTTCAACCTCTGTCGACAAAGCTTTTGACCGAAACCATCCCCTTGGTCAGTTGTGTTTTGACAGAAATCAGCCACTCTTTCTTCTCTTGAATCTATCAAAAGTTGAACCCCTAGCTTTTCATCTCTTCTTTTTACCGAATCACTCTACCTATCCTATTGCTAAAATGACAAGGATACTTTACTATAGATCTAAAAGTCGAGCATCCTAGATCCTTTTCTCTGCTGTCGTTTGGGGGTAGATCTACCATAGATCTTGTTTAGAGAGAGCGTAGAAGCGATATTCATCTAGTAAAGTCATCGCTAAGTGATCGAAACCATGAGTACATTCGTTTATTAACATCTAAGGAGAAGCCAAAGCCCCTAAGTCCTCAGGGGCTTTGTCGACTTGGTCTGTGGATAACATAGTGTTGTATCTTGGTTCTTTTACGTGTTAGTTAGCGAAAGAGGGGAGCCATTAAGGAACTGAAGGCATCGATTCAACCGGATCTAGATCTGGGGCATCTGAGTCATCAAGGTGAGAACTTTATGGCCATTAAGGGTGTGGCTGAATATGGTAAGGGATCTTAGCATCGGTTTTCGTAGTTTCTTTGGCTAATCGTTTGAATGATGGATTGTAGGATAAAGCACGTAGAGGATTTCGTCGGTGAAATCGCAAAAAGGTGTGTGTATTGAACACCCTTCTATGGTTCAAATCGGCAAAAGCTGAAAAGCCAAAATGCTGAAGATCTGGCATTTCGAGGGCTTGTGAGTGTGCGAACGCTCTCAAGTCGATAGGAGTAAGCTGGATTTGGAATCGCTAATGGTTGGTGAGTCGAGTGCGTATTTTCGAGCACTTTGGTATATTGGGCCTCGGTGGGCCAAATGAGGGCCCAATAGGCTTTTAGGCCCATTTGGGAAGAATAAGTTTTATAAGTATTCTGAAGACTGCAAAGTTAAAACTACTAAAATCAGTAACTGAAAACTAAATTTGGATTAAATGGGCTTAAGTGATCAATAGGCAATGTGGAGCCCATTAGGGGTTTTAGGGGCCAGTAGTTGAAATTGTTAAACACTAATATATTGACTGCTAAAACAAAAATAAAGACTGTTAGTGACTGTAACATGCTTAAGACTGATAATAATAGTGTAAATGACTGAAATACCCCTTAGGGTGAGAAATTACAGTTTTACCCCTAAGTGTAAAATGACTATTATACCTCTAGAGCTAAAATTGACTATACTGCTTAATCTGACTGTCACTGTTACTGTATGCCATGTCATATGTATATCTGTTGCAAGGGTTGGGTTGATATTGGAGGAAGTGTGAATGGCACTGCCATGTTTTCTGAAAAGGGGCTATGCCTCGTACTGTTTTCTGAAAGGGGCTTTACCTCGTTATTTTGTTTATCTGAGCAGCTATGCTGCGATTGTGGTGTGTGGGCTGGGTGGGTTGAGTTATTCCCCACATGGTGTGTTGGCTGGTACGGGTGGTGTGTAGCGATTGGGTGGGTCGAGTAGTCTCCCCACATGATATGGGCTTGCATTCATACTATTATTCTGTACTGTTCTGTTCTGGGCCTATGGGCCATACTACTTTCTGAATAGGGCTACAGCCCAGTTTACTGTTATCTGAATTGGGCTTCGGCCCAGTTTCTGACTGAACTGGATAGGGCTTAGGCCCAGTAGGCTCGAGCCAATTTGGGCTTTGGATGGGCTTCTGCACACACTGAGTTTTCCAAACTCACCCTTTTTCCTTCCATCCTTGCAGGTGAGCCCTAGTTCGTGACTTGGAGCTGGGAGGGATTCAGAGTGGCCACGAAGACTGAACTTGGTTTAAAACTTGCTTTATTATTTCAAATTTTTTTAATTACTCATTTTACTTTTATTTTTGGGGTTTGTAATAAGGCCAATTTAACTATTTTATTTGGGGTTTATTACTTTACTTATGCATGACGTATTTCATCTACAACGACACACGTTTTCAAAATTAAACTAAAGTTTTCAAAACCAACCTTGCAATACAACCGGTTAAACTAGATAATGGTTCTAAAATGAAGCGTGTAACAAACGGATAGAGAGTAGGCTAGTTATCAAATAAACTGGGAATTTCTGTTAACCCAAAGCACTGCTTTACAAAACTCACCATCAGACTTAGTAACTAGGCAACGCGACTTAGTTTAGGTGATGTAGCACACCAGATTTGGCCATAACGTCTAGGCCGGGTTTGGGGTGTTACAATACATTCACTACTTCATATAATCTAAAGCCTGAAATTTCATCAATGAAGACTTACAAATCAATCAACCACATAACTTCATCAAATCACACATTTATAAATAACAATTTACCAAGCCATATTCGCATGGCTAAAATATATACATAGCCAAAATAATACTTGTTTCAAAAGGGAGTTAAGCCTATACATGCCTTCTTTCAAAACATAGACTTATAAAAGTACCAAAATAGAGACGATAATATAGATGACTTTGAACTTGAATCCCCGAGCTCGTAGCTTCCAACCAAGATCTATCAAACAGAGAAGAACACAAATATTCACAGTAAGTAATTAAGCTTAGTAAGTCTTAAGTAATTTAAACCAATGAACTTATTTATACGCATTCTTCACTTATAACATAACCTAAAAGTATACTCATTTAGCCGAATATACATAACCACATAGTACACATTTTCATATACATAACATTTCTTTAAAAATGCAAAATCACATAATCACAAAATTAAATAGCACAAAGTCATTCCTTGATTCAATCTAACAGAGTTAATTCGAGGTAGCATATCCACTTATAATTTCAATGATTGTAATCACATATGAATAAAACATATACCTCCATGTAAATAATTCCACAAGGGCTGAATATACATAATCACTTATATGTACTTATAGCAAGTCATTCGATTAGCTTCAAATTCACATAGTCATGAACATATTAATATCTCAATGCCAACATTAATCCAACCAAATTGAACTAGAATATAATGGCATTTCCACATTTAAAATATTTCTTCTATATTCGTACCACATACATAAATCCATGAATAATTTCACATGAACTGAATGTTCATAAATGAACATAATCATAAACCATTTCGCGTATGTCCATTTCACATCGAACATCTAATTCATTAAACTCTCAGGTACATGATTAGGTTATACATACCTGGGTAACTTAATTTATGTAGCAAATTCGCATATCGTATTAGCACATAGTTTCATGGCACTACACTTTTATTAGTTCACCGGTAAATTTGCCTGCTAGGTAATAACCTAATTTCATCACTGGCTATAAGCCTACTAGACATTTAAGTCCGAATATCTTCACCGGCATTACGCCTGCTAGGCTCGAGGCCTGATATTATTTCACTGGCATTACGCCTGCTAGGCTCAAAGCCCGATAATATTCATTAGCTTTAAGCTTGCTAGGCCAATGCCAGAATAACATTCGAGTATGAATTTCACAAAATCATAAGCATATGCACTTCATGTATTTATGTATTCCGGACAAGGTGACCACATTAGTCAATTTGACTTCATTCGAATATAATCACATACTATTTATCACATTATCATATCTTATTATAACATTCAGCAATATAACATAAGAATTACCTTATTCCATTGTCATGCATTTCATTCGGCAATATGCATGTACATGTGTATATTCGAATAAAGGATACCAAATTTTTCATGACATATCATAACATATTCACAAGAACTTATGTTTAAATACTTAAAACTTACCTTGATGGCCATCGTACGTCAATTTCGACTATTCTACCAATTTCTCTTTCCCACGATCCGAATTTGTGCCCTTGAGTTCTTGAGCTAAATTAGACAAATTTTTAACTTATCACATCTCTATTATTTAAAACCACATTTCGGCAATTATAAAACACCATAACTATCACAACTCAACCATCCAAAATCACATTCGGCACACTTAAACAACCAAATTAACGTCTAACATAGGTTTCACAATTTATCAAGCATAGCCGAATGATATTTAAAAGTTACCAAAAGCATATCATTTGTCATACCTACCCTTACACATTTCAAACCTCCTATTCATCATTCAATTTCATTCTTTCAAAACTCAATTTAATAAAGTCATGATTAATTCAAATAAAAACAATTTTCCCTTTCCTATAATACATATACAGCAATCTAAATTCCATTCTTCTTAATGTACATATAACTTACCATTCAATACCTAAAAATCACATCAAAATGCAAAGTCCCTTAAATTATAAGCATAGCCGCATACAACCTCATTAATACTTTCATTTCATTTTATATATTAACCTTATACGCTTAATACATTTGACATGTAATGAAACATATAATTTAACCGAACACCAAATAGTCATTTAAGCCTAATTTATCAAGATTACTAAGCTCATAGATCAACTTGCATTTTAATACATCAAACACCCCAAAAACGCCATACATTTCATCCATGACCGAATGTACATACCTCAATAAACAACAAATCATTCACATCTTCATCCAAGTCCACATTCGGCAATCATATATATATACTAACAATTAAGCATTCGGTCCTTGTATTTAGCATAGTCTTCTCAATTACCACACTAATCAATTTCCATGAATCACAAAGCCACACATATATCAATTTAACAAGCTTCACATTCATCTTTCTACCATTTCCATCTTAAAACATAAAACACCCATAATTTAGCACATTACAAGCATGGCCGAATACATGCTTCACCTCAAACTCAAAAATTCATACTCTCACAACTTAATCCCTTCTTTTATCACTTAATTCCATTAATCCAAGGCTAAATTTAACAATTGAGCATGAACTACTATTATTTAACAATGTTTCGAAATTTTTAACAAGTTGTCGTATGCAACTACACTCATGAATTCATGAATTTAAATCATGGATTAACTACACAATGCACTTATCAATTCAATTTCATAAACAATTAAAAAAATCACATTAACATACCTTTAATTTATGGTATAACCATGGCCGAATGCCTTGGCTTCTTCTTCTATTTTTCTTTTCTTATTTTCAACAAAACAAGAGTAAAATGAGCATGGTTCTTCTACTTTACTATTACATGCATGTTTTATCTCATAAATTTACCAATTTAGCCTTGATCATATCATGGCTTTCCCACTAACTTATGGCTGAACATGTCCATGCATGGTATTAATGGTCTAATTGCATCTTAAACCCTCCAACATTAAAATTCACCCACAATTCAGCACTTACAATACAGCCTTCTAATTTTTCTTTTATGCAATCAAATCCTTAATTAATAAATTAGCATCCAATTGACAAAATTAAAACACCAAATTTTCACACATGTTAATTCACATAATAAAAACATAGAAAATAATATCTTAAAAATTTTCTGACTCGGTTTAGTGGTTCCGAAACCACTTTTTCGATTAGGGCCAAAATTAGGGCTGTCACATTAGACCTGTTTCGATCTATAGTTCTAGTTTGTTGTCTGCCTCTTGCAACTAGAATTGAGGTTGCCCATTTGATTTTTTGTTTGGGCATAACTCATTGTTGAGTTTATCCTTACTTAGAAGATTCCTTTCACATCCTCAAATAAGAAATGATCTCTCCTATAAATTATAGTTTCCATGAAAGTTTTATAAGAAGAGGGAAAAGAGTATAACAACAATATAAGTTTATTCTCGTCACTAATCTCTATTTTGAGATTCTTTAAGTTATTAAGAAGGGTAACAAACCCACAAATATGAGTTCTAATGGACTCACCTTCAGTGATTCTGAACATGTAGAGATTTTATTTTAAAACTAACTTGTTGGCCAGAGATTTCATCATATATAAGGCTTTTACTTTCTTCCATCATGCAAATGTTGTTTTCTCCTTCAAAACCTCTTGTAACACATTATTCGCGAGCCATAGTTGAATAGTGGATAGAGCCTTTTCATTGAGCTCTTTCCATTCTAACTGATCCGTATCTACGGGCTTCTTCCTTATAACAGCCGTTTTCAAACCAATCTGAACTAGTATTACCATCGTCTGAACTTGTCACAAACTAAAATTTTTAATTCTGTCAAACTTGTCAATATCAAACCTTGACACTACTGTCACACCCCCAAACCCAACCTGGACGTGATGACCGAATTTGACAGTGTCACATTGGAGTGTATTTCGAAAACCATATTTCTCGTTGATAAAAACCCGTATGAAAGTTAAAGCCTCTTTATTCATTCTTAATCATCTTCATCATTTGTTAGCCAGTTTAAATCATCATTAATTTTAGAACATTGCTTGACGCGAAAACTTAGAAGTTGTCTTGAAAACGTGTTGTTTTGAAAACAGTTAATGTTTTGGAAAACTACGCTATACTTCTAACAGATATAAAAAATAATGAATAAAATCCCAAATTGAAAGCTAGAAAATTAGAGAGGCCTTATTACATTAAAAACCCAAATTTCAGTTATTGAAAAAGAAATAGTCGATGTAACACAGATGCAGTTGTGTGGCCATCCTCGAGTCCCTCGCGGCATCGATCCACCTAACTCTAGGGATTACCTACACAATTAAAAATAGGGTGAGTTTACAAAAACTCAATGTGTAATCCCCTAATATGAAAACAGTCAGTCAAAAAAATAAAATACAGAAGTAGTCTGGGCCTGAGCCCATTATAGCAGACAGTATCAGCAGGGCCTTAGCCTAAAATAGAAACAGAATCAGAATACAGTATGTATGATGCATGATGCATGTTATCCCATCCAACCCTACACTTGCCTCTGTCCAACCCTGCATCTACTATGAGGATAAAATCGACCCGCCCAACCAACACATCAAGAGTTAGCACTGGTTGTGGCACTAACTATAATCGTAGCAAGGTTGCCAAATAACAAAATCGCAGCATAGCTACTGGTAAAATAAGTGGCTTAAAGCCATCAATAGCGACATAGAGCCTTCAAAATGGCACTAAGCCATCGATAATATGTGTGGCACAAAGCCATCGGTAAAGTGGATGGCACTAAGCCATCGATAATATGTGTGGCACCAAGCCATCGGTAAAATGAACGGCACTAATCCATCGATAGTATGAACGGCACAAAGCCATCAGTCGAATGGATGGTATTAAGCCATCGATAGTATGAACGGCATAAATCCATCAGTCGAATGAACGACACTAAGCCATCGATAGTATGAATGGCACAAAGCCATCGGTCAGTCCACGGTTGTCTCGTGCAACCCGTGCGACCTTAACAGGTCAGTACGGATATACGACTTTAAGCCTTCAGTGGGTCACAGTCATCTTATGCGACACGTGCGACCCTAACAGATCAATACTTCCTCCATAACAATAACCCAACCCATGCAACATGTCGTGCATGTATGCAAAACACATAAAGATCACATAACATACTTAATCAATCAAACATAATATAAGGCATAACAGTCATTCTACCTTACAGGGGTATTACGATCATTTTACTCTACAAGGGTATTACGGTAATTTTATTCTACAGGGGTATTACGGTTATTTTACCCTCTGGGGGTAATTCGGTCATTTTACCCTATAGGGGTAATTCGGTCATTTTACCCCCTAGGGTAATTCAGTCATTTTAAACAGAATGGGTCTAAACTCACCTACCGACCCATTAGAAGGTTTACGATCATCTCGTGCGCCCGAAACAGTCATAACAGTGCAATTGGGCCCAAGGCCCAATATGCGACCCAAGTGGGCCCACACGCTCGTGTGGCCATCTTACCCATAATTAACCACGGCCATGTAAACTACGGAGCCCAGTCCAATATTTACCACATGTCATGAGATTTATCCATGTGGGCCTCACGAGCCCATTGGGCCCACACGGCCCATTTCGGCCTAACGTGGCCCACTACAACCTTAATTGTCGTACACCCATATTTCGTGGGCTCGATGAATCACATGTACATTCGCACGCCCATCTAGCCTCAAAGTCCAATCTTTCTACTTTTCGGCTTTTTGCAAATCTACAGTTAAAAATAGTGTGTGCGTACACTTTTTTGGCTTTCCAGCTGATCAACAGTTACAGGGTATTGATACACACTTGCTCACGAAACCAGCTAAGATCCACGCTCTCCAAAACCTTGGTTGAGAAACACCGCTTAATCCTCTACAATAGTTGACTAGAACTGATGACCCTCCCTTGTTGATTAACTGCGCTAACGGTAACCCTTGTTAGATAGAATCGATTATAGGTGTGACTTAAAACCTAGGATATTACCTTACAGAGACCTGGGCATATTCTGCCTATACCCAAAAAGAAAGGTAATGAATTCACCTTAATTAGATATTAAGAGAAAAGACTTGAACGGCTTGAATAGCACTTGCGCCCCTTCACTCCTCGAAAATACCTAAAACCCATCGATCATCACATCATGAAGAAAAGACCACAGTTCGGCTTTTCAGAGAAAGGGAAAACAAATTTGAATACTTACCAGAATAATAGCGAACTAGAAAGGGAACATACAAGTACCAACCGATTTATCTAAAGTCTTGCAAAATCGAAACCAAAATACTAGGGGAGTAGTCGGCCTAGTATTCAAGGGAGAATAATAGGGTTCAAGGAACAAGAGAGGAGGAGAATCGGCTTGTAAAGAATGGAGAAAAAGAGAGGAGAGATGTTATGTTCGGTGAAGAAAAGGGAAATGGGAGGAATGAAAAATAAGAATGAGAGAACTTTAGAGAGAAAGGGGTTTGGCAATTAAGAAAAGTAAAGATTGAGAGGGAAAAAGAAGTATCTTCGATCAAAGAATAAAATGAGAACCCGAAAAAGACAAGTAGTCTCGAAACGAATGACAAAAGAAAATGAACAGTAGTAAGAGGAGGCAATACAAGAATTCGGTACTCAAAAACCAAGGAAACAAATGCCCCAAAAGAACTCACACAAAACTGAAACTGGTTAATGAAAATTCAGCAAACCGTACTTCCCAAAAAACCTCCGCTTCTCCCCCAAAACCAAAACTATGAAAGCCTTAGTGTTCTAATTTGGCACAATAACTACCAACCCCATACTTCAAAATTCCATGATTCTCTCCTAACAACTCAAGTTATCTCCCCAAATCTCTCTTCAACTTCCTCCATGACCATTTCAAATTCCCACTTGCAGAGTTTTAGTCAAACTCCACTTCTCATCCGGTAAGGAAATAAAATAAATACTCCTTTGCACATCATGAGACTCGAACCTAAGCTCCCTTACATCCTTAATCATGCCACTTCCACTGTATCACAAGCCTATCTTGTGTTATATTTCAGCCACAGTTATTTTTAAAGCCTTCAAGCTTGAGTTAAGGTTTACTTAAATAAGTAAAACAAAAATTCTACATACGCCAAGACTTGAACCTCAAACCTTACAATTACACACCGCGCCTCCTTGCCACCACAGCACAAGCTCTCTTTGTGTCATATTTTCGCCATAATAATTTATGAGGTCAACATGCTAAAGGCAATGTTTACTTAAGAGGAAAAACTAAAATTTCCTAAAGCCTAGATTTGACCCAAGGACTTCTCCAACACTTCACAGGACCTTTAACCACTGAAGCAGACATACATTTGTGTCATTTTCTTGCACAATTAAATACTTATATGTCGTCTCCCAACTATTCCCTTACTTAAGGCTCAATACTTCTAGGCCCATATTCGGGGCGTTACAACTACCATCTTCGAATGGGTTGACTATAGAAATCAAACTAGCTCTAATACCAGTTTGCAGGGGATAAACTCGATTAAAGAACGAACAAAGTAAAGAAAATAAGAATAGGAAAGATAGAACTTGCAAATTTTACATGGAAAAACTTCTCAAAGGAGGATAAAAAAACACAAAAAAAGAAGAAAGATATTTTACTATATTAAAAGAGAATAAAAATATAGAGTGAATTAAAAGAAAAACTTAAAGCCTCACAAGAAAAACCCTTCGAAACAAAGAACAAAATTCTTTCGATCTAAATATTTTTGTTGTGTAAAATCTAGAGTAACTAAGGCCTATTTATAGGCCGAAATTCATAGCATATATGACTACAAAAACTCTTGATTAATTAGAGTTTAAGTGGGAAAGTAAAAATGGAGTTTAACTAGAAGAAGAAAATCCAAAATCAACATTGGTCAAAATAAAAGTCATTCTCTCACACTTGAGAAGAAGATGAACAGCTAAGCGATAATGTTTATTTTCTCTCACCAGCTAATATGTATGTATATTAAGTACTTAAATCAAATGCCACTCATCCTATGGCTGTTAACTCACTTAAGGTAAATTAGTGGAATCCTATGGTCATCATCAAGCCAATCTACTAATATAACTTAGTCTTTGGTTTATGATCATTAGTTTAATTGCACATTAACGCCTTGTTCAAAGTTTTATCAAATCTCTTCATTTTACTTATCTTGTAAATTAGTATTTGTGCTACTTAATCCCATATTTAATTCATATATTTCTAGTTTTAACTTTTTGGACAACTTGGGTTAACAAATTTAGTCTTGAAATTGACTTTTCTAACACTAACAAAAATCAAGTCGATACACATTTGATTCACTGAATCTTAAATTATGTTTCGTAATTGGATTATGTTAATGTACGATTACAAGTGGAATATAAGACTACCTTGTTTGGTAGGAATGTAAAATTCAAATGTTTGGTTGACAAAATATAAGATTACATAAAAGTAAATTCTATTAAATCCTCCTTATTATAGAATTTTTATTTTTATAAGTTTAGCATTTTTTAGTCTTAATTTTTTAATAAAATTATAATAACTTAATAAATTTATTTTCATTACACATTAATTTTATCAAATGGATTAAATTTAACAACCATTGAACCTAATCATGATAGTTCATTTATATGGTTTATAATCATGAAAAGAAAACTGAAACTAAAATTTGTTATAAATGTAACACCCCAAAATTGGTTTAGGAGTTTTAGGGATTTTAGATCTAGTGATGTAACACCCCAAACTCGGCCTAGACGCTATGGCCGAATCTAGTGATGTCACATTGATATGTTTTTTGTAAAGTATGACGTCATTGAAAACCCCTTTCCTTTTTAACCTCTTTGTGTTATCTTATGATAATTTTAAGACGTGTCATTCATTTTAAAAACATGAGTCTCTATCAAAAAGTTTTTCACATTTAAAACTTTATTAATTTACAAAACGTCATTTACTTAAAAAAACGTTACATATTTTCAAAATATCATTTTATTGCGGAAGCTTTATTAAATGGTAGCATACTTGTCGTATTTTGATAAAATGTTCGATTCGTTTTGAAAACTTCGATTACCTCTACCTCTATCAGTTATAAATCAAGCATTAATAAAATAAACCCCAAATTAAAATAAAAACCAAAGAGGCCCTTATTACAGAAAATACCCTAAAATAAAAATTAAAATTTTTAGTTAAGTACTAAAATAAAACGAGTTAAGTCGTGTGACTACCGCTGAGTCCTTCGCCGCACCGGTCTGTCTCTATATTTGGGGATTACTTGTACAGTAAAACAGAAGGGGGTTAGTTTACGAAAGCTCAGTGTGTAATCCTCATGCAACATACAGTTAATATGCAATCAATAACAGACTGGGCCTAAGCCCTTCATAGTAGCAGTATCAATTTGGGCCTTAGCCCATCATATTATCAGTAATCAGAAGGGCCTTAGCCCATTACAGTATCAGTAACAGTGACAGTCTCATAATGCATGTCCTACCCAACCATCCGCTACACACCATCTCCTGTCCAACCCTGCACTCCTGTGGGGATCAAATCACCCACCCATCCATACACTTGCAAGTTAGCACTGGTTGCGGTACTAAACAGTATTTGCAGTAGAGCGGACAGTATAATAGGCTTAGAGCCATTAGTGGTTTATAGCAGAGCTGCCAGTACATTACACTTCCTCCAATCATATTAAACCCATCCCCATGCAATGCATCATGCTAACATGTCATGTCATTTCGTAATATTATACATGTACTCAATACAGTTAAAAATAACATGCTAAAATATAGTCATACATGAACATATATATACATCTCATACGGGCATAACAGTCATTCAGTCAATTAGGGGTCTAGATAAGCTTACTGACCCCACGGTAGGTCCATAGTCATCTCGGGTGACCTGTGCAACCTTAGCAATCAAATAGTGAAAATGGGCCCACGGCCCAAATTGCAGGCCCATATAGGCCCATACGCCCGTGTGGCCTACATGGCTAAAAATGGCCTTGCCCATATGGATCACACGGCCTGACCCGATAATTCTTTCGCTCATGGCCAGCCTCGTCTATCATAAGCCCATGGTTAGTCACGTGGCTTACCTACATGGGCGCGGGCACTCCTGTGTGGCATCGACGTTCACTTATTCCGATTTTCACCGATTTCTATAATCGAAGCCGTGTCTATACACACATGGTTTCTATATGCTAAAAAAACCACCCCGAGCCTTGAAACCTACATTTGACCGAACTATTACCAATTAATCTCTTAAACTTTTACTTAATCGAAACACACGAGTTGAACACATGTTAAACTAATAACAATGTTACCTTCGATCGAGTAAAGAGGGAGGTTTCGTCCACTTCAATGCCAAAGAAATATCTTTCACTCCTCAAATAGTTCCTAGACATCAGCCGCAATCAGATAGGCATTGATTCCAAGCAATATGATAACCATATATCAAAAGCACTCACCAATGATAGACACTACCCTAAATGCCCAACCTCAACAATAGCACGTACCGATCACCGCCTTACGCCTACTAAAATGATAGCAATCCTCTTAGCCACCAATTAAGAAACAAAGAACATAAGACGAAACATCACTTACCAATCGCACAACAGTAAACAGAGACAACAAGTTACGGCAACAAGAAGTAGATTAAAAACAACAGTAGTCGGTAGCAAAAGAAAAAGAGGGAAAAGAAAAATGGCCAAAATCAAAGCATTAATCGGCACCCAATAAGAAGTGCAGTCAACAAGTCAATAAAGAAAAATCGAACACCAAAGTCGAGATTTTGCGTAGAAAAGAATGACTAAACCCTACTAAGAGAATGAAAGAAAGAAATGTTTAGAATTTTTGGTAAGGAAAAGTAAGAAAAAAATAGAGAAGCAAAGAGACCCAAAAGAAGAATTTTTGGCACAATGGGGAGAAGGGAGAGGTATGATTGAATTTTTGAGTAAACCACACTTCAAATTTGGCGCAACTCTCCCATTACACTCAAATTCCTTTTTTTTCTCCTCAAAATCCTCAACTGATATCCCATTTATCCAAATCCCTTCACAACTGAAAATCCCCCAAATATCCTCCCAAATATTTGGCCACACACCCCACACTTTTTAACCATTCAGTGTTTCAGTCAATCACCAACACCCACATAGCACAAGTAGTAAAAATAATCCCTTGCTTGTGCAAGTACTCAAACCCTAGACCTCCTGCTTATTTGCACTCCACGTAACCACTAGACTAGCAGGCCCATTCTGACAGATTTTACTAACATTTATTAATAAGCCTACTGATTAGAGTTAGGGGTTTATCAACTTAAAACAAAATAATGCCCAAGCTAAGGCTTGAACCCAGGACTTCTCAGACACTTCCAGAATGCTGAACCACTAAAGTAGACAGATATTTGTGTTACAAACATACAAGAATAAAATAAAAGATTTTCAGGGCGTTACAAGTGAGCTCGAGAATTTTGTTAGCATGGTATTCGAAAATGTTTTTGTCATGGCATGTGGAAAATTAAACCAACTTTGAAAATGATACTTAAAAGGCTTTCAATTGGAAATAAGGACAGATTTGTAAAATGGTCAAAATTTTGTGTGTTTATAAAGCAATTTTACCAAATTTTAAAATTCAACTTGTTTCTCCTTTCTTGTACAACAAACTCATATTGGCTTTTTCTTTTGCTTAGTTTGTGTTGTCCCTTATTCTCCCTTATTTCCCCATTTGAATTGGAATTCCAAAACTATACTCCTTTGATTTCTATCAACATTCAAGCCTTAAACCTCCATAAATTTCAAGAAAAACACTAAAAATACCAAAGATTTCTCCATTGTCAAGCTTGTGGATTTTTTGGGATTTCAAACAATAGCTCATTTTTCTTCCATTAAAGGTAACCATTTGTCTACCTATTATTTTTCAATGTTATTTAGCCTTTAAAATTGAGTTTTTCCCCATTAAATCACATGTTTAGAAATAAAAGCTAAAAATTGGGTCGTTAATGGTGAAATTTGAGATTTTTGGTAAAAACATGGTTTCAAAGTGTTTTTCAATTATTTTTGATGAGGTTAAAAGGTTTCTAAACTTACTTTGAAGTTTTATTAAATATTTCTTGAGTTTTAGTGAATTTTGTGAAAATTTTCATAAACATGTCAAAAATTTTGATACAATGAATTTAGTAATTTTGTTTAGTTAAAGGTTGAGAATCAGTCGTAGGTGAACAATTAGATAAATGGAATCAGTTTAAGGCAAAACGATTGAGTGTATACCAAGATATTTGGAATTCAAGTTTGTTATGTCGAAGGTTTTGGTTACGTGAGAATTTAGCTTAGGCTGGTGCTTTTTATTGTTTAAGGTGAATCTTTAGCTAATTGTTGATTCTGTTATTGTATGAATTATTGTGTTGAAGCTTTGGGTTAATTAGGACCTTCTACGAGCTAAGTAAATGCTAGTTTGTGCTTTTAGCATTTTGGCAAAAGCATTTTGGTGAGTGTTTAGAATAGCTACTTATAGACATGATTTAATGTCTACTTGTAGACATGATTTAATGTGTTAATTGGGATTTTAGAAGTAGCCTAAACCCCTACTATAAATTTTGGGTGTAAGCTTTCTCATATGCTTGATTTAATGTGTGAATATTTGTTGTGAAATTATAGATTAAATTGTGATATTATGACATGTGATATAAGCTTATGATGGATATTGTGAAAGAGTTGATTGTGGGCATGATATACGTACCGTATGACGGCGATTATGTCATGAATATAATGTGATTGTGCAGTGAAGAGTGTAGAAACGGTAAGTAAAATATGTGTTTAATAATAAATATTTTGGCCTTGTGAACCTTGAGACCATTGGATATAGTTGGCATGCCATAGCATTCTGAGTACTCACCTATATTTGTTATGTGATTTCGGCATTGATGTGCTGGGACATGTTGGAGAGATAAGGGAATCTGAGCTAAGCTCCATTCAATAAGAAATGTTTGGTGTGATAGAAAGTGTTAGATATATGCTTCACTTTTTTGGATACATTCGACTCTATGAGTGATTTGGTGTGGTGGAGATCCGTGTATCCGATGAGTGGTGATAGAGCTCACTTTTACGTTTCATAGTGATAAACGATAAATTATACATATTTTTACCTCATGTTTAGCCTAATTTCTGGATGAATTATCATTAATTTTGTGAGAATCGGTGCTCTTAATCCTTCTTTCTCATGTCTTATACTCAGGAGAGCATAGGGAAGAGAAAAGAACGAAAAACGGGCCAAAAATGAGGAAAATGGGCCAAAGTGTGAAAATGACACAGCCCAAGAAGTCGCCACATGGCCGTGGCACACGACCGTGCCACATGAAATCCATACAGCCCGGCCCCGACAAGCATGGCTAGGCCACACGGCCGTGCCACCCTCGACAGGCCCGCATATGGCCTCTTATCGATCCACACGGGCGTGGCACGTGGGCGTGTCCCTATCATGGGGAAGTTCAATTTCACTCGAAAAAGGATACTTAGGGGTTAAGAAAGCCATTCTAAACTCTATATAAAGACCCTAGGAGGCAACTTCAAGGGTGTGCTTATTTCTCGCGAAGGGAATACTCTTTTCTCTCAAGAAAGAGCGCCATATTTCTACCAACACAAGGAGTGAAAGCAAGGAATTACTCCAAGGGAAGCCGATTGATTCATCCCAGAAGCCAGAATTCTACATCAAGACAGAGGATCTCCCTAAATTCCTTCAGGGGTTTTTGGGTTCTTTATGTTTTGTTATCTTATTTCTTCTGAGATGTTTTCTTTATTAGTTATGAACTAAACCCCTCAAATACTTGAGGGGGATGAAACTTAAGATAGATCTTATTATTATTTATTCTTGAATTATATGATAAATACTTAAATTGTTCTTAATTATGTGTTCTTCATTCTTGATTTAATAGTCCTAGGTATTACTTCAAGAACTTGATATGCTTAGGCAGAGGAGCAAAAGTCCCTGTTTTAAGAGTAGATCTACCATAATTAAGCGAAGTTGCATGCAACCCTAGACATAGGGTGACATAAATCTGCCGGATTAGGGTCAAACCTAATAGGGGGATCCATAGATCGAATTAATGCAACCTAGGGGTGTTAATTAATAAAGAAACTTTAATTAACCACCTAGGATTAGTTGTTCTTATCCTCGACGGAGGTATTAACATAAGTTAGGGATCTTTACGGATCAAGTCAAGTGAAGAAATCATCTGGTTCAAGAAATTAATAACAAGTGAAGTCTAGGTGGATTCTCCCTTAAGTATTGCTCATGTCAATCAGCTTTTCCCTAAAGTTTTCCCCAATTTACTTTTTGTGCACTTTTAGTTAGTTTTAGAATTAGTTTCAACCAATCCTCGTTTATTTTTAGGCTAGATAATAGAAAGGAAGTAAGTATTAGTACTTTTGGTTCCCTTGGGTACGATAACTCGGTCTTACCACTAAACTAGACTACTGTTCTATAGGTGCACTTGCCTTTAAAATCGTGATATTAGTTAGTTTTTGGTGTGATCAGTTTTATAAATTTTATTACTTAATATCGCGAGCATATCAAGTTTTTGGCGCCGTTGCCGGGGAGCTGAAATATTAAGAAAACTCGATCAAGTTTTTATTACTATATTTATTTATTTTCAGTTTTTATTTATTTTTTATTTTATTATTTTTCTTTTCTTTTATTTTATTCTATTTTTCTTTGCTTTTTCCTTCCAGGTATTTCTAGTTTATGACTAGAAACAACCCAGTAGGACCATTACTTTTTGACGAAGATTTAGAAGCGACAGTTCGCAGAACCCGCAGAGAGATCAGATGAAGCCTACAGTATCCAGAATAAGATCAAGAACAAAGGACAGAACCTACAGAAGAGATGGAAGCAAATCAAAACATTCCACCACCTCCCGCAATAGTCACGCCACCAACAAATCAGGAACAAGCTCCTCGCACTATGTATGATTATGCTAAACCTAGTTTGGTTGGTACCCAAACTAGCATTCTTAGACCTACTATTGCTGCTAATAATTTTGAACTAAAGCCTAACACTATTCAAATGATACAGCAATTGGTGCAGTTTGATGGTTTACAGGATGAAGATCCAAATTCACACATAGCCAATTTTTTGGAACTTTGCGATACCTTTAAAATAAATGGCGTTTTTGATGATGCCATTCATCTAAGGCTATTTCCATTCTCTTTGAGAAATAAAGCCAAACAGTGGTTAAACTCTTTACCACGAGGCTCAATCACCACATGGGAACAGATTACCGAAAAATTTTTACTTAAATATTTTCCTCTAACCAAAATAGCTAAATTATGAAACGATATCTCTTCTTTTGTGCAGATGGATCTAGAGACACTTTACGATGCCCGGGAGAGATACAAAGATCTTTTGAGAAGGTGCCCTCACAATGGGTTGCCTTTGTGGTTACAAGTTCAAACCTTTCATAGCGGTTTAATCCATCAACAAGGGAGATGATCGATGCGGCCGCCGGAGGAACAATCAACAATAAAACACCAGAAGTAGCTTATGAGTTTATAGAAGAGATGTCACTGAATAACTATGAGTGGCAAGTCATGAGGACAAAGCCGACAAAAGCTGCAGGAGTTTATAATATTTATGCTATCACCATGCTTACTAACCAGGTAGAACTTTTAAATAAAAAGTTTGATAATTTTGTTGATTCTACACAGGCACATCCAGTGATGCCGTGTGACGTAATCCAGGAAAATATGTTGAATCCAGATTACTCCTCTTATGGACATGTCATGGAAACTGAGCAAACCAACTATATGGGTAACAATTCTAGACCTCAAAAGAACCCTTATAGTAATACTTATAATGCAGGTTGGGGGAGTCACCCGAATTTTTCATGGGAAGGACAAGAAAATCAAAGACAACAGCCTCCTTCGGGATTTCAGCAGCCACCACCACAACAAGAGAAAAAGCCGAATCTTGAAGAGATTTTCACCAAATTTATGGCCTCATCAGAAACCTGTTTTCAAAACACCGAAACGGCACTGAACAACCAGCAGACATCCATTCAAGGACTTGAAACTCAAATAGGCCAGTTCGCCAAGCTAACTCTGAAACACAGCAAGGTGGGTTACCAAGCAACACTAGGACAACTCTAAGGAGCAACTCAATGCCGTGGATACAATAGATGATAGGGGGTTAACCAAAACCAACCCAAAGCCATGCAAAGAGCCTGTGGTAAGTAAAGGAAAGGATGAGGTAAGTTACAAGATGAAATTACCAAAGAATTTAAACCTCGTATCCCATACCCAATCGCGCTAAAGAAGGACCGCACAGATCAGCAATTCGGTAAGTTTCTTGAACTCTTAAAGAAATTACATATCAACTTACCATTTGTTGAAGCAATTTTGCAGATGCCGAAGTACGCAAAATTTTTAGAGGAACTTCTCACAAATAAAAGGAAATTTGAAGAACTGTCCACAGTGGAACTCAACGAGGAATGCTCAGCTATTCTCCAAAATAAACTACCAACCAAACTAAAAGATCCAAGGAGTTTTACTATTCCTTGTTTACTTGGTAGCCTAGACGCCAAAAATGTTTTAGCTGATTTAAGAGCTAGTATAAATGTCATGCCTTATAAACTGTTTAAACAACTAGGTCTTGAAAAACCTAAGCAAACCAAGATGAGCATTCAACTGGCTAATAAAACTATTAGGTTTCCTAAGGGAATAATTGAATATGTGCTTGTCAAAATCGTGATATTAGTTAGTTTTTGATGTGATCAGTTTGTATAAATTTTATTACTTAATATCGCGAGCATATCACATAGCTTAAGTGTCAAATTATCTATAAATATGTTTATGAGTATTGTGATATATTGTTAAATGTGAATATGATTACCATGTAAATGAACTAGTAATAATGCATGAGTGAGTATAATATGACACTAAAGTTGGAACTATTGAGGTTGTGCTATACGATTGTTTTGTTAATGCATGATGAATTGTTTGAATGGTAATTGTTCTAGGCATTCACTGACCTCATAAAGCTTACCCACTCCTTTTTAAACCATCGCAGATTATCAACGTTTTGGTGTGAGCAGTATGGTTCCAAGGGATTGATCCAAGTGAAAATCTAGTAACACTTCATAGTTGATTTATTATTTGGGAAATAAAGGCAATGTAATAGACTTTTTGATGGTATTTTGGATGTTTCCAAAGCTTATTTGTTCTTAGGATTTAAACATTTGTATCATGATATGTTGATTGTTGCTCGGACTTATTCTGGATGCTTGAAACTATTACTATAGTTGTTTTAACCTTTTTTTGATATGGTAAAAGATGCATATTGAATAGACTTGTGTTGGAATGGTTTGTATGCTTAAATATGCTAAATTTTTACTGTCTGGAGCAGAGGTATCGATTCGAGTTTTGAAAAAAGATACCTCTGTGATTTTCAAATGTGTAAAAAGTCATAATCATAAATTGGTATCGATACCTTATCATGAGTATCGACACTCGGGGTAAAATTATCGATACTTATTGAAAGGTACCGTTAATTTCTTGTGTTTCTTTTTTAGGTGAGAAGTAGAATGCTATTTTGTAATCAATTTTCTAATCTGTATCGATACCATGTAAGGAAAATATTGATACCCATGATCTAGTATCGATTCCTATGTAGTCAAATTTGAAATTTTGCTAAAGTTGCTTTCATGTATGTACAACTATTTTTAATTGATCAATTAAAATGTGTGTAACAACTCTTATTGATAATTAGGAGTATACTTGACTTAAACCTCGTGTAAATGCTAAAATGGAAGACATTTCTTTAATAATGAGTTCATTTGTATTGTGTGTGATGTGAGATGGTGGTGTGGTATCTTGATATTCGGGCTAGGTGGCCGAGCCGAGTATAGAATGTTACACTATAAACCTCTGAATTTTATATTCTATTTAATATAGCTTGGGGTTCCCAACAAGTTTACTAAGAAGACTATTATTTTAATAATTTGCTTTATTTAAAAAAAAAAACTGTTAATGTTGTTTGGAAATTTGGGTTTTATTTGTTAACGTAAGCTATTATAACTTTATATGTAAATTTTAATGTCAGACAAAAAAAATGATAAAATATTTTATTTAAAAAAAATCAATCCATATAAAGAAACTAGTAACTAAGATTAATCAATCAAATAAATTCAAACCCATGGTTCATCCCTACATCAAAATTCAAAATTTATAAAAAAAAAATTAATTTTCCTAGAGCATTTAACAATTTTTTTTAAAAACTAAAAGATCCTTAACAATCAATGTAATAAACCACAAAGTAATATAAAGGCAATGGGTAACTGATCTGTTATAATTCAATGTACTAGATTAAACTAGGTTTCGCTCTTGAGGAGCTTGAATATAAGCGTTTTCATTATGTTTTAGTTAAGTTTTTATAGTTTAGTTTAAATCCAATAAAAAATGTATTTTGAGTCTTTTGTTAACCTTAGGGGCCGAATGGGGCCTAAAGATGCGGTAATGTATTTAGTGAGTGTGTAGGAGACCATCAGAGGGCGTACAAACTCAATACTGGTTGTTGTGATGGAACATGGGAAGTTTGATGTCGCAACATATGTAGCTGGTAAGCTATAAAAGTAACATATTTTAATCCCATTCTTAATGCGTTTTTGGATGATTAATTATGCAAATTTATGAATTTTATGCTCCTAATCCTTTAAATTCATGTTTCTATACTTACGAGAGCATTTTGAAGTGAAAGGAGCAAAAAACGAGTTAAAATCGGACAAACATAGTTGTTTTCAAGAGCCACGCGGACTGGACACATGCCTATGTACTAGTGTAATAGCCCATTTTTAGTCAAATCAGAACAGTGGTTTCAGGACCACAAATCTAAAGTTGAAATAATCTTTTGTTGTTATTTTAATGTCTACAGCATGATAATATGTTTGTGTGAAATTTTTGTTAAGAAATTTTAGCATTTGACTGCTAAATTTGATAAAAAGGACCAAATCGCGTAAAGCGTAAAACTTGTGTTCTAATAGCTAAAGGTGTCTAATAGCTATAGAACTTTAAAGTGAAGGTATTTATGTGTTAAATAACCCATTATTAAGATAGTGGATGATAGTGGCATGGCATATGATGCACTTTTTAATGTATTAAATGGTCAATTAAGTAATTTGGTTATTAAAAGGTTAATTAATTAAAACAAAAACCATTTTATTCATTATCTTCTTCATCTAGCTGATTATACAAGAGAAAGAAAGCCATTTTCGGGGCTTTAAACATTCGACCACATACAAGCTCAATTGTAAGTCCATTTTTGTCCCATTTTTAAAGATTTCTATGTTTTTATGATCGTTGCAACTAGTTCTATCTAGCCCAGGGAATATTTTGCAAAACTGTTAAAGATTTTAAATGTTGCCATTGATGAATGCATGAGTATTTTGGTGTTTGATGATAGAGTACAAATGTTTGTTGTGAATTATACAAGTTTTATAAAGTGATTTTTTTGTGAAAATGCAAATTAGGGATTAAATTATGAAATGTGGAAACTTTGTGGTTAAAATGTGAAATAAATGAAAAATATGGGTTTCTAGGGTCATAACAGTAATTCGGCTAGCATGGGTTAATTTTGAATTTCATTAATTTGTGATTTTGTGTAATAAGGACTAAATTGTATAAGTGGTAAAATGTTAAGGGTAAATGTGCAAGTATGCTTAAATTATGTTTTGGATTAAATTGAACAGAGAAATTAATAAATAAGTTAATTTCGAATATATTTAGATCAAGAATAGTAGAATTCAGATCTAGATTGGGGGAAAACTAAAGTTATCGACTAATTAACTTAATTCGTGATTTCCACCTCTGAGGTAAGTTCGTATGTTATAAATTTCATTATAAATGTATTTTATATGCTTTGATATAGCATAAACTATGAATACGGGATTATGGATATGTTCAGAATTAGTTCGGTGATGATTCGACATTTAAAATCCCAGTTGAACCCTAGGAATAGTTTAGGATACTAATGACATGTCATTAGAGGATACATTGAGTTGGCTTCGGGCCATGATATTAGTACTTTGAGTGCGAGTTATACCGATTTGGCTTCGAGCCATGAATATCGGCTGATTTGGCTTCGGGCCATGATATCATTACTTTGAATAAGTCACCTTGATTTGGCTTCAGGCCTTGGTATAGGTGCTTATTGTGCGAGAATCCTGAGTATCTGACTTCTATTTCGAATGGTTCAATGGGTAAATGAATGATATGGATGAGAATGAAATTGGTACAAAATGGTACAGGTATGTGCATAAACCGTATTAGCTTTGAATTGATGAAATGGTGAAGAAAATATATATTTTTTGGGAATGAGTAATTGAAAGGTTTGTTAGTTGATGTGAATTCATGTATTTATAATCAATCGTTGAATTATGTGTTTATTATATTATTAAGTGTATTTCATACGAGCTTACTAAGCTTAATAGCTTACTTTGTTTATTTTCTCGTGTTTTATAGTGTTATCAAGGTAGCTCGGATCCTGGGATCATCGGAGATCGCACCACACTATCCACCTATCTTTTGGTACCCATGAACTTTGGTAATTTTATGTATACGGCATGTCTAGGGACTTTGAGTCATTTTGGTATATGTAGCATGATTTTGGCCATTTGTGTGGCTTGTAAATATTAAGCGTTTGGCCTTGTGTTAGTCATGTAAGATGACTTATTTCATTAATTACGTGATGTGTGTATATATGTATTAATGACTCTTAGTGATGTAGCTCATGATTACTTCAAAATGACTTGTTGAATGCAACTTTCAAGGTAGCTGATATTCGTGATATGAAGTAATAAAATTTATAAACTATGATCGTACCAAAACTAACTATTATCACGATTTAAGGCAAGTGCACCTATCGAACAGTAGTATAGCTTAGTGGCAAGACCGAGATATCGTACCCAAGGGAACCAAAAGTACTAGTACTAACTTTCTTTCTATTATTTAACCTAAGAATAAAAGGAGATTTTTATTAAACTAAACTAATTAAACTAAGCTAAGAATACAGAAAGAGTAAATTGGGGAAAGACTCTTAGGAGAATTGATTGAATTGGACAATACTCAGGGGAGAATCCACCTAGACTTCACTTGTTATCAACTCTTGAACTAGACGATCTATTCACTTGACTTGATCCGTAGAAATCCCTAACTTATGTTAATATCTCTCTCGAGACTAAAAACAACTAACCCTAAGTTGATTAATTGAAATCTCTTTCTAATTAAAACCCCTAGTGTCGCATTAACTTGATCTATGGATTCCCTTATTAGGTTTGACCCTAATCCGGTAGATTTTCGTCATCCTATCTCTAGGATTGCGATCAACTTCGCTTAGTTGTGCTGGATCTACTCCTATGCAGGGACTTTTGCTCCTCTACATAAGCACATTCGACTTAAATCAATATCCCGGAAATATCAATTTAAGAGTTAAAAACACAATTAAGGACAAATAAAATATTTATCATATAATTCAAGAGAAAATAATAACAAGATCTATCTTAGGTTTCATCCCCATCAAGTATTTGGGGGATTTAGTTCATAATTATAGAAGAAAACATCTCAGAAGAAATAAAATAACAAAACATAAAGAACCCTAAAACCCCTGTAGGAATTTGAAGGGAGATCTTCAGTCTTGAGGGAGAATTCAGCTTCTGAGATGAATTAATCGGCTTCCCTTAGAGTAATTCCTTGCTTCTACTCTCTGTATTGGTGGTTAATAAGCACCTTCTTGAGGGGAAAAAATACACTTTAGTAGTTGCCCCCTAAGGTCTTTATATAGAGCTTTAGAATGCCTTTCTTAGCCTCTAAGGGCCCTTTTCCAAGTGAAATTAAACTTCCTCACGACAGAGACACGCCCGTAGGCCACGCCGGTGTAGATCGAGGCCCAGGCCGTGCTTGGGCCTGTTAAGGTGGCACGGCCGTGTAGTCTGACCGTGCTTGTCGGGGTTGGGCCGTGTTTGAGCTCAATGTGGCACGACCGTGTGGCACGACCATATGGCGAACCTCCAGGCCGTGTTGTTTTCATTCTTTGGCCCATTTTCTCTATTTTCTGCCTGTTTCTCGTTCTTTTCACTTCCTTGTGCTCACCTGAGTATAAAACATGAAATTAAAGGTTTAAGAGCATCAATTTACACAAATTCAATGATAATTCATTTAGAAATTAGGCTAAGCATGAGGTAAAAACATGTATAATTTATCGTTTATCAAATACCCCCACACTTAAGCCTTTGCTTGTCCTTAAGCAAAATCTCAACTCATAATTAAGAATCATTCTTCTCAACTTATAACCCTTATCAATAATGTTCCAAGCTAATCTATAAGTAATCATACAATGAGAATTCAACCAGAAGAATATTAAAGGTTCAAACACTCTAAGTTGAGAATTCTATCACAGAAACAAAGGTTTCCTCCCTTCTCCTAAGTAATTTCCTTTCAATTGAAATTAACAAGAGTTGACATCCTCACTAAAGATTCACTCTATCCACTCAAAGTGTTTAGGGTTCAAGAAGTAAGCACTCCTTAGTCAACCTGAAAAGTTATTACCATAGGCTTGCAAGACAATCAAATCTCCACCACTATAGATTGATATGACACATCGATCAAAAGGTCTTTCAATGGTTGTAATGAGGCTTTGGTTATGGGTGTTGTCACAAGCTGAAAAGAGGGTTAGAATCGAGATTGAATTGAAAAATCATCTAGTTAGAAAAATCTCAATCAGTAGAATATATTCCTCGAGCTAAGCCTTATGATGACATCATTTTGGATTTGATGGCTTATAATAGAAATATGCAAAAAATTATTAAACTATCATTGAAATATGAATTACAACTAAATTAACTGTATATTCCTTTTTTTTAGAACAAATCATATTTTGAATATTTACAATTTTTACAGAATGAAAAAGAGAGCAAAGCTAGATAATAATTCAACTCAAATATCGACAAAAACAGGGATCAAAATAATTGAATTGAATTCAACAAAAATGGGTTATAGGTTAATATTAGAGGTAAGTCAAATAATGGGTTATTAGGCTCAATGGGGTTCACTAGGGGTTAATTTATTGAGGTAGGCTTTTATGGAGTAAGTGGGTTAAAACCTAGGTGCCTTTATCATTTTAGTATATCAAATCAATGATGTGGTCTTGACATGTATAATCGAAGCAAGTTTTAGAATAACAAATCAGTATTGACTCACTCAAAGCAACAATAAAAGTGAGCACGAAAGAATGTATGCTCAAAAGGCTCAAAAATCTCACCAGAATTATGGCTTTTGATGTCAATCCTGCGAATTTCAAATCTCAAGATAACACTTAAAATTAGGGAAAACAACCTAGAAAAAATTTAAATTCTCGAAAATTTCAACCTATCATGCTTGATTCCCTAATGTCTTAAAGTTTGAATAATCAAAGCATAAGCACATATGTCTTAATTCTCAACATATCAATAAAAATCATAAATCAATCAAAATTAATTCCTAATAGGAGATTGAAGATAATGCAGAGAGTGAAAGTGAGAATTCAAAATTTTGAGAACAATGCAAAATGTTAGTTTTAAAAATTTTCAAGGGTTTCAAAGAAAATGCAATGACTGAAAGTAAGTTCCCGCCCCCCCACACTTAAGATGTACATTGCCCTTAATGTACAAAGATACATTAGTAGCAATAGAAGCATAAGATCATAAGATAGAGAAAGGCATGAAACTCCCTGGATTGGATGAATTTGTGCGGTGGTGGTGCCTATAGAATGTCTGGGACAAAGAAAGGTGCGGAGCTGGATACTCCGGTGGTGGTAGTGTTTGTTTGTACACAGCTTTCATGTTGGGAGTGTAGGCTTTGACGGTGTCAACTGGGTGAAGATGTGGCAAGGTTCCTATTAGATTTTAGATTTGAGCTGTAGAGCTCCTTTGAAACTATGAAAGCATTTATCAGTTTTGGGAAATTAGGATTAACAAAATGTGTTTGTTAGGGGATAGCCGATATGAAATAATTGAAATAAAATAAACTAAGTTCTAAAAATAATAAAATTCAAATAATGAAAAGGGAAAAATAAAATAAAATAGAAAACAAAAAGGAAAATAAAAGAGAAGAAAAGAGGATTAGGAAGTTCTAATCCTCAGATGGGTCGCGAGGTGGGGGCGGTGATGAAATGTAAAGATGTTGGCATTCCGCTGAAGAGTAGCATCGATATGATCGAAGCGTTGGAAGCACTGCTGCTCAAATCGTGTAAGCTGCTTGGATATGTCAGTGTATGAAGCTACCGCATGAACTGGGCGGCGAGGGGGTGGTGGCTCAGTAGATGCCTCATAGACGGATCCTCCTGCTCAGCATCTCGAAGGAGACGGTATTGTGGAAGATCGGTCCCAGGTCGTCGTTGTATCATCTTCATGTGTAGCATAGTCTGGATGCCCTGCGGGGACATCTGGCCAATCAAGGTGTAAGAGGATGTCTGGGCCGCAGTATTGAGTAGGCCAAAATAGCGGGCCAATTGCGTGATGTACGGGCCCATAGATATCACACCTCTCCGATGCCTCTCAGTCTGGTGCTGGATGCCATCAGCGACGAAGTAAGCAAGGTCGATGGCATGTGCGTTCGCCATGCTCCATAGAAAATAGGCATCGTGGGTGTTGACGACACCTGTGCTCTCGCGTCTGCCCGTTAACATATGTGCGAGGAGGGTATGTACGTACCTCAAGGATAGGGTGAGATTGGTCGCTTTGGAGTGACTAGGGTCATATGTGGACGATGCAGGGACTAGGGCCTCCCAACACCTAGCTGGTGATAGATGGATGTGGCGGTGGAGCATAGAAAGGTCCTCTTCTTCCATAAACTGCTCCGTGTAGAGGCCCAGAGTTGTACCAAATTTCGGTACACTAAGCTGACGAATGAGGCCTCCTAAACAGAACTGGATCGTCCCTGGATCGTCATGTCGGCTCATCACTGTCTGTAGATGGAACGTAGAGAAGAACTCGAGAGTGAGTTCAAAATAGGTAGGCTCCACGATCTAAAAAAACTGCTCCCAAGGGTCTGTCATCAATAAGGCCCGGACCTCGTCTGCTAGGTGGACCTGCTCTAAGGCGGCCGACTCCTAGAGGTCATGCTCGCAAAATGTGGAATAACTCCTCTTGGGAGTTCTGCAGAAATTGAATAAAAGGATGTTGGACCTCAGCAGTGGGTCTCGACGAGGAACTACAGGGCCCCTTTCGCTTCTTTAAAGTAGGGATGGCAGCTTTCTTACTGCGTGATGATGACATAGTCCTAAAAACAAAGTGATATGCATTAGTCCTAAAAAATTGAAACTAAAATATGAGTATTAATAAGTTTTTAAGATTAAATGACAAATTAAGAAAAACATGAACTTATTGTATGAGAATGTTGATTTCACTAACCTAACTATCATAATCTACTCATTCTAGTCATGGCCTAAATAACATTTTATACTAAGTGTTAACTACTCTAGATAAGCAAAAGTAGCAACCTAAGGAGAGTCTAAATGGCATCATGAAATTCTCTATAGTGGTGAGTATTCTAGATTGTTCATGCTAAATGAATGAACCTCCTAATAATAAACAAGCAATTAACTAAATGAATGAGAATAATAATAAATAAAGTAGATATATGATATTAAAACGAAGAGAAAAGTAAGAAAAAGGGGAACCGAGGGAGTGGTTATATGGTGAAACACGATCGTGGCGATATTACACAGGCATGGTGGCACTATTGAGGTCGGTGGCGGCGTTGGAGAGGCTTGATGTGGGTTTTGGGTCGGAGGTTTTAGGGTTTTAAATGGAGAAGAAAGTGAATAGTGACTTGTTTATATAGGTTTTTGGGTCACACGGGCACGTCACACGCCCGTGTGACTCGGGTTTCGCCCGTGTGACTTGGGTTTCGCCCGTGTAGTTTAAAAATTAGGGATTTTGGTGTGCCTGGTTCGAGACACATGCCCGTGTTCCTAGGGCGTGTTGAGGCACATGGCTATGTCGCACGACCGTGTCCTTCGATGTTCGCTTCTCCCACGGCCGTGTAGGGGGTCACATGCCCGTGTTTGAATTGGCAAGTTCGACCACGGCTTGAGGGCACGGGCATGTCGCACGCCTGTGTTTGAATTGGCGGTTTCGAGCACGGCCACATCGCACGGCCATGGCAAGTAATCGAAGCTCGAGCTTGGATTGGCAGGATCAGTAACGGCCACATCCCACGGCCGTGGTGATTTGTTGAAGCCCGTGTGTTAAAAAAATTTTACCTTGCTTGTACACGACCGAATTGCACGGTCGTGCCTCTGCTCGTAGCGTCCATACGGCCTTGGGCATGCCCGTGGCATGCTCGTGTGGTCCGAAAATCCTACATTCAAAAGGGTTAGTCGATGTATTAGAAAGTTGAAAAAGAATTTACTAAGTCAGTGCTTGAGTTGCCTCCCGAGAAGTGCTTATTTAGAGTCTAAGCTCGACTCTGCTTGTATGTATCATGACGAGAGTTCGTAGAGCTGAAGCTCCTCCCTATTATTCTTTAAATTCTCACCTCTATAATGTTTAATCCAATGGCCGTTTACCTTGAAAGTGCTGTGATTTGGATGGGTTACCTTGACTGTACCGTATGGAAAGACAGTTCGAACAGTGAATGGGCCTGACCATCTTGAGTAAGGCTAAAAATCAAAATTTTTCCTATGACCTAACTTGAACCCGGGACTTCATTGTACCCTCTAAACACTCCCAAAGCACATATTTGAATTATTTAAGCCGCTTTTTAACCGATCCAAAACTCAAGGCCCAATACTTCTAGGCCCAAAATCCAGGGCGTTACAAGGTTAGTTGAATTTGAACCAGAAGTAAGGCAAGAAATTGTGGTAAATAACGATAAGGTTGAGGTAAGCCAGAAAGAGCAAAAGTCAATTATTAAGGAATATAAACCTTGAGTGCTATATCCTAATGCGACGAAGAGAGACCACATAAACGAACAATTTTGCAAAACTCTTAAAGAAATTACATATTAACCTATCGTTTGTTGAAGCTCTTTCGAAGATGCCCAAGTATGTCAAAATTTTAAAGGAGCTTTTGACAAACAAAAGGAAGTTAGATGATTCATCGACTGTGGAGCTTAATGCGGTTCATATTGCAAAATAAACTACCCAACAAACTAAAAGATCCTAAGAGTTGTACAATTCCTTATTTAATTGGTAGTTTGAATATTGATAATGCTTTGGCTAATTTAAAGGCTATTATTAATGTTATGCCCTATAAAATGTTTAAATAGTTAGGTCTTAGGAAACCCAAACAAACTAGGATGAGTATTCAATTAGCACATAGAACCATTAGATATCCTAGGGGTGTTATTGAAGATGTGCTTGTTAAAATCGATAAATTTATATTTCTCACTGACTTTGTTGTATTAGACATGGATAAGGGTAGTGAGATACCTTTAATTTTAGGGCGACCCTTTTTAGCAACTGGTAGAACCATAATTGATGTTGGTACGGGTGAGTTAGTACTTCATGTAGGTGACGAATCAATTACTCTTCAAGCTCATGATTCTGTTAGAACATCTAGTGATTAAGATGATTTTAAATCTTCTGTTAATGTTAGTGACCATGTGGCTCAACCTTCTTTGTAGGAAACCACTCGAAAAAATGTAATTGAGCCATGTTCCAGTCAATGCGACAGAAATAGAATGATTTATGATGAACGAATGTTGCAAATTGATGAACTAGATGAATGGCAAATACATGTTAAGGAGAAACTGAAAAGCACGATGAAGAGCCAAAGAGACGCCATGATGAGCATATGAATGGAACGAACAAATTGAAGGTTGGGGACAAGGTACTGGTAGACAAAATGGATCCATGAACTACCACTTTGGAGCTTGATGCAAACGAATCAAACCCTTTTATGGTACTGAACCTCTTCCCATATGGTATAGTTGAGGTAACTCATTTTGAATTTTGCACATTTAAGGTAAATGGTACCCGACTCAAACCTTACTTTGATAATATAATTGATAGTGAGAAAGAGGAGTCTCAGTTTCGCAAACCACTGTAACCATGTGCACAAGTTAAGTCGAGCTTAGACTCTAAATAAGCGCTTCTTGGGAGGCAACTTGAGTGTTAACACTATGCTAATTAGGGCATTCGACAGTGAGTTAGACGGCCTAGCGACATGGCTATATGATCCACACATCTAGACACACGGGCACGTCGTTAGCTATGTAGACCTAAAATAGTCCACAAGGCCGTGTGGCAGACACGGTCTGGACACATAGGCGTGTCCTAAGCTGTGTGAGCCCTGGAGCTAATTTTTTTATTTTATTCCAAGTTAGAGAGTTACACAGGCAAGAGACACGGTCGTGTGCGAGACATGATTGCGACACATAGGCGTGTGGGCACCCATATGGACGTGGGAGAAGCGAAGGATATCACAAATGACCTGACACATGGCCTTGTGTACCACATGGCTTGGACACACGGGTGTGTTTGAGGCCGTGTGAAGACAAGGTTGAAATTTTTATCACATATGAGCTGAGAAGGAACCACACTAGCGTATGACACAGCTATGTGGCCCAACACAGGCCTCACATGATCGTCTTGCCCTTTTAACACTAAAACCCTAAAATTTTATTTTACTTTGTCTTGTTCTTTGCTTCTTCAACCTTCATTTTAATTCTCCCAACTTCACATTTTCTGGACACCCCGTCGCACTCTCCCCCTCACCTGAACTACCAACCCCTGCGACCACTACTGTAACGCCTAGGAATTTGGGCCTAGAAGTATCGAGCCTTGAGCAAGGGAATGGTTAGGAAGTTGTGCATAAAATTTTATGTGAGCTAGGGAATGACACAATTAAATGTCTGCTCAAGTGGTTAAGGGTCTTGAGAGGTTTTGGAAAGCCATTTGTTCAAACTTGGGCTTTAGCAAAAATTTTGGTTTTAAGTGAATTAAACACTGGATGCGTGGAAGTATGCCTTTTAAATTATATTGTTAAAAAAATAACATAAGGAAGCATGTGGTCTAGTGGTTGTGGCATCATTAAGGTTGCAAGGGAGCCTTGGTTCAAGTTTTGGCTCTTGTAATTTATTTTGGTTTTTCTTTTAAAGGAACCTAGGATTTGGCCTATAGACCTTATTATTAATTGTGGATAAAATGTGACACAAAAAGCTTTGTGGCTTGGTGGCAAGCGGCTGACTTAGCAACTGGAAGGGCTTGGGTTTGAATCCCATGGCAGGCAAGGGATGATTATTATGCTACTTGGGTTGGCAAAAGTTTGAAGTGGATTTAAGCTCTGTTGGATGAGAGTTTGAATTAGTCTTAGGAGTTGGTTGTGGAGGATTTCTAGGAGGGATAAAGGGAGTGATTCATGGAGTGAATTAAGGAGATAATCGAGGGATTTCAATTGGAGAGGTTGCAATCGAGTATGGGTGTTGGTGTGTATGGCAAATTCTGCTTAGGGTAGCAATTAGTGCCGTATTTTGTCATTTTTAGGGTTTGTGCCAAGTGGTGTTGTGCTTTCATTTCCTTTTGGTATTTTCATGTAGTCTTTTGTGCCGAGTATTTGTCATTTTCTCTGCTAAACCGTGATTATTTTACTTCTCACTCAAAAGCCGACTCTCTCTTTTTGACTCATAACCGAAGAACACCTTTCTTTTCATTTATCTCACTTATCAACCTTGAGTTTTTCCTAAGCCTTGTTTAGACTGAATATTAAGCTTCTTCTCTTCTAATTCTATTCTTTTCGGTCGATTCTTGATTGCTATTCTTGATCGATTCTTTCCCTCCCCATCTGCTTCAATCTATGTGATAAGGTTAGTTGGTTTATTAGCCGAATATTATGGCCGAACTTCTCTTCTTCCCCTCAACGCCATTTCTTTTGATCTTAAGAAGGGTGTAAATTGAATGCTAATCTGTTCTTTTCTCTATCTGTGTCTCTAGCCTCTGAAGTGCCGAATCTGTTCTTCTCTTAAGGGTTAACGGATTTCGATCTATCTGTTAGCCGATTGCTAAGGGTAAATAGTGATGTGTTTTCAAATATGGCCGAATGGCTGGTTCTCGTGTTGGTCATGTGTTTTCTTAGGATAGTATTTGTTTAATCTTGGTTAGTAGATGTTGATAGTTAATGATGATTGTGGTACAGTTAAACCACGAGGAGGTGTGGTCGATTCATAATCAAACGGCTTAAGAGGTTTAAGCCGATTTAGTCAATGTAGGTATTAATCTTGGGTTCGGTTTTGGTATTAGAAAGGCTTGTTAAATCTCATTAATCGAATGGCTAACCGAGTATCTTATTCGAATATAGGTTCTTCGCGCGTGGACTACGGCATTTCTCTCCATCAAGGTGTGTACCCACACCACTCTAACTATAGATTGGCAAAAGCTGAAATCCCCAAATACTGAAATGTCGAAAAGCTAAAAGTTCAACAACGGTTACCACAGGAGCATGCAAACGCTCGTGTGGATAATCTGATGCGATAGTGGAGGCTGCCATAAGCGAACTCATGGGCTTAGGCCATAGTGGGTCGAATGGGCTCATGGGCCCACATGGGTAAATCTCGTTGTCAAGTGGTAAGTAGTTGAACTTGTCCTGTTGCACACATAATTTTGGTTGAATTGGGCCGCGATGGGCCAAAATGGGCAGTGTGGGCCCAATGGGCTCGTGAACCCCACACGGATAAAATCTGCGGTAAGTGACTATTAATGATCTGAGCTATGGTTTTCGTATAGCCTTAACTGAATTTGGGCTAAATGGGCCACACGAGTGTGTAGGCCCACTTGGGCCAGGTCGTTAAGACTCTGAATTGTACAATTACTGAAATACCCTTGTAGTACAAAATTTCCAAAATACCCTTGTAGTGCAAAATGATTGTTTTGCTCCTCGTGGGTAAAAGACTAACTTGGGCTATGTCTTAACTGATTTGATTGTAACTGTATGACTGTGATTGGGAAATTGGTTATGAGCATGACATTCTAATGGGGTCCCACGGGTCACCCGAGACAACTATGGACCCACCGAAGGCTTAAGAGCCGCATATTTGTATTGATATGGTAAAGTTGCACAGGTCACCCAAGACGACTATGGACTTATTGATGGTTTTAAGCCAGTTAATCTATTTATGGCTCTGTGCCAACCTAATTAAGGCTTTGTGTCAATTGATGGCTTTGTGCTGAATATGTTACAGGGAGTGATGGCTTTGTGCCAAATATGTTACCGTGATTGATTGTTTTGTGCCTATTGTATTCCGTGATGGATGGCTTTGTGCCGATTATAGACCCGTTATCGATGGTTTTATGCCACGTATACTACTATGGCTCTGTGCCTTTCTGCTTATGGCTATTAGCCATTCTGTTATTTGGCAACATTGCTGCGATACGTACGACCTTTAGTTGTTTTGTCTACGGCATTGAGCCGTTTTGTTGACTTAGTGCCGCAATCGGTGCTGAGCTAGGTATGTTGGATGGGTGGGTTGATTATATCCTCATAGATTGTGCAGGGTTGGACGAAGGCAAGTGTATAATGGGCTTAGGCTTAGGCCACATGTGTTCTGTTTCTAAATTTGTAATGGGCTAAGGCCCATCTGTTACTGTCATCTGTAATGGGCTTAGGCCCAGATTGTTACTGCTTTATGTATGACTGACTATTTTTAGATAGTAGAGGATTGCACACTGAGCTTTCGTAAACTCACCCCGTTTATGAACCTTTTAGGTAATCCCAGCGTTAGGAGGATCAGTGCTGCGAGGGACTTGGAGATGGCCACACAACTGCTTTTAGTTTCATTTACGTTTAATTACTTTTAAGTACTTTGATTTTGATTTGGGTTGTAATAAAGCCTCTTTTAACTTCCGGACTTTTTAAATTGGGATTTTATTTATATTGATCTATAACTGTTGGAAGTAGATCACGGTTTTCCAAAACGACAATCGGTTTTGAAAATACTACGTTCCGCAATATTTTCGAAATGGTTTCACGACTTAATTTCTAAACATCACGTTTTCGTAAATCGACTCCTTTTCATTTAACCAATATTTCCAAAATGAATAACTTTCCAAAGAATTGCGTTTGAAAATAATTAATGTAGACTGGGGTTTTTATGCAGGTTTTAAATAGAGAGGTGTTTTTTTTAAATCTTTAAGAAGGGTTTCCACTAAAAATAAGGTTTTCGAAAGACACTTCAATATGACTCGCCAGATTTGGCCCTAACGTCTAGGCTGGGTTTGGGGTGTTACAACCGTAACCACCCCCATCTCCAACTGATTCGGCCTAGTGGTGCCCCTATACGTCCATCCATGCACACCCCTCTCCTACGCATTAACTCCCCCTTGTCCTCCACCTTTCCGGCTACCATCCAGAACTAGCCTCTCCCCTCCATCAACCACCTACATATGCACCAATCGAGCCACCTAGTCTCACCCCTCGTCACCCACCTTCATTCCCTTCTACCCATAGTCGACCAATTCCGCCTCCACCCACGCACGGCACCGCCTACCACTCGTAACCCCAGTTGTAATCCCGACCACCATTTTTCGTCGGTCTTCCCCTTTTACCATTTTCTTTATTATTTTATTTTATTTTATTTTATTTTATTTATTTATTATTATTTGTTGTACTATTTATTTTTATTTTATGGATCTGTTTTCTTATTTGTTTATGTATTTATTTTATTAATCTTATGCTTAGATTTTAATTTTATTTTATGCCTGCTTTTAATTTTGTTTTTATTATTTTTAATATTATTTTTTACTATTACCTTTAATTTTATTGGTATCATTGAGTTTCTTTCTTTTTTTTCGTTTTATTTTTACTTTTGTTTTTATTTTTAGTTGTTTTTATTATTATTTTCTTTGACTTATTCTGTTTCTTATTTTTTGAACTATATTTTTATTTTTATGGTTGTTTCTAATTGAGTTGTAACCTTTTAATCTTCTTCACTATTTGTGTTTATTTTCTTATTAGTTTGCTCGGAATCATGCGTACATTTAGATTTGCCTACAATTTCGCTTTTCACTATTCTGGCAATTTCATCCAATATTCTGTGCAGTTTCAGTTTTCTCCCTCTCTTATGATATTCTACTTATACTGTGATTACATATGTTTGTACATTGAGGACAATGTACATCTTAAGTGTAAGGAGGTTATATATATAATTATTAGAAAATCCCTGAATTATGTCTTGTATTTAAGTAATTATCTTATATTTCCATTAGAATGAATTTTTGTCAATATGATATTTTTTTCTTGATGTGTTTTGGATTAAATTTTTGTCAATATGATAAGTTTATTTTCAGAATTAAAAAATTTTAGGTTGTTTCCCTGAGTTGAGATATTATCTTGAAGTTTTAAATTTATAAATTTGACATAAAAAAACCATGATTTTTAGTGAGATTTTGAGCCTTTAGAGCATACATTTTTCTTTCTCATTTTATTATTGGTTATGAGTGTGTCAATTTGATTTGTCATTCTATACCTTGCTTTGATTATACATGTCGAGACTACACCTTTGATTTGATATACTAAGATGATAAAGGTGCTTAGGTTTTAACCTACTTATCCCATAGAAAGCCTACCTTTTCAATTAACCCTTAGTGAATCCCATTGAGCCTAATACATCGTTTCTTGAATTACCCATTAATGTTAACCCATAACTCTTTTCTTCATTGAGACTTTTTTCTGTTTTATTGACTCCCTTTTTGTAATAGCCTAATTTTAGTAAAATTAGAACAGTGGTTTTGGAACCACAAATTCGATGTTAGAATATTTATTTTAATATTATTTTAGGGTTTACAGCATGATAGCATGATTGCATAAAAATTTCGTTAAGAAATTTTACTATTTGAGTGCTTAATTTATGAAAAAGGACTAAATCGCATAAAATGTAAAAGTGGAGTTGTAATAGCTAAAGGTATTAAATAGTTATAGTACATTAATGTGGAGGTCCTTATATGGTAATTAGCCCATTAGTGTGTTAGTGGATGGTAATGGCTAGGCAATTTTGTAATTTGAATTGATTTTAAAGGTTAATTAAGTAATTAATAAAAAATGATAAGTTAAAATAAAATTAAATTTTCTATCATCTTTCTCCATCTTCTTCCACTATTTTTCAAGAGGAAACGAAGCTATTTTCATCCTTAACATTCAGTCATCTTTAATCCTTCAATTAGGCATGAAATTTTGATACGTTTTTAATGATTTCTATGTTTTCAAAATCATTGCAACTTAATCTAGCTAGCCCAAGGACTAATTTGCAAAACTGATAAAGGTTTAGAGTTTTACCATTGATAAATATGTGTGTATTTTGATGTTTGATGACAGAAAATGAATGGTTGTTATTAGATAAACAACATTTGTTAAGTGATTTTTGATAAAATTGTTAATTAGGGATTAAATTGAGAAATGTGTTAAATTGTGTGGTATATGTGTGAAATAATGAAAAATACCGTGGACTCAATTGCATGAATTTGCATTTTTATGAGTTAGGGACTAAATTGTAAAGAAGTTGAAATATTTGAGGTAAAAGTGTAAAATTACCATAATATGAATTTCTGATTAAATTGAATGAAATGTATTTTAAATAAGTTAAATTTGATTATATATAGATCAAGAAAAGCGAAGTTCAGAATTAGATCGGGGGAAAAACAAAATAGTTGATTGATAGCTCGATTCTCTCTGTATAAATTTGAGGTAAGTTCGTATGTTAATAAGCATTAATATAATTGTGTTTTTCAATGCTTTATAATTATATTATTGATGAATACGACCTTACAAAAATGTTCGACGAAGACTTGGCTACGTGTGAAATCCCAATTGAACCTTAGGAATAGATTAGGATACAAACGACATGTCATTAGGGGTTATTGTGTTTGGGTGCTGGTCCATACGTCCTACCGGTGGTTGAGTTTTCCAACATGTGTTGTAGATTCTCGTCAGCTTGTGTGAGCAGCACCATGTAGCTACGTATTGACTGTCAGCTTGTGTGAGCAAGCCCGGTGATAGCTCGAGGTGGGCATTTACATATAAGATATGAGGTAGAGATGGTTTCGACTGTAATAACCCAAACCCAGCCTAGAAGTTTAGGTCGAATTCAGGATGCTACATTGATCATGAGAAAATTTACAAAACCAGTTATCATATCTAACTGAATATCCAATTGTTTAAAAGTCATCTTATGAAAATTATAGATAGGTTTAATAAACAGTCGGAATCAAATAATCGAGTAAAAGTTTAAAATGGAGCTATACCCCAATATTATAAATCTTTATAGTTCCTAAAACTGTGTAATCAAAATAACTGAGGCTGCCCTAGGCCTCATCGTATTAGGTCCAGCATCAGAATCCAGGAAAGTACCTGAAAGGGGCAAACAGAAGAGGGGGTGAGCTATACAAGCTCAGTGTGAAATTAAACCGACTACCCACAGAATTAGAAACAGAAATAAAAAGCAGAAAGCAAAAAGCAATTTGAAGACAGAACATACTTGCAGCGCTATACAGATACAGTTGGTACATACAAAACGAAAGTACCGGCCAATAACAATATAGAGCAGGCTACAAACTCACTCAGACACTCAGTCGCACATACCATCTAGTTACAGTTTGATAGTGTAACACGCAGAACTATCAAACGGATAGAAAAATCGTAGTTATAGAATTAGATGGTAAACCCAAGATAGAAGTCTCGACGGACAGTAACGGTCCACACGTATCAAATCACAATCAATCTCAAGTTCTATTCAGTCAGATCGGTACAATCAAAGTCTATAACTCAGAATAGTCAACAGATGCGTATGAATCCAGTTGAAATGCATAACCCACCCATCTAGCCAACACACCTTTCCATCCATCCCTAAACTTACTGTGGGGTTTAAAACACCCACCCACCTCTACACTTTCAAGTTGTACCGAATGCGACACATATCAGTATAATGTAGCTGAACTGCCAATCAATAGGCTTAAGAGCCTGTTAGTAAGTGCATGACCCTCAGGGTATTGGGACTGCCCACGACCCTCTGGGTGTTGGGGCTAACAATAAGCATATAAATTGCCAGATCATTTGATAATAATACACAGCAATGTTGACGTATAAGCTGTACAGTGCCATGCGATAACCCGTAGTACAGTCACGCAGTATGAACTGCCAGATCAGATATGGGTATGTAGCATAGCTAACATACATACGGTACAGTGTAATGCTATAAACCTCTATACCAGTAAATTGCAGCTAAGCTGCCAGATCAGTTAATGGTACGTAGCATAGCCAACGTACATGTTGTACAGTGCAATGTAGTAATCTGTTGTACAGTCCAGTTGCAGTAAAACTATCAATTCAGTTTAATATTAGTCTTCCTTCTCTTCAAAACCCCACCCAAAAATGCTTTATGCATATGTATGTATGTGTGCAGACAAACGAATAGAAACAAATAACTAATTTTAGATAGTCATTCACATCTAGTCAGTCAGAATCAGAGAGGTGTATAATTACTTACCTAGATACAGGTTCGATAGCAAAGTAATCTCACATAACAGTGACACTCACATTTAGTCAATTAATTTCTAAATCAATCATAAATCGAAAACATCTCTTAGGCAGAGTACACGATCATAGATATCAAGGGAAGATACCCTCTCTAAGCTTAGCCCATGTTCGAGATACACAGAGCCACGATTACACTTAAATTGACCAAAAATCCAAAATCAGCGAGACAGCCACAAGCCTGTGTGTCCCCGCCATATGGGATAATCTAGCCGTGTGGGGTCCAAACACTCGTGTGAAGGGTAGCACATGGTCGTGTGGTAGAGGCACACGCCCGTGTGAAGCAGGGACATGGCTGTGTGAACAGGCCATGTAACTCACTGTCTAATTTTACTAAAACAAGGTGCAGGGTAAACACGGCTGTGTAAGGGTTTCACACGCCCATGTGTCCCTCCAGACACGACCATGTGTTTTGAACACATGCCCGTGTAGGATCCTTAAATCCCCAAATCAGCCACACGGCATTGTGGCCAGGCCGTACGACTCTAAATCACTGAATCCCTAATTCCCAAATTCACACACCCGTGTGCCTATGGGACACAGTAGTGTGAAAATCGATAAAATCCCTAAATCAACCACACGGTAAGATGGCTTAGTGCGAGACAAGTGTTGAATTAGACTTTCAGATTAGTATCGACGGTTGTTTGATGTTTCGAGATACGATCTGTGTACCTAAAGATGATGAACTCATTCAGAAGATTTTGCAAGAGGCACATAGTAGTTGCTTGTCTATCCATCCAGGTAGTGTGAAAATTTACAATGACTTGAAGAAAATGTATTGCTAGTCGAGAATGAAAAGAGACATTTCAAAATTTGTTTCTAAGTGTCTAATCTACCAGCAAGTGAAAGCTGAACACCAAGTACATTCGGGTTTACTTCAACTTGTAATGGTTCCTGAATTGAAATGGAATCGTGTCACCATAGATTTGGTGTCCAGATTGCCATTGATGCCAAGGAAGAAAGATGTTGTATGGGTCGTGGTTGATAGGCTAACAAAGTTGGCACATTTTATACCAGTGCATACCAGTTACTCACTTGAGAAATTGGCTGATTTGTATGTTTTCAAAATTATGAGACTTTATGGAGTGTCCTTCTCAATTATTTCAGATAGAGACCTGAGATTTACATCTCAGTTTTGGAAAGAGTTACAAGAGGCTTTGGGGACAAAGTTGAATTCAGCACTGCAGTCCTTCCACAAACCGACGACCAGTCAGAGAGGGTAATTCAGATACTTGAAGACATGCTGCGGTGTTGTGTCTTTGAGTTTCAAGGTAGCTTGGAAAGATACTTACCGTTGGTAGAGTTTGCCTACAACAATAGTTATCAGACGAGTTTAAAAATAGTGCCTTATGAGGCTTCGTATGGGCATAAGTGCTGAATGCCCTTATATTGGATCGAACTTAGAGAGAATCAAATTCACAGAGTTAACTTAGTCAAATGGACCGAAGAGAAAGTAAAGGTGATTCGTGAGTGTTTAAAGGCCGCCTCAGATAGACAAAAATCCTACGTGGATTTGAAATGGAAAGAGATTGAGTTTCAAGTAGGGAATAAGGTGGTTTTGAAAGTATCCCCGTGGAAGAAAGTTCTCTGATTTGGTAGGAAAGGAAAATTAAGTCCACGATTTATTGGACCTTATGAGGTGACCGAGAGAATTAGACCGGTAGCATACTGATTAGCATTGCCATTAGAGTTAGAAAAGATCCACGATGTATTCCATGTGTATATGTTGCGCTATTACTATTCTGACCCTTCCCACGTGATTACACCAACAGAGGGTGAGATTCGATCAGATATATCTTATAGTGAGGAACTAGTTAAGATTTTGGCTGGGGAGGTCAAGAAATTGAACAAAAGTATAGCACTTGTAAAAGTACTATGGCATAGACATGGAGTCGAAAAAGCCAGATGGGAGCCCGAGGAGTCTATGAGAGACCAATACCCGAACATTTTCACTAGTAAGATTTTCGGGGACAAAAATCCCTAAGAGGGAGAATTGTAACAGCCCAATCTTGGGCTTAGTCAAAATAGTGGTTTTAGAACCACAAATTCGAGGTCAGGAAATTATTTTTTAATATTATTTTATGTGTTATAGCATGATTATATGAGTGCATGAAAATTTTGGTGAATTAATTTTAGAGATTGCGTGCTTAATTACAAGAAATGACTAAATTGCATAGCTAACTATGTTAAATAGCTATGGAACATAAAATTAGAGGCCCTTATTGAATAAATAGACCAAAAACTAGTGGCTGAACATGAATTTTTAATTCATGAAAAATTTCGTCAAAGGTTAGATGAGCTGGTGGCTAATTTGTCTAAAAATAAAATAAAGAAAAGAGGGGCCACATCATTCATTTTCTCCACCAAAAATATCAGTAAGAAAGAGGTTTTTGAAGCTTGAAACTTTCAGCCATTAAGTTCTCTCATAAGTAAGTGATTTTGATGACTTTTCTTGATAATTTTTGTACTTTTGAGATCGTTATAGTTTAATTTAGCTAATGGAGGAACTATTTTGCAATATGGTTGAGGGTTTAGGGTTTTGCCATGAAAGAATTTATGTTGTTAGCTAAAACTTTATGGAAGAATATGAGTTATGGTTGTTAAGTAAATAACTTTTCTGAAGTTGTGTTCATGAAAAACACCTAAAATGGATTCTTTTGTAAAAGTTGTAAAATAGATAGAAATTGTGTGAAGTAATTTAAATTTGGAGTTGCTATAAGAGTCATAAAGGTTCAAATAGGCTTTGTTAATAAGGAAATTTGATGAAAATTGATTTACGGGCCTAGGGGTAAAATAGTCATTTTGTGAAAGCCTAAGGGCAAAACGGTCATTTTCCCAAAATATGAATTGTAGAATGTATAAATTAATGTGATGATTAAATGAGTGAATTTTGCCATTTTAGATCAAGAAATATGAAATTCGGACCTAGACCGGGGGAAAGCTCGCTCATATTTTGTATACTAAGGTAAGTTGTACGTAAATAATACAACTCTATAGCTATTATGCTTTAGATATTGATATTGATATTGCCTAAAATGTTGAATATGATTGTGAATATGCATGTTGAGAATTGATGGGGTAAATTCCTGGTTGAACCGTAGGAATAGATTGGATATATGTGCCATGATAATTGGGTCTTACGAGAGCTAGTGTAAGAGCATGTCTGGGACATGGCATCGGCCTCAATATGTGTCAATGTAAGACCATGGCTGGGACATGGCATCGAACACCGATAGATAAGAGCTATTGTAAGACCATATCTGGGACATGGCATCGACCTCGATATATGAAAGTTAGTGTAAGACCATTCTGGGACATGGCGTCGACTTTGACATGTGAGCCAGTGTAAGACCATGTTTGGGACATGGTGTCGACATTGATGTGAGTGCTAGTGTAAAACCATGTTTGGGACATGGCATCGGCCTCGATACGTACCAGTGTAAGGCCATTTCTGGGACATGGCACCGACATTGATATGTGTGAGCCAGTGTAAGACCATGTCTGGGACATAACATCGGCATCTTACCCTATGTTTGAGGCTCATTGAATATCCTTTAATATTCCAAATGGTTCAATAGGAAGTTCACAATTTATGGTAAAATTAGAGTGGTTATGACCATGTTGTGAGTGGTACAGGTACCTATATGAAATTCATGAGATGTGATCTCACTTTATGTTGTGTGATTAGTAACGGATGAAAATGAGTAAGTTGTGCTTATAACCATTTATGTATTATGTGCAAATTATGTTAAGTTGTAAGCATGTTATTTATGCTTACTCCCTTCCTTTCCATTTTCTTATAGTGCCGTTTACTTAGCTCGTGGATCAATGAACGTCGAAGCCATCGATCACACTATCAATTGAAGTAATTGGTATAGTTAGTTTTACTATTTTTGAGTATGGCATGTATAGAGACTTAGTCTTTTGTTAAGTGTCATATTATTTTTGGCCAAAAGTGTTGGCTTGTCATAGAAAATGACTCATTTTGTAAAAAGCCATGGACTATGGCTAATACTCACTATTGATAAATGCAAATGTCGATGCTATTCATGAATGTGCAATTTGCTTGGTTGAGTATATAGTATGTCAATATATGATTGAATTGATGAAATATGTGATAGGTGTTGTTTATGAATGAAGAGTAGTGGCCTTAGTGTGTGGGTGACTTGGTTGTGGTAGTTTTGGTCAGGTGTTTACTTATGGATTGGTTTTTGCTTAATGTCGTTTAGGTTGGTACAAGTAAAGGTGGCAATAGGCTTGGTAAATAGCCTTATATGGTCCACACGGGTAGACATATAGGCGTGTGTCTAGGCCGTGTGTTACACACAGTCCGCGCCATGGCCATCTGGTCAGGCCGTGTGTCCCCTGTATTTTATGTTGGCTAGGCCAGAATGCCCAATAGTAACCACACGGGCTAAGACACGGCCGTGTGTCTCAACTGTGTGTAAGACATGGCCATAGGACATGGGCATGTGCCCAAGCCATGTGAAGTCTACACCTTGCATGTGGAATTTGAAATCACCACACGGCCTAGGACACGGGCGTGTGTCTCAACCATGTGTAAGACACGACCATAGGACATGGGCATGTGCCCAAGTCGTGTGAAGTCTGCACCTTGCATGTGGAATTTAAAATCACAACACGGCCTAGGACACAGGCGTGTACCTTGGCCGTGCGACCCTTAAGAGTTGATGACGTCAGCAACAGAATACCAAGGTTTTTGCACACGGGCTGAGACATGAGCATGTTGTGGCCGTGTAAGGAACACAGGCCATGGACACGGGCGTGTGCCAGGCCATGTGAAAACCCCTGTAGGTTCAATGTTAGAAATTAAATCCACACGGGAAAGGGGCACGGGCGTGTCCTACATGCTTAGGCCGCCGTGTGAACTACACGGGCCTTCAACACGGACATGTTAGGAGATCATACCGACATGTGCCCTGTTTTTCGATAGAATTTTCTCATGTCTATTAATGCATTCACTTTAGTTTCGAAGGGTTTCTATAGTTTGTTTTGAGCCTCGTAGGCTCAAATATGAGACTTTAAGACAAAGTATAAAAAGTTTCAAATTGGAACGAAATTTTTTGACTGAGAAATGTATGTTTGTATGAGTTTTAGTAAGGTAACGCCTCGTACCCTGTTCCGGCGTTGAACACGAGTAAAGGGTGTTACACATATCTTATTTATCAAGTTTATTGTGTTTATGGGTTCCTTGAGGAACTAATCCTCTTATGGCGGATTAAAAAGTAGAGGTATGAATAATTAATTGTTTTGTTAAGATATTTTAACGGATCAGCTGTTCAAGAATGGAAGAATCTAAACTCTAGGCCTAACAACCCTAATAAGTCATCAAGGTGGGAATTAACCCAAATTTGGTATGGCCGATCCATGAACACCTTAACCCTGAACCGTTATAGATTGTGAAGTCGAAAGATAAATAGTTCTTGCCAACTCAGTATTTTAGTGGATGAATAGGAAGATCCTGCTGGGTATTGACTAGTTGATTTAACAAGAAAGCTCGAGATGACAGTTGATTATGACAACTGAAGCGAGCTAATTGCCCATGTTTAGCTTTGATTAAGTCTAGGTTTTAGTTATTCGAAGTTCACTTCTTTTATGCAATTCTTTTTCTTTCATTTATAAAAACCAAAAAATTTCTTCTTTATGTTTTATCATAATATGATTTATCTAAATTACTAATTAATTCTATTTGCATTAAGGATAACTTTGATCTAGCACTCACCTACTTTATTGTAACTATACTATAACCTGACCTGTATACTTGCAAACACCATCTGAATTCCACATCTTTAGTTGCAGTATTCACATTCTAGACGTTAGTACATCCGGAGGCAGTCAGTAACTTTGTCTAAAATTTCAGATTCCACCTAGAATCTTAGATAACCTAATGAGGAGGTCATAATGATATAACACCTTATATTATGACATTTTGACACTGTTCAGAAATGTGAGATTATAAGATGGTTGAGATGTTGAGAATTCAAACATCATAAGCTTATTCCATAATGTAACATTACGGGACATAATGTAAGATTTCGAAAACTAAAAAGAATTTAAAAGCATTTTTCTTAGTTTATTATAACAATATTTTCATCGAAATATTTCTCTCTCATAAATATTATATGGGTTTCAACGCAAGCATCCACGTAATATTTATTAACTTCACTTTTAAAATGCTTTTCCACCAATTACTTCAAAGATTTATTACTACCTCATTTAAAGCATATGAGTTGTCCATAGATTTATCATTTTTTTCATTATAATAAAACTATCACTTATGCTTTTAATCATATTTTTAATTGTTATTCTCTAATTTCTAATAAGATCCTTTTCTTGCCCTCTTCCATAAAAAAAGAAAAAGAAATACAAGTTGAAATCAAATTTTGGATAGGAGCAGAGGAGAAGAAAGTCACTCTAAGAATGATGCCAACGCCCATTATGATTTCAGATAAATATCAAATGGTTTTTTTGGATTCTTGAATGAAGATAATATATTGAACAAAGAAGGAAGAAACAATTCAAACAAAACTATTGAAGATTTATTTTAAAACAATGGTTAGTGTGAATACAACAATATATTTCTTATGGCATAGTACAAAACTACAAAGTGAGGGCCTTAAGTGTGTGGTGTGTTTGGTGGAAAGCACTCTTAGTGTAACCAATGTTGGGTGTTCGATTGAAATCTCATGTACCCAAGTGTGTTTTGTAAGGATTACTAAGGGATAAGCATTATAATTAACAATAATTGAGTGTATAATTACAATATGTGCTAAAACAAACATAGGTTAAGTGATATGCTAGAAATTGAAGTTGTGAATAATTAGATAATAGTGGACCTAAGTGTAACCGTTGATGTTATTAATAAGTTGGAATAGTGAAACAAGAACCTAACACTAAAGTGCTATGTGATTAGCAAGTTCAATGAATTTAAGTGTAATATTTATAAGTCCCTTAATAATGGAAACTTTGTAAACACTAGAGGAAAATGAGTGTAATTCAATCAAAGAATTAATGAATTTGTAACTTATATGCATGCATAAAAATAAGTAAAAGAACTAATAAGTGGTAATTTCCTTAATAGAGTAAAGTGATTAAGTGAGTGAAAGCACTCTTGGGCTTATTGGATAAGATGAACAACTAAAGAGAATTAAATTCTCACTAGTAAGTGACTTATACAATTGAAACCTCATAATTGATAAAGAATCTAGAATAAGTGCAAAAATTGGTAAAATAGGAAATTTTAGTGTCCTTACTAAGCTCTTCGATCTTAACACGTTAGTGGTTTAAATGCGTAGGTGGAAAACCTTTCCAAGAAGCTAGTTATTGTGTCAATGATGGATCACATACTTAAGCAAGGCTTGAAGGACATAGAATGATTAATTTGTAATAATTTAATTTGAGGGTTGAATGGGCATGTACATGACTAAGTGTATTGCCTTATTAAATTTGTAAATAATGAGATTTTTTGTATGTGTAATATATTTAACACTTTCAAGTTAAATATTTTCGTGTTAAATTGATTTGACCATGTTTATAAGATAAATGTGTGTTCAAATGGGTGTTTAGAAGGGTCTTAAATGAGTTGAAACTCATTGGTATGGTTTGATGATGTTTGGAATTGATTTGAAGTGGTTTTCAATTGATTTTGCTTTAGAGGACTCAAGTTTTGAAACATGTCCTTGCATGTATTCAAACATGCAAATTAGTAGCTTAAAATCTACAGTTTTAGAGTAAGGTACCAATACGTAGAGCATAGGTATCAACACCATGCCTCTAGATAAGTGCCACTATATTGTTCAGGTCGTTTTAGGCTCTTAAAAGTTTGTTTTAGGTCCTATACACCTCGACCACCCATGAAAAGTTTCTAAATCACTTTAAGATGTTCTTAAAGCTTCAAAATGATTTTATCTTATAGCTAAGATATTATTAAATTGTTTTAATGTTTTATTTCTTAAATGTTACTAAGATTTTTGATATACATGTGGTCTAGTAACGTCTCTTATCCATACGAAATGTTGGGATGGTTAAATAGAGTAACATCCACCTCATCTTCCCAATTGCACATTACATGTTGTTGCTAGACAATTATTAGAGGAAGAATGTTGAGATGTTTAATTGAATATCTTGGGAAAAAAACCAAACGCAACAGGTTTACAACAACTCTATCTACACACTTATGAATATTAGGTTCAAATGATGTGTAACACCCCTAACCCGTATCCGTCGCTGGATTAGGGTTACGAGGTATTACCGATCAAATCATAACTTTTAACATTCATATCACATTCATTCATAAACACAATGTCTGCTTAGAAGGTATACGAGACCTTAAACATGCTTTAATGAAGGTCCGAGACTAAACCGATCACATATAAAATTTTTGAAACACGTAAAATTTTTTAACTTTAAAATGTCACACACCCGTGTAAATAGGCCGTGTGTCTCATAAGGCCATCAGACACGCTCGTGTCACAGACCGTGTGGAAACATGGCATACATACTGACTTGGGTCACATGGCCGACCATACACCCGTATGCCTGGCCGTGTGAAAACTAGAGGGTATACTGACTTAGGTCACACGGCCAGTTACACACCCGTGTATACAGCACGTGTGACTACTCGAAATGGCCTCACACGCCCGTGCCCAGGCCATGTGCTCAGTCATGCCAAACCTGTAGGGTATACTGGCTCGTACCACATGACCAGTCACACGCCCATGTGTGAGGCCGTGTGGAGCATACTGACTTAATTTGAATTGTCACATCAAGGGACACACTGCTGTGTACCAAGGCCATGTGTCACACACGATCAAGTTACACACCTGTGTGCTCAACTATGTGGATGAAAAATAGGCTTGGTTTAAGTCACATTTTCTCACCCAACTTCATTGACCTACAAAAAACTAAATATCACAAAAACACATATCAATATGCAACTAAATCAAGTCCAAAATATGTGCAAATTATACCATAACATCTTCAACCATTTCTAGATACATTTGCCTTACCAAATCATACCAAATTAACATGCCAAACTCATACCATGATCACATAACTCAATCATCAATTTAATCCATTTAATACCTTACATTTCCTCACAAATCACTAACAAATCAATGACAAAAATTACCACTAGTATACCATTTCTCATTCACCATGAACCAATACCATTCCACTATGTAATCTATCCATTTTCTAAACAAGGTAACCATACCAAAATGACCACATTTTCAAAGCCATATATATACATCACATAAACAATAATTCATATCATAACATAAGCCAAAACAATTTAATCATCATCATCATTATCAAGTCAATTCACATGGCTAGATTCACAACACAAAATATACTATTTGACACTAGCCTATACTTGCCATATACCAAATTTACAAGCATCCAAAAGTACCAAATAAATGATCGATAGTGTGACCATGATTCTTGACGATCCTCGACTTCGAGCTAGCTTCGATACTCTATAAAATAAGGAAAGAGCACACAGAGTAAGCTTTAAAAGCTTAGTAAGCCATATACAAATAAAATCATCAAATGAAACAATTGCAATTCAATCCAAAAATACAAAGCATGGCTAAACACATAAGTAAATGCCAACTATTCTCATATCATGCACGTATTCACATTTAATTTCATCACTTACCTTGTCTTTCAATTATCACATGAATTTCAAACGTACCTATATCATTGAACTTATTTACACATTCCTTCTCGTCTTAACTTTGCCTGTTGAACTGTTTGAAATCTATAAGGATACTCAGAAGTCTCATATATCACATACAATGCCAATGTCCCAGACATGGTCTTACATGTTTTCACCTATCGATGCCAATAGCCTAGCTATGGTCTTACACGAAATCATATATCGATGCTAATGTCCCAGGGATGGTCTTACACAAAACCACAATATGATGCCAATGTCCCAGACATGGTCTTATACGTATTCACATATCTGAAATACTAATGTCATGACATCTGTATCCAACACTATTCCTAAGGTTCGTATGGGGCTTTCAGACGTCGTAACCCTATCGATTCTTGATCGTACCCGATCATGTAGCATCCAATGCAATTAAGTAACATATAAACATGTATAATTCAATTTAGAGACATCTATTTGCATATGAACTTACCTCATATTCGGGATGGATGTATTGAATCTACTAATCGAGAACCTTCGATTTTCCCAAATCTCAATCTGATTTCTTTCTTTCTTGATCTATATAAATTCAAATTTAGCTAATTTAATCACACATTCATTCAATTTAATCCAAATCACACTTTAAAATACATTTACACTTTTACCCTATATTTTTCACATTTTTCACAATTTAGTCCTTATTGCATAAAATCTGTAACACCTCAAACCTAGTCGAGAAGTTTAGGTCGAATTCAAGATGGTACATTGAGCACCGATGTGATCGTGAGAAAAATTTTACAAAAACTAGTTATCACCACAATCCGAATATTTAATTGCTTAAAAATGATTTAACAAAAATTAAAGATAATTTTAATAAATAGTCAAAGTCAAATAATCGAGTAAAAGTTTTTAATGGATCTATACCACAATATTATAAAATTTTACAGTTCCCAAAATAATGTAATAAAAACAACCAATTATAACAGAGACTGTCCGAGGCCTCCACGTAATAGGTCTAGCATCAAAATCCAAGAAAATACCTAAAAGGAGAAATAGAAGAGGGGGTGAGCTACACGAGCTCAAAGTGAGTTCAAAACCACCTAACTATGGTAACAGATATAGAAAGCTAGAAAGCAGTTCAAAAGCGGAACATACTTACAGAGCTTTATAGAACCAGTTGGCACATTCACAACAAATGTACCGGCAGATAAGAACATTTAGAGCATGTTAAGAACAAAGTCAGTCACACAATCGCAGTACCATTCAGTCGCAGTAACAATAGTTCTCAATCAGTCATACAGTTACTATAACTATATAGTTGGTTAGTTACAGTCAGTGTCTACAAACTCACACAGACACTTAGCAAAACATACCATCTAGTCACAGTAACGATGATTCTCATTCAGTCATAGTAACGATTCAGTCAAAGAGATACAATTAGACAGTCTAACACGCAGAACTGTCAAACAGATAGACAGATTGTACTTACAGAATTAGACAGTAAACTCGAGACTGAAGTCTCGACAGATAGTAATAGTCCACACGTATCAAATCACAATCAATCTCAAATTCTATTAATCAAATTGATACAATCAAAGTCTATCACTCAGAACAATCAACAGATACGTATGAATGCAGAAATGTATAACCCACCCATCTAGCCAACACACCCCTCCGTCCATCCCTGCACTTACTGTGGGGTTTAAAACACCTACCCATCCCTACACTTACAAGCTGTATATTAGAATAATGCAGTTGAGCTGCCAGTCAATAGGCTTAAGAGCCTTTCAATAAGTCCACAACCCTCAGGGTATTGGGACTGCCCACGACCCTCTGGGTATTGGGGCTATCAATAAGCAGGTAGACTGCCAATCCATATATATATCATACAGCAAAGCTGGCGTACAAGCTGTACAGTGCCATGCGGTAAACCGCGGTACAGTTGTGTAGTAGAACTGCCAAATCAGATAAGGCTACATAGCATAGCTAACATACATGTGGTACAGTGCAATGCGGTAAACCGCTATACCAATAACTTACAGCTCAGCTGCCAGATCAGTCAATGGTACATAGCATAGCTAACGTACATGTTGTACAGTGCTGTGCAGTAATCCGCTATACAGTACAGTTGCAGTAAAACTGCTAGTTCAGTTCAGTATCAGTCTTTCTTCTCATCAAAACCCCATCCAAAAATGCTTTATGCATATGTATGTATGAGTGCAGACAAACGAACAAAAAAAAAATTACTAATTTCAAACAGTCATTCACATCCAGTCAGTCAGAATCAGAGAGGTGTATAATCACTTACCTAGATACAGGTTCGATAGCAAAGTAATCTCACATAACAGTGACACTCACATTCAGTCAATCAATTTTTAAATCAATCATCAATTGAAAACATCTCTTAGGTAGAGTACACGATCATAGATATCGAGGGGACGATACCCTCTCTAAGCTTAGCCCATGTTCGAGATACACGAAGACACAATTAACTTAAATTGAACTAAAATCCAAAATCGACGAGATAAGGCCACACGCTCGTATGTCCCAGCTGTGTGGGACAATCCAGGCCGTGTGGGGGTCCAAACGCCCATGTAAAGGGTAGCACATGGTTGTGTGGTAGAGGCACACGCTCGTGTGAAGCAGGGACACTACTGTGTGAACAGGCCATGTAACTCACTGTCCAATTTCGCTAAAACAAGGTGCAGGGCAGACACGATCATGTAAGGGTCTCACATGCCCATATGTCTCTCCAGACACGACCGTGTGTTCCGAACACACACCCATGTGGGATCCCTAAATTCCCAAATCAGCCACACGGTTGTGTGGCCAGGCTGTGTGACTCCAAATCACTGAATCCCTAATTCCCAAATTCACACGCCCATGTGCCAAGGGGAGACGACCATGTGAAAATTGATAAAATTCACAAATCAACCACACAACCATGTGGCCAGGCTAAAAACCCTAATACACAATTCCACACGATTATATGAGTCGAAACACACTCGCGTGGCCACCGAGAAGGTTATTAAACAACCTCAAAATAGCCCAAAACCGCCGTTAAAGCCACTAAAATAGTCCCTAATCCTTTTTGGTTCGAGAATACACCAAAACTTACGAATTCTAATCACAATACAGTCAAACCACATCAAAAATAACGAGTTTGTGAACACCTAATCAACATCATTAGCTTATTAGAGAATTGAATACAAGTTCACAAATAAAACAGAGGAAGGTTTGAATCCCACACTTGTTTGGCAGCCAGAGACTTCCAATCACGGATTCGGCTACAAGGAATGAAGCCCTCCAACTACCACATACTAAGGCCGATTTTGTAAAAAATAAAAGAGCAGAAAGAAAAGCTAAAAGAGAGGGAGAGGGAAAGAACTTGAAAACACTAATAATAAATAGAAAAATATAAGATAAAAAATCTTAACTAAATAACATAAATAATGATAAGTCATATTCATAAATAAAATGTCTTTCCAAAATGCTCATACTAGGACTCGAACCCTCAACCATGAGGTTCACCAACAATCACTCCACCACCAAACTAGTAGGCCTATTCTTGTCACTAAATTGCACAACTAACCACATATGTGCAACCATCTCACTCACCCTACGTAAAAACCCAAAAATTCTAGGCCCAAAACTTGGGGCTTTACAAAATCATAAATTACACAAAATCTCAATGCACTCATGCTTGGCCGAATTTCCCTTATGCCTCTAGTAGCCATAATTTTCATTTATTTCACATTTCAACCACATAATTTGTACTTTTCACAATTTAATCCCTAAATAGCATTTTCATCAAAAACCACTTAACAAAATATGATAATCTATCAATAATTATCCATTTTTCATCATCAACTTTCACAAAGCTCAAACATTCATCAATGTTACAAAATCATCAACAAACTCAAAAATTAGGGCATAGGATAGCTAGTATTCGAAACAACGGTCACAAAAACATAAAAATCATAAAAAAACGAACAAAATACACACCTTAATCAAGATGAACAAGGGTCGAACCCTAGAATGCTCTCCAATGGCGTTTTCTAACTTGAATTTTCGGCAATAGCAAGAAAGATGGACAAAAATCATGTATTGGTTTACTTAATTAACTTTATTATACAATAACCAATTTAACCATAATTAAAACATTTAAATTCCACTAACTTATGTCCATCCATGTCAATTTGCTAATACAATGGTCTAATTACATCATAAAGACTTCACATTTATTTAATCATAGCAAATAAGCACTTAAACAGTTAGTATGCCACTTTTGCATTTTATGCGATTTAGTCCTTTTGTCAAATTAACCAATCAATCGATAAAATTAACTCACAAAACTTTCACACACATATATTCACTTGCCGTAAAACATCAAAAAAATAAAATTAAAATAATTTTACGACCTCAGATTTGTGGTTCTAAATCCACTGTTCTCATTTAACTAAAACCGGGTTATTACATGATGACCCCTCTCCCACAAACCATTAGCTAATAAATCTCAAATAGAAATATTACAATAATTTAAAGTTGATGAAAAGCATTCTATTATGATTACACAATCTACCACCTTTTCACAAAGGAAAACATAATTCCGTTAAGTCCTCAACTGCTAGTCATGGGAGATCACAATTCAATCTTAGTTTATATAAAGGATTCTATGACTTGGGTCATCTACACTCATCCAAATTGCCAAAAAGAGCTAGTTAATCTTTAACAGTTTCCGTTTAAGTCATCATCAACCTAAACATCAATTAGACTTAATGAAAAACTACTAAGATTCATATGAATTACAACCTTCCAACATAAATTAAGTCCATGATACCATTTGAACTCACCTTAATACCATTTGAAAAGCCACAAATCCTCCTAACACATTCCATCCTCGCAGCATACATTTTGGTTTCCATAATTGAAAATAAATAAGGATCTTTTTCCTTTAATAAGTGTTGAAGCAAAAGAAATTCCTATGGGTTCCCAAATCCACACAAATTCCAATAATGTTATTCTTGTGGTTCTCAACGGCACTGCCTCATAGTGCACACCACTTCATCATAGGTAGAGATTGTAAGAGTACCTTTTTTATGCACCTTATGGATGGGTAAGTTAATACCTGTTGATCCCCTACCATCATTCTCTAGATTAAGTTGTCTTGGAACTTTTATTTTTCCTTTTCCAAATGGGCTGACTATTCTTTGAAACATTCGAAATAATCTTATAAACAATTTCCCTTTCAACTCCCTAAAAATCAAAGTTTTCCTATCATAATTAGTAGAGATAAGATCCCCATCATAATCTTGGAACAAAAGTAAATGCTAACAAAAAATCTATAGTACACACTCTAATACTTTGTTATGATGTCTTACTGGGCCAAATTAATTAAAAGAAATTATCACACAAATTTGAGAAAAGTGTTGTCCTTTTTAGTGATACGAATCATGGATCATAAAAGAGTGATTCATAAGGGTTTGTTTTACCTAGTAGTTTAACCACTAGAAATTATGCATGTAAAATGAAATTGAAGCTTAATATTTTCATTCCAAACTTCGTTTTTGACCATTTTGAATTGGTTCATGACATTTATGAAGGCAAAACGTGGAAGGAAGAAGTTCGTTAGATGAATTTGATCGTTATTGAAAACTTTCCATCTTTGGCGAAACTTTCCATTTTAGGATTTTTAATTATTTCTAGTTATTTTTGTCTTTAAAAACTTTATATTTTTATATCTTTTTCATTTTGGAAAATTTTCTTGCTTTTTGGAAACATTTCATGACAATAAAAAACTGTTCACTTTCTTATTTTTTGAGAAATTCAATCCCATCTTGCCTCCCTCTGAAACATCATTTTGGAAAAGTGAATAACTCTTTGGAGTCATATTTAAAAGATGTATCCACATTTCCACTCAAATGGAAAAGCTAGTAAGTTTCAAAAATTAAGGTTTCTACGAATTTTATTTTGTTATTTTTCATAAACTTTTCATTTTTATTTCTTTTTAATAAATCTATGACAAGGTAATTAGGTTGACTTATTAGGTCATTATGTACATGAAGTATTGATAATTTTTGTAAGTTAGATGATGTAATAGCCCGATTTACAGTGGTATCAGAAATAGTGGTTTTGGGACCATAAATCCTTGAGTAAGTCTATATTATGACCTCGTTTCCATAATTTAAGGCCACAAATATTTTTATTAAATATTTACAGAGCTGCAATTGAAGTTTGGTTTGATAATTTTTATGACTGATTGCTTAATTAAGTTAAAAAGATTAAATTGTAAAAGAGGTAAAAGTTAATTGCTATATATTTAAATACTAAAGGGACAAAAATGGTGATTAAACCATGGTCAAAAGTCCAAAAGGTGGTGTAACACCCCAAACCTGGCCTAGATGTTATGGCCAAATCCGGCGATGTCACATGGTAGTGTTTTTCAAAATAAATAAGTTGTCATAAAAACCTATTTTCTTATTTATTCCCTTTACAAAAACTTGTGTTAATCCTAGGACGCGTCGTTCATTTCCAAAATGTTGTCCATTACCAAAAAATTATTCTTTTCAAAACGTTGTTAATTTTCAAAATATCTTTTGTTACGAAAGCTTTTTAAATTAGTTTGCGTATTTGAATTTATTTTGTTAAGGCATTTGTGTCATTTTGAAAACTCAATTAACCCTACTAGTAGCAGTTGTAAAAACAATAAAAATCCAAAATTAACCATGAAAATCCAAAAAGGTCATATTACAGTAAAAATACTCCAAGTAATAATATTTAAAAACATAATCAAATACGAAAATATATGTGGTCGTGTGGCCACCTCTAAGTGCCTCGTGGCACCGATCCGCCTATGACTGGGGATTACCTGTACGGTAAAACAAAAGGGGTGAGTTTACTAAAACTCATTGTGTTATCCCCATACAATTATATAGTCAAAATACAAGCAGTAACAGACTGGGCCTAATCCCTTAACAGTACCAGTATTAATTTGGGCCTTAGCACATCACATTATCAGTAATCAGTAAGGCCTTAGCCCATTACAATATCAGTAACAGTGACAGTACCAGAATGTATGTTCTACCCAACCAACCGTTATACACCATCTCCTGTCCAACCCTGCACTTTTATGGGGAATAAATCACCCACCCATCCCTACACTTACAAATTAGCACCTGTTGTTGCCCTAAACAGTATTTGCAATGGAGCTTCCAGTATAATAGGCTTATAGTTATCAGTGATTTGCAGCAGAGCTGCCAATACAGTACACTTCCTCCAATCATATTATCCCAATCCTATATAATGCATCATACAGTCGTGACATGCCATCTCATGGAAACATGCATATAATTAGAACAGTATAAATATCATGTTCAGTATACAGTCATACATATTCTAATGTCATACATTTAGTTAGGGATCTAGGTAAAGCTTACCGACCCTACAGTAGGTCCACAGTCGACTCAGGCGACCCGTACAACCTTAGCAGCCAAAGAGTGAAAATGGGCCCATAGGCCCATGTAAGCCTACACGCTGGTGTGGCCCAAAAGGACCAAAATGGCCTTAGCCGTGTGAATCACACGGCCTGGCCCAAAAATCCCCCACGCCCGTGTGGTTCACCCGTGTGAGACCTAGATACCCATGGGACCCACACGCCCGTGGTGCCCGCACGGCCCAATTCGGCCCGGTCCATGAATTGCATATGGCCAGCCTCGTCGGTCATACACCCATATTCGTCATATGGCCTACCACATAGGCAGTTTTACGCCCGTGTGGCATCGAAAATTCATACTTAATCACTTACTCGACAAACTCTTACATCATTTGAACAATCGAAGTCCTATCCACCTAACGTGTCAAAAAAGAACAATCACCAGTTTCTCGATTACAACCTACAATTGAGCCGAGTCCCCATTAGGAAAAATATTTGCATGACTAGTTTGAATCTAAACGAAGCACAACTTACCAAAAACACGAAATTACAGAATAGAGTCGCACCCAAATTCAGCAAAGAGCAATATAGGATAGAGTCGACACAGCAAGGGTCACAGAAGGAAATAAAACTCGAAAACAACACGTTAAGAAAGGTCAAACTCGAATTGAAAAGGGATGAAGGAAAACGAGTAGCAATACTAGTACCAATGAGCGTAGGATGGTCGACTGAGGTTTAAGAAAATTGATAGCCAAAACAGATATTGGGAAATGATTCGACTACATAAGAAGAACAAAACCAACTTACAAATTTGGCACAAGGAAAGGGTTCGACGATGAAGAATAAGAAGGGAAAAGAAAACAACAAAATGGAGAGGGAAAACAAAATGCTATTTGGGAGAGGAGAAAACAGTTTCCAGAAAAATTTTCAAAGAAAAAAAACAAAAGCAAAGACCAAAGCCGAAATTTAGAGTACAAAGGCAATTCAAATTCAGTTCAAACATTGAACAAATCCCTAAAATTCTCCACAATATCCTCCAAAAAATTTGACCATATCACCCCACACCCTTCAAACACTCTAACTGCCCATAAGCATCAGAATTCTACTCGCACTTAAATACTCACATGACACCAAGCAAAATACAACACTCTTCTACATCTCCAGGACTCGAACTCAAGACCTTCAGCACACTTAACACTCCACTTAACCACTAGACTAGCAGGCCTATTTTGTCATGTTTTTACAATATTTTATTATAAGCCTATTGGCCAAAGATAGGGGTTTACTCACACAAAAAAAAAATTTTGCCCAAGCTAAGGTGTGAACCCAAGACTTCTCAGACACACTCAGAACACTTAACCACTGAAGCAGTCAGACAGATGTGTTACAACATACGAAAATAAAATTAAAGGCTTTTAGGGCGTTACAACTCTAACCCCTTAAAAGAAAATTTCGGCCTCAAAATTTTACTTGATCAGAATAGATGAGGATATCGCTGTTGTATTGCACCCTCGGGCTCCCACGTGGCCTCCTCAAAACCATGATTATGCAAAAGAGCTGGTCCCACTCGTTTTAGAATATGATAAGACCCAATAAACCTAGGCCTCAACTTAGTCTTATGTCCAAATCTTAGTATCTTCTTCCATGGTGAGACTTTGAGAAACACGAAGTCCCCCATAGAATACTGTATCTCTCGACGCTTCAGGTCTGCATATGACTTTTTTCTATCAAACGCCTCTTTCAGTTGACCTCAAATCAACCTGACCGTATGCTCAGTATCAGAAACCAGTTCAGGACCCAGAACGCATCGCTCTCCCAACTTAGTCCAACACAGAGGAGCGTGACACTTATGCCCATATAGTGCCTCGTAAGGTGCCATCTTTATGCTAGACTGGTAACTGTTGTTGTAAGCGAGCTCCGCCAATGGCAAATATTCTTTCCAACTGCCTCGGAAGTCTATTACACAACCTCTTAACATATCTTCCAGTATCTGAATCACCCTCTCAAATTGACCATCTGTCTGAGGATGGAACATAGTACTAAAGTCCAACCTTGTATCCAATGCCTCATGTAGCTTTCCTTATAATCGAGGCGTGAAATGAGGATCCATATTCGATATTATTGAAACTGGTACCCAATGCAGCCTCACTATCTCAGACACATACAGCTTAGCTAGCTTCTGCAGTGAATAATCAATACGAATAGGTATGAAGTGGGCAGACTCGGTCAACCAATCCACGATGACCCACACTGAATCCTTCTTAGTAGGCATTAAGGGCAACTCAGTAATGAACTCCATAGTCACTCTCTTCCACTTCCAAACCAAAATCTTAACTGGCTGCAGTAAACCTGAGGGTAGTTGATGCTCAGCTTTAACCTGTTGGCATGTCAAACATTTACCCACAAAATCAATAACCTCTCGCTTAAGACCTAGCCACCAGTACAACTCACGAAGGTCTCAGTACATCTTATTTCTACAGGGATGCATAGGATAAGGGTTATTATGCGCCTCTCGCAATATGGACTGCCTCAAATCAGTATCCTTTGAAACACAGATTCTCCCACGAAAACAGAGTACCTATTTCGCTATTCAGTCCGAAATCTAATGTGTTACCACTCTCAATCTATCGAAATCAAAGACCCAGTGACTCATCCGCCAACTGTTTACCCTTAATCTACTCGATCCACATTGGCTTAACCTAGAGTTCAGCTAATAGACTACCATTATCAAATAAACTGAGATGAGCAAACATTGCCCTCAAATCAGTTATAGCCCTACGACTTAGTGTGTCGGCCACCACATTGGCCTTACAAGGATGGTATTCAACTATACAGTCATAATCTTTTAGCAGCTCAATCCATCTACCCTACCTAAGGTTCAGCTCCTTATAAGTGAGGAGATATTTGAGACTCTTGTGATCAGTGTAAATGATACACTTCTCGCCATATAAGTAATGTCTCCAAATTTTCAGTACAATACAACTGCAACCAACTTCAACTATTGCATCAGATAGTTTGCCTCATGAGTCTTAAGCTGACGAGATGCGTACGCAACCTCCTTACCCTCTTGCATCAACACACATCCTAAACTGACATGTGATGCATCACTATAGATAGTAAACTCTTTTCCAGACTCTGGCTGTATCAGAACAGGGGCCTCGATCAGTACAGTCTTGAGCTTCTCAAAGCTCTTTTGCTGTGCATCAATCCAATTAAATAGCACACCCTTACGTAGCAGCTTAGTCACGGGTGCTGCAATTACTGAAAAGCCCTCTACAAACTATCGATAGTACCCAGCCAATCCCAGAAAGCTGCAAATCTCAGATACAGTCTTAGGCTGCTTCCAATCCAAGACAGCCTCAATCTTACGAGGATTGACCCTAATCCTCTCAGTAGATACCACATGGCCCAGAAATGTTACTTCTCGCAACTAGAACTCACACTTACTAAACTTGCCATATAGTTGTTTCTCTCTTAAAATTTGCAGAACCACTCAGAGATGTTCATCATGTTCATCCTCAGTCTTTGAATACACCAAAATGTCATCAATAAACACTAGGGCGGATGAACCCACGATCTAGTAGCTCTTGAATCTGGGCCTTAAGCTTCACAAGCTCTTTTGTGCCATTCTATAAAAGGCCATGGACACCGGAGCTGTACTAGGAAGGAGCTCAATCCCAAACTCAACTTCACGGTTCGGAGGTAACCCTAGTAGCTCTTTAGGAAACACATCCAGAAAATACCTTACCATTCTGATATCCTTAACAAAAGAATCCTTAGAATCTGAAACACTAATGTAGGCCAAATACGCCTCACATCCCTTATGAACTAACTTTTCAGCCCTCAATGCAAAAATCACATTCGACAAATAGTTCTGACAATCCCTAATTACAACTACCTTATTGTCCTCTTTAGTTCTCAGTACAACCCGTTTATTGGCACAATCAAGCTCATTTGGTGTTTAACCAGCCAGTCTATACCCAGTATCAAATCAAATTCCCCAAAAGGAAGTTCCATCAGATCAGCCAGAAAAATAACTCCTTGTACCTCTAAAGGAACATCTCTGAACAATTTATGTACACTTATCGATTGCCCTAATGGACTCAATACCGTAATTCCACTCGAAATACTCTCAATCGAAATCCTCAAGTTTTCAGTATCAAAACAGGCAACATAAGAATGAGTGGACCCTGCATCTATTAATGTAGTATAAGGTACATTATAAATAAAGAATGTAACCGTGATAACATTCAGAGCATCTCTATCCTTTTGGTGACGTACAGCATAAACTAAAGCTGGTTGCCTCGCCTCAGTCTAATTAGCACCTCTGTCCGGTGCTCTCTGCCTACGACCCAACCTATTACCACCTCGAGCCTGACTGCGGACTCTCAGTAACTGCTGAACACCCCTCAGCGGCTGTGTAGTACCCAAGCCAGAAGCTTGCATTTGATCGGGCCTCCGTGGAAATTCTCTAATACGGTGATCCAGTGAACCATACCTCAAACATGCACCGGTCCTTTTCCAACATTCACCCAGATGACATCTACCACAATCAGTACAAGGCTACTGTCCAGTAGCGCCAATAAGGCCCAACTCTGACTGGCCCATCTACTCTGGCCTTTTTATTAGGCCTCTAAACAGAATTTGAGGGCTCTGAATCCCTCTTGTTCCTACTTATTTCTTTCTCACGGTTCTGGCGCTCAACACGCTTAACTTCTTTGGCAATCTTCACCTTATCAACTAATGCAGCAAAGTCTCGCTCCTTCTGTGGAGCTATCAGAACCCTTAAGCTATCTCTGAGGCTATCCTCAAAGTGAACACATTGCTCGTACTCAGTTACCACCATCCCTCGCGCATAGCGGCTTAGTCGTAATAACTCGGCCTCATATTTAGCCACAGATCTATCCTCCTGGGTCAGATTCAACAACTCTCTCCTCCTGGCATCTACTTAATTGGCCCTCACGTACTTTCCCAGAAGCCAGTCTTGAAAAACTCCTAGGAAAGTCGATCGGGCTGAGTACCCTCCTTTACAGTGAGCCACCACTAATAAGCCTCATCGCGTAGCAGCGGTGCAACACCCTTTAATTTTTACTCGGGGGTGCAGTCCAAGTCATCTAAAATCTTTTTTTGTGGCCTCGATCCAGTACTCAGCCACATTAGGGGCCACTCTAGCAACACCCCTGAAAATCTTAGCTCCGTTAGACTGGAGTAGTTTAGTAACTAACCCTCAGCCCTTAATTCTAGTATTGGTCCCAGTGACCCTCTCCGGAATTCTTAACATGGCTTGGGACAATGCGTCATCCCCAGTCGCTCGATTATGAGACCGAGTCTCATTCATAGGTGAAGCCGGTGTCTCACTAGTTTCCAAATTATGTATGTGGCCAGATGACGAGGACCCAGCTCGAGCACCTCTACGGCCTCTACCACGACTTCTTGTACCCCATCCATGAGTACCTCTAGTGCTCATTGTCTAATCTCATATTACCTGTATTAACAATTTTATGCATATTAGTTTATAGTTTCAGTAATTATTAGCAGATATTTTATGAAAAATAGTATCAATAGTTCAGTGTTCATTTTCGTAGATCACAGTCTTACTATAGTTTTCAGTTTCCTATAGTTTCTAGCTTACACTAACTAGAGTGTTTCAGTACAACCTACAACCTATGTTAATTTTAGAATATGCTATCAATGAGAGTTTCAATTTCAAACACATAACAGTTTAAGAGAACTTACAGAATCGACGTCGGAGACTCAGTTAACCACACACTCAGTAAAACATTTCAAAACATCATAAATCATTTGAAAGCAGTTCTTTAGGAATTCCAATTTTGAAATCCTAAATCTACAGTCGAGTTTTGTAACCTGGCTCTAATACCACTAAATGTAACACCCGAACTCAGCATAGACGTTATGGTTGAATTCGGCAATGCACATGGTAGTATTTTTCGAAAAAATAAGTTGTCGTAAAAACCTATTTTCTTATTTATTCCCTTTACAAAAACTTGTGTTAATCCTAAGATGTGTCGTTCATTTCCAAAAAATTATCCATTACAACAAAATTATTATTTTCAAAGCGTTGTTAATTTTTAAAATGTCTGTTATTGCGAAAGCTTTTAAATCAATTTGCATATTTGAGTGTATTTTGTTAAGGCATTTGATTCATTTTGAAAACTCGATTAACCTTACAACTAGTAGTTGTAAAAACAATAAAAAAATCCCAAATTAACCATGAAAATCCTAAAAGGCCATATTACAGTAAAAAAACCCAAGTAATAATACTTAAAAACAAAACCAAGTACGAAAATACATGCAATCGTGTGGCCACCTCTGAGTCCCTCACTGCATCGATCCGCCTATGACTGGGATTACCTGTATGGTAAAACAAAAGGGGTGAGTTTACAAAAACTCAATGTGTAATCCCCATGCAATTATACAATCAAAATGCAAGCAGTAACAGACTGGGCCCAAGCCTTTCACAATAGCAGTATCAATTTGGGCCTTAGCCCATCACATTATTAGTAATCAGTAGGGCATTAACCCATTACAACATTAGTAAGAGTGACAGTATCGGAATGCATGTCCTACCCAACCAACCGTTATACACCATCTCCTATCCAACCCTGCACTCCTATAGGGAATAAATCACCCACCTATCCCTACACTTACAAATTAGCACCGGTTGCGGCACTAAACAGTATTTGCAGCGGAGCTGCCAGTATAACAGGCTTAGAGCCATTAGTGATTTGCAACAGAGCTGCCAATATAGTACACTTCCTCCAATCATATTATCCTAACCTCATGCAATGCATCGTACAGTTGTGACATGCCATCTCATGAAAACATGCATATAATTAGAATAGTATAAATATCATGCTCAGTATACAGTCATACATATTCTAATGTCATACAGTCAGTTAGGAATCTAGTTAAATCTTATCGACCCTACAGTAGGTCCAAAGTCGACTCAGGCAACCCGTGCAACCTTAACAGCCAAACAATGAAAATAGGCCTACAGGCCCATGTAATTTGCCCATGTAGGCCCACATGCTCGTTTGACCCACAAGGCCCAAAATGGGCTTAGCATGGGAATCACACAGCCTGGCCTAATAATCCTATACACCTGTGTGGTTCACCTGTATGGGACCCACACATCCATGGGGCCCACACGACCCAATTCGGCTCGGTCCATGAATCGCAAATGGCCAGCCTCATCGATCATACGTCCATATTCATCACACGGCCTACCACACTTGTATCTGCATGCCCATGTGGCATCGACTATTCACACTTTTTAGCTTTTCACCGATTTTAGTGTACAGAGTTGTGTTTACACACCTTGTTCGCAAAAAATTGCACCCAATCCTTGAGCACTCAAAAACTAAATTCAACCACGACACTCGATTAATCTAGTGGCAACCAATTTAAAATGACTCAAAAGAAAACACTTAATCACTTAGTCGATAAACTCTTACATCGTTTGAACAATCGAGATCCTATCCACCTAACGTGTCAAAAAAGAACGATCACTAGTTTCTCGGTTACAACTTGCATTTCAGCCGAACCTCTATTAAGAAAAATCTTCGCATGACTAGTTTGAATCTAAACGAAATAAGACTTACCGAAAATGCGAAATCACAGAATAGAGTTGCACCCAAATTCGGTAGAGAGCAATATAGGATAGATTCAGCATGGCAAGGGTCACAGAAGGAGAGAAAACTCGAAAAGAACGCCTTAAGAAGGGTCAAACCCGAATTGAAAAGGGATCAAGGAAAACGAATAGCAATACTAGTACCAACGAGCGCAGGACAGTCGAATGAGGTTTGAGAAAACTGATAGCCAAAGTAGATATTGCTAAATGATTCGACTACAGAAGAAGAACAAAACCAACTTACAAATTCAGCACAAGGGAAGGGTTCGAAGAAGAAGAAGAAGGGAAAAGAAACAACTAAATGGAGAGGGAAAAACAAAATGCTATTCAGAAGAGGAGAAAATAGTTTCCAGCAAAATTTTTAGATAAAAAACAAAATCAAAGACTAAAGCTGAAATTTTGAGTACAAAGGTAATTCAAATTCGGTTCAAACATTAAACAAATCCCTAAAATTCTCCACAATATCCTCAAAAAAATTTGGCCATAACACCCCACACCCTTCAAACACTCCAACCGCCCAGAAGCATCAGAATTCTGCTGGCAGTTAAATACTCACATGGCACCAAGCAAAATAAAACACTCACCTGGATCACCAAGACTCGAACTCAATACCTTCAGCACACTTAACACTCCACTTAACCACTAGGCCAGTAGGCCCATTTTGTCATGTTTTTCCAATATTTTATTATAAGCATACTGGCCAAAGATAGGGGTTTACTCATACAAAAACAAAAATTTTCCCAAGTGAAGGCTTGAACCCAAGACTTCTCAGACACACCCAGAACATTTAACCACTGAAGTAGTCAGATAGTTGTGTTACAATATATGAAAAGAAAATTAAAGGCTTTTTGGGGCGTTACAGGTGGTGGATATGATTTATCCACTAACTTTTGGGCTACTTTCTTGTTAACCCCTAATTAGGTTAGGGTTTAATTAAAATTAAGCTTGTTTAATTCAAAATTTGAAACAATTGAACGACCACTCGTACAATTAAACCTTCCTTAGACGGTAATTATACTATATACTTATATTGTGGACATTTATGGACATGTTTTAGAAATTATATATGTTATAATTAAAAGGTTAAAATGGTCAGTTTGTAAATAAGTAAATTATAATTAAAATAAAAGCCAAATTGAAATGTCAACTTTATTCTTCTACCAAAAGGCTGAAACACCATTGTTGAGAGGAGAGCAAGCTTCAGCTACCTAGAGTTCTCTATTGGATCAAGAATGGGTTGAAAATTGAGGTATAGAGTAGTTCTTGAATAGTTCATGTACCATTGTCATCGCTGCAGTTTAGTCTGGTAAGTTCGTTCGATTTAATTTTAATACATTTTAAACTTATTTTGTGAACTTAACTGTATAATGTTGGATAATATTGAATGTAATTGAGAATGGAAATAATGAATTGATATGGTATTGATTACTGATTGAAATACTCTGAGCTAGTGAACGTAGGATAAAGTATGACTGGCATGCCAATAGGTTATTTCATAAGCGGTACGAGATTAATATGAGATGTGATGATGATTTCTGTATATGCTCTATTCGTGGAATATAATGAGCTCCTGCATTTGTTGTGGACTATCGTGTTATATTTGTAACGTCCCCACGCCCAAAACCGTCACCGGAGTCGAGCTTGAGGCGTCACTAAACATAATTTATCATTTTAAACAACTTTACAAAAACTATTTTCATTTTCGGAATAAACTATCTCCTGCGTCATGGTCGCTCGAAAAATCATATCTCGAGTTACGAAACTCGAAATCAAGATCCGTAAATTTTTCCTGAATTTAGACTCATATATCTATTCACTAATTTTTTTCTAGAATTTTTGGCTGGGCCGATTAGTACAGTTTATTAGTTAAAGTTGCCCCTGTTTCAGAACTTGACTGTACTGACCTCTGTTTACTACGGACCACTTTTCTCTCTGTAAAAAACTCATATAATTGTGCCGTTTATCTCTCTTAAAACTAGATTCAATAAGGATTCTAAGCATATAAAATACACCTCCTAATTATTTTTGTACAATTTATGGTGAATTTTCAAAATTAGAACAGGGGATCCAGAAATCGTTCTGGCCCTGTCTCACTAAAACTCAAATATCTCCTAACGTGTAACTCCTTTACCTATTTTGCTTCTTCCATATGAAAGTAGACACAATAAGCTTCAATTTCATAACTAATACATTACCAAATTCGATTTCTATGATTTTTAGTAAATTTTCAAACTCACGTCAGTGTTGCTGCAATGTTCTGTTTTATGGCTAGTTCCATTTTCATAAAAGCTTCCATGTACTAATTAATCTATTATTCTTTCATGACATCAAACATAACCTATATTGGCCATTTCAATGACTCATCATTGTCAAGCATTTCCTCAACCAAACACCACCATATTACAAGATTATTTACACATAGTAGGTATATTGCTATACATGCCATTCTAAGTTCTATAAGCCGTTTACCAAAAAGTCCTTCGGATAGTGTGATCGAGTCTTCGACCTATCCCGATTCTCGAGCCGGCTTGTCCAAAACTACAATGAATAAAAAGGAGGGAGTAAGCATAAATGCTTAGTAAGTTCACATGCAAATAACAAGTAACATAACAAAGTCATTATGCCAAACAACATTAACATAGCATCACCAAACATATGTCACCATTCTAATCATCATACTTCATCTTACCACATCTTTGTTGTTGTGTCGAATTTCAACCCGAGGGTTAAGTACATACCTGTCCAATGTGGCCATTTCTCAACATTACCGAATTGTCACTTACACCTTGAGTATTCTTCCATTCCGCTAGAATTTTACCCGTTGAACACATCGGAATATAACTCGGATACACGGATCATTTGCACATAAATGCCACATATGTAATCAATCCATCATGTAACCCGCCCATAAGTGAACTCGGACTCAACTCAACGAGCTCGGGCGTTCGCATCCATAAGTGAACTCGGACTCAACTCAACGAGCTCGGATGCCTAGTTACATTTCACGAACTCGGACTCAACTCAACGAGTTCAAACATTTGCATCCATAAGTGAACTCGGACTCAACTCAACGAGTTCGGATGCTCAACCATCCTAGTGACATGTCACTTGTATCCTAATCTATTCCTAAGGTTCAAACGGGATTTTCCTCAAATTTCACCTTTTTGGCCATCTTCCTCGGAATGTCGGTACAAATAATCGCTAGCATTTCATGCTTATCAAGCTAATTACATACTTTGCATACCAATAAATAATAATTCACAAGGCATAATATTCCATGATAGTAAGTACCAATCATATAAATAACATTAAATTACTTAAAATAACAATTATGTTACATTATTTACATATGAACTTACCTTAGTACCAAAATACAACGATTTTGCAATTTAGTCCGTAATCTTTTCTTTTCCCCGATTGAGGTCGATTCCACGTCTTTCTTGATCTAAAATAACACATTTAGCTTGTTTAATATTCACATTTTAAAATTAGACCTTAATTCAAATTTTGGAAAAATTACAATTTTGCCCCTAAACTTTTGCATATTTACACTTTTGCCCCAAAGCTCGGAAATTTACTTTATCACAAATTCTTATGTTTTAAGACATGCTGATCATTTATTTACCATTAGAATTCTCAAATTCCCACTAAAACACATACTTATGAACAATATGTATTTTTACCGATTAAGCCGTTTTACTCGTTTTTGCTCAAAACCGAGTAGCACAAGTTGTCTAACATAATTTAAAACCTCATATTCTATCATAAAACATCAAAATACACAAATTTCACCTATGGGTATTTTTCCAAATGTGAACCCTAACTTAAAATAATGCTAACATAAGCTTTATCAAGCTACCGGGATCTCAAAAACGTAAAAATCTTTAAAAACGGGGCTTAGATGCACTTACTATGAAGCTTGAAAGTTGAAGAAACCCTAGCTATGGAGAGAGCAAGTTTCGGCAGCAACCAAATGAAGATGATAACAATTTTGTGTTATTTTTCCCTTTTAATTCATGTTAATAACCAAATGACCAAAATACCCCTCCTTACTAAACTTTCAAAAATTCCTCCCATGTCCTAATTTGTCCATGAACTTAAAATTGGTCTAATTACCATTTAAGACCTCCTAATTAATATTTCAAAGCAATTTCATACTAAAAACTTCTAGAATGCAAGTTTTGCAACTTATTCGATTTAATCCCTAACTCCAAATTAAGCACTTTACGCTTAGAATTTCTTCACGAAATTTTCACACCATCATAAAATCATATCATAAACATCAAAATAATTATAATATAATTATTTCTACCTCGGATTTGTGGTCACGAAACCACTATTCCGATTAGGCCCTAATTCGGGATATTACAACTCTCCCCCCCTTTTAAGGATTTTCGTCCTCGAAAATCTTACCGGTAAACAGATGTGGGTATTGTTTTCTCATAGTTTCCTCGGGTTCCCATGTAGCCTCTTCTATCCCATGCTTTTGCCACAACACTTTCACAAGAGCAATACTTTTGTTTCTTAGTTGTTTGACCTCTCGAGCTAAAACTTTTATCGGTTCTTCTTCATAGGTCATATCTGGTCGTAATTCAATTTCTGTCGGTGAAATTATATGCGAAGGATCCGAGCGATACCGACGTAACATAGATACATGGAACACGTCATAAATTTTCTCTAACTCAGATGGTAATGCCAACCGATAAGCTACCGGTCCAACTCTTTCAGTTATTTCATACGGCCCGATAAAACGCGGACTTAACTTACCCTTCTGTCCAAATCTGAGGACTTTCTTCCACGGAGACACCTTTAAAAATACCTTATCACCAACTTGAAACTCGATTTCTTTTCGTTTCAAATCTGCATAAGATTTCTGTCTATCCGAAGCAGCTTTCAAATAATCTCGAATTACCTTCACTTTTTCTTCGGTTTCTTTTATTAAATCAACCCCATAGATCTGATTTTCCTTGAGTTCGGTCCAATACAAAGGCGTCCGACACTTACGACCATACAATGCTTCATAAGGTGCCATTTTCAAACTCGTCTGATAACTGTTATTGTAAGCAAATTCCACCAACGGTAAATATCTCTCCCAACTTCCTTGGAATTCTAATACACAACATCGAAGCATGTCTTCAAGAATCTGAATTACTCTTTCTGATTGCCCATCAGTTTGTGGATGAAAAGCAGTACTGAAATTTAACCTTGTACTTAACGCCTCTTGTAACTTTTGCCAAAACCGCGAAGTAAATCTCGGGTCTCTATCTGAAATGATTGACAATGGTATTCCATGTAGTCTAAAAATTTCTCTAACATACAATTCAGCTAACTTGTTAAGAGAATAATCCGTACGTACCGGAATGAAATGAGCCGATTTAGTTAATCTGTCAACTATTACCCAAATGGCATCCTTCTTTCCTGGAGTCAACGGCAACCCTGAAACAAAATCCATAGTAATCCGATCCCATTTCCATTCAGGAACCATAATAGGCTGAAGTAATCCTGAAGGCACTTGGTGTTCAGCTTTCACCTGTTGACAAATTAAGCATTTGGACACAAATTCTGATATATCTCTTTTCATTCCATTCCACCAATACATTTTCTTCAAATCATTATACATTTTCGTACTACCTGGATGAACTGTCAAATAACTACCATGTGCTTCCTGCAAAATCTTTTGAATTAATTCTCCGTTCCTCGGTACACAAATCCGATCTTTAAACATCAAGCAACCATCAGGACCGATTCTGAAGTCTGACTCTGTATCAACCTCACATTGCTTTCTTTTGGCTTGTAAGTCTTCATCACTTTTCTGAGCTTCACAAATCTCTTGTAAAAACATCGGTCTTACTTTTAGTTCGGCCAGAATGGAACCATCATCTGACATTTCTAATTGAGCGTTCATAACTTTTAAAGCAAACAACAGTTTTCTACTCAAAGCATCAGCAACTACATTTGCTTTTCCTGGATGGTAATCAATCACAAGCTCGTAATCTTTTAATAACTCCAACCATCTTCGCTGTCTCAAATTCAAGTCCTTTTGTGACATCAAGTATTTAAGACTTTTGTGATCGGTATATACCCGACATTTCTCACCATACAAGTAATGTCGCCAAATCTTCAAAGCAAACACCACTGCAGCCAACTCTAAATCATGAGTAGGATAATTCCTCTCGTGAGGTTTTAACTGCCTCGAAGCATAAGCCACAACCTTTCCTTCTTGCATCAATACACATCCCAAACCATTTAGAGAAGCATCGCTATATACCACAAATTCTTTACCTGACTCGGGCTGTACTAACACTGGTGCCTCTGTTAATAACTTTTTCAATTCTTCGAAACTTTGTTGACATTCTTCCGTCCACTCAAATTTAACATCTTTTCGAAGTAATCTAGTCATAGGAGCGGCAATTATAGAAAATCCATTCACAAACCGTCGATAATATCCGGCTAGCCCCAAGAAACTTCTAACTTCGGTTATATTCTTCGGTGGCTTCCAATCAACAATAGCTGAAATTTTACTGGGATCAACCCGTATACCATCACCCGAAACAATATGACCCAAAAATCCTACTTCCCGAAGCCAAAATTCACTTTTACTAAACTTGGCATATAACTGCTTGTCTCGCAAAGTTTGCAAAACTATCCTCAAGTGTTCAGCATGCTCTGTCTCATCTTTCGAATAAATCAAGATATCATCTATAAATACCACAACAAACTTGTCCAAGTATGGCCGAAATATTCGATTCATCAAATCCATAAACACGGCAGGAGCATTTGTTAATCCAAACGGCATAACTAAAAATTCATAATGACCGTACCTTGTTCTAAAAGCAGTTTTAGGCACATCCGACTCTTTTACCCGCAGCTGATAATACCCAGATCTCAAATCAATTTTTGAAAACCATGTTGCTCCTTTCAGCTGATCAAACAAATCATCAATTCTTGGCAACGGATACTTGTTTTTAATTGTCACTTTGTTTAATTGCCGATAGTCTACACACAATCTCATCGAACCATCTTTCTTTCTCACAAACAACACCGGAGCACCCCAAGGCGAAAAACTCGATCTCACAAAGCCTTTGTCTGTCAACTCTTGCAACTGCGACTTTAATTCTTTCAACTCTGTTGGTGCCATTCTATACGGAGCAATCGAGATCGGAGCTGTTCCCGGCATCAAATCAATACCAAACTCTACTTCTCTAACTGGGGGTAAACCCGGCAATTCTTCAGGAAATACATCTGGGAATTCACATACAATCGGCACTGATTCCACTTTCTTTTCAATTTCCTTTGTATTCAACACATATGCTAAATAGGCTTCATAACCTTTTCTCAAATATCTCTGAGCTGCCATTGAAGAAATTACACTAGACAATGCCTCTGATTTATCTGATTCAACCCGCAGAGTTTCGCCACTTTCACACTTTAGCTCAATAACTTTCTGTTTACAATTTACTATGGCATCATGCAATGTCAGCCAGTCCATACCCAAAATAACATCAAACTCATCAAACGGCAACAACATCAAGTTGGCCGGAAAGTAATAACCCCGAATCATTAAAGGACATTTCTTGCATACTTTATCAACTATAACACATTTGCCTAACGGGTTTGACACTTTAATCATAAATTCTGTATTCTCAACAGGTATATTCATGCTAGACACCAATTTCATGCATACATATGAGTGAGTAGAACCGGGATCAATTAAAGCAGTAACATTAACATCATAGAGAGAAAATATACCGGTGATCACATCGGGTGAGGAAGCATCTTCATGAGCTTTAATAGCATAAGTTCTAGCCGGAGCCCTTCCTTCAGATCTAACTGCTGCATCTCTGGCTACATTCTTGCTACTTGCCTCGCTCCCAGCTTTTCTTGGATACCTTCCTCGCGAATCTGCACCACTAGCTTTTGTATTCTGAAATTTTTCTTTTTCAATTCTCTCTGGGCAGTCTCTAATAAAATGATCCGGAGAACCACACCGGAAACATTCGTTTGCTCTGCACGGACCAAAATGATTTCTGCCACACCGCTGACATTCGGGTTTAACAAATCTCGTGTTCCCTACACTGGCTGTCGAAGTAGTTTGGGACTTTGGACCCACATTTTGCTTCTTAAAATTCCCATAGGATTGTCCAGCTGAAACTTGGGAACGAGGATTCATATTTCTTGACTTTCCGGATTGCTGTGAGGGTGCATTTGTCATTGGTCTTTTCTTCCAATTTCGTGTTTCAAATTCTGCCTTTTTCTTCTCTTTAAGTAATTCTTCAGCCTTGCAAGCTCGATCGACAAGTACCACCATTTCCTTTAATTCAAGAATCCCAACAAATACTTTAATTTCTTCATTGAGCCCGTCTTCAAAGCGCCTACACATCTTGGCCTCGGTAGGAACATATTCTCTAGCATACTTACTCAGTCTGACGAACTCTCTTTCATATTCAGTGACTGTCATACTACCTTGCTTTAGCTCAAGAAACTCTTTACGCTTCTCATCAATAAATCTTTCACTGATGTATTTCTTCCGGAACTCATCTTGAAAGAATTCCCAAGTTACCCTCTCTTTCGGTACCACGGAAATCAGTGTCTTCCACCAATTATATGCTGAATCTCTCAACAAAGATATAGCACATTTCAAACATTCCTCAGGTGTGCAGGACAATTCATCAAATACCCGGGTAGAATTCTCAAGCCAGAACTCTGCTTTTTCCGCATCATCATCTACATTAGCTCTGAATTCTTCGGCCCCGAGCTTACGAATTTTATCAACTGGAGTTCTTTGGAATTTCATCGTACCCACATCTAGAGACATCTGGGGCACAGGTTGAGGAATTGGGGAAGGTGGGGGAGGTCGTACATTCGGGTTCGTACGAACGAACTCCGTGTACCATGCACTCATCATTTGGAGAAAGGCTTCTCGATCCCTTTCTCCTCCCTGACCAACAGTAGGTGGTGGGTTTTCAGTCGGCGCTGCCCCTTCAGCCGGAGCTGGCGCATTACTCTCTACTTCATCAGCCACAGCTGGATCGGGATCCATTTACTATAAAAAAAATCATTTAAAAGGTCAGAAGTCGTCACACTATCACAATATACACATATGGCATGTATAGCAAAATCCGTACATAAAACACGTTAGTCCGAGAACCGACTAAACCTGCTCTGATACCACCAAATGTAACGTCCCCACGCCCAAAACCGTCACCGGAGTCGAGCTTGAGGCGTCACTAAACGTAATTTATCATTTTAAACAACTTTACAAAAACTATTTTCATTTTCGGAATAAACTATCTCCTGCGTCATGGTCGCTCGAAAAATCATATCTCGAGTTACGAAACTCGAAATCAAGATCCGTAAATTTTCCCTGAATTTAGACTCATATATCTATTCACTAATTTTTTTCTAGAATTTTTGGCTGGGCCGATTAGTACAGTTTATTAGTTAAAGTTGCCCCTGTTTCAGAACTTGACTGTACTGACCTCTGTTTACTACGGACCACTTTTCTCTCTGTAAAAAACTCATATAATTGTGCCGTTTATCTCTCTTAAAACTAGATTCAATAAGGATTCTAAGCATATAAAATACACCTCCTAATTATTTTTGTACAATTTATGGTGAATTTTCAAAATTAGAACAGGGGATCCAGAAATCGTTCTGGCCCTGTCTCACTAAAACTCAAATATCTCCTAACGTGTAACTCCTTTACCTATTTTGCTTCTTCCATATGAAAGTAGACACAATAAGCTTCAATTTCATAACTAATACATTACCAAATTCGATTTCTATGATTTTTAGTAAATTTTCAAACTCACGTCAGTGTTGCTGCAATGTTCTGTTTTATGGCTAGTTCCATTTTCATAAAAGCTTCCATGTACTAATTAATCTATTATTCTTTCATGACATCAAACATAACCTATATTGGCCATTTCAATGACTCATCATTGTCAAGCATTTCCTCAACCAAACACCACCATATTACAAGATTATTTACACATAGTAGGTATATTGCTATACATGCCATTCTAAGTTCTATAAGCCGTTTACCAAAAAGTCCTTCGGATAGTGTGATCGAGTCTTCGACCTATCCCGATTCTCGAGCCGGCTTGTCCAAAACTACAATGAATAAAAAGGAGGGAGTAAGCATAAATGCTTAGTAAGTTCACATGCAAATAACAAGTAACATAACAAAGTCATTATGCCAAACAACATTAACATAGCATCACCAAACATATGTCACCATTCTAATCATCATACTTCATCTTACCACATCTTTGTTGTTGTGTCGAATTTCAACCCGAGGGTTAAGTACATACCTGTCCAATGTGGCCATTTCTCAACATTACCGAATTGTCACTTACACCTTGAGTATTCTTCCATTCCGCTAGAATTTTACCCGTTGAACACATCGGAATATAACTCGGATACACGGATCATTTGCACATAAATGCCACATATGTAATCAATCCATCATGTAACCCGCCCATAAGTGAACTCGGACTCAACTCAACGAGCTCGGGCGTTCGCATCCATAAGTGAACTCGGACTCAACTCAACGAGCTCGGATGCCTAGTTACATTTCACGAACTCGGACTCAACTCAACGAGTTCAAACATTTGCATCCATAAGTGAACTCGGACTCAACTCAACGAGTTCGGATGCTCAACCATCCTAGTGACATGTCACTTGTATCCTAATCTATTCCTAAGGTTCAAACGGGATTTTCCTCAAATTTCACCTTTTTGGCCATCTTCCTCGGAATGTCGGTACAAATAATCGCTAGCATTTCATGCTTATCAAGCTAATTACATACTTTGCATACCAATAAATAATAATTCACAAGGCATAATATTCCATGATAGTAAGTACCAATCATATAAATAACATTAAATTACTTAAAATAACAATTATGTTACATTATTTACATATGAACTTACCTTAGTACCAAAATACAACGATTTTGCAATTTAGTCCGTAATCTTTTCTTTTCCCCGATTGAGGTCGATTCCACGTCTTTCTTGATCTAAAATAACACATTTAGCTTGTTTAATATTCACATTTTAAAATTAGACCTTAATTCAAATTTTGGAAAAATTACAATTTTGCCCCTAAACTTTTGCATATTTACACTTTTGCCCCAAAGCTCGGAAATTTACTTTATCACAAATTCTTATGTTTTAAGACATGCTGATCATTTATTTACCATTAGAATTCTCAAATTCCCACTAAAACACATACTTATGAACAATATGTATTTTTACCGATTAAGCCGTTTTACTCGTTTTTGCTCAAAACCGAGTAGCACAAGTTGTCTAACATAATTTAAAACCTCATATTCTATCATAAAACATCAAAATACACAAATTTCACCTATGGGTATTTTTCCAAATGTGAACCCTAACTTAAAATAATGCTAACATAAGCTTTATCAAGCTACCGGGATCTCAAAAACGTAAAAATCTTTAAAAACGGGGCTTAGATGCACTTACTATGAAGCTTGAAAGTTGAAGAAACCCTAGCTATGGAGAGAGCAAGTTTCGGCAGCAACCAAATGAAGATGATAACAATTTTGTGTTATTTTTCCCTTTTAATTCATGTTAATAACCAAATGACCAAAATACCCCTCCTTACTAAACTTTCAAAAATTCCTCCCATGTCCTAATTTGTCCATGAACTTAAAATTGGTCTAATTACCATTTAAGACCTCCTAATTAATATTTCAAAGCAATTTCATACTAAAAACTTCTAGAATGCAAGTTTTGCAACTTATTCGATTTAATCCCTAACTCCAAATTAAGCACTTTACGCTTAGAATTTCTTCACGAAATTTTCACACCATCATAAAATCATATCATAAACATCAAAATAATTATAATATAATTATTTCTACCTCGGATTTGTGGTCACGAAACCACTATTCCGATTAGGCCCTAATTCGGGATATTACAACTCTCCCCCCTTTTAAGGATTTTCGTCCTCGAAAATCTTACCGGTAAACAGATGTGGGTATTGTTTTCTCATAGTTTCCTCGGGTTCCCATGTAGCCTCTTCTATCCCATGCTTTTGCCACAACACTTTCACAAGAGCAATACTTTTGTTTCTTAGTTGTTTGACCTCTCGAGCTAAAACTTTTATCGGTTCTTCTTCATAGGTCATATCTGGTCGTAATTCAATTTCTGTCGGTGAAATTATATGCGAAGGATCCGAGCGATACCGACGTAACATAGATACATGGAACACGTCATAAATTTTCTCTAACTCAGATGGTAATGCCAACCGATAAGCTACCGGTCCAACTCTTTCAGTTATTTCATACGGCCCGATAAAACGCGGACTTAACTTACCCTTCTGTCCAAATCTGAGGACTTTCTTCCACGGAGACACCTTTAAAAATACCTTATCACCAACTTGAAACTCGATTTCTTTTCGTTTCAAATCTGCATAAGATTTCTGTCTATCCGAAGCAGCTTTCAAATAATCTCGAATTACCTTCACTTTTTCTTCGGTTTCTTTTATTAAATCAACCCCATAGATCTGATTTTCCTTGAGTTCGGTCCAATACAAAGGCGTCCGACACTTACGACCATACAATGCTTCATAAGGTGCCATTTTCAAACTCGTCTGATAACTGTTATTGTAAGCAAATTCCACCAACGGTAAATATCTCTCCCAACTTCCTTGGAATTCTAATACACAACATCGAAGCATGTCTTCAAGAATCTGAATTACTCTTTCTGATTGCCCATCAGTTTGTGGATGAAAAGCAGTACTGAAATTTAACCTTGTACTTAACGCCTCTTGTAACTTTTGCCAAAACCGCGAAGTAAATCTCGGGTCTCTATCTGAAATGATTGACAATGGTATTCCATGTAGTCTAAAAATTTCTCTAACATACAATTCAGCTAACTTGTTAAGAGAATAATCCGTACGTACCGGAATGAAATGAGCCGATTTAGTTAATCTGTCAACTATTACCCAAATGGCATCCTTCTTTCCTGGAGTCAACGGCAACCCTGAAACAAAATCCATAGTAATCCGATCCCATTTCCATTCAGGAACCATAATAGGCTGAAGTAATCCTGAAGGCACTTGGTGTTCAGCTTTCACCTGTTGACAAATTAAGCATTTGGACACAAATTCTGATATATCTCTTTTCATTCCATTCCACCAATACATTTTCTTCAAATCATTATACATTTTCGTACTACCTGGATGAACTGTCAAATAACTACCATGTGCTTCCTGCAAAATCTTTTGAATTAATTCTCCGTTCCTCGGTACACAAATCCGATCTTTAAACATCAAGCAACCATCAGGACCGATTCTGAAGTCTGACTCTGTATCAACCTCACATTGCTTTCTTTTGGCTTGTAAGTCTTCATCACTTTTCTGAGCTTCACAAATCTCTTGTAAAAACATCGGTCTTACTTTTAGTTCGGCCAGAATGGAACCATCATCTGACATTTCTAATTGAGCGTTCATAACTTTTAAAGCAAACAACAGTTTTCTACTCAAAGCATCAGCAACTACATTTGCTTTTCCTGGATGGTAATCAATCACAAGCTCGTAATCTTTTAATAACTCCAACCATCTTCGCTGTCTCAAATTCAAGTCCTTTTGTGACATCAAGTATTTAAGACTTTTGTGATCGGTATATACCCGACATTTCTCACCATACAAGTAATGTCGCCAAATCTTCAAAGCAAACACCACTGCAGCCAACTCTAAATCATGAGTAGGATAATTCCTCTCGTGAGGTTTTAACTGCCTCGAAGCATAAGCCACAACCTTTCCTTCTTGCATCAATACACATCCCAAACCATTTAGAGAAGCATCGCTATATACCACAAATTCTTTACCTGACTCGGGCTGTACTAACACTGGTGCCTCTGTTAATAACTTTTTCAATTCTTCGAAACTTTGTTGACATTCTTCCGTCCACTCAAATTTAACATCTTTTCGAAGTAATCTAGTCATAGGAGCGGCAATTATAGAAAATCCATTCACAAACCGTCGATAATATCCGGCTAGCCCCAAGAAACTTCTAACTTCGGTTATATTCTTCGGTGGCTTCCAATCAACAATAGCTGAAATTTTACTGGGATCAACCCGTATACCATCACCCGAAACAATATGACCCAAAAATCCTACTTCCCGAAGCCAAAATTCACTTTTACTAAACTTGGCATATAACTGCTTGTCTCGCAAAGTTTGCAAAACTATCCTCAAGTGTTCAGCATGCTCTGTCTCATCTTTCGAATAAATCAAGATATCATCTATAAATACCACAACAAACTTGTCCAAGTATGGCCGAAATATTCGATTCATCAAATCCATAAACACGGCAGGAGCATTTGTTAATCCAAACGGCATAACTAAAAATTCATAATGACCGTACCTTGTTCTAAAAGCAGTTTTAGGCACATCCGACTCTTTTACCCGCAGCTGATAATACCCAGATCTCAAATCAATTTTTGAAAACCATGTTGCTCCTTTCAGCTGATCAAACAAATCATCAATTCTTGGCAACGGATACTTGTTTTTAATTGTCACTTTGTTTAATTGCCGATAGTCTACACACAATCTCATCGAACCATCTTTCTTTCTCACAAACAACACCGGAGCACCCCAAGGCGAAAAACTCGATCTCACAAAGCCTTTGTCTGTCAACTCTTGCAACTGCGACTTTAATTCTTTCAACTCTGTTGGTGCCATTCTATACGGAGCAATCGAGATCGGAGCTGTTCCCGGCATCAAATCAATACCAAACTCTACTTCTCTAACTGGGGGTAAACCCGGCAATTCTTCAGGAAATACATCTGGGAATTCACATACAATCGGCACTGATTCCACTTTCTTTTCAATTTCCTTTGTATTCAACACATATGCTAAATAGGCTTCATAACCTTTTCTCAAATATCTCTGAGCTGCCATTGAAGAAATTACACTAGACAATGCCTCTGATTTATCTGATTCAACCCGCAGAGTTTCGCCACTTTCACACTTTAGCTCAATAACTTTCTGTTTACAATTTACTATGGCATCATGCAATGTCAGCCAGTCCATACCCAAAATAACATCAAACTCATCAAACGGCAACAACATCAAGTTGGCCGGAAAGTAATAACCCCGAATCATTAAAGGACATTTCTTGCATACTTTATCAACTATAACACATTTGCCTAACGGGTTTGACACTTTAATCATAAATTCTGTATTCTCAACAGGTATATTCATGCTAGACACCAATTTCATGCATACATATGAGTGAGTAGAACCGGGATCAATTAAAGCAGTAACATTAACATCATAGAGAGAAAATATACCGGTGATCACATCGGGTGAGGAAGCATCTTCATGAGCTTTAATAGCATAAGTTCTAGCCGGAGCCCTTCCTTCAGATCTAACTGCTGCATCTCTGGCTACATTCTTGCTACTTGCCTCGCTCCCAGCTTTTCTTGGATACCTTCCTCGCGAATCTGCACCACTAGCTTTTGTATTCTGAAATTTTTCTTTTTCAATTCTCTCTGGGCAGTCTCTAATAAAATGATCCGGAGAACCACACCGGAAACATTCGTTTGCTCTGCACGGACCAAAATGATTTCTGCCACACCGCTGACATTCGGGTTTAACAAATCTCGTGTTCCCTACACTGGCTGTCGAAGTAGTTTGGGACTTTGGACCCACATTTTGCTTCTTAAAATTCCCATAGGATTGTCCAGCTGAAACTTGGGAACGAGGATTCATATTTCTTGACTTTCCGGATTGCTGTGAGGGTGCATTTGTCATTGGTCTTTTCTTCCAATTTCGTGTTTCAAATTCTGCCTTTTTCTTCTCTTTAAGTAATTCTTCAGCCTTGCAAGCTCGATCGACAAGTACCACCATTTCCTTTAATTCAAGAATCCCAACAAATACTTTAATTTCTTCATTGAGCCCGTCTTCAAAGCGCCTACACATCTTGGCCTCGGTAGGAACATATTCTCTAGCATACTTACTCAGTCTGACGAACTCTCTTTCATATTCAGTGACTGTCATACTACCTTGCTTTAGCTCAAGAAACTCTTTACGCTTCTCATCAATAAATCTTTCACTGATGTATTTCTTCCGGAACTCATCTTGAAAGAATTCCCAAGTTACCCTCTCTTTCGGTACCACGGAAATCAGTGTCTTCCACCAATTATATGCTGAATCTCTCAACAAAGATATAGCACATTTCAAACATTCCTCAGGTGTGCAGGACAATTCATCAAATACCCGGGTAGAATTCTCAAGCCAGAACTCTGCTTTTTCCGCATCATCATCTACATTAGCTCTGAATTCTTCGGCCCCGAGCTTACGAATTTTATCAACTGGAGTTCTTTGGAATTTCATCGTACCCACATCTAGAGACATCTGGGGCACAGGTTGAGGAATTGGGGAAGGTGGGGGAGGTCGTACATTCGGGTTCGTACGAACGAACTCCGTGTACCATGCACTCATCATTTGGAGAAAGGCTTCTCGATCCCTTTCTCCTCCCTGACCAACAGTAGGTGGTGGGTTTTCAGTCGGCGCTGCCCCTTCAGCCGGAGCTGGCGCATTACTCTCTACTTCATCAGCCACAGCTGGATCGGGATCCATTTACTATAAAAAAAATCATTTAAAAGGTCAGAAGTCGTCACACTATCACAATATACACATATGGCATGTATAGCAAAATCCGTACATAAAACACGTTAGTCCGAGAACCGACTAAACCTGCTCTGATACCACCAAATGTAACGTCCCCACGCCCAAAACCGTCACCGGAGTCGAGCTTGAGGCGTCACTAAACGTAATTTATCATTTTAAACAACTTTACAAAAACTATTTTCATTTTCGGAATAAACTATCTCCTGCGTCATGGTCGCTCGAAAAATCATATCTCGAGTTACGAAACTCGAAATCAAGATCCGTAAATTTTCCCTGAATTTAGACTCATATATCTATTCACTAATTTTTTTCTAGAATTTTTGGCTGGGCCGATTAGTACAGTTTATTAGTTAAAGTTGCCCCTGTTTCAGAACTTGACTGTACTGACCTCTGTTTACTACGGACCACTTTTCTCTCTGTAAAAAACTCATATAATTGTGCCGTTTATCTCTCTTAAAACTAGATTCAATAAGGATTCTAAGCATATAAAATACACCTCCTAATTATTTTTGTACAATTTATGGTGAATTTTCAAAATTAGAACAGGGGATCCAGAAATCGTTCTGGCCCTGTCTCACTAAAACTCAAATATCTCCTAACGTGTAACTCCTTTACCTATTTTGCTTCTTCCATATGAAAGTAGACACAATAAGCTTCAATTTCATAACTAATACATTACCAAATTCGATTTCTATGATTTTTAGTAAATTTTCAAACTCACGTCAGTGTTGCTGCAATGTTCTGTTTTATGGCTAGTTCCATTTTCATAAAAGCTTCCATGTACTAATTAATCTATTATTCTTTCATGACATCAAACATAACCTATATTGGCCATTTCAATGACTCATCATTGTCAAGCATTTCCTCAACCAAACACCACCATATTACAAGATTATTTACACATAGTAGGTATATTGCTATACATGCCATTCTAAGTTCTATAAGCCGTTTACCAAAAAGTCCTTCGGATAGTGTGATCGAGTCTTCGACCTATCCCGATTCTCGAGCCGGCTTGTCCAAAACTACAATGAATAAAAAGGAGGGAGTAAGCATAAATGCTTAGTAAGTTCACATGCAAATAACAAGTAACATAACAAAGTCATTATGCCAAACAACATTAACATAGCATCACCAAACATATGTCACCATTCTAATCATCATACTTCATCTTACCACATCTTTGTTGTTGTGTCGAATTTCAACCCGAGGGTTAAGTACATACCTGTCCAATGTGGCCATTTCTCAACATTACCGAATTGTCACTTACACCTTGAGTATTCTTCCATTCCGCTAGAATTTTACCCGTTGAACACATCGGAATATAACTCGGATACACGGATCATTTGCACATAAATGCCACATATGTAATCAATCCATCATGTAACCCGCCCATAAGTGAACTCGGACTCAACTCAACGAGCTCGGGCGTTCGCATCCATAAGTGAACTCGGACTCAACTCAACGAGCTCGGATGCCTAGTTACATTTCACGAACTCGGACTCAACTCAACGAGTTCAAACATTTGCATCCATAAGTGAACTCGGACTCAACTCAACGAGTTCGGATGCTCAACCATCCTAGTGACATGTCACTTGTATCCTAATCTATTCCTAAGGTTCAAACGGGATTTTCCTCAAATTTCACCTTTTTGGCCATCTTCCTCGGAATGTCGGTACAAATAATCGCTAGCATTTCATGCTTATCAAGCTAATTACATACTTTGCATACCAATAAATAATAATTCACAAGGCATAATATTCCATGATAGTAAGTACCAATCATATAAATAACATTAAATTACTTAAAATAACAATTATGTTACATTATTTACATATGAACTTACCTTAGTACCAAAATACAACGATTTTGCAATTTAGTCCGTAATCTTTTCTTTTCCCCGATTGAGGTCGATTCCACGTCTTTCTTGATCTAAAATAACACATTTAGCTTGTTTAATATTCACATTTTAAAATTAGACCTTAATTCAAATTTTGGAAAAATTACAATTTTGCCCCTAAACTTTTGCATATTTACACTTTTGCCCCAAAGCTCGGAAATTTACTTTATCACAAATTCTTATGTTTTAAGACATGCTGATCATTTATTTACCATTAGAATTCTCAAATTCCCACTAAAACACATACTTATGAACAATATGTATTTTTACCGATTAAGCCGTTTTACTCGTTTTTGCTCAAAACCGAGTAGCACAAGTTGTCTAACATAATTTAAAACCTCATATTCTATCATAAAACATCAAAATACACAAATTTCACCTATGGGTATTTTTCCAAATGTGAACCCTAACTTAAAATAATGCTAACATAAGCTTTATCAAGCTACCGGGATCTCAAAAACGTAAAAATCTTTAAAAACGGGGCTTAGATGCACTTACTATGAAGCTTGAAAGTTGAAGAAACCCTAGCTATGGAGAGAGCAAGTTTCGGCAGCAACCAAATGAAGATGATAACAATTTTGTGTTATTTTTCCCTTTTAATTCATGTTAATAACCAAATGACCAAAATACTCCTCCTTACTAAACTTTCAAAAATTCCTCCCATGTCCTAATTTGTCCATGAACTTAAAATTGGTCTAATTACCATTTAAGACCTCCTAATTAATATTTCAAAGCAATTTCATACTAAAAACTTCTAGAATGCAAGTTTTGCAACTTATTCGATTTAATCCCTAACTCCAAATTAAGCACTTTACGCTTAGAATTTCTTCACGAAATTTTCACACCATCATAAAATCATATCATAAACATCAAAATAATTATAATATAATTATTTCTACCTCGGATTTGTGGTCACGAAACCACTATTCCGATTAGGCCCTAATTCGGGATATTACAATATTACAGTGTTTCCTAGTGTGTTGTGAGGGCGGAAGTTAGCCTACGAGCTAGGCACTTAGTACTGAGTTGTGTTATCAGTTGGATTGGCTCATATGAGCTTCGGTGTGGTTAACCGTATACTTGTGACAACCCGAATTAGGGGCTAGTCGGAATAGTGGTTTTGTAACCACAAATCTGAAGTGAAAATTTTTAATTATATTAAATTTTGATGATATCTACTTGATTGAGTATTAGAGTTAAAATACTGTTTGAAAATTTTACTGTATTGATGCTTAATTGCTCGATAAGGACTAAATTGAGAAAAGTGCAAAAAGTACCTATTAGATGATAATTGGACTTGATTGAATTGTCACATGAAATAGAAAGCTTTTATGTGGTAATAAGACCATTAGTGAGTGTTATGGATAATTATGGGCATGCATGGGGAAAATATCTTAGTAATGGCTTGAAGGGCAAATTGATCATTAGTGAATAATGATAAAATTTCATTAAAACAAAAGCTATCATCTTCTTCCTATCCCATATGTGCTGCTAAAATTTTGAACCACCATAACCAAGGGTTCTTTGATTTTCCAAGCTTTATTGTAAGTGCAATTTAGTCCCATTTTCAATTATTTTTGTATTTTTGAGTTCATTTGAGCTTGGTTTTCATGATTCTACCATTTATTTGAAGAAAAATTGAAGTCTAAAAATTTACCCATTTGTGATATAAGTTTATTCAGCTCCCTAATGGTAGATAATGAAGGATTATTGTGTTATATACATGTTTTAATGGATGAAATTGAATGAAAGTTCATAAATAGGGACTAATTCGTAGATATTACAAATTGTTCCTAAATATGTGAAATAATGAGGATTTGAGTGTTATATTTGTGAAAATGGGTTATATAAGCCCATGGAATGAAGAAAATGAGTTTTTGAGGTCTAAGGGACTAATTAGTAATTATTAAAAAGTTGAGGGGTAAATTTAGAAATTTGCCCCAAATGTGAACTGTTACCGTATTGAAATAGATAATTGATATCTATGCTATATGTGTTAATTTAGATCAAGAATGGTCTGATAAAGCCCGAGATCGGGGAAAAGAGAAAGCCCTCGACTAATTTTGAAAATTAGTCCTTTTTGGCAATTCAGGTAAGTTATATGTAATTCTAGCGAATTCGATTAGTTCTATTTAAGTATTTGCTTCTATGATGATATATGAATAATTGCTATGAAAGGTGATTAAATACTGGATACTACCACACCACTGAATATATGAAAATTAGTATTGACTGTAAATTCCGATTGAGCATTGTATGTGCTTCTAAAACTACTGATTTATGTATTTTCTATAAATCCCGATTGAGCAAGTAGGAATAGACATAGATATAGGTGACATGTCACTTGAGGCCTATTGTTCTGACTGTTACAGTTACCCAGGTGCTAGGTAATCTTGCATGTGTTGCAGACACCTATCAGCTTGTGTGAGCGGGCCCGTGGTTAACTTCTGTACTGTTACTGATTGTAGCTCCAGCTACCGCACTGATTGTAGCTTCGGCTACCCTACTGTTAGTAGCTTCGGCTACTTCATGGCTTTGCCATGTCTATATGGCACCTATGTGCTAACCTCTGTATATTTGTTCATATTCTGAATTTGCTCGATGGGATTAGATAATTGTATTGTGATGAAGTGGTTGTACAAGTAAACTGGAAATGGTACGGTATACTGAGAATGTCATTGCTAAGCATGCTCATGGTTGGTATGTGTAATGTGCACAAAGAGAAAGCTAATTGTACAATCATATGTGATAGCATTTAGGATGTTGAAGCAAATGATATAATGAATTTCATATGACTTACTAAGCTATCATAGCTTACCCCTTTCTTTTCCCTTCCTCTGTAGATATTGAGCTTGTTAAATTGGGATCGTAAAGTTAGAGCCACGCAACACACTATCAAGTTTCTTTTGGTATATTTTACATTTTCAAGTGTAATTTATGGCATGTATAGGACAAATTGTGGTTGAAAAGGGGCTATTTTTTTTGTATGCCTAAGTTACATTACTCATATGATATTTTGAGAGTAATGCTTACAAATGAAGTTCTTTTGAGTAAATTACTTTTGAATTTGCTGGTTTTGATAATGCTTGTGCTTGAATGTGACTTAAGGAGGCCAAGGCTTGGTATATAGCCTGACACGATTTGCATGGCAGGGCACACGGGCGTGTGCCATGGCTGTGTCAGATTTAGCAGAATGCTCCACGGGTATATGGCACAGGCGTGCCTAGGTCGTGGGCGATACACGGCCTAACCCTACGGGCGTGCCCCTAGACCGTGCCACCCCTGCACCTTAATTTAAATTTTAACGTACCACACAGGCAAGAGACACGGCCGTGTGTCTCAACCGTGTGGGGTACACGGCCTCCAAACGGTCGTGTGGGGGCGGTCGTGGCATAATGGATAGTTTTGTCCACGGTTGTCGAACATGGGCGTTTAAAGACCACACGGTCCAACAGCAATGTCGTGCCAATAGTCACACGGGTGTGTGATGGTGTTATAAAAGCGAAAATTTTTTTGAGAGTCCAATATGATAGGATTCAAATCCTAACCGTCTAAAATGTCCGTAATGTGTTTGAAAACCTTTGATAAGGGTGAGTATGAATTGAATTGTACGTGATTCTGTAACTAATCGGGTTATTTCGATAAAAGTTACTCTGAGTTTGGTAATACCTCGTACCCAATTCCAGTGACAGTTTCGAGTTAGGGGTGTTATAGTACTCGTATCCATGTATCGTTCATTGGTAATTGTTTATTGATCACTTAATGTTATTGAAATGTGGAAAATTAGTTATAGTATTGTTTGAGCATTATTGACCTATTGTGAGCTGTGATTGACAGGAAGTTAATAACCTTGTTGGCAGAAACTCTGTTTATAAATCTTGGTATTTGAATTATTATTTTTGTATGGTAAGCTTTATTGTTTAAACAACAAACTTACTAAGCTTTACGGAAGCTTTCTCGTGTCCTTATCTCTTTCTGTGTAGATTACATTTTATGGAAATCAGGAGATCGGATCAACTAGAAGATTCACATTGTCTGAGGATCTTTGGGTAGATTTTGAATTTGACTTGGCTTATATGGCATGCAATAGGAACATTCGGTTATTTTTTGTAATGCTCCATAAGTACACGTAATGTGTTTTGGTTGTGCATTTTGATGTTTTGGTATGAATAGTTAAATGTGGTATGTATGTATAATTCCACGTTTAAGCATAAGTGAACAAGCATGAAACTGTAAGTGTGGCTTGAATTAGGTATGTTATAAAGGAATTGAAGGTAACTTATATTTGAGTGTGTTGTAGCTTGTGTAATGTAACTAAAGTAGTGAAAACTTGGGTGATTGAGATGTGGTGTCATTGATGATAAATTAGTTAGGTCTTTGATTGTTGATTTGGCATATTTTGGTTGTTATTGAATGTGTTTTGAGGTCTTGTAATCATATGTTATAAGTTGGTTCAGGTACCAAAGCATTTGGAGGAAAAATGAACAAATTTTGGGTCAGTTTTGGATACACACAGTCTAGGACATAGGCTGTCACATAACTGTGTGTCGCACACGGGTAACCCACATAGGCGTGTGCCCTGAACGTGTTTGGTGCATAGCTCACACTGGCTAGCACATGCCCTGTGACATAGTTGTGAGACCCAAGTCACTGAGTTACACAATTGGACACACGGATGAGGACACAAGCATATGGAGTAGCCACATAGTCTGCGCTCTGTCACACGGCTTGGACACACAGGCCGTATAATCCTGTTTCCAAAATTTTCACTTTTATCCCAAATATTCTATTTTGTCTCAAATTGGTCCCTGATTGTTCCTAAACTATTTTAAAGGCCTCATGGGCTCAATTTAAAGCCTATAAGTGTAGGTTCTACTCCAATTTGAATTATTTGTGAATTTCAATAATTAATTCAGTAACTTGATGCTATCTGTTATTGATTGTTTTGAATTGTACGGTAATACTCTGAAACCTTCATCTGACGATAGAAATAGGTTTATGCGTGTTATATTTATTGGTATCAGAGCTACATTTTAGTCAATTCTCAGATTGAACGTAGCATGCTTGAAGCCTAGAAATTACATTCCATATAAACAAGTGATAGTGTGATATTGATTGATTTGATTTAACCCCTATTTTTCTTATAGATTTAATGAATGTTATTAGAATCTGATCATACTGACCTTGATGAAGTAAATGGTAATGTTCTAACTTCTAAACTGAAGGTAAGTTATAGTTTATCAATTTTATAAGGAGTTGAAATATCTTTTAAACTTAATGAACCAGTGGTTCACAGAAATGGCATGAGCCAATTTAGTTGCTCTACAACTTCTACTCCCGTGATATGTTTCTTATGGCACTCCTGGGTCCTCAGCTGACTAGAATACTTCGACGGATCTTGATTAATGTAATGCCCTGAAATTCAGCCTGGAAGAGTGGGCCATATGGGCCCAATGGGCTTCTAGACACCATATGGGATGTTGTCTTTAGACTTGCGGGAATTAGTGTGCTGCCTGTGTCGTACATGTGGTTGTGGGAAAATCTGGCTTAGCGGGCCATGCGAGCACGTGGGCCCCACTTAGGTTACGTAATGGGTCATAGGCTCATGTATGCTGAATAGCATGTTGGTATATTGGCTAAGGGGTTTGGGAGTGTTGGAGAAGTCTTGGGTTCAAAACTGGACCTTAGCACAAATTTATGTTTTCCTCTTATGGGGGCCTTGACGTTAGTAGGTAGACTTTAAGAATATTTTTGGTGAAAGCATGACACAAAAAGAGATGTGGTCTAGTGGCAAGGAAGTGACGCCATAGGGGAAGCAAGGGGTCTAAGGTTCAAGTCTTGGCTCTTACAATTTATTTTGGTTTTTCTTTTAAATAAATCTAGAAGCAAGGGGTCACGGTGGTGGTGACCGTAGTTGAACGACACACCTCCTGGGGAGTCAAGGGTGCGATTATTGTTGGCTTCTAGGCATAACAGCGTTCAAAACATGGATTAACTTTAGATACCATTCAGGTGTGTACTTTACCCTACTCTAGCTATAGAACGGCAAATGCCGGAATGCTGAAATGGGCCATATGGGCCCAATGGGCCCGTAGGCCCAATCAGGCAAATTGTATGATTTGTAAAATTACTGTTTTACCCTTAATTTGTAAAGTTACTGTTTCACCCCTGATTTACAAAATTACCAAAATACCACTGGGTTGCAAAATTAACGAGATACCCCTGGTTTGTGAAATTACCGAAATACCCCTAGGTTGCAAAATTATCGAAATACCCCTGGTTTATAAAATTACCGAAATAACCCTATAGGGTAGAATTACCGAAATACCCCTATAGGGTAGAATTACTGAAATACCCCTATAAGGTAGAATTACCGAAATACCTCTGTAGGGTAAAATTACTGAAATACTCTTGTAGGGTAGAATTACCAAAATACCCCTGTGGGGTAAGATTACCATTTTGCCCCTAGGTTGTTAAATGACTATTTTGCCCTTGTGGGCAAGTGACTGACTTGGACTATGTGTTTGACAGATTTGACTGTGTTCGTATGATAGTGATTTGGCTGACGTCACAGTGGTTGCGTGATTGATATGTTTTAATATGTGTTTAAATGACTGATACTGAACATGGCCATTCTGCATACATGTGTGATGATTGAGCATAGCATACATGACATATTGGGTTGGGACATCGATTTGGAGGAAGTTCTGTTCTAGTGGCTTTGCCACGTATTCTAATTCTGGTGGCTTTGCCACGTTATTTATCATTAGCAGCATGGCTGCATCATTGGTGTGTAGGGCTGGGTGGGTCGAGTTATTCCCCACATGGTATGTTAGGTTGGTACGGGTGGTGTGATGGCTGGACTGGGTTGGGATTGCATTCACATATTGTTATGATTATGCTATGGGCTTGGCCCACACTATTCTGTATAGGGCTAAGGCATCGACAAATCTATTCTGTATAGGGTTTTGGCCCAGTCTGTTCTACATATCTGTATTATATTGTTACTGATTCTGTTTTGGGCTTAGGCCCACCTAATTCTGATTCTGATTTTGATTCTAATTCTAATAATGTTCCTGATTCTGTAATGGGCTAAGGCCCATCCAATACTGTCTGTTTTAGTGGGCTAAGGCCCAATTGATAGTGGAACTGTAGTAGGGCTAGGGCTTAGACTTTTAATTCTTTTGTATAACTGACTGTTTGTTTTATATAGTAGGGGATTACACACTGAGTTTTCATAAAACTCACCCCGTTTAATAACTGCGCAGGTAATCCCTAGCTTTAGGAGGATCGGTGCTACGAGGGACTCGGAGAAGGCCATACATTGCTTATGCTCTGTCTTGATTTACTTTTAATTACTTTATTCTGGTTTGGGTTGTAATAAGGCCTTTTAAACTTTCTGGTTTTTACATTTGGGATTTTATTATTTTATAATTACTAGAAGTCAGACACGATTTTTCCAAAACAACAACTATTTTTCCACATATCGCGTTTCCGCAACTGTTTTAAATTAGGCTTCCGTAACAATTAAGGTTTTAAAGGTAATAACATTTTACAAGAGAACGTATTTTAATAAACCATATTTTAAAAATATGCATATGAAATTCAAGATTTTACACAAGTTTTAAATGGCAACAAATTTTAATAAGAAGGGTTTTCAATGAAAACAATGTTTTCAAAAAAAAACTTCAATGTGACATGCCAGATTCAGGCCTAACTTCTATGCCAGGTTTAGGGTGTTACAATTAATAACTAGAAAGTATGGTGTTGAAGAAGTCAGAGGTAAAAGAAATGAAGATTTTGCTTGGGTTGGGTATTAGTTTGAGAATATCCATGGAATTTTTTATTATATGGCTTGTTTCCTTGATGATTATCTTGGATATGCCATGAGTAACACCCCATACCCTACCTAGACATTAAGCCTAAGTCTAGAGACTACTTCAAAATGTTGAAGAAAAACCAACATTAAAGTAATTTAAAATTTGTCATTTAGAAAAAACCAAACCAGACAAATCAACATGGAAATTCAAGCTTACAAATCGAAATCTGAAATAAAACATATGTTAATTCAAATTTAAACAAACAACAAAATATCTAATATCGAGCTCCCGACACGCCGAGCCTCTTAACTCTATTGGTGACTTGCAATGCAGTCAACAAATATAATGAGCTTATAACTCAATGTGTGTAATTGATATATAAGCAAAACAACAATACATATATAACAATAATTTCCAAATTCAGATACAGAATCAAAAACAAATGATACTTAATAATATCGTAGCAGTTTCGGTAAGAAAAAGAATACATCAAATACAAATGCAGAATAATTTAGATACGGATGCAGAACAGATCAAAATTAGATGCAGTTTCCTACCCCCATCCGCTACACACCATCTCTGAACATCCCAACAAACCATATAGGGTATTGAGTACCCATCTAGCCCTACACACCAATTCATGTCGGTATGGCCCATTTCAGAGTAATTACAGAACAGCTACTAGATTAGAGTGCGATATATTGCCAGAATCAGATATAGAGTTGTGGCTTAGCCACTTAATTCAGTAGATCATTAAATTGTCTGCACATCTTTCCTTATACCACTCCCACCCAATGCAGATGCAGATTACACATATTAGATATTAGGGATGTACATACAATTATTCAATTACAATCCATAATTAGGTAATATAGATCACTATCATTCAACAGTTACCGCATCAATTATACATAGAGATAATTGATTATTCAGAGTCAAAATATTAAATATCATGTTGTACAGTCTAATTCAGATAATACCCTATGAAAAGACTATGTTTCATTCGCATGATGTTTACAACCTTAGGGAAATTTTTAGTATTTTGGCCCACACGTCTGTGTGCATCCACATGGCCTGTGTGGTCTACACGGCTTGGCACACAACCGTATCGCTCAAAGTAGTGAGTTACATGGTCTGGCACACGGCCAAGCACACACCTGTGTGACCTAAAACCCCTCACATGGCCTAGACACATGCCTGTGTCCTCGGCCCGTGTGTCTCTAATTCAATTTACGCGGCCTACTATGTAGCCTAACACATGGCCTTATGGCTCACACAACCATGTGGGGTTGGGAACCATGTTTTTCAACATTCAAAACTTACATAATCTTGGGTTTTTGTTACACACCTGGTACGATTTTGGCGTAGAAGCAGCAGAGATGACCCTAAAACTAAAAAACAACTAACAATTGTCTATTTACATGATTTAATCAAACTTACAAGACTAGTTAAACAATCAGCTGAAACATGTCAAAAACTTTGATGCAATACCAACTCAAAACTATCCACCCACCCCTGTACGAATAATAATTTGAGAATTTAACTCGGTGGAGGCAGGATGTTGTCACGATCCTCACCCAAAAGAAAACCAATCGAACTTACTTTGATGAAATTGACAAAATTGCCAATAGACATTCATAACAACTTACGCAATTTTTGTAACAATTGAAGACAACAAAGGATGAAGTTTCCTTGTCATAAAGCCAGTAAAATATGGCAACACACAAGGAAAGAAAAAGAAAAAAGAAGAAGAAGAGAAAAATAAGAAAAGAAAAGAAGTGAGGAAGAAGGAACAAAGAAAAAACATCACAGAATTCAATTAACATTTAAAATAAAAATGAACTATCCTAATAGTTTAGCAAAAGTATTTCCTTATTGCTTTTGTAGAGACTCAAACACAGGACCAAAAAGTATACAGAAGCTTAACCATTGAACCAAGAAGCTCATTCTTGACACAGATTGATAGTACTAGAAAGAACATATGTTTTCTCCCTACTTCTTGGTTAATTTGTCCCCATTTAGTTATTTTTAGCACATATTTTAGCATTTTTAGTTCAGTAAATTGCATTTTATAACTTAGTGGATCTTAGCCTATTTATCCGTAATTTTTTCATGTTTTGGTACTGATGTCGCTGCATGAGTATTTCCAGATTGCGCCTAGAATTTTTGCTGCATTTGACAGCTGTCCGGATAATAACAAAAAGGTCTGAGTTTTCTAGTCTGGTACAACCAACTTGTACATACAGAGGCTGCATAATTCTTATAAAATGACACCTATGCCATTTGGATAACTATTAATATTAAGAAAAAAAAGAGAGAAAGGGAGGATTATCTTCTTCAACCTATCTTTTGAAGTTTTTCAGCTATGGCAGCTTAAACCTCCTTTGAATGAACCGACGTGAAAGGGATGCAGATTAGCTCTCAACCAGGAGCCCTGAGTGTTACACACGAGGGAGTTGAGAGATCAAGTTGAGATTGTTTAGAAATAGTACTTTCTACCTGTTTCTTTGATACTTCTTTTATAAACAATGGTGATTACTTCCAATTTCATGTTTGTACAAAAGTACACATGATTTCTAGGTTAAATGTTATTTTATTCAATCTTGCTTCTATTGTTTAATCTTTGGGTTTGAATGTTTTTAACATGGAAGTGTTATTGCAGTCACTGACATTAGAAAGTGCATTGATAGTTCAAGCACAAGCATGACAACAAAGTTGCTTGAAGATTAGAGGAATTTAATCCACTTGTTCTTAATTGTAACACCCCAAACCCAGCCTAGACGTTATGGCTGAATCTGGTATGTCACAAGGAATGGTTTTGGAAACTGTGTTGACTTGGTAAACCATCATTATTTAAATTTTACTAAAACTGTATTTTAGTCAATTCCTCTACCAAACTTATTACAACAAAAGCCTTAATCGTTATTGTTTGAAAATGCAGTCGTGTTTTTAAGGATACCGTTGTTTGCATAAAACCATTGTTTTAAATAAAATAATTATACCAAACCAATCAAATTGACAAACAATCCAAAAATAAACAGTCAAAAACCAAACAGTCCAGAGAGTCCCGAAATTTACAACTCTTAAATAAGTTTAAATTTTAAAACCAAAAGTACCAAGTTTAACTGTTTTACAATATAGTTGTCCCCGCTGTGTCTCCGCCGCACTGATCCGCCTAAGTCTGCGGATTACCTAACAGAACAGACAAATAGATGTGAGTTTATAGAAATTCAGTGTGTAACCCAATAGATTTAGACAAGCAAGCATACAAAAACATTTCTGTCAGTCAGATATAGAATCAGGCTTATGCCCATCTCAGATACAGTTACAGAAATAGATGTGTAGATCAGATAACAGTTTCAGATATACAAAGTCCTACCCCATCCTCTATACACCAACTCCGACCATCCCATCACACTATATGGGGTTAAAAAAACCCACCTATCCCAACACACCACATTGTGTCGTTACGATACGTATCAGATATAGTGCAGCCAAGCTACCAGAATATAGGCGATGATCGCCATACAGAACACTTCCTCCACATATATATAAAACCCACCCCAAAATAGATGCAGATATCAGATACAGATTTATCAAATTAAATATGCTCAACATGCTTAATACAAATAATAGATACACATATATCAGAATAACCAGGCATACATTAGTATCCTAACCAGATCAGTCTTGTAGCAGCCCGATTTTAGGTCAAGTCAGAATAGTGGTTTTGGGACCAAAAATTCAACACGAAGAAATTTATTTTTAATATATTTTTATGGTCTACAGTTTTATAGAATAATTTTTTGAAAATTTTGTTTGAAAATTTGAGTTCTATAAGTTAGAGGTGTCTAATTGTTATGAAATTTTAAATTGGAGGTCCTTAGATGGTAATTAGACCATTGGTTAAGTTGGTGGACAAAAATGGACATGGTTAGGTATGTTTCTAAAGTTTTTCATTAAGAGCATTTTTGTCATTTGGTAATTAAATGAATTAAAAAGTCAAATTAAAAGCCAATTTTTGTCCATCTTCTTCTTCATGACCGAAAATCACAAGGGGAAAGGCATGGCTAGGGTTTTCAAGCTTCCAAGCTCGATTGTAAGTCTGTTTTAGCCCCGTTTTTGTTGCTTTTTATGTTTTTGAATCCTTGTCACCTAATCTAGATTTTCCAAGGATTAATTTAAAGTGTTATCAAAGTTTAAAATTTTTCCAATGTTAGACATGCATTTATTTTGATGTCTAATGGTAGAATATGAATATTATTTGTGTGATAAATGACTTTTGCTAGGTGATTTTTGGTAAAAATATAAAAAAGGACCTATTTGTAAAAGTTGTAAAAAATTGTGTAGAAAATATGAATAAATGAAAAATTTGAGTTGCTATGAGCATGTATAAGGTTCGACTAGGCTTGGGTATCAAAGAAATTAAGTACATTTCATTTTACGATCCTAAGGACTAAATTGTAAAAAGTGTAAAACTTTAGGGGCAAAAATGTAATTTTTTCCATAATGTGATTTTGGGCTGATTTGAATATTTTAATGATTAAATAAGTTAAATGTGATACTATAGATTGAGAAAAATGATATTCGAATTTAGAACGGGGGAAAAACAAGTATTAGATGGTTAGCTCCTTTTCGCCAGTTTTATACCGAGGTAAGTTTATGTGCAAATAATGCATCACTATATTATGTTTAAAAGTTCAAATTATTGCTTGAATTGTATAACTGACCATGTGGTTGAGTTTAATTGGATGAACAAGTTCAATAGTGATTCGTTAATTATGGAAGTCCGATACAAACTCTAGGAACATTATAGGATACAAGGGTCATACATTGAAATTATCAAAATGTGATTATGTGTAAGATCGTATCAGGGATATGGCATCGGTTTGGTACATGTGAGACCACATCTGGGACATGTCGTCGGTACGAGACTTCGTGTAAGACATGTCTGGGACATGACATCGATATGAGTTTTCATGTAAAACCATAGCTGGGCTATTGGCATCGATATTGGATTACATGTAAGACCATATCATGGATATAACACCCCAAACCCGGCCTGGACATTATGACCAGATCTGGTGTGTCACATGAAAGATTACGAAATCCGACTATGTGATAAAAAGTTTTCCCTTTGTTTAAAAGCCTCGTCTAAATTTGGAACATTGAACGATTACAGGTTAAAACCGTTTTTATAAGTTTGAAAGCATTTTTAAAAGAAATGATTGCCTTATTGGTTGTGTTTAGTTACTTGAAGTTATAAAAGGTCTTTGACCTTCTTGAAAACATTACGCATAGTTTTATTTGAAAATGTTTGTTATTAGTTTGAAAACCCAATTTATACTTTACTAGTTGTAATGTTAAATTAGCCTAAATGTAGAAAGCTAAACCAAATAAAAATCCGTAATGGTCGTATTACATAATAGAAATCCAAAATAATAATTGTTTAGAAAGTAAAGCAAAACCGAAAACAGAAAGTTTATGGCCACCCCAAGTCCCTCGCAGCTCCAAATCGTCTGTGGCTGGGGGTTACCTGCAGATATAAAATAAAATGTGAGTTTGCGAAAACTCAGTGTGTAACTTCCCCAACCAATAATAGAGATCAGACATACAAATAAAACTAGGCCGAAGCCCTATTCAGAAACAAATCGGTCTGGCCCTTGGCCCTATTTAGAAACAGAATGGGCCCATGAGTGGGCCCAAGCCCATTACAGATACAGAACAAAACAATATGAAAAACCCAACCCAGTCCAACCTATCACACCATCCGTACCAACCCATCACACCATGTGGGGAATAACTCAACCCACCCAGCCCACACACCAATACGCAGCCAAACTACTAGCAACAGATACCATGGTAGAGCCTCTAGATACAAAGCAGGTGGCTAAGCCACTAAACAGAATACGTGGCAGTGCCATTTTACAGAACTTCTTCCAATTCCAAACCCAACCCTATGTAGACTAACAGAACTACATATAACATGCGTACAGATTAACAGATACATATACAATCATACATATCTTAAACCACCTAATTTTAAAAGTATAACAGTCTTTTGGGCAGTTAGGTGTAAAATGGTAATTTTACCCTTTAGGGGTATTTTGGTCATTTTACTAAGTTTTGGTGTCTCGGCACCTAATACGACCTCATTACAGGTCTAACATCGCTCCAAGCGACTCAAAAAGTCTACATGGTTAAATAGGGCTTATGGGCCCAAAACCCCTAATGGGCCCAGGTGGGCCCACACGCTCATCTGGCCCGATCAGCCTAGTTTTACGCACGGTATCACAAATCTTAACATCTAACATACCAATTATCACTTACTGCATAACTTACCCATATGGGCCTGTAGGCCCATTGAGCCCATTTCAGCCCATCGAGGTCTAAAACAGCCCAAGTGCACGAAAACGTGTACATGGCCTTCACAGTCAAACGCCCACAATTTGTGGGTTCAGATTGGCCCACAAATGTTCGCACGTCTACAAGGCCTCGAAATGCTAGCATTTTGGCATTTCAACTTTTCAGCTGTTGCCGATCTACGCTATGGATGGGTGTGGATACACACCTGGTTAAGAATCGAATCGAACACCTCACAAACAATCAACCTACAATCGTCCAACAAACCATTAATCACACACAATCCAACTTGTTAGCCATACTACTAATCCTCTACCATATGCGGCCATTACCAACGAGAAAGCCGTAACCACTTACCTTTGCTAAAGAGTAAACAATAGGCCTAAATAGCTTCCCTCAACACTAGCGATCTCCTCAACCTTCTGCGAGTTCGTTAGCTATGAATGGCTGGGAAATGAAAGTAGACAAGAAAGAAAGAAAGAACTTTAAGTGGTCACCCACGAAAGGATCAAAGTCGACAAGCATAAGAAAGATAAGGGGATTCCGCTTTTTACCAAACACTAAAAGAAAGAAAAAGAATGCACTTACCCCGATTTAGCCTTTGATGATGCAATAACCCCTTGGTAACTAAGGCTTTCGGCTATGGTTGCAAAAGTAAATCACCACTACGCTAATTGGCGTTGATTGGCGAAGAGAAGGGAGACAAAGATAGCAATCGGTTGATGGAAAATAATAAAGAGAATAGAAATAGGGTTCCGCTAACAAGATTACGACAAATCGCAAATAGGGTTCGACAATGAGTGATTTGAAAACCAAGGTTTGAAAGCTATAATGGAGTAACCAAGAATTCAGAAAGAAGAGGAAGAAAAGTATAAGAATGGAGAAGAGTAGGTGAGATTCGGCTTAAATGAGAGGAATGGTGAGAATGAATTAGGAAAAGAAAATGAAATAAGGAGATGGAGATGTAGGGTTCGACACCTATGACCCCAAATGCCGAATATGCTTAGTCTAAACCACCTAGTCAAAATCTCCCCACCTAGCTACCCAATTTGGCTACCACACAAACCGAAACCCAATTTTTTGAAAATCTCCTTGATCCTCTCCTTAATTTGCTCCTTGATTTACTCAACTTTTAATTTGAATTTCAACTCAAATTCATCTTTCCAAGTCTCAACCGCCTCAAGAATTTGAACTCAAGGCCACCACTTGCCACCCTAACTAGCAAAATAAACGCACCACGCCTACAAGGGGATTTGAACCTCAGTTCTCCTACATGCTAAATCACGCCAACTCTAAGCCCCACATATGGTGCCACTTGCCACTCCAACACAAGTCTTTTTGTGTCATGAAAGCCCATCAACTTCACTTAAACCCTATGGGCCAACATCCAAGCTCCCCTAAACCCAAAAATCAAAATTTTTCCAGGGGTTAGGTTTTAACCTAGGCCTTCCAAAGGCCCCCCCAAACACACTCAAAACATCAATTTAGCACACCCAACCATGCAATTATCATTTTATGCAAAAAAAAATCTAAAAAACCTAAAATTCGGGGCGTTACATGGGATATGGCATTTTATTTCCTATGTATGACTCTCGAGTATCCTTAGTGATTCCGAATGGTTCAACAGACCTAGTTTAAACGAGAAAAAAAGTACATGCAAAGTAAGTAATATAAGTACGTACAAAGTCCATATGACAATTAGATGGAAGAATAATGATTATTTAATATGTGATGTTTAGTAATGCTCTTATGGTAAGGTTGTGATTGGGTAAGAAATGGCTATGTTACGAATTAAGTGATACAGGTATGTACATAAAGTTTATAAGTATTGACTACATGATATTATGAGTTCATGGTTTCCATGATTGCCTAACAATATGATCGTGGGAAAATATGAGTTTTAAACAATTGAAAGATGTTAAAATATATGCTTGAAAAGTGAATACTCATAATTAATGTGCATGTTTATTGATCGTGATTGTGATGAAGTAATAATATTTTTATGCTAACTATTATCACGATAAAAGGCAAGCGCACCTATCGAATAGTAGTATAGTTAGTAGCAAGGCTAGAATGTCGAATCCAAGGAACTAAAAGTACTAGCAATAACTTTCTTCTTATTAGCTAGCCTAGAAATAAAGGGAGGTTGTTTGTAAACTAAAAAAATTCTAACTAACCAAAGATGCAACAAAGGATAAATTGGGGAAATACTTTCGGGAAAACTGATTGATAAAAGCAATACCTAAGGAAGAATCCACCTAGACTTCACTTGTTATTCAACTCTTAATTAGACGATTTATTCATTTGACTTGATCCGTAGAGATCCCTAAATTATGTTAATATCTCTGTCGAGACTAAAAACAACTAGCCCTAGGTTGATTAATTGAAATCTCTTTCTAATTAAAACCCCTAGTTTTGCATTAACTCGATCTATGGATCCCCTTATTAGATTTGACTCTAATCCGACAGATTTTTGTCGTCCTATGTCTAGGATTGCAATCAACTCCATTTAATTGTGTTAGATCTACTCTTAAATAGGGATTTTTACTCATCTGAATAAGCACATTCGACTTGAATTAATTTCCTGAAATATTAACTCAAGAATTAAAAATACAATTAAGAACAAATCAAATATTTATCATATAATTCAGATAACAATAACAAGATTCATCTTAGGTTTCATTCCCTTCAGGTATTTAGGGGATTTAGTTCATAATAATAAGGGAAAACATCTCAAAATAAAGAAGACAATAAAACATAAAGGAAACCCAAAACTCCTGAAAGAATTGAAGGGAGATCTTCAGTCTTAATGTAGATCCTTCCTTTTGAGATGGATCAATCGGCTTTCCTTAAGTAATTCCCTACCTTCTACCCTATGTGTCAGGATCCCTCCTTTTTAGTCGTCTCCTACGGTGTTTATATAGAGTTTGGAATGCCTTTCTTAGCCCCTAAGTAGTTTTTTTCGCGTGAAATTAAAACATGTCACGATAAGGACACGCCTGTGTGGCACACTCGTGTGACTCATGCTTAGGCCGTGTTTGAGTCTGCTAGAGAGACACGGGCGTGTGGTGTACCTGTGTGAGGAACTCCAGGCCGTGTTGATTTCTCACTCTGGCCCATTTTCTCTGTTTTTGGCCCGTTTCTAGTTCTTTTTACTTTCTTATGCTCACCTAAGCATAAAATATGAAATTAAAGGATTAGGAGCATCAAATTCATCAAATCAAGAGATAATCCGTCCAAAAATATGCTAAGCATGGGAAAAAAAATGTATAAATTACGGTTTATCATTTATCTTGCTGGTTTTGGTAAATAATTGGTAATAAAACTCATAAGTGATGAACTTTATAACTAATGGACTCTCAGTAAGGGTGTGATTGAGCAACTTATGAGTATGAGATTTTTAATGACATTTATGTTATCTTTCATTATATAAACTGCATGGTTAAGTTGTGTTCTAAGATGCTTATTATTTCCATATGAACTTACTGGAAACACGAAAATTTATATACTTTTTCATACCTATTTTTATTTAAAATCGTACAGTTTCGGTAAAATTCTTGTCGAAAAATAATTAATTTTATTAAAATAATTAAATTGTGCTTAAAATATGAACATGATGAATTTTTATTAATTTTGATTATTTTCGATTAATTTTGATTACTTTCGACAGATTTGTCAAAGGGCGAAAATTGGCCCGGCAGACACTGCTAGAAGAACAAAACCGAGAAGCAATTTAGAGTATCAAGGAGAATTTATCTCCAGACTAAGACGGTCTAGAAATATATGTATTAATTCATAAAATAATTAATTTTAATTTGTACTCAATTAATTTTGGTTAATAAATTATTATTAATTAAATTATGAAAGAAAAGGGTCCAGTTGAACCGAACTGATTGAACCAAACCGGCCATAAATTGGACAACCCAAAAGCCGACCAAGTGCTAACCCAATTCAGCTCATTAGCTGAATAATTAAGCTGCAAAGAAGCCCTTGAAGACTTGTCAAAGTTGCATTCAAGCCCCTCCACTAATTGTGGCTTTATGGATTTGCCCCAAGCCTAAAATAGCAAAGTTGAAACTCTCAACTTTGCCATATGTGTGGCCAGCCAAGGGAGGTCTATTTGGCTGATACTTTTTGATATTTTTAGCTGCCACATTCAGCTATAAAAGGCCCCATTTGCTAATCATTCAAAGCATCCTTCAACACTCTCTCATTCTCTCACAAATCTCTCCTCCTCTTTCACTTTTCCTTTCCATTTTCCACACATTTCCCCTTGTTCTTGTGCCGATTTCTTCTCTTGGAAAAGAGGCCTTTATTCAGCCATTTTGGAGCAGCAATTAGGTGTTCATAGCCACCTTGGTCACTGAGGGCAATGAAGAGTGAAGAACAGAGCAACCAATCAAGCCACGGAGAAACACAGAATTTGATTCTAGTTCCCTATCTTTTCAATTTTTCGTTGTTGTTTTGATAAACATGTTTATGAATAATTATACTATTGAAATGGTTAGTTTAATTTATTTAGCTTGAATTTAATTTGTGTTGGGTTGATTGCATTTTGTCTGCTTGAATTATTAAAATTGTGTTTATGCTGTTATGGGCCTCGGTAAATTGCTTGATTAAGTAAAATCGTGCCTAAGTTATATTCACATTATAAATGTAAGATTGCTAATGAATTAATTATTTAATCATATTGAAATTATAATTAATTGACACAATACTTAATCAGTGCATGTTTAATCATCTAAGGTAGCTGATGATTGAATTAGCATTATATCTACCGATACTAGTACCTTGCATAACTTGCAAGATTATTGTGATTAAATTGTTTCAAAGTAGGGATACTTTGTTACCTCACTTAATCTTTAACATGCTGATGAAGATTGACCAATTGTCTGGATTGACATTGAAAAATGTTCAAGAGATTAGTTAATTTAATAAGTATGTATGAGCAGTAGTTAGCAAATTACCGAATTGCCATGAATTTATTCGTAACAACATAAGCATGAGTTTAATAATTCTAAGTTAAGAAGTGTAATTAATCCAACACAATTATGTCATCTTGATTAAATCTTATTTGAAATCTTGTATTAGAACTCTTTGTTTTATTTTAATTATTTTACTTAGTTTTAAACCATAATTTTTAATCACTCTTTTCGACAAATTATTTTTACCTCATCAAAGTGTTTTAAATTACATTCATAATAATTATTTTTACAGTCCCTGTGGGTACGATAACTCGACATTTACTTGTCACTTTATTACTTGTTGCGATTGTGTACACTTGCACATTTTCGTCGTTCCAAGTTTTTGGCGTTGTTGCCAGGGACTGTTTTAAAAAGTCATTATTTGTGAATTTGTTAGTTTTGCAGTTAGGTTTAATTTTCTATTTAATTTTTAACTTACTTAATATTTCTGTGACTATTTCAAGAGTTTATGAGTATTGACCGAATTATTGACTTACTCCCTGTAGACCCTGAGATAGAACGAATGATAAACGCTAATTTATACATGTTTTTACCTCATGCTTAGCCTATATTTTGGATGAATTATCATTAAATTTGTGATAATTGGTGCTCTTAACCCATCTATTTCATGTTTTATACTTAGGATAGCACAGGAAGAGAAAAGACCAAAAAAGGGGCCGAAAATTAAGAAAAGGGGCCAAAGTGTGAAAACGACACGGCCCAAGGATTCACCACACGGTCGTGGCACATGGCCGTGCCACATAAGGTCCAACATGGCCCAACCCTGACAAGCACGGCCTGACCACACGGCCATGCCTCCATCAACAGTCTCGCACACGGCCTCCTGTCGATCCACACAGGCGTGGCACACGGGCGTGTCCCTATCGTGAAGAAGTGCAATTTCACTCAGATTTGGATATTTAGAGGCTAAGAAAGGCATTCTAAAGCTCTATATAAAGGCCCTAGGAGGTAACTCTAAGGGTGTGCCTTTTCTCGCATAAGAGAATGTTGTATTTCTTCCAACACAGAGAGTGAAAGTAATGAATTACTCCAAGGGAAGCCGATTGATTCATCCCAGAAGCTGAACTCTACATCAAGACAAAGGATCTCCCTTCAATCCTTCAGGGGTTTTTGGGTTCTTTATGTTTTGTTATTTTTATTCTTCTGAGATGTTTTCTTTATTAAATATGAACTAAATCCCCCAAATACTTGAGGGGGATGAAACTTAAGACAGATCTTGTTATTATTTTATCTTGAGTTATATGATAAATACTTGAATTGTTCTTAATTATGTGTTCTTAATTCTTGTTTTAATAATCCTAGGTATTAATTCAAGTATTGATGTGCTTATTCAGAGGAGTGAAAGTCCCTGTTTAAGAGTAGATCTAGCATAATTAAGTGGAGTTGCATGCAACCCTAGACATAGGGCGACATAAATCTGCCGGATTAGGGTCAAACCTAATAAGGGGATCCATAGATCGAGTTAATGCAAGACTAAGGGTTTTAACTTGAAAGAGATTTTAGTTAATCAACCTAGGATTAGCTGTTCTTATCCTCGATGGAGGTATTAACATAAGTTAGGGATCTTTACGGATCAAGTCAAGTAAATAAATCGTCTAGCTCAAGAATAGATAACAAGTGAAGTCTAGGTGGATTCTCCCTTGAGTATTGCCCAAACCAATAAGTTTTTCCAAAAGAGTTATTCCCCAATTTACTTTTTGTGCATTCATAGTTTAGTTTTAGAATTAGTTTAGTTTCATAAAAACCCTTTTTATTTTTAGGTTAAATAATAGAAAGGAAGTATGTACTAGTACTTTTGGTTCCCTTGGGTACGATATCTCGGTCTTGCTGCTAAACTATACTACTGTTCGATAGGTGCGCTTGCCTTAAAGTCGTGATAATAGTTAGTTTTTGGTGCGATCATTATTATAAATTTTTTTACTTTATATCACGCATATCAAGTTTTTGGCGCCATTGCAGGGGAACTGAAATATTAAGAACGCTCGATTTCTATTAGTTTAGCCATATTTATTTTTATTTATTTTGAGCTTATTTTTATTTTTATTTTTATTTTACTGAAATTTTATTTTCCTCTAGGTACCTCTAGTTTATGACTAGAAGGAACCAGAAGGACCACTACTATTCGACGAAGACTTGGAAGTGACAGTTTGCAGAACTTGTAGAGAGATCAGAAGAAGCATACATTATCTAGAACAAGGACAAGAACAAGAGCCAGAACCTACGGAAGAGATGGAAGCAAATCAGGACAATCTACCACCTCCCGCGATAGCCGCGCAACCAGTGAACCAAGATGATGCTCCTCGTACTATGTATGATTATGTTAAACCTAGTTTGGCTGGTGCTCAATCTAGTATTATTAAACCTACTATTGCTGCAAATAATTTTGAATTAAAACCTAACACTATTCAGATGATACAACAATTTGTGCAGTTTGATAGTTTACAGGATGAAGATCCAAATTCACACATAGCCAACTTTTTGGAACTTTGTGATACCTTTAAAATTAATGGCGTTTCTGATGATGCCATTCGTCTAAGGCTATTTCCATTCTCTTTGAGAAATAAAGCCAAACAGTGGTTAAATTTTTTACTACGTGGCTCAATCACTACATGGGAACAGATGACAGAAAAATTTTTACTTCAATATTTTCCTCCAGCTAAAATAGCTAAATTACGGAATGATATCTCTTCTTTTGTGCAGATGGATTTAGAGACGCTTTATGATGCCTGGGAGAGATACAAAGATTTGCTGAGAAGGTGCCCTCACCATGGGTTACCTCTGTAGTTACAAGTTCAAACCTTTCACAATGGTTTGAATCCATCAACAAGGCAAATGTCGATGCAGCCGCAGGAGGAACAATCAACAACAAAACACTCGAAGCAGCTTATGAGTTTATAGAAGAGATGTCACTGAATAACTATCAGTGGCATGTCATGAGGACAAAGCCGACAAAAGCTGCAGGAGTTTACAATATTGATGTTGTCACCATGCTTACTAATAAGGTAGAACTTTTAAATAAAAAGTTTGATAATTTTGTTGGTTCTACATAGGCACACCCAGTAATGTAGTGTGACGCAGCTCAAGGAAATATGTTCAATTCAGATTACTCCTCTTATGGACATGGCATGGAAACTGAGCAAGCTAACTATGCGGGTAATAATTCTAGACCTTAAAATAACCCTTATAGTAACACCTACAATATAGGTTGGCAGAATCACCCTAATTTTTCATGGGGAGGACAAGGAAATCAAAGACAACCACCTCCTCCGAGATTTCAACAGCCACCACCACAATAGGAGAAAAAGCCGAACCTTGAAGAGATGTTCACCAAATTTTTGGACATCTCAGAAACCCATTTCCAAAATACCGAAACGACACTAAAAAATCAACAAGCATCTATTCAAGGGCTCGAAAATCAAATTGGTCAACTTGCCAAATTAATATCAGAAAGACCACAAGGTGGACTACCAAGTAACACTGAGCCAAATCCTAGAGAACATGTAAAAGAAATTACTCTAAGAGATGGGAAAGTACTGGCTGAATCAGAAAAGAAGCCTGTTCAATAATCCACAAAAGACAGTAATAGAAGAAGAACCCAAGCAACATACTCCACCAACACTTAAGGAGTATCAACCACTTATACCATATCTGGCAAAGTTGAAGAAAGACCGCACAGATGCTCAATTCAGTAAATTTCTTGAACTCTTTAAACAATTACATATTAACTTGCCTTTAGTTGAAGCAATTTCACAGATGCTGAAGTATGCAAAGTTTCTTAAAGAACCACTCACAAATAAAAGAAAGTTGAAAGAATTAGCCACAGTGGAACTCAACAAGGAATGCTCAGCTATTCTCCAAAATAAACTGCCGGCCAAACTAAAAGATCCAGGGAGTTTTACTATTCCTTGCTTAATTGGTAGTTTAATTATTGATAAAGCTTTAACTGATTTAAGTACTAGTATTAATCTAATGCCCTGCAAAATGTTCAAGCAATTAGGTCTAGGGGAACCAAAACCCACTAGGATGAGTATTCAATTAGCTGATAAATCTGTTAAATACCCTAGGGGAATCATTGAAGATGTGCTGGTAAAGGTAGATAAATTTATATTCCTGGTTGATTTTGTTGTGCTTGATATGGATGAGGATATTGAGGTGCCTTTAATTTTGGGACGCCCAGTCTTAGCTACTGCTAGAGCCGTTATCGATGTAGGGGATGGTAAATTAGTGCTTAGAGTTGGTGAAGAAGAAGTCGTTTTTAAAATCTATGATGCTATGAGATTTTCTAGAGAATAGGATGACTTCTGTTATTTTATTGATATTATTGATTATTTTGTTCAAGACAAATTTCAGGAAATTTCTCTTGTAAACACGTTGGAGTTGTGTCTTGTTCAAGGTGGGGGGGGAAGATGAAGCCACCATTGAAGTTAGAGAAGTAATGAAGGAGTTAAACTCTAATGAACTTGTCACGAGGCACGTAAGTTATGAAAGTATTAAGATGAATGGCAAACTGAGACAAAAAACTTCGATTGATGAACCTCCTAAATTAGAATTAAAACAGTTGCCTGAACACTTAGAATATGCATTTTTAGGAGATGATTTGACATTACCAGTAATTATCGCATCAGACTTAAGTACTGAAAAGAAAAAGGAATTACTTCAAGTATTAAAAGAACACAATAAGGCTATAGCTTGGAAGATTTCTAACATTAAAGGAATTAGCCCTTCTTTTTGCACCCACAAAATTCTAATGGAAGATGAATATAAACCATCGGTGCAAGCTCAGAGACGATTAAATCCTAATATGAAGGAAGTCGTAAAAGCCGAGGTAATTAAACTTCTAGATGTAGGCATTATTTATCCTATTTCTGATAGTTCTTGGATAAGTCCTGTGCAGGTTGTTCCTAAAAAGGAAGGCATGACCGTGGTATCCAATGACAAAAAGGAATCAATACCTACAAGAACAGTCACTGGATAAAGAGTTTGCATTGATTATAGAAAGCTGAATGACGCAACTCGAAAAGATCATTTTCCCTTACCTTTTATTGATTAGATGTTGGAAAGATATCATGTCATAAGCATTACTGTTTCCTAGATGGCCTCTCTGGTTACTTCCAAATCCCGATAGCTCCAGAAGACCAGGAGAAGACGATATTCACATGCCCATACGGTACGTTTGCTTATCGTAGAATGCCTTTCGGATTATGTAATGCTCCTGCTAGTTTTTAGCGATTCATGTTAGCTATCTTTGACGAATTCGTGGAAGACATCAAGGAGGTATATATGGATGATTTTTTGGTTTTCGATAATTCTTTCTAACTTTGTCTTAATAATTTAAAACGTGTTCTAATAAGATGTGAAGAGATGAATTTAGTGCTTAATTGGGAAAAATGCCACTTATTGGTTTAAGAAGGTATTGTCCTAGCACATAAAATTTCTAGTAAAGGGATAGAGGTAAACAAAGAAAAAATTGAGATTGTTGAAAAATTACCTCCCCCTAATTCGGTTAAGGCTATAAGAAGCTTTTTAGGACATGCTGGTTTTTATAGCAGATTTATTAAAGATTTTTCTAAAATAGCTAAGCCTTTGACGAAATTACTAGAAAAAGATGTGCTTTTCAACTTTGACCAAGAATGTTTAGAATCTTTTAACACTCTTAAGGAAAAGTTAGTCAATGCTCTGATTATGATTTCACCTGATTGGAATCTACCTTTTGAACTAATGTGAGATGCGAGTGATTTTGCAGTAGGTAGAGTTTTGGGACAGTGAAGAGACAAGCACTTTCAACCAATCTATTATGCTAGTAGAACTCTGACAGCCGTAGAAGCAAATTATACGACCACCACAAAAGAATTGCTAGCTGTTATTTTTACATTTGATAAATCCAGATATTCTTTAATATTGTCAAAAGTTATCGTTTATACTGATCATTCTACTCTTCATTATCTTCTAACTAAAACTGATGCAAAACCGCAATTGATAAGATGGATTCTATTGTTATAGGAATTCGACTTAGAAATAAAAGACAAGAAAGGAGCTGAAAATTTGGCAGCAAATCACCTTTTAAGATTAGAAAACACACATTCCAGGGGCCTCGATAGAATAAACGACTTCTTTCCTGAAGAACAACCCCTAACCTTAGCAGACGAAGTAGTTCCTTGGTTTGCTGATTTTTGCAAATTATTTAGCAACTAACATAACCCCAAAAGGGTTGATCCATCAGCAAAAGAAGCTATTCTTCACTGATGTGAAAAACTACTTCTGGGAAGATCCTTTTCTTTTTCGTATTTGTACAGATCAGGTTATTCGAAATGCGTTGCTGAAACAGAAGCATACCAAAATTTAGATCACTGCCATTCGGGACCAACAGGAGGACACCACAGTGGAGCTAGAACTGCCCAAAAAGTACTCGAATCAGGTTTTTACTGGCCTACAATTTTCAGATATGCCAACAGGTATGTGACCTCTTGTGATAAATGCCAGAGAACAGGTAATATCTTTCAACATAATGAAATGTCTCAGAACTATAGACTCTCATGTGAAATATTTGATGTATGGGGTATTGATTTCATGGGTCCATTCCCTACTTCATTTGGGAATAAGTACATACTAGTAACAGTAGATTATATGTCAAAATGGGTGGAAGCCCAAGCCTTACCTACTAATGATGCTAGAATGGTAGTACACTTTTTGAAGAAACTTTTCTCTCGATTTGGAACACCTAGGATAATTATTAGTGATAGGGGAACTCATTTTTACAATGCTCAATTCGAAAAAGTTTTAAAGAGATATGGAGTACACCACAGAACAGCTACCCCTTTATCACCCGCAAACTAGTGGTCAAGTCGAAGTAACAAATAGGGAATTAAAACGCATCTTAGAGAAAACGATAGAAACAAATAGAAAAGATTGGTCAAGAAAAGTAGACGACGCTCTATGGGCTTATAGAACTGCTTTTAAAACACCCATAGGAACATCTCCTTATAAACTTGTCTATGGAAAAAGCTGTCATCTGCCATTTGAACTTGAACATAAAGCATTTTGGGCTATTAAATTTTTAACTCTTAATTTTAAGCTTGCAGGTGAGAAAAGACTAATGCAGTTAAATGAGCTAGATGAATGGCGTTGCAATGCCTACGAGAGCTCACGGCTATATAAGGAAGCCATGAAACAACGCCATGACAAACGACTGAGACAACCTAAGCAGTTCAAAACTGGTGATCTTGTCTTACTCTACAACTCAAGGCTAAAACTATTTCCTGGAAAACTTAAGTCAAGATGGTCAGGTCCATGCACTGATCAAACTATCTTTCCATACGGTACAGTTGAGGTAACTCACCCAAATCACGGTACTTTCAAGGTAAACGGCCATCGGCTTAAACATTAAAGAGGTGAGAATTTTAAAGATAACAGGGAGGAGCTTCAGCTCCACGAAATCCCTTCATGATACATCCAGGTAGAGTCGAGCTTAGACTCTAAATAAGCGCTTCTCGGGAGGCAACCGAGCACTAACTTAGAAACTTCTCTTTTATTTTCATTTGAGTCAACTAACCCTTTTGAAATGCAAAATTTTAGGACCACACAGCCATGCCCACAGACGTGTCTAAGGTCGTGTGGACACTCTAAGCTGAGACACGGTCGTGCAATTTGGCAGTGTATAAACAGGGTAAAAATTTTCTAGAGACACGAGCTATGACAAAGTGCCACGATCATGCGAAGTGGCCGTGGCCAACACCGGCAATTGAAACACGGGCTGAAATAAGAATCACACGACCATGTAATACGGCCGCACGACCCCAACGTGGGCGTGTCCAAGACCGTGGTCGACACTGTCAAATCCAACACGGGCGTATGACCTATTACACGACCGTGTACGAAGCGAACACCTTAAGACACAACCGTGCGACATGGCCGTCTGCCCCAACACGCCCTAGGTACACGGGTGTGTGCTTCGAACCAGGCGCGCCAAAATCCCCAAATTTCGAACGACATGGGCAAAACCCGAGCCACACGAGAGTGTGCCATGCCCATGTGACCCACAATCTATAACAAGGAGCCACTATTCATCATCTTTTCCATTTTAAACCCTAAACCCTCCCACCCAAACCCTACCCAAAACCTTCCTAGCGCCACCGCCGGTATCCACAGTGCCTCCATGACCGTGCTACCTACTCCACGACCATGTTCCGCCTCATTCCTCTCCCATTTGGTTCTATTTTCTCATTTTTCTTCAAATTCTTACTGCTTATTTCTACTTTTATTTTAATATCATGTTATATTTAGGCTTAGCATTATTTTAAGCATGGAATTAAGTGAATTAGGATGAATAATCTAGAATGTTTCATGATATCATGCAACTTAGATTCATATTTGCTTGCCATTTTTTTATATCAAAACTAACATGCATTTAGTATAAAATCATACCCATTCCTCTTAAAATTTAATATCATTTTAGGATGAATAGATTATACTATTTAGGTTAGTGAAATCCACATTTCATTGGCATATTTTTATTTTTATTTGTAATTTGATTTCAATTTTTAGGACTAATGCCTGTTACTTTGCTCTTAGGCACTATGTTGTCGTTGCGCGGTAAGAAAGTTGCTGTCCCCGCTTCAAAGAAATGCAAGGGGCCCGGTGGTTTATCCTCTAGGCCCACAGCCGAAGCCCGTCATTCGTTTATTACATTCCCACAAGACTCCCAAGAGGAGTTATTTCAGATCCTCCGAGCCCGCCCTCTAGGAGCCGACCGATGCATCAACTGGACCGCCCTTGAGCAAATACACGAGGTCCGAGCATTGTTAATGACCGATCCATGAGAACAGTTTTTCCAGATCGTAGAACCCACATACTTGGAACTCACCCTTGAGTTCTGCTCCACATTCCATCTTCAGACCGTCATGAGCAGATATAATGATCCAGGGACGGTCCAGTTTCGTTTGGGAGGTCTTGTACGTCAGTTTAGTGTACAAAGAGCAATTCATGGAGGAGGAGGACCTTTCTACGCTCCACCGCCACATCCATATATCACCATCTAGGTGTTGGGAGGCCTTAGTCCCTGCATCGTCCATATATGACCCTAGTCAGACCAAGGCGACTGTCCTCGTCCCATCCTTCAGGTATCTTCATGCCCCCTCACACAAACTTTGACAGGCAGGTGCGAGAGCATGGGAGTTGTCAGCACACACGATGCCTACTTCCTATGGAGCATGGCGAACGCGCATACCATCGACCTTGCCTATTTCATCGTACTTGCCATCCAACATCAGGCAGAGAGGCATCGTAGGGGCATTATATCCGTGGGGCCGTACATCACGCGGTTGGCCTGCTACTTCGGGCTGCTCAACACCACAGCTCAGACATCTTCATACAAACTGATCGGTAAGAGGTCCCCTCAGGGCATCCAGACCATGCTACATATGAGGATAATCCAGCATAGACATGGGACAGATCCTCCACAGTACCAGCTACTTAGAGATGCCCAACAGGAGGACCCGAGGACATTCCTGATGATGTCCCACCACTGCAGGAGCATGCACCCACCGAGCCACCACTACCTCGCTGACTAGCTCATACGGCAGCTTCTTATGCTGATTTATCTGAGCGCCTCACACGATTCGAGCAGCAATGCTTCTTGCACTTCAATCATATTGATGCCACACTTTAGCAGATTTTTTAGCACCTTCACATCACCGCACCACCACCACCGCACGACCCATCTGAGAATTAGGCCTTCCTAATCCTCTTTTCTTATCTTTTAATTTCCTTTTTATTTTTTCTTTTATTTTCTTTCATTTTATCTTTTTCATTATTTGAATATTAGTATTTTTAGATTTAGTTTATTTTATTTCAATTATTTCCTATCGGTTATCTCTTAACGAGTAATTTTGAAATTCCTTAAATATGATAAGGGCTTTCGCAGTTTTAAAGGAGCTCTACAGCTCAAAACAAAAACCTAATGGAAACCTTGCTTCAACCTCACCCAGTTGACACCGCCAAAGCCTACACTCACAACATGAAAGCTGTGGACAAACAAACGCCACTACCACCAGAGTATCTACCTCCGCACATTCTTTTGTCCCAAACACTCTATCGGTACCACCACCTCACTAATCTATCCAAAGCAGGGAGTTTCATATCTTCCCCTATCTTTTGATCTTGTGCTTCTATTGCTACTAATATTCCTTTGTACATTGAGGGCAATGTACATCTTAAGTGTGGGGGGGACTTACTTTTAGTCATTACATTCTCCTTGAAATCCCTGAAAATTATTAACTTGTTGCATTGTTCTCAAGACCATCTTCAATCCCCTATTAAGATAACTTTTGATTAATTTATGATTTTTATTGGTATGTTGAGAATTAAGACATAGGCACTTGTACTTTGATTATTCAAACTTTAAAACACTAGGGAATCAAGCATGATAAGTTGAAATTTTTGAGAATCTAATTTTTTTTTCATAAGTTATTTTCCCTAATTTTAAATATTATCTTTAGATTTGAAATTCGCAGGATTGACATCAAAAGCCATAATTCTGGTGAGATTTTGAGCCTTTTGAGCATACATTCTTACCTTTATTGTTACTTTGAGTGAGTCAATACTGATTTGTTATTCTAGAACTTGCTTTGATTATACATGTTAAGACCACATCATTGATTTGATACACTGAGATGATAAAGACACTTAGGATTTAACCCACTCACTCCATAAAAGCCTACCTCCATAAATTGACCCCTAGTGAACCCCGTTGAGCCTAGCAGTCTAGTTCTTTAACTCACCTCCAATATTAACCCGTAACCTGTTTTTGTTGAATTTCATTCAATTACTTTGATCCCTATTTTTGTCGAGATTCAAGTTGAATTATTATCTAGCTTTATTCTCTTTTCCAGGTTGTAAAGTCGTAAATATTCAATTTATTGTATTGTACTTGAATTGTTCTTAAAAAAACAGTTAATTCAATTGTAATTCATAGTTAACATTTTTTTGCATATTTCTATTTTAAGGCTACCAAGGCTAGAATAATGTCATCATAAAGCCTAGCTCTAGAAATATGTTCTAGTGATAGAGATTTTTCTAGCTAGATAATTTTTCAGTTCAATCTTGATCTAACCTTTTCTTTTTCAGCTTGTGACAACACCCCTAACCAAAGCCCCATTACAACCATTGAAAGACCTTTTGATCGATGTATCATATCAATCTATAGTGGTGGAGATTTGATTTTCTTGCAAGCTTATGGTACTAACTTTTCAAATTGACTAGAGAGTGCTTAATTTTTGAACCCTAAACACTTTGAGTGGATAGAGTGAATCTTTAGTGAGGATGTCAATTCTTGTTGATTTTTGATTGAGAGACAATCATTTAGGAGAAAGGAGAAAACTTATGTTTTAATGATAAAATTCTCAACTTAGAGTGATTGAATCTTTAATGTTCTTCTAATTGAATCTTTATTGTATGAATACTTGTGAATTAGTTTGAAACATTATTGATAAGGATTGTAAGTTGAGAAGAATGATTCATAATTGTGGATTGAGATTTTGCTTGAGGACAAGCAAAGACTTAAGTGCGGGGGTATTTGATAAACGCTAATTTATACATATTTCTACCTCATGCTTAGCCTATATTTTGGATGAATTATCATTAAATTTGTGAGAATTGGTGCTCTTAACTCTTCTATTTCATGTTTTATACTCAGGAGAGCACAGAGAAGAGAAAAGAACGAAAAATAGGCCGAAAACGAAGAAAATGGGCCAAAGTGTGAAAACGACACGGCCTAAGGATTCACCATACGGCCGTGCCACATAAGGTCTAGCACGGCCCAACCCCAATAAGCATGGCCTGACCACATGGCCGTGCCTCCATCAACAGTCTCGCACTCGGCCTCTTGTCGATCCACACAGGCGTGGCACACGGGCGTGCCCCTGTCTTGAGGAAGGGAAATTTCACTCAAATTTGGATACTTAGAGGCTAAGAAAGTCATTCCAAAGCTCTATATAAAGGCCCTAGGAGGTAACTCTAAGGGTGTGCCTTTTCTCTGATAAGAGAGTGCCATATTTCTGCCAACACAGAGAGTGAAAGCAAGGAATTACTCCAAGGGAAGCCGATTGATTCATCCTAGAAGCCGAACTCTACATCAAGACAAAGGATCTCCCTTCAATCCTTCAGGGGTTTTTGGGTTCTTTATGTTTTGTTATTTTTATTCTTCTGAGATGTTTTCTTTATTAAATATGAACTAAATCCCCCAAATACTTGAGGGGGATGAAACTTAAGACAAATCTTATTATTATTTTATCTTGAGTTATATGATAAATACTTGAATTGTTCTTAACTATGTGTTCTTAATTCTTGTTTTAATAATCCTAGGTATTAATTCAAGTATTGATGTGCTTACTAAGAGGAGTAAAAATCCCTGTTTAAGAGTAGATCTAGTATAATTAAGTGGAGTTGCATGCAACCCTAGACATAAGAGGACATAAATCTGCCGGCTTAGGGTCAAACCTAATAAGGGGATCCATAGATCGAGTTAATGCAAGACTAGGGGTTTTAACTAGAAAGAGATTTCAGTTAATCAACCTAGGATTAGTTGTTCTTATCCTCGATGGAGGTGTTAACATAAGTTAGGGATATCCACGGATCAAGTCAAGTGAATAAATTGTCTAGCTCAAGAATTGATAACAAGTGAAGTCTAGGTGGATTCTCCCTTGTGTATTGCCCAAACCAATCAGTTTTTCCAAAAGAGTTTTTCCCTAATTTACTTTTTGTGCATTCGTAGTTTAGTTTTAAAATTAGTTTAGTTTCATAAAAACCCCTTTTATTTTTAGGTTAAATAATAGAAAGGAAGTAAGTACTAGTACTTTTGGTTCCCTTGGGTACGATATCTCGATCTTGTCGCTAAACTATACTACTGTTTGATAGGTGCGCTTGCTTTAAAGTCATGATAATAGTTAGCTTTTGGTGCGATCATTATTATAAATTTTTTTACTTCATATCACGCATATCAATGAACCTTTCGACAGTGAAAAAGGCAAGCGAATTAGAGAACAACCGAAGAGATAAATTTCGACAATATGAATCAAGGAAATGGAGCAAACCCTACTAAAAATCCTATCCTTATTGCTGATGATAGGGATAGAGCCTTAGGACAATATGCCATGCTAGTATTTAATGATCTTTATCCAGGTACTAGGAGACCCAAAATTGAGGCACAACAATTTGAGCTGAAGCTAGTTATGTTCCAAATGCTTCAGACTGTGGGCCAATTTAGTGGAATGCCTACCGAAGATCCTAATCTTCATTTAAGACTGTTCATAGAGTTAGCCAAAGATGTATTACGATTGAAGCTTTGCCCATATTCGCTAGGGGACAGAGCTCGAGCCTGGTTGCACTCATTGCCACTGAACTCAATTTCCACATGGCAAGAGTTAGTAGAAAAATTTCTTATGAAATATTTCCCATCTAGCAAGATTGCTAAGCTGAGGAATGAGATCACTGCCTTCCAACAAATGGATGACGAATCCTTGTATGAGGCATGGGAAAGATTTAAAGAGTTATTATGAAAATGCCCTCATCATGGAATCCCACATTGCATCTAACTTGAGATGTTTTACAATAGTCTCAACACTTACATGAGGATGGTAGTGGACGCTTCTGCTAATGGTGCTTTCCTTTCTAAGTCTTATAATAAAGCTTATGCAACTATCGAGAGGATTGCAAGTAATAATTATTAATGGCCAACCAATCGAATAGTGTCAGAAAGACGAGTCGTTGGAATACATAAAGTAGACGCTCTTACTTCACTCGCATCTCAGGTATCATCAATATCCTCAATGCTTAAAAATCTTACTACTAATGGGTCTAATAGTTTTACAGCACAGCCGCCTAACCAATTTGAGAATATAGTCTGTATCTATTGTAGGGAAGGGCATTTGTTTGAAGAATGTCTATCAAACCTAGAATCCATGTATTACATAGGTAACCAGAACCAAAATCGAGGGAGGCAAGGTTTGCAATCCAATTATTATAATCAATCGTGGTGAAATCACCCGAAGTTTTCCTGGAGTAACCAATAGGCTGGAACCAGTAACACTTATTCCCAACCTAGACCGACCCAGCCGCCTAGTTTCCCTTAACAAGTTTAAAAACCAGCCCGAGCTATACCATCTAATAGCTTAGAGAATCTATTGAAGGCATACATGGCGAAGAATGATGCCTTAATCCAAAGCCAAGTAGCTACATTGAAGAATCTGAAAAACCAAATGGGCCAGCTTGCAACTGAACTTAGAAACCAACCACCAGGTGCTTTACCTAGTGATATGGAGATTCTGAAAAATCCGGGGAAGGAGCATTGCAAAGTGTTAGCATTAAGGAGCGAAAACATAGTAGAGCCCAGCACCATCGAAGTTGAAAAGGAGGAAGCTGATGCTCAAGACTCAGAGGAAGTTCAACCAAGTGTTGAAATGCCAGTTTCACCAGAACTATAATCTGCTTAACTCAACAAGGTAACTTCAGAACCAGCTAATTCTGATCAACTAACAACTCCATTAGGTGCAGAGTTGCCCCAAAAGATGAATCAACCAGTACCAGTCCCGGTAAAGAAACCACCACCACCCTACCCTCAAAGACTTCAGAAACAAAAACAAGAGATTCAATTTAAGAAGTTCTTAGACGTACTCAAGTAACTTCATATCAACATCCTGTTGGTTGAAGCACTTGAGCAAATGCCGAATTATGTCAAGTTCATGAAGGGTATCCTGTCTAAGAAGCGAAGACTTTGAGAATTTGAGACAGTAGCTCTAACGAAAGAATGTAGTGCATATCTTCAGAATAATCTACCCCCGAAGTTGAAGGATCCTGGCTGTTTTACCATACCCTGCGACATTGGAGCAACATATTATGGTAAGGCATTATGTGACTTAGGTGCAAGTATCAACTTGATGCCTATGTCAATATTTAGAAAGTTGGGGATAGGTGAAGTTAGACTAATTACGGTTACATTTAAATTAGCAAATCAATCCTTAGCACATTTAGAAGGAAAAATCGAGGATATATTGGCACTTGTAGACAAATTTATTTTCCCTACTGACTTTGTAATTCTAGACATTGAAGCAAACAAAGAAGTGCTAATTATCCTAGAAAGATCGCTCTTAGCAACTGGAAGGACCCTTATTGATGTGCAGAAGGGCGAGGTTACTATGCGTGTTCAGGATGATCAGGTAACATTTAACGTTTTTAAGTCTATGCAATTTCCTGACACAACTCATGATTGTTCTGCAGTATCCGATTTAGAATAGTCCATAGTGGAGAAGGAACTCAACTATGTTGAGGATCCGTTAGAACAAATTCTGACATCAAATCCTCCAAATGATGAAGAGGGGGATGAATACTTAGCTTTGTCAGAAGCTAATCAAAAGGGATTGAATCTGCAATCCCGTTTTGAATCTTTGGGATTAGAGAAAAGGGATTACACCCAGCAAAAAGTGTTAATCAAGGAGCCACCTAAGTTAGAACTCAAGGTATTACCTTCACATTTAAAATGTGTTTATTTAGGTAATGCTTCTACTCTGCCTGTGATTGCTTCAGCAGAATTAACTATTGAGCAAGAAGAGAAACTTATCCTTGTATTAAAATAATTCAAGGAGGCTATCAGATGGACCATAGCCGATATTCGTGGTATTTGTCCATCTGTATGCATGCACAAAATCATACTAGAAGATGGCAAGAAAAGGACGATTGATGGACAACGGAGACTGAGCCCCATTATGAAAGATGTAGTAAGGAAAGAAATTATCAAATGGTTAGATGCGAGTATAATTTACCCCATCTCAAACAGTTCATAGGTAAGTCCAGTCTAGTGTGCGCCAAAAAAAGGCAGTATCACGGTCATTGAAAATGAGAATAACGAATTGATACCAACTAGAACGGTTACGGGATGGAGAATATGCATAGATTATTGGAAGCTGAACAAGGCGACTAGGAAGGATCACTTTCCTTTGCCGTTCTTAGACCAGATGCTGGATAGACTCGCGGGGCGAGACTATTACTATTTTCTCGATGGATACTTGGGATATAAATAGATTACAGTAGCACTGGAAGATTAATACAAGACAACATTCACCTGCTCGTATGGTACGTTTGCATTTAGACACTTGCCATTTGGTTTATGTAATGCACATGCTACATTTCAAAGATGTATGATGTCAATTTTTACTGACATGGTTGAGAAGTATTTGGAATTTTTTATGGATGATTTTTTAGTATTTGGAGACACTTATGATGATTGCTTAGCCAATCTAGTTAAGGTACTAAGGCGATGCGAAGAAACAAACCTAGTACTCAACTAGGAAAAATGCCATTTCATGGTACAATAAGGTATTGTTCTAGGGCATTGGATATCAAGACATGGAATCAAGGTAGATAAAGCCAAGGTAGATGTTATTGAGGAACTCCCGCCTCCAACATCTGTAAAGGGTGTTAGGAGCTTTTTGGGCCACATTGGCTTTTATTGAAGATTTATCAAAGACTTCTCCAAAATTGCGAAACTTTTGTGCAAATTATTGGAGAAGGATGCGACATTCAAGTTTGATGAGGAATTTTTAAGAGCATTCAAAAATTTGAAGAATCGATTAGTTACGGCACCCATAATCATCACACCAGACCGGGATTTTCCATTTGAACTAATGTGTGACGCAAGCAACTTTGCCATTGGAGCTGTCATGGGCTAGCGAAGGAGCAAATTCTTTTCATCCCATCTACTAAGCAAGTCGAACTGTAACAGGAACTTAACTAAATTACACAGTAACAGAAAAAGAGTTACTTGCAATTGCATTTGCTTTCGACAAGTTTTAATCTTATCTTGTAGGTACCAAAGTGACTGTCTATATGGGCCACTCAGCACTTAAATATTTACTTGCCAAGAAAGACGCTAAGCTGAGACTGATCTGGTGGGTACTTCTACTTCAAGAGTTCTATCTAAAAATTCAAGATCGAAAAGGAGTAGAAAACCAAGTAGGAGATCACTTTTCTAGATTGGAGCCGCAAGAAGGGAATTCTCCACTTATACTGATTCAGGAGACATTTCCAGATGAACAAATACTGAAGGCAATTCATGTCCATAATATCCTTTGGTTTGCTGATATTGCTAACTATTTAGCTTATGGTTTGATGCCGATTGCTAAGACGTGTCAACAAAGGAAAAATTTTCTTCACGATGTGAAGTACTATTTTTGGGAAGAGCCATATTTGTTTAAAAAGTGTGCAGATCAGATGATCATGAGATGTGTGGCAGAAGATGAAATACTGAAGATTTTATACCACTGTCACTCAGCTCCGAGTGGGGGACACTTCGGAGGTACTCGTATTATGGCCAAAGTATTACAAGCTGGATTCTTTTGGCAAACACTATTCAAGGATGCATATGTTTACATGAAGAGTTGTGATCGATGTCAAAGGGTCAAAAATGTCACTAACAAAAATGAGATGCCTTAGACAAACATCATTGAAGTAGAATTAATCGATGTTTGGGGTATTGATTTTCTTGGTCCTTTCCTTCCGTCCTTTGGTGACAAGTACATATTGGTAGCAGTAGATTATGTGTACAAGTGGGTCAAGGCTGAAGCTTATCCGACAAACGATGCTAAGGTTGTCATGAAGTTCTTGCAGAAATATGTGTTCATAAGGTTTGGAACCCCAAGAGCTATTATTAGCGATGAAGGGTCCCATTTTGTGAACAAGTGGTTAAAATGGTTCTTAGACAAGCATGGAGTGAAACATAAGGTTGTTACAGCTTACCATCCGCAGACGAATACGCAAGCTGAACTGGCAAATAAAGAGATCAAAGGCATACTTGAGAAGGTAGTTTGCCCGAACTGACAAGATTGGTCCCAAAGACTAGATGATGCTCTATGGGCCTACAGAATAGCATACAAGACACCTTTAGGGATGTCACCCTATAAGTTGGTTTTTGGGAAAGCCTGCCATCTGCCTTTAGGGTTAGAGCACAAAACTTATTGGGCTCTTCAACAACTCAACTTGGATCTTAAGCTTGCTAAAGATAAATGAATGCTCCAACTCAATGAGCTAGAGGAATTCCAAATGTTCTCGTATGAAAATGCCAAATTACTCAAGGAGAGACTTAAGAAATGGCATGACAAGCACATTCGAGTTTGAGAATTTGAAGTAGGTCGGCAAGTTTTGTTATTCAAATCCAGATTAAGGTTCTTTCCAGGTAACCTAAAATCACATTGGTCCGGTCCATTTACGATTCACCAAGTTCATCCATACAGAGTTGTCGAACTCCAAGGTAAGGGAGGTAATTTTCGAGTTAACGCTCAACGCTTGAAACATTACCAGGAAGATAAAATTGAACGTGATAAAGTCTTGTTCCTTTGTTTTCCTCTCAAATAAATTATTTAGGGTATATTTTCGGGTTTATTATGTTTAAATAAATTCCGTCTAGGAGATTGGAACGTAAGCAGGACCGCTTGTGACCCCTCCAATCTTTCATGGGAATTGATTTCTACATAATTTTCTGAGACACTATTCCCTAAATGACAAAATAAATTTTTAGTTTTTCAAATAAAAGGGTCAATTTTGATCCAAGTTTTAATTTGCAACTCAATTTTAAATTTTCATTAAGTCTAAGGACTTAGTTGAATTATTTTTAAAATTTGATTACACTTTTTATAAAGAATAAAAACTCAGTGCCTCTCTTTGTAAATATTTTTAAAAGGCATCTAGAAATAAATATTTTTGCTTAATATTATATATTTATATTATTAATATGATAAACTTTAATATATAATTATATCTATTATAATTTGTATATTAATTTTTATCAACTTAGCTTAAAATTAGGATTAATTTTATTTTAACTATATTTTATGTTTATCTTAATAATTTAATAGCAATTGATAATTTCATATGCATATATTTTATTATTAGTTGTTGTTAATTTTGAGTTAGAATTACTCTTATTTTAGTTATTAAATTATACTAAGAGTTCTACTCTAATTCCAATTTCTCATGCTATAAATTCCACCTTATTCCTCCCCATTCATGCATCAATTAAAGCCCAAAGCACCAAACCCTCAAAGTATCGCAAGCCTTAGACACAATAGTTAGCTAGCACATGTCCTAGGCTCCCGATGCACGCCTGCTTATCGCGCGCAGCATCGAGCGCTTGCTACCTCAGTAGCTGCCCACGCCGTGTCCTGTTCCAGCGCACTACGCCTGCCGAACAAGGTCTCACGCGTTGCCTGCTTCCATCCCGTTCACGCCATTGGTTATGCCCAGTCCGCGCAAACACCTACTGTCCAGCGCCCTATCTGCGTGCATACCCTGCAGCTCTAGGCCACAACGCATGCACCAAGGCCACACGTCCTAGCTACCGTCCAAACATTTGTGCGGCACACTTCCTTGACCTATCCTAACCCGCAAACCCTCCAACCCTCCTTAATCAATTCCTTTTGCTTCTAAATTATTGTTTTTTCTAGGAGTTCTTTAAAAAAGGTGGTCAATTATGCCTTGCAATAGAACTCGTGCCTCTGCTCAAATTGACGAAACACAAAACAAGTTCCACTGTGAAGAAGCCAAAGTAAGATATGAAAGTATTTTCAAATATCAACAGATGCATCTAGAGAAAGGCTTCACATTACAAGAAAGCAACTACAAAGACTTTATGGCTCGTATTTGTCAATTTGCTGAAACCCTCAATTGGGAATTATTTTGTGAAAAGAGACCTAGTGTGGATGAGGAAGTAGTTTGCGAATTCTATGCGAATTTAACCTCAAGCGAGTTGACCGAAGTTTCAGTTCACAGAATCAAGGTACCAATAACTTTAAATGCAATTAATGAGTTCTTTGAATTACCTAATTTTGAAAATGATGAATATTTTTCTTTGTTGAGCAACATTAAGCCTGAAAATCTGTAAGAAATTTCGAGGAACTTACAGTTCTAGGTTTTAAGTGGACTGTGTCAAAATGAAGAATCCACACTTGCCGAAGAGAATATTTGACACCACTTGCGAAGGTCTGGTTCTATTTCATCAGTTTCAGCCTTATGCCGAGTTCGCATGGGACTAAAATCTCATTAGAGCGAATGGTCTTATTATACTCAATTTTAATTGCGAAGACCATTAACGTGGGTAAAATCATCCTAAGAGAAATGCGGAATTATGCCGTTAGACGTTCTGGCCCAGCTTATTTTCCCTTTACGATAACAATACTATGCTTAAAAGCTAAAATTCTTGCGAACGTAAAGAAGACAGGGTATAGTCAAGGCACAATCACCGATTGGGACCTCTACCGAGTAACTGGAAATTTTGTTATACAGTAACAAGTTGAAGAAAGTAAGGATCCTGAAGAAGAAGAAGAAGATGATCCCACAGAGATCGAGCTAGTGCACGAAGCTGAAGTCCCTGATGAAGCAGAACCAATGGAACCAGAAGCCGAACCTGATATCGAAACTTCAATGTTTGGAGCTCCACCGCCTAACCCAGATCTTCGAGATGAGCTATCAAAGTTGATGGACATAATGCAACATATGCAATGGCAACAACAAGCATACTAGAGATACTCAAAAATAAGGGATGACTCGATGAGAAATGCCCTTAAGAAAATTTACAATGACCCATTTATTTTTGTGCCTGAGTATCCAGATTTCATATTTGAACCATGGAGTCCATTATCGAAGAAGATGCGAATCAATTCGTGTAAAGGCAATAATGATAAAGCAAAAGATGAGTCAAATTCGAAAGGATTTGCAAATAAATAAAAAGGGAGGATCTCAACTTTATTTTATTTCTTTTTTTAGGTTACTTAAGGATTAGGTTAATTAGGAATTTTTATTCTTGCATAATATAATAGGAGAAGAGAATAATGAATAAAATTTAAATAAGTCATAAAGTATAGTGTGGCAATAGATATATACATGTCTAGGATTGGATTTAGAGGGAGCTTGGTACTTAAGCAGTCAATTTGACTCACCTTCTCTTTTCTAAAATACTACCTGGTGTATAGTATCTATTCACTTTAAACAATGAGGACATTGTTCACTTTAAGTAAGGGGACCAAAAAATTGAATTATTTCCACTCAGAATAAAATTTTCTTTTAATTATGATTAGGATATATTTTGTTCAATAATTTGGAATTTTGTTAAGTATGCTAATCTTTAGTATGAATAAAGTTCTATTATTTGAATAAATTATTATGTTAGCTTAATAATGATATAAATGTATTTTTAATAGAGCATGTGAATCGTACCATAAATTTTTAGTTCCTTATGAAAAATTAGGATTGCATGAAAGTTTAAGTCTTTAGAATTAACTTAGTGGTTTCTTGAGGCAAAATCCTAGGAAGCATGGAACATTGGAAATGATTTAGGCAATTATTGTTTGGACCGTTTGAGCCTTTCAAACCAACCATGATAAATTTTATCCTCTGAAACCCAATTTTGAGATTATATGGCCTAATTTTATTTGGACCTTTGCAATATTTAGCCATCACTCTTCTCTTAATTATCTTTAAATTGTCCCAAACACTAAACTCAGTATTATTTAGAATATCATTTGAAAATAAGTTTGGGGGAGTTGAAAAGAAGTATCAAATGCTCAAAAATTGTAGCACATGAAGCAAGTTCTCGAATGAAAAAAAAGTACTTGAAAATAGATGTACAAAAAGAGTATGTGAAAGGAAAGTAAGTTGGTGTATCGAAGGTAAAAATTTCGAAGGTTCGATTTACGTTGAGTCTAGGGTTTTAAGCCAAAAATTATCTATCTTTTACCTAACCCTAGCCTAGCCACGTTACAACCTTAATAAAGACCTATTGATTCAAGTTTCTATGCTACCTACATTAGTGGAGAGAAATTGCTCAGATCAACATATGAAGACATAAGTTAAACTTAATGATTGCAGCTTAGTCTTGAATAAGGGAATAAAAATCAAATTTGTAAGGGTTAACACGCCTTTGTTAAAGAAGCATTTAGTCTAATTTTGCTATTGTAATAATTGTTGAATTTAATTTGAATGATATGTATACTTAAGTAGCATAACTATCAAGTTTCTTATTTTTGAGCATGAGTATATCAAATTCATAATTTTAGAAAAAAAAATGTTGTTCTGAAGGAGTTTTTCAAAAGTGTTTCCGAGAAATTTTTTTCAAATTTTGTGCATTACTCGGGATGAGCAATGAATTAAGCTTGGGGGTGTGGAAACACAAAAATTTATATACTTTTTTCATACCCATTTTTACTTAAAATCATGCAGTTTCGGTAAAATTCTTGTCGAAAAATAATTAATTTTATTAAAATAATTAAATTGTGCTTAAAATATGAACATGATGAATTTTAATTAATTTTATAGTTGCTTTTGATTAATTTTGATCGTTTTCGATAAATTTGCGTAAAGAGCAAAAATTGGCCCGGCAGACACGGCTAGAAAAACAAAACCGAGAAGCAATTTGAAGTATCAAGGTGAATTTATTTCTAGCCTAAGACGGCCCAAAAATATGTGCATTAATTCATAAAATAATTAATTTTAATTTATACTCAATTAATTTGGGTTAATAAATTATTATTAATTACATTACGAAAGAAAATGGTTTAGTTGAATCGAACCGATTGAACCTAACCAGCCACAAATTGGACAGTCCAAAAGCCGACCAAGTGCTGACCCAATTCAGCTCATTAGCTGAATAATTAAGCTTCAAAGAAGCCCTTGAAGACTTGTCAAAGTTGCATTCAAGCCCCTCCACTAATTGTGGCTTTATGGATTTACCCCAAGCCTAAAATAGCAAAGTTGAAACTCTCAACTTTGCCATGTGTGTGGCCGGCCAAAGGAGGTCTATTTGGCTGATACTTTTTGCTATTTTTAGCTGACACATTCAGCTATAAAAGGCCTGCTTTGGTGATCATTCAAAGCATCCTTCAACACTCTCTTATTCTCTCACAAATCTCTCATCCTCTCTCACTTTTCCTCTCCATTTTCCACACATTTCCCCTTGTAGTTGTTTTGATTTCTTCTCTTGGAAAAGAGGCCTTTCTTCAGCCATTTTGGAGAAAAAATTAGGTGTTCATAGCCACCTTGGTCACCGAGGGCAACAAAAAGCGAAGAACGGAGCAACCAATCAAGCCACGGAGAAACACCAGATTTGATTCTAGTTCCCTATCTTTTTAATTTTTTGTTGTTGTTTTGATGAACATGTTTATGAATATATATGCTTTGGAAATGGTTTATTTAATTAATTTAGCTTGAACTGAATTTGTGTTGGGTTGATTGCATTTTGTCTGCTTGAATTATTAAAATTGTGTTTATGCTGTTATGGGCCTTGGTAAATTGCTTGATTAAGTAAAATCATGTCTAAGTTATATTCGCATTATAAATATGAGATTGCTAATGAATTAATTATTTAATCATATTAAAATTATAATTACTCGAGACAATACTTAATCAGTGGATGTTTAATCATCTAAGGTGGCTAATGATTGAATTAGCACTATATCTACCGATACTAGTGCCTTGCATAACTTGCAAGATTATTGTGATTAAATTGTTTCAAAGTAGGGACACATTGTTACCTCACTTAATCTTTAACATGCTTATGAAGATTGACCAATCGTCTGGATTGACATTGAAAAATGTTCAAGAGATTACTTAATTTAATAAGTATGTATGAGTAGTAGTTAGCAAATTACTGAGTCGCCATGAATTTATTCGTAACAGCATAAGCATGAGTTTAATAATTCTAAGTTAAGAAGTGTAATTAATCCGACACAATTATGTCATCTTGATTAAATCTTATTTGAAATCGTGCATTAGAACTCTTTGTTTTATTTTAATTGCTTTACTTAGTTTTAAACCATAATTTTTAATCACTCTTTTCAACAAATTAATTTTACCTCACCAAAGTATTTTAAATTACATTCATAAATAATTCTTTTTACAGTCCTTTTGGGTACGATAACTCGACATTTACTTGTCACTTTATTACTTGTTGCGATTGTGTACACTTGCACATTTTTGTCGTTCCAAGTTTTTGGCGTCGTTCCCGGGTACTGTTTTAAAAAGTCATTATTTATGAATTTGTTAATTTTGCATTTAGGTTTAATTTTCTATTTAAATTTGAACTTACTTAATTTTTCTCTGATTATTTCAAGAGTTTATGAGTATTGACCGAATTATTGACTTACTCCCTGTAGACCCTAAGATAGAATAAACCTTTCGACAACGAAGAAGACAAGCGAATTAGAGAAGGACCGAAGAGATGAATTTCGACAATATGAATCAAGGAAATGGAACAAACCCTACTCAAAATCCTATCCTTATTGCTGATGATAGGGATAGAGCCTTAAGACAATATGTCGTGCCAGTATTTAATGATTTTTCTCTAGATATTAGGAAACCCAAAATTGAGGCACAACAATTTGAGCTGAAGCCAGTTATGTTTCAAATGCTTCAGAGTGTGGGCCAATTCAGTGAAATGCCTACCAAAGATCCTCATCTTCGTTTAAGACTGTTCGTGGAGGTGAGCCACTCTTTCAAGTTAGCCGGAGTACCCAAAGATGCATTACGATTGAAGCTTTTCCCATATTTACCAAGGGACAGAGCTCACGCTTGGTTGAGCTTATAACCACTGAACTCAATTTCCATATGGCAAGAGTTATCAAAAGAATTCTTATGAAGTATTTCCCACTTAGCAAGATTACTAGGCTGAAGAATGAGATCACTGCCTTCCAACAAATGGATGGCGAATTCTTGTATGAGGCATGGGAAATATTTAATGAGTTATTTCCAAAGTGCCCTCATCATGGAATCCCACATTGCATCCAACTTGAGACATTTTACAATGGTCCCAACGCTCACATAAGGATGGTAGTGGACGCTTCTGCTAATGGTGCTCTTCTTTCTAAGTCATATAATGAAGCTTATAAAATTATCGAGAGGATTACCTGCAATAATTATCAATGGCCAGCCAATCGAACAGTGTCAGGAAGACGAGTCGCTAGAATACATGAAATTAACGCTCTTACTTCACTCGCATCTCAGGTATCATCAATATCCTCAATGCTTAAAAATCTTACTACTAATGGGTCTAAGAGTTTTGCAGCATAGCCGCCTAATCAATTTGAGAATATAGCCTGTGTCTATTGTGGGGAAGGGCATTTGTTTGAAGAATATCCATCAAACATAGAATCCATGTATTACATAAGTAACCAGAACCAAAATCAAAGGAGGCAAGGTCTACAATCCAAATATTATAACCCATCGTGGCGAAATCACCCGAATTTTTCCTGGAGTAACCAAGGGGCTAGAACAAGTAACACTTATTCCCAACTTCGACCGACCCAGTCGCCTAGTTTCCCCCAACAAGTTCAAAAACCAGCCCAAGCTGAACCATCCAATAGCATAGAGAATTTAATAAAGGCATACATTGAGAAGAATGATGCCTTAATCCAAAGCCAAGTAGCTACGTTGAAGAATCTGGAAAACCAAATGGGCCAGCTTGCAACAAAACTTAGAAACTGACCCTAGGTGCTTTACTTAGTGATACGGAGAATCCGAGAAATCTGGGGACAGATTGCAAAGCGTTGACTTTAAGGAGTGGAAAAACAGTTGAGCCCAACGCCATCGAAGCTGAAAGGGAGCAAGCTGATGCTCAAGACTCAGAGGAAGTTCAACTGAGTTTTGAAATTCCAATTTCATCAGAACTAGAATCTACAAAACTCGACAAGGTAACTTCAGAACTAGCTAATTCTGATCAAGTAATAACTCCTTTAGGTGCAGAGTTACCCCAAAAGATGAATCAACCAGTACTAGTTCCAGTACAGAAACCACCACAACCCTACCTTCAAAGACTTTAGAAGCAAAAATAAGATATTCAATTCAAGAAGTTCTTAGATGTACTCAAGTAACTTCATATCAACATCCTGTTGGTTGAAGCATTTGAGCAAATGCCAAATTATGTCAAGTTCATGAAGGATATCCTATCTAATAAGTGAAGACTTGGAGAATTTGAAACGGTACCCCTAACGAAAGAATGCAATGCATATCTTCAAAACAAACTACCTTCGAAGTTGAAGGATCCTGGATGTTTTACCATACCCTGCAACGTTGGAGCAACATATTTTGGTAATGCATTATGTGACTTAGGTGCAAGTATCAACTTGATGCTTATGTCAATATTCAGGAAGTTGGGGATAGGTGAAGTTAGACCAATTACAGTTACATTTCAATTAGCAGATTGATCCTTAGCACATTCAGAAGGAAAAATCAAGGATATATTGGTACGTGTAGACAAATTTATTTTCCCTACTGACTTTGTAATTCTAGACTTCAAAGCAAACAAAGAAGTGCCAATTATACTAGGAAGATCATTCTTAGCAACTAGAAGGACCCTTATTGGTGTGCAGAATGGCAAGCTTACTATGCATGTTCAGGATGATCAGGTAACATTTAACGTTTTTAAGCTTATGTGATTTCCTGACACAACTAATGATTGTTCTACAGTATCCGATTTAGAGGAGTTAATAGTGGAGAAAGAACTCAACTATTTTAAGGATCCGTTGGAACAAATTCTGACATCAAATCCTCCAAATGATAAAGAGGAGGATGAATACTTAGCTTTGTTAGAAGCTAATCGAAAGGGATTTAATGTGCAATCCTGTTTTGAATCTTTGGAATTAGAGAAAAGGGATTATACCCAACCAAAATCGTCAATCGAGGAGCCACCTAAGTTAGAACTCAAGGTATTACCTTCACATTTAAAATATGTTTATTTAGGTAATGCTTCTACTCTACCTGTGATTGTTTCAGCAGAATTAACTACTCAGCAAGAAGAGAAACTTATCCTTGTATTGAAACAATTCAAGAATGCTATCAGATGGACCATAGCTGATATTCGTGGTATTAGTCTATTTGTATGCATGCACAAAATCATACTAGAAGATGGTGAGAAAGGGACGATTGATGGACAACGGAGACTGAACCCCATTATGAAAGATGTAATAAAGAAGGAAATTATCAAATGGTTAAATGCGGGTATAATTTACCCCATCTCAAATAGTTCATGGGTAAGTCCAGTCCATTGCATGCCAAAGAAAGACAGTATCACGATCATTGAAAATGAGAATAACGAATTGATACCAACTAGAACAGTTACGGGATGGAGAATATGCATAGATTATTGGAAGCTGAGCAAGGCGACTAGGAAAGATCACTTTCCTTTGTCGTTCTTAGACCAGATGCTGGACAGACTCGTGGGGCGAGACTATTACTATTTTTTCAATGGATACTCGGGATATAATTAGATTACAGTAGCATCGGAAGATCAACCCAAGATGACATTCACCTGCCCGTAAGGTACGTTTGCATTTAGACCATGCCATTTGGTTTATGTAATGCACCTATTACATTTCAAAGATGTATGATGTCAATTTTTATTGACATGGTTGAGAAGTATTTGGAAGTTTTTATGGATGATTTTTTAGTATTTGGAGACACTTATGATGATTGCTTAGCCAATCTAGCTAAGGTATTAAGGCGATGCGAAGAAACAAACCTAGTACTTAACTAGGAAAAATGCCATTTTATGGTACAAGAAGGTATTGTTTTAGGGCATCGGATATTGAAATATTGAATCAAGGTAGGTAAAGTGAAGGTAGACGTTATGGAGAAACTCAAACCTCCGACGTCTATAAATGGTGTTAGGAGCTTTTTGGGCCATGTCGGCTTTTATCGAAGATTTATGAAAGACTTCTTCAAAATTGTGAAACCTTTGTGCAAATTATTGGAGAAGGACATGACATTCAAGTTTGATGAGGAAGGTTTAAGAGCATTCAAAGATTTGAAGAATCAATTAGTTACGTCACCCATAATCGTCACACCAGATTAGGATTTGCTATTTGAACTGACGTGTGATGCAAGCGACCTTGCAACTGGACCTGTCATGGGCCAGCGAAGGAACAAATTTTTTCATCCCATCTACTATGCAAGTCTGACTCTAACAGTATCTCAACTGAATTACACCGTAACAGAAAAAGAGTTACTTACAATTGCGTTTGCTTTTGACAAGTTTTGAAAGGTATTGTTCTACACCCATGTGGCCTACACGCCCTGTAACGCCCCAAAAATCGATGCTTTTTGATAACAATTCACGATATTAAGTAATAAAATTTATAAAACTGATCACACCAAAACTAACTAATATCACGATGTTAAAGGCAAGCGCACCTATCGAACAGTAGTATAGTTTAGTGGCAAGACCGAGTTATCGTACCCAAGGGAACTAAAAGTACTAATACTTACTTCCTTTCTATTATCTAGCCTAAAAAATAAAAGAGGTTTGGTTGAAACTAATTCTAAAACTAACTAAAAGTGCACAAAAAGTAAATTGAGGAAAACTTTAGGGAAAAGCTGATTGATATAAGCAATACTTAAGGGAAATCCATCTAGACGTCACTTGTTATTGTTTTCTTGAACTATATGATTTATTTACTAACTTGATCCGTAGAGATCCCTAACCTATGCTAAACCCTCCGTCGAGGCGTAGAGCAACTAGGCCTAAGTTGTTAATTAAAGTTCCTTTATTAATTAACTCCCTAGGTTGCATTAATTCGATCTATGGCTCCCCATATTAGGTTTGACCCTAATCTGGCAGATTTATGTTGCCCTATGTCTAGGGTTGCATGCAACTCTACTTAATTATGGTATATCTACTCTTATCATAGGGACTTTTGCTCCTCTGCTCTAAGCACACCTAATTCTTGAAGTAATGCCTAGGATTATTAAATCAAGAATGAAGAACACATAATTAAGAACAATTCAAGTATTTATCAAATAAATCAAGAATAAATAACAAGATCTGTCTTAGGTTTCATCCCCCTCAAGTATTTGAGGGGTTTAGTTCATAATAAAGAAAGAAAACATCTCAGAAGATATAAAATAGCAAAACATAAAAGAAACCAAAAACCCTTGAAAGAATTTAGGGAGATCCTCTATGTTGCTGCAGAATTCCGGCTTCTGAGATGAATTAGTCAGCTTCTCCTCTGGAGTAATCCCTTGCTTCTACCCTCTGTGTGGCAGAAAGACGAGAAGAAATCTAAATATTCTGTATCTAAAGGTGTATAAAGTGTCTTTTGCCTATTGCCTCATGGGGCCTTTATATAGAGCCTTTTGGGGGTCTTTCTTAGCCTCTAAGCATCCCAATTCGAGTGAAATTCCCCTTCCTCACGACTAGAACACGCCCGTGTGCCACCCCGTGTGAGTTCGACAAAGGCCGTGTGGAACTATCAGTAGGGGCACGGCCGTGTGGCAACTCTTTGGGCTGTGTGTTATGTCTTTTTTGGCCCATTTTCCTCATTTTAGGTCCATTTTCTATTCTTTTCTCTTCCCTATGCTCTCCTGAGTATAAGATACTTAAAAGAAAGGTTAAGAGCACCAATTCTCACAAAATTGATAATAATTCATCCAAAATATAGGCTAAACAAGAGGCAAAAAGATGTATAATTTAGCGTTTATCAAAAACCCCCACACTTAAGCCTTTGCTTGTCCTCAAGCAAAATCTCAATCCCTAAATAAGAATCATTCTTCTCAACCTACAATCTCTATCAATAATGTTTCAAACTAATCCATAGGTAATCACACAATGAAATATTGAATCAGAAGAACATTAAAGATTCAATTATTCTAAGTTGAGAATTTTATCATTGAAAACACAAGTCTCTTCCTTTCTTCTAAGTAGTTATCTCTCCATCTTAATTAACAGGAGTTGACATCCTTACTAAAGATTTACTCTATTCACTCAAAGTGTTTAGGGTTCAAATTTCAGCACTCTCTAGTCAACCTGAAAAGTTATTACCATAAGCTTGCAAGAAAATCAAATCTCCACCACTATAATTTGATATGATACATCGATCAAAAGGTCTTTTAATGGTTGTAATGGGGCTTGGTTAGGGGTGTTGTCACAGGCTACAAAAGAGGGTTAGAATCAAGATTGAACTGAAAAAAAATTATCTAGCTAGAAAAATCTCTATCACTGGAACATATTTCTAAAGCTTAATAACATCGTTTCTTCCTTGGTAGCCTTGAAATAGAAGTATGCAAAAACTATTTGAACTATTACAAATTACAACTGAATTTCACTGTATATATATATGGTTTTTTTAGGAACAATTCATAATAACTTGAATATTTACAACTTTACATGTTGGAAAAGAGAATAAAGCTAGATAATAATTTCAACTCAAATCTCAAAAAAAATAAGGATCAAAATAATTGAATAGAAATTCAAAAAAAAATGAGTTAATGGTTATTAATTAGAAGGTAAGTCAAAGAATAGGTTGTTAAGCTCAACGAGGTTCACTAGGGGTTAATTCAAGGAGGTAGGCCTTTGTGGAGTAAGTGGGGTAAGTCCTAGGTACCTTTATCATTTCGGTATATCAAATCAATGATGTGGTCTTGACGCGTATAATCGAAGCAAGTTCTAGAATAACAAATCAGTATTTACTCACTCAAAGCAATAATAAAAGTGAACATGAAAGAATGTATGCTCAAAAGGCTCAAAATCTCACCAGAATTATGGCTTTTGATGTCAATCTTGTGAATTTCAAATCTCAAGATAATACTTAAAATTAGGGAAGATAACTTATGCAAAAAAATGGGGTTCTCAAAAATTTCAACTTATCATGCTTGATTCCCTAATGTTTTTAAAGTTTGAATAATCAAAGTACAATTGCCTATCTCTTAATTCTCAACATATTAATAAAAATCATAAATCCATCAGAATTAATTCCTAATAGGAAACTGAAGAAAATGCATAGAACAATGCATGAAGTACAAATTCAGGGAGTTTCATGAAAGATATACTAAATTAAAGTATGTTCCCCCCCACACTTAAGATGTACATTGCCCTCAATGTACAAAGATATAAAAATAGAAATAAAAGTATAATATCATAAGATAGGGAGAGAATCGAAACTCCCTGAAGTTTGGATGAATTTTGTGAGGAAGAGTTGGCAATTGTGGCAGGGTGCTCCCTTTTGCATAGAAGTTTAAGCTGTAGAGCTCCTTTGAAACTGCGAAGGGATTTATTAGTCGTGGGATGTTAAAATGAAGAGGGGTTACTTCGTTAGGAAATGGCTGAAGAAAATAAAATAAACAGAATATATAAAAAAAAGAAAATTCAAATAAAGAAAAAGCTGAAATGAAAAAATTAAAAATAAACCTAAAAAGGAAAATAAAGTTAGAAGAAAAAGTGAAAATAAATATCAGTATTTTGAAGTTAGAATAAAGTAACAATAAAAAAGAAAAGATAAAATTAAAGAAAAACAAAATAAAGATAAAAATAAAAATAAAAATAAAAGAGGATCTAGTCCTCTGATGGATCTCGTGGTGGTGGGGTAATGCTGAGGTGCTGACATATGTGCGCTAAAGTGGCGTCGATGTAATCGAGGCGTTGCTCAAATCGGTCAAGGCACTCGTGTATATCAGTATGTGGTGCTGCTATCTGGGTGGGTCGTCTAGGGTGTGGTAGCTCGGCGGGTTCATCCTCTACTGGCAGTGGGACATCGTCAGGAATGTCCTCTGGCTCCTCGCCTTCTTGGACAAGGTGGAGGTGGAAGTGTCCGCCACCTAGTCGTCGCTCTATCATCCTCATGTGTAACATGCTCTGGATGCCCTGCGAGGACATCTGGCTGAGGAAAGTATAGGAGGATGTTTGGGCCGTAGTGTTGAATAGGCCGAAGTAGCTGCCTAGTCTCGTGATGTAAGGGCCCATAGATATGACGCCTTTCCGGTGCCGCTCAGTCTGGTGCTGCATGGCAAGCGCGATGAAGTATGCGAGGTCGATAGCGTGGCCATTAGCCGTGCACCAAAGGAAGTAGACGTCGTGAGTATTGACGGCGCCTGTACTCTCTCGCCTACCTGTCAGAGTGTGAGCGAGAAGAGCATGAATGTACCTTAAGGAAGGAGCGAGGGCGGTCGCCTTATTGACACTGGGGTTATAAACTTGCCACCCCAGAGCGATCTCGTTCCAGCAGTCGAGGGGTCGGATGTGGATGCGATGAGAGAGGGTGGGGAAGTCCTCTTCTGCCATGAACTGCTCAGTGTAAAGCCCAAGTGCTACTTTGAACTTCAGTACGCTGAGTCGTCGTACGAGCCCTCCTAAACGGAATTAGACCATCCTTCGATCGTCAAATCTGGTTATTACGGTCTGAGGTGGAATGTGGAGCAGAATTTGAGGGTGAGCTCTAGGTAAGTGGGCTCCATAATCCTAAAGAACTGGTCCCATGGGTCAGTCGCTAACAGGGCTCGGACATCGTCCACCAGGTTTACTTGCGCGAGGGCCTCCCAGTCAATACACCGGCCCATAGAGATAGTGCGTGCCCGGAGTAGCTGATAGCATTCCTCCTGGGAGTCTTGGGTGAAAGTGATGAATGGGTGGCGTGCCTCAGAGGTGGGCCGCGAAGAGGAACTCCCGGGTCCTTTTCGTTTTTTGGAGGCGGGGACAGTAGCTTTTCTGGCGCATGAAGATGACATAGTATCTGATAACAAAAGCATTAGTCCTAAATAAAAAAATTGGATTCCAACTAGATAGGTAATAATACAAAATGACAATGTTCCTAAAATAACAAATGCGGACTAACCTAAATAGTAGAATCTAATCATGTTAAAACCTTGTAAGAAAACTAAGAACTATTGGTGTAAGCATAGTGAAATTATGATAAAGATAGCATGCAAATATGTGTCCAAGTGGCAAAATAAAATGAAATCTAAATGGCAAGTAAAAATAAAAGTAAGTGGCATGCAATCCTAATTGGTTCTATATTATTCTAGAATATTCATCCTATATTTCCTAGATCCATGCTTGAATCAACAATTAGACTAAAGTAAAAATAAATAAATATTTAAAGAAATGAAATAAGACAAAAATAAATGAGAAAAATGAGAAAATAGAACCAATTGTGGGCTTACACGATCGTGGGATGCTATTACACGGACGTGTGGTGGTTATTTTCGAGTTTGATGGTGGTTTTGAGGGTGGTGATGGTGCTCACGGGGGTTGGGGAGATTTTGGGTGAGAAATTTTAGGGTTTGAGTGAAAGGGAAAGTTAAAAATGGCCCCCTATTTATACATTTTGGGTCACACGGGCATGTCGCACGCCCGTGTGAGTCGTGTTTAGCCTGTGCTTTTCGAGAATCGGTCGTTATAGCGCGCCTGGTGTCGATGAGCACGCCTGTGGGAATGGTGCGCACGTTCGTGGGAGATCGGTTCTTCGTCAATCATACGGTCGTGTGATGGTAGAAACGGGTGTGGGAGATCGCATTCGTTCGTCACATGGTCGTGTGTTTCTGGGCTACAGGCGTGTTCCAATTGACAGTGTCTTCCACGGGCTAGAGGCACAGGCGTGTGTCCTTGTGTGTGCCCGTGTTGATGTTGTAGGGTTGCCATGGCCATATCGCACGGCCGTGGGCATGTGTTGGTAGCCCATGTGGAATTCATAAGGTCGCCACGGTCGTGGGACACGGCTATGGGGTCTTGTCGACCAACCGTGTTTTGGGGAAAGTATGCTCTGTTTGTACACGGTCGGGGTGCACGACTGTGTCCCTGTTTTAAGTGTGCGCACGGCCTTAGCCAAGCCCATGTGCCTGGCCATGTGGTCCTAAATTTCTGCATTCAAAAAGTTAGTTTACGCATGAAAAAAACTAAAATCATAAAGAAAAGAAAAGTTACTAAGTTAGAGCTCGGGTTGCCTCCCGAGAAGCGCTTATTTAGAGTCTAAGCTCGACTCTACCTGAATGTGTCAAGAAGGGATGTGGTGGAGCAAAAGCTCCTCCCTGTTTTCCATGAACTTCTCACCTCTGTAATGTTTAAGCCTATAGCCATTTACCTTGAAAGTACCGTGGTTAAGGTGAGTTACCTCAATGGTGCCCTATGGAAAGACATTTAGAACAGTGAATGGACCTGACCACCTTGACTTGAGTTTTCCAGGAAATAATTTTAGCCTTAAGTTGTAGAGTAAGACGAGATCACCTGTTTTGAACTGCTTAGGTTGTTTCAGCCTTTTGTCATGACGTTGCTTCATGGCTTCCTTATATAGTCGTAAGTTCTCGTAAGCATTGTAGCGCCATTCATCTAGTTCATTCAACTGCATTAATCTCTTCTCACTTGCACTCTTAAAATCAAGGTTTAGAAATTTTATAGCCCAGAATGCTTTATGTTCAAGTTCAAATGGTAGATGGTAGTTTTTTCCATAAACAAGTCTATAGGGAGATGTTCCTATGGGTGTTTTAAAAGCAGTTCTATAAGCCCATAATGCATCATCTAACTTTCTTGACCAGTCTTTCCTATTTGTTTCTATTATTTTCTCTAGAATACGTTTTAGCTCCCTATTGGTCACTTCGACTTGACCACTGGTTTGTGGATGATAAGGGGTGGCTATTCTATGATGTACTCCATACCTTTTCAAGACTTTTTCAAATTGGGTATTGCAAAAATGTGTGCCCCTATCACTAATGATTATCCTAGGTGTTCTAAATCGAGAGAAAAGTTTTTTCAAAAAGCGTACTACCACTCTAGCATCATTTATAGGTAAGGCTTGGGCTTTTACCCATTTTGACATGTAATCTACTGCTACTAATATGTATTTATTCCCAAATGAATTAGGGAATGGACCCATGAAATCAATACCCCATACATCAAATATTTCACATGAAAGTATATAGTTCTGAGGCATTTCATTATGCTGAGATATATTACCTGTTCGTCGGCATTTATCACAAGAGGTCACATACCTGTTGGCATCTCTAAAAAGTGTAGGCCAGTAAAAGCCTGATTCGAGTACCTTATGAGCAGTTCTAGTTCCATTGTGATGTCCTTCTGTGGGTCCTGAGTGGCAGTGATTCAAAATTTGATATGCTTCTATGTCATCAACGCATCTTCGGATAACCTGATCTGCACAAATTTGAAAAAGAAAAGGATCTTCCCAAAAGTAGTTCTTCACATTAGCAAAGAATCGCTTCTTTTGCTGATGGGTTAGCCCTTTTGGGGTTATGTGAGCTACTGAATAATTTGCAAAATCAGCAAACCAAGGAACTGTCGTACCTGCTAAGGCTAGGAGTTGTTCTTCAGGGAATAGATCATTTATCTTGTCGAGGTACTTGGGCTGTGTGTTTTCTAGTCTTGAGAGGTGATTTACTGCCAAGTTTTTAGCTCCTTTCTTGTCCTTTATTTCCAAGTCGAATTCCTATAACAATAGAATCCATCTTATTAATCGAGGTTTTGCATCAGTTTTAGTTAAGAGGTAGCGAAGAGCCGAATGATCAGTATAAACAATGACTTTTGACAAAATTAAGTAAGATCTAAATTTGTCAAATGCAAAAATAATAGCTAGCAATTCTTTCTCTTTGGTAGTGTAATTTGCTTCAGCGGCTGTCAAAGTCCTGCTAGCATAATAGATCGGCTGGAAGTGCTTGTCCCTTCGCTGTCCTAAAACTACATCTACTACAAAATCACTTGCATCGCACATTAGTTCAAAAGGTAGATTCCAATCAGGTGAGATCATAATCGGGGCATTGACTAACTTTTCCTTAAGGGTCTTGAAAGATTCTAGACATTCTTGGTCAAAGTTGAAGGGTACGTCTTTTTCTAGTAATTTAGTTAAAGGCTTAGCTATTTTAGAAAAGTCTTTAATGAATCTACGATAAAAACCGGCATGACCTAAAAAGCTTCTTATAGCCTTAACTGAGTTAGGGGAAGGTAATTTTTTAATAGTTTCAATCTTTGCTTTATCTACCTCTATCCCTTTACTAGAAATTTTATGTCCTAAAACAATACCCTTTTGAACCATAAAGTGACATTTTTCCCAATTAAGCACTAGATTTGTCTTTTCACATCTTATCAAAACATGCTTTAAATTGTTTAGACAGTGTTGGAAAGAAATACCGAAAACTGAGAAATCATCCATAAATACCTCCATGATGTCTTCCACAAATTCATTGAAGATAGCTATCATGCATCGCTGAAAAGTAGCAGGAGCATTCCATAAACCAAAAGGCATTTTACGATAAGCAAACATACCGTATGGGTATGTGAATGTCATTTTCTCTTGATCTTCTGGAGCTATCAGGATTTGGAAGTAACCAAAAAGGCCATCTAGGAAACAATAATACATGTGACCTGATAATCTTTCTAACATCTGATCAATAAAGGGCAAAGGGAAATGATCTTTTCGAGTGGCGTTATTCAGCTTCCTGTAATCAATGCAAACTCTCCATCCTGTGACTGTTCTTGTAGGTATCAATTCTTATTTGTCATTAGTTACCATGGTTAATCCACCTTTCTTAGGAACAACCTGTACAGGGCTTACCCAAGAACTGTCAGAAATAGGATAAATAATACCTACATCTAGAAGTTTAATTACCTCGGCTTTTACAACTTCCTTCATGTTGGGATTCAATCGTCTCTGGGCTTGCACCGCTGGTTTATACTCATCTTCCATCAAAATTTTGTGGGTGCAAAAGAAAGGGTTTATTCCTTTGATATCTGAAATTTTCCATGCTATGGCCTGTTTGTGCTTTCTTAATACTTGGAGAAGTTCTTCTTTTTCTTTAGTGCTCAAATCCGATGCGATAATAACCGGTAAAGTTGAATCTTCCCCTAAAAAGGCATATTCTAAGTGATATGGTAGTTGTTTTAATTCTAATTTAGGGGGTTCATCAATGGAAGGTTTCTGTCTCAGCTCATCATTCATCTTTATACTCTCATAGCTTATATGTCTAGTGATGATTTCACTAGAATCTAATTCTTTTCTTACTTCCTCAATTTCAGTGGTGGCCTCATCTTCCCCCTCACCTTGAACAAGACACAGTTCCAACGTGTCTGTGTGAGAAAGTTCTTGAAAATTGTCTTGAACAAAGTAATCAATTGTATCAACAAAATAACAAGAATCATCTTGTTCTTTAGAAAATTTCATGGCATCATAGATTTTAAAAATGACTTCTTCCTCACCAACTCTAAGAACTAATTTACCATCCCCTACATCAATAACAGCTCTAGCAGTGGCTAAGAATGGGCGTCCTAAAATCAAAGGTACTTCAATGTCCTCATCCATGTCAAGCACAACAAAATCAACAGGGAATATAAATTTATCTACCTTTACTAGCACATCTTCAATGATTCCCCTAGGATATTTAACAGATCTGTCGGCTAATTGAATACTCATTCTAGTGGGCTTGGGTTCCCCTAGACCTAGTTGTTTGAACATTTTGTAAGGCATGAGATTAATGCTAGCACCTAAATCAGCCAATGCTTTATTAATAAGTAAACTACCAATCAAATAAGGAATAGTAAAACTCCCTGGATCTTTCAGTTTTGCCGGCGGTTTATTTTGGAGAATAGCTGAGCATTCCTCATTGAGTTCCACTGTGGCCAATTCTTCCAACTTCCTTTTGTTTGTCAGAAGTTCTTTAAGGAACTTTGCGTACTTCGGCATCTGCGAAATTGCTTTAACAAAAGGTAAGTTAATGTGTAATTGTTTGAAGAGTTCAAGAAACTTACCAAATTGAGTGTCTGTTTGGTCTTTCTTCAACCTTGCCGGATATGGAATACGTGGCTTGTATTCTTTGAGTGTTGGAGGAGTGTTTTCCTTGGGTTCTTCTGCTTTGTTTCTTAGAGGTTCTTGAGTATTTTCCTTTCCTGGTTCTGCTAGCACCTTCCCATCTCGTAATGTAATTGCTTCAACCTGTTCTCTGGGATTTGGCTCAGTGTTGCTTGGTAGCCCACCTTGTGGTCTTTCTGAAATTAATTTTGCAAGTTGACCAATTTGGTTCTCAAGCCCTTGAATCAATGCTTGTTGATTCTGTAATATCCCGAATTAGGGCCTAATCAGAATAGTGGTTTTGTGACCACAAATCTGAGGTAGAAATAATTATTTTATAATTATTTTGATGTTTATGATATGATTTTGTGATGGTGTGAAAATTTCGTAAAGAAATTCTAAGCGTAAAGTGCTTAATTTGAAATTAGGGACTAAATCGAATAAGTTGCAAAACTTGCATTCTAGAAGTTTCTAGTATGAAATTGCTTTGGAATATTAATTAGCAGGTCTTAAATAGCAATTTGACCAATTTTAAGTTCATGGACAAAATTTGGACATGGATGGAATTTTTGGAAGTTTAGTAAGGAGGGGCATTTTGGTCATTTGGATATTAACATGAAATAAAAAGGGAAAAATAACACAAAATTGGTCATCTTCTTCATTACCACGAAATTTCAAGGGTTCTCCATAGCTAGGGTTTGTTTCAAGCTTCCAAGCTTCATAGTAAGTGATTCCAAGCCCCGTTTTTAATGTTCTTTACGTTTTCGTAGTCCCGGTAACTCGATAAAGCTTATGTTAGCAATAATTTAAGTTAGGGTTCATATTTGGAAAAATACCCATAGATGAAATTTGTGTATTTTGATGTTTTATGATAGAATATGAGGTTTTAAATTATGTTAGACAACTTGTGCTACTCGGTTTTAAGTAAAAACGAGTAAAACGGCTTAATCAGTAAAAGTACATACTGTTCATAAGTATGTGTTTTAGTGGGAATTTGAGATTGCTAATGTTAAATAAATGATCAGCATGTCCTAAAACATAAGAATTTGTGATAAAATTTAATTTCTGAACTTTGGGGCAAAAGTGTAAATATGCAAAAGTTTAGGGGCAAAATTGTAATTTTGTCAAAATTTGAATTTAGGACTATTTTGATAATGAGAGTATTAAATAAGCTAAATGTGTTATTTTAGATCAAGAAAGACGTGGAATCAACCTTGATCGAGGAAAAGAAAAGATTTTGGACTAAATTGCAAAATTGCTATATTTTGTACCGAGGTAAGTTCATGTGTAAATAATGTAACATAATCGTTATTTTTAAGTTAATTGATCTTATTTATATGATATGCTGATTTTTATCATGAAATATATGCTTTGTGGTTATTATCAATTAATATGCAAATTATGTGTGCTACTTGTTAAATATAAATTGCTACCGAGTTTTGGTTTCGGTATTCTGTGGAAGACGGCAAGGATATGTGATTGAGGAAAATCCCGTTTGAACCTTGGGAATAGATTAGGATACAAGTGACATGTCACTAGGATGGTTGGACATCCGAACTCGTTGAGTTGAGTCCGAGTTCACTTATGGATGCAAATGTCCGAACTCGTTGAGTTGAGTCCGAGTTCGTGTGACGTAACTAGGCATCCGAGCTCGTTGAGTTGAGTCTGAGTTCACTTATGGATGCAAACGCCTGAGCTCGTTGAGTTGAGTCCGAGTTCGCTTATGGGCGGGTTACATGATTGATTGATTACATATGTGGCACTTATGTGCAAATGATCCGTGTATCCAAGTTATATTCCGATGTGTTCAACGGGTAAAATTCTAGCGGAATGGAAGAATACTCAAGATGAAAATGATATTTTGGTAAGTGTTGTGAAATGGACAATTTGGACAGGTATGTACTTAACCCTCGGGTTGAAACTTGATATAACAGAAATAAGGTGGTAAGATGATACACGATAGCTAGAAATGTGGTTTTTATCTTGGTGATATCATGCCATTGTTGTTGATATAATTGCTTTGTTATGTTACTTGTTATTTGCATGTGAACTTACTAAGCATTTATGCTTACTCCCTCCTTTACATTCATTGTAGTTTTTAGCGAGCCAACTTGGATATCGGGAAGGTCGAAGAAACGCTCACACTATCCGAGGAAGAATTGGTATATTGGTTTGTATGTTTTGATGTATGGCATGTATAGCAATATACTTGTTTTGTGTAAATAATCTTGTGATATGGTTGTGGTTTAGTTGAGAAAATGCTTGATAATGATTAGTCATTGGTATGGCTAGCCTAGATAATGTTGGATGCCTTGTTAGTTTAATATGTTATATAGTTCATGAGAATTCATAAAAAGATGAAACTTACCATAAAACAGAACACTACAGCAACAACGACGTGAGTTTGAAAAATCACCAAAAATAGTAGAAAATGAATTAGGTGAAGAATTAACTATGAAATTGAAGCTTATTGTGTCTACTTTCAAATGGAAAAATCGAAATAGGTAAAGAAGTTATATGTTATAATATATTTGAGTTTTAGTGAAACAGGGCCAGAGCAATTTCTGGATCCCCTGTTCCAAGTTTGAAAATTCACTATAAATTGTAAAAAAATAATTAGGAGGTGTAATTTATATGCTCAGAATACTTATTGAATCTAATTTTAATAGAAATAAATGGTATAGTTATTTGAATTTTTTACAGGGAGAAAAGTGGTTCGTATTAAGTAGAGGTCAGTGCAGTCAAGTCCTGAAACAGGGGTAACTTTAACTAATAAACTATACTAATTGGCCCAACCAAAAATTTTAGAAAAAAATTAGTAGATAGATATGTGAGTCTAGATTCAGGGAAAATTTATGGCTCTTGATTTTGAATTTCATAACTCGAGATATGATTTTTTTAGCAACCATGATGCAGAAAAACTGCTTATTCTGAAAGTCAAAATAAATGATGTAAAGTTGTTTAAATGATAAATTATGTTCGGTAACACCTCAAGCTCGACTCCGGCGACGGTCTCGGGCGTGGGGGTGTTACAGATTCTTTAATGTTGTTTCAGTATTTTGGAAACGGGTTTCTGATGCGGCCATAAATTTGGTAAACATCTCTTCAAGATTTAGCTTCTTTTCTTGTTGCGGTGGTAGCTGCTGAAATCCTGGAGGAGGCTGTTGTCTTTGATTTCCTTGTCCTCCCCATGAAAATTTTGGGTGATTTCTCCAACCTGCATTGTAAGTATTACTATAAGGGTTATTTTGAAATCTAGAATTGTTACCCATATAGTTGGCTTGTTCAGTTTCCATGCTATGTCCATAGGATACGAAATCTGGATTGAACATGTTTCCTTGAGTCGCGTCGCCTTGCATCACTGGTTGTGCCTGCGTAGAACTAACAAAATTATCAAACTTTTTATTTAGAAGTTCTACTTGGTTAGTAAGCATAGTAACAGCATCAATATTATAGACTCCTGCAGCTTTCGTTGGCTTTGTCCTCATGACTTGCCATTGATAATTATTCAATGACATCTCTTCAATAAATTCATAAGCTGCTTTAGGTGTTTTATTATTGATCGTCCCTCCTGCGGCTGCATCGATCATTTGTCTGGTTGACGGATTTAAACCGTTGTGGAAGGTTTGAATTGTAGCCACAAAGGTAGACCATGATAAGGACACCTTCTCAAAAGATCTTTGTATCTCTCCCATGCATCGTAAAGTGTTTCTAAATCCATCTGCGACAAAAGAAGAAATATCGTTTCGTAATTTGGCTGTTTAAGCTAGAGGAAAATATTTGAGTAAAAATTTTTCGATCATTTGTTCCCACGTAGTGATTGAGCCTCGTGGTAAGGAATTTAACCACTATTTGGCTTTATTTCTCAAAGAGAATGGAAATAGCCTCAAGCAAATGGCATTGTCAGAAACACCATTTATTTTAAAAGTATCACAAAATTCCAAGAAATTCGCTAAATGTGAATTTGGATCTTCATCCTGCAAACCATCAAACTGCACAAACTGCTGAATCATCTGAATAGTGTTAGGTTTTAATTCAAAATTATTAGCAGCAATAGCAGGTCGAATAATGCTAGTTTGGGTACCAATCAAACTAGGTTTAGCATAATCATACATAGTACAAGGAGCTTCATCCTGGTTTACTAGTTCTGCTGGTAGTGCTGGAGGTGGTGGAACGTTTTGATTAGCGTCCATCTCTTTTGTAGGTTCTGGCTCTTGCTCAGGTTCTTGTTCTGGATAATGTAAATTGCAGCAAAATTCTCTACGATTTCTGCGAACTGTTGCTTCTAGATCTTCATCAAAAAGTAGTAGTCCTGTTGGGTTGTTTCTAGTCATAAACTAAAAATACCTAAAAAGAAAAAGCAAAGAAAATTCAAAAATTTAAAAGAAAATAAATAAAATAAATAAAAACTGGAAATAAAAATAAAAGTAAAATAAAAAATATATATATATAAATATAGTAATGGCTAAAGTAATAGAAATTGAGTTTTCGTAATATTTTAATTCCCCGGCAACGGCGCCAAAAACTTGATAACGATTCGCGATATTAAGTAATAAAATTTATAAAACTGATCACACCAAAACTAACTAATATCACGATGTTAAAGGCAAGTGCACCTATCGAACAGTAGTAGAGTTTAGTGGCAAGACCGAGTTATCGTACCCAATGGAACTAAAAGTACTAATACTTACTTCCTTTCTATTATCTAGCCTAAAAAATAAAAGAGGTTTGGTTGAAACTAATTCTAAAACTAATTAAAAGTGCACAAAAAGTAAATTGGGGAAAACTTTAGGGAAAAGCTAATTGATATAAGCAATACTTAAGGGAGAATCCACCTAGATGTCACTTGTTATTGTTTCCTTGAACTATATGATTTATTTACTTGATTTGATTCGTAGAGATCCCTAACCTATGCTAAACCCTCCGTCGAGGCGTAGAGCAACTAGGCCTAAGTTGTTAATTAAAGTTCCTTTATTAATTAACTCCCTAGGTTGCATTAATTCGATCTATGGCTCCCCATATTAGGTTTGACCCTAATCCGGCAGATTTATGTCGCCCTATGTCTAGGGTTGCATGCAACTCTGCTTAATTATGTTAGATCTACTCTTATCACAGGGACTTTTGCTCCTCTGCTCTAAGCACATCTAATTCTTGAAGTAAGGCTTAGGATTATTAAATCAAGAATGAAGAACACATAATTAAGAACAATTCAAGTATTTATCAAATAAATCAAGAATAAATAATAAGATCTGTCTTAGGTTTCATCCCCCTCAAGTATTTGAGGGGTTTAGTTCATAATAAAGAAAGAAAACATCTCAGAAGATATAAAATAGCAAAACATAAAAGAAACCAAAAACCCCTGAAGGAATTTAGGGAGATCCTCTATGTTGCTGCAGAATTTCGGCTTCTGAGATGAATCAGTTGGCTTCTCCTCTGGAGTAATCCCTTGCTTCTGCCCTCTGTGTGGCAGAAAGACGAGAAGAAATCTAAATATTCTGTATTTAAAGATGTATAAAGTGTCTTTTGCCTATTACCTCATGGGGTCTTTATATAGAGCCTTTTGGGGGGGTCTTTCTTAGCCTCTAAGCATCCCAATTCGAGTGAAATTCCTCTTCCTCGTGACTAGAACACGCCCGTGTGCCACGCCTATGTGAGTTCGACAAAGGCCGTGTGGAACTATCGGTGGGGGCACGGCCGTGTGGCCTGGCCGTGCTTGTCGAGGGCCGAACCGTGTGATCTTCATGTGGCACAGCCATGTGGTACGACCGTGTGGCGACTCTTTGGGCCGTGTGTTATGTCATTTTTGGCCCATTTTCCTCATTTTCAGTCCATTTTCTATTCCTTTCTCTTCCCTATGCTCTCCTTAGTATAAGATACTTAAAAGAAAGGTTAAGAGCACCAATTCTCACAAAATTAATAATAATTCATCCAAAATATAGGCTAAACAAGAGGCAAAAATATGTATAATTTAGCGTTTATCAGTTTTAATTTTGTATGTTGAGAGATAAATGCATGTTTGCTTTAGTGGTTGAGTGATTAAGGGGTGTTTGGGAGTCTCTGTGAAGTCTTGGGTTCAAGCCTTGGCTAATGGAAAATTTTTGTTTTTAACACTTAAGGGAAACTTGACTCCAGTTTGTAAGCCTTTTAAATTATGGTAAGTGGGACATGACACAAAATGAGCCTGTGGCCCAGTGGTAGGTGGCTGTTCTTCTTCTAAGGGGGACTGGGTTCGAGTCACTCTATGCACAAAAGGAGTATTTATTTTACTCCTTTACTGTGTGAATAGTGGAGTTTGAATCGAACACTGCTGAAGAGGTTAGAGTTTGAATTAGTCTTGGGAGGTTGGAAGAGAGATTTTACGAAGGATATTGGGAGAAAATCAAAGAGGAATTTGAATTGTGAAATGTTTGTGCCGAATTTGGACTCTAGCTACTCATGAATTTCGGCTAGGGAGCAGTTGTGGTCATTTTCGGTTTTGGGGTGTTTGAGCACAGCATTTTCGAGATTTTTCTCTCCACATTGGTTTGTCAAGCACATTTTGTTACCCTTTTACTTTTGTGTCGAATTCTTATTAGGGACTGGGGGAGTACTTCTCGATTTTGTTTGCTTTCGAACTATGTTCTCTTCAAACCCCCTGTCTATTGATTCTTTTCTCTACTTTCTTTTTCCAGAATATCAAGTCTTTTTGTGTTAACACTCTTCTCTTTTATTTTAATTTTAATTAAGCGCTCTTTCTAGCATGGCTAAAATCGAATATCTCCTCCTCTTCTTCAAGAGTTTGCTCTTGGCCGATCATTCCCATATTTCTCGTCTCTTTCTTTCAAAAATTATTTTCTGTTCCATTCCTTCCTTTTTGGTTCTGTGGCCGAATACACTATAGGCCCTTTTAGGTATTTTTATTTTCTCATCTCCTCTTCTCGCTATTACCAAATATCCCTCTCCTACTTTCGGTTGCTCTTTTGAAAGGAAATAGTTGGTGTTGGTTGCTTCTGTTCATAGTAAGCTACCTTCAGTTAGTAAGTCCCTCGTTTGACTTCTGCACTTTCGGCTTCCTTCCCTTTTCTCTTATTGATTTGAATCATTTCTCTCTTATTTATGGGGTTATTTGAATTCTAGAACTTACAAAGAGTGAAGGGGCTCTCAAGTGATACAGCTATGTGCGAGATCTTCCAATCGTTCAACCGAATATCTAGGGTAAGTGAGTCTGCGTTTTCCTAGTTTGGCTGAATGTTACTGATAAGCGCTAATTTATACATATTTTTTACCTCATGTTTAGCCTATATTTTGGATGAATTATTATCAATTTAGTAAGAATTGGTGCTCTTAATCTTTCTTTTGCATATCTTATACTCAGGAAAGCATAGGGGAGATGAAAGAACAGAAAATGGGCCCAAAACGGTGGAAAATGGACCAAAAAGCACGAATCACACGGGCCAGGGGATGCCACACGGCCGTGCCACAAGGGCGTGCCTCACAAAGATCACATGGACAAAGCCCCGACAAGCACGGCCACTATACACGGGCGTGCTAAATCACACGGCCTCTATTGAACCCACACGGGCGTGGCACACGGGCGTGTTCTAGTCGCGAGAAAGACGAATTTCACTTGAATTGGGATGCTTAGAGGCTAAGAAAAAATCCCCAAAACCTCTCTATATAAAGACCCCATGAGGCAACATAGAGGAGGGCCTTCTTCCATCTTTTACACACCCTCTATATTCTTTTCCTCTCGTCTTTCTGCCACACCACAGGTAGAAGCAAGGGATTACTCGAAGGGAGAAGCCAATCGATTCATCTCAGAAGCCGAAGTTCTGCATCAACATAGAGGATTCTCCTAAATTCCTTCAGGGGTTTTTGGTTTCTTTTATGATTTGTTATTTTATAACTTCTAAGATGTTTTCTTTTATTATTATGAACTAAACCCCTCAAATACTTGAGGGGGATGAAACCTAAGACAGATCTTGTTATTTGTTCTTGATTATTATGATAATTACTTGAATTGTTCTTAATTATGTGTTTTTAATCCTTGATTTAATAGTCCTAGGTATTGATTCAAGAATTGGATGTGCTTAGATCAGAGGAGCAAAAGTCCCTGTGATAAGAGTAGATCTACCATAATTAAGCGGAGTTGCATGCAATCCTAGAATAGGGCGACATAAATCTACCGGATTAGGGTCAAACCTAATATGGGGAACCATAGATCGAATTAATGCAACCTAGGGAGTTAATTAATAAAGGAACTTTAATTAACAACTTAGGCCTAGTTGCTCTTCACCTCGACGGAGGGTTTAGCATAGATTAGGGATCTCTACGGATCAAGTCAAGTAAATAACTCGAATAATTCAAGAAAATAATAACAAGTAAAGTCTAGGTGGATTCTCCCTTAAGTATTAATCATATCAATTAGCTTTTCCCTAAAAGTTCTTCCCAATTTATTTTTCCTGCTTTTCTTAGTTAGTTTTAGAGTTAGTTTTAAATAAACCCTCACTTAATTTTTAGGTTAAATAATAGAAAGAAAGTGAGTAATAGTACTTTCGGTTCCCTTGGGTACGATACTCGATCTTATCACTAGACTATACTACTGTCGACAGGTGCGCTTGCCTTAAAAACGTCGTGATATTAGTCAGTTTAGGTTTGATCAAGTTCTTTATAAATTTTATTACTTCATATCACGCCGATATCAAGTTTTTGGCACCGTTGCCGGGGAGATAACTGAAATATTATGAAAGCTCGATTTCTATTACTTTAGCCATTATTTTTTTATTTAATTATTTTTATTTTTATTGTTATTTTTTCTTTTAATTATTTTATTTTATTTTATTTTATTTTTAGGTTTTTCTAGTTTATGACTAGAAGCAACCCGTCAGGACCACTACTTTTTTATGAAGATTTGGAAGCTACAGTCCGCGGAAATCGTAGAGAAATTAGACGAAGTTTACATTATCCAGAGCAGGAACTTGAGCAAGAGCTAGAACCTACTGAAGAGATGGCCGCAAATCAAAATATTCACCAACCTCCAGCACTACCCGCTGAACCAGAAGAAGCTCCGCGTACTATGTATGATTATGCTAAATCTAGTGTGATTGGTACTCAAACTAGTATTGTTAGACCTGCTATCGCTGCTAATAATTTTGACTTAAAACCTAGTACTATTCAGATGATTCAGCAACTTGTGCAGTTTGACGGTTTACAGGATAAAGATCCCAACTCACATCTAGCCAATTTTTTGGAACTATGCGACACTTTTAAAATCAATGGCGTTACTGATGACGCCATTCGCCTAAGGCTATTTCCATTTTCCCTAAGAAATAAGGCAAAACAGTGGTTAAACTCTCTACCACGAGGCTCAATTACTACATGGGACCAAATGTCTGAAAAATTTTTGCTTAAATATTTTCCCCCTGCTAAAACTGCTAAATTACGGAACGATATTTCTTCTTTTGTGCAGATGGATTTAGAAACACTTTATGATGCCTGGGAAAGGTACAAAGATCTTTTAAAAAGATGCCCTCACCACGGATTACCTTTATGGCTACAGGTTCAAACTTTCCACAATGGGTTAAACCCATCAACTAGGCAGATGATCGATGCAGCCGCAGGCAGAACCATCAATAATAAAACACCTGACGAAGCTTACGAATTTATTGAGGAAATGTCATTGAATAACTATCAATGGCAAGTCATGAGGACAAAGCCGACGAAAGCCGCAGGAGTCTATAATATTGATGCTGCTGCTATGCTCACTAACCAAGTAGAACTTTTAAATAAAAAATTTGATAATTTTGTTGGTTCCACGCAAGCTCAATCAGTGATGCAATGTGATGCAGCCCTAGGAAATATGTTTAATTCAGACCATCTACACAACATGGAAGCCGAACAAGCCAATTATATAGGTAATAATTCTCGACCTCAAAATAATCCTTATAGTAATACTTATAATGCAGGTTGGAGAAATCACCCAAATTTTTCATGGGGAGGACAAGGAAATCAAAGACAACAGCCTCCGGTATTCCAGCAGCCACCACCTCAACAAGAAAAGAAGCCGAACCTTGAGGACATGTTCACTAAATTCATGGCCGCCTCAGAAACTCGTTTCCAAAACACTGAAACAGCATTAAAGAATCAACAGGCCTCTATCCAAGGACTCGAGAACCAAATCGGTCAGCTTGCAAAATTAATCTCAGAAAGACCTCATGGCGGGCTTCCAAGCAATACTGAACCAAATCCCAGAGAACATGTGAAAGCAATCACTCTAAGAGATGGTAAAGTGCTAGCAGAACCAGAAAAGAAGCATGCTCACGAACTGCCGAAGGATAAAGTAGAGGAATCTAAGGATGACACCACTCCAACACTCAGGGAGTAAAAACCGCGCATCCCATACCCAGCAAGGTTAAAGAAGGACCAAACAGACGCCCAATTCGGTAAGTTTCTTGAACTTTTCAAACAATTACATATTAACTTACCCTTTGTTGAAGCAATTTCACAGATGCCAAAATACGCGAAATTCCTAAAAGAACTCCTGACGAACAAAAGAAAATTGGAAGAATTAGCCATAGTGGAACTCAACGAGGAATGTTCAGCCATTCTCCAAAATAAACTGCCAACAAAGCTAAAGGACCCAGGGAGTTTTACTATCCCTTGTTTAATTGGTAGCTTAATTATTAATAAAGCATTGGCTGATTTAGGTGCAAGTATTAATCTCATGCCCTATAAAATGTTCAAACAACTAGGTCTAGGGGAACCTAAACCCACTAGGATGAGCATCCAATTAGCTGATAGATCTGTTAAGTATCCTAGGGGAATTATTGAAGATGTGCTAGTAAAAGTCGATAAATTTATATTCCCTGTAGATTTTGTTGTGCTTGACATGGATGAGGACATTGACGTACCTTTAATTTTAGGAAGCCCATTTTTAGCCACTGCTAGAGCTATCATTGATGTAGGAGATGGTAAATTAGCTCTTAGAGTTGGTGAAGAGGAAGTCATTTTTAAAATCTATGATGCCATGAAATTTTCCAAAGAACAAGATAATTCTTGTTATTTTGTTGATATGGTTGATTACTTTGTTCAAGATAATTTGCAGGAATCTCTATCACCGACACTCTAGAATTGTGTCTTATTCAGGGAGAGGGTGGAACCTCCTTAGAAGTGGAGAAAGTAAGAAAAGAATTAGACTCTAGCGAAACTATCACTAGACACATAAGCTATGACAATTTAAAGATGCATGATAAGCTAAGACAGAAACCTTCCATTGAGGAACCCCCTAAATTAAAATTAAAACAACTGCTAGAACACTTAGAATATGCCTTTTTAGGAGAGAACTCAACTTTGCCAGTCATTATTGCATCAAATTTAAGCTCTAAAGAAAAGGAAGAACTGCTCCAGGTATTAAGAAAACATAGGCAAGCCATAGCCTGGAAAATTTCAGATATCAAGGGAATTAATCCCTCTTTCTGTACTCACAAGATTTTAATGGAAGATGAATATAAACCAGCAGTGCAAGCTCAGAGACGATTAAATCCTAACATGAAGGAAGTCGTAAAGGCTGAGGTAATTAAACTTCTTGATGTAGGTATCATTTATCCTATTTCTGATAGTTCTTGGGTAAGCCCCGTGCAGGTTGTTCTTAAGAAAGGTGGGCTAACCGTGGTATCCAATGACAAAGAAGAACTCATGCCAACACGAACAGTCACAGGATGGAGAGTATGCATAGATTACCGAAAGCTAAATGACGCCACTCGAAAAGATCATTTTCCTTTGCCCTTTATCGATCAAATGTTAGAAAGATTAGCCGGTCACATGTATTATTGCTTCTTAGATGGCCTCTCCGGTTACTTCCAAATTTCGATAGCTCCAGAAGATCAGGAAAAAAACGATGTTCACATGCCCATACGGTACGTTTGCATATCGTAGAATGCCTTTTGGTTTATGTAACGCTCCTGCTACTTTTCAGCGATGCATGCTAGCTATTTTTAACGAATTTGTGGAAGATATCATGGAGGTATTCATGGACGATTTCTCCGTTTTTGGTAACTCTTTCCAACACTGTCTAAATAATTTGAAACTTGTTTTGATAAGATGTAAAGAAACAAATCTAGTGCTAAATTGGGAAAAATGTCATTTCATGGTTCAGGAAGGTATTATACTAGGACATAAAATCTCTAATAGAAGAATAGAGGTAGACAAAGCTAAAGTTGAAACTATTGAGAAACTACCTCCTCCCAGTTCAGTTAAGGCTATAAGAAGTTTTTTAGGACATGCCGGTTTTTATCGTAGATTCATTAAGGACTTTTCTAAAATAGCTAAGTCTTTAACTAAATTGCTAGAAAAAGACATACCTTTTAACTTCGACCAAGAATGCTTAGAGTCTTTTAGCACCCTTAAAGACAAGTTAGTCAGCGCTCCAATTATGATTTCACCTGATTGGAATCTGCCTTTTGAACTAATGTGCGATGCAAGTGATTTTGCCGTAGGTGTAGTTTTAGGACAGCGAAGGGACAAGCACTTCCAACCGATCTACTATGCCAGCAGAACATTGACAGCTGCTCAAGCCAACTACACCACCACGGAGAAAGAATTACTAGCTGTTATCTTTGCTTTTGATAAATTCAGATCTTATTTAATCTTGTCAAAAGTCATTGTTTTTACTGACCATTCAACTTTTCGTTATCTCTTAGCCAAACCTGATGCAAAACCTCGGTTAATAAGATGGATTTTACTTTTACAGGAATTCGACTTGGAAATTAAAGACAAGAAAGGAGCCGAAAATTTAGCAGCAGATCACCTCTCGAGACTAGAAAATACACAACCTAGGTACCTTGAAAAGATAAACGATATGTTCCCTGAAGAACAACTCCTAACTTTAGCAGGTACGACACTTCCTTGGTTTGCCGACTTTGCAAATTATTTAGCAGCCAATATAACCCCAAAAGGGCTAACCCATCAGCAAAAGAAGCGATTCTTTGCTAATGTGAAAAACTACTTTTGGGAAGATCCTTTTTTTTTTTTCGAATTTGCGCAGATCAGGTCATACGGAAATGCGTTGATGACATAGAGGCATATCAAATTTTGGAACACTGCCACTCAGGACCCACAGGAGGACACCACAATGGAACCAGAACCGCCCATAAAGTTTTCGAATCAGGTTTTTACTGGCCTACACTTTTCAGAGATGCCAACAGGTATGTGACTTCTTGTGATAAATGCCAACGAACAGGTAATATCTCCCAACTTAATGAAATGCCTCAAAACTATATACTTTCATGTGAAATATTTGATGTATGAGGTATAGACTTCATGGGACCCTTCCCTAATTTATTCGGAAATAAGTACATACTAGTAGCAGTAGATTACATGTCAAAATGGGTAGAAGCTCAAGCCTTACCTACAAATGATGCTAGAATGGTAGTACGATTTTCGAAGAAGATTTTTTCTCGATTTGGAACACCTAGGATAATCATAAGTGATAGGGGAACACATTTTTGCAATACCCAATTTGAAAAATTTTTAAGAAGGTATGGAGTACACCACAGAACAGCCACCCCCTACCACCCACAAACTAGCGGCCAAGTCGAAGTGACAAACAGAGAACTGAAGCGCATCCTAGAAAAAACCATAGAATCAAATAGGAAGGACTGGTCTAGAAAATTAGATGATGCACTATGGGCTTACAGAATTGTGTTTAAAACACCCATAGGAACATCTCCTTATAAACTCGTTTATGGAAAAAATTGTCATCTACCATTTGAACTCGAGCATAAAGCATTCTGGGCTATAAAATTTCTAAACCTTGATCTTAAAAGTGCAGGTGAAAAGAGACTTCTGCAGCTAAATGAGCTAGATGAATGGCACTACAACGCGTACGAAAATTCACGATTATATAAGGAAGCCGTGAAGCGACGTCACGACAAAAGGCTAAAACAACCTAAGCAGTTCGAAACAGGTGATCTCGTTTTACTTTACAACTCAAGATTGAAACTATTCCCTGGAAAACTCAAATCAAGGTGGTCAGGTCCGTTTACCATTCTCAAAGTCTTTCCATACGGCACTGTCGAGGTAACACACCCCAACCACGGTACTTTCAAGGTAAATGGCCATAGGCTAAAACATTATAAAATTGAGAATTTTGCAGAAAACAAGGAGGAGCTTAGGCTCCATCCCGTTTCTTCTTGACATCTATAGGAAGAGTCGAGCTTAAACTCTAAATAAGTGCTTCTCGGGAGGCAACCCGAGCACTAACATAGTAACCTCCTTTTTTTAAAAAAATTTTTCATGATTTTATTGCATAAACTAACACTTTTCCTGTAGAAAATATGGACCGCACGGCTAGGCACACGGGCGTGCCTAAGGCCGTGCGCATACCGAAAAGCAGAGACACGGTCATGTGGGCAGACCGTGTGCAAACAGAGTACCGTTTCCCCAAAACACAGGCTTCCGATAAAATCCCACGGTCGTGCGAAATGGCCGTGGCGACTCTTTGACATCTACACGGGTAAGACAGAAAAACACACGGCCGTATGATATAGCCGTGGCAACCCTGCAACTTCCACACGGGCAAACATAGAGCCACACGCTCGTGCCACAAGCCCGTGGAAGCTACTGTCAATTCAAACACGCCCGTGTACTCTATTACACGCCCATGCGTTTAACGAAGGACTAATCTCCACGGCCGTGCTCAAAGGAAACACGGGCGTGCTCATCGAACGTGGCACGCCAAAAACCTCCAATTTTCGAAAAGCACGGGCTCAACACGACTCACACGGGCGTGCGATATGCCCGTGTGACCCAAAATGTATATATACAGGGCCATTTCTCCCTTTCCATTTCATCTAAACCCTAAGCTTTTTCCCTCAAAACCTCCCCAAACCTCCAAAAACACAACCACAGCCCTCTAAAACGCTACCATTCTAGATTTTCTCGATCCACACGCCCGTGCAACAGTACCCACGACCATGTGACACCAAATTTGGTTCTATTTTCTCCCTTTTTCTCATTTATTTTATTTTTACTGCATTTTTTATTAATGTTATTATTGATTTAGGCTATTAGAGAATCAGGAAATAGAGAATAATCTAGAATAGTCTAAAATTCTGCTTGCCATTTTAGATTCCATTTGCCAATTTTATGCCATTTAACACTATAGTTAGTTGCCACCTAATACACATTGTAAATATGCCACTTAAACACACATGAATATGCCATTTGTTGCTTAGTTTAGTAATATACATTCATTCATAAAAGGAATCCCTATGCAAATTTTAAAAATGATTAGATTCTACTACCAAGGTTAATTCTCATTCATATTAGGAATTATTTTATTTTATTACTCAGCCTCTTTATTTTTAATTATTTGCATTTCTTATTTTTCTTATATTTTAATATCAATTACTGTTTTTTTGTAGATCCCATGTCATCTTCCCGAGCCAGGAAAGCTGCCGTCCCCGCCTCTAAGAAACGAAAGGGCCAGGGAGTTCTTCGACTAGGCCCACTTCCGAGGTGTGCCACCCATTTCTTACTTTTTCACAAGACTCCCAAGAAGAACGCTACCAGCTGCTGTGTGCACGCAATATCACGATGGGCTGATGCATCGACTGGAGGGCCCTCGAACAAGTACGCCTGGTAGATGATGTCTGGGCCCTGCTCGCTACTGACCCATGGGACCAGTTCTTTTAGATCGTGGAGCCCACATACCTTGAACTCACTCTCGAGTTCTGTGCCACATTCCACCTTCAGACGGTGATGATAAGGTTCGATGATCCTGGGACAGTCTAATTTCGGTTGGGAAGGCTCGTTTGACAACTCAGCGTCCCACAATTCGGTGTGGCACTCGGCCTTTTCACCGAGCAGTTTATGGCTGAGGAGAGTTTCCCTACCCTTTCTAGGCACATCCATATCCGACCCCTTGATTGCTGGAAAGAGATTGCCCCAGGAAGACAACTATACAACCCCAGCGTCAGCAAAGCCTCCGCTCTCCCTCCCTCTCTCAGGTATATCCACGCACTCCTAGCTCATACTATTACAGGTCACCGAGAGAGCACAGGCGTCGTCAACACACACGACGTCTACTTCTTATGGTGCATGGCGAATGGCCACCCCATTGACCTTGCATATTTCATCTCACTCGCCATGCAACATCAGACCGAGAGGCACCGCAAGGGAGTCGTATCCATAGGCCCGTACATCACTCGACTAGGCCGTTACTTCGGCCTATTTAACACTACAGCCCAGACCTCCTCCTACACCTTACTTGGCCAGATGTCCTCCCAGGGCATCCAGAGCATGCTTTCGATGAGGATGGTCGAGCGACGTCTCGGTGGCGACCACTTCCACTTCCGCCTTGTCCAAGAAAGCGAGGATCCAGAGGACATTCCTGATGATGTCCCACCGCCACCACCAGCAGAGGACGAGCAAGCTAAGCCACCACGCCCTAGACGACCACCGCAGACGGCAGCATCCAGTGTTGACATATCCGAGCGCCTGGACCACTTTGAGCAGCACCTCGATTACATCGACGCCACCTTATCGCACATATGTCAACACCTTGGCATCGTCCCACCACCACGAAACCCACCAGAGGATTAGATCCTCTTTTATTATTTTTATTTTATTTTATTTTATTTTATTTTTACTTTTGTTTTTGTTTTATTTTATTTTATTTTATCTTCTATCTTTCTTTTTCTACCTAGTACACACTAATCTTAACCTCTAAATGTTAATTCTTCTTTTTCCTTTTGCAGCTTTTAATTTTCTTATATTTTTCTTTATTTTGAATTTTAGTAAATTTTCTATTTTATTATCATAACGGTTATCTCGTAACGAAATAATCCCTCTTCATCTTAACCTCCCACGACTAATAAATCCCTTCGCAGTTTCAAAAGAGCTTTACAGCTTAAATCTCCACGAAAAAGGGAACACAGTGCCAAACCTACCAGCTCTTCCACTAATCCATCCAAAGCAGGGAGTTTCATACCCTTCCCTATCTTATGATGCTATGCTTTTAATTGCTATTAATATTCTCCTTGTACATTGACAGCAATGTACATCTTAAGTGTGGGGGGGTAACTTACTTTCACTTTTTATACTATCTTTGAAACCCCTGAACTTTTCCTAATAGCAATATCTTCAGTCTCCTATTAGGAATTTATTCTGATTAATTTATGATTTCTATCGATATATTGAGAATTAAGATATAAGCGCTTGTACTTTGATTATTCAAACTTTAAAACATTAGGGAATCAAGCATGATAAGTTGAAATTTTTGAGAATCCCCAATTTTTGCATAAGTTATTTTCCCTAATTTTAAGCACTATCTTGAGATTTGAAATTCACAGGATTGACATCAAAAGCCATAATTCTGGTGAGATTTTTGAGCCTTTTTGAGCATACATTTTCTTCGTGCTCACTTTTATTATTACTTTGAGTGAGTCAATACTGAATCGTGATTCTAGAACTTGCTTTGATTATACATGTCAAGACCACATCATTGATTTGATATACTGAAATGATAAAGGCACATAGGATTTAACCCACTCACTCTACAAAAAGCCTACCTCCATAAATCTAACCCTTAGTAAACCCCGTTGAGCCTAACAACCTTTTCTATTGACTCACCCTCTAATTATTAACCAATAACCCATTTTTTGTTGAGTTTCATTCAATTATTTTGATCCCTATTTTTTGTCGAGATTTGAGTTGAATTTTTTATCTAGCTTTATTCTCTTTTCTAAATTGTATAGTTTTGTTCAATTTATTGTAAATAATTGAATTGTTCTTAAAAAAAAATGAATGGATGAGTACATACAGTCAAATTCAATTGTAACTTGTAATAGTCGAACAAGTTTTTGCATATTTCTATTTTAAGGCTACCAAGACAGAAATGATAGTTTCACAAGAATTAGCTGAGAAATATGTTCCACTGATAGAGATTTTTCTAGCTAGATAATTTTTCAGTTCAATCTCAATTCTAACCTTCTTTTTGCAGCCTGTGACAACACCCCTAACCAAGCCTCGTTACAACCATTAAAAGACCTTTTGATCAATGTATCATATCAAAATTTAGTGGTGGAGATTTGATTTTCTTCCAAGCTTATGGTAATAACTTTTCAGGTTGACTAAAGGAGTGCTTAAATGTTGAACCCTAAATAGTTCGAGTGGATAGAGTGAACCTTTAGTGAGGATGTCAACTCCGGTTAATTAAGATGGAGAGATAACTACTTAGAAGGAAGGAAGAAACTTATGTTTTCAATGATAAAATTCTCAACTTAGAGTGATTGAGTCTTTAAATGTTCTTGAGATTGAATTTTCATTGTATAACTACCTGTGGATTAATTCAAAACATTATTGATAAGGGTTATAGATAAAGAAGAATGGTTTCCTTTAGGGATTGAGATTTTGCTTGAGGACAAGCAAAGGTTTAAGTATGGGGGTATTTGATAAGCGCTAATTTATACATATTTTTTACCTCATGTTTAGCCTATATTTTGGATGAATTATTATCAATTTAGTAAGAATTGGTGCTCTTAATCTTTCTTTTGCATATCTTATACTCAGGAGAGCATAGGGGAGATGAAAGAACAGAAAATGGGCCCAAAATGGTGAAAAATGGACCAAAAAGCACGAATCACACTAGGCCAGGGGATGCCACACGGCCGTGCCACACGGGCGTGCCTCACGAAGATCACACGGACAAAGCCCCGACAAGCACGGCCACTATACACGGGCGTGCTAAATCACACGGCCTCTATCGAACCCACACGGGCGTGGCACACGGGCGTGTTCTAGTCACGGGAAAGACGAATTTCACTCGAATTGGGATGCTTAGAGGCTAAGAAAGAATCCCCAAAACCTCTCTATAAAGACCCCATGAGGCAACATAGAGGAGGGCCTTCTTCCATCTTTTACACACCCTCTATATTCTTTTTCCTCTTGCCTTTCTGCCACACCACAGGTAGAAGCAAGGGATTACTCGAAGGGAGAAGCCAATCGATTCATCTCAGAAGCCGAAGTTCTGCATCAACATAGAGGATTCTCCTAAATTCCTTCAGGGGTTTTTGGTTTCTTTTATGATTTGTTATTTTATAACTTCTGAGATGTTTTCTTTTATTATTATGAACTAAACCCCTCAAATACTTGAGGGGGATGAAACCTAAGATAGATCTTGTTATTTATTCTTGATTATTATGAGAATTACTTGAATTGTTCTTAATTATGTGTTTTTAATCCTTGATTTAATAGTCCTAGGTATTGATTCAAGAATTGGATGTGCTTAGATCAGAGGAGCAAAAGTCCCTGTGATAAGAGTAGATCTACCATAATTAAGCGGAGTTGCATGCAACCCTAGACATAGGGCGACATAAATCTGCCGGATTAGGGTCAAACCTAATATGGGGAACCATAGATCGAATTAATGCAACCTAGGGAGTTAATTAATAAAGGAACTTTAATTAACAACTTAGGCCTAGTTGCTCTTCACCTCGACGGAGGGTTTAGCATAGATTAGGGATCTCTACGGATCAAGTCAAGTAAATAACTCGTATAATTCAAGAAAATAATAACAAGTGAAGTCTAGGTGGATTCTCCCTTAAGTATTAATCATATCAATTAGCTTTTCCCTAAAAGTTCTTCCTAATTTATTTTTCCTGCTTTTCTTAGTTAGTTTTAGAGTTAGTTTTAAATAAACCCTCACTTAATTTTTAGGTTAAATAATATAAAGAAAGTGAGTAATAGTACTTTCGGCTCCCTTGGGTACGATACTCGATCTTATCACTAGACTATACTACTGTCGACAGGTGCGCTTGCCTTAAAAACGTCGTGATATTAGTCAGTTTAGGTTTTATCAAGTTCTTTATAAATTTTATTACTTCATATCACGCCGATATCAGTTACTTTGGGGAAGGTGTTTCATGTGCTCTCTTTAATTTAGCACGGGATTAACCTCTATTCTAGATGATTATAAATGATACGTTACCCTTGTAGTATAGATAATCGACAAGGACACGAGATCGAATCTTAGCCAACGATCTAAGAGGGATTAAGCCGTATTTCATACAATCTTGGTTGGTGGTGTTAGCCGATTTGATATTTACTACTTATGATCACTAATGATTGAAAGGCTTACTGGTTGCTTAAAAGGAATGTAGGGCTTGGACAGACGTGGATCTGAGCACGTTTAGTAACAGGTGTGTACTCACACTACTATAAATCGTAGAACACCGAAAAGTCCAAAAACTGAAAAACCAAAAAGCCAAAAAGCCAAAAAGTACGGCAATGGTTGCCACACGGGCACACAAATGCACGTGCAGAAAATTTGATATGATGGTAAAGGCCACCATGAGCGACCTCATGGGCTTAGGTAGTTTTTGGGCCAAAATGGGCCGTGTTGGCCGAATGGGATCGTGGGCCTCACACGTGTAATTATCACAGACATGCAGAAAATATTGGAACTGGCTGTGTCGTTCACATGGCTCAAGCCAATTCTGGGCTTAGCGAGCCATACGAGCGTGTGGGCCCCACTTGGGCCACATAATGGGCTTTGGGCCCAATTGTACTGTTTGGATGCTAAAGGTTGCACGGGTCGCACAGGTCGCACGAGACAACTATGGACCTACTGATGGGTCGATAAATGTAGCTAGACCCCAAACTGAGAAATAATCGTTATGCCCTTGTAGGGTAAAATGTCCATAATACCCCTATGTGATATGTGATTGAATATGTATGCCATCTGATATTTTTGTTTTGCATTCATATGTGATATTATGCTGCATGGGGATGGGATCTTGTAATTGGAGGAAGTGATTGATCTGTTAGGGTCGTACGGGTCGCACAAGACGGCTGTGGACCCACCAATGGATTAAAGCCACTTATATGATTGGCAGTTTTGCTGCGATATTGGTTAGCACTGTAACCGGTGCTAACATTGGGAGTGTTGGGATGGGTGGGTCAATTTAATCCCCACAGGAGTGTAGGGTTGGACAGGAGATGGAGTGCAGGGTTGGTTGGCGTTATATGCATAATATATTCCAATTTCTGATACTATGATGGGCTAAGGCCTAACCGAGGCTGTTATGAGCTAAGGCCCAATTGCTACCATTACTGTAATGGGTTTAGGCCCAGACTGATGTGTTAAATGTTATTTGTTTGTTGGGGTAGTACACACTGAGTTTTCATAAACTCACCCTTCTGTTTAATTGTGCAAGTAATCCCTAGTGATAGACGGTTCGATGCATCAGAGGACTCAGAGGTGGCCACACTATAGACAGTTAAATTTTTAGTACTGTATCTTATTTTAATTACGTTTTTTCCCTCTATATTGGTTTTTGTTGTAATAAGGCCTTTCTCTGGATTTTATTTTAATTTTGGGTTTTTTTCGCTTTGGTTTCGTAACTTTTAGTTTTAGGTCTCGGGTTTTAAACATAAATTGATGTTTTACAAGACAAATGCAAGTACACAAAAGTTTTCAAAGAAAAGCTTCTGCGGTAAATGAATGTTGAAAGTTTTAATAACGTATTAAAAGAAAGAAGTTTTTATTAATGACATAAGGTTTTTAGTCAACCCTTAATATATACATTGAGGCTAAACCGAGTTTGGATTTTTGATGACTTTTCATTTTAAAAGCTAATAACTCAACAAATGATACACGTTTTAAAAGTAAAAACTCGTTTTGAAGTTACTGTTTTATAACAATTTGACCAAAGGATTTTGAGATTTTTAACAACATCAAATTTTACGATTCACCCCTCAATGTGACGCCCCCAGATTCGGCCATAACATCCGGGCTAGGTTTAAGGTGTTACATTTAGTGGTATACTGTAGGTAGGAGATGTTGGGATTACTATAGAAATTAGACTATACTAAGATCATTTAGTTAGAGTAAACTAAAAATTGTAGGAAACTAAGACTGTAATGAGTAGTGAGCCTTCGACTGCGAAAACAAAATCTAAACTACTTCTTCTCATAAAACATCTGCTTAATTACTGAAACTATAATTGATCTGCATAAAAATTTCTAATTTAGACAATATGTAGAGTGATAATGAGCACTAGAGGTACTCGTGGAAAGGGTGACAAGAGGCCGCGGTAGAAGCCATGGAAGTGCTAGGGCTGGGTCTTCGTCATCGGGCCACATGCCTAACATTGAGGCGAGGGAGGCATCGACTTCCCTGGTAACTGAGACGGGGTCATACGATCGAGCAGCTGGGGACGACGCATTGTCCCAAGTGATGTTGAGGATTTTGGAAAGGGTCACTAGGCCCAATACTGGTATTGGAGGCCGTGGGTCGATTTTAGAATGACTTCAGTCAAATAGAGATGAGATCTTCAGGGGTATTGCTAGAGTAGCCCCTAATGTGGCTTAATATTAGTTGAAGGCCACAAAAAGAATAATGGATGACCTTGACTGCACCCCAAGCAAAAATTAAAAGATGCAGTATTGTTGCTGTAAGAGGAAGCCTATTAGTGGTGGCTTACCATGAAAAAGGGCACTCAGTCTGACCGGGTAACTTGAGAATTCTTCAAATCTACGTTTCAAGGGAAATATGTGGGCACAAGTTATATGGATGCCTGGAGGAGAGAATTCTTGAGCTTGACACAGGGGGATAGATCTATGGCAGAGTATAAGGTGAAGTTCCTACGACTTAGTCGATATGCTCAAGGGATGGTGGCAACAGATTATGAACGATGTGTCCATTTTGAACACGGCCTCAGGGATAGTCTACGAGTACTGATAGCTTCGCAGAGGGAGCGAGATTTTGCTGCATTAGTGGAAAAGGCAAAAATCACTGAGGATGTGAAGAGCATTGAGCGCCAAAATCAAGAAAAGGAAAGGAGTAGAAATAAGAGAGATTCAGAGCCCTCCAGTTCTGTTCAGAGGCCTAAGAAAAGGGCCAGAGTGGATGGGCCAGTCAGAGCTAGGCCCCTGTTACTACTACTGGGTTGCCACCATGTGCTGCTTGTGGAAAAGTCCATCTAGGTGATGCTAGAGGAGGACGTAAGCCTTTCTGAGTTATGGATCGATGGAGCACCGTATTAGAGAATGTCCTAAAAGGTCGAAGTAGATGTAAGCTACGGGTAAAGGTAATGTACAGTCGCCGAGGGGTGGTTAGCAGCCGCTGAGAGGCCGTTGTCAGGCCAAGGGTGGAAATGGTTTGGGACGTGGTCGTGGAGTACTTGGTAGAGGTGCTAGACATGCTGAGGTGAGGCAGCCAGCTTTGGTTTATGCTACTCGTCACCAAGAGGATAGAGATGCCCCAAATGTGATTACCGATACGTTCTTTATCCATGAGGTACCTTTTATTGCACTGATAGACATTGGGCCTACACATTCGTACATTGCATGCACTATGACTGAGACTTTGGGTGACATGTTTGAAATTACTATAAGTGAGGTTACTGTGTTGAGTCCTCTAGGGTAGTCTGTGAAAGTGAACAAGCTATTTAGGGATGTGCCTTTAGTGGTTCAAGGGGTTACCCTTGTAGTGGATTTGATCGAATTGCCTTTTGGCGAATTCGATTTAATCTTAAGGATGGATTGGCTGGTGAAACATCGGGAAAGTTTGGGTTGTGCTGCACAACACATGATACTGAAAACTGCAGAGGATGAGGAGGTGGTGGTGATTGGGGAGTGTCGGGATTATTTGTCGAATGTGATTTCCGCATTAAGGGCCGTGAAATTGGTTCGTAAAGGTTGTAAGGTGTATTGATAAACCGTAAAGTATACATATTTTTACCTCATGATTAGCCTAAATTCTGGATGAATTATCATTGAATTTGTGGAAATTGGTGCTCCTAATCCTTTTATTTCATGTTTTATACTTAGGTGAGCATAAGGAAGAGAAAAGAGCAAGGAACAGGCCTAAAACGGGAAAATTAGGCCCAGTTCAATAATCAACATGGCTTAGAGGTCCACCACACGACCGTGTCACACGATCGTACCACTTTAATAGGCTCGAGCACGGCTTGGTAGTCGATCCACATGGGCGTGGCACACGGGCGTGTCCCTGTCGTGAGAAAGTACAATTTCACTCGGAAAAGGCTGCTTAGGGGCTAAGAAAGCCATTCTAAACTTTATATAAAGACCCTAAGAGGTAATTTCAAGGACACACATTATTTTTCTCGCCAAGATAGGGAGTTAAAGGTAGGGAATTACTCGAAGGGAAGCCAATTTATCCATCTCAGGAGCCAGGATCTACATCAAGACAGAGGATCTCCCTTCAATCCTTTCAGGAGTTTTGGGTTTTCTTATGTTTTGCTATTTTATTTCTTCTGAGATATTTTCTTTTATAATCATGAACTAAAACCCCAATTATCTAAGGGGGATGAAACCTAAGACAGATCTTGTTAATATTATCTGAACTGTGTGATAAATATTTGATTTGTTCTTAATTGTGTTTTTAACTCTTAAATTGATATTTCTGGGATCTTGATTTAAGTCAAATGTGCTTATGTAAAGGAGCAAAAGTCCCTACATAGGAGTAGATCCAACACAATTAAGCGGAGTTGATCACAATCCTAGACATAGGACGACGCAAATCTACCAAATTAGAGTCAAATCTAATATGGGGAGCCATAGATCGAGTTAATGCAAGACCAGGGGTTTTAACTAGAAAGAGATTTCAGTTAATCAACCTAGGACTAGTTATTCTTATCCTCAACGAAGGTATTAACATAATTTAGGGATCTCTACAGATAAAATCAAATGAAGAAATCATCTGGTTCAGAGTTAGATAACAAGTGAAGTCTAGGTGGATTCTTCCTTAGGTATTGCCTTAATCAATCAGTTTTCCCAGAAGCAACCTCTCTCTTTACTCCTTGCCGTTCTTTTCAGTTTAGTTTACATTGGTTAATTTAGAAACAAAAGCTCCATTTATTTTTAGGCTAGATAATAGGAAGAAAGTTATTACTAGTACTCATAGTTCCTTGGATTCGATATTCCGATCTTGCCACTAACTATACTACTATTCGATAGGTGCACTTGCCTTTCTATCGTGATATTAGTTAGTTTCCCAGTACGATCAAATTTTATTACTTTATCATCATCACTTGAGATCACGATCAAGTTTTTGGCACCGTTGCCGGGGAACTAAGATATTAGGAACACTCGATTTCTATTACTTTAGGCATTATTACTTTTATTTATTTTCAGTTTTTATTTTTTCTTTTATTTTTATTTACTGAAATTTTCTTCCCTTTCAGGTATCTCTAGTTTATGGCTAGAAGAAACCCAGGAGGACCACTACTTTTTGACGACGATCTAGAAGCTATAGTTCGCAGAAATTACCGAGAGATAAGAAAAAGCTTGCAATATTCAGAACAAGGACAAGAAGAAGAGCCAGAACCCACTGAAGAGATGGAAGCCAATCAGGATAATCAACTACCTCCTGTAGTAGCCGCAAATCCTGTTGATCAAAATCTTGCTCCGCATACTATGTATGATTATGCTAAACCTTATTTAGCAGGCACTGAATCTAGCATTGTTAGGCCTACTACTGCTGCAAATAATTTTGAATTGAAACCTAACATTATTCAGATGATACAACAGTTTGTTCAGTTTGATGGTTTACAGGATGAGGATCCTAATTCTCATTTAGCCAATTTCTTGGAATTCTGCGATACATTCAAAATAAATGGTGTTTCTGATGATGTCATTCGTCTTAGGCTATTCCCATTCTCCTTGAGAAACAAAGCCAAACAATGGTTGAACTCTCTACCACGAGGGTCTATCGCTACATGGGAACAAATGACTGAGAAGTTTTTACTTAAGTATTTTCCTCCGGCTAAAATAGCTAAGTTAAGGAATGATATTTCTTCTTTTGTGCAGATGGATTTAGAAACACTCTACGACGTATGGGAGAGATACAAAGATCTCTTGAGAAGGTGCCCTTACCATGGGTTACCTCTTGGCTACAAGTTCAAACTTTCCACAACAGTTTGAATCCCTTAACAAGGCAAATGATCGATGTAGCCACCGGTGGATCAATCAACAACAAAACACCCAAAGCAGCTTATGAGTTTATAGAAAAGATGTCACTGAATAACTATCAATGGTAAGTCATGAGAACAAAGCCACAGAAAGCTGCAGGAGTTTTTAATATTGATGCAATCACTATGCTTTCTAATCAAGTAGAACTTCTTAATAAAAAGATTGACAACTTTGTTGGTTCTACACAAGTACACCCAGTGATGCAGTGTGACTAGATTCAAGGAAACATGTATAATCCCGATTACTCCTCCTATGGACATGGCATGGAAACCGAGCAAGCCAACTATATGGGTAATAATTCTAGACCTCAAAATAACCCTTATAATAACACTTACAATACACGTTGGAGGAACCACCTCAATTTTTCATGGGGAGGACAAGGAAATCAAATACAACCACCTTCGCTGGGATTTCAACAACCACCATTCCAACAAGAGAAAAAGTCTATCCTTGAGGAGATGCTCACAAAATTCATCACCGTATCATAAACTCGTTTCTAAAATACCGACACAGCATTGAAAAACTAGCAAGAATCCATCCAAGGGCTTGAAACTCAAATAGGTCAACTAGCTAAGCTAATTTCTAAATGACCACAAGGTGGGTTACCAAGCAATACTGAGACTAACCCTAAGGAGCAACTTAATGCCGTGGGTACAATAGATGGGGTAGGGTTAGCCAAAACCAACCCAGAATCAGGTAAGAAGACTGTGGTAAGTAAAGGAAAAGACAAGGTAAGTAACAAAGAACCAGTCATCAAAGAATATAAACCTCAAGTCCCATATCCTAATGCGTTAACGAAAGACCGCACAGATGAGAAATTCGGTAAGTTTCTTAAACTTTTAAAGAAACTACATATTAACTTACCATTTATTGAAGCTCTGTTGTAGATGCCAACACCATTAAGTTCTTAAGAGAGCTACTAACGAATAAACGAAAGCTAGATGGGACATCCCATATAAAACTAAATCCAGTGTGCTCAGCTATTCTATAGAATAAGCTGCCCAACAAACTGAAAGATCCAGGGAGTTTTACAATCCCTTATAAACTATTTAAACAACTAGGTCTTGGAAAACCTGAACAAGCTAAGATGAGCATCTAATTGGCTGATAAGACCATTAGATTTCCAAAGGGAATAATTGAAGATGTGCTTGTCAAAATTGATAAATTTATATTCCCAGTTGACTTTGTTGTTTTAGACATTGATGAGGATAGCAATGTACCCTTAATTCTAGGGCGACCCTTTTTAACAACTGCCAGAACCATAATTGATGTAGGAATAGGTAAGCTTACACTACGTGTAAGTGTTGACAAAGTTATTTTACAAGCTTGAAACTCAATTAAGACTGTTGATGACAAGAATATAGTTACAAGTCCTTGTAAAAACACTAATCTCACCGCCCAACCTTCTGTGCAAGATACACTCCACATAAGGGCGACCCAACCACAAACAAGTCCATCTAAGGGAAACGTGCATGAAAAATGAATGCTTCAGATTGAGGAACTAGATGAGTGGCTGAACTATCAACAAGAAAGGCCCAAAATACTTCACACCAACCCAGAGCATCACCAAAATGACCCTCAGGTAAAAACGAATCAAATTAAGGTAGGGGATAAGGTAATCTTAGGGGAAGACGATCCTCGAATCTTAAATTCAAAAGAACATACAAGTGATATACCTTACTTCACGGTAATAAAAATCTTTCCCTATGGTACAGTCAAGATAAAACATGAGTCACTCGGCACTTTCAAGGTAAATCACACTCGAGTCAAATCTTATGTTGATGATGAAATTGAAAGCAGGATAGAAGAGTTTTCACACTTGAAGCCACTGTGACCAAACAAGCTTGAGAAAAGTCGAGCTTAGACTATAAACAAGCGCTTCTCAGGAGGCAACTCGAGCACTGACTTAGTAAATTCTTTTATTTAGGCTCTCTAATACATCAACTAACCCTTTGAATGTAGATTCTTTGAGCCACACGGCCATGGCAACGGGCGTGCCTAAGGCCGTGTGGACACCACGAGCAAAGACACAGCCGTGCGAAATGGCCATGTATGAGCAGGGTAAGATCTCCCTACACACGAGCTTCGACAACTTGCCACGACCGTGCGATGTGGCTGTGGCCAAACCTATTAATTCAACACGGGTGTGCGACACGCCCGTGCCTTAAGACTGTGGTCAAACCTGCCATTTCATACATGGGCGTGTGACCTCCGACATGGCCATGGAAGTAGGAAACATCGAAGGACACAGCCGTGCGACACGACCATGTGCCTCAACACGCCCTAGTAACACAGGCGTGTGTCACGAATTTGGCGCGCCAAAATCCCCAAATTTCGAACCACACGGGCGGGTGCCATGCCCGTGTGACCCAAAATCCTATATAAACCTCCACTATTCATCTTCTTCTTCACCAAAACCCTAAAATTTCCTCCACGCAAAACCCATACCAGCCCTCTTTAGCATCGCCGTCGGCCTCAACAACATCACCACGCCTATGTAAGCTTCACAATGACCGTGCTCCACTCCTAACCATTCATTCGATTCCCCTTTTTTCTTACTCTTTCTCTTAGTTTCTAATGTCTTTTATCTATTTTTATGTTAATAGTTTCATTTATTTCGTTATTTGCATGATTTTCATTCATTTAGCATGATTAATCTAGAAACTTTATTATGCCACTTTGAATCATTCTTTGGCTGCAATTTTTACCTATCACATGCAATAGGCTTTAGGCATACATCCATTGTAAAAACCCACAAAAACAAGCCATTGCTTTCTTGCTAGAAGTTCTATGCTTAGGATGAATCAAATATGGTATTTAGATTAGTAAAATTGACCCTTGTTTAGTAAGTTCTAATTAGCATGAACTTGTCATATTGTTTAAAGAACTTACGAATATTTTTAGGACTAATGCATACCTTTTTCTGTTTTGTTCTCTCTGTAGGAATCATGTTATCGTCACACGGAAAGAAAGCTGCCATCCCTACTTCAAAAGAGTGAAAGGGTCCCAGTGGTTCCTGTTCTAGACCCTTCGCTGAAATTCGACACTGCTTTCTCCAATTTCCGTAGAACTCCCAAGAAGAACTGTTTCAAATACTACGGGCGAGACCTCTCGGAGTAGGGAGATGCATTGATTGGGCCGCACTAGAGTAGGTCCAACTAGCAGATGAGATTCGGGCCTTGTTGACAACAGACCCATGGGACCAGTTTTTCCAAATAGTGGAGCTCAGATACCTCGAGCTCACCCTCGAGTTCTGCTCCACATTCCATCTCCAAACGGTGATGAACCAACACGACGATCCAGGAACGATACAATTCCGTCTAGGAGGCCTCGCTCGTCAACTCAGTGTATAGGAGTTCGGTACAGCACTAAGCCTGTACAACGAGTAGTTTTTAGAGCAGGTGGACCTTTCTAAGCTCTATCGACACATCCACTTCTCATATTCAAAGTGTTGGCAAGCTTTGGTCCCAACCTCGGCCACATACGACCCGAGCCACTCCAAGGCGACAGCTCTCGCCCCATCTCGGAGGTACCTTCATGCCATACTCACACATACACTGATGGGTAGGCGAGAGAGCACTAGTGTCGTCAACACACACGACGCTTATTTCTTGTGGAGCATGTCGCACGGGCATCTACTCGATCCTGCATACTTCATCACCCATGCCATCCAGCACCAGACAGAGCAACACCGTAGGGGCGTAATCTCTATGGGCCCATACATCACGCGATTGGCCTGCTACTTCGGCATACTCAATACTGTGGCCCAAACATCCTCTTACACCCTCGTTGGCCAGATGTCCCCACAGGGCATCCAAACTATGTTGCATATGAGGATGATTCAACGCCGACCTGGACCGATCCTCCACAATACTGTCTATTCTGAGATGCCAAGTAGGAGAACCCCGAGGACATTACTAATGATATCCCACCAACGGAGGAGCCATCGACCGAGCCACCACCCACTCGCTGCTTAGTTCATGCAGCAGCTTCAGGCTATGTCACTTCTGAGCAATTCACCCAATTTCAGTAACAATGTTTTCAGCGCTTTGATCACATTGATGCAACCTTAGCTCAGATTTGTCAGCATCTTCACCTCGCACCACCATCCCCACCTCGCAGACCATCTGAGGACTAGAACTTTCTATTCCTCTTATCTTCTTTTTATTTGCTTTCTTGATCTTTATTTTTACCTTCTCTCGCATTTTATGTTTCTTTAGAATTTTTAAATTTTTCTTTATCTCTATTTTGATCTTTATGTTTGTTGAATATTTTAGTTTAGATTTCCATTTTATTTTCATATTGGCTACCCCCTAACGAGAAAATTATGCTTAACTCAAATTCCCTAAAATTGATAAATGCTTTTGCAATTCCAAATGACCTTTACAGTTCAAATTCATCTGTAATGGAAAAACCCTGCCACAATTGTCGGCTCTTACAATTCCAATATCTATCTCTACGAAATCATCCAAATGTTTAGGGAGTTTCACCTCTCTCCCTATCTTATGATCTTATGCTTCTATTGCTACTAATGGTATCTTTGTACATTGAGGGCAATGTACATCTTAAGTGTGGGGGGAACTCATTTTCACTCTTTACATTAGTCTCAATCTCCTATTAGAAATTAATTCTGATTGATTTTTCTTGATATGTTGAGAATTAAGACATAGTTACTCATGCTTTGATTATTCAAACTTTAAGACATTAGGGAATCAAGCATGATAAGTTGAAATTTTTGAGAATTTAAATTTTTTCTAGGTTACTTTCCCTAATTTTAACTGTTATCTTGAGATTTGAAATTCGCAGGATTGACATCAAAAGCCATAATTCTGGTGAGATTTTTGAGCCTTTTGAGCATACATTCTTTCGTGCTCACTTTTATTGTTGCTTTGAGTGAGTCAATACTGATTTGTTATTCTAGAACTTGCTTCGATTATACATGTTGAGACCACGTCATTGATTTCATATACCAAAATGATAAAGGCACTTAGGATTTAACCCACTTACTCCATAAAAGCCTACCTCTATAAATTAAACCCTAGTGAACCCCATTGAGCCTAACAACCCATTTTTTGACTTACCTTTAATATTAACCTATAACCCATTTTTTGTTTAATTCCATTCAATTATTTTGACCCCTATTTTTGTCGAGATTTGAGTTGAATAATTGTCTAGTTTTATTCTCTTTTTTAGTTTGTAAATTTTATAAATATTCAATTTATCATTATTTGATTTGTTCTAAAAAAAAGGTATACACAGTTTATTTAGTTGTAATTCATATTTCAGTTATAATTCAATATTTTTGCATATTTCTACAAGCTTCTGAATCCAAAACGATGTCATCGAAAAAGCTTAGCTCTAGGAATATGTTCTAGTGATAGAGATTTTTCTAGCTAGATGATTTTTCAGTTCAATCTCGATTCTAACCTTCTTTTTCAGCTTGTGACAACACCCCTAACCAAAGCCCCATTACAACCATTGAAAGACCTTTTGATCGATGTGTCATATCAATCTATAGTGGTGGAGATTTGATTTTCTTGCAAGCTTATGGTAATAACTTTTCAGGTTGACTAAAGAGTGCTTAATTTTTGAACCCTAAACACTTTGAGTGGATAGAGTGAATCTTTAGTGAGGATGTCAACTCTTGTTGATTTTGATTGAGAGGTAATTACTTAGGAGAAGGGAGAAAACCTATGTTTCTGTGATAAAATTCTCAACTTAGAGTGTTTGAGACTTTAATGTTCTTCTGGTTGAATTTTCATTGTACGATTACTTGTGGATTAGTTTGAAACATTATTGATAAGGATTATAAGTTAAGAAGAATGATTCTTAACTGTGAGTTCAGATTTTGCTTGAGGACAAGCAAAGGCTTAAGTGTGGGGGTATTTGATAAACCATAAATTATACATATTTTTACCTCATGGTTAGCCTAAATTCTGGATAAATTATCATTGAATTTGTGGAAATTGGTGCTCCTAATCCTTTTATTTCATGTTTTATACTTAGGTGAGCATAAGGAAGAGAAAAGAGTAAGGAACGGGCCGAAAACGGGCAAATTAGGCCTAGTTCAATAATCAACATGGCCTGGAGGTCTGCCACACGGCTGTGTCACATGGCCGTGCCATTTTAACAGGCTCGAGCATGGCCTGGCAGTCGATCCACACCGGCATGGCACACAGGCGTGTCCCTGTCGTGAGGAAGTACAATTTCACTCGGAAAAGGCTACTTAGGGGCTAAGAAAGCTATTCTAAACTCTATATAAAGACCCTAAGAGGCAACTTCAAGGACACACATTATTTTTCCCACCAAGACGGGGAGTTAAAGGCAGGGAATTACTCGAAGGGAAGCCGATTGATCCATGTCAGAAGCCAGGATCCACATTAAGATAGAGGATCTCTTTTCAATCCTTTTAAGAGTTTTGGGTTTTCTTATGTTTTGCTATTTTATTTCTTCTGAGATATTTTCTTTTATAATCATGAACTAAAACCCCAATTATCTAAGGGGGATGAAACCTGAGACAAATCTTGTTATTTTTATCTAAACTGTGTGATAAATATTTGATTTGTTCTTAATTGTGTTTTTAACTCTTAAATTAATATTTATGGGATATTGTTTTAAGTCGAATGTGCTTATATAGAGGAGCAAAAGTCCCTACATAGGAGTAAATCCAACATAATTAAGCGGAGTTGATCACAATCCTAGACATAGGACGATGAAAATCTGTCGGATTAGAGTCAAATCTAATATAGGGAGCCATAGATCGAGTTAATGCAAGACTAGGGGTTTTAACTAGAAAGAGATTTCAGTTAATCAACCTAGGACTAGTTGTTATTATCCTCGACGGAGGTATTAACATAATTTAGGGATCTCTACAGATCAAATCAAATAAAGAAATCATCTGGTTCAGAGTTAGATAACAAGTGAAGTCTAGGTGGATTCTTCCTTATGTATTGCTTTAATCAATAGTTTTCCTAAAAGCAACCTCTCTCTTTACTCCTTGCCATTCTTTTTAGTTTAGTTTAGATTAGTTAATTTAGAAACAAAACCTCCCTTTATTTTTAGGCTAGATAATAGGAAGAAAATTATTACTAGTACTTATAGTTCCTTGGATTCGATATTCCAATCTTGCCACAACTATACTACTATTCGATAGGTGCACTTGCATTTCTATCGTGATATTAGTTAGTTTCCAGGTACGATCAGATTTTATTACTTTATCATCTTCACTCGAGACCACGACCATGTATATAGCCTACATTAGTAATCCGGCATCTAAGGGTCCTTCGGCCAAGGATTTGAGAATAGTCAAAGGTTTTCCTAATGTCTTTACCGGTGAGCTACCTGGGTTACCTCCAAACTTTGAAGTTGAATTTGGAATCGAGCTTTTGCCGGGTACAGCTTCGGTGTCCATCGCCCCTTATAGAATGGCACTAAAGGAGCTGATGGAACTTAAAGCTCAAATTCAGGAGTTACTAGATCGATGATTCATTTGACCTAGTGTGTCTTCTCCATGAGAATCACCAGTGTTATTTGTGAAAAAGAAGGATGAGTCCATGCGAATGTGCATCGACTATCGGTAATTGACTAAATTGACCATCAAGAATAAGTACCCCTTGTCGAGAATAGATGATCTTTTCGATCAGCTATGAGGAGCGTCAGTTTTCTCGAAAATTGATCTCCATTAAGGATACCATCAACTAAAGGTTAAGGAGGTAGATGTCTACAAGACAGCATTTAGGACTCATTATGCACACTACGAGTTCCTTGTGATGCTGTTCGGGCTAATGAATGCACCAACCGCCTTTATGTATTTGATGAATCGAGTGTTCTAACCTTATCTAGATCGGTTAGTAGTGGTATTTATAGATGATATTCTAGTGTATTCGAGAAACAAAGATGAACATGATGCACATTTCCCAGTTGTTTTGTAGATTCTGAGGGAAAAGCAACTATACGCCAAATTCAGCAAGCGCGAGTTCTAGTTGAGGGATGTTACTTTTCTGGGTCATGTGGTTTCAGCTGAGGGGATTAAGATTGATCCTCGAAAAATTGAAGTTGTTCTGGATTGGAAACCACCTAAGACTGTGCCTGAGATTTGAAGTTTTCTAGGTCTGGTAAGGTACTATAGACGGTTTGTCGAGAGGTTTTCATTGATTGCTGCACTTCTAACTAAGTTACTACGTAAGGGAGTATCATTTAACTGGACTGATAAGTAAAAAGAGATTTTTGAAAAACTCAAGAAAGCTTTGACTGAGGCTCCTGTCTTGATTCAACCAGAGCTTGGGAAAGAATCTACTGTCTACACTAATGCATCACACATGGATTTGGGTTGTGTATTGATGCAGAAAGGTAAGGTGGTTGCATATGCATCTCGTCAGCTTAAGACTTACGAGGCAAACTACCCAACCCATGACTTGGAGTTAGCTGCGATGGTATTCGCACTAAAAACTTGGAGACATTACCTATATGGTGAGAAGTGCAAAATTTACACGAATCATAAAAGTCTCAAATACCTCCTTACTCAGAAGGAGTTGAACCTTGAGCAGCGTAGGTGGATTGAGCTGCTTAAAGATTATGACTACACGATTGAAGATCACCCTGGCAAAGCGAATGTGGTAGCCGACACACTAAGCCATAGAGCTATATCTGATCTAAGGGCGATGTTCACCCGCCTAAGTTTGTTTGAGGATGGTAGATTGTTGGCCGAGCTATAAGTTGACTAATTGTGGATTGAGCAGATTAAAGGTAAATAGTTGGTTGATGAGTCACTGGGTCCTAGGTTTCGATAGATTGAAAGTGGGGAAACTTCAGATTTTAGATTGAATAAGGAGGGGCATTGTGTTTCCATGGGAGAGTTTGTGTACCATGGGATACTAATTTAAGGTAGTCTATACTACGTGCGGCACATAGTAGTCCTTATACTATGCATCCTGGTGGAAACAAGATGTACCGAGACCTTCGTGAGTTATACTGGTGGCTAGGACTTAAGCGGGAGGTGACTAAATTTTTAAGTAGGTGCTTGACCTGTTAGCAAGTCAAGGCTGAGCATCAGCTACCCTCAGGGTTATTACAGCCAGCTAAGATTCCACTTTGGAAGTGGGAGAGGGTAACTATGGATTCTGTTAGTAGGCTGCCCTTGACGCCTACAAAGAAGGATTCGGTATGGGTCATCGTAGATCGGTTAACCAAGTCTTCCCATTTTATACCAACCCGTACTGATTACTCATTACAAAAGTTGGGTAAGTTATATGTGGCTAAAATTTTAAGACTGCATGGGGTATCAGTTTTCATAATATTTGACAGAGATCCTCGTTTCACGTCTCGATTTTGGAAGAAGTTACACGAGGCACTGGGTACAAGGTTGGACTTCAGTACTGTGTTCCATCCTCAGACAAACGGTCAGTCAGAGAGGGTGATTCAGATACAGGAGGATATGTTAAGGGGTTGTGTAGTTAAGTTTCGAGGTAGTTGGGAAGGCTATTTACCGTTAGCCGAGTTTGCGTACAATAATAGCTACCAGTTGAGCACTCAGATGGCACCGTATCAGGCGTTATATGGCTATAGGTGTCATACTCCTTCATGTTGGACTGAACTGGATGAGCAATGTGTTTTGGGCCCGGAGATAGTTTTTGATACCGAAGACAAGGTTAAGTTAATACGGGATCACTTGAAGGTGACATCAGATAGACAGAAGTCATATGCGGACTTGAAACGTAAAGAGATCGAGTATTCTATGGGAGATTACGATTTTCTAAAAGTTTCACCATGGAAGAAAATACTGAGACTTGGGCGGAAGGGCAAGCTAAGCCCTAGATTTATTGGGCCTTACCGAGTACTGAAACGTGTGGACTGGTTGCCTATAAACTTGAGTTGCCTTCAGAGTTGGATCGGATTCACGATGTGTTCCATATTTCAATGCTAAGGCGTTATCACTTCGATCCCATGCATGTTGTCTCGACCGAGAAGATCAATGTTAGGTCAGATCCTACTTTCAATGAGAAACCAGTGCAGATATTGGACCGTATGGTAAAAGTACTGAGGAAGAAATCTATTTCGTTGGTTAAAGTACTTTGGTGTAACCACAGCTCCGAGGAGGCCACGTGGGAACTCGAAGAGGCGATGTGGCAGTAATACCCTCATCTTCTTTGATTAGGTAAATTTCGGGGCCGAAATTTCTTTTAGGGGGTAAAGTTGTAACGCCCCAAAAATAGATGCTTTTGATTTTGCATGTTGAGACATAAATCCATGTTTGCTTTAGTGGTTGAGTGATTTAGAGGTGTTTGGGAGTCTCTGTGAAGTCCTGGGTTCAAGCCTTGACTTTTGAAAAATTTTTGCTTTTAACACTTCAGGGAAACCTAACTCCAGTTTGTAAGCTTTTTAAATTATGGTGACTGGAACATGACACAAAACGAGCCTGTGGCCCAGTAGTAGGTGGCGTGCTCTCCTTCAAAGGGGGACTGGGTTCGAGTCACTCTATGCACAAAAGGAGTACTTATTTTCCTCCTTTGCTGTGTGAGTAGTGGAGTTTGAATCGAACACTGCTGAAGAGGTTGGAGTTTGAATTAGTCTTGACAGGTTGGAGGAGATATTTTAGGAAGGATGTTGGGAGAAAATCAAGGAGGAATTTGAATTGTGAAATGCTAGTGTCGAATTTGGACTCTAGCTACTCATGAATTTTGGTTAGGGAGCAGTTGGGGTCATTTTCAGTTTTGGGGTGTTTGAGCACTGCGTTTTTGGGATTTTTCTCTCTGCATCAGTTTGTCAAGCACATTTTGTTACCCTTTTTCTTTTGTGCCAAATTCTAATTAAGGACTGGGGGAGTACTTTTCGGTTTTGTTTGCTTTCGACATTGTGTTCTCTTCGAACCCACTGTCTATCGATTCTTTTCTCTACTTTATTTTTCCCAAATATCAAGTCTTTTTATGTTAACACTCTTCTCTTTCTTTTAATTTTCATTGAGCAGTCTTTCTAGCGTGGCTAAAACTAAATATCTCCTCCTCTTCTTCAAGAGTTTGCTCTTGGCCGATCATTCCCATATTTCTCTTCTCCTTCTTTCAAAAATTGTTTTATGTTCCATTCCTTTCTTTTTGGTTCTGTGGCCGAATACACTATTGGCCCTTTTAGGTGTTTTTATTTTCTCATCTCCTCTTCTTGCTGTTATAGAATATCCTTCTCCTGCTTTCGGTTGCTCTTTTGAAAGGGAAAAGTTGGTGTTGGTTGCTTCTGTTCATAGTAAGCTACCTTCGGTTAGTAAGTCCCTGTTTTGACTTCTGCACTTTTGGCTTTTTTTTCTTTTCTCTTATTGATTCGTATCCTTTCTCTCTTATTTATGGTGTTCTTTAAATTCTAGAACTTGCAAGGAGTAAAGGGGATCTTAAGTGATACAGTTGTGTTCGAGATCTTTCTCTCGTTCAACCGAATATCTAGGGTAAGTAAGTTTGCATTTTCCTAGTTTGGCCGAATGTTTCCTTGGGGAGGGGTTTCGTGTGCTTTCTTTAATTTAGCACGGGATTAACCTCTGTTCTAGATGATTGTAAATGATACTTTACCCTTGTAGTGTAGATAATCGACAAGGATACGAGATCAAATCTTAGCCAGCGATCTAAGGGGGATTGAGTCGTATTTCATACAATCAAGGTTAGTGGTGTTAGCCGATTTAAGATTTAGTACTTATGATCACTAACGATTCAAAGGCTTACTGGTTGCTTGGAATGAATGTATGGTTTGGATACACATGGATCTTAGCACATTTAGTATCAGGTGTGTACTCACACTGTTGTAAATCGTAAAATGGCGAAAAGTCAAAAAGTTGAAAAGCCGAAGAGTACGACAACAGTTTCCACATGGGCACACGAACGCACGTATGGAAAATTCGATATGATGGTAGAGGCCACCATGAGCAACCTCATGGGCTTAAGCCGTTTTTGGGCCCAAATGGGTTGTGCAGGCCCAATGGGCTTGTGGGCCCCACACGGGTAGTTATCACAGACATTCAAAAAAATTGGACCTAGCTGTGTTGTTCACATGGTTAAGGCCAATTTTGGGCTTAGCAGGCCACACGAGCATGTGGACCCCACTTAGGCCACATAATGGGCTTTGGGCCCAATTGTACTCTTTGGTTGCTCAAGGTTGCACGGGTTGCACGAGACGACTATGGACCTACTGATGTGTGGGTAAGCGTACCTAGACCCCAAACTGAGAAATGACCATTATGCCCCTGTAAGGCAAAATGTCCATAATGCCCCTATGTGATATGTGACTGAATATATATGCCATCTGATATTTATGTTTTGTATTCATGTGTGATATTATGTTGCATGGGGATGGGATCTTATAATTGGAGGGAGTGATTGATCTGTTAGGGTCGCACGGGTCACATGAGACGACGGTGGACCTACCGATGGCTTAAAGCCACTTATACGAATGGCAGCTTTGCTGCGATATTGTTAGCGCCACAACCGGTGCTAACATTGGGAGTGTAGGGATGGGTGGGTCAATTTAAACCCCACAAGAGTGTAAGGTTGGACATGAGATGGAGTGCAAGGTTGGTTGGGGTTATATGCATCATATATTCCAATTTCTGATATTGTGATAGGCTAAGGCCCAACCGAGGTTGTTATGGGCTAAGGCCCAATTAACACCGCTACTGTAATGGGCTTAGGCCCAGACTGATGTGTTACATGTTATTTGTTTGTTGGGGTAGTATACACTGAGTTTTCGTAAACTCACCCCTCTGTTTAATTGTGCAGGTAATCCCTAATGATAGATAGTTCGACGCATCGGAGGACTTAGAGGTGGCCATACTATGGACATTAAATTTTTAGTACTTTATCTTATTTTAATTACATTTTTTTCCTCTATTTGGGTTTTCGTTGTAATAAGGCATTTCTCTAGCTTTTATTTTAATTTTGGGTTTTCTTTCGCTTTGGTTTCTTAACATCTAGTTTTAGGTCTCGAGTTTTAAACAGAAATCGACGTTTTACAAGACAAATGCAAGTACGCAAAAGTTTTCACAAAAAAGCTTCCGCTGTAAATGAATGTTGAAAGTTTTATATAACGTATTAAAGGAAAGAAGTTTTCGTTAATGACATAAGGTTTTTAGTCAACCCTTAATATATACATAGGGGCTAAACTGGGCTTTGATTTTTGATGACTTTTCATTTTAAAAGCTAATAAATCAACAAATGATACATGTTTTAAAAGTGAAAACCTATTTTGAAGTTACTATTTTATAGCAATTTGACCAAAGGATTTTGAGATTTTCGATAACATCGAATTTTATGATTCACCTCTCAATCTGTCGCCGCCAGATTCGGCCATAACATCTGGGCTGGGTTTGGGGTGTTACACACCCAAATTAGCATTGCCCATGTGGCCCACACAGCCTGGCCCAAAAGTTAGACGCCCGAGTGTCCTGGCTGTGTAAGCCCACATGCCTAACTTGGCCTGGATCGTGTGGCCCAAACGGCCACACTCGAGTAACAACAAGGTTGTCTGCTGCGCACAGCCTTGCCTTCATCGACCACATGATCGAGTCTCGCCACGGCAATCCACACCGGCAAAGTTTCGAACACAGAACCTCTAACACACTAACTCCCTTACACTCTAACCAGCAAGCTCATTCTAATATAAATTTACAAGTAATTTAATATAAGCCCACTGAACAAGGGTAAGGCTTAGACCCAAAAATAACCAAATTTTACTAAAGGCAGGGCTTGAACTTGGCACGTCTCTCACACTCCCAGAACACTTAGCCACTGAAGCAGATAGATATTTGTGTCAAATTTTACCGAAACAAAAATAAGTAAGTCAGGGCATTACATTAATAGTGTTCCATTGCCATTATCGGGAGGTGTGGCTAACTTGCATGTTTAAGTCTTAGATTAAATCTAAAATTTAAGCTTGGTAAGATATTCATTGCAAGTTAATGTATCGACAATCACCTATCCTTTTTATACCTTGTGAGCACTGAGTATTTTGTTGAATATTCACATTGGGGATCCCAGTTTATCATTATCATATTTTATCTTATTGTTTTCAAGTTATTGCTTCAACAATTGCACTAAGATTTTATCTCGTTCCTATCTATTTATTGCACTGACATTGATAGACAAAAGACAACCATCCTTGTGGGATCGGTATCCGATAGACTCATATATGTCTATTATACTTGCATCGATAGTGTACGCTTGCACATTATTGCTGTAACTTTAAACAACCGATCACAGATTAACGTAGAAATAAATTTAAGTCGAGAGTTCAAAGGTAAGGGTTAAGTCAAAATAAACAGAGAAACTTCAAAAAGGAATACTCGAACCCCCGATCTCAAACAAATAAACAGAGCATTTAACCACAAATACAAAGACTTAATTATTGACGTAATATGCCAAAAAATGTTCAGACTTTGGGGCGTTACATCATGTCTCTATAAAATAGGTAAGGCTTATATTTGATGGTCGATATTAACAAGTGTTGTACTAAGAGACAGAATTTACTGGCATTTCTTCAAATTTGATTTTAGAAAGAGAAATGTTATCAAATGACATCTGGATAGGAAATTGTACATGTCAATAAATATGATCGAAAAATTGTGTCCGTCAATAATGTTAAACAACTGTCGATGCCTCAAAAAGGCAAACGCCCAGGTCAGAACAATAACGCTGGAGTTACGGAGTGGGATCGAAAACACAGTTGTTGGATCTAAAGCTACAGCGCTTGATATTATTCCTGGTATGTTCTATCCCTTTGATATTATTTATTGTATATGTATTGATTAACACTGGATCAACTTACTCATAGATTTGCATTGCATTAGTAACGGATAAGGATCTACCTCCTAAGTCAACTGCGTTTGATTGTCTGTTGAAAATCTATGACTGTGATTTTCTTATTGATCTAATGTTGCTACCATTTCATGAATTTGATATTATTCTGGGAATAGAGTGGCTAAAGTTATATGATGCTGTAGTAAACTGTAGACTGAAATGAATTGATTTGAAATGTTAGACTGGTTAAATGAATATAGTTGAGTCGAGTAAATCAAATAGTGCAACCAGAGTTCTTTTAGTTATCTCTATATAGAAAACGATATGAAAAGATTGTAAAACATTTCTAGTATATATATATATATATATTTACTTGATACTCAAGAATTGGGATTGAATATTGATTATGTACTGATTGTTAGTGAGTTTCTTGATGTGTTTCTGAAGAATTACTAAGATTTCTGCCTAAGTGTGACATTTTAATTTATGGTTGACTTGATGCTTAGAACTGCTCCAATAATTATCGTACTATCTTGATTAGAATAAACTAAGTTGAAAGAACTTGAAGCATAGTTGCAATAGTTATTAAACATAGGTTTTATCCGATTGAGTGTATCTTCTTAAAGTACATCTCTGATATTTTTGAAATGGAAAGACGGATCAATTAGATTGTGTTTTGATTACAGATAACTGAATAAATTTAGGAAAAAAAGAATAAATATTTTTATCTCGTATAGATGACCCGTTTGATCAGTTAAAAGGAATAACAGTGTTCTTAAAGATAAATGCATACCTGGTTATTATCAGTTTCTAGTTAAAGATTATGATATACTTAAAACTATTGTTCGAACTTGATGTGGCCAATAGGAATTCTGGTAATATAGTTTGGACTAAATAATGTCTTTGTTAATGTATGAATTTGATGAATCGGGTTTTTCAGCCTCATCTAGATATTTTTGTGGTTATTTATTAATGTTATATTGATTTATTCTAGAACAGAATTCGTGTACGCTCAACAAATGAGAATCGTGTAACAGACTTTGTACGAGAGACAATTTATGTGAAAGCTAGTAAATGTGAGTTGGACTCAGTGAGGTTGGTTTTCTTGATTATGTAAATTCGATAGATGGGCTTTATATAGATCTGAGTAAAATCTTTTCTATTATTATATGGAAAACTCTGGAAAATGTCTCTAGAAGTTCCTACACTAATCTATCCTGAATTTGGGAGAGAAGATGATGATTATATTAATGACTCGGTATTAACTGAATTAAAAACTAGATCGTTGTTTCTTTAACGAATCCAAGAATTGCAGGCTGACAAACTGAAGTAGTTAGCTAAATAGAGCAAATCCAGAGTGAGCTGTCTACAGGATTTACAATGGATACCGATGGTATGATGTATATCCATAACAGATTGTGTGTTCTAAATAATTCAGAGTTAAAACAAGACATTTTCTCTAAGGCTCATAGTAATACATATTTTATTCATCTTGATAAACTGAACACCAAGTACCGTCGGTGTAACGCCCCTAACCCGATCCAACACCGGATTAGAGTTACGGAGCATTACTGGAGTTACTGATTTATTTATCAAATATTTTATTTCATCTAACATTTATATTTCGAACCACTTAAAATTAGACATATTTTCCACCAAACATATTTATTTTTCTCGACATATTTTGTTTGGATTTATTATTCGTCTCAACATACTTAATTTCCTTGTATCAACATCTCAAAGGTAATCACATATTTACATGTCATGATACATGTCATTTTTCTTTCCATATTCCAGTCTCGTATTTGAGTCATCCGAACTTTTATAATAAATTTGGTCATCGTTTTCATTTATTCTATATTCTAATGCATTCAATTAATGATCTAGGAAAAATTACCATTTGGCCCCTAAACTTTTAATTAATGACGATTTTACTCTTAGGCTTAGAAAAATAAATTCTTGCAATTTAATCCTTATTTCCAACCATTATCATCATACATATTAATAACAGCCCATAAATTCTATAAAATATCAAAATTTTACATAATTTCAACACTTTTCAATTTAATCCTTAAAACATGTTTTTCCCCGATCTTGAACTAAATTAATAATTTCATTTAATTTTTCAATTTAAATAATGAAATAATCCATTTCATGCAATTTGGTCATTTCTAACATTTTTACAAAATTGCCCCTAAACTTTTACTTTATTCAATTTAGTCCCTAAGCCTAAAACATACAAATTGGCCATGCTAGCTGATTATTCATACATATTTTCCTCCTCCTCCACTCCATTCCACATCCTTAATTTATATAACATGCTTATAAGTAACATTATCAAAACTTTCACTATTTACTTATATGTATTTTCAAAACTGTCCATTTGAGTCATAGTCACTAAATTATTTATATATTGAGCTACAGAACTCCAAATTAAGATCCACTAATTTTTCCTGAAACTATACTCACATATCTTCTTATCATAATATTTTCAGAATTTTTGGTTAATCCAATTGGTACAGTTTATTCATTAAAATCTCCCCTATTTTACTGTTTGATAGTTCTGACCACTTTTTGGTAAAAATTAATTATCTCTTTGTACAAAATTCAAATGATGTTCTCGTTTGTTTCTTATAAAAATAGACTCATTAAAGAATCTAACCATATAAATTATGTCCCATAATAATTTTTATAAAATTTTTAATGATTTTTCCAAGTCAAAATAGAGGATCCCGAAATCATTCTAAACCAGTCTTACAAAAATATAAATATATCAGAATACAGAATTCATTTACTTGTTCTGTTTCTTTTATATGAAAATAGACTCAGCAAGCTTTAATTCCATATCTTACTCAACTTCTAATTCAGTTTCTACCATTTTTGGTGATTTTTCAAAGTTAGCTTACTACTGCTGTCTAAAACTGTTTTAGTGCAAGATATTAATTACTAAGTTTATAACACCCTTATTTCCTTTCTCTACAATATTTCCCATCACTTTTTCTTATTTCTCTTTATTACTATATCAAAAACATAGAACCATAAATAAGAAAACTCTACTTTAACACCATTTCCATGCTTTTTCAATAATATCAAACTTAAAAATATATTGAAATCTTGATATACTTACCTTGTCTCATTGATTTCAATCTTTAACTTGATTTTTCTCTCTCCTCCAGCTTCTATTTCTTGAATCCAACTTGATATTCTAACTCCTCATAGTCTCCTTAACATTTTTCTCTTTGGTAGCTATGGAAATTCTTTTGATTTCTAGGTGAAAATGGTGATTTTTTTTTCTCTCCTCTCTTCCTTTCCACACACACATATATATACTAAATAAAATAATAATAAATATCTTATTAAAATAATATTTATCTAATTAAATAATTATAAAATATCACCAACATCATCATTACTTTCTAGATTTCTCTCTCTTCCAATTGACCATTTTGCCCTTCGTGATCATTTAAAATTCCATCATTGAGTCATCACTTAATTTGGTAAAATTGCGATTTAGTCCCTCAAAATTCTTCACCTATTCAATTTGGTCCTAATTCATCCATTTTCCTTAGTTTCTAGATTATTCCACCCTTAAAATATTTGCACTATTGGTCCTTCAACTTTTCCATATTTACATTTTAACCCCTTTAATTTTGAGTATTTACTCTTGGGCAACAAAACTTTTCTCACTTTTACAATTTAGTCCTTTCTTGAATTAATTTGTCATAATATACTTCCCAATGACATAACTCAAATTTTCTCTCCTTGCCACTTTATTTCCTTATTTTACTATATCAAGGATACTACCTTACCGTAAAAATATTCGTGGTGTTACAGTTGGGATTACTGCAGCCTATCATGATTCTTTAGTAGAAATAGAAACGATTTATGATGAATTTTGTATCTGGATTGCCTGTATCATAGGGGAAGAAAGATTTGATCTGGGTTATTGTTGATAGATTGACAAGTCAGCTTATTATTTTCGGTCAAAACTGATTATTCACTCAAGAAAGTAGCTGAGTTATATGTATTAGAGATTGTCAGATTAAACAGAGTATCATTGTCTATTATTTTTCAACAATATCTGGGATCCACCTTGAGATTTTGGGGAAACTCTATAAGGCTTTGAGACAAATTTGATTAGTAAAACTGAGGGTAAATTTTGCATTATTTGAGATTTTCAGTAGATCATAATCTTTTATATTTTGTATTACATAAGCTACATGGGGAACTGAGGAATTGAAGAAGTCATAATACTAGATTGTCTTCTCAAGTAAAAATTTCGAGGACGAAATTTCCTAAGGGGGAGTTGTAACAACCTGTTTTCCAGTTATATGTATTAGAGATTGTCAGATTAAACAGAGTATCATTGTTTATTATTTCCGAACAAGATCTGGGATTCACCTCGAGATTTTGGGGGAACTCTATGAGGATTTGGGATAGATTTGATTGGTGAAACTGAGGGTAAATGTAACGCCCTAAAATTCTGGTCTTTCTTGAATTATTGTTCATCTAGTAAAATGTTTGAACTCTGGTATTTGGTTGTGAAATTCGTGTTTTGGGAATGTTATTGGGCCTATGGAAGGCTCAAGTATTGGTTAAAAACTCGGGAAAATTTTTAACTTTTTCACTAGGGAGATAGGGGACTTTTGGAAGTAGGGGTCTTAAATAAATTTGGCTAAAATGAAGCACAAGAGAGCTCCTGGTAAAATGGTTGTGTGACGCCACTTAGGAGCTACAAAAGTGGCACCTAAATGAATGGGAAGGCCAAGGTTCAAGTCCCAGGTTATGCAAGGAAGGCGTTATTTTTATGCAGGGAGCAGGCAGGAATTTGAAGCAGAATAAAACTCTGCTTGAGGAGTGTTTGAATCGGTCATGAGAGGATATTGTGGAGTGAATCAAGGAGCGGATTAAGGTGTTTTTGAATTTGAAGTAAGGTGGCCAGCCAAGAGGACTCTTAGTGGTGCATTTTCGACATTTTTGCATAGGAAGTGTTCGGCTATTAGGTGCTATTAGTGCCGTTTTCCTTTAAGTTCTTTTGGTGATGATTGTGCCAATTCTTTTTGCTTAGCTTCCATAATTCTTCTTTTTCTTCTTTTTGTGTTGGTAGCCGAAACCTATTATAATCCTCATTGCCGAACCTATCTTGACCAAATACCTCTGTGCCGATTTCCTCTTCTCACCATCACCCTTTCTTTTCCTTCTCATTCTCTTCCCCTCAAATCCTTTTTAGACAACTTTTGTCGCTGTTGCTATTCTTTCTCAAAAAGCCGAAAGCAAACACTTCATTGCCAAATCTCCTATTGATTGAAACCTCCTTTACAACTTGCCAATCTCTTCATAGCCGAATCTATTGGTTATACTCCCTTCTCCTCTCTTGTTCGTGATAGAAGCTATCGTAGATCGGGATTGTACGTTATCGAGAATTCTCCTCTAGCAGTTTAACGTGTTGGGGTAAGTATGTAGATTCTCTTTTTCTTTCAACAGTTATGCGTTAAGGCAAGAAGCCGAAATCCCTTAGGGGAGGCTAACGATTTGGTCTAAAGGCTTATTGGCTTATCTCTTTGGTTTATATGCGCTAGTGTGGACAAGAGACGTGCAGCAAAAGGGGCAGTTGTAGATTAACGCAGTTGGACATTGGGATCTAGTTCATAACCGATATAAAGGGTAAGATTTTAATAACTCAGGCCATGTAGGCCGATTATGGTAAGGGGTTTATAGCTCTTTGGTTATCGATTATTAGACTAAAAGTTAGCGTTCGATTGTAGGCTCTTCGTACGTGGATTTTGTCAACGTTTTAGCAGCTAACAGGTGTGTAACTAATCCCAACTTTTAGACTAAAGTGGTAAAAGCCGAAATGGCCATAAAGTGACCGACAACTGGTGGAAAGTGATTGAAAGTGCACTCGTGTAAAACTTAAGAGTAATCGTTTACTCCGTTAGGGCTAACCACGAATTTGGTGGTGAAAGAATTGCAAAAGGTGCAATTCTGAACGTTTTGGTAAGTTGGGCTTCGATGGGCCAAGGTGGGCCCAATGGGCTTCCGAGCCCAAATCGGTAAAATGACTGTTAAAGGCTTACTGGTAACATGGTTAATAATAATATGGTTAACTTGGTAATCTGAACCTTAAAAAAATTGGACTTAACGAGTTTAAGACTTTAGTGGACACAGTAGGGCCATTAGGGGTTTTAGGCTAAAAAGGGCAAAATTGGAAATTAAGCTTAAAATGGACTTCTGTGGATATCTATGGACTGATAACCAATTGAACATGCATAAAATCTCTAAAAATATGATAAAGGACTAAAATACCTCTGAATATGGAAATTTACCAAAATACCCCTAGGTGTAAAAAGACTATTATACCCTTAGGGCCAATTCTATATAAAATGTATGATTTTATGTATCTGCATGAGTTACCATTTAATATGAATATATCTGATGCATGAGATGCTATATGTTGCATGCTAGTATGTATATATCTGATGCATGGGGTATGGGTTTTATGATGGAGGAAGCGTTCTGGCAGCCTCGCTGCAATCTGGTGGCCTCGCCACATATATATCTGTTCTGGCAGCCTCGCTGCAATCTGGTGGCTTCGCCATATATATACATCTGTTCTGGTGGCCTCGCCACAATATTTGTATCTGGTGACCTCGTCACAATATCTGGTAGCCTCGCTGCAAATTATATCTGGCAGCTTCGCTGCAATTATCTGTGGTGTGTAGCGGTTGGGTGGGTCGAGTAGTCTCCCCACATGGTGTAAGGCTGGTACGGAGGTGTTATGGATGGATTTGGGTTGGGTTTCTGTTTGCATATTATATCTGATCTGTATCTGTTATGGGCCTATGGGCTTAACCTGATTTCTGTAATGGGCCAAGGCCCAATTAATCTGATTCTGAGGCTTGATCTATTTTGGCCTATGGTTGAGATAACGTTGCACACTGAGTTGTCAAACTCACCCCCTTTTATTTCATCTCTGCAGGTAACCCTCAACCATAGTGGGCTTGGAGCTGCGAGAGATTCGGAGTGGCCACAACATCTGCAAATTCGGTTTTTGTTTCACTCTAAGTATTTTCATTATGCTATTTTGGGATTAATTTGTAATAAGGCCGTTTTTTTAAATTTCTTTATTGGTTTTATATTCTTTTATGGTTTAATTCATATTTTATCGAGACTGCTAGTTATAGGCTGCGCGGGTTTTTCAAATACTAAAAAGGTTTTCAAAATTCAACAAATTCAAATATGGATAACCTAAGGGCTTATCAAAATGATTTTTCATAATCTTGCTGTTTTAGTAAAATATCCTCTAAGTCACAACAAGCAAAAAGATCATAAGTTTAGTTGTAGGATCATGTGACACACCAGATCTGGTCATAACGTCTAGACCGGGTTTGGGGTGTTACATTTAGTGGTATCAGAGCTAAGTTGCAACAACTCGGCTGTGGAACGGGTCTAAAAATGAGAGCTTTCAAACAATCAAAACAAAGATTTTTGAAAGATCATGTTTTTAACAATTGTTTTCAAAATTAATTGGAACTTGTTTTGATGAACTTCTTTCGTAGATAAATAATTTACTTTCAAAGAATAAATTAAGTTTCCTATGTAATCTTTCTAAAGAGTGGCACACCGAATCTCTGGCCCAAGCCTGTAAGTTTTCTGAACTTTTCTGATTGTTTCTGAAATTCTGATTATATGCCTGACCAAGACTCTATTATGATACTTTAGCTAGGGTATTACTGAAACTATAGAGACTCTGATAGGTGGACTGAGACTGTAGCTAGGCTACCGCGGAAGAAGATAACCTCTGAAATGCTACTTATTCATAAGACATCTGTAATAAACACTGAAATATTAATCTGACCCATAAAACTTCTAAAACAGAAAGTACGAAATGAGTACGCGAGTAGCTCGTGGTAGGGGCCGTGGACGTGGCCAAGGTAGTGCACGAGCTGAATCTTCATCTTCGGGGCATGCGCCGGCAGCTGATGCACCGATACCACCGGCAACAGAGGTGGAATCTCATGATAGGGGTGTAGGGGATGATGCCCTATCACAAGCGATGCTTCGAGTTTTGGAAAGGGTTGCTGGGGCAAGTACCGGTAATGGATTTCGAGGTTCTATTTCTGAGCGACTCTGGGCTAATGGGGCAGAATTCTTTAGGGGCGTGTCTGGTGTAGCCCCGAATGTGGCCGAGTATTGGTTGGAGGCCACAGAGCGGATTATGGACGATCTGGATTGCTCTATGGAGCAGAAGCTGAAAGGAGCCGTGTCGTTGCTTAGAGATGAAGCTTATCAGTGGTGGCTCACGGTAAGAGATGGAACTTCAGCTGGTGAGGTAACATGGGAGCTGTTTAAGAAAGCCTTTAAAGGAAAATATGTTGGGGCTAGCTATGTGGACGCCCGCAGGAAAGAATTCTTGAATCTAGTTCAGGGAAGTAGGACAGTATCTGAGTACAAGGCTGCATTTCTAAGGCTGAGCCGATATGCTTCTGGGATAGTTGCCACTTAATATGAGCGTACCGTGCGTTTCGAGGATGGTCTGAGAGATGAACTAAGGGTACTGATTGCTCCACAGAGGGAGCGTAACTTTGTTGCTTTGGTTGAGAAAGCTAAGATAGCTGAGGAAGTAAAGCGTACCGGGAGACAGAATCGCGAAAAGGATAGAAACAGCTTCCGGAGGGATTCTGGACCATCAGGTGGGGCTAATAGGAATGTTAAGAGGGCAAGAGTGGTGGAACCAGTACGAGCGGTGCCAATGAATGCCGTCAGACCGCAGGGTTGTAGGAATTGTGGTAAGATACATATGGGCAAGTGTCGTAAACGTACTGGAGCCTGTTTTCGATGTGGGTCGATAGAGCATAGGATTAAGGACTGTCCTGAAGAACCGGATCAAAGACAAGTTATGGCTCATAGGGTTGTCCAACTAGTGAGGGGTGGACCACCAGCTCCGAGAGGTCGTGGACAAGGTAGAGGTGGAAATGGTAATGGTCGAGGATGAGGAGCACCTGGCAGGGGTGCTGGTTTTGCTGAGGCTCGTCAGCCAGCGTTGGTTTATGCAGCTCGTCGCTGAGAGGAGGGTGATGCTCCTGACGTTATAACCGGTACGTTTTTGATTTCTAGTATGCCATACACTGCGTTGATAGATGTTGGATCTACCCATTCTTATGTTGCATGTGCTATATCTGGGTCGCTGGGTGTGCGTTCTGAGGGGACAGTGAGTGGGGTATCTGTATTAAGTCCTTTGGGTCACTCGGTTAGGGTAGACAAACTGTATAGAGACGTGCCTTTAGAGACTCAAGGAAAAATCTTTTCTAGAGACTTGATGGAGCTGCCTTTCAGAGAATTTGATCTTATCTTGGGAATGGATTGGCTTGTTAAGCATAGGGCTACTCTAGATTGTGCTGCAAAGCGAATGAGATTAAAGACCGCAGAGGATGAGGAAATTATGGTGATAGGAGAACGTAGAGATTATTTGTCCAATGTGGTGTCGGCATTAAGAGCCGAGAAGTGTATTCGGAAAAGATGCGAGGCTTATTTGGCATTCATAAGTCAAGCAGAAACTGAGGAACTAACTGTGGACAAAGTTAGAACCGTTAAGGATTTTCAAGATGTTTTTCCCGAAGAGCTTCCAGGTTTGCCTACGAATCGAGAGGTTGAGTTTGGGATCGATTTGTTGCCCGGTACGGCACCGGTATCCATTGCACCTTATAGGATGGCACCGAAGGAGTTGGTGGAGTTGAAAGTGCAGATTCAAGAGCTGTTAGATAGAGGGTTTATTAGGCCAAGTGTGTCTCCGTGGGGAGCACCAGTGTTGTTCATCAACAAGAAAGATGGGTCTATGCGAATGTGCATCGATTACCGGCAGTTGAACAAACTGACGATTAAGAATAAGTACCCGTTGCCAAGAATCGATGATCTGTTCGACCAGCTTAGAGGAGCTTCAGTATTCTCCAAGATTGACCTTCGATCTGGGTACCATCAGTTAAGGGTAAAAGAGGTGGATATACACAAGACAGCATTCAGAACTCGTTATGGTCATTATGAGTTCTTGGTTATGCCATTTGGGCTGACCAATGCACCTGCAGCATTTATGGATCTGATGAATAGAGTGTTCCAGCCATACTTGGATCAATTCGTGGTCGTCTTTATCGACGATATTCTGGTTTATTCTGAATCCAAGGAGAAACATGATGAGCATCTCCGTATTGTGCTGCAAGTGTTAAGGGAAAAGGAGCTTTATGCGAAATTTAGTAAGTGTGAGTTCTGGTTGAGGGAGGTAACCTTCTTGGGCCATGTTGTATCTACTGAGGGGATAAAGGTAGACCCTCGAAAGATTGAAGCAATTCTGGAATGGAAACCTCCAAGGTCAGTGGCAGAAGTTCGAAGTTTTCTGGGTTTAGTTGGGTACTATAGAAGGTTTGTAGAAGGATTTTCTATGATGGCAGTGCCGTTGACAAAACTCGTAAGGAAAGGAGTGCCATTTATATGGACCGAGCAGCAGCAAGAAGCTTTTGAGAAACTAAAGAAGGTTCTGACCGAGGCACCTGTACTGATTCAACTAGAGTCTGGAAAAGATTTTACCGTGTTCAATGATGCATCACATGTTGGGTTGGGCTGTGTGTTGATGCAAGAGGGTAAAGTGGTTGCTTATGCATCGCGACAGCTTAAACCTCATGAAGTGAACTATCCTACCCATGATCTAGAGTTGGCTGCAATAATCTTTGCCCTTAAGATTTGGAGGCATTATCTGTATGGAGAAAGGTGTATTATATACACAGATCATAAGAGTCTTAAGTACTTGCTAACTCAGAAGGAACTGAATCTGAGGCAACGGAGGTAGATTGAGTTGCTTAAGGATTATGATTGTGCGATTAAGTATCATCCAGGCAAAGCTAATGTGGTGGCTGATGCCCTAAGTCGTAGAACTGTGCCTGATCTGAGAGCGATGTTTGCTCGTTTGAGCCTGTATGATGATGGCAGTCTGTTAGCAGAACTGCAAGTAAGGCCAACCTGGGTGGATGAGATTAAGGAAAAGCAGTCGAAGGATGAGTCTCTGGTTTCTCAATTTCAGCAGGTTAAGGATGGGAGTACTTTTGAGTTTGGACTTAACAGTGAGGGAGTTCTATGTTTCCATGGTAGAATCTGTATGCCTAAGGATTCCAATTTGAGGCAAGCAATTCTGAATGAAGCTCATAAAGGACTGTGTGCTATGCATCCTGGAGGTAATAAGATGTATCATGACTTAAAGGAGCTGTATTGGTGGCCTGGACTGAAGCGAGAGGTAACGGAATTTGTTGGGAAGTGTCTGACTTGTCAGCAAGTGAAAGCTGAACATCAGTTACCTTCTGGACTTCTGCAACCAGTGAAGGTACCACTCTGGAAGTAGGAAAGGGTGACCATGGATTTTGTAAGTGGGTTGCCCTTAACGCCGTCAAAGAAGGACTCGATTTGGGTGATTGTGGATAGGTTGACTAAATCTGCTCATTTCATCCCTGTACGTACTGATTATTCGCTTCAGAAGTTAGCCAAATTGTATGTGGCAGAGGTTGTACGACTGCATGGGGTGCCAGTGTCTATCATTTCTGATCGAGATCCTAGATTCACATCTCGGTTCTGGCAGAAGTTGCATGAGGCGTTGGGAACGCGACTGAACTTTAGCACAGCTTTTCATCCTCAGAATGATGGTCAGTCAGAAAGGGTTATTCAGATTCTGAAAGATATGTTAAGGGGACGTGTTATCGATTTTCGAGGCAGTTGGGAGGATTATCTACCCTTAGCAGAGTTTGCGTATAATAACAGTTATCAGGCTAGTATCTGTATGGCACCTTATGAAGCACTGTATGGGCGTAAGTGTCGTTCACCTAGTTGCTGGACTGAGTTGGGCGAGCGGCAAGTTCTTGGACCTGATTTGGTAACAGAGACTGAAGAGAAGGTCAAGGTGATAAGGGATCGGTTAAAAGAGGCATCTGATCGACAGAAGTCTTACGCTGATTTGAAGCGTAGGGAGATTGAGTATTTAGTGGGTGACATGGTCTTTCTGAAGGTTTCACCTTGGAAGAAGATACTAAGATTTGGTAAGAAAGGCAAGCTAAGTTCGCGGTTTATTGGGCCTTATCGGGTTCTTAAGCGAGTAGGTCCGGTAGCATATCAGTTGGAATTACCTCCAGAGTTAAATAGAATCCATGATGTGTTTCACGTATCCATGTTAAGGCGATATCGTTCTGACCCTACTCATGTCGTGCCATTTGCAGAAATAGAAGTACAACCTGATTTGACTTTCGAGGAAGAACCTGTACAGATTTTGGATCGTGATGTGAAGGTTTTAAGAAGGAAGTCAGTTCCGTTGGTAAAGGTACTTTGGCATAATCATGGCAGAGAGGAAGCTACTTGGGAACCAGAGGAGGCAATGCGTCAGCAATATCCCCATTTGTTTGGGTAAGGTAAATTTCGAGGACGAAATTTCTTTAAGGAGGGTAGAGTTGTAACGCCCTAAAATTCTGGTCTTTCTTGAATTATTGTTCATCTAGTAAAATGTTTGAACTCTGGTATTTGGTTGTGAAATTCGTGTTTTGGGAATGTTATTGGGCCTATGGAAGGCCCAAGTGTTGGTTAAAAACTCGGGAAAATTTTTAACTTTTTCACTAGGGAGATAGGGGACTTTTGGAAGTAGGGGTCTTAAATAAATTTGGCTAAAATGAAGCACAAGGGAGCTCCTGGTAAAATGGTTGTGTGACGCCACTTAGGAGCTACAAAAGTGGCGCCTAAATGAATGGGAAGGCCAAGGTTCAAGTCCCAGTTTATGCAAGGAATGCGTTATTTTTATGCAGGGAGCAGGCAGGAATTTGAAGCAGAATAAAACTCTGCTTGAGGAGTGTTTGAATCGGTCATGAGAGGATATGTGGAGTGAATCAAGAAGCAGATTAAGGTGTTTTTGAATTTGAAGTAAGGTGGCCGGCGAAGAGGACTCTTAGTGGTGCATTTTCGGCATTTTTGCATAGGAAGTATTCGGCTATTAGGTGCTATTAGTGCCATTTTCCTTCAAGTTCTTTTGGTGATGATTGTGCCGATTCTTTTTGCTTAGCTTCCATAATTCTTCTTTTTCTTCTTTTTGTGTTGGTAGCCGAAACCTATTGTAATCCTCATTGCCGAACCTATCTTGACCAAATACCTCTGTGCCGAATTCCTCTTCTCACCATCACCCTTTCTTCTCCTTCTCATTCTCTTCCCCTCAAATCCTTTTTAGACAACTTTTGTCGCCGTTCCTATTCTTTCTCAAAAAGCCGAAAGTAAACACTTCATTGCCAAATCTCCTATTGACCGAAACCTCCTTTACAACTTGCCAATCTCTTCATAGCCGAATCTATTGGTTATACTCCCTTCTCCTCTCTTGTTCGTGATAGAAGCTATCGTAGATCAGGATTGTACATTATCGAGAATTCTCCTCTAGCAGTTTAACGTGCTGGGGTAAGTATGCAGATTCTCTTTTTCTTTCAACAGTTATGCGTTAAGGCAAGAAGCCGAAATCCCTTAGGGGAGGCTAAAGATTTGGTCTAAAGGCCTATTGGCTTATCTCTTTGGTTTATATGCGCTAGTGTGGACAAGAGACGTGCAGCAAAAGGGGCAGTTGTAGATTAACGCAGTTGGACGTTGGGATCTAGTTCATAACCGATATAAAGGGTAAGATTTTAATGACTCAGGCCATGTAGGCCGATTATGGTAAGGGGTTTATAGCTCTTTGGTTATCGATTATTAGACTAAAAGTTAGCATTCAATTGTCGGCTCTTCGTACGTGGATTTCGTCAACGTTTTAGCAGCTAACAGGTGTGTAACTAATCCCAACTTTTAGACTAAAGTGGTAAAAGCCGAAATGGCCATAAAGTGACCGACAACTGGTGGAAAGTGATCGAAAGTGCACTCGTGTAAAACTTAAGAGTAATCGTTTACTCCGTTGGGGCTAACCACGAATTTGGTGGTGAAGGAATTGCAGAAGGTGCAATTCTGAACGTTTTGGTAAGTTGGGCTTCGATGGGCCAAGGTGGGCCCAATGGGCTTCCGAGCCCAAATTGGTAAAATGACTGTTAAAGGCTTACTGGTAACGTGGTTAATAATAATATGGTTAACTTGGTAATCTGAACCTTAAAAAAATTGGACTTAACGAGTTTAAGACTTTAGTGGACACAGTAGGGCCATTAGGGGTTTTAGGCTAAAAAGGGCAAAATTGGAAATTAAGCTTAAAATGGACTTCTGTGGATATCTATAGACTGATAACCAATTGAACATGCATAAAATCTCTAAAAATATGATAAAGGACTAAAATACCTCTGAATATGGAAATTTACCAAAATACCCCTAGGTGTAAAAAGACTATTATACCCCTAGGGCCAATTCTGTATAAAATGTATGATTTTATGTATCTGCATGAGTTACCATTTAATATGAATATATCTGATGCATGAGATGCTATATGTTGCATGCTAGTATGTATATATCTAATGCATGGGGTATGGGTTTTATGATGGAGGAAGCGTTCTGGCAGCCTCGCTGCAATCTGGTGGCCTCGCCACATATATATCTGTTCTGGCAGCCTCGCTTCAATTTGGTGGCTTTGCCACATATATACATCTGTTCTGGTGGCCTCGCCACAATATTTGTATCTGGTGACCTCGTCACAATATCTGGCAGCCTCGCTGCAAATTATATCTGGCAGCTTCGCTGCAATTATCTATGGTGTGTAGCGGTTGAGTGGGTCGAGTAGTCTCCCCATAAGGTGTAAGGCTGGTACGGAGGTGTTATGGATGAATTTGGGTTGGGTTTCTGTTTGCATATTATATATGATCTGTATCTGTTATGGGCCTATGGGCTTAACCTGATTTCTGTAATGGGCCAAGGCCCAATTAATCTGATTCTGAGGCTTGATCTGTTTTGGCCTATGGTTGAGATAACGTTGCACACTGAGTTGTCAAACTCACCCCCTTTTATTTCATCTCTGCAGGTAACCCTCAACCATAGTGGGCTTGGAGCTGCGAGAGATTCGGAGTGGCCACAACATCTGCAAATTCAGTTTTTGTTTCACTCTAAGTATTTTCATTATGCTATTTTGGGATTAATTTGTAATAAGGCCGTTTTTTTAAATTTCTTTATTGGTTTTATATTCTTTTATGGTTTAATTCATATTTTATCGAGACTGCTAGTTATAAGCTGCGCGGGTTTTTCAAACTATTAAAAAGGTTTTCAAAATTCAACAAATTCAAATATGGATAACCTAAGGGCTTATCAAAATGATTTTTCATAATCTTGCTGTTTTAGTAAAATATCCTCTAAGTCACAACAAGCAAAAAGATCATAAGTTTAGTTGTAGGATCATGTGACACACCAGATCTGGTCATAACATCTAGACCGGGTTTGGGGTGTTACAGTAAATTTTACATTATTCTAGATTGTCAGTAAATCATTATCTTTCATATTCTATATTAGATAAGCTACATAGGGAACTGAGGAATTGAAGAAGTCACAATACTCAATTGTCTTCTCAAGTAAAAATTTCGAGGACGAAATTTCTTAAGGGAGAGAGTTGTAATAGCCCGTTTTCTAATGGTATTGAAAGCAGTGGTTTCAAGACCACAAATCTATGAGTAAGTCCATATTATTATTTAATATTTATGAGTTAATTAGAATTTTATATTAAATTCTAGTTTAATAATTTTATAAATTGAACGACTAGATAAGTAAAGTGGTTCAGTCCAAAAGTCAATGGATTTTTTAAAATGAGGTATTAAGACCTCGTTTCTATAATTTAAGGCCGTAAATATTTTTATGAAATATTTACAGAGCCGCATTATAGGTGAATTAAAGTTTGCTCCAGTAATTTTTACGATTGATTGCTTAATTAAGGTACAAGGATTAAATTGTAAAAGATGAAAAAATTAATTGCTATAGATTTAAATACTGAGGGGACCAAAATGGTGATTAAACCATGATCAAAAAGTCCAACCGGTGGTGGATATGATTAATCCACTAACTTTTGGGCTATTTGCTTATTTAGTCCTAATTAGTTTAGTGTTAAATTGAAATTAAGCTTGTTTAATTCAAAATTTGCAACAATTGAAGGACCACTTGTACAATTAAACCTTCCTTAGATGCTAATTATACCATATACTTATATTATGGACATTTATGAATATGTTTTAGAAATTATATATGTTATAATTAAAAGGTTATAATGGTAAGTTTGTAAATAAGTAAATTATAATTAAAATAAAAGCAAAATTGAAATGTTATCTTCTTGATTCTACTTCCAAAAGGCCGAGACACCATTTTTAAGGGGAGAGCAAGCTTATGCTAGCTAGGGTTCTCTATTGGATCAAGAATGGATTGAAAATCGAGGCATAGAGAAGTTGTTGAATAGTCTATGTACCATTGTCATCGCTGCAGTTTAGCCCGATAAGTTCGTTCGGTTTAATTTTAAAAAATTTTAAATGTATTATGTGGACTTAATTGTATAATGTTGGATAATAGTGATGCATGTAATTAAGAATGGAAATAATGCATTGATATGGTATCGATTACTAATTGAAATACTCTGAGTTAGAGAATATAGGATAGAGTACGACTAGCATGCTAATAGGTTATTTTGCACGCGGTACGAGATTGATATAAGATGTGAAGATGATTTATGTATATGCTCTGTTCACAAAATATATCGAGGTCCTGCATTTGTTGCGGACTATCATGTTTTATTACTATATTTCTTGGTGTTTTACAGGGGCGAAAGTTAGCCTACAGGCTAGGCACTTAATGTTGAGGTGTGTTATCATTTGAATTGGCTTATATGAGCTTCCGATGTGTTTTAGATGGTTAAGCTTGTACTTGTATCCATATATCATTCATCAGGCATTGTTTATTGATCACTGAATGTTATTGAAATGTGGAAAATTGATTTGTACTATTGTTTGAGCATTACTCACCTATTGTGAGCTGTGATTGATAGGAATTTTGTTAATAACCTTGTTAACAGGAACTTTGTTTATAAATCTTGTTATTATTATTATTATTTTAATATGGTAAGCTTTATTATTTAACCGACAAACTTACTAAGTTTTGTGAAAGCTTACTCGTGTCCTTGTCACTTTCTATGTAAATTATGCGTTGTGGAAATCAAAAGATCGAATCAACTAGTAGAATCACACCGTCAAATGATCTTTTGGTAGATTTTGAGTACGACTTGGCTTATATGGCATGTAATAGGAACATTCAGTCATGTTCTGTAATGTTTCATAAGTACACGTAATGTGTTTGGTTGTGCAATTTGATGTTGTGGTATGAGTTGTTAAATGAGGAATGTATGTTTGAGTGTGTTGTGACTTGTGCAATGTAACTTAAGTAGTGAAATATTGGGTGATTGAGATGTGGTATCTTTGATGACACATTGGTTTGGTCTTTGATTACTAATTTGGCATATTCTGAATGTGCTTTGAGGTCTTATGATCATATGTTATAAGTTGGTTTAGGTACCTAAGCATTTGAAGGAAAAAAGATCACATTTTGGGTCATTTTTGGGTGCACACGACTGTTCGTAGCACACACAACCCACACGGGTGTGTGCCCTAAATGTTTTAGGTGCAGGGTGCAAAGAGGTGGCGCATGTGACATGACCCTGTAACCCAAGTTAGTGAGTCACACGGGTGGACACACAAGTGAGCACACAGGCCTATGGAGTAGCCACATGGCCAAGTCTGGAACCACATGGTCTGGACATATGGCCGTGTGACCCCTGTTTTAAAATTTTTCACTTTTGCCCCAAATCTTCTATTTTGTCTCGAATTTATCCTGATTGTTCCTAAACTATTTGAAAGGCCTGTAGGCTCGATTTAATGCCCATAAGTGTATGTTCTACTCTGATCTGAATTATTTATGAATTTCATTAATTAATTTGGTAACTTGATGCAATATGTTATTGATTGTTTTGAATCATCCGATAATACTCCATAACCCTAATCTGGTAACAAAAAAGGGTTATGGGTGTTACAGATGAAGTTTTAAATTGGGTTAAGAATTAACTAAGTCTGTCACCCAAACTATAACGACTCAATTTTTAACGGTGTCAAAAAATAAGGTTTCCGTACCTCATTTACATAAATTGGGTCTGTAAGGATAAAATAGGATGATATACGGAGTTAATATGAAAATATATTAAAGATCAGTTAAGTAATTTAATTAAGAAAATTGTTAATTAAAGCTGAAGGACTAAATTGTAAAACTCCAATAGATGTTGAGTTTTAATTTACAAAATGCCTAAGGACCTAGTTTGCAATTATCCAAGTGACCAAAATGGTTATTAAACTATTTTTCTTTTGTAAGTTAGTGGGAAATGATGATTATAGTCATTAAATGGTTATAATTGTAATTAATGAATAAATTATGTTAAATTAATTAAGTAAACATGATTAGATAAGGTTAATTAAATTTTAAGCTAAGTATAAATAACAAACTAGTGGAAAGAAATATGAAATTGTCATCTTCTTCCACTGACCATGCTAATGAAATAGAAAGAAAGCTTCAAACATCTGGAACATTCAACCATTGATTTCTTAAGGTAACCAAGCCTTTTTCCTTAAGTTTTTTTAGAGAATTTGAATCATAGGAGCTTTATCTAGCTAGCCCATGTGTTAATTTGTTCAATTAATTGATGTTTAACAAGTTTCTATTAAAATGAACTTGATGATTTTGTGTTTGATTAGAAGAAATTGGTAGTTAGGAAGCTTAGATTGTGATAAAGACTAAACTAGAAACTAAGTTAAACTTGTTAGATTACTTTGTGACATTAGGGACTAAGTTGAATAAATTGAAAATTTTCATGCCATTATGCTATAGGTAGAAGGTATAAGGTCCCTAATGAAAAATGTGAAATCAAATTTTAATCCGATGTTAGATTTGGAAAAATATGAGTATCCCAAGTATAGAGACTAAAATGAATAAAATGTAAAATATGTTGATTATGTGTTGGAATGTGAATTGAATGTGAACTGATATTATTTTTATGACTGATTCATCGAGCGTAGCTAAAGACAAAGTCAGGCCATTTTGAGAGAAAGGAAAAACAATAGTTGTAAACGAGTAACGGAAATTCAGTTTGTACTTTCTGTTTAGAGTTCAATATATATATAATGTTATACATACATGACTGTTGCATACTAGCTATTGAGTTAAGATCATTACTTCTCTCATGAATTGAATTGATTTGGACGTTGTGAAAAAAAGAGTATGACATGGACTTATTAAATGATTTGTACTATGAATTGATGACAAAAATGGTATGGAACTATGATATTGAACAGGTAATGATATGTAATTGGAAATTGGTTACTCTATTAACTGTTTGAGTAGAGTCGGATATAGTTGGCAGCCATAGGAATAGATTACGTACGATTTTATACTTCGGTTATATTTCGATGATGCACTGAGCGTTAGTATGATATGATGCATTGAGGTGCAAGATATATTGCTTCAAACTTTTCGATGATGCATTGAGGTGCCAGATATATTACTTCAGTTATATTTTCATGATGCACTATATGCCAGAATGATATGATAGCGCTGAGCGTATATTACTTCTGACTTCTGATGATGCACTAAGTGCTATAATGATATGATAACGCTAAGCGCATGATACTTTAATTATATTCCAATGATGCACTAAATGCCAAATTTTTATAAGTTCAAAAGGAAATAATTATATTCTAGATGTTAATAAGTATGACATGATATGTGTATATTGATTTCCCAATTTGTGATAGTGTATGAAATGATTTATGAGACATGAATAAGTGAATTGAAATGGCTAAAACTTGATCATACATTGATTACATTCTTATGATGTTAATGCTTTCATTTATATGACTTGAATCATGAAATTACCACTAAGCTTCATCATTCAACGTATGGTTTGTTTATTTTCGTGCGCAAGTATCAATAGACCTCGAAGTTTTGAGCAGTGAAGGAGCATCCATACTGCGATTCTTGACTTAGCAATGCTTATTTAGTTCTTTATGTTTTCTATATGTGGCATGTACCAAGAATCGAGTTGGTTTTTGTTGGAAAAAATCTGGTTTGAAAATAGTTTTCTTGCACAGAAAAAATAAAATTGTTGAAAATCAACCCAATTTTTTATATTTATAGTAATAACTCTAGACTAAACTCACGCCTGTGTTTTCAAATAGATGGATCATTGTCGTTCCCGACTTTCCACCAAATAATCTTCTTCGTTATTCTCGTACCATGAATTTACTTCGAGTGCGAACTTGAACGATTCAAATCAAAACATAGAACTAGAAATAGTTTTCTTTTCTTTAGGGTGAAAATGAAAATTCTCTTCTCAAATAGAAACTGGTAGAATTGTTATTCCAGAAAATATATTTAATTCTTAGAGAATAAAAGTCTTTATTTTTGGGCAGAATAACGATATCTAAAAGTTGTGTCAATAACCCTACCAGTGCCATCTATTTATAGGGAGAGAATGTAGAACCCTTGTTGAATTGTAGAAGTTTATTTCAACTAGAAAAACAAACTCCTAGTCTAACCAAAAGTATAGGGAGCGACAATCCTAGTTAATAATACTAGGGTTTTCTGTTCCATCCTTTTACATGGGAGGCTTTTAGGCCTCTTCCATATCAACTTTAATTACAAGTATTTCCTGAGCTTTTAACTCAATACTTTATAATTTGATCCAACCCAATAATTGTTTTTCTATTTCCCAAAATAAACTTCAATATATTTCTAACTAAATACTTTTCTCAACTTAATTCTAATTTTGTTAAAATCATGACGACTTTACCGTAAAGAATCTATGAGAAAATATATTTAATATTTCCGTATCCAACGGTTCACCATGGCCAAATGATTTATTTCCATTTTCGAACTTCATTTAACTCGAAAAATATAAATTTAATTTTTATATCATTTTCATTTTGGAGAAAGCCACATTCATTTCTAAATGATTCTATTTTCCACCATTTTTATTCATTTTTGTTCATTTTATTCAACATGCAATTCATTTTTGGTTTCAACAAGCTAGCGGAGGGACCTAGAGGTGAGCATTCGATCGAATCGAATCAAATGAAAAAATTTCGAGTTAATCGAGTTGACGAATCATATTTTATCATCCTAATTTGATTTGAAATTTTCTCGAATCAAGTCGAGTGAGATAGAATTCGAATTGAATCGAATCGAATATATTTTTTCGAGTTAAATTTTTAAAAAAATTTGGGTCCTTGTAACCATTGTCACTCACCATAATAAAATTTGTCCATTGTAATCAAATTTTTTATTAACTTTCATCACCTCATAATTTATTTATTAATCTTTTATATACGGGTTAGCTTCTTTTCTTGCTTAGTTGTTTCAATTATCTTCAAATTCTTGTCACTATGTATTTTAGAATTAAAAATATATTAAATATAAAATGTGAATTTTTAATAAAAGTTATTTTAAAGATAAAATGTGAAATTGATACCAATATAAAATTTTAACACGAATATTTTATGGAATCATTAAAAATTCAATTTTAATATAAATACTCAATATGACTAAACAATTTGATAATATAAATAATATAAAATGTGAAAATTTAATTTAATAATATAAATAGTAGATATAAATAAAAGTATTACTATTTATTTTTAGGGATTTTTTATTTGGGAGTAAAGGGTGAGAAGTAAAAGCTTAAGGGGAAAATAAAAAATTTTGGAGAGTAAAAGTTTGAGGGAAAGTAAATAAGGGGAGTAAAATTTTAGAGGGAAAATATTTAAAAAAATTAGGGGCAGATGGGTTTTAGGTAGATGTGAGGTGGGATGAGAAGGGAGTAAAAGTTTTAGGGGGAAAGTGAGAGGGAGTAAACATTTTGGGGGAAAACTAAAAGTTTCGAGGGCTTTTGGGAGTAAAATTTTGAAGAAAAGTAAATGGGAGAGTAAAATTTTGGTGGGAAATGGATTTTGGGTAAACGGGAGGGTCGGGATGAGAGGGGAGTAAAAGTTTTGGGGGGAAAGTGGGAAGGAGTAGACGTTTTGAAGGAAAAGTAAAAAGGTTTGGGAGTTTGGGGTAAAAATGTAAAATATTATAGTTTGATATCCGAATTATTCGAGTTATTCAAATTCGAAATCTCAACTCAATTCAAACTCGAAATTCAAAAAAAAAAATTCAAGTTGACTCGAATAACTCGATTAGTTTAATTAAAAATTTAATTTTTTTTCAAATTTTTTCTAGTCGAATCAAGTTTTGCTCACCCTTAGAAGGGCCGTGTAGCAACCTATTTTCGGTCAAATTGGAACAGTGGTTTCGGAACCATAAATCCAAAGTTAAATTTTTTTTATTATTTATTTGAAGTTTACAGCATGATAGAATATTGGTGTGAAAGTGTCGTAAAGAAATGTTACTGTTTGAATAGTTAATTCGAGTAAAATGTAAAATGCATGTTCTATTTGTTAAAGGTGTCAAATAGCTTTGGATTTTAATTATGGTGGCCTTAAATGGTAATTAGACCATTGAAAGTTTGAGTGGACAATTATGGGCTTATATTAATTGATTTTCATGTTTATTAACTAAGGATAAAATAGTAAATTATGAAATATGTTAGTAAAATAATGAATAAAACAAAAATGTTTTCATATTGTCTTCTTCTCCACCGAAATAAGAATAAAGTAAACACCATAAGCTTGTTTAGGGTTCGGCCATTGTTCATTAAGCATGTCAAGATAAAGAAATACCGAAACTTGATCGGGGCAAATGAAAAGTAGACGAGTAGACGACAGTTTATTCGAGCTATACGAGGTAAGTTCGTATTATTAGAATTGAGTATTTAAATATATGTGAATTGAGAAATCGAATTATTGATTATTGAATACTTAAATGATGAAGTTGAATAATACCGAGCAACGTTTGAACTTTAGAAAAATTGTAGGATACGAGTGACATGTCACTAAGGTTACTATTTTGGTTGAGATCCTGCATTTGTTGTGGACTTACCTCAGCTCATATGAGCTTAACGATATATCAGCTCTTATGAGCTTACCATTTCAGCTCGTTAGAGCTTACCGTTTTAACTCGATAGAGCTTACCGTTTACCAGCTCGGGAGGAGCTTACCGATCATGGCTTGAAAGAGCGAAAATGATAATGAATTGACAGATTATTAATTAACACACTTAGTGTGTATCACTCGAGTATCCCTCGATATTTCATTAGGTTCAACGGGCATTTTGTTGTTACTGGTTATATGATAAATTACGGAAATGAGATATGATTTATATGAAATGTATATGTATATAAGATTGATTGCTAAACGAATTCCTTATGGTTGATTTATTGGTTATGTTAGAGTTACTAACTTATGAATGTATCTATGTGATAGGCATTTGAACTATTTGAGTTGGATTAAATTGAGTTTAATTGCTTGTATTATGATTTACGATAAGTTTAATTCTATATTATATAGTTTACTAAGCTATAAAGCTTACTCCATTTCCTTTTCATGTTTTATAGATTTTGAAAGCTCACTCGATTAGGATGACGTTGGAGATAAGCATCACACTATCCAGTCGACTCTTCAGTACTTTTGAACTCAAGGAAAATATGTGAATATCGCATGTATAGGCTAGTTTATAGGATGATGTTTTGGTCACTTTAGCTTATAAAGCTTACATGTGTTTTGATGTGTTTTAAGCCATGAGATTTGGCTTGGTTGACATCATGGTTGAATGTTTATAAGCTGTTATGTATTGACAACTTTATGAGTGAAAGACTTAATGCATATGTTATATTAATATGAAATGAATAAGTGGATTGAAAATGCTTGAATGATAGTTGATATTTGATTGGTTATAAAGTTGATCTATTGGCTAGGTTATATGTGAACATTTATTGATTTATTACAATTTGAATAGGGAAATATGATTGGAGATGTATGATGTTGTTATAGCATGAAAATGGTTTATTTTAGACTTGTTTTGGTTGCTTTATGGATGTGAATTGGTGCCTTGTTTGAACTTGTAGGGTTCACCCTATAAGGGTGGCAAATAGACCTTATAAATGGATTATTTTTATCCACACGGGCAGAGACACGGGCGTGTGTCTTAGCCATGTCCTTCAAGGGTTCAATTCGAATTGAGCCTGGGTGTTCCACACAACCTCACACACGAGCGTGTGATTGGCCGTATGGCTAAGTCTATATACCCTATAGGTTTGGCATGATCGAGTACATGGCCTAGACCTGTGCGTGTGATGCCATTTCGAATAGGCATATAGGCTGGACACATAGGTGTGTGACTGGCCGTGTGACCAAGTCAATATGCTCCTTAATTTTCACATGGCCTGGCACACGGGTGTGTCCCTAGCCATGTGGATAAGTCAGTATATATGCCCTGTTTTCCTACGTCCTAGACACATGGGCTTGTCTGGTGACTATGTGAGGCACACAACCTGGGTACACAGGTGTGTGACCTCTGTTCGAAAATTTTTCTCAGTTTTCTCAGAATTTTCATATGATACCGATTTAGTCCTAAATGCATGTTTAAAGCTTTATTTGCTTGTTTTAAGTATATTATGAATGTGAACGAATGTTATTAACTGAAATGTGACATTGATTGATAATTGGAAGTATTGAATTGAGTTATAAGTCCGGTAATGCATCTTAACCTATTCCGACGACGGTTAGGGGTATTACATTTTATTGGTATCAGAGCCACTGTTTAGTCGATTCTGGAACTACTGTAGCGAAAATGAGTCTAGCTATACATGCCATATATAAACTACAATAGTGTGATATCTCCTGACAATCTCTAAATTATGTTTTATATAGTAAATGAATCCAAATTAAGATGTAGTTGAGGATGTAGAAAGTAATGCGCCAGCTCCCGCTTAAGGGACTGTGTCGTCTGAATATAGTCCTGTTACGGGGAGTCAGGGAGAACCTAAACAAGCTTTCTTCCAAATGATGAGTGAATGGTTCACTGAATTTGTTCGAGCAAACCCGGCTACTCAACAACCTCCACCCTCACCTGTACCCCAACTGATCCTTGTAAATCCACAAGGTACAGATCTTTTAAGATTACTTAGACCTCCTATTGAAAAGATACGGAAGTATGCGGTTGAAGAATTTAGAGCTACAGCTAGTGATGATGCTGAGAGAGCTAAATTCTAGCTTGAAAATATGATTAGAGTATTTGATGAACTTTCTTGCACACCTGATGAATGTTTAAAATGTGTTATATCGTTGCTGAGAGATATTGCCTATCAATGGTGGAATACTTTGATATTTGTGGTTCCATGAGAATGGGTTACCTATGATTTCTTTCAGGATGAATTCTGGAAGAAATATATCATTCAACGGTTCATTGATCAAAAACATAAAAAGTTTTAGAGCTAAAACAGGGCCAAATGATAGTGACAAAGTATGAGCGAGAATTTGTATGACTCAACAAATATGCTTGTGAATGTGTTTCTACTAAGGTCATAATGTGCAAGAGGTTTGAAGATGGTTTAAATGAGGATATCAGATTGTTGGTTGGTATTCTCGAACTAAAGGAGTTTGTTATTCTTGTTGATCGAGCTTGTAAAGCCAAAGAACTTGGCAAAGAGAAAAGAAAAGCTGACTCTGAAGCGTGAGACTCTAGAAAGATATTCACGAGTAAATCACATCAATCTATATCAAAGAAATCTAGAGAATTTCATCCTTGATAAACCATAATATATACATATTTTTATCCCATGCTTGGCCCATTTATGGATGATTTATCATTAGATTTATGGAATTTGATGCTCCTAATCCTTTAATTTCATGTTTTATACTTAGGTGAGCATAAGAAAGCGAAAAGAGCAAGAAACGGGCCAAAAATAGACCAAATGGGCTGAAGTTAACCTTCAACACGGCTTAAACATTCTCACATAGGTAAACCACACACCCGTTTGTGTCACATATAATTGCACATGACCTGATCAGCCTCACACGGGCGTGTCTCTGACGAGACCTATTTTAATTTTCTCGAAAAAGCCTAATTTTGGGCTAAGAGAGGTATTCCAAAGTCTACAAAAAGACCCAAGGGGAGGTACAAAGGAAGACATAGAGTAGAAAGCAAGGAATTACTCAAGGAACACCGATCGATTCATCTCGAAAGTAAGGATGTCCATCAAGGCTAAAGATCTCCCTTCAATTTCCTTTAGGGGTTTTTGGGTTTTCTTTATATTTTGTTGTTTTCCAAATTTTGAGATGTTTTCTTTTACAATTATGAACTAAATCCCCTAAATACCTAAGGGGGATGAAACCCAAGACGGATCTTGTTATTAATTTCTGAATTATATGATAAATATTTGATTTGTTCTTAGATGTGCTTTAATTCTTGTGTTAATATTTCGGGATATTAATTCAAGTTGACTGTGCTTATTCAGTGGAGCAAAAGTCCCTGTCTAAGAGTAGATCCAACACAATTAAGCGGAGTTGATTACAATCCTAGACATAGGACGACGAAAATCTGCCGAATTAGAGTCAAATCTAATAGGGAAATCCATAGACCGAATTAATGCAACATTAGGAGTTTTAATTAGAAAGAAATTTCAATTAATCAACCTAGGGTTAGTTATTTTTAGTCTTGAAAGAGATATTAACATAAATTAGGGATTTTGATCTATCATGTGTGTGATGATAAAGTAATATAATCGTACCTAAAAACTAACTATTATCACGATAAAGGCAAGTGCACCTATCGAATAGTAGTATAGTTTAGTGGCAAGACTGGAATGTCGAACCCACAGGAACTAAAAGTACTAGTAATAACTTTCTTTCTATTATCTAGCCTAGAAATAAAGGGAATTTGTTTTAAACTAATTAAACTAAACTAATTAACTAAGAACACAACAGAGAGTAAATTGGGGAAATTACTTTTGGGAAAACTAATTAATTAAGACAATACCTAAGGAAGAATCCACCTAGACTTCACTTGTTATTAGACTCTGAACTAGATGATTTATTCACTTGACTTGATCCGTAGAAATCCCTAAATTATGTTAATATCTCTTTCAAGATTAACAACAACTAACCCTAAGTTGATTAATTGAATTTTCTTTCTAATTAAAACCACTAGTGTTGCATTAACTCAATATATGGATTCCCTTATTAGATTTGACTCTAATCCGGCAGATTTTCATCGTCCTATGTATAGGACTGCAATCAACTCCACTTAATTGTGTCGAACTACTCTTAGACAGGGACTTTTGCTCCACTGAATAAGCACATTCAACTTATATTAATATCCTGAAATATGAACACAAGAATTAATAACATAATTAAGAACAAATCAAGTATTTATCATATAATTCAGATATTAATAACAAGATCTATCTTAGGTTTCATCCCCTCAAGTATTTAGGGGATTTAGTTCATAATGATAAAAGAAAACATCTCAAAATTGGGAAAACAACAAAACATAAAGAACACCCAAAAAGCCCTAAAGGAAATTGAAGGGAGATCTTCAGCCTTGATGGAAATCCTGCTTCTGAGATGGATCAATCGGAGTTCTTCGAGTAATTCTGTGCTTTCTACTCTGTGTTTTGTTTCCCCCTTAGGGTGTTTATATAGACTTTAGAATGCCTAAAATACCTAAAAATTAGCTTTTCCCGCGTGAAATTGAAGTAGGGCTCAACAGGGACATGCTCGTGTGGCACACGCGTGTTACTCGGGCTCAGGCCGTGTTCAACACTGATAAATCCACACGGGCGTGTGGATTACCCGTGTGAAAATTCCTTTGGCCATGTTAATGCTAATTTAGGTCCATTTTGTCTATTTTTAGCTCGTTCCTTGCTCTTTTCTCTTCCTTATGCTCATCTAAGTATAAAACATGAAATTAAAGGAATAGAAGCATCATATACCTCAATTCTAATTATAAATCATCCATAAATGTGCTAAGCATGGGGTAAAAATATGTATATATTATGGTTTATCAAATACCCCCATACTTAAGCCTTTGCTTGTCCTCAAGTAAAATCCTCGACTCACAATTAAAATTCATTTTTCTCAACTTATAATTCCTATCAATAATGTTTCAAAATAATCCACAAGTAATCATACATTGAAGATTCAACTAAAAGAACATCAAAGTTTCAAACAATCCAAGTTGAACATTTTATCACGAAAACATAGGTATCTCCCCTTATCTGAGTAATTATCCTTAATTCAAAATCACACAGGGTTAACATCCTCACTAAGAAGTCACTCAACTCACTCAAGGTGTTGAAGGGTTTAAAAATTAAGCACTCATTAGTCAACATGAAGAGTTATTACCATAAGCTTGCATGAAAATCAAATCTCCACCACTATAAATTGAGATGATGCATCGATCAAAAGGTCTTTAGAGGGTTGTAATGAGGCTTTGGTTAGAGAGTGTGGACATAAGCTGAAAGAGAAGGTTAGAATCGAAATTAAGCTAAAAAATTTATCTAACTAGAAAAATCTCTATCACTGAAACAAAATCCTATAATTAAGCTTTTCCTCATGAAAAATATCGTTTAAGATCAAGAGTTCATAACTTCATAATAGTATGCTAGACTTCAACATTTTTTTTAATAACACAATTAAGTATTTAAACTTTACTAACTAAGGGGGAGAACATAGCTAGATAATTATTCAACTCAAATCTCGACAAAAATGGGGATCAAAGTAATTAAGAGGATTTCAACAATAATGGTTTAGAGGTTATTACTTGAGGGTAAATCAATGGATGGTTTGTTAGGCTCAAGGGGGTCCACTAAGGGTTAATTTTGAAGGTAGGCTTTTATGGAGTAAGTGGGTTAGACCTAAGTACCTTTATCATTTCGATGTATCAAATCAATGGTGTGGTCTCGACATGTATTATCGGAGCAAGTTCTAGAATAACAAATCAATATTGACACACTCATAGCAACAATAAAAGTGAGCACGAAAGGATATATGCTCTAAAGGCTCAAAATCTCACAAAAATTTGGCTTTTGATGTCAATCCTGTGAATTTTCAACTTTAAGTTAATACCTAAACTTGGGGAAACGACCTAGAAAAATTTTCACTTATCACAAATTCAACTTATCATGCTTGATTCTCTAATGTCTTAAAGTTTAAATAGTCAATGCACAAATACCTGTGTTTTAGTTCAAGACATATCAATAAAAATCATAAATCAATAAAACTCATTTAAATAGTGATATGAGAGAAGACACTTAAGAACAAGATAAAATTCAGGGAATTTAAGATAAAGGATTTAATAACTCCCCCCCACACACTTAAGATGTAGATTGCCCTCAATGTACAAAGATGAATTCACGGAAAATGTAAGTATAAAATCATAAGATGGGGAGAGAAGTGAAACTTCCTGAATATTGAATGAAATCCATGAGGTAGTGAGAGCAGAGTTGGGAAGGATACTCTAGTGGTGGTAGAGGTTGGGTTCCATATTCGAAATGCCAAATGGAAATGTGATCGTATTGTTCAGTGTTATAGTGGTTATGGTCATGATGGAGTAGGACATGACAACTATGGAGTACCTTTCCTGTTAGAGTTGGATTTGGCCTCTTGAGTTCTTTGATTGCGATAACATCAATAGTGTTTTTAGAGGTATATATTAGCACAGTGACTCATGAAGAAACAACCATAAAGATAAAATAAAAATTCAAGATAGACTAATAGAGTTTTGCAAAACATGAAAATAGGAATAAAGATAAAGATAAAGAAATATAAAATTAAAAGTAAAGATAAAAAGAAAAAGAAAAATAAATGGACTCAAAAGTCCTCATCGCCAGACGGTTCGCGAGGTGAGGGTGGTAGAGATGAAATGTGGAAGTGCTGACAGATCTGCTGTAAAATAGCATCAATATGATCGAATCGTTGAAAGCACTGCTAAGTGAATCACTTAGAAAGATCTGTCAATGAAGCAGCCGCATGAACTGGGTGATGGATCGGTGGTGGCTGAGATGATGGCTCCTTGTGAGGTGGAGGGACATCATCAGTAATGTCCTCTGGCTCCTCCTGCTCAGTGGATTAAACTAGACGGTATTGAGGAGGATCGTATCCACATCGATGCTCGATCATCCTCATGTGGAGCATACTCGATATGCCCTGTGGAGACATCTGACAGATGAAGGTGAGGGAGGATGATTGCGCCGCTATGTTAAGGAGACCAAAGTATCGCGCTAAGTGTGTCACATATGGGCCCATACAAATGGCCCCCTCCCTATGTCGCTTCGTCTGAGGTCAAGTGGCGAGGGCGATAAAGTAAGCAAGGTCGAAGACATGCCCATGCACCATACTCTATAAAAATAGGCATCGTGAGTGTTGACGATGCGGGTACTCTCTTGTCGACCCATTAGGGTGTGTGCAAGGATAGTGTGGAGGTACCTCAATGATAGGGAGAGAGCTGTCGCCTTGGAGCGACTAGGGTCGTAAGTAGCTGAAGTAGGGACCAGGTCCATCCAACATTTGGAAGGAGAGTAATAAATGTGGTGATGGAGATCGAAAAAGTCGTCGTCATCCATGAACTCCTCAGTATAGAGTCCTAGAGCAACACCAAATTCAGGCACACTGAGTTGATGTACGAGGCCACCGAGACGAAACTGAATTGTGCCTAGGTCGTTGAACTGTGACATGACCGTTTATAGGTGGAAGGTAAAACAGAGCTCAAGAGTGAGCTCTAAGTACGTTGGTTCAACGATCTCAAAGAATCACCCCCATGGGTCAGTAGTCAATAGGGCCCGAACCGCATCAGCTAGTTGGACCTGTTCTAAGGTGGCCTAGTTGATACATCGCCCCACGCCGAGGGGCCTAGCGCGAAGAATCTGAAAAAAGCTCCTCCTGGGTCCCTTGTGGAAACTGAAGAAATGGATGGCGCACTTCGGTAGATGCGCTTGTGGATGTAGCTCCGGGTCCCTTTCGTTTTTTTAAAGCGGGGACGGCTATTTTGGACTTACCACGTGGAGGAGTCATTGTGCTCCTGAAAAAACAAGGAGTTAATAATTGTTAATGAACGAAGAAGATGATTATCAAATTCACAAATTAATCAATTTAGGACCTAATAAACTAATAAAACTTAACAAAACTCAAGTAAAAAGTAATTTCAAGAAGTGAATTAAATGATCAAGGTATCCTAGAGCCTAATAAAACTAACAAGACTAAAAGCAATCAAATATAAAGGATCTAATGACAAGAATTTGATGGAAATAGCATGACTATTCATTCACTTCTTGTGGCATAGCTAGTACTAACGTAAAAGAGGAATGCAAAATATGTGAAATAGATTCTAATGAGCATGAGAATTATATGATAAACAAATAATTAATAATAATAATAATAATAATAATAATGAAGTAAAAATAAGAGTAAAAGTCAAAAAAATGGAAGAAAAAGGGGGAACTGATGATGGCTGAAGGTACGACGGCGTGCTGGTCGGTGTTGGTTGCCGGTGTGGTGGTGGGGGGAAAATAGGAAAAGAAAAAGAAGGAATTTGGGGTTTTGTATGGAGAAGAGAAGAAGGGGGAGGGGGTATGTGTGTAAAGGAAAAAGGAAAGGGGAATACCAGAAAAGGAGAGCAGGGAGATGAGGGGTTCGATCGTCGGAGCACGAAAGAGGAAAGGGCGTCGGTGGCTAGGGTTTAAGAGAGAAGAAGAAGATGAATAGTGAGGGGTTTAAATAGTGATTGGGGCACATGGGCGTGGCACACGACCGTGTGTTTTGTGATTAGCGGTTTTGTCGCGCCTGATTCGTGGCCCACGCCCATGTTCTTTGGTCGTGTTGGTTCACACAGCCGTGTTGCACGGTCGTGTCCTGCTTCGTTTGCTTCTCCCACGCCTGTGTTATGGTTCACATGACCGTGTTTTGGTAGTCAGTATTGACTACAGTCTTTAGGCACGGGCATGTCGAATGTCCGTGCTATTTTCTCAGTTTCGCCCACGAGTAATGGATACGGGTGTGTCGCACGCCCATGTGATTTACTCAGCTTCGCCCACAGCCATATCGCACGGCCGTGGGGTTTAGTTGAATGCCCGTATGCTCTTGGGCAGTGTTGCCACGACTGATAGGCACACCCGTGTCTCGGTAAGTTTTCAAAATTTCAAAGTCTAGGTTTTACATGATCATATCGCACGGCCGTGTTGTTGCCTATGTTTTGGCCACGGCCTCAAGCACGCCCGTGTGCCTGGCTGTGTGGATCAGTAAAGCCTGCATGTAAAGTCTCAGTTAGTGATTGTTAGATACTATGAATTGAAATTAAGAGAGAGAAAAAGAAATGTTAGTGCTCAGGTTGCCTTCCGAGAAGCATTGTTTAAAGTCTAAGCTCGACTTACCTCGTTCTTGCATGATCATAGTGGTTTGAGGAGTTTAGACTCCTCACTCCTACTATCAATCTCGGTGTCAAAATAAGGTTTTAGTCTAGTATAATTTACTTTGAAAGTGCCGTGTTTAGGATGATTAACCTTCATCGTACCATAAGGATAAACCTTTATTACCGTGAATGGGGGTATTCATTTGCATTAAGCTCAAACTCTGCAATTCTAGGGTCTGTTTTATCTAATAATACCTTATATCCAACCTTAAATTGACTCGGTCTATCTGTAAGCTCATCATGGATTTGTGTCGGTTTTGCTTGACATGTCCTAGGTTCTTCTTTGCTATAGTTCTACCATTCATCTAGTTCTTCAATCTATAGCATGCGCTCTTCATGGATTGCTCCCTTGTCATTGTATGAGCTTGAACGTGGCTCAATTGAGCGTTCGCTAGGAGTGTCTTGGAAAGAGGGTTGAATAGTGAGATTATTCTTATTAAGAGGATTCGTAATATCATCTCTATCATTAGTCATCTTAATAGAATTACGAGCTTGAAGAGTAATTGTGTCATCGCCTATACGAAGTGTGAGTTCACCTGTGCCCACATCAATGATAGTCCTAGCAGTTGCTAAAAAGGGTCGTCCTACAATTAATGGTACATTGCTATCCTCATCCATGTCAAGAACAACAAAGTCTACTGGGAATATAAATTTCTCAATTTTAACAAGCACATCTTCAATTATACCCCTAGGAAATCTAATGGTTTTATCAGCCAATTGAATCTCATCCTAGTTTGTTTGGGTTTCCCAAGACCTAGTTGTTTAAACATTTTATAAGGTATTACGTTTATATTAGCCTCTAAATCAGCTAAGGCATTTTTAACATTCAAACTACCAATTAAACAAGGAATCGTAAAACTCCCTGGATCTTTCAGTTTGTTGGTGATAATTGACTCGCGTGATATTAAGTAATAAAATTTATAAAAACTGATCATACCAAAACAAACTAATATCACGATGTTAAAGGCAAGCACACCTATCGAACAGTAGTATAGTTTAGTGGCAAGACCGAGTTATCGTACCCAAGGGAACCAAAAGTACTAGTACTTACTTCTTTTCTATTATCTAGCCTAAAAAAATAAAAGAGGATTGTTTAACCTAATTTTAAAACTAACTAAGAAAGTGTAAAGAGTAAACTGGGAAAACTTTTAGGGAAAAGCTGATTTATATGGACAATACTCAAGGGAGAATCCACCTAGACTTCACTTGTTATTATTTTCTTGAACTATATGATTTCTTTACTTGACTTGATCCGTAGAGATCCCTAACTTATGCTAAACCCTCCGTCGAGGCGTAGAGCAACTAGGCCTAAGTTGTTAATTAAAGTTCCCTTATTAATTAACTCCCTAGGTTGCATTAATTCGATCTATGGCTCCCTATATTAGGTTAGACCCTAATCCGGTAGATTTATGTGGCCCTATGTCTAGGGTTGCATGCAACTCCGCTTAATTATGGTAGATCTACTCTTATCACAAGGATTTTTGCTCCTCTGCTCTAAGTACATCTGATTCTTGAATTACTACCTAGGATTATTAAATCAAGCATGAAGAACGCATAATTAAGAACAATTCAAGTATTTATCAAATAAATCAAGAATAAATAACAAAATCTATCTTAGGTTTCATCCCCCTCAAGTATTTGAGGGGTTTAGTTCATAATAAAGAAGGAAAACATCTCAGAAGATATAAAATAACAAAACATAAAAGAAACCAAAAACCCCTGAAAGAATTTAGGGAGATCCTCTATGTTGCTGCAGAATTCCGGCTTCTGAGATGAATTAATCGGCTTTCTCCCTTAGAGTAATCCCTTGCTTCTACCCTCAGTGTGGCAGAAAAACGAGAAGAAAGATATCTAAAAACATATGGTGCTTCTGCCTCATGAGGTCTTTATATAGAGAGCTTATGGGGAGCCTTTTCTTAGCCTCTAAGCATCCCAATTCGAGTGAAATTCCCCTTCCTCACGACTAGAACACGCTCGTGTGCCACGCCCGTGCGACTTCAATAGAGGCTGTGTGCTTTTATTGGTGGAGGCACGGTCGTGTAACCTGGCCGTGCTTGTCGGGGGCTTGACCGTGTGATCTTCATGTGGCACGGCCGTGTGGCATTTCTTTGCCCATGTTGTTCGCACATTTTGGCCCATTTTTCATTGATTTTGGCCCGTTTTCCGTTCTTTCTTCTTCCCTATGCTCTCTTGAGTATAAGATATAAAAAGGAAGGATCAAGAGCACCAATTCTCACAAAATTGATAAGAATCTATCCAAAATATAGGCTAAACATGAGGTAAAAATATGTATAATTTAGCGTTTATCAAATTCCTCCACACTTAAGCCTTTGCTTGTCCTCAAGCAAAATCTCAATCCCTAAAAAGAATCATTCTTCTCAACCTATAATCTTTATCAATAATGTTTCAAACTAATCCACAGGTAATCATACAATAAAAATTCAATCAGAAGAACATTAAAGATTCAATCAATTTAAGTTGAGAATTTTGTCATTGAAAACATAAGTCTCTTCCTTCTTTCTAAGTAGTTATCTCTCCATCTTAATTAACAGGAGTTGACATCCTTACTAGAGGTTCACTCTATTCACTCGAAGTGTTTAGGGTTCAAAATTTTAAGCACTCTTTAGTCAACCTGAAAGGTTATTACCATAAGCTTGTACGAAAATCAAATCTCCACCACTATAGTTTGATATCGATCAAGAGGTCTTTTCATGGTTGTAACGGGGCTTGGTTAGGGGTATTGTCACAGGCTGTAAAAAGAGGGTTAGAATCAAGATTGAACTGAAAAAATTATCTAGCTAGAAAAATCTCTATCATTGGAACATATTTTCAAAGCTTAATAACATCAATTTGGTAGCCTTAAGAGAGAAATATGCAAAAACTTAATTTGAACTACATATTACAACTGAATTTGACTGTATGTACACATTTTTTTTTGAAGAAAAATTCAAGAAGTACAATGAATTGAGTAAAGATTTACATACTAGAATAGAGAATAAAGCTTAGATAATAAATTCAACTCAAATCTCGACAAAAATAGGGATCAAAAAGTAATTGAATGGAAAATTCAACAAAAATGGGTTATTGGTTAATAATTAGAGGGTGAGTCAAGGAAAAGGTTGTTAGGCTCAATGGGGTTCACTAGGGGTTAGATTATGGAGGTAGGCTTTTGTGGAGTGAGTGGGTTAAGTCCTAGGTGCCTTTATCATCTCGGTATATCAAATCAATGATGTGGTCTTGACATGTATAATCAAAGCAAGTTCTAGAATAACAATTCAGTGTTGGCTCACTCAAAGCAATAATAACAGTGAGCACGAAAGAATGTATGCTCAAAAAGGCTCAAGATCTCACCAGAATTATGGCTTTTGATGTCAATCCTGCGAATTTCAAATCTCAAGATAGTACTTAAAATTAGGGAAGATAACTTATGCAAAAATTGGAGTTCTCAAAAATTTCAACTTATCATGCTTGATTCCTTAATGTTTTAAAGTTTGAATAATCAAAGTACAAGCACCTATATCTTAATTCTCAACATATCAATAAAAATTATAAATTAATCAGAATTAATTCCTAATAGTAGACTGAAGATCATGCTATTGAGGACAGTGCAATTAGTTAGAACAATTTTAGTGATTTCAAAGAGAATAAAATAAAATTTAAGGTACGTTCCCCCCCACACTTAAAAAATAAACAGAATAAATAAAAAATAAAAATTCAAATAAAGAAAAAAATGAAAAATAAACCTAAAAAGGAAAATAAAGTTAGAAGAAAAGGTGAAAATAAGGATCAGTGTTTAAGAGTTAGAATAAAGTAATAATAAAATATAAAAGATAAAATAAAAGTAAAACAAAATAAAGATAAAAATAAATATAAAAGAGGATCTAGTCCTCTGATGGATCTCGTGGTGGTGGGGAAATGCCGAGGTGCTGAAATATGTGCGCTAAAGTGTCGTCGATATAATCAAGGCGTTGCTCAAATCGATCCAAGCACTCGTGTATGTCAGGATGTGGGGCTGCTTTCTGGGTCGGTCATCTGGGGCATGATGGCTCGACGGGTGCATCCTCCTCAGGTGGTGGCGGTGGGACATCATCAGTAATGTCCTCTAGGTCTTCGCCTTCCTGGACAAGGCGGAAGTGAAAATGGCCGCCACCTGGCCGTCGCTCTACCATCCTCATAGAGAGCATGCTCTAGATGCCCTGGGAGGACATCTGGCCAAGTAGGGTGTACGAGGATGTCTGGGCTGCGGTGTTGAGTAGGCCGAAGTAGAGGCCTACTTGTGTGATGTACGGGCCCATGGATACGACTCCCTTGTGGTGCCACTCAGTCTGGTGCTGCATGGCCAACACTATGAAGTAGGCAAGGTCGATGGGGTGGCCATTGGCCATGCACCAGAGGAAATAGACGTCGTGAGTGTTGACGACGCCTGTACTCTCCTGTCTACCTATCAAGGTGTGAGCAAGGAGGGCGTGAATATACCTGCGAGAAGGAGGGAGGGCGGATGCCTTGCTGACGCTGGGATTATAGATCTGTCGCCCTGGAGCAATCTCGTTCCAGCAGTCGAGGGGTCGGATGTGGATGCGCTTGGAAAGAGTAGGGAAGTCTTCTTCTGCCATGAACTGCTCGGTATAGAGACTAAGAGTCGTGCCGAACTCTGGGACACTCAGCTATCGCACAAGACCTCCTAATCGGAATTGGACTGTGACGGGATCGTTGAATCTGTTCATGGCGGTCTGGAGGTGGAATGTGGAGCAGAACTCGAGAGTGAGTTCTAGGTAGGTGGGCTCCACAATCCTAAAAAACTGGTCCCATGGGTCGGTAGCTAGCAGGGCTCGAACATTGTCCACTAGGTTTACTTGCGCGTGGGCCTCCCAGTCAATGTATCAGCCCATCGAGATAGTGCGTGCTCGGAGTAACTGGTAGCGTTCCTCCTGCGAGTCCTGCGAAAATGTGAGGAACGGGTGGCGTGTCTCAGAGGTGGGTCTTACTGAGGAACTTCCCGACCCCTTTCGTTTCTTAGAGACGGGGACAGCAGTCTTTCTGGCGCGTGATGATGACATGGTATCTGAAGAAAAAACAAAAGTATTAGTCTTAAATATTGAGATTAAAAATGATTTAATATGTAAATTGATATTTTTTTCCTAAAATAACAATTGAGGAGTAACCTAAATAGTAAAATCTAATCATATTAAAAACTTATAACAAAAACTAAGAACTATAGGATGTATATATTAACTTATGAGAAAAATGGTGTGCAAATATGTGTCCAAGTGGCAAAATAAAATGAAATCTAAATGGCAAGCAAAAATAAAATTAAGTGGCATGTAATCCTAATTGATTATATATTAGTCTAGATTATACATCCTATATTTACTAGTTCCATGCTTGTATCAACAATTTAGACAAAAGTAAAATGAAATAAAAATTAAATAAATGAAATACAACAAAAATAAATGAGAAAAATGAGAAAATAGAACCAATTATGAGTTTGCACGATCGTGGGGGGCTGTTACACGGGCGTGGGGAGGTTATTTTTTATTATTATGGTGGTTTTGAGGGTGGTAGAGGTGCTCACGGAGGTTGGGGAGGTTTTGGATGTGAGATTCTAGGGTTTTAAGTGAAAAGGAAGGTTTAAAAATAGCCCCCTATTTATACATTTTGGGTCACACGGGCATGTTGCACGCTCGTGTGAGTCGTATTCAGCCCATGTTTTTCAAAAATTAGAGGTTTTAGGGCACCATGTTCCGATGAGCACGCCCGTGTGGTTGGTTCACACGGTCGTGGGAGATCAAGTCTTCGTTAGTCACACGGTCGTGTGATGGTATACACGACCGTTTGCGATCGTGTTCGTGTTGCACACAGTCGTGTGTTCTGTGCCACGAGCGTGTGAATTTTGACAGTGTCTTCCACGGGCTAAGGACACGGGCGTGGGGATTTGTGCAAGGCTCGTGTTGATACTACAGGGTTGCCACGGCCATGTCGCATAGCCGTGGGGCAGTGTTGATAGCCCGTGTGGAATTCGTAAAGTCGCCACGGCCATATCGCATGGCCGTGGGAATTTATCGATGGCCCGTGTTTTGGGAAAATTTTACTCTGTTTGTAACGGTCTGGGTGCACGACTGTGCCCCTGTTTTTAAGTGTGCACATGGCCTAAGGCACGCCCGTGTTCCTAGCCATGTGGTCCTAAATTTCTGCATTCAAAGAGTTAGTTTATGCGTGAAAAAATACTAAAAATTTTAAAGAAAAGAAAGTTACTAAGTTAGTGCTCGGGTTGCCTCTCGAGAAGCGCTTATTTAGAGTCTAAGCTCAACTCTACCTGGATGTGCCAAGAAGGGGTGTGGTGGAGCCGAAGCTCCTCCCTGTTTTCTGTAAAATTCTCACCTCTATAATGTTTAAGCCGATGGCCATTTACCTTGAACGTACCGTGGTTAGGGTGAGTTACCTAAATGGTGCCGTATGGAAAGACATTTAGAATAGTGAATGGACCTGACCACCTTGACTTGAGTTTTCCAGGGAATAGTTTCAACCTTAAGTTGTAAAGTAAGACGAGATCACTTGTTTTGAACTGCTTGGGTTGTTTCAGCCTTTTGTCATGACGTCGCTTCATGGCTTCCTTATATAGTCGCGAGTTCTCGTAAGCATTGAAACGCCATTCATCTAGCTCATTCAACTGTATTAATCTCTTCTCTCCTGCACTTTTAAAATCGAGGTTTAAAAATTTTATAGCCCAGAATGCTTTATGTTCAAGTTCAAATGGTAGATGACAGTTTTTTCCATAAACAAGTTTATAGGGAGATGTTCCTATAGGTGTTTTAAAAGTAGTTCTATAAGCCCATAATGCATCGTCTACCTTTCTTGACCAATCTTTCCCATTTGTTTCTATTGTTTTCTCTAAGATGCATTTTAGTTCCCTATTTGTTACTTCGACTTGGCCACTGGTTTGTGGGTGATAAGGGGTGGCTGTTCTATGGTGTACTCCATACCTTTTCAAGATTTTTTCAAATTGGGTATTGCAAAAATGTGTACTCCTATCACTAATGATTATCCTAGGTGTTCCAAATCAAGAAAAAAGTCTTTTCAAGAAGCGTACTACCACCATAGCATCATTTGTAGGTAGAGCTTGGGCTTCTACCCATTTTGACATGTAATCTACTGCTACTAGTATGTAATTATTCCCAAATGAATTAGGGAACGGACCCATGAAATCAATACCCCATACATCAAATATTTCACATGAAAGTATATAGTTCTGAGGCATTTCATTATGCTGAGAGATACTACCTGTTCGTTGGCATTTATCACAAGAGGTTACATACCTGTTGGCATCTCTGAAAAGTGTAGGCCAGTAAAAGCCTGATTCGAGTACCTTATGAGCAGTTCTAGTTCCACTGTGATGTCCTCCTGTGGGTCCTGAGTGGCAGTGATTTAAAATTTGATATGCTTCTGTGTCATCAACGCATCTTCGTATAACCTAACCTGCACAAATTCGGAAAAGGAAAGGATCTTCCCAAAAGTAGTTTTTCACATCAGCGAAGAATCGCATCTTTTACTCATGGTTTAACCCTTTTGGGGTTATGTTAGCTGCTAAATAATTCGCAAAATCAGCAAACCAAGGAAGTGTCGTATTTGCTAAGGCTAGGAGTTGTTCCTCAGGGAACAAATCGTTCATCTTGTCGAGATATTTAGGTTGTGCGTTCTCTAGCCTTGAGAGGTGATCTGCTGCCAAGTTTTCAGCTCCTTTCTTGTCCTTTATTTCCAAGTCGAATTCCTGTAACAATAGAATCCATCCTATCAATCGAGGTTTTGCATCAGTTTTAGTTAAGAGGTAGCGAAGAGCTGAATGATCAGTATAAACAATGACTTTTGACAAAATTAAATAAGAACTAAATTTTTCAAATGCAAAAATAACAGCGAGCAATTCTTTCTCTGTGGTAGTGTAATTTGCTTGAGCGGCTGTCAAAGTTCTGCTAGCATAATAAATCGGCTAGAAGTGCTTGTCCTTTTGCTGTCCTAAAACTACACCTACTGCACAATCACTTGCATCGTACATTAGTTCAAAAGGTAGATTCTAATCAGGTGAAATCATAATCGGGGCTTTAACTAACTTTTCCTTAAGGTTGTTAAAAGATTCCAGACATTTTTGGTCAAAGTTGAAGGGTACGTCTTTTTCTAGTAATTTAGTTAAAGGCTTAGCTATTTTAGAAAAGTCTTTAATGAATCTTCGATAAAAATCGGCGTGTCCTAAAAAGCTTCTTATAGCCTTAACTGAATTAGGAGGAGGTAGTTTTTCAATAGTTTCAATTTTCGCTTTATCTACCTCTATCCCTTTACTAGAAATTTTATGTCCTAAAACAATACCTCTTGAACCATAAAGTGGCATTTTTCCCAGTTTAGCACTAAATTTGTCTCTTCACATCTGATCAAAACACGTACTAGATTATTAAGACAAAGTTGGAAAGAATTACCAAAAACTGAGAAATCATCCATAAATACCTCCATGATGTCTTCCACGAATTCATTGAAGATAGCTAGCATGCATCGTTGAAAAGTAGCAGGAGCGTTACATAGACCAAAAGGCATTCTGGGATAAGCAAACGTACCGTATGGGCATGTGAACGTTGTTTTCTCCTGATCTTCTGGTGCTATCGGGATCTGGAAGTAACCAGAGAGACCATCTAGGAAACAATAATACATATGACCTGATAATCTTTCCAATGTCTGATCAATAAAAGGCAATGGGAAATGATCTTTCCAAGTGGCGTCATTCAGCTTTCTATAATCAATGCAAACTCTCCATCCTGTGACTGTTCTTGTAGGTATTAACTCTTCCTTGGTCATTAGACACCACGGTCAATCCACCTTTCTTAGGAACAACCTACACAGGGCTTACCCAAGAACTGTCAGAAATAGGATAGATAATACCTGCATCTAGAAGTTTAATTACCTCGGCTTTGACAACTTCTTTCATGTTGGGATTCAATCATCTCTGGGCTTGCACTGATGGTTTGAATTCGTCCTCCATTAAAATTTTGTGGGTGTAGAAAGAAGGATTAATTCCCTTGATATCCGAAATTTTTCAAGCTATAGCACGTCTGTGTTCTCTTAACACATGGAGTAGCTCCTCTTTCTCTGCAAGGCTTAAATCAGATGCGATAATGACTGGTAAAGTTGATTCTTCCCCTAAAAGGGCATATTCTAAATGATCTGGCAGTTTTTTTAGTTCTAATTTAGGGGGTTCAGTAATGGAAGGTTTCTATCTCAATTCATCACTCATCTTTAAATTTTCATAACTTATGTGCCTAGTGATGGTTTCATTAGAATCCAATTCTTTCCTTACTTTGTTAATTTCGGGGGTGGTTTTATCTTTCCCCCCACCTTGAACAAGACACAGTTCCAACGTGTCTGTGAGAGCAAGTTCCTGGAGATTATCTTGAACAAAATAGTCACTAATATCAACAAAATAACACGAATCATCTTGTTCTTTAGAGAATCTCATGGCATCATAAATTTTAAAGACAACTTCTTCCTCCCCAACTCTGAGTACTAATTTGCCATCCCCTACATCAATAACAGCTCTAGCAGTGGCTAAAAATGGTAAAGGTACTTCAATATCCTCATCCATGTCAAGCACAACAAAATCAACAGGGAATATAAATTTATCTACCTTCACTAGCACATCTTCAATGATTCCCCTAGGATATTTAACAGATCTATCGGCTAATTGAATACTCATCCTAGTGGGCTTGGGTTCCCCGAGACCTAGTTGTTTGAACATTTTGTAAGGCATGAGATTAATGCTAGCACCTAAATCAGCTAAAGCTTTATTAATAAGTAAACTACCAATCAGACAAGGGATAGTAAAACTCCTTGGATCTTTCAGTTTTGCTGGCAGTTTATTTTGGAGAATAGCTGAGCATTCCTCATTGAGTTCTACTGTGGCCAATTCTTCCAACTTCCTTTTATTTGTCAAAAGTTCTTTAAGGAACTTCGCATACTTCGGCATCTGTGAAATTGCTTTAACAAAAGGTAAGTTAATGTGTAATTATTTAAAAAGTTCAAGGAACTTACCGAATTGAGCGTCTGTATGGTCTTTCTTCAATTTTGCCAGATATGGAATGTACGGTTTGTATTCCTTGAGTGGCGGTGGAGTGTTATCCTCGGGTTTCGCTGCCTTTTCTTCTGAAAGTTCTGGGATAGTCTTCTTTTCTGGTTCGGCTAGGACCTTTCCATCTCTTAAAGTAATCGCTTTGACATGTTCTCTGGGATTTGGCTCAGTGTTACTTGATAATCCTCCTTGTGGTCTTTCTGAAATTAATTTTGCAAGTTGACCAATTTGGTTTTCAAGCCCTTGAATTGATGCTTGCTGATTTTTAAGTGCCGTTTCAGTGCTTTGAAAATGGGTTTCTGATGCAGCCATAAATTTGGCAAACATCTCTTCAAGATTCGGCTTCTTCTCGTGTTGCGGTGGTGATTGCTGAAATCCTGGAGAAGGTTGTTGTCTTTGATTTCCTTGTCCTCCCCATGAAAAATTTGGGTAATTTCCCCAACCTGCATTATAAGTATTACTATAAGGGTTATTTTGATATCTAGAATTGTTACCTATATAGTTGGCTTGTTCAGTTTCCATGCTGCGTCCATAAGATGTGAAATCTGGATTAAACGTGTTTCCTTGAATCGCGTCGCATTGCATCATTGGTTGTACTTGTGTAGAACTAACAAAATTATCAAACTTTTTATTTAAAAGTTCTACTTGGTTAGTAAGCATGGCGACAGCATCAATATTATAAACTCCTGCGGCTTTTGTTGGCTTTGTCCTCCTGACTTGCCACTGATAATTATTCAATGACATCTCTTCAATAAATTCATAAGCTGCTTCAGGTGTTTTATTATTGATCGTCCCTCCTGCGGCTGCATCGATCTTTTGTCTAGTTGACGGGTTTAAACCGTTGTGGAAGGTTTGAACTTGTAGCCACAAAGGTAGACCATGATGAGGGCACCTTCTCAAAAGATCTTTGTATCTCTCCCATGCATCGTATAGTGTTTCTAAATCCATCTGCACAAAAGAAGAAATATCGTTTCGTAATTTGGCTATTTTAGTTGGAGGAAAATATTTGAGTAAAAATTTTTCAATCATTTGCTACCATGTGGTAATTGAGCCTCGTGGTAAAGAATTTAACCATATTTTGGCTTTATTTCTCAAAGAGAATGGAAATAGCCTCAATCGAATGGCATCATCAGAAACGCCATTTATTTTGAAGGTATCACATAGTTCCAAGAAATTGGCTATGTATGAGTTTGGATCTTCGTCCTGTAAACCATCAAACTGCACCAATTATTGTATCATCTGAATAGTGTTAGGCTTTAACTCAAAATTATTAGCAGCAATAGTAAGTCTAAGAATGCTAGTTTAGGTACCAGCCAAACTAGGTTTAGCATAATCATACATAGTGCAAGGAGCTTCTTCTTGGTTTATTGGTTCTGCTGGTAGTGCTGGAGGTGGTGGAACGTTTTGATTTGCTTCCATCTCGTCTGTAGGTTTTGGCTCTTGCTCAGGTTCTTGTTCTGGATAATGTAAACTGCGTCTAATTTCTCTGCGATTTCTACGAACTGTTGCTTCTAGATCGTCGGCAAAAAGTAGTGGTCCTGTTGGGTTGTTTCTAGTCATAAACTAAAAAGACTAAAAAGAAAAAGCAAAGAAAACTCAAAAATAATTTAAAAAAATAAAAATAAATAAAAACTAAAAATAAAAATAAAAGGCAAAAAATAAATATATATATATAGTAATGGCTAAAGTAATAGAAATCGACCTTTCGTAATATTTTAGTTCCCCGGCAACGGCGCCAAAAACTTGATAATCGACTCACGTGATATTAAGTAATAAAATTTATAAAAACTGATCACACCAAAACTAACTAATATAATGATGTTAAAGGCAAGCGCACCTATCGAACAGTAGTATAGTTTAGTGGCAAGACCGAGTTATCGTACCCAAGGGAACCAAAAGTACTAGTACTTACTTCTTTTCTATTATCCAGCCTAAAAAAATAAAAAAGGATTGCTTAAACTAATTTTAAAACTAACTAAGAAAGCGTAAAGAGTAAATTGGGAAAACTTTCAGGGAAAAGCTAATTTATATGGACAATACTCAAGGGAGAATCCACCTAGACTTCACTTGTTATTATTTTCTTGAACTATATGATTTCTTTACTTGACTTGATCCGTAGAGATCCCTAACTTATGCTAAACCCTCCATCGAGGCGTAGAGCAACTAGGCCTAAGTTGTTAATTAAAGTTCCCTTATTAATTAACTCCCTAGGTTGCATTAATTCGATCTATGGCTCCCCATATTAGGTTAGACCCTAATCCGGCAGATTTATGTGGCCCTATGTCTAGGGTTGCATGCAACTCCGCTTAATTCTGGTAGATCTACTCTTATCACAGGGACTTTTGCTCCTCTGCTCTAAGCACATCTAATTCTTAAAGTAATACCTAGGATTATTAAATTAAGAATGAAGAACATATAATTAAGAACAATTCAAGTATTTATCAAATAAATCAAGAATAAATAACAAAATCTGTCTTAGGTTTCATCCCCCTCAAGTATTTGAAGGGTTTAGTTCATAATAAAGAAGGAAAACATCTCAGAAGATATAAAATAACAAAACATAAAAGAAACCAAAAACCCTGAAGGAATTTAGGGAGATCCTCTATGTTGCTGCAGAATTCTTGCTTCTGAGATGAATTAATCGGCTTTCTCTCTTGGAGTAATCCCTTGCTTCTACCCTCAGTGTGGCAGAAAAACGAGAGGAAAAATATCTAACAACATGTGTTTTTGCTTCTGCCTCATGAGGTCTTTATATAGAGAGCTTGTGGGGAGCCTTTCTTAGCCTCTAAGCATCCCAATTCGAGTGAAATTTCCCTTCCTCACAACTAGAACACGCCCGTGTGCCACGCCCGTGTGCCACGCTCGTGTGACTTTGATAGAGGCCGTGTGCTTTTATCAGTGGAGGCACGATCGTTTGACCTGGCCGTGCTTGTTTGGGGCTTGACCGTGTGATCTTCATGTGGCACGACCGTGTGGCATGGCCGTGTGGCATTTCTTTGCCTATGTTGTTCGCACATTTTGGCCCATTTTTCATCGTTTTTGGCCCGTTTTCCGTTCTTTCTTCTTCCCTATGCTCTCCTGAGTATAAGATATAAAAAGGAAGGATTAAGAGCACCAATTTTCACAAAATTGATAAGAATCCATCCAAAATATAGGCTAAACATGAGGTAAAAATATGTATAATTTAACGTTTATCAGTTAGGTAGCTTGTTTTGCAAGATAGTTGAGCAAACTGCATTTAACTCCACTTGAGATGACTCATCAAACTTCCGTTTGTTTGCTAAAAGCTCTTTTAAGAATTTAACACCGTTTGGCATCTGCGAAAGTGCTTCAATAAACGGTAAGTTAATATGTAATTTTTTTAAGAGCTTAAGGAATTTATCGAATTATTCATCTGTGTGGTCTTTCCTTCTCGCATTCGAGTATGGGACACGAGGCTTATATTATTTACTGATCAGCTTTTTGTGACTTTCTTCAACCTTACCTTTACTTACCATAGCTTCTTGCCTCGGTTCTGATTCGTTCTGAACTAACTCTCCTTCATCAAGCATAGTAATAGCATGAATTTGCTCCCTTGGGTTAGTTTCTGTATTAATTGGCAAGCCGCCTTGTGGTCTTTCAGAGATCAGCTTAGCAAGTTGTCCTATCTGGGTTTTGAGCCCTTGAATTGATGCTTGCTGATTTTTGAGTGTTGTCTCGATGTTTTGGAAAGGGTTTCTGACACTGAGATAAATTTCGTGAGTATCTCTTCAAGGTTCAACTTTTTCTCTTGTTGGTAGGGTGGTTGTTAGAAGCCTGAAGGGGGTGGTGGCCTTTGATTTCCTTGACCACCCCATGAGAAATTGGGGTCGTTCCTCCAACCTGCATTATAAGTAATACCATACGGGTTATTTTGGGATCTAGAATTGTTACCCATATAGTTGGCTTGTTTATTCCCTATGCTAAGATTGTAGGATGAATAATCTGTGTTGTACATTCCTCCTCCATTTGAATCGCACCTCATCACTAGATGTACCTGCGTAAAACCCACTAAACCGTCAATCTTTTTATTAAGAAATTCTACCTGATTTGATAGCATTGTGACAGCGTCCACATTAAAAACACCGGTGACTTTTGTTAGCTTTGTCCTCATGACTTGCCACTGATAGTTATTCAGTGACATCTCCTCTATAAACTCATAAGCATCCTCAGGTGTCTTGTTGTTTATGGTTCCATTGGCAGCTGCATCAATCATTTGCCTCATTAAGGGGTTCAAACCGTTGTGGAAAGTCTGAACCTATAGCCATAGGGGTAAACCATGGTAAGGGCACCTTCTCAATAAGTCTTTGTATCTCTCCCATGCATCGTAAAGTGTCTCTAAATCCATCTGCACAAAAGAAGATATGTCATTCTTCAACTTTGCTATTTTAGCTGGCAGAAAATATTTAAGTAAAAATTTTTCGGTCATCTGTTCCCAAGTAGTGATAGACCCTCATGGTAGAGAGTTCAACCACTGTTTAGCCTTATTCCTCAAATAAAAGGGAAATAACCGAAGGCGAATGGCATAATCAGAAATGCCATTCATCTTAAAAGTGTCACAAAATTCCAAAAAGTTTACTAAATATGTGTTAGGATCCTCATCCTACAAACCATTAAACTGAACAAACTGTTGAATCATCTGAATGGTGTTAGGTTTCAATTAAAAATTATTTGCAGCAATAGCAGGCCTAACAATACTAGATTCAATACCAACTAAATTAAGCTTAGCATACTCATCCATAGTACGAGGAGCAAGATTTTGATTCACAGGATCTGAGGCTACAACAGGAGGTAGTGGATTATTCAGATTTGCCTCCATCTCTTCGGTAGACTCGATTTTGTCCTCTTGCCCTTCTTTTATGTACTGTAAGCTTCGCCTTATTTCTTTTCGGTTTCTGCAAATTGTAGCTTCTATATCGCTATCAAAAAGCAAAGGTCCTGACGGGTTTTTTCTAGTCATAAACTAGAGACACCTGTCAGAGACAAATAAAAGAAAAGAAAATTAGCAAGTAAAAATAAAAAAAAAAGTAATTTGCAATAAAAGTAAAAATGGCTAAAATAATAAAAATTGAGTGTTCCTAATATTTTACTCCCCGGCAACAGTGCCAAAAACTTGATCTATCATTTGTGTGATCATAAAGTAATATGATCGTACCTAAAAACTAACTATTCTCACGATAAAGGCAAGCGCACTTATCGAACAATAGTATATTTTAGTGGCAAGACCGGAATGTCGAACCCACAGGAACTAAAAGTACTAGTAATAACTTTCTTTCTATTATCTAACCTAGAAATAAAGGGAATTTGCTTTAAACTAATTAAACTAAACTAATTAACTAAGAACATAACAGAGAGTAAATTGGGGAAATTACTTTTGGAAAAGATAATTGATTAAGACAATACCCAAGGAAGAATCCATCTACACTTCACTTGTTATTAGACTTTTACCTGGATGATTTATTCACTTAACTTAATCCGTAAAAATCCCTAAATTATATTAATATCTCTTTCAAGACTAAGAACAACTAACCCTAGGTTGATTAATTGAAATTTCTTTCTAATTAAAACCCTTAATGTTGCATTAACTCGATTTATGGATTCCCTTATTAGATTTGACTCTAATCCGGTAGATTTTCATCGTCCTATGTCTAAGATTGTGATCAACTCCACTTAATTGTGTGGATCTACTCTTAGACAAGGAATTTTGCTCCACTGAATAAGCACATTCAACTTACATTAATATCCTGAAATATTAACACAAGAATTAATAACACAGTTAAGAACAAATCAAGTATTTATCATATAATTCAGATATTAATAACAAGATCCATCTTAGTTTCATTCCCCTCAAGTATTTAGGGGACTTAGTTCATAATGATAAAAGAAAACATCTCAAAATTGGGAAAAAAACAAAACATAAAGAACACCCAAAAACCCTTGAAAAAATTGAAGGGAGATCTTCAGCCTTGATGGAAATCCTGCTTCTGAGATGGATCAATCGGAGTTCTTCGAGTAATTCTGTGCTTTCTACTCTGTGTTTGTTTCCCCCCTTAGGGTGTTTATATAAACTTTGGAATGCCTAAAATACCTAAAAATTAACTTTTCCTGCGTGAAATTAAAGCAAGGCTAGACAGGGACAAGCCCGTGTGGCACACCCGTGTGACTCGGGCTCAGGCTATGTTCAATACTGATAAATCCACACAGGCGTGTAGATTACCCGTGTGAAAATTTCTTAGGCTGTGTTAATGCTAATTTAGGTTCATTTTATTCATTTTTGGCCTGTTCCTTACTCTTTTCTCTTCCTTATGCTCACCTAAGTATAAAACATGAAATTAAAAGATTAGAAGCATCATATACCTCGATTCTAATGATAAATCATCCATAAATGTGCTAAGCATGGGGTAAAAATATGTATATATTATGGTTTATCAGATTTCTACGGATCAAGTCAAGTGAATAAATCATCTAGATCAGAGTCATATAACAAGTGAAGTCTAGGTGGATTCTTCCTTGGGTATTGTCTTAATCAATCGGTTTTCCAAAAATATTTTCCCCAATTCATTCTTTTGTCGCATTCTTAGTTAATTATTTAGTTTAGTTAGTTTTTAGTTTAAACAAAATCTCATTTATTTTTAGGCTAGATAATAAAAAGAAAGTTAATACTAGTACTTTTAGTCCCTGTGGGTTCTACATTCCGGTCTTGCCATAAGCTATACTATTGTTCGATAGGTGCACTTGCCTTTATCGTGATAATAGTTTAGTTTTACAGGTACGATCATAAATATCACAATCAAGTTTTTGGCGCCGTTGCCGGGGAACTGAAATATTAGGAACACTCAATTTTTATTACTTTAGCTATTTTTAATTTTATTGCAATTTACTTTTTGTTTTATTTTAAGTTTTATTTACTAAATTTTTCTTTTTATTTTTTCTAACAGGTGTCTCTAGTTTATGACTAGAAGAAATCCGTTAGGACCTTTGCTTTTTGATAGTGAGATAGAAGCATCAGCTAGCAGAAACTGTAGAGAAATAAGGCGGAGCCTACAGTACATAGAGGAAGAGCAAGAGGACGTGACTAATACTACTAAAGAGATGGAGGCAAATCAAAATATTCTGTTACCTCTTGTGGTAGTTGCAAATCCTGCGAATCAGAATCCTGCTCCGTGTACTATGTATGATTATGCTAAGCCTAATTTAGCTGGTACTGAATCTAGAATTGTTAGGCCTTCTATTGCTGCAAATAATTTTGAACTAAAACCTAACACTATACAGATGATACAACAATTTGTTCAATTTAATGGTTTGCAGGACGAGGATCCCAACACACATTTAGCAAATTTTTTGGAACTCTGCGACACCTTTAAAATTAATGGCGTTTTTTGATTATGCCATTCGTCTTCAGTTATTTCCCTTTTCTCTGAGGAATAAGGCTAAACAGTGGTTGAACTTTCTACCCAGAGGATCTATCGCTACTTGGGAAAAAATGACCGAAAAATTTCTTTTGAAATATTTTCCGCCGGCTAAAACGGAAAAGTTGAGGAATGACATCTCTTCTTTTGTGCAGATGGATCTAGAAACTCTTTATAACGCATGGGAGAGATACAAGGATTTATTGATAAGGTGTCCTCACTAAGGGTTACCTTTGTGGCTACAGGTTTAGACTTTCCACAACGGTTTGAATCCCTCAATAAGGCAAATGATAGATGTAGCTGCCGATGGAACGATAAATAGCAAAACACCTAAGGAGGCTTATGAGTTTATAGAGGAGATGTCATTGAATAACTATCAGTGGCAAGTCATGAGAACAAAGCCAACAAAAGCCGCCAGTGTTTTTAATGTTGACGCAGTCACAATGCTATCAAATCAGGTAGAACTTTTGAACAAAAAGATTGACGGTTTAGTTGGTTCTACACAGGTACATCCAGTGATGAGGTGTGATTCAATTGGAGGAAGGATGCACAACACAGATTATCAATCCTTCAACCCTAGCACTGAGGAAGAACAAGTCAACTATATGAGAAACAATTCTAGACCTCAAAATAATCCCTATAGTAACACTTAATGCAAGTTGGAGGAACCATCCCAATTTCTCGTGGGGTCGTCAAAGAAATCAAAGGAAACAACCCCCTCTAGGCTTCTAACAACCACCTTACCAACAAGAGAAAAAGCTAAACCTTGAGAAGATGCTCACGAAATTTATCTCAGTGTCAGAAACCCGCTTTTAGAATACCAAGACAGCACTTAAAAATTAGCAAGTGTCCAAGGCCTCGAGACTTAAATAGGTCAACTAGCTAAGCTGATCTTTGAATTACCATAAGGTAGTTTCCCAAGTAACACAGAAGCTAACCCAATGAAGCAACTCCATGCTATCACTATGCTCGATGAAGAAGGTTTAATTGAAGATAAACCAGAATCGAGGCAAAAAGATATGGTAAGTAAAGGTAAGGTTGAGGTAAGCCACAAAGAACCAGTAGGTAAAGAGTATAAGCCTTGTGTACCATACCTAAATGCGACAAGAAAAGACTGCACAGAAGAACAATTTGGTAAATTCCTTAAACTTTTAAAGAAATTACATATTAACTTACCGTTTATTGAAGCTCTTTCACAAATGCCAAACGCAGTTAAATTCTTAAAGAAACTTTTAGCAAATAAATGAAAGTTAGTTGAATCATCGCATGCGGAGTTAAATGCAGTTTGCTCAGCTATTTTGCAGAACAAGCTACCCAACAAACTGAAAGATCCAGGAAGTTTTATGATTCCTTGTTTAATTGGTACTTTAACTGTCGATAATGCATTAGCTGATTTAGGGGCTAGTATTAATGTAATGCCTTATAAAATGTGTAAATAACTAGGTCTTAGGAAACCCAAACAAACTAGGATGAGCATTCAATTGGCTGATAAAACCATTAGATTTCCTACAGGTATAATTGAAGATGTTCTTGTTAAAATTGATAAATTTATATTCCCAGTAGATTTTGTTGTTCTAGACATGGATGAAGATAGTGATGTGCCCTTAATTTTAGGGCAACCCTTTTTAGCAACTGCTAGGACTATTATTGATGTGGGCACGGGTGAACTCACACTTTGTGTAGGCAATGACACGATTACGCTACAAGCTCGTGATTCTATTAGGATATTTAATGACAGAAATGATATTTCGAGTTCTTTTATTAAGAGTAACCTCACTATTCAACCTTCTTCGCAGGACATTCCTAGCAAAAGCACAAATAAGCCACGTTCAATTTCATGGGACAACAAGGGAGCAATTCATAAAGAGCAAATGTTATAGATTGATGAACTAGACGAATGGCTAAACTATAGCAAAGGGGAGCCTAGGATATGCCACGTAGAACTGAAGCAAATCCATGATGAGCCTACAAATAAACCGAGTCAATTTAAGGTTGGGGATCAGGCATTACTAGACAAAATGGACCCTAGAATTGCCAAGCTTGAGCTAAATGCAAATGATGCACCTCCCTTCATGGTAATAAAAGTTTATCCTTATGGTACAATTGAGGTTAATCATCCCAAATTCGGCACCTTCAAGGTAAATAACACTCAACTTAAACCTTACTTTGATGTTAAGATTGATAGCAGGAGAGAGGGGTTTCAACTCCTCCAACCGCCATGACCATGTGAATGATGAGGTAAGTCGAGGTTAGACTATAAATAAGCGTTACTCGGAAGGCAACCCAAGCACTAACATTGTCAACTTTCTTAAATTTAGTTTATAACCTCTAACAAACACTAATTGAGTTACTAAAATGCAGGTTTTTATGACCACACAGCCTGGCACATGGGCATGCTTTAGGCCGTGTCTGCACCATGGGTAAGTTAACACGGGCATGGCCACAACCATGCTAAAACTGGACCCTGAATTTTGAAAATATACTGAGACACAGGATGCGATAGATCAGGGCGTGCTTATAGACCGTATGCAAACCTGACCAAAGCACACGGGCACCTGAACCACACCCACGCCCGTACCCACACACGATGGTCAATACTAATAATTTAACACGGGCGTGCGACATGCACATGCCCATAATCTATGGACAACACTGAAAAAGTAGTAGGGGCATACGATACGCTCATTCCCAAACCACATGGGTGCCTCTAACCATAACACACGGGCGTGTGACCTAATACACGGGCGTGGGAGAAATGAATGAAGCAGTACACGACCGTGCGATATGGTCGTGTGCACCAACACGCCCAGGGAACACAGGCGTGGGTCGAGAAATCATTCATGCTTAGACTTAAATTTCACAAAAAACATGGGCTAAGAATAAGGCACACGGGTGTGGGCCACGGTCGTGTGGTACAACATGGGACCTGCACGACCGTGGCTCTTCCTTTGTTTTTACACCCCTAACCCTAAGGTTTTGGTCCCTATTTAAAACCCCTCACTATTCATCCCCCTCCTTTTCACTATTCATCATCTTCTCCACTCTCATCTTCTTACCCAAACCAACCAGCCCTAACCACCGCATCCCTTACTCCCGCCGTCATTTTCTCTTTCCCCCAAACTCCCTCTCACACAACTCTCCTCGTTCCTCGTTAACAAAACCTCACCCCAAAAACTCTTTCTCTCCTCACCTTTTTCCTAACCCAACCCTCATTCACCCTCACTAACACCTTTTATACTGCCGTTCACCAACCCCCACGCAAAAAGCCACCTCCCTTTCCTTGATTCACAGCTGTCCGTATCATTCCCAATCGATTTCCCTTTATTTTACTTGCACTTTTATTTGTTTATTTCTTTATTTTATTACTATCTTACTAATCTTATTTTTTTAGTTATTAATGGATAGTATCTTGCTAATTCTAGTTCTATTTTTTTTAGTAACATCATCATTCTTATTTAGAGCAATTAGAATTCATAGTGTTGCTTTTTTATTCTTAGACTATTTGATGTTTTATGCATTTAGGTTATCATTATATTAGCATCACTTCCTTCTTTTTCACTTCCTTCTTATTTAGGTTAATAAGCTTTATCTTCTTGCTATTACTTTGGCTAATTAGTTTAATAAAGAATTAGTTAGTTCCTGCATGCTTAGGTACTAGTGTTAAATTTCACATTTCTATCATTCTTATTTTTATAACACTTAGGTCTTTCACGTTTATATTCCTATTGGAGGGACCTCGTCCCTGCTTTAGCCACCTATTATCCCAGTCGCTCCAAGGCATCCGCCCTCTCTCCATCATTACGTTACCTACACGCCATCCTAGCTCATACTTTGACGGGTCGACGAGAGAGCACTGGTTTCGTCAACACTCATGATGCTTGCTTTTTATGGAGCATGGCACACGGGCACGTTTTTAACTTGGCATACTTCATCGCCCTCGCCATTCACCATCAAACTGAGCGATACAGGAAGGGAGCCATTTGCATTGGTCCTTATGTGACATGACTCGCATGGCACTTCGGTCTCCTTAACACAGTGGTGCAATCCTCGTCACTCACACTCATCAGCCAGATGTCTCCACAGGGCATCTCGAGTATGCTACATATGAAGATGATAAAGTGTCGTCATGGGTTCGATCCTCCTCAATACTGTTTAGCTTAGTCTACCAAGCAGGATGACCCAGCGGATATTACTAATGATATCCCCCCACCTAATGAGGATCCACCTTCTCAGCAACCGCTGAGTCATAGACCAGTTCATGCGGCTGCTTCATTGACTGACATTTCTGAGCGCCTCACTCGATTTGAGCAGTAGTGCTTTCAGCGATTCGACCACATTGGTGCTACTCTACAGCAGATTTGTCAGCACCTCCACATTTCACCACCACCACCACCACCTCACGACCCATCTGGTGATGACGACTTTTGAGTCCATTTATTTTTATTTTTAATTTTAATTTTTCTTTATGTTCTACAAAACTTATCTTAGTTTATCTTAAACATTTTATTTTTATGGTTGTTTCTTAATGAGTAACCATGCTAATCTATACCCCCTAAAATACTATTGATACTATCACAATTACAAAGAGCTCAATATTACTCAGGAATACACAACTCCACTGGGAAAGGTACTCCATGACTGCCATGTCCTGTTCGACCATGACCATCTCCATTTAGCACCATGATTGTGGAACCCAACCTATGCAACCACCGGAGTATCCTCCCCCACCTTCACCTTTGCTAGTTCATCATGCACTTCAAAAGCTTCCTTTCCAATCTCTACTACAAGGATTTCATCCAAAATTCAGGAAGTTTCACTTCTCATTCTTCTTATGCTACTATGCTTATAATCTTATGACCTAACTTTCTACATTGAGGACAATGTACATCTTAAGTGTGGGGAGGTTATTTATATCTTTATCAGAATATCCCTAAATTTTATCTTGTTCGCAAATAACTTCCTCATATCACTATTAGAATGAATTTTGATTGATTTATGATTTTTTTTATATGTTTTGGATTAAAACATAGGTATTTATGCTTTGATTATTTAAACTTTAAGACACTAGAGAATCAAGCATGAAAAGTTGATTTTTGAGAATTAAAATTTTTCTAGGTTGTTTCCCCAAATTTAGGTATTACCTTGAAGTTTGAAATTCGCAGGATTGACATCAAAAGCCATTATTTTTGTGAGATTTTGAGCCTTTAGAGCATATATCCTTTCTTGCTCACTTTTATTATTGATATGAGTGTGTCAATTTTCACCTGTTATTCTAGAACTTGCTTCGATTATACATGTCGAGACCACACCATTGATTTGATATACCGAGATGATAAAGGCACTTAAGTTTAACCCACTCACTCCATAAAAGCCTACCGTCATAACTAACCCTTAGTGAACCCGCTTGAGCTTAACAAACTATTTATTAATTTACCCTTAATATTAATCTATAACCCATTATTGTTGAAATTCCCTTAGTTAATTTGATTTGAACTGAACAATTATCTGGCTATGTTCTCCATTTCAGTTAGTGTAGTTTCAATATTCGATTTGTTCTTAAAATAATAATAATAATAATATTTATTATTTTAGTTGTTAATTTGTCGTTTGGCATATTTTTATGAAGTTATGTAACTCTTGATCTTAAACGATGTTATTCATGAGGGAAAAGCTAAATCCTAGGAATATATTTAGAAATGTAATTTCTTAGTATTGGTTATTTTTCTAGTTAGATAATTTTTCAACTCAATCTCGATTCTAACCTTCTCTTTCAGCTTGTGTCCACACCCCTAACCAAAGCCCCGTTACAAGCCTCTAAAAGACCTTTTGATCGATGTATCATCTCAATTTATAGTGGTGGAGATTTGATTTTCATGCAAGCCTATGGTAATAACTTTTCATGTTAACTAATGAGTGCTTAATTTCTAAACCCTAAACACTTTGAGTGGTTTGAGTGAATCTTTAGTGAGAATGTCCACTCTTGTTAGTTTTGAATTAAAGGTGATTACTTGATAAGGAAAAATACCTATGCTTTTCTGATAAAATACTCAACTTGAATTGTTTGAGACTTTGATATTCTTTTAGTTGAATTCTCAATGTATAATTACTTTTGAATTAGTTCAAAACATTATTGATATGAATTATAAATTGAGAAAAATGAATTTTTAATTGTAAGTTGAGGATTTTACTTGAGGACAAGCAAATGCTTAAGTGTGGGGATATTTGATGAACCATAATATTTACATATTTTATCCCATGCTTGACACATTTATAGATGATTTATTATTAGATTTATGGAATTTGATGCTCCTAATCTTTTAATTTCATATTTTATACTTAGGTGAGCATAAGGAAACGAAAAGGGTAAGAAACGGGCCAAAAATAGACCAAATGGGCTGAAGTTAACCTTCAACACGGCCTAAACATTCTCACACGGGTAAACCACATGCTTGTGTATGTCACACAGAATTGCACATGACCTAATCAGCCTCACATAGGCGTGTCTCTGACGAGACCTGTTTTAATTTACTCGGAAAAGCCTAATTTTGGGCTAAGAGAGGTATTCCAAAGTCTACAAAAAGACCCAAGGGGAGGTACAAAGGGAGACACAGAGTAGAAAGCAAAGAATTACTCAAGGAACACCAATTGATTCATCTTGGAAGCAAGGATCCCCATCAAGGCGGAAGATCTCCCTTCAATTTCCTTCAGGGGTTTTTGGGTTTTCTTTATGTTTCGTTGTTTTCCCAATTTTGAGATGTTTTCTTTTACAATTATGAACTAAAGCCCCTAAATACCTGAGGGGGATGAAACCTAAGACGGATCTTGTTATTAATTTTTGAATTATATGATAAATATGTGATTTGTTCTTAATTGTTTTTAATTCTTGTGTTAATATTTCAGGATATTAATTCAAGTTGAATGTGCTTATTCAGTGGAGCAAAAGTCCTTGTCTAAGAGTAGATGCAACACAATTAAGCGGAGTTGATTGCAATCCTAGACATAGGATGACGAAAATCTATCGGATTAGAGTCAAATCTAATAGGGAAATCCGTAGATCGAATTAATGCAACACTAGGGGTTTTAATTAGAAAGAAATTTCAATTAATCAACCTAGGGTTAGTTGTTTTTTAGTCTTGAAAGAGATATTAACATAAATTAGGGATTTCTACGGATCAAGTCAAGTGAATAAATCAACTAGTTTAGAGTAAAAAAATAAGTGAAGTTTAGGTGGATTCTTCATTGGGTATTGCTTTCGGTTTTCCAAAAATATTTTCCCCAATTCATTCTTTATGGCATTCTTAGTTAATTACTTAGTTTATTTAGTTTTTAGTTTAAACAAAATTTCATTTATTTTTAGGATAGATAATAAAAAGAAAGTTAATACTAGTACTTTTAGTCCCTATGGGTTCGACATTCCGGTCTTACCATAAGCTATACTACTATTCGATAGGTGCACTTGCCTTTATCGTGGTAATAATTTAGTTTTACAGGTACGATCATAAATATCACAATCAATCCTCGTTCTATTAATTCTATAGGAATATTAAACAGAGATAGAGATGCTAGACAGTTTAGTCTGAGACCTCAGACGACATCTGTTACCAGTGTAGGTAGCATTAGAAATGTAGGACTTGAATGTAAACATTATAATAAGAGACAGTACGGTGAATGCAGAGTAAAAAGTAGAGCCTGTTTTAGACGTGGATCACTGGATCACTATCTTAGAGATTGTCTCGAGAAGTCAGTGGCTGAAAGAGACTAGCCAGTGAAAGTTAGTAGTATGGCTACTAGAGGGAGACCTGTGACAGCCCGATTTTGACCCTAATCAGAAGAGTGGTTTTGGGACCATGAATCCGAGTTAGAAAAATATTTAAATATTATTTTTCATGTTTATTATATGTGAATTTGCATGTATGAAGGTTTTGTACAAAAATTTGATTGTTTGTGTGCTTAATTTAATAAAAGGGCTTAATTGCATAAAATGAAAACTTGATGGTTTAATACATAAGGACTGAAGTGATAGTGGATTTTTAATATGAGGTGTTTATGTTGTAAATTGTCCTTGATAATATGCCTTGGACTGTCATGACCTTAATGAATATTGGTTTGGTATTAATTAATAAAGGTTAAAATGGTAACTTATGAAATAACTTATAATATATCATTTCATAAAAAAATAAAATAAGGTTTCATATTACCTTGTATTTGCCGAAAATAAAAAGAAGAAAGAAAAGAATAAGAAGCTAGGTATTCGGCAATTGTTGATTCAATTTTAAGGTATGTTTTGTTTCTGTTTTTGATAATTTTTAAGTTTTTGAGATCGTTGCTTCGTATACTGTCAGATCCATGTTCGAATTTTTGTTATTAATGTGTATTTTGAATTTTTCCATGGTTGAGAGCTTGGTGAAATTGATGATTGAGATAGTTAAATGAAAATTTCGTTGGATTTATAAGTTTTATATTGGAAATTTTGATGAATTTGAATTATTAGGACTAATTTGTTAAAATAGTAAATAGAGGGACTAAATTGTTAAGTAAATGAAATGTGAGGACTTTTATGTATATAATGAACATTCGGCCTAAGTTTGATATAAGAAAAGTTTGCTTATTTTGTATGTTTTGAAATTTGGACTAAATTGCTAAAAGTATACAATAATAGGGGCGAAAAGGGTAATTTGCCCAATTAAGTATTTTTGGATTAATTTGAATGAAATTGAGTTTGAATGGATCTCATTTTGAAATAGAAGCTCAAGAATTAAAGCAAACGGACTTGGATCGGGGAAAGGTAAAGGTAGCCAAGTAGTTGATTTTACCGTACGTTGATATTCGAGGTAAGTCCTTAAGCAATTAAACATCTTTTATTTCGAATGTAAAATATTTTACTATGAAAATTTGAATTTTTATTTGCTCATTAGCATAGTAACTGAATGCTTTGGTATTATATTGATGTGGTTGAGTTGCATTTGAATGTATTGGAACTTTTGAAAGTTAGTATGGATTATATGGAACATTTGCTTAATTCAATAAATAAACGGTGATGAATTGACTTTATAATTATGATTTCTGAGCTTATGCCTAATAAGCTTTGTGCTAGTGACATGATCGGGCTTTGTGCCTAGCAGGCTTTGTGCCGGTGAATAAATATCAAACCTCGTGTCTAGCAGGCTTAGTGCCGGTGAATAAATATTAGACCTTGTGTCTAGCAGGCTTAGTACCGGTGAACAAATATCAGACCTTGGGTCTAGTAGGCCTTGTACTGGTGTATAATTCAGGCTTATGCCTAACAGGCTTATTACCGGTGATTTAATTTCAAGCTTATGTTATAAGATTTCAAGTTGAAGTGGAAAGATAGTTCAAGTGAAATTGAGCTAAATGACCATATATTTATATTTGGCCACATAGGTATGTATATGTGTAAGGATATTTGGATCTTGAATATTATGCTATGAAGGTATGTATGAATGTGATTTGGTACTCAATGTTGAGTATTGAATTTTAAAAAATGTGAAATAGATGTGTATTGGGTTGATCAATGATCAAAATGTGCATAGTTGACATTTTTCATAAGCATGTGTGTATTGATTTAATGTAATCAGCTTGTAATTCGTATGATTACAAATTGAGACAATGTTCTACGGATGTTGGAATTTAGCATATAATTTAATGGAATATATATGTTTATGATAGTTTACATTGGAGGCGGATTATAAGATGTTTTTAGCCTAGTGATATTTGAGTATGATATAGTTTTATATTTGTTATTTGATATTTGAAATATGCTATTAAAATTTGTTTATTTTGCTCAAGACTTACTAAGTTATGAATACTTACTTTGATTGTTATGTTTCTATGTTATATAGACTTTTGAAGCAAGCTACGAGCTCGGGGATCGACAGAAATCTCATTCACACTATCTTTTGTTTCGGTATCAATTACTTAAACTTGACTTATGGCATGTATAGGTCGGAAAAATTTGTAAATATTGCATTTTGAATGATGTGTATATAATATGCCATGCGAATATGGCTTATTATCTTGATGTGGAAATTATACCATTTAAGATATGTTTGTTTAGTAATGGTAGTTACGTATGTTTGTTTAATGTAGTTGTTAATAACCTTGCATGGATCGGTGATGGTTGATATCTTTGATATGTGTATTATATGTTCGGCTTTATAGGATGAATAATAAATGCTTTGTGTTGGATGGATGGACCATTTGTTGAATAATTCTAAAAATGTGGAATTTTATGGTATATAGGTGAAACTAGCCATTTGTTTTAGCTTTGAGGTTTATGCAACTTGTACTAAGTTTTCACATAATTCCACGTGTGATTGTATGTTTGTTAATTGATGGAACTAAGTTGGAAATGAAATGGGTTTTATGCATGTATATATATATATATATATATATATTCGACTAAGGAAGTGAATAGTGACCAAATGAATAGTAACTTTTTGCCAATTGTGGTTACAATGTTTATATGAATTTCCTAAATTGATATGAGCTTTGTGCATCAATGTTGAGGTATTATATGAGTGTACATTAATGCTCAAGATGTATTCGTTTTATAATAGGTATCTAATTGAATGTTTTTTAACATAAAAAGCATTTTATGTTTGACTTGAGATATGAAATGTTTGAATTAGTCTTATACTTTATGTAATGCGATTAGGTCATGTTCGAATTTTTGTGATCATTTGGAAGTTATGTGATGTTAGTTAATGCCTCAAAACCTTACTACGGTGACGGATACGGGTTAGGGGTCTTCCAAGACCACCCCGAAACACGGGAAACATGAGTGGAAATTGAGGTACCACGAGAGATTCAGCCATGAGATCTAAGGCATGAGTTCCAGCTCAAGCATACACTATCCATGCACGTGAGGAGGTATCTTCGCTAGATGTTATAACCAGTACTTTTTCTCTTTACAACACTGACATTGTTGCATTGATACATCCTGGATCAACCCATTCATATATCTTTATGAAATTAGTGTTTAAAAAGAGTTTACATGTCAAGTCTATGGAGTTTGTAGTTAAAGTATCGAACCCGCTAGGCAAGTCTGTTCTAGTTGATAAAATTTGTAAAAAATGTCCATTGATGATTCGAGGTTACTATTTTCCAGCTGACTTGATGCTTTTGCATTTGACGAGTTTGATGTGATTCTGGGTATGGACTAGCTAACTATGCATGATGCAATTATGAATTGTAGATGAAAGATTATTGAACTGAAATGTCAAAACGATGAAATTCTTCAAATTGAATTTGATGATTCGAGTGAATTACTAGTTGTGATATCGTCTATGCAAGCTCAGAATTGGGTGAAAAAGGGTTGTGATGCATACCTTGCATATGTGCTAGATACAACACCGATATCGATAGCTCCGTACAGAATGGAAACGACAGAATTAAAAGAGTTGAAAGCTAAGCTACAAGAATTGACAAATAGAGGTTTTGCATAACCGAGTTATTCACCCTGGGGTGCACCGGTATTGTTTGTAAAGAAGAAAGGTGGAACGATAAGAATGTGCATTGATTACCGACAGCTCAACAGAGTAATGATCAAGAATAAATACCATGTACCACGGATAGATGATTTGTTCGATCAGTTGAAAGGGGCTACAGTATTTTCAAAGATTGACTTGAGATCCGGTTATTATCAATTGCGAGTTAAAGACTCAAACATATCAAAGACTGCATTCAGAACATTATACAGTCACTATGAATTTTTAGTTATGCCATTTGGTTTGACTAATGCTCCTACCGTATTTATGGATTTGATGAATCGGATATTCAGACCATTTTTAGACAGATTTGTTGTTGTATTCATAGACGACATTCTGATATATTCACGTGATGAAATTGAACATTCAGAACATTTAAGAGTTGTGCTACAAACTCTACGGGATAAGCAACTATATGAAAAATTCAGCAAATGTGAATTCTGGTTGCGAGAGGTCAGATTTCTGGGGCATATTGTTTCAACTGAAGGTATTCAAGTTGACCCGAGCAAGATTTCAGCGATTATAAATTGGAAACCTCTGAAAAGTGTATATGAAAGTTCGTAGTTTTCTGGGTTTAGTGGGCTATTACCGGAGATTCGTGAAAGGATTTTCGATGATCACGACACCGATGACACGACTACTTCAGAATGATGTGAAATTTGATTGGTCAGAAAAGTGTCAACAAAGTTTCGATCAGTTGAAAGCACTGTTAATACAGGCACTGATATTAGTTCAACTTGAATCGGGTAAAAAGTTTGTGATTTTTAGTGATGCATCATTAAACGGTTTAGGTTGTGTATTAATGCAAAAAGGAAAAGTTATAGCCTATGCTTCTCGACAGTTGAAACCACACGAAAAGAACTATCCGACACATGACCTTGAGTTAGCTGCAATTGTGTTCGCATTGAAGATTTGGCTACATTACTTATACGGTGAAAAATGTCACATTTATACGGATCAAAAAAGTCTAAAATATCTAATGTCACAGAAAGATTTGAATCAGCAGCAACGAAGATGGCTTGAGTTGCTTAAAGATTATGAATTTGTGATTGGTTATCATCCGAGAAAAGCTAACGTTGTTGCTGATACTTTAAGTCGAAAGTCCTTATTTGCTTTACGGGCAATGAATACTCAGATGATGATATGTGATGATAGGTCAATTTTAGCTAAATTAAAAGCTAAACTGGTATTTCCTCAACAAATCTGCAAAGCTCAGAAAAATGATAGTGAATTGTAAGCTAAACAAGTTCAATGCGAGACTATTCCTGATTCAAAATATCAGATTAGGGCCGATGATTGTTTAAGGTTTCGGAACCAAGAAACTCCAAACTCATTCAGAAGATTTTGCACGAGCCACACAGTAGCTACTTATCTATTCATCTGGGAAGTACCAAAATATATAATGATCTGAAATAGTTATACTGGTGGTCGAGTATGAAACGACACATATCGGAGTTCGTATTGAAATGTTTGATTTGTCAGCAAGTCAAAGCTGAACATCAAGTTCCGTCGGGTTTACTACAACCTGTGATGATTCCCGAGTGGAAATGGGATAGAGTTACGATTGATTTTGCATCAGGATTGCCCCTGACTCCGAGAAAGAAAGATGTTATCTGGGATGTCGTTGATCGACTAAAGAAATCTATTCATTTCATACCGGCACGTACAAATTACTCACTGGATAGATTAGCTGAATTGTACATTTCTGAGATTGTCCGATTGCACGGGGTGCATGTATCTATTATATCTGATAGAGATCTGAGATTTACATCGAGATTTTGGAAGAAACTGCAAGAAGCTCTAAGAACAAAATTGAATTTTAGTACGGTTGTTCATCCTCAGACCGATGGTCAGACTAATAGAGTCATTCAGATTCTCGAAGACATGCTGAGATGTTGAATTTTAGAGTTTGAGGGTGGTTGGGAAAAGTATTTACCGTTGATTGAGTTAGCATATAATAACAATTTTCAAACGAGTATAAAGATGGCACTGTACGAAGCTTTATACGATCGTAAATGCAAAACTCTGCTATGCTAGATTGAATTAAGCGAGAAAAAGATTCACGAGGTTGAATTAATTGAAGAAACTAAAGAGAAAGTGAAAACAATTCACAACAGTTTAACAGGAGCTTCAGATCGACAGAAATCATATACAGATTTGAAATGTAAAGAAATTGAGTTTCAAGTCGAGGACCGAGTATTTTTGAAAGTGTCACCATGGAAGAAAATTCTCCGTTTCGGCCATAAAGGAAAGTTGAGTCCGCGATTCATCGATCCGTATGATATTGTCGAAAGAATAGGGTCTGTAGCATATTGACGTCATTACCATCTAAACTTGAAAAGACACATAATGTCTTTCACGTTTCTATGCTACGTCGATACAGATCTGACCCGACACTTGTGATTTCTTCAGTAGATGTTGAAATTTAGGCTGATTTAACGTATAACGAAGAACCGATAAGGACTTTGGCTTGTGAAATTAAAGAATTGATAAATAAATGTATAGCCCTAGTGAAGGTTCTGTGGCATAAACATGGGATTGAAGAAGCTACGTGGGAACCTGATAAACGATAAATTACACAAATTTTTACCTCATGTTTAGCCTAATTTCTGGATGAATTATCATTAAATTTGTGAGAATTGGTGCTCTTAACCCTTCTATTTCATGTTATATACTCAGGAGAGCATAGGGAAGAGAAAAGAACGAAAAACAGGCTGAAAACAAAGAAAATGGGCCAAAATGTGAAAACAACATGGCCCAAGGAGTCACCACACAGCCGTGGCACACGGTCGTGCCACATAAGGTCCAACACGGCCCAGCCTCGACAAGCACGGCCAGGCCACACGGTCATGCCACCCTCAACAGGCCCGTACACGGCCTCTTGTCGATCCACACGAGCATGGCACACGGGCGTGTCCCTGTCGTGAGGAAGTGCAATTTCACTTGAATTTGGATACTTAGAGGCTAAGAAAGGCATCCCAAAGCTCTATATAAAGACCCTAGGAGGCAACTCTAAAGGTGTATTCTTTTCTCCTAAAAGGAGCGCCATATTTCTGCCAACACAAGGAGTGAAAGCAAGGAATTACTCCAAGGGAAGCCAATTGATTTATCCCAGAAGTCAGAATTCTACATCCAGACAGAGGATCTGCCTAAATTCCTTCAGAGGTTTTTGGGTTCTTTATGTTTTGTTATCTTATTTCTTCTGAGATGTTTTCTTTATTAATTATGAACTAAACCCCTCAAATACTTGAGGGGGATGAAACCTAAGACAGATCTTGTTATTATTCATTCATGAATTATATGATAAATACTTGAATTGTTCTTAATTATGTGTGCTTAATTCTTGGTTTAATAATCCTAGGTATTAAGTCAAGAAGCTGATGTGCTTAGGCAGAGGAGCAAAAGTCCCTGTTTTAATAGTAGATCTACCATAATTAAGCGGAGTTGCATGCAACCCTAGACATAGGGCGACATAAATCTGCCGGATTAGGGTCAAACCTAATAGGGGGATCCACAGATCAAATTAATGCAACCTAGAGGTGTTAACTAGAAAGAAACCTTAGTTAAACAACCTAGGATTAGTTGTTATTATCCTAGACGGAGGAATTAACATAAGTTAGGGATCTCTACGGATCAAGTCAAGTGAAGTAATAGTCTATTTTAGGAAGTTAATAACAAGAGAAGTCTAGGTGGATTCTCTCTTGAGTATTACCCATATCAATTAGCTTTCCCAAAAGTTTTTCCCCAATTTACTTTTTGTGCATTCTTAGTTTAGTTTTAGAATTAGTTTCATACAAACCTCTTTTACTTTTAGGTTAGATAATAGAGAGGAAGTGAGTACTAGTACTTTTGGTTCCCTTGGGTACGATAACTCGGTCTTACCGCTAAACTATACTACTGTTCAATAGGTGTGCTTGCCTTAAAATCATGATATTAGTTAGTTTTTGGTGTGATCAGTTTTTATAAATTTTATTACTACATATCACGCAATATCAGAACCCAATGAAGCTATGTGAAAACAGTACCCTAACCTATTTATCGGTAGAATTTTCGAGGACGAAAATCCCTAAAGAGGGAGAGTTGTAACAGCCCGTTTTTGGTCAAATCGAAACAGTGGTTTCGAAACCAAAAATCCAAATTCAAAATAATTATTTTATTGTTTATTTGAATTTTACAACATGATAGAATATTTGTGTGAAAGTTTCGTAAAGAAATTTTACAGATCGAATAGTTAATTCGAGAAAAAGGACTAAATCGCGTAAAATGTAAAATGCATGTTCTATTCGTTAAAGGTTTCAAATAGCTTTGGATTTTAATTATTGTGGCCTTAAATTGTAATTAGAACATTGAAAGGTTAAGTGGACAATTATGGGCTTATATTAATTGATTTTCATGTTTATTAACTAAGGATAAAATAGTAAATTATGAAATATATTAGTAAAATAATGAATAAAACAAAAATATTTTCATATTGTCTTCTTATCCACCGAAATAAGAACAAAGAAAACACCATTAAGCTTGTTTAGGGTTCAGCCATTGTTCATTAAGCATATCAAGATAAACAAATACCGAAACTAGATCGGAGGAAATGAAAAGTAGACGAGTAGACGACAATTTATCCAAGCTATACGAGGCAAGTTCGCATAATTAGAATTGAGTGTTTAAATGTATGTGAATTGAGAAATCTTATTATTGATTATTGAATTGATTATTGAATGCTTAAATGATGAAGTTGAATAATACCAAGCCCTGTTTGAACTTTGGAAAAATCGTAGTGTATGAGTGACATGTCACTAGGGTTACCATTTTGGTTGAGATCCTGCATTTGTTGCGAACTCAACACAGCTCGTATGAGCTTACCGATATATCAGCTCTTATGAGCTTACCACAGCTCAATAGAGCTTATCGTTTACCAGCTCAGGAGGAGCTTACCGATCATGGCTCAAAAGAGCGGAATTGATAATGAATTGATAGATTATCAATTAACATACTTGTGTGTATCACCCGAGTATCCCTTGATATTTCATTAGGTTCAACGAGCATTATACTGTTACTGGTTATATGATAAATTATGGAAACGAGATATGATTTATATGAAATGTATATGTATATAAGATTTATTGCTAAACGAATTCCTTATGGTTGATTTATTGGCTATGTGCAAATTTGAGTTACTAACTTATGAATGTATCTATGTGATAGGCATTTAAACTATTTGAGTTGGATTAAATTGAGTTTAATTGCTTGTATTATGATTTAAGGTAAGTTTAATTCTATATTATATGGCTTACTAAGCTATAAAGCTTACTCCGTTTCCTTTCTGTGTTTTATAGATTTTGAAAACTCACTCAATTAGGACGATGTCAGAGATAAGCATCACACTATCCAGTCGACTCTTTGGTACTTTTGAACTCAAGGAAAATATGTGAATATGGCATGTATAGGTTAGTTTATAGGATGATGTTTTGGTCACTTTAGCTTATAAAGCTTAAATGTGTTTTGATGTGTTTTAAGCCATGAGATTTGGCTTAGTTGACATCATGGTTGAATGTTTATAAGTTGTTATGTATTGATAAGTTTATGAATGAAAGACTTGATGCATAAGTTATATTAATATGAAATGAATAAGTAGATTGAAAATGCTTGAATGATAGTTGATATTTGACTAGTGATATGCGTGATATGAAGTAAAAAATTTATAATAATGATCGTACCAAAAACTAACTATTATCACGACTTTAAGGCAAGCGCACCTATCGAACAATAGTATAAGTTAGTGGCAAGACCGAGATATCGTACCCAAAGGAACCAAAAGTACTAGTACTAACTTTCATTCTATTATTTAACTTAGAAATAAAAGGGGTTTTTATGAAACTAAACTAATTCTAAGACTAAACTATGAATGCACAAAAAGTAAATTAGGGAAAAACTCTTGGGAAAGGCTGATTGATTTGGCAATACTCAAGGGAGAATCCACCTAGACTTCACTTGTTATCAATTCTTGAGCTAGACGATTTATTCACTTGACTTAATCCGTAGAGATCCCTAACTTATGTTAATACCTCCGTCGAGGATAAGAACAACTAATCCGAGGCTGATTAACTGAAATCTCTTTCTAGTTAAAACCCCTAGTCTTGCATTAACTCGATCTATGGATCCCCTTATTAGGTTTGACCCTAATCCGGCAGATTTATGTCGCCCTATGTCTAGGGTTGCATGCAACTCCGATTAATTATGCTAGATCTACTCTTAAACAGGGACTTTTGCTCCTCTGAATAAGCACATCAATACTTGAATTAATACCTCGGATTATTAAAACAAGAATTCAGAACACATAATTAAGAATAATTCAAGTATTTATCATATAACTCAAGATAAAATAATAACAAGATCTGTCTTAGGTTTCATCCCCCTCAAGTATTTGGGGGATTTAGTTCATAATTAATAAAGAAAACATCTCAAAAGAATAAAGATAACAAAACATAAAGAACCCAAAACCCCTGAAGGATTGAAGGGAGATCCTCTGTCTTGATGTAGAATTCGGCTTCTGGGATGAATCAATCAGCTTCCCTCGGAGTAATTCCCTCTGTGTTTGTAGAAATACGGCACTTTCTTGTGGGAGAAAACGTACACCCTTAGATTTGCCTCCTAGGGTCTTTATATAGAGCTTTGGAATACCTTTCTTAGCCTCTAAGTATCCAAATCTGAGTGAAATTAAACTTCCTCATGACAGGGACATGCTCGTGTGCCATGCCTGTGTGCCACGACAAGAGGCCATGTACGAGACTGTTGATGGTGGCACGGCCGTGTGATCCGTCCGTATGATCCGGCCATGCTTGTCGGGGCTGGGCCATGTTGGACCTTATGTGGCACGGCCGTGTGATGAATCCTTGGGCCGTGTTGTTTTTACACTTTGGCCCATTTTCTCCATTTTAGGCCCGTTTTTAATTCCTTTCTCTTCCTTATGCTCTTCTAAGTATAAAACATGAAATAAAAGGATTAAGAGCACCAATTTCCACAAATTCAATGACAATTCATCCAGAAATTAGGCTATACATGAGGTAAAAATATGTATAATTTATCGTTTATCAAATACCCCCACACTTAAGCCTTTGCTTGTCCTCAAGCAAAATCTCAACTCAAAATCAAGAATCATTGTTCTCAATTTACAATCTTTTATCAATAATGTTTCAAACTAATTTACAAGTATTCATACAATGAAAATTCAATCAGAAGAACATTAAAGATTTAATTACTCTATGTTGAGAATTTTATCATCGAAACATAGGTTTTCTCCCTTCTCCTAAGTAATTATCTCTCAATCAAAATCGACAAAAATTGACATCCTCACTAAGGATTCACTCTATCCACTCAAAGTGTTTAGGGTTCAAGAATTTAGTACTCTCTAGTCAACCTGAAAAGTTATTACCATAGGCTTGCAAGAAAATCAAATCTCCACCACTATAGATTGATATGATACATCGATCAAAAGGTCTTTCAATGGTTGTAATGGGGCTTTGGTTAGGGGTGTTGTCACAAGCTGAAAAAAAAAGTTAGAATCGAGATTGAACTGAAAAATTATCTAGCTAGAAAAATCTCTATAACTGGAGCATATTCCTCGAACTAAGCCTTATGATGACATCATTTTAGCCTTGGTAGCCTTAAAATAGAAATATGCAAAAATGTTAACTATGAATTACAACTGAATTAACTGTATATATACTTTTTTTAAGAATAATTCAAATATAATTCCTTGAATATTTACAAACTTTACAAACTGGGAAAGAGAGAATAACGCTAGACAATAATTCAACTCAAATCTCGACAAAAATAAGGATCAAAGTAATTAAATGGAATTCAACAAAAATAGGTTATGGGTTAATATTAGAGGTAAGTCAAAGAATAGGTTGTTAGGCTCAATGAGGTTCACTAGGGATTAATTTATGAAGGTAGGCTTTTATGGAGTAAGTGGGTTAAATCCTGTGCCTTTATCATTTCAATGTATCAAATCAATGATGTGGTCTCGACATGTATAATCGAAGCAAGATCTAGAATAACAAATCAGTATTGACTCACTTAAAGCAACAATAAAAGTGAGCACGAAAGAATGTATGCTCAAAAGGCTCAAAATTCTCACCAGAATTGTGGCTTTTGATGTCAATCCTATGAATTTCAAATCTCAAGATAATGCTTAAAATTAGGGAAAATAACTTATGAAAAAAAAATTTAGATTCTCAAAAATTTCAATTTATCATGCTTGATTCTCTAATGTTTTAAAGTTTGAATAATCAAAGTACAAGCGCCTATGTCTTAATTCTCAACATATCAATAAAAATCATAAATCAATCAAAATAAATTCCTAACAGGAGATTGAAGATAATGCAAAGAGTAAGAATGTGAGAATTCAAAATTTTGAGAACAATGCAAATAAAAATTTTCAGGGATTTCAAAGAAAATGTAATGACTGAAAGTAAGTTCCCCCCCACACTTAAGATGTATATTGCCCTCAATGTACAAAGATACATTAGTAGCAATAAAAGCATAAGATCATAAGATAGGGGAAGACATGAAACTTCCTGAATTTTGGATGAATTTGTGAGACGGAGATTGGAATTGGAAGAGCTGGCAGTTGTGGCAGGGTTGTCCCATTTTCATATGGATATGAGCTGTAGAGCTCCTTTGAAACTGCGAAAGCATTTATCAGTCGTGGGGAATTTGGATTAATAGAATATGTTTGTTAAGGGGAAGCCTATATGAAGAAATTAAAATAAAGAAATAACGGAAATTAAATTCTAAAAATACTAAAATTCAAATAATGAAAAAGATAAGATGAAATAAAATAAAAGAAAAAGTAAAAAGGAAAATAAAAGAGAAGAAAAGAGGATTAAGAAAGTCTAATCCTCAGATGGGTCACGAGGTGGGGAAGGTGGTTGATATGAAGGTGCTGGCATATCTGCTGAAGTGTAGCATCTATATGATCAAAGCGTTAGAAGCACTGCTGCTCGAATCGTGTTAGGCGCTCAGATATGTCAGCGTATGAAGCTGCCGCATAAACTGGGCGGCGAGGTGGTGATGGCTCGGTGGCGTGCTCTTCCGACGGTGGGACATCATCAGTAATGTCCTCGGGATCCTACTATGTGGCTCGAAGTAGTCTATACTGTGGAGGATCGGTCCCTTGTCGTCGTTGGATCATCCTCATATGAAGCATGGTTTAGATGCCCTGCGGGGACATCTGACCGACGAGGGTGTAGAAGGAAGTCTGCGCCGCGGTATTGAATAACCCAAAGTAGCGGGCTAGGCAAGTCACGTACGGGCCTTTGCTGATCACCCCATTTCTATACCTCTCTGTTTGATGTTGGATGGCGAGAGCGATGAAATAAGCCAGGTCAAAGACATGGCCGTGTGCCATGCTCCACAGAAAGCAGGCGTCGTGAGTGTTGATGACGCTGGTGCTTTCATCCCTTCTGGTCAGTGTATACGCGAGGAGGGCATGAAGGTACCTCAATGATAGAGGTAGGGCGGTCGCCTTGGAGTGACTGGGATTGTAAGTTGATGTTGCCGGGACTAGGGCCTCCCAACACCTAGATGGTGATAGATGGATGTGGCGGTGGAGCGTAGAAAGGTCCTCCTCCTCCATGAATTGCTCGATGTAGAGGCCGAGAGCTGTACCGAACTTTGGTACACTAAACTAATGTATAAGACCTCCCAAACGGAACTGGACCGTCCCTGGATCATCGTATCTGCTCATGACATTCTGAAGATAGAATATGGAGTAGAACTCAATGGTGAGTTCCAAGTATGTGGGCTCCATGATCTGGAAGAACTGTTCCCCTGGATCGGTCATTAACAAGGCTCAGACCTCGTCTACTAAGTGTATTTGCTCAAGGGCGGTCCAGTCGATGCATCGGCTGGCTCCTAAAGGGCGGGCTCAGAGGATCTGAAATAACTCCTCTTGGGAGTGCGTAGAAATGTGATAAACGGGTGTCAGCTTTCAGCTGTAGGTCTTGACGAGGATGAACCATCAGGTCCCTTCCATTTCTTTGAAGCGGGGACGACAACTTTCTTTCCGCGCGACAAAGACATAGTACCTAAAAACAAAATGATATACATTAGTCCTAAAAATCAAATTACAAATAAAAATAGTAATAAGTATTTATACTGACAAAATAAAATATGCCAAAATATTGTCAAAATGAAATGTGGATTTCACTAACCTAAATAATATAATCTATTCATCTTATCAAAGTTAAGAGACATGGGTATTTAAAATAAAGTGGGTAAAATCTAATGGTCTAAAATATCTAAAAATGGTAGCCAAGGATTGCTCTAAGTAGCATAATGAATTTTCTAGATAAATAATGCTAAATGAATGAAAATCATTTGAATAATCATGCTAATAGCTAAATGAATGAGATTATGAACAAAAAAATAGATAAAGATCATGAGAAATCAAAAGTGAATCAATAAGTTAAAAGAAAATAAAACAAAACCAAATGGGTGTTGAGGGGGGCTGAGCACAGTCATGGGGCAAGTTTGCAAAGGGCGTGGCGAGTCTGCACGGTCGTAGAGATGCCTTGAAAGGCTGGCGACGGCACTGGGGAGGTTTGGGGTAGGTTTTGGGTGGTTGAATTTAGGAAATTTTAGGGTTCTTGTGGAAGAAGATGATGAATAGTGGCCCTTTTATATAGATTTTGGGTCCATGACACACGCCCGTGTGGCTCGGGTTTTGCCCGTGTTGTTTGAAATTTATGGGTTTTGGCGCGCCTGATTCGAGGCACACGCCCGTGTACTGAGGGCATGTTGAGGCATACGGCCGTATCACACGGCCGTGTAGTAGGTTACACGCCCGTGTCTAAAATGTCAGTGTCGACCACGGTCTTGGGGCACGGGCGTGTTACACGCCCGTGTTTGGATCACACGGTCGTATCGCACGGTCCTGTCCTTTTGGTCTAAGCCCGTGTTTCATTTAACAGTGTTGGCCACGACCACGTCGCACGGCCGTGGCATTTTGTCGTAGCTCGTGTCACTGGAAAATTTTTACCCCGTTTATACACAGCCAAATTGCACTACCGTGTCTCAGCTTAGAGTGTCCACACAGCCTTAGGCACGCCTGTGGGCATGGCTGTGTGGTCTAAAAATCCTGCATTCAAAAGAGTTAGTCAATGTATCAAGAGACTGAAATAAAAAGTTACTAAGTTAGTGCTCGGGTTGCCTCCCAAGAAGAGCTTATTTAGAGTCTAAGCTTGCCTCTCCCTACTTTAGACGGTCATGATGGCTCAAGGAGTTGAAACTCCTCCCTCTTGTTGTCAGAGTACTGTTTGAGCTAAGTGTGACTTACCTTAAAAGTGTCAAAATGAGTTACCTCAACTGTACTGTATGGAAAAGTATTTTCTAAACTCATATGTGGTAATTCGAGGGTCTGCTTTATCTAATAGCACCTTGTCTCCAGTATTAAACTGTATCATCTTATCCTCAAGTTTGTCATGGTGCCAATCATCTTGTTCCTTGATCAATAACTTTTGCTTCTTGGGGTGGTTTTGCCCTTGCATGCGTCAAAACAAGATACAACTACATCTTTAAGAAGTGTTTTCTGTAACAAAGGTGAGATCACACGATCAGTCTTAAAAATAGAATTTACACACTTACCTTCATTATTTGGTGTTGTAGTCGAGTTGTGAGCCTGAAGAGTAATTGTTTCTTCACCTGCACGTAATGTGAGTGCACCTGTACCAACATCAATGATAGTCCTAGCAGTTGTTAAAAAGGGGTCATCCTAAGATTAAAGGAACATCACTATCCTCATCCATGTCTAAAATAACAAAATCAACTAGGAATATGAATTTATCGATTTTAACTAGAACATCTTCAATTATACCTTTAGGAATTCTAATGGTTTTATCAGCTAATTGTATACTCATCCTAGTTTGTTTGGGTTTCCCAAGACCTAGTCGTTTAAACATTTTATAAGGCATGACATTTATACTTGCCCCTAGATCAGCTAACGCATTATCAATGGATAATCTACCAATTAAACAAGGAATTGTAAAACTCCCTGGATCTTTCAGCTTATTGGGTAGCCTGTTTAGCAAAATAGCCGAGCATACTGCATTCAGTTCAACATGCGATGATTCGTCCAATTTTCATTTATTTGTCAATAGCTCTATTAAAAACTTAACTGCGTTTGGCATCTGCGACAAAGCTTCAATAAACGGTAAGTTAATATGTAGTTTCTTTAGCAGTTTAAGCAACTTACCTAATTGTTCATCTGTGTTATCTTTCTTTGTCACTTTGGGATATGGCACACGAGGTCTATATTCTTTGCTTACCAACTTCTGTGTGTCTTGACTTACCTCATCCTTAATATCGCTTACCGGAGTGTCTTGCATCAGTTTTGGTTCATCTAACCCTCCGACGCTGATTGTGGTAATAGCATGAACTTGTCCTCTTAGGTTAGTTTCTATGTTACTTGGCAAGCTACCTTGTGGTCTGCCAAATATCAGCTTTGCGAGTTGACCAATCTGATTTTCAAGTCCTTGGATGGATGCTTGCTGGTTTTTTAGTGCTTGCTCGGTGCTTTGAAAACGGGTTTCTAACATCGAAATGAATTTTGTGAGCATCTCATCAAGGTTTGACTTTTTCTCTTGCTGATAATGTAGTTGCTAAAATCCCGGAAGAGGTGGTGGTGGTCTTTGATTTCCTTGACCACCCCATGAGAAATTAGGGCGATTTCTCCAACCTGCATTGTAAGTATTACTGTAAGGATTATTTTAAGGTCGAGAATTATTACCTGCATAATTTAATTGCTCATTCTCTGTGTTGTGTCTGTAGGGATGATACTCTGAGTTACTTGCTCCTCCTAGGTTTGAGTCACACTGCATGACTGGATGTACCTGCGTAGAACCAACAAAATTATTAAACTTTTTATTTAAAAGTTCTACCTGATTAGTAAGCATGGTGACAGCATCAATATTATAAACTCCTCCAGCTTTTGTCGGCTTTATCCTCATGACTTGCCATTGATAGTTATTCAGTGTCATCTCTTCTATAAACTCATAAGCTGCTTTGGGTGTTTTGTTGTTGATTGTTCCTCCTACGGCTGCATCGATCATTTGCCTTGTTGATGGATTCAAACCATTGTGAAAGGTTTGAACTTGTAACCATAACAGCAACCCATGGTGAGGGCACCTTCTCAAAAGATCATTGTATCTCTCCCAAGCATTATAAAGCGTCTCAAAAGAAGAGATATCGTTTCACAATTTAGTTGTTTTAGCTAGAGGAAAATATTTAAGTAAGAACTTTTCGGCCATCTATTCCCACGTAGTGATTGATCCTCGTGGTAAAGAATTTAACCACTATTTGGCTTTATTTCTCAAAGAGAATGGGAATAGCCTTAGACGAATGGCATCATTAGAAACGCCATTAATTTTAAAAGTATCACAAAGTTCCAAAAAGTTGGCTATGTGTGAATTTGGATCTTCATCCTGTAAACCATCAAACTACACAAATTGTTGTATCATCTGAAGAGTGTTAGGCTTTAATTCAAAATTATTAGCAGCAATAGTAGGTCTAATAATACTAGATTGAGAACCAGCCAAACTTGGTTTAGCATAATCATACATAGTACGATGAGCATCATCTTGGTTTACTGGTTCCGTGGCTATCGCAGGAGGTGGTAGACTGTCCTGATTTGCTTCCATCTCTTCCGTAGGTTCTGGCCCTTGTTCTTGTCCTTGTTATGGATAATGTAGGCTTCTTCTGATCTCTCTACGAGTTCTGTGAACTGTCGCTTCCAAGTTTTTGTCGAATAGCAGTGGTCCTTCTGGGTTTCTTTTAGTCATAAACTAGAGATACCTAGAGGAAAAGAAAATTTCAGTAAAATAAAAATAAAAATAAAAATAAGCTGAAAATAAATAAAGATAAATATGGCTAAAGTAATAGAAATCAAGCGTTCTTAATATTTCAGTTCCCCGGCAACGCGCCAAAAACTTGATATGCGTGATATGAAGTAAAAAAATTTATAATAATGATCGCACCAAAAACTAACTATTATCACGACTTTAAGGCAAGCACACCTATCGAATAGTAGTATAGGTTAGTGGCAAGACTGAGATATCGTACCCAAGGGAACCAAAAGTACTAGTACTAACTTTCTTTCTATTATTTAACCTAGAAATAAAATGGGTTTTTATGAAACTAAACTAATTCTAAGACTAAACTATGAATGCACAAAAAGTAAATTGGGGAAAAACTCTTGAGAAAGGCTGATTGATTTGGCAATACTCGAGGGAGAATCCACCTAGACTTCACTTGTTATCAATTCTTGAGCTAGACGATTTATTCACTTGACTTTATCCGTAGAGATCCCTAACTTATGTTAATACCTCCGTCGAGGATAAGAACAACTAATCCTAGGTTGATTAACTGAAATCTCTTTCTAGTTAAAACCCCTAGTCTTGCATTAACTCGATTTATGGATCCCCTTATCAGGTTTGACCCTAATCCTACAGATTTATGTCGCCCTATGTCTATGGATGCATGCAACTCCGCTTAATTATGTTAGATCTACTCTTAAACAGGGACTTTTTCTCCTCTGAATAAGCACATCAATACTTGAATTAATACCTAGGATTATTAAAACAAGAATTAAGAACGCATAATTAAGAACAATTCAAGTATTTATCATATAACTCAAGATAAAATAATAACAAGATCTGTCTTAAGTTTCATCCCCCTCAAGTATTTGGGGGATTTAGTTCATAATTAATAAAGAAAACATCTCAGAAGAATAAAGATAACAAAACATAAAGAACCCAAAAACCCCTGAAGGATTGAAGGGAGATCCTCTGTCTTGATGTAGAATTCAGCTTCTGGGATGAATTAATCGGCTTCCCTTGGAGTAATTCCTTGCTTTCACTCTCTGTGTTTGCAGAAATACGGCACTCTCTTGTGGGAGAAAAGGTACACCCTTAGAGTTGCCTCCTAGGGTCTTTATATAGAGCTTTGGAATGCCTTTCTTAGCCTCTAAGTATCCAAAACTGAGTGAAACTGAACTTCCTCATGATAGGGACACGCCCGTGTGCCACGCCCGTGTGCCACGACAAGAGGCTGTGTGCTAGACTATTGATGGTGGCACGGTCGTGTGATCCGGCCCTGCTTGTCGGGGCTGGGCCGTGTTAGACCTTATGTGGCACGGCCGTGTGCCACGGCCATGTGATGAATCCTTGGGCCGTGTTGTTTTTACACTTTGGCCCATTTTCTCTGTTTTCGGTCTGTTTTTCATTCATTTGTCTTCCCTATGCTCTCTTGAGTATAAAACATGAAATAAAAGGATTAAGAGCACTAATTTCCACAAATTCAATGATAATTCATCCAGAAATTAGGCTAAACATGAGGTAAAAATATGTATAATTTATCGTTTATCAACTAGTTATAAAGTTGATCTATTGGCTAGGTTATATGTGAACATTGCTTTATTAATTTGTTATAATTTGAATAGGGAAATGTGATTGGAGATGTATGATGTTGTTATAGCATGAAAATGGTATATTTTGGCCTTGTTTTGGTTTCTATATGAATGTGAATTGGTGCCTTGTTTGAACTTGTAGGGTTGACCCTTTAAGGGTGGCAAATTTAACTTATAAATGCCTTATTTTTGTCCACACAGGCAGAGACATGGGCGCATGTCTCAGCCATGTCCTTCGAGGGTTCAATTCGAATTGAGCCTGGGTGTTCTACACGGCCTCACACACGGGCGTGTGATTGGCCATGTGGCTAAGCCAGTATACCCTACAGATTTGGCACGGCTGAGCACACGGTCTAGACACGGGCGTGTGAGGCCATTTCGAATAGGCACACGAGCTAGACACATAGGTGTGTGACTGGCCGTGTGACTAAGTCAGTATGCTACCTAATTTTCACATGGCCTGACACACAGGTGTGTCCTTGGCCATGTGGATAAGATAGTATGTATGCCCTGTTTTCCCACGGCCTAGACACATGGGTGTGTCTGGTAACCGTGTGAGGTATACAGCCTGGGTACACGGGTGTGAGACCTCTGTCCGAAAATTTTTCTAAGTTTTCTCATAATTTTCATATGATACCGATTTATCCTAAATGCATGGTTAAAGCTTTATTTGCTTGTTTTAAGTATATTATGAATGTGAATGAATGTTATTAACCGAAATGTGACATTGCTTGATAATTGGAAGTATTGAATTGAACTATATGTCTGGTAATGCCTCTTTACCTATTCCAGTGATGGTTACATGTTAGGGGTATTACAGACCGATTGGACATATGCGATTGAGGCTCAAATGATTTATAATTAAGTTTCATCTTTTCTCTTATTAATTATAAATTCATTTAGTCATGAATTCATTCTATTATAGTATCGTGATTGAACTCTCCCCAACAGCATATCATTACAAAAGCAACTAGATTTGTGCTCATCCAAAAACCTTGTAATAAGTGTGTTACCCTAATATCCTTAATCTCTTTGGGATAATATTTGTTCTCTCAAAATGATTCTATTTTATCTCATGGTAATCATTACATTCCTTCATAAAAGTTAATTACTATCAAATAGTAATCAAGTCATTCATCACAAAGACGAACTACCTGTAGCCACGTCTACTTTTCATCAACCATGTAGTTCTAATGAGAGGATATCATTTACTCAGGTCTCATGCTATGAATTTCACTATTGTGAATGGTGCTACATGCTGCAGAAGTCATACACCCAACACACCAGCTTTCAGTTTCTTATCTATTCATACTCAAGCTTTTACTTACATCAAAGTGTAAGAGTCACGCGTACATAATCCTCTATCCACTTAGGATTTTAGTATGCCACACCATGAATGTCATAACTAAATAAATCCATAAACAGATTCAAGATCGATTCTTCTTGGGTCTAGTTTGATGTACTGTCAGTCTAGTTAGTCACATCTATGTATCTATTTTCTAGGAGTCATCTGCTCCAATGCCCAAGATAGAGCATCTCCCCAATTGGACTTGATAGACGACATATTAATCTTTCAATTGGTTAGCTCATTTCTAATTAGACTAAGGACATGTTTAGGTTTGTCTACCAATATAAGTTATCTTTCCTTATTACAATCCAACCATGTAATACTGCTTAATATTAATTAAACATTAGACAACCAGTGAGCAACATTTGCTTCTATTTTGCTTTACATGCAAAAAACACGTGAGGACAATATACAAAGTATTAATGTAATTAATGAATAATTTTATTAACCAATTTGTTTGAATAAATTACAAGTTTACTTAGATGAAAATACTAAACTTAGGGCTCCAGATCTAACAATTTTAAGTAGTAAATTGTTGATTTGGTATTTTGGGTAGTAAATGTTAGTTTGATCTATGGCATATTAGTTATTTTTGTAACTCCCTAAAACTTGACGTACACGTTATGACTAGATCTTGAAGGTTACATTAACTACATGGACCATTGAAATGGCCAACTAATATCGTTCTTCGAAAATCATCATTTTTGTTAAGGTTTATATAAGGCATAGTTCCATAAAATACCCTCAAACTTTATGGGTTTTAGGTTTGAGCCCTTAACTTTTTTTCTATTGACACCCTTAACGTTACGATTTTTTCAAAAATCAGCCCAATTTTGCTCATCTTCAACCCATTGGCTGAAATTACCATGAAGAAACCATGGCTAGGGTTTTTCAAGCTTCCAAGCTCCATAGTAAGTCCGTTTTAGCCCAGTTTTTAATGATTTTTACATTTTTGAAATCCTCATAACAAGATCTATCTATTTCTACCACTAATTTGAGATATGGTTAAAGTCTAGGGTTTTAAGCCATGATGAATATGTGTGTATTTTTATGTTTAATGGTAGAAAACGCCTGTTTATGGTTAGATAGACGACTTTTACTAAGTGATTTTCGGTAAAAATGCATAAAAGGACCTATTTGTAAAATCTATGAAATGTGTTAAAAATCTGATTTAATGAAAAATATAGGCTGTTATAAGTATAAAAGAGGTTCAGCTATGCATGGGTAGTAAAGAAATTTAAAAAATTTTCATTTTTGGAGCCTAGGGGCAAAATGTAAATGTGTCAAACTTTAGAGGCAAAAACATAATTTTGCCATAATATAATTTTTGGGTCACATTGAATCATGTGACTAATAAGTGAGCTAAATTTGATATTATAGATCAAGAAAAATGAGATTCAAGCCTAGAACGAGGGAAAAATAAGTATTAGACAGTTAGGTCTTTTTCACCATTTCTAGTATTGAGGTAAGTTCGTATGTAAATAATGCATTAGTCTATTATGTTTTAATGTTTTAATATTATGTAAATTGTATGATTGACCTATGATTGACTTATTAGTTAAAATTGATAAAGTTTCGATAAGTGAGGAAAATCTTAGTTGCACTTTAGGAATAAAATAGGATACAAGTGAAATATCACTAGGAACCTATGTGTGCGATTATGTGATTATTCGATGTCCAAGTGTTGGTCTTGTACATCTACCAGTGGCTAGGTAGTCATGCATATGTTGCGGATACCTATTAGCTTGTGTGAGTAGCACTGAGTAGCTACGTCCTGACCGTCAGCTTATGTGAGCAGACCCGTGACTAGCTCAAGAACGAGCATATATGTGAAATGTGATAAGAGGTAGCTTCGACTACATATATGTGGCATGTATGTGCAAGCTTTCTGAGTATCCATTAATATTCTGACCGTTCAATGGGAATAACAAAGATGTGAAAGTGTGTGATAATGATACGATTTGGTAGAGGTATGTACATAAAACTCATAAGTATTGAATTCATTAAGTGGTGAACTATTAGTAAGGTGATGTTTGAGCAATGTTATTGCTACGAAATTGTTTTATGAAAGCTTGTGAATATTGATCCATGCTTACGATGTATGAAATACATGGTGAATATGGTTGATGATCGTAAAATTGGCCTTCGAGTATTAAGTTATGACATAGCATATTTTATTTGTACAATTTATGATTTATCAAATACAAGAAAAAGGAATGATTGGCATAATTGCCTATTAAAATGATGATGGGAAAATATGCGTTTTGATCAACTGAAAGATGTTAAAAGATATATATTCAAAAAGTGAATAATCATAATTAATGTGTATGTATAATATGCGGATGGAAATGATTGGATAATTGAGGTACTTTGTGATAGTGGGGAGCTTTGGATTGCTAGATTAACAACAAGATTTGTTAAATTATGCTTGCAAATTGATAGAATAGACAATGTGATCAAATAAGTTATATTATCTTGTGGTTATATTGTTGGTCTTAGAAAATAAATTGTGGGATGCTTATTATTTGCATATAAATTTTCTAAGCTTTATAGCGTACTCCCTTCCCTTTCCTATATTTTATAGGGTTGTATGCTAGCTCGAGCTAGAGATCGCCAGAGATGTTATCATACTATCAAGCTATCATCATGGGGTAAAAGTGAATACAAACCTCTTAAGTTTATAGCATGTATAGGAACTTAGTCTTTTTGTTATATGTCATATTGGTTTAGCCAAATGTGTGGGTTTATAATGATAGTTAATTTATTTTGTATAAGACCATGAGATGTGGCTCATATTGATTATTGGGTTGTAAACCTATTCCTATATGTATGCATGTGCCAATGCCATTGTGATATTGCCTATGATTATCGATGGTTAATTGATGATATGTTGCATGTGATTTACTAAAATTGAGTTTGATGAAAGATGATAGTTTGTGTGGGTATATGTTGGTATGAAAATGCATGCAAGCAAGTGAATGAAGTTTAATTGTATGTGAGGTGGTGTAATTGGTCTGGATAAAGTCTGAAGTCTTATGCATGTATAAGTAGAGATGAAATGATCATGATCATGTATTGTTTGTGTATGTTCAAGTGTTCAATCATACCCTGTTAAGTGTCATTGAAAGTGTACATGTGAGTGAGGAATTGAGGGTGGCCACTGGCTTGGAAAAATAGCCTCAAAATGGTCTATACGGGTAGACACATGGGCATGTATCTAGGCCATGTGTGACACACGGTCAGCCTTATGGGCGTGTAGTCTGGCCATGTGTCCCCTGCATCTAGCATTTTAACTTTGAATTGACAACATGGGCGTGTGTCTCAGCCGTGTGAAGGACACGGTCACAGGACATGAGCATGTGCTCAGGCCATGTGACCCCATTTTGCTGATGACGTCATAAACAAAGAGTTACACGGGTCGAGGACATGCGCGTGCCCTGAGCCACATGGGCGTGTGTGACCACACGGCCTACCCAAACAGGCGTGTGACTCTCTAAAACATGAAAAATTTTCTAAATGTTCCAAAGTTTAGTCCCGAACCACTCTTGATGTATGTTTTGGGCCTCGTAGGTTCATATAAGGGACGATATGCATGTGTATGAATAGTTTTAAATTTGAATGGAAACTTATGGCCTGATTTTGTACGATTTCTTGTGTTTAACTCCAGTAATGCCTCGTATCCTATTCCGCTGTAGAATACGGGTAAAGGGTGTTCTAGTAAATATGAGTTGACCAATAATCAAAACTGAGGTCAACAATGTAGCCTTATGGCATGCCACATCAGCACGATGCTATATATGATGTCATCTATTTAACAATTTTTTTCATTTTGTTTTCATCTTCTTTCTCCTCTCTTTCTCTCTTCCCCTCTAGTTGATGCACTTGTGTTTTTAGCATTTTCATTTAGGTGTTTTTCTTTTATAACTCCCTTTCCAGTATCTTTCTTTATCAAATCAAAGGAACCCTCCTCCCTAAAGAAAAAAAAGTCAAGATCTTCAAATAATTTGGGTGTTGTTTTCAGTATCTGTCAGGGGTGTTCGACTTCTCAGCATGTACACAGCTGAAATCAATTCAAAAGAAAAGATCATTTGGATCACTAGCCAGTTATCTGCTATTTACGTGCCGAGAAAAATTCACTCCAGCGACAATTTTTTCACCTTAGCAATGACTACAAGGAATTCAAACAGAAAGACAACACATTCTTGTGTAATCTCTAAAAAGTAAGATTCTCTAATTCGATTCCGATGAGGAAAAGATGAAATCACAGAGGATTCTTTCTTTAGTAAAAAGTGTCCGCGTTGAAATCTTCATGGCTTCTAACTAGTCCTTGATTGTATGGATATCTATGATGATCGAGTGGAAATCAATTCTGAATCTAAATGAGCTCAGTTTATTGATAAAATCTAGTAAAACTCCTCTTGAAGCCTCTTCATTGCGATTTGCATCAAACTTTCAGCTTGAATGAGAATCCAAATTTCCTTTACTTGCCTTTTTATTGCGATTTGCATCAAACTTTCGCTGGCTAAGCAATTAAATCTTTGTCCTCGCCAAATTGATGTTTGGTTTCAAAATAGAAGGGAAAAGAGAAAGAGAAAAGAAGAAAGAAGACAGAAACAAAATGAAAAAAAATATTAAATAGATTATGTCATCTATGACATCATGCTTATATGGCATGCCACATAGGCTACATTGTTGACCTACAATTTGATTGATGGTCAACTCACATTTACTGTTAAAATTGGGCTGATTTTTAAAAAAATCGCAACATTAAAGGTGTCAGTAAAAAAATGTTAAGTGCTCAAACCCAAAAACCTATAAACGTTGAGGGTATTTTATGCAATTATGTCTTTACATAACTCATCACATTTGTTAAAATATCAAGTTTTAGGGTCATCTTTATAATTATCGTTCATTTACTTAGTAATGACATTTTGAAAGAAAAAAAATGCATTCAAATCACAAAATAGTTTATATTTTCAAAATCGATTTCTTTACTACGCAGCAGAAAATCATAATTTTTACTGAAGCGCAATATCATGCAATTACCGATTATTAGGACAATTTATTGCAATAAAAACCATGCATGCAATTAAACCTAAATAACGCATCCCAAAATCCACAAATCCAAAAGAAATAAAAGCAATTACAATTCTAATAAAAACTAATTCAAAACTTTAAATAAGTTTAGTTTCTATGACAAGAATTCCGAAGGCCCAAATCCAATCCTAAGCTCATAGGTTGCCTAAAATTTTTAAACTAAAGGGACTAACTTTCAAGAGCTCAGTGTGAGTCTAAACAAGGCAACCAAAGAATATTCACAATTTCAAACAGTAAGACAATTAATCATCAAGTAGCAATTTTATCAAAAATCTATGGCATCAATTCAACAAATTTCTCAAATGTCATGATCATGACACATTTTATGCAACAATGCAAGTCATACCCTTACCAACCACTACACACCACGAGTTCCCTAAAACTTATCATCCGAACACCAAACAATTGGATCCAAAGGTTAGTGTGGTTGAACCACCAATATCAATCTTGCAGTTAAAATTGTCAATTAAAGTTGCAAATAAATCACCAATATCAACTACATACAAGCTGTTAATCTCCCCAATACTCTGATACAGTATACTGACTAACCAATGATTGTAGGTATACCACCAATAATCCGTGGAATTCCTCCATCATCCACAAAAACCAACCTCATACAATGCAATATGGCATACTTTTCAATGAAACAATTCATGCTTATCGTACTTTCCATAGAATGACATACTTTCATGCTTCGATCAATTCAATTTCAATTAATGGCATGCTTACAAAGCAACAACACTCAATATCACAATCACCAGATTTCAAGTCATGTAAAAATTCAATTCATGAAACATATTTAATAAGCACACCACTCAGTTAATTTACTTACCTCAATCGACCAATATACCAATTTCACTGACCATTCGGCCATGCATAAAATTTTAGCAACCAAATACAATTATAGATCATTATACAATCACACATAAGGTTTAGAATCCACACCTGATTAATGCTAAACCAGTGCACTGCTGCTTAATTCGCAGCTCCTAGATCTTAAGTCTAGATTGGGTCGATTTAGTTTTTACTTCGGCTTTGAATATAAATTAAAGCAACCTCGAAAGTAAATCAGTTCTAACATAAAAGTAACACTCAAATCAATTAGGATTAAACACCTGGCTTTACGCACTCTGATTTCTAGATCTGAGATGCTTAATCTCTTAAATTCCAAATGCACACTAAACGAGTAAGATTAGAGGTTGATTTAACTAATGAAAAATGAGAGAATAAAATCAACATATAGGTGTTGTAATAATAAAAAGAACAAAACGACAACCAAAAAGGTGTTTAAGGGAGCAACAATGAAACAAATGAAAACAAAAAAAAAATGAAGGTTGTGATTTGTGGCACAAAAATAAGATTAAATGGCAACAAGAGATTAAAATGGACAGCAAAAAGGGACAATTTTGGTGCAACAAAAATGGCAGAAAATGAGCTAGAAAGTGGCAGCAATGAGGACGATATAAGTATTTAAAAATGGTAGCAAACACTATAGGAAAAGAAAATGAGAAAAAGAGGGAACACAAGGGCAACATTGGAGAGTAAAAGAGAGATCAATTCTTAGGTCAATGAGGTGTGGCTATGGTGACTAAAATGGACAGCAAAGGAGCTGAAAATGGTAGCTACGAAATGAACCATAGAGGAGAAGAAAGAAAGATAGCAAAAAAGAGAGAGGGAAAGAAAAGGAGAAAAAACAAAAACAAAATAAAATATGCACATATTAATTTTCAAAAACTGATAAGTCAACAAATAAACTAAAGATAATTGCTAAATTATCGAATTAATCTAGAGATAAATTAGTATTTGGGTCAGGCTAAAATTTGTTCACAATGGGAGCAAAATACTAAAATTTAATACTTTGCAAAGGAATCAAACTCAAGTCTTCAAGGACAATTACACTAATTCTTAACCATCTAGCCAGTAACTCAATTTTTTTCATAATTTTACAAACTTTTAACTAAAAGTCATAACAACAACTCTTCATCCACGAATCCAAATTCTTCTAACCCGATTTTCGAGATGTAACAATTTTATGACATGTATGTAAAAAGCATAAAGCTTAAATGAATGTAAGTATGCTAATGTTCATATATTGAGTTGTTGTGATCTTATGTTTAATGATATTGTGGAATCAGTAAGTGACATCGCGACGAAAGACATCCAACGTCGCTACGACACTCATTGTTTTTTCAAGTTTGCGACATGATACCCTCGACGTAACGATGCCAACCCAAAAATTTTAAATTTTTTACATTTTAGTCCTCAACTGGCCTAAGGTTATGGAAAGAGCTTTCGTAAGCTCATCTAGATTATGTATATGACTATATAATATATTGTAATTATATATTGAACTTAATAACATGTATAAATTATTTAATTGATTTGCAAATGAGATCGTAATTGCTTCGATAATGAATTTGACATTCTGTAGTTCGGACCTAATGATCAGGTTGAGAATAAGATGTTACACAGATTTTATGTTAATGGATGTGTTTTATTTTAATGTTCTAGGACCAACCAAAAGGAGTTTAGAGAGAGAGTCCACAAGAAATTGGGTGGAAATTCGGATCCCAAAATAACTTATAAAGTTGTCTAAGGGAGAACAAGAATGGTCGGCCACCTATATGTTATATATTCATGAAGAAATTGAAGAGATTGAGATTAATTCAACCATGTATCCTGATAGAAATCAACCTCTTCATCTAGCGAAGAATATTTTGATTTATTTGGTATTTTATCTCTTTTAAATCATTATTATGATATATTTCACCTAATTATTTTGAACCTTATCGCCTGGAATAAATCATAGGTATTTTTAGTTCTTTTTTATTGGTTTTTCAATTATATTTAAAATATTTAATTAGGATATAAGTTACATTATTATTCATGAGTTATTTTTTTAAATTACTTATACATTCACCTTACAAATAGGCTAAGACGCCCACCCCTTGATTCGTTGAATAAATTATATTCGTCATTGTTTGTTTGTTTTTTCCTTTATGAGATGCAATGAGTATTTTGAGAGTTTAAGTGATTCGATTTTTGTTTTTCTTTGAATTTTGTTATTTTCAAGGCTTCTGAAGTTATAGAGTTTTCAATCTTCAAAGCTTGATCATCAATGTTTCTAAAGGTCCTTCATTTAGAGGTTTTGTAAGGAAAATTTGTTCTATCATTGGCTTTTTTTTATCAAGCGTATAGGGAATGAGTTGTTTGGGTTTAAACTTGAGACTTGATGTTAATCAGGATTTAAGTAATGCAACTCATTTGACACTATACAATTGATTAGTTGAAGTAAGTATGTTTGGACAACACAAAGTAATTGAATGAAACTGTATTTATTAGGGTAGTTATTATATTCTCTTGTAATTATAAAGAATTGTAATTTCCTAGACACGTCCAGCTGACAAAATATAGTTACTGTATTAACCCATTTTTGTCAGGGCCCATACACAACCCAAAAAACAAAAAATAAAAAAAAAGTAAATTTTAAACCAAAATAATTAAGTCCTTTTTACAGTCCATTTACAGCTCAATACTTACCCAGACCCAAATACCAGATTTAGCCTACTACCCCAAACTAACCCAAAATCACTAAAACCAACCCGATAATCACTAAGCTACCCAAAACCCGTTACACCCAGGCCCAATTGGTCCAAAGCTAAACCCCTAACCCAATAGACCCAAACTTACGGGGCACAAAAGGCCCAATCGGTTAGCAGTTTCAGGAAGCCTAGGGTTTCTGAAACCCTAGGCACCGCAAGCACCCGACACAGGCCCCTCATCGAGCCTCAATCAGTGCATGGATCGCGCCCCATCGCCGAATTTCTCGCCGTTCGCTTGCAAAAAAAGGAAGGAAAACACACAGATAGTAGATAATATGGCAAGGAATCAAAAAATACCAAATATTGTATCTTTACAGTGGCTATAAAGCCCAAATACCATCATTGTAAAAGGGTACGATTTACAGAATAATACAAAAAAACCAAAAAAGGTGATTTTCGACAGTTTCAATTTGCTTAAGTCTTTTATATTTTTTTTTTCTTTTTTTTTTTGATACATACAAATACACAAAAACAGTAAACTTCTCATTTTGCACTAAAAAAAATGAAGAAATTTACCTCCGACCACTGTGTGTGGCAGCGCCGATGACGGCACGTAAGGCGCGTGCGATGACTACCGGAGGTCGAAGGACCTAGGAAGGCAGAGCATTTTTTTTTTTTGCTCTATTTTGTTTTTTTTAAAAGGATGGTGTAAAATGTTTTTTTTAGCCGATTTTGTCTTTTATAGACTAGTGGAACGGCGTCGTTTTAATGTGGTCAATTAATGACCAAAACGGCGTCGTTTAAGGGCTAGGATCCGCTCGTTGACCCGTTACCCGGGGAGGATCCGCGTGTTTTTGTTAAAAGGGTTAATTGCTCTATAGGCCTTCCGCATTTTTGCATTTTTGTAATTACGTCCAATCGCACTTTTTTGCTATTTTCAATTTGTTCCTGAAATCTAATTTTTGTTCCAATCTCGTCCTTAAGGCCATTTTAGGGCAGATGTTGGAATGGTGCCGTTTAGGAGATAAGGCAAAATTGCCTATTAGGTCCCTACAGTGTGGCGCGCGTTTCAATCTGGCCCTTTTACATTTTCACTTCAAATTTCATTTTTTTATTTTTTTATTTTTTTAAAAAAACCCTTTGTATTTTTAATTATTTTAATATTATAATAAACCACTTTTTATTAAGATATTTATTAAATTCTATATTATTTTTTTATTTATAAAAATTGTATATCATATATTATTTAAATTATCATTAATATGAAATTTTCAATATATTGTATATTTTAATTATTTTAATTATTTTAATTATTTATATATTAAATTATTATATTATATATGTTTTAAAAAAGGGTTTTAAATATACTATTTATTTATTCAAAAAATATATTATTTATTTTATCATGTACATATTAGATTTTGCCCTATTTTATTTTTATAATGTACATATTAGATTTTGCCATATTGGTTTTATTTTCTCTTTTTGGTTTTTGAAAATAATTAAAGTATTCATTTATTGTTTTGTATATATATCATTTACGTTATTTTTTTCCTACACATTTAATTTTTTGTGCAAAGTTTCATATTTATTTCTTTATTTTTCATAGGTTTTTGAAGTGTTATTTTCTATTTTATATCTTTTATTCATACTAATTGTTAATATGACTTGTAACTTTGGTGAATTGTACTTCGGTATTTATATTTTGTGATAATTTAAAGTTACATTTTTCTCAAATCTTTGTTTTAAAATATCTATCTCCTTTAATTACCACATTTTACCCAAAAGTTTTTTTTAAATAAGGCAATGTTTTGTGTTTAGAAATTCGAGAAATAGTGCCCTAACGTGCTGGGTTTCGACTTTCCGTTTGACTAAATAACTAAATACCATTTTAATGAATTTTGTAAATCATGAGATGATTTTAGTTACGAGGGTTTAAAACATCATGTCCTAACGTGCTGGATGTGATGTTTGTATTCTTTCGGAACAAAGGAATTTCAAGTTCCAACTCAAATTGTTCAAGTTTTTTAAAGAGATCATGTTTTAAAATCTTTTCGAATTTTCGACATTAGGACAAAAAACTAATCAATTCGGTACCAATTTTGGGCGTTACGAGGGTGTTAATCCTTCCTCGTATGTAACCGACTCCTGAACCCGTTTCCTTGAATTTTGTAGGCCAAAATCAATATTTTAAATAAAACAAAATGTTTTATAATGTGATCTGATCACATCTAAAAAGATTGGTGGCGACTCCATTTTTTTCATTTTAAAAGTCGACCCCGTTTTTCAAAATAAAAATGGTTTCGACAGTTACATCGTTATTCTTCATGTTATATTTGGTAGTATAAATTGTAATTACAAAATAACATAATTTATATTTTTAAAAAATATTAATAACTATAAAAATTATTAGAGTGATAAAAATAATTTCTAAACAAGTAGCAAAAATTAAAATCAAATCATCATATGTATTATGTTAGTCTAAAAAAAGTAGTTGATAATAAGATTACTAATAAAAATAGTAAGAAAAATAAACATCATATGAAATTTTATCTAATTGTTCTAGTGCATATTTGTTGGGTTATTTCTTCTAATTAACTTATGCTCCGTATCATCATCTGAATTTGAATCAATATCATTAAGATTATCAAGATCACCTTCTTCCATGTACTCTTCAAAGCATTGATCATCTCAATTTTATTTATAATTGAAGTTATGAAATATGCAACATGTTAGTACGATCTAACCTTTTTTTTAATGTTAAACTAAGGTGATGTTAATATGAGAAATATCTTTTTAGAACAACAAATGTATTCTCAACCACATTTCAAGATCTTGAATGTTTATAAGTGTTCACGAGCTATCTGTGGTGTTTGTTTTTTGTATCATTTTCTCAAATGGTATCATACCTCATAATATGGAGCAAGAAAATATTTTCTATTTGCATAACTAGCATGGACTTTATAATATTCGAGTTCATAGTCCAAATAATCTATAGTTTTATTTTTAAAAAAACTTGTATAAACTTAATTTGGAGAAAAATTTATACCGAGTTATATCCCTTTTTAGAATACATAAATTAAGTAAAAAATATAATACAATTTATAATATATAACTTTTATAAAAAAAAGGTTTTATAAATTGTCCAAAACTTTCATGACACTTTTTATAAATAATATAATTTTTTCATAATTTTAGAAAGTTGTTTTTTATAATTAAGTTATGATAATAAAAAACTATATCATTTTTATGAATAAATATATTATTTTTTATAATATATAGCATGGACACATAAATAAGTTATGTCAATACTTCTTAGTCATAACTTTTTTATAAATAAACATATTATATCATGTAAAATTTTTATAATAAACTTTTCGACCATAATTTTAGATATTTTTTAAGATTTAAATAATATAATTTTTTGTTATAACTTTATAAAATTACACAAATTATTTTTATAATATAATTTTTTGAGATTTATAATATAAATTTTTTTAGCCATAATCATCGCAAATACCCATACATGTTCATGCTTATAATATAATTTTTTGTTAACCTCTGTAAAAATATTTTTTTAGAATTGAATTTGAGTATAATTTTCTACATAATTACTTTAATTTTCACTTTTCTTTAAGAATTAAAAATTGTAATAATATGCCCCATTTACGTCAAATTCGGTGAGACTCATTAATTTAAATAATTATTATGATTTTTTGTAATTAGAAGCAATTACTATTTCAATTTATTTGTTTAATATAGAAAATAGTTAATTATTAAATAATTAAAATCGTTTACTTCATTTTATTTCGTTGGTTTTAAATGTTGTTTCGATTACTTGATGCTGACCTCTAAATAAATAAAACTAATTCCTTCATCAATTAACTCATTGCGATTCACCCATATCATTTTCGAAAAGAACAAAACCTTGTTTAATCTAAGAGAAAACAAATACAAAGTTGATCATATTTAATGCTAGGGTAATTAGGGGCCCGAGGCACTGAACCTTTTCTCTTTTTCTTTTTTCCTTTTACTTAATTGTTTTAATTCCTCTTGTCTGAATTGGCCAATAGTGGATTAGATTATATTGTTGATTTCAAGAAGATAGCAGACATGGAGCTCCTAACTTTGATGAAATGTAGTAGGGCTGAAGCTCATCTCTCCTATTTATTTTAGGAACCCTAATGCCTTCTTTTTCCGGACACATATTCACACTTTGGGGTTTTGATGTAAGTTACGTTTCTTTTGTTTTACCAATAATTGATGAGCCTTGCTCTTGTCTGCCCAGCTTCCATGTTCATCCAAAATTTGAGGAATCTAGCTACCTTTCATAATGTTCTTGATTTTTTTTTTCAAAATATTTTCTTATTTTTATATATAACTTTGTTGTTATTAATCTTTATTAATGGCACACCAACTCTAATTTTTTTTAAAGCTCAAATAACTACTAGATTAGGATTAGGATGTAAAAGTGAATTTATTTGAGTTAATTATATATGACATAATGATATATTTGGTCCTCTAATTAAAAAAATTATTTTAGTTTTTTAAAAATTTTAAAAATTCAAATAAATAAATAAATTGTAAAAATTATTTAAAATTATTTAAATTATTTAAAAAGTATAAAATTATATATTTTTAAATATTTTTTAATTTTAAAAATTAATTAATTGTTAATGTGACATACACGTAAACTATCATGTGGATACCACGTCAACAAAGTTAACTAACACTGACTTTTCTATCAATTTTTGAATAATTTAATAGATAATGCAAGTTTAAGGGCTAAAAGAAGCAAAAAAAAATTTTAATGGAAGGTTAAAATAACTTTTTTTGTAAAGTTAGAGGGCCAAATAAGTCATTCTATTATTATATTCTCATCTTTAAAATAATTAAAAGGTTTAAATTCTCTATTAATATCAAGTTCTTTATTGAGTTTGAAGTCATGCCACCAACATTTATAAAATCTAGAAAAAATAACTGCATGTGATAGGATTTGAACCTAAAACACATTAATTTTTATCATCTCAATTTTACCAATTCAACTAAAGCTATACTTAGTTATTATATCATTTTTTTATATTTGTTACATAAAATTTTCATCTATATAATGGGCGTGTCATAATTTAGTATTGATAATATTGTTGATTAAGTTAGTGTCATAAGTCAACTTTACACCAACTCAAAATTGATTGAATTTTTAAATAAATCCCTTTATAACTATGTTTTGAATGTTAAAATTTTCTTTCACCTACATAATAACATTTTAACATTTTGATAGCACAATAAATAATCTTAGGAGGCATGATAACATTTTAAGGTGCTATACAAAAATGACAATAAAAGCTAAAAAAAATATTGAATGCTTTTAATATTTTTAATTATATGTATTTACCTATTTTAATATATTTTTACTCTCAATTGAAAGTGCTTTGCTTTGTTTTCATTTTGTACATATTGCACATATGTTTTTATTGTTATTATTAGTTTCAAATCATATGTCTCGTTATTTATTGAATGTTATTTTTAAATGTACAACTTTATTTTAAATACGTAGTTTCCACATATATACACATGTGATAGAATTATTAGTGTAAATTAATCTTATAATAATTATTTGATACATTAGCAATAAAATTTTAAACTCCATAAATTAAATTAAGAAGCCGTCGCATTTTCTTAATTAATATTTAAAAATAATAATAAATAAATAGTACACATAACAACTTCTTAATTTGTTTTGTGGAGTCAAAAACTTCTCCGCGATGTATCGAACAATAATCATAAATCTTAATATCTATTATATAAGATTAATATACTAAAAAAATCCACAAGCAAAGCTAAAAGGATGGTAAGTATCTCATTTAAGTTAAAGTTTACTACAAGATCTTGTACCACATAAAAAATTTATTTTAGTTCCTCTACTATTAAAATAAATATTTTAATCCTTGTACATTTAAAAAGATGACATTTCAATCCCTGCATGTTAACTTTGTTATTAATGAAATGGTATGACTTAACGGTTGTTGATGCAACATTAAATCAAAGTAAAAAACTTACCGATATTAAAAACAAATTGAATAATGCTGCTTGGTTGATGTGGACCAAACTATAAATAGTTTAAACACAACAATTACGTAAAATAAAATAAAATCGAAAATAACTTGAGGTAAAAGTAAAATCAATTGCTTACCTCCACTTATTCTTTAAAATTGTTCTTTATCCTTTTAATATAATTAAATATTAATTTAATGCCACATCATTTACCGTTAAATTTTGTCATTCCATTAATAGTAAACTTGACGTGCAATAGAGATGTTTAAGGGTCAGGCCTAAGTATGATATTAACATACTTTATGTTTGTCTAAGCCCGGCCCAACTAGAAAATTGGGCCTAAAATTCTATCCAAACCCGCCCATATTTGCAAAAAACTAACACAAGCCCATTTTAGGCTAGCCCATATTATTTTTTATTTTTAAAAAATATTTATATTATATTATTTTAATATTAATGATTTTATAAAATTTTTATTTATTGAAAATAAATTTTATAATATAGTACGGGAACTTATGGTAAACTTTAATCGTCTCATTTATTTATTTATTTTTAAATTCCGAAATATATCTCAACCAAAAAAACAATTGTAATAATGTTAACCCTCCTTGTAGGATTTTTAATTTCTCTATTCTATATATTTTTAAAAACAACCTTAAACCATTTCATAATTTTATTTTCTTCTCGATTAGTCTCCTATTCGGCGTTATGTTTTCGAAAATATCGTATATTCATACTACCAGGAACTAAAGATACGTGATTGTAGACTTATACAGTTATACTGGTTTTTTTTTTTATTCTTAACAAAAACAAACTTACTTCACAGCTTAATAGCATTTGTTTTCTTTGTTCTGTCTTTTAGTTCGTTAATCACTGCCCCCTTAAGATGCAAAAGTCAACAAATATAGAAATATTAATAATATTAGTTAAAAAGGGAAGAGATGAGATTAGAGGAATTCCTCAAAATGAGTGAAAGGTCAAGCAGCTATTACTGACATGATGATGGTATAGAAAGGAGTGATCCGTATGTCGTGAAAAGTGAAGTAAAATCCCAAAATAGGTATTTACATACAACATTGAGGTGAAGATAAAAAGGGAAGCCCAACAAACAATTACATGAAAGAAGCATTGGCCTTGCACTTGCCTCGACTGTCTCAATAATTGTGCCCTTTCTGTCTGTCTTTCATTCTTGAGCCCTGTGCTTGCTTCTTCCTCCTTTTATATCACTTCATTCGCCACATCCTTTTCCTTTCAAAAGTAGTTTGGATTCGATAATTATTTACCAAATCATCCCATAATTATTTGGTTGCTAATTTCCTGCAATTTATGTGCTCATCAAAGCCAACTATTTTGTTGCACCAAGGATTCAACCATATGACCTACCAATGACCTATTATCACACATACATCTCTAATAATAATAATAATAATTGTAATGAGGTCTCAACGTGTTCTTGACCCCCAAGAAAATTTTAAAGGAAAAGGAGAAAATGACCCTAAAAAGTTGAATTGTACCTCGGGACTGGTTTTTTTAATAACTCTGGGCTAGCTTTGAATATAAAGAAAGGCTTCTTTTTCGAAAAATAAAAATAAAAATATTTATCGTAATAATGTAGGTTTTTTTGTTACGAAAATAATATAAGAGATGAAATTGTGGTCTTAAATTGGCATGGTTATTGATGATTTGAGGTTGAAACAAATGTAATAAGAATGTCAGAATTGGATAGACATTTCACTTTTCCAAATCGTTAACGGTCATGCCAATTAGGAGTTTCTCATGATTTGTCTGTCGATTTGGACTTTCTAGATAATAGAGAATCTTATCCCATTATACCGACATAACTAAAGCTTCGAGATTCCCGAGCCTACCACAAAAAAGAGTGTTTGAAAACCCCAATATTTTTGGGTGCAATTTACATCGGTTTGAAAAATAAATAAGAGAGTTATTGAAGAAAGATCAAGAATTTAGTGAAGGAAAAAGAAAAAGGGACCTAATAAAGTTGAAAAAAATTATTTTGTTAATAAAGTTTCTATATTCGTTAGAAGAAAGTTTTGCATAGAAAAGGAGGGTTAATATTTTGAGGTGTAAAAAACCAACCACTAATTATTTGATAAAAATAATTTATTATTATGCATAAATTTAAATTGTAAATGTTTCTAAATTTTTTTCACTAAAAAGAAAATAGTTACGTAGAAAATAAAAGAAATTGTAAATGATATATTGACTTTAAATGTTTTATTTTTTTAGCAAAAATGGAATTATTAAAGTAAAAAATATGGAAAATTATAAGTGTTACTTAGGCATTTTTTAATAATAAATAAAAAAAGTATACCTAAATAATATGAAAAATTATAAATGTTATAGTCAATTAGTGGGCTATCATTGTATTAATTGGTGGAAGTAATATCTTTTTCTCTAGATTGAAGTTAGAAGAGGTAAGTTCCGAGATAAAAAGGTAAGACAACCTTATAATGTAATTATATTTTGGTTTTACGGTTTTAGAATAGAATAAAATCACATTAATGAATTTATTTGTAACATGAGATATTAGGGTTTAAAATTTATGACATGTGATTAATTTGAAATTGTCAGATAATTTAGGGTTAGGGTGTATATTTTAAAAAATACATTTCTTTATAAATGTTATGTACAAAGGAAAATGACTAGGATTATCCGAATTGTGAAAAAGCTAAGAATTGAAAGCAACATGAGGTTGTTGACAATTTGGTAGAAAAATTAAGAAATTATAGGATGTACCTAAACAACGATTGCGTTGTTGCCCATATAATTGTTGTGAACCTCATTATGTTGGAGTTAATTTGGTCATGCTATATCGATCTTAGGTGGGAAGTTAAAAAATATCGTTTCTTAAGAGAAACATTTATATATGTTGAACATAAAGTTTGGTTGGATAGCCTATGGTTGATGGTATATTCCAACAAAAAAAAAAATAGAACAAAATGGTATAAGATCTTAATTAATGAATTTGTGAAGGCCATTGCCAAAGATGGTGCAAAGAGAACTTCCCTGCTGATTATGAGTAACCATACCCATAGGAAAAATCCAAATCCTTCTTATTTTCCATGGATGAGGAATTTAGATATCAATGGGTTTCCGAATAATTTTATCGACTCCATTCCTTAGCCTTGTAAGGAGATTAAAACAAAGGATGGAGGTGCATAAGGTTTGGAGTTTATGCAATTAGGGTCTAGGAAATTGGGGTTAATGTCTGAAATGCATTATCTTGTATTGAAAAATTTGGCTCTATTATTGCATAAAGTTAATGTTTTTTTAATATGATAAGAAAAATGTGTTGAAGTTTTAAAATTATGTTTTGCTCGATGTTTTAATTATTTTGAATTATAAAAAAACTCGTTTGTTAATTTAACGAAACTTAAAATATAAAAGGTATTAGGGTTTGTTAACCACTATATTAATTTAAATTGCAGTTATATTAAAGATGAACAACCATATCACAACATTCGTCTACTATGATGGGCGAATTATGGATTCCGATGTTGGTGCTATTTTTTAATCCTACCATCATATAGGTGTAAGATTTATGAATTTTGCAACTTTCGATGATATAAAGACAAAGATTGGGTAGAAAATAGCTCATCATTGTGGAAGAGCTAGTTCGAAACTGTATTATAGATTTCCTACAACATCCAATCCTTGGACATATAAAATAATGGAACTTTTTAACGATGGCAATGTGGAGATAATGGTGTATGCACATACCAACTTTAGGGACCTACATACTATGGAGTTGTATATGGAGTTACATGACAATAGCCCTGCTCCTGAGGCATACACTCAACTATTGTCATCAATAGCTCCCGTAATTGACGATACTCCTTTAAATAAATGGGCTTCAAATTTTAACCCAAATATTGATAAAGTGATAAACGCTAAATTATACATATTTTTACCTCATGTTTAGCCTATATTTTAGATGGATTCTTATCAATTTTGTGAGAATTGGTGCTCTTAATCCTTCTTTTTTATATCTTATACTCAGGAGAGCATAGGGAAGAAGAAAGAATGGAAAACGAGCCAAAAACAATGAAAAATGGGCCAAAATGTGCGAACAACACGGGCAAAGAAATGCCACACGGCCGTGCCACATGGCCGTGCCACATGAAGATCACACGGTCAAGCCCCCGACAAGCACGACTAGGTCACATAGCCGTGCCTCCACCAATAAAAACACACGGCCTCTGTCGAAGTCACACGGGCGTGGCACACGGACGTGTTCTAGTCGTGAGGAAGGGGAATTTCACTCGAATTGGGATGCTTAGAGGCTAAGAAAGGCTCCCCATAAGCTCTCTATATAAAGACCTCATGAGGTAGAAGCAACACATGTTTTTAGATATCTTTCTTCTCGTTTTTCTGCCACACTGAGGGTAGAAGCAAGGGATTACTCTAAGGGAGAAAGTCGATTAATTCATCTCAGAAGCCGGAATTCTACAGCAACATAGAGGATCTCCCTAAATTCCTTCAGGGGTTTTTGGTTTCTTTTATGTTTTGTTATTTTATATCTTCTGAGATGTTTTCCTTCGTTATTATGAACTAAACCCCTCAAATACTTGAGGGGGATGAAACCTAAGACAGATCTTGTTATTTCTTTTTGATTTATTTGATAAATACTTGAATTGTTCTTAATTATACGTTCTTCATTCTTGATTTAATAATCCTAGGTATTAATTTAAGAATTAGATGTGCTTAGAGCAGAGGAGTAAAAGTCCCTGTGATAAGAGTAGATGTACCATAATTAAGCGGAATTGCATGCAACCCTAGACATAGGGCTACATAAATCTGCCGGATTAGGGTCAAACCTAATATGGGGAACCATAGATCGAATTAATGCAACCTAGGGAGTTAATTAATAAAGGAACTTTAATTAACAACTTAGGCCTAGTTGCTCTACGCCTCGACGGAGGGTTTAGCATAAATTAGGGATCTCTACGGATCAAGTCAAGTAAAGAAATCATATAGTTCAAGAAAATAATAACAAGTGAAGTCTAGGTGGATTCTCCCTTAAGTATTGTCCATATAAATCAGCTTTTCCCCGAAAGTTTTCCCAAATTTACTCTTTACACTTTCTTAGTTAGTTTTAAAATTAGTTTAAACAATCCTCTTTTATTTTTAGGCTAGATAATAGAAAAAAAGTGAGTACTAGTACTTTTGGTTCCCTTGGGTACGATAACTCGGTCTTGCCACTAAGCTATACTACTGTTCGACAGGTGCGCTTGCCTCAACGTCGTGATATTAGTTGGTTTTGGTGTGATCAAGTTCTTTATAAATTTAATTACTTCATATCACGCGATATCAAGTTTTTGGCGCCGTTGCCGGGGAACTAAAATATTATGAAAGCTCGATTTCTATTACTTTAGCCATTACTCTATATATATATATATATATATTTCCTTTATTTTTATTTTCAGTTTTTTTTTGAGTTTTTCTTTGCTTTCTCTTTTTAGGTATTTTTAGTTTATGACTAGAAACAACCTAACAGGATCACTACTTTTTGACGACGATTTAGAAGCAACAGTTCGCAGAAATCGCAGAGAAATTAGACGCAGTTTACATTATCCAGAATAAGAACCTGAGCAAGAGCCAGAACCTACAGAAGAGATGGAAGTAAATCAAAACGCTCCACCACCTCCCGCAATAGTCGCGCCACAAGCAAATCAAGAAGAAGCTCCTCGCACTATGTATGATTATGCTAAACCTAGTTTGGTTGGTACCCAAACTAGCATTCTTAGACCTACTATTGCTGCTAATAGTTTTGAATTAAAGCCCAACACTATTCAGATGATACAGCAATTGGTTCAGTTTGATGGTTTACAGGATGAAGATCCAAACTCACACATAGCCAATTTTTTGGAACTTTGTGATACCTTCAAAATAAATGGCATTTCTGATGATGCCATTCGATTGAGGCTATTTCCATTCTCTTTGAGAAATAAAGCCAAACAGTGGTTAAATTCATTACCACGAGGCTCAATTACCACATGGGAGCAGATGACCGAAAAATTTTTACTCAAATATTTTCCTCCAGCTAAAATAGCCAAATTACGAAACGATATTTCTTCTTTTGTCCAGATGGATTTAGAAACATTATATGATGCATGGGAGAGATACAAAGATCTTTTGAGAAGGTGCCCTTATCATGGTCTACCTTTGTGGCTATAAGTTCAAACCTTCTACAACGGTTTAAACCCGTCAACTAGACAAATGATCGATGCAGCCGCAGGAAGGACGATCAATAATAAAACACCTAAAGCAGCTTATGAATTTATTGAAGAGATGTCATTGAATAATTATCAGTGGCAAGTCATGAGGACAAAGCCAACAAAAGCTGCAGGAGTTTATAATATTGATGCTGTCGCCATGCTTACTAACCAAGTAGAACTTTTAAATAAAAAGTTTGATAATTTTGTTAGTTCTACGCAGGCACAACCAGTGATGCAATGTGATGCGACTCAAGGAAACAAGTTTAATCCAGATTTCGCATCTTATGGACACAGCATGGAAACTGAACAAGCCAACTATATGGGTAACAATTCTAGATCTCAAAATAACCCTTATTGTAATACTTATAATGCAGGTTGGAGAAATCACCCAAATTTTTCATGGGGAGGACAAGGAAATCAAAGACAACAACATCCTCTAGGATTTCAGCAACCACCACCGCAACATGAGAAGAAGCTGAATCTTCAAGAGATGTTTATCAAATTTATGGCCGCATCAGAAACACGTTTTCAAAGCACTGAAACGGCACTGAAAAATCAGCAAGCATCAATTCAAGGGCTTGAAAACCAAATTGGTCAACTTGCAAAATTAATTTCAGAAAGACCACAAGGAAGATTACCGCGTAACACTGAGCCAAATCCCAGAGAACATGTCAAAGCGATTACTTTAAGAGATGGAAAGGTCCTAGCCAAACCAGAAAAGAAGACTATCCCAAAACTTTCAGAAGAAAAGGCAGTGAAACCCAAGGATAACACTATACTGAAACTTAAGGAATACAAACCACGCATCCCATATCCGGCAAAATTGAAGAAAGACCATACAGACGCTTAATTCGGTAAGTTCCTTGAACTTTTTAAACAATTACACATTAACTTACCTTTTGTTGAAGCAATTTCACAAATGCTGAAGTATACGAAGTTCCTTAAAGAACTTCTGACAAATAAAAGGAAGTTGGAAGAATTGGCCACAGTAGAACTCAACGAGGAATGCTTAGCTATTCTCCAAAAATAAACTGCCAGCAAAATTGAAAGATTGAGGGAGTTTTACTATCCCTTGTCTGATTGGTAGTTTACTTATTAATAAAGCTTTAGCTGATTTAGGTGCTAGCATTAATCTCATGCCTTACAAAATGTTCAAACAACTAGGTCTCGGGGAACCCAAACCCACTAGGATGATTATTCAATTAGCCGATAGATCTGTTAAATATCCTAGGGGAATCATTGAAGATGTGCTAGTAAAGGTAGATAAATTTATATCCCCTGTTGATTTTATTGTGCTTGACATGGATGAGGATATTGAAGTACCTTTAATTTTGGGACGACCATTTTTAGCCACTGCTAGAGCTGTTATTGATGTAGGGGATGACAAATTAGTACTTAGAGTTGGCGAGGAAGAAGTTGTCTTTAAAATTTATGATGCCATGAGATTCTCTAAAGAACAAGATAATTCGTGTTCTTTTGTTGATATTATTGACTATTTTGTTCAAGATAATCTCCAAGAGCTTTCTCTCACAGACACGTTGGAACTGTGTCTTATTCAAGGTGGGGGGAAAGATGAAACCACCCCCGAAATTAACAAAGTAAGGAAAGAGTTGGAGTCTAATGAAATCATCACTAGGCACATAAGTTATGAAAATTTAAAGATGAGTGATGAATTTAGACAGAAACCTTCCATTACTGAACCCTCTAAATTAGAACTAAAACAACTGCCAGATCATTTAGAATATGCCTTTTTAGGAGAAGAATCAACTTTACCAGTCATTATCACATCCGATTTAAGCCTTGCAGAGAAAGAGGAACTACTCCATCTGTTAAGATAACACAAACGTACTATAGCTTGGAAAATTTCAGATATCAAGGGAATTAATCCTTCTTTCTGCACCTACAAAATTTTAATGGAGGACGAATTCAAACCATTAGTGCAAGCCCAGAGACGATTGAATCCCAACATGAAAGAAGTTGTAAAAGCTGAGGTAATTAAACTTCTAGATGCAGGTATTATCTATCCTATTTCTGACAGTTATTGGGTAAGCCCTGTGCAGGTTGTTCCTAAGAAAGGTGGATTAACCGTGGTGTTTAATGACAAGGAAGATTTAATACCTACAAGAACAGTCACATGATGGGGAGTTCGCATTGATTATAGGAAGCTGAATGACGCCACTCGGAAAGATCATTTCCCATTGCCTTTTATTGATCAGATGTTGGAAAGATTATCAGGTCATATGTATTATTGTTTCCTAGATGGCCTCTCTGGTTACTTCTAGATCCCAATAGCTCTGGAAGATCAGGAGAAAACAACGTTCACATGCCCATACGGTACGTTTGCTTATCGCAGAATGCATTTTGGTTTATGTAACGCTCCTGCTACTTTTTAGTGATGCATGCTAGCTATCTTCAATGAATTCGTGGAAGACATCATGGAGGTATTTATGGATGATTTCTCAGTTTTCGGTAATTCTTTCCAACTTTGTCTTAATAATCTAGAACCTGTTTTGATCAGATGTGAAGAGACAAATTTAGTGCTAAACTGGGAAAAACGCCACTTTATGGTTAAGAGGGTATTGTTTTAAGACATAAAATTTCTAGTAAAGGGATAGAGGTAAATAAAGCGAAAATTGAAACTATTGAAAAACTACCCCCTTCTAATTCAGTTAAGGCTATAAGAAGCTTTTTAGGACACGCTGGTTTTTATCGAAGATTCATTAAAGACTTTTCTAAAATAGCTAAGCCTTTAACTAAATTACTAGAAAAAGACGCGCCCTTCAACTTTGACCAAGAATGTCTAGAATCTTTCAACAACCTTAAGGAAAAGTTAGTTAACGCCCCGATTATGATTTCACCTGATTGGAATCTACCTTTTGAACTAATGTGCGATGCAAGTGATTTTGCAGTAGGTGCAGTTTTGGGACAGCGAAGGAACAAACACTTCCAGTCGATCTATTATACTAGCAGAATGTTGACAGCCACTCAAGCAAATTACACGACCACAGAGAAAGAATTGCTAGCTGTTATTTTTACATTTGAAAATTTTAGATCTTATTTAATTTTGTCAAAAGTCATTGTTTATACTGATCATTCAGCTTTTCGCTACCTCTTAACTAAAACTGATGCAAAACGTCGATTGATAAGATGGATTCTATTGTTACAGGAATTTGACTTGGAAATAAAGGACAAGAAAGGAGCCGAAAACTTGGCAGCAGATCACCTCTCAAGGCTAGAGAAGGCACAGCCCAAATATATCGACAAGATGAACGATTTGTTCCCTGAGGAACAACTCCTAGCCTTAGCAGACACGACACTTCCTTGGTTTACTGATTTTGCGAATTATTTAGTAGCTAACATAACCCCAAAAGACCTAAACCATCAGCAAAAGAAGCGATTCTTCGTTGATGTGAAAAACTACTTTTGGGAAGACTCTTTCCTTTTCCGAATTTGTGTAGATCAGGTTATACGAAGATGCATTGATGACATAGAAGCATATCAAATTTTGAATCACTGCCACTCAGGACCCACAGGAGTACATCACAGTGAAACTAGAACTGCTTATAAGGTACTCGAATCAGGCTTTTACTGGCCTACACTTTTCAGAGATGCCAGCAGGTATGTGACCTCTTGTGATAAATGCCAACGAACAGGTAATATTTCTCAGCATAATGAAATGCCTCAGAACTATATACTTTCATGTGAAATATTTGATGTATGGGGTATTGATTTCATGGGTCAGTTCCCTAATTCATTTGGGAATAAATACATACTAGTAGCAATAGACTACATGTCAAAATGGGTAGAAGCCCAAGCCTTACCTACGAATAATGCTAAGGTGGTAGTACGCTTTTTGAAAAAACTTTTTTCTTGATTTGGAACACCTAGGATAATCATTAGTGATAGGGGTACACATTTTTGCAATACCCAATTTGAAAAAATCTTGAAAAGGTATGGAGTACACCATAGAACAGCCACCCCTTATCACCCACAAACTAGTGGCCAAGTTAAAGTAACAAATAGGGAACTAAAACGTATCTTAGAGAAAACAATAGAAACAAATAGGAAAGATTGGTCAAGAAAGGTAGACGATGCATTATGGGCTTATAGAACTGCTTTTAAAACATCCATAGGAACATCTCCCTATAAACTCGTTTATGAAAAAAACTGCCATCTACCATTTGAACTTGAACATAAAGCATTCTAGGCTATAAAATTTTTAAACCTTGATTTTAAAAGTGCGGGAGAGAAGAGATTAATGCAGTTGAATGAGCTAGATGAATGGCGCTTCAATGCTTACGAGAACTCGTGACTATATAAGGAAGCCATGAAGCGACATCATGACAAAAGGCTGAAACAACCCAAGCAGTTCAAAATAGGTGATCTCGTCTTACTTTACAACTCAAGGCTGAAACTATTCCCTGAAAAACTCAAGTCAAGGTGGTCAGGTCCATTCACTATTCTAAATGTCTTTCCATACGGCACCATTGAGGTAACTCACCCTAACCACGGTACATTCAAGGTAAATGGCATCGGCTTAAACATTATAGATGTGAGAATTTTATGGAAAACAGGGAGGAGCTTCGGCTCCACCACACCCCTTCTTGACGCATCCAGGTAGAGTTGAGCTTAGACTTTAAATAAGCGTTTCTCAGGAGGCAACCCGAGCACTAACTTAGTAACTTTCTTTTCTTTAAAATTTTTTTATCTTTCATGCATAAACTAACTCTTTGAATGCAGAAATTTAGAACCACACGACCAGGCACACGGGCGTGCCTTAGGCCATATGCACACTTAAAAATAGAGGCACAGTCGTGCACCCAGACTGTGCACAAACAGAGTAAAAATTTCCCCAAAACACAGGCCATTGATAAATGCCCACGGCCGTGCAATTTGGTCGTGGCGACCTTACGAATTCTACACGGGCCATCAACACCTCCCCACGGCCGTGCGACATGGCCATGGCAACCCTGCAATATCAACACGGGCTTACACAAACCCCCACGCCTGTGTCCGTAGCCCGTGGAAGACACTGTCAAATTTCACACGCCCGTGGCACATATCACACGACCGTGTGATACACGAACAGGATCGCACACGGCCGTGTATACCATCACACGACCGTGTGAGTAACGAAGACCTAATCTCCCATGGCCGTGTGAACCAACCACACGGGTATGCTGATCGAAACCAGACGCGCTATAAAGACTGATTTTCGAAAAACACGGGCTAAACATGACTCACACGAGCGTGTAACTTGCCCGTGTGACCCAAAATGTATAAATAGGAGGCATTTTTCACCTTCCCTTTTCACTCAAACCCTAACATTTCTCACACAAACTTCCCCCTAAGCCACCACAAACGCCGCCACAGCCCTCCAAACGCCACCATATACGATTTCATCCTTCCCACGCCCGTGTAACAGCCCCCCACGACCGTGCAAACTCATAATTGGATCTATTTTCTTATTTTTCTCATTTTTTTTGTTTTATTTCATTTATTTAATTTTTATTTAATTTTATTTATTTTAGTCTAATTGTTGATTCAAGCATGGAATTAGGAAATATAGGATGAATAATCTAGAACAATATAGAATCAACTAGGATTGTACTTTTGCTTGCCATTTAGAATCCCATTCCTTTGCCATTTAAACTTCTATTTGCATGCCATTTGGCCATAGTTCCAATTTATATATGCAACCATAGTTCTTAGTTCTATTACAAGTCTTCAAAATGATTCGCTCATACTATTTAGGTTAATCATTCATTTTGTTTTACTTTTAAAGCATTGTCACTTTCCATTTTATCTTGTTAATTTTTTTTAGGACTAATGATCTTGTTATTTTATTAGGTAAGATGTCATCACGTGCTAAGAAGACTGCCGTCCCCGTATCTAAAAAGTGCACAGGACCGGGAAGTTCATCAAGGCCTACCTCTGAGGCACGCCACCCATTCCTTACATTCTCGCAGGACTCTCAGGAGGAACGCTATCAGTTACTCCGGGCTCGCACTATTTCTGTAGGCTGATGTATCGACTGGGAGGCCCTTGAGCAAATTAATCTAGTAAGCGACGTCCGAGCCTTACTGAGTACTGACCCATGGGACCAGTTCTTTAGGATCGTGGAACCAACTTACTTAGAACTCACTCTCGAGTTCTGCTCCACATTCCACCTCCAGACCGTCATGAACAGATTCGACGATCCCGGCATGGTCCAATTCCGATTAGGAGGTCTTGTGCGACAGCTGAGCGTCCTAGAGTTTGGTACAGCACTCGGACTTTATTCTGAACAGTTCATGGCCGAAGAGGACTTCCCCACCCTCTCCTGTCGGATACATATCAGGCCAGTCGAGTGTTGGTATGAGATCGCTCCGGGGCAGCAAGTCTACAACCCCAGCGTCAGTAAGGCGACCGCCCTCCCTCATTCTTTAAGGTACATTCATGCTTCTCGCTCACACTCTTATAGGTAGAAGGGAGAGTACAGGCGTCGTCAACACTCATGATGCATACTTCCTCTGGTGCATGGCCAATGGCCACGCTATCGACCTTGCTTACTTTATCGCATTGGCCATGCAACACTAGACTGAGAAGCACCAGAAGGGCGTTATCTCTATGGGCCTATACATTATGAGGCTAGGCCGCTACTTCGGCCTGTTCAACACCACGGCCCAGACATCCTCCTACACTTTCCTAGGCCAGATGTCCTCACAAGGCATCCAGAGCATGCTACACATGAGGATGGTGGAGCGACGACCAGGTGGAAGTCACTTCCACTTCCGTATTGTCTAGGATGCCGTAGAACCAGAGGACATTGCTGATGATGTCCCACCACCCCTGCCAGAGGAAGATGAGCCCGCTGACCCACGGCACCCCAGACGACCCACTCAGACGGCAGCCTCACGTGTTGACATATCCGAGCGCCTGGATCGATTTGAGCAACAATGCTTTCAGCGCTTCGATTACATCGACGCCACTCTCGCGTAGATATGTCAGCACCTGAACATCACACCGCCACCACGTGATCCATCTGAGGATAATTCCTCTTCTTTTTATGTTTATTTTTATTTTTACTTTTATTTTTCTTTATTTTATTTTTCTTAATTTTCAGACTTACCCACTAATATTTAGTTTCATTTTTTTTTCTAACTTTGTTTTCCTTTTCCAGTATAGTTTATTTTATTTCCTTTTGACATTTTAGTAATTTATTTTACTTACTTATTTTATTTTATTTTACGTTCTTAACGGCTAACCCACGAAAGTAAATTCCATTGACCCAAAATTCCCCACAACTACTAAATCCATTTGCAGTTTCAAAGGAGCCTCACAGCTTAAATCTTTACGAAAATGGGAACACAGTGCCACACCTACCGGTGCTCCCTGTCTCACAATTCATCCTAAATTCAGGGAGTTTTTAATTCTCTCCCTCTCTTTTGATATTATGCTTTTATTGCTAGATATATGTCTTTGTACATTGAGGGCAATGTACATCTTAAGTGTGGAGAGGGAAATTATTTAAATTCTTTCTATCCATAAAATCCCTTAATGTATACATATTATGCTTTGTTCTTAAATCAAATCCTTAGTCTCCTATTAGGAATTTATTCTGACTGATTTATAAATTTTATTGATATGTTGAGAATTAAGATATAAGTGCTTGTACTTTGATTATTCAAACTTTAAAACATTAAGGAATCACGCATAATCCAATTTTTGCATAAGTTATCTTCCCTAATTTTAAGTACTATCTTGAGATTTGAAATTTGCAGGATTGACATTAAAAGCCATAATTCTGGTGAGATCTTGAGCCTTTTTGAGCATACATTCTTTCGTGCTCACTTTTATTATTGCTTTGAGTGAGTCAACACTGAATTGTTATTCTAGAACTTGCTTTGATTATACATGTCAAGACCACATCATTGATTTGATATACCGAGATGATAAAGGCACCTAGGACTTAACCCACTCACTCCACAAAAGCCTACCTCCATAATCTAACCCCTAGTGAACCCCATTGAGCCTAACAACCTTTTCCTTGACTCACCCTCTAATTATTAACCAATAACCCATTTTTGTTGAATTTTCCATTCAATTACTTTTTTATCCCTATTTTTGTCGAGATTTGAGTTGAATTTACTATCTAAGCTTTATTCTCTTTTCCAGTATGTAAATCTTTACTCAATTTATTGTATCACTTGAATTGTTCTCAAATAAAAGAAATGTGTACATACAGTCAAATTCAGTTGTAATATGTAATAGTTCAAATTAAGTTTTTGCATATTTCTCTCTTAAGGCTACCAAAATGATGTTGTTAAGCTTTGAAAATATGTTCTAGTGATTGAGATTTTTCTAGCTAGATAATTTTTTTAGTTCAATCTCGATTCTAACCCTCTTTTTGCAGCCTATGACAATACCCCTAACCAAGCTCCATTACAACCATGAAAAGACCTCTTGATCGATATATCATATCAAACTATAGTGGTGGAGATTTAATTTTCGTGCAAGCTTATGGTAATAACTTTTCAGGTTGACTAAAGAGTGCTTAAAATTTTGAACCCTAAACACTTCGAGTGAATAGAGTGAACCTCTAGTGAGGATGTCAACTCCTGTTAATTAAGATGGAGAGATAACTACTTAGAAAGAAGGAAGAGACTTATGTTTTCAATGACAAAATTCTCAACTTAAATTGATTGAATCTTTAATGTTCTTCTGATTGATTTTTTCATTGTATGATTACCTGTGGATTAGTTTGAAACATTATTGATAAAGATTATAGGTTGAGAAGAATGATTCTTTTTAGGGATTGAGATTTTGCTTGAGGACAAGCAAAGGCTTAAGTGTGGGGGTATTTGATAAACGCTAAATTATACATATTTTTACCTCATGTTTAGCCTAAATTTTGGATGGATTCTTATCAATTTTGTAAGAATTGGTGCTCTTAATCCTTCCTTTTTATATCTTATACTCAAGAGAGCATAGGGAAGAAGAAAGAACGGAAAACGGGCCAAAAACGATGAAAAATGGGCCAAAATGTGCAAACAACACGGGCAAAGAAATGCCACACGGCCGTGCCACATGAAGATCACACGGTCAAGCTCACAACAATCACGGCCAGGTCACACAGCCGTGCCTCCACCGATAAAAGCGCACGACCTCTGTCGAAGTCACACGGGTGTGGCACACGGGCATGTTCTAGTCGTGAGGAAGGGGAATTTCACTCGAATTGGGATGCTTAGAGGCTAAGAAAGGCTCTCCATAAGCTCTCTATATAAAGACCTCATGAGGCAGAAGCAACACATGTTTTTAGATATCTTTCTTCTCGTTTTTCTACCACACTGAGGGTAGAAGCAAGGGATTACTCCAAGGGAGAAAGCCGATTAATTCATCTCAAAAGCCGGAATTCTGCAGCAACATAGAGGATCTCCCTAAATTCCTTCAGGGGTTTTTGGTTTCTTTTATGTTTTGTTATTTTATATCTTCTGAGATGTTTTCCTTCGTTATTATGAACTAAACCCCTCAAATAATTGAGGGGGATGAAACCTAAGACAGATCTTGTTATTTATTTTTGATTTATTTGATAAATACTTGAATTGTTCTTAATTATGCATTCTCCTTTCTTGATTTAATAATCCTAGGTATTAATTCAAGAATTAGATGTGCTTAGAACAGAGGAGCAAAAGTCCTTGTGATAAGAGTAGATGTACCATAATTAAGCGGAGTTGCATGCAACCCTAGACATAGGGCGACAAAAATCTGCCGGATTAGAGTCAAACCTAATATGGGGAACCATAGATCGAATTAATGCAACCTAGGGAGTTAATTAATAAAGGAACTTTAATTAACAACTTAGGCCTAGTTGCTCTACGCCTCGACGGAGGGTTTAACATAAGTTAAGGATCTCTACGGATCAAGTCAAGTAAAGAAATCATATAGTTCAAGAAAATAATAACAAGTGAAGTCTAGGTGGATTCTCCCTTAAGTATTGTCCATATAAATCAGCTTTTCCCCAAAAGTTTTCCCAAATTTACTCTTTACACTTTCTTAGTTAGTTTTAAAATTAGTTTAAACAATCCTCTTTTATTTTTAGGCTAGATAATAGAAAAGAAGTGAGTACTAGTATTTTTGGTTCCCTTGGGTACGATAACTCGGTCTTGCCACTAAGCTATACTACTGTTCGATAGGTGCGCTTGCCTCAATGTCGTGATATTAGTTGGGTTTGGTGTGATCAAGTTCTTTATAAATTTAATTACTTCATATCACACGATATCATAAAGCTACATTCTCCCTAGGTAGACAATCATATGCATTTCGCCATGAGTTTGACTTGAATGTGGGGTTAGAATATTGTAATTATTATGGAGCCACATCGTCATTTCCTGACCACAAATTAAATTACCCAGCACAAACTATGGTTACTGATATACAACCATTAGTTGTTGGTTTCTAGCACAACTCCTAATTTCCAGATATACAAGGCGAAAGGCCTGAGGAGGAGGAGGCCCCCAATGCTAATGTGGATGAATTCAGCAACATTGATTTTGATGTAGTTGCTGATGACAACGTAGATGAAAATCGAGTTCGTAAATATGTTGACCTTTCCCAACCCTACGAGCTTGGTGGTGGCATGGTGATCTAATTCAACCCCTACACGATTTAATGAATATCGACCCCAACGCTGCCCGTGCACCTAAGTTCCCTAAGTACCTAGAAATTTTTTCAGTCCATTATGTAACAACTTGATTTTTGGTGGTGCCGAAAAAGGCAATTTCTGAACCCTATTTCTGTAAACAGGATCTATAAATATTAATGTTTGGTCTTTCAATTTTGTCTATTATTTGTTTAGTTAAGGTATAGGGATTAAATTGTAAAAGTCTTATTGCTATAGGTTTTTAATTAGCTAAAGGTCTAGAGGCTTAAATTGCAATTAATCAAAGGTCTAAAATGGAAATTTAACCATTTTACATTAAGAGTTACTAGATGATGATGGATTCTACACTAAGATTTGATTAACAATTAATTATGCTTAATTAAATAAGGTTAATTATGCTAATTAAAGATTAATACATGTATAAATAGTAGAATTAATGGAAGGAAATAGAATTGTTCATCTTCCGCGGTTGAAATTTCAAAGAAAAGAAAAGAGAAAAATGTTCCTTGAGTTTCAAACTTTCGGTTCTCAAATTGGTAAGCTATTCAATTCATTTTCTTGTAATTTTTATGTTTTTGAAGTCATGGGAGCTTGATTTAACTAGCCCATGTACCAATTTGCAAAACTGTTAAAGTTTTTGAAAGTTTCCATTGTTGATTTCTTGAAGAAATTGGTGTGAAATTGATAGATTTTAAGGTTAGATGTGAAAAAGGACTAGATTCTAATGTTTAATTGTTAGTTTAGTACAAAAAGACTAAAGTGAATAAATTATAAAATTGAGATGAAATTCCTATAATAATAGATAGTAGGGAGTCCCTAAGGGATGTAATAGAGATCAATTTTGAAACTGAAGCCCAAAATTGAAAGATATTGTTATTTTAGTTTCAGAGACTAAATTAAATAAAATGTAAAACTTTAAGGGTGTAGAAAAGTGAAATTTTATAGGTTCGTTCATGTCATGGCTTAGTGTATAAATTTTTGGTATTGATAAATTGAATCAAAAATTGTATAGACTGGGAATTCAATCAAATTGAAGATAATAAGGGAAAGCAAAAATTGTAGAATAATCCTTGAAGTTTCAACTTGTTTGTTGATTTTGCTAGGTAAGTTCATATGGAACTTATAAATTCATTTTTTGCAATGTTGAATTGTGTTTATTTCAATTTTGTGTTTATATTGAAGTGAAATTGGTTGAATAGGCTTACTCGACTTAGAATGGATTGAATTGCCAATCATGAAAATATTGGCTATTATGAAAGGGTACAAAGTACCAATTTGAATGTTGGATGTTTATAGGACTTGTATAAAATATGTAAACTAATACAAGGTTTGTAACGATACGAATACAAAAAAGATGCTCGTGTGAACTTAGTAAAAGATTAGGATACATATGGCATGTCATTAGGGTTATACACGTAATTAATCAGTGATTTACATAATAGTATGAGATCTAACATTTGTTGTAAATTATCAAGTTATACGTATCATTGGTTTAGCCTGGAATGGTAACCTTGATACGATGTTAGCTTGTGTGAGCAAAACATTTCTGTGTTTCCAATTTCGTTGTACTATAGTTCTATTAGTTAAAACTAATCTAATGGAAGTGGAAATCTTAAAATGATTTGGATGTGGATTACATATGTATTTAATTTGAGATGTTTTTACACGATTTCTTACTTAATGATCTTGATATGCAAATTGACTAACCTATTTGGTTATATATGATCATATCTATTAGTTGCATCAATGTATGTCAAGGAATGCCATATTTAATACCAATGTGTTTAGCTTGTTGAATTGCTAAGGTAAGTAAAGTAAATTTCATATGAACTTACTAGACATTTTATATGCTTACCTTATTGTTTTCCCTTCTCCTTGTAGATCATTACCTTGCGGAACACATCAAGACGGATTGTCTCGAAGTTCATAATCACTGAATTCATAGCTATTTGGTCATTCTAAGTATAGGTTTTTGGCATGTATATATGAGGTTTTGTGATGTTATTTGAATGTATATAAGTTTTAGTGAGTTGAAAAACAAAAAATAGGAAATAGAAAAGGGAAAAAGAATAATAGAAGGGAAAGAGATGAGGGAAAGCTTGGTATGTTATGTTGCATATGGTAATTGAGTATATTATGCATGTTTTGGCAATGGAGATGACTAGTTGAAATGACACATTTTGATTGATAAGCTTAAGATGTGTATGGCTTAAGAATTGGTATGGAATGAGATAAAATGCATATGAACATAAGTAAGTTGAAGTATGTTTGTGAAATGTAGTTTAATTTTTTATAGTTGATGTTTATGCTTAATGTTTACATGTCGTAAATATGTATATATGTTCATAAGTGGATATAATTGAAGGAAATGACATGTTTGATAGGTGTGGAATAGGAAAGAATAGACAATTTGAATGTTTTGATTGGTTAATCCTAATGATATTGAAATGGTTAAGTTTAACTGATTTATATGTATTGAATACTTTGTTAAGAAGTTGAATTTGAGTGATGGAAGTGAATTGGTATGTTTTAAGTATATTTTGATTTAATTGAAGTTGGCAATTGTTGAACATATTGATAGGTATGTTTGGAAGCTTTGAAATAGATACTAAATGGTTCATTTCTACAAAAATAAAGTCCACATTTTGACGAGCAACCTACCTTGTCACAACGTCAAGTGGCCTGAGGTCACGATGTGACAAATTGTTTGGCGACATTACTACGTCGGCCCTGAAATTTTAAAACTTTGTGATGTGATCTATTTCAAGCTCGGGTTGAAAAAAGAGCTTTCGAAAGCTTGATTAATGCTTAATTTTATTGTTTAACTATAAATGAATATGTTTGGCATTATATAACATATTCATGTAAATATTTTACTGTAAATTGACTGTAGTTGCTCCTATAACGAATGTAGCATCTTGTAGCTCGGACTGAACAATTGGATCAAGCGAGAGATGTTACACATTAGGTGTCAGATGATGAGGAATTGGAAGAGCTTAAGCTTGGGTTAGAATACAATGATAAGGAAAGTCATGTTGCTTTAATAAATTAGTACAACTTAAAGTTATCCTTGAACTAGAGAATCGCAATATCAAACCCAACATTATATGTGAGAGATTGTTAGAATGCATCTTAAGATTGTAGGTAGAGGGTTGGGGCATCTTTCATGAAGAAATCACAAATGTGAGAGATTTAAAAGTATGAAGGCCTCTATACTTTCACTACGAAACGATTGACTCAAGATCACTAAAAGTTAGATGCGAAGTTGATCAGTCAATGTATAAAGCTTTTGGTCGAGGAAAAACCCACTATTTTGATTGTTGTGTTGGTGGTAGCCATGTGGTAAACGATAAATTATACATGTTTTTACCTTATGCTTAGCCTAATTTCTGGATGAATTATTATTAAATTTGTGTAAATTGATGCTCTTAAACCTTTAATTTCATGTTTTACACTCAGGTGAGCATATGGAACTAAAAAAAATGAGAAAAGGGCCGAAAATAGAGAAAATAGGCCAAAGAATAAAACCAACATGACCTGGAGGTTCACCGCACGGCCATGCCACTTTGAGCTCAAACATAGCCCAGCCCCGATGAGTACGGCCAGGCCACACGGTCGTGCCACCTTAACAGGCCCAAGCACGGCCTGGGCCTTGATCCTCACGGGCATGGCACAGGGGCATGTCCCTATTGTGAGGAAGTTCAATTTCACTCGAAAAAGGCTACTTAGGGGCTAAGAAAGGCATTCCAAAACTCTATATAAAGACCCTAGGGGGCAACTACTAAGGGTACTTTTCTCCCCTTAAGAGGGTGCTTATTTCCCACCAACACAGAGAGTAAAAGCAAGGAATTACTCCAACGGAAACCGATTGATTCATCTCAGAAGCTAAATTCTCCCTCAAGACTAAAGATCTCCCTTCAATTACCTTCAGGGGTTTTTGGGTTCTTTATGTTTTGTTATATTATTTCTTCTAAGATGTTTTCTTTTATAAGTATGAACTAAATCCCCCAAATACTTGAAGGGGATGAAACCTAAGACAGATCTTGTTATTATTTTCTCTTGAATTATATGATAAATATTTGATTTGTTCTTAATTGTATTTTTAACTCTTAAATTGATATTTCTGGGATATTGATTTAAATCCGAATGTGCTTATGTAGAGGAGCAAAAGTCCCTGCATAGGAGTAGATTCAGCACAATTAAGCGAAGTTGATTACAATCCTAAAGATAGGACGACGAAATCTACCGGATTAGGGTCAAACCTAATGAGGGAATTCATAGATCAAGTTAATGTGACACTGGGGATTTTAATATGAAAGAGATTTCAATTAATCAACCTAGGGTTAGTTGTTTTTAGTCTCGAGAGAGATATTAACAAAAGTTAGGGATTTCTACGGATCAAATCAAGTGAATAAATCATCTAGTTCAAGAGTTGATAATAAGTGAAGTCTAGGTGGATTCTCCCTTGAGTATTGTCCAAGTCAATCAGTTTTCCTAAGAGTTTTTCCCCGATTCACTTTTTGTGCATTCTTAGCTTAGTCTAATAATTAGGTTAGTTTAATAAAAATCCCCTTTTATTCTCAGGTTAAATAATAGAAAGAAAGTTAGTACTAGTACTTTTGGTTCCCTTAGGTACGATATCTCGGTCTTGCCACTAAGCTATACTACTGTTTGATAGGTGCGCTTGCCTTAAATCATGATAATAGTTAGTTTCTAGTGTGATCAGTTATTATAAATTTTATTACTTTATATCACGCATATCAAGTTTTTGGCGCCGTTGTCGGGGAACTAAGATATTAGGAATACTCTATTTCTATTACTTTAGCCATTACTATTTTTATTATTTTCAACCTTTATTTTTATTTGTTTTATTTATTTATTTTAATTTTCTTTGCCTTTTCCCTTCTAGGTATCTCTAGTTTATGACTAGAAGAAACCCAGGAGGACCACTACTTTTTGACGCTGATTTAGAAGTGACAGTTCGTCGAACTCGCCGAGAGATAAGAAGAAGCTTGCAATATCCAGAACATGGACAAAAAGAAGAACCAAAACCTACTGAAGTGATGGAAGCAAATCAAGACAATCTACCACCTCCCGCAATAGCCGCAGAACCGGTGAACCAAAATAATGCTCCTCGTACTATGTATGATTATGCTAAACCTAATTTGGCTGGTACTGAATCTAGTATTGTTAGGCCTACTATTGCTGCAAATAATTTTGAATTGAAACCTAACACTATTCAGATGATTCAACAATTTGTTCAGTTTGATGGTTTACAAGATGAGGATCCTAACTCACACTTAGCCAATTTCTTAGAATTTTGTGACACTTTTAAAATCAATGGTGTTTCTAATGATGCCATTCGCCTCCAACTATTCCCTTTTTCCCTAAGGAATAAAGCTAAACAATGGTTAAATTCCCTACCACGAAGGTCTATCACTACATGGGAACAGATGACCGAAAAATTCTTACTTAAGTATTTTCCTCCAGCTAAAACAGCTAAATTGCGGAATGATATCTCTTTTTTTGTGTAGATGGATTTATAGACACTCTATGATGCCTGAGAGAGATACAAAGATCTCTTGAGAAGGTGCCCTCACCATGGGTTACCTCTATGGTTACAAGTTCAAACCTTCCACAACGGTTTGACTCCCTCGACAAGGTAGATGATCGATGCAGCCGCTGGAGGAACAATCAATAACAAAACACCAGAAGCAGCTTACGAATTTATAGAAGAGATGTCACTGAATAACTATCAGTGGCAAGTCATGCCGACAAAGTCCACAAAAGCAGTAGGAGTTTTTAATATTGATGCCGTAACTATGCTTTCTAATCAGGTAGAACTTTTAAACAAAAAGATTGATAATTTTGTTAGTTCTATGCAGGTACACCTAGTAATGCAATGCGACGTAATTCAGGGAAACATGTACAATCCAGACTACTTCTCCCATGAACATAGCATGGAGACCGAGCAAGCCAACTATATGGGTAACAATTCTAGATCTCAAAATAACCCTTATAGTAACACTTACAATGCAGGTTGGCGGAACCACCCCAATTTTTTATGGGGAGGACAAGGAAATCAAAGACAACCACCTCCTCCGGGATTTCAACAGCCACCACTCCAACAAGAGAAAAAGCCGAACCTTGAAGAGATGCTCACAAAATTTATTGCCGTATCAGAAACACATTTCCAAAACACCGAAACGGCACTGAAGAACCAGCAAGCATCTATCCAATGACTCGAGAATCAAATTGGTCAACTTGCAAAGATGATATCTGATAGACCACAAGGTAGTTTGCCGAGTAATACTGAGCTAAATCCTAGAGAACATGTAAAAGCAGTTACTCTAAGGAATGAAAAAGTACTAGCTAAATTGGAAAAGAAGCTTGTTCAAGAATCTAAAAAGAACAAGGTAGAGGAAGAGGAACCTAAGGAAAACACTCCACTAGCACTTAAAGAATATAAACCACCCATACCATATCCATCAAAGTTAAAGAAAGACCGCATGGATGCTCAATTTGGTAAATTTCTTGAACTTTTTAAGCAGTTACATATTAACTTACCTTTTGATGAAGCAATTTTGCAGATACCGAAGTACGCAAAATTTTTAAAGGAACTTCTCACAAATAAAAGGAAGTTGGAAGAATTGTCCATAGTGGAACTCAACGAGGAATGCTTAGCTATTCTCCAAAATAAATTGCCAACCAAACTGAAAGACCTAGGAAGTTTTACTATTCCTTGCTTAATTGGTAGTTTAAACATTGAAAAAGCCTTCGCTGATTTAGGCGCTAGTATTAACCTAATACCTTATAAAATGTTCAAGCAACTAGGTCTAGGGGAACCAAAACCCACTAGGATTAGTATTCAATTAGCTGATAGATCTATTAAATATCCTAGGAGGATCATTGAAGATGTATTAGTAAAAGTAGATAAATTTATATTCCCTGTTGATTTTGTTGTGCTTGACATGGATAAGGATATTGAGGTACCTTTAATTTTAAGACACCCATTCTTAGCTACTGCTAGAGCTGTTATTGACGTAGCAGACGGTAAACTAGTACTTCGGGTTGGTGAAGAAGAAGTTGTTTTTAAAATTTATGATGCTATGCAATTTTCTAGAGAACAAGATGATTCCTATTATTTCATTGATTATATTGATTATTTTGTTCAAGACAATTTTCAGGAAATCACTCTTGAAGACACGTTGGAACTGTGTCTTGTTCAAGGTGGGGAAGAAGATGACGCCACTACTAAAGTAAAGAAAGTAATAAATGAGTTGAACTCTAATGAACTTGTCACAAGGCACATAAGTTATGAGGGTATTAAGATAAATGACGAATAGAGACAAAAACCCTCGATTGATGAACCTCCTAAATTGGAATTAAAACAACTGCCTGATCACTTGGAATATGCATTTTTGGGAGATGATTCTACATTACCAGTATTTATCGCATCAGATTTGAGCGCTGAAGAGAAAGTGAAACTACTTCAAGTATTAAGAGAATACAAAAAGGCTATAGCTTGGAAGATTTCTGATATTAAAGGAATTAGCCCTTCTTTTTGCATCCATAAAATTCTAATGGAAGATGAATATAAGCCATTGGTGCAAACTCAGATATGATTGAATCCCAACATGAAGGAAGTCGTAAAAGCCGAGGTAATTAAAATTCTAGATGCAGGAATTATTTATCCTATTTTTGACATTTCTTGGGTAAGTCCTGTGCAGGTTGTTCCTAAAAAGGGAGGCATGACTGTGGTGTCTAATGACAAAAAGGAATCAATACCTACAAGAACAGTCACTGGATGGAGAGTTTGTATTGATTATAGAAAGTTGAATGACACAACTAGAAAAGACCATTTTCCTTTACCCTTCATCAATCAAATGCTGGAAAGACTATCAGAACATATGTATTACTGCTTCTTGGATGACCTCTCTGGGTACTTCCAAATCCCGGTAGCTCTAGAAGATTAAGAAAAGACAACATTCACATGCACATACGGTACAGTTCTAGGACAACGAAGAGACAAGCATTTCCAACCGATTTATTATGCTAGCAAAACTCTGAAGGCCGCGCAAGCAAACTATACTACCACGGAAAAAGAATTGCTAGCTGTAATTTTTGCATTTGACAAATTTAGATCATATTTAATATTGTCTAAAGTCATCGTTTATACTGATCATTCTGCTCTTCGTTATCTTTTAACTAAGACTGATGCAAAACCTCGATTAATAAGATGGATTCTATTGCTACAGGAATTCAACTTAGAGATACAAGACAAGAAAGGAGTTGAAAATTTGGCAGCGGATCACCTTTCAAGATTAGAAAATCTACATCCTGAGGACCTCGATAAAATAACTGACTTGTTTCCTGAAGAATAACTCCTAGTCATAGCAGAAGCTGCAGTCCCTTGGTTTACTGATTTTACAAATTATTTAGCAGCTAACATAATCCCAAAAGGTTTGACCCATCAGTAAAAGAAGTGATTCTTCGCTAATGTGAAAAATTACTTTTGGAAAGATCCTTTCCTTTTTTGTATTTGTGCAGATCAAGTCATTCGAAGATGAGTTACTGAGACAGAAGCATATAAAATTTTAGATCACTGCCATTCTGGACCAATAAGAGGACACCACAGTGGAACTAGAACTGCTCACAAAGTACTCGAATCAGGTTTTTACTGGCCTACCCTTTTCAAAGATGCAAACATGTATGTGACTTTCTGTGATAAATGCCAGAGGACAGGTAATATCTCTCAGCATAATGAAATGCCTCAAACATATATACTCTCATGTGAAATATTTGATTACATGTCAAAATGGGTAGAAGCCCAAGCTTTACCTACTAATGATGCTAGGATGGTAGTACGTTTTCTAGAAAAACTTTTCTCTCAATTTGGAACACCTAGGATAATTATTAGTGATAGGGTGCTCATTTTTGCAATGCTCAATTTGATAAAGTCTTAAAACGATATGGAGTGCACCATAGAACAGCTACCCCTTATCATCCATAAACCAGCGGACAAGTTGAAGTGACAAATAGAGAACTAAAATGCATTCTAGAGAAAACAGTAAAAACAAACAGGAAAGATTGGTCAAGAAAAGTAGATGACGCCCTATGAGCCTATAGAACTGTATTCAAAACTCTCATAGGAACATCTCCTCATAGACTAGTTTATGGAAAAAGTTGTCATATACCATTTGAACTTGAACATAAAGCATTTTGGGCTATCAAATTCCTAAATCTTGATTTTAAGCTTGTAGATGAGAAACGTCTAATGCAATTAAATAAGCTGGATGAATGGCGCTGCAATGTATACGAAAACTCACGATTATATAAGGAGGCCTCAAAGCGATGCCATGACAACTGTTTAAGACAACCGAAGCAGTTTAAAACTAGCGATCTTGTCTTGCTATACAACTCAAGGCTTAAACTATTCCCTGGAAAACTTAAATCAAGATGGTCAGGCCCATTCACTGTTCAAACTGTCTTTCCATACGACACAGTTGAGGTAACTCATTCAAACCACGACACTTTCAAGGTAAACGGTCATCGGCTTAAACATTATAAAGGTGAGGAATTTAAGAATAATAGGGAGCAGCTTCAGCTCCACGAACCCTCGTAATGACACACGCAAGTAGAGTCAAGCTTAGACTCTAAATAAACGCTTCTCGGGAGGCAACCCGAGCACTGACCTAGTAAATTCTTTTATTCTAGCTTTCTAATACATCGACTAACCCTTTAAATGTAGGTTTTTCAAGCCACACGTCCATGCCCATGGGCATGTCTAAGGCCGTGTGGACAGTACGAGCAGAGACACGACCGTACGATATGGCTGTGTATAAGCAGGGTAAAATTTTTCCTAACACACGGGCTTAGACAACTTGCCACGGCCGTGCGATGTGGCCATTCTGAACCTGTTGAATCAAACACAGGCTTCGACAAGTTACCATGCCCGTGTCTCAAAATCGTGGCTGAAACTGTTAATTCAAACACGGGCGTGCGACACGCCCGTGCCCCAAGACCGTGGTCGAACCTGCCATTTCAGACACGGGCATGTAACCTATTACACGGCCGTAGGAGAAGCGAACATCGAAGGACACGGCCGTACGACATGACCGTGTGCCCCAACACGCCCTAGGAACACGGGCGTGTGTTACGAAACTGGCGTGCCAAAACCTCTAATTTTTGAATCACACGGGTTAACCCCGAGCCACACGGGCGTGTGCTATGCCCGTGTGTCCCAAAAACCTATATAAACAGCCCACTATTCACATTCTTTCTCATCCAAACCCTAAAAATCTCTCAACCCAACTCCCATACCCACTATTCCTTATGCCGCCGCCGTCCTCAACAGCGCTACCGCACCCGTGCTACCTCACCATAACCGTGCTCTGCCCCCTAATCACCCATTCGGTTCCCATTTTCTCACTTTTTCTCTTTATTTTTAATATCTTTTACCTATTTATTAGTTTATCATTTCATTCAATTAGTTATTTGCTAGAAATCTCATTCATTTAGCATGATTAATCTAGAAACTTCATTATGCCACTTTGAATCATTCCTTGGCTGCCACTTTTTCCTATCACATACAATAGGCTTTAGGCATACATTGACTATAAAAACCATAAAAAAACAAGCCATTGTTTTCTTGCTTGAAGTTCTATGTTAGGATGAATCAAAAATGGCATTTAGATTAGTAATGAAATTATCCATCATTAAGTAAGTTTTAATTAGCATTGTTATTTTGAACTTATGAATATATATATTTAGGACTAATGCATAATTTGGTTTTTCTGTTTCGTTTTTTTATTTTTTTTTTGCTTTTAGAAATCATGTCATCGTCACGTGGAAAGAAAACTGTCGTCCCTACTTCAAAGAAGCGAAAGGGGCCCGGTGGTTCATCCTCCAGACCCACAGCCGAAGCTCGCCATCCTCTTATTCAGTTCCAGCAGAACTCCCAAAAGGAGTTATTTTAGATTCTGCGAGCACGACCTCTAGGAGCAGGGAGATGCATTGACTGGGCCGCCTTAGAGTAGGTCCACTTAGCGGACGAGGTCCAGGCCCTATTGACAACAGACCCTTGGGACAAGTTCTTTCAGATTGTGGAGCCTACCTACTTTGAACTCACTCAAGAGTTCTACTCCATATTTCATCTTCAGACCATGATGAGCTGACACGACGATCCAGGGACGATACAATTCCGTCAATAGGGCCTCGTTCGTCAGATTAGTGTATCAGAGTTTGGTACAGCACTCAGCTTGTACACTGAGCAGTTTTTAGAGGAGGAGAACCTTTCTGAGCTCCACTACCACATCCACGTCTCTCTAGTTAACTGCTGGCGCGCCTTAGTCCCTGGTCAGCCTACATACGACCCTAGTCGCTCTAAGGTGACAACCCTCGCTCCATTTTTGAGGTACCTGTATGCCCTTCTTGCGCACACATTGACGGGCAGACGCGAGAGGATCGGCATCGTCAACACCCATGACGCCTACTTTTTATGGAGCATGGTGCATATTCATGTGATTGACCTTGCCTACTTCATCGCCCATGCTATCCAGTACCAAACAGAGTGACACCGTCAGGGCGTAATCTTTATGGGCCCATACATCACGTGGTTGGCCCGTTACTTCGACTTACTTAATACCGGGGCCCAGACATCCTCGTATACACTATCAGCCAGATGTCCCCACGGGGCATCCAAACTATGCTACACATGAGGATGATCCAGCGCCAACGTGGGACCGATCCTCCACAATACCGACTACTTCAAAATGCCGAGCAGGAGGACCTTGAGGACATTACTGATGATGTCCCACTACCAGAGGAGGCACCTACTGAGCCGCCACCCCCTCGCCGCCCAATTCATGCGGTAGCTTCATATGCTGATATATCCGAGCACCTCACATAATTCGAGCAGCAGTGCTTCCAACGCTTCGATCATATCGACGCTACTCTTCAGCAGATATGCCAGCATCTTCACATCCATCACCGCCCTCACCTCACAGACCATCTGAGGATTAGAACTTTCTACTCCTCTTATCTTCCTTTTTATTTTCCTTTTTGTTTTTCTGTTTTATTTTATTTTATCTTTTTTATTATTTGAAATTTCGTATTATTAGAACTTAGTTTATTTTATTTCAATTATTTCATATTGGCTATTCCCTAACGAGTATACTTTGCTAATCCAAATACCCTAAAAATGATAAATGCTTTCGTAGTTTCAAATGAGCTCTACAGCTCAAATCTAAAATCTAATGGGAACCTTAGCCACCTAATGCCAACAAACATACCCTTTTGGCATAGCAGCTGTGGACAAACAACCACTACCACCACCGGAGTATCTACCTCCGCACCTTCCTTTGTCCCAGACACTCTGCAGCCACAACCACTTCACAAATTCATCTAATTCAGGGAGTTTCATTTCTTTCCCTATCTTATGATATTATGCTTCTATTGCTACTAATATTTCTTTGTACATTGAGGGCAATGTATATCTTAAGTGTGGGGGGAAACTTACTTTCAGTCATTGCATTCTCTTTGAAACCCCTGAAAATTTTTACAACTAACTTTTTGCATTGTTCTCAAAATTTTGAGTTCTCACTTTCACTCTCTGCATTATCTTCAATCTCCTATTAGGAATTAATTCTGATTGATTTATGATTTTTATTGATGTGTTGTGAAGTAAGACATAGGTTGCTTTGATTATTCAAACTTTAAGACATTAGGGAATCAAGCATGATAAGTTGAAATTTTTGAGAATTTAAATTTTTTCTAGGTTGTTTTCCCTAATTTTAAGTGTTATCTTGAGATTTGAAATTCGCAGGATTGACATCAAAAAGCCATAGTTCTAGTGAGATTTTTGAGCCTTTTGAGCATACATTCTTTCGTGCTCACTTTTATTATTGCTTTGAGTGAGTCAATACTGATTTGTTATTCTAGAACTTGCTTCAATTATACATATCGAGACCACATCATTGATTTGATATACCGAAATGATAAAGGCACCTAGGATTAACCCACTTACTCTATAAAAGCCTACTTTCATAAATTAACCCCTAGTGGACCCCATTGAGACTAACAACCCATTCTTTGACTTACCTCTAATATTAACTTATAACCCATTTTTGTTGAATTCCATTTAATTATTTTGATCCCAATTTTTGTCGAGATTTGAGTTGAAATTATTATCTAGCTTTGTTCTCTTGTTCAGTTTAATAAGTCTGTAAACATTCAAAGTATTGTATTTGATTTGTTCTAAAAAAAATGGTATATACAGTTAATTCAGTTGCAATTCATATTTCAGTTATAGTTTAATAATTTTTTAATATTTCCACTATAAGGTATCGAATCCAGAACGATGTCATCATAAGGCTTAGCTCGAGGAATATGTTCTAGTGATAGAGATTTTTCTAGCTAGATGATTTTTCAATTCAATCTCGATTGTAACCCTCTTTTTCAGCTTTTGACAACACCCCTAACCAAAGCCCCATTACAACCGTTGAAAGACCTTTTGATCGATGTGTCATATCAATCTATAGTGGTGGAGATTTGATTTTCTTGCAAGCCTATGGTAATAACTTTTCAGGTTAACTAAGGAGTGCTTTATTCTTGAACCCTAAACACTTTGAGTGGATAGAGTGAATCTTTAGTGAGGATGTCAAATCTTGTTGATTTTGATTGAGAGGTTATTACTTGAGAAAAGGGAGAAAACCTATGTTTCTGTGATAAAATTCTCAACTTAGAATGTTTGAAACTTTAATGTTCTTCTGGTTGAACTCTCATTGTATGATTACTTATGGATTAGTTTGAAACATTATTGATAAGGGTTATAAGTTGAGAAGAATGATTCTTAATTGTGAGTTGAGATTTTTCTTGAGGACAAGCAAAGGCTTAAGTGTGGGGTATTTGATAAATGATAAATTATACATGTTTTTACCTTATGCTTAGCCTAATTTCTGGATGAATTATCATTAAATTTGTGTAAATTGATGCTCTTAAACCTTTAATTTCATGTTTTACACTCAAGTGAGCATAGGGAAGTGAAAAGAACGAGAAACGGGTCGAAAACGGAGAAAATAGGCCAAAGAATGAAAACAACATGGCCTGGAGGTTCGCCACACGGCCGTGTCACACGACCGTGCCACCTTAAGCTCGAACACGGCCCAGCCCCGATGAGCACGGCTAGACCATACGGTCGCGCCACCTTAATAGGCCGGAGCACGGCCTGGGCCTTGATCCACACTAGTGTGGCACACGAGCGTGTCCCTATCGTGAGGAAGTTCAATTTCACTCGGAAAAGGCTACTTAGGGGCTAAGAAAGGCATTCCAAAGCTCTATATAAAGACCCTAGGGGGCAACTACTAAGGGTACTTTTCTCCCCTCAAGAAGGTGCTTATTTCCTACCAACACTGAGAGTAAAAGTAAGGAATTGCTCCAAGGGAAACCGATTGATTCATCTCAAAAGTTGAATTCTCCCTCGAGACTGAAGATCTCCCTTCAATTACCTTCAGAGGTTTTGGGGTTCTTTATGTTTTGTTATATTATTTCTTCTGAGATGTTTTCTTTTATAAGTATGAACCAAATCCCCCAAATACTTGAGGGGGGATGAAACTTAAGACAGATCTTGTTATTATTTTCTCTTGAATTATATGATAAATATTTGATTTGTTCTTAATTGTGTTTTTAACTCTTAAATTGATATTTCCAAGATATTGATTTAAGTCGAATGTGCTTATGTAGAGGAGCAAAAGTCCCTGCATAGGAGTAGATTCAGCACAATAAGCAGGGTTGATTGCAGTCCTAGAGATAGGATGACGAAAATCTGTCGGATTAAGGTCAAACCTAATAAGGGAATCCATAGATCAAGTTAATGCGACACTAGGGATTTTAATATGAAAGAGATTTCAATTAATCAACCTAGGGTTAGTTGTTTTTAGTCTCGAGAGAGATATTAACATAAGTTAGGGATTTCTACGGATCAAATCAAGTGAATAAATCGTCTAGTTCAAGAGTTGATAACAAGTGAAGTCTAGGTGGATTTTCCCTTAAGTATTGTCCAAGTCAATCAATTTTCCTAAGAGTTTTTCCCAATTCACTTTTTGTGCATTCTTAGCTTAGTCTAATAATTAGTTTAGTTTAATAAAAATCCCCTTTTATTCTCAGGTTAAGTAATAGAAAGAAAGTTAGTACTAGTTCTTTTGGTTCCCTTGGGTACGATATCTCGGTCTTGCCACTAAGCTATACTACTGTTCGATAAGTTGCTTGCCTTAAATCGTGATAATAGTTAGTTTCTGGTGTGATCATTTGTTATAAATTTTATTACTTCATATCACGAAAATCACCATGCAAACCCATTATCGGTATAAGGTTTCATATAGAAAAGCATGGTGTGCTAAAGAAATTTCCATAAAAGATTTGTATAGTGATTGGGATGAATTATACAATGAGCTCTAATATTGGACGACAACAATGCAATAGTATATCCCCGGAACTGTGGTTAGGATGTAGACTATCAATGCGTGCAACTAAGATGGCGAAGTGGTGCCAAGGCATCAAATCTTCCATCGATTACTTTGGACTTTCAAACCTTATGTTGGGGTTTTCCCTCATTGTAAGCCCATGGTTTAGGTCGACTATACATGACTTTATGGAACATATAAGTAGATATTGCTTATAGATGGGACATAGGATGGGAATTGAAATGTTTTATTGATCACCTTTTCCATTGTAAAGAAAGAAAATATGGAGTCGTGTGAGTTTTTTTTAACCAACCTGCTATTGGAAAAAATCCAATTCGAAAACGATTTTCTTACATAACAAAAAAATAAAAATTTTAAAATCGAGTCGATTGTAATATTTATAGCAATAAAATTTTCCTAAAAAAGACCTGTGCTTTGTGTGAGATGGATCCTTGACATTCTCGACTTTCAATCGGATGATCTTCTCTGCTATCCTCATACCATGAATCACTTTGAGTGTGAGCTTGAACAATTATGAATTAAACACAAAATCAAAAATAAATTTCTTAATTTCAGTAGGAAAGTAAATCACTCCTTTATAGTAATCAGTAGAATTGTTATTCCTAGAAAATAGAATTTATACTTAGAAATAAATTCTAACTATTTTCGAGCAAAATAACATTTCCTCAAACTTGTGTAAAAATTTTATTTTTAGCCCTACCAGTGCCATCTATTTATAGGGGGAGATAGAGAAACCCTAGTTGAATTAGTATATGCAAATAATACTTATCTAGACTTCATTTGTTTCAACGTAAAAGCTTTTACGGAAAATATTTCTAGCATTTTCCGATGTTTTTTAATGTAAAATAGGAGGATCAATATATAATATTTTTCAATCAACGTAAAATTACCCCCTTATTCCCGTAAAATGTCTTACCAATTTTTTTTCCATAAGACATTTTCCAAACTAATAAGGCTATATTGATTGTAACACCCTTATATCTGATCCGAACATTAGGTCAAAGCACTGGGACATTACATTCCCTACTGCATTCTTCACTTATCAAATATTTTCTTATAAACTTTTATAACTTTTCAATTTAGTCCTCTTTTGTCATAAAAGTTCAATATTCACTAATTAATCATATTAATTCAATTTTCTTTCTTGTTACAATTTAATTACATAATTTATCTCAATATCTTGTTTCACATATCAAATTTCTATGTATTTCATTTCTATTAATTCATCCACATATTTTCTCAAGTTTAACAATTTAGTCATTGTCATAAAAAAATCCAAAATATTTAACAATTTCACTTACAATACTTTATGCATATTTTATCATCTCATAATACATTCGTTAAAATTTTATCATTATATCCTTATTCATATATTAAATTGTTTCACACTTAAATTTTGTACATTTTTCAATTTAGTCCTTATTGCCATGTAATTTTTTTTTTTACCATATAAACACTTTAATCAAATAATTTATTATAATGTCTTATTTCACATAACAAATTTTCATGCATATCACTCCTCTTGTTTCAATTATAAATTTCACAAAGTTTACAATTTAATCCTTAACATGGTGAAGATTCATTAGTTACTATAATTTCACCTTAACATCACTTTGCAATCAATTCACTACTTCATTTAAACTATTTATCATAAATCTCAAATGTATGTTTGTTTAATTGAAAATAACTTTTATGAAATATTTTTCAAGAAATATGCCAAACAACAGAAAATATTTTACACAAATTCATCCAAACACAAGAAAATATTAGTTTTTCCAGAGAAGAAAGTCATTTTCCAAAAATCTTTTTCAGATAAACAAACAGAGTCTTAATAGAAAAAAATCCCCTATTTGGATCAGGAGAGAGGGCAGACTAACCCTAATTAATAATACCAGGGTTGTTACCACTCATAATTATTATGAGGGGTTTCAAACATCTCTTGTATTGGGTCCAATTATATACGCTTCCTAAACTCTGAAACCAACATTTTATAATTCAATCCAACTCAATACATATTTTCCTATTTTCTAAAATAAATATTATTTATTAAATTTATTTAAATTAATTAAGTTTTCAATTAAATAATTTTCTCAACTCTATTTTTATTTCATCAAAGTCATGACAACTTTGTCGTAAAAGAATCTATAAGGAAATATATTTAATTTCTACATTCAATGGATTCACAATGACCAATTAATTTAATTCTATTTTCGAACTTTAACTATTTAATTAAATAATAATTTGAGAAACTTAAATTAATTCTCACGTTATTTCCATACTTAGTGAGAAACTACATTCATTTTTAAATGTAACCCACTTCTTTAACTTTATCATTTCTATCAATTTCTGTTAATTTGATTCAACATGTAATTCATTTCTAGTTTCAACGAGCTAGCGGAGGATCGATTGGACATATATAATTAGGGCTCAAATGATTTATAATTAAGTTTCATCTTTTCACCTATTAATTATAAACTCATTTAGTCATGAAGTCATTCCACTATAGTATCATGACTAAGCTCTCCACAATCACATACCATTATGATAGCTACCCAATCAATGCTTGTGCAATAATCTTGTAATAAGTGTACCCTCATATGATATCCTTAATCTCTTTGTGATAAATTTGTTCCCCCAATATGATCCTATTTTATCTTATGGTAATTGTTACATCTTTCTTCATGAAAAGTCAATTACTATCAAATAATAATTAAGTCATTTATCATAAAAACAAATGATCCGTGACCATGTTTACTTTTCAGCTATCATGTATTGCTAGTGAGAGGATATCATTTGCTCATGTCTTGGGTTATGAATTCCACTATTATGAATGATGCTACGCACTACAAAAGTCGTATACCCAATGCACCAACTTTCAGTTCCTTATCTATTTGAACTTAGACTTTTACTTACATCAAAGTATATGTGTGACACATACATAGTCCACCATCCATTTAGGATTAAGGTATGCCATGCTATAAACATCACAAGTGTATTAATCCATAAATGGATTCAAGATCTATTTTACTTGAGTTCTATCTGATGTACTATTAGTCCAATCAGTCACATCTTTGTCTCTATCTTGTGGGAGTAATCTGTTATGATGCTCAAGACAAAGCATCACCCGATATGACTTGATAGATGACATATTAGTTTTTCAATTGGTTTGCTCATTTCCTATTATAATCCGACCATATAATAGCACTTAGTATTAGTTAAACATTAGATAACAGGTGAGCTAATATTTGCTTCTTCTTTTTTTTTTGTGTGAAAAAAAACCATTGAGGACAATATACAAAGGGTATTAATGTAATTCTTGGATAATTTTACTAAACCAATCCGTTTGAAAAAATACAAGTGTACATAGACGAAAATACTACACTTAAGACACTAGATCCAACACTTGCGACGTTATGTTGTAACACAAGATGCCATTTGCTTGATGTTCGATCGAGGAATTGAATTATGAGTTGCAATTAGGCAATCTGGTGTTCCCTGACATTCTACTTTTAGTGTTTGACATGTCACAACAACTTCCACAAAGATTTCAAGGATAAATCATTTCGTGAACAAGTCATTAATTTGGGTACGTAACTCCATTTTGTTACATTCTTTGCACATATGTTTTCTGTTAACTAAGACATAAACATATGGATCGATTAACATTTTTCACCATAGGGTATGAGCTACAATGACATAGGCTCAACCAAAAAATGGAGAGGATTCATTCTGAGGTTAGCAATAAAATAATGAATTGGTGTAATGATATGGAACCATTGGTGTAATGATATGACCATATGATGACTAATCTAGTCGTGGTGATAAATTCTATTTTGAAAGGAGTTAGACATCTACCAGTATTCGATGTATTCTCTGCAAAATTCTATAGGTTGGTGGCATTGATGCCAAATATGAGGACTAAGTAGGAAACTCAAATGGCAGTTGGCCATATTTACTATGAGGATGTACGTATGACAATGGATGTTAACAAATGAAAATCCAACTTGACGTCTGTTCAAACCTTTTCACACATTGAAAAAACTTTTTAAGTGACAAAATTTATCAGTCATCAGGCATGTATCTCTACTAGGTCCTTTCATGTTGATATACTGAATCGGTCTGTGATTGTAGAAGGTTTCAAACTCTTCATTACCCATGTTAGCATGTTGTGGCCATATGTGCCTATAGACATATGGACTGTATGCAATTTATAGACAACGTGTATAAACTTGAAACAATTAAATGCATTAGAGAGAACGAGTTTTGACTAATGAGCAATAAACCCAAATGAGAATTAGAACTACCGGTGAACATATTGATCCTAACAAAGAGTTATGTTGAAATTCTAAGGGGTATCCCGAATCAACTAGGATTAGAATGGGTTTTGACGAGAGGGACTCGCACGAACCAAAACAATGTGGGTTGTGCCAAATAATTGGTCATAGCTGGAATAAGTGCCCACATCATGGTTTTGAGTATGGGTTAGTGATAGAGGTCCTGATTCTAGTGCTTTTATGTTCTGTATTAATTGTATTCCATTTTAAAGCTTTCTACAATGTTTGAACTATTTACCTATATAAACTTGTTGTTGATATTAAATATCCTAGTTATTTTATACTAATATAAATTGTTTGACAATTTCAACCAATTTTTTATCGACATATAAATATGAAAAAAAGAATATTTTAAAATTTAAAATTAACCAAAAAAATAATTCAATAATGTATCTACCCTAAATCCAATAAGTTCAATAAAATAAATTTTTCTAAAACCTTAAATATTTACCAATTCTTAAAGATATGATTGAACGGCGTAGTGCGAGGTCTAAATTGCTGTCAAGGCCTTCTTCAATTAGGGTGGGGTTGGTTGTGATGATTAATAAGAATATTATTATCCCCATTTTCCTCTCATTTTCCTAAATGGCTGGTGGAAGTGGTGTAACTAATGGATATTGCTGCCCTAATTTGGATCCATAATTGAAAAAAATTGCTAGGTCGTTAAAACTAGGAACCCTATCAAATGATCCGATATTCGATCCCATAGGTGCATCTATTTGAGAAGCAGAATTAAGGTCCCATATAAAAGTATGCTCCGCATGTACTTGCTTTTTTGGTTGAGAAGTAAAATTAAGATCTCACTCGAATTGAGCCACCAATGTGGATGAGCCCGGCATCTCCGGGTGGTAACTATTAGGCCCTGAATGTTGACTTTGATGTTGCGATTGTTGTGATTTTATGAAGAACATTGAAGCCAATTGATAACCATTGACGTTAAGTGCATTAAAGGACTATGATGGCCCTCAAGCGGCAATTAGTGGCACAACATGCCTAATAGGAGCATGCCTCCATTGGGATCACATAGGACATTAATTAAATAAAAACGGTCTTCCATTTTCCCTAAACCAAGTCATATAATTATCTAAAGCTTGGAAGTGACCTTGGCTACTGAATCCGATCACCACTGATAGAAGTTGATCGTTCTATATATCAATCTAGTTCCAATGTTCCCATCTTCATTCCACAATTCTTTTATTGCTCATGGTCACTGTGTGCATATTGTCCATGTTGACGGATTAGTTTGAGGCATTTGCTCGAATCTAAATTGACGAACAGTATGATCAAGGTTATCCACTCAACAACTTGTATGTTAAGTAATGTCGTACTACTACACCACACTTCACTTCCAGCATTAAACCACACCAGAGTAATTCGAGCAACCTCTTCATTCACATATGACATCCATTAGAATTGTAAATCAAAAACTTTGTAAGCCCTAAACTACATAAAAAATAATTTTTAACCATAACCCAACACAACACAAACATTCTATATTTACCTTTTCCTTTACGACCACTTATTTGCCTTGATTCACACCCAAGTGGAAAAATCTAATGACTATAGCAGCACTTTAAATATGTTACACAAAATTATAAATAAATACATACAAAAATAATAATTTTAAAATATATTTAAATAATTCAATACTAACATTAAAGCAAGTAGGAATCGATAGACTATATGACTTAATTGTATTAAGAAAGATATTACAATATATGTCCAAGTCTACAATAATATAACATAGCCCACCACTCTTTGGTAACGAGGTTTCATTGCTAAAGACATCTCTCAATATAATTGTGCTAGTACAACGATTCCCCAGCTATATCCTCCTGCAACAGATAAGTCTTGTAGTAAAATCAAGTAATGATAGGGAACCCAAATGCTAGATTTATTTGGCATCAGCATTGTCCCAATGAGCCTCAGTATTAATGCTCAGGTAGCATACTACACATCTATATCTACCATAGCCTCCGATAACACTTTACGGAACTTACCCAACCAGGTATGTAGGATGAACAATGCAAAACCTTATCAATCGAAGGAACCGCTCCAAGATAATCATTGCAAACATCAGTTAAGGGCGGTCCAGTATCCCTTGCTGAGGCCAGCCCATCAATGGGTAACCTGAGAATGAAAGCGACATCTTGGAGAGTGATAATATACTCCCCTAACAATAGGTGAAAAGTATGCGTTTCTGGTCGCCACTGTTCGATCAACACAACAATCAATTTTGGGAAAATTGTGCATGGCCTCAAGTTCAAAACATAATCAAATTTGGAAATGTTCATATAGTCACAGATTCGATCATCTATTGGCCCTAAATCAAGATAAATCTTGTCGCAATTATAGGGGATGTGATCAACATCCTGTCATTTATTTGGTTAATCAATCTAATAAAAATTTAAATATAGATTTAGAATTTCATAACAATTAAATTAAATTTATTGCATTCTGCATATCATCAGACACGTGAACCAATCTAATCAATGTCATACTAGGAGCTTGTTTCGCACAAGCCAAAAATTTTAGAAATATATTTTCCTTACCTTAAACCTTAAACATATATTTCATAATACTGAATTCCATAACATACTACATACAATAATTACTTAAAAATACACATTTTCTATAAATAATTGTTTATTCAGCATAATAATGTTTAACTTGAACCAAAATTTATATAACTTCAAATTTTAAATACATATAATTTAATAAAAACAAACTCTAATTTAATAAAAACAATTATTTATTTAACATAAAAATGCATAACCCTAAATCAAATTTTTTATAACTTTAAACATTAAATATGGAAATTTATATACGAATAAATTTATTTCAATATATACTAAATGTGAGTATATAACAATATTATTTCATTTAAACATATAATAACATAATTCCTACATTATTCACTAATTACTATATACCTATAATAAATATGATTTATTCACATTTTTAAATAAAAATTAACATATCATTTAATAAAAACAAAATTTAATTTAAATTAAATTTATATCAGATGTAGACACCTACCTTATCACTTCAATTATTCCAAACTTAAAAAAATATAATTAAGCCACAAAAAAATTATATTTAAAATAAATTATAACCAAAAAAAAAATTTTTTTTTAAAAGAAAAAATAACCTCTTTTTGGCTTGTAAAAAGAACATATGTATTTTTTTTAATGGTTTTAAGGTTTTTAAATGTAATTTATGTTTAAGATTTTTGGGTATTTTGAGTGAAAATGGCTTTAACTTCTTTTGGTTGTTAGGATGGTTATCGATTCGAAATAGGTGGTTGTCGATTTAAGGTTTGGGGGAAACGAGGGAGAGTTGAGATTCAGAAAAGGATGAAAGTGTTGTGTGGGATAAGAAAATGGGGTTGGGGGGGATTTATAAGAGTTAGAGTGGGAGGGAATTTATGGGTATGAATGGGTGTTGGAATTAATGGGCATATCAATTTTCCAAATTGGCAATCACCATGATGATTTGGGAAAAACGTGCACCACAATTTTGCCAAATCAAGCTGGCAGTTATCGATTTGGGGAATTGAGGTGCTTATTCTATTTTGACATTCGTGCTGCATTGGTTTCAATCCTAAATTATTAATTCGCATATCGATTTGAGGTTTAATTTTCATCTCTCATAATATTTTTATAAAAAAATCTATATTATTATGATAAATATTTTTGAGCTTTCACCAACAAATTATGTATGCATAAAAGCTATGTTAATTCAGTTTCAGATTAATATAAAGTCATGTTTGATTCTTAGACGCTATTGATTAATTCTAATGTGACACCTTCATTATTGTAGTATTTAAAACTTTTAGTAGGTAGATAAAAATGCTTAAAGGGCTTAAAATAAATAAGGATATTTTTGTTAGGGTTTAATAAAACATTTTAATAATTAGTATTTATCTGATTAATAAAGTTTCAGGTTATGATTAACTACAAGACTAAATAAGAAAAATTGGGACATCAAATCGATTAAGTCTTAACTCAGTTGGTATTGATATTGTTGTCATTGTACGAGGACGCGAGTTTGAGTACTGAAGCAAGTTTGTCCTTTTATTTATAGGTTAGAGAGAAATTATAGGTAGTATTAGACATTTTATAAAAAAAAAAAAAAGGGAAATCAAAACCCAATTGTGTTTGGACAAAGAATGACATACAAGTTAGAAAACCTTGATTAACTGAATCAAATTGAATTATATTTTTATTCAATTTATAATTATATTATATTTTTTATAATGTAAAAAGTATTATATATTTAAAATAGCGAGAATAGCTTAAAAAGAATTTTAAAAAAATATATATGAGATATTGATTATTTTTATTTACTTAAAAAATTGTTCTTCTATAAAAATATAATTGAAAATTTGTTATTTTTTAAAAATATTTATGAAAAAAACTTTCAAATTGTATTAAATAATAGGGTAAATTACACCAACAATCACTCAATTTTAGATTAGTTGACAAAACAGTCACTTGGGTTCAATTTAGTCACCCAACTTTCGAAAAATAACAAAATAGTCACCACTAACCATTTTCCGTTACAAACTTTTCCCATTATAGTTCCATTACATGCTTAACCAAACTACCATTTTCCATCCCCCACCCATCCCTCTCCCTCTTCTCCACCATCTGTCCTCCTACTTTGATTCTCTCTCCCTCTCCTCCTCATCCCTACCATCCCTCCTCTACTTTGATTCTTTCCCTCTCCCCCACCGTCCCTTTGCTAACCCTCTCCCTCCGTCCCTTTTCCTCTCCTCTTTCTATCTTTCTGCTTGCTACTACCAATTTTAAACTAATCTAACAACAAATTCTTTACCATCGTTTTTGTTTGGAACCCTGCACCTACAGGTTAGTTCAAGTTTTGCTTTTGATGCATTTTTATATTATTTCGATTCTCCATCAATTTTATTTGTTCTTCTAATTTATTTCAATTTAATCAAATCTATTAACCTTTTGTTTTCTTTTACTTCAAAATTCAGGGCTTTCTTTCTCCTTTTCCACAATTGAATTTGTTTTGCTCTCTTTTATATTCTGTTTTAGAGTTTACATAGCTTTTGATTTGAACCAAAATAAAACCAATCTTTTACTTTTTTTTATTGCCATTTGGGCACTGTGGATTCTTAAGCTTGCTTCTTGTTAAGGTTGGTTATTTTTTGTGCAAATGAGACCAATGCTTATAGTAATTGTTTATATTATCAATTAGGGATTTGGATTTTATTTTTGGTTTGTTTGAAATGATTATCCTTTTGATTGTATCTATTTTTTTTATGATCATCTCAAGTTTATTGGACTATAGCTCTTTGGAGGGGTTGTTTCAATTGATTTTGGCTTTTTATTTCGATCATTGTCTTGTTGAATGCTCTATATGTTTTAGTCACTTGGTTGACAAAAACTTTGTTTTCATGAAAATTGTGCTTTTTAATTACAACTTATATTACTCAGGTGCGTTTCCAAACATACTGGACTAGTTTTGTTTTCGTTTTTCTTGATCCCCACCTACATGAATTCTATTTTATCAACAACCTTCATTATCGATGATAGATTTGTGATCATAATAAAAAGCAATGCGATTCAGACTCAAGCATTTGCTTCTATATTTATCGGTTGCCATTTCTTTCCTTGAATGAATTACAATAGATGGTCAAAATGTAATTTCACAAAGGATTAGAGCTCCCCATAAAAATGTTGGGGATACTGTTATAGATGGCACTGGTATAGAGAAAGTCATAACTTTTGAGGATAATGACAACACAATGAATGACAGGAAGGGTAGTTATAGCAAAGTTTCTATGTCTAGAGTCATGCTTTTTACGTTAGTAATGGTTGCAGCAACTGGTTTAGGTGCAGTTCCATTTTTCTTTGTGGAGGGGGAGAAGGTTAGCAATGGGATAGTGGGGGAAATGGAAAGAATCAGAGTAGGAGGGAGGGATGGTGGGGAAGAGGGAGAGGAATGGGAGAGGATGGAAAATGGTAATTTGGTTAAGTCTGTAATGGAATTGTAACAAAAAATAGTAACTCTGTTATGTCTGTAATGGAAGATGGTTAATGGTGACTGGTTTGTTATTTTTTGAAAGTTAAGTGACTGAATTGAAACCTTAGTGACTGTTTTGTCAACTACCCTGAAGTTGAGTGACTGTTGATGTAATTTTAAAAATAAAATTTATTTTGTTAAAATATTATAATAAACAATTCAAAAAATACAAAATGATCACCTCTATATCAACTTATTAAATATTAACACTTATATATAGAGAGGGAATCATTTAATATACTTGTATTAAAAAAATATAGCTAACAAAAAAATTAAAACAAGAGTGGGATAACATCACTTAAACCTTTTTAATATGTTTATTTTTCAAGGAAGATTCAAGGGAAGGGAATATATGAAAAGAACTGCATTTATTATAAAACCACTGAAAGTTTAGGCGCTGCCCCCCGCTTGGTTTTTGCTTCTATTATCTCCAAAAGCTACCCACTCTTTGAAGCATGTTCGCTAATTAAAATTGCATCATCTTCTTCATTTTCTAATCTTTGACATATATACAATGCTATGTTAACTTTCTTTTTCTTCTGCATATTTTCTACCTTTTCAAAAGAAAGTTGTAATTACAATTATGAAAAAATAATTACATTCAATTAAATTTAAACAGAAGAAATTTTAAGGAATCCACGGACAGTACTTAATCAATTTAGATTTAATGCCACCATTTCTCACTACATCCTCATAGTTTCAATCCATTGGGGGAAAAGTTCCGTATTTCTTGAGAACTGTTCAAAGCAAAACCTTGGGTTAAAGCTTGTCGTACAAAAGTACTGTTATGGGGCGTAGGTTAGGGGAGATTTGAGGCATAGAAGAGAGAGATGGTCCCCCGTTGGGGCATAGAAGAGAGAGAGAGATGATTAAGGTTAGGGATGGGGTTAGAGTGGACCCACTGGGCTTTGCATGTGATCAACATGATTGACTTCATTTCTAGGCCTTAAACGTATAGAGTATTAGGGTTTTTCATCCTTTCAGTTTCACCATATTATTGGTTTAATTCGGCATTTCATTACATAATTGTCTTATCACGTGCCTACACCCCAACTACACCTCTTTTAACCATCATATGGTACACCCATTATGTGATGAAAAGATAATACAAAAATATTCAAATAATAATTTCTTTTGAAAAAAAAATTTATTGACAGAGTTATGATAATATAAATAATTTTGTTAATTAAATTTTAGTTGTGTTGGTAAAGTTCACACGTTGAATTTTTGTACACCTAAATTCAAATCCATAAAAAAGTGATTTTTTTTTAAAAATAAATACTAATTACCTATGTGGTTCTTCTAATATATTATTTTTTTAATTTTAAATTTTAATTTTTTGATAATTTTATAATTGAATTCAAACTATTAATTTGACTATATACATCGTTTAAAACAACTGATGATGTGTTATATATAATATAAACATTTTAGGAATATTTATTTTTTAAGGTTAAGGGCTTGTCCATCCATGTATCCAACATTGAATGTAGAGAGAAAAAGCAAATCCAATATATAAATGGGCCTGGTGGGTCTATATTATCTACAGCAATCCAAACACTAATACGAGATTAATATATATTAGAAATTCTATCACACTAGTAATGTGTTTTTAAAAATAACATATAATAAATAATGAAATGTATAATTTGAAATTAATTAATAGTAATACATGAAATATGTACAATATTAGATTAAATTATAAATAAAACAAAATTTAAACACATAAGTACATAAGATTAATAATACTAAATGAATACATCAGTACTAAGTTGGTGTTGAGTTAATTCGTGGTATCAACTCAGTCAATGACTTAAATAATAATATAAATATAGATACAATTGATGGAGGTAATAAAGTATGCACGATACAATTAAATTGTAAATATAATATTAAAATAAAGCATTGGTTCAATAGTAATATTAATGTTTTATTGATTTAAATAAAATGGGTTTAAACCCCACCATTTGCAAATTTGTTATTGGGTTTTGTTGAATAAAAAGATAAAAGTACCTTTGAATAATATAACTTAATTTCATTACGGAAGGACATTTCTGTAATTTTTCTAATTGAGTTGGTACCTGACTGACTCGTGACATTAATTCACTTAGAGACTTAAATAATAGTATAAATATACAATTGATAGAGATAATAAACTGTACATATTAAAATAAAAATGTATAAAATTCATCAAAATGAAGTTTTTGGTTAAGTGGTAAATTTTAGGATTTACCAACACAATTGGTGTGTGTTTAAATCCTATCATATGCATATTTTTTATTTTTATTGTTTTTTGTTAAAAGAAAAAGATTCAAGTACTGTTAAGTAATATAACTTATTTTAATTAAAGAAGGACATTTCTGTAAGTTTTCTAATTGAGTTAGTGTCTAGTTGACTCGTGACAACAACTCAATTAGGGTCTTAACCAATAGTAAATATAGATATATATGTACAATTGATTGGAGATAATAAACTGTGCATAATAAAATAAAAATGTATAAATTATATTAAAATGAAGTTTTGATTAAGTGGTAAATTTAAGGTTTTATTAATCTAATTAGCATAGGTTCAAATCCTATCATATATATATTTTTATTTGTTTTTGTTAAAAGAAAAAGACTAAAGTACCCTCAAATAATATAATTTATTTTAATTACAGAAGAACATTTTTATAATTTTCTAATCAAATTGGTGCCTAATTAACTCATGCCTAACTGAATTAGGGGCTTAAATAATTGTGTAGATATTATTGAACATAGATATAACTAGAATTACCATTCTAATATATATTGTCACACCCTGAAATATATGAGGTTAAGTGCCTAAGTTAAATAAGAAATAAATTATAGGCTTAATGATTAAATATTAGTGAATCCTTTCTAGAGATCCTAGGTTCAAGCCACTTCTTCCCCCTTCAAATTTTTCAACTTTTGACAAGTTTGGTAAATTTATTTGTGTCGTCCTAGGGCTTACAAACCCTAGCTATTTAATCATTTTTTTCCTATTTTGATTGGAATTGCCTCTTTTCAAAATTCTAGAAAAATTGCTCCCCATCTTTTATTTTTTTCCTCTTCTTTTTTTCCATTCTTGCACCATATTTTCACCTTTGAACTATTAATTCTTATTTTTTCTTTCCCCTATCAAATTGTTCCCCGTTCATTTAATTTCTATCAATATTTAGAATCGTCGTCAGTAGCATTTGATATTTTTGCCAAGAATCAGTAAGTACTTTTTGTTTTAATGATTAGATTTCATAATTCTGTTGTATAAATATACAACGTAAATATTTCACTCGATTAATCAATCTTTTATAGATCTTGCTCAAGTCTTAATGCTAATCATTAATTGTGTGTATTTACCGTTGAAAGATCAGATCTAGGTGAATCAAATCAGATTTGATCGTGAGGAGTGCTAATCAGACCCGTGGTGAAAGGTGTGTGTCTTTTCCGAGTGAATTAGTGGTAATCGTGTGTAGTTTTAGGGCTACACGGTCTCCCACACAAGCATGTAGACCATACGACCATGTGTCCCTGTAAATCATAGGGTAGTTCGTGAACCATACAATCGTGTCCCTACTATAAGATATTTTATCATTTTTCACACAGCCTCAAGCTATTACACGGTCTTGCTAGACGGTTGTGTACCCCCTTCCACACGGCATTAGGATGTCACACATGGCAGTATGACCCTTGTTTTATAGTTTTTTCTAAGAATTTTTATGATATGTTCAATTTAGTCCCTGTATCAACCCCAACTTATTTCCCGAGCTTTCGTAGATTTTATTGAGTCCCTGATATCATGTATATTCTAAAATTTATGATTTGATTGACTAGATTGTACTGTTATAATGCATGATATGTGAATGATACATCCTACTGTCACTGTATATTCGATAATCCATTATTGTTGCTACTACTTCTGTATTACTAATTGCATGTTCAACATGCCTGCTATCACTGTTAAACTGATTGCATGATAAGCATGACTACTGTTTATGTACTATTCTGTTACAAGCATGTCATATTGCATTGCATGGGGTAGGACGATATTGGAGTAAATACTGACAGTTAATAATCTGCAAACACTGGTGGTTCATCCACAACTTATTGTCACTTCATCTGCAAACTTTTTATCTGAAAATAATGGTTGTTTACTGATATCGCGTGATAAGAAGTAATAAAATTTATAAAGACCTGATTTCACCAAAACTAACTAATATCACGACGTTGAGGCAAGTGCACCTGTCGAACAGTAGTATAGTTTAGTGGCAAGACCGAGTTATCGTGCCCAAGGGAACCAAAAGTACTAGTACTTACTTCTTTTCTATTATCTAGCCTAAAAAAATAAAAGAGGTTTGTTTAAACTAATTCTAAATTTAACTAAGAAAGCGTAAAAAGTAAATTGGGAAAACTTTTTGGGAAAAACTAATTAATATGGACAATACTCAAGGGAGAATCCACCTAGACTTCACTTGTTATTATTTTCTTGAACTATATGATTTCTTTACTTGACTTGATCCGTAGAGATCCCTAATTTATGCTAAACCCTCCGTCGAAGTGAAGAGCAACTAGGCCTAAGTTGTTAATTAAAGTTCCCTTATTAATTAACTCCCTAGGTTGCATTAATTCGATCTATGGCTCCCCATATTAGGTTTGACCCTAATCCGGCAGATTTATGTCGCCCTATGTCTAGGGTTGCATGCAACTCCGCTTAATTATGGTAGATCTACTCTTATCACAGGGACTTTTGCTCCTCTGCTCTAAGCACATCTAATTCTTGAAATAATACCTAGGATTATTAAATCAAGAATGAAGAACGCATAATTAAGAACAATTCAAGTATTTATCAAATAAATCAAGAATAAATAACAAGATCTGTCTTAGGTTTCATCCCCCTCAAGTATTTGAGAGGTTTAGTTCATAATGAAGAAAGAAAACATCTCAGAAGATATAGAACAACAAAACATAAAAGAAACCAAAAACCCCTGCAGGAATTTAGGGAGATCCTCTATGTTGCTGCAGAATTTCAGCTTCTAAGATGAATTAATCGGCTTTTCCTTTGGAGTAATCCCTTGCTTCTAACCTCAGTGTGGCAGAAAAACAAGAAGAAAAATATATCTGAAGACGTCTCCCTGCCTTTGCCTCATGAGGTCTTTATATAGAGAGCTTGTGGGGAGCCTTTCTTAGCCTCTAAGCATCCCAATTTGAGTGAAATTCCCCTTCCTCACGACTAGAACATGCCCGTGTGCCACGCCCGTGTGACTTCGACAGAGGCCGTGTGATATTCTGTTTATGGGGCACAGCCGTGTAGCCTGGCTGTGCTTGTTGGGAATGGGCCGTGTGATCTTTATGTTACACGGCCGTGTGCCACGGCCTTGCGGTAATACCTTGGGCCGTGCGTTAAGCTATTTTTGGCCCATTTTTCTCATTTTTGGTTCTTTTCTCTTCCCCATGCTCTTCTGAGTATAAGATATGAAAAAGAAAGGTTAAGAGCACCAATTCTCACTAAATCATTAATAATTCATCCAAAATATAGGCAAAATATGAGGTAAAAATATGTATAATTTAGCGTTTGTCATTTACTCACAATTTTTATTGGCAATATATTTGCAAATTACTGGTGGTTTATCCACAATGCGGTGTGTAGAGATGGATGAGTTCTAGGGAACTCTTACTATGGTGTGTAGGAGAGATGGGTAGGATTGTTTCTAACAGATTGAAATTGCATTGTCATTCATAAGCATATACAAATAAACTGAAAAGTCTTAAATGCTATACTAATGTGTTGATATGAAAACCTGATATTTTGTATGTCATGTCTATTGTTTTGCACTGATTTTCTTGTGTTTAGACTCAAACTGAGCTCTTTAAAGATCACTCCTCTTAATTTCTATCTTTATGGATAATCCACAGGGTCAGGACGCAGACTCGATATTTGGAGGGCTTGTCTCAAATAGTTTTTTTATATATTATTTTAAACGCATTATTTATAATTTCTGTTGTTTGGGAGCTATATTGTTTTATTTGAACTATGGTATAAGACTTATATTTTTGATTAATTTTGGCATGTATGGCATCTAGGTTGATTAGGTTATTGAACTTTGGAATTTAATTAAAGATGCTTGCAATCTGGTTTTTGAATTAAAATATTGTAGACTATTACTTGAACCGAGCGGTGGTTAAAGTTTTTGTCAAACATTCATTTGGCTATAGGCAAAGAAAATTTAAAGGTCAATTTAAATGTGTCATGTGTCAAGTTGAAATTACTATGGGTTAAAGCTAGAGTTACCATGGGTGAGACCGAGGACATCATATATGTCATAATTGTTTTCTCTAATTAATTTAATTTAATTAAGAGCTAGAATAATAAAAAAATGTATTATTACTAACTAGAAAGTAAAATAATTAAGTGGTAATATTAAATGATTATTTTATCTTTAACTAATTAAATTAATAAGATATAAATAATAAATAAAAGAGTTTAAATTTTTCTAGAACAATCAAATGGAGTAGTTAAATTCTACAATAACTCTATTTTATTCATGGAATTGGGTCATATTAAGTACTTAAACTCTACAAAAACTCTTTTTTATTCATGTAATTGGCACTATAAAAATGGGTCAACCCAAGCCATTCTATAGAGACAAATTCAAGATGTCTAGAAAATCTTTGTAGAATTGTTTGAAGAAGCCAAAGAACTTGAAGAAATTCTAACGAAAACCATATCCATTCTGAAGAAAAGTTGCCTTCCAATCAGTTAAGTCGTGGAGAAGAAGTCAAAAGTCATTTCTAAAGAAAGCCACCTTCAATCCAAATCAACAGAAAAAATGAGGTCCACATTGTTTCAAGAGTAATTCATCACAACACTTGAAGTAATTCCCACCCTTCTTAGACCAAGTCTAGATGATGTTTGGATCTAAGTCAAATCGGAGGGAAAAATCAAAGGATATTTTTCTTTATATTCAAGAAATTTCTAGAGATTTTAACTTATTTACAAAGAAATCAATAAAATTTTACTCCAAATTTTCAAGTCAACTTTTAACTTAAAATTTGTGTGTACATATGCATGCCCAAATTCTTTAATAATCAAACACTATGAAAGAAATAAAAATCATTATAGAATATAATATAAATATTCTTCAGTATTAATATTATGCCCTGCTAAAGTTAAATTTCTATAATAAAAAAACACTTAAAGTAAGTGGAACACAATTAAGAAATTGTTTTACATTAACTAGTTTCTAATGTTACATGTATTGCATGTAATATTACGCATTTAATATGTGATTCCCCACATTTGACCTAGTCACCGGATCCAAATGTGTGACATCATATTACATTATCAAAGCAACTCAATCAAACTCAATCATGAATAACAAGTAGGAATAAATTCATGTAAATATTTTTTTATTCTATTCTCATCATATACACAAATCAATTTAATGAATGCACATCAATCTTATGCTATGTATTTGATAGATGTATGTAGGTTATAACGTGGTTAGGATTCGAATCCAAAGTCTTTTTGTCAGATTTTAGTATTGTGTCTTGAGATACGGAACCCATGCCTTGAGGTTGGCCTCAGATTATTTTTGGTATTTTTGTTTCAATGATAACATGTATCGAGACCTTAGGGTCCATGTCTTGAGACAAAGGCCTTCAAGTCTCAAGACTAACCTCTCATTTTTTTTTTTTCTTATTTTAGCTTCGATGTTTGGCTATATCAAGACAAAGGGTTCTTGTCTCAAGACCTGGAATAAGGCAAAACTATTTTAGCTATTAGGTGCCATTGTCTCAAGAAAAAGGCCACTCCGTTACAAGACTTGCTTGATAAGTCTCGAGACCTTAAGCATTGGGTTGCACAAAATGGTAAATGTTGTTCTTGTAGTCTTGAGACATGTTCTTACTATCTCAAGACTAAATGGTAAAATGACCTAAAATTCTCATTGCAACTCTTTCTAATGTTAGCCAAAATGTACCTAAACTTACCCAAACTTTATACCAACTTAAAAACATCAATCTACCGTATTGTAACACATTCAAACACCATTTAAACCAAGCATTCATTACATCCCAAATTAACACAGTTTAGTTTGTAAATAATCACTCAAGTTAATGCATATTACCTACTAATTCAAGCATCTAGAATCCATCATTAAAACATTATAAGGTCAAGTTACTAAAATGAACCCAGAAGCATCAAGAATAACAATAAACCATAAGACCTAACTTAGGTACATGTCGGGAACCCAAACTTAATTCAAGCTAAGCTACTGATCGTGGATGCGTTACGACTTTGATTTAGAAAAACCTATACATGGAAACAAACATAACTGTACGCTGAGTATTGAATACTTAGTGGTACTAACATAATTCAAAATCAATACATAATTAACATGAAATAAAATTAAATAACAAAGTTGGTAATTAATGCATCACTTAGCATTTAATATTTCATGGATTTCAAGCTTCAATTTCTTAATGAACTCAACAATGGTAAGCTTGGCTACATTCAACAATCCAAAAATCTATCTATTGGGTTGAACTTATTAGTTTTATAGCTTTAAAATTTCCTTTCTTTCTTGTGAGAATGAATTTTCTTCTTATTTTCTATCATCTTAACTAATTGTTAGATTGATTAATCAATTCGAAATCACCAAGAAGGGGTGAATTGGCTTTTAAAAATTTGTAGAAGCTTGAAAGAAAAGATAGAACAATTAAATACAATAATTTAGAGTGGTTCGGCCCTAATTGCCTACTCCACTACCTTATCTTTCCATTACTAAAAGTTTTCTCAAATTCACTAATTTGATTAACCTTACAACTCCCTTAAGGTTTTTACCCAAACCTTAAGATATAACCCTCTCAAAGAGTGAAATAAATAAACAAACTAATAATTAATCCTTACAAGATTGGGTTGTTTGTCAATTGAGCACAAATGAAACAAGAAAACACTTGAGCTGGATGAAGAACAATGAAAGCTTACAAGTGTGCACAAGAAAAGTATGAAAATTTAAGTACAAAGGTTATTTGATTGAAATTTAAGCTTGGATAATGTCTCTTGTTGTTGTAGAACCTTTTGAAGATGGTATTTATACTCTAAAATTGATTTCTAACCATTGTGGTTGTTGGAATATGGAATAGAGCTGTTGGGAATGAAAATACTAATGTATTTATATTACTGCAACAATAGGTATCAATGCTTTTTCTAGAAGTATCAATACTATTAGCATTTAATTCCAAATTTAGTGACCACTGGAGCCATCAATATCAATACCAAGGGAATTTTATTGATACCAAATAGAAAGTATTGATATCGTATCAATACTTGATAAATACTTTGAAAGTTAGAATGCCAATTTTGTATCGATACCAAAAAAAGAGGAATTTCACTAAGTTTGTATGAACTTACTTTGTTATCTTTTCCTTCTCAAGCGTCTTGACTGCAGGAGGAATTCCTATTGAGGGACTACGCTAGTGAATTGTTGTTGTTGTTAGCCATTTTTTTCTGTATCATGCATGACCTTTTCAGGGTGGCGTGTAATTGTATTTTGAAACTAACTTGTATAACGATCTATTAGTTTGTCAAGATGTTATTTCATAAGAATCTTTATAATGTTTAATGTTTAGATTTAATCTAATATATTTTGTTTCATGAGATTTCCTCTTTGCACCTATATGCCCAACAGATTGAATATTGTTTTAACTACCAATGATGTACATTGACATTTTGTAAAGTAATATCTTATCATACGTTTTATACTCATAAACATGTAAGGTTTTACAAAGTTTTCGCTGAATAATTTGTCCTTAATTTTTTTTATTTTTAAGTTGTGATGCATCATACTTGGATCCAATTATTGAGTCGGGTTTGGTGTGTTACAAGCACAAATGCATATTATTTTCCACCCAAGCTAGTTGTTCTAATAGGTCCAGAAAGATCTATGTGAAATAGTTGTAAGACTCTACCAGTAGATACATCATTAATAGGTTTAAAAGATACTCTTTTGTGTTTGCCTTTAGTACATGCATCACAAACTTTGTCTGTAACACCCCAAACCCAACCTAGACGTTATGATTGAATCAGGTGGCGTCACATGAAAGTGTTTTTGAAACGCGTTGATCATTTAAAACATACCAATTATAATCTTTTCTTAAGTCAAAAAACCGAGATTAACTTATTTGCTAAAACCCATTTCTTTTACGTATAAGCTCTTAGTTAATTTTTAGGAAAATGCATAAGTGGTGTTTGTAGTTTAAAAGTCCATAACAACAATTTAAAACCCAAAACGAAATCAAAGTCCAAGTCCAAATTACAAGACATAGTCCCAAAATAATAAATAAAACAATAGGGATAATAAAATATTAAACCAAAACAAATAACGTAATGGTCACCGTTGAGCCCTCCGCCGCACTGATCCGTCTACTACTAGGGATTACCTGACAAACAAACAAAGAAGGGGTGAGATTTCACAAACTCAGTGTGTACATCCTTACAGTAAAGCATGCAAACAGATAGATAACAAATACAGATCACAGTCGTAAATCAGGCCTGGGCCCTTAACAGAGACAGTGTAGGCCTTAGCCCACTTAGAATAGAATTAGACATAATCAGGCCTTAGCCCATACAGAATCACATGCATATCATAAAAGAACAGTACATGCCCACCAACCTTACACACCATCTCCGTCCAACCCTACACACCATGTAGGGATATAATCGACCCACCCAGCCCTACACACCAAGTATGGGGATAAAATCAACCCATCTAGCCCTACACACCAAATCGTACCGTATTACAACACATATCAGAAATAAGCAGCGAAGCTACCAGATAACAAGCTAATAGCCTTTCAGTCTTCCTTCACTTCAACAATCCCACCCAATGCAATGCATCATACAAACGTGACATGCTATTATGCAAATAAACAGATCATACAGAATTCCAAAACAGTACAGATATAATGAATCAAATGGATAATAACTGTACCGACCCTATAACAAGTCACAGTCGACTTGGGCGACTCGTGCAACCTTACAGAACATTTCAGTAAAATGGGCTCACACACCCATGTGGCCTGCCTGTGTGGCCCACATGGCCCAAATTAACCTTGCTCGTGGGGATCACACGGCCTGCCCAAAATCCTACACGCTCGTATGGTTTACCCGTGTGAGCCTACACGCCCATATGGCCCACACGACCCAATTGGCCTAGCCCGTGCCTCGCACACGGCCTAACCAGCCTTACACAACTGTGTCCATCGTGTCCGTGTCAAATGCACACGACTTGTTTCGTTGACCACATAGCCGTGTCTCGCCACACGACCTCCACACGTCCACATACCCATGTGACGTCGACAATTTTTTTTTCGGCTTTCGCTAAAACGCGATTTCTGTGCAATCGGAGTACACACCTGACTTGTTTTCGATGTTAACACTATTCTGAGGACTTTGAGACCTATAATCAACAATAGGAAGTCCAATTTCAGTAATCTAAGTCAAACAATTACAAACCGATAAATCCTAAAATCGCACAATTAACTTACCACCAACAAAATCGAGCACTTCTTCAATTCAAATCGTCGAATCATTGACTTCCAGCCTCTTAATTGACTCCTAATCAGTAGTAAAATGAACCGTCATTAGTATCCAACTCATCTAATGATAGAACCATAGGGAAAAGTCACTTACCGATAATTTACGAAGAGTAACGAGAAGGCGACGAAAACTAAGGTTGAGAGCAAGAATTAAAACGAGGGAAAAAGAAAACAGTACATGATAGGGGGAAAGATAAAAACGGCACAGAAGAGAAGAATTTTGATCACAATTGCAAAAAGAAAGAAGATTGAAAGGAAGAAAATTAAAAAACACAATAACCTCCCTAATACCATGTTTTCCTCCCTCACTTCCCACTACTTCTCCAACTTTCAATATTCCACTACGCTTTAAACTCCTATATGCCTCTAATGGCAAAAATTTAGTCCTCATGCCACAACTCAAACCTAAGACCTCTTGCTTCCTTTTACACCTCTTAACCACCAGACCAGCAGGCCCATTCTGGTATGCTCTTACAAATAAATGCTTAAAAGCCTATTATCCAAGAATCAAGCTTTATTCTAATAAAAACCAAAATTTAGCCCAAGTCTTGGCTCGAAGTTGGGACCTCCCCAACACACCCAGAGCACATAACCACTAAAGCATATAGATATTTGTGTCAAATCAATGTAGAAACACATTCAGAAGATTTTCATGCCATAATTTCACAAAAGCCAAAAATAAGAAAATTTGGGGCGTTACATTGTCTAAGTCAAAATCAATTTTTGGTAGTCCTCTTACTAAGTAATATTTAGTTGATTATGCAATATGCTCATGCTAGCATGTCCTAATTTCCTATGCCATAGCCAATAAGTTTTCATTTTTGGCTATAAGACAAACATTGGAATCATGTAAGTCATCTAGATCACCATGTATATGTTTTCTATCCTATGACCTACAAGCATAATCTTATTAGATACAATGTAAATAGCTTTGCAACCATTTGACTCAAAAATAACATTGAGACCTTTATAAGATAATTGACTCAACATATAAGAAATTTTCAATAAAAATTGAAGAGCTTTTACCAATAGAGTCAATTCCTTCAATGAGTCCTTTGGAGTTGTCACCCAATGTAACTTCTCCTCCACTTTTTTGGCTTTAGATTGATAAAGTGGCTCTTGCACCGATCATATGTCTTGAACATCCACTATCAAGGTACCATGAATTTGTACTTGAATTTTCCACCTTGAAACAATACTCCTTTCCCTACAAACATCAAATTAAAATTTGTTTTTAGTACCCAAATTCTTTTGGGTCCATAAAAGTTAGTTCCTAAAATTCTTGTTCCTTTGGGTATCCATTTTGAAAGAGCATCATTGATAAAGGAGCACTAAATCCTCTAGGGACCCATATACTCTTAATAAGTTTTCCCTTGTAGACTCTTGAGGGACTTCTGTGTTTATAGTAATTAAAGCTAGTTTTAACAAATTTTAGTTTTCAATTTTCTCCATTCTCAAATATTTTTTATAAAAATTTGTTAGAGTGAGCTTTATCACTCTTGAACAACTCAAGTTGCTTTTGATGATCATCATGAACTTTAGAAAGTAAATTATGCAAATCACAATTCTTTTTCTCAATATTACTTATAATAGCTTGCATATCATTTACTTTACGTTCAAGTTCATGTTTGACTTTGGAGAGTGAATCAAGTTCATCTTTTAATTTTAAAATATTTTTCTTATATTTTAAAACCATTAATTCAAACTCCAAGCCTAGTTCATCATAGGCATTTTACAACTCATCAAAAGAATAAGAATTTGAAATAGATGAGTTAGAAGTTACCTTTGATTCATCTATGGCCATAACACAAAAGTTTGCTACTTCATGCTCTTCATCATCGGAGGAATCTTCGTCACTCCAAGTAACATCATTAGCCTTGTGCTTTTTAGGTGTGTTCAAACGGTTAGCCGAACCAAATTAGTATTAACTGAATTAACCAAACTTTTTAATCCTTTAACTGTTAACTGAACTAAAATTGTTTCAAAAAAACTATAACCAAATTGAAATATAATTTATAATATTATTTATTAAGTTCGGTTAATTCAGTTAATTACACAATTTCGAATCGAATTAACTGTTAAGTAAAATTTTAAAAAAGTTTTAACCGACCTCAACCGAACTAGATCGGTTAACTGACTGATTAACTGAATTAGATTGATTCGGTTGGTTAATTTAATTTTAACCAAAGTTTGAACATCCCTAGTGCTGTTGTTTGCTAGACCTCTTCTTCTTCTATTGGGGACAATCTAATTTGATGTGTCCCGACTTTTTGCACTCATAACATAAGATGGGATCTTTTTTTTGGTAGATTCAAGATTCATTCCTTCCTTATTTTGGAATCTTCTCCATTTGTTGGACCTCATGAACTTCTTTAATCTTCTAACAAATATGGTCATCTCCTTATACTTATCCACATCATCACTTGATTCACTTTCTTTAATTGTTGTGGATTTGAGGGCTACACTTACCTTTTTCTTCTCAATCTTCTGATCTTCTACCCCTTCTTCAATTCTTATCTTATGAGTGAACAAAAAACCAACCAACTCATCTAGTAAAAGTGTTTCTAAGTTCTTTGTTTCTTCTATGGCAGTCATTAACTTTGGCAAGCTTCAAAGTATTTTTCTCACGACTTCTTCATTGAGATAAGTCTTCCTATATGACTTGAGCCCATTGATAATAATTTTGAATCGATCAAACATAGCCTTGATATTTTCCTTAGGCTTTATCTTGAATGTTCCATAATTAAGTGTGAGAATTCCAACCTTCAACTTCTTAACTTGGCTTGTTCCCTCATGAGTGAATTCTAATTTATTCCAAATTTCCTTAAAATTGGAACATGATGGCACTCTACTATAATCTTCTGGACCAAGTGGAAAAAATAAAGTGTACATGGCCTTGGCATTTAGTTGAATTCTCCTATCCTCTTTATTCCACTCCTTGATTTTTTTATACTAGAAGCTCTCCTTATTTCGTAAGAGGTATGGAAGAACCATCCATGATGATATCCTACACTGCAAGATCGTTGACTCGGATGAATAACATCATTATAGTCTTCCAATAAAAGTTGTTGGCGCCATTGAAGTAAGGAGGCTTAGAGATACATTGAGATTCTCCAAAAAAACTGATCCGGATGTAGACTGTAACACCCTTTACTCGATCCGATCGCTAAACCCGAGTTACAGGATGTTACCATTGATACTAGAAAAATTATGTATAATTAAGTCATCTAATCACAACAATTTATACTAATTATACGCATAATAATAATTTCAAACATCTCTAAGATTAAATTGATCAAACAATCATAGTTTTTTTTATTTGAGCATAAATAATGACCAATTTGTAAAATTTCAAAACCTTGAACTAAGTATCGATATTTTTCTGATAGGTATTGATATGAAAATATGTATCGATACCATTTTATCATTCTAACCATTTTTAAAATATTGTTCATTTGGTAAAGTATTGATATCTTGATCCTTGGTATTGACACTTTTTCCCAGATAGTCAAAAATCATAAGTTTGAAAACACTTTTATGCTTAAAATCAAGATGCCATTCAATAAGCAACTTAAACACACACAAACTTGTATAAAATACCAGTCAAATAGACATGTTCCACAAAATGTCTACTACAAGAAACAAAAAATGAAACCAAGTAAGCTTAAGTATGCTTAATAAGTTCATATGAAACTAACTTAAGTTACTGTAATGCCCTGTATAATTTAAGTTTGTTATTGTGAAATCTAACACAAAATATGTATCTGTTTCAATGGTTAAGTGTTTTGGGTGTATGTATGAGGTCTTAGGTTCAAGTCTCCCTTTTGCCAAAATTTTGTTATTTTAAATCCAAGCATTACCCTTGTTGAGTGGATTTATATGAAATTATTTGTTAATCCCTATTAGAATGAGCCTGCTGGTTCGAGTGGCAAGGGGTTGTTGTGCTGGAGGTCCTGTGTTTGTATCCTTGCGGGAGCAAGGGTGTTGATTTTGTTTTGGTTGGCTGAGGGAGTTTGAGTGGTCTTGAAATTCTGAGGTAGTTGAGGTTGAGTGTTGGTGGGAAGTTAGGGTATTATGGAGGTTTTATTTTGATTATAGTTTCTTTAAAAGAAATTTCTCTCCCTTCTCAAAATTTTCCTCTGACGTTATTCTTCAAGTTTTCTCTGTTGTTTCTGACTTTTTTCCCCTTTTCAGTAAATCCTTGTATCGTTCTTCTTCTTCAATTCTGTTTGTGAATCCATTGTTCAGTCATGCTTTTGGACTTGTTGGGTTCTCTAATCGGTTGGTAAGTAAGCTTTGTATTCCTTTAACTTTTGGTTTGGGATTTTAGCGACGACAACCTGTAGCGATTGATTAGTGGTACTTCATGTTTAGGAGTAGATTGTGGAGTAGGGAATTGTACTACAATGATTTAGTGCATGTTAGAAAGAGTTTGCCGTCAGCGGTAAGTCGAGTTCGTGTTGTTTCTTATTGTCGAATTCATTAATCAATCTGCTAAGTTGATATTGGGTACTCTATTTTAGGGTTTCAGAAGGCTCGGGATTGTTTCTGCATCAAAATCATAAAAGGTGTGTTCCCAAAACGCAGGAAATCAAGTTTTGACGAAAGCTAAAAAAGTATTCTATCGACGCCACACGGGCATGTGCATGGCCTTGTAGTTGATCGTGTGTGAGACATGACCATGTGTTTGAAGAATGTGGGGCCATGCACTAGACATGGCCATGTGATGGTGTGAGTGCGGCCATGTGGGCCACACGGGGCTAGGCCATATTGGACGTGTGGGCCACATGGGCGTATGGGCCCATACGGGTATGCCACACAAGCGTATAGGTTTTGGGCCTAGTCGTGTGGGCCGCACGGGCAAGGCTAATCTAGGCGTGTAGACCACACGGGTGTGTGGGCCCACACGAGCATGTGCATTTTTGAAATTTTCCCTAGGGTCGTGCAAGTCGTTTCGATCAACTATGGGCCTACCATTGGGTCGGTAAGGGCTAACCAAATTCTAACTTATGTGATATGATATTTTGATAGTTTGCTCTGAGTAGAACACTGTTATACGTGTCTAACTTTTCTGTTAAATATATGTTATCTGTATGCGAGCATGTTAAGCATGATATTTTTGTATTTGTATTCTATATATATATATTTGGGGTGGGAATCGTATATGTATAGGAAGTGATCTGTACGATGACCTTTCGCTTATATTCAGGCTGCTTGATTGCATATTATTTGTTATGTGTCGTATCGACACTATATGGTGTGTAGGGATAGGTGGGTGTTTTTAACCCCACATGGTGTGCTGGGATTGTTGGAGTTAGTGTGTAGAGGATGGGGGTAGGATTCTGTATATCTATTCTGTATATCTGATTCTGTTATCTGTATTTGTAAAGGACTTGAGTCTGAATCTGAATCTGACTGTATATGTGATTCTTGTATGTACAGCATGTCTACCTCTGTTGGGTTACACACTGAGTTTATGAAAACTCACATCCATTTGTCTGATTTGTTCAGGTAATCCACAGACTTAGGCGGATCGATGCAACAGAGTCTCACGGTGACCACAAGTTTGCAAATTGACTATAAATAATGGTTTTTATTTAGTTAATGATTTTTTCTAGGAGTTTTGCAATTGTTGGACTTTCTGGACTATTTGGTTTATTTTGAATTTGGATTTTTGAATTGATTCTTTATTTGTGATGATTGGCTAAAAACACGATTTTTACTGAAATAAAGGTTTTCTAAAAATATGAATGGGATTTTTAAATATAATGATTTCTAAGACTTCCGCTGTAAATCATGTTTTGGGCAAATGAATTATTTAAATAATGTTTTGTAACACCCCGAATTTTTGGGCTTAGAAGTTTTGAGGTTTGTAGTTTGGGTCAGCGAGAGGGTTGCGCTGTTATGTTTAGTTGCGCATTTTAGTGATAGAATAGACCTGTTGGTCTAGTGGTTGTGTGAGTGTTAGAATACCTCAAGGTTTTGGGTTTGAGTCCTTGTGTGTGCTTTCTGAGTGAATTTTCTTTTTAGTTTTATGTCGCTACTTATTTTATTTTATTTAGTTTTAGTTTATTATTATATTTTTATAATAATTATTTTGGTTTTGGAAAGCACGTTCTTTTCTTTCCTTTCTTTTCTTTCTTTTCCGTTTGGCTTTTCTTTTTAGTTTTTTCTTTTAAACTTTTGAAAACGGTGGTGTGTGATTTCAGAAGAGTCACTTCCTCATTACTAAGTCGGTGTCAAAATGTTGTAGATCGCACAACAGGTGTGGGTTTGAGCCTTCTTTTATTTTGGTTACGAAATTCTTGTTCAACTCTCTGAAAAGTCAACAAACTGTGTGCAAGTCTTTGCGAATCGGTTATTTCTGATGTGATATCGCTGTTTTGTGCACAAAAGTGGCATGGTTTGGTACAATCTTCATCCAGCGAGGATTGGGAAGTGTTTCGTGGCTGAAAGCACGCTTTTAGGAGTTATTTTAAGGTGGTTTCATGACCACACAGGTGGCCACACGGGTGTGTGCCGAAGCACACATCGTGTGCTTTTGAGAATTAGGGTTTTCGTGCCAATTTGGGTGCCACAGGACCTCGCCACACTGTCCTGTGGCTAATTTGTAGATTTTGTCGTTTTTCACACGGCCGTGTCCCTTGGGTACATAGACGTGTGTGATTGGGAATTAGGGATTTAGTGAATTGGTACTACATGGCCTAACCATATGACCGACTGGCTTATTTAGGGATTTAAGGATCCCACATAGGCACTTGTTTTGGACACATGGCTATGTCTGGTGGGCATATGGGCTTGTGAAACCCTCACACGGCCGTGTCTACCCTACATTCTATTTTAGCAATTTTGGATAATGAGTTATACGGCCTGTTCACACGGCCGTGTCCCTGGTCTACACCGGTGTTTGCCTCTGCCAAACGGCCGTGTGCCACCCTCCACACGGGCATTTTAATCCCCCATAAGGCCTAGGTTGTTCCACACGGCCAAAGCACACGGGCGTGTGGTCCTATAACATCTAATTTTTGTTTTGTATGCTTCGAGTTGGAAAATGTGTCTGTGTGCTTTAACCCTTAGCTAAGATCTAGTGAGGGTAGCTAGATCTCTATATCTGCGGCTATGTGTTCTGGTTGTGCATGATTTGTGACTGTTGTATGTGGGATGTCTGATTTCTGAACTTACTTAACTAGGTGTGTATGCATATCTACTCTGTCTGACTGATTGTAATGTGTCACTGTTCTATGAGATTGTGTGCATTCTGTAACTAATTGAGTGGATGTGAGTTTCTGTGTCTGAACGACTGTTTGAAAATCTGTATTCTGATTCTGTACGCTTGTTTGCATACGTACATTTGCATAAAGTATTTTGGGTGGGATTGTGAAGACAAGGGAGCCTGATTCTGATCTGATCTAGTAGTTTAATTGCAAGTTGACTGTATAGCGGATTACCGCACTGCACTGTACAACATATACATCGAATTTGTTGCGTATTACTATCTGATCTAGTAGTTTAGCTACAACTTACCGGTATAACGGTTTACTGTATTGCACTGTACCGCATATACATCAGCTTCTCTGCGTATTATTACTATTTGATTTGGTAGTTCAAACTGCACGTCTATACCATGGTTTACCGCATTTAACAGTACAACTTATACGACAGCTTTGCTATGTAATATGTCTGAGTGGCTCAGTCCACATATATGGTGTGTAGGGTTGGATGAGCCTTCGAGGCCCTATGTGGTGTGTTTGGTTGGATAAGCTAACAGCCCTTATGTGGTGTGATCGGGGGACGGAGAGGTGTGTTAGCTGGATGGGTGGGTTTTTTACTTGATTGCATTCATACGCATCGGTTTCAATGTTCTGTGTGTAGGATTATCTGATTGATCCGTTTGACTGACTAGCACATGTGATTGTGTGACTTAATGTGCTTGATTTGCTATTCCTTGTTGGGACGTTAGTCCCGAGCTTACCTTTTGGTTCTGTGTATTTCTGTAAGAACGTTCTGCTTTTGAACTGCTATCTGGCACTCTATTTTCTAATTCTGTAGTTAAACCGGTATTGAACTCACACTGAGCTCGTGTAGCTCACCCCCTTCTATTTTCCTTTCAAGTATCATTCTGAATTCTGTCGCTGGACTCGCCATGCAAAGGTCTCGGACAGTCACGGTTAGAGGAATATTTCAGTTCTACTTTTAATTTTCATTTCGGTTACACTGTTTTGAACTATAAAGTTTTATAAGGTTGTGGTACAAGTTCCGTTTTAAAATTTCATTCGAACATTTTATTCTAATAATATTACTGATGGAATTTCAAGTGATTAAATGTTTCTAGTTCGTTGAGAGTTAACTACTTTTGGAAATGGAATTTTGAACGACTTGCTTTGTAAAGATTTACCTATGATCACTTCGGTGATCAATGTAACATCTGAAATTTGGTCTAAACTTCTATGCCGGGTTTGGAGTGTTACATGTTTTCAGTAATAGCTATAAATTAATATAGGTTACAAAGCTTTATAGAAAAAAATTGTTTTTCAAAACCCTACATTGTAATATCTCCAGATTCGGCCATAACGTCTAGGCTAGGTTTGGGGTGTTACAATTACCTTATAATTTTAACATTTTAAAATAATTGAAACAAAAAGCCCCAACATGACACATCCTTGGCCTCCTTTCATATGTTCAAATACAGTTCCACAAGATAACTAGTAGGTTAGTAATCCAGATTACAAGGTCATAGTATTTACAATCATGTACAATGGATTTCATGTAAATCAAACCTACACATTTTATAAGCACTTCATCTAGAGTCATTATCAATCTTTTCACCCAACTCCTTTCCAATATATTACCACTTTTGCCCGGAGAACTATAGTTACTTAATTTTGAATACACTAAACTGATTTGTTCACACAAGTTGTATAATATGAGTTTGCTCACACAAGATGTAATGTTTAGATTACATAAGCTGTAATGTTTAGGTTGCTCACACAAGCTGTAGATCAAGGTTGTTTATATAAGCTTTATTCGATGGTGCTCACTCAAGCTATCGAGAATCCACGACTCATGTTGGATTCTCATACATCAATAAAGAAACCATTGATCAATGCCCGATTCTCTTTTAATCCTGAAAGCATTTACTAAGTTCTCATAATTACCATTTCGATACCATTTCAAACTTATGACACCAACATATATGTACATTCAATTATACCACACTTCATATCCATACAATTCTATATACCTAGTTGTATTTTTCATACAACACTATTAATATATACAATTCATTTAAGTGTACCTGCATTTAGAGGTGTGCATGGGACGGGCCGGGTTTGGGCCAGGCTCAACTAAAAATTTAGGCCCGTTTGTTAGGCCTGGGCCTGGCCCGAAAATGGGTTTAAAATTTTGCCCAAGCCCGACCCGAATAAAAATGTTAAAACTCGGGCCTGACCCGGCCCACCCATATTAATTTTTATATTATTTTTATATAATTTTAAAATATAATAATACATCAAAAATACTAAAAACATCAAAATAAATATTTCTCAACAAATTGAAAATAAATTTTAAAAAATATGTATACTTAAATAACACTAAAATAGCTTCAACTTAACAAGCAAATGCCTCTAAAATAATAACAAAATTAATGAATCTCTTTAAAATAATAACAAAATTAATAATAAAATAAGTTTTATACAATATCTAAACAATAACAACATAATAGTAGCAACATAATAGTAAAATGGTAGCAAAATAGAGATAAAAAAATAAGAAAATAATATTAAAAAACAAAAAAAATAGATTGTTTTTCCTTTAGTGAATTCAGGCTGGGTCAAGCCAGGCTCAGGCAAAAAATGCCTTACCCGAGGCCTGGCCCGTTTTTTAAACGGGCCTTATTTTTTTGTCCAAGCCCATTTTTCAAGCCTATATTTTTGCCCAAATCCTCCCACATTTTGGGTGGGCCTCGGGCCCATAAACAGGTCTACTTGTATTCATCCAATACATCACCCTCATTTTTATATCGTTTCAACCATGTAGTTGTGCACACTTTTATATTTCAATTAGCAATCTCTAAAATTTTATATTTTGCAACAACATCGTATAAATATGATACAGTCATTTATCAATTCCACATCCAATCAATATCATATATCTATTCATACTAGTCATTTGTTCCATGTTAATGGTTTAGTCCTTTTTTATGCCAAAATACATTATTTATCAAACAATTTGACTGAAAAGTAAAACAATTTAATACAAACATCACATGAACTTATAAAGTAAGTCCCAAATGTACTTACCTAGAAAAACAATAGTGAACAAGACGGCAAAAACTAATCTGTAATTTTTCCTTTCCAACGATTATCTTTCGATTTGTTCAAATTCCTATCGATAACATAATTTAATTCAATTTAGAAATTCCAAACACCATTTATCAGCCTAATGTAAGTATGTATCGATTCAATTTTATATTTTAGTTTTCCTTCAATTTTTTCATTTTATTCAATTTAGTCCATACAACTGAAACAAACAGATCATTCACATTTGAGCCTCGTTCTACATTTTGATTTCAAATACATCCTTCTACTACCCTCTAAAAACAATAATTATAAAAATTTCATGCAAATTTTAAAATATGTTCAATTTAGTCCCTAAGCTCAAAACTAACAAAATTTACTTTATAAATTAGTCCTTAACCATTTTCAAGATTACAAATCTAACATTTAATATAAAAAAATCAAAATTCATCAATGAAAACATTATAAAAATTTGAAAGTTTTACGATTTAATACTCGAGATAGCTAGATTAAGCTACAACGATATCAAAAACAAAAAAAAAAATTACGAAAAATAAATTAAGTTTAGACTTACATGCAAAAGAAATGAAATTTCGAAGCTCAAAATTTGTAACGGAGGAAAATAGGAAAGAAAAAGATGATGAATAATGCATTCATCTTTTTCTTTTTACTTCACCTAACTTTTATTTTATTATTATAAATTATAAAAGTTTTTTTTATTATTTAAACCAACCACACCAACCGTCCACCATCATACAACATGGCATAATTTCCATTCTAAACCTTCATTTAACATAATTTTAATATTTAGGTAATTAAAATTCATTATACTTAAATTTTACTATTTTTACGATTTAAACCTTGTACCTTAATTAGTTACTAAATTGATAAAATTACTTATCAAAATGCAATCCAATTATATACTCACTCATTAAATATTTAATAAAATATTTACAACCTTAATTTATGGAAATGAGATCCTGATATTTCAATTTTCAAAACCACTAACTTTAGGGTTAAACCACTTGTACTTTACTAATTGACTAATTAATATTTATGAACTTGATTATTAGAGAATGGGGTTTTGAAACCATTATTTCCAATACTACTAAAAATCGGGCTGTTACATGGACGTAATCTTTTGTAGATTGATTTGATGAATGTTGAGCTACCTCGAGAATCTTCTCTTGGTTGTTGGACAGTATTTAAAGACTAGCTTTGATACCAATTATTATCTTAATTAATCAATTTGAAATTATCAAGAGGGGGTGAATTGACTTTTAAAAATTTGTGGAAGCTTGAAAGAAAAGATAGAATAATTGAACACAATGATTTAGAATGGTTTGGCCATAATTGCCTACTCCACCACCTTAGCTTTCCACTACTAAGAATTTTTCCAAATTCACTACTTTGATTAACCTTTAGGACAATGTTTAACCTTAAAACTCCTTTAATGTTTCTATCCAGACCTTAAGATATAACCCTCTTAAAGAGGAAAACAAATAAGCAAACTAAGAAATAATGCTTACAAGATTGGATTGTTTCCCAACTAAGCACAAATGAAACAATAAAACACTTGAGCTAAATGAACAACAATGAAAGCTAACAAGTGTTTACAAGAAAAGTATGAAAATTTAAGCACAAAGTGTAACATCCCGAAATAGGGCCTAATTAGAATAGTGGTTTCGTGACCACAAATCTGAGATAGAAATAATTATTTTATTATTATTATGATGTTTATGATGTGATTGCATGATGGTGTGAATATTTCGTGAAGAAATTCTATGCATAAAGTGCTTAATTTGAAATTAGGGACTAAATCGAATAAGTTGCAAAATTTGCATTCTAGAAGTTTTTAGTATGAAATTGCTTTGGAATATTAATTAGGAGGTTTTGGATAGCAATTTAACCAATTTCTAAGTTTATGGAGAAAAATTGGACATGGGTGGAATTTTTGAAAGTTTAGTAAGGAAGGGCATTTTGGTCATTTGGTTATTAACATGATTAAAAAGGGAAAAAGATGACAAAATTGCTATCATCTTCTTCATTAGCACGAAATTTCAAGGGTTCTCCAGAGCTAGGGTTTGTTTCAAGCTTCCAAGCTCCATAGTAAGTGATTCCAAGCCCCGTTTTTAATGTTCTTTACGTTTTCGGAGTCCCGATAGCTCGATGAAGCTTATGCAAGCAATAATTTAAGTTAGGGTTCATATTTGGAAAAATACCCATAGGTGAAAAGTGTTTATTTTGATGTTTTGTAATAGAATATGAGGTTTTAGATTATGTTAGACAACTTGTGCTACTCGGTTTTAGGTAAAAACGAGTAAAAGGGCTTAATAGGTAAAAATACCTATTATACATAAGTGTATGTTATAGTAGGAATTTGAAGATGTTGTTGGTAAATAAATGATCAGTAATTTCATATGGAATTAAAGCTTATTATGTCTATTTTCATATGAAATAAGAAAAATATGTAAAGGTATTGTATTTTATGAGATATCTAAGTTTTAGTGAAATAGGGCCAGAGCAATTTCTAGATCCCCTGTTCCAAATTTGGAAATTCACCATAAATTGTAAAAAAAATAATTATGTGGTGCACTTTATATGTTAAGAATTATTATTGAGTCTAGTTTTAATAGAAATAAACAGCATAGTCATATGAATTTTTTACAGGGAGAAAAGTGGTTCGTAGTAAGTAGAGGTCAGTGCAGTCGAGTTCTGAAACAGGGGTAACTTTAACTAATAAACTGTACTAATTGGCCCAGCTAAAAATTCTATAAAAAAAATTAGTAGATGGATATATGAATCTAGTTGCAGTGAAAATTTACAGATCTTAATTTTGAGTTTCGAAACTCTAGATATGAATTTTTAAGCGACTATGATGCAGAATGGCAGCAAATTTCGTGAGGCTTAAATAAACGATATAATGTTGCTTAAGTGATATATTAAGTTTAGCAGCGCCTCGTGCTCGATTCTGGCGACGGTCTAGAGTAAGGGGTGTTACATTTATTGGTATCAGAGCAGGTTTAGTTGGTTCTCAGAATAGTTAGCACGAGTAAGAGTCTAGCTATACATGCCATACTTATATTTTGATAGTGTGACGACTCCTGACAATTTTTAAATATTTTGTTTTATAGTAATGGATCTCGAACGAGCTGGTGATGATGATATGGAAAGTAATGCGCCTACTTCCACGAAAGGGGCAGTGCCATCTGAGAATAGGCCAGTAACAGTTGATCAGGGAGGAGTGACTCGAGAAGCTCTCTTCCAAGCTTTGAATGATTGGTTTGCCGAGTTCATTCGTACGAATCCGGCAGTTAGACCTCCACCCCCTCATGATTTTTAGGCTACCCATGTAGCTCAAGCTTCCCCAGTCACAGGTACAGTGATAAGAGAAAAGCCACCAGTTGATAAAATCAAGAAGTATGGGGCAGAAGAGTTTCGAGCAACAAAAGACGATGACGCAGAAAGAGCAGAATTTTGGCTAGAAAATACTATCAGAGTCTTTGACGAATTATCTTGTACACCTGAGGAATGTATGAAATGTGTAGTATCACTTCTTAGAGACTCAGCCTACCACTGATGGAAGACACTTGTATCAATTGTACCAAAAGAGAGGGTCACTTGGGATTTCTTTCAGGAAGAATTTCGTAAAAAGAATATCAGTCAGAGGTTTATTGATCAGAAGAGAAAGGAGTTTCTGGAGTTGAAACAAGGTAATATGACAGTGACCGATTATGAGCGTGAATTTGTCAGGCTTAGTAAATATGCTCGAGAATGTGTGTCCACAGAGGCTATCATGTGTAAAAGGTTTGAGGATGGGTTAAATGATGATATCCGACTATCAGTGGGTGTCCTAGAAATAAAAGAGTTTGTTATTCTAGTTGAGAGAGCCTGTAAAGCGGAGGAGCTATTAAAAAGAAAAGGCAAAGTTGAAACTGAGACGTGAGATACGAAGAAAAGATAGATGAGCAGGTCATTTCAAGCTACATCTAAGAGACCCAAAGAGTTTCCTACCAGATCTAGCTTTTCGGCAGGGCATTCTAGTTAGAATAGAGGTAGCAGATTTAAGGATCCAAAGGCTCAGACCACCTCAACTGCAAGTGTGGATAATGCTAGACCGGGTAGATCAAGGTGTCCACGGTGTGGTAGACTTCATTATGGTCCTTGTCGAGCAGGCGAAAATGTTTGTTATAAATGTGGTGCTCCAGATCATTTTGTGCGAGAATGTCCAGAGGTGGCTAACCGAGAGGTAACACAGAGTGCTAGATCCGGAAATGCTCCTATTAGAGGCAGATCACCGAGGCAACCGGGAGTAGGAGCAAGTAACAGAGGTACCTCTAGAGATTCGACTGTGAGACCAGATGTTAGAGCCCCTGCAAGGACTTATGCTATTCGTGCTCGCGAAGAGGCATCCTCCCCCGATGTGATTACGGGTGCATTTTCTCTACATGATATTAATGTCATTGCTTTGATTGATCCAGGTTCGACCCATTCCTATGTTTATATGAAATTGATGCCTAATATGAGTATGCCTATAGAATCCATAGAATTTGTGATTAAAGTATCGAATCCACTAGGCAAGTGTGTATTGGTAAATAAGGTATGTAGAAATTGCCACTTAATGATTAGAGGTCACTGTTTTCCGGCTGATCTCATGTTATTGCCATTTGATGAGTTTGATGTTATTTTGGGCATGGATTGGTTGACTGCACATGATGTTGTAGTGAATTGTGGAAGGAAATTCGTTGAGATGAAATGTGAAAATGGTGAAATCTTTCGGGTTAATTCAGATGAGTCAGATAGTTCATTTGCCATAATTTCTGTTATGACAGCTCAAAAATATTTGAGAAAGGGGTATGAGGCTTATCTTGCTTTTGTATTGAATACTAAAGATTCAGAATTGAAAGTTGAATCAGTGCCCGTAGTGTGCGAGTATCCAGATGTATTTCTAGAAGAATTACCAAGTTTGCCTCCTGTTAGAGAAGTTGAGTTTGGTATTGAGTTAATTCCAGGTACCACACCTATTTCTATTACTCCTTATAGAATGGCCCCGTCGGAATTGAAAGAATTGAAAGCTCAGCTGCAGGAATTAACTGATAAAGGATTTGTAAGACTCAGTAGTTTGCCATGGGGTACACCAGTGCTATTTGTGAAAAAGAAAGATGGTTTAATGAGATTGTGCATAGCTTATCGGCAACTTAACAAGGTAACTATAAAGAACAAATATCCATTGCCTAGAATTGATGATTTGTTTGATCAGTTGAAAGGAGCCACTGTGTTTTCTAAGATAGATTTGAGATCCGGATATTATCATATGCGAGTTAAGGAGTCAGATGTTCTGAAGACTGCATTCTGAACTAGGTATGGTCATTATGAGTTTCTTGTGATGCCGTTTGGCTTAACTAATGCTCCTTCCGTTTTTATGGACTTAATGAACCGAATATTTAGGCCGTATTTGGACGAGTTTGTAATTGTGTTCATTAATGACATCTTGATTTATTCTCATGATGAGACTGAACATGCAGAGCATTTGAGAACAGTTTTACAGATTCTGAGAGATAATCAGTTATATGCTAAGTTCAGTAAAAGTGAGTTTTGGCTTCGAAAAGTTGGATTCCTTGGACATATTATTTCAGGTGAAGGTATTAGAGTTGATCCAAGCAAAATTTCAGCCATTGTCGATTGGAAGCCTCCTAGGAATGTTTCAGAAGTCAGAAGCTTTCTTGGATTAGCTAGTTATTATAGATGATTTGTGGAGGGATTCTCTATGATAGCCACCCTGTTGACGAGATTGCTACGGAAGGATGTTAAGTTTGAATGGACTGAGAAGTGCCAGCAGAGTTTTGATAAGTTAAAGGCATTGTTGACTAAAGCTCCCATCTTAAGACAGCCAGAACTGGGTAAAGAATTCGTTATTTACAATGATGCGTCTTTGAATGGGCTCGGTTACGTACTCATGTAGGAAGGAAAGGTGATTGCTTATGCCTCTAGACAATTGAAGCCATATGAGAAAAATTATCTGACACATGATTTAGAGCTAGCTGCTATTGTATTTGCATTGAAAATTTGGAGACATTATTTGTATGGTGAAAGGTGCCGGATATTCACCGATCATAAAAGCTTGAAATACTTGATGACTCAAAAAGATTTGAATTTGAGGCAAAGAAGATGGTTGGAATTGCTTAAAGACTATGAGTTAGTGATTGATTATCACCCAGGTAAGGCCAATGTAGTTGCTAATGCTTCAAGTAGAAAATTTTTATTTGTATTGCAAACTTTGAATACCAATTTGGCCACTATTTTAGCTGAATTGAGAGCTAAACCGGTATTTCTTGAAGAAATTTGTGAAGCTCAAAAAGACGATAGTGAGTTGCAGGCTAAAAGGGTTCAATGTGAGTCAGGCATAGAATCAGATTTCCGGATTGGTTTTGATGGTTGTTTGATGTTTAGAGATAGAATATGTGTACCAAAGAATGATGAACTTATTCGAAAGATTTTACAAGAAGCACATAGCAGTTCATTGTCTTTGCATCCAGGTAGTACAAAGATGTATAATGATTTGAAGAAATTGTACTGGTGGGTAGGAATGAAAAGAGATATTTCAAAGATTATTTGAAAGTAGCTTCAGACAGGCAGAAGTCATATGCATATTTAAAAAGAAAAGAGATTGAGTATCAGGTTGGCGACAAGGTATTTTTGAAAGTATCCCCGTGGAAGAAAGTTCTCAGATTTGGCAGGAAAGGCAAGTTAAGTCCTCGTTTTATTGGACCATTTGAAGTAATTGAGAGAGTTGGACCATTAGCATACCGATTAGCTTTTCTGACTGAATTAGAGAAGATTCATGATTTGTTCCATGTGTCAATGTTACGACGCTATCGGTCAGATCCGTCACATGTGATTTCTCCGACAGAGGTTGAGATTCAGTCAGATATGACTTATGGTGAGGAACCGGTAAAGATTTTAGCTCGAGAGGTAAAGCAATTAAGGAATAAAAGTATTGCTCTTGTGAAAGTTTTATGGAATAGACATAGGGTGGATGAGGCTACATGGGAACCCGAAGAGGCCAGTCAAAAATAGTACCCAAATCTCTTCACAGGTAAGATTTTTGGGGACGAAAATCCTTAAAGAGAGGGAGAAATGTAACATCCCGAAATAGGGCCTAATCGGAATAGTGGTTTCGTGACCACAAATCCGAGATAGAAATAATTATTTTATTATTATTATGATGTTTATGATGTGATTGCATGATGGTGTGAATATTTCGTGAAGAAATTCTATGCATAAAGTGCTTAATTTGAAATTAGGGACTAAATCGAATAAGTTGCAAAATTTGCATTCTAGAAGTTTTTAGTATGAAATTGCTTTGGAATATTAATTAGGAGGTTTTAAATAGAATTTGACCAATTTCTAAGTTTATGGACAAAAATTGGACATGGGTGGAATTTTTGAAAGTTTAGTAAGGAAGGGCATTTTGGTCATTTGGTTATTAACATGATTAAAAAGGGAAAAAGATGACAAAATTGCTATCATCTTCTTCATTAGCACGAAATTTCAAGGGTTCTCCATAGCTAGAGTTTATTTCAAGCTTCCAAGCTCCATAGTAAGTGATTCCAAGCCCCGTTTTTAATGTTCTTTATGTTTTCGGAGTCCCGGTAGCTCGATAAAGCTTATGCTAGCAATAATTTAAGTTAGGGTTCATATTTGGAAAAATACCCATAGGTGAAAAGTGTTTATTTTGATGTTTTGTAATAGAATATGAGGTTTTAGATTATGTTAGACAACTTGTGCTACTCGGTTTTAGGTAAAAACGAGTAAAAGGGCTTAATAGGTAAAAATACCTATTATACATAAGTGTATGTTATAGTAGGAATTTGATGATGTTGTTGGTAAATAAATGATCAGCATGTCTTAAAATACAAGAATTTGTGATAAATTTTGATTTTCGAGCCTTGAGGCAAAAGTGTAAATATGCAAAAGTTTAGGGGAAAAAATGTAATTTTGCCAAAGTTTGAGTAAAGGACTGTTTTGATAAATTTGAATATTAAATAAGTTAAATTTGCTATTATAGATCAAGAAGAACGAAATTCGGGAGTAGATCGGGGAAAGGAAAAAGTAAAGGACTAAATTGTAAAGTTTAGTCACATTTTGTATCGAGGTAAGTTTACAGTAAATAAATGCAATATTCCTTTATTTTACATTAATATTTTCAATTTCCAGCATTTATATATTCATTTTATGAAAATATTCAAAGTTGAATTAAAGACGATGTAACAGAGAAAAGCATTAGAAAGCCCCGATTGAACCTTAGGAATGTTAGGATACGAAATGTCATGACATTTGGGGTTGACAGGACAGGACAGGACAGGAATGAGCCATGTAAGTCCATATTAGATATATGGCTTTAGAGACAGGAATGAGCCATGTAAGCCCATATTAGATATATGGCATTGGAGACAGGAATAATTCATGTAAGTCTATGTCAAGGACATAGCATTGGCAGGATATTGTTAGACAGGAAAGACCCTAGTATCCTTAGTATTCCGAGTGGTTCAACGGGCCATTGTACAAGTTAAATTACAGTGAATTATCAGCAAAGGAAAGGTAGATTGTATTTATGAATAATGAAAGGTCAGGTAAGAAAGAAGGTAAGTGAATAAAGAAGAAGGTAGAAAATGAGATGTAAAGAAAGTTTATGATGCTAGGTGACATTATGCATAATTATCCTTTGTGATGAATGTTGTGATTTAATTGCTTGTAAACTTACTAAGCCTAATGCTTACTCTCTTTATTTCCTTCTTCTTATAGTTCTTTCCAAGCCACTCGGGGATCGAAGGAAACGTCGGAGATCCAATCACACTATCAAAGGAATCACTTTGGTATAGTTAGACGTTTCGTTTCGTGTATGGCATGTATAGGAACTTGACTTCTTTTGATATGATATGATCAATGAATGATGTGTAAATACTTGCTAGTGATTAGCTAATAGAATGGCTGATGATATACATGTTTAATAGTATGTATGATTGAGTAGTAACTATCACATGGAAATTAAGGAAAATGTGAAAGTAGCTTAAAAACAGATTCAAGTAGCAGAAATGACGTGACTTTGAAAAATTACTAAAAATGGTAGAAACATGATTTTATGGTGAATAATATATGAAATTAAATCTTATTATGTCTATTTTCATATGGAATAAGAAAAACAAGTAAAGGTATTGTATTTTATGAGATATTTGAGTTTTAGTGAAACAGGGCCAGAGCGATTTCTGGATCCCCTGTTCCAAATTTGGAAATTCACCATAAATTGTAAAAAAATAATTATGTGGTGTTATTTATATGTTAAGAATCCTTATTTAGTCTAGTTTTAATAGAAACAAATGGAATAGTCATATGAATTTTGTACAGGGAGAAAAGTGGTTCGAAGTATGTAGAGGTTAGTGCAGTCGAGTTCTGAAACAGGGGTAACTTTAACTAATAAACTGTACTAATTGGCCCAGATAAAAATTCTAGAAAAAAAATTAGTAGATGGATATATGAATCTAGTTTCAGTGAAAATTTACGGATCTTAATTTTGAGTTTCGAAACTCGAGATATGAATTTTTAAGCGACTATGACGCAGAATGGCAGCAAATTTCGAGAAGCTTAAATAAATGATATAAGGTTGCTTAAGTGATAGATTAAGTTTAGTAGCGCCTCGTGCTCGATTCTGGCGACGGCCTCGAGTAAGGGGTGTTACATAAAGGTTGTTTGATTGAAATTTGAGCTTGAATAATCTCTTTTGTTGTTGTAGAACCTTTAGAAGAAGGTCTTTATACTCCCAAATTGATTACCAACTGCTGTGGTTGTTGGAATATTGAATAGAGTTGTTCGGGATAAAAATATCGGTGCATTTATGTCCTACAACAATAGGAATCAATATTTTTTCTATAAGTATTGATACTATTAACATTTAATGCCTAATTTAGTGACCGTTGGAGCCATCAATATCGAATCCAAGGGAATTTTATTAATATCAAATAGAAGTTACCGATACCATATCAATACTTGATAAATACTTTGAAACTTAGAATGCCAATTTCATATCAATACCAAAAAAAGTATCGATAAAAGTGCACCATTATCGATACTTGAAAAATTTTATTGATACCAAGAAAAACGTATCAATAAAAAAAAGGTATCGATACCATATTGATATTTGATAAATACTTTGAAAAAAAATGCCATTTTCGTATCCACACCGAAAAAGGTATCGATAATAGTGTATATTTATTGATTCTCAACAAAATTTATCAATACTTGACAAAAAATATCGATACCAAATCGATACTTGACAAAAAGTATCGATACCGAATCGATATTTTTGGCCTGACGCATTTTTAACTTGTTTGAAAAATGTTTGAAAGTTTGTTGAACTAACTTGGTCTTAAAATATTTTCTAAATATAAGTTCAACAATTTTTCTTTTTAGATATCATTTAAAATAGATTTTTTTTACCAAGTTTTGTTTAAAATATTTTTATTCAAAAACATCAGATTTGTTATATCAAAATAATTTGTTAAATAAAGTTTAGTTGAATACTAATATTTGATAATAAATAAACTTAAGAATAAATATCTAATAGTTAGAATTTACTGTATGAAAGGTTAGTGAGATTGGATGGCAAAGATCATGCCTATTTACTAACCATGAATTGGTCATGGGTTATTAGCATTTTGGTCCTTTGTGCAATGGTCATATAAATGCTTGCTTAAATCGTTAATGAAATTCCACTAGTTTTGTAACACCCCTAACCCGTATCCATCGCCGAAATGAGGTTAAGGAGCATACCAGAATTTATAGATCAAACTTAGACATTTTATGTCACTTTATATTCAAATCAGCTATAAATCATAAAATTAATCCTATCATCCCTTGTATGAGCCCTTGAGGCTCAATACATACATTAGAAATGAGTAGGGACTTAATCGGGAACTCAGAGATTTTTTTGCAAATTCCAAAATTTTTCATATGTGTAGGGGACATACGCTCATGTGGTCAGGCTGTTGGATCAATTCTAAACACTTTATTTTGAAATTTTAAGATGCAGAGGACACATGACTAGAGTACACACCCATATGCTAGGCCGTGTGTCACACACATGGTTGAGACACATGCCTGTGTGGACAGAATAAGGATATTTCCAAGCCTTATTCCTTACCCAAATTTGTCTTCCACCTACATTTACACTTAAACACATTTCCGAACCATATCAAGGTACATAAACACAATAAAATCATGTCTTAAACATGTTGTATTTCCACTTTCAACTAATATGCTTTTAGGCACCTTAAGTGACTACAATTTTATATCCACTTATTCTTGTAAATAAATATGCGAACTTACTTAACTTATCAATTTCACTTATATGCATACTTTACCTAGTATGCTTAAATTAACAATATACCAACATGATATCTATTAACCAACCATTTAAGCATATACCAAAATGTTATAGCTTCATTTATACATATTAGAATATATTCATCATAAGCCATTCTAATGGCTAGTTGTAACCAAAACGTTTACATTCCAAAATTGGCTAATCATCCTATACACGCCATTATAACCGTAATTGATTTACCATATATACCGAAATAGGCTGATGGATAGTGTGTGTAATAGCCCGATTTAGGGCCAAGTCAGAACAGTGATTTCGGGGCCACGAATTTGATGTAGAAAAATTTATTGTGATAAATTTTTAAGATCTATAGTATGATTGAATGCATGTGTGAAAGTTTCGTTAAGAAATTTTATCGATAGAGGGTCCAATTTGACTAGTAGGACTAAATTGCAAAATGTGCAAAATATGTGTTCTAGAAGTTTTTGGTGTTTAATTGAAATGGATTTGAAAATTAGAGGTCCTTATTTAGTAATTAGAGCATTATATATCATGATGGAAAAAATGGACATGGAACGGTAAAATTTCAAAGAAAGGCAAAAATGGCATTTTGGTCCTTTGGTAATTAAATGAATTAAAAAGCCAAAATAAAGCTAAATTCTTGTCCATCTTCTTCTCCCATCACCAAATATCACTAAGGAAGACATGGCTAGGGTTTTTCAAGCTTTCAAGGAACGGTAAAATTTCAAAGAAAGGCAAAAATGGCATTTTGGTCCTTTGGTAATTAAATGAATTAAAAAGCCAAAATAAAGCTAAATTCTTGTCCATCTTCTTCTCTCATCACCAAATATCACTAAGGAAGACATGGCTAGGTTTTTCAAGCTTTCAAGCTCGATTGTAATTCCATTTTAGCCCCATTTTTAATGTTCTTTACATTTTTGAAGTCCTCGTAACCCGATTTACCTATTTCTACCCAAATTTTGAAGTAGGGTTCATGTTTAAAAATTTACCCATGTATGAAATGCATGTATTTTGATGTCTGATGGAAGAATATGAAGGTTTGATGTGTGTTTAACAATTTTTACTAAGTGATTTTTGATGAAATTGAATAAAAGGACTTATTTGTGAAAATTTATAAAATGGTAGTAGAAATGTGAGAAAAAAGAAAAATGTGGGATGTTATAAGCATGAAAGAAGTTCGACTGGGCTTAGGTAACAAAGAAATTGAGTACATTTCATTTTACGAGCTTAGGGACTAAAGTGTAAATATGTTAAAGTTTAGGGGCAAAAGTGTAATTTTTCCATAGTGTAATTTTTTGGACTAAATTGAACAATGTTATTATTAAATAAGTTAAATTTGTTATTATAGATCAAGAAAAACAAGGTTTGGAATCAGGACGAGGGAAAAACGAGTAATGGACGGTTAGTTCCTTTTTACCATTTTTATGCCAAGGTAAGTTCGTATGTTAATAAACATTGTCGAATTGTTTTAATTATGCATTATTGTCATGTATTTGATTGAATTTTGAAATTTAAATTAAATGTTTGAAATGAGTAAAAACAAAGGATCGATCACGATCGTTTCCTAGTGAAATATGAATTGACGGTAAAAGACCATGGTTGGACCATGACAATATGAGATATGTGATTTTCGTGTAAGACCATATCTAGGATATGACATCGGTGAGATATGTGATTTCCGTGTAAGACCATAATTAGGCTATGGCATCGAAATGTAATTACATGTAAGACCATATCCGAGACATGGCATTGTACTATGCATATGTGATCCAAGTGCTAGTCTTGTATGTCCTACCAGTGGCTAAGTACTCTGGCATGCGTTGGGATACCTATCAGCTTGTGTGAGTGGCACTGGGTAGCTACGTCTCGACCGTCAGCTTGTGTGAGCAGACCCGTGACTATTTCGAAAATGAGCATGTATGTGAAATGAGATATGCAGTAGCTTTGGCTACGTATGATTTCGGGTGCTGGTCTTGCACGTCCTTCCAGTGGCTGGGTACTCCAACATTTGCTACAGATACCTGCCAGCTTGTGTGAGCAGTATTGTGTAGCTACGTCTCGACCTTCAACTTGTGTGAGTAGACCTGTGGATAACTTAAAACGAACCTATATGCGTTATGAGATATGTGGTAGCTTAGCTACATATGTGGCACTTATGTGCAAGATTTAGAATGATCCAACGGGCAAAGTCAAGACACGAATGCAAGTGAAACTGAATTAAGTAAAATAAGTACGTATCAAATTTACGTGAGGATCGAAGGAAAGTGAACTGGTGAGCTTATAGTAGAATATGTATATGAAACAACAATGATTCGTTATGAGTATGTTTTATGCCATAATGTGTTTATTTGGCTTATTGAGCTGTGATTTAAAGGATATATGAGATGTGAGTCATATAGGTTTCAATTTTATGTAAGTAGGGCACATTGTGTGCAAAGTACTATTATTTGATGATATTTTACATGATTTATATTGGCTAAAGTAAATGCGATAGATATTGGATTGAATATATTGGGTTGAGTGAGGTTATATTGATATTTGATTATGTATGTATAAATGCCGACCAATTGATACAAAAGTATTTGATCCATATGAACATAGAAATGAATAATCTTATGAAACTTTAGTTAAATTATGAGTTTAGATTCATGGTATAAAGGTGAAATTAAATGAGTTTACATCATAGTAATGAAAACGCTTAATAAGTATTTGTTCGATAAGTTTTGTTTATTTCATATGAACTTACTAAGCTTTATAGCTTACTTTGTGTTATTTTCCCTATGTTTATAGGATTTCAAAGACTCGAGTTGGAAGCTATTGGAGATCTTATCACACTATCCAACTATCATATCGGTACTAAAAGACTTGTGAATTTGGTTATATGGCATGTATAGGCTAGTTGGTTAGGAAGTGTATAAGTCTCTTTTGGTTATTAAAGCCTAAAGGAGTTTGATAGGACTTGCCAAGTGCTTTGGATCATTTTAGTAATGTGTTGACCTTGAAATGGCTTGTAAAGATTGGTATATTTGGCCAGTTAAGTTGGCTAACCTTGGTTATATATTTATGAGCATGTGATGACGCCTTTCTTGCATGTATAAGTTTGCATGGTTTGAGTGGATAAGTATGTGATGTTTCTGTATGATAGATGTAGCATGTGAATGGTGTGTTGATGTCTTGGTTGTGGAATGTTTGATGGCATAATTATGTCAAGATATGTGTTGTTGAATCGATGCAAGTGTGATTGTGTTTCAGGGTGGCAAATTGCTTAGAAAATAGCTTTAAAGTTGTCCACACGGGTAGACACACAGGCGTGTGTCTAGGCCATGTGTGACACACGGTCAGCCCCTTGGGCGTGTGTCCCTTGCACCTTAATTTTGAGAAAACAGAATGCCAAGTATGGAGCGCATGAGCAGAGACACGGGCATGTGTCTCAGCCGTGTGGACGGCATGGCCTTGGACATAGGCGTGTGCCAAGGGCGTGTGAAGCCTGCACCAATTTTGCAAGAATTTAATTTGTCAAACGGCCTAACACACGGGCATGTGGCTTGGTCGTGTGGTTTCATTGAATGATGACGTCATAAATAGAGAGTTACACGGGGTATGGACATGGGCGTGTGTGACCACACGGCCTACCCACACCGGCGTGTCCCAAGTCACACGGGCGTGTGACCCCTATTTTAGGAAAAAAATTTCTAAGTATTGACAAACTTTGCAAAGTTCTCGGTTTAGTCCCAAACCACTCGCAAAGTAATGTTTGGGCCTCGTAGGCCTGTTGTAACACCCCAAACTCGACCCAGACGTTACGGCCAAGTCTGGTGTGTCACATTGAAGTGTTTTTCAAAAACTATGTTTTCATTGAAAACCCTTTTTAATGTTTAGAACCTTTCACCGTTAAACTTGTATAAAGCCTATTTATTTTCTTTTTCCAAAACGTTCCTTTTTCAAACATTGTTAACAACGTTGTAAAAAATCTCAAGGAAAAATTGTGGAAGCTTGTAAACCCTTGTAGTTGCGGAAACATGTTATTTTAAAAATAGATTAAGTATCGAAAAATCGGACCTTCTTTGTTATGGGTTAAAGTGAATGTATACTACGCACCAGGTAGGATTCAAGAGAAGAGGACGTGAGTCATTTAGACTGCTTATGTACCAAGCTCTTCCTAGATCCAATCCTAGACATGCATACATCTATTGCCACACTTTAAGCTTATGACTTGTCCACGAACAACAAATTAAGTTTAAGTCTATTTAAAATATTTATTTATGAAAACGTTTACGTTGCGGAAGCTTTGCTCTGTTATCGTGATATTTTGAAAACAAGTAACTTTTATAAAAACACGCCTTAGAGCTAACTGATTTCAAAACGATTTAAACAATATCCTACTTAAGCTAAAAGCTATTTAAATAATTAAAAACCCAAAATAAAAAAATAATAAAAGCGGCCTTGTTACAAACCCAAATTGAAAATAAAGCGGTTGAGATGAGTAATAAAATAAATAAATAATAATTTATTTAAACCAGAAAATGCAGTCTTCGTGGTCATTTTGAATCCTTCCCAGCTCCAAGTCCACAAACTAGGGCTCACCTGCAAGGATGGAAGAGAAATGGGTGAGTTTGGAAAACTCAGTGTGTGCAGAAAGTCCATCCAAAGCCCAAGTCAGCTCAAGCCCACTGGGCCTAAGCCCTATCTAGTCTCAGTGTCAACTGGGCTGAAGCCCTATTCAGTAACAGTAATCTGGGCCGAAGCCCTATCCAGCTAACAGTACGGCCCATAGGCCCAATATAGAAACAGAACAAATAATAAGCATGAATGCAAGCCCAAAACATGTGAGAAAGCTACTCAACCCACCCAACCGCTACTTTCCACCCGTACCAGCCAAACTCTCCATGTGGGGAAAACTACTCAACCCACCCAACCGCTACTCTCCACAGTGGCAGCATAGCTGCATAATCAGATAGTGTGGCAGCATAGCCGCGTTTAATTTTAAACCTTACCTGCTAAAGTCCCTGCTGCTTTTAAAAAAATAAAACTAAAGTTTGCCTGAGCCTGGACTCGAACCCGCGTCCCCTGGGAGTGCCTAACGCGCTGCTGCCACTGTGCCACAGGCGCTCTTGTGGCATAATCCGGACGCAGCTTCTCTTAAACCTTATTTCATCATAACTTGCTTATTTAAAAAAAAAAAAACACAAAGCCTCTTGCGCGGTCGTGCCTAGAACCCCAGCCCTCTTCCAGCTGTACAGCGCGCCTTACCACTGGGCCAAACGTTTCCTTGTGCCCAGTTTTTGCCCAATTAACTTATAAGGTCTTAAGCCTAGATTTCCTTAAGAATGCAAAAATTAAGAATTTTTGTTAGAGTCTTGGATCGAACCCAAGACTTTTCCTGCGCTATAAATCATTCAAAATGTATTTAAACACTAAATTTAAACACCAAAATAATAATAATAATAATAATAATAATATATATTTTTATCTAATAATAAAAATTATAATTTTCATAAAAATTTAAAACATCAGTAATAATAACAGTAATATTTTATCAATAACAATAATTAATAATATTTTTTTAACAAGTATTTAGAACTTCTAAATTTATTCAGGTTTTCTTTTATCCGAACCCAGACTCAAGCCCAATACTTCTAGGCCCAAATTCAGGGTGTTACAACTGTAATAGGGACGTTATGAGTATGTATGACAAGTTTTAAATTTGGATGTAAATTTATAGCCTAATTTTGTACGTTTTCTTGTGTTTAAGTCCGATAATGCCTCGTATCCTATTCCGACGCGAATAAGGGTAAGGGGTGTTACAGTGTGAGTGATCTCTGTCGAGCTTCCAATCCAATGAGCTTTTGAATTACTATAGAACAATGGAAAATAAAATGGAGTAAGCATATAATGCTTAGTAAGTTAGTATAACATGGTAAACAACTTACCATATATGTATGTTCAAAATAAACATGCAAAGCACTATCAATCAATTTGGTCACAAGCCCTAAACACATATCCTCATCATGTTAGCCAAGTAAACATGTATAACAGCCCTTAATCATGAATGAACACAGTCATCAAGCGTGATCCACATTCATGTAACCACCAATTTATGCATCATTAAATGAGGTAATGTCATTTCCATTTATTTCATCTATATACGAGTGATAGTTCATTTCTAATTCATACTATCTCATATAACCGTCAAGAAATATGCATGGGCTTAATAACAATCAAATTTCCAAATACATATATTTTGCACATTATGAATTCAAATAACATATACAAATCATACTCATGTATTTCACGTACATTTCCATAACATTTCATCTCAAGTTTGTATTATTTCATGTTAGGAATTTACTCATTAAATCAATTAAAATATCAATGGAAACCTGGGAAAATACACTTGAAGTGTCCAAATCTATAATCTTAGATGAACATATTCATCAAACAAGTTCCATGTTCATATATCACCATCTCATACTTCCATATATCATGTATCATTATTTTCATGTATTTTAGGCAAACACATATAATAATTCATTTTGTGTTCATATTTTCTCATGTAATAATTTTGCCTGTTGAATCATTGAAAACATCGATGGATATACAGTTAGTACACTCGAAGTGTACAAATCAGAAACCGTCAGTTCATATTTTGGGTACCCATAAGGGCACATAATCAGAGAGCACACTCTCGAGCCACATATCAGGATGCTCAGATTAGCCATGTAACCATGTAACAAGATACTTATCCGGGCTAATCAGGGAACTCATGAGAGTTTTACTCAAGAAGCTCATAGAGCTTATCAGATATCTCCAAAGAGATAATATCAGGGAGCACCGGATAAGGTAACATAGAGTTCAAGCGAGCTGTGTTAGGAAGCTCATTAGAGCCTAAATCAGGATGATCACGTAGAGTTGCGTTTGTGTCGCATTATATGCTTGATCACAACTGATCGAGTCATGTAACAGGACACTAACATAGAGCTACAGTAGTGCACAACACATGCTAAAACACTATCAATCAGGATGCTTGTAGGAACTATATAACAGAATGCTCGAGGGAGTTTTTATCAGGATTACTCGTCCGAGCTAAATCTCGTCCGCAACATATGCAGGACTATATTCATTATGAAAAACCACGTATCCATCGACTTTCATTTATTCAAATAGGATTTAACATTTTTTAGGCATTATCAGGCATGTGATTGTTTCATACATTTACAATATTTATATAATTCAAATAAACACATTCCACATTCATTTCAAGCATAAAAGTAACATTTTTATCATTTATCATTAATCAAGCATTATCAATTATCGGGCTTTATCGGATATGTTTTCAGTATCATATATATATATATATAATATTTATACAATTTACATACTCAACATTTAATTCAAACATATAAATATTCACAATTTAGTTACACGAACTTACCTCGACAAATGTTCGCGTATGTAAAATCTACTAATCTGACATTTTCCTCTTTTCCTTGTTGTAACTCCGAATTGGTCTATCTGGACCTATACGAGTAAATTTAGCATCAATTCATGTTCATTTCAATTCAATTCACATCTTTTACAAAATTACCATTTTACCTTTAACTTTTTAATTAATGACGACTTCGTCTCTAGGCTTGGAAAATGAAATTCATGCAATTTAATCTTTATCCCAAGCCTAAACATATTTTACATGTAAAAATTATAGCCCTTTCCATAATGTTTACACTTTTACAATTTAGTCCCTAAATCACATTTTCATCAAAATTCACTTTGTAAAAGTTGTTTATCTATCAACAACATTTCATTTTCTACCATAAATTTCAAAATTGTAGCATATTCATTCATGGTAAAACTTTAATACTTTGATAACTTTGCAAATTAACCCACAAAATAGATAGATTGAACTATTTCGATCTCAAAAATATAAAATTTACTAAAAACGGGACAAGAATTCATACCTATTTAAGCTTGATTAGTTTCCCTCTTCTCTCTTAGGGTTTCCATGTATTTTGGGGAAGAAGATGACATAAAATGATGATATTTTTTATTTAATTAATTTATCATCTTTTATTTTTCATCTTTCCAATTTCATCCTTTGTTTTTTCTAATTTTCCATGGATGAATCATCCAAAAATATCTACTAACTTTTCTTTAATGGTCTAATTACCATATAAGGACCTCTACTTAAAAGTTCTATAGCTATTTAATCCTTTTAGCTATTAGAACAGAAAACGGGCCTAAAACGGTGAAAAATAGACCAAAAAGCACGAACCACACGGGCCAAAAGATGCCACACGGTCGTGCTACACGGGCGTGCTTCACGAAGATCACACGGACAAAGCCCCGACAAGCACGGCCACTACACACGGGCGTGCTAAATCACACAGCCTCTATCGAACCCACACGGGCGTGGCACACGGGCGTGGTCTAGTCGTGGGAAAGACGAATTTCACTCAAATTGAGATGCTTAGGGGCTAAGAAAGAGTCCCCAAAAGTTCTCTATATAAAGATCCCATAAGGCAGTATTGAAGGGGGGCTCCTTCCACCTCTATACACATTCTATATTCTTTTCCTCTCACCTTTCTGCCACACCACAGGTAGAAGCAAGGGATTACTCGAAGGGAAAAGCCGATTGGTTCATCTCAGAAGCTGAAGTTCTGCATCAACATAGAGGATTTCCCTAAATTCCTTCAGGGGTTTTTGGTTTCTTTTATGATTTGTTATTTTATAACTTCTGAGATGTTTTCTTTTATCTTTATGAACTAAACACCTCAGATACTTGAGGGGGATGAAACCTAAGACAGATCTTGTTATTTTTTCTTAATTTTTATGAGAATTACTTGAATTGTTCTTAATTATGTGTTATTCATTCTTGATTTAATAGTCCTAGGTATTAATTCAAGAATTAGATGTGCTTAGAGCAGAGGAGCAAAAGTCCCTGTGATAAGAGTAGATCTACCATAATTAAGCGGAGTTGCATGCAACCCTAGACATAGGGCGACATAAATCTGCCGGATTAGGGTCAAACATAATATGGGGAACCATAGATCGAATTAATGCAACCTAGGGAGTTAATTAATAAGGGAATTTTAATTAACAACTTAGGCCTAGTTGCTCTTCACCTCGACGGAGGGTTTAGCATAAATTAGGGATCTCTACAGATCAAGTCAAGCAAATAACTTGTATAATTCAAGAAAATAATAACAAGTGAAGTCTAGGTGGATTCTCCCTTAAGTATTAATCATACCAATTAGCTTTCCCCAAAAAGTTTTCCTAATTTACTTTTTCTGTTTTTCTTAGTTTAGATTTTAGAAAGTAGTTTTAAACAAACCCTCATTTAATTTTTAGGTTAAATAATAGAAAGGAAGTGAGTAATAGTACTTTCGGTTCCCTTGGGTACGATACTCGATCTTATCACTAGACTATACTACTGTCGACAGGTGCGCTTGCCTTAAACGTCATGATATTAGTTAGTTTGGGTTTGATCGAGTTCTTTATAAATTTTATTACTTTATATCACGCGATATCAAGTTTTTAGCGCCGTTGCCGGGGACTTAAACTGAAATATTACGAAAGCTCGATTTCTATTACTTTAGCCATTATTATTTATAATATTTATATATTACTCTAGTTACTTTATTTTTTATTTTTATTTTAATTTTATTTTATTCTCTTTTCAGGTTTTTCTAGTTTATGACTAGAAACAACCCGACAGGACCACTACTTTTTGACGAAGATTTGGAAGCTACAGTCCGCATAAATCGTAGAGAGATCAGACGAAGTCTACATTATCTAGAACAAGAACTTGAGCAAGAGCCAGAACCTACTGAAGAGATGGCTGCAAATCAAAATATTCACCAACCCCCAGCACTACCCGCCAAACCAGAAGAAGCTCCGCGTATTATGTATGATTATGCTAAACCTAGTGTGATTGGTACTCAAACTAGTATTGTTAGACCTGCTATTGCTGCTAATAATTTTGAATTAAAACCTAGTACTATTCAGATGATTCAGCAATTTGTGCAGTTTGACGGTTTACAGGATGAAGATCCCAACTCACATCTAGCCAATTTTTTGGAACTGTGTGACACTTTTAAAATCAATGGCGTTACTGATGACGCCATTCGTCTAAGGCTATTTCCTTTTTCTTTAAGAAATAAGGCAAAACAGTGGTTAAACTCTTTACCACGAGGCTCAATTACTACATGGGACTAGATGTCCGAAAAATTTTTGCTTAAATATTTTCCTCCTACTAAAACTGCTAAATTACGAAACGATATGTTTTCTTTTGTGCAGATGGATTTAGAAACGCTCTATGATGCCTGGGAAAGGTACAAGGATCTTTTAAGAAGATGCCCTTATCACGGATTACCTTATAGTTACAGGTTCAAACTTTCTATAATGGGTTAAACCCATCAACTAGGCAAATGATCGATGCAGCCGCGGGTAGAACCATCAATAATAAAACACCTGACACAGCTTACGAATTTATTGAAGAGATGTCATTGAATAACTATCAATGGCAAGTCATGAGGACAAAGCTGACGAAAGCTACAGGAGTCTATAATCTTGATGCTGTTACTGTGCTTACTAAGTCTATAATCTTGATGCTATTACTATGCTTACTAACCAAGTAAAACTTTTAAATAAGAAATTTGACAATTTTGTTGGTTCTACGCAGGCACAACCAGTGATGCAATGTGATGCAGCTCTAGGAAATATGTTTAATTCAGACCATCTACACAACATGGAAGCCGAACAAGCCAATTATATGGGTAATAATTCTCGACCTCCAAATAATCCTATAGTAACACTTATAATGCAGGTTGGAGAAATCACCCAAATTTTTCATGGGGAGGACAAGGAAATCAAAGACAACAGCCTCCGGTATTCCAGCAACCACCACCACAATAGGAAAAGAAGCTGAATCTTGAAGATATGTTCACCAAATTCATGGCCGCTTCAGAAACTCGTTTCCAAAGCACTGAAACAGCATTAAAGAATCAACAGGCCTCGATTCAAGGACTCGAGAACCAAATTGGTCAACTTGCAAAATTAATCTCAGAAAGACCTCAGGGCGGGCTTCCAAGCAACACTGAACCAAATCCCAGAGAACATGTTAAAGCGACAACTCTAGGAGATGGTAAAGTGCTAGCAGAACCACAAAAGAAGCATGTTCACGAACCGCCGAAAGACAAAATAGAGGAATCTAAGGACGACCTCCTCCAACACTCAAGGAATACAAACCTCGCATCCCATACCCAGCAAGGTTAAAAAAGGACCAGACAAATGCCCAATTCGGTAAGTTTCTTGAACTCTTCAAACAATTATATATTAACTTACCCTTTGTTGAAGCAATTTCACAGATGCCGAAATACGCAAAATTCCTAAAAGAACTCTTGACAAATAAAAGGAAGTTAGAAGAATTAGCTACAGTAGAACTCAACGAGGAGTGTTCAACCATTCTCCAAAATAAACTGCCAACAAAGCCAAAAGATCCAGGGAGTTTTACTATTCCTTGTTTGATTGGTAGCTTAATTATTAATAAAGCAATGGCTGATTTAGGTGCAAGTATTAATCTCATGCCTTATAAAATGTTCAAGCAACTAGGTCTAAGGGAACCTAAACCCACTAGAATGAGCATTCAATTAGCCGATAGATCTATTAAGTATCCTAGGGCAATCATTGAAGATGTGCTAGTAAAATTCGATAAATTTATATTCCCTGTTGACTTTGTTGTGCTTGACATGGATGAAGACATTGACGTACCTTTGATTTTAGGACGCCCATTTTTAGCCACTGCTAGAGCTATTATTGATGTAGGAGATGGTAAATTAGTTCTTAGAGTTGGTGAAGAGGAAGTCATTTTTAAAATCCATGATGCCATGAAATTTTCTAAGGAACAAGATGATTCTTGTTATTTTGTTGATATGGTTGATCACTTTGTTCAAGATAATTTTCATGAAATCTCTATCACCGACACACTAGAACTGTGTCTTGTTCAGGAGGAGGGTAAAACCACCGTAGAAGTCGAGAAGGTAAGAAAAGAATTAGATTCTAGCGAAACTATCACTAGACATATAAGCTATGAGAATTTAAAGATGAATGATAAGCTAAGACAGAACCTTCCATTGAAGAGCCCCCTAAATTAGAATTAAAATAATTGCTAGAACACTTAGAATATGCCTTTTTAGGGGAGAACTCAACTTTGCCGGTCATTATTGCATCAAATTTAAGCTCTAAAGAAAAGGAAGAATTACTCCAGGTACTAAGAAAACATAGGCAGGCCATAGCTTGGAAAATTTTAGATATCAAGGGAATTAATCCATCTTTTTGTACTAACAAGATTTTGATGGAAGACAAATATAAACCAGCAGTGCAAGCCCAGAGACGATTAAATCCTAACATGAAGGAAGTCGTAAACGCCGAGGTAATTAAACTTCTTGATGCTGGTATCATTTATCCTATTTCTGATAGTTCTTGGGTAAGCCCTGTGCAGGTTGTTCCTAAGAAAGGTGGGCTAACTGTGGTAACCAATGACAAAGAAGAGCTCGTACCAACACGAACAATCACAGGATGGAGAGTATGCATCGATTACCAAAAGCTGAATGACGCCACTCAAAAAAATCATTTTCCTTTGCCCTTTATCGATCAAATGTTAGAAAGATTAGTCGGTCACATGTATTATTGCTTCCTAGATGGCCTCTCCGGTTACTTCCAAATTCCAATAGCTCCAGAAGATCAGGAAAAAACAACTTCACATGCCCATACGGTACATTTGCATATCGAAGAATGCCTTTTGGTTTATGTAACGCTCTGAACGCCCATACGGTACGTTTGCATATCGAAGAATGCCTTTTGGTTTATGTAACGCTCTTGCTACCTTTCAGCGATGCATGCTAGCTATATTTAACGAATTTGTGGAAGATATCATGGAGGTATTCATGGATGATTTCTCTATTTTCGGTAATTCTTTCCAACACTGTCTAAATAATTTAAAACTTGTTCTAATAAGATGTGAAGAGACAAATCTAGTGCTAAATTCGGAAAAATGTCATTTCATGGTCCAGGAAGGTATTGTACTAGGACATAAAATTTCTAATAAAGGAATAGAGGTAGACAAAGCAAAAATTGAAACCATTGAAAAACTACCCCCTCCTAGTTCAGTTAAGGCTATAAGAAGTTTTTTAGGACATGCCGGTTTTTATCGTAGATTCATTAAGGACTTTTCTAAAATAGCTAAGCCTTTAAGTAAATTGCTAGAGAAAGACATACCTTTCAACTTCGACCAAGAATGCTTAGAGTCCTTTAACACCCTTAAAGACAAGTTAGTCAACGCCCCAATTATGATTTCACCTGATTGGAATCTGCCTTTTGAACTAATGTGCGATGCAAGTGATTTTGCCGTAGGTGCAGTTTTAGGACAGCGAAGGGACAAGCACTTCCAACCGATCTACTATGCTAGCAGAACATTGACAGCTGCTCAAGCCAACTACACCACCACGGAGAAAGAATTACTAGCTGTTATCTTTGCTTTTGATAAATTCAGATCTTATTTAATCTTGTCAAAAGTGATCGTTTTCACTGATCATTCAGCTCTTCGTTATCTCTTAGCCAAACCTGACGCAAAACCTCGGTTAATAAGATAGATTTTACTTTTATAGGAATTCGACTTGGAAATTAAAGACAAGAAAGGAGCTAAAAATTTAGCAGCAGATCACCTTTCGAGACTAGAGAATACACAGCCAAGTACCTCGAGAAGATAAACGATATGTTCCCTGAGGAACAAATCCTAACTTTAGCAGGTATGACACTTCCTTGGTTTGCTAATTTTGCAAATTATTTAGCAGCCAACATAACCCCAAAAGGGCTAACCCATCAGCAAAAGAAACGATTCTTTGCTAATGTGAAAAACTACTTTTGGGAAGACTCTTTTCTTTTCTAAATTTGCGCAGATTAGGTTATATGAAAATGCGTTGATGACATAGAAGCGTATCAAATTTTGGAACACTGCCACTCAGGACCCATAGGAGGACATCACAGCGGAACCAGAACCGCTCATAAGGTACTCGAATCAGGTTTTTACTGGCCTACACTTTTCAGAGATGCCAACAGGTATGTGACCGCTTGTGATAAATGCCAACGAGCAGATAATATCTCCCAACTTAATGAAATGCCTCAGGACTATATACTTTCATGTGAAATATTTGATGTATGGGGTATAGATTTCATGGGACCATTCCCTAATTCATTTGGAAATAAGTACATACTAGTAGCAGTGGATTACATGTCAAAATGGGTAGAGGCTCAAGCTTTACCTACAAATGATGCTAGAATGGTAGTACGATTTTTGAAAAAAAAATTTTCTCGATTTGGAACACCTAGGATAATCATAAGTGATAGGGGCACACATTTTTGCAATACCCAATTTGAAAAGATCTTAAGAAGGTATGGAGTATACCACAGAACAGCTACCCCTTACCACCCAGAAACTAGCGGCCAAGTCGAAGTGACAAACAGAGAACTAAAGCGCATCCTAGAAAAAACAATAGAATCAAATAGGAAAGACTGGTCTAGAAAATTAGATGATGTATTATGGACCTATAGAACTGCTTTTAAAACACCCATAGGAACATCTCTATATAAACTCATTTATGGAAAAAACTGTCATTTACCATTTGAACTCAAACATAAAGCATTCTGGGCTATAAAATTTCTAAACTTTGATCTTAAAAGTGTAGGTGAAAAGAGGCTCATGCAGTTGAATGAACTAGATGAATGGCGCTACAACGCGTACGAAAACTCAAAACTGTATAAAGAAGCCATGAAGCGAAGTCATGAAAAAAGGCTGAAACAACCCAAGCAGTTCAAAACAGGTGATCTCGTCCTACTCTACAACTCAAGATTGAAACTATTCCCTGGAAAACTTAAATCAAGGTGGTCAGGTCCGTTCACCGTTCTCAACGTCTTTCCATACGGCACTATCAAGGTAACTCACCCCAACCACTGTACTTTCAAGGTAAATGGCCATAGGCTAAAACATTATAAAAGTGAGAATTTTACAGAAAACAAGGAGGAGCTTAGGCTCCACCCCGTTTCTTCTTGACATCTCTAGGAAGAGTCGAGCTTAGACTCTAAATAAGCGCTTCTCGGGAGGTAGCCCGAGCACTAATATAGTAACTTCCCTTTCTATTAAAATTTTTAGTGTTTTATTACATAAGCTAACATTTTTTCTGCAGAAAATATGGACCACACGGCCAGGTACACAGGCGTGCCTAAGGCCGTGCGCTTACCTAAAAAATAGAGACACGGTCGTATGGACAGACCGTGCACGAACAGAGCAACTTTTCCCCAAAACACAGGCTACCAATAAAACCCCATGGCCGTGCGACATGGCCGTGGCGACTCTTCGACATCCACACGGGCAAGCAAGGAACACACACGCCCGTGCTTTATGGCCGTGGCAACCCTGCACCTTCAACATGGGCAAACATAGAGACACACGCCCATGCCATAAGCCCGTGGAAGCTACTATCAATTTAGACACGCCCGTGCACTTTATTACACGCCCGTGCGTTTAACGAAGGACCAATCTCCACGGCCGTGCACTTTATTACACGCCCGTGCGTTTAACGAAGGACCAATCTCCACGGCCGTGCTCAAAATCGACACGGGCGTGCTCATTGAACGTGGCACACTAAAACCTCCAATTTTCAAAAAACACGGGCTAAACACGACTCACACGGGCATGCGATATGCCCGTGTGACCCAAAATATATAAATATGGGGCCATTTTTCACTTCCCCTTTCATCCAAAACCCTAAGATTTCACACTCAAAACCTCCCCAAGCCTCCACAAACACCACCACAGTCCTCTAAAAGCCACTATACTAGATTTTCTGACTCCCACGCCCGTGCATCAGTACCCACGACCGTGTAACACCAAATTTGGTTCCATTTTCTCATTTTTTCTCATTTATTTTACTTTTACTGCATTTCTTGCATATTTATTTATTTTATTAGTTGATTTATGCAATTATGGAACTAGGAAATTGAGAACAATCTAGAATAATATGGAATTGTGATTTTGTTAGCCATTTTGATTCCATATGCCAATTTTGTGCCATTTAAACCCATAGCTAGTTGCCACCTAATACCCATTGTAAATATGCCACTTAAACACACATTAGCATGCCATTTGCTATATAGTTCAGTATATATACACACATTCATGAAAAAAATTCTTATGCAAATTCTTAAAATGATTAGATTTTACTACCAAGGTTAATTCCCACTCATGTTAAGGAACATTTTTATTTTATTCAGTCCTTTTTTTTAAATATTTGCATTTCCAATTTTAAATTAATTTTCTTTCTTTTCTAATTTTTTTTAGATCCCATGTCATCTTCCCGAGCCAAGAAAACTGTCGTCCCCGCCTCTAAAAAACGAAAGGGCCAGGAAGTTCTTCGACTAGGCCCACTTTCGAGATACGTCACCCTTTTCTTACATTCTTACAAGACTCCCAGGAGGAGCGCTACCAGTTGCTACGCGTTCGCAATATCACGATGGGCCGATGCATTGACTGGAGGGCCCTCGAACAAGTATGCCTGGTAGACGATGTCTGAGCCTTGCTCGCCACCGACCCTTGGGACCAGTTCTTTCAAATCGTGGAGCCCACATATCTTGAACTCACTCTCGAGTTCTGTGCTACATTCCACCTCCAGACGGTGATGACCCGGTTCGATGATCCAAAGATGGTCCAGTTTCATTTGGGAGGGCTCGTACAACAACTCAGTGTTCCAGAATTCAGTGTGGCACTCGGGATTTACATCGAGCAGTTTATGGCAGAGGAGAGCTTTCCCACTCTTTCCAGGCGCATCCATATCCAACCCCTTGATTGCTGGAAAGAGATTGCCCCAGGAAGACAGATATACAACCCCAGCGTCAGCAAGGCCTCCGCTCTTCCTCCCTCTCTCAGGTATATCCACACACTCCTCGCTCATACTATTACAGGTCGCCGAGAGAGCACAGGCGTCGTCAACACGCATGACGTCTACTTCTTATGGTGCATAGCGAATGGCTGCCCTATTGACCTCGCATATTTTATCGCGCTCACCATGCAACATCAGACGGAGAGACACCGCAAGGGAGTCATATCCATAGGCCCATACATCACATGACTAGGCCGTTACTTCGGCCTATTCAACACTACAGCCCAGACCTCCTCCTATACCTTACTTGGCCAGATGTCCTCCCAAGGCATCCAGAGCATGCTTTCTATGAGGATGGTCGAATGACGTCTAGGTGGTGACCACTATCACTTCCGCCTTGTCCAAGAAGGCGAGGACCAAGAGGATCAAGAGGACATTCTTGATGATGTCCCACCGCCACCACCAGCAGAGGATGCACCCGCCGAGCCATCACGCCCCAGACGACCAACCCAGACAGCAGCCCCATACGCTGACATACATGAGCGCCTAGACCGATTTGAGCAACAATGCTTCCAGCGCTTCGATTATATTGATGCACTTTAGCACAGATATGTCAGCACCTGAGCATTGCCCCACCGCCACGGGACCCATCAGAGGATTAGATCCTCTTTTATCTTTTATTTTTGTTTTATTTTATTTTTATTTTTATCATTTATCATTTATTTTTATTTTTTTCTCTAACTAGTAAACACTGATCTTAATTTTAACCTTTTTCCTTTAACTTTCTTTTCCTTTTCTTTTTCAATTTAATTGCTTTTATTTTAGCTTTTACCTAATTTAAATATTAGTATTTTTCGTATTTTTTTTTCATAACAGCTACCTCTTAACAAAGTAATCCCTCTTCATCTTAACCTCCCACGACTAATAAATCCCTTCGCAGTTTCAAAGGAGCTCTACAACTCAAATCTCTACAAAAAAGGGAATACCGCGCCGCAACTCCCATCTCGCAAACCCATCCAAATTTCAGGGAGTTTCATACCTTTCCCTAACTTTTGATCTTGTGCTTCTATTGCTATTAATGTTTTCTTTGTACATTGAGGACAATGTACATCTTAAGTGTGGGGGGGTACAGTACTTTTAATTTTATAGCCTCTTTGAAACCCTTGAAATGGTTCTAACTAATTGCACTATCCTCAATAGCATAATTTTCAGTTTCCTATTAGGAATTGTTTCTAATTGATTTATGATTTGTATTGATATGTTGAGAATTAAGAAATAGGCGATTATACTTTAAAAATTCAAACTTAAAAACATTAAGGAATCAAGAATGATAAGTTGAAATTTTTGAGAACTCCATTTTTTTTGCATAAGTTATCTTCTCTAATTTTAGGTACTATCTTGAAATTTGAAATTTGCTTCGATTATACATGTTGAGACCACATCATTGATTTGATATATCGAAATGATAAAGGCACTTAGGATTTAACCCACTTACTCCACAAAAAGCCTACCTCCATGAATTAACCCCTAGTAAACCCCATTGAGCCTAACAACCTTTTCCTTGACTCACCCTCTAATTATTAACCAATAACCCATTTTTGTTGAATTTCATTCAATTATTTTGATCCCTATTTTTGTCGAGATTTGAGTTGAATTTTTCATCTAGCTTTATTCTCTTTTCCAGATTGTAAAATTTATTGTATTACTTGAGATCTTGTAATTAAAAAAAAGTACATACAGTAAAATTCGATTGTAAATTGTAAATAGTTCGATAAATTTTTGGATATTTCTATTTTTCAAGCTATGAAGCCAGAAACGATATTATCATAAGAATTAGCTCTAGAAATATATTTCAAAGTGATAGAGATTTTTCTAGCCAGATAATTTTTCAAATTCAATCTCGATTCTAACCCTCTTTTGCAGCCTGTGACAACACCTATAACCAAGCCCCGTTACAACCAGTAAAGACCTTTTGATCGATGTATCATATCAATCTATAGTGGTGGAGATGTGATTTTCTTGCAAGCCTATGGTAATAACTTTTCAGATTGACTAGAGAGTGCTTAATTGTTGAACCCTAAACATTTCGAGTGGATAGAGTGAACCTTTAGTGAGGATGTCAACTTCTGTTAATTAAGATGGAAAGATAATTACTTAAGAGAGGAGAGAAAGCTTATGTTTCAATGATAAAATTCTCAACTTAGATTGATTGAATCTTTAATGTTCTTCTGATTGAATTATTCATTGTATGACTACCTGTGGATTACTTTGAAACATTATTGATAAAGGTTGTAAGTTGAGAAGAATGATTCTTATTTAGGGATTGAGATTTTGCTTGAGGGCAAGAAAAGATTTAAGTGTGGGGGTATTTGATAAACACCAAATTATACATATTTTTACCTCACATTTAGCCTACATTTTGGATGGTTTCTTATCAATTTTGTGAGAACTGGTGCTCTTAACCCCTCTTTTTTATATCTTATACTCAGGAAAGCATAGGGAAGATGAAAGAATAGAAAACGGGCCTAAAACGGTGAAAAGTAGACCAAAAAGCACAAACCACACAGGCCAAGAGATGCCACACGGCCGTACCACACGGGCGTGCTTCACGAAGATCACACAGACAAAGCCCCGACAAGCACGGCCACTACACACGGGAGTGCTAAATCACACGACCTCTATCGAACCCTCACAGGCGTGGCACACGGGCGTGTTCTAGTCGTAGGAAAGACGAATTTCACTCAAATTGGGATGCTCAGGGGCTAAGAAAGAGTCCCAAAAGTTCTCTATATAAAGATCCCATAAGGCAACATTGAAGGGGGCTTCTTCCACCTCTATACACATTCTATATTCTTTTCCTCTCACCTTTCTACCACACCACAGGTAGAAGCAAGGGATTACTCGAAGGGAAAAGCCGATTGGTTCATCTCAGAAGCCGAAGTTCTGCATCAACATAGAGGATTTCCCTAAATTCCTTTAGGGGTTTTTGGTTTCTTTTATGATTTGTTATTTTATAACTTCTGAGATGTTTTCTTTTATCTTTATGAACTAAACCCCTCAGATACTTGAGGGGGATGAAGCCTAAGACAGATCTTGTTATTTATTCTTGATTTTTATGAGAATTACTTGAATTGTTCTTAATTATGTGTTATTCATCCTTGATTTAATAGTCCTAGGTATTAATTCAAGAATTAGATGTGCTTAGAGTAGAGGAGCAAAAGTCCCTGTGATAAGAGTAGATCTACCATAATTAAGCAGAGTTGCATGCAACTCTAGACATAGGGCGACATAAATCTGCCGGATTAGGGCCAAACCTAATATGGGGAACCATAGATCGAATTAATGCAACCTAGGGAGTTAATTAATAAGGGAATTTTAATTAACAACTTAGGCCTAGTTGCTCTTCACCTCGACGGAGGGTTTAGCATAAATTAGGGATCTCTACGGATCAAGTCAAGCAAATAACTTGTATAATTCAAGAAAATAATAACAAGTGAAATCTAGGTGGATTCTCCCTTAAGTATTAATCATACCAATTAGCTTTCCCCAAAAAGTCTTCCTAATTTACTTTTTCTGTTTTTCTTAGTTTAGATTTTAGAAAGTAGTTTTAAACAAACCCTCATTTAATTTTTAGGTTAAATAATAGAAAGGAAGTGAGTAATAGTACTTTCGGTTCCCTTGGGTACGATACTCGATCTTATCATTAGACTATACTACTGTCGATAGGTGCGCTTGCCTTAAACGTCGTGATATTAGTTAGTTTGGGTTTGATCAAGTTCTTTATAAATTTTATTACTTTATATCACGCGATATCAACATGCCATATTCCAAAATGACTAACATAACTATACCAAAATAGATGATTTGATAGTGTGACCTCGAGCTCTAACTTTCAAAGATCCCCAAGCTATTTCGGCAAACCTACATGGAAAAGGGAAATTGAGGGAGTAAGCATAAAATGCTTAGTAAGTTGCATGGAATAAAATAACAATCATAATTAATACAACGTTATCTCATTTAAAGTAACTTGAAACTTCTTTCAATATTTTACTTATGCTTCATAACTTTCTAATTCTCATGACCTACTCGTCATCGTGACTTTCACATTCCCAAGACTTACTCAGTCTCATGTCTTGCTCATTCTCATGAGTTACTCAATCTCGTGTCTTGCATTATCATTTTCTCGTAATTTATTCAAGTGTACCTGTAACACTCATCATAAACTTTAGTCTTCCTCATTAACTTAACCAACTTGAATACTTTTGCTTTTAATGTATTTAGAATATCGAAGGATACCCATAATACCATTCTCTTGGTAAGATGCCAAAGCCATATCCCAGATATGGTCTTACATAGGATATCAAGCTGATGTAGAAGCCATATCCTAGATATGGTCTTACACGAGATCTCATATGATGCCGATGCCATGTCCCAGATGTGATCTTATATGGGATCTCACTTAGATGCCCATGCCATGTCCAGACATGGTCTTACAGGGGATCTATATCTCATCTAGGTGCCGACGCCATATCCCAGACATGGTCTTATACGGAACCATATGTTGATGCCAATGCCATGTCCTAGACATCGTCTTATATGGGATCTTAGTTCGGTGCCGATGCCATGTCCCAGACATGGTCTTATACAGGACCTACAATTCCTTTTGGTATGACAATGGTATCATTCGTATTCTTTAACATTCTATCGAAATCATACTTTTATTTCCTCATCATTTCTTAGTGAAAATTTATGTCAATAATTTCATGGTAGTAACATAGATAGCATAGAAAATTATCATAAACGTTACCATAATACTTAATGCTAGATTATCACATACAACTTACCTTGGGTCCAAAATATAGCAAATGCTCGGTTTAGTCCACCACTTTACACTTTCCCTAGTTTTGACTTGGGCTTCGTATTTCTTGATCTATAATGAATAAAAAATTCAATAATTTAACCATCATAGTAATTACGGCAACCTTTACTTCGTAATTTGGTAAATTGACCATTTTGCCCCTAAACTTTGGCAAAATGACTATTTTGCTCATATGCTCAAAAATTGATTTTTATCAAATTTCCTCATTTATCATGCCTATCTAAGCCCTTTTTATTCTTATGGCAACTTCAAATATCCATTATTCATGCATTTACCATAAAACCTACTCACTTTACAACTAGGCCCTTTTTAGGTGTTTTCTATGAACACCTTTTTATAAAAGTTGTTTATCAAGCATCCTACATTCATTTTCTTTCATAAAATCCAGCAAATAACATCTTTACATCCATGGAAAAACTTTAAACTTTCAACCAAAATGCTAAATACACCCCTCAATAGAAAGCTTATGTAATGAGGGTCTCAAAAACGTAAAAATATTCAAGAAAAGGCAAGAAAATCACTTACAAATGAGTGATAAATGTAGCTGAAAATTTGAAGCTCTAAAACCCTCTTTTTGGCTGGTAAAATCAGCAAGGAGAAGAAGGAAAATGATGAAAGCATGAAGACTAGGCCATTAGGTGATTATTTTATCAATTTTGTCACCTAATGCACATAATCTTTGACTTTTCTACCCCATTTGTCTCCTATGGCCGGCCAAGCATTTGTTAAGGGTCTAATTGTCCTTTAAAACCCTCAAATTTTTAATTCTCTAACTATTTAACTCATTTCACTGTTAATCCGTAACTTTTACTTCTTTGCGATTTAGTCCGTTTTCACGATTTAGCCTTCAATCGCGTAAATTAATTTACCAAAATTTTCCTACACTCACATAAAAATATTATATCACATAAAAAAATACTAAAATAATTTTCTCTAATTTTCTTTCATACTTAAACCTTCTAAAGACTCATATTTTGAAATTTTGGCTATTTAGTCCCTGAAGACTAATTGATCACTTTTTCATAGAAATCCCTTTATGGCATTTTACCACTATAATGCAATCATGTTATAAACTTAGAAATAATCGCAAAATATACTTTTCTACTTCAGATATGTGGTCTCGAAACCACTATTCTGATTAAGCCCTAGTTTGGGCTGTTACAATTCTCCCCCTTAGGGATTTTTGCCCTCGAAAATCTTACCAGTAAACAAGTTAGAATATTAGTTTCTCATGGTTTCCTCAAGCTCCCACATTGCCTCTTCTACCCCATGTTTTTGCCACAATACTTTTACAAGGGTTCTACTTTTGTTCCTTAACTGTTTGACTTCTCGAGCTAGAATCTTAACCGGTTCTTCGCCATAAGTCATGTCTGGCTAGATCTCAATCTCTATTGGGGTAATCACATGCGAAGGGTTTGATCAGTAACATCGCAACATAGATACGTGAAATACATCATGGACCTTTTCAAACTCAGATGGCAAAGTTAGCCGGTAAGCTACTGGTCCTATCCTCTCAGTGATCTCATAGGGTCCGATGAAACGTGGACTTAGTTTGCCCTTTCGACCAAATCAAAGAACTTTTCTCCACGGAGAAACTTTTAGAAATACTTTATCCCTGACTTGGAACTCAATTTCCTTTCGCTTCAAATCAGCATACGACTTTTGTCTGTCAGCCGTAGCTTTCAAACAGTCTCGAATCACTTTTACCTTCTCCTCTGTCTCCCTAACTAGATCAACCCCGTGTATTTGATTTTCTTTACGGTCTGTCCAATACAAAGGTGTTCTATATTTACGTCCATATAAAGCCTCATATGGTGCCATTTTTAAACTTGACTAGAAGCTGTTGTTGTAAGCAAATTCAACCAAAGGTAGATACTTTTCCCAACTACCTTAGAATTCCAATATAAACATCTGAGCATATCCTCAAGCACCTAAATTACTCTCTTCGACTGCCCGTTGGTATGTGGGTGGAAAGTAGTATTAAAATTTAGTTTTGTGCCCAAAGCTTCCTATAACTTCTTCCAAAATCGTGACGTAAATCTTGAATCTCTATCCGAAATGATCGATAACGGTACTCCATGAAGTTGTACAATCTCAGAAATGTACAAGTTAGCCAACTTATCCAATGAATAATCTGTGCGTACTGGTATAAAATGGGTCGACTTTGTAACCTTGTCGATCATAACACAAACAACGTCTTTCTTTTTCGGTGTCATCGGCAAACCCGTCATGAAATCCATAGTAATACGGTTCCATTTCCACTCGGGAACAATGATAAGTTGTAGTAAACAGGAGGGTACTTGATGTTTCATTTTTACTTGCTGACAAATTAAGCACTTTGCTACATGTTCGGAGACATCTTTTTTCATGTTCGGCCACCAATACCATCTCTTTAAATCATTGTACATCTTAGTACTTCCGGGGTGAATGGACATTCGGCTATTATGGGCCTCGTGTAAAATTTTATGAATTAACTCATCATTCTTCGGTACATAGATTTGATCTCGGAACCTTACACAACCATTTAAATCGATCTAGAAATCTGAATCGATGCCCGCATCACATGAATCTTCTTGGCTTGCAATTCCTTGTCACTCGACTGTGCTTCACAAATATCTTGAATGAACTTCAGCCTAGCTCTCATTTCTGCTAAAACTGAACCATCATCGGTTGGTGTCAACTGAACATTCATAGCTCTCAATGAAAATAGCGACTTTCGAGTTAATGCATCGACAACAACGTTTGCTTTCCCCGGGTGGTAGTCTATAATCAACTTATAGTCTTTGATCAACTCTAACCATCTTCTTTTCCATAGATTTAACTTCTTTTGAGTCATCAGGTACCTTAAACTTTTATGGTCAGTATACACTCGGCATCGCTCGCCATATAAATGATGCCTTCAAATCTTTAACGCGAACACTATCATGGCCAACTCCAAGTGATGAGTGGGATAATTCCTTTCATGAGGCTTTAATTATCTCGAGGCATACGCAATCACTCTACCTTCTTGCATGAGCACACAACCCAATCTATTTAAGGATGCATCACTGTAGATCACAAATTCTTTTCCCAGTTCAGGTTGCACTAAAGTAGGAGCCTCAGTCAATAACGTCTTTAACTTTTTGAAACTTTGTTGCCATTTTTCGTTCCACTCGAACTTGACATCTTTTTGCAATAACCTCGTCATTGGAGTGGCAATTATAGAAAATCTCTTGACAAATCTTCGGTAGTAACCTGCCAAGCCTAAGAAACTTCTGACCTCAGATACATTTCTCGGCTGTTTCCGTTCAACAATTGCCGAGATTTTACTTGGGTGAACTCGAATGCCATCACCTGAAATGATGTGGCCCAGAAATCAAACTTCTTTAAGCCAAAATTCACTCTTGCTGGATTTGGCATAAAGCTGCTTATCTCACAAAGTTTGTAATACTGTCCTCAATTGCTCGACATGCTCGTTCTCGTCTCGAGAAAAAACTAAGATGTAGTCAATAAAAACCACAACGAACTTATCTAAGTATGGTCGAAAGATACGGTTCATTAGATCCATGAACACTGCTAGAGCGTTAGTCAACTCGAATGGCATGACGAGAAATTTATATTGACCATACCTTGTCTGAAATGCCATCTTAGGCATATCAGACTCTTTAACCCTTAACTGATAGTACCCGGATCTCAAATCTATCTTGGAAAACACTGTGGCTCCTCTCAATTGATCAAATATATCGTCGATCCTCGACAAAGGGTACTTGTTCTTTATGGTCACTCTGTTAAGTTGCCAATAATCTATGCACAACCTCATAGAACCATCTTTCTTCTTCACGAATAACACAGGAGCACCCCACGGAGAATGACTTGGCCTTGCAAAACCTTTGTTTGTCAAATCTTGTAGCTGAGCCTTCAATTCCTTCAACTTAGTCAGAGCCATTCTATAAGGAGCAATAGAGATGGGCGTGGTACCGGGAGCCAACTCTATACCAAACTCTACCTCTTTAATCAGAGGTAATCTGGGCAGCTCTTTTGAAAAGGCATCTCTATACTCACAAACTACTGGCACCGACTCAATTTTGAACTTCGATCTTTTGTATTAATCACAAAAGCAAGGTAAGCTTCATACCCTTTTCTAATATATTTCTGAGAAACCATAGAAGAGATCACTATAGGCAAACTCTCTGATTCCTCTGATTCAACTTGAAGAGTATCACCATTCTTAGATCTCAGTTCAATAAACTTTCTACCACAATTCACTATCACATCATGTATGGTTAACCAATCCATGCCAAGGATCACATCAAATTCATCGAATGGTAGAAGCATGAGGTTAGCCGAGAAACAATGACCCTTAATGATCAAAGGACAATCTCGACATACCTTGTCTACTAACACACATTTGCCTAGGGGATTGCATACTCTTATCACAAGTTCCGTAGACTCTACTGGTATACTCATGCTAGTGACTAGTTTCATGCAAATGTATGAGTGGGTAGATCCCGAATCTATCAAAGCTATAACAGAAGTTTCATGGAGAGAAAATGTACCCATGATTACATCAGGTGATGATGCTTCTTTGCGAGCGCAAATGGAGTATGTCCTTGCCGGCACTCTACCCTCAGGTCTCGCAGTCTATTCTTTTAGTGTACTTTTACTACTCGCTCCAGAACCCGGGTTTCTCTGGGCTATCTCTGGAGGGAGCATTACCCTGTCTCGCACTCTTATCTCTATCTTTCTCGACCATCTCAGGCACTCTCTAACAAAGTGGTCTTGAAAGCCATACTTAAAGCAAGCCCTCTCATGTACCCGACATTCACTGGGGTGATGTCTACAACACTAGGGGCACTCAGGTCTGCTGGGTCGAGTATTACCCACACTCGCAACTGATGTAGTCTAAGCTTTAGAGACTGGGTTCTTTTTACCCTTACCCTTACTCGAAAATCCTACTAAAGTAATTGACTGCGAAGTAAATTCCCTTGATCTCTTAGAAGAAGATTGAAATGACTTGCCAAACGGTCTCTTTCTTAAGTCACGAGATTCCATCTCAGCCTTCCTCTTTTCCTTGGCCAACTTCTTAGCCTTACAAGCTCTATCCACGAGTACCACAAACTCTTTTAATTTGAGGATACCAAGAAACATTTTGATGTCCTTATTTAATCTGTCCTCAAATCTCTTACACATAATAGCCTCGATGGATACGCATTCCCGAGCATATTTACTAAGTCTTACAAACTGTCGCTCGTATTCTGTTACCGACATCCGACCTTGCTTCAGTTCTAAGAATTCCTTACGTTTCTGATCAATAAACCTCGGATTGATGTACTTCTTATGAAATTTTTCCTGGAAAAATTCCTAATTAACTTTCTCCCTTGGTACCACCGACACAAGGGTGTTCTACCACTGGTAGGCGGAAGCTCGTGGGAGGGATACGACACACTTCATACACTCTTCCAGTGTGCAAGATAATTCATCGAATACCCTGATGGTATTCTCTAGCCAAAATTTGGCTCTTTCTAGGTCATCATCTTTAGTAGTCCGGAATTCCTCTACCCCTTGCTTCCGGACTATCGACCGGAGGCTTTTCTCGTCTTACTACTTCTACAATTTGGGGAGTTACCGGGGTAGTTTGAGTATTTGGAGGGTGGGGAGCTTGTTGTTAAGCGGCTGGGTTCGTTCAAATAAACTCTATGAACCACTCATTCATCATCTGGAAGAAGGCCTCTTGAGCCTCTCTTCCCTGACTCACAGTAGCTGGTCTATTCTCGGTCCCAACTGGCACCGTCCCTTCAGTAGGAGCAGGTGCATTACTTTCTACATCGTCTGCTGTAGCTCGAGCAGGATCCATTTACTATAAGAAAACACATTTAGATTATCAGGAGTCGCCACACTATCATATCATATATATACTTAGGTATGGCATGTATAGCTAGACTCATGCATGTGCTAGGTTAGTCCTAGAATCGACTAAACACAAGCACTGATACCATTAATTGTAAAACCCTTTACCCGTAATCGATGTCGAAGTAAGAAATGAGGCATTACCATTCTAAATCTCATACAAACATTCAACTTAAACTCATGGAGATGTGTCCCAATTAAAACTTTTTCAAACTTTATCCTACGAGCCTTATTATGGGCCTTTGTGCCCTAAATCATGGTTCGAAAATAACCCAAGACCATTTCAGGCACTTAAGAGAATTTCTTCAAAAACTAGTGAAAACAGGGCACACGCCCGTATGAAAAGGGCAGCATGCCCATATGGCCTCTAAACATGGACATGCCAATGGCCCGTGTACCTCACACGGCCTAGGCACATTAGGGACACGCCCGTGCCCCTTTCCCATGTGGATTTAATTTCTAATATCAAACCTACAAGGGTTTTCACATGGTCTGGCAAACGCTGGTGTACCCAGCTCGTGTCTTTCACACGGCATTGACATGCCTGTGTCGTGGCCCGTGTGTATAAACTTGGGTATTTTCTTTTTGACGTCAACAGTCACACGACCATGGCATACGCCCGTGCGCTAGCTGTGTCCTCTACACGAATGAGACACACGGCCATGTCTCATGCCCATGTGAAACACTAATGGGTATTTAATTCTATCTATACAAGGTGCAGGAGACGCACAGTCAAGCCACACACCCATGTGCGACCTGTATGTCTCATACGACCTAGACACACGCCCGTGTTTCTACTCGTGTGGGCAATATAGGGCTATTTACCAAGCACTTAGCCATCCTGAAACACATTCAAACATATTCCAATCTTCATACATCATATCATAGCACTAATACTCATCTAAAAGTCCCTTAATAGGTGTTCACACCTCAACCAATTCATATTCAAAATGCATGCATAAACTACTGAGCAAATTTACACAGTTTCCATGAAATTCATTCTCATTTCACTAAACAACTTGGATAGTTTTAGGCCAAATCCAAAGGCCATTTACAAAATGAAACTTGAAAGTATAAATGGCCAACACAATTGGCTAACTAGTATGAGTCATGTAACAAAATGACTAAAAACCTATACATGTCATATTCTAAAATGACTAACATAACTATACCAAAATAGATGACTTGGTAGCGTGACCTTGAGCTCTGACTTTTAAAGATCCCCGAGCTCTTTCGGCAAACCTACATGGAAAAGGGAAATTAAGGGAGTAAGTATAAAATGCTTAGTAAGTTGCATGGAATAAAATAACAATCATAATTAATACAACGTTATCTCATTTAAAGTAACTTGAAACTTCTTTCGATATTTTACTTATGCTTCATAACTTTCTAATTCTCATGACCTACTCGTCATCATGACTTACACATTCCCAAGACTTACTCAGTCTCATGTCTTGCTCATTCTCATGAGTTACTCAATCTCGTGTCTTACATTATCATTTTCTCGTAATTTATTCAAGTGTACCTGTAACACTCATCATAAACTTTAGTTTTTCTTATTAACTTAATAAACTTGAATACTTTTTCTTTTAATGTATTTAGAATGTCTTACATGGGATCTCAAGAAAAGCTAAGAAAATCAGTTACAAATGAGTGATAAATGTAGCTGAAAATTTGAAGCTTTAAAACCCTATTTTTGGCTGGTAAAATCAGCAAGGAGAAGAAGGCAAATGATGAAGGCATGAAGACTAGGCCATTAGGTGATTATTTTATCAATTTTGTCACCTAATGCACATAATCTTTGACCTTTCTACCCTATTTGTCTCCTATGGCCGGCCAAGCATTTGTTAAGGGTCTAATTTCCCTTTAAAACACTCAAGTTTTTAATTCTCTAATTATTTAACTCATTTCACTATTAATCCGTAACTTTTACTCCTTGTGTGATTTAGTCCCTTTTTTGCGATTTAGCCTTCAATTGCATAAATTAATTTACCAAAATTTTCCTACACTCACACAAAAATATTATATCACATAAAACAATACTAAAATAATTTTCTCTAATGTTCTTTTATACTTAAACCTTCTAAAGACTCATATTTTGAAATTTTGGCTATTTAGTCCCTTAAGACCAATTGATCACTTTTTCATAGAAATCCCTTCATGGCATTTTACCACTATAATACAATCATGTTATAAACTTAGAAATAATCGCAAAATATAGTTTTCTACTTCAGATTTGTGGCCTCAAAACCACTATTCTGACTAAGCCCTAATTTGAGCTGTTACAGGTTTCACGGATCAGATCAAATTCATGTATTCTTTTTCTTACTAATCTCAGTCCAATACTATAGAATTTTGCATTCATGATCATATAGAGTCTCATATGGTGCCATCTTAATACTTGACTAAATATTAGTAATGTACACAAGTTCAACTAACAACAATTATTTCTTTTCCAATTGCCCTCAAATTCTAAAATATAGCACTGAAACATATCTTCAAGAATTCAAATCACAAATTTAGATTAACTAATCATCTAAAAATGACATGCGGTACTAAAAGATAACCGCGTACCTAGAACTTCTTATAATTTACTCCAAAATCGGAATGTAAATCTTAGATCTTAATAAAAATAATAGATACTGGCACATCATGTAATCTAACAATCTCAGAAACATATAATTCAGATAATCTATTAAGTGAGGAATCCACTCATACCAATATAGAATGTGCATATTTCATTAAATAATCAACGATTATCCAAATAGTACCTTTCTTTTTCATACATAAGGGTAATTCCAATACAGAATCCATAGTAACTTTATCTTATTTCCATTTCAGTATAGTCACAGACTATAACAATCTTGAAGGTATCAATACTTGATGTTTAGCTTTAACTTACTGACATATCAAACATTTGAATACAATTTCAGAAATATTACATTTCATTCCAGTCACCAACACATCTTTTTCGAATCATTGTACCTTTTTTTCCCCTAGATAACCGACACATTACTATTATAAACTTCATATAAAATTTTCTGTACCAACTCTGAATCCTTCAGTATACAGGCTTTGCATCTAAATAACAGACAATTATTAGATCCACTCTGAAATTCTAAATCAAAAGTTGACTTACTCTGTATCCATTTAACTTGCAATTCGTTATCACTTTTCTAAGCTTTACAGATCTGTTGTAGAAACATTAATTTATCTTTAAGCTCAACTAAAATTGAACCATTATCAGACAATTACAATTGGGTATCGATGGCTTAGAAGGCAAATAGAGACTTTCTACTCAAAACATCGGCAATTACACTTTTTTTTTTCTCAAATGAAAATCAATTATCAAATCATAATCTTTCAATAGTTCAAGTCATCTATACTATCCCAAATTCAAATCTTGTATGATCAATAAATATTTAACATTTTTCACCAACTGATAATGTCACCCATTTTCAATGCAAATACAATAGTTGCAAATTCTAAATCATATATCGGGTAATTCTTTTTATACATTTTAACTGTCTGGAAGTATAAACTATTACTTTGCCTTACTGTATCAAAACACAGTCTAACCCATTCAATTAATTTATCACTGTAAATCAGAAATTCCTTACCTAATTCAGGCTGATCTAGAACTGATGTTTCGATCAAAAGGGCTTTCAACAGGTCAAAACCTTACTGACAATTATCGGTTTATTCAAATATTTCATCTTTCTGTAATAATCATGTTATCGCTGTAGCTATTTCAATTATTAACATCGAATTTTTGAATTTTCCAAAGCCACAATCATCAGATAGATTAACCCATAATATCATAATAGAATTGAAGTTTCAACAGTATAAATGGGACAATACCTCAACATCAATAGTACTCTTCAGAATAGGAGAGGAAAAGCAAAAGTAGTCCCATTAACAATCAGGGCAATAATACAACTTTTACAATCTGAGGTCCATATTACTGAACTTCCGTGATCGAGTCAGTATTTATAATAACAAATATAATTGCCCTTTAGCCAATAAACTTTTTTTTACAGATAAACCACGTTTACTAGATAAGATTTGGTCGTGAAAACGATAAGAAAACTGAGATAATGAAATCCAATAAGTAGAACTTTACTAAATTTTATAGAATAAAAACCACATTATATAATAAAAGATCAATGATATCTCAAAAAAAAATCTAGAAAAGCAACATCATACATACGCTCTAGAAATTGCTGTAATAGAGACAATATAAATTGCATATTTGTATTTCAGAACTTCAACCAATAGAAATAGAAAATAGTATCATACAAATCATATCATCAAATCTTCTTTCAAACTTAATAATTTTAGAAAACCAGAGGAGGATAGAGCAACACCGCTCATGAATCGTCTGGACTTTCAATAGTTTCTATCTGATATTATAATTAACCAACCTTTCTATATGATAAGCATCACATTAGAAATTGAACATTTACATTTGCCTCTGAAAATATTAGAATACGTAGAATACTCAAGAAAAATCACTATAGATACCCAATTATAACAATTTTATTTAGACATCTTTACAATTTCATCACTATTCCACAGACTACTAAACTCATCAATAATCCCACATTTTTTCAGTTCACTAAAGGAACTACTTCAGAAGAAATTTCTAGTTAATCCACTTTGTATATACCATAATTGAATAAATTAACTATTCATGTTCCTTAACAGTAACATTACATATCTAGAATAATCTTCAGAAAAATCTAATATCTCTTTTAATACCGTCTTTACTTACTAACCCATTCTCAGTTCTGACTGCATTATTGATCATTCAACCACTGAACTCTTTAGTTTCACACTTGTAAACTTAATTAATATAATTCTTGTGAATTTCATTGTATAAGACTGTACTGGTGAGGGGGTGGAGATCGTAAAGCCTCAAAATTTGACTTTTCTATATACATACGTATAACATGACATATATCGTCAACATGTTCATTACAAACATTTATTCATACCTTTATGAGTCTCTACTCATCATAAGCAACATTTTTACTCAGATACTTGAGTACCGTTTTCAACATTATCAGAATTAGCTCGGTTAGAAAGCATCCTTGTCTATTGATAAAACAATTATCGTAAGAGTCGGGAGATATCACACTATCACAGGTTATATAATGGCATGTATTTCTAAACTTAACATATAATACGTTCAATCTGAGAACGGACTAAACCGTATCTCTGATACCAATAAATGTAACAACCCTAACCTGTATCCGTTGCCGGAATAGAGTTAAGGAGCATTACCAAAATTTACAGATCGAACTCAGACATTCTATGTCACTTTACATTCAAATTAGATATAAATCATAAAATTAATCATAGCGTCCCTTGTATGAGCCCTCGAGGCTCAAAACATACATTAGAAATGAGTAGGGACTAAATCGAGAACTAAAAAATTTTTTTACAAATTCCAAAATTTTTCCTATGTGCAGGGGACACACGCTCGTGTCCCTAGACGTGCAACTCTCTATTTTACATTTTATTTAAGTGTGGGGGTCACACGGCCAAGTCACATCCCATATGCCAGGTCATGTGATCAATTCTAAACACTCTGTTTTGAAATTTTAAGATGTAGGGGACATACAGCTAGAGTTGGGCCTAATAAAAGGCTAGGTCTGATGGGCTAGTGAGAGTTGCACCTCCTGCTGCACCCACTGGGATGGCACTTTGTGAGCACTGTGGTAGACGCCATCCGATCGAGTGTTAGAGGGCTATTGGGGCATGTTTGAGATGTGGGTCGATTGGGCATCATGTTAGAGACTGTCTATTGAGAACTAGTAGATGCAAGCTCTGGTTACTGGGACTGCACAGCCGCCGAGGGTAGTTCAGTAGCCACCTAGGGACCGAGGTCAGGTCAGGGGTGGTAACGGCATGGGCCGAGGACAAAGAGTACTGGGTAGAGGTGCTGGACCGACTGAGGTGAGGCAGCCTACTTTGGTTTATGCTACTCGTTGTCGTGAGGACAGAGATGCTCTAGACGTCATCACGGGTACATTTTTAATACTTAATGTACCTTATCTTGCGCTGATAGACATAGGCTCTACACACTCATATGTAGCTAGTATTGTGTCTGAAACTTTGGGTGTGTTAAGTCATTTGGGGTAATTTGTCCAAGTTAGTAGATTGTATAGAGAAGTTCCACTAGAGGTTTAAGGGACAGTGTTTCTGGTCGATCTAATGGAGCTTCCATTTAGGGGTATGGACTAAATAGTTAAACACAAGGTGAGTCTGGATTGTGCGATAAAAAGTGTTGTCTTGAGAACCGATGAGGACAACGAGGTAGTCGTAATGGGAGAACAACGGGATTATTTGACTAATATGATTTCTGTGTTAGTGGTAGAAAGGTTAGTGAAGAAAGGGTGTGAGGCATTCTTGGCCTATGTTAGTATTTCTAATCCTAGGGACTCTTTAGTTAAGGACATCAGAACTGTGAGGGACTATTCAGATGTGTTTCCTGAGGAATTACCGGGGTTGCCTCTAAGCCAAGAGGTGGAGTTTAGGATTGAGTTTATTCCTGGTATAGCTCTAGTGTCTATCGCCCCTTACCGAATGGCACCAAAGGAGCTTACAGAACTTCAGGCTTAGATACAAGAACTGTTAGATAGTGGGTTTATTTGTCCCAGTGTGTCTCCGTGGGGAGCACCTATTCTATTTGTGAAAAAGAAAGATGGGACAATGAGGATGTGTATCGACTACCATCAGTGAACAAGTTAATGATCAAGAATAAGTACCCACTTTTGAGGATAGATGACTTATTCGACCAGTTTAGAGGGGCCTCTGTGTTTTCTAAGATTGATCTGTGTTCGGGCTATTATCGGTTGAGATTTAAGGAGGCTAATGTGCATAAGATGGCACTTAGGACTCATTATGGTCATTACGAGTTCCTAGTTATGCCTTTTGGGTTGACTAATGCACCAACGGCATTTATGGACTTGATGAACCTTGTGTTCCAGCCTTATTTGGACCAGTTTGTGGTGGTATTAATCGATGACATCTTGGTGTATTCTAAGACAGAGGATGAGCATGATGAGCATCTCAGAGTGGTACTATAGACTCTTCGTGAGAAACAGTTATATGCAAAGTTCAGTAAGTGTGAATTTGGCTTCAAGAAGTAACCTTTTTGAGACATGTGGTGTCTGTTGAGGGGATTCATGTTGATCCTCGTAAGATTAAGGCTATGTTGGATTGGAAACAACCAAAGAATATGTTTGAAATTCGTAGCTTTTTAGGGCTGGCAGGGTATTATCGACGCTTCGTAGAAGGGTTCTCCTTGATTGCAGCTCCGATGAGTAAGCTTCTGTGTAAAGGAGTTCCTTTCGTTTGGACTGATACACAGCAGGAGAGTTTTGATAAGCCTAAGACTGTTCTGACTCAAGCTCCTGTTTTGATACAACCTAAGCCCAGTAAAGACTTCGAGGTATACAGTGATGCGTCGCATGTGGGTTTGGGTTGCATTCTGATGCAAGACGTGAAGGTGGTTGCGTATGCGTGTCGTCAGCTCAAGACTCATGAGACTAATTATCCAACGCACGATTTGGGGTTGGCAGCGGTAGGCTTTGTTTTAAAATTTGGAAACACTATCTGTACGGTGAGAAGTGTACTATCTACACTGATCACAAAATCCTCAAATATCTCCTCACCCAGAAGTAGTTAAACCTTAGCCAGCGTAGAGGGGTTGAACTACTTAAGGACTATGACTGCATTATCGAGTACCATCCCGGTAAGGCTAATGTGGTGGCTGAAGTGTTAAGCCATAGGACTATGACAGATCTGAGGGCGATGTTCGCTCGACTTAGCCTATTCGACGATAGGAGTCTGTTGGCTGAGTTACAAGTGAAATAGGCATGGGTTGATCGGATCAGAAATAAATAGATGGGGGATAAGTTTCTTGAGTTGCATTTCCATCAGGTTAAGAGCAGTGCTACTACTAATTTTGGGATTAATAATGACAAGGTACTATGTTTTTGCGGTCAAATTTGTGTACCGAATGATGAAGATTTAAGACAGTTGATTTTGAAGAAAGCGCATAGTAGCCCTATGCTATGCATCTTGGCGGGAATAAAATGTATTGAGATCTGTGAGAGTTATACTGGTGGCCAGGGTTGAAGCGTAAGGTTACTAACTTTGTTGCTCACTGCTTGACTTGTCAGCAGGATAAGGTTGAGTATCAGTTACCTTTGGGCTTGCTGTAGCCGGTTAAGATACCGATGTGGAAATGGAAGTGAGTAATAATGGACTTCATTAGTGGGTTGCCTCTAACACCCATTAAGAAGGATTCTATCTGGGTCATCATGGATCGATTGACCAAATCTGCTCACTTCATCTCGGTTAGGACAGACTTCTCTCTACTAAAATTGGCTAAACTCTATATTTCTGAAATAGTAAGGCTACATGGGGCACCCATCTCGATCATTTCTAATAGGGATCCATGTTTCACGTCTCGGTTCTAGAAGAAGCTTCATGAGGCTTTAGGGTTAAGATTAGACTTCAGTACTGCTTTCCATCCTCAAATAGATGGTCAGTCAAAAAGGGTGAATCAGATACTAGAGGACATGTTGAGGGGCTGTATTATAGATTTCCAAGGTAGTTGGGAAGAGTATTTGCCGTTAGCGGAGTTTGCCTACAATAATAGCTACCAGTCTAGTATACAGATGGCACCTTGTGAGGCATTGTATGGTCATAAGTTTTGTACCCCCTTATGTTGGAATGAGTAGGAGGGCAACGTATTCTAGGTCCGAAACAGGCTTCTGAGACTGAGGACAAGGTTTATTTGGTTCGAGATGAACTGGAAGTGGCTTCCAATAGGCAGTCTTATGCAAATCTGAAGGGTCGAGAGATAGCGTATTCTATGAGAGACTTCGTTTTTCTCAAGGTCTCGTTGTGGAAGAAGGTATTAAGGTTTAGTCGCAAGGGCAAGCTAAGCCCTCGTTTTATAGGGCCGTACCAGATTCTGAAACGAGTGGGGCCAGTCGCATATCAGTTAGAGTTACCTCCAGAGTTGGATCACATTCACAATGTTTTTCACGTCTCGATGTTGAGACACTACTGCTCTGATCCCACGTACATTATTTCTATAGAGGAGATTGAGGTTAGACCGGATCTAATATTTGAGGAAGAGCCGGTTCAGATACTGGATCGCGACATTAAAGTTCTACGCAGGAAATCCATCCTCTTAGTGAAGATGTTGTGGCAGAATCATACCACTGAAGAGGCCACTTGGGAGCCAGCGGATTCGATGGGTCAGCAGTATCCTCACCTTTATTGATCAGATAAAATTTCAATGTCGAAATTTTCTTTTAGGGGGTGGAACTATAATGCGCCAAGTTTTAATTTATGTTTTGATTAAAAATGACACAAATATCTGTCTACTTCAATGGTTAAGTGTTCTGGGTGTGTATGAGAGGTCCCAAGTTCAAGCCTTGACTTGGGTAAATTTTGGCATTTTTATGATTAGAGCCCTAACTCTAGTCAGTAGGCTTATATTTAATTGTTTGTAGTAACATAACAGAATGGGCCTGCTGGTCTTGTGGTTAAATGGAGTGTTGGTTTGCTGAAGGTCTTGTGTTTGATTCTCTACGTTGGTAGGGGTTAGTATTTTTGCTGCAATATTCGGCTAGAGTTTGAATTTGACTGAAAAACTTAGTAGTGGTGATGTGGTGGAGGAGTGTTGAAACGATTTTAGGAGGAAAATAAGGGATTTGAGATATCCTAATTTTGGTGTAGCAAATTTCGGCCTTCCCCCTTCCCACTCTCTGAATTTCTGACGATTTTTATTTTTCCTCTGCTATTCTTTGCTTCTCTCTACAGAATTTCTCCTAAATTCCTTCCTTTTTCTTTTTGTCTTTCTTTCGTTCTTGAGTATTGTTTTCCTCTTGCGTAGAGGAGTGCGTTGGTGCGATTTCGGTAGGTGATTCTCTTCCTTTTCCTTGTGATTGCTTATCGTTAGAATAGGAGTGCTTGAGGTTGTTTTTGCTTGTTTCGTAACTAGGTGTGTAAAATGAGAATCGGCGAAAGCCGAAAAATGAAACTATCGACGCCACACAGGTGTGTGGACGCCTGTGTGGTAGGCAGTATGGCAGTACACGTCCGTTTAACAGATGAACCAGGCTGTGCGTGAGTGACACGGACGCATGACACCGTCGTGTGATGGCCAGCAAGGCCGTGTGCGAAACACGTGCTTGAAAAATTTGGCCGTGTAGGCTACACGAGCTTGTGGGCCCATACAGGTGAACCACACAGGCGTGTGGAATAGTGGGCCAAGCTGTGTAATCTACACGGCCAAGGCTAACTTGGGTTGTGTGGGCCACACGGGCATGTGGGCCCACACAGGCAGGCCACACAGGTGTGTGAGCCTATCTTTTTTGAAATGATCTGTAAGGTTGCACGAGTCGCCCAAGTCAACTATGACCTACTGTAGCGTCGGTAAGCATTACTTAGGCCCCTAATTACGTGAACTGATCATGTAATGTATGGATTAAGCATGTTACACTTAGCTTGTATATCTGAATTGACTATATTATCTGATAAATTGCATTATAGCATGTCATATTTGTATGTTGCATTACATCGATTTTGGGTTGATGTATATGGAGGAAGTATTCTGAAAGGCTCTTAACCTTGATATCTGGCAGCATAGCTGTAATTATCTAATTACATGCCGTATTTCGGTACAACGTGGTGTGTTGGGATGGGTGGGTCAATTTTATCCCCACATGCTGTGCAGGGTTGGACGGAGTTGGTGTGTAGGGCTGGTGAGTTGGAATCTGTTAATTTGTCCTATTTTGCATTCTATATCTAAAATGGGCTAAGGCCCTAAGTTATATCTGATTTTGTATCTGAGTGGGTTAAGGTCCACACCGGTTCTGTAAAGGGCTCAGGCCCGAACTATAAATGTGTAAATACATATATGACTGATTTATGATACTGTGCTATGTGCATATTTTCTGTGGGGATTACACACTGAGTTTGCGAAAACTCACCATTTTTCTGTGTAATCTGTTCAGGTAATCCCCAGTAGTAGGTGGGTCGGTGTAGCAGAGGACTCAACGGTGATCATTGCCACATACACTTTCATTTTATGGGTTTTATGCTTTTATTGCCTTAATTATTGTTTTTGGGATAATTTGTTGTAATTTTGGACTTTGGACTTTTGAGTTTTCGTTTACGAATTTAACCTACAAACATGCAAAGTTCGGTTTTCACTAAAAATAAACGGTTTTTCTTATAAACTAGGGTTTTTGGAATTAATAACAGCTTTTTTAAAATACAATGTTTTCTAAAGCTTCCGCATAAAAGAGATATGTTTTAATCCGGGGTAAATTAAAGACTAAATAATTAAACAGTTTTAACTAGCCAATTACGATTTCAAAAGCACTATCATGTAACATCACCAGATTCGGCCCTAACGTCCAGGCTGGGTTTGGGCTGTTACACATATAACCACCAAGAAACATGTATGGGCTTAATAACAACCAAATTTCCATATACATATATTTTCCACATCATGAATTCAAATAACATATACAAATCATACCCATGTATTTCAAGTACATTTCCATAACATTTTGTCTCAAGTTCGTATTATTTCATGTCAGGAATTTGGTCTTTAAATCAATTAAAATATCAATGGAAACCTAGGAAATACACTTGAAGTGTACAAATCTATGATCTTAGATGAACATATTCATCAAACAAGTTCCATGTTTATATATCACCATCTCATACTTCCATATATCATGTATCATCATTTTCATGTATTTTAGGCAAATACATGTAATAATTCATTTCATGTTCATATTTTCTCATGTCAGGATTTTGCCCATTGAATCATTGAAAACATCGATGGATACACAGTTAGTACATTCGAAGTGTACAAATCAGAAACCGTCCATTCATGTTCGAGGGTACCTATAAGGGCATATAACCAGAGAGCACAGTCTCGAGTCACATATTAGGATACTCAGATGAGCCATGTAACCATTAAAAAGGACACTTATCCAGGCTAATCAGGGAACTCTTGAGAGTTTTACTCAGGAAGCTCATAGAGCTTATCAGTTATCTCCGAAGAGATAATATCAGGGAGGAAGGTAACATGGAGTTCAAGCGAGCCATGTGAGGAAGCTCATAAGAGCCTATATTAGGATGTTCACGTAGAGCTACGTTTGTATCTGCATTATATGTTGGATCACAATCGATCGAGTCATGTAACAGGACGCTCACATTCTAAAACACTACCGATCAGGATGCTTGCAGAAACTATATAACAGAATGCTCGAGAGGGCTTTTATTAGGATTACTCGTTCGAGCTAAATCCCGTCCGCAACATATGCAGGACTATATTCATTACAAAAAATTAGGTATAAACTTTCATTTATTCAAATGAGATTTAACATTTTTCAGGCATTATTAGGCATGTGATTATTTCATACATTTACAATATTTATATAATTCAAATAAACACATTCCACATTCATTTCAAGCATAAAAGTAACATTTTATCATTTATCATTTATCATTTATCTTGCTTTATCAGATATGTTTTCAATGTCATATATATATATATATATATATATATAATATTTATACAATTTGCATACTCAACATTTAATTCAAATATATAAATTACACAGTTTAGTTACACGAACTTACCTCGACAAATGTTCGTGTATGTAAAATCTACTAATCCAATGTTTTCCTCTTTTCCTCGTTCTAACTCCGAATTGCTCTATCCAGATCTATATGAGTAAATTTAGCATCAATTCATGTTCATTTAAATTCAATTCACATATTTTGCAAAATTATCATTTTGCCCCTAACTTTTTAATTCATGACGATTTCATCCCTAGGCTCGGAAAATGAAATTCATGCAATTTAATCTTTATCCCAAGCCTATACATATTTTACATGTAAAAATTACAGCCCTTGTATTTCATAAAAATCAAAATTTTTTCCATAACTTTTACACTTCTACAATTTAGTCCCTAAATCACATTTTGTAAAAGTTGTTTATCTATCAACAACCTTTCATATTCTACCATAAATTTCAAAATTTCAGCATATTCATTTACGGAAAAACTTTGATACTTTGATAACTTTGCAAATTAATCCCCAAAATAGATATATTGAACTATTTGATCTAAAAAATATAAAAAATTACTAAAAATGGGACAAGAATTCATACCTATTTAAGGTTGATTAGTTTTCTTTCTCTCTCCTAGGGTTTTCATGTATTTTGGGGAAGAAGATGACATAAAATGATGATATTTTTTATTTAATTAATTTATCATCTTTCCAATTTCATCCTTTTTTTTTCTAATTTTTCATGGATGAATCATCCAAAAATATCTACTAACTTTTCTTTAATGGTCTAATTACCATATAAGGACCTCTACTTAAACGTTCTATAGCTATTTAATCCCTTTAGCTGTTAGAACTCTACTTTTTCAATTTATGCAATTTGGTCCTTTATCAAAATAAACATGTAATCGGTAAGATTTCTTTACGAAATTTTCATATGACATTATTATCATACTGTAGATCATAAAAAATTTTAAAATAAATTTTCTTTCCAGAATCGGATTTGTGGTACGAAGACCATTGTTTCGATTTCTATCGAAAACGAGCTGTTACAAGTTTAGTCACCTTATTTATTGTACTATATTCAATAATATATTTGATAAATTAATATTTTATTTTATTTTCTAATGTAGTGATCACCTCATATTATCTCGATTCAATATTTAGACATCATCGAATTAAGAAATTACGGGTTCAAAATTAAATTTTTCAACACTGGCGAAAATTAGTACATTACATAATATTTAATTAGTTGTTAAATATTTTATTTTTAATTAAAATAATTAGCGTAAAATAATATTTCTTATTTAAATTATTAAATATAATTAAAATATATTAACTTTTTAATTCAAATATAATAATAGAAAATTTTCAAATAATAATTAAAACATATTTAACATCATTAACTCTAATATTAATTAAGTGATAATTAAAATACTTAGAATTTTATTCAAATAATAGCTCTATTATATATAAATAAAATTAGCACAACTTTTATTTACATTAAAGAATTTTAAACTAATAATCGTAAATTATAATTACTTTTAAATATATAATATTCAAAACTTCTATTTTATTTAAACTTTATTATAAATTAAAAATTATAATTAAAATAAAAAAATTCCCTTCAATTCAAACTTTTTTTTTCCAAAATCATGCTATAAAAAACTAACAAACATAATAAAAAAGAGAACCCGAATTCATAAATATTAAAATAAAAAATACTTAACCTATAGTTGAAAAGGCAAACATTGGAATACAAAATATAATTACTATAAAATAAATTAACAAAAATACAATAAATAAAAAAGAATAAATTAATTGGAAAATAATATATTAGTTATATAAACTTTTAAAGTAGCTAAATTTCCTTTAATTGCACTCGAAGGATTTGAAAATTTATTATATTATATTCTCATATTGCGATTAAATAGATAGTAAACAACAAAAATGAAAGACAATTAATTTAGTATTATTAAATATAATTTGATTTAACATGAAATAAAGTATAAATAATTACAATATAAAAATAAATTGATAATGATAAATTAAAAATTTTAATGCCTAAATCATTCAAAGGGATAGAAAATTTAAAAAAATAAATTATTTGATTGTATAAGTTATCTTTCCGTATTACGATTCAATCGCGTAATATCGTTTAATATTAGTTAAACGTTAGATAATGTTTTAGCCAACATTTATTTTCATTTTGTTTTGCATGCAAAAATTGTTGAAGACAATATACAAAAGATATTAATGTAACTAATGAAAATTTTATTAAATTAATTTATTTAAAAAATAAAAATAAATATAGACGAGAATACTAAATTAAGGGTTTCTTCCTCTTTTAATCCTCATTGTGGATTATGGAATACATATGGAGTTTAAAAGTGCCTGGTAAAATAAGGCATTATCTTTAAAGATTGTGTTAGAAATAATGATTTTGGGATTACAATTTTGATGTGTGAATTCTTAAATATTATTTATTTAATATTTATGAGGGTATTAGAGTGTCGTATTAAATTTTGGTCTAATAATTTTGATGTTTGAATGGTTAATTAAAGTAGAAAGAATAAATCGTAACAACTATAAAAATTAAATGCTCTTAATTTTTATTAATTAAAAGGTTCAAAAGGTATTATGGGGAGATCAGCCACTTTTAAATTGGAGGACGGTAAGTGACTGCTTTTATACTAAATTATGTATTAAAAATTAAATTTAAAAAGAAAATAAAATATGTAACAGGTAAGTAAAACATATCATCTCCACCATTTTTTTTTTTCTAAAACCCGTTTCCTTCATTGAAAAAGACCTATGGGATTTGGCCAAGCTTGACTTCATTGCATGTGAGTATATTTGAAGTCTGTTTTTCATTAATTTTATATTTTTGAGATTGTTGTAGCTTAATCTAGCTAATCTAAAGATTATTTTGTAAAACTGTTATAGATTTGAAAAGTTACCACTAATGAATTTGAAGTTTTTAGATGTTAAATGGTTGAGTTTGAAGATTTGATTTGAAATATGATTGTTATTTTGGTTAGTTCTGAGTTTAGGGACGAAAATGATAATATGTTGAAATTGGCATGAAATTCTTATAAATTTAGATACTTGACAGTTGTCAAGGGATGAAAGTGAATTCGGTTTCAAAGTTTGGGGCTTACATGTGGAAAATATGTAAGTTTCGATTTTATGGGCTAAATTGAATAAAAGGTAAAAGTTTAAGGAAATATTGTAAAATGTTATTAAATGGTCATATGCATATGTTTAGACATTATAAGGTATTTTGAATTTTTTTAATTGAGTTAAATTATCATATAGATCGAGAAACGGATCAACTTATTGATAAATACGGAAAATGAAAAACTGTTGAATAGTCATAGGCAGGATCCCCTAGCGGGTCGGGTTGCAGGCTCGGGTTAGGGTGAAACGATGTCGTTTTGGTGCTGGTGTTTAAGTCCAAAACAGCGTTGTTTTAGCCCCTATATAAATAGCCTACTTTTGAAAAAAAAACATTTTCCTTTCATTTCAGAAAGAAAAAGTTTGAAGATGCTTTTCAATCCTCTCCCCTCCGGCCATGGTCCGGTCACCGGACCGTCGATCGTCGGCCTGTCATCAGCGGCCACGGCGCCGTCTGCTGTGCCTGAAAAGACCCAAAAAATCCCTTTTTCTTCCTTTTAAACCCTAGATCTCGGATATGGGATTGTTTTTCTTAAAAATCGCCAAAAATCCTCAAAATAGGCCAAATATCTTTTGTTTTTTAAGCGTTTTTTAAAAGAACGAAAGATAAAAAAAAGCTTTTGCCAATGTTCATCGGCGGTGACCTCCTCCGTCGACTTACGACGTTGAAACCTCAGGCCCAGGGTAAGGCTCTTTCACCCCCTTTTTATTGTTATTTGCATATGTATATATATAATAAAAACGGAAATAAAAATAAGAAAAACCACCTTTTAGAAAACTTTGCTTTGCTTTTTGATCGATAAGTGTTCCTCCCCCTTTTACTCTCGTATTGTTATTATTTTTTAGAAAAGAATCCAAAAAAATAAAAGAAACAGAGAATAGCTTTTGTAAACAAAAATCACCTTTTTGCTTTCAGTGAATGTTTTTCTTTTTTGTATATTGATTGCCCCGCTTACATTGTAAACTTTAGGCTTTTTATAGCCAAAATAATGAAATCAAAATTAAAATACAAATACAACTTTCCTTTTCTGTTGTTATTGTCTTCTGTAGTTTGTTTTGCAGGTACAGAAGCCAGCTAGTGTGACGTGGCAACAGTGGAGGAGGAGGAGCACGTAGGCAGCGGTGCAAAGCATTCGTACAAGGGTTTCTATTTGGTTGAGAATCGAATTGGTTTTGGGCTAAAACCTGGGCTTAGGGTTTTTTTACTTAATTGGGCTGGTTTGATGGGTTTGTTTGGGCTTTAAAATTGGGCCAATCGGGCTCTGTTTTATTTGGGTCTTGTTTTAATATTATTGGGTTTTATTGTTGGGCTATGGACTATTTATCTGTATGGTCCCAGACTTTATTATTGGTTTATTATGTCTGTTTTTGGGCCTCGGGCTAAATTGGCCCATTACAGCTACCCATCTTTGCTCGTTGTCGTGTAACGAGAAAAGAGCAAAGACTATATAAGGGCCAATTTTGCCCAGTCTTGCCAAATCTTGACTTCTTGGCACTTCTTTTCTTCAAGCAGCTTCATTTCAGTCCGCTGCATCTTCAAGGGCATAGGAATTGTCACTTTGATTGCTCCACTGCAATTTCTAGGAGATAAGATTAATGGCTTTAATTTTCTCCACTGCAACTTCAAGGAAATAAGATTTGCCATGGTCTTTGATCTACTCCCTTGCAACTTCAGGGAAATAAGATCTACAATCTTTAGTCTGCTCCATTGCTACTTCAGGAAGATAAGGCTAGTGGCTTAAATCTGCTCCCTTGCTACTTCGAGAAGATAAGATTCACTGTCTTCAATCTACTCCACTTGCTATCTTAGGGAGATAAGATCTACAATCTTTAGTCTGATCCCTTACTACTTTAGGGAGATAAGGCTGGTGGCTTAAATCTGTTCCCCTGCTACCTCGAGAAGATAAGATTCGCCGTCTTGAGATCTACAATCTTCAGTTTGCTCCCTTGCGACTTCAGGGAGATAAGGCTTGTGTATTTTTATCCTGCTCCACTGCAACTTCAGGGAGATAAGGATTGAGACTTTGAATCGCTCCAATGTAGTTTCAGGTAGCTTCGATCTACTCCACTACAACTTCAAGGAGATAATAATTGGTGATTTTAACATGTTCCACTGTAACTTTAGGGAGATAAGGCTGGTTGCTTCAATATGCTTCACTGTAACTTCAGTAAGATAAGATTCGCCATAATTTGTAGCTTCAATCTTTCCACTTTAACTCCAGGGAAATAAGATTTGTTTTTTTTCAGTCTGCTCTGCTGCAACTTCAGGGAGATAAGGTTGGTGGCTTCAATCTACTTCACTACAACTTTAGGAAGATAAGATCTGCCATTTTTTATTTTCTCCATTGCAACTTTAAGGAGATAAGATCTACAACTTCAATCTACTCCACTGCTACTTCTAGGAGATGAGATTTGTGGATTCACTGATTTTGCTACACTGTCCTCTAGGGGACATGACCTGTAGAATCGGTTTCATGGGCTTATGCTTATGCCAAATGATTAGGATGCTATGATCAAAATGAATCAAATGCTCCTAACTAGATGTGTTATATGAATGCAAAATGTCATGAGAATGATCCCTTTTTTAATGCTTAAGGTATCATCACTCATTGTTCATCAGGGTCTTATCACTGACATATTACGCTGCCATCTTGTTTGGCTGGTATTTTGACAAAAAACTCGAGGAATCAAACATACTGCTTAGCTAGTTTACTCCACTGCAACTTCAGGGAGATAAAAATTTAGTTTGTTCTATCCACCCCACTGCAACTCGTGGGTATAGGATTTGTATCAACTTCAATCCATCCCACTGCAACTTAGGGGCATAGGATCTGTATCTTCTTCAATCCATCCCACTGCAATTCAGGGGTATAGGATTTGTGGTTTCTTCAACCAATTGATCATGACTTGATGTGTATGCATGATATTTACAGAATATCATTTTTTGAGAATGATCCCCTTTTAACGTTATTCATTATTCGTTGAGATTGTATCACCGACGTCCTATCTTATAACGTCCCCACGCCCGAGACCATCACCGGAGTCGAGTTTGAGGTGTTACTAAACTTAATTTATCATTAAACCAACTTTACATCATTTATTTTAATTTTCGGAATATGCAGAATTTCTACGTCATGGTCGCTTTAAAAATCATATCTCAAGTTACAAAACTCAAAATCAAGATCCGTAAATTTTCCTTGAATCTAGACTCACATATCTATTCACTAATTTTTTTCTAGAATTTTTAGTTGGGCCGATTTGTACAGTTTATTAGTTAAAGTTACCCCTGTTTCAGGACTTGACTGCACTAACCTCTGTTTACTACAAACCACTTTTATCTCTATACAAAATTTATATGATTATTCTGTTTCCTTATCTTGAAAATAGACTAACTCAGGATTCTGTACATATAAAGTACACCTCTTAACTATTTTTGTACAATTTATAGTGAATTTTCAAAGTTGGAACAGGGGATCCAGCAATCGTTCTGGCCCTGTCTCACTAAAACTCAAATATCTTATAACACATCATCCTTCCACCTATTTTGCTTCTTCCATTTTAAAGTAGACATAATAAGCTTCAATTTCATAACTAATCCATCACCAAATTCGATTTCTATGATTTTTAGTGAATTTTCAAACTCACATCAGTGTTGCTGCAATGTTCTGTTTTATGGCTAATTTCATTTTCATAAAAGCTTTCATGTACTAGATAACCTATTATCCTTCCATGACATCAAACATAATCTATATTAGCCATTTCAATGACTCATCATTATCAAGCATTTTCTGAACCAAACCACCACCATATCACAAGATTATTTACACAAAGTAGGTATATTGCTATACATGCCATACTAAGTTTTACAAGCCATTTACCAAAAAGTCATTCGGATAGTGTGATCGAGCCTTCGACCTATCCCGATTCTCGAGCCGGCTTGTCCAAAACTACAATGAATAAAAAGGAGAGAGTAAGCATAAATGCTTAGTAAGTTCACATGCAAATAACAAGTAACATAACAAAGTCATTATGCCAAACAACATTTGCATAGCATCACCAAAACATATGTCACAATTCTAATCATCATACTTCATCTTACCACATTTTTTGTTGTTGTGTCGAGTTTCAACCCGAGGGTTAAGTACATACCTGTCCAATATGGCCATTTCTCAACATTACCGAATTGTCACTTACATCTTGAGTGCTTTTCCATTTCACTTGAATTTTACCCGTTGAACACATTGGAATACAACTCGGATACACGGATCATTTGCACATAAGTGCTATATATGTAATCAATCAATTATGTAACCCGCCCATAAGCGAACTCGGACTCAACTCAAGGAGCTCGGGCGTTCACATCCATAAGTGAACTCGGACTCAACTCAACGAGCTCGGATGCCTAGTTACATTTCACGAACTCGGACTCAACTCAACGAGTTCGGATATTCGCATCCAAAAGTGAACTCGGACTCAACTCAACGAGTTCGGATGCCCAACCATCCTAGTGACATGTCACTTGTATCCTAATCTATTCCTAAGGTTCAAACGGGATTTTCCTCGAACACATATCCTCGCCGTCTTCCGTAGAATACCGAAACCAATACTCGGTAGCAATTTACTTCTAACAAGTAGCACACTTAATTTGCATTAATTTTGAAAATAACCACAAAGCATATATTTCATGATAAAAATTCAGCATATCATATAATTAACATCAATTAACTTAAAAATAACAATTATGTTACATTATTTACACATGAACTTACCTTGGTACCAAAATACAAAGATTTTGCAATTTAGTCCGCAATCTTTTCTTTTCCTCGATTGAGGTCGATTCCACGTCTTTCTTGATCTAAAATAACACATTTTGCTTGTTTAATACTCACATTTTCAAATTAGTCCTTAATTCAAATTTTGGCAAAATTACAATTTTGCCCCTAAACTTTTGCATATTTACACTTTTGCCCCAAAGCTCGGAAATTAAATTCAATTTCAAATTCTTATGTTTTAGGACATGCTGATCATTTATTTGCTATTAGCAAGCTCAAATTCCCACTATAATACATACTTATGCACAATATGTACTTTTACCGATTAAGCCGTTTTGTTCGTTTTTACTTAAAACCGAGTAGCACAAGTTGTCTAACATAATTTAAAACCTCATATTCTACCATAAAACATCAAAATACACAAATTTCACCTATGGGTGTTTTTCCAAATATGAACCCTAACTCAAAATTTTGCTAACATAAGCTTTATTGAGCTACCGGGATCGCAAAAACGTAAAAATCATTAAAAACGGGGCTTGAAATCACTTATTATGAAGCTTGAAAGTTGAAGAGCCCTTAGCTATGGTGGAGAGAAAAATTCAGCAGCAACGTATGAAGAAGATGATGAATTTTGTGTTATTTTTCCCTTTTTATTTCATTTAATATCCAAATGACCAAAATGCCCCTCCTTACTAAACTTTCAAAATTCCTTCCATGTCCTAATTTTGTCCATGAACTTAAAATTGGTCTAATTGCCATTTAAGACCTCCTAATTAATATTTCAAAGCAATTTCATACTAAAAACTTCTAGAATGCAAGTTTTGCAACTTATTCGATTTAGTCCCTAATTTCAAATTAAGCACTTTACGCTTAGAATTTCTTCACGAAATTTTCACACCATCATAAAATCATATCATAAACATCAAAATAATTATAAAATAATTATTTCTACCTCGGATTTGTGGTCACGAAACCACTATTCCGATTAGGCCCTAATTCGGGATATTACATATCTTGCCTTCTTGTTCAACTGATATCTTTTGACAGAAAATCCGAAAAGATAGTCACAATTTAAACTCCTCTTTTTCAAATATTTCCAACCCTTAGGTTTGCCGAGTTCTAAACAATAGTCCTATTTCAGGTTCTTGTATTATTTAGAAGCTTCCAAAGTAATATGTGAAACTCCCTTTTATGAAAGTATTATGAGTCCATTAACCGTTATTTCAATGCAAAATGCTTGAAAAAGATCGTAACAATAGACAAGAATAGAATTGATTTGGAGCATAGCTCGAAATGAATACATTAGAAAATTAATTGGGAATGCATCTTGAAAGGAAAAAGGTATTTAAAGATAGCAAATTCAAAATGAGTTGGATGAAGAACTAGGTGCCCCAAATATTGCAACCTAAGTTTTTCTGTACAAACTTTTTGAGGACCATTTTGAGCTCAATATGTATTTAGGGGATCTAGAGTACTTTGTCGGTGCCATAAGACGTAGCATACTTCCTCATTGTTAATTCAGGGATAGCAAGACTACCACAAGCCCCACTTTTGATCAAAATTTGAGCCGCCCTTTTCAGGTTTTCAACTCAAAACCCCTTTGGTCTCAAAGCGCCCTTTGCGGGTGTTCACCTTGGCCTTTCCTTTTTCTTTCTTCTTTTTTTGTGTTTTGTTTTGTTTTTTCTTTTTTTTTTAGAAAGTTTTATTGAATCTGAATTCACCAGATTGGGAAAGTCCTTGCCATCCATATCGATCAATATCAATGCTCCTTCAAAATAGGCCTTCTTAACTACATAAGGTCCTTCCCAGTTTGGCATCCACTTTACTCTAAAGTCCTTTTGTATAGGAAGCATCTTCTTCAACATCAGGTCCCCCTCGTGAAATTTTCTAGGACGAACCTCTTTGTCGTAAGCTCGCATCATCTGACCATAACAGATAGCTTTTAACATTTTTTTCTTCGATTGGGTTCAATTGGCAAAACCATTTCCATTCCATAAACTAATGAGAAAGGTGTTGCCCCAACGAAGGTCCTGGCCGACGTTTGATAAGTATAGAAAGTAAATGGTAACTTCCTATGCCAATATTTCCAAGTCTCGGTCATCTTCCATGATTTTTCTCTTTTCTCACTTTTTCTTTTTGGTTGCCTTTACTGCATTGAGATATGACATCTGATCTTTGAACCGACTACAAACTTTTGACATTGTGCGGTTGTGCATTGTTAGACATGATCCTTTCTGGCATTCTTTGCCGACACCTGATCTTTTTTTTTTTTGGAAATGATGATTGTCGACTTTGTAACATTGGCATATGAAGCTACCTCCACCCTCTTAGTGAAGTAATCAACAACCATAAAGATGAATCGATGTTAGCTAGAAGCTTTTGACCAGATTGGCCCAATAACATCCATGCCCCACATAGAGAAAGTTTGTGAAGAAATGAAGGAGACACATAAGTCTTGTCTCCCTAAATGCGACATTTACAGTATAACTGATGCAATCTCCTTCCATGGTGGACCAGCAGTACCCGAACCTCATGATTAGCCTGGCTATCATAAAACCATTAGCATGTGCTTTTGAAACACCCTACAACATCCTCGCGATTTAGTAACCTAGGCATATCTTGATATGATCATGCGAAGGCATCTTTGAATTCTTAAACTAACTCAATGACGTCTTATTTTGTCTTTGTAGTGATGCAGGCTCCGATCTTTGCCTCTTTTCTTCTCCTAGGCTCACTGTCCACTGACTTTTGTAAGGTAGGATCTATTTTTCATCTTGTTCCACCATCCTTAACAAATTAGGAGATATGTTACAATCTCTGTCATCTTCAAAATCCTGAGATCCCTCTAGACACATATCTCGCTCAAATAGAGATTCTTGGGTCAGTAACATTGTCGCTCATGTTGTTGATATCTAGGGACCTGTTGTAGGTACGAAGGTAGATTTCAAAGAATAAATGAATCTAAGAATGATTATTTGTATGATATGATCATGAATGAAGAATATTTGAAAGAAAGTTCCAAAGAACAAAAGAATTTATAAATGTAAAGAATAAAAGAATATTTGCTCAAAAAGATGCATGTTTTTAAAATAAAGATTTTGGACACAAGTCTATTTCACAAAAGGGTTCTTATTGCCTCTAGGCTTAAAGTAACAAGCATGTTTTGAATATTACTCTAGATTTGCTCTAAAAATACAGGGATCTCTTCCACAGTCCCATTATTCAAAACACTTTCAAGTATGCAAGGGCTTGAAAACTTTTATTCCCTGGTTCCCTATTCGGATACGTCGTTAATGTTCAGATTCCCCAATATTCCTTTCGGGCTTTTAACTTCTTCAAGGAATTGTAACTCTCTTGCCCTCTCCTTTAATTATTGTATTTACTGCCTCATCAGAGTGATTAGGTTCTGGTGAATCGTTGAACTTCATGATTCCCATTTTAATGAACCTTTCGACCAACTTTTTAAACATAGTGCATTTTTTGATTGAATGTCCAGTTATTCCTGCGTGGTACTTGCATGGGCATTCGCATCATGCCATTTTGGGAACGGAGGTTGTACGGGTTCTATGCAGAATAGAGACACCGCTTGCACATCAAAAAGACTCCAATACAGCTCCTTATATATCATCAGGATAGGTGTGAACTGGAGCCTTTCTGCATTTGGCCTCGAGTCAGATTCCTGCTTTGAAGAGCCTTGATAGCCATTGGTTACGGCCCTCAGCTGGCCTACAGTGACTGATTTAGAATGCATGCTTAGGATATTCACTTCATTTTCCCTATTTCTCGGGGTTGTTCTTCTGACACTTTCTCCCATATCTATCCTCCCACTTCTTATTGCATTTTCAATCATCTCACCGGACATTACTATATCTGAAAAGCTCATGGTAGTGCTTCCCAACATATGGTTAATGAACGGGGCTTTCAGAATATTGAGTGAAAAGCATTGTGGTTTCCTTTTCTAGAAGAGGTGGCTCGACTTGTCTTGCTACCTCTCTCCATCTTTGGACATACTGCCTGAAGCCCTCACTTTATTTCTTTTCCATATTCTGTAGGGTAATTCTATCGGGTGTCATGTTTGTTACATGGCTATACTGCTTCATAAAGGCTTGTGTTAAGTCTTTCCATGAATTGATTTTAGCACGGCTCAATTGGTTGTACCATTTAGCTGTTGATCCGATCGGACTGTCTTAGAAGCAGTGGATTAATAGGTGATCATTATTAATATGTCCTGTCATTCTTCGACAGAACATCGTGATATGAGCTTCAAGACAACTAGTCCTGTTGTACTTTTCAAACTTTAGAGTCTTGAATTTTGGTGGGAATACTAGATCTGGGACCAAACTCAGATCCTTGGCGTCAACCCCACAATGGTAATCAGCATTCTCCATTGCCCTAAGTTTTTCCTCCAACCACCTGTACCGATCTTCGGGTTGTTTTGGTAGTTCTACCCTTGCTTTTTCTATTTCTGCCATTTCGTCTAGATTAAGAATTACTAGAGTGGTTGGATTGCCTCCCAGATTAGAGCCTGAGCCTATCGGGTAGTCTATAGGTGCTGAGGTACTGGCCTGATTTGTTTGGGGTCTAATTGTGACAGATGGTCTTCGAGGGTACACCTCAAGTTGTGTCTGTCCATGTGTTGGGGTAAAACTTAGAGGATAGTCCTCATTATTCTCCTTAGTATTGGCCATAGGGCCTTTTCCTTTATCCATCACTCCAGTCAGCTGTTGGGTCATTTGAGACATCATATTTCTTTGGGATTCCAACATTTGATCCCTCATGTCCTGCTAGATCTTAGCCAGTTGCTCTTGTATTTGCATTTGTAGCTGGTCTTGCATCTCTCTTTGGAGTTGTTCGAGTCTTTCTAATCTTTGGTCCATATCTTTTGTCTTAGCGCAAGTACCGTAATGATGCTTAGTCGGTAGACTTTTGTCGGTTCCCAGGTTAACTGAAATAATTTCACCTAATTAAGGTCCTTTTGTGAAGATTTAATGCATATGATGCAATGTAATGGAAATGCATGGGATGAATGCAAAAAGAAAGAGAGACGTTGATTCTGAATTCAATTCCATTAGAACAACTTTTCTAGAAAACAAATTTCTCTACATAAAACGAATATTTATACAGCCTTGCCCTCATATTCCAAGCGAAGACATCGATCCCTTTCTTTGTATCCGAACGTTAAATCAACTACTAGCTCCTTTTTTCTTAATCCGGGCCGCGACTCACTACTCACTTATCCCCGCGATACTCATTAGCTCCTTTAAGAAAATCGAGATATGGTGACTTCTGAATAATCTTTGTTTGCTTGAATCCTCGGGAAACAAAACAAAGTCATGTATTCCTCCACAGATTATTAGCCTTCTCTCGTTTTGCTTACTCAGACCATATTCAGACTGTCGTATTATATTCCATATTATCAAGAAATCCGTCTTCCATGACAAACTCTTCTATTTAGCAATCGAGTTTGAATCAACACCTCCTTTCTATGATGAGAATGCCATGCAATCAAAACAAAAGAAAACATGTTAGCATAGGAGAAAAAATAACAAAAAAAGAGCACCTGTCCAGGTGACCACTAGGGTTCGGTGTAGCTCTACCTAAGGTGGGATCTTAGAGCTCTCTATATACAGTTCAGCTCTAAGCTAAGGGTACCTGAACCTACAGATTCCTCAATCCTCACCCATTATAGGCTCATACGGACCGAGTTCAGTTCAGGGGAATACATTTTCCTATGGCTGGACAGAGATGAAAATCTCACGAAGACATAGGTACAGATGTATCCCGGAAGCAGCCCACTAGCCCATGCAGAGGTGAAAACCTCACGAAGGCATAGTTTCTCACTTCTACTTAAAAGAGGTAAAACCAAATGGTCTTTATGCAATATGATGCAAGAGTATTCTATAAGACTTGAACCACAACAATCATATGAAATAACACAAACAAATGCAATAAAAGGATCGTAATTTTTAAAATAAGATTTTCAATTTTTGACCAAAAGGACAGAAAATAATCAATTTATGGCTTGACTCTCTAGCAGTCCCCAGTGGAGTCGCCAAGCTATCATTTTTTTATTTTGAAAAACGGGAATCGAAAAAAACGAAAATGGAGTCGTCATTAATCTTTTTTCGAGGTGTGATTGGGTCACCTTGAGATTGATCATTTTAATAAAACATTTTGATTTATTAAAACAATGATTCTGGTTTGCGAAATTCAAGAAAATGGGTTCGGGAGTAGGTTACGCACGAGGAAGCATTAGCACTCTCATAACGCCTAAAATTGGTACCTAATTGATTAATTAATACCTTAATGTCGAAACTTTGAAAAGATTTAAAATACGATCTTTTTTATTTAAAAAATGCTTGAATAAATCAAAATGGATGTTAAGACTGTTCTGTCCCAAAGTAATAAAATATCACATCCAGTACGTTAGGATACAACATTTTAAACCCTCGAAACTAAGATTGTTCATTGATCTTTAAAACTCATGCATTCAAATTCTAAAAGGATATTCGATGATTTGGGTTAAAAGAGAAAAAATCGAAACCCAATAAGTTAGGGCATGGTCTTTCGAGTTTCACAAACACAAAATATTACCTTTATTTTTAAAATCTTTCTTTTTGAATTTGGGGGAAAATTGATGCAATATTAAAACGATGTATAAATAAAAACATTGATGAAAAATGGCAATATGAAAATACAGATAAATAGCCTATAAAAAAAATAGCAATAATCACATCATATACATTATTTAAGAAACTAACATCAATAATCAAAGACAAATAAATTAAAAGACATATATAACAATTTAAAAATACAAACCAGGTAATTCAAAGAACTCATTAATAGCATTCGAATTTATAGGTACCTTGATTCCGTGAACAGGGACTTCTGTCGTCTCACTTGAAGTTAAATTCGCGTAGAACTCATGAACTAGCTCCTCATCCACACTAGGTCTCATTTCACAAAACAGTTCCCAATTGAGAGCTTCAGCGATTTGACGAATACATGCCATAAAGTCTCTGTAGTTGCTCTCCTTCAGTGTGAAGCCTTTCTTAGGATGCATCTATTGATTTTTGTAGATACTTTTGTATCTCACCTTGGCTTCAACACAATGGAACTTGCTTTGTGTTTCATCGATTTGAGCGGAGGCATGAGTTCTCTTGCGAGGCATAATTGACCTAAACATGAGATGGAAAAAATTATTTTCTAGAAAATCTTAATAAAAATTATTAACAATTCAATAATCTTGAAAATTTAAATAATTTAAAAAAATTAAAATTTAAAAGAAAATTAGGTCTTACCACCTTTTTTAAAAAATATAAGAACTCAAAGAAAAGTAAAAATTATGAAGGAAAAGATAGCAATTGAAAAGGAGGGTTGAAGGGTTTGGCTAAGGGGCTTGGTGTGTGTCGCTCGGGTGTTGGAATGCAGCAAGCAGCAGCACGCAACGGGGCTAAAGTAGGCAGCGTGTGAAGCCTCGTTGAGCAGGCCTAGGTGTTGGTGCAGGACACGGCCTCGGCAGCCGGGGTTGAAGCCGTAGGCGTCTTCGGTAGCAGGATATGCACGTGGCCTAGGCGCAGCAATGGCGCGTGCGGGCGCTGAGGCGTGCGTGTGTTGCAACCTGGGCAAGAGCAGTAGGTGCGTGCGGATGGGTGCAGGAGTAGGATGCTTGCAGCTGTTGAGGCATGCTTGGCCAACGGCTGTAGCTAGGAGCTTGCGGCACTAAGTGGTTTGGTGTTTTGGGATTTTTGGGTGATGCATGGATGGGAGAATTAATCCTAATTCTAATCTAAGTTGATAAAAATTAATATAAAAATTATAAATAATTATTTATTAAAGTTTATCAAATTATTAATAATAGTAAAAAACATTTATTCTAGATGCTTTTTGAAAATATTTACAAAGAAAGGCACCTAGTTTTTATTATTTACAAAAAGAGCAATCAAATTTTAAAAATAATTCAATTAAGTCCCTAGACTTAATGAAAATTAAAAATTGAGTTGCAAATTAAAAATTGGATCAAAATTGACCCTTTTATTTGAAAAACAAAAAATTTATTTTGTTGATTATGGAATAATTTCTTGGGAAATTATGTTAAAATAAATTCCCAGGAAAGATTGGAGGCGTCACAAAACGGTCCCGCTTAAGTTCCAACCTCCTAGACAGAATTAATTTAAACATACTAAACCAGAAAAATAGACCCTAAATTATTTATTAAACAAAACACGAAATATTAAACATATGATAAAATGAACGAGATGTTATCACGTTTGATTTTATCCCCCCAATAATGTTTCAACCGCTGAGCATTAACTCGGAAATTACCTCCCTTACCTTGGAGTTCAACAACTCTGTATGGACAGACTCGGTGAATCATAAATGAACCAGACCAATGTGATTTTAGCTTACCTGGAAAGAACTTCAATCTAGAGTTGAACAGCAATACTTGCTGACCTGCTTCAAATTCTCGAAATCGGATGTGTTTGTCATGCCATTTCTTGAGCCTTTCTTTGAGTAGTTTGGCATTTTCATATGAGAACATTTGGAATTCTTCTAACTCATTAAGTTGGAACATCTGTTTTTCTTTCGCGAGCTTAGGATCCAAATTAAGCTATTGAAGAGCCCAGTAAGCTTTGTGCTCTAACTCCAGGGGTAGATGACATGCTTTCCCAAAGACCAGCCTATAGGGTGACATCCCCAAAGGTGTCTTGTATGTTGTTCTGTAAGCCCATAAAGCATCATCTAGTCTTTTGAACCAGTCTCGTCTATTCGAGCATACTACCTTCTCAAGTATGCCTTTGATCTCCTTATTTGCTAGTTCAGCTTGCCCATTTGTCTGTGGATGGTAAGCTGTTGGAACTTTGTGTTTCACATCGTGCTTATCTAGCAACCATTTTAACCACTTGTTTACAAAGTGGGACCCTTCATCACTAATGATAGCTCTTGGGGTTCCAAACCTTATGAACACGTGCTTCGGCAAGAACTTCATTACAACCTTCGCATCATTTGTCAGATATGCCTCCGCCTCGACCCACTTGGACACATAATCTATTGCTACCAATATATACTTGTGACCAAAAGACGTAGGGAAAGGCCCAAGAAAAGTAAAACCCCAAACATCGAACAATTGAAGCTCAATGATGTTTATTCGAGGCATCTCATTTCTGTTGGTGACATTTCTGACGCTTTGACATTGGTCACAGTTTTTTACGTACGTATATGCATCCTTGAATAGTGTTGGCCAGAAGAATCCGGCTTCCAATACTTTGGCCAAAGTACGAGTACCTCTGAAATGTCCACCACTCAAAGTTGAGTGACATTGATATAACATCTTTGGTATTTCTTCTTCTACCACGCATCTCCTGATCATCTGATCTGCACACTTTTTAAATAGATATGGCTCTTCCCAGAAATAGTATTTTACATCGTGAAGAAACTTTTTCCTTTGTTGATATGTCTTATCAATTGGCATCAAACCACAAGCTAAAAAGTTAGCAATATCAGCAAACCAAAGGGTATTATGGACATGATTTACCTTAAGTATATGCTCATCTGGAAAGGTCTCATGAATAGGTATAAGTGGAGTATTTCCTTCTTGTGGCTCGAATCTAGACAAGTGATCTGCTACTTGGTTTTCTACTCCTTTACGATCTTGAATTTCCAAATCAAACTCTTGAAGTAGAAGTACCCATCGGATCAACCTCGGCTTACCATCTTTCTTGGCAAGTAAGTACTTAATTGCCGAGCGGTCCGTATAGATAGTCACTTTGGTACCTACAAGGTAGGATCAAAACTTGTCAAAAGCAAACAAGATAATAAGTAACTCTTTTTCTATTACCGTATAGTTTAATTGAGCTCCTATAAGAGTCTGGCTTGCATACTAGATGGGATGAAAAACTTTGTTCCTTCGCTGGCCCATGATAGCTCCTATTGCAAAGTCACTTGCGTCACACATCAGGTCAAATTGCAAGTCCCAATCTGGTGTGACGATTATGGGTGCCGTGACTAATCGACTCTTCAAATCCTTGAGAGCTCTTAAACATTCCTCATCAAATTTGAATGTCGTGTCCTTCTCTAACAATTTGCACAAAGGTTTAGCAATTTTGGAGAAGTCCTTAATAAACCTTCGATAAAAATCGGCATGGCCCCAAAAGCTCCTAACACCCTTTACAGATGTTGGAGGTGGGAGTTTCTCGAGAATATCTACCTTTTCTTTGTCTACATTGATCCCATGTCTCAATATTCGATGCCCTAGAATAATTCCTTCTCGTACCATGAAATCGCACTTTTCCCAGCTGAGTACTAGGTTTCTTTCTTCGCATCGCCTTAGTACCTTAGCTAGATTGGCTAAGCAATCATCGTACATATCTCTAAATACTAAAAAGTCGCCCATGAAAACTTCCAAAAATTTCTCAACCATGTCAGTGAAAATAGACATCATACATCTTTGAAATGTAGCCGGTGCATTACATAAACCAAATAGCATGCGTCTAAATGCAAATGTACCGTATGGGCAGGTGAATGTGGTCTTGTGTTGATCTTCTGGTGCTCTCGTAATCTGGTTGTACCTCGAGTATCCATCGAGCAAATAGTAGTAATCTCACCCCGTGAGTCTATCCAGCATCTGGTCCAAGAACGGCAAAGGAAAGTGATCCTTCCTAGTTGCCTTGTTCAGCTTCCGGTAATCGATGCAGATTCTCCATCCCGTAACTGTTCTAGTCAGTATCAACTCGTTGTTCTCGTTCTCTATGACTGTGATACCTCCTTTCTTTGGCACACACTGGACCGGACTTACCTATGAACTATCTGAGATGGAGTAAATGATAACTGCATCTAGCCATTTGATAATCTCCTTTTTCACCACGTTCTTCATGATGGGGTTCAACCTTCACTGTCCATCGATCATCCCTTTTTCGCCATCCCCCAGGGTGATCTTGTGTATGCATACTGATGGACTAATACCGCGAATATCGATTATGGTCCATCCGATAGCCTTCTTGAATTGTTTCAGAACTAAGATAAGTTTCTCTTCTTGCTCAGTAGTTAATTATGCTGAAACAATCATAGGTAGAGTAGAAGCATTACCTAAATAAACATATTTTAAGTGTGAAGGTAATACCTTGAGTTCTAACTTAGGTGGCTCCTCGATTGATGCTTTCAGCTGTGAGTACTCTCTCTTCTCCAATTTCAAAGATTCAAATCGCGATTGTAGATTAAATCCCTTTTGATTAGCTTCTAATAAATCTAAGTCTTCATCCTTCTCTTCATCATTCGGAGGATCTAATGTCAAAATTCGTTCCAACGGATCCTTAACATAGTTCAGTTCCTTCTCCACTATTAACTCTTTTAAATCAGATACTACAGAGCAATCATCTATTGCGTCAGGAAATCGCATTGACTTGAAAACGTTAAATGTTACCTGATCATCTTGAACACGCATTCTAAGCTCGTCCTTTTGTACATCAATAAGTGTCCTTCCGGTTGCTAAGAATGGTCTCCCTAGGATAATTAGTACTCATTTGTCTGCTTCAAAATCTAAAATTACAAAATCAATAGGAAAGATAAACTTATCTACACGTCCCAATACGTCCTTGATTTTTCCTTCTGGATGTGCTAACGATCGATATGCTAGTTGAAGTGTAACCGTAGTAGGTCTAACTTCACCTATCCCCAACTTCTTAAATATCGACATAGGCATCAAGTTGATACTTGTGCCAAAAGTCACATAGTGCCTTACCACAATATGTTGCTCCAATGTTGCATGGTATGGTAAAACACCCAAGATCCTTCAACTTCGGGGGTAATTTGTTTTGAAGATATGCATTGCATTCCTTCGTCAGAGCTACCGTCTCAAATTCTTCAAGTCTTTGTTTCTTGGACAGGATATCTTTCATGAATTTGACGTAATTCGACATTTGCTCAAGTGCTTCCACCAATGGGATGTTGATATGAAGTTGCTTGAGTAAATCCAAGAACTTCTTGAATTGGACCTCCTATTTTTGCTTCTGAAGTCTTTGAGGGTAAGGTGGTGGTGGTTTCTTTACTAGAACTGGTACTGGTTGATTCATCTTTTGCAGTAATTCTGCACCTAACAGAGTTTTTAGTTGGTCAGAATTAACTGGTTTTGAGGTTACCTTATCAGATCTTGTAGGTTCTGGTTCAGGTGGAACTGGAACTTTAACACTCGGTTGAACTTCTTCTAAATCTTGAGCCTCAGTGCGCTCCTTCTCAACTTCAGCAGTGTTAGGCTCCACTATCTTTCCGTTCCTCAATGTTAGTGTTTTGCAATGCTCCTTCCCCAGATTCCTTGGATTCTCCGTATCACTAGGTAAAGCACCTTGTGGTCGGGTTCTGAGTTCAGTTGCAAGCTAGCCCATCTGGTTCTCCAAACTCTTCAATGTAGCGGCTTGGCTTTGAATTACAGCGTCATTTTTCACCATGTAAGCCTTCAGTAGGTTCTCTAAGCTATTGGATGATTTAGCTTGAACTGGTTTCTGAACTTATTATGAAAAAACTAGGCGGCTGGGTCGGTCTAGATTAGGCGTAGTTGTTACTGCCCCCAGCCCCTTGGTTACTCTAGGAAAGATTGGGGTGATTTCGCCATGATGGGTTGTAAAAGTTGGATTGCAGCCCCTGCCTTCCTCGATTTTGGTTTGGGTTACCCATGTAGTATACAGATTCAAGGTTTGATAGACATTCTTCAAACAAATGTCCTTCTCCACAATAGACACAGGCTATATTCTCATACTGGTTAGGTGGCTGAGCTGCAAAACTGTTCATCCATTAGTGGTAAGATTCTTTAACATTAAAGATATCGAAGATACCTGAGATGCGAGTGAAGTGAGAGTGTCCACTTCAAGGATTCCAGTGACTCGTCTTCCTGACGCTGCTCGATTAGTTGGCCACTGATAGTTGTTACTGGCGATCCTCTCGATGATTTCGTAAGCCTCATTGTAAGACTTAAAAAGGAGAGCACCATTAGCGGAGGCATCCACTACCATCCTTGTGTGAGCATTGAGACCATTATAAAATGTCTCAAGTTGGATGCAATGTGGGATTCCATGATGAGGGCATTTTCGTAATAATTCTTTGTATCTTTCCCATGCCTCATACAAGGACTCGTCATCCATTTGTTGGAAAGTAGTGATCTCATTCCTCAATCTAGCGTTCTTGCTTGGTGGGAAATACTTCATGAGGAATCTCTCGGCTAACTCTTGCCATGTGGAAATTGAGTTCGGTGGTAGTGAGTTAAACCAAGCTTGAGCTCTGTCCCTCAGTGAATACGGGAATAGCTTTAATCGTTGTACATCTTTGGGTACTCCGACTAGCTTGAAAGAGTTGCTCACCTCCATAAACAGTCTTAAGTAAAGGTGAGGATCTTCAGTAGGCATTCCACTGAATTGGCCTACTATCTGAAGCATCTGGAACATGACTGGCTTCAGCTCAAATTGTTGTACCTCAATCTCGGGTCTTCTAATACCTAGATTAAGGTCATTAAATACTGGCACGGTATATTGTCTTAGGGCTCTATCCCTATCATCAGCAATAAGGATAGGATTTTGAGCAGGGTTTGCTCCGTATCATTGATTGATATTCTCAATATTCATCTCTTCGGTCCTTCTCTGGTTTGCTTGTCTTCTTCGCGGTCGAAAGGTTCGTTCTATCTGAGGGTCCATAGGGAGTAAGTCGATAATTCGGTCAATACTCATAAACACCTAAAATAATCAAAGAAAAAATTAAGTAAGTAAGATTGAAAGAGGAAAATAAATGAACCAAAATGTAAAAATAAATTCACAAATAATATTTTTTTAAAACAGTCCCCGGTAACGGTGCCAAAAACTTGAAACGGCGGAAATGTGCAAGTGTACATAATCGTAACAAGTAATAAAGTGACAAGTAAATGTCGAGTTATCGTACCCACAGGGACTGTAAAAAGAATTATTTATGAATATAATTAAAACACTTTGGTAAGGTAAAAATAATTGTTTTGGGAGATGAATTAAAACTAATTACAAACTAAGTAAGATGATAAAAGAAAGTAAAATTCTAATGCACGATTTCAATTAAGATTTAACCAAGATGATATAATTGTGTTGGGGTAATTACATTTCTTTGACTTAAAATTATTAAACTTATGTTGTACTATTACGAATAAATTCACGGCAACCCAGTAATTTGCTAACTTATGAACATATTTACTCAGTAAAAATCCATTCATCTCTTGGAACATATTCCTATGCCAATTCAACCGATTAAACAGATTTATAAAGGAAAACATGGTATTGCACATACATACTTATTAAATTAAACTAATCTCTTGCATGTTCCCATGTCAATTCAAACAATTAACTCAATTTAATAAACATATAAAAGATTATGTGAAATAACAAGGTAGCCATACCTTGAAACAATTTAATCACAACAATCTTGCAAGTTATGCAAGGCATATGTATTACCAAATACAATGGTAATTCAAGCTTCAGCTACCTTAGAAGAATGAACATGCACTGATTAAGTACTGAGTCCATTAATTGCAATTTCAATCCGTTTAAACAATTAATTCCTTAGTTATCGGAACAATTATAATGCCAGATAACCTAAGTGTGATTTTAATTAATCAAGCATTTTACTGCGGCCTATAACAACATAAAAATAAATTTAATAAATTAAGAGGACGAAATGTAATCAACACAACACGAATTAAATTCAAGCTAAATTGATTAAAATAACCATTTCAAGAACATGAATATTCATAAAAACGTTCATCATAAAAGATAGGGAACAAGAAGCAAATCTAGTGTTTCTCCGTGGCTTGACTGATTGCTTCGTTCTTTGTCTCCGTTGTCCTTGCCAATTAAGGCTTCTATGAATGCTTACTTGCTGCAAAAAATGGCTGGGAAAATACCTCTTTTCCAAGAGGAGAAATCGGCACAAGAACTATAGAAAATTAGAGTGGAAAATAGAGAGAAAAGAGAGTGGAGAAGAGAGGAATGAATGAGAGAATAAGAGTGAATGAAGGATGATTAAAATGATCAGAAAGTGGTGGCTTTTATAGCTGATTGTGGCTGCTAAAAATAGAAAATTCCAGCAGCCAAAGATCCCTCCTATGGCCGGCCACACACATGGCCAAGTTGAGAAATTCAACTTTGCTATTTTAGGCATGGGGCAAATCTACAAAGCCACAATTTAAGGTGGGGTTTGAATGCAATTTGGAGGTCTTTCAAGGGCCTTTTTGCGAACATATTTAATCAGCTAAAATGCTGATTTGGGTCAGCCGATGGTCGGTTCTGGTCAGCCCATTTAGTGGCTGGTTCAATTCACTCCATACGGTTCGACCAGTGCGGTTCAACTGGACCCTTTCTCCATAATTAATTAAAAATAATTTATTTAGCCCAAATTAAATGGGGAATAAATTAAAATTAATTAAATTATGAATAAAAACACATTTTTGGACCGTTTTAGGCTGAAAATTAATTGGCCTCGATACTTCAAATTGCTTCTTGGTTTGTTCTTCTCGCAGTGTCCGTTGGGCCATTTTTCGTCCTTTATGCAATTCTGTCAAAAATAACCAAATTTAAGTAAAATTAACTATAAAATTAATTAAAATTCATAATGTTCATATTTTCAACACAATTTAATTATTTTATAATATTTAATTATTTTTGACAAGAATTTAATCGAAATAGCATGATTAAATTTTTGTGTTTCCAATATGCCATTAGTTACTTGGGATTCATAAGTAATGATATATTTACTAACCTTATGAGCTGATGTGTATAGGAAAGGAAGTTTGGCATATGACATGATGAGAGTAGGTTTGGTTGTTTAATTTAATATGTTTGGTAAGTTTAAGTTTCAGTTATATGAATTTACTGAGCATTAAATGCTTACGTAATCGTTTCCTCTGTCTTGTAGATTATCGGAAGCTTAGCCAGTTGGAATCTCGTCAGAGTATCGTCGCACTATCTATTCAACATATTGGTATTTATGGTTATTTTAGTTAATGGTTATAAATGGCATGTAATAGGGTTGAAAGGTTATTCAAGTGAAATTACTTGTCTTGAGTTGTGTCAAGCTTGTTGTGGAATAAGGTAAATGTTGGCATGAATAATAGTTGCAAATATGGGTTAAACCCTCATACATACTATGTGGATTCTAGATAGTATATGGTATGATGGCATGTTTTGGATGGTTATTTTGGCATGGTTGGCATAGGGTTAAACTAGATTTTGTGCTTGAATGTGGCAATATTGCCTTGTTTTGGTTAATGATGATTTGGTATAAATGTGGTACCTTTTAATGGCATATTGGTTAGATGAATTAGGATGTTTGAAATGGTATGTTTATATGTGTTTGAAAGGTGTTTAGGTCTTTTGACTATATGCACAAATTGGATGGTTGATTAGGTGTGTTTTGGTCTTGAAATGGCTTGGTTTTTTATGGCCAAATTATGGAGCACACAGCCTGGGACACGAGCTGTCACATGGCCATGTGTCACACACGGTCTGGCTATACGACTGCGTGTCACTTATTAATTTTGGTGTATCAAGTTAGTGTGTTGCGTGACCTAGCACACGACCTATGACACGGCCGTGTGACCATACTCAGTGAGTTACACGGTTGGAGACACAGGCTGGGACACAATCATGTGTCCTTTTGTTCAATTGTTACACGGTCTAGGCTATGTTACACGGGCATGTGAACCCTATTTTCAAAATTTTACAATTTTTTCCCAAACTTTCTAAGTTGTTTTGAATTAGTCCTGAATTGTTTCTAAATTGATTTTAAGGCCTCAAAAGCTCGATTTTAGGCCCAAATGTACATGTGTGATTGGGTGTTGATGAGTTTCATATGATCATTGTTAAATAAAATTATTGAAATCTTTTGATATCAAAGTGATAGGATTTGCGTGGTAATGCTCTATAACCCTAATCTGTCGATGGAGATGGGTTAGAGGTGTTACAGGACGAGCACTGGGTAGTTGCTTTCATAATGGTATGTCGTTGGAAAGAGCTTAGTCACAATACTATAGTGGAATGAATTCGTGACTAAATGAGTTTATATTTAATAATTGAAAATCTAAAACCTAATTATAAATCATTTGAGCCTCAACTACATATGTCCAATCAGTCCCTCTGCTAGCTCGTTGAAACCAAAAATGACTTACGGGTTTCAATAGAAATGAATGGAATGAATATATAAAAGAGAACTGGGAAACATTGAGGAATGACGATGATTTTCTCCGAAATGGAGAAATGGAATCATTTGGAAATGAATGTAGGTTTCCAAAAATAGAAATGAAAATGAAAATGGAAATTTGCAATCCTATATAGGATTACTTAAAAAATTATAGACGAATGAGTTTATGTTTTTAAACTGTTTTGAAGCCCAAAAATGGAAATAAATCATTTTGTCATAGTGAACATGTTGAGTTGTGACATATTGTAAGAATTTTCTTGAAATTTTACCAAGGGTAAAATTGTCAAAATTATTTAATATGTAGATAATAAATTTTATTTAGGGAAATAGAAAAATTAAATCGAGCTGGATCATATTACAGAGTACTAGGTCAAAAAGGTCCAAGAAGTACTCATAATTGGACCCGACACAACAGAGGCCCAAAACCCCTCATATAACATGAAGGGGGTGGTTCTACTAGGGTGAGTCATTCACCCCTATTCTACTCTAAGTAGGATGTTATTTTTCTATTTCAAATAAACCTCTACAACTCTAGAGGGCGTTTACCTACTCCTCCTATAAATAGATGACACCGGTAAAGCTATTAACACAACTTCTGAGAGATTGTTATTCTGCCAAAAAATAGAGAGAATTTATTCTCAACTTATAAACATATTTTTCAGAAGAGCAACTTATGAACCTTTTCTCTGGTAAGATTGTCGAGGACAAAAATTCCTTTAGGGGAGAGTTGTAACAACTCATTTTCAGTGGTTTTGGGACCACAATTTCAATGTGTGGGTCCGTAAATATTATTTATTTAATATTTAAGAGGTTATTAGATGTCGTATTAAAGGTTGGTCCAATAATTTTGATGTTTGAATGGTTAATTAGAGTAGAAGTACTAAATCGTAAAAACTACAAAAGTTAATTGTTCTTAAATTTTATTAATTAAAAGGTTCAAAAGGTAAATGTTAGAGGTTTTATGTGGCAATTAGCCACTTTTAATTTGGTAGACGGTAAGTGATTGGTTTTATACTAAATTATGTATTAAAAATTAAATTTAAAAAGAAAATAAAATATGTCAAAGGTAAGTAAAACATATCATCTTTATCATTTTTCTTTCAAAAACTCGTTTCCTTCATTTACAAAAAAGTAGGGATTTGACCAAGCTTGTCTTCATTGCATGTGAGTATATATGAAGTTTATTTTTCATGAATTTTATGTTTTTGATATGATTGTAGCTTAATCTAGCTAACCCAGGGATTATTTCGTAAAATTGTTATAGATTTGAAAAGTTACCACTGATGAATTTGGAGTTTTTAGATGTTAAATGGTTGAGTTTGAAGATTTGATTTGAAATAGGATTGTTATTTTGGTTAGTTTTGAGTTTAGGGACTAAAATGATAATTTGTTGAAATTGGCATGAAATTCTTATAAATTTAGATACTTGAGAGCTGTAAAGGGATAAGAGTGAATTCGGTTTCAAAGTTTGGGGCTTAAATGTTAAAAATATGTAAGTTTTGATTTTAAGGACTAAATTGAACAAAAGGTAAAAGTTTAGAGAAATATTATAAAATGTTACTAAAGGGTCATATGCATATGTTTAGACATTATAGGGTATTTGGAGTTTTTAATTGAGTTAAATTATTATATAGATTAAGAAAAGGATCAACCAATCGATAAACACAGAAAAGGAAAATTTGTTGAATAGTCATCGATGTTGTGTTCGTTGTTGTTTTGTTTAGTTAAGTTCGTATTCAGTTCATTTTTTCAATACTTAATTATATTTGTATTATGTATATATGTGCTAGTATAATTAGTTTGAATTAAATATTGAAAGTGAGATTAAAGGACCGAATTATAAAGTATGACATTTATATGTGTCCGGGATAAATTGATAGATAATATGAAATGTTAATTGGTACATGTTGTTATATAAGACTATGATATAATGATGAAAGAATATGGGAATTGAGTTAAGTCCAGTGTGAACTTAGTGAATGATTATGATACGGGATTGGAGTGGAGGAAACGGAACAAGGATCGTATTCAAGTTGTTCGCCTTGAAAAGGAAAGATTTGGATATGATTTGAAAAGATAAAATAAAGAAATTTAGTAATAAAGAAATCAAAAATTGTAACAGCCCGAATTTGCTTAGTCAGAAAAGTGATTTCGAAACCACAAACCCGAGGTCAGAGAAATTATTGCAAATATTATTTTATGTATTATAGGTTTATATCAAAAGTGCATGAAAATTTTCGTGAATTAATTTACGCGATTGTGAGCTCGATTGCAAAAAAGGACTGAATCGCATAAAGGGTAAAAGTTGTGAATTACCAGCCATGAGACATGAGAATTGAGAAAATCTATTTTAGTCAAAGTTAGATGGCTTAAATTGAAATAAAATAATGACCTAGGTGATTAGCTATCAATTTCTTCATTTCTTCTTCTCTTTCACCGATTTTTCTAGCCATTTTTGGGGTTTTGAAAGCTTAAAATTTTAGCCATCTTTCATCCTTGCAAGTAAGTGATTCTCATGGCCTTTCTTGAAAATTTTGGTACTTTTGGAACCGTTGTAGCATGAGCTAACTAATGAGGGCTATTTTGTAAAATGGTTAAAAGTTTAGGGATTCACCATGACAGTGGTTATGTTGTTGGCTAAAGTTTTATGGAAGAAATGAATCATACTTGTTAAATAAACAACTTTTGTGAAAGGGTGTTCATGGAAAACACTTAAATTGGGCTTAGTTGTAAAGTTGATAAATTGTGTGGTAATTGCATGAGATAATGGAAATTGTGGGCTACCATAAGAGTGAAAAGAATTCGGTTAGGCTTGGGTAATAAATAAATTCGATAAAAATCAATTTTCGAGCCTAGGGGTAAAATGGTCATTTTGCTAAAGTCTAGGGGCAAAATGGTCATTTTGCCAAATTATGAATTTTGGATTGTCTTAGTTAATATAGTGATTAAATTAATGAATTTTATCTATTATAGATCAAGAAGTACAAAACCGGAACCTACACTGGGGGAAAGCCAAGCAAATGGATTAAATAGAGAGCCATTCACATTTTGTATACCGAGGTAAGTTGGGTGTAAATATCGCAACTTTCTTTTATGCTTATACATTGATTTGTTGATATTTCATAAAATGATAATTATGCCTATGGAATGATAAAATGAGATTCTTATAGTGAAATCTCGATGGAACCGTGGGAATAAATTGGATAATGGTTCCGTGGAACTAGGGCTATACGAGAGCTAATGTAAGACCATGTCTGGGACATGGCATCGACCTCAAGATATTTGCTAGTGTAAAATCGTGTCTGGGACATGGCATCGGCATGGATAGAGGAGAGCTAGTGTATGACCATGTCTAGGACATGGCATTGGCCTCGACATACGGGAGCTAGTGTAAACCATGTCTGGGACATGACATCAGCCTCGACATATGGGAGCTAGTGTAAGACCATGTCTGGGACATGGCATCAGCCTCGATATGAGAGAGTCAGTGTAAGACCATGTCTGGGACATGGCATCAGCTCGATATGCGCGTTTGTGTAAGACCATGTCTGGGACATGGCATCGGCGATAAGACGAGAGCTAGTGTAAGACCATGTCTAGGACATGGCATCAGTCACGACATGTGAGCCAGTGTAAGACCATGTTTGGGACATGGCATCGGTGTTTACCCTATGTTCAAGGTTATCGAGTATCCCTTCGTATTCCATAGAGTTCCACGGGATATCTATAGTTTATGTTAACGAGAAAAGTTATGACCTTGTTGTGAATGTTACAGCTACTTGTATGATATATATATGAGATATGAGCTCATTGCATGTTGTATGAATATTAAGGAAGGAATATGAGTTAGTTGAGTTTATGTATATTCATGAATTATGAGCAATTCATGTAATGTTATGATTATAACAATGTGCGGTAAATAGGTTTTTTTATTTACATTCAACTTACTAAGCTTTATGCTTACTCCCTCTCCTTTCCATTTTCCTTATAGTGCTGTGTAACACCCCAAATCCAGCCTAGAAGTTAGGCCCGAGTCCAGCGTGTCACAGAGTACATTTTAAAATCACGTATTTTTTTTAAGAACTCATTCAAAAACTAATGTTTCTAAGTGAAAACAAGCTCGTTTGAAGGTTAAAGCCTCTTTGTAAAAAAAAAAAATTGTTATCCACTTGAAAACGTAATTACTTTTAAAACCTTAATTGTTGTTATGAGTGAAAACCAAGTAAGTTGCAGAAGCTTATAAATTCGTAGTTTATAGAAACGTGTTGATTTGAAAGCAGTTAATGTTTTTGGGAAAACCGAGTTCTACTTAAGCAGATATAAAATGTAATAACTAAATACCCCAAATTAAAATCCAGAAATTTATGAGAGGCCTTATTACAAACCCAACCAAAATTAAAGTACTTGAAAGTAAATAAACAAATGGAAAGCATAAGTAATGTGTGGCCATCTCCGAGTCCCTCGCAGCACCGATCCACTAACGCTGGGGATTACCTGAAAAGATAAAAACGGGGTGAGTTTATGAAAACTTAGTTTGTAATCCCCTAATCATGCAATAGAACAAACTGGGCCTAAACCCTACACAGAATCAGTTTGGGCCCGAGCCCTAACCAGTAACAATCTAGGTCATAGCCCCTTACAGTATCAGAATATATTGGGCCTAGCCCATGCCAGTATCAATCTGGGCCATAGCCCATTACGAAATTTTTTGGGTCTTAGCCCATTAACACAGTTGGGCCCATACCAGTACAGTTGGGCCTTGCCCACATCAGTATCAGTCTCATATGAATAATGCATGTTAACCCCATCCAACCCTGCACTTGCCTCCGTCCAACCCTTCACTTCCTGTGGGGAATAAATCACCCACGCCATCCTTACACTTACAGTGTTAGCACCGGTTGCGGCACTAACCAAAATCTGCAGCAAGGCTGCTATTATCAGAATATGTGGCACAGCCACCAGTACAGTTTCTTCCTCCATAACAAATCCCAACCCCATGCAGTATGTCATGTATGTAATGCACATAAATATGTAAATCACAAGGCATGCTTCAAAAAGATAGTCAGATCATAACATAAAAACAGTTATCTACCCTCAGGGGCATAATCGTAAATTTACCCCTCAGGGGTATTTCGGTCATTTTCCATTATGGGCCCAAATTCATAACTTGGCCCATTAACAAATCCACAATCATTTAGTACGTTTTATGTCATTATTAGCAATTACAGATATACCAAGGTTCAAAAGCCCATTACGTAGCCCAAACGGGGCCTACGCTCTCATACGGCCCATTAGGCCCAAATCTACCACGGCTGTGTTGCCCACATGACTGGCTCATCATTTCTTACCAATCCATCAATTATACACATTTTGGGCCCACGAGCCCATTGGGCCCATTTGGTCCATTTCGGCTCAGTTGGCCAAAAGTGGTCCGAGACCATGAGATCGCTCACGGGCCTTAATTATCATAACGGTATCTCCACACGAGTGTTCGTACACTCGTGTGGTTGCCTAAACCTTTCGGCTTTTTGGCTTTTTGGCATTCTGGCTTTTTGGGATTTCGGCATTTGCCAATTCGTCGTGTGTGCGGTGTATGTACACACCTTTGATTACGAAAGCCACGAATGATCCTCGAGTACCCAACCTATCCAATCAATCATAAACCTGATTAATCACATAATCACAAACACATAACCAGCCTTAATAGATTTCGCCGCTTACCTTGATTATACGAGATATAACTGAATCCTCTTAAAACGCTGGTTAAAGATTGATCTTACGTCTCGATCTACTAACTGTACTATCGATAGCCCTTAATAGAGACCATTGATTAAAGAAGTGACTTAACGCCAAGGATTGCTCTAAAGAAATATAGGCATATTTGGCCTATGCCTAAAAAAAAGAAAGGTAATGCATTTACCTTAATCGAAATTTGAGAGGAGGAGGTCTTGATTGATTCCACAACACTTGTATTCTTTTACCCTATTGAAACCCTTATAACCAACGATTGCCATACCGAAAAGAGGAACCAAGTATTACACTCAGAGGGAGAGAAAAGCCTTCGGCTTTTAGAGAATGAGACAAGCAGAACAGAGTTGTCAATATAAAGAAAGAGTAAAGGGAAAAAAGAATACCCACTGATCGTCAAACACCTTTGCAGAACCAAACAAGAAGGCAGTGAATCAGCCGATGATCAAAACTAAGGGTAACATAAAATAATCAACAAGAAAGCAATAGGGTAGTCGGTAAACAAGGGTAGAAGATTAACGAGAAAAGATAAATACATAAACAAATAAAGAAGCAAGAAAAGAAAGTGGGACTGCACAGTAATGAAGTAATTGAGAGGAAGAGAATTAGAAAACAAAAGAAAGTCTAAAAGAGGAGAAATGAGGGAGGGATTCGACCAACAATGAAACAAATAGGTTCGGCACCAAGATAGACTAAATGCTAACACTACCTTGGCTAAAATGTAAAGTAAGAGCTAAAGGAGTGAAAAGGCTTGAAAGAGTAGTAAATAAACCGAAAAGAAAGAAGTTTCTCCCAAGGCAACATGCAAAAACAGCTTCTAAAGACCAAAACCCGAAAGAAATAATCTCAAATTCCTTAAAAACCAAATGTACACCACTCAAAACCCTATTAATAAAATTGACTTCTCCAAATGCTGAAATTGAACTACAAATGGCATTCTCAAGCTCCCCTAGTCAAGTTTTGCCTTACACATTCCCAAATTGGCTCCATCTCTTCAACAGACCCAATCCCTTAATTTTCTCCAAGATTTTCTCCCCTTATCACTCCATTCAAATTTCAACACTCATTCAAACACTTTTCCATTAGTATTTAATTCCAACACAACCTCTTGCCTTTTCATGAGCAAAATAACTGACCCCATTTATATGCAGTGAGAATTGAACCACTGACCTCCTTGCCACTAGTGATGCCACTTCCATGTCCCCTATGTGACGCCACCTTGCCACCACACCACATCATCTCTTGTGTCATAAAACACCACCAACTAAACTTAAACTTTACCTGCTAGCATCCATATCCCCTTAGGCCCAAAAGTAAAAATTTTTCCAAAGATCTAGCTTAAACCCAAGACTTCCTAGCAACCCCCTAACACTCCAAAATCCCTTAATCACCACACCATCATGTAATTTACGAAATTTTTCTCGTCCATCAAAAATCCAATTTGTTCGGTACACGAAGCCCATTTCTCTTAAGCCCAAAAATTATGGCATTACATGCCGCCTAAATAGCTCAAGGGTTAAAGAACGTCGGAGGCATCGCTCACACTATCTATAGAAATACTTGGTATTGTTAGTTTTAATCTTATGAATATGGCATGTATAGAATTTTATTCTTTCGTTAAGTGTCATATTCTTTTGGAGCCAAATATGTTGGCTTGCTTTAGAATTTGACTCTTTTTGTATAAGGCCATGAATGATGGGTAATGTTGGAAATTGACATATGAAAATGTTGAAGTTATTCATGAATGTGCACTTTACTTAGTTGAGTATATGGGACATTAAAATTTGTTGCTATTTAGGTCATTGTTTGTACTATGTTATGTATTGGGAAGTTTGGTAAATGTCTGATCTTATTTCAAGGTGGCAATAGGCTTGGTAGATAGCCTTATATTATCCATACGGGTAGACACATAGGCATGTGTCTAGGCCGTGTGTGACAGACGGTTCGCCCCACAGGCATGTGGTTAGGCCGTGTGTCCCCTGCACCTTAGGTTGGCAAAATTAAATGCCTAGCAGTTCACCACATAGCTTAAGACATGACTGTGTGGAGGACACGGCCTAGCACACGGGCGTGTGCCACAACCGAGTGACCCTTAAGAGTTGTTGACGTCAGAAATAGAATGTCAAGGTTTTCGTACACGGGTTGAAACACGAGCGTGTCATGGCCGTGTGAGGGACATAGGCTGAGCACATGGGCATGTGCCAGGCCGTGTGAAAACCCCTGTAGGATCAATGTTAGAAAATAAATCCACACGGACGAGGGCACAGACATGTCCCTAGGTGCTTAGGCCATGTGAACCACACGGGCCTTCAGCACGGCCATGCCTAGAGGCCACACGGGCGTGATGCCCTTCCACACGGGTGTGTGCCCTATTTTTAGTAGATTTTCTTAAAAGTTTTCTACGCACTCGATTTGGTCTCAGATTGTTTTGAAACCATGTTTTGGGCCTCGTGGGTCCATATAAAGGATCGTAAAATAATGTTTGAAAAAATTTTAAATTGGGACGGATTTCATTAACTCGAGGTTGAATGTTTACATGTGTTTTAGTAAGGTAATGCCTCATACCCTGCACTGACGTCAGATGTAGGTAAGGGGTGTTATATTTAGTGGTATCAAAGTTATGGTTTAGTCGATTCTAGGACTACCCTAGCTTGTATATGAGTATAGCTATACATGCCATAATTGTAATATGATAGTGTGACGACTCATGACGATTATAAATTATATTTTTCATATAGTAAATGGATTCTGACGGAGCTATGGTAGATGATGTGGAGAGTAATGCGCCGGCTCTCGCTGAAGGGACCATGCCAGTTGATAGTGTGCCCGCGACGATGAGTCAGGGTAGAGGGCTAAAGAAGCCTACCTCCAAATGATGAATGCTTGGTACACGAAGGTTTTTCGAGCAAATCTAAATACTCTACCTCCCCCACCTCCTTTGATTCCTCAACTTGCCCCTATAGCTCCTCAAGGAGCAGACGTAATTAGAAGAGAGAAACCTCTGGTAGATAGAATTAGAAAACATGAGGCCGAGGAATTCTGGGCAAACAAAGATGATGACACAGAGAGAGTAGAGTTCTGGTTAGAGAATACCATTAGGGTATTTGATGAGCTATCATGCACGCCTGATGAGTTCATGAAGTGTGTGGTACCACTACTGCGAGATTCAGCCTACCAATGGTGGAATATTCTCGTGTCAGTTGTACCGAGAGAGAGAGTAATATGGGAGTTCTTTCTGGAGGAGTTTCGTAAGAAGTACATTAGCCAGAGGTTTATAAACCAGAGGAGGAAGGAACTTCTCGGATTAAAACAAGGTCGAATGACAGTGACGGAATACGAGCGCGAGTTCGTAAGGCTTAGCAAATATGCGTAGGAGTGCGTGTCTACCGAAGCCGTAATGTGTAGAAGGTTTGAAGACGGTCTAAATAAGGACATTCGGTTGTTGGTTTGCATCATAAAGTTGAAAGAATTTGTAGTGCTCGTTGATAGAGCATGTAAGGGTAAAGAGTTGGCCAAAGAAAAGAAAAGAGCTGATATGGAGTCTCGTGACTCAAGGAAAAGGTAAATGGTGAAATCACATTAGTCCTCATCTAAAAGGTCTAAAGAATTTACTACCCGATCTAATGCTTCAGTGGGATTTTTGGGTAGAAACAAGAATAAGCAGCATACGATGCCCAAGGCTCAGACCACTTATATTGCGAGTGTGGGTAGTGCTCGGCCAAATAGGCCTGAGTGCTCATAGTATGGTAGGCGACACTTTGGTAAGTGTCAAGGAAATGAAATAGGTTACTTCAGGTACGATTCACTAGATCACTTCATCTGAAATTGTCTTGAGATGGATGAGGATGATAAAAAGCAAGACGTGAGAGCGAGTAGTGCTCATTTGAGAGGTAGACCACAAAAGAACCAGGGTAGTGGAGCTAGTAGTAGAGGTGCCCCTAGAGATTCCGCGGTGAGGTCAGAGGGTAGAGCGCCTGTGAGGACCTACGCTATTCATGCCCACGAGGAGGCTTCGTCTCCCAATGTGATTACGGGTGCCTTTTCTATCTATGACATGCCTGTTATTACTTTGATTGATCCAGGGTCTACCTATTCCTATATGTGTATGAAATTGGTATCTAGTATGAATGTGTATGTTACATTAATTTTGGGCCTAGAAGAAATGGGCTTCGTGTGTTAGAGAAATTGGAGTTTAATTGTGCTTGAGAATATCAATGTTTAGTGTGTTGTTTAAGTGATTTGGAGCGTTTGGGGATGTCTGAGAAGTCCTGGGCTCAAAAAAGGGCTCTAGCAAAATTTTTAGTTTTTCCCTTTGGTGGGTCTTGGCATTAGTTGAAAGGTGTTATAAATATTTTTGGTTAAAATATGACATAAAGAAGCAAGTGGTCTAGTGGCAAGGTGGCGTTAGAAGTGTGGATGTGGTCTGGGGTTCAAGTCCTGGCATTTGCAAAATTATTATTTTTGTCCCTAAGTGAACCCTTGGTGATTAGAAGTAGACCTTATATTTAATTGAGGATAAAATGTGACACAAAATGAGTTGATGGCCTAGTAGTGGTGGTGTGATTTAGCATGTGAAAGAGCAACGGTTTGAGTCCCCTTGCAAGCAAAATATCATTATTTTGCTATATAGAGGCTGCAAGAGGTGGAGTTGGATGCAAACTCTTGAAGGTTGTTGGGGATTTGGTAAAAGGGGGAGTTTGAATTGGTCATGATGGTTGAATCAAATTTGAGTGGGGAGTTGGAGTGAATCAAGGAGAATCGGTGGAGATTTTCATGGAATTTGAATGGGGGAATTTGGAGCCGATTAGGGGGAGTTTTCTATGCAAATTTCGGCTGGGGGTGCTTGATGAGCATTTCGGCAATTGTGAAGAGTAGGAGCCAAATTCTCTCTCTCTGCCATTTCGAATTTTGGTACTTTCACCGGTTTTAGCTTCGTTTCTCTTTGGTGCCATTTTGCAAGTAGCTTTCGGGATTTGATTTGGGTAGGTTCTTAGTGATGGAGAACCCTTTTTTAAACTTCTTTTCTTTTGCCAAAACTTAATACCCAAAGTGCCGATTTCTTCTTTGGGTGCACTTTTCTTATCTTTTCTCTTTATCTGAACCAACTACTGTTTCCAGTCATCTTTGAACCCAAATCCATCTTCTTTTCTTCTTTTCACCTTCTTTTCTAAAAAACACGAATTTATAATCTCTCAAGAACAGTTCATCAGTCGGTCGAATCTTACTTCTCTTTTTTTCCCTCTGTTGTTCTCTTGATTTTTCTACTGTAGCCGAATCTTTCATTTCCTTTCTTTTTCTTTAGTTCTTGATTGTCCTTTCTTTCTTTTTGAGTGCCGTACTTCCTTCTCGTTCGTTCATAAGCCGAACATCGCCGCTCATAAGTATCCTTTTCGTAGAGCTGAAGGCCGAACTCGGGTAATTATGTTTTGGCAAGTGGCCGACTGCTCCTTTATTTCACCGATCTGACCAAGCTGATTTTGTGTGTTTAAGTCTCTCGGCACTCAATCAATAATTGAGGAATACATGTTAATCGCATGGGCTAGTAGTCAAGCAAGGCGATGGTTGGGCGTGCGTAATCGGCTCAATTCGCAAATAGGTGTGTAACCGCACCTCTAGATTACTGTGGCTCAGGAAAAGTCGAAAAGCCAAAATGTTGAATCATCGGCATTCGAGGCCTCACGAGCGTGCGAACGTATGTAGGGTGAACCGAGCCCACAAATCATGGGTATTTGATTATGGAGGCTGTCATGAGTGTTTTCGTGCACTTTGGCCGTAATGGGCCCCGATGGGCCAAAATGGGTCATGTGGACCCAATGGTCCTGTGGGCGCCACACGGGTTAAATCTTCATATTATGGTAAATGTTAGACCGAGCCGTGTAGTCCACATGGCTAGGGTCGTTTTTGGGCTAAATGGACTGTATGGGCCCAATGGGCTTATAGGCCAACACAGTTAAAAAATATGTGATGTGGTAAGTTTTGTTTGGGCTATGTTGTTCGCATAGCCGTGATTGTTTCTGGGCTAAATGGGCCACATAAGAGTGTGGGCCCACTTGGGCCGAATAATGGGCCTTAGGCCCAACTACCCCGTTTTTTCTGTTTAGGCTATAGAAGTTGCTCGAGGCGACAAGGGACCTTCGGTTGGGTTGTTAAGACCTCAGTTTAAAAAATTACAAAAATACCCTCGGATTACAAAATTACAAAAATACCCTCGGTTTATAAAATTACAGAAATACCCTCAGATTACAAAATTACAAAAATACCCTAGGTTTATAAAATTACAAAAATACCGTCAGTTTACAAAATTACAAAAAACCCTCAATTTATAAAATTAAAAAAAACCCTCGGTTGACAAAATTACCGAAATACCCTTAATTTGCAAAATTACAAAAATACCCTCGATTTGTGAAATTATCGAAATACCCCTGGTTTACAACATCTGGTTTGTAAATTTATAGAAATACCACGGTTTGCAAAATTACAAAAATACCCTCGGTTTGTAAAATTATAGAAATACCCCCGGTTTGTAAAATTACAGAAATACCCCCATTTTACAAAATTACAGAAATACCCTCGATTTGCAAAATTATAGAGATACCCCAGTTTAAGAAATTACAGAAATACCCTTGATTTGCAAAATTATAGAAATACCCCCGATTTGTAAAATTACCGAAATAGCCTTGGTTTGTGAAATTACCAAAATACCCCTAGTTTGTAAAATTACTGAAATACCCTTGTAGGGTTGAATTACTAAAATACCCTATAGTGTGAAATTACCAAAATACCCATGTAGGATGAAATGACTAAAATACCCCTCATGGGTAAGAAGATCGTTTTGCCCCTCGAGAGTATGACTCACTGGTGATACAATTTGATTGATTTGACTATGTTTGACTGAGAATGTATGATTGTGATTTGTATGATTGTTTATAGGCATGACATTTTACATACATGACATACTGCATGGGGTTGGGATATTGTTTATGGAGGAAGATCTGTTCTGATAGGGTCGCACGGGTTGCGCGTGACCACTGTGGACCCAGTTCTATTCTGATAGGATCGCACGGGTCGTACGAGATGACTGTGGATTCAGTATTGATGGTTTAAAGCTACTTATTCTAATTATGGCTTTGTGCTGACCTAATTGTGGCTTTGTGCCACCTTGATTATGGCTTTGTGCCAATTGTACTTACCTACGGCTACGTGCCAATCGCATTTATTAATGACTATGTGTCAATCACATTTACCCATGACTGTGTGCTGGTTATGTTACCCTCGTTGATGGCTATGTGCCTAACATAATGTGGTTATCGATGGCTTTGTGCCATTCTGCTTACGGCTTACAGTTGTTCTGCTATTTGGTAGCGTTGCTGCGATATTTACGGCTTCTAGCTATTCTATCTACGGCGCTGAGTCGTTTTGTTGACTTAGTGCCATAACTGGTGCTAGGCTTGGTGTGTTGGCTAGGTGGGTTAAGTTATTCCCCACAGATGTGTAGGGTTGGTACGGGTGGTGTATTGGCTAGATTGGGATGGGATGCATACTCATACTGTTGCATATCTGTTTATAAGATCTGTCACTGTACTGGGCTTACGCCCACTTGTTCTGTTCTGATTCTATTTTGGGCTAGGCCTAATTGATTCTACTATAGGTTGTGACCCAATGCTTAGGCCCACGTATGCTCTGAACTAGACTGTACTATTTCTGTTATAGGGCTTTGGCCCAGTCAGTTTCTATTTTTGTCCTCGTATACTGGCTGTTACTCTAGTAAGGGGATTACACACTGAGTTTTCGTAAACTCACCCCGTTTATTAACTTTTTTCAGGTAACTCCCAGCAATAGACGAATCGAAGCTGCAAGGGACTCAGAGAAGGCCACACACTGCTTATGCTTTTGTTTGACTATTTGCTTTTAAGTATTTTGATCTGGGTTGTAATAAGGCTTTTATAATTTCTAGATTCTAAATTTTAGGTTTTTATTTATTTTGTTACATATACTGAATGAAGAACATGGTTTTTCCAAAACATCAACTATTTCCAAACACTACGTTTTCTATAACTGTTTAAATTAAGCTTCCGCAACAATTAAGGCTTTAAAGGTAATAACGATTTACAAGAGAAATGACCTTTTAATGAACCACTTTTTGAAAATAAACAAACACAAGTTTTTAGTAGGCAATAAGTTTTAAATAAGAAGGGTTTTCAATGAAAACATGGTTTTTGAAAAACACTTCAAAGTGACATGCCAGATTCGGCCGTAAAGTCCACGCCAGGTTTGGGAATTGACATGTCGAGTCCACCGAGTTTGTAATAAAGGTGTCAAACCCATTAGGCAAACATGTGCTAGTTAACCAAGTATGTAGGGATTGCCCTATGATAATTAGAGGTCATTTCTTTCTGGCTAACTTAATGTTATCGCCGTTTGATGAATTTGACATAATCCTTGGTATGGATTGGTTGACTGCTCACGATGTAGTAGTAAATTGTGGGAGAAAATTTATTGAGCTGAAATGTGAACACGGGGATGTTCTTCGGGTTGAATCAGGTGAACCAGATGGCCTACCGGTAGTAATGTCTTCTATTACAGTGATTGTGTGATATTTATGATTGTCAAGTAATATGATCATACTAAAAAACTAACTATTATCACAATAAAGGCAAGCGCACATATCGAATAGTAGTATAGTTTAGTGGCAAGATCAGAATGTCAAACCCACAGGAACTAAAAGTACTAGTATTAACTTTCTTTTTATTATCTAGCCTAAAAATAAAGGGGATTTTTTTTAAACTAATTAATTTACTAAGAACGCGGCAAAGAGTGAATTGGGGAAAATACTTTTTGACAATCGATTGATTAAGACACTACCGAAGGAAGAATCCACCTAGACTTCACTTGCTATCCGATTCTGAACTAGATGATTTCTTCACTTAACTTGATCCGTAGAAATCCCTAATTTATGTTAACATCTCTTTCAAGGCTAAGAACAGCTAACCCTAGGTTGATTAATTGAAATTTCTTTCTAATTAAAACCCCTAGTGTTGCATTAACTCGATCTATGGATTCCCTTATTAGATTTGACTCTAATTCACAGATTTTCGTCGTCCTATGTCTAGGATTGCGATCAACTCCGCTTAATTGTGTTGGATCTACTCTTAAACAGGGACATTTGCTCCACTTAATAAGCACATTCAACTTGAATCAATATCCTAAAATATTAACACAAGAATTAATAACACAATTAAGAACAAATTAAGTATTTATCATATAATTCAGAAAATAATAACAAGATCCGTCTTAAGTTTCATCCCTCTCAGGTATTTATGGGATTTAGTTCATAATTATAAAAGAAAACATCTCAAAAGAGGGAAAACAACAAAACATAAAAAACCCAAAAACTTCGAGGGAAATTGGAAGGAGATCTTCAGTCTTGATGTAGATCCTTACTTCCGAGATGAATCAATCGGCATTAATCGAGTAATTCCTTACTTTCTACTCTGTGTGTGTCTCTTTGTTCCTCCATTAGGGTGTTTATATAGACTTTAGAATGCTCAAAATACCCAAAAATTAGCTTTTTCCACGTGAAATTGAAGCAAGGCTCGATAGGGACACGCCTGTGTGAGGTTGCTTAGGCCGTGTTCAACACTGAAAAATCAACATGGGCGTGTGGTTTACCAATGTGAAAATGCCTTAGGCTGTGTTAATGTTGATTTGGACCTATTTTGTCTGTTTTTGGCCCGTTCCTTGCTCTTTTCTCTTCCTTATGCTCACCTAAGTATAAAACATGATATTAAAGGATTAGGAGCATCATATTCCTCAATTCTAATGATAAATTATCCATAAATGTGCCAAAGCATGGAGTAAAAATATGTATATATTATGGTTATCAAATACCCCCACACTTAATCCTTTGCTTGTCCTCAAGCAAAATCTTCAACTTACAATCAAAATTTGTTCTTCTTAACTCATAATTCCTATTAATAATATTTTGAACTAATTCACAAGTAATTATACATTGAGAATTCAACTAAAAGAGCATCAAAGTCTCAAACAATCCAAGTTGATAATTTTACCACAGAAACACAGGGATTTCCCCTTATCTAAGTGATCACCCTTAATTTAAAACTTAACAAGAGTTGACAGCCTCACTAAAGTGTTTAGGGTTCAGAAATTAAGTAGTCACTAGTCAACATGAAAGGTTATTACCATAGGCTTGCATAAAAATCAAATCTCTACCACTATAAATTGAGATGATACACCATCAAAAGGTCTTCAGAGGGTTGTAACGAGGCTTTGGTTAGGGGTGTGGACACAAGCTGAAAAAGAGGGTTAGAATCGAGATTGAACTGAAAAATTACCTAGCTAGAAAAATTACATCACTGAATAATTCTAGAATTGAGCTTTTCCTCATGCATAACATCGTTAAGATTTAAGAACATATAACTTCATAATAGTATGCTAAACTGAAAATATATATTTTTTAAGAACAAATCAAGTAATTAAACTTTACTAACTAAAGAGGAGAACATAGCTAGATAATTATTCAACTCAAATCTCTACAAAAATGAAGATCAAAGTAATTAAGGGGATTTCAACAATAATGGGTTAGAGGTTAGTAGTAAAGGTAGATCAATGGATGGTTTGTTATGCTCAAGGGGGTTCATTAGGGGTTAATTATAAAGGTAGGCTATTATAGAGTGAGTGAGTTAAACCTAGGTGCCTTTATCATCTCGATATATCAAATCAATGGTGTGGTCTCGACATGTATAATCGAAGGAAGTTCTAGAATAACAAATCAATATTGACACACTCATAGCAACAATAAAAGTGAGCAAGAAAGGATATATGCTCTAAAGGCTCAAAATCTCACAAAAATTATGGCTTTTGATGTCAATCCTGTGAATTTCAAACTTCAAGATGATACCTAAATTTGGGGAGACAACCGAGAGAAAGTATTAATTCTCAAAAATTCAACTTATCATGCTTGATTCTCTGATGTCTTAGAGTTCGAACAATCAAAGCATAAATACCTATGTCTTAATCTAGAACATATCAATAAAAATCATGAATCAATCAGAATTTCATTCTAATAGTAATATGAGAGAGTGGCTTGAGAACAAGATAAGATTTCAAGATTTTCTATTAATGAAATTAATAACCCCCTCCACTTAAGATGTACATTGTCCTTAATGTACAAATATAAGTAAGAATATAAGCATAAATCATAAGAGAATGAGAGAAATGAAACTTCCTGAATTTTGGATGAATCTTTGGAGTAGTGAGAGCAGGGTTGGGAAGGCAGCTAATAAGATGTATGATGAACTCAGCAGATATGGAGGTGGGGTAGGATACTCCGGTGATGGTAGACGTTGGGTTCCACAATCGGGATGCCAAATAGAGATGTGATCGTGCTATTCGGTGTTATGGTGGTTATGGTCATGATTGAGCAGAACATGGCAGTCGTGGAGTATCTTTCCCATTAGAGTTAGATTTGAGCTATTGAGTTCTTTGACTGTAATAGCATCAATAGTGTTTTTAGGGGTATATAGTTGCAAGGTTACTTATGAAGAAACAACCATAAAGATAAAAAATAAATTTCAAGATAAACTAATATAGTTTTGTAGAACATCAAAATAGAAATAAAGATACTCCAAAATAGTTATCAATCAAGTCTGAAAATGGCACCTTATGAGGCTTTGTATGGATGTAAGTGCTGAATACCCTTGTATTGGTCAGAACTTAGGGAGAATCAGAAACGGGGTCGATTTGGTCAAAAATTGAAGAGAAAGTTAAGGTATTTCGTGATTACTTGAAAGCCTCCTCAGATAGATAGAAATCCTATGCAGATTTGAAATGAAAAGAGATTGGGTTTCAAGTCAGTGATAGAGTGTTTTTGAAAGTGTCTCCATGGAAGAAAGTCCTCAGATTTTGTAGGAAAGGTAAATTAAGTCCACGGTTTTTTAACCTTATGAGGTGATTGAGAGAATTGGACCAGTGGCATATCGATTAGCCTTGCCTACTGAGTTAGAGAAAATCCATGATGTATTTCATGTAATGATGTTAGTCGCTACCATTCTGACCCCTCCCATGTGATTTCACAAGCAGAGATTGAAATAACTCTGCATATGACCTATGGTGAAGAGCCTGGTAAGATTTTGGCTTGGGAGGTCAAGAAATTGAAGAACAAAAATATAGCCCTTGTGAAAGATTATGGCATCAACATGGGGTCGAAGAAGCCACATGGGAACCCGAGGAGACTATGAGAGATCAATACCTAAACCTATTCACTGGTAAAAATTTTCGGGGACGAAAATCCCTAAGGGGAGAATTGTAACAGCCCGAATTTGGGCTTAGTCGAAAAAGTGGTTTCAGAACCACTAATCTGAGGTCAGAGAAATTATGGCAAATATTATTTTATGTATTATAGCTTTATATTATGAGTGCATGAAAATTTTGGTGAATTAATTTATGCGATTGTGAGCTCGATTGCAAAAAATGACTAAATCACATAAAGGGTAAAAGTTGTGAACTACTAGCAATTGGTGCTAAATAGCTTTGTAACATAATGTAGAGGCCTTTAATAGGCAAATAAGTAAATTTCTAATAGCATAGCCAGCCATGAGACATGAGAATTGAGAAAATCTATTTTAGTCAAAGTTAGGTGGCTTAAATTGAAATAAAATAATAGCCTAGGTGACTAGCTATCAACTTCTTCATTTCTTCTTCTCTTTCACCGATTTTTCAAGTAATTTTTAGGGTTTTGAAAGCTCAAAATTTCAACTATCTTTCATCCTTGCAAGTAAGTGATTCTCATGGTCTTTCTTGATAATTTTGGTACTTTTGGAACCCTTCTAGCATGAGCTAACTAATGGGGGGCTATTTTGTAAAATGGTTAAAAGTTTAGGGATTCACCATTAAAGTGTTTATGTTTTTGGCTGAAGTTTTATGGAAGAAATGAATCATACTTGTTAAATAAACAACTTTTGTTAAAGGGTGTTCATGAAAAACACCTAAATTGGACTTTGTTGTAAAGTTGATAAATTGTATGGTAATTACATGAAATAATGGAAATTGTGCGCTGCCATAAGAGTGAAAAGAATTTGGTTAGGCTTGGATAATAATGAAATTCGATAAAAATCAATTTTCGAGCCTAGGGGTAAAATGGTCATTTTGCTAAAGTATAAAGACAAAATGGTCATTTTGCCAAATTATGATTTTTGGATTGTCTTAGTTAATATAATGATTAAATTAGTGAATTTTATCCATTATAGATCAAGAAGTACAAAACTTGAACCTAGCCCGAGAGAAAGCCAAGTAAACAGATTAAATCGAGAGCCATTCACATTTTGTATACCGAGGTAAGTTGGGTGTAAATATCGCAACTTTCTTTTATGCTTATACATTGATTTGTTGATATTGCATAAAATTTTAATTATGCCTATGGAATGATAAAATGAGATTCTTATAGTGAAATCTCGATGGAACCGTTGGAGTAGATTGGATAATAGTGCCGTGGAACTATGGCTATACGAGAGCTAGCGTAAGACAATGTTTGAGACATGACATCAGCCTCAAGATATGTGCTAGTGTAAGGCCATGTCTCGGTCATGGCATTAACACGGATAGAGAAGAGCTAGTATGAGACCATGTTTAAGACGTGGCATCGACACGGATAGAGGAGAGCCAATGTAAGACCATGTCTGGGACATGACATCGGCCTCGACATAGGGAAGCTAGTGTAAGACCATGTTTGGGACATGGCTTCGGCCTCAACATAAGGGAGCTAGTGTAAGACCATATATGGGACATGTCATCAGTCTCGATATGAGAGAGTCAGTGTAAAACCATGTTTAGGGCATGGCATCAGCTCGATATGTGCGCTAGAGTAAGACCATGTCTGGGACATGGCGTCAGCGTTTACCCTGTAATGCCCCAAAAATCCTGAAGTTTTTAATTTGGTGTGATGTAGTTTTGTTTGCATAATTAGCACTAAAAGGGTGTTGATTTTGAAGTATTAAAGAGTTTCTATAAAGTCCTAAGTTCGAAGTTAGTATAGGAAAATTTTTATTTTTTGTGTTAATGGAACCCTGACTTCAAAGGATATGCCTCTTAAATAAATGAGGCGAAGATGTGACGCAAAAACCCTAATGGTCTAGTGGCAAGTGGTGCCACACTAGGAGCAAGGATAAGGCATCATATGCAGAGTAGGGAGGTCCAAGTTTCATGTGTCGGCTTGTGCATTGAGAGTATTATTTTGCACTTATTCCATGTAGGTGGTGGAAGTGGATTTAAACTCTTCATCGAGGAGGTTTGAATTGGTCTTCAAATTTGAATGAGTGTTGAAGAGTAAATTAAGGCATGATAAGGGGAGAAAATTTAAGAGATGAGATGTGTGGGAGAGTTGGAGCTAGTGTGGTAATTGTGATGGCAAATTCAGCTATGGTAAGTGAGTAGGTGCCGATTTGGTCATTCTTGGTGTATAGCTGAATTTTCAAAGCCATTTAAGCATGTTTCCTTTCTTTATATGATTTTGGTTTTAGTTTGGGGCAATTAGGTATTACTTTGCCTTTGTTAGTTGTGATATTCTTTCCATTTTGGTCCATTACACTTTTATTTCCTCTTCTAGCCGAATAGTGTGATCTCTTCCCTTTCATTTCTTCTCTTTTTCTTTGAAAATCCTAGCCGATTACCTTCTTCTAAGATTGGCTGAATAGTACTCTTACGTATTCAGTTTCATCCCTTAATACACTTCTGTCGAAATCTTATTTTATTCCCTTACTTCTTATTGTGCCATCCCTATCTTCTTTTTGTTCTTAAAATACTCAAATCGAAGCCATTTCCTTTCTTCTTTATTTTACAATCGGTTCTTGGTCATAGCCGATTTCTACATCTTTTGAGAAAAGCTAGATCCCTCTTTTTCTTCTCTCTTTCTAAGTCGTGTTTCATTTCTTCTTGTTCTCAAAAAGTAGAAACTTTGTCACCTATTCTTTCTTGTCTTAGCCGATTCTCCCTTACTCTCTATTTTGCTAGCAATCGCTTCTGTGTACACAAAGGTTCGACTTTAGGGTGTGTTTGAGTGTGGAGATGACGCTTTCATTCCTTTCTCCTCTGGTTGTCTCGGGTAAGTACTAATAGTAATGGCTTCGCAAAGGAATTCTTTCGTTACGGGTATTATTTTCCTTCTCTTCTGCTGAATCTCTCTCTCATATTCTAATATTGATAATGATTTAGGGTCTTTGAGAGCGGGCTTGGAGTAGACGGCACGCTTGGTTAAGGTAAGCGTTATTGGTCTTGGTTTAGTGAAGGCCGAATGCCTTACAGGGTGTTAAGAGTGACTTATGTATTGATCTTTGATGGATAAAATTTTATAACGCAGATCTTGGAGTCAATCGCGGTTAGCAAATATAGGAAGGTTGATAAAAGATTTATCATTCAAGGTAAGGGATTTGTGTGATTTCGGCTTTTGATAAAAAGGGAGTAACGATACTAAGGGTGTGATTAACTGTTAGTTGGTTGATTGTAGGTTCGTGTTTAAGGGATCGAAAGGCAAGTTCGTAATCAGGTGTGTACATAAACCACACACATGATGAATCAGCGAAAGCTAAAATCCCAAAAAGCCGGAATGCCAAAAAGCCAAAAAGCTGAAAGGTTGGCGCCGACAACCACACGAGTGTTCGAACTCTCGTATGGAGATATCGATATGATGATAGAGGCTCTATGGGCAATTCCATAGACACAGGCCACGTTCTGGCCATCTTGGCTGAAATGGGCCCGAGGGCCCATCGCGAGTAAAATTGATGGACTTGTAAATTTTGACGAGATGGATAGGCTAGCTACATGACTTAGGATAGATTTGGGCCTAATGGGCCATATGAGTATGTCGGCCCTGCTTAGGCTATGTATTGGGCTTTTGGGCCCTAGTAAAATTTGTAACTCTAATGGAATAATTTTAAACGCATTGCATAATTGTAAGATTGGTAAATGGGCCAGAATGGGTACCTAGGCCCATGATAAAATTATGACCGATATGCCCTAAGGGCAAAATGACTAAAATTCCCCTATTTGATATATGTACGATTTGTATGCCATATGTATGTTATGATGCATTCATGAGATATTATGCTGCATATGGGCTAGGTTATGATTGGAGGAATAGCATGTGAGGGTCGCCCGGTCGCTTGACGACTACGGATCCAACGAAGGCTTTTAAGCCGTATTATGATTAGCAGCTCTGCTGCAATGCTGTGTAGCATCACAACTGGTGCTACAACGGATATTATGATTAGCAGCTCCGCTGCAACGATGAATGGTGCCACAACTGGTGCTACAACGGGTGTATAAGGATGGGTGGGTCGAGTATCTCCCACAGGAGTGTAGGGTTAGAAAGGGGTGTGCAAGTTGGAGGGGATATATGTGCATTACATGTTCATATTAATATTTGATGTGATATGGGCTAGAGCCCAACCGAGGCCACCATGGGCTAAGGCCCAAAGGCCACTATTTGATGTGATATGGGCTCCGGCCCAACTGAGGCCACTATGGGCCAAGACCTAGGGGCCACTATGGGCGAAGGCCCAAGGGCCACTATGGGCCAAGGCCCAGGGGCCATTGTTATTGAATAGGGCTTAGGCCTAAATTGTTTATTGCATGACTTGTGTTCTCGAGGGTCGTGCACACTGAGTTTTCAAAAACTCACTCTCACTCCTTTATTTTTTAGGTGACCCTCAGTAGACGGCTCGACATAGGAGAGGACTCGGAGGTGGCCACACTGCAAGCTATTTATCGACTAAGTAGCTTCTTTTATTTTATCTTTAGTTTTTATTATTGGGTTGTAATAAGGCCTTTCATCTCCGGTCGATTTATATTTGGGTTTTTTTATTTTTATTTCCAAACTTAAATATGCTTTCTAAGTCAAGTGACATTTTGCAGTCAACATAAACATCTAAATGTTTTTGTAACACCCCAAACCCGGCCCAAACGTTATGGCCAAATCCGACGTGTTACATAGAAGTGTTACTTGAAAAAGTCAAGATTTATTTAAAGTCTTTCTTAAAAAGAATAGCTTTATTAAAGATTAAAGTGAATGGAAGCTGTGCACCAGGTAGGATACCAGAAAAAGAGGAGGTGAGCCAAGTAGGCCACTTAAGTACCAAGCTCTTTAATGGATCCAATCCTAGACATGCACACAATCGTTGCCACACTTTAATTTCGCGATTGTTTTGGAAAACAAGTCAACTTGGAAATCATTTGAGGATTTTATAAATTTTATAAAACGGATTTGTTGTAGACGTTTCGTTATTTTGAAAACAAGTGTTATTTTTAAACCACGACCTAAGTCTATTCCAATATAATATCCTATCAAAGAAAAATAAAATAATTTAAGAAAAATAATTAATAGCGGCCTTATTACAACCCAAAAACCGAATAAAAATAATTTAAGCAAAAGTTATTGGAAAAATCAAATACTTAAGAAAAACATCGAATGCGATCTTTATGGCCACTTTAAATCCCCTCGGGCTCTAAGTCTCCAAATCAAGGCTTACCTGCAAGGTTAAAGAAAGGGGTGAGTTTGGAAAACTCAGTGTGTAACAAAGCCCTTTCAGAGCCCAAATCACACAAGCATACTGAGCCTAAACCCTGATTCAATCTCATCTGTTACTGGGCTGAAGCCTTTTCATACATCGGTTACTGGGCCTTAGCCATTTTTCATATATAATCTCAATGGGCCGAAGCCTTATTCTGTAAACGGTATGGCCCACTGGCCCATTTCAACAATACATGTAAATCCCAATGCATGTATGCAAACCTATATCAATATGTAGGGAAACTATCGACCCACCCAATCGCTACTCTCCACCTGTACCAACCAAGCTCTGCATGTGGGGAACAACTCAACCCACCCAACCAATACTCTCCACTGGCAGCATAGCTGCTTTATCATATAACATGAGGCCTAGCCTCTTTTAGTAACTAGGGCAAAGCCCCTTTTCGGTATTTGTGGCATTGCCACTTACACTTCCTCCATCAATATAACCCAACCCCATGCATAAATAAACATATCATAGCATATCATGTATAATAATAATAACAGATGCATCTTAATCAGAAATAAAACCCTAGGGATATAAAAGTCATTTTTACCTAGGGGTAAAATAGTAATTTTCGCATTTTAAGGGTATTTCAGTAATTTTATCAACTATTAGGGTTTACAAGCTCATTATCAATTATCAACAATTTCTAAGTGTTTAAACAGCGATTCTAGCCCATTTTAGCAAATTCGAGTTATTGGGCCCCAAACCCCTAATGGGCCTTACGTAGCCGATTTAGTCATCTAGGCCCATTTAGCCTATATTCCATAACATTTTTAACAATCTTAACATGCAATTTATCCAGGTTCCATTTTCTACCAATTTTCCCCAAATGGGCCCGAAAGCCCATTGGGCCTATTTTTAACCCCTCGAGGCCCAACTTACCGTCATGCACAAAATTGTGCCCTTACCTGTCCCATCGATCCTGATCATCAAACTTAGTGTACCTAACTAGCCTATGAGCATTCGTATACTCACGAGCCCTCAAAATGCTAGAATTTTGGCATTTCGGCTTTTCAGCATATATCGTGTTAAGCTACTAAAGAGGGTTCGTTACACACCTGATTTGCGACTTCCACCACGAGATCTCTCACGCGACGAACCTACAGTTAATTACTAGGTTATTAACTACAAACTGATGAAGCCTACTTACCAGACTATTGCCATATTCGGCTACCATACAAGCAATCCATATCTCACTTACCTTAGCCGAATCTGATTGTTTAGATCCAAGACTAGCCACACCAATATTCCAAGCCTTCGTTGCTCCTCCAAAGATTGCCTATTTCTCTACATAAGACCATAAAATCGAATGAAAGAGGCCAAATAGGCCTTAAGCCTAAAACGACAACCTCCTCAAGAATCTAGAGGTTTTCGGCTTTTCCATAACTCATAAAACATGAATGGAAAACTATGAATACTTACCAAATGATCTACTATTGCAAACGTTCTTGAGACCCTCCCCACTTCATATCAACCCCTAACATGAACCATGAATGAATCCCAGAAGTCTAATGGTACATGGCTTCCAACCTACTCAACAATGGTGATTTCGATTTTTCAATAACAAGATAGAAAGGAAATAGAACTTTGTGTGAAGAGGATGTTGATGTCGACAAGAGTAATGGGAAGCTTTGTCTTTGGAAAGAATAGTAAATAGGACCGAAGAAGAATTGGCACAAGGGAACAAGGTTGCGATTTCGGTTTTTGGTGGATAATCAGCCAAAGGAGAAAAATAAAGACACAAAAGGGAAAGGGAATGGTTTCGGTTCAACTAAGAAGAGAAAAGAAGAAAAAGAACAAGACCCTAAGGAACTCAAGAAATCGGCACCACACTACCCAAATGCCAAAAATCCTACTACTAAGGACCCCTAGCCGAATGCCTAAACTAGCACCCCAAATTCGGCTAACACTACCCCCTTTTCAAAATCCCTAAAATCTCTCCTAGATAAACTCCCCCTTATCCCTCCTTATTCCATGCCCTTGCCGAATTCAAACTCTTCCCAACAGAGTCCACTTGGGTTCCAACACTCACCCTTCCTGCACATAAAAATAAATACCCTCATTTGCTTTCGTTATAACTTGAACCTTGGCCCTTGTACACTCCTCCACACGCCACTTTTATAGGAGCTTTGTGGCTCCACCTTGCCACTTTACCAAGAGCTTACTTGTGACATATTTTACCCACATTTTCTTATAAGACCTCTAACTCAAGCCCCCTATTCTTTAAGTCCAAAAATTAAAAATTCCACTGGGTTTTAACCAACACATGGGCCTTCCATAGGCCCATTTACACACTTCAAACATGAATTGCACAGCCAAATGCCAAAATTTAAATTTTACCAAATTCACAAAAATCACACAAAAACCTGAAAATTAGGGCGTTACAGTTTTCTTAAAACATGAGCTTCCGCTGTAATTTAACAAGTAACTCAACAAGATATGCAAACTCGGGTTTTCAATTAACAAACTCAAAGCTTTTATTTAAACTCATCTGAACTTGTAATTAAGCAAAGATTTAATAGATTTTATTTTTAACTAAAATATTTTTTTTTAACTAAGCTAGCTTGGGAATAAACCTTTCAATGTGACACCGCCGGATTTGGTCATAACGTCTGGGCCAGGTTTCGGGTGTTACATACCCTATGTTCGAGGCTATTGAGTATCCCTTCGTATTCCATAGAGTTCCACGGATATCTATAGTTTATGTTAACAAGAAAAGTTATGACCTTGTTGTTAGTGTTACAGGTACTTGTATGATATATATATATATATAAGATATGAGCTCATTGCATGTTGTATGAATATTAAGGAATGAATATGAGTAAGTTGAGTTTATGTATATTCATGAATTATGAGCAATTCATGTTATGTTGTGATTATAACAATGCACGGTAAATAGTCGTTTTTATTTACATTCAACTTACTAAGCTTTATGCTTACTCCCTCTCATTTCCATTTTCCTTATAGTGTTGCCTAAATAGCTCGAGGGTCAAAAAACATCGGAGGCATCGCTTACACTATCCATAGAAGCACATGGTATAGTTAGTCTTAATCTTATGAATATGGCATGTATAGAATTTTATTCTTTTGTTAAGTGTCATATTATTTTGGAGCCAAATGTGTTGGCTTGCTTTAGAATTTGACTCTTTTTGTATAAGGCCATGAATGATAGCTAATGTTGGAAATTGATATATGAAAATGTTGAAGTTATTCATGAATGTGCACTTTACTTAGTTGAGTATATGGGACGTTAAAATTTGTGGTTATTTAGGTGATTGTTTGTACCATGTTATGTATTGAGAAGTTCGGTAGATGTTTGATCTTGTTTAAGGGTGGCAATAGACTTGGTAGATAGCCTTATATTGTCCACACGGGTAGACACACGGGCGTGTGTCTAGGCCGTGTGTGATACACGGTCTGCCCTACAGGTGTGTGCTTAGGTCGTGTATTCCCTGCACCTTAGGTTGGCAACATTAAATACCCAGTAGTTTACCACACAGCTTAAGACACAGCCGTGTGTCTCAACCGTGTGGAGAAACTGCCTAGCACATGGGCAAGTGCCATGGTCGTGTGACCCTTAAGAATTGCTAATATCAGAAACAAAATGTCAAGGTTTTCGCACACGGGCTGAGACACGGGCGTGTCATGGCCGTGTGAGGGACACGGGCTAAGCACACGGGTGTGTGCCGGGCCATGTGAAAACCCTTGTAGGTTCGATGTTAGAAAATAAATCCGCACGGATAAGGGGCACAGGCATGTCCCTAAGTGCTTAGGTCGTGTGAACCACACGGGCCTTCAGCGAGGCCATCCCTAGAGGCCACACGGGCATGTTGCCCTTCCACACGGGCATGTGCCCTATTTTTAGTGGATTTTCTTAAAAGTTTTCTAAGCACTTGGTTTGGTCTCGGATTCTTTCCAAACCATGTTTTGAGCCTCATGGGTCCATATTAAGGACCGTTAGACAATGTTTGAAAGAGTTTTAAATTGGGACGGATTTCATTGACTCGAGGTTGAATGTTTGCTTGTGTTTTAGTAAGGTAATGCCTCATACCCTACCCCATTGTCGGATGCGGGTAAGGGGTGTTACAAAAATAGTAAAAGAAGAAATTTGAGAATAAAGAAACAAATTAAAATCATAAATAAATAAGAAATATAAATTAAAAAAGAACAAAGAGGAAGATGGACGAGTAAACCGATGGTTGTGGTGGATAGAAGGATAAATATCAAATTGAACCCTTTGTGATATAAATCCCTACAAGCTCAATTAATGGCTCTAATCAATCCTCCAAGAAATAATCCTTGGTAAATTGAAGGTGAAAAATAAATTCCCACAACTCCATGAAGAAAATCGAGAAGAAAACTACTTTTAGAAATCAAAAGAAAAAAGTCTTGCATAAGAATCAAACTCCTAGAGTTGAAAACTTTATTAATGAAAACAAATTGTGTGATTTGTATAAAATGCAAAGGCATATATATAGGCTAGCTAAATAAATCTAAATAAAACTTTTAAGTATACTAGAACTCTAATTCATCTAAACAAGATGTAGTTCTAAACTAAACTTTCTTGTTCACATAAAACCCCTAAATAACTTAAACTACGTAATAATTATTAAAAATTTGGAATAATAAATAATAAAATAATAAGAGTTGGTAAATATAAAATTGGGCTCATATATGATAAAAATTAAGCCCAAAACTTGAACCCAATATGATTTAAACTCGAGTTAAATGCCCAAAACTCGTAATTTCAGTCATAATTTTGTCCAGAAATTCTGCTTGTCTAGTCTTCACTAAAACAGTCATAACTTGAGCTTCTAGATTCAAAATCGAGTGATTTAAAGTGCGTTTCGAAGCTAAGAGATAGATCTTTGAACAGCATGAAGAAATCTCAACCTAGAAATGTAACAGCCTGAACTTGGGCCTAGTCAGAACAGTGGTTTCAGGACCACAAATCCGACAAGGAAAATTTTATTTTTATTATATTTTTCTAGTCTACAATTTCTCGGAATGATTTCGTGAAAATTTCGTTCGAAAATTTCGACGTTTGGGTACTCAACTAAGTCAAAAGGACTAATTTGTAAAAAGTGCAAAAGTTGAGTTCTACATGTTAGAGGTGTCCAATTATTATGAAATTTTAAATTGGAGGTCCTTAAATGGTACCATTGGTTAATTTGTTGGACAAAAATGGACATGAAATAGGTGAAATAGAATATTTTTAAGTTAGGGACATTTTGGTCATTTAGTGAATAATGTGACCCACGAATCATATTTAATGTGATATTATAGATCAAGGGAAAAGAGGTTTGGAACTAGAACGAGGGAAAAATGAGAAATTAATGAATAAGTCATTTTCACCTATTATGCTATCGAGGTAAGTTTGTATGTAAATAATGCATCGTTTTTACTTACGCTTTCATATTTTGGTATATCTTGTGAAATGTGGCTGAATATTTGATGTATTTGACAAAATATCGACAAGTGAGAAATTTCCTGGTTGAACCTTAGGAATAGAATAGGATACAAGTGACATGTCACTAAGGACCTATGTGAAAACTATGTAAAATTGTGACTAAGTGAATTTGTGTGCTGGTCTTATAAGTTCTACCAGTGACTGGGTAATTCGACATGTGTTGTGGATTCCTGATAGCTTGTGTGAGCAGCATTGAGAAGTTATGAATGACTGACAGCTTGTGTGAGTAGACTCGCGAATGTGAATAGCTCGAGAACGAGCCTATGTGTGATAAGTGATGTGAAGTAGCTTTGGCTACAAGTGTGGCACTATGTGCAATATTCTGATGTATCCGTTAATATTTCGATATGTTCAACGGGAAATGACTAAGTGGAAATGATTGTGATTATGTGATGAATGAGTGTAGGTACATGTGTATATATATATATTCATGAGCAATATGCTTGATATGTGATCAAACTTTGGTAAAGTTGACGTGGAGTAAGTATGACTATGAAGACTTGTAAATATTTGATAATGACTAGCTATTGGAATGGCTAGCTATGGACATGTTTGGTGTTATGTGTGTGTAAATGAAAGTTAATATAAAGAAAACATGAAAGAGTAAAATTAGTAATAAAACAGTTTTGGACAGCAATCGTTGTATAAATTTGAAAATTCACCAAAAATTGTGAAAATCGAATTAGAGGTTGAATAAGATATGAAATTAAATCTTATTAGTCTGGTTTCACATAGAAGAAACGGTGTAAGCAAAAGAATTTCATATTATGAGTATTATGAGATATTTGAATTTGTGTGAGACAGGGTCAAAGTGATTTCAAAATCCCCTGTTCTGGCTTTGGAAAATTATTAAAAATTGTATAAAAATAATTATGGGTTAGAATTTATATGTTTAGAATTCTTAATGAGTCTATTTTCAACAGAAATATCATCTGAATCTCATATGAGATGATAATTAATTTTTAGTGAAGAAGGGTCGAAATTGTCAAATAGTAGAATAGTGATGACTTTAAAGAATAAATTTTACTTATTGGCTAATCCATAAATTCTGAAAATTTTATGGTAAGAAGATATGTGAGACTAGTTTCAAAGAAATTTAGTGGATCTTAATTCAGAGTTCCGTAGCTCAAGATATAAATAATTTAATGACTATGACTCGCGTAGACAACTTGATATGAACATGAGTGAATAATGAAACTATGTGCAAATATGATTGTATTATCTTGAGAACATATTATGAGGATTGATAAAAGCATGTTAATAAATTGTTTATTATTTACATACCAACTTACTAAGCTATATGCTTACTTTCTTTTCTTTCACTTGTCTTGTAGTGTCACCAAGCTAGCTCGGGGTACAGATCGTCGAAGATCCATCCACACTATCAACACTCTTTTGGTATTTTGAAAGTAATATTTAGAATTATGGCATGTATAGAGGACTTAGTTTTTTGTTATGTTTCATAATTGATTTGGCCTAAAATGTTGGCATATGTTATTTGATAGTTCATTTTGTATAAGGCAATTGATGTTGGCTATTATTGGTTAAGTTGTATGTTTATGATAATGCCATGTTGTATGTTGATAAATTTGGTATAAGTGTGTAAATGTTTTGGATGAAAAAAGGCTTGGTAAATAGCCTAACTTTCATCCACATGGTTGACCACATGGCTATGTGCTCAGGGCGTGTGCCCTTGTTTTTCTAGAAATTTTTCACAGTTTTTCAGAAGTTCTCGGTTTGGTCTCGAGCCACTTTCAAAGTATGTATTGGGCCTCGTAAGCCCATATTAGGGACTTTATGATGAAACATGAAAAGTTTTAATTTGAATGAAATTTTATGACTCAGTTTTGTATGATTGGTTATGTTTAAGTCCAGTAATGCCTCGTACCCTGTCTCGACGTCGGACACGGGTAAGGGGTGTTACAAGAAATGCCTAGATCCCATCCAAAAAGTCATCGCAACTCTACTAATTTCCCAAACTTGAAAATTTGCAATTTCGATGAATGAAATTTAATGAATTTCACCCCATCTATGCATGTATCATTCTCCCTTTCCTCGAAAAGATTCACCCTCAAATATTGTCTTTAATCGAATCTTGGTTTGATTTGTTTGGCCTTTGACATTGTTGTTGGGCCTTGAGATAGTGTGAGCTCATCACAATCAAGGGTCTGAAATTGGTCCCTGAGACTCACATCAGTCCTCCTTTCCTCAAGAAGATTCGTCCCTGAATCTTTAGCTGAATAAAAAGAAAAGGGATTAGAATATATAACAATAAAATGAAAAAAATTAATTACCTAAGCTTTCTTGTGCCCAAAACTATCTCCAGGATCAAAGACATTATTTTGATACTTCAAATTAGCTTTGATCATGGACATCTTTAAAAATAAGGTATCAACACTAAACAAAGAAATGTTAGGCACATGAGTGTTCAAGTAAAAAATAAATTGTAACTATCTTTGAATATGCATGGTTATCCATAAGAATTTTCAAAGATTAGTTAATAATTTCACATAATAATTAAAATCCTGAAGTTTAATATTATTATGTAGAAATTCATATTTAAAGTCTAAGGTAGAAAATTTTGTTGCAAGATCAAATGCATAAAGTCCTTTAATAAACCTATTGAATGCAACAAAAGTAACCTTGACATACCTAGATAAACCCATAAAATCAACAGAACTTTCAGACCAAGGTTTAATAAAATTTGACCAACGAGGAAACATATTGTAAAGAAATATTTTCCAAACAAAATTATTAGCATACTTATCAAAAAAATTCAAGGTATTCATTCTTAAATCAATTTCTAATATTTCCTTCATTTTCTTACCTTGTAACACTTCTGGGGAATTATGAATATTCAACTTATCTCTTTCTCACAAGTAAAATCATCTATCGATGGTAGAGTAATATAATTGGAAGTCTGTCAACGGATCCTTGAAGTCATATAATGAAGAAACACCTTTAAACAAATTTGAGTCAAGGGTTAGTTAAAACACAATCATTCCTTACTTTTGTATTTGCATTTTTTTGCTTTTCATTTTCTTTTTCCACTTGAGAACTTCTCAATTTTACCTTATGTGGATTTTCACTCACCAAATTTGGACCATCAAGTAGACTTTTATCATTCAAGGTCTCTTTTCTCTTTATCTTTACACATGATTCTTCCTCACTTGCCATATCACCCTCATAAGTATTATGAATATTCAATTTAGAAGAATATATATTAGTAGGAGAACCTAACTTTTTTATATCATCTAACTCTATGGATTCAATTAAAAAACTCTCACTATCATCTTATTTTATCAACAAAATTCTCGTGTTGGCACAATCACAACTATAGTGCCCACGCCATTTGCACTTAAAACATTCAATTTCACGAAATCTTTGTTGTTTTGGTGAAGAATTAGTAGATGTGGGCTGCTTAAAAAATGTAGAAGAAGGTTCTGTAACACCCTAAATTTTTGGGGTTAGAAGTTTTGAGTTAAGTGGTTAGGGTCAGTGAGTAGGTGGTACTAATAAGCTTAGTTGTGTGTTTAAGTAGTAGAATGGGCTTGCTGGTTTGGTGGTTGAGTGTGTGTAAGTTTACCTCTGGGTTCTGGGTTCGAGTCTTGGTAGGTATGTTTTGTGAGAATATTTTTAAATTTTGGTTTTGTAACTAGTAAATTTTTTTATAAGTTAATAATAATTATTTAGTTTTTTGTTATTATTTTTACTTTTTTTTATTTTCTTTTTTTTTACATTAGTTTTTCTTTCTCTAGGGAATACTTTTCTTTTTCCTTTCTTTTTCGAAAAGTTTTCAAAACGATGGTGAGTGATTTCGAAAAAGTCGCTTCCTCGTCATCAAGTCAGTGTCAGAACATTGTTGGTCACAAATTAGGTGTAGGTTTCAAACTTTCTGATTTATTTGAGATTGGTAAATTTATTTTTGATAGATTTTTGATAACCTTGGTGTCTTACGGACATAGTTCTCGAACTCGGTTTATACTGCTTAATAATATGGGAATCCGCTCTAGTTAGTGTGTTACTAAGTTCCATCGATGGAGGGTCGATTTAGTGATCGGAAACCTCAATTTTGGGGCTATTTTAAGGTGGTTTCGTGACCACATGTGCGTGTGACGACCAACACAGTCATGTGCTTTTGAGAATTAGAGTTCCGAGCGAAATTTGGGTGCCACACAGCCATATGGCCAATTTGGGGATTTTGTCAATTTTTACACGGTCGTGTCCCCTGGGTACATGGTCGTGTCTGCCCTGCACTCTATTTTAACAAAATTGGACAGTGAGTTACATGGCCTATTCACATGGCCGTGTCCCTGGTTCACAAGGGCGTGTGCCTCTACCACACAGCTGTGTGCCTCCCTCCACACGGGCGTTTTGACCCTCACACGGCGTAGGTTGTTCCACACAATTGGAGCACACGGGCGTGTGGTTCTGTGACATTAAACTTTGGTTTGTGTATGTCTTTGAGTAGGAAATGTGTATGTGTAACCCAACCCTTAGCTAAGCTTTAGTAAGGGTGACTAGATCTCTATATCTATGACAATGTGTTCTGTTATTTATAATTTGTGACTATTATAAGTGGAATGTCTAATTTTTGAACTTGTTTAACTGGGTGTGTGTGCGTAAATCCGCTATGTCTGACTATCTATTAATATGTCACTATTCTGTGAGATTGAATGCATTCTATAACTGATTGACTGGATGTGAGTTTCTGTGTATAAATGACTATCTGAAACCAGTATTCTGATTCCGTATGTATGTCTGCATACGTACATTTGCATAAAGTATTTTGGGTGCGATTGTGAAGAGAAGGGAGTCTGATTCTGATCTGATCTGGCAGTTTAACTACAACATGACTGTACAGCAGATTACAGCACTGCACCGTACAGCATATACGTCAGCTTCGCTGCGTATTACTATCTGATCTAGCAGTTTAGCTGCAACTTTCTGGTATAGGGGTTTATCGCATTGCACTATACCACATATATGTTAACTTTGCTGCGTATTATTACATTCTGATCTTGCAATTCAAACTATACGTCTGTACCGTAGTTTACCGTATTACATAGTACAACTTATACGACAGCTTTGCTACGTAATATGTTTGAGTGGCTCAGTCCACGTATATGGTGTGTAGGGTTGGATAGGCCTTCAAGGTCCTTTGTGGTGTGTTTGGTTGGATGAGCTAATACCTCTTAAGTGGTGTGATAGGGGGATGGAGAGGTGTGTTGGCTGGATGGGTGGGTTTTTCACTTGACTGCATTCATACGCATCTGTTTGAATATTCTGTGTGTAAGATTATCTGACTGATACGTTTGATTAACTAGCATGCTTGATTTCCTATTCTTTGTTGGGACGTTACTTCTGAGCTTACCTTTTGGTTCTGTGTATTTCTGTCAGTACGTTCTGCTTTTGAACTACTAACTAGCATTTGGTTTCTAATTTTGTAGTCAGTTGGGTTTTGAACTCAGACTGAGCTCATGTAGCTCACCCCCTTCTGTTTCCCTTTCAGGTATACTTTCATTTTCTGCAGCTGGACTCGGCAAGTTGGAGGTCTTAGAAGCATCATATTTTTCTTAAACTAGTTAATAAAGCATCTCTTTAAAGCTGAGTTTTATATAAATGGTTTTGGATTGAAATTTCTGTTTTAAACATTGTGGTATAGAATGTTCTAAATTAAATTTTATTTGAATTTAACTACTTTGTATTGAATATTGGATTTTTATAACTGAAGTTTTATGTAACTTAAATAAACTAGGTGTTTTTTTAACTAGATAAATTAAAATTTACTTATGATCATTTTGGTGATCAATGTAGCATCTAGGATTCAGTCTAGACTTCTAGGCCAAGTTTAGGGTGTTACTTTTAGTGGTATCAGAGTCAAGTTTGCAAAAACTCAGCCTATGTATCTATGTAACCGTGTGCACTCATGGGTTTTTTTAAAAAAAGAGGTTTGAGAAACTTTACCACAGTAAGTTGAAATGATTTATGTTTTGGAAATGGTTTATGAAAACGAAATGTCTGAGACTCCGATGCTGGTCCAGGTAGAAATTAGAAACTATAAGATTGGAAATGTAGAACTTTGTATTTATTCTGTGTGTTCTTTGAAAATATAGATCTTCTAAGTTAGGAACAAGTTTGATATGGATTTTGAAGGTGAGCAAGGCCGCGAGGAATCATCTGGTTCTCCGAGGTGTGTGTCTGCTTAGGAGTCGAAGGACAATGCAATTTCACCAACTTTGGGTAGCGATAACCCGGATGTTGGTAGTGAGCCGTTAACTCGAGTTGTGAGAAAGATTTTAGAAAAAGTTTTTGAGCCTAGTTTAGAGAGAAATAGAGAATCAGTTCAAGGTAGGTGTGAGGATTGTAGGAAGAAAAGAGATCGCAGTCCTCTGAGGTTGGAATCTTATTGTGCGAAGTGTGTTAGGACGCATTTGAATGGCAATAAAGGTAGTGCGAAGGGTATTAGTAATGAGGCGAGCATATCAGTTTGTGGGCACTGTAAGAAGCGTCATCCGGGGTGACTGTTGGAAGAAGTTGGGAGTGTGTCTAAGATGCAGGTCCACAGGGCATCGAATATAGGAGTGTCCTCAATGATTTTGAGTCAGGTATGCTGTTGAATGCTTTGATGTGATGATTGGAGTATAGAAATTGTGTGTGACAAATGTGTATCTGTTTCAGTGGTTAAGTATTCTACGTGTGTCTGAAAGGTCTTGAGTTCAAGTTTGGTGTGGTGGTGTTTTGGGACTAAAGTGCGCAGCGGGAGCGTAGTAGGGTAGCCTGTGTTTTACACTCGCTCTGTTAGTTGGAAACTTCAGAGACGAAATTTCTTTAAGGAGAGGTGAATTGTAACACCCCGAATTTTTGGAGTTAGAAATTTTGAGTTAAGTGGTTAGGGCCAGTGAGGAGGTGGTACTAATAAGCTTTGTTGTGCGTTTAAGTAGCAGAATGGGTCTGCTGTCTGATGTTTGAGTGTGTGTAAGTTTACCTCTAGGTTTTGGGTTCGAGTCTTGGTGGGTACGTTTTGAAAAGTTTTGAAAACGGTGGTGAGTGATTTCGAAAGAGTCGATTCCTCATCATCAAGTCGGCGTCAAGACATTGTTGATTGCAAATCAGGTGTGGGTTTCGAACTTTCTAATTTATTTGAGATTGGTAAATTTGTTTTTGATAGATTTTTTACAACCTTGTTATCTTACGGAAATAGTTGTCAAACTGCGTTTGTACTGTTGAATGATATGGGAGTCCGCTCTGGTTAGTGTGTTACTGAGTTCCATCGATGGAAGTTCAATTTAGTGACTGAAAACCTCAATTTTGGGGCCATTTTTCGGTGGTTTCGTGACCACGCGGGCGTGTGACGACCCACACAGCCGTGTGCTTTTGGAATTAAGGTTCTGGTTGAAATTTGGGTGCCACATGACCTGGCCACATAGTTGTGTGGCCAATTTGGGGATTTCGTCGATTTTCACACGGCCATGTCCCCTGGGTACATAGGCGTGTGTTATTAGGAATTAGGGATTTAATGAGTTGGTACCACACGGCCATGTGGCTAATTTGGGGATTTAGAGATCCCACAAGGATGTGTGTTTGGAACATACGGCCATGTCTGGAGAGGACATAGGCGTCTAAGACCCTCACATGGCCGTGTATGCCCTGTACTCTATTTTGACAAAATTGGACAGTGAGTTTCACGGCCTGTTCACACGGCTATGTCCCTATTTCACACGGGTGTGTGCCTCTGCCACACGGCCATGTGCTTTCCTCCACATGGGCGTTTTGACCCTCACACGACCTAGGTTGTTCCACACGGCTAGAGCACACAGGCGTGTGGTTCTATGACATTAAATTTTGGTTTGTGCATGTCTTTAAGCTGGGAATGTGTATGTGTAACCCAACCCTTAGCTAAGCTTTAGTATGGGTGACTAGATCCCTATATCTGTGACTATGTGTTCTGTTATGTATAATGTGTGACTGTTATAAGTAGGATGTCTGATTTTTGAACTTGTTTAACTGGGTGTGTGTACGCAAATCTGCTCTGTCCGACTGCCTGTTAATATGTCATTGTTCTATAAGATTGAATGCATTCTGTAACTGATTGACTGGATGTGAGTTTTTGTGTCTGAATGACTGTCTGAAGTCGGTATTCTGATTCCGTACGTCTATCTGTATACATACATTTACATAAAGTATTTTGGGTGGAATTGTGAAGAGAAGGGAGTCTGATTCTGATCTGATCTGGTAGTTTAACTGCAACATGTCTATACAACAGATTACCGCGCTGCACCGTTAGCATATACGTCAGCTTTGTTGCATATTACTATTTGATCTGGTAGTTTAGCTGCAACTTACCTATATAGCAGTTTACTGCATTACACTGTACCATATATACGTCAGCTTTGTTGTGTATTTTACTATCTGATCTGCCAATTCAAACTGTACGTCTGTACCGCGGTTTACCGTATTGCACAGTATAGCTTATACAACAGCTTTGCTGCTTAATATGTTTCAGTGGCTTAGTGCACGTATATGGTGTATAGGTTTCAATAGGCCTTCGAGGTCCTTTGTGGTGTGTTTGGTTGGATGAGCTAATAGCTCTTATGTGGTGTGATTGGGGGACAGAAAGGTATGTTGGCTAGATGGGTGGGTTTTTCTCTTGACTGCATTCATACACATCTATTTGAATGTTCTGTGTGTAAGATTATCTAACTGATCCGTTTGACTGACTAGCACCTGTGATTGTGTGACTTAATGTGCTTGATTTGCTATTCTTTGTTGAGACATTAGTTCCCAGCTTACCTTCTAGTTCTGTGTATTTCTGTAAGTACATTCTACTTTTGAACTGCTAACTGGCATTCGGTTTCTAATTCTATAGTCAGTTGAGTTTTGAACTCACATTGAGCTCATGTAGCTCACCCCCTTTTGTTTCCCTTTCAGGTACACTTTCATTTTCTGCAGCTGAACTTGCCTAGTCGGAGGCCTCAGAAGCATCACCTTTTTCTTAAACTGGTTAATAAAGTATTTCTTTAAAGCTAAGTTTTATATAAATAGTTTGGATTGAAATTCCCATTTTAAACATTGTGGTATAGGATGTTCTGAATTAAATTATTTGAATTTAACTACTTTGTGTTGAATATTGGATTTTGATGACTGAAGTTTTATGTAACAAAATAAACTGGGTTTTTTTAACTAGATAAATTAAAATTTACCTATGATCACTTCGATGATCAATGTAGCATCCGAGATTTAGTTTAGACTTCTAAGTCGGGTTTAGGGTGTTATAGGTTCTGTAGGAGCGCCACTTTTCCATTCAAAAGGTTTAGTCTCATCACATTTTAATAACAACTTATTAGCAGTTTAGGAGGTTTCGAATTCTTGAAAGTACAATTAGAACTCATACCTCTATAATATTGTGATGCACCAAATGGATTATTGAAATTGTTGCTCAATCTCAATTGCCTTCTGTACTGCCTCTTCAAGGTCAATGTAGGTTTGAAGATTAAGAGCATTAACTATCGAAATGTTCAAGCCATCCGCAAACTATACCATGGTAGTCTCTTCATCTTCTCGGACATTATCTCTATGCAGAAGCATCTCCATCTCCTTAAAGTACTCATCAACAGATCGATTACCTTGAAAAAGGTGTTGAAGTCTTCGTTTAATATCTCTATAATAGTGAGAAGGAAGGTAACGCTTTTGCATCACTTGTTTCAACTCGTCCTATGTTGAAATTACCCTTTCATAGTTTCTTTGACAATTAATTCCAAGTTGAATCTACCAACTCAACGCATAATCTAAAAATCCAAGGGTCGCCAAAAAGACTTTTTCCTTTTCCGGGCATTTATAGTAATGGAACATAAGTTCAATTTTTTATTCCCACCCACAATATGCTTCGAGATCATAATTCCCTCATAATGGTGGAATATTGAACTTCGGTTTAGCTAAAAAATCTTGCCCATGGTCATTATTAATAAAAGTCTTATCATTTGCATGAGAGACACATCAACCATTATTTGCAAGAAGACAAGGTTGATCAAACTTATCTCCCTAATTACGATTTCAACACTCAAATTTGGTACTTAGACATTCCAATTTTTTACTGATCGTGTCTAGAATAGTGTCATGTTTCTAATCTCAAGCATTTTGAACCTCTTGATCCATTTGCAACTTTTTAATAATAGTATTACGAATCATAATGAAAGCCTGAAAAGAACACAATACTCAAGAAAAGAAAATTTAAGCAAACCTCACTATTATGCACTCAAAAATAAAAAAAAAAACTCTAAGAAATTAAGATTTTCTCACATGTAACTTTTAAATAGTAACTAAACTCAATAATATTAAAAAAAAGTGGGATCACTCTCTAACAAAGTTGACCTAAGGCTCTAAGATACCAAAGAAAAACTTGACTCCGAAAGAAGTAAGTTGTATAGAGAAATGAGAGTGATAAACCATAAATGTAACATATTTTAATCCAATGCTCGGCATACTTTTGGATGATTTATTATATAATTTAGTGAATTTGATGCTCCTAATCCTTTAAAATTATGTTTTTATACTTGGGTGACCATAGGAAAACGAAAGGAGTAAGAAAAGGGCCAAAAAAAGGGACAAAATGGGCTGATTTAAGTATTTCACACAACCTAGGCACTTTCACACGGGTAGACCACACGCCCGTGTGAGACACACGGACTGGCTACATGCCCGTGTGTCAAGGCCGTGTTGACTTAGAACCATGTCAGTAATACACACAGCCTGAACCCTCTCACACGGCTGATCACATGCTCGTGTCCCTATCGAGCCTTACTTCATTTTCACGGTGAAAAAGCTAATTTTTAGGCACTTTGGGTGTTCCAAAGTCTATAAAAACACACTAGGAGAGGATCAATGAGGACACACAGAGCAGAAAGCAGAAATTACTCGATGAACACCATTAGAATCATCTTGAAAGTAGGATTTCCTTCAAGACTGAAGATCTCCATTCAATTTCCCTTGAAGTTTTTGGGTTTCTGTATGTTTTGTTGTTTTCCCAATTTTGAGAAGTTTTCCTTTATGAATATGAACTAAATCCCCTAGATACCTAAGGGGGATGAAACCTAAGATGGATCTTATTATTTAATTATCTGAATTATATTATAAATACTTGTTCTTGTTCTTAATTATGTATTCTTAATTCTTGCTTTAATATTTCAGGATATTAATTCAAGTTTGATGTACTTAATCAGTGGAGCAAAAGTCCCTGTTTAAGAGTAGATCCAACATAATTAAGTGGAGTTGATTGCAATCCTAGAGATATGACGACATAAATCTGCCGGATTAAAGTCAAATCTAATAAGGGAATCCATAGATCGAGTTAATGTGACAATAGGGGTTTTAATTAGAAAGAGATTTCAATTAATCAACCTAGAGTCAGTTGTTTTTAGTCTCGAGAGAGATAATAACATAAATTAGGGATTTCTAAGGAACAAGTCAAGTGAATAAATCGTCTAATTCAGAGTCAAAATAATAAGTGAAGTCTAGGTGGATTCTTCCTTCGGTATTACCTTTCTTATCGGTATTCTAAAAGTATTTTCCTAATTCGGTCTCTGTTGCATTCTTAATTAGTTAATTAGTTTAGTTAATTTTAATTTAAAAAAATTCCTTTAATTTTTAGGCTAGATAATAAAAAGATAGTTAATACTAATACTTTTACTCCTCGTGGATACAATATTCCGGTCTCACCATAGCTATATTACTGTTTGATATGTGCGCTTGCCTTTTTCGTGATCTTAGTTAGTTTTGGAGATACATCAAGTTTTTGGTGCTGTTGCCGGGGACTAAGATATTGGAACACTAACCCGTCAAGACCTTTGCTACTTGACAGTGAGATCGAGAGCATAGCTTGTAGAAATCGAAGAGAAATAAGGCGAAGCCTAAAGTATATAGAGGAATAGCAAGAGGACGTTAACAATATTACTGAGGAGATGGCAGAAAATCAGAATAATCCCCTACCTCCTATGGTAGCCGCAAACCCTGTGAATCAGAATCCTTCTCATTGTACTATGTATGATTATGCTAAGTCTAATTTAGCTGGAACTGAATCGAGTATTGTTAGACCTGTTGTTGCTGCAATAATTTTGAACTGAAACCTAAAACGATTCAAATGATACAATAGTTTGTTCAGTTTAAAGGTTTGCAGGACGAGGACCCAAATACTCATTTGGCAAACTTTTTGGAATTTTGCGATATTTTTAAAATTAATGGTGTTTCTGATGATGTCATTCACCTTCGATTATTTCCCTTTTCATTAAGGAATAAGGCTAAACAATGGTTGAACTCGTTATCGCGAGGTTCCATCACTACTTAGGAATAGATGACCGAAAAATTTCTATTAAAATATTTTTTGCCAGCTAAAACAGAAAAGTTGAGGAATGATATCTCTTCTTTTGTGTAAATGGATTTAGAAACACTTTATGATGCATGGGAGAGATACAAGGACTTATTGAGAAGGCGCCCCCACCATAGGTTACCTCTATGGCTACAGGTTCAGACTTTTCGCAATGGTTTAAACCCTTCAACGAGGCAAATGATCGATGCAGCCGCTGGTGGTACTATAAATAATAAAACACTTGAGGAGGCTTATGAGTTCATTGAGGAGATGTTGCTGAATAAATATCAGTGGCAAGTTATGAGGATGAAGCCTAACAAAGTAGCTGGTGTTTTCAACCTCGACACGGTCACTATGCTATCAAATCAGGTAGAACTCTTAAATAAAAAGATTGATGGTTTGTATGGTTCTACGCAGGTACATCCAGTGATGCGGTGTCATTCAAATGGAGGAGGGGTACACAATATAGATTATTCATCCTACAACCCTAGCACAGAGGACGAGCAAGTCAACTATATGGGTAACAATTCTAGATCTCAGAATAATCCCTATAGTAGCACTTATAATGCAGGTTGGAGGAACCATCCCAATATCTCATGGGGTGGTCAAGGTAATCAGAGACCCCCACCCCCTTCAGGTTTCCAACAATCACCTTACCAATAGGAGAAGAAGCCAAACCTTGAAAAGATGCTAATAAAATTCATCTCGATATTAGAAACACGTTTTCAAAACACCAAAATAGCGCTTAAAAATTAGTAAGCATCGATTCAAGGGCTCAAGAATCAAATTGGACAACTTGCCAAGATGATCTCTGAAAGACCACAGGGCAGCTTGCCTAGCAACATAAAAACTAACCCAATAGAGCAACTTCACGCAATTACTGTGCGTAATGAAGAAGGGTTAGTTGATCCTGAGCCAGGACTAAGGTAAGAAGATGTGGTAAGTCAAGGTAAGGCTGAGATAAGCCATGATAAAAAGAAACCGGTGAGTAAAGAGTATAAACCTCGTGTGCCACATCCAAATGCGACAAGGAAAGACCGTACAGATGAACAATTTGGTAAATTCCTTAAACTTTTAACAAAATTACATATTAACTTACCGTTTATTGAAGCTCTTTCGCAGATGCCAAATGTCGTTAAATTCTTAAATGAGCATTTAGCAAATAAACGGAAGTTAGATGAGTCATCGCATGTGGAGCTAAACGCAGTGTGCTCAGCTATTTTGCAAAACAAACTACCTAACAAATTGAAAGATCCAGGGAGTTTTACTATTCCTTGTTTATTTGGTAGTTTAAATGTTAACAATGCTTTAGCTGATTTGGGGGCGAGTATTAACGTAATCCCTCATAAAATGTTTAAACAACTAGGTCTTGGGAAACCCAAACAAACTAAGATGACCACTCAATTAGCAGATAAAACTATTCAATTTCCTAGGGGTATTGTTGAAGACGTGCTTGTTAAAGTTGACAAATTCATATTTCTAGTAGATTTTTTTGTTCTAGACATGGAAGAGGATACTGACGTCCCGTTAATTTTAGGACGCCCTTTTTTAGCAACTGCTAAAATCATCATAAATGTTGGTATAGGTGGTGATAACATGATTAAACTCCAAGCTCATGATTCTGCTAAGTTATCTAGTACTCGAGATGATTATACGAGTTTTGTTACTATAAGTAACTTCGTGGCTCAAAATTCCTTGCAAGAAACCTTTAGAAAGAGTGTAACGGAGCCACATTCTACTTTTTGCAACGAAAACAGAACGGCTTTTGAGGAACGAAGATTACAGATCGATGAACTAGATGAATGGCGGACACAGGTTAAGGAGAAACCGAGAATACACGATGGACCAAAGCAACGCCATGACGAACCTAAGGTTAGAACAAAGCAATTTAAGGTCAGGGACAAAGTATCGTTAGATGAAAAGGACCCTCGAATTGCCACTTTAGAGCTTAATACAAATAGAGCGACTCCTTTCATGGTATTGAATGTTTTCCCATATGGTACAGGCGAGGTAAATCATTCTAAATTTGGCACTTTTAAAGTAAATATTACTCAGCTAAAACCATATATTGATAATAGAATTGATAGAGAGGAGTCTCGACTCTGCGAACCACCATAACCATGCAAAAGGGAGGTAAGTCAAGCTTAGACTATAAATAAGCGCTTCTCGGGAGGCAACCCGAGCACTAACACCACTAACTAGTTTATTTTATCTATTTTTTATGTTTCAGTGTAGGTTTTTTACCCACACGGCCTAGACACATATGTGTGTCCTTGGTCGTGTGGAAATAGGGCCAAAAATCCCTAAAAATTAACATGTACACGGCCATAAACAGAGCCACACGGCCTGGACACACGAGCATGTCCGAGGCCATGTGAAACCTGGAGCTTAATTTTTTCAAATTTAATCAAGTCTGAGAGTTACACGGGCAAGGCACACGGCCATGCACGAGACACGACCTGGCCACACAGGCGTGTAGGAGGTAATACAGGCGTGGAGAACATCACACAGGCATGGGAGAAGCGACACGGCTGTGTGATCCACACGGCCTCGACACACGAGCGTGTCCAAGGCTGTATGATGAATGGGCTAAAATTCCTCAATGAACACGAGCTGAACTCAAGCCACACGAGTGTGTGATACAGCCGTGTGGCCTAACATGGGCCATTACACGATCGTGTCACCTTTAAAACCCCTAGCCCTTTCTTTATTCTTTTGTCCTCTTCCTAACTCCCCAAAAAAAATTCCCCCCAAACCCTAGCCACTGCCACAGCCCCACTCCACTCCAACTCCGACCGTCAACCAACCCCACGACCAACCTTCCCATTTTCCTTTCTTGCTCCCTCGACAGACCATCAACCTTCCACCAACCACTCCCAAGAACAACCTCCACTCCTTTCCCTCTCCGCACCGACCAAGCACGCCACCTCCTTCCTTCCCCAAATCCCTTCTCTCTTCATCCACCTTCTTCTCTTCCCCGTCTTCTTTCTCACATTCGATAGACCACCCCCATCTTTGGGCCACCAACCCCCAATCCACCGCCGTCCGTATCTCCAGTCACCACTGTCAGTTTCCATTTTTCTCATTTTTCTTATAATTATTCTTCTTATTTTTGTTATCATTATTATTTTAGTAGTTATTTTTAGCTCTTTATTATTTATTACTTTTCTATGTCTTTCTTATTATTATTTTATTTTTATTGTTTATTGTCATTAGTACTATCACTTCTTATTATCACTCACTATTTCGATTTCTTTTTGGCCTTTTGTATTCGCATTGAAATTGTTTCTTTATCTATTGCATTTTGATTATTGCTTTTATAGAATTGTTCCATTTATTTTCAGTATAATCTAATTTGTCTATTAGTTTTTATTTTTAGTTTGGATTCTTTTATTTATAATTCCTTCTTTAGTCACTTTCATTCTTATTTGGAATCCATATATGGTTCTAGCATGCTTAAGTTCTCTTCTATATTGTTTTAGGATTGATTCATTTAAGACTACTTAGGTTTACCCATCCCGAACTGTATTTACATTTTTAATGCTTATCTTTTTTTCCCTTTCAAGCACATAATGACAAACACTCGTCAAAAGACAAAAGTTGTTGTCCCCATTTCAAAAAAGCGAAAGGGCCCAAACGCGACTTCCTCTAGTGCCTCTGTCAAAGCTCGCCACCCTCTGCTTTGATTTTCAGCAGGCGCTCAGGATGATTTATTTTAGCTCCTTCACGTATGACAATTAGAAGTAGGTCGATGCATAGATTAGACCGCGTTGGAACAGATCTAACAAGCTGATGATATTCGTGCCTTCATCACCACCCCTCCATGGAACAGATTCTTCCAGATCATCGAGCCCACCTATATGGAGCTGACCTTAGAATTTTGCATGACATTCTATTTGGAGCACGCGATGATAACTCACGACGAGGACGGCACTATCACTTTTTGCCTCGGTGGACTTGTACGACACGTGAGCGTTCCTAAGTTTAGCGCTGATTTGGGACTACACACAGAGGAATTCATGAGCGCCGAGGACTTCCCTCAGCTTCATCAACATATCCATCACTCGCTTTCATGTTGTTGGATCGATCTTACTGAGAGTTAGATACCATATGAGGCGAGTCGCTAGAAGGCGACTACTCTCTCTCCGGCCTTACGATAAATTCACGCCATCTTAGCTCATACTTTGACAGGTCAGAGAGAGAACACTGGAGCTATCAACACTCATGACGCATATCATCTATAGAGCATGGCGCATGGACATACCTTTGATTTGGCATACTTCATCGCTTTATCTTTTCGCCATCAGACAGATCGCCATAGGAGGGTCCCTATCTGTTTGGGTCCCTATGTGAATCGCTTAGCTCGACACTTCGATCTCCTAGACACACCACAGATGTCATCTTCACTTACTCTTGTAGGCCAAATGTCCCCACAGGGCATCTCGAGTATGATTTCCATGAGGATGATCGAGCGGCGACGTGGAGTGGACCCCCCTTAGTATCGACTAGTTCATTATGACCCCCTGAATAACCTAGAGGATAGTACTGATGATGTCCCATCCCATTATGAGGATCCACCTCATCAACCACCACCGAGTCACCGACCTATTCATTCTACTGCCACCTCGATAGACATATCCGAGTGTCTCACTCGCTTCGAGCAGCACTGTTTTCAAAGGTTCGACAGTATCGATGCCACTTTACAGCAGATATGTCAGCACCTCCACATCTTATCTTCAGCACCAACGACTCATGATGCTAACGCATCCGACGATGAGGACCTTTGAGTCCATTCATTTTATCTTTTTTTTATTTGTATTTGTATTTATATTTTTCTTTTTCTTTTTCTTTTAAAGACTTATCTTTTAAATTTTTTTATTTTGAACCATGTTTACCTTTATGGTTAATTATCGAGTAATCCTTTAATTCTCTTCCACAGTTGTGTTTATTTTTCTTAATAGTAGCTCAGAATCATGCACTTCATTAGCTATATCTCCAAATTCACTTTCACTATTCCAAGTATTTCATCCAAAATTCAGGGTAGTTTCGCTTCTTTCCCTCTCTTATGATATTCTGGTTATATTGTTATTATTTATCTTTGTACATTGAGGATAATGTACATCTTAAGTGTGGGGAGGTTAATCACATCATGATCAAAAAGTCCCTGAATTATGTCATGGTCTCAAGTAATTTTCTCATTTTACTATTAGAATGAATTCTAATTGATCTATGATTTTTATTGATATGTTTTGGATTAATTTATAGGTAATTGTGCTTTGATTGTTTAAACTTTAAGACATTAGAGAATCAAGCATGATGAGTTGGTTTTTGAGAATTAAAAATTTTCTAGGTTGTTTCCCCAAATCAAAGTATTATCTTCAAGTTTGAAATTTATAGGATTGACATCAAAAGCCATAATTTTTGTGAGATTTTGAGCGTTTAGAGCATATATTTTTCATGCTCACTTTTAGTTATGGTTATGAGTGTGTCAACATCGATTTGTTATTCTAGAACTTGCTTCAATTATACATGTTGAGACCACACATTTGATTTGATATACGGATAAAGGCACTTAGGATTTAACCTACTTATTCCATAAAAAGCCTACCTACATAATTAACCCTTAGTGAACCCCCTTTAGCCTAAAACACCATTCTTAATTTACCATTAATATTAACCTATAACCTATTATTTTTTATTCCTTGAGAATTTCCCTTATTTATTTTTATCTCCGTTTTGTCGAGATTTGATTTGAATAGTTGCCTAGCTATGTTTTTTGTTCAATTAGTAAATTTTCCTTCTTAAAAAAAATGCATATATATATTCATAGTGTTTCCAATTATTAAATTTTCACTTATTTTCTGTTGTAAAAAAATGGTCCTATTTTCAGTTGTTAAATTATCGCTTAGTATTTTGTCTATTATGAAGTTCTATAGTGCTTGAACAGTGTAAATTTTGATGAGAAGCTCAATCCTATGATGAGCTATTCGGTGATGTAATTACTTAGTCTTAGTTTATTTTTCTAGTTTGATAATTTTTCAACTCAATCTAGATTCTAACCTTCTTTTTCAGCCTTTATCCACACCCCTAACCTAAGCCCCATTACAACCCTTTAAAGGCCTTTTGATTTGTGTATCATCTTAATTTATAGTGGTGGAGATTTGATTTTCATGCAAGCCTATGGTAAATAACTTTTCATGATTGACTATTGAGTACTTATTTACGAACCTTAAACACTTTGAGTGATTTGAGTGAATCTTTAGTGAGGACGTCAACTCTTGTTAGTTTTGAATTAAAGGTAATTACTTAGATAAAGGGAAATACTTATGTTTTCATGATAAAATACTCGACTTGGATTGTTTGAAACTTTAATGTTCTTTTAGTCGAATTCTCAATGTATAATTATTTGTAAATTATTTTGAAACATTATTGATGAGGATTATAAGCTGAGAAGAATTAATTTTAATTGTAAGTTGAGGATTTTGCTTGAGGATAAGCAAATGCTTAAGTGTGGAGATATTTGATAAACAATAGATATAACATATTTTAATCCCATGCTTGGCATACTTTTGGATGATTTATTATATAATTTAGTGAATTTGATGCTCCTAATCCTTTAAAATTATGTTTTTATACTTAGTTGAGCATAGGAAAGCGAAAGGAGCAAGAAACCAGCCAAAAATAGAAAAAATGGGCTGATTTCAGTATTTCACACGGCTTAGGCACTTTCATAAGGGCAGACCACATGCCCGTGTGTCTGGCCACACGCCCGTGTGTCAAGGCCGTGTCGACTTAGAGCCATTCAATATTGCACATGGCCTGAACCCTTTCACACGTGGCTAATCAACCCTTTGAGATAAAAATCATAAATAAATAAGAAATAGAAACTAAAAAAGAACAAAGTGGAAGATGGATGAGTAAATCGATGGTTATGATGGATAGAAAGATAAATGTCCAATTGAACCGTTTGAGATAAAAATCCCAACAAACTCAATTAATGGCTCTAATCAACCCTCTAAGAAATAATCCTTGACAAATTGAATGGTGAAGAATGAGTTCTCACGACTCCTTAAAGAAAATCAAGAAGAAAACTACTTCTAAAAAACCACAAGAAGAAGTTTTCGACAAAAAACAAACTCCTAGAGTTGAAAACTTTATTAATGAAAACAAATTGTATGATTTGTGTACAATGCAAATACCTATATATAGGTTAGCTAAATAAATCTAAATAAAACTCTTAAGTATACTAAAACTTTAATTAATCTAAAAAAAAAGAAGTAATTTTAAACTAAACTTTCTTTTTGACATAAAACTCATAAATAACTTAAACTATTTAATAATTATTAAAAATTCAGAATAATAAAATAATAAGAGCTGAAAAATATAATATTTGCCTCATATATAATAAAAATTAAGCCCAAAACCTAAACCTAATATGATTTAAACTTGAGGTAAAAGCCCGAAACTCGTAATTCCCTGTCATAATCCTATCCAGAAATTCTGCTCGCACAATCTTCACTAAAACTGTCATAACTTGAGCTCTCGGACTTGAAATCGAGTGATTCAAAGTGTGTTTCGAAGTTAAGAGATAAATCTTTGAACGCCATGAAGATATCTCGACCCATAAATTCCTGGATCTCATCCAAGAAGTCGTCACAAATGTGTTAATTTCCCAAACTTAAAAATTGGCAGTTTTAGTGAATGGAATTTAATAAATTTTACCCCATCCGTACATGTATCAGATTAGGATACAAACGACATGTCATTGGGTTTAATGTATCAGGTACTTTGTACTGTTGATTTCATTATATTAGGTACTATGTATCGGTGGTGGATACCATACCAATGGCTAAGATCCAACATTTATTGTAGATTCTCTAAAGCTCGTGTGACAAGCATCGAGTAATGGTTAATGTCTCTATTTATGGCTCATGTGAAAAAAGATACCTTAAGTATCTAAAGTTAATTTACTATAGTTTTCCAAGTAAAACAAGATACGGAAATAAATTGAAATGAAAGCCTACGGTATAAGATGTTATTCATGAAATGAATATGAATGTTATGTGTATTATGCTATCTATATGTCTTGATGTTCATTATATGATCAAGACTAACCATTTTGGTATGGTAGGGAATATGTAAGGTGACAAGAAATATTATGTTATTATGTTAATTCCAATTAGTAAGATTTTAAATGATAGGTATGTCGTGTTTAAATTATACAAACTTACTAAGCTTTAAGTAAGTTTACCTTGTTTCATTTTATTCCTTGTAAATTATCAGAAATTGTGTTGTCAATTGGATCGTCTTCGAAGCTCGCACTATCCGTTAACCCTTTTGGTAGATTTTTTACTCATTTTGGCCGAGTTATAAGTGGTATGTAAATAGGTGCACCTGATTTTGTAATGTGAAGTTGAAACCTGTGTTTTGGTTTATGCTAAAGTGAAACATGTGTAATGATATGAGCCGTATTGTTGTTTTGGCTAGTTGTTGTAACAGCCTGAATTAGGGGCTAAACAGAAAAGTGGCTTTGAATCCATAAATCTGCGGTCTAAAATATTATTCTGATTAAGTTTTGATGTTTATTTGGGTGTTTAAATGTTTATGTGAAAATTTGATATACGAATTTGTTGTTTGCATGTCCAATTTGGTAGATTGGAATAAATTGCAATAGGTGAAAAATATGGGTTTTGTTTCATAAAGGTACTTGATTGAATTAAGTTTTTCAATTTGAGGTCCTTATATGGTAATTAAACCATTTTAACTTAGTTTGGACAAAAATGCCCAAGGAAGGGTGGAATATCAAAGGTTTTTAATGAAGGGAATTTTGGTCATTAGTTAATAAAATAAATAAAAAGGGAAAAATGAGGCCAAAAAGTGTCCATAATTCTTCTCCTTCGTCGAATATTAGGGTGAAGCCGTAGCTAGGGTTTCTTCAACTTTCAACCTTGATTGTAAGTGATTTCTAGCCCCGTTTTTAATTTTCTTCGTATTTTTAGAATTCTCGTAGCTTGCTCTAGCTATTTCTATCATTATTTCAAGCTAGGGTTGATGTTTAAAATTTTACCCATGTATGACATGCAAGTAATTTGATGTCTAATGGTGGAATATGAAAGTTTAAGGTGTGGTAAACTATGATTACTAAGTGATTTTTCATGAAAGTCCTTAATAGGGACCAAATTCTAAAGATAATAAATCGGGTGGTAAAGGTATAAATTGATGAGAAATGTCGGTTGTTTGATTTCTATTAAGATTTGGTTAGGCTTGGATAACTAAGAGAATAGATATATTTCAATTTCCGAGCCTAGGGACTTAGTTGTAAAAATCGACAAAGTTGGGAGTAAAATGGTAAAAATTGTCATAGGATGATTTTGGACTAAATTGAGTAATGTTTGTATTAAACGAGTTAAATGTGTCATTATAGATCGAGAAGACCGAGGAATCAACCTTGACCGGGGCAAGGGTAAGGTTTCGGATTAATTTGCAAATTACTTTTTTTGTTGTCGAGGTAAATTTATATGTAAGTAATATGTCAATTTTATTTGCACATTAAGAATTTTGATGTATGCTATGAAATATTAATATTGGTAAATTTTCTATGATACTGAAAGTCTTGGAAATGTGAATCTCAGTTGAACCTTTAAAAAAACAAGAGATACGGATATAATATAGCTATGTCACATGGGTGATAAGGTGAGCTTCACCATGTGTACACGAGGGCTACGGACCAAAGATAGTGATGTCACATGTGTGATAAGGTGAACTTCACCATGTGTACATGAGAGCAATATTATGTGTAGCTAGGTCACATGGGTAGATCCGAGGGACTAGACACCATGTAGAGACGATAGTTACAGGATGTAATGCTATGTCACATGGGTGATAAGGTGAACTTCATCATGTGTACACGAGAGCCGATTTATGTGTTGGTGGAGATGGGAGCTGAAAATCCACCAAGTATCGAATGTTAATCCTAAGAGTTCAACGAGAAAGCTTATTAAAGAGATTTGGCGTGGTAATATGATATGTAAGTGCAGATGCATTCTTTTGAGCAAGTGTAATTATGGGAAATTGCATGTGGGTACAAGTGTGCATGGGAACTTAAGTAGGGGAAAATAATGTGCATGATTTGTATGGGAATGTTGGTAAGATTAGGTGGTAAGCTGGTGTGTGAGGGATAACCCTTGGTATTGCTAAATGTTGCTATGATGTTATCTATTTACATATAGACTTACTAAGCTTTTAAAGCTTACTCTTTTCTTTTTTCCCTTGTTTTATAGATTCAGTCGAGCCAACTCGAGATCAGGACATGTCAAATGATCGCCCACACTATCAACATTTTCTTTTGGTATAGTGAAATGAACCCTTTGAACTATGGCATGTATAGGGACTTAATGGTGTTGTAAATGTTAAGTAAGATTGGTGTCCATGTGGGTATATGTTCCTTTTTGTGTCATTTTGTAACTAATGCCATGTGATATGGCAAATGATAATGTTAGTTTATACATATATATATATATATATATATATATCTTTATGAGGAATTTCATGAATTGGTTGATGTGTATGTGTGGATATGTATTAGTGTATATTGTTAAACCATCAAATATGGCCATTTAGGTGTCTATTAATGTCATGATGTATGGTAGTAAAAACGGTATAAGTTTGCGCTTGTTTTCAGGGTGGCAATTGGCTTGGAAAATAGCCTATAATTGTCCACACAAGTAGACACATGGGCGTATGTCTAGGTCGTGTGCGACACACGGCCAGCCCCATGGGTGTGTGGATAGGCTGTGTGTCCTCTGCATCTATGTGCATGAAAAATTAATTGCCAGTAGTAAACATAAGGGTGAAGACACAGCCGTGTGTCTCGACCGTGTGATAGGCACGGCCTAACCCACGGGCGTGTGGCTTGGCCATGTGACGAAGTTTTCGTGATGACGTCATAAATAGAATACCCCCAAGTTTTTACACGGGCTAACACACGGGCATGTGCTCGGCCGTGTGAAGGATACAGGCATGGGCCACGGGCGTGTGCTCGGCCATGTGAAAACCCCTATAGGTTTGAATTGAAAATAAATTCAGCCGGGCTGGGGACATGGGCGTGTACAATTACACGGCTTGCCCACACGGGCAAGTCCCTATCTCACACGGGTGTGTGCCCTGTATTTAGCCAAAATTCTGAATATTTTTCTGAGCTTCGGGTTTGGTCCTGGACTACTCCAAAATTATGTTTTGGGCCCCATAGGTCCATTTTAAGAATTGTATGTTATATTATGAAAAATTTTTAATTTGGAACAAAATTTTATGGCTCGACTTTGTATGATTGGTTGTGTTACCGTCCAATAATGCCTCATACTCGATTTCAGCGTTGAATCTGGGTAAGGGGTGTTATAGTTAATGGTATCGGAGCGATGGTTTAGTCAGTTCTCGGACTACCGTAGCATTGTGGATGAGTCTAGCTATACATGCCATGTATATATTATGATAGTGTGATGACTCTTGACTTTTCTGAACCATGTTTTGGTTTTTATATAGTAATGGATCCCGAACGAGCTTGATCAGAAACAGAAGGAGTTCCTCGAGTTTAAGTAAGGTAAGATGACTATGGCTGAGTATGAACGTGAGTTCGTCTGACTTAGTAAATATGCGCAATAGTGTGTTTCTACCGAGGCGATGTTGTGTAAAAGGTTTGAGGATGGGCTCAATGAGGATATCAAAGTGTTGGTGGAAATTCTAGAATTAAAAAAAATCTTTAGTATTGGTTGACAGAGCATGCAAAGCCGATGAGCTAAATAAAGAGAAGAGAAAAGCAATTATGGAAGCTCGAGATGCCCGGAAGAGACCGATGAGTAAGTCCTTTCAATCTCAATCAAAGAGGTCTAAAGAAATGAATCCTTGAATGACAGTACCAGCTGGATAGTTACACCGAGACTGAGGTAAAACATATTCGGGTTTTAAAGCCCAAGCTACATCGATGGCCAGTGTGGGTAACATAAGGGCTGATAGACCCGAGTGTCAGGACTATGGTAGATGACACACTGGTGAGTGTTTGGGAATTAACCCGGCTTGTTTCAAGTGTGGTTCCATAGATCATTTTGTTAGAGATTGCCCTGGGAAAGTAGGAGATGAGAAATTTCAGGGTGTTAGACCGAGTCACACTACCAGTAAAGGTAGACTGTCGAAGAATGTTGGAGGTGGAGCCAATGGCAAAAGTGTAGCAAAAGAGGTAGCTGCAAGGTCAGAGACGAGGACACCTGCCAGATCTTACGCAATGCGAGCTCGTGAGGAGGCATTATCTTTGGATGTGATTACCGGTACATTTTCACTTTATAATACTGATGTTATTGCATTAATAGACCCAGGCTCCACTCATTCTTATATTTGTGAGAAATTGGTGCATAGTAAGACATTATCTATTGAGTTGACTGAATTTGTCATTAAAGTGTCGAATCCGTTAGGCAAATTTGTACCGGTAGATAAGGTTTGTAAAAATTATCCTTTGATGATTCAAGGATACTATTTCCCAGCTAATCTGATGTTGTTGCCATTTGATGAGTTTGACATTATTTTGGGCATGGATTGGTTAACATTACATGATGTCAAGGTGAATTGTAGATGGAAAACTCTTGAGCTAAAATATGAAACTGGTAAAATTCTGTGGGTTGGAACAGATGAGTTGAATAAGATGTCGGTGGTGATTTCTTGTATGACTGGTCGAAAATGTATGAGAAAAGGGTGTGAAGCTTATTTAGCATATTTGTTGAATACCGAGGTGTTAGAATCGAAGCTAGACTTTGTGCCAGTAGTTTGTGAATTTTTAGATGTGTTTCCAGAGGAGCTACCTGGGTTACCTCCTAATAGAGAGATTGAGTTTGCCATTGATTTGTTACCTAGGACTACACCTATTTCTATTGCTCCGTATAGAATGGCTCTGACTGAATTGAGAGAGTTGAAAGCTCAGTTGCAAGAGTTGACAGACAAAGGATTTGTGAGACTGAGTTTCTCTCTTTGGGGTGCTCCTGTATTGTTCGTAAAGAAGAAAGCCAGGTCGATGAGGCTTTGTATTGACTATAGACAGCTTAATAAGGTAACTATCAAGAACAAGTATCCATTGTCGAGAATTGATGATTTCTTCGACCAATTAAAGGGAGCAATGGTGTTTTCTAAGATTGATTTAAGATCTGGTTATTACCAGCTGCGGATTAAGGAATCCGATTGCCGAAGAATGCTTTTAAAATGAGGTACGGCCATTATGAATTTCTTGTTATGCCTTTCCGTTTAACTAATACACCAGCTATGTTTATGGATTTGATGAACTAAATTTTTTGACAATATTTGGACAAGTTTGTAGTGGTGTTTATAGATGATATACTGATCTATTCTCGGGATGAGTCAGAGCATGCCGAGCATTTAAAGACGATATTGCAAATTTTGAGAAAAAAGAAGTTTGCTAAATTTAGCAAGAGTGAGTTTTGGCTCCATGAAGTTGGATTCTTGGGATATATAGTTTCAGGTGATGGTATTTAGGTTGACTCCAGTAAAATTTTGGCGATTGTTGATTGGAAACCTCTGAAGAATGTAACCGAAGTTAGAAGCTTTCTGGATCTAGCTGGATATTACCGACGTTTTGTTGAGGATTTTTCTATGATTGCTTATCATATGACCAAGCTGCTTAAAAAGAATGTCAAATTCGAGTGGACCAAAAGATATCAACAAAGTTTTGACCAATTGAAAGCTAAATTGACCGAGGCACCAATGCTAGTACAACCCGAGCCAGGTAAGGAGTTCATGATTTATAGTGATGTGTCACTAATGGTCTTGGATGTGTGCTTATGCAAGAAGGCAAGGTGGTGGCTTATGCTTCGAGGCAACTAAAACCGCACGAGGAAAACTATCCGACCCATGATCTAAAGTTGGCCGCTATTTTGTTTGCTTTGAAGATTTGGCACCATTATTTGTATGGTGAGAAATGTCGGGTTTTTACCGACCATTAAAGTTTGAAATACTTGATGAATAAAAAGAAACTGAATCTGAAACAATGGAGGTGGCTTGAATTATTAAAGGACTACAAGCTAGTAATTGAGTATCATCTCGGAAAGGCAAACGTGGTTGCGGATGCTTTGAGCAGAAAGTCCTTGTATGCTTTGAAAGCTGTGGGCACGAGTATGACATTGTCTAATGATGGTTCTATATTAGCCGAGTTGAAGGCTAAGTCATTGTTTCTACATTAGATTTTTGAAGCTCAAAAGAATGATGATGAATTGCAAGCCAAGAGGGTTCAGTGCGAGACGGGTGGTAACTCTAATTTTCGAGTTGATTCGGATAATTGCTTGAAGTTTCATGATAGATTTTTGTAGGATCGCCCGGTGCCTCCAAGGCGCAGCGGAAAATTAGAATAATAAATTTTACCGGCGATCCATACCATGGATCCATGTGTAAGGAACGAATTGGGGTGATAAAGGTTTCGAAATTACCGAAACTTCAATCTGAGTAGACAGCGACGCCAAGGCAACGGGAATCCTGAAGCACTATCGAACCAAGCCGCAACCTTTAACGATGTCGGCCTCTACGTAGTCCACCCAATTGACAATGAACGGAAATCTCTCAGAAACTATTTTCAGAGAGTATCACTTTTGACGGCTGCTAGGCCTCACTTTTATGGTTTCGGGATTGCCTATGTATATCCCCTTTAGGGTTTTTACCCTTGCCATATTTAAAACTTTGTGTTAATTGGTATATATTCATAATGAATATTTATTACCATAAATAATCCGAATCATAATAATCGTTATTAAATAAATATAATAACGTTTAACCGAAAATTATAATTACGTTAATTATAATAAAGATTTCGGTAAACTATATTTATTTAAATTTATATATATATGAACCAAAATCATATATTAGAAAATTATGTTCTTGATTATGTGTACAACATCCTTGTACATATAGTATGTTCAATAATTTGATTGCCGAATTTAATTAATTCTATAATTAATTTAATTCATGCGACAACCAGACACAATACCAACTATGTTTTACTCCGTTCATTTCAATTAAAAGGTGTGACCCTATAGGTTCTTGTAACATTAGCAGTAATATTAGAACTATTCTAATATTACAAACAATGAGTGGCATCTAGCAATGCATCATTGCTACCTAAGTTACAAGAAGTCATGATTCGACATAACCTTTTGTGATTAACTTTTCATGCATTAATCCTTAAGTCCAATATCTTTAGAATAGACACAAGTCATGGAATAGTCACACTTGCATAGTCCATCCTATGTTTCTTGATACCTTGAGTAGACTATGATATACAAATAAGTATGACATCTCATATCAACTTATTTGAGCATGGCCATGCATTTCTAGTCTCACTCAATCAAGTGGCCTGAGATATTACTCCTATTATGTAGGAGGGACTTATCCTATATTGATCAACCATATCCCTCTACATAGATTGTGGTATATCCAACATTAGTCTTAATAGAACAACCAATTACAGTGTTCGTTTGACTATATCAAAATATACAACTCACGATGTTGGAATGATGATGATCTCAAGTATGAGGATCATATACATATTAATCACTATGAGTAATATTGTGACAATTACATAATAATCCAAGAAACATACTCATAGCGGGTCGGTCCAATATGTTGTTCTCTAACACACACATTCATGCATTGATTCTGATACTCGATATCAATGACAACTCTTTATCATCAATCAACTACATGTTAGTCTCAATGCATTATTATTGTCCTAGCCAACAATAATACTTGACTAAGGATCTTTTAAGAATAATCATATTATTCTTAGGACATTATTATAAAACAGTTTATTTATGCACACAGAAATGAAACTGAAATAATAATGGCAAAGCCTTATATTAATAAACATGATAAATCAAGTATGTTGTTACAACCATCTCGTGATTGATCTTTGGGCATACTCTTACAATCTCCCACTAGCACTAAGACCAATCACTCATATATCTAATACCAAGTGACTTAGTGTGACGATCATGCTTCTGCTGTGTCAGAGGCTTGGTCAGGGGATCAGCAATATTATCATCTGTAGGTACTCTGCATATCTCTACATCTCCTCTATCGATAATCTCTCGAATAAGATGGTAGCGCCTTAGTATATGTTTGGATCGCTGGTGAGATCTGGGTTCTTTAGCTTGTGCGATGGCTCCATTGTTATCACATCGGAGTTCTATAGCATCTGATATGCTAGGCACAACCCCTAGTTCAGTAATGAACTTTTTGATCCAAACTGCTTCTTTTGCTGCCTCACTAGCTGCAATATACTCGGCCTCTGTTGTAGAATCGGCTACTGTACTTTGCTTTGAACTCTTCCAGCTCACAGCACCACCGTTAAGGCAAAACACAAAACCTGATTGTGATCGAGAATCATCCTTGTCGGTTTGGAAGCTAGCATCAGTGTAACCTTTTACACTTAATTCTTCCTCACCTCCGTATATTAGGAACGTATCCTTAGTTCTTCTTAAGTACTTAAGGATATTCTTGACTGTGATCCAGTGACTTTCACCGGGATCTACTTGGTACCTGCTCGTCATACTTAAGGCATATGAGACATCTGGACGGGTACATAACATGGCATACATGATAGATCCAATAGCAGAAGCATATGGAATTTTACTCATGCGTTCTCTTTCTTGTGGAGTTGAAGGACACATTTCCTTCGAGAGTGAAATACCATGTCTCATAGGTAGGAATCCTCTTTTAGATTCTTCCATATTGAACCTTTTCAATACTTTGTCTATGTATGTACTTTGGCTTAGACCTAGTAGTCGTCTCGATCTATCTCTATAGATCTTGACTCCTAAGATGTAAGTGGCTTCGCCCAAGTCCTTCATAGAAAAACAACTTCCTAACCAAGTCTTAATAGACTGTAAGGTAGGTATGTCATTTCCCATGATTAGTATGTCATCCACATATAGTACCAAGAATGTGATTATACTCCCACTAACTTTCTTGTAAACACATGGCTCATCTTCATTTTTAATAAAACCAAACTCTTTGATTGCATCATTAAAACGAAGATTCCAACTTCGAGAAGCTTGCTTTAATCCATAAATGGATCTTTGTAACTTACATATCTTTCTAGCATCCTTTGGATTGACAAAACCTTCAGGTTGTGTCATGTACACATCCTCTTCAAGGTTCCCGTTAAGGAAAGCTGTTTTGACATCCATTTGCCAGATTTCATAATCATGAAATGCAGCTATAGCAAGCAAGATCCTGATGGATTTAAACATAGCTACAGGAGAAAAAGTTTCATCATAGTCCACACCATGAATTTGGCGAAAACCTTTAGCGACTAAACGCCCCTTGTATGTTTGTACATTACCATCCATGTCAGTTTTCTTTTTGAAAACCCACTTGCACCCTATAGGTTTTACTCCTTCGGGTGGGTCAACCAAAGTCCATACTTGATTTTCATGCATGGAATCCATCTCAGATCTCATAGCCTCCAGCCATTTCTCAGAGTCTAGGCTCGCCACCGCTTCTTGATAAGTCCTAGGCTCATCTTGATCTAAAAGAAGAATGTCACCATGCATTGTAATGAGAAATCCATATCTCTCAGGTGCACGGCGTTCTCTTAAAGATCTACGTGGTGGTTGTGTTTCTACAGCAGTTACTTGTTCCTCAATTTCTTGTGGAATTTGCTGTTGTTCTATCTCTAGTTCGGTGGTATCTTGTGATTCTCGAATTTCTTCAAGTTCAATCTTTCTCCCACTTCCTTTTCTAGAAATAAATTCTCTTTCTAGGAAGACACCAGTCCGAGCAACAAACACTTTGTTCTCAGTGGGATTAAAGAAATAATATCCTTTGGTTTCTTTTGGATACCCCACAAAATTACACCTTTCAGATTTGGGTTCAAGCTTAGTAGACGTCTGACGTTTAACATAAGCTTCACAACCCCAAATTTTCATAAAAGACATACTGGGACGTTTCCCAGTCCACATCTCATATGGCGTCTTTTGAACCGATTTAGATGGAACACGATTTAGTGTGAAAGCAGCTGTTTCAAGTGCATGTCCCCAAAAGGAAGTCGGTAGATCAGCATGACTCATCATGGACCGAACCATGTCTAACAGAGTTCGATTTCTTCTCTCAGAAACTCCATTCCATTGAGGAGTACCAGGAGGAGTGAGTTGTGAGACAATCCCACATTCCTTCAAAAAATCATCAAACTGTAGGCTCAAATACTCTCCACCTCGATCAGATCGAAGTGTCTTGATAGTTTTGCCTAGTTGATTTTGTACTTCATTTTTGAATTCCTTGAACTTTTCAAGGGCATCAGACTTATGGCGCATGAGATAAATATATCCATATCTACTGAAATCATCAGTGAAAGTAATGAAGTAGTGAAATCCACCTCTGGCCTGTGTATTTATTGGTCCACATACATCTGAATGTATTAAGCCCAATAAATCATTAGCTCGTTCACTTTTACCAGTAAAAGGAGATTTAGTCATTTTTCCTAATAAGCAAGATTCACATACTTCAAATTGTTCGAAAACAAATGAATCCAAGAAACCATCTTTATGGAGTTTGGATATACGTTTCTCACTTATGTGGCCCAAACGACAATGCCAAAGGTAAGTTTGATTTGAGTCATTTATTTTAGATCTTTTAGTATTTATGTTGTAAATGGGATTCATTTGATCTAAAATATAGAGGCCATTAATCAATTGTGCCGAACCATAAAAAACATTATTGAGATAAAAGGAACAACAATTATTCTTAATTATTATCTCAAAGCCAATTTTGTCTAAACAAGAAATTGAAATAATGTTTTTAGTCAAACTAGGCACAAAATAACAATCCTCTAAAATTAAACCAAGTCCACTAGGCAAAGATAAAGTATATGTTCCTACAGCTAATGCAGCAACTCTTGCTCCATTTCCAACTCGCAGGTCCACATCTCCTCTAGCCAAAGTCCTACTCCTTTGTAGTCCCTGTACAGAAGTACAAATATGAGAACCACAACCAGTATCTAATACCCAAGAAGTAGTAGTTGATAAATTAATATCAATAACATAAATACCTGAAGCAGACGTTCCGCTTGCTTTGGCTTTCTTGATTTCCTCAAGATAGACAGAGCAGTTCCGCTTCCAATGTCCAGTCACACCACAATGAAAACAGTTTCCTTCCTTAGATACCCCACCTTTAGGTTTCAGTGCAGCCTTTCCCTTTCCAAGATTGGGCTTACCTTTGCCCTTGGGCTTTGTCGGGACTTTGGCCTTTCCCTTGCCCTTATTGTTACGGACCATCAGTACGGGCTTGGGTCCAACCTTTTTCATGTTGCCTTCAGCAGTTCGTAACATACTGAGCAGTTGTGGTAGAGTCTTGTCAATTTCATTCATATTGAAATTGAGAACAAACTGGCTGTAGCTATCCGGCAACGATTGCAGAATAACATCAGTGGCCAACTCTTGGCCCAATGGAAACCCAAGTTTAGACAAGCTTTCAATATAACCAATCATCTTAAGGACATGAGGTCCTACTGGGCTTCCTTCAGCCAGCTTACATTGGAACAAGGCCTTAGAGATATCGAACCTCTCTTGCCTTGCTTGCCCTTGATATAGTTCTTTCAAGTGCTCGATCATATCATAAGCAACCATATCCTCATGTTGTTTTTGAAGATCAGGATTCATAGTGGCAAGCATAAGACATCCGACGTCTACCATATCATCGAGATGCTTCTTATAAGCATCTTTTTCAGCCCTCGAGGCATTAGCAGGTGGTTCATCAGGAAGTGATTTTTCAATGACATATAACTTCCGTTCTTGTTTGAGGACAATCCTCAAGTTACGGAACCAGTCAAGAAAGTTCAAACCATTCAATTTGTCCTTCTCAAGGACCGATCGCAATGAGAGTGTATTAGTGTTTGCAGCCATAATATATCTACAACAATAAAATATGCGTGTGAATAGATTTACCAAGTTTATATTAATCATTAAAAGGACTTTATTAGATGATGTTTCCCACTATTTCAAAATTAATAACCCTCATATATTAATTTCGGAAAGACTTTCTTCAAAGAATTTCTAGTGGGTCAAGGATCCATATTTCACCTTCTCTTAAGTCAGCTTTGGCTTTACTCTCAAGATTATGGTTTATTTAGGTAAGCAACACTTGCTAATTACATCATATGTAACTCCTACAATTTGGTGAACAACTCTTGTTCTAATCATCTTATGATATATCCAAATTACTTGCCTCTAGATTTCTAATCCTATTAGAGTAACCTAGTTAAGTCATTAACCAATTTTTAACCAGCGAATATCACTTGTTTATTCTTCGCGTTTAACCAAGATAAATACTAGTACTTCGCTTTGGCAAAACCTACATAGTATTGATCGAGGCTTTAACGAGGGCATAAATTGGAAGGCCTATATTGACTTAATATTTTAATTGAGGGATTTTATTAAAATGTTACATCTCACCAATTATGGTCTACTTTAGTCCATTTAATCTTTTAATTGATCTCATCAATTAGTGGGGTTTATTATTATTACCAAATTTGCATGCTTTAGACATCCATAGCATCTCATACATGAATAAGTAAAGCAATAAATAGATGCAATAGTTATAGCCCATAAACTATGGTGGTTCAACCCAAGCCAATGGGAGAACTAATAGGGAACCTAAAGGTGTAAGCCGTTTCATACGCTGTCGATCCACACTTGTCAGCTAATCTTCCTTCTCGTCTTGTCCATAGCAATTTTTACAAATTACAAAATTCAGAAACTCGTTTTACATACGAGGGAGTAAGATGAGAAGAGAAATACAAAAGAATAGTAGTAAGGCACGACACGCAGGCCGTATTTATAAAATTACAACCTTTTATCAAATGGGTCAACGGGCTATAACTATGCATTTCAAACACCGTGCATTTCAAAAATAACATGTACCATTCAACGTTTTGTTAAGTGACATATTAAAATATCCTTTCAATCCTTTTATGGCCCATTAAGTTTTATTTATTAAAAAAAAACATACTGGAAGATGATGGGGATCAAAAGGCGGTGACAGGGAGCGGGCCGAAGGCCCGCGACCGGAACCGCCTGATCCCCATCCCCGGGGGTGCGGGGGCGGAGCCCCCGCGGTATGCACCAGGGGTGCGGGGCAGAGCCCCGCGGTACGAACCGCATGCCCCAGTCAAATGAAACCTCACGATTTGATAACTTTTATCAACAGAATCGTGTTTTCAGGATTTTAATCCTTCAGGTTTCATATCGGAACAACTCTTGTTCCACTGGCCAGTAAACTCTTACTGGAAATTGAAAAATCACCGCTACATCATAACAAACTTGTTAATGTTTACAGTAATAACATAAAACTGAATAGGCCATAATACCATGATTAACATTTAATCACTTATCGAAAGGAACAATTATCAGATTTCGCTTAAACGATTTAAACAGGGAAAGCAAAATAAAATTAAAACATGTATCTCATACAATTGCATCACCCAAGTATTTAAACCCGAGTTCGTATCACACAAGTGGCTCTGATACCACTGTAGGATCGCCCGGTGCCTCCAAGGCGCAGCGGAAAATTAGAATAATAAATTTTACCGGCGATCCATACCATGGATCCATGTGTAAGGAACGAATCGGGGTGATAAAGGTTTCGAAATTACCGAAACTTCAATCTGAGTAGACAGCGACGCCAAGGCAACGGGAATCCTGAAGCACTATCGAACCAAGCCGCAACCTTTAACGATGTCGGCCTCTACGTAGTCCACCCAATTGACAATGAACGGAAATCTCTCAGAAACTATTTTCAGAGAGTATCACTTTTGACGGCTGCTAGGCCTCACTTTTATGGTTTCGGGATTGCCTATGTATATCCCCTTTAGGGTTTTTACCCTTGCCATATTTAAAACTTTGTGTTAATTGGTATATATTCATAATGAATATTTATTACCATAAATAATCCGAATCATAATAATCGTTATTAAATAAATATAATAACGTTTAACCGAAAATTATAATTACGTTAATTATAATAAAGATTTCGGTAAACTATATTTATTTAAATTTATATATATATGAACCAAAATCATATATTAGAAAATTATGTTCTTGATTATGTGTACAACATCCTTGTACATATAGTATGTTCAATAATTTGATTGCCGAATTTAATTAATTCTATAATTAATTTAATTCATGCGACAACCAGACACAATACCAACTATGTTTTACTCCGTTCATTTCAATTAAAAGGTGTGACCCTATAGGTTCTTGTAACATTAGCAGTAATATTAGAACTATTCTAATATTACAAACAATGAGTGGCATCTAGCAATGCATCATTGCTACCTAAGTTACAAGAAGTCATGATTCGACATAACCTTTTGTGATTAACTTTTCATGCATTAATCCTTAAGTCCAATATCTTTAGAATAGACACAAGTCATGGAATAGTCACACTTGCATAGTCCATCCTATGTTTCTTGATACCTTGAGTAGACTATGATATACAAATAAGTATGACATCTCATATCAACTTATTTGAGCATGGCCATGCATTTCTAGTCTCACTCAATCAAGTGGCCTGAGATATTACTCCTATTATGTAGGAGGGACTTATCCTATATTGATCAACCATATCCCTCTACATAGATTGTGGTATATCCAACATTAGTCTTAATAGAACAACCAATTACAGTGTTCGTTTGACTATATCAAAATATACAACTCACGATGTTGGAATGATGATGATCTCAAGTATGAGGATCATATACATATTAATCACTATGAGTAATATTGTGACAATTACATAATAATCCAAGAAACATACTCATAGCGGGTCGGTCCAATATGTTGTTCTCTAACACACACATTCATGCATTGATTCTGATACTCGATATCAATGACAACTCTTTATCATCAATCAACTACATGTTAGTCTCAATGCATTATTATTGTCCTAGCCAACAATAATACTTGACTAAGGATCTTTTAAGAATAATCATATTATTCTTAGGACATTATTATAAAACAGTTTATTTATGCACACAGAAATGAAACTGAAATAATAATGGCAAAGCCTTATATTAATAAACATGATAAATCAAGTATGTTGTTACAACCATCTCGTGATTGATCTTTGGGCATACTCTTACAATTTTGTGTTCCTAAAGATGTGGAATTGATTCAGAAAATTTTACATGAGGCACATAGTGGTTGTTTATCTGTGCATCCCGTAGTACCAAAATGTATAATGATTTAAAGAAACTGTATTGGTGGCCAGGCATAAAAAATGAAATTTTGGAATTTGTGACAAAGTGTCTGATCTGCCAACAGGTGAAGGCAGAGCATTAGGTACCTTTGAGTTTGCTTCAACCAATAATGGTTCCCGAGTGGAAGTGGGAAAGGATTACCATGGATTTTGTGACAGAGCTACCTCTGACACTGAAGAAGAAAGATGTTGTGTGGGTCATCGTAGATAGATTGATGAAATCAGCTCATTTCATACCGGTACGTGTTGATTTCTCACTTGATAAATTGGCTGAATTATATGTTGCTGAAATTGTGAGGTTACATGTGGTGCCTATGTCTATCATCTCGGATAGGGATCTAAGATTCACCTCGAGATTTTGGAAAAAGTTGCGAGAGGCATTATGTACGAAATTGAATTTTAATACTGTATTTCACCCATAGACTGATGGCCAATCCGAGAGAGTAATTCAATTTCTTGAAGATACGCTTCGGTGTTGTGTTTTAGAGTTCGAAGGCAGTTCAGAAAAGTATTTGCCTTTGGTGGAATTTGCCTACAACAACAGTTATCAGTCGAGTATATAGATGGCACCTTATGAGGCATTGTATGGCCGCAAGTGCCGAACTCGATTATATTGGACAAAGTTGAGCGAGAAATAGATTCATGGTGTTGATCTGGTTAGAGAGACTGAGGAAAAGGTAAAGATAATTCGAGATTGTTTAAAGGTTGCTTCTGACCGACAAAAGTCTTATGCTGACTTGAAAAGAAAAAAGATTGAATTTCAAGTTAGTGATAAAGTATTTTTGAAGGTGTCACCATGGAAGAAAACATTGAGATTTGGCCGAAAAGGCAAATTAAGTCCACGTTTCATTGGGCCGTATGAAGTTACAAAAAGAATAGGGCCAGTGGCATACCATCTAGCTTTACCACTAGAATTGGAAATGATACATAATGTGTTTCATGTATCAATGTTATGACGGTATCGTTCAGATCCTTCACATGTGATTTCACCTACGGATATTGAGATTCAATCGGATATGAACTACGAAGAGGAGCCGATTAAGATTTTGGCTCGAGAGGTTAAACAGTTAAGAAACAATAGTATAGCTTTGGTGAAAGTGTTGTGGCAAAAACATGGTATGGAAGAGGCTACGTGGGAACCGGAGGAAACTATGAGGAAACAGTACCCAAACCTATTTACCAGTAAGATTTTCGGGGACGAAAATCTCTAAAGGGGGAGAGTTGTAATAGCTCGAATTAGGGGCTAAACGGAAAAGTGGTTTCAAAACCATGAATCCGCAGTCTAAAATATTATTCCGATTAAGTTTTGATGTTTATTTGGGTGCTTAAATGTTTATGTGAAAATTTGATATACGAATTTGTTGTTTGCATGTCCAATTTGGTATATTGGAATAAATTGCAATAGGTGAAAAATATGGGTTTTGTTTCATAAAGGCACTTGATTGAATTAAGTTTTTAAATTTGAGGTCCTTATATGGTAATTAAACTATTTTAACTTTGTTTGGACAAAAATGCCCAAGGAAGGGTGGAATATCAAAGGTTTTTAATGAAGGGCATTTTGGTCATTAGTTAATAAAAGAGATAAAAAGGGAAAAATAAGGTCAAAAAGTGTCTGTAATTCTTCTCCTTAGCCAAATATTAGGGTGAAGCCATAGCTAGGGTTTCTTCAACTTTTAACCTTGATTGTAAGTGATTTCTAGCCCCGTTTTTAATTTTCTTTGTATTTTTGGAATCCTCGTAGCTTTCTTTCTTTGTATTTTTGGAATCCTCGTAGCTTTCTTTAGCTATTTCTACCATTATGTCAAGCTAAGGTTGATGTTTAAAATTTTACCCATGTATGACATGCAAGTAATTTGATGTCTAATGGTGGAATATGAAAGTTTAAGTGTGGTAAACTATGATTACTAGGTGATTTTTCATGAAAGTCCCTAATAGGGACCAAATTGTAAAGATAATAAATTAGGTGGTAAAGGTATAAATTGATGAGAAATGTCAATTGTTTTGAGTGCCATTGAGATTTGGTTAGGCTTGGATAACTAAGAGAATAGATATATTTCAATTTCTGAGCCTAGGGACTTAGTTGTAAAAATTGACAAAGTTGGGAGTAAAATGGTAAAAATTATCATAGGATGATTTTGGACTAAATTGAGTAATGTGTGTATTAAATGAGTTAAATGTGTCATTATAAATTGAGAAAACCAAGGAATCAACCTTGACCGAGGCAAGGGCAAGGTTTCGGATTAATTTGCAAATTATCGCTTTTTGTTGTCGAGGTAAGTTTATATGTAAGTAATACGTTAATTTTATTTGTACATTAAGAATTTTGATGTATGCTATGAAATATTAATATTGGTAAATTTTTATGATACTGAAAGTCTTGGAAATGTGAGTCTCGGTTGAACCTTCGGAAAAACAGGAGATACGGATATAATGTAGCTATGTTACATAGGCGATAAGGTGAGCTTCGCCATGTGTACACGAGGGCTACGGACCAAAGATAGCTATGTCACATGTGTGATGAGGTGAACTTCACCATGTGTACACGAAAGCAATAGTATGTGTAGCTAGGTCGCATGGGTAGATTCGAGGGACTGGACACCATGTAGACACGATAGTTACGGGATATAATGGCTATGTCACATGGGTGATAAGGTGAACTTCACCATTGTACACGAGAGTGGATTTATGTGTTGGTGGAGCTAGGAGCTGAAAATCCACCGAGTGTCGAATGTTAATCTGAAGAGTTCAACGAGAAAGCTTACTAAAGAGATTTGGTGTGGTAATATGATATGTAAGTGTAAGTGCATTCTTTTGAGCAAGTGTAATTGTAGGAAATTTCATGTGGGTACAAGGGTGCATGTGAACTTGAGTAGGGGAAAATAATGTGCATGATTTGTATGGGAATGTTGGTAAGATTTGGTGGTAAGTTGGTGTGTGAGGGATAACCCTTGGTATTACTAAATGTTGCTATGATGTTATCTATTTACATATAGACTTACTAAGCTTTTAAAGCTTACTCTTTTCTCTTTTCCCTTGTTTTATAGATTTAGTCGAGCCAGCTCGGGATCGAGACGTGTCAGAGGATCACCCACACTATCAACATTTTCTTTTGGTATAGTGAAATGAACCCTTTGAACTATGGCATGTATAGGGACTTAATGATGTTGTAAATGTTAAGTAAGATTGGTGGCCATGTGAGTATATGTTCCTTTTTGTGTCATTTTGTAACTAATGCCATGTGATATGGCAAATGATAATGTTAGTTTATATATATATATATATATATATATATATCTTTATGAGGAATTTCATAAATTGGTTGATGTGCATGTGTGGATATGTATTAGTGTATGTTGTTAAACCATCAAATATGGCCATTTAGGTGTCTATTAATGTCATGATGTATGGTAGTGAAAATGGTATAAGTTTGTGCTTATTTTCAGGGTGGCAATTGGCTTGGAAAATAGCCTATAATTGTCCACACAAGTAGACACACGGGCGTGTGTCTAGGCTATGTGCGACACACGGCCAGTCCCATGGGCGTGTGGATAGGCTGTGTATCCCCTGCACCTGTATGCATGAAAAATTAATTGCCAGTAGTAAACACACGGGTGGAGACACAGCCTTGTGTCCCGACCGTGTGACAGACACGGCCTAGCCAACGGTTGTGTGGCTTAGCCGTGTGACGAAGTTTTTATGATGACGTAATAAACAAAATACCCCCAAGTTTTAACATAGGCTAACACACGGGCGTATGCTTGGCCCTGTGAAGGAAACGGGCATGGGCCACGAGCGTGTGCTCGGCTGTGTGAAAACCCCTGTAGGTTCGAATTGAAAATAAATTCAGTACGGGCTAGGGACATGGGTGTGTGCGATTACATGGCCTGCCCACATGAGCGTGTTCCTGTCTCACACGGGCGTGTGCCCTGTACTTGGCCAAAATTCCCAAAATTTTTCTGAGCTTCCAGTTTGGTCCCGGACTACTCCCAAATTATGTTTTGGGCCCCGTAGACCCATTTTAAGGATTGTATGATATATTATGAAAAAGTTTTAATTTGGAACAAAATTTTATGGCTCGACTTTGTATGATTGGTTGTGTTACCGTCCGGTAATGCCTCGTACTCGGTTCTGGCGTCGAATCCGAGTAAGGGGTGTTACAGTTGTAGCATGAAATGGTATATGTGCTTTGTGCCAGAGTGGTGAAACTTGTTTGATGAATTTTAACCTTTGGACATGGTGTTTTTGTGATGGAAGTTTAAGTATTGATATTATGATATATGTTATAGTGAGTGGACGATTGTTAATTGTTGAATTGAGGTGTCAATTGTGGCATATTGGTTAGGCACTTAGTATAGATGCTATAAGTTGTGTTTTTGGTATGCTTTGGTACATTTGAATAGGTTTAAGGGATGGTATAATGCATGTTTGTGGCTTAAGTGATCATATAGTTATATAACTTGCTTTGAAAGGTTTTTTTAGTTATACACGGAGTAACACATGAACGTGTGCCATACACGATCGTGTGACTCCAGTTTACACTGTCTTAGTCTCTCACAAAGTCTAACCACACGGCCGTGTGAATGTTTGCAACATTTTACATTTAGGTCCACACAGTCTCAATTTATTACACGATTGTGTGACCCTTTTATACACGAGATTAGTTAATGGAATGGGTTGATGACACGTCTGTGTCGTATACCACCACAACCTGTCACATGGCCTAGACACTCGGTCGTGTGACCCTTAATTACTGAAATTTTCTTACTTTTTGATTAGTTTTCAATTAAGTTTGTATTCAATTTCAAGTTGACCTAGGAACTTTCGTAAGCTCGTTTGAGACTCGATTTTAATTTTAAATCTTATTATACTTAGATTATTAAATTATTTATCGATTGATTGGATGTTTAAGCTAAAATCATAGATGATAATTGTTGTTAACTGCTGTAGCATTTTGTAGCTCGGTTTGGCAACTAGACCAGGTATGGGGTGTTACATGAAGGTTGAGACAATATTGGGTGATTTGATTATTGGTTGCAACAAATTTTGGGTTGCGGGGATATTAATTAGGAAACCAAAATTAGGATTATGGTTACACTTTAGTATATTTGGAAGGGTCAAAGTAAGGTTGTGGTGGGTAGGAAGGAATTGAACAATTTTGGGATTATTGCATGTTTAAAAGTTTTTATTTGATGAAGTTCTTTATATGGTGAAATTGCATAATAAGGATGTAAGTGCAAATGCTGCTAAGGATACTTGTCCTCCTATTTAGAGTAAACCTAAAATGGATTGGGTTGAGATAAACTATGATGAAACTTTTAAAAAGGAGAGTAAAGGTGGTACAATTGGTGTTATTGCTAGAGATTCTGAAAGGAGGGCTATTGATGGGTTAGGTAAGGAGTTTCTTGTTGATAATGCCTTTATGGCAAAGGCTAATGTAGTTAAAGAAGGTTTGATGTTTGTTGTTAATAATAGATGGATGAATGTTGTGATCGAGATTGATGCTAAAGGAGTTATTGATGAGTTTCAAATGTTTGAAAAACTGGAAAATTACTTTTGTTTATTATGATATTGATGTATATAACGTTGCTTGGAGGAGGTTTAAATTCTTGAGTGTTAAAGAGAGAAGCAAATAAAGCTGCAAATTGGGGAACTAAATAGTGTAAAAATGGTAAACTTCCTGAAAGTTGGGTTTAGAAACCACCATATTCATTATTGAATATTTTGAATAATGATGGATTACCTTGTCCTTCTTAGATGCAGTTTGTTAATATTTTGTAAAGTCTTTGTTATTTTTATGGCTTTTGTGTAAGTTTACCGTTGTAAGGAATATTTTGTGTAGGCTACCAGTTGCCCTACGACATCACATCACTATCACTATAAGGGAGCAAAGTATGATTTCACTATCAGTAGTTTCTAAACACGTAGGTAAATTTATCTCTTTGAATAAAAGCCCACAATAAGAGTTGAAAGAACAAAGTCCCATTGCAAACTCCATACCTATTTCCCCAAAAACAAAAAATACCACCACCATCATCAATGGCGACCTGCCTCTGAGAGTGAACCACCATCCAAATAACCATTCCATCCTCTTATTAATCCTACTGGTTAACAATTAATGTGGGGGGCATGAAGGACAATGAGCAACCCAGATATCAGTATTCCATTACCAATGAACTCGATCTAACCCTAATGCACAAACTCAGCAAAATCCTTACAGATTTAACCCATATAAATAGTATTACAGTGTTTCCCCATGATATTACAGTCATCCATCTCAAGCTCATACCGAAGCTTGCCCAGCTGACCAAGGTTCATAAAATCCTCAGTCAAGATCCCAACAATACATTAACATGTAAGAGAGAATGAAGGCGATGGAGGAACAAATATCTTTACAATAAAGAAGATACGAGCAACAAAATTTTATTCACAAGCAAATAGAAAGACAATGGCATATCAGTATCCACATCAATAACATTCAAATTTGCCAAATCCTTGTTATCTGATAATATGTCAAATCTTATATTTCCTCAAAATTCTCCTGTATTAACGCCTTAAGGAGCTCTCTTCCTTTGTTGATGTCATCTCCTACGCTCCGCGATCATCCAAGGGACAATTTTTTTCTCCTCCTTTCATTCCTCCTACTATTGATCTGGTGCCCGATTAAAGTCCATGTTAAAATTCCCCTCCTCATTTTTCAACATTGTTGAGCAAAATCCTTCGTGCGGTTGTAACAATCACACTCAAAGCAGTTATTGGGAAGAGATTCATACTCAACCTACTGGAGGCATTCCTTGATATGAATCTTCGAGACCAATGGTTCGTCGAGATTAATACACATTGCCATACGAGCGAATCTACCTCTTGATCCAAAATCAATATTGAAATCAATTTTTATCACCTTCCCCACCACTCTCCAATTGCTTTCAATAAACTCTGTTTATAAAATTCAGCAGGGAGCCCAGGTAAACAAATCGAAGCCACCACTTTGTTTTGGAAAAGCAAGTTTGTTGAAAAATTCAAAAACCATGGTTGCACTGTTAGGTAGTGACCAAAAATCACTCAAGGCCCATCAACTGAAACTTTCAAACAATCTCTTTTAGTTCTAAATCTTGTTAGAAAATAATTATTCTCGAAATCCATTAACCGAAATAGATGAGACCTCATACACAGGGCAATGGCTTGGTTCATAAGGGCATTGAAACCAATTTTCCTGCCGAAAAGTTTGAGATCCACAGTATTTGTCATGCTCTCATTAATGTACGAATGAACCTGTTTCGAAAATTTGATGGACGGATTCCCATCCTTAACATTCTTTAACACATCATCCGCACGAAGTTCAAATTTCTCAGCATTAAAAAGACTAGTATTTCCATCAGAGGCTGTACATCCCAATGGTAACTTCTCTTTGAAGTTTGAAATAGTACCATTCGAGTAGACGGCTTTATCAGTCATCCATCTCTCTGTCTTGCCTTCTTCACAGATCGATTCACCTCCATACCAGCCGGACGTTCGCCAGTTTTGTCACTTGCATTGTTTGTCTCTTTCAGTTTTGCCACCGACCCTTTTGTCCATAATCTATGAAATAGGTAGGTGCTATGAGTCACTTTACTTTCTAATTAAGCCGCCTTAGGTTGAACCAAAATTATATGTCAAAATCAAGTTATTATCTTTTGTAATTAATAGAAAATTCGTGTCAAGAAAGTCAAGCTAAATCTGTCGAATATAATCCATATATTCAAAAGTGTTAGGCTTAAAAGTACAAAAAAGAAAAGGTTTAGGTTTGCAGAAAAATTTCTTCAAAAAGTGCCAACAAAATAAATTCCACAAGAAAAATTGTCTAACTCACGTGCAAGGTATTTTCCCTACAATTTTTCTTTTCCTAAAAATATATTTATAGTTTATCACGTCTTTTTCTTGAGTTCTATAAATCGCCACCATTGCTAACCAAGAAAAATACGCATAACTTATCACCAACATTTATGATCATCTTGATAATACCTAGTCTTACCAATGGCTGCCGTCGTAACATCTCACACTGAGCTTCAGCTCGTAGTTGACACAGCCGACGCCAGCAGCGGCGGCCTGATGTCATCAACCATTGTTGCTAAGGGTATTAAGGAATCATTAACTTCCACCTTAACCAAATTTCATGCTGGTTATTTTAGGGTAAGCCTATCATTAGGTGGCCAAGCTTTATTATGGAAGACATTAAGAGGCCCAACGGATGACACTCACACTTTAAGACGTACCCTCCATTTGTTTCATCCCACAGCTTTTACAGTTCTCTGGTCTCTCTCATTCTTTGCCCTTGTTCTGCTCTCGATTCTTTACCTTTTGAGATGTTTATTTTACTTTAAGATGGTGAAAGAAGAGTTCTTTCACCATATAGGAGTCAACTACCTATTCGCTCCATCGATTTCTTGGCTTCTTTTGCTACAATCATCCCCCTTTTTGACTCCCCAAACCCACTACTCCTACACGGTTATATGGTGGGTTTTGGCTGTTCTTCCTATTGCAGTGCTCGATGTGAAAATCTACGGTCAATGGTTTACTAAAGGAAAGAAGTTCTTATCAGCGGTGGCAAACCCCACGAGCCAGTTATCAGTTATAGGGAACCTTGTGGGTGCACAGGCGGCGGCCGAAATGGGGTGGAAAGAGAGTGCCATTGGGTTGTTTTCACTAGGGATGGTTCATTACTTGGTGCTGCTCGTGACGCTTTACCAACGTCTACCGGGCACCGACCGGCTTCCATCGATGTTAAGGCCAGTTTTCTTCTTGTTCTTCGCAGCACCAAGCATTGCTAGCTTGGCTTGGCAATCAATTGCCGGCTCTTTCGATACTGCATCCAAAATGCTCTTCTTCCTCTCACTCTTCCTTTTCATGTCACTGGTAATTAATTACCCATGGGCCATAATTTACTGTCAACTAAGATATTGTGATCTAAATAAATTGACATGGTACTGTTTGTTGTTGAGACAGGTTTGCAGGCCGACATTGTTTAAGGTATCGATGAAAAAGTTCAATGTGGCGTGGTGGGCATACTCTTTTCCCTTGTCTGTGCTGGCTTTGGCTTCAATGGAATACGCTGAGGAAGTCAAAGGCGACATCCCACATCTTCTAATGCTGCTTCTTTTAACATTCTCTGTCTTCGTCTCCATTTGTTTGGTCGTTTTCACACTGCTCAACTCCAAAATACTACTATTCTTACCTCATTGTTTTGATCCGATTTCAAGTTTGATTTCGCGTGCCATGTGTTCCACACCGTAGCAAAATCAACAACGGCCACAAACTGTTTAATTAATTGGATGATAAGTGTGCAAACAGGACATGAAAATCATGGTCAATGAAACTGAACTTTTATGTTTAGTGAAGACTTGATATTTTCATTTAAATCAATGTATGCGCTGTGTTCGATGACGATTTGGAAGAGTAAAAATCCAAGTCCTCCACTTAAACTATAATTTGGCTGCTTTTATCAACTTGATGTTGCAACTTGCAAAGTTTCCAAATTTTTTCCATTGGATTGACAGTAGTCAAAATTTTTGGTCTAAGGTAGTACCAAATTAATTAATATTACGTTATTAGTTCAGACTGATATTTGAGTTAAGTTGTTTATGGTTTTTGCTATTAGTCTCCGCATAAGATTTTAAAATTCGTAATCAATATTTATTTTTTTAATGAGTGTACATAATAGAGAAAATTAATTATTAGATTTGATTTGATAAATACTTTAAAAATTAAATAAAAAATACCTTGAGTTATTTTTCATTTAACCCTCTTTACCGGCATAAGAGTAATAATTACAGAATGGCTGAAGCCAATGAGTTGTACAGATTGCAAATTATGGCAGAAGCCAAACCCCGATTGTTAAAGTAAATACAAGTTTAATTGGTTATAAATGCAACAATCGTAATATTTTATCTCTTACTTTAATTAGTGGTTAAATATTTAATTTTTATTTTAAATATAGAGTAATGTTAAAATTTATAACCAATGTTTACTTTTTTAATATTTCTAAAAAGATAAAAATTAATTATTAAACTCATTCTAATAAATACTTTAAAAAAATCACATAATTAATAAAGGGGAGGGCATCAAGGTAGAAAACAAAGAAAGAAAAGAGAAGTACATATTCTGAAGCTTTCTTGTTTCGAAAAACCTCGCATTAATGTCTACCTGATTTCATACTCAAATATCCATTGGAACAAATTAGTTTCTTCATTTATATTTTAGTATAAATATGGACGGACATTGAAAAAGTTATGTTGGCAAGTCATTTAAAATAGCTAAAATGTGGAAAACAGCTGGCTCAAGCATCGTTAAATAAATTGAAAATTACCAATAAAAGCATGAATTGAGAGATGTTTGATTTAAAGTGAAAATATTATTTAAAAAACTTGGTAAGATTTGTAGAAGTCAAATTAAGGTTTAAATGGTTCAACGTTCAAAATTAAAAAAGTTAGGCGAACGCCAAGATTCAGCCTGGCAATCCAATTTCAGACAAGTACTGAAGTAGGTGTAGGGTTGAGGAGATTTTCTAAACTAGGGCTCAGAAGTGAGCTGTCCTAGTCTTTGTCTTCGTTGTCAGTCTCAAAACAATCTAGTTTCCCAACATCCACACCATGCTTTCCTCTTCTTTTTTCATAGCTTACCAGTTGGAAGCCAAAAAAGGAACCTAAAAAGTTGTTTTTGGAGGTAGTAGGGATGAATTAATTTATAATTTTATAAATTTTTAAAAATTAAAAAATATATTTACTATTTTTGGGTCGAAGTCCATTGATTATTCTTTATCTACACAAATAATACAATATCATTTGATATTTACATATAAAAATAATTATATTTATTCAATATAAAAATTAGATTAATATATTTATATTTTTAAAAAATATATAATTGAATCTAAATCAAAATTGATATATCACACCTATTAAATCAAATTTCGAGTATAAATTTAATATTTATCTTATATACAATTACTTTTAAAAGAAATATATTAAAATTCGAACCCTAATAAAATCAATATAAATACTTTTGTGACGTGAACTTGTGATACTAGGGATATTATGGTGGAATTAGCAAGCCCAATATGCCAAAAAGCAGAGGGGGAGTTTTGTATCTGGACCTATTGAGGAAATGGACAAAGATATTGCAAAGGGCCGGTGGCTATACATTGGAAATTGGAACCCCTAATGCATGATGGAATGGTGCTGTGTAATGAACTGTTGGTTGGAATTTTGTAAAGAAGGATGACTACTTAGGAATTTGGCTGCATACGTGCTAATTACTCTATCTCGTATAGCTGACCCTAACTTTTACTATATTATCACAAGACTTGTACTTTTGATACTTGTAAAAAGAAACATACTTTTAACCCTTCGTGGAACAACATCTTTGATATGTACCACAAACCAGTGCAATGGATTTGTCATCATGACTTGTTTTCTATATAATATTCATGAACTATAACAATCTATCTGTTGGAGAAAAAGAAAAAGGGGAAGGGGGAAAAGAATGGAAAGGAGAAAGTAAATTAGTAGCAAATAGAAAACTCATCCGATTTTAGGGTAAAGTTGGTGTGTAGGTGGAAGATTGTAATGGCTTAAATTTTAGTGGCACTGGAAAAAATAGTTTTGGAATTTCATTTTCTTAAATCGAATCAGTAATTATTAAATATTAATATTTATGAGAATAATATAAAAATATATTAAATATTAAAATTGGAGTTCATATAGATTCATACATACCATGGCATAAAATAGAATATTTGGTATTGATTGTCGATATAAAATGATTATTTAGATTAAGAAATGGATCGAAGTGTAGTTAATTAGGAAAAAAAATAAAATTGTGGATTAGCCCCTAAAGTATCCACTTTACGTCATTTTGAACAAGTAACTTCATATGGGACTTACCACTCTATTTTATTTTATGTTTGAATTATATTTGAACTTATCCATGTGTTAGATTTAAATAGAATTTAGTAAATTTGGCACATACAATTTAAATTGGGCTAGACTAAATAGTCATGCAAATATTGGCTATTATGAATTAGCACGGGAATATAAATATAAAAATTTAATGTTACAGGACTTGTAAATGAAATGTGTAATTCGATACAGGTATTCGTAATGATATATATAAATGAGACTCATGTGAATTTAGTAAAGGCAAGGATATGTATGGCATGTCATTAGGTTTATATGCGCATTTGATAAGGGATTTTACATATTATTGTGAAATTTAACGTTTGTTACAAATTTTCGGGTTATACGTATTAAAGGTTTAGCCCAAACGAGTAACCTCGATATAATGTCAATTTGTGTAAGCAATATAATTATAACATCACCTTGTGTGACCAACCTTGATATATTGTCAGCTTGTGTGAGCAATTTATTCCTGTCACACCTCGAGTATGGTGAATTTGAGTTTAAGGCATAGAGCTATGAAGTTATCTTCTTGGCGTACTGTAATCTGTCGTGTTACAATATTCTGACGAATTGGAATGTGGCATATGCTAACCATCATAGAGGTGAATAAAGGTTTTAGGTTATTCTTATTCTGTTATTTAAGAGAAGGGTATATCAAGTGAAGTATAAGTCGAGTGAGTTACCACCATATGCATAGTACGCCAAGTTGCCTGAGTACTATGTTAGTTAGGTTTTGTAATGAGATCTGGTTAGGACTCAACTAGATTGACTAGCCAAATATTAATCATACAGTATGCTCATTTATGTTTCTCTCAAAACCTGTAGGCCATTAAAAAGGATAAATTGTGGGTACAATCGAGACTTGTTAAGTTCCAACAAGAGAAGTTGGTTATATATATGTGGGTAAGAATGGTTTATGAGGAAGTTTTCTTCTTCCTTTTGTATTACTCTCTGCTTCATATTTCTTAAACCTAAATGTTAACTTTTTGCTCATTAAAATCAGTGATTGTTCTACCTCTTGGTAAGTATTATAACTTTGCATGTTAAGTTTTTGAAAGATTAAAGATGTTAAGAAGTACATGAACAATAAGTTATGAATACAAGGTCTTGCATGGGGCTTATCTATGATTGAGATGTTAGCAATTTGTGTATAAATGAGTTTTAATGATGAATTTGTATTCTTTGCGTAGTTGTTGTTGCTGGGTTAAGATAGATGTCCGAGTTTGGAACTTCGAGCTATAGTTTAGGTGAGTATCAAGTGAGTCTTGGTTCTGACTCATACATGTTAATTGTTCAAGTAAATGCATATATATTGTGACGGCCCAAAACAGGGTCAAATCAGAACAGTGGTTTTGCAACCACAAATCCGGATTAAAATAGTTAAGTTTTGAAAATTTTATGTTTTCTGATCTATTAAGTATGCTTTGTGTGAAATTCGTTTAGAAAATTCGTTAATTAGTGCTTAATTTTATTTCTGGACTAAATTGCATAAAAAGCAAAATGTGAGTTCTAATGTGTAAGTACCTAATTGAAATGGGAGTTTGAACTATAGGTCTTTAAATGGCAATTAGACCATAAGTTAATGGTATGGACACAAAAGGGTAATTAAGGGCATTTTTGTCCAAATGGCTAAAAACAAATAAAAAAAAAAAGATGAGAAAAAGATGAAAAGTGTTCATCTTCTTCATCTTGTCTGCCGAAAATCTCCCTTCTCCATAGCCAAAGGGGTTTTGAGCTTTGCCAAGCAAATTGTAAGTGCATTTGAGCCCCGTTTTCGATTATTTTTGTATTTTTTAGTATCTCTAAGCTTGAATTTCATGATTTTGTCATTTATTTGAAAAGATTTTAAGTTCTAAGAATAAACCCATTTGTGATATATTTGTAATTAGATGAGTAATGGTAGAAAATGAGTTTTTGAGGTGTTAATTATGGGTTTTTCCGAATAGCTTTTGATAAAAACGTCCCTAGAAGACTAAATTGAGAAAAGTGGAAATTTGCTCATAAGTATATGAAAATGTGTGATTCTTGGATTGTTTTTGTAAATAAGGATTTAGCTAAGTCTAAAATGCAAGAAAATAGAATGAAATTAAGTTTACGAGACTAGGGGCAAAATGGTCATTTTTGCCAAAAGTCTGAATTGTGATCGAATTTGAGTATGAAATTGATCAAATGTGTTAAATGTGTTTATTTAGATCAAGAAAGGAGAGAAAGCGATCGAGATCGCGGAAAAGAAAAAGTAGTCGACTAATTCGAGATTTAGTCGTTTTGTTAACGAGGTAAGTCATAAGTAAATTACGGCATATGCATTTCATTGTTGTTTATTTGATGAATTTTGAATGAAAAGTTATGGATATGAAATTTGGAATTATGAAATTTGTATATTTGTGAACATTCTGGTAAATCCCGTTTGAACTGTAAGAATAACTCCGGATATCGGTGACATGTCACTTGAGGGCTTCTGATTCTATCTGATTTTGTATCCCGGGTGCTGGGTGCACTAGCATGTCTTGCAGTCACCTATCAGCTTATGTGAGCAGGCTCGTGGATTACGTCTGTAATTCTGTGATCTGAGGTAGCTTCGGCTACATATTCTGGTGGCTTCGGCTACATACTCTGATGGCTTTTGCCACACCTCTGTATTGGCTTCGGCCATATATCTGTGAGGCACTTCGATGCTAACCTCTGTATATCCGTTTCTATTCTGAATGTTCAACGAGAATTAACTTGGTTATGTGAAGCATTTGTACAAGTTAAGCAATTGAAAATGAATTGAACATGTTATGTGTGTGAATGTTATATTTGGACATTTTGGCATGAATATGCATGAGTAAGTATATGGATGTTGCATTATGACATAAAGAAATTAAATACTTTAGCTAATTATTGTGTATTTGCTATTAATTTACTTATGATTTACTAAGCTACTTGTAGCTTATTCCCTTTCCTTTTTCCCTTCCTTTTAGATTATCGAGCATAGAGCATATTGGGATTAGTGATTGAAGGAAGCTTGTCTCACACTATCAAGCTACCTTGGTGTATGTATGCATGATTTTGATATTTTGAGTTTGGCATGTATAGGTGGCTAGTCTTTGTGTAAGATTTGTTTTATGAACTCAATAGATTAGGTAAAAATGCGATATTTGTTTTGTAAATGGTGTTATAAATGCATTCATTTTGAGTATGTGTTTTTGGAATTGGATGATTTGAATGATGTGTAGGTAAAAATTGTGTTACAGGGAGGCTAAGGCTTGGCATATAACCTAACACGGCCTGCACAACAGGACACACGGGCGTGTGTCATGTCCGTGTGGAATTTGGCAGAATGCTCTACGGGCTCATGGCACGAGCGTGCCTAGGCCGTGGGTGGCACGTGGTCTGACCCCACTGGTGTGTCCCTGGACCGTGCCTCCCATGCACTTTAAATTGAATTTTTGAGTACCACACGTGCTAGAGACACGGCCATGTGTCTTGACCGTGTGGAGTACACGGCCCTCAAACGACCGTGTAGGGTGACCGTGGCAAATTTGACAGATTCGACCACGGTTTCCAGACATGGGCGTGTGAAGGCCACACGGCCTTATCACATGGCCGTGCTATATGTTACACGGGCGTCTGACATTATTTTGAAAGAGAAAAATTTTTCGAGTTTCCGATGTGATAGGATTTGAATCCTAATCATCCGAGATGTCCGTATTGATTTAGAAAACCCTCAATAAGGTAAATTTGTAATAATTTGGCTAAAAATTTGAGTTTGTACTTCGGTAAGTTTGGTAATGCCTTCTACTTGATTCCAATTACGGTTTCGGGTAAGGGTGTTACATTTTAATTGGTATCAGATCACGGTTTAGCCGGTTCTCAGACTAATGTAGTAAGTGTAATAGTCAGTCTATACATGCCAATTCTGAGACTTGCTAGTGTGACGACTCCTAATGATTTTGAAATGTTTTTGTTATAATAAATAGATCACAATCAAGATACTGATGATGATGCTCAGAGTAATGTCCCTGCTCCCGCGCAAGGGACAGCGCCTGTTGAAAGTAGACCCGGACTCAGGGTTAGAGAGATGAGGCTTGGGAAGCCTTTCTCCACATGGTGAGTAATTGGTATACGGAGTTCATTCGGGCGAATCCGAATGCTCAACCTCCTCCACCCCCTCTAGTTTCTCAAGCCGTTCCGATAGCTCCTCCGCAAACAGAAGTGGTAAGATTGTCTAAGCCTCCGGTAGATAAGATTAGAAAATATGGGGCTGAAGAATTTCGAGCCAATGTGGATGATGATCTAGAGAAAGCTGAATTCTGGTTAGAGAACACTATGAGAGTGCTAGATGAGTTGTCTTGTACCCCAGAAGAAAGTTTGAAATGTGCCACTTCATTGTTACGAGATTCTGCTTATCACTGGTGGAAGACTTTGATATCAGTGGTTCCTTAAGAGAAAGTTTTGTGGGATTTCTTTTTGGAAGAGTTTCGTAAAAAGTACATTAGTCAGCGGTTTATTGATCAGAAGCGGAAAGAATTTCTGGAGTTAAAGCAAGGTCAAATGTCAGTAGCTGAGTATGAGAGGGAGTTTGTTAGATTAAGTAAATATGCTCAATAGTTTGTAACTACCGAAGAAATACTCTGTAAGAGGTTTGAAGATGGACTGAATGAAGATATCTGATTACTTGTGGGAATTTTAGAAATTAAAGAATTTGTAGTGCTTGTTGAACGGGCCGTTAAGGCCGAGGCATTGAGTCAAGAGAAAAGAAGATTTGAAGGTAAAGCTAGAGATGCAAGAAAAAGATCGATGGGCCGATCATTTTAGTCACAGTCAAAGAAATCGAGAGAAATGACTTCTCGATCAAATGTTTCGGTAAGTTTTTCTCAGAGAGATCGTGGTAAGCAACGCTCCAATCCGAAGGGGCAATCTACTTCTTTAACAAGTGTCGGTAGCGTTAGATCTGATAGATTCGAATGTCAACATTGTGGAAAGAGACATCTGGGTGAATGTTATCTGCATAACCGAGCTTGTTTTAGATGTGGATCTCAAGATCATTTCATTAAAAATTGTCCTGAAAGAGAAGGGTTTGAGAAATCTCAAAATGTGAGACCGAGTAATGTGAGCAGAGGAAAACCTTCAAGGAATGTGGGATCTGGAAATAGTAGTAAAAGTGAAAAGAAAGATACAACTGCAAGATTTGAAGTGAGAGCTCCAGCAAGAGCATATGCCATACGGGCACGTGAGGAAGCGTCTTCACCTGAAGTGATCACTGGTACATTTTCTCTTTATGATAATTCTGTTTTTACTTTAATTGATCCGGGATCAACTCACTCGTATATATGTGTAAAATTAGTGTTTGATAAGAATTTGTGTATTGAGCCCACTGAATTTGTGGTCAAAGTGTCGAATCCGTTAGGAAAACATGTGATAGTAGACAAAATTTGTAAGAACTGTCCTTTGATGATTCGTGGTCACTGTTTCCTGTTGATTTAATGTTGCTTCCTTTTGATGAATTCGATGTTATTTTAGGAATGGATTGGTTAACCGTGCATGGTGCTAAAATAGATTGTAGGCAAAATATTCTTAAATTAAATTGTGGTAATGGTGAGATACTTCGAATTGAAACAGATAAATCAGATTGTGTTTCGATTGTGATCTCTGCAATGTCTATTTATAAATGTTTGAAAAGTGGTTGTGAAGCATATTTGACCTACGTGCTAAACACTAAGGTGTCTGAAAAGGAGATTGAATCTGTACCTGTGGTATGTGAATATTTGGATGTATTTCCAGAAGAATTGCCAGGGTTGCCTCCAGATAGAGAAATAGAATTCGGCATTGAATTACTTTCGGGTACTGCTCCGATTTCGATTACTCCGTATAGAATAGCATTGACAAAATTGAAGGAATTGAAAGCACAGTTGCAAGAATTGTCTGACAAGGGATTCGTGAGACCTAGTTCTTCTCCGTGGGGTGCTTCGGTTTTGTTTGTTAAGAAGAAAGATGGATCATTACGACTTTGTACTCCGGTAAGTTTGGTAATACCTTCTACTCGATTTCGATGACGGTTTCGGATAAGGGTGTTACATATATAATGAAAAAACCTCAGAAAATGGATAAGCTGTGAAGTATAGTAAAGATGTTATATGTGTATAATGAAGTTATGTACGAATAAAAAATGATTAGATGATATAAGGAATGTACAAATCGATCAGCTATGTGTGAACAAATCTGGGTAAATAAATTTTGGATAAAGCGTCCCTTATGATGTCTCTAGTAAGGCAGGTATATTGCTAACCAAACTGGCAGATCACGATACAGAAATAAGTATAAGACTATGTGGTTGAAACCCGTGAAAATTTATGATATGAAAACACTCATGGTGTAGTCCTCGATAAGATGAAGACTGGAGTGGTAGATCATGACATGAGAGTATGTAAGTCTATATAGTTGAGTCCCATGGCATAGTATAATATGATGATATGAATATTCATGTTGAAGCCTTCGATAATATATAATCAAACTGGTAGATCACAACATGAATTTAAGCATAAATCTATAAGGGAGAAACCCATGGCATCTTCTATGAAAGTTTGTCGAGATAGTAAAATCCAGTTTTTCTTAGCAAATTGATTAACCATTTTAAAAAATAGTTTTAAAAACCAACTCATGCAAAAACATCAAAAAATCCAAAATCCAAATAACTGTCCCATGCTACAATTCGCAATAATAAATAAATAGTCCCAAATTATCGAATGATAAAGTATAAAAGTTTATACTAATAGTCCTAACCTTGATTATTATCTAAAAAGTTAAGAAATGGAGGGTGAGCTTTTTAAGCCTAGTGCTAATCTTACTTAAAACATAATAGTAAATAAATCATATAATTCATAAAGATAACAAAAAGTAAACAAATAGGCCAATTTCACATATATCGATATGCATGGCAATGTAAATGCAAAATTTTTCAAAAATCAATGCATAGTTTTCAAAAATCGTTCCTACCCATCTCTGCTACACACTATAAAAGAGTTCTCCCAGAACTCATCCATCTAATAACACATCAATATTATGGATAAGCCACTAGATAATGCAGATGAGCTGCCAGATATAGATAATTATGGACAAGCCACTAGAATTGCAGATATACTGCCAGATAATGTGGTTAAACCACCAGAACATGCAAATTATTCAACTGCTAGAATTTTTCTCTATATAATCATATCCCAACCCCATGCATGTGATATGACATATAGAATAAAATATTTCAATACACATGCTTAACATGTAACATCCCCAAAATAGGGGTTAGTAGAATCGGGTTTGGGAATCAAGAGAGAGTGGTTATACCCTAATTTTTAAGATTATCTGTGTGTTTTTAGGAAATAAATGAGTTATTGGTTTGTTGGTTAAGTGTTAGTGAAACGTTCTTTGAAACCTAAGTTCAAATCCCTTCTCTCGAACCATTTTTATTATTTCGCAAATTTTGCATCAAACCTTAATTTGTGACACGCCTTGTTTTTAAAATAAATATTGTAAAATTATTTCAAAAATAAGGAAATAGCATAGAAGTTATTGATAAATGGAAAAACATGGAATTTAAATTAAGGTCCCAAGTTTGAATCCTTTCCCTTGTAAAATCCCTTGTTTTTTATGAGTGTGCCGTCTATACCCATATAAACCTAGATATAAATATTATTTTTACACAAAATGATAAGCCATTAATTTTTTCCCTCACCCTAGCCATCCCTCTCATTCTCTCTTCCCCCTTGTTTTTAATTTTTTTTCTTTCTTTCTGCATTGTTGCACCGCTCGTAGCTTTTGATTTATCATCTTTTTATTTTCTTCTTGCTACAAGATCTTGCATCATCTTCCCTACCATCTTGTTGTCATCAAATAAGGAATTTTTAATCATATATTAGCTACTGATTTTTTAAGTAATTAAACATGTTAGGTGCAGACTTAAAGGAAAGCCGAAAGACGTTCGTGCGTACAATTCGCCTCAAATCAGTGTAAGAAATCTAACTAGTTTGGATTCAAAAAATTATTTTAATTGTGTCAATTGGATTGAACCCATAAGTGGATGTTTAAGGGCTGTTTAAGAGGTGTATTGATTGAGTTTTATACTGATTTTTAATTTAGATTCGTTTTAAAGTTTATTAGAGAAACCACAAGATTTACTAGCGTGCTACAATAGAGTGTAAAATAAGGTGTGGGTCCTAAACTCAATAACTTGATTGGTAATAATAATTTTTTATGAATTAATTGATGATTTAGCTTGTTGATTGGGCTTGGCTTAATAGCTAAGTAATTAAATTTGTGAGTGGTCGAATCAAGTACGTTTTGAGCCTTAACTTTTGGTACAATAACAGTGTTGCTAGTTTGATGGAATGATTGAATGATTGACATTGTCATGAATGTTTGGGTAATTTGATGAATGATTGATTGTATGTATAGCATGTTTTTGAATGAAAATAAGGCTTATGCATGATATATCCATACAAGTGATTTGCTATGAATGTTCGTAAGACCATTATGCATGCACATAGAACGGTTGTGAATGTACATGAAATTGTGATTTGTGAATGATACCATCTTAATGGTAATTGGAAAGTTGGATTATTGATTCCATTTTCTAAAAGTATTTGATAATTGAAAGCATGTTGTACATGCCAATTTAATGTGAAAGAATTGAATTATGGCTATGTATGAGCATTGAGGTGGGTAATCGTTGTGGTTGATGGAGGAGTTTCATGGAGTAGCGGTGACATTTTAAGTCCACATTTATACGTGGTCAGTGCACTACACCTGAAGTATCGAGGGGATTGGCAATTTTATAGCATTATATGTTATTCGGCAGATTTTATACATTTATGATATACTGTGGTTTTTACCATGTCAAGCTTTGCTTACATTCGTTGGAGTTTGGCAGTCGGGTTCCGGGAACCTGTAGTGTGTAATGGATGGTTAGGGTATGAACCTTTTTGCATTGCATCATGCTCACGACATACTTGAATGTTACTGATTTATGTTATGTATTGTATTGTGTTGTATTGAATGGTATCAAAATTAATAATTGTTACTCGAATGAATGATGACCCATACTAACTGTAACATCCTAAACTCGACCCGGACGTTATGGCCGAATCTGACAATGTCATATGAAAGTGTGTTTGAAAACCGTACGAAACTTTTCATCATTTCCTATTACTCCCAAAATCATGTTATTTATTTAATCGATCATTTTCAAAACGCTATTCATTTTCAAAACGTTATTCATTGCAGAAGCTTTTAAAACCGTTCGTGTAATCGTGGGTATTTTTGGTAAAATATTTGTTTCTTTTGAAAACTCGAGTTTCCCTACTACTAGTAGATATAAACCACAAATCTCAAATTACCCAAAAATTCGTAGAGGCCATAATTACATCAAAACCTCCCAAATGAAAATTTTAATCCATGAATAATCATAAAGCAAATAAAGGAAATTCGTGTGGTCACCGCTGAGTCCTCTGCCGCACCGATCCGTCTATGGTTAGGGATTACCTGTATAGATTAAACAGAAGGGGCGAGTTTACGTAAACTCAGTGTATAATCCTCACAGAAAACTATCAATCAGTAAGTAGAAAACATAATCTGGGCTTAAGCCATTTTTAGGTAACAAAAACAATTTGGGCCTTAGCCCATATCAATACAGTAGCAGTCATGTAGTAGGGCCTTAGCCCGTCACAGTAATAGTAAGCAGTAGGGTGGTAGCCTATTACAGTAACAGTATGCATTAGGGTCTTAGCCCATAACAGTAACAATAGCAATTATGCATAATTTAGTATGCAGGTCTTACCCAACCATCCGCTATACACCAGCTCCTGTCCAACCCTGCACTCCTGTGGGGATTAAATCACCCACCCATCCCTACACTTACAAATAGTACCGGTTGTAGCACTAAATAGTAGTTCACAATTGAGCTGCCAGTATATTTGCTTAAAGCCAACAGTAGTTTGCAGCTGCACTGCCAGTATATCAAGCTTAGAGCCTTTCAATACACATCCTTCAGTCATATCATCCCACCCTATGCAATGGAACATACAGTTATGGCATGCCATCTCATGGTAATAGTACATACAGTATCAGTTCAATGAAATATCATCATACCCTATATCACATATACATATATCAGTCATTCAGTCATTTCCTTCAATTAGGGATCTAAGTATATCTTACTGACCCTACAATAGGTTCACAATCGACTCGGGCGACCCATGCAACCTTCACAAACAACTCAGTGAAAATGGACTCACACGCGCGTGGCCCACACGGTCCAAATTGGCCTTGGCTGTATGGATGACACGGCCTGGCCCAGAGTCCCACATGCAAGTATAGATAACCCGTGTGGGCTCACATGGCCCAATTGGTTGAACCTTTATGTTGCTCATGACCATACCCAGCCATCACACGGTCGTGTCCTTCAAGCACGGTTTGGCCTCGTCAATCACACAGCTGTGTTCCCTTACACGGCCTACCACACGGGTAACCACACGCCAATGTGTCGTTGATAGAATACAATTTTGGCTTTTCGTCGAATCCCATTTTCTACATTTTGAGTACATACCTGGTTTCAATTGATGCTCAAATGATCCCCGACCACTCCAAAACCTAACATTGATCGATAATTCACCAAATTATTCATGTAAGTCAATATTTAATCAATTTCCAACGAGGCAGACAATTCCTAAAACCACCGACAACTCTTACCTTGAACACACAATAACAAAATCACACTTTGACGACCCCGATTGGAACCCCATAGCCGTCTAAAAGTCTCTTAAAGATGGAATAACTTTATTAATTACTGATTTAATAACACAAAAACTAAAACACACTTACCCCAACTTACCGAAATAGATGGAATTGAGGGTTGCACCTAAAGGGACGATTTGCAAAAATAAAGAAAACAAAAAGAGTGGGGAAGGAGAAGCAAAAATTTGGCTATAGAAAACAAAAAATGAAGGAAAAGAAAAGATGGTAGAGAAGGGAGAAACATCAGTTTTTCTCAAGATGGAATTTTGGAAAACTGATTTACTCAATCCCACTACCCACATTATCTCAACCACCTACTAATCAGTTATCCAATATAACTTAAACTGTTAGTAACCAAATCGAGCAAAAATAATCTCCATTGCCTACGTAAGGATTCGAACATAGAACCTCCAACACCCCAACACTCCACTTAACCATCAGACCAGCAGCCCATTCTGATATATACTTACAAGCAATTTAATAAAAGCTTATTGAACAAGGTTAAGGCTTTAATTAGAAAATTTTCAAAATTTGTCAAAGACAAGGCTTGAACTTGGGACTTCTTACACACACTCAGAACACATAACCACTAAAGCAGACAGATATTTGTGTTAAATTTTCACCAAAACATACACATGAACTTTGAAGCATTACAACTCTACCCCCTAACAGAAAATTTCGGTCTCAAAATTTACCTGATCAGAACAGATGTGGATATTGTTGCCACATCGCATCTTCAGGCTCCCACGTAGCCTTCTCGATGCTATGGTTCTGCCACAACACCTTCATTAAAGGGATAGATTTCCTTCGCAGGACCTTAACGTTGCGATCCAAAATTTGAAAGGCTCCTCCTCGAAGGTCAAATCTGGCCTAACCTCAATCTCCTCAACTGGAACAATATGTGTGGGATCAGAGCAGTAGTGCCTCAACATCGAGATGTAGAATACATTGTGAATATGATCGAACTTCAAAGGTAGCTCCAACTGGTAAGCAACCGGTCCCACTCATTTTAAAATGCGGTAAGGCCTAATAAACCTAAGGTTCAACTTGCCCTTGTGACCAAACCTCAACACTTTCTTCCATGGTGAAACCCTGAGAAAAACAAAGTCCCCCACAAAATACTCAATCTCACAACACTTCAGATCCGCATACGACTTTTATCTATTAGATACTACTTTCAAACGATCCCAAATCAATCTAACCTTATCCACTGTCTCAGAAACCAGCTCAAGATCCAGGACACGTGGCTAACCTAATTCAGTCCAACATATGCGGCACTTACGACCATAAATCGCCTTGTAAGATACCATCTGGATGCTAGCCTGGTAGCTGTTATTGTAGGCGAACTCTACTAGCGGCAGATAATCCTCCCAACTACCTTAGAAATCGATAACATAACTCCTCAACATATCTTCTAGTATCTGAATAGCCCTATCAGATTGACCATTGGTCTGAGGATGGAATGCAGTACTGAAGTCTAACCTCAAACCTAAAGCTTTATGTAGCTTTTTCCAGAACCGAGACGTAAAGTGAGGATCTTTATTCAAGATGATCGAAACTGGTATCCCATGCAGTCTCACAATCTTAGAAACATATCGTTTAGCCAGCTTCTGCAGCCAATAGTTAGTACGAACTAGTACAAAGTGGGCAGACTTGGTCAATCGATCCACGATGACCCACACTGAATCCTTCTTGGTGGGTGTTAGAGGCAACCCACTAATGAAGTCCACACTTACGTACTCCCACTTCCAAAAAGGAATCTTAACCGGCTGCAACAAACCCGAGGGTAACTGGTGTTCAGCCTTAACCTGCTAGCATGTTAGACACTTAGACAAAAATTTGGTAACCTCTCGCTTAAGACTTGGCCACCAATACAACTCACGAAGATTTCGTTACATCTTATTTCCACCAGGATGCATAGCATAAGGGTTACTATGTGCCTCTTGTAGTATAGATTGCCTCAATACAGTATCATTCGGTACACAGATTCTCCTACAGAAACAGAGTACCCCTTCGCTATTCAGTCCAAAATCTGAAGTGTTACCACTCTCAACCTGTTAGAAATGAAGACTTAAAGACTCGTCCTCCAACTATTTTCCCTTAATCTGCTTAATCCATATAGTCTTAACTTGTAGCTCGGCTAAAAGGCTACCATCATCAAATAACCTGAGGCAAGCAAACATCGCCCTCAGATCAGTCGTAGCTATACGGCTTGATGCGTCGGCCACCATATTGGCCTTATCAGAATGGTACTCAATCGTTTAGTCATAATCCTTAAGCAGCTCAATCCATCTACACTGCCTAAGATTTAGCTCCTTCTGAGTAAAGAGATACTTAAGGCTCTTGTGATCCATGTAGATGACACACTTCTCACCATACAGATAATGCCTCTAGATTTTTAGTGCGAATACCACTACGCCAACTCTAAGTTATGCGTCAGATAACTCGCCTCAAGAGTCTTAAGTTGAATAGACGTATATGCTATCACCTTACCCTCCTGCATCAATACACATCCCAAATCGACGTGTGATGTGTCGCTATAAACAGTGAACTCCTTTTCAGGCTCCGGCTGAATCAAAACAGAGGCCTCAGTCAATACAGTCTTGAGCTTCTCAAAGCTCTCTTACTATGCATCAGTCTAGTTAAACGGCACACTCTTACTAGTAGCTTAATCAAAGGTGTTGCAATCAATGAAAAACTGTAATAGCCCACTTTATACCCTAGTCGGAACGAGTGGTTTCGGGACCACTTAACCGAGTCAAATTATTAATTTTATGGCTTTAATACGTTTTACAGCATGATAGAATTACCGTGTGAAAGTTTCGTTTAGAAATTTTATTGTTTAACTAGTTAATTTGATAAAGAGGATTAAATCGCGTAAATCGATAAATTAGAATTCTATTTTATAAATGGCTTATCTGAGCATGGCTTTATAAAAGGAGGTACTTGCATGGCAATTATGCCATTTTTATTTGGAGTGGTTGGTGATGGACCATTATGTCCATATTTTATAAGGTTTTATAATAATTTTACAAAGGGTAAAATGGTCAAATGGCTTTATAATATGTTTTAATTAAATAAAACAAGAAAAATGGCTTCATATTTCTTCTCTTCCACCAATTCTTCAAACAAAACAAGGGTTTTAAAGCCTTCAAACATTCGGCTACTAGTTTGCTAAATTGAGGTATGTTTTGACTTCGGTTTTTAGTGATTTTTACGTTTTTGAGATTGTTGCTTCGTATATTAACCGGCCCATACCTCAATTTCTGATTTTGATTATGTTTTTGAAAAATGCCATTGATGAATCTATGATATTTTAGAAGATTTTGATGAATTATGAAATATTATGTGGAAATATACAAGAATTTTTAAAGTGATTTTTGAAGAAAATGGGTTTTGAGGATTTGATTGTAAAAAGGTTCAATTTTTGAGGTCAAATTTGTGATTAATTAAAAGATATATGCTTGTATAAGTCCCTTGAATATTCGGCTATGGTGAATTGGGGGATTGATTGTGTAATTTGTCATTTTGTGATAAGAGGACTATATTGCAAAGTGTTGATAATATAAGGGCTAAATTGCAAATAGGTCAAAATATATGTGTTTGGATTGAATTGAATATGTGAGTTAGTAAATAGCTGAATTTGATTTAATTTAGATAAAGACGATCGAATCCCGGAACTTGATTAGGGAAAACGGAAAATAGACGAGTAGATACGGGATTACGAGGTAAGTTCGTATAACGAATTTAATGTATATATATATGTGTTCATACGTATTGTTATTTGAAAATATGAAATGCTAGATGATTAAATAGCCTAATGGAACGAGTATATAATATATATGAGATTGAAATAGAAATGTTAAATTGTTACAAGTGATAAATTGAATACCGAGCCTCGTTAGAACCGTAGAAGTCGATAGGATACGAGTGACATGTCACTAGGGCTACAGGGTGGTTCGAGCTCCTGCATTTGTTACGGACTCACCACGTGCTCATGAGCTACAGGTTTATCCTTCGAGATTACATGTTCAGCCTAAGAGCTTACCGATTATCCTTCGGGATTATATGTTCAGCCTCCGGGCTTACCGTACAGGCTCGAAAGAGCATATATGACGCATTGATGGATTACAGGTTATATGTATATACACTGTATGTGTATCACCCGAGTATCTTTCGATATTCTTATAGGTTCAACGGGTAATACCGATACATGTTACAAGAAAAAAAATTATATGGTACATGTGTATAAGAGATATATGTCATATGTATTACATGAATGTTTTAACATGTGAAACCTGAACTATATGTTCCTCATAAGTCAAAGATGTATAAGAACTATGATATTGTATGTGCCTATGGATGTGAATTACATGTTATACTCTTATATGAGATCGATTATGAAGTGATATGAACTAACATGAATGAGATTGTGTAATAGGCTATAAGGTCATGTGATTGAAATAGCCTTACTTATATGGATTACCTTATCGAATCGGTAAGTTTAATTTCATGTTATATGGACTTACTAAGCTTTAGAAGCTTATTCCGTTTATTTCTTTCACTGTCTTTTAGATTCGGAAGCTAGCTTGGATATCGGATGAGTCAAGGATCGCTATCACACTATCGATACAGCTTCGGTACTTTTGAGTATTTTGTAAACATTTGGTCATGGCATGTATAGGCTAGTACTTTAGTGAACATGATATATATTTTGGTAAATGATCAAGCTATGAGAGGTGGCTTGGGTCATATTTGTATATAATCAAGTACTTGAGTTGTTCTTTAGCTATATATGTGCTTATGGAAAGATATGTGATTTTGATGAGACTATAAGCTTGCATAGTTGATATGTTTACTATGTTATATATGCAAGATTTGTGCATTGTTAGTAGGTGAAAGGTAAGGAATGATTATGTATATTTATGTGTGGATGAGTTTATGAATGTGGCTATTTTAGCTATTGAATTGTTATGCCTAGTGGGTGCAAGATTTATGATGATTTTGGTCAATTATATGCTTGAATTGGTTTGTTTTTGGGTGGCAATTTGGCTTAAACCGAGCCTATAATGTGCCACACGGCCAGGGAACACGGGCGTGTGCTTCGACCGTGTGTTCCCTGCATCTTGATGTTTTGGTCAGTTTTGGTACACGGCCTAGACACACGGGCGTGTCTGGTAACTTGTAGCCGTGTGAAATTTGGCAGTATAGTCACACGGTCTGCTCTGTTTTGTACACGGGTGTGTCCGGTAGCCGTGTGATATTTGACAGTTTCGACCACGGGGTAAGGGCACGGGCGTGCCTAGGCCGTGGGCAACACACGGCCTAACCCCATGGTCGTGTTGGACAGCTGTGTGGGGTAAGTCAGATTCGACCACGGGCTGAAAGGTTTGGGCGTATCTAGAGGGATACTGCCGTGTGGGAAGAACACGGGCAGGGGGCACGGCCGTGTGTCCCTAACTTAGAAATTTCGCAAATTTTCCCTATCTTTTAGCACGTTTCCAATTAGATTTCCAATAGTTATATGCATCATTTTATAATCAATTGACGCATGCTCTGATGATTGATGATACGTGTTGGATCTTGATTAAAAAGTTTAAAATTTTACTGCTCCGATATATGTTACAAGTCTGGTAATGCCCCTTACCTATTCCGGCGACGGTTACGGGATATGGGTGTTACATTTAGTTGGTATCAGAGCTACGATTTAGTTGATTCTAGGACTACCATAGTGAGTATTAGTCTAGCTATACATGCCATGTACATGAAATGTGATAGTGTGATATCTCCTGACATCCTTTGAAATCTGTTTTATATAGTAATGGATCCGAATCGAGCTTTAGCTGATAATGTTGAAAGTATTGCGCCAGCACCCGCTCAAGGGGCTGTGCCTTCTGAATCGAGCCCTGCTGTGCCAATCAGGAAGAAATTAAACAAGCTTTCTTCCAAATGATGTCTAGATGGTTTAGTGAGTTTGTGCGAGTAAACCCGGCTGCTCCGCAACCTCCACCCCCTCCCGTCCCACAACCTAACCCTGATAATGTACGAGTTGTGGATCCTCTGAGATTGAACAGACCTCCTGTCGATAAGATACGGAAGTATGGTGCTGAGGAATTCCGAGCTTCAGTAAGTGATGATACTGAGAGGGCCGAATTTTGGCTTGAGAATATGATCAGAGTTTTTAATGAACTGGCCTGTACTCTTGATGAGTGCCTGAGATGTGCTATTTCTTTGCTTCGGGATTCAGCATATCAATGGTGGAATACATTGACCTCGGTTGTACCACGAGAACGAGTCGATTGGGATTTCTTTCAGACGGAATTCAGGAAGAAATACATTAGTCAGCGATTCATCGATCAGAAAAGAAAAGAGTTTCTAGAGTTAAAACAGGGTCGAATGTCTGTAACTGAATACGAGAGAGAGTTTGTACGACTTAGCAAATATGCTCGCGAACGTGTTTCTACCGAAGCCATAATGTGTAAAAAGTTCGAAGATGGGCTAAATGAAGAAATTCGACTGTTAGTCAAAATACTTGAGCTGAAAGAGTTTTTAGTTCTCGTTGATCGGGCCTGTAAAGCCGAAGAGCTTGCTAAAGAAAAGAGGAAAGCGGATTCTGAATTCAGAGAGGCTAGAAAGAGGTTTGTGGGGAAACCGTATCAGTCTGGATCCAAGAGATCAAAGGATTTTCATCCTCGTTCTGCTACTTCTACGGGCATATCTATTCGAGACAAAAATGTTAAATCTTCCCATTCGAGACCTCAAGCAACCTCGGTAGCTAGTGCTGATAGTGTGAGAACTCCCAGACCTGAATGTAAGTATTGTAATAGGAAGCATTTTAGTGAATGCCGATTGAAAAGTGGAGCTTGTTTTCGATGTGGATTGTTAGATCACTATTTACGTGACTGTCCTGAAAGATCTGTAGCTGATATGGAACAAACAACTAAGACACATAGTGTTGCATCGAGAGGTAGACCGCTCCGGAATACTGGAAACCAAAGTGGAAATCGCAGTGTGGCGAGAGATGCTAATGTGAGATCTGAGATGCGTACTCCCGCGAGAGCTTATGCAATACGTGCACGCGAGGAAGCCTCGTCGCCTGATGTTATTACCGGTAATTTTTCTCTCTATAACACTGATATTGTTGCGTTGATAGATCCTGGATCAACTCATTCATATATCTGTATGAAATTAGTGTTTGAAAAGAATTTACATGTTGAGTCTACTGAATATGTAGTTAAAGTATCAAATCCGTTAGGAAAGTCTGTGTTGGTTGATGAAATATGTAAGAAATGTCCGTTGATGACTCGGGGATATTGTTTCCCGGCTGATCTGATGCTCCTCCCTTTTTACGAGTTCGATGTAATACTGGGAATGGACTAGCTAAATGCGTATGAGGCTATTGTGAATTGTCAAAATAAGAGTATAGAATTGAAATGTCAGAATGGTGAGATTCTTCAGATTGAATCAAATGATTCGAATGAATTACCGATAGTAACTTCTGCTATGAGAGACAGAAGTATGTAAGAAAAGGCTATACTGCGTATTTAGCGTATGTGATGAATTCTAGTAAGACAGAATTAAAAATTGAGTCTCTACCAGTTGTTTGTGAGTTTTCAGATGTTTTTTCAGAAGAATTATCAGGTTTACCGCTGATTAGAGAAGTTGAATTCAGTATTGAATTGTTACCGGGCACTACTCCGATATCGATTGCTCCATACAGGATGGCACCGACTGAGCTAAAGGAGCTGAAAGCACAGTTACAAGAATTGACAGATAGAGGTTTCGCGAGACCGAGCTTTTCACCTTGGGGTGCTCCTGTATTATTTGTGAAAAAGAAAGATGGATCAATGAGAATATGTATTGATTATCGACAGTTGAATAAGGTGACAGTGAAGAATAAATACCCTCTTCCGCGGATTGATGATTTATTCGATCAGTTGAAAGGAGCTACTGTATTTTCAAAGATTGATTTGAGATCGGGTTATTACCAGTTGCGAGTTAAAGATTCAGATATACCGAAGACTGCTTTCAGAACACGATACGGACATTATGAGTTTCTGGTCATGCCTTTCGGTTTAACAAATGCTCTGGCAGTGTTTATGGACTTGATGAATCGTATTTTCAAACCGTATTTAGACAAGTTCATTGTAATATTCATTGACGACATTTTGATTTATTCGCGTGATGAGGTAGAGCATACTGAACATTTGAGAACTGTGTTACAAATTCTGAGAGATAAGCAGTTGTTTGCCAAATTTAGCAAATGTGAATTTTGGCTTCGAGAAGTCGGATTTTTGGGTCACATTGTTTCTGCGGAAGGCATCAGAGTAGATCCGAGTAAAATATCTGCTATTATAGACTAGAAACCCCCGAGAAACGTATCTGAGATTAGAAGTTTTCTGGGATTAGCGGGATATTACCGAAGATTTGTTAATGGATTTTCGATGATTGCAGTACCGTTGACTCGAATGCTATAAAAAGATGTGAATTTCGAGTGGACTGATAAATGTCAGCAGAGTTTCGAACAGTTAAAAGCCTTGTTAACAGAAGCTCCGGTTTTAGTTCAACCCGAATCGGGGAAAGAATTTGTTATATACAGTGATGCATCTATTATCGGACTGGGCTGTGTATTGATGCAGGACGGGAAAGTCATAGCTTATGCCTCCCGATAGTTAAAGCCGTATGAGAAGAATTACCCGACGTATGATCTTGAGTTAGCTGCTATAGTATTTGCATTAAAGATTTGGCGGCATTACTTATATGGTGAGAAATGTAGAATTTTTACCGATCATAAAAGTCTGAAGTATCTGAGTCACAGAAAGATTTAAATATGCGACAGCGGAGATGGCTCGAACTACTAAAAGACTATGAATTTTTAATTGATTATTATCCAGGGAAAGCTAATGTTGTAGCTGATGCGCTAAGTCGAAAGTCTCTGTTTACTCTGCGAGCTTTGAATGCTCAAATGACGTTATATGATGATGGATCTGTTTTAGCTGAGCTAAAGGCTAAACCGTTGATTCTGCAGCAAATTTTCGAAGCTCAAGGGACTGATCCCGATCTGCAAGCTAAACGACTTCACTGTGAGTCTAATTCTGATTCTGACTTTTCTATAGGGAATGATGATTGTTTAATGTTCCGAAATAGAATCTATATACCGAAAAATAGTGAACTCATTTAGAAAGTTCTGCACGAGGCACATGATAGTCGATTTTCAGTTCATCTGGGTAGCACTAAGATGTAAAACGATTTGAAACAGCAATACTAGTGGTCAGGAATGAAACGTGACATATCAGAATTCGTATCGAAATGTTTGATCTGTCAGCAAGTTAACGCTGAACATCAGGTACCGTCAGGTTTATTATAGCCTATTATGATTCCGGAATGGAAATGGGACAGAGTCACTATGGATTTTGTATCTGGACTACCTCTGTCTCCGAAGAAGAAAAATGCAATCTGGGTTATCGTTGACAGGTTGACGAAGTCTGCACATTTTATACCGGTACGTACTGATTATTCTCTGGATAAATTAGCGGAATTATATGTATCTGAGATTGTGCGATTACATGGTATACCGTTATCCATTGTGTCTGATAGAGATCCGAGGTTTACCTCGAGATTCTAGAAGAAGTTTCAAGAAGCTTTGGGAACAAAATTGAGATTCAGTACGACATTTCATCCTCAGACCGATGGTTAGTCTGAAAGAGTTATTCAGATTTTGGAAGACATGTTACGGTGTTGTATTCTTGAATTTGAAAGTAATTGGGAGAAATATTTACCTATAATAGAGTTTGCATACAACAATAGTTTTCAGACAAGTTTAAAAATGGCTCCATATGAAGCATTATACGATCGTAAATGTCGAACACCGTTATACTGGACAGAATTGAGTGAGAAAAAGTTACATGAGGTTGATTTAATCCGAGATACAGAAGAAAAAGTAAAAGTGATACGCGATAGTTTAAAAGTAGCTTCAGACAGACAGAAATCATATGCTGATTTGAAACGGAAAGAATTAGAGTTTCAGGTTGGAGACAGAGTATGTCTGAAAGTATCACCGTGGAAGAAAATTCTTCGTTTCGGCAGAAAAGGAAAGCTAAGTCCTCATTTTATCGGGCCGTATAAAATTGTGGAAAGAATTAGACCTGTAGCTTACCGGTTATCGTTACCGTCTGAGCTTGAAAAGATTCACAACGTATTTCACATTTCAATGCTTCATCGATATCGATCTGATTCGTCTCATGTCATTTCTCCCATTGATGTGGAGATACAGTCTGATTTATCGTACAGTGAAGAACCGATTAAAATTCTATCTCGAGAAATCAAAGAGTTGAGAAATAAGCGTATAGCACTTGTAAAAGTTCTCTGGTGTAAACACGGAATAGAGGAAGCTACATGGGAACTCGAGGAATCTATGCAAAAGCAATATCCTAACCTATTCACTGGTAAGATTTTCGGGGACGAAAATCCCTAAAGGGGGGAGAGTTGTAACAGCCCACTTTATACCCTAGTCGGAACGAGTGGTTTCGGGACCACTTAACCGAGTCAAATTATTAATTTTATGGCTTTAATATGTTTTACAGCATGATAGAATTACCGTGTGAAAGTTTCGTTTAGAAATTTTATTGTTTGACTAGTTAATTTGATAAAGAGGATTAAATCGCGTAAAGCGATAAATTAGAGTTCTATTTTATAAATGGCTTATTTGAGCATGGCTTTATAAAAGGAGGTACTTGCATGGCAATTATGCCATTTTTATTTGGAGTGGTTGGTGATGGACCATTATGTCCATATTTTATAAGGTTTTATAATAATTTTACAAAGGGTAAAATGGTCAAATGGCTTTATAATATGTTTTAATTAAATAAAACAAGAAAAATGGCTTCATATTTCTTCTCTTCCACCAATTCTTCAAACAAAACAAGGGTTTTAAAGCCTTCAAACATTCGGCTACTATTTTGCTAAATTGAGGTATGTTTTGACTTCGGTTTTTAGTGATTTTTACGTTTTTTAGATCGTTGCTTCGTATATTAACCGACCCGTACCTCAATTTCTGATGTTGATTATGTTTTTGAAAAATGCCATTGATGAATCTATGATATTTTAGAAGATTTTGATGAATTATGAAATATTATGTGGAAATATACAAGAATTTTAAAGTGATTTTTGAAGAAAATGGGTTTTGAGGATTTGATTGTAAAAAGGTTGAATTTTTGAGGTCAAATTTGTGATTAATTAAAAGATATATGCTTGAATAAGTCCTTTGAATATTCGGCTATGGTGAATTGGGGGATTGATTGTGTAATTTGTCATTTTGTGATAAGAGGACTATATTGCAAAGTGTTGATAATATAGGGGCTAAATTGCAAATAGGTCAAAATATATGTGTTTGGATTGAATTGAATATGTGAGTTAGTAAATAGCTGAATTTGATTTAATTTACATAAAGACGATCGAATCCCAGAACTTGATCAGGGAAAACGGAAAATAGACGAGTAGATACGGGATTACGAGGTAAGTTCGTATAACGAATTTAATGTATATATATATGTGTTCATACGTATTGTTATTTGAAAATATGAAATGCTAGATGATTAAATAGCCTAATGGAACGAGTATATAATATATATGAGATTGAAATAGAAATGTTAAATTGTTACAAGTGATAAATTGAATACTGAGCCCCGTTAGAACCGTAGAAGTCGATAGGATACGAGTGACATGTCACTAGGGCTACAGGGTGGTTCAAGCTCCTGCATTTGTTACGGACTCACCACGTGCTCATGAGCTACAGGTTTATCCTTCGGGATTACATGTTCAGCTTACGGGCTTACCGATTATCCTTCGGGATTATATGTTCAGCCTTCGGGCTTACCGTACAGGCTCAAAAGAGCATATATGACGCATTGACGGATTACAGGTTATATGTATATACACTGTGTGTGTATCACTCGAGTATCTTTCGATGTTCTTATAGGTTCAACGGGCAATACCGATACATGTTACAAGAAAAAAAAATTATATGGTACATGTGTATAAGAGATATATGTCATATGTATTACATGAATGTTTTAACATATGAAACCTGAACTATATGTTCCTCATAAGTCAAAGATGTATAAGAACTATGATGTTGTATGTGCCTATGGATGTGAATTACATGTTATACTCTTATATGAGATCGATTATGAAGTGATATGAACTAACATGAATGAGATTGTGTAATAGGCTATAAGGTCATGTGATTGAAATAGCCTTACTTATATGGATTACCTTATCGAATCAGTAAGTTTAATTTCATGTTATATGGACTTACTAAGCTTTAGAAGCTTATTCCGTTTATTTCTTTCACTATCTTTTAGATTTGGAAGCTAGCTCGGATATCGGACGAGTCGGGGATCGCTATCACACTATCGATACAGCTTCAGTACTTTTGAGTATTTTGCAAACGTTTGGTCATGGCATGTATAGGCTAGTACTTTAGTGAACATGATATATATTTTGGTAAATGATCAAGCTATGAGAGGTGGCTTGGGTCATATTTGTATATAATCAAGTACTTGAGTTGTTCTTTAGCTATATATGTGCTTATGGAAAGATATGTGATTTTGATGAGACTATAAGCTTGCATAGTTGATATGTTTACTATGTTATATGTGCAAGATTTGTACATTGTTAGTAGGTGAAAGGTAAGGAATGATTATGTATATTTATGTGTGGATGAGTTCATGAATGTGGCTATTTTAGCTATTGAATTGTTATGCCTAGTGGGTGCAAGATTTATGATGATTTTGGTCAATTATATGCTTGAATTGGTTTGTTTTTGGGTGGCAATTTGGCTTAAACCGAGCCTATAATGTGCCACACTGCCAGGGAACACGGGCGTGTGCTTCGACCGTGTGTTCCCTGAACCTTGATGTTTTGGTCAGTTTTGGTACACAGCCTAGACACACGGGCGTGTCTGGTAACTTGTAGCCGTGTGAAATTTGGCAGTATAGTCACACGGTCTGCTCTGTTTTGTACACGGGCGTGTCCGATAGCCGTGTGATATTTGACAGTTTCGACCACGTGGTAAGGGCAGGGGGCACGGTCGTGTGTCCCTAAATTAGAAATTTCGCATATTTTCCCTATCTTTTAGCACGTTTCCAATTAGATTTCCAATAGTTATATGCATCATTTTATAATCAATTGAAGCATACTCTGATGATTGATGATACGTGTTGGACCTTGATTAAAAAGTTTAAAATTTTACTGCTCTGATATATGTTACAAGTCCGGTAATGCCCCTTATCTATTCCGGCGACGGTTACGGGATAGAGGTGTTACAAAAACCCTCTACAAATCACCGATAATACCCCGCCAATCCCAAAAAACTACTAATCTCAGATACAATCTTAGGCTGCTTCCAATCCAACATAGCCTCAATCTTCCGAGGATCGACTCTAATCCCCTCAGCAGAAACCACATGACCTAAAAATTTTACTTCACGCAACCAAAACTCACACTTATTGAATTTAGCATACAGTTATTTCTCTCACAAAATCTGTAGTACCACTCTAAGGTGTTCATCATGCTCATCCTCAATCCTCGAATACACCAGTATATCGTCAATAAATACCACTACAAACCGATCTGGATAGGGCTGGAATACTCGATTTATCAGATTCATGAAAGCTACCGGTGCATTAGTCAATCCAAATGGCATCACTATGAACTCGTAATGACCATAACAAGTCCTAAATAACGTCTTATGCAAATCAACCTCCTTAACCCTCAATTGATAATACCCTGATCGGAGGTCAATCTTAGAGAAAATCGAAGCTCCTCAAAACTGGTCAAACAGATTATCTATCCTCGGTAGGGGGTACTTATTCTTAATGGTCAATTTGTTCAGTTACCGGTAGTCGATGCACATACACATGGATCTATCTTTTTTCTTTACAAATAGTACCGGTGCTCCCTATAGAGACACACTAGGGCAAATGAACCCATGATCCAATAACTCCTAAATTTAAGCCTTAAGCTCCACAAGCTCCTTCGGTGTCATTCAATAGGGAGCGATAGAAACCGGAGCTGTACCAGGAAGGAGCTCTATCCTAAACTCAACTTCACGACTCGAAGGTAATCTAGGTAACTCCTCAGGAAAAACGTCTGAAAAATCTTTTACCATTCTGATATCCTTAACAGAAGAAGCCCCAGAATTTGAAACACTTATGTAGGCAAGAAACGCCTCGCATCCCTTACGAACCAACGTTTCTACCATCAATGCAAAAATCACAGTTTTCTAGTAGTTTCGACCTTTCCCGATTACAACTATCTCGCTGTCCTCCTCAATTCTCAAAATGACCCTCTTAGTAGTGCAATCCAAACCAACACGATGCTTGACCAACCAATCCATTCCCAAGATCAAGTCGAACTCCCCAAATGAAAGCTCCATCAAATCCACTAGAAAGATTTCCCCTTGAACCTCTAAAGGGACGTCTTTAAATTACTTGTTAACCCGGATGGATTGCCTCAATAGACTCAATACAGTAATTTTATTCGAAGTACTCTTAACCAGAATCCCCAAGTCTTCACTAACAGAGCAGGCTATATAGGAATGAATGGATCCTATATCTATCAATGTAGTATATGGTACATCATAAATAAAGAACGTACTCGTGATGACATCTAGTCGACGTGCAGCATAAACTAAAGTTGACTACCTTGCCTCAGTCTAACCAGTACCTCTGCCCAGTGCTCTCTACCTATGGCTCATACCATTACCACCTCTGGCCTGACCATAACCTCTTAGTGGCGGCTGAACTACCCTCGATGGCTGTGCAGTACCAGTACCCGTAATTTACATCTGATCGGGCCTTCACGGACACTCCCTAATATGGTGCTCCAATGAACCGCACCTCAAACAAGCCCTAGTCCTTTTCCAACACTCGACCTAATAACGTCTACCACAATCAGTATATGGCTGCTGTCCAGTAGCAGCAACAAGGGGCCCAACTCCAACCGGCCCATCAGCTCTAGCCTTTTTCCTTAGTCTCTGTACGGAACTTGAGGGCTCTGAATCCCTCTTGCTCCTACCTCTATCTCTGTTGCGGTTTTAACGCTTAGTGCGCTTAACCTCTTCGGTGATCTACGCCTTCTCAACCTGTGCAGAAAAATCTCGCTCCCTCTACAGAGCTATCAAAATTCTCAAATTATCTCTGAGGTCTTCCTCGAAGTGAACAAATTACTCATACTCAGTCGCCACCATACCTCATGCATAGCGACTTAGTCGCAGAAATTCAGCCTCATACTCAGCCACTAATTTATCTCCCTGAGTTAGATTCAAGAATTCTCTCTTACGAGCATCTACGTAACTGGCCCCCACATATTTTCCCTAGAATGAGGTCTTAAAGAACTCCCAAGTCAGTCGTTCGAGCTAAGTGCCCTCCTTAACAGTAAGCCACCACTAGTAAGCCTTATCACGTAGCAACGACACTGTACCCTTTTAATTTCTGCTCAGGGGTGCAATCCAGATCATCCATGATTCTCTTTGTGGCCTCAATTTCGTTCTCAACCACATTGGGGGCGACCCCAGTGACACCCTTGAAGAGCTCAGCTCCATTTGACAGAATTTGTTCCGTAACCAACCCTTAGCCTCCAGCTCCAGTATTGGGCCCAACAACCCTCTCTAGAATCCTTAACATGGCTTGAGATAGTGCGTCGTCCCCAGCCAGATAGTCTTGATACCCAGTCTCAGTTATAGGTGAAACTGGCGTCTTATTAATATCCAGATTAGGCAGGTTGCCAGAAGATGAAGACCTAGCTCGAGCCTCTCTATGGCCTCTACCACGGCCTCTTGTACCCTATCCGCAAGTACCTCTTGTGCTTATTGTTTAATTGCGTTTATCTGTATTAACAGTTTTATGAATCAATTACAGTTCCAATATTTTTTAACAGATATCTTATGTTAGGCAGTATCGGTAATTCAGTATTCGTTTTCATGTATCGCAATCTCACTACCATTTTCAGTTTCTTTACAGTTTTCAGCTTACACTAACTAAAGTGTTTTTAGCACAGTAGACTACCTATAGTAGTTTCAGAACCATAACAGTTTCAGTTTAAAACATATAACAATTTTAGAGAACTTACGGATCGGTGCCGGAGACCCAGTGTACCACACATTCAGTAGAAATATTTTAGTCTTCAAAAATCAATTCTTTGAAAACCAACTTTAAGATCCCATAAACCACAGCTGAGTTTTGCAACTAGCTCTAATACCACTAAATGTAATGCTCTAAACCTGGCCTAGACGTTATGGCTGAATCTGACGATGTCACATGAGTGTGTTTGAAAATCGTATCGTCGCTAAACCATTTTTCGTTTGAAACTTTTCATCATTTCCTCTTACTCCCAAAATCGTATTATTTATTTAATCGATCATTTTCAAAATACTATTCATTTTCAAAACGTTATTCATTGCAGAAGCTTTTAAAACTTTTAGCGTAATCGTGGGTATTTTTTGTAAAATATTTGTTTCTTTTGAAAACCCGAGTTTCTCTACTACTAGTAGATATAAACCATAAAAATAGTATAAATCCCAAATTAACCAAAAATCTGTAGAGGCCATAATTACATCAAAACCTCCCAAATGAAAATTTTAATCCATGAATAATCATAAAGCAGACAAATAGTACCGATTGCTGCACTAAACAATAATTCGTAGCTAAGCTACCAGTATATTAGCTTAAAGCCAATAGTAGTTTGCAATTGAGCTACCAGTATATCAGGCTTAGAGCCTTTCCGTACACTTCCTCCGGTCATATCATCCCACCCCATGCAATGCAACATATAGTTATGACATGCTATCTCATGGTAACAGTACATACAGTATCAGTTCAATGAAATATCATCATACCCTATATCACATATACATATATCAGTCATTCAGTCATTTCCTTCAATTAGGGATCTAAGTATATCTTACCGATCCTACAATAGGTTCACAATCGACTCGGGCGACCCGTGCAACCTTCGAGAACAAATCAGTGAAAATGGGCTCACACGCCAATATGGTCTACTCGTGTGGCCCACACGGCCCAAATTGGCCTTGGCCGTACGGATCACATGGCCTGACCCAGAGTCCCACATGCCAGTATGGATAACCCGTGTGGGCCCAGATGTTCGTGTAGCCCACATGGTCTCGTTCGGCCATCACATGATCGTGTCTTTCAAGCATGACCTGGCCTCATCGACCACACGGTCGTGTCCCCTCACACAACCTACAACATGGGCTACCACATACCCGTGTGGCATAGGCAGAATGTAATTTTAGCTTTTCATCGAATTCCATTTTCTGTGTTTCGGGTACACACTTAGTTTCGATTGATGCTCAAACGATCCTCGAGCACTCCAGAACCTAACATTGACTGATAGTACACAAATTATTCACGTAAGTCAATATTTAATCGATTTCCAACGAGGCAGACAATTCTTAAAACCACCAACAACTCTTTCCTTGAACACACAATAATGAAATCGTACTTCCACAATCTCGATTGGAACTCCACAGCTATCTAAAAGTCTCCTAAACATAGAATAACTCCATTAATTATCAATTTAATAACACAGAAACTAAAACACACTTACCCCAACTTACCGAAATAGATGGAATCGAGGGTTGCACCCAAAGGGATGATTTGCAAAAATAAAGAAAACAAAAAGAGTGGGGAAGGAAAAGTAAATATTTGGCTATAGAAAACAAAAAATGGAGGAAAAAATATGGCAGATGAGGGAGAAACGTTAGTTTTTCTCAAGAGGGAATTTTGGAAACCTGATTTACTCAATCCCACTACCCACATTATCTCAACCACCCACTGATCAGTTATCCAATATAACTCAAACTCTCAGTCACCAAACTGAGCAAAAATAATCTCTCTTACCCACGTAAAGATTCGAACACAAAACCTTTAACACTCCAACACTTCACTTAACCACCAGACCAGCAGGCCCATTCTGATATATGTTTACAAGAAATTCAATAAAAGCCTGTTGAGTAAGGTTAAGGCATTAATTAGAAAAATATCAAAATTTTTTAAAGATAGGGCTTGAACTTGGAACCTCTCACATACACCTAGAACACTTAACCACTGAAGCAGACAGATATTTGTGTCAAATTTTAACCAAAACATAAACATGAACTTTGGGGTATTACACTCATACACTGTTTGACATCTAGTTGATAATGGCTATGTAATGATATGAAATTTCAATGATGGTTTTGTGTTCTTTGATTAATGCTAATATGTTTTACTGTAATTTATATTTATGTCAGTTCAAATAATTGTTCGACTCACATTGAGCTTTCCTAAGCTTATCCTCATAGTGTTTAACTTTTCAGGTAAACCTTGAAACTAGGATCAGACCTGGCATTTGGAGAATCATTTTGGACCTCGGAGTATTTTTAATAAGTATTATTAACAAATCTCTATTGGCTTTGGTTTGTAACTTTTAATTATTTTTGGCATATAGCTTGGTAACTTTTCATTTGGGCATTTTTGCATGCATGGATTACTTAATCATAATAACCAAAAAATGCACGATATCGAGCTTAAGTAAAACTTGACATTGTTCCCTAATTTCTGCTACATTACAAAGGAACCATTTTTGAAAAAAAATCGAGAAGGCAACTACGTTTCTAAAATAACTTGAAAAATGGTTTTTTTTTTTGCTGCATTAGTTTAACATCGAGTTTTTACAAAGAAGAGCAACAAGAAAATAATTTTTTTCTAAAACAACACTATCAACAATAAAATGAATCTTAAGTACAGTTGACCTAATATATGAATGTTTTAAACTAACACAAAAGTACAACTACAATTTTTCTCTAAAATAAGTTTATTGAAGGTCTTCAAAAGTGATGTAAGTTAGGTTAGCCAGTTCAGTGGTTAATGTAGCCTTCTCAATCTAACCATAATGTCTAGGCTGGGTTACGAAGGTTACATAACATGCGAAACGAATTTCTTTACGTATTAACACATTGAGCATGTTTTACATGCAAGTCAAATCTCATAATTAGAAATAGTAACATGATATAGTGTTTTTCATACAAAACAGAATATGGTCATTGCATCACATTTCATAAGTGTTGGATAAAAATAAACAATATATCACATACATCAGTGAATAATACAACAACATCACAGTATAACAGATTTAAATAATGTCAAACTACTTACTTGGATTGCAATTAATTTAAAAAATTTAATAAACCCTCATTTGAATACTTAGTGTACTCAAATGTTTCCATGTCTCACGATCTTAATAACAGAATATTATTTTTTTTTACTTATATTTAGTAAACAATTATATTTATAACACATGCTATTTATAAGTTTAAACCCATACATTGATTGGTAGATCCAACAACACTATCTCTATTTTTGATTCCAACTCCAAGGAAAGTATTTCGACTTTGAATCCTTTTTATTAATAAAATTGATACCTTGTGTTAAAATGTTAAATCATTACATAAAATTCCTATATCGAAGATCAATTAGAAAAAATTACTTATCGATCGTCCATGAAAATTAACCTTCCTTAAAGTAAGATTTCGGATCTGAATGGTTAGGGAAGAACACTTCACAAGAGTGCACAAATCAATGTTAGATTCGGGTTTTGGAAATGAAAAAGAAAATATTTTTATCGTAACTTTAAATATTACTTACGACAATTCTAATGAATAGGTTAGTCCTTGATCCCACAATAGTTTTGTTACAACAGAAGATTAGCTAGGGACAATCATCATTAAAAAATAAAAAAATATATTAGGATCGTAAGAGAACTATGAAAAATAAGAGAGGAGGATTAGTAGTTCGATTTTAATTAAAGAAATGAAGGGAAGATGAAAATTAGTGAAAAAAGTTGCGGTGATAGTGTGACGGTGGAAAAGTGTGGAGGAGGCGTGCAAGAGAGGGGAGGTCTTTATGGTATCATGGTGGTGATTTGGTGATGATATGGTGGCTGACGGTGGTGGTTTTGTGGTAAAAAAAAAGGAATGGTAGTTGATGAGGGAGGAAAAGAGAGAAAGTATGAGAGAAAAGTGAAATGAAAAACAAATGGGAGTTTAGAAGTGTCTAGGTGCATGGGACGACAATGGTATGGTAAGGGAGAGTGAATGTCTTACAAGGGGGACAAAGGCATGAAAGGTGGATCAAGGGAGTGAAAATGGGGCTATTGAAGGAATCTTGACTAGACAAACAAGAAAACAAGCTTCCTTATGACTTTTCACCAAGTTAGCCATAGCAGTTTTGTGCTAATCATCCATGCTTTTTAAGGTAGCTTCCAAGACACTTTTGTCAGCTTGCTCACCTGCGATCTCCCCATGTAATTTTTCAACTTCTTTCTCAATAAGGGTAAGACACTTTTGCAACCTCCTGTTTTGTTACAATAGCTTGTTATTATCTTCAAATAAGTTCACATATAGCTCACGAGCTTGTTCTAGCACCCACATAGTGGATTGATGAATATTTTTAATTTCTCTCTTCTTAATTTCTACCTTATTAATTCCCTCAACGAACCCCACGCTGACCAAGCTAGCTTTAGCTAACATCACTTGTAGAGAAAATGCTAACTCTTAAAGTAAAAGCTTACTTTTGTCACTAGATGATCCAAATGAGCAGATATGCTCTTTTGCTTCTTTAAACATATAATTTTTTTCATTGTTTCCTCACCTCATTAGGACTGAAGGGAAACTTCTGCATACTACGGTGCTCTCGCCATGGAAATAAAGTCCCTATTTGAACACCAAGAGTAGTGAATTTTATGGAACCACTAGAGGGCCATGATCAATAATAACTCCAAAGGCATCATCAGTTGTCAGTCTTGGTGGTGGTAGAGAAGTAATAGGAGAAATGGGTGGAGATGGAATTATGGTAGGAGCTATAGTAATAAGAGTTACCTTGATAGAAGGTCTATCGCGATCCCTTCTCTTTTTACGACAAAGCTCCCTTATTAGGCTATCCACATTTTTGCTACTTAATATAATGTTACCAATCCCAGAAGTAGTCATTTTCCTTTTTCTACTACTAGCACTTCCCTCTCTAACAGAAGTGCCAGAGGGGCCACCTCGCACATTTTGCATAAAAAATTGCACGTCCATGTATTCGTCGATCTCTCTCGATAAACTGGTAGATTTCTCTAAAATTTCTTCAACACTGTGAACTGTGGTTGCATTACCAACAAGTGTAACATTAGTGCCAACAGTTAAAATAAGAGGGTTCACACCACTTTCTACGTTCCTTGAAGATTTCGAAGACCATGCACGAGGCTTTAATTTACAAAAACTATAAAAATAAGTTTTAGGCTCATTTTTATTCCCCAATAATATGAGCCCCAACTCATCAATAGCTCCATGTGGCTAAGCGAACTGTGCAGGTAGTAATCCAACAGTGTCTGTATCGTTATCCGCATTAGCCTGTCTCTATTCATTGGAGCTTAGGTTCAAGGGACAATGCCGAAAAACATTCCTTGCAATTAGCACTTCATTCAGAACTAGCACGCAGCCCTTCTAAAGTCTATAATATTTCCCCCAACATATCTTTGTTATAAGTTCTCGCTTCCTTGAACACACATCCTTACCAAGTATTGACCACTCAGTGGGAAAGTTAAAACCATAATTTATCTTGTATTTAACCTATATATACTTGCATCAATTTAAACAAAGATTCGAGTACCAGTTCAAAATAATAGTGTCTACATCTTCGCAAGAAGTAAAATAAAATAAACCTACCGTACCTCATCGATTGTACGCCTTCAGTTGATACAAATTTAAAAAAAAAAACGATTAATGGCACTTCATTGCGCTGACTATATTCAATGAAGTACGCCATCGTGACCCACCATGAAAAACTAGATAATTGCCCCAAAGATATCCTATACTCATCGAGAAGATGACAAAAAGAGGGGGTGGAGGGGTAAATGAAAGATTGCTTTTGTCACGTACAGTGGAAGTAAAAAGCTACTATCGTTGGTGTCGCTCAAACGATTTGACCCTTTGGGAATCGAGAAATCGTAAGTGAAGTTCGATATTTGAATTCCCCAAACAACCAATGCTCGATTCATTTCTTCCACCTTTGTGGTGCAAATGTAGGCCTTAACTTCCACTGGACTCCTCACTCCGCGGTGTTGCAAAGGGATGTTTTGGGCAACATGGCCACTTTCTCTAGTCCTAGACATGGTGTGCTAACAAAAGCTAAAAAGAAAAATTGAAAGAACAATGGAAATTTTAAGAAGATTATCTCTAAAATCACTCTCCTCAACAGTCGTTTTTCTTCAAAGTCTCAGATTCAAATAATGTGATTTTTAAGGCTTTAATAACCTCCTTTTAAAAGGGTTTTTCTTTGTGCTTTAATGATTCATATGACCAAGAATGAGGGCACAATCAATTGCACATAGCTGTACTTTTTCTTCATACGTGACGAAGTGTACATTGCAAATTAAAATATAAAACGTACTCAATACATTTTTCCTTATGTTATTTCTTGCTTCATAGAGCCAAGTTTCAAGGAGAGTCATTTTATAACTCTTCTTCAGACCAGAAGAAGGACAAATTATTATGATACTTACTATTACTGACCCATAACCCCAATGGGTCCGAGTTAGATTCTATACGGTTTGCACATTCAGCTCGTGTATCAAGCTCGCATGACAATAAGTGTTCGCATGACATATTATTAAAATTAAAAATAATATGTTTATGTTTTCTTATATGTACTTGTATAAAGTAAGTTGCAATATGTTAAAATTCAATTTATATAATTTGTTGTCATAAGTTAATGCTAATATAAATTTTTAAGATGATCAAAATAAAATAATTTATTTTTTATTTTATTCAATATTTATTATTTAAAAATAAATATTAATTTAAATAATTAAAAGTTATTTGAGTGATATTTTAATGAATTTAATTATAATATTTTTAAAAAGTGAATAGTAATTTAAAAAAGCAAAAGTACGTAAATAGTTTGTTAAAATGACGGAAAGTATTACACCATTTTCTAAATGATATAATTAGTAATCTTTATTGTTTGTAGAAACGAGCAAGATTGTTTAGTTCTGTTATTTCCTTTTCACAAAAAGAGAAAGACTTCTCTTTCTTTTATTAATTTTATTTCATTCCTTTCTGATAATATTTCATTCTAAGAGTATCCACCACTCCATTGTGTTTGCAGGCGTGATTTTCTCTTCTTCTTTTTTAATTAAGTTTTAAATTTTATTCTTAAAAATTGACAATTTATTGATAATATTTAGTGCATAGCTAAAAATGCTTAAATTAATTTATTATTTTTTAAAAGAGTTAAAATTATTATTTTTATTTGATTAAAGGTTAAAAGACCTAAATTAAATCTTTTAATTTTGGTGAGGGGCTAAAAAAAATTTGCCCGTTTTGCTAGACCCCTGCTTATAAGAAAGAATCATTCAAATTATTTTTTTCATTTGTGCAAGGTAAGAAATAACGTGCAAGTTAACTAAGCTAAAAGAACCAAAAATTAAAACATAAACTAATTAAAAATGTCAAAATGAACAAATATAATGTATCATATAATTTTATTTTCAAAGAGTCCAGATTTTGATTATCCAAAAATTGTTTTGTTTTTTTTTTTTTAAGTAAGGAACTTTGGGTTTATACAATTAAAATCAATAAGTTACAATCAATAAGTGTTAAATGTCATGGTAAAACACGTTATACTTTTAAAAGAGAATGCAAGGTCGAGCTTTAGAGGCAAAATTATTAGAAGGAGCTTTCACGAACCTCAAATATGTACAGTAAAATGAAGATGGCAAATACCAAAAAAGATATTAATAAGTTAAGTTACAAAGAAAGAGAATATTGAATTAAATTAATTTAAGATTTGATTATTTCTAATTAAAAATAAAATCAGTTAACATTTTGTTACTTCTAATATGTGATTTTAATTGAAATATATTTAAGATATATTATAAGAAAAAGATAAATTTTTCTCTTACTTTTTGGCACGTCTCTTTTCTTGGTTTTTTTTATCATCTTTCTTGGCTTCTTTTACTTTTGCTTTGTTTGGTTTGATTGTTCTCTGTTTGTTTTTGAATGGCGGTTGTGGAATAATCTCTCGCTGATCTCTCCATTGGTGAGGAGGAGGAGGCTTTGTCGACGGTGGGTTCAGGAGATCCCGGGGGTGGGGTGTCTTATGAGAATTGTTTTGTGGGTTCGTTTTTGACATCGAGTGTGATTCATTTCCAATCAATACGGTCAACTTTGGTGAATGTGTGGCATCCAATTGGTGGTATTTCGATTTCAAATATAAGTGAAGGGCGTTATCTTTTTCGGCTATTTCATGCAGTGGATGCATATCGAATTGAAGCGAGGGGGTTCGTGGAACTTCAATTTTCATCTTCTTCACATGCATCGGCTGAAGGTTGGAGAAGATCCTATGGTGGTGCCTTTGGTTACTATGGATTTTTGTGTGTTAGTGTATGATTTACCTCATGGGTTTATGTTCGAGATGGTGACAATGCAGTTGGGCAATTTTATTGGGCAATTTCTTGAGTATAACATGAAGGCAATCTCGTTGGGGTTTAAGGGGATCATAAAAATTCAAATCCGGGTCGATATTCATAAGGCGCTAAAGAGGAAGAAAACGATTGTGCTGGGTAATGACAGACAGATTTATGTGAGATTTGAGTATGAGAAGTGTCGAAACCGTTTTTAATTTGAAAAAACGGAGTCGACTTTTTAAAACGAAAATCGAGTCGCCACTAATTCCTTTTTGCGTAGGTGTGATTGGATCACCTTATAAAACGTTTTATTTAGAAACATTGACTTTGGTCTACGAAATTCAAGAAAACAGGTTCGGGAGTCAGTTAAGTACGAAGAAGGATTAGCACCCTCGTAACGCCCGAAATCGGTACCGAAAATTTGAAAGGATTTTAAAACATGACTTCTTTTTTAAACTTGAAATTTGAGTTGTAACTTGAGATTCCTTTGTTCCGAAAGAATACAAACATCACATCCAGCACGTTAGGACACGATGTTTTAAATCATCGTAACTAAAATCATCTCATGATTTTGAAAATTTATTAAAAGGATATTTAGTTATTTAGTCAAACGGAAAATCGCAACCCAGCACGTTAGGACACTATTTCCCGAATTTCTAAACACAAAACATTACCTTATTTAAAAAAGACTTTTCAATTAAATGAAATATATTTTTTTAAAACAATAATTTGAGTAAAATGTAACATTAATACCAGAGAACGATTTTTCAAGAAAATATAAAACATACTAACATAATTAATTAAATAAAAGAATAACATAGCAGATAATACAAGAAATAATAATAATGTTTAGATGAATGATGAATTTTAATTTTAAGAATATAGATAATCAAAAAATAAAAAAATAAAAATAGAATAGATATTAACGATTTAAAAATTTATAAAAAGGGAAATAAATATGAAAAGTTAAACACAAATACAAAGCATATAGAAATATAAGGTGAGTAATTTATACGAAACAATTAAATACTATAACAAAAAATTTTACAAAAAGTGATATGGCCAAAAAACTAATATGGATAATATATTTACATAAAAAATAAGTAATATATAGGCTTTTGAAAAGATTTATGAAACTTTAATTATAAAGAAATTTGTATAAATATAAAGAGAAAAAATATATATATAATATAATAATAATCCAATATATACATATAAAGAAAAATATACATATTTAAAATAAGTAATATATGAAAAATTTGTGTTAATGATAAATCAATTTAAATAAATTTTAAAATAATATACAATACATAGTAATATACATAGTAATATACAATTCTAAGTGGGAGTGAGAAGCTACGCCTCCGTGAGGTTTCCACCTCCGCATGGGCTAGTGGATCACTTCCGGGACACATCCGTACCTATGTCTCCGTGAGATTTTCATCTCCGCATGGCAATAGGGAAATGTGTCCTCCTAACTAAACTTGGTCCGCATGAGCCTATAATGGGTGAGGATCGAGGAATCTGCTGGTTCAGGTACCCTTTTCTTTAGAACGAAAAACACATATAGTGAACCCTAAGAGCTCGCCTTAGGTAGAACTATGTTGACCCTTAGTAGTTACCTATATAGGTGCCTGTTTATTTCCTATTTTCTTTGAATTATATCTTTTTATGCATGATACTGACTGGTTTTATTTTGTTTATTGCATGTCATTTAAAAGGGTGTCGATTCATGATTCGATTTCTAAATTAGAGAGTTTTGTTATGGAGAATGAATTTCTTGATAAAGTGGAGGACAACGCTACAGTCCATGCATGGTCCGAGAATACCCAGTTAGGAAAAGGAGATAGTTTCACTGAGGGATATACATCGGAGTTGTGGGACTTCACTCGCATCAGTGCGGCGCAGAATGAGCTCCAGGAAGTGAAAGATATATGGGCCCAATGGGATAACGTGACTAAGCAGATGTTCCACCAAAATTATGGTGATTTACCCTATTTGCTTGACGTTAAGGTGAATAAGCATTTATTCCGGGCTATGGCTCAGTTTTGGAACCCCGCTTACAATTGTTTCACCTTTGGGAAAGTGGATTTAGTACTTACAGTGGAGGAGTATACAGCCTTACTTTGCTGTCCGATGATTCGAGGTAACAAAGCTTACTTTAGGGTTGCTAATGTCCCAACTTTTGTGAAGAAATTAATGAATATTATGGGGATGAGCGAACAGTGGGTCACAGCTCGAATCCAACAAAAGGGTAAGGGTAAATGCATTCCTTGGGCAAGTTTAAGGGATCTGATATTAGCACACCCATATGTGAAGAGGAAAGTTGATGTTTGGGCCTTAAGTATTTATGGTCTAGTGATTTTTCCAAAAGCACTAAGACATATAGATGAAGCAATCACTGATTTATTTGATCGACTCAGAAAACAGGTCACACCTGTGCCTACAATTCTAGCTGAGACGTTCAGATCATTGAGTGCATGTCGGAGGGCTGGTGAAGATAGATTCATTGGATGTGCATAGTTATTGATGGTTTGGTTCCATAGTCATTTTTGGAGAATTGACAAGGTTCCTTGCCGAGTGTTCTTCGAGAATTATTCCCTTTTAAAAGAAGCGGTAGCTACACCAAGGAGAGATGATATATCGGAGGAAAAGTGGATGGCAATTCTTCAAAATCTTCGAGAGGAAGATGTTGAGTGGAAAGCCCATTGGATGGTTCCCGACGAGGTCCTTTATTTGTGTGGAAATTTTGATTGAGTACCTCTGCCTGGAATTTGGGGAGCTGTTGGATATGCACTGTTGCTAGTACTAAGGCAATACAAAGCCAAGCAGTTCATACCGGCAACATATGGGTTAGCTCAGTATGAATTCTCATATAAAGGGGATAATTATAAGAAGAAGATTCGAGAGATTTCGGAGGCTTGGAAGCAGACTTGTTCTATAAAAGTTTTGACTACAGGACCAATGATAATCCTTGAATACAAGGGGTGGCTGAGCAAGAAGATTAATGTTAACATCCCTAGGCCAAGCTTGGAAGGTGCTCAATCGATCGAGGAGTACTTGCGAGTGGTCCCATCAGAGTTGGAGATAATAAAGCAAGATTTTGAAAGGAAGAGTCTAGAGCTTGAAAAGAGGATAGAGAAGCTGGAGGAGGAGAAAATGTACTTAAGGTTAGATATGGATGTTCAAATATTGGAGGCTGAAAAGGTAAGAAAAGAGAAGAGGAAGGTTGAAGAAAACCGAGATAATTTGAAGATAGAGTATAAGAAGATACAGTTATCGGTAAAAAGAGCTGGATTAGGGAAGGCTTCGGAACAATGGCAACACGAAATTCATAAAGAAAAAGCCAAAGATGATTGATAGGAGAGGAAGTTCCAAGAAATGCAAGTGAAAAACGAGGCCTTAGAAAAGAGCTTGGCAGAGAGTCAGAAGGAGAAATATGGATTAAAAGCTAAGGTGGCTGAACATAGACGGTCTATTCATCATTTTCGAAGTCGGAATTCTGCAACTGAGTTAAAGTCAATTCTTAACAAGATCGAGGAAATGAAAGGTAAGATTGAAGGGTTAGAGTCAGCCTTACAAACTGCGAACTCTGGATCGAGCATCTTGAAGCAAGAGAAGGGCATTGGAAGGAAGAGCTTCACCATTCTTAGGATCAAGTTAGAAATAGGGATTACCTCATGGGTGAAACTATAGTCCAAATTCGAGAAGTGGCAGATCATTTACAAGTTTTGGCAGCACAGGCCGATTTGTTAAGTGTAAAGTATGAGTTAGAATCAGATAGGGGTCGAGAATTAGCTGTATTATTTAGAATGGTTAAAGCTTTGGGCCTTAGGGCGAAAGCGTATTTGCAATCCGTTTTGTGTAAAGAATTTTATTTTCTAAATAAAGTTTTCTAAATGAAACTAAATTTGAATCGATATTCTTTTTGCATTCATGCATTTGCATTACATCGCATCATATGCATTTAAAACCATAGAAGGCCCTAATTAGTTGTAGTTATTACAGAGAGAGAGAGAAGGAAATATAAAGTTAACCTGGAAAACTCACACCATTACGGTACACGCACCAAGACGAAAAACATGGATCAAAGACTTGAACAGTTCCAGAAGGATATGCAAGATCAGATGCAAGAGCAGTTGGCAAAGCTTCAACAAGAAATGAGAGATCAAATGCTGGAGGCACAAAGAAATATGATGGCTCAAATGGCCCAGCTGCTGAATAGGGCAATAGATAAAGGAAAGGGTCCCATTACTAATACTGGAGAAGATAATGAAGACTACCTTCCGGGTTTCACTCCACTGCATGCACAAGCCTAACCTGAGGTGTATCTACGAAGGCCATCTGTCACAATTAGGCCACAACAAGGTCAGGCTAATACTGGGATTCCCATAAATCTCCAGGTTGGCTCTGGATCTAATCCAAGAGATAACCTTGCCAATCCTATCATCCCCGATTTAGACATAGCTGAAAGAGAAGGAATGAGAAGTGAATCCTCAAAGCAAGTAGAGGACCGCTGCAGATGGTTAGAAGAAAAGTTTAAGGCTTTAGAGAATGTTGATAGTCATCATGGAATTGATGCTAAATAATTAAGCTTGGTCCTAGATTTGGTGCTTCCTCATGAGTTCAAGATACCAGAATTCGAGAAGTACAATGGGACTAGTTGTCCCGAAGCCCATATCACTATGTTCTGTAGACGGATGACCGGCTATGTTAACAATGATAAGATGTTGATCCATTGTTTTCAAGATAGTTTGGTTGGGGCAGCGTCTAGGTGGTACAATCAGCTAAGCCGTACTAAGATTAGCTCTTGGAGAGGTCTCGTGTAAGCTTTCATGAAGCAATATAGTCATGTGACAGACATGACGCCTGACAGAATCACTTTGCAAAACATGGAAAAAAGCCAAATGAAAGCTTCAGGCAGTATGCGCAAAGGTGGAGGGAAGTTGCCATGCAAGTTCAGCCACCGCTCTTAGAAAAGGAGACTACCATGCTCTTTATTAATACTTTGAAAGCTCTATTTATTACCCATATGATAGGGAGTACTATTAAGAGCTTTGCTGATATGGTAATGGCGAGTGAAATGATCGAAAATGCCATAAGAGGTGGCAAGATTGAAGGGGAAACTGCTAAGAAATCAGCTCCGAGGAGGAAAGATAATGAGGTGAATAATGCAAGTGCATATAACTCGAAGTCAATTACTGTTAGTCAGTCAAAAGGTTCGTCAAGGCAAGAATCGAACACCAAGCAAAGTACTGAGAAGATCCAGTTCACACCAATTTCAATGACGTATAGGGAACTGTATCAGAGTTTATTTGATGCACACGTGGTATCCCCCTTTTACTTGAAACCACTGTAACCCCCATACCCCAAATGGTATGATGCAAACGCGCAATGTGAGTACAATACAGGGATAACAGGACATTCAATAGAAAACTGTTCTGCCTTCAAGAAACTAGTCGAAAGATTTATTAAAATGGGCATTGTAAAGTTTGATGATAAACCTTGTGCGGAGAATACGCTACCCAATCATATCGATAGTGGGGTAAACGCGGTAGGCGAGGACATGGGGAGAAAAGTTAAAACAGAACTTGCAGAAGTAAGAACTCCTTTAAGATGGTTATGGAAGGAAATGGTAAAGAGGGGGATAATTATTCCAGAATCAGAGGAAAGCTGTGAAAAGATGGGGAACTATTGTGAGTTCCACAGTATAGAGGGACATGATATTCAAGAATGCGTCAAGTTTAGGGTCTTAGTGCAGGACCTTATGGATAACAAAGAGATGGAGTTTTATGAGGATGGCCTAGCAGGAGAAAACATATGCGCGTCAGAAGGAGAACCAATGGCAAATAGTCAGAAAGTTAACTACCCAGTGGTCATTATTTCTCGACCAAGAATCAATGAAATCAGGGCACCAGTAGCGCCAAAGGTCGTAATCCAGAAACCTGTTTCCTTTTCTTACAAGGATAACAAAATGGTACCTTGGAATTACGACTGTAATGTGACAATTCTAGGGGGAAAATCTAGCCAGTACTTCCACGGAGGGCCGAAGTGGAGGATCTTACACACGAAGTGGAAAGTGTTACGATGCGAGAAATGTCAGAATTGAACCTGTAAAAGCAAAGGCCTTGGTAGATGAGCGAGAGAAAAGGGTCGAAGCACTTATAAATTAACCAGTGAAGGAAGAAGAGGCTAAAGAGTTTTTGAAATTTCTGAAGCACAGTGAATATAGCGTGGTAGAGCAGTTGCGCAAACAACCAGCTCACATGTCAGTACTAGCATTGCTTCTAAGCTCAGAAGTACATCGTGAGGCATTAATGAAAGTGCTGAATGAAACCTATGTTACTAACGATATATCTGTCAACAAGTTGGATCTTCTGGTTAGTAACATAAATGCCGACAACTTCATCTACTTTAATAATGATGAAATTCTACCTGGGGGTATGGGATCGACCAAGGCTTTGCATATCACTACTCGTTACAAAGGATATACACTGCCTAGTATGCTAATCGATAATGGATCGGCTCTGAATGTCCTGCCATTGTCCACATTGAATAGGTTGCCAATAGATAGTTCTCACATGAAAACATGCCATAACATAGTAAGAGCATTTGATGGCACGGAGAGAAAAATGATGGGAAGGATTGACATACCTTTGTTAATTGGACCAAACACGTATGAGGTGGATTTTCTGGTGATGGACATTAAGCCTTTCTATAATTACTTGTTGGGGAGGCCCTGGATACATTCGGCGGGAGCGGTGCCCTCATCTTTGCACCAAAAATTAAAATTAGTAACAGAAGGACGATTGGTTACTATAAATACGGAGGAGGACATCATAGCAACTGTTACCAATGACGCGCCGTATTTGGAGGCAAATGAGGAGTCAATTGAATGCTCTTTTCGGTCTTTAGAATTTGTGAATGCGACATTCATTACGGAAGGAAGTGAGGTTCTGGTGCCCCAGATATCTCGGACCATGAAAATGGACTTGCAAATGATGGTAGGTAAAGGAGCCTTACTGGGAAAAGGATTGGGTAGATATCTCCAATGAGAAATTCAGGTTCCAATGTTGAAAGAAAAAAGATACCGTTTTGGCTTAGGTTTCAGGCCAGATCCTAGACAAAATAACAAGTGTGTTCTGAACATTACTCTGTATAATTTCTAAAAACTACAGGAAGTTCCTCTTCAGTCCAGTTGTTCAAAACACTCCCAGGTTCATAAGGTCGAATGCCCAACAGGTTTCTTTGTTCAGTTCCCTCCTTGTGTATGGCGTTGATGTGAGAGATTTCATTTATCAACAAACCTTTCTCAGGGTGAATTATCCCTACAGATACGAAAGTTTGGGATATGTGAGGGAATGTCATCGACTCCCACTTGACTTCTTCTCCCTTCAATCATGCCCTTCTTCTCTATTATTTCCTCTCCATCTCCTTCCTTCTTTGTCTAGGATCTGGCCTGAAACCTAAGCCAAAACGGTCTCTTTTCTCTTTCAACATTGGAACCTGAATTTCTCCTTAGAGATATCTACCCAATCATTTTCCTGGTAAAGCTCATTTACCTACCATCATTTGCAAGCCCATTTTCGTGGTCCGATATATCTGGGGCACCAGAACCTCACTTCCTTCTGTAATGAATATCGCATTCACAAATTCCAAAGACTGGAAAGAGCATTCAATTGACTACTCATTTGCCTTCAAATATGGCACGTCATTGGTAACAGTTGCTATAATGTCCTCCTCCGCATTTATAGTAACCAACCGTCCTTCTGTTACTAATTTCAATTTTTGGTGCAAATATGAGGGCACCACTCTCGTCGAATGTATCCAGGGCCTCCCCAACAAGCAATTATAGGAAAGCTTAATATCCATCACCAGAAAATCCACCTCATACGTGTTTGGTCCAATTAACAAAGGTATGTCAATCCTTCCCATCACTTTTCTCTCCATGCCATCAAATGCTCTTACTATGTTATGGCATGTTTTCATGTGAGAACTATCTATTGGCAACCTGTTCAATGTAGACAATGGCAGGACATTCAGAGCTGATCCATTATTGATTAGCACACTAGGCAGTGTATATCCTTTGTAACGAGTAGTGATGTGCAAAGCCTTGGTCGATCCCATACCCCCAGGTAGAATTTCACCATCATTAAAATAGATGAAGTTGTTGGCATTTATGTTACTAACAAGACGATCCAACTTGTTGACAGATATATCGTTAGTAACATAGGTTTCATTCAGCACTTTCATTAATGCCTTACGATGTACTTCTGAGCTTAGAAGCAATGCTAGCACTGATATGCGAGCTGGTTGTTTGCGCAACTGCTCTACCACACTATATTCACTGTGCTTCAAAAATTTCAGAAACTCTTTAGCCTCCTCTTCCTTCACCGGTTCATTTATAAGTGCTTCGACCCTTTTCTCTCGCTCATCTACTAAGGCCTTTGCTTTCACAGGTTCAATTCTGACATTTCACGCATCGTAACGCTTTCCACTTCGTGTGTAAGATCCTCCACTTTGGCCCTCCGTGAAAGTACTGGCTAGATTTTCCCCTTCTAGAATTGTCACATTACAGTCGTAATTCTAAGGTATCATTTTGTTATCCTTGTAAGGAAAGGAAATAGGTTTCTGGATTACGACCTTTGGTGCTACTGGTGCCCCAACTTCATTGATTCTTGGTCGAGAAATAATGACCACTCGGTAGTTAACTTTCTGACTATTTTCCATCGGTTCTCCTTCCGACGTGCATATGTTTTCTCCTGCTGGCCATCTTCATAAAACTCCATCTCTTTGTTATCCATAAGGTCCTGCACTAAGACCCTAAACTTGGCGCACTCTTGAATATCATGTTCCTCTATACTATGGAACTCACAATAGTTCCCCATCTTTTCACAGCTTTCCTCTGATTCTGGAATAATTATCCTCCTCTTTACCATCTCCTTCCACAACCATCTTAAAGGAGTTCTTACTTCTGCAAGTTCTGTTTTAACTTTTCTCCCCATGTCCTTGCCTACCGCGTTTACCCCACTATCGATATGATTGGGTAACGTCTTCTCCGCACAAGGTTTATCATCAAACTTTATAATGCCCATTTTAATAAATCTTTCGACCAGCTTCTTGAAGGCAGAATAGTTTTCTATTGAATGTCCTGTTATCCCTGTATTGTACTCACATTGCGCGTTTGCATCATACCATTTGGGGTATGGGGGTTACAGTGGTTTCAAGTAAAAGGGGGGTACCACGTGTGCATCAAATAAACTCTGATACAGTTCCCTATACGTCATTGGAATTGGTGTGAACTGGATCTTCTCAGTTCTTTGCTTGGTGTTCGATTCTTGCCTTGACGAACCTTTTGACTGACTAACAGTAATTGACTTCGAGTTCTATGCAGTTGCGTTATTCACCTCATTATCTTTCCTCCTCGGAGCTGATCTCTTAGCAGTTTCCCCTTCAATCTTGCCACCTCTTATGGCATTTTCGATCATTTCACTCGCCATTACCATATCAGCAAAGCTCTTAGTAGTACTCCCTATCATATGGGTAATAAATGGAGCCTTCAAAGTATTAATAAAGAGCATGGTAGTCTCATTTTCTAGGAGCGGTGGCTGAACTTGCATGGCAACTTCCCTCCACCTTTGCGCATATTACTTGAAGCTTTTATTTGGCTTCTTTTCCATGTTTTGCAAAGTGATTCTGTCAGGCGTCATGTCTGTCACATGACTGTATTGCTTCATGAAAGCTTGCGTGAGACCTTTCCAAGAGTTAATCCTAGTACGGCTTAGCTGATTGCACCACCTAAACGCTACCCCAACCAAACTATCTTGAAAACAATGGATCAACAGTTGATCATTGTTAACATAACCGGTCATCCGTTTACAGAACATAGTGATATGGGCTTCGGGAAAACTAGTCCCATTGTACTTCTCGAATTCTGGCATCTTGAACTTATGAGGAAGCACCAAATCTGGGACCAAGCTCAAGTCTTTAGCATCAATTCCATGATGACTATCAACATTCTCTAAAGCCTTGAACTTTTCTTCTAACCATCTGCAGCGGTCCTCTAATTGCTTTGAGGATTTACTTCTCATTCCTTCCCTTTCGGCTATGTCTAAATCGGGGATGATGGGATTGGCAAGGTTATCTCCTAGATTAGATCCGGAGCCAACTTAGAGATTTATAGGAATCCCAGTATCAGCCTGACCTTGTTGTGGCCTAATCATGACAGATGGCCTTCGGGGATACACCTCAGGTTGGGCTTGTGCATGCGGTGGAGTGAAACCCGGAGGGTAGTCTTCATTATCCTCTCCAGTATTAGTCATGGGACCCTTTCCTTTATCCATTGCCCTATTCAGTAGCTGGGCCATTTGAGCCATCATATTTCTTTGTGCCTCCAGCATTTGATCTATCATTTCTTATTGAAGCTTTGCCAACTGCTCTTGCATATCCTTCTGGAACTGTTCAAGTCTTTGATCCATGTTTTTCGTCTTGGTGCGTGTACCGTAATTATGTGAGTTTTCCAGGTTTATATTTCCTTCTCTCTCTCTCTGTAATAACTACAACTAATTAGGGTCCTTCTATGGTTTTAAATGCATATGATGCGATGTAATGCAAATGCATGAATGCAAAAAGAATATCGATTCAAATTCAGCTTCATTTAGAAAACTTAATTTAGAAAATAAAATTCTTTATACAAAACGGATTACAAATACGCTTTTGCCCTAAGGCCCAAAGCTTTAACCCTTCTAAATAATACAGCTAATTCTCGACCCCTATCTAATTCTAACTCATACTTTACACTTAACATATCGGCTTGTGCTACCAAAACTTGTAAATAATCAGCCACTTCTCAAATTTGGACTATAGTTTCACCCATGAGGTAATTCTTATTTCTAACTTAATCCTGAGAATGGTGAAGCTCTTCCTTCCAATGCCCTTCTCTTGCTTCAAGATGCTCGATCCAGAGTTCGCAGTTTTGTAAGGCTGACTCTAACCCTTCAATCTTACCTTTCATTTCCTCGATCTTGTTCAGACTTAACTTTAACTCAGCTACAGAATTACGACTTCGAAAATGATGAAGAGACCGTCCAAGTTCAGCCACCTTAGCTTTTAATCCACATTTCTCCTTCTGATTCTCTGCCAAGCTCTTTTCTAAGGCCTCGTTTTTCACCGCATTTCTTGGAACTTCCTCTCCTATCGATCATCTTTGGCTTTTTCTTCATAAATTTCGTGTTGCCACTGTTCCGAAGTCTTCCCTAATCTAGCTCTTTTTACCGATAACTGTATCTTCTTATACTCTGTCTTCAAATAATCTCGGTTTTCTTCAACCTTCCTCTTCTCTTTTCTTACTTTTTCAGCCTCCAATATTTGAACATCCATATCTAACCTTAAGTACATTTTCTCCTCCTCCAGCTTCTCTATCCTCTTTTCAAGCTCTAGACTCTTCCTTTCAAAATCTTGCTTTATTATCTCCAACTCTGATGGGACCACTCGCAAGTACTCCTCGATCGATTGAGCACCTTCCAAGCTTGGCCCAGGGATGTTATCATTAATCTTCTTGCTCAGCCACCCCTTGTATTCAAGGATTATCATTGGTCCTGTAGTCAAAACTTTTATAGAACAAGTCTGCTTCCAAGCCTCTGAAATCTCTCGAATCTTCTTCTTATAATTATCCCCTTTATATGAGAATTCATACTGAGCTAACCCATGTGTTGCCGGTATGAACTGCTTGGCTTTGTATTGCCTTAGTACAAGCAACAGTGCATATCCAACAGCTCCCCAAATTCCAAGCAGAGGTACTCAATCAAAATTTCCACACAAATAAAGGACCTCGTCGGGAACCATCCAATGGGCTTTCCACTCAACATCTTCCTCTCAAAGATTTTGAAGAATTGCCATCCACTTTTCATCCGATATATCATCTCTCCTTGGTGTAGCTGCCGCTTCCTTTAAAAGGGAATAATTCTCGAAGAACACTCGGCAAGGAACCTTGTCAATTCTCCAAAAATGACTATGGAACCAAACCATCAATAACTGTGCACATCCAATGAATCTACCTTCACCAGCCCTCCGACGTGTACTCAACGATCTGAACGTCTCAGCTAGAATTGTAGGCACAGGTGTGACCTGTTTTCTGAGTCGATCAAATAAATCAGTGACTGCTTCATTTATATGTCTTAGTGCTTTTGGAAAAATCACTAGACCATAAATACTTAAAGCCCAAACATCAACTTTCCTCTTCGCATTTGGATGTGCTAATATCATATCCCTCAAACTTGCCCAAGGAATGCATTTACCCTCACCCTTTTATTGGATTCGAGCTATGACCCACTGTTCGCTCATCCCCGTAATATTTATTAATTTTTTCACAAAAGTTGGGACATTAGCAACCCTAAAGTAAGCTTTGTTACCTCGAATCATCGGACAGCAAAGCAAGGCTGTATACTCCTCCACTGTAGGTACTAAATCCACTTTCCCAAAGGTGAAACAATTGTAAGCGGGGTTCCAAAACTGAGCCATAGCCCGAAATAAATTCTTATTCACCTTAACGTCAAGCAAATAGGGTAGATCACCATAATTTTGGTGGAACATCTGCTTAGTCACGTTATCCCATTGGGCCCATATATCTCTCAATTCTTGGAGCTCATTCTGCGCCGCACTGATGCGAGTGAAGTTCCACAACTCCGATTTATATCCCTCAGTGACACTATCTCCTTTTTCTAACTAGGTATTCTCGGACCATGCATGGACTGTAACGTTGTCCTCCACTTTATCAAGAAATTCATTCTCCATAACAAAACTCTCTAATTTAGAAATCGAATCGTGAATCGACACCCTTTTAAATGACATGCGATAAAACCAGTCAGTATCATGCATAAAAAGATATAATTCAAAGAAAACAGGAAATAAACAAGCACCTATATAGGTAACTACTAAGGGTCAACATAGTTCTACCTAAGGCGAGCTCTTAGGGTTCACTATATGTGTTTTTCATTCTAAAGAAAAGGGTACCTGAACCAGCAGATTCCTCGATCCTCACCCATTATAGGCTCATGCGGACCAAGTTCAGTTTAAGGGGACACATTTTCCTATGGCCATGTGGGGATGAAAATCTCACGGAGACATAGGTACGGATGTATCCCGGAAGCGATCCACTAGCCCATACGGAGCTGAAAACCTCACGGAGGCGTAGCTTCTCACTCCCACTTAGAGGGTGTGACCAGAACGGTCATGCAATGCAATGCGACAATATTTACAAAATCAACCAAATGTAACAAACGATGCATGATTTCTTTTTAAAACAAATTTTTCAAAATTTCGACATTAGGACAAAAAAAAGTAATCAATTTTACGGCTTGACTCTCTTATTGTTCCCCAGTGGAGTCGCCAAACTGTCGAAACTGTTTTTAATTTGAAAAAAATAGGGTTGACTTTTTAAAACGAAAATGGAGTCGCCACCAATTCCTTTTTGCGTAGGTGTGATTGGATCACCTTATAAAACGTTTTATTTAGAAACATTGACTTTGGTCTACAAAATTCAAGAAAACAGGTTCGGGAGTCGATTACGTGCAAGGAAGGATTAGCACCCTCGTAATGCCCGAAATCAGTAACGAATTGTTTATTTATTGGCCTAATGTTGAAAATTTGAAAAGATTTTAAAACATGACTTCTTTTTTAAACTTGAAATTTGAGTTGGAACTTGAGATTCCTTTGTTCCGAAAGAATACAAACATCACATCCAGCACGTTAGGACACGATGTTTTAAATCATCGTAACTAAAATCATCTCATGATTTTGAAAATTTATTAAAGGGATATTTAGTTATTTAGTCAAAAGGAAAATCGCAACCCAGCACGTTAGGGCACTATTTCCCGAATTTCTAAAAACAAAACATTGCCTTATTTAAAAAAGACTTTTCAATTAAATGAAATATATATTTTTTTAAAACAATAATTTGAGTAAAATGTAACATTAATACCAGAGAACGATTTTCCAAGAAAATATAAAATATACTAACATAATTAATTAAATAAAAGAATAACATAGCAGATAATACAAGAAATAATAATAATGTTTAGATGAATGATGAATTTTAATTTTAAGAATATGGATAATCAAAAAATAAAAAAATAAAAAACGGAGTAGATATTAACGATTTAAAAATTTATGAAAAGGGAAATAAATATGAAAAGTTAAACACAAATACAATGCATATAGAAATATAAGGTGAGTAATTTATACGAAACAATTAAATACTATAACAAAAATTTTTACAAAAAGTGATATGGCCAAAAAACTAATATGGATAATATATTTACATAAAAAATAAGTAATATATAGGCTTTTGAAAAGATTTATGAAACTTTAATTATAAAGAAATTTGTATAAATATAAAGAGAAAAAAAAAAATATATATATATATATATAATAATAATCCAATATATACATATAAAGAAAAATATACATATTTAAAATAAGTAATATATGAAAAATTTGTGTTAATGATAAATCAATTTAAATAAATTTTAAAATAATATAAAATTTAATAAAATAACCGAATATAAATAGTAAATAATAGTTTATTATATAATATTAAAATAATTAGAAATAAAATAAAATATAAATAAAAGGAAACAAGGATCAAATTAAAATAAAAAAATAGAATTTGAAATAGAAGTGTAAAGGATCAGATTGGAACACATGCCACACTATAGGGTGCAAGAGTTTAAGTCGGACGAAATTAAAAAAAATAAAATTGCGGAAGGACCAAAGGGGTAAATTTCCCTTTTATCAAAAACGCGTAGATCCTCTCCGGGTCGGGTCAACGCGCGGGTTATAGCCTTGAAACAACGTCGTTTTGGGCAATAATGATAACTCCCAAAACGGCGTCGTATTGATGGCTTATAAAAGTGAAATTTTTGTTAAATAAAAACATTTTCCAAAACCATTTCAAAAAAAAAAAACCTTCAAAGCTTTCAAAAAAGTTCTCCCTCAGACTTAAGTCCGGCCTAGACTCCGACAGCCGGCAGCCATATGCGCCGCCATACACGGTGGTCGGAGGGCCAAAACCTTCTGTCGTGGCCAAATTTCAGGTAATCTCTCCTCCTTTTTCACTTTTTAGTTATATTTTGCAATAAAAACAAAGAAAAAACTGATTTCTTTTGGGTTTTTTAAAACTGTTATTGTTACATATAGGACTTTGTATAAGTAAAAAAATACATAAAAGTAAAAGCAAATATTTAAATAAAAGACGAAAAAAAATCACCTTTGTTCTGATTTAAACACTATTTTTTTTTGTATATTTATACGTTCGTACCCAAAATTACAAATCGTATTCGGCTTTATAGCCACTATTAAAATACAAATTTGGTATCTCTGGATTTCTTGCCATTTTGCCATTGTTTATGTTCTTTCCTTCTTCTGTAGGTCAACGGCGACAAACATTTATGTTCTTTCCTTCTTCTGTAGGTCAACGGCAACAAACATGGCAGATCGAGCGCTATTCATGCATTGATGGAGGTTCGGCTGCGGCAGTAACTCCCCTTGCCTTAGGGTTTCTGCCGAAAGCCAAATGGTTTTTGGCTACCTGGGCCAATTCTGCTTATTGGGTTAGATTAGGATTAGGCTTGAGTTGGGTTAACTTCGGCTTAGGCTAATTGGGTTAAGGGGTTTAATTTTGGGCTACTGTAATGGGTTATATTTGGTGTTGTGAAAGGGGTATTGGGTAGTTTAGGACTTAGGCCCGTTTTGTTGTAAATTGGACTGTAAAAGGGACTTTATTTAAACATTTATTTTTTATATTTTTGGTTTATTTATTCTTGTTTTTGGATTGTATATTGGGCTTATTACAAGAAGTTGACACTCTTTGCTTTCTCTGTGGAAAGCTTGGACATAGTGAAAGTTTCTACCCTCTTCGGACTGTCTAGGAGAAGCAGGATCTTGAGTTCGGGTGGGATATTTCTTTACGGTTTCCACAAGACGAGAGGCAATGCAATTCAATATTTGGCTACAAGAGGATGCAAGGTCAAAAGGGTTGGTTGAGTCCCGACTAGCTCTGGTAATTTCGAGGTGCGACAGATAGGGGTGAGCATTTGATCAAATCGAATAGAATCAAATGAAAAAATTTTGAGTTAATCGAGTTGACGAATTATAGTTTATCATCCTAATTTGATTTGAAATTTTCTCGAATCGAGTCGAGTGAGATGGAATTCAAATCGAATCGAATCGAATCGAATCGAATATATTTGTTCGAGTTAAATTTTAAAAAATAATTTTGGATCCTTGTAACCACTATCACCCACTGTAATAAAATTTGTCTACCGTAATCCAATTTTTTATTAACTTTCATCACCTTATAATTTATTTATTAATCTTTTATATACGGGTTAGTTTCTTTACTTAGTTACTTCAATTATCTTCAGATTCTTGTCACTATTTATTTTGGAATTAAAAAGTATATTAAATGTAAAAATGTGATTTTTTGATAAAAGTTAATTTTAAAGATAAAATGTGAAATTGATACCAATATAAAATTTTAACACAAATATTTTATGACATTATTAATAATTCAATTTTAATATAAATATTCAATATGACTAAACAATTCAATAATATAAATAATATAAAATGTGAAATTTAATTTAATAATAAATAGTATATATAAATAAAATTAGTATTATTTATATTTAGGGATTTTTTATGGATATTTTTGATTTTTTATTTGGCAATAAAATGTGAGAAGTAAAAGTTTAAGGGGAAAATAAAAAGTTTTAGGGAGTAAAAGTTTGAAGGAAAGTAAATAAGGGGAAGTAAAATTTTGGATGGAAAATATTAATAAAAATTTTTTTAGGGGGATAGGTTTGGGGTAGATGGGAGGTTGGGATGGAAAGAGAGTACAAGTTTTAGGAGAAAATAGGAGGGAGTAAAAAATTTGGGGGAAAATAAAAAGTTTTGAGGGTTTTTGGGAATAAAATTTTGAGAAAAAGTAAATGGGATAGTAAAATTTTGGTGGGAAATGGATTTTGGGTAGATGGGGGGTTGGGATAGGAGGGGAGTAAAAGTTTTGGGGAGAAAGAGGGAAGGAGTAAATGTTTTGAGGGAAAAGTAAAAAGGTTTGAAAGTTTGGGGTAAATATGTAAAATATTATAGTTTGATATTCGAATTATTCGAATTATTCGAGTTATTCGAATTTGAAAACTCAACCCGATTCAAACTCGAAATTTGAAAAAAATTCGAATTGACTCGAATAACTCGATTAATTTGAATAACTCGATTCGTTTAACTCGAAATTCAATTTTTTTTCAATTTTTTCAAATTGAATCGAGTTTTGCTCACCCCTAGTGACAAACATGACCATTTTCTGCTCCCATAAATGTAGGGTTTGGTCCACAGTCAGATCTGACTGAGAATTAAGTGTTTCAACATAATTTTGATTAGGCTATTTCAGTTGGGTCTCGTAGGAGGGCTTCTGTCTTGTTCAAAATAATGTTGATTGGACTATTTCAATTGAGTTCGTAGGAGGGCTCTTGTTGGGTCGAATGCATAAGGAGAGCAATAAGGTCATTTGGCTGTGTTGGGGTTGACAGGCCAGGCGTACGCGTAGATGGTCTCAAGCGACCTCGTATTCACGAGGATGGGTTCAATGATGTTTGTGGTTTAGTTTTGAAAGAGCTTTCTTTTTCTTTATCAGCAAGCAGTGCTCAGTCGGCTAGACAGTCTCCATAGAAACCTTATGCTGGAATGTCCGGGGTGTGGGGAACCCCCGGACTGTTTGTCGCCTTTAACACATGTTGAAGGATCTTAACCCATATATAATTTTTTTGATTGAAACCAAATTACTAATGAATCACATAGAGAAAGTTCGTCGGTTGTATGGTTTTCCAACTAGTGTAGATATTTGTTCTATTGGTAGTAAAGGGGACTTTCTTTCGGCTGGAAGTAAAATTGCAGTTTTTCTGTACGGTCTTATTCGGGAAGCCACATTGATATTTTGATCAATGAAGACTCTGATGGTAAATGTTGGAGATGTACGGGGTTTTATAGGGCACTAGAAGAACCTAGACGGGTGGAATCTTGAAATCTTTCAAGGCAATTAGATGATTGTCCGAATGTTCTGTGGCTCGTGTTTGGGGACTTCAATAAAATAGCTTTTTCATTTGAGAAAGAGGGAGGATTGTTGCGTAGTGAGCACCAAATGTCTTCTTTTCAAGATGTTTTGGATGATTGTTCGCTGGAGGATCTGGGGTATAGTATGTCTTGGTTTACTTGGGAGAAGGGTAAGAGGGTTCACAATAATATTCGGGAACAACTTTATAGATGCATAGCCAATGGGGTATGGAGCCAATCGTTCCTGCAATATAAATTGTCACATCTTGCCTAGCCTTTTTCAAACCATTGTCCCATTCTGTTAGACATGAGTATGATCATGGGTTTATCCTTTGCTTCATGGCTTTTTAAATTTGAAGTGGCTTGGTTGTTGGAACCATCGTGCGAAGATGAAGTTTAGAGCTTGTGGAATAGTGCAATAGGTTTTGCTTCAGTTCGGCTAAAGAGTTTGGATGAAGGATTGATCTTGTGGGCCCAAAATCTCAAGTGGGACAAAAATAGGAATGAGATTCTATTGCAGCGGTAGCTTGATTTGCTTAATGGTATGGATCCAATTGAGGAGGTTTTGAGTGACTTGGTTGATGTGAAGCTTATGTTGAAACTTACTTATGATAAGGAGGAACTCTATTGGGAGCATATGGCTAGGGTGAACTGGTTGCGACATGGGGATCAAAACTCAACTTTTTTCCATCGATGGGCTACTAAGAAGCGTCACAGGAATCATATTCAGGGATTGGTGGCCGGTGATGGTAGGATGGTAGATTCAATTGAGGAAGTTGGTCGCGTGGCTCGTGATTATTTTATGGACCTCTTTACTTTGCAAGGTAGTAATGATGCTACTCGCATTCTATCAAGGGTTGGATGGAATCTCGAATGAGATGAATAAAAAGTTGGATCATGCTTTTACAGATGAGGAAGTAGTTGTAGCTCTTAAGTCGATGAGCCTATTTAAAGTAACTAGTGAGGATGGTTTCGATGTTGTGTTTTATTAACGTTTTTGGCATATTGTTGGCAAGGATGTCTCCTGATTTTGCATTGAAATCTTAAAGGGTAATGCGCCTCTTTCCTCTATTAATCATACATATATTGTTTTAATCCCCAAAGTTAGTGATCCCAAGAATATGGCTCAATTTCACCTTATCATCTTATGTAACGTAATTTTTAAGATTGCGTCAAAGACGCTAGTGAATAGATTTCAAGAGGTTCTCCATCTTTGCACCGATGAGGCCTAAAGCGCGTTTATGTCGAGTTGTCTTAATTTAGATAATATGGTTGCTACTTATGAAGTCCTTCATTCCTTAAAGAATAAAAGGGTGGGTAGACGAGGATCTTTTGCTCTAAAGCTTGACATGAGCAAGGTATATGACTGTGTGGAGTGGTCTTTTATTGAGTCTACGCTACTGAATATGGGGTTTCTTTGAATTGGATTGTAACACCCCTAACCCGTATCTGTCGCCGAAATAAGGTTACAAAGCATTATCGAACTTATAACATATTTCATCATACATTTCATATACATTTCTCATTTTAAACATAAGTCATTCACATACATTCACAAAGTCTCTAATTCAAGCCTTCGAGGCCCAAACAGACATTTCAAAAAGTTTGGAACTAAATCAAGGAACTTATGAAAATTTTGGGAAAAACATTGAAAATTTTCAAATAGAGGGGGCACACGCCCGTGTGGCCAGGTCATGTGAGACATGCCCGTGTCATAGGCTATGTAGACATTCGAAATGGGATCACATGGCCATGTCCTAGATCGTGTCCTACCTTGTGTAATTCTCGGACTTATGTCACACGGCCAACCACATGCCCGTGTGACTAACCCGTGTAACTCACTGACTTGCTTCTATTAAAAACTATAAGGGACACACGGCCGTGTCACCTGACCGTGTGTCACGCAGGCTAAGACACACGCCCATATCTCTACTTGTGTAGACAAAAATAGGCTATTTTTCAAGTCATCTTTCTCACCCAAATCTGCATCAACCTAAACATGTCAAATGGCATACAACCTAACATCAATAGGCATTCAAACCAATCTCAACCAAGCCTAAATCATGCTATTTCAATACCAACAATCACTAGGCACATAAGTATCACAATTAGCTATTCAATTTCATACCAATTTTACATCTAAAAATCACCTAAATGGTGACTGTCAACTATGCATTATTTTACCTATACCATATGCATACCATACCACAAAATTCAACCATTTGGTACTTAAAATACCAATTCATAACAAGCATTCACATAGTAATTATAAGCCACATATCAAAAGGTTATTTACACATATACACATCACTAAGTATACCAAAAAAAGCCAAATCACATGGCTATACACATAACCAAAACAGACATCATTTACAAGACAAATCAATTGGTTAAATACATTACCAACATATAAGCCATAATAACCACAACTCCTATGCATGTCATATAACCAAAATACACAAGTTCATAAGTACCAAAACGATAGCTGGATAGTGTGATGAAATCTTTGATGACTTCCAATCCGTGGGAGCTTCTGAATCACTATAAAACATAGAAAAATAAACAGAGTAAGCTATAAAGCGTAGTAAGCTCATATAACATAGAATTAAACTTACCCTTTAATCCCAATTTAGGTAACTAAACATAATATATTCCAATCAATTTGTCAAATGCCTAAACACATGTATTCACCAATAGGTTAGTCATGTAAAGCACATATGATAACCAAATAACATAGATGAGCACAACAACTAAACAAGTTTCATATACATATATCATCCATTTCAGGCTTCAATATAACATGTAATACCATTACCATGTAAATCATGTAACTTTTATGCTAATTCTTATCAACTCACTTAACCTGTAACAAAACTATGCCCATTGAACCACTTAAAATATCGTTAGATACACGGGTGGTACACACGAAATGTACTAAACAATAATCTATCAATTCCTGTACATATATGCTCTTTTGAGCTATAAACGTTAAGCTCCTCCTGAGCTGAAATAGCGTTAAGCTTAAATGAGCTGAGAAACAGTAAGCTCTTATGAGCTGTAAATCGGTAAGCTCATACGAGCTATGGTGAGTCCGTAACACATGCAAAATCTCAAGCAAATCGGTAACTCTAATGACATGTTACTTATATCCTACGAATTCCTAAGTTCCAAATGGGGCTCGATATTCTTTGAACTTCATCAATTAGGCATTCGATCATTATATAATTTAGTTTCCTAATTCACATGCATACATTTCAAATAAATATATAAAAATGATCAATTCTAATTATACGAACTTACCTCGTATTCAAACGACTAATTTGATCGTCTACTCGACAACCTCGTCTTTTCCCTGATCTAATTCTGATCTTTGCTTTTCTTGATCTATATATAATCAAATTTAACTTATTTGATTATCATTCTATTCAATTTAACCCAAAACACATATTTTAGCAAAATTACACTTTTACTCCTCAACTTTTGACTACTTTACAATTTAGTCATTATCCCGTAAAAATGCAAATTCATGCAATTCAACCCACACCCATGCTAGCCGAATTTCATATATACTTATATCAGCCCATATTTTTCATTTATTCACACATTTAACCACACAATTTTTACATTTCTCAATTTAATCGATAATTGACATTTTTAACCAAAATCACTTAACAAATGTTATTTAGTTAACAGTCATTCATAATCTATCATTAAACATCAAAATACTCACACATTCATCAATGGTAACTGTAATAAGCCAATTTAGCCCGGGCCCATACAAAAAAAAATAAACCCAAAATAATAAAATAAAGTCCAAGTCCAGTCCAAAATTACAAATATATCATTTGGCCCGATCAGAATGACCCATTACTTGAAAAGATTGAAGGTCCATCTACAAGCTTGACGCATATGGAAACATAATCTTCAAGGATATGCAATCTTAGATATGATATACAATCTTAAAAGATATGATATGCAATCTTAGAAGATATGATTTTGTAATCTTAGAGATTTAATTTGTAGATACCATTTAATCTTAGCTGTTGATGTAATTGATCTATACCATTAGATTTAGGGAGGCTCAACTATAAATAAAGGCCTCTCCCTTCATTGTAAATCACTTGAGTTTTAGGAGCAATAAAAATTCTTGAGAGCATTCACTCAAATTTCTCTCTCTCTTGCGTTTTTATTTTCTATGGCTTGTTCTTATTTTGTTCTTCGTTCATCTTCGATTATTTTTGAGTTGCTTTCGTTTGAGTTGGATTTTGCTGGAGTAATTTCGTTGAATCCTCATATTGTTGGAGTTAGGTTGGCTTAGGCGTTTTTTTAACTTTTTTTTATTTATCCATTTAATTGTTTAATTATTAATTATTCTTTTTATTTTTATTCGTTTATTTATAATTTTTGTATAGAGATTTATTTTATTTTCAACCTTTTGCAAATTTTTATTTTGTTTACTTATTCCAAATTTTTATGTAGTACTTATTTTAAGCTGTTTTATTTTTTTCATTTTTATTTTTATTTTTCTTATTATCATTTTAGGTTGTTTTTAAATTTTATTTCAATTTGCTTTGTTTTTTTAAAAATGGTTATATATGGCTTTTTAATTTATTTGTCTTTGATTATTGATGTTAGTTTCCTAAATAATATATATGATGTCATTTTGTGTTCTATAAGATATTTATCTGTATTTTCATATTTCCGTTTTTTCACCCATTTTTTTACGCGTCGTTTTAATATTGCATCAGTTTTTCCCCAAATTCAAAAAGAAATCTTTTAAAAACAAGGCAATATTTCGTGTTTAGAAATTCGAGAAATCGTGCCCTAACGTGTTGGGTTTCAATTTTCCGTTTGACCAAATAACTAAATATCCTTTTAAATTTCAATGCATGAGCTTTGAAAATCAAGAGATGATCTTAGATTCGAGGGTTTAAAATATCGTATCCTAACGTACTGGATGTGATATTTTATCACTTTGAGATAAGAGAATCTCAACATCCAATTGAATTATACAAACATTTTTTTAAAAAAGGGATCGTTTTTTAAAATATTTTTCAAATTTTCAACATTAGGACATTAATTAATCAATTTGGTACCAATTTTTGGGCGTTACGAGGGTGTTAACCCTTCCTCGTACGTAACTGACTCCTGAGCTTGTTTTTTTGAATTCCGAAGGCCAAAATCGATATTTTTAATAAAAAAATGTTTTACAAGGTGACCCGATCACACCTAAACAAAAAAGATTGGTGGCGACTCCATTTTTTCATTTTCAAGTTGACTCCCGTTTTTCAAAAAAAAAAGGTTTCGACAGTAACATCCTAAACTTTTAACAGTTTTGCAAATTAATCCCTACGCTAGCTAGATTAGGTTACGACCTCAAAACATAAAATCATTAAAAACCGAGTCAAAATCACTTACATGCAAGCAAGGGACTTGACCGAATGCTTCAAGCTCTATTAATGGAGTATTTTCAATGGTGGCTTGATGAAAAATAAAGAAGATGAACATTATTTCTTTTATTTGTTTTAGTTTTAAATTATTAATTACTAAACTAATCTTTGTTTATAATTTTAAAAATCATTTAAACTATGTCCAAAAATGTCCACCCACTAAACACATGATCTAATTATCACATAAAGACCTTCACTTTAAAATTTTATAGCTATTAGACACCTTTAGCTTATAGAGCACAAGTTTTACATTTTACACGATTTAATCCTTTTTTTCAAATTAAGCATTCAAACGGCACAATTTCTTAACAAAATTTTCACATAATTATACTATCATGCTGTAAACTTCAAAATAATAATAAAATAAATTTTCTAACCTCATATTTGTGATTCCAAAACCACTATTCTGATTTCACTAAAAACAAGCTATTACATGAATGAATGGTATTTTGAGCTTTATTTCCTCGGTCACGTATTCTGTTGTGATGAATGGCCAGATTGGGGAGCAATTTACTTCGTCTAATGATTTTCGCCAAAGGGATCTGTTAAGTCCTTATTTGTTTCTCGTTTGTGGGGAAAGGCTCTACTCTTTGTTACAAATGACGTCGAGTGCAAGGCAGATTCAAGGAGTGCATGTTGTTCAGAGAGCACCATTAATTACTCACATTCTCTTTGCTAATGATAGTCTTATTTTTTGTGATGCTACGGCCGCAGGGGCTACTACCTTGAAGGACCTTTTGCACCTGTATGCTAGTTTCTCAGTCAACTTGTGAACTTTGAAAAGTCTAGTGCTTTCTTTAGCTCAAATGTGGCTAGGGAGAATCATTTGGATGTTATTCACATTTTGGGGATTCACGTTTTTGACAATATGGAGAAATACTTGGGCCTCTCGGCTATGGTTGGTAGGCATAAAAAACGAGCGTTTGCGGGGTTATGTGATAGGTTTTGTAGTTGTATTACATCTTAGAGCGCTTGGACGCTTTCAGTGGGGGGTAAGAAGGTGTTTATAAAAGCTATTTTACAAGCGCTACCAATGTATGTGATGATGTGTTTCCTTCTGCCTAAATCATTTTGTAAGGAGCTGGAGAGCTTGATGGCCTAATTTTTGTGACAAAAATCTCAAGATAAAAGAGGAATACATTGGTGTACATGGGCCTCATTATGCAAGTTGAAGAGGGATGGGGTCTTGGGTTTAGGGACTTGGGTAAATTTAGCATCGCATTGCTCTCAAAACAAGGATGGAGACTCTTGACGAACCTGTCTTCTCTAGTGGGAAGGCTTTTAAAGGCTAAGTACTATGCTACCATAGATTTTCTTAGTGCGCCTTTGGGTCGAAGTCCGTCTTTAATTTGGCGCAGTGTTTGGAGTGCTAAGGGATTGTTGGGGTCGGGACTTAGATGGAAGGTAGGCTCGCGTTCTTTAATCTCTATTTTGGAGGATTATTGGTTGCCTGGATTTGTTCCACATAAGATTCAAACTCCTCGAGTGGATCACATTGACACTGTTTCTGACCTTTTGGTATAGGACCCGTTGGGTTGGAATTTTGAGCTCATCGACTCTGTTTTCTCCCCTGATGAGGCTGACCTCATTAAGTCTATCCCAGTTTCGAGTTTTAATCAAATTGATCGTGTTGAGTAGGGGGAGAGCGCACTGGTGTTTACAGTGTTAGGAGTGGTTATAGCTTATTGCTTGGTCCTTCTACTGTTTCCACTATTGAGTTGCGGTTACATTTACAAGTCTGGGGCCTTGCTTGCCCTCCAAAAATAAAGATCGCAATGTGGAAATTCCTAAAGAATTTTGTCTCTACAAGAGTGCTTCTATACAACAAAAGAGTTTCAAATGATGCCAAGTGTCCTAGATGCCTTACAGAGGCTGAAGATGTGTCCCATGTTTTGCGTCATTGTGTTTTTGCGAGAACTGTAGGGTGCCCTTGCCTTTGACCATTTCCCTGAGAGTAGAAGAGTTGAGATTGTAGTGGCATTATGGGCTCTATGGTACTTACGTAACAAGCTAGTGCATGATGGGCTGGTTCAAAGGGTCAGTGAAGTGGTTACCTTTGTTAGAGGGTATTGTGCTGAGATTGTCGAAGTTGCTAGAGGGTTGGCTCGCCCATTTGTGTTCCAGGCAGCAAGGTGGTTCCCTCCTCTGGAATCTTTTGTCAAGATAAATGTGGATGCTGGCTTCTCCTTGCACCTGCAAAAAGCCTGTTCAGGCGTTATAATTAGGAATGTGCATGGCCAGATAATGGGTGCATGTAGTCGGTTTACCTTTCATGTTCCGTCCGTGTTCACAGTGAAAGCCTTAGCTATTATCCATGGACTGCGGTTCGCTACGGATATGGGTTTCTACACTGTTGTCCTTGAAAGCGACGCTCCGGTGATTATTTGTAAACTCCAGTCCGCTTCGGAGGACCTATCAGAGATTAGTGCTTACATTTGTGAAGCAAAGGAACTTCCAATACTGTTTTTGGAGTGTCAGTTTGCTTACCTTGCAAGATCGGGGAATCGAACTGCGTATACAATGGCTCAATAGGGCATGGTCCGTCGGGATGATGGCTTATGGGTGGAGGAAGCTTTGGGGATGGTTGCTTTGGCTGCTGATGAGGAAAATCGGTTGATCGATCCACCATAAGCACAACTTTGGGGGTTTGTATTGGGGAAATTTTAAGATTTTGTCTCCCCGTTTTGTTTTGGCCTCAAGGTGTTTGTCATTGTTATTCTACATGTCTACTTGAGTGCTCTGTCGATTCGGTGTCTCTGTGTAGTTGAGATCCCTTTGTGATTCTTTAATTGTTCTGTAAGTTCCAACGCTTTGTTTGGACAGTGTGCCAATGATGTTTTGGTTTTCTTGAAATAAAGTAACCAATAGTTTTATTTAAAAAAATCTAAAAATACATTATGTTGTGTAAATGATAAATGATTGTACAAATAAATTAAACACATAATAATAAAATTAGCCGGTGTTGGGTCACTTTGGCCTTTAAAGTTTTTTTAACACTTTCATACATAATATTTGTTTTTTTGTCAAATTAGTTATTTTTTAATGGTCTTGTTGACGTGGCCGTTAAGGGACTAACGGCATTAATGTGAAAAAAAAAATTTCCACCTTGATGTCACACATATGTAGATGCTAACGTGGCATATAAGATAAAATAATGCCACGACAGCAAATGAATCTAAACCTAAAAATAATTAAAATTTAAAAAAATAGAAAATTTTTAGGGTTTACCCATAATTAAAACAATTAAAAAATTAAAACAAGTTAAACACTAACCAAAAAAGAGAAGCCCGATTGATCACAACAAAAAATTAAACCCTAACTTTTGAATCAGTTAATCAAAACAAAATATTAGAACCCTAACTCGAAAAAGGAAAAAAATTGAGGTATGTTTTTATAAATTTCAATTTCAAACTATTATATATGTTATTTTGGTTAATGTTTAGGGTTGGGTTTGGAGATTTTGGTTTATGTTTCAAAATTTTGGGGATTTTTGGATAATGAGATTATTGATTTTGGGGAATTTCGGATTTATGGTTCATTTATAACGTGTTTTCTCTTGGCTATTTTATAGTGAAGATTGGTAAAGGTTCATGATCCAAAACACAGAGAAGAAAATGTACAAACAAACTGTCCTTCATTTTAATATTTTGTATGATTGTTTCTTTTTGTATTTGTTGGGACTTGCTTTTGTTTTTTTACTTTACTGCAACTTTATTATGTATTTAAAGTTAAATAAATTTGTCTAAAGGAAGATTCTCCTCGATAAATTAGTTTATGTAAGTTTTCTCCCTAATAAACTTGTCTGTGTCTTGTCTTTTGGTACATTGAGGACTGACTAAAGGAAGATTCTCCTCGATAAATTAGTTTATGTAAGTTTTCTCCCTAATAAACTTGTCTGTGTCTTGTCTTTTGGTACATTGAGTCTGTGTCTTGTCTTTTGGTACATTGAGGACTGACTAAAGGAAGATTCTCATTAAGCTAATATATTTAATATGAAACAATGAAATGTCTTTGAAGTGAGAGAGAGGGAAAAGGAAAAGCAATAAAAATTTGAAATTTGAAAATTTTTGAAACATTTAGGTTTGAACATAAATATATCCTCTTTGTTAGATTTTGAATTCCATCATTTTGCTTTGTGTTGCTAGTTGAAATTGTCATGGAATGTAAAAGTAAAATCACTAAAAACAATTTTATTTATTAATTGAAAAGATTTTGAGAATTTAAATTAAGCTTAAATTATAGGTATCTCCATGTTTAGGTAGTGCGGCCTAAGCTTAGAGCATAAAGGCAGTTTTGTTTGCACTCTCGACAGAACTTTAAGGATAGATCCATTGGGGAATGGCCTAATGTCCTAGGAAAAATTAAATAAATGAAAACCTAGTACTGCAGTAGTTTCTTTATTTGTTCAAATATTATCTGTCTTTTCATGGTTTTTAATTATTATTAACTAATAATTAGAGGAGTTGAATTATTTTTTTCTAAAATTTAGTTATTATAATGGTATATAATTGAATGGTTAGCTATGTAAAAGGTTCTCCGATAATTTTAATAATTTAAGGAACTATATTATATCGTTTCTTTTTTCCTATTATTACTACAAATTTGGAGAGGTAATTAATTGAAGAGTATTTGAGCCTTCACAACTGCTCTTAATCTATCATCACTTTATCAATATAACTATAGTTTTGTTGAGCGAATAAAAAAGACTACTACTTCTTGCTTGGTTTAAGAATATTTGTTTATGTTTAGTAAATAATTTGTATTTTTTTTAATTTAAATTCAATTCTATATGTAGTTCCTGTTGCTAAGAAGTTTTTCTATCTACTTTGCCAAACTAGAGATCCCATCTTTTGCAGGTTCAGCATTTGCCATGTTAACTTATAGTTTCATTGAGTTTTGCATCCTTGGTACAAACAATTTTCCAAGGACTTTGCTAATGTATTTGGCAAATATGTCTTATTTCTTCACCAATTATTTCCCTATCATCCTTTGTAACTCTAAGTTCAAGAGCACTATTATAAATCATAACCTCCAGTATGTAGCCTTCAACATGTCCTTTTCAAAGAAGAAGCTTTATGTTTAATATGTCTATTGGGCGTTGTTTTTATTTGTTGTTGCTGATAACTTTGATGCGGGCAATAATTTTGGATTTTCTGTAAACTTAGTAATAACTCTTGGTGGGGGCAATAATTTTAGATTTTTCACTACACGAGGAATGGAAGTGGTCCCTCCATGTTTTATTGTTGCGTTGTTATGACATATATATAATTATTAAATCATTTAACCTTATATTAATTATTTATGATTTATATTATTTAATAATTTGTTTGTATATACCTTTTTTGGCTGCACATTACTTGTCATTATACTTATGCTTTTTTATTCTTTAAACTGTAGATGTCTCTGGAGGAGGAATACTACATCAACTTGCATGTTGGGGGTAAATTTGTACGTGATCCTTATGTTAGGTATTTAAGTGGTAAGATGGTAAGGCTTAAAGAGGATCTAGATACGATATCGTATTTTGAGTTATGTAAAATAGTTAAAAATGAGTTAGGGTTTAATAGAGTGCAACTAATCTATTTCAATATACCTAGAAGTGGGATTTGGTAGGATAACCTTAGGGTTGTGTAGAATGATAGTAGCACTATTGACATGATAAACTATTGGGTTAAGCATAAGGAGATAGACTTATATGTAGAGCATGAGATTAACACTATTGTTTTTGTCGATGATGAATCAACGTTAGTTGTAGCATGTTTGCAATTTGATAGTGATGGTAATGAAGGTGGTGAGGGTGGTGAAGTTGTTGGTAATGAAGGTGGTGAGGGTGGTGAATTTGTTGGCAATAAATGTGGTGAAGGTGAGGGTGATGGCGGTGAGGTTGTTGCCAGTAATGGTGGTGAGGGTGAGGGAGAGGGTGAGGGTGGTGAGGTTGCTTGCAATACAGGTGGTGAGGGTGTTAAGGGTCAGGGTGTTAGAGAGGGTGGTGAAGTTTACTGAAGGTTTAGGTGGGGAGGGTGGTGAGGTTGCATGTAAATAACTAATGCAATTGTGTAAATGTACACGTCATTCAAGTAATAAAGTGATAAGTAAGTATGTTTCCACAGGGATTGGAAATTGGTAAGAGATTGATTAAGTTATTATAATCCTATTAACTATACTAAATAGTAGGAAATACTCTTAAATTGAATAAGATGTTGGTATAATAAATTAATGTAATTTAATGCTAAAAACAAAGAATTGATATGACAATTAAAATGTAGTGGCAAATTACAGAGAAAAACAAGATTAATTCTATTATTGAATAAACAGGGCTGGAATTATTTAGGTGAAATGCTTATACCAAAATAATGTCATTGCAAGATATTGTCTAATCAACTACTCAGAGAGTTACCTGCCTCTTTCGATAACTAGATTTTAAGCTAAAAATCGAAGTTACTGTATGTCTACAGAACTCTGGGTTAATAACTGCAATGAACCTTCTTCTTTGCACAACTCGCAACATCTATGTCTAGAGTGCTACGAATATTCTGTCAAATATTCGCTTGCATCAAACGATTCTAGATCCAGTATATTTAACCTTTTTTAGAATTAAAAATACCAGTATACAATCAGCTATGTCTAGAGCTTGCATGCATGTATTTAAAATAGGCATAAATTGAATGAAGCGGTGATATATGCAATCTCAAATTATAAGCATTAAAGATGATAAACATTAACCCAAATAACGCCAACCCAGAAAAGATTTAGTTCATGGGTGGAAAAGTAAACACCAAATTTAAATCATTCATCAACATTTAAAAAAGTTTGAATCACAGAAATCAGGAAAACTAAAGGAAGAATTGTAAGATTTCTGGCCACACTCCAGCTTCTCTTTTATCTTCTGGTCATACGTGAATCCAGGATAAATGTCTCTTCCCCTTCTTTATATTTGTATTCTGTTCTCTGTAGCTGCTACCTTTTCTTTCTCTGAAATTCTCCAATGGAGTTTTGTTCTGCGCAGAGAGAGGATTGTTGTTACCAGTCTCCTTTTCACACAAATTCTCCTCTTTCTCTTTTTCTTCTTCTCTTTTTTTCTTTTATTGGGTTGACCTGTCCCACCTTAGCACACTTTTTTCATTCCTCTTTTCAAGTTATATTTTCTGGTACATGCACAGTTGGCTAAGAATGATGTGGATAAAGTGCTGAGCCATCTGCTCAAAATTACCATGGCAAATCTGTTGGCAATCAATTTCACCATTTTCTACAGCAATATTTCACTTCTTTTATTTTCCCTCTTCATCTTCTTGCTCTTCTTACACATGTGTTCACACAAAACCTGACATTTCCTTCCCAAGTGATAAAAGTAACAAATAATGACCATTACACCATAATCCAAGCTTTGTTATGCAATGTTCTAAAAATATCCTAAAAATGCAAATGTATTCACTTAATTACAACCAATTAATTCTATTTAAATGCCTTAAATATAACTCTTTTCAAGAGTTTTCAAGAGGGTGATGATGTTGCTATCAGTGAAGGTGGTAAGGAAGGGATTGATATTGCTACCACTGAAGGTGATGAGAGCGATGGAGGTGGTGATGAGGGGGTTAGGGATGAAAGTGATAGTGATTCAAAGTATGAGAATATTTATTTGATGAAGGTGATGTAATTATCAGATTGTGATGATGATGCGGAGCTTTAAGAAGCTAGGCAAAATACGAGGGAAGTGGAGGGGAAAACCAGTGAGAAAGGTAATGAAACTGTACTTGATGAGACTGAAAGTGAAACCTCTGGAGAGAAGTTTGAGGCTGAGGTCGTTGAAGAAGTCGATGGTGAAGAACTAAATGATAGTGTTGATAAGGAAGAAGATGGGAATGAGACTCTGATTATTTTGATAGTGATGATCATGGGAGCATACTTGGGTCAGAAAATAATAATAATAGTGATGTTTTTATAAGAAGAAGCAGGTTCCCCACATACAATCCAAACTCAGCAAGTCCACACTTATGTATTAGGATGTTGTTTAAATATGGTGAGCAATTCAAATATGCAATTCGTAAGTACTCAATGTGTTGTAAAAGGGTGTGACAGCCCTAATTTGACCCTAATCGGAAAAGTGGTTTCAGAACCACTAAACCGAGTCAGAAAATTTTTAAAAATGATATTTTCTATGATTTTATTTTATGAATTTGCATGTGTGAATATTTCGTGCCTTGATTCTGTCAATTGGATGTGGAATTATTAAAAAGGACTTGTTTGAGAAATAATGAAATGGTAATAGGTTAATTGGTAGTGGCCGAATATTATATGGTTTAAAATATGGTGGACTTGCATGTCAAATACCCCTTTGTTAAATGGTGGATGACAATAATGATGAGTGTTTTGGCATTTTGTGCATTTTATATTAGTGAATTATAATTTAAGGTATTATAATAAGAAAACATGAATATATATGTGTCTTATATAATAATGATATAAAAGTTAATTGTTTTATATTATGAAAACATGAATTTTAAAATAAGGAAAAGGTGATAAAAACAAAGTGAAATGCTCCTTCTTCCTCACCTTGCCGAAACCACAAGGTAAAAAAGGGAAAAGAAAATTTCTAAGAAGTCGGCCATACTTGTACCTTGATTGAGGTATGTTGATATTATTCTTTGAAATTAGAATGCTACTTAGCTCATGGTTCAAATTTTGCTAATTGATGAAGGTTATGTGATGATACAATCGGCCATGGGAGTTTTGTGTTTTATGGATGGAGTGCGATGTTTTTTTGAAATGGTAGAAAGATGGGGTTTGAGCTTGTAAAATGTTGGAAACAAATGCCAAAATTTCTAGTATATGTATGTGTGTTTGCCGAACATGGACCTAAAGTGATGAAAATGAGCGTTTGGCTATGGATGTCTTAGTAATGGTAGCATTCGATCTTGATTGTAAAATATTATAATTTTAGTGTTTAAATGCCTAATTGTTAGCTCATATATGTATGATTGCCGAATAACATTCTAGTTAATGATTTGATTAAATTGATAAAAGGGATTAATTTGCTAGATTGATTAGAAGTAAGGGATGGTATGAGAAATAGGAGTATTCGGCTAAGGTGTTGTGTGAAAAAAAATTATTTTAGTATATGGTAATTTTGATTTTTGGGTTTAAAAGACCGAATGTGATCTTAAATAATAGATAGTGTGAATTATTGAGTTATGGCAAAGCATGTATTCGGCCAAAGTGGAAAATTGGTGTAAATTTTGTATATGTTAAAGTGATATGAACCACTGTTTAATTGATTGATATTCGGTTATATGGTTTTGTTTTAAAATGGGTTTGTAAACTCAATAAAATGTGATTTATATGCATGCAAAGGTGAAAGTACATATTCGGTCAACTTGAATTTTTATGATGTGAAAATGATGGTTAATCATACTAATGAACAAAGGTGTACTCGGTCAAGATATAACTTGTGCATAGTTATACATGTGGGATGAATGATAAATAGTAACCGATTAAGATATTTAATATGTGTTTCACTTATATGTCGATTGATGCTTGATAAAGTGAATGATATGTGTATTCGGTCATAAAGGTGTACAAGGGAAAATGTTAAATTACTTGTATTAAAGTTCTAATGTGTCTCAAGTTTAAGGAATAAGTTAGCTAATGTAATTGTAATGATTGAGATGAAGTGCCGAATGTGTGCATATGTGTCTAACTAAAAGTTTTGCCGTATGAATGTGTTTCATTGAAGAATTAACTTTGTGGTTTATAATGAGTTGATAAGGTGATTAAACTAGTTTAAGTTTTGTTGAATTAAGCTCAAGAGCCAAACTCGGATAAGGGGAAAGTGAAACTTGTGGAATAGTTGATCCGTAGTCGCTTAACGATAATAGAGGTAAGTTCTTAAGTATTTGAGCTTGATATTTCGTATGTTTAAGTTGGTATATTATGACAAGTGAATGTTTAATTTTATACAATTAATATGCCAAAAGTATATTGAGGCTATAAGCCGAATGTGATTAGTGCATCTAAATGAATTTGTTAAACTATGAGTTATGATGTAAAAACTATACCTATGTGATTTATTGAATCATGAGAACCTTTGTACAAAGATAATTGTGTTTTAGCTATACTTAAAGTGATGAAAAGATTACGAAAACTATGAGAAAAAGTAGGAATTCATATCGTAAGGTGATATAATTATCGGGCCGTGAGCCTAGCAGGCGTAATACCGGTGATATAATTATCGGGCCTTGAGCCTAGCAGGTGCAATGCCGGTGAAGAAACTTCAGACTTAAAAAGTCTAACAGGCTTTGAGCCGGTGATAAAACCCGGGTCTTATACCCAGCAGGCCAAGTGCCGGTGAATTGATAAAAGCATATGACTATGAAATTCTGTGTTAAAAAAAATGGCGAATTGAAATCGCACTAAGCATTAAGTTATCCAGGTATGTGATACTTACCTATTTATATGAGAATGATTCTAATTGAATTATGAATTTGTTCGTTTGTGAACATTTGGCTCATGTGATATTATTCATGGAAGACAAATTTGTATGTAAGTGGCTTTGAAATAAGAAGGAATGTTTTAAATGTGAAGTGATTATATATGTATATGCATATTCGGCCTTGTGGAATTGAATTTTGATACGATGTCTTCAATTAATTCTATTGAGTTGATTTAATGAATGGCTTTATGATATATGATGATACGATTATGTGATTCCAAATTATTAGTAAATGAAATGTCAATGTGACTATATAATTGTGGTTAGGCCTATTCGGCCAAATGATATTGTACTTAGATTTTGAATACACGATTAACATGTTTAATTGAGTTAAGCTGTTTAAATTACTTAAGACTTACTAAGCTAATTAGCTTACTTCGAGTGTATTTGTTACTCTGTCTTATAGATCTCATTTTGAAGCTACGAGTTCGGGGATCCAAGTTTAAAGACATCCACACTATCGTCAGGGTTTTTGGTACTTTTGATAATCTATTTTGAAAGGATGGCATGTATAGGCTACTCTCTTTTGAATTGAATGATATTTTGAAATTGTATATATATATTAAGCCATGCGAAGATGGCTTGCCCTTTTGCTAAGCATGAAGGTGTGTATTGATGGAATTATGTGGTTGCTTATTTGGTAAATGTTCACTATGCTTATCTTGATAATTGTCACAATTATTAATGATTAATTTCATAAGCTTAGAATAATCTTATGTTCGACTATGGATTGAAGAAATTACTAAATGAATAGTATAGAGTATGCATGTATGCAATTGGCATTTAGTATATAAATTTTATCAGTTTCAATTATATGGTACATTAATTAGGCTATGATATGTCTAACATAGGAAGTTTAAAATTTGATTAGATGTAAGACTCACCTTGGAAAGAAAATGCACACTTACATTCGGCTAAGGCCAAATGATGTTATGTTCTGTGAATGTCGATGTTTTAAAATTTGTTCATGATGGAATGATCATAGAAACTATGATCCTTAATTTATGCATGTTTGATTATGCATGTCTAGCTTGATTTGTCTTTTGTTAAGTAATACCTTGTGACCCTATTTCGATGACGGATGAAGGTTATAGGGTGTTACAAAGGGAACTTAAAATAATCAGGAATGAACCAGATAAGGTTGGAGTCAAATGCATTGTATCAAAAAAGTGTAAATAGAGAATATTTGCAAGTTAAGGTAACATGGCCAGATGCATGTAGGTGAAAAGTTTTCATGATGAACACAACTGTTGTGTTAGTTTTAGAAACAAAATGGTCAATGTAAAAGTTATTGCAAAATATTTTAAAGCTACTATTAGGGACCACCCAAAAATGAAGATAAGGGAGATACAAAGAAGGGTAGCTTCATTAATGCATGTCAATGTTAATATGACAAGGCGTAGAAGGGCTAAGAAAATAGTGATGGATAAGTTGACAGGGAACTTCGTACAGGAATTTGCTATTCTGTGGGATTATGCTGATGTGTTGAGACTAAAGAATCTTGAAAGTGCTATAAAGATGGCAGTGAATAGAGTCATACCTGAATCTCCACCACATTTCAATAGGTTTTATGTCTGTTTTGAAGCACTAAAAAGAGGTTGAAAAGAAGGGTACAGACCTATACTAAGTTTGGATGGTTGCTTTTTGAAAGGTCCATTTAAGGGTGAGCTGTTGGCTGCTATAGGGAGAGATGGAAGTTTTAATCTAATGGTTTTCTTCATGTAACACTATCATCCATATTATGGATAGACTGTTGATTAGACAACTAATGATCCAACAATAATCCACAACATTAAAAAGGTGACCTTAAGGCTACCAAAGCCTAAAAAAACATTAAAATGTTTGCAATCCCCGAATATTTAGTACATATAAATGGGTCAAATTATAACATTCCTAAATAATGTGACAAATAAGATAAGCAATACATTGTAGATAAACATTTTCTTATAAAACTCTTTCTCTTTCTTGAGTGATTTACATTTTTGCTTCAAGCTCTTAATCTTTGTGTTTAATTCAATATTATCCACAACATCATGATTCACCTCTTTGTGTGGTTGTCCTTGCCCACATTTTGCACACTACCACTCTTAGACATCTCAACATTACTGCTTCTACTATCATTCTCAAACATCTCACCACTTCCACACTTCATTATTTGCTTCCTAAGTCTCGTCTTCTCTTTTGCAAGTTTTCTTTCACTATACGTAATTCACGTATCACTTTATTCGCCTTGTTACACATCTTATTATCATACCACTTAAAAAATCCACATCCACCAGCCTACATTTCACACAAAAAAATCAAATTTTTATTATATAAATTGTACAATCCCCAATTTAGTCCAGTTGACATAATAATTAAAAAAATTTCCCATAAATAATTTTTTATATGTAGAAAAGCTCAATTACTATTTTACACATATAATAATTCCATGAGAAATTCATCTGTCTTTCTACATACAAATTTGTAAGATGACACAATTTCTACATCCCTATAATACCCCAAACCCGACCTACACGTTATGGCTAAATCTGGTAATGCCACATGATAGTGTGTTTGAAAACTAAATTGTTGCGATAAAATCATTTCCATGTTATTATCTTTCTTTAACTCTTATTAGTTCTAAAATGAATCGTTTGACTCATTTAAATCATTTGTTATAAAACACCTCTCGTTGCGAAAGTTTTAATAAAATCAGTTTGTGTGATCATGAGTTTAGAAAAAATACTTTAACTTTTTAAAAACCGAATTCCTACAACTAGTAGTTATAAACCCATAAAATAAATAAATAAAAACTCGAATTTAAGCAAAAGTCCCAGAGAGTCCTCAAATTACACCCCATAAATCAATAATAAATAAACCATAAATCACAAATTAAAAATTGTAAAAGTAAAAAAAAAAATTGTGTTCACCGCTGAGTCATCCGCCGCACCGATCCATCTAAGTCCGGGGATTACTTGTGCACATTAAACAGAGAGGGGTGAGTTTACATAAACTCAGTGTGTAATCCCGCAGAAAACAAACAAATCAGTATTCACAGAGCATAGCCAAAAGCAGTCTTGGGCCTAAGCCCTTCTTAGTATCAGTATTAGTATGCACAAGGGCCTTAGCCCATCACAGTATCAGTAACAGATATTCAGTAGCAAAGTCTTACCCAACCAACCTCTACACACCATCTCCGTCCAACCCTACACTCCATGTGGGGATTAAATCAACCATCCATCCTTACACTCCAAGTAGTACCGAATGCGACACATAACAGTAATTTGCAGCTTTGCTGCCAGATATTAGGCTTAAGAGCCTCTCAGTACACTTCCTCCAAATAGTATCAACCCAACCCAATGCAATGCAACATACAATGAAATGTCATGCTATCACAGGTCTATCAGATACACATACAGTTCAGTATACATACCTATATATAACATGCTTAGCACATAATTCACATAATCAATTTCACACAGTTAAGGGTCTAAGTAGTGCTTACCGACCCTACGGAAAGTTCACAGTTGACTTGGACGACCCGTGCAACCTTAACAATCATTTAGTAAAAATGGGCCCACACATCCATGTCACCTATCCGTGTGGCCCACATGCCTATGTGGCCCATATAGCCCAAATTGGCCTTAGACGTGTGGATCTCTTGCCCTGGCCCAAAATCTCACACGCTAGTGTAGACAACCCGTGTGGACCCACACGCTTATGTGGCCCACATTGTAACACCCCTAACCGAAATCTGTCGTCGGAAGGGTTACGAGGCTTTACCAGAAGTATACACATATTCATAACAATAATAAATAATCATTTTTCTTAAAACCTTAAATCAAAAAAAGTTTCCTTAATGAATCTTATAAAACATACATAATCGATTATGCATCATTTTTATCTAACCCTATTCGGTACATGAATAATATTAATTGAAATGTCCAAAACATCAACAACAAACAAGCCATTTTCACATGGCTTATAAATGTACAAATCGAATTGAATAATTTCGTAACTATCCTATACATGCCACATAACCAAAACTCAAAATACTTATTTACCGAAACGAAAACTGGATAGTGTGAAGACGTCTCCCTGACTTCCAACCAGAGCAAATCTCCGAAGCTCTAAAGACATAGGAAAAACACACAGAGTAAGCTTTGAAAGCTTAGTAAGTCATAAGCAAATAAATCATTTCAATGATAATTGATTCTATAACAACAATCTCAATTTTAAACGATCTCAATCATTTATACATCTTTTGTACTCTTTAATTCATAAAACCTCATTAAATAGCTTCACTTATTCTATTTATCAATAACATGTAACTATGCTTTTAGAATTCGAATAACAACTGTTAGCTCAATCGTATAAATCAAATTTGCACAAATTCATTATATAACCAACCAAACCATGCCATTGCTTTACTAGCCGATTTATAATTAATAACCATGCATCATATAACATATATTCATCTGTATACGTCTCTTTCATTCATGGTAACATGTTTCACATTTCATCATTAGATACCTAATCACCTTCCACTTCTGAGTTTCATATACAATTATCTTTTATTTGGCCGATTATACAAAAAATTATATATATAACATCACATATGTATATTACCTATATTACCGAATATGCAAGGTCTCACATGTGCACATAGTGCAGAATCATTTTACCGATATTCAAATTATTTAATCATAAAACCGAATACACATAATCATCTCACATATATTTTCACTTCTATTATACATGATTTATCACATGTATTCAAAGTACTTACTTATTTTATCTTCCATAGGCAACAAATTAGTCCATACCTGACCATTTAGCCTAATCTTTTGGTCACTTATAACCTCATATATTTACTTACCTATAAGGTTAAATATATATATGATTCATCGTATACTATTATATCACAAATAAAATTATACAAATAAGTTCAATATCTTCCCTCATGACATACCATTTCAATAAAACATTTCTTTTGGCCAATCATGCAAAACTTCTTTATAATATAACATATATCCTAACATACCATTTCAATATAGGCTTACTTTTAGTCCAAAATATTAATTCATATTAACATGCACATAACCGAAAAATATAACTGAATATATCGTTTTTATATAAGTATGCGTATAGCCGAACCTGCCAATTCCATATAAGCATACATATACTTACCTGAATGGCCAAATTAAGAAACACTTCGGACAAATTATTTGTTTAATTTCCACCTCAATAAGAAAACACATATAGATAGACTTAAATTAAATCACCGATATAAACCTGCTCGGTAATAACCTGATAAAACTCACTGGTACAAGGCCTGCTAGGCTTATAGCCCGATATATCACAAATACACAGCTTGCACTACCAATCATTAACAGAACACTATCAAAGTCTTTGAGTTATCATTTCCAACTCAAAATCACATCGAGCCATCACATTTAACTCATCATAATATTTTTCACTTTTATAAATCACACTCGGCATTCACATTGAAACATAACAATCATTCTTCACATCATAAATCACATTTGACTGACTCAATATACAACAAATGGAACTATCCATCACTTTAAATCACATTCGGTACAATGTAACACCACACATAATTCAACTCAATCATGTTAGTCACAAACGGCACAAATAACACCTTAGCTAGATCATGTCAACTAATGTTATCACCATTCAGCAATTGTCTATATAAAATCACCCATCAAAGCTTATTTCCATAATTCCATTTGGTTATATAACAACTACCATAGTTTCATTTCATACTTTCATTCAACTATATACATATACATATATACACATCAACTACCTTAGTTTCATTTCACATTTCCATTCAGCTATACATATATATTTATATGTATATGTTGTTTAATTCTCATGATACATATCATGTTATATTCAAAGATAATCAATGTTTAATTACTTAAAACTTACCTCGATACTTTTTGTACAATTATAACGGCTACTCGGCTAACTTCGTTTTCCCCCAATCCAAGTCTCGTTTATTTGATTCTTGAGCTTGAATTTAGAACAATTTAATTATTTCAATAATTTAACCAATATCTTAACACTCAAAGATCACATCAATATGTAATTCACAAGGCGCCCTCTACAATTTATTCATTAACCATTTGGTCTAAAATTCATAAAATACACATCAATACAATTCACTCATGCTATGCATAAACTTAATATACTTATGAAGCATTACCAAACAATTCACTACTCAAACAGACGTTAGTATTTATTTATCAATTACTTCATAAACAAATTCCCAAAATTTAACACTTCATTTACAAAATATAATGGTTCTTTTAACAGAACCTATGATCTAATATTAAGACATTAAAATAAGTATTACTCACGTAAGCAAACCAAGTTATCATGCTCCCTCATCGAATATATATATATATATATATATATATTTATAAACCTATACTCATACATTAAGATAGTTCAATTTACTAACCAATCATTCATGACTCAATTAATATTTCTTGACTTTACAAGCATAACCACGTACAGACCTGTCATATACATCATTTACGAATAGATATTAATTTACTTAACTTTAGCGGAACATAAATGTGTACCATTTGTCAATACATTATTAATTACCCGTATGCAAGGAACCAATTTAGTAATGCTGCATTTAGTGTTTCACTTGCAAATAAAATCAAACTTGGACTAATCATACTGACATTTAAAACAGAATTACAGCAACACATTTCATATATTTACTTAAGCATAGTTTACTCATCATTAGCCGAATATGTAAGCATTATATAATACCTTTCAACCACTTCATTATAGGCTAACCAAAAACATGCCTTAAACACACACACATATATATATATATATATATATATATCCGAAACTTAAGCATAAGGATGCAGCCATTAAAATCACTAATTTTGAAATTAGCCACTAAATTTGCTATTTTCACAAATTATCCTTACAAATTCAAAATCATTTAAAATCACACATAAAAAAAATAAAAAAAATATCCATCTAACACTTATTTTTAGTTTCTAATTTCCAACTCAAAATTCTACATCATTTATTCATGGCCGAACCAACATTTTTCAACCATTTCATACATTACATGGTGGGTTTTAAAGCTAGTTAAACAAGGATCACCAAAACTACCAAATTTTAATAGAAATCACATGAATTTACATCGAATTTTGGCAAGAGATGGCCGAATGTGGAAGAGTTTTTCCCCTTTGATATTTTCGGCACTTTCAAGGATGAAGACATGCATGTTTCTCTTATTTTTGTTTTGTTTAATTATATAATAGGTTATTATTATTTTACACTTTTAACCTTACTAATTTCATTCACAAAACGCATATATCAAGGATACAAACGGCAATCACATAATTAGAAGGTTTATTTGCAATCCAAGTACTCCATATAATCACTCACTAATGATTCCACCATTAAATCCTAACTTACACCGCACATGCATTTAATAAATGGCATATTTGACATATAAATCCAAACCTTTAAAAGACATGACACTTTAACATTTTCATAAAGTATGTATAAAAATCAATTGATGCAATTAAATCCTTTTTGGTAAATCAAGCACTCAAATCTCGAAATTAAATCACGAAACTTTAGCACACAAAAGTACACTCATTCAGAACACAGAAAATAATATTAAACATTTCTAACTCGAATTCGTGTATGCACATATATATAATTTAATTATATTTTTACTTTTATAGCATTAATTAATAAATTATGAAATCACTTATAACATGTCCACTACTGTCCAACACATTAATATTGGGCTATTTATTCCATAAAGGCTTCTACTTTAAAAGCCAAGTGCAAATTAGCCCCTTTTAGAAATAACCAATTAAATTTCACTTTACACAATTAAGTCCTTTTATTTAGTCAGACACTCAAACGACAAAATTAAATAACAAAATTTTCACCGATATAAATTCACACAAAATAAACACAGAACATAATTTTTAAAAAATTTTTTGACTCGGATTCGTGGTCCCGAAACCGCCGTTCCGATTTGGGTCAAAATTGGGTTGTTACACACATGACCCAAAACAGTATAGCTCGTGTCTCACACACGGGCTGCCTGGCCACTACACGGCCGTGTCCTTCGCGCATTGCTTAGCCTCGTCGATCACACGGTCGTGTTGGGCATATGGCCTACTACACGGCCTACCACAAGCCCGTGTGGCGACAATAATGAGGTTTTCGACTTTTGTCCAAACTCTATTTTCTACGTTTTCAGGTACACACCTATATCGTTTTCAACGCGTAAGTACTCTTGAGCCTCCAGAACATAGAAATCAATAAATCAAAGCCCAATTTCAGTAACTTAGCCAAGACTTTAATGAAATTGTAACGAGATGTTCATCTATTATGTATTGAACCCTTACCTTTGATCTAAACAAGAAATCCATGCACTCAACTCGTCAATTGGGAATGATTTACAGTCCTTTGATTGATTCCTAACCACCAAAAAGAAACCCCTCTTAGAAAAATAATCAGAATCGTTCAGATTAACAAAAGCTAAAATTTACCAACAATGTGCAAAAGCTGGATTAATGAAACAGGGGTTTGGAAGTAAATGAAGGATAAAAAATGCGGAAGAACAACTGCAAGGAAGTGGAAGGGTGGTGGCAAAAAGGAAGTGAAAGAGTCGAAAAAGAAAAGTGAAGAGGAAAAATTGCAGAGAAAATTCTAGATGAAGAGACCAAACTATTTTTATAAGCCCTATTTTCCCCAAATCACTCCACTAACATCTCCACTACTCAGAATTCCAATTTGACTTAAACTCCGCCACGCCACATGCCCAAACAAACAAAAATAATTCCATTGCTTGCGCAAGGACTTGAACATAGGACTTTCTTCACACCAACACTCCACTTATCCACCAGACTAGCAAGCACATTCTGTCAATTGTTTACCAACTTTTACTTAAAAACCTACTAACCAAATATATGGCTTTATTCATAAAAATATTAAAATTTGCCCAAGTCATGGCTTGAACTTGGGACCTCTCACATACACCCAGAACGTTTAGCCACTAAAGCAGACATATATTTGTTTCACACATTCACAAAAACAAAAAATAAAAATTTTGGGGCGTTACAATTCTAAGCCCTAAAAGAAAATTTCGTCCTAAAAATTTACCTAATCAGAACAAATGAGGATACTGCTGACGTAACACATACTCAGGCTTCCACGTAGCCTCCTCAGTGCTATGGTTCTGCCATCGAACCTTAACTAGTAGGATAGATTTTCTCTTCAGAACCTTTACACCGTGATCCAAAATCTGAACCGGCTCTTCCTTAAAGGTCAAGTCTCGGCTAATCTCAATCTCCTCAACCAGAACAATGTGCGTAGGATCAGAGCGGTAGTGCCTCAACATAGAGACGTGGAACACGTCATGAATCCGATCCAACTCCGGAGGTAGCTCTAACTGATAAGCAACTGATTTCACTCGCTTAAGAATACAATAAGGTCCAATAAACCTAGGGCTCAACTTGCCTTTACGACTAAACTTTAGTACCTTCTTCCATGGCGAAACCTTGAGAAATACAAAATCTCCCACTGCATACTCAATCTCTCGCCTCTTTAGATCTGTATAAGATTTATGTCTGTTTCATAAGCCACTTTCAGACGATCCCGAATCAGTCTAACTTTATCCTCTGTCTCAAAAACCAACTCAGGACCCAGAACACGTCACTCACCCAACTCAGTCCAACATAAAGGAGTGCGACACTTACGACCATACAGTGCCTCGTAAGGTGCCATCTGGATGCTAGACTGGTAGCTATTATTATAGGCAAACTCCGCTAATGGCAGATAATCCTCCCAACTACCTCAGAAATCAATCACACAGCTCTTCAACATATCCTTCAGTATCTGAATCACCCTATCAGATTGACCATCGGTCTGAGGATGGAACGCAGTATTGAAGTCCAACCTAGAACCCAGAGCTTCATTCAACTTCCTCCAAAACTGAGACGTAAAGTGAGGATCTCTATCAGAGATAATCGAAATTGGTACCCCATGCAGTCTCACTATCTCAGAAATATAAAGCTTTGCCAGCTTCTACAGAGAATAATCAGTACAAATCGGTATAAAGTGGGCGTACTAGGTCAGTCGATCCACAACGACCCATACTGAATCCTTCTTAGTGGGTGTTAGGGGCAACCCACTAACGAAGTCCATAGCCACTCGTTCCCATTTCCATAAAAGAATTTTAACTGGTTGCAGCAAACCTGAAGGTAATTGATGCTCAGCCTTAACCTGCTGACAAGTCAGACATCTCCCCACGAAATCAGTAACCTCTCATTTCGGTTCTAGCCACCAGTATAACTCATGGAGGTCTCTATACATCTTATTTTCCGCTAGGATACATAGCATAAGGGCTACTATGTGCCTCCCTTAGCATAGACTACCTCAAATCAGTGTTATTCGGCACACATATCAGTCCACAGAAACACAAAACCCCCTTAGAGTTCAACCCAAAATTTGTGGTGCTACCACTCTCAATCTATCGAAACCGAAAACCCAAAGACTCGTCTTCTAACTGCTTACCCTTAATCTACTCAATCCATGTCGGCTTAACTAGAAGCTTGGCTAGCAAGCTACCATCATCAAATAAGCTTAGGTGAGCAAACATCGCCTTCAAATTAGTCATAGCTCTCCGGCTCAGTGCATCGGCCACCACATTGGCCTTACTAGGGTGATACTCAATGGTGCAGTATAGTCCTTAAGTAGCTCAATCCATCTACGCTGCCTAAGATTAAGCTCCTTCTATGTGAGAAGATACTTGAGGCTCTTGTGATCAATATAGATGATACACTTCTCACCATACAAATAATGCCTCCAGATTTTCAGTGCGAATACCACAGCAGCCCTTATGCTACCATCTTACCATCCTGTATCAATATACATCCCAAACCGAGGAATAATTTGCCTCATGAGCTTCTCAAAGCTCTCTTGCTGCGTATTAGTCTAATCAAACAGTACACCCTTACGTAGCAGCTTAGTCAAGGGTACTGCAACCAATGAGAAGCCCTCCATAAACCTCCGATAATAACCCACCAGTCTCATAAAACTGCGGATCTCAGACACGTTCCTAGGCTGCTTCCACTCCAACACAGCCTCAATCTTTCGAGGATCAACTCGAATCCCCTCAGTAGAAATAACATGTCCCAGAAATGTCACCTCATTCAGCTAGAACTCGCATTTGCTAAACTTAGCATAAAGCTGTTTTTCTTTCAAAGTCTGAAGAATAACTCTAAGGTACTCCTCATGCTCATCCACAGTCCTCAAGTAACCAGTATATCATCAATGAACACTACCACAAACCGATCCAGATAAGGTTGAAATACTCAGTTCATCAAATCTATGAAAGTTGCCGGTACATTAGTCAATCCAAATGGCATCACTAGGAACTTATAGTGACCATAACAATTCTTAAATGTTGTCTTATATACGTCAGCCTCTTTAACCCTCAACTGATGATACCCAGATTAGAGGTCAATCTTAGAGAATACTGAAGCTTCTCGAAACTGGTTAAACAGATCATCTATCCTCGGTAGTGGGTACTTGTTCTTAATTGTCAACTTGTTCAGTTGCCAATAGTCGATACACATTCGCATGGATCTATCATTTTTCTTAACAAATAGTACTATTGCTCCCCACGGAGACATACTAGGGCGAATGAACCCACGATCTAATAACTCTTGAATCTGGGTCTTAAGCTCTACAAGCTCTTTTGGTGCCATTCAATAGGGAGCAATAGACACCAAAGCTGTACCTGGAAAAAACTTAATCACAAACTCCAATTCGCGATTTAGAGGTAAACTGATAAATGATAAATTATACATATTTTTACCTCATGTTTAGCCTTTATTTTGGATGAATTATTATCAAATTAGTGAGAATTGGTGCTCTTAATCTTTCTTTTTCATATCTTATACTCAAGAGAGTATAGGGAAGAGAAAAGAACGGAAAATAGACCGAAAATGGAGAAAATGGGCCAAAATGTGTAATCGACACGGCCTAATAAGTCACCACACGGCCGTAGCACACGACCGTGCCACACGAAGACCACACGGTCCAGCCCCGACAAGCACGGCTAGGCCACACGGCCGTGCCCCAATCGATAGAATCTCACACGGCTTCTTGTCGAAGTACACGGGCGTGTTCTAGTCGTGAGGAAGAAGAATTTCACTCGGATTTGGATACTTAGGGGCTAAGAAAGCCATTCCAAACTCTATATAAAGACCCTAAGAGGCAACTCTAAAGATATACTCTCTTCTCTCAAGAAAGAGTGCCATAATTCTACCAACCCAAGGAGTGAAAGCAAGGGATTACTCCAAGGGAAGCTGATTGATTCATCCTAGAAGTTAGAATTCTACATCAAGATAAAGGATCTCCCTAAATTCCTTCAAGGATTTTTGGGTTCTGCATGTTTTGTTATTTTAATACTTCTGAGATGTTTTCTTTCTTTGTTATGAACTAAACTCCTCAAATACTTAAGGGGGATGAAACCTAAGACAGATCTTGTTATTATTTATTCTTGAATCATATGATAAATATTTGAATTGTTCTTAATTATGTGTTCTTCATTCTTGACTTAATAATCCAAGGTATTACTTCAAAAACTTGATGTGCTTAGGCAGAGGAGCAAAAGTCCCTATTTTAAGAGCAGATCTACCATAATTAAGTGGAGTTGCATGCAACCCTAGACATAGGGTGACATAAATCTATCGGATTAGGGTCAAACCTAATAGGGGAACCATAGATCGAATTAATGCAACCTAGGGTGTTAATTAATAAAAAAACTTTAGTTAACAACCTAGGCCTAGTTGCTCTTCGCCTCGAAGGAGGGTTTAGCATAAATTAGGGATCTCTACGGATCAAGTCAAGTGAATAAATCGTCCAGTTCAAGAAGTCAATAACAAGTGAAGTCTAGGTGGATTCTCCCTTAAGTATTGCTCATATCAATCAGCTTTTCCCTAAAGTTTTCCTCAATTTACTTTTTTTGCATTTTAGTTAGTTTTAGAATTAGTTCCAATCTATCCTCTTTTATTTTTAGACTAGATAATAGAAAGGAAGTAAGTATTAGTACTTTTGGTTCCCTTGGGTATGATAACTTGGTCTTGCCACTAAGCTATACTACTGTTCGATAGGTGCGCTTACCTTTAATATCGTGATATTAGTTAGTTTTTGGTGTGATCAGTTTTATAAATTTTATTACTTAATATCGCGAGTCGTTATCAAGTTTTTAGCGCCGTTGCTGGGGAACTGAAATATTAAGAAAACTCGATTTCTATTATTTTAGCTATTATTTATTTATTTATTTATTTTTAGTTTTTATTTATTTATTTTTATTTTTTAAAATTTTTGAATTTTCTTTGCTTTTTCTTTTTAGGTTTTTTTAGTTTATAACTAGAAACAACCCAACAGGACCACTGCTTTTTGACGAAGATCTAGAAGTGACAGTTCGCAGAAATTGCAGAGAAATTAGACGCAGTTTACATTATCCAGAACAAGAACCTGAGCAAGAGCCAGAACCTACAGAAGAGATGAACGCGAATCAAAACGTTCCACCACCTCCAGCACTACCAGTAGAACCAGTAAACCAGGATGAAGCTCCTCGCACTATGTATGATTGTGCTAAACCTATTTTGATTGGTACCCAAACTAGCATTATTCGACCTGCTATTGCTGCTAATAACTTTGAATTAAAGCCTAACACTATTCAGATGATACAGCAATTTGTGCAGTTTGATGGTTTGTAGGATGAAGATCCCAATTCGCATCTAGCAAATTTCTTGCAATTTTGTGATACCTTTAAAATAAATGGCGTTTCTGACGATGCCATTCGCTTAAGGCTATTTCCATTCTCTCTGAGAAATAAAGCCAAACAGTGGTTAAATTCTTTACCACGAGGCTCAATCACCACATGGGAGCAGATAACCGAAAAATTTTTACTTAAATATTTTCCTCCAGCTAAAACAGCTAAATTACAAAACGATATTTCTTCTTTTGTGCAGATGGATTTAGAAACACTTTATGATGCCTAGGAGAGATACAAAGATCTTTTACGAAGGTGCCCTCATCATAGTCTACCTTTGTGGCTACAAGTTCAAACCTTCCACAACGGTTTGAACCCATCAACCAGACAAATGATCGATGCAGCCGCAGGAAGAACAATCAACAACAAAACACCTGAAGCAGCTTATGAATTTATCGAAGAGATGTCACTGAATAACTATTAGTGGCAAGTCATGAGGACAAAGCCGACGAAAGCTACAGGAGTTTTTAACATTGATGTTGTTACTATGCTTACAAACCAAATAGAACTTCTAAATAAAAAGTTTGATAATTTTGTTAGTTTTACGCAGGCATAACCAGTGATGCAATGCGACGCGACTCAAGGAAACACGTTCAATCTAGATTTCGCATCCTATGGACATAACATGGAAACTGAACAAGCCAACTATATGGGTAACAATTCTAGATCTCAAAATAACCCTTATAGTAATACTTACAATACAGGTTGGAGAAATCACCCAAATTTTTCATAGGGAGAACAAGGAAATCAAAGACAACAGCCTCTTCTAGGATTTCAGCAGCCACCACCGCAATAAGAGAAGAAGCCGAATCTTGAAGAGATGTTTACCAAATTTATGGTCGCTTTAGAAACTCATTTTCAAAACACTGACACAGCACTAAAGAATCAACAAGCATCAATTCAAGGGCTTGAAAACCAAATCAGTCAACTTGCAAAATTGATTTCAGAAAGACCACAAGGTGGATTACCAAGTAACACTAAGCTAAATCCCAAAGAACATGTCAAAGCGATTACATTAAGAGATGGAAAGGTCCTAGCCGAGCCAGAAAAGAAGACTATTCCAGAACCTTCAGAAGAAAGGGCAGAGGAACCCAAGGAAAACACTCTGTCAGCACTCAAAGAATACAAACCGCCCGTCCCATATCCGGTAAGATTAAAGAAAGACCGTAAAGACGCTCAATTCGGTAAGTTTCTCGAACTTTTTAAATAATTACACATTAACTTACCTTTTTTTGAAGCAATTTTACAGATGCCGAAGTATCGAAGTTCCTTAAAGAACTCCTGACAAATAAAAGAAAGTTGGAAGAATTAGCCACAGTGGAACTTAACGAGGAATGCTCAGCTATTCTCCAAAATAAACTGCCGGCAAAACTGAAAAATCCAGGGAGTTTTACTATTCCTTGTTTGATTGGTAGTTTACTTATTAATAAAGTATTAGCTGATTTAGGTGCTAGCATTAATCTCATGCCTTACAAAATGTTCAAGCAACTAGGTTTAGGGGAACCTAAGCCCACTAGAATGAGTATTCAATTAGCGAATAGATGATAACGGCTCGCGATATTAAGTAATAAAATTTATAAAACTGATCATACCTAAACTAACTAATATCACGACCTTAAAGGCAAGCGCACCTGTTGAACAATAGTATAGTTTAGTGGCAAGACTGAGTTATCTACCCAAGGGAACCTAAAGTACTAGTACTTACTTCCTTTCTATTATCTAGCCTAAAAATAAATAGAGTTGATTTAAACTAATTCTAAAACTAACTAAAAGTGCACAAAAAGTAAATTGAGGAAAAACTTTCGGGAAAACTGATTGATATGAGCAATACTCAAGGGAGAATCCACCTAGACTTCACTTGTTATTGATTTCTTGAACTATATAATTGATTACTTGCCTTGATCCATAGAGATCCCTAACTTATGCTAAACCCTCTATCGAGGCATAGAGCAAATAGGCCTAAGTTGTTAATTAAAGTTCCTTTATTAATTAACTCCTTAGGTTGCATTAATTTGATCTATAGATCCCCATATTAGATTTGACCCTAATCCGGTAGATTTATGTCGCCCTATGTCTAGGGTTGCATGCAACTCTGCTTAATTATGGTAGATCTACTCTTATCACAGGGACTTTTGCTCCTCTGCTCTAAGCACATCAATTTCTTGAAGTAATACCTAGGATTATTAAATCAAGAATGAAGAACACATAATTAAGAACAATTCAAACAATTATCATATAACTCAATAAATAATAACAAGATCTGTCTTAGGTTTCATCCCCCTCAAGTATTTGAGAGGTTTAGTTCATAATAAAGAAAAGAAACATCTCAGAAGATAATAAATAGCAAAACATAAAGAAGCCAAAAACCCCTAAAGGAATTTAGGGAGATCTTCAGTCTTGATGTAGAACTCTAGCTTCTGGTATGAATCAATCGGCTTTCCTTGGAGTAATTCCTTGCTTTCACTCCTCGTGTTGGCAAAAAGATAGCGCTCCTATTGGGAGAAAAAGAGTACACCCTTAGAGTTGCCTCCTAGGGTCTTTATATAGAGCTTTGGGGAGCCTTTCTTAGCCTCTAAGCATCTAAATCCGAGTGAAATTCTTCTTCCTCACGACTAGAACACGCCCGTGTGCCACGTCCGTGTAATTTCGATAAGAGGCCGTATTCTGGAATACTTGGGTGGCACGGCCGTGTGGCCAGGTCGTGCTTGTCGGGGGCTGGGCCGTGTGATCTTTGTGTGGCACGGCCATGTGCCACGATCGTGTGATAACTTCTTAGGCCGTGCGTTTGCACATTTTGGCCTATTTTCTCCAGTTTTTAGTCCATTTTCCGTTCTTTTCTCTTCCATATGCTCTCCTGAGTATAAGATATGAAATAGAAAGATTAAGAGCACCAATTCTCACTAAATTAATAATAATTCATCTTAAGAGCACCAATTCTCACTAAATTAATAATAATTCATCTGAAATATAGGCTAAACATGAGGTAAAAATATGTATAAATTAGCGCTTATCAAATACCCCCACACTTAAGCCTTTGCTTGTCCTCAAGCAAAATCTCAATCCCTAATTAAGAATCATTCTTCTCCTCTTCACAATTCTTATCAATAATGTTTCAAATTAATCCACAGGTAAGCATACAATGAAAATTCAATCAAAAGAACATTAAAGACTCAATTACTTTAAGTTGAGAATTTTATCATTGAAACATAAGTTTTCTTCTTTCTCTTAAGTAGTTATCTTTCCATCTTAATTAACAGAAGTTGACATCCTCACTAAGGATTCACTCTATCCACTCGAAGTGTTTAGGGTCAAAAATTAAGTACTCTCTAGTCAGCCTGAGAAGTTATTACCATAGGCTTGCTCGAAAATCAAGTCCCCACCACTGTAGATTGATATGATACATTAATCAAAAGGTCTTTTAAAGGTTGTAATAGGGCTTGGTTAGGGGTGTTGTCACAAGCTGCAAAAGAGGGTTAGAATCGAGACTGAACTTGAAAAATTATCTAGCTAGAAAAATCTCTATCACTAGAACATATTTCCCAAGCTAATCCTTAGCATAATATCAATTCTGCCTTGGTAGCCTTAGAAATATGCAAAAACTATTTGAACAATATTACAACTGAATTAATACTTCTCTCTTTTTTTTAAGAACAATTCAAGTACAATAATCTGGGAAATTACAATTTTACAATTTGGAAAATAGAATAAAGCTAAATAATAATTCAACTCAAATCTCGACAAAAATAGGGGTCAAAATAATTGAATGAAATTAAAAAAAATGGGTTATTGGTTAATAATTAGAGGGTGAGTTAAGGAAAAGGTTTGTTTGGCTCAATGGGGTTTACTAGGGGTTAATTTATGGAGGTAGGCTTTTGTGGAGTAAGTGGGTTAAATCCTAGGTGCCTTTATCATTTCGGTATATCAAATCAATGATGTGGTCTCGACACGTATAGTCAAAGTAAGTTCTAGAATAACAAATCAGTGTTGACTCACTCAAAGCAATAATAAAAGTGAGCACGAAAGAATGTATGCTCAAAAGGCTCAAAAATCTCACCAAAATTATGGCTTTTGATGTCACTTCTGCGAATTTCAAATCTCAAGATAATACTTAGAATTAGGGAAGAGAGCTTATGAAAAAAAAATTGAGGTTCTCAAAAATTTCAACTTATCATGCTTGATTCCCTAATGTTTTAAAGTTTGAATATTCAAAGTACAATCACCTATTTCTTAATTCTCACATATCAATAAAAATCATAAATCAATCAGAATTAATTCCTAATAGGAGACTGAAGATGATGCTACTGAGAACAGTGCAATCAATTAGAAAAATTTCAGGGATTTCAAAAAGAATGTAATGACTTGAAAGTAAGTTTTTCCCCCCACACTTAAGATGTACATTGCCCTCAATGTACAAAGATAACATTAGTATCAATATAAGCATTAAATCATAAGGTAGGGAAGGGTATGAAACTCCCTAAATTTTGGATAAATATGTGAGATAGAGATTGGGATTGGAAGAGCCAGCTGTTGTGGCATGGTGTTCCCATGTTCGTAGAGATTGGAGCTGGAGAGCTCCTTTGGAACTGCAAATAGATTTATTAGTCATGGGGAATTTGGATCAATAGAAATTACTTGTTAGGGGTTGGCCGTTATGAAAAATAAATAAAACAAAAACAAAATATTAAAAATACTAATATGCAAAAAATGAGAAAGATGAAATGAAAGAAAATATAAATAAACTGAAAAAGAAAAACAAAGTTAGTAGAAAATATAAAAATAAAGATTAGTGTTCAAATCTAAGTGAAGATAAAAATAATAATAAAAGGAAAATAAACATAAGAGGATCTAGTCCTCGGATGGATCACGCAGTGGCGGGGTGATGCTCAAGTGCTGACATATCAGCGCCAAAGTGGCGTCGATATAATCGAGGCACCGGAAGTATTATCGCTCAAATCGGTCTAGGCACTCGTGTATGTCAGCATGTGGGGCTACTACCTGGGTGGGTCGTCTGGGGCGTGGTGGCTCGGCGGGCTCATCCTCCTCCGGTGGTGGTGGTGGGACATCATCAGCAATGTCCTCTAGGTCTTCGCCTTCTTGGACAAGGTGAAAGTGGAAGTGTCCGCCACCTAGTCGTCGCTCTATCATCCTCATGTGTAACATGCTCTGGATGCCCTGCGAGGACATCTGGCCGAGGAAAGTATAGGAGGATGTTTGGGCCGTAGTGTTGAATAGGTTGAAATAGCGGCCTAGCCTCGTGATGTAAGGGCCCATGGATATGACGCCTTTCCAGTGCCGTTCAGTCTGGTGCTGCATGGCAAGCACGATGAAGTAGGCAAGGTCGATAGCGTGGCAATTAGCCATGCACCAGAGGAAGTAGACATCGTGAGTATTGACGACGCCTGTACTCTCTTGCCTACCTGTCAGAGTGTGAGCGAGGAGAGCATGAATGTACCTCAAAGAATAAGCGAGGGCGGTCGCCTTACTGATGCTGGGGTTATAAACTTGCTGCCCCAGAGCAATCTCGTACCAACAGTCGACGGGCCGGATATGGATACGACGGGAAAGGGTGGGGAAGTCATCCTCTGCCATGAATTGCTCGGTATAAAGACCGAGGGCTGTGCCAAACTCTGGTACACTCATCTATCGCACGAGACCTCCTAAACAGAATTGGATCGTGCCTAGATCGTCGAATCTATTCATTACGGTCTGGAGGTGGAAGGTGGAGCAGAACTCGAGGGTGAGTTCTAAGTAAGTGGGCTCCATAATCCGGAAAAACTGGTCCCATGGGTTGGTAGTCAACAGGGCTCGGACGTCGTCTACCAACTTATTTGCTCGAGGGCCTCTCAATCGATGCATCGGCCCATAGAAATAGTGCGAGCCCAGAGTAACTAATAGCGTTCCTCCTGGGAGTCCTGCGAAAATGTGAGGAATGTGTGGCGCGCCTCAGAGGTGGGCCTCGATGATGAACTTCCTGGTCCCTTCCATTTTTTAGAGACAGGGACAGCAGCCTTCTTAGCCCGCGATGATGACATGGTATCTAAAATAAAATAACAAAAGCATTAGTCCTAAATATTGAAATTAAACTAGATAGATAATAAGTAAAATATAGATTAAAATGACAGTGTTCTAAAAAAATAAAAATGAGGATTAACCTAAATAGTAGAATCTAATCATATTAACTTGTAACAAAATGAAGAACTATTGGTATGTATATATACTAAAAATATGACAAAATGGCATGCAAATATGAGTTTAAATGGCAAAGAAAATAAAATCTAAATGGCAAGCAAAAATGAAATTAAGTGGCATGTAATCCTAATATATTCTATACTATTCTAGATTATTCATCCTATTTTTCCTAATTCCATGCTTGAATTATCATAAAGAATAAAGCAAAATTAAAAATATAAATAATGAAAATGAGATATAAACAAATAAATGACAAAAATTGAGAGAATAGAACCAAAATTGAGGGTGCATGGTCGTGGGTGGAGTTTACACGGGCGTGGGTTGGCTGAATTCGAGTATGGTGGTGTTTTGAGGGCTGTGGCGGCATTAGTGGTGGTTTGGGAAGGAGTTTGGATGAGAGAATTTAGGTTTTGAATGAAAGGGAAGGTTAATAGTGGCTCCTTATTTATTGTGTTTGGGTCACACAGGTATGTCACACGCCTGTGTGAGTCGTGTTTTGCACGTGTCTTTCGAAAATCTGTGGTTATGGCGCGCATGGTTTCGATGAGCATGCCCGTGTACTTGATTCGTACGGCCGTGAGAGATCAGGTCTTCATTACTCACACGGTCGTGTGTGATCGTGTTCGTATTTTACACGGTCGTGTGATAGGTTCCACGGCCGTGTAAAATTTGAAAGTGTCTTTCACAGTCTGGGAACATAGGCGTGTGGCGTTGCGTGAGCCCGTGTGGATGTTACGGGTTGCCACAGCCATATCGCACGGCCGTGGGGTGTTGATGGCAGCCCGTGTTGAAGTCGAAAGGTCACCACGGCCATATCGTACGGCCGTGGGGCTTTATCGGTAGCCCGTGTTTTGGAAAAATTTTTGCTTTGTTTATACACGGCCTTGGTACACAACCGTGTCTCTACTTGCAGGGTGCACATAGCCTGGGACACGCCCGTGGGCATGGTCGTGGGGTCCTAGATCTCTGCATTAAAAAGGGTTAGAGTAATGCATGAAAAATACTAAAAACAAAATAGATGAAAATTTACTAAGTTAGTGCTCGGGTTACCTGCCGAGAAGCACTTATTTAGAGTCTAAACTCGACTTTGCCTGGATGTGTCATGACAGAATTTCGTGGAGCTGAAGCCCCTCCTTGTTTTCTATAAAATTCTCACCTCTATAATGTTTAAGCCTATGGTCGTTTACCTTGAATGTACCATGGTTAGGGTGAGTTACCTCAATGGTGCCGTATGGAAAGACATTTTGGACAGTGAATGGACCTGACCACCTTGACTTGAGTTTTTCAGGGAATAGTCTCAGCCTCGAGTTGTAGAGTAAGATAAGATCACTTGATTTAAACTGCTTAGGTTGTTTCAGTTGTTTATCATGACGTTGCTTCATGGCTTCCTTGTATAGTTATGAGCTTTCGTAGGCATTGCAACGCCATTCGTCTAGTTCATTTAACTGCATTAGTCTTTTCTCACCTACAAGCTTGAAATCAAGGTTTAAAAATTTAATAGCCCAGAATGTCTTGTGTTCAAGTTCCATAGATGATTTTATAGGGAGATGTACCTATGGGTGTTTTGAAAGCAGTTCTATAGGCCCATAATGCATCGTCTATTTTTCTTGACCAATCTTTTCTATTTGTTTCTATTGTTTTCTTTAGGATACGTTTTAATTCCCTATTTGTTACTTCGACTTGACACTGGTTTGTGGGTGATAGGAGGTAGCTGTCCTATGGTGTACTCCATACCTTTTTAAAACTTTTTCAAACTCGGCATTGCAAAAATGAGTACCCCTATCACTAATAATTATCCTAGGTGTTCCAAATCGAGAGAAAAGTTTCTTTAAAAATCGTACTACCATTCTAGCATCATTAGTAGGCAAGGCTTGGGCTTCCACCCATTTCAACATGTAATCTAATGCTACTAATATATACTTATTCTGAAATGAAGTAGGGAATGGACCCATGAAATCAATACCCCATACATCAAATATTTCACATGAAAGTATATAGTTCTGAGGTATTTCATTATGTCGAGAGATGTTACCTGTTTGTTGACATTTATCACAAGAGATCACATACCTGTTGGCATCTCTGAAAAGTGTAGGCCTATAAAAGCCTGATTCGAGTACCTTATGAGCAGTTCTAGCTCCACTGTGATGTCCTCCTGTGGGTCCTGAATGGCAGTGATTTAGAATCTGGTATGCTTCTGTTTCAGTAACGCATCACCGAATAACCTAGTCTGCACAAATTCGAAAAAGAAAAGGATCCTCCCAAAAGTAGTTTTTCACATTAGCGAAGAATCGCTTCTTCTGTTGATGTGTCAACCCTTTTGGGGTTATGTTAGCTGCTAAATAATTTGCAAAATCGGCTAACCAAGGCACTATTGTATCTGCTAAGGATAGGAGTTGTTCTTCAGGGAACAAGTCGTTTATCTTATCGAGATATGTTGGCTGCATATTTTCTAATCTTGAAAGGTGATCTGCAAAATTTTCAGCTCCCTTCTTGTCCTTTATCTCTAAATCGAATTCCTGTTGCAATAGAATCCATCTTATTAGTCGAGGTTTTGCATCGGTTTTGGCTAAAAGATAGCGAAGAGCAGAATGGTCAGTATATACAATGACTTTTGACAAAATCAGATAAGATCTAAATATATCAAATGCAAAAATAACAGCTAGCAACTCTTTTTTTGTGGTAGTATAATTTGCTTGGGTAGCTGGTAGAATTCTACTAGCATAGTAGATCAGTTGAAAGTGCTTATCTCTTCGCTGTCCCAAAACTGCACCTACTGCAAAATCACTTGCATTGCACATTAGCTCAAAAGGTAAGTTCCAATCAGGTGAAATCATGATTGATGCATTGGTTAATTTTTCCTTAAGAGTATTGAAGGATTCTAAGCATTCTTGGTCAAAATTGAAAGGCGCGTCTTTTTCTAGCAACTTTGTTCAAGGCCTAGCTATTTTAGAAAAGTCTTTAATGAATCGGCGATAAAAACCAGCATGTCCTAAAAAACTTCGTATAGCCTTAATTGAGTTAGGGAGAGGTAATTTTTCAATAGTTTCAATTTTTGCGTTATCTACCTCTATCCATTTACTATAAATTTTATGTCCTAAAACAATACCCTCTTGAACCATAAAGTGGCATTTTTCCTAGTTTAGTACTAAATTTATCTCTTCACATCTTATCAAAACACGTTATAGATTATTAAGACAAAGTTGGAAAGAATTACCGAAAACTGAGAAATCATCCATAAATACCTCCATGATGTCTTCCACGAATTCATCGAAGATAGCTAACATGCATCGTTGAAAAGTAGCAGGAGCGTTACATAAACCAAAAGGCATTCTGCGATAAGCAAACGTACCGTATAGACATGTGAATGTCGTTCTGTCCTGATCTTCTGGAGCTATCGGGATCTAGAAGTAACCAGAGAGGCCATCTAGAAAACAATAATACATATAACCTGACAATCTTTCCAACATCTGATCAATAAAAGGCAATGGAAAATCATCTTTCCGAGTGGCGTCATTCAGCTTCCTGTAATCAATGCAAACTCTCTATCCTGTGACTGTTCTTGTAGGTATTAACTCTTCCTTGTCATTAGACATCACGGTCAATCCACCTTTCTTAGGAACAACCTGCACAGGGCTTACCCAAGAACTGTCAGAAATAGGATAAATAATACCTGCATCTAGAAGTTTAATTACCTCGGCTTTTACAACTTCCTTCATGTTGGGATTCAATCGTCTCTGGGCTTGCACTGATGGTTTGAATTTGTCCTCCATTAAAATTTTGTGGGTGCAGAAAGAAGGATTAATTCCCTTGATATCTGAAAAGAAGGATTAATTCCCTTGATATCTGAAATTTTCCAAGCTATAGCACGTCTGTGTTCTCTTAACACATAGAGTAATTCCAAATGATCTGGTAGTTGTTTTAACAACTATGATCTGAGCATCGTAGAAAAAGAGGAATTACTTCATGTGTTACGAGAACACAGACATGCTATAGCTTGGAAAATTTCAGATATCAAGGGAATAAATCCTTCTTTCTGCACCCACAAAATTTTAATGGAGGAAGAATTCAAACCATCAGTACAAGCCCAGAGACGATTGAATCCCAACATGAAGGAAGTTGTAAAGGCCGAGGTAATTAAACTTCTAGATGCAGGTATTATTTATCCTATTTCTGACAGTTCTTGGGTAAGCCCTGTGCAGGTTGTTCCTAAGAAAGGTGGATTGACCGTGATGTCTAATGACAAGGAAGAGTTAATACCTACAAGAACAGTCACAGGATGGAGAGTTTGCATTGATTACAGGAAGCTGAATGACGCCACTCAGAAAGATCATTTTCCTTTACCATTTATTGATCAGATGTTGGAAAGATTGTCAGGTCACATGTATTATTGTTTCCTAGACGGCCTCTCTGGTTACTTCCAGATCCCGATAGCTCCAGAAGATCAGGAGAAAACGACATTCACATGTCCTTACGGTACGTTTGCTTATCGCAGAATGCCTTTTGGTATATGTAATGCTCCTGCTACTTTTCAGCGATGCATGCTAGCTATCTTCAATGAATTCGTGGAAGACATCATGGAGGTATTTATGGATGATTTCTCAGTTTTCGGTAATTCTTTCCAACTTTGTCTTAACAATCTAAAACGTGTTTTGATAAGATGTGAAGAGACAAATTTAGGGCTAAACTGGAAAAAATGCCACTTTATGGTTCAAGAGGGTATTGTTTTAGGACATAAAATTTCTAGTAAAGGGATAGAGGTAGATAAAGCAAAAATTGAAACCATTGAAAAATTACCTCCCCCTAACTCAGTTAAGGCTATACGAAGCTTTTTAGGACATGTCGATTTTTATCGCAGATTCATTAAAGATTTTTTTAAAATAGCTAAGCCTTTAACAAAGTTGCTAGAAAAAGACGTGCTTTTCAACTTTGACCAAGAATGTTTAGACTCTTTTAACACTCTTAAAGAAAAGTTAGTTAATGCCCCGATTTTGATTTCACCTTATTGGAATCTACCTTTTGAACTAATGTACGATGCAAGTGATTTTGCAGTAGGTGCAGTTTTGGGACAATGAAGAGACAAGCACTTTCAACTGATCTATTATGCTAGCAGGAGGACTCGTGTGACACCTTAGCATGCCAGAGTTTGGCACAGCACTTGGGCTCTACATAGAGCAATTTATGATGGACAAGGACTTCCCCACCCTTTCTCGTCGCATCCACATTCGGCCCATCGACTGCTGGAATGAGATCGCCCTAGGACGTCAAACCTATAACCCCAGCGTCAGCAACGCAACTGCCCTCGTGCCATCTCTGAGGTACATTCTTGCTCTTCTTGCTCACACTTTGACAGGTAGACGAAAGAGCACCGGCGTCATCAACACTCACGACATCTACTTCTTGTGGTGCATGGTAAACGGACATGTCATTGACCTCGCATACTTCATCACACACGCCATGCAGTACCAGACGGAGAGGCATCGCAGAGGCGTTCTATCCATGGGGCCCTACATCACACGCTTGGCCCGGTATTTTGGGCTCCTCAACACTTCAGCCTAGACATCCTCCTACACCCTGATTGGTCAGATGTCTCCCTAAGGTATCGCGACGATGTTACACATGAGGATGATAGAGCGAAGGCCTGGAGGTACCCCCCTTCAGTTCCGACTTGTCCAAGAGGGAGAGGACCCAGAGGACATTGCTGATGATGTCCCGCCACCACCACAGGAGAAGGATGAGCCAGTTGAGCCACCACGCCCTAGACGACCCACCCAGACGGCAGCCACACATGCTGACATATCCCAGCGCTTAGATCATTTTTCGCAGTAGTGCTTCCAGCGCCTCGATTATATCGATGCCACCTTAGCGCAGATATGCCAGCACCTGAGCATCACACCACTGCCGCGCGATCCATCAGAGGATTAGATTTCTCTAGTCCTCTTAACTTTATTTTTTATTGTTTATCTTATTTTTATTTTATTTTACTTTATTCTAACTTTTAAACACTGATCTTTATTTTCACCTTTTCTTTTAACTTTCTTTTCCTTTTCCTTTTTAAATTTTCTCATTTTACCTTTTACATTATTTATTTTTAGTATTTTGTTTTCTTTATTTTATTTTATTTCTTTTCCTAACGGCCAACCCCTCTCTTGATCCAAATTCCCCATGACTAATAAATACTTTCACAGTTTCAAAGGAGCTTTACAGCTCAAATATCTACGAAAAAGGGAACACCTTGCCACAACTGCCAACTCTTCCTACCTCTGCCTCACTAATCCATTGAAAGCAGGGAATTTCATACCTCCCCCTATCTTATGATCTTATACTTTTATTGCTCCTAATGTTATCTTTGTACATTGAGGGCAATGTACATCTTAAGTGTAGGGGGAAACTTACTTTAAATCTTTATATTATCTTTGAAATCCCTAAACTTTTCTAACAGTTTGTATTGTTCTCAATAGCATCATCTTCAGTCTCCTATTTAGGAATTGATTCTGATTGATTTATGATTTTTATTGATATGTTAAGAACGAAGACATAGGTACTTGTACTTTGATTATTCAAACTTTAAAACATTAGGGAATCAATCATGATAAGTTGAAATTTTTGAGAACCCCAATTTTTGCATAGGTTATTATTCTGAATTCTAAGTATTATCTTGAGATTTGAAATTCGCAGGAGTGACATCAAAAGCCATAATTCTGGTGAGATTTTTGAGCCTTTTGAGTATACATTCTTTTGTGCTCACTTTTATTATTGCTTTGAGTGAGTCAATTCTAAATCGTTATTCTAGAACTTGCTTTGATTATACATGTCAAGACGACATCATTGATTTGATATACTGAAATGATAAAGGCACCTAGGATTTAACTTACTTACTCCATAGAAGCCTACCTCCATAAAATTAACCCCTAGTGAACCCCATTGAACCTAACAACATATTCTTTGACTTACCTCCTAATATTAACCTATAACCCATTTTTGTTGAATTCCATTTAATTACTTTGATCCCTATTTTTATCGAGATTTGAGTTGAACTTATTATCTAGCTTTATTCTCTTCTCCATATTGTAAAGTTGTAAAATTTCAATTTATTGTATTACTTGAATTGTTCTTAAAAAAAATGTATGTTCAGTTGTAATCTGTAAGAGTTTAGTTGGTTTTTGCATATTTCTATTTTAAGGCTACCAAGGCGGAAATGATGTTATCATAAGAATTAGCCCGAAGAATATGTTCCAGTGATAAAGACTTTTCTAGCTAGAAAATTTTTCAGTTCAATCTCGATTCTAACCCTCTTTTGCAGCCTGTGACAACACCCCTAACCAAGCCCCATTACAACCATTGAAAGACCTTTTGATCGATGTATCATATCAATCTATAGTGGTAGAGATGTGATTTTCTTGCAAGCCTATGGTAATAACTTTTCAGATTGACTAGAGAGTACTTAATTTTTGAACCCTAAACATTTCGAGTGGATAGAGTGAATCTTTAGTGAGAATGTCAACTTCTGTTAATTAAGATTAAGAGATAATTACCTAGGAGAAGGGAGAAAACTTATGTTTCAATAATAAAATTCTCAGCTTAAAGTGATTGAATCTTTAATGTTCTTCTGATTGAATTATCATTGTATGAATACCTATGAATTAGTTTGAAACATTATTGATAAAGATTGTAAGTTGAAAAGAATGATTCTTTATTAGGGATTGAGATTTTGCTTGAGGACAAGCAAAGGCTTAAATGTGGGGGTATTTGATAAATGATAAATTATACATATTTTTACCTCATGTTTAGCCTTTATTTTGGATGAATTATTATCAAATTAGTGAGAATTGGTGCTCTTAATCTTTCTTTTTCATATCTTATACTCAGGAGAGCATAAGGAAGAGAAAAGAATGGAAAATGGATCGAAAACAGAAAAAATGGGCCAAAATGTGTAATCAACACAGCCCAAGAAGTCACCACACGGCTGTGGCACATGGCCGTGCCACACAAAGACCACACGGTCCAGCCCTGACAAGCAGGGCCAGGCCACACGGCCGTGCCCCAATCGATAGAATCTTACACGGCCTCTTGTCGAAGTACATGAGCGTGGCACACGGGCGTGTTCTAGTCGTGAGGAAGAGGAATTTCACTCGGATTTGGATACTTAGGGGCTAAGAAGCCATTCTAAACTCTATATAAAGACCCCAATAGGCAACTCTAAAGATATACTCTCTTCTCTCAAGAAAGAGTGCCATAATTCTACCAACACAAGGAGTGAAAGCAAGGGATTACTCCAAGGGAAGCCGATTGATTCATCCCAGAAGCCAGAATTCTACATCAAGACAAATGATCTCCCTAAATTCCTTCAAGGGTTTTTGGGTTCTTTCTGTTTTGTTATTTTAATACTTCTGAGATGTTTTCTTTCTTTATTATGAACTAAACTCCTCAAATACTTGAAGGGGATGAAACCTAAGACAGATCTTATTATTATTTATTCTTGAATTATATGATAAAAACTTGAATTTTTCTTAATTATGTGTTCTTCATTCTTGACTTAATAATCCTAGGTATTACTTCAAAAACTTGATGTGCTTAGGCAAAGGAGCAAAAGCCCCTGTTTTAATAGCAGATCTACCATAATTAAGCGGAGTTACATGTAAACCTAGACATAGGGTGACATAAATCTGCTGGATTAGGGTCAAACCTAATAGGGGGAACCATATATCGAATTAATGCAACCTAGGGTGTTAATTAATAAAGAAACTTTAGTTAACAACCTAGGCCTAGTTGCTCTTCGCCTTGAAGGAGGGTTTAGCATAAATTAGGGATCTCTACGGATCAAGTCAAGTGAATAAATCATCTAGTTCAAAAAGTCAATAACAAGTGAAGTCTAGGTGGATTCTCCCTTAAGTATTGCTCATATCAATCAGCTTTTCCCTAAAGTTTTCCCCAATTTACTTTTTGTGCATTTTAGTTAGTTTTAGAATTTGTTCCAATCTATCCTCTTTTATTTTTAGGCTAGATAATAGAAAGGAAGTAAGTATTAGTACTTTTGGTTCCCTTGGGTACGATAACTCGGTCTTGCCACTAAGCTATACTACTGTTCGATAGGTGCGCTTGCCTTTAATATCGTGATATTAGTTAGTTTTGGTGTGATCAGTTTTATAAATTTTATTACTTAATATCGCGAGTCGTTATCATAAACCCAGTAGCTCTTCAGGAAATACGTCTAGAAAATCTTTTACCGTTCTGATATCTTTAACCGTAGAGTCCCCAGAATCAGAAACACTTACGTAGGCCAAGAATGCCTCACATCCCTTACGAACCAACTTCTCCACCACTAGTGTAGAAATTACACTCCAAAAATAATTTCGACGTTCCCCAATTAAGACTACCTCATTATCCTCCTCAATCCTCAATACGGCCCTATTAGTCGTACAGTCTAAGCTAGCATCCCTAGAATTAAGTCAAACTCCCCAAATAAAAGCTCCATTAGATCAGCCAGAAAGATTGCCTCTTGAACCTCTAAAGGGACGTCTCTAAACAACTTGTTAACCCTTATGGATTGCCCCAACGGACTCAGTATAGTAACCTCACTCGTAGTACTCTCAATTGAAATCCCCAAGTTCTCAAACATAGTACAGGTTACATAGGAGTGAGTGGATCCTACATCTATCAATGCAATATAAGGTACATCATGAATAAGGAACATACCCGTGATGACGTCTGGAGCATCTCCATTCTCTCAGCGGCGTGCTGCATATACTAGAGCCGACTGCCTCACCTCAGTCTTTCCAGCACCTCTGCTCGGTGCTCTCTGCCTAGTGCTCTCTGCCCACAGCCCATACCATTACCACCCCTAGCCTGACCACGGCGTCTCGATGGCTGCTGTGCTATCCTCTGTGGTTGTACATTACCAATACCCTGAGCTTGCATCTGATCAGCCCTCAGCGGACACTCCCTAATACGATGATCCAATGATCCACACCTCAAACACGCCCCAGTCCTCCTCCAACACTCGCCCTGATGGTGTCTACTATAATCCTCACAAGATAACATCCTAGCAGGAGCAGCAGGGGGCCCAGTTCTAACTGGCCCATCAGCTTTGGCCTTTTTCTTAGGTCTCTGTATAGAACTCGAGGGCTCTGAATCCCTCTTGTTCCTACGTCTCTCTCTGTCACGGTTTTGGCACTTAGCTCACTTAACCTCCTCGGTGATCTTCGCTTTCTCAACCAGTGCAGAAAAATCACGCTCCCTGTACAGAGCTATCAGAACCCCCATATTATCCCTGAGGCCATCCTCAAAGGGAACACATCACTCATGCTCCGATGCCACTATACTTCTCGCATAGCGGCTCAGTTTCAAAAACTTGGTCTCATACTTAACCATTGATCAATCTCCCTATGTCAGATTCAAAAACTCCCTCCTACGGGCATCCACATAACTGGCCCCTACATATTTCCCTTGGAATGCGGTCTTAAATAAATCCCAGGTCAAACATTCAGGCTGAGTGCAAGCCAACACTAATAAGCCTCATCCCTCAATAGTGAGACTGCACCCTTTAATTTATGTTCTGGGGTGCAACCTAAGTCATCTATGATCCTATCCGTGGCCTCAATCCAATACTTAGCCATATTGGGGGAGACTTTAGTGACACCCCTGAAAAGCTCAACTCCATTGGACTGGAATTGTTCTGTAACCGACCTTTGGCCCATAGATCTAGTATTGGGCCCAGCGACACTCTCTAAAATCTTGAGCATAGCCTAGGGCAGTGCGTCGTCCCCAGCCATGCGATCTTGAGATCCAGTCTCAGCAACAGGCAATACTGGCTTCTCACTCGTGTCCAAATTCGGTATGTTACCAAATGACAAGGACTCAGCTCGAGCCCCTCTACAGCTTCTACCTCGGCTTCTAATACCCCGTCCGCGGATACCTCGTGTGCTCATATCTAATCGAATTTATTTGTATTAAAAGTTTTATGTATTAATCACAGTTCAATGTTTATTAACAGATGTTTTATGTAATAGTTTCATTAATTCATAGTTTATTCTCATGTATCGCAGTCTCTAACAATTTACTATAGTTTCAGTTGGACTATGGTTTTTAGTATATACTAGCTAAAGTATTTTTACAGTATACTACCTATAGTAGTTTCAGAATATCATAACGTTTTCAATTTGAGCATATATCAATTTCAGAATACTTACAAGATCGGTGCTAGAGACTCAGTGTACCACACACTCAGTAAAAACATTGCAATTATTAAAAAGAATCAGCTTTTTAAAAATCAAGTTTTAAAACCCATAATCTACAGTCGAGTTTTGCAGCCTAGCTTTGATACCACTAAATGTAACACCCCAAACTCGGCCTAAACGTTATGGCCGAATCTGGCGATGCCAAATGATAGTGTGTTTGAAAACTAAATTGTTGCGATAAAATCATTTCCATGTTATTATCTTCCTTTAACTCTTATTAGTTCTAAAAGGAATCTTTTGACTCATTTAAATCATTTGTTTACGGAAGCTTTAATAAAATCAGTTTGTGTGATCGTGAGTTTAGAAAAAATACTTTAACTTTTTGAAAATCAAATTCCTACGACTAATAGTTATAAACCCATAAAATAAATAAATAAATAAAAACCCGAGTTTAAACAAAAGTCCCAGAAAGTCCTCAAATTATAACCTCATAAATCAATAATAAATAGACCATAAATCATAAATTAAAAATTGTAAAAGTCAAAAGAAACTGTGGTCACTGCTAAGTCCTCCGTCGCACCGATCCGTCTAGGTTTAGGGATTACCTGTGCACATTAAACAGAGAGGGGTGAGTTTACGTAAACTCAATGTGTAATCCCGTAGAAAACAAATAAATCAGTATTCACAGTGCATAGTCAAAAGTAGTATTGGGTCTAAGTCCTTTTTAGTATCAGTATTAGTATGCACAAGGGCCATAGCCCATCACAGTATCAGTAACAGATATTCAGTAGCAAAGTCCTACCCAACCAGCCTCTACACACCATCTCCGTCCAACCCTACACTCCATGTGGGGACTAAATCACCCACCTATCCCTACACTCCAAGTAGTACAGAATGCGGCACATAACAGTAATTTGCAGCTGAGCTGCCAGATATTAGGCTTAAGAGCCTCTCAGTACACTTCCTCCAAAGTAGCATCAACCCAACCCAATGCAATGCAATATATAATGAAATGTCATGCTATCACAGGTTTATCAGATACACATACAATTTAGTATACATACTTATATATAACATGCTCAGTACATAATTCACATAATCAATTTCACATAGTTAAGGGTCTAAGTAGTGCTTACCGATCCTACGGAAGGTTCACAGTTGACTTGGGCGACCCATGCAACCTTAACAATCATTTCAGTAAAAATGGGCCCACATGCCCATGTCACCTGTCCGTGTGGGCCCATATTCTCGTGTGGCGCACACGACCTAAATTAGCCTTGGCTGTGTGGATCACACAGCCTGGCCCAAATTTTGACATGCCAGTGTGGAATACCTGTGTGGGCCCACACACCCATGTGGCCCACACGACCCAAACAATCTAACCCGCGTCTCGCACACGGCCTGCCTGGCTATTACACGATCGTGTCCTTCGTGCACGACCTGGCCTCATCGATCACACAGCTGTGTTGAGGCACACGGTCTACCACACGATCTACTACATGCCTGTGTGGCGTCGATAGTGGGGTCTTCAGCTTTCGCCTAAACCCCATTTTCTGTGTTTTTTGGTACACACCTGTATCGTTTTTTACGCATAAGCACTCCTAAGCCTCCGAAACCTAGAAATCGACAAACCAAAGCCCAATTTCAGTAACTTAGCCAAGACTTTAACGAAATCGTAATGAGACGTTCATCTATTACGTATCGAACCCTTACCTTTGATCGAAACAAGAAATCCACGCACTCAACTCGTCATTTGGGAATGATTTACAGTTCCTTGATTGATTCCTAACCACAAAAAAGAAACCCCTCTTAGAAAAATAATCAGAATTGTTCTGATTGACAAAATCCGAACCTTACCAACAATGTGCAAAAGCCGAATTAATGAAACAAGGGTTTGGAAGTAAATGAAGGATCAAAAACGCGAAAGAACGGCAGCAAGGAAGTGGAAGGGCGGCAGCAAAAAAGAAGTGAAATAGTCGAAAAAAGAAAAGTGAAGAGGAAAAATTGCAGAGAAAATTTTAGATGAAGAGACCAAACTATTTTGATAAGCCTTGTTTTCCCCAAATCACTCTACTAACATCTCCAGTACTCAGAATTCCAATTTGACTTAAACTCCACCACGCCACATGCCCAAGCAAATAAAAATAATTCCCTTGCTCGTGCAAAGACTTGAACACAAGACCTCATTCACACCAACATTCCACTTATCCACCAGACCACCAAGCCCATTCTGTTAATTATTTACCAACTTTTAGTTAAAAGCCTATTAACCAAAGATAGGGTTTTATTCATAAAAATACCAAAATTTTCCCAAGTCATGGCTTGAACTTGGGACTTCACATACACCTAGAACACTTAGCCACTAAAGCAAACGTATATTTGTTTCATACATTCATAGAAACAAAAAATAAAAATTTTGGGGCGTTACAATCCCCAATTCAGATTTACCCAACACTTCCAAAATACAAGAACAATCATTTTATTAAAAATGGAAAACAACACAATTCATAGAGGCCAATGTTTGAGCTTACATCCTCAATGCCTATCCTAAAATGACCAAATGTTGTTCTAATGTCATACTTGTCAACTCTGTAATCTGGTAACGCCATTCAAGAAAAATAAAATATCCACAACTAAGTTCATATACAGTGACTACTCTAATATTCACGCATGGGAAAGAAATATTTCATCAATATCCAATTAAAAAAATCAAAAAAATAAAAAAATTCCCAATTTCTTATGAACCCTAAAACAAATCGGCTAAATATGCTTTCCCGAATACATTTCACGCATGGGAAAGAAATGTTTCATCAATATCCAATTAAAAAATAAAAAATAAAAAAATCACACAATTTCTTATGAACCCTAAAACAAATTGGCTAAATATACAGTGACTACCCCAATCCTAATTCTAATGCTATGATGAATTGTAGCACCAATTTAGTCCAGTCGACACAATAATCAAAAAAATAAAAAATTCTCAATTTTTTATGAACCCTAAAACAAATCGACTAAATATATGCTTACCCGAAAATCTGAGCAACCATAATACCTTCTGACTGGGTTTAAATTGCTCCACGAATTAGAGCTAACTTGTTACAAAAACATCTTATTTTCTCTTCATCATAGACGAACTTCCCTCGTGGTGATGAAAGTAGCTTCGAATAAGGCAACTTCTCATTGATAGCTTCCAGTCACTTTTTTCAAACAATATTTTCGATTCTTTTACAAACATACTAAATTTCAAGCTTCAATTTCTAAAGAATTTTAATGGAGAGGGAGAGGATTTGAGATTTAGGGTTCATCATTTAGGAGTTGCTAATTTCTTTTAATTTTGCCCGTGTATGTGTTAGTCAGAGGTTTTAAATGTTTTTTTAATTTTAATTATTTTTTAAGTTTAAATTTATTTGCTGATGTAGCATTATTTTGTCTTATATGTCACGTCAACATTTACATACGTGTGGCGCCTAGGTGGAAAATTTTTTTCCACGTCAGCGTCGTTAGTCCCTTAATGGCCAAGTTAGCAAGACCGTTAAAAATAACCAATTTGACAAAAAAAAAAACAAAGATTATGTATGAAAGTGCTCTAAAAACACCCTTAAGGGCCAAAGTAACCCAACACCCAAATATTAGGGATTAATTTTTTCATTATGCCTAAATAAAAATCAACATCATCTTTTTTTCTTTTTGGATATTAAGTTCGTTCATCTAAAGCTAAAAAAAGCAATATATATTTATATAATTAGAAAATGTAACATTATTTTGCTTAAGGCATAAAAAAAGTTAGGGAATAATATTAAGATAAATTATAAAAATAGCCATTTATGCAAATTTTAAATAACGTTTTGGTCATCAAATTTTAATTTATTTTGAAATGATCATTAACGTTATCGATTTGTAATATTTTAATCATTGAGCTATTAATTATTGTTAACATTAAGAATCAACCCGATTAAGCAATAAGTAAAAAAAATAGCGGAATAAATTAAGAAATTGAACACACGAATATAACATAGAAAAATTCCTCCAAAGAGAATAAATAACCACGAACAAAGATAATCTTACTATAATGGCAAAAGAAAAAAAAGTACAAAAAGATGAAGAGAAAAACTAAACCCCGAAAACCTGAAAACAAAGAACCCTTAAAATGTAAACACAAAATTCTCTAAATGTATTATGAGTTCTAATATTTAATGGGTGTATTTTCTAAGGTTATAAAAGAGCCTATTTATAGGCTAAATTTATAAGTCAAATAATAATAAAATAATCTAAACTAATCAGTGTTTGATTGAAACAAATAAACAGAGTTTAACTAGAAGATTATTTCTCAAATTTGATTGAAATAAGAGTCATACTTAACAAATCTCCACCTTGACTCGTATTTCCACAACTCGATCTTTGCCAAAGCTCGCCACGAGCCTATCTTGAACTATGCAGGGAATTAACTGAGTCGAATCTATGCTTAGAATCTGGAAGACTTCTAGCCTTCGACTTGTATACTGCCAAATCAAAACTAACCCGGGTCTGATTTTCACGAACACAGTGCCCTAACTTTTCAAAACCTGCATCCAAAAGAGAACCTCTCTTCAAAAAAACGATCATACATTTTTCCCTTCTATGACCAAATTGCCTTCGCTCCAAATGAGTTGACTTCGACTTTGTAACAGACGAGGGACGTCCAATTTCACCTGTCACTGTAAAACCTTCCAGAATATAAAGACTGTCAGTTCTTTTACCTTTTAACAAAACAAGAGCTCCATGAGATACTTTAATACCGCTCGACTCGATGTTGATTCTGCATCCTTTCAAGTCTAAAATACTCAATGAGATGAGATTCTTTCGTAAATCAAGTACATACCTGACATCTGAGAGTGTCCTAATCGTCCCATCGTGTACCCTAATTTTAACAGTACCGATACCAATTACCTTACTAGATGAACCGTTTCCCATGCGCACAACTTCACCTTCAACCGAACTGTATGTGGAGAACCATTCTTTATTGGGACACATGTGGAAAGAATATCCTAAATCTAGGATCCACTCGGGCATGAGCTTAGAGTTATTGCTCGTTGACACTAACAAGAAATCATCACCGCTTTCATTGGCCAAATTAGCACCAGCTACATCTTCCTCATTACTCTCAACGACTCTTTTATTTCGTAGTTTATAACAATCTGCTTTGACGTGACCTAACTTTTTACAATAGCGACACCTTTTGTCTCGTTTCTTTGATGCTACCAAAACGGAAGCTTGCCTATCTGCCTTACTATCCAAATGAAGCTCATTATCGAGTTTTCTCTACTCAACAAATGACCTTTCACATCTTCGAACAAGAGTTTGTCTCTGCCATAAATCATGGTCTCTTTGAAAGACTTGTATGAAAGGGGTAAATAGCACAATAATAGCATAGCTTGATCTTCATCATCAATATGAACCTCAATGTTCTTTAAATTATTTAAAAGAGTAATCAATTGACTGTTGTGATCGCTAAGAGACTCACATTCATTCATGCAAAACATAAATAGACGTTGTTTCAACACTAAACGGTTAGCCAGAGACTTATTCGCATAAAGAGTTTCTCACTTTTTCCATAAGGCGAATGAGGTCTTCTCCATCAATACCTCCTGCAATATCGTATTCGCGAGGCACAACTAGATTGCAGATAATGCCTTTTCATCAAGCTCTTCCCATTCTGTTTGATTTAGATTCTCAAGCTTTTTTCTAATAACAACCTTTTTCAAACCTGTTTGAACTAGAATTTCCATCATTCGAATTTGCCACAGATTGAAATTTGTCTCACCATCGAACTTCTTAATTTCAAACCTTGTTGTTGCCATCTCTGAATGTGCTGATCTATGAAAATTGAACTAACTCTGATACCACTTGTTAGGAATCGGCCCGATTAAGCAACAAGTAAAAAAATAGCGGAATAAATTGAGAAATTGAACACACAAATTTAACGTGAAAAAACTCCTCCAAAGAGGATAAATAACCACGAGAAAAGATAATTTTACTATAATGACAAAAGAATGAAGAGTACAAAAAGATGGAGATAAAAACTAAACCCCAAAAACCCTAAAACAAAGAACCCTCAAAATGTAAACACAAAATTCTCTAAATGTGTTATGAGTTCTAATATCTAATAGGTGTATTTTCTAAGGTTGTAAAAGAGCTTATTTATAGGCTAAATTCATAGGTCAAATAATAATAAAATAATTTAAACTAATCAGTGTTTGATTGAAACAAATAAATAGAGTTTAACTAGAAGATTTAACTGAAATAAGAGTCATACTTAACAGTTAACAATGTAACAAATTGATGTAACATATTAAATCATAATTTCAGACAAAAATTTTAGATCAAATTGCATATACAATCTCTATACTTTTCTTTTTGAGATTTAATATATATATATATATATATTCTACTTTTAACAAGTTTTTATCAACTAAAACTTGTTAATATGATTGCGAAAAGTACCTAGAAAGCATTTGTGGAGATGAATTGAGGGGAGACGCATCCACTATGAAATTGGAAGAAAGAGATGATATTGGTGGTAAAGTTGTTGAAGCACCAACCAATCTTCCTAATCTTCTACCATAACAATTTGAAACAAACATGGAGATGCCATTGCCAACGTTTCAAAGCTCCTGTAAGCTTTAATAAACCAAAACTGTAGGATGTGATTGAAAGACATTTCATGACAACAATGACATTCTGTCCCTTTCTTGCAAACAAGTTGTTCAAATAGAATTCTTGCTCTCCTCTCTTGACATTAATGGCAATTCCATATTGCAAATTTCCTGCCACATTAATGGATATTAAAACTCTGGTTTCCATAAATCAGCATATAACAATGCTACCATGCCTATGTCGATAATTGTGTTTTAATTACTAAAAACTTGGTTTAAGATATCTATTTGATTAGAGTAAAGGATTAAAGGTAAAAAGAAAAAGAAAGGGCAACAACAAGAGAAATTAAAAAAATATATAAAAGAAAAATAATTAAATTATTTAAAAAGAAAAGTATAGGGATTATTTGTGGAATTTTACCGAAAATTTTTATCAAAATTTATGATTAATTATATCACATCAGTTTACTGTCACACAGTTAATAGCAGTTAGCAACTCAATGATCAAAATATTACAGATTGATAACGCTAGTAACTATTTCATAATAATAAATTACAGTTTAGTAATTAAAATGTAATTTAAATCATATATAAGTGATTATTTTTGTAGTTTATTCATAATATTATTTTGATTAATGAAGACTATTATTTTAATTACCAACTAATGAAACCCGTTTGACAAGAAAAAAATTGATTCGCATTTATGCTTGTTGCTCAATATTGCCCAAACTGAAAATAAACTAATTATAGCCCAAATCTTAAATCCAAAATAAAGTTTAATATCCAAACACAATTTGTAAAAGTTAAAGCCTAATTCAAAATCTAATTTTAAAAAATAATATATTAAATTTTTAATAATATTTTATGTATGGTTAGTTATAATTATAAATATGTATTTTAATATATTAAATTACACATAACTATTGATGGCTATATCTTTTATTATAATATATAATATAATAATAGTTATTATATTAATACTTATAAAATATATTATTTCATTAATATTATATAACATACTACACTAGTAGAGTAATATATAATATATTAATTATTATCATATATTATTGTTTATTATACTGGTTGAAATATGCTTTAAGTTTCTATACTTTTCTTACATTTGAAAGTTAGCCCTCCTACTATATTATATAATATTATATCATATCATATTGTAACACCCCTTACCCGTATCCGACGCCGGGACAGGGTACGAGGCGTTACCTTACTAGAACGCATGCAATTATTCAATCTTAAACCACCGAAATACGTCCCAATTTAAAACTTTCTCAAACATTGCTCTATGGTCCTTCACATGGGTCTACGAGGCCTGAAACATGATTTGAAACGATCCAGGACCATTTCGGGCACTTAGAAAACTTTCAAGTAATTCCACTAAAAACAGGGCACATGCCTGTATGGAAGGGCAACACACTCGTGTAGCCTCTAGACATGGCTGTGTTGATAGCCCGTGTATCTCACACGGCCTAAGCAATCTAGGGACATGCCTATGCCCCTCGTCCGTGCAGATTTATTTTCTAACATCAAACCTACAGAGGTTTTCACACGGCCTGGCACAAGCTCGTGTGCTCAACCCATGTCCCCCACACGGGCATGACACACCCGTGTCTCGGCCCGTGTGCAAAAACCTTGACATTTTGTTTCTGACATCATCACTCACATAGTCGTGGCGCACGCCTGTGTGCTGGTCGTGTCCTCCACATGGTTGAGACACACGACCATGTCTCATGCCCATGTGAAACACTGATGGGCATTTAATTTATCAACCTAAGGTGCAGGGGACACACAGCCTAATCACACGCCCGTAGGCGAACCATGTGTCATACACAGCCTAGACACACGCCCGTGTGTCTACCCATGTGGACAAAAATAGGCTATTTACCGAGCCTTTTTGCCACCCCAAAACAAGATCAAACACATATCCAAGTATCCTCAGACTTCAATACTCAACCAATAGCCATAATTTGGCATCAATATACATTCAAATGTCCATAACATGCAATTATCCAACAACCACATTTTGCTTGTTGTGCATGCATAAATAACTTAAGTAATCATCCACAATTTCCATAAACTCATTCTCATTTCATTAAAAATAACTATAACAATTTTGCCAATTCCAATGGCCATTTGCAAAATGAACTTTATAAAATAAATGGCCAACACAATTGGCTAACTAGTGTAATTTACGCCAAAACGACCAAATGACCTATACATGCCATTACTCAAAACACAAAATGTAACTATACCGAATGCTTCAATTGGTAGTGTGAACGATGCCTCCGACGTCCCTTGGATCTCGAATTACTTAGGCGACACTAAAAGGGAAAATGGAGAGAAAAGGGGTAAGCATAAAACTTAGTAAGTCATAACTAAATAAATATCAACAATTTACCGAGTCATGACAAACTTTCATTGCATCACAAATCATGCATGATACGAAGAATAACTACAACATAACTTACTCGATCTCATCCTTTACTAATCATACAACATGCTAGTGAGCTCATATTTCATGCATTACCCTTAAGCACCTGCACCACTTATAGAGATCATTACAATATCTCGCAACTAAGCAATTAACACTAAATTTTCCCATTGAACTATTTAGAATATGAAATATTATTCACTAAGCCTCCAACGTAGGGTATCGAGCCGATGTCATGTCCCAGATATGGTCTTACACTAGCTCACATATCAAGTCGACGCCATGTCCCAAACATGGTCTTACATTGACTATCAATGTATCGAGGTCGATGCCGTGTCCCAGACAGGTCTTACATTGGCTCTCATCTATCGGTGTCGATGCCATGTCCCAGACATAGTCTTACACTGACACGCAACAAGCTGACGCCATGTCCCAGACAAGTCTTACACTAGCTTGTATATCTCGAGGCTGATACATGTCCCAGACATGTCTTACACTAGCACACATTTCACCCAATGTTGTGGCATGAATATCCAATTCTGTTCCAAATGTTCAACCAGGCTCTATTACATATATTCTCATCATTTCATGAATAAAAATCATCATTTCCACCATTCATGCTCGATTATCTATTTGCATACATTACTCATATCACAACACAAAATTTTACGGCAATTCAATAATTTCATGCATAAAAATTAGAAATATTGTATTATTTACCTACAACTTACCTCAATATACAAAATGGAAAATGACTTTTCAGTTTAATTGATTTGTTTGGCTTTTCCCCGGTCTAGGTTTGAATTTGGCAAATCTTGATCTATAACAATAAGAATTCACTAATTTAGTCACTAATTTAATCTAAATAAATCAAGAATCATAATTTGGCAAAAAAAGACCATTTTGCCCCTAAACATTGGGAAAATGACCATTTCACCCCTAGGCTCAGAAATCTATTTTTATCAAATTTCCTTATTAACCAAGCCTAGTCAAACTCTTTTCACTCTTATGGCAGCCCAAAATTCTCATTATTTCATACAAATATCATCTATTTAACAACCTTTTACAAAATGGTCCATTTTAGGTATTTTTCTTAAACACCCTTTGTCGAAACCATTTTTATTTTGAAAAAAGGGAGTCGACTTAAAAATGAAAAATGGAGTCACCACCAATCCTTTTTGTTTAGGTGTGATCGGTTCACCTTGTAAAATGTTTTGTTTTACTATCGATTTTAGCCTATGAAATTTGAGAAAACGGGTTTGAGAGTCGATTACGTACGAAGAAGGATTAGCACCCTTGTAACGCCCAAAATTGGTACCTAATCGATTAATTAATGTCCTAATGTCAAAATTTTGAAAAGATTTTAATACACAATCCTTTTGATTTTTCAAAACTTATGTGTTGAAAGGATATTCAATTATTTGGGTAAAAAAGAAAAGTCAAAACCCAGTAAGTTAGGGCATGATCTCTCGAATTCCCAAATACAGAATATTACCTTATTCTTTTAGAAATTTTTACCTCAAGACAACAAAATGTCACATTCGGTAAGTTAGGAGGTGACACCTTGAATTCTCAAGAATAAACCTTTTATTTGAAATTCATGTGTTTTATTTTTAAAAAAGGTACCCAAGCATTTGGACTCAATGGGAAAAATCGAAACCCAGTAAGTTAGGGCACAATTTTCCCAAAGCTCCCAAATGTCGAATATTGCCTTATTCTAGAAAGCTTTTGAATAATAGCAAATGCGGAAATGAAATATATTTATTTAAAAATAAAAAAAACAATATGAGGATTAAATAAACGAATAAAAATAAAAAGAATAATTAATGATTAAACAATTAAATGGATAAATAAAAAAAAGGTTAAAAAAAGGCTTAACTCAACCTAACTCTCATAATATGAGGATTCAACGAAATTCCTCCACCAAAATCCAACTCAAACGAAAGCAACTAAAAAATAAACGAAGATGAACGAAGAACAAAATAAGAGCAAGCCACAGAAAATAAGAACGCAAGAGAGAGAGAATTTTGAGTGAATGCTCTCAAGAATTCTTATTGCTCCCAAAACTTAAGTGATTTACAATGAAGGGAGAGGCCTCTATTTATAGTTGAGCCTCCTTAAATCCAACGGTACAGTTCAATTACATCAACGGCTAAGATTAAAGGGTATCTACAAATTAAATCTCTACGATTACAAAATCATATCTTCTAAGATTGCATATCATATCTAAGATTGCATATCCTTGAAGATTATGTTTCCAAGCTTGTAGCTGGACCTTCAATCTTTTCAAGCAACGGGCCATTCTAATCGGGCCAAATGATATATTTGTAATTTTGGACTAGACTTGGACTTTGTTTTATTATTTTGGGTTTATTTTTTTTTGTATGGACCCGGGCTAAATTGGCCTATTACACCCTTTCACAAAAGCTGTTTATTAAGCAACCTACCTTCATTTTCTTTCATAAAGTTCCAGCAAACATCACTTATTCATTCATGGTGAATCTCTAAATTTTCAACCATTTTGCATAATAGCCCTCTCAAAAGATAGCTCAAGCTTCAAGGGTTCCAAAAATGCAAAAATATTCAAGAAAAGTCTTAAAAATCACTTACTTGAAGAAAGAATAAGTGGCTGAAAATTTGAGCTTTTAAAAACCCCAAATATGGCTGGTATTTTCGGCAAGAAGAAGAAGAAAATGAAGAAAATATGATAGCTAGACAATTTAGCTATTATTTTGTTAATTTGATAACAAAAATCGTACCAACTCTTTGACTTTTCTATTTTTCTCACTACTATGGCCGGCCATCACTCCTTGGAGGGCTTAATTGCTCTTTAAAACCTCCAAATTTTAATTCCATGACAAATTAACACTATTTGCTAGAAAAATTAAACTTTTGCCCTTTATGCGATTCAGTCCTTTTTCGCAATTAAGCCTTCAATCGCGTAAATTAATTTACCAAAATTTTTATGCACCCTTAAAAACATGCTTTAACACATATAATAATGCTAAAATAATTTTCTCTAACCTCGGTTAAATGATTCCGAAATCATTATTCCGACTAAGCCCAATTTCGGGCCGTTACACATAGAATATATAATATATTAATAGTTTATATATATACGCATCAATGATTGAATATTAAACTATCATGTACTATTATATCTTTTATAATAATCTAAAATATAATGACAGTTATTGTAATACCCCAAACTCGACCTAGATGTTATGACCGAATCTGGCGTGGTCACAAGGAATGGTGTTTGAAAACTGGGTTATCACGATAAAACTATTTTTGAATTATTAATCTCTTAATTACTTTTATTATTTCAAAATATTCAAACAATAGATTTGCCTTAAGCTATGTCTTTAGGCGAAAGCTTAGGAAAAACGTTGTGTTTCAGGAAAAAAGTTCTCAATTTTTAGAAAACCATGTTTAAGTAATGCCGTCGCAAAATTAATAATTAGGTTTAAACCAAATCAAACAGTTATAAAAAGTCTAGAGAGTCCCAGAAATTGCAAACTCTCAAAATTAAAGCCAACTTAAATAAAACCATAAATCGAAACGAAACAGTATAAAGATGAGTGGTCACTGTCGAGTCCTCCACTGCACTGATTCGCCTAAGTTTGTGGATTACCTATACAAAATAGAAAAAAAAGGGTGAATTTACGTAAACTCAATGTGTAACCCAACAGAATTAAGCATGCACACATACAGATTATCAATACCAGTCAGATATAGATCTGGGCCTAAGCCCATTTTAGATACAAAAACAGATATCAGAATCAGATACAGAATCAGAAATCAGAATCCTACCCCCATCCTCTACACACCATCTCTGACCATCTCAACACACCATGTGGGGTTTAAAACACCCACCCAGCCCTACACACCGTATTGTACTGATGCAGCACATAACAAACATAGTGCAGTCATGCTATCAGAATATAGGCGAAAAGTTGCATTTCAGAACACTTTCTTCGTATACAACATCCTACCCCAAATAACAAATGCAGAAATCACAGATACAAAAATAACACATTATACATGCTCATCATGCGTAATTACGATAACAAAATAATCAAGCATGTATATAGTAATCATATCCACACCAGTGTATCAAACTTTCAAACATACAGATTAGGGTTTAATTGGCCCTTACCGACCTTACAGTAGGCCCACAGTCATTTGGGACGACCAGAGCAACCCTAGGGAAAAATTCAGAATTTTGGGCCAACATGCCCAGATTGGCCTTACCCGTGTGGATCACACGGCCTGGCCCAAAAACCCACACACCCGTGTAGACTACCTATGTGGGCCCATACGCTCAATTTGGCCTAGCCCATGTAGCTTACACGGCCATACTCTGACCACCTCACGACCATGTCTTGTGCACGGCCTGGCCTTCGTCCTTCACACGGTCGTGTTATTGCACACGGCCGTGTTATTGCACACGGCCTACTACACGAGTAACCACATGCCCGTGTGGCATCGATAGAATAGTTTTTCAACTTTTACCGAATTTCATTTTTCTGTATTTCGGGTACACACTTGGTTCAGTTTTGATGTTACCGTGAACACGTGCCCTCTAGAACATAAATATCAACATACCAACGCTCCAATTCAGCAACACCTTCAAAACTATAACAGAAATATTCCACAACGAGAACCCACAACATTTAACATCGTAATTGTATACTTACCGAAAATGAAAGGAATCCCTAACGCTCAAATCGCTGCAGGGCACCAACAGATCCTTGATCTTTACCTAAACCAAGAGTAACAAACAACCCTATCGTTAAACACTTAGCCAATACAACATTAAAACTCTAACAACACAAAACGTACCAAACTATCAGAAGAGAACGGAGTAGCAAGGGATTTCGACAGCAATTCAATGGACCAAGATAACAAATGAAGAACAGAGAAAACAAGGGAAGAAGCACAAACATTCAAAATTTTGGAAGGGATGAGAGAGAAAGAGTCGAATTTTTGGAGAAGAACTCAAATAAAAATAAAATATCATCTTTTTGAAACACTTCCCCTATTTTCCTCCTCAAATCTCTCACCACTAACATGCTAAAAACCCATTACTTAGAATCCATCTTTAGCACAACTCTTTCAGAAAATCGAATAAAAAGATTAACACTCCCGCTCGCGCAGAGATTCAAACAAAGGACCTCTAACACTTCAATTCCCTTACCACTTGAATCAGCAGGCTCATTCTGGTTTGAAATAACATACAATTAAATATAAGCCCACTGAGCAATGGTAAAGCTTGATTCCAAAATTTAACAAATTTTCCAAAGATAAAGCTTGAACTTGGGACCTCACATACACACCTAGAACACTTAACCACTGAAGTAGATACACAGTTGTGTCAATTAATTATAGAGGTAGATATAAATTATTTGAGGCATTACAACTCTACCCCTAAAAGAAATTTCGGCCTCAAAATCTACCTAATCTCAACAAATAAGGATATTGCTGATGCATCGAGTCCTCAGGTTCCCACGTAGCCTCCTCAGTACTATGACTTCGCCACAGCAAATTCACTAATGGGATGGATTTTTTTCGCAGAACCTTAACGTCACGATTTAGAATCTGAACCGGCTCCTCCTCAAAAGTTAAGTCCGATCTAACCTCGATCCCCTCAACAGAAATAACATGATATGGATCAAACCGGTAGCGCATTAACATCGAAACGAGAAACACATTGTGAATACAGTCTAACTCTGGAGGTAACTCCAACTGATAAACAACTGGTCCCACACATTTCAGAATCTGATACGGCCCAATAAACCTAGGGCTCAACTTGCCCTTACGACCGAACCTCAGAATCTTCTTCCATAGAGAAACCTTAAGAAACACGAAGTTCCCCACAAAGTACTCAATATCCTTCCTCTTTAGATCTGTATAGGATTTCTGTCTATCAGAAGCCACTTTCAGACAATCCCGAATAAATCTAACCTTGTCCTCGGTCTCAAAAACCAACTCAAGATCCAAAACCCGACGTTCACCTAACTCAATCCAACATAGCAGAGTACGACACTTACGACCATACAGAGCCTCGTAGGGTGCCATTTGAATACTAGTTTGGAAACTGTTATTGTAGACGAACTTAGCTAACAGTAGATAATCCTCTCAACTACATCGGAAAGCAATCGCACAACTCCAAAGCATATCCTCCAGTAGCTGAATCACCTTCTCAGATTGACCATCGGTCTGAGGATGGAATGCAGTACTAAAGCCCAATCTCGAACCCAGAGCCTTATGCAATTTCTTCTAGAACCGCAAAGTGAAGCGAGGATATCTATCAGAAATAATCGAGACAGGTACCCCATGCAGTCTTATAATCTTAGAAATATACGACTTCATTAACTTCTGCAAAGAATAGTCCATCTGAACCGGAATAAAGTGAGCAGACTTGGTCAATCGATCCACGATGACTTGAATAGAATCCTTCTTTATGGGCGTCAAAGGCAACCCACTAACAAAATCCATCATCACTCGTTCCCATTTCCATAAGGGAATCTTAACTGACTGTAACAATCCTGAATGCAACTGGTGTTTAGCCTTAACTTGTTGACACGTCAAACAACGAGTAATGAAATCTGTAACCTCACGCCTCAAACTCGAACACCAGTATAACTTACGAAGGTCACGGTCCATCTTATTACCACCGGGATATATAGCATAAGGGCTACTATGCGCCTCCCTCAAAATTGGCTGTCTCAGATCCGTATCATCTGGCACACAAAACCTACCACGAAAACAAAGTACCCCATCATTATTCAACCCAAAATTTGAAATGTTGCCACTCTAAACCTGACAAAATTGTAAACTCAAAGACTCATCCCCCAACTATTTATCTCGAATTTGGTTAATCTAAGTAGGCTTGACTTGTAACTCAGCTAGCAGGCTTCCATCATCAAACAAACTAAGGTAAGCAAACATCGCCCTCAGATCAGACATCGCTCTACAACTTAGAGCATCAGCCACCACATTGGCCTTACCAGGATAGTACTCTATCGTACAATCATAATCTTTGAACAGCTCGATCCAGCGACACTGCCTAAGATTCAGCTCCTTTTGAGTAAGGAGATATTTGAGGCTCTTGTGATAAGTGTAAATAATACAACTCTCACTATACAGATAATACCTCCATATTTAATTTGCCTCGTGCGTCTTACGCTGATGGGACGCATAAGCCACAACTTTCCCATTTTGCATCAATACACATCCCAAATCGACGTACGATGCATCACTATATACCACAAATTTGTTACCGGATTTAGGTTGTATCAGAACAAGAGCCTGAGTCAGAACAGACTTGAGCTTCTTAAAGCTTGATTTCTACGCATCAATCTAGACAAACGCAACTCCCTTACGTAGAAGCTTACTTAAGAGTGTTGCAATCAAAGAGAATCCCTCCACGAAACGCCGATAATACCTCGCCAGACCCAGAAAACTATAGATTTTAGACACATTCTTAAGCTGTTTCCAATCCAGTACAGCCTCAATTTTTCTAGGATCAACACAGATCCCCTCAGCAGAAACTATGTGCCCTAGAAAAGTCACTTCACGCAGCCAGAACTCACACTTTCCAAACTTAGCATAGAGTTATTTTTCTCGAAGTGTCTGAAGTACTACTCGAAGATGTTCATCATGTTCATCCTCGGTCTTAGAGTATACCAAAATATCATCAATAAAGACTATGATGAACTGATCCAGATATGGTTGAAACACTCTGTTCATCAGATCTATAAACGTCACCGGAGCATTTGTCAGACCAAAAGGTATCATTAGGAACTCGTAATGTCCATAACGAGCCCGAAATGCAGTTTTATGCACATCAACTTCCTTAACCCTCAACTAATGATACCTAAAACGAAGATCGAACTTGGAGAACACAGAAGCTCCTCGAAACTGATTAAATAAATCGTCGATCCTCGAAAGTGGATACTTATTCTTAACGGTTAACTTGTTCAACTGCCGATAATCAATGTACATTCTTATGGTCTTATCCTTCTTTTTAATGGATAGAATTGGTGCTCCCTAAGGAGACACACTCAGACGGATGAAACCACGATCCAGTAACTCTTGCACTTGAGCCTTGAGCTCTATAAGCTTCTTCGGTGCCATTTAATAGGGAGTGATAGACACTGGAACAGTACCTAGAAGACGTTCAATTCTGAACTCAACTTTCTGATTCGGAGGTAATCCCAGTAACTCCTTAGGAAAGATGTCCGAAAAATATCTCATAGTACTGATATCCCCAATAGTAGAGTCCCCAAAGGCAGAAACACTGACGTATGCCAAGTACGCCTCACACCTTTTCTGAACCAATTTATCAGCCACAAGCACAGAGATTATATTAGACAGGTAATCTCGGTGCTCGCGATCACAACCACCTCATGATCCTCATCAGTCTTCAGAATGACCCTCTTAGATGCGTAGTCCAAACTAACCCGATGCTTAACCAACCAATCCAAACCAAATATGAAATCAAACTCCCCAAACGGTAGCTCCATTAGATCTGCCAGAAATACCACCCATTGCACCTCTAACGGAACATCCCTATAAAGTTTACTAACCCAGATAGACTGCCCCAATGGACTCAATACTGTGATCTCATTAGTTGTGCTCTTAACAGAGATTCCCAGATTTTCAAAAACAAAACTGGCTATATAGGAATGAGTAGACCCTATATCTATCAAAGCAGTGTATGGTACATCAAAAATAAAGATCGTACCGGTGATGACATCAAGAGCATCTCCATCCTCTCAGCGTCGGGCAGTAGAAACTAATGCAAGTCGTCTCACCTCTATTTGACTAGCACCTCTGTTTGGTGCTCTCTGTCCTCGGCTCATACCATTACCATCTCTAGCCTGACCACGACCCCTAGGTGGCTGCTGAACTACTCTTTGAGGCTACGCAACACCCGGTACCAAAGCTTGCACCTGATCAGCCTTTAGTGGACACTCTTGAATACAGTGCTCTAAAGACCTACACCCCAGGCATGCCCTAATCCTCTTCTAACACTCGCTCGGATGGCGTCTACCATAATCACCACATGGTTGTAACCCAATAGGAGTAACAAGGGCTCCAACCTTAATCTGCCTATCAGATCTGGTTTTTTTCTTAGGCCTCTGCATTGAATTAGAGAGCTCCAAATCCCTCTTGTTCCTACCTCACTCCCTATCCCTATTCTGGCACTCCACGCGCTTAACATCTTCAGCGATCTTCGCATTCTCAACTAAGATAGAAAACTTGCACTCCCTCTATGGAGCAATCAGTACCCTCAAATTGTCTCTTAAACCATCCTCAAATTTGACACATCTCTCATACTTAGATGCTACCATACCTCAAGCATAGCAGCTCAACCTCAGAAATTCGACCTCATACTTGGCCACAGATTGGTCACCTTGCGTGAGGTTCATGAACTCATACCTGCAAGCATCCACATAGCTCGCTTTCATATATTTACTCTAGAAGGTGGTATTGAAGAAATCTCAACTTAAACGATCAGGCTGAGTACCCTCCTCAACCGTCAACCACCACTGGTATGCTTTGTAGTGAAGCAAAGAGACTGCACCTTCAGTTTCTGTTTGAGGGTATAGTCCAGATCATTCATTATTTTTTTCGTGGCCTCCAGCCAATACTCCGCCACATTAGGGGAAACTTTAGTGATACCCCTAATAACTCAGTTCCATTAGACCAAAGTCGTTCAGTTTTCGACCCTCGGCTCTCAGATCCAAAATTGAGTCTAATGACCCTCTCCAATATCCTTAACATAGCTTGGGACAATGTGTCATCCCCAGCCATACGGTCTTGAGACCCAGTCTCAGTAGCAGGTGAAACCGATGTCTTACTCGTGTCCAGATTTAGCATGCTGCCTAGAAAAGAAAACTCAACTCGAGCCCCCTTACAGCCTTTACCTCGGCCTCGAGTACCACGTGCGCTCATCATATGATTCGAATTTATCTATATTAACAAGTTTTATGCATCAGTTTTCAGTTTCCTATTAGAGATATTTTATGCATAAAGTATCAAAAGTTCAGAAATGTTTATGAGAGTTTCAGTCTCTATCCATTTCACTACAGTTTCAAAGAGTACTAACTATAGTGTTTTCAAAGCATGCTATCTATAATATTTTTAAAATTAATGATCTAAGTTTTAGAAGCACTTACAAGATTGATGTTGAAGACTCGGTGTACCACATACTTAATTAGCATATTTCAAACCGTTTGAAAACAAATTCTTTAAAGCATATTTTGGAACCCAAAATTCACAGTCGAGTTTTGCAACCTGGCTTAGATACCACAAAATGTAACACCCCAAACCTGACCTAGACGTTATGACCGAATATGGCGTGGCCACAAGGAATGGTGTTTGAAATAGGGGTATCAAGATAAAACCATTTCTAAATTATTAATCTCTTAATTACTTTTATTATTTCAAAATATTCAAACAGTCGATTTGCCTTAAGCCATATCTTTAAGCGGAAGCTTAGGAAATATGTTGTGTTTTAGGAAAATAGTTCGTAATTTTTAGAAAACCATGTTGAAGTAATGTCGTCGCAAAATTAATAATCAGGTTTAAACCAAATCAAACAGTTATAAAAATTCTAGAGAGTCCCAGAAATTACAAACTCTCAAAATTAAAGCCAACTTAAATAAAACCATAAATCAAAACGAAAAATTATAAAGACGAGGGTCACCGTTGAGTCCTCTGCTGTACCGATCTGCCTAAGTCCGTGGATTATCTATACAGAACAGAAAAAAAAGGGTGAGTTTACGTAAACTCAATGTGTAACCCAACAGAATTAAGCATGCACACTTACAAGTTATCAATACTGTCAGATATAGATCTGGGCCTAAGCCCATTTTAGATACAAAATCAGATACAGAATTAAAAATCAAAATCCTACCCCCATCCTCTACACACCATCTCTGACCGTCCTAACACACCATGTGGGGTTTAAAACACCCACCCAACCCTACATACCATATTATACCGATGCGACACATAATAAATAGAAGGCAGCCATGCTGCCAGAATATAGGTGAAAAGTCGTCTTTCAGAACACTTCCTCTGTATACAACATCCTACCCCAAATAACAAATGCAGAAATAACATATACAAAAATAACACATTATACATGTTCATCATGCGTAATAACAGATAACAGAATAATGAATCATTCATATAGTTATCATATGCATACAGTGTATCAGACTTTCAAACATACAGATTTAGGTTTAATTGGACCTTACCGACCCTACAGTAGGCCCATGATCATTCGGGATGACCCGTGCAACCCTAGGGAAAAATTTAGAATTTTGGCGTGTGGGCCTACATGCCCATGTGGCCCACATGCCTAGATTGGCCTTGCCCGTGTGGATCACAAGGCTTGGCCCACACGCCCGTGTGAGCTACTGTATGGGCCCACACACCCATGTGGCCCACACGTCCAATTTGGCAGAGCCCGTGTGGCTCACACGGCCACATTTTGGCCATCTCACAATCGTGTCTTGCGTACGGCCTGGCCTTCATCGTTCACACGGCCATGTCATCGCACACGGCCTACCACACTAGCGACTACACGCTTGTGTGGCAACGATAGAATATTTTTTTGGCTTTTATCGAATCTCATTTTTCTGCATTTCGGGTACACATCTGGTTCAATTTTGATGTTATCGCGAACACGAGCCCTCTAGAACGTAAATATTAACATACTAACGCTCCAATTCAGCAACACCTTCGAAACTATAATAGAAATATTCTAGAATGAGAACCCACAACATTTAACATCGTAACTATATACTTTCCGATAATGAAAGGAATCCCTAACTCTCAAATCACTGTAGGGCACCAACGGATTTTTGATCTTCGCCTAAACCGAGAGTAGCAAACAACCCTCTCGTTAAACACTTAGCTAATAGAACATTAAAACTCTAAAAACACAAAACTTACCAAACTATCAGAAGAGAACGGAGTAGCAAGGGATTTCATCAGCAATTCAATGGACCAAGATAACAAACGAAGAATAGAGAAAACAAGGGGAGAAGCACAAACATTTAGAATTTTGGAAGGGAAGAGAGAAAGAGAGAGAAAAAGCCAAATTTTTGGAGAATAACTCAAAGAAAAATAAAATATCATCTTTTTGAAACACTTCTGCCATTTTCCTCCTCAAATCTCTCACCACTAACCCACTAACAACCCACTACTCAGAATCCATCTTCAGCACAACTCTTTCATAAAACCAAGTAAAAAGATTAACACTCTCGCTCACGTAGAGATTCAAACACAGGACCTCCAACACTCCAATTCCCTTACAACTTGAACTAGCAGGCTCATTCTGATATGAAATAACATACAATTAAATATAAGCCCACTATACATGGGTAAAGCTTGATTCCAAAAGTTAACAAATTTTGCCAAAGATAGGGCTTAAACTTGGAACCTCACACACACACCCAGAACACTTAACAACTGAAGTAAATACACAGTTATGTTAATTAATTATAAAAGGAGATATAAATTATTTGGGGTGTTACAATTATATATAGTAGTAGTATAGTATATTAATTATTATATATTATTATTTTTTATTATATTAGTTGAAATATGTTGAATCTAAATGATGTCAAAATTTTAGAACCATCCAATGATGAAATAAAAAGACTAATTTACCAATCAGTTTACATACTGAAATTTAAAAGTACGATCACGGATCCATTTGCCCTAAACATAGCCATGGTTTTTATGATGCAGTCACCACATAAACTTTATTTACAACAACAAATTGTGTTGTTGCAAGCAATAAGAAAAAAATCAAAACACAAAAAAGGATTTTGAGGTTGTTGATAATATTTTAATGTTTAACAATTTGTTGTCATTACAAATTTTATTAATAAATTGCAACGAAAAATCGTGTCATTAGAATTAGTAAGCAGAAAATTAAATTATGTAATGATATTTTAAGGTTATTGCTAATACTTTAACATTTAACAACAACTAGTTTTATCGTTATAAATTTTATTCATAATTCACAACGACAAATTATGTCGTTGCAATTAATAAGTAGAAAATAAGTTAAGTAACTACATTTCAAGGTTATTGCAACTTGTTTTATTGTTACAAATTATATTAATAAATAGCAATGACAAATCATGTTGTTGCGATTAATAAAAAAAAAAATTACATAATGGCATGCTAATATTTTAATGTTTAACAACAACTTATTTTGTTGTTACACATTTTATAAAGAATTCAACAAATTTTATAAAGAATTCAACAAATATTATAAAGAATTCCCTGTTGGACAAAACATATTAGCGAAAAAAGTATATAAATATAATAAAAATAAAAATATTTATATAAATAAAATAAATTGAATAATTTATATTGAAATTATCGGATATGAAAAACCAATAAATAACATAATAAAAATCAAAAATCAAAAAGAAGAAACGAGTTTTACTAGATGTTGAGGGCTGTTTTACACAGTTTCCTTAAGACAGAGTCGGCCGCTCCTACGGTACTTGGAGAAACATTGGCCGAATGTCTCCCATGATACAACAACATGATGACTGAAGCAGTAGCACCTCTGTAGTGACAACGAACAAACGTTGCCTTTTTCTATCATCGAAACGTTGGAAAAAATGGAGGGGAAAAGAGAAAAATTCTGGAGAGAAAAATAATCTCTGTGTGAGAGAGTGAGATTAAGCAAAAAATTCTGGAAAAGTCTTAGCCTTTTATAGGTATTCGAAGTGGTGGCATTTTAGAGATATCCATGTGTAAGAGGATGAAATCTGCATTAAAGGGGCAATTAAATCAATTTGGTAAAAATAAAATCAAATTGATTAGAATCAAATAAAATCAAGATATATGTCCTTTTAAATCAGATTTTGTATATATTTTCTGAGAAAAAAAATAAATTTTGTTTGGGCTAAAATATTCGTAGGCCCATTTTAGGCCTATCTGATCCTGACATTTCATGTCGCCCACGTCGTGTAGGTGTGCCGCAACCCCGGCGGGTTTGGACCTGTACCCCTTGTGTATGAGGTAGGGTTTCAAGCCTAGTCATTCTATCACCCTTCAAGTGGATTCTCATATATATACACATCTCACACTTGGTATTTAACCAATGTGGGATCTAAGCTTTTCTTTTCCTCAACAAATATTCATAAGTAGCTTACTTTGAGCATCAATTTCTCATTCATCACTCAACAATTTTGAGTATATGATATACCATTGTAAAGGTCTCATGGAGTAGAATATAAAACCATAATTTTATGATTCAACTCTCAACCTTTACAAATTGAGAATATGCCTCAAAGTTCCCATAAATTACAACTTTTTCCAACAATCCCTCACATGAATGAAAATTGATAGTTTTAATGAAAAAATATTGACTCGATGTGGTGATAGAATCTACGATCGATAATTGCATAGGATAGGTAGGTATCCACCCTTGAACCTTCCCTTGTGAAAGTATATTTACTTTACTAGCTGACCAGTAAACGTGATGTCCTTGAATTGGTCTACCATTTGTGTAAACGATGATATACCTTACATAACTACTTTCATAGCAATGTTTTAGTTATCATGGGTATGTTCATATAGTCGTGAACATCTCCTAGTTCCGCAAGAGTTTGAGAGAACTATGCCCCAATAGTCTCCTCGAGGTGACCCCACTTCACTCTCACATAGGTGACTTATGTTGTTCGGCTTACTGAAACACACAATGGACATTAAAAGCATTGCTTAACCTATCCAATTTTTAGTCACTGTTTACATCATAGGAATGAACTTAGGATAAGTAGCCCCATAGTGACCTCACAAGGACTATACAAATAGGTTGTCCCTTTGAACCTAAATATTGGGATCTCCAATCAACTAGGTAGGGTTTTCCTTCACATAACGCCTTTTATTTTCATGTGATTTAGTCTCATTCCTTTTAGTGTTTTATAAACATGATCTCAATTTAAGCCTTTAGTTAGTGGATCTACAATGTTATCTTTTGATTTTACAAAACCAATAGAGCTTACTTTGTTTGAGATCAGTTGTTTAACGGTATTGTGTCAACGACGCATATGTCTTTACTTACCATTATACATTATGTTTGCAAGACACCCTCACACTTATAAGTGGTTGTAGAATGGTTTTCTACCGTTCCATAACTCAGATGGTGTCTTGTCTCTTTTCTTGTGGGGCACCTTATTTAAAAGGTAATTAACTCATAGAAATACTCTTCCCACATTTCCTATGATAACCTAGAGCTTTTGTAACACCCTAAACCCGACCTAGACGCTATGGCCAAATCTGGCGATGTCACATGGATCGTCACGAGAAAACATTTCAATTCATATACTCTTATTTATCTCTTATTAATTTCAAAAATGCTTATTCACTTATTCGATTTGATTAAAACACATTTTAATCACGGAAGCTTTAGAAAACATTTTATTAAAGAAATACAGTTTGTGTTTAGGAAAGACCTTTTGTTTGTAGTACAACTGTGGCTTCTTGTCGAGTTTTACAGTAATAAAATCATAAAAGCAGTTAAAATCCAAAAATTTAAAGCAAAACTATCCATAAGTCCAAATTACAGATAAAACCCAATAATCAAATTAAACCATAATACCAAAAGTTAAGCAGTTATAAAATAGTGGCCACCGTCGAGTTTTCCGCTATACCGAACAGTCTAAGTTTGGGGATTACCTGTACAGATTAAACAGAAGAGGTGAGTTTATGTAAACTTAGTGTGTAATCCCCACAGAAAATATGCACACAATTAGATTAATAGATGCTAGTTAGATACAGTCTTAGGCTTAAGCCCATTACAGATTCAAAATATCAGAGTCATACAGTTTCAGATTCGGGCCTAAGCTCATTACAGTTACAGATACAGAATTGGGCCTTAGCCCATCTCAGATATAGATGCAGTCAAACAGTCAGAACAGAATCAGATCCCACCCCCAGCTTCTAAACACCATCTTCGACCATCCCTACACACCACGTGGGGTTTAAAACACCCACCCATCCATACACACCATGCGATACCGAAATGCGGCACATATCAGATATATTGCAGCTGAGCTGCCAGATACTAGGCATAAATGTCTTTCAGTACACTTCCTCCAATAATCATTATCCCACCCTAAATGCAGATGCAGAAAAAAAATATGCTCAGTGCAGACATACAGAATAACGTGCTTACATGCTAATATTCAGTTATCAGTTATACATACAGTTCAGTATTTAAACATCCACATAACCATCATGCTCAATACTTATATCAAACATTCAGATTATACAATTTAGGGTATAAGTAGCCCTTACCGACCCTACAGTAGGTTCACAGTCAATTGAGATGACCCGTGCAACCCTAAAAACATTTTAGATAAATGGGCCCACACACCCATATCGCTTGCTCGTGTAGGCCCATTAGCCCAGATTAGCCTTGGCCCGTATGGATCACACGACCTGGCCCAGAAACCCACACGTCCATATGGAGTACCCGTGTGGACTCACATGCCCGTGTGGCCCACACGGCCCAATTTAGTTTAGCCCATGTCTCGCACATAGCCATACCTGGCTATCAGACGATTGTGTCCACCGCACGGTCTAGCCTTCACCATACACACGACTATGTCATCGCACACGGCCTACCACACGAGTGACCACACACCTGTATGGGGTCGACAGAATAGTTTTTTAGCTTTTCGTCGAATCCTGTTTTCTGTGTTTCGGGTACACACCTAGTACTATTTCGCTACAAACTCAATCCTGAATCTTTTAAAACCTATAAATGATTAAGAAAACTCCAATTTTAGTCTCTTAAATCGATACTAACCAAATTACCAAGGAACAAACCATCCTAGAACTTACCGATAACCCCTACCTTTGAATAAACACCGACGAATTCGTACTTCTACAGCACCAATTGGAATTCCATAACCACTTAATGGCCTCCTAAACATAAACTAAAACTCTATTAGACAATGATTCAACAACTAAATGATAACCGTACTTACAAAACTTACCGACAACACCCAAAGGTATAGAGATAACGAGTCGTGACAACCAGGAAATAGCTAGGGAAAACAAAACAAAATTGACAGCAAGGGAAAAGAGAGAAAACGGCTTATGACCCAAAACCCGATGTTCACCTAACTCAGTCCAACATAAAGGAGTACGACAATTATGACCATAAAGAGCTTCGTAAAGTGCCATCTGAATACTAGCTTGAAAGTTGTTATTATAGGCGAACTCAGCTAACGGTAGATAATCCTCCCAACTGCCTCAGAAATTGATAACACAACTCTATAACATATCTTCTAGTATCTTAATCACCCTCTTAGATTGACTATCGGTCTGAGGATAGAACGCAATACAGAAGTCCAATATTGAACCCAAAGCCTCATGTAACTTTTTCTAGAACCGAGACGTGAAGGGAGGATCCCTATTAGAAACAATTGAGACAGGTACTCCATGCAGTCTTACTATCTCAGAAACGTAGAGCTTTGCCAACTTTTAAAGAGAATAGTCTGTTCCAATCGGTATGAAGTGGGCAGACTTGGTCAATTGATCCATAATGACCTAAACAGAATCATTTTTAGTAGGTGTCAAGGGCAACCCACTAACAAAGTCCATCGTCACTCGTTCCCATTTCCATAAGAGAATCTTAATCGGTTGCAGCAAACCCGACGGTAACAAATGCTCAGCCTTAACCTGCTAACATGTCAGACAACGAGTACCGAAATTATTAACCTCATGCTTCAATCCTGGCCACTAGTATAACTCTAGAGGATCTCGTTACATCTTATTCCTGCCGGGATGCATAGCATAAGGGCTATTATGTGCCTCCCTTAGAGTAGACTGTATCAAATCCACATCGTTCGAAACATAGATCCATCCACGGAAATAGAGTACCCCATCAGTATTCAGTCTAAAATCAAAAGTGCTACCACTCTCAATCTGACGAAACCGTATAACTAAAGACTCATCGTCTAACTGTTTAACCTAAATTTGCTCAACCTAAGTCAGTTTAACTTGAAGCTCGACTAATAGACTACCATCATCAAATAGGATAAGTTGAGCAAACATTGCTTTCAGATTAGTCATTGCCTTACGGCTCAGTGCATCAGCCACCACATTAGCCTTACCAGGATGGTACTCAATGGTACAGTCATAGTCCTTCAGCAGCTCAATCCATCTACACTGCCTAAGATTCAACTCCTTTTTAGTAAGGAGGTACTTGAGGTTCTTATGATCAGTATAAATGATACACCTCTTACAGTACAGATAGTGCCTCCAGATTTTCAAAGCACAGACTACGGTGGCCAATTCAAGATCATGCGTTGGATACTTTGCCTCATATGCCTTAAGCTGACGGGACGCATAAGCTACAACTTTACCATCTTGCATCAGAATGCAACCTAGACCCACATGCGACTCATTACTATAAACTATAAACACATTTTCAAGTTCAGGTTGTATCAGAATAAGAGGCTGAGTCAGAATAGATTTGAGCTTCTCGAAGCTCTCTTACTGCGAATCAGTCTAAGGAAATGGAACACCCTTACGTAGCAGCTTAGTTAAGGGAATTGTAATCAAAGAGAACCCTTCCACAAATCACCGGTAATAACCCACCAGACCTAGAAAACTGTGGATTTCAGACACAATCTTGTGTTCTGTCCAATCTAGTACAGCCTTAATCTTTCGAGGATCAACCCAAATCCCCTCAGTAGAAACTACGTGTTCCAGAAAAGTTACCTATTGTAACCAGAATTGCACTTGCTAAATTTAGCATAGAGTTGTTTTTCTCTCAGAGTCTAAAAAATCACTCTAAGGTGCTCGTTATGCTCATCCTTAGTCTTAGAATAAACTAGTATGTCGTCGATAAAAACCACAATGAATTGGTCCAGATACAGTTGGAACGCACGGTTCATTAAATCCATAAATGCAGCTGGAGCATTAGTTAGACCGAAGGGCATAACTAGGAACTCGTAATGTCAATAACGAGTCCTAAATGCAGTCTTATATACATCAACTTCCTTAACCCTCAGCTGATGATACCTAGAATGAAGATCTATCTTTAAGAACACAGAAGCCCCTCAAAACTAATTGAATAAGTTATCGATCCTTGGGTGTGGATACTTATTCTTAATCGTTAGCTTGTTTAGTTGCCGGTAGTCGATACACATCATCATAGACCCATTCTTCTTCTTAACAAACAATACATGTGCTCCCCACGGAGACACACTAGGACGAATGAACCCACAATCTAACAATTCTTGTATTTGAGCCTTAAGCTCTATAAGCTCCTTCAATGCCATACGATAAAAAGTGATAGACACCGGAGCTGTACCAGGAAAAAGCTCAATCCCAAATTCCACTTCCCAACTCGGAGGACTCGGTAGCTCCTCAGGAAAACATCTAGAAAATCCATTATAGTATGGATATCCCCAAATGCAGAGTCTTTAGAAACAGAAACATTTATGTAGGCCAAGAACGCCTCACATCCTTTTCGAACCAATTTTTTCTCCACCAGCGTAAAAATCACATTAGGTAAATACTTCTGATGTTCTCTAATCATAACTACCTCATTATCCTCCTTAGTTCTCAAGATGACCCTCTTAATCGCATAGTCAAAACTTACTCGTGCTTGACCAACCAGTCCATACCCAATATCAGATCGACCTCCCCAAACAAAAGCTCTATTAAATCAACCAGGAAAACCACCCCTTGAACTTCTAACGGAATATCTCTGTATAACTTACTCACCCGGACAAATTACCCCAAAGGACTCAATATAGTGATTTCACTTGAAGTACTCTCAATGGACAAACCCATATTTTCAACAACAGAGCAAGCAATATAGGAATGCGTAGATCCTATATATATTAACACAGTGAATGGTACATAAAAAATTAAGAACTTACCAATGATGACATCAGGAGCGTCTCCACCTTTTGGTGACGTGCAGCATAAACAAAAGCAGGCTACCTCACTTCAGTCTGTCCAGCACTTCTGCCCAGTGCCTCTGTCCATAGCTCATACCGTTACCACCCTTAGCCTGTCCACGGTCCTTGGGTGGCTGCTGAACTACTCATTGTGACTGTACATTACTAGAACCCAGAGCTTACACTTAATTAGCCCTCAACGAACACTCTTGAATGAGGTGCTCAAAAGACCCACATCTCAAACATGCCTCAGTCCATCTCTAGCACTCGTCCAGATAGCGTCTACCACAATCTCCACTGGGCAGAATCCCAGTACAAACAATAGGGGACCCAACTTTATCCAGCCCATCAGATCTGGCCTTTTTCTTAGGCCTCTACACTTAACTTAAGGGCTCTGAATCCCTCTTGCTCTTTTCTCTCTCACAGCCTCTATTTTGGCGTACTTGACATCCTCGGTGATCTTCGCCTTATCTACCAGAATAGAGAACTCTTGCCCCCTCTGCGGAGCTATCAATACCCTCAGATTATCTCTCAAATCGTCCTAAAAAACGGACACACCTCTCATATTCAGATGCCATCATACCCAATGCATAGCGGCTCAGTCTCAAAAATTTGGCCTCATACTCAGCCATTGATCGATTTCCCTGAGTGAGATTTAGGAACTCACACCTACGAACATCAATGTAGCTAGCTCCTACATATTTCCCCTAAAAGATAGACTTAAAGAATTCCCAGATCAGACGTTCAGGCTGAGTACCCTCCTTAATAGTCAACCACTACTGGTAGGCCTCGTCGCGAAGTAAAGAGACTGCACCCTTCAATTTCTACTCAGAGGTGTAATCCAGATCATCCATTAGCCTCTCAGTAGCCTCCATCCAGTACTCGGCCACATTCGAGGTGACTCTAATGACACCCTTAAATAGTTCAGCTCTATTGGACTAGAGTCGTTCTATAACCGACCCTCGGCCCCCAGATCTAGTGCTGGGTCCAGCGACCCTCTCCACTATCTTTAGCATGGGTTGGGACACTGCGTCGTCCCCAACCACACGATCTTAAGACCCCGCCTTAGTAGCAGGTGAAACTAGCGTCTCACTTGTGTCTAAATTCGGCACGTTGCCTAGAGATAAGGACTCACCCCAAGCCCCTCTACGGCCTCTACCTTGGCCTTGAGTACCATATCCACGGATACCTCTTGCACTTATTGTAGTTTCAAAGTTTTATCTACAATAACAGTTTTATGAATCAGTGACAATTTCAGTGTTTGGTAACAGATGTTTTATGCAAACAGTTTCAAAAGTTCAGAGTTGTTTTCGTAAATTCTAGTCTCTATCAGTTTTACTACAATTTCAGTGTACACTAACTAAAGTGTTTTCAAAGATCACTATCTATAGTGTCATAACAGTTTATTAGAATACAGAGTACTTACAGGATTGGCGCCGGAGACTCGGTGTACCACATACTTAATCTAGAAAATTTCAAATCATTTGAAAACCATTTATTTAAAATCAAAATTTTAGAACCCAAAATTTATAGCCGAGTTTTACAACTGGCCCTGATACAACTAAATGTAACACCCTAAACCCGGCCTAGACGCTATGGCTGAATTTGGTGATGTCACCTGGATTGGATTTTGAAAACTAAGTCGTCATGAGAAAATATTTCAGTCCATAGACTCTTATTTATCTCTTATTAATTTCAAAAATGCTTATTCGCTTATTTGATTTTATTAAAACATATTTTAATCGCAGAAGCTTTAGAATATATTTATTAAAGAAATATCGTTCGTGTTTAGAAAAGACCTTTGTTTCTAGTAAAACCGTGGTTTCTTATAGAGTTTTACAGTAATAAAATCATAAAAGCAGTTAAAATCCAAAAATTTAAAGCAAGACTGTCCATAAGTTCAAGTTACAAATAAAACCCAACAATCAAATTAAACCATAATAAAAAAAGTTAAATAGTTATAAAAGAGTGGCCACCGTCGAGTCCTCCGCTGCACCGAATTGTCTAAGTCTGGGGATTACCTGTACAGGATAAATAGAATGGGTGAGTTTACATAAACTCAATGTGTAATGTCCATAGAAAACATACACACAATCAAATTAATAGATGCCAATCAGATACAGTCTTGGGCCTAAGCCCATTACAGATTCAGAATATCAGAGTCATACAGTTTTAGATTCGGGCCTCAACCCATTACAATTACATATACAAAATTGGGCCTTAGCCCATCTCAGATACAAATGCAGTCAAAGAGCCAGAACAGGATCAGATCCTACCCCCAACCTCTACACACCATCTCTGACCATCCCTACACACCATGTGGGGTTTAAAACACCCACCCATCCCGACACACCATGCGGTACTGAAATGCAGCACATAATAGATATATTGTAGTTGAGCTGCCAGATAATAGGCATAGATGCCTTTCAGTTTGTGAGAGCGATCTATGTGGATGTTCATAGGGGAAATATGTGGGAGAGAGCTATGTGGATGCTCGCAGGCGTGATGTTCTAAATCTTACATAAGGTGGCCGATCTGTGGCTGAGTGTGAGGCCAAATTTTTTAGGTTGAGCTGCTATGCTCGAGGTATAGTGGCATTTGAATATGAAAGGTGCATCAAATTTGAGGATGTGTTAAGAGATAAGCTGAGGGTCTTGATTACTCCGTAAGGAAGCGTGAGTTTTCTATTTTAGTTGAGAATGTGAAAATCACCGAGGATGTTAAGCGCGCTGAGTGCCAAAATAGGGATCGTGAGAGAGTAAAGAGCAAGAAGGATTCGAAGCCCTCGAGTTCTGTACAGAGGCCTAAGAAAAATACCAGACCTGATGGGCTGATTAGAGTTGGAGCTCTTACTACATCTACTATATTACAGCCTTGTGGAGACTATGGTAGACGCTATTCGGACGAATGTTGCCGGGGGACTAGGGCATGTCTGAGATGTGGATCCTTAGAGCACCGTATTTAGGAATGTCCCGTTAAGGGTTGATCAGTTGCAGGCTCCAGGATCAAGTACTGCGCAGCCTCCGAAAGTAGTTAGCAGCTACCTAGGAGTAATGGACAGGCTAGGGGTAGTAGCCGTTTGGGCTGAGGGTAAAGAGCATTTGGCAGAGGTGCTGGACAAACAGAGGCGAGGTGGCCTACTTTGGTTTATGCTGCACATCGCCGAGAGGATGGAGATGCTCCTGATGTCATCCCTAGTACGTTCTTTATCTTTGATGTAGTGTATATTGCTTTGATAGTTATAGGATCTACTCATTCCTATATTTCTTGCTCTGTTTCTAAAAATCTAGGGTTATCAATTGAGAGTACTTCTAGTGAGGTCACGGTATTAAGTCTATTAGGGTAATCTGTTCGGGTTAGCAAACTGTATAGAGAGGTTCCGTTAGAGGTTCAAGGGACGATTTTTTTGGCTAATCTGATGGAGTTCTGTTTGGGGAGTTCGACTTGATTCTGGGAATAAACTTGTTGATCAAGTATCAAGTAAGTTTGGATTGTACGACTAAGAGGGTCGTCTTGAGAACTGAGTAGGATAATGAGGTGGTTATAATTGGAGAGCATCGGGATTACCTATCTAATGTAATCTCCGCGCTTGTGGCTAAAAAACTGGTTCAAAAGGGGTGTAACGCGTATTTGGCCTACCTTAGTGTTTCTACTTCTGGAGACTCTTCTATCGATGATATCTGAACTGTAAAGGATTTTTCAGACGTCTTTCCTAAGGAGTTATTAGGATTACCCCCGAATTAAGACATGGAGTTTGGGATTGAGCTCATTTCTAGTACAGCTACGGTGTTTATCACTCCCTATTGGATGGCACCAAAGGAGCTTATAGAGCTTAAGGCCCAAATTCAAGAGTTCTTGGATTGTGGTTTCATCTGTCCTATTGTGTCTCCATGAGGAGCATCGGTTCTATTCGTTAAGAAGAAGGATGGGACGATGAGGATATGTATTGGCCATCGGCAGTCGAATAAGTTGACTATTAAGAATAAGTATCCACTTCCAAGGATTGATGACCTGTTTGATCAGTTTCGAGGGGCTTTTGTGTTCTCTAAGATAGATCTTCATTTTGGGTATCATTAGTTGAGAGTTAAGGAAGCTGATGTGCATAAGATAGCTTTTAGGACTCGTTTTGGGCATTACGAGTTCTTAGTGATGTCTTTTGGGTTGACAAATGCTCTGGCAGTGTTTATGGATTTGATGAACAGAGTGTTTTAACCGTATCTAGATCAGTTCATTGTGGTCTTCATTGACAATATTTTGGTCTACTCTAAGACTGGCGATAAGCATGATAAGCACCTTAGAGTGGTTTTTCAGATATTTCGGGAAAAGTAGCTATATGCTAAACTAGGTAAGTGCAAATTCTGGTTACGTGAGGTAATATTTTTGGGGCATGTAGTGTCTACCGAAGGGATCCTAGTCGATTCTAAAAAGATTCAGGTGGTACTAGATTGGAAATAACCAAAGAGTGTGTTTGAAATCTGCAGTTTTCTAGGTCTGGCGGGTTATTATCGATATTTCGTTGAGAGTTTCTCATTGATTGAAATGCCCTTAACTAAGTTGCTACGTAAGGGTGTTCCGTTTGTTTGGACTAATGTGCAGCAATCGATCTTTAAGAAACTCAAGTCTATTCTGACTCAAGCTCCTGTTCTGATACAGCCTGAACTTGGTAAAGAATTTGTGGTATACAGTGATGCATCACACATTGGTTTAGGATGTGTGTTGATGCAAGATAGGAGAATTGTGGCTTATGCGTCTTATCAGCTTAAAATACACGAGGCAAACTATCCGACACATGATCTTAAGTTGGCTGATATGGTCTTTGCACTTAAAATCTGGAGGCATTATCTGTATGGTGAGAGGTGTATCATCTACACTGATCACAAGAGCCTCAAGTACCTCCTTACTCAGAAGGAGTTGAATCTTAGGCAGCGTAGATGGATCGAGCTGCTTAAGGACTATGACTGTACCATTTAGTACCATCCTGGTAAGCCCAATATGGTGGCCGATACATTTAGCCGTAAGACAATGACTGATTTGAGGGTAATGTTTGCTCGCCTTAGTCTTTTTGATGATGAGAGCTTGTTGGCTGAGTTACAAGTTAAGCCAACTTGGATTGAGCAGATTCGAAATAAAAAGTTAGGGGATGAATCCTTGGGCCTTCGGTTTCATCAGATTGAGAGTGGTAACACTTCAGATTTTAGACTGAATAGTGATGGGGTACTTTATTTCTATGGTCGGATATGTGTGCCGAATGATGTGGATTTAAGGCAATCGATTTTGAGGGAGGCACATAGTAGCCCCTAAGTTATGTATCCTAGTGGAAATAAGATGTATCATGACCTCCGTGAGTTATACTGGTGGCTGGGGTTGAAGTATGAGGTTATTGATTTCATTGCTTATTGTTTAACGTGTCAGCAGGTTAAGGCTAAGCATCAGTTACTTTCAAGTTTGCTGCAGCCGGTTAAGATTCCCATGTAGAAATGGAAATGAGTAACGATGGACTTCGGTAGTGGGTTGCCCTTGACACCTACTAAGAAGGATTTTGTTGTGGTCATCGTGGATCAATTGACCAAGTTTGCACACTTCATCTCGGTTCAGACAGGCTTTTCTCTTCAAAAGTTGGTAAAGCTCTATATATCTGAGATAGTAAGACTGTATGGGGTACCTGTCTTGATTATTTTCGATAGGGATCTTGGCGTCACGTCTCGATTCTGAAAGAAACTACACGAGGCTTTAGGTTCGAGATTAGACTTCAGTACAGCGTTCCAACCTCAGACCATGGTCAATCTGAGAGGGTGATTCAAATACTGAAGGATATGTTACGGAGCTATGTGATAGATTTTCGAGGTAATTAGGAAGATTATCTATGCTAGCGGAGTTCACCTATAATAACAGCTTTCAGTCTAGCATCCAGATGGCACCTTACATGGCTCTTTATGGTCGTAAGTTTCATACTCTGTTGTGTTGGACTGAGTTGGGTGAATGTCAGATTTTGGGTCCTGAGTTAGTTACGAAAAACGAGGATAAGGTCAGCTTGATTCAGGATCGTCTGAAAACAGCTTCTGATAGGCCGAAATTGTATGTGAATCTAAAGAGACGTGAGATTGAGTACTCTGTGGGGGACTTCATATTTCTTAAGGTTTCTCCATGGAAAAAGGTTCTGAGGTTCAGTCGTAAAGGCAAGCTGAGCCCTTGGTTTATTGGATCGTATCAGATTCTGAAACGTGTGGGACCAGTTACTTATCAATTCGAGTTACCCTCTGAACTGAACAGTATTCATGATGTGTTCTACATCTCGATGTTGAGACAGTACCATTCTCATCTATCCCATATTGTTTCGGTGGAGGAGATTGAGGTTAGACTGGATTTGACCTTTGAAGAGGAGCCGATTTAGATATTAGACCGCAATATTAAGGTTCTAAGGAGGAAGTCCATTCTATTAATGATGGTTCTGTGGCGAAATCATAGTACAGAGGAAGCCACAGTGGAACCTGAAGATTCGATGTGTCAATAGTATCCTCATCTATTTTGACCAGGTAAATTTCGAGGTCAAAATTTCTTTTCTGGTGTAGAGTTGTAGCACCCTAAATATTGTATTTCAGCTTTTGTAAAATTTGACACAAATGTGTATCTGCTTAAATGGTTAAGTGTTCTGGGTATATGTGGGAGGTCCCAAGTTCAAGCCTTACCTCTGGGAAATGTTGGCATTTTTCTAACTTAAGCCTTAACCTTGACTAGTGGGCTTATATTTACTTATTGTAAAACCATATCAGAATGGACTTGCTAGTCTGGTGGTTAAGTGGAGTGTTAATTAGCTGATAGTTAGGTGTTTGAATCCCTACGCGAGTGGGTTTAATTTTTTATATGCGAACTGATAGTGTTTCGATGGAGTTTGAACCCTGAGGTGGTTGAGTTGTGTGGGTTAGTAGAGAGAACAATAAGCGATGTGGAATCGATTAGGAGTAGTGCTCTCTTGAACTTTCTTTCCTATTTCTTCAGTTTTTCTAACGCCAAAATCCGCTGCTCTCTTTTTTTTCTTTTTCTTTTCTCTTTTGATGAAATTCAACTGCAATCCTGCTTCTTATTTCTGTTTTTCTAGTTCTTCTATTTTTGTTTTACATTTTCGTATGGTGGGGGTAAGCTTTCTTTTTGATTCTTTTTGTCGTTGTTACGTTACGATCTTAGTAAGGAACTTGAATTCTGTGTATGGTTGCATAAGTGAAGGCGGTGAATTTGGGGTTTTTGCTTCGACAGTTTCACATTCGTGCGATCATTTCTTCGGTGATAAGTTCTTGGGCTTAATTGATTTATTCGCTAATTTGGATTCGGTTACTAAAGGTGTTAGATATTCTGATTCTTAGGTTCTGTGATCTCAGGGGTGTCTCTGCTTCAAACTGATACCAGGTGTGTACCCGAAAACGCAGAAAATAAGGTTTCGATGAAAACTGAAAACCATTCTACTGACACCACACGGGCGTGTGGTTGCCCGTGTGGTAAGCCGTGTGTGATTACATGGTCATGTGATTGACGAAGGCTAGTTTGTGCGTAAGACACGACCGTGTGATGGCTGGGTATGGCCGTGTAAGCCACACGGGCTAGACCAAACTGGTCCGTGTGGGCCACACGGGTGTGTGGGTTTCTGGGCTAAACCGTGTAATCCATACGGGCAAGGCCAATCTGGGCGTGTGGGCCCACACAGGCTAGCCACATAGACGTGTGAGCCTATTTATCTGAATTTTCCCTAGGGTTGCACGGGCCGTCCTAAACGACCGTGGGCCTACGGTAGGGTCAATAAGTGCTAGATAGACCCTCAACTGTATGATTTGACTGATTAGAATTCTGAATTGATTAGACACTAATGCATGACTATTTGTACTGTTATTTGCGTATCTAATATATATATATATGCGATATGTAAGCATGTGAGCATGGTAGTCTGTTTATCTGCACTTGCATATTACCATATCTGATATTAGGGTTGGGATGATATTTATTGGGAGAAGTGTTCTGAAAGGTGTTTACGCCTATTATCTGACAGCTCAACTGTATTATATATGATATGTGCCATATTCGATACAGCATGGTGTGTAGGGTTGAATGGGTGTTTTAAACACTACATAGTGTGTAGGGATGGACGAAGATGGTGTGTAGAGGCTGGGGGTAGGATGCTGATTTCTGATTCTGTCTACATATCTGTATCTGTTTCTGAAATAGGCTTAAGCCTGAATCTGTAATTATTTCTGTAATGGGCTTAGGCCCGAATCTGTAACTGTAATGGGCTTGGGCCCGAATCTGAAACTGTCTGATTCTGATATTCTGATTGTGTGCATGCTTAATCCTGTGGGGATTACACACTGAGTTTACGTAAACTCACCCCTTTCTATTTAATTTGTACAGGTAATCCATAGAAGGTGCAACGGTGGACTTGACGGTGACCACTCTTATTAAACTGTTTCACTTTAGTTTTATGGTTTTGTTTCATTTTTAGGTATTTTGATGTAAATTTGGACTTTTGGACTGTTCGCTTAAATTTGAGGTCTTAACTGCATTTATGATTTTATTACCACAAAACTCAACAAAAACACGGTTTTAACAGAAGCAAGAGTTTTCTAAAATCACAAACGGTTTTACTTAAATACAATGGTTTTTAAAGCTTCCGCTATGGATATATTTTTTCTAAGCAAGTAATGGATTTAGGGTTTTGAAATGAACCAAAACGTGAAGGATTAACGAATAAGTACAATTTTTACTTAAACAACTCGAGTTTTCAAAAACAATATCATGCGACATCGCCAGATTCGGCATAACGTCCAGGCCGGGTTTGGGGTGTTACATCACTTATCATCATCCTTTCAACAAGAATTCCGTGAATGATTAGTTGAAGTTCCTACAATTGATTCATAACTAATTTAGAATCAATCATTACAAAATTCATGAATTTAGCAACTAAAAACTTTTTAGCTCTAGCATCTTTGGCTTTGTATTTATAGTCCAATGATGTCCATAATTTCTTAGTTGTTTTCTTGACACTATACACTTCATACAGTGCATCCGATAATCCGTTCAGGATGTAGTTTCGGCACAAGAAATCAGAATGTTTCCAAGCTTCAACATCAATGAAAGTAGTAACTTCATCTACCTCGCCCTTTTTAACAGTAGTAAGGTTATCTTTCAAAAATTTGGCCAAGTTCAACATGGTCAAATAAAACAACATTTTCTATTGCCAAGTCTTGAAATTTTGTCCCGAGAATTTTGCAGGTTTTTCATTATGGCTTATAGCAGCCGCCATCGGTAACACTGAGTTTTGGATCGAAGATTGCATTTGAACCAAAACTTCAAATTGCGAATTGATTGAATTGGTGGGAGTTTCTATTTTCTGTTAAGAAATAAAACCAGAATTAGAAAATTTATCAACTTTTGTTAGACGGCAGAAATTTAATAAAACCTGAAAGAAAAGTTTATACAGTCTAATCAAAAAATACAAGAAAATAATGCATCAGGTAGGTAACTCTAAAAGAGAGGTGGTGCACTCGGCACACTTAAATACCAAGTCTTTCAAAGAACCAATCCTAGACATGCACTCTCATATTATCTCTTTAATTCACCATTGATAAATTTCTTTTCCTTTGATGTCATAATTTTGAAGTTACATTTAAGCTTTCACAATTTAAAGCTACAATTAAGACCACCATAAACAAAAAAATTTCTCTTTGATTTGTTAAACGACAAAATTAAAATTATAAAACAAAATCAAAATCAAGTTTGTTGAACGGCAAGATTAAATCCTGAAACAAAATTATTTAATTAAATCTTGTTTGGAAACAAAATCAAAATAAAATCTGTTAAGCGACGGGAATAAACCCCGAAACATAATTATTTGATTAAGTCTTCTTATTTAGAAAGAAAATCAAAATCGAATAAAATCTGTTAAATGACTGAAATAAATCCCGAAACAAGTTATTCAATTTAATTCTATTTTGGAAACAAAATTAAAATCAAATCAAATCTATTAAACGGCGGGAATAAATCCTGAAATAGATTATTAAATTTAATTTTATTTGGAAACAAAATTAAAATCGAATAAAATCTGTTAAACAACGTGAATAAATCCCGAAATAGATTTTATTTAATTTTAATTTCTTGTTTGGAAACAAAATAAAAAATTTAATAAAATCTATTGATCGGTGGGAATAAATCCCGAAACAGATTTTATTCAAGGATAGAATAATTTTTATTTAAAAAAAAACATTTTTTTTCTTTTTGCCTTGGTGTCTCGTTCGTATCGGATTAGACAATTGCAAAATAATATAAAATCAGTTTTAAGATTATTTGACAAAATACGTTAGCGAACAAAAATATATAAATATAAATAAACAAATATTTATATATATAAAATAAAATAAATTGAATAATTTATATTGAAATTATCAGATATGAAAAACCAATAAATAACATAATAAAAACTAGAAATTAAAAAGAAGAAACGAGTTCTACTAGATGTTGAGGCTTGTTTTACACAGTTTTCTTAAGACAGATTCGGCCACTCTTACGGTACTTGGAGAAATGTTGGTCGAATGTCTCCTAGGATATAACAACACGATGATTGAAGTAGTAGCACCTCTGTAGTGATCAACGAACAAACGTTGCCTTTTTCTATCACCAAAACGTTGGAAAAAATGAAGAGGAAAATAGAAGAATTTTGGAGAAAAAAAATAATCTCGGTGTGAAAGAGTGAGATTGAAAAAAAATTTTTAGAGGAAATCTTAGCCTTTTATATGCCTTCAAAGTGGATGAATTTTAGAAATATCCATGTATAATGAGACAAAATCTACATTAAAGGGGAAATTAAATCAATTTTATTAAAATCAAATCAAATTTATTAGAATAAAATCAAAATTTGCATTTTGGGCCTGACCGGTCTGGACATTTCGCGTCACCCACATCGTGCGGGTGCACCCTAACCCCGACAAATATTCATAGGCCCATTTTGAGCCTGACCGGTTTGGACATTTCGCGTCACCCATGTCGTGCAGGTGGACCCCCCAACTCAGCAGGGTAAATGCATTAAAATGGTGCCGCTATGGTTGGTGGCGAACTTGCTTTGGGCAAAAACGTACTAGTAGCTTATATGCCATGGGAAGGTTACAATTTTGAGGATGCGGTACTCATTAGCGAACGTCTAGTATATGAAGATATTTATACTTTTTTTCACATATGAAAATATGAAATTCAAACTCATGTGACAAGCCAAGGTTCTGAAAGAATCACTAAAGAAATACCGCACCTAAAAACCCATTTACTCTACAATTTAGACAAAAATGGAATTGTGATGCTGGGATATTGGGTGGAGACAGGCGATATTTTAGTAGGTAAATTAACGCCTCAAGTGACGAAAGAATCATCGTATGCTCCAAAAGATAGATTATTACGGGCCATACTTAGGATTCAGGTACCTTTCGACTCTCCTCAAAAATGGCATTCATTTTTTTAGCCTATTTTTAAAGAACTAAAAAAAATAAAAAAAATGGAAAACGAAATATTTTATAGCTTTAACAATTTTAAAAGAAAAAACTAAATTGTTTCGAAAAGCTTCAAAAGAAACAAAAAAAAAAAGAATCACTCAAAGCATTCTATTTCTAAAGGGAATAATAAAAGAACTTTCAAAAATAAATCCAATTCCATTTTTGGGGTTGAGAGAACCATATGAATTAGGCGAAACTAAAAAGGATTCGATAATCAGTAATAACATGATTCACAAATCATCCCTTCAAATTCAATCTATGGCATAGACAAATTATTCATTAACATAAAAAAAATAAAAGATCTGACTAAGAGAACAAACACAATAAAAAATCAAATACAACAAATTCTAATTATAAAAGACAAGAAAAACGAATTTCTTACGATACTTTTATATAGCATTCAAAGTGGAGGATTTTGGGCCTAATCGATCTGGACATTTCCTGTCACACGCATCGTGCAGGTGCACCCCTCAACCCTAACTAGTTTGAACCTACACCCCTTATGCACAGGGTAAGGTTTCAAGCTTAGTCATTCAATTATCTTTTAAGTGGGTTCTCATATATATACATACCTCACATTTGGTATTTAATCAAAATGGGATCTAAGCTTTTCTTTTCCTCAACAAATATTCACAAGTAGCTTACTTTGAGCACTAATTTCTCATTCATCATTCAACCATTTTGAGCATATGATATACCGTTGTAAAGGTCTCATAGAGTTGAATATAAAACCATAATTTTATAATTCAATTCTCAACCTTTACAATTGAAAATATGCCTCAAAGTTTCAATAAAATACAAATTTTCCAATATTCTCAACGATAAATTTTGTCGTTACAATTAACAAATAGACATTGTAAAGCTGTTGCTAATATTATAATATATAACATCAATTTATTTTATCGTTATCTATAATTGTAATAATTTGCATTGACAAACCTAGTGACTGCAATTAATAGTATCTTAAAAATTAAATTCAGCAAACATCTAAAAATCATTGCAAATATTTCACTTTTACATAACCACATTTAATGTCGTTGTTGTACTACAGAATGACATAAAATGTTTTGAAAATTTTGGTTGCTAATGCAGTTTTCTTGTATTGATGATTGAATTTCTATTGAGTTTATAAAATTATAAAAAAAAACAAAAATATTTCATAATAATATAAGCTACTTCGTACATAAATGAATATTTTAGTAAATTTTCAATAGAGTTAGTATCTGATTGTCTTGTGACACTAATTCGATTAAAGGTTTAAATAATAGTATAAATTTGGACCAATAAAATTAGTGTCAATAAGTCAACTAAACACTAACTCAATTGAAAAAATAAGTTATATTCTTATAGTAGTACTTTTATTTTTCACATTTTAAATAAAATCAATAAAAATTTGTAAATGATAGATTTAAACCAATGCTATCAGCATGGATAAAACATCAGCTTTAACGAGAGAACCAATCTTTCATTTTGATCTCTTTATAGATTTTAATACTATTATACAAAAATTTGTCATCCACATATAGTACAGATTTCATTTAATAGATATCAAAGCATATATTTTTTATTTATTATATGTTATTTTTAAATAAATACTTATATCTTAAATATGTAGTTGCCATACGCATACACATAAGATAGAATTTCTAATATATATTTAAATCACATGAAATAAAGAAAATTTGAAATATTATTGATGCTAAAATTTCTATAGCCAGCCATGCTTTGTCACTATTTTTGGTTAAATTTTACTATTAGTTTATGTACTTTAGAAAAGTTATAAATTAAATCCCTATACTTTAATTTGGTCATTTTTAGACTTTGAGCTTTTTAAATATTAAAACTCCAGACCTCACTAAATGATAATTATTAAATTCGTTAAGTTAAGTTATTATATTTCTAAAATATAATGCGACAAACATATTAGCACATGTGTAATGGTATTTCAACTTATTAATTCCACATATTATTCATTAAAAGTTCAATTAATGAATTAACAACTGTCATTCGCGATAAGACTAAAATTTCAAAATTCAAAAAGTATAGGTACTTAGAACGATCCAATTGGAGAATATAGACTAAATCTACATTAAAGTATAAGGACTAAATTATAATTTTTGTAAAGCACATGAACTACTAGCAAAATTTAACTTTTTTATGGAATTTGTTACTAATTTTTTTTATATTGAATTTATGTATAATTATAATTGTTTATAGCGTCCAACGCCAGTTTTGGTTATTAAATTTTCTTTTCATTGTAATTTATTAAAATTTTATATAAAAATAAGATTATATAATAAAGATATAATATTAAATTTTTCAAAGAAATATTGATATAATAATGATATGATTAGGGGTTTTTTAAAGCAAGAATCAATCATGATATAACATATGACGGAATATTTGTGAAAACTATAGGTCTTATATGGGATCGTTTACATTTTTTATAGGATTTAATTTTAAATATTATATAATGTTGGATTTTTTTATAAAAATATTCTCATAATAATATTTATCATTTTTTTTAAAGAGAGTTTTTAATAATCTTCAAATTGAATAATAAATATATTTATAAAAAAAACTTGATGTAAAAAACAAATGAGACTTTTATTGGAGTGGTAAAGGTGAGCAAGTTGAAGACTAAAATGCTTTAGGTTCAATTTCTTCATGCGCTTATTGCTTTAAATTTTATATAAAAAAATCACATTGTAATATTTCTTAATTTATAAATAAAAAGAATTTTTTTCAATTTCACAATTAAATTGAGATCCAATTAAAAATGAGCTGAAAACTTTTATAATATGTGTACAATATATATAATTTAGGCATATTAAGTTTTAGTTCAGTTGGCATCGTCGTCGTTGAAACAATTAGGAAGGCATGGTTTAGATCTAGTCCTTGTACTTCAATATGGTCATTTTTAGACTTATACTTTTCAATTTTTAAAATTTTTGTCTTGGCCTAATGATAATTGTTAAATTCATTAAGTTAAATTCTACTATTTCAAAAAATTCGAACGCAACAAACATATTATCGCATGTGTAATGTTATGTCAATTTGTTGTTTTCACTTATTTCTCACAAAAAAAGGTTAATGATTTTAACACATGTTGTTTTTGTCAAGATTAAAACTTCGAAATTCAAAAAATTATAGTAACTAGAATGATCTATTGGAGAGCATGGATTGAATTTACAATTTTATGCATAGTACATAACTAGTAGTAGAATTTAATCAAACACATTTAATTGCTGCCATTTGGGCTAAGATTGAAATTTCAAAATTTAAAAAGTATAATGATTAAATTTGATAAATTCAAAAGTATAGGGACAAATAATATAATTTGACCTAATTTTTATTGTCTATGGTTACATATATATGATTTTTATATTATAAATAAGGTTATAGTATTACAATTATAAAAACTAGTGTGAATCTCTTGCTTCGCACATAAAATTTACTCATGCCTTAAAGATTCATCCTTAAATATTAAATTATTTAATTTTCTAGGAAAAAGAAAAGACCGGCAGAAAAGGTAAAAAACTAAAATTTCAAAAGGTTAATTAAAAAAATTTTTTTAAAGAAAAACCTCAACTTATTATTAAATTAATTTAAAAATTCATAAAATTAAAATTAACTCCATTTTTATATTATTAAGATTTCACTTTCTTATTTTGTAGAAATGAAAGTTGGCCAATTACTTCTGTCATTATAATTATCTTTTTCCTTTGAAGATAAAAATACAAAATATAAAAAAATAAGTATAAAAATAGTTGGAAAAGAATAGATAATTCTTTTGTTTGCTTTTATATAATTACAATAAAAAATAAAATACTTTAATTAGATTTTTGAAAATATTAAAATTCACTAAATTAATTTTAAATTATTAAAAGAATGAATATTCAATTTAAATATCCAAACTCCTTATTCTTATGAGTAATTCAATTTTTAGTAACAAATTTCAATATCCAAAATTTTGTATTAAAATTAAAGTAAATTTAAGTAATTATTCTTATACACTATGAATTAATACTAAATAATATATTTAATATCCAAATATGTAATATATATAAATCCATAAAAAATAGATAGAAAAATGTTGAATATTTAGTTTTTTATTATACATTCAATGACTATATATATAAAAAATGATTGTGCTAGATTGTCTTTTAAGTCATATTGTGATATTGATCACTCTACTAAATTTATGATTTAATTTATATATTTTTTATTTGATCTAATCTACTCCCACTATTAATAATTAGAATCCCTTAATACTTAAATTTTAAATAATTAAATGATAATTTTTAAATAATTGAATGATCAAAAGTTAAACTTAATGACCGTAAGTGTAATTTATCCCAAAAAAAAAAAAAAACTAAAAATGGCATGTATCAACAAACGAATGCCTTTTGACTTAGAAGTCATTCAGCAAAAAAAATTATGATTTAATTATCTTCCATAAACAAATTTACTGTGAAGAATCAATATTATATATGTATATATATATATATTGATTGAAGTTAAATTTCATTATAGATTCTTATATTATATACTAATTTTTATACAATACTTAGAATTATTCATAACTTATTCTCAACCCTTAAATAGGAAGAGCTTCAGCGCACTCAAACCCATGTTTATTTGTACTAATGACAATACCAATGCTAATCGAACTAAGATCCAATCGACAAAATCATTATTATATTTAACTTCTCAAAATCGTAACTCTACATTTTTAAAATTTATGCAATTTTTGCGATGAATATACACTAATTATTTAGTTTATTTATGTTCATAATATCTTCCTGTAAATAATATCATTAATTGATAATGATTTTATTTTTTAACAGAAAAATAAAAATTATTTCAGTTAGACATAATTTAAATTAATATATTTTTACCATGTATCTATACTTATCTATATAGCTATATATTAAAGTAATGTTCATTATGTTTTCGTTCTTTCATGTGTTCTCTTCTTTCCTTTAAGTTTTCCTTTTATAAATAACAGTTTTCGAAACTTTTTTTATTTTGAAAAAATAGGGTCGACATTAAAAATGAAAATGGAATCGTCACCAATCCTTTTTATTTAGGTGTGATCGGATCACATTGTAAAATATTTTGTTTTACTAAAACATTGACTTTGGTCTACGAAATTCGAGAAGATGGGTTCGGGAGTCGGTTACGAGCGAGGAAGGATTAGCACCCCCGTAAAGCCTAAAATTAGTACCTAACTGATTAATTAATGTCTTAATGTCAAAAATTAAAAATTCGTGAAGAATTAAAAAATACGATCCTCCTTTTTTATTAATGTGATTTTACAAAAAATGCTTGGATAAATCAAAGCGGATGCTAAAGACCTTACAAAAAATGCTTGGATAAATCGAAGCGGATGCTAAAGACCTTCTTATCCCGAAGTAATACAATCTCACATCCAGTACATTAGGACACGACATTTTAAACCCTCGCGAATAAGCCGGCCTTTTAATTTTCAAAAACCCGTGTATTTTGATTTTAAAAAGGATATTCGATTATTTGGGCCAAACGAGAAAAATAAAAAACCAGTACGTTAGGGCACGATCTCTCAAATTTCTAAACATGGAACATTGCCTTATTTTTTAAAAATTTATATAGTTTGAAATTTGAAAGGATATTCAGCTATTTAAGTTTAACGAGAAACTTGAAACCTCATAAGTTAAAGTACGATTTCTCGAATTTCTTAAAACACGAAACATTATCTTATTTGAAAATTTTTGAATAATAGTAAAATGGCACATGCTCCTCTTATTTGGGATAAGGACCCAGCGTACGGTGTAATAGTGATGGAACGATGCGAACGGTTATACGGGAGACTGATAATTAACACGTAACTGGATGAGATAACTAAATAACATCGAATTTAAATATCAAAAAGGATAAATCGAATGAATCAGTAGGCAAAAACAATTATAAATAAGGTTCAATTTAAGTTTAAAAAAGTAATAGAATAATAAACAGATGTGTAGATAAAATAGATATATATGATATCAAATTTAAATCTTTAAATAGTAAAATAGTAAAGATGGGATAAAAGATAACAATGATAATAACAATCAATGGATAAAAATATACAAAACATAGCAAAAGTTACTTTAATATACGAAAATAATAATAAATAAATGTGTGAATGAATAAATAGTAAGAATAAAAAACGAACAGCATTGAAATATGTACAAAGAATAAATAAAGGAATAAATTCACTAAATATGCAAAATATGTTAAAAGTTGAAAATTAAAAGAAGGCTCTATTTGAAATTTAAATAAAAAAAGGGTCCAAAATAAGAATAGACTTCCAAGGAGCTGAGTGTAATGCGCTAAAAGGTTGGGGATTAAAAAGAAAATATTCCTTTACCCACCTGCGTACAGTTTCCTTTGGCAAGCCAAAGGACTGAATTAAAAACAGAATAAAATTAAAGAACCAAATCATAAAAAGGTAATCGGGACCAAATAAAACGCGCGCCATAGATCGAGGATCAATTCGCCAAATAACCCAAATTCTAGACACGCGTTGATGGGTTAAAGATCAATTTGAAACGCGCACAAAGTCTGCGGTCCAATTAAAAAATTGAATTAAAACTGCCCAAAAAAGCAGAGGGACCTAGAGCATAAATAGCCCATCGATAAGAAACGCGTAGATCCTCCCCAGGTTGGGTCACGCGCGCGGGTTGGGCGGTTAAACGACGTCGTTTTGGTATTAAAATGTCCTAAATGAAATGGTGTCGTTTTCATGTTGTATTTAAACCAATTTTTAGACAAACAAAAAACATTTGAGCTATTCTTTTAAAAAAAAAAAAAAACCTTTCCCTTTTCATGTTTTCTCTCTGGCCAAGGCCAGAGTCCGGCCAAAACTCCGATGACAAGTGCCGTAGGCTCCGCCGTGGGCTTCGCCGCAGACGGCGGTTGGAACCGCGCAAAAGCTAGTGTTCACAGCCCCTTCGAGTGCCCTTTTTCCTTCCTCAAAAATAAACCCAACTTAGTGCTAAAAACAAAACCTCGGCCGAAAGCAAGGAAACCGAAAGGTTTCGTCCTTCGTTGATGAGGCCTTCACCGGAACCCTAAGGGGTTCTCAGGCACTCCAAATCGACGGAAGGTGGCTACGGTGGCAATAAAAGCCTAAGGTGAGGGATTAATCTCCCTTTTTCTCATTTTCATTATTTGGGGTAGAAAATAACAAAAATAAGATAAAAAAAATCAAATAGAAATTTTAAAAAATTTAGAGAATCACCTTCTGCCAAATCTTTTTTGTTTTCTTTTCTTTTGATTTTAGTATCCGTAAAATGTAAAAAGTTCCCTTACACTGATTATCTCTGGCTTTTTATAGTCGAACAAAAAATAAAAAATACAAAATTTTCCTTTTTTCTTTCATTTTTGTTGCGTTATTGGCTGTCAAATTGCTGTATAGTTTGTTGCTTGTTAGTTTTACAGGTATAAGGGCCAGTTGGAGGCCGACGTGGCGCAGTGATGGTGCTCATGGAAGGGAATGGCGGTAGCAGCACATGCAACCCCCAGGGTTTGCTGAAAAGTCTTTGTGTTTTGGGCTATTTTAGGCTTGGGCCATTAGGTTTAGTTTTGGTTTGGGTTTAGTGCAATTGGGTAGGTTGATTTGGGTTTGGGTTATATATTTCTTTGTAAATGGGCTAGGTAATTGGGCCTACTTATTGTAAAAGACATGGACTTTTAAATAATTTTTTTTTATTTTGGTTTATGTATGGGCCGGGTGAAATAGGCCTTCTACAACAGTGATTAAAGAATCCTTACTTCACATGGTATAAACAACTTGTAGAAGAAAAAGTCTACCAATAGTAACAGAAGGTCATAAGATTTTTTCTCTAAAAGATTCTTTTCATCTGCCATCAGTAGCAGGTTTGGAGACTCCTCCTTTTATTAATCTAATTAGGGCATAATTTTATTTCCAAGATCCATAAAACAATACAATTGAAAAATCCATGGAGGAAGAATTAACAAATCTCAATATTGTCAACAAGGAAGGACAACCCATCCATGATCAAGAGGAAGAAGAGGAAAGCGATCGAAGGTGATTTTAATCTCTGTCTGGTATGGAAGGTTCTAACGAGCAGTGCAGTCCACTTTCCGTTAATGAGAAACGTTCTCGCTGAACTTTGGCATCCGATGGAAGGCATTTTTATAACTTAAATAGAGGAAAAGAGAAGCATGTTCTGATTTTCTAATAAGTTGGATCTCAAAAGAGTTTTAGATGGGATTCCTTAGTTTTTTAATAGACACCTAATTCTAATTCTATTTCATCAGCTAGAAAAACATGAAGATCCGATTCAAGTCCCCTTAGTATTATCAAATTTTTAGGTCCAAATTTATAACCTCCTAGTAGGGTCAATGTTGGAAGAAATGGCAAGACAGTTGGATAATTTTATTGAAAAATTCATAGAATATGACACCACAATAGTAACAAGAGGTGTGAAAAAGTTTATGCTTATAAAAGTACAACTAGATGTGCGAAGCCCCTTTAAAAGGAAGAAACGCATCATATACGGTCAAGGTAAATTGACCTATGTGATTTTTCAAAACGAAAAAATTTCCCTTTTTTGTTTTTTGTGTGGAAGATTAAGGTATAGAGAAAGTTTCTGCCCCTAAGATTATCATTGGGAAGCTAAGAAGTAACCCTAGAATGGGATAGCTCTTTACGAGCACAACCGAACAAATCATTACCGGTGGATAGTAGATGATTATGTGGGGAACCAAAAGCTTTGGTTAGAGAAGGTTCGAACAGTGAACAACGGATAGGAAAAGAGCTCTACATATGCGAGAGAGAGGAACACATAATGCGCTAATTATGAGAGGCAAATTAGACGAAAGTCGAAAGCAAAATAGTCGCTTCAGTAGTGATACTAGAGTTGAGTGCATCAATTTGACAATGGAGCGAGCAAATCAGGAAGACGAGCCAGTTGGATTAATAGAATGGCAGAAAATAAAAAGGAGGTCACAAGTGGGGGACAATTTAGTAACACAGATGGATACAGATTTCAACACTATTATATCAGTGGTCATTGAAAAGCAAGTCGTTCAGTCATAATGAAAACATTAAGTTGGAACATTCATGGGTTAGAGCAACCTTGAATGGTCATACGTCTCAAGAACTTATTGAGACAATATCAGCCCTAACTTTTGTTTCTAATAGAAACAAAAGTTAGCATTGGCAGATGGAAAATATTCGAAGGAAGTCTAGGTACATGAATGGAATTGATATAAGTGCATATGGTTCAATGGGGAATTATCGTTGGGATGGAAGGAGAATTTATCAATTGATCTAAAAAGCTATTCAAGTACTCATATTGATGTGAAAAATACATGAGGAAGGTGGATGAGAAGATTGGAGGTTTACGAGGTTTTATGGCTCCCCAATAGAACACTTACAAAAGGATTCATGGAATAGGTTACGAAATTTAAAAGTAGGAAGTCAATTACCATGGTTAGTTATGGGGGACTTTAATAAAGTAATATACTCCTTTGAAAAGAGAGGAGGTAGACCCCGGGAGGAAAAATAAATGGCAGCATTTAAGGATGCATTAGAGGAGTGTGATTTAGGTGCCTTAAGGTTCTCAGGCCATTGGTTCACGTGGGAGAGAGGCCGATTGGCAGGAAACAATATCAGGGAAAGGTTGGACAGAGGAGTGGCCAATGTGGATTGGTGGGCACAGTTTCTAGATTATTCCTTACAACATCTTAATCATAGGTTTTCGGGCCATTGTCCATTGTTTTTAGATACCTTAGGGAGTAGAAGTGTTGTTGGTTCATGAAGAGATGTTCCATTCCGTTTTAGTGTCGTTTGGGCCCACAAAATAGACTTTGAAGAGCGTGTTAGGATGGTTTGGAATTCAAGCAACTTGGTGCTTGTAACACCCCTATACCTGGTTCAACCCAAAGAACTTGATATAGGAGTATTACATTTGATGCCAAAGTGATTTTGGCTAATCACTAATATATTTGAACATTTAAAAAAAAAAAAGAAATTATAACTTATATTTTAATCTCTACTAATTGGAACATACTTGATCTTCCTAAGTACATATCATTCTATTCAAAATTTTGAAACATACCCTTTTGGCACTTGAAAATGTGATGAGATGGATGCTCACAACCTTAATTACAATTTTTCAAAATCACTGTACCTAATCTATGCACGGAAAACAAAACTGTACGCTGAGTAAAACTCAGTAGTATTTCTATAATCTGAATATTTAAAGACAAGATAATATAATAAGCACAATTAAAATTATAAGGACATATTAATGTCTAGGATCATGATTATCAAATTTCATTTATTAAACATTATCCTAATTCACACAATAGCTATATAAATGGTTATTCACATATCAAACCATATTTATTCGTATAATGGCATTAGTCATACAATGCTCAATTCATGAATACATCATTATATACCATACTCAATTATCACATAAATCATAATTTTACATACATTCATTTATAACATATTCAATTTTTATCATTTGTTATCCCGGATAGCTTTTCACAATATGAACACAAATCATTTAAACAATGGCACTATCCATTCCATATTCAATTCATGAGTATTTAACTCATGTATTCCATGTATTTGCAATATATTTCACATTTTATTTTCAATTCACTATATCAATTTCATTTCTCATATCATGCCATTTCAATATCAATTATAAAAGTTATTATTCGTTTACCCCTATTAACACTACTCGGACTCGGACTCGGACGAATACACGGATCCAACCAAAACACACCAGTTTGGCACCCAGTGCCTCATCGGATAATTCAAAGCAATAAGTTGACACCCAGTGTCTCATAGGCTATGCCGAAGTAAATTGGTACCCAGTACCTCATCGAATTTATCCGAAGTAATAATTTGACACCTAGTGTCTCATCGACTCAAGGTTGAAGTAATCCTTGAACACTTCCAATCCTTTGGCATGCCAATTATATTCAACTCAGCCCGAAATAGTTAATAGGATTTTCAATTCACTTTTCAAATACAACCAATATTCAATATTTTCATATTTCAATAACAATCAATATTTTCATCAATCACAATTCATATAATCTCAATTCAATATATATATCTACCAATTCAATCCATTTCAATCAATTATCAAATATCAATTACTCACCTCAACAATTACCATATACATTAAATAAAAATTATAACAATTAATAACTAGATTCGGATTATAGAAATACAAACCAAGAATTCCGAGCTATTCCACGTCGACTTTATCTTTCCCCTTTTTAGTCAAGGATTCTGGTACAACGTTAGTTATGGAATTAAAACAATTAAAAACCATCAATACAACACAATTCAATTTCATGATGAATATTTAAATTTTTACTCAAATATTGCTTAATTTCTAATTTTAGTCCCTAAACCGAGACTAACTTTATTTCTTCATAATTAATCTTATATTTTCATACAAATTCTACTTTAAACTAAATTTAACTCCCTAATTTCCCTAAAATCCATAAATTTTGAAATTTTCACAATTACCCTAGCTTTTACAACTTTTACAATTTAGTCCCTTAACTAGTTAATCAAATCAACTAATTTTTCTCAATTAATACTTTATCCAAATAGTCTAGGCTATCATACAGTCTTTAATAAAATAGAAATTTAATACCAAACCCTAATATTTTAACTATTTTCACCATTTGATACTAACATTAATATTTAATAAAATCAATTTATAATTTCATTATACAACAAAATTAAAGCTCTAAACTCACTTGATATTAATAATTTATTTCAATATATTAATTTAGACAATAAAACAATTCATTTCATGCAATTTGGTCATTTTTAACATTTTTACAAAATTACCCCTAAAATTTTACTTTTATTCAATTTAGTCCCTGAGCCTAAAACATGCAAATTAGCCATTTTTAATGTAAACCCATGCTAGCTAAATATTCATATATAATTTCCTCCATCTCCTCTCCATTCCACATCCTTAATGTGTATAACATGCTTATATGTAATATTATCTGTAATTCCACTATTTTTTTATGTTCATATCAAAGTTGTCCACTTGAGTCATAGTCACTAAATTATTTATATCTTGAGTAACAGAATTCCAAATTAAGATCTGCTTGATGTTTTTGAAACTAGACTCAAATATCTTTCTACCATAATATTTTCAGAATTTATAGTTTAGCCAATAAGTACAGTGAAATCTTCAAATTTATCCATGTTCTGTTGTTTGATAGCTTTGACCTTTGCTTATTAAAAATTAATTATCTCTTAGTACGGGGTTTAGATGATGTTTCTATTTTTTTTCTCTTGAAGATAGACTCATTGATAATTTCAAACTCATGATGTGTTCCACATTTCAATGTTGAGGCGCTACCGCTCTGATCCTTCTCACATTGTCCCTATCGAGGAGATCGAGGTTAGGCCTGACTTGACCTCTGAGAAGGAACTTGTTCAGATTCTAGATCATGATGTTAAGATTCTAAGTAAGAAGTCCATTCCATTGGTAAGAGTTCTATGGCAAAATCATAGCACTGAGGAGGCTACGTGGGAACCTAAGGATTTGATGCGTCAGCAGTATCCTTATCTGTTCTGATCAGGTAAATTTTGATGCTGAAATTTCCTTTTAGGGGGTAGAGTTGTAACGCCCCAAATTTTATATTTTTGTTTTTGTTAAAATGTGACACAAATAACTGTGTATCTGTTTTAGTGGTTAAGTGTTTTGGGTGTGTGTGTGAGGTCCCAAGTTCAAGCCAGAACTTTGGCTAAATTTTGGTATTTTTTTAAACCAAGCCCTATCTTTGGTCAGTAGGCTTTTAATTAATTGTTTGTAAGTACTTAACAGGATGGGCCTGTTGGTCTGGTGGTTAAGTTGAGTGTTGGTTTATTGGAGGTCCTGTGTTCGAATCCCTAAGTAAATGAGGGAATTATTTTTGCTACTAGCATCGGGTAGAAGTTAGAAGTGATCAGGATTTTGAGTAGTAGGATTTGAGGGAGAAAAATGAGGGGTTAAGGATGTAGTGGAGATTGTGTAAAATTCTTCTATTTTCCTAAATTTTGCTCTTCAGAAAAAAACCGAACGTTTTCCTCCTCCTCTTGCTGATTTTTATTCTTTTTCCTTTTTCCTCATACTCTTTACAGTTTCTTCTTCTCCTTCTCACTGCCATCTTTTACTTTTGATATTTTCTTCAGTCCGTCCTTCTCTTTCGTGCAACTTTGGTTCACACTCTGTTCTGTAAGTTGGATAAAGTGATTTTGTTACTGTTCATTAACTTTTCATTAATGGGTGTTGTTGATGTCAATTAGGGGAGGAATCGAGGACTCGTAATAGCTGGTAGGAGACTTAGTTTCATGGAATCCCGATTACTCGATCGAAGGTAAGGTTTTTGAAGGTTATAGGTTGAACATCTCGTTATAGTTTCGTTTAAGTTTAATTAATAACACTGAATTTGGGCTTTGAAATATTGATTTTTAGGTTTTGAAGCTCTCGTGGCTACATTAGCATCGAATCGACACCAGGTGTGTACCCGAAAATATAAAAATCGAGGTTTCGATGAAAGTCAAAAACCTCACTGTCGACGCCACACGGGCGTGTGGTCGCCCGTGTGGTAGGCTGTATACGAATGACACAGTCATGTATTTGATGAAAGCCAGGTCGTGCACTAGACACCATCGTGTGATGGCCAAGTGTGGCCGTGTGCAACACACGGGCTAGACCAATTTGGGCTGTATGGGCCACACACGGCCACACAAATGTGTGGGTCCACACGGGTAGTCTACATAGACGTGTGAGATTTTGGGTCAAGTCATGTGATCCACACGGGCGAAGGCCAATCTGTGCTTATGGGCCACACGGGCGTATAGGCCCACACGGGCAAGCCACTTGGGCATGTGGGCCAATTTGTCTTAAATGTTTCTTAGGGTTGCACGGGTCGTCTTAATTGACTGTGAACCTACTATAGGGTCGGTAAAAGCTACTTAAACCCTAAATTGTATGATCTAAATGTTTGATGTATGTATTGAGCATGATAGTTATACGCATGTTTACTGATCTGTATGTATGACTGATAATCGTATAATAGCATGTTAGCATGTTATTCTGTATGCCTGCACTGAGCATGTTTAGTTGCATTTGCATTTGGGGTAGGATGGTTGATTATTGGAGGAAGTGTACTGAAAAGACATTTATGTCTATTATCTGGCAACTCAGTTGCAATATATCTGATATGTGTCGCATTTCTTTACTGCATGGTATGTAGGGATGGGTAGGTGTTTTAAACCCCCCACATAGTGTGTAGGGATGGTCGAAGATGGTGTGTAGAGGCTAGGGGTAGGATCTGATTTCTATTCTAACTGTTTGACTGTATCTATTTTTGGCATGGGATAAGGCCCAAATATGCATCTGTAACTGAAGCTATAATGGGCTAAGGCCTAGATCTGCATTTAATTCTATAATGGGCTTGGGCCCAAGACTGTAACTAATTGATACTGATACTTTGATTGTGTAATTGTTTGTTCTGTGAGGATTACACACTGAGTTTACGTAAACTCACCCCTTCTGTTTAATCTGTACGGGTAATCCCCAGACTTGATGGTTCGGTGCAACGGAGGACTCAACGGTGACCACCTAATTAAATTGGCTCTTTATCATAGTTTCATTTAATTATTCCACTTTTGGGGGTATTTTATGTAAATTGGACTTATGAACTATTTTTGCTTTTATTTGGATTTTAATTATTTTTATGGTTTTATAACGGCTAAACTGAACAAAGTGTAAATTTTTACTAGAAACTAAAGTTTTCCTAAATATAAACGGGTTTTTTTAAATGAAATGGATTCTAAAGCTTTCGCTAAAAAGATACGTTTTGAGGTAAATCAAATAACATGCATTTTTCTGAGATAAGTAAAGTTAAATAATCTGAAACGGTTTTAACTTGATAACTTTGTTTTCAAATCCCATTCCATGTGACATCGCCAGATTCGACCATAACGTCTAGGTTGGGTTTGGGGTGTTACATCATGGTGAAGGCAACAACCTAAAAATGCGAAAAAATACTTCTAAGACGTGCCCACATGATAAGTCAATTACGTGGTTGAGGTTTATGGAAGCTCATTAAAAATTAGAAATGATATCTTCTATGGTGGGGGCACGCCTTGTCAAATTTCAATGTTGCCATTTGTTGAAACAAACACCTAATCAAACCAAACCAAACCAAACCGAACCAACCCGCCAAGTAAAACATATACGGGGAGCATACTTGACCCTTCTCTTTCTTATGTTTTTATTATTACACATTTAGGGAAATGTGGGCTAAGTAGGGGGAGTCGTAGCACATGTCATGCTATTATTTGCTATTTGTTGCATGTGTTAATTCTTATACTAAGATTATTCCTTAATTTGTTTGAAATTGAGCCTTTAATTCCTATGCTTAGTTAATTCCAATGGTTGGATGATTCATTAATAATTGTTTATTGCTTAGTTTGATTGACAATTGTTTTATAGAATTGAAAATATTGTGGTAAAATCAAAATCTCATGAAAATTGTTAGTTCTTTAAACTTGCTTAATAAAAGTACTCTTATATCATTTTGGTCATTTTATTTTATGTTATTATAAAAAATAATAAAAAATAAAAAAAATATAAGTAAAAGAGAGAGAGAGACTATATATATAGAAAAATATATATAAATAAAAACTGTATGTATGTATTACTCCGCTGATGGCTTAGTTATGAGTGAAGATTTCGAAAATGTGACCAAATTGAGTAACCAGGATGATGTGTTTGGGTTGTCATCTCACCTTGCGTCAAAAGATTTGAGTGACGAATTGAAACTTACAAACACTCCGCTAACCGGGCTGCAATGAGTAGGGAAAAATAGTCTATTTAGAGATGTATCAAATTGAGTAACTAGGGTAAAGTGCTTGACTTGTCATCTCATCTCGCGTAAAAAGATTTGACTATGTCCCAAATTTTTTGAATAATTTGATCGAGAACAATTGTCTTGCAAGTTTGATTGAGCTTCAACTTGGTGAAATGGTTGATTTTGCACATTGTTAAAATTTTATAAACACTTAATTGGTTAAAATGAGTAAGTTCTTATTCATGCTAACACCTAAATTATTTGCATTGTACATGGCTATTGAATGAGACTTGATTTTGGAACAAAATTATTGAATAGTTTCTAGTATGGGAAGTCACAACATGCTTGAGAACAAGCATCGACTAAGTAGGGGGAATTTGATAGCAAGTTAATTTCGTATGTTTAATGTACCTATTTTTGGGAAATTTTTTAATATAATGCTACTAAATTTTTGATTTCTTGCTTAAATGTTAGGGATGCAATTGGAGTGTTGAAGTTTAAAAACAAGCAAAATAGGGCTAAATTGGAACAAAAGGCAAGACAAGGGGCTGAGTTGAAATTTGCAAGATTATTTTTGGGTTGATAAAAAAATCAAAATTTTGACTTGGTCAAATCTTATATTTAGAAAAAAATTTGATTTTTTGTTGGTTGTTAAACATGATTTTAGGAGAAAATCATGCTAAATTAGCTATTTGAGAGGCCTATATAAAGACTTGTAATTGTGACTTGAAAACACACTTGATTTTACACTTGAATTTAGAAAACAATTAAGCATATTCTTGTTCAAGCTTTCTGCCATTTCTTTCTTCTTTTTATATTTTGGTACAATTACCTTTACACTCTTAAACACCAATCGAGTATGATTAATTTCATGCTCAACTAATCTTCATTTAACCTTAGGCCAGTCATCATTGCGATTGAGAATTATGAGATATGAATCTGCGCTAAAACTTTATAATACAATATTCATTATCTTTTCGGAATATGAGATAGTCACAATCGTCCATTAAAGCTAATTCAATTTCAATTCAAAAAGCATGCATTGGGTTGGAGTTGTTTGGCATACAGTTGGGAAGACGAGTCGATTGTCTATCGCATTCGAGTTTCCGCAAACAAATTGGCGTGTCCAGGTGGGTAAGGGGCTAGTTAAACCTCCACCAAGGGAGATAGTTATCGGATTTAAACTATTTGTGTGGATGAGGCCATTAATTCGAGTTGGGCTCTTCTATATCGCAAGGCTGCCGAGATCTTAAATAGCGAACGTGTGTTACGTGGTTAGATAGTCAGTAGGGTTGGTTTGTAGGTCGTACCGGAATCAACTACACAAGGAAGAGTTGACGGTTAAAGTGTCATTGGTTGCTATAACCAGCTTATCTTTTGGAAGTAAAAATCCACTTTCAAGGATTGATTCAAGATTGGAATTTACCGAGTATAAGGCTAAGAACTCGCATATTTGATTTACCAATTTAATTTCAGTTATTTAATTTTAATTTGCAATTATCATTTTGTTATTATTTCCTTCTATTCATTTTATTATTTTAACTTTTATCAACTAAAATCCCCTTTTATTTATTTTTCAATTCAGCATGCGACAAATCGTGGGCATGACAATTACCACGACTTTAGAATCTGGTAACGTAAAAACGATATTAGGAGTCCCAGTCCCCATGGGATCAACCCTACTTCTCTATACTACTGTTTAATTAAGTTAGAGCGTAGGAAATTTATATTTAGTGGTTTCGACAGCCATTAAATATTTATCTTATTATTTAACTGTCATATCTTTTGTATGCAGACAAGTGTCTAAGAATAAAAAAAAAAAAACTTATTAGTAGTTGAAAGCTAAAAGTGATTTTTTCAAATATTTATAAGTGTTCCGCAAGAAAAAAAAGACAACGAACATGGTAAAGTGACATTTTTCAATAGATTATATAAAGATGGTCAAGTTTCAATTTTGGTCCCTATACGACGTCTAAATTTAAGATTTAAATTTTATACTTTAACTTCTTGACATAATTTAGTATCTCAACTTTTACAATGTCATTGATTAGTCTAAATACTTTATTTTGATTGAAATGATGATACAATTTTTAAGAGTTGTTAGCAACATTAAAATTATTCATTAAATTCATGTCCATTACAAGGTTTTTTTTTTTTTGTTACATGGTTACCATGTGCATATTTTTTAAATAAATTTCTAAAGGTCATTTTCAGTGAATTTAATAGAAAAATTTAATGGTACTAACAATTGGAGTTGAATTTTCAAATTTGCACTTTTAAACTTTTATTTTATAAATTAGTGATGGGCATCGAAACCACCAAATATAAATTTCTACCACAAGATAACACTAAATAGCAGTATAGAGCAGTAGGGTTGAATCCACAGGGATGGCTATCTAATTTCGCCTTTTTCCATGACCAAATTCGCTGTCACAATCACAGCCGTGCCCACGACCTACATGTAGCAATGCTGAAAAATAAAAAATGGGGGGTTTAAATTGATAAAGATAATAAAATAAAGAAATGCGTAGTGTAATAAAATAAAATAAAAATAAAAACAAATTCGGAATTGCAAAAATAAATTTAAGCAAATAAAATAAATTGGTAAATAAAATATTTGTAAGCTTAACCTTAGCCTCAGTGTACTCCAATCTTAAATCGATCCTTGAAATAGATTTTCCCTTCCGCGTGAGTCATTTAAATCCAATCTCTATCTCCCTTGACAACCAACTGGGTTTTTCTACCTAGATACGCCAATTTGTTTGCGGGAATTTGAACATAGCACGACCGATTCGACTGCCCAACTGTATGCCAAACAAATTCAACCCAACGTACACTTTGAATTGAAACTGAATCAACTTTAAGGGATAAATTTGTACTATCATATATATCATAGAGATAGAAAACACTGCGTTGAGAGGTTTTTTTTGAGCAAGTTCGTATCTCATGATTGTTTTGTTGGAGCAATTTCCAGACTAAAGCTAAATAGGGGTTGAGTTAACCATGGAAAGGATCATATTTGAAAATAAATGATTTAAATGGAATTGTGGAAGGTGGAAAAAGAAGGAGACTTAGAAGGTAATTAAACCAATAAAGGTTGAAAGTAAAAGAAAAAAAATTAAACAGCTGAATAGAAGACGCAGAGACATAGGAACGGAAAAAAATAAAGAATTTATTAAATGTTAAAAAAGGTAAAGTGTGTGTTTAATTGGCTGTAGCCACTATGTATTTATATATATTTCTAGTGCTAAAATTTATCTAGATTTTTTTTAAATATTATCACTCAATAAATCAAAAATTTAAAAATTAAATTTAAATCAGAGATTAAATTTAAATTAATTATAGAGTTTTAAGAATATAAAAAAATCATTCAATCTTTATTCAGCCATATTTAAATCTTCAATTTTTCATGAAGCTCTCCTCTTTACTTTTTTTTTTGTTTCAATTTAGTTCATTTTGTAAGAATTTGAATTTAACACACCAACTTCAATCCTGATAAGAAAAACTCAAATTTAATAGTATTTTATCTAATAATTAACCAAAAATAAATATATTAAAATATAAATTTATCTTACTATCAATTAGTTAAAAATTAATTAACCCAACCGTGGTAGGGAGTCATATTAGTTCTATATGATTATAGTCCTTAGATTTTCATACATAAATTGAATTTTCATTAACTCAATTTCTTTTTTCAATTTTCCTTTTACATATATGAATTTTTTTATTCTGTTAACTTATTTTAATTTTTTTGTAGTATTGCTTATAATTTTTATATTATCGCCTTCTATGTAATTATATGATTCTTTCTTTTAAAAAATTATAATAAAGGGTGTGTTAATAATTAACAACATTTTTGTTAATAATTATTAACTAATTTTATTTTAAAATTAAGAAATTAACTTAATAATAATAAAATAGTCTCAATAGCAAATATGAATAACTTCAATTTAAAATGACTAAACCTAAATAATTTGACCGTTAAAATTGAATGATTAAATTTGAAATAATTTTAAAAAAAATATTTAACCTAAATAACTCAAATATTATACCCAAATAATCCCGATATTAAATTTGAATGACTCAAATCTAAAATAAGTTGATCACTTAAAATTCAAATGATGTAGACAATTTTTTTATACAATGCAAGTTCAAACTCGCATGTCTATATATCATACCCTATCACTTTTCTTGAAATAAAAAATATATTGATGAGAGTCTCTCAAAATTTTTGAAAAAATTCATTTTTCCTTGAAGTTTTTAGAAATATTCAATTAGACCACCTCAAATTTTTTAAAATTCTCGTTATACTTTTTAGTTTTTTTTTAAATTTTAAATAAGTTCTTTTAATTTTTTTTAAAATAACATTAATCTCATAAAAATTAATTAGACCCCAAATTTTTAAAAAATTTCTCATTAAATTGTAAAAATTTTACTAGACTCTTGAAACTTAGTCTCAAGATTTGTTATTTTTTTAGTGAATTACAAAAAAATAATCAAAAACCTAATAATAATATAATTAGTACGACTTAAACTCAGATTACACATTACACGATAAATCATTATCATCGATTACCAATACATATACACTTTGATATCAAACATAAATGAAGTAATTACGTTCAATTTAATTACTGCTATAGTTAAAAATGTTGTACGCCCTAAAACTAAGTTAAATCTAAAATAAATTAAAAAAAAACCTAAAATTTACCGTAATCAAAATCTATACCACTTTGAAGGTAGGTGATAGACGGTTTAGTCAACGGTCAAAACCAATTACGCGGCGCCGCAACCAACAGCCAATACGGGTGCAGTCACCTGAAGAATTACCGTGAAATAGCGAGAGAAAGGGTTAGTGAAGGTAAAGAAGCCAATTTCTACCCCAAAAGAAAGAAACAGGGGGGCTTTTATTTGTAGTTAACTTTTGGTTGGCATTACCACACTCCGATTTGATTGAAAATCCGTGAAATCATCAAATCTAATTTGTCCCCCACTTTCGACAGTAAAACCCCACCATCCCCCTGCTTTCAGTTTTTGGTTCTAGGTTTCCTCTTAAAATTCCCTCCCACACACTCTTTTTTGTTCTTTTGTTTTTCGTTTTCATGTTTCACACACTTGGAGAGACCCAAACCGACGCTTCGCCAGACAGAAATCGTGGGAAGACAAAGTTGTAAAACGAATATAAAGAAAAGGGGGAAGGGGTTGAAAGGCGGCACCTTCTTGCTTGGTTGTGCTCCAAAATAGATGGGGGCTTTGGCTCCAGTCCTTTCCACTTGGATACCTGAAGATGACCTTCTTTTGAAGAACGCTATTGAGGTACTTGCCTTTTCTTTTCTCCTTCATTGGTTTTTAAGAAAAGGAATAAAATAAAGATTGGGTCTTTTTCATACTTGTTTCTGGAATTGCTTTTACTTGTGGTCTCAATTCGACTTTTCTTCTGTTCGTATTTGCTGTCAACTTGAAGTCTTCTTTGTTTTTCTAGTAGCTAGAAAATAATGCCTTTCTTTTTTCTTTTAAATTTCTCGCCCCTTCTGTTTCCTTGTTTTATTTATTAGAGTTGCAGAGCTTATTTACGCGTCCTTCTTAGTCTTTTGGATGTATGGCACTGCCACTGTTCTAGTCTTCAAATTCTTGGTTTATTGTGTTAAAGCATGGATTCATTGCAATATAAGTTGGTTGTATTAAAAAAAAATTATACGATTCTTGCATTATGTTTATAAAGTTAGGATATTCATAAGATTATCCTCCTGTTGTTGTTGTTGTTTCAAAGGAATACTATTGCATAATGCCAAAATTTGTCAGTAGATAGATTGCTTGTGAGAATGCGATTTAAAAATATTATTAATAAACATGGTTTGCGCTGTGCCAAAGTGTTTCTATTCGTGGATGCAAGTAGTTTTTCTAAAACATGAAATGACATTACTATGGTTGGTCTGGTATTGCCCTTATTTGCAAAGAGTGTATGAATATCAACAGGAAAGTGGGATCCAAATTGTGCATTTAGCATGACATTATCACCTCACTCTACTAAGTTTTTGTTTTCTTTTTCTTATCGTCCTATGAATTGTGTTTCTACTTTATTGAACCCTGTTTCAGTCTATTTCTTTGTATCCTTTTGCAGGCTGGTGCTTCTTTGGAATCTCTTGCTAAGGGTGCAGTGCAGTTCTCTAGGAAATTCACCGTTAGGGAACTGCAAGATCGATGGCATTCTCTCCTTTATGATCCAGTTGTTTCTGAGGAGGCTTCTTCTCGCATAATCGAGTTTGAGCGTTCTGCTTCTTCCTTGTCTTCGAAATTTGGCAGAACAGGAAATTCAAAAGATAGCAAAAGTTTGGGTGGAAAGAGAAAGTCTGAGAGTGTGCGTAGCTGTTACTATGCATTGCGCAAAAGAATTTGCAATGAGCCTTTTAACTCGATGGACCTGAGTTTCCTTATCGCACCTAATGATGGCAACTATGTTGGGCTTGAAGATGAGCCTCTATCTGGAAACTGCATGCTTGGCAATCCAATTTCAGATCAGTTTGGAGTTCAAGAAACAAATATGAATATAATGAGTTGTTCTTTTCCGCAAATGTTAGCTGATGATGGTGCTGGAGTGGGGGATGAGTGCACAACAGATGGCTTTCAGACTACTAATCATAATCCAGATGATAGTAGTTTTCCTGTAGAGCCAGTTAATCTACAAAAGGAAATTCCTCATATGCTCAGAGAGAATCAGTTTCTTCTAGAGAGTGGGTCTGGCATTGAGGAATTGCATGAATCTAAGGAATTGCCTGTAAGCAGCTTGTTTTCCGCTAATGATTTAATGGTAAAACCTTCATCTACTTTCGATCAAATTAACAATGATCCAGAGAATATCTGCTCTGAGTTTGAGGGCAACCAGGTCTTCAACTCACCTGTTATGGATTGTGGATTGTCTATATGGGGAACTGATGAAGGCTTGTCTGCATCTGCTATTCCTACTGACGGTCATGAGGAAAAAGATATGCAGGGAGATGTATATGCACTTCCTGGTGAAATCGATACTAAGAGTGATCATGCAGCAGAGCATGATGTTACTACTGATTCTAAGTTGGAACCTGACATGCCATGTGCAGAAATGGGACATCAAACAGCTGATACAGAAGGTTATTTGGTGGAAATTACTAACACCCTTATGAATGATGAACCCTTTTTCATGGATGTTGATGCGAAAGATGTGATTGGTAAGTCTTACTTTGATGGCCTGAGCTCATTTTTGGCAAGTTCACCTAATAACTGTAATCAAGATCAAATGCCTGATGTAACTGAAGCTATGGCATCGGAAGCTCAAGATAATCTCGCAACTGTTTCTTCATGTCTTGGTGAATTGGATGAAGTTGCAGGATCTTCTGCAGCAGATGGGCCTGTTTCTTGTGATTCAGAGGCCTTGATGCTTTCTTCTGTATTAACCTCAAATTGTCAGTTCCCTGAACTGACTAATGGTATCATTTGTTGCACATTAAATACTGAGGACCCAGAAATTCCTTGCAATGAAGATGTGTTCTCCAAACAGCTGTGCCCATCAGTTGTTTCCTTAACACAACACGTTTTCAAAGAAGCTGGCAATCCATTATCTGCATGTTTTAAAGATTTTTCTGGGGGTCAGAAAACTGATGGAGATCCCTTTCTGGTTCAGAGAGATCAAGGAGATCCTGGGCAATCTATTGGAGCCTCTCAAACAAAAGAATCACAAATGGTACCAGAAATGGGTCAACTTCATCCAGTTAACAATTGCAGAGTTAAATGCGAGGATTCTTCATGTGTAGCACCTAAAACAGATGGTTTTCTGGCCAATGTTTCAGCTCAAACTAATTCCAAAAAAATTACTGAAGGCACTCTCCAACCGACACTGCTGAAGGAAAGGAGTGAAAGTATAATATCAGGAAAGCATTTAGGTCATACTTCTGCTGATTCTTTACGAGAGAAACCTGCTCTTTGTTCTGATAACCACAATAGTTTGAATTCTTTTGCCATTAAACAAGAAGTGGATGCTCTAGAAAAGATTAAAGATCACCAAGCCACTAGTGCAGAGGTGGGGCCCATGGATATTATTTCTCCAGAACCAGTTATTGATCATCCACCTCCAGATCTAGAAGAGTTAATGATTGAAAGTGATGATGATGTTCCTTATTTCTCAGATATTGAGGCAATGGTATGTCTTGAGCAACCACTGGTCGTCACTTTTATTATAGTCATCATTATTGTCCGCTATTCATGTTCTTTTATGCTTTATGAACAGGTCCTTGATATGGACTTGGATCCTGATGACCAAGATTTGTGGGATCAGGAAGGTAGTATGTTGACCGAATAAATTTTAAATTGCTAACTTTTATCTGTTAAGCGCTGCTGTAGTAGTTTGGTAATATCTTCAGTTACTGAAGAGAGAAAAAAAGTGTTATTTTTATTCCCCGTCTCCACCTCTTGTGGGTTCTAATTTTTTTTATTTGAATCTGTTTTCTAGAATTGCAAGATAATTTTTACTTTCTGTGCAGTTGCTGGATATCAGCATGAGGACTATAAAAAAGCAATTATTAGGCTGGAGCAGGTTTCCCATTCTTACATGCAAAGGGCCATTGCATCCCATGGAGCTTTTGCCATTTTGTATGGCCGCCATTCCAAACATTATATTAAGAAACCTGAGGTATTCTACAACTAAGAAGTCCTTATTTTTAAGCTTTTGTACCTTATCCATACTTTTTTACCGTTCTCCTCAATGTTGCCTTTATGATTTGAATGATATTTTGTTAATCTTTGAAGTAAATGGTTTCTCAATTGTACACATAATAAAGTCCAGTAAGAAAACCATGCTTTCTAAACTGCTTATCAGTATCTGAAGCTAGTAGCAGTTTTAGGGTTTTTGTTCCTAGGCGAGTAAATGAAAATTGATGAAAGAAAATTTCAGTAATACATTATAATTTTGATTTCGCAGATATTACTGGGTAGAACAACAGAAGATTTTGTTGTTGACATCGACTTGGGAAGAGAAGGGTGTGCTAATAAAGTGTCAAGGCGGCAGGTGCGATATGCCATGACTTGATAAATTCATGGATTATAGAGAAGATAGTAGTAATACATGACAATAGTAATTCGTTGTTGTATAATAAGCTGCCATACTAATTCTATGGTTCCTCATGTGTTTAGGCAATTTTCAACTTGGAAGACGATGGATCATTCCATCTTAAAAATCTTGGCAAGTGTTCAGTATCGATAAATAACAAGGAAGTAGGTCCTGGACAGAGCCTGAGCCTTGATTCGGGTTGTTTGATTGAGGTACTGTTTTGATGATATTGTTTTTCATGAATTATGTGGTAATGGGTATTGGACAGTGACATGCATGCAGTTGTTTTCATATTCGGGCTGGGATATGAACATTTTGAGAAGTTTTAAGCTGTAAATGGTGGTTTTTATTTGCAGATAAGGGGAATGCCATTCATCTTCGAGACAAATCAAACATGCGTGAAGCAGTATTTGAACAGTAAGTTGAGGAAGTCGGGAGGCCCATGCTGAAAAGGACGATTTGAGGACAGTCTACTGTTTTGTGGGGAAGACGGGATTAAGAATAGGGGGCAATGGCAACAAATCCTTTTTTGTAATTAAAAAAAAGTTTGAGAAGAAAGAAAAATTGTAATCCATTGATATTCAATAAGAGTCTTAGTTTCTCTTTTACGGATTCGTTAGACCTTGTGTTTCTGTATTTGTGCTTTAAATATATATAAATTTTAAAATATTTATATTCATCATATCATGATTGTTTTTTGCACGAAAAGCCCTAAAAGAACATTGATTACTTTTTTCTCTCTATTGGTCTCTGCTTCTTGCCACTCGCGCGTCTTCCTGACGAGAAATGATTATATAAACCTTCCCTATCACCTCAGATGGGATGGATCAAACTATGAAAAACTCGAGAAAATATTCAGAGAAAATAATGCAACTGTGAAAAACTAACTCCTTTCAACAAACTCTCAGCTGATTATTATTGTATAACTAACCCAACTGATATTGATTGAACCAGCTTACACTAACATTCCCCATTGGTCTTAAAAAAATTAACTGAAACAAACACCATGTTTCCTCTTCAAATACACAAAAGATCTACCAATCAAAGGCTGGGTCAAAGATGTTAGCCACTTGCTCCTGCGTAGGTACGTAATTCACTTCCATTTTGTCAGTTGCTACATGTTTTCACATAAAATGCCAATGAAGCTCCACATGCTTGGAATTGGCATGAGAACTGGATTTCAGACATCGCTACTGCACTGGTTTTGTCACACCAGACAATTGGCATGTAGGGAATTTTAATTGCCATCTCTTCCAACAAGAATCTAACCCACATGCTGTAGACGAAGCAACATCAGGTTGCTTTTTGGAGCTCCAAGAGATTGGATTTCCACCAAGAATACCACATGACCCAAGGTCGAGCGCCTGTCTTCGAGACTGCTCCCCCAGTCCGCATCAACAAAGGCAACAAGACTAATGTTTTTTGTTGCTTTGAATAGAATCCTATAGTTAATTGTGCCTCTGAAATATCTAAGTATCCTCTACAGTGCATGCCAGTGACCATCCATAAGCTGATGCATAAACTAACTTGCTTTGCTCACCGCAAACATAATGTCTGGCCTTGTGGCACAAAGATACTGAAGCTTGCCAACTACGCTCCTGTACTGAGAAGGTTTAAGAAGAAAATAGCTTGCGGATGCTTCTAACTTAGGTGAGCCAACCGTAAGTGTGGCTAAAGGTTTGCAATCTGCCATCGCAACAACTTGTGGTACCTCTTGGATATACTTCTTTTGGTTCAAAATAACATTTTCACCAACCTTGTGAGTCTCTACACTAAGATTAAAATTCAAGTCTCCCAGGTCCTTTAATGAAAACCTTTTGTTTAGCAATATGACCAATTTATCAACTTCAGTTTTGTCATCTCCCATTATCACTATGTCATCTACATGACCAATAAATAGATCCTTTTACCCTATACTACACGAATGAACAAGGCTACATCAACTTTAGAATACACAAAACCAAGTTCCCTCAAGTAAATTTTCAATTTCTCAAACGAAGCCCGAGGGCTTGTTTGAGACCATATAGTTCTTTATGAAACCTGAACACCGGCTGATTGTGACCTTCACCAACCCGTTCAAAACTAGGAGGCTGATTCTTGTAGACTTCCTCCTTCAAATCTCCATTGAGAAAGGCATTATTGAAGTCCACTTGTCTTAATCTTCAATGATTTGTCAAAGCAAGTACGAGCACTACTCGAACAATAGTATCTTTAACAACAAGACTAAATTTCTTTGAAATCCTGCCCAGGGGTTTGAGAGTACCCCTTGGCAACTAGTCGAACCCTGTAATGAGCTACATTACTATCAACATTCTATTTTACCTTAAACACCCATTTACATCCAATTGGAGTTCGTTGAATAGGTAAATCAATTAAGCTCCATATGCCTTGATTAATTAAAGCTAAAATTTCTTCTTCAACAGCTTTCTTCCAATGAGGGTGTGTGTACTAAGGCCTCATGAACATCCTTGGGCACCTGGTCACCAAGACCCTTTGTCAAGTACGCCTATGGTTTGAAAATACCTTCCTTCCTTTTCCCTTGTAACCATGAGATGATTATTTACAAAAACTGGTGTAGAAGCCACTGAACTTGACGGAGCAGCAACCGTAGCAGGAGATTACGGTGCTGGTGAACTGACAAAGTAAAAAAGTGGAAGAGAAGCCTGAGCTAACAAGGTGAGACCAAGTTCTACTTTTTGAAGATGTTTTCTTTCAACCAAATCACTCTGCTAAGAGGTGTGAGGACATGTCAGCCTATGTTTAATGCCTTGATTCACCAGCAACTGAGAACAATTTCTAAATTCTCCACTCCAATCTGTTTGAATCCCCTTAAGTTTAGTGTCAAGTTTCAACTCAGCTTGTTTTTAAAAAAGTTGAAAAGCAAGAATGGCATCAGACTTTTCCTTAAGTAGATAAATTGAAGTATATCTCGAATATGCATCAACAAATGAGATATAATATCGACACCCACTGGAGAAAACTGGTGCAGGGCCCCAAAGGTCAGACTCAACCAAATGCAAAGGAGCAGTGTATATAGTATCAAATGTTTGAAAGGGCAACCTATGGCTCTTTCCCATTTGACAAGCAGCAGAAACACAGAGATTTTTATTCTTTGGAATATTGAGATTACATGATTGCAAGACTTTGGACATTACATCAAAAGAGGCGTGTCCAAGTCTCCAGTGCAAAAGATCATGTAAACAAACTTGACTTGACAACACTAGAATTAGAAACATTCTCGGGCTGAACTGTTATTGTGCAACACGAAAGTTTTTCCTAGCCAAAACTTTGAATCAGCAGCTAGATTGTAAAGGCCTCCCTGTTCAATGCCTTGTAAGAGAACCCGATGAGATTGAGAATCTTTAACAAAACACCTTGTGGGGTGAAACTCCAAGTAAACACCATTACCCTTAGTGAATTTAGAAACAAAAATTAGATTCTTAGTTATTCCTGGTACAAATAAATTCTTCAAAAGCAACAATCTAGACTTCGAGATTAAAGAACTTTGACTAGTGCTAGAAATACACAAGGGAGAACCATTAGCTACCACAACTTTACCTGTACTATTATACTGAGTGCTAGCAGAATGGTTGCGTCACTTGTAAGATGAGCTGTAGCTCTGGAATCCAGATACCAAATGGCGTGACAACTATGAGTTGGCACGAAGAAGCAACTATCATCTTTTGATTGTCACACATGTTAGTTTCATGCAGCAAGAACTGATTCTCCGCAAAGGAAGTAGGCTGATATAGACATGCGTTGGCCTCATGAGAACTGTTTTGGCAAACTAAGAACCACTAGACATCTAGAACTGTCTGGGATGGAGAGCTACAAGTTTTTGAGAGTGAGCATGCACCTGATTTTGAACTGATGAAGAAATTTGATGTGTAGCCATATTAGCACTAAAAGAGCTAGAGAATGTTGAACTATGTTTTTAGGCACATTGAAAGTTCAAAATTTTCCGTATTATTTATAGTAAATAGTAATAAACCATAAACCAAATTATTACATGTGCTTCGTGTGAGGTGGTCTAAGTCATTTCCCGACTTTCTACCAAATGATCTTCTTCACTATCTTTAAATCCTGAATTACTTTGAGTGTAGGCTCAATCAAAACGAACCAAAAACACAAAATGAAAATTTTTATTAACTTTCAGTGGAAAGTTAATTTTTCTCTATGGGAATAAAAAACTTTGAGCTTTTCAAAAAATAAAATTTATTCTTGTAAATAAATTGTCACTAATTTTTGATAGAATAACGACTCTATTGATTGTGTCTTTGTCTTTTAGGTCATTTCATAGTTTCTATTTAAAAAGATTCTTTAAACTTAATCTTGTTCAAGATTTTGGGAAAGTTCTTCAAGCTCTAAGTTATTAAGAATTCGTTCTTGGAAGATTAGTTAGAGCCAATGATTGAGTTGTCGGAAATTTTTTTTTCGAAGGATTCAATTGGAGACTTATTCTTCTATTCATCTCCATCGACTTATCTATTTCATCTCTCACCTTTTGTTCTTGTTTTCTTTATTATCTTGTTATTTAGTTTTGTTTTAATTATTGTACTACTTATTTTTGTGTTCTTAGGTATCAAGAAAGCATCTTCCAAAGCTTGAAAACTCACCTTGCTTGCTACCCAAAATACTAGAATTCGATCTAGAGTAATTGAGTTAAAATCGAGTCTTCTCCTTTGAAAAAACTTCATATTAATGAACTTTTGGTACTTGTGTAGAATCTGCCCTGTGGTCATTTTTGAAAAGCCTTTAAGATAAAAAAATCAACATAAAGCTTTGAATTTATATGGTTTTTGTCCCATTTTACATGGAGATAATAATGTAGCATTTATATATGACTGGTTCGTGAGATTTAAGGTTGGTTTACTATGAGAGAGTTGATTGGTTCACTGTAAGAAATTTTGGTATTTTATTGTTTTTCACCTTTTGAGTGGTTAATTTAACATCTTTTTAAGTTGAATGTTTGGGGAAATTTCATATTGAATCTAGTAGGGTGAGATCGTAATTATTTGAGGGTTAGGGTAGATTGAGTTTAAATCATTATTTGTATAATAAGTTTAGTAGTGATTTTTTCTTTGGACAAGATCCCATAAACGTAGGTTAAATCTAAACTATGTAAAATTTTTTTTATGTATTTTATCTTATCATTAATTTCACTTATGTCAAAATCTGTGACTAAGGGTAAAATTATAAAATTATTTTAGAGGAGACCAAAAATGAATCATAAATTGAAGATAAAATGTAATTTTTTACTATTATATTAATTTAAAATTTTATAAATTAAAAAAAAAACTAAAAAAAATAAATTTACTATCAAGACCAAAACCACTACTACTTATCTACATTGGTGCTTGTAATCACATCGTATGCCCAATCAATTGCCACAAGCGGAACAATCTTTCAAACATTTTTTTTTCCCATTAATTACATTTTGTTATGATTTATTTTCTTTTTCTTTTTTTTTTCAATGAAAATTCACGTGCTGCATGATACCATATGGCCGACTTAGTATATATATCTCAATTATTGTCCGCTTATTAAGGTCCCAAACACTCGGTATGAACTTTTGCTCAATTATTGAATATACTTAATGAAATATGGACAAGATTAAGGTCACCAAGAAACAAAGAAGGAAAGAAAAAATATATATAATAAAAAAGGGTTTCCAATAGCTATAAATTATAGGCATCATCAAACACATGCATGAACTTGTGTTTGGTATTATTCCTAGGGTTTCTTAATGATTAGCCAATTTTCAAACTCAAGTCAGCCGCATGTTTATCATTCCTTTTACAAAATTATCATAGCATTAAAATAATTCGAAAAATTGGAGACAAATGAGAAAATGAAATTAACCCTAAGTCAATAGACTTACTCAATGTACTCGATCTTAGTTTTCTTCATTATCACCATTACAATCGAAATTAAAATATCCACAATAAAAAGAAGGGAAATGACAAATTCAGATTAGTCCGCTTGAAATAAAGTCGTCTTTGCTAGAGAATGAGTAGTTTTATTAGTGTTTCTACTAGTCCAACAGAAAGAAAAAGAATTAAAATAAATACTAAGGTAGATACAATCTTGAATCAGTAGCCTCGAATTTGAAGAAACAAAAGAGCCATGAGATAGGTCTGTCCAAAAATGACGATTATTAATTTCTAGAATGACATCCTTCGCATGCCAAGATCAAAGCCATGAGTGAGTCTAACAAGCAACAATAACTTCAGCCATAAATGGGTACAAAATATCTGACTTAAACCTAGTTATGCAACATACAAAATTACTAGAATAACTCACGATGGCTGCCCAACCAACAACCCTATTGTTCATAAAAACAACTAAGGGCGGATTTAAAGGGGCTAACGGGGCTCGACCCTCCTAAAATGGAAAAATTTTCTATTTAGGCTCTTTATAATTTATAAAATTTTAATTTACTAATGGTAAAATTGTAATTTGGGCCCCAAAATGATAAAAATTTAATTTAATTCTCTAAAAATTATAAAGATAAGCTATTAAAATGATGAAATTACATTTTTACTGTCGTAAAAATATACAATTTAATTTCACCTCCAAAAATATTTCCTAGCTTCGCCCCTAACAATTCTAATATAAGTTTACCACCCTAAGTCGTATTTCTGGATCTACCAGTGGAAACAACCCCATCTATATTACATTTAATCTTACCCAAAGGTGGTTTACGCCATCTACCATTACCACCCTTGCTCGACTGTTGGGAAAAAACCAGAGCCTCATGAATGGTAGCTGCCAGCCAACCATGAAGATAACCATTCGCATGCTAGTCAACGTACTCTGTTGTTTCCAAAGTGCGAAATTTCTATGGAGCCATATACTCCATATGGTGCAAAGTATTTTCCCTCGACGCACCACTTAATGATCGGTTAAAATCATATTAATGAACTCCATAACCAAAAGAGAATGACTATCAATTCCAATCAACCTCCAAACATCCCTAGAGTATGTGCAGTGAAAGAGAGAATGCTTAATATCCTCCTCAGCTTGTTGACAATGAAAACATCTCGGTTCAACAGAAACTCCCCAGTGAAGAAGCTTACTATTACAAGGAACGAACCCCTCATACAACGCCACATAATATTAAAATAATATTTTATTACCTAAATAATATACACCCACTTTTATTTACTCAAATGATATGTTTTGAATAGTAAAAAGAAATTATTTTTTCTTATGCTCAAATCGACACAATTGGTGCCAATTTGGGCATCGAGAAGTCCAAAAATTGTTTCATAGGTAAAAGTTTTAAAATTATAATTTTTAGAAATAAAAAAATTACGAAAATAACAACTCTTTGTCACATCCAAAAATAGGATTAGAAGAAATAGTGATAAAATTTAGATTTTTATTTTTTAAGCATAAGGTAAGAGAATTTAGTATGCCTTAAAAATTATTTTTTGTTAAGGAATTAACAAGAATGAACTTATTGGTTTAGTGATACAATTTTAGCTTACCCTTAAGTCCTAGGTTTGAAACCGTCTGTATACATTTTAGCTAAAATATTTTATTTTCTTATTTTTACCCCACAAAAGTGTCAAATTTTCAAAATAGCCTAGCCAAAATTGTTTTTTAATTTAGTCCTTAATTTAAAAGAGTCCTAATTCTATATGAATTCCTAAAACCTATTTCAATTAGGGTAAAAGAGTTTTATAAATAACCAATCTTTTCAAACTTTAGAATTTTTATCTAAAGAATTTTTCAAGAAAAATTCCTAAAGTTCTTTCTTTTCTCATCCATTGACAAACCAATTTTCAACCAAGGATTTCAAATATTTTCAAAATCGTCCCTCTCCTCCCAGTAGATTGTCGATCTCCTCATTCAAATTAAGGTTATTTTTTTTTTTTAATTTTCAGATCAAGTGTGAGATCTAAACCTAAATCATTGTGTATAATTACTTAAAGTGTTAGAAAGTAGGTAGTCTATATGCAACCACCTATAGGCGAACCCCCTTGTATCGAACCCCCTATAGGTGAGCCCCTGTTACGAACCCTTATAGGTGAGCCCCTGTATTCAAACACCTATAGATGAAACTTGAATGTGAACCCATAGGTGCGAACCCTATGAATGAGGACCCTAGGTGCGAGCCCTTATGTAAATTGTTATATATGCGAACTCCACTAGGCAAACTATAGCAGATATACGGGAACCCTATTGCGAACCTATACGCAAAACCTTATAAGAATCAAAATGCGATCCCTTATTATATTTATGCAAACCCCATATGAATATCATGCAAATCTAATAAGTTATTTATGCGAACCCTACATGTGCTAAACATGCGAACCCTATGTAACACCCTTACCCGGTCCAATTGGTACCAATTTGGGCATTGGGAAGTCCAAAAACTTTTTCATATTAAAAACAGGTAAAAGATTTAAAATTATAGTTTTTAAAAATAAAAAATTATGAAAATAAGAACTCTTTGTCACATTCCAAAAATAGGGCTAGAAGAAATAATGATAAAATTTAGATTTTTATTTTTTAAGCATAAGGTAAGAGAATTTAGTACGCCCTAAAAATTTATTTTTTATTAAGGAATTAACAAGAATGAGTTTGTTGGTTTAGTGGTAAAATTTTAGCTTACCATTAAGTCCCAGGTTTGATACCCCCTGTATACATTTCAACTAAAATATTTTTTTCTTATTTTTACCCCATAAAAGTGTCAAAATTTTAAAATAGCCCAGCCAAAAACTGTTTGTTAATTTAGTCCTTAATTTAAAAGAGTCCTAATTCTACATGAATTCCTAAAACCTATTTCAATTAGAGAAAAAGAGTTTTATAAATAACCAATCTTTTCAAACCCTAGAATTTTTATCTAAAGAATTTTTCAAGAAAAATTCCTAAAGTTCTTTCTTTTCTCCTCTATTGACGAACCAATTTTCAATCGAGGATTTCAAATATTTTCAAAATCGTCCCCTCCTCCTAGTAGATTGTCGATCTTCTCATCCAAATTAAGGTTTTTTTTTTTTTTTATATTTTCAAATTATGTGTGGGATCTAAACCTAAACCATTGTGTATAATTAATTAAAGTGTTAGAAAGTAGGTAGTCTGCATGCAACCCCCTATAGACGAACCCTCATTGTATACAAACCCCCTATAGGTGAACCTCAGTTACGAACCCCTATAGGTGAGCCCCTGTATTCAAACACCTATAGGTGAACCTTGAATGTGAACCCATAGGTGCAAACCCCTATGAATGAGAACCCTAGGTGCGAGCCCTTATGTAAATTGTTATATATGCGAACTCCACTAGGCAAACTGTAGTAGATATGCGCGAACCTTATTGCGAACCTATATCCAAAACCGTATAAGAATCAATATACGATCCCTTATTATATTTATACGAACCCCTTATGAATATCATACAAACCATATATATTATTTATGCAAACCCTACATGTGCTAAACATGTGAACCCTATGTAACACCCTTACCCGGTCCAGTCACCGAGCTTGAGCAATAGGATATTACGAAAAAATACCAAAAAATTACATTTAATTAAAGACAAAAAACTCAACTAAATATCATTCCATCATATAAAAACAAATATATTCTGCAGTTAAATCGATTTCGGGTCGAGCTTACCAAAACTTTAAACCAACCTGACAACAAATAGGAATTAAATTGAAATTAAAATGCAAAGATGGCAAAATTCTGCAAACAGGGGTCACATGACCAAGTCACTGAACCGTGCACAAGAGTCGTGCCCATGTGAGATAGGCCACATGGCCGTGTGAGTGGGTCACACGACCGTGTGAGTCCACTCACACGGCCATGTGAGTAAACTGCTTAACTCTCTGTGCCCATGTGCACGAAAATCACTTAAATTTTTATAGACCACACGGTCGTGCAATGAGCCTATGTATGGCACACGACCATGTGTTAACTTGTGTGTACTTGAAAAATGCCCTTTTTAAGCAAGCTATTCAACCATGAACACTTAAGCCACAAACCATTATTTAAATCACATCTCAACCAATTCCAAAGCATTCAAATCAACCAAAATAATCATTTATGTCAACCATCCTAAATGCCTAACCAATATGCCACAATTGGTACCTCAATCAACAATTTAAAATTCAAAAAAAAGACCACTACATACCAAACCATTAAGCATTCAATGACACTTTCACTATCATCTAATTAAGCACCAAATAACCTTTCAAGCAATCTCATACTTAAGCATCAAGCTTACCAAATCAATTCAAACATACCTAAACTTATAACTTATCTTTATGCACATATTATCTAGCATATCATTTAGACACCATCAAAGCAAACAAACATCCAAGTAAAACTTCTCATCAAGATACCATCTTCATGGCTAATGCCATCATACACATTTTTACATAAACATAATCTCAAAATGCCAAACTCACTCAAGATATAACATTTGCACAAACTTAAGATTTCCTAGGTATATACCACACATAACCAAGCCTTAATATGGTCAAAAGACTACAGAATCAATACTAGGATAGTGTGAACTTCTTGACGATTTGCCTGATACGTTTTGAAAGTTGACACGATAGGGAAAATGAAAACAATGGAGTAAGCATTACAATTTCTTATTAAGTTCATAGGTATAAAAACCAAATAACTTAACTTTGGTTATAATTATACAATACATGCTATTTAGCTTGGTAAAGTTTGTCTATCATGGCAAATCACATATAAAAAAGGTGAGTTCAACATTTACCAAACCATATAGTAACTTAATCATATATTCAATTTACGTATTCAACATTTCATTACCATTCACAAAATAAATAATCATTTAAATCAATTCACTATTTTAACTTATCATACAATCTATTTATCTATAATACATCCCATTTCAAATTAATGCCAAACATTGATTTTCATTTCATAATTTGAATTCTCAATCCAAATCATACTAATTCATCTTTATACCAAATTTATATTGAATGTCAATTAAATATCAATCACTAATTCATTCCATAATACTAATTCTAAATCACATTCATCAATTTATCATGTTTTCATATTAGCCCATTGGGCTTGTATAACTAATTCTTAATTTGTGTGTGTATATATATATATATATATCATCCAATCATCATAGCATCTCATTTCACAAATAGACATTTCATTTCACATTTTTCTTCAATTTCTTATCCATTTGCCATCTCAATATCGAATACCACAACTCACATTCAATTTTACAATTTCATAAATTTCAAATGCTTATTCATTATCATCATTTTTTTTAATCTTTTATCTCCCTATCAACACAACTCGTCCAGACGGATACACAGATCCAAACAATGTACAGTTTGGCACCTAGTGCCTTATCAGATAAATCTAAAGCAAATAGTTACGCCTAGCGCTTATCAAACAGTTTGACACCTAGTGTCTCATCGGTATAACTGAAGCAATTTGGTAACTAGTGTCTCATCGACTCATAGTTGAAGTAACCCTAAACTCTTCTTATCCTATGACATGCCAACTATATCCGACTCTCCCTAAATAGTTAATAGGGTATTCATTACTCAATTTATTATCAATCAACCAAATCAAGAATTCCAAAAATATATCATAGCTCATCACTACATTAATATAATTTCACATTTCAAATAATATTTGATATTTTTGAATCTAATCAAGTTAGTTCTTTTCGCATAACATATTCTATATCAATCCAATTCAAAGTCAATTCCTTAATTTATCAAATTATACTATCTTCAATTCTATTCATTTTACTCTGTTATCTCACCTTTTTGTATCAAATTGTAAACGACCAGAATTTCAATTAAACATATTTACAATTATAATTTTAAATACATAAAAATTTAATACAAACATGCTTTCGTAGGTACTAGTCTACAAATTTTTCCTTTTTCCCAATTTTCCTTTGTATGGTTCAATCCTTGATTTACATAGTAATTAAATTTAATTTATTAAATTAAAATACATTATCGTATTCATTTTTATGTATATTACTTATAATTTCCATTTTATACTTTTTCCCTAATCTTTTACACTTTGTTTAATTTAGTCTGTAACACTCCTTACCCAAGTCCGACGCTGGGATGGGGTACGAGGCATTACCATACTTAATCATGTTTAAACATGTAAACTCGGGCTATAAAATTTCTTTTCTTTTAGTAACTTACCACTCATTCTCTTAATAACCTTATCATGGGCTTACAAGGCCCAAAACATATATCGGGTACGTTCCGGAACTGATCCGAGAACTTCTGGGCACTTAGAAAATTTTTACGTAAAATAGGGCCACACGCCCGTGCGAGATGGGACATGCCTGTGTGGGCAGGCCGTGTGGTCCCACATGCCCATGTCCCAAGCTCGTGGCTAATTTATTTTTATTTTCAACCTACAGGGGTTTTGACACGGCTTGGGCACATGTCCGTGTCTGTGGCCTATGTCCCCCACACGACTTAGATATGTCCGTGTCAACATCCTGTGGAGTATTCTAACTTGATTACCACAATCATCAGAATTGCACACGGCCAAGGCACACGCCCATGTGCTTAGTCCGTGTTCTATTCTGACTTAGCTAATTTAGATGCAGGGGACACACGATCAATTAACATGCCCATGGGGGCTGACCGTGTGTCACACACGGCTTAGGCACATGCCCGTGTGCCCAACCGTGTGGACAACTATAGGCTATTTTTCCAAGCCTTTTTGCCACCCTGAAACTGAACCAGAACAATACCAATCATACCAACTATAAACTCTTCAATCAATATATATATATACAAACATACATTAAAAGCATTCACATGCCATCATGCATAACATGAATTTCATCTTCAATTCATTATATCACTTAGGCAATATTAGCCAATTTATATGGCTATTACAAAATGACACTTAACAACATAATTCAACATCCTATACATGCCATACAACAAAAAGACTAACTTCACTATACCAAAATGAGTTCCCTTGATAGTGTAACTTCGAGCTCTGACTTTGAGTAATCCCCGAGTTAACTTCGGCAAATCTACATGGAAAGGGAAAAAATGAAAGAGTAAGCATAAAAATGCTTAGTAAGTTGCATGAATAAAGTAGCAAATAAAAATCGTAGAACATTTACCTAAATAAGTATCATGGGGAATATCATGGGCTTTCTTAATCATTCTCATGTTTACTTCATCTCATGACTTACTCATGCTCGTAACTTACTCATTCTCATGTCATGCTCCGTTTCATGTCATACATTTTCATCTTTCTCATTACTTATACAATTGCACCTGCAACACTCATCATGAACTTTAGTCTTTCTAGTTAACTAATCAACTTCAACTAATTCTTCCTTTAAAGCCTCTTTTGGAATATTGAAGTATACCCGTAAGCAAATCTCATGATACGATGCCAATGCCATGTCCCCGACATGGTCTTACATGGGATCACAAGTCGATGCTGAAGCCATATCCCAGATATAGTCTTACACGGGATCTCATATAGGATGCCCGTGCCATGTCCCAAACATGGTCTTACAGGGGATTCGTATCTCATCTAGGTACTGAAGCCATGTCTCACGCATGGTCTTATACGGGACCTCATTTCAGATGCCTATGCCATGTCTCAGACATGGTCTTACAGGGGATCATATCTCGATGCCAACGCCATGTCCCAGACATGGTCTTACATGAGATTTCAGTTTGGTGCCGATGCCATGTCCCAGACATGGTCTTATACGAGACCCACAATACTCATGATATGATTACGGTATCCTTTGTATTCCTATTCACTTGCATGTAAATAGTCTTTTCATGTTTTCATGGATTCTTGGTAAAATTTCACATCCATAATCTCATGAATGTCATCCATTACTTCAACAACTCAATGTCATGGAATTTAATATAATTCATACAAAGTTATATCCATGTCTTCATGGAATATCACAATTTTCATAGAAAGTCATTATAATGAATTTGCATAATATATAAGCTGAATTATTACATACAACTTACCTCGGGTCCAACATGTGGGAGAATGCTCGGTTTAGTCCACTATTTTACTTTTTCCCTAGTTTCGGTCTGGGCTTCGTGTTTCTTGATCTAACATGAAAAATTTAGCTTATTTAGTTCCCACATTGACTAATTAGCCCATAACTCCTCTTTTGACAAAATTTATAATTTTGCCCCTAAACTTTTGCATATTTGCAAGATAGTTCCTAGGCTTGTATAATAAAATGTATCTATTCTCTTGGCTACCCAAGCCTAGCCGACACTCACTAGTGTCCATAAAATCCCACATTGCTCATAATTTCATACTTTTACTACACATTTTACTAACTTTACAATTTGGTCCCTATTAGGGACTTTCATAAAAATCACCTAGAAAAAGGTGTTTACTACACTTTAGTCTTTCATTTTCTACCACTAGACATCAAATTACTTGCATGTCATGCATGGGTATATTTTTTAATATAAACCCTAGCTCAAATTTGTGGTAGAAATAGCTAGATTAGGCTACAAGGATTTCAAAAATACGAAGAGCATAAAAAATGGGGCTTGGAGTCACTTACTTGGAGCTTGAAAATGAAAGAAACCCTAGCTATGGAGTCCTTAGAGAATTCGGCACTTGCATGGAGAAGATGAGTTAATTTTTGACTTATTTTCCTTTTTTATTTCATTAATTAACCAAATGACCAAAATGCCCTTATATCCTTTCTTTGATATTTTTCCCTTCCATGGGCATTTTTATCCATCATGCTAAAAATTGGTCTAATTGCCAAATAAGGACTTCTAATAATTTTTCTTATGCTATTTCATACTTAAACCTTCTAGAAACTCAATTTTGTAGCTTTTACAATTTAGTCTTAAAGGACAAATTAGTCATTAACTCATGAAATTTCCTTCATGACATTTTCTCAATATCATACAAACGTGCCATAATCTCAAAAATAATCATGAAATAAAATTTTCTACTTCGGATTTGTGGTCTCAAAACCACTATTCCGACTAGGCCCTAATTCGGGCTGTTACATAGTCCCTAAATCGAAACTATTAAAAATTTCATAGATTCTAATTCCATCCATAAGCAAACTCCAATCACTTAAAAATTACAATATTTTCATGCTAAGTTTAACATTTTTACATATTAGTTCTTAAATGCAAAACTAACAAAATTTACTTAACAAAATAGTCCTAAAATATTTCCAAGCTTCAAAATATTTAATTTAACATAAAAAACATCCAAAAATCATCAATGATAATTTTAACAAACTTTAACAAATTTGAAAACGGAGATATGAGTTAGCTGGACCTAGTTGCAATGATATCAAAAACATAAAAATCACTAAAAATGGATGAGAAAATACATAACATGAACACCAAAAAGACTCGGTCGAAAGCTCCCCATGGTTAGCTATAGAGTTTTCAGTTTCTAAACAAAGAAATAAAGAAGATGATAGTTGTTTTATTATTTTGTCTTAGTTTATCTTTTATTTAATGACCAAAATGCCATTAATTATACATATTTCTAATCTAAAATACATATGTTTATCGTCCACTATCTTGACTATTGTTAAATTGCCATAAGGATCCATTCAATTATAATTTTGCACTCAATTAACCCTTTAAAACTAATAGTGATTAACTTTTGCAGCTTTTACAATTTAGTCATTTTTCCTTAAGTAACTATTCAAACATCAAAATTAAGGGACCAAAATTCAATCCACTTATACTAAAACTCCTTAAATATTTAATAAAAATATTTATGAGCTCGACCTATGAAAACAAGGTCTCAATACCACATTTCTGAAAACCACTTGAATTTTGATATATACCAACTGACTAATTCAATAAAATCAATTAAATCATGTTTTATTATAACACTATTTTTAATTAGTAAATATTTTATAGATAATATTTACCGACTTACTCATAGGAATTATGGTCCCGAAACCAATGAAAAACGGGCTGTTACACCCTATATGTTATTTATGCGAATCATACATATGCTAACATGGGAACTCTATATGTTTATTATGCGAACCATAGATATTGTAATCTGCGAACCTTATATGTTTATCATGCGAGCCCTAAATATATCTATTTATGCGAACCACATGTGTTAATTGTGTGAACCCTAACATGAATTAGCATGCGAGCCCTATACATGCGAACCTTATACATCCGAACCCCTAGGTGCAAACCAATATGTGTGAACCCTATGTGTGTGAACTCGGTAAGTGTGAACCCTTCTTGTGAACTTGAATGCATGTGTTAGCCAGACTATGCCTATTAAATTTGCATAAAGATACTATATATGTAAAACTTTTTTTAATTTGCATAAATTAATAGTATATGTGAAATTGATGTGAATGAGTGCATGAATACATGCCATTAAATGATAATATGAAATATTGAATATAACATCGATTGATGATAAAAAAGCATAATATGTTAAGTATATGTGCATAATATATAAAATTAGGCATGGAGCACGGAGGAGTTCCATAGGAGAAAGTGGCAAATTAAGTCCACATGGAAAGCCAATATTGTACAAAATAGGCGGCAATGTCATCAAAATTGGATAAACCGAGCAATTGGAATGGTAAGTTATTGTAGTAAAAGTCATCGTCACAAATGACAAGTGAATGACCATCTTCACTGGGAAATCTGGGATGGTTAGTTATTGATATGTGTTTTGGAGCTCGAGCAATGCTCAAGGGCAGATCGGTTGGATGGGTGGGAAATTAAAATTATAATTGCGATGCATCATGAGCATAGTTTGTACATGTATGGATTTATTGAATGTTTCTTATTTTATGCCTAACTTGCTATTATGACATAAATTGAATGCTTTTTCGTTTGTACGTTTATATATATAGTGGTTTAAAAATTAGACTTACACTGAGCTATCATAAGCTCACCCCTTTTTTCCTTACCTCTCAAGTAACACAGGAAACTAGGATGCAGAATGGCATCGGAGGAACCGCAGATTAGTAACTATTTATTATTATCTTAAAGTTTCCATCAAAGTTTTTCTTAACCATTATTTATTATTGCTTGCTTTTATATCTTAGGTTTGGAATTGTTTAGCTTTTATTTTTGGTGATAAACAAGAAAACAAAATTACATAAAAATAAATTGAACAAAAGCATCAGCTTTATCTTGTTGAATAAGCTCTAAACTTCATTTGGAGTGCCATAAAAAACCTAAAGACTTGTCTTTCCCGCTAAACTCATCTTAGCTAAACAATCAGCAGCATGATTAAGTTCTCTAGGTACATGTCTAATACACTAATGCCCTTCAGTTCTTAAAATTATTGAATCCTTCTTAGCATTGTAATACAAAATTTGTCAACTAACTTTCTAACCACCTCCAAATTATCAAACTGAATCGTGGCCCTTCTGATTCTTTTGTCAAGCAGCACTAGTAAACCATTTAAACCCTAAAACTTAGCCTAAAAAACTAAGACCTACCCCCAGCAGTGATTAAACCCCAAAATCTAGTTTCTATGTTGGTCCGCAGTACACCTCCAGTAGAAGGACTACCATCATAAATAGCTATTGCCCCATCAGTGAACAAATGTGCCCACGTGTTCCTTATGAGTGTCCGAGAACCATTTGTTTGGTGGAAGTGCTGATAACCTTTGTAACTTAACTCAAATTGTTGTGCCTAACTAAAAGAAACCTTGATAGTGTCGAGAGCTGTCCAAGTAATAACTTGAAAGATGAATAGGTTTCTATTCTTCCAAAAATGCCATGCAATTAATCCAAATAGACAAGACCAAATTACCTATCATCTAGGAAAACGTATGTGATAAACAAGATTACAGGCCAACCATTCCTAAAGAGACTCAGAGAAAAATTGTTGTTGTCTATAAAAAGTTATAACATGTAACCAAACTTCTATTGATGCCGAACAATCTCAAAGCATATGGAGCGTGTCCTCTGTTTTATAACCACAAACATGACATGAGCTATTATGACCAATTCCCTATCTAGTTCGCTTTAGATTTTTTAGAAGCCTTTACTTGAAAGCTGGCCAAAAGAAAAATTTAACTCTCTGTGGCCCTTAATATTTCTAGAATGTATCTCTAGGATTTCAAGAACTTTCTTTGAGAGACCAGAAGACACTATGAACCGAAAAAGAACCTGAAGCCATGTGTGACCAAATTATGTTGTTCGTACTTGAAGAAGGATGGGGAGGAGGTATACAAACAATATGTTTAATCACCTCCCCAAGCAACCAGACACAAAACATATCAAGGTTCCAACCTCCATCTAACATGGCCACTTCGCTAAGACTACAATCTAGATCAAAATTAGCATGAATAAGGATTTCCAATATCAAAGGTCCTACAACCGGGATCCAAGAGCCTTTCTAGTAGCAAATGCTAGTGCCATTACCTACTGACCATGCTAAGTTCTCACAAGATAAGGGCCATACCTTAGACAAAGACTTCCAAATGTGCGAGTTGTGACATTTGGCAATAGATTCTGGTAGCTGATCTCTCATACTATACTTCGTACGAAGAATTCGTACCCATAAGCCACTATCCTTAGTTATTATATTAAACCCAATCTTTATAAGAAAGGAAATGTTTTGGTCACGCAAATGCTGAAACCCAAGGCCACCATGAGAACATGGTTGACAAATGAAATCCCACCTGACTAGAGCCATCTTTTGTTGGCCCCCATAACAACCCTAAATGAATTGTCAGAACATCCACTCGATCTTTGCATAGACTCCTTTAGGGGTCGACATCAGTTGCATGAAGTAATTCATAATTGAAAGAAAGATGGACTGAACTAGCATAAATCTACCAGAAATGGATAACTTCTTTACTTCCTAGCTTTTTAGTTTATGTCTCACCTTTTCGACTAAAAAAATTAAGGTACTATTAGTGACGTTGTAATGGAAAAGAAGCACCTCCAAATAAGTTTCAAGATTTTAGACTTCTTGAAACCCAATCAATCCACTGATCTGGGAACTTAAATTCATGTCCATCCCTCTAGAGAAGAAAATATTACTTTTTGAGTGTTGATCTTATGCCCAGAGTACTCACAGAAGCTTTACAAGACACTCTTCAATATTCATGCTTGTCCCAAATTTGCTCTACAGAAAATAACCAGGTTGTTTACAAAGAAAATATGTGATAGAGAAGGTTTCGATTGTGATAAGTGAATAAGATTCCACTTACCACAATCTACATTCGAACGAATACTGAAACCCAACCATTCCATGCATAAGACAAAAAGTTATGGTGATAAAGGACACCCCTTTTTGATTTCTCTAACTAGTTTAAACTTTTATGTAGGAATTCCATTCCAAAGAACTTGCATAGTATAAGAAGAAATGGCAAACATTATCACCTTTCGAAGGAAATCTAGAACACTGAAGGCAAGAAGTGAAGCATCGATAAACTCCCACCCCACCTTATCATAAGTTTCCTCCAAATCAATTTTAATGGCCATCTAATTTCGACCATTTCACTTCCTTTTCATAGAGTGGATTACTTCTTACGCAATAATTATGTTATCAGAAATACAGCACCTAGGAATAAAGCCAGTTAGCTCTTTAGAAATGAGGTTAAGGAAAACTAGTTTGAAACGGTTCGCTATAACCTTCATAACTATTTATACTGAATATAACGTAAGCTAATGGGGTGAAACTGCATAAAACTCTCAAGATTATTGGCTTTAAGGATAAGAACAACTAGAGTGTTGTTCAATTCTAGATCAATGTCTTTGCCTACAAACACCGCTTGAACCCATTCACAAATGTCTTTGCCTAGGATGTCTCATTGACTTTGGAAAAAGAGAGCATGAAAACCATCGCTTCCTGACGCCTTCAATGGAGCCATATCAAATAAGGCTTTCTTGATCTCATCCTCCGAAACTTGTTTGTCCTAGAATTCAATATCCAAAGAACTAAGACATGGGAAAGTACCTGAAGGGAGGCCCCTCATGGGCTCCGAAACTTCCCCATAAATTTTTTGAAAAAATATCACTGCCTCAGAACGAAAAACATTTTGATCAGAACTCCACTCGCCATCATCAAGATGTAAAGTAGTAATACGGTTAAAATTCATTCTCTGGATTGTACGGATATGAAAGTATTTTGTATTGCAGTCTCTCAAATTAAGCCAATCACACTTGGCCTTCTATTTCCAAAGTAACTCTTCACGATTCAAAACACTCTCTAACTCTTCTCGAATACCCATCTCAAGTTGAGCTAGAAAGAAAGAACTTGACCATTTTAAGGCTCTTTGAATATTCGAAAGAGACTTCAATAATTGTCTCTTCCAAGTACCAATAAAACTATAGACGGACTTGTTCCACTCCTTAATGCATGAAGTAAAGTGAGATAAAGAATCAACCATATTACCCAAAAAATTTCAATTTTCTTTAAAAAGATTGGGTAAGTCAGAGTGTTTCGTCCATCCACTTAAGAAGTGAAAGGGTCTACCTCTACCAGAACTATGCTCCAATTTCATAGAAAGAAGGATAAGCCTATGATCAGACTTGATTCGCGAAAAGTGATAAACTAGATAATTAAAAAATGCTGACATCCAAGCATCATTAGCAAGCGCCCGGTCTAATCTCTCAAATGTGCACCTCTCCGCCAAGTAAATGATAGACCCGTAAACCCCAGATCTTGAAGTTCAGTGGATTCAACAAAGTCACCAAAAAAAGTACACCTTTTCCTTACGGCATAACTACTCCTCTTTTTGCTAGGAGAAAGTATGGCATTAAAGTCACCTATAAACACCTATAGACAAGACCTATGCAGCATAGAAGAGTTCAAAGCATCCTAAAGAAACCTTTGCTTTCTTCTATCTGAACTACCATATACAAAGGAAATGAAAATTGAGTTGGAAAGAACATTACCAAAAACACAAAGCAGAATGAACTAGGGGTGGTTCTGAATAAACTCAACCCTGATAAAATCCTTCTAGCCAATCTAAATACCCTTGGAAAAACTAATAGCTTCAACACAGTGAGAATAATTAAAGCCCAGCTTAGTAATGATATTGTCGGCTTTCTTCCTACTGACTCTTGTTTCCAGCAGACAAACAATATCCAACCCATATTCCAAATTATACTCCTAAAAAATTCTTGAGAATTTAGCGTTAGCACAACCTTGACAGTTCCATGAAAAAAATATTAAGATTTAATCCATAATAAAAAGGGAAAAAGACAAACCTCATTGACTAGGGGCTTTGATTCAAATTGGTGCTCCCTCTCTATGGTCAAATCCTCTAAACTAAAGTCCACCGTATCTGCGAGGAAATCATATTAGCCATGATGTTCATTGATTCCCGCAAAGGGACATGTAAGCTATCGGATGTTTTAAAACGGCTCCCTCGACCATGGATGATTTTATTAAGCTTCCTACCACTTCGACCACCTCCATCCTTTCCTCCAAGACCCTGTCCATTGGAATGTGTCGAAATCCTATCGGGACCCAACTTAGAAGTCCCCTATAATTGTTTATTTAAAGATGGAATTTTGTTCTCTTTAAAAATAACAACCATATGCTTCATTGGATTAAGGCCCCTTTCCTTCACTGAAACAACACATTCTACCTACTCCACCAGTATTGTATTAAAAAGAGGGTTAAAAATTAAGCTAAAATCAACAAAGTTAGCAGTGTCAGTCCTATTTGTTTCAATCCCACCAGCAGTACAAGTACTGCTACTAACTTTGGATTCTGCAGTGTTACTTTGTTTATCATCGTGATCGACCCAGACCCTTTGTTTATCATTAAAGAATTGTTTAATCTCGTATTCCTCACTGACACCCTTTTAGCTCGCTCGTCTAAAGGGCCAACATTTCCTTTCAAAACTATGGACTTATTAACCCAAATTTTCTCAAAGCCCTTTGTACCAATTGGGCTAGTAGCTTTCGTGAGGCCCACTCCTTTAAGGCCCCTTTTCAATCGGGATATCCACCATCTCTTGGGAATTAACCACAAGAATCTCTTTTCCTTAAGAAATTAATGCACGAAACCGAGACCCATTATCCTTCTTCGCCAAAATCCCAACACTAGCCATCTGAGTATCCCTTGATTTTCGCCGTGTGTTCCTTTCCAAAAGCGACCAAGGCCTGTACGAAACACCCTATTCCTCGAACCTTCATCGGCTATCGACGATTCTAATATTGAGGGACCAGGTTGTGGAACTTGATTCCTAAGATTGGTTTTAGAGATTTTGGTCGGACAAGCATCTTTTAAGTGCCCACATCTACCATAACCAAAGCACACCATGGGCAAAAAACTCATATTCAACCCTTTGTAAAATGCCATTGATCAGGATCTAGGAGACCAAAGGTTTGTCAAGGTTAATATACACAGCCAAGTGAGTAAAGCATCCTCTTATTCTACTGTCAGTATTCAGATCTAACTTAGTAACTTTCCCAATAGTTTCCCTAATTTCCATGAGGATATTGGGCTTGTACATATAACCCGATAGCCTGACCCACGTCATTACAACGTTCAGATACGGTTGTGCATGATTGAAAGCACCGTCTAAGGTTGTATCGTAAGATACTATACAAAAATGATCTAGGGGCTTCTAGAAAGCACTTTCTCACAATCTATCATTCGAAAACTTGCCAAAAAAGTCTATTCTCAATGTCCATTAACTGAAAAGGCTACAATGGTTTCCAAATGCTATATATTTTGTTCTACAAAGTTGAGTACCTGATATTACTACCCAACAATTTTAGAATCACGGTGTTATCCATACTTTTAACAAGAATCTGCTGGATCCTTTTTGAAAATTCGATTGAAGGAATGCCATTAACAACATATTTTTTAATATCTCCTTCCAACAAAACAAACTCATCATCCTCCTCTAGACTATCCCCCAAAATAGGGGAGGAATTTCCTAATAACATGTCTTTCCATGAGGTTACTGGTATAGCAGGCAAATCAACCTGCATAGGCCCACCATTCCTTGTCTCTAAAACGAACCTTTTTAGGGATCAATCCATCCATCGCACAACTCTCATAGCCACCACCTTCATAGAGAGAAGCATCAATCTTTGGATTGTTTAGCTTTTTAATTCTAAGCATGATACTTAGTTATCACTCCAATAATTGCATGTTATTTAGTCTAGAAAACTATTATTTTTAATAATGTTTTTTCGTTACTTTACAAGTATTTAAGTTTTTTTAAAGTCTTTTTTAACTTTAATCATACTTTCTCAAAACTTTACTTTAGTTTTATTGTAATTGAATTAATAAGTAAAATTAGTTTAACTGAATGAATGTTTTCTTAAAAACAAAAAGAGTGATTTTTATACAAATCAACATGTTTAAAAGAATGGCTTTACAGGATCACTTTGGTGATCAAATGTAACGCCTTTGACTTAGCCGAAACTCCTAGCCTAGATCGGGGGTTTTACATTCTTTAAAATTCAAAAAAATAAAAAAGATTTAAAAAAATTAAAACTGTAAAAACTCTAAACTTCAATGCTATCTAAACTAGACCAGTTGAAATAGAAATTGGCTAAGGTATTGATCTAGTGAAAGATAAAAATCTAGTTGATTCGCTGATTTCTAGTCCAACTGATCTAGTCCAGTTTTTATAACATTAAAATTTAGAATTTTTATATTTTTAGAGATTTTCAACTTTTATTTTTTTAAAATATGAAAAAAGTTTTAAAATTTTTTATTATCAAGGTATTTTTTATGATCATGTCTTCGAAATCTAGAAAAATATATTTTTTATTATCTAAGCATTTAATAGGCATATATAATTATATGATCATGTCTTCGAAATTTTTTATTATCTAAGCATTTAATAGGCATATATAATTATATGATCATGTCTTCGAAATCTAGAAAAAAATATATTTTTTATTATCAAGGTATTTTTTATGTATTTATTTTATGCTTTATAATTATCATTTTTAATAATATTTTATTTAGAATTTGAATTTAAATTTTTTTCATGTAATATAACCAACATATTAATAATTCTTGTTTGTAATTATTCCAACGTTTTAAGAATAAAAATAATCGTATAAATTATTTTTATTTTATTTTATTTTAAGGTATCGAATTTTGATAATGATTTTGTGGACGTACATTCACATATTTTGCTACTTATAATTTAAAGAATAAGATTTATAGCGGTACTCCGATTTCGATATTATAGACAAAAATGGCCAACATATAATTCAACTAACTGATCAAACCGATTAAAGAAAACTAGAGGTAACGTTCAAACTTCTTTTTTCTTTCATAAATGGAGGCACGTGGAAGGTTGTTGATTCAGCTTTCAAAGATCTCATCAAGGATGGACTTGCTCGTTGAAGTTTGAAAATTCATCTCATATGGGTTTAAACAAAAGTATCATAATTAAAAATTGTTGAATTTGATGTTTGAGTTTTAATTCAATTGATATTGGTATTGCTGCTAATATAAAAAGATATAAGTTCGATTGTACTAAAGCGCATTATCCTCCTATTTAATAATTGAGAAGGGACTATAAATAGTTTTAAGTATATTGTATCAAAAATAGCAAATATCATAAGATAATAATCTATAATGTTAAATAAATAGGTTCAGCTTAGAATTTAATTTAAGATCATAAAATGTTATATTATTTTCTTTTATGAATTATGTTATTCTAATTATATGAAAATTAAAAATTTATATTATAATGTAAATATTAAAAAAACTATATAATGGGAATACAAGAAATATATAATTATTAACTATTAAATAAAAATAATGTATATGTGCAGGCTTAAACGGACTCGGATTAATCATTTATAAATTTAGATAGATTTGTGCAAAATTTGACACTCATATTAATTACGGTTGGATTTGATCTACTATCTATAGTATTGATATCATATATGAACTTGACCCATTGACACCTTTAATCTCTCTTATTCAAGAGTCATTGTAACACCCCAAATTTTGGGGTTAGAAGTTTTGAGTTTTGTCGTTAGGGTTAGTGAGAAGGTTGTGCTATTTTATTTAGTTGCACGTTTAAATGATAGAATGAGTTTATTGGTCTAGTGGTTGGTTGTGTGTTAGTTTAATTTGGGGTTTTGAGTTCAAGTCTTTATATGCACTTTAAGGAATCTATTTTATTTTTTGTTGCTTTTGAGCATTTATTTGTTTATTTATTTATTTCTGTTTTATTTTTATTTTAATTGGGTTATAAGAAATTTGATAAGAAATAAAAATAGAAAAAAACACGTTTTTTATTTTTATTTTATTTTATTTTTTCTTTTTTTCTTCTTCTTCATTCTCCTCTCCCTCTCTTCTCACGTTAGACCTTCTTTTCTTGAGTCTTCCTGCTTCATCATTTTGTTCCTGCACCGTATTCGTCTTCAATCGTTATGGTTCATCAGTGGGGTTGGGTGCTTATCTCGCAAATCAGCTATGGGATTCGTAATTTTTTTAGTTCTTTTTGTGAATTGAGGATTCGATTTGGTGGTATTCTATAATTTCATGTGTGTTGGGAATCTTTTCCCTCATTGTCGAACTTTCGACTTGTTCTGTGGAATTTTGAAATTTGTTTGTGTGTTTGGGAAATGGACCTTCTGAAAGGTCGATTAATGTGGTGATGGCTGGAAATTGGGTGTGTTTTTGATATACTTTTGGGTTGTTAAGGTTTGGGATTCATTTTAATGTCGCAAAATTGAGTTTTTAACCAATTCCGACGTGGTTTCGTGACCACACAGATAGCCACACGGGCGTGTGCCCCTACATGGGCGGTTCACACGGCCATGTGCAATTGGGAATTAGGATTTCTGGGCAAATTTGGGTGCAACACAACTTGGCCACACATGGCCGATTTGGGGAAATTAGTCGATTTTTACACGACCATGTCCCTTAGGCACATGGGCGTGTGCAATTGGTAATTTAGGGTTTTCGGTAATTTTTGGTGCCACACAGGCTAGCCACACGGGCATATGTACCTACACGGGCGTGTGAGATCTCCACACGGTTGTGTCTTCTCTTCTCTTAATTTTTAGCACTTTTGGACAATGAGTTACATAGGCTGCTCACACGGGCATGTGCCCTCTCCACACGAGTGTGTGTAGCCTCCATATGGGCGTGTAGACCCCCACATGGCCAGGCCACATGACCATGTAGCCCCACATACCAATTTTTGTACTGTGCTTGTTTTTGACTTGTTTGTGATCCTGTGTGTTCCGACCCTCGGTTAGGCCTTAGTAAGGGTGGTTAGGACTTTGTTTTGGCTCTGACTTATCTATCATAAGCAATCGTTGTATTAGTTAAGTGACTCGTTAATGTGATGTTGCTTAATCTTTGAATATTGTGATATAAGATTCTGAATTTGGTTGATTGAACATGCGTATTTCCGATTCTGTTTGTCTGGTGTGTAATTGTCTAAAAACTATGTACATCGATTCTGTAATTGACTGACTGATTACGAGCTTCTGCGTCTATGTGACTGATAATGTATGGTGTGCATTTTTTCATTTGCATTATGATTTTGGGTTTAGGGTATGAAGAGAAGGAAGTCTGATCTGATTTGGTAGTTTTAACTGCAACTTATCGGTATAGCGGGTTACCGCACTGTACCACATGTACGTCAGCTCTGCTGCATACTAATATCTAATCTACCAGTTTAACTGCAACATGTCTATACAGCGGATTACCGCATTGTACTATATTGCATATACGCCAGCTCTGTTGCGTATTAATATCTGAGTGGCTCAGTCCACATACATGGTGTGTAGGGTTGGATGGGCCTTTTAAGGTCTTATGTGGTATGTTCGGTTGGATGAGCTTAAATAGCTCTTTTGGGGTGTGATCGAGGGACGAAGAGGTGTTTTGGCCGGATGGGTGGGTTTTATTTATCTGACTGCATTCATACGCATCTGTTGAGTGTTCTGAGAGTAAGATTAACTGATTGTTTTCTGTTTGACTAAATAACATTGGTGTCCGAGTGTCTATGTGTGACTTGGAGTGTTTGAGTTGTTTCATTCTGTTGGGACGTTGGTTCTAGTTTACTTTTTGTTTCTGCGTATATCTGTAAGTATGATTTGCTATCGTTTGATACTTGTAATTCTATTTTAGTCGCGTTTTAGACTCACACTGAGCTCGTGTAGCTCACCCCCTTAGTTTTCTTTTTTTAGGTACTTGCTTAATCTGTAGTTGGACTTGGTACGTCGGAGGTCTCGGACAGCCATGTTTAGAATCAACTTTAAAAGTATTTTTTAATAAATTTTACATTTATAGATAAATGGTTTGAACTATAATTTTATTTTGAATATTATGGTATGAATTTTGGGTTTTACGCATGTAAGCCTCTTTTGGACTGAAATTTTTATAATATCGGGATTTTACAACGGAGAGTTTTATGTAACTTAAATGCCGTTTGTTTTCTAGAGGGTTAAACTAAAATTTTTCCTACAATCACTTCGGTGATCAATGTAACCTCTGAGATTCGGTCTAAACTTTTAGGCCGAGTTTTGGGGCGTTACAGTCTTGATTCATCTCAATCGAGTCTTGAACATTAAGTTTTGTTAATTTAAGTTTCAATCTTATTCGAATTCATATTTAATAATCAAACGTTATTCATATTATTTTAAAGGCCTAAACGTAAAAAAAAAATCATAAAATAATTAAGAAATCATTTAATCTTCTCTTAGTCGATAATTGTAATCACTTAAGCCATTAATCAAAAGTTAACAATCAATTAAGCCCTTAAAATATATATATATATTTCTGTTGAAACACCTAATGAACTGTTAAATGTAGACATGGTAGCTAACGTGGATAAAATGATGATGTGGAGGTTATTGTGGTGTTTGACATGGAAAAATGCTAATGCAGGGGGTTTATCTAATTTTTAAAGTATTTTACGAAGGCTTAATTGGTTTTTAGAAAATATAGAAATTATTAAAAAATTATAAAAAGAAATTATATAAAAATAATTAAAATGATAAAAGAAATATAATTATTAAAATTACAAAACTTATATAAGGAGAAGTAATTTTGAAATTTTTTAATAAATATATAATTTTCCTATAAGTTTCAATTTTTTTATAATTCTATAACATTTTAATAATTTTTAATATAAATTAATAAAAAAATTGCTTCTCTTTTTTGTTTTCTTTCACACATTGCCCTACATTATACCCCAACCTATATTTCTCAACTTCCCTTGCATCACTTCTCCTCAATCAAAACCATTACTCATCACTCACTTTAAACTTCCAAACTACTCGAATCCCTCACTCAACACCCCATACAAGCCCGATCACTATCACATATTAAGCTTCCTATTTTTTTATTACCAAAACCAAAGGCTCCAACCTTCAAAATAACAAAATTTTTATTTAATTTTAGATAATTTACCATATATTTAATATTTTTATAACTTTACTAAATTTAATATATATATATTTTATCATATTAATAAATTTTATAACTTATTTCATAGATTTCTATTTTTTAATAAATTATCTATAGTTTCTAAAATTTTATAATATTTCTATGATTCTTTCATAGTTTTTTCATAATATATTAATAATAATTATAAATTTAATTATTTTTTTAAATTTTAAATTTTTTATAATATTTTACAATTTCTAAAATTTATAATGTTTTATTATTTTTCATGATATATTAAAATTATACAAAAATTATAATTTTCTAAATTTTATAGTTTTTAATAATTCTTATAATATTTTAATAATTTTTAGATTTAAATAATTAAAAAACTAAATAAATCTTCACATTAGTTTTTTTTATATATTAAATGACTGTCACATAATCATTTTTCCACGTCACATGTTGGCTGCTAGTCACCACATCATCCTTAATGGTCTATCAAGGGCTTTGACGAGAAATTAAATTTTTAAGTGTTCAATTCATTACTAATTTTTTATTTAGAACTCAATTGATTGTAGTTTTTTATTAATAGATTAATATTTTTTAATTATTTTATGATCATTTTTTTTGACATTTAAACTTATTTTAAATAATGAAACGAGTTATCATACTCTATTCTGTAAGCTGTAACATATGTAAAACTACAAGTGTAGTTAGATTTTTTTTTGAATTAATGAAAATATTCTTTAGTCAATTATATTATTAAATTAATATTTAAAAATAAGTACAATTTAATTTAAAATTATTACTACGATACTTTTTAACAATAAATAACTTGTGATAATTTTATTTACTCTAAAAATAGTTATAATTTCAAATAAAATATTTACCATTTTAGCCAATTGGAAGTTAACATGTGGAAGCATATCCACGCCATTTTAATTTGGAAAATAACATGATGGGATTTTTGTACTTAATAATACGTAATAAAAATTACAAAAAATAAAATCTACTCATGTAAAAACTAACCCATTTGTTGGAGCATATGGCGAAGTTAGTGAGCGAGAATTTTAGGGTTTAAAGGTTGAGAAAATTGGGGGTTTCGTAAAATTTGGATCTTTGTTGAAGGATTTGTTAAATTTATTAATAATTTCGTTAACATCATTTGGTGTGTGGGAAATTTGATCTGTCACAATTTGTCATGTTTATTTGTTATCATTTGTATATTTCAACATGTTTTTATCTAAAATTAAATCATTTTAATGTTAATTTGTGTTTTTAGGAGTTATTAAAATTATGATTTTTAGTAGTTTTTATGTTATTTTATATCTAAATAAGATTGTGGGGTTATACAGGACTAATTGGGAGTTGAAGATGCACTTTTAGGATGAATCTATAGTCGAGGTCATGGTCATGACTCATGGAAGTCGCGACACAGAAAACAAACCCAAAGAGAGACCAAAACAGGCTCCACATCATGATGTCTTGCGATGTGGAGGTAATTGAGTCGCAACTATTCTTGCACGTGTTGACTTGCATTTTAAGAGCATTTTTAGGTCATTTTCTAATTAAAAAGCCTAAGTGTTGTAGTAATAGGAAGGACATTTTGGTTTTTGAAAATTTTCTTATATAAACAACATTTTAATTAGATTAATGGAGAGTGAGTTAGAGTGCTAAAGTGTAACACCCCTTACCCGTATCCGACGCTGGGACAGGATATGAGGTATTACCTTACTAAACACATGTAAACACCCATTTTCGAGTTATAAAATTTTGTTCCAAATTAAAACTTTTCAAACATTGTCTTACAGTCCTTAATATGGACCTACGAGGCCCAAAACATGATTTAGAAACAATTCGGGACGATTCCGGATACTTAGAAAAAAATTTCAAGAAAAACTACTAGGAGTAGGGCACACGCCTATGTGGATGGGCAACACGCCCGTGTGGCCTCTAGACATGGCTGTGCTAAAGGCCCGTGTGGTGCACACGGCCTAAGCACTTAGGGACACGCCCGTGCCCCTCGTCCGTGTGGATTCATTTTCTAACATCGAATCTATAAGAGTTTTCACACGGCCTGGCACACGCCCGTGTGCTCAGCCCGTGTCCCTCACACGACCATGAGACGGCCATGCCGCAGCCTGTGTGCAAAAACCTTTACATTTTGTTTTTGACGTCAGGAATCATTTAAGGTCACACGATCGTGGCACACGCTTATGTGCTAGGCCGTCTCTTCCACGGTTGAGACACATGGCCATGCCTTAGCCCGTGTGTTTACTACTGGGCATTTAATTTTACTAACCCAAGGTGTAAGGGACACACGACCTAACCACACCCCCATGTGTCTACCCGTGTGGACAAAAATAAGGCAATTTACCAAGCCCTTTGCCACCCTGAAACAAGATCACACACAAACCAAAACATAACAAGTTCCCAATACTCAACTAATGACCATAATTTGGCATCCATACATATTCACATAAGCAATCCAACCATGCATTCATACAATTACTCCTAGCACATATATTCACTCATGCTAATTGCTCATTCTTGAAAACATCATTTGCATTTATAAACAAATAGCATTTGTTAGCCAATGTCCATGGCCTTTTACAAAAATGGAGTATCCCAAAATAAGCCAACACACTTGGCCCAACATAGAATGACACTTAACTAAGACTAGTCACACTCAAATTCACATTTATTCATTTTATGCAAATTAGATAATTTCATGCATAATAATCGAAAAGTTGTATTATTTGCCTACAACTTACCTCGGTATACAAAATGCGTTTGATTTTTCAGTTTAGTCCGTTTGCTTGGCTTTCCCCCGATCTAGGTTCAGGTTTTGTACTTCTTGATCTAAAATAACAAAATTTCACTAATTTAATCACTATATTAGTGTAAACAATTCAAAATTCATAATTTGGCAAAATGACCATTTTGCCCCTAAACTTTCGCTAAATGACCGTTTACCCCTATGTTTAGAAATTGATTTTTATCGAATTTTCTTACTAACCAAGCCTAGCCAAATTCTTTTCACTTTTATGGTAACCCAAAATTCCCATTATTTCATGCAATTGCTATCTATTTTACCGCATTTACAAAAATGTCTATTTTAGTGTTTTTCATGAACACCACTTCACAAAAGTTGTTTATTGAACAACTATAAATCATTTTCTTCCATAAAATTTCAGCAAATCACATGAACATTTTCATGGCAAAACCCTAGACTTTCTATCATTTTGCAAAATAGTCTCCTCAAAAGATAGCTCATGTTACAAGGGTCCCAAAAATGTAAAAATCATCAAGAAAAGTCTTAAGAATCACTTACTTATAAGGGTGATAAGTGGCTGAGTTTTTCAAGCTTCTAAAACCCCTCTTTGGCTGATATTTTCGGCAAGGAAGAAGAAGAATTGAAAGAGATGAAGCTATTATTTGTTTATTCCATTTCTGGTTAAATAAATCACCTAACACCACTAAATTCTTAACTTTTCCATTTCTTCTACTTCTATGGCTGGCCATGCCTAAATTATTGGCCTGTTTTCACATTAAAGACCCCAACATTAAGATCCATAGCTATTTAGCACTATTTTCTATTAAAACAAAAACTTTTACCCTTTATGCAATTTAGTCCTTTTTCATAATTGAGTTCTCAATCGCGTAAATTAATTCACCAAAATTTTCATGCACTCATAAATAATGCTAAAATAATTTCTCTGACCTCGGATTAGTGATTCTAAAACCACTAGGGTTGTTACAATTCTCCCTATTAGGAATTTTCGTCCTCGAAAATCTTACCAGTGAACAGGTTTGAGTATCGGTCTCTTATAGTCTCCTCGGTTTCCCACATGGCTTATTCGACTCCATGTTGATGCCATAATACTTTCACTAGTGCTATACTTTTGTTTCTTAACTTCTTGATCTCCCGAGCCAAAATCTTAACCGGCTCTTCACTATAGGTCATATCTGGTTGAATCTCAGCCTTTGCTGGCGTAATCAAGTGTGAAGGGTTAAAACAGTAACGATGCAACATAGATACATAGAAGACATCGTGAATCTTTTCCAACTCAGTTGGCAAAGCTAATCGGTAAGCTATTGGTCCAATTCTCTCGGTCACCTTATAAGGTCCAATAAATTGTGGGCTTAACTTGCCTTTCCTACCGAATTTAAGGACCTTTTTCCACAGGGACACTTTCAAGAACACTTTATCCCCAACTTGAAACTCAATCTCTTTTCGTTTCAAGTCCGCGTAGGATTTCTGTCTATCCAAAGTAGCTCTCAAGCAATCACGAATTACCTTAACTTTCTCTTCGGTCTCTTTGACCAAATCGACCCCGTGTATCTGATTTTCTCCAAGTTCTGACCAATACAAGGGCATTGACACTTTCGCCCATACAAAGCCTCATAAGGCACCATTTTTAGACTCGATTGATAACTATTGTTATAGGCGAATTCAACCAGCGGTAAGTAATTTTCCCAACTTCCCTGAAACTTAAGAACACAACACCGCAATATGTCTTCAAGAATCTAGATTACTCTTTCCGACTGACCATCAGTATGCGGGTGGAAAGCCGTACTAAAATTCAGTTTAGTCCCTAAAGCCTCTTGCAACTTTTCCAAAATCGAGATATAAATCTCAGATATCTATCTGAAATTATTGACAAGGGCACTCCGTGCAGTCTCACTATCTCAGAGATATATAAATCGGCTAGTTTCTCATGTGAGTAGTCCATATGAACTGGTATAAAATGAGCCGACTTTGTTACTCTATCGACTACAACCCAGATAACATCTTTTTTCCTTGGTGTCAATGGCAACCCGAAAATAAAATCCATGGTAATACGGTCCCATTTCCACTCGGAGACCATTACGGGTTGAAGTAAACCCGAAGGAACTTGGTGTTTAGCTTTTACTTGCTGACAAATCAAACACTTAGAGACAAACTCTGAAATGTCTCTTTTCATTCCTGATCACCAATACATTTCCTTTAAGTCGTTATACATTTTCACGCTACCATGGTGCATAGATAAACGACTACTATGTGCCTCTCGCAAAATCTTGAATAAGCTTATCATTCTTAGGTGCGTAGATCCTAGCTTGGTACATCAAATAACCATTGGTACTAACTCGAAAGTCTGATTCATTAATCGTCTTACACTAAGTCAACTTGGCTTGCAAATCTTTATCACCTTTCTAAGCCTCATAAATCTCTTGCAAGAATGTTGGTCTAGCTCTCAACTCAGCTAAAATCGAACCATCATCGATTACAGATAACCGAGTATCTATAGCCCTTAAGGAAAACAATGATTTCTTATTCAATGGGTTGGTGACCACATTCACCTTTCTAGGGTGATAGTCGATTATCAACTCGTAATCCTTTATCAGCTCTAACCATCTCCGTTGTCACAAGTTTAGTTCCTTTTGAGTCATTACGTACTTTAGACTTTTATAATCAGTGAATATCTGGCAGTTCTCGCCATACAACTGGTGTCTCCAAATCTTCAATGAAAAAACTGTGGCAGCTAACTCCAAATCGTGTGTTGGGTTGTTTCTCTCGTGTGGCTTCAGCTGTCTCGAGGCATAGGCTGTTACCTTGCCTTCTTGCATGAGTACACACCCTAATTTGTTTAAGGATGCATCACTATACACTACGAATTCTTTCCCCGATTCCAGTTGCACTAAAACTGGGGCCTCAGTCAACAAAGCTTTTAGTTTCTCAAAACTCTACTGGCATTTTTCTGTCCATTCAAACTTGACGTCTTTCTGTATTAGTCTCGTCATCGGAGTAGCAATCATGGAGAAACCTTTAACAAACCGTCTGTAGTAACCCGCTAAGCCCAAAAAGCTTCTAATCTCTGACACATTTCTCAATAGTTTCCACTCAACAATGGCCGAGATCTTACTCGGGTCAACTTTAATCCCATCACCTGACACAATATGTTCCAAGAATTCGACCTCTCGTAGCCAAAATGCACTCTTACTGAACTTGGCATACAACTGCTGATCTTTCAAGGTTTGCAATACAGTCCTCAAATGCTCCGCATGTTCACTCTCATCATGGGAATAAATAAGGATATCATCAATAAAAATGACTACGAACTTATCCAAGTAGGGTCAAAAATACGGCTCATTAAGGCCATAAATACCGTAGGGGCATTCGTTAAGCCAAAGGGTATGACGAGGAACTCATAATGGCCATACCTCATTTGAAATGTAGTTTTCGGCATGTCTTGCTCCTTAACTCTGAGTTGGTAATAACTGGACCTCAAGTTTATTTTGGAAAATACAGTCAGCCCCTTCAATTGATTAAACAAATCATTGATTCTAGGCAATGAGTACTTATTCTTCACTGTAACCTTGTTAAGCTGATGGTAGTCTATGCATAATCTCATCGAACCATCCTTTTTCTTGACAAATAAAACCAGTGCACCCCACGGGGAGTAGCTCGGTCTAGCAAAACCCTTGTCTGTTAATTCTTGCAACTGTGCCTTTAATTCCTTCAACTTAGTCGGGGCCATCCTATATGGAGCAATCGAGATAGGTGTCGTACCAATGACCAACTCGATACCAAACTCAACTTCCCTAGTCGGGGGTAATCTGGGCAACTCTTTCGGAAATACATCTTGGTACTCACATACCACTGGCACTGACTCAATCTTTGCTTCTAACACTTGAGTATTTAACACAAAAGCAAGATATGACTCATACCCTTTCCTCAAGTATCTCTCAGTTGTCATCGAAGACATTATTACCAGCAAGCTATCCATTTCACCTGACTCAACCCGAAGAATATCCCCGTTTTCACATTTTAGCTCAATAAATTTTCTTCCATAATTTACCACTACCTCATGAGCAGTCAACCAATCCATACCAAGGATTATGTCAAATTCATCAAATGGCAATAACATTAAGTTAGCCGGAAAACAATAACCATTAGTTGTCAAGGGGCAACCCCTACACACTTGGTCAACTAGTACATGCTTGCCTAGTGGGTTTGATATGTTAACTACAAACTCGGTAGACTCGATATGCACATTCATGCTAGGTATCAATTTCATACATATATAAGAATGGGTAGAACCCGGATCAATTAAAACCATCACAGGAATATCATAGATAGAAAAGGTACCCGTAATCACGTTAAGAGACAAAGCCTCCTCGCGGCCAGGAATAGCGTAGGTCTTCACAGGCGCTCTACCCTCAGACCTCATGGCGGAATCTCTAGGGGCACCTCTGCTACTAGTCCCACTACTTGGGTTCTTCTGTGGTCTACCTCTCGAGGAGCATTACTTGCCATCGCATCTTGCTTTTTAGCCTTCTCATCCAACTTAGGGTAATTTCGAATGAAGTGGTCTAGTGAACTGTACTTGAAGCAACCTCTTTCATTCCTCGACACTCGCTGAAGTGTCGCCTACCACACTCCCAGCACTCAGGTCTATTTGGTCGAGCACTACCCACACTCACAATGGAAGTGGTTTGAGCTTTAGTCTTTGCATGCTGCTTATTCTTATTTCTGCCGAAAAATTCCACTGAAGTATTTGATCGAGTCATGAACTCTCTCAATCTCTTAGATGAGGATTGATGCGATTTCCCCATCTGACTTTTCTTTGAGTCACGAGACTCCATATCCGCTCTTCTCCTCTCTTTGGCCAGTCTTTGACCTTACATGCTCTATCAACGAGCACTACAAATTCCTTCAACTCAAGAATACCAACCAACAACCGAATGTCCTTATTCAGACCATCTTCAAACCTTCTACACATTATGACTTCTGTAGATACAGACTCTCTAGCGTATTTGCTAAACCTTACAAACTCGCGCTCATATTCTGTCACTTTCATTCGGCCTTGCTTCACTTCGAGAAATTCCTTCCTCTTCTAGTTAATGAACCTCTGGCTAATGTACTTCTTACGAAACTCTTCCAGGAAGAATTCCCAAGTTTTTCTCTCTCGGTATAATTGACGCGAGAGTATTCCACCACTGATAGGCCAAATCTCACAGCAGTGACACCACACACGTTATGCACTCATCAGGCGTGCATGATAGCTCATCAAATAACCTAATGGTATTCTCTAACCAGAACTCTACTCTCTTCGGGTCATCATCTTTGTTTGCTCAAAATTCCACGATCCCATGTTTTCTAATTTGGTCTATCGAGGGTTTCTCTCTTCTACCCATTTCTTCTTCTTGAGGAGCTGTAGGGCCAAGCTGAGGAATCGAAAGAGGCAGGGGAGGTGGAGTATTCGGATTTTCTCAAATAAACTCTGAGTACCAAGCCTTCATCATCTGGAGGTAGGCTTTCTCTAGCCCCTCCACCCTGACTCATCGTAACGGCTGCACTCTCAACTGGCACAGTCCCTTTCGCGGGAACCGGTGCAACATCATCCGCCATAGCTCCCTTAGGATCCATTTACTATAATAAAATACAATTTATAATCGTTAGGAGTCATCACACTATCATATTACAATTATGATATGTATAGCTAGACTCGCACACAAGCTAAGTTAGTCTTAGAATCGGCTAAACCATAACTCTAATACCACTAAATGTAACACCTCTTACCCGTATCTGATGCTGGGATAGGGTACAAGACATTACCTTACTAAACACATGCAAACACCCATTTCTGAGTCATAAAATTTCGTTCTAAATTAAAACTTTTCAAACATTATCTTACGGTCCTTAATATGGACCTACGAGGCCCAAAACATTATTTAGAAACAATTCGGGACCATTTCAGATACTTAGAAAAAAATTTCAAGAAAAACTACTAGGAGCAGGGCACACGCTTGTATGGATGGGCAATATGCCCGTGTGGCCTTTAGACATGGCCGTATTGAAGGCCCATGTAGTGAACCGGCCTAAGCACTTAGGGACACGCCCGTGTCCCTCGTTTGTCTGGATCTATTTTCTAACATCGAACCTATAGGGGTTTTCACACGGCCTGGCACATGCTCGTGTGCTCAGCCCGAGTCCTTCACACGGCCATGACACACCCATGCCACAGCCCGTGTGTAAAAACCTTGACATTCTGTTTCTGACATCAGCAATCATTTAAGGTTACACAGCCGTGACACACACCTGTGTTCTAGGACGTATCTTCCACACGATTGGGACACATGGCCGTGTCTCAGCCCATGTGTTTACTACTGGGCATTTAATTTTCCCAACCCAAGGTGCAGGGGACACACGGTCTAACCACACGCTCGTGGGGTGAACCATGTGTCACACACGGCGTAGACACACGCCCATGTGTCTACCCATGTGGACAAAAATAAGGCTATCTACCAAGCCTTTTGCCACCCTGAAACAAGATCACACACAAACAAAAACATAACAAGTTCCCAATACTCAACCAATGACCATAATTTGGCATCCACACATATTTACATAACCAATCCAACCATGCATTCATACTATTACTCTTAGCACATACATTCACTCATGCTAATTGCTCATTCTTGAAAACATCATCATTTGCATTTATAAACCAATAGCATTTGTTAGCTAATGTCCATGGCCTTTTACAAAAATGGAGTATCCTAAAATAAGCCAGCACATTTGGCCCAACATAGAATGGCACTTAACTAAGAATCGTCCCTATACATGCTATTTCTCAAAATACAAGAAACTAACTATATCGAATGCTTTAATTGATAGTGTGAACGAAGCCTCCGACGTACTTTGATCCACGAGCTAGTTAGGTGGCACTATAAGAAAATGGAAAGGAGAGAGAGTAAGCACAAAGCTTAGTAAGTTGCAAGTAAATAAATAACAATAATTTACCATGCTGTAACATACTCCCAACACATCACAATTTGTGCATGATATATAAAAAGAATGGTTACAAGCATAACTTACTCATTTTCCTCTTTTACTAATCATACAACATACTCTTAAGCTCACATTTCATACATTTCATTTAGGTACGTGCACCACTCACAAGGTCATCATAATATATCTCAATCTTAATACTAACTTTAAATTTCCCATTGAACTATTTGGAATACAAAAGGATATTTAATGAGCCTCAAACATAAGGTATCAAACCGATGCCATGTCCCAGACATGGTCTTACACTAGCTCACATGTCAAGTCGGCGCCATGTCCCAGACATGGTCTTACACTGACTCTCAAGTATCGAGGCCGATGCTATGACCCATACATAGTCTTACACTAGCTCTCCTTTATCCGTGCCCATGTCATGTCCTAGACATAGTCTTACATTACATATATCCAAGCCGATGCCATGTCCCAGACATGGTCTTACTCTGGTTAGCACATATCCGTGTCAATTCTATGTCCCAGATATGGTCTTACACTAACGCGTAACGAGACCGATGCTATGTCCCAGATATGGTCTTACATTAGCACTCTTATATCCCTAGTATCTTGGCAAAGAATATCCAATCTATTCCTACAGTTCAACCGGGCTTTATCACATAATTTTCTCATCAATGCATTATTCAAATTCACATTTATTCATTTTATGCAAATTAGATTAATCTCATGCATAATAATAGAAAATTTGTATTATTTGCCTACAACTTACCTGGGTGTACAAAATGTGTTCGGTTTCTCGGTTTAGTTCGTTTACTTGGCTTTCCCCCGGTCTAGGTTTGGGTTTCATACTTTTTGATCTAAAATAACAAAATTTCACTAATTTAATCACTATATTAATCTAAACAATTCAAAATTCATAATTTGGCAAAATGACCATTTTGCCCCTAGACTTTTGCAAAATGACCATTTTACCCCTATGCTCAAAAATTGATTTTTATCGAATTTCCTTACTAACCAAGCCTAGCCAAATTCTTTTCACTCTTATAGCAATCCAAAATTCCCATTATTTCATGCAATTACTATCTATTTTACCATATTTACAAAAAAATGTCCATTTTAGGTGTTTTTCATGAACACCACTTCACAAGAGTTGTTTATTCAACAACTATAATTCACTTTCTTCCATAAAATTTCAGCAAACCACATGAACACTTTCATGGAAAAATCCTAAACTTTCTATCATTTTGCAAAATAGTCCCCTCAAAAGATAGCTCATGCTAAAAGGGTTTAAAAAATGTAAAAATAAACAAGAAAAGTCTTGAAAATCACTTGTAAGGGTGATATGTAGCAGCCTGAGTTAGGGCCTAGTCAGAATAGTGGTTTCGAGACCACAAATCTAAGGTAGAAAATTTATTTTCATGATTATTTTTGTGATATAGCATGCTTGCATGATATTGAGAAAGTTTCATGAAGGAAATTTTATGAAATAGTAATTAATTTGTCCTTTAGGACTAAATCGCAAAAGATACAAATTATGAGTTTCTAGAAGGTTTAAGTATGAAATAGCATAAGGAAAAGTTATTAGGAGTCCTTATTTGGCAATTTGACCAATTTGTGGCACTATGGACAAAAATGCCCATGGAAGGGAAAAATATCAAAGAAAGGGCATAAGGGCATTTTGGTCATTTGGTAAAGTTAAGTAATAAAAAGGGAAAATAAGCCAAAAATAGGCTCATCTTCTCCATATACCTGTCGAATTTCTCAAGCCACCATAGCTAGGGTTTTTCTTCATTTTCAAGCTCCAAGTAAGTGACTCCAAGCCCCGTTTTTCATGCTTTTCGAATTCTTGAAATCCTCGTAGCCTATTCTAGCTATTTCTACCACTAATTTGAGCTAGGGTTCACATTCAAAAATATACCCATGCATGACATGCAAGTAATTTGATGCCCAGTGGTAGAAAGTGAAAGATTAATGTGTAGTAAACACCCATCTCTAAGTGATTTTTCATGAAAATCCCTAATAGGGACCAAATTACAAAGTTAGTAAAATGTGTAGTAAAAGTATGAAATTGTGAGCAATATGGGCTTTTATGTACACTAGTGAGTGTCAACTAGGCTTGGGTAGCCAAGAGAATAGATACATTTCATTTTACGAGCCTAAGGACCATTTTGTAAATATGTAAAAGTTTAGGGGCAAAATTATAAATTTTTTCAAAGTGTCAATTATGAGATATTTAGTCAATGTGGGTACTAAACGAGATAAATTTATCATTCTAGATCAAGAAACACAAAGCGTAGACTGAAACCAGGGTAAAGGGAAAAGTCGGGGACTAAATAGATAAATTTCCCACATTTAGGGCTCGAGGTAAGTTGTATGTAATAATTTAGCTCCTATGTCATGTAAATCATTATGATGCCATTTTATGAAATTTGTGATTTTTTAAGAAGCTATGAACATAATCTTGTATGAATTATATATTTATGAGATTCATGACATTAATTTGTTCAGGCAAAGTAGGAGATCATGAAATTTATTGACGCGAAATTTTACTAAGAAATGATGAAATTATGAAAAGGGAAATTTCATGCAAGTTTAATGGATACAGAGGATACCGTAATCATGCCATGAGTATTGTAGGTCCCGTATAAGACCATGTCTAGGACATGACAATGGCACCAAACTGAGATCCCTTGTAAGACCATGTCTAGGACATGGCATTGGCATCGAGACGTGATCCCCTGTAAGACCATGTCTAGGACATGGCATGGCTATCCAAGATGAGGTCCCGTATAAGACCATGTCCGGGACATGGCTTTCGCACCAAGAGGAAATAGGGATTCCCTGTAAGACCATGTTTGGGACATGACATCGGCATTAGAGTATAATCCCATGCAAGACCATACCTGGGATATGGCATTGGCATCCTTCCATGAGGTTGATTTATGGGTATCCTTTGGTAATCTAAAGAGTTATAAGGAAAGTATCCTCATTGATAAATTTTAAGAGAAAGATTAAGTTTCATGATAAGTGTTGCAGGTTCATGTGCTCAAGTAAATTATGTGAAACTTGAAAGTATATTGCTATGAGAAACACAATAGAAAAGGCATGAGTAAGTTATGAGCATGAAACAAACCATGAAGTTAAGTATGTGAATGAGTAAAAAGTCCATGATATTCTATGATGCTTAATGAAATGATTGTGTCTTGACTTTTATTGCTATTTTATCCATGCAACTTACTAAGCATTTTATGTGCTTACTTCTTTTATTTCCTTTCCCATGTAGACTTGCTGATCTAGCTCGGGGATCTCTTGAAATCGGAGCTCGAGGTCACACTATCAAGCCAATTATTTTAGTATAGTAAGTAGTTTTTCTATTGTATGGAATGTATAGGAAGTTAGTCAGTTTGTTGCTTGCCACTTAAATGGCTATATGTGTTGGCCATTGTTATACTTGAGTCAAGTTGTAATGGTCTTTGGATATAGCCTAATGTTGCCTACCTTAATCTATATACAATGGTGGATGTTTTTCATGTTTGATATACTTTAAATTATGAATTGATGTTGGTATGAATTGGTGTTGTATTTGGTCATGCTTCAGGGTGGCAAAAGGCTTGGAAAATAGCCTATTATGGTCCACACGGTTGGGCACACGGGCGTGTGCCTAGGCCGTGCGTGACACACAGTCGACCCCCATGGGCATGTTAATAGGCCGTGTGTCCCCGTTTCCAAATTAGCTAAGTCAGTATTGAACACGGGCTGAGCACACAGGCATGTGCCACGGCCGTGTGAAAGAAACAGAATGCTTAGGCTTTTATACACGGGATCTTGACATGGGCATGTCTAGGCCGACACGAGTGCTAGACACGGGCGTGTGCCCAGACCATGTCAAAACCCCTGTAGGTTGAATTAAACATAAATTCAGCACGGGCTAGGGACATGGGCGTGACGGGCATGTGGCCTTGTTTTAAGCGAAAATTTTCTAAGGGCTCGAAAGTTCTCGAATTGGTTCCGGAACATACTTGATATAGGTTGTGGGCCTCGTAGGCCTATAATAAGGCCATGAAGAGATTGAGTGAAAAGTTTTAATAAGGAAAGAAATTTTATGGCCCAGTTTTATGTATCTAAGCATGTTCAAGTATGGTAACACCTCGTACCCCGTCTCGGCGTTGGACTCGGGTAAGGGGTGTTACATGAAAAGTGGCTAAGTTTTTCAAGCTTCTAAAACCCCCTCTTTGGCTAATATTTTCAGCAAGGAAGAAGAAGAAATGAAAAAAGATGAAGCTATTATTTTTTTATTCCATTTCTAGTCAAATAAATCACCTAACACCACCAAATTCTTGACTTTTCCATTTCTTTTAATTCTATGGTTGGCCATGCCTAAATTATGGCCTATTTGCACATTAAAGACCCCAACATTAAGATCCATAGCTATTTAGCACAATTTGCTATTAAAAAAAAACTTTTGCCCTTTATGCGATTTAGTCCTTTTTCGTAATTGAGCTCTCAATCGTGTAAATTAATTCACCAAAATTTTCATGCACTCATAAAAACATGATATAACTCATAAAATAAAGCTATAATAATTTCTCCAACATTGGATTAGTTATTCTAAAACTACTATTCTAACTAAGCCCAAAATCGGGTTGTTATATAAAGTTAGGGGGATTTTTTTTAGTAGTTTTTAGTTTAGAGTTTTCTCTTATGACATTGTCTTATATTAGAATTTTATTTTTATCTTTTATTTTCACTTTATGTATGGAGTCACTACTTTTATTAAGCTTTGCAATTAGAGGCAAAGGCAAAGTTAAGATTCTTTTTAGAGGGTAGAAATTATATTGTAATTTTTATGATAGTAAAAATACAACATCACTATTTTAATAGCTTACATCTTTATAATTTTTAAAGAATTAAATCAAATTTTTATCATTTTAGGGGGCAGAGTGTAATTTTACCTTTATTAATTTTAAATTTAAAAAATTTAAAGGGCCTAAATGGAAAGTTTTTTTATTTAAGGAGGGGTCAAGGCTCCTGTAAGCTAGCTACACTCCTGATTAGAGGTGATTCAAGACTCTGCAATCACCTGGATTTTATCTTTGAGAATTTTCTCCACTCATTCTCATTTTATATTTTTTTGTCATTTATTTGATTGAATACTTGTGTAATAATAAGCATGATATATGTGCTTTTGTGAATATTTGTATATGTTAATTGATTGTTTGATTGATTATTATTTTTATTCAATTAGGTATTTTGCCTAAATTTTTCAAAATACTATAATGGATGCCTCTAGTAGAATATCTAGACAAAAGAGATTGATAGGAAAATTTTTCGCATATTGATTTGGTAAATGTATATCTAAGTGAGACTGAAATGATAGCTTAGATAGTAATCCTTAAGTAGGAAGAGACCAAGAGGATATTCCTAATTAAGGGTAGTAAACAAGTCAATCGTGTTAGGATATTAGCTTGATTGATTGATTGATTGATTGATTGATTGATTTTAGATTAATGAAATTGTATTGTTTTAATTGAGAAATAGGAAATTCCTTAATTCCTAACAGCTATTAAATTTAGGATTAGTTAAATCTCAATTCGATTTTTGGTTTGCACTACTAATTTGTGACTTGATTAGATTAATAATAACACGTTTACCGATTTTTGGCAACCCTTTGGGTTCAATCCTCATAATACTTTTGTATTTCATTGTAATAAATTTGACACTATACACTTGTAGTTAAAAACGAAGATTTTTAGAAACCTGGTCGTTACAATTCTCCCCCTTAAAAAATTTCATCCCTAAAATTTACCTGGAAAGAGGTGGAGATACTAATATCTCATTGTCTCTTCTGGTTCTAGGTTGCTTTCTCCATGCTATGACTTTGCCATAAGATTTTCACCAACGGCACGTGCTTACTTCTTAGCTCTTTCACTTTTCGAGTTAAAATCTTTAATGGTTCTTCATATGACAGATCAAGTTGAACTTTAATTGCTTCCACTGGTATAATATGAGAAGGATTAGACCGATATCGTCAGAGCATATATACATGAAACACATTGTGAATATTTTGTAATTCTAATGATAGGGCTAGACGATAAGAAATCTATCTAACTCTCTCAATAATCTCATATAACCCGATATACCTATGACTCAACTTTCCTTTATGACCAAAACACAAGATCCTTTTCCACAGAAAGACTTTTAAAAATACCTTGTCACCCATTTCATATTCAATATCCTTCCATTTTAGGTCATTATAAGCTTCTTGCCTATTTGAGGCTACTTTTAATCTGTCTTTGGTTAGCTTTACCATATCTTCTACTTCCCAAATCAATTCTGGCCCGATGATATTTTTCTTACACAACTCTGACCAGCATAACGGTGTTCTACACTGTCAACCATATAGTGCTTCATACAAAGCTATTTGAATACTCAATTGGAAATTATTATTAAAGAAAAATTTGACTAACAATAAATAACGTTCCCAACTGGATTGAATTCAATAATACAGGCTTGCAACATATCTTCCAGCATTGAATAACTCGCTTTGACTGGCCATCAGACTTAGGATGGAAAGTTATGTTGAAATTTAACCTTATACCCAACTAGAATCTCAAGGTGAAACAAGGGCCTTTATCGGAGATAATTGATCTATCGCGTGTGTGATGATAAAGTAATATGATCGTACCTGAAAACTAACTATTATCACGATAAAGGCAAGCACACCTATCGAACAGTAGTATAGTTTAGTGGCAAGACCGGAATGTCAAACCTACAGGAACTAAAAGTACTAGTAATAACTTTCTTTCTATTATCTAGCCTAGAAATAAAGAGAATTTGTTTTAAACTAATTAACTAAGAACACGACAAAGAGTAAATTGGGGAAATTACTTTTGGGAAAACTGATTGATTAAGACAATACCCAAGGAAGAATCCACCTAGACTTCACTTGTTATTAAACTCTGAATTAGACGATATATTCACTTAACTTGATCCATAGAAATCCCTAAATAATGTTAATATCTCTTTCAAGACTAAGAACAACTAACCCTAAGTTGATTAATCGAAATCTCTTTCTAATTAAAACCCTAGTGTTGCATTAACTCGATTTATGGATTCCCTTATTCGATTTGACTCTAATCCGGTAGATTTTCGTCGTCCTATGTCTAGGATTACGATCAACTCCGCTTAATTATGTGGATCTACTCTTAGACAGGGGCTTTTGCTCAACTGAATAAGCACATTCAACTTATATTAATATCCTGAAATATTAACACAAGAATTAATAACACAATTAAGAACAAATCAAGTTTTTATCATATAAGTCAGATATAAATAACAAGATTCATCTTAGGTTTCATCCCCCTCAGGTATTTAGGGAATTTAGTTCATAATGATAAAAGAAAACATCTCAAATTTGGGAAAACAACAAAATATAAAGATATAAAGAAAACCCAAAAATCTCTGAAGAAAATTGAAGGGAGATTTTCAGCCTTGATGGAAATCCTACTTCTGAGATGGATCAATCAGCGTTCTTCGAGTGATTCCTTACTTTCTACTCTTTGTGTCCCCTTAGCCCTTTCCTAGTGTGTTTAAATAGACTTTGGAATACCTTTCTTAGCCCCTAAGTAGACTTTTCTACGTGAAATTAAAATAAGTCACGACAGGTACACGCCCGTGTGACACGCCTGTGTGACTCTGGCTCAGGCCATGTTCAACACTATTAAATTGACACGGGTGTGTGGATATCCTGTGTGTGGAGGTCCAGGCCGTGTTGCACTCTAATTTTGGCCCATTGGTCCGTTTTTGGTCCGTTTATCATTCTTTTCACTTTCCTATGCTCTCCTAGTTATAAAACATGAAAATAAAGGATTAGGAGCATCAAATTCCATAAATCAATTGATAAATCATCCATAAATGTGCCAAATGTGGGATAAAGATATATATATATATATTATTGTTTATCAAATACCCCCACACTTTTAAGCATTTGCTTGTCCTCAAGCAAAATCCTCAACTCACAATTAAGAATTCATTTTTCTCAACTTATAATTCCTATCAATAATGTTTCAAAATAATCCATAAGTAATCATACCTTGAGAGTTCAACTAAAAGAACATCAAAGTTTCAAACAATCCAAGTTGAACGTTTTATCACGAAAATGTAGGTATCTCCCTTTATCTAAGTAATTATCTTTAGTTCAAAATCACACAGAGTTAACATCCTCACTAAAGATTTACTCAAATCACTCAAGGTGTTTAAGGACAATAAATTAAGCACTCAATTGTCAACATGAAAAGTTATTACCATAAGCTTGCATGAAAATCAAATCTCCACCACTATGTATTGACATGATATATTAATCAAAAGGTCTTTAAAGGGTTGTAATGTGGTTTGGTTAGGGGGTGTGTTCACAAGCTGAAAAAGGTGGTTAGAATTGAGATTGAATTGAAAAATTACCTAACTAGAAAAATGCTTATACTGAGAAATTACATTCCTGAATAAATGATCCGAGAATTGAACTTTTCCTCATAAATAACATCATCATGCTCAAGCATAGCTTTGTAATGCTAACGACAAATCAACCAACTAAACAACTTCGTTTTTTTTTTATTTTTCTTATTTTTAATAACAAATCAAATATGAAACTTTACTAGAGAATGAGAAACATAGCTAAGCAATTTATTCAAATCAAGTCTCGACAAAAAATGGGGATCAAATTAATTAAGGGGATTTCAACAATAATGGGCTGTTGGTTAATATTGAGGGTAAATCAATAAATGAGTTATTAGGCTCAAGGGGGGTTCACTAATGGTTAATTATGAGGGTAGGCTTTTATGGAGTGAGTGGGCTAAAACCTAGGTGCCTTTATCATCTTGGTATATCAAATCAATGGTGTGGTCTCGACATGCATAATCGAAGCAAGTTCTAGAATAACAAATCAATATTGACACACTCATAGCAACAATAAAAGTGAGGAAGAAAGAATATATGCTCTAAAGCCTCAAAATCTCACAAAAATTTTGGCTTTTGATGTCAATCCTGTGAATTTCAAACTTCAAGATAATACTTAAACTTGGGGAGGCAACCTAGAAAAAAATTTAATTCTCAAAAATCAACTTATTATGCTTGATTCTCTAATGACTTAAAGTTTAAACAATCAAAGCATAACTCCCTATGTTTTAATCCATGACATATCAATAAAAATCATAAATCAATCCAAATTCATTCTAATAGTGAAAGCCAAGATTCAGGGATTTGAGAATAATGTAAAATTCAGGGATTTTCTGATAATGATATAATTTACTCCCCCCACACTTAATATGTATATTGCCCTCAATGTACAAAGATGGATCTTAAAAAAAATAAAGGCAAAGGATCATAAGATAGGGAGAGAAGTGAAACTTCCTGAATATTTGGACGGAGTCCTTGAGTTGGAAGTGTGGAAACTTGATTCTGAGGTGTATCTGTAGCTAGGGCAAAAGTGAGGATACTCCGGTGATGATAGATCTATAATTGCTACGCCAAAAGAATATTATACTTGGTGTTACGGTGGTTATGGCCATGGTTGAGCAGGACATGGCAGTCATGGAGTACCTTTCCCATTAGAGATTGATTTGGGCACCTGAGTTCTTTAGACTGCGATAGCATCAATAGTATTTTTAGGGGTATATATTAGCGGGGTTACTCATGAAGAAAGAACCATAAAGGAAAAATAAAATTTCAAGATAAACTAATATAGTTTTGTAGAACATAAAAATAGAAATAAAGATAAAGATAAAGAAGCATAAAAGTAAAAATAAAAATAAAAATAAAAATAAAAATAAATGGACTCAAAAGTCCTCATCGCCAGATGGTTCGTGAGGTGGGGGTAGTGGAGATGAAATGTGGAAGTGCTGATAGATCTACTGTAGAGTAGCATCAATATGATCGAATCATTGAAAGCACTGCTGCTCGAATCGTGTGAATTACTTAGAGAGATCTGTCAATGAAGCAGCCGCATGAACTGGGTGATTGATCGGTGGTGGCTGAGATGGTGGCTCCTTATAAGGTGGAGGGACATCATCAGTAATGTCCTCTAGGTCCTCTTGCTCAGTGGATTGAACTAGACGGTACTGAGGAGGATCATATCCACGTCGTCGCTTGATCATCCTCATGTGGGGCATACTCGAGATGCCCTGTGGAGACATCTGACCGATGAGGGTGAGAGAGGATGATTGCGCCGCTGTGTTGAGGAGATCGAAGTATCGTGCTAAGCGTGTCACATATGGGCCCATACAAATTGCCCCCTTCCTATGTCACTCCATCTAATGTCGAATGGCGAGAGCGATGAAGTAAGCAAGCTCGAAGACGTACCCGTGCACCATACTCCATAGAAAATAAGCGTCGTGAGTGTTGACGACGCTGGTACTCTCTCGTCGACCCGTTAATATGTGCGTGAGGATGGCGTAGAGGTACCTCAATGATGGAGAGAGAGCTATCACCTTGGAGCGACTAGGGTCGGAAGTAGCTGAAGCAGGGACTAGCACCCTCCAACAAGTAGAAGGGGAGTAATGAATATGGTGATGGAGATCAGAGAAGTCGTCATCATCCATGAACTCCTCGGTATAAAGTCCCAATGCGACACTGAACTCAGGCATGCTTAGTTGGCGTACCAAACCACCGAGACGGAACTGGACCGTTTCGGGATCGTCAAACTGTGACATAACTGCTTAGAAGTGGAAGGTCAAATAGAGTTCCAATGTAAGCTCAAGATACGTTAGTTCAACAATCTCGAAGAAAAGCCCCCAAAGATTAGTAGTTAATTGGGCCCGAATTGCATTTAAGGTGGCCCAATCAATACACCGTCCTACACCGAGGGTCGTGCTCGAAGGATCTGAAATAATTATTCCTGGGACCCTTGTGGAAACTGTAGAAAAGGGTGGCCTATCTCAGTGGTCGCACTTGAAGATGTTGAACCAGGTCCCTTCCGTTTTTTCGACGTAGGAACAACAGCCTTAGCTTTTCCACGTGCAGGGGTCATTATGTACCAAAAAGAAAACAACGAATAAGCATGTGCTAAAAGTTTAAATCAAATGGCCTATAACGTGAAATTAAAACAAAAGAAATAGAAATAAAAAAATCAATTGGGCAATTAAAATCAAGAAGATAGTCTCTAAGTAAACATCTGACATCTTCGAATCCCAATACCGAAGACTAAGTTAATAGTCATTATTAACGAAATCAAGCTAAGAAAATTCATTATTAGATGAAAGTAAATAATCAAGAATGACAAGAGATTATCAATATTAGAAAAAAGATTTAACCATAAATTCAAATAAAAAGAACTAAATCATATAAAAAGAATCAAAAGAAAAAGAAAGAAAAAGGGAAACTGATGGAGAAGGGGTGGTGGCCGGAGTTCCGACGATGGCGGCGGTTAGGGGAAGAAGTATTAGCGTGGTGGTCGGCATTGGGGCAGCGACAGGTAAAATTTGTAAATGGAGGAAATTGGGGAGATGAAATGGTGGGTGGAATGGGTTTTTGTAGTGGGAAAAGTTAGGAGGAGGAAGAAAGAAGGGGGAGGAAGGGAGGAGAGTGACGGAGTTGGGGGAGAGGAGAGACCACGGCGGCGGCTCAAGGGGGCTAGGGTTTGGGGGTAAAGTATTTTGGAGAAGAATGTGAATAGTGAAAGGGAGTTTAAATAGTGTTGGGGCGCACGGCCGTGGCCCACGCCCTTGCCCGTGTGCCCTTGTTTTAGCCTGTGTGTTTCGTGATATTAGGGTTTGGGTGTGCCAGATTCGTGGCTCACGCCCGTGTTTTTTGGGTGTGTTAGTTCACACGGCCATGTTGCACGGTCGTGTCCTGCTTTGTTCGTTTCTCCCACGCCTGTGTTCTCGCTCGTACGCCTATGTTTAGGTAATCAGTGTCGACCACGGTCTTCGGGCACGGGCGTGTCGCATGCCCGTGTGCTTTTCATCAGTATTGACCACAGCTTATAGGCTCAGGCGTGTGGTTTGTTCAAGTGCTTGTGCTATTTTCTCAATTTCGCCCACGAGTAATGTTGCCTACGGGTGATAGGCACGCCTGTGTGCCTTTTATCACATCCCGTGTCTCAGTAAGTTTTCAAAATTTCAAAGTTTAGTTTTCACATGGCCATATCACACGGGCGTGCTCCTTCCTGTGGTGTGGCCACGGTCTCAGGTACGCCCGTGTGCCTAGCTTTGTGGCTTAGAAAAACCTGTGTTTAAGGACTCAGTTAGTGATTTAGATGTTATAAACTTAAACTTAAAGAAATCAACAACGTTAGTGCTCGGGTTGCCTAAGCTCATCTCTATCATTCTTGAAATCCTCACCTCTATAAAGTTTAAGTCGATGACTGTTTACCTTGAAAGTGCCGTGGTTCGGATGTGTTACCTCAACTGTGCCGTAGGGAAAAATAGTTTGAACTACAAATAGGCTTGACCATCTCGATTTAAGCTTTCCAGGGAATAATTTAAGCCTCGAGTTGTAAAGCAAGACAAGGTCGCCAGCTTCAAACTGCCTAGGTTGCTTTAAATGAGCATCATGGCGTCGCTTTGTTGCTTCCTTGTACAATCGAGAGTTCTCGTATGCATTACTGCGCCATTCATCCAACTCGTTTAACTGCATTATTCGTTTCTCACCTATAAGTTTAGGATCAAGATTCAGAAATTTGATAGCGCAAAATGCCTTATATTCTAATTCAAAAGGTAAATGACAACTTTTCCCATAAACAAGTCTATAAGGGGATGTTCCTATGGGAGTTTTAAAGGCAGTTTTATAGGCCCATCAAGCATTATCTACCTTCATCGCCCAATCCTTTCTATTTGATTCTACTATCTTTTCTAGGATTCGTTTAAGTTCTCTATTGGCTACTTCGACTTGGCCACTAGTTTGTGGATGGTAAGGGGTAGCTATTCTGTAGTGCACTCCATATTTCTTTAGAACTTTATTGAACTAAGCATTACAAAAATGAGTACCCCTATCACTCATAATTGCTTTAGGTGATTCAAACTGAGAAAAGAGCTTTTTCAGAAATCTTACTACCACTCTAGCATCATTAGTAGGTAAAGCTTGGGCTTTCACCCATTTCGACATATAATCAACTGCTACTAAGATATATTTATTTCCGAATGAACTAAGGAATGGACCCATGAAATCAACACCCAATACATCGAATATTTCACATGACAATATATATGTTTGAGGCATTTCATCATGTTTAGAGATATTACCTATCCTCTGGCATTTGTCACAAGAAGTAACATACCTGATGGCGTCTTTAAATAGTGTGGGCCAATGAAAATTTGATTCTAGCACTTTATGAGCAGTCTTGGTTCCACTATAATGTCCCCCTGTTGGTCCTGAGTGGTAATGTTCCAAGATCTTGTATGCTTTTGTCTTTGTAACACATCTTCGAATGACTTGATCTACATATATACGAAAAAGAAAAGGATCTTCCCAAAAGTAGTTTTTCACATCAGCGAAGAATCACTTCTTTTGCTAATGCGTTAACCCTTTTGGGGTTATGTTAGTAGCTAAATAATTCGCAATGTCAGCAAACCAAGGTATCTCAGATTCCAAAATGACTCGTAGTTGTTCTTCAGGAAACGAGTCATTTATTTCGGCTTTGTCAATTTCTTTGAGGTGTGGATTCTCGAGCCTTGAAAGATGATCTGTTGCAAGATTTTCAACCCCCTTTTTATCTTGTATCTCCAAATCAAATTCCTCTAATAATAAAATCCATCTTATTAGTCGAGGTTTTGCATCAGACTTAGTTAAAAGGTAACGAAGAGCGGAATGATCAGTATCAACGATGACTTTAGACAAAATAAGATAAGGTCTAAATTTATCGAACGCAAAAACCACATCTAGTAATTCTTTTTTCGTGGTAGTGTAATTTTCTTGAGTGGCTGTCAAAGTCTTGCTAGCATTATAAATTGGCTAAAAATGTTTGTCTCTTTGTTGTCCGAGAACTGCACCTACTACAAAATCACTCGCATCACACATTAGTTCAAAAGGTAGATTCCAATCAAGTGCAACTATAATTAGAGCATTAGTTAATTTCTCTTTGAGAGTGTTGAATGCTTCTAAACATTCCTGATTAAAAACGAAAGGCACATCTTTTTCTAGTAATTTAGTTAAAGGCTTAGCTATTTTAGGAAAATCTTTACTAAATCTTCTATAAAAACCAGCATGTCCTAAAAAGCTTCTTATAGCCTTAATCGAATTAGGAGGAGGTAGTTTTTCAATGGTTTCAATCTTTGCTTTATCAACCTCAATCCCCTTATTAGAAATTCTATGTCCTAACACAATACCTTCACGAACCATAAAATGACATTTTTTCCAGTTGAGAACACGATTTGTTTCTTCACAGCTTATTAAAACTCGTTCCAAATTTTTAAGGCAAAGATGGAAAGAGTTACCAAATACCGAGAAGTCATCCATAAACACCTCCATGATATCCTCCATGAGTTCATCAAAGATGGCTAACATGCAGCGCTGAAAAGTAGCAAGGGCATTACATAATCCAAAAGACATTCTACGATAAGCAAACGTACCGTATGAACATGTGAATGTCGTCTTCTCTTGATCTTCAGGAGCTATCGGGATTTGGAAATAGCCAGAGAGTCCATCCAAGAAACAGTAGTCCATATGTCTTGACAGTCTTTCCAACATTTGATTAATGAAGGGCAAGGGAAAGTGATCTTTTCTGGTGGCATCATTCAATTTCCTGTAATAAATGCACACCCTCTATCCTGTGATTGTTCCTGTAGGGATTAATTCATTCTTTTAATTGGCAACAATAGTCATGCCTCCTTTTTTAAGAACAACCTGCACAGGACTTACCCAAGCACTATCAAAAATAGGATAAATAATTCTAGCATCTAGAAGTTTAACTATCTCAGCCTTGACAACTTCCTTCATGTTGGGGTTTAGTCATCTTTGAGCTTGCACACACATCTGAATTCATCTTCCATCAAAATTTTGTGGGTGCAAAAAGAAGGATTGATCCCTTTAATGTCAGAAATTTTCCAAGCTATGGCCTTTTTATGTTCTCGTAACACTTGGATTAATTCCTTCTTCTCCTTAGGTTGCAAGTTTGAAGCAATAATAACCAGTAGTGTGGATTTATCTCCCAAAAATGCATATTCCAAGTGGTAGGGTAGTTGCTTGAGTTCCAGTTTAGAAGGTTCGTCAATAGAAGGCTTTTGTCTCAGTTCATCATTTATCTTAGTGCCATCATAATCTATGTGTTTTGGAGAAGGTTCATTAGAGTTCAAGTCAACTATTACATTTTCCATCTCAGTGGTAACTTCGTCCTTCCCCCAACCTTGGACAAGACACAGTTCCAACATGTCTTCAAGAGCAATTTCCTGAAAAGAGTCTTGAACAGAATAGTCAATAGAATCAATAAAGTAACAGGAATAGTCTTGTTCCCTAGAAAATCGCATAGCATCATAAATTTTAAACACGATTTCCTCATCACCCACCCTAAGAACAAGTTTACCATTTCCCACATCTATGACAGCTCTAGCGGTAGCTAGAAATGGGCGTCCTAAGATTAATGGTACCTCAACATCCTCATCCATGTCAAGCATAACAAAATCAACAGGGAATATAAATTTATCCACCTTAACTAACATATCTTCAATGATGCCCCTAGGATATTTAACAGATCTATCAGGTAATTGAATACTCATCCTAGTGGGTTTTGGTTCCCCTAGACCTAGCTGCTTGAACATTTTATAAGGCATTAAGTTAATACTGGCACCTAAATCAGCTAATGCCTTTCTAATGTTTAAACTACCAATTAAACAGGGAATAGTAAAACTTTCTAGATCTTTTAGTTTGGTTGGTAGTTTGTTGTGGAGGATATCTGAACATTCTTCGTTGAGTTCCACTGTGGACAGCTCTTCAAACTTCCTTTTGTTTGTTAGAAGCTCATTCAAGAACTTTACATACATGGGCATCTGCGAAATAGCTTCAACAAAAGGTAAGTTAATATGTAACTGTTTAAAAATTTCAAGAAATTTACCAAACTGAGCATCCATGCGGTCTTTCTTCAATTTTGCTGGGTATGGGATGGGTGGTTTGTATTCCTTAAGTTCTGGTAGGGCTTTTTCTTTGGGTTTGGCCTCTTCGACGTTTTCCTTGTTGGGCTCTTATAGCACTTTTTTTCGGGTTCAGCTAGTGTCTTACCATTTCTTAATGTGACTGCTTTAACGTGTTCCCTAGGATTGGGTTCAGTATTACTCGGCAAACTATCTTGTGGTCTATCAGATATCATCTTGGCAAGTTGACCAATTTGATTTTCAAGTCCTTGACTTGAAGCTTGTTGGTTCTTGACTGCTGTTTCGGTATTCTAAAAATGAGTTTCTGACATCGATATAAAATTTTTCAACATCTCTTCAAGGTTCGGTTTCTTTTCTTGCCAGAAAGGAGGTTGCTGAAATCCCGTAGGAGGTGGTAGCCTTTGATTTCCTTGATTCCCTTGACCTCCCCATGAAAAATATGGGTGGTTTCTCTAACCTGCATTGTAGGTGTTACTATAAGGATTATTTTGAGGTCGAGAATTATTACCCATATAATTCATTTGCTCGTTTTCCATGTCATGACCATAAGGAGAGTACTCAAGAGTCGCGTTACACTGCATAACTGGATATACCTGCGTAGAACCAACAAAACCATCAATCTTTTTATTCAAAAGTTCTACCTGGCTAGAAAGCATAGTGACTGTATCAATATTGAAAACACCGGCAACTTTCTGTGGCTTTGTTCTCATAACTTGCCACTGATAGTTATTCAATGACATCTCCTCTATAAATTCATAAGCCTCCTCAGGTGTTTTGTTGTTTACGGTTCCATCGGCAGCTGCATCAATCATTTTCCTCATTGAGGGTTTCCAACCATTGTGAAAAGTCTGAACCTGAAGCCATAAGGGTAACCCATGGTGAGGGCACCTTCTTAACAAGTTATTGTATCTCTCCCATGCATCATAAAGTGTTTCTAGATCCACCTGCACAAAAGAAGAAATATCATTCCTCAACTTTGCCATTTTAGCTGGCGAAAAATATTTTAAAAGAAATTTTTCGGTCATATGTTCCCAAGTAGTGATAGACCCTCGTGGTAGAGAGTTCAAGCACTGTTTAGCTTTATTCCTTAAAGAAAAGAGAAATAACTGAAGGCGGATGGCATTATCAAAAATGCCATTTATTTTAAAAGTGTCGCAGAATTCCAAAAAGTTTGCTAAATGTGTGTTAGGATCCTCTTCCTGCAAACTATCAAACTGAACAAACTGTTGAATCATCTGAATGGTGTTAGGTTTCAATTGAAAATTATTTGCAGCAATAGCAGGCCTAACAATACTAGATTCAGTACCAGCTAAATTAGGCTTAGCATAGTTATACATAGTACGAGGAGCAGGATTTTGATTCACAGGATTTGCGGCTACCACAGAAGGTAGTTGATTGTTCGGATTTGCCTCTATCTCTTCAGTAGACTCGATTTTGTCCTCTTGCCCTTCTTCTACGTACTGCAAGCTTCACCTTATTTCTCTTCAATTTTTGTGAATTGTAGCTTCTATATCGCTATCAAAAAGCAAAGGTCCTAACGAGTTCCTTCTAGTCATAAACTAGAGATACCTGTCAGAGCAGAATAAAAAGAAAGATTTAGTAAATAAAACCTAAAATAAAAATAAAAAATAAATTAAAATAAAAGTAAAAATGGCTAAAGTAATAAAAATCGAGTGTTCCTAATATTTTAGTTCCCCAGCAATAGCGCCAAAAACTTGATCTATTTTGTGTGTGATGATAAAGTAATATGATTGTACCTAAAAACTAACTATTATCACGATAAAGGCAAGCGCACCTATCGAACAGTAGTATAGTTCAGTGGCAAGACCGGAATGTCGAACCCACAGGAACTAAAACTACTAGTAATAACTTTCTTTCTATTATCTAGCCTAGAAATAAAGGGAATTTATTTTAAACTAATTAACGAAGAACACGACAGAGAATAAATTGGGGAAATTACTTTTGGGAAAACTGATTGATTAAGATAATACCCAAGGAAGAATCCACCTAAACTTCACTTGTTATTAGACTTTGAACTAGACGATTTATTCAATTGACTTGATCCGTAGAAATCTCTAAATTATGTTAATATCTCTTTCAAGACTAATAACAACTAACCCTAGGTTGATTAATTGAAATCTATTTATAATTAAAACCCCTAGTGTTGCATTAACTCGATCTATATATTCCCTTATTAGATTTAACTCTAATTCGGCGGATTTTCGTCGTCCTATGTCTAGGATTGCGAGCAACTCCGCTTAATTGTGTGGATCTACTCTTAGATAGGGACTTTTACTCCACTGAATAAGCACATTCAACTTATATTAATATCCTGAAATATTAACACAAGAATTAATAACACAATTAAGAACAAATCAATTATTTATCATATAATTAGATACTAATAACAAGATTAGTGTCTTAGGTTTCATCCCCCTCAGGTATTTAGGGGATTTAGTTCATAATGATAAAAGAAAACATTTCAAAATTGGGAAAACAACAAAATATAAAGAAGACCCAAAAAGCCCTGAAGGAAATTGAAGGGAGATCTTCAGGCTTGATGGAAACTCTACTTCTGAGATGGATCAATTGGCGTTCTTCGAGTAATTCCTTACTTTTTATTCTGTGTGTCCCCTTAGCCCTCTCCTAGGGTGTTTAAATAGACTCTGGAATACCTTTCTTAAACCCTAAGTAGATTTTTTTGCGTGAAATTAAAAGATGTCACGAGTGTGACTCGCTCGTGTGACTCGGGCTCAAGCCGTGTTCAACACTGTTAAATTGACACGGGCATGTGGATATCCCGTGTGTGGAGGTCCAGGCCATGTTGCACTCTAATATTGGCCCATTTGGTCTATTTTTGGCCCGTTTCTCATTCTTTTCACTTTCCTATGCTCTCCTAGGTATAAAACATGAAAATAAAGGATTAGGAGCATCAAATTCCATAAATCAATTGACAAATCATCCATAAATGTGCTAAATGTGGGATAAAGATATGTATATATTTTGGTTTATCAATAATAGACACACCGTGAAGTCTAATTATCTTGTGAATATACACCTTGGCCAACTTCGAAAATGGCTAATAAGTTCTCATTGCCAGAAAATGAGCAGACTTTGTCAATTGGTCCACTATCACCTAGATCGCATTTCTTTTATTCGGCGAAGTTGCAAACCAACTACGAAATCCATTGCAATTTATTCCCATTTCTACTCTAGAATAGAGATAGGCTGTAACAACCCAATGGGAACTTGGTACTCGTCTTTTAGTCGCTACAGGTCAAACATTTAACAACATATTCAACAATCACTCTTTTCATTCTGGGCCACCAATAAGATTCTCGTAAGTCACATTATATTTTCACACCATTAGGGTGCATAGCAAAAGAACTATCGCAGCCTCGTGTAGAATCAATTTATTCAAATCAACATTATCAGGAACACATATTTGATTATGGAATCGAAGACAACCATCCTTATCAATTCTGAAATTTTCAATATCACATTGTTGAGAAAACTTTATTTTCTTTGCTAAATTGGCATTGAAATATTGCACATATTTTATTTGATCAAACAACACATGTTTAATCTTTAACTCAACTTACAAGCTGCCATCTTTGCAAATACTTAGCTGAGTGAACATTACTCTTAATCCGAACACTGATTTCTAGCTCAAAGCATCAGTCACAACATTCGCTTTCCCAGAATGGTAGTCGATTATGCAATCATAATCTTTCATCAACTCATTCCAATGACGTTGCCTCAGATTTAGCTCATTTTAGAGAGATGATACTTAAGACTTTTGTGATACATATAAATATGACACTTTTCACCATACAAGTAATGCCTCAAGATCTTTAGAGCAAACACCACAGCGACCAACTCTAAATCGCGCGCTGGATAATTGTGTTCATGCAATTTTAACTATCGGGACATTTACACAATTACTTTATCATCCTGCATCAGGACACAACCTAAGCCATTCTGCGAAGCTTCATTGAATACCACAAACTCCTTCCCTTCGGGTAAGGTCAAGTTCAACGCTTCTTTTAATATGACCTTCAACTTTTCAAAACTCTCTTAACACAGATTACTCTACACAAATGACACGTTCTTTTGTAGGAGTTTTGTTAGAGGCAAAGTTATTTTGGAAAATCCATCCACGAACCTCCTGTAATAACCAGCCAGCCCAAGGAAGTTTCAAATTTTTGACACATTTTTCAGTGATTTCCATTAAAGAATAGCTTCAACCTTTTTGGGATAAATGTGGATTCTCTCAACCTAAATAATATGCCCAAGGAAAACCACTTCTAATAACCATAGCTCAAATTTGCTGAGCTTCCCATAAAATTGCTTTTCACGCGACACTTGCAATATGATTCTCAGATGCTTATCATGCTCAGCCTCTGACTTCGAATATATCAAGATATCATCAATGAAGACTACCATAAACTGATCGAAATAAGGTTGGAATATGTAGTTCATGAGATCCATAAACGCCGTAGGTGCATTCGTCAACCCAAATGGAATCACAAGAAATTTATAGTGACCATACCGTGTTTAGAACACTATTTTTGGTACGCCACTATCCTTTAACTTTAGTTGATAATATCCTAATCTTAGATCGATCTTAGAGAAGGCTGATGCATCCTTCAACCGGTCAAACAAATCATCGATATGCAACAATAGATATTGGTTCTTGATCATTAGCTTATTCAACTGCCGATAATCAATACAAAGTCACATCAATCCAACTTTCTTCTTAATGGACAATATTAGATCTCCCAAAAGAGATACACTAGGACATATAAAGCCATGGTTTTGAGCTCATACAACTCAATTTTCAGCTCTTTTAACTCCCTTGGCTTCATACGACATGAAGCAATTGGCATAGGAGCTATACCTAAATAAACTTCAATTGCAAATTTAACCTTACGGTCGAGAGGCATTCTTGGAAATTCTTTAGGAAACACATCTGAGAACTCATATTGTCCGAATCTTGCTTAGCTGGCTTACATCCGAGTTTGAGTTAATAATGTAGGCTAAATATGTTTCATAACATTGATTCAGAAGCTTATTAGCTCTAACCGATGAATTGATGATAGCAAGATAAATTCGTATTTTTAATATATTTATTTTTGGCTAATTATCAAATAAAATGCTATTAAATTTGAACTTTTCTTATTAGGAATGAAGTTGGTGTGCTGAATTCAAACTCTTACAAAAAGGGGCTAAATTAGAACAAAAAGCAAAGAGAAGGGCTTGATTGAAAGATTGAAGATTCAAGGATGACTGGATAAAGATCGAAAGGTTGAAGATTTCTTTTAAAAAAATGGTTGGATAAAGACTGAAGGATTTTTATATTGTTACAACTTTGTAATTAGTTTAAATTTAGTCTTTAGTTTAAATTTGATTTTTAAATTTTGGCTTATTTAGTGATAATATTTAGAATTATTTAGTGATAATATTTAGGAAAAATCTAGCTAAATTTTAGAACTAAAAGTGTGTATAATACCTAGTGGCTATAGCCAATTGAACAGACACACTTTGCCTTTAGCATTTAATAATTTTTTTATTTTTTTTGTTCCATTCCTGCGTCAGTGCTCCATTATGCTATTTTAGTTCTTTTTCTTTCAAGGCCCTTTCCCTTCCCACTTTCCACAATTCCATTTAAACTATTTATTTTCAAGCATGATTCTTTCCATGATTAACTAAACCCTTTTTTTTAGCCTTAGCCCAATTATCACTTCGACAAAGTAATTGTGAGATATGAATCCACACTAAATACTTTGCAATTTGGTATTCGCTATCTCTCCGGTATATGAGATAGTACAAATTCCTCTCTCAGAGTTGATTCGATTTCGTTGGAATCGTTTGGCGTACAGTTGGGAAGTTGAGTTGGCGGTGCTATATTCAAAATTCCGCGAACAAATTGGCATGTTCAATTGGAAAAAGCTAGTTGGATTCCGTGAAGGGAGATAATGATCAAATTTAAACTACCCACACGATTAAGGCCGTTAATTCGAGTTGGGCTTTTCATATCACAAGGCTTTCAAAATCTTAAATTACGGGTACGTGCCACGTGGTTAGAAATTTGACAAGGGTCGATTTGCATGTGATACCGAGATCGACTACGAGAGGAAGAGTGGGCGGTTTGAGGGATCCTCTATTGCTATAGCCAGCTTATCGCTTGGAATGGAAAATCTATTTCAATGATCGATTCAAGATTGGAGTACACTGAGGCTAAGACTAAGCTTAAAAAATATTTTATTTATCCATTTATTTTATTTTCTAAAATTTATTTTTGCATTTTTGAATCTGATTTTATTTTTATTTTTTGTATTTCCTTATCTTATTATCTTAATCAATTTAAACCCCCCATTTTTATTACTTTTTTTTTCAGCACTACTACACACAAGTCGTGGGCACGACTGTGACAGCGACAACGAATCTAGTCACAAGAAAAGGCAAAATTAGATAACTAGTCCCTATGGATTTGACCCTACTACTTTATACTGTCATTTACTTTTATTTTGTCGTAGGAATTTATATTTGGTGGTTTCAACGCCCATCAAATTTTGGCACCGTCGCCAGGGACTAGTAAAAATTTCTAATTTTTGTTTATTTTCTTTATGACCAGGTCAAAATTGGGGACTTTAACATTTGAACTGAAAATAGAAAAGTTGGCTTGAACACTTTGAAAAGAAGCTATTTGGCACGATAAACAACCACAACCCAATTTTGAATAAGGATCTTACACCGAATATATTTCCTCATTCGAAGATTCAGACAACATGGCATATCAAACTATACACCATCTTGCAGCTGCACTAGATGAACAACAACCGCTATGCATAACTTATTCGGCGAGCGAAACACCGTCCAATTTAAAGTTAGGATTAATACATTTATTGCCTACTTTTCCTGGTTGGAAAAATAAGAACCCCCATACTCATCTGAAAGAGTTCTACATGGTTTGTCTAAGCATGAAACCAGAAGGAATAACTGAGTATGAAATAAAATTACGAGCTTTTCCTTTTTCATTAGTTGATTTTGCTAGAGAATGGATGTTTTATTTACCTTCGGGATCTGTTAATACTTGGACTAATATGTCTCGATTGTTTCTTGAAAGGTTTTTTCCAACAACTCGAGCAAACAAATTAAAGAGGAGTATAGTCATAATACAACAAAAAGAAGCAGGATCACTCTATGAATATTGGGAGCGATACAAGAAGTTGTACGCAAGTTGCCCTCAACATAGTCTGTCTGAATAGTCATTCCTACAGTATTTCTATGAGGGGTTACTCTAAATGGAAATGAAGATGATTGATGCCGCTAGTAGAGGGGCTCTTGTGAACATGAACCCTCAAAAAGCTAAGGAATTAATTTCGACTATGGCTACAAATTTCCAACAATATCGACCACCTATGGAACCTATGGAAAGGGTTCATAAGCTAAGTACTCTTTCTATAGTAAATAAGATTGATAAACTTACTAATGTGGTTAAAAATATACTTGCAGGATAGACGAACCCAACTCGGTTGTCTGGGATTTGTGCTAAGCCTGATCATCCTATCGACTCGTACCCAATTTTACTTGAGGACACAACTGAACTAGTAGATGCCATTGGGAACTTCCTAGGGCCACCTCAAAGGCATTATCATCCATATTCAAGCACGTAAAATGCAAGATGGAGGGATCACTCAAAACTGAGCTATGGGTTGAACCCTCAATACAGTCAACCATATCAACCAAGACCACCTTTTCTTCAATAGTATCAACCTCTAAAGTCATCTCTTGAAACCAAAGTAGAGAGGTTAGCCGTTAGCACTGAAAAGTTCTAACAAAAGACTAAAGCACATTTCCAAGAACTAGATCAGCAAATAAGTAAGCTAGCACTTATAGTTAGTCGTTTGGAGAACCAAGGAAAATTGCCATCTCAAATCGAGCCAAACCCACGTCAAAATGCAAGTGCTGTGACCGTAAAAGATGGAACAGAGTTAGAACTAGTGCCTGACATGAGTTGTGACCACGACGTTGAACAGGAAGCCACACTAGCAGCTTCCACTGAGCCGGCACCTCATAAACCATTTGTTGTACCTCCCCCATACCCTAGAAGGCTTGCCCAAGTTAAAAAGGGAAGTGAAGAAAAAAATACTTGAGACATTCCAGAAGGTAGAAATTAATATTCCTTTACTTGATGCAATTAAATGGGTTCCACGCTATACAAAATTCTTGAAAGAACTGTGCACTGGCAAAATGAAACTCCAAGGAAACGAATCGGTAAATATGGGGGAAAACATTTTTGCAGTGCTACAAATGAAAATTTCACCTTAGTGTAAAGACCAATGTATGTTTTCTATATGATGCAAAATATGTAATATTGGTATAAAGAAAGCCATATATGATTTGGGAGCATCTATTAATGTAATGCCTTTATCTATTTTAAAATTTTTAAACACGGGTCCTTTGAAAGAAACATGGGTGATTATTCAATTGGCAGATAGGTCATGCGTATATCCGAAAGGGGTGCTGGAAGATGTCCTCGTAAAGGTAAATGAACTAATTTTTTTCGGTAGACTTTTACATCATCGATATGGAGGACGACTACTCAAAAAATGCTTCTAATATTTTACTCGAGAGACCATTCCTAAGTACCTCACATGCAAATATTGATGTTTGAAGTGGAACCCTCACTATTGAATTCGACGGTGAGGTAGTAAAATTTAATGTTTATGAAGCGATGGGCCAACCCAGTATAATGTTGAATATTTATAGTGTTGATATTATTGAACCATTAACAAAATTTCATTTTGAGTATGATGAAGAGGATGGGTTACAAACTGTGCTTTGTAGGAATTTAGACCTCAATACAATGGATAAATTGGAGGAATTAATGACATTCAAAGAGTCAATTCACGAAACTATCATTTTCATAGAGGCACCAAAGTTTCCTAAAAGTCAAGGTAAAGGATTTGAATTGTCTCCTTTTTAAACTAAAATTTTTCCTGCCATTTCCAGGCCCCGGAATTGGAACTCAAACTGTTATAGAAATATTTAAAGATTCCGATAAAGAGAAAGGAAAACCCAAGTGGAGAAGCTCGAATACGTTTCAATCAACCGATGATGAAGGAATTTGGAAAATGTGTAACACCCTTATCCTGTAACCGTCGCCGGAATAGGTAAGGGGCATTACTGGGCTTGTAACTCAGATTAGATCATTATAACATTAGTCATATAGCATATATCATCTTATTCCAATAGTTTTCAAACATCCATAAACAAGTCATGCTTACAACAGTAATTATAACATAGGGACTAATTTGATAACATTTAAAAGATATAAGAAAACTTAAGAAAATTTTCGAAATAGGGTCACACAGCCGTGTGCCTCACACGGGCACCAGACATGCCCATGTGTCCAGGCCGTATAAAAATAGGGCATACCTACTGAGTTGGCATATGCCCGTGTGTCTAAACCGTGTGTCATCCTGACTTGGCTACATGGGTACCAAACACGCCCGTGTGTTCAGCCCATGTGCCAACCTGATTCAGCTACACGATCACCAGACACACTCTTGTGTGTGACCCGCGTGGTATACTGACTTAACTAACATAAAACAGGGGTCACATGGTTGAAACACACGCCCGTGTGCTGTGGCTGTGTAGCACGAAATAGGCTTGGTTTAAGCCACTTTTCCCCATATAATTCTTGTACCTACAAGTAACAAATTGCACCAATTTCATATATATCAAAAGAACAACCAATTAAACTAAAATAAGCACATTTATACCAACTCATAATAAATCAAATTCATGACAATTTGTATCATCAAAACATGTACCAATATGAGCCAATTCATTACCTATTTCAACTTACCAACTTATCCACAAATGAAGCCTAGCAACTTAACCACATTCACCATCATAAAATCCATATACCATTCATCAACTCAACCATATAAAGACATAACATATAATGCTTTCATATTAAACCAACCATTATCAACTCAAGCCATATCACATAGCTTGATCAAGTACCAAAATTTCATAGCATAATTACTAGCATTAATAACCATATAATTCAACTTAAAAACTAGCCTATACATGCCATATTTACAACATTTACAAGTTCTAAAAGTACCAAAAGTTTGCTTGGATAGTGTGATAGCAATTTCTGACCTCGTCTAAAATTGAGCTAGCTTCCGAGATATATAAAACATGGGAAAATAAACAACGTAAGCTTTAAAAGCTTAGTAAGTCCATATAATATATAATTAAACTTACCAAAGTGATAATAATCATTTATGCAATGTGTAACCAATTCATTTGCTCACAATGCCTATTCATCTCATTCATTCAAAGGTTAGTAACGTAACACCATCATATACATTCATTTACAAGGATAAATTGAAACATATATCTCATGTCATATACTAATACTTGTATCATATCACATATCATCTTTCATTTATAAACTATATAAACTATGTAACGTTTCATCTATACATATCATATACTTCATTTTTCAAATCACCAAATAATACATATACCTTCATACCATATAAATCATGTAATGTATACCATGTAATCATATACTTACTGTAACATATAATCCATGTATCTTGTAATTCATATGACATATAATCCAAGTATCTTGTATTTCTTGTAACAAGTATTCATATCAGTAAAATGCCCGTTGAACCTTTGGAAACATTAAGGGATACTCAGGTGATACACACTAAGTGTATATAAATCTGTAATCCGTCAATTCATCATGTATGCTCTTTCGAGCCATGTATAGTATGTTTCTCCTGAGTCGGTAACATTAAGCTCAATCAAGCTAAAACGGTATGCTCGAAGGCTAAACAGTAAGCCCGAAGGCTGAACGGTAAGCTCATGAGCTGTGGCCAGTCTGCAACAAATGTAGGAGCTCGACCAAACGGTAGCCCTAGTGACATGTCACTTGTATCCTACGACTTTCTACGGTTCAAACGGGATTTGATATTTGATCAAAACACGTAACCAATAGGCATTTCAATCTATTATTTCATATAAACATTCATATAATATGCAATTCAATCATTTCAATTATAAGTATAAATTCGATTCTAATTATACGAACATAAATTCGATTCTAATTATACGAACTTACCTCGTAATAGCTCGTAAATCCGATAACTACTCGTTTACCTTCCGTTTCCCCTGATCAAGTTCTGATATTTGTTTATCTTGATCTATATGAATTCAAATTTAATCCATTTATTCACCAAATTATTCAATTCAATCCATAAACATATAAATTTGGAAAATTACATATTTACCCCTATACTTTTAACTACTTTGCAATTTAATCCTTTATTCACAAAATGGTAAATTTACATAATTAGGCCAAAGCCCACTTAGCCGAATTCTCTATAGCATCTAAACGGCCTATATTTTCTTTTATTTCACATTTCTAACCACCATAGTTATACCTTTTTCAATTTAACCCCTAATGCACATTTTTGTCAAAAGTCACTTTATAAAACTTGTATATTTATAAACAACCATCAATAATCTTGCAAGAAATATCAAAATATACATGTATTCATCAATGGCGCATTTCAAAAATCATCAAAATTTTAGAAATTAGGGCATGGGCTTTGTATATTACTAAGCAACAATCTCAAAAATGTAAAAATCATTAAAAACCAAAGCAAACACATACTTTAATTTAGCCAAATTGAGTGCCTAACCTAAAACCACATTTTTAAGCTTCTTTTTCTTTGATATTCGGCTATGAATGATGATAATATGGCCATTTTTCATGTTTCTTTTATTTAATTATAACATATTAACTAATTTCCTATTTTAACCTTATAATATAAACATATTAAACATATTAAACAAGGCCATTTATGTCCACTATCATTTAAAGTGGTCTATTTACCTACTAAGGCCACTATATTCAAAAGCCAAAGCAATTTAATACCTTTAACAAATAACATGTCACTTTTATCTTTTATGCGATTTAATCCTTTTTACCGAATTAACTATTTAATCGGTAAAATTTCTTTACGAAATTTTCACACGGTAATTCTATCATGCTATAAAGCTTATAAAAATAATAAAATAAATATTTTGACTAGGTTAAGTGGTCCCGAAACCACTTGTTCCAATTTGACTCAAAATTGGGCTGTTACAAAATGCTTTAAGGTCAAAGGGCAAAAGTTGAAATCTTTCTATGAGAACTTTCAAGTGCGTGTAATGGAAAAATTAATTCTCAAGGAACCAAATGAATAATACTCAGGTTGTCAAGCTAACAACGTTAAACAAAAGCGTTCTATGGGAGGCAACCCACATTTATTTTTATTTATTTTCATATATTTAATTTAATTTTGAATTTTAGTTTAGTTTGAGAATTAAATAAAATATTATTTTAATCCGTTTGATCGTGTTGTTTTCTAGGAGCAACCACCTTCAGCTATAGACAGACAACTTCATCACATTAAAGCTTGCCTTCAAATAATAGAAGCCAACATCTCAAGCATCCTCACCGTTTTGCAAAGCGGTCACTTCCACCGTCCTCCAGCCCATTAAATATACACGGGGAGTATACTTTTCTCCAGTCTTGTTATTCTTTTTACGCATTGGGGGGAATGAATGTTAAGTAGGGGGTTTGTAGGATCATGCCATACTTTCTTTTTGCAAGTGTTTTGCTGAGAATAAATTTTGTTTATTTCGTTTCAGAAATTAACCTCTAATTCTTATGTTTAGTTTACTTAAATAAGTGGATGAGTCATGAATAACTATTTCTTGCTTGATCAATAAATATTTTGTAGAATTGAAAAGGTTATGCCTTAGTTGATATTTCATGAAAATTATTGGTTTTGTTGAAGTTGCCCAACGAAAGTACTTGTTTAAAAAAATAAATGAATAAATTTTTTAATATTTTGGTTAAGAGTGAAGATTAAAAAATGTCACCAAGTTGAGTAATCGAGATGAGGTGATTGGGTTGTCATCTCATTTCGCGTCAAAAGGTTTGGTAACGAGCCGAAGCTTGTAACACTCTGCTAACTGAGCTGCCTTGAAATAAATTAATTAAGGATACAAGAAATTGAGTAATCGGGATGAGGTGCTTGGGTTGTCATATCATTTCGTGTCAAAATGTCTGATTATGTCTTGAATTCGTTAAAAATAAATAAAGAGAATGTGTCAAGTTTAGTAACAGAGGTGAGGTACTTAGTTGTCATCTCACTTCGCGTCAAAAGACTTGACTACATTTGAAAAAGATAAAAAAATAAAAAAAATGTATGTAGATATAAATAAAAGTATATATTGGGTATGATCGTTTCGCATGTTTGATTGAGCCTAAATTTAGTGAGATAGTTGAGTTTGACATTTCGTTCGGGATTTTTGAAAAGCTTATTGATTGAGTTTATCAATTGTTTATTTTTTTATTCACCTGGTTGTTTGATGTATGATTGACTAAGAAAGGGGTTTTTGATTTTGAAAGGGATTGACAAATTATTTTAGGTGGATATCATACTTGAGGACAAACATCAGCTAAGTAGGGAGAATTTGATAGCAAGATAAATTAGTATTTTTAATATATCTATTTTTGGCTAATTATCAAAAAAATGCTATTAAATTTAGATTTTTCTTATCAGAAATGAAGTTGGTGTGCTAAATTCAAACTCTTACAAAAAGGGGCTAAATTAGAACAAAAAGCAAAGAGAAGGGCTTGATTGAAAGATTAAAGATTCAAGGATGACTGGATAAAGATCAAAGGGTTGAAGATTTCTTTTAAAAAAGTGGCTAGATGAAGATTGAAGGATTTTTAATATTGTTACAACTCTATAATTAGTTTAAATTTAGTCTCTAGTTTAAATTTGATTTTTAAATTTTGAATAATTTAGTGACAATATTTAGAATTATTTAGCGATAATATTTAGGAAAAATCTAGCTAAATGTTAGCACTAAAAGTGTGTATAAATACCTAGTGGCTACAACCAATTGAACAGACACACTTTGCCTTTAGCGTTTAATAATTCTTTATTTTTTTGTCTCTATTCCTGGATCAGTGCTCCATTATGCTATTTTAGTTCTTTTTCTTTTACTTTCAACTTTTTGGTTTAATTGCCTTCCAAGGCCCTTTCCCTTCCCACTTTCCACAATTCCATTTAAATTATTTATTTTCAAGCATGATTCTTTCCATGATTAACTAAACCCTTCTTTTAGCCTTAGCCTAATTATCACTTCGACAAAGTAATCGTGAGATATGAACCCACACTAAATACTTTGCAATTCGGTATTCGCTATCTCTCCGGTATATGGGATAGTACAAATTCATCCCTCAAAGTTGATTTGATTTCAATTCAAAAAGCTCGCGTTGGGTTGGAATCGTTTGGCATACAATTGGGAAGTTGAGTCGGCGGTGTTGTAATCAAAATCCACTGAACAAATTAACGTGTTCAATTGGAAAAAGCTAGTTGGATTCTGTCAAGAGAGATAGTGATTAGATTTAAACGACCCATACAGTTGAGGCCGTTAATTCAAGTTAGGCTTTTCAGATCACAAGGTTGTCAAAATCTTAAATTATGGATACGTGCCACGTGGTTGGAAATTTGATGAGGGTAGATTTGCAAGTGATACCGAGATCGACTACGAGAGGAAGAGTTAGCGGTTTGAGAGATCCTCGATTGCTATAACCAGCTTACCTCTTGGAAGGGAAAAATCTATTTCAATGATCGATTCATACCGAGGCTAAGGCTAAGCTTAAAAAAATATTTTATTTATCCATTTGTTTTATTTTCTAAAATTTATTTTTGCATTTTTGAATCTAATTTTATTTTATTTTATTTTTTGTATTTCCCTATTTTATTATCTTAATCAATTTAAACCCCCCATTTTTATTACTTTTTTTCAGCATTACTATGCACAAGTCGTGAGCATGATTGTGATTATGACTGTGACCGCGACAGCGAATCTGGTCACAAGAAAAGACGAAATTAGATAACCAGTCCCTGTAGATTTGACCTTACTATTCTATATTGTCATTTACTGTTATTTTGTTGTATGAATTTATATTTAGTGGTTTTGACACCCATCAATTGACACGAGTAGAATCACTTAATCTGATGCCTTCTACTTCAATACTCTCACCTTCTGAAGTTTGGATTGAAAACTCCTTTTTGCGACATCCAAAATCACACATGCTCAATTAACTAATTTGTTTCCAAAATCATATCAAAATATTATAAAAGTATCAAACATAATATTTTAACTATAATTTAGGGGCTAAATTAAATATTAACCTTTTAATTAACATGTCACATAATTATTTTGTTAAAAAGGTGAAAAAGTATTACAAGAAGAAAACCAAATGTAGAAGAAAATCAAAGGATGGGTGAGAATAGGAATTGACTTAGCCCTCTCCTTCAATTGGTCTTAATCATTTCACATTTTGTGTGTTAACAAAATTGTACATGTACCAAAGAAAAATGTAATTATAATTGAAAAAAGTACACATCAAAGGTAAAAAATATATTCATAAAAATCAATTATAATTACAATCAAATATTACAAATTCTAATCCTAATAATACAAGTAATATAACATTAAATGTAAAAGCTAATTCTAGATAGCTTAAAATGACATTTGTGCCTTATAACTTTTATAAATTTGAAATTTAGATTCTATATTTTTATTTTTAAAAATTTAATTCTTCTATTTTTCCAGATTTAAAAATTTATATCTAGTTGTTAACATTATTATTTTTTCTGTTAAATTTGTTGACGTGGTATTTTGAAATAATAAAAAAAAATCCACTTAATAAATACGTGACTAAAAAATGATATTATAATAAATTTAAATTTTAAAAAATAATTTTACAAATGTTAACAAGTAAACTTAAATTTTAAAAAGTACAAAAAAAATAAAATTATATAAACTAAAATTTAAATTTATGAAAAATTACCACATTTTTTAACCCAAATTTAAAGAGATGGGTACTGACGAGAGTGGTGGCAGAATATTTAAAATATCTTTATAAGATTAATTGATTTTTTTGTTGAATAGTTTTTAAGATTAATTACTATAAATATAATATTGTATTAGTTGACAACATCCATTCGTCCGACATTAAAAATAAAACATCCATACTTCTGTGCCCTTGCTTATCCTTACTTAGAGCTAGACCTTATGAAATGTGGGAAATACAAAGAAATTCCATATTGGTTGTTTATAGGTTAATCAAAGGGTTAAAATATAGTTTTACTCCTTATTTTCATTAAGTAATTGAGTTAAAGGTTTAACACATGCGAACCACTATTATTTGGCTTAGTCTTTGTTAACACATCTATTACACGTATTGTGCATGTTTATTTATGGATAAAGCTTTTGTATTATTTTTCAAAAAATAAAGAAAAACATGGTCAAAAGAAAATATCTTTTTTGAACTAGTTTTAGAAAACTATATCAGCTAGTTTTACCCTTGTGCCCCTATGTTTTTGCTATTTTGTCCTTCAGCTAATGGTATAAATAGGAGGCTATCGTCTTCATATTACACACAACAATAAATATAGATTCTATCATTCTTTTTGTCTCCCTCATTTTCTCTTCTTGTCTCCCTCATTTTCTTTCTCTGAAAGCTTTATTATTTTACTATAAATTAAATCAGAGGAAGTTCTATCTAGGAGTTTGGGTTTTAAGCGGGACCGTTTGTGACCCTCCAAACTTTCCTAAGAATTGATCCTAGTGTGGTTTTTTTGGCCAAATTTTTCGACCACCTTTAAATTTATTTTGATCTTATTTCCCTTAAACTTAGAAAGAGCAATACTATTTGAGTTCCATCTTCCATTTGGGTGTACAAATTTGGAAGCACTGTGTTAATCTTAGGAGGTGATGTCCATTTCTGATTATACCGATCAGGGCAAAATCGCTTCTAAGAGAGTGGTTCTCCATGACACAATATTTATTTATTTATTTACTTTCCTTATTATTTGTACTTTTCAGTGCTAACGTTTTTATTTTGTAGTAGTAATTTTCCAACAATTTCGAAACGATTCTTACCACTGTAGAAACAACCTCTCTCGTCATTAACAAACACATCCTTGATCTATCCAAACTTGATCCACTGGTTGAAACCAGCTAAGGATGCTGGCCATAAAGAATGGTGATATTCTTTGAACAACTCGAAGTAGGCTATGCCCTGTTCAATCCTCCCACCACTGAACAAGTGGGAGGCTTTACCTCTGTTCCCACAGAACTCTTCAATCCTTCCATCACCAAATAAGTTAGAAACTATACTTCTGTTCCCATAAATCCCGATGCCATCAAGGCCAAGTTGAAAAAAGATTACAAATTGGTTAGAGGTCACATGTTAAGCCACATGGCTAACAACCTCTTTGATCTATTTGTTAAAGACAAGTCTGCCAAATTCATCTAGGACACTTTAGAAAAGAAGTACGGAGTGAGTGATGCTGGAATAAAAAAAGTACGTTGTTGGAAAATGGCTGAAGTTTCAAATGATTGATGATAAGTCAATCATGGAACAAGTGCATACTTAAGAGAAGTTAGTCTCTAACATCCTAGCCAAAGGGATGAAAATGTGTGAGATTCTCCAGTCAAATGTACTAATTGAGAAGCTACCTAAGTCCTGGTCTAACATAAGACATGTCATTGGAGGAACTAATCTGCCATATGAAAATCAAGGAAATCAACCATTTTAAAGATAAGGATCCTATCATTGCCAGTGAATTATCTTTAAAGGTTAACCTCGTGGAATCTTCTTATGGTCCTAAATTTAACAGGTTCAAGAATGTTGAGAATCTAAAGAAGAAAACCAAGCCTCAATCTTAGAAGCTTGCTAACTTCAAGAAACCAGGAAAGATTCAAAATCTAACAACCCGATGAGTTGTTATGTATGTGACAAGCCAGGACACAAAGCATACCAATGCTTTTGGTGCTCTAACCATTTCAAGAGTCACAATTAGAATCAGAACAAACCATTAGTGCATTTGATTGAAGATCTAAACGAAGTGATTGTCACTGTGATCTCCGAGGTCAACCTGGTGAAAAATGACACCAAGTGGATAGTAGAACAGGAGCTTTTGAACATTTCTACACCAACAGAGAGATGTTCATCGAATTTGAGAATTTAGCCAAAAGTGAACAAGTCTACATGGGTAGTTCGAGCAGTTCAGAAGTACTTAGTAAATGAAAGATTTTACTTGAGCTTACTTTTGAAAAAAACACTTGCTTTAAATAATGTTTAGTATGTTATTGCTTTACGTAGAAACTTTATTAGTGGTGGAATTATGAATAAAGCAAGTATTAAACTAGTCTTTAAATCTAAAAAACTTGGTACTTTCCTGTAATTAGAGCTATGTGGGAAAAGGTTACCTGAATAGAGGGTTGTTTGTGATCGAGACTGTGTCTAATGCTATTAATAAACCTTCTACTTTTGCTTACATTATTGAGTCTCTCAATAAGTGTCATGCTAGATTGGGACATATGAACTTTCACTCCCTTAAAATGCTAAAAGAGATGGAACTACTTCCAAATCTAGATAACAACAGCTTTAATAAATGAAAAATCTATGTTGAATCAAAGCATACTAGACCTCACTTCAAACTTGTTACTGACAGAAATATAGTACTTTTAGAGTTAATTCATATAGATCTAGCTGATTTTAGAAACACATAAAGTAAAGAAGGAAAATGCTACTATATTACCTTTGTATGTGATTTCTTTAGATATACAAAAGTGTATCTTTTAAGGTCAAAAGATAAAGCTGATAAAACATTCCTTCTTTATAAAGAAAAAGTAGAAAATCAACTTGATGGGAAAGTAAAATGGGTTAGATCCGATAGAGGCGGTGAATATATCACTAATTTCCTAAAAGAAGTAAATGAGAAACATAACATAATACATGAAATCACTGCCTCTTATACTCCACAACAAAACAACATAGCTAAAAGAAAGAATAGAACTTTAAAATAAATAATGAATGCCTTACTTCTAAGTTCTAGCTTGCCTGACAATATGTGGGGGGAGGCCGTACTTTCTGTAATACTTGAAAGTAGTGGGGTGCTTAGATAAACTAGGTCTACTTATTTTTAAAAAGAACACCATTGGATCTAAAACTCTTGATGCGGTTTTTATTGGTTATGCATTAAATAGTGCAACATATAGATTTATGTCCTTACATGATCATTCTATTTGTGAGTTGATAGGGAATGATCGGAGGAATTGGATATTGTTCGATTTTAGAAACAAGGATTTGGATGTGACTTGAAAGGAATAAACTGAATAGATTTAGAAAAAAATAAAGAAATTTAAAAATAAAGAATAAATATAAATAATATCTAAATAAAGAAAAGATAGATTAAAACAAAGTGGAAGATGGAATGAGTAAACCAATGGATAAGATGAATAGAATGATAACTGTTCAATTGAACCGTTTGAGATATGATGGATAGAATGATAGGTGTCCAATCGAATCCAATATAATTTATACTCAAATTAAAAGCCTAAAACTTATAATTTTCGTAATGATCATGTTTAGAAATTCTGCTCACGTAGTCTTTAATTAAACGGTCATAACTTGAGATCCTGAACTCAAAATCAAGTGATTCAAAGTGAGTTTTGAAGCTAAATTATGGATCTTCAAACTCTATGAAGATATTTCAACTTAAAAATTCCTGAATCCCGTTCAAAAAGTCATCATAATTCTATTGATTACCCGAACTTGAAAATTAGCAGCTTTGGTGAATAGAATTTAATAAATTTCACCCTATCTGTGCATGTATCATTTCCCCTTTCCTCGAAAAAATTCGTCCTCGAATCTTGTATTTGGTGGAATAAGAAAGTATCTTTATCATAGGTGGAATGGTTTAATAAAGCTCCTCTCAAAGGATCAACAAATTCTTAAAAAAATGAAACAAGTTCATTAGACAAATTCAAGTTAGGGTTAGTGAAACCATAATCATTCCTCTCTTTCAAATAGGTTCTCTCTCTCTTTCCCTTCTCTTTTTCAATGTGAATTGAACTCTCTAATATTACCTTGTAGGGATTTTCACTCACCAAAATTGGACCATTAAATTAACTTTTATCGCTCAAGGTCTCCTGTAGCTCAGTCTTTTTACATGAATCATCCTCACTTTCCTTTAACCCCTCACAAAAATTTTGTACATTGAATTCATCATAATAAAACTCTTTAGAAGGATAATAAAGGTCTAAATTTTCCAAATTCATAGACTCTAGGAAACATTTCTTACTATTAACTTTTTTCGTTTCAAAAAATTCACTGCCATTATCATCATATTTTGTACTATTACTATCAACTTCTTTGAGATCAACTTTGAAATAAGGTGCAATGTTAAATCTAAACTCAACAATAGGTACAAAATAACACTTATTGTCTTTACAAATGGTGTCACTTGAAGTTTCTTGCTCATTTATATCATCATCGTCAAATATAGTAGTAGATAAAGACTCATCAATAGGCTTTGTGTCATACTTACGTTCCTCGGCTTGCAAGGATGTTTTCTTAAATGAATATGTTGGATATTCAAAGGCTTTTTGATCCTTCGTATTACACCACATGTACTTGCTAACTTGTTCTCTTTGTTCTGACATAAGTCATTTAAGCTCGCAGAAGATGTTATGTTTTTTGTACCAATGTCTTTCTTGACAAGTCCATGAAAGATAAAAGATTGAATAATATTAGAAACATATCCATGCAGGTTTTTTACAGATATGACATCTATGCTTTGTCCAAGGTTTATCATTGTTAGTTTCTATTTGTGCCAAAGTTTGGCTGAAATTTTGCCACCTCGTGATGAAGGACTTGAGCTTGCAATGTGTCGAACTTATTTTCCAAATGCTCTTGTGCCTTTTTGAAATCTTTTCGAAGTTCGTCGAACAGTGCTGTAAGTTGCTAACCATGGATGGATCGTGCTCCTCATCCTTACTACATGTACGTACCATTATTAGAGGTTGAAATAAAAAAAAAAACACTACAAAAAAAAAAAAAGAAAATTGATCAAAGAAAATTAAATCTCACCATTATACACTCGCAATAAAAAAATAAACAACTCTAAGATGCAAAGAAAAGAAGTTAAGATTTTCTCACTTGTAAATTTTAAAGAGTAATCAAACTCAATAATATTAAAAAAGATTTGGGATCACTCTTTAACAAAGTTGACCTAAGGCTCTAAGAAGCCAAAGAAAAACTCGACTCTAAAGGAAAAAAGTTGCATGGAAAAAGGAAAGGCAACTGTTTTCATACCTATTAACACAAGAAGGGAAAATGTACTAGAATGTGTAATAGAATAAGGAAAAACTAAAAATAAAAGAAAACCTAATGCTAGAATCAAAGAAACTAAACTACGCAATTGAAAACAAAACAACTTGAATTTTTTCGTTCGTGGTGTTCCTGATTTACAAAAAATCACAAAATTTAAATTAATGTCTCCTTAAATAATTTAGATTTGATCTAAAAAATTTCAGCACAAAATTTAACCCACAGAATATTTTTTTATTTTTCTTTTTTTTTTGTATTTTTTTGTTTTTGAACTTTTTAGATGACTTTTTTTGTGGAAATTATTTTTATATTCTAAGAGAGTGCTAAGAATCGTTATGTAAAATTTCAGATCATTTGGAAAACTTTTCCTATTAAAAAATATTTTTTTTGAAAAACTTTCTAGGTAAAAAAATTATTTTGAGGTTGTTTGCCAGAAATCAATTTATAAGAACATCTAAAACACCGAAATCTAATACCAAATGATAGAAGAGTGAGTGGAGGAAGCGGATAACGATCGTATTCAAGTTGTTCAACTCTAGAAACAAGGATTTGGATGTGACCTGAAAGGAAGAAACCAAATAGATTTAGAAAAAAATAAAGAAAACAAAAAAAAAGAAACTTAAAATTAAAAAATAAATATAAATAATATTTAAATAAAGAAAAGATAGGGAAAAACAAAGTGGAAGATGGAACGAGTAAACCGTTGGATATGATGGATAGAAGGATAAGTGTCCAATTGAACCATTTGAGATATAAATCCTAACAAACTCAATTAACGGCTTTAATTAACCTTTCAAGAAATAATCATTGGCAAATTGAAGGGTGAAAAATGAATTCCCATGATTCCTTGAAGAAAATTAAAAAAGAAAGCTACTTTTAAAAATTCCTAAGAAAAAAGATCTTGCACAAAGAAACAAACTCTCAAAGTTGAAAATTTTTTAATGAAAACAATCATCTTCCCTGGTGAACAATGAAGAAGCTTTTATATAGGCTAGCTAACTACATACAAATAAAACTCTAAAGTATACTAAAACTCTAAAGTATACTAAAACTCTAATGTATCTAAATAAGAAGTAATTTAAAACTAAACCTTCTTGTTTGACTAAGAAACAAAAACTCCTGAATAACTTAAAATACTTAAAAAAATAATCAAAATTTAAAATAAATAAATAATAAAATAATAAAATCTAAAAAAATACAATATTGGGCTCATATATAATAAAATTTAAGCCTAAAAATCGAATCTAATATGATTTAAACTCGAATTAAAAGCTCGAAACTCATAATTTCCGTAATAATCTAGTACAGACATTTTGCTCGAGCAGTTTTCATTAAAATCGTCGTAACTAGAGCTCCCGAACTCAAAATCAAGTGATTCAAAGTGCGTTTCAAAGTTAAGATATAGATCTTCGAACTTCATGAGACATATCAACCTATAAATTCCTGGATCCTATTCAAAAAGTCATTATAAGCCTGCTAATTTCCCAAACTTTAAAATTGGCAACTTCGGTGAATGAAATTTAATAAATTTCACTTCATGTATGCATGCATCATGAGTCTAGAGATGTTGTTTTCTTCAAAAACATTTTTCCTTTAAAGAATATGTTATGGTGCTTGACTGACTTGGGGGAGGTAGATGTAATCTTAAGAATTAAGGTTACTAAATCAAATAAGGGATTTTCCTTAAACCATTCTCATTATATTGAGAAAGTGTTGAACAAAATTTAACAGTTTTGATGTAATCCTTGTGAAAACTCCCTATGACCCTAGCATACAACTGAAAAAGAATAAAGGGAAGAGTGCATCACAATATGAGTACGTTAAAATTATTAGGATTCTTATGTTCATAATGAACTATACTCGGCCAGATATTGCCTATGATGTTAGTAGACTGAATAAATATACACATAACCCAAGTAGTGAACATTAGAATGCTCTTTAATGTTTGCTTAAGTATCTCAAAGGTACGATGACTGGGGGATTACAAATTTTTGGATACCCCATAGTCCTAGAGGGATATTGTGATGCAGCCTAGATATCTGATGATGATGAGGTCAGCTCTACCAATGGTTATGTGTTTACTTTGGGTGGAAGAGTCAGTTCTTGGAATCCTACTTAACAAACGTCTGTTGCTCGTTCCACCATGGAATCGAAGTTTATAACACTTGATTTAGTTGGGCAAGGGGTCGAGTGCCTTGGGAATTTACTTGTAGAGATGCCTCTATGTTGGAAACCTACACCTCCTATGTCTTTATTATGTGGTTCACAAGCCACCATTTATGTTGCTCAAAATTAGATTTACAATGACAAGAAAAAAGCATATAAGAATAATACAAGAATGTTTGAGACACTTAATAAAAAAAAGGAGTACTCGTCATAGAATATGTAAGATTTGAGAGGAACCTAGCTGATCCACTAACCAAAGCGCTATGTAGGATAATGGTTCTTGATTCGCCGAGGGGGATGAGTCTTAAGCCCATTGGTTGAGGAGATCATGGTGGATACCCAACTTAGTCTTCTAAATTCAATGTGATTAAACAAAACCATAGATAGACTCATAGTGTACATCTCTACCTACAATGAGTTCATAGCCTAGAGTTTGGGTGCTCTTATTAAGACAGACTTGATGAATTCACTGAACTTATAGGATGAACTACTAGATGCTCTTAACGAGTTTATAGCCTAGGGTTTGGGTGGTCTTATTGAGATAGACTTGATGAACTTACTGAATTTATAGGATGAACCACTAAATGTTCTTAATGAATTCATATCACAGGCTTTGGGTCATCCTAGTGAGACAGACTTGATGATTTCTCCAATTTATTAAACTAAGAGGTTGAGCTTATTAAATGCTCTTAATGATTTCAAGGCCCTAGTTTGAGTGGTCTATATTGAGATAGACTTGATAGAATCACCTGTGGAAGAGTGAAGGATTAGCCACCTTCTATGAAAGACGTTGGGTCATTTTTTTAGAGCACTTACCAACATCCCGAGGTATATTGGCTAAATTGTTGTTTTATCGCGGAACTCAATTGGACTTGAGATTAGTCGTGTGTTATGAGTTTACTCTTATTTTAACAAGTTCTAGATCCATTCACTTGTTAAGAGAAGAATTGCTCATTTCACTATGTATTAGTGTCAATCTAACAAATACTAGTACTTAAGCGACTAATTTTGCTATTGCTCTTTTTCCCATTTTTTCAAAAATCATTTCTTTGCATTAGTGGGATAATGTGGGTAATGCAAAGAAATCTCACATTGGTTGTGTATAGACTAATGAAAGGGTTTAAATATAGTCATACTCCTTACCTTCATTGATTAATAGGGCTAAAGGCTTAACACACACATGTCGTTGCTGTCTGGCTCGGTTCGTGTCTGTGCATGTCTACGACATGTACCGTGCATGTTTATTTTTGGATAAAAAATATCTTTTTTTGAACTTGTAAAGCCCCAAAATTTTTTATTCCTGCTTTTTGTGATTTTGGGGCACCAAAAATATCTAAATATGTTTCTGCATTAATTTGACATAAATAATTGTCTACTTTAGTGGTTAAATGTTTTGGGTGTGTGTGGGAGGTCCTAAGTTCAAGTAAAGACCTGGGCTAAATTTTGGGTTTTTATTGAATAGAGCCTTATATTTGGTTAATAGGCTTATATTTAATTGTTGGTAGTAATATGTCAGAATGGGCCTGCTGGTCTGGTGGATAAGTGGTATATTGGGTTATGGAAGGTCTTGGGTTCGATTCTTTGCTTTGGTAATGGATGATATTTTTGTTACAATTTTCGGCTAAATTTTGTGTTTGATTAAAAATCTGGATAGTGGGTAGTGGATGGAGAAAATTAAGGATTAGTGAAGAGATTTGGGGAATTAGGGCAGTTATCTGAATATTTTTTCTTTTTGGCAAAATTCGATTTTCTTCTTTTTCCCCAAAACTCTCTGACGCCGTTTCTTCCTTCTTCCTACATTCTTTTCTTTTCTTTCCCCATTATTGCTGAAATCCTCATCATTTTTCTCTTAATCCATCATTTTCTCGGGAATCTACTTTGTTGTTGGTACTCGCATGAGTTCAGTAAGTTCTATCTTTTCGTTTCTGTCGTAGAGTTTGTAATAAACTGATTGGTAATCTAGCTCTTTTGTTAATAATAGCGTAGGGGGAGGCCTTGATCAGTGATTTTCGTATCCCTGGGGTTAGCGACTTTAACGAAAGGTTTTCGTTGATGGTAAGTTGAGTCTCCGATAGTTTCTAATTATTGAATTCAGTTGTTAATCCACTAAAACTATGTTGGGTTCACTGATTATAGGTTCAGGATTGCTTAGAGTTGCATTTGCGTCGAAAACAATCTAGGTGTGTACTCCGATCGCACAGAAATTGAGTTTCGGTGAAAGCCGAAAAACCTACTATTGATGCTACACAGGCGTGTTCACTGCCCGTGTGGAGGCCGTGTGGCAAGACACGGCCGTGTGGGTGATGAACCAGGCCGTGCGTACACGACACGGGCGCAACGGACACGGTTGTGTGAGGCCAGCGAGGCTATGTGCGAGACACAAGCTCGACCAATTGGGCTGTGTAGGCCACACGGGCATGTGGGCCCATAAGGGTGAACCATATGAGCGTGTAGGATTTATGGCCAGGCCGTGTGATCCACACGACCAAGGCCAATTTGGGCTGTGTGGACCACACAGGCTTGTGGGCCCACATGGGCAGGCCACGTGGGCGTGTGAGCCTATTTTTTTGAAAAGTACTGTAAGGTTGCACGGGTCGCCCAAGTCGACTGTGACCTGTTGTAGGGTCGATAAGGTTATCTTAGACCCCTTATCTGTGATCTGATATTATGATGTATGATTTGAGCATGTGATACTTAGCATGTGTACTGTACTGTTCTGGATTTTGATATATGTTCTGTTAACTTGCATTACAACATGTCATTCATGTATGATTGCATTACATTGGGGTGGGTTTATTGATGAAGTGAAGGAAGTGTCTGAAAGGCTTCTAAGCCTATAATCTGGCAGCTATGCTGTGTATATCTGATATGTGCCGTTTCACGGTACCTTATGATATGTAGGGCTGGATGGGTTGATTTTATCCTCATACTTGGTGTGTAGGGCTGGGTGGGTCGATTTTATCCTCACATGGTGTGTAGGGTTGGATGGAGATGGTGTGCAAGGTTGGTGGGCATGTTTCTGATCTGATTCTATTTCTATTTCTGTTTCTAACTAGGCTAAGGTCCACACCGTTTCTGTAAAGGGCTCAGGCCCGAATTATGACTGTATTTTGTTATCTGTCTGTATGCATGCTGAACTGTAGGGATGTACACACTGAGTTTGCAAAAACTCAGCCCTTTATTTGTTTTATCTGTCAGGTAATCCCCAACAGTAGTTGAATTGGTGCAGTGGAGGACTCAACGGTGACCACTACCATATACTCTAGACTTTATGGTTTTAATTGCTTAAACTGTTATTTTGGGGTATTTTATGTAATTTTGGACTGTTTTGGGTTTTAATTTGGGATATTAACTGTTTATTACGGTTTATAAACTGCAACACAACTAAAATACGGTTTCTCCTAAGATTAACTAAAATTTTCATAAGTAAACATGATTGTGAAAAGTTTTTGTTTTCAAAGCTTCCGCGTTATAAAGATGGTTTTAAACAAAACGATTGACTCACGATTTCCTGACTTAAATAAAAGATAATAACTGGCACGATTTTTAATGTATCAATACGGTTTCAAAAACGCTCTCATGCGACATTGCCAGATTCGGCCATAACGTCTAGGCTGGGTTCGAGGTGTTACAGAACTATTTTTAGAAAACTATATCTGTCAATTTTACCTTTTTGCCCTTGCAATTTTTACTACTTTTCCCTTCAACTAATAATATAAATAAGATACTATCTTCCTTATATTATACACAACAAAAAATATAGCTTCTATCATTCTTCTCGTCTCCCTCCTTTTTCTTTCTCTGAAAGCTTTATTTTTTTACCAAAAATTACATTAGAGGAAGTTTTGCCTAGGAATTTGGGTTTTAAGGGGGATCGTTTGTGACCTCACTAAACTTTCTTGAAAATTGATCCTAGTGCGGTTTTTTCGACCGAATTTCTCAACCACTTTTAAACTTATTTTGATCTTATTTCTCATAAATTTAAAAAGACTAATACCATTTGAGTTCCGTCTTCCTCATTCAAGTGTATGAATTTGGAAGCACTATGTTAACCTTGGGGAGCAATATCCATTTTCAATTACATCAATCAAGACAAAATTACTTTTAAGGTAGCGATTCTCACGACGCAATAGTTATTTATTTATTTTTCGTATTATTTATACTTGTCAGTGCTAACATATTTGTTACATAAAAATCCCTATCATATCACACTAAACTATTCCGTAGTTTATAATTTTGTCTTCCAAACTCCGCGAAATCTATTGGAAACTGAGCTACGAATTGGAACAGATGAAGATTCAATGTGATGTTTGTAACAAAGAAGAGGCCTCCTTGTTATGCACTGCCGACGAGGCCGCCTTGTGCCACTCCTATGACCATCTTGTTCACCATGCCAACAACCTTGCTTCTAAACACCCACGTTTTTCTCTTCTTCATCCTTCATCTTCTAAACAAGCCCCACTTTGTGATATCTGTCAGGTATTTTCCACGTTCTTGCTTTTTCGATTTTATGGGTTTTTTTTCATGCATTTTTCATTACTCTGTAGAATCGTGTGCAAGTTTGTGTTTCGATTGATTGAGCTTGGGGGTACTTTTTAGGAGAAAGATCCTTGTTTTGTCAACAGGACAGGGCAATCCTTTGAGAGACTTTGATGTTCCAATTCACTCAGCAAACCAACATGCCCACAAACAGAACAGGTTTCGTCTTACAGGGGTTAAACTCTGTGAAACCTCTTCTCTGTATACATCCTACAGCGCTTCCTTGTCCAACGGTGGTGATTCAGTTGCTGCCGAGTTCAAGTCTCAACCATGGGTTAAAAATCTGGCACATTTCAATTCACCTTCGCTTGCAATGGAGATAAACAAGAGCAATGGAGATAAGGTGTTAGGAAGTGAAGGTGTTAGTAGTTCAATGAGTAGCATATCTGAGCACTTGATAGAAACACTTCCTAGCTGGCATGTTGAAGATTTTCATTATTCCTCATCGCCTCCCTCTGCTTTCACTAAGGTTTCCAACTTATTTTTCCCCTTTTACAATTGATTCTTCAATGATGTTATTTTGTTTAGGATCTGAATATATTTTTTGCGAACTGATGATGCTATGTTACCGTGTCTAGATTCTGATGTAGCAATACAAATAGTTTTTCACCAGCAAGTATAAGGCCTTGGGTTCCTCAATCGCTATCTTCTTTATATCCTATTCCTCCCCAATATTCTTCAGTAGTGGAAGGGCAAATTGGGTTGCTGGACACAAAGGATATCATGGGCATGACAACTGACAAGAGATGGTCAGAATCAGATGATGCCCTTACAGTTCCACAGATCAGCCCTCCTTTACGAGACATGTAGGCCGCTCTGGTAGGATCAAATTTTCATAGTACCCATTCTTGCTTACTAAGTTGATTTCATTTGATGTTTCCTTTTATCTATACTTGTAAACTGGGTATCATTATCAGAAAATCGGGAGAGAACATTGAAGTAAAAACAACGTGAAGCTTTAACCAACAGTCAAGTGAACATCTAATCCACCTTTTTGGGATTGAAACTGACAGACATTGTAGGAAGGTAAGAAGGTGAATTGGATAAGGAAAGATGGGATGGAAGGGTAGACGAAAAGGAATGTTCTGATTTTGTCTTGAAAACCAGGTTTATATATGATGAAATTAGCCATATTCTATTGTTATGATGGCAAGGTTAGTGTCATTATAACCATCATTGTCACGACAAAAGTCTGTATGACTGGTGGTCTATCTTGTACTTGAATGCAACCTTTTACAGTGGGTTATATATATATATATATATATGTAAAACATGGTGTTTTTAAGGCCTCGTGTAACGTGTTTTGAGTTCATAAAATAGTGGTAAATAACTACGAGAATTACAATTTGATTATTAATTTTTTAATAATACATATTACTATAATGGTGTTTTAAATATTTCTCATATTTTTATATAAAAATCTTAAATAAAACACTTATAATAACCAACAGCCCAAGGATCAAACTTGAGGTCTAGGGAAATTTTGTACACAAAATCATTACCAGATACCTGGAATTCATTCAACAAATAATTTTTTTTTTATAAATATATATTTACATAAATATGTTACTTTCATCCGCAGATTTGCAAATGTATTTTAGGAGTTAGTTGGCATTGAGTGAATCAAGAGAAATACAATAAAATAAAAAATAAATTTAAGTTAAAATTTAGGGCTAAATAAGGCCTATAGGTCGTTTTTATTTTTTATTTAGACCTCTAGGCCTATTTTAATTTTAATTAAGGAAATAGATTAGTTTTAAGAGAAAGAATGTGAAAGTGCGTTTAGTTGGGTGCGTTTTCTACACAGATGGCAGTAAAGCACGCCCAGCTGGACGCGCTTTCACATTCTCTCTCTAGGGTTAAGTTTTTTTAAGGGTTAGGGTTATGAAATTTTTAAGGTTGGGGTTTTAGGGTTTTTGAAAGTCTTCAAGGTTTCTGATTGAAACGACAGAAGTTCTCAAGTAGTTTTGAGGGGTCGGAATGTGATAATGTGCCTCGGTACACATACATTTCATATTTCACGACAAGATAGGACCATCACCTGAGAAACCAATCCTTGGAAAATCAGGTTTTCGGGTGACATGGCTTGGTACGATCTGGGGTCGAAGTCAACATGAAAGTCCCAGTCAGCGATCGTGATGCAGTCAAGGTTCGAGTATAACTAGGGGTGCCAAGTAATGGTCGTTACGTAGTTAGGAGTTCAAACTTTTTGGACACCTATAAATGACGCCTTATATATACCATACATAAGATTGATGCCATAATTATACGGAAAAACTCTAGGGACTTTCGGTGTAATTAATGTAATTTTTTTCTCTATTTCCAAGTAGCTAGTGTAAGGCCCTAAAAATAGGTCTAGTAGTTTCGGGTAAATTTATCGGGTTCCGAGTGAAAATTGGGAATTAATTGGGTTAAATAGCGATTTATATTCTTAATTAGTTAGCTTAATTTCATCTAAAAAATAGGTAAATAATATTCCATAAAAATAAAAATATTTCTAGAAAAATTAATTTTATCATTTTAAATAATTTTTGGGTAAAAATAAATATTTTGGGTTAAATTAGAATTTAAAAATAATTTAAAATGGGGGTTTAATTGGGTGATTTAAAATATTAATTAAATAGGACTAATTTGAAAATTAAGGGAAATGTGTAAGAGGTTTTAGAGAAAATAAACCATACTTTTAGAATTTTGTAGGGAAAGAAGCAAATTGTAAAACAAGGGAAAATGAGGAATGGGCTGATGGCAAATTCCCCAAATTTTGAAAATCAGATGGGGGTTTTTAGTTTTAAAAGCTGTAACACTCCCAAACCCGGCCTGGACGTTATGGCCGGATCAGGCGATGTCACATGGTAGTGTGATTGAAAACCGTAACTTTGCTTAAAACAGTTTCCGTCTAGAAAATTTTTATTATTACTTATTAATTCTAAAATCATGTTATTTCATTAGTCGAAAGTCTTCAAAACGTGTATTCAATGCGGAAGCTTTTAAAATAGTTGCGTATTCATGAGTATTTTGTTAAAACGTTGTTTCTTTTAAAACTCAAGATATCCTAATACTAGCAGTTATAAACTGTAACCAATAAAAATCCCAAATTAAAATAATAATCCACAGAGGCCATATTTATAATAAAATACCCAAATAAAATTTATAAATCATAAATAAGTAAAACAGTATGAAAGAGATCATGTGGCCACCGCTGAGTCCCCCGTCGCTCCGATCCGCCTAAGTCTAGGGATTTACCTATATAGATTAAACAGAGGGGTGAGTTTACATAAACTCAGTATGTAATCTACTTGCAAACAATCAAACAGTATGGAAACAATCACAGTCTGGGCCTAAGCCCTTTTTCAGTAACAGTATCAGTTTGGGCCTTAGCTCATCTCAGTACAGTAACAGTCATGTAGTGGGGCCTTAGCCCATTACAGTAACATTATGCAAGTCCTACCCAACCAACCGCTATACACCATCTGGATTAAATCACCCACTTATCCCTACACTTACAAATAGCACCGGTTGCAGCACTAAACAGTATTTGCAGCAGAGTTGCCAGTATTAGGCTTGAAGCCATTAGTAAGTCGCAGCAATGCTACCAGTATATTAGGCGTAAAGCCTTTCATACACTTCCTCCACATATCATCACATCCCCATGCAATGCAACATACAGTCATGGCATGCTATCATATAGTATCATGCATGTAATCATACAGTATATAGTAATCATGCTTAGTATACAGTCATTCATATTTCAATCAGTCCATTAGGGATCAAAGCATTGCTTACCGACCCGACAATAGGTTCACAGTCGTCTCCGGTGACCCGTGCAACCTTAGCAATCAATTTAGTAAATTCGGCTCACAAGCCCATGTGATCTGCTCGTGTGGGCCCACACGGCCTAAATTAGCCTTGACCGTATGGATCACACGGCCTGGCCCAGTATCCAACGCCCGTGGGGATTACCCGTGTAGCCTACACGGCCCAATTGGTTAAGCTCGTGTGTCATATACGGCCTCGTCTGGTCAGCACACGGCTGTGTCCTTCACACACGGCTTGGCTCGTCAATCACATGCCCGTGTTCTGTCCCACAGCCTACCACATAAGTGACCACACGCCTGTGTGGTGTCAACAGTGAACTTTTTCATCTTTTCGTCGAGTCGTGTTTTTTGCGTTTTGGGTACACACCTGGTTCGTTATTACTGTTTACGCAATCCCAAGATCTCTAATACCTAAAATAGAATGATATACACTCTGTTAATCCTTTTAACGATTGGATAAACCCAAACCTAAAATGGTATGCTCATCCAATGAGTGACAAAATTCACCTTCAGTGGAATAACAATAGTTCCCCAAAAATCTAAGTCTCCAACACTCAATCTTAAGCCCTTGCACTTTCCTCTAAAACGATAATAACGATACTCATCAACGGAAACGCTAATAATAGTTAACAAGAATGATAATTTAACTTAACTAAAACTTATTGTACGATCGCAATCAAACAAGAAACAACACGAAACCGAGTGGGAAAGAAATTGGAAAGAAGAGATGCGAGGAAAACAAAAATTCAGCAGCAAAAGAAATGTGAAAATGGCAGTAAGTTGGGGCAATAGGAGGAAATCGACAGAGACCCTTTTTGAAGAGAAACCAAAATTTCAGTAATGGGAAAGATAGAACAAAATCCCAAATAACTACTCAATCCCTTAATTTACTCCCCCACTGCCCCATTCAAACACCACGACCCAGAATCCCATTTCACTCAAACACCCACACGGCCTCCAACAAAAACAATTCCTTGCTCGCACAGGGACTCGAACACAGGACCTCTAGCATACTAACACTCTACTTATCCACCAGACTAGTAGGCCCATTCTGATATGTTTTTACACCTTTTCCTTATAAGCCTACTAACCAACGATTGAGATTTATTCATATAAGAACAAAAATTTTGCCCAGGTCAAAGCTTGAACCCAAGACTTTTCAAACACTCCTAGAACACTTAACCACTAAGGCAGACAAATATTTATGTCAATTAATACGAAATCTTAAACAAGTATTTTTGGGGCGTTATGAAAGCTCTACAGCTACTTCACTTTTCACTCATTTTTCACCCAAATTAAGAACTTTTTCTCTTTTTTTTTTCTTGTTTTCATAAACTAAGTATCAAAGAATAGATTTAAACCTTTTCTCTCCCAAAATTCTCTCTAAAGTCTCTCGAAATAATTTTGAAAGTTGGGCAAAAAGTCATCCAAATTTCTTCAAGCATTTTGATTCAAACTTCTAAATCAATTTTTTGAGTCCAATTGAAGGTAATCCTCATCTCTAAACTTGTTTTTAAGTTGATTTCAATCATTTTGTCAATGGAAGTGATTATAATGGATTTTTCAACTTTAATTTCTTCTTTCTTGAACTTGAGGATCAACAATGGTGGATCTTTCATTTTGAGTTGGAATCAAAATACTAATGGATTTCTAAGCTAAAAATAGGTCTAATAAGATATTTTTAATCTTAAATAAAAAGATCAAACATGTTTTATGGATCAAATTTGAGAAATTCAAATTTGATCAAGAACATGGATGATTTTTTTGGAAAATTATGAAATGGATTAAATGATAAAATTAACCCTTAGAATACATGTTAATGGACTAGGAATGAAGATTAGAAGTGGTTTGAGGTTTTGTAAAGGGAGCTTAGTGGAGGAATTCCATATTTCGACTTAGTTGTGCAACATTGGTAAGGTAGTTTAGAGCAATTATTTAGATTCCTATACTTTATCAAATTTTGTGTTTCTTGTTGCTATTATTAGTTTGTAATGCATACTTTGTCTATGTTAAATCTCCAAATCAAGAGGAGGAACGTGCAAATCAGAATTGAAGCTCAAACTTGCTTGTTTGAACACATTTTTGCTTAAAAAGCTAAGTGTGGAGGTGAGTGATATTAAGGGCAATTTGGTAAATTGGCCTAATTATGTATAAAATTAAAATTTTAATTGGTGTTATTAATGACTTAATTGCATATTGAATGGTTGGATTTGCAAAAATAGGTTTTATTTTATAAAAGAGCAAAATGGCAATTGGATTGGTAAGTTGTGTAGTATGCTTTTAGCATGATTAACTTGTATGGAATAAACTGATATTTGGAGCATGAATTTTTGATTTATCGAACATTTGATAAAGGTGTTCTAATTGATATATGAATATTGGAAAAATGATATTTGTTATGCTTAATTTTGTTTATGTTAAAATTGTTTAGAAACATGTTTTTACTTACAGTTTAACATTCTAAATTAAGTGATTAAACAACACATTTTATGCCTTGTATGTATGATTATATTGGAAACATTGCATGGTGGATCCATTGGATATAGTTAGCATGCCATAGGATTTGTGAGTACTCACCATTATTTGTGATATTGTGAGCATATGGCTCTTGGTGAACTAATTTGTTTGGAGTAGATAAGGGAGTGTTGAGCTTGATTCTCCACTCATTGAGTTATGTAATATCCCGAAATTTGGGATTATAAGTTTTGAGGTTTGTAGTGAGGGTCAGTGAGTAGGTTGAACAATTGTGTTTATTTTCGCGTTCTAATTGCAGAATGAGCCTACTGGCTCAGTAGTGGTGGGTGTGTTAGCATATCTTTGGGTCTCGGGTGTGAGTCCTCAAGTGTGTTAAAGAGGAATTGATTTTATTATATTTTTTTAATTAAGTTTGTTTTGTTTTAAAGTTTTAAAAACTTAATTATTTAAATAAGTTTTATTTTAATTTCTAAAAACATTTTTCAATTAATTTGAAAGAGGAAGTTTTCACGTTCTTTTACGTATTCCTCTTCATGTTTTTTTCTGTTTTCCCCTTCTTCTTCCTCTAATTTTTGTTTTTCAATTTTAGGGTTTTGGTTAATTTGATCTTAAAATTTATTTGAGGTTTCTTCGTTTTGGGAATTTTGCTCTTTGCATTATTTCCAACATCATAACTTCAAAAATCTGGTACCAAATCTTTAGTTCCAATCATTTGTGTGCAGTTGCATTCGTTAGGGTTTTTGAACTTTGTAAGTTTTAGTTTGGGTTAATTACTTCTTTTTGAGTTTTAGATTAATTCGTAGTTGGTTCATTGTAGTGATTTAGATTAATGTTAATTTAGTATGATTGATTTGCTAGTTTTTGAAATTGGTGGAATCAAGACGTTTTAGTCATTTTCTTTGGGGTTTTTAGATCAAAATCAGGAATGTTTCTAAACCCTTAGTAATTAGGGATTTCTTTGCTAATGTATATTCATGATTTTGGACTATTTCGGTGTGGTTTCGTAACCACACAGGTGGCCACACAGGCATGTGATGTACACGAGTGGTTCACACGATCGTGTGACACTGGGAATAAGGGTTTTGTGGTGATTTTAGTGCCGCACGGCTGTGTGGCTTCAATTTGGGAATTTTAGTCAATTTTCACACAAACACGTGCCTTGGTCACACAGCCGTATCCCTTAGCTACACGGGCGTGTGAGACTTCCACACGGCTATTCTGCTCTGTACCCAATTTTAGCAATTTTGGATAGTGAGTTACACGGGCTACTCACATGGCCATGTAACTTGACCACACGGGTGTGTGTCTTCTCTACACGGGCGTATAGACCTCCACACAGCCTAGGCTGTAACCTCCCAAACCTGACCTAAACGTTATGGCTAGATTGAGAAGGCTACATTAGCTACCGAAATGGCTAAGCTAACTTACATTACTTTTTGAGACTTTAAATAAACTCATTTTAGAGAAAATCATAGTTGTACTTTGAGTTAGCTTAAAACCATTTATTCATTAAGTTGTGTATGCTTAAGATTCATTTTATTATTGACAGTGTTGTTTTAGAAAAACCATTTGCTTGTCGCTATTCTTTATACAAAAAACTTGAAGTTAAACTAATGCAGCGGAAAAACCATTTTTCAAGTCATTTTGGAAAATTAGTTGCCTTATCGATTTGTTTTTCAAAAATAGTTCCTTTCCAATGTAGTGAAAACTAGGGAACAGTATCAAATTTTACTTAAGGTCGATACCATGCATTATCTGGTTATTATGCTTGAGCAATTCATACATGCAAAAATCCCCAAAAGAAAAGTTACCAAGCCACAAACCAGAAATAATTAAAAATTAAAAGCCAAAACTAATAAAGACCTAATAATACTTAATTAAATAATAATAATTCGAGGTCCAAGTTGATTCTCTGAATGTCGAGTCCGATATTAATTTTAAGGTTTACCTAAAAAGTTTAAACAATATTGGGGGTGAGCTTATGAAAAGCTCAATATGAGTCGAATAATTATTTAAACGGGCAAAAACATCAAAGACAGTGAAACATATTAGCATTAACAGAAGAAAATAGAACCATCATAGGAATTTCATGTCATTACATAGCCATTATCAAATTGATGTCAAACGGTGTATGAGCATAGGTCATCAATCATTCAAGTAACAATCATTAATTTCGATGTCATTCAATACAACAAAATACAATGCGTAGCATAAATCAATAACATTCGAATATGTCGTGCACATGATGTGATGCAAAAACGTTCCAACCCATACCATCCGCTATACACCACGAGTTCTCCAGGACCCATCTGCCAAACTCCAAAATATTATGAGCATAGCTCGATGTGGTAAAATCATCGAATAATCAATAACGCAGAAATTTTGCTAGGTATCAAATAGTGCGATACAATCACCAATAATATATAATATGCGATAAAATTATCAATACCCTCGGTACTCTAGGTGTAGTGCATTGACTATGAATAATGAAGACTTAATATGCTACCGGTACTCCACAGAACTTCTCTGTCAACCACAAAATCCCAACCCAATACATATGCAATATGTCACACAATCTCATCCATAATCATATCTCAATACTTTTCACATTCATTTGACATGCTCAACATGTCTGTCCTTAATAATCACATACTTTCAGTAAATAGAAATAGTGTTCCAATATTTCAAATTACCATTGTGTTGGTATCAATCAATACCGTTCAATTTCACATACTTTACGGATTTTCATTGTGCATAAATAACACCTTTTTTAGTACACAAAATAACAAATATCTCATGCGTTTAAATCATACATAAGCTTAATATCTTAACACATTTTATCATTCAATTAAACATTCTCATATCTCTTAACTCAAATATGCAATTACAAACTCAATCAAACATCTATACTATCAAACTGACAATTTTGCCAACATATCAATCTTTTAATGTTCAAAACATACCTGGTTCGGCCACTCACAAAATCAATAATTTGGCTATTAATCCAATCCATTCAACAAGCTAATTTAACAAATATAACATGATATTTAACATTTACAAGCAATTTTATGAGTTTAGGGCCCACACCTTATTTTTTGCTTCCTCACAGCACACTAGCGAATCTTCCAATTTTCCTTAATAATTCCTTAAACGAACCTAAACCAAAATTTAATATAAATTAAATCAATTTAACACTAAACCAGCCCCAAAACACCCACTTATGAGTTCAAACACTTTATTGAAATTATAACTATTTTATGAATCCAAACTAGTTAGATTCCTTACATTGTATCGATTCAACCGTACGCACAATCATTCTTCGCCTTTTATGGATGACTTGGGGCGTTTGGTTCAGCACCTAATTCAATAATATACTAAAAAATTAGTAGCTAATTAATTATTAAATTCCTTCATTTAATCAATTCATAACATTTACCCAACAACTATGTCAAAATAACAAACGAGTTACTCTTAATTGTGCATACGCTTCACGATTTGTGGGATTTGAATGCCCAATCGATCAAGAACATTTTCCCTAATTGAAATGAGTTTAAAATGATTAGGAGGGTTCAAGAGCTCAAATTAATACTAGAAAATATAAGCAAGAACCAAGAAACAAAACAGCCCCCTTTCTTACGTATAGGTACACGCGCCACCACCCAAGGTGGCCAAAATTGGGGTTGAATTTTAAAATGGTTTGAGATCTCATTAAATTCTGGAAAAATACCTTTGAAATTATTTAAAATCCCCTAAATTCTAGATCTGAAAATTTAGGTTTTTAATGGACAAGATTGATTAACAAGATTGATTAAGAAATTGAAGAGAAAAGAGATCTTAGCCAAGCTAGTCGAGAGAAACGACAATGGCACTTTCTTGGCAATGTTCGGGATCGATCTTGGAGTTCAAGACTTTAGATTTGAGGCTGAATTTAATGAGGAAAAATGACAGAAATATGGTGGAAAATATGTTGACAAATCTTATGGAAAAAAGAAAAAGAAAAGAAAAAGATGGTAAAACTAGGTGTAGGCGACGACAACTATGGAGGAAAGGAAAAAAATTAAGATCAAAGAGGAGAGGAGGAGAGGAACGGCTAGGGCAATGAGGAGGAGGACTAAAGGCTGATTATTAGTAAAAAATTAATATTTATACCTAAGTTAACTAGGCTTGGATGGCTTACACATTAAAACAAGGGGTTTTTGTCAAAAAATTAAATTATTTGTATTGGAAGGGAATTGAATTTAGGACCTCAAGGATAAATTCTCTAATGTTTAACCATTAAACCAATAACTCATTCTTGATACAATTTGAAATATTTATTTTAAAAATACAAAGGCATGTCACATATTAAGGTTTAAGGAAAAATTTATAAAATAACAAAAATGATGCGAGAGAAGGGATCAGAACTTAGGTTTCAAGAAACGTTATATTAACACTTAACCAACAAATTAATACCTTATTTATTTCCTAAAAATGCATAGCTAATTTAAAAAATTAAGGCATGAAACTCTCTCTATATTCACAAACCCGATTCTACTGACCCCCAATTTTTGGGATGTTACATAGGTAATTCCACACGGTCGTGTGGCCCTATCTCGCAAATTTTTGTTTTGTGTTGTATCTTGACTCATTTTGTGTTTCTGTGTGTTTCGACCCTTGACTAGGCTTTAATAATGGTTTGGGACTCTGATCAGCTCAGATTTGTGCGTTTGTTCGTAATTATAGAATTAATTTAACAATTTGATTAAATGTTATATGATGTTACCTAGTAAATAAATACAATCATAACTAATTCTGAATCTGATTGATCGAGTTTGTGCGTTTCATTTTCTGTATGATTGTTTACATGTTGTGTGCATTTTGCAATTGAATGAAAATTCTGCAATTGACCAATTAAATATGAGCTTCTATATCAGTGAGACTGTTAGTGTTTGATGTACATTCATACATATGCATAAAATTAGGGTTTTGGTTGCAAACAGAAGGAAGTCTGATTTGGGCAGTTTTAACTGCAATGTCTTTGTATGGCGATTCACCATACTATACTGATTGTATACCAGCTCAGTTGTATACCTTTACTTAAGTGGATTAGTTCCACTTTATGTGGTGTGTAGGGTGGATGAACCTATTGTGGTTCTATGTGGTGTGTAAGGTGGACGGGCCTTCTGTAGCCCTTATGTGGTGTGCAAGATGGACAAAAAGATGTTCTGTTAGATGGGTGGGATTTCTGATTGTCGCATAATTTATGCATCTGAATTTATGTTTGTTTGTATGATCATTAGCATATTTATCCAATGCTTTGAATAGTTAGTTGCGGTCGGGTACATGAGTGGTTGGAATGATAATATAAATGTGTTCGGTTTGTTAATGATAACTTTTAGTTTGTCGGATTGCAAAAATGAGATGTTTGTATGTGATCTGTAAACATATACTCTATTGGACTATACGTTGAATTACTCTGTCTTTAGCCTATTACCTATTTTACTCCCTTTCAGGTACTTTCGTGTTCTAAAGTTGGACTCGACATACTGGATGTCTCAGAGTGATACGTTTTGAATCAAGCTAATAAAGGTCTTTTGCAGTTCTTAATTTATTAAACTGTTTTAGACTGTAATTGTTTTATACGAACTGTGGTATAAATCTTATTTAGGACTTTCGTAAAGTGTTATTTGGACTAAATTTTAGAAACTGCAAATTTATATTTCTAAATGTTTTCAACGTAAGTTAAATTACTGTTTGAATCCTAAATTGTTAAACGGTTTAGTTCAAATTTAGCAACTGTGTTCAAAATGAGTTGTTAACAATTATTTTTGTAAAATTGCTTTTAGATCACTTCGGTGATCAATGTAACCTCCGAGATCCAATCAAAACTTCTAGGTCTTGTTTTGAAAGGTTACATCTAGTGGTATCAGAGCCAGATTTAGAAAAACTCGACCTATGTTTTTAGATATCCTTGTGCGGACGTATTTGTTTAAAAAAAAGTGTTTTTGATAAACCATACCATAGTGTTTTGAAACGATTTCACTGATTTTACGAAAATGAGATGTTTGAGACTCTGATGCTAGTCCGTGCAAACTTTTGGGACTGTAAGTTTAGATCTATAAAAAGTTAAATTGTAGAATTAGATATTTATTTTTGTGTTTGATTTGGAATTATAAATATTTTAAGTTTAGTTACAAGACTGATATGGATTCTGGTGGTAAGCGAGATCGTAAGGATCAGCTTGGTGAGACTCTAGAGGAGTCGTCAGCTTCTTGTGCGGACGTATTTGTTTAAAAAAAAGTGTTTTTGATAAACCATACCATAGTGTTTTGAAACGATTTCACTGATTTTACGAAAATGAGATGTTTGAGACTCTGATGCTAGTCCGTGCAAACTTTTGGGACTGTAAGTTTAGATCTATAAAAAGTTAAATTGTAGAATTAGATATTTATTTTTGTGTTTGATTTGGAATTATAAATATTTTAAGTTTAGTTACAAGACTGATATGGATTCTGGTGGTAAGCGAGATCGTAAGGATCAGCTTGGTGAGACTCTAGAGGAGTCGTCAGCTTCTCCAGGTTGTGTGTATGTTCAGGAGTCAAAGTCAATGTGATTTCGCTAACTTCGGGTAGTGATAATCCTTGAGGTTGGTATTGAGGCATTGACTCGAGTAGCGAGAGAGGTTCTAGAGAAAGTATTCGAGGCTAGGTTAAAGAAAACCAAAGAGATGGTTCAAGGTAGGTGTGTGAATTGTACGAAGAAAACAGAATGTAGTCCTTCGAGGTTAGAGCCTCGGTCTGTGAAGCATGTAAGATCGCAGTTGAGTGTTAGCAAAGGTAATGTGGAAGGTTCTAGTAGTAGCACGGATGTTTCGGTTTGTGCATAATGTAAAAAGCGTCATCTACGTGATTGTTGGAAAAGGTCGAGAGCGTATCTCAAATACGAGTCCACAGAGCATCAGATTAGAGAGTGTCCTTGTCAACATTAAGTCGAGTATGGTTGTAGGGTATTTTGATTTTGTGTGTGTTATTGTTGAGAATGATGTGACTGTGTTTTCGTTAGAGAATGTTCTCTCTGTATGTTAAGTAGTATAAAATTATTCTCTTTAGAGATTGAGTATGGTATCATAGTGTTTCGAGGTTAGAATGTGCAACGGGAGCATAGTGGTGGAATGTGTATTTAGATGACTGTTCTGTTAATGGGAAATTTTTGGAACGAAAGTTTTTTAAGGAGGGGTGAGTTGTAACATCACGAAATTTGGGGTTAGAAGTTTTGAGGTTTGTAGTGAGGGTTAATGAGTAGGTTGAACTATTGTGTTCATTTTCGAGTTCTAATGGTAAAATAAGCTTGCTAGTTTGGTGGTGGTGGGTGTCTTAGCTTATGTTTGGGTCTCGGGTTTGAGTCTTCAAGAGTGTTAAAGAGGAATTGATTTTATTCTATTTTTTAATTAAGTTTGTTTTGTTCTAAAGTTTTAAAAACTTACGTATTTAAATAAGTTTTATTTTATTTCCCAAAAATATTTTTCAATTAATTTGAAAGATGAAGTTTTCACGTTCTTTTCCATATTCCTTGTCATATTTCTTTTTGTTTTTCCCTTCTTCTTCCTCCTTCAATTTTTGTTTCTCAATTTTAGGGTTTTGGTTAATTTGATCTTAAAATTTATTTGAGGTTTCTTCATGTTGGGAATTTTTCTCTTTGCACTGTTTTCAACATCATAACTTTAGAAATCCAGTACCGAATCTTTAGTTACAATCATTTGTGTGTAGTTGTGTTCATTGGGGTTTTTGAATCAGGTAAGTTTTAGTATGGGTTAATTACTTCTTTTTGAGTTTTTGATTAATTAGTAGTTGGTTTGTTGTAGTGATTTGGATTGATGTTAATTTAGTATGGCTAGTTTGCTAGTTTTCGAAATAGGTTGAATGAAGACGTTTTAGTCATTTTCTTTAGGGGTTTTAGATCAAAATCAGGTGTGTTTCTAAACCTTAGTAATTAAAGATTTCTTTGCTGATGCATATTCACAATTTTGGACTATCTCGGTGTGGTTTTGTGACCACATAGGTGGCCACACGAGTAGTTCACATGGTTGTGTGAGACTAGGAATAAGGGTTTTTAGGTGATTTTGGTGCCACACGACTGTGCGGCTTCAATTTGGGAATTTAGTTGATTTTTACACAGACTTGTGCCTTGGTCACACGGTAGTGTCCCTTAGCCACACGGGTGTGTGAGACTTCCACATGGCCATGTATATTCTGCACCTTATTTTAGCAATTTTGGACAGTGAGTTACACTAGCTACTTAGACGGCCATGTAACTCGACCACACGGGTGTGTGAAACTTGCAAACGAGCGTGTGAAACTTGCATATGGGCGTGTAGACCTCCACATGGTCTAGGAACTTCCACACGGCTATGTAGCCCTATCTCGCAAATTTTTGTTCTATGTTGTATCTTGACTTGTTTTGTGTTTCTGTGTGTTCCAACCCTTGACTAGGCTTTAATAATGGTTTTAGGGACTCTGATTAGCTTGGATTTGTGCGTTTGTTCGTAATTATAGAATTAATTTAACAGTTTGATTAAATGTTATGTGATGTTACCTAGTAAATAAATACAATTATAACTGATTTTGAATCTAATCGATTGAGTTTGTGCATTTCAGTTTATGTATGATTCTTTGCATGTTGTGTGCATTTTTCAATTGCATGAAAATTCTACAATTGACTGACTAAATATGAGCTGCTATATCAATGAGACTATTAGTGTTTGATGCGCATTCATACATATGCATAGAATTAGGGTTTTGGTTCGAAGAGAAGGATGTCAGATTTGGGCAATTTTAACTGCAATGTCTTTGTATAGCAGTTTACCATAATAGACTGACCGTATACCAGCTCAGCTGTATACCTTTACTCAAGTGGCTTAGTTCCACTTTACGTGGTGTATGGGGTGGATGAACCTATTATGATTCTATGTGGTGTGCAGGGTGGACGGGCCTTCTGAAGCCCTTATGTGGTGTGTAGGGTGGACAAAAATGTGTTCGATTGGATTGGTGGGATTTTTAGTTGTCGCATAATTTACACATATGAATTTATGTCTGTTTGTATGATCATTAGCATATTTATGAAATGCTTTGTATAGTCCGTTACGATTGGGTACATGAGTGGTTGGAATGATAATATCAATGTGTTCAATTTGTTAATGATAACTTTCAGTTTATCGGATTGCAAAAATGAGATGTTTGTATGTGACTTGTAAACATATACTCTATTAGACTATACGTTGAATTACTCTGTCTTTTTCCTTTTACCTATTTCAGACTCACACTGAGCTCATGTAGCTCACCCCTTAGTTTTCTCCCTTTCAGGTACTATAGTGTTCTAAAGCTGGACTCGACATGACAGAGGTTCAAAGTGATACATTTTGAATTAAGTTAATAAAGTTTTTGTGCAATTCTGAATTTATTAAACTATTTTGGACTATAATTGTTTTATACGAACTGTGGTATAAATCTTATTTAGGACTTTCGTAAAGTGTTATTTGGACTAAATTTTAGAAACTACGGATTTATATTTCTAAATGTTTTCAACATAACTTAAATTACTCTTTTGAATCCTAAATTTTTAAATGGTTTAGTTCAAATTTAGCAACTATGTTCGAAATGAGTTTTTCACAATTATTTCTGTAAAATTGCTTTTAGGTCACTTCGGTGATTAATGTAACCTCTGAGATCTGGCCAAAACTTCTAGACTGGGTTTTGGGGTGTTACAGGTTATTTGAGGCCCTATAAGGGGGCGTGTGGCTTCAGCTCGCTCAATTCACAAGACTGTATTTGATTTCTGAGAGTTTGGAGATCCGTTTATCTAATGTATGATTCCACATTTACTTATTGCCATGGATGTATTATGCCAATATAATTGATTGATTGTGCCAATATAATTGAATATTTATGTGTTAAAAGATGATTTTACATGTCATGAAAATATTGATTCTTAATTCTTGAAACAGCATGTGATTTTATGGTTAAATGTTAACATGTTGTGACTGAAAATTTAACGCTTAATTGCTTTGATTTCTGCATAATTGGTTGCAAATTGCTTAATGTTTTTACTATCATTCACTGAGCTTTTTAAGCTCTCACCCTCACATTTTGCACAGAGAATTTCTGGACGTAAGGAGTCGAGAAGCGAGTGCAAGGGCGATCCAAGAATAAAGCTTGGTAGTGGCTTAAGAAATTTACTTTAGAGACTATATAGGGGTATTATGATGCTTTTGGGACTAGTGTTATTTTACTTGTAATGGACATTGGACATTAAATTTTGAACTTTAATTTTGGTGATTTTATAATTGCTTTAATATATGATTTTATGTTTAATTGATGTTTGAATTATGATTTGTTGATGAGTGTTCGTACGGTGGTTGATAACATGGTGTATGAAGCATGTATTTTATACTAACAATGTTTAATTGAAGCTTAACATGGAGTGGATTGCTTGCCACTAACGTATGTAGCTTGTATGAATTAATTGATGTTTGCTAAGCGTATAATTGGGTGTTAAATTTTGATTAATAGTTGTATATTTGTTGTAAATAAATTAAATTGGAGATGTGTGGATGTTTATGGTAATTAATTATAGCTATTTCTAGTTTAATGGGTAAGTAAAATATCTAAAATCGGGAAATTAAAATGATTTTTTTTAAATAGGTGCAATGGTTTGCGCACGAGCATATGGATTTTTGGGGGTTTTAGTTTTAGTTTTTGTAATCTAGTATTCTATTTTGCTTAATTTATAATTTAGTCTTAAAACTTGGTTAGATTAATTGAAGCCTTTAATGATAGGGAAACTTGGTAATATTTTAGGATTAAACTTGTAACTATTAATATTTGGTAGAAACACTCTTAATTTTCAATTTGGAAAATGTGCTAAAAGTTTGTAAAAGTTACGATTTCGTCCCTAATAATCAAACTTGAATTACACAAAGTAAATAAACTCGAATTAAGCTGAAATTTTTAGGGCTTGCATAATTTAACTAAAAAATGGTCGGTAACTATTTAGAAATAAAATCGAGATAGTTAACCTTAGGTGGTAAAACAACCAAAATACCCTTAGGTTTAAATACATAGAAAAAGTTTAAAAATGGTTCACAAAATATTTCCACATTAATAAATGATAGTTAATTAGTTATAAATGAGGTGTTATAAGGTTCAGGTGTGCGTCAGGTGGTCGTTAACTAGAGAGTCACTTCGGTAGCTGATAAAGCATAATATATACATATTTTTACCCCATGCTTAGCACATTTATGGATGATTTATCATTAGAATCGAGGTATATGATGCTCCTAATCCTTTAATTTCATGTTTTATACTTAGGTGAGCATACTGAAGAGAAAAGAGCAAGGAACGAGCCAAAAACGAACAAAACTGGCCTAAATTTGCATTAACACGGCCTAAGGAATTTTCACACGGGTAATCCACACGCCCTTGTGGATTTATCAGTGTTGAACACGGCCTGAACCGGAATCACATGGGCGTGCCACACGGGCGTGCCACACGGGCGTGTCCCTGTCGAGCCCTGCTTCAATTTCACGCGGGAAAAGCTAATTTTTAGGTATTTTAGGCATTCCAAAGTCTATATAAACAACCTAAGGGGGGAAACAAAGGACATGGAGTAGAAAGTAAGGAATTACTCGAAGAACGCTGATTGATCCATCTTAGAGGCAGGATTTCCATCAAGGCTGAAGATCTCCCTTCAATTTCCTTCAGGGGTTTTTTGGGTTTTCTTTATGTTTTGTTGTTTTCCCAATTTTTAGATGTTTTTATCATTATGAACTAAATCCTCTAAATACCTGAGGGGGATGAAACCTATGACGAATCTTGTTATTAATATCTAAATTATATGATAAATACTTGATTTGTTCTTAATTGTGTTATTAATTCTTATGTTAATATTTCAAGATATTAATATAAGTTGAATGTGCTTATTCAGTGGAGCAAAAGTCCCTGTCTAAGAGTAGATCCACACAATTAAGCGGAGTTGATTGCAATCCTAGACATAGGATGACGAAAATCTACCAGATTAGAGTCAAATCTAATAAGGGAATCCATAGATCGAGTTAATGCAACACTAAGGGTTTTAATTAGAAAGAAATTTCAATTAATCAACCTAGGGTTAGTTGTTCTTAGTCTCGAAAGAGATATTAACATAAATTAGGGATTTCTACGGATCAAGTCAAGTGAATAAATCATCTAGTTCGGAGTCTAATAACAAGTGAAGTCTAGGTGGATTCTTCCTTGGGTATTGTCTTAATTAATCAGTTTTCCCAAAAGTAATTTCCCCAATTTACTCTCTGTCGTGTTCTTAGTTAATTAGTTTAATTTAATTAGTTTAAAAACAATTCCCCTTATCTCTAGGCTAGATAATAGAAAGAAAGTTATTACTAGTACTTTTAGTTCCTGTGGGTTCGACATTCTGGTCTTGCCACTAAACTATACTACTGTTCGATAGCTGCGCTTGCCTTTATCATGATAATAGTTAGTTTTTAGGTATTATTATATTACTTTATCATCACACACACGATAGATCAAGTTTTTGGCACCGTTGCTAGGGAACTAAAATATTAGGAACACTCGATTTTTATTACTTTAGCCATTTTTACTTTTATTTTAATTTATTTTCTATTTTTATTTTAGGTTTTATTTACTAAATCTTTCTTTTTATCCTACTTTGACACGTATCTCTAGTTTATGACTAGAAGAAACCCATCAGGACCTTTGCTTTTTGATAGTGATATAGAAGCTATAGTTTGCAGAAACCGAAGAGAAATAAGGCGAAGCTTACAATACGTAAAAGAAGGGCAAGAGGACAAAACCGAGTCTACTGAAGAGATGGAGACAAATCCGAACAATCCACTACCTCCTATGGTAGCCGCATATCCTATGAATCAAAATCCTGCTCCTCGTACTATGCATGACTATGCTAAGTCTAATTTAGCTGGTACTGAATCTAGTATTGTTAGGCTTGCTATTGCTACAAATAATTTTGAACTGAAACCTAACACCATTCAGATGATTCAACAGTTTGTTCAGTTTGATGGTTTAAAGGATTAGGATCCTAACACACATTTAGCAAACTTTTTGGAATTCTGCGACACATAAAATAAATGGCGTTTTTGATGATGCCATCCGCCTTTGGTTATTTCCCTTTTCTTTGGGGAATAAAGCTAAACAGTGGTTGAACTCTCTACCACGAGGGTCTATCACTACTTGGGAACAAATGACCAAAAAATTTCTTTTAAAATATTTTCTGCTGGCTAAAATGGCAAAGTTGAGGAATGACATTTCTTCTTTTGTGCAAATGGATCTAGAAACACTTTATGATGCATGGGAGAGATAAAAGAACTTGTTGAGAAGGTGCCTTCACCATGGGTAACCCTTATGGCTACAAGTTTAAACTTTTCACAATGGTTTGAACCCCTCAACAAGGCAACTGATAGATGCAGCTACCGGTGAAACAATTAATAACAAGACACCTGAGGAGGCTTATGAATTTATTGATTTCACTAAATAATTATCAGTGGCAAGTTATGAGGACAAAGCCATAAAAAATTGCCGGTGTTTTCAATATTGATGCAGTCGCTATGCTTTCTAACCAGGTAGAACTTTTGAATAAAAGGATTGATGGTTTAGTTGGTTCTACGAAAGTACATACAGTTATGCAGTGTGACGCGAATCCTGAGTACTCTTCCTATGGTCATGGTATGGAAAATGAGCAAATGAATTATATGGGTAATAATCCTCGACCTCAAAACAACCCTTATAGTAACACCTGCAATGCAGGTTGGAGAAACCACCCAAATTTTTTATGGGGAGGTCAAGGGAATCAAGGAAATCAAAGGCCACCACTGTAACACCCTTAACCCGAAACCGTCACCAGAATCGAGTACAGGACATTACCGAACTTTAAAGGACCTTTACAGAACTTAATCAGAAATAGATATAGAATTTCGTGCAACTTAGTTCAGAATCACTCTTATTGAGGGTTTTCGGACATGATACAGACATCTCGGATGATTAGGATTCGAATCCTATCAAATCGGTTACTCAGAAAACTTTTCATAGGAAAACAACGTCACACACCCATGTGACCCTTAGCACGGCCGTGTGGTGAGACCGTGTGGCCTTTACACACCCATGTCAGGTACCCGTGGATGAAACTGTCCAAATTGACATGGCCACTTCGCACGCCCGTTTGGAGGCCGTGTGCTCCCACACGGTTGAGACACACGGCCGTGTCTCCTGCCTGTGTGGTACACTAAAATTTAAATCAAGGTGCAGGGAAGGCACGGTCTAGTGGCACGCCCGTAAGGTCAGGCCTGTGTCGTCCACAGCCTAGGCACGCCCGTTCCACATACCCGTGGAGCATTCTGCCAAATCCTACATGGCCATGGCACACGCCCGTGTACCATGCCATGTAGGCCGTGTTAGGCTATCTACCAAGCCTTTGCTTCCCTGAGACACAAATAAGCACATCCACAACCAATCCAATCCAACAATCGAATACCAAATTAACTACATTTACTATAACATTGCATTATCATAAAACTTCCATGACTAGACTCTACAAACAAATGAGGATTATCGATTTCCTCAATTTAACGAACTGATAGTATGATACTGCATCCGACGATCTCCAACCCCGAGCTAAACCCTATCATCAACAAGAGAAATGGGAAAATGATGTAAGCTTCATAGCTTAGTAAGTTGGTATATCAAATAATTCAATAAATATAATTTTCCCCTTTCTCAAATTGTATTTTAAGAGGATAAAAAAATCATTATTCATATTATCACTTTTTTTTTCTTTTCTCAAGTTTAACTTGAGCTGTTTTCTTTTTTAGTCAAAATCACTAATTTAATTATTCCATAAGCTACAGAACTCAAAATTTAATTCCGTAAATTTTTCTTGAAACTAGACTCATATTTCTTCTTACCATAAAATTTTTAGAATTTTTGACTTAGCCAATTAGTACAGTTTATTCAATAAATTTTCCCCTGTTTCACTGATCAACTTCACTGACCTTTGTTCATTACGAGTTAAATATCTCACTGTACAGAATTCGGATAATATTTCCGTTTGTTTCTATTGAAAGTAGACTCATCAAGGAATTTAAGCATATAAATTACACATCATAAACATCTTTACACAAGTTTTGGTGATTTTTCAAAATCGGAACAGAGGATCACGAGGTTATCCTGAACCAGTCTCACTAACGTTTAAATATCTCACAATTTACACTTCTTTTGCTTACTTAGTTTCTTTTGTAAGAAAATAGACTCAATGAGCTTTCAATTCATATATCATTCACTTTCTAATTCAATTTCTACAATTTTTGGTGATTTTTCGAACGTACACAATTGCAACTATCCAATACTGTTTCAATGCAAATTTCACTTTTTCATGCTTTCTTAATAAAAGTTTTAATGATAGCACTTACCTCTGATCTTTCTTACCATATCTCGAATATTTAACGAGCGTATTGCTCATCATTTACACTTACATACCTGCACTGTTCATTAGTTCTCACATTCACACTTATCACGTAAATGCATCAAACATAATATTCACTTACTTTTCACAATCAATCACTTATTCTTCCTATACATATCATATGCCAATCATAAGCACACTTAACAATTTCATCCACAGTTTATAATGTCCTTTCTCTTCACTTGGATACGGTTAATCTAATCCCATTGAACAATTTCGGAATATAAACAGATATACAGAGGTTGGCACCGAAGTGCTTCACAGAAATATGGCTGAAGCCAATACAGAGATATGGCAAAAGCCATTAGAATATGTAGCCGAAGCCACCAGAATATGTAGCCGAAACTACCTCAGATCACAGAAATACAGACATAATCCACGGGTCTGCTCTCATAAGCTGACAGGTGACTGCAACGCATGCAAGTACACCGAGCACCTGGGATACGGAATCAGACTGAATCAGAAGCCCTCAAGTGACATGTCACTCATATCTATGTCTATTCCTACTTGTTCAACCGGGATTCATATCCAATACATCCTTTCCAATATTACAGAGGCATATTAAGTTCATAATTATTTCAATACATTTCCATAACACTTTGTACCATAGATATATATTTTAAATCAATTCACCAACTTGGCACATTAAACATTTATTCCACATAATTCACTTAATACACAAATTTCAGGCATTCAAGCACAAGCTACAATAATATTACACAATTATTATCATACCAACTTACCTCGGATGCCAAAACGGCTAATTTTCCCACTTTAGTCCACCATTTCGTTCTTTCCCGATATTAGTCCAATTTTCACGTTTTCATCATCTAACATGTCAAATAACATTCATTTAACACATTTTATCAACATACTAATCAATTCAATTCACATATCATATTTTGGCAAATTTTACAATTTTACCCCCTAACTTTTCAAAAATTGCACTTTTGCCCCAAAGTTCGTAAAACAATTCTTTATTCAATTTTCTTGTAATTTGGACTTAGCTAAACCATTTTCACAACATGGCAGTCCACAATTCTCACTAATTCATAATCTTATGACTAATTTACAACTTTCACAATTCAACCCCTTTTTGACATTTTTACCAAAATTCATCGGGCAAAAATCATATTTAACACATCAAACATTCATTATCTACCATAATTCATCAAAATGCACAATTATCAAACATGGGTCAATTTTTAAACTTTATTTTTCATGCCAATAAATAGTAGAAATAGAAAGGTTAAGCTTCTAGGATCTCAAAAATACGGAGAACATTAAAAACGGGATCAAATGCACTTACAATTGAGCTTTGAAAAGTTTGAAACCCTAACCATGGAAGCTTGGAGAGAAACAGCAGCATGGAGAAGAAATGTACAGATTTTTTTTGGGTTTCAAATTTGTCTTTTTATGACTAAAACACCCAATTGACCAAAATGCCCCTAAAGGCTATTCTTTCAATTTGTCCTATTCATGCCCATTTTTGTCCATATCAAAATATGATGGTTTATTTGCCATTTAAAGACTTCTAGTTTAAACCCCCATTTCAATTAGGTACTCATAAATGCAATTTAATCCCAATAATAAAATTGGGCACTTCATCGATAAAATTGACTAACAAAATTTGCACACCATCATTCAAACACATCATGGACCATAATTATAATCATAAAATAAATATTTCAACCTCAGATTCGTGGTCTCGAAACCACCATTCCGATTAGACCCTATTTCGGGCTGTTACAACCACCTCATCTGGGATTTCAGCAACCTTCTTTCCGGTAAGAAAAGAAACTGAACCTTGAAGAGATGTTAGAAAAATTTATCTTGGTGTTAGAAACCCGTTTCCAAAACACCGAGACAACACTCAAAAATCAACAAGTATCGATTCGAGGGCTTGAAACCTAGATAGGACAACTTGCTAAGCTGATCTCTGAAAGATCACAAGGTAGCTTGCCAAGTAACACAAAAACTAACCTAAGGGAGCAAATCCATGCTATTACTATGCTCGACAAAGAAGGGTTAGTTAAGGACGAATCAGAATTGAGGCAAGAGGCTGTGGTAAGTAAAGGTAGGGTTGAGGTAAGTCACAAAGAGCCAATCAGTAGAGAACATAAGCCTCGTGTCCCATACCTGAGTGCGACAAGGAAAGACTGCACAGACGAACAATTTGGTAAGTCACATGAGTCGTCGCATGTGAAATTAAATGCAGTTTGCTCAGCTATTTTGCAAAACAAGTTACCCAACAAACTGAAAGATCCAGGGAGTTTTACGATTCCTTGTTTGATTGGTAGTTTGAATGTTAAAAATGCCTTAGCTGATTTAGGGGCTAGTATAAACATAATGCCTTATCAAATGTTTAAACAACTAGGCCTTGGAAAACCCAAACAAACTAGGATGAGCATTCAATTGGTTGATAAAACCATTAGATTTCCTAGGGGTATAATTGAAGATGTGCTTGTTAAAATTGACAAATTTATATTCCCAGTAGACTTTGTTGTTCTAGACATGGATGAGGATAGCAATATGCCATTAATTTTAGGATGACCCTTTTTAGCAATTGCTAGGACTATCATTGATGTGGGCACAGGTGAACTCACACTTCGTGTAGGCAATGACACGATCACTCTCCAAGCTCGTGATTCTGTTAAGATGTCCTATGATAAAGATGTTATTACGAGTTCTTGTAATAAGAATAATCTCACTATCCAACCCTCATTGCAGGACACTCCCAGTGAACACTCAATTGAGCCACATTCAAGTTCACACAACGACAAGGGAGCAATCCATGAAGAGTACATGCTACAGATTGAAGAACTAGACGAATGGCAAAACTATAGTAAAGAGGAACCTAGGACACGTCAAGCAGAACCAGTGCAAATCCATGATGAGCTTACAGATAGACTGAGTCAATTTAAGGTTGGAGATAAGGTATTGTTAGATAAAACAGACCCTAGAATTGTGGAGTTTGAGCTTAATACAAATGATATACCCCAATTCACAGTAATAAAGGCTTACCCTTATGGTACGATAGAGGTTAATCATACTAAAAACGACACTTTCAAGGTAAACAGTTATTGACTTAAACTCTATAGAGGTGAGGATTTCAGGAATGATAGAGAGGAGCTTAGGCTCCATGAACCCTCGTAAAGGTGCACGCAAGGTAAAGTCTAGCTTAGACTCTAAATAAGCGCTTCTCGGGAGGCAACCCGAGCACTAATGTTGTTAATTTCTTTAAGTTTCAGTTTATAACATCTAAATCACTAACTAAGTCCTTAAACATAGGTTTTTCTAAGCCACACGGCTAGGCACAGGGTGTGCTTGAGACCGTGGCCACACCATGGGCAGGAACACGACCGTGCGATATGGCCGTGTGAAAACTGAACTTTGAAATTTTAAAAAGGCACACCGGCGTGCCTATCACCCGTGGGCAACACTGCCCAAAAGCGCACGGGCATTCAACCAAACCCCACGGCCATGCCCATATGCCGTGATTGAACCTGCCAAATCAACACGGGCATGTGACATGCCCGTGTCCATTACCCGTGGGCGAAATTGAGAAAATAGCACGGGCACCTAAACCAATCATACACCCGTGCCTATAAGCCGTGGTCAGTACTTATGAAAGGCACAAGGGCGTACGACACGCTTGTGCCTGAAGATCGTGGTCGATACTGATTACCTAAACACGGGCGTACGAAGGAGAACATGGCGTGGAAAAAGCAAACAAAGCAGGACACGGCCGTGTGACACAGCCGTGTGAACCAACACGCCCAAAGAACGCGAGCATGAGCCACGAATCAGGTGCACCCAAACCCTAATATCACGAAACACACGGCTAAAACCAAGGCACACGGGTGTAAGCCACAGTCGTATGCCTTAACACTATTTAAACCCCTTTTCATTATTCACATTCTTCTCCAAAATACTCTACCCCCAAACCATAGCCCTCTTGATCTGCCGCCGTGGTCTCTCCTCTCTCCCAGCTCCGGCCACTACACCAGAAACTAACCTTTCCTCCTTCTTTTTCCTCTGCTCCTCCTATTTCACCCTTTCCCCCCTCAAAACCCATCTCACTACCACCTAAATACCTAATACACTGTCGTGTTAACCCCTTTCCCCCTTTTAGCAGCCGCCCAACACTAACCACAGCGCCGTCACACCTCCGACAACCAGTCCCACTCTGGCCATATAACACTCGGTTCTTTATTATTCTTCGCCTTCGAGACTCATTTATGTTATTCTTTGTGATTTCTTTAGTTTTGGCGCTTCTAGTTTGATTACTTATTTGTGAACAAATAATTTTCTATTTCTTGACTAAATTTTAGACATTGCTACACTGATTATTGATTGATTACTCTTAGGCCTTTTAAATTTTACTTATGTATGTGGCTAGAAACATTCCATTGGTACAGCAATCTACCCATGTCCTCTAAATACACTATCTCTTTTTGAATATTCGTTTAGCTGCTTGTCAGTTCATCCTTGCAAGTCTAGATATTCATGATTAGAAACATATTTTCCACCATTCCTTTAGCCCTTCCAGCATGTTATGATTTTAGGAGAAATTTTTTAGGTTGACAACTATCGATATCTTATTGTCTAATGTCTTAAATTTTTTCTCGCAGGTACACTATGTCAAATCCACGTGGTAAGTCCAAAACAGCAGTCCCGACTTAAAAAAACGAAAGGCCTCCCGAGCTGCATCCACGAGTGCATCTACCGAAGTGCACCATCCATTTCTTTAGTTTCCACAAGGGACCCCAGAAGAGTTTTTTCAGATACTTCGCGCTAGATCCATTGGCGTGGGCCGATGTATTGACTAGACTGCCTTAGAACAGGTCCAACTAACTGACGCGGTTCGGGGCCTATTAACTACTAAACCATAGGGGCTTTTCTTCGAGATTGTCAGCCGATGTATCTCAAGCTTACATTGGAACTCTGTTCGACATTCCACCTCCAAACAGTTATGACAGAGTTCGACGATCCCAGAACGGTTCAGTTCCATCTTGGTGGTTTGGTACGCTAACTAAGCGTACCTGAGGTTGGTGTCGCATTAGGACTCTATACCAAGGAGTTCATGAATGACGAAAACTTCTCTGAGCTCCATCAACATATTCATTACGCTCCTTCTAAATGTTAGATGGCCCTGATCCCTACTTCAGCTACTTACGACCCTAGTCGCTCCAAGGCGATAACTCTCTTTCCATCATTAAGGTACCTCCACACCATCCTCGCTCACACATTAACAGGTTGACGAGAGAGCACCAGCATCATCAACACTCACGACACCTATTTTCTATGGAGTATGGAGCACAGGCATGTCTTCGACCTTGCTTAATTCATCGCCCTTGCCATTCGACATCAGACGGATCGACATAGGAAGGGGGCAATTTGTATGGGCCCATATGTGACACGCTTAGCGCAATACTTCGGTCTCCTCAACACAGCGGTGCAATCATCCTCCCTAACCCTTATCAGTCAGATGTCTCCACAAGGCATCCCGAGTATGCTCCACATGAGGATGATCGAGCGACAACGTGGATACGATCCTCCTCAGTACCGTCTAGTTCAATCCACTGAGCAGGAGGACCCAAAGGACATTACTAATGATGTCCTTCCATCTCACAAGGAGCCACCATCTCAGCCACCATCGATCCATTGCCCAATTCATGCAGCTGCTTTATTGACAGATCTCTCTGAGTGATTCACACGATTCGAGTAGCAGTGCTTTCAACGATTCGATCATATTGATGCTACTCTACAGTAGATCTGTTAGCACTTCCACATTTTATCTCTACTGCCCCCACCTCACGAACCATCTGGCGATGAGGACTTTTGAGTTCATTTATTTTTATTTTTATTTTTATTTTTACTTTTATGCTTCTTTATCTTTATCTTTATTTCTAGTTTTATGTTCTACAAAACTATATTAGTTTATCTTGAATTTTTTTTCTTTATGGTTGTTTCTTCATGAGTAACCCCGCTAATATATACCCCTAAAAATACTATTGATGCTATAGCATCTAAAGAACTCAAGAGCCCGAATCCAACTCTAATGGGAAAGGTACTCTACGACTACCATGTCTTGCTCAACCACGACCATAGGCACCACAATACCAAGTATAATATTCTTTTGGCCCAGCAATTATGGATTGGCACCCTCTATCACCATCAGAGTATCCTCACTTTTGCCCTAGCTACAGATACACCTCAGAATCAAGTTTCCACACTTCCAACTCAAGGATTCCATCCAAATATTCAGGAAGTTTCACTTCTCTCCCTCTCTTATGATCCTTTGCCTTTATTTTTTAATATCCATCTTTGTACATTGAGGGCAATGTACATATTAAGTGTGGGGGTAAATTATATCATTATCAGAAAATCTCTGAATTTTGCATTATTCTCAAATCCCTGAATCTTGGCTTTCATTATTAGAATGAATTTGGATTAATTTATGATTTTTATTGATATGTCTTGGATTAAATATAGGGAGTTATGCTTTGATTGTTTGAACTTTAAGTCATTAGAGAATCAAGCATGATAAGTTGATTTTTTAGAATTAAAATTTTTTCTAGGCTGTCTCCCTAAGTTTAGGTATTATCTTGAAGTTTGAAATTCACAAGATTGACATCAAAAGCCATAATTCTATGAGATTTTGAGCCTTTAGAGCATATATTCTTTCTTGCTCACTTTTACTATTGCTATGAGTGTTTCAATATTGGTTTGTTATTCTAGAACTTGCTTCGACTATGCATGTCAAGACCACACCATTGATTTGATATACCAAGATGATAAAGACACCTAGGTTTTAACCCACTCACTCCATAAAAGCCTACCCTCATAATTAACCATTAGTGAACCCCCTTGAGCCTAATAACCCATTTGTTGATTTACCTTTAATATTAACCAACAACCCATTATTGTTGAAATCTCCATAATTAATTTGATCCCCATTTTTTGTTGAGACTTGATTTGAATAAATTGCTTAGCTATGTTTTTCGTTCTCTAGTAAAGTTTCATATTTGTTTTATTATTAAAAAAATATAAAAAATATAAAAAAATGAAGTTGTTCAGTTGGTTGATTTGTCATTAGCATTACAAAGCTATGCTTGAGCATGAACGATGTTATTTATGAGGAAAAGTTCAATTCTAGAATCATTTATTTAGGAATGTAATTTCTCAGTATACGTATTTTTTTTAGTTAGGTAATTTTTCAATTCAATCTCGATTCTAACCTCCTTTTTCAGCTTGTGACCACACCCTCTAACCAAAGCCACGTTACAACCCTCTGAAGACCTTTTGATTGATATATCATGTTAATACATAGTGGTGGAGATTTGATTTTCATGCAAGCTTATGGTAATAACTTTTTTTTTTGACAATTGAGTGCTTAATTTATTGTCCTTAAACACCTCGAGTGATTTGAGTGAATCTTTAGTGAGGATGTTAACTCTGTGTGATTTTGAACTAAAGATAATTACTTAGATAAGGGGAGATACCTATGTTTTCGTGATAAAATGTTCAACTTGGATTGTTTGAAACTTTGATGTTCTTTCAGTTGAACTCTCAAGGTATGATTACTTATGGATTATTTCGAAACATTATTGATAGGAATTATAAGTTGAGAAAAATGAATTCTTAATTGTCAGTTAAGGATTTTGCTTGAGGACAAGCAAATGCTTAAGTGTGGGGGTATTTGATAAACCATAATATATACATATTTTTACCCTATGCTTAGCACATTTATGGACAATTTATCATTAGAATCGAGGCATATGATGCTCATAATCCTTTAATTTCATGTTTTATACTTAGGTGAGCATAAAGAAGAGAAAAGAGCAAGGACAGGCCAAAAACGAACAAAATGGGCCCAAATTAGCATGAACACAGCCTAAGGAATTTTCACACAGGTAATCCACACGCCCGTGTGGATTTATCAGTGTTGAACACGGCCTAAACCAAGATCACACGGGTGTGCCACACGGGCGTGTCCCTGTCAGGCCCTGCTTCAATTTCAAGCGGGAAAAGCTAATTTTTAGGTATTTTGGGCATTCCAAAGTCTATATAAACAATCTAAGGGGGGAAACAAAGGACACGTAGTAGAAAGCAATGAATTACTTGAAGAACGCCGATTGATCCATCTCAGAGGTAGGATTTCTATCAAGGCTGAAGATCTCCCTTCAATTTCCTTCAGGGTTTTTTAGGTTTTCTTTATGTTTTGTTGTTTTCCCAATTTTGAGATGTTTTCTTTTATCATTATGAACTAAATCCCCTAAACAGCTGAGGGGGATGAAACCTATGACGAATCTTGTTATTAATATTTGAATTATATGATAAATACTTGATTTGTTCTTAATTGTGTTATTAATTCTTATGTTAATATTTCAGGATATTAATATAAGTTGAATGTGCTTATTCAGTGGAGCAAAAGTCCCTATCTAAGAGTAGATCCACACAATTAAGCGGAGTTGATCACAATCCTAGACATAGGATGACAAAAATCTGCCAGATTAGAGTCAAATCTAATAGGGGAATCCATAAATCGAGTTAATGCAACACTAGGGGTTTTAATTAGAAAGAAATTTCAATTAATCAACCTAGGGTTAGTTGTTCTTAGTCTCGAAAGAGATATTAACATAAATTAGGGATTTCTACGGATTAAGTCAAGTGAATAAATCGTCTAGTTCAGAGTCTAATAACAAGTGAAGTCTAGGTGGATTCTTCCTTGGGTATTGTCTTAATTAATCAGTTTTCCCAAAAGTAATTTCCCCAATTTATTCTCTGTCGTGTTCTTAGTTAATTAGTTTAATTTAATTAGTTTAAAAACAATTCCCCTTATCTCTAGGCTAGATAATAAAAAGAAAGTTATTACTAGTACTTTTAGTTCCTATGAGTTCGACATTCCGGTCTTACCACTAAACTATACTACTATTCGATAGGTGCACTTGCCTTTATCGTGATAATAGTTAGTTTTTAGGTATGATCATATTACTTTATCATCACACACACGATAGATCAGTAGCTAATGTAACGTTTCAAATTTGGGTAGGTCCGTCCCGGTCGGGTTTGAGGTGTGACATGCAATATCTTTAACCTTTCAGTCTTGTCCGAATGCGTCAGCCAAGGCGGACACAAAAGGGCTCCTAAGAAATGAGCGGATGTACTGGTACAGTAGAGGTCAAACTTGGGTCAGTGTTGCAACGGTTGTTGTTATTAATGGGTTATGTAATAACAATTGCCGTCGTCTCCCTAAAAGGAGAATCACATTTACTACACCGCAACAGCTACTCCCCACTTGAGAGTCTTCTTGTGTCTACGATAGTGTCAACCTTCGAATAAGAAAGAAGGTTAAAGATACCAATTGCCTGGAAATGGAAAAAAAATTTTGACCAATTATAATGGGAAGCCCCAGAGTTTTTCCGTATGAATATGTCATCAAACTTCTATATGGTATTTATAGGGCATCATTTTCGGGTACTTGAAAAGATTGAGCTCGTAGTTGTATAACGACCGTCAACTAGCTCCCCCGTCATACCCCGATCTATTAATACATAACGGCCATTGGGGAGCTCTTCTTTTTACCAATCCCTATCGCCTTATGAGATTCAAACAACTCCACCATGGGTGATGCAAACACCTCCGCAATCATTATTCTATCAAGGTGGGTCAACCTCTCAACAGCTACAACCAGACCCTTTGTAGGAGGAACCACAATCCTCGCCGGAGGCTGAACCAAGGAGGAATCCAACGCATAACCGTCAACGACCCCCATATGGCACTGATTCTGACCGACACCAACATTGATTTTTTTAATATATTTGTACAAACTTTTTTATATTGTTTCATTTAATAAAATAAAACTTGTTTTTAATTGTAATTTACTTTTTATATTTTTAATAAAATAAAAGTTCTTTTGAGTAAGGCAATATTTTTAATATTTTTATGTTTTTAATAAAATATCCATAATGCAACATAATTTTATTACAACAACTATCAGCTATTCCGATTTGGACATGATCGAGCTGTATGGCCTGGATTCCTACACCATCCACACAACTTCTGGTGGTTGGTTGTTTCTCAGATATCCATATTGTTACGTATTCTAGTCGAGCAAGGTCGACCATTTGGTCTGCGACGCTATTCTCTATCTGGTAATAGTTTAAACGGAGCAAGCGATACAGACGGTCACTTACATTCATCTGGGACCGGTGGGAATACGTGTCTCGACACATTGTACATGTATTTTACTTTGTACACTTCGTTGACATAGCTCATGGGATCCAGACGGAGATTCTAACAAGTTGCAATTACATGAGTGCATGGATAACAAAGTGCATCAAACCTCCCATAGTCGCAGGTCCTGTAACATCCCTCAACTATATCCATCGCCAGACTAGGGTACGAGGCATTACCGGACTTATACACACAGTAGATAAATTTTTTAGTTACAAATTCCACTTAAAATTTAAAACTTTTCATTTAAACTCATTTTGTCCCTATTACGGGCATACGAGGCCCAAGACATACTTTAAGAATGGTTCGGGACTAAACCGGTTTCTTTGGAACACTTATAAAAATTTTCAACAAAACAGTGTCACGCGCCCGTGTGACTTGGGACACACCCGTGTGGTCACACACGCCCATGTCCCAACTCGTGTTAAAAACATCTAGCATTCTATTTATGACATCAGCATACCATTAAGGGCACACGGCCAAGTCACATGCCCGTGTGCTAGGCCGTGTCCTCCACACGGTTGAGACACACAGGCGTGTCTCTGCTCGTGTTGCCAACACTTAGGCTATTTTTCAAGCCCTTTTTGTTGCTCTTAATCATTTACACTCAAATGTAATTCATAGACCCATATTATACCCTTAATTAATCCTAACTTAACCATCAAACACATGTAGTATACTTATCCACATCAAAGCATTTCCACGATACATGCATAAAATAGAATTTGCATACCTATAACCATTATGAGCCACATCTCATGGCTATATACAATGAAGTAACAAAAGCCAATATATTTGGCCAATTCACAAGAATACATATTACCAAAAACTAAATCTCTATACATGCCACTCACTTGTAATCAAATAAGAATTGTTATTACTCCATCTTGTCAAATTGATAGTGTGGTGCTGCCTCCGATAGTCTCCAACCCTGAGCCAACCTGATAACACTAAGAGAAATGGAAAAAAGGGTGTAAGATTTATAGTTTAGTAAGTTGGCATATAATAATAAGAAATTTAATTAACAAGATATTTCTATTCCTCAAGAGTATTGTTAAGAAAATAGAAGCATTATTCACATAATTTCACTTTTTACTCATGTTCAGTTTAGGCTATTTTCTGAGTCACAGTCGCTAAATTAATTATATCTTAAGCTACAGAACTTGAAATTAAGTTCCGTAAATTTTAAAACTAGACTCATATATCTTCTTACCATAAAATTTTCAGAATTTTTGGTTTAGCCAATTAGTACAGTTTATTCATTAAAGGTTCCCTTATTTTGCTGTCTAGCAAACCTGACCTCTCTTCACTAAAAATTAATTATCTCATTATTCAGAATTTGTATAATGTTCCCATTTATTTCTCTTGAAAGTACACTCATCAAGAATTTTAATAATATAAGTTACACACCATGAACATTTTTATACGATTTTTAGTGATTTTCCAAATTTAGAATAGGGGATTCTGAAATCTATCTGACCCTATCTCACAACAAAACAGATATCTCACAAATTGAGAATCATTTGCTTACTCTACTTCTTTTATGTGAGCTTACTCTACTTCTTTTATGTGAAAATATACTCAATTGGATTTAATTTCATATCTAATTTGACTTCTAATTCAATTCCCACCATTTTTGGTGATTTTTCAAAGGCACATGACTGCTACTGTCCAAAACAGTTTTATTTTAAGTTTCACTCTTTTATACTTTCTCTATAGTTGCTTTAATGGTAGCACTTACCTCTTTTCAACCTTACCAAGGTTCAATCATAAAATGAGCTTATTGCTCACAATTTATACATACGTACCTGCACTTATACATAAGATTTCATATTCACACTTATACATATAAATACATTATGGCATCAAACACAATATTCACTTACACATTCTTAACGCATGGTCAAATCTTTTTACATTCAATCACATTTCATCATATTAATTCAACCCATTGAACCATACGGAATGCTAAAGGATACACGGAAAAAGGCACAAAGTGCCACACATATTGTAGTCGAAGCTACCATTGGTATGTAGCCGAAGCTACCGATGGTTTGTAGCCCAAGCTACCACTTATCACATATCAAAGGAGGCTCATAATTGAGCTATTCATGGGCCTGCTCACACAAGCTGATGGTATAGTTGGTGCTACTCAGTGCTGCTCACACAAGCTGACAGGTATCCGTAACAAATGCAGGATTGCCTAGCCACTGATAGTCAAACTAAACCAGCACCCGGAATCACATATACAATCGATAACGATCAATGATATCCTAGTGATATGTCACTCGTATCCTAAATGATTCCTAATGTTCAATCGGGACTTTTTCACAATTTTGAAACTTAGTCAATATGCACTAATCACATATCTTATGACGATATAAATTCACAATTTTACATAATATCCATAATCATAGAAAGCACTTTAAAACACAACATGTCAATGCGTTTCCATGACACCTCGAATCATATACATTTTTTTTTAAATCAACACACAAACATGGCACATTAAACATTTAATACCACATAATCCAATTAATACACTAATTTAGGTTTCAAATATAATTTACAACATTATTGCAATATTATTATCACACCAACTTACCTCGAATACGAAAGTAACTAATTTTCCTGATTTGGTCCATAACCTCGATCTAAGCCCGAATCTCATTTTCCATGATCTAAAATATCACAAAGCTCATTTATTAGTCACATTATTCAATGTAACCCATAAATCACATTATAGAAAATTTACATTTTTGCCCCTAAATTTTCACATATTTATGATTTTACCCCTAGGCTTGGTAAATGAAATTTATTAAATTTCTTTCCACTTTAAGCCTAGTTGAACCACTTTCTTTTCTACACCAGCACCTAATTCACACTAAATCACACTTTTACATACAAATTTTATAACTTTGCATTTAGGTCCTTTTTACGGTTTTCACTAAAAATCACTTAGCAAAAGACGTTCACCGTACTTCAAGCATTCATTTTCTACCATGAGATATCAAAATACATGCATGTTGCATATGCATAAATTTTTAAACATCAACCTAGCTCAAATAAATGGTAGAAATAGCTAGATTAGGTGATAAGGATTTCAAAAATGTAAAGAACATTAAAAACATGGCTAGAACGGACTTACTATGAAGCTTGGAAAGCTTGAACAAAACCCTAGCCATGGTGACCCTTCATATTCGGCCCTAGCTAGAAAAAGATGAGCAATTTTTTGTTTCATTTTCCCTTTTTAATTCTTTTAATTACTAAATGACTAAAATGCCCTTAAAGGCTTTTCTTTCAAATTTGTCCTATTCATGCCCATTTTTGTCCCAACTTAACTATATTGGTATAATTACTAAATAAGGGCCTCCACTTTAAGAACTCATTTCAATTAAATCCCTTTAGCATCTAGAACACACATTTTACAACTTTTACAATTTAGTCCTAATTATTAAATCGGACACTCTGTTGCTATAATTTCTTAATGATATTTTCACACAATCGTTCATTCAATAAATAAATCTCAAAACTTAATCAGAATAAATTTTTTAACCTCAGATTCGTGGTTTAGGCCCTAAATCGGGCTGTTACAGTTCCTATTTCTCAAGTGTACACGATATTGCCCACCGATAATACCTAGGTTCGGTCTGTCAAACTTTGCCACACGAAACCATAGGTTGTCGCGATCATGACACACTATATGCATGGTGTTGGACCCTGCCTTCGCCTTGTTAATTTCTTGTAATACCTTCACACACCATACATGGCCTCCTTGCATTTGGCCTTTATAACTCACTACTTACTTTGGAAATAGTGCCATTAAACGAAAATATGTCTCTCACATAACCGATGTTATCGGTAAATGACGCGTTCCTTTTAGAACAGAATTTATGCATTCAGCTAGGTTTGAGGTCATATGACCATATCGTAGGCCACCGTCGTATGCTTGTGTCCACTTTTTGAAAGGTATGTTATAGAGGTAGTCTGCGCCTTCTTTGTTAACTGAACGCAAAATCGGCAACATTTCAGGAAAACGGTCCTTACTTATCTTATACCCTACCAATACAAGTTGATAGCGAAAATTACATACCACTTTTTGTAACACCCCTTACCCGTATCCAACACCGAAATAGGGTACGAGGCATTACCGAACTCAATCACATATAGAAGATAAATTTCGAGTCACGAATTTCTGGTTAGATTTAAAATTTTTCATTTATACTCATAATATCCCTAGTATGGGCCTACGAGGCCCAAAACATATATCAAAAGTGATTAGAGACCAAACTGAAAACTTTCGAAACTTTTGCGGCACAATTAGAATTTCCATATTTTAGAGAGTCACACGTCTGTGTGGGCAGACCGTGTGGTCCCACACGCCTGTGTGGCTCAAGACACGCCCGTGCCCTCCACCCGTGTAACTCTCTGTTTATGACATCATCGAACATTTAAAGGCACACGGCCAAGTCACACCCCTGTGTGCTGGGCTGTGTCCTCCACATGGCTAAGACACACAGCCGTGTCTCTGCTTGTGTGGCCAAGAAATTGGCTATTTTCCAAGCCATTTTTTACCCTATCATGCCCGATCCTGAGCATGAATTTAATGACACATTCCGTGACATAACAAAGCTACCAAAACATCCATCACATACTTAGCAAGTCATAGCATACATTTTACTCAACCATGAAATGCATCTTTGCAAGTTCATAACATAACAAATTTATTGGCCACATTGAATGGCATTATACAACAGTAAACTTCAAACATCATAGGCCAATATTCTAGACCAACTCATGCTAACATGTACACATGACCAAGTTTCCTATACATGCGATAACCTTACGTATTAAAAATCATCGATACCTAAATTGCAAGATCGATAGTGTGATAGGTTCTCTGGTGGCTTCCAACCTGAGCTAATCTGGATACATTTCAAGCATAGAAAATAAAGAAGTAAGAATTAAGCTTAGTAAGTACATATGTAATAAGCAATTGATTAAATTGCTTTTAGCAACCCTCATTACATGATCTCAATTTGATATCACCATTAAAGTATGAAATTTCACTATTTACTTAGGTTCATCTCAAGCTGTTTACTCGTGTCACAGTCACTAAATTATTTTTATCTGGAGCTATGGAACTCCAAATTAAGATCCGCTAATTTTCTTTGAAACTAGACTTAGATATATACTTACCATAAAATTTTCAGAATTTTTTCTTCAACGAATTAGTATAGTTTATTCGTTTAATTCTCCCCTATTTTGCTGTCCGATAGTTCCAACCCCTCTTCACTAAAAATCCATTATCTCACTATAAGGAACTTGAATGATGTTTCCGTTTGTTTCATTTAAAAAAATACTCAATAAGAAATTCAATCATATAATTTTTTTCCCATGGTTATTCTTGTACAATTTTTAATGAATTTCCGAAGCCGGAACAGGGGATTATGTATTCATTCTGACCCTGTCTCACTAAAATTCAAATATCTCATGATATAAAATTCTTTTGCTTACTCTATTTCTTCTATATGAAAATAGACTCAATAATATTCCATTTCATATCTCATTCAGCCTCTAATTCAATTCACACCATTTATGGTTATTTTTCAAAATCACATAACTACTATTGTCCAATACTGTTTGACAGCTAATTCCACTCTTTCATGATTTCATTATCTTAACTTTTTTTTATGCATATATATCACCAATCAAATGTATCACATTTTCATACATCATGAGTGTAGACCTATATTCACAAGGTCATTGTAAAATCATCCTCATATGTGTAACTTATTCGTTTGCAACCTTACTGCATTCCGATCACATACCGAACACATCATTCACCATTCACATTCACTTACTCGATTTACACTTTACCAAGGTTCTTCCATATATTACAAACATTACTTACAAGCACATATACACATAATCCTGTATTTGTCATCTCTACATCACACGAAGATTTCACTTAATAAGTCTTCCCGGAAGTACACTTCGGAATGATAACAAATTTATGGTGGTTTAAGCACATAGCTCCACCCTTTTTAAATTCATGCAATATATTCGTGGTTACAGCACATAGCTCCACGATTTTAGATTCAATGAGTTATAGTCGTGGTAACAACACATAGCTCCACACTATTATATCAAAGTATTATGGTCGTAGTAACAGCACATATCTCTACGCCATTATCTCGATACATTATGGTCGTAGTATTAGCACATAGCTCTACGCCATTATCTCAATACATTATGGTCGTAGTATCAGCACATAGCTCTACGCCATTATCTCAATACATTATACGAGTGGTCACAACACATAACTCCACTCTTTTTATACAATTTCACTTGGCCATGACTCATTCATGGTCCTTTCCGTCAATACATCATTTAGTACCGAATGTAAGTGTTCACTTCACATTCGGAAATCTCAAACATCGAATTTTAGTTATACCACAATAATATGATCAAATTCTGAAATTATTCATCAATTGATCAAATAAACATTTATGATTTACATACGACTTACCTCGAATACAAGATGGCTAATTATTTTGACTTAGTCTATAACCTCGTTCTTTCCCGATCTAAGCTCGAATTTTATTTTTCTTGATCTAACATATCAAATAACACTTATTTAACATTCACATTATTCAAATTAGTTCAAAAATCACACTTTGAAAATTTTACATTTTTTCCCCTAAAGTTTGTCAAAATTACACTTTTGCCCCTAAGCTCGTAAAATAATTTTTATTCAATTACCTTGTATTTTAGGCCTAGCCAAACCACTTTCATAACTATAGCAGCTCACAATTCCCACTTAATCACACATTTACACACATTTTTACAACTTTTACAAACTAGTCCTTTTTAGTAATTTCTTCAAAAATCACCTAGTAAAAATCGTTTATTACACACTGAGCATTCATATTCTACCATTAGACATAAAAATACACAAATGTCACATATGGTTAAATTTTAAAATATGAACCCTAGCTCAAAATAATGGCAGAAATAAGTAGATTAGGTTACGAGAATCTCAAAAATGTAAAAATCATTAAAAACGGGGTTAGAACGGACTTATAATCGAGCTTGGAAGCTTGAAAAACCCTAGATATGTCTTCTATATGCAAGTTTCAGCCTTGAGATAGAAGGTGAGCAAAAATTGGCTTTTAATTTGATTTTTAATTCATTTAATCACTAAATGACTAAAATGCCCCTAACTTAAAAGTATCCTATTTCACCTATTTCATGTCCATTTTTGTCCACCAACTTAACCAATTATCTAATTACCATTTAAGGACCTCCAATTTAAAATTTCATAACAATCGGACACATCTAACATGTAGAACTCAACTTTTGCACTTTTTACAATTAGTCCTTTTAACTGAATTGAGTGCCCAAACGTCAAAATTTTTTAACTAAATTTTCACAAAATCATTTTGTGAAATTGTAGACTATAAAAATATAATAAAAAATTTATTTCCTCGTCAGATTTGTGGTCCCGAAACCACTATTCCAACTAGGCCCAAAATCGAGCTGATACAATTTTCCATTTAAAATAAATTCAATATTACAAACAAAATTATATTAATAGAGATTAAATACCCATGTTGGTCACTTGTCGTTTTTCATTTGTAGATTGAAATTGCCTGTAGTAGTTGGACGCAAGTGCCTTAGGCAATACCGATTGTATGTGCGATGCCATAGGCTTCCCTGTTGCTCAATTGCAACTAGTATTCCAGTGCCCGGATCCGATATGATGCAAATATTAGGTTGGGGGAAGACATGCCTCCTTAACCTAGAAAGAAAGAAATCCCAGTCATCAGCTGACTCCCTTGTTGTTATTGCAAACCCAATTGGAAGGATTCCCCTACTATCATCCTGTGCCACAGCTAGCAATAGTCGATGGGTATATCTACTATACATAAAGGTACCGTCAATTTGTACCAATGGCTTGCAATATAGAAAGCGTCTTGGCATTGCTTAAAGCTCCAGAACAGAAGTTTAAACACTTGGCATCCATGGAGCAATCGGTCGTTGTAGTACGCAGGATCCGTTTCAAGGTCTGTTATGCAACCTGGGATATATCTCTCCAGCACCTGACAGCACTACCACACTTTATTATATGAAGCGTCCCACCCACCATGCATCTTTTCCAGCACCTTCTGCTTAGCTATCCAAGCCTTACTGTAAGAGGGTGTGTACCTCAACTGGCTACGAATATTGGTAATTAAAACTGGCACTAAAGTTCTGAGATCCGCCTTCACTATCGGTAGTATTAAAGTAGCTAACATATTTCAATCTATCTTGGGATGATCTTCTGAAGCACTTGTTAACAAAGTACATTAAATAATGCAATATTACGTAATAACAATATTATTCAAAAACCCTAAACACTTAGTGATATTGTACCGCCAACACATGTATGTGGACCTTTGTACTTTTTTATCTCCCACAAGTCTGTTATTTTCCTTAACGAGGCCATGATTTTCTATGAGCATGTACCGTCTTGCACTGCACACTTGGCCTCAAACTTATCAAATTTGGATTTAACCACGTTGTAGTTAACCCCGTTCATGATGCTATGTTGTTTTAATAGACCAAGAAAACTATCTTTATTGGAAAACTCCTTACCAACTTCCAATTCACCCGAATCCAATGACGAACTTGTACGGTCATGCCTTCTGTGTGGTAGATTTGGAAACTCCAATGCATCATCTTGAGATAAATCGACATTATGCATATGGGCTGGAGGCGAGTACGCCCTGAATTGCGGATCTTCTTCTTCATCATCTAAACCCTCTTCAACATCTTCAGGTATGGTTGGAATAGGCTCCAATTCAGAAAATAATGCAACTTCTGCACCATCGGGGCCGAGCTCTCTAGGTGGATCCACATCAGACTCATCAACTGACCCACAATTATCTGCAACGTACGAGGTCCCCTCACTGGTGGACGTCGTAAGGAGTACATCATCCCTCCTTGTGGACGTTTCACAATGTTTCCAATCAGATGTGGATTGCCAACCACTAGAAGTTGATGTCATTGCCCAATACGTATTTCCAGCATCAAACATTGACCCACTGAGGTGCATGTCCTATCCACTAACGGAGTGTTGTGCAAGGGTTAGTATTCCATACTGCTACCAAACACGGGTGCTTCCGTATTTTGCCACCCACTAACGGAGTGTCGTGCAAGGGTCGTGTATTCCTCTCGACTAGCAGTAGATGTTGAAGCCGCAAATGCATCATTTGGCGATGAAAATTGTACATATAACTCAAGATAAGATGATCCATTAGTAAGATGAGTCTGCACCATTGCCTCCAAGCTACGAGCACCTTTGATGTCGAATGAGTCATATGTCACAGGATCAACTGAAGTACAAAATCGATACTTAATAGGCAAAACTTTCATTGGCGTCGTTCCAAAGATTTTACGCCTAATTTTTTACGAAGTTCTGTCAAATCTATGTTCTGGTTAAAAACCAGTCTCCTTGTGTTCTCCGATAAAAAAACAACACCGTTCTTGGTGTCACGGACCTCATCATCATAGTAAATAACAGCACCAATACGTTCACTCATCTTCAATTTCTATTCTACTTTAGCCTCAATTTCTGTTGTTGTAACTTATGCAGCCTGAGAATGAAATTTGGCTCATTTATAGTCTAAGGACAAATACGAACTACTAAAGAAAAATAGCATCCATGTGGGAGCTTTTTTCAATAATTTTGCTGACAGTGCATCCTGCTTGAAGTGTTTTCGACACTATTTGTTCAGAACGTCTTCTCAGAATTATTTTTTCAAAAACTACTGTAAAAAAAGAGCGTCCACGTGGGAGCTTTTCTCAATTATTTTGCTGACAGTGCATCATGTTTGAAACGTTTTCCACACTATTTGTTCAGAAACGTCCTCTCAAAATTATTCTTGCAAAAACTACTGTAGAAAAAAAAGTTTTTATATTGCTAATATTCTTTTCTCAAACCCTAAACACAAAATTATTTAAAAAAACTAATCCCTAATTTAATCAATTAACCCTACAACCTTAAACTCTAATTTAATTGATTTTTTAAATTAACAGTTAATTTAATGAATTAACCCTAAAACCTTAAACCCTAATTCAATTAATTTTTTCCTAAATCCTAAACCCTAAAATATTAACCTTAAAAAACCTAAAAACCTCTAAAACTACCAACCCTAAAAACCACAAGAAATTTTTAACCCTAAAAAACACGAGCAAAATGCTTCCCTGGGGGAGCATTTTGTCTACGTCAGTAAAGCGCGCCCTCAAGGAAGCGTTTTCTGCTGACATGGACGAAACGCTCCTCCAAGGAAGCGTTTTGCTGACACATACACTGAAAACGCGCTTACGTGAATGCGTTTTGGGAAAAATGGCCTTCTCCGATAAATAATCCGAAAACTAACCCATTTCCATAATTAAATTAAAAAAAGGGCCTTCTTGGGTATAATGACCAGAATATTTATATACTTTAATTTTAAATTTTGATTTGAAACGCTATTCACCCTTCGTAACTTCCCCTTCTTTTTTTCAAAATTATATATTATGCACGTGAATGTGCATAGATAAATTTAAACCTTTTAAATCTTAATAAATAATAATATTAAAAATAATTATTTACTTAAAAACTATTACTTTATTTTTTTAAATATAATTTATTTAAAAAAATATAATTTATTTTAAAAAAATATTTTTTAATTCACAAAATGCGATGAATTCTAGTTCATGTAAAACAAATGATATATTAATAATTAAATTTAAAATTATTCATATAATCATGTTATATGCTTTATAAGAGATCATTGAGACACGTTTTAGATAAAAATAAATAAAATATTAATGACTTTGTCCTATTGTTGTGTGCAATGTGACTGTTTTAATGTACAAAGACTTTCCATCTGTGTGCTTTGTGACAAATTTCCTTAGTGGAGATCGTCATGATAAAAAGCTGGAACCAAGTATTTAATTTTTGGAATTATGCATTTGGATGGCCAGACTGAAACAAACAAAAAGGCTATTATTATTTTCGTGGTTGGTTTGACCTTATATTCAATCATACAGACCTCAGTATTTCACCTCATTATCCATCCAATTAAGACCCACACAGTATTTGATTGATCATTTCCAGATCCCTGATCAAAGATTAATTGAAATGGAAGGGAGGAAATTTGGGGTAAATTTAGATAAAATCAGTCAACCAACCATGTTACCTGTAATCCAGCAAGTCCCAGCTAATGATGGTGCCAAGTCACATGGTCACAACTTCCACAACCTGGAGACTCCCCACTATCCTAGTCACTAAGCAGACCAAGTAAAACAAACCAAGATATTGAAATCCCATGGTATGCCTATGAACATGAATCAAACTCTTGAACACCCCCAACCCCAAAGCATAAGCTAACATCTTTCTTCATTTAACAATGAATATCTCCAAACAAATTCAACATTACCATAAACAAAGCAGAAGATGATGATACATTGAACAGTTAAAAAATGATCTCTACGGCAACTGTTAAGAATCCGGGCGCTTGAAAACGGTTTATTGTACATGAGCATGATGCCCACTGAACACATTTGGATGAAACTATATATTGCACAATGCACACTGGATGACTAAAATAACGCAATGGAATGGTACATGATGAGTAAAATGACTTACGGAGATTTGTGGGATTGCAAAGTAAAGTACATGCACTTATCTTTCATCGCTTCGGCTTCACTTCCATACTCCTTGAATTTATATTCATCCTGTTTAAAGCTAGGGGGAACTTTGCCCTCACTGTAGCATTGATTACATAGACTAAAATGAGACTTCACTTCCCTAAAGCGAGAACCAATAACTGGGTAACGGCAAACTGCACAAACCCAGCGCCCATGGCGGTTCCTATCTCCATTTTCTAACTTCAACAGAGTGGACATGATACCAAATCCCCAATCAGGATCATCGAACATGGTAAGAAATTCACTGAAAGATACCATTGAGGAATCTGTTTCTCCATGAACTTCCAGGATTTCACTAATTCCAAGAGAAGGAACATAAATAGCCCTCAACAATTTGATGTACTGTACAGCATCCACCTTTCTAATCTGAGAACTATCCTCATTTACTGGCTGCCATAAGAGTGCATCAAAGGCAATCCTTTTTCGTTCATTTGGAGGTCCATTACAAATGGGAGCAAGAACAGCATAAAACATGCCCAAGTCCACCCTGCCTGATCCTGTTTCATCCAAGACAGAGAGGATTCTCTCGTTTATAGCTTTGACAGCTCCTTGAAAGGTTTCAGGTTTTAGAAAACGAAGAAATCTGCGTAGAATTCCTTCCAAATTAGGCTTCCGAATGGATTTCTGAGGACCTCCACCACCAGAGTAGGAGACTGGTACATCAATTTCATTCATTTCCTTCTTCAAAAGATCTACATTGCAACGGCTCAATCTTGTAATTCTCTGGAAAGCCCTAATTTGAATAGCACTTCCTAAATCCTGCCTCAGTGTGGTCTTCTCACCCACAGTCTTGAATTTTGATGGCTCCACTATTAGAAAAGCCCCTTCTCCATTGGCACCACCATTACTCTTTACCTTCTTCTTCTGCAGCTGTTTCAAATGGTAAATGGCATCGTGTAATTCAACCCTGTTTGTCAGTTTCAAAGCCTCCTTCAAAGCTTTCTTAGCTTCTTCAGTTTCTCCAGCTCCCAACAAAGAAACAGCCTTATTGAGCTGTGCCCGCCAATGATTTGGCCACACCGCTAAAACCCTAGTGTACATCTCAGAAGCTCTCTGGAACCTACCCAAGTCCATATAAAGCCCACCTAGATTGTATAAAGCATCAACATGACCAGGTTTCAAGTCAATGGCTTTCTGGAACACCTCAATTGCCCTCTCATCTTCACCCAGAGCATGCAAAGCTGATCCCAAATCACAATGTGCATCAGCATAATCTGGTTTCATGAAAATAGCCTCTTCTAAAGCCTTTGCAGCTGCCCTGTACTCCCCAACCCCAAAAAGAGCACTACCCAAAAGTTTCAAAGCTCTAAAATGCGTGGGACAAAGGATGGCAGCCTCTCTATAATACTCACAAGCACTTAAAACCATACCTTCTCCTTCGAGAGCAATCCCAAGATTGACATAAATTTGAGGAAGCAAATAACCCCATTGATTCCCACCTGCCTCAGCTGCTTCCAAAGCCAACAAAAACTCTTCTTTAGCTTCTTTGTACTTCCCTAACACATACAAACAATTCCCAGCCCTAAAATGTGGCCTCACATCCATTGGCTGCAATTCGCAAGACCTTTTGAAACTAATCAAAGCTTCTTTAAACAACTGATGCTCATATAAAACCCTCCCAATCGCCATTTGTCCATCAAATGCTTCTTCTCTTGACCTTGCCCCATCGGCTCTACTCCTTAAAGCTCCCAATTCCTTGACAAAAATGCCATAATCAGGACCCGTTTCTTCCCAATATACCCTTTTTTCTGAAAGCTCTGCAGAGGGTCCTAGTTCCCTCGACCACCCCGCATCCGAATACGCATCAAAATTGTCGCTTTTAAATTTCCCAGTTTTTGCTTGTTTTGCTTGCAATCTCTTCAACAAGATCTCCAATTCGTCCACCAGCTTCCACGTGTCGTCGAAAACTATCTCGTGGTGCGGTGACCCGGCCCACGCCGTCGTCCGTTGCTTCCTCTGTGACTCCGTTACTCTCTCATCCGCAATCGACGAAGAAGATGCTTCGGAGACGATGGATGCGCCTTTGTTTTCATCGGGATAGAGCTCGAGACCCAGCGCATCGAAGTCACGGTCAACGTCACCGGCTCCATCGTCGTAAGTTCTCAACAAGCCGTCATAAGTTAACCCCTTTTCGCCGTCAATGAACTCCCCGTAGGTCCGGAAGACTTCGTCGAGAATAGCGTTGATTTGTTCGTCGCTGAATTTGACTCTGGGGTTAACGGCGACGACCAACGCTGCCATTTCATCTCTGTTAAGACCCCCATCACGGTTGTTATCGAATTGCTGAAAAATCCTCTTCACCTTCTCTGATCTACTCCCTCTTGTCGCCATTTCCTCCTACCCTTATTCGTTTTTTTCCCTCTCTTTTCTCCTAATCCTCGGAAAAACTGAAGAAGGAAATGCCAAACAAAGCCAATCAACCAAAGCTTAAGATTTGAGAAATGAGGGACCAAGAAAAGAAAAAGAAAAAAAAAGATGGGTTTCTTTTTTCTTTTTCTTTTTTTGCTTTATATAAAGGGAATGAAGAGAAGAGATTGATGATGATGATGATGATGATGATGAGCTCTTTCTTCTTTTCTAAATGTTCTTTTTTTTTTGGTTTCAAAATTGGTTTTTCCTGCTTCAGATGATGATGAGGGTGTGGGGGCAACAACAGAGGAAACCCCACAAAAAAGCAGAGTTTTGGTTTGAAAAATAGCTTGGCTATCGTGTAGGATCGTTCAATGGGGAGGAAATTTAAATATAAATGGTTAAGAGAGAGGGTAATGGTTGGTTGGAAGTTGAGTCTGTAAAACAAAAAGGGGCTTATTTTAAGGCGAAAAAGTGCACTAATTACAATCAACTGCCCTATCTTTTTTGTTATATCACTGGAATTGCAAACTTCGTTATATCATCATTCGTAGTTTGTTACTTCAATATCGTATAGAGTGTAAAGTCACATCATCAAGGAAAGATAAATCTCAACTAAACTCAGTCTTAACCCGATATTCTATTAACAAATTTGCTGGTTGAGTTGGGTATAATAACACATTTCTGTTTCAAATTTCAAATAAATTAATATCACAACTAAAAAGGAATGGTTTGTTTGTATTTTAGGAAGGGTAACGGTAAAATCAGGCATATCCGGTTTGAAAATATTTTCAAGGTTTTAAGTTGTTTTATTTTTTTTTTTTTAATTTAGGAATATAGGTTTTTTTAGAGTGTTTTTTTTTTTGCCATGTAGCATCCGCCTGATTTACTTAAAAATAAAATTATATATTAACTGTTACATCGTCAACAGTACCGTTGGGATCAAGGGCTATTGAGAAAAAACTCCAATAGCTAAAACCTCAATGGCTACAATTTTTTCCTATATATACTTTTTACACTTTTAATTTTTTTCATTCAATCGTATTCTCTCAACCGTCTCAACTATTTTCTTCTTTCGATTTTAACCATCTTAAATATTTTTAAAATGTCACCTCTAGTTCATTTATATCTCAAACATATTTTTGACATCCAATTACGAATAGTAAAAAAATATTATTATTTTTTTATTTTAATTAATATTATTAAGTTATTAATATTTTTTAAAATTTTTTTATGTTTATATAATTTAGACGAAGATCGGGCTACCGAAACAAATAAATACAATTAAAGTGTAAGAGCACCACGTGTTATTGAACAATAATTGGAAGAGACAAGCTTTTATATGTGTCTCATATGCTCGGCAGGGGCAAATTGGAGCCCACACTTATCAGTACTTTGGTGGAAAGAAGGAGACCCAACACACACATTTTATCTTTCGTGCAGTGAGTGTACGATTACACTCGAGGATGTAGCATTACAACTTGGTCTATTGGAGCACAATTTGCCACCAACGATTAGGCAATGTGCTAAATAAGTTTAGTGGTAACCAAATAGATATGAAATGGTTAGAAGATTTCTCACATCTCGACAACTCTTCTAGTGCGATTGAAAGAAAAAAATTCATTCAAGCATTCATATTGAGGTTGATCAGGGGTCTTTTGATGAGAAATAAATCTCAAAATCTGGTACATTTAGGGTGACTCATACAACTAATTGACCAAAAAGAAGCCAAACGACTCAATTGAGGATTAACTGTCTTGGCTACATTGTACAGAGAGATGTGTCGAGGATCTAAAGCATAGAAAATTAAAATTGGTGATTGTATACTCTTTCTTCAGTCACGAGCATAGTACCACTTACCATTTTTATGTCCTCGAGAAAACTTCCCTTATCAATTTCCACTCGTAATAAGGTAATATTCATTTAATAATATAATTATCAAATTTTTTGCATTATTATGTTTTTGGAATAACATATTATTTGAACAAGTGGAACAATGACGTGACTTATATGGGTATACCAAACGAGCTTAAAGATATTTGGTATTGTTAGATCAACAGTCAGAAGCCGAGGTTAGTTTTTGAGTTTTTCAATTACATAATAATTTCGTAAAGGATTTGAAATTTAATATTAGGAATGTAATAAAATTTATAATTTCGTATTGTAATTTGAATGAATGTCATACTTTGATCTAAGAATTCAAGAATGCATCTCAATTGAATTTTTTACAAATCGTAATATTTGGCACGCCTAATCGAGTGATGCGCCAGTTTGGGTTTGTGTAAAATATTCCGCCCTCACTTCAAGACCTCAATAAACTTCACAATATTAACTTATGAAGGAGAACCGATAAAGATTGGCCTAAATTCGATGCTAGATATATCTACTTATAAGAACATATGTATGAATTCATGCCTATGAATGAACCAATTTTCAAACAGATTTGGCAACGTATTTGGCTTACATGACACAGTTTAAACTTCATGGTAAGCCATATCTATTGCCGAAGGAGGAAAGGAGTAGACAAATTCATCATACAATACCAACACGACCCCACATAAAGTCGCGATCAAGAGTACATGCATCAAGTTCATCATCATCAGCTCCAGCCCCGACTTCTATACCGATGGGTGCACTTCCCAGTCAGTATGGTTCATATTTTTCTAGTACATTTACTAGCCTTATGTTTTTCACACAACAATCGAATTATGCACTTGTTTAAAAAATCTCGATTTGAAAACAATTTTCTTGCACAATGGAAAATAAAAATTTTGAAAATCAACCCGGTTTCTAATATTTATATCAATAAACCTTAACTAAATTCGTACATTTCTTTTCAGATTAACGAACATTCATTGTTCCCAACTTTCAACCAAACGGTCTTCTCCGTTATTCTCGTATAGCAAATTACTTCGAGTGTGGGCTCAAACCAATTGAATCGAAACACAGAACTAGAAAAAGTTCTCTCTTTTTTAGGTGAAAATAGAAATTCTCTCTTCTTAATAGAAATTGGTAGAATTTTTATTCTGGAAAAATATATATAATAGTTGAGAATAAATTCTCCCTTTTTTTTTTGGCAGAATAACAATCTCTCAAAGTTGTGTTAATAACTCTACCAGTGCCATCTATTTATAGGAAGAGAAGGTAGAACCCTTGTTAAGTTGTCATGGTTTATTTCAAATAGAAAAATAACATCCTACTTAGAATAGGACTAAGGTGGATGGCACACCCCAGTATTTGGGCCTCTTTCACATCGAGCCCAATTACGAGTACTTCTTAGGCTTTTTTGACCTAGTACCCTGTAATATGATCCAATTCGATTCAGGTTTTTTATTTCCCAAAATAAACTTTAATATTTATATATAAAATATTTTTCTCCCTATTTTACCCCCTAGCAAAATTTTGACAATTTTACCTTGGTAAAATTTTGACAATTTTTCCTTGGAAAATTTTTGACAATTTTTCCTTGGCAAATTTTGAGAAAATATGTTCAATATTTCACAACTCAACATATTCATTATAACCGGATGATTTATTTTCATTTTAGGCTTTAAAACAGTCTAAAGACATAAATTCATTCTTTCGATAAATTTTTAAGTAATTCATATAGGATTGCAAATAGATCATTTCCATTTTTGGAAACCTACATTCATTTCCAAATAATTCTATTTCTCCATTTCGGAGAAACCATAATCATTCTTGAATGTTTCTTATTTCTCTTTTCTTATTCATTTCAATCATTTTTATTCTAACACGCAATTCATTTCCGGTTTTAACGAGCTAGCGGAGAGACCAATTAGACATATGTAGTTGAGGGTCAAATTATTTATAAGTAAGTTCTGGCTTTTCACCTATTAATTATAAACTCATTTAGTCATAAAGTCATTACACTATAGTATCGTGATTGAGCTCTCCCAATGACATACTGTAACACCCCTAACCCGTATCCGTCGCCGGATTAGGGTTATGAGGCATTACCGAACAAATCATAGTATAAAATATACATTCCCCATTCATTATTTAATTCCACATGTTTATCAATCAAAGAAAATCATATTGTCCCATATGAGGCTCAACGAGGCCTTAAAACATGCTTAAAAGTCGTTCGGGACTAAACCGATAACATTTGAAAACTTTGGGAAACTTCAAAATTTTTCATGCATACAAAGGCCACACGCTCGTGTGAATAGGCCGTGTGCCTCACACGACCACCAGACACACCCATGTCCAGGCCGTGTGGAAATAGGGCATACACATTGACTTGGGTCACACGGCCGGCCACATGCCCATGTGCCAGCCTGTGTGCCACACACGGCCAATAGACACGACTATGTGTCTAAACCGTGTAACTCATTAACTTGCTTTAATTAAGCATCAGGGGTCACATGGTCGAGTCACACACCCGTGTGCTCAACCGTGTGGCACGAAAATAGGCTTGTTTTAAGCCAGTTTTCCCACCGAGTCACATGCATCCTAATGCATCCAAATGGTAACAAATATACAACCAAAAGTGACCTTTTCCAGCATAATTCATACCATATTGAATCAATGCATTTCACTTATCGAATCTCAACCATTTCTTAACCAAAATACATACCAAAACTAGCATGAATCATATATCATCTTTAACATTTTTCATATGTCTCAAATTCAAATTAAATAACCAACCACATCATTCAACCTATAACAAAACCAAAGCTTATCAATGCATCATCTCAAATTCATACCAATACATGCCGTTTCTTAAACCACATTGTTACCACATTTGCATTCCAAGCTCAACCACAAATACACGACATAAGCCAAATACACATTTTATACCAACCATGCCAAAACATAAGGCTACATTATAAACATTAACCAAAATCATTAATAAGCCATTTCAAATGACTATATACATTTCTAGCAATATAGATGCCATATAACCAAATCACAGAGTATATAAATACCGAAATCGTTAGCCAAATAGTGTAATGTGATCTCCTTCGACTTCCAACCCGTGCGACCCTCCAAAACACTATAAGCATAGGAAAAATAGCACAATGTAAGCTATAAAGCTTAGTAAGTTCGTATGGATCATAAACTCATATACTAAATAATCCTATTTAAAACAATTACGAACAATGTAATATAGCTTATATGATTTTAGTACAACTCATCAATTCTTCCAAAATTTTTTTATGTATAAGCAAATAAAGATATATTACATTCAATCCAATAGCTACCACATTTATATAGCCAAATGAACCATATGAAATCTCATAATTTCTCACTTACTCATTATATGAATTTCACATATATCACTTACTTGTCGATTTCTGTACAAGTACCTGAACTGATTTACTTCATCATTTATATATATATATATATATATATATATATATTCGTAACACCATCTTTTCTTGTTGACTCATCTAAACATCATCAGAAACACATTATTTCAATTCAATATCAATAAATCTTACTACTCAATTCTTGCTCATGAATCATTACTCACTTTCATATCATTTTCTTCAAACTCACACACATGTATCATCAACCGCATAGGTTTCGTACGTACCTGAACTTTTTCATATTTATCTATCACATTTTTCACTTCACTTTTTTTATCAATACGCTAAATCATTCGGTAGTCTTTAAATATTCAATGAACTCGCACACTTAGTGCCAAATGAATAGCCCAAACTATATAAAGATATCACACACTTAGTGCTAAATAAATAGTTGAGGCTATAAATATATCGCACACTTAGTGCCAAATGAATAGCCAAAGCTATAAATATATCACACACTTAGTGCCATCACTTTTAATCGAAATTGTCCTAGTCTTGCACACTTAGTGCCACATATCACTAAATCATCGTCGAGCTTATTTGTACTTCACATTCACATTTTAACTTATTTCATAAAATATAAACTTTGCTAAAATAATACGTATTACATACGAACTTACCTCCATCGCTAAAACGACGGAACGGATCGATTAGTCCGATACTTTATCATATCTCCGATCTAAACCCATATTTCATTTTTCTCTATCTAAATATAATCAAAATCAGCTTATTAAATTATCTCTCTATTCAATTTAATCCAAAATTTACTTTAAAAAACATTTACACTTTTGCCCCCATAATTTCACATTTTTGTAATTTAGTCCTTACCACTTAAAATCACAATTTCATGAAATTAAACACAAACCCAAGCTAGCTGAATTTTCCATATATTACTATCAGCCCATATTTTCAATTTATTTCACATTTTAACCACTAAATTTCCATATTTCACAATTTAGTCCAAAATTGATTTTTTTGCTCAAAATCACTTTACAAAACATGTAAAACTATCATCAAAATTTTATATTTCATCATCAAACATCAATTAACACACATTTCAATAATGGAAACTATCAAAATCTTTACCAATTTCGAAATCAGAGGTAGGGTAGCTAGATTACGAAGCAACGATCTCAAAAACGTAGAAATCATTAAAAACGGATCAAAATCCATACCTAGTTAGTCCAAAGAAGGTTGACAGAAACTTCAAACATCCATGGCTGCCATTCTTTTCCAAATTCGGTGAAAGAGGTGAATGAAAAATAAGGAATTTGGCTTTTTGTTTTATTAATATTAACTTTAATTACTTAATTACTTAATTAACCTTTAAAAATATTATTAATTACACCATATGCCACTCCACTATCATCCACTAACTTAGAAATGGGTATTTATCACATAAGGACCTTCACTTTAAAGTACCTTTGGCTTATAAAACACAACTTTTACTCTTTACGTGATTCAGTCCTCTTTCACAAATTGAGTACTCAAACAATAAAATTTCTTTACGAAAATTTCACACAACTCTAATATCATACTGCCGGCATCAAAATAATAATAAAATGAATGTTTCAATGTCTGATTTGTGGTCCCGAAACCACTATTTCGATCTGACCTAAAAACGGGCTGTTACAACTCTTCCCCATTAGGGATTTTCGTCCCTGAAAATCTTACCAGTGAATAGATTTGAAATTTTCTTTCTCATAGACCTATCAAATTCTCACATAACCTCAGATTTCTTGACTCTTTAATCTCACAAGCTAATATTTTTATCTGTTCTTTGCTATATGTTATATCAAGTTGAATTTCAACTTCTGGAAGAGATATTATAGACAAAAAGTCTTATCTGCATCGTCACATCAAAAATATAATAAACACATTATGAATCTTCTCAAATTCTGGTAGTAATTTAAGTTGAATAAGCCACTGGTTTTATTTTCTCAATAATCTCATACGGCTCAATGAATCACTGTAACGCCCTAAATTTTTGTACTTTCGGCTTTTATGAATTTGTAGCATGAAAAATTTCTGAATATGATTCTGTGTTAATTTGACACAAAAATCTGCTTACTTAAGTGGTTATATGCTTTGGGGTATGTTGGGGAGGTCCCAAGTTCAAGTCAAGACTTGGGCTAAATTTTAGTTTTTATTTGAATAAGGCCTTGTTTTTGGCTAAGAGGCTTATAAGAATTAATTTGTGAGGATATGTCAGAATAGGCCTATTGGTCTGGTGGTTAAGTAGAGAGGGATTATGCTTGAGGTTTTGTGTTCGAATCCCTGTGTGGGCACTATTCTTGCTGAAATATTCGGCTAAATGTTTGTGTTTTACTAAAAGTTTGAGTTGGGGAGTTGGGAAATCACCAAAAAACTGATCATATCTTTTTGTTTTAGAAAAACATTCGGTTTCCTCCCTCAAGAAATTCTCTCAGTCGTTTTCCTTCCTACTCCTCTGTGCTGCCATTTTTCCTCTTCCTTTTCCATTCTTACTGCTGAAATTTCAATCATCTCCTTACCCCTCTCTATTGCGGCTCATTTAATTATTTGTGCAAGTTAGTTTTTAACGCGTGAGGTAAGTCTCTGTTTTGCTATCTCGAACCCATTTATATTAAGTGTTTAAAATGGTGTTTTGGTTACTGCTAGGGGTTATTCAGAGGGCTGATCATTGCTCTGGAACGGATTAATCGTGTAGAGTTTACAGTCTTTCGTTGAAGGTAAGGCTCGGTTGTTTCGGGATTTATCGGTTCTTGATAGTTTGATTTAGAATACTGAAATTGGATTTTGGATTGTCGATTTCAGGTTTGGAAGGGCTTAGGAGTGTTTTGGCATTGAAACGAATAAGGTGTGTACTTTGATTGCACAGAAAACGAGTTTCGATGAAAGCCAAAAAGCTTGTTGTTGACGCCACACATTCATGTGATTGACGAACCAGGTCGTGCGCATGCAACACGGGCACGAAGGACACGGCCGTGTGAGGCCGGTGAGGTCGTGTACGAGACACGGGCTCAGTCAATTGGGATGTGTTGATCACACGGGCGGGTGGGTCCATACAGGTGAACCACACGGGTGTTTGAAATTTTGGGCCAGGCCGTGTGGATGGATAAATTAGGTCGTGTGGGCTACACGGACGTGTTGGCTACACGGGCGTGTGGGCCCACACGAGCAGGCCACATGGGCATGTGAGCCCATTTTTTTGATATGATTTGTAAGGTCGCACAGGTCCCTCAAGTCGACTGTAACCTGATTGTGGGGTCGGTAAGCGTTACTTAGACCCCTATCCTATGATTTGGTACTGAGATGTATGTGTTAGCATGTTATATCTAACATGTGTATTGATTCTATTCTGGACATGACTGTATGATCTATTATCTGCATTTTAGCATACCATGGTATTATGTTGCATTGCATTGGGGTGGGTTTCTTGTTGAAGAGAAGGAAGTATCTGAAAGGCTTCTAGCCTGTATCTAGCAGCTATGCTACATATATCTGTTGTGTGCCATTTCATGGTACCTTATGGTGTGTAGGGTTAGATGGGTTGATTTTATCCCCATATTTGGTGTGTAGAGTTGGGTGGGTCAATTTTATCCCCATATGGTGTGTAGGGTTAGATGGAGATGGTGTGCAGGGTTAGTGGGCATGTTTCTATTTCTGATCTGATATGCATACGATATCTATATGGGCTGAGGCCCGATTATATCTGATTCTATTCTGACTGAGCTAAGGCTCACACCATTTCTGTTAAGGGCTCAAGCCCTAACTATGACTGTTATATGTTATCTGATCGTATGCATGCTATACTGTGGGGATGTAGACACTGAGTTGTGAAAACTCACCCCTTTATTTGTTTATCTATTAGGTAATCCCTAGCAATAGATGGATTGGCGCAGCAGAGGGCTTGACGATGACCACTACTAGATATGTAACACCCCTGTCTCGTAACCATCGCTGGAATAGGTAAGAGGCATTACCGGACTTGTAACTCAGATCAAAATTAGTACAATTTTTAAACTTTACAAACACAATATAGTTCTATAATCATTAATCCAATCATGCTTTAAAGCTCATATAACCATACATACATTCATTTAGGATTAGATTGAAAACATGTGAAAGATAGGGAGAACATTTGAGAAAATTTTCAAGATAGGGACACACGGCCGTGTCCCTAGCCCGTGCTTACCAACATGGTCGTGCTCCACCAGACACGCCCAATTCACCTAGGCCGTGGCCAACACTGCCAAATCTCACACGGTTACTAGACATGCCTGTGTGTCCAGGTCGTGGCTAACACTGTCAATTACCACACGGCTACCGGACACGCTCGTGTCTAGGCCGTGTGTAAAATTACCTAAAAAATTTAAGGTGCAGGGGTTACACGGCTGAGTCACACGCCCATGTGCTCTACCCATGTGGCACAAGGTAGGCTTGGTTTAAGCCATTCTTGCCACCCAAAATGGGTCAATCCCTACAAGCAAAACATAGCCATATAACCACAACATTTCATGCATAATTGACAACCATTCAACACCATATAAACATATAATGAACCATTTCAAACACAATTTCCAAACATTATTCATCATCTAAACATGTACCAAGTGTACATCATTTTCTTAGCTAACCAATTCAAACATTGCCATATAGAACACATCAAATTGGACATTTAAAATGGATTAAACATTTACAAAGTAAGCCATATCTCATAGCTTGAATTAGTATCAAAAATACCATATTCATTAACAAGCTAACCATGAACATAAACTTAGTAACTAGCCTATACATGCCATGACCATTTCAACTATATAGATCCAAAAGTACCAAATAGCTAGATGGATAGTGTAATAGCGATCTCCGACTCGTCCGAATATCGAGCTAGTTTTCGAATCTATAAAACAGGGGATAAATAAATAGAGTAAGCTTCAAAAGCTTAGTAAGCCCGTATAATTATAGAAATTAAACCTTACCAAATCAATATGATAAGTACATTAACAATGCTAATTCAATTCATATACTCAAGTTGCCTATTTCACAAGCATACACTTGTTAGTCCATGTAATCTTATAAATCATTCATGTACAAAATGAAACATTCATACATCATAAGCGCAAGTCCATTTCTTTGTACATGTAATTCATATCATATAGTCCATGTAAGTTTCATATCTCATATAACATATAATACATATGTCTATCAAATTCTCATGTAACATGTATCAGAAATTGCCTGTTGAACCCTTAAGAACATAGAGGGATACTCGGGTGATACACACACAGTGTATATACGTATAACCTGTAATCTGTCAATACATCATGTATGCTCTTTTGAGCTTGAAACGGTAAGCCCGAAGGCTAAACATGTAATCCCGTAGGATGATTGGTAAGCCCGTAGGCTGAACGGTAAGTCCGAAGACTGAATATGTAATCTCAAAGGATGAACATATAGCTCATGAGATGTGGTGAGTCCACAACAAATGCAGGAGCTCGAACCACCCTGTAGCCCTAGTGACATGTCACTCGTATCCTATGACTTTCTACGGTTCAAACGGGACTCGGTACTCAGATTGTATTTGTAATCTTTAAACATTTCCATGTCATTTTATATATGTATAACCAATATGCAATTCAATCCAATAATATCATACATCCACTTGCCAATTAAGCAATAGTTATAAACATATTCAAATTCAATTCTAATTATACGAACTTACCTTGGTTTAGTCAAATTTCGAGTCTATTCGTCTACCTTTCTCTTTCCCCGATCAAGTTCCGGTATTCGATTGTCTTTATCTATATTAATGCAAATTTAGCTATTTAATCACTAACATATTCAACTTAATCCAAAAACATATATTTTGACATATTTACAATTTAGCCCCTATACTTCCAACTACTTTGCAATTTAGTCCTTTTAACACAAAATAGAAAATTACACAATAAGTCCCTCAATTCACCATAGCTGAATATCCCTATACCTTATACAAGCACACATCTTTCATAAAATCACATTTCTAATTACAAAATTTCTATTTCTTTTCAATTAAATCCTTAAAACTCATTTTTATCAAAAATTAATTTATTAAACTTGTATATTTCAAAACATCTATCAATAATTCACCAAAAAATATCAAAATAACCATGTATTCATCAATGGCATTTTTCAAAAAAACACAACTTCAAAAATAAGGGCATGGGCTTTGTAGATTATTAAGCAACGGTCTCAAAAACGTAAAAATCATTAAAAACTGATCGAAAACCATACCTCAATTGAGCAAAATGGGTGCCGAATGTATAAACACTTCAAGCCCTAAGATTTTCTCTCTATTTTCGTCGGAAGAACATAAAAATTAAGACATTTTTCATGTTTTGTTTTAATATAAAACATATAATAAACCAAATGACCATTTTACCCTTTACTAAAACCATTAAAATCATTAATAATATGGACATAGATGTCCACTACCATTTAAAATGGTAAAATAACCATTTAAGGACTCCCATTTCTAAAGCCATGATCAAATAAATCATTTATGAAATAGAACTCCTATTTATCACTTTATGCGATTTAATCTTTTTTACCGAATTAATCTATCAAACGATAAAATTTATATACGAAACTTTCACAGCATATATCTATCATGCTGCAAAACATATTAAAGCAATAAAAATAATATTTTGACTCAGTTAAGTGGTCCCGAAACCACTCGTTCCGATTAGGGTCTAAAATGGGCTGTTACAATATACATTTTGATTTCACAGTTTTATAATTTACATTCTGCTTTATTTATTATTGATTTATTTTTGGGAATTTTTATGTAATGTGTACTTCGGGACTGTTTTGTTTAACTTGGGATTTTAAACTGTTTTATGGTTTATAAACTGCAACACCAAAAAACATTGTTTTCCAAAATTAATTAAGAGCTTCTGCGTACAAGAGAAGGGTTTAAGCAAATAAGTTAGTTTGCGGTTTTAATATCTAAGTAAAGATAATAACTGGAATGATTTTTAACTTGTCGAGACATTTTCAAAAACACTCTCATGTGACATCGCCTGATTTAGCCATAACGTCTGGGCCGGATTTGGGGTGTACAATCACGAACTTAACTTCTCTTTATAGCTAATTGGAGAAATTCTATTCTTATAGCAATACTTTCACAAACACTCAATTCACTAACTGAAATTCAATGCTTCTACGTATCTAGTTTGCATATGTTTTCTGTTAATCTGAAATTTATTTCTAACTGTTACGAATTACTTTCTCTTCCATTTCTCTGATGAAATCAATCTTGTGAATCTTTTTCTCATAAAGCTCGATCTAGTAATGATGGAGTTTAGTAATTATAATCATACAATTCTTCATACAATATCATCTTAATACTCATCTGATAACTATTATTATACACAAACTCATCCAACAGTAAATGTCTTTTCTCAGTTGCTTTCAGATTCTAAAACACAATAACAAAACATATTTCAGATTCTAAATCATGACGACTGACACTCTGTGTAAACTAGCAATTTCATAGATTTATAACTCAGCTAAGCTATCAAGAGATAGAGTTGTACGTACTGAGATAAAATGTGCAAACTGCTTCAAATGATCTACAATAATTCATATAGCATCTTTCCTTTACAAAATCTATCAAAATTCTAATTCCTCTCCACTCGAATAATAACACAAATTGTAACAGTCCTGAAGGTACTTGATAATTAGTTTTAACCTGTTGATAAATAAAACATTTGGATGCAAAGTCAGAAGTATCACATTTCATACTCATTCACCAGTATAACCATCACAGATTATCATACATCTTAGTACTTCCCAAATGAACAGATAGTTACCACTGTGAGCTAGATGTCATAATTGTTGTATAATTTCAGGATTTCTCAGTACACGAACTTGTGTCGAAACAGTGAATAATTATCGGTTCCAATTTGAAATTCCGAATCAGAAGTCAATTTACTTTGAACCTTTTTAACTTACAATTCACTGACACATTTAAGAGCTTTACAAATTCATTGGAGAATAATGATTCAGCTTTTAGTTCAGCCAATATCGTACCATCATCAGATAAGATCAATCGCATATTCATCACCCGCAAAGCACACAAAGATTTTCTGCTCAGAGTATCCGTGACTATAATCGTTTTTCTATGATGATAAACAATCATTGACTCAAAATCTTTCGACAGTTCAAGCCATCTTTACTGTCCCAATTCCAGATTTCTCTGTAACATCAAATATTTTAAACTCTTGCAGCTGTCAAATAGGTTACATTACTCACCAAAAAATTAATGTCGTTAACTATTCAGCACAAATACAATGTCAACCATCTCTAATTCGTGTGTCAAATAACTCTTTTCATGCAACTTTAATTGTAAAGAAGCATAAGCTGTCACTATACAAGATTGTACTAGAACACACTTTAAACATTCAATGATGCATGCTTGAAAATCATAAATTCTTTACCTGACTCAGGTCGAACCAAAACTAATACTTCAGTTAACAATGTCTTTAACTGTTTACAACTTATTTAACATGTAGTAACCCAAATCAAACTTCGGAAGAATGAAAACTTCAACAATCAAAACAATTTTAATTTACAGTAACATCTCTCAGATAGAACTGTTCTGATAAATATAATCTTGCATTATGTCTTCCAGAATATGAATTCTTCATTCAAACTATCCATCTATTTACCCTAGAACATACACAATTTATTTCCAAACCTGAGAATAAACTCAAACACATATAACTCAGACATACAATTTATCACAGTTTCTTCAGGATACTAATCAATGATCTTTAAAACTGCATAATTCAAATGTAATATAACATCCCAGTTTCGATAATGCATTTTGAAACAAAAGAGAAATTGAATATGGCTTTAATAGTAACCAGTAGAGAAACACAACTTATCTAAACTTGATAACTGTACCACTGTACTCCCATGATCAAACCAAAAATTATAATCATAATAAGTATAATCATCTCTGTCAAAAGAACATCTTTTATAGATATCTCAAGTTTGATAAATTGAACAATAACTTATTTAGGAAGCCGAGATAGCAAAATCTCAAAATGTGGAACTATGCAAATTTTCTGAAAATCTCAACCCATATATAATGATAAGATCTTGATGATATCCCAAAAAATTTTCTAGAAGGAAAAAATCACTCATAAACACTAAAATCAACTGTGACAGAAGCAATTTAATTCCCACATATACTAAGCAGAGCAACAACCAGTAGGAACAGATTACCAACATCCCACAGATTCTATCGTTGACTTTTCTATCTACACAATGGAAAAATACCAGAGAAAGATCGATCAATACCGATCATAACTCAAACAAACCAACAATGCTTTCGTCTATTAGTATATTCAGCTAGCGTTCTCATACAATAACCGTTTCATTTGAAAATAAATAGCCACATATACCTCTGAGAATAATTGAACACATAACATACCTAGAAAAGATCATTGTAGATTATTCAACTATAATTGCTGCACTCAGCTATTGATACAATTCAAACATTATTCCACTGTCTAATTCTGTCATCACTAAGTTCACATTACCCCATCCACTATCATAAATTAACTCTAAAGAACTTTCAGTTAATACATTCTTTAGATATCTTACCTGAATATTTTGTTTTATAGAAGTCAACTTCTTCTTTAAAAATGACTTTCCATAATCTGAATGGTCTTCAAAAGGATCTAATCTTTCTTCTAGAACTGTCTTTACTGCTGACCCATTCTCTTATTTAACCACAATATTAATCCTTCAATCAAAAAACTCTATAATTCTATACTTGTGAGCTTATTCAATCTAAATCTTACGGATTTCATTGTAACACTTTACTTATGAGAGGAGGGTGAGGGTCGTAAAGCCTCAAATTTAATTCTCACATATGCATGCACATAACAAAACATTTATCAATAACAAATATTATGCACTCTCATTAATACCTTCATGAGTTTCAACTCATCATAAGCATATTTTTACTCAAATATTTGAGTACCACATTCTGCACCATTGGAATTAGCTCGGTTGGAAAGCATATCTGTCTAATTAAAAAAATTTTCATCAGAGTCGAGAGATATCACACTATCACAGGTTAATTATGGTATGTATAGCTAGATTCACATATGCTACGTTAGTCCTAGAATCGACTAAGCCGTAGCTCTGATACCAATTAAATGTAACACCCCTAACCTGTATCTATCATCAAATTAGGGTTATGAGGCATTACTGAACAAATCACAATATAAAACATACATTCCTCATTCATTATTCAATTCCACACGTTTATCAATCAAACACAACCATATTGTCCTTGTAACACCCCAAACCCGACCCAGACGTTACGGCCAAGTCTGGTGTGTCACATTAACCACGGATTAATCATGTTTCTTAGTTATTACGATTAGGGTGAATTTTTCAAAATCATTCTTAAAGGTTGAAAAGAAAATCGAGGTTTAGTTGTGAACGTCCTAACCACTACCAATTTTTAGATGTATTCTATTACCAAATCTTGATTGTCTTTTTGTTATCCATTTGATACATGTGTTTCATTTTGAAAACGTTGATTAATTTTGAGAAAAACCCGCGCAGCTTTAGACTACTCATTTAAATCAAATTATAAATAAGGAATTAAAAACCAAAATTAAAAATACATAAAGCGGCCTTATTAAAAACCCAAAACCATAATGAAAGATAATTTAAAATAAATATGAAAGTAAAAAGACTTAATTAAAACCATCAAGTGCAGTCCACATGGCCACTCTAAATTCCTCTAGATCCAAGCCCACTAGTCTAGGGCTCACCTGCATAGAGGAAAGGAAGGGGTGAGTTTGGAAACTCAGTGTGTAAAGAAAGCCCATCCAGAGCCCAAACCAGCTTAAACTTACCGGGCCTAAGCCCTATCTAGTTTCAGTAATAGCTGGGCTGAAGCCCTATTCAGATTCAGTTTACTGGGCCTTAGCCCTATTCAAATTCAGTAATAACTAGGCCTTAGCCCTATTCAGTAATCAGTGCAGCCCATAGCCTTAATACAGTAACAGAACAGAATAATGCTTGTATGCAAAGCCCAGCCCATGTCTAGCCCTACACACCAGATTGGGAATAACTCAACCCACCCAGCCCTATACACCACAGTTGCAGCATAGCTGCTTAATCAGATAACGTGGCTAAGCCACTAACAGTAAAACCGAGGCAAAACCCCTTTCAGTAAACGTGGCAATGCCACTTAGCACTTCCTCCATCAATAAACCCAAACCCATGCAACAGTTAAACATTTCATGGCATACAGTGAACAGATAAAGTATAGCATGCATTTTGGTTAAATTTAGCCCTAGGGGTATAATGGTCATTTTGCACCTAAGGGTAAAATAGTAATTTTCCACCCTTAAGGGGTATTTCAGTAATTTTACCAGTTATTAGGGTTTTATGCACATTTCAGTTACTATGAGTCCAATTTTCATCCTACCAGTTTATCTAGCCCATTTACCAAATTTAGAGCTATCGAGCCCTAAAACCCCTAATGGGCCCTACAGTGTCCTTTAACTATTTTGGCCCACTTAGCCCATCTTTCACAGCTGTTTTAACAGTTTTAACCTATAGAATGCCAGAACCCACTTTACAGCTCGGTTTTTCCCAAATGGGCCCGTAAGCCCATTGGGCCCAAATTCAGCCCTTCGAGGCCCAAATTTACCAAGGCGCACGAAATCGCGCATTCACCAACTTTACCGATTACGATTACAGATCTTACCGCTTACAACTGACCTACAAGCGCTCACACGCTCACAAGCCTACGAAATGCCAGAATTTCGGCATTTCAGCTTTTTGGCTTTTGCCGATTTAGTCTACTAGAGGGTGTTTGTTTACACACCTGATTTGCGACAGACGTATACACAATCTCCTATGCGATTATCCTACAGTCATTTCAATCCACATGTCACTACAGATCTAACTGAATAATCGACACCAAACCAGCATACCTATTCGGCCAACACCATCTAAGGCCCTTAGCCACTTACCTTTGTCGAAAATAGTGACTAGATCTAGATCTAATCGTTCCAATGATCCAAGCCTTTCCACACACCCCTCGATCGGTAGCCTTTAGTCCACACTAGCACAAAACAAACTGGTAAACAAAACCAATAAACCCTTTAGCCTTAGTCGACAGTGTATGCACATAGGGGTTTTAGGCTTTCTTAAATCCTGAAATAACAGTGAAAAAGGAAACCTGAGCACTTACCGAATATCTACTAGACAAGAATGCTTCTAATCCTTTTCTAACCCAGATTTGACGCAAATCTAGCCTCTAAACACGAGCAGAGAGCTAGCCTAAATGATTTGAAGATTTCAATTCCCGAATCAGTAAGAATATAGAGGTTTCAGCTTCTGGTATAATAAAGAAGAGAAAGGTAGAAATTGTATGAAAAGAGAAGATTTCGATAAGGGTTCTAGGAGTTGTGAGATTCGGCTGAGTGGATTGAAGAAAGAATGGTGTTTCGGCTTTTGGTGGTAATTGACTAAGGAGGAGATTCAAGTTTCGGGTTTCCAACTTTTAAGAGTAATTGGCTAACAAGGTTTAATAGGAGATGATTGGTGATGTAAAGAAGATGGAGAAAAGGCTGAGAAGAGAAAAGGAGAGGAAAAAGATGACAGGTTTGGCTTTGAAGAAAAGAGATGATGGTTTTGTCTTGCACAAGTCGGCACTAGGAGAATGTAGAGAACTTAGGTTTCGGTTTTTAGGTAAAAGAAGGAGGAAGAATTGAACCCTAAGGCACTATACATATTCAGCCAAAAATAAAATGTCTTACTTGAGAAAATCCCGAAGGCTAGCTACTAGGGAAAAATCGGCACTTACCACCCTTAATTGCTGAAAATAATGCCTCCCAAAAGTCCTAGCCGACTATGCACTCCCACATTTGCCAATCAGCCACACACTCTTCCTTTTCAAACTTCCTAAAATCTCTCCCCTTATCCCTCCTAATTCAATTCTATGAGCATCTCAAACTCTTCCCAACATAGTTCTACTTGCAATCCATCATATGACTAGCACATGCAACAAAAATAAAATACCATACTGCTTACCTTGTGACTTGAACCTTGGCCCTTACACACATCCACACGCCACTTTCTTAGGCTCTAAGCGGCACCACATTGCCACTTTACCAAGGGCTCACTATTACCTACTTTTTCTTAAAAGCCCACATAACCAAGCCCCCTTCTCTTTAAATCCAAAATTTGATAAATCTACTGGGTTTTAACTTGGGCTTGGGCCTTCTAAAGGCCCCCTAACACACTTAAAACATAAATTCCATAACCAAACAACAAAATTTCATGATTTCACCAAAATCACAAAAATCCCAAAAAATCCCAAAAATTAGGGCGTTACAGTCCCATACGAGGCTCAACGAGGCCTCAAAACATGCTCAAAAGTGGTTCGGGACTAAACCGATAACATTTGAAAACTTTGGGAAACTTTAAAATTTTCAAGCCTACAAAGGCCACATGCCCGTGTGAACAGGCCATGTGCCTCACACAGCCGCCAGACACGCCTATGTCCAGGCCCTGTGTATGGAAACAGGGCATACGTACTGACTTGGGTCACACGGCCAGCCACACGCCCATGTGCCAACCTGTGTGCCACACACGGCCAATAGACACTCGTGTGTCTAAATAGTGTAACTTACTGACTTGTTTTAATTAAGCATCAGGGGTTACGCAGTCAAGTCACACACCCGTGTGCTCAACCGTGTGGCATGAAAATAGGCTTATTTTAAGCCACTTTTCCCACTTGAGTCACATACATCCTAATGCATCCAAATGGTAACAAATATACAACCAAAAGTGACATTTTCCAGCATAATTCATACCATATTGAATCAATACATTTCACTTATTGAATCTCAACCATTTCTTAATCAAAACACATACCAAAACTAGCATGAATCATTTATCATCTTTAACATTTTTCATATGTCTCAAATTCAAATTAAATAACCAACCACATCATTCAACCTATAACCAAACCAAAGTTTATCAATGCATCATTTCAAATTCATACCAATACATGCCATTTCTTAAACCACATTGTTACCACATTTCCATTCCAGGCTAAACCACAAATACATAACATAAGCCAAATACACATTTTATACCAACCATGCCAAAACATAAGGCCACATTATAACTATCAACCAAAATCATTAATAAGCCATTTCAAATGACCATATACATTTCTAGCAACCATATCAAAAAGACCATAGCCTATAGATGCCATATAACCAAGTCACAAAGTATAGAAATACCGAAATCATTAGCCAGATAGTGTAATGCGATCTCCGTCAACTTCCAACTCGAGCAAGCCTCCAAAACACTATAAACATAGGAAAAATAACACAACATAAGCTATAAAGCTTAGTAAGTTTGTATGGATCATAAACTCATATACTAAATAATCCTATCTAAAACAATTACAAATAATGTAATATAGCTCATATGATTTTAATACAACTCATCAATTCTTTCAAAATTTTATATGTATAAACAAATAGAGATATATTACATTCAATCAAATAGCTACCACATTTGTATAGCCAAATGAACCATATGAAATCTCATAATTTCTCACTTACTCATTATATGAATTTCACATATATCACTTACTTATCGATTTCTGTACAAGTACTTGAACTGATTTACATCATCATTTATATATATATATATATACTCATAACATCATCTTTTCATATTGACTCAACTAAACATCATCGGAAACATATTATTTCAAATCAATATCAATAAATCTTACTACTCAATTCTTGCCCATAAATCATTATTCATTTTCATATCATTTTCTTTAAACTCACATGCAAGTATCATCAACCACATAGGTTTCGTACGTACCTATACTATCACATTTTTCACTTCATCTTTTTTATCAATATGCTAAATCATTCGGTAGTCTTTAAATATTCAATGAACTCGCACACTTAGTGCCAAATGAATAGCCGAATCTATATAAAGATATCATACACTTAGTGCCAAATAAATAGCCAAAGCTATAAATATATCGCACACTTAGTGCCAAATGAATAGCCAAAGTTATAAATATATTGCACACTTAGTGCCATCACTTTTAATCAAAATTGTCCCAGTCTTGCACATTTAGTGCCACATATCACTGAATCATTGTCGATCTTATTTGTACTTCACATTCACATTTTAACCCATTTCATAAAATATAAACTTTGCTAAAATAATACGTATTACATATGAACTTACCTCGATCGCTAAAACGACGGAACGGATCGATTAGTTCGATACTTTATCATTTCTCCGATCTAAACTCGTATTTCATTTTTCTCGATCTAAATATAATCAAAATCAACTTATTAAATTATCTTTCTATTCAATTTAATCCAAAATTTACTTTAAAACACATTTACACTTTTGCCCCCATAATTTCACTTTTTACAATTTAGTCCTTACCACATAAAATCACAATTTCATGAAATCAAACACAAACCCAAGCTAGCCAAATTTTCCATATATTACTATCAGCCTATATTTTCAATTTATTTCACATTTTAACCACTAAATTTCCATATTTCACAATTTAGTCCAAAATTAATTTTTTTGCTCAAAATCACATTACAAAACATGTAAAACTATCATCAGAATTTCATATTTCATCATCAAACATCAATTAACACATGTTTCAACAATGGAAACTATCAAAATCTTTACCAATTTCGAAATCAGAGGTAGGGTAGCTAGATTACGAAGCAACGATCCCAAAAACGTAGAAATCATTAAAAACGGATCAAAATCCATACCTAATTAGACCAAATAAGGTTGACAGAAACTTCAAACATCTATGGCTGCCATTCTTTTCCAAATTCAGTGAAAGAGGTGAATGAAAAATAAGGAATTTGGCTTTTTTTTTATTAATATTAACTTTAATTACCTAATTACTTAATTAACCTTTAAAAACATTATTAATTACACCATATGCCACTCCACTATCATCCACTAACTCATAAATGGGTTATTTATCACATAAGGACATTCACTTTAAAGTTCTATAGCTATTAAACACCTTTAGCTTATAGAACACACCTTTTACGCTTTATGCGATTCTTTTTCACAAATTGATTACTCAAACAATAAAATTTCTTTACGAAAATTTCACACAACTCTAATATCATACTATAGACATCAAAATAATAATAAAATAAACTTTTCAATGTCAGATTTGTGGTCCTAAAACTACTGTTTTGATCTGACCCAAAATTGGGCTGTTACACATACCATTATAAAAGCAACTACTCAGTGCCCGTCCAATGACCTTGTCATAAGTGTGTTACCCTCATAGGATATCATTGATCTCTTTGAGATTATATCTGTTCTCCCAATATGATCCTATTTTATCTCATGGTAACCATTATATCTTCCTTCATGAAAAGTCAATCATTATCAAATAGTGATCAAGTCATCCATTACAAAGACCGATGGTTAGTGGCCACATTTACTTTTCATCAACCATGTAATACCAATGATAGGATATCATTTACCCATGTTTTAGGCCATGAATTCCACTATTGTGAATGATGCTACATACTACAAAAGTCATACACCTAACGCACCAACTTTCGGTTCCTTATCTATTTGCACTCAGGCTTTTACTTATATCAAAGTGTACGAGTCATGCATACATAGTCCGCCATCCACTCAGGATTTAGGTATGCCATACTATGTACATCACAAGTGAATAAATCCATAAACGGATTCAGGATCTATTCTTCTTGGGTCTTGTCTGATGTACTGTCAGTCCAATCAGTCACATCTCTATCTTTTGGGAGTCATCTGCTCAGATGCCCAAGACAAGACATCTCCCAAATAGGATTGATAGATGAAATATTAGTCTTTTAATCGATTTTCTTATTTTCGATTAGACTAAGGACATGTTTAGGTTTTTCTACTAATACAAGCTATCTTTTCATATTACGATTTGACCACATAATACCGCTTAGTATTAGTTAAATATTAGATAACTAGTGGGAAATATTTGTTTCTGTTTTACTTTGCATGAAAAAACTATGTAAGGAAAATATAAAAAGTATTAATGTAATTTATGAATGGTTTTATTAACCAATCTATTCAAAAAATTACAAGTGTACTTAGACGAAAATACTACACTTAGGGCACCGGATCCAACAATCTTCCACTTTCCCTAGTGAAGTAGATAAGTCAGATTTCATATTCTTATGCCCTCCGTATGTTTCCCAAAAAGCTCTTTAGCTATAAGAGTCTTGGCTAAACAAATCCCTAGGGTTTGTCCTTAGATGCGATTTTTTACTACATCCACTATTCCATCAAACATTCTTGTCTCCCTTAATGTATTTTTTCCTTATGTGGTTTCTTTTAGGTTTAGCTATATTCGCACTGTTATAATGTCATAGCTTTTCCATACCTCATATTTGGCCCTTCATAATGAAGTTAACAATGTAACTTTACTTGACACTTATTCACACTATGGACTCATCATTTAGGATAAATCATAACTCAATGTCAATTTCCTCGAATCCTGACATGTTTGGAATTCAAAATCAGTATATTTGATAGGAGTAAGATCTCCTTCGGAATATACGAGCATATAATCCCTCATTCTTCGTAAATACTTGAGTATATGCTTAACTTCTTGCCAGTATCTTGGTTTTAGATTCGCCTGATACCGACGTACCAACCCCACTACAAAACAAATATCTGATTGTGTGCATAACATAATATACATGAGACTTCCTACTGTTAAAGCATAAGGAATTTGACTCATGTTCTCTCTTTCTTCAATTGTCTTAGGATAATCCTGAAAAGAGGATGAAATACCGATATGAAGGGTTGATTTCCCTTCTTCGAATCATTCATTGCATAATACTTCAATATCTTATCTATGTATGAAGCCTGAGAAAATGCTATCACTTTATTCTTTCGATCCCTCATTCAAATACCTAGAGCAAAATTAGCATCTCCTAGTCCTTCATGCTGAACTATTGCGTTAACTACAGTTTAACCTATGACAATGTCCTTACATCATTCCAAATGAGTAAAATATCATCGATATCTAAAATAAGAAAGACCATCTTTCCATCCTTTAAACATTTATAAACACAAGGCTCGTCTACGTTTTGCTCAAATCCAAAAGTCTTGATCGCTTGATCAAATCTTTGATTCCATGAGCAGGACGCTTGTTCAAGTCCATATATAGATCTAAACAGTTTGCCAACTTTATGCTCAATTCCTTTAGCTATATATCTGGTGGGTTGCATATATAGATGCTCTCTTCAAGATAGTTGTTCAAAAACACTATCTTGACATCCATTTTCTAGATCTTGTAATTGAGAGTTGCCATAATGGATAGTAATATGTGAATTGACTTGAGCATGGCAACCGGAGAGAAGGTTTATTTGTAATCGATGCCTTCTTTCTAAGTATAACCTTTTGCTACAAATCTGACCTTTTAAGTTTCCACTTTTCTATCCGTATTTATTTTTCTCTTGTAGATCCACTTACACCCTATGGGTTTTATCCCTTCTGATAAGTCTACAAGTTCCTATACTGAGTTAGTATACATAAAGTCCATCTTAGCTTTCATAGTTATTTTTTAGAGCTTGGAATCAACACTCTACATTGCTTCGTCATATGTGAGTGGGTCATCATTTTCATGTTCGGTAGACTTAGTGTTAAAAACACTTCTGTTAGATTGGAAAAACTCAGGCATCTTAGATCCCTTCCACTATGACGAAGCTCCCCATGTTGCTGATCATTTATAGGTTTACTATTAGCAGTTGGTTATAGAACCATTTCTATAGGGGTTTGCATAATTCTCGAAAGCTCATTGAGTACCTCTACTCCGAGGTTTGAAGTCATTCATGTAACTTTCTTCAAGGAAGGTAACATGAGTTGAGATCATAATAGTTTACTCTTTTGGGTTATAAAACAAACCACCCTTTGTTCTCTTTAGATATCAAACAAACATGCACAATTCTGTTCGTGAGTTCAACTTCATCGCATTTTTCCCAATATGTGGGTCAATCATCCCCAAATCCTAAAATGATTAAGATTCAACTTCTTGTCATGCTACAATTCGTATGGGTTTTCAATGCTCCCTTATTTGGCACATCATTCAGAATATAGTAAGCCATCTGTATAACATATCTCCAAAAATATATTAGTAGCTAACAATGTTCGATTTCTTTTCTCTGTCACGCCATTCTGTTGTAGAGTGCCCAACACAATAAACTGGAATAGAATATCATTCTCCTTGAGGTACCCTAAGAACTCATCAGATAAATATTCCCTACTTCGACCAGACCAAAGTGTTTTTATAGGCACTTCCACAAAAAACTCTTTGAATTTATCAAAGGTTTCACTCTTGTAGTGTATTAGGTATACATTCCCATATTTGGAATAGTCATCAATAAAGGTTACATCACTTATTGCACTAATGCTCATAGGGCCAATTATGTTAGTGTGCACAAGTTCCAGGGGTTTTTCGGCCCTCGTTTCGTTTGCATTAAAAGATCACTTAGTCATCTTACTTTTTAAGCAATATTCACATTAAGGAATATCAACTTCTTTACGCGAACTTAAGATGTCATCTTTCACAAGTTTAATGATTATTTCTTAATTAATATGAGCAAATCTCAAATGCCAAAGTTACTCATTAGAGTGAGAAGTTTTAAGCCTTTTATTCGATATTTTACATCTATCCATTACAGATAAGATTGCGATTTCTAAATATTGCAACTCCATTATTAAAAATTATGGTTAAATTGTCTTTATATAAAAATGTAACAGAAATTAAGTTTCTTTTGAAACTTGGTACATAGAAAACATCTTCTAAAATAGTCTTTCTAAAATTATCAAAATAGATATGTAAATCTCCTATTACTTTAGTTGCCACACTTGTCCTATTTCTGGTCTGTAATGATAAGCTCTTATCTCTAAGATCTTTCGTTTCCCCGAACCTCTGCAAAGAAACACAAACATGATTGGTGGCTCTCGAATCAATGGCCCAGTGGTCTATTGAGTCTTCCACTAAACAAGCTTCTATCATCAAGAGTTCCATACATTTGCCTTCGGTAGCTAGGTATTCTTTTCACTCTTTACAGTTTTCCCTAGAATTAAATTAGGTGGTTGTGAGAGTTGTTCAACTAAAGAATTTCATTAAAGAATTTTCTTAAAACTTTAATTTGAAAAATCTCAGTGATTTTTAGAAAAATTAATTTTTATCAAGTAAAATTAAATTAATCAAATTAACTAAAATAAATATGATATGTTTGGAAATTAATTTTCACGTCAAATAATTGGTTTAGTGAGTAATTGAACTTGAAAATTGGATCCAAATTTGAAAATTGAACTCGAGAACCAAAACGCAATACTGAAACCCAAAAATTAATTGAACCAGGCCCTGTGTATGAATCTGGTTTGACGTTCCAACTAGCGGTTGGACCGGACTGATTAGGCCATCACTGACCTGAACCGAACCGACCAGGCCTATTTGAGCAAAACAATGACGTTTCGAGGTGTCGGGGGAGTCGTGTCGGAGATGGCACCATCGAGCATCGCAGCTGAGACGATAGAGATCCGACGATCGATGGATGATTGGTAGCAATAGTTTTTCAGTGGTAGAGTAGTGGAAAAACGAGACTCCTAGTAGAACTCTATCGAATAACTTGATTTCAAAGTAACTTTTCCAAAACAATATTCTTTTAAATAATTTAATTTAATATTTATCTAGATATTAATATGAGATATTAAATTTAATTTAATATTTAGATAGATCATATTTTATTAATTTAATATTAATATGTGAAATTAAATTAAATTTAATATTTAGATAAATAGTATTTTATTAATTTAATATTAATATAAGATATTAAATTAATTTAATATTTATCTAGATAATATTTTATTAATTTAATATTAATGTGATTAATTCTAATCCTAATTGAACTCTCTCTATATAAAGAGAGTATGAGTCATTATTCTCATACACTTGAATTGAAGAAAAGTTGTAGAGAGAAAATTCTCTATATAAATTATTCCAGAAAGTTTCTAGAGATATTCCTGCTATTTACAACTAAACTTAGAAGTTTAGAGAAATTATGAAATTGTCCTATCGGTATTTTTATGAAAAATTTTCTGATTCAAAGCGAGCCTACACTCGGTAGACGTGAGCTTGAGATAGTGGGAAAGACTACTCGGTCGAAGCATTCATCCTAGACGAATCATAAAGTTATGATTTTGATTAAGTGTTTATTACTTTAGATAACACAAGCAAGTTCTTGTTTTCGAAAAAAAAGTTTTAAAATTCTCATTTTCCCTTAAACATTTTCCACTGCGTTTTCCAAATTCGATCTTCTAGCATCAACCAAAAGTGTTTTCTTAATCCGCTACTAGACTTACTTTGCTTTGCTTTTGCTAATATATCAAAAAAGTAATAATAAAACAGTTAGAAGAATATAACTTTTAGATTTTGTTTCAACAAAATTCATATAATTTTATAAGAAATTACCTAAAATTAAAAAAAAAAGTATACTATTATAAATTTTTTTATATATTATAAGAATTAATTGCAAGAAATTTTAAATTATCGCTCAAGTTTTGAATTTGTTTCTAATTTTAAAATGCTATAATTAAGTTTTGGTTTAAGGATGTAAAAAGTTCTCAAATTAGCCAAGAGTGCTTTGCTTAGTATCCTAGTGAAAATAGAAACTGTTGTAGCTTGGGATGGAGAAAAGCGGTGGCAACGACAAGATTAGAGGAGACGAGATCTCCCTTTTGGCAGAAGAACTCATTCAATTATCGGTTAAAAGTTCGATAATGGAACCAAACGAGAAGCCAACTCTATTCTGTACAATATGGACAGAAAAATCTTATAATTCGGATAGTTTTAGGGTACAGATGAAGAGTATATGAAAAACAATGAAAAAATTTGAGATTCAATTGGCAGGGCAAATTCTCTTCCTAATCGTGATTGAAATTGAAGAAGATTTAGAGATAGTTATGGAGGGGCGGCCATGGCTGTTTAGAAAAAAATTAGTTCTTTTTGATCGATTGACTAAACTGATAGAAAGAAGTCAAATCCGGCTTAATTCATCCCCGTTTTGGAATAAAATAGGACCGTGTTTACTAGAAGTTGATAAAAAAGATCTACTACATGCCATTGGGGTTACTTTTGGAGGTGTACTTAGATATGATATTAATAGAGACGTTTTTCGTCTTAGAATCAAATTGAATGTGCAGAAACCTCTTCGTAGGGGTATTTTTGTCTCAATAGACTATCAATAGAAATATTGGATCTCCTTTAAATATGAGAAACTGTCGACATTCTGTTTTGGATGTGAAAGGATGGGGCATGGTCTTAATGAATTTAATGAAGTAACACCTGCAGAAAAAAAAACAAAATTAGAGATGATCCACCATATTCTCTAGCATTAAAAGCAGAATTAAACTTCATTGGGAAGGAGAGTTTAGAGTTAAGTGCCGTCTCAAAGAAGATGATGCCTCAATGCTTGTACATAGGTGACACTGAGAAGCTACCTGAGATGAATTCACAAAAAGAGGACAGAAGTGCCATGATTTGGAGATCACAAGATAATTTACAATCAATAGAAATAGAGATGGCAATGAAGATGCAGGAGGAAGGATCGGTAGTGAAGGAAAATGAAACATTGAATGAAAGAAACAGTATAGTGGAAGGAACGCCTAAGCCAGTCAAGAAGACAAACTGGAAAAGAATTGGTCCAGCGATCTCGATGAGCCAAAATAGTGAAGAAAGCATAAAAAGGAAGAGGAAATCTGCAGAATTAGAAATTGAAGAATGCTAGATAGAAAAGGCTCGTGAAGATGGATCAAAAAGAATGAAACACCATGGAAAAGATTCACACATTGAAAATATATGGATTTTGTCGGTTGAAAATTCGAGACAAATTTACGTTCCCAACCAAAATGAATTGACAGCTACTAAAAGACAAGCCGATTGGGCGCAATGAAAACTATATGCTAGAATGTCCGTGGATTGGGGAGTCCACGGGCAGTGCGGAGGCTTTGGTATTTGCTGATGCAACACAACCCTCAAATGGTCTTCGTTATGGAGACCAAAATAGATGAAAAGCGTATGGAAAAGGTCAGGAGAAGATGTGGTTTTGTGCATGGGATTGATATAGGAGTAGAAATTTCTTGTAACGCCCTAAATTTTAGGGTTTTTGAATTTTTTTTCATGAATTGAAATTTGCATGTTTTGGGTGTATTAAACTAATTTTTTGGGAGTGTTTGAGAGGTCTTTAGAAGGCCTGGGTTAAAGCTAAACCTTGGGTAAAATTTTAATTTTTGGGCTTAAAGGGGCATGGATGGCAGTTCATAGGACTTAAGTAAATTATTGGGGAGTTCATGACACAAGAAGCCTTGTGTTAGAGTGGCAAAAAGGCGTCACATGTGGGGCTTAGAGGTGGCATCACATGCTTGGCAAGGAGGTCCAGGGTTCAAGTCACACTGTGTGTAAAAGGTTGATATTTTGCTACATGGACTAGGTAAAAGGTGGATCTAAGTTCAAACACTAGAGTTGGTTGTTGGCTTGGTAAGGGATAAGGATTGGAATTAGTCAAGCTTGGTTTGAATTTGAAGTAGGAGGTTGGAGGAGATTAGGGAGAGAAATTTGTGGAGAAGATTGTGGAGATTTTCAAGAAGTTGGGTTGAGGGATAGAGTTGGCCAAATGTAGGGTATCTTTAGGTTGTAGAACCGGCTAGGGTTGGTCATTTGCATTTTGGTAATTTTTGAGAATGGTAGGTGTCGAATTCCTTTTAATTGTTTTTGAGTTTTTACTTTTACCGTTTCGACAATTTGGTGTGAGGTTTGTACCAATTTCTTATAGGGGCAATTCAAGTTCTTCGTTTGGTGTGTGCTTATTATGCCGAATTGCCTAAAAAAGTCTCTTTTCTTCTTCTCATTCACTTCTCTGTTGACTTAGCGTTTGTGCATAACTTCCTTTCTCCATCTTTTCTTGTTTGGATCGAACGTGATTGAATCTTTCTTTTTTTTTTCTTTTCTTTTGCCATTAAACCCTTTTTCTCTCAATTCTTTTTCACCTTCTCTTGAAGCCGATTACTTCCTCTCTTCTCACTTTCGAGTAGCCATCTTCTTGTTTTCCTCACAAGTTTCACAAAGCCGAATCTACCTACTCTCTACCCATCACTCTCTTGGCCGATTCCTACAAAAGTTGAAGCTCATATTTCCACTACCATTCGTATACTTATAAGCCAATTATGCTTTTTGTTCAATTGCTCACTCCATTGGTTCTGCTTGCATAACCGAATACTTGATTCCCTCTTTTCCATTATGCTTCGACTGAACCTGCAAGAGCACTGGGCTTGAGTTAGTGAACAACTACTTTTTAGTTCTATTAAATCAGTCAAACAGATTCTTGTGTAAGTACTCCTTGTTTTAGATTTCGGCTTTTGATATTAGAACTTTTCTTTTGATAAAGAACTAAGGGTTCGGTATGGGGGTTATACTCCTTTAACCTTTTTTCTTCAGTTGGAATTATCAATGATCGTAGGTGCCTAGATCTATCGACATTTGATCAAATACTGGGGGTTCGCAGTAATTGTAAGAGATAGTAGACAAGCGTAATAGTGGTAGGTAAGCATGGAACTAGCCTTGAGTATGGTTCTTTTAATTTGCTAATCAGGGTATTAATTGGTATTGTTGTGACAATAGGGTGAGCGCGCGTCGACAGCAAAATCGCAAAACAGGTGTGTAATTGCAACCACCAGTAACGTAGATCGGCAAATGCTGAAAAGTTGGAATTTCAAAATGCCGACATTACGAGGTCTTACGAATGTACGAACGCTTGTGGGCCGATCCGAACCCACAAATTGTGGGCATTAGACTGTGAAGGCCATTATGCACATTTTCATGCACTTAGGCCATTATGGGCCTTGACGGGCCAAAATGGGCTCAATGGGCCTATAGGCCCATGGGTAAAATATTCATTAAGTGATGATAGATGTTAAGATTTGTGAAACCGTGCGTAAAATTAGACTAAATGGGCCACACGAGTGTGTGGGGCCACCTGAGCCCATTAGTGGTTTTGGGCCAGTAAACCTTGTTTGACCACTTAGACTTTCTAAGTCGCTCGGAGCAATGTTAGACCTGTTAAGAGGTCGTAATAGGTGCCGAGACACCGAAACTTAGTAAAATGACCAAAATACCCCTGAAGGGTAAAATTACCATTTTACCCTTAATTGCCCAAAAGACTGCTATACCCTTAAAAAAATAGGTTGTTCGATATATGTATGATTGTATCTGTATCTATTAATCTGTATGCGTGTTATATGTAATTCTGTTAGTCTACATAGGGTTGGGTTTGATATCAGAGGAAGTTCTATATAGTGGCACTGCCACATATTCTATATAGTGGCTTAGCCATGTGTTCTGTATCTAGTGGCTCTGCCACGATATCTGTTATTAGCAGCTTGGCTGCGAATTGGTGTGTGGGCTGGGTGGGTTGAGTTATTCCCCACATGGTGTGATGGACTGGTATGGGTGGTGTGATGGATGGACTGGGTTGGGTTTATCATACTGTTCTGTTTTGCTTCTATAATGGGCTTAGGCCCACTCTAGTTCTGAATAGGGCTAACGCCCAAATTGATCTCCCTTTGAATAGGGCTTCAGCCCGTTTGTTTTGCATGTCTGTTTTTTGTTATTGGTTGGGGTAAGTTACACACTGAGCTTTTGCAAACTCACCTTTTCATTTTAAATCTGTAGGTAACCCCCAACCATAGAAGATTTAGAGCTGCGAGGGACTCGGAGTGGCCACATGCTGTCTGTTTTGGTTTTGTTTAGTTTAATTAATTATTATTTTGGGTTTTTGTTATGTAATAAGGCCACTATGAATTTTTATTTGGTTTAATTTTCTGTATTTTGGTTGATTTAGAAAAACAACTAGTAAAGTATAAATTGGGTTTTCAAAACTAATAACAAAACGTTTTTGAGTAAAACTGCGCGTAATGTTTTCAAAAAGGTCAAAGAGCTTTTATAACCCCAAGTAACTGAACTTAACAAATAAAACAATCACTTCTTCCAAAACGTTTTCAAAATTATAAAAACGGTTTTAATATGAAATCGTTCAACGTTCGAAACCTAAACGGTGTTTTTAAACAAAGGAAAACTTTTTATCGAATATTTTAAATTTCCACGTAACTTTCATGTGACACACCAGATCTGGCCATAACGTCCGGGCCGGGTTTGGGGTGTTACAGTTCTTGAGGTGGGATTTGCTTGGCATGGAAAGAGGAAATTACGGTTAGTTTAAGAAGTTTCTCAAAAAGCCATGATAAAGGAGGACATTATCAATGAAGAATGGAGATTTACGAGGTTTTATGGTTCACCTTATGTAAGCAACAAGAGTGCCTCGTGGAATTTGTTAAGGACTTTGGATCAAGAACATAATCATCCTTGGTTGGTATGTGGTGATTTTAACGAAATAAGGTATTCCTTTTGTAACAGCCCAGTTTTAGCTAAATCAAAATAGTGATTTTGAAACCACAAATCCGAGGTCGTAAATTATTTTAATATTATTTTTGGTGTTTACAGAATGTGATTATATGTCTGTGAAAAATTTGTGTTTTAATTTTATCGATTGGTTGGTTAATTTGAAAAAGGGGCTTAATCGCATAAAATGCAAAAGTTGGCTACTAATTGTCTAAGTGCCAAATTATTATGTTGTAGTAAATGTGAGGTATTTATATGCAATTAGACCATGCTTAGTGGTGATGGACATTAATGGCCTTATGTGATATGATTTTGCATGTTATTTCATTAATGGCATTTAGGTACTTTGGAAATTAAATTAATAAAACAAATCTTTTGTTCATATTTTCATAACCATTGCCGAAATACAAAATAAAAAGAAGTGTTTAAAGCTTCATTAAGTTCGGCACTTGCATAGCTAGATTAAAGTATGTTCTTTGCTCAGTTTTTGATGAATTTTACGTTTTTGAGATCGTTGCTTCGTATACTAGCTAGCCCATCTTGAATTTTAAGAATTGATGATGAATTTGTGATTTGCCATTGTTTATAGCTTGATGTTTTTTTTGTTTGATGATGAAAAATAAATCCTTGTTGATAGATTATTATGTTAAGTTTGATAAAAATGCTTATTAAGGATTAAATTGTGAAATTTACAAATTGGGTGGTCAAAATGTGAAATAAATGAAATAAATGGGCTGCTAGGGACTTAGGGAGAATTCGACCTAACTAGAGTTTAGTGAAATTTTGATTATTTTGTATTGTTTTGAATTAGGGACTAAATTGTAAAAATATGAAATGTTAGGGGCTAAAGTGTAAAATGCCCAAATTATGTGTTTTTGGATGAAATTGAATGAATGTGTAATTAAATAAGTTAAATTTGAATCTATTTAGATCAAGAAAAGAGGAAATCAGATTTAGATCGGGGAAAGTCGAAGGTTGTCGAATAGTCGTTCTGGTCCTTTCGTGTCTATACGAGGTAAGTTCATAAGTAAATAAATGTGTTTAAATTCAAGTGAATACATTTTATAATATCAAATTGAATTGTATATATAAATACATACATTGCCAAATTGATATAAGCATGGAATGTCTTGTGTCGAGCTTGAATTGATTGGATTACGAAGTCCAAAAATCTCGTACGAACTCTAGGAATTGCATAGGATACGTATGCCATGACATTAGGACTTCTGATGTGTGATTCGTGTAAGACCATGTCTGGGACATCGGTACTAAAGTGAGAAAAAGTGTAACACCATGTCTGGGACATTTGCATCATATTTGATTCGTGTAAGACCCTGTTTGGGATAGTGGCATCGATATGTGATCACATGTAAGACCATATCCAAGATATGGCATTGTACGAGCTTATTATGATTTCCGTGTATCTTTAACAATTTCAAATGGTTCAATGGGCAAAGACATGGCAAGACTGAATATGGGTTCGATTTAAACGATTTAGGTATGTGTTAAGTTTATACGAACTTTGAAAGAAAAGGGTAAGTGTTGATGATTAAAGTGATCATGTGAACTATATGATAAATGGGATCATATATGTGTATGGAATTAATTAGGTTTGGATGTTTCGAAATGAATTATGAATGTTCCTGTGTTAATTTATTTGCTTATGGCTTACTAAGCTCTCCAAGCTTACTTTGTGTGTTTATTTATTGTTTTATAGATTTTGAAAGCTAGCTTCGAGCTCGGGGATCATCAAGGAATACAATCACACTATCAACCAATATTCGGTACTTTTGGAAATATGTAAATATGACATATGACATGTATAAGCTATTCTGATATGTTTGGTTTTGAATTTGTGTATATATAACCATGCAAAAATGGCTTAATTATGATGTTAATGCTTGTGTGCATTTGGTCATGACATAAGTTTAAGTTGGAAGTATATCTCATGATATATATATACTTGTGGTGTTTGGTTTGATAATTCGGCTTAGTAATGAGGTAAAAGATGAATGTATTTTTGATATATGGTATGTGAAATATAGGATAAGTGATGGTCTGTCATTATTTTTATTTGGCTATTTAGGTACATTTGGTGAGGCAAGTAATAAATATGTTTCATGATTGTTTTGGTTGATTGTTTTAGTATGGATCCAAATGGTAAATGATGGTTATGATTTAGGTATGGTTTGGTTAGTTTTAATGGATAGTTAAAAGTGTCAAGTTGATGTTAATATTAATATAGGTATGCGTACATGTGTGGTTGTAAATTCTGTTACGATTTTTTGGTTCATTTTGATAAGCATATGATCTTGATAATGGTGTGATCGAATCAATGATCAGTTAATAGGATGAAATATGAAGTTTAGGTATACTAATATATATACGAATTAGGTGTACATTGGAATGTTATTTGTGTTCAAATGTTAAATGTGGCTTTTGTTTTTAGGGTAAAATGTGCAATATATATACGCATCAATAGTATGTTCGGCCATGTTGTAATGTTACTAAAGTTGCACATGTGATTGCATAATAATTAATGTAATATGGTTCAAATGGTTTTATTATATGCTTGTGCAGAAGTTATGAAATGATATGTTTGATATTCAATTAATGAAATAGGTATAATGACATATATTCGGTGTATGAAATGTAATGATATATGCTGGGATATGTTTAAGTATACAAGAGCCATTAATATTAAAGTCATGTGGTTCGAACATTTATATGTATTAAGTACATGTAACATGGCTTGTTGTATATTAGTTAATCTGAATATGTGGTTATATAGATGATATTAATATAGTTGAAATTTGAAGCATATTTTGCATATGTATTATAAGTAATAAAGCATAATCAATATAATATGGTTATGTGTTCCATATGTGCAAATTTAACTAATATGATTTAGTGGATGATTGCTATTGGATTTAGAAGTTATATTTTATAGAAGTTGATATAACCTTATGTATGAAAAATGATAAATGACTATGTGAAACTGTGTTTTGTCTGGTAATGCATCGTAACCCTATTCCGATGATGGATACAGGTTAGGGGTGTTGCACCTTTAAAAAGAGCAGAGGTCAACTGAGGGAAGAGAAAAGAATAGAAGCCTTCTGTGAGGTTTTAGAAGATTACCAACTAATGTTGTAGGATATACGGGGGTATGGTTTACATGGGAGAGAGGGAATCTACCAAAAACAAATATAAAGGAAAGACTTGATAGGGGCATTGCAAATGAAAAATGGATGCATCTCTTTCCAAAGGGTAACATTCATCACTTAACACATTCGATTTCATATCATTGTCCGCTCCTCATCAATACAAATAATGAAAAAAGTTATAAAGGAACCCAAAGGTTTTAATTTGAGGCATGGTGGACCATGGAGGAATCTATTAAACGAGTAATCAATGAATCTTGGGAGTCATCAAATGGAACACTTTATGAAAAACTTGAAAGATTGCAAATTAGATTGATAAGATGGGTAAACACAATCAAGAAGGGGTGAGATGGTTTAAAGAAGAAGCTCAGAAAGGAACTAGAAATTCTAACGGCAAGAGAGAGGGATGACGACACAATGGCAAAACTAATTGATACTAGAATTACACTCAATATTGAGATAGATAAAGATGAAATGTACTGGGAACAAAGGGCACGGGACAACTGGCTTCGACTAGGTGATAAGAATTCTACCTTTTTCCATAAATATGCCCTGGCTCGTAGACAAATTAACACAATAAATATGTTGGAATCAGACGAAGGAAGGGAAATTTCTGATGAATCCTGATTAATGAAGCCGCTTCAATCTTTTTCTAGAATTTATTTTCGTTTAGAGGAATTGGAAATTTATCCCACCTACTAACAGGCATTGACATTAATATCTCCTATGATATCAATACAATTTTATTATCAGCATATACGGCAAAAGAGGTTTATTCAGCTTTGAAAGGAATGGGACCCACTAAAGCACCAGGATGTGATGGTCTTCCGGCATTATTTTTTCAGAAATACTGGCACATTGTATGTAAAGATGTTGAAACTTTCTGTTTGGGGATTTTGAATGATGGTAAGGATTTTGACTCTTTAAATTCAACGGATATCGTGATTATTCCAAAAATCCCAAACCCCACAAGTCTTGTCAACTTTAGACCTATTAGTTTATGCATGGTTATTTACAAAATTGTGGCCAAAACAATAGCAAATTATCTTCAAGAAGTCATCAGAAGGTGTATTGACAATGCTTAAATTGCTTTCATTCCTGGAAGGTTAATATTTGACAATGTACTATTAGCCTATGAAATCTTACACATTTTACATCAGAAATGTATTGGAAAAAAATGATATATGGTAGTAAAGTTAGATATGAGCAAAGCTTATGATAGAGTTGAATGGGGTTCTTTAAAGGAAGTAATGCTCCGGATGGGCTTTACAAAGGAATGGGTGGCACTAATTATGAGATGTATCTCCACAATCTCTTATACAGTGAACATTAATGGGAAAAGAGGAAATATTTTCAAACCTTCTAGAGGGCTCCGGGAAGGCGACCCTCTCAGCCCTTTCCTTTTTCTAATATGCAGTGAAGGAGTTTCATCTTTGATAAGGCTGGCAATGAGAGAGGGTTTGTTAAAAGGACTAAAAGCTAGTTGAAGGGGACTAAAGATATCACACCTATTGTTTGTAGATGATTGTATTTTGTTTGGTGAAGCAACAAATAGAGGAATGTTGATTTTAAAAGCAATTTTGAAGGAATATGAAAGATGCTCAGGTCAATGCGTGAATTTTAATAAATCAACTATCTTCTATAGCTCAAACACAGTAGAGGGGGAAAAGAAGAAATTTCGACTTTATTAGGTGTGAAAAGCTCAACAAATCTGGAAAAATATCTAGGACTCCCTAATATGGTAGGAAGAAGGAAGAAAGAATCTTTTCAAAACCTTAAGTATAGGGTTTACTCGAGAATTGAAGGATGGAGTACAAGGCTACTATCACAAAGGGAAAAGAGGTTTTCATTAAATCTGTGCTTTAGGCAATACCAACTTATGCTATGTCATGCTTTCTTCTACCAAAATCTTTATGTGGGGAATTAGAAAACATTTTTTCAAAATTTTGGGGCAAAAAGGACATGGGAGAAAAGGAATACGTTGGTGCCAATGAAAGCATATGTTTCGCCCAAAAGAGGAGAGGGAATGGGTTTCAGAAATATCGCTCAGTTCAATATTTCCCTATTAGCAAAGCAAGGGTGGAGGGTTATAAATAATCCAAACTCTGTTTTTGCGCGAGTCCTTAAAGCAAAGTAATTTCAAAATGATCATTTTTTAAACTCCCGTTTAGGAAATGCAAGTTCTTATGTATGGAAAAGTATCTAGGAGGCGAAAGGAATTTTGGAAAAAGGCCTCTATTGGAGGGTGGACACAGGTATTAATGTCGCAATTAATGATGATGCTTGGATTCTTGACACAGTAAATTTTAGATTATCTTCGTCTGTTCATACTATGCGAGTTTCTAAAGTTGTTGGCTTAATTAACAGTAATGAAAGAATTTGAAAAAGGGAACTGATTACCAATACCTTTCCAGAGGAGGATGACGAAAATATCCTCTGTATCCCATTGGCACGAGAACCTCACGATATTTTCTTTTTTGGGGAGGCGAGTCTTCGGGCGAATTCTTGGTTCGTAGTGCCTATAAACTATTACAAAATTCTGATGAAAATCCTCGAGCTTATGCTTTACAAACTATCTATAGGAAATTTTACAAAAAACTTTGGCACCTAAATCTACCTACGAAAATCAAGGTTATAATCTGGACAATATCATGGAAGTATTTGCCTATAAGGGTCAATACGCAACATAGAAAACTAGTTAACAATACAATTTCCCTCGATGTGGAGAAAGGGCTGAAACAATCGATCATATATTTCGTGAACGCCCTATTTTAGTTGAAGTGTGGACAACATTATCAATACAGAATATTCTCATGGATACTAATATGGATTTTGTATAGTGGCTTACTGAAGGAACACCGGTGCCTCCAAGGCACAGCAGAAAATTAGAATAATAAAATTTTTTCGGCGATCCATACCATGAATCCATGTGTAAGGAATGAATCGGGGTGATAAAGGTTTCGAAATTACCGAAACCTCAATATGAGTAGACAGCGACGCCAGGGCAACGAGAATCCTGAAGCACTATCGAACCAAGCCGCAACCTTTACCGATGTCAGCCTCTACGTAGTCCACCCAATTGACAACGAACGGTAATATCCCAGAAAACTATTTTCAGAGATTATATTGTTTTGACGGCTGCTAGACCCTTTAACATAGTTTCGGGATTGCCTATATATTAGCTCTTTAGGGATTTTTACCCTTGCTATATATAACTCTGTATTAATTGGTATATATTCATAACAAATATTTATTGCCATATATAATCTAAATCATAATAGTCATCATTAAAATAAATATAATAACGTTTAACCAAAAATTATAATTACGTTAATTATAATAGAGATTTCAGTAAACTATATTTATTTAAATTTATATATATATGAACCAAATTCATATATTAGAAAAATTATGTTCTGATTATGTGTACAACATCCTTGTACATATAGTATGTTCAATAGTTTGATTGCCCAATTAAATTAATTCTATAATTAATTTAATTCATGTGACAACCAGACACAATACCAACTATGTTTTACTCTGTTCATTTCAATCGTAGGGTGTGACCCTATAGGTTCTTGTAACGTTAGCAGTAATATTAGAACTATTCTAATGTTACAAACAATGAGTGGCATCTAGCAATGCATCATTGCTACCTAAGTTACAAGAAGTCATGATTCGACATAACCTTTTGTGATTAACTTTTCATGCATTAATCCTTAAGTCCTATATCTTTGGAATGGACACAAGTCATGGAATAGTCACACTTGCATAGTCCATCCCATGTTTCTTGATACTTTGAGTAGACTATGATATACAAATAAGTATGACATCTCATATCAACTTATTTGAGCATGGCCATGCATTTCTAGTCTCACTCAATCAAGTGGCCTGAGATATTACTCCTATTATGTAGGAGGGACTTATCCTATATTGATCAACCATATCCCTCTACATAGATTATGGTATATCCAACATTAGTCTTAATAGAACAACCAATTACGGTGTTCGTTTGACTATATCAAAATATACAACTCACGATGTTGGAATGATGATGATCTCAAGTATGAGGATCATATACATATTAATCATTATGAGTAATATTGTAATAGTTACATAATAATCCAAGAAACATACTCATAGCGGGTCAGTCCAATATGTTGTTCTCTAACACACATATTCATGCATTGATTCTGATACTCCATATCAATGACAACTCTTTATCATTAATCAACTACATGTTAGTCTTAATGCATTATTATTGTCCTAGCCAACAATAATACTTGACTAAGGATCTTTTAAGAATAATCATATTATTCTTAGGACACTATTATAAAACAGTTTATTTATGCACACAGAAATGAAACTGAAATAATAATGGTAAAGCCTTATATTAATAAACATGATAAATCAAGTATGTTATCACAACTATCTCGTGATTGATCTTTGGGCATACTCTTACACTTACCTGGGTTTTTTATCAACATACTTGTAACACCCCTAACCCGTATCCCTCGCCGAAATAGGGTAACGAGGTATTACCGAACAATCACTTCGTACCATATATATATCTCATACATTTAAACATTCAATTACATATATCTTTCAAACACAGTCATATTGTCCCTTATGAGGCTCAACGGGGCCTTAAAACATACTTAGAAGTAGTTTGGGACTAAACCGATAACATTTGAAAATTTTGGGAATCTTTAAAATTTTTCATGCATATAAAGGCCACGAGCCCATATGAACAGACACGCCCGTGTCTAGGCTGTGTGGAAACAAGGCATACATACTGACTTGGCCAAACGGCCGGCCACACAGTCGTGTGTCTGGCCCGTGTGCCTACTCGAAATGGCCACACACGTCCATGTGCCAAGGCTGTGTGCCTCACACGACTAGTAGACATGTTCGTGTGTCTAAGTCGTGTAACTCACTGACTTGTTTTAACTAAGGTACATGGGTCACACGGTCGAGTCACATGCCCGTATGCTTGGCTGTGTGTCACGAAAGTAGGCTTGGTTTAAGCTATTTTTCCTACCTTTCAATCATGCAGCTAAAGGCATTCATTTGGCATCATTTTCACATGTAATAAGCAACCAAAAATGACCATTTCAATGCACATTTCATACCATTTTATATTCATTCATTTCATGTCTATAAACTAGCTCAATAGCATATCAATTCAACTTGATTCATCATTCACTATTTACCTATTAAATCATATACCAAAACCATATCACATTAATCAGTTAAATCAATTATAACTATGCATTTTTTTAATCCTCAATCACACCCAATGCATGATCCAATATTCACCAATCATTAACCATTTAGGTACCTCAAATCCAAACTAATATATACCAATCATGCCAAAACATAAGGCCAAATTATATCCATCAACCAAAATCACTAACAAGCCATTCCAAATGACCATGTACATTTCTAACAGCCATATCAATAAGACCATAGCCTATACATGACATATAACCAAGTCACGAAGTGTAAAAATACCGAAAATCAATAGCTGGATTATGTGATGCAATCTCCTTCGACTTCCAACTCGAGCGAATGTCCGAAACACTATAAACATAGAAAAACAACACAGAGTAAGCTATAAAGCTTAGTAAGCTCATATGGCTAACAATCTCATATTAGCACTTAAACACCTTTTAATTAATAACACATAGTATAACATAATTCTTATGATCTCACCATTCAATCATATATTCACTTACATAGGTAACCTTGGCTTTCACAAGTTTACCATTTCAATGTTCATAAGAATCAATTGCATTCTTTCTAACTCATTCACATTTATAAAATGTATAAGCAATATAAAATATTCCACAAACAATTCGATAGTCATTACAAGTTTGTAATGAATAGAACCATATAACTTCTCGTACCTTTCCAGTTACTCATCACAAGAAATTCATTATAATCATTTACTTGTCGATTTTTGTCATGAGTACCTCGACTGAGTCGTTCCATCACTTGTAACCACATTCCTTTCACTTTTTCCGTTGAACCATTTGGAATACTAAAGGATACTCAGGGATCTCATACACATAGTACCGTAAAAATGCCATATCCCAGATATGGTCTTACATGTAATCTCGTATCGATGCCAACAGCTTAGCTATGGTCTTACACGAATCTCATATCGTTGCCAATGTCCCAGACATGGTATTACATGAATTACGTAATGATACCAATGTCCTGAACATGGTCTTACACATAAACTCATCTCGGTAACCCTAATGTCATCACATTTGTATCCTAACTATTCTTAAGATTCAACCGGGATTTTCGCTGTACAAAAATCTCTGTTGATCTTTTCGTAGCCTCGTACTCAATAGCATTCACATTTTATTTCACTAATATATCAATTACCACAATTACAACAATTAAGCATTTAAACAAATATAATCTAATGCTTATTTAAACATACGAACTTACCTCATTCATTGCAACGATGAATTAGGCCGACTAATCCGATACTTTGATTTTTCCCCGTTCAAGATCCAAATCTCATTTTTCTCTCAATCTATATAATAAAAAATTTACTTATTTAATCATTAATTCATTCAATTTAGCACAATTTACACAATTTGGAAAAATTACACTTTTGCCCCTATTATTCCACATTTTTGCAATTTAGTCCCTATCACACAAAATCACAAATTCATTCAATTTCATCACAATCCAAGCCTAGCCAAAATTTTCTTATTATTTTAACAGCCCCTATTTTCTATTTATTCACACATTTACCACACAATTTATCATATTTCTCAATTTAGTCCTTAATTGACATTTTTATCAAAAATCACTTTATAAAACTAGTTAATCTAGCATTAGATATTCAGAATCTATCATGAATCATCAAAACACTCAAGCATTCAACAATAGCATCATGCTAAATCTTTAAAAGTTTTAAAATCTGAGATACAGGCTAGCTAGATTACGGAACAACGATCTCAAAAACGTAGAAATTCTTAAAAACCCAGCAAAAACAACTCACCAATTAAAGCACAAAGCTTGGCCAAATATTGAAGCTTCCATGGCTTTTCATCTTTCTCATTTTTGATGGAGAAAAATGGTGAAAAGATGATGACTTTATGTTTTTATTTTATTAACTTATTATTTATTTACTTAATTACCTAACTAAAATTTAAAAACAATAGTAATTACACCTTATGCCAGTCCACTATCATCCATTATCTTAAAAATGGGTTATTTATCACATAAGGACCTCCACTTTAATGTTCTATAGCTATTAGACACCTTTAGCTAATAGAATGCAACTTTTACGCTTTTCGCGATTTAGTCCTTTTTATCAAATTAAGCACTCAAATGATAAAATGTCTTTACGAAAGTTTCACACAACTCTAATATCATACTATAGACCTTATTAAAATAATAAAATAATATTTTACTTCAATTTTATGGTCCGAAAACCACTGTTCCAATTTGACCCAAAAATAGGCTGTTACAACTCTCCCCCTAGGGATTTTCGTCCCCAAAAATCTAATCAAGGAATTGATTCCAAAATTCCCACGTAGCCGAAAATCTAATCAAGGAATAGATTCCAAAATTCCCACGTAGCTTCATATTTCTCAACTCTTTGATCTCTTTAGCTAAGATTTTAGTCTGAATTTCTTTATATGGCATATCGAATCACTTTCCAACTTCTGAAAGAGATAAAAATAATCAAGATCTTATCTGCATCTTTATATTCACATGATAACTATTAATATACTCAAATCGAACCACAGTAATAATCTTTCTCAGTTGCTAACAAACTCTATGACACAGTAACAAAATATAATTTCGAGAATCTGAATCGCTTTCTTTGTTTAGCAATCAATTTAAGGATGAAATACAATATTTCAATACAACCTCGTACCCAAAACTTACTATAGTTTCCCTCAAAATCACAATATAAATTTCGGATCTCTATCCGAAATAATAATGACTGGCATCCTATGTAATATATATGTACTGAAATAGAATGTATAAACTTCTTCAAATGTTCAACAATAATCCAGATCTCTATTTTTTTTAGTGATAACATTAGTTTTAACACATAATCTATCATAATTCTATCCCCCCTTTTACTGAGATATCAACACATGCTATAGTAGTCCTAAAGATATCAGATGATTGGCTTTAACTTGCTAACAAATTAGATATTTGGATACAAAGTCAGAAGTATTACATATACTCATTTACTAGTGCCACTGTCTCAGATTATTGTATAGCTTGGTACTCTTTGACTGAACGGATAATTACCATTGTGAGCTAGATGTCACACTTGTTATATAATCTCTGAATTTCTCAGTATACTAACTCTGTTTCAAAACAACAATCAATTATCGGTTCCACATCTAAAATTCTGAATCAAAAGTCAATTTACATTGAACCCCTTTTAACTTACAATTTGCTGATAAATTTCTGAGCGTCATAAATTCACAAAATAAACATAGATTTAGCTTATAACTTACAATTAGCTATCCATCACCCGATAAGATCAATCGTGTATTCATTGCTTGTAAAGCACACAGAAGTTTCTTTCTCATAACATCTATGACTGTAATTTTTTGTCCAAAATGATAATCAATTACTGTCTTATAATCTTTCGGTAGCTCAAGCCATCTTTGTTGTCCCAGATTCGGGTCGTTCTCTAACATCAAACATTTTAAACACTTGCAGTCATCAAATAGGTCACATTACTCACCAAACAATTAATGCCATTAACTATCCAACACAAATACAATGTCAACCATCTCTAATTCACATGTCGCATAACTCTTTTCATGCAGCTTTAACGGTATGAAATTACAAGATATCACTGTACATTCTTGTATTAGAACACACTTCAAACCATTCAATAACGTATGGTTGAAAATCATAAACTCTTTACTTGATTCAGGCTAAACCAGAACTGATACTTCGGTTGACAATGTTTTCGTACAAAAGAAAGCTTCAACAATCGCACTAACTTTAGTCTACAATAATATTTCTCAATAAAATTGTCTAGATAGATACAATTCTGTGCTATGCCTTCAAGAATACGAATTCCTCTTCTAGACTATCCATCTATTTATTTTCGAACCCGAGAATAAAATCAAACACATATAACTTAGTTAACTCTTCAAACTAATAACCCCATCAGACTAAATAACTGAATTGATTCTAGTTATCAAGCAATAACCTCTCGAAGGAAACCTTTCTTCTTGTTGACAAGATAACTTAGACATATTATTTATTTCAATTTCTTCAGATTACTAGTTAAAGATCCTTTAAGAGCTACATAACTCAAATATAACCTAACATTCCTTCTTTACTCATTGACATATATCAAGATTTACTTAAAGTGATAACCCTTATACATATTTGAACTTATTTTTCTATCGTCTATGCTTTTGCCGATGTCAATGTCCTTGCAAGAACACTAAAAAGAATTATATAATAACGCTATCTTGACTCTCAATCATCAAAGCATCGTACTATACTGAGGCCACCTCCGTCAGATAAAAATCATAGTGCCATAATAAAGCAGACATCTCAACTGCATAGATAGATAATATCCCAACTATCAGAAATGCATTTTGAATCACAAAAGAAAATCATATATGGTTTCAACAGCAACCAATATAGAAACACAATCTCTATAATCTAATGACGATACCACTATACTCCCATGATCAAACCAGAAATTATAACCATAATAGATATAATCATTTCCGTCAAAAGAATATCTCTTGCAGATAATCACATAAAATCTTGAGAAAATTGAGATAGCGAAATCTAAAAATATGGAGATATATAGAATTTCTGAAAATTACAACCCATATAGAATGATATAAATTTTGATGATATCCCAGAAAATTTCTAGAAGGAACAACGTCACTCATAAGCACTGAAATCCACAGTAACGAAAGTAATATAATCTTCATATATACATATTCAAAAGAACAATAACTAGTAGAAATGAAATACTAGCATCATATAGATTTTACTATCAACTTTTCTATCAACATAGTAGAACAGAATATTAGAGAAAGATAGAGCAATGCAAATCATAATCTAAGCAGACCAATAATGCTTTTATATATCGGTGTGTTTAGCTAACGTTCTCATATGATAAGAATTCCTTTTGAAATTAAACAGTTACATATACTTCTAAGAATAAATGTACATATAGAATGCCCAGAGGAAATCATAATAACTGCTCGACTATAACCACTGTACTAAACTATCATTTCAATTTAAACATTATTTCACTATCTAATTCTGTTATCACTGATGTCACTTTATCCCATCACTAACAGAAATCAATTCGGAAGAACTTTCATTTAATACTTTCTTTATTTATCGCACTTGAATAGGTTGTTTCATCGAAGTCAACTTTTTCTTTAACAGCGACATTGTACAATCTAAATGGCCTTCAGATCAATTCGTTATCTCTTGTAGTACTATCTTTATTTGTTGACTCATTCTCTTATTTAACCACGTTAATAATTATTCAACCCTTGAACTCTTTGACTTTACCCTTGTGAACTCGTTTTATTTGAATCTTGTGAATTTCATTGTAAAACTATACTGACGAGGGGGTGAGGGTCGTAAAACTTCCAAACTAAACTCTCATACATACATACACATTGCACATACTATTATGAATGGCCAATTTATTACTAATTCCACATTCTCAAAACACCTAATGATCATTTGCTTATGAACACTTTTGTACTTAACACATAGTTCATATGCCAATTCAAATCACTAATTCACAATTAAAGTATTCATATAGCATTCATAAACCAAACGTCATAGCTCATATACTCATAGAATTATATCATTTATCAATAATAAAATGTCATACAATCTGATTCATGCTTTTATGAGTTTCAACTCTTCACCAATATATTTTCACCCAAACATTTGAATATAACATTTTGTATTATCAAAATCAACTCGGTTGGAAAATATATTTGTCTAATCAAAATAATTTTCGTTAGAGTCGGGAGATATCACACTATCACAGGTTATAAATGGCATGTATAGCTAGATTCACGTGTGCTACGTTAGTCCTGGAATCGACTAAACTGTAGCTTTGTTACCAATAAACGTAACACCCACAACCTGTATCCGTCACCGGAATAGGGTTACGAGGTATTACCAAACAATCACTTCGTAACATATACATATTTCTTACATTTAAACATTCAATTACATATATTTTTCAAACACAGTCATATTGTCCCTTACGAGGCTCATCGAACCCTTAAAACATGCTTAGAAGTGGTTTAGGACGAAACTAATAACATTCGAAAACTTTGGGAAACTTTAAAATTTTTCATGCATATAAAGGCCACACGCCCGTATGAACAGCTTGTGTGCCTCACATGGCCTCCAGACATGCCCGTGTCCAGGCCGTGTGGAAACAAGGCATACATACTGACTTGGCCACACGGTCATGTGTCTGGCCCGTGTGCCTACTCGAAATGGCCACACACGCCCATGTGCCAAGGTTGTGTGCCTCACACGGCTAGTAGACATGTCCGTGTGTCTAAGTCATGTAACTCACTGACTTGTTTTAACTAAGGTGCATGGGTCACACAGTCGAGTCACATGCCCGTGTGCTCGGCCATGTGTCATGAAAATAGGCTTGGTTTAAGCCATTTTTCCCACCTTTCAATCATACCTAAAGGCATTCATTTGTCATCATTTGCACATGTAATAAGCAACAAAAAATGACCATTTCAATGCACATTTCATACCATTTTATATCCATTCATTTCATGTCTATAAACTAGCTTAACAACATATTAATTCAACTTGATTCATCATTCACTATTTACCTATTAAATCATATACCAAAACCATATGATATTAATAAAATCAATCAATTATAACTATGCATTTTTTTCATCCTCAATCACACACAACGCATGATCCAATATTCACCTATCATTAACCATTTAGGTACCTCACATCCAAACTAATATATACCAATCATGCCAAAACATAAGGCTAAATTATATCCATCAACTAAAATCACTAACAAGCCGTTCCAAATGACCATATGCATTTCTAACAACCATATCAATAAGATCATAGCCTATACATGCCATATAACGAAGTCACAAAGTGTAAAAATACCGAAAATCAATAGATGGATAGTGTGATGCGATCTCCGTCGACTTCTCACCCAAGCGAGCGTCCGAAACACTATAAACATAGAAAAACAACACAGAGTAAGCTATAAAGCTTAGTAAGCTCGTATGGCTACGATATCATATTAGCATTTAACCATATTTTAATTAATAACACATAGAATAACATAATTCTTATGATCTCACCATTCAATCATATATTAACTTACATAGGTAACCTTGGCTTTCATAAGTTTATCATTTCAATGTTCATATGAATCAATTGCATTCTTTCTAACTCATTCATATTTACAAATGTATAAGCAATATAAAATATTCCACATACAATTCGATATTCATTACAACTTTATAATCAATAGAACCATATAACTTCTCGTACCTTTCCAGTTACTCATCACAAGAAATTCATTATAATCACTTGTTGATTTTTGTCATGAGTACCTTGACTGAGTCATTCCATCACTTGTAAACACGTTTCATTCACTTTTCTCGTTGAACCATTTGAAATACTAAAGGATTCTTGGGGATCTCGTACACATAGTACCGTAACAATGTCATATCCCAGATAAGGTCTTACATGTAATCTCGTATTGATGCCAATAGCCCAGCTATGGTCTTACACGAATCTCGCATTGATGCCAATGTCCCAAACATAGTCTTACATGTAAACTCATCTCGGTAACCCTAATGTCATCACATTTGTATCATAACTTTTCCTAAGATTCAACCGGGATTTTCACTATACAAAAATCTCTGTTGATCATTTCTGTAGCCTTGTACTCAATAGGATTCGCATTTTATTTCACTAATATATCATTTACCACAATTACAACAATTAAGTATTTACAAAAATATAATCTAATGCTTATTTAAACAAACGAACTTACGTCATTCGTTGTAACGACGAATTAGACCGACTAATCTGATACTTTGATTTTCCCCCGTTCAAGATCTAAATCTCAATTTTCACTCAATCTATATAATAAAAAATTTACTTATTTAATCATTAGTTCATTCAATTTAACACAATTTACACAATCTGGCAAAATTATACTTTTTCCCCTATTATTCCATATTTTTTCAATTTAGTCCTTATCACACAAAATCACAAATTCATTCAATTTCATCACAATCCAAGCCTAGCCAAAATTTTCTTATTATTGTAGCAGCCCCTATTTTCTATTTATTCACACATTTACCACACAATTTATCACATTTCTCAATTTAGTCCTTAATTGATATTTTTATCAAAAATCACTTTATAAAACTAGTTAATCTAGCATCAAATATTCATAATCTATCATGAATCATCAAAACACTCAAGCATTCAATAATGGCATCATGCTAAATCTTTAACAGTTTCAAAATCTGAAATACGGGCTAGCTAGATTACGGAGCAACAATCTCAAAAAAGTAAAAATTATTAAAAACCGAGCAAAACGACTCACCAATTAAAGAAAACCTTGGCCGAATATTGAAGCTTCCATGGCTTTTCATCTTTCTCATTTTTGGTGGAGAAAAATGGTGAAAATATGATGACTTTATGTTTTTATTTTATTAACTTATTATTTATTTACTTAATTACCTAATTAACTTTTAAAATCATTAGTAATTACACCTTATGCCACTCCGCTATCATCTACTATCTTAAAAATGGGTTATTTATCAAATTAGGACCTTCGATTTAATATTCTATAACTATTAGACACCTTTAGCTAATAGAACTCAACTTTTACGCTTTACGCAATTTAGTTCTTTTTATCAAATTAAACACTCAAATGATAAAACTTCTTTACAAAAATTTCACACAACTTTAATATCATACTGTAGACCTTACTAAAATAATAAAATTAATATTTGACTTCGGATTTCTGGTCCCGAAACCACATTTTAGATTTGACCCAAAAACGGGCTGTTACAATACTCCTCGACAATGCTGTTGTTTTTGTTGTGCACTTTGGGCCATATGGGGAGAATGAATTGTTAGAATGCATGAAAAGAAGATGAGTACATGCCAGGAAATAGCGAGTTTTATAAACAATTACATTACTAAATTAAACGGTGTTGAAAAAAGAAAGCCAAAAAGTTCAAAGGAGGTTAAAAGATAGAGCCACCCACCTAGTGAGCTTGTAAAAATAAATTTTGACAGTGCATATGATGGGCGCCATTACCAATTGGCTTCGGGATTGTGGCCAAGAATGAAGGCGGGACAGTTCTCTTATCTTGTTCAGAAATTCATCAAGGGGTGGCCTCCGCCTTTGTTGCTGAAGCGATTGCATGCTGAAAAGTAATCCAAATAGGAATCAAAAAGAAATGGCCAATGATCATAATCGAAGGTGAATCTTTAATAATAATCAAGAAATGTACAAAAAAGAATCAAGATCGATCACAGCTAGGAGCATATATACATGATATACAACAGAAAACAAATAGATCTAAAAATTTTGTGTTCAAACATACACCATGATCAGCAAATACTTTAGCACATATCCTAGAAACAAAAACCTTAAAAAGGAAGGAGGAGGTGTGCTTGATAAAGAAAGTCCCTTGGTATGCTAAAAATCAAAAAGAAATCGACTGGGTGCATGAACCAAACTGAAGAAGAGGATAAAGGAGAGGAAAGCCTTCAACAAAGTAAATGAAGAAGTTTTGAAAGGATGAGTTTTCCTGAGAATTGAAACTGTCGAAAAGAAAAAGTAATGATGGCTAGTTGATAAGACGAGTAGCAGTAATTTCTGATTGGGCAATCATTCGGTGCTATTATTATCATTCTAGAGTATTCTAAATAAATATCTAGGCTATTTTTTCTTTTGGGCCACTTTAGGTTTCTGGGCCGATTTATTTCTGTTACTGTTTAATCATTTTAGAACCTTGTTATGTAATTTCTTTTTATCTATTTAATAAAGCCCAATATGAAAATTTAGTCAAAAAAAGTTCTCAAATTAAAAAAAAAATAAGTTCTTTTTTTTTTTCACTTAATTGGATCTTGAACTGTCAAAATGCATAAAAAAAGGCCCTCAAACTTTTTCAAAAAAACAATTAAGCCCCTGCTTTTTTTATTTTTGCAGTCAACTGCCAAAATGCATCAAAAAGGCCTTTTGACTGTTAACTTTAACGGTTGACTATTAAAGCTAACTGATAAGTGATAAATTATACATATTTTTACCCTATGCTTAGCCCAATTTCTGGATGAATTAACCCTTGATTTGTGTAAATTGATGCTCTTAAACCTTTAATTTCATGTTTTATACTCAGGTGAGCTTAGGGAAGAGAAAAGAGCAAGGAACGGGCCAAAAATGGGCAAATTGGGCCCAATTCAATAATCAACACGGCCTGGAGGTTCACCACATGGCCGTGCCACTTTAACAGGCTCAAGCGTGGCCTGGGCCTCGATCCACACGGGCGTGGGACACGGGCTTGTCCCTGTCGTGAGGAAGTTCAATTTCACTCATAAAAGGCTACTTAGGGGCTAAGAAAGGCATTCCTAAACTCTATATAAAGACCCTAGAAGGCAACTACAAAGGTGTGCTTTATTCCCGCCAAGATTGGGAGATAAAGGCAGGAAATTACTCGAAGGGAAGCCGATTGATCCATCTCAAAAGCTAGGGTCTACATCAAGACAGAGGATCTCCCTTCAATCCTTTAAAGAGTTTTAGGTTTTCTTATGTTTTGTTATTTTATTTCTTCTGAGATGTTTTCTTTTATAAACATGAACTAAATCCCTAAATACCTAAGGGGATGAAACCTAAGACAGATCTTGTTATTGTTATCTGAGCTGTGTGATAAATATTTGATTTGTTCTTAATTATGTTTTAACTCTTAAGTTGATATGTCCGGGATATTGATTTAAGTTGAATGTGCCTATGTGGAGGAGCAAAAGTCCCTGCATAGGAGTAGATCCAACACAATTAAGCAGAGTTGATCACAATCCTAGACATAGGATGATGAAAATCTGTCAGATTAGAGTCAAATCTAATATGGGGAGCCATAGATCGAGTTAATGCAAGACTACGGGTTTTAACTAGAAAGAGATTTTAGTTAATCAACCTAGGATTAGTTGTTCTTATCCTCGATGGAGGTATTAACATAATTTAGGGATCTCTACGGATCAAATCAAATGAAGAAATCATCAGGTTTAGAGTTAGATAACAAGTGAAGTCTAGGTGGATTCTTCCTTAGATATTGCTTTAATCAATCAGTCTTTCCCAAAAGTAATCTTCCACTTTACTCTTTGTCGCTTCTTTAGTTAGATTAGTTTAGTTTACAACCAAACCCTCTTTATTTTTAGGCTAGATAATAGAAATTGGTGCACTTGCCTTTTATCGTGATATTATTAGTTTACAGGTACGATTAGATTTTATTACTTCATCACAATCACGAGATCAAGTTTTTGGCGCCATTGCCGTGGAACTAAGATATTAGGAACACTTGATTTCTATTACTTTAGCCATTACTATTTTTATTTATTTTCAACCTTTATTTTTATTTGTTTTATTTATTTATTTTAATTTTCTTTGCCTTGTCCCTTCTAGGTATCTCTAGTTTATGGCTAGAAGAAATCTGAGAGGACCACTGCTTTTTGACGAAGATTTAGAAGTGATAGTTCGTCGAACTCGCAGAGAGATAAGAAGAAGCTTGCAATATCCAGAACAAAGTCAAGAACAAGAACCAGAACCTACCGAAGAGATGCAAGCAAATCAGGATAATCAGCTACCTCCTGTAGTAGCCGCAAATCCTATCGAGCAAAATTCTGCTCCGCGTACTATGTATAATTATGCTAGACCTAATTTAGCAGGCACTGAATCTAGCATTGTTAGGCCTACTATTACTGCAAATAATTTTGAACTGAAACCTAACACTATTCAAATGATACAACAATTTGTTCAGTTTGATGGTCTGCAGAATGAGGATCCTAACTAGCATCTAGCCAACTTTTTGGAATTATGCGATACATTCAAAATAAATGGCGTTTCTGATGATGCCATTCGTCTTAGGCTATTCCCATTCTTCTTAAGAAACAAGGCTAAACAGTGGTTAAATTCTTTACCACGAGGGTCTATCATTACATGGGAACAAATGACCGAGAAGTTTTTACTTAAGTATTTTCTTCCGGCTAAAACAACTAAATTGAGGAATGATATCTCTTCTTTTGTGCAAATGGATTTAGAAACACTTTACAATGCTTGGGAGAGATACAAAGATCTCTTGAGAAGGTGCCCTCACCATGGGTTACCTCTGTGGCTACAAGTTCAAACCTTTCACAAAGGTTTGAATCCCTCAACAAGGTAGATGATTGATGCAGCCGCCAATGGAACAATCAACAACAAAACACCCAAAGTAGCTTACGAGTTTATAGAAGAGATGTCACTGAATAACTATCAGTGGCAAGTCATGAGAACAAAGCCACAAAAAGCTGCAGGAGTTTTTGATATTGATGCAGTCACGATGCTTTCTAATCAAGTAGAACTTCTTAATAAAAAGATTGATAACTTTGTTAGTTCTATGCAAGTACACCTAGTGATGTAATGTGACTCAATTCAAGGAATTATGTACAATCCCGATTACTCCTCCTATGGACATGGCATGGAAACCGAGCAAGCCAACTATATGGGTAATAACTCTAGACCTCAAAATAACCCTTATAGTAACATTTACAATGCAGGTTGGCGGAACCACCCCAATTTTTCATGGGGAGGACAAGGAAATCAACGACAACCACCTCCTCTGGGATTTCAACATCCACCATTCAAATAAGAGAAAAAGCCAAAGCTTGAGGAGATGCTCACAAAATTCATTGCCGTATCAGAGACCTGTTTTCAAAACACCAAAACAGCACTGAAGAACCAGCAAGCATCCATTCAAGGACTCGAAACTCAAATAGAAACTCAAATAGGCTAGATCGCCAAGCTAATTTCTGAAAGACCGTAAGGTGGGTTACCAAGCAACACAGAGACTAATCCTAAGGAGCAACTTAATGCCATAGATACAATAGATGAGGAAGGTTTAGCCAAAACCAACTTAGAGCCATGTAAGGAGACTGTGGCAAGTAAAGGTAAGGATGAGGTAAGTTCCAAAGAAGTAACTATCAAAGAGTAAAAACCTCGTATCCCATACCCAAATACGTTAAAGAAAGACCGCACAGATGAGCAATTCGGTAAGTTTCTTAAACTCTTAAAGAAATTACATATCAACTTACCGTTTATTGAAGCTCTTTCGCAGATGCCAAATGCTGTTAAGTTTTTAAGAGAGCTATTGACAAATAAGCGGAAGCTAGATGAGAAATCTCATGTGGAGCTGAATGTAGTATGCTTAGCCATTTTACAGAATAAGCTACCCAACAAACTAAAAGATCCAGGGAGTTTTACTATTCCTTGTTTACTTGGTAGTTTAGATGCCAAAAATGCTTTAGCTGATTTAGGGGCTAGTATAAATGTCATGCCATTTAAATTGTTTAAACAACTAGGTTTTGAAAAACCTAAAAAAACTAAGATGAGTATCCAATTTGCTGATAAGACCATTACATTTCCAAAGGGAATAATTGAAGATGTGCTTGTCAAAATTGATAAATTTACATTTCTAGTTGACTTTGTTCTTTTAGACATTGATGAGGATAGCAATGTACCCTTAATTCTAGGGCGACCCTTTCTAGCAACCGCTAGAATAATAATTGATGTAGGAACAGGTGAGCTTACACTACGTGTAAGTGATGACAAAGTTACTTTACAAGCTCGAAACTTGACTAAGACTGTTGATGATAAGAATATAGTTACGAGTCCTTGTAAAAACACTGAACACACCATCCAACCTTCTATGCAGGATGCACTCCACATAAAGGTGACCCAACCACAGACAAGTCCATCCAAGGGAGACGCACCTGAAAAGTGAATGTTTCAAATTGAGGAACTAGATGAGTGGCTGAACTATCAAAAGCCAAAAATATGCCACACAAACCTAAAGCACCACCAATACAACCCTCAGGTAAAAACGAATCAAATCAAGGTAGGGGATAAGGTAATCTTAGGGGAAGACGATCCTCGAATCTTGAATTTAAAAGAACATACAAGTGATACACCTTACTTCACAGTAATGAAAATCTTTCCCTATGGTACAGTCGAGATAAAACATGAGTCATTTGGCACTTTCAAGGTAAATCACACTTGACTCAAATCTTACATTGATAATGAAATTGTAAGCAGGACAGAAGAGTATCAACTCTTCAAGCTACCATGACCGAAAAAGCTTGAGGAAAGTCGAGCTTAGACTATAAACAAGCGCTTCTCGGGAGGTAACCCGAGCACTGACTTAGTAAATTCTTTTATTTAGGCTATCTAATACATTAACTAACCCTTTGAATGTAGGTTTTTCGAGCCACACGGCCATGCCTACAAGTGTGCCTACGACCGTGTGGCCACTACGAACAAAGACACAGCCATGCATAATGGCCATGTATGAGCAGGGTAAGATCTTCCTACAAAAGGGCTTCGGTAAACTTGCCACGGTCATGCGATGTCGCCGTGGCCAAACCTGTCAATTCAACACGGGCGTACAGCACGCCCGTGCCTCAAGACCGTGGTCGAACCTGCCATTTCATACACGGGCGTGTGACCTCCGGCACGATTGTGGGAGAAGCGAACATTGAAGGACACGACCGTGCGACACAACCGTGTGCCCCAACAAGCCCTAGGAACACGGGCGTGTGACACGAATTCGACGTGCCAAAATCACCAATTTTTGAACCACACGGGCTAACCCCGAGCCACACGGGTGTGTGCCATGCCCGTGTGACCCAAAATCCTATAAAAATAGCCCATTATTCACCTTCTTCTTCACCTAAACCCTAAAAATCCCTCAACCCAACTCCTATACCAACCATCTCTAGCGCTGCCGCCGGCTTCAACAGCACCACCACGCCCGTGCAACCCTCGCCACGACTATGCTCCGGTCCAATAACCACCCATTCGGTTCTCCTTTCTTATTTTTCATACAATTTTTGATGCTTTTAATTATTTATCTATTCATGAGTTCATTTTTTTACATTGTTTACATTGTTATTGATAGGAATCTCATTCATTTAGCATGATTAATCTAGAAATTTCCTAATGCCACTTTGAATCGTTCTTTGGCTGCCATTTTTACCTATCTCATGCAATAGGCTTTAGGAATACATTGATTATAAAAACCCACAAAACAAGCCATTGCCTTCTTGCTAAAAGTTCTATGCCTAGGATGAATCAAACATGGTATTTAGATTAGTAAAAATTGACCCTCATTTAGTAAGTTTTAGTTAGCACTGTTATTTCGTTTAAAGAATTTATGAATATTTGTATCTTTTCATTTAGGACTAATGCATACCTTTCTCTGTTTTATTTTATTTTTATCAATCATTTCATCTTTGAGAGGGAAGAAAGCTGCCGTCCCTACCTCCAAAAAGTGCAAAGGGCCCAGTGGTTCCTCTTCTAGACCCACCGCTAAAATCTGACACCCCTTCCTCTAGTTCCCGCAGAACTCCCAAGAAGAGATTTTCAAATATTATGAGCGAGACCTCTCGGAGCGCGAAGATGTATTGATTGGGCCGCACTAGAGCAGGTCCACCTAGCGGACGAGGTCTGGGCCCTATTAACAACGGACCCGTAGGAGCAGTTCTTTCAAATCATAGAGCCCACCTATCTCGAACTCACCTTCAAGTTCTGCTCCACATTCCATCTTCAGAAGGTGATGAGCCAACACAACAATCCGTGAACAATACAATTCCGTCTAGGAGGCCTCGTTCGTCAACTTAGTGTACCGGAGTTCGGTATGGCACTAGGCCTCTACACTGAGTAGTTTGTGGAGGAAGAAGACCTCTCAGAACTCCACCGCCACATCCACTTCTCACCTTCCAAGTGTTGGCAAGCCCTGGTCCCAGCTTCGGACACATACGACCCCAGTCGCTCCAAGGCGACAGCTCTCGCCCCATCTATGAGATACCTTCATGCCATACTCGCATATACACTGATGGGTAGGTGAGAGAGCACCAGTGTCGTCAACACTCAAGACGTATATTTCTTAGGGAGCATGACGCATATTCACATAATTGACCTTGCCTACTTCATTGCCCATGCCATCCAACACCAAACGGAGCGACACTGAAGGGGCGTGATCTTTATGGGCCCGTACATCACTCGACTGGCCCACATCCTCTTATACACTGATCGGCCAGATGTCCCCATAGGGCATCCAAACTATGTTACACATGAGAATGATCCAGTGCCGACCTGGAACCATTCCTCCACAATACCGTCTATTCTGGGATGCCGAGCAAGAGGACCTCGAGGACATTACTGATGATGTCCCACCACCAGAGGAGGCACCGACTGAACCACCACCCCCTCGCTGCACAGTTTATGCGGCAGCTTCAAATGCTGACATATTCGAGCGCCTCACACAATTTGAGCAATAGTGTTTTCAACGCTTCGATCACATCGACGCTACTCTTCAGCAGATATGCCAGCATCTACACATCTCATCACCGTCCCCACCTTACGGACCATCTGAGGATTAGAACTTTTTATTCCTCTTATCTTCTTTTTTATTTGCGTTCTTGAACTTTATTTTTACCTTCTCTTGAACTTTATGTTTCTTTAGAATCTTTAGATTTTTCTTTATCTTTATTTCGATCTTTATGTTTATTGAATATTTTAGTTTAGTTTTCAATTTTATTTTCATATCAGCTATTCCCTAACGAGAAAATTATACTTAACTTAAATCCCTAAACACTTATTTATGCTATCGCAGTTTCAAAAGAGCTTTACAACTCAAATACATCTGTAATGGGAAAACCCTGCCACAACTGCTGGATCTTACAATTCCAATATCTGTCTCTACAAATTCATCCAATATTCAGGGAGTTTCATTTCTCTCCCTATCTTATGATTTTATGCTTCTATTGCTACTAATGTATCTTTGTACATTGAGGGCAATGTACATCTTAAGTGTGGGGGGTGACTTATTTTAGTCATTGCATTCTCTTCGAACCCCTGAAAAATTTTTACAACTAACTTTTTGCATTGTTCTCAAATTTGAAATTCTCACTTTCACCCTTTGCATTATTCTCAATCTCCTGTTAGGAATTAATTCTGATTGATTTATGATTTTTATTGATATATTGAGAATTAAGACATAGGTACTTATGCTTTGATTATTTAAACTTTAAGACATTAAGGAATCAAGCATGATAAGTTGAAATTTTTGAGAATTTAAATTTTTTCTAGGTTATTTTCCCTAATTTTAAGTGTTATCTTGAGATTTGAAATTAGCAGGATTGACATCAAAAAGCCATAATTCTGATGAGATTTTTTAGCCTTTTGAGCATACATCCTTTCGTGCTCACTTTTATTGTTGCTTTGAGTGAGTCAATAATGATTTGTTATTCTAGAACTTGATTCAATTATACATGTCGAGACCACATCATTGATTTGATATACCGAAATAATAAAGGCACTTACGTTTAACCCACTTACTCCATAAAAGCCTACATTCATAAATTAACCCCTAGTGAACCTAACAACCCATTCTTTAACTTACCTCTAACATTAACCGATAGCCCATTTTTTGTTGAATTTCATTCAATTATTTTGATCCCTATTTTTGTCGAGATTTGAGTTGAATTATTATCTAGCTTTGTTCTCTTTTTCAGTTTGCAAAGTTGTAATTATTCAATATATTGTATTTGATTTGTTCCTAAAAAAAAGTTGTATATACAGTTGTAATTATTATCTAGCTTTAGTGAGGATGTCAACTCTTGTTGATTTTGATTGAGAGATAATTACTTAGGAGAAGGGAGAAAACCTATGTTCCTGTGATAAAATTCTCAACTTAGAGTGTTTGAGACTTTAATGTTCTTCTGGTTGAATTTTCATTGTATGATTACTTGTGGATTAGTTTGAAACATTATTGATAAGGATTATAAGTTGAAAAAGATGATTCTTAACTGTGAGTTGAGATTTTGCTTAAGGACAAGCAAAGGCTTAAGTGTGGGGGTATTTGATAAGCGTTAAATTATACATATTTTTACCCCATGCTTAGCCTAATTTCTAGATTAATTAACCCTTGATTTGTGTAAATTGATGCTCTTAAACCTTTAATTTCATGTTTTATACTCAAGTGAGCTTAGGGAAGAGAAAAGAGCAAGGAACGGGCCAAAACGGGCAAATTGGGCAAAATTCAATAATCAACACGGCCTGGAGGTTTGCCACACGGCCGTACCATACAGCCGTGCTACTTTAAGAGGATCAAGCATGGCCTGGGCCTCGATCAACATGGGCGTGGGACACGGGCGTGTCCCTGTCGTGAGGAAGTTTAATTTCACTCAGAAAAGGCTACTTAGGGGCTAAGAAAGGCATTTCAAAACTCTATATAAAGACCCTAGAAGGCAACTACAAAGGTGTGCTTTATTCCCGCCAAGAGGGGGAGTTAAAGGTAGGAAATTATTCGAAGGGAAGCTGATTGATCCATCTCAGAAGCCAGGGTCTACATCAAGATAGAGGATCTCTCTTCAATCCCTTCAGGAGTTTTGGGTTTTCTTATGTTTTGTTATTTTATTTCTTCTAAGATGTTTTCTTTTATAAACATGAACTAAATCCCTAAATACCTAAGGGGATGAAACCTAAGACAGATCTTGTTATTATTATCTGAGCTGTGTGATAAATATTTGATTTGTTCTTAATTGTGTTTTTAACTCTTAAGTTGATATGTCCGGGATATTGATTTAAGTCGAATGTGCCTATGTGAAGGAGCAAAAGTCCTTGCATATGAGTAGATCCAACACAATTAAGCGGAGTTGATCGCAATCCTAGACATAGGACAACGAAAATATGCCGGATTAAAGTCAAATCTAATATGGGGAGCCATAGATCAAGTTAATGCAAGACTAGGGGTTTTAACTAGAAAGAGATTTTAGTTAATCAACCTAGGATTAGTTGTTCTTATCCTCGATGGAGGTATTAACATAATATAGGGATCTCTACGGATCAAATCAAATAAAGAAATCATCTGGTTTAGAGTTAGATAACAAGTAAAGTCTAGGTGGATTCTTCTTTAGGTATTACCTTAATCAATCAGTCTTTCCCAAAAGCAATCTCCCACTTTACTCTTTGTCGCTTCTTTAGTTAGTTTAGTTTAGTTTACAACAAACCCTCTTTATTTTTAGGGTAGATAATAGAAAGAAAGTCATTACTAGTACTCATAGTGCCTTAGATTCGATATTCCGGTCTTACCACTAACTATACTACTGTTCGATAGGCGCACTTGCCTTTTATCGTGATATTAGTTAGTTTACAGGTACGATTAGATTTTATTACTGCATCACAATCACGAGATCACTAACCACCCCTAATATTTTTCAATTGTCACAACCAAGATGTGACTTATGGCAAAAAAAATATTAAAAAATAAAAATCAATAAAAATTATAAAAAGTGTAACACCCCTTACCCGTATCCACGCGAGGATAGGGTTCGAGGCATTACCAGAATTAAATACACTTAAATATAAAATTCGAGTCGTAAAATTGTGTTTAATTTAAAATTTTTCAAACATATTCATAATGTCCCTATTACGGGCCTACGAAGCCCTAAACATACACTGGAAGTGGATCGAGACTTAACCGTGAACTTTGGAGCACTTAAAAATTTTTTCATCAAAACAGGGTCACACGTCCGTGAAACTTGGGACACACCCGTGTCGGCAGGCTGTATGGTCACACACATTCTGTTTATGACATCATCAGCCAAATGAAACCACACAGCCAAGTCACACGCCCGTGTCCAAGGCCGTGCCGTCCACACGGGTGAGAAACATACCTGTGTGCTTAGCCCGTGTCAAATAATTTTTCATTTCGAAGCTAAACTTATTTTCACATGGCCTACTACATACTCGTGTGCTCCATACTGGGCATTTTGTTTCTTAAATTAAGGTGCAGGGGACACACGGCCTATTCACACGCCCATGGGGCTGACCGTGTGTCTCACACCCTAGACACATGCCTCTGTGTCCACTTGTGTGGGCAATATATAGGCTATTTACCAAGCCAATTGCCACCCTGAGACACAAACACACAAGCACTAATGCATTTGATATAATTCATAGCATTTTTGAGCAACCAACATGTCCATAATTAAGACATTATCTCCTTATTTTCATTACATATATAACATACTTAGCCTATCACATACTCAACAATTCAAAACATGCAAACTACGACATCTATGGAATGCATCCTCATGCAAATTTACTTATAATCAATATTAGCCAATACCAAATGGCCCTATACAAAATGAATCAAGTATAATCATAAGCCAACATATTTGGCTAAACAAATATGACATGTAGCAAAAAGACCAAGTCCCTATACATGCCATACTCAAAATGTTAAGACTAGCTACACCCAAATATTCCAATTGATAGTATGATCGAGTCTCCGATGTTCTTCGATCCTCGAGCTAGCTTGGCGATACTATAAGAAAAATAGAAAAGAAAGGGGAGTAAGCATGAAGCTTAGTAATTTTGCTTGTAAATAATTAACAAAATTAATCATGCAATGTCATACACATGACATAAATATGACTTGTCACAATGTCATCAAGTATCATAGATACATCTTAAATCATGTCATTCACATAATGAACAATAAAACTCATGCTCATGATATCCTTCATTCACTTCTTATCGAGAACTCGTCGAGTCATAATCTCAATGTTTAATGAGCTTCGTGTACATACTTGTACACTTTCAACATGTTCATATATTGTCATTTCTATTACATAATCTTTGAGTTACCCATTGAACCGCTTGGAATACTAAAGGATACTCGGGAAATCTCATACACATAGCAAGATACCAATACCATATCCTAGATATGGTCTTACATGGGATCACATATCGATGTCGATAGCCCAGCTATGGTCTTACATGATGCCTCATATCGATGCCAAGTCCTAGACATAGTCCTACACGAAATATCATAACGACGCCATATCCCAGATATGGTCTTACACGTAATCACATACCGATGCCATATCCCAGATATGGTCTCACACGGAATCTCAATAACCCTAATGTCATGACATTTGTATCCTTTCTATTCCGAAGGTTTAACTGGGATTTCGGGATATCGAAACTTCGTCACAACGTTATTGATTCATCATTAACCAATTTCATAAAAACAATTACACAATTCAAGAAATATTAAAGTATTGAATACGTAATAATGAAATGTTGCATTATTTACCCACAAACTTACCTCGGTACCTGAATAGGACTAACTATTCGATTTAGTCCAAAAGCTTGTTCATTCCCCAATCTAGGTCTGGACTCCGTTTCTCTGTATCTATAATAGCCAATTTCACTTATTTAATTATCACATTGCTCAAAACATCCCATAAATCATACTTTAGCAAAATTATAATTTTGCCCCTAAACTTTCACATATTTACAGATTAGTCCCCAAGCTTGTAAAATGATTTACATTCGATTTCTTTGTACTTTAAGCCTAGCCGAACACATTTCATGTTAATAAAAGCCCACATTTTCTTTCAAATTAGATTTTTACCACTTATTTTATAACTTTTACAAATAAGTCCTTTTTAGGTGTTTTCATGAAAAAATAACCTTGTAAAAGATGTTTATCACACATCAAACTTTCATATTCTTTTATTAAACATCAAAATACATGCATGTCACACATGGGTAAATTTTTGAACATGAACCCCTAACTCAAAATAATGGTAAAAATAGATAAATCGGGTTACGAGGATTTCAAAAATGTAAAGAGCATTAAAAACGGGGCTAGGATGCACTTACTATCAAGCTTAAAAGTTGAAGAAAACCCTAGCTATGGTGTTTTGTAAAATTCGGCTATGGTAAGGAAGATGGACACCAACTTTTACTTCATTTTTCCTTTTTATTAATTTATTAACCAAATAACCAAAATGCCTTTAAGGCCTTTCTTTGATATTTTTCCCTTCCATATCCATTTTTGTGTATAAAAATAGAAATAGGGTAAATTGCTATTTAAGGACCTCTAATTAATAATCCAAAGCTATTTAATACTTAAAGCTTCTAGAATCTCATATTTTACAATTTTTTTTGCAATTTAGTCCTAAAAGTCAAATTTGACTCTTATTCACAAAATTTCTTTATGAAACTTTCACATAATCATGCAAACATGTCATGGACCTCAAAAAAATCATAAAATAAATATTTTTACTTTGAATTTATGGTCTCAAAACCACTATTCTGACTAATCCCTAAATTGGGATGTTACAACTCTCCCTCTTTAGGGATTTTCGTCCCCAAAAATCTTACCAATGAAAGGGTTTGGATATTGTTTCCTCAGGGCATCTTCGGACTCCCATGTAGCCTTTTCAACTCCATGTATTTGCCATAATACTTTCACAAAGGCTATACTTTTTTTCTCTATTGTTTGACTTCCAGAGCCAAAATCTAAATCGACTCTTCACCATAAGTCATATCCAGTCGAATCTCAACCTTTGTCAGTGAAATTACATACGAAGGGTCTGATCGGTATCGGCTCAACGTAGACACATGGAACACATCATGGATTCTTTCCAACTTTGACGACAAAGCTAACTGATATGCTACTGGCCCTATGCTTTCGGTAATCTCATATAGTCCAATAAAATGCAAACTCAATTTTCCCTTTCGGTCAAACCTCAAAACTTTTTTCAACGGAGATACATTCAAGAATACCTTATCACCGAATTGAAGTTCAATCTCTTTTCGTTTCAAATCTGCATAAGACTTTTCTCTATCTGAAGCGGCTTTCAAACAATTACGAATCACTTTTACTTTCTCTTCGGTTTCCCTAATAAGTCAACCCCATGAATCCAACTTTCTCTGAGTTCGGTCCAATACAAAGGCGTACGACATTTATGTCCATACAATGCCTCATAAGGCACCATTTTCAAACTTGACTAAAAGCTGTTGTTGTAGGCAAACTCCACCAATAGTAAATACTTTTCCCAACTACTTTGGAATTCCAATACATAACATTAGAGCATGTCTTTAAGTATTTGAATTTCTCTCTCTGATTGACCGTCTATATGTGGATGGAAAGCGATACTAAAATTCAACTTTGTGCCCAAAGCTTCTTGTAACTTTTTTCAAAACTGCGATGTAAACCTCGGATCTCTATTCGAAATAATCAACAAAGGTACTCCATGAAGTCTCATAATTTTAGAAACATATAGATCAGCCAACTTATCAAGTGAATAGTTAGTACGTACTGGTTAAAATGAGCCGATTTCGTAAGCCTATCAACCACAACCCATATGGCATCTTTCTTGGTGTCAAAGGCAATCCTGTTACAAAATCCATAGTAATACGGTCCCATTTCCACTCGGGAACCATCACAGGCTGAAGTAAACCGGAAGGTGCTTGGTGTTCAGCTTTCATGTGCTGACAAATTAAACATTTAGAAATAAACTCTGAAATGTCTCTTTTCATACTTGGCCACCAATATAATTTCTTCAAGTGATTGTACATTTTTGTACTACTCGGATGAATAGAAAAACATCTACTAAGTGCTTCGTGTAAAATTTTTCGAATAAGCTCATCATTCCTCGGTATACAGACCCTATCTAGGAACATCAAACACCCATCAAAACCAATCCGAAAATCTGATTCAATACTCGATTCACTATGGACTCTTTTGTTTTGCAAATCACTGTCGTTTCCCTGAGCTTCACAAATCTCTTCAAGAAATATTGGTCTAGCTCTTAACTCTACTATAATTGAACCATCATCGGATACAGTCAACTGAGTATTCATAGCTCTCAAGACAAACAATGACTTTCTACTCAAAGCGTCAGCGACTACATTAACTTTCCTTGGATGGTAGTCAATCACCAATTCATAATCTTTTAATAGTTCGAGCCACCTCCGTTTTCGTAGACTCAAATACTTTTGAGTCATCAAGTACTTTAGACTTTTGTGATCAGTGAATACTCGACATTTCTCACCATATAGATGGTTTCTCTAGATCTTCAATGCAAACACGATAGCGGGTAGTTCTAAATCGTGTGTCAGATAATTTTTCTCATGCAGTTTCAACTGTCTCGAGGCATAAGCTATTACCTTGCTTTCTTGCATAAGTACACAACCCAATCCATTCAAGGATGCATCACTATAAACCACAAATTCTTTTCCCAGTTCATGTTGTACTAAGACTGGAGCTTCAGTCAACAATGCCTTTAGTTTCTCAAAACTCTGTTGGCACTTTTCTGTCCATTCGAATTTGACATCCTTTTGTAATAGCCTCGTCATTGGAGTAGCAATCATGGAAAATCCCTTAACAAATCGTCTATAATAACCGGCTAAGCCTAGAAAGCTTCTAATCACTGACATGTTCCTCGGTGGTTTCCATTCAACAATAGTTGAAATCTTACTTAGGTAAACTCTAATACCATCACCCGAAACAATGTGTCCTAAAAATCCAACTTCTCGAAGCCAAAATTCACTTTTACTAAACTTAGCATACAACTGATTGTCTCTCGAAGTTTGCAAAATCGTTCTCAAATGTTCAGTATGTTCAGTCTTATCACGAGAATAAATCAGTATATCATCAATAAAAACAACAACAAGTTTATCTAAGTACGGTCAAAAAATACAGTTCATTAAATCCATAAATACAGCAGGAGCATTCGTTAAACCAAAAGGCATGACAAGAAATTCATAATGACCATACCTCGTCCAAAATGCAGTTTTCGGTACATTGATTTCTTAACTCTCAACTGGTAGTTACTGGACCTCAAGTTTATCTTTGAGAACACTGTGGCTCCTTTCAATTGGTCAAACAAATCATCGATCCTTGGCAAGGGATACTTGTTCTTTATGGTTACCTTATTGAGCTACCGATAATCTATACATAGTCTCATTGAACCTTCTTTCTTTTTCATAAATAGTACCGGTGTACCCGACGTGGAATAACTAGGTCTTGCAAAACCTTTGTCTGTCAGTTCTTGTAATTGAGCTTTCAACTCCTTCAATTCAGTCTAAGCCATTCTATACGGAGTAATCGAAATAGGTGCAGCACTAGGGACTAGCTCAATACCAAATTCTACTTCTCTAATAGGAGGCAATCCGAGCAACTCTTTCGGAAACACATCCAGATACTTACATACTACCGCCACTGATTCAATTTGCAGCTCAAACTCTTTTCTATTTAGTACGAAGGCAAGAGAAGCTTCATAACCCTTTCTTATACATTTCTAAGTAGTCATAGAAGAAATCACTACAGGCAAGTTATCTAATTCACTTGGTTCAACCTGAAGAATATTCCTATTTTCACATTTCAGTTCAATAATTTTCTTTCCACAATTCACTACCACACCTTGAATGGTCAACCAATCCATACCAAGAATTATATTAAATTCATCAAATGTCAAAAGCATAAGATTAGCCGAAAAACAGTAACCTCTAATTATCAAAGGGCAAGTCTTACATACTTTGTTAACTAACACATACTTGCCTAGAGGGTTCGACACTTTTATCACAAATTCTGTAGACTCAATAGGCAAATTCATACTAGATACCAATTTCATACAAAAATACAAATTGGTAGATCCTAGATCAATCAAAGCAGCAATAGAAGTATCATAGAGAGAAAAGTAACCATAATCACATCAAGAGATGAAGCCTCTTTGCGAGCGCGAATGGCATAAGTCCTCGGAAGTACTCTACCCTCAGGTATCATAGCCGACTCTCTAGGTGTACCATTGCTACTAGCCCTATTTCTCGAATTTCTCTGTGGTCTTCCTTTACTAGCAGTGTTACCCAATCTCACACTCTGAAATTTCTCTTTTTCTGACATCTTAGGGGAATAAAAAATAAAATGGTCTTGTGAACAACATATGAGGCAAGATCTATCATTCACTTGGCATTCACCGAGGTGACGTCTACCACACTGCGGACACTCCAGTCTATTTGGTCGAGCACTACCGACACTCGCAATCAAAGTGGTCTGAGCCTCATGACTCGAATAATGTTTATCCTTATTTCTATTTGAAAACCCAATTGAAGCATCCGATCGAGTAGTGAACTCTCTCAATTTCTTGGATGAGGACTGATATGACTTTCCCATCTGTCTCTTTTTTGAATCTCGAGACTCAAACTCAGTTTTTCTTTTCTCTTTACCCAACTCCTTGGCCTTACAAGTTCTCTCTACAAGCACAAAAAATTCTTTCAGTTCTAAAATTCCAACCAATAATCGAATGTCCTCGTTTAACCCATCCTCAAACCTTTTGCACATATTGTCCTCAGTAGATACGCATTTCTAAGCGTATCTGCTAAGTCTTATTATAGAACTCTTCCTAAAAAAAATTTCCAAGTTACCATCTCCCTAGTTACAATCAACACAAGGGTATTCCACCATTGGTAGGCCGAATCTCATAAGAGAGATACCACACATTTCATGCATTCCTTAAGTGTGCAAGGCAACTTTTCGAATACCTAATGGCATTTTCAAGCCAAAATTCTGCTCGTTCCAGATAATCATCTTTATAAGCTCAGAATTCCTCAGCCCTTTGCTTCTGAATTCTGTCAACCGAAGGCCTTTCCCTTCTTACCATTTCCACAACTTGGAGAGCTATAGGGGTATGCTGAGGAATAAGTGGGGGTGGACGGGGTTGGACGTTCGGGTTCATTCGAACGAACTATGTATACCAATCGTTCATTATATGGATAAGGGCTTCCTTAGCCCTTCTCCTCTTTCTTGACTCACAGTCACGGGTCTACTCTCTAGCGGCACTATCCCTTCAGCGGGAGCAGGCACGTTACTTTCCACCTCATCCGCCATAGCCCTATCAGGATCCATTTACTATATGAAAACACACTTTAAAATCGTCAGAAGTCATCACACTATCACAATATATGTGCGGCATGTATAACTAGACTCTTTCATAAGCTACGTAGTCCGAGAATTGACTAAACCATAGATCTAATACCACTAAATGTAACACCCCTTACCTGTATCCACGCCGGTATAGGGTTCGAGACATTATCAGACTTAAACACACTTACACATATAATTTCGAGTCGTAAAATTTGCGTCCAATTTAAAACTGTTCAAACATATTCATAACATCCCCATTACGGGCCTACGAAGCCCAAAACATACACTGGAAGCGGATCGAGACTTAATCAAGAACTTTAGAGCACCTAAAAAATTTTTCATCAAAACAGGGCCACATGCTTGTATGACTTGGGACACACCCGTGTGGGCAGGACGTGTGGTCACACACGCCCATGTCCCAACCCGTATGAAAAACATTAGCATTCTGTTTATGACATCATCAACCAAATGAAACCACACAACCAAGCCACACGCTCGTGTGCTAGGCCGTCTGACGAATTAAATTCTCATAAATCAGGTACAGGCTTCACACGCCCTTGGCACACACTCGTGTCCAAGGCCGTGACGACCACACGGCTAAGAAATATGCCCGTGTGCTCAGCCCGTGTTGAATTATTTTTCATTTTGAAGTTAAACTTGTTTTTACACAGCCTAGTACACACCCGTGTTCCAGGCCGTGGCCTTAACACGGTTGAGACATACGCCCGTGTCTCTGCTTGTGTGCTCCATACTAGGCATTCTGTTTCATAAAATTAAGGTGCAGGGGATAGACGGCCTGTTCACATGCCCATGGGGCTGACTATGTGTCACACATAGCCTAGACACACGCCTCTGTGTCCACTTGTGTGGGCAATATATAGGCTATTTACCAAGCCAATTGCCACCCTGAGACACAAACACACAAGCACTAATGCATTTGATATAATTCATAGCATTTTTGAGCAACCAACATGTCCATAATTAAGACATTATCTCCTTATTTTCATTACATATATAACATACTTAGCCTATCACATACTCAACAATTCAAAACATGCAAACTATGACACCTATGGAATGCATCATCATGCAAATTTACTTATAATCAATATTAGTCAATACCAAATGGCCTTATACAAAATGAATCAAGTATCATCACAAGCCAACATATTTAGCTAAACCAGTATGGCATATAACAAAAAGACTCAGTCCTTATACATGCCATACTCAAAATGTTAAGACTAGCTCTACCTAAATATTCCAATTGATAGTATGATCGAGTCTCCGATGTTCTTTGATCCCCGAGCTAGTTTGGCGATACTATAAGAAAAATGGAAAAAAGAGGGAGTAAGCATGAAGTTTAGTAAGTTTGCATGTAAATAATTAACAACATTAATCATGCAATATCATACACATGACATAAATATGACTTGTCACAATGTCATCAAGTATCATAGATACATCTTAAATCATGTCATTCACATAGTGAACAATAAACTCATGCTCATGATATCCTTCATTCACTTCTTACTGAGAACTCGTCGAGTCATAATCTCAATGTTTAATGAGTTTCGTGTACATACTTGTACACTTTCAACATGTTCATGTCATTTCTATTACATAATCTTTGAGTTACCCGTTGAACCGCTTGGAATACTAAAGGATACTCGGGAAATCTCATACACATAGCAAGATGCCAATGCCATATCCTAGATATGGTCTTACATGGGATCACATATCGATGTCGATAGCCCAGCTATGGTCTTACATGATGCCTCATATCGATGCCAAGTCCCAGACATAGTCCTACACGAAATATCATAATGACGTCATATCCCAGATATGGTCTTACACGTAATCACATACCAATGCCATATCCCAGATATGGTCTTACACGGAATCTCAATAACCCTAATGTCATGACATTTGTATCCTATCTATTCCTAAAGTTCAACCAGGATTTCGGGATATCGAAACTTTGTCACAACGTCATCGATTCATCATTAACCAATTTCATAAAAACAATTACACAATTCATGAAACATTAAAGTATTGAATACGTAATAATGAAATGTTGCATTATTTACCCACAAAGTTACCTCGGTACCAAAATATGACCAACTATTCGATTTAATCCAAAAGCTTGTTCTTTCTCCGGTCTAGGTCTGGACTCTATTTCTCTGTATCTATAATAGCAAATTTCACTTATTTAATTATCAAATTGCTTAAAATAGCCCATAAATCATACTTTAGCAAAATTACAATTTTTCCCTTAAACTTTCACATATTTACAAATTAGTCCCTAGCCTCGTAAAATGATTTACATTCTATTTCTTTATACTTTAAGCCTAGCCGAACACATTTCATGCTTATAATAGCCCACATTTTCTTTCAAATAAGATTTTTACCACTTATTTTACAACTTTTACCAATAAGTCCTTTTTTGGTGTTTTCATGAAAAAATCACCTTGTAAAAGATGTTTATTGTAGAAGGCCTATTTCGCCCGGGCCCATTAGAATAAAAAAAACAAAAGAAAAATAAGACCAAAAATAATAAACCAATTATTTATTAAAGTTCAAAATTTAATAAATGTCCTTTAACAAATCACATTTCAAGTTTTTTCCAGATTTCAACATTAGGACAATTATTGATCAAAGTGGTACCAGTTTTGGGCATGCGAGGGTGCTAATCCTTCCACGTACGTAACCGACTCCTGAACCTAGCTTTTCTATTTCGTAGAGCAAAAAAATTTTTTTAAAAGAAAGGTGATCCAATCACACCTAAACAAAAAGGGTTGGTGGCGACTCCCTTTTTTTAAAAATGATCTCGTTTTCTCAAATTTTTTAAAAATGGTTTCGACAGCTTGGTGACTCTGCTGGTGACTGGTTGAGAGTCAGGCCATAGATTGATTAATTTTTGTCCTTTTGATTGAAATTTTAAAAAATTGCTTTGAAAAATCATGTTCCTTTGGTTGCATTTATGTGTTATAATTTTGTAGAATACTTTTGCACTGCATCGCATGACCGTGTGGTTGCACCTTTCAGTAGAAGTGAGAAGCTATGCCTTCGTGAGGTTTTCACCTCCGCATGGGCTAATGGACTGCTTCCGAGATACAACTGTACCTATGTGCTTCGTGAGATTTTCATCTCCGCATAGCCATAGGGAAATGTGTTCCCCTGAATCGAACTCGATCCATATGAGCCTATAATGGGTGAGGATTGAGGAATTTGCTGGTTTAGGTACCCTTTCTCTAGAGTCTAACCACATATAAAGAACCCTAAGAGTCTAACCTTAGGTAGAGCTATACTGAACCCTAGTGGTCACTCGGATAGGTACTTTATTTTGTGTTTTATTTCTCTTGTGCTAACATGTTTTCTTTTGTTTTGATTACATTGCATTGCATTATCATAGACAGGAGGTGTTGATTTAAATTAGATTATTGAATAGAAGAGCTTGTCATAAGAAAATGGATTTCTTGATAAAGTGGATTAAAATACGGCCACCCGAATAGGGTCCAAGTAGACACAATAAGAAAAGTTTGTGAAGGAGTACGACATTGTTTCTTGGCCTAAGGATTGTGTGACGGCCCTATTTTGACCCTAGTCGGGAAGTGGTTTCGGGACCACTAAACCGAGTCATTGAAATAATTGATTTTAATATTCTATGTCTAATTTATGTGATAAATTTATGTGTGAATTTTTAATGCTTGAAATTTGAATTATTAAATGCGAGTTTAATAATAAAGGCTTAGTTGAGAAACCTAGAAACTTTGATGGGCAAATTAAAGTGACTAAAATTAGGAAGGCTTCAAAATAATTGGGCTTGCATGTTAAATTAGCCATTTTGTGGTTAGTGGCCAGCCATGTGGTTTGATAATTTTAAAATATGTGTATATTAGGTATATTTTATAATTATAATGCCTTATTATGTGAAGGAAATAAAAGTATATTACATGTATATTATATGCATGAAATGGATAAATTAATAAAAGAAACTGGTGAAAAGAACAAGGTTAAAACATTGTTTGTTCTTCATTCTATTTTGCCGAAAGTGAGAGGGGGGAAAACTAAGCATTCGGCCACCCTTGTTTTGCTTGATTAAGGTAAAAACTTCTTATCATTTCCTTTGAATTTCTACAATGTGGTTGATAATCAAGTGTTTGACATAGCCCACTTTGAAATTTTGAGTTCTATGGTGATTGGGGCATTCGGCCATTGATGAGTGAGTTGAAAGTTTAAAACTTTGGTAGGTTTTGATGATAGTTTATAAAAGTAGCATGCTATTAAAGTGCTTTGAGGTTGAATTAGTTTTTATATGAAATTATACTTGATGAATGTTCCATGAAAAATTATTGGTATAATCGGCATTAGGCATTAGGATGCTTTGTGGATGTTTTGATGTTTTGGGATGTACATCTCTTGTTGGTTTAATGAAAGAAGCTAGATTGATTGCTAGAATTGAGAGTTTAACATCCTTGATGAGTGTATAGGCTAGCCGTAGTAAAGGAAGCATGCTAAGAAAAATGACATTCGGCCATTTTGAATTAAATATGAGTTATGAGATTGAATTCGTAAAAATTTAAGTTTTAGTGAACCAAATTGCTTAAAGTAAGTATTCGGTCATGGGAGTTTATATTCAAAATTTAGTATGTATGACACAAATTATAATTTGATGGAGTGATTAAATTGCAATTGGACATTTACTTCATGAAGGTTGAATGGGAACATAGTTTGTTTAATGAACAATAGAGGTTAATGAATTTCCGTATGTGTGTGTATGCCGAATGAGAGCCAAATTTGGAGCTCCTTATGTGAAAGCATAATCGGTCTTAATTTTGTTTTTAACTCTTAAATTGATATTTCCGGAGTATTGATTTAAGTCGAATATGCTTATGTAGAGGAGCAAAAGTCCCGCATAGGAGTAGATCCAGCACAATTAAGCGGAGTTGATTGCATTCCTAGAGATAGGACGACGAAAATCTGCCAGATTAAGGTCAAACCTAACAAGGGAATCTATATATCAAGTTAATGCAACACTAAGGGTTTTAATTAGAAAGAGATTTCAATTAATCAACCTAGGGTTAGTTGTTTTTAGTCTCGAGAGAGATATTAACATAAGTTAGGGATTTCTACGAATCAAATCAAGTGAATAAATCGTCTAGTTCAAGAGTTGATAACAAGTAAAGTCTAGGTAGATTCTCCCTTGAGTATTGTCCAAATCAATCAGTTTTCACTAAGAGTTTTTCCCCAATTCACTTTTTGTGCATTCTTAGCTTATTCTAATAATTAGTTTAGTTTAATAAAAATCTCCTTTTATTTCTAAGTTAAATAATAGAAAGAAAGTTAGTACTAGTACTTTTGGTTCCCTTGGGTACGATATCTCAGTCTTGCCACTAAGCTATACTACTATTTGATAGGCGTGCTTGCCTTAAATCGTGATAATAGTTAGTTTTTGGTGTAATCATTATTATAAATAGTATTATTTCATATCACGCATATCAATGCTAATGAATCATCAAACTGGCTCAGGTTTAGGAGATAACCCAATTAATCCTGCTATCCCCGATTTTGATGAAATAGCGAAAAAAGAGAGGACAAAGGCTGAATTACCAAAGCAGCTAGAGGATAGATGTAAGTGGTTAGAGGAAAAGTTCAAGGGAATGGAAAGCACTGATAACTGTAATAGGATCGATGCCAAGGATTTAAGCCTAGTTCCAAACTTGGTGCTTCTGTACAAGTTCAAAATGCCTGAATTTGAGAAGTATAATGGGACAAGTTGCCCCGAAGCCCATATTACTATGTTCGACAGGAGGATGACTGGATACATTAATAATGATCAGCTATTGATCCACTGTTTCCAAGATAGATTGGTGGGAGCAGCAGCCAAGTGGTATAATCAATTAAGTCGTGCCAGGATTGGTTCATGGAGAGATTTGACTTAGGCGTTCATGAAACAGTACAGTCATGTGACCGACATGACTCCTGATAGAATTACCCTTCAAAATATGGAGAAAAAGCCAAACAAAATTTTTAGACAATATGCACAGAGATGGAGGGAGGTTGCCATCCAAGTTCAGCCACCACTTCTGGAGAAAGAGACCACAATACTCTTTATTAATACTTTAAAGGCCCCGTTTATCACACACATGCTAGGAAGTGCCACAAAAAATTTCTCGGACATAATAATGACTGGTGAAATGATTGAGAACGCGATAAGAAGTGGAAGGATAGATGCAGACGAGAGTAAAAGGCCAGTCTCGAGGAAGAGGGAAAATAAGGTGAATAGTACAAATATGGGATACTCAAGGTCGATTACTTTTAACCAACCAAAAGTAGTGACCACTTGGCATCAGGGTTCGCCAAAACACTGAGAAGCTCCATTTTACACCAATTCCAATGACATATAAGGAGTTGTATCAAAGCTTATTTGATGCGCATGTGGTCACTCCTCATTACATGAAACCAATGCAGCCTCTATTCCCAAAATGGTATAACAAGAATGCTCAATGCTAGTACCATGCGAGAATAACGGGTCATTCAATCGAGAACTGCACTACGTTTAAAATTTTGGTTGAAAAGCTTATTAAAATGGATATCATGAAGTTCAGCAGTTCACCAGAAACTAATTGCTCTGATGAAGCAGTAAACACAATAACTAAAGAAGGTGGTAAGAGAGTTGTGATTTCTTGAAGAAATTAGAAGCCTGGAATGGGGAGTTTGAACATTAATTACATATCTGAAAAGGGAACCAGGGAATAAAAGTTTCCAAGTCTTTACATAATTGGGAGTGTTGTTAAACAATGAGACTGTGGAAGGCATCCCTGTATTTTTAGAGCTTACTCAGAGTAATGTTCAGAACAAAATTGTTACTTTAAGCCTAGAGGCAATAAGAGTCCTTTTGTGAAATAGGCTTGTGTCTAGAATTTTTATTTCAATAAAATGTATCTTTTTGGAGCAAATATTATTTTATTCTTTACAGATTCTTTTATTCTTTGGACTTTCTTTCAAATATTCTTTCATTCTTTATTCATGATCATACCATGTAAATAATCATTCTTAGAATCATTTATTCTTTGGAATTTGCCTTCGTACCTACAATAGGTCCCCAGATATCAACGACAGGAGCGAACTGTTACTGACACCCTTTTGAGTAAGGTATGTGTCTGAGGGATCTTAGGACTTTGAAGATGACAAAGATTGTGACCTACCTTCGAATTTGTTAAGGATGGTAGAACAAGATGAAAATAGATCCTACATTACAAAGGGTCAGTTGTCATTGCAATTCAAGGATGTCTTCGTATGATCACCTCAAGATATGCCTAGGTTACTAAAATGGAGGACATTGTTTGAAAACACACATACTAATGGCCAGGCTAATCAAGAAGTTTGAGTATTACTGGTTCACTATAGAAAGGGATTGCATCAGTATGCCGTAAATGTTAAATTAAAGAAGACAAAACTTATATACCTTCTACATTTCTTCACAAATTTTCTATATGTGGGGCATGGATGTTATGGGACTAATCTCGCCGGCATTAATTCATCTTCGTGGTTGTCGATTACTTTACTAGGAGAGTGAAGCTCGCTTCATATGCCAAAGTTACAAAGTCAGCAGTCATCAAATTCAAATTCAAATCCAAAACCAAATTCAGAACCAAATTCAAATTCTAAATCCAAATCCAAATTCAAATTCAAGTTCAAATTCAAATCCAAATTCAAATTCAAATACAAAATTTAAAAAAAAAGAGAGAAAAAGTGGCAATAAAGAATGCCAGAAAGGAACATGTCTAACGTAATTGCACAATGTCAAAAGTTTACAGTCTGTTCAAAGATCAAATACCATATCAGTGTAGCAAAGGCAACTAAAAAACAAAAAAAAAACCATCTAAAAAGATTTTGAAAGATGACTGAGACTTGTAAAGGTTGGCATAGAGAAGTTACCATTTACCCTCTGTACTTATCAAACGTTGGCCAGGATTTTCACCGGGGCAGCACATTTCTCATTAGTCTTGCCATTGAAGTTGAGATTCTTTCTTCCGAGTTTTATCAGGCTGAAGCTAGATGAGGTAGAATGGATCTAATCCCAATATGATCAATCGAATTTGAGGAGAAGAGTTAATAGCTATCTGTTACAGTCAGATGATGCAGGTGATGCAGGTTTATGGTAAAGGGGTTCATTCTAGAGAATTTCAAAGGGTGACCTCATATTGAAGAAGATCCTTTATATACAAAAGGACTTCAGAGGAAAATGGATGCCAAACTAAGAAAGACCTTATGTAGTGAAGAAGGCCTGTTCTGGAAAATCATCAACATCGACCAAGATGGATGGCAACGACATGCCCAATTTGGTGAATTTCGTCAAGAAGTATTTCACCTAAAAAGGAGAGGGCAAGGTGAAAACCTGCAAAGGGCGTCTTGGGACCTTAAAAAAATAAAAAATCAAAAAATTAAAAAAGAAATTAAAAAAGAAATAAAAATCAAAAATAAAAATCAAAAATAAAGAAATTTCAATCAAAAAAGAAGAAAGAAAAAGGAGAGGCCAAGGCGAAAACCCGCAAAGGGTGCTTTGAAACCAAAGGGGATTTGAGTTGAAAACCTGAAAAGGGCGGCTCAAATTTCGATCAAAAGTGGGCAGTAGTCTTGCTATACTTGAATTAACAATGAAGAAGTATGCTACGTCTTGAGGCATCGACAAAGAACTTCGGATCCCTTAAACACATATTGAGCTTAAAATGGTCCTCAAGAAGTTGGAACAGAGAAGCTAAGGCTGCGATATCTGGGGCACCTAGTTTCCATTTTACCCATTTTTGAGTTTGTTATCTTTGATTACTTTATTTTTTTCAAAATACGCTCTCAATAAATTTTCTTCTTAATTGCATTTGTTGTCTTTGCTTAACTTGTTTGTTTCCAGCTATGCTCTCAATCAATTTCCTTCTTGTCTATTGGTATAATCTTCTTCAAGCATTTTGCATTGAAATAACGATTAGTGGACTAATAATACTTTCATAAAAGGAGGTTCGCATATTATTCTGGAAGATTCTAAATAACACAAGAACCTGAAACAGGACTAGTGTTTGAGAACTCACCAAGTGTAAGGGTTGGAAATGTTTGAGCCCAAATTGAGTTTATCTCTTCGGATCTTCTACCAAAGATATTGGTTGAACAGAAACAAGATATCGCATCGGAGATGCAATCTTGATGAAAATGAGCAATGTCAACCCAAGCATAAAAAGAGATTCATTCTCGAGGAAAATGATATTCTGCATCCATACGAGTATCATGCATACACATCTAATTGGATCACTTGAGGAGTGATCAGTGGAGGGAACAAGTTACAGATCTCATACCCTAAAGTTTCAGTGGGATGGATTGAAAATTGTTACAAGTCCTATACCCCTAAGTTGTAGTAGGATAGATTGAAGGTAATACAAGTATATCTTTAAGTTGCAAAAGGATGGACGGAAGAGACTAAATTTTATTCCCCTGAAGTAAAGTATGGTAAATCATTTGAACAAAATACGATTGCTTCTTCGGATTTTCAGTCAAAACACCAGCCAAGCAAGAAGGCAACGTAATGCGTCATTGCTAAAGCCTTGATGAGCAAGGAGGAGTGACACCCTAAATATTAAAAGGATCATTCTTATGACATTTTGCATTCATACATATGTCATTCATAACACATTCAATTAGGAGCATTTGATTCATTTTGATCATGGCATCCTAATCATTTTGCATAAGCATAAGCACATAAAATTGATTCTACAGGACAAGTACCCTAGAGGACGATGTAGCAACATCGGTGAATTTGTAGATTTTGTCTTCCTGTAACACCCCTAACCCGTATCCGATCGCCAGATTGAGGTTAAGAGGTATTAACGAACTAAATATCTCATTATCACATTCACATAGTCATTAAACACAATCAAAGATCGAACTGACATATATACGAACATTTAAGTTGTATGCCATTTTCGTATGGCCAAAATATTTACAATTACAAAATATTGTTATCAACAGCCTCACTTATACATGCCATATCAGGACCAAAATGTAACAGTACCAAAAAGACAGATAGTGTTACGAGTGCTGATGATCCCCGAGTCGGTGGCCAAAATCAACTATCTATAAAACAAAGAAAACAAAACACAGAGTAAGCTATCATAAGCTTAGTAAGTTTTAAGTAACATAACAATTTAAAACTTATCATCATTTAAATATTCAATTTCGCAAGACTTATTTTTTACTTGTATAACCATTTGGCCAAATATACTCATGTCCATAAAGAAAATTTCAGCTTATACTTTCATGCACAAACATACAACAATTGATTAGGTCATCCTCATAATCATAGATATATCAATCATTCGCATAATCATTGTTCTTTGATACTAATAATCCACTTCAAAGTCAATTCACATATGAGTAGGTAATACGTACCTGAACATCTTAATGTATAGTACCTATTCAATGGTAATTTACTGCAAACATTCAAGATTATAATCTTATTTAAATCACTGTCATTAAGCCTGCTAGGTTTAAAACCTGAATCCAATCACCAGCACAAAACCTGCGGGTCTTTAGCCTGGATACATTTCCAGCGCGAAGCCTGCGGGACTTTAGCCCGGATACAATTCCAGCACGAAGCCTGCGGGACTTTAGCCCGGATATAATTCCAGCACGAAGCCTGCAGGACTTTAGCCCGGATACATTTCCAGCACGAAGCCTGCGGGACTTTAGCCCGGATATAATTCCAACACGAAGCCTGGGGGACTTTAGCCCAAATATACATCACCGAATTTCATGCATATTTATCCACATGCTAATACATTTCACAAGCCTGTCACATTTGTAATTCATTTGCTTCATTCGAATAAAAGCATATACTATACACCTTGACCTCATGTCATAAATATCATTCGACATGAAAACATATATACATTCTTCACTAAACTTCCGGCTCAACAAGCAAACACATATGATCATATATCCATATCAATATCTTAGTTTATTTCCCTAATAGCCATTTAGCTACATACCATATATGCAAATTATTTCACAAATAACCTTATTAAAGTGAAGACCATAGGCCATAATTCATCAATCATACATATATCATGTCAACTCTAATTATGTACTAGGTTTGATTACTCAAAACTTACCTCGAGTACTTTTGAACAACTATGGGTCGGCTATTCAATCAGTTTAGCTTTCCCCTTATCCGAATTTGCCTCTCTACGTTCTTGAGCTTTAAAAACAAAATATTTAAACTAATTAAATCATTTCATCAATTCAATACTTTTATTCAATAACTTTTGAATCAAACTTCATTCACATTCCAAAAATAAAATCTTGAATAAAATACCACATGGCCCGAATCTAGAATTCAACAAGAGTTGTATTTCAATAAATTTCCTCCTAATCCGAATGCTATGTATAAGATGATCAAGGACTTAGCATTTGTTATTCTTATAATTTCTATTTCAAAAACCGAAAATGATTCAATTAACAAACTAAAGGTATATTCGGCAATTTCATTAAAATATACAAATAAATTTTTGACATCTTTTTATCAAGTTCAAATTCAACTTACAAGCTTATAAACATGTAAATTCCTCCATTAAAAAGTCCATGCTACTCATATTCATTTCTAATGTAACACCCCAATTCCATAACCGTCGCTGGAATAGGATGAGGCGTTACCGAAACTTAGGAAACAGATTAGAATAGTAAAATTTTGGACCTTTTCTTAAATAAAAGATCATCTATTTATATAAATAATAGGCACAAAAAAAATATCAAATTTAAAAATTATATAAGTAAACTTCCATAGGATGCCATATTTGCATGACTTATATACAATAGTCAAATTATTATTCTACTTATAGTCTATCCCATACATGCCATAAGCTAAGTCCAAATGACTTCCACAATAGTAGATAGTATGATGAAATGCTGACGATCCCCAAGCTCGTAGATGGAGTCAAAAATTTATAAAACAGAGAAACCAGACAAACAGAGTAAGCTTTCATAAGCTTAGTAAGTGTTAAGCAAAACATTAATCTTGTTGAATCAAAGATGATTATCTCGTATACTTAAATCTGAGTAAGGCCTCATTTGACCTAATATACCTAACCAAATTTCACATAATTTAATTGACATATCTTTAATCTTGAGTTTAAAGTCACAAAATGTTTTCATTCGATGTCATTGGTTATTCATTTCTTTCATTCGATGAAGTTAACCTAGAGTTTCCTCTCAAACTATAAGTTTCAATAACCGCATCACTTAACTAATACATGTATACTTTCATAATATTGACCAAGATGGTCGAAGATTCGCATATGCACTACTTTATATGCTTTTCATTCAATCAAGTGAAAACATAGTACTTTAACCACATGTTATTTCTATATTTGCAATCACATAGTCATATCATAATCTATCGTGAGTAGTTTCGTAGAGTCACTACTCATTAAGCATAGCATACAACCCTTTCATGATTGATTCCCAAAACACACTCTTCATCAACCGAAGTTGGATACACATGGTAAGTACATATCACACACATAACACTAAATCTTGGTACACTTACAATTTCCATAATTACCACTTAATTCAATTTAAGTCTTTCAATAATCCCAATCACTTGCTAATATGTATTCATCTTGCGCACCTACATGAATGTATATACATATATAGAAACTTAATTTCCTTAGTTCATAATCACATCAATGTCTTCGAGTATTTCAGCATGACAAGTATAAATTTTACCGTATAGATACATAAAGAAATAGGCATATTCCTTATCACATATACTTAAGTTGACGGATTATAATCCTTATTTTGTATTTGTACATATATCCGTATACAACTCATTCTCAAATTATAAGGTCTTTTTGACGAATGTGGACAAACACTTATAGATATTTCAGCACATAATTTTCTTTATTTGAAGTTCATACAAGAAATTTAAATCAAATACTTTCATATACTAACAACCATTTACCGAATAGTTCATTCCTTTATTCATAGATATAAAATCATCAATCACACACATATATATTCTTCTTTGATGCTAATGATTCATTTGTAGTCAATTTACAAAAAGAGGAGGTAATACGTACCTAAACACCATAAATATATAATACTTACTTGATGGTAATTCACTGCGAATACTCAATATCATAATCTTACTTGAATCCCAGCATTTAGCCTTCTGGTCTTTAAACTCGAATATAATACAAGCACGAAGCCTGCGGACATTAAGTCCGGATAGTATTCTCACATAAAGTTTGCGGAATTTTAATCTGAATATTTATCACCAGCATGAATGCTCTTCGGGATTTAACCCGGATATAACATCAGCACGTATGCCCTTCGGACTAAGTCCGGATATAACACTGGCACGTATGCCCTTCGGGATTTAACCCGGATATAACACCGGCACGTATGCCCTTCGGGACTAAGCCCGGATATAACACCGGCACGTATGCCCTTCGGGATTTAACCCGGATATAACACCGGCACGTATGCCCTTCGGGACTAAGCCCGGATATAACACACTGAACCTTTATGCATATTTATCCATCAAGTGTACATTTCACAATTCTATCACATTAGTAGTCTCATGTCACATTCGGATATAAGCACCATATAGACACCATCATTTAAATTTCGGTTCAAAAGTCACACACAACATCACATATCCAATTCACCATTTAAGCTTAAATCATAATGACCAATCGGCTATAAGCCATATATTCGGATATTTATCATACACTTAGATACTAACATCGTTCGAATAAATGTACCATCATACATCTCAATCACTTTTCTTTCATTTCATCTTTTACACTTACAATTCAATGGTTGTACATATCATCTCACTCACATTCATTTCACACTTATCATTATATTGTGCTTACCATTTGATTATATACACCTATCAACTAATCATTACATGGAATATCTATTTCACATAATAGGTCAAATTATAATTGAATGTTATTTACGTTTGACTACTTAAAACTTACGTTCTTCTCATAACAACCATTCGGCTAAACAACATATATGTCACTTCACCTTCAATTTATAAAACTATCAACACATATTACAAATACATAGCTTACGTTTATAAGATAGCCATTTTGGCCTCACCACATATACATATCTTGTACATCAATTTCAGCAATAGCTTATAAGCAACTCAAACAGTTTTGTCAATGTTTACAACAAAATCACAGATTCACTACAAGCTATCTTCCTGAGCAACAGTCATTAATTTATTTTTAACTGGAGCTACGAAATTCCAAATCGAGTGCCGCTAATTTTCCCTAAAAATAGACTCATATATATTTTATCCACAAAATTTTCAGAATTTTTAGTTTGGCCAATCAATACCAGATTTTTCTTAAAGTTTCCCCTATTTGACTATTCTGACCACTCTTCACTACGAATCAAATTTCTCATTGTACAGAATTCAAAATATGTTCTCGTTTATTTCGTTTGAAACTAGACTCATTAAGGAGTCTAATAATATAAATTTTATCTTATAATCATTTTTGTACAATTTATAATGATTTTCTAAAAATAGAACAGGGGTCCTCCAAGCCCTTTTGACTCTGTCCCACACCACTTTAAATATCTCATTATCGGCAATTCCTTTGCTTACATGGTTTCTTTTATAAGAAACTAGACTCATTAAGGTTTAATTACATATTTTATTTAGCCTCTAATTCAACTCCAACAATTTATGGTGATTTTCTAAAATCACGTTATTGCTGCTGTCCCAAGCAGATTTATTACAAATTTACTCTAAAATTTCCAAAAGTTCAAACTCTTAAGAACTTACCTTGGTGGTTTTCGTACGTAATTTTGACTATTCGATCAGTTTCCCTTTCCCATGATCCGGATTTGTTTCTTTGAGTTCTTGAGCTTGGATTAAACAAATTTAACTTATCAATAAACCACTTATCAAGCATCTTAACCAATCATAGCATAGTTCATTCTAACAAGAAACACAACATTTTATTTAATGATGCAAATCAGCAAGTACAAGTACACACTTATCACAATCAAACCATGCTTATTACTCAATAATGGCTTTAATTCACATTCGGTAACCATGTACTTACCTAAGCACTTTAGCCGATTTCCACTTTAACATTTTAATACTCATAACCGAATGTCCCAATTGCACATTTCACAAATCAATCAAGAACATCTACCTCATATTGCTTTACTTAATATCTAGCCGAATATTATCAAATCATTTAGGCTCACATTCGATCCTAGCACAAACATATAAGTATGATAGCCAATTCCATTTTTAGTAAATATTAAACGTCCAACTTATCCACTTTCATACTATCATATTAAAACATACGGCTACCTTAATCTTTACCAAAAACTCACCCCTTGCCATTTACTCATACACAGCCATTTCCACTCCTACATTAAAGAATTTATCCACCTTTTACAGCAACCAAAAACATTTCATCCATCAATGATTTTACACAATTCAAGCAAATGGCCGAACGCTCAATCCTCTACTAAAACTAAAATTTTTATCAATATACTATACTCCATTGCCGAATGCTATAATGAATGAAATCAAAACATATAATTTATCAAGCTCATAATTCAAATTCTCAATTTAACACAAATGGTTCAATCATAAACTAATGACACATTTGGCAATTGCATTACACAAATATATATGTAATTAAAACTAAATTTTTTTCATTTAAGTTTAAAAGCAAAACACCATTTTCAATCGTACAAAAACTCATAGCCGAAACTAATGCATTACTTATATCAAAATTTTAACATGTGGTTTCGGTGAAAGCAAGGTAAGAAGTTCATGCTTATTCAATACAAAACGCCAACACCATCAAAACACCATAACCGAAAGCTCATTTTTCAACCATTGAAGAAACTTTTAACATGAGCTAGCTAATAATGCAGTAACCAACTAAAATTTCCACAAAATTCTCAAGAACCCACATGGACATACCTTAGTTTGACACCTACAATGGCCGAATATGCAAGCCCTCTTTTTCTTTTTTCTTTTTTTTTTCTTTTTTTCTACAACCTATGGCTAGGAGAAGAAGATGAACACCCCAAATTTTCTTTTTCTTTTGTTTATCAATGCTTTTCTTATTTATTTTAATTAATTTATGCCATTATCTAATTTAATATTATTATAACATACATATAGTGGAAGTAATCATCACCTTAGTCCGCCATTAAGTAACAAAATAGAAAATTGACATGCAAATCCTATCATTTTAACCACGTAATAATTTAGCCCCTTTTTCAACTATGTCTCATATTTTTAAAATTTCACACATAGGCCCTTTTTGGTTAATTTCACATTCAAATGTCACCAATTTAAAAATCAAAATTTCACACATGCAATTACACAAATACTAGACATGAAATTTAACATTTATTTAGTAACGTGACTCGATTTTGTGGTTCTGAAACCACTTCCCGACTAGGGTCAATTTAGGGTTGTCACATCTAATATAAATTTAGTAATGTTGAATGCCATCAACTACTTGTGCTACAAAATATGCATAAAAAAAATAAATATTTATAACCTTAGTCTATTCATCAACACTTAAAACAAATTCACCAATTTCAATATCATACAAGATATGCATAGCCGAATGCAAGAGTTGCCACAAGCTTAAAAGATTTATGCTCTCACCATTTAATACATTACCGTAAGTTATTTCTACACTTACACATTCATTTTTTTTATTTTTTATTTTTATTTTATTTTTTTTAAAACATGAGTTAAGTACACATTGCACTTATCAATTCATCCATCGTCACCCTAATAAACAACATCAAGATACCAACTAAAAACATAACATCCAAGACCGATTTTTATCAAGAAAAACCATTATGGCCGAACGTACATGGCTCCATAAAACTCAAAATTTTCTCATGGGTTAACTTTAAAGACTTAGCAACCATCTCAATTTCACCAAAAATTTCAAAACAACATATGGAACATACCTTAATTCAAGTAATGCAAGAGGGACCGAATGCTTTTGCTTCCATTTCCTCTTTTCTTCTTTAAAAATTCGGTAATGAACAAAAGATGAACACTTTTCTTTATTTTCTTTGTTTTATTCATCTTTTATTATTATTATTATTATTTTGTTATTCTAACCAAATTATCATTTTAATATGATAAGAAAATACAATTAGTGGAAGACATTATTTCATGGCCGGCCACTATAAATAAAAAGGGCAATTTAACATGCAAAGCCATGTTTTTATACTATGCTATTATTTGGTCATCACACATTTACCTAACATATTTTCAAAGTTTCACAATTAAGCCCTTTTAAGTGAAATTCACATTCATATGACTAAATCAAAGTATCAAATTTTCACACATGCAATATCACACATAGTAGACATAAATTTTAACATTTAATAAATTTTATAACTCGGTTTTGTGGTCCCGAAACCACATTCCGACTAGGGTCAAATTAGGGCTGTCACACTTCCTGAGTTTGCAGAGAAGCGGATCAAAGACACCAACCTTATCTCCCTGAAGTTGCAGTGGAGCAGGTTAAAGATACAATCTTATGTCCCTGAAGTTGCAACGGAGTAGATTAAAGATCTTATCTCCCTAAGCAGCAGTTGGGTAGATTGAATTTTGCAAATCTTATCTCCATGTATTGGCAATAGAGTAGATTTAAGCCACCAACCTTATCTCCCTGAAGTTGCAGTGGAGCAGGTTACAGTTGCAAGTCTTATCTTCCTGAAGTTGCAGTAGAAAAGACTAAAGATTGCAGATCTTATCTCCCTAAGCAGTAGTGAAGCAGATCAAATTTGGCGAATTTTATCTGCATTTATCGGCAATGGAGCATATTTAAGCCCAAGCCTTATCTTCCTGAGGTAGCAAGGGAGTAGGCTGAAGATCATAGTCTTATTTTCCTAAGGTAGTAAGGAAGTAGACTGAAGGTTTCAGATTTTGTCCCCTCGAGATAGTAGTAGGGCAGATCGAAGATTTTAGATCTTGTTTCCTTAAGCGGTAGTGGAGCAGATCGAATGTGGTGAATTTTATCTCCTTAAGTAGTAGTAGAGCAAATTGAAGCCATGAGTCCTATCTCCCTAAGCAGTAGTGAAGTAGGTTGAAGATTGTAAATTTGTCTCCCTAAGTAGTGGTGGAGCAAATTGAAGACATGAGTCCTATTTCCCTAAACAGTAGTGGAGTAGGTTGAAGATTGTAGATTTGTCACCCTAAGCAGTAGTGGAGTAGATCGAAGACGGCGAATCCTTATTTCGTTGAAGATTCAGTAGAGAAGATTGAGGTTACAAATCTCTTCTCCCTGAATGCTTATTTCCTCAAAGTTCCAATGGAGTAGGTTGAAGCTACAAATTCCTTCTCCTTGAAATTGCATTGAGGATCAATCCTTAGTTCAAATGGAATAGTAGAGAAGATTGAAGTTACAAATTTCTTCTCCTTGAAAGCACATTGGAGCCACGATTCTTATCTCCTTGAAGTTCCAGCGAAGAAGATTGAGGCTACAAATCTTTTCTCCCTGAAATTTTGTTGGAGTGAAGCAACAATTCCTATGCCCTTAAAGATGCAGTGGGATGGAATGAGGCTACTTGAAGAGCAAAAACACCTAGAGGTTAGGATTCGGTAAGACCGGGCAAAATTGGCCCTTTTAAAATCTTTGCTCTATTCCCGTTACATGATAATGAGCAAAGAGGGGCAGCTGTAGAAGGCCCATTTCGCCCGGGCCCATTAGAATAAAAAAACAGAAAAATAAGACCAAAAATAATAAACCAATTATTTATTAAAGTTCAAATTTTAATAAATGTCCTTTAACAAATCACATTTCAAGTTTTTTCAAGATTTCAACATTAGGACAATTATTAATCAAAGTGGTACCAGTTTTGGGCATGCGAGAGTGCTAATCCTTCCTCGTACGTAACCGACTCCTGAACCTAGCTCTTCTATTTCGTAGACCAAAAAAAATTTTTTTTAAAAGAAAGGTGATCTAATCACACCTAAACAAAAAGGGTTGGCGGTGACTCATTGTTTTTAAAATTGATCCCGTTTTTTCAAATTTTTTAAAAATGGTTTTGACATTTATCACACATCAAAATTTTATATTCTTTCATTAAACATAAAAATACATGCATGTCACACATGAGTAAATTTTTGAACATGAACCCTAACTCAAAATAATGGTAAAAATAGATAAATCTGGTTACGAGAACTTCAAAAATGTGAAGAGCATTAAAAACGGGGTTAGGATGCACTTACTATCAAGCTTGAAAGTTGAAGAAAACCCTAGCTATGGTGTCATGTAAAATTCGGCTATGGTGAGGAAGATGGACACCAATTTTTACTTCATTTTCCCTTTTTATTAATTTATTAACCAACTGACAAAATGCCCTTAAGGCCTTTCTTTGATATTTTTTCCTTCCATGTTCATTTTTTTGTCCATAAAAATAGAAATTAGGTAAATTGCTATTTAAGGACCTCTAATTAATAATCCAAAGCTATTTCATACTTAAAGCTTCTAGAATATCATATTTTGCAATTTTTTGCAATTTAGTCTTCAAAGTCAAATTAGACTCTTATTCACAAAATTTCTTCATGAAACTTTCACACAATCATGGAAACATGTCATGGACCTGAAAACAATCATAAAACAAATATTTTTACTTCGAATTTGTGGCCTCGAAACCACTATTCCGACTAAGCCCTAACTTGGGATGTTACAAAAATTATAAAAATTATTAAATTTTAATAAAAATATAAGAAATATTTAATTTTTATTAAAAATTAGAAAAAGATTATAAAAATTGTAAAAAATTATAAAATTTTATAAAAATCGTAAGAAAAAATTATAAAATATATAGAAATATAGAAAAAATATATAAAAATTTGATAAAGCTGTAAGAAAATGACAAAAATGTAAGAAATATAAAATTCATAAAATAATTATAAAAATGATCATACCAAAAGAAGCATTTTATAATTTTTCTATGACTTTTTTTTATTTTTATTTTTTTATCATTTTGTGCCACGTATCCCATCATGTGTTGCGACACGTGATGACTTTAACTGAAAAAAATTGGCAATCGTTAAGTTTAACGGTCAATGGTGAAAGTTAATGGTTAAAGGACCTTTTTGATGAATTTTATAACATTTTTATGATTTTTATAAAATTTTATTTTTTTACAATTTTATATTTTTTATAATTTTTTTTGTCATATGTGACGTAATGGTTGTGACACGGGGTGGTTTTAATTGAAAAAATGAAGGCCGTTAACTTTAATGGTCAACTGTTAAAGTTTACGGTCAAAGGGTCGTTTTGATGCATTTTGGTAATTGAGTGAAAAAAAGGCAGGGGTTTAATTTCTTTTTTTGAAAATTTTTGAGGGTTTTTGGCTCATTTTGGCTGTTCAAGTACCAAATTGAGTGAAAAAAAAGCAAGGGGCTTAATTGCTATTTTTAAAAAAGTTTGAAAGCCTTTTTCACGCATTTTGAAAGTTTAAATATCCAATTAAGTGCAAAAAAAAGCTTAATTACTTTCTTTTTTTAAAAAAAAATTGTGGACCTTTTTACACACTTAAGCCTTAAGTTTTCAAAGTATTAATAATATATTGTATTATTTAAATCTTTTCTTCAACCTCACCATTAATTTAAATGTTAAAATGCGTCTAATATAGTATATTTGAAATAAATGAATCAAATTATAAATGCATAATCATCTATTATATAGAAGTTTTGAATTTATCATTTTAAAAGAGTACAAAATATTATTAAAATTTAATATCTTACATGTTACCTTTAAAAACAATAAGGTAGGGTTATTTTTTAAATATATTAAATTTAAATTATTTATGTAATAGATACATATATTTACATTTTGATCAATTTATTTTAAATATATTTTATATTAAATTTGAGTCAATATTTAACATTCAAACAAATAATTTAACTTAAAAAATTTTAATTAATCAATATTTTAAAAGTTCAATAAAAAGATTTTGAAGTTTAATAATTAATTTTAATTTTTTATAACAAAACCAATTTAACATTTGTAGGTTCAATTTTTTATAACAAGCACATTTTAAAAGTTTATTTTTTAAAAAAATTACTTTGAGGTGTATTAAAAGTAGAGGTGTTTATAAGTCAAGTTGAGTCAAATTTAAATTGATCCTATTTATAATATTATTACATTTTATATTTATTAAATTTGATCCGACCTGAAATATAAACTTAAAATTTACCTAAATTAACTCATTTTTATAAATGATTAATCCAAACTAGTTTTACACTTGTCCATATTAATTTTTAAAAATATATATAGTTTTTAATTTAATATTTAATATTACAGATAATTTTTAATTAAAATTTTAAATTTAGATATCATTTTTTTGAATAAAATCTCTAAGACTCAACGACTTAACATATATATTTTAAAGTTTATATGGTAATATATGAAATATAAATTATATAATATATAAAAATAAAATAATATATTATAAAAATATAATATGGATCAAAGTATACTCAGCCGAGTTTATAAAATCCAAAGACAATTCATATTTTAAATAGGATTGACACTTTTATTCAAGCCATAAATTCGCATAGTGAAAAGCAAGTCAAATTTTAATACCAGCTTCAACATAAGATTTATATCCTAACACCAAAAGAACACTAAAAATATTCGACATATAAAAGTAGAGAACCGGTATTTTTTAGTTTTTACAAAAGTGACAGCCTACTAAATTTTAAGATTAAATTTTATTATTAGTCGTTTTATTTTAGGGTTATTGATTTAGTTTTTATATTTCAAATTTATCAATTTTTATATATGTACTTTATAAATTGGTCAATTCTAGTTCTACTTTTCAAATTTTATTATTTTAGTCTTGACTTGAATAGTGACAATTAAATCTATTTAATAAATTCTATTAGTAGTATTGTACGGTTGTATCATGGGTACGGTTGTAGATTTAGTTCATATTTTTCTAATTTGATCATTTTAAGTCCCCTATACTTTTCGAATATTGAAATTTTAATATTAACGCAAAAAAAGTCATTGATCCATTAACTAAATTTTTAATAAGTAATACGTAAAAATAACAAACTGACATGACATTATATGCATAATAATATGTTTGGCGCACTATATTTTAATTTAATATATCTAACCGTTATCGCTTGATAATAACTGAAATTTTAAATCTTAAAACATATAAATATTAAAAATGACAGAATTAAAATATAAAGATTAAATGAATTTAACCAATATCGGTGTAGTGGTGATATTTAAAAAAGTTGGATTAGGATACTTGGATTCCGAGTGAGATTGAGAAGGGCAGTCCAATTTATATAAATGGCAGAGGATGTTGAATTATTCAGCAAGCGATTAGCAGCAGTCCCGTAGATGGCGATGGATGAGCCACACACACCTCGTCATGGTTTCCTCAATGGATTCATTCCAATGTGCCTTTCAATCAATTGTGCTCAATGAAAAGCAGGCGCAAGTACACAAGCCATTAATTATCCATTTTCACAAAGGAGTGATGCAACTAGGTTAGCTATCTAACGCCACTTCAACAAGAAGTCATCACTTCACCCATTTTGCTTGTAAGTTTGCTAAAATAATTGTGAAGAATTATAAACCGCATTTAATGTGCATATATGACCTAAAATGCCCTGGCTGTATCATTGGTATTGTAATTTCGGAGCCAATAATGTGCATAAGAGGATCCTTTCAATTTGGGGAGGGAATTTTTCGGATAAATTATATTATAATGAGTAACATCGTAATTGTTTTTTGAGATAAATAATATAAAAATATTATCACTAATTAAATTTATAAGAGATAAATAATAAATAAAAGAGTTTAATTTTTTCGGATTACGTTAGAACTTTCTTTTAATCAAATGACGGGCACAATAAAAAAGATCACCTCCAAATCATTCTCGATAAATATTTAAGAATGTTAAATAAATTAACAATAATTTTAAAAACTAATTAAAATTTAAGCAAGTAATCATGAATTACTAATGTTAAACAATTCACAAATAAATAACATATTTTCTTATGCCACATTTAAAAAAACTGTCTTTAATTCAGGCAAAAATATAAAAATGCATGTGAACAATTTTAATGAATTTTGGAAATTTGAAGAATTTTAAAACACAATTTTATTTTAACTAATTTTTAAAAAAAAATATCCTTAAAACTAAGCTTGATAAGCGTGCAGCAAAGAAGCCCATTACGTATTTAGCAGAGACTTAACAAGGATTCTTTTTATATATAAGTATGTATTAGACCAGAAGGTAGTAAAATAAAAAGTTAAAAAATTAGCCCATTATGTATTGTTCTCAACTTCCATCTTGATGGGTTCAAAACACAAATTCCCAAAATTTTCCCAAATCTAGATTGAATCCAAATTGAAAATATCCCACACTGAAATACAATTTTGAAATAATAAATTAATTAATCACACAAATCAAATGTTAAATCATTCCCTGTTGAATACTAAATTACATTAGAATCATGTTAAATAATTATGTTTATTATTGAATTTTAGGGACAGGCCCACTTGGTTGAATGGTATAATTATAGGTTTAGTCTCTCTCAAATATTAATAATTTAGTTTAGTCATTATTAACTTTTTATTAAATGAAAATTTGCATTTTTTTCCCTTTCATATATTTTTGGTCCCTCTCATATATTAAAATTTTAATTTAAACCATTTCGATAAAAAAAATTTAACTTTGTCCCTCCCAAATTTTCTACTTTCTCTCGACCCCTCATTGCACATTTCCTGACTTTGCCCTTAATCTATAGTTAATTTAATAAAAACAACATTTAATAAATCCTATTAGTAAGTGTAGCTATCAAAAACCAATAGGAGGAGAAGTTGGCGAAGGCAAAAGGCGATTCACCCTTAAAGGGCAGAAAGTCGTCGTAAGAGGTAAAGAATGATGAGGATGAAGGAAAAGAGGGAGAGACTATTTGCGCACACGCACGCGCGCTCACACACACACACACACAGAGACTATAAGTATCTTGTTGGTGGTAAGGTCGCATCTTGTTCCCTTGTGGAGATGATTATGTGACCTTATAAATCGATGATGTGATGATGTAGGGTGGCTTAATAAGCGATAATTGTCCCATCACAATTGATTTAGGTGTTGGGTGCCAACTGGCCTTGCTTCTAACAGAAATAATTGATAGCGCAAGGGTGATGTATGGAGGTGTTGCAAAGGTGGTATAACAGTAAGAAAATATAGACAATTAAAGCAAATAATGAAATTCATATTTGATTCCAGATTTATTCATAATCAATAGAACCCTTCAAAGAAAAGAGACAACTTATGTATGAAAAGTTATTAGTTATGTACTTGTCGTACACTTGATAATTTTATTATTTATTTAATCTTCTTTAAAAGAAAGGAAACATATGTCTTGTAGACAATACAACAATGCATACTATCCTTAGGGATAAGAAACATTTTTCTAGTTTGGTAATGAACGAACTAATCTTTGGTAGTACAAAACTAATTTCAGGCTCTCAATATAGTAATGAAACATGTTAATCTTTCATAGTACAAAATCATGTTAAGGCTCCAAAATATCTAATGCAATGTTATTCGAAGAAACAAAGCGAAAATTAAGGCAATATTTTCTAATCAGTCTCAAATAAATTATTTTTTTTAAATGATATATGACCACGCCCCGACATACGTGCACTGAGATTGAGAATCAAAACTAATATGACAATTAAATCAGAATAACTATGTGGGATGTCTACAAGTATAACAGGTTAGTTGTAATATAACTTATATAAGGTACAAAAGTACTTAGAGGATCGAACCTACAAAACCCAGAGATTCAATGAATTCTACCTAATAACACACAATTAAATAGTCTAAACAACTACTCCCTAGATAGCAGAGTATGGCAAGCCATGAAATTGAGAGTATTTAAACTAATTTACTAGCTAATTACCAAAATGACTAAATCGTAAAGCATGTAAATCTAGGAAACTATCCAAGTAATAACAAACGATGGTTGTTCGACTTCAATATGGTTAATTAATCATTAAATTAGGGAACTAAAATGCTTAAACTCCTAAAGTGACTCCATTTTATCTCTTGATCTTTATTTTACCAAATTAGACAAATTAGTCTAGTTTATCTTTCAATCTCACTCGACTAACCTGAAACTAATGAATTGGTTCCCAATAAGATTACCTCTCGGTCTCACTTATCTTGATTTACCCTTAAAGGTGTCAATCCTAAGTTTTGAAGTTTATTCAATTTAGTCCAACTTATTGCAATTTAGTCGCTGAACCAAAAATTAGTTCACCCACATCTCCATCAACCAACCTCTTAGGGTTTAGTTACCCATTAATAATATAAGCTAACTAGCATCAAAGAAACACATATTAAAGCCATTACTATAGAACTTGAACAAAAAGATGAAAGCTTTGGTTTTTCTTTGAAAGAGCTAAAAGAAAAGCAACTAACAATAAAATAAATTAGCAAGAACAATAAAGATGAGATTTTTAATAGATGAAAAGAAAACCAATTGAAATAACATTAAACTAGAGATGAAAATGTCATTACAAGCAAGTTAGAGGTCCTAAACATGTAAATAAACCTAAGCTACAATGTTAACTAACTTAACTAACATTAAGAATGTAAAGGAAAACAAAGAAATAAGAAGAAATCTAAATTTACGGTTATGAAGAAGAAGAACTAAAACTTTAAAAATGAAAGAAAAGCTAATATGACTAAAAATTGTGCCTAATGCCTTGTAACGCCCCGAATTTTAGGCCTGGAAGTCTAAGTGTTTGAGCATAGAGACAGTGAGGAGGTCGCACTTATAAGTTAAGTTGTGCATATTAGTAACAAGAATGGGCCTGCTGGTCTAGTGGTTAAGTGGAGTGTTTGATTGCATGAGGTCTTGAGTTCGAAACCCTGCGCGGGCAAAAGTGATATTTTTGTTTCTTTTTATTTGTTTATTATTTTTTTAAATGTTATTTTTATAATATTGAGGTGTTTTAACTGTGATGATTTTTTTAAGTATTTTATTTTATTCTTCTGTTTTGCACGTTCTTCTCCTTCTCCATTCTTCCACTGCACTTTTGTCTTTTTTTCAATTTTTGAAAAGTTACTCAAAGTTTGATTTTGGTTCTTGGCATCGGGGATTTCTACTCCTCAATCGTCTTCTGTATCAGCAAACAGGTGTGGGATTCTGACCTTAACTACTCTTACTTTCGTTTGTCTGAAATCGTTGATAGGCTTTCTAAAAATATATGTTAATCCGATGAATGCAGGTTTTAGTCATGTAAGAGAAGGGAAAACCCCCTATTCTGACATATATTAGATGTGGTTAAGGTTGGGGGCGGTTCTAGTGGCCAAAACAATGTTTTCGGGACTGAATTGGGGTGGTTTCTAGCCTATCCGAGGACCACATACGGCCATGTGGATTCGAGAAATAGGGTTTCTGGGCTAAATTAGGTGACACACGAGTATGTCACCGATTTGGGGATTTTTGTCAGAAACCACACACGGCCATGTCCCTTGGCCACACGGCCATGTGACTGATTTGGGTAATTAGGGCTTCCACACGGGCATGTGTTATGAGACGCACGGCCGTGTGACTAATTTGGGAAATTAGAGTTCCCACACGGGCGTGTGTTTCGGGACACACGGTCATGTGACTGATTTTTGGGCTTAGGGATTCCACAGGGTCCTATTTGATGGCCACACAGGCCTATGCACCTTCACACGGTCGTGCCTGCCCTGCACTTGAATTTAGAGAAATTTGACAGTGAGTTACACGGCCTGTTCACACGATCGTGTCCCTACACCACACGGGCATGTGCCTCTGTGACACGGCCGTGTGCTACCTTTTATACGGGTGTTTGGATCCCCATACAGCCTGAATTGCTCCATACGACCGGAGCACATGAGCGTGTGGCCCTAACTCACCAAATTCTATTTGAGGCAAATCGAATGCCTTTGTGAGTCTGTGCGATCCAAACCCTCTGTTAAGTTCACTAAAGGTGAATATGACTCTATTCTAACTTTGATTATGTACTGCTTACATTTGGTTGTATGAAATTATAGGGACCGAATCTGAGTGCATAAGTGTACACGTTTTTGAAACCGATTGACTACTTCTGAATGACTGCTTTCGATCGACTGCTTCTAAATAACTGTTTCTAAATGACTGTTTCTGAATGATTATTTCTGAGTGACTATCTGAAACTGTGTTCTGAGTTGGTGCATTTGCATTCATATATTTCACTCATTCATTTGCATAAACCATTATGGGTTGGGAGTTAGAAGAGAAGGAAAACTGATTTGATCTGGCAGTTCAACTGCATAGATGATCATCATTGCCGGGCAACCCAGGATGATATCATTTAGACGGTATAGCAGTTTACCACATTGCACCGTACCGCACGTACGTTAGTTGGGCTACGTACTATTATTAGATCTGGTAGTTCATATTGCAAGTCTATATTGCGGTATTCTGCATTGCACCGTACAGCTTCTACGCTAGCATTGCTGCGTTATAAACGAGACTAGTAGTTTGTCTGCACACTATAGTCCCAATACCCTGAGGGTCGTGGACAATACTGATAATTATCGTTGCTAGGCAACCCAGGGTGATATATCTGAGGAACTGTACTGAAAGGCACTTAAGCCTAATATACTAGCAGCTCAGCTGCAAATTTCTGTTTAGTGTAGCAACTGGTGCTAATTGTAAGTATAGGGATGGGTGGGTTGATTAAATCCTCACAGTAAGTGTAGGGTTGGACGGAGAGGTATGTTGGTTGGATGGGTGGCTGCATTTTTTTAACTCATCTACACTCATATGCATTTGGATTAATCTGATTGACTGAATGTGTTACTGTGAAGAATGTGACTAAATTATTTGTTTGATATGTCTAATTGACTGTTTGCGAATGACTGATCGGCTAAAAGGCACTTGTGCCTAAAAGAATTCTGTAGAGTTAACTACTACTATACTGAGACGGGCCAAGGCCCAACCTAGTACTGATTCTAAAAAGGGGTTTAGGCTCAGACTGTATTCGTTGAGAACTATTGCTATTGTGTCTGAATAAGCCATATTACTGTAAAGTTACATATGGTGTGTGTATGTGATTTTGGGCGAATTTGCCTAACTGTCATCTATCTATAAGTATGTTCTATTTTTGGTTTGTTTCTAATTTCCTATTTTTCCATCTGTGGTTTAACTAGTTTGGTCTCACACTTAGCTCGGGTAACTCACCCCCTCATCTGTTTCCCCTTTCAGGTATAGTCCTAGTTTCTGAACACTAGGCTCAGTACGCAGAAGTCTCGGACAGGCTTGTGAGCAGGAACTGAACAGTTTCTATTTCTAGTTTTTACATTTGGTTTTGAACTGTAAAGGTTTATAATACTGTGGTACAGTTACTATTTTGAACCTTTGCTCGGACTTTTATTTCTGTTAAATGTTTTTTATTTGTTTTGAGATAAACATTTTTGGAAATGGGATTTCGAGTGACTCGTTTTTGTAGTATTTTCTCACGATCACTTCGGTGATCAATGTAACATTCCAAATTTAGTCTAGTCTTTTAGGTCAGGTTTGGCTGTTACATGTGATAAACGATAAATTATACATATTTTTACCTCATGTTTAGCCTAATTTTTGGATGAATTATTATTAATTTTGTGAGAATTGGTGCTCTTAATCCTTCTATTTCATGTTGTATACTTAGGAGAGCATAGGGAAGAGAAAACAACGAAAAACGGATCGAAAACGAAGAAAATGGGCCAAAGTGTGAAAACGACACGGCCCAAGAAGTCACTACACGGCCGTGGCACACGGCCGTGCCACATAAGGTCTAACACGGCCCAGCCCTGACAAGCACGGCCAGACCACACAGCCGTGCCACCTCAACAGGCCCCCAACACAGCCCTTATCGAAACCACACGGGCATGTCCCTGTCATGAGGAAGTGCAATTTCACTCGGATTTGGATACTTAGAGGCTAAGAAAGGCATCCCAAAGCTCTATATAAAGACCCTAGGAGGCAACTTGAGAGGGGTACTCTTTTCTCCCAAAAAGAAGCGTCGTATTTCTGCCAACACAAGAAGTGAAAGCAAGGAATTACTCTAAGAGAAACCGATTGATTCATCCCAGAAGCCAGAATTCTACATCAAGACAGAAGATTTCCCTAAATTCCTTCAGGGGTTTTAGGTTCTTTATGTTTTGTTATCTTATTTCTTCAGAGATTTTTTCTTTATTAATTATGAACTAAACCTTTCAAATACTTGAGGGGGATGAAACCTAAGACAGATCTTGTTATTATTTATTCTTGAATTATATGATAAATACTTGAATTGTTCTTAATTATGTGTTCTTCATTCTTGATTTAATAATCTTAGGTATTACTTCAAGAAACTGATGTGCTTAGGCAGAGGAGCAAAAGTCCCTGTTTTAAGAGTAGATCTACCATAATTAAGCGGAGTTGCATGCAACCCTAGACATAAGGCGACATAAATCTGCCGGATTAGGGTCAAACCTAATAAGGGGATCCATAGATCGAATTAATGCAACCTAGGGGTGTTAATTAATAAAGAAACTTTAATTAACCACCTAGGATTAGTTGTTCTTATCCTCGACGGAGGTATTAACATAGGTTTGGGATCTCTACTGATCAAGTCAAGTGAAGAAATCGTCTAGTTCAAGAAGTTAGAAACAAGTGAAGTCTAGGTGGATTCTCCCTTAAGTATTGCTCATATCAATCAGCTTTTCCCTAAAGTTTTCCCCAATTTACTTTTTGTGCACTTTTAGTTAGTTTTAGAATTAGTTTCAACCAATCCTCTTTTATTTTTAGGCTAGATAATAGAAAAGGAAGTAAGTATTAGTACTTTTGGTTCCCTTGGGTACGATAACTCGGTCTTGCCACTAAACTATACTATTGTTCGATAGGTGCGCTTGCCTTTAAAATCGTGATATTAGTTAGTTTTTGGTGTGATCAGTTTTTATAAATTTTATTACTTAATATCGCGAGTATCAACATGCCTCCTCTCTCACAGCCATTTTTGGCTCTTTTTAGCAACTATTCTAACCTCTTTTTCTTGACCAAAATTCTCGTCAACATGTTTTTTTCGATTAGGCAAGGACTATCCCCGATGTCAAATTTGTCTCGTCATGACAGTCATATCACGATACCCATGGTCTGGGTATCGTGATATCACCAACAGTCTGAAAATGGGGATTTCCCTTGAAGTCTAGGCATCGCGATACCCAAAGACGATATCACGATACCACTGTAGGCGATATTCATTCTTCTCTTCATTTCAAGACTGTTAAGGGTATCGTAATTTCCATGCTTTGATATCGCAATACCCCCTCATTGGTGATGATTTCACTCAAAATTGGGCTATCATTAAATTCCTACAACACTCAATCAATTGTTAGGGTCCAAATGACGTATTTGGCCAATTTGGGTCTCAAAATGAATACAAAAACACATTAAACACTTATTGAATAGAGAATCTAAAAACTACACTAAACTATAGAAAATACACTAATTTTCTCGAAAATAAGTTCCTTAAGTATGATGAGGAAGCCTAATTTGACATATCAAATTACAACAAATCAATATATATTGTAATAGACATCATACTGAGACTATGGATGGGGAGACAATTAATTATATCTACTATAGTAGGTAAGAATTTTGTATTGGAAAAGTATATCATTTTCCTTTAGTTGGTGCTATGTATATATTAGCATGGTTAAATCATATGAGATGATAAATCAAAAGTTTACATTAACATCATTGAATCATGTACATAGCAAATCAAAAGTTTACTAGTCTAAATATACTAATTATTTGGCATGATCAACTAGACCATCCTAATCAATATTGATGTGACAAAATAAGAATTTACATAGATATTTATTAAAGAACTTGAAGTTTCTTCACTTACCAAGTGTTGCTTATTCTTAAAAAAGATTTGTTAAACTTTACTAACAAAAGTTGAGATTAAATATCTTGTATTTTTGAAAGAAATATGGGTCCCTTTTATCTAGCAAATGGATGTTTTGATATGATTTTAGTAGATGGATCTAAGAGATAATCACATGTGAGTTATCAACTTGCAACCTAGTCATTTGCAAGATTACTTGTTTAATAATTTATTTAAAAAGAAAACTTCCAAACTATACAATCAAGACAGTTCTTGCCAATGTTGATGAGTTTATTACTCAAACTGTCAGTGATTATTATAAGCTAGATTGTCAGTACGAGTAAGTATCATAAAGCTTGATGTTTATACGTATAAAATGGTTTAGTAGAATTAATAATTAAATGTCTCTAACTAGTAGCTAAACCATATATTTTTGAGAACACAGTTTTTGAATATGTAGAAGGATATGATATTTTATATGAATTAACACTTGTACGCATCATGCCAATAAGTTGTGATAAATACTCCCCATTACAATTGGCTTTTAGTCAGGAATCGAATACAACCCATTTTAGAAATTTGAATATGCGATATATGTTCAAGTTGCTCCACTACAATGCACAAAATGAGTATTCGAAAAAAGTTGGGAATATACATTATTTATGAGTCTCCTTGTATTTTAAATTTGTTGAATAAATTGGAGATTCAATTATAACATGATTTGTGATTACTATTTAATTTGATAGTTTTTCTAACATTAGGGGAGAGAGAAATCATAGCTAGATGACATAAATTACTTGGAATGAATTATCACTAAGTGTTATATATCAGCTAATGTTTTGATTTAAATTGAACTATTGATAGGACAACTTGTTAGCTTAATTGAAGGTAATGTATGCCTAAAGCATGGTAGTTCGATTGGTTCCAAAGATGAAATTTCTTGTAAAAAGCGGAGGTGGTACTCTAGAAGAGTGATAAATACTAAAAGTAACATGTTTTAGCCTCATTCTTAATGTATTTTTGGATGATTATTTGATGTAAAATGGTGAATTTTATGCTCTTAATCCTTTAAATTCATGTTTCCATATTTATGAGACCATTTGGTGTCAAAAGGAGAAAAAAAGACTGAAAATAAAAAAATCAGAGCAAGTTTCAGGAGTCACACAGGCTGGACACACGATCGTGTGAGCCACACAGGTTGCCATACGACCATGTGTCAAACAGTGTGAATTTCACGAACTGCACTTTAGAAATGTGGAAAAACGTAATTTTTAGGTTTTTCAGGCATTGTAAGACCTGTATATACCAAATATAATGAGAGGGAAGGAATCCGTCAAATAATACTCAAGAAAACAACTCGAAAAACACCATTGAAGCTGACTTAGAAGCAGATTTCCATCAAAATTGAAGATCTACTTTCGATTTCTTTGAAGTTTATTATGAGTTTCTTTATTTCTTGTGGTTATATTGTCTTCGGGATGTCTTTATGTGCGATTACCAACTAATTTCTAAATACCTAAGGTAGATGAACCCTATGAAGAATTCTATCTTGATTTCTATTTTATGCAATAAATACTTGGATGTTATTCTCAATTATGTATGCTTAATTCTTGGTTTAATAATTTCTAAATTATTAATCCATGTTTGATGTGTTTGAATCAAAGGAGGAATAAACCTTGTTTAAGAGTAGATCTAGCACAATTGAGTGGAGTTGCATGCAATCCTAGAAATAGGACGACATAAATCTACCAAATTAGAGTCAAATCTAATAGGGGATCCATAGATCAAGTTAATGCGAAAATAGGGGTTTTAATTAGAAAAAAATTTTCAATTAATCTACCTAGAGTTAGTTACTCTTACTTTTGAAAAAGATATTAACATAATTTAGGGATTTCTACGTATCAAGGTACTAAATGAAGAAATTATTTAATTCAGATTGATAATGACAAATAAAATCTTAGTAGATTTCTTTCCTGGGTATTGTTTCGCTTCTTGGTTGTTAATCATTTATTTTCTTGATTTGCTCTTTGCTATGTTCTTTAGTTAATTAATTTAGTTAATTTTAGTTTTAATCAATCTCTCCAATTTGTCAGTTAAATGATAGAAATACAATAATTACTAGTACTTTTAGTCCTTATGGGAATGATATCTTTGTTCATCGTAGCTATACCATTAATTGATAGGTGCACTTGCCTTTGTCGAATTTTTTGTTGGTTTCGTGGACATCAAGATTTTGACGCAATTGCTAGGGACTGAAATATTAGGAAAACTTTAGAAATTAATTTAGTCCTTTTTTATTTTTATTTTTATATTTTTGTTTTTAATTTACTTTTTGCATTCTAATTTTCTGTTTGTTTACTTCAGGCAAGTTCTTTTGGTTTATGACTAGAGGAAACCTGTTGGATCAATTACTTTTTGACAATGAGATTGAAAAGACTGCTCGCAGAATTCGTACAGAGGTTAGAGAAGCAAGGCAATGTCGAATATAGTAGATGATCAAGAGGAAAAGGATATTACAGTGAAGATGGGTGATAATCAAAATAGTCAGCTACCTCTTGTAGGTCTTACTCCTCGGACTATGTATGATTATGGTAACCCACTTTGATTGGGGCTGAATCAAGTATTGTGAGACCCACCATTAATGGAAACAATTTTGAGCTAAAGTCGAACACAATTCAAATGCTAAAATAGTATGCTCAGTTTGATGGTTTGCAAGATGAAGATCCAAATACTCATTTAACTAACTTTCTACAGATTTACGACACTTTAAAGATCAGTGGTATTACTGATGATGCCATATGCTAACGATTGTTCCCATTCTTATTGAGGAACACGGAAAAATAGTGGTTGAATTCATTTCTACGAGGTTCTATCATGACTTGGGATCGGATGATTGAAGTACTTCCCACCGGCTAAAATAGCTAAGTTGAGGAACGACATCTATTCTTTTGTTCAATTTCATATGGAGACATTACATGACGCATGGGAGAAATTTAAAGATCTTTTGAGAAGGTGCCCTCATCATGGGTTACCTTTGTGGTTACAAGTTCAAACCTTCTACAATGGTTTGAATCCCTCAACTAGGTAATTAATTGATACAACAGCTGGTGGAACACAGAATTATAAAATATTTGAGGAAACTCAAGATTTCATTAAAGAAATAGCAGTAAATAACTATCAGTGGTAAGTCATGAGAACAAAACCGATGAAAGCAGTTGGTATTTTAAATATAGATGCGGTTGCTATGTTGGCAAGCCAAGTGGAAGCACTGAATAAAAAAATTGATAGTTTGAATTTTTCTAAGCAGATAAATCCAATGATGCAAAGCGATGTGAATAGAGCGGAGATAATTAATCCAGAATATTCACCCTTCATGTCTAACATGAAGCATGAGCAAGTCGAATTTTTGGGTAACAATTCTAGACCTTAAAATAACCCTTCTAGCAATACTTATAATGCAGGATAGATAAATCATCCAAATTTTTCTTGGGGTGGTCAAAGAAATCAAAGGTCACAACCTCTTTCGAGTTTTCAGCGGCCTTATCAGTAAGAGAAGAAATCAAACCTTGAGGAGATGTTGACCAAATTTATTTTGATGTCAGAAACTCGATTTCAAAACCCTGAAACAACACTGAAAAATCAGCAAGCATCGGTTCAAGGACTTGAAAATCAAATTGGGCAGCTTGCCAAACTTATTTCGAAAAGACTACAAGGGAGCTTACCTAGCAACACTGGTACTAACCCAAGGGAGAAAATCCACGCAATCACTATTCGAAACGTGGAAGGGTTAGTGAGAAGTCGAAGTTAGAAGCTGTTGTGAAAAGGGATGAAGTTGAAGAAAGCAAGAAAGAGCATAAGCTGATGGTCAGAGAATACAAACCACGAATCCCTTATCCAACAGCAATACAGAGAGGCCACATAAAAGAACAATATGGTAAATTTCTTAAACTTTTTAAAAAATTTCACATTAACTTACTGTTTGTTGAAGCCCTTTCACAAATGCCTAATTATATAAAATTTTTAAAGGAGCTGTTAACAAAGAAAAGGAAGTTAGACGACTTGTCGACTATAGAGCTTAATGTAGTTAGCTCGGCCATTATCCAAAACAAACCACCCAACAAACTTAAAGATCCAAGGAGTTTTACTATTCCTTGTCTCATTGGTAGTTTAAATGTTGAAAGCACTTTGGCTGAGTTAGGGGCTAGTACAAATTTCATGACTTATAAGATGTTCAAACAACTTGGTATTAGGGAACCTAAACCCACTAGGATGAGTATTCAATTAGTAGATAGATCAATTAGATATCCTAAGGGTATTATTGAGGATGTACTTGTACTTATGCTTTGTGTAGGTGATGAAAAAAATCACTCTTCAAGCACGTGACTTTGTGAGAGTCCCTAGTAAGCGAGATGATACTAATTGTTCTGTTAATGTTAGTAATCATGTGGCTCAACATTCTTTGCAGGAAATCCCTCATGAAAACTTGTTGGAGCCATATTTTATTCAAAATGATAGAACTCGAGGGACAAGTGAAGAGTGAATGGTACAGCTCGATGAACTAGATGAATAGCAAATGAAGGTTGATGTGAAACCGAGTAAGCAAAAAGAAGAAACAAAGCGTCGCCATGATGTGGATGTGAGGATGATGAACCAATTCAAAGTTGGGGACAAAGTACTGTTAGACAAATCGGATTCACGATTTTTTCCTTTAGAACTTAAGTTAAGAGGGTCCAACCTATTTGTGGTAAAAACCGTCTTTCCATACGGTACAATTGAGGTAACATATCCTGAATTTGACAATTTCAAGGTAAATAGTACTCATCGCGAAACTCATTTTGGTGTTAAAACTGATATCCAGAGAGAGGAGTTTCGACTCCAAGATCTGCCTTAATCATGAGCTTAAACAGGGAAGTCGAGCTTATACACTAAATAAGCGCTTCTCAAAGGGCACCTGAGTGTTTTTGTGTTATTTATTTATTTTACTTTCTCGAAAAAACTTTTATTAATTATCATTTAAAAAAATGAATTATTTTTTTTGAAAAAAATGGGTCACATGGCTTGTAGGCACGATCATGTGGGGCACACGGCCTGGACACACGGGTATGTCTCAGGCTGTATGGATACTAGAGCTAATTTTTTTCAATTTTAATTTGCCTCACAAGGGCACAGAGAGCTACATGGGCTGAAGAAATGATCATGTGAGGCACACGTATAGTCACACGAGTGTGTGTAAGACCGTGTATCCTACACGACCTCGCACATGGGCATAAGAGAAGTGAAAACTGATCACACATAACCTGGACATACGGGCGTGTCTTAGGAAGTATTGAAACTAGGATTTTTTTTCAAATTTTCGTGTTACACACGAGCTAAGGGTACTTACACGATCTTTAGACATGGCAATGTGGCCCAACACGGGCCAATTACATGACCGTGTCATCTATAAGTTAGGGATTTGAGTGTTTTTTACTTTTGTCTTTTTCTTCTTTGCCTTTAGCCGCCATTGCACCCAATCTTTTTACAACCCCGACTTCGTTAATTTCCAATTGACCACCATCTTTTACTGTTCCTATTTCTCTATTCATTCGTTCGATCGTCGCCCCTCACATCTCCCTTTCCCTCCTCTCCAAGCCCTCACATGACCGCCCCTTCCTTCAGCCTTACAGTCACCATCACTGTTCCCACACTAATCGTCGGTCTCTCTCACCGTCCCCGTCATACCTTCGACTCCCTCTTTCCCTTTCTCCCTTCACTTAGTTGACTACACAACCCTCATCTCTGCTGCCATTGAATAGTCCTACGTTATTCACCGTCAAGTGCTCCCCTACTCCGATATCCTTTACCATTCTGTCCAATCGCTGAATGTTTATCTCTGTTAGCCACGATCGTCGTGCCTCCGTCGACCACCGCGGCCGTTACCCCACTACCGTTTGGTCCATTTCTTTTGTTTTAATTATTATTTTATTATTATTGTTATGTTATGTATTTATTTTAGTAATTTTGCTTTTAGTATTGTTATATCTATCTATTAGGATTAGTTGTATTATTATATTAGTTTTTTATTACTGTTTTTAATATTAGGTTTAGTTTCTATTTTTATTTTTATTTTCTTTATTATTAGTAGTAGTATTGTTCTTATTTTATTATTATACTATACGGCTAAGTATTATGTTTTTAGTATTCTAATTAGATTTGTTGTTAGTTTGTGTTCATTGTTTGTTGAGTATGTAACTGGATTGCGCCATTGTGTTCATTAGGATTGTTGTGTGTTTCGTGCATTTTCCCTTTTAATTTGTTGCTTGCCGATTTATATTCCTTTGTATATTGATTTGTTTGCTTATCTGCTAAATTAGTTTTTGGTGGTGTCGATTTTACTAGTTTGCTGATATTTGGTTGTTATATCTTATTTCAGGTACATGATGCCGAAAACACGAGGCAAGAGTAAGGTACCTACTCATTCCAAGAAAACAAAAGCCATTGGGAGTTCATCTTTCCCATCTCTGACCGATCGCCAAACTCAAGACGAGAGGTATCAGCATTTGAAAGATAAAGTGTTGGGTTTGGGTCAATGCTTTGATTGGGTCGCCCTTCAGACTCTGGGTCTATTTTGCTAGTTCATACTTTACTAGACGCAACTCCATGGGAGCAATTCTTCGAGATCGTAGAGCCAACATATGATGAGCTTACATTGGAGTTTTACTCAACATTTTTTCTACAACTAGTGCTTTTGTCAGGGGTCGACCCTCGAGCAACATCATTTTATCTCGGGGGTATCACTCGACATTTCAGTATTGTGAGTTTTGGTATCGCTGTCGACCTATACTCTGATGATTTCTTACCAACGACAGAGCTCTCCTCCCTCCCATGATACATCTATTATGTAACCTTTATCTGCTGGTCAGAGATTACTGAGGTTGTCGTTCCATATAACACGACCAGTCCAAGGCTCGATGCTTTCCTCCAACCTTGCGATACATTGAGGCTATCCTAGCTCATACTTTGATTGGCCGAAAGGAACGTATAACTGTTGTGGGCACTTTAGATGCCTAATTCTTATGAAGTGTGCATAGGCAACATCTGATTGATTTAGCCCACTTCGTAGCCCAATGTTGTTATAATCAGAGTGAGTGATCACAGAAACGACCTCTTTGTATGGGCCAATATATCACACGCTTGGATCGTTACTTCGACCTCTTCGAGACACCTAAGTAGATAGGTACTCTTACTTTGGTTGGGGATATAACACCGTAAGGTTTGGATATTCTCAAACATATAAGGATGATCGCTCATCAGCCTAGGCCTTTCAGTGGTTAGTATGTGTTCTATAAGCAACTTAGCAGCACGAGGATGATGAACACCTTGACGATGATCCCGCACGACCACTACCGCAACCGATTCCCACTCCTCCACCGATCCTCCACTGTTGTACCAACGCATTCGATCACATTCAACGATATTTATCGTACTTAGTCAGCATGGCTCAATACCATTGAGGTATATTTGCAAAAGATCTGCCAGCATTTCCATGTCTCTACACCCGATCATGTGCCTCACGATCCCAACACTTCGTACGACACCGATCCATGACATGATTTCTCTTTCTATTTTTTTATTTTATTTTAATTTTTATTTTCGGTTGAAATTTTAGTTTTATTTTTAGTTATTTTATTTTATTGTGAGACATTTTTATGTTATTTCTATTTTGAACATTTCTATTTTTTAATTATTTTAATGGTTATTTTTGTTCGAGTTTGTAATCTATTTCTGTTCTTATTTGTTTGTGTTTCTCTTATTAGTTGCTCGGAAACAAGCACAACATTTAAACTTGCCCGAATTTCTGGTTTCTCTATTCTAGAGATTTCATCCAAATTAGGGTAGTTTCAGTTCTCTCCCTCTCCTTTGATATTGTACTTATATCTGTTTGTACATTAAGGAGAATCTACATCCTAAGTGTGGGGAGGTTGTTTATATATTTGTGAGAAAATCCTTGAATTAATTATCGTGTTTAAGTAACCTTCTCATACCCTCCATTAGAGTGATTTTTTTTCTATTTGAAATTTTTATTGATTTTGTTTTAGATTAATTTGTTAATTTTTATATATTGATTGATTTATAAATTAAGACATGAGAGAGTCAAACATGATAAGTTGTTTTTTTAGAAATAAATATTTTAGGTTGTCTCCCTAAATTGAATTATTATCTTGAAAATTTGAAATTGCAAGTTTGACATCAAAACCATAATTTTTTGTGAGCTTTTAAACCTATAGAGCATATATTTTCTTGCTCATTTTATTATTGGTTATGAGTGTGTCAACTTGATTTATTATTCTAGAATTTGCTTCGATTATGCATGTCAAGACCACACCATCAATTTGATATATTGAGATGATATAGGCACTTAAGATTTAACCCACTTAACCTTCAAAAAGCTTACCTATTGAATTAACCCTTAGTGAATCCCATTGATCCTATCACATTTTTTTTATTAATCCGTTAATGTTAACCTGTAACCCATATGTATATTGTAAAATTATCCTTGTTATTAACTCCCTTTTTGTCGAGATTTGATTTTGTTAGTTGCTAACTATAGCACCCCTAACCTGTATCTATCGCCAGAATAGGGTTACGAAGCCTTACCAAAATTTACAAATCAAGTAAACAGATACTTCATCTTATACATTATTCATGTCAGAAATCAGACATAAAGTCCCTTATATGAACCATCGAGGTCCAAAACATGCATTAGAAACGGGTCGGGACTAAACTGGGTAATTAGAAAATTTTTCACGAAATTTCAAAATTTTTACAAGATGCAGGAGTCACACGCCAACGTAGGTAGGCCGTGTGGTTCACAGGCCAAGTGACATGCCCATGTCCTAGGCTGTGTGGCATTCGATGTGAAGCACACGCCCGTGTCCCCAGCACATGTAACTCTCGGACTTGCAATACATTAAAGTGCAGGGGTTACACGGCCAACCCACAAGCCTGTGTGCCAGGCCGTGTGATCAATTCTGAGCATTCTGTTTTGACATCTTAAAGATGTAGGGGACACATGTCCAAATCACACGCCTATGTGCTAGGCCGTGTGTCACACATGGCTGGGACACATGCTCGTGTCTCTGCCCATGTGGACAAAAATAGGCTATTTTCCAAGCCATATTTCTCACCCAATTTGTATTCCTCTTACATTAATACTTTAACAATTAATTTAAGTTAAAACCGAGTCTTATGCATGACATAACAACATATACAACCAATGTGCTCTTAAACACCTCAACTACACTTTACCATCACGTAACCAAACATACAAAGCTTACTTAACTTATCAAATTCACCAATATACATATTTTACCAAAAATGCTAGAGTTAATCATCAATATGCCAACATAATTTCTATCATTCCACCACTTCAAACACATACCAAACATGTTATGGCCTAATTAGTACATATCAAAACATGTTCATCAGAAGCCATTCTAATGGCTTGTTATAACCAAAACACTTACATACCAACATTGATTAATCAACCTATACATGCCATTATAATTGCAATTGATTTACCATATATACCTAAATGGGTCGAAGGATAGTGTGAGTGATCTCCGCCAAGCTTCCAATCCAATGAGCTTCCGAATTACTCTAGAACGGGAAAAATAAAATAGTGTAAGCATATAATGCTTAGTATGTTCGTATAACATGGTAGATAACTTATCATATATTTATGTTCAAAATAAACATGCAAGGCACTATCAACCAATTTGGTCACAAGCCCTAAACACATATCCTCATCATGTTGCCAAGTAATCAGAGATAATAGTCCTTAATCATGGATGAACAAAGTCATCAAGCATCATCCATATTCATGTAACAACCAATTTATGCATCATTATATCAAGTATTGTCATTTCCATGTACTTCATGTATATAACGGTAATAGTTCATTTTTAAGTCATACTATCTCATATAAACATCAAGAAACATCGATGAGCTCAATAATAACCAAATTCCCATATGGATATACTTTCCACATCATGAATTCAAATAACATATACAAATCATACTCATGCATTTCAAGTACATTTTCATAATATTTTGTCTCAAGTTCAGATTATTTCATGTTAGGAATTTGCTCATTAAATCCATTAAAATAAAAATAGAAACCTAGGAAATACATTCGAAGTGTACAAATCTATAATCTTAGATGAACATATTCATCAAACAAGTTTCATGTTTATATATCACCATCTCATACTTCCATATATCATGTATCACCATTTTGATGTATTTCAGGTAGATACATGAAATAATTCATTTTGTGTTCATATTTCTCATGTCAGGATTTTGCCCATTGAATCATTAAAAACATCGATAGATACGTAGGTAGTACACTCGAAATGTACGAATCAGAAACCATCAATTCATATTCAGGCGTACCCATAAGGGCACATAATCAGGAAGCACACTCTCAAGCCATATACTAGGATGCTCATGTGAGCCATGTAACAGGAAGCTTATCCAGGCTAAATCAGGAATGCTCATAAAAGCCATAAACAGGAAGTTCACAAAGAACTTTTAACTGGGAAGCTCATGAAGAGCCTATTAGGAATGCTTACAAAGAGCCACATAACAGGAGCTCCGAATAGCCATATATTAGGGAGTTCAAGCGAGCCATATCAGGATGCTCACAAAGAGCTGCGTTTGTGTTCGCAACATATCCAGAATCACAACCGATCGCATAACAGGACGCTCATAAAGAGCTGCGGTAGTCCACATCACATGCGAAATTACTATCGATTAGGATGCTCACAAAACTATATAACAGTAATGCTCAAGAGGGCTTTTAACAGGATGCTCATCCGAGCTATAATGTCCGTAACATATGCAGGACTATAATCAATACAGGAAAATACTGTATCCATCACATTTCATTATTCAAATGGGACTTATCAATTATCGAGCAATATCGGGCATGTGATTAATTTCATACATTAAACATTTATTCAATTCACACAAATACAACATTCAATTCAAATATATTAATTTTCATAATTAAGTTACACGAACTTACCTCGATAAATGTTCGTGTACGTAAAATTTACTAATTCGACACTCCTTTCCTCGTTCTAACTCCGAATTTGGTCTACCTGGATCTATACGAGAAAATTTGACATCAATTTAATACAATTCATACTCAATTCAGCCCACTTCACATCTTAGGTAAAATTATCATTTTGCCCCTAAACTTTTACTTAATGACGATTTTGTCCCTAGGCTCGGAAAATGAAATTCATGCATTTTAATCCTTATTTTGAGCCTAGCTGAATTTCTCATATAATATTTACAGCACATAAATTTCATCAAAATTAGAAATTTTCCATGAATTTTACATTTTTACAATTTAGTCCCTAAATCACAATTTCATGAAAATTCACTTTACAAAAGTTGTTTATCTATCAACAACATTTCATTTTCTACCATAAATTTCAAAATTTTAGCATACTCATCCATGGAAAAATTTCTATACTTTGATATCTTTACAAATTAGTCCCCGAGATAGCTAAATTAAGCTATTATGATCTTGAAAATATAAAAATCATTAAAAACGGGACAAGAAAACATACCTAATTGAGCCAATAAAGCTTGCTTTCTCTTTCCTAGGGTTTCCATGTATTTTTTTTTTTGGGTAAGAAGATGATAAATTGATGATATTTTCATTTTTTTATCATTTATCATCTTTATTTTTCATCTTTCCAATTTTGTCCTTTTCTTTATTTTATTTTCCATGGATGAAACATCATCCTTAAACACTAAGCATTTTTAAGTGGTCTATTTACCATAAAAAGACCTCCACTTTGAAGTTCTATATCTATTTAATCCTTTTAGCTATTAGAACTCAACTTTTGCACTTTGTACAATTTCATCCTTTATCAAAATAAAAATGTAATCGGTAAAATTTCTTGTAACACCCCAAATTCGGCCCAGACGTTATGCCCAGATCTGGTGTGTCACATGGATAGTGAATTACACCTCGTTTCTCTTTATTAACTTCAGGGTGACTTTGCAAAACCATTTTAAGGGTTTTAAAGAAAACAGGTTATTTAATTTATGAAAGTCCTATCCACTATCAGTTGTGGGTTTATTTTTAGAATATCTTGTTTGAAAGTTGTTGTTATTAAGTTATCCCTTTTGTCTTGTAGAGAAGATTTTTAAAACATTGGTTAATTTTGAAGCTGAAATCCGCGTAACCTTAATTTACCCGTTTTTATCACATAATAATTAAGTACTTAAAAGCAAATAAAATAATTATAGAGCGGCCTTATTACAGATTAAAAACCCAGAACTACTGGATAATAATATAACTAACTTAAAAGAAATATTAAAACCAAAAAGCAGTCCACGTGGCCACTCCGAATCCCTCCAGCTCCAAGTCCTCTAAGGTTGGGGTTCACCTGCATGGATGAAAAGAAAGGGGTGAGTTTGTGAAACTGAGTGTGTAAGCTAAACCCAACCAGAGTCAAGATCAGTTCAAGCTCAACTGGGCCTAAGCCCTATCCAGATACAGTATTAACTGGGCCTTAGCCCTATTCAGAAAACAGTAAATGCTGGGCCTTAGCCCTGTTCAAAAAACAGTGTAGCCTTAGGCCCAATACAGTAACAGAATAGTATTTTATGTATGGATGCAAAGCCCAGGCCAATCCAGCCCTACACACATAGTCGTAGCTTAGCTGCTTAATCAGATAACGTGGCCAAGCCACTAAAATAGTAAAACGAGGCAAGGCCTCTAACAGTATACGTGGCATTGCCACTTAGCACTTCCTCCACCAAAACCCAATCCCATGTAACAGTATACATTATGATAGGGCATACGTAGAACAGATACATTTTAGCATGGAAAATAGTCAACTTAACCCTAGGGGGTAAAATGGTCTTTAAGCACCTAAGGGTAAAATAGTAATTTCCCACTCTTAAGGGGTATTTTAGTAAATTTGCCAGTTTTTAGGGTTTCATGCTCATTACAGTTGTTAACAGTCTTAATGTCATCTAAGTAACTTATTTAGCCCATTTTATTAATTCAGAGTCATCGGGCCCTAAAACCCCTAATGGGCCCCACAGGGTCCACTAGCTATTACGGCCCACTAAGCCCAAATTTTACGTCTGTTTTAGCAGAATTATCACTCAGATTATCAGAATACACTTTCCGCTCGTTTTCACCCATATGGGCCCGTAAGCCCATTGGCCCCAAATTTAGCCCTCCGAGGCCCAAAACCACCAACGTGCAGGAAATCGCGCACCCATCATCCTTACCATTTGCGATTATAGATTTTATCGATCCAAATCGACCCACGAGCACTCGAATGCTCGCAAGCCCTCGAAATGCCTAAATTTCAGCATTCTGGCATTTTAGCTTTTGCCGATCTAGTCTACTAGTGGGTATCGATTACACAACTGATTTGCAAGATATGCAGGAATCCCTCAAGCGATCAACCTACAGTCATTTTAACTATATGTCAACTAAAATCCAATTGAATAATCGATATCCACTTAACATACCTATTCGGCCACCCTAGGCCTTACCAATACTTACTTTTGCTGAATCCCACCACTAGATCTAGATCTAGATTGCCCCACGGTCCTATCCTCCAATGCTCTTTGTTAGATCGCCTCCTATCCACACTAAAAACATAAAAGAACTGAAAGAAAGAGGCTAATATCACCCTTAGTCAAAAACGACAGCCACCCTGAAGAGTTAGGGGTTTTTGGCTTTTCTTGAATCACAAGCTTATGAATGAAGGGGTTTCGTGTACTTACCAATACTTTATTTTGCTAAAAACGTCCCCAATCCAGCGTAATGCAGATCTAGTATAGATCTAATTGAAACTTGAAAAGAAAATAGATCTGAGTGATCTAAAGATTTAGTTCCCGAAATCACTACAAGGTATGAAGGCTTCGGCTTTTGTAGAAACAAAAAGGAGAATGGATGTTTATTAAATAGTGAGGAGATGTCGACAGAGGAATAAGAGAGTTGTGAGTTTTGACTTTTGGGAGATTATGGTTTAAAAAGAATGGAGATTCAGCCAAAGAGAAGAATCGGCTATGAAGACAATTCGGCTTTGGCTTTTGAGAGTATTCGGCTAGCAAGGCTTGAGAAAAAAGTTACCTCAATTGGTGATGTAAAGAAGAGGAAGAAGAGAGTGGAGAAAGAAGAGGAGAGTACTTGGTTCGGCTTTAGAAGAAAAGAGATGAAAGGGTTTGGTTTTAGGGTAAATCAACAGAAGAAGAGCTAAAACTTTCGGGATTTCATCTTTTTAGAAAACTGAGAAGAAAAGAAAAGAAAGAACTAGGATCCCTTTCAAAAGAACTAACCCAATTGGTCACCAAGAAAATGACCAAATCTGCCAAGAGAAATCGGCACACAACAGCAAATGCCGAAAATGTTACCTAAGCCCCCCATTGCCAAATATGCTCTCTAACACTCCCTCATTTGGCCAACTCTAGCTTCCCTTTCAAAATTCCTTGATTTTCTCCTAGATAACCTCCCCTTATCACTCCACATCTAATTCCATAAGCACTTCAAACTCCTCCCCTTTAGAGTTTCACTTAGAATCCACCACATGCCTTGCATATGCATAAAAATAAATGACACATTGCTACTCTATGGATTCGAACCTTAGCTCTTGCATAGCTTCCACACGCCACCCCTTTGTCTCTTAAGTGGCGCCACATTGCCACCTTACCACAAGTTATCTTGTGTCTTAGATTCCCAATTTTTGTTTAAAAGCCCACTTAATCAAGGCCCCTCCTCTTTTCAGTCTAAAATTTTAAAATTTTACCAGGTTTTAACTTAAGCCTAAGCCTTCTAAAGGCCCACTAACGCACTCAAAACAGAGTTTAGCACATCCAGACAAGCACAAATTAAATTCAAGTGAAATCTCAAAAATCCAGAAAATTAGGGCGTTACATTTCTTTACGAAATTTTCATATGAAATTGTTATCATACTTTAGATCATAAAAATATTTTAAAATAAATTTTCTTTTCGGAATTGGATTTGTGGTCTCAAAACCACTGTTCCGATTTCACTAAAAACGGGTTGTTACACTAACTATGTTTAATTTTTTTCTTGATTTATTGAATTTTATTCGTGTTCTATTAAAAATCAAAGAATAATAATAAATGAAAATGAAAAAACTAAAATATTTGATTGAGCTTGAATAGTTAGTTTGTAATTTCTCTTAATTTAGCAAGTGATTATTTTTCTAGTTTGGTAACTTATTAATTCAATCTTGATTATAATAAACTTTTCTGGCCTTTTCCATACCCCTATCCTAAGCCCCATTACAACCTTGAAAAGACCTCTTGATGGGTATGTCATCTCATTTGATAGTGGTGGAGATTTGATTTTTAAGGAAGCCTATGGTAATGACATCTCTTATTCGACTATTGAGTGCATATTTCATGAACCTTAAACACTTTGAGTGCTTTGAGTGAATCATTAGTGAGGATGTCAATTCTTGTTGATTTTGAATTTAAGGTAATTATTTAAATAAGCAGAGACACATATGTTTTTGTGCTTTAAAAATTTCAGCTTGGATTGCTTAAATCTTTAGTGTCCTTTTAGTTGAGTTTCCAATGCATTATTGTTTGGGAATTATCCTGAAACATTGTTGATGAAAATGACAAATTGGGAAAAGCTAACTTGAATGTAAATTGAGAATTTTGCTTAAAGACAAGCAAAAGCTTAAGTGTTGGGATATTTGATAAATACTAAAAGTAACATGTTTTGGCCTCATTCTTAATGCCTTTTTGGATGATTGTTCGATTTAAATTGGTGAATTTTATGCTTCTAATTCTTTAAATTCATGTATCTATACTTAGGAGAGATTTGGGAGCAAAAGGAGTGAAAAACAAGTGAAAATAGAAAAATTGGAGCAAGTTTCAGGACCCACACGGGTTGGACACATGGCCGTGTGAGCCACATAAGCTGCCACATTGCCATATGCCAAACCATGTTGATTTCACGAATTGCACTTCAAAAACACAGAAATGCAATTTTTAGGTTTTTCAGGCATTCTAAGACCTATGTATATCAAATATAAGGAGAAGGGAGGAACCCGTTAGAGAATACTCAAGAAAAAAACTAGAAAAACACCATTGAAGCCGACTCTGAAATAGATTTCCATCAAGATTGAAGATCTCCTTTTGACTTCTTTGAAGTTTATTATGAGTTTCTTTATTTCTTGTGGTTATATTGTCTTTGGGATGTCTTTATTTGCAATTATGAACTAATTTTCTAAATACCTAGGGGAGATGAACCCTATGATGAATTTTGTCTTTTGATTTCTATTTTACGCAATCAATACTTGGATGTTGTCCTAAATTATGTGTGCTTAATTCTTGGTTTAATATTTCTAGACTATTAATCCATGTTTGATGTACTTAAATCAGAGGAGGAATAGACACTTTTTAATAGTAGATCTAGCATAATTGAGTGGAGTTGCATGCAATCCTAGAATAGGACAACATAAATCTACTGAATTAGAGTCAAATCTAATAGGGGGATCCATAGATTAAGTTAATATGACAATATGGGTTTTAATTAGAAAAAAAAAAAGAACAAAGAACACATAGCAAACATTTTTAGATTAAATTAAAGAAAAGAAAGATTAAACCCAATTCAAAATGGTTGTCACCCAAGTCACTGAATGATGAAGGCTTCTTCATTCCTTCGCTTTGCTCCTATGCTGATGGCTCTCCAAGGTGGCCGACCAAGGGCTCTTTAAGAGGCTTAATTGGTAAAATCTCTATGAAGAGATGATGCTAGGCGTGGGAAGATGGAAGAATTGAGAGAAAAGAGAAAGATAAGAATGAGAGATGATTGATGAAATGATGAATGATGAGGGATGAATAGAAATGTGGGAATGAGGTTTTATTTATAGGTAAGGGGAGGAGGATAGTTTATTAAAAACAAGAGTTTTCATCTCTTCAAGTATCTTCATTATGTGGCCAGCCATAAATTGTGAAAGTTGAGGGACCTTGTGCAATTAAACCAAAAAGCGGTTTATGGATAGCCCTGTGCAGCCAAATTTTGGGTTGACTTGGTCCCCAATTTGGACGGTTTTGTAATCCAATAAAGCTACTAGACCTGTCCAAAATAAATCAATAAATTAGAGGACCAAAGAATAAAATTTATCTTATTTAATTAATTAATTAAAACCCTATTTATTAATGAAATATTTACAAATGAATTATTAAATATAATCTTATAATTTATTATTTCATTTAATCATGCATGGCCCACTTTATATCTTAAAAATATATTATGCTCAAAATAAATATAAAATAAGTCATTTTATGCATGAAAACTATATAATAAAGCACAAAATCACATTTTAATAATTTCTATGTCGTATTTTCATATTTTCATATATTTCATTAATTTATTAAACAATTACTTAGTTTTAGCAACAAATTTAAGTAAAAAGGTGATGATTTACATGGGAAAAATCCTATATATTTTTCAGTTTACACACCCCCAAACTTAAATCATTGCTCGTCCCGAGTAATGTTTATGCACAACAAAAGGTCTTACTAAGGCAAATTTGCTAATAGTGTAAGCAACATCAATCTTTGTCCCATAATCATGCATTAATAGCTCCATGTTCATAGATCTTCTTTATTAACAAGTAATTCATATGCAAACATTTTTAGAATTTTATACTAAGTTTCAAAATATGCCAACATGAATCATAGTTTGTATGTATGCCATAGCCACAGATAATATTTTTCATACAACATAATTTCTCATCAATTTAACAAAACAATCATAAGGTTTATTTATGATCTTCATATGTTAAAGTTAGTATTTCCTCTCCACTAATGTAGCTGACATAATCATCAAATCAATAGGTCTTCTTAAGGTTGTAATAGGGCTTGGATAAAGGTAGGGATTTTAAGAGATGAGACATTTTAGTTTCAAAATCTTAACCTTTAACTTTGTCTTGGATTTCTCAAAGTACAACCTTTTTCTTTAAGTGATCTTTTGGAACACCCCCAAACTTATTTTGAAATCATGCTTAAACCTTTTTCTTTGTGGAAACTGAGTAAACTTTTCTTCCCTCTTTTTTTTTTTTTTTAGCATAAGCAGATATATCTTCTGAAAATTTCCTCACACCAAGACAACTTTAGTTAAGATAGGTGCACAAAATTAGGATAACTTCAAAAGATGGAAATGTGACTTATAAAGTAGGTTCATTCCAATAAACAGGCCCTTAAGCTCAAAATTATAGTTTCAAGGGTCTAATATGATAAGGTTGGCTTGAACAAGCTCAAACGATCTAAAGAAATAGTGCCTATATCATTTTAGATTTTTATGCCTCCTAGGATTTCACCTCAAGAAAGTTACTAAGTCATTTCTAAAGATATAAACGTTCATGCATGTATAATCTCAAAAGAAGCTAAGTTTTCATGGCAAACATTACCTAAGGCTAAGATCATCCAAACATTCCCTTCTTCATGAAAACATACAATCACTCAGATAGAATCAACATTCATGCTTGCATACAAACTATCTCATTAAAAAAAACTCTAAACATTCCTTTACTAAAACATACTTATGAAAGAAATGATTGAAACATACTTGAAAAAAATTTTGAGATTTATTTGCCTTACGCCCCTTTAAAAAGAAACAATGTCCTCATTGCAAGAGCAAAGGAATGAATGAAAACTTAACACCAGGTAGGGTTGTAAAGAAAGAGAGGTGAGTCATTAAGACTGCTTAAATACCAAGTAATCCTAGACATGTTCATTATCATTACCACATTACTTAGTTTTTTTTCTTTCTAAAGAAGTATTATTCATGCTTGCTATATTTTATTTTGCAGAACTAAATCCTAATTACGAAATAAATAAATTCTAATTATGAAAGAAATAAATTCCTAAAGACCTAAAAATAATTAAATATATAACAAGACAAGTATCCCTCTTTTTTATTTTCCTAGCTCATTTCCCTTGTCTTCTTCAACTTCATTTCCACTTGCATAGTCAGCATCCTCCGTCCATGTTTCAAAGATAGCATCTTTTCTTTCGAACGATAACCTCAGTAGCATCTTGTGTAGTCAAACTCGCGTAGAACTCTAGGACTAATTCATCATCAAGACGTGAACGAGCATCACAAAATCATTCCCACTTGAGAGCATTGATTATCTTTCTGATCGGCACAGGAACAACCATCAAATCATTACTTTTCAAGTTAAAACCTTTTTCCGGCATCATCGGTTGATTCTTAAAAATTGAATCAAATCTCTCTTTCACTTCTTCATTGATCAAAATTAGGTTTTCATGTGTAGTCTTTGACGATCTAGTTCTTTTGCGAGACATGGCATCTTTTCCTGAAAATTTGGCAAAGTTTTGACAAAAGGGGGAAAAAATTGACAAGGTGGGTGGGATTTGCTACGAAAAACACCCTGCGATGGTAAGGAGGGTACAGCGGCAATGACAACGTGTGACAACACCAGCGATGTGCAGCGGCGACAATGGTCCTTTGGCAATCTTCTTGCGACGGCTCTAGGTGATTTGGGCAAACAAAAGGAAGAGAACTAGGGGTTTCTTTTGGGATTTTAGGCTAACGGCACAAGAAGAAGATTTAGGCATTTTTAGGGCTTAGCGAATTGCTTTGAGGGGTATGAAAAATAGTAGAATGAAGAGGCATTTATATAGGAAAAATTAGGGCAACATGTAGTAAAAATTTAGCTACAGTAGGGTTGCTTGAGCAGCAAGTAATTGAAGTGGAGGCAATAGTTATAGAATTTCCCCTCCTTTTTGCTATCTTAGGCCTCAAACTTAGACTGTATCTACAGACTTACTCAAAAAAAACTATAACACCCCAAACCCGGCCTAGACATTATGGTCAAATATGGCGGTGTCACATGGAATGGGATTTGAAATCAAATTTGTCAAGTTAAAACCATTTCCGTTTATTAGCTTCTATTTATCTCTCGTCAATTTCAAAATCATTTTCTTGCTAATTTGATCCGTTTAAAAACATATTCTGTAGCGAAAGCTTTTGAAAACTGTGATATTTAAAAAAAACGTTTTATTTTTAATTAAACCGAGTTTAGTTGAGTTTTGCAGTTTAAAAGTCCATGTAAACAGTTAAAATCCAAAATAAAGGCAAACAATGTCCCAAATTACATAAAAAAATACCCCAAAAATAAGAAATAAAAACCATAAATGAAATTAAAGCAGTTCAATAGACATGTGGTCACTGTTGAGTCCTCTACCGCGCCGATCCATCTAAGTCTGGGGATTACTTGTATAGATAAAATGGAAAGGGGTGAGTTTATGTAAACTCAGTGTGTAATCCTTATAGAAGACATGCATACAGTCAAACAACAGTTATCAGTCAAAAGCAGTTTGGGCCCTAAGCCCATTATAAATACAGATACAGTTTAGGCCTTAGCATATTCAGATACAGTTTCAGATATAAGTTAGGCCTTAGCCCATCTCAGATACAGTATGCATAAAGTAATAGAAATCAGTATCCTACCACCAGCCTCTACACACCATCTCCGACCATCCTTACACACCATGTGGGGTTTAAAACACCCACCCAACCCTACACACCAGGTTGTACCGAATGCGGCACATAACAGTATATTGCAGCTGAGCTGCAAGAAAATAGGCATAAAAGCCTTTTAGTACACTTCCTCCAATAATCATCATCCCAACCTAATGTTGATGCAACATCCAGAATAACATACTTTTATGCAACTATCAACCATACATATATAGATCAGTAAGCATACGTATATTAGTCATGCTCGATACATACATAAAATATGCAAATCATATAATTTCGGGTCTAAGTGGCTCTTACCAACCCTATAGTAAGTTCACAGTCGATTTGGATAACCTGTGCAACCCTAAGATTCATTTCATATAAATGGGCCCACACGTCCATGTTCCTTGCCCATGCGGACCTACACGCCCATGTGCCTTGCCTGTGTGGGCCCACACGCCCAGGTTGGCCTTGGCCCGTGTAGATCATATGGCCTAGCCCAAAATTCCACACGCCTGTGTGGACTACACGTGTAGACACACATGCCTATGTGGCCCACACGACTCAAATCAATCTAGCTCGTGTGTCACACAAAGTCTACCTGGCCATCAAATAGCTGTGTCTAGCGCACAGCCTGGCCTTCATCAAATGCACGGCCGTGTCATTCGCTCACGACCTACCAGACGGGCAACCACATGCCCGTGTGGCATCGACAGAAAGGTTTTTAGCTTTTGTCGAAACCTTGTTTTCTACATTTTCAGGTACACACCTAGTACGTTTATGCTACAAAACCCCTTCTAAAGCCTTTGAAACTGAAAACACGAACAATCCCTAGTGCAATTTAGGCTGTTAGAACTAAACTTCACTAGACACCACCTTCTTCAAAATATTGCGAAAGCGCTAAACTAACGAGAAGTAAAACACAATCCAAGCAAAAAGAAACGAAAGGAGGAAGAGGAAAAAGGGAATAACGACAAGAACAGAAATTCTTGTCAAAAATTTTGTAGAGGGAGAGAGAATACCTAATTTTGAAAAAAAAAGATGAAACCAAAGTAACCACCTCTTTTGAAATCACATCCCTAATTTTCCTCCCCCACTAACCTACTCAATCTCAACTACTACAAGCTTCAATTTCTGACGAAACTATTTTCACAAAATCAAGTAAAAATAAACACCTACGCTTTCACTGAGATTCGAACACGAGACCTCTAACACACCAACTCACAACTTAACCACCAGACTAGCAAGCTCATTCTGTTATATACTTATAAACAATTTAATATAAGCCTACTAAACAAGGGTGAGGCTTTAATCAGAAAAATTCCAAAATTTTGCCAAAAGCATGGCTTGAACTTAGGACCTTATATACACACCCAAAACACATAACCACTTAAGCAGACAGACAGTTGTGTCTCATTTTCACAAGGACAAAAATAGAAAATTTGGGGCGTTACAGAAACGGATTAGTACTTGGGCCAAATTTTGTCCCTCTTTAAAAAAATTAAAATTAAAACAAAACAAATTAAACTTAAAAATTTTAAATCTTAATTAGAAATTTTCTTCCTTAACAAATTACATTAAATTAATTCCAATCAAATGTTGGAGGGGTCAAAGCAGTCCCGCTTACGTTCCAATCTCCTTAGACAGAATTAACTAAATGTAGTAAATTAAGAAAATAAGTTCTAACTATTTATTTACAAAACAAGTTCATGAAAAGTCAAGGGTCTGTTAATTTGAACGAGGATTCAACTCGTTCAACTTCACCATCCCAATAATGTTTGAGACGTTGACCATTAACTTTAAACATACCTTCAGAATTGTTATATAATTCAACAGCTCCATAAGGATACACTCGATAGATGGTATAGGGTCCTTTCTATTGGGATTTAAGCTTCCCAAGAACTAACTTCAACCTCGAATTAAACAACAAAACCTTCTGACCTTCTTTAAACTCGCGAGGTTGTATATGCCTATCATTCCATCTTTTTTTATCTTTCTTTACATATTTTGGCATTCAGGAAAACAACCTCAGCTCTTCCAACTCATCAAGTTGTAACATCATTCTCTCACCTGCTTGCTTAAGATCAAAGTTCAACTGCTTCAAAGCCCAGTGAGCTCTATTTTCCAACTCTAATGGCAAATGACATGCCTTCTTGAAAACTAACTGATAAGGAGTCATTCTTAACAGTGTCTTAAATGTTGTTCGATAGGCCCATAATGCATCATCAAGCCTTCGAGACCAATCTTTCTTGCTAGGGCTTACTACCTTTTCAAGGATACTTTTGATTACTCGATTCACTCTTTCAACTTGCCCATTGGACTGGGGATGATAAGTAATAGCAATCTTGGGCTTCACATTATATTTGTCAAGAAACCACTTAACCCATTTGTTCACAAAGTGAGAACCTTCATCACTAATAATAGCTCTTGGTGTCCCAAATCGTGTAAACACATGCTTTTGTAAGAATCACATGACTACCTTAGCGTTATTGTAGGGTATGCTTCAGCTTCAACCCACTTGGATACATAGTCCACAGTAACAAAGATGTATTTGTTCCCATACAAAGAAGGAAACGAGCCTAAAAAGTCATTGCCCCATACGTCGAATAATTCAATCTCTAAAATGTTTATTAAGGGCATCTCATTCCTCCGTGATATATTTTTGGTCCTTTGGCATTTATGGCAGTTCTTCACATAAGCATAAGCATCTTTAAATAGCATAAGCTAAAAGAAACATGCTTGTAAAATCTTTCCTGTAGTACGTGAACCACCAAAATGCCCCCTAGTTGGAGATGAATGGCAATGATACAAGACCTCAGCAATATCACTTTCAGCTACACACTTTCAGATTATATTATCTGTACACTGTTTAAACAAAAATGGATCCTCTTAAAATAATATCGATTATCATGAAGGAATTTCTTCCTTTGTTGGTGCATGTCCATCCACCTCGATAGTTCCAATATGTAAAATGATTTGAAGCAATATTATTGGTGGTCGAGCATGAAAAAAGATATCTCAGAGTATATAGCAAATTGCTTAATTTGTCAACAAGTAAAAGCGAAACACCAAGTACCCTCTGGTCTATTAGAACCCATCATGGTTCCCGAGTGGAAGTGGGACCGTATCACCATAGATTTTGTGACAAGTTTCCCGTTGACACCGAAAAAGAAGGACGCTATTTGGGTTGTGGTTGATAAGCTTACGAAGTCAGCCCATTTCATACCAGTACACACAGACTACTCCTTAGACAAGTTCGCTGACTTATACATTTCTGAGATTGTGTGACTTCATGGAGTACCATTGTCGATTATTTCAGATCGAGACCTAAGGTTTATGTTGCGAATTTGGAAGAGATTACGGGAGGCGTTGGGCACACAGTTAAATTTTAGCACTACTTTCTACCCCCAGACTAACAGTCAGTCGAAAAGAGTGATACAGGTGCTTGAAGATATGCTTAAGTGTTGTGTTTTGGAATTTCAAGGTAGTTGGGAGAAGTACTTGCCTTTGGTAGAATTGGCCTATAACAATAGCTTCCAGTCGAGTTTGAAAATGGCGTCTTATGAGGCCTTATATGGGTGTAAGTGTCAGACGCCTTTGCCTTGGACAAAACTTAAGGAAAATCAGATACATGGGGTCGATCTTGTTAAGGAGACAGAGGAGAAGGTGAAAGTGATTTGAAATTGTTTGAAAACTGCGGCTAATAGAAAAAAGCCGTATGTTGACTTGAAGCGAAAGGAAATTGAGTTCCAAGTCGGGGATAAAGTATTCCTGAAAGCTTCCCCTTGGAGAAAAGTCCTTAGATTTGGTCCAAAAGGAAAATTAAGTCCTCGTTTTATCGGACCCTATAAGATCACCGAAAGGATAGGACCGGTGGCTTATCGACTAGCCTTGCTATTCGAGCTAGAAAATATCCATAATGTTTTTCACGTATCCATGTTGCGACGTTACCGATCAGACCCTTCTCATGTGATTACCCCAATAGAGATTGAGATCCAGCCTGACATGACCTATGGTGAAGAACTAATTAAGATTCTAGCTCGAGAGGTCAAACAACTAAGAAACAAAAGTATTGCTCTTGTAAAGGTACGGTGGCAGAGGCATGGAGTAGAGGAGGCAACGTGGGAGCTTGAGCAAACCATGAGAGACCAATATCCCAACTTGTTTAATGGTAAGATTTTCGGGGACGAAAATCCTTAAGGGGGAGAACTGTAACAGCCCAAATTAGGGCTTAGCGAGAATAGTGGTTTCAAGACCATAAATCTGAGGTATAAAAGTACATTTTATGATCATTCCTAAGTTTATAATATGATTGCATGTTAGTGAGAAAATACCATGAAGGAAATTTTATGAATTTAGGGCCAATTTGTTTTCAGGGACTAAATTGCAAAAATATGAAATTTGGAAGGTTTAAGTGTGAAATAGTATTAGATAAAATCATTTAGTATTATTTTATGTGTTATAATATTTTTATAAGGATGTGGAAAAATTTTGGTGAGTTAATTTACGCGATTGAAGCCTAATCATGAAAAGGGACTGAATCATATAAAAGGGTAAGGTTTGATTTTATTAGCAATTTGGTTTATTTAGCTAGAGAACAAATATGTGGGGGCTTTAAAAGGTAATTAAGCACTTTAGCGATAGCATTGCTGACCAAATAGATGAAGAAAAAGAAAAGTCATTTTTTTTCTTATGTATTAGGTGAGATATTTGAGTAAAATACTAACCTAATATCCTAGTTTCCAATTTTGTCTCATTTTTGTCTTCTTCTCCCACCGAAATACTCAGAAAATTAGAATTTTTCAAGCTTCAAAATTTTCAGCCATTTTTAGCTCCCAAAAGTAAGGGATTTTAAGGTTCTTTCATGAATATTTTTACATATTTGAGACCCTTATAACAAGAGCTTTCTTTTGAGGGGAGTATTAATGTAACACCCCTATCCCGTAACCGTCGCCGGAATAGGACGAGGCGTTACCGGAAATTAGAAAACAGATCAAAATAGTAAAATTTTGAACATTTTCTTGAATAAAAAATCATTTATATACACAATTGCTAGACACATACAAAGACCAAATTTAAATCTTATAAAAGTAAACTCCCTAAAGGTGCATTATTCACATGGCGATAACAGTTACAATTTGGAATTATCGGTCACTTTAGTCTATTCTATACATGCCATACTAGTTCCAAAACATAACAGTACCGACACGATAAATAGTGATAGTGTGACGAGTTGCTGATGATCCCCGAGCAAATGGCCAGAATCAACAATCTATAAAATAGAGAAACGTAACAACGGAGTAAGCTTTCATAGGCTTAGTAAGTCATAAGTAAAATGAATAACTTTGCTGAAATAAACACATTTATCTCATACACAAGGTCCAAGTGAAGTCTCATTTGGCTGTATAAGCCTACACAAAATTTGCACATGGTCTAATTAATATTTCCTTGGCCTTGAGCTTATTGTCACAAAATGTTTTCATCCAATATCATTTACCATTCATTTCTTTTGTTCAATGAAGTCAATCTAGAGTTCCATAACAAACTATAATTTCAATAATCACATCACCTAGCTACCACATATATTACCATGAAAATGACCAAGATGGTCGAATACTTACAAGCACCCAAGGCACACTTAGCATATAATTTCACTTGAATCTAAATTCCTCTATTATAGTTTAATCAAATACGTTCTTATGACATTACGCATTGGCTAAACGTATCATAGTCACATGAATTGTGGTCACATTTACATTTGTACACTTTTTCACATATGCATCACTTTATATACTTTTGATTCAATCCAAATTAAAAATCACATACAAGTACATGATACATACCTGGTCAACTTAATGTACTGAACATCTTTAATTGTTGTTTTACTACTAAGTCTCATAGTCTTAGACCTTGCACAAATCACATTTAACAGTGTCAAGAGATATCACCATTCGGTCAAATAGTTCAAACCCCATGTATGCACATATAATTTATCTATTTCATCCAAACTTGAGATCATATACTCTTTCGCATCTAAAAGCTTCATTGCTACTTCTAATTCAATCAATCGGACTAAAACATAACACTATAATCACATTCGATTTCCATGTTTAGAATCTCATATTCATGTCATAATCTTTCATGAACAATTTCATAGAATCAATACTCATTTAACATAACATATAACCATTTCATAATTGATTCCCAAAGCACATTCATAATTCAACCGAAGTCAAATTCACATAGCAAGTAAGCATCACGTACATAATACTTAACCTTTGTACACTTAAAATTTCCATAATTATCATTTAAACCAATTCAATCTTTCAATACTCCTAACCACTTGTTCATATGCACTCATTTCGTGCACATACATGAATGTATATACGTATTTAGAAACTTAGTTCTTTAGTTCATAATCACATCAATATCTTCGAATAATTCAACATGACAAGTATTAAATTTCTGTATAGGTATATAAAGGACCAAACATATTCCTTATCACATATACATAGAATGACCGAATACAATCCATACCTTGTATTTGCACACCTAACCGAATACAACTGAACTTGATAGATTTTCATGTAGCTAATTATATCATTACCTTAAAGGTATGCAAATAATCTTTGGTTTGAAATAATTCAATGGCACTTAGCCTGCTAGGTTTTAAGAACCTGTATTCATCACCAGCTTGAAACCTGCGGGACTTTAAGCTCGAACATATCATCAGTACAAAGCCTACGAGACTTTAGCCCGGATATATTACCAGAAATCATTTCATATACTTCTTACTAACCTTGGCCTCATCAAATGTCTAATATTACAAACGTTTCACAATTGGTCATTCGGTCACATTATATACACATAAGCTTATGTACATTTCACATTTGCCCATTCGGCCACACCACATATACAAGCATATATATATAAGATAATGCTTTTATCATCACTTGCTAATATATCACATACTTTGCTTTCATTTAAGTAACCACTCGGCCATATTACATTTCTGAGTAACCATTCGGCCTCATTATACAAATAAAGATAGCATACATTTCACAATAGTTATTCATCATTACTTCACATGCAACCTTTACAAAGCTCACTGAATCAAACAACACATCACCTTTATATATATATATATATATATATATATCATTTAATTACAATCCGCTATATGCACAAACATATTTATATTTTGGTTCTCATGGTATGTATGTCTATATATACATATTCAACTTTATTCCAAATTTATTTACTTGAAACTTACTTCAATATTCTCGAACAGTCAAGGATTGGCTTTTCAACTACTTTAGCTTCTTTTCATAAGGGCCATTCGGCCATATCATATATACATATACACCCTTTCAATTTATTCATCATTTCATAGCAGCCATTTAGCAGCATCTCATATATAACTTACCTGTAATTTAAAATAACCATTCGGCTATATGCATTTAAATACAATAGAGTCGTAATCTTTTTAATATGTACTTAGCATATCATACTCAATCATATCATAGGCTTAAATACTTAAGAACTTACCTCTAAAGTCATCGAATGACTACGGATCACTCTTCCACAAGTTTAGCTTTTCCTCTATCCGAGTTTGGTTCTTGAGCTAAGTTCAACAAAGCTTAAACTAGTTTAATCACTCGATCAACTTATTATAAGTAAGAAAGTTTATCCATCAATGAAACACATACATTCAAATAATTAATATTACCTTAGTCGATTATTAATCATCAATTAAATCATACATATATAATCATGTATTTCATTTTAATCATGTGGTTACACATAACTTAAGTACATATAGTCCCTAATGAATGTAATTACATTCAGCCTTAGGTAAATTATCATCTAAACCATACTTTAGCCTTTATTACATTCAGTCACTAGGGAAAATAACTTTAGGCATATTCCAATTTGATATATATATATATATATAGCATGCATTTTTACTCAACAAATCCATTAATACCACATTCGGTCTTAGCACATATATTTCAAATTTACTAACATTTAAAACCTACAAAAGTTCATGCATTACTTCTATGACCGAATGCTCATACAACCATATACATTTATTTTAAACCTACTAATACATATAAGGCAATACATATAACACATATTATAATATTTTATTACACTTCAATTTTTCATTCACAAAAAATCAAGCTCAATTTTCTTTCATTTTAACTTACTCAACTAATGTTTATTTTAAATTAAGTCAAGTGCATTCGGCAAGGACTATTTACAAGCTTAATTTGTAAAACAAATTTTTAAACATCATTTTTAACTTATCTACCATGACTCATTCGGCCTTAACACCTATTTGAACCTCATATGGTTTTATTATTCAATTAAAATTAGCCATTAAATCAAATTTTCATTACTAAAATCACAATCGGTAAAACACCTTTATAAGCTAAAATTCTTAGTTTTAATTCTAATACATCCAAACCACATTCGGCACCTCCTTTATATCAATTTATAAATTTTAACTTCTCTTAAAACCTATATACACATTCGGCATTATACATACATACATAGTCATGAGAACAATTTTCTTTAAAGCAAGTCAAAACCACCAATATGCAACTTAGCTAGCTCAACTTCTTTTACTCATCTTTTCTCAATGAAAAAAATAAAACAAAACAACCAATTCCTTCAAATTCCTAGCATGGCCGAATGTACTTGGTACTATATCTTTAGAAATTTTTACATGGGCCATGAATGGAACTCTTCAAGAACTCAAATCATACAAAAATTTCCAAGAAGAAACATTAACATACCTTAATTTAGGCCTATTATGGTAACCGAAAGCTTGTTTCTCCTTTCTCTTATTTTCCTTTCAATTTACGGCCAAACAAGTAAAAGATGAACACTTTCTTTCCTTGTTTTTGTTTTATTCATCTTTGTTTTATTTAATACATTTTTATTAAGCTATTTTAATCAATTATCAATATAATATTATAGAAAATTTATACATAGTGGAGGGATATCATTACATGGCCGGCCACTAAATAAAATAGGGCATTTTGACATGCAAACCCATGCTTTTATACTTTACCATTATTTAGTCCTCACACATTTACCTAACATATTTTCAAAGTTTCACAACTAAGCCCTTTCAAGTGAAATTCACATTCATATGACTAAATTAAAATACCAAATTTTCACACATGCACTATCACACATAGTAGATAAGAATTTTAACATTTAATAAATTTTATGACTCGATTTTGTGGTCCCAAAACCACATTCCGACTAGGGTCAAATTTGTGCTGTCACAATTAAGCATTTTGGTTAGGAGTTTGAAGTTTTTTCATGGATGAGTAGATGTCATCTGTTCGAGTTTTATGAAAAATAATGAATGTAGGATGCTTGATAAATAATTTTTGGAAATGGGTGTTCATAAACAACACCTAAATAGGACTTATTTGTAAGTGAATAAGTTGTTTTGGTAAATGCATGGATAATAGTTATTTTAAGTTTCCATATGCATAAAAGGGCTTAAATAGGCATAAGAAATGAGGAAATTTGATAAAAATCAATTTCCGAGCATAAGGGCAAAATGGTCAAATTGCCAAATTGTAAATTTAGGGTCGCTATTATAAATTTGATGGTTAACTTATTGAATTTTATCTATTATAGATCAAGAAACTCAAAGCCCAAATCAAAACTGAGGAAAGGGAAAAGTGGTGGACTAAACCGAGCGTTTGTCACGTTTTAGGGACCCGAGGTAAGTTGTATGTAATAATTTAGCATCAAGTATTATGAAAATGATCATCATGAATTTTCTATATACTTTATGTTAATTTTATGAAATTTTTTCATAAAACATACAAGAAATGACTATAGAATAAAAGAGAAATTCTAAATAATTGTTTAAGTATACAAAGGATACTGTTGCCATATCAAGGGATTGTAGGTCCCTATAAGACCATGTCTGGGATATGGCATCGACACTGAACTAAGATCCCATGTAATTCAATGTTTAGGACATGGAATTGGCATCGATATGTGGTCCCGTATAAGACTATGTCTGGGACATGGCATCGGTACCGAAACGAGACATAGATCCCCTGTAAGACCATTTCTAGGACATGGCATGGGCATCTAAGAGGGATCCCATATAAGACCATGTCTGGGACATGGCATCGGTATCCTATGAGATCCTGTGTAAGACCATATCTAGGATATGGCTTCGGCATCAGTTGGAGATCCCATGTAAGACCATATCTGGGATACAGCCTTGGCATCTTGGTAAGAGAATGGCATTACAGTTATTCTTCGACATTCTAAGTATATTAATAGAGAAAGTATTCAAGTTGATTAAATTATTGATAAAGACTAAAGTCTATGGTGAGTTTTACAAGTTCACTAGAATATAGTTATGAGAAAATGAGAATGTAAAGTATGAGATTGAGTGTCCCATGAGAACGAGCAAGTTACGAGATTAAGTAAGTCTCAGAAATGAGTAAGTCACATTGATAAGTAAGTCTCAGAAACAAAAAGGTTGCAAGCTTGAGTAAGATATTAGATGAAGTATCAAAAGCCTACAAGTTTACTTATATTTCATTGTTTATGATTGCTATATTTATTTCATGCAACTTATTAAGCAATTTTGTGCTTGCTCCCTCAATTTTCCATTCCATGTAGATTTTTCGTATTAGTTTAGGGATCGTTATTAGTCGGAGCTCGAAGTCACACTATCAAGATCTTCATTTTGGTATAGTTATGTTAGTCATTTTGAATATGGCATGTATAGGCTTTTAGTCATTTTGTTGCATAATTCATGCTAGCTAGCCGATTATGTTGGCCATTTATACTTATAAGTTTCATTTTGTAAATGGCCTTTGGAATTGGCCTAAAACCATTCAAGTTGCTAAATGAAACGAGATGAATTCATATAGAAATTGGACAAGACTATTTAGTAGATTATGCAAGCTTTTTGGACATGAATCGGGTGATGTATGAATGCCTAGTTACGTATGAATGCCTAGTTAAGGACTTTAAAATGAATATTGGTGCTATGATATGATGTATGAAGATTGGGGTTATGTTTGTATGTGTTTCAGGGTGGCTAAGAGCTTAGTAAATAGCCCTATATTACCCACACGGACAGGTACGCGGTCTGCACATGGGCGTGTGGCTCGACCCTGTGTCCCCTGCACCTTGCATGGATAGAATTAAATGCTATCAGTATAGTCCACGGGCATGAGACACGATCGTGTGTCTCAACCATGTGAATGATAATGTCAGAAACAGATTACCCAAGTTTTTGTACACGGGCCACAACATGGGCGTGTCAAGGTCGTGTGAGGGAGACGAGCTGGACACACGGGCGTGTGCCATGCCGTGTGAAACCCCTATAGGTTGATGTTAGAAATTAAATCCACACGGGTATTAAACACGGGCGTGTCCCTAGCATGCTTAGGCCATGTGGGGCACACAGGCCATCAGCATGGCCATGTTCAGATACCACACATGCATGTGGCCCTCTCATACGGGCGTGTGCCCTGTTTTTGCTAGTTTTTGAAGAAATCCTCTTAAGTGTATGAAATGTTAGTTCTAAACAATGATGTAGGCCTCGTAAGCCTATAAGAAGGCTTGCAGGACATAGTTTGAAAAAGTTTTTTTTATTGGGACACACTTTCTTGAGTTTAAGTCAAAGATTTACATGAGTTTCAGTATGGTAATACTTCATACCCTATTCCGGCATCGGTTACTGGTAAGGGGTGTTACATTATAAACTTCACATAATTTGGCATTTGTTCTAAAGCCTCCACCAATAGAATTTTGATGTGTAACTACTTCAGAACATCCAAAAACTTCTTGAATTGCACCCCATACTTCTGCTTGTGTTGCTGTAATCTTTGTGGATAAGAAGGTGATGGAACTTTTGGTTGAATCGTACAACTCTTCTGAGTAGGTAAATCTATATCCAAAGAAGATGTTAAAGTATCTAAATTCACTAATTTAGGATTTACCTTACCAATGTTTGCAGATTCTGACTCTTTTGATGTAGGAACTTCAACAGCGGGTTGACTTTCCTCTTTCTCGACAGGCTCATTTTCAACATCAATCAATCAGGGCTCTAGAATTTTACCACTTCGCAATGCCACTACCTTGATATGCTCTTTAACAAAATTTTTTAGATTCTCAGTTTCGCTCGACAAGGTTCCTTGTGTCTATTACGAAGCTTCATAGCTAACTAACCCATTTGGTTTTCCAAATTTTTCAGTGTTGTTGCTTGGCTCAGAACCAAAGCATCATTCTTTCAAACGTACATTTTCAACAAGTTCTCCAAACTATTTGATAACTCAGCTTGAGGTAGTTTTGGAGCTTGCTGATTCAACCCTTGAGATTGGTTGGGTCTATGCTGCATAAAGTTGTTGTTCAATATATTTCCTTAGTTGCTCCAAGAAAAGTTAGGATGATTACACCATGAAAGATTGTAGAAGTTAGACTAGGGACCATGTCCACTCCTATTTTGATGTTGATTCCCCATATAGTACACTAACTCGAGATTCGATGGACAATTCTCAAAAGAATGACCCTCCCCACAGTACACACAAGAAACTACTTCAAACGGACTTGGTGGCTGAGCTGCAAAATTATTAGCACTATTAACGGTAAACTATTTTAACATAGAGGAAATAGACGATACCTGAGCTAATAACGAAGTGAGGGCGTCAACTTCATGAGCTCCAGCTACACATCTTCCTGAAGTTGTTCGATTTGTTGGCCATTGATAGTTATTGCTTGTGATCCTCTCAATGATCTCATAAGCCTCATTATAAGACTTAGACAAAATTGCACCATTTGCAGAAGCATCTACCATTAATCTTGTATGCGCATTGAGACCATTATAGAATGTTTCCAACTAGATGCAATGAGGAATCCTATGATGAGGATACTTCCTAAGTAACTCCTTGAATCTTTCCCAAGCCTCAGACAAAGACTCGTCATCTAATTGTTGGAAAGTTGTGATCTCGTTCCTCAACTTAGCATTTTTGCTAGGTGGGAAATACTTAACCAAAAATCTCTCTACTAATTCTTGCCACATAGATATGGAACTTGGTGGCAATAAATTGATCCATGCTTGTGCTCGATCTCGCAACAAGTATGGGAACAACTTTAACCTTAGTGCATCAATATATGGCCTTCTAATTCTTGGATTTAACTCACTAAAGAGTGGCACAGCAAATTGTCTGATGCATTGATCCCTATTATCGGCAATGAGGATGGGATTTCATATATGATCGGCTTGATTACCTTGGTCTTGATTCTGATTTCCAAGGTCCATCACAACTTGTCTTTGAGTTGTTCGTTCACGTCTTTTTTGTCTGAAAGTTCACTCAATTTCAAGATCTATAGGGAGTAAGCCGATAATCCAATCTATGGTCATAAACACCTTGAAAAGAAGAAGAAAAAAAATTAAAAAGAATAAGTTAGAAATGTTAGAAATAAACCAAATTGAAAGTAAATAATTTCACAAAAAATAATGACTATGGCAACAGTTAACAATCCCTAGCAATGGCACAAAAAACCTGTAACACTAAGGTTTGTGCAAGTGTACACAGTCGTTATCAAGTAATAAGTAAGTATCGAGTTATCGTCTCCATAGGGATTGTATTTGTGTTAAGTCACTTATTTGTAAAATTATAATAACAACTTGGTAAAAAAAACACAATATGGTTGAGAAGTGATGATTAAAATTAAGGATATCAAACTAAATGCAATGATCCCTAATGCAATTTATCCTAAATATGCAACTATATGAATGAAATAGATTTTACCATAATTAAACACAATTTGCAACAATTATAACAAAAATAAACTAGGACAATTACTTTAATTAAACTCAATTTCTTATTAACATGCTTAATAATATTCGGAAAAACATTCCATGACAACTCGATCTTTCATGAGTTTGGAAACCACACGAGGTCTTTTCGGAATCCTTTACTTAGTAAATGTGCATTTTACTGATCCTTATTTACTAAGGGTTTCTTAGCATTCGTCTAAGGTAACAGGGATGTGTCAGGTTTGAAACAGTTTAATCACACAAATCTAAAAACTATGCAGATAACAAAGCTTGGTCAAAGTTGTTATGCAACCTATAATTTAATCGGGCCAGGATCTAAATTTAGCATGCACATTTCAATTATGTGTCCATTAGCCGTCATCTGGTCAGGATTGCTCAGCTAATTCAGGTGCATTTCAATCACGTATGAACGAAATACAGATTTGATTTTAGTTGAAAACATGATCGATTGAGGCACAAACATTATAAGCATGAATTTATTAAATATTATTTAATCAAAACAATCATCCTAGCTTAAATAAAATTAAGCTATCATTGTTGTAAACAAGAACAAAGAACACATAGCAAATATTTTTAGATTAAATTAAAGAAAAAAAGATTAAACCCAATTCAAAATGGCTGTCATCCAAGACTCTGAATGATGAGGGCTCCTTCGTTCCTTCGCTTTGCTCCTATGCTGATGGCTCTCCAAAGTGGTCGACCAAGGGCTCTTTAAGAAGCTTAATTGCTAAAATCTCTATGAAGAGATGATGCCAGGCATGGGAAGATAGAAGAATTAAGAGAAGAGAGAAAGATAAGAATGAGAGATGATTGATGAAATGATGAATGATGAGGGATGAGTAGAAACGTGGGAATGAGGTCTTATTTATAGGTGAGGGGAGAAGGATAGTTTACTAAAAATAGGAGTTTTCATCTCTTCAAGTATCTTCATTATGTGGCCGGCCATAAATTGAGGAAGTTGAGCTGATTTTTGCTTGATTTTTGCTCAATTTAAGTGCCACAATAACTCCGGACTGAGACTCGGTGAAGTGCAAATCTTCAGGTAAATCTCTAAATTTTTCAACATTGCAAGGACCTTGTGCAATTAAACCAAAAAGCGGTTTATGGACAGCCATGTGTAGCCTAATTTTGGGTTGACTTGGTCCCCAATTTGGACGGTTTTGTAATCCAATAAAGCTACTAGACCTGTCCAAAAATAAATCAATAAATTAGAGGATCAAAGAATAAAATTTATCTAATTTAATTAATTAATTAAAACCCAATTTATTAATGAAATATTTACAAATAAATTATTAAATATAATCTTATAATTTATTATTTAATTTAATCATGCATGGCCTACTTTATATCTTAAAAATATATTATGCTCAAAATAAATATAAAATAAGTCATTTTGTAACGCCCCAAAAATATAGAGGTTGTATTTTTTTTTCATGTTTTAAACAAATTGCTTGTTTGGTATGTTGGTTAGTTGATTTAGGGGTGTTTGGGAGTGTTTGAGGAGCCTAGGTTCAAGCCTTGGCTTTGGCAAAATTTTTTAGTTCTTCTCTTAATTGAATCTGGACACTAGGCATAAGCCTTTTAAATAATAGTTGTTGTTTTAAGTCACAAAAAGGGTTGTGGTGTAGTGGTAAGTGGCGTGTTGTGTATTGGAAAGTCTGAGAGTGTAAATCAAGGTGTGCGCAATAATATGTTTATTTTGCTGCTTGAGGTAGGAAGGAGTTGGAGCTGGATTGGAACTCTAAGGTTGAATTGGTCATAAAAGATTGAATTGAATTTGAATGGGAGGTTGGAGTGGATCAAGGAGTGATAGTGGAAGAAGATTATGGAGAAAATCAAGGAGGTTGGAACCTTGGAGAAGTGTAGCCTAATTGGGTAACTTGTAAGTGCAAATTCAGCTAAGGTCTTTTGTGTGTGCATTTTCGGCAAGCTTGTGAGGGTGTAGGTGCCGAATTCTTTTTGACATTTTAGGTTTCCTTTCTTGTTTTTGGATTTTTGGTTCTCTCGCAGTTTCAGGTATTTTTGGGGTACCGTTTTCCTCTTAATTTCTTTGTTTCTGATGTGTTCTCAACCTCTTCCAAATTGGCATTTTTAAGCATTTATTCTTCTTTTCTTCTTAACCAGATAAAGCTTCTTCTCCTCCCTCTCTAATTCCTTTCTTTTCAGCCCTTTTTTCTAAAAGCTGAATTCTCTCATTCCTCTCCATTTCCACTTTCATCTTGCATTTTATTCTTTTCCAATTCTAGTCAAATAGACCATAGACCTTCTTTTTCCTCTCTTTTTGTGGTTGTCCAAATTCAACCCATTTTGCTGCTCCCCCCTTATTGCTTTCTTCTCTTAATACTTATTCTGACCGATAACCTTGCTTTTCTGCTCACCTTTTTCCTTTCGGTTTCTCTTTTGTATTAAGTGTTCTTGGCCGATTATCTTTGTGCCTTACCGTGAGTATTGGTCACTTCAATTTCGACATTAACTTCTACCTAGAGGTAGGTGTTCCGATAATTTCTTTTGTTCGATTTGATTCTCCTATTTTGATTTCTTTAAGCCAAATACCCCTCTTCCATATTCTCTAATTATCAGTTATGGGTCTCTTATTTTGGATCGAAGGGTTTTAGGGTTTCGCGAGAAGTAGTAAAGTCAACTATTATGGAAAGCGATCAAGCCATTTCCTTGTTATCCTATTAAGGTAAATACATTACCTTATCTTATTTTGGGCTTAGGCCGAATTGCTTTATTCTTTCTAGAGTGGTAGTGGTGGTTTTAAATCACACTTATATGATCGGTTGGGGACTAATAGATCTGTGTTGATAATTTTATTGTACACCAGGGTGCGAGTAATTGATTTCAGGTTGGCAATCTAGGAGGGGTGAATCCTGGATCTTCTAGTCGTGGTAAGTGATATTATGTTAGCATGGAGTAAGTAAACGAGTATAATAACGAGTTAAGGGCTGATTGAATATTTGGATTGAATATAGGTTGGTGTCTATGGAGATTTCTAGTGTGATTTCACAAAAAGGTGTGTAGCCGTACCCTTCTGTAACTGCAAATTGACAAAAGCCAAAATGCCGAAACTTTGGCATTTGAGGCCTCACGAGTGTGCGAACGCTCGTGTGGTGAATCAAGCCCACCAAGCATGGGCAATAGATTGTTGAGGCCTCCATGAGTGTTCTCGTGGGCTTGGGCCATTATGGGCTGCGTTAGGCCAAAATGGGTGGTGTGGGCCCAATAGGCTAGTGGGCCCCACACGGAGAAAATGCACGGTAAGTGATAACTAATGGACTATGCTATGAAGGTTGCACAGTCATAACTGAATTCAAGCTATTTGGGCCACACCAGCGTGTGGGCCCATTTGGGGCAAATAATGGGCCTTAGGCCCATTTATACTGTGTTGGCCATATGGTTATCTGAGTCGTTTGAGGCGATGAAAGACCTTCCGTGAGGTTATTATCTGTACCAAAACCCCTAAACTAGTTAAATGACCAAAATACCCTAGAGGGATAAAATTACCATTTTACCCCTAATTAATGAAAGGATCGATTTACCCCTAGTGGTAGGATAGTTAATGTGTGAATGATATTCATCTGTCTGATACTGAGTATGACATATTGCATATACATTATATTTATGACATGACATACTGCATGGGGTCAAGATTCTGATTCAAAGGAAGTATAGTACTAGTGGCTTTACCACGTTTTTACTGTTCTAGTGGTTCTGCCACGTATTCTGTTATTACTGGCTATGCCACGTTTACTGTTATTAGCAGCTTTGCTGCGTTATCACTGTTAGCAGCCTCGCTGCGATATTGGTGTGCTGGCTGGGTGGGTTGATATAATCCCCACATGGTGTGCTGGATGGTACGAGTGGTGTGTTGGCTGGATTGGGATGGGTTGTATATGTGTATTGTACTGTTGCTTTAATAGGCTTAGGCCCACACTGTTACTGTATAGGGCTAAAGCCCAGACTGTTCTGACACTGAATAGGGCTTAGGCCTAGACTGTTTGCATGCATTGTTCACTGCTTTACCGTTAGGGGATTACACACTGAGTTTTCGCAAACTAACCCTTCCTTTTAATTTTACAAGTAATCCCCAGTCTCAGACGATTTGGAGTCAGAGGGACTCAGAGGTGGCCATACGATCACTGCTAGTCTGCTTTTGTTTTTCTACTTTCTTAAATTGTTTATTGGATTTTAATTATGTAATAAGGCCATTTGGAGAGTTTTAACTTTTTATTTGGATGCTTGATTTTGTATTTTAAACTGCTAGTATAGGAAAATCAAGGTTTCAAAACAATAAACGATTTTCAAAGAAAACTCGCATTTTTAACCTAAAGATTTTTTTTAACCGAAAAGGCTTTCGCAGTTTTATTCCGGTTAAGTAACCAATAATAATAAATATGGCAACTATTTTCCTAGCCAATGGTTTAAAAGTATAATAACGAATTTTACCGAGTTTTCTCACGTAATAAAATTAAATGGTTCAACTTAATTATTGGTTTTTGCCAACAAAACAAATTTTTAGAAAGCTTTTTGACCAGACCTTTTGCTAATCTAAACTAATAGGTTTTAAACTTAGAAATGAACATTTTTCGACAAACCCAGTTTTAGACGACTCTTTGATGTGACACGCCAAATTCGATCATAACGTCTGGGTCGAGTTTGGGGTGTTACACATTTTATGCATGAAAACTATATAATAAAATAAAAAATTACATTTTAATAATTTCTATGTCCTATTTTCATATTTTCACATATTTCATTAATTTATTAAATAATTACTTAGTTTTAGCAACAAATTTAAGTAAAAAGGTGATGATTTACATAGGAAAAATCCTATATATTTTTCAGTTTACAAATTCTAAGTGAAGAAATTATTTAATTTAGATTGACAACGACGGATGAAATCTATGTGGATTCTTTCCTGAGTATTGTTTCGCTTCTTGGTTGTTAATTATTTATTTTCCTGATTTGTGTTTTGTTATGTTCTTTAGTTAATTAATTTAGTTAATTCTAGTTTTAATCAATCTCTCCAGTTTGTAGGTTAAATAATAGAAAGATAGTAATTACTAGTACTTTTAGTCCTCGTAAGAACGATATATTCATCGTAGCTATACTCTTAAATTATAGGTGCACTTTCCTTTGTCGAATTTTTAGTTGGTTTCGTGGACATCAAAGAGACCTAAGACATAACTAATTACTAAACTCCAGAAGAGATTTAGGTACTTGAATGTAAAGATAAAGATAGAGAAAATAAAGATATCTCGAAAATTCATGTCAATACGAGAAAATCTGGAACCTTGAAATAGAAAGTTATCAGCAACGATTTTGCATGCAATTGATTGGCCAAAATGGAAAGGTGCAATTGAAGTATAATTAAATTCATGAAGTTTTTGGACTAGCAATACAAATGTCCAAAGGTATTACAAATGAGTAATTTTTTGAAAATGAAATAAGAAAATGAAGTTTTTCACTAAGTCCTGGCATTGATTATGATTGGTATAATATCCTTTCGTGGTGGATGCAATAACCATTACATATCTTATCAGTATGGCAATTCATGAAAATTTGACATGCGTCTAATGGTTGTTCCTACAACCTTTCTATGAATGACTATAAAGTGAAGTTTATATTAAAATCTTTCAAGGATTAGAATGTTGGAAGCATATAAAAATTATCAGAAAATTGTTCAATATGTTTGTGTAAATATTTATATGAATTAACTTGATTTCAACCTACGTGGTAAATTCAACTCAGTTGAAGATTATAAAATGATCCAACATGCGTATATAAAGAAGGATCATGATAAAAGTTTGTTATGATTATTGTTGGAAATCCTGAAGAGATTAAAATATGTTTCTTCTTCACTCATGACATTCTGAAGAATTATGATATAAAATTTATCAATTTGTTTAAGTGATCATTTGAAAAGCTAGTATTCAAGATTGAAACGTAGAATTTGAGCTATCATCATGAGGGGCAGTAAATGCGTGTTATACTCTTTTTTCCTTAACCAAGATTTTGTCTCATTGGGTTTTCCTTGTAAGGCTTCTAATGAGGTATCATGTTATTTGTATTATAGATATATGTACACTTTTTCCTTCACTAGGAATTTTTTATTCTCATAGGGTTTTTTTCTTAGTATGGGTTTAACGAGACACATCATCTACCAAAGGACATCCAAGAGGGAGTGTTATGAATATTTTATTATTAAGTGGATGTCCATCAAGATCAAGATAACTTTGATATACTTTAGGACTCTAATATTAATTAGAAGTAGAGATTTATTTTATTTATCCTTCTTATGTTTATAAATACAGACTTTGGAGAAGCACGGTAAACATATCTATTGGTCAATAAAATACGTTTTCTTTTTCTCACCTATTTCTCTTGCTTTTACTCTATTTTTTTTTATTTCATAACACTTTTAAAAATTTATGGGTTTTGAAATTTATAAATTGATAATTTTATGGGTTTAGAAAAAGGGTGATTATTGGAGTAAGATTTTCTTTCAATGAGATTTCTATGAGTCCAAAATAATCAATGGTTGGAATTAAATGTTAGAAAAGCAAAACACATTCAATCTTTCATCATGCCACATTGGATTTTTAGGAAAAATGTAGTAAAATTTTGAGAAATGTGTGTTAACCTTTTAATTAGGTAACAAGTAAGAGTTAAAAATAAACAATTAACATATGTTAAATACAAAAACATAATAAATAAATAAATATGAGTGAAACTTTTCACATGAAATGTCTAATTGTGTTTCATTTTGGAATAATTTTTTTTAAATATGATTTATTTTTAGAGTTTATGATTGAATCCTTCTTTACTTATATATTTATATTATGATCTTTAATTGGTTTTAAACTTTTTTTAATTTTATCGTTGACTTTATTTTAATTATTTTTATTTTGAATTTCATTTTTATTTATGAAAGTATTATGAAAGTGAATTTAAGCACTATGAGTAATCTCAAAAAAAATTAATTTATTTTTTTAATTAAAATTTAATTTAATATTTTTAACATATTTGAATTAATTATATATATTCAGTTAAGTTAAATTATTATTGGTCATAGTTGTTTCATGCTATTTTTTAAAAAGAGATAGTTGTTTCCTGCTATCATTTTTTTTTTTTTTTGTTTATATATAATTGTGTGTTGATTAAGTGCATTAACAACGATGGAGATATGAGGAGAAGGTGGTGGTGCAAAGGAGGTCAATTCACCTAAACAAATAGAGAGTTGAAAAAGGAATGTTAATAAGGAAGAAAGTAAGGAGGTTGATAAGGTTGAGTGTAATGAGTGTTCAACATTGCTAATGGGGAAGAAGAATTTTTTCCTTCATCCTAAAGGATATTTATGGGAGGAGTCATATTTTATAGTAATGGTGATTTAGTGGATTGTTACCAATGGGTTGTTGATATACTATAATTCGTTGTGGCAAATTAGATTATTTACTACACTTAATGAGCTTGTTTTCTAGTCATTTCATGTTTATTTATTGCATTTTTAGTTTTATTAGTATTTTTACGCACTTTTTAGTATTTCAATGACTCATGAGGCCAACTCAGACCTCGAGAATGACTGATAGGCTACTTGAGTGTGTAGGGTGCCAATTCATGCCAAAAAATGCAAATAACGACGACCGTGTCAGGACACAAAATTGCGAAGCATCCAAGGTTGAAATAGTGCTAACGTCATGATGACATGTGCTAACATCAACGCTGCAACATCGTGATGTCATCCTAACATAGTGCTAATGTCAACAACCGTATCTTGGTAGATTTTTTATCTCTTTTATTTAATAGTACCAGGGGTTTTTTAGGCATATATCACATCAAATTTAGCCTATATAAGGAGGTCATTGTAACCCTAAGAGGAATCAACTGATTAGGCAGTAGATGTAGCTAAATAGTTTTCTTTAGTTTTTATTTTATATTTATGTTCGCTTAGTCAGAATTTTCCTATTCCGATACGAAGACAATTGCAAGCGAAGATTGCTCTGGAACGATGCTTATATTTATCAATAAGCAATTTCTTTATGTATTTTATTCCATTGTTTATATTCTATTAGACTGATCAACTAATGTTTATATGAATACTGAGATAAAATAATGTGCTTTATTTATATCTAGCATGCTTCGGTTATGGAACTATTTAATTGATTAAGTAGTTTAATGAGTGGGTGTGTACGTAGTTAGCAGATTCACAAGGGTTTCTCATACAAATTAGTTTGTGTAATTTCATGTGTGCTTAAACCTTAGGGTTGGTGACAGTAAGAAGTAATATGGGTAAATAGATCGAGAGACAAGGTTACCGAGTAAATCGTGAATTTTTACCGGTCAGGAAAATGAGGCCGAAAGGTAAGCGTGTACTAGTTGATTAGTTAGGTAGTAGAGGCCGAGAGGTAATACTGTTTAGTTAATAATTAATTCATTATTAAAACTCAAGTTCTCCTATTAATTAAAACCATTAACAGACATAGCCTCAAGCTCGCATCGTTGACACTAGGAATAGGAAATTCCATTAGGTTAATTTAGATTAATTAATCTTTCAATTTGGATTCACACTATTAATTTTTAAATCGATTAGATTAGTAATTATTTTTTATAATTAATTTAATAATAAATTTCTTCAATTTGTAATCCCTTAGGTATGATCCTCAGAATACTTTTCAAATGTTCCGTTGTAAACAAACTATATTACAATTTGACTCATATAGTTGCGGACACTATTGTTTAATCTTATATTTATTTTGTTGTAGTATTTTCAGTCCAGATGTTTGCACGGCTGGCGGCGATCGATTGTATCATGGAGTGTGTAGGGGACGTATGCAGTGGGGCTGATTCTATTATTCTTTTTGAGGTAGTATGAAGTTGTTATGCTCAATTAGACTCTACTGATCACTAAAGGGAGGGTTTACACTAGGAGTGTACACTAAAAAGCAGGTGACCTGATGTAAGGGATATCCCGTTACCAATGGATGGTCTAACAGGAGGTGACTCATCTAAGAAGTTAAACAAAATTGTTGATGATGATTCGAAGGATGAGAGGTGAGGAACCTTTTGCAGGTATCTTTTCGATGTTCTCTCAAGATGCCATGTGTGCAGCTCAAGTGAGGTAAGAAGGTTGTAATATACTATTAGATTTTGGGTTCAAAAAAAAATTCACGTATTAATATTCACGTATTAAAAGAAAAGTTGTGACATAATGTTAATTTTGGATATATTTGTACACACTCTCTAGATGAGAAATTATAATATTTATTTGGATAAAAATATATTCATAATAAACATTTTGAAATTGACCCGAGCTTGACTAAAATAATCCAAGACTGATATAAAAATGTTTATACTTGTCCACATCCTTCAACTTTAGCTTCTTTGTAGGCCAAATTTGAATAAACACAAGAACATGATTACTAAAATAAAAAGATTATTTCAGAAAACTAACATCATAAAAAGGAAGATAACAACTAAACCAATTATCTTATAGATACTTTTTTGCTATCACATTTAAGAGAGTCAAAACCGCAACATATACCTTTTCAAACCTTCATAGTGGAAAACCCTAATTTGGTATTGAACATAAAAAAACATACCCTAATACAAAAATAGAAAAAAATCTGAAAAATAAAAAAAAATTTAAAAATCAAAAAAGGGAGGAAATGTAAAAGTTGAAGCGGCACAAACCCTAGGTCCTAAGAACACCATGATCTACAGGGAAAAAATAAAAGAAAATCTATGTTTTGAATATTTGATTTCTTTTTAGATCCACAAAAACATGAGCACATAAACACAATAAACAATGAGATGAGAGTAAGAGACGGTCGCATAAGGAGAGTCAAATTCAACACATACATACAGACAGATTGCAAAAAATTAAAATACAGATACAAACAGAGAAGCATCAGACAAAAAATTAGAGAAAAAAATTGATCAGAAAAAACACGACAAAAAATACACATGAATACTGAATCAAGCTTACAAGCAACAAATAGGATCATCCCGAACTCAAATGAGTCGCAAACAAGGAAGCCAAAAAGTGTAGGTAGTCTTTATTCTAACATGCACGAATATTACATTGTTTAAAATTTCTAATTAGTTCTAAGTTTTCAATGAAAAAGAAAATAAAAGAAAGAAACCTTGAGCTGGTAGGGTACTCTAGATGAATGAGATGGAGAGAAATTGTGTAGGAGAGTAAATGAAAAAAGGAATCTTAGGGAGTAAAGAAAAGGTTGGGAGAGAAAAGAAAGTAAACATATGAGTTTTAGGATTGGGCTTGAAAATAACGAAAAAAAGGAAATTAAATGGTTTTTAAAATATTAAATAATAATTTTAATATTTCCACATGTGAACGTGGGAGGTTTGCTGCTAATTTGAACGACTTTTAGAGTCATTGAATAAATTACTGTTTTAATCCCTCGGTGTTTGGTGTTTTTATAATTAAATTTTTTAAAAAATTCAAGTTAATCCTATGCAGATATGAATACATTCAGTTCAATTTCTAATTTGGTTTAAATTTATTTTATTAATTCCTTATATATAATTCAAATTATGATATTTTTATTTTTTGTTAATTTAATTTAATTTAATTATTTCAAATTATGATATTTTTTTTGTTAATTTAATTTAATTTAATTATTTATGTATTAATTGTGAGCTTTTAATTTTTTTTTATTCTGCCTTTGAAATTTTATCTAAGATATTGTTTCACAATTTGTACATAATTGAGTCATTAGGTGTAGAATAATTCAAGTTAATTAGAAGCTAAAACCCCTAATAAAATGTCATAGGTAAAAGTAATATTTTCTTGGGACAAGTATTGTAAGGGTACTAATCATTTCTTACGCATAATTGATAAGTGTTAAAAGTATCATATTTTAATCTCATTCTTAATATGTTTTTGGGAGATTATTAGATGTTAATGGTGAATTTTATGCTCCTAATCCTTTGAATTTATGTTTTTATACTTAGGAGAGCATTTAGGAACAAAACGACTGAAAATCGAAGTAAGGTACAGGAGCCACACAGGCTGGCCTCTTCAAACAGCCGTGTCAACCACACGGCCATGTGGCAAGCCATGTCGGTTGCACAAATTTGCACTTTGAACTATGGGAAAACACAATTTTTAGGTTTTTCAGGCATTCTAAAACATATATATGACAAAAATAAGAAGATAGGAGAGAGTCGCCATAGAATACTCAAGAAAACAACTTGAAAAACACCATTAAAGCCGATTTTTGAAGCAGATTTCCATCAAGATTGAAGATTCCCATTTGATTTCTAAGGAGATTATCATGAGTTTCTTTATTTCTTTTGGCTATACTGTATCTTGGATGTTTTTATTTTTAAGCATGAACCCTATAATGAATTTGTCTTTTAATTTTTCTTTTACACAATAAATACTTAGATCTTGTTCTCAATTATGTGTGCTTAATTATTGGTTTGATATGTCTAGATTATTGATCCATGTTTGATGTGCTTAAATCAAATGAGGAATAGACCTTGTTTATGAGTAGATATTGCGTAATTGAGTGTAGTTGCATACAATCCCTGAAATACAATGACATAATCTACCAGATTAGAGTCAAATCTAATAAGGGAATTCATAAATCGAGTTGATGTGATAATAGGGGTTTTAATTGGAAAGAAATTTCAATTAATCAACCTAAAGTTAATTACTCTTACTCTCAAAAGAGATGATAACATAATTTAAGGATTTCTCAAGATAGTAAATAAAGATATTGCGCAATTTAGATTGATGATGATAGATGAAATCTAGGTGGATTATTTCTTGGGTATTGTTTCGCTTCTTGATTATTAATCATTTATTTTCCTGATTTATTCTTTGTCACATTCATAGTTAATTAATTTAGTTAATTTTAGTTTTCAATCAATCACTTGAATTTATCGATTAAATAATAAAAAGGCAATAATTACTAGTACTTTTAGTCTTCGTGGGAATGACATATTTGCTCATTGTAGCTATACTATTAATTGATAGGTGTACTTGCCTTAGTTAGATTTTTAGTTAGTTCACGATGCATCAAGTTTTTGGTGCCATTACTAAGGACTAGAATATTAGGAAAATTTTATTTCTATTAATTTAACTATTTTATATTTTAATTTTTTTGTTTTTAATTTAATTTTTACATTTTAATTTTTCTTTTGTTTGATTCTAACAGGTTTTTTTTATCTATGACTTGAGGTAACTCGTTAGAATCGTTAATTTTTAACAGTGAGATTGAAAAGCCTGCTCGTAGAAAACAAAGAGAAGTTAGAGAACCAAGGAAAGATTAACAAATTTTAATAGACGATAAAGAGAAAAATGATATTATTACAGAGATGGGAGAAAATCAAAATAATCAGCAACCTCCTCTATGTCCTGCTCTTCGGACTATGTATGATTACACTAAGCCTACTCTGATTGGGGTTAATTCGAGTATTGTCAGATCAACAGGTGATGTAAATAATTTTGAGATCAAGTCGAACACAATTCAAATGGTGTAGCAATATGTTCATTTTGATAGGTTGTAAGATGAAGATCCGAATTCTTATTTAGCTAACTTTCTAGAGATTTGTGACATATTTAATATTATTGGCATTACTGATGATGTCATATGCTTTCAGTTGTTCCCATTCTCTTTGAGGAGCATAGTGGTTGAATTCACTTCCACAGGGTTCTATCACGACTTAGGATCAAATAACTGAGAAGTTTTTATTGAAATATTTTCCACCGGCTAAAACAGCTAAGTTGAGGAACGACATCTCTTCGTTTGCCCAAATTAAGCTTGAGACATTATATGATGCATGGTGAGATTTAAGGATCTTTTGAGAATGTACCCTTGTAACACCCTAAACTCGGCCTAGACTGTATGACCGAATCTGGTGGTGTCACATGATAGTGTTTTTGGAAACCATTTCAAATATCAAAATCTTGTGCAAATTATTATCTTTCATTTATTGCGGAAGCTTAGAAATCATTCATTAAACAAAAATCTAAAATTAAGTTTAAAACGCGTTTGTAGTGTCGCGGTTTATAAATTAATAAAAATAGCAAACTGATAACTCTAAATATAAAACAAAACAGTCCCAAATAATAAAATGATAAAATAATAAAATAATAAATAACCAGTGTTAAAAACAGACAGTCCAATATAGTCCATCAGTAGTCACCCTTGAGCCTTCCGCAGCACCAATCCATCTACTGTTGAGGATTACCTGACAGACAAATAAAATAAGGGGTGAGTTTTCTCAAACTCAGTGTGTACATCCCCATAGTAAAGCATGCATACATACAAGTAACAGTCAATCAGTCATATATCGAGCCTGAGCTCTTAACAGATATAGCATAGACCATAGCCCACTCGGTACAAAATCAGATCAGATATAATTGGGCCTTAGCCCATACAGATAAGCATGCATATCAATCAGTATAGTTATGCCCATCAACTCTGCACACCATCTCCGTCCACCCTACACACTATGTGGGGATAAAATCGACCCACCTAGCCCTACACACCAAGTATGAGGATAAAATCGACCCATCCAACCCTACACACCTCGAGGTACCTTAAAAGGGCACAAAATATATAAAGGCAGTACAGCTGCCAATCAAACGGCTAAAAGGCTTTCAATCCTCCTTCTCTCCAATATCAAGCCCAACCCAATGCAGTGCAGCATAAATAATGTCATGGCATGCTTTCATACAGTAGACAGATCATACATGTCATACTCAGATCATATCAAAACAGTATTAGTACACATGCTAAATATAACTTGCTAGCATACAACTTATACATAAAATTTATTATGGCACAAAACAAGGCCTAAATAACGTTTACCGACCCCTTTAACAGGTCACAGTCGACTAGGGTGATCCATGCAACCTTTCAGAATAATTCAGATTAATTGGCTCACACGCCCATATGGCCTGCCCGTGTGGGCCCACACGAGCCGTGTATCCCACACAACCTAACTTAGCCTTACTCGTGTAGATCACAAGGCCTGGCCCAGAATCCCACACGCTCATGTGGTTCACTCGTGTGGGCTTACATGGTCCATTTGGCCTAGCCCGTGCCTCCACACAGCCTAGCCAACCTTACACGGCTTTGTTCGTCGTGCCCATGTGGCGCGTGCAAGACCTCACTCGTTGACCACACGGCTGTGTCTCGCACATGACCTCCATGCGGGCAGTCTACACGCCCGTGTGGTGTCGACAGTCTTGTTTTCAGCTTTTACCGAATCGCAGTTTCAGTGCGTATGGGGTACATACCTGGTTTCGATTGAAGCCTAAACACTCCTAAGCACTTCTAGAACCTAATAATCAGAATAATTCCACTTTAGAACCCAAAATCGAGTCTTAATCACTAAATCCTAATATCACAAAAGTGACTTACCACTCCCAAAATCGAGCATAACTTTGATTCAAGAGTCGAATCGCTGATTTCCAACCTTCAGATCTCCTCCTAAACAGCAATACGCAACCTTTAAACACGTAATCAAGGAAAATCACGCTAGCCTTAGGAAGAACACTTGCCGACAAAACGTCTCAACGAAGAATGCTAGAATCGATCGGAAAAAGAAATAAAAGAATTGAAATAGAGAAGAAATAATGGGAAAGAAATAGCAGCACAGAAGAAAAAATAGAGAAAGGAAAATCAACAGAACTTTTTTAGGAATACGAGAGAGTAGGATTTTGGGTGAACTGAACAACTACCCAGCTAATCCTTTAACTCCCTCCACTACTCCACTACTCGAAATCATCCTAAAACTCAAACTATTAGGTGTAATTTGCAGCAAAAATTAACTCCCACACTGTGATTCAAACACAGGACCACTTGCACAATTCCCTATCATTTAACCACTAGACCAGCAGGCCCATTCTGTTATAACTTATCCAACTTTTACTTAAAAACCTAATCACCAAGAGTTGGGCTTAATTCAATAAAAACCAAAATTTAGCCCAAGTCTTGGCTTGAACTTGGGACCTCCCCAAACACACCCAGAGCACTCATTCACTCAAGCAAACAATTATTTACGTCAAATATCGCAAAAACCATTTCAGAAATTTTCATGCTCAACAAAACTCAAAAGTTGAAATTTTGGGGTGTTACAGCCCTCATCAAGGGTTACCTTTGTGGTTACAAGTTCAAACCTTTTACAATGGTTTGAATCATTCGACTAGACAGATGATTGATGCAACAGCTGGCGGAACATTGAATAGCAAAACACCTGAGGCAGCCGAAGAATCTATTAAAGAGATGGCACTGAATAATTATTATTGGAAAGTCATAAGAACAAAATCGATCAAGGCAGCCAATGTTTTTAATATGGATGCAGTTGCTATGTTGGTGAGACAAGTACTAAGTAAAAAGATTGATGATTTGAGTTATAGTAAACATGTGAATTCAGTAATGCAATGCGATGCGATGGGAACGGGGATGATTAATTCAAAATATTCACCCATCAAGTCTAACATAGAGCATGAGCAAGTCGAATTTATGGGTAACAATTCTAGACCTCAAAATAACCCATGTAGCAATAGTTATAATCCAAGATGGAGGAATCATCCAAATTTTTCTTGTGACGGTTAATGAAATTAAAGATCACAACCTCCTCTAAATTTTCAGCAACCTTATCAGCAAAAAAAGAAACCAAACCTTCAGGAGATGCAGCTAAATTTATTTTGTTGTCTGAAACTAGATTCCAAAACACCAAGACAACTCTGAAAAATTAGTAAGCATCGATTCAAGGGCTTGAAAATCCAATTAGATAGCTTACTAAACTGGTTTTGGAGAGACAACAAGGTAGCTTACCTAGTAACACTAAAACCAACCTAAAGAAGCAAGTCCACACAATCAATGTTCAAAGCTTGAAAGGGTTAGTCAATCCTGAAAAGAAGTTGAATTTAAAAGCTATTAAAAAAAATGGTAAGGTTGAGGAAAGCAAGAAAGAGCATAAGCTCGTGCTCAGAGAATATAAACTACGAATTCCATATCTGGCGGCAGTGAAGAAAGACCGTATGAACGAACAATATGGTAAATTTCACAGATGCCATAATATATAAAATTTTTAAAGGAGTTGTTAACATATAAAAGGAAGTTAGATGAATTGTTACCTATGGAGCTCAATGAAGATTGCTTGGCCATTCTCCAAAACAAACTACCCACCAAGCTTAAAGATTTAAGGGGTTTTACTATTCCTTATTTTATTGGTATCTTAAATGTAGAAAAAAATATTGGTTGATTTAGGTGCTAGTATAAATTTAATATCTTATAAATTATCCAAACAACTTGGTGTCGGGGAACCAAAACCCACTAGGATGAGTATTCAATTAGCTGACAAATCAATTAATTATCCTAGAGGTATTATTGAGGATGTACTTGTCAAAGTAGATAAATTTATATTCCCTGCTGATTTCGTTATATTAGACATGGATGGGGATATTAAGGTACCTATTATCTTAGGTCGACCCTTTTTAGCCACTATTAGAACTGTTATTGATGTAGATAATTGTAAACTTTTGCTAAGGGTAAGTAATGAAAAGGTTACTCTTCAAGCATGTGATTTTGTGAGCATTTCTAGTAAGCGATATGATACTAGTTATTCCATTAATGTTAGTAATCGTGTAGCTCAACGTTCTTTGCAGGAAATCACTCATGAAGACGTGTTAGAATCGTACCATGTTCAAGGTGATGGAAACCAAGGGACGAGTAGAGAACGAACGGTGTAGCTTGATGAATTAGATGAATGGCTACCAAAGGATTATGAGAAACTGAGAATGTTCAAAAAACAACAAAGAAACGCCATGGTGCATATGTAAAGAGGACAAATCAGTTCAAAGTTGGAGACAAAGTGCTACTAAAAAAGTCAGGTCCACAAATGTTCCCTACAAAGCTTAAGTCAATAGGGTCAAACCCATTTGTGGTATAGAATGTATTCCCATATGAAACTATTGAGGTAACACATCCCAAATATAACACATTTAAGGTTAACGGTCATGGACTCAAACTTTATTTTGGTGGTGATATTGATAACGAGAGTATAACACCCCTAACCCATCTCCGGGTTACAGAGTATTATGGTACAATTCAGAATATTTAACATCAGATAGAATTAAATATACAGATTTAATAACAAAAATCATAATTCATTTAAATCAATGTAATATATACACTTATGGAGCTTAAACCGAGTCTACGAGGCCTTAAAAATAGTTTAGAAGCAAATAGGGACAATTCGAAACATATCGAAAAGTTTACAGAAAATTTATAAATTTTCAAAACAAAGGTCACACAGCCGTGTGTCTAGGCCGTGTGACAGAACACAGATCGTGTGGCTCAAAACATGGCCATGTAACCACTCCACACGCTCGTGTGGCCACCCCACATGCCCCTGTCCCTACACCATACAGCTTACTAAGTTGGATCACACAGTCGTGTCCCAGCCCATGTGTTCGTTCATGTAACTCACTGAATTAGATCACACGACCGTGTCGTAGCCTGTGTACCAGACTTTGTGTACCTTACACCAAGACAAATAAGGACACATGGCCATGTGATGTGACTATGTGTGGCAGACGACCGTGTGACAACCCATGTCCCAAGCCGTGTGCACTAAAATTTGCCCCAAATCAAGCCAATTTCACTCCCCTTTACTTAAGTGACAAAACATACCCCGAACAAATGTTTACAAACCTGATAAATGCATTCAAATACACTCAAATCATGCTAAAATAATCAACCTTTAGCCTAACCAATGGGCCATCAATGATACCACAATTCAAATACTTAAACATTCCATCACCATAACTAGACTTTCAAGTTACAAAATACATACTCCTAACTGGCATACATTAGCTTATATCAAGCCTACCATTTTATACTCACTCAACCATATCTACTTGTGCCCTAACTTGGTATCATACATGCATATATCAAATGGTTATATAGCACAACAAGATCATATGCACATCAAGCTTTACAACATGAGTATTATGAGCCATCACAAAACATACTTAAATTCTCCTACTACATGCCATATAAGCCAAAGTTTGCATTCAAAAACTAATAAAAGATCCTCAGATAGTGTGATTTATTCAAGTTGATCCGATAGCTCGATTTTTCACAAAAAACACTATCTACAAGAAAACAAGACAAATAACACGAGTAAGCTTTTATAAAGCTTAATAAATTCGATGATTTAAATGATAAAGTTTACTAAATTAAACATAATAATTCAAAAAACAAAATTATTACACAGAGTTTCCTATCAACTACAGTTCACAACGGGTGAGTCAATACTAAAAAAGAATGAGATCATTTATTATTCAATCACTATACTATCAAGAATGAAAAATCAAGCTTCCTACATTTTAATAACAATCATTTTTCAGTAGAACTTCGCCTGATAAATGAAATAAGGATATGAGTACATGGTTATCCATCCAAAACATGCCAAATGCTCAAATAAGTAATCCAACCAATAACACTCCTCAGAACTAAGTGTCAAGCCCGAAGGCTTTACATCCACCCCTGATAACATGCCAACATACACTATGAATATAACACGATAGTCTACAACAAATGATGAATCATCATCTCATCTCATACCAATCTCGTACAGTGCGCACTATAACCCATTAGCATGCTAATCATATTCTATCCTATGTTCATCCGGCATAGGAGATCACATTACTAATCGATTTTATATATAATTCATAATTCCAATTCTCATTACCTTAATAGTGGATATATTAAACTAACATTTTAAAAAATAAGTTTTTCATAAGCTATGTATCATAATTGTATTAAATTAAACCAAACAAACTTACCTAACCAAAGTCAATGTTTAAGTCGAGACAGCGATCAATCCATTACCTTATCTTTTCTGCGATTAGAGTCTGATCGATTTGTTTCTTGATCTAAAATAATAATTCCATTCAATTAACCAATTCCAATAGAAAATTTAACTAATTTATGCAAATAAGTCCTTTTAAGCATTTTTACAAAATTGCCCCAACATTTTACTTTTTAAGCAATTTAGCCCCTAAGTCCAAAACTTGCAATTTAACCATTTTCAACCAAAATAAAGCTTAGTTGAATTGTTTAGGACATCTCTACAGTCCATAATTATTGTTATTTCACAACAAATCCATGTAGTTTTACTACTTTAACATATTAATCCTTAAACATTAAAATTATTAAAAACTACTTTACAAAATAGTCCTATTTAACAACCAAATTTAATAATCTATCATTAACTTTCAAAAACACTCCAAACTCATCAATGGAAAAATCCACAACATTTATAGTTTTACAAATTATTCTTGGGTTAGCTAGATCAAGCTAGTACAATGACAAAAACATAAAAATCATTAAAAACGAGACTTAGAAACATATCATGCATGAAGAGCAGAGCTTGATTGAACCTCCAATGGTGGTTTCAGTTTGGGGGAAGAAGAACATAAGAAATAAAATGATATTTCTTTTATTTATTTATTTTAACTTAACTTTTCCTTTAACTATTATTTAAATTATAACATATATTTTAACTAAAAAAATTGTTACAAACAGTGCCATTTAATTATGGCATAATTACCACATAAACCCTTATTCCTTTATTAAATTAACTATTTAACACCTTTAAACTAATAGAAATTAACTTTTGCATACCTTCAATTAAACCTTAAACTAATTAGGACTTAATAGGCAAATAGCCCAAAAGCTATTAGATTAATCATATCCTCCATGCTTGAACTTTTTGACCATGTTTTAATCATCATTTTGGTCCCTTTAGCATTTTAAATTTATAGCGATTAACTTTACCTCTTTTACAATTTAATCCTTTTACCTTAATTAACTATCAAATCACTAAAATTTTTGGATCAAACGTCAATACACCTATATCAACTCCGTAAATTTTTAATAAAAGTATTTACAGGCTCAATTTACTACACTGAGGTCCCAATACCTCATTTTCCAAAACCACTTGTACTTATCTATTTTCTTATTAGTTTGCTTGAAAACTTGAACTTCATTTAGAATTTCATACAATTCTAATTTTTACTATTCCGGCGAATTCATCCAAATTCAAGGAAGTTCCAGTTCTCTCCTTCTCTTATGATGTTTTTCTTATTCTGTTTATATCTGTTTGTACATTGATGACAATGTACATCTTAAGTGTGGGGGGATTGTTTATATGTTTATGCGATAAAATTCTTGAATTGTTGTTTATGTTTAAGTAATTTTCTCACATATATCATTGAAGTTAATTTTTTTTTAATTTAGTGTATGTATTGATTTTGTTTTTAGAATAATTTGTGGATTTTTGTGTATTCTATGATTTATAATTTAAAACACGAGATGTAACACCCTAAACCCGACCTGGACGCTATCTGGCGATGTCACATGAAAGTGCTTTTGAAATCGCTTTTGACGAGTTAAAACCGTTCCAATTGTTAAATATTTATCATACTATAAAGTAGAATTTAAAAGGTTTTTATTTGGGTTTAAAATGTATCTCTTTGATGCGGAAGCCTTTTAGAAAACATACTACCTTATGAAAACCGTTTGTTTTTAAGGAAAACTGAGTTTTTAATCCCAAAATCTAGTTTTATCGTGCTTATCAATGATAAATCATCCACAGTATAAAAACCAAATTAAAAACCAAAAAAGTCCAAAATTGCAACAATAATTCCCAAAAATAAATGTTAAAGCAATAAAAGCATAAAAACCGTAAACTAATGAGTATGTGGTAGTGGTCACCGTTGAGTCTCCGTTGCACCAATCCGTCTACTACTAGGATTACCTGAACAGATTAATCAGAAAAGGGTGAATTTTCGTAAACTTAGTGTGTAATCCCCACAGAAAACATACATACAGAGTACACATCAGAGGTCATAAATATACAGTTTGGGCCGAAGCCCATTACAGAATCAATTCGAGCCTTAGCCCATTCAGTGGCATAATCAGATATAAATAAGGGTCTCAGCCCAATCAGATACGATATACAGATCAAAACAGATTAACAGTATCCTATCCGCCAGTCCTACACACCAACTTCATCCAACCCAACACACCATGTGAGGATAAAATCGACCCACCCATCCCTGTGCACCAAATAGGGTATATAATACTCATCCATCCCTACACACCATATAGTATCGAATGCGGCACATATCAAAAATATACAGCTTAGCTGCCAAATAATAGGCTATAAAAGCCTTTCAGATACTTCCTTCAACTTCATAAACCCAACCCCAATGCAATGCAATGTACAAATGTGACACGCTATAATGCATTTTATCAGATTAAACAGTCAGAACAGATGTACATGCTAAGTGTAACATGCTCAAATCATCACATATTCAGAATACAGAATTAGGGGTCTAAGTAAAGCTTATCGACCCTATGATAGGTCACAATCGACTTAGGCGACTCATGCAACCTTACAGATCATATCAGAAAAATGGGCTCACATGCCCATGTGGCCTGCTCGTGTGGTCCCACACGCTTGTATGGCCTACACAACCTAAATTGACCTTGGCCATATGGATCACATGACCTGGCCCCAAATTCCCCACGCCCGTGTGGTTCAACCGTGTGGGTCCACATGCCCGTGTGGCTGACACGGCCCAATTGGTCGAACCCGTGTCTACCACACGGCCTCTTCGGCTATCACAAGGCCATGTCGTGAGCCCGTGTTATGCGCAAATGGTCTGGTTCGTCGATCACACGGCCGTGAACTACCACACGGCCTACACACGGGCGACTACATGCCTGTGTGACATCGACAATTTCACTTTTTGGCTTTTCTCAATTCCTCAATTTTTGTGTTTTTGGGTACACACCTGGTTCGTTTTAAACGTGTTTGTACTCCTAATACTTCTAGAACCTATAATCAACCATTTTGAGTCCAAAATCAATCACTTAAATTGGATTGTTAAAGACATACAACTCTCGAAATTTATCGACAACATTACCTTCAACGAATGACAGTGATTTTTCGTTACTAGAGTGCCGAACAGCAGCCCTCAGATCCTTAATTGTCCCATAATTAGAAAACATGCGTTCAATAACCCAACACTTCAATAAAACGAAACAAAATGGACCATTAACTTACCGAATATACACTAAATATAGAGACGTGCAACAACGATGAGAAAGAAGCCAAAAATGGGTTGGAGAGTAAGAAAAATGTGTGAAAATTAGCAACTAAAGAAAAGGGAAAACTGTAGCAATTCAAGAGAGGAAAAAAAAAGGAAAAAGGAAAATTGAAGAAGGTGGCCAACTTTTGTAGAGAATGGAAACTGTACTGAACAGAAACTGTTAACCCCCTATCCACATCCCTCAATTCTCTCTACCCAGCCCCCTCATCTCAGCTTTTTAGTAAAACACAAACTCTTAGCCGAAATTTGCAACAAAAAACTAATCCCCTTTCCATAGTAAAGATTCGAACCCAAGACATTCAGCTTGTTGGCACACCACTTAACCACCAGACCAGTAGGCCCATTCTGACATGAACTTACCAACTTTTAATTTTAAGTCTACTGACCAAAGATAGGGCTTTATTCATAAAAAACCCAAAATTTGCCCAAACTAAGACCTGAACTTAGGACTTCTCGCACACACCCAGAACATATAACCACTGAAGTAGATAGATATTTGTGTCACAATTTAACAAAACATAAATTGAAACTTGGGGCATTGTAGTTCTACCCTCTAAAAGAAAATTTCGGCCTTGAAATTTTACCTGATCAGAAAATGTGAGGATACTGCTGACGCATTGAATCCTCTGGCTCCCAAGTGGCCGCCTTAATGCTATGGTTCCTCTGGATCCTCCTCAAACGTTAGATTTGGTCTAACATCAATTTCCTCTACAAGAACAGTGTGCGTGGGATTAGAGCGGTAGCGTCTCAACATCAAGACATGGAAAACATCATGAATGTATCTAACTCTAGAGGTAGCTCCAACTAATATGCGACTGGCCCCACTCGTTTCAAAATCTGGTACGGCTCAATAAACCGAGGGCTTAACTTACCCTTGCGACCGAACCGCAAAACCTTCTTTCATAGTGAGACCTTAATAAAAACTAAGTCCCCCACAGAATACTTGATATCCTTCCTTTTCAAATCAGCATAGGACTTATGTCTATAAGAAGCCGATTTCAGTCGATCTAGAATTAAACAGACCTTGTCTTCAGTTTTAAAAACCAATTCTGAACCTAAAATACGTTGCTCACCCAACTTAGTCCAGCATAAGAGGGTGCGACACTTATGACCATACAGCGCATCGTAAGGTGCCATTTGAATACTAGACTAGTAGCTATTATTGTAAGTGAACTCTGCTAATGGCAAGTACTCATCCCAACTGCCTCAAAAATCTACAATACAGCCCCTCAACTTGTCCTTCAGTATCTGAATCACCCTCTTCGACTGACCGTCTGTTTGAGGATGGAAAGTCTAACCTCAAACCCAGAGCCTCATGAAGCTTCTTCTAAAATCGAGACGTGAAACAAGGGTCCCTATCAGAGATGATCAAAACAGGTACCCCATGTAACCTCACTACCTCAGAGATGTAGAGCTTAACCAACTTCTGTAGGGCGAAGTCTGTCCTGACCGGGATAAAGTGAGTAGACCTGGTCAATCGATCAATGATAACCCACACAGAATCCTTCTTAGTGGGTGTCAGAGGCAACCCACTAACGAAGTCCATCGTTACTCGCTCCCATTTTCACATCAGTATCTTAACCGGCTACAGTAAACCTAAAGGTAACTAATGTTCAACCTTAACCTGCTAACAAGTCAAACAACGAGAAACGAAGTCAGTAACCTCACGCTTCAACCCTGGCCACTAGTATAACTTTTGAAGATCTCGGTACATTTTACTCTCGCCGAGATGCATAGCATAAGGGCTACTATGCACCTCCTCAGAAACAACAGTCTCAAATCCTCATCATTTGGTACACAAATTCGACCGCAAAAACATAATACCCCATAACTGTTAATCCAAAAATCAGTCGTAGTACCACTCTCAACCTGACAAAAACGCCAATCAAGAGAATTATCCCCTATCTGTTTATCTCTGATCTGATCAATCCATGTTGATTTCACTTGTAGCTCAGCCAACAGACTCTCATCGTCGAATAAATTGAGTCAAGCAAACATCGCTTTCAGATCGGTCATAGTCCTACGGCTCAACGTGTCAGCCACTACATTGGTCTTACCTAGATGGTACTGATAGTGCAATCATAATCAGTAAGCAGTTCAATCCATCTATGTTGCCTAAGGTTTAACTCCTTATGAGTGAGGAGATATTTGAGGCTCTTATGATCAGTGTAAATAGTATACTTCTCACCGTACAGATAATGCCTCGAGATTTTCAGAGCAAAGACTACCACCGCCAACTCCAAATCGTGTATCAGATAATTAGCCTCATGAGTCTTGAGCTGTCGAGACGCATAAGCAACCACCTTACCATCTTGCATCAGAACACAACCCAAACCCACAGGCGACGCATCACTGTATACCACAAAGTCCTTACCGAGCTCAAACTATATCAGAATAGGAGCCTGAGTTAAAACTATTTTGAGCTTCTCAAAGCTCTTTTACTGTGCATCAGTCCAAACAAAAGGAACTCCCTTAGGTAGAAGCTTAGTCATCAGAGCTGTGATTAAAGAGAACGCTTCTACGAAGTGTCGATAATACCCTGACAGCCCTAGAAAGCTGTAGATTTCGGACATATTCTTCGGCTATTTCCAATCCAACACAGCCTCAATCTTAAGAGGATCAACACAAATCCCTTCAGCAGACACCACATGTCCCAAAAAGGTTACTTCTCAAAGCCAGAATTCACACTTACTAAACTTCGCATATAACTATTTCTCACGAAGAGTTTGTAGTACCATTCTGAGATGCTCATTGTGCTCATCCTCAGACTTAGCATACACCAAGATGTCATCGATGAACACTACTACGAACTAATCCAGATAGGGTTGGAACACTCGATTCATCAAATCCATAAACGCTGCTGGTGCATTAGTTAACCCAAAAGGCATAATTCGGAACTTGTAATGTCCATAACGAGTCCTAAATATTGTCTTATGCACATCAGCCTCCTTAACTCTCAACTGATGATAACCTAATCTGCAGATCGTTCTCAAAAAACATAAAAGCCCTTCTGAACTGGTCGAAGAAGTCATCTATCCTCGGAAGTAGATACTTATTCTTGGTTGTAAGCTTGTTTAACTGAAGATAGTTGATACACATCCTCATTGCCCCATCCTTCTTTTTCACAAATAATACAGGTGCTCCCTACGGAGACACACTAGGATGAATAAACCCTTGATCTAATAGTTCCTGAATCTGAGCTTTAAGTTCTGTAAGCTCTTTCGGTGTCATTTAATAGGGCACGATATACCAGGGATCAACTCAATACCAAACTTTACCTCTCAGCTCAGAAGCAATCCTGGTAATTCCTTAGGAAAAACATCTGAAAAGTCTCTCACGGTTCTGATGTCCTTAACCGAAGAGTCCACAGAATCAAAAACACTGATGTAGGCCAAGAATGCCTCACATCCTTTCCTCACTAACTTTTCTACCACCAACGCAGATATCACATTAGTCAAATAGTCTCGTCGTTCCCTAATCACAACTATCTCATTATCCTCCTCGGTCCTCAAGAAAACCCTTTTTTGTGGCACAGTCCAGACTCACTCGATGTTTAACCAGCCAGTCCATGCCCAAAACTAAATCGAATTCCCCAAAAAGAAGCTCCATCAGATCAGCCAGAAACATTGTTCCTTGAACCTCTAGCGGAACATCTCTATACAGTCTATTAACCCGGACAGATTGCCCAAAGGACTTAACACAGTTAACTCATTATCAGTACTCTCAAAGGGAATCCCTAAAGTTTTCGACACAATACTAGCTACATATGAGTGTGTAGAGCCTATGTCTATCAGTTTAATATAAGGTACATCAAATATTAAAAACATACCCGTAATGACATCCGGAGCATCTCAATCCTCATAACGATGAGCTACATAAACCAAAGCAGGTTGCCTCACCTTAGTCGGGCCAGCATCTCTGCCCGGTGCTCTCTGCCCTCGGCCCATGCCATTACCACCCCTGGCCTGACCTCAACCCCTAGGTGGCTGTTGAACCACTCTCAGTGGCTGTGCAATCTTAGTAATTAGAGCTTGCATCTGATTAACTCTCAAAAGAAAGTATCTAACACGGTGCTCAGTTGACCCAATCTCAGACATGCCCCCGTAGTCCTCCAACACTCACCCGAATGGCGTCTACCACAGTGCTCACAAAGCACCACCCCAGTAGGTGTAATAGTAGGCCCAACTCTCATTGGCCCATCAATTTTGGCCTTTTTCTTAGGCCTCATCCCAGAATTCGAGGGCTCCGAATCCCTCTTATTCTTTCCTTTATCTTGATTTTGGCGCTCAATGCACTTTACCTCTTCGAGGATCTTTGCCTTCTCAACCAGAACAGAAAAATCACGCTCCCTCTATGGAGCTATCAGAACTCGCAAGCTGTCCCTAAGACAATCCTCAAATCAAACACAGTGCTCATATTCAATCGCCACCATGCTTCACACATAACAACCTGACCCACAGCCCAGATACAGTGTTGGGCCCAGCGACCCTATCCAAAATCCGTAGCATGGCTTGGGACAGTGCGTCGTCTTCAACCGCACGATCATGTGACCTAGTCTCTATCACAGGTGATACTAGTGTCTCACTAGTGTCCAAATTTAGAATAGTATCAGATGCCAAGGACTCAGCTCAAGCCCCTCTACGGCCTCTAGTACCCCGTCCACGAGTACCACATGTGCTAATCATAAATTTTAGATTTTATCTATATTAATAGTTTTATGCATTAGTTAACAGTTTCGATATTTTATTAACAGATATTTTATGTAGTACAGTATCAGAATGTTCTGAGTCTGTTAACACAAGTAATGGTCTTACTACAGTTTTCAGTTTACACTATCTAGAGTGTTTTCAGTATACTGTACTACCTAAAGTAGTTTCAGAATATTCTACTAATATTTTCAAACAAATCTAAACAGAATTTCAAAAAACTTACAGGATCAGAGCCAGAGACTCGGTGTACCACTTACTTATCCCAAAACATTTCAAATCATTTACAAATCCTTTCTTTAAAACCAATATTTAAAACCCAAATCTACAGTCGAGTTTTGCAACCTCGTTCTGATACAACTAAATGTAACACCCCAAACCCGGCCTGGACACTAGGGCCGAATCTAGTGATGTCACATGAAAGTGCTTTTGAAATCGCTTTTGACGAGTTAAAACCGTTCTAATTGTTAAATCTTTATCATACTATAGAGTAGAATTTAAAAGGTTTTTATTATGGTTTAAAACATATCTCTTTGACATGGAAGCTTTTTAGAAAACATACTACCTTATGAAAATTGTTTGTTTTTAGGGAAAATTGAGTTTTTAATCCTAAAATCTAGTTTTATCGTGCTTATCAAAGATAAATCATCCACAATATAGAAACCAAATTAAAAACTAGAAAATTCCAAAATTACAATAATAATTCCCAAAAATAAAAGTTAAAATAATAAAAGCATAAAAACCATAAACTAATGAGTTTGTGGAAGTGGTCACCGTCGAGTCCACCACTGCACCGATCCGTCTACTGCTGGAGATTACCTGAATAGATTAATCAGAAAAGGGGTGAGTTTTTACAAACTCAGTGTGTAATCCCCACAGAGATCATACATACAAAGTACACATCAGAGGTCATAAATATACAGTTTAGGCCAAAGCCCATTACAGAATCAGTTTGGGCTAAGGCCCATTCAGTGGCAAAATCAGTTATAAATGAGGGCCTTAGCCCAATCAAATACAATATATAGATCAGAATAGATTAACATTATCCTATTCCCCAGCCCTGCACACTAACTTCGCCCAACCCAACACACCATGTGAGGATAAAATTAACCCACCTATCCCTGCACACCAAATAGAGTATATAGTACCCATCTATCCCTACACACCATATAGTATCGAATGCGGTACATATCAGAAATATACAACTTAGCTACTAGATAATAGGCCATAAAGCCTTTCAGATACTTCAACTTCATCAACCCAACCCCAATGCAATACAACGTACAAATGTGACATGCTATAATGCATTTTATCAAATTAAACAGTCAGAATATATGTACATGCTAAGTGTAACATGCTCAAATCTTTTATCACATATTTAGAACACAGAATTAAGGGTTTAATTCATGCTTACCAACCCTACGATAGGTCCCATTCGACTTGGGCGACCCGTGCAACCTTACAGATCATATCAAAAAAATGGGCTCACCGCCTATGTGGCCTGCCCGTGTGGTCTCACACGCCCGTGTGGCCCACATGGCCTAAATTAACCTTGGCCATTTGGATCACACGGCCTGGCTTAAAATTCCAAACACCCGTGTGGTTCACCCGTGAGGGCTTACACTGTAACAGCCCGATTTTGGGCCTAACCGAAACAGTGATTACAGAATCAAAAATTCGAGGTCATAGAAATTATTTTAGCATTATTTTATAAATTATAGCATGATATAATGAGTGTATGAAAATTTTGGTGAATTAATTTTAGCGATTGTGAGCTCAATTGCGAAAAGGGACTAAATCGCATAAAGGGCAAAAGTTGTGATTTACTAGTAAATTGTATTAAATAGATAGAGAATCAAAATTTAGGGTCTTTAATGGGCAAATAGACCCACTCTATTAGTGTAGCCGGCCATGAGACAAAGAAATCAAAGAAAATAAAATTTAGTCAATGTCAGGTGATATATTTGGCAATAAAATAATGGCCTAATACTAGCTATCATCTTTTTCATTCTCTTCTTTATTTCTACCAAAAATTTCAGCAAGTTAGGGTTTTTTGAAGCTTGAAAACTCAGCCACTTATTTCTCATCCAAGTAAGTCAAATTGATGGTCTTTCTTGATAACTTTTACATTTTTGAGACCCTTGTAGCATGAGCTAACTAATAAGGGGACTATTTTGCAAAATGTTTGAGAGTTTAGGGTTTTTCCATGAAAAAATTTATGTTGTTTTCCGAAATTTTATGGAAGAAAATGAACCTTGGTTGTTAAAGGAGCAACTTTTGTGAAGTGGTGTTCATGAAAAACACCTAAAATGGACTTAGTTGTAAAAATTATAAATTATGTAGTAAATGCATGAAATAGTTGAAATGGTGGACTGCCATAAGAGTGAAAAGAATTCGATTAGGGTTGGCTAATAAGGAAATTTGATAAAAATCAATTTTCGAGCCTAGGGGTAAAATGGTCATTTTGTAAAGGTCTAGGGGCAAAATGGTCATTTTGCCAAATTATGAATTTTGGATTTCCTTAGTTAATATAGTGATTAAATTAGTGAATTTAATTTATTATAGATCAAGAAGTACGAAATCTGGACCTAGACTGGGGAAGGCCAAGCAAACGAACTAAATTGAGAAATCGATCACATTTTGTATAACAAGGTAAGTTGTAGGTAAATAATGCAAATTTTTCTATAATTATGCATGAGTTTATTGATTTGGCATAAAATGATTAAATGGGATTCTTGAGAAATGCATGATGAGAAATTTATGTGATAAAACCCGGTTGAACTATAGGAATAGACTAGATATTCATGCCATGATACTAGGGATTATACGAGTGCTAGTGTAAGACCATGTTTGGGACATGGCATCGGCCTCGTTATGTGTCAGTGTAAGACCATGTCTGGGACATGGCATCGACACCGATATGTGCGAGCCAGTGTAAGACCATGTTTGGGACATGGCATCAGCGTTGATATGAGTGCTAGTGTAAAACCATGTCTGGGACATGGCATCGGCCTCGACATGCAAGCTAGTGTAAGACCATGTCTAGGACATGGCATCAGCTTGGATATGTGTTAGTGTAAGACCATGTATGGGACATGGCATCAACACAAATAGAGGAGAGCCAGTGTAAGACCATGTCTGGGATATGGCATCGGCCTCGATATATGAAAGTCAATGTAAGACCATGCCTGGGACATGGCATCGACTTGACATATGAGCTTGTGTAAGACCATGTCTGGGACATGGCATCGGCACGATACCCTACGTTTGAGACTTATTGAATATCCTTTCATATTCTAAATGGTTTAATAGAAATTTTAAAGTTATGTCAGGAATGAAAGTTATTATGATGATGTTGTGAGTGGTATAGGTACCTATATGAAATGTAAGCTATGTGAGCTCAAAATTATGTTGTGTGATTAGTAAAAGATGAAAATGAGTAAGTTATGCCTATAGTCATTCTTTTTATATCATGTACAAATTGTGATGTGTTGAGAGTATGTTATAGCATGGTAAATTTTTGTCTTTTATTTACTTGCAACTTACTAAGCTTTGTGCTTACTCCTTTCATTTCCATTTTCTTATAGTGCCGCCTACTTAGCTCGTGGATCAAAAAGACGTTGAAGGCAACGATCACACTATCAAAAGAAGCACTTGGTATATTTAGTTTTAATGTTTTGAATATGAGATGTATAGGGACTTATTATTTTTGTCAAGTGTCATATTGTTTTGGTGACACATGTATTGGCTTATCATTGAATTTGATTCATTTTGTGTAAAGTCAAGGATAATGGCTAATACTTACTATAGATATATGGAAATGTTGATGTTTTTCCTAATTGTGTACTTTGTTTGGTTGGGGTTATATATATGTCGATGTGAGAATGTTTAATTGTGGATGTCTATTTATGGTTATTGATTAAGAAATGGTGCATTGCTATGAATTGGTATGTGTTTGATTTTATTTCAGGGTGGCAAAAGGCTTGGTAGATAGCCTTATTTTTGTCCACACGAGTAGACACACGGGCGTGTGCCTCAGCTGTGTGAATTTAATATGTTCATAGAGTATAAGTCAGAGAGTTACACGGGCATGTGGCACGGGCGTGTCCCTATGTACTTAGGCCGTGTGAACCACATGGGCCTTCAACACGGCCATGTTCAGAAGCCACACGGGCGTGTTGCCCATCCATACGGACGTGTGCCCTATTTCTAGTAAATTTTCTTGAAAGTTTTCAAAGCACCCGGATTAGTCTCGAATTGTTTCTAAAGTATGATTTGGGCCTCGTAGGTCCATATTAAGGACTGTAAGACAAGTTTTGAAAAGTTTTAAATTAGAACAGATTTCGTTGACTTGAGAATGTATGTTTGCATGTGTTTTAGTAAGGTAATACCTCGTACCCTGTCCTAGTGTCAGATATGGGTAAGGGGTGTTACACACACGCCTGTGTGGCCCACATGACCTAATTGGTCAAGCTCGTGTCTCACACACGGCCTCTCCAGCCATCAAACGGTTGTGTTGTGTGCCTGTGTCACGCGCACATGGCCTGGTTTGTCGATCACACGGCCGTGTACTACCACACAGCCTACCACACAGGTGACCACACGCCCATATGACGCCAAAAGTTTCACTTTTTGGCTTTCACTAATTCCCGTTTTTCATGTTTTTGGGTACACACCTGGTTTGTTTTAGACGTGTTTGTACTCCTAATGCTTCCAGAACCTATAATCAACCATTCCAAGTCTAAAATCAATCAATTAAGTCGAATTGTTAAAGACATACAACTCTCGAAATTTGCCGACAACATTACCTTCAACGAACAACGGTGATTTTTCGTTCCTAGAGTGCCGAACAGTAGCCCTCAGATCCTTAATTGTCCCCTAACCAGAAAACATGCGTTCAATAACCCAACACTTCAGTAAAACGAAACAGAATGCACTACTAACTTACCGAATACCCACTAAACATAAAGACGTGCAAAAACGATGAGAAAGAAGCCAAAAACGGGTTGGAGAGTAAGGAAAACGTGTGAAAATAGCAGCAAAAGAAAAAGGAAAATGGCAACAATTCAGGAGAGGAAATAAAAAAAGGAAAAAGGAAAATGGAAGAAAGGTGGCCAAATTTTGCAGAAAAAGAAAACTGTACTGAACAGAAACTGTTAACCCCCTATCCATATCCCTTAATTCTTTCTACCCACCTCCTTCATCTCTCAGCTTTTCAGTAAAACACAAACTCTTAGTCGAAATTTGTAGCAAAAAACTAATCCCCTTTCCATAGCAAAGATTCGAACCCAAGACCTTCAGCTTGTTAGCACACCACTTAACCACCAGACCGGCAAGCCCATTCTAACATGAACTTACCAACTTTTAATTTTAAGCCTACTGACCAGGGATAGGACTTTATTCATAAAAAACCCAAAATTTTCCCAAACTAAGACTTGAACTTAAGACTTCTCGCACACACCCAGAACATATAACCACTGAAGTAGACAGATATTTGTGTCACAATTTAACAGAACATAAATTAAAACTTGGGGCTTTACACGAGAGAGTCAAGCATGATAAGTCATTTTTCAAAAATTATTGTTTTAGATTGTCTCCTTAAACTGAAAAATTATTTTGAAATTTTAAATTTGCAAGTTTGACATCAAAACCATAACTTTTGTGAGCTTTTGAGCTTATAGAGCATCTATTCATTTTGTGCTCATTTTATTTTTGGTTGTGAGCATGTCGACTTGATTTGTTATTCTAGAACTTGCTTTGGTTATGCATGTCGAGACCACTTTATTGGTTTGATGTATTAAGATGATAGAGACACCTAAGATTTAACCCACCTAACATTTAATCAGCTTACCTATTGTATTAACCCTTAGTAAAACTTGTTGATCCTAACACATTTTTTTCGATCACCTATTAATGTTAACCCGTAACCCATATCGATGTTGTAAAATTATCCTTTTCATTGACTCCTTTTTTATCGAGATTTGATTTGATTAGTTGTCTAACTATATTTCATCATTTATTTTTCTAAGTTCTTGTTCACAAAAAAAAAAAAATGAAAAATATATACAAAAAAAATTTTGATTGAGTTTGAATTGTTAGTTTAATATCCTATTGAAAAGCTTGTTTTCATTCTATATTTCTTGTTGATGTAAATTTTTTAATTAAGCATTTGGTTTTTTCTAGTTTGGTGACTTATCAACTCGATTCTCGATTATAATCAACTTTTCTAACCTTTTCCATACCCTTAACCTAGCCCAATTACAACCTTGTAAAGACCTCTTGATTGGTGTGTCATCTCATTCTATAGTGGTGGAGATTTGATTTTCAAGCAAGCATATGGTAAAAACATTTCTCGTTCGACTGTTGAATGCATATTATTTGAACCTTAATCACTTTGATTGCTTTGAGTGAATCTTTAGTAAGGATGTTATTTCTTGTTGAGTTTGAATTTAGGTAATTATTGAGATAGAGGACATGCTTAATGTTTTTAAAGCTCAGAATTCTTTGCTTAGATTGCTTGTATTGTTTAGTTTCATTTTAGTATGAATTTTCATTTCATGATTATCTGTAAATTATCCTAAGACATTATTGGTGAGAACAATAAATTGAGAGAAGTTAACTTGAATGTGGGTTGAAGATTTGCTTGAGGATAAGAAAACACTTAAGTGTGGGAATATTTGATAAGTGTTAAAAGTAACATATTTTAATCTCATTTTTAATGCGTTTTGGGATGATTGTTCGATGTTAATGGTGAATTTTATGCTCCTAATCTTTTAAGTTCATGTTTTTATACTTAGAAAAGCATTTGGGAGCAAAAGGAGTGAAAAACGAGCGAAAATTAAAAAATCGGAGCAAGATACAAGAGCCATACGACCTAGCTCACATAGTTATGTGATCCACACAAGCTGCCATACGGCCTTGTGGTAGGCCATGTCGATTGTGCAAATTTGCACTCTGAACTGTGGGAAACTACGATTTTTAAGTTTTTCAGGCATTCTAAGACGTATATATGACAAAAATAAAAAGATAGGAGAGAGCTGTCATAAAATACTCAAGAAAACAACTCGAAAAACACCACTGAAGCCGATTTCTAAAGCAGATTTTCGTCAAGATTGAAGATTCCCGTTTGATTTCTGAGGAGATTATCATGATTTTCGTTATTTTTTTTTGGTTATATTGTATCTTGGATGTTTTTATTTTCAATCATAAACTAATTTTCTAAATACATAAAGGAGATGAACCCTATGATGAATTTTGTGTAACAACCTTAACCTGTATCCATCGTTGGAATAGGGTTACGAGGTATTACCGATAATTCACATCTTTAAACAAACATTTTGTATTCAATAATCAAACATCATCAAATATTATTCAATCATATTCACAATGTCCCTTATAAAGGTCTACGAGACATTAAACATGCTTTAGAGAAGGTTCGGGACAAAACCGATCACATATAAAAAATTTTGGAAACTTAGAAAATTTTCAAACATACAGAGGCCACATGCCCGTGTAAACAGGCCGTGTGCCTCACACGGCTATAGACACGCCCTTATCACAAGCCGTGTGAAAATATGACATACATACTAACTTGTACCATATGGCCACTACACGTCCGTGTGCCTGGCCGTGTGAAAACTAGAAGGTATACTAACTTAGGTCACACGGGCAATCACACGCCTGTGTGTCTAGTCTGTGTGCCTATTTGAAATGGCCTCACACGCCCATGTCTAGGTTGTGTGGTCGGCCGTGCCAAACCTGTAGAGTATACTGACTTATGCCACATGGCCAGTCACACGCCCGTGTGTGAGGTCGTGTGGAGCATACTGACTTAATTCGAAATACAACACCAAGGGACACACGGCTATGTACCATGATAGTGTGTTATATACGACTGAGACACACGTCTGTGTCTATGCCCGTGTGACAAAAATAGGCCATTTGCAAGGCCAATTTGCCACCCTAATTTCAAAGCACCTACACAAGACAAATTGATACATTTTCTAAACACAATTGGTAGCCCAAAATAACCTCAATTCATGCATAAATCAAACTAAACCATTTCAACCATTTCACCTACTCAAACATTTACCAAAACAACATGATAATAACCTTAATTCATACTTGTATATGCTAATTTATAAACCACCAACTCATCACCAAAATTCAATCCTCAACTTAATCAATTTCTCAAATCAAGTATATATCATTTAGCTACCAATTGGACATATAACTTTATTCCACAATATGACCTATCTCAAACATTCATACCCATCATTTGACTAGCCATTTAATCATCAATAATAATTCAACCACAACCACACTAAAACATGCCATTGCTAACACATTATATACAATAATACATAGCCATTATCAAGCTATTTCATGTAGCCAAACACACATAACTATTAACATCATTTACAAGCCAAATCTCATGACTATATTCATAGCTCAAAAACAATGACACTAGTCTATACATGCCATATACCATATACACATAACACCAAAAGTACCAAATATATTATTGGTAGTGTGATGATGTTTCCTAACGATCTCTGAATCTGAGCTAGCGATTGATTCTCTATAAAACATGGAAAGGAAAAACATAGTAAGCTTCAAAGCTTAGTAAGCTCTATGTAATAAATTTAATTCAACAAATAAATAAAATTCAATCAATAATCATCAAATATACATAGTTAACATTTATACTTACACAAACCTTTCCATGTATACACATGATCATATATTATCTCATCAATATTCACATAAATTTCGTACGTACCTATATCACTTAACTCATTTGTACTTTCATTCTCTTCTGAGCTAAGCCCGTTGAACCATTCGGAATCACTAAGGATACTCAGGAATCACACATAGATCATACAATGCCATATCCCAGATATGGTCTTACATGTAATCTCATATCGATCCCAATAGCCCAGCTATAGTCTTACACGAAATCTCGTATCGATGCCATGTCCCAGACATGTCTTACACGTACTATCATACCGATGCCATATCCCACATATGGTCTTACACATAATCTCATCTCAGTACCCTAATGTCATGACATTTGTATCCTATAACATTCCTAAGGTTCGTACGGGACTTTTATTCATTGATTCTCTATCGTTCATGTCTCGAAAGCTCATATATGAACATTGCAATTCAATACAATGATAGTAGTGCATAATAACACAATTCAATAATGTTTATTAACATAAAAACGTACCTCGAGTACGGAATTAATTAATCGGGTCGACTACTCGATAACCTTGCTTTTTCCCCATTTCAAATCCGAAATCTTTCTTTCTTGATCTATACGAATTCAAAATTAACTTGTTGATTTATCAAATCATTCAATTTAATCCAAGAACACAAATTTGGGCATTTTTACACATTAGCCCTTAAAGGTTCACATTTTTACACTTTAGTCCTTATTTCATAAAAACACAAATTACACAAAATTCAACAAAAGCCATGCTTGGCTGAATTACCCTTATGCCCCTAGTAGCCCATATCTTTTATTTATCTCACATTTCAACCCCTTAATTTACAAATTTCACAATTTAATCCCTATTATTCAATTTCATCATAAATCACTTCACAAAATATGATAATCTATCAACAAATACTAATTTTTCATCATCAAACATTCAAAAGGTCAAGCATTCATCAATGGAAACTTTCAAAATATTAAGCAGTTTTGTAAAATAGCCCCTGGCTTGCTAGTACTTGATGCAACGATTACAAAAACATAGAAATCATCAAAAACCAAGCAAAAATCATACCTAAATCAAGGACTCAAAGTGCCGAACCTACAAAGCTCCCAAAACCCTTGTTTCTTTCTTATTTTCAGTTCAAAAAGATTCAAAAAGATGAGAAAATAATGAACCAAATTTTGTTTTGTTTATTTAATTACTTAATTTCATGTTTTACCACAATAACCTTAATTATAAACATATAATATCACATAACGGATGGCCATAATTGTCCACTTACACAACCAATGGTCCATTTACAACATAAGGACCTTCACATTTTTAATTTCATAGCAAATAAGCACTTTAAACAAATAGAATGCAGCTTTTGCATTTTACGCGATTTAGTCCTTTTCTCAAATTAAGCACACAAATGCTAAAATTACTTCACGAAAATTTCACACATATAAATTCACATGCTATAAACACTAAAATTAATATTAAAATAATTTTCCGACATCAGATTCGTGGTTTCAAAACCAATGTTCCGATTTAGCTAAAACCGGACTGTTACATTTTGTCTTTTGATTTTTATTTTACTCAATAAATACTTAGATCTTGTTCTCAATTATGTGTGCTTAATTATTGGTTTGATATTTCTAGATTATTGATCCATGTTTGATGTGCTTAAATCAGGAGAGGAATAAACCCTGTTTAAGAGTAGATCTTGCGTAATTGAGTGGAGTTACATGCAATCCTAGAAATAGGACAACATAAATCTACCAGATTAGAGTCAAATCTAATAGGGGAATCTATAGATTGAGTTAACATGATAATAGGAGTTTTGATTAGAAACAAATTTCAATTAATCAATATAGAGTTAGTTGCTCTTACTCTCGAAAAAGATGTTAGCATAATATAAGGATTTCTCAAGATAGTAAATAAAGATATTGCGTAATTTAGATTGATAATGGCAGATGAAATCTAGGTAGATTCTTTCTTGGGTATTGTTTCGCTTCTTGATTGTTAATCGTTTATTTTCCTCATTTGATCTTTGTCGCATTTGTAGTTAATTAATTTAGTTAATTTTACTTTTCAATCAATCACTCAAATTTATCAGTTAAATAATAGAAAGATAGTAATTACTAGTACTCTTAGTCTTCATGGGAACGATATCTTTGCTTATCGTAACTATACTATTAATTGATAGGTGTATTTGCCTTAATCGAATTTTTAGTTAGTTCACGATGCATCAATAATTGTACTCTTGAACCCAAACTTCATACATAGATCGAGTTTGTGTAATTAATCATACAATCATGGACCTAATTGAATCGATCCATGTAAACAAAACATTAAGTATACAAGTTTGGAATTCAATATCATATAGTGAAATATATCAAAACTTTGGACCACCGATGTTTGACTTTAAATTTTTGATCAATTTAAGAGTATTGATCAATTATACATTCCTCTAACTACTAACGTAATTGATTGATTATGCTATTGAACCAACTAAATTGAGTCTATATACACATGTACTAAAATTGTGGAGTACAAATAATTCGAAAAATATTGATAAATTCTACATTTTTCCAATTACTAATATATTTGAATGAGTTATAACATTAGGTGTAGAATCATTAATCTAATTGAATGAATTTATTTATGAAGGCAATGACATTGTAGTGTGTAGGTATATTTTTAAAATTATTGATCAATTATATATTCCTCTAATTATTAGTGTAATTGAAAAAATGGTGACATTAATTGTACAACCATTGATCTAATTGAATAAATTATAAAATTAATTGTACAATCATTGATCTAATCGAATTGGTTCATGTAAACACAACATTGAGTATACACGTTTGGAATTCATTATAATATCATGAAATATATCAAAACTTTGGACCACTAATGTTTAATTTTAAAATTTTGATCAATTTAAGAGTATTGATCAATTTAAGAGTATTGATCAATTACACATTAATTATATAATTATTGATACAATGTAATGAATTATACAATTAACATTAATCGAACTAAATGAATTATCTAAGGCATGAATGTAATGCCATTGTGGTGCAAGAGTAATACTAATTGGATCGTTTTAAGTTCCGATCATATCGGATTAAGGTCATTTCATGTTTAGTCATTCAATTTTAATTTAATATAAGGATTATGTTGAAGCAAATAAGTTTGGAATCAAGTTACTTGGGTGATTTAGGTTCCGCTATTAAAATCGATAAAGTTCAATTTGTTAATTTTAAAATAAAATAAAATAAACATTAGATAAATTATTTAACCAATTTAAATTTATTATAAAATTAACAATTATCAAAAATAAATTTTAAATATAATATAATAAAATATTATAAATTTAAATCAATTAATCCATAATATATAAAACCACAAAAAGTAAAACTTTTTTAATAGATGAAAATAAATTTTATTTACATTATCTTTTAAATTTTCATTGTAAATATTATATTGTTAATCATAAAAAATAACATTATTTATCTAAAACTTTGTGGGATAAACATAAATCAATTAGATTTTTAGAAATTAAAACGTATGTAAAAACTAAAAAGATTTGTCAAAAATCTTTCTAGGATTTTTAAATAAATTAGAATCAAAATCAATAAAAATAAAATTTCAATCTCTTAAAGTGAAATAAAATCCAAATAAAAAGTTTTTGAGATTTTGAAATATACCAATTTTTATTTTTGGAAGTTTGCATAGTATTTTGTTATTTTCTCTTCACTTATTAAGGGCTTGTTTAGTAGTGCTTAAAAAAAAGTACTTCTGACTTTAAAAGCAATTTTTAAAGAAAAGTTATGCTCAACAAGCTATTTTTACCTGAAATTTCTTGCTTTTGAAAAGCACTTCTAAAAAATAGAAACTAAAATTTTTAGTTTGTACTTTTAGTGCTTAATTACCTTTTCACCGCTCTAATAATATAGTATTTTTCCTTTTTTTTCTAATTACAAATGTGTTAAAATTATTAATTAAAAATAAAAAATATATTTTAAAATAATACAAATGTGTTAATATCTAATTACAAATATTTAATAGTTATATTTAAATATTTAAAATATAGTTTATATATTCTAATTAAATTTTATAAATAATTAATATTTATTGCTTAAAAATATTTAAAATTTATATTTTATATATTAAAATATTAACAAGTTATAATAAATTTTTTTATATTCTTACTAAAATAAAATAATATTAATTAATTTGAATATTATTTAAATGCATATTTGTTACTTAATAAAAACATGTCTAAAATAGATATTTTATTTTTCAAAAGTACTTTTTAACAGTTATACTAAGCACTCAAATCTTAAATCAAAATTTTCAAAAGTGCTTTTCAAAAATATTTTTTCACAGCACTTTTTAAAAGTATTATTAAACTACACCTAAGTTTACTTAGAAGTAAATAGGTAAATATATTTTTATTAAGTATTTATTTTATTTGGGATTTACTATCATGATCAAAATTGCCTACTTTATAATAATAGACCACGAAAATTACATTTTACAAGTTATACATTAAAACAAAATAATAATTCAGTTTATAACTATTATTTTTATTAATTTATTGAAAAAATTGTACTTAATTTAAGTTTAAATCACTTAAAGTTATTTATTCTGATTATTTTGAGTTTAAGTTGACTTTTGATAATAAGATCAGATTAATTGAATCAAAATTTTAAATTAAAATCAAAATTGACAAGTTTACGTCATTCGTATGTAAATATTAATTCATTTGTAGTTGAAAGGGCTGGTTGGATAATGGTTTTTTCTTTCGAACAATGGATGGGATTTTTTTGGGCCAGAAATGACACAATTGCAGCTCTGCTTAAATTGTTGAAGTGAATGACTCCATGATTTATTTTACCCCAAAAAAAGTGCAAATATAAATGCACTTTAACCTATTGAAAGCGTGGCACGTTTCTCAAAAAATCTGACATGGCATCATCCAAAGGTTACAATGTGTTGCTTTTCCAAAATTGAATACCAGCCCTTGGATCCCACTGTACTTTATAAAAGATTTGATCAATAGAAAGAAGATAAAAGGCTACACTTTATTTAAAGAATAAATTTTGAACATGTGCTTTGCCAGCTATTTAAAAAAACTAACATAGTTTGTTGGAGGTCCTTATTTGTGTAGGGTTGACTAGTATGGGAATCTAATAAGAAATCAGGGTGTTAAAAGTAGGGGTCAATCAGTACATTAAGCCACTAACAACAGTCAGTAGGGAGCAGTGTTATAGTAAAAGATGAGTTTCATAGACGAAGGAAAAGGCAGGTAGGGGAAAAATAATAATGTTTTGCAGAAAATTACTAATAATATGGAATCAAACATTTAAGATAGCAATCTGCAAACTAAAATAGAAATGATGTTACTTTGTTTAAGTAATTAATGTACCCAAACATTTAAGATATCCCAAAACGATATATACATTAAATTAAATAAAATCGACGTGTGTTTTTCTAATTTAAAGCATGAAAACAAAAAAGAAGATTGAACAGCTCATTCAGGTTCCAATATTCCCAAACATTTTACTTATTCATATCAATCCTGCTATAGCCTACTTTCCATTTCCACGTCTTACTATCTGTCACCTAAGTTCCGTTATCAATCTAAAATATTGACCCACCATGTGCCTCAATTTCCATACCATCGCCCCAATAAATCTGAGTTTTTCAATTCCATCATGCTAGACATGTATCCTAGTCTTACACCGGTTAAACCGTTGTAATATTTTTTATGAATTATTTAATTAAATAGTTTAAATCGATGAACCAAAAAACCAGCAACTTAATCGATTCAATCACTAATTTAGTTCTAAAAATATTGTATCTATAGCGCTCTCTTTTTTTTTTTATATATATATTTTTAAATATCTAAAACCCTAATAAATGGAGGAATACTATGTGACACTAACCTACAATGACATACAATTATAACCAGCTGAACTAATATTTAATTGATAAATATATGGTGCGGCCTTTGGGCTTGATTTTGAAGCTATATATACTTTAAGGAAATATAGTTAAAAACAAATGGTACGTACCAATTAGCAAATCCAGAAAACTTCGTCTTTACAGTTGGTGGATGCAAGGCAAAACAAAAAGTGAAAGAACAAAACAGCCACCTTTTGGTTTGGACTAGAAAGATATCAGAATCATTCTTTTGGTTACCTACAACTAAGATGGAATGTATTTCCGAATCCAAGCCTCAATTTCTTCAAACACAAGTTAGGCCAAAAACCCTAATTAGATAATACATTTGTTATTTGTGACTTTACGTGTTTAATATTTAATTAATTTTATAAATATTATGTTTCTAATTATAATAATTAATGTAGAATAATATTTATTATTTAAGTTATTAAATATAATTAAAATATAATTAAGGATTATAAATTTATTAATTGCGTCAAAGTAGTTGTTTATGTTTTTCTCTTTACTTTCGTTCTCATTTTAACGACATGCAGAACTTAGAGGGAATTAGGATAGCAACAGCACGGGTGGGTCAGATTTTTGTTTGGTCTGACCCGATGTTTAAAAAATAACCTGCCTCGAAAAATGAAAATGTATCCAACCCGCCTCCAAATGTAAGACTTGCATTTTCTTTTCTTTTCTTTTTGACAATTTTCAATTTTTATCTAATATACTGTTGTCGTGCATGAAATATATATATATTTTTATTTTTCTTATTAAATTTCATTTTTATATTTCATTCATGCAACACTTTCAAATCATGGGTTAATTACAAAAGATGAAGAAATTATGGAATAAAAAGAATAAAGAAAAAGGTCTGTACTAGAGTAGAATACAGAGGTGGCAACACAAATAATGGGAATGAGGGTGGAATGTTAATATATTTTATATAAGGGTAAGTTTGTAATTATCTTGGGATGGTGGGGTTTTTAAATCCGATCTTAATTCTTAAAAAAAAAAAACCCTCTATTCACCTCAAATTTGATTTCAAAATAAAAAATATTCAACCTTATCAACTTAAGTCAAGTTAGAACCCTTAAATACGATTTCTTTCTTTCTTTTTCTTTTGCCATCTCTAGTTGGAATTAATGCATTAGATTCAAATCCTTATTTACCGTATGGAATTAATATATTATTTATGTAATATTAATTATAATTATAATTATTAATAGAACACATCTCAATATTTATAATAAGAATCAATCATTACAAAGTATGATCGAATTTATAGTTGAAGTATATTCAAATTTAAATTAAAATAAATTTATAAAAAAGAAAACAAAATCCTTTAATGTTTGAATACAAAAAGAAATTGAAATCAAACAGGAGGATGGGTAATTCTTAAAAAAGAAAAAAGTAAATAGATATATTAGTTAAATGAAAACTACAGATTAGAGATTTACGCAGCCAGCTAGGATATGTGATTCAGGTAGCTTTTTGTTGTGATGTCTGCAAATTTGCGGTATCACGTATGCTTTTGTCATTGTACAAAAAGAGAGAGATGAGCAATTCAACCCAAAGATAACCCTGATTCAATTTAAGTTGCAGGGTAGCCATTAAATCTTTTGGGAAAGTCAATAGGGTCCATCACCTTTTGTAATTTTTCTTTTCACCTTCGAAACACAGTGGATTAGTTAATGCATGATGTAGACTCAAACCCAAACTATAGCCACTGCTCGGACCACTGTCACAGCTCATAAATGGTGGATGGTATCGGCAAAATTTATAACTTTACCGGCCCAACGTATGCTTAAACAAGAATTTAGTTAGTAGAATATGGATTGATTGTTTTTAAAGGAGTGAGATTCAATTTGGTATATTATTGGTGTTTAAATTTCATGTATTATTATTAATAAAATAATTTAATATGATTTATTAATGGTGCATAAAACATATATATATTAATGATATATTAAATATTATTTTTAAAATATTTTATATTTAAACTCACACCCTCTAAATTATTGTAGTAGTAAAAAAACTAAAGACATTCTATTAAAAATGTTTCTGATACTTAAAATTGTTCCAATTTTATTTTGATGGGAAAATGGAATTGTTTAATTGAAATTTTATTTTGATGTTTTTCGAATTTAAAACAAAGAAGCATTGCTTTTTCATGTTTTCCATTGGAAGTTACAAATGATACGATTTGGACAAAAGCAACGTATAGAAGATATCTATAATTATTTAATTTAAGATTGGATTGAAGGAATTGTTAACCCAAGGATTACTTTAAGATTAATTCAAAAGTTTATCAAATTCTTCGTATAAAAGAATGGCTTAATATACATTTGGTATTTAAATTTGACACTTTTTCTTAATTTAATATATAATCTTGATACTTTTTTTTAAGTTGATATTTAATTTTTTAGGGGTTTAATTTGGTACATGAACTTGACTCCTTTTTCTAATTTGGTATCTAATCATTTTTTTGTTCGATTTAGTACTTGTCAAATATTTTACAAATTACTCCAATATACTAAAAATATTTTTTTATGAGGAAACAAAAATAATCAATATATGTCCGACATATGACAGATGATATGATATTTTTTGTATTTTTTATGTTCAATTACTTTTAGTTTTATTTATTTTATAAATTGAAAATAATGAATTCCTTTCAATTTTTGGTTTTAAAATTTTTTTATTTAATATTAATTCGTTAAGCATAGCTCAATACCTATTTTTTAACATGAATTTACTCTAATACTGACAATTTTTTTTATAGAATAACAAAAAAAATTTTAATACCGTTAGTATTTTACGTAATTTGTATAACATTTAATAATTTTAGATACTAAATTAGTCTCAAAACAAATTTAAATACTAAATTAAAAAAATATTAAGTTCAGATACCATCCTCAAAAAATTAATTATAAACATTTTTTTTAGGCAAAATAAACAACAAAGGAAAACGATAACCATTTGGACCAATTAACTCGATTAACCTAGCTTTAAGTTAAATGTTAATTCCAAGTATAAATCCTATTGACCAATCACTAAATGGACGAAATGCAGAAGAAAAAAGAATAAAAATACCAAAGTCAATTTAGTTACCAAATCTAAAATTATATTATCCATTTTCTAATCTTTCAAACAATCTCATTTAAAAAAAAAAATAGACCTTAGAACATTCCTATCCTAATTTTGAAACGAGAAACTAAACCATCGTTTTCATAAAGACATAAACCACTACAAGCATTCCACGCAAGACCACATGGGTGTGGGAGTCTCAAATCTCAGAGCCTTCATTGCTTCTCTCACCAAGTCCTTTATAAAAGAGTACCCAAAACTGACAAGCAGCCATAATATCATCTGCTAAACATATGGCAGAAATGTCAACCCTTCGTACATTTCTTTTCTCACTTCTACTCTTTGCCTCACATCCCCTTATCCCCCCCACTGCTGCCGACGGCCGGTGGCAGCTGCTACAAAAAAGCATTGGCATCTCATCCATGCACATGCAACTCCTTAAAAATGACCGTGTTGTTATGTATGATAGGACTGATTTCGGCCCATCCACTCTGCCATTGGCAAGTGGGAAATGCCACAATGACCCAACCAACACCGCTGTCCAAGTAGATTGTACGGCGCATTCAGTTGAGTACGATGTTTTGAGCAACAAGTTCAGGGCTCTTACTGTCCAAAGCAACGTTTGGTGCTCTTCAGGCGGCGTCATGCCTGACGGTAAATTGGTCCAAACCGGTGGTTTCAGCGACGGAGAACTTCGGGTCAGGGTTTTCAGCCCATGCGAGAGCTGCGACTGGCACGAAACACCAAATGGATTGGCGGCCAAAAGATGGTATGCTACCAATCATGTCTTGCCAGATGGAAGACAAATTGTTGTCGGCGGCCGGGAACAATTTAATTACGAGTTTGTTCCTAAAAACATAGCCGCAGACACGTTCAAGTTGCATTTCCTGTCGGAAACCAATGAACGAGGAGTAGAGAACAATCTCTACCCTTTTGTTTTTCTCAATGTCGATGGAAACCTGTTCATTTTCGCCAACAATCAAGCTATTTTGCTTGATTATGTGAACAACAAGGTGGTGAAAACTTACCCCAAAATACCAGGTGGAGAGCCAAGAAGCTATCCAAGCACAGGTTCGGCTGTATTACTACCATTGAAGAACTTGACAGCCGCCAATATTCAAGCTGAAGTTTTGGTTTGTGGGGGTGCTCCAAAAGCATCATTTGTCCAAGCATTACAAGGTAAGTTCGTTAAAGCCTTGGACACTTGCGCCAGGATCTCAATAACCGACCCGAAGCCAAATTGGGTCTTGGAAACTATGCCTTTAGCTAGAGTCATGGGTGACATGGTATTGCTTCCAAACGGCAAAGTTTTGGTCATCAACGGAGCACGTTCTGGGTCAGCAGGATGGGACTTAGGGAGGGACCCGGTCTTAAATCCAGTGTTATACATGCCTGATAATGAAATCGAGTCACGATTCAAGATATTAAACCCAACAAAGATCCCTCGGATGTACCATTCAACAGCAGTATTACTTCGTGATGGAAGAGTTTTAGTGGGTGGAAGCAATCCTCACGCGTATTACAACTTTACGGGAGTCCTTTACCCTACTGAACTAAGCTTGGAGGCATTCTATCCGGGTTATTTGGACGCCAAATTCAACAATTTACGACCCACCATTGTTGCTCCCAAGTCAATGTCCGGAATCAGATACAGTAAGAAGCTAAAAATTGAAGTGGTGATTACAGGTGAAGTAACTCTAAACTTGTTGTCGGTGACAATGGTGTCACCATCTTTTAATACCCATTCCTTCTCTATGAATCAAAGGTTGCTTGTACTTGGAAACGACAAAGTTATGGCTTCCGGGAAATCAACGTATAAGATTGAAGTAATAACGCCAGGTTCGGGTAACCTCGCACCTGCTGGCTTTTATCTTTTGTTTGTGGTTCATCAAGACATCCCCAGCCAAGGCATTTGGGTCCATTTGAAATAGTTTTTGATTGATATGTTGGTGAAATTTTGATCATTATTTAGAGAAAAAAAATGTTTATTTCAACAATGTTGTAAAATTGTCCTCTACATTAAGCAAATGTATTTACAAATTTGTATCAATAAAAGAGGATAATTGTTTCCGTCAGTTGTTTATTTCTTATAAATGAAGAAATTCAATTATTAATTAATTCTACACCTACTTTTAACGATCGTAACTGACAAATCTGGGGTTGTCGGAATCACCATAAAAGTAGCTGATTAATTAATTGAAGGCACGTTTTAGTTTAGTGTGGAAGACGCCATGGGCCATCCATAAGCCGAGCAGTGGTCAACTGAAACAGCCTGTCTATTTATCGAACTTTTTCTCAATCTTTTCATTTCCATTACATTTTATTTTATTGTTATTACAAAGCTGATAAAGAGAATCGGGTTATCAAAGCTTTAAACTTTGATTTTTTTAGTGTGTCAAAATATTATTATAATAATTAACCATGGTTATGTTACCCTTTCTAATATAACATTGATCATTGCTTAAGCTTCTCCCTTTCAACATGTTGCTCTCTTTACACCAATATACTGCTTGCTTTTCTACGTGCTTATAGGCCATGTTTAAAAGAATAAAGGTTAAAAGGTTCAACAAAGCGCTTTTTTTTTTTTTATGTATATAAAATAAGCAAACCATTACATCAAATTAAAATAAAACAAAAGCATTCTTTTCAATATTGAATTTCAACCCAGGAACCTCCTCAAAAATTCCAACGTTTTTTCTTTTTATCAAGAGGCCATTTTAGCTAACAAATCCGTAACTCTGCTCTCCTCCCTTAAACATGCCTTATTCTCCAATATTCAACTAGTTTTGACAGTTGAAGAATCCTCATTATCAAGGTTAAATTCGTATTTGCAGGCTGGCTTTCTTAAATGAGTTTAACCACCTCTAAGTTATCAATTTGGATTAATACTCTATCAAGACCCCGTCTTTGTAAGAGAACCAAATCATCCAAAATCTTCCAAAACTCAATCTCAAACATTGAACATACCCCCAAATAATAGTAATGATTATATCCAATAATCCACTCTCCATTCGGTTTTCACAACACCCCCAGCAAAAACTATGTTTATATTTAATTTAATCACCCCATCAATATTCAAAAGGTAACAATTACCTGAAAATTAAATATTTGAATCAATTTCTTGCTAACCAGTTGCTGTTTTCATGTGTGCCAAAGTATACTCTTTCACCCAACTAATTGAAGTTTTAACTATTTCAAGGGTATTCCAAGATAAACCTTGAAAAATAAATAAGTTTCTATTTTTTCAGATTTGCCAAACAAGCAACCCAAAGAGACAAAACCAACTAACCCCCCACCTTAGGCATCCATAAATTTTTGCTTAAATTATATTCCAACCATTCAACTAAATATTTGGAGAAAAATTGCATTGTTGATTAGAAGGCACTACCTGAAGCTAAACCTCCTTTGCAGCTGAGTAATCTCTAAGCACATGTAGAACTTTAAGACTTCTCAATTTTGACTTTTAAATTTCACAATTTTAAGAGAATATTTAACTCTTCAAAATTTACTTTATGTTGATAATCGACAATTGATAAAATTACCTGCTTAATTTTATCTAATAAAAAAAATCAATATCTTATCAAACAAACAAAACCGTCTCCTAAATTGCCAGACAATGAAATTTTATTTTATACTTTAAAAAGTCTCAATTGAAATGAATCTCCTCCTTAAAATGATTTACCCAACATATTAAAAAAGATGTTAATAGTTTTGGGTTCAAAGTGATTCCAAATTGAGATGACATTGTGGATTTATGTACAAAGGATGGAGCAACTGGTCATGATGCCAAAACTGCTATAGATGCCGATAACATCATGAATTCATATTTGAAAGATGAAAAATGTAAGTTTTCAAGGTTTAGATTAATTAAACATTGAAACCCAAAGTGATGTTTCTCTTCCTACTCATGTTCTAAAAAGATGAAATAGCAATTGTTGTAGGTAAGATAGCAGAGTCTTTTACAGAACATATATATATATATATATATATTTCTGAAAAGAAAGTTGATATGAAGGAAGTCATCAATGTGTTGAATATGCTTTAACTAGTTAACACAAAATAAGACTCCATTTTTAGTTGCAAATAAGGATTACATTTTGATGTTTATGCATGAGATTACTTTGAGGTGAAAAACTTTTTAATTTGATGAATAATATTTTTAATATTTGTTTCTCTCAACCAACATACTTTCTTAATTATTTCTAATTTTTCTTTTTGAATTATGGAGCTAATAATTAATAATTTCACCTTCATTGAAAGAAAGAAAAGTTGAATTTTGTCCATGTTGTACTATTTATTGATTACAAAACTTAAAAAAATATTTGCAAAATATGTTTTATAAAAATATTGAAGTAATGAAAATTGAATTTTTTTTTTCTCAAATGATGCATCTAAACAAAAAATTCGGAAATTCCTTTTTTTTCAAATTCTAATTTTAATAGTTAGTCAAACATAAAATTTTGAGGTTTAAAATTTTGAAATGTTAGCATTTTAATTCTTTAAAATTTTAAAATATCTCATCCAAGCATATTTTAAATCTAAAAAGTGATTCACTCATTACATAAAAATTAGTTAAATGATTCTAACATATACCATATACCATATCAATAAATATTAAAAAATTAAACCCCATGTGATGGCCTAATGGTCTGATAGTAAATGTGTTCACCGCTATATTAAGTCAACATAATTATTTATTCGGACCTTTAACTTTATCCAAAAAAAAAAACAAAACAAAGATATTTTAACTCTCCATTTAATTTTTCACCTATTTTAACTTATAAACTTGTATTGTTTGTCAAATCATCCCAAAATGAATGGAAAACTAACGTCTTTTAACTTTACTAACGTGGAATCTACATGGCAATCCACATGTATGCGCATTACTAATTAATTATATAATTTTTTAAAAAAATTAAAAAATATTTTTTATAAATTTATACTTTTAATAATTTTTAATTTTTAAAAATATTTTTTTGAATTTTTTAAAATTTAAAAAATTAATTGCTAATGTGACATCCACATTACGATTGAGAAAAATTAATTAATTATTTATTTTTAAAATTAAATTAAAAAATTAATTTAAATTGTGAGTAAAAAAATTAATTAAGTAATTACATTTTATTAGAAATATTAAATGCACTCTAATTGTTTTCCAAATCGAATTGCCATTTTTCTATATCGCATGAGAATGCTACCATGTTAGGAAGCTTTATTTTAACATGTTATTATGTTGGTGAAAGAAAAAATCAATATTAAAATTATAGTTATAAAAGATTTATTTAATAATCGAACTATAGTTAATTAGAGTGGTAATTTATAAAAAAATATCATCAATTTTGAGTTGGCATGGAGTTTACTTGTGACACCAATTTAATCAATGACATTATCTATACTACATTTCGTCACAACCACGATGTAATTTAATATTTATATTATATTTATACAAAAATTAATTAAAAAATGAGTTATAGGTAAAATGGTAAAATGTTTTTTTAGTAAACAAGTTTTAGGCTTGGGTTCAAACCTTAGCCCTTGTATTTTTATTTGTTGTATTTAAACATTCATATAAAAATAATAAAATACATAGATACCATTATATTAATATTCAATTCAATATCATTATATTAATATTCAATCCTTTACTTAAAAGGGCTTTTAAGTAATTTTTTTGAGTTTGATGTCGAGTTGATTCATGACACCAACTTAGTAAATCAAATTATATAAGAATCGATAGATATAGATACAAATGAAGTGGAAAATTTTATTTAAAAAATTAAAATGAAGCTTTGAGGAAGTGATAAAGTTGAGGTTTTATAGATGTTGGTGTCATGTGTTTAAATCTCACAGAGTTTTTTTTATTAATTTTATTAAGATATAAAAAGAAATGAAAGTATTCTCATAATAATATAATTATTTGCATATAAAAGAGTATTTTAGTCATTTTTTTTAATTGAGTTGGTGTTTAGTTAACTTGTGAGACTAACTAAATCGAGACTTTAAAATCAATAGAGATATAGATTAGATAGATAAGACTTTGATTTGATAGTAAAAATAAGGGTTAATATGTAGTTTGCCCCTAAACTTGTCCAAAAGTATCTAATTAGTACTTAAACTTTTTGTGTTGACGTGACACTAAATGTAACACCCCAGACCCGGCCCAGATGTTATGGCCGAATCTGGCGATGTCACATTGAAAGGACTATTTTTTTCAAAACGACTTTATTCATTTAAGAACATGTTCGGTAGAAAATTTACTTGTTTTTACAAATTTAAGTTTGAGATTTAGAAATTCAAGATCATGTTAAGTCCAAAAATGAAAGCCCATATTTAAACGAAAACGCCCACATAATAATGTTATTTCAAACCACGTTTAATTTGAGAAATTTATCTAAGTAAATATAAAACTGGGCAGTCGAAACATTAATAAACCCTAAATACAGTCGAATTAGAGACACAAGGCCTTATTACATCAATTGAAAATAAAGTAATAAAACTAAGTAATTAAAAGGAAACAATTCACTTAAATCTATATTGAAAATTCCTAAGTAACTTGTAGTGTGGCTATCTCCGAGTCCTCTCCCGCGTCGAGCCGTCTATTGTGGATCACTTGAAATATTAATAATAAGGGTGTGAGTTTCGAAACTCAGTGTGTATGACCCCTGTAAATCAAATCAATTCAATATACATACATCACATTGGGCCTAAGCCCTAACAATATCGGTGGTCTGGGACTTAGCCCACAATGACCTCATATCATATCAGAATTTCATGAATGCAAATGTTCCCATCCCAAATCCAACCCTGCACTCCACCCATGCCAACCCTACACTCCTGTAGGGATGTCTACATCAACCCACCCATCCTCTACACTCCAAAGGTAGCACCGGTTGCGGCACTACTCACGTTGCAACAAGGCTGCTATATAAGTACGGTGTAGCAAAGCTACTCGGTGGCTTGAAAGCCTACGGTGGATCCACGGTCGTCAAGCGACTATGCGATCCTCAAAACACTTCCTCCGTATCATCAAAACCCACCCAAGTGCAACATATAATTCATGAATGCATCATACACATTTTCACACATTTTCACATATTAAGCACTTAGGGGTATTTTGATCATTTCACTACCCAGGGGTATTTTCGTAAATCTACCCTACAGAGGTATTTCGGTACTCCTACCCTACGAGGGTGTTTTAGTAGTTCTACCTTACAAGCATTTCTGTAATTCTAACTTAGAAGGGTACTTTCGTAATTCTACCTTAGAAGGGTATTTTCTTAATTTTATCCTATAAGGGTATTTTCGTAATTTTCCTAATGATACAGATTTTAATTATGGATTTTGGCCCATCAACAAGTCCTCGCGGCTAAGATGAACGGACACTATGCCTTAGATAGGATTCAAGAAAAAAGGAGGTGGGACACTCGGACCGCTTAAATACTAGGCTCTTCCATGATCCAATCCTAGACATGCATATGTCGGTTGCCACACCTTAGTCTATTGACTTGTCCACAGACATGTTTATTACTTAGTTAAGTTTTATGAAAATTTGAGAGTCCATTTAACTAGGCCTAAAGTCCATTAAACCCTAGCATACATTTCTACAGTCCCAAAAAGCCCACTAGGCCCAATTATATTCATTAAATCCACTAAGTCCCAAACATGCTTATGTAGCCCATTAGGCCCAATCACAATCCAATCATACAATCATGCATGTCAATTCATCATACAATTTCATATCACAATTTTGCCACTTTGGGCCCACAAGTTCGTCAGGCCCATTCGGGATTTCGGGATTTCGGCTTTTGTCGATTTTCGTGTGTGTAGTGTATTTACACACCTGATTGACGACTCGCACCTACACTATCCCCAATCTTGACCTACAATCAAAACCACTTCCAAATCAACTCCAAACCTTACTAAAATTTTATCAAATAAGCCTTACCGTAGCCTTACCGTGAACCTTCAACTTTTCTAGCCTTTCCTTAGCGAATAGTCTCGAATATTCCTAGATCTGCATCAACACACATATTTTATCAACATCAGGTGACTCGTCTTCCACACGAGTCACCCTTATGGCTTCACATATATTCGGCCACCCCCCTAAAACTGAAATTGAGAATGAGACACTTACCGAAACTCGTCTCTGATCTTGCGGCCTAAATATCTACTGAGTGTGATCGGCTTTTAAAATCTTGATTAAAGGTTGTAAATAACAAAAATAAATTTGTGATAGAGGAAAGCAAAAGAAATCGGCAAAGGGGATATGGGTATTCGACTTTTAAGAGGTAAGGAAAGAAATCGGCAAAGGGGATATAGGTATTCGGCTTTTGCAAAGGAGGAAAAAGAACTAGAAAGAAGGAGAAGAATGAAGCATTCGGTTTGGCAAAGCAAGGGAAACTCTTCAAAAAGAATTCAGCACCCCCTATAAATACCCAAAGTCGAACCCCTAAAGTCCCAATTGGCTCCACTTCATCCACATCCCATCTCCTAATTTTTCTCCATGATAAGCTCTCCTAACCTCTTCCTATATTTTCTCTTCTGATCACTCTCTATCAGAGTCCATACCAATGCCATTACTAACCTTCTAGAAGGCCAAAATTAAACTACTACAAATACTAAGCTAGGATCTAAAACTTAACTAAGGCCCAATACTTCTAGGCCTAAAATTCGGGGTGTTACACTGATGACCAATTTGTAACACTCTATACCTAACCCGATCGTTGGGTCTAAGCTATAATGTGCCATATTTGTTCCCAGAGCAACTACGATCAAATAAATACAATCTCATACCATTAAACATACAAATATGAATATCATAAACATATAATATGATAAATAGTCATTTCCATGTCTTATACAAGCTTGCAGAAGCTCTAATGCTAACCCGACGTTGAATTAAGGCTAGATTGTAAAGAAATCAAATTACAAAATTGACGTCGCGACGTGAGGGAGTTCCTCATCACGATGTTACATACTGTTTGGTTTCATCGGGGTGACGAGGTTCCTCATCTCATCGTGACATTATATATAACACCCCTTACCCGTAACCGATGTCGGAGTGGGGTATGAGGCATTACTGTACTAAAACTCATGTAAACCTTTGACTTAAACTCATGAGAATGTGTTCCCAATTAAAAATTTTCCAAACATTGTCCTACGAGCCTTCTTATGGGCCTACGAGGCCTAAATCATGGTTCGAAACTAACCCGGGACCATTTCGTGCACTTAAGAAAATTTCTTCAAAAACTAGCAAAAACAGGGCACATGTCCGTGTGAGAGGGCAATAATCCCGTGTGACCCCTAAACATGGTCGTGCTAATGGCTCGTGTACCTCACACGGCCTAAGCACACTAGGGACACGCCCGTGCCCTTTGCCCGTATAGATTTAATTTCTAACATCAACCTACAAAGGTTTCCACACGGCCTGACGCATGCCCGTGTGCCAAGCCCGTGTCCTTCACACAGCCTTGACAAGCAAGTGTCGTGGCCCGTGTGCAAAAACTTGGATATTCTATTTCTAATGTCATCACTCACACGGCTGTGACACATACCCTGTGCTGGCCGTGTCCTCCGCACGGTTGAGACACACGGCCATGTCTCATGCCTGTGGAGAATACTGATGGCATTTAATTCTATCCATACAAGGTGTAGGGAACACACAGTCGAGCTACACGCCCAGATGCAGCCCGTGTGTCTTACACAGCCTAGATACAAGCCTATGTGCCTACTTGTATGGGCAATATAGGGCTATTTACTAAGCCCTTAGCCACCTTGAAACATATACAAACATAACCCTAATCTTCTTACATTATGTTATAGCACCAATACTCATCTAAATGCCTCTAAATAGGTATTCATACATCAACCAATTCATGTCCAAAATGCATGCATAAACTACTAAGAAATTTTTCACAAATTCTATATAAATTCATCTCATTTCATTAAGCAACTTGAATGGTTTTAGGCCAATTCCAAAGGCCATTTACAAAATGAAACTTATAAGTATAAATGGCAACACAATTGGCTAACTAGCATGAATCATGCAACAAAATGACTAAAGGCTATACATGCCATATTTAAAATGACTAACATAACTATACCAAAATGGAAATCTTGATAGTGTGACTTCAAGCTCCGATTTTTAACGATCCCCGAGCTAATACGACAAATCTACATGGAAAGGGAAATTGAAGGAGTAAGCACAAATTGCTTAGTAAGTTGCATGAAATAAAAATAGCAATTATAATCAACAATCATAGCTAAAATTTAAAATATTTGATACTTCATTTAATTTCTTATTCATACTCATGACTTACACCACCTCAATATTACTCAATCTCATACCTTGCTCATGTTCGAGAATTAGTCAACCTCATAACTTATATTATACCTTGTATCTTAATTGAGGGTACCTGTAACACTCGTCATTAACTTTAGTCCTTCTCATTGACTTAATCAACTTAATACTTTCTCTATTAATATACTTAGAATATCGAAGGATAACCATAATGCCATTCTCTTGTTAAGATGCAGATGCCATATCCCAGATATGGTCTTACATGGGATCTCACACTAATGTCAAAGCCATATCCCAGATATGGTCTTATATGGGATGATGCCGATGCCATGTCCCAGACATGGTCTTATACGGGATCTTTCTTAGATACCCATACCATGTCCCAAACATGGTCTTACGGGGAATCTATATCTTATCTCGGTGTCAACGCCATGTCCTGGACATGGTCTTATACAAGACTTCGTGTCGATGCCAATGCCATGTCCCCAGACATGGTCTTACATGGGATCTCCGTTCGGTGCCGATGCCATGTCCCAGACATGGTCTTATATGGGACCTACAAATCCTCATGGTATGACAACGGTATCCTCCATATTCATTAACATTCTACTATCTCCTCATTAATTCTTAATGAAAACTAATGTCGATAATTTCATGGCATCATCATAGATATCATAGCAAATCACTATAACAGTTCCATAATAATTAATGCTAGATTATCACATACAACTTACCTCGGGTCTAGAATATGATGAGTGCTTGGCTTAGTCTACCACTTTACCTTTTCCCCGATTTTAATTCGGGCTTCAAGTTTCTTGATCTATAATAATTAAAATTCAATAATTTAATCATTATATTAATTAGGACAACCTCTAATTCATAATTTGGCAATTTGACCATTTTGCCCCTAGACTTTGGTAAAATGACCATTTTGCCCTTATGCTAGGAAATTGATTTTTATCAAATTTCCTCATTTCTCATGCCTATCTAAGCCCTTTCATGCATATGACAACTTCAAATATTTTTTATTCATGCATTTACCAAAATAACTTATTTACTTACAATTAAGTCATATTTAGGTGCTTTCTATGAATACCCATTTCCAAAAGTTGTTTATCAAGCATCCTATATTTATTTTCTTTCATAAAACTCCAACAAATATCATCTACAAACCCATGGCAAAACTTTAAGCTCCCAACCAAAATGCTAAATACACCCCTCAATAGAAAGCTTATGCCATGAGTGTCTCAAATATGTAAAAAATTTTAAGAAAGGCCATGGAAATTACTTACTTTCAAGAGAAATAACTTAGCTGAAATTTGAGCTTCAAAAACCCTCAAGGAGCTGATATTTTCGGTGGAGAAGAAGACTAAAATGGGAGAAAAGTGAAAGCTAGGCAACCTAGGTATTATTTTATGATTTTGTTACCTAATGCCCATACCTTTGACTTTTCTTCCCCTATTTTCTTCTCTTGGCCGGCCATGCTCAATTAAATGGACTTATTTGCCCTTTAAAATCTTCAAATTTTTTTCTCTAACTAATTAACCCAAATTTATTAGTAATCTCAACTTTTTCTTTTTATGCAATTTAGTCATTTCTCGCAATTAAGCATTTAATTGCGTAAATTAATTTATTAAAATTTTCATGCACTCTTATAAGAATACCATAACATATAGAATAATACTAAATAATTTTCTCTAATACTTTTTCATACTTAATCCTTCCAAATTTTCCTATTTTGTAATTTAGTCCTTAAAGACAAATTGATCCCTATTTCATAAAATTTCCTTCATGGTATTTTCTCACTAACATGCAATCATATTATAAACTTAAGAATAATCATAAAATGTACTTTTATACCTCGGATTTGTGGTCTCGAAACAACTATTCCGACTAAGCCCTAATTTGGGCTGGTACATTATATGCTATTTCTCATCACAACGTAGTATGTTTAACGTTGCGACATCACATGCTGTTTCTGCAAAATTCTAAATGAAATCAACTTGCAAATTTTGCAACCAAAAAACCAAACATATGCATTTTGCATTCGGTGAATATATGCCATTACTAGACACTAATGCATATATTTTATTAACTTATACAATTTTATACAAATGATTCATGTGCAATAAACTAATTCTAATGTAATCCAATCTAAACACAAGCATTCACACCTATATTACTAAGATCATTAACATTTCCACTAATATGCCATCTCGACCATAATTATTAACCATTTATAAGCTATTACAACATACCTAATCAATACCTACATTAACATTCTTAAGGCAAGAGTGGATTTGGACATAATTTGGTAACACAATAGACACAACCTAGGTACATGCCAAACAACAAGTGAAAGAGGTACACAAACATTGTTGAGTCTGGGATCTTTAACTGGATGCTAAAGTCCACACCCGAGATTACGAATTGAACCTAACCTGCGCATAAAAAACAAACCGTATGTTGAGCAAATTGCTCAGTGGTAAATCTATGATTCAAAAATAATTTAAACAAATGTAAGTCAATGTATACAACAAATTCTACTCAACTTAAATCAATTCATATGCAAATTTTATACTAATCATCTTCCAACACAATTTAACATGTTTATATTCATGTTAGCACACCAATTCTATATGCATACATATTATCTTGCCATATAACATTCATTTTATAGGCAGTTAGTTCATTTCTACTTGCTATATCTAATTACAGTCATAATCATCATTTTTCATCTTTAGCTTGTATATATATGCATATACTTCTTTTCTCATACCACAGTTTATGTCATTTTCGAGCCTATTGGCTCTTTAATACACTTGATTTAGGTCGCACTTTGTATTTCCATAGCATATATCTTGTCACATGTTATCTAAATAATTCATTCGTTTATAATCCTATTAACCAAAACAGACTCAAAACAAATACACAAATTTGTCACCCCAATTTGCCTGGCAACGATGACACTATAATGATTCATAATACCACCCTAGATTACCTAGCAATAATGGTTTTCTCAACTCGATCAATCTATCACCCTGGGTTGCCGGACATGATGAATCAATATATGTAATCTACCACCCCGAATTTCTCGACAATAATGGTTTTCAATCAATAACTTGACCTTATGGCATGCCGATTATATCCGACTCAATTCGAACAACTAATAAGGTGTTCAATTTCTGATTCATTATATAAAGTTCAGTTTACATTTCAATCATCACAATTCATCAACATATCACAATTTCATAACATATACAACATATTTCAACATATTTTCATGCCAATTCTCATATATAAATTAAATCATACAATTTGTACTTTATTCAATTTAGTCCATATTTCGATATTAACTTAAATCATAAAAACTCAATTCAATTGGATATTTTCAACTCACCTCGTTACCATGTAATGCAATATGTCATGGATACACAATAGATAATTAAGTCCTGAATCATAGAAATACAAACTGAAATTCCGAACTACTTGTCGACGACTTTGGATTTTCCTTTCCCTCTCAATGAATCCATGTTGATGTTAGCTACGGATTAACATAAAATATGTAACACCATCAATTATCAACAAACTCCAAATCAACTATCAATTTATACAAAATTTGTAATTTATTAAATTTAGTCCCTAAAACCAAGACTAACCCAACTTTCAATTCATAGCTCCGAATTCAAATCTGTTTTCAAAAATACCTATTACGGACCTCATATTTCTTATTCCTACTATCAAATTTACATTTTATTCTGCTTAGTACCTAATATACAAAACTATCAATTAAACTTAACAATTTAGTTTTTTTCTTAAATTAAGCTTAATTTCTATTAACTTAACATCTAAAGCTTTCAATTCTCAACAATAGAAACTTTTAAAAATTTAAAATTTTTACAAATTGGTACATGGACTAGCTAAATCAAGCTACCATGACCTCAAATTTTTTTAAAAAAATTACAAGAAAATAACTAAGGACTTACTTGAATTTTGAAGCTAAAAGCTTAAACCTAACGAAAATGGCTTCCTCTTATTGTTTCTTTCTTTTTAAGGTTTAGAAGAGAAAGAAAGATGACGTCTTTCCATTTTTATATGTATTTAATACTATACTTAAATGGTTAGTTAACATAATTAACCTTAATTTACTTAATAAACCTTATTATTAAATTATTAATCCCAAAACCTTACCATCAGGGGCGAATCCAGGGGGGCAGGCATTAGCCCCGGCCCCCCTAAAATGTAAAATTGCAACTTTAGCCCTTGAGATTTTTTAAAAATTTCAAATTAGTAAAGGTAAAATTACACTTTGGCCCCCCTAAAATTATAAAAATTCAATTTAATCCTTTAAAAATTATAAAGATATAGACTATAAAAAATTAAAATTTTTTCCGGCCTCCCTATAAAATTGTTCTGGCTTCGCCCCTGCTTACCATCCACTAACTTAAGATCTAACACGGTATATTTGTTGTTTTTAACCTTGGGTTAATTGTAATTTAAGTCCTCAAAACCATGTTCTAATTAAAAATCTATAGTGATTGGGCTTTACAATTTGGTCCCTGACCCTAATTAACCACAATTTCGGTTAAATTGACTATCCAAATTTCAATTTGCCTATATAAAAACTCCATAAATATTTTTATTTAATATTTATGGGCTTAGTTTACAAAAATAGGGTCTCAAAACCATAATTTACGGTACCATTAAAAATCAGGTTGTTACACCAATCTGTTGGATTCAGTGCCTTGAGTGTAGTATATTAATTTGTAAACTTGTAATTTTTTCGAATAGATTGGTTAATAAAACAAATTCATGGATTACGTTAATATACTTTGTATAATTACCCTCATATGATTTTTGTATACAAAGCAAAATAGAAGCAAATATTGGTTCACTGGTTGTCTAATGTTTAAACTAATACTAAACGGTATTACGTGGTCAAATCATAATATGAAAAGATAGCTTATATTAGTAAATGAACCTAAAAATGTCATTAGTCTAATAAAAAATGAGCAAATCGATTGAAACACTAATATGATGTCTATCAATTCCAATTAGAGAGATGCTTTGTCTTGGGCATCGTAGTGAATGACTCCCAAAAGATAGAGACATAAATGCGATTGGTTGGACTGATAGTACATCGAACTGGACCTAATAAGAATAGATCATGAATCTGTTTATGGGTTTATTCACTTGTGGCATTCAAATTGTGACATACCTTAATCTTGAGTGGATGACGGACTATGTATACGTGGCTCGTATACTTTGATGTAAGTAAAAGCCTAAGTTCAAATAGATAAGGAACCGAAAGCTGGTGTGTTGGATAAACGACTTCTGTAGTAGGTAGTGCCATTCACAATAGTGAAATTCATAGCCCGAGATATGGGTAAGTGACATCCTCTCATTGGCATTACATGGTGGATGAAAAGTAAACATGACCACGAATCGTTTATCTTTGTGATAAAATGACTTTATTACTATTTGATAATAATTGGCTTTTCATGAAGGTAACACACCTATGATAAGGTCATTGGACGAGCACTGATTGAGTTGCTTTTGTAATGGTATGCCATTTGGGAGAGCTCAGTCACGCATTATAGTGAAATGAATTTACGAATCAATGAGTTTATAATTAATAGGTGAAAAGTTAGAATTTAATTATAAATCATTTGAGCCTTAATCACATATGTCCAATCGGCTCCTCTACTAGCTTGTTGAAACCATAAATGAATTGCATGTTGAATCAAATGAACAAAAATGGATAGAAATGGTGAAAATGAAGAAATGGGAAAATTTGGAAATGAAATATGGTTTTCTCCAATGTGAAAATAAAAAAGGTGAAATGGTAACATTTGGAAATGAATATGTTTTTCTTCAAAATGAAAATGAAAAATGACCTAGAAAAGATATTATGTTTGTCGAATGAGATAAAGTTTGAAAATGGAAATAAATCATTTGGTTATAGTGACCCGTTGAATGTAGAAATATTAAATATATTTTCTCATATATTCTTTTATGATAAAGCCCTCATGATTTTAACGAAATTAGAATTTGGTTAAGGATATTATTTAATTGGAATTAACTGGGATGTTTATTTTGGAAAATAGAAAAACAAATATCAAGTTGGATCAAATTATTAAGTATTGGGTTAAAAGTTCAGGAAGTACTTGTAATTGGACTCGATATGGGAGAGGCTTAAAAGCCCTCATGTTTAATAAGAGGGACAACAAACCCTAGTTTATTTAAATAGGAATATTGCCCCTTATACTTCTAGTTAGACTAGGAGTTCATTTTTCCAATTGAAATAAACTTTTACAATTCAACAAGATTTTTACTTATTTTCCCTATAAATAGATGACACAGGTAGGGCAAAATATACAACTTTAACATATCGTTACTTTGCCTGAAAATAGTGACAGTTTATTCTTTAAGTATTAAATTTATTTTCCGGAATAAAAATTCTGTCAGTTTCTATTAAGAAGAGATTTTCATTTTCGCACTAAAAGTTAAGAAATCTATTTTTGGTTATGTAACACCCCAAACCCGGACTAGACATTATGGTCGAATCTGGTGAGGTCACATGATAAGGTGTTTGAAAACGAAGTTGTCTTAAGAAAACATTTCGATCCATTCATTCTTATTTATCTCTTGTTAACCTCAAAACTCTTAATCACTAATTCGATTTGGTTAAAACTCATTTGAAACGTGGAAACTTTTGAAAACCGTTGTGTTTAGGAAAAAATCAGCCAAGTTTAGGAAAAAACCGTAGTTTTTGTTGAGTTTTCGTAGTTATAAAAGCCATAAAAACAAACAAAGTCCAAAATTAAGAAAAAGTCCATAAAGTCCCAATTGACATCAAAGATTAACTAAATAAAACTAAAACCAAAAATAAGTAAGAAATAGTCTAATAACCGTGTTGCCACCGTTGAGTCATCCGCCGCATCGATTCGTCTAAGTCTAGGGATTACTTGTATAGGTTAAACAGAAGGGGGTGAGTTTACATAAATTCAGTGGGTAATCCTTATAGAAAACAAACATACAGCCAATCATAGTAAACAGTTAAATACAGTCTAGGCCTAAGTTCATTTCAGTTTCAGTAGCATTTTGGGCCTTAGCTCATTTCAGTTTTAGTATCAGATATGCATTAGAGCCTTAGCCCATCATAGTAACAGTCATGTATGCAGTGATCAGAAAATAGAGTCCTACCCGCTAGCCTCTAATACATCATCTCTGTCCATCCCTACACTTCCTGTGGGGTTTAAAACACCCATCCAGCCCTACACTCCAAGCTGTACCAAACACGTCACATATTAGTATAATGCAGCTGAGCTGCCAGTCAATAGGCTTAAGAGTCTTTCAGTATATATATTGCAGCGGAGCTGTCAGTCAATAAGCTTAAAGCCTTTCAGTACACTTCCTCCAAATATCATCATCCCAACCCAATGCAATGCAAACATACAATAAAGGACATGCTATCACATGGTTATCAGTTTCACATACAGTTCAATATACATGCATACAATCATCTTGCTCAGTACATATATCATACATTTAGTTCACACATTTAAAGGTCTAAGTAATGCTTACCAACCCTACAGTAGGTTCACAGTCGACTTAGGTGACCCGTGCAACTTTAGAAAACATTTCAGTTAAATAGGCTTACACGCCCATATGGCTTGCCCGTGTGGGCCCACACAGCCCAGTTTGGCCTTAGCCATGTGGATCACACGGCCTGTCCCAATATCCTACACGCTAGTATGGACTACCCGTGTGGACCCATACGCCTGTATGGCCCACACGACCCAATTCAATCTAGCCCGTATGTCGCACACACCAACCTGGCTATTACACGGCCGTGTCTTGTGTGCACGGCCTGGCCTCATCGATCACACGCCCGTGTTCTAGCATACGGCCTACCACACGGGCGACCACACGCCCATGTGGCGTCGACAATACAAGTTTTTGACTTTTCGTTGAACCCTATTTTTTGCGTTTCGAGTACACACCTAGTTTTGATTCGCTACGAAAAGTATCCTAAGCCCTTTAAAGTCTATTAAACGATAATTCAAAGCACCAAAATCAACGTATAACAAAGATTAAATCAAAACCATCACTCTAACATCGATCCAAAATAACCACTTAATGCTTACCTCGAACCCTCGTATGATTTTGACTGTGAACAAGACTAGGAAAGCCTCGTTCCACTCGATTCTAGGTAAAACACATCAACGACGAACTATTGGGAAAGGTAGTATAATAGCAGAGAGAAGGAGTATCAAAATCGAAAGAGGAAAAGAAGAGAATGGTAGGAGAAGAACAAAAGAAAAATCTTCAGGATTTTTAGAGAAGGGGAGAGGGAAAGCCGAATTTTGCAAAAAGATAGTCAAAGTGAAATAATTCCGATAACCCCTATCCCAACTCCCCTTAATTCCCTTGGGGCAAAAACACTACCTACGCTTGCGTAGGGATTCAAACACAGGACCTCCAATACACCAACACTCCACTTAACCACCAGACTAATAAATCCATTCTGTCATAAACTTACAAACAATCAAATAAAAGCCTACTGAACAAGATGAGGCTTTATTCAGAAAAATTTCAAAATTTTTCCAAAGGCATGGCTTGAACTTGGAACCTCTCACACACTCCCAAAACACTTAACCACTGAAGCAGGCAGATATTTGTGTCACAAATTCACAAAAAAAAAATAAGAAATTTGGCGCGTTACAGGTTTTGTGCTTGATACAAACCATTCAAGCCCACAATCGAAGCAGTTCATGTACGAGAATAACGGAGAAGGCCATTCGGTTGAAAGCTAAGACTGACAAAGATCCGTCTAGCCAAAAATACATGTATGATTTGGGTAAAGAGTTTATTGTTATAAATATCACAAACTAACTCGATTTTCAAAATTTTTATTTTTTGCTATGCAAGAAAATCATTTCGAACCGAAAATTTTCTAATACAATCATATAGTGACACATGGCAACCTCTTAGTATGACACGTGTCAGACATAAATTAAAAATATTTTAAAAAATAAAAATTAATTTTAAAAAGTATAAAGTTTAGGTACTAACTAGGTACTTTTGGACAAGTTTAAGGGCAAAATATATGTTAACCCTTAAAAAATTAACGTTGTTAACAAATTGGGGCAATGCATGTGACAAAATATAAGTTTAGGTACCAACTAGGTACAAAAAGAGTCTATGTACCAATTAGGTAATTTTGGACAAGTTTAGGGGGTAAAGTGCATGTTAACCCTAAAAATAAAATAAATGGAGGAGGCAAACGGGCGGGTTAGGGCCGGTTCAAATCGGGTCGTCTTTAGATTCAGATAAGCTCGAGCTTTGATATTCTCGAGCTCGGGCTTTTTTGAACTCAGATTTTTCTCGAGTTTGAAGTTTTTAAAGCTCAAGTTTTCTTAGATTCTATCGAGTTAGGTCGGACGGGCTTAAATAAATTAAAATAATTTTTATGGGTTATAAATTATATTTCAGATGTAATAATTAATTTTCCTTTCATATAAAGTAAAAATTTTATATAGATGTTTCATTTTAATGGATATTGTATATAACAATGAATAAGAATTTTATAAACATAATTATATTATTATATAATATGCACATGAATTTTTCTGTAATATTTTTTTGTTTATTTGTACGTAACATTTATGGTTGTATGATATGTATATAAATTTTATTTATTTGAATTATTATTTAAGATATTATAATGCATAAGTTTTGGGAAAAATTTTAAATGGATAAAAGTATTTTTATTATTTATTATATTACTAAATTGACCTCTCAATAATTTTTAATTTATTATTAAATTTTAAATATTGAAAAATATTTATTATATGTAAGCTTAAGGATAAAAAAATGTACTTAGTAAAAGAAAAGCAATTAAGCTTATAAGAAATAAAATGAGCTCAATTGAGCCCTCAATGAGAAAAAAAATTAACTAAGCCATTCTGATAATAAAAATTGCCATTAATTGATTTGATTGTTAACAGACACTTACATGATGATAAAATCAATGAGAATTTGATACATGACATGTCACTTGGACAAATATATTGAAGTGGCATGCCACATACCATAAATTAAGAAAATTAAAATCCTAAAAATTATGCAAAATATACCAAAAATCATGTCTACAATGAGGTTGTACAAATGAACGTTTAAGTTTATTTAAATTTGAGCACCTATTTGTCAATTTCATTCTAGATGTAGTTTAGGATATTATAAAAATTTTAAAAAAGTTGTAAAATATTATAAAATTATAAAATAATAAATATTAATAAAAAATACTAACAAACTAGAAAAAAAAATCATAAAATGTTAAAAATATAAACAAAATATTATAAGAAATTTTTGTGTTAATTTTTCATATGAATTATGGACACATACAAATTTAATTTTTCATTAACTAAAAAGTTTAATAAATTTGATAGATAAAATCTTTAAGTTTAATTTCATTTTTATATCATTAAATTAATATATTACATCATTACGTATTTTACATAATCATTAAATTTAATTTTTTAAATAATTACTAACTTTCAATATTTATTATACATATATAATAGTTGCATTAAAAATTATTTTACATTCATAATTAATTTTTTTAAAAATTTATTTTAATTTATAATTTAACATAAAGATATATTGTTATTTATAACTTTTTAATACAATTATATAATATTTAAAATATAATTTCATAAACTCGGACTTTTTCATATTTTAGATTGAATCTATCTCTGACTTAAACTCAAATTGATCTCGGGTTTGAGCCCGGTCTCAAGTTGAGTTAGATCAACTCGGGTTCAAATTTTCTCAAACTTGAGATTTCTTAAGTTTAAGTTTTTTTTTTAAACTCATTTTTTCAAATTCAAATTTTCTCAGATTTAAATTGTTATAAATTCGGATAAATACGGAAGAAATTTTGAGCTGGAGCCTATTTTTCCAGCTCTAAAGATAGAAACTAAAATAGCTCAAAAGATAATGCTTAAACTGGCCCAATGGACTAACATGGCTAAGTGTTGGGCCATTAGAGCTCTCACTAGAGCGAAAAGTCGGTAGAGTTTTGTTTGCATTTTTCCTGCAAAAAAAAAAAAAAAAAAAAAAAATTCCACTGGGTTTGGCGTGAGGAAGGAGATGGAAGGTAGCAGTGGGAAAGGCTACGCCTGGGCAATCTCAGCTGGTTTCAACGCTGCGCTCGCTGCCGTTGCCGCTAAACTCTTGTTACCTCCGGTAACTTTTCATTTACCCAATCTTCTTATACTCCAATCAACCATCTCGATTTCGCTTCTAACTCGTGTTCATGTGGTTTCGTTTTCACAGAGTTAATCTTACATTTATTTGTAAATTACCCATAAAATTTACATCGGTTTTATGGATTCTCAATTGACCCCATGATTTAATTGTAATTTTAAAATGATAATGGATCTTTACGTGAATGTTTCTTAATTTTTACAGGTAATTAGATACGGTCTGGTCGTATTTTTCAACGTTATAATGTGGGGATGTTATGTTAACAGCTTGAAAGCTCTTTCATCTCTTCAAGCAACAGTTACGAATTTTGCTACTAATTTCCTCACTTCTGGGCTTGCCGGCTTCTTCTTGTTCGAGGAACTATTGTCGTTTAAGGTAACTCCCAAATAAATGAATTGATATTTAAATATCTTAACAATTACTAACAAATGACAAGAACAAGGTGAAGAACCGATGAATCGTTGTTCAAGACTTTTAAAGGATAACTTTAATGTATATGTCGTTAAACTGTAGGAGGGACTGGTTAGTCTGCAACATAAACTCATCACCATTGGTGTCTAATTGGATTTACTTATGTCTGCCCCTAATCAAACTTTAATGCTTATGGTGTCTAATTGGATTGGAGATACTTGATATATATTGATAACATAACTTTTCTTTGGTAAATGAAATTGAAAACAAAATGGTAATATATATATTTGGTTAGAAAAATGGTTGGAAACCAAAGTTTTAAGCAATTAACTCAGTAACATGCAGATTCTGATTATGAGAGGTTTGACAGTGGTTTGCAGGTGCCATGTTCATTGTTGTTGGTGTACTTATCCTCAGCAAGTCAAGCGTAGAGAAGAGGGAAAAGAAGGATTAGAGTTGCCATTAATGGTTGCTGCATTTCAACTGTTATTACTTTTTGATTCTTTTGGCATGCCTTTCCAACAACTAAAGAGATGTTTTTAGTTTTAGCACTTAGCCGAATCAGTTGGATTCGTGATTTTCATCCTTCTCTTTTTGTGTGCGTGCATGTGTATTTGACTCGTTATATAATTAAGTCAGTTACGGGGGCAGATGAACACAGATTTGGTTGCTTTTATTTCCATTGCAGAATGTTGGTATGTAAGATGTTAACCATGGATCCCTAAGTCAGTCTTAAGTTCCTTGATGGGTTACCATATGGGATTATAGAAAACATGACTGTAAGGAATAATAGCAGGCAAGTTGATGCATTTCATTGATCTCCATTCCACAATGAGAAGATCAAAGGATTTGAGAATGGTTCTCAGGCATCTGCATCGGCTGAATTCTGAGTTGTATTGTCCGATGCGTTTGTTTCTGAATTCATAAGATTGGAATGTGTAAATGTAAATGTAAACGGATAGTGTTTTTTCTCTTCAATAATAGGGATTAAACTTAGGGAGCAGAGGGTTTACAATCCAAGTCAACTGAGGCCCATTTTATAACATTGTATGGCTTGTTCAATTGATGATTTTCTCAAATACTGTATTTTTAATACAAGCTGTGGGTATTTTTTAAGGCAATTTGTAACTGTATAGTAATGTTACATCAATAAAAATTAAAATCATTGTTGTTTGGGTCAGTTGAAAACTTGAGTAATTTGAAAGGGGTAAAATGTATATAAGATGTTAAATCAATTTCACACAATTTAATGTATGTATTTATTTCGATAGCAATATATTAACCGTAGCACATAAGTAAATATATATATTTTATAATTTACATTAAAAAGAATTCCAAGTTTTATTAAAACAAAAATGGATTAGCCTCAGGCGATGGATTGTGTGATTGAGTGCTTAGGTTTATAGCCCACCCGCGGAACGGGACGAGACTACAGTGGAAAATCAAGGTCTCAGGACACAAAAAGTAAGGAAAAATTCCTCTGTTTTTCCTTTCTTTCCACTCTTCCTTTCCACATATTTCTTCAACTTATCAAAATTCATGTCTTGATTTCCCATCTATTTCCTCTTTAATTCTTCCACTGGTGAGCTTCTTCTGTTCTACACCCACTTTTTGTTCTTTTCATGTTTTGATCATCGATTTGGCTGTAAACCCATCTTAATTATGCTTAGTTTTAGTTGTTTCCTGCTTTCGCTTACCTGGCTTTCATTAATTTTTGTGTTTAGTGCTTTGAGGGAGCAAGGGAAGAGTGCTTTCACACCCATTTCTAGGGTTTTGTGAATTTGGATTCTTTAAAACAGCTATGGGAGTGAAGTTAAAAACCCGAGAGTTGTTTGGGTTCTGGGTTTTTTTTTTTTTGGGTTTTAGCTTAGGACTGGAAAATACTTTTTTTTTTTAATATATATTTTTCTTTTTGACTGTTTTGGCTTGTGAAAGAATCAGGTCTTTCAGCTCTTGATATGGGATAATTACAAGTCTTTTAGTATGTTCTACATTGAGTCAAGTCTTGCCCGAAAGTTTAGCTTCATTGTCTTTCATTTTGAAAACAGTTTTGATGTAGTAAAGTAGTAGACTTAAAATATTATGTCAACATTCTTTTTAGTGTTAAAGCTGATGTTTTTAAGTGTCAAATATTTGTTACTTATTTCTTGCTCACAACTGAATCTATGGTTTGATTCTAAAACGGCAAATAAGTTAGGAGAAAGGATTGCATTGAATTTAAAATCAATTATTAAGGCCCAGGGTTCTTTATTTGGATTGATATTATAGAATAGCTTTACCTATAGATATAGGAGGGAGTTGTTTTTGCCTCCAATGATTCTACATTGGAACCAACCTTTTGAATGATTGGTATGCTTGATATACCTCTTGACTGAATTAGGAAATGGATCTCGTTGAACTGATAGAATCCCTGCTAATAAGTTAAGAATTGTTGGGTATTAAACTTTTGTTTCTTTGTTTTTGATGATGTAATTATGCATCAGTTGTAATTCAGGGAAGATCGGCTGCTAAAAGGATGTGGTTTTGCTCCTCATACGCCTTTCGATAGTAAGGTGGTAGCATTTTCCGTGGGATGGTATCTGCTGTTTTTCTGATAGCAATGGTGTAATCCTTTGCTATTAATAACATAATCTTATTACTTCCCTCGTCCAACTTTTCTGTTATACAGGATTGTCTGCCCCGAAGTGATGCGATGCTTGCTTGACTAATACAACCCTCACGCCGGAGTTCTGAGACTGTATTTGTCGACCTCAACAGTTTCCTGGAGTCTTCGATGGATGATGGTGGGCATCGTGAAAATGGAAGACTTAAAGCAGATCAGTATAGAACAGCTCAGGGCCAGGTATATTAAGGAGGTTTTTTTTGCAGATTATAGATACATAGAGTGATGTAAAACAACAACATAAATGAATTAACTCCCCTCTACGATTAATGTGTTCAATTTCAGCATTTTCTGAAAACTTCTGTCAATGATGATAATTATTGAGGATTATTGTTGCAGTGGCTGATGCATCAGCCATCAATGAAGCAGATAATGGCCATTATGGCTGAACGAGACGCAGCTATTCAAGAAAGGAATTTAGCACTTTCTGAGAAGAAGGCAGCTATTGCTGAGAGAGATATGGCATTCTTGCAGCGAGATGCAGCGATTGCTGAGCGAAATAATGCTATAGCGGAACGTGATAATGCCATAGCTAATCTGCAGTATCGAGAGAACTCCTTGGCATCTGGCAATATATCCTCTTGTCCTCCAGGGTTCCATATCTCACGTGGAGTGAAGCACATGCAACATCCACAGCAGAACGTTCACCATCTGCCCCACATTAGTGAAGTTCCTTTTAACTCAAGGGAAATGCATGCAAGTGATGTCCTACCAGTGACGCCAGGTACCTCTGAAGCTGCAAAGTCAAGACAGGGTAAACGAGCAAAAGAGGCCAAGGTAATTGCGTCTAACAAGAAGGCTACAAAGCCTCCAAAAAAGGTAAAACAAGAGAACGAGGACTCGGATAAGCTTATGTCTGGCAAGTCACATGAGTGGAAGGGTGGACAGGATGTGGGTGGTGCAGGTGATGATCTCAACAAACAGCTAGTGACAACGAAGTCTGATTGGAAAGGTAAGGATCTGGGGTTGAATCAAGTTGTATTTGATGACTCGACTATGGCACCGCCTGTTTGTTCCTGCACTGGAGTCCTAAGACAGTGCTATAAATGGGGAAACGGGGGATGGCAATCTTCATGTTGCACAACCTCCTTGTCAATGTATCCTTTGCCGGCAGTTCCCAACAAAAGACATGCCCGAATCGGAGGCAGAAAGATGAGTGGAAGCGCTTTCAACAAGCTGCTTACTCGGCTTGCAGCAGAAGGTTATGATTTGTCCAACCCTGTTGATCTTAAGCACCACTGGGCCAAGCATGGGACAAACCGCTACATCACCATCAAGTAGGTTGCTCAAGATACCAAATGCAAATGGGATGGTATGGAGAAGTAAAGAAGAGTCATCCATGGCTCATGTTTCTTTCGTTAGTCATTGTAGCAGTGTAGGAAAAATAAATGATCCGGAAATAACTGTAGTAAGGAATAGTAATAGGTGGGTAATGCCAACTTAATTTCGGGTTTCCCTGGAAACGCCCCCTCTGATATGTCTCGATCCTCCATTAGCAAACCTGGTATTTGAAGAGTGGAGAAAGCATCCATTACCATTGGCACATCCAAGCTTGGAAAAATGATGGGGTTGTCAACTTGGCGCTATGTTGGCTGTAGCTCTCTACTTAATTGTAAAAGTATTGTACCTCAAACGACTTGTTGTACTTGAATCAAGTTTCAGTTTATTAGCTTAATCCACCAAATTTGCTTCTCTAATAGGTAGGATGACAATTTGATAACCAGAGGTTTTAGGTAACGATATTAATAAAGAATTAAGTATCTGGGAAGTCCCTGTATTGTAAGGACTGTGTCAAATTAGTCCATTATTAAATGGATCAATTTAGTTTTTATACTACTAAAAAAAATTAAATAAGTTCAACTTCTAACAAATCTAACATTTAAGGCTAGTATAATGCTTTTGAAAGTATTTTTGAAAAGTGCTGGGGAAAATACTTTTGAGAAGTGCTTTTAAAAAATTTGGTTTAAAATTTGGGTATTTAGCATTGCTGTTAAGAAATGCTTTTGAGAAATAAAATGTCCATTTCAGGCATGTTATTATCAAGTAACAAATATGCATTTAAATAATATTTAAATTAATTAATATTATTATATTTTAGTAAAAATATAAAAGAAATTATTATAACTTGTTGTTAATATTTTTATATTTGAAATATAAATTTTAAATATTTTTAAGCAATAAATATTAATTATTTATAAAATTTAATTAGAATACATAAACTATATTTTAAATATTTAAATATAACCATTAAATATTTATAATTAGTATTTTAAAAAATATTTTTTTATTTTTAATTAATGATTTTAACACATTTGTAATTAAGCACCAAGAAAAAAAGGGAAAATAGAATGTTATTGGAGGGGTGAAAAAGTAATTAAGCACTAAAAGTGCTTTTGGGAGAAGAAAAGCTAAAAATTTTAGCTTCTTCTTTTCAGAAGTGCTTTTGAAAAATAATTCTGAAAAGCTAAAAATTTGAGCTAAAAACATCTTATTTAGCACAACTTTTCTTCCAAAAGTATTTTTGGAACTAGGAGTGCTTTTTAAAGCACTGCAAAACAGGCCCTTACTCTAAAAAAAAAAAATTTGAAAATTACTTTTTTCAATTGTAGTTCAATTCCAAACAAAATATTTCGTACACAAAATTATAAATTCTTTAAATATATTACCTTTGTTAAGCAATAAATGATATTTTTTATATAGTAAATGTTAATTCTATTCCAGTTTTACTTTATTAATTTTTTTAATAGTACAAAAATTAAATTAATTCATTTAATAATAGAGAGATTAATTTAATGCAATCCTTATAATGCAAGGACTTTCCAAGTACATTCAAGTTAAATAAAGTGTGATCTTCCACATCATGTAGAACACATCCTTTACGTTTACTTTTAAACTTAGGGTTTAGGGTTTACTTAACCTTAAACCTTCCCCAAATATTCAAGTATCAAATTGAGTCAAGGTTTTAAAATTGTGTTCAAGCTTAGTTTTACTCAATTATATATAATTAAAATATGATTTTGATTAAGGTGAGCAAAACTCAACTTTATTAAAAATTTAAATTTTTTAAAATCTCAAGTTAAACAAATTGAGTTATTAGAGTTATCTATTTTTTTGAATCAAATCTAATAAATAATTCATTTTTCCGAATTCGAATTGAGTTGAAATTTTCAACTCGAAGTACGAATTGGTACCAATGCAACATGGCTCCCTGTAAATAAAAAATTACAAAATAATTTAAAATAATGTAAACTTAAAATATTTATAAAAAATAAAATTATAAAAAAAAACTCCAAAATATTAGATTTGAAGCGTTAAATAAGTACATCACCAAATCAAGTTACTAAGTTATTTTTTTTCTTTTTTTTTTCTTTTGAAAAAAATTTCAAATATATTTACTCTTAATGTTTTATACTCTAACTTGTGGGAAAAGCCACAAGAAAGGCTTAAGGAATAATAAAGCTGGCTTAGGCCTTTCTTATGGCTCCTTTTATAGGAGGTCTCTTGAGTTTTTGTACTTGGTTTTTGGCTCCACTTTCTGGTGGTAGTTTTCTTAAGCTACTCGTGTTTAGTGGAACAGGCTAGCTTGAAGCAAGTCCATTACAATAGGGGCGAAGGCATGAAAGGGCTTTATGCATCATGATGGCTTCTCCACCTTGATGGTTGAACACCAAGGTACATTGGTGAGGGTTTTTGCTTTTGCTTCCTTTGAATAGACAATGACGACTTGGTTCATGTGGGGTATGCTCATCTCCGGAATTCGGTTTATTTTGATTGTATGCTCTATGTCAAAATTTGTCTACATGTATTTTACATATGATGTCTTGTACTTGTTGTACATGTGATCAAGGCTTGATCTTGATTTTCTTTTCTTTCCTATGTATAGTTTTATCACGTAAAAAAAAAAAAAATTTAAAATTTGGTTAAAGAATTCAATTTGAGTTGCTTAATTGTTTTTAATTTAACTCAAAAGAAGAGTGTTGAATTTGATTAATTCAAAAATTTTAGAGATGTAAAGGTAGTGAGATTGAATTTGAAAATGATTATAGAAAGTAAGAGGTGAGTTGGATTGAATTAGGTTGAAAGAGGTATACATATAATGGACACAATTACCTTACAACTTTACAAATCCATTTTACTCTCATTCGTTGATCTTCATTGAAAAAAAATACCTATTGAATCTATCTATAACCAGAGGCAGACAAATAGAAGACGTCGGACAATTCATGCAAAAGGCACCAAAATAAAGAAACGTTGTCGCATGAACCTTTTTAAAGTTGTCATGTGGTTCACGTTTTGTGATGAGGGACCATCTTTGTCACTCAATTTTTGCTTCTAAAGTTTGGGGGAATAAAGAAGGTTATCCCCCAACCTTAAAACATGTCATCAGTCTTAGATATGTATGAACCATTAAATGAAATTTAATGCTTCCCAAGGTGTTCACCAAGATCAAATATTGTTTCCAATCTTTAGAGACACATTTATGGAATTCCTCTGCATTTGTGGGCCTCAGCTGACAAGGTCCATGGGCCTAGCCCAAATTATTTGTCTGAAGGACCAATGTGTTTTCAATCAAAGACACCGGTTAGAAAAAACCAAAGAGTTACATAACAATAAGAGCTTTCGAAACTCCTTGGGTGGAGTATCCACAACCTTATTGCTTTCCCCACCAATCAAGGAGGAAGAAGCATTACAAATAATAAACTGAATGTCTTGTTCAATTACAAAGGTTTTCCAACTTTGTTCCTTAAAATTCTTTAGATTTTTACTCTGAATTATTATTATTAAATATATGCCAATAATTTATAATTGATTCTGTTTTATCCGAGAGCAAATGAAAATGGAAAAAAAATAATGGTGATTGCATTGCATGCTTCCTCTCCCATGTGAGAAGGGCTCCACCACCACGTTACCTTAAAAGAAAATGGTGGGCACTCACTATAAGCCCTTGTACCTGAAATGCCCTTGCCCGTTAATGGTTAAAAAAAGAAAAGAAAAGAAAAGGCATGTGTCCATTGATGGAATGATTTTTAGGTTAAATTATGTTATTTGTCTTTGTACTTTATGATAGTTGTGGATTTAATCCTTGTACTTTAATTTGATCAATTTTAGTCCTTGTACATTTTAAATTTTAAAAATTCAGTTCTCACCAAATGATAATTGTTACATTAAAATTTCCTATTTCTAAAATCTGCTATGGTAAACACATTATCATATGTGTAATGTTATTTCCATATATTACTCACTAAAAATTCAATTAATAAATTAACGACTATCATTTGGGTCAACATTGGAATTCCAAAATTCAAAAGGTATAAGGACTTAAAATAATCCAATTGGAGAATATGAACTAAATCTACAATTATACGCATAGTACAAAATTAATAATTAAAGTATCACTATTTAAGTCAAGATTAAAATTTCAAAAATAAAAAAATACACAGAATTCAACCTAAATTTTATCACCTTATATAGGTTATTGAACACACCTTTGACTCCGCTTTTGTTGTGCTTTGATTTTGAATCACTCCTCCAACACCCATCAAAAGGAAACAAAGGATGAAAATGTTGTTTTACTACTAAAATAATAGGGTAGTTAAAGGGGTTGGTGTAATTTATGTCTCCATTCATACAACCCAATGACAACGATTGTTGACCTTGATATTTTAATCAAATCCTTGCGGGGTAATATTCTTTAAAAATGCAATCACTCACCTTGAAATTACAACAAACTTAGATTGCATTAATATGAATTCATAGTTGATGAGCTAATCATTACCATACATCATTAAAACTCTTTTAACACTAAATTTATTTATCTTTTTTAATAATATTAAAAATACATTCAAATTGTATAAAAATATACATTATTATGCATCAAATATCAAAAATATATTTACGTTATATAAAATTACACATTATCATGCTTCAAATATTAGCCCCGTTTATTAAAATTAAAAATACAATTATCAAAACTTATTTAGAGTAAGGGTTCACCTAAATAATATGAGTTTGAACCTTGCCATTACAGTTAATGTGAGACTTACTATGCCCAATGATAAGTTGACATGTTGCAACAAAAATCCATAATGTCTGCACGTCACATCCTCTGAAAAATAAATTAAATTATCAAACGAAAATAATACTTTTATAAAAAATATATGAAAATCTATAATTCCAAAATTATATAAAATATTTTCTAATTTTAAATTATTTTTTATTTTAGCTAAAGTTTTTATATTTATAAAAATATCTTTTTCTATTTTTTGTTTCTTTCTTAATTTTTAAAATTTTTAGATGTTTTAAATTTTTGCATTTTCATTTCCTTCAAAGTTTCAAAAATATTATACACATTGTAGTTTTATGATTACTTTAATTTTGATTTTAATTCAGTTTTCCCAAAGTGTTAATAATAAAAAAATATGTTATTGAAAATTTTATATTTTTTTAAAAATAATTAATTTTAATTTTTTGAAAATTTTAAAATTATATTTATATATTTTTAATATTAATATATTTTTATAATTTTTAAAGTTTTTAAATTTTATATTTCTTATATATTCACTTTTCATTTATTTTTAATTTTCATTTTTCCTTTGAATTCTTATTTTTTAAGCGAATTATAAATTTTTATTGATTTTTAAATTTAACTTTTTTGTTCATATTCAAAATTTTTATATTTTTCTCTTTCTTCGCTCAGAGGGTGATATGTTAGATTAAATGGATTTTGTTGCCACGTGCTAGTGTATCATTAGGCAAATAATAACATGCCATTTTCTTTGAGTTTCTATTTGCCTCCACTTATATTTTGACGTGTAAAAGAGTTATAAGCAACTGAGCCATGATGATACAATGATGGAGATCTCATGGTGAATTAGTTTGTCTAATCGTTAAAAGGAAATGTCTTTGATTGATATATTGATCTTGAGCCTAGGATGATTGATAGTTGGGAAGAACTTGAGCATGAGTTTCTCAATTGATTCTTCTACACTTACCATATTAGCATGATCAAACTCACAAACTCACAATAGTGGACAAATGAGCCAGTCATTGATTACATACATCGTTGGAGGAATTTAAACCTCAATTACAGAGAGAAATTGTTAGATTTCTCCTTCATCAACATGTGCATACAAGATATGAATTGGAGCTTGCACTACATTCTCCAAGGCATCAAGTCAATGTCCTTTGAAGAATTAACTACTTGAGCTTAAGATATGGAGTTGAGTATGAAAGTTTCTAGAAATTAAGAAACTCATCAGCAAGAAACTCGCAAATGGGGAAAAATTTTTGTTGAAAATTGACATTGAGCGATCAATGGATGTGATTGTGAAACCCATTTCTATTTATGTCAAAGAAAAATAAGAGTCACAATGAATGAGAGGTAAGAAAGGAAGTATCCTTTCCTTGATATCATGTTCCAAACATGCTTGAAGAGCTTTTGAAATCTAAGTTGATTCGGTTGCCAAAATTAAAAAGACATGGAAAAGTTGATTGAGCAAATGAACCCAACTAATGCAAATATAACCACTTGATTAGCCATATTCTTGTGAAGTGCTTCATTTTGAAAGGCAATATAATGCAACTTTATGAAGAAAGGATTATCCATTATGTTTAGAAAAAAGTTTGGTTGCACAACGAAAAATTATTATTTTTTGCTAAAACTTAAGCAGGTGTGTTGTTTATAGCAATAAACTATTTACCAAATTCATACATGTGTTTGGGATAGGCAGTATAAGTTATTTCTCAACTTTTGGCCAATACGATCTTCTACGCTATTCTTGAATCTCGACTTGCTTAGAATGTGTGCTCTAATTCATGAACCAATGAACTCTGTGAAAACTTTCTATTGATTTTCAGTGGGAATATCAATAACTCTCAAAGGGTAAAAACCTAAAAGTGAACTCTTTCAAAATTAGAATCAATTTAAAAGAATAAATCTCAGTGAATTTTAATAGAGTGGCAACACTTAGTATGGTGTATTTTAACTTAGCCAATGGTTTCTATTCGTAGAAAAAATCACAAGAGTTTTAGTTGAACAAGAAGAAGATGAATAATACTATTTCAATAGAAAATATAATAATTCCCCACTACAAATAGGAAGGGGCGATGGCCACCCCAGTTCATGGAGTTCACCCTTGTTTTGGGAACTAGGGTTGTTGCCCATCATACTACAAGATGGACTATGATGACTAATTAATTTAATTTTCACTTTGAACTTCAATTATTTAATCACAATCAATTAAAAAATAATTCAAAAAGATAATTTAATCTCTAAGGCATTTCTTATTCATAGCGAGAAAAACACATTTGCAACAAATAGTGATACATGCGATCTATTCTCAAATTTTTTGTTTTCATTTATTCATCTCATCGATTCAAATGCAAACAATCAAGATTGTACTGAGCTAGCAGAGGGTTTGATTGGAAATATATAATTAGGGTTTAAATAATTTGTAATTAAGTTTTAACTCTTCATCTATTAATTGCAACATTATTTAGTCATGAAGTCATTCCACTAAAGTTTCATGACTAAGTTCTCCCTATTATATATCATTACAAAAGCTACTTATCAAGTGTTCGTCTAATAACCTTGTCATATGTGTGTTACCCTTATAGGATATCTTTAATCTCTTTCGGTTAAATTCGATCACCCAATATCTATTTTCTTTCATGATAACCGCTACATCTTCCTTCATGGAAAAGTCATTACTAACACATAATAATTAAATCATTTGTACTAGACAAATGACCCATGACTACATTACTTTTTTCATTTATCATGTAATGCTAATGAGAGGATATCATTTACCTTTTGCTTTGAGCTATAAATTTTATTATTGTAAGTGAAACCATGTCATGTAGAAGTTATATATCTAACATACCAACTTTCGGCTCTATTACCAATTAAACTCAAGCTTTCAATACATCAAAGCATATAAGTCACGTACACATATTTTGTCATTTACTTAAGATTGAAGTAAGTCACATTATGAATACCACAAGTGGATGAATCCATAAATGGATCTAGGATTCATTGTACTTAGGTCATGTCCACGTTATTATCAATCCAAATAATCACACTTATGTCTCTATCTTTTAAGAGTCATTAGCTCTGATACCCAAGACATAATAATCTTTTAATAAATTTTCTCAATTCCAATTAGCTTATGAACTATTGAGACTACCTACTAATTTTAAGTTATCTTCTCGCATTATGATCCAATCATATAATACAATTTACTATTAGTTAAATATTAGGTAATCGGTGAGCCAATATTTGTTTTCCATTTTGCTTTGCGTGCAAAAAAATGAGGATAAATACAAATTATATTAATGTGAATGATGAAATTTATTAAACCAATCTGTTCGAAAAATTACAATTACAAATGACCAAAAACTATACTAAGAACACTAGATCCTAATAGTCTCCCATTAACCCTAGTGAATACCCTCTATATATTTTTCAAAACACCTAGCCTATTACATCGAAAAAGTTAAATCTTTAGTTGCAATGGTAACTTTGAGTATTAAATTGAAAAGCTTGTTATTGAACGAGATCTAATGTAAATAAGAGCAATTTGTGAACTGGTTGATAAAAGATTGGATTTCAACCTTTAGTTCAGTTACTTTTGAACTAGAAATCTTTTTAGTGGGAGACATGATGATTAGAGATATCTAAAAATTATTATTGAATTGATTTTGGTGAAGGAAGTATAAAAGGATTATATAAAGGATAGATGTTATTCTCCGGTGCTATTCTTTCAATTTTTTGTTCTTTCTTTATATTTTTCTCTAGTTTGTTTTGGAAGAGAGAAGATTAAGGAGTGTTAAGCATGGAGGAAAGAGACTAAAGTTTGAGCATAAGAAATTGAAAATTTTTGTAGTTGGTAAGCTTTTTAACCTCTCTATATTAGTGGATTTAAGAAAAAGGAAGAAAGTTAAGGATTTTCATTAATTTATTGATTCTGTTATGTAATGGATAAAGTTGTAAATAATTATTAAATTGCCTCTACATGCAAACAAATTATGGTTCTTATGATTGTGAATTTTTTTTTGGGATTTCTAAAATGGTTGTTATGTTTAGTTGGCTAAGGAGGTTTGAGAAATAAGGGAAAAGCTAAGTAGATGGATTTGGTGTCAACTTTCAAGTGAATTCCAGAATTCAGGTCTTAAATGGTTGTTCTTATTGTATAGCATTATGTGCTGGGTATGTTTAACTTAGTGTTCTAAAAATGATGAGTTATTCTACGGCTGGTTGTTGATGTATAATAATGCATGTTGTGTGTTGATTTGCAAATGCATGATTGGTTGTAAGTTTAACCATGTTGTGTAAATGAAATGTTTGGCATAATATGTGTCGTATATTAACAGTAGTATTTGGTTGAGTGCTTGTGTATGAAATGTATCTATATGAATAATATGCGGAGTATGGAGGGATGTACTCTATGCCATGTGTTATTCAACTTTGCAAAGGTTTGAGCTGATGCTAAGGAGTATGAGTATTAATGGTATTTGGCTTTACGGAGGCTCAGTTGGTTTGAATGGAGAATACGTGCACATGGATATGAAAGCTCTTTAAAGATAGTGTGAGACTTTGTGGAGTCTATGGCTTTAAGCAGTATGAATGAAAGCAAGTCCATGGCCATAGCATAATCTAGGGAGGTTTTCCAGATTTGCCTATATGGGAAAATCTAGGGAGGTCTGCCAAATTTGCCTACATGGCATAACCCAGTGGAGGCTTACAAGGTAATTTGCATATGTGAATCTATTTTTATATGAGTAATTTCTTTTAGGAATTCATATTTTATGAGTCTGTATATGTAAGACATGATAGTCTGTTGGATTCACTTATATGATAATTATATATGGGGTTTTACCCTTGGAAAGATCACAAAATAGTTCATGGTTTTGAATCTATTTCTCTATGAGAAATCATTTTCTTTATTAATCCGTAATGGGTGAGTAGCTTATTCAAGCATGCACTGTCTAATACTCTATGCGAAATGTGTATGTATTCGCAATATGGCTAATTGTCTATGAACTTGTCCCTAGATGGGAGTCTTCTTTATGATTTTGTCTATATTTTTCACAATTATATATCCGCATACTTGAGTTTGAAACATCGGCCATAAGGATCATCCTAGAAACTTGAGTTCATTAGGACAAGTTACTAATAGCAGTCTGCAACAGAAACCAATCGCCAAGACCCACCTCGCTTGGCTATCTATATCTATTAGTGCAAGTTACGTGCCATAGGAATTATCTATAGTCTTCTTCCAAAAGTCCACAAGTAAGAATCCGCAAGGAGTATCTCTTTGGGAAGTAACTGCGCAGGAGTCCGCAAAGATAATTATTGAAGACAGAATCTGTGGGTATAATCCGCGAAAATGTCAAATGTCTATAAATTTGTATTTCTAATTATATTTCTATGAAATATCATAAGTGGAAGCCGTATATGTGTAAGATTGTGTATAGTCCAAATGTAAAATCTCATGTTTTCAAGTCATTTGTATTAGATCCAATGCAGTCGAGCAAGCTAAATTGTTCTCCAATATGTGTAAGTAGATAAGTGATGGTGTCATTAATGATAACGTACTAAATAAAAGTTGAGACAATTTATGTTATGTCAATTCTACACCAATAAGATTGGTGAACTGTCCTAGTACAGACAAAGTGAAACATGAACTCTAATCCATGAAGTACAAGCCTACTAGCGTTGTGCTAATTCAAGGTATGGACAATTTACTAAGTTCATTCGAACTTACCTGTGTTTTATTATGAATGGCAGGTAAATAGGGCAATTCAAGGATTTGAGGAGGGACCAAGCCAGAATTTTTCATGCTTAAGCGGACTTACTTTTTAGTTGTAATATGCATACAATAGGGCGATCTAGAGGCGGAGCCTCTGTAACAGCCCAATTTCGACTCTAGTCAAAATAGTGGTTTCGGGACCACATATCCAAGTCAGAAAAATATTTAAATATTATTTTTTGTTCTTATTATATGTGAATTATCATGTGTGAAAGTTTCGTATGAAAATTTGATCATTTGTGTGTTTAATTTACAAAAAGGACTAAATCGCAGAAAATGCAAAAGTGTCCTTCTATTTGTTAAAGTGCCTATTTGATGTGTCTCTTTAAATGTGAGGTCCTTATGTTGAAATTAGACCTTTGAATTTACAAGTGGACAATTATTGCTATCCATTATGTGTTTATTTAGTTATTAAATCAATGATAAAATGGTAATTGATGTGATACTATACATTAAAATAAAACAAAACAAAAATGTAGTCATTTTTATCCATCTTCTTGCCAAAATTAAAGAAAAGAATTAGGGTTCTTATACATTGAAGCATTCGACATTATCTAAGCTCAATTAAGGTATGTTTTAGCTTCCGTTTTTGATGATTTTTATGTTTTTGAGATTGTTGATTAGTGTTTTAACTAGCCCATGCTTCAATTTGAGAAATTGATGAAGATTTTGAAATGTTCCATTTATGAAATTAGAAGCTTTGTGATGATTGTTGATAGAAAATGAAAGATATGTGATAAATAAATATATTTTGTCTTTGGATTTTTGGTGAATTTGAGTAATTAGGGATAAATTATGAAAATAATAAATATAGGGACTAAAATTTAAAATAAATGAAATATATGGACTTATATGAGCAATAGGTATCTTCGGCCAAACATGGATTGAATTAGATTTTGTGTATTTTGTGATTTTGAGAATTAAGGACTAAATTGTTAAAATATGAAAATGTGGGGCTAATTTGTAAAATGCCCTAAATATGTGTTTTTGGATTGATTTGAATAAAAATGAAATTGAATGAGTTACTTTTTAATACATATAGATTAAGAAAAGAGGAATCTAGATTTAGATCGAGGGAAATCGAAAGTCGACGAGTAATCGACTCATTTCGTCATTTCATATTCAAGGTAAGTTCATAAGTAGTAATTTCACTATAAAAGTTGTTAAATGCATTGTTATTGTATATACTTTGAGGATTGAAACCTTGGAGAAGGTTGAAGTAGTGAAATTGATGTTACAAATGTGGATAGTGATGGAAACGAAATGTGAAAAAGCTCGGTTGAACCATAAGACTAGTTTTAGAATGCTAAAGACATGTCATTAGGTTATGAGTTGGCTACGGGCCATGATATCGGCACTATGGGCGCGAGAAATGCCTTGATTTGGCTACGGGCCATGGTATAGGTACTCCGGGATAAGTTACCTTGATTTGGCTACGGGCCATAGTATCGGTACTTATCGATCGAATTTTTCATGTATCTAATTCCTACTTTGAATGGTTCAATGAGTGAGCAAAGGTTGTGAATGAATAAAAGAGGTTAGCACGAATTGAATAGGTACGTACGATATTTATACAAGATTTATCGAGATGAATTAATGATGTAACACCCTGAATTTGGGCCTAGAAGTATTGGGCCTTGGGCCTGGGTACGGGTGTGAGATAGTTCGAAATAAAATTATTGATGTGTTGAATTCTGTTATGGAAGGTTATTATTAATGGGTTAATATGGTATTTTAGTGAACTGCGAAGGATTCATAGTGTGGGGAAAAGTCTTGGGCTAATTTCTGGGATTCCGGGATTTTTGTGATATTTGGTGTAATGTTGAAATTTTGATATATGGATGTGTAATTCGTGTTTGGAGTGTGTTATTGGGCCTATGGAAGGCTCAAGTGTTGGTTAAAAACCCGGAGAATTCTTGGATTTTTGGACTTAAGGAATAGAGGACTTGGAAAAGAAGAGTTGTAAGGAATTATGTGTGTAATAAGACACAAAAAAAGAATGTAGTGTAGTGGCAAAGTAGCGCCACATAGGGGACAAGGAAGCAAAGGGTCTAAGGTTCAAGTCTTGGCTCTTGCAATTTATTTTGGTTTTTCTTTTAAATAAATCTGGAAGTAAGTAGGTGAGCTTTAAAATTAAATGTGTTGGAGACTTATGACACAAATGAGCTTATGTCCGAGTGGTGATGGCTTGACAGGGTTACTGAGAGGACTTTGGTTCGAATCCCGTTGCATGCAAAGGTTGATTATTTTGCTAACGCTTTAATTTTGGGAGGATTGATAGAGAATCCCACATCGGAAAGCTAACATGAGAGCAGGTGAGGAGCTAGCTTTAAATAGAGCAACTAGGAGGAGAGTAGGCACAGCCTTCTTGGCTGATCCCTTTCACTTTATGGCGTGCCCATTTGGGTTGGGCATCGGCTAAGAGTGTTTGGAGCGCGGATTAACTTCAATCTCCTATCAGGTGTGTATTTCTCACTGCTCTAGCGGTAGGACGGCTACTTTGGGCTGCGATGGGCCGAAGAGGCCATGTGGGCCCAATGGGCCTGCGGGCCCAATTGGATAAGTTGTCTGACTGTATAGTAAATATTGGGCTAGATTAGGTGAATATCATATCTGTGGCTAGATTTAGGCTAAAAGGGCCACACGAGCGTACGGGCCCATTTGGGTCGACAATGGGCCCTAGGCCCATTCGCATTGTTATCTCTGTTTAGAAATGCTTTAGTTTACAAAGTTACTAAAATACCCTTGGTTTACAAAATTGCTGAAATACCTTGGTTTACAAAATTACCGAATTACCCTCGATTTGTAAAATTACAAGAAATATCCCGATTTATAAAATTATCGAATTACCCTTGATTTGTACAATGACAGAAGTACGCTCGATTTGTAAAATGACGAACATACCCTAATTTGTAAAAATTACTATTTTACCCCTAATTTGTAAAATTACCATTTTACCCTTAATTTGTAAAAAATTACTATTTTACCCCTAATTTGTAAAATTACCATTTTACCCCTAATTTGTAAAATTACCATTTTACCCCTAATTTGTAAAAAATTACTATTTTACCCCTAATTTGTAAAATTACCATTTTACCCCTAATTTGTAAAATTACTATTTTACCCCTAATTTGTAAAATTACCATTTTACCCTTAATTTGTAAAATTACCATTTTACCCCTAATTTGTAAAATTACCATTTTACCCATGATTTGTAAAATTACCGTTTTACCCCTAATTTGTAAAATTACTATTTTACCCCTGATTTGTAAAAATTACTATTTTACCCTCGATTTGTGAATTTACTAAAATATCCCTTTAGGGTAGAATTACCGAGACACCCCTATGGGGTAAAATTACCGTTTTGCCCCTAGGGTGTTAAATGACTGTTTTGCCCCTCGTGGGTAAATGACTAACTTGTGTGATGATTGGGCTAGTTTGACCGTGGATATAAGTTGGTGATATGAATGACTTGACTGTGATCTATTCTTATTTTTGGGATTTGGAAAAGTTGGAATCCCTATGTGTTTAGGGAGGCTGTCGAAATAGTGCCTAAGGCTTTAAGGGGCTGTTACCAATTATTTTACTCTGTGCTTGTAAGGGTTAAAGGCTGCTGACTAAGGGCTTGGATCAGTGGATCGTTCGGATCCAGATTTGGATATCAACTTCAGCAAAGGTAAGGATTTAGGGCCTTGTTCATGGATGCCCGAATATGGTAAGAGTATGTTAAATTTAGTTATCATTGATTCGTGGTCTAATATTTTAGTAATCGAATGTAGGATTGACTTGGATCGGATATAGTCATCGTTCGTTGCAAGCAGGTGTGTAATGAACCTCATAGTAGCTTAGATTAATATTTGCTGAAAAGCCAAAATGCCTAAACTTTGGTATTTCGAACTTGTGGTTTTGTGAATGGTTTGGGACGTGATACATACGATAAGATCGGTGATTGGATCGATAGAACATGTAAGGGTATGATTTTGTGCACGATGGTAAGTTAGGCCTCGATGGGCTGAAATTGGGCCCAATGGGCTTACGGGCCCATATGGGTAAAAATGGGCAATAGACATTTCTTAATAGACTATAGGCTTAAAACTGGTTAAATTAGTAGTTAATTGTAGGATTTGGACCAAGTGGGCTTAGACGACTGAACTAGCTACATAGGGCCCATTAAGGGTTTTTGACCCATAACTCGGTTGTACTAAAATAGGCTAAAATTGCTGTTTAAACATTTGGAATTGATGAATAAGCATGGAAAACCCTAATAATGGATAAAATTACGTAATTACCCTTAAAACATGAAAATGTCTATTTTGCCCCTAGGTGAAAAATGTCTATTATACCCCTAGGGTTTCATTCTGAATATGATGATTGTGAGATTGTTATTTTACATGCTATGACATGATATGCACATGATATGCACATGATATGCTATGACATGTATACGATATGCCATGTTTTACTCATTAAATGAATGGGTTGGGTTATTATATGATGGAGGAAGTGATAAAGGGCTTTACCCCAATTTACCAAAAAGGGCTTTTGCCCCAGTTATTAAAAGAGGCTTGGCCTCCAGTTATATGATAAAGCAGCTATGCTGCCAGTGGAGAGTTTGGTTGGGTGGGTTGAGTTATTCCCCACATGGAGAGCTTGGTTGGTACGGGTGGAGAGTAGCGGATGGTGGGTTGAGTAGTCTCCCCAACTGGGCTTTGCATACATACATTGACATTACATGTGATATTGAAATGGGCTTTGCACACATACACTAATATTATATGTGATGTTAAAATGGGCCATTGGGCCATACCGTTTACAGAGAAGGCTTCGGCCCAGTGAATTGATTTATGAAAAAGGCTAAGGCCCAGTAACCGATATTTGAAAAGGGCTTCGGCCCAGTTATATGTTAAGACTAATTTGGGGGCTTAGGCCTAGTATGCTGATATTGATTTGGGCTCTGTAAGTGGCTTGTTGCACACTGAGTTTTCCAAACTCACCCTTTTCCCTTCCATCCTTGCAGGTGAGCCTTAGTCGATGGACTTGGAGCTGGGAGGGATTCAGAGTGGCCACACGGACTGGACTATTGGATTTCTAATTGAGTTACCTATTTGAATTTAGATTTAATTATTTATTTTTGGTTTTGGGTTGTAAAAGGCCTCTTTAATTATTTCTATTTCGGGTTATTAATTCTTTACTTAATTAACTTGTTTTTAGCTAAATTATGATGTCGTTTAAATTGAGTTGAAAATAAATGATTTTAAGACGTGATTTTTATAAAAGTACTTGTTTTCAAAATAACATGATAACCAAGCAAAGCTTCCGCAAATTTTTAAATGTTCTTGTAAATGTTTTTCATAAATATATATCTTCAATATGTTTAAACTTAATTTGAAAATAGACAAGTCACAAGGTTAAAATATGGCAATGGATGTGTGCATGTCTAGGAGTGGATCTAGGAAGAGCTTGGTACTTAAGCAGTCTAAATGACTCACCTCCTCTTCTCTTGAATCTTACCTGGTGCATAGTATCCATTCACTTTAAGCCATAACAAAGAGGATCTGATTTTCTGATAACATGTTTTCCGCAACTACAGAAGTTTACGAGTTTTCAAAATTTCCTATAAGATTTTACAAAGTTGTTAACAAAGTTTTAATTATTACAATAACTCATGTTTTGGAAAGATAAACACGAACTAAGGTTTATACAAATTTTTCGATAAAAGTTTCTAAACATTACGAAGGGTTTTCAATGAAAACATAGTTTTTGAAAAACACTTCAATGTGACACACCAAACTTGGCCATAACGTCTAGGCCAGGTTTGGGGTGTTACAAATGATGTGCATTTAGAAAGGTTCATTAAGTTGTATAAACCATGTTATGAGACATGGGTAAAGGTTTGTGGTATTATATACTTGGTTTGAAATCATGTAAATGGATGATTTACAATTGAATTTGTATATTGAATTACTTACTTGTGAACTTACTAAGCTATAAAGCTTACTTGGTGTGTTCGTTTCTATTTTATAGATAGTCAAAGCTACTGAGGGCTCGGGAATCGTCGAGGATCATCACCGCACTATCGAATCTTGTTTTGGTACCCTTTTGAAAATGTGAATAATGAATTATGGCATGTATAGGCTAGAAGTAGTTGAATATGTTTTGTATTGTATATAAGTTAAGCCATGTGATATGGTTAACTAATGGATGTGTTTATGTTTGATTTTGGTATATGGCAAATGGTGCAATTTTGGTATGTTTAAAGTGTGTATAAAGCCTATTGAGAAATGGTCATTTTGGCACATGTTTGAATGTGAATTTGGCAAGTTTTATCATGAGTTTGACTATGGTAATTGATGAGTTATGGATCATGTGTTTTGGTATGAAATTGGCTCGTGTTTTAATATGATTAGTATGATTGTTAAGCATGATCTTGGATAAGGATTATATGGCATGAAATATGTGTAATTTGGTTGTGAATTGGCTAAGAATGTATGATATGAAACTTGTTGATTTTGGCTTGTAGGGATGACCCAAAAAGGGTGGCTAAGTTGGCCTTTTGAATGGCCTATTTTTGTCCACACGGGCAGAGACACGGAAGTGTGTCTCGGCCGTGTGTCCCCTAGGGTACCCTTTCGATTTAAGTCAGTATACCCTACAGTTTTGACACGGCCTAGGCACATAGGTGTGTCTAGTGGCCGTGGGTGGCACACGGGCGTGTGGTTGGTCGTGTGACCCAAGTCAGTATACCCCCAGTTTTCACATAGCCTGGCACACGGGAGTGTCCTTGGCCGTGTGTTCCAAGTCAGTAGGTATGTGGAACGATGAAAATGTGGAACTGTACACAATCGCAACAAGTAATAAAGTGACAAGTAAATGTCGAGTTATCATACCCACAGAGATTGTTAAAAAGAATTATTTATGAAATTAATTGTAAAACACTTTGGTGGAGAAAAATATTTGGTTTTGGAAAAGATGATGAGAACTAAAAGTTAAAAACTAACTAAAATAATAAAAGAAAGAATTCTAATGCACGATTTCAAATATGATTTAATCAAGATGACATAATTGTGTTGGATTAATTACATTTCTTTAACTTAGAATTATTAAACTTATATTTATACTGTTATGAATAAATTCACAGTAACTCGGTAAATTGCTAACTTATGAACATATTTACCTACCCAAAATCCATTCATCTCTTGTACATATTTCTATGCCAAATCAATCGATTAAACAGATTGAAAAGGTAAACATGTTATTGCACTTACATACTTATTAAATTAAATAATCTCTCACATATTTCTATGTCAATTCAGACGATTAATTTAACCTAATAAGCACATAAAAGACTATGTGAGGTAACAAGATGCCCTTATCTTGAAACAATTTAATCACAATAATCTTGCAAGTTATGCAAGGCATATGTATCGCCAAATACAATGCTAATTTAATCTTCAGCTACCTTAGAAGGATTAAACATGCACTGATTGAATATTGTGTCCATTAATTACAATTTCAATCCATTTAAATAATTAATTCTTTAGTTATCTAACAATTATAATGCAAGAATAACTTAGGCATGATTTTACTTAATCAAGCATTTTATCGAGGCCTATAACAACATAAACACAATTTCAATAATTTAAGAGGACGAAATGTAATCAACCCAACATGAATTAAATTCAAACTAAGTTGATTAAATTGACCATTCCAACAACATAAATCTTCGTAGATATATTCATCATAAAAAAAACAAAAATTAAAGAGATAGGGAACAACAAGTAAATTCGGTGTTTCTTCATGGCTTGACTAGGTTGCTCCGTACTTCTTCCTTTGTTGTCTCCACCGATCAAGGCTTCTACAAACATTCAATTTTTACTCCAAATGGCTGAAGAAAGACCTCTTTTCCAAGAGAAGAAATCGGCACAAGAACTAGGGGAAATGGGTGGAAAATGGAGAGGAAAAGTGAGAGAGGGTAGGAGAGTTGTGAGAGAACAAGAGAGTGTTGAGGGATGATGTGAATGATCAGAAAAGGGGGACCTTTTATAGCTAAGGAAGGCTACTAAAAATAGCAAATTCCAGTAGCCAAATAGACCTTCCTTGGCTGACCACACATATGGCAAGCTTGGTGGCTTTCAACTTTGCTAAAAATAGCCTAGGGCAAATCCAAAAAGCCATAATTAAAGGAGGGGTTTGAATGCAAATTGGCAGTCTTTCAAGGGTCTTTTTGCAAGATCATTTAATCAGCTAAAATGCTGATTTGGGTCAGCATATGGACGGTTCTGGGCTGCCCAATTAATGGTTGGTTTGGTTCACTTAATTCGATTATACCGGTGCGGTTCAATTAGACCCTTTTTCCATAATTAATTAGAAATAATTTATTTAACCCAAATTAAATTTGGACCGTCTTGGGCTGAAAATTAATTCACCTCGATACTTCAAATTGCTTCTTTGTTTTGTGCTCTAGCGGTGTCTGCCGAGTCAATTTTCATCCTTTATGCGAATTTGTCAAAAATAATCAAAATTTACTAAAAATAATTATAAAATTGACTAAATTTTAATATGTTCATATTTTTAATACAATTTAATTATTTTAATAAAATTAATTATTATTCTACTAGAATTTTACCGCAACTGCATGATTTTAAGTAAAAACGAGTATGAAAAAGTATATAAATTTTTGTGTTTCCAGTATGCCTTGTTTTGCCACGACCTAGACACACGGGCGTGTCTAAAGTCGGGTGAGGCAAACGGCCTATCCACACGGGCCTGTGACCTTTGTAGCTTTGAAAAATGTTTAAGTTTCAAAAAATTTTCTAAGTGTTCAGTTTAGTCCCGACCTTCTTCTAATGCATGTTTAAGGTCTCGTAGACCTTTATAAGGGACTCATTGTTGATGTATGATTATGATATGATGATAATGATTGTGAAATGTTCGTGAATGTTATGAATTGTCCGGTAATGCTCCTAGCCCTAGTTCGACAACGGATACGAGATAGGGGTGTTACACCCTCAGGGTCAGACTTGAATTGTAATTAAGTATGGTCACAAAATATTATTTCTAAGACTAAGTAAATATGTCAATATAGTAAGGCTACCTTTGTAAAAATTTTATTAGCCTAAATTAAAGATATATAAATGTATAAAATTCATTGGCGACATCAATTAGCTAACCGTGTTAGATAATATTTGTATTATGTGAATATGATATGCAAAATGTATTAATATATGTGTTAGTTAAATTCGGGCTTGGAGCGTAACACCTTGTAGGTTGGATCTAGCGATCGGGTTGGGTATGGGGTGTTACATAGCCACCACAGTCTTGGTAAATGAAATCACAAGGTAGTATCAAATGCAAATTTGACTACATCTACTATTTCATTTTCCATCTTCTCTTCATATAATATGATGTTTTCAATCAATGTGTTTTATTTGTTTATGATTCATGGTTTCCTTAGTATTAACTATTATTGCACTACTATCGTAATACATTGTGATATCATTCTTTATACCAAGAATGAATTTAAGAGTCATAACGAACTTCCTAAGTCAAACTGCTTCTTTTGTTGCCTCAAAAGCAGCCACATATTCGATCTCCATAGTAGAGTTAGCAGTACAACTGTGCTTCACACTTTTTCATCCTATGGTTTCACCACCTAGGACAAAAACATAGCTCGATATCAATTTTCTCAAATACTGATACATTAAAAAATCAGAATTAGTATATCTAATAGGAGTTAAGTCCCATATAAAATATACTAGCATATAATCCTTCTTTCTCCATAAATACTTGAGTATATATTTAATTGCTTGCTAGTATCTTAGACCAAGATTCGTCTAATATCTACTCACCAATCCTACTGCACAATATATATTTGGATGTGTGCATAAAATCGCATACATAAGACTTCCTACTATTAAAGCATAATGAACCTGTCTCATTTACTCTCTTTATTTTTTTTTTGTCTTGGGATAGTCCTCTAAAGAAAAATGAAAACCCAATACAGAAAGTTATGTACCCTTCTTCGAATCAGTCATAGTACAACATTTTAATATCTTGTCTATGCATAAAAATATCACTTTTTTTTCAATCCGTAAGGATCCGAATTCCTAGAACATAGTTAACTTCACCCAAATCCTTCATGCTAAACTGTTGAGTTAACCATAGTTTAGCTGATGAAAACCTACTTGTATCATTCTCAATGAGTAGTATGTCATTGACATAAAGAACTAGAAATACCACATTTCCATCCTCAATTCATCTATAAACACAAGGTTTCAGCATTTTGCTTAAATCTAAAAGTTTTGATCGCTTAATCAAATCTTTAATTCCATGAGTGGGATGTCTACTTAAGTTCATATATTGACCTTAGCAAACTACAAACTTTATGCTCATTCTCATTAGCTATATATCTACTGGGTTGACCATGTAGATGTTTTCTTCAGGATAGTCATTTAGAAATGCTGTCTTGATATCCATTTAATATATCTTGTAATCAAGAGCCATCGTAATAGATAATAGAATGTGAACCAACTTGAGCATCACTACTAGAGAGAAGGTTTCCTCGTAATGGATACATTCTTTTTGTGTGTAGCCTTTTTCTACAAGTTTGGCCTTATAGGTCTTGAACTTCACTTCCAATTTCCTTCTTCTTATTGATCCTCTTACACCTTATGGATTTTATTGTTAGAAAAATCTGGTTAAGAAAACAGACTTCAATTGTAATAAAAGTTTTAAAATGTTGAAAACTAAGCTAGTTTGAGATATTTATACCAATACTTTTTCACAAATAAACCTATGATTTGTGCAAGATGGATTTGACTCATTCCAGCTTTGAACTGAATAGCCTTGTCCACTATCCTCATAACTTGAATTGGGTTAAGTGTGGGCTCGAGTAGCACGAACAAAACACATAACAAGAAACGGTTTCATTACTTTCAGTAGGAAAGTAATTTTTTCAATAGAAACCTGTAGAAATTGTAATTTTTAGAAAATATAATTTATTTTTAGAAAGTAAATTTCTACTACGTTTTAGCATAATAACAATATATGAAACTTGTGTGTTAAAACTTATGTAAATAGCTTTACCAGTGTCATCTATTTATAGGGAAAGATATGAGAATCTTGGTTGAATATGATTTACAAAATAAATATTTAATAAAAAAAGACTCCTATAATCTAACTAGGAAAGTGATAGGCGAGACACCCTAGTAAATATTACTAGGGTTGCCGCCCCACTCATATCATATGAGGGGATTGAGCCTCTCATGTATTGGGTCTAATTATATGTAACAACTTGATTTTCAGTGGTGCCAGAAAAGGCGGTTTTGGAACCCACATTTATAGAATTAGTATAAAAGTATATTAAAGTTTGATCTTTCAATTTTTCTATTAATTGCTTAATTAGGGGCAAGGACTAAATTGTAAAAATTTTATTGCTATAGGTTTTTAATTGGACAAAGACTTAGGGGCTTAATTTGCAATTAACTTAAGGTCAAAAATGATAAATAAACCATCTTGGAGAGATTATAGTTGGCGGTAAGTGAGAAATCCTTAAGTATGATTAATGTTAATATTATAATTAAATTAATTAAGTATAAAACATGTATAAAAATATTAAATTAAGTGGAAAGAAAGAGAAGCTTCATCTTCTCCATCTTTCCATACTTGATTTCTAAAAATAAAATAAAAGAGAAAAACTTTCTAAGGGTTTCAACATTTGTTCATTCAATTGGTAAGAAATTTCAAGTCATTTTCTTGTAATTTATATGTCTTTAAAGTCACGAAAGCTTGATTTAGCTAAGCTATGTGCCAATTTACAAAGCTGTTAAAGTTTTTGAAAGTTGACATTGTTTATTTGTTCAAGAAATTGATGTTAAATTGATAGATTTTAAGCTTAGATATGAAATAGGACTAGATTGTAATGTTTAAATTGTTTGTTTTGTACACAAGGACTAAAGTAAATAAATTGTGAAATTTATGTGAAATTTCAATAATAATAGATAGTAGAGGGTTTGAAATGAATGTAATTGAGGTTTATTTTTAAACTGAAGCTTAAAATTTAAAGTTATGGCTATTTTGGTTTAAGGGACTAAATTGAATAAAATATAAAACTTTAGAGGTATCAAAAATAAGATTTCATAATTTTATTCATGTTAATATATCATGTATAAATGTTTGATATTGATAGATTGAATGAAATAATTGAATAGATCAAGAAATAGATCAAACCGGAGATAATTGAGGAAAAACAAAAATTATAGATTAGTCCCTGAAGTTTCAGTTTGTGTGGTATTTTGACCAGGTAAGTTCATATGGAACTTACTACTCAATTTTTATTCTACGTGTGATTGATATTTGAATTTATACTTGTGTATATTTGTATTTTAGACTAAGTAGAATTAACGAATTTGGCACGTATAGCTCAAAATGGACTGAATTGTAAACTCATGTAAATATTGGTTATATGGAAATAGTACATCATGTAAATGTGATTGTTGACTGATTTTATATGTAGAAAACGAGAATGAATTTAATAAAAGGATTTGATATTGACATTTACACAAAAGTAATTCCCGAATGAACTGAGTAAAATGTTAAGAATTTATGATGTTCAATTGTTTGGAAATGAAATTTAAATCATGAAAAGAAAATGGAATAATACTAATGTATCTATTTTAAATGTTGGTTGTACTTACAATTCGAGAACGTAACTACTATATTCGATTTGTGGTGATGTTGCATGTAGAGATATGTATTAATGTGCCAAGGAAAGTTAATTTGGTAGCCAAATATAATAATTGTTTATGCGTTAATGATCCAAGTAAGCTTTAGTTTCTATATGAACTTACTAAGCATTCTATATGCTGACCTCGTTTGTTTTCCTTTTTCCTTATAGATTGTCACTTTGAAGATCATCGTCTCGAAGCTCACACTATCCTCAAATCGGTAGCTATTTAGTCATTTTGAGTCAAGAATTGTGACATGTATATAGGTGAAATGGTGTGTATCTTAATATGTGTGTAACACCCCAAACCCGGCCTAGACGTTATGGCCGAATTTGGCGGTGTCACATTGGAGTGTGAAACATAAAATTGGTTGTCATTGGAAACCTCTTTGTGTGCATTAAAAGGTGATTTAAAACCTTGCGTTACTATTGAAAGTTACTTTCTTTAAAACATTATTAAAATTTTAAAATCTCATTTATAGCGGAATCTTTACTTTTAAAACAGTTGCGTATTTGCGTTTGTTTTGTAAAAAAAAATGGTTATTCCTTTTTAAAATCCGAGTTCTAATGCTAGTAGTTGTAAAGCAGAGTAATAAAACCAAAATAAAAATAAAATCCAAAATTAACAGTTAAAACTTTAAAGTGGCCTTATTACATAAAAATACCCAAATCGAAATTAATAGTAAATAAGAATCAAATATAGATTAGAGGCAATTGTGTGGCCACCTCCGAGTCCCTCACGGCACCAATCCATCTATGGCTAGGGATTACCTGTACAGATAAAGAGAAGGGTGAGTTTATTAAAACTTAGTGGGTAATACCTTATCAAACAGTCAATCATACAATATGCAGTAACAGTCCGGGCCTGAGCCCATTACAGTAACAGTAGCAGTGCAATAATGCAATCAGAAATCCCATCCAATCCAGCCAGACACACTATTCCGTCCCGCCAATCACACCATGTGGGGATAAGATAGACCCACCCAGCCAAACACAGTAAGAATAGCACTAGTTGCGGCACTAAATAGTATTGCAGCAAAGCTACCAGTAATATGAATGACTTAAAGCCATCAGTAGGTCCACAGTCGTCTTGGGCGACCCGTGCGACCTTATCAGTACATTACACTTCCTCCAAATACAATAACCCATCCCCATGCAATATGTCATGACATAATATCATACGTGAATGCAGAATGTCATGCTCAATTACAGTCATACATATCATAGAGGAAATCAGTCATTTTACCTAATAAGAGTATATTAGTCATTTTACCTTATAGGGGTATATCGATCATTTTACCTTATAGGGTATAACAGTCATTTTACCTAATAAGGGTATATCGGTCATTTTACCTTATAGGGGTATATCAGTCATTTTATGTTATAGGGGTATAACAGTCATTTTACTTAATAAGAGTATATCGGTCATTTTACCTTATAGGGGTATATCTGTCATTTTACCTTATAGGGGTATAATAGTCATTTTACCTAATAAAGGTATACTTATCAACCAATCAGAAGGCCCACAGTCGTCTTGGGCAACTCCTGTAACCTTAATAGTCAAAACAGTGTAAATGGGCCCAAGGCCCATTATGCGGCCCATGTGGGCTCACATGCCCGTGTGCCCATTAAGCCCAGAATTGACCTTGGCAGTGTGCACAATATAGCCAGGTTCAACATTTTCCACGCATCGGTGTGATTAAACCGTATGGGTCCCACAAGCCCATTGGGCCCACAAGGCACTATTCGGCCCAACAAGGCCCAAAACGGCCTAAGCCCATGAAATTGCTCATGGTGGCCTTAGTAGCCGAACGCTTACATTTTATGCGATCAGATTACTACATGAGCGAGCGCACACTCGTATAGCGTCAAATCCTATTTTTCAGCTTTTTGCCGATTTACAGTTAAGACAGTGTGATTACAAACCTGTTTACGAAATCGAGTGAATCGCCACGAGTACTCCAACCTACATCTAATCATAAGTTCCGATTAATCGAATCCTAAACAACTTATCAAAAATCACCTTTACTGAAAAATACTTGCCCAAAAGATTACCTCTCCCTTAATTAGTTTAGTTGTTTGTGGCTTGCTCACTTGGTCTAGTGATTGGTGCAGCCACCCTGCCGCACCTTGGCGGAAAATCCCGAATAGCTAACACTTTACGCTGCTTAAATTTGGGGGTAGGGGCTACGTGTCCATTCTCTGCTAGTATCCTTCCTGATTTTCCCTCAGAATGGTTACTACTCGCCACCATTAATATCTCACTATGCAACATGTTATCGAAAACCCCCAAAAGTACGCCTTGTAACCGAGGCACGAGATGGTACAATCACCCCTGATGGTGTCGGCAGAGAAAAGAAGACGTTAAAAGGGAAAACATTACAACATAAGGAGAGAAAGAAAGGAAAAACAACTATGAAGCCAAACAGAGATTAGAAGCTCACCTTTCCTGATTCGAGGGAGAGAGAGAGAGAGAGTATATTCGGCCAAGGTTAGAAAAGTAGAAGAGAGACAAGAGGAGAAACCGTGAGTTGAACAAGAGAAACAATATTCGATTAGAGGAAGAACAGTCAGGCCACACGAAGGGTGCAAACCACACTATTCAGCCAAACTTGGGAAAAATAGTGGAAAGTCGAGAGAAGAAAAGTGATTCAACCAAAGAGGAAACACTAGAGTGAGAGCAGAAAGAAGAATCAGTAATTAGGGGGGTTGAAGACAGCAAAACTGAAAGCAAGCAAGCCCCTAACCAAAACCGGCACAATGAAAAAAACGTGTCAAAGAATGCTAATAACAAATTGATATGGAGAAAAACCAAAAATCCCGAAAAAACAGTAAAAACTGAAATTGGAGTAAGGGAAATCGACAATTGCACATAACTCTCCTCCAAGCTGAGTTCATGAGTGCCTTCAATTCCCCATTCGGCACCAACTCCACTTCTCTTGAAACTCCTCTTTTTCCTTCCTCAATCTCTCCTAATATCCCTCCACAAATCTCTTCACAAATCCCTCCACAAATCTTTGAACCATTCAATTCAAACTCCATGCAACCATTCCTTCTCAACCACTCAATTCAAATTACATTCAAACATCTCAATTTTGGTCAAACTGGGACACTCCCATAGCAAAAAGTAAAATAAAACCTCCTTTGTGCATAGCATGACTCGAATTCAAGCCCCTTAGAAGCAGTAACATGCCACTTACCCCCTTTACCAGCAGGCTCTTTGTGTCATGTTTTTCCCTTACTTACTTAAAAGCCTACTGCCTGGAGACAGTGCTTATTCCTTTAAAAAACAAAACTTTTTGCACTTGCTCAGGCTTGAACCCAAGACTTCTCAGACTCTTCCCAAGACACTTAACCACTGAAATAGATACAGATTTGTGTCACCTTCTTGGACAACTAAATATTTATGTGCAGCCTCCTAACTGTTCCCATGCTCAAGACCTAATACTTCTCGGCCCAAATTCGGGGCATTAAAATGTAAATGTACTTACTTGTGGCAAGTTTGTTTTAATCATGTTGAATTGGTATTTTGCTATTGCCTATGGTGTTGAAAAGATAGGTGCTTCTATGCAAAAGATGTGGTATTTTATAGTTTTATGAATGTCATATGGAATGGTATGATATGGTTAAGTTGAGGTATGCATTGAATTGCTTTGTTTGAATGGTATGCTTGGGATTTGAAATAGTGAATGGTTAAATGGTTTTATGTTTAAGACCTATAAATCATTAAGTGGTAAAATGAACTTATATGTTTGAAGTCATGGTGAAATAACATGATTCATTATGGCATAATATAAGTAAGTTTAACATTTTAATGGATTGGTTGGTTAGTTTGAATGACATATGGTTGAATGAAATAAATTGGATGATTTGTAATAGATTGAACTTATATTGAGTTTGTTTTGTGCTGAAATGGATAAATGACTTGTTTTGTATGAAATGCTATGAATTTGAATGTTATTTAATTGTATCTTTTGAATGATTAAATTGGGAAGTATGAAATAGGTACCAAAGGACTTATTCTTACCAAAAACAGGACCCACATCTCGACGAGCAACTTACCTTGTCGCAACATCAGTTGATAGTGAGTCACGTCGCGATGTTGAGTGACTTGAGGTCATGACATGGAGGAGGTGACATCACGAAGTTGACACCAAACTTTTAAAACTTTACAATTTGATCATATTTTGTGCTCGGGTTAATAAAAGAGCTTTTGTAAACTTGATTAAGACTGAGATTTAATTATTTAACATAATTTGATTGTAATTGACTCTTAATTACTTATGTGAATGATTATTATTGAATATTGCCTATGATTGCTCCGACAACGAATGTGGCTTCCTATGGTTCAGACCCGATGATCAGGTCGGACGAGGGGTGTTACATTATATGTACTTCCTAGACTTTTAACCCAAAAACATATAATTTAATCCAACTAATACTTGTTTTTTATTTCCAAAAATAAAAATTATTTATTTTATTAATTAAATTAAATTAACTAAATTAAATTCTAATTAAATAATTTTCTCAATCCAATTCTAATTCTATTAAAGTCAAGTAACTTGACCGTAAAAGAATCTATGAGAAGATGTATTTAATTGACTTATTCAATTGGATTCATAATGACTAATTAATTTAATTCTATTTTCAAACTTAATTAAATAATTAGAAAATATTAAATTAGTTATCAAGTCATTTCTATACTCAGTGAGAAAACACAATCATTTGTGAATGCAATCTATTTCTCTAACTTCATCATTTCCATCCATTTTTGTTCATTTGTGTAACGCCCCAAAATTTATGAATTTTTTTCTGTAGTTATTTGATACAAAATATCTATCTGCTTCCATGGTTAAGTGTTCTGGGTGTGTGTGAGAGGTCCCAAATTCAAGCCACAACTTGGGTAAATTTTTGTATTTTTATGAATAAAGCCTTACTCTTGTTCAATAGGCTTAAGTTTAATTAATTGTAAAAGTGTGTCAGAATGGGCCTGCTGGTTTGGTAGATAAGTGGAGTGTTAGAGTAGGGGAGGTCTTGGATTCAAGTTTGAATGGAGGCATTATTTTTGCTGCTAATGTCGTGGGAGTATTTGAGTTGGTTTGGGATACTGAGTAGTTACAATAGATATGGTTTAGTAGGAGTAAATCAAGGGAATGGGGAGTTACCCAAATATTCTGCTTCCTCTTTGCTGAAATTCTTTACAAAAATCCCCCTCTCCACCTTCCTTTTCCTTTTCATTCCGCCAAATCTCCCTTGCCGTCGTTCTTCTTTTCTGCATTTTTCTTTTCTTTTCTTTTCTTTTCTTCATACTATTAATTTTCTCCCCTTTTCCATCGTCTTTTTGTTTCTCTATGTTTGGTGCGAATTAGATAAGTGTAGGGGTGCGTTATGTTTCATTTTAATGAGTATTAGATTATTAAGAGATTGTTTTCTATTTAGGAGACAATCAAAATTCTGTAGACTGCTAATCGGCGTTCTAATCAATGAGGAATCGCCGTTGTTCATTAAAGGTAAGGTGGTCATTAACTTTCGGGATTTTCCTGGTCTTAGTAACTCAGTTTAAGTGACTGACTTTGGACTTGGGATTGTCAATTTTAGGTACCAGGGTGCTCAAGAGTGTTTGCACTTTAAAATTGTATCAGGTGTGTACCTGATTGCACAGGAAACGAGATTTGGCGAAAGCTGAAAAGCATTGTCGACGCCACCTGGGCGTGTGGGTTGCCCGTGTGGTAGGCCATGTGATAGTACACGGCCTTATGGTTGACGAGCCAGGCTGTGTGCAGGTGACACGGGCGGGGACATGGCCATGTGATGGCTGGCAAGGCCGTGTACGAGACATGGGCTCAACCAATTGGGCTGTGTGGGCCTACACAGGCGTGTGAAATTTGGATCAAGCTGTGTGATCCACACAGCCAAGGCCAATTTGGGCTGTGTAGACCACACGGGCGTGTGGGCCCACACGGGTAGGCCACATGGACGTGTGAGCTCATTTTTTTGAAATGAACTGTAAGGTTGCACGGGTCGCCTAAGTCGACTATGACCTATCGTAGGGTCGGTAAGGATATCTTAGACCCTTATTTTTGTGAACTGATTATGTGATGTTTGATACAAGCATGTTACACTTAGGATGTATATCTGTACTGTTCTGAATATAAATGTATGTCTGTTAATATGCATTATAGCATTCCATACTTGTATGATGCATTGCTTTGAGGTGGGTTTGATGAAGTTGAAGGAAGTATCTGAAAGGCTTCTAAAGCCTATTATCTGGCAGCTAAGCTGCATATTTCTGTTATGTGCCGCATTACGGTACCATGTGGTGTGTAGGGTTAGATGGGTCGATTTTATCCCCTATTTGGTGTGCAGGGATGAGTGGGTCGATTTTATCCCCACATGGTGTGTTGGGTGGGATGGAGATGGTGTGCAGGGTTGGTGGGCATGATTCTGTTATTCTGATTTGATATGAATGTTGTATTTGAGATGGGCTAAGGCCCACACCGATTCTGTAAAGGGCTCGGCCCGAATTATGGATAAATTATGACTGTATTCTGTTATCTAACTGTATGCATGCTGTTTGTGGGGGATTACACATTGAGTTTGTGAAAACTCAACATTTTATTTCTTTTATTTGTTCAGGTAATCCCGAGTAGTAGACGGATCGGTGTTGCGGAGGGCTCTACAGTGACCACCATTACGTAACTGTTTGACACGGTTTATAAGTTTTTATTCTACCTTATTTAGTTTTGGGAACTTTTATGTAATTTTTTGGATTTTGGACTTTCTAGTTTTAAATTGGTTGTTTTAAAATTGCTGACTTGGATTATAACTGCGACACAACAAAGTATGATTTTCCTAAAATAAACTAAGATTTTCGTAAGTAAAAATGGTACCGATTATGTGGTTTTATAGCTTCTGTGTAAAAGAAATGTTTTCAAGCAAATCAATTAACACACGTTTTTCAATTAAGTAAAAGATTATAATTTGAACGATTTTTATGATACGAAGCAGTTTTCCAAAAAGACTCTCATGTGACATCGCTAGATTCGGCCATAACGTCCAGGCCGGGTTTGGGGTGTTACAATTTGGCTCTACATGCAATTCATTTATGGTTTCAACGGGATAGCGAAGTGACTAATTGGATATCTATAATTAAAGCTTAAATGATTTAAATTAAGTTTCAACTTTTTGCCTATTAATTATGAACTCATTTAGTCATGAAGTCATTCCACTATAGTTTTGTGGTTGAGCTCTTTCTAATTACATGTCATTACAAAAGCTACTTAAACAATGCTTATCTAATAACATTGTCATAAGTGTGTTACTCTCATAGGATTTCCATAATCTCCTTGAGATAAATTTGTTCTCCCAATATTATCCTATTTTATCCCATGGTAACCATTACATCTTCCTTCATGAAACTAAATTACTATCAAATAGTAATTGAGCCATTTATCCCAATGACAAATGACCTATGACCATGTTTATTTTTCATCTATCATGTAATGCTAATGATAGGATATAATTTACCCATGTCTTGGGCTATGAATTCTACTATTGTGAATGACACTACATTACTGCAGAAGTCTATATCCTCCGCACCAACTTTCAGTTCCTTATCTATTTGAACTAAGGTTTTTACTTACATCAAAGTATACGAGTCATGCATATATAGTCCATCATCCACTCAAGATATTTTTTTGCCACACTATGAATGTTAAAAGTGAATAAATCCATAAACCGATCTAGGATCTACTCCACTTGGGTCCTTCTCTATGTACTATCAATCCAGTTAGTCACATCTATGTCTCTGTCTTCTGAGAGTCGTTTACTCCGATGCTTAAGACAAAACATCTCCCTGATTGGACTTGATAAGTAGGATATCAGTCTTTTAATCAATTTGTTCATTTTTTTATTAGACTATGGACATGTTTAGATTCATCTACTAATACAAGTTGCCTTTTTGTATTATGATCCGACCATGTAATACTACTTAGTATCAATTAAATGCTAGATAACTAATGAGCTGATATTTGCTTCCATTTTGCTTTGCATGAAAAAATTTTTAAGACAAAATACAAAAGGTATTAATGTAATTAATGAATAATTTTATTGAACCAATTTGTTCAAAAAATATAAGTATACTTAGACGAAAGTACTACAGTAAGGGCACTAGATCCCAATAATCTCCCACCTGCCCTAGTGAAGTAGATGAGTCATATTTCACAATATCGTACCTTCCATATGTCTCACAATACTTCTAGCCACCAGAGTCTCAGTAAAATAAATCCATAGGGTTGTCCTCAGATGAGATTTTGACTACATCCATTATTTTGTCAAATACTATAGTTTTCCTTACGATACTTTCTATCAATGTGTTTTGTCCTCATGTGTTTTCTTTTGTGTTTAACTGGTTTCACACGGTTACAGTGTCATATATGTTGGATCTAGTTCCTTAAATGTAGTATATTCATTTTTACAATTGTATTTTTTGAATAGATTAGTTTAATAAAATTATTCATGAATTACATTAATACTTTTTATATATTGTCCTCAATGGTTTTTGTACATAAAGCAAAATGGAAGCAAATATTAGCTTATTGGCTATCTAATGTTTAACTAATACTAAGCGGTATTACATGGTCAGATCATAATGCAAAAAAGACAAATTATATTAGCAGGCGAACCTAAACAAGACCTTAGTCTAATTGAAAATGAGCAAATTAATTGAAAGACTAATATATCATCTATCAAGTCCAATTGGTGAGATGCTTTCTCTTGAGCATCAGAGTAGGTGATTGACCACTTCCAAACGTGTGAACGTTTCGATTAAAAATCATGCAAATAATATATATAGTTAAGTGTGGTATCTGCAAGCGAACAGGTCAAATTGTAATATAATCAGTTCAGAATGAAACACTTAGTAAGTATTCCGAGGATCGTACCCAGAGGATTGCAGATTGAAGAATTTTATTATTAAATTAATTACAAAAAATAATTAATAATCTAATTAAGTCTCAAGCTAGTAGTGTTGATTCAAAATTAAAATATTAATTAAACTAATTAAATTAATTAATCTAAACCAACCTAATAGATTTCCCTATTCCTATTGTCAACGATAAGAGCTCTTAGCCCATGATCGATTAAAATCTCTAATTACCTAATTAGGCCATTAATTAACCTTAATTGAGTCTTTATCATCCTTAGCTAAGAATACCCGTTAAGTCTCATCTTCACTAAGGATTACCACCTAAGATACTTGTTCAATCTAAGCATACATATACTCTATTGGTCTCACCGTTCGGCACAAGTTATACTTGATAGGACACCCTCTCAGTCTCACCTATCTAGATATTCTATTAGGGGCATCACTCCTTAATATACTAAGAATTTTGAATAAACACTCAATTTTAGATAAATAATAACTCAATCAATTAATCAATTTCATAACCGAAGCATACCAGATATGAATAAAACACAAGGATTTATCCCAATATTCATACAAACGTTAATTGCTCAGTTTAAAAAAATATAAGCAAATGAATAAAAGGAAGATAATAAAGAGAGTGCTCATGAATAAATAAATGGAAGTGCGATTCCAGAGCAATCCCCACTCACAATCGTCTTCACATTGGACAGGAAGAATTCTGACTATGGAAACCTAAAACTAAAAAATTAAAGAAAATTGAAGAAGTAAAATTGTTTTGTTTGGTTGACTCCCCCTTCTAATGATGTCATAAGGTTGTTTATATAGGTAAAAACTAGGTAAAAATCCAAAAACAAAAATTCCCTTTCTATTATAATGTAAATTACGGTTTTATGTTGGAAAAAGACCCTTAATTGCCCTAAAAATCACATCCTTCATGTGCAAGAACTTTTAGGCCGTTTAGCAACCTATGTCACGACACACATACCATGTGTTGCACCACAGACACTCTATTTCGTCCCAAAATTTCATTTTTGTCTTCGAAGTTCTGTGTTGCAAACTGCATGCTTGTGTTGCGACATGATAGTTGTTTTTTGAATTTTTTGGCCTAAAATGGCACCTTGCACACTCAAGTAGCCTATTAGTCATTCTCGAGGCCCGCATTGGTCTAACATGTCACCGAAACAGTAGAAAAACGCGTTGGTCTAACATGTCGCCGAAACACTAGAAAAAATGTGTAAAAACGCTTATTTTGCGAATAATTAAATCTAAGTTACTAAAATTAAAAATGCATTAAAATAACATAAAATAGCTTTAAAAAAACTCCTTAAGTGCCGGAAAGTACTTAATTTGGCACTATAAATTGTGACAGGTTAAATACTCCCTACACTTAACTCGTTGCTTGTCTTCAAGCAAATAAGATAAAAACAAGATAAGAATAAACTACAACTTGTGGCAAATCAAATTCTTAATAATTCTATCTCTTACTATAGAGCCAATCGGTTCTAATCTAACTAAATTGGAATTGCAATCCAATTAATCACAATTCAGCTAGTAGAATTTTCGACATTCCCATTAGAGTTCATCGATTTACTAACCAGTTCAATTAAATCCTATCTTTCCTTAAATTTTGGATCAATAAGAATCTGGGTGCTACACTTCCCAATTTTAAGATCTCATTCAGTTTGTTGCTGGCGGTATTATACTTGTTAAGCATAAGTCTTGTAGTAGCAAGTTCCTTCTTTACCTTTACTAGGTTGTCAAGCTCCTCTACAAGAAGAGATTCCTTAGTCTCTACTTGTTTAACCAAGATAGCATTCTCATCCTTCAACTACTTATTTTCTTGTCGTAATTGAGAATTGATTTCTTACACTTGTCCCTATTTTCCCAACATCTCTCTATATTTCTTTAAAAAACTTCATCTGAGCCTAGATATGAATCTTTATCATAATAACCATCACCAAAAATATTTGAAATGAAAGCAACAAAATTGTGTTGATCCTACTTTAAATCAAATCCACTAAGTGAGTCCTAATAACTCTAAGATACGCCTGAGTAATTTCTTATTCTTTTTCTTCTTATTCTTCTTCTTCATAGTGTTCGAACACTCAAATTGGATATGACCATACCTTTGACACTCATAGAACTGGACTCATTCTTCTCATATTTCTCATATTCCTTTTTTATTTCCACTCACTTGGATCCATTATTGTGAACATTTGTGCTGGCTTTGAACTTCTTCATTCTTTTTTAACTTTTTCTTAAATGCTTTGGTGAAGTTTTGTATGAGTGAGGTAATATGTTCCTGAAGTTTCTCAATTGCAACATTTTGGGAAGTTCATCTTGAAAGTTTTCAAAGAACCAATAAGTTCATTGTTTTACAAACTTTTAAAATCTTTAGCCTCCTCAATAGCAATTACCTTATTAAAAAATCTTTGAGGTAGAGACGTCAACACCTTTCTACCAAGCTTGATTTTTGAATATTCCTCTCCTAATGCAAATGTCTAATTTGAAAGATCACATAACTTTGCATAGTACTCTCTAATAGTCTCTAATTCCTACATTTTAAGACTCTCAAATATGGATGCTTACATTTACATCTTTGATTGTTTAACAATAGAGGTACCTTCATGAGTAGTCTCCAGTATACCCCAAGTATCTTTTGTAACTGTACATTTAGCAGTTCTCTTAAACTTCTATATATCCACTGATTGCCTCTGGACGTACTAACATCCAGAGTGTGAATACTGCTACAAGATATGTGGAATTGAGACAGTGTTTGCAAGTATACAGGTCAAGTTGTAATATAGTCTATTTACAACGAAACACTAGGTTAGTATGTCAAGGATCGTACCCTAAGGATTATAGTTTAGGGAAAACTGCTATTAAGCCAATTGCCAGAAGTAATTACTAATCTACTTGAGTCATGAATTATTAGTGTTAATATCGAAGCAAGATGATAATAAGATTAATAAACTAAATAAATTGAAATAAACCTAAATATGCTCTTCAGTTTATATATCAGCTTTTCTTATTCCTTGTTTCGACTATACGAGTTCTTTTAGCCTAGATCCAATTGTTTTACCTAATAAATTATTAATATAGGGCTCTATTCAACCAACTCTCCATCAACCTAGTTACGCCTCTAGGTGTCCAACTAACCTAATAAGCCGACAAGAACTACTTATCTCTCATCCTTACAGTCTAGATTGGTTTGGGGTTAAAGTATTCACGGATAGGCCATACTAATTTTTGGTTAATTCCCACTTAAATGAATTCTTAGGGTCATCAAACCTAGGGTTTAAGTTCTTTCTCACCCAAACAACTGATGCACTAAAAAACTCTATCCTTCAATCAATTAATAAGATTAGAATAGTTTAAACATGTGAGATATGTATAAAACATAAATTGATTCTAATCTTTACACAAACATTCAATTAAACAATGTTAAAGAAAGAGATATAAAGAATAGAATAAAGGAAAAGAGATGTTCATGGACTTATCGATGAAAGCGTGGCTCCAGAACAATCTCCCCTAGCAAAATTCTCACTTCGGAATAGGATCTTCCTATGACAAAAACATAAAATAAACCAAGTAAAAACTAAGAATTAAATAAAAACCTAATAATGATTTCTACCTCCCTAAAATTGTGTCTTTAAACTGATTACAATGGCTTTTATATAGGCTAAACTCAGAATATTAAAGTGCTTAAATTATCTTTAAAGTCCTCAGAGTTTGACGAGGACAACTACTCCTAATTTCCCTCTAAAACACAATTATCTTATGTAGGAACTTTTTGGGCTGCGCAGGGGTGGTGTTTCAACATAGGCCTGCAATGTTGCTACATTCAATCTAGTGTCATGACATAGCAAGCAGTTGCACTCTAGGACTTGTTTTTTCTTTTGTCTTTGATGTTGCGATATTGATGTCATGACATAGGTAGTAGTTTTGACCCAAATATGCATCTTTATCTCCTGATTTGTCCTATAAGACCATGTAACCTTATTTAGATATCTAAGATGTAATAAAAACTACTAAAAAGCATAAATCATTACTTCAAGTATGAAAACATAGATATATACTAAGATAATTTGATTTACTATTAAACAAGCTACAATTATATGTAAAAAGGGATGTAAATGATAGTATAATTCGTGGTAGATCATCCAGTCCACACAATATTGCATATAAAGCCTTGGAGTTTGCATTTGCAAGCCTTTTGTCAATGGTAGTCCATTGTGCTTCTAGCTTGACAATTCTACCATTCTCAATTTCCATTCTGCGTGACTCCTATCTGATCAATGCAACTCTCCATACCTTCTCATAAATGGGCTTAATGTATGCTTTCAAGTGGGCTTTCCAGTAAGCATAGTTGCCAACTTCTAGCATTGGGGGTCTTGAAATAGAATAACCTTCCATAGCTTGAATATAGCAACACTATGGATCTCCAATACATACTTTAAGTGGGAGAATTTGATACCAATTGTTAATAATTAAGTCATTATTAAGAATAGAAGTTGCACAACCAAATTGGTGTTTAAGGTAGCTGGCACTCCTTCAAGCACCAAAGGACAAACAACAAATAAACAAAACACAAGAAGGTTATTTACATAGTTCAATTTTCCTATGTCTGTATAGCCTATCTTAGTAAGAAATGTACACTATCTTCAATATTTATACAAAATGAACCTATACAATCACTCTCCGTGATAATTTCCCTCACCCTTGAACTTTGCAGACTCGATACTCTCACCACTAATTTCACCTAATGTGAATTCACAAAGTAAAGTCATAACAAAAAGGTTTTACTATTGATATGCACTCATAAAATAAGGTTCCTTACTTAAAACATATTAAGTTCTCAATTCTCTCCATACTTAAACCTATACAAGTCTCTCAATTATAGATTTTATCTTTAACACCCCTAACCCGTATCTATAGCCAGACTAGGGTTACGAGGCATTACCGATCAAAACTTAATATTTAACAAAAATAAATTATTTATAAACAAATAACATGTATACATAATCACATTGTCCCTTAAGAAGGTCTACGACACCTTAAAACATGCTTAGAAGTGGTTCGAAACTAAACCGATCACATAAAAAAATCTCTGCAACTCAGAAAAATTTTCTAACTTTTAAACGTCACACGCCCGTGCGGACAGGTCGTGTGCCTCACACAACCACCAGACATACCTGTGTCTCAGACCATGTAAAAACAGGGCATACATACTGACTTTCACCACACGGCCGAGGACATGCTCGTGTGCCAAGCCGTATGAAATTTGGAGGGGTTATTGACTTGGGTCACATGGTCAGCCACATGCCCATGTGCCAGCCCGTGTGCCATACACAGCCAATAGAAACTCCCGTGTTCCTATACCGTGTAAATCACTGACTTGTTTTAACTAAACTGTAGGGGTCACACGGTCGAGTCACACGCCCTTGTGCTCAGGCCGTGTGACACAAAAATAGGCTTGGTTTAAGCCATATTTCTCACCCTTCTCATGCATACCTATAATACAACATTTCATGTCATTCCATATATCAATGGGAAGCCAAAACATCACCAAAATATGCACACTTCATACTATGGTAACATCAACCATTTCTAAACTCAAATGCCAATTCAAAGCATACCAAATTCATATGCCAAACTCATCAATTTCACTTAACTTATATATGCATTTTCTCACCATTTTATCAACCAATTCATGCCTCATAAACATACCAATTCATCATCCCCATTTCACACCAAAACATACCATTTCACATACCAATAATATTCCTTGTAATCACAAATTTACTACACCACATTAGTCATATTAAAAGTGCCATAATACAAGACAAATATATATATATGTACATCATATACCATATCATCTTATACCAAAACCTATATCACATAACCAAAATCATCTTAACAACTATATCATTTATAAGCCAACTCACATGGCTAAGTTTATAACTCAAAACATAGCAAAATGACACTAGCCTATTCATGTCATATGCGATATATACAAAGCTTTCAAAGTACCAACTAAGTGGTCGATAGTGTGACGACATTTCCCGACGATCCCTGAGTCTAAGCTAGCTTCGATTCACTATAAAACAAAGTAAGAACACACAAAGTAAGCTTCAAAACCATAGTAAGCCATATACAGATAAATTTAACACACAAAGCAACTATAACCCAAATCAACTATGGATAGCATAGCTAGTCACATGTACAAGTACCAAATTTCTCATCTCATTCACTTGTTCATGTTCAATATGCATCACTTACCTTTTCTTTTCAATATTCATATAATTTCATACGTACCTGGATTGATTAACTCATTTACACATTTATTCTCTTCTCGACTTTGCCCGTTGAACCGTTCAGAATTGTTAAGGATACCAGGATAGCACATAAATCTCGTACAATGTCATATCCCAAATATGGTCTTACATGTTATCACGTATCGATGCCACTGTCCCAGACAGGGTCTTACACAAAACCATATAATGATGCCAATGTCCCAGACATGGTCTTACACATAATCTCATATTGATGCCAATGTCCCAGACATAGTCTTACATGAAATCAGACCTTGGTAATCCTAATGTCATGACATCAGTATCCTATACTCTTCCTAGGGTTCGTATGAAACTTTCAAACGTCATAACTCTGTCAATTCTTACTCGTAAACAACCATTTATCATCCAATTCAATTCAATAACATATAAACATGTATATATCAAATAAAAGACATTTATTTGCATATGAACTTACCTCAAAAATAGGATGACCGGATCGGAGCGACTACTCAATAACTTTCAATTTCTCCCGATCTAAATCCGATTTTTTTCGTTCTTGATCTATATAAATTCAAATTTAAATAATTTAATTATCATTTCACTCAATTTCATTCAAAGCACAAAAATGAGGCATTTTTCCACATTACCCCTATAATTTCATATTTATTCAATTTAGTCCCTATTTCACAAATACACAAAATTCATGCAATTAATTACCTTTCCAAGCTAGCCAAATTTTCCTAGTGTACATATCAGCCCATATTTGTAATTTATTCACACATTTAACCACACATTTTCACAAATGAATCCCTATTTAACATTTTTTGTCAAAAATCACTTTACAAAACTTGTGTAACTATAAAAAAAATTCATTTTTTATGACAGCCGTAATTTGGTTTCGGGACCACAAAACTGAGTCATAAAAATAATTAAATGCTATATTCTATATCTTTTATTTGTAAAAATGCAAGTGTGAAATTTTAATGCTTTAATTTTGTCATTTGAATGTGAATTTGCTTAAAAAGGGCTTGTGAGGAACATTGAAAATGTGTTAGGCTAATTTTAAAATGGCCAAATTATTCATTGGTTTAAAATAGGGGATTTGCATGTCAAATTCCCCATTTCAAACTTAGTGGCCCGCCATGACTTTGGATGATGAGAAATATATGTGTTTTATATTAGTGAAATCATAATTTAATAGTTTTATATTAATAAGTCATTAAATAATAAAACAAAAAGGGAAAAACAACTAGGTGTTCATCTTTTGGTTCTATATTACCAAAAATTAAAGGAAGAAAATAGAGAAGAAAGCTTGGCATTCGGTCATCATTTGTTTGGCTAAATTAAGGTAAAATTCATGTTAGTTCTTTTAGATTTTTGTAAACATTTAATTGATAGTTAAGTACTTAACTTAGCCCATGTTAGAAATTAAAGTTTCGTGGTGTTTTGAGCATTCGGCCATGTTAGGGATTGAAAGAATTGGTTGTTGTTTTCATTTTTTTTTATGAATGAAGATGGATAAGTGAGGTTTGAACTAGTTAATGAGCATATTGTGGTTGAGTTGTTATAAGAAAATCGGCTAAAATATTTAGGTGAGGGTGTGGTGCTGAATGTGGTCTTGAGGTTTTGATAATTGCTTGGAATTTGTCAAGTTGATTATGTATGTTAGTAGAAATTGAGCTTAAGGTTATAATTATAAATTGTGAAAAATATTTTTGTTTCATTGTGTGGTTAAATTGTTGAAGAGGGCATTCGACCTTGGTGTATATATATATATATATATATGCTAAACTCTTAAATTATTTAATGTACATTATTATGAAATTCGGCCTTAGGAGATTAGGTGTAAAATTTAGATGTTAAATTTAGTATTGGTATGTGCCATTGCCGAATGTGAAACTAAATGTTGAGATGAGTAAAATGTATAATATATATGTAATATGTTTAGAGTATGCTTAAGGTTATGCATGGATTAATTTAATGCATGTGTATGTGTGAGGCATTAGTTACTAATGACATTCGGCCTTGTTTAATAAATATTAGAAAAGAATGCTATGATTATATTACCGAAAGATAAATTATGAAATGGAAACGTGAATGATATTATATGCTTGTGGTCAAAGGGTGTAAAATAGCTATGATAAGTTTATGTAATACGAAATGTGGAATATGAGATTTTAAAGTTGATTTTTTTTGTATGCGTAGATGAATGCCTATGTACATTTGGTTATATATGTGTGTTTCTTCCAGGAATTAATAGAATTTGGGTTATGATAAATTGATAAGATGACTGAATTAGTTTATTTGTTTAATTATGCTCAAGATCAAAAAGAGCCAAGTTTAAATAATGGGAAAGCGAAGGTTGTGGAGTAGTCGATCGGAGCTGTTCATCCGACGATAAGGTAAGTTCATAAGCAATTATGGGTTTAGCTATGTAAAATATAAATGGTGCGCACATATCATGATAGAATTATTTTTTTATATTAATATATATATAATTATTTGATTGATAGATATGTGGTAGTATATATATTTAAATTGGATTAAGTCAGTTGATTGAGTTATAATGCGGATTTAAAAGGCACTGTGTGTGCGGATTTTTAATGGCACTATGTGTGCGAATTTTTAATGGCACTATGTGTGCGGATTTAAAAGGCATTATGTGTGCGGATTTAAAAGGCACTGTGTGTGCGTATTTAAAAGGCATTGTGTGTGCGGATTTTTAATGGCACTATGTGTGCGGATTTAAAAGACACTATGTGTGCGAATTTAAAAGGCACTGTGTGTGCAGATTAAAAGGCACTATGTGTGCGGATTTCCCAACCGAGCACTATGTGTGCGAAATTGGTTATTGACTCAACAAGTGCAAGAATTGAATGAAGAAATAGAGCTATTGAGTAATATATGAATTTTGACATGTGAGTTGTATATATATATAAATTCATGTATTTGTCTTTGTTTAATACTTTGATGAAGAATATAAGACATTTGGTTCTATGTCACTTTGATGGGGTAGTGACTTGACTAGTAGTTAGATCAATAATCTAAGTAATGTACGACATAGAATGGTACGGTTATGATAGTTGATCTTGTAAAGAATATTGAAATGCTGACTTTTCTGGTTTCTACTTTGGTATATCAAGTTTATTGTTTGTATTATATTACTTATAACTTACTGAGTTAAAAACTCATCTAGTATGTTATTTGTCTCCTATTTAGATACTCAATTGATCCGCTTTGAGCTTGGGACTATCATCGAAGTCATCACACCTACCTACAACATTTTGGTACCCTTTTTGTTTAGATTTAAGCTTAGTATTATGGCATGTATAGACTTTCTATTTTGGATGTCGATGATGTAATGTTTCTTGATGTAAATATGGCCATGCGAATATGGCCTAAATTTTTAAGAATTTGAAGGTGGTTGTATGCTTTTATATAACAACTTTTGCTTAAGTGAATTATTATTAAATGGATGGATTGTTTACCTGAATAGATAGGTTAGTTGAAATTAATTTAGAAGTTAGGATCATAGTACGTACTGTTTATTTCCTATGAATGAGTTATGTATAAATGGTTATGCATTCGGCTATAAAGATAAATTACCAAACGAATAGTGATCCATCTTTTATGTAACTTATATGAGTGCAAGGCATGTCAAACTAATGTAGTATTTGATAAATTAAAACCATTGAGAATTCGGTTTTTAGTTAAATTGCAAAGGTAAATTAAATGAATATTCGGTATTATACTTTATTTGAAGATATGTTTTGTTTTGGTCTTTTTGAGTTAGGATAACTTCGTGACTGCTGTGTGTATTATCGAATGTTCGTATAAGAATTAGTTCAATAATACCTCGTAACCCCTCCGACGACTGAAACGGGTTAGGGGTGTTACATTTTTCATCATCAAACATTCAAAATCTCAAGAATTCATCAATGGAAACTTTCAAATACATTAGAAATTTTAAAATTTAAGTTACGGGCTAGCTAGAGTACGAAGAAACAATCTCAAAAACGTAAAAATTATCAAAAACTGAGTTAAATCAAACTTACAAATTGATCAAGCAATGGCCGAAAGTTTCAAGCCCTAAAACTCCTTCTTCTTCCTTCAATTTTCGGCAATAATTAAGATGATAACATTCATCTTTTGTTTGTTTTATTTTAATCTTTAATTATGCATAATTTACCATTTTAACCTTAACTATTATTTATCTAAAACATTTCTTATAAGGTCATTAATGTCCACTCATCCTATCAATGGTTTAATATCAACATAAGGTCTCTCCCTTTTTAATTTAATAGCCATTAAACACTTTTAACTATTAGCATGGTACTTTTGTATTTTACGCGATTAAGTCCTTTTATCAAATTAAACACTCAATCGGTAAAATTAATTCACGAAATTTTCGCACATACATTCTAACATGTTGTAAACACATAAAATAGTATTAAAATAATTTTCCAACCTCAGGTTTGTGGTTCCAAAACCACTGTTCTGATTTAGCTAAAATCGGGATGTTACAACTCTCCCCCTTAGGGATTTTCGTCCTCGAAAATCTTACTAGTGAATAGGTTCGGGTATTGCTCTCTCATAGCATCTTCAAACTCCCACGTAGCTTCTTCAACCCCGTGTCAATGCCATAAAAATTTCTCTAATGCAATTTTCTTATTTCTCGACTCTTTGATCTCGCGAGCTAGAATCTGAATAGGTTTTTCACTATACATTAAATCTGATTGAATCTCAACCTCAATGGGAGAAATAACCTGTGATGGATTGGATATGTATCGTCGTAGCACCGATACATGAAACACATTATGAATCTTCTCTAATTCTGACGATAGAGATAGCCGATATGCCACTGGTCCAATCCGCTCGATAATCTTATACGGCCCAATGAATCTTGGACTCAACTTTCCTTTTGTGCTAGATCTAAGCATTTTCTTCCACGGTGAGACTTTTAAAAACACTTTATCCCCTATTTGAAACTCAATATCTTTTTGTTTTAAATCTGCGTACGATTTCTAACGATCTGACGCTGATTTCAGACTATCACGAATTACTTTTACTTTTTCTTCAGCTTCTTTGATCAGATCAACCCCGTGAATCTTATTCTCACTAAGTTCAATCCAGTACAATGGTGTTCTACACTTTTGACCGTATAGAGCTTCGTATGGTGCCATCTTAATACTTGATTGAAAACTATTATTATATGCAAATTCAATCAACAACAAATACTTTTCCCACGTACCTTCAAACTCAAGAATGCAACAGCGTAACATATACTCGAGTATCTGTATAACTCGCTCTGATTGACCATCTGTCTGTGGGTGAAATGCAGTACTAAAATGTAGTTTCGTACCTAGCATATCTTGCAGTTTCTTCCAAAACCACGATGTGAACATCAGATCTCTATCGGAGACAATAGAAATAGGTACCCCGTGCAATTTCACAACCTCGGAAATATACAACTCAACTAACTTATCAATTGAATAGTTCATTCGTACCAGAATGAAATGAGCTAATTTCGTCAATCTGTCAACAACAACCTAGATGGCATCTTTCTTTTTCAGAGATAGTGGCAAACCTGACATAATATCCATCGTGATTCTATCCCATTTCCATTCGGGAATCATAATAGGCTGTAATAAACATGACGATACCTGATGTTCAGCTTTGACTTGCTGACAAATTAAACACTTTGATACGAATTGAGAAAGATCTTGTTTCATACCAGGCCACCAGTAAAGTTGTTTCAAATTGTTATACATTTTCATACTTCCTGGATGAATAGATAAACGACTGCTGTGTGCTTCATTCAAATTCATCTGAATCAACTCTGAATTTCTCGAAACACATATTTGGCCTCTAAATCTCAAACAATCATCAGAATCAACTTGAAACTCTGAATCAGAATTCAAATCACATTGAGCTCGTTTTGCTAACATATCGTTATTAACTTTTTTAGCTTCACAAATCTGTTGTAAAAACAACAGTCTCGCTTTCAACTCTACTATAATCAAACTTTTACAATGGTCTCACTTTCAACTCTACTATAACCGAACCATCATCAGCTAGAGCCAACCGAATATTCATCACAATTAGAGCAAATAATGATTTTTGACTCAAAGCATCAGTAACAACATTTGCTTTCCCCGAATGATATTCAATCACTAACTCATAATCTTTTAGAAGTTCTAACCTTCTCCGTTGACGCATATTCAGGTATTTCTGGGTTATCAAGTATTTCAAACTCTTATGATCAGAATAAACATGACATTTCTCACCAAACAGATAATGGCGCCAAATCTTCAACGCAAACACTATGGCTGCTAACTCTAAATCGTACATTGGATAATTCTTTTCATGTGGCTTCAGTTGTCTCGAGGCAGAAGCTATAACTTTGCCTTCCTGCATCAAAACACAACCCAGGCCATTCAACAATGCATCACTATAGATCACAAATTCTTTACTTGATTCTGGCTAAACTAACATTGGAGCTTCAGTCAATAGGGCTTTCAACTGATCGAAATTTTTGTAGCACTTATCTGACCATTCAAACTTAACATCTTTCCGAAGTAATCTCATCAACAGAGTTGCAATTTTCGAGAAACCTTTTATAATCGTCTGTAATAACCGGTGAGTCCCAAAAAGCTACGAACTTCAGATACATTTTTCGGAGGCTTCCAATCTATTATTATAGAAATCTTACTTGGATCAACTCGAATACCATCAGCTGATACTATATGCCCCAGAAATCCTACCTCACATAGCCAAAGCTCACATTTACTAAAATTTACATATAACTGCTTATCACGCAGAGTCTGTAATACAATTCTCAAGTGCACGACATGCTCAACTTCATCATGGGAATAAATCAATATGTCATCAATGAATACAATGACAAATCGGTCTAGGTACGGTCTAAAAATATGGTTCATCAAGTCCATAAAGACTGTAGGAGCATTTGTTAGTCTGAAAGGCATAACCGAAAATTCATAATGTCCGTTCCTTATTCGAAAGCAGTCTTTGGCACATTAGAGTCTTTAACTCGCATATGATAATAGCTCAATCTCAAATCTATCTTTGAAAACACTGTAGCCCTTTTCAACTGATCAAACAAATCATCTATTCTGGGCAGAGGATACTTATTCTTGATAGTCGCTTTGTTTAGCTGTCGGTAGTCGATACACATTCTCATCGTGCCAAATTTCATTTTTACAAGTAAAACCAGTGCACCCCAGGGAGAATAACTCGGTCTGGCAAACCCTCTATCAGTTAATTCTTGCAACTGAGCTTTTAATTCTTTCATTTTAGTTGGAGCCATTTTGCACGTAGCTATCGATATAGGAGTTGTTCCTGGCACTAACTCTATACCAAACTCAACTGTTCAGATCGGTGGTAATCTTGGTAATTCTTCAGGAAACACATCCTAATACTCACACACAACTGGTACTGATTTTATCTTCTTTTCAGTCACTTTAGTGTCGAGCACATAAGCAAAATAAGCTTCGCCACCCTTTCTCACGTATCTTTGAGCTAACATCAATAAAATCACAGCCGGTAACCCATTCAAATCATCTAACTCAATCTGAATAATCTTATTATTTTGACATCTCAGATCAATAATCTTTTGTTTGCAATTTGTCAAATGGCAATAACATCAGATCAACTAAAAAATAGAAATTTTGCATCATCAATAGACAATTCTTGCACACTTTATCAACCAAGACACACTTGCTTAAGGGGTTTGATACTCTAATCATGAATTCAGTAGACTCTATAGGCAAGGTCTTATTGGATACTAAGTTTTCACATATATAAGAATGAGTTGATCCTGAATCTATCAATGCAACCACAGTAGTATCATAGAGAATGAAAGTACCGGTTATAACATCTGAAGACAAAGCTTCTTTGCGAGCGCGAATAGCGTAAGCTTAGCAGGTGTTCGGGCTTCAGACCTAACATTAGAGTCTTTAGTTCCCCTCTAGCTACCACTCACATTTCCCATGTTTCTGGATGGTCTACCTCTAGCTGTAGTATTACTCGGTCTCATATTCTGTACCGTATCTTACTTACCAACTTAGGACAATCACGGATAAAATGATACAGTGATCCACATTTAAAACAGGCTCGACCATTCAATCTACAATAACCTAAATATCGTTTACCATAATGTTTGCACTCGAGTTGATTAGGTCTCGCACTCCCAACACTAGCCATCGACGTAGCTAGAGCTTTAAAGCTCGAATATTGTCTTTTACGATCTCTTCTTGAATATCTCACTGATACATTAGAATGATTAAACGAGTCTCGAAATTTCTTTGATACAAACTGATAAGATTTACTAGTCAATCTCTTTCTCAAATCTCTAGCTTTATAGTCAGATTTTCTCTTTTCTTTACCGAGCTTTTCAGCTTTACATGCCCGTTCGACAAGTACCACAAATGCTTTGATTTCCAAAATCCCGACTAATAACTTGATATCTTCATTCAGACCATCTTTGAACCTTTTGCACATTATAGCTTCTGTAGATACACATTCTTGCACATATCTGCTCAATATCAAAAAGTCCCATTCATATTCTGTCACAGCCATACGACCTTGCTTCAACTCAAGAAATTCTTTGCGTTTTTTATCAATGAACCTCTAACTAATGTACTTCTTTCGAAATCCAGTTTGGAAAAACTCCCAGGTAACTCTTTCTCTTAGAACCACAGATATCAATGTGTTCCACCATTGGTACACAGAATCTCTCAGAAAAGACACAGCACATTTAATACATTCTTCCGGTGTACATGACATCTCATAAAAAAAACAGATAGTATTTTCAAGCCAGAATTCAGCTAACTCTGCATCATTATCAATAGTGGCCCTGAACTCTTTAGCCCCATACTTTCTAATTTTATCAACTGGAGGCGTACTCAGGCGTATTGGATCAACAACTTGAGGCATCACAAGTATTTGTGGAGGATTATACGGGGGTGGAGGTTGTTGAGCAGTCGGATTCGTTCGAACGAACTCTGTGAACCAGTCATTCATCATCTGGAAGAAGGGTTGCTTAGCCTCTCCCTTATGGCTACCTATACTCGGGCTAGAATCAGCCGACACTACCTCTTGAGTAGGGGCAGGCACATTACTCTCAACATCGTCAGCTAAGGCTCATTCGGGATCTATTTACTAAATGAAAAAACATTTAAAATGTCAAGAATCATCACACTATCGCAAATTCATATATATGGCATGTATAGCTAGACTCTCACATGCTACGTTAGTCCTAGAATTGACTAAATCGTAGCTCTGATACCAATAAAATGTAACACCTTTAACCCGTATTCGTAGCCAGACTAGGGTTACGAGGTATTACCGATTAAAACTTAACATTTAACAAACATAAATTATTTATAAACAAATAACATGTATACATAATCACATTGTCCCTTCAGAAGGTCTATGAGACCTTAAAACATTATTAGAAGTGGTTCGGGACTAAACCGATCACATAGAAAAATTTTCGCAACTTAGAAAATTTTTTTCTAACTTTTAAACATCACATGTCCGTGTGGACAGACACACGGCCACCAGACATACCCGTGTCTCAGACTGTGTGAAAAGAAGGCATACATACTGAATTGCACCACACGGTCGAGGACACGCCCATGTGCCAGGCTGTGTGAAATCTGGAGGGGTTACTGACTTGGGTCACATGGCTAACCACACGCCTATGTGCCAGCCTGTGTGCCACACACGGCCAATAGACACGCCTGTGCGCCTATACCGTGTAACTCATTGACTTGTTTTAACTAAAGTGCAGGGGTCACATGGTCGAGTCACTCGCCCGTGTGCTCAGGCCGTATGACATGAAAATAGGCTTCGTTTAAGCCACATTTCTCACCCTTCTTATGCATACCTATAATACAACATTTCATGTCATTCCATAGATCAATGGGCAGCCAAAACATCACCAAAATATGCACATTTCATTCCATGGTAACATCAACCATTTCTAAACTTAAATGGCAATTCAGAGCATACCAAATTCATATGCCAAACTCATCAATTTCACTTAAATTCTATATGCATTTTCTCACCACTTTATCAACCAAATTCATGCCTCATAAACATACCAATTCATCATCCCCACATCATACCAAACATACCATTTCACATACCAATAATATTCCTTATAATCACAAATTTACTACACCATATTAGTCATATTAAACTTGCCATAATACAAGACAAAAATATATATATACATATCATCTTATACCAAAAGCTATATCACATAACCAAAATCATCTCAACAACTATACCATTTATAAGCCAACTTACATGGCTAAGTTTATAACTCAAAATATACCAAAATGACACTAGCCTACGCATGCCATATACCGTATATACAAAGCTTTCAAAATACCAACTAAGTGATCGATAGTGTGATGACATTTCCTGACGATCCCCGAGTCTGAGCTAGCTTCGATTCACTATAAAACAAAGTAAGAACACACAAAGTAAGCTTTAAAAGCTTAGTAAGCCATATACAAATAAATTTAACACACAAAGCAACTATAACCCAAATCAACTATGGATAGCATAGCTAGTCACATGTACAAGTACCAAATTTCTCATCTCATTCACTTGTTCATGTTCAATATGCATCACTTACCTTTTCTTTTCAATATTCACATAATTTCATACGTACCTGGATTGATTAACTCATTTACACATTTATTCTCTTCTCGACTTTGCCCGTTGAACCGTTCAGAATTGTTAAGGATACCAGGATAGCACATAAATCTCGTACAATGTCATATCCCAAAATATGGTCTTACATGTTATCACGTATCAATGCCACTGTCCCAGATAGGGTCTTATACGAAACCATATAACGATGCTAATGTCACAGATATGGTCTTACACATAATATCATATTGATGCCAATGTCCCAGACATAGTCTTACATGAAATCAGACCTCGGTAATCCTAATGTCATGACATCAGTATCCTATACTCTTCCTAGGGTTCGTATGAAACTTTCAGACGTCATAACTCTATCGATTCTTACTCTTAAATGACCATTTATTATCCAATTCAATTCAATAACATACAACATGTATATATCAAATATAAGACATCTATTTACATATGAACTTACCTCAAAAATAGGATGACCGGATCGGAGCAACTACTCAATAACTTTCAATTTCCCCCGATCTAAATCCAATTTTTTTTGTTCTTGATCTATATAAATTCAAATTTAACTAATTTAATTATTATTTCACTCAATTTCATTCAAAGCACACAAATGAGGCAGTTTTGCTCATTAACACCTATAATCTCATAATTATTCAATTTAGTCTCTATTTCACAAATACACAAAATTGATGCAATTTAATACCTTTCCAAGCTAGCCGAATTTTCCTAGTGTACATATTAGCCCATATTTATCATTTATTCACACATTTAACCATACATTTTGTAACACCCCAAACCCAGACTAGACGTTATGGTCGAATCTGATGATGTCACATGAAAGTGTATTTTAGAAAATCGTACCATCGCTAAAATCATTTTCCCGCTAACAACATGTCGTTATATTTTGTTAGTTCTAAAGTCAAGTTATTTATCTAGTCGATCATTTTCCAAAATGTTATTCATTTTCAAAATGTTTTCATTGCAAAAGCTTTTAAAATAGTTTATGTAATCGTGGGTATTTTTGATAAAACTTTTATCTCTTTTGAAAACTCGAGTTTTCCTACAACTAGCAGTAATAAACCAGAAATCAATGAAAAATCTCAAATTAAGTAAAAATCCGTTGAGGCCATATTTATAGTAAAATACTCCCAAATAAAAGTAAAATCATAAATAGGTAATAAATAGTGTAAAAGAAGTCGTGTGGCCAACCGAACCTCCTATGTTTGGGGATTACCTGAACAGATTAAACAAAAAGGGTGAGTTTACGTAAACTCAGTGTGTAATCTCCATACAAACAAACAGACAGTAAATAGATAATCACAGTCTGGGGCTAAACCCTTTTTCAGTATCAGTATCAGTATTAGTCCAGTTTAGGGCCTTAGCCTATCTCAATAACAGTAAGCATTAGGGCCTTAGCCCATCACAGTACAGCAACAGTAACAGATATGCAATCATAAAATCTTACCCAACCAACCTTTACACTCCATTTCCGTCCAACCGTACACTTCATGTTGGGATTTAATTAACCCACCCATCCCTACATTCCAAATAGTACTGAATGCGGCACTAGACAGTAGTTTGCACCTGTGCTGCCAGTAAATTAGGCTCGAACCCTTTCAGTGCACTTCCTCTGATCAATATCAACCCACCCCCATGCAATATATCATACAGTCATGTCATGCCAAATCGTGGTATCATACATGTATTCAGTACAGTATTAACAGCATGCTCAATATACAGTTATACATATATATCTGCATATCATATATGGATATAACAATCATTTAGTCATTTCATTCAAATAAGGGTCTAAGTAAGCTTACCGACCCGGCGCAATTGGTCAAGCTCGTGTGTCGCACACGGCTATGTCATGCGCCCGTGTCATGTGCCCGTGTCATGTGCGCACGGCCTAGCTCGTCAATCACACGGCTTAGCTCGTCGATCACATGGCCATGTTTAGTCACATGGCCTACCACACGGGCGACCATACGCCCGTGTGGCGTCAATAGACTGGTTTTTGGCTTTCGCTGAAACCTCATTTTCTATGTAATTGAGTACACACCTAGTTCATTTTTACTGCTAACCAAACCACAAGCACTCTAGAACCTAGAATTGACATTCTCGAGTCCAAAATTAGTCACTTAAATTGAACTGTTAAGAACAGACAACTCTCAAAAATTATCGACAACCTTACCGTCAACGAACAACAGTGATTTCTCGTTACTAGAGTGCTGAAAAGCAGCCCACAGAGCCTTGATTGTCCCCTAATTAGAAACCAAACTTTCAATAATCCAACACTTCATCAAAACAAAACATAACGCACTACTAAACTTATTGAATACGCACTAAACGCAGAGATGTGAAATAACGATGGGAAAGAGGCAAAAATGAGGAAGAGAAGGAGGGACGGTTTAGACTTTTGGGAAACAAGAGAAATTTCGATAAATGGGAGAAAAAATATTAATAACTCCCTAATCCCCCAATGTGCTCCCACTAACCCTCAACTACTCAACCACTTCAGTATTCTAGTCCATCTCAAACACCCACACGCCACCTGTAGCAAAAAGAATTAATCCCCTTGCTTTCGCAAAGTCTTGAACCCATGACCTTTAGCTTAGTTACACTCCACCTAACCACCAGACCAGCAGGCCTATACTGATATTACTTTACAAGCAATTAAACTTAAGCCTACTGAACAAGAGTAAAGCTTTATTCATAAAAATTCCAAATATTGTTCAAGTCAAGGCTTGAACTTGGAATCTCTTACACACACCCAGAACACTTAACCACTGAAGTAGACAGATATTTGTGTCAATTAACAATAGAGACATAGACAGGTATTTTTGGGGCGTTACACATTTTCACATTTTCACAAATAAATCCCTGTTTGACATTTTTGTCAAAAATCACTTTACAAAACTTGGGTAACTATAAAAAATATTAATTTTTCATCATCAAACATTTAAAATCTCAAGAATTCATCAATGGTAACTTTCAAATACTTTAGAAAATTTTAAATTTAAGGTATGGGCTAGCTAGAGTACGAAGCAACGATCTCAAAATCGTAAAAATGATCAAAAACCGAGTTAAATCAAACTTACAAATTGATCAAGCAACGGCTGAAAGTTTCAAGCCCTAAAACTCCTTCTCCTTCTTTCAATTTTAGGCAATAATAAAGATGATAACATTCATCTTTTGTTTGTTTTATTTTAATTTAATTATGCATAATTTACCATTTTAACCTTAACTATTATTCATTTAAAACACTTATTATAAGGTCATTAATGTCCACTCATCCTATCAATGGTTTAATATCAACATAAGGACTCTCCTTGTTTATTTTAATAGCCATTAAACACTTTTAACTATTAGCATGCTACTTTTGCATTTTACGCGATTAAGTCTTTTTATTAAATTAAACACTCAATCGGTAAAATTAATTCACAAAATTTTTGCACATGCATTCTAACATGTTGTAAACACATAAAATAATATTAAAATAATTTTTCAACCTCGTGTTTGTGGTTCTAGAACCACTGTTCTGATTTAGCTAAAACTGGGCTGTTGCATTATCAATATTTGCTTACATAAGATCTCTCACAATCCCTATAAAACAACCACTATTTAAGCTCAATATAATACAGTAATAATAAACAAGGTAAACAAGGATTCTTGCTAGCTAAATCTTTAGAGAATCAATCCAATCCAACTTTCTTGATTCAAAGGATTGGATAAGGGTAATATTATTCAATCCAATCACGAATATATGATTCCCGAAGTGATATGATATTCCATAATGGGCTAGATATTTTCCATATAATCATCATATCCCAAATAATTAGTTCAATAAACTACTAACACCTTAAATATGAAAACTGTCACCATACAGATTTGGTAAGCAAGAGAGTAAGCACTTCATTTGGCACCAAATTTCTAGTTTCATATTTTTTTAATAGGACATTCCATTCCCCTAATTATGAATTAAGGATATCAAAACAATGACTTGGTCCTTTGTTAATTTCCTACATAAGGCCTCACACATTTCTTTAATCAAATCTCACTTGTGGTAACACTTTTAGAATTTAGTCTTTGTACTATAATTAACAACTTTCTTGATTTAATTACTTAACAATTCAATATTATAATTTCATGATAGATACATAAATTATTCAATTAATATTCCCACTAATTCGATTTAAGAATTTTGGCTTTGAAACCGTTTTTTTTTCACCGATTAAAAACGGGTCATTTCAAATTTTATAAATCAAAGGTTGGAAAACTTTGCAAATTTTATCTAAAAGTAGTTTTGACTAGAAATAGGATAATCCAAATATTATTTGTATAATTTTTCTAGTCAAGGTAGACTAATGGAAAGCATTGGCTTATATAATGAGTGTTAAAGTATGTCCAAAGACTAATCATGAGATGATTGTAATAACATACTTGTTTTACCTTGTTTATTAATATAAGTCATTGCCATTATTATTTCAGTTTCTTTTTTGAGTATATAATAAACTGTTTTATAATAATGTCTTGAGAATAATGTGATTATTCTTAAAAGGGCATTAGTCGAGTATTATTGTGGGCTTGGATAATAATAATGCATTAAGACTAACGTGTAGTTTATTGATGATAAAGTGTTGTCATTTACATGGGATGTCAAAATCAATACATGAGTATGTTTGTTAGAGAACAACATATTGGAAAAACCCGCTATGAGTATGTTTCTTGGATTATTATGTAATAGCCACAACATTACTCATAGTGATTACTATGTATATAATCCTCAAACTTGAGATCATCATTATCCCAACATCGTAAGTCGTATATTTTGATATAGTCAAATGTCCATTGTAACTGATTATTCTATAAAGGCTGATGTTGGATATACCACAATCTATGTAGTGGAATATGATTGATCAATTTAGGATTTGTCCTCTCTAAATAAAGGGAGCAATATCTTAGACCACTTGATTGAGTGAGACTAGAAATGCATGACCATGCTCAAATAAGTTGATATGAGATACCATACTTATTTGTTTATCATAGTCTACTCAAGATATCAAGAAACATTAGATGGACTATGCAACTGTGACTATTCTATGACTTGTGTCCATTTTAGATATAAAGGACAAAAGGATTTAATACATGAAGGGTTAATCACAAAGAGGTCATGTCCAAACATGACTTCTTGTAACTTAGGTAGCAATGATGCATTGCTAGATGCCACTTATTGTTTGTAAAATTAGTATCATTCTAGTATTACTGCTAATGTTACAAGAGCCTACAATGTTACCCTTTATGGTTGAAATGAACGAAATCCAAATATAGTTGGTATTGTTTTTAGCTGTCACATGAATTAAATTGATTATAGAATTAATTTAATTGGGCAGTTAAAATCGAATGAATTATATGTACAAATATGTTGTACACATAAGGAGAACATGGTTAAATTAATATAAATGAATTTTATTCGTATAAAATTTAACTAAACATAATTTACCAAAATCCTTGTTATAATTATTGTAATTATACTTTACAATGGAATATTATTATAATTATTGTAATTGTAATTTTTCGATCAAACATGATTATAATTACAGTAATTATAATTATTATATTCAGTTAATTATTATAATGAAGTTTGATTCATATTAAAATATCAACTATTCCTGAATTAGGAAAGATAGGGTTTTTATGAAAAACCTAATATACCTAAAATAAAAAGAGTGAAGTCTAGCAGCTGTTATATAGTGAATTTTCTCTGAAAAGTTTAAGAGAGTTCTTGCTATTCGTTGTCACATTGAGTGGATTACGTAGAGGTCGAAGCTTTTTGTAACAGCTTGAAATCAACATACAATTGCGTAATCAATTTCACAATAGTTATCTTTGGTTTTTCAGATGATTAAAGGTAATCATTCATACCCTTCTCACCCCGATTCGTTCCTCGTACATGGATCCCTAGATGTGATCACCAGATTTAATTTTTTCCACTGCATCATGGGGTGTACTAGTGTTCTTACAATAAGATCACTATTCTTGTATGAAATATTCTAATTGAGTTTGTGTAACGTAGTGATCGTGTATTTGAATTCAGGATCATATTATGCATGTTTATAATAGTACACATGATATGGCTTGGAATATAGTATATAATTCATAGTTTTATAAAGTTTTGAGATATATTAAAAATTTGAAATTTAATTTAGAAGCCATGAATCAAAGATCTAAGTGAGTATGGAAATAGCAATATTAATGCATTTGACCCATTTAGGTGATGGACATAGTTTTCATCAAAATTTGTCACTATTCAAAAATGATGAGTTATGTCCCTTGACTACTAAATGTTATGTTACTTAATTATTAGCAAATAGTCATGATTGTTTTAATTAAATATCTATTCAATAATTATAATTATTGTTAACAGATGTGACTTTTCATTTGGATAGCTATATTTATATGAAGAGGCATAAGAGTTCTTACAAATAAGACTCAACATTCACTTTTATAGATACATCAAGACATACTCAAAACTCAGAAATAAAGTTTCGTTCTATGCTCCTCTATCTTCTAATATTCCTAAATTATTTTATGAAGAATTAATGAAAAAGTTCTTTATAGAATTTAATATTTTTGCTATACTCTTGCTCAAATTTTAGTGGGATTGTTTTCGTTAGTGAAAAACGTAGAAAATCATTGCGTAACTCCCTAAAATTTTTGACAGAACATCAAGTAACACCCGAATATCAGTATTCTTAACCCAAAATTTTGAGAAGCTAGGACTAAATTGAAAGGAATAGAAAATGCTAGGATCCCTACAGGGCAATATAAAAATCTAAGTGGTAAGATTTTGATTAGTTGAATCCCAATTCTAGTTTGATTAGGATGGAATCAACTAGTTCCAAAATGGGAGACAAAATAGTTAAGAATGGATGGTGGATATGGTTGGTGAGTACTGTGCCTAAGGAAATATATCTAGCTTGAAAGGAGGTAGAACTTTTTGAATTCTATTGAAAAATTCCTTCTCTCTTTGAATAATCTTTTTCAGTCATCCTGAAGAAGAAAGGGAATACGGACGAAGGGAGCTCTGTATGTAGTAGCAAAGGTGTGGGTTTAAGGTTGGTAAAGGGGATATGGGGAAACTAGTAAGTCTCTTTATCTCCTTCTGTGATTAGGAATTGAAGAAAGAAGTAGAATGAGACTATCAAAACTTCTGTATAATGTACCATCGTAGGTTTAACCACAACATGGTTGTCATGCTAGGCTGTTAAGACAAAGGAGACTCTGATGTTTGGGCTAGCTAAGCTATCAAGGATAAGAAAACAATGTGAGTATTTACGCTCTTACTTCTGGTTGCTAAATATTGTTAAGAGAAATTGACATGTTAATGCTAATCGTATTAGTATTTGATTGTTGAATGATTATCTAGCGTAGTGCATTGCTTAATGATGTTCTGTATGGTATGCATGAATAGTATGAGAGGGGAGGCTAACATTGGGTTAGACAAAGTTAGGTAGGGAAAGAGGGATCAATCTGTTAAATACTGTCATATGGTAAAGGGGATATGGGGAAACTAGTAAGTCTCTTTATCTCCTTCTGTGATTCGGAATTGAAGAAAGAAGTAGGATGAGACTATCAAAACTTCTGTATAATGTACCATCGTGGGTTTAACCACAACATGGTTGTCATGCTAGGCTGTTAAGACAAAGGAGACTCTGATGTTTGGGCTAGCTAAGCTATCAAGGATAAGAAAACAAGGTGAGTATTTGCGCTCTTACTTCTGGTTGCTAAATATTGCTAAGAGAAATTGACATGTTAATGCTAATCGTATTAGTATTTGATTGTTGAATGATTATCTAGCGTAGTGCATTGCTTAATGATGTTCTGTATGGTATGCATAAATAGTATGAGAGGGGAGGCTAACATTGGGTTAGACAAAGTTAGGTAGGGAAAGAGGGATCAATCTGTTAAATACTGTCATATGGTCTTCTGAGTGCAAATGTGATGGGTGAAGCTTCGAGCCTTGCAAAAGGGACACTATGGTGTTCGAGCATCAAGGTATAGGACGATGAATGGAAGAAAGGCTAGAATGTCATGGGGAGAGTGGATAAAAGATCATGGCTAGGCAGTGGGACTGATGAAAGGCTACACGCCTAAAATGAGTAAGACTATAGCTGAAAGGTGTTATGGCATCAGAATAAAATGAGTAAGACCGTAGCTAAAAGATGCCATGGCATCATGATGGAAATAAGTAAGACCGTGGCTGAAAGGCACTATGGCATCATATGAAAGCATGCCAGAATAGCTGATTAAGACTACGACCATAGCTAAAAGACGTTATGGCAACCTTTGATAATCCGCTGGGACAAAAATAGGGAATGGTCCGTCGAAACAGTAAAAACGAGAAATCTACTAGAAAGTTTGACATGGGGGGTGAATGCAAAGTTCATGGTATGAACGGAAAAAGAAACTCCTCAGGAACTGAGGTAGACATGGTGTTCACAAATACTAGTCCATCGAGAAAGTTGGGGATTCCACACGATTTAAATAGGCCCGAATTTGTTTGGGGTAGGATGCAATTATACATTGAAAGTTGATAAAATTCAATCAAGGGATTTAATAAGCTGATTAAGGTCTCAAGGGTTGGAATGTATGCCCCAGGCCAAATGGGCAGCAAAGTTTGCCAAAGATTAGTGGAAAACAAAGGTCAGATATAACTATAGCGAATGGCAGAGATCTTGTTGAGCTTTCACAGGTTAAAATTGCATGTTCTAAAAAGCCTCCATAGGAAATAGATCATCAAAGTAAGATATTCAGTGATGTTAGTGAGCCCTAGTACTTCAAGGTAGCAAGGACATTAAAATTTGGAAAAGTTCGCAAACGTGGAAATCACTTGGGAAGTCGCCAAGCGTCTCCCTTGTAACACTCATAACCCGTACCCGCTGTCGGATTAGGGTTACAACGCATTACCATACAATCCAAAACATTAATAGTAGATAGAATCAAGTTGTCAAATTAATTAATAGAATTTTATAATAATTCATTTAAGAGTAATGCATACATTTATGGGCCTTAAATCGAGCTTATGAGGCCTTAAAATTAGTTTAGGAACAATCAGGGACCAATTCGAAACAAATCAAAATATTTAAGACAATTATGAAAATTTTCAAAACAGGGGTCACACGGCCGTGTGATAGAGCCCAGACCATGTAGTTCCAAACATGGGTGTATGGACAACCATGTGTCAGACTGTGTACCTTTCGAAATGTCCTCACATGGCCATGTTGCAGGTCGTGTGCTAGACCGTGTGAAACTTATAGCTAACACGTTCAAGACACACGCCTGTATGGGTTGCCTGTGTGTGACACACGACCGTGTGACAGCCTATGTCCCAAGCTGCGTGTAAGCAAAAATATCCTAAAACATCCTCATTTCATATACAAATGCTTAAGTACTTAATTATACACTTACACATATGTTTGCAAGACTTTGGAGTACATTTTAAACTACTCCTAATCAAGTTAAACAACTAACCTATGTGCCTAACCAATGTGTCATCATTCACACCACATTTCAATTACATACAAATCCATTATCAAGCTAAACTTTCAAACCATGAATGCATACCATCACTAATAACAAAACTTATCAATTCATGCTTGATTAGCGTCATCTATTCATGCCTCAACTAGAATTAAACATAAAAGCCTCAAATAGCTACTTAGCACAACAACGATTCAAGAACATCAAACTACAACATAAGTGTTTAAAACTATCACCAAACATTCACTATTAGCCTATTACATTTAAGCCACAACATGTTTCAATTGACTCACTATGGATCCCATAATATCATAATTAACTCAAACCAAATTTATCATGCTTGGACTCAGGATGAAACATGCATACTTCACTTAATTACTCCTGTCACAAAATCAAATGCACAACGCACATGCATTTCAAATACTATGAATCATTACAAAACATAAGCAGATGTTCCTATTACATGCCATATAAGCCAAGATGTATTCAAAAGCTACCAAATGATACTTTGATAGTGTGATTTCTTTGAGCTGATCTGATCTCCCGATCCACAAAACATATCTACAAGAAATAAGACAAATAACACGAGTAAGCTTTTGTAAAGCTTAGTAAGTTAGCTAATTGAACGGTAAATCTTACATAATTAAAAAAAATCAAATAACAAGATTAAATAGCAGAGTTCCTATCACAAGGTTATTATTAGAGTTCCTGTCAATCACAACTCACAACATGTGACTATTGCACAGTACAATAGAACAAATTAGTGTCCATATTTCAATCACTTTCATATTTCAATAACTTTTACAGATCAATAAACATAGCCCGATGAACATTAAGTGGATACGAGTACACAGTTAACCAGCTAGCACACCAAATGCCCGTATTAGCTAACCCATCTAGCACACCAAATGCTCGTATGAGCTAGTCCATCCAACACACCAAATGCACGTATGAGCCAATCCATCCAGTAAACCAAATGCTCGTGTGAGAAAATCCATCCATCACACCAAATAATACTGTAACATATCACAAAAGTCCACAACAAATGCAGGAACTTGGCATATCCAGTAAACAAAGAATATACAAAATCATCTCCACTGCTCAACTCAACCCCGTACCGTGCACAATATAACCTATTAACATGCAAATCGTACTCTATCTTACATTCATTAATTCAGAGCATTCCATCATAGAGCAATATGTGAATATCTCACTATCTCATATTTCATATGCAAGCATTAGTTCAACAACAAAACATTCATTGGCTCAGAATATCTCAATTAGTGATCGATACCATATCAATTTATTATTTCCATTTTTAATTACATGCATCAATATATTATTCAACATTCAAAAATTAAATCCGTATAACATATGCTTAAATTGTATTAAAATTAAACAGAAAGAACTTACCTGACTATATTGTAGCAATGACAAAGGTACAGGGATTATTTGGTAATTTCTCCTTTCCTTAGTTTTCCACTCGTTCTTGATCTAAAATTATAATTTCATTCAATTCACTAATTCCAACAACAAAATTAACTCATTTTTATGCAATTAAGTTTTTTTTAATTTTTATGAAATTGCCCCTAATATTTTAGTTTTATGCAATTTAGCCCTTAGGCTCAAAACTTGCAATTTAACCATTTTTAACCACAATTAATTTCAGCCGAATTATTCAATACCTTTCTACAGCCCCTACTTGTTGTTATTTTACACCAAGTCCTTGTACTTTTACTATTTTCACATTTTAGTCCTTGATCATTAAAATTAACAAAAACTACTTTACAAAATAGTCTTATTTAGCAAACGAGCTAAATATTTTACCATAAAACTTCAAGAAAAACTCAAATCCATCAATGGCACAATCCATAACATTTGATAGTTTTACAAATTATCCACCGAGTTAGCTAGATTAAGCTAATACGAGCTCAAAAACATAAAATTACTAAAAATAGACATCAAACACGTACCCAATAAAGAACCTTAACTAGCTGAAGCTTGCTCTCCCCTTAATAATGGTGTTTCAGCCTTTGGAAGAAGAAAACAACAAAATTTCGTAGCCAATTTGACTTTTATTTCATTTAAATTTTATTTGTTTACTTAATTACTATTTTATTCTTAATTGATTCCTAAAAGTTTAGCTAAATGAAAGCTAAAACCATCCACTATGGGTAATGGTGGTTTATTTACCATTCAAACCCCTTTAATTTACCCATTTTAACTAATAAACTATCTTTTTCCATATTTAAAATTTAGTCATTTTTACTTAATTAACCATCCAAATGTTAAAATTTCCTAACCAAAATTTTAACAAGACACTAATGACCTTTAAAACATCGGAGTTGTGGCCTCAAAACCATCATTTTCAATCATATTGAAAACTAGACTAATTAATAAATCCTTATTTAATTAGGATTTATGTAACGCCCCAAATTTTGTACCTAGATGAATTGCGCTTTGGGCTTTGGGTATCATAAATTTTTTTTTAGTAAGCAAGAAAATGACAAATGACATGTTGGTTTTAAAGGTTTAATAAATTTGGAGTGTCTAGGGGTGTTGGAGAAATTATGGGTTCGAACTTTGAGGTGAAGGAATTTTAATTTAATAATTAAAGGAACCTTGATGGCAAGAAGCTTGGCTTTTAAATAAATGGAGATAAAATAGGACACAAGCAAGGTTGTGGTGTCGTGAATAAGTGATGCCACTTAGGGTGCAGGGAAGTGGCATAGTTGTAAGTAAGGGGATCCTCGATTCGAGTGCTGGCTTGGTATTTTTAGGAATTTTATTTTTGTCTTCTAGATGGTTGGTAGTGGCGTGGAACTGGACTCTATGAGAAGTGATGAGAAGAGAAATTTTTGGAAGGGATTGAGGAGCTTATCGTGGAGAAAAGTTAGGAGATAGGGATAGAAGAAGTAGTGGAGCCAAATTGGCAATTAAGCAAAGGCAATTTCGGCTAGTATATATATAGGTGCTGATTTTGGGGTTCTAGGCTAATGCCAAATTCTTTCTTTTTATTTTGCCGAAAACTACTTTTCTCTCCAAGTACCCAAAAGCCGAAAAACCCTTATTTTTTCCCTTTAAGTTTGTGCCGATTTCTTCCCTTCCTTTCTCATTAAACTCTTCTCTTTCTTGCTCCTAGTTTACCTTCTCTAAGCTGAATACTTTGTTGGCCGAACCTTCTCTGTGCCGCACTACTCCTCTTTTAGGTCGATTGCCTCTTGGGTAAGTGTTCTTGATCTTAGTTGGCCGAATGGTCATAGTTAAAGGAAGGAGGACTTGTGTTGGATACAAGTCACCTGTTATTCTGGTTTTAATAGTTTAGATTGGTGCAGATCTAGGAGTTGATCATGGTTAGTGATTAAAGAAGGGGCTGTTATAACTTGTCGCACAAGGTAAGGTGAAAGGTGAGGTTTCGGTAAAGATATGTTTTAAGCATGCGATTAATTGAAGGGTGATATCGATTGTAAGTTCAGGGCTAAGGAAATCGCAGCATACTTTATTACCAGGTGTGTACGTACACCTCACACACAATAGATCGGTAAATCCTAAAATGCCGAAATGCCGAAAACCTGAAAGTTTCGCTACGACAGTCTCGTGAGTGCGTGAACACTCGTATGAGGGTAACCAATATGATAGCAGAGGCCCCATGAGTGATCTCATGGACTTGGGTCATGTTTTGGCTAACCGAGCCCGAATGGGCCAAATGGGCCGATGGGCTTGTAGGCCCAAGTTAGCAAAAATTGATATGTTGATAATAAGTGATGAGTTGATAAAGTTTGTTGAATTGTTTGGAATGGATTGGGCCTGATAGGCCGTATGATTATGATTGGGCCTAATGGGCCATATAAATGCGATTGTGCTTGATGGGCTATATGAATGAATGAAAGCATGCAGACATACTAGGGTTTTATAATAGACTTTTAGGCCTAGTTTCTAGTGAATCCTCAAGCACATAAAACTTAATTAATTTATCAAGCACGTCTGTGGACAAGTCGTAAGGTTAGAGTATGGCAATGGGCATATGCATGTCTAGGATTGGATCTAGGGAGAGCTTGGTACTTAAGCGGTCTTAATAACCCACCTTCTCTTTTCTGGAATCCTACCTGGTGCATAGTGTCTGTTCACTCTAGCCAAGGACGACTTGTTGACGGGCCAAAGTTCGTAATTAAGACCCATATGTTAGTAAATTACTAAAATACCCCTGTAGGGTAGAATTACTGAAATACCCCTGTGTGTTATAAGTATGACTTATGCATACTATATGCTATATGTTACATTCATGTGTTATGATGTTGCATGTAGGTGGGAATTATGTTGGAGGAAGTGTTATATGAAGATCGCATAGTCGCTTGACGACCGTGGATCCAACGAAGGCTTTTAAGCTACGAGCAGTTTTGCTGCAATGTTAGATAGTACCGCAACTAGCGCTACCATTAATATGTATCCGATGGGTAGGTTGATATAGTTATCCCCATAGGATGTGTTTCGGTTGGACAGAAATGATGTGTATCAGTTGGATGGGGTGGGCATTGCATTACTGCATACATGATTGCTCTAGATTTTGTGTTGTTTTTGTATTGGGCTCAGGCCCAAGATGATTTGTGCTACATGAAATCAATATTGTTGCTGAGGGTTGTACACACTGAGTTTCGAAACTCACTCCCTCTTTTATTTTTCTTAGGAAATCCTCAGTAGGTGGTTCGACGGATGGTGGGACTTAGAGGTGGTCAGCTAGCAAGACGACTAAACTTGGGTTTCTTTATGAATTTCTAGTATTTTAATTATTTCAGTCCGAATTGTAATAAGGTCTTTTCTCTGGTTATTACTGTTAATTATGTTGCTTTAAGTCTGGAACATGGATTTATTTATTTTAAACACATTTTAAGTTTCTTTTCTGAAACCACTTGTTGTTTTTTTTTTTTTTAAATAAGCTTCTGTAGTTAAAGTAAAATTTTCCAAAGTAACTTTTAATATGAAGTAAAAAGTTAAAAATGACTTCTGAATATACCTTGTTATAAAAGAAAGTACAAACTGGGTTTTTACTTTAATTTCTTTTAGAAAGGTTTTCAATGAAAACAAGGTTTTCGCAAAAACACTGTAATGTGACACGCTAGATTTGGGCCTAACTTCTAGGCCAGATTTGGGGTGTTACAATTTAATTGCAATTTATCACAATCTAAAAAATTCCACATCATTTCTATTATTAGGCCATTTAAGGAGGGTCCAATTATACAATTGGTCCTTCAATTATATTATATTCCAATTAAACAAGCTTATTTACAATTTAGCCTTAAACTAATTAGGACTAAATGAATAAATATCCCAAAAGTTAGTGGAATGATTGACATCCACCACTGCTTGAATTTTTTGTCCATGGTTTAATCAGCATTTTGGTCCTTTTACTATTTTAAATCTATAGCAATTAACTTTTGCCTCTTTTACAGTTTAATCCTTTTACCTTAATTAAGTAATAAGTCATCAAAATTTCTAGAGCAAACTTCAATTCACATATAATACAACTCTGTAAATATTAAATAAAAATATTTACGGCCTTAGCTTACGAAAACGAGGTCTCAATACATCATTTTCAACAACCACTTGATTTTTAGACTAAACCACTTATATTAACTATTAATTCAATTTATTAAATTCCTTAAATCAAAATTCAATATAAAAATTATTAATGACTTGTATAATTTAAATACTAATTATACGAACTTTCTCAATGATTTTGTGGTCTTGAAACCACTGTTTCTGACACCACTGAAAATTGGGCTGTTACATCCCTCCAAAGAATTAAATACGAATATTTTAAGTTAGATGCCTTACATTTTCTCAAATTCTATATAAGGATCTCACCCTAACTTATAAGTTTTCTACTTAAATCCAAGATAGTTAAAGATTTAGAAATTGCAATGGGCCAAGCTAGAGTTTGCTAGAAGCAAGGAAATTTACAAAAGTTTGCATGTGTATAGAGAGACAACCATAGGACTCCGCCTTAGTGTTGTAGTTGTCATTTTACATTTTTAAGCCTTGCTCCTAATAAATTTGTAATTTATTATGAAAGTGGAACTTTAAGGTTTTATCATTAATTAATATAAGATGATTAAGTATTTATTTTAATTTAGAAAACAATTCTAATTAATTCATTCAAGTTATTATGGCATCCGATACCCGAACTTGACAAACGTATCGAGTAGAGGGTGTTACAAATTTAGTGGTATTAAAGTTTTGATTTAGTTGATCCTTTGGACGTAAGTGTTATGAGATAGCCCCTGTACACATGATTATACTAGATCAGGCTTAGTCTATCGTGAAAGGATAGAAGATTGTAACCATGATAACTATCAGTACTAAATTAGTGAATTATTGTCAGAATGATGAAAAATATAATATAGGGAAAGAAAAAGAATTAAAGTTTTCATTTTGATGAGGAAAATCGGTACCAATACGAAAGGGCCAATCAGATATCATCCCTAGTAGGCATGTCAGTTGTATCTTCTGCGTTTTCCTCCTTTTCATCAATAGCCTCCTTGATTGGAACAAGGGTAGAGGCTTAGGATCTAGTGGGAAAAATAAACCAACAAAATATTTCCATTTCTTTTGAAACTCTTCCCACTTAACGCCAAAAAGATTTATTTTATTGAAGCCTAGGTTTTGTTTAATGAACTCGCGTAGATGGCTGAAGTCCACTCGACTCACATAAAAGGGGCGCCCACGGCAACTTCGAAATGAAGCATGTAATTGGATCTCAGCTTGGGAAGAAAATCTGTGATCCCCACCATAATATCTACTTTGTATCGCTCCAGTGCTTCACTATTTTCCTTCTAGATCCTCTCTAGGTCTGTTAATTAGTGCTCCTCTTGCGCCTTAATTTGGTCCTCTAATTGATAGACTCTACTCTTAAGCTCCATTTTTTATGACTTGTACTTAGACCCCAACTAAAGGTAGATTTGGCAAACTCCTGAGCTTGACGAATAGTGGCCTCCTATGCCTAGGCTAGGGTCACCTCTAATTGAGCCTATTTTGTCTCACTCTCATGACAATGGTCACGAAGGGCGCAACCAAGCAAACTGAATTCCTTCACCATGATTTGATAAGATTCTAACAACTCCAAAAGGGTTGGTTTTTCGAGCTTTGGAGGAAGAGGGAAGAGTATATTCTTTCAGATCTTAGGGAAAATCCCTTTCCCAGTATTGGCTAATTTCAGTTGGAGAGAAGGGAGGCTGACTTGTAAAAAACAGCCCCTCTAAGGGAGCAAATTTGACATCCCGATAGAAGAAGTGGGAGGTTGCCTTGGCCTAGGATGGAGAGATGGCGACGTAGAAGGGGCAGTTCGAAGGGCGGCCTCATTAGGCAGACTCTATGCTAGAGGAGTAATGTCCATGTGAGTGGTGGACTTAGTTTGAGTCTTGGGATGAAATGGAATGTTAGGTGGAGTAAGCTCCCCCTTGAAATTGATTGGTTTCTAACCTCATTTGCGAGAAACCAGTCTATTATCACTACTTTTCTTGGTACTTCGAGAGTCCCCTTCAGTCCTTAGCCTCTCACAACTGCTACCACTCACTTACTTATACCGTTGTGTTTGGCATCAGTGACAAACTTTTATGCTCTTTCCATAATGGCATCCATGCCCATACTGCTTGAGATTTAAGATGGAGTAGATGATTGGGTGAAACTTACAAAAGAAAAGTTAGAGATCAACCATATGAGAAATAAAATCTCTATTTAAGAGACTCACTAGCACCCACAGTTGGTGGAGCGGACCAATGGCTCACGCATTTTTAGCAATAATAATAAAAGAAATTTAGAGGTTCTTCTTTCCTCCCAACCAAAATAGTAGCTAGATCGTCAAACATATTGTAGGGTCACACCTTATCAGAGGGGTGCGCGACCTGAGAGATAATGTCAATACCATAATCTGAGGGCCTGTAACCATTTCGGCTATGGTTCTCTAGAGAGAAATGGAAGACATTCCTAACAGTAAGGCTCTCCAACAGAAGAGAGTAACCCAACTTTAAGCGGTTGAACTAATCTTCCGCAACCTGATTATCTAGCCGTTAATTGTGGGTACAAATAGATTCGATAGTAATAAACCATTAGGTTGGAAACCCATATCCACCTTTTAGATTACATCTCACTCAGATAAATTTTTTTCTATTAAGGTGAAGTTTGAGGCCTAGTTTTTTATAATGGGCTCACGTCCCTAACAAGTACTAAAGTGGGCCAACCCAATAGAGGACCCACGAGAAGTCACCTTCAATTGGTAAATTTATAGAAAACACAAAGGATGGATGACTCGCCCTTCAAATTACAGTTGATAAAGTAGGCCACTAAGGTCCACCAAGATAAGCTGGTGAGTTGCCCCAGCACGACCCCATACTCGTTAAGGACAAAGATGGAACCTGGCATCAAATAGATAGAGAGGGAGGAAAATATCGTTGGAATGGTCACTTAATTGACACTTGACTTGGATGAGGCTAAAATCATAAGCAAAGTTGGGAAGTTGAATCCCTCTAACGCATAGGAAGCGGATCATTTCCCTTTTAAAGGAGGTGTAGTGAAAAAAAAGGGTCTCCACTAGAGTACTCACCCTACGACCACTGGGTCCAACCTCGTTGCCTTTTCTATCACAGTTACGATTCCTCTTGCTGTCGCCGTTACAATAGCTGATACCCTCACAATGACCATTTTAGGGGGAAAATGAAGGAAACAGAAAGAGATTTGAGGAATTACTTAGGAAACATGCTAAGAAATAATCTAAGGAAAAAAGGAGGAACTCAGATGATGAGATAAAGAAGCCTAAGATAAAAAGTAGGGATCAAGGAAGGGGCCTAGTCGGTAAGAAGTTGAGTAGTGATTTCAGATAATTAGTCTTTTTTCCCAATGTCTTGATTTAAGTAGTGAAACATCTAAAGGAAGTTTGGAGATTTGAACAATGATTCAAGTTCCCAAATCGATAGATGACACCTGTCGAGCCGGAGAGGGTTTTTTTAAACCCTTTGATGACAAAAAAAAAAGGTGAAAGTGTTTGTCAAAGCTGATCATCTATCGAGTATCTGTCATACGACCCATTTTGACTCTGGAAATGCCTGTTAGTGTTATGTTGAGACATGACTAGCTAATGGTGTAAGTAAGCATTTGCCTGAGTAAGTACAAGTGGCATCGTGCCACTAGTCCCCTTATAGGGAATCTAGGTAGAATCGTCGATGAGCGAGATATGATCTAGATGAGATTCAAGGTGTTAAGGAGACAACATGTTCCTAAGAAAAAGGGGAAGCAACTACCATTGGATATTTAAAAAATTAAGACAAGGGAAATTAAAATAGAAACTACCTTAAGAGGATCAAACAAGAAAGGAAATTTCGAAGACAAAATTTTCTTAAGGTTGGGGGAGTTGCAACACCTAGATATCATTATTATTAATTCAAATTTTAAGAAGCCAAGACTGAATTGAAAGAAATAGAAAATTATAGGATACCCATCAAATAATTTAGAAATTTTAAATGGCCAAATTTTGATTAGTTGGATCCCAATTCTGGTTCGGTTAGGATGGAATCGGTTGGTTCTAAATTAGGGGACAAAATGATTAAGAATGGTTGGTGGATATGGTTGGTGAGGACTGTGCCTAAGGAATATATATAGCTTGAAAGGAGGCAAAATTTTCTGAATTCTGTTGAATAATTTTGTTCTCTCCTTTACATCATCTTCTTCAGTTGTCCTAAAGAAGAAAAGGGATGCGGATGAAGGGAGCTTTGCATGTAGCAATATAGGTGTGGGTTTAAGGTTGGTAAAGGGGATATGAAGAAATTGGTAAGTCTCCTTATCTTCCTCTGCAATTAGGAATTAAAGAAAGAAGTAGAATGAGACTATCAAAACTCCTATATAAGTTAATATTCTGGGTTTCTAAGAATTTACCACCATTAGTTTAACCACAACATGGTTGTCATGCTTAGCAGCTAGGATAATAAAACAAGGTAAGTATTTGCACTCTATCTTCTAGTTGCTAAATGTTGTTAAGAGAAATTGACATGCTAATATTGATCATATTAGTAGTTGATTGTTAAATGATTATTTAGCGTAGTGCATTGCTTAATGATGTTTTACATGGTATGCATGAAGAGTATGAGATGGAAGACTAACATTGTGTTTGACGAAGTTAGGTAGGGGAAAAATAGATGACTCTGTTAGTTACCGTCATACAATCTTGCAGAGCCATAGGACCTATCGTAGGCTATATGCCTAAAATAAGTAAGACCATATCTAAAAGTTGTTATGGTATAAGGATAAAATTAGTAAGACCATAGCTGAAAGATGATATGGCATCATATGAAAGCACACTAGAATGCCTAATTAGGACTAATACCATAGCTAAAAGATGTATGACATCCTTCAATAGCCCATCGGGACTAAAAACACGAGGTGGTCCACTGGGAAAGAAACACGAGATGATCTGTTGGGACGGTAAAAATGAGAAACCCATTAGAAAGTTAGACATGTGGATCATAATTGGAAGAGTCACGGTCCATAAAGGATGTCAAGGGTGAATGCAAAGTTCACAGTGTGAATGGAATGATAAATCACAAGAAGAAATGAGTTGGTGTGTCTAAAAAACATAGATCACCTAAGGAAAAAGGGCTACCAAGGTTATGACTCAACCCCAAATGACAGAAAAAGTAAAAAAAAAATCTCCTCAGGTAAGGAGGTAGACATGCACAAATAATAGTCCATCGAGAAAGTTGGGGATTTAATGCAATTTAAATAGGACCAAATTAGTTTGGGGTAGGACACAGTCATACATTGAAAGTTGATAAAGTCATTTGAGGGATTTAATAGGCTGGTCAGGGTCTCAAGGGTTGGAACGTATGCCCATGGCCAAATGGCCAGCAAAGTTCACTAAAGATTATTGGAAAGTAGAGGTTATATATAGCTATGGGGAATGACAGAGATCTTTTCGAGCTCCTACAGGTCGAAACTGCATGTTCTAAAAAGCCTCCATAGGAAATAGATCAATGGAGCAAGGTTTTAGGTGCTGTTAGCAAGCCCTAACACTCCAAGGCAATGATGACCTTAAAATTTAGGAAAGTCTACAAACTTCAAAATCACTAAGGAAGTCGCTGGAAACACAAAAATATATAGACTTAAATTCATGTAGTTTCGTAGTAATTTTTCTCGAAAAATATAATATAATTATAAAATAATTAAAATGTACTTAAATTATTAACATATTTAATTTTAGTTAATTTTATAATTAATTTTTCATAAATTTTGATTTATTTTCGACATATTTCCACAAAGGGTGAAAATTGGCTTGGCAGACACTGTTAAAAGTTCAAGCCGTGAAGCAATTTCTGAAGCATTGAGGAGAATTAATTTTTCAGCTTAAGACGGTTCCAATTATGAATACCAGTACATAATATAATTAATTTTAATTTTAATCTAATTTATTTTAGGTTCAATAATTATTATTTATTATATTATGGAAATGAGGCCCAGTTTTGCTAATACAAAAGACTAATCCAAACAAGCAATCGAGCTGCCCAAACCCATCCAAAGTGCTGACCCAATCAGCTCAAGTGAGCTGATATATTAACTTGCAAATAACCCCTTCAAGTCTCCTTGAAATCGCATTCAAACCCCTCCACTTATTATGCTTTTGTAGATTTTCCCGTAGCCAAATATAGCAAGTTGAAATCATCAATAAATGCATGAGTGGTGGCCAGAAATGGCGGAAGTTAATGGCTGATATTTCTTTGCTAAAATTAACAGCCAATCCCACCTATAAATACCCTCCCTTTTCTACTCATTTCATAATTCAACTCAACTCAATTCATTCACAACACATTCTCTATTCACTCATATTTCTCCCTTTGTTTTCCATTTTCTTTCTTGTCACTTCCTTTGCTGATTTCTCCTCTTGAGAAAGAGCCTTCTTCTGCCTTGGTGTAGCAGCACCTGAGTGTTCGTAGAGGCCACAAATTGATAGAATGAGTAGAGAAGAAGAGGAGCGCGCTAGTGACTTCAAAGAAACACTGGATTTGTTTCTAGTTCCTTTCTCTTTTATTTTTTTAATTCTGTTATGATGAATGCTCATTGTTTCGTTACTCTTAATTTAATTAAAATGGCTTAAATTTAATTCGTGTTGTATTGGTTGTGTTCTATTGCTTAATTTATTAAAAAGCATGTTTGTTTTGTTATAGGCCTTGTTGATTTGTTCAATTAAATAAAATCATGTTTATGTTATGCTTGCATTTAAATTGTAAGGTAAAAATTGAATTAATTATTAAGTGGATTGAAATTGTAATTAATTGACACAATATTTAATTGGTGCATGTTTAATCTTCTAAGGTAACTGAAGGTTGAATTAGCGACGATATTAAACAATACATTAGCCTTGCATAACTTGCAAGATTTTGTGATTAAATTGTTTCAATATAGAGATATATTGTTACCTCACTTAATCTTTTACTTGTTTATGAAAATTGAATTAATTGTTTGAATTAGCATAGAGATATGTACAAGAGATTATTTTAATTTCATAAGTATGTATGTGCATTAACACATTTGCTTATTAAAATTTGTTTAATCAGTTGAATTGGCATGGAGATATAGTCAAGAGATAAATAGATTTTGGTAGGTGAGTATATTCATAAGTTAGCAAATTGTCAAGTTGCCGTGTATTAAATTCGTAACAAAGATGAACATGGTCCTGATAATGTTAAGTTAAAGAATGCAATTGATCTAGCACATTTATGTCATATTGATTAAAATTTGTTTTGAAATCGTGCATTGGAAATTGTTATTTTTATTTTATTTTACTTAGTTTAATTCTTAATCTTAATTAAACCCCTTTTCAAATCATCAAAATTCCACCACCAACTTGTTAAATTATTTATTTAATAAATATTTCTTTGCATAGTCCCTGTGGGTACGATAACTCGACATTTACTTGTCACTTTATTACTTGTTGTGATTGTGTACACTTGCATATTTCCATTGCTCCAGACGCCTTACATTTTTCTTAAATTTTATATATATGGATCTCACTAAGTTCGTCCAAACTTATAAGTTTTTTGCCTAAATGTAGGATAGTTAAAGATTTAGAAATTGTGAGTGGCTAAGCTAGACTTTGCTAAAAGTGAGGCAATTTGCGAAAGCTTGCATGTGTACAAAAGGGCACCCATGGAGGCTCTACCTCTGGGTTGTAGTTGTCATTTCCCATTTTCGAGCCTTGATCCTAATAAATTTGTAATTTATTATGAAAGTGAAGCTTTAAGGTTTTATCATCAATTAATATAAGATGATTAAGTATGTAATTCTCTTTAGAAAAAAATCTCATTAATCATTCTGGTTATTGTGGCATCCAATACCTAGACCTGATGAACGAGTGGAGTAGAGGGTGTTACACATCAGGTACTAATTTGTGATCATTTTTCGTGAATTTTTTAGGAATACAGAAATGAGTTAGATAAAGAGAATTCTTAAGGAATTAAATTGATATTGGAAAAGGAAATCAATGTAGAAAATTGTGAATGTGAAAATGTGAAAAAAAAAGACCAAATTAAAATTTTTAGAAAGTTGGAAGACTAAAATGCAATTTGACCAAAAAAAGAACATGTGGCTATTAATTATTATTTGTTATGAGAATGACTTGGAAAATGTATTTTAACAACCCAAACCCGACCTAAAAGTTTAAGCCAAATCTTAGGTGAGTTACACCAATGTATTGAAAACTAATTTTAGTAATTATCTAGAAAACCTTCAAAACTTTTCTTGATTCATGGCGGAAAATCTTTTCAAAGTTTAACGTTGAAAACCGAAATTTGTTTTGTCGACTTGAGTGATTTTGTAGTTTTGCGTTAGGAATTATCAACTACTGACGAATTTAGCAAAAACCAAGATATAACTCTGAAATAGATTATGAACCCAAAAGATTAAAAACATTCTACATTAATGCAAAACAATCTGAACTCTCACACGCCACCCAATCCTAAGTCAAAGACTTGCCTGAACAAACTAAGATAAAACCAAGAGGTGAGCTATAAAGCCCAATGTATAACCAACATCGGTTACAATTAACATAACACAATATGTAAATCAGTGTACACGGAGAACTTAATAGTGAGTGTAAGATCAGAACGGAATAGATCAGAGTATCATAGAGGTTTCCATTATGCTAATATAACAGAATAACACAAAACAAATAGAATAAGACAGAGCAGAACTGAACAGAATAGAACAGAGGATGTATGTTTACGCAGATGCAGAATTTTTCAACACCAATTAGAATTCAAATTTATAGAAAACATCCTACCCAACTCCGCTACACACCAAAATAGAGTTTCCCTCCAGAGCTCGTCTAGCCAAATCACACCAACAGATAACTGTGAACAGTGCCAACAAAATTTTTTGTAGTTAAAATTGCCAGATCGAATACATGTGATCAAGCCACTAAATTGTAGTCAAGCTGCCAGAATAGAAATGTAGATAAACCACTAGATAATGTAGATAATCAAACTGCTAGAAACCTCATTCTTTCACATCATCCCAAGTCCCATGCAATGTGTCATAGCATGCATATACAAAAGCAGAGTGATAAGCATGTAAGTCATACTATCATACAGTAACAGAGTCAGTAGACATGAGAGTCCATGTGTTATAAAGCAAATTTATTAAACATATTTTCCATGAAGTCACATGCATGGTTATAAATCAGAACCAGTACCAATTAATTCAACATATTCAAATATCACATGTTTTTAAGCAACAGAGTCATGTAAAGGCGTACCAACAAACTTAACAAAATACAAATTATACTTGGATAATTCACACACATTCGGCAATAGCACATTACGTTCTGATAGATCCTACTTACTTAGGTTAAAACATAGCAGACATATATACAAATCACGAGTTGTTTATCATCAAATCATCAGATATCAAGTTATATAGCCTAATTCAAATCATACGGACCCTATAGTAGGCTTGCGTTTGTTTCAAATGACGATTCTAGCCCCAGGGAAAAATTCTAAATATTGGTCCACACACTGTATGGTTTCACACAGCCTGGATAGCTGGCCCATGTGGCTCCACACAGTCTAGCATACGCCCGTGCCATCTACTCGTGTGGTCTTAATCTGCAATCAGTAAGTTACACGCCTTGGACACACTCCGTGTCATTAGCCCGTGTGATCCCTGCATAACACATAACCACACTAGGCCTGGGCACACTCCCATGCGCCATGCCAATGTGCCTCCAATTTTCATGAAAATTGAGTTACACGGCATGCCACAAGGCCATGTGGCTCACACAGCCTAGCTGTAACACCCCAAATCCGGCCTAAAAGTTAGGCCCGAATCCAACGTGTCACATTAAAATGTTTTTGCGAAAACCTAATTTTCATTAAAAACTCTTCTAAAAGAAATTAAAGTAAAATTCCAGTTCGTATTTGTTTTCAAAACGAGATGTAGTCAAAAGCTATCTCTTTGTTATAAGTTAAAAGTTACTTTGGAAAAATTCCCTTTAACAGCGGAAGCTTAATTTGAAAACAATAGATGATTTCTGATAAATTTGATAATAAGCCCATGTTTCCAAAATAATAAGCATAATAATAAAAGTGATAGTCCAAATTTTGAAATGATCATCAGAGGAAAGACCTTATTACAATCCAAATTAAAAAAATTAGAAATACTAGAAATTATAAAGAAACCCAAGTTTAGTCATCTTGCTAGCTAGCCACCTCTGAGTCCCACTATCCGTTGAATTGCCTACTGAGGATTTCCTAAGAAAAATAAAAGAGGGAGTGAGTTTCGAAACTCAGTGTGTGCAACCCTCAGCAATAATATATATATCATGCAACACAAATCATCTTGGGCCTAAGCCCAATACCATAATAGCACAAAATCTTGAGCAATCATGTATGCAATAATGCAATGCCCAACCCATCCAATCGATACACATCATCTCCGTCCAACCAAAACACATCCTATGGGGATAACTATATCAACCCACCCATCCGATACACATCAATGGTAGCGCCGGTTGTAGTACTACCTAACGTTGCAGCACTACCTAACGTTGCAGCAAAGCTGCTCATGGCTTAAAAGCTTTCGTTGGATCCACAGTCGTCAAGCGACCGTGCGACCCTCATATAACACTTCCTCCAACATAATTCCTACCCACATGCAACATCATAACACATGAGTGCAACATGTAGCATACAGTATGCATAAGTCATACTTATATCACACAGGGGTATTTCAGTAATTTTACCCTACAGAGGTATTTCAGTAATTTTCTAACGTATGGGTCTTAATTACGAACTTTAACCCGTCAACAAGTCCTCCTTGGCTAGAGTGAACAGACACTATGTACCAAGTAGGATTCTAGAGAAGAGGAGGTGGGTCATTAAGACCGCTTAAGTACCAAGCTCTCCCTAGATCTAATCCTAGACATGCATATGCCCATTGCCACACTCTAACCTTAGACTTGTCCACAGACATGCTTGATAAATTAATTAAGTTTTATGCGCTTGAGAATTCATTAGAAACTAGGCCTAAAAGTCCATTATAAATCCCTAGCAAGTCTACATGCTTTCATGCATTCATATAGCCCATCAGGCCTAATTACATTTATATGGCCCATTAGGCCCAATAAGATTCGTATGGCCCATTAGGCCCAATCACATTTCCAAACCATTCAACCACTTTATCAACTTATCACTTATTATCAACATATCAATTTTTGCTAGCTTAGACCCACAAGCCTGTCAGCCCATTGGGCCCATTCTAGCCCGGTTAGCCAAAACGTGACCCAAATCTATGAGATCGCTTATGGGGCATCTGTTAACATATCAAATACCCTCATACAAGTGTTCGCGCACTCGCAGGACTACCGTAGCCAAATTTTTGGCTTTTCAGCATTTCGACTTTTCAGCTTTTCAGGATTTACCGATCTATCGTGTGTGTAGTGTATTGTACACACCTAGAAATAAAGTGTGCTGCGATTTCCTTAGCCTGAACCTATAATCGGTATCACCCTTCAATTAATCGCATGCTTAATACATATCTTTACCAAAACCGAAACTTCACCTTTCACCTTACCTTGCGCGACAAGTTATAACATCCCCTTCTTTAATCACTAACCATGATCAACTCCTAGATCTGCACCAATCTTAACTATTAAAACTAGAATAACAGGTGACTTGTATCCAACACAAGTCCCCCTTCCTTTAACTATGACCATTCGGCCAACTAAGATCAAACATTTACCCAAGAAGTAATCGGCCAAAAAGAGGAGTAGTGCGGCACAAAGAAGGTTTGACCAACAAAGTATTCGGCTTAGAGAAGGTGAACTAGGAGTAAGAAAGAGAAGAGTTTAATGAAAAAGGAAGGGAAGAAATCGGCACAAACTTAAAGGGAAAGAATAAGGGTTTTTGGGCTTTTGGGTACTTGGAGAGAAAAGTAGTTTTCGGTAAAATAAGAAGAAAGAATTTGGCATTAGCCTAGACCCCACCTATATATATACTAGCCGAAATTGCCTTCGCTTAATTGCCAATTCAGCTCTACCACTTCTTCTATCCCCATCTCCTAACTTTTCTCCATGATAAGCTCCTCAATCCCTTCCAAAAATTTCTCTTCTTATCACTTCTTTTAGAGTCCAGTTCCATGCCACTACCAACCATCTAGAAGGAAAAAATAAAATTCTTAAAAAAACCAAGCCAGCACTCGAACCTAGAATCCCCTTGCTTGCCACTAACGCTACCTCCTTACACCCTAAGTGGCGTCACTTATCCACTACACCACAGCCTTGCTTGTGTCCTATTTTATCTCCATTTATTTAAAAGCCAAGCTACTTGCCATCAAAGTTCCTTTAATTATTAAATTAAAATTCTTTCACCTCAAAGCTCGAACCCAGAACTTCTCCAACACCCATAGACACTCCAAATTTATTAAACCATTATTTGTCATTTGTCATTTTCTTGCTTACTAAAAAAAAAATTTATGAGACCTAAAGCCCAAAGCCCAATTCATCTAGGCCCAAAATTCGGGGCGTTACACTAGCACACGGTCATGTGGTATCGATAGTCATTTTTTTACGACTAAACTCGAAATGAAAGTTGGGTTATCGATACCCACCTAATACAGCTTTGACGAAGAAGCACAAAGACATTTCTAAAACCTAAAAATGACATACATTGACCAAATTAGACGATTTAACTGTGTCAAAATACTTGCCTTAGCATCAAATCGAAGTTACGCCAAAATTTCAATGGAAGTTAAATGTTTACCCTCATTCATAACCCAAAACATAAAACTCAAATCATTGAAGAAATGTTAGTCTCAAAATCCTCGCCTAACAGAACTTACACAAATCAAAAATTTGTTTTCGCACAAGAAGAGACAGAACTTCATTCATCACAAACTTACGCAAATAAAATTTGGTGATGGACACTTACTGTTCAACTGAAGATTAAAGCACGTTGGGACTTAGTGTAATGAGTACAGAAGGATTCAACAGTTGTTTACCAAGGCAAAAGAATATAAACGCACAATTTGGAATGAAGAAGAGCAAAACAAAAAGATAAGAACCCAGAAGGAAAGGGAAAATGTTTCTTTTTGTTTTTTGGAGATATGGAAAGGAAGTTAACAGGTTTTGAAAAACTAAACTAACTTTACGAAATGGCACAAAAATTATTATCTTCGTGCTTACACAAAGATTCAAACACAAGACCAAAGGGTATACAGAAGCTTAACCAATGAACCAGCAGGCTCATTCTTGATATCAGTTGACTAAATTTAACTTATAACCTACATGTCCAATGATAGGGATTTAGTGAAAGTAGCAAGATTTCAATGTATAATATTTGAACACAAAACCTTACACACTTAACCAGAACACTTAACCACTAAACCAGCTTAAATCACTTGTCAAAATTACTAGAATCTAAACTCAAAATCAAGGGATGACCATTCTTGGTTTCAAAACCCAATTTCTTCTAACCCAATTTTTGGGATGTTACAGTATTATTATGATGGAAATCATTTTTGAACTAAATTGGAAAATATTTGAGATTATAATGAATAGTTTGCAATTTTCCCATTTATCATGAAAAAGGTATAGGTGTAATTTTCACCTCCCATGGATTTATATTAGAGGTTAAATGTGATTTATGAAGTTTGTTTCTTATCAGAACCTATTTTTTTTGTAAAGAAAGTGTAATAATTGGTAAAAAATGGGCTATAGTATAATTTTCCAAAAAAAATATATTTTGACCATTTCGCATAAATTTTATATTGAAAATATTATTTTGATGAGATATTATTTGTTTGGAATGAAGGTGAGCCACTAGATGTGATTCATGGGAAGAGATTAAATATGGAACACACATTTAAATTTAATGAACTTTGACTTTTTGACCACCTCTTTTAAATGGGAAAAAGAGAGAATTTTTGTTGTTCCTCTCCTTCTCCTAGTTGTCCACCTCCCTAAGAAAGAGAGAATAAGTTTTCTCTACATTTCCTTTCCTTTCTCTTTAATCTAACCCGAAATCTCAACCCTAAACTTGGATCTTTTGTTAAAGCAATAAGAAAACTTTTTTCCAAGCTTGAATCCTCCATGAAATTCCTCTCTTTCAACCTAGGGTTTCATAGGTTCTAAAAGAAAATGTTAAAGCTAAAGAGAGAAAGTTTTAATCAAGGTAAGAAATGGTGTTTTCTTTATCTCTACCTTAATTATTTAAGATATTTAGTGTATGAAAGTTACTTAGATGAATAAATTGATATTTTGTTTACATATTTGTGTTGAGAAAACGAGGAATGGGTGGAGGAGAGGACTTGGACTATATGCTAAGTGAATCCAAGTGTGTGATGGCATATAGGAATGGGTGGAGGACTTGGACTTATAGATTATGTTTTTGCAAAGTATCAAATTATTTAACTTGAATGATTAATGTTTGTCTAATTATATGTATATGATACGACATGTAGTTAAATATAGGTTTATGCCAAATATGGTTTTAAGAGCTTTCAATGGAGCTTCTATGTTTTTCATTTTCCTTAGAAATGTATAACCTTGTTTATCTTTAATTTTGTAAAGAATTTACAACTCATATTTATTCGAATTGTATTTTTATGAAGGCCACGTCTATACAAGTTTAAAGGAAAAGATTTTAAGGCGGTAAGGCATCAATCCTGGGTCCTCCTTAAGGATCAGGTTTGGAGCATACATAATAAGTGAGTGGACTAATTAAGGTGAGACTAAATGTCTGTAAACAACTCAACATTTATAAGAATTAACGTAAGATATGAAATTTAAGTGTACTTACTAAGCTCTTCGAGCTTAATGTGTTAGTTGTTTTAAATGTGTAGGTCAAAGGCTTTTTCAAGTGGTGTGAAGTTGTAACTTGGGAAGATTGCATCATCAGAGAGGTGAAGGCATTAAAGTAGGGGTTTGTATTGGCTTTTTAGTGTTTTGGCATGTACATAAAGGCTTATGCTAGTATATGAGTTTGTAACTACATTTGCTTAGGTTGTATGTGTTTATTGAAATTATATTGATACTTTTAAATTGAGATTTCATGCTTAAATTGATTTCAATATGAGTTTAACTTGATTTTGTTCTTGAATGAGCTTAGAAATGGTTTTGTGAATTATTAGTATCATATGATGATGTTTGGGGATGATTTCAGATGTTTTTAAACTAATTTTCAAGTCTTCTGCACCTAAGTATCAATACCTAACCTTCGAGTGTCGATATATTGCAAATCAGTAGCTAAAAAACTACAATAAATAGGCCAAGTCTTGAAACTTATAGCCTAAGTTTCGAGGCTTATAGGCCAAGTGTCGAGACTTGCTCCACTGTACATGCACAAGTTGTATTCTCGATTTTTTAGTTCTAGGACCCTGTTTTATATTTCCAACATGTCCAAAGACCTTAGAAATTATTCAAAATGATTTTAAAATTGTATCCAAAGCTTTCTAAATATTAAAAATCATTTCAAGGAAATTTATTGAGTTGTGAAATTGGATTTTTGCTAAAAAAAAAATTTGTAAGCAAAAAAGTGTCAATGTGTCGTCCCTTATCCTTATTGATCGATGGACAAAGTAAAGGGTGTTGTAAACTATAGGTAGGATGAATCAGACTTAAAAAAAATGGTATGGTTACATGCTTCAAAACTTTACTTAATTTCTCATAATTTTTTTCTTAACTTCATGAATCATCGGCATGTTGCACAGTTTCAAACTATTAAGTATCAAATTGAATTGGTTTTTTCTTTAAACATAATATCATAAGATGAATATACTAAAAGGGTTAAATCACGTATTAACTCTTTAAAGCTTTACTTGGTAGAGTAGAAAGATGAAAACTTGAAAGAATAGAAAAATAAAAAGATAGAATAAATTTGTTTCATTTTCATAGGTGTATTTGGTAGGAAAGATGAAAAAATTAAAAGAAAAAGAAATTTTATTTCCATCTATTACTTGATAGAGTTGAAAAATAAGAGGAAAGAAAATGAACTTTTAAAAAATACATAATTTTGAACTAATATTCACCCATCTCATTTTCTCTCATGACATCATTCCAATTTGGGAGGATTATTTTTTTATGTATCAGAATGGAAAAATGGTTATCTATATGATTTCATCCCCTCTCACTTTTATTTTTACCAAACACACTTAAAATTTATTTTATTTTCACTTTTTTAGTCCCTCTTTCAGTACTTCTATTTTTTTATTCATCCAATCACATCTTTAAAAAAAAAAAAAGTTTCAATGTTTTAAGCAAGTATCTCTAAATTCTTGGTATAAACTAAAATGATATAATAACTAAATATCAGTGCTCTCTAAATGCTTGAATGAAATTAAGAGTTGTGATATAAAAACAAAGTTAAGATAATTTTCGGAATTAGGGGTATGGTTGGGGTCTGAAACCAATGATTTATGATTTGATTTTGTTGGTATAAAAAAATGATGAGATGTAAAGAAACATTCCATAAGAAAACAAAAGGAAAAAAGAAAGGATAAATTCTAAAATGGGAAAATCAAATATATAAGAATATGCACTTTTAGAGCTGGATAAGAAAAGGGATACCTTGCCAGAGATTATGGATTGGTCGACAAATTTTATAATGGGTTAACAGATGTAATTTCAGAAATATTTAATTATCAATTAAAAATTGTTTATATATTAAAATAAAAATGATGATTCTCCTTTTTGATAAAAAGAAACTTCTTTATTCTCTCAATTTTGATTTTAATTAAATCAATTTTTCTTAAAAAATTTAGAGCAATTTAATTACTATCAATTTCGAAAAGTGAACAATTAAAGACAATTAATCATAACATTAATATTTATGTTAATTTTACATAAATTTGATTGGTATAATAAAAAATTTAGGTCTCATAATTTACATATTCTATCAATTTTTTCACGATTTAACAAATTTAGCCCGCAATGCTTTTGCAAATATGTAAATTTTGAGGTTAAATTTGTTAAATTTTTTAGAGTGAAGATTAAATTAACAAAATATGTAAACATTGAGGGCTAAATTTATTATTATAGTAATAAAAATATGAACAATTGACGAAAAGCATTAATGTCATGATTAATTGTCCTTAATTCCTCTAATTTTTTTGAGAAAAACTAATTTACTTAATTTCAAAATTAAGAGGAATTGGAAATATTTTTTTACCTTTTTATTTTTATTAAATATAATTTATAATAAGTGTGACTATAAAGAAAATTATGTAGACATGTACTATATTTTAAAAAAAATAAATAATATATTATTTTTTATAAAAATAAATAAAGTGAATGTTAAATGTGAGATAATATTTATAAAAAAATAAGGAAATAGTTTTATGAAATTTGAATGATAAATAAATAAATTTAAAATGATGATATAATTAAGGTGTAGGTGATGAAAATAAAGCATAAAAAGTGAAGAATGATTAGACTAATTAACAAGAGTTGATTAAGTGCTTAACTAACTATAAAGATCATTAATTATAATTTTGGTGGGATCCCACTTTAGACAGATATATGTCAATGCTGGTTGTAATGACATCCCACTTGCAGCAGCCAAACATGGCATTTGCCTGGATCAGGTGCGGCCAGCCCCAACCAGATCGGGAGAGTATGGTTCATGTGCTCATCCCAATCCACCTGGCGTCCCAAGACAAAAGAGAAGTCAACGGATTAGAAAGACTCATCATACTAAATATTCTACCATACATATTAATTTTAGGGATAATTATTTTCTCCAATTTGTACCAATAACAGATCAACTAAACAAATAAAAACTTTTTAAATTTATCATTTCTCTAAAACTGTCGATTTAAATTATTCTTTTAACATATATTCTAAATGTTTACTTATGTTTAAATAAAATAACATGTTATTAGTAAAAATTATGAAGCTTGTCCTACTAGATTTGTTATATTTTTTTGAAGTGAATGCAATAATACATAATAAATCTGAAAGACGTAACCTTGAGCGTGGATATGAGAAGTTGCTCTACAATAGTAATAATAAAAAATAGATAGTCATAATAATTCTTCTCACCACCAAAAGTAAAAAATGAAGAATTGTGGAGATAGATAATAAGATTGATATTGAAATTTAAATTAATAGTTTCATCTTATGCTTCAACTTTGCTTAATTTTGCACATATACCTATGCAAAGAAAATATTTGTTTGTGTGCATTTTGCAAATTGATAAAATTTATATGCAACAAATGCATATAGTTTCGTCTTTAATTTTATTGTATTGGAAAATTACTATCTTTGCCTCTAGTTTGTACCATGCATATATTAATATGGTTAAATTACATACAATGATAAATCAAAAGATTACGATTGTATTGTTGAATCACATGAGATATTAAACTTGATGTTTACTAGTTCAAATGTATTGATTAAGTTGACATGATCGGTTAGACCATCCCGATCAATAATGATGTGACAAAATGGGAATTTACATGAAAGTTTATTAAAGAACTTAGAAGATCTTCATTTTTCAAATGTTGTTTGTTCTCAAAGAAAATTCATTAAACCTTACTAGCAAAAGTTGAGATTGAACCTCTTGCATTTCTAAAAGAAATATAAGTTTATGTATCCAACAAGTGGATATTTTGATATATTTTTGGTAGATGCATCTACAAGATAATCAGATTTGAGCTATCAATTCACAACTTTTCATTTGCGAGATTAATTTTTTAATGATTTGTTTAAGAATAAAACTTTCAAATTATGCAATCGAGACAATTCTTGCTAATTTTGGTGAGTTTATTTCTCGGGTTTTCAATGATCATTGTATGTTAGATTGTCGGTGCGAGTAAATATCGCAAAGCCTGGTCTTTATGTGTATAAAATTGTTTAGTAGAATTAACGATTCAATACCTCCAGTTAGTAGCTAAACTGTATCTTTGAGAACAAAACTTTTTGAATATATGTATAAGGATATGATATTTTTTGGCACTTATACGCATCATGCCAATAAGTTATGATAAATATTCCGCATTAGAATTGACTTTTGGTCATGAGCCAAATACAACCCATTTTAAAATCTTTAAATGTGTAATGTATCTTCAAGTTACTCCACCACAATTCAAAAAAATAGGTATTCAAAGAATGTTGGAAATATACATTAGTTATAAATATCCTTGTATTATTAAATGTGTTGAATAAATTGAAGATTCAATTATAACATGATTTGGTGATTACAACTTTGATTTGACAAATTTTTCAACATTGGGGGTGAGAAAAATGATAAATTTAGATAAAATAAATTACTTGGAATGAATTATCATTATCTAAATCCTCATAGAAGTATAGAAAGTAATTTGAACAAGAAGTTCAAGAAGATAATTTACTTTATTACAACTTAACTACCAAAGGCATTTACTGACTTGATGAACCAAGTGTTATATATCAACTAATGTTTTTATTTCAATTTAAGTCTCAAGACAACTTGTTAGACTAATAGAAGGCAATGCATGCCTGAAATATGATAGTTCGACTGGTTCCAAAGATGAAACTTTTTATAAAAGAAAAGAATAAATCTAGATGGTCATGTAGTGGAGGTGGTACTCCTAAATAGACCTAAGACATAATTAATTATTAAAATTCCAGAAGAGATTCAAGTATCTGAAATTGAAGATGGAAATAATGAAAATAAGTTATGTTAATAAGAGAAAATATGGAACCCTGAAATAAATAAAAGCTGTCGATAATGGTTTTGTATGTAATGGTATTATTAAAATAATGAAAGAAAATGAGGATCTTGAATAAATTTGAGCTTTTTTCAAAAATGACTCAAAAAACTTTATTATTTACAGAAATGACCTTGTTTCAAAATGTATAATGAAAATAACCTAAAATGAACCGTGATGGGCGATGTTGGCACCCCGATGGCTAGCACCAAAGTCTATCATCATGTAATCATTACTTTGTAATTGAGTTGGGGATAAAAAAATTAATTTTTTTCTGCTGGCACTGCCATGGCCAACACCCATATGCATTTTTTCGAGTACTTTTTAAAAAATACGAGTATTTCTCAGTTCAAAAAAATATTTTTTAAAAGGTGCTGACGTGGCTGACACCGAAAAAATTTTAGTGTTTTTTGGTATTGGCGTTCACGTTGCCAGTAGCGGTTCATATTTAAAAAAAAAAAAGTTTCTCAATCTTGGTGTTGGCGTTCTCGTTGCCGGCACCAACGTGATTTTTTTAAAAAAAATTCAATGTGCCCTAGTTGCCTAAACCAGTGACCATTTTTAAAAAAAGCCCAAGACACTTGAGAAAATGAAAAGAATTGGGAAGAAGACAAGCTTTTTTTTAAAATATGAACTAGTGCTGACAATGTGAATGCTGGCACTAAAAAACAGTGACAAAAGAATTTTTGAAATTTTTTTCAATATTGGCCACCTACACACTGGCACTTATTATAAAAATATTTTTTTCAGCTGGGAATACTCGTATTTTTTAAAAAGTACTCGAAAACATACATACGAGTGTCGGCCATGGCAGTGCCAGCACCAAAAAATTAATTTTTTATCTCGATTCAATCACAAAGTAATGATGACATGATGATGGACTTTGGTGTCAACCATCGGGGTGCCAGCACTGCCTTACACTATTCGTTTCAAGTATTTTGTGTTATACATTTTGAAACTGGGTCATTTTCATAAATAATAATTTTTTAGGTTATTTTTGAAAAAAAAAGTCATAAATTTGTCAAGAAATATAGACATGAACTAAATTGGTCAAAATGGAAAGAAGCAATTCAAGTAGAATTAAATTCATAAAGTTTTTGGACCACTAATCCAAATATCTAAAGGTATAAAGCCAGTGAGATACGAATGCATAGTTTTGTGAAAACAAAACAAGAAAAATGAATTTTTTTCTCTAGGTCCTGGCATTGATTATGAAATATATAATATTATTTTATGGTGGATGCAATAACTTTTAGATATTTTATTAGTCTGGCAGTTCATGGAAGATTTGACACGCATCTAATTGTTATTGTTACAACCTTTTATAAGATCCACTATATAGTGCAAATTTATATTAAAATCCTTGAATGATTTAAAATGATAACAACATATAGAAATTTCCACAAATTTGTCCAATATGTTTGCGTAAACATTTATATGAATTGAAATTATTTGAACATATGTGATATATTTGACTCAGTGAATAGTAGTTGAAGGAAGATTATAAAATGATACAAAATATATATTTGTATTTTTATAAAAGGATCATGATCAAATTTTGTTATGATTTGTTGAAACTGTTGAAGAGATCAAAATATATTTCCTCAAAAATTTTCCTCACTTATGACTTTCAAAAGAATAGTGATATAAATGCTCAGTAAATACGTTCAAGTGATCATTTGAAAAGCTAGCATTCAAGATGAAATACATAAAATATGAGATATCATGTGATGTAGTCATGAGGGAGAGTAAATATGCATTATATACTTTTTTCTTAACCAATGTTTTGTCCTATTAGGTTTTCATGGTAAGGCTTTTAATGAGGCAGTATGTTATGCGTATTATAGATAAGTGTACTCTTTTCCTTCACTTTTTCCCCATAAAGTTTCAATCTTAATAAGATTTTAAGAAGGCACATTATCTACCAATAGACATCCAATGGGGACTGTTATAAATATTTTATTATTATGTGGATGCCTAATAGCTTTATCTCATAATCATTCGTAGACATAAATAATAAGACAGATAAATGGTAGTACTTGAAATAATTTATTACAAAGCTTTTCTATACAATCCCTTGCCTTACAAAAATACCCTAAGAAACAGACTTTCAAAGACAACTCAACACAATAACACAAAATACTATACGCCACCACCACAGAACTATATACATAATAACTCGATACGCCTCACAATACTCAAACTTGAAACAAAGCATATATCATGAATAAGTTTATAAGAACTTAGTGAGAAAACACCATTTACCTTAGCTGATACTTAGATAAAGTATATGATAGTTCATCATAGCGATCTTCTCGATCTCAGTCATATGGTTTTGCTTTTGACGAATACTTTCCCTAAATTCAATCTTTCCTTTCCGTAAACACGCTAACTACTAAGCCTTGATTTGTACATATTTCTGTATTCAATTGATGACTTTAATCCCTCACAGATTTTCTTCTCTCTTATTATTTATAAGTCTATGCAAATTATCTTTCGAAGACCAATGCAACAAGAATATCATTTCATACGTATATTTAACCTAGAATTAATGTACACAATCACAATTCATAGACGACCACCTACACAATTGGTAGAACCTTTTTCGGACCATCAAATTCACACTTTTGTTCAAAATATCCTCTAAAATTATACTATTTCAACCCAATATCTCTTCGGCCCATTAAATTTTATTCATATCTTAACCTTGTACAATGCTTAACATATGATCAACTGATAACTTAAAACACACTGATTTAACTAAGCACACTAGAGGGCGATACTAAATACGCCATAAAGTCTCATATAAAACACGCCACAAAAGTAATCCATTCAGGATACGCCACAAAAGCATTCCTTTTAGAGTACGCCACAAAGGCTAGCAAGATGCCACCTAGGCACCTCAAAACTATCGTGTTTACGATATGAATTTACCTAAACTCACATCAAGTGAGGTTTTCCCATCACCGTTCTAAGACATACAGAGAACCCCATTAGATGAAAGTCATTCAACATTTCTTTTCTAGAGTGTGCCATGGGCATAGACTTTTTCCTCCAAAATCTCATATCAGAGTTCGAGTTTACTGTCCCAATAGACTTTTTTAGTTACTACCACGGTGACTTGACTCACTTACCAACTCTACGAACACATACACATTCCAGACCCAACGTTTCATATCACTCTTCATGCATCCAATAAAACTTATTTTCAAGTAGAATAACTTTTATCTTAATCTAAACATAATTTTATTCCTATAGTCTTATAAGTATCATATTCATACGATACTATCCATGATTTCCAATTTCTTGTTTAATCACTTTCATATAGATATATTTCAGTATGAACAGTATACATGCAAGGGTCAGAGTAGAAACTCACATGATTGATTTAGACCTTTCTATATTGGACTTTACTTGCATACTCATCATTCAACTTCTTATTCCTGCAATACTTTGTACATATTATCTTTACACATGCAATATCTTTATTATGTTTTACTCGTCCACTAATTACTCAAAATTCATCATTATTTAGATTACTTACTTGTACTATTCACATGTAGGAGTTACAGTAAAGACTCACCTAATTTTCACTTACTATAATTCAAAAATCTAGATTCAGATATCCATCTCGAACTAGCAACAACCACTACTTGGAAACATAATTCCACTATTACTACTCTTGTACATAAAAATTACTTATAATATAAATTTCTAACAATCTCATGTAGAAACCTTATACTTACAACTCACTGCTCAATTATTACATACAGATTTATTCATTCAAAATTTAACATGTAGAGTTGAAATACTTACCTTGATGTGAAATAACCACTGATCATAAAAGAACCATAACTTTTAGATCATCGATGTAAGTTATATTCAAACTTAGGAAGGTATTAGTAAATACTACTTAAGGAAGAGGAAAAAGAAAGCAGAACCCTTTCAGAACTCATCTCTCACATATAAACTTGACTCAACTTACTTAGTGGAATTTAACAAGTATCATACGTTTCAGAACTTGCTTTATTAATGCCCTACAGTTTTTGAGAGAAATATAAATAAATACCCTTCATCATACTTATTAGTCTAAGCTATACAGTTGATTTCTAACTATATTTCTTAAAATCTAACTAGCACAGTATTCCATACAAACTAGGCATACTATACTTTTGGCGAATACTCATTCAATACTTACCATTTATCTCTTAATACAGAATTCTCTTTAATATAGCAGAATGTCATAAAATCAAATTTTTACTAATTCATATGGCAGTTACTATATGCCTACACGTATACACCTAATCATTTGGGGCTGATAATACTATGCCAGATAGACTATTTTACTGTTATATGTCAAAACGTTAGACCATTCAAATTTGGGGTGTTATACGGTTACATATGGCATGAAATCCGTATGGGTTCCTCCAGCATTGTTCGGACCATCACTATTATAACCACTCTCTTCTAGTTCAGAAAAAACTGGGTATAGTTCAAAAAATAATGCAATTTCTGAACCATCTGGCTCAGCCTCTAGGATCAGATCATTACTGGTTTCATATCCCTCTTTGTTCTCAACTCCTTATTCGTTATCAACCCCAGCTGCACATCTAGGGTTGGATGCCCCTTCGTCGGTGCAGGTAGTAGGGAGTACATCATTCATTCTTATAAACCCTAAGTTAAAACCAAAATTACTTACGAATTCCCCACTGATGTAACTTGATGTCATAATCGTATAAATGTTTCCAGCATAAAACATCGATGTTCAAAAGTTGAAATTAAAAGCACTCACAGAATGTTGTGCCAATATGTTAAAGTTTGGGTTACCAATGAACCCCAACTATTGGACAGGCTGTGCACCAAAGTTGAAATCGATGGCTGAAATCAATGAATGCTTTTCCATTGATGATTCTGGCATTTAATGATAGGAGCTTTGTAAAAATGATGTGAACCCACCGCACAAGTTTCATGCCATTGGAAAAGGATGTTTATAAACCCTATACATAAGTTTGAGACCAAGTCATAAGGAAAGCTAATAGGTTTTTTGGTATAATAAACTTATTCTTTTTCTCTATCTCTAGAAAGGTAGTTCCTTAACCTCATTGTCCATAACTTGTGACAGAGTTGGGAGCAAAAGGACTTTCAAGGGAGAGGTGACTATTACGGTGAAGAAAAGTTAAAACGCGACTCAGAGTGCCAGCCATTGCTGTGATTAAAGAGCTCATTAATAACTACAATTGTTACCGCCATGACTCAAGTTTCAACTTTTTCTCCACCATCATAGTCACTCCCTTCTTGAAAGTCTTCTTGCCCTCAACTCTTTCACATGTTTCGAATACTGAAGTAAGGATACTACCTTTGGTGAGGATGGAGAAAAAGTATAAGTTGATTATACTAGAAAGCCCATTTGTTTTTCCCTATGATTATGGTTTCAAACTTGTGCATAAGGTTTATAAAGCATTCTCTTCCGATATCATGAAACTTGAATCCGTCACCACATAACCAATGCCAAACTGTCTCTCGAGTTATACTTCAACCCGTGACCGCATAACCACTGTGAACTGGGAGCTTAAGTTGCAGTCCGATGGGCTTTTACAATGATGGTTCCATCCCCACATGGTAGATGAAATATGTGGGTCTCCGAGTGCCATCACATTACTGTGAACTCAAACATACCTTAAAACTATCACAACATCTACCTCAAACATAAACACAAATAAATCTTTCTCCTTGAATTTTCAACACAAAAAATAACATTTTTTTAGAAACAGAAAACACATCTTGCAGGAAGTGTTTTATATTGAGGTGGTAGCAATTAGCCTAAAAGCGCATCCTACAGGGTGCTTTCTACCCCTGGTTAACACCTCAATAGAAAATACTTCCTGCAGGACATGTTTTCTGTTTCTATCCCCAAATTTGGGTTATTTCCTTAAATATTGGAAAAAGCGGCCTAAAACTTTAATTTTTTTTAAAAACGGCATTTTCTTCAAATTTACTCGCAATTATCCTTATTAATCAATAAAAAATTGTTCCCTTTTACTCTTCTATTTTTTTTTTGTTCTTTATTCTCTTTATTATTTATTTCATAACTTAAATTTATTAAAAAGATGTAAAAGAAAATTAAAACCTTAAAAAGAAGGTTTTTTTTTTTAATTTTAAAAAAAATATCAATGATTTAATTAAAAAGATTGAATTTTAAGATTTTTAATAAATTATAGAAAGATGGGGTGGCTATTATTGGAGGTATTTGTCATGATTATGAGGCAACAACTTATTTTATGTACGATCATGGCTCCACAATAGTATATCTGCACCTTGCTGTTATTGGATCTTTCCCCATAATCTCAGACTTGTTTTAGTATGCATGTATGTGTACGTATGGGTGAATTCAATTACACTTTTCTACAAAGCAAATCATGATATCTTCAGAGTTCAGACATCTCCTTTAGGATTTTCCCTTATAAATGATTATTTTATAATTAGAATTTGTTAAATTTGTGTTATTAATCATGTAAATATGAAAAAAATTTAATTATTTTCATTTATTTTAATAGAGAGGAAAAGAAAAGTGTGGAGTTCTGACAGCTTTCTTCTTATTCGCTTCTCTCAAACGAACGTAACAGGAACAGTAACAGAATCATGATAAGTGGCGGATTCCAACATAAAAAGTAAATAGATTTTAAGGACTGTGTTTGAGGTCCGTGTTTTCCGTTTTTTAACCTTCGCTGCAATTTCCAATACCCAATCCACACACCAAAATATTAGACTGTCGTGTCCCTAACACACTCGCTAGAGTTAAAAAGACTTAAGAGACTGAGGGATAGAAGAAGAAAGAAAAGGGACAGTCAATTGAATCTTTTTTTTAAAAAGAAAATGGGAAAATCCACTTCCTGTTTCAAACTCATCACTTGCGGCAGCGATTCCGCTGAAAAAGACGACGCCATTGATGTCCCTGAGGTAAATTACGGCTGCATTTCCCCCTTTTCTTTTGTTACTTTGCGTTGAATTAGTATTTCATGTGCTGTTTCGAATTGCATTTCACCTTGTAGTTTAATTTTTGGATTTGGTCGAGGAATGGGAGTTTGAAAACTTGCCTTACACCAGAATTTTAAGATCTGAGAATTCCTGCCTTAGCATTTTTTTTATCAGCAATGTCTAAGCTGCCTTTTTTAACTCTGATTATTTTCCATAATTTCTGAAATGCAAATAGTTTTCTCGGTATCAAGTTTGGAATCTCTTAAAGGTTTTTAAACTTTATCTTCTTTTAACTGGTTTGGTTTCATCTTTTTAAATGTGCTATGATATGAGATTTATTTACTTTGTTCTTCATCTGATTAGTTTAAGTGCTACTGATGCCACTGGTGACTGCAAATGACTGACAAGTTTCAATTTCTGAAGTCTTAAAATGTGTTTTAAAGAGGAACTGTGAGGTTAATCCCTTTTTTTTTCTTCATATTTTTAAGTATATGCAGTGGTCCATCTTTTGTCTCTTAGATAGATGACAGTTCAATAGTACTGATATGTCCTTGTTGGGACTCCATTGTTGATAGCCATCGTTAGATCTCCATGGAAAAGCTATAGATTCTAGCACGAATTTAGAGTTAAGGGCATTTTAATTCGTTTAAGTTCAATCAAACAAGCAGTAAGATCGGGCAGAGTTGGATTTCAGAGCTAAGAGCACCTGAATTCATTTAAAGCAGAGCAATTGTTCTTTTTTGTTTTCCCTCTTTCTTTTCTTGGTCTCCCTTTGAACTGAATTAGGCCGTTTAAATTTCATTCCAGAATAAGAGATCAAGTGACAAAAAGGGATGGAGTTTTCGGAAGAGATCTGAACGGCATCGAGTGCTTAGCAACTCTGTGATACAAGTAACTACCACTACAGGACTTAAGGAAAGTCAAGACTCTGTTGGTTTTGAGTTTCAACAGCAAGATGTCTCGGTTGCTTCTGAGAAAACCTCCACTGTTCAGTACACTGAAGAGAAACCTCAGCTGATGACACCAAAAGAGTACATTGAAGAAAAATCCCAGTTGGTGGCACTAAAAGAGTACACAGAAGAAAAATCTCACTCGCTGACGCCTATAGAACTTGCTGAAGAAAAATCTCAGTTGCTGGCACCGATAAAATGCACTGAAGAAAAATCTCTGTTAACCCCAGAGCCAGAGGAATTGAAAGTGCCTGAACCTATTACTGCTACTACAAATGAGGCTGAAGATGATTTCAGCCTAGATGAATCTGTTGTTGTAATCATCCAGACTGCAATCAGAGGGTTTTTGGTATAATTTCTTTCTCAGTGTGAATCTAAAACTTTCGAATTGGTAATGTGTCTTACATTTTTTCTTATGCATTCATTTGCAGGCACAGAAAGAGCTAGGAAAGCTTAAGAATTTAGTAAAGTTGCAGGCTGCTGTGCGTGGGCACTTGGTCCGAAGGCATGCTGTGGGGACCTTACGGTGTGTTCAAGCCATTGTCAAAATGCAACTTCTTGTTCGTGCTCGCCAATCTCAAGAAGGATCTTATGTGGAAAAGCTGGATAGCAAGCACCAAGAAGTCAATCAAAGATTGGTAATTCGTTCAGCTCTAATCAATAATTAGGAGTCACAAGACTGTTTTCCTTGTACGTTCTGGTTCATTATTGATGGGTGACATGCTAGCTTCCTGTTTAAAGAAAACTTTATTTTTACAATTTACCTTGTGTTTGAATCTATAGCTATATTTTTTTTATTGACTTAAGTCCTGTGTCTCGGTGTAATTAGGATTTAGGCATGATTCCTTTAAACAGCTTGTTTCTAGTTCAACTAAAGTGTGTAGGGTAGTGCTGCCTGGATGGCCTTTCATAACTAAAAGGCATTCTATGAGCATGTTCTATTTTTACGAGCATGAAAGTTCAAAGTGATCCTTAAAGACCTGTTAAAAATATTCGCTTCAGCCCACCTGGCACAAATCTAATTTTAGACAAGGATGCAGAGTGAGTTACACCTGTAATTTGAACGACCTTACTATTCAGTTGCTGTTTGAGAGAGATATGCAAGTATCACATAGGATTTGTTTACATTTTGATTAGCTTTGCAAGAAATTCAGGAATTATGGACTAATGGTCCTACTTCTCATGTTGTTTATTTAAGTAATTTCTTTTTATATAAAACAAGATGCAATGAATTACATAGAAAATACATCAAAGAATATCATACAGTCCTTATGATTAGCGGGATTACGGTGGTCTAGATGGAGAGTTCTTGTGCTGATACATGACACTTCCAATAGTTACTAATCTTTGATAGTTTTACCCATTATTCTTTCTTTTATTTTCTGAAGCAGGGAAACTCAGCAACAAAAAAGAACTTGACTTACAATTCCATGGAGAAGCTGCTTAGTAATAGGTTTGCTCGTCAGGTATATTACATAAACATTCTTTAGCTACTTGTTTTTTACTATTTGCTGGCAGCTGTCTCTCAAATTATGTCTACCCGTCCTTACTGAAAATTTGCTTTGATTGCAGCTGATGGATTCGACTCCCAAGACCAAAACTATCCACTTCAAGTGTGATTCATCTAAACCGAATTCTGCTTGGAGCTGGCTGGAGAGGTGGATGTCAGTGTCATCATCTGAAAAGGCATCAAAAGCAGAGTTACCTATTGAACAACCAAAACAAAAGAAAACTAAAGATTGTGACTCTCCACGTGCTCCTGCAGTTCCATCTGGAAATATTTCTGTGTCAAATGAACCAAAGCCTCATGTAAGGGAGACAATGGTTTCATCAGAGAGTGAAGATAATCTGATCACCTATGATGCAGCCAACTTTAAGTTTGAGGCATGCCAGCCATCTTCCTCGTCAGTAACGGATGATTCTGAACAACCTCAAATTGACAGTGCAATTAAATCTGATCTGAAAGAGACCTCTCCCGAGATGAACTCACAAGGTCAAACAATGCAAACCAGTGCACATTCTCAAATAGAGGTCCATTGTCTTTCTAACAAGCCTGAAATTGGGAGTGAACAACCCAAACATTCTATGGAAAGATTTTCTTCTGAACATATGGAAACAGAGGCAAAAAAAATTGTATTTGGTTCAAAAAGGACAAGTAATCCTGCATTTATTGCTGCACAAATCAAATTTGAGGAGTTGAGTTCAACAGCCAATTCAAGTAGATCAATTGATTCATCCTACCAAGATGTTAGAGTTGAATCGAACTTGGACACTGTGCCTTCTGGGGCAGATATGATAAGCAGGTCAAAGGAGCCAAGCATCTCAGAAAATCTAATCCTTAACAATTGGAGGGTTCAACATGGTGGCTCCGAGTGTGGAACTGAGCTTTCTATTACTTCCACTCTTGATTCACCTGATAGATCAGAAGCTGGAACCTTAGAATATGAAAATGCAACCAAAGTTTCTGAGCAAGAAAACTGTACTTCTAAGAGTACAAAGGACTTGGATGTTAAAAACAATGATACAGTTGCAATCTCAGTGCCTGATTCTTCTCTACCTGTTGCCCATCAGCCTGAGAAACTTGATGATTCTAAAGGGGGGTTGGCAAATTTAATTGTTGCAGACTTCCCTCAAGAAGAGCAGGAGCCGCTGAAAAGCGCATCTAATCTGCAGAGAGAACAGGATCCTATGAAAAATCAAGCGTACAGGTCATCACCTGAAGTCTCTCCCCGGAGCCATATGACTGTTCCAGAATCTCAAGGAACACCTTCTAGCAAGGTATCAGTGAAAGCTAAAAAGAAAAAAACTGACAAGGGCAGTCAAAAACGCAAGTCCTTGTCTGCAGCCAAGGGTTCTCCATCAACTCCAGCTGCAAGTACTTTGGAAGAATTGCCCAAAGATCAGAAAAATGGGAAGAGACGCAATTCTTTTTGTTCAACAAGACCTGAGAACATTGATGAGGAGCCAAGGGATAGTAACAGTAGCAATCCTCTCCCCCGTTTCATGCAAGCCACAGAAGCTGCAAGAGCTAAGGTTAATACAAATAACTCACCAAGATCAAGTCCAGATGTGCAAGACAGAGACATTTATATCAAGAAGAGACATTCCTTACCAGGTGCAAATGGGAGGCAGGGTTCTCCAAGAATCCAGCGATCCTTATCTCAAGCCCATCAGGGTGCAAAAAGATATGGTACCAATCCTACTCAGGGTATGTTCTCAACTTAATTATTATAATGTCATCTGAAATTGTTAGCCTCGCTACTATATGGTCATCCATTGTTGAGCTTTTTAACATGTGAAGTTCTTTAGTTGTTTCTAGTCAAGAAATCCTTGTGGTTTTAACTGTATGCCATCATGACATACTGCCTCAATGGGATTCTTGATGATGAACTGGAAAGGATTGGGCCTTTATGCTTCCATTCTGGTTTTTAGTAGGTAAGTAAAAGCATGGTAACTTATGATTAAAAACCTTGTTGTTTGTTTCAGAGAGAAGATGGCAAAGGTGAAGGCTTATCTGGAGTACCACGGCATTCAACCCTTCAGATTGAGAAGTGCGCTGATTGTTGTTCTTAATATCTAGTTTTATCCCATTGAATTTCACCACATCATTTGAGATATATAAATATTTATAGAGTGGAGTAAAAGATTTCTTGTATATTAGCAGTACTAAGACCATTGTTGAATTTTTTTTCCTGTATTTTCAGCCTGGGAGGTATGCCATTGTGTATTTTGATGAACCGTGTTTGGTGTGATATTATTGAGGTTTGCCACGACATGTTTTTTTAGATGTCTGTCCGGAGTTTAAGACAATGACTAGTGAAGTGGATAGCTTTAGAAAAGGGCTTTCCTGTAATAACTTGGGCCGTTCTCTGTTGTTTCATTGGCCACTATTTCCATGACTAATTTTTATTCTTATTTTGTTTTAAGCTCCATTGGTTAATTCTATAAATTTATTTTCATTTTAGAACCCTTCTTTGTTGCTCAACTCTGCTTTAAATCTTCTATTATTTCAAGTGTTTTAACTTGTAGAGAGACTAATTTAATCTAATACCTATAATAGGATTTCAAAGATATATATGTATTTGGTAACATAGCAAAAGCGTAACAATAGCAAGTTAATGCCTTAAAACTATTCTCGGGAATGTCCTGTGCATGTCGCAGTTTGAGTCATGCAGTAGAATTTCCGAAGTAAGGCATGCCAGGAGAACTCCATATGTATGTGATGTCCATGTTGTAGCGTTACAATATGGCTTCGTATGGGCTGCAACTTCTGGTGCACTCAACTTGTTCGATGAAAAGCCGTTTTCCTCTGAAGGTAGTGTAAACTGAATGATGAAAGCCGGAGGTCGTGGGTTTTAGAAGTAAAGAGCGGGGGAAAAGGAGTTTACTATGGAGGGTAGAGTGACCGGTGTAACATATAGATATGGAAAGAGGATTTGGTCTAAATCTAGTGATAGCCGTTGCTGCTCTGAAGTATCTTGTTGTTTTATTAAAATGGGAGGCGAAAATAATCGAGAATGGTGAGGTGGTTAGGGTGGTGCTAGGCCTAGGTGACAGTATGGGTGAACGTTTTGTCGAATTGAATCGAATGAAAAAATTTTTGAGTTAATCGAGTTGACGAATCCTATTTTATCATCCTAACTCGATTTGAAATTTTCTCAAATCGATTCGAGTGAGATGGAATTCGAATCGAAACGAATATATTTGTTCGAGTTAAATAAAAAAAAAAGGCTTGGGGTCTTTGTAGCCACTATCACTTGCCACGATCAAATTTGTCCACAGTAATCAAATTTGTTATTAACATCACCTCATAAATTTTTTATTAATATTCTATATACAAGTTAGCTTCTTTACTTGCTTAGTTGCTTCAATTATCTGTTGATTCTTGTCGCTATATATTTTGAAATTAAAAAATATATTAAATGTAAAAAATATGATTTTTTTTAATAAAAGTTATTATAAGGATAAAATGTGAAATTGATACCAATAAAAAATTTTAACACAAATATTTTATGGCATATCAGTAATTCAATTTTAACAGAAATTGATAAACATTCAGCATGATTAAATAATTCAATAATATAAATAGTACAAAATATGAAATTTAATTCAATAATATAAATAGTAGACATAAATTTGAAAAAAAAAGTTTTTAGGGTTTGGGAGAAAGTAAAAGTTTGGGGTGAAAAACATAAGAAAAAAGTTTTGGGGGTTTAGAGAGAAGTAAAATTTTTGAGGGGAAGTAAAACTTTTGGGGGAAATAAAAATAAAAGTTTTAGGGGTTTGAGGGGAAGGGAAGTAAAAGAGTTTGATATTTGGTTTATTTGAATTATTTGAGTTATTCGAATTTGAAAATTCAACTCGATTTGAACTCAAAATTCGAAAAAAAATTGAGTTTATTCGATTGATTTGATTTGAATAAATCGAAATTTGAACTTTTTTTTTCAATTTTTTAGAGTCGAATCGAATTTTGCTCGCCCCTAAATGATAGTGTTGTGTAATAATAGGGTGATTTAATTACTTGTTTGTTCGATTTGGCTCAAGAGGACTTGGAATTGGTGTTGGCATATCTGGGTGCTTCTGATGATGATAATAGGATTAGGTATTTTTTGGGAGAAGCATACTTGGTTTATGTGTTTCCATATTTGCCACATAAGTGTCAACCATCCATTATACAACAATTTCTGACAAGAATCTAGAGTATGATACTCTTGAATCCACTACTTGATCCAAGCCTTGACATTTGTGTATCCAACGAGGTTGGATCAGATTGACCATTGAGAGCCGAACCAAACTGCTTTAGAGAAATAATATGTTTGGAAAAGGTTGTAACACCCCGAATTTTGGGCTTAGAAGTTTTGAGGTTTTGTGGTTAGGGTCAGTGAGGAGGTTGCACATATTTGTTTAGTTGTGCATTTTAGAGTCAGAATAGGCCTGCAGGTCTGGTGGTTGAGGGAGTGTTAGTTTGCCTTGAGGTTTTGGGTTTGAGTACTTGTGTAGGCATCTTGAGGTTAAAGAGTAACTTTTTAGTTTTATTTTGGTAACTTATTTGTTGTTTCTATTTTATTTTATTTTATTTTATTATTATTTTGTGTACTTGTATTTTTTATTTTTAATTTTAGTTTTTATTGGAGGCTTTTAGGGAACGTTCTCTTTCTCTCTTTTTCGTTGAGGGTTTCTTTATATTCTTAAAAACGATTATATCTGTGAGTGTTGGAACTTCGCTCCTCTGTCATTGTCACCAATTGCGAATCAGGTGTGGGATTCAAACCCTGACTCTTTTTCTTCTTTTTACTTTTTGCAAGCTTTTGTTTCGGCTTTTCGTGAGAGTGCGTTAACTCTTTGGTTTTGGATTTTTGGTCCTTGAAAGTGAGTCTAATACTCCATTTTCTGATATCTTTTTAAATCGTTAAGATTGGGGACGTTCTGGTGGCTTAAACGGCAGTTTTAGGGCTGTTCTAGGGTGGTTTTATGACCACTTCGGTGTGTGTTGATTCACATAGCCATGTGCTTTTGGGAATTAAGGTATTTGGGCCAATTTGGGTGCCACATGGTTTGGCCACACGGTCGTGTGGCTGATTTGGGAATTTTGTCAATATTCACACGGCCGTGTGTAGTTGGGAATTAGGGATTCAGGGATTTGGTTCCACACGGCCTGGCTATACAGTCGTGTGGCTGATTTAGGGATTTGGGGATTTAGGGATCCCACGTAGGCGTGTGAGACCCTTACACGGCCGTGTTTGCCCTGTACTTGTTTTAGCACAATTGGATAGAGAGTTACACGACCTATTCACATGGACGTGTCCCTACTTCACACGAGTGTGTGCCTCTGCCACACGATCATGTGCTTTCCTCCACACGGCCTAAGTTCTACATGGCCGAGTGCACGGGCGTGTGTGTATGTGTAATCCAACCCTTAGCTAAGCTTTAATATGGGTGACTAGATCTCGATACTTGTGATTATGTGTTCTGTTATGTATATCTCATGACAATTATAAGTGGGGATGTCTAAGTTTTGAACTTGTTAATTGGGTGTGTGTGCAAATTTGTTCTGTCTGATTGTCTGATTACGAGTAATTATTTAGTGAGGTGACTCTACAATTGATACTGAGTCCGAGAAACTGAATGTACACATTTTTTATTCTGATTGACTGGATGTGAGTGTTATCTCTGAATGACTGATTGAATCGGTATTTTGATTCTGTTTGTCTGTCTGTACACATGTATATGCATAAAAGATTTTTGGGTAGGATTTTGAAGAGAAGGGAGACTGAAACTGAACTGACTTGGCAGTTTTACTGTAACTGGTCTGTATAGCAGATCACTGCACTGCACCGTACAGCATATACGTCAGCTTCATTGCGTATTACTATCTGATCTGGCAGTGTAACTGCAACATGACTGTCCCGCAGATTACTGTACTGCACCGTACAACATATACGTCAGCTTCGCTGCGTATGATTATCTAATTTGACAGCCCAGCTGCAATTTACCAGTATAACGGTTTACCGCATTGCACTATATCACATGTACGTAAGCTATGCTAAGTACCATTATCTGATCTGGCAGTTCAACTGCACGTCTGTACTGCAGTTTACCGCATTGCACAGTACAACTTATATGATAGCTTTGCTGCGTAATATATCTGAGTGGCTCAGTCCATGTATATGGTGTGTAGGGTTGGATGGGCCTTCGAGGTCCTATGCGGTGTGTTTGGTTGGATGAGCTAACAACTCTTATGTGGTGTGATAGAGGGACAGAGAGGTGTGCTAGTTAGATAGGTAGGTTTTATAACTCAACTGTATTCATGTGCATTTGGTTGCCTGTTCTGCGTGTAAGAATGTCTGATTGTTTTATGTGATTGATAAGTACCTGTGACTGTGGGTCTGATTGTGATTTAATATGCTCGAACTATTAATAACTGTCGGGACTTCTGTCTCGAGTCTACCCTATGGGTTTGTATAATTCTGTAAGTACGTTCCACTTCTAAACTGCTCTTTGGTATCTGTTCCTGATTTTGTAGTTAGTTGGTTTGATCTCACACTGAGCTCGTATAGCTCACCCCCTACTGCTTCCTTTTCAGGTACACTTCCGTTTCCTGCAGCTGGACTCGGCAAGTCGGAGGTATCGGACAGTTACGGTAAAAAATTAAATTATCAATTCTTATTTATAGTTTCCACTTTTGTTATTCGATTTTAAGCTGTAAGGTTTTGTAAAAACTGTGGTACAAGTCTGTTTTTGTTTATTCGTATAAATTTTTAATTTGTTCTTAACTTCGTCTAAACCTTAATTTTTGAAGGAAATCTAAAAGATTAAATGTTTTTGGTTCGTTAAGAAATGAATGTTCTCGGAAATGGAATTTAGGACAATTTTTTGTAAAATTTTCTTACAATTACTTCGGTGATCAATATAGCATCCTGAATTCAGTCTAAACTTCTAGGCCGGGTTTACGGTATTATAAAGGTGGTTGACTGGTTCATCCTCTTGGTTGCATATAGGGCAGAATGAGTTGGAAACTACCTAGCAATCGCAAATTAGTTTTCCCTAAGGTATTCAATCATAACATAGTTTCTAGAGAAATACCAAGAGTTTTTGGGGGAGGTGCATCTTCCAAAGGGTTTTCCAATTGATATTGTAAGTGTTGTCAGAGAGTTATTGTGGGTGTTATGTGGTTAGAAAATGATATACATTCCTAACAGAGAATTTGTAACACCCCATACCTGACCCAATTATCGGATCCAAGTTATGGGATGCCACATTCGTTGTCAATTATGACCAATTATAATTCAAGTTCACAGTTAACACATTATTTAGTTCAAAACATTGTTACAATATAATATATGTTCATATCTGAGTCCTATATGAGCTTATGAAAGCTTTTTACATAACTCGAGAGCAAATAAGAACCAAATTGTGAACATTTCAAATTATCAGGTTGACGTGATTTTGGCGATTCTAGGTCGCGACGTAACTCATTGACTTGACCTTGTCGCGATGTTAAGGGCCTAACATCATGATGTGACTATCTATTTTTAAAAAATCCAACAACTACCCATTTGTAACACCTAAACAAACAAACCAATACCTCAATTCAATCATTTCAGTAAAGATACCATTTCCGTATGTTCATTTCTTGCCTTTAAAGTCATATACACATATAAATTACCTAAATCATCATTTCTACTTTGATACCTATGACGTTTTTTACATTTCTAAACATTTAACCATTTGGTACCAATTCATTATATCAAACCTAATATCAAATTTGCATATCAAGTTTGTTTCAACTTCAACAATCTCAAATCACAACATATACAATACCATTTGGCCATGTCAATTTAACCATTACTATCTTAAATATCAACAAGATAATATATTATGCAAAACCGACTTAAAACCTAGGCACATGCAACACCCCTATCCCGTAACCGTCACCGGAAAAGGTAAAGGGGCATTACCAGACCTATAACTCAGTTCAGAACGATATTTCATCAAACATTTATTAACTCATTTATTTTAATAAATTTTAAATCTTCATACACATAATATGCTTAAATCAAACATATAAAACTTACTATGTATAATTGGGACTGAAACGGTAATGTTTGAAAGCTTTAAGAAAACTCAGAAAAATTTCTCAAGTAAGGGTCACACGGCCGTGTGCCTCACACGGTTACCAGACACACCCGTGTGTTTAGGTCGTGTGAAAACAGGGCATACATACTGACTTATCCACACGGCCACTAGACATGCCCATGTGTCCGGCCGTGTGAAAATTAAGGGGTATACTGAACTGGCCACACGGCTGACCATATGCCAGTGTGCCAGCCCGTGAGCCATACACGACTAGTAGACATGCCTGTGTGTCTAAGCCATGCAACTCACTGACTTGTTTTAACTAAGGTGCAGGGGTCACACGATCAAGACACATGCCAATTTGCTCAGACTGTGTGGCACAAAAATAGGGTTGGTTTAAGCCACTTTTCATACAAAAATTTCCATGTGCCTACAAGCCTCAAAATGGCATAAATATCACATTCAAAATAAGCAACCAATTCAGCCAAAACATTGCACATTGAGCCATTTCATAACCAACCAATTCATGAATCAATCCAACATCATTTACACTACCAAACACAAACTAAATGAACATATTTCATACAAGATCATTCAAACCATGATTATCAAATACCAATCATCACTCATCATATTTGGCACCATATAGATTTTTCATATAATGCATATATACCAAACCAACCATAATCGAACCTAAGCCATATCACAAAGCTTACTCATGTACCAAAATTCATACCAAATTTATACAATTTACCCTTAACCCATGTATAGCCAAATTTCATACTACATACTAGCAGCCCATATTTCTATTCATTTCACACTTTCAACCACAACATTTCAACATTTTACAATTTAATCTCAATTTCTCATTTTTGTCAAAAATCACTTTATAAAACTTGTATATCTTTTAACAGCCATCAATAATCTATTGAGAAACTTTAAAAATATACAAGTATTCAACAATGGCATAATTCAAAATCTTTAGACATTTCAAAATCTAAGGTACGGGCTAGCTAGATTGCGCTGCAACGAGCTCAAAAATGTAGAAATTATAAAAAAAACCAAGCTAAAATTGTACCTTAATTAACAAATGAAGCTTGGCCTATGTAACCCTAACCATGGCTATTTTCTTCTCTTTTATTGTCGGTGATAGAAACAAAGATGAACCATAATTTGGCTTTTGTTTTTCTTATTATTTCATTAATACACAAATTACCTATTTAACCTTAACTAAAACATATAAATATCATTCAAACTATGGACATAAATATCCACTAACATAAACAAGAGTATATTATCAACTTAAGGATTTCCAATATTAATTCCATAATCATTTAAGTCATTTTTATAATAGAACCCATGTTTTTCACTTTACGCAATTTAGTCATTTTTATCAAATTAGCCATTTAAATGGTAAAATTTCTTTATGAAACTTTTATACTATCATTATATCATGCTGTAAAGCTTATAAAATTGTCAAAATAAATATTTTGAATCCGTTAAGTGGTCCCAAAACCACTGTTCCGATCTGACTTAAAAACGGGCTATTACAACTCTCCCCCTTTTAGGGATTTTCGTTCCCGAAAATCTTATCGGTAAAAAGGTTAGGGTACTATTTTTGCATAGCTTCCTCAGGTTTCCACGTAGCTTCCTCTATCCCGTGTTTACACCAAAAAACCTTTACAAGTGCTATACATTTATTTCTCAATTCTTTGATTCCTTGAGCCAGAATCTTGATCGGTTCTTTGTAATGCGATAAATCAGACTGTAATTCTATATCAATCGGAGAGATCACATGTGACAGATCAAATCGGTATCAATGTATCGAAACGTGAAAGACATTATGTATCTTTTCAAGTTCAGATGGTTAAGATAATCGATATGCTACAGGTCCTATTCTTTCAACAATTTCATACGGCTCGATGTAACGTGGACTTAACTTTCCTTTTCAACTGAAACGGAGGATTTTATTCCACAGTGACACTTTTAAGAATATTTGATCTCTAACCTGAAATTTTATTTCTTTACATTTCAAATCCACGTATGATTTCTGTCAATCTGAAGCTGCTTTTAAAGTATCGCGAATCCCTTTTACTTTTTCTTCTGTTTCTCTAATCAATTAAACCCTGTAAATCTTTTTCTCACTCAATTCAGTCCAGTATAACGGTGTTCGACTTTTAGGACTGTATAGAGCTTCGTACGGTACCATTTTTAAGCTTGTTTGAAAACTATTATTATATGCAAATTCAATCAGAGGCAAGTATTTCTCCCAGCTAAATTTGAGAATGCAATAATGCAACATATCCTTAAGTATCTGTATAACTCTCTCAATCTGACCGTCACTCTGTGGGTGGAAAGCTGTACTGAAATTCAATTTTTTTCCTAGAGCTTCTTGTAGTTTCTTCCAGAACCTCGAGGTAAATCTCATATCTCTATCTGAAATTATAGACAATGGTACATCGTGCAATCGTACAATCTCAGACAAGCACAATTCAACTAATCTATCCAGAGAGTAGTCAGTACATACCGGTATAAAATAAGTAGATTTCGTCAGTCTATCAACTATAACCATTGCATCTTTCTTTTTCAGAGTTAGGGGCAATCCCGTTACGAAATCCATTGTAACTCTATCTTATTTCCATTCCGGAATCATCACCGGCTGTAACAAACTCGACGGTACTTGATGTTTTGCTTTTACTTGTTGACAAATCAAACATCTCGATACAAACCCTGATATATCCCATTTCATTCCTGACCACCAGTACAACTATTTCAAATCGTTATACATTTTGGTACTACCCAGATGAACAGAAAAGTGACTACTGTGTGCTTCATGCAGAATCTTCTGAATGAGTCCAGTACTCTTCGATACACAAATTCTATTCTGGAACATTAAACAATCATTAGTCTCAATATGAAATTCGAAATCAGAATTAGATTCACATTGAATTCGTTTAGCTTGCAACTCGCTGTCATCTTTCTGAGCCTCACAGGTTTGTTGCAAAAATGTCGGTCTAGCTTTTAACTCAGCTAAAATAGATTTGTCATCACATACCATCATTTAAGTATTCATAGCTTGCAAAGCAAATAAGGACTTCCAGCTCAAAGCATCAGCTACAACGTTAGCTTTTCCCGGATGATAATCAATTGCAAATTCGCAATCTTTTAATAACTCAAGCCATCTTCGTTGTCATAGATTTAAATCTCTTTGTGACATCAAATATTTTAGGCTTTTATGATTTATAAATATTTGACATTTCTCACCATATAGATAGTGTCACCAAATCTTTAATGCGAATACTATTGCAGCTAATTCAAGATTGTGTGTCAGATAATCCTTCTTGTGTGGTTTCAATTGTCGAGAAGCATAAGCTATAACTTTTTTTGTCTTGCATCAATACACAACCTAGTGCATTTAACGATGCGTCATTGTAAATCACAAACTCTTTACCTGATTTAGGTTGAACTAAAACTGGTGCCTCTGTTAGCAGTGCTTTCAACTGTTCAAAGCTCCATTGACATTTCTTTGTCCACTCGAATTTCACAGCCTTTTGAACCTATCGAGTTAATGATACTGCAATCATCGAGAATCCTTTCACGAATCTCCGGTAATATCTTGCTAATCCCAGAAAACTTTTGATCTCAAATACATTTCTCGGTGGTTTCCAGTCTATAATTGCAAATATTTTGCTGAAATCAACTCTGATGCCTTCAGTGAAATGATATGACCCAAAAATCTAACTTTTCGAAGCCAAATTCACATTTGTTGAATTTAGCATATAACCGTTTATCTCTCAAAGTCTGTAACACGATTCTCAAATGTTCGATATGCTCCGTCTCATCATAAGAATAGATCAGAATATCACTAACAAACACGACAACAAATCTGTCTAAATATGGTCTAAATATATGATTCATCAAATCTATAAACACCGCAGGAGCATTAGTCAAACCAAATGGCATAACTAAAAATTCATAGTGACCGTACCGTGGTCTGAAAGTAATTTTCGATACATCTAAATCTTTAACTCGCAATTGGTAATAACTAGATCTCAGGTCGATCTTTGAAAATATTGTAGCCCCTTTCAACTGATCAAATAAGTCATAAATCCATGGTAGAGGATATTTATTCTTTATCATCACTTTATTCAGCTGTTGGTAATCAATGCAGATTCTTATCGTCCCGTCTTTCTTCTTTACAAATAATACTGGTGCACCTTAGGGTGAGTAACTCGGTCGAGCGAAACCTCTATCTGTCAATTCTTGTAACTGTGATTTTAACTCTTTCAATTCTGTCGGTGCCATTTTGTACGAAGCTATCGATATCGGTGTTGTACCCGGTAATAGTTGAATACCAAATTCAACTTCTCTGATAGGCGATAATCTCAATAATTCTTTTGGAAATACATCTAGAAACTCACAGACAACCGGTACAGATTCAATCTTCGATTCTGACACTTTAATATCCAGTACGTATGCAAGATATGCTTCACAGCCCTTTTTCACACATTTCTAAGCTCATATGAATGATATCACATTCGGTAATTCATTCGAATCATTAGATTCGATCTGAAGAATTTCACCGTTCTAACATTTCAATTCTATACTCTTTTGTCTGCAATTCATAACTACATCATCCATATTCAGCCAATTCATACCCAATATCACATCAAAGTCGTCAAACGGTAGGAGCATCAAGTAAGCCAGAAAACAGTATTCCCGAGTCATCAACGGACATTCCTTACAAATTTTATCAACTAAAATTGATTTGCCTAACGAGTTCGATACTTTAATTGTAAACTTTGTAGACTTGACATGTAAACTCTTTTTAAACACTAATTCCATACAGATATATGAATGGGTTGATCCAGGATCTATCAACGCAACAATATCAGTGTTATAAAGAGAAAAAGTAATGGTAATAACATTAGGTGACGATGCTTCCTTACGTGCACGGATAGCTTATGCTCGAGCAGGTGCTCGTGTCTTCGATCTCACATTCAAGTCTCGTGCAGTACCACGGTTACCACTCGGATTTCCAGTATTTTGGGGTGGCCTCCCTCTGGTAACAATATTGCTTACTTTGACAGATTGCTCTCTTTCAGCTGTAGGTTTCTCTGGATAATCTCGTAGATAATGATCCAATGATCCGCATCTAAAACATGCCCCATTTTTCAATCAGCATTCACCATAGTGCTTCCTATTGTAATGTTTGCATTCGTTTCTTACTTTTTTTACGCTACACACACTAGCAACAGACATCTTTTGGGGTTTTGGATTAAACTGTCTAACATCTCTATCTCTGATCGATATACCCGTAAAGTAGTTGAATGAGGATGAAAATCTTTAGATTTCTTCGATCCAAACTGATGCAATTTACTCAAGAATCTCTTTCTACAATCTCTCGCTTTAAAATCAGCTTTTCTTTTCTCTTTGACAAGTTCTTCGGCTTTACAAGCCCTATCAACCAGGACAATGAGCTCCTTCAACTCAAGAATTCTGACTAACAATTAGATATCCTCATTCAATCCGTCCTCGAATCTTTTACACATTATAGCTTCAGTAGATACGCACTCACAAGCATATTTTCTGAGTCTAACAAACTCTTTCTCGTATTCAATTACTTTCATATGGCCTTGTTTCAAATCAAGGAATTCTTTTCATTTCTGGTCGACAAACTGTTAACTGGTATATTTCTTTCGATATTCAATTTGGAAGAAATCTCACGTAACTCTTTCTCGCGGAACAATAGATATTAGGGTATTCCACCACTGGTTTACTGCATCTCTCAATAGTGAAATAACAAATTTTAAACTTTCTTTAGGTGTGCAAGACAATTCATCAAAAACGTTGATCGTATTTTCGAGCCAAAATTCAGCTTTCTCAGCATCATCACTAGTGGTAGCTCTAAATTCTTCGACCCTATATTTCCTTATCTTATCAAAAGGAGGTCTATTTAATCTTAAATGATCCATATCTCATATATCTACAGGGATTGGTTGGGAACAAATGAGGGTGGAGGTTGTTGAGCAGCCGGGTTTGCTTGAACAAATTCGATAAACTATTCACTTATCATCTGGAAGAAAGCTTGCTTAGCTTCTCCCTGACTGCCCATAGCAGGACTCGGTTTAGAAGGCGCAGTCCTTTGAACGGGAGCTAGTGCGTTACTCTCTACATCGTTTGCTACTACTCGATTTGGATCCATTTACTAAATAAAACATAATTCAGAAGCTGTCAGGAGATATCACACTATCGTAGTTTATATATATGGCATGTATAGCTAGACTCGTATACACTACGGTAGTCCTAGAATCGACTAAATTGTAACTCTGATACTAATAAAATGTAACACCCCTCTCCCGTAACCGTCGTCAGAATAGGTAAAGAGGTATTACCGGACCTATAACTCAGTTCAGAATGGTATTTCATCAAAAATTTATTAACTCATTTCATTTTAGTAAATTTCAAATCTTCTTACACATAATATGCTTGAATAAAAAATATAAAACTTGCTATGTATAACCGTGACTAAACCGGTAATGTTTAAAAACTTTAAGGAAGCTCAGAAAAATTTCTCAAGTAAGGGTCACATGGCCGTGTGCCTAGGTCGTGTGCCTCACACGGTCACCAGACATGCCCATGTGTCCAGGCTGTGTGTAACTCCCCAGATTTTGGGCCTAGAAGAAATGGGTTTCGTGTGTCAAATTGTATTTTCGTTGTGCAAGAAAAATTTTATAAATTGTGTGTTTAGTCTAGTGGATAAGTGTTTAGGAAGGGTTAGGAGTGTTGGAGAAGCCTTGAGTTTAACCGAAGGCTCTAGCAAAAATTTTAATTTTTGCTTCCTTAGGAAGACTCTGGCGTTAGACCTTGTAAATATATTTGGTTGGAATTTGACACAAGGGAGCGCATGACCTGGTGGCAAGGGGGCGCTAGGAGCTTGGAGGGGAGCTGGGTTCAAGTCGAGGCATGAGCATAAATTGTGGTGGTTTTTTTTAAACAACCTGGAGGTCGGCAGAAAGGCTTTATAATTAATTGGGGAAGAAAAACAACACAAATAAGGTAGGTGGCATGGTGGCAAGGGACGTATAGTTCAGTCAAGAGATTGGGGGTTCGAATCTGAATGGTAGCAAATATTTTTAGAATAACCTGGTTGCGGGTTAATAGGCTTTAAAAGTAGTTAGGGATGGAATATGACACAAGGAGCTAGTTGGTAAGGTGGCTAGCGGCGTGGATTAAGTTACAATAGAGCTTGAGTTTGAACCCCTGAGCAGGCGAAGTTCCGTGGCTTCAGCAAGTAAGTCTTATAATTAGTTGTGACCGAAATATAGCACAAGATGAGTTGCAGTGCAGTGGCCAGTAGCGTGTAAGGAAGTTGGAGGGCTGGCGTTTGAGTTACCCAAGGCGCAAAATGGGTTAAATTTTGTTGCTCAAGCAAGGAGGAAATAATGTTTGGCTGAAACACCATTGCTGCTCGGTGGAAGGAATTTGAATTATATTCAAATTCGGTTGTTGGCTAAAATCAAGGATTTGGATTGAGAAAATTTAATTGGATAAAGTTGAGCCTATTGGGGAAATATGGCAAATGTGTCAAATGCAAGGTAAGTTATAGGTGCCGAATGGGTAGGCATGGGTATTGTTGTTTTTCGTTTTTTTTGTTTTGCTTAAGTCCCACCTTCTTCCTCAAACCCCTAAAACCTGAATTCGCTTAGCATTCTTTTGGATTGATACCGAATTTTCTCTTCTGTTCTCTTTCTGATCTCTCTCTAAATTCTATTTATTGCTAACCAAATATTGGCACCCTTTATTGCCAAGTTCCGGATGGTGTCGTCATTAGTTTTCTTCTTTACTCCTTCTCTTCTCTTTCGATCGTGGGTCGACTAGTGGTCTTTTGACTCTCCTTCTCTAAACCACTACTGGGATACTCCTTTGCGTCTTCGGTTTTGGTATGGTAAGGGCTCCGACAATCGGTAAGTGTTTTCATTCCTAGTCTTGATTTTTGGGTGTTGGCCGAATGTGTTTTTGAGATGTCAAGAGGGTTGTTGAGGGACGTAAGCCACTGGTTATTCAACTTTTGATGGTTAAGGTTTGATAGAGATCTTGGAAACGGTGGAGGCTAGTGATTAGAAAAGGGTTATTAGGGCTTGTCGATCAAGGTAAGTTGAGTAATGTGGATTCGGTTTTTGGTAAATGAGGAAATCTGTATTAAGTGTATGATTAACTATTAGTTTTTATTGATTATAGGTTTAGGACTCCTGATCTTGGGCGCTGTTTCTCAAAAAGGTGTGTACATACACTGCACACACGATGAATCGGCAAAAGCTGAAATCTTGAAAAGCGAGAATGCGAAAAAGCCGAAAAGTTAAAAAGATGGGGTCGACAACCACTCGAGCATGTGCACACTCGTGTGGAGGCACTGATACAATGATAGAGGCTTCGTGAGCGATTCCATGGGCTCGGGCCACCGTTTGGCCCACTGGGCCCACTGGGCCCGATGGGCCTACGAGTAAAATTGACGGACTAGTAAGATTTGACGAGCCGGTTAGGCTAGTTACGTGGCTCTTGGTAGAATTGGGCCTATTGCGCCAAATAAGTGTATGGGCCCTATTTGGGCTATGAGTGGGCTTTTGGGCCCTAATAAACTGGTAACCCTAATGAAATTGGCTTAAAACGCATTGAATAATGGGAAAGTGTTAATGGGCCATCTTGTGTACTTAAGCCCACGATATGATATGATTGGTATGTCTAAGTGAAAGTTGACTAAAATGCCCCACTCGCTAGATGTATAGTTTTGTGTGTCATATGTGTATACGTGATGCATTCATGATATATTATGCTGCATTTGGGCGGGGATTATGATACAGAGGAAGATATTTTAGGATCGCATAGTTGCTTGACGACCATAGATCCACCGACGGCTTTAAAAGCCCGCGATATGATTAGCAGCTTTGCTGCAACGATTGAGTAGTGACGCAACCGGTGCTACCACTAGAGTGTAGGGATGGGTCAATCTTTATATCCCCACAGGAGTGTAGGGTTAGAAGGCAAATGGAGTGCAGGGTTGGATTGGGATGGGAGCATTGCATACATTTGATATGTTGGTGTGATATGGGCTGAGGCCCAACTGAGGCCACTATGGGCTAAGGCCCAAAGGCCACCGATATTGAATAGGGCTTAGGCCCAAATTGTTTATTGCATGTTATGTGTCTGTCGAGGGACGTACACACTAAGTTTTCGTAAACTCACTCCCTCTTTTAATTTTTCAGGTGATCCTCAGTAGGTGGCTTGACATAGGAGATGACTCGGATGTGGCCACACTGCAAGTTGATTAATAATTTAATAGTTTTATTTATTTTATCTTTAATTTTCATTTGGGTTGTAATAAGGCCTTTTATCCTTTGGTTTGATTTTATATTTGGGTTATTATTATTATTATCGTAACTGCTGGATTTTCGAACTTAAACTCATTTTCTAAAATAAAATATCACTTTGAAGTCAACATAAAAACCTGAACAATTTTTAGTAGATTGAGCTTCCGCTTTTAACTGAACCTAGAACTCTATTTAGGAATGTATAAATACGAACTATGGTTTTCACATGAGCTAATCTTAGATTTTCAAATAACCACCTAAGGTTTAATCGATTTTCGTTTTTTTTAAACTGAAGCGATATTTTAGCGAGGCTAGTTTTAAAAATAGACACGCATAGTGCAAACATTGTTTTAAACCACAAACTGGCAAACGTTTTTCAAAGTCTTCCAACGTATTTGATTTGTACGAGTCACCCTTCAATGTGACATCGCCAGATTCGGCCATAACGTCCAGGCCGGGTTTAGGGTGTTACACTATGTTAAAACATGGCATACAGGCTGATTTATTAACACGGCCACCAGACATGCCCGTGTGTTTGGTCATGTGAAAATTAAGGGGTATACTGACTTGGCCATATGGTCGACCACACACCCGTGTGCCATACACGGCTACTAGACACGCCCGTGTGTCTCAGCCGTGCAACTCACTAACTTGTTTTAACTAAGGTGCAAGGGTCACATGGTCGAGACATACGCCTTTGTGCTTAGACCGTGTGGCACAAAAATAGGCTTGGTTTAAGCCACTTTTCACACCCAAATTGCCATGTACCTACAAGCCTCAAAATGGCACAAATATCACATTCAAAATAGGCAAACAATTCAGCCAAAACATTGCACATATTGAGCCATTTCATAACCAACCAATTCATGAATCAATCCAACATCATTTACACAACCAAACACAAACTAAATGAACATATTTCATACAAGATCATTCAAACCATCATTATTAAATACCAATCATCACTCATCATATTTGGCACCATATAGATTTTTCATATAATGCATATATACCAAACCAACCATAATCCGACCTAAGCCATATCACATAGCTTAGTCATGTACCAAAATTCATACCAAATTCATTAACATAAGTGGCCATACATTTCAACCTATAAACTAGCCTATACCTGCCATATTTACATATTTTCTCTAAGTTCCAAAAGTACTGAAAAGTCATCTGGATAGTTTGATAGTGAATCTCTGACTTTGTCCGAATCGAGTAAGCTACGAGCTTCTACAAACACGGAAAATAAATGAAGTAAGCATTAAGCTTAGTAAGCCCGTGTAATATAGAATTGAACTTACCAATATGACATTTAGCATTAAAGCAATTTAAAACCAACTCATTTGCCCCAAAATGCCTATTCACAACATTTATTCACAAGTTAGTCACTTAACAACAACATATTCATTGACTCATAAGGATGAAACCAAACATGTAATGTCTATATAACATCCAATTCATCTCTCATTTCATATATACATTCTATATAAATCATGTCACATTTCATCTCTATAATTCATAGAAACCATGTATCATTTCATCTATATAAATCATATATCTTATATAGCATATCATCCGTATAATTCATATACTCATGTAACATATAACCCATATAATTCATGTAACTCATGTACATATAATCTCTATAATTCATGTTAGTATAATGCCCGTTGAACCTAATTAAATATCGAGAGACACTTGGGTGATACACAGTAAGTGTATAAATTGGTAATCCATCAATTCATCATCATTTCCACTCTTTTGAGCCATGATCGGTAAGCTCCTCTTGAGCTGGAAAACGGTAAGCTTTATTGAGCTGAACGGTAAGCTTATAAGAGTTGAAACGGTAAGCGCTGAAGAGCTGAACGATAAGCTTATAAGAGCTGAATCGGTAAGCTTATACGAGTTGTGGTGAGTTCGCAACAAATACAAGAACTCAACCAAAACTGTAACCTAGTGACATGTCACTTGTATCCTACGACTTTTTATGGTTCAAACGGGACTTAGTATATTCAATTCCATCATTAAGGCATCCAATAATCACATATATGTAAATTTCTCAATTCAAAAACATTCAATACAATTAAGTACATATACTGAAAGGTTCAATTCTATTTATACGAACTTACCTCGTATTTGCTCGGATAACCGTCGTCTATTCGTCTACCTTTTGTTTCCCCCAATCTAATTCCAGTAATTGTTTATCTTGATCTATTATTATCAAATTTAGTACTTTCAGTAACTATTCAATTCAATTTAATCCATAATTCATATATTTGGCAAATTACACATTTACCCGTATACTTTTGACTACTTTGTAATTTAGTCTTTTTCACACAAAATGGCAAATTTATACAATTTACCCTTAACGCATGTATAGCCGAATTTCATACTACATACTAGCAGCCCATATTTCTATTCATTTTACACTTTCAACCACAACATTTCAACATTGTACAATTTAATCCCAATTTCTCATTTTTGTCAAAAATCACTTTATAAAACTTGTATATCTTTCAACAATCATCAATAATCTATCGAGAATCTTCAAAATATACAAGTATTCAACAACGACATAACTCAAAATCTTCATACATTTCAAAATCTAAGGTATGTGCTATCTAGATTGAGCTGCAACGAGCTCAAAAACGTAAAAATTATTAAAAACTGAGCTAAAACCGTACCTTAATTGACAAATGAAGCTTGGCTGAATGTAACCCTAACCATGGATGTTTTATTCTCTTTTATTTATGAACCATAATTTGGCTTTTGTTTTTCTTATTATTTCATTAATACACAAATTACCTATTTAACCTTAACTAAAACATATAAATATCATTCAAACTATGGACATAAATTTCCATTAACATAAAAAGGGTATATTATCAGCTTAATGACTTCCAATATTAATTCCATAATCCTTTGAGTCATTTTTATAATAGAACTCATGTTTTTTACTTTACGCGATTTAGTCCTTTTTACCAAATTAGCCATTTCAACTGTAAAATTTCTCTACGAAACTTTTATACTATTATTCTATCATGATTTAAAGCTCATAAAATTGTCAAAATAAATATTTTGACTAGGTTAAGTGGTTCAAAAACCACTATTCTGATCTGACTTAAAAATAGGCTGTTATAGCACATGCCAACTATTAAAACGAAAAAGGACTATATAAATATTGTTGAGTCAAGGACTACTAATAACAATCACACTCATGGAAATAACAATAGTACATTAAGCGATAAAACTTAATGGTACTTTCATGATTCAAGTCATTGAAATAATAGCATTAACTCAATAAGCACAATCAGTTAAATTTCTAATTTTAACCAATTCATATTTTATTTATGCCAAATATTTCCATCAATATATCATTTATGCGACTACAAATTTTATATACCAATTCATGTATCATTCAAAACAAGTTATTAAGATAATGCACAAATTCATTTAACTAAGCTTCTACATTTATACCAAATCATGTTATATTATAATCAACAATTCAATATAAACATATCATGTCATACTTTTTGCTATCACATCAAATTCTTTCCTGTTTCAACTCATATCATAATTTATATCATCACATTCTGTATCAAATCCATTGATTTGTTTTGTTACTAATCGACCTTCCAAGCTCATATAAACTGGTTCACATGATCTATCACAGCCTATCGTGAATCACATTTCATATATGTAAACTTATAATATCAATGCATATCATCATTCAATTCAAATATCATTTATCAAATTCATATTTTATAATCTGATTTCAAAATTCAATTTAACGTTTTGCCTAGTGCAATCTTAGTAAAAGCATACTCGGACACGTGGGTGAACTACACCACACTAAGATAGCTCATATGAGTATAAACTGCATCACACCAATGGACCTAAATGCGAAGCTTGTAAGCAATAAATGCATATACATATGCAAAAACATCCCTCCACCACACCAAGATCTCTAAAGAGACAATAAATACTCAATGATATGCAACTAATGCTGGATCCTGAATGACATATCATAATCTCTACATCGTTGACAAGCCCATATAGAAATGCACATATAACCTTATTGGCATGCCAACTATATCCTAGACTTTCTACTAAATTTACATGGGCATCAACCATTCATATATTATAGTGCCATTTCATTTCATCATCAATTCATATATGTCCAATTTCACCTACCATAGTTCATATTATATTTATATCACATATCATATGTTAATTATACCACACTCTTTTATACTATATTAAATTCAATCTAATTTTCTCAACATTCAATATAATTCAAAATTATAATAGCCCAATTTAGGGCCTAAACGGAACAGTGGTTTCGAAACCTCAAATATGAAGTAGAAAAATTTATTGCAATTAAGTTTTAATATTTACTATGTAATTGAATGACTGTGTGAAATTTTCGTTACGAAATTTTATCGATTGGGTGTCCAATTTGATGATGAGGACTAAATTGCAATTGTTGAAAAATGTGTGTTCTAGTTTATAAAGGTGCTTGTTTGTAATGGGTTTTTAAAGTAGAGGTCCGTAGATGGTAATTAGACCATTATACTTTATTTTGGACAAAAAGAGCCAAGGAAGGATAAACTACCAAAGGTTTTTAAGTGAAGGGTATTTTGGTCATTTGGTTAATAAAAGAATTAAAAGGGAAAATAAGGCCAAAATTGTGTTCATCTTCATCAAGCTTGGCCAAATATTACATGTTCTCTATAGCTAGGGTTTTGCCAACTTTCAAGCTCAATAGTAAGTGCATCCTAGCCCCTTTGTTAGTGTTCTTTACATTTTTGAGATCCTCGTAGCTCGATTTAGCTATTTCCACCATTATTTTGAGCTAGGGTTTGTGTTTAAAAATTTACCCATGGATGACATGCATGTGTTTTGATGTTTTATGGTAGAATATGAAAGTTTGGAGTGTGATAAACAATTTTTACTAGGTGATTTTTGATGTAATTGCATAAAAGGACTTATTTAAAAAAAGTTATACAATTATGTGTAGAAAATGTGATTTAGTGAAAATTGTGGGCTACTATAAGAGGGAATTTGAATTGGCTAGGCTTAGGATTTGAGAAAAATAAGTGCTTTTCATTTTACGAGCCTAGGGGCAAAATTGTAAATATGTGAAACTTTAGGGGCAAAAATGTAATTTTTCCATATTGTATTTTTTGGACTAAATTGAATAATGCGAGTATTAAATGAGTTAATATGTTATAATAGATCAAGAAAGACAAGGAATTTACCTTGATCAGGAAAAAGAAAAGGTTGTGGACTAAATTGCAAATTCGTCATATTTTGCACCGAGGTAAGTTTGTATGTAAATAATACATTGTTTTTATTTATGTTATAAATTTTTTTCATATTATATGAGATGTGGTTGGATATTGAATGACTATTTGATGTAAAATGGTGAATTGTGATTAACTATGGATGAAATTGACAAAGTGAGAATAAGTGAGAAATTCCTGGATGAACTTTCAGAATAGAAAATGATACAAAGGACATGTCATGAAAACTCATGTGTAGTACTATGTCTAGGCTACTATGAGTATAAAATAGTTATGGTCACGTGTGTAGTACTATGTGCAGGCTACTACATGTACCAGATGGTATTGGTCACATGTGTAGTACTAAGTGCAGGCTACTATGTGTACCTGACAATATTGGTCACATATGTAGTACTAAGTGCAGACTACTATGTGTACCGAATAGCATTGATCATAAGGGTGGTGCTATGTATAGAACCACCGTGTATCTGATAATATTCCAATGAGTTCAACGGGAAAATAACTAAGTGAAAATGAATGTAATCATATGATGGTTAAGTGCAGGTATTTGTATGTGTCTACCCATGAGCAATGTGCTCGATATGAGATCAATATATGGTAAGGTGGCAAAGGAGTAAGTAAACTGATAAAGTCTTGTATCATGCATGCAAGTTGAATTTTGTTATTGAATGTTGAGCATATTGTTATGATGTTTCATGAAAGAGTGAAATTTGCAATAAAACAGTTTTGGACAGCAACAGTTGTGTGATTTTGAAAAATCACCAAAAATGGTGGAAATTGAATTAGAGGTTGAATGAGATATGAAAATAAATCTTATTGAGTCTATTTTCACATAAAAGAAACAGAGTAAGCAAATGTAACACCCTGAATTTGGGCCTAGAAGTATTGGGCCTTGAGTTGGGGATCAGTTAGAAGATAGCTTATAATATTTTGTTGTGCATAGAAATATCACAAATTGCATTTTTGCCTTGTTGGCTAAGTGATTTGGAGTGTTTGGGGATGTCTGAGAACTCCTGGGTTCAAACCAGGGCTTTAGCAATAATTTTAGTTTTTCCCTTAAGTGAATTGGCGTTAGTTTGAAGGCCCTATTAATATTTGTGGTGGATTTATGACACAAAAAGAGCTTGTGGTCTAGTGGCAAGGTGGCATGTTGTATAACTGAAAGGTCTGGGGTTCAAGTCCCGGCGTTTGCAAAGTTTTGAATTTTTTCTCTTAATGAGAGATCGAAGCTAGCAAGTTGGACTTATGTTTAATTGTGGGTGTTTCATGACACAAGAAGCTTTGTGGCTTGGTGGCAAGTGGCGTGACAAGTAATTGAGAGAGAGAGCTTAGGATCGAATCCCATGGTAGGCAAAGGAATATTTATTTTGCTAAATGGACGGCAAGTGTTGGAAGTGGATTCTAATTCTATTGAGGTGGTTGTGGACTTGGCAAAAGGGGAGAGGATCATGAGATTTGGATGTTGTTTGTTTGAATTGAATTCAAATGAGAGGTTGGAGTAAATCAAGGAGTAATCGGGGGATAAAATCAAGGAAGTTATGTGTGGGAAGGGGTATAGCCGAATAGGGGGTCTTGGGTAGGCTATTTCGGCTATAGGGTCTTTTCTGTGTTCATTTTTGTTCCTTTTCTCTGTCTTATGAACCTCATTTTCTTTTGAAGGGTGGGGAGAATTTTGGAGCCATTTGTACAAAAGGGGTTTTTGTGAGTTACTCGTTTTTGTGATCATTTGAGTACAAGTCTTCTTGTTTCGGTTTTCCTCCCACTTTGCTCCTAAATTGAATATGTGTTTACTTTTGAGGTATTTTGTGACCTGTTTTCCCTTTTCTTATTAAGTGGCCGAGCCTCTTTTGCGTTTTCATTCCTTTGCATAGTGGTGACTAAACATACATCTTTAATTCTCATTCAGTTCTCGAGTGGTGTTCTTTCCCTTCCAATCTCATTTCTCGTAAATTGTTGAATCTCTACTGTTCTTTCTTTCTTCCTTCTCTCCCCTCCTCTCTTAGCCGTTTATCTCTCTTCTCTTCTTTTTTTGCTAAACTGATTGCACACCTTCCTTTGTTTTCGGTTTAGCCATTGGTTCTTAACCAATTCTTTTCTTCCGTTTTGAGGTCGGTGGACAATTGTTTCTAGTTAGTGCAAGTGCATTCGACCCTTGCTCGTTTTTTTTTACTCAATCTCTCTTTTGTACTGCTTAAGTTGTGTTATATCTCTCTTATAGTTTGGGTATTGGTTACTTAGATTGTTTCTAGAACTTTCGATGAGAAAAGGGGGTTCTAGTAAAGTGGCGGCAAATGTGCCGGCTGTGATTGAGTGTGTAGCCTCTGCCCCCAAGTTTAAAAGGCGTAAAGTGTCGGCTATTCGGGACTTTCCACCTGGATGTGGTAGGGTGATTGCACCAAACTTTGGATCGAATGAGTTAATCACAATCTATCACTCTGGTCAAGGCAAGTGGTAGTTGATCATGCGGCTATGGGTTTGGATTAGAGTTTTTCTAAATCTTTTTAATAAATGATTAACTGTTGCTATGTTTGAATAGGTTCTGATGCTCAGGAATTCTTAGTACTCTACGTGATCAGGTGTGTAACCTTGTGCTCTGTTGATGATCGGCTAAAAAGCCAAAAATGTGTATCTGTTTGCAGTATTTGATAATTGTTTAAAAGCCAAAAGTATGTGTTGTCTTCACTGCTATGACTGTAGATCGGCATTATGCCGGAAAGCCGAAATACCGGTGAATGATGCCACACGAGGATGCGATCGCACGTGTGGTGAATCGAGCCCACGAATTGTGGGCATTGGACTGTAGAGGCCATCACGAGCACTCTCGTGGTCTAAGGCTGTTCTGGGCCACGTTGGGCCGTGTGGGCCCAATGGGCCTGTGGGCCCCATACGGAAGAAATTTGTATACTATGATAAATGTTAGACTGAGCCGCGTAGTCCACGTGGCTAGAGTTGTTTTCGGCTAAATGGGCCGTGTGGGCCCAATGGGGCTTGTGGGCCAACACGGATAAAATGTTTTGATATGATAAGTGATTGATTTGGGTTATGTCATTCGCATAGCCAAGGTTGTTTCTAGGCTAATTGGGCCACACGAGTGTGTAGGCCCACTTGGGCCAAGTAAGGGACCTAGGCCCATTTACACCGTTATATCTGTTTAGGTTACTTAAGTCGCTCGGGGCGACAGTGGACCTTCTGTTGGGTCCAAAATACCCCTGATTTGTAAAATTACCGAAAATACCCCTAGTTTGCGAAATTACCCAAATATCCTCGATTTGTGAAATTACCGAAATACCCCTGATTTATAAAATTACCAAAATACCATTGGTTTGTAATATTACTGAAATACCCCTAGTTTGTGAAATTACCAAAATACCCCTGGTTTACGAAATTATCGAAATACCCCTGATTTGTAAAATTATCGAAATACCCCTGATTTGTAAAATTACTGAAATACCCCTGGTTTGTGAAATTACTGAAATACCCTTGTAGGGTAGAATTATCGAAATACCCCTGTAGGTAAGAAGTACCGAAATACCTCTGTAGGGTAGAATTATTGAAATACCCTTGTAGGGTAAAATGACCGTTTTGGCCCTACAGTGTAAAAGGACTATTTTGCCCTTATGGGCAAGTGACTAACTTGGACTAGGAGTTTTGACTGATTTGATTATGATTGTTTGACAGTGTTTTAACTGACGTAAGTGTGGTTGCATGATGGATATGTTTTTAATATATGTTTAAATGATTGTTACTGAGCATGGCCATTATGCATATATGTGTGTTGATTGAGCATGACATACACGACATTCTGTATGGGGTTGGGCTTGATTGGGAAGAAGTTCTGTGCTAGTGGCTTTGCCACGTATTTTGATTCTAGTGGCTCTGCCATGTTTTCTGTTATTAGCAGCCTTGCTGCGTTATTGGTGTGTTGGCTGGGTGGGTCGATTTAATCCCCATAAGGTGTGCTGGTTGGTACGGATGGTGTGTTGGTTGGATTGGGTTGGGATGCATACTCACACTGTTGCATATCTGTTTATGAGATCTGTCACTGTATTGGACTTAGGCCCATTTGTTTTGTTATTGGTTTGGGCTAGGCCCAATTGATTCTGTTATGGGCTGTGACCCAAATGATATCGTAGTGGGCTTTGGCCACGTATGCTCTGAACTAGACTGTACTGTAATAGTTAAAGGGCTCTGGCCCAGACTCTTTGTTTCTGTTTTTGTATACTGACTGTTTCTTTAATAAAGGGATTACACTCTAAGTTTTCATAAACTCACCCCGTTTATTAATTTTTCTCAGGGAATCCCCAGCCTTAGGAGGATCAATACTGCGAAGGACTCGGAGATGGCCACACATCTGCTTCTATTTTTCTATTAAATTATACATAAGTACTTTAATTTGGGTTTTTTTTGTAATAAGGCCTCTTAAAGTTTTTGGATTTTAATTTTATATTTTAGTCCTTATCATGATCTAAGATTATTAACTATCAATTTCAAGCCTAATTCACCAATTTCTCCAGAAGGGGAACTTACTAAAAACTTATCAATTGAACAAATTGATATATGGACTAGCTAAATTAAGCTCTTATGATTCACTTTCCATAAAAGTAAAATAAAAATAGTTTAAGGACTTACTTGAATTGTTGGCCGAAAGTTTAATAAATTTGAAAGTTTCTTTGAAACCTCTCAAATTTGGCCTAAACGTTATGGCTGAATGGTGATAAATCGAGTACTTACCGATTGAACGAAAAGGAACGTTGTGCAGAAAGGAAACAAAACAAGAACAAAAAAGGGGAAAAGAAGCAAGATTTCGGTAAGGGAGGAGGTAGGATTGACGTCAGAAGATGGAGGAAAAGTTTGGGAATTTTGAAATAAGAAAATAAAATAAAATCAGGTTTTTTGATATTCCCCAACATCCCCTAGTTAACTCTTAAAATCACTCAAAACACCTTCAAAACCGTCCACTACCTCCACTTTTAGCAGAATTCTGACTCCACTCAAACACTCCCAATTGGCCGAGGCAAAAATAAATTCCCTTGCTTACACCTTGATTCGAACACAGGACCTCCAACATTCTAACACACAACTTAACCACAAGACCAGCAGGCCCATTCTGACATAAGCCTACAAATACTTAAATAAACGCCTACTAGCCAAGGGTAGGGCTTTATTCATAAAAATACTAAAATTTGCCTAAGTTAAGGCTTGAACCTGACACCTCTCAAACACACCCAGAACACTTAACGACTGAAGCAGACAGGGATTTTTCACCCAATCACAAAAAAAAAAATTAAAATTTTATGACGTTACAATTCTACCCCCTAAAAGAAAATTTTATCCTCGAAATTTACCTAATCAGAACAGATAAGGATACTGCTGACGCATCACATCCTCAGGCTCCCACGTGCCTTCCACACTGCTATAATTCTGCCATAGTACCTTTACTAATGGAATAGATTTCCTCCTCAGAACCTTTACTTTACGATCAAAAATCTAAATCGACTCCTCCTCAAAGGCCAAGTCTAGCCTAACTTCAATCTCCTTAACAAAAATAATATGAGTAGGATGAGAGCGATAGCGCCTCAACATCGAAAAGTGGAACATGTCATGAATATGATCCAATTCTGGAGGTAGCTCCAACTGATAAGCAACTGGTCCTACTCATTTTAGAATTTAGTACGAACCAATGAACCTAGGGCTCAGCTTGCCCTTGTGACCGAACCTGAAAACCTTTTTCCATAGCGAGACCTTTAGAAATAAGAAGTCTTGTAACGCCATGATTTTTGAGATTTTTTAGGATTTTTGTGATTTTGGTGAAATTTTAATATTTTATTGTTAGATTATGGAATTTATGTTTTAAGTGTGTTAGTGGGCTTTTAGAAGGCCCAAGCTTAAGATAAAACCTGGCAAAAATATCAAAATTTGGATTTAAAGAGAAGGGGACTTGGTTATGTGGGCTTTTAAGAAAAAGTGAGTAAATTAAGACACAAGGAAGCCTTTGGTAAAGTGGCAAGGTGGCGCCATTTAGTTCCTAAAAAAGTGGCGTGTGGATGGGTGCAAGGGCCAGAGTTCAAGTCACAAGGTAAGCATTGTGTGTGTTTTTAATTTTTGTGTATGTGCCAGTCATGTGATAGACTCCAAGTGAAACTCTGTTAAAAAGAGTTTGAGATGTTCATGGGATTGAGTCAAGAGGATAGGGAGGAAAAAGTTTAGGAATTTCAAATTGAAGCAAGAGGTGGCAGGCTAAGGGATTTGGTTTAGCATTTTCGGCTAGGGTGTTAAGGGGTTTTACTTTCGGTAATTAAGGTGGTGTGTGCCGACTTGTGTAGGGGATTAAGCTTTCGGGATTGGAACTTAGGGGCTGTCTCTTGTGGCCGAATAGGTATAGTGCCTTAGTTATCTTTTCTTCCTCTTTCTTTTTCCTAGAAACTGAAACCTAGATCCTTACTTTCTCCTTGTGCCGATTTGTCCATACCAAACTTTCTTCTCTTTTCTTTCATCCCCTTTCTCTTCTAGTTCTTCAAAGCCGAATCTATTAATCTTTTTCCTCTCCTTTTCTCTTTACATCTTCTTCTCCATCATCTTTACATCACCAATCATAAATCCTCTCCTATTCAACCTTCTTAGCCAAATACTCATAAAAGCCGGAATCCCGAAAGGTATTTGTATTGTGCCTATTTCTCCTTGGTTGAATACCCTTACTCTTTTCTTCTTTTTTAGCTGAATCTCACCACTTCCATAGCCTTGTTGACATCTTCTTCTTCTCATTAAAAAGCTTTCATTTTTCCTTCTCCTTCGTTATACCAAAAGCCGAAATCACTATACTTAAAGTGATGTGGAAACTGAACCCTTAGATCTTTTAGATTCTTTCTTTGCTTGTATTTAGAGGCTAGATCTACGTTATATCTGAGATATAAAGGGGTTGGAAGCATTCTTTTCTAGTGGATCTTTGGTAAGTACTCGGATATCTTCTTTCTATTCGTTATTTTGGGATTTAAGAAAAGCCGAAAACCCCTATATGCATAGGGTGGCTGTCGACTAAGACTAAAAGGGTTAGTGGTGTTATTTGATTTGTTTTGTGCTAGTGTGGATTAAAGGCTACCGATCGAGGGCTTGGACAATTGGAACGACTAGATCTAGATCTAGTCCCTATTTTCGACAAAGGTAAGTGTTCTAAGGCCTTAAAGGAGGTTAGCCGAATATGGTAAGCATAGTTACGTTAGTTATCGTTGATTCATAAATTTAATATGTTAGCAACTGATTGTAGGATGCTCGTGGGAGGTCTCGCTAACGTTCGTCGCAAATCAGGTGTGTAAACGAACACCCTCTAGTAGACTAAATCGACAAAAGCCGAAAAGCTAAAATGCCAAAATTCTGGCATTTCTTAGGCTTGCGAGCATGTGAGGGCTCGTGGGTTGGTTGGAAACAGTAAGATCTGTAACCAAAATCGATAAAGTTAGTGAGTACGCGATTCCATGCACCTCGGTAAATTTGGGCCTCGTTGGGCTAAATACGGGCCCAATGGGCTTACGGGCCATTTGGGTGAAAACTAGTGGTAAGCGTATTCTGGTATACTGTAGGTTAAAACCTCTAAGACACTCATGGACTTTGGGCTAAATGGGCTAAAATAGCTAATTGATGTTGTAAGGCCCATTAGGGGTTTTAGGGCCCAATAAATCTAGACTGCTAAAATGGGCTGGATAAACTGCTTAGATGGAAATTTGACTGTTAATGACTAAAATATGCATTAAACCCTAAAAAATGGTATAATTACTGAAATACCCCTTAAGGGTGGAAAATTACTATTTTACCCCTAGGTACAAAATGACCATTATACCCCTAGGGCTAAATTTGACTGTAATGCATGCTTTACTGTATCTGTTCACTGTATGCCATGACATATTATACTGTTGCATAGGTTTGGGTTTTATTGATGGAGGAAGTGCAAGTGGCATTGCCACGTTTACTGAAAGGGGCTTTGCCTCGTATTACTGATAGTAGCTTGGCCACGTTACTGAAAGGGGCTTTGCCTCGTTTACTACTAGTGGCTTGGCCACGTTATCTGAGCACTTATGCTGCGACTGTGGTGTATAGGGCTGGGTGGGTCGAGTTATTCCCCACAGGTGTGTTGGGCTGGTACGGGTGGTGTGTAGCAGATGGATTTTGGTTTGGGCTTTGCATACATGCATTATTTTGTTCTGTTACTATAATGGGCCTATGGGCCGCACTGTTTACTAAATAAGGCTTCAGCCCAGTGAAACTGTATCTGAATAGGGTTTCAGCCCAGTAACTGAATACTGAATAGGGCTTCAACCCAATTATTACTGAGACTGGATAGGGCTTAGGCCTAGTGAGCTTGAGCTATTTTGGGCTCTTGATGGGTTCTCTTTCCACACTAAGTTTCCAAACTCATCCACTTTCTCTCATCTATGCAAGTGAGCCTTAGACTGTTGGACTTGGAGCTGGAGGGATTCAGAGTGGCCACGTGAACTGCATCGTTGGTTTTTATTTGAGTTGTTTATTTTCTTCTTTATTTTTAATTACTTTCCATTCTGTTTTTGGGTTGTAATAAGGCCATTTTAAGTATTTTAAATTAGGTTTTTAATTCTTTATTTATATTTTGTTTTAAATAATTTGAATGAGGTTGCGCGAGTTTTCTTAAAATTAATCAACGTTTTCAAAATTAAGCTATCGTAACAAATGGATAACAAGATATGATAACAAAGATGAATTATAAACTGGTAGTGGATAGGATAAACACAAATTAATCCTGGACTTTCCTTCCAAACTATCAGAACGATTTTTTTTTTGCAAAACTCAGTCTAATCATAATAATTAAGGAACATGGCTAATCTGTTATTGATGTGACACACTAGACTTGGCCGTAACATTTGAGCCGGGTTTGAGGTGTTTCATTTAGTAGTATTAGAGCCCAGTTGCAACAACTCGGCTGTGGAGCGGGTACAAAAATTTTTTGAAAATTTGAAAATCAAGGCCCAAGAAGGGTATTTTGAAATCAGTTTTGGGAGAAATTTCTAAGAAAAACCCTTTTTAAACTTATTTTCCTTTTAAACATACTTCCTTGAAGGTTTTATTTTAAAAGTTTGAGTTTTGAAGGGCTTTCCGAAATCTGGTTACTGAAGAAGTGGCACACTGAATCTCCGGTACCAAGTCTGTAAGTATTCTTCACTTATACTGTAATGTACTGAAACATACTGTAGATAGAACTGAGACCCTACTATGATACTGTAGGTAGGGTAGTACTGAACACTGTAAGACTGAGATTGTAGGGAAACTAAACCCTAGAAGACTGAGACTGTAGCTAGGCCACGAATTTGCGAAAACAAACTCTAGAACTCTATCTGTACATAAGACATTTTGTAATAAACAACTGAAATGGTAAACTAATGTCATAAAATTCGTAATCAGATAAGTCGATATGAGTACGAGGGTAGCTTATGGACGAGGCTGTGGACGTGGACGAGGTAGTGCGTAAGCTGGATCTTCGTCTTTAGGACATATGCCAGCTGAGAAGGCACGAGCACTGCCAGCGACTGAGACTGGATCGCATACTCGGGCTGCAGGGGACGATGCCCTGTCCCAGGCAATGTTAAAGGTTTTAGAGAGGGTCGCTGGGGCGAGCACTGGAACTGTGAATAGGAGATTCATTTCTGAGTGACTCTAGGATAACAGAATAGAGGTCTTCAGGGGCATATCTGGAGTAGCCCCAAATGTGGCTGAATACTGGCTGGAAGCCACGGAACGGATTATGGATGACCTAGATTGCTCGGTGGAGCAAAAGTTGAAAGGAGCAGTGTCTTTGCTGTGAGACGAGGTGTATCAGTGGTGGATCACGATGAAGGAGAGTACCCCAGCTGAGCGGGTGACTTGGGAACTGTTTAAGACAGCTTTCAAGGGAAAGTACGTTAGAGCAAGCTATGTGGATGCTCGTAGGAAAGAATTCTTGAATCTGAATCAAGGCAATAAGTCGGTTGCTGAATATAAGATGGAGTTTCTGAGGTTAAGTCGGTATGCCAGTGGAATAGTTACTACTGAGTACGAGCATAGCATTCGTTTTGAGGATGGCCTTAGGGACGAGCTAAGGGTGCTGATAGCTCCGCAGAGGGAGCGTGACTTTGCTGCATTGGTGGAGAAGGCTAAGATAGCCGAAGAGGTGAAGCGAATTGAATAGAAGAACCGTGAGAAAGATCGAAACCGATTCAAGAGGGATTCTGGACCTTCTGATACTACAAACAGGAATGCCAAGCGAGCTAGAGTGGATGAACCGGTCCGAGTAGTTTCGGTAAATACAGTTAGGCCACAGGTTTGTGGGGACTGTGGTAGAGTACATCTGGGAGAATGATGGAAGCATACTGGGGCATGTCCCCGGTGTGGGTCCAAGGAACATAGGGTTAAGGATTGTCCTCGGAGGCCAGCTCAGACTCAAGTTGCCAAATAGAGGGTTGCTCAATCGGTGCGAGGTGGACCACAACAGCCGAGAGGCTGTGGTCAAGGTAGAGGTGGCAACAGAAATGGTCATCGACGTGGAGCACCTGGCAGGGGTGCTGGAAATACAGAGGCTTGTCAGCTAGCATTGGTGTATGTTGCTCGTCGCCGAGAGGAGGGTGACGCACCTGACGTGATAACTGGTACGTTTTTTATCTCTAACATGCCATACACTGCTTTAATAGATGTGGGTTCTACTCATTTGTATGTTACATGTGATATATCTGGGTCATTGGGTGTGCGCTCTGAGGAAACTGTGAGTGGGGTAATTGTGATAAGTACTGTGGGTCACTCGGTTAGGGTAGACAAACTTTTTAGGGAGGTGCCTTTAGAGACTCAAGGTAGGATTTTCTCTGGAGACTTAATGGAGCTACCGTTCAGAGAGTTTGATCTTATCTTAGGGATGGACTGGCTTACTAAGCATAAGGCGACTCTGGATTGCGTGGCTAAGAGGATGGTGTTAAGGACTACCGAGGATGAGGAGGTAATTGTTATTGGAGAGAGAAGGGACTACTTGTCCAATGTTGTTTCGGCCTTAAAGGCGGAAAAGCTGATTCGCAAGGGTTGCAAAGCGTATTTGGCATTTGTGAGTCAGACGGAGATCGAGGATTTGACTGTAGAAAAGGTTAGAACTGTTAAAGAATTTGAAGATGTCTTCCCTGACTCGAATCTCTTCTTTCTATTTGTTATTTCGGGATTTAAGAAAAGTCGAAAACCCCTATATGCATAGGGTGGCTGTCGACTAAGACTAAAAGGGTTAGTGGTGTTATTTGATTTGTTTTGCACTAATGTGGATTAAAGGCTACCAATCAAGGGCTTAGACAATTGGAACGACTAGATCTAGATCTAGATCTAGTCCCTATTTTCGACAAAGGTATGTGTTCTAAGGCCTTAAGGGAGGTTGGCCGAATATAGTAAGCATAGTTACGTTAGTTATCATTGATTCATAAATCTAATATGTTAGCAACTGATTGTAGGATACTCGTGGGAGATCTCGCTAACATTCGTCGCAAATCAGGTGTGTAAACGAACACCCTCTAGTAGACTAAATCGGCAAAAGTTAAAAAGCCAAAATGCCAAAATTTTGGCATTTTGTAGGCTTGCAAGCGTGCGAGCGCTCATGGGTCGGTTGGAAACGGTAAGATCTATAATCGAAATTGATAAAGTTGGTGAGTGCGCAATTCCGTGCACCTTGGTAAATTTGGGCCTCGATGGGTTAAATATGGGCCCAATGGGCTTATGGGCCCATTTGGGTGAAAACTAGTGGTAAGCGTATTCTGGTATACTATAGGTTAAAACCGCTAAGACACTCATGGAATTTGGGCTAAACGGGCTAAAATAGCTAATTGACGTTGTAAGGCCCATTAGGGGTTTTAGGGCCCAATAACTCTATATTGCTAAAATGGGCTGGATAAACTGCTTAGATAGAAATTTGACTGTTAATGACTGAAATATGCATAAAACCCTAAAAACTGGTATAAGTACTAAAATTACCCTTAAGGGTGGAAAATTACTATTTTACCCCTATGTGCAAAATGACCATTATACCCCTATGGCTAAATTTGATTGTAATGCATGCTTTACTGTATCTGTTCACTGTATGCCATGACATATTATACTGTTGCATGGGTTTGGGTTTTATTGATAGAGGAAGTGCAAGTGGCATTGCCACGTTTATTGAAAGGGGCTTTGCCTCGTATTACTGATAGTGGCTTGGCCACGTTACTGAAAGGGGCTTTGTCTCGTTTACTGTTAGTGGCTTGGCCACGTTATCTGAGCAGCTATGCTGCGAATGTGGTGTGTAGGGCTGGATGGGTCGAGTTATTCCCAACAGGTGTGTTGGGCTAGTACGGGTGGTGTGTAGCGGATTGATTTAGGTCTAGGCTTTGCATACATGCATTATACTGTTCTGTTACTGTAATGGGTCTATGGGCCGCATTGTTTACTGAATAGGGCTTTGGCCCAATGAAATTGTATCTGAATAGGGTTTCGGCCCAGTAACTAAATACTGAATAGGGCTTCGGCCCAGTTATCATTGAGACTGGATAGGGCTTAGGCCTAGTGAGCTTGAGCTATTTTGGGCTCTAGATGGGTTCTCTTTGCACACTAAGTTTCCAAACTCATCCCTTTCCTCTCATCTATGCAGGTGAGCCTTAGACTGTTGGACTTGAAGCTGGAGGGATTCAGAGTGGCCACGTGGACTGCATCGTTGGTTTTTATTTGATTTATTTATTTTGTTCTTTATTTTTAATTACTTTCTATTCTGGTTTTGGGTTGTAATAAGGCCGCTTTAAGTATTTTAAATTGGGTTTTTAATTCTTTAAGTATTTTATATTTTGTTTTAAATGATTTCAATGAGGTTGCGTCAGTTGTCTTAAAATTAATCAACGTTTTCAAAATTAAGCTCTTGTAACAAATGGATAACAAGATCTGATAATAAAGATGAATTATAAACTGGTAGTGGATAGGATAAGCACAAATTAATCCTGGACTTTCCTTCCAAACTATCAGAACGATTTTATTCTCGCCACGAAATCAGTAACCTCTCGTTTTGATCCCGGCCACCAGTATAGTTCTCGAAGAGCTCGGTACATTTTATTCCCACCGGGATGCATAGCGTAAGGGCTACTATATGCCTCTCTCAGTATAGACTATCTTAAATCAGTATCATTCAGAACATAGATCCGTCCACGAAAACACAAACACCCTCAGAGTTCAACCCAAAATCCATAGTACTACCACTCCCAATTTGTCGGAACTGAAGACCCAAAGATTTGTCCTCCAACTACTTACCTCTAATTTGCTCAATCTAAGTCCATTTAACCTGAAGCTTGGCTAATAAGCTACCATCATCAAATAAGCTAAGGTGGGCAAATGTTGCCCTCAAATCATTCATAGCTATACAACTCAGTGCATCGGCCACCACATTAGCCTTGGCAGGATGGTACTCAATAGTATAGTTGTAATCCTTAAGTAGCTCAATCCATCTATGCTACCTAAGATTTAACTCCATTTGAGTAAGGAGGTACTTGAGGCTTTTGTGATCAATGTAGATGATACACTTCTCACCATAAAGATAGTGTGCCTAGATTTTTAGAGTAAATACCACAGTGGCCAACTCTAAATCATGTGTCAAATAGTTTATCTCGTGTGCCTTAAGCTGACGAGAAGCATACGCTACCACCTTACCATCCTGCACCAACACATATCCCAAACCGACATGTGATGCATCACTATAAACCGTGAATTCTTTTCCAGGTTCAGGCTGTATCAGAACAGGTGCCTCAGTCAGTACAGTCCTGAGCTTCTCGAAGCTCTCTTGCTACGCATCAGTTTAGTCAAACAGTACACCCTTACGTAGCAGCTTGCTGCAATTAGTGAGAAGCCTTTCGCAAACCGCTGATAATAACCCGCCAGTCCCAGAAAATTGTGGATCTCAGACACGTTCTTAGGCTACTTCCAGTCTAACACAGCCTCAATCTTTCGAGGACTGACTCGAATCCCCTTAGCAGAAACCACATGACCCAGAAATGTTACCTCACGTAACCAAAACTCACGCCTACTGAACTTAGCATAGAGTTGCTTTTCCCTCAAAGTTTGAAGAACAATTCTAAGGTACAAATCATGCTCATCCTTAGTCCTTGAATAAACCAGTATGTCATCGATGAACACCATCACTAATCGATCCAAATAAGGCTAAAACACTCGGTTCATTAGATCCATGAAAGTTGTCGGTGCATTCGTCAGTCTAAAAGGCATCGCTAGGAACTTGTAGTGACCATAACGAGTCCTAAATGTCGTCTTATGTATGTCAGCCTCCTTAACCTTCAACTGATGATACCTAGATCGGAGATCAATCTTAGAGAATACTGAATCTCCTCGAAACTGATCAAACAGGTCATCAATCCTCAGTAACGGATACTTGTTCTTAATGGTCAACTTATTCAGTTGTCGGTAGTCAATGTACATCCTCATGGATCCATCCTTCTTCTTAACAAACAATACCAGTGCTCCCCACGAAGACACACTAGGGCGAATGAACCCACGATTCAATAACTCCTGAATCTGAGCCTTAAGCTCTGTAAGCTCCTTTGGTGCCATTCTATAAGGAGCGATAGACACCGGAGCTGTACTAGGTAGAAGCTCAATCCCAAACTCCACTTCATGATTCGGAGGTAAACTCGGTAGTTCCTCAGGAAAAATGTTTGAAAAATCCCTTACAATCCTGATGTCCTTAACAGTGGAGTCCCTAGAAATAGAAACACTTACATAGGCCAAGAATGCCTCACATCCCTTACGAACCAGTTTCTCAGTCACCAGTGCAGAAATCACATTAGGTAGGTAATTCCGACGTTCTCCAATCATGACTACCTCATTATCCTCCTTAGTTCTCAAGACGACCCTCTTAGTTTCACAGTCTAAGCTGATATGGTGTTTGACCAACCAGTCCATTCCCAGAATAAGGTCAAACTCCCCAAATGGAAGCTCTATCAGGTTAGCTAGAAATACCAACCCCTGAACCTCTAACAGAACATCTCTATACAGTTTGTTAACCCGAACTGATTCCCCAGTGGACTCAGTACCGTTACCTCACTAGAAGTACTCTCAAACAAAATCCCCAAGTTTTCAGACACAGTACTAGCTACATAGGAATGTGTGGAACCTAATTCTATCAATGCAAGATAAGGTACATCATATATAAGGAACGTACCTGTAATGACGTTTGGAGCATCTCCATCTTCTTAGGGATGAGCAATATAAACAAGAGCAAGCTGCCTCACCTTAGTCTAACCAGCACCTCGGCCCGGTGCTCTCTGTCCATGACCCATACCATTACCACCCTAGCCTATCAGTGGCCTCTCGGTGGTTGCTGAACTACCCTCTATGACTGTACAGTACCAGTACCCAGAGCTTGCATCAAATCAGGCCTCAGCGGACACTCCCAAATCCGGTGCTCTAGTGACCCACACCTCAAACAAACCCCAGTCCTTCTTCAACACTCGCCCTGATGGCGTCTACCACAAACTCCACAAGGCTGCAGTTTTGTACGTGCAACAAGAGGCCCAACTCTAACTGGCCCATTAGATTTGGCCTTTTTCTTAGGCCACTATGTAGAACTCGAGGGCTTCGAATCCTTTTTGTTCTTACCCTTCTCTCTATCTCAGTTCTGGTGCTCAGCGCACTTAACCTCCTCGACGATCTTTGCCTTCTCTACCAAAACTGAAAACTCTAGCTCCCTCTATAGAGCTATTAGAACCCTCAAGTTGTCTTTGAGTCCATCCTCAAAGTGGGCACACCTCTCATACTCCGATGCCACCATACCCCGAGCATAGTGGCTCAATCTCAGGAATTCGGCCTCATACTCGGCCACTAATCGGTCCCCCTATGTGAGGTTCAGAAACTCCCTCCTACGAGCGTTAATATAATTTGCTCCCACATATTTCCACTGGAAAACAATTTTAAGGAACTCCCAAGTCAGACGTTCGGGCTGAGTGCCCTCCTTAACGGTCAGCCACTACTAATAAGCCTCATCACGCGACAACGAGACTGCACCCTTTAGATTCTGCTCAGCAGTGCAATCTAAATCATCCATAATCCTCTCCATTGCCTCAATCCAGTACTCGATCACATTAGGGGCGACTCCAATGACACCCCTAAAGAGCTCAGCTCCATTGGACTAGAGTCATTCCGGAACCGACCCTCAGCACCCAGATCCAGTATTAGGCCCAATGTCCCTCTCCAATATCCTTAGCATAGCCTGGGACAATGTGTCATCCCCAGCAGTGCAATCATGAGACCCAGTCTTAGTAACAGGTGACACCGGTGTATCACTAGTGTTCAGATTCGGTATACTACCCCGAGAAGAGGAAGACTCAGCTCGAGGTCCCCTACGGCCTCTACCACGGCCTCAAATACCACATCCGCGAGTACCACGTGCACTCATTGTCTAATTGGATTTATCTATATTACGAATTTTATGAATTAGTTACAATTCAGTATTTATTAGCAGATGTTTTATGTAAACAATTTCAGTAATTCAGAGTTTGTTTTCGTATGTCGTGGTCTCTATCAGTCTTACTCCAGTTTTCAGTTTACACTAACTAAAGTGTTTTTACAGTATATTACCTACAGTAGTTTCGGAATATACTATCTATTGTATTTTCAGTTTAAACATATCACAATTTCAGAATACTTATGGGATCAACGCTAGAGACTCCGTGTACCACATACTTAATCAAATCATTTCAATCTTTTGAAAATCAATCATTTGAAAACCAAATTTTAAAACCAAAATCCAGAGCCAAGTTTTGAAACCTGGCTTTGATACCACTAAATGTAACACTCCAAACCCGGCCTAGACTCTATGGCCGAATTTGGCGATGTCACATGATAGGTGTTTGGAAACTAAGTTGTCACGATAAAACTATTCCCGTTTAATTGCTATCCTTTATCTCACATTGTCTTAAAAAAAATCATTTGCTAGTTAACTTGACTTATGAAAAACATAATTCGTTGCGGAAGCTTAAGAAATCATTAATTTTTTTTAAAAATAAACATAATTTCATAATTTCGCTCATTTTAGGAAAACCCCTTGGTTTAAGTAAAATCCGTTGTTCGTAGAGTTTGTGCAGTTAAAAAATCCATAAAAACAAACAAACCCAAAATTAAGAAAAAGTCCAAAAGTCTCAAAATTACATAAAAATTTCCCAAATAAAATAATAAGATGATAATAAACCAAATTAAAGGCGAAAATAAAGTAAATGATGGTGGTCACTTCGAGTCCTTCGTCGTACTGATCTGTCGAGTCTAGGGATTACCTGCACACATTAAACTAAATGAGTGAGTTTACATAAACTCAGTGTGTAATCCCCATAGAAAATGATCATAGAGTAAAACACAATGAACAGTCAAATGCAGTCTGTGCCTAAGCCCGCTTTAGTTCAGTAGTAATTTGGTCTTAGCCCACTTCAGTTTTAGTATTATATATGCATTAGTGCCATAGCCCATCACAGTAATAGTCATGCATGTAGTGATCAGAAAACAGTGTCCTACCCACCAGCCTCTAATGCACCATCTTCGTCCATCCCTATACTTCCTGTGGGGTTTAAAACACCCACCTAGCCCTACACTCCAAGTTGTACTGAACGCGTCACATATCAGTATAATGCAGCTGAGCTGCCAGTCAATAGGCTTAAGAGCCCCTCAATATATATATTGTAATGGTGCTGCCAGTCAATAGGCTTAAAGTCTTTCAGTACACTTCCTCCAAATATCATAATCCTATCCCAATCTAATGTAATGCAAACATACAATTAATGACATGCTATCACATGGTTATCAGTACATATGTTTAGATCAGTATATATGCGAAATAATAACATGCTCAGTAAATAAATCATACAATCAGTTCACACATTTAAGGGTCTAAGTAGTGCTTACCGACCCTACAGTAGGTTCACAGTCGACTTGGGCGACCCGTGCAACCTTAAGAAACATTTCAAAAAAATAGGCTCACACGCCCGTGTGGCCCACAAGGCCCAATTCGGCCTTGGCGATACGAATCACATGGCCTGGCCTAGAATCTCAAATGCTCGTGTGGCCCACACGGCCCAAATTAGTCCAGCCCGTGTGTCACACATGGCCTACCTAGCCATCATATGGCTGTGTCTTACACACAAGGCTTGGCCTCATCGATCACACACCCTTGTTAGGGCACACGGCCTACCACATGGGTGACTACACGTCCATGTGGTGTTGACAGTGGGGTTTCGGCCTTCACTGAAACCCCTTTTTTGTGTTTTTAGGTACACACATGTATCGTTTTTGATACGTAAATAGTCCGAGCACTCCAAGACCTAAAATTGATATTACAACGGTCCCAATTCAGTAACATGAGTGAAAAATACATGGGATTTACTACACAATCGAAGCCATAGAACATCAAAAAGAGAACCCGATCACTTACTAACAACGAGCCAAAATTGCTATCGTTCAAGATTCTACAGAAGCACTAATCGTTGTTTAATCTTCACCTAATTCAAAAGAACCAAACAACCCTCTTTTAGAAAAACTAACTTCTGAACAATAGAATGGTGATAAATCAAGTACTTACCGATTGAAGGAAAAGGAGCATTTTGCAGAAAGGAAATAAAACAAGAACCAAAAAAGGGAAAAGAAGCAAGATTTCGACAAGGGAGGAGGTAGTATTGACATCAGAAGATGGAGGAAAAGTTTCAGAATTTCAAAATAACAAAATAAAATAAAATCAGGTTTTTGGATATTCCTCAACATCCCCTAATTGACTCCTAAAATCACTCAAAACACTCCCAAAACCGTCAACTACCTCCACCCTTAGCAGAATTCCGAATCCACTCAAACATTCCTAATTAACCTAGGTAAAAATAAATTCCCTTGCTTACACATTGATTCAAACACAAGACCAACATTCCAACACACAACTTAACCACTAGAACAGCAGGCCCATTCTGACATAAGCCTACAAATACTTAAATAAATGCTTACTAGCCAATGGTAGGCCTTTATTCATAAAAATACTAATATTTGCTAAAGTTAAGGCTTGGACCTGGCACCTCTCAAACACACCCAAAATACTTAACCACTGAAGTAGACAGGTATTTGTCACCCAATCATAAAAATAAAAATTAAAAATTTTCAGGCATTACAGTGTGACACTAAATAGTGAGAAAAATCTTGGGATTTTGCGAAAAATTCCCTGAGATTCTGATTTGGTCCCGAATCGATTCTAATGTATGTTTTGGGCCTCGAGGACCCTACTAAGGGATGTTATAACTAATCTCGAAAAATGAATAGTATTTGACTCGATTTATTTCAAAGTGTTTTATAATCTCTGGTAATGCGTCAAAACCCTATTTCAGCAATGGATATGGGTGAGGGTGTTACACGTTCAACCATTCAGAATACTATCGGATACTTGAGAATCTCACACCCTAAGTGCCACATATATAGCCGAAGCTATTTCAATCTCATATCACATATAATGTTCACTCTCGAGCTATCAACGGTTTTGCTCATACAAGTTGGCGGTCATTACGTAGCTGCACGGTGCTACCGGTAGGACATACAGACTAGCACCTAAATCACATAACCCTAAATGACATGTCATTCGTATCCTAATATATTGCTAAGGTTCAACCAGAATTTCACTTTGCTGACTCTTTGTCGAACATCTCCGTAGGTCGTATTCACAATTAAATATGATAATAAAGCATTTAAAATACAAATAATAATGTTTATTAACATACGAACTTACCTCAGCTCACAAAAACGACGAAATAAGTCTATTAGTCTGATATTTTACTTTTCCCCCGATCTAGATCCGAACTTTGCTTTTCTTGATCTATATGTAATCAAATTTAGCTTATTTAAAACATATTCTATTCAATTCAGTCCAAAATTCATATTTTTGCAAATTTACACTTTTACCCCTAATATTTTAACTTTTTTACAATTTAGTCCTTATCATATAAAAATGCAAATTCATGCAATTAGGTCCCTACCCATGCTAGTCGAATTCTCCTATTAGCATATCAGCCCATATTTTTTTGTTTATTTCACATTTCAACCATAATATTTTCATATTTCTCAATTTAATACCTAATTTGAAATTTCTATAACGCCCCAAATTTTGGGCTAAGAAGAATTGGGCCTTGGGCTTGGGTGCGTTTATAATTCTTGAGTGTAAGACGTCGGATCAATTTGCAAGTTAGAATTGTTGGGTTAGTGATTTTAGAATGTTAGAGGGTTTTATGAAGTTCTGGGTTCAAGCTTGAGTATAGGAAAAATCTTGGTTTTTGCCTTAAAGGAACCCTGAGCTCAAGTGGTATAACTTATAAAGAAAAGGGGCTAAAATAAGACACAAAAGGAGATGTGGTCTAGTGGCAAGGAAGTGACGCCATAGGAGAAGCAAGGGGTCCAAAGTTCAAGTCTTGACTCTTACGATTTATTTTGGTTTCTCTTTTAAATAAATCTGGAAGCGAGTAGGTGGACTTTAAAGTTAAATGTGTAATTGGACTTATGACACAAAGGAGCTTGTGTCCTAGTGGTGGTGCCGTGGCATGGCTATCGAAAGGACTTTGGTTCGAATCCATTTGAATGCAAAGGTTGGTTATTTTTCTAATGAATTTATTTTGGAGGATTGATGTAGAATCCCACATCGGCAAGCTAACATGAGAATAGACGAGAAGCTGGCTTTAAATAGAGCAAACCATGAGGAGAGTAAGCATACCTTTCTTCGCTTATCCCTTTCGCGTTGTGGCATGTTTGTTTGGGTTAGGCGTTGGATCATTTGTTGATCTGTATGCCGTTGGGTCACGGTAGTGGTAATCGTAGTTGATCTACACACCCCCTTGGGAGTCAAGAGTGCGATTATTGTTGGCTTCTGGGCATAACAGCATTCAGAGCACGGATTAACTTCAAATACCTATCAGGTGTGTAACTTCACCCACTAATAGCGTAGATCGGCAAAAGTCAAAAAGTCGAAATGCTGAAATATCGGCATTTCGAGGCCTTACGGGCGTGTGAATGCTTGTGGGCCAATCTGAACCCAAAAACTGTAGGCGATAGACTATGAAGGCCGTTGTGTGCGTTCTCATGCACTTGGGTCGTTATGGGCCTCGATGGGCCGAAATGGGCCTAACGGGCCTACGAGCCCATATAAGTAAAATATGCGATAAGTGATAGTTGGTATGTTAGATGTTAAGATTTGCAATACTACATGTGAAATTGGACTGATTGGGCCACACGAGCGTGTGAGCCCACTTGGGCCTAAAATGGGATTTGGGCCCATAAACATTGTTTTGGCCATATAGGTTATTCGTGTAACTCAAAGCGACGTTAGACCTTTTAGGAGGTCGTATTAGGTGCTAAGACTCCGTAAGTAGCTATTGACCAACATACCTCTGATTTGCGAAATTACCAAAATACCCCCGATTTGCAAAATTATCAAAGTACCCCCGATTTGTGAAGTTACCAAAATACCCCCGGTTTGTAAAATTACCGAAATATCCCCAATTTACAAAATTATCGAAATACCCCTAGATTGCAAAATTACCAAATTACCCTCAATTTATAAAATTACCGAAATACCCCTGTAAGGTATAATTACAGAAATACCCCTGTAGGGTAGAATTACCAAAATACCCCTGTAGGGTAAAATGACTATTTTGCCCCTCGAGGGTGAATGAATGTCTTATGATTGTATGATTAGGATTTGACTGACTTAACTGTGATTTGTATGATGGTTTATGGGCAAGACATTCTGCATGGGTTGGGATTGATATGGAAGAAGTTCTGTTCTGATAAGATCGCACGGGTCGTATGAGACGACTATGGATCGACTGAGGGCTTAATGCCAGTTATTCTGAGCATGGCTCTGTGCCAACCAACATATGGCTCTATGCTATCGGAATCATGGCTTTGTGCCGATTATATTTGCCTAAGGCTATGTGTCTATCTTATTTACTGATGACTATGTCTCGATCACATTTACCCATGGCTGTGTGCTGGTTATATTACCCTAATTGATGGCTATGTACCAATCCTATTACAGTTACTGATGGCTTTGTGCCAATTATGATACTGCTACTAAAGGCTTAAAGTTGCATTTAAATTAGCAGCTCTGCTGTGATTCTGATTAATACCGCAACCGGTACTGACACTGTGGAGTGTAGGGATGGCGTGGGTGATTTATTCCCTGTAGGTAGTGCAAGGTTGAACGGAGTGGTATGCTGGTTGGATGGGTTTGCATGCATCATGCATCATTCATTTATGCTTTGTCTCTTATATGGGCTAGGCCTAGTTGATTCTGATATGGGCTAGGCCCAAATGGTTTTGTTATGGGCTGAGACCCAAATGGTTTGTATTAGGCTTTGGCCCACTTATGCTCTGAGCTTAACTATACTATTTCTGTTAAAGGGCTCTGGCCCAAACTGTTTTTATATTTGTTTCTATTTACGACATTTCTTTAGGAAGGGGATTACACATTGAGTTTTCGTAAACTCACTCCGTTTATTAACCTTTCAGGTAATCCCCAGCTTTAGACAGATCGGAGCTACGAGGGACTCGGAGTGGGCCACAAAACTGCATATGTCTTATTCTGTGTTACTCATTTACTTAAAGCACTTTAATTTTAATTTGGGTTGTAATAAGGCCTTTATAACTTCTGGATTTTAAATTTGGGATTTCATTGATCATGATTTATATCAATTAGAAGTAAATTGTGGTTTTTCCAAACAATAACTGTTTTTAAACACTACGTTTTCTGCAACTGATTAAATTAAGCTTTCGCAACAAAGAAGGTTTTAAAGGTAATAACGTTTTATTTTTTAAAAGAGATTAACTTTTAATATACCACGTTTTGAAAATAAACAAACACAAGTTTTAGTGGGCAACAAGTTTTAAATAAGAAGGGTTTTAATGAAAACATGGTTTTCGAAAAATACTTTGATGTGACATGCCAGATTCGGTCGTAACGTCCAGGGCGGGTTTAGGGTGTTACAATTTCACTAAAAAATCACTTTATAAACCTATTTAATTATCATCAAACATTTCAATTTATCATCAAATATCAAGATACATACATATTCAACAATGGTAACACTCAAACACTTCAACAGTTTCTCAAATTAGTCCCTGGGCTAGCTAGGCCTAGTTGTAACGATCTCAAAAACATAAAAATCGTTAAAAAGGGACGAAAACACATTTACATACAAGAGAGATAATGGTTAAATGTTTCAAGCTTCTTTAATGGCTTTCTAAAGCCCTAATTTCAGTTGAAGGTGATGACTAAAAAGATGATACATTGTTATATTTTATTTATTTTAAGTTTATTTACTAATTTACTTAATTAAACTTGGTTTATAACATTAAAAATCACTTAATTCATGTCCATCTTTGTCCAGTCATATTAACAATGGTCTAATTACTACATAAGGACTTCCATTTTAAGGTTCTATAGCTATTTGACACATTTGGCTAATAGAACACAAGTTTTTCATTTTATGCGATTTAGTCCTTTTTATCAAATTAAACATTCAAAAAATAAAATTTCTTCACGAAATTTTTACACAATTATACTATCATACTGTAGACCTCAAAATAATAATAAAATAAAGTTTTTTGACCTTGGACTTATGGTTTTGAAACCACTATTCTGATTTGACCAAAAAACAGGCTGTTACAACTCTCCCCCTTAGAGATTTTCGTCCTCGAAAATCTTACCAGTAAACAGGTTAGGGTATTGCTTTCTTATAGCTTCCTCAGGTTCTTACATAGCTTCTTCGACATTGTGACGTTGCCAAAGAACTTTCACTAAAGCTATGCTCTTATTTCTCAATTCTTTGATCTCTCGAGTTTAGATTTTGATCAGTTCTTCGATATGCGTCATATCAGAATGAATTTCAATCTCTGTCGGAGAAATGATATCGAAGGATCTGATCTGTATCGTCGTAGCATCGATACATGAAACACGTTGTGAATCTTTTTTAACTCTGATGGTAGGGCTAGTCGATATGCCATTGTCCTTATTCTCTCGATAATCTCGTACGGCCCAAGGAGTAAAATAGTGTTGTCGAGTTTCATAATTAGTGAGCATTTCACCAAGAAGATCAAGAGGGACACTCATGGCAAAAGCCACAATCTGAATCGACTCATCCACTGGCAAACCATCAAGAATAATGCTAATCTGTTCTTGCTCAGAAATAGCATTGCCTGCAGCCATCAGAGTATCACACAGACTTTTAATCTTGGCCAAGTACTCTTTAACGTTTAACTGTCCTTTCTTCTGAGAATATAAGGAATGTCTCAAGTAGAGACTGACAAAGTGGACTTAGAAGCAAAACGGCGTACAACAGTGCTCCGCACATTAAAACTGGATCGAGCTTCAGTGAGATGGACCAAGATGTCATCACAAATGGTGGATAACAGCCAGGAAACTAACAGATTGTCTTGTTGCTTATGAAACAAGAACGCAGGATTAGCAACAAAATTACCCTCTCTATTAATAATAGATTGAGGAGGAACACTAACAGTTCCAAGAATAAAATCATGCAGCCGATACCTTTCAAGAATTAACATAACTGTTGTTTCCACAAAAGAAAATTATGATCACAGAGTTTCACAGTGTCGTGCTTAGGAAATTGTTGAATCTTTTGCAAAAAACCAACACCAAGATCAGAAGAAGAGCCATCTGCTGGAGCAGCTGTATTAAAGGACTGATGATTCTTGTCATCATTGCCAGAGACAACTTCCGTTGCCATGGAGAAAAATGAGAAGAAAAAAAAACTAAGGCTCAGATACCATAATGAGAAACATGGATGTAATCTCTAAATATCAAAGAATGATCAATTTCCATATCTATAATGAGTGATCAAGCTACTGTATATATACACAAACTATCAACTAATAACAACCATGTTAACTCCTATAGCTAATTGCTAACCGCTAACTATCAACTAACAAGTAACAACTAACTGTTAACTACTAACTGATAAAACTGATATTACAGTTTTATTCCGTAACAACGTGCAAGGATACACTATGCTACAGGGTGCTTAGTGCTAAATACTTCCCTACTGGTGATATTTTCCATACCAAACGCATCGATAAATCGTCTTACATTGGGTCGAGTATTTCCGCGGGTGCGAGACATTTAAACAATGGCTTCGGGTGGATTATGGGTGATGGGAGAAGCATTGATTTTAGACGCGACAATCGAGGCTTTGAAGGTCTGACTGGGGAGTGGTTCATCCAAATGCACCGAATATTTGTGAAAGTAGAGTGTGCAATTTATGGAACAGAGATAGTACGGGCTGGAACGAGGCGAGAGTCCATGCGATTTATGGCAACTATATGGGGGAGCAGATATGAATTTGCCCATTATTCATAATGCCCCAAACAACAGACGTGGCTGGTTCCACAACCCCATGGTTACTTTACTTCCAAATCTGCTTATTCCTGGCTAATTCTTAATAAGGTTGGCTATGGCCCGCACAGATTTTTTTGGAGAAATATTTGGAAGCCTCAGACACTCCCAAAGATATGTATTTTCTGCTGGAGGATTGGACACGATGTCTTGCCTACATATAAAAAAATCGCTGCTATTCGCAAGGAGATTAAAACAGACTGCCCCCTTTGTGGTGCTGGTGAGGAAACATTACTTCATGCCTTAAAAGATTGCCCCATAGCTCGCGAGATCCTTGTGATGGGGGGCATCAACAGCAGCCTGCTGGAAGGTAACTTTACTCAGTGCATCGACTAGATTGAAGAGGTGATGAGGGTGTTGGATATCAAAGCGGTTTCGGATTTCATCACTACATTGTGGAATAGCTGGAATAATAGGAATAATTATATTTTTAGAGGGAAAGAAGATGATGCCAGGGTGGTGTGGGAGAGAGCAAGGACGTTAAACGATGACTTCTGTATATACAACTTACTTAACAAACTCATGTTGCCTGTTACCCCGATAGAGAAGAAATAGGAGAAACCGCCGTGGGGCATGGTGAAGATTAACTTTGACGCTGCCGTCTCGGAGACGAAGATGAGTTTTGGGATGATCGCGAGGGGTTCGGATGGCTTTGTCTAAGGGGGTAGCATTGTTGAAATTAATGCACAAGCAGAATGGACTGAAATTAAAACTTTCAAGGAAAGTATCCTGTTGCTATTAATAGAAATTTCAGTGACGTGCTTTTTGAGGCTGACAATGTCGGAAATTAATGAGATCTGGAAGCTGTTGAAGGGTTTCAATGTTGCTAAAGTCTGTTGGGCAACGAGATGTTGTAATAGAATTGCCGATTTTATTTGTAAAAAGGCCTTAGCCGATAATTGTAGCTTAAACTTTGATGTGAATTATCTTACGGATATCCATGACTTGATTTTAAATTATTCTATTAATTGAGGTTCATCTTATGGGTCTTTTTATAAAAAAAAATTATTTGCTCAAGGCAATATTTAAAAATTAGAAGTCGGAATATTATGTAGGAATATAAAATTAACCCCAAAAAATATAAGATGACTTAAAAAAATTGTATGGTTACTACTATAGTTTAGTTAAAAAAATATTCAAAATTTAGTTTGGATATATAGCTTGCAAGTTGAGTTTTGGGGTGTCCGCGAAGTTTCCTTTTGGCCAAAAGACTCTATATTCGATATATAATCGTGGAAGTGGATGCATTGTTGGTGGTTCGGCTTCTTCAGCGTCCATACATGCACACTCACCCCTTCTGTTATCTTCTTCATGATTGTTGGAAGCTCATTGAGGAAGGTTGGGTCACTATGGTTCGACAAAGGCATCGTGAGGGTAACTTCTGTGCTAATCACCTAACTTCTTTGGCACAGGATCTTGCTGCCGATTCCATTGTTTTGACTGAGCCACCAGCGAGTTTACTCCCCTTATTGCAAGCTAATGCTTAGGTAAAGGCTGCTTGAGATTATAGTTTCTTTGCTTCCCATTGTACGAAAAAATATATAGATTTGAGTTAAAACTCAAACGGGTAAACTACATCAAATGTTACTAAGCTATTAGTAAATTTACGTTTTGGTCATTCAACTTCAAAAGTTACAAATGGTTACTGAATTATTTAAAAGTTTTCATTTTAAGTTACTGAACTATTCGAAAGCTTTTATTTAAGTCACTGGGATATTAAATATTTTTTTCAAAAAAGTTTGAGCAACGAACTTCAAGCAACGATTCAACAATTGGTACGTTGAATCAATACCTATCAATGAGTAAAATAACATAACTTAGATCCAAGTTGATCTAACGGTCAGCATCAGAGAAGAAAGTTATTTAAATATTAGTTTATAGATTTTTTATGTTAAAAGTTGTTCCATAAAAAAATTGAACTATAAAAGGAAAGGGAAATGAGAGATTTCGATTGGTGTAGGCAGTACAACCAGAAAAGGGAATACAACAGTTATTTTAATAGCCCAGAGACTTAAATAGAAACTTTCGAATAGTTCAATGACCATTTTTATAACTTTTTAAATTTGAGTGACTAAAACATAAACTTACTAATAGTTTAGTGATCTTAGATGCAGTTTTCCCTTAAAATTATTAAGTGATTCAAATTTAAGTATTGTAATACACATGTCAAGAGGTTAGCGGGCTGATTTTTCTTTTTTACTTTTCAAAATTGGGTAAACTACACTTATGGTTACCTAAATATTGATAATTGTTTCTTGGTCACTTAACTATAAAAATTTGTATATTAAAAAAAAATTGTATTTTTATCACCAGGCTGTTAAGTTAGTAACGGGAAACTGATGTGTCCTTTTTTTAAAATTGATATAATTACAAATTGATCCCTTAATATTACACATTATGCCAATTTGCACATTATTCTAAAAAAAATCAGAATTTATATTTTAGATAAATCGAAGTTGATTTAATTCAGCCATCCCACTTATGACGTTGTGGCTTTTAGAACAAAAATAAAAGAAAATGAAAACTAAAAGTTCTCTTGATTAAAGGTGGAAGAAACCAAAAACTTCCACAGATTCTTCTTATCGAGTATCCATTTCAAAGTCTCCTTCTTCAAATTAACTTCATTCCTTATCGTAACCGCCTTTTGATGCTCAATATACAGAACTAGAGGTGGCGGCATCGTCAATTGGCTAGGGTTTATGTACGGATTGCCTCGATGGTGATGACTATAAGTTGTTTGAGAGAACACATAGAAAGGAAATGAAAACAGAGGAATATAGAAGAGAAGCGAGAGAAACTTTGGATCGAAGATAAAGGAATGTTAGAGTTTTCAAAATTTTATAATTGTTTTTAGTTCTTTGGAAAATATTTATGTATTGTTTGAATTTTAGAATCAGAATAAAATTGACACAAATGTATTAATTTTTTAGAGTCGGGATCAAATTAATATAATGTGTAAAATTGATGGTCAAATTCGTTATTATAATATTTAAAAAAAACATAGTCATTTTTTGTTACTAATTTAACATGATTGGGTGATAAAAAAAAAAGATAAAATCGAAAATGTTAATGATTATTTTATAACTTTTCATAGTTAAGTAACTAAAAATATTTATCAATAATTGAGTGACTACAAGTGCAGTTTACCCTTTAAATTTTGAATTAATAAAAATATTTTAATTTAACATAAAATTTAAACACAAAAATGAAATACTTTTTAATTAAATAATAAAAAACAACTAGTTATTCATAAATCGTAATTATTTAATATATTAGTTATAAAAAGTTTTAACTCTACAAACAAAATTACAATTTTACACGCGTTCTTGAGTTATATTCAAAAAATTAAAATAAATAAATAAGATCTGTGACAAAATTTCAATCTCGATATACACTAAAGAGAATTTATTTTCTTGAAAAAGCTACCCTCCTTTCCTTACATTACTTTTTGCACCATTTGATTTTGTAGATTTCAAGTCTTTAAAGCTAAGTAGTGGTAGATTTTTAGATTAAGTTTTAGGAGTCTAATTAAAAGAATTTTAAAAGGGAAGTCATAATTTTCCAAAATTTTGAGAGGAGGGGCACCCTATAAACGGTCTCGTCTCTTAAGCTAAGCATCTTTAAACTTTAATCTAAAATCTATAAGTTGATTTGAAATAATTTATCTTTTACTGAAATTTTATTTTTGGTCGAGAGTAAAGTATTCCCCGTTGATAGCAGTGAAACGTGATTAAACATTTAATTTTAATATATAAGAGTATTGAATTTTGGATTTTTTACATCAACAATATAAAATAAATAAATAAATACTAGAAGAGAATAAGGGGATTAATATTCACGAAACTAGGAAAAGACAATAGTAAATAACTGGTGCCCCTGACCAATCAGCGGCACCACTTTTCTCTTTAAAAAAATTAATTTTTTTGGATGCAACCTGACCGATCGGCGACACCTGTATTTAAAACCTAAAATACGAGTTTTTTTAATAGTATACGCATAAAAACAAATATATATATATATATATATATATATATATATAAACGGTCTCGTCTCTTAAGCCAAGTATCTTCAAACTTTTAATCTAAAATTTATAAGTTGATTTGAAACAATTTATCTTTTACTAAAATTTTATTTTCGATCAAGAGTAAGGTATTCACCGTTGATAGCAATGAAACGTGATTAAACATTTAATTTTAATATATAAGAGTATTGAATTTTAGATTTTTTACATCAACAATATAAAATAAATAAATACTAGAATAGAATAAGGGGATTAATAGTCACGAAACTAGGGAAAGACAATAGTAAATAACTGGTGCCACCTGACCAATCGGCTGCACCGCTTTCCTCTTTAAAAAAATTAATTTTTTTGGATGCAACCTGACCAATTGGCGGCACTCGTATTTAAAACCTAAAATACGAGTTTTTTAATAGTATATACATAAAAACAAATATATATATATATATATATTTTATTGGTGCTGCCTATGTGTCAGGCGGCACCCTATTATCTTTAATAAAATATTTTTTAAACTAAAAAAATACTGATATAATAAAATTTATCGGATATTGGAACCCGAACCGTGATTGACGGATCACATCGGTGGCAGGCTGTCAAGTTAGTGCCATCGAGCTGTGGCGGCACCGACCTGATGGCCTGCCACCAATGTGATCCATCGGTCACGATTCGGGTTCTAATAACTGATAAATTTATTACATCAGAATTTTTTTAACTTTAAGTTCAAAAAATATATAATATAAATATTATATTTATTATTATAAAAGGGGTTGGTTTGAAGCTGCTGCTAAGGTATTTTTTTTACTATAATTAGTTATATTAGTAGATGTTTAGAATTAAGGTATTATATTTATGTTGAAAGGTTAGTACTAATTATTTTGTATCTTTAATTTTTTTATATTACAAGCATTTAGATGATTCCTCCCTCCTTCCCTACATATTAAGGTGTTAAAAAAAAAAAAAATAGGTATGTACTTTTTTCTAATAGTATAATAATTATTAATAGTTTAGAATTGTATTAAAAGTTTAATTCTTTCTATAATAATATGTTAATTTTGAAAAAACAATTAGAATTGTGTTAGTTTAGATAATTCTAATAGAACTATATATTTTTCATTTGTTAGTATTGTAATTTTGAGTGAGATAGACATTGATCGTCAGGAATACTTGCAACGTGAAAGAAGGCCATCACAACAAAACACCCTACGAACAACCCCGTCAAACCATAGATTTTGATGGTTTTAATTCAAATAATTTGGTTTATTGTAATGTTCCATTTATTTAAAATTTGACATATTTTATTCTAAGTTAAAGTTTGTCTCATGTTAATAAAAATGTTTGAAACAAGTTCATGCAAATATACATGCCCATCAAGTTCTTCACGTTCATGAAATGTTTCACAAGTTCATAAAAATAATTGAAGTTGATACAAGAATGAAAATTCAATAAAAAAATAGAAACATAATACAAATATATGTAAATAATTGAAGTTGATACAAGAATGAAAATTCAACACATAATTTACATTCTATTCGACCGAGACTACTCTCCTGAGTGGTAGTTTCGATGCGAGTATTTGCTTCAATTATGACCCGCTAATTTGCACATGCCATAATGTTTAGTGTCGACCCTTTCCTTTATGTCCATGTTATTTCTTATTCAAGTGACATGCGGGTAACCTCGAGGCTTTTTATCGAGATTGCATTCTGGGACCAACTCAAAAGTCAGCGGGGGAACTTCCCACATTGACACATCCCGTATTGTTGGGAACTCGTTTCCCCAAATACATAATGTGTGTTCCAATGTGTATACTTCATTGATATATTGTTCGATATTGATAGAGGCATCAGCACATACTGCAACTACGTGCGCACACGAGTAATGAAGTGTTTGGAATTTCCTATAGCCGCATCGCCTATTTAGGAGATCAACTCCGTATGACCCAGGCGGGATACCCGGTCGACAACCAATGGTCTCTATCACCTGAAACGTTTTATAATGTCAAGAATATAATTGAACATTTATGGACTTCTCTTTTCGATTGTTGACCGCTATTGCCTTCCTAAGCACCTCGATATACATGAATCTTGCATTTATTTGATTTACTTGTCTGAGCCTCATTGTCGGCATCGATGTGGTAATCTAGTAGAAAGTAGTTAAAAATAAAAATGCAATTGTGAGATGTCATGTACACCTCAATACTGCCTTAACAACCTCTGCCAGATTGGTGGTCATATGATCATATCTCGAGCCGTTATCGAAACTTTGAGCCCATTGCTAGGGGTCCATACTCCCAAACCACTCCCGTAATGCAGTATTCCTTTGACCATGCATATCAGCTTTGAGGTTAGCCCATCTTCGTCTAAACTAATGTGGCTCCATCTCATACCCTGAATAGTTACAACATGTTACGTATCATTTGGCAAACTCTAAACATATGGAAAAAAAATGAGACAAATAATTACCCATCTTCACAACTTGTCTTCGCCAATCCGTATTTTTGAATTCCTTGTGGAAGTTCATTTGCAATGTTTCTGATGCAGTAGACAGATCTCCATGGAACACCCGAACTCCTAATTGCAGCAATTAGGCCCTTTGATCTATTGGAAATGATGCAAATGTTCTCATGAGTGACAACATATCTCCACAAGTTCTTCACGAAAAATTCTCATGACTCTGAGCTCTCTCTTTTAATAATGGAAAATGCTATCAGTAGAATGTTCCAGTTCTCATCTTGTGCAACCGCAATGAGGAGGATTTGCGTATATTTCTCATACAGTTAGGTCTCATCTACTTGCATAAGCGGCTTATAGTTGGGAAAGACCCGAATGCATCGATTGAATGTCCAAAACATATGGTAAAAAGTTCTTTTCTCTGGATGTAGTTGGTTGCCCCGGTCGTGATAAGGCAACGTCTGTAACTCAACAACAGTCCTTGGAACATACTCTCACATTGCGACAATCTACCTTTAGAGTTCGTTGTATGACGCATCCCAATTTTCGCACAACTGATCCAACACCATCTGTTTAGCCAACCATGCCTTCTAGTATGAAACTCAGTAGTGGAACCGTTCTTGAATTTCAGTAATTAGCAACAATACAGCAATGGTGGGGTCATCTTTAACCATTGCTAATATGCAGTTGCAGATGGTTTTTGAATCAAGCTTGCAGTGGTCCTACGTCATACGAGCAAAAGTGCATGTATGAGGCCCAAAATATTTCCGTATCTCTCACTCTTGGAAGCTCTGGATAAATACAGCTCATACCCGCCACTTGTACCCTTTTGTCAACTTTCAACACTCACCAACATAGATCGTTGGTTTAGAGTCAACCACCTTGTAGTCGACAGACACCTTCAAATTATAGCGCTCGATGGCATTGACACACTCGTCTTTGCTTGCGAATCTTTGACCCACAAAAAACTATTCCAATTCAGGATCTTCTAACATCAAGTGAGCAGGTATGATGCCTAAGTACTCAGGAACTCAGAAGCATGTGACATATCAAGATCAACGATTGACATATAGGCTTCAGGATCATTGCGTATGATAATGCCATGGCTCGAGTTTTCGACCGAAGGGGCGTGATCATTTCCCTCATTTGATCTTTCATCGTTGATATCGTCTGGGACATCGTCTAAATCGGGGTCACTAAAATCTTCACATTCATGATCAAAACAATCATTATTATCGGATCCATCTTTACCAAGTGCATTAATTTCAATAGCGATTGAATATATTTGTAATCCACCACTGTACTAACCTAAACATCCAACGTTGATATCGATGTCAAAACCGTGCGCAAACAACTTAGGAACCTCTGTACACGAGTCTTCAACTCTATATTGTTGACTTAACTGTGTTACATTTTCAACAAGCTCTACATCTACTAACTCAGCAAATAACTGAATCAGTTCAGTGTTCAACCTCTCTGGTGGGCAATATAATGCGACTATTGTCTCGACGTCTTCATCGTCTAGAAGTTTCATCTCGGTAAATTTGATAGGATTTGACGAAACTGGAAATTTGTCATATAGTTTCGTCATCCCTCCTTCCATAACGCTAGGAAATTTTTTCACTGACCTTCTCTTTCATATCACTGACGGACACATTCTTATCGAACTCATTCCAAATTTTTGACGAGTTTTAAAATTATAACCAATAGTTATTTCTAAAATAACACCATCGAATTGAATTGTTGCAAAAAAATTGATTCTCCATTTTTTTTTGAAATTGCAAAAATAGAACAAAAAAATAATTATTTTATTATAACTGTGTGTGTTTACTTTTTATTGTTATTTTATTAAAAATAAATTATTTTTTTAAAAGGATCATCTAACTATTCTTTAACCTATAACAAACAAAATAAATTGTACTATAAAAAAATAAAATGCCAAAATAATTATTATTAACCTTCTAAAATACAAGTGAAGAAACTTAACTGCAATTTTCGAGTAAGGGAGGGGAGGAAATGCAAAACTTTTTTTCCTCGCTTTAACTCAAGAACTGATGTGTGAGGTTGAGGGACCAAACCAACCCCTTTTATAATAAATAATAATATAATAATAATAATTTTTTTAAGTTGAAAAGAAAAAATATTTTATTAAAAATAATAGAGTGTAACCTGACACATCAATAATGTTAAAAGTTATAAAAATAATGCTACCGATTAATCAGGCAGCACAAAATATTTATTGTTATCTTTATCTAATTTCGTGAATATTAAACTCCTCTAAAAACACCCTTTAAATTAAGGATGAGATTTTTTTTGTAATGTGCTGATTTTTCAGTTTTCGTAGAATTAGAATGGAGGAAATAATGAAGTGTTAAGTCCTTTCATCGTTAAACTCAAATTTTCAGAAAACCAAAACTATGCTCAGAACCTCCTCTACTTCTATCCCCACAGCGCGTCCAATACAACTCCACAACGTCCCTCACTTCCACGCGTCAAACTAACGCGTTGCGAGCTTTCACTCAACAGAATCTACAAGTACAGAACCGAAAGCCTCCTAAAACGAAACTAGTACACAAACAAATATAGGGGAAAAACAAAATTAGATAGGAAAACGGCGAGGCAGCAAAGCAAACCCAGAGGATCTAGGGTTGCCTTGGATCTCTCTGTTTCCAAAGACACATATTTAGGTCTCTCTTTTTTTTAAATCCATTACTTCTTTGTTTTTCATGTAAATTAGGGTTTTCGAAACGTGTAAGTTGATGCAAAGGATGAGAGACTCCTTTGTTTTTGGGTCAGTGGTGTCTTGCTCTTAAGGTTTTAACCTTCTTTTTATCGATCGAAATCGAATTCTAAAATCGGTGATTTTGGGAATTGGACTCTTTTATCAATTTTATCAGAATCGATGATGGAAAAGGCGGATTTTTGAGATTTTTTAATCTTTAATTTATAATATTATTTTATTTTTGCGATCTGTCAATATGCGAGGACTGCACAAATCCAAAAGGGTTACTTGGGCACCGGATGTTAACCTTTGTCAGGTAAGGATTGCTCTTTTAGTTTCGCAATTCCTAAAATTTGAGCTCCGTTTTAGCTGAAATAGAGAAATGCAAATGAGGGTGGTAAATTTTGAAGTTAAATGGACCTTTATTTTCTTAAACCTGTTAACTGTGTTTGAATTTGTTTGAATCTATTTGGTGGTTAATCTAGTTCATTATTAGTGTTCTTGCAAAGCATAACTGCGAATGTGCTTTGTTTTTGGTGAGGGCATTGTTGTATGAAGCCTTTTAGAGTATGAATTGATGGAATTCTTTCATTCTCTTTCAGTAGTATTTATGGCTAGTTTAGGTTTTACTTAACTGGTTTTATGGGAATAAAAATCAATGGAGTTTGGAAATATGTTATGCAAGTTAGACACAGAATATGAAAGAACAGCAGTAAAAGACTTTGATTTTTAGGTCATTCAGAAATTTCAACAACAATAAATATATAGCTGCAATAAACTTCCCCGGCTTGTCAATTCCTTTCATTTAATGTTCATCTACTGATCTACAGAGAACAAAATAACACATGACTAGGGTACGAAATTGAAATCTCGATCAATGCATGTTAAGTTAATAATGTTTGTTAAGTTCTGAAGTCTTGACTTCAAATTTTTGCTTGTAGTTATCAGAGAAGCTTGTTATTTGTTGTCTTTCCTTTTTCATGTAGGATAATTGTGTCTCTAAAGTGTCTTCAATATATCCCCTTTTTCCCAAGTCGTAAATAATTTGAAAGGATATATAATTTCATTTGGAGAAGTTCCAATTGTGACATCTCATTTGTATGTGTACGGTTCCTTACAACATGAAGGGACATCTGCTTTCAGTCCTAAGGTTTTCAATTCAAAAGAAGAGCCAAGCTGAAATGAGATGTTACTCTTGCCTGATGTGAGATTTCAGTACTAACTAAAAATATAAATGCTTCTCTTAACAGATAAGGCTCTTTCTATCAGAGGAATCACCTTTACAAGTTGGGTTGGGAGCTCAAGATCACCTCCAAGCAAAAACGTCTTCTATATCACATTTAAATGGGGCAACTGTGGATGACTTTCTGCCTCCTGGCTTTGAAGGATCTTGTTCTACAGATCAGATGCAGATTAACTTGACAGAAATCCTTGTCGTTAAATGGAGATGTCCTCTCAGAGTAACAGCTCTAAAGACTTAGTTTTTTGTCATTTCCGTTTTGGTTTGATTTATGATTATTGCTCTCAGCATTTTCATCAACTCTGATTTTTGTATTTCCACAGTTTGTATTGGACTTGAATTGGCAAGTGGTTGCTGGAGAGGAAAGTAAAGAGGCAGATGTTCAAAACCAAAGAGAACTGAGAGTGCTTGAAGCTGTTTATCCACGCCCATCTGCAATTCCTACAAAGTTTGATACTTCCCTTTTTCTTTTAATTTGAGGGGGGTGGGTTTTATAAGAACTGCTTCCCTTAGAGTTTTAATTTGCCCTGACCCTAACTTTCCTTCTTATTATGCAGTCCTTCTGTCTCAGCTGACATGGCAAACTGTCACTATGATGATAAGCAAACTCCTCAAATACCCATCACTCCCATTGAAGACGAGGATGTGGCAATCGGAACACAATCGAATGTCTTAGCACCGTTCGGTGCCCCCACTAGTTTACAGCCTCAGTTGTTGGATATTTTACCTCATTTGAATTGCAGTATGCCAAGTATTTCAAGTGTTCCTACCAATGAGAAACCAACAGCTGCTGCCTTTACAGCAATAAATCAAAGCAATGAAAATGGAAACATGATTGATCCTGACTTGCTCGTCCAAATTCTCAGCAACCCCAAATTGATTGAGAAATTAGTTACAGAACATGGAGTGGCTTCAGGTGCACAAAGCTTACCTATATCATCAACTAATTTGGTACCGTCGTTTGACATGCCTCCATCTGCAGCTCACATCGGTAGAACAGAAAATGGTGGAGCGTTTTACGGCAAGTTAAATGGGGTTGGAATTGGAGCCTCAAATAAACATGGTTCGGTTCCTGGTGTATGTCCAATTTCGCATTCACTTGCAATGGAACTTCCCCAAAAGAAGGATGTAAACTATTACAAGAACTTGATTCAACAGCATGGAGGAGAAAGTCAAGTAGGAGGTCAGAAGTTCAATAACCGATACAATCAACAGTTAAGACCCAACCAAGAAGTAATAAATAACCCGAGGTCAAGAGATTCGAAGCCGAGGATAATGAAGCCTTGTATTTACTTTAACAATTCCAGGGGATGCAGGAATGGCGTCAATTGTGCGTACCAACATGATACATCCTCCCAGAACAGGGGCAATAGTATTCCCGACGCCCCTAATGCAAAGAGAATGAAAATGGATAGAGAGATAGGCAGTTGAAAACATACTAGTATGCCTTGTTTTTCCAAGTAGTTCAATTATAGCTTTCACCTTCCTTGATTTTTCCTTTTATTTTTTGCGTCATCCGTCCACCATTTGATGAATTACTTACCATCACTTGGGGATATCATTTTCTGGGACGGCTTTTCTTTTGGGTGGTTTCCTTGTTCTTCCTTGCTTTGATCCAAATTTGATAATGTTATAGTCCCCCTATATATAACATACATGCAAACGCATCTTCAATTCATTACGTACTGCTTTTATAATTTTATATACAAAATATATATTCCTTAAACTATTTAAAAGATTGTTATGAACTTAAATTTATAAACATTGTACACCTAAATATGTTCCAAAATCATATTTTATTTTCAAGTTGCTGCGGTAACAAGACAATGGAGCTGCCCCATAGGCTACATATGAATACCTTAAATGTTCTGTATAACAGCGGTATATTAATTTGAATGTTGGAGACTACGTTGTTGATTTGAATCTTGGAAGACGATTGTCGAAGAAGGGAAGCAGTATGTTGCATGCACAGAATAGGAGAGTGAAGCGATAGAAAGAGGCCCCAATTTCCCCAAGCCGTTAAAAACTTTATTAGTTCCAAGTTCCAAAATTTAATAACTTTCATCAATTTGATCTTAATATTTTTATCCGTATTAATCTCATAACTTTTCTTAATTTCAGAATGAAATGACATAAGAGAATACCACATCATGAAAATTTAATTTGTTTTACATAAAAATTTCATGTGATGAAATAACACAATTTCAGCTATCAGTGCATCACATTATTATTTCAGTTAAAAAAAAAAACCTGACAAATTTTGAGACAACAAAAAATTCAGAGACTAAAAATTTATACAACCAATGTACAACAGAACGGAGAAATTGTTTTCTCATTGACGTATCTCTTCTAAATTGTTACAGATGATCCACATGACTAATGGCCAAACCTATTATTATTACCAAAGCAAGAAAACTATAGTATTAAATGATCGTTAACGTTGGAGTGAATGGCTCAGCGATCTTCTCGCTGAACTCTGTTGGGATCACCCATCATATCCATCATCATCTTCTCAGGTGAATCATCCCATGTTGCAAATGTTTTCAAGTCAACCTGTACACACGCAGCTTCCATGCTTAAGCCTTGCAACTCAACATTTACACTTCAAGCGGTTTGTAATTGACTAAATTTTTAGAGGGCTTTGGTTACCTTTCTTCTTTGCTCAGTAAAAAGTTGTTCTCTTTTCTTGTACGAATCCTGGACTTCCTTTGCAGTCTTACCACCAAGTCCCCATACTTCGACTTCTGATATCGAAGCTTCTACTGGGAGGAATCCCTGCACCAAATCATTTCAAAGTTCAGTACGGCCTTTCAGACACTCGAGGAAATACCTCATATCAGTTCCTTTCCATGCTGAAAAAAATATAGCAGGTCATGATAGTTAAAATTCTCACGAGGGTTCGGATTAGAAGAGACAAAAGACTAATTGGTAGTATGAACTACACACTGTAGCATCAAATAACAGGTTCATAGGATTCTGCATTTATTAAGAGAACTGGATATTAAAGTTGTATCCTATGTACCTGGTTTGGGATAAGGGAACCAGGTTGGTAAGTTTTGTCCATTGCATGGTGGCGAACAGTTAACTTTGCAAAATCCTCATCTATAAATATCCTCTCATTTGTAGTAGTTCCTCCAAATGCAATTCCCACTGGCTTTGGATGTGATTCATAAACTCTTCCTGTAGGGTGCAAATGACTGTATACATAGTTCTTCTCTTTCCCTGTTAAAATTTTATGATTAATTATATTCACCAAGTCATCCACCGTAAAAGAAAGTGGCCCAACAGAAACTTGATTACATAGGCCAGGTAAGGAATGGATCCTAACATCCTCTATGCATGTCCCTTGCCCCCTTCCCCAGGCCCCTCCACCCTCCAAGGAATAAAAGACAGACAAAATCTGACCATTGGCATATTTCCTCTTGTTTGATTACGTACCTGAAGGTGAAAATACATGGAAGATCGGACTTATAGCATATAGGTTCCCCGAGCTTCCATAGAATGTATCCTTATTTTCGAAACCCTGCTGTGTAAGTGCTCCTATGATCCATTTCCTGGCTTTGTTATTATCCTGATAGGCATCTTCTGAATTAGCAGATATGAGAACAAGTAATGGACCATGATAACCTTCGACATTCGACCAGAATCTGTTCAAGCCTTTTCCATGAGTAGAGGACCTACAAAGTCACAAACAACCGAATAAATATGTGAAATTATTAAGTTACAAACACAGGTTAAAGGAAACCCGGAGAAAAGATGCACTCTATCTTGAAAAGACTACTAGGAGTATTGACACTTAATGGATCATAACATTAAAGGGGAAATGACAAACCGATAAAGAAGATTTTCATCAGTTCCAACAATATCAGCAGAAAAGCATAATTTCAAAATTTCTTCAGTGATGGTGCTTCTAGGTGCAAGGGAAATCGCCCATGCCCTTCCATGTGTTAAAAGTAAAGCTTGAGATGCGTTTGGAGACATATCTCCTGAAATAGATTCTGAAGATCCTGCTTCATCCTGCAATTCATCAAGCAAAAATACCTAACTAGTGATTCTCACAACTGAATCAATGGATATTCTCATAATAATGGCACATCAAATATGCAAAAGAAAATACATGTTAGATGTCAGGTAAACACATGCAAGCAGACACTGAACAACCGAACAATTTTGTTCAGGTCTTACAACGAATTGAAATACAGCACCTCTGCAAGAACCGAGATTTGAAGTCTTCTATTAACATATTGTGTAAGGCAGTCTGGAAGTGTTGGCGCCGTGGTTATTGCCCAATTAAGAAACTTTCCCACGGGAAGCTGAACATCCAAGCCTACTATATCACAATTCCATAAATCAAAGCTGCTATCAACTTCAGCACATGCAACAACAGCAGACAACACCAAATGATTAATATCAGTCAACAATAGATTCCCTTTCCTTTCAGAAGATTTCAAGCTCCTAACATTCCACAACATAGCCCAACACATCCAAAGAAGAAGAAGCAGATCAGAGGGTAGTAAAGACCCATTGATCTTGCAATCAGCATCATCCGGTTCGAACTCCAAATTCGAAGAAAGCCCCAACTTTTTCACTGCCATAGCAAATATTCTCAACAATATATTAACAGACATTGATGTAGACATTCTCCCACAGCACTTCACGTAACCACCTAGAAACCCTAACCAATTTATGCCACCTTTTTCAGACAAGAAAAATAAGTCTACAATCGATGATCCCAAGTGATCCAACAACTTAGGGAAAGACTCTGGCTTTTGCTGTGATTCGCAAACTGGGTCTTCGTAACATAAATGAAAACATTGCTGGAAGCAATGTAAAAAGAAAAAGAAAAAGAAAAAGAAAGAAAGGGTATTATCTATTATGAAATGAAGTGAATGGATGAAATTAACGAAGATTGTTGAGTAAATTAAGATTACCTGAAGTGTTTGGACGGAGATTGCGTTGGTTTGAGGGTCGGAGAGGTTTGAGAAGGATTTTTGAAGCAAAGGAAGAGCTCCCGTGGAAGCGGCGATGTTTTCCAACTCCCGTTGCTCCGCCGATACGGGCTGCTCCGTGGAAGATGATGCTCCCATTGTTGCAAAAGAAAAAAACTCAAAAAGGATTTTTCCTTTTTAATGGGATTGGTTTCAGGGAGATTCAGGATACTCGGAGTGGCTTTTCGTCTCTCCGAAAGGCCATTCAGCGCCAAATAACTCAAAAGGGCCTAAACCGCACCGTTTTTATTCAGTCTTTCTGTGAAATGTTCTTACTTTATATGTATATATATTTTTATTTTTTATGAAAATAATGTAAATATTATAAAAAAAGAATAATATTTATTAAGGTTAGTAAATACCATCATTCGAAAGAAAAATTGTGCATGGTATAAAAATACAAAATATATAAATATATAATATATTAATTAATTTGTTAGACAAAAATAAAATAAAGGATAAACCGTTACAATAAAATTACTAAAAAACATATCTAAACATAAACAACCATTGTCTAGGTTTATTCTTAACGGAATTTTTTTCTATTTTTTATTAATTTATATTTATGTTTATCACGTGTTATAAGAAGAGTTGTCACATGTTATAATGTGATTGACTACTAGTATCACGTGATCAATTTTTAATGATGTTACAATAAAGTACTAAAATTGTTAGAATTAAGTAACCCAAATTCTTATTTAAATAAAATAAGATGGAAAATAAAATAAAAGTAATATCCAAATAGAACTAGACTTCTTTTATTTTATTTTAGAATAAGGTTTTTTAAACCTTATTAAACTCCATCTATTTTATATTGATTAGGATAAAGTGTTTCAATCCTAATAGAATATGGCTTTACAAGCCTATAAATAGACATAGTCTATTCATCTTGTATTGATTCGAATTTTCGACATAGTGAATTTTCTTCTCCTCTGCTCGTGGTTTTTTTCCCGAAAGAGTTTCCACGTAAAATCTGTGTGTTCTTTATTTTTATTTTATTTTTTTTATTTTGTCATTAACGACATTATATTTATTTTTTTCACAAATTGGTATCAGAGCTTTCGGGTTTTTTTTTTTCATCTCGATCACATTAATGGCGTCTTTGAAGTATGAAATTCCGCTGTTGGATCGCAACACCAGATTTGCATTGTGGCAGATTAAGATGCAAGCAGTTCTTGCGCAGATGGATCTAGAGGACGCCCTGCTAGGGATAGATAAGATGCCTTCAACATTAACAGATGAAGAGAAGAAGCGTAAGGATCGAAAGGCATTAACACAGTTACATCTGCATTTGTCTAACGAAATTTTGCAAGATGTGATGAAGGAGAAGACCGCCGCTGGATTATGGAAAAAGCTGGAACAAATATGCATGTCGAAAACTCTAACCAGCAAGCTGCATATGAAGCAACGTCTTTATGCTCATCGTTTGGAGGAAGGTGCATCTGTGCACGAACACTTAACAGTGTTTAAAGAAATTCTCTCAAACTTGGAGGCCATGGAGGTTTAGTATGATAAGGAAGATCTAGGGTTGATTCTACTTTGTTCGTTGCCCCCGTCTTATTCAACCTTTAGAGATACAATTTTATATAGCCGTGAGTCTCTCACAGTCGATGAGGTTTATAATTCTTTAACCTCGTATGATAAGATGAAGCATCTTGTGGCTAAAACTGACTCTCAGGGGGAGGGTCTCATTGTTCGTGGGAGACAAGATCGGAATGTTGATGATGATCGTGGAAGGACACAAGAATAAAATCCTCGCGGTAAATCTAAGGGTAGATCAAAGTCTTCAAACAGAGGTAAAACTTGTAACTTCTGTAAGAAGAAAGGGCACATTAAATCTGAGTGCTATAAGCTACAGAATAAGATCAAAAGGGAGGCTGCAAATCAAAAGGGAAAACAACCAGAAAATTCCGGTGAAGTTGATGTTGTAGAAGACTACAGTGATGGTGAACTTTTAGTCGCTTCAGTCATCAATTCTAAAGTGAGCGATGAGTGGATCCTTGATTCGGGTTGCACCTTCCACATGAGTCCCAATAGAGATTGGTTTACAAATTACGAGACAGTGTCTGAAGGTGTTGTTTTGATGGGAAATAATACTTCGTGTAAAATCGCAGGTGTTGGAACGATTAAAGTTAAGATGTTTGATGGAGTTGTCAGAACACTTAGTGACGTACGACATGTTCCAGAATTGAAGAGAAATTTAATTTCATTAAGTACTCTTGATTCAAAAGGATACAAATACACAGCTGAAAGTGGGGTTTTGAAGATTTCTAAAGGTTCCCTCGTTGTGATGAAAGGGCAAAGAAAGACTGCCAAGTTATATGTTCTGCAAGGTTCTACTGTTACTGGTGATGCAGCTGTCGCCTCCTCTTCCCTGTCAGATGATGATATTACTAAACTTTGGCATATGCGCCTAGGGCATATGAGTGAGAATGGTATGGCAGAATTAAGCAAAAGAGGACTTCTTGATGGGCAAGGAATTTGCAAACTGAAGTTCTGTGAGCATTGCGTTTTTGGGAAGCAAAAAAGAGTTCGATTCACCAGAGGAATCCATAACACAAAGGGAACGTTGGAGTATATTCATTCTGATTTGTGGGGGCCATCCAGAGTACCTTCGAGAGGTGGAGCTAATTATATGCTAACTTTTATTGATGATTTTTCCAGAAAAGTTTGGGCGTTCTTCTTGAAGCAGAAAAGCGATGTGTTTTCCGCATTTAAGTCTTGGAAAACTATGATTGAAAAACAGACGGGAAAACAAATAAAACACCTCCGCACAGACAATGGCTTAGAGTTCTGTTCTGATGAGTTTAATAAACTGTGCAAGTCAGAAGGGATCGTGAGGCACTTGACAGTTCGTCATACTCCACAGCAAAATGGCGTTGCAGAACGAATGAATAGAACGATAATGGAGAAGGTTCGATGTATGTTGTCAAACTCCAACTTACCAAAGTCATTTTGGGCCGAAGCAACCTCTACTGCATGTTTTTTGATCAACCGATCTCCATCCATTACCATCGAGAAAAAGACTCCACAAGAGGTATGGTTTGGTAACCCTGCTGATTATTCTGATTTAAAGATTTTTGGGTGTCCTGCTTATGCTCATATTGATAATGGAAAATTGGAACCAAGATCCATTAAATGTATTTTTCTTGGTTATAAAACTGGTGTTAAAGGGTATAAGTTATGGTGTCCTGAAGATAGAAAAGTTGTGATTAGCAGAGATGTTGTTTTTGATGAAACTGCTATGCTACCTAACTTATCTCTTAAAGATTCTTCCAATAAAGAAAATCAAAAGCAGGTGGAGCATCAGATTAATACAGAGTCGACTCTTCAAGCCAGTACAAAAATTGAGAATAAAGTTGCTTCTTCACCACAATACTCTATCGCCAAAAACAGAACTAGAAGAGAAATTAAACCTCCAAAGAAGTATGCTGAGGCTGATCTAGTTGCTTATGCTTTAATTGTGGCTGAAGATATAGATGCAAATCAAGAGCCATCTAATTATTCTGAGGGGGTTAGTTGTGAAGACTCAGAAAAGTGGATGTTTGCTATGCAAGAGGAGATGGAATCACTCCACAAAAACAAAACATGGGATCTTGTAAAACTTCCAAAAGGTAAAAAGGCTGTTCGTTGTAAATGAGTGTATAAAAAGAAAGAAGAGACTCCAGGAGTTGAAGATAAGCAAGGCTTGTTGCAAAGGGTTACAGTCAAATTTCAGGAGTGGACTTCACAGATGTGTTCTCCCCAGTTGTGAAGCATAGTTCAATTCGAGCTTTGCTTGGTATTATGGCCATGCATGATTTGGAGCTTGAGCAGTTAGATGTTAAAACTGCATTTTTGCATGGAGAACTTGAGGAGGATATTTACATGCAACAACCAGAGGGTTTTACAGTCTCAGAAAAGGAGGACTATGTTTGCTTGCTGAAAAAGTCTCTTTACAGTTTGAAACAGTCACCAAGACAGTGGTACAAGAGGTTTGATTCCTTTATGACTTCTCATTATTTCAAAAGAAGTAGCTTTGACAGTTGTGTTTACTATAAGAAAAACAATGATGGTTCTTTTGTATATCTACTCCTTTATGTTGATGACATGTTGATAGCAGCAAAAGATAAAGGAGAGATAAGAAAAGTCAAAGCCCAACTAAGTGAAGAATTTGAGATGAAAGATTTGGGACCAGCAAAGAAGATACTTGGTATGGAAATTCTTAGAGATAGAAAAGCAAGTAAATTGTACCTAAGTCAGAAAGGGTACATTGAGAAAGTTCTTTGCAGGTTCAATATGCAGAGTGCTAAGCCTGTTAGTACTCCTTTAGCAGCTCATTTTAGACTTTCATCAGCTTTGTCTCCACAAACAGATGATGAGGTTGAGTATATGTCACATGTTCCATACTCTAGTGCAGTGGGATCTCTCATGTATGCTATGGTTTGTTCACGTCCAGATTTATCATATGCAGTCAGTGCAGTTAGCAGATACATGGCGAATCCCGGTAAAGAACACTGGAAAGCAGTTCAGTGGATTTTAAGATACTTACAAGGTACTACTGATGTTTGCTTAAAGTTTGGAAGAACTAGAGATGGAGTCATTGGGTATGTTGATGCTGATTTTGCTGGAGACCTTGATAGAAGAAGATCTCTCACAGGTTATGTCTTTACAATTGGAGGTTGTGCAATCAGTTGGAAAGCCACTTTGCAAACTACAGTCGCTTTGTCTACCATTGAAGCTGAGTACATGGCGATTACTGAGGCTTGTAAAGAAGCTATTTGGTTGAAGGGACTATTTAGTGAACTCAATGAATACCTTCAAATCAGTACAGTATTTTGTGACAGTCAGAGTGCCATCTTCCTTACAAAAGATCAAATGTTTCATGAGAGAACAAAACACATTGATGTTCGGTATCATTTTGTTCGTGATATTATTGCTCGTGGTGATATCGTTGTAAGCAAAATTAGTACTCATGAAAATCCTGCAGATATGATGACTAAGTCACTTCCTATAACCAAGTTTGGGCATTGCTTAGACTTGGTTGGTGTTCATCGTTGAAGTTAAACCCTTATGGGGTTTTTTGGAAGAGGTGGAGAACTTGTTCATTGAAAGTTCGCGATGAAGAACTTGTTCATTGAGAATTCGTGTCAAGGTGGAGATTGTTAGAATTAAGTGACCCAAATTCTTATTTAAATAAAATAAGATGGAAAATAAAATAAAAGTAATATCCAAATAGAACTAGACTTCTTTTATTTTATTTTAGAATAAGGTTTTTTAAACCTTATTAAACTCCATCTATTTTATATTGATTAGGATAAAGTGTTTCAATCCTAATAGAATATGGCTTTACAAGCCTATAAATAGACATAGTCTATTCATCTTGTATTGATTCGAATTTTCGACATAGTGAATTTTCTTCTCCTCTGCCCGTGGTTTTTTTCCCGAAAGGGTTTCCACGTAAAATCTGTGTGTTCTTTATTTTTATTTTATTTTTTTTATTTTGTCATTAACGACATTATATTTATTTTTTTCACAAAAATATGTTATTAAATCTAAGTTTAAGTATAGTTAAATCTTCAAAAAAAAAAAAAACAGAAGTGATTAAATACATTCCATACTGAGGATTAAGCCTGCAAAATAAGCCTAAGCCATTGTTATTTAGCTCTTGCAACTTAAAACTAATTACTTCATTCAATATGTCAAAATAATAATGGTGTTCTTTTCTTATTTAACTTAGTTGGTGTTGTCAACGTCTACTTTCAAAATATTGTTCATTCAAAATTAGGAACACTCAACTCATGCTTTTCACAAAAATGACAACACATCTTTAAGCAAACTAGTCCACCCATTTTCTCTTAAATTCTAAATGAACAGCTTTGTACTTGAAACCAAATTCATGGCATTTAAAATGTCTTGAGATTTTTGTTGCAAAGCTTGGCATAATATATCAGTAATGCCCAAGATCTCTTTCATCAAATGCAAAATAAAAATGAACTCAAATGATTGAATCAACTTGTATACAACACTAGCATCCCCTTATTGAGAATAAGTAGATCCTTCAACTTTAATATTTTCAAGCACGAAATAAGTTGCATAAAAAATTGTTATAAGAATGCATATAGAATAAAAATGAGAACCTCAATGAGTATCTCTAGTTTGTTTTAAAATTTGATTTGCACTTTTTTCTAGTCTTAAGCTCATTAATAGCTAACATGCTTGTAATTTTAGCTTCTTGAGCAGTATGTATTTTTTCATAACGTTTGCAAGAGGCATCAACAAAATTGATAATGAAACTTAAATTATTAAAAAACTCGTGAACATAATGTACCTCTCTAGATGTAGCAACAAAAGCCAATTATAGGTAATGAGCTAAACAATACGCATAATAAGCTGAAGGAAAATCATTGAGAAATAATGCTTGCAATCCTTTCCATTCCCCGCGTATATTACTAGTCCCATCGTAACCTTAACCACGAATATTCTGAACATCAAGACTATTACAAGAGAGAATAACACATATTTCATTATTAAGAGTTAATGATAATGTATCTTTAACATAAGTAAGGTCGAAGAAACACTCCCTAATAAAGCCATCTCTATCAACAAATCTCAAAACAAGAGTCGTTTGTTCTCTTTTGGATTCATCACGAGCTTCATTAACAATGATGCAAAATTTTGAGTCTTCAATATCTCCACGAATCTTCTTACAATCAAGTGTCTCATCATAACCTCTAAAAGAACAAGCTTGAAATGCAAGTCATTACACACCATCTATAGAAGTCTTAACTCGTAACCTATTATGCAAATTTTGTTGTAAACTTTATTGATGCATTACTTTACCAATATGCCCAGATTGCTTCATCAAATCCACACAAGATTTCATGGTACTATTATGTGGTGAACAAGAATCATTTTTAATGTGATTAAGAAATGCACAACTCTTTTTAAAATGAACTTTTTTTCCAACTTCTAAATTCTTTAATAGTGAATACGCCCCATGTAACACCCTTAACTCGTTAGGTTTTAGAGTATTACGACACACAACGAAACAAATGACAACATAAAACCTTTCAAATTTTAATTTAAATACAAAAAAATTAAATGGCATATCATTCATAGTATAATTACATTTACGAACCTTAAATCAAGCTTACGGGGCCTTAAAAATAGTTTGGGAACAATCAGGGACAAATTTGAATAAAATTAGAAAAATATAGAAAATTTTGGAAATAGGAATTACACGAATGTGTGGCTAGGCTGTGTGACAGAGTCTAGACCTTGTGACTCAGAACATGGTCATGTGGCCAAACCGTGTACCATTCGAAGCATGGGTCACACGACTGTGTCGCAGCCCATGTGCTCGCTCGTGTACAAATCAAAATAGGATCATACGACTGTGTCGCAAGCCGTGTCTTAAACTAGACCATGTAACTCTCTGTGATCGTATGGACAAACCTACACCTAAAAATCAAAATCACACACTGTTGTGTAGTATGACCGTGTGTGTCGTGTGCTAGCCAGTATGCTTTTAAAATTGCTTCCAAAATAAGGCAAAACAACACCAATTTCTTTAGGTACCAAGCCAAAACCAAACCAACCATAAACATGCTTTCAAAAACATATAATCAAGCCTAAAATATATCGAATCATTCGACCTAAGTGCCTAACCAATATTCAATCATTTGGCACCAAAAATCATACACCAATTTAATCCAATTTCAATTCTACAAGTTCATACCTTACACTTATATCAAACATAGCTATTTAACCATACCATTCACATTCCATTCCACCATATCCTATTTACTTTCAAAAGGCATAAACAAAGTGACCAAAAACACATATACATAGACATTTACAAGCCAAAAACCAATGTCATATATACACAAGTAAGTTAGAAAGTGAGTTCAAACCACATCATAATAGAAAATAGTATAAAAGCCCCTAGTACATGCCATTTATAACCATCACCAAAATAACCAAAACATCTACAAAAATGATGGACGAATAGTGTATATGTGATCCGATTAGGTTCCAACCGCTCGAGCTTTCCAATGATCTACAAGAAAAGAAAAATAACTAACATAAGCAACTAATGCTTGTAAGCTCATATAGATCTTAAACATAAACTTACCAAATAGGCTGAATTTATATAATTCATGCATAGTTCTATTGGCATGCTTATGAGATTATTCATTTCCTAATTACATCACCAATCTCACAAGTTAGTGAGTTAAATAATGAATTATAAAATCTATCCATTTCATGAGACATTTATTTGGAACATATTCCTGTACATTACATTCATCACACCTCCAGTATGTAACATTCATATATTTCAAGCATTTATAGAACACTTTCCATTTCATTCATTAAGGTTATGTAACATATCCTATAATTACAATTATTCGATCAAGCTTTTATTACTCGTTGAACCAAATGAAACAACGTCTGATACACTGGAACCATGCTAACACAAAGTGTGCATGTATTTGTAACTGTAACTGTAATGCTCACACAAACTGTGAAATGAGCCTGCTCACACAAGCTGCGGGTTAAGATGTAAAGTTACACGATGCTGCTCATACAAGCTGTGGAGGATCTGCAACAAATACAGGACCTCAGCCATCGATAGAACAACCAAGACCAGCACTTGACACTGTATAACCCCTAATGGCATTTCATTTGTATCCTAAGTATTCATTGGGTTCAAACGGGACACATTACATACTCAAATCCTTTATCTTTATTCCATTATATCTTGTAAAATATACATCCGTGAAACTCATAATTCAAACATAATCACCAATTTGATTAACATAATAATTTAATCCAAGTCACTGGTTAATAGTTATATAAAGCACAACATTAATAAACAATTCAACTAAAATAATAATTAACCAACTTAATCAATATATGAACTTACTTTTACAAAAACAATTACGAACATGAACTCAACGACTATTCTACTACTTTGACTTTTCCACGATTTGAGTCTGACTTATTCGTTTCTTGATATAAATAATAATTTTTATTCAATTAAACAATTCAAATAGCTTAAATAATCAAACTTATACTTATAGTGTAACACCCTTTACCTGTATTCGACGCTGAAATCGAGTACAAGGCATTACCGGACTTAACATACTTAATCATACAAAATCGGTCCATAAAATTTCATCCCAACGTAAAACTTTTCATTCATATTCATAACATCCCTATTATGGGCCTATGAGACCCAAAACATACATATAGAGTGGTTCGGGACTGAACTGGAAGCTTTCAAATGCTTAGAAATTTTTTGCTCAAAATAGGGCCACACGCCCGTGTGGGCAGGTCATGTGGTCACACACGCCCATGTCCCTAACCCGTACGTATTTTATTTTTCATTTTGAGCCTACAGGGATTTTCACACGGCCTGGCACACACCCGTGTCTATGGCCCATTTCCTTCACACGACCACGACATGCCCGTGTTTTAGCTTGTGTGTAAAAACCTTGACATTCTATTTATGAAGTCAGCAAACATTTTGGGTACATGGCCAAGTCACATGCCCGTGTGCTAGGTCGTGTGGTGAATTTAATTCTTGTAATTAATGTGTAAACTTCACACGGCCTGAGCACATGCCCATGGGGTTGACCATGTGTCACACACGGCCTAGACACATGCCTGTATGTCTGCCCGTGTGGACAAAAATAAGGCTATTTACCAAGCCATTTGCCACCCTAAAACACAAACACACTTATACCACACCAATAACACAATTTATAATGTCCTTATACAACCAAATTATCCATAGCTAAACTAATAACATAATCTTCACATACCTCATTTATCACACATAAACATCACACAATGTCAACCAAAACATACAACACCACATTCATAAACAACATCATCATATGCATATACTAAATACCAATATTGGCCAACTTTTAATGGCCTTATACAAAATGATCATTTATCAAAATAAGCCAACATTCTTGGCCTACTAAACTATGACACATATAACAAAATAAACAAGTCTCTTATACATGCCATAATTTAAAATAATCAACTTAATATACCCAAAGATGATGATGTGATAGTGTGAAGCAGATCTCTGACTATCTCCCAATCCGAGTTAGCGAAGCAACACTATAAGAAAAGGGAAAGAAAGGGGAGTAAGCTAAATAGCTTATAAGTTTATATACAAATAAATGAGCATTCATAACACATTTTAATCATAATAATAAGATTATAGCAATTTTAGATTTTCAAATAAAACTTATGTCCACACTTACTCATTCACCACTTACCGATAGTCCATTACATATCGATATCATTTTCTACAAGTTTCATATACTTGCCTGTACCACATCACAACAATATCACATGTACTTACACTTCACTGATTCACTAATTCACCCGTTAAACTACTTAGAATTCTAAAGGATACTCGGAAGGTTGCACATTAGTGCCACACTTATTTGTAGCCGAAGCTACCACTTATCACTTATCACTTAAAAGCTCACTCTCGAGCTATTCATGGGCCTGCTCACATAAGCTGACGGTCGGACGAAGCTACTCAGTGCTACTCACACAAGCTGACAGGTATCCACAACAAATGTAGGATTACCTAGCCACTGGTAGTTGTAGAAGACCAGCACTTGGAATCACATAAACACTTAATCACACTCGGTTTCCTAGTGACATGTCACTCGTATCCTACTCGATTCCTAAGGTTCAATCGGGACTTGTCACACTTATTGAGGCTTAGTCAATATGTACTTTCAAATAATTATTCACAACATATGTGTAACACCGCTTACCTGAGTCTGACGCCGGGACAGGGCACGAGGCATTACCGTACTTAATTATGCTTGAACATACAAACTCAGGCTATAAAATTTCATTTTCAATTAAAACTTTTCATTTATTCCCTTATTATCCTTATTATGGGCTTACGAGGCTCAAAACGTGTATCGGGTATGTTTCGAAATAAATCTGAACGCTTTTGGACACTTAGAAGATTTTCGCTTAAAACAGGGCCACAGGCCCATGTAGGATGGGACACACCCGTGTGGGCAAGCCATGTGGGCAAGTCGTGTGGTCACACACGCCCATGTCCCTAACTTGTGTCAAATTTATCTTTATTTCGAACCTATAGGGGTTTCTACATGGTTGGACCACACGCCCGTGTTTATAGCCCGTGTCCCTCTCACGGCCTAGACACGCCTGTGTTCTCAACCCGTGCTACAATCTGATTTTACTCAAAGAATAAATTGGAATTCACACAACCAAAGCACACGCTCGTGTGCAACACTAACTTAGCTAATTTGAATGCAGGGGACACACGGTCTATTAACACGCCCTTGAGGCTGACCGTGTATCACACACGGCCTAGACACACGCCTGTGTGCCCATCCGTGTTGTAACACCCCCTAACCCCAAACCGTCATCGGAACAGGGTTACGGAGCATTACCGAAACTATCGAACAATGTACAAATTATGCGTAAATAAATATTAACTATAATGTGAAATAATCGTATAGTCCCTTATATGGACCCTCGAGGTCCAAAATACAAGTCAAGAGTAATTCTGGACTAATTTTGGTACTTATAAAATTTTTTGAACATTTTTAGAGTTATTCTCAAGTGCAGGGCTTACACGCCCGTGTGAATTAGGGACACGTCCGTGTGACCCTATGACATGCCCGTGTTGTTGAATCGAGTAACTCGACACAGCCGTGGTGGTTTGGGACACGCCCGTGTCCATTGCCCGTGTGATTCATAAAAATTAAATTCAAAGTGCAGGGCATGCACGGTCTAAGTACACGCCTATGGAGTTGTCCCGTGGCTCGCCCACGGCCTAGGCACGCTCGTGCCTCTACCCCGTGGTTGATTCTGTTAAAACTAACACGGTCTGGACACACGCCCGTGTGTCCTGTTAACCAGGCCGTGTGCGGCTATCTACCAAGCCTTGGCCTCCCTAAAACACAAATACACAATTATACCACCTAACTCATTTGTATAAAACACTTAATCAAATGCTATTCATTACATCTGCAATTTCAAAATAACATACATATAAGACACCCTAGGTACATGCCACTATTAACAATTAACACACTTTACCTTGTTGAATTCGGGATCGGCCTGGGATGCTGATTTAACGTTCTACCTTTATTTAACCTGCGCACGGAAACAAACCGTACGCTGAGTATGGGTATACTCAGTGGTATTTCTATAATCCGAACATTTAAAAATATAACAAATTCTCAAGATTATAATATCAATTACAATTATTTACTTATTTATTTCATAGACAAATTTCAACTACTTTCCATATAAATTCTGTACAAATTATTTAATAAACACAATAACATAATTGTTCAATTCTTACCTAAATTCATTATTATTCATTCCCTTCTTTCACTTGCCAATCGGTATTCGCTTTCATTAATTTATTCACAATTCAATATTAATAAACTATATTCAGCTATACACTTATGAATCATTTCCATTTTATTCTATTTCAATAACAGTCAACTTCATTTATATCATAGTAAATTTATTATTCTTGATTTTCTCATTATATAAATACGATTATACCAAACTAATATAATTCAAATAATTAATTCAATGAATCATTCCTGAGATTTCAAACAATATAAGAACATTTGATTCAATTCCTTCAATCACATACAATTGTTCAACTCACATTTCAAATCACACATTTCAAATTGCATAATTCAAATAATCATCCTCATAGCACAATTTCGTTTCATATTTCATATCACATTGTCATTTTTACTATTCATTCAATTTCCAAATACACAATTTCCATTTGATTTTCTCATTTCATTTAATTACCCCTATTAACATAACTCGGACTTTGGCGGATACACGGATCCGTTTAACATATCAGAATGGCGACCAACGCCTCATCGGATAGTTCGAAGTAAAGTGGCTACCAAAGCCTCATCGGATAGCTCGAAGTAATTCTATGGCACACCTAGTACCTCATCGGCATAGCCGAAGCAAATCTATGGCTACCAAAGCCTCATCGAAACTATCCGAAGCAAATCTATGGCACACCAAGTACCTCATCGGCATAGCCGAAGCAAATCTATGGCTACCAAAGCCTCATCGAATCTATCCGAAGCAAATCTATGGCACACCAAGTACCTCATCGGCATAGCCGAAGCAAATCTATGGCACACCAAGTGCCTCATCGACTCGAGGTCGAAGAATCTCTGAATTGTTACGATCCTATGGCAAGCCAATTGTATCCGCTAAGCCCGGTTAGTTAATAGAGTATCAAAATCACTTATTCTTTTTCACTTTCCATTGATCAAAGTCATACAAATACCATTAAATCATCATAATAATTCACTTCAATTCACTTCAACATCACACAAACACATATTCAAATACCGCAAATCTCATATATTTATATTAATTTCCTCATATTTCTAATCAATATATTTTCAATATAACATTCACTCATTATTATAGTTTTTACACCAATCATATAAATTATATAATCCAACAAAAATAATTCCATTCACTATAAATTCATTAAATTCCTCGTATGCGGAAATCAATCCATTTCAATTATAAGACATCATAATTCGAACACCAACAATTGCCATATGTATATAAATATAACAATTAATGACTAAGTTCGGATTATAGAAATACAAACCGTATTTCCTCGAGCTAACTCCCGTTGTCTTTGCCATTTTCCTTGCTTAGCCAAGATTCCCGGGACCACAATAACTACGGAAATTAAAACAATTCATATTCTTTAATTCGCTATTAATTTATAACTAATTAATACAATTTCTATTTTTCCTCTTCATTCTACTTTCTTTTTACACAATCCTATTATTTACTCATATATTCTTTTAAAGCTGTCTTCCTGCGCAATAGTCACTAAATTGTTTATATCTGAAGCTACGAAACTCCAAATCAAGTTCCGTTAATTTTTCCTGAAACTAGACTCATGTATATTTCTACCATAAAATTTCCAGAATTTTTAGTTTTGCCACTTAATACAGTTTATTCTTCAAAGTTACGCCTGATTCACTATCTGACAGTTCCGACCCTCCTGTACTAAAATTCAATTATCTCATAACTCAAGACTCGTGTAATGTTCTCGTCTGTTTCTCTTGAAACTAGACTCACTGAGGATTCTAGACATATAAATTACAACTCATAACTATTTTTGTACAATTTTTAATGATTTTATCAACTCAGAACAGGGGATTTCGGAGTCATCCTGAACCAGTTTTACAAAAATACAAATATCTCAATCTACAGACTTTCTTTGCTTGTTCTGTTTCCTTTATCTAAAAATAGACTCATTAATCTTTAATTCTATATCTCATTCAACTTCTAATTCAATTTCTACTATTTTTGGTGATTTTTCAAAGTTATACTTCTGTTGCTGTCCAAAACTGTTTCTTATAGCTTATTTTGCAATTAAGTCCTAACTAAGTTTACTTACAATTCTTATTCAATTCACACTTCTATTTCTAACCAAATTTTACCCAACTCAAGTTTAACTATTGAACTTTCATCATATTTTTCTAATTTCGAAATTTCATCAATTTAGTCCCTAAAGCTCAAAACTTATGATCTAGTTTACAAATTAGTCCTCTATTCAATTCAAATTCACTATTCCATCAAATTAATCCCTAATTCCACCATTTTCTTAACAAAAACCCCAATCAAACTTTCATTATTTTTCAATATTTTCACATGAATTCAAGAGAATCTTTCTCTAGAGTTTCAAAAATATTAAAATTACAAGAAAAGGACTTAATTAAACTTACCAAATTAATCTTCCAGCCTTAATTCTTGAATTTTCCCTTTTTCCTTCTTTCTTTCTTTTTCTTTCTTCTTTCCCCTGCTCTACGTTTTCTTTCTCCGTTCTATTCTCTCTTTTTCTTTCTTTTATTTCTTTTACTTAATTACTAAAATATTTAATTATTATAAAATATCTTTTTAATTACTAAACAAATTTAATACACATGTACCATTAAAATACCTACACTTGTTTTAATCCTTTAATAATTTCTATTCTTAAAATTAAACTTTTGTACTTCATTCAATTTAATCCTTTTATCAAATTATCCTTAATTAAGCTAAATTTACTTAACTAAACTTTAATTAACCACTCATCTAACTTCATAATTATTTTTAATAATTATTTATGCACCCATTTTTCATAAACGAAGACCCGAAAATAAACTTTTCCGATAACCGAAAAATTCGGGTCGTTACATTTCTCCCCCCCCTTTTTATAAATTTCGTCCTCGAAATTTACCGGAGAGAGGTGGGGGCATAAGTACAAAGATCTCGCTGTTTCTCTCGGTTCCCGTATTGCTTTCTCAATATTATGACATTATTGCACAGACTAGAATTTCAACCGGCTCCTTTTTCATACTATAGATCATATCAAATCTCAATATCCTTTGTTCGAGATAACATGTAAGAGATCTGTTCTATGTCATTTGAACACCAAGTCTTGATAATTTCCCATAAATTTCCGTAACTTCAGAGGCTAAACCATCCAATACATTACCAGTCCAATCTATCCACAAATTCACGTAGCCCAATAAAATAAATACTCAACATCCCGACATTTCAACTTTACATATGATTTCTATCTGACAAACTGTTTCAATCTATCTCGAATCACTTTCATTCACTCTATCTAACTCTTAGATGTCCAACAACTTTGACCATGTAGTGCTTCATACAGAGCCATTTGAATACTTGATCAGAAACTATTATTATACATAACTCAGCCAATGATAAATAACATCCCAAAATCAAGAAGTGAACCATAAACTATAGATCTTTATCAAACATATCGGAAACTGACACTTCATATAGCTAGTCGATTTCATAACTTATATCTCATTTTCGTTCCAGTATCTTCACTAGCTGTAATAATTCTGTAAGTACCAGTACCGGATATTCAGTTGAAATTAATCCTTTATCAGATAATAGCAATCTAATTCACTTAATAATATACCACTGCAATGATAAGTTCCTTACCCAAATTCAGACTGAACCAAAACCGATGCTTCAATTATGTAGATGGAGCAGTACTTCAATATCAATAGTGCACTCTAAGATAGAAAATGAATACCGGAAATAGCTCTATTAACCACCGGTATAGTAGCACAACTTCTATAATCTAAGATCCATACCACTGAGCTTTCATAACCGAACCATAATTTATAGCAGTAATATATTTATCTTCGATCAAAGAATACCCCTTCATAGACGAATCATATTTAATAGATAGGATTAGCCCATAAAATAATAAGAAAACCAAAATAATGAAATCCCAATTACGAAGTTATATTGAATCATCGAGAATAGAAAACCACATTGAACAGGTATGTACTTAACCCTCGGGTTGAAATTCGACACAACAACAAAGATGTGGTAAGATGAAGTATGATGATTAGAATGGTGACATATGTTTGGTGATGCCATGTTAATGTTGTTTGGCATAATGACTTTGTTATGTTACTTGTTATTTGCATGTGAACTTACTAAGCATTTATGCTTACTCCCTCCTTTTTATTCATTGTAGTTTTGGACAAGCCGGCTCGAGAATCGGGATAGGTCGAAGACTCGATCACACTATCCGAAGGACTTTTTGGTAAACGGCTTATAGAACTTAGAATGGCATGTATAGCAATATACCTACTATGTGTAAATAATCTTGTGATATGGTGGTGTTTGGTTGAGGAAATGCTTGACAATGATGAGTCATTGAAATGGCCAATATAGGTTATGTTTGATGTCATGAAAGAATAATAGATTAATTAGTACATGGAAGCTTGTATGAAAATGGAACTAGCCATAAAACAGAACATTGCAGCAACACTGACGTGAGTTTGAAAATTCACTAAAAATCATAGAAATCGAATTTGGTAATGTATTAGTTATGAAATTGAAGCTTATTGTGTCTACTTTCATATGGAAGAAGCAAAATAGGTAAAGGAGTTACACGTTAGGAGATATTTGAGTTTTAGTGAGACAGGGCCAGAACGATTTCTGGATCCCCTGTTCTAATTTTGAAAATTCACCATAAATTGTACAAAAATAATTAGGAGGTGCATTTTATATGCTTAGAATCCTTATTGAATCTAGTTTTAAGAGAAATAAACGGTAAAATTATATGAGTTTTGTACAGAGAGAAAAGTGGTCCGTAGTAAACAGAGGTCAGTACAGTCAAGTTCTGAAACAGGGGCAACTTTAACTAATAAACTGTACTAATCGGCCCAGCCAAAAATTCTAGAAAAAAATTAGTGAATAGATATATGAGTCTAAATTCAGGGAAAATTTACGGATCTTGATTTCGAGTTTCGTAACTCGAGATATGATTTTTCGAGCGACCATGACGCAGGAGATAGTTTATTCCGAAAATGAGAATAGTTTTTGTAAAGTTGTTTAAAATGATAAATTACGTTTAGTGACGCCTCAAGCTCAACTCCGGTGACGGTTTTGGGCGTGGGGACGTTACACGTGTGGACAATTATAGGCTATTTTCCAAGCCATTTGCCACCCTGAAACTTACAAATCTCCAGTCCAATTCATTTACACATCTCATGGCATTTATAAACATCTAAATGTCCATGATTTAAGACATTCGCACCCCACCATACAACTCATTTGCCATGCATTTTCATTATTCATTTTTTTACTACTTAATTATGCAACCATTAACTAGTATAAACAACATTGACTATGCTCAAGATTACCAATTCAACATTTGACCATTTCCAAAGGTCATTACAACTTGACATAAGTAACAACAATAGCCAACACATTTGGCTACCCAAAATAACATATCTCAAAATGATCAAGCTCCTATACATGCCATACGTCAAAATAACTGACTTTACTATACCAAAATGATTAATTGATAGTGTGACCTCAAGCTCCCATTTGGATTGATTCCTGAGCTAATTTGGCAACCTACATGGAAAAGGGAAAAGAAAAGGAGTAAGCACATATATGCTTAGTAAGTCGCATGAAATAAAACAACAACATAGTTAAAGAAACATCATCTAAATCAAATGTCATGAAATATCATATAAGGTCTCATTCATTCTCATGGCTTACTTATCATTATGGCTTACTCAATCATGTGATTTATACAATCTCATAATCCACTCGTGCTTTTCTTGCTGTTATACTCATGACAATATATTTTTAGTTTCTCGTAACTTACTCATGTACACCTGTAACACTCATCATAAATCTTTAGTCTTTTTCATTAAAATAATCAACTTAAGTACTTTACCCGTTAATTCATTTAGAATACCGAAGGATACCCGTATGTCAACCTTATGATAAAATGCCAATGCCATATCCCAGATATGGTCTTACATGGAATCACATGTCGATGCCCATGCCATGTCTCAGACATGGTCTTACATTGGATCATGTCTCGATGTCGATGCCATGTCCCAGACATGGTCTTATATAGGATCACTCTTAGATGCCAAAGCCATGTCCCAGACATGGTCTTATAGGGGATCCAAGTCTCATCTCGGTGCCGATGCCATGTCCCAGACATGGTCTTATATGGGACCTCATGTCGATGCTAATGCCATGTCCCAGACATGGTCTTACATGGGATCTCAGTTTGGTGCCAAAGCCATGTCCCAAACATGGTCTTACACGGGACCTACAATTCCTCATGTTATGACTACGATATCCTTCGTATTCCTTAAATTTTAACCAGGATTTTTCATTTATTTCATCATCATTTTTTTGTGAATTTCATATCAATAAACTTCATAAAAATGGATAGAATTCATGAAATATCATCATAATAATTTTCATTATGCAAAATTCTAAATTATTACATACAACTTACCGCGGTTTCAAAATTCGGGAAATATTGGAATTTACTTCGCTACTTTGCTCTTTCCTCGGTTTTGATTCGGGCTTCGTGTTTCTTGATCTAAAATGATAAATTTCATCCATTTAGTACTCACATTGGCTAATTAGCTCATAATTCATACTTTAGCAAAATTATGATTTTGCCCTTAAACTTTTACTTATTTACAAAATGGTCTCTAGGCTCGTAAAATGAAATGCACTTATTTTCTTGGTTACCCAAGCCTAACCGAACCCTATATGTACTCATAACAGCCTACATTTCTCATCAATTTATACTTTTACTACACATTTTACTAAATTTACAATTTGGTCCCTATTAGGGACTTTTATGAAAAATCACCTAAAAAAAGGTGTTTACTACACTTTAAACTTTCATATTCTACCACTAGGCATCAAAATACTTGCATGCCATGCATGGGTATATTTTTGAACATAAAACCTAGCTCAAATTAGTGGTAGAAATAGCTTAATCGAGTTATGAGGATTTTAAAAATACGAAGAACATGAAAAACGAGGCTAGTAGTCACTTACTTGGAGCTTGAAAAGATGAAACAAACCCTAGCTATGAAGCATAAGAATTTCGGCACCCATAGGAAGAAGATGGACACATTTTTGCTTTCTTTTTCCCTTTTTATTTCATTAATTTACCAAATGACCAAAATGTCCTTATGGTCTTTTTTTTTTTAAAATTTTACCCTTCCTTGGGCATTTTTATCCATTATGCTAATAAATGGTATAATTTCTGAATAAGGACTCCTAGTAATTCTTCTAATGCTAATTCATCCTTAAAGCTTCTAGAAACCTAATTTTGCAACTTTTGCAATTTAGTCCTAAAGGACTATTTAACCACTAATTCATAAAAATTCCTTCATGAAAATTTCTCACTATCATGTAATCATATCAATAACTTAATAATAATCATGAAAGTTATTTTTCTACTTCGGATTTGTAGTCTCGAAACCACTATTCCAACTAGGCCCTAATTTGGGCTGTTACAATATGCACTTATTAAAATATTTAAAACATAAATATAGCAAACATTCATTTACATACAAACTTACCTTGGTCCAAAATGACAAGTTTTGCGATTTAGTCCATTACCTTGCCTTTTCCCCAGTCAAGGTCAATTTTCCATCTTTCTTGACCTATAATACCAAATTTAACTCGTTTAATTATCATATTACTCATTTCAATCCAAAATTTACACTATAACAAATTTTACACTTTTACCCTTAAACTTTAACATATTTACATTTTTGCCCCTAGGCACGATTCATATTCCTAACTATAAAAACCCAAAATTCTCACTAAATCACATCTTTACACAAATATTTTACAACTTTTGCAATTAGGTCCTTTTTAAGAAATCTCATCAAAATCACTTAGTAAAAGTTATTTATCACTGTAACGCCCTAATTTTCGGGTTTCCCTTAGATTGTTATTTACCTAATAAAATTTTTAAACTCTAGTATTTGGGTGTGTAATGCATGATTTGGGAGTGTTAATGGGCCTATGGAAGGCCCATGTGTTGGTTAGAAGCTCGGCAAAATTTTGTATTTTTGACTTAGGAGTTAGGGGTCTCTTGGAAGTAGGTGTTATAAGAAAATATCTGTGAAATAAGACATAAACTGGCTAGTGGTGGAGTGGCCATATGACGCCACTTAAGAGCTACAAAAGTGGTGCCTAAGTGAGCTTGGAGGTCCAAGGTTCAAGCTCCAGAGTTTGCAGGATGGCGCTTTATTTTTGTGCAGGAAGCAGGTAAGAATTTGAAGCAGAATTAAACTCTACTTGGGAGAAATTTGAATCGGTCAAGGGAGCAAAGCAAGGAGGGATTTGTGGAACTTTTGAATTTTGAAGGAGGTGGTCGGTTGAAGGTCTCTAGCTAGGCATTCGATTAGGGGTTAGATTGTGGGAAACTTAGTATTGTGAAGGGTGCTTGCCGAATTCTCTTCGTGCAAATCGTGAGTGTGATCACTCATTTTTTTCTTAGTTGCTGAATTAAGGTAGGGAATCACTAGGTTTCTCTCTATTTCATTTTTGTTAGAGACCAAAAACGCTAGCCTCTATACCTTCATACCGAAAGCATCTGCCAAAAGTCGATTGTCACTTTTCTTCTCTAACTTTCGTTTCTTATCTTCTTCCCTCCACTCTATTTTCTTTCGACAACCGTACCTCTTCCTTTTCCACCCACACTTCTTTTTTCACTATTGTAAACCGTAAGATTACTCTCCATTGCCAATTCTCTTGTGGACCGAAACACCTTTGGCACCTTGTCAGTTTTCGTTAATCTCATACCATAAATCGAATCTTCACCATTACCTCATTCTCTAGTCGAATCTATTTCCCTTGTCTCTCTTCTCTAAACCTCTGTCGACAACTGCAAAAAGAAGCCGAAACTCATTATGGCCAATTGTTCTTCGCCAAGCCGATCACTCTCATTCTTTTTCTTTTTCTAAACCCTTTCATAAGCCGAAACCCTCATTGTGTTTAGCCGAATCCTCTCTACTCTTCCTTTCTTTTACTTAGATCATGACTAAGGGGGCATCTAGAGGCACTTCTGAAACCGATTAGCACTTTGGTAAGTACTTAATCTAGTTCTTTCGTTAAGTCTCTGATTAAAGTTTAAGTTAAAACCCTTGTGAGGGTGGTTATCGTGGGACTAAGGCAGTTGTGGTCTCTTGCTTTGATATTATTGTGTTAGCGTAGACAAAAGGGGTACTTCGCAAGGACTTGAAGGTTGGTTCGGCAAGGCACAAATATCTAGTCCATATTTCGGCAAAGAAGGGTAAGATTTAATGATTTAGGCCATGTTGGCCGATTATGATTAGCGGGTGAAGGCCTTATGTATGGCCGATTCTTAGACTAACACCTTAGTGATCAATTGTAGGCTTTACGCACGTGGGTTCTTCAATGGTTTCGACAGCTAACAGGTGTGTACCTAATCCCAATTTTAGACTGGAATGGAAAAGGCCGTAAAGACCGAAAAGTGATCGACAACTAGTTGGAAGTAACCAAAAACGCATTCTTGCGGTATGTGGGAGTAGTCGTTACTCCGTTGGGGGTTAACCATGAATTCAGTAGTGGTGGAATTGCAGAAGGTGCAATTCCGAACGTTTTGGTGAGTTGGGCTTCATGGGCCAACATGGGCCCAATGGGCTTCCGAGCCCAAATTGGAAAAATGACTGTCATAGGTTTTCTGGTAACATGGTTATTAATAAGATGGTTAAATTGGAAATCTGAACCTAAAAGTTGGACTTAACGGGCTTAAGACGCTAGTGGACACAATAGGGCCCATTAGGGGTTTTAGGCTAATAAGGGCAAAATTGGAAATTAAGCTTAAAATGGACTTCTGTAGACATCTATAGACTGATAATCAATTGAACATGCATAAAATCTCTGGAAATATGGAAAAGGACTAAAATACCCTTAGGTAGGGAAAATTACCAAAATACCCCTAGGTGTAAAAAAGACTATTATACCCTTAGAACCAATTTTGTACAAAATGTATAATATTATGTATCTGCATGATTTATCACTTAATCTGAATATGTCTGATGCATGAGGTGCTATTTGTTGCATGCTATAATATGTTACATCTATTGCATGGGGTTATGGGCTTTTATGATGGAGGAAGCGTTCTGGCAGCCTCGCTGCAATCTGGTGGCCTCGCCACATATATCTGTTCTGGTGGCTTCGCCACATATATCTGTTCTGGTGGCCTCGCCACATTATCTGTATCTGGTGACCTCGTCATAATATTTGGCAGCCTCGCTACAAAATTTCTGTGGTGTGTAGCGGTTGGGTGGGTCGAGTAGTCTCCCCACATGGTGTAAGGATGGTACGGGGGTGTTATGGATGGATCTGGGTTGGGCTATCTGTTTGCATGTTATATCTGATCTATATCTGTTATGGGCCTATGGGCTTAACCTGATTTCTGTAATGGGCCAAGGCCCAATTAACTCTGATTCTGAGGCTTGGTCTGTTTTGGCCTATGGTTGAGATTATGTTACACACTGAGTTATCAAACTCACACCTTCATTTCATCTCTGCAGGTAATCCTCAACTGTAGTGGGCTTGGAGCTGTGAGAGATTCGGAGTGGCCACAACATTTGCAAGTTCGGGTTTTCATATTATTTTTAGTATTTTATTTTGCTATTATTTTTGGGTTTTAATTGTAATAAGGCCGCTGTTTAAATTTTCTTTATGGGTTTTATTTTCTTTGATGGTTTAAATCGTATTTGGTCAAAACTGCTAGTATAGGCTGCGCGGGTTTTCAAATTTTTAAGAACGTTTTCACAACTCAACAAGTTTAAAATTTGGACAACTTAAAAGAGTAACAAACTGACTTTTTCACAAGCTTACTGTTTTACTGAAAATCTCACTTAATTCACAACAGACAAAAGGCCGTAAACTTAGTTTTAGGTTCATGTGACATTCTAGATCTGGTCATAACGTCCAGGCCGGGTTTGGGGTGTTACAATCACACACCAAAGTTTTATTTTCTACCATCAGACATCAAAATACATTCATGTCACACATGGGTAAATTTTTAAACATGAACCCTAGCTTAAAACAATGGTAGAAATAGCTAGACCATGCTTCAACGATCTCAAAAATGCGAAGAACATTAAAAACAGGGGTTGGAGGCATTTACTTGGAGCTTGAAAATGAATGAAACCCTAGCTATGGTGACTCTTCAAATTTTGGCACAAGGAGGAAGAAGATGGACAACATTTTTGACTTATTTTCCCTTTTTATTCATTTAATTAACCAAATGACCAAAATGCCCTTAAGGCATTTCTTTAAAATTTTACCCTTCCATGTCTATTTTTGTCCGTCTTAACATATAATGGTCTAATTACTAAATAAGGACCTCTAGTTTATGATTTCATTTCAATTAAGCACTCAATGCTTCTAGAACACACATTTTACACTTTTTGCAATTTAGTCCTAATAACTCAATTGGACACTTTATCGATAAAATTTATTAACGATATTTTCACACATGCATTCAATCATATCGTAGGCCATAAAAATTCATCGCAATAAAATTTTTATTTTAGATTTGTGGTTCCGAAACCACTATTCCGATTAGGCTCTAATTTGGGTTGTTACAATTCTCCCCTTTTAGATATTATCATCCCCGAAAATCTTACCAGGAAATAGGTTTGGGTGCTATTTTCTTATAGCCTCCTCAGGTTCTCACGTAGCCTCTTCAACCCCATGTCTTTGCCATAATACTTTTCTTAAGGCTACACTTTTATTTCTCAACTGTTTCATGATAAACCGTAATTTATACATATTTTTATCTCATGCTTAGCATATTTTTGGATGAATTATCATTAGAATTGTGGAATTTGATGCTCCTAATCCTTTAATTTCATGTTTTATACTTAGATGAGCATAAGGAGGAGAAAAGAGCAAGGAACGGGCCAAAAACAGGCAAAGTAGGCCCAATTCAATAATCAACACGGCCTAGAGTTCATCACACGGGTAACCCACACGGCCGTGCCACTTTAGCAGGCTCGAACACGGCCTGAGCTCGATTCACACAGGCGTGCCACACGGGCGTGTCCCTATCGTAATGAATTTTAATTTCACCGAAAAAAGCTACTTAGGGGCTAAGAAAGACACTCCAAACTCTATTAAAGACCTTAGGAGGCAATTATAAAGAGAGGAGAGTCTCCGCCAAGACTCAGAGTAGAAGACAGGGAATTACTCGAAAAAAGCCAATTGATCCATCTTAGAAGCCAGGATCTACATCAAGACTGATGATCTCCCTTCAAATCCTTTCAGGAGTTTTGGGTTTTTTTTTTATGTTTTGTTACTTTCTTTACTTTGAGATGTTTTCTTTTATAAACATGAACTAAACCCCTAAATACCTAAGGGGGATGAAACCTAAGATGAATCTTGTTATTGTTATCTGAGCTATATGATAAATATTTGACTTGTTCTTAATTGTGTTTTTAATTCTTGAATTGATATTTCTGGGATATTAGTTCAAGTCGAATGTGCTTATTTAGTGGAGCAAAAGTCCTTGTTTAAGAATAGATCCAACACAATTAAGCGGGGTTGATCGCAATCCTAGACATAGGACGACAAAAATCTGCTGGATTAGAGTTAAATCTAATAGGGGGATCCATAGATCGATTTAATGCAACACTAGGGGGTTTTAATTAGAAAGAGATTTCAATGAATCAACCTAGGGTTAGTTGTTCTTAGTCTCGACGGAGATATTAACATAATTTAGGGATCTTTATGGATCAAGTCGAATGAAGAAATCGTCTAGTTTAGAGTTAGATAACAAGTGAAGTCTAGGTGGATTCTTCCTTGGGTATTGCCTTTATTATTTAGTTTTCCCAAAGTAATTCCCCAATTTACTCTTTGTCGTGTCTTTAGTTTAGTTTAGATTAGTTAGTTTACAACCAAATCCTCCTTTACTTTTAGGCTAAATAATAGGAAGAAAGTCATTACTAGTACTTTTGGTTTATTGGATTCGATATTCTGGTTTTGCCACTAACTATACTACTATTCGATAGGTGCATTTACCTTTTATCATGATAATAGTTAGTTTCCAGGTACAATCATTATTATTAGTTCATCGAAATCACGATTATTTCACTTCCTGAGCTAGGATTTTAAATGGTTTTTCACTATAAGTCATATTCGGTCGAATTTCAATATCTGTTAGAGAAATCACATATGACAGATTAGAACGATAGCGTCTCAACATTGACACATGAAACACATCATGGATCTTTTCTAACTCTACTGGTAGTGCTAACTGATATGCTACTAGCCCAGTTCTTTTAACAACTTCGTACGGACCAATAAAACGCGGACTCAACTTGCCTTTATGACCAAATCTCAAAATCTTTTTTCACGTAGACACTTTCAAAAGCACTTTATCACCGATCTGAAATTCGATCTCTTTTCTTTTCAAATCAGCAGACGAATTTTGTCGATCTGAAGCGGCTTTTAAACAGTCACGGATTACTTTTAGTTTCTCTTTAGTTTCTCTAACTAAATCGACTCCCTGAATTTCCTTTTCATTAAGGTCGGTCTAATATAAAGGAGTCTGACACTTGTGGCCATATAATGCCTCATACGATGCCATCTTGATACTCGATTGAAAACTGTTGTTGTAAGTGAATTTGACCAAAGGTAGATATTTCTCCCAACTACCTTTGAATTCTAGAACACAACATCGAAGCATATCCATAAGGATCTGATCATTCTTTCAGATTGACTGTCGGTTTGCGGGTGAAATGCTGTACTGAAGTTCAACTTTGTACCCAAATCTTCTTGTAACTTTTTCCAGAATCTTAAAATAAATTTCGAATCTCTATCCTAAATAATAGAAATAGGCACTCCGTACAATCTCACAATCTCAGCAATATACAATTCAGCTAGCTTGTCGAGTGAATAGTCGATACGTATCGGGATAAAATGAGCCAATTTTGTTAGTCGATCAATGACGACCAAATGGCATCCTTCTTTTTCAGGGTCAAAGGCAAACCAGTCACAAAATCCATTGTAATCCTATCCCACTTCCACTCGAGAACCATCATTGGTTGAAGTAAACCCAAAGGCACTTGATGCTTAGCTTTTACTTGTTGACAAACTAAACACTTTGTCACAAACTCGGAGATGTCTCATTTCATACCTGACCACCAATATAATCTCTTCAGGTTATTATACATCTTCGCACTGCTCGGATGAACTGATAAACAACTACTGTGTGCCTCGTGTAAAATCTTTTGGATTAACTCGGTATTTTTCGGAACACAAATTCTATCACGAAACAACGAACAATCATCTGAACCAACCCGAAAATCTGAATCACCATCTAAATCACACTGAGCTTTTTTTGCTTGTAGTTCACTATCTTTTTTCTGAGCTTCACAAATTTGTTAAAGAAACAACGTCATAACACTCAACTCGGCCATTACCGAACCATCATTGGACAAAGCCAACCTTGTGTTCATAGCTCTCAAAGTAAACAAAGACTTTCTCCTTAATGCATCGGTGACTATATTCGTCTTTCCCTAGTGATAGTCAATAACCAACTCGTAGTCTTTTAACAGCTCGAGCCATCTTCGTTGTTGCAAGTTTAGATCCTTTTGAATCATTAGATACTTCAAACTTTTATGGTCGGTGAAGATGCGACATTCTTCACCGTACAAATAATGTCACCAAATCTTTAAAGCAAAAGTGACGGCAGCCAATTCCAAATCTGTGTCGGGTAATTCTTCTAATGAGGTTTTAATTGTCTCGAGGCATAAGCTATCACTTTGCCCTCTTGCATCAACACACATCCAAGTCCATTTAAGGACGCATCGCTATAAATCACAAACTCCTTCCCAAACTCAGGTTCTACCAATACCGGTGCCTCAGTCAATAGTGCTTCCAATCTCTCGAAGGTTTGCTGACATTTAGCGGTCCATTCAAACTTAACATCTTTTTGCAACAACTTAGTCATAGGAGTAGCAATCATCAAAAATCCTTTGACAAAGCATCTGTAATATCCGACTAAGCCCAAAAAGCTTTTAACCTTGGATACGTTCCTCGGCGGTTTCCAATCAATAATTGTCAAAATTTTGCTCGGATCAACCCGAATACCATCACACGACACTATATGTCCCAAGAATCCTACTTCACGAAGCCAAAACTCACTTTTACTTAACTTAGCAAATAGTTTCCTTTCTCTTAAAATTTGCAACACAGTTCTTAAGTGTTCGGCATGCTTGGACTCATCTCGAGAGTAAATCAGGATGTCATCTATAAACACAACTACAAACTTATCCAAATACGATCCAAAAATTTGATTCATCAAGTCCAAAAAAATAGCCGAAGCATTAGTGAAACCGAAAGGCATCACAAGAAATCTATAGTGTCCATATCTCGTTCTGAAAGTAGTTTTTGGCACGTCCGACTCTTTAACTCTCAATTGATAGTAACTGAACCTCAAATCGATCTTTGAGAACACTGTTGCCCCTTTCAGCTAGTCGAATAAATCATCAATCCTCGGTAACAGATACTTGTTCTTTATAGTTACCTTATTGAGCTGTCGATAATCAATACAAAGTCTCATGGATCTGTCTTTTTTCTTCACAAACAATACGGGCGCACCCCAGGGAGAGAAACTCGGTCTCACAAATCCTTTTTTCTGTCAATTCTTACAACTTGACCTTTAGTTTTTTTAATTCAGTTGGAGCCATCCTATAAGGAGTAATCGATATCGAAGTAGTTTCTAGTACCAAATCAATAGCAAACTCAACTTCTCTAATAGGAGGTAACCCCGACTGTAACGCCTTAAAATCTGGAATTCTTTAATGCTGTTTGTCTTGTCTTAAGTGCATGGTTGGTGTGCTAGTTAATGGAGTTAGGAGTGTTTTGGTATGTCTAAAGGGTCCTATGATCGAACCCAGGCTTTTGTAAAATTTTTATTTTTGGTGTAAGTGAACCCTGGCTCACTGAACTTGGGCCTTTAAAATAAATGCATGTGTTGCAAGACATGAAAAACGCGCTTGTCTGGTGGCAAGGTGGCCTGTGATGTGCGTCTAGGGGTCTTTGCTTCGAGCTTTCCCATGCACTAATAGGTATTATTTTGCTACTCACGCAAGGGAGGAAGTGGAGTTTGACCGAAACTCCTCAAGGTGGGAGTTTGAATCGGTCTTAAGGAGGAATTAAAGGGATTTGGATGAGATGGTACGGTTGGAAGGAGGATTTTAAGGAGTGAGTAAAGGAAATTTGAAATGGAAAGAGTGTTGTGCCAAAGATGAGACTCTTTGGTGTCAAATTCGATCATAGGCAATTAAGTGCTGAGATTGCATTTTGGGGAAAATTTTGCTCTTATGTTCGATGGTTACTTTCTAGTTTTGTTGTTGTTGCATTTTTGGTAGTGGCCAATTTACCTTTGGAGCATTTTTATCTTACACTATTCTTTTCTTTTGACTAAACCTGTTCTCAACATATTTCCTTTTTCCTCTTTTCCAACTTCGTTTCTTTTGTTATTGGTTTAGCCAAATGCCTAAGTGCTTTGATAGTCGAGTGTAGTTTTGAGTTTCTCATTTTTCTTTTCTCTTAGTTCTTACTCTAGCCAAATCTCCTTTTTCCCCTCCTCTCCTTTATTTTATTTTTATTTCTCAATCAATTCTTCCTTAGCCGTTCGTACCTCTCTCATCTTTGTTAGCTTTTCAATTTTGCTTGTGGTCTCTCCCCTCCCTTGTTCCAACCGGTTCTCTTCCTCTATCTCGTTATTTTTACATTTGTTCTTCTCGAAATCGAATCTGGCCTCTCTCCCTTCTTGTGCTTTCATAAGCCGAACCATATGGGTTTTGTAGGATTGAAAGATAAAACTTGGTATGCGCTCATCATCCCCTTTCTCTATTGATGTATCTTGTAAAGGCCGAATCTCTTTTCCTTTCTCTCTAGTTTCGGTCGGCCTTTGATGGTTAATTCTTGTGACCAGTTGTGACCTTCTCTTTCTCTTCTTAATTAATTTATTTCGGTTCCATAGGTATTCGCTAGCAATCGGTCATTTCTGAGGATTAAAGGGGGTGGCAAGTTTAATTGGAATTGTGGTAAGGTAATGGTTATCGAATATGGAATGTAGTATTTAGATAAGTGTTAAGTTTTTTTCTTTGGTTGGCTAACTGGATACTTTGATTGGATTATAGGTGCAGTGTTCGTGAGGCGATCTTCTATTTAGTAAATCAGATGTGTATTTTCACACTGTTAGATTACAACGGTAAAATGCTGAAATATTGAAACGCCAGAAAGCTGAAAAGCCAGAAGATGGGCTTACGGCCACATGGGCGTGCGAACGCACATGTGATCGGCTAAGCCCACGAATTGTGGGCTTATACCGTAAAATGGTCACCATGAGCGGTTTCATGAATTGGGTCGAAATGGGCTATGTAGGCTCATGTGGGCTGCTTAATGGGCCTTGGCCCATAAATAAATTTCTGTATTGATATAGTCGTATGTGTCGCTAGATGACTGTGAGCTTGCTGATGGTTCACACTGAGTTTCCGTAAACTCACCTATCTACTTACTGTGCAGGTAATCCTCAGGTCTAGATGATTCGGTGCTGCAGGAGACTTGGACTCGACCATACTTTCCTTTTAAGTTGTGTTAAATTTTTAATTCACTTTAATTATCGGTTTATTCTGGGTTTGTAATAAGGCCATTGCTAAATTTTTTTTTCTAAACTTAATTTGGGGTTGTTTATTTATCTTTTGAACTTGATAGTTTAGGGCATGGTTTTATAAAAAGTGTCTGTTTTCAAAAACCTCGTGATAACACAACAAATGAGTTTAAAGTAAAGCATCCACAATAAACGAGTTTTCAAAAGAATCTATTCTTTTATATAATTAGATTAAATGAACTATTTAGATTTAATGTTTTACTAAACTTAAACAAAACTTTATAGAGTCACAATTTCAAAATGCACTTCAATGTAACACCGCCAGATACGGTCATAACGTCTGGGCCAGGTTTGGGGGTGTTACATTTAGTGGTATCAGAGCCAGGTTGCAAAACTTAGTTGTGGAATGGGATTTTGGGAAAAATTTGAATTTTTATAAATTGTTTTTTTCTAAAGATTTGAGAAAATTTGAAATTTTGCTACTGGAAGTGTGGGTCACTGAGTCTCCAGTACGGAATCTATAAGTGTTCTAAATACTGTTATCTGTTTACATACTGAAATACTGAAATTACCGTAGATACGAGACTATACTATGATACTCTAGATAGAGTAGACTGAAACTGTAGGAAACCGAAAACTGTAGTGTGACTTCGATCTGTGAAAATAAACTTTAAATTTCTGTTATCATAAGACATTGTTAATAATTACTGAAACAGTAAGCTAATCCATAAAATTCTTAAATCAGATAATACGCAAATCGATATGAGTACCAGAGGTGGAAGGGCTACAAGAGGCCGTGGTAGAGGCCGTGCTAGTGCTGCGGCTGGGTCCTCAGCGTTGGGACACATGCTAAATGATCGAGCAGCTAAGGATGACGCACTATCCCAAGCTATACTCCGGATATTGAAAAGGGTCGTTGGGCCCAATTATGGTGCTATGAGCCAAGGGTCGGTTACGGAACGACTTCGGTCAAATGGGATATAGATTTTTAGGGGCATTACTAGAGTGGCTCCCAACGTGGCCGAATATTGGCTGGAGGCCACAAAACGAATAATGGATGATCTTGACTGCACCCTGGAGTAGAAGTTAAAAGGTGCAGTATCTCTACTATGAGACGAAGCTTACCAATGGTGGCTTACTGTGAAAGAGGGAGCACAGCCTGATCAGTTGACATGGGAGTTTTTCAAGTCTGGGTTCCAAGGGAAGTATGTAGGCACTAGCTATGTCGACGCTCGCAGTAAAGAATTTCTAAACTTGGTGCAAGGAGATAAGTTGGTATTTGAGTACGAGGTAGAATTTCTATGACTTAGCCGATATGCCAGTGGAATAGTAGCTACTGAATAAGAATGTTGTGTATAATTTGAGGACGACCTAAGGCTGATAGCTCCATAGAGGGAGCGAAACTTTGCGGTACTAGTGGATAAAGCCAAAATTGCTGAGGAAGTGAAATGAACGGAGCATCAGAATTGTGATAAGGATAAAGGGAAGAACAAAAGGAGTGTGGAGCACCCCAATACTGTTTAGAGGCCTGTGATAAGGGCCAGGTATGATGGGCCAGTTAGAGTCGGGCCCTCTGCTGTTACTACTGGGTTGCAAGCCTGTGCTGAGTGTGGGAAAAGCCACTATGGGGATTGTTGGAAGAGAACTGGAGCCTGTCTAAGATATGGGTCAATGGGGCACTGTATCAGAGATTGTCCACGTAGGCACCGAGGGGTGGTCAACAGCCGCTGAGAGGTCAGGATTAGGCCAGAGGTGGGATTGGCATGGGTTATGGTCGTTGAGCACTTGGTAGAGGTATCGGTAATACTGAGGCGAGGCAGCCAACTTTAGTGTATGCTGCACGTCACCGAGAGGATGGAAACACCCCAGATGTGATAACTGGTACGTTTCTTATTTATGGCTTGCCTTTTATAACATTAATTGATGTGGGGTCCATGTACTCAGATATTGCATGTACTGTATCCGAGACTCTGGGTGTGGGGTGCAAAACTACTACTAAGGAGGTTATTATATTGAGTCATTTAGGACAGTCAGTCAGGGTGAACAAACTGTTTAAAGAAGTACCTTTGGAGGTTCAGGGTGAAACTTTTCTAGCAGACTTAATGGAACTTCCCTTCGAAGAGTTCGATCTGATCTTAGGAATGGACTGGTTGGTGAGGCATCAAGCGACTTTAGATAGTGCTGCTAAGTGGGTGGTATTAAAGACTTCTGAGGGTACTGAGATAGTGGTTATTGGGGAACGCCGTGATTATTTGTCCAATGTGATTACTGCCTTGAGAGCTAAGAAATTGGTGCGTAAAGGGTGTGAAGCGTACTTAGCATATGTCAGTGATTCGGATTCCAAGGGTCCTTCTGTCAAGGATTTGAGAGCGGTTAAAGATTTTCCTGATTATTCCCTAATGAACTACCGGGTTACCACCACACCGCAAAGTTAAATTCGGGATTAAGCTGTTGCCTGCTACAGCTCTAGTGTCCATTGCCCCGTATAGAATGGCACCGAAGGAGCTGGTGAAACTCAAAGCTTAAATTTAATAGCTGTTAGATAGAGGATTTATACGACCTAGTGTGTCTCCATGGGGAGCACCAATTTTGTTTGCGAAGAAGAAAGATGGGACTATGTGCATGTGTATAGATTATCGGCAATTGAACAAATTAACCATAAAAAATGAGTACCCTTTACCTAGAATAGATGATCTGTTTGATCAACTTTATGGAGCCTCGGTCTTTTCCAAAATAGACCTTCGTTCTGGGTATCACTAACTGAAGGTGAAAGAAGCGGATGTGTATAAGACAGCGTTCAGGACTCGTTATGGGCATTACGAGTTCTTGGTTATGCTGTTTGGGTTAACAAATGTGCCAGCTACTTTCATGGAGTTAATGAACTGTGTGTTCCAACCTTATTTGGACCGATTCGTAGTGGTGTTTATAGATGACATCCAAATATACTCGAAAACTGAGAAAGAGCATGATGCACACCTTCGAATTGTTCTGCAAGTTTTAAGAGGGAAACAGTTATATGCCAAATTCAGTAAGTGTGAATTTTGGCTACGAGAAGTGACATTTTGGGTCACATCATTTCTGTCGAAGGGATTAGGGTGGATCCTCGAAAAATCAAGGCTGTTTAAGACTAGAAACCGCCTAAAACTGTGTCTAAGATACGAAGTTTTCTAGGTTTGGCAAGGTCTTACAGATGATTTGTGGAGGGATTTTCTTTATTTTTGCATCTTTAACCAAGTTTTTGTGTAAGGGAGTGCCATTTATTTGGACCGAAAGGCAACAAGAAAGTTTTGAGAAGCTGAAAAAGATTCTGACGGAAGCACCTGCCTTGATACACCTAGAATCTGGGAAGGATTTCACCGCCTACAGTGATGTGTCACACATTGGGTTAGGATGTGTGTTAATGCAAGAGGGAAAGGTGGTTACTTATGCATCTCGCCAACTTAAAACTCATGAGGTGAACTACCCCACGTATGATCTAGAGTTGACTGTGGTGGTTTTCACACTTAAGATCTGGAAGCATTATTTATATGGTAAGAAGTGTATAATTTACACTGATCACAAGAGCCTCAAGTATCTTCTCACCCAAAAGGAGCTTAATCTGAGGCAGCGAAGGTGGATAGAATTACTGAAGGATTATGATTGCTCAATCGAGTATCATTCTGGCAAAGCTAATGTAGTAGCCGATGCACTGAGCAGGAGGGCTATGTCTGACTTAAGGGTGATGTTTGCTCACCTAAGTTTGTTTAATGATGGTGGGTTGTTGGCAGAGCTGCAAGTTAAACCGGTGTGGACTGAACAGATTAAGGGTAAGCAGTTAATGGATGAGACATTGATTCCACATTTCTGACAGACTGAAAGTGGGGAAAATTCTGATTTTGGGAGGAATAAAGAAGGGGTGTTATGCTTTTGTGGTAGAGTTTGTATTCCAAAGGACTCCGAACTGAGGCAGTCTTTACTGTAAGAGGCCCATAGTAGTTCTTACGCTATGCACCCTAGGGGAAACAAGATGTACCGAGACTTGCGTGAATTGAATTGGTGGCCAGGACTCAAACATGAGGTTACTGAGTTTGTAGGTAAGTTTTTGGCATGCTAGAAAGTTAAGGCTGAGCATCAACTACCTTCGAGATTATTGCAACCAGTGAAGATTCCACTCTGGAAATGGGAAAGGGTTACCATGGACTTTGTGAGTGGGCCGCCCTTAACGCCTATAAAGAAAGACTCAGTATGGGTTATAGTGGACCGTTTGACTAAATCCGCCCATTTTATACTAGTCAGAACTGACTACTCACTACAGAAATTAGCTAAATTGTACGTGGCAGAAATTGTGAGACTCCATAGAGTGTCAGTGTCCATTATATCTGATAGAGATCCATGTTTTACATCTCAATTCTGGAAGAAGTTGCATGAAGCATTGGGTACGAGGTTGGATTTTAGTATCGCATTTCACCCTCAGACGGATGGACGGTCGGAAAGGGTAATTCAGATCTTGGAAGACATGCTTAGGGGTTGTATAATTGATTTCCGTGGTAGCTAGGAAGATTACTTGCCGTTGGCAGAGTTTGCATACAACAACAGTTATTAGTCTAGCATCCAGATGGCACCGTATGAAGCATTATATGGTTGTAGGTGTCATACCACTACGTGTTGGACTGAGTTGGGCGAGCAGTGAGTTTAGGGCCTAAGTTGGTATCTGATACTGAAGATAAGGTGAAACTGATTCGAGACCGGTTGAAGGAAGCTTCCGACAGGCAAAAGTCATATGCAGACCTTAAGCGTTGAGAGATTGGATTTTCTGTGGGGGACTTGGTCTTTCTCAAGGTCTCCCCATGAAAGAAGATATTGGGGTTTGGACGGAAAGGTAAGCTAAGCCCAAGATTCATTTGGCCTTACCGTGTACTGAGGATTGTCGGACCGGTAGCCTATCAGCTAGAGTTACCTTCAAAGTTGAATCGTATTCACGATATTTTCCATGTTTCTATGCTAAGGCGGTATCGCTCGGATCCTTCGCATATAGTGCCAGTTGAGGAGATTGAAGTTAGGCTTGATCTAACCTTTTAGGAGGAATCGATTCAGATTTTAGACTGCGATGTAAAGGTTCTGGGGAAGAAGTCGGTTCCACTAGTTAAGTTGCTATGGCAAAATCACAATTCTGAGGAAGCCACATGGGAACTTGAGGAGGCAATGCGACGTCAATACCCTTACCTATTTTGACCAGGTAAATTTCGAGCCTGAAATTTCTTTTAGGGGGTAGAGTTGTAATGCCCTAAAATCTGGAATTCTTTAATTTGTCTTATCTTAAGTGCATGGTTGGTATGCTGGTTAAGGGAGTTAGGAGTGTTTTGGTATGTCTGAAGGGTCCTGGGTCGATTATATCCTCACATGGAGTGATGGGCTAGACGGAGATGGAGTGTAGAGGATGGTTGGGTAGGATTTTCTTGAATGCATGCTATACTATTACTATAATGGGCTTAGGCCCACTGATTGTGATATGATACTGTAATAGGCTAAGGCCCAGACTGATATTGTGATACTAATATTTCTGGGGTTCACACTGAGTTTTCGTAAACTCATCCATCTGCTTAATGTGCAGGTAATCCTTAGGTCTAGACGATTCAGTATTGCGGGAGACTTGGACTCGACCACACTTTCCTTTTAAGTTGTGCTAAATTTTTAATTCACTTTAATTACCAGTTTATTCGGGGTTTGTAATAAGGCCATTGCTAAATATTTTTTTCTAAACTTAATTTGGGGTTGTTTATTTATCTTTTGAACTTGATAGTTTAGGGCGTGGTTTTATAAAAGGTGTCTGTTTTCAAAAACCTCGTGATAACACAACAAATGAGTTTAAAGCAAAGCTTTCGCAATAAACGGGTTTTTAAAAGAATCTATTCTTTTATATAATCGGATTAAATGAACAATTTGGATTTAATGTTTTACTAAAATTAAACAAAACTTAATAGAGTCACGATTTCAAAACGCACTTCAATATGACACTGCCAGATATGACCATAACATTTGGGTCGAGTTTGGGGTGTTACACTAGCAACTCTTCTGGAAACACATCTAAATATTCACAAACTGTAGGCACTAACTCAATCTTCAACTCAGACACTTTGATATTCAACACATAAACGAGATAACTTCACAACCCTTTCTTATATACCTCTGAGCAGTCATAGACGAAATCACTACAGACAATTCTCTTGATTCATTTATTTCAACCCGAAGAACCTCACCATTTTCACAATTCAAGTCAAAAACTTTCTGCCTATATTTTACCGTGGCATCATGCAATGTTAACTAATCTATACCCAATATAACATCAAATTCATCAAATGGAAATAACAGTAAGTCAGCCAGAAAACAGTGACCTCGAATCATCAAAGGACAACTCTTACAAACCTTATCAACTAGCACAATTTTGCCTAAGGGGTTTGACACTTTAATTACGACTCAGTAGACTTAATAGGAAAATTCTTATTAATCACCAAATTCATGCAAATATAAGAATGAGTAGACCCGGGATCAATCAATGCAACAACATTAACATCATAAAGAGAAAATGTACCCGTGATAACATTAGGGGAGGTCGCATCCTCGCGGGCACGAATGGCTTAAGTTCGGGTAGATGCTCTAGCCTCGGACCTCACAACTGAATCCCTAGATACACCTCTGCTACTCGATACATTTCCCACATTTTTCACCGGTTTTCCTTTAGCCACTGTGTTGCTCGATCTTACATTCTAAATTTCTTCTCTCTCAATCACTTTAGGGCAATCCTTGACAAAATGCTCTTAAGAACCACATTTGAAGCAAGGCCGAGTAATCATCCAACACTCATCGGGATGTCGTTTACCACAATACTGGCACTCGGGGTAATTAGGTTTAGCGTTACTAACGCTCGTTATAGAGGTAGTTTGGGCCTTAGACCTCGAATATTGCTTTCTACTGTTTCTGCTAGGATTTCTAGCCGACACATTTGAACGAGAGTGTACATCTCTTGACTTCTTAAAAAGAACTGCAAACTTACTCATCAGTCTCTTTCTTAAGTTTCTAGCTGCACTCTCAGTTTTTCTTTTCTCTTTGCTTAATTTTTCGGCTTTATAGGCCCAATCAACCAATACAACGAATTCTTGTAACTCTAAAATTCCAACAAACAATTTGATATCCTCATTTAGCCCTTCCTCAAATCTCTTACACATAATAGCTTTAGTGGAAACACATTCTTGAGCATATATACTGAGCCTAACAAACTCTCACTCATACTCAACCACAGACATACTGCCTTATTTTAGGTTTAGAAACTCTTTGCGTTTCTGATCGATAAATCGCTGACTTATGTACTTCTTTTTAAATTCTTCTTGAAAGAATGTCCACGTAACCCTTTCTCTCTGTACTATGGATATAAGCGTCTTCCACCATTGATATGTAGAATCTTTCAATAATGACACAGCACACTTCAAGCATTCTTCGGGGGTGCAAGAAAGTTCATCGAATACCTGGATAGAGTTCTCAAGCCAGAATTCTATTTTCTCAGGGTTGTCATCTATGTTTGCCCAAAATTTTTTAGCCCCTTACTTACGAATCTTATCAAACGGAGGCTTACTTAATCTTACCATTTTTGCACCTTGGGAAGCTACAAGAACCGGCTGAGGAATTTGAAGGGGTGGAGGAGGTTGAGCATTCGGATTTGCCCGAATGAACTTCGTATACCATTCATTCATCATATGGAGAAAGGCTTCTCTAGACCCATCTTCCTGACTATGTGTTATCGGTCTACTTTTAGCGGGAGCGGTCAGTTGCGCGGGAGCTAGCACATTACTTGTAGCATCATTAGCTACTTCTCGATTGGGATCCGTTTACTACATGAAAACACAATTTAAATTGTCAGGAGTCGTCACACTATCAAACTTCATATATGGCATGTATAGCTAGACTCGAACACGTGCTAGACTGGTCTGAGAATAGACTAAACCATAGCTCTGATACCACTAAATGTAATACCCCTTACCCGTATTCGACTCTGAAATAGGGTATAATGTAACAACCCAATTTTGAGTCTGATCGGAACAGGTGGTTTCAGGACCACTTAACTGAGTCAAAATATTTATTTTATTATTTTATTTCTGTTTACAACATGATAGAATTACCGTATGAAAGTTTTATAAAGAAATTTTACCGATTAAATAGTTAATTCGGTAAAAAGGACTAAGTTGCATAAAGCGAAAAATAGGTGTTCCATAAGTTAAATGATTTATTTGGCTTTGGCTTTTGAATATGGTGGCCTTAAATGGTAAATAGGCCATTTTAAATGATAGTGGACATTTATGTCCATATTATAAATGATTTTTATATAGTTATTTAAAGGTTAAATTTGTAAAATGTTATATATGTTATAATTAATAAAAACAAAAGCCAAATTATGTTTCCATACTTCTTCTTCTTCACCGAATAAACAAGAAAACCTAGCCATTTTTTTACCTTGCATTCGGCCAAGCTTTAATCTTCAATTAAGGTACGATTTTTACTCGATTTTTAATGATTTCTATGTTTTTGAGCTCGTTGTAGCTCGATATAGCTAGCTCGTACCTCAATATTTGAAAATTTTGATGATTTTGAAATATGCCATTGTTGAATACATGTGTATTTTGATATTTCTTACAAGATTATTGAGGGTTGTTTTTAGATATACAAGTTTTATAAAGTGATTTTTGATAAAAATGTGAATTAGGAATTAAATTGAAAAAGATAGAAATTTTGTGATTAGAAATGTGAAATAAGTGAAAATAAGGGTTTTTATGATATATATGAACATTCGGCTATGTATTGGTATAAATGAATTTTGTGTATTTGTGAATTAGGGACTAGAGTGTCAAAATGTGAAAATACAAGTGCTATTTTGTAAAAAGGCCAATATACATGTATATGGATTAAATTGAATGATTTGGTGAATAAATGGGTTAATTTGAATTCATATAGATCAAGATAAATAAATACCAGAACTTGATCGAGGGAAACAAAAGATTGACGGGTAGACGACGAGTATACGAGCTATTACGAGGTAAGTTTGTATAATTAGAATCGAATTTATCTTTATAATTGAAATGATTGAATTGTATATTGTATGAATGTAGATATGAATTAATGGATCGAAATGCCTATTAGATATATGCTCAAATTAAATACCAAGTCCCGTTTGAACCGTAGAAAGTAGTGGGATACAAGTGACATGCCACTAGGGTTACCGTTTGGTTGAGCTCCAGCATTTGTTGCGGACTCACCACAGCTGTAAGAGCTTACCGTTTAGCCTTCAGGCTTACTGTTTCAGCTCTACAGAGCTTACTATTCAGCTCGTTAAAGCTTACCGTTACCGGCTTAGAAGGAGCATACCGATATTGGCTCGAAAGAGCATATATCATGATGAATTGACAGGTTTACTGATATATACACTTAGTGTGTATCACCCGAGTATCCCTCGATGTTTCCAAAGGTTCAACGAGCATTATACCGATATGAAATACAAGAAATACATGATACAAGAAATATATGTTGTATATGAATTATATGTTATATGAATTACAAGAAATATTTGTAGTTAAAGTATCGAATCCGTTAGGCAAGTCAGTATTAGTTGACAAAATTTGTAAAAATGTCCATCGACGACCCGGTGATACTGTTTTCTGGCTAACTTGATGCTCCTACCGTTTGATGAGTTTGATGTGATTTTGGGTGTGAATTGGCTGAATATGCATGACGTGGTTGTGAATTGTAGATGAAAGAGTATAGAATTGAAATGTCAGAATGGTGAAATTTTTTGAATTGAATCTAATGATTCGAATGAATTATCGATTGTGATATCTGCTATGCGAGCTCAGAAATGTGTGAAAAAGGGCTGTGATGCGTACTTAGCATATGTACTGGATACTAATGTGTCAAAATCAAAGATTGAATTTGTACCGATTGTATGTGACTAGAATAATTACCGGGATTATCGCAGATTGGAGAGGTTGATTTGGCATTGAATTGTTACCTAGAACTACACCGATATCGGTAGCTCCGTTTAGAATGGCACCGACTGAATTGAAAGAGTTAAAAGCATAGTTACAAGAGTTAACAAACAGAGGCTTTGCACGATCGAGCTTCTCACCTTGGGGTGCTCCGGTATTATTCGTGAAAAAGAAAGACGGGTCAATGAGAATGTGTATTCGTTACAGGCAGCTGAATAAAGTAACTATAAAGAACAAATATCCTCTATTGCAAATCGGTAACTTGTTTGACCAGTTGAAAGGGGCTAAAGTATTTTCAAAGATCGATTTGAGATGAGGCTATGATCAGTTGCAAGTTAAAGACTCAGATATACCGAAGAATTCTTTCAAAAAACGGTACGGTCACTATGAATTTTTAGTTATGTCTTTTGGTTTAACTAACTCTCCTGCGGTGTTTATGGATCTGATGAACCGTATATTTAGACCGTATCTAGACAGATTTTTTATTGTGTTCATTAACGACATTCTGATGTATTCTCATAATGCAATGGAGCATACTAAACACTTGAGAACCGTGTTACAGGATTTGAGAGATAAGCAGTTATATGCCAAATTTAGCAAATGTGAATTATGGCTTCAGGAAGTCGGATTTTTAGGACATATTGTTTCTTCGGAAGGCATCAGAGTTGATTCGAACAAAATATCTGCAATATTAGACTGGAATCACCAAAAAATGTATCTAATATTAGAAGTTTCCTAGGATTAGCGGGATATTACTAAAGATTCGTGAAAGGATTTTCGATGATTGCAGTTCCGTTAACTCGATTACTTCAGAAAGATGTGAAATTTCAGTGGATTGATAAATGTCAATAGAGCTTCGAACAGTTGAAAGCATTGTTAACAGAGGCACCAGTTTTAGTTCAACCTGAATCAGGTAAAATAGTGATGCATTGTTAAATGAACTGGGCTGTGTATTGATGCAAGACAGAAAAGTTATAGCTTATGCTTCCCGAAAATTGAAACTGTATGAGAAGAACTATCCGACACTTGATCTTAAGTTAGCTGCAATAGTCTTTACATTAAAGATTTGGCGTCACTATCTGTACGGTGAGAAATGTCGAATATTCACAGATCACAAAAGCCTGAAGTATTTGATGTCACAAAGAGATTTGAATCTGCAACAACGGAGATTGCTAAAACTTCTGAAAGATTATGAGTTTGTAATTGATTATCATCCGGGAAAAGCTAATGTTTTAGCTGATGCTTTGGGCCGAAAGTCTTTATTTGCTTTGCGGGCTATGAATACACATATGATGTTATGTGATGACGGACCTATTTTAGCTGAATTAAAAGCTAAACTAGTATTTCTGCAACAAATCTGCAAGGCTCGAAAAAGTGATAGCGAGTTACAAGCTAAACGACTTCAATGTGAGTCTAATTCTGATTCTGAATTTACTATTGGAACTGATGATTGTTTAATGTTTTGAAATAGAATTTGTGTACCGAAAGATACCGAACTCATTAGAAAGATTCTAAGTGAAGCACACAACAGTCGCTTTTCTGTTCATCTGGGTTGTACTAAAATGTATAATGATCTGATGCAATTATACTGTTGGTCCGAGATGCAAGATATATCGGAGTTTGTATCGAGATGTTTGATCTGTCAGCAAGTAAAAGTCGAACATCAGGTACCGTCAGGTTTATTACAGCCAGTGGTGATTCTGGAATGGAAATAGGATAGAGTTACAATGGATTTCGTGTCGAGATTGTCCCTGACTCTAAAAAGGAAAGATACAATCTGGGTTATCATTGATAGACTGATGAAACCTACTCATTTCATACCGGTACGTACAGATTACTCTCTGGATAGACTAGCCGAATTGTATTTGTCTAAGATTGTACGACTACATGCTGTACCGTTATCTATTACCTCTGATAGAGACCCAAGATTCACATTGAGATTTTGGAAGAAATTGCAAGAAGCTCTGGGAACGAAATTGAATTTTAGTACAGCTTTTCATTCCCAGACTGACAATCAGTCTGAAAGAGTTATATAGATACTTGAAGACATGTTGTGATGTTGTATTCTCAAATTTGAAGGCAATTGGGAAAAATATTTACCTCTGATTGAATTTGCATATAATAACAGCTTTCAGACAAGTTTAAAAATGGCACCATACGAAACATTATACGGTTGTAAATGTTGAACACTGTTATACAGGACAGAATTGAGTGAGAAAAAGATACACGGGGTTGAATTGATCAGAGAAACCGAAGAAAAGGTGAAAGTGATTCGTGATAGCTTAAAAGCAGCTTCGGATAGATAGAAGTCATACGCAGATTTGAAGCGTAAAGAAATAGAATTTGAGGTTGGAAATTGAGTATTCTTAAAAGTGTCACCGTGGAAGAAAATTCTCCGTTTCTGCTGAAATGGAAAATTCAGTCCGTGATTCATCGGTCTATATGAAATTGTTGAAAGAATAGGGCTTGTAGCTTACCGGCTATCATTACCGCCTGAGCTTGAAAAGATACATAATATCTTTCATGTTTCGATGTTACGTCGATACCGATCCGATTCGTCACATGTAATTTCTTCCGTTGATGTAGAGATATAGCTTGATTTGTAGTATAACAAAGAACCAATCAGGATTCTGGCTCGAGAAATCAAAGAATTGAGAAATAAACGTATAGCACTTGTGAAAGTTCTCTGGTGTAAACATGGTATAGAGGAAGCCACGTGGGAACCTGAGGAAGCTATCCAGAAACAGTACCCTAACCTATTTATCGATAAGATTTTCGGGGACAAAAATCCCTAAAGGGGGAGTTGTAATGACCCAATTTTGTGTCTGATTGGAACAGGTGGTTTCGGGACCACTTAACTGAGTCAAAATATTTATTTTATTATTTTATTTCTATTTACAGCATGATAGAATTACCTACGAAAGTTTTATAAATAAATTTTACAAATTAAATAGTTATTTCGGTCAAAAGGACTAAATCCCGTAAAGCGAAAAATAGGTGTTCCATAAGTTAAATGACTTATTTAGCTTTGGCTTTTGAGTATGGTGGCCTTAAATGGTAAATAGGCCATTTTAAATGATAGTGGACATTTATGTCCATATTATAAATTATTTTTATATAGTTATTTAAATGTTAAATTTGTAAAATGTTATGTATGTTATAATTGATAAAAACAAAAGCCAAATTATGTTTTCATACTTCTTCTTCTTCACCGAATAAACAAGAAAACCTAACCATTTTTATACCTTGTATTTGACCAACAATTAATCTTCAATTAAGGTACGCTTTTTACTCGGTTTTTAATGAATTCTATGTTTTTGAGCTTGTTGAACTCGATATAGCTAGCCCGTACCTCAATTTTGAAAATTTTGATGATTTTGAAATATGCCATTGTTGAATACATGTGTATTTTGATATTTCTTACAAGATTATTGATGGTTGTTTTTAGATATACAAGTTTTATAAAGTGATTTTTGATAAAAATGTGAATTAGGGATTAAATTGAAAAAGATAGAAATTTTGTGATTAGAAATGTGAAATAAGTGAAAATATGGGCTTGTATGGTATATATGAATATACGGCTATGTATTGGTATAAATGAATTTTGTGTATTTGTGAATTAGGGACTAAAGTGTCAAAATGTGAAAATACCAGGGCTATTTTGTAAAAAGGCCAATATACATGTATATGGATTAAATTGAATGATTTGGTGAATAAATGGGTTAATTTGAATTCATATAGATCAAGATAAACAAATACCAGAACTTGATCGGGGAAACAAAAGTTTGACGGGTAGACGACGAGTATACGAGCTATTACGAGGTAAGTTCGTATAACTAGAATTGAATTTATGTTTATAGTTGAAATGATTTAATTGTATATTGTATGAATGTATATATGAATTAATGGATCAAAATGCCTATTGGATATATGCTCAAATTAAATACCGAGTCCCGTTTGAACCGTAGAAAGTAGTGGGATACAAGTGACATATCACTAGGGTTACCGTTTGGTTGAGCTCCAACATTTGTTGCGGACTCACCACAGCTCGTAAGAGCTTACCATTTGGCCTTCGAGCTTACCGTTCAGCCTTTAGGCTTATCGTTTTAGCTTTACGGAGCTTACTGTTCAGCTTGTTAGAGCTTACCGTTACCAGCTCAGGAAGAGCATACCGATATTGGCTCAAAAGAGCGTATATGGTGATGAATTGACAGATTTACCGATATATACACTTAGTGTGTATCACCCGAGTATCCCTTGATGTTTCCAAAGGTTCAACGGGCATTATACCGATATGAAATACAAGAAATATATGTTACAAGAAATATACGATGTATATGAATTATATGTTATATGAATTACAAGTTACATGGATTATGTGTTACAAGAATGTATGTAATTTACATGGTTTACATGAATTATAGGGTACATGAGTATATGTGCTATAAGATGATTTGTTAAATGAAGTATATGATTTGTATAGATGAAAGGTTACATGATATATATGAATCTTATAAATGAAAGTTGGTATGTGATAGGATACAAGTATTGGAATGTTACATGAATGTTATATGCTTGGTTTCATCCTTTGAATGGATGAATATATGGTTGATAAATGACTAACATTTGGTTGAATGATGTGAATAGGCAATGTGAGTAAATGAGTTGATTTGTATTGCTTTAAATGCTTATTAAAACTTTGGTAAGTTTAATTCTATATTATACGGGCTTACTAAGCTTTTAAAGCTTACTCTGTTTATTTTTCCAGTGTTTTATAGATTTTGGAAGCTAGCTCGATTTCGGACAAAGTCTGAGGTTGCTATCACACTATCCAAGCAAGCTTTTGGTACTTTTGAAACTTGTGTTAAGGATGTAAATATGGCATGTATAGGCTAGTTTATAAGTTGAATTACATGGTTACTTAAGTATATGAATGTGATGTGAATTTTGATAATTGATCAAGCTATGTGATATGGATTGAGTTAGAAATGGTTGGCTTGGTAAAGAAGCTTTATATGATATGTCTATTTTGTGGTAAATTTGATAATTGGCATTTTGGTATGAATGATAATTGTTTACTTGTTATTTTGGTAAGTTTTGTATATGTATGGACTGGTTTTTTTGGGATATGAAATATAGGTACTTGGTATGAAATTGATATCCCTAAGCCGTGCGGATTTTATTTTTCATTTTGAACCTACAAGGATTTTAACACGGCCACGACACACCCCTGTCTTAGCCCGTGTGTGAAAACCTTAACATTCTGTTTATGACGTCAGCAAACATTTTAGGTCACACGGTGAAGTTACATGCCTGTGTGCTAGGCCGAGTGGCATGTTTAATTCTTGCAATTAATGTGCAAACTTCACACGGCCTGGGCACACGCCTATGGGGTTGACCATGTGTCACACACAGCCTAGACGCATGCCTGTGTGTCTACCTGTGTGAACAAAAATAAGGCTATTTAACAAGCTATTTGCCACCCTGAAACACAAACACACTTATACCAAACCAATAACACAATTTATAATGTCCTCATACAACCAAATTGTCCATAGCTAAACTAATAACATAATCTTCACATACCTCATTTATCATACGTAATTCACTCATTGAACCACTTGAAATTCTAAAGGATACTCGGAAGGTTGCACATTAGTGCCACACTTATTTGTAGCCGAAGCTACCACTTATCACTTATCACTTAAAAGCTCACTCTCGAGCTATTCACAGGCCTGCTCACACAAGCTAACGGTCGGATGAAGCTACTCAGTGCTGCTCACACAAGCTGACAGGTATCCACAACAAATGCAGGATTACCTAGCCACTGGTAGTCGTACAAGACCAGCACCCAGAATCACATAAACAATTAATCACACTCGGTTTCCTAGTGACATGTCACTCGTATCCTACTCGATTCCTAAGGTTCAATTAGGACTTGTCACACTTATCGAGGCTTAGGCAATATGCACTTTCAAATAATTATTCACAACATATGCACTTATTAAAATATTTAAAACATAAATATACCAAACATTCATTTACATACAAACTTACCTCGGTCCAAAACAACAAGTTTTGCGATTTAGTCCACTACCTTACCTTTTCCCCGGTCAAGGTCAATTTCCTGTCTTTCTTGATCTATAATACCAAATTTAACTCGTTTAATTATCAAATTACTCATTTCAATACAAAATTTACACTATAACAAATTTTACACTTTTGCCCCTAAACTTTGACATCTTTACATTTTTGCCCTCAGGCTCGTAAAATGAAATGTACTTAATTTCCTTGACATACAAGCTTAGCAGATTCATATTCCTAACTATAACAACCCACAATTCTCACTAAATCACATCTTTACACACATATTTTATAACTTTTACAATTAGGCCCTTTTCAAGAAATCTCATCAAAATCACTTACTAAAAGTTGTTTATCACACACCAAACTTTCATTTTCTACTAGTAGACATCAAAATACATGCATGTCAGACATGGGTAAATTTTTAAACATGAACCTTAGCTTAAAACAATGGTAGAAATAGCTGGACCATGCTTCAACGATCTCAAAAATGCAAAAAAAATTAAAAACGGGGCTTAGAGGCACTTACTTGGAGCTTGAAAATGAATGAAACCCTAGCTATGGTGACTCTTCAAATTTTGGCACAAGGAGGAAGAAGATGGACAACATTTTTGACTTATTTTCCCTTTTTATTCATTTAATTAACCAAATGACCAAAATGCCCTTAAGACCTTTCTTTAAAATTTTACCCTTCCATGTCTATATAATGGTCTAATTACTAAATAAGGACCTCTATTTTATGATTTCATTTCAATTAAGCACTCAATGCTTCTACAACACACATTTTACACTTTTTGCAATTTAGTCCTAATAACTCAATCGGACACTTTATCGATAAAATTTATTAACGATATTTTCTATTTCAGATTTGTGATTTCGAAACCATTGTACTGATTAGGATCTAATTCGGGCTGTTACGTATAGGCTCTTTTATTATAAATTTATAAAATTACCCCAACATTTTACCCTTTATGCAATTTAGTCTCTAAACGTGAAACTCGTAATTTAATCACTTTAAACCACCATTCATGCTAGCCGAATTTCCTAGAGGACCTCTACAGCTCATATTTATCAAGTTTTTACAAAAATTTCATAAATTTTTACCATTTAAACAATTTAATCCCTAGACATTAAAATTACTAAAAATCACTTAACAAAATACTTATTTTTAATTATCACACTCATGAATCTATTAACTAAATTCACAAACATATATAAATCATTCATGAAAAGTCCCTGATCTTTTAACAGTTTCACAAATTAACCCCTGGATTAGCTAGATTAAGCTAAAACGAATTGAAAATATAAAAATCATGAAAAACGATTTACAAAATACTTACATGCACACAAATGTAACTTGGTCAAATGCTTTTTAGCTTTGGCTATGGCTTTTTCGGTTTCAAACAAAAAGGAAAGGAAGAAGAAGATGATAATAATTTTTGTCATATTTTGTTTTAATTACGAATTTACCTATTTACAAATTAACCTTTAAAAATAATCAAAATTTCATCAAAACCAAACCACATCCGTCCACTAGTTAATAGTATGGTATGTTTACCATTTAGTCCACCAATTCACTTTTCTATAGCCATTTAACATTTTTAGCTAATTGAAACTAACTTTCTCAACCTTTATGATTTAGTTTTTTTTACTTAATTGACTATTTAAATATTAATATTTCCTGACCAAATTTTAATATGAATCTAATAAATACTCGTAAATATTAAATAAATAATATTTGATGACTCGATTGTCAGAATTGTGGTTCTGAACCCACTATTTTTGACACCACTAAAAATAGGTTGTTACAACTCTTCCCTCTAAAGGAATTTTTGTCCTCCAAAATCTTACCAGAGAATAGGTTCGGGTATTGCACTTTCATAGCTTCTTCTAGTTCCTAGGTAGCTTCCTCAACTCCGTGACATTGCCAAAGAACTTAACTAAAGCTATACGTTTATTTCTTAACTCACTGATTTCCCAAGCCAAAATTCTAACCAGTTCTTCACTATACGACATGTCAAGCTATAACTCCACATCCACTGGTGAAATCACATGTGAGGGGTTAGGCTTGTACTATCTCAACATTGAAACATGAAAAACATAATGAATTTTCTCCAATTCTGATGGTAAAGCTAGACGATAAGCTACCAACCCAATTCTCTCAATAATTTCATACGAACCAATGAAACACGTACTAAGCTTTCCTTTTCCAAGGCAATACTTTAAAAAACACTTTGTCGCCAACCCGAAATTCAATGTTTTTTCTTTTCAAATAGGAGTATGATTTCTTATGGTCGGAAGCAGCTTTTAAGCAATCTCGTATCACCTTCACTTTTTCTTTAGTTTCATGAATCAAATCAGTAGCCAAAAGCTTTTTTTTTCACTCACCTCAGTCCAATATAATAGAGTTCTATATTTTCGACCATCAAAGCTACATACGGGGCCATTTTAATACTCGACTAGTAACTGAGCAAACTCAACAAATGGAAGAAAATTTTTCCAGCTATGCTCAAATTCAAGAATACAACAACGAAGCATATCTTCGAGTATTTGAATCACTTGTTCATACTGGTTGTTTGTCTGTGGATGAAATGATGTACTAAAATTTAATTTAGAACCTAAAGCTTTGTGTAATTTACTCTAAAATCTAGAGGTGAATCGTGGATCACAATCAGAAATAATCGACAACGGTACCCCATGTAGTCAACAATCTTGGAAACATATAAATCTGCCAATTTCTCAAATGAAAAATTAGTACGCACGAGAATAAAATGTGCAAATTTAGTCAAACAATAAAATACAACTCAAATTGCATCTTTCTTTCTCGGAGATAATGGTAACCCTGACACGAAATCCATGATACCTAATGCTTGGCTTTAACTTGCTGACAAATCAAACATTTCAGTACGAATTCAGAGATCTTACGTTTCATACCTAGCCATTAATACATTTGTTTCAAATCAATGTACATTTTATTACTACCAAGGTGAATCAAGTAATTACTCTTGCAAAATCTCTTATTTAACTTCAGAATTCTTCGGAATAAATAACCTATTTTGAAAGTACAAACTATCAGTTGTACCAATGTGAGATTCTAAATTTGAAAATTTTCCAATCCATTCTTATTTAGCAACAAATTCAAGATCATATTTCTGAGCTTCACGAACTGTTACAGAAACATTAGTTTAACTTTTAATTCAGTCAAAATAGAACTGTCATCAACAAGCGTCAGATGAGTAATCATAGCATTCAAAGCAAACAATGACTTCTAAGTTAAAGCATCCGCTACGACATTAGTTTTTCCCAGATGATAGTCGATAATAAAATCATAGCCTTTTAACAGTTCCAACCATCTATGCTGTCACAAATTCAGTTCTTTTTGGGACATCAAATATTTCAAGCTTCTATGGTCGGTGAAAATGTGGCATTTTTCTCCATATAGGTAATGTCACCAAATTTTTAGGACAAACACAATAGATGTAAGCTCCAAATCATGTGTCGAGTAATTTTTCTCAAATGGTTTTAACTACTGGTAACTATAAGCTACAATTTTACCTTCCTGCATTAAAACACAACCCAAATCGTTAAGCGAAGCATAGCTATAAATCGCAAATTCTTTGTCGAACTCTGGCTAAATTAACACAAGTGCTTCAGTTAACATTGCTTTCAACTTATCAAAGCTCTACTAACATTTGTCTGACCAAAAAAACTTTACATATTTCTAAAGTAGCTTCATCAAGGGTAAAGCAATCATCGATAAACCTTTAACAAAACGTCTGTAGTACCTAACCAAACATAGAAAACTTCTTATTTCAGTAACATTTTCCAAATGCTTCTTATCCAAAATAGGTGATATCTTGATCAGATCTACTTTTATGTTATCTGTCGATACCACATGGCTCAAAAATTTGACTTCTCGAAGCTAGAACTTGCATTAATAACTTTCACAAATAAATTTTTTCACGCAAAATTTGCAATACAATGCTCAAATGTTGGACATTCTTAACCTCATCTCTAGAATAAATGAATATATCATCAATGAAAATAACAACACACTTATCTAAATACGGCCAAAATATTTTGTTCATCAGATCCATAAATATAGTAGGTGCATTCGTTAAACCAAATGGCATAACTAAAAATTCATAGTGTTTGTACCTGGTTTTAAAAATTGTTTCTGCACATTTAAATTGTAACACCTATATCTCGTTTTCATCATCGAAATAATGTTACAAAGTATTACTATAAAAAATAGAACATTTTATAACCAATAGCAAATAATTTTCCAAATAATTTAATAAATAAATAAAAATTCAAAATAGGATAAATCATGCATTTACAGTTAAGCCTACGTGGCCTTAAAAATTACTCTCGAGCAATCAGGCACCAAATCAGAACAAAACAAAACATTTCAGGAAAAACAAAAAAATTTAACCTATAGGGGTCACACGGCCGTGTGACAGAGTCCAGATCGTGTGGCTCCAAACATGCTTGTGTGGTGAATCCACATGCCTGTGTGTGCTTTCACACAGCCGTGTGCATAGGCCTTGTAACTCTCTGACTAGGCTCACACGAACCTGTCTCAGGTCATGTGCTCTTCCATCTGAACCCTACACCTAACACAATAAGGCCACTCGCCCGTGTGTGACACACGACTGTGTGACAGCCTGTGTGTACCCAAAAGTGACCAAAATCATGCTCACTTTTCATCCAATTACATAGGTACCTAAACCAATTCATAACACATGATCACAAGACTATAACCACACCTAAATACAACCAAAATATACCAATTTCAACAAACTAAGATGAAACCCAAGTTTCATATATGAAGATACAAAATAATGCTTACACTTAAACATTATCATTTCATATCACCCACAAGTCTAAACATACACACCAACAAATCTATATCAATCTCATTATACCATACTTAAACATGATACTTACCATTCGTTGGACAAATACTCAAGCTTAACTTTGAGTTTAACAAGCATACCATATAAGGTTACCAGTCCATAACATCAAACATGCCAAAACACCACACATAGCTAGAAAACATTACAGCATAATCATTTACCCTATTACATGCCATATAACCAAAATATTTACAAAATATACCAAAGAGTCCTCGGGATAGTGTGATTCTACGAGTCGATCCGATCTCCCGATCACAAAAAAATATGTAATCTACAAAAAAAAAAGGATAAGGCACAAATAAGCTTACTTGAAGCTTAGTAAGTTCATTAAATTAAACGACAAATCTTACCATATTAACTTCATAAATCAAATTATAATATTAAATAACAAAGTTCCTATCCAACACAGCTCATAGTAGGTGAGAATAACACAAAACATTAATTCACATCACATTCCTAGTCATTGCATTAATAGGATCTAATCTTAGATAATCAGAGGGTATCACTCATTTGAGTTAATTTCAGAGTTTTGACTGGCTCATGATGCTACTCACACAAGTGGCAGAGGATCCACAACAGATGCAGGATCTCAAGCCATCGTTACGATCTTCTCACCAGAACATAGTACCTGCTAAATAATCACTGGCTTATGATGCTACTCACACAATCTGTAAAGATTTTGCAACACATACGAGATCTTAACCATCACTGTGGTTTGTATCACTAGCTCAAGGCCTGATAGTTAATATTCATATTCATTTATCTTGTAATCTCCAACCAATCCATAGTTAAGTATAACATTAAATATAATCATAATAAACATGAAATATATAGATATAATATAGAAATAACCGTACGAACTTATAGGACTAATTTGAAGTAATGACTCAAGTACAGAGATTACTCTGTAACCTTTTCTTTTCCGCGATTGTCAACACGTTCTTGATCTAAAATAATAATTCCATTCAATTAACAAAATCAATAGCAAAATTAAATTATTTTGTTGCAATTAAGTCCCTTTTTGGCATTTTACAAAATTATCACTTTTCACTTTCATTCAATTTAGTACTTCAGCCCTAAAACATGCAAATTAACCATTTTTTCAAATCCAAGTTTAGCTTAATATTGAATGACCTCAATACATCCCATATTTGTAATTATTTCTTATCTAGTCTTTATAATTTTATCATTTTAAATATTTAATCCTTAAACATTAAAATTATCAAAAACTACTTTACAAAATAGTCATATCTAACAACCATAATAAATAATCTTCCATAAAATTTCAAGAATGACTCAAACTCAACAATGGTACAACTCAAAACATTTAACAGTTTCACAAATTACTCCTCAGGTTAGTAGATTAAGCTAATACGGGCTCAGAAACATAAAACTTACTAAAAACGGCCTAAGTTTCACTTATTGATTTAAACTTTGAAATTTCAAGCATGAAAAACCCTAGCTTTAGCTTTGTTGCTTTGGAGAAGATGAGTAGAAAAGAAAATAAAAAAATCACCTTAATTTAGCTTTAAGTTAATATATATACCTAGGTTTTCTTTGTAAATATTTCTACTTTCTTAATTAAATTTTAATTAATCAATATTAAGCCTAATTAAACTATACCTAGGTTTAGCATGGAAATGTGGTGTAACCATATGAAGTAATGGTATGTTTGAATGTGACATGAGATGTTCAAATAGGTGATATTTTGATGGTAAATAAGGTATAGTAATTTGGATGTTATAAGAATGATACATGGAATGGTTTTGGTGCCAAACTTATACATTGTTAGTTTTGGCAATATGGTCAAATATAGATGGTTATAATTTTGGTCTTATGATTGCATATAAGCCATATACATATGTGGTTATAATCTAAAACGGTATGAGATGGATTTTATATTTGTAGTTGATTCATGTTGTATGATGGTGCCATTGAGGCATATTGGTTAAATTCTTAGGATATGATTTGTGATATGTTTTGGGTATGATATTGCAGATTTTGGACAGGTCTAAAAATTTTTATAGTATATGCAAAGCCTATTTGATAAATTGGTTTTGGTAGTTTGCACAAAAAGGTTCAATTATGCATACACTGGCTAACACACGGTCGTGGGCTCATTGCTAATTATGAGGTTTTTCTATCACACAATTTTCAATTGTCACATGAGCTGGCCACACGCCCATATTAGTATTGTAAATTTTGTTCTTTAATTTTTACACGGTCTTATTCTATTACATAGCCCAGCCACACGACAGTGTAACTAATGATGAAATTTTGCATTTAGGTCCACATGGCTTCGGTGAGTTACACGGTCTGGATACACGATCGTGTAACTCCATTTCCACACAGTCACTGTTTGTAACAAAGCCTAGGCACATGGCTATGTGGCCCTATTTTGAAAATTTTCCTGATTGAAAATTCTTCAATTTAGTCCTTAGTTGTACTTGAGTCAACTTAAGAGCTTTCGTAAGCTCGATTGAGACGAATCATCATCTGAACATTGTAAATAATGACAATTGTCATCAACACAAAGCAACAAATATATGAATGAATCATCATCTAAACATTGTAAATGCACACAACAGTCATACTTAGTTCATGCGAAACCAATACTCAACATGGAGTCAAATTTTCTATACCACTGTCGAGGTGACTATTTTAGACCATATAATATTTTCGTAGAAGGCAAACATGATCTTCCTTACCTTCAGTTCAAAAGCGTTCTGGTCGATACATGTATATGCTGTAACACCCCTAACCCGTCTTTGTTATTGAATTAGGGTTATAGAGTGTTACTGAGCAAAACAAGACATTTCGCTTCATTTCAAAATAGTTAAACAAATAATTTATAAACATATGACAAACAAAATCATGCATGGAATACACTTATGGGCTTTAAATCAAGCTTACAGGGCCTTAAAACTAATTTAGGAGCAATTTGAGGTCAAACTGAAACCAAACAAAAAAAATTGAAAATTTGCAAAACAGGAGTGACACGGCTATGTGGTCAGACCATGTTACATAGCCCAGACTGTGTGAACATTTAAAATCAAGACACACTGTTGTGTCCTGGCTCGTGTGCCCGCTAGTGTGAGTATTCAAAATAAGGCCACACAGCCATGTACCAAACCTTGTGTGTATTCAAAGTTGGGTCACACGGTCGTGTGGGTACTGTACCTAAAAACAATAAATACACACAGCCGTGTGAGGTGACTATGTGTGGTACATGGCCGTGTGAAAACCCGTGTCCCAGGTTGTGTGACAACTCATGTCCCAGGCCGTGTGTATCATTTTTAACCCCTAAATCAAGCAATTAAATACACCATTCCTTACACAATAAGACATGTCATCCCTAGATCGTTTCTATGGTTTAGAAACATACTCAAAATTCACTATTCATAGGCTTAACATCTAACTCTTGTCCATTAGTAATCAACCCAACCAAAAACACTTCAAACATACACATTCAAACCAAGTGTTTCACTAGAAACATCATTTTAGCATATCACTTACACAATTACAACAAAAAACCTATATACATGCCACATCCCAAAATGAAATACAAAAGGTACCAAAATGGTTGGATAGTATGAGTGTCTAATTGATCCGTCTGATCAGTCCACAAATTTGGTAACTACAAAAGAACATAAAGAAACAAGTAAGCTAATGAATCTTAGTAAGTTCATAGTTAAAAACATCAAACAAACTTACCTTAATTGACATTAAAATATAAATAGATAATTTACAATTCCTGATAACAAAACACATTCACAAACCACATTAATTCTTATTCACATATCAAAATATACCATGATAATTATTTTATCGAATAACTTATCAATTCCATAAATGACATTTCATCAATATCAATGTACTCCTATATAAAAAAATAGTTCATTGAGCATTTAACATTTTCTAATATCTTGTATATGCATCAACATTTAAACTCATAAGTAAACTATAAATTCCAGTAACATTTAGCCCTATGAACTAAGTAACTCGACTCAGATGCTCAGGTTACTGCACCACACCAGAGTCATCATATATGCATAATAGAGGCACAAAAGTGCAAATCCAGTACAGGCGTGCATATTAACCATATTGGCATGCCAATTGTATCCTATGCAATTACTATGTTCGATCGGGGATTACACTTAAATTCATTACTTACATTCATTTCCATCATTTAGAAGCACTTCATCATTTCCATACACATACCATAAATTCATTACTTTCATATCTTTAATATGCAACCTTAAGAAATAGTATTATCAATTTCCTGACTTCATATGTACTAATTTGCAATACTCCAACAAATATAAATAACTAATAGAATTTCAAATATATACTAGCAACTAGGTAGAAAACAATAGTATAATCACAATTAACTTACATTTACATAACAAATTACTATGAACTTACCTATAATTACTTCTGATTGTAAAGGAGGGACTACTCTACAATTTTCCCTTTTCCTCGATTATTGTCTTCTTTATTCAAGTCTTCATCTATATAATAACTATATACAATCCATTAATTTTACATACATTTCACATCAGTTCAATGCATATGACCCTTAAATTTTCACTAATTACACATTTTCCCTAGACTTTTACATTTTTACAATTTAGTCCCTAAACTTAAAATCTTTGAATTTATCAAAATTTTCTAAATACCCATGCTAGCTGAATATATTCCCAAATTAGTACAGTCTACAACTATTCAAATTTCACAAGAATTTCATGTCAATTTTATTATTTTATCAAATTAATCCTTTGCTCAATAATTAACAAAATTACATAATAAACTAATCTTAATAAACAACTAACACTTCAATTTCATCACTTAACATAAAAAATAATAAGAACTCATCCATGGCACAATTCAAAATCTTTAACAGTTTCGAAAATTAAGGTATGGGTTAGCTCGACCTTATTGCAACAATCTCAAAAAATAAAAAAATAAAAATTAATAAGAATAAACTCAAAAAATCATACAATGAAAGCTCCAAAGAGAAGACTAAATGCTTGGAGGTTTCTTTCTTGGAGTTTCGGTTGACTAAACAAGAAAATAAAGATGATGATAACTTTAATATTACATTTTGCTAATAACATGTAAAAATTTAATAAAAAGCCTTATTAATCATCCACTAAAGCATACAAGGTCTAATTATATCATAGGTCCCACCTTTCATTAATTTAACTAATTAATTGTTAAAATCAAATTGTGGCTAGTTTTTCATCGCTTACAAATTAATCATTTTTCGTCAATCACAAAAATTTAATACGACCCTAGTGTAACTATAAAAACATTAATTAAATAATAAAACATGATCTCATATATTGGAATTGTGGTCCCGAAATCTCTATTTTTGACACCACTGAATAATAAGATATTACATATGTCTTCTTCAAGGTCATCTTGAAGAAAAGTAAGATTTACATCTAAGTGTTCTAACTCAAGATTGTTTGATGCAACAAGAGCCAAAAGCGCCCAAATGGACGTCTATTTCATAACAGGGGAGAAAACATCATGAAAATCAACTCCATCCACTTGATTAATCTTGCCTTTTACCTAGTGTGATTTAAACCTGAACCTGAACCTTCTTTCTTCTTAAAAACCCATTTGCAACCAATAGTTTTCTTATTGATTGGTGGTTTAACTAGCCACCAATCTCATTCTTGTAACACCCTAAACCCGGCCTAGACGTTATGGTCGAATTTGGCGTGCCACATCGAAGTGTTTTTCAAAAACCATGTTCTCATTGTAAACCTTTCTTAATATTTAAAACTTCTAGCCATTCAAAATGGTTGAAAAACCTACGTTAGCTTATATTCAAAACGTGGTTCATAGAAAAGCTATTCACTTATTAAAACGTTATTTCCAAAATATTGTTTGTTGCAGAAGTTTAATTTAAAATAGCCGGTTTACTAAAACGTGATGCTTAAAAAAAATTGAGTTGCAGAACCATTTCGAAAATGTTGCGGAAACGTGTTGTTTTGAAAACCGATTGTTGTTTTTGGAAAATCGTGTTCTACTTCTAATAGATATAGATCAAATTAAACCAAAAATCCCAATTTAAAAATCCAAAAATTAAGAGAAAGCCCTTATTACAAAAAAACCCAAATAGAAGAAAACGTAATTAAAGTAAAGTAATTTAAAGTACTAAAATTTGTTGTCCATGATGTGGCCACCACTGAGTCCTTCGATACATCGAACCATCCTTCATTAAAGAATACCTAAAAAATTAAAAAGAGAGGTGAGCTTACGAAAACTCAGTGTGTACAACCCCCAACAATAAAAAACATACATTACATCAATCTGGGCCTAAGCCCATTACGATAACAGTGGCAAATAAGCCTTAGCCTGCAATAGCTTCAATTGGGCTTGAGCCTATAGCAAAATTAGAATCAATGTATGTAATGCATATAAGCCCCAACCAACCCTGCACTCCTGTGCAACCCTGCACTCCCAAGGTAGCATTGGTTGCGACACTAACCAATATCGCAGCAATGCTGCCAAAAGTATAAGCGGCTTAAAGCCATTGGTAGGTCCACAGTCATCTCGAGCGACCCATGCTACCTTACCAGAATGGGTCCATAGTTGTCTCGGCCAACCCGTGCGACCAGGTCCACAGTCGTCTCGGGCGACCCGTGCGACCATAACAGATCAAATTGGTGAGTCCACAGTCGTCTTGGGCGACCCATACGACCCTAACAGAATAATCACTTCCTCCAACTACAAGATCCCATCCCCATGCAACATAATATTACATGCATGAATGCAAACATATCATCAAATGGCATACAAAATCAGTCATATATCATATAAGGGCATTTCAGTCATTTTGCCCACCAGGGGCATAACGGTCATTTCGTAATTTAGGGTATAAATACACATATTGACCTATCAGTAGGTTCACTGTTGTCTTGGATGACTCTGCAACCTTATTCAATCAAAATACTCAATTGGGCCCAAAGCCCAATACATAGCCCAAGTGGGGCCCACATGTTTATTTAGTCCGCTAAGCCCAAAATCAACATTAGCCATGTAAACGACATAGCCAGGTCCAATATTTCTACATATCCATGACCAAGACCCGTGTGGGGCCCACGAGCCCATCGGGCCCACACGGCCCACTTCGGCCCAAAATCGACCTAAGCCCATGAGATCGCTCATGGTGGCCTCTATTATCGCATAGGATTTTCCACACATGTGTTCGCACACTCGTGTGGCAACTGTTGCCGAACTTTTAGCTTTTCGACATTTCGACTTTTGCCAATCTACATTTTGAGTAGTGTGTGTACATATCTGTTTACGAAACACATGATCAACTCACTCATATCGATCCTACAACCCAATCAGAATAACTTATTAGTCTGTTATCTAATAGTGTTAATCACTTAATCGCATAGTCCCTCATACTCCTTCCTTACCTTGTCTGCACGAACGGTCTTGATTCCTCCAAGATCACTGACCCCAATCAGTTCATGCCCTTAACACAAATCTGTAATGTAACAGATCTCACAAAATCAGTCATTCACCAATGTGCCCTAAAACCACATAAATTGTGATATAGGGACACAAGCACATCAGCCTACTCCCAAAAGAATAAAGGTAACCATTTACCTATTTCGCAACAGAGCTATTGGTTGTGATTGCTTCCCAAACGCAAGTGTTTCTTTACTTCACTGAAAGTACCTTGAACCCATTGCGAAGAAAAAGAGATTCACGGTTAGCAAATGAAAGAGTAACATATTTGACTTCTAAAAACAAATCCAAAGAACCGAAATAGACACATACTAAAATGATCAGTAAACTCTAAGATCAATAAAGGAATACCTTCCGATTAGATAACACCCTTGCAAGACAATACACAATACCAGCAGCTAGCATAGAAGCACTCGACCAACACCACCCAGTAGAAGGAATCGAAAGGAATGGAACAATTAAAAAAGAAAGAAAAGAGTGATCAATGTTCGATTTAGAGAAGAGCAAGAAAGGAGAGTGATCTAGTTCTGTTTGGAGAAGAACAACGGAAGAGTAGAGAGATAGAGATCCAGTCACAACAGAGAATGAAAAGAAAATTGATGAAATTGGCTAGATCTAATTGGTATATTCGGCCAAGTACAAAAGGGAAATTAGCTAAGATTGGGCATAGAAAGCAGAGGGAAGAAACACACTATTCGGTCTTGGTGAATAAAGGAAGCAAGACCAAAAGAAAAAGGAGAGAAAAAAATATTCAGCAACCCAAGTAACACCAAACACAGAGAGCAAAAAGAAAAGAAAACAACTTCGGTGCTTCGAGATTCTGAGCGAAAGACACCCAAACGAAAAAAGACTAAAATAATTTTTCCTAAAGACTAAAACCACATTCGACACAATCCAAAAGAAAAGAAAATACTAAAAGTGCTCTAAATTGCCGAATGCACACCACCAAAGACCCCTTAGCTGAATTTGCCTCCCCCAAACTCCCCAATCGGCCACAACTCTTCACCAAAATGAATCCCACTATTTTCTCCACCTTTTCCTCCTCCAAATCCATACCAACATCATCCATATCGCATGAATCTCTCCCCCAAGACTAATTCCACAACCACCTCAGTAGAATTCCACTACAACTCAACCACTAGGTGTTCTAGCTACAAAATAAATATCACATAACTCAATCTAACACTCGAACCTCAGACCTCCAACATACTCCACACGCCACTTGCCACTACACCACAACTCTTCTTGTGTCACCTTTTAACCTCAATTATTTTAAAGGCTTACTACCTAGCATTCAGGGTGTAACACCCTAAACCCGACCTAGAAGTTAGGCCCGAATCTGGCGTGTCACATTGTAGTGTTTTTCGAAAACCTTGTTTTCATTGAAAACCTTTCTTTAAAAATTGTTGCCATTTAAACCTTGCATAAAATCTTGAATTTTGTTTGCTTATTTTCAAAACGTGGTTTATTAAAAGCTATTCTCTTGTAAAACGTTATTACCCTTTTAAACCCTATTTGTTACGGAAGCTTTATTTAAAAGAAACAGATTTACGAAAACATGATGTTTTAAGAAAAATAGTTAACATTTTGGAAAATCGTGATTTACCTCTAACAGATATAAATCAAAGTAAATAAAAAAAACCCAAAGTTTAAAATTCAGAAATTATAAAGGCCTTCTTACAACCCAAAACCAAATTAAAGTACTCATGAATAATTTAATAGAAAAACAGAAGCAGATGTGTAGCCATCTCCGAGTCCCTCGCAACAACGATCCTCCTAAGGCTAGGGATTACCTGATAAAAATTAATAAATAGGGTGAATTTATGAAAACTCAGTGTATAATCCCCTTCCTAAAGAAATGCCAATAAATAGAAATAGATATAAAAATAGTTTGGGCCAGAGCCCTTTAACAGACAGTACAGTTAAGCTCAGAGCATAAGTGAGCCAAAGCCCAATACAAACCATTTGGGTCTCAGCCCATAACAAAACCATTTGGGCCTAGCTCATATCAGAATCAACTAGGCCTAGCCAATACCAGAGACGGAGCATAAATGAATGATGCATAATGCATGCAAACCCATCCAAGTAGCACACCACTCTGTCTAATCCTGTACTAACTGCAGGGAATAAATCACCCATGCCATCCCTACACTCCATAGTGTCAGTACTAGTTGCGGCATTAATCAGAATCGCAGCAGAGCTGCTAATTTAAATGTGGCTTTAAGCCTTCAGTAACAATATCATAATTGGCACAAAGCCATCAGTAACTGTAATAGGATTGACACATAGTCATCAATTAGGGTAATATATCCGGCACACAGCCATGGGTAAATGTGATCGATAGACAGTCATCAATAAATAAGATATGCACATAGCCTGTAACACCCCAAACCCAGCCCAGACATTACGGCCAAGTCTGGTGGGTCACATCAACGACGGATTAATCATGTTTCTTAGTTATTACGTTTAGGGTGAGTTTTGCAAAATCGTTACTATAGTTTGATAAGAAAATTCCAGGTTTAGTTTGTGATCATCCTATCCACTACCAGTTTAAAATTTATTTTGTTATAAGATCTTGTTCATCTATTTGTTATCCATTCGATACGTGTGTTTCATTTTGAAAATGTTGTTTAATTTTAAGGAAAAACCCGCGCAGCCTTAATCTACCCATTTAAATCAAATTATAAATGAAGAATTAAAAACCCAAATTAAAATACTTAAAGCGGCTTTATTACAAACCCAACCAAATGAAAATTAATTTAAGTAAAAATACTAAAAAATGAATTAATTAAAGCAAATTGTCCAACTGCAGTCCACGTGGCCACTCCGAATCCCTCCAGCTCCAAGTCCACTAGCTCAGGGCTCACCTGCATAGATGAAAGGAAGGGGTGAGTTTGGAAACTCAGTGTGTAAAGAAAGCCCAACCAAAGCCCAAATCAGCTCAAGCTTACTAGGCCTAAGCCCTATCCAGTTTCAGTAATAACTAGGCCGAAGCCCTATTCAGATCCAGTTTAACTAGGCCTTAGCCCTATTCAGTAATCAGTGCGGCTAATAGGCCCATTACAGTAACAGTACAGAAATAATGTATGTATGCAAAAGCCCAGCCCATGTCTAGGCCTACACACCACCCGTACTAGCCCTACACACCATGTGGGGAATAACTCAACCCACCCAGCCCTACACACCATAGTCGCAACATAACTGCTTAATCAGATAACGTGGCCGAGCCACTAACAGTAAAACGAGGCAAAGCCCCTTTCAGTAAACGTGGCATTGCCACTTAGAACTTCCTCCATCATAAACCCAATCCTATGTAACAGTTTAAACATGTCATGGCATACAGTAAATAGATAAAATATAGCATGCATTTCAGTCAAATTTAACCCTAGAGGTATAATGGTCATTTTGCACGTAGGGGTAGAATCGTAATTTTCTACCCATAAGGGGTATTTCAGTAAATCTACCAGTTTTTAGGGTTTTATGCACATTTTAGTTATTAACAGTCCAGTTCTCATCTAAAAAGCGTTTATAGTCCATCTTAGCAACTTAGTGTTATTGGGCCCTAAAGCCCCTAATGGGCCCTATAGTGTCTACCAACCATTTCGGCCCTCTAAGCCAAAATTCCGTAGTTGTTTTAACAGTCCTAACATATAGAATGCCACAAATCCACTTACCGCTCATTTTCACCCATATGGGCCCGTAAGCCTATTGGGCCCAAATTCAGCCCCTCAAGGCCCAAATTCACCAAGGTGCACGAAATTGCGCACACATCAACTTTACCAATTTCGATTACAGATCTTGCCACTTTCAACTGACCCACGAGCACTCGCACATTCGCAAGCCCACGAAATGCTGAAATTTTGGCATTTCGACTTTTCGACTTTTGCTGATTTAGTCTATTAGAGGATGTTTGTTTACACACCTGATTCGCGATTACTATAGCGAGATCCTCCATGCGATTATCCTACAATTGGTCACTCAAGATATTAGACTATGAATCGTTGATAATCAACGTAACCACTACTTACCATATTCGACCAACAACACTTTAGGCCCTTGAATACTCACCTTTGCCGAAACTAATGACTAGATCTAGATCTAGTTGCTCCAATGGTCCTAGCCTCCAATACTTCTTGATCGATAGCCTCCAGTCCATACTAACACATAATAAACCGATAAGTAAAACCAACAAACCCTTTTAGCCCCAATCAATAGCTACCCTATGCACATAGGGGTTTTCGGCTTTTTTTAAATCCCGAAATAATGAATGGAAAGGGATCTAAGCACTTACCGAAGATCTACCTAACAAAGAATGCTCCCAATCCTTTTCTAACCCAGATCTGACATAGATCTATCCCCAAGATACAAGTAGAGAACAGATCCAAGTGATTTCGGCTTTTGGATCTATCTCAGAGTATATCTATTTCGGTTTGAGAAGTAAATGGAGAAGAAAGTGAAGCAAAGTTTTACGAACTGACAGTGATGATTGGCCGAGAGATGAGAAGTTTAAGATTCGGCTTCTGAAGGACTTAAAATGGAAAGAAGAAATGGTTTTGATCAAAGAGGTAAACGGCAACGCTGGATTCAATTTTGGCTCTTTATGGTAATCGACAAGAAGGTTGGAGAAAAGAGATTGCTTCAATTGGATTCGGTTAAAGAAGAAAGTAGAAGAGAAGAAAGAAAAGAGGAGAGAAAGAGGATGGCAGATTCATTTTAAAGGAAAGAAAAGATATGATGGCTCGGTTCTTTGCACAAGTTGGCATAAAAAGAAAACAATGGTTGCGTTTTCAGCTTTTTGGAACTAAGAGAGGAGAACAAAAAAAGAGAGCAGAGAACCCTAAGGGATACTACCCTAGTTCAGTAAGATAGAAGAGAGGAGAAACAAATCTCGAAAGATCCCACAAAAAGCATTCCGCACACCTAAAAGCTTCACTTGCCGAAATTGCTCTCCAAGACTCCTACAATCGGCCACCACTAGCTTCCATTCAAAATCTTATATTTTCTCCCTCTTATCCTCCTTGATCTAATCTCATAAGCAACTCAAACTCTCTTCAATAGAGTTCCACTTGAAATCCACCACATGACTGGCACAAGCAACAAAAATAAAATACCATACTGCTTACCTTGAGACTTGAACCTTGGCCCTTGCACAACTTCCACACGCCACTTTCCTAGGCTTTAAGTGGCGCCACATTGCCACTCTACCAAGGGCTCACTTGTGTCTTAAATTGCTTACTTTTTTTTAAAAGCCCACTTACTCGAGTCCCCTTCTCTTTAAGTCTAAAATTCGATAATTCTACTGGGTTTTAATTTAGGCTTAGGCCTTCTAAAGGCCCACTAACACACTTAAAACATAAATTTTATAAGCAAACAACAAAATTTCATGTTCACACCAAAATTGCAAAAATCCCAAAAATTAGGGCGTTACATAGCCTTAGGCAAATATAATCGGCACAAAGCCATGATCTCGATAGCACAGAGCCATATGTTGGTTGGCACAAAGCTATACTCAGAATAACTGGCATTAAGGTTGTAACACCCCAAACCCGGCCCAGACGCTATGGCTGAATCTAGTGTGTGGCATTGAAGTGTTTTTCAAAACCAAGTTTTCTTTGAAAACCATTCTTGTTTAAAAATTTGTGTAAAACCTCAGTTTGCATTTGATCAATTTCTGATGTGGTTTATTAGAAAGATTATTCCCTATTTAAGACGTTATTAATAATAAAATCTTAATCGTTGTGGAAGCTTCATTTAAAACAGTTGTTGTTTTCGAAAAAAAAGTGAACATTTTCAAAATAAACCATGTTCTACCTCTAAAACATGAATCATAATACCAATCAACCTGATTTGAAATATTATCCCGAGGATAGGCCTTATTACAACCCAAATTAAAATAATTTAAAATTTTGGAAAATTTATTAAACTAAGTCTAAAACATCTTGCGAGTTGGCCACCTCCGAGTCCTTCCATCCGTCGAACCGCCTATTGAGGATCACCTGGAAAAAATAAAAGAGGGGATGAGTTTTCAAAAACTCAGTGTGTACGACCCCCATCAAGCAACAGCATGCATCAAACAAATCAATTTAGGCTTGAGCCCAATTCAAAATCAGTGGCCTTTGGGACTTAGCCCACATTAGCCTCGGTAGGGCCCGAGCCAATAATAAGTTCCACATATCACATTTAACTGGGCCAAAGCCCTTTTCAATTTCAGATCAGCATACATGGATGCAATGCTTATGTACCCCAGCCAACCTGTACATCCCCTTCTAACCCATACTTTTGTGGGGAGATACTCGACCCACCTATCCTTATACACCCGGTGTGGCACCGGTTACTGCACCACTTATCGTTGCTGCATAGCTACTTATAATCGGTGTAGCACGAGTTGCAGCACTACTTATCAGTGCAGCAAAGCTGCTTATGGCTTATAGCCCTCGGTGGATCCATAGTCGTCAAGTGACCATGCGACCCTTATATACACTTCTTCTAATCATAATCCCAGCCCATATGCAATATAATGATACATGAATGCAACAAAAATCATATAGCATACATAAATCTCACTCATAACACATAGGTGTATTTTGGTAATTTTACAAACTAATGGTTATTCTGTAATTTTGTAAGTCAAGTGTATCTCAGTAATTCTACCCTCCAAGGGTATTTCAGTAATTCTGCCCTACAAGGGTATTTCAGTAATTCTACCTTACAGGGGTATTTCAGTAATTCTACCCTATAGGGCTATTTCGGTAATTTCTTAACACTATAGCTCTAATTATGCACCCTGTCAACAAGTCATCGTTGGCTAAAGTGAACGGATACTATGCACCAGGTAGGATTCCAGAAAAGAGGAGATGAGTCATTAAGACCGCTTAAGTTCCAAGCTCTCCCTAGATCCAATCCTAGACATGCATATACCCATTGACACACTTTAACCCTTTAAATTCTTGACAGTTGCACTTAATTGCTTAATTAAATTTTATGCCTGCTTAAACCATTATTAGATACTAGACCCAAAAGTCTATTACATAACCCTAACGAGTCTACATATATTCATATAGCCCATCAAGCCCAATCAAATTTATACAGCCCATCAGGCCCAAATCTATTCCAAGCTATACATCCAACTTAAACATCTCATCACTTATTACTAATATACCAATTTTGCTTACTTGGGCCCACGAGCCCGTCGGGCCCATTTGGCCCATTTTCGCCCAGTTGTATCCCAGCCCGTCGCGCACTCACAAGACTACCGTAGCCAAACCTTCGGCTTTTCGGCATTTCAGCTTTTTGGTATTTCAAGATTTTTCGATCTATTGTGTGTGTGCAGTGTATCTACACACCTGATAAAAAAAGTGCTACGATCCCTTTTGCCACGAACCTACAATCAATATCACTCTTCGATTAATCATATGCTTAACAAATATCCTTACCAAAAACTGAAATCTTACCATTTGCCTTACCTTGAGCGACAAGTCATAATAACCCTTCCTTAATCACTAACAGCGATTATTTACTAGATCTGCAGCAACCTTAACCATTAGAGACTGAATAACAGGTGAATAGCATCCAACATGAGTCACCCTTTCATTATTTATGACCATTCGGCCAACCCTTAAACTGGAGTGAAGATTACTTACCGAAAACCCAAAATGCAAGGAATGATTCAGCAGAGCTTAGGAGAATAGAGATACGATACTAACCCTTACAAAATCGATTACGAGAGTGAGGGAGATGAGAAGTTGGTTCTAAGAAAAATCGATTGAAAGAGTAAAGTCCTTACGAACAACCAGTCGGCCAAAGTTGAAGGAAATAGTTGCGGCACAAAAGGGATTCGGCCAAAGTGTATTCGACTTTAGAGTTTGGTATGGTGAAAAGGGATATTCAGCACAAGATGAGAAAAGAAAGAAGAAGAAGAATTCAACTAGTGCCAATGAAGAACCAAAGGAAAATTCAGAACAGAGGGAGGATGAAAAGGTCGACACAAAAGAATAAAAAGAAGGTTTCAGCTTCTGAGTACTTGAGAGAACAAATATATCATAAAAGAAAAGAAATCACCTATTACCTAGTTGCTCGAAAGTAAATCGAACCAAAAGAGAAAAATGCTAAAAAAATGTCAAGAGAATTCGACATAACACTTACTAAAGCTAAAATTGCCTTCCCCCAATTACCTATTCGGCTCCAACTCCTCCCACCCTCCTATCTCCTAACTTTTCTCCAAGATAAGCTCCCTAATTCACTCCTTGATTATCTTATATGAACACTCTCATCAGAGTCCACCCCAATGCCACTATTAGCATCCAAAGTGTAAAAATAAATTCCCAAATAACACCATGCTAGCACTCAAACCTAAGATCCTCTTACCTGCTAATGACCCCAGCCCCTGCTCCCTAAGTGGCGCCACTTAGCCACTACACCACAACCTCACTTGCAATTTGGGTTCTTTTAACATTTAACTATAATTTCTCTATCCCGAAGCTCAAACTCCGAACTTAACAAATGACCCTTTAACATTATAAAGACACTTAACTAAAATATCAAACACACTATACACATCTTAACCACAAAAGAAAGTTCGGGATTTTTGAGCGTTACAAAGCACTTAGTTGGTCCACAGTCGTCTCGTGCGACCCGTGCGACCTTATCAGATTATTACTAGATCCATAGTCGTCTCGTGCTACCCGTGCGATCCTATCAAAACAAAACTTCCTCCATATCAATCCCAACCCATGCAGTATGTCATGTATGCAGTATGTCTTGCCCATAAACCATCATACAAATCATAATTAAGTCAGTCAAATCCTAATCATACAATCACAAGACAGCCATTCACCCTCGAGAGGTAAAACGATCATTTTACCCTATAGGGGTATTACGGTACTTCTATCCTATAGGGGTATTTCGGTAATCCTACCTTACAGGGGTATTTCAGTAATCTTACCCTATAGGGGTATTTTGATAATCCTACCCTACGAGGGTATTTTGATAATTTTATAAATCAAGGGTAATTTGGTAATTTTGTAATCTAGGGGTATTTTAGTAATCTTGCAAACTGAGGGTATTTTGGTAATTTCACAAATCGGGGGTATTTTGGTAATTTTCAAATCGAGGGTATTTTGGTAATTTTACAAATAGGGGGTATTTTGGTAATTTCACAAATTAGGGGTATTTTGGTAATTTTACAAATCGGGGGTATTTTGGTAATTTTACAAATCGAGGGTATTTTGGTAATTTCACAAATCGATGGTATTTTGGTAATTTCGCAAATCAGAGGTATTTTAGTAAATTCACAAATCAGAGGTATTTTGGTAACTTTACAAATCGAGGGTATTTTGGTAATTTCACAAATCAGGGTATTTCTGTAATTTTGTAAACTAAGGGTATTTTGGTAATTTTACAAATCGAGGGTATTTCTGTAATTTTATAAACCAGGGGTATTTTGGTAATTTTGTAAATCGGGGGTATTTCTATAATTTTGTCAATCCCTTAGAGGGTTTATAGTCGCCTCGAGCAACTCAAGTATTCTAAATAGAGATAAAGTTGCGAATGGGCCTAAGGCACGTTCTCGACCTAAGTGGGCCCACACGCTCGTGTGGCCTTTTTTGCCCAAATCTAGCCACAGATATGAGATTCACATAGTCTAGTTCAATATTTACTACATAATCATACAATTTGACCGATTAGGGCCACGGGCCCATTCTGGCCCATCGTGGCCCAAAACAGCCTAAACCCACGAGAATACTCATGATGGTCTTAACTATCACATCAAAGCTCCTACACATGCACTCGCACACTCGTGTGGCTACCATCTCCGTGAGACCGTCATTTTGGCATTCTGGTATTTGCCATTCTACAATTAGAGTAGTGAGAAATACACACCTGATAGGTATCTAAAGTTTATCCGCACTCTAAACGCTGTTATGCCCAGAAGCCAACAATAATCGCACCCTTGACTCCCCAGGGGGTGTGTCGATCAACTACGGCCACCACCACCGTGATCCAACGGCATACAGATCAATGAATGATCCAACGCCTAACCCAAATGAATACGCCACAACGCAAAAGGGATAAGCCAAGAAAGGTATGCTTACTCTCCTCATGGTTTGCTCTATTTAAAGCCAACTTCTCGCCTATTCTCATGTTAGCTTCCCGATGTCGGATTCTCCATCAATCCTCCAAAACCAACTCATTAGCAAAATAACCAACCTTTGCATGCAAAGAGATTCAAGCCAAAGTCCTTTCGATAGCTATGCCATGCCACCACCACTAGGACACAAACTCCTTTGTGTCATAAGTCCAACACATTTAACTTTAAAGCCCACCTACTCGCTTCCAAATTTATTTAAAAGAGAAATCAAAATAAATTGTAAGAGCCAAGACTTGAACCTTGGACCCATTGCTTCCCCTATGGCTTCACTTCCTTGCCACTAGACCACATCTCCTTTTGTGTCTTATTCTCGCCCCTTTTATTTATAAGTTATCCCACTTGAGCTCAGGTTTCCCTTAAGGCCAAAACCAAGATTTTTCCTATACCCAAGCTTGAACCTAGAACTTCATAAAAACCCTCTAACATTCCCAAATCACTAACCTAACAATTCTAACTTGCAAATTGAGATGATGTCTTACATTCAAGAATTTTAAACGCACCCAAGCCTAAGGCCCAATTCTTCTAGGCCCAAAATTCAGGGCGTTACACAGGGTTTCATTCACTTAAAACCAAAAATTTTGCTAAAGCCCAGGTTTGAACCCAGGACTTCTCCAACATTTCTCAGGGCCCTTAACTACTGAGACAAGCCTTCATTTATGTCACCTCTTGCACAGCAATTATTCACGTGCCGACTTCCAAACACTCCCAAACCCAAGGCCATTTCTTCTAGGCCCAAAATATGGGGCGTTATAGTTCTTTTGAAGTGATTCCATCTTTTCTTCCATAGCCATAAGCCATTTTCTAGAACTGGGGGCATGAACTGCCTCAGAATGGCATAAAGGGTCAGTTGAATGAATACTTTCTGCAACACTTAGAGCATATGCCACTAGGTTTCCTTTATAGTATTTTTGTGGTGGTTAGATTTCTTGCCTTTTTCTATCACAAGCCAACTTATAATTAGTTAATTGAGATGGTGAGGGAACCTAAGATTCAGATAAAGTCCCAAACTAATCTGAAATAGCTTCAGCCTCGAGAGAATTAGAATTTCTTCGCGTTGTCTTGACGTCTTGCGTTTAGTTGTCGATACGATGACCCTGTTCATCATGACATTGCAACATTGTGTTTACTGTTATCACTAAATCACTTATTGTTTCTTCCTTTGTCTCCATATTGCTTGAGACACTCTGATTTGTTGTGTTTTTAAATGTAAATGACCCCTTTTTTTTACCAAAACATGGCAGATTCATCAAATGTAACATCTCTGCTAACAATAGTTTTATTGGTTTTCAGACACCACAATTTGAAACTTTTCATATCGGCAAAGTATCCTAGAAGGATACACTTATGGCCCTTGGTTCGAGCTTTTCTTGGCTAACAAAGAAACACAAGGAAACCTAAAATTCTAAGGTTAGAAAAATTGGGAGGATTATCTGACCATATCTCCTCTGGAACTTTACCATTCAATGCTCGATGAAGAGACCGGTTCACCAAATGGCTTGCCAAGTTGACAGTTTCGACCCAAAACTCCTTCCCTAAACTTGCATTAGAAAGCATACATCAGACCTTTTCAAGCAAGGTTTTGTTCATCCTTTCAGCAAATCCTTTCTGTTGTGGAGTACCAAAAACTATACGATGTCTCTCTATCCCTTCTCATTTGCAGTCATTATTAAACTCTAACGAAAAGAACTCAAGACCACTATCCATTCTCAACTGCTTCACGAACTTTCTGTTCTATTTTTCTAACAATATTTTCAACTCTTTGAAGATTCTGAAGACTTTTTTCTTCTATTTCAAAAAAAAAAAAAAAACTAAACCTTTCTGGAGTGGTCATCAATAAAAGTTAGAAAACATTTATTAGCTCTTTTTGAGATGTCATGTAACGCCCTAAGTTTTAAAATTTGTTATTGTGCATGTGTGACACAAATATTTGTTTGCTTTTGTGGTTAAGTGTTCTGGGTGTGTTGAGGAGGTCCTAAGTTCAAGCCACAACTTGGGTAAATGTTGGCATTTTTATAAATAATGCCTTGACTAGGTTCAGTAGGCTTAAGTTTAATTGATTGTAAGAATATATCAGAATGGGCCTGCTGGTCTAGTGGTTAAGTGGAGTGTCAAAATAAAGGAGGTCTAGAGTTTGAATCATTGTGAACGAGTGAGTATTTATTTTTGCAAGTGGCGTGTAGGGTGGATGAGTTTGATTAGGGGTGGAATTTTGAGAGAGGGGAGTTAGAGGGAGTAAAACATGGGATTAGTGAGAGATTGTAGGAGTGACATTAGGGATTGAGGGGGGAAAAAATCAAATCGATTTCTATTCTATCAGTTTTATGAAAAATTCAGTTTACACCTTGTTTCCCCAAAAGCTTGTTGCCATTTTGCTCTCCCAAAACACCTTTGCTACCGAAATCCCTTATTTTCCCTCCTATTTCAACTAATATTCTTCTATCTTTTTCAATCGTTCTGCTATTCACCTGTTGGAGGTGCGTGCTAAGTTCCCGTTTCGATTTACTTGATTATTACTCTGATTGAGTGATTGAGTGAAGTTTTCAGTTGTTAGGAGTTGATCCAGGGGCTAAAGAACAGCCATTAATGCTTTAAGGGTTCGAGGTTGCTACCTTTCAATCGAGGGTAAGTTTCAATCGTTTGTTGGGTAAATTTTTCGTTTTAGGTTCGATTTTGGATTGTCGGTTAGGTGAATAATTGATTATTTTTTGGTCAATAATAGGTTCTAGAATGCTCAGGGTTGCGTTAACTTCGAATCGATACCAGGTGTGTACCCGAAATCACAGAAAACGGGAATCGGTGAAAGCCGAAAAATGAAACTATCTATGCCACACTGGAATGTGGTCCCCCGTGTGGTAGGCTGTGTGGCAGCACACGGTCGTGTGAATGACAAACCAAGCCATGCGCGCATGACACGGGCCCATGACGTGGTCGTGTAATGGCTGGAGAGGCCGTGTGCGAGACACGGGCTAGACCAATTGGGTCGTGTGGGCCCACACGGGTGAACCACACGGGCGTGTGGAATTTTGGGCCAGGCCGTGTGATCCATATAGCCAAGGCCAATTTTTACCGTGTGGGCCACACGAGCATGTGGGCCCACACAGGCAGGCCATATGGGTGTGTGATCCCATTTTTCTGAAATGATCTGTAAGGTTGCACGGGTCGCCCAAGTCGATTGTGACCTGACGAAGGGTCGGTAAGGATTACTTAGACCCTTGATTCTGTGATCTGAGTATGTGATGTATGTATTAAGCATGTTACTCTTAGCGTGTGTATCTGACTATTTGATAATCTGATTGACTGCTTATAAGCATGACATTTATATATGTTGCATTGCATCGGGGTTGGGTTGTTAAAGATGAAGGAAGTATCTAAAAGGCATTTTAAGTATGTTATCTGGCAGCTAAGATGCATAACTTGATATGTGCCGTGATTCTGTACTATATGGTGTGTAGGGATGGATGGGTATTATATACCCTATTTGGTGTGTAGGGATGGGTGGGTCGATTATATCCCCACATAGTGTGTTGGGTTGGACGGAGTTGGTATGCAGAGTTGGTGGGTTGGGTTTCTGTTGTTCTGTTTTATTATGCATGCTATATCTGAGATGGGCAAAGGCCCTACATCACATCTAATTCTGTATCTAAGTGAGCTAAGGTCCACACTGATTCTGTAAAGTGATCAGGCCCGATCTGTACATAAATTTTTTACTGCATCCTGATAAATGTTTGTATGCATGCTGTCTGTGGGGGATTACACACTGAGTTTGCAAAAACTCACCCCCTTTCTATTTTATTTGTTCACGTAATCCCCAGCAGTAAACGGATCGGTGTAGCAGAGGACTCGATAATGACCACTGCCACTTGCACATTAGCTTTACGGTTTAAATGCTTTTAATGCCTTTATTATTGTTTTTGGAAAACTTGATGTAATTTTTGGACTTTGGATTTTTTCTAGTTTTACTTCGGTTTGTGTTTCTGTTGATGATTTATTATTGATAAGTAAGATCTAAAAACTAGTTTTCCGAAAATAACCTGATATTTAAGTAGATAAAAATGGTTTTCAAATTTATTGGGTTTCTAAAGCTTCCGCGTAAAAGAAAAGTTTTAAAGCAAACCAATTAGTTCATGTTTTCCTGACTTAAGTAAAAGAAAATAACTAGAATGTTTTTAATCCATGCATTTTCAAAAACATTCTCATGTGACACCACTAGATTTGGCCATAACGTCTAGGCCAGGTTTGGGGTGTTATATGTCAAGAGTTGGACCCTATAAATCAAAATGGATATAGTCGGGAGTCCCTTTTGTTCTATACATGTAATAACCCGATTTTAGTTAAATTAGAACAGTGGTTTCAAAACCATAAATCAGAGGTTGTAAAATTATTTTCATATTATTTTTTGTGTTAACAACATGAGATTATACATGTGTGAAAGTTTCGTAAAATAATTTTAGCCTTTGGCTGCTTAATTTGAAAAAAAAGACTAAATCGCATAAGATGCAAAAGTCACATTCTATTTGTTTAAGTGTTTAATTGCTACGAATTATTAATGTAAAGTCCTTATGATGTTATTATGCCATTTTAAAGGTTAAATAGGTAATTGTGCAAATAAATTATAATTAAAATAAAACAAAGTGTAAATGATGTTCATCTTTCATATTTGAACCAAAAATAAGAAGGAAATAAGGGTTTAGGAAGCTTTAACATTTTAGCAACTTTAATCCTTGATTAATGTCGAAACCATTTTTTTGAAAAAAAACGGATAGGTCGACTAAAAAAAATGAAAAATGGGAGTCGCCACCAATCTTTTTAGGTGTGATTGGATCACCTTATAAAATGTTTTAGTCTACGAAAAATTAGAGAAAACGGGCTCGGGAGTCGGTTACGCACGGGGAAGGATTAGCACCCCCGCGACACCCAAAATTGGTACCAAATTGAGTAATTTTCTGTCTTAAGTCGAAATTTTGGAAGATTTAAAAAAATGGGATCCTTTTTTGAAACGGAGATAATTTGAGTAGAAAAAATCGAGATTTAAACCCAAAAACCCCTTAGGCTAAACCTATCTAACCTTGGCCCAAAACTAACCCAAGACCCAAACCCAACAGGACCCAATACATTAAACTCGGGACCCCTCCTGTTACAGACCACCACCTGACTGCCCACTAAGCCTAACCCGCTTACCAAACGGCCCACCTAAGTAACCAACCCTAGCCTGAAACCCTGGCCACTCGCATCACCTACTCCCTCACTTGCTACTGCCGAATTTGACAGCCATCACGTCCACCGCCCACTGCTACTGTAGCCACCGCCCTTCACTCCTGCAAGCATTAAACGGGAAACGACAGAAAGTGGCAAAAAAAGGCAATGTAAAATGGCTATAAAAGCCGATTGTAAACGATTGTAAAGAGGTTCGGATTTTCGTATATACAAAAACACAAAAATCTTAAATCACAGGCCAACAGATCGATTTCATAAACACTAAACCACGGGAGATACTCCAACTCGGATAATCAAAGTACCGAAATCAGAAAATCGGAAAACCCAAGGTGATTTTAGGGTTTTTCAGAATCTGTTTCTTTCTATTTTCCTTTTATTTCCAGCATACACATATACATGAATATATAAAATAAATAACATAAAAAAATAATAAAAAAATAAAAAAACTAAAAATCTTACCTTTTCCGGCCACCGTGTACGGTGGCCGGTACCGGCGCCGGTGATCGGTCGGTGACCGGACGGTGGTCGGACCGACCACCGAAAATCGCCTCCGGGCTCCCCTTCTCTCCCCCTCTCTCCTTTTTTTCTGCTTCCCGTGGCAAATGATTTTTTTTTGGAATTTTAGGCTATTTATAGCCTCCTGAAACGGTGTCGTTTTGGGGGCTGCATTTTAACCCCAAAACGACGTCGTTCTGATCTAACCCGTGCACGGACCCGACCCGCTCCAGAGGATCCGCGTGTTTTTGGCTTGAGAATCTATTTGCGCGATCAGCCCTTCCGCTTTTTTAGATCTGTGCAATTAAGTTTTACTTATCTTTAAATTGGCCCGTTAATTTGTTTATGCTTACAATTTGATCCCTCGTGCTAAATGGGTTTAATTGTAAAGGGCCAAAATTGGCCTATAACAATTAATATGTGATTTTTTATTCGTTTTTGATGATTTTTACATTTTTGAGATCATTCCATCGAGTACTAGCTAGCCCGTACTTTAGATTTCGAAAATGTTAAAGATTTTGAAAATTGCTATTGTTGAATCTATGTGCTTTGTGATGGTTGATGATGAAAAAAATGGAAGTTAAATGTTAGATTAATATGTTTTGATAAGTGATTTTTGGTGAAAATGCTATTTAGGGACTAAATTATGAATATTGTAAATTAAAAGGTTGAAATGTGAAATAAATGAAAGTTCTGGGCTGCTAAGGACTTAGATAGAATTCGGCCAAGCATGGGTTTTGTTGAATTTTGTGTAATTTGTGATTTTATGAAATAAGGACTAAATTGTGAAATATGTGAAATATGTGGGGTAAAAGTGTAAATGTGTTTTAAAGTGTAATTTGGATTAAATTGAATGAATGTGTGAATAAATTGGTTAAATTTCAATTTATATAAAATAAGAAAGAAAAAAAATTAGATTTAGATCGGGGAAAATCGAAGGTTGTCGATTAGTAGATCTGATACGTTCCTCCTATTCCCAAGGTAAGTTCATATGCAAATAAATGTCTTTAAATTGATTTATACATGTTTATATGTTATTGAACTGCCTTGAATGCTAAATGATCAAGTACGAGGAAGAATCGACAGATTTACAATGTCTGAAAGCCCTGTACAAACCTTAGGAAGAGTATAGGATACAAATGCCATGACATTAGGATTTCAGAGATGTGATTACGTGTAAGACCATGTCTGGGACATTGGCATCGTATTGTGATTTCGTGTAAGACCATGTTTGGGACATTAGCATTGATATATGATTTCGTGTAAGACCATAGCTGGGCTATTGGCATCGATATGTGAAAACAGGTAAGACCATGTTTGGGACATTGGCGTTGTACATGATATATGCGATTCTAAGTATCCTTATTAATTTCGAACAGTTCAACGGGCAAAGTTAATACGAGAAAGAATGTGTAAACAAGTTAAACGACTCAAGTACGTAAGAAGTTTATATGAATATGGAAAGAAAAGGTAAGTGATGATATTAGATGTGGTTGTGTGAATTTTATGAAAAAGGATGGTAATTATGTATGTGATTAGTTATACTTAGCTTATATGGATTGATATTGTTAATGTTCATATGATGACTTTATTTGTATATGGCTTACTAAGCTTTTAAAGCTTACCTTGTGTGTTCTTTCCTTGTTTTATAGACTATCGAAGCTAGCTCAGACTCGGGGATTGTCAAGAATTGTCATCACACTATCGATCGTTTATTCGATACTTTTGAATATAGTAATTATGGTATATGGCATGCATAGGCTAGTATTAATATGGTATATTTTGTGTTGTGAATTATAGCCATGTGATTTGGCTTATAGATGATGTTAATGTTGGTGTATATTTGGCCATGTCAATTGGCTCATTTTGAGAAGTATGGTATATGGTATGTGATGTGTTTATAATGTATCATGTTTGGAAGTGCTTGAATTGGTCTTTTTGATGGTTGAATAAATAAGTATTTGGTAAGTTGATAATGAGGTATAATGGTTGTGAAATGGCCTAGTTTTAGTATGAGATTAATAGGTTGAATAGGTTTATTGAATGATGAATATATGTTATGTTGAGATTAGATGGAATGAATGATTTGGCATGTGTATTTGGTGTGATTTGGTATAACAAATATGTAATGAATTGGTTGTGATTTTAAGATAAGAAATGTGCATATTTGTGGATATGTTTTGGCTGCCATTTGTGTGAGAAATTGGTGCCTTGTTTTGAATAGCTTGAACATATCCACAAATGGCTTAGTAAGTCATAAGCAAATAAATCATCTCAACGACATTCATAATTCAATTTAATTAAACCGAATCATGCTAACCGTAACCACATATACATTTATCAAGCTTGCAACTTCATATATCAATACATAAAATTTAGCATTATTTATCCACTTGACCAAATACACATATATTCATAATCATATTTAATTCTCACTTTCATAATGCACATTTCATATATTCATATAAAGTATATACTTACCTTACTACTCAATCATTTAACTTAGCACATACCTAACCTTTTAGCTCAATTTCACATTCGATCTTCACTCGATATTGCCCGTTGAACCATTCAGAATCGATAAGGATAGTCGGATAGTCAAAAAGCTCGTATAATGCCAATGTCCCAGACATGGTCTTACATGTAATCACATATCGATGCCACTCTCCCAAACAGGATCTTACACGAAATCATATAGGATGCCAATGTCTCAGACATGGTCTTACACATAAATCACAAATCGATGCCAATGCCCTAGACGTGGTCTTACACGAAATCACATATCAGAATCCTATGTCATGACAAATGTATCCTAACTATTCGTAAGGTTTGTACAGGGCTTTCAAACGTCGTAACTCGATCAATTCAGGCTCGTAAATACTACCACCATACTTATACAAATTCGGCTAGAACATATATACAAGTAATAATTCAATCTGGCATAAATAAAATATATACAATCGAATTTAATGGCATTTATTTACTTATGAACTTACCTCAGACAACGACGAACGAACCGGGACAATTATTCAACAACTTTAAATTTCCCCCGATCCAATTTTGATTTCCTCTTTTCTTATCTAAATCAATACAATTTTAACTTGTTTACTAACATATTCATTCAATTTAGTCCAAAAACACATAAATGGGCAAATTACACTTTTGCCCCTAACATTTCACATTTTTTACAATTTAGTCCCTATTTCACAAAACACAAAATATTCAAAATTTGACCACACCCATGCTTGGCCGAATTTCACTAAGGTCCCTAGCAGCCCATTTGTTTCATTTATTTCACATTTTGATCCCTCAATTTACAAAATTCACAATTTAATCCTAAATAGGCATTTTTACTAAAAATCATTTAATTAAACTTTAACAATCTAACAATATATATTTATTTTTCATCATCAAACACAAAAATCAACAAGCTATCGACAATGGCAATTCATGAATACATCATCAAATTCAAAAATTCAAGCATGGGCTAGCTAGTAGTCAAAGCAATGATCTCAAAAATGAAAAAATTATCAAAAATCAAGCTAAAAACATACCTAATTTTGAAGAACACAAGGGCTGAACCTTTAAAACTCTTTTCTTTCTCTTTTCTTTTCTATTTTTGGTCATGAAAAAGATGAAGAAGGCCATTTTTTTATGTTATGTTTTATTATATTAACATGTTTAATTAATTTACAAAACTAACCTTAATGAAATAACATACTAACTTAATAATGGTTGTCTATTTTTCTCCATCCATGTTTCCGAGGGTCAAATTACATCTTCAATACTCCACATTATAAAACAATAGCAATGTAACGCCCTGATTTTTTGGATTTTTCGGGATTTTTGTGATTTTGGTGAAATCTTGGAATTTTGGTGTTTTGGTTATTGAAATTATGTTTAAGTGTGTTAGTAGGACTTTAGGAGGCCCAAGCCTAAGTTAAAACCCGGCAGAAATATCAACTTTGGATTTAAAGTGAAAGGGACTTGGATAAGTAGGCCTTTAAGGAAAAGTTAGTAAATTAAGACACAAAGAGGCCTTTGCTAAAGTGGCAATATGGCCCCACTAAGCTCCTAAAAAAGTGGCGTGTGGACTGAGTGCTAGGGCCAGGGTTCTAGTTGCAAGGTAAGCAGATAATACTTTTAATTTTTGGTCCTGTGGATAGGGGCATTCGGCTAGGGCTTTAGGGGGTTCCAATTTTGGCAAATAAAGGGAGGTTGTGCCGTTTGTTTAAATAGCCTTTAAGGTAAGTTCTAATTTCTTTTTCTGTCTTGCCGAATTAGGGTTTTGCCACTTAGGGTTTTCTACTTTTGTTCTATTCTCCCCTTAGTGTACCAAAAAGCCGAAAACTCAAGCAAATTCTCCATTTGTGCCAATTTACCTTAGCCAATCTTCTTTTCTCCCTTTTTCCATTCTTTTTCTTCTTCTTTTCTTCTCAAGCCGAAACATCCTCTTCACTCTACCCATCTCTTCTAATCCTCCATAGCCGAATATTCATACAAGCTGAAATCCTGAAAGGTTGCTTTTGTGCCGATTTGTCTACAGCCGAATCCTCCTATCTTCTCCTTCTCTTTTGGCCGACTTTCACATCCTCAAAACCTCTAACCTCTATCGACACCACCACTTCAAATCCATAACCTCAAATCATCTTCTTCTTCATCTCATCAAAAGTCGAAATCACCATATTCATAGGGACTTAGTAGCCGAATCCTTATATCTCTAAGACTCATTCTCTGGTCGTGTTTAGGGGCTAGATCTGCATCAGATCTGAGTAGAAACGGAAGTGGAATCGTTTTGGTTGAGAGAACATGTGGTAAGTACTCGACATCTCTGATTCTATTCTTTATTTTGGGATTTAGAAAAGCCGAAATCCCTAGGGGCATAGGGAGGCTATCGATTTGGGGCTTAGGGCTCTAAGGGTATTAACAATTAATTTATTTTAGTGTTAGTGTGATCTAGAGGCTACTGATTGAGGGCTTGGACAAGTGGAACGGTAGATTTAGATCTAGTCACTAATTTCGGCAAAGGTAAGATCTCAAGGGCCTTAGGTGATGATGGCTGATTATGGTAGGTAAGATTATATTGGTTATCATTGGATTTTGAATCTGATATGTTAAGTGACCGATTGTAGGACACTCTATGGGAGATCGTGGTAGCATTCGTTGTAAATCAGGTGTGTATCGAACACCCTTCTATAGTCTAAATTGACAATAGCTGAAAAGCCAAAATGTCGAAATTTCGGCATTTCGTGGGCTTGTGAGCGTGCGAACACTCATAAGTCAGTTGGAAATTATTGGATCTGTAATCGCAGGTGGTAAGATGGTTGAGTGCGCAATTTCATGCACTTCGGTAAATTTGGGCCTCAATGGGCTGAAATTGGGCCCAATGGGCTTACAGGCCCATATGGGGAAAAAGTAAGCGGTAAGTGTGTTCTGATATTCTGGAGGTTAAGACTGTTAAGCTAGACTTAGAATTTGGGCTAAACGGGCTAAATTAGCTAAATGACATTGTAGGGCCCATTAAGGGTTTTAAGGCCCAATGACTGTAAACTGCTAAAATAGGCTAAGTAAGCTACTGAGATAAAAGTTGGACGATTAATGACTATAAAGTGCAAAAAACCCTAAAAACTAGAATAATTACTGAAATACCCCTTATAGGTGTAAAATTACTATTTTACCCCTAGGTGTAAAATGACCGTTATACCCCTAGGGCTAAATCTGACTGAGATGCATGTTTTACTGTTTCTGTTCACTACATAATTATCTATTGCATGGGACTGGGTTATTGATGGGGGAAGTACTGAAAGTGGCTTGACCATGTACTGGAGGCTTTGCCTCATTTTACTGTTATCTGAGCAGCTATGCTGCAACTATGGAGTGTAGGGCTGGGTGGGTTGAGTTATTCCCCAAATGGAGTGTAGGGTTGGTACGGGTGGAGTGTAGCGGTTGGATATAGGTTGGGTTTGGGCTTGCATTCATAATTAATATCTGATCTGTTACTGAAATGGGCCTACGGGCCGTACTGTTATCTGAAAAGGGCTAAGGCCCAGTTTACTGTATCTGGATGGGGCTTCGGCCCAGTTATTACTGAGGCTGGTTTGGGCTTAGGCTCAGTGGGCCTGAGCTGATATGGGCTTCAGATGGGCTTTCGTTACACACTGAGTTTCCAAACTCACCCCTTTTTTCCTTCCATCCATGCAGGTAAGCCCTAGACTGGTGGACTTGGAGCTGAGAGGGATTCAGAGTGGCCATATGGACCGCAATTAATTAATTAAGTTTTATTTTATTTTATTTTATTTTATTTTCGTATTTATTTTAAATGATTTCCATTATGGTTTTAGGTTGTAATAAGGCCGCTTTAATTATTTTGGTTTTTCAACTTTTTATTTATACTATACGTCTAATGCTATGAACAAAGCTGCGCAAGCTTTCTTAAAATTCATTCAAACATTTTTCAAAAACAATCACGCGTTTCAAACGAGTAACAAAGTTAAATTTTATAAATATTTTAAACTAGTAGTGAATAAGACGTTCACCAATAAACTAGGATTTCCTCTTAAAACTTTAATATCAGTTTTGCAAAGTTCGCCCTAATCTTAGTAGCTAGGTAACATGGTTAGTTGTAGGTTATGTGACACACTAGACTTGGTCGTAACGTTTGGGCCGGGTTTGGGGTGTTACAAGCAATGTAGCACATTAACAAATAGCTAGCCACATTATACGCTATTAAGTCCTTTTATTTAATTGGACAGTCAAACGATAAAATCAAATCACAAAAATTTTACACATATAAATTAACGGGCGTGTGACTGGCCGTGTGGTACAAGTCAATATACCCTACAGATTTGGCACGGCCAAGCACACGGCCTAGACATGGGCGTGTGAGGCCATTTTGAATTAGCACATGGGCTTGACACTCGGACGTGTGACTGGCCGTGTGACCTAAGTTAGTATACCATCTAGTTTTCACATGGCCAGGCACACGGGCGTGCAGTCGACCGTATGACCCAAGTTAGTATGTATGCCCTGTTTCCACACGGTTTGTGACATTGGCGTGTCTGGTGGCCGTGTGAGGCACATGGCCTGGTCACACGGGTGTGTGACATTTAAAAGTTAGAAAATTTTGGAGGTTATGGAAATTTTTATTTGTGATCGGTTTAGTCCCGAACCTTCATTAAAGCATGTTTAAGGTCTCGTAGACCTTCTAAAGGGACAATGTGTTTATGAATGAATGTGATATGAGGATATGTGATCAATGTATATGAAATGTTTGTATATTGATATGAATTGTTCGGTAATGCCTCTTAACCCTAGTCCAGTGACGGATACGGGTTAGGGGTGTTACAATGCATTGCTAAATTGAAATTTATCCGTGCCTGCTTCCCGTAAGTGCAGTGCTCACAAAAACTTAGCTTTCCAACTCTAGTGTCTTTAAGAAGACCTCTTTTACACAATGTTGTCATACCTTTCTCATTCATCTTACCAAGTTGAATGTGCCAAATTTTGGTTGAATCAAAATCTAAGGAGAAAAAATCACATCTCGTCGTCATGACGTCATAGTGGTCCTCATCGCAATATGACAAAGATTTTAGCCCTTGTTCGGTAATTATAGCCACACCAATTATTGTTGACCCTTGCAGAATGTTCAAACTGCCATTTTTCTATCTTCTCATCACAATGAAAGCTCCACAAGAAACCTTTCAATCGTTTGACTCGATAATAATCCTACTACCATTCGAGTTCAAAATCCTCAATGATATGAGATTTTTCTTTAAGTTAGGTACATACTTGACATCAAACAGTGTCCAAATAATTATGTCATGCATCCTAATTTGCACTGTTCCTATTCTAGTTATCTTACATGGAGAATTATTCCCAATCAGCACAACTCCACCTTTAACTGAGTTGTACATAGAGAACCAATTTCTGTTGGGACACATGTGATAGGAGCACTCTGAATCTAGGATACATTTGGAATTAAGCTTGGAGTTTTCACTCATCGACACTAATAAGAAATCATCACTTCTATCCTTAGCTACACTAGCATCAATAACTTCGACTTTCTACTTACATTTCTTGTTGTTTTTGGCATCCCTTTTATTCTTATTCTAAAGTTTGTAACATTCTGCCATAATGTAGCCCATCTTCTTGCAATGGCCATATTCTTTGTCTCGGGTTTTAGATTTTGATCTTGCTCTAAACGTGTTTTTATCTGACTTTTTAAATTGCTATCTGCCCCTTGCAATAAGGATCGAAGCTTGCCCATCTAACTCCTTATTTGGGTCTAACTCGTTATTGAGTTTATCTTTTCTTAGTATATTTCCTTTCACATCCTCAAACAAGAGATTATCTCTCCCATAAATCAAAGTTTCCCTAAAAGTCTTGTAAGAAGAGGGAAAAGAACATAACAACAATATCCTCATCGTTGATATCTGCTTCGAGATTCTTTAGCTCATTTAGAAGGGTAAAAAATTCACTAATGTAAGTTGTAATGGACTCACCTTCGGCCATTTTGAACGTGTAGAGACGTTGTTATAGAACTAACCTGTTGGCCAGAGATTTTTTCATATATAAGGCTTTCAGTATACTCCACGGGCTTCTTCCCTGTAATGACCTTTTTTAGACTGTTCTGAACCAGTATTGTCATTATTCAAACTTGCCATAAACTTAAATTTGCAATTCTGTCAAACTTCCCAATAATGAACATTTTCGTTTCCATCTCTGAACCGGTTGAATGAAAAAATTAAACTAAGCTCTAATATTAATTTGCAAGAGTCATGGCACAGTAAAAAAAATTTCGACAATCATCAACCATGGATCCAAGTACCAGGAACAAATCGAGTTGAAACAGGGTTGAAGATATACCTTTTTCTATCTGATTCCCTAAGCCATAACAAAATCATCATGGCCTTTACGTATTCCACCAATCAAAGAATGAACAACAAACTCTCCTTGAACCTCTCAAAGAGAATTGACAAAATTGGCTGCTAGACCGTTTTCAATTTTTTTTTTTCCTTGGAGACACATCACAAAATTAGAGATTCAATTCCTTTTATTTAATATCACATAAAAAATGGAATTATCCCTTTAGAGAAACATAAGGAAAGTATTAAAACATCATATCCTTTCCAGAAGAATATTAACTTTCATGTTTTAATCTTTGACTAAAATGATTATTATAATTATTTATTTTAATAATTTCGAGTAACTATATTTAGTTAATATATTTTTATGAATCAAATTCAAATATTTATTTTAACTATGTTCTTTATTTGTGTACAACAAGTTTGTACATACTATGGTCTCTATTTGTGTTCAATAAGTTTGTACATATAATGCGTTCAATATTTAACTACCAAATTAAATTAGTTTAATAATTAATTTATTTCATGTAACAGCTAAATACAATACCAACTGTGTTTGGATTCTGTTTGCTTGAACCATATGGTGTGAACTTGTAGGCTCTTGTAATGTTAGTAGTAATACTAGAACATTTCTAATACTACAAGCAATAAGTGGAATCTAGCAATGCATCATTGCTACCCAACTTACAAGAAGTCGTGATTTGACATAACCTTTTTGTGATAAATTTTTCATGTAGTATATTCTTTTATTCTTTATATTTAAAATGAACACAAGTCATGGAATAGTCACACTTGTATAGCCAAATCTCATATTTCTTGATATTCTGAGTAGATTACAATAAACAAATATGTGTGATATCTCATATCAAATTATTTGAGCATAGTCATGCTGTACCACCCCTTACCATATCCAAAACCAGAATAGGGTACGAGGCATTATCTTACTAAATCACATGCAATAATTTAACTTAAACCCAATAAAATGCGTTCCAATTTAAAACTTTCCCCAACAATGACCAGCAGACCTTCACATGGGCCTACGAGGCCTAAAACGTGGTTTAGAAATGATTCGGGACCATTTTAGGTACCCAAGAAAATTTCTTCAAAAACTACTATAAACAAGGCACATGCCCGTGTGAAAGGGCAACACGCCTGTGTGGCCTCTAGACATGGCCGTGCCGATGGCTCGTGTGGTTCACACGGCCTAAGAATCCTAGGGACACGCCCGTGCCCCTCGTCCGTGTGGAATTAATTTCTAAAATCAAAACTACAAGGGTTTTCACACTGCCTGGCACACGCTCGTGTGCTCAGCCCATGTCCCTCACATGGCCATGACACACTCGTGTCGCAGTCCGTCTGCAAAACCTTGACATTCTGTTTCAGACGTCAGGAGACACACGGTTGTAGCACACGCCCGTGTGCTTACCTCGTGTCTCTCACACAGTCATGACACGCCTGTGTCGCAGCCCGTGTGCAAAAACCTGGGTATTCTTTTTCTGACGTCAGTAATCACACGGCCGTGGCACACGCCCATGTGCTTGGCTGTAACACCCCTAACCCGTATCCGTCACCGCAAGGGTTACGGAGTATTACTAAAATAATTCATGTGCAAACAGTCGAATAAAACATAATACAGAATAATCATCTTATCGATCTTTGCAACTAAACAAAACCAAATTCACAAGGTATTAATTTATTATGTATAAACAATATCACAACATGTACGTACATATGATTTACAACATGCCTTGCACTCATATATGCATCATAAAAAGAGGATCACTATTCATTTGGTAGTTTGCCATTATAGCCGAATGCATAACCAATTTTAAATACACATAATACTTAGCTCATTCATATAAATAATAAATACATCCCATAGGCCTAACTTCTAAATAAATTTTAAGTGACCTATTTAATTTAATAAATAGCCACCCATTTAGTATCGTTTCACTTAATCAAAAGAGTTGTATTACAAAAGCAAAAATAACCACTTTTGAAATATTAAAGTTTAGGCCATATTCGCATGGCCATGATTACAAAAAAAAAATATTACGACATTGAAATCCCAAATTTAAAGTCTATACATGCCATAATGTTAAACTGAAGACTAACAAAAAGGGGTACCAAAACGTTGCAGGCAGGTGCGATGACTTTGATGATGGTCTCGAGCACACAACGGATCAAAAGAAAATCTAAATAAGAGGCAAGTAAACACACCAGATGAGTTTTCAACTCAGTAAGTCGTAAGCAATATAATGCAAACAATTAACTTGATATATCGAAATAGAAACTAGAAAAGTCCACATTACAATTAACGCTCCAAAGTAACATTTAACTCCTTTTTATCTCACTCTGATAGACATTTACTTATTATAATAATATTCTTTTGCAAAATTAACTATCACAACCGTACCAATCTATGCCATATATCACTTAGATTATTAATCTAACTACAAGTCAAGTCATGCTATTCAATCAAAGTAACATACAACCAAATGCCTTAAATCTTTTCCTCAAAGTATTAAACAATGAGGAAATAGATGGATCCATGCATATGCGTTTCACATGTCCAATTTCTTATTTCGCTCAATAGCTCTATTTCTTCATTCAGTTCCTGCACTTATTGTATCAACAACTGATTTCGCACACATAGTGCTCGGTCAAGGAAATTCGCACACATAGTGCCATGCTAACCCGCACACATAGTGCCTTGCTAATCCGCACATATAGTGCCATTCAAATCCGCACATATAGTGCCATTCAAATCCGCACACATAGTGCCATTCAAATCCGCACACATAGTGCCATTCAAATCCACACACATAGTGCCATTTAAGTCCGCACATATAGTGCCATTCAAATCCGCACACATAGTGCCATTCAAATCCACACACATAGTGCCAATGTCATTTCATTATACATAAATCAATTGACTTAATCCAATAGGTATATACGACCACATATCTATCAATCAAGACAATATATATACATACAAGAGTAGTTCTTTCATGATATGTGCGCACCATTTATGTATAAAATAACTAATCTTATAATTCCTTATGGACTTACCTTGTGTTGGACGAAACGGCTCCAATTGGCTACTCAATACCCTTCGTTTTTCCCTTGCTTGATTCCCCTCCTTTGGGTTCTTGAGTTAGAATTAAAAAATTAGCTAGTTTAATTACCACTAGTTCGTTTATACTCCAAATTGTTAGTAGTTTCATATAACAAGCATCACACGGAAAATTTCATTTTCATCCACATTATGCTTGCATTAAATTAAACCATTCGGCTCTCAACCACCCTAGTCCCAAGTACTATAAGCAATCCAATCAATTCTTCAATCAAATACATATATATATATATATATATATATATACAGCAACCACCCCTTGTTAAATACTCACATATTTATAAATTTAACAATTTCAACTTCATCTTACAACCATCATTGTTTAATGCATCAAAACCTCAACCAATGTTTATCTAATGTCTCAAGGCCGAAGGCATATAACTTTTAGTATACATATGAAATTTATACTTTAAATAAATTATACACATACTAAATAGCCGAATATCATCTTTATTAAACATTTAACCAAAATTCCTTAAAGTTACCAAAGTACACACAAAACACACATATATGTATATTTTCACTTTCTTATACTTTAATACTCAAACATTTATTCAACTCCTTAATTAGGTTCAAATCCGGCTAACATACATGTAAATGCTAACAATTTAACAAGTGTTTCTATTATCAAGCACTAATCCCATACTTCACCATGATAACCGATTATCAATAAACATCTAAGCTACAATTATCCATATTTTATCAAGCTCAAACTCATCTTTCTAACATTTTCAAACTAAAAATATCAACAATCCATCATGAAGTACAAAACACCCTTGGCCGAATGCCTTTTTGACATTTAAGCCACACAAAACTCAAATTTTTAAAATTTAAGCTTACAAATTTCTATTCATATGAATTTTAACATTATGGAGTCCATTAAACACTCCTAAATCCATTTCTAACTTCAAATTTCAAACATAGAATTTTCCATCCATAACCATACGTGCTTCTATCAAGAAGTCAAGAGGACAACTCATGGGTTTAAGATAAAATCAAGCTAGGAACTCAAAAACATCAATTTAACATCAAAATAACATGATTTTTACCTTGAATTTTCTCCCCAATTGATCGAACATCCAGGAGCTTCTCTTCCCCTTTTATTTTCTTTAGTTTCGATAATGAGAAAGAATTTACAAGCTTTGTTTTTATCACCATATTATGTTATATTCTAACATATATTATAATATATCATAAATTTAAGTTTATAAATTATTATTACACAAAACACATGATGTATTACCAACCCCACTACCGTCCACTTAATTAAAAAGGTAAAATAGACATGCAAATCCACCACTTTAGTAATTCAACATATTAATCACTTGGACATTTACCTACCACATTTTCAAAGTTTCTCAAACAAGTCCTTTTTAGCTAATTTCACATCCAAATGACAAAATTAAAACACCAAATTTTCACACATATCAATTCACAAAATAAAAGCATAGAAAATAATATTTTAAAAATTTTTTGACTCGGTTTTGTGGTTCTGAAACCACTTTTTTGATTAGGGTCAAATTAGGGCTGTCACATTGGCCATGCTCTCCACACGGTTGAGACACACGGTCGTGTCTCAGCCGTGTGTTTACTACTGGGCATTTAATTCTTCTCATGCAAGGTGCAGGAGACACACGACCTAACCACACACCCATGGGGTTGACCGTGTGTCACACACGGCCTAGATACACACCCGTGTGTCTACCCGTGTGGACAAAAATAGGCTATCTACTAAGCCTCTTTGCCACGCTGAAACAAGATCAAATACAACCCAACACTTCATATCATGACTCAACATCTATTGTGCATCTAAATGTCCATAACTATGCATTTTTACAACAACCACAATTTGCATAATATGCATGCACGATCAATCTAAGAAACCATCCATAATTTCTATGAACTCATCCTCCTTTCATTGATAATAACTTGAACAATTTAGGCCAATTCCAAGGGCCATTTACAAAATGAACTTTATAAAATAAATGGCCAACATAATTGGCTAACTAGAGTAACTTATAGCAAAATGACGATTTAGCCTACACATGCCATTACTCACACATAAAAACTAACTATAACGAATGCTCCAATCGATAGTGTGAACGATGCCTCCGACGTCCCTGGATCCTTAAAGTACTTAGGCGGTACTATAAGAAAATGGAAAGGAAAGGGGTAAACGTAAAGCTTAGTAAGTCATAAGTAAATAAATATCAACAATTTGCCATGTCATGACAAACTTTCATTGCAACACAAATCAAACATGTTACAAAGAATAACTACAACATAACTTACGTGATTCCATCTTTTACAAAACATACAACATGCTAGTGAGCTCACATTTCATACATTACACTTAAGCACCTACACCACTTGCAAAGGTCATCACCATATCTCACAACAAGCATTAACTTTAAAAATTTTTCCCATTGAACTATTTAGAATATGGAAGGATATTCATTTAGCCTCCAACGTAGGGTATCGAGCCGATGCCATGTCTCAGACATGATCTTACACTAGCTCACATATCAAGTCGATGCCATGTCCCAGACATGGTTTTACACTGACTCTTAATGTATCGAGGCCGATGCCGTGTCCCAGACAGGTCTTACACTAGCTCTCATCTATCAGTGTTGATGCCATGTCCCATACAGGTCTTACACTGACACACAACAAGCTGACGCCATGTCCTAGATAGGTCTTACACTAGCTTGTATATCTCGAGGCTAATGCATGTCCCAGACATGTCTTACACTAGCCCTCGTCTCAAGTCGATGCATGTCCCAGACATGTCTTACGCTGGCTCTCGTAATGTGGCTAATGCATGTCCCAAACATGTCTTACCTTGGCACACACATCACCCAATGTCATCAAATGAATATCCAATTCTATTCCAAAAGTTCAATCGGGCTCTATTGCACATGTTCTCATCATTTCATGAATAAAAATTCATTATTCAGCAATTGTGCTCGAATAGACATTTTCATACATAATTCTTTTCACAATGCAATATCTTATAACAAAACAAGGATTTCATGCATACAATTAGTAATGTTGCATTATTTACTTACAACTTACCTCGATATACAAAATGAAGATGACGATTAGGGTTAAATGATTTGCTTGGCCTTCCCTCGGTCTAGGTTTAGATTTGGCAAATCTTGATCTGTAACAATAAAAATTTACTGATTTAGTCACTAATTTAATCTAACAAGTCTAAAATCACAATTTTGGCAAAATGACCATTTTGCCCCTAGACCTTGGCAAAATCACCATTTTACCCCTAGGCTCGAAAGTTAATTTTATCAAATTTCCTTATTCATTAAGCCCAACCAAACTCTTTTTGCTCTTATGGCAAACCAAAATTCCCATTATTTCACACTCTTACTCTTTATTTTTACAACTTCTACAACTAAGTCCTATCTAAGTGTTTTCATGGAAACTCTTTCACAAAAGTTATTTATTTTACAACTATGACTCATTTTCTTCCATAAAATTCCAGCAAATAGCACTTATGCATTCATGGTGAACATCTAAACTTTCAACCATTTTGCACAATAGCCCCCCTCAATAGATAGCTTTTGCTACAAGGGCTCCAAAAATGCAAAAATATTCAAGAAAGGCCTTAAAAATCACTTACTTATGAGTGCTATAAGTTGTTAGAAATTTTTGAAGCTTCGAACCTCCATTTTTACTGATATTTTCCATGGTATGGAAGAAGAAAAAAGAAAAGATGACAACTTTCTTCTTTTGTTTTACTTTATTACCTAATAAGTCACCTAACACCACCTATTTTGACTTTTCAATTTCTTTTTGTCTCTTATGACTTCACATGGCTGGCCACACTAACAAGAAGGGGTATATTTTCCCATTAGAACCCCAAAATTTTAATTCTCTAACTAAATGCACTAATTGCTAATAAAACATAACTTTTGCCTTTTATGCGATTTAGTCATTTTTCGCGATTAAGCCTTCAATTGTGTAATTTAATTCACCATAATTTTTATGAACCCTTATAAAAATACTATAACACATAAAAAATGATAAAATAATTTTCTCTAAGCTCGGTGAATGGATTCTGAAATCACTATCCCGACAAAGCCCAAATTCGGGCTGTTACACATGCATTTCTAGTCTCACTCTCTCAAGTGGCCTAAGATATTACTCTCATTATGTAGGAGGGACAAACCCTATCTTGATCAATCATATCTCACTATATAGATTGCGACATACCCAATATCAGTCTTTATAGTACAACCTATTATGGTAGACGTTTGACTGTATCAAAATATACGGGGACAATGATAATCTCAAGTTTGAGGATCATATACATAGTTATCATTATGAGTAATTGTAATGACCTAAATTGCAGTGATATTAGAATAGTGGTTTTGTGACCACAAATCAAAGTTAGAAAGAAAATATATTTTAATATTATTGCATGATGTGTGATATGATAGGAAAGTCATATGAAAATTTTGATAGGAAAAATTAGTGAATTACTAGAAAAAGGACCAAATTGAATAAAATGTGAAAGTTGAGTGCTAGATGCTAAAAGGACTAAATAGCTATGAAACTTGAAATTATAGGTCCTTATATGGTAATTAGGCCATCAATCAAAGATGGGAAAATATCTTTGTTGAATCATCCATGGAATTTGAGAAAAAGGCTAAGGACTAAATTGGAATTAAGAAAAACTAAAAATGATAAGGATTTAATTAGAAATATCATCTTTTATTATCATCTTCTTCACCAAAAATTTGATGGAAGCCCTAGGAGAGATAAAGGTCACCAACCAAGCTTAAATTGGTAAGTTTTTATGACCCGTTTTTAGTAATTTTTATATTTTTGAGATTAAGACAACTTGTTCTTTCTATTTAGGGGATTAATTTGAAAAGTTATCAAAGTATGAAAATTGTGCCATGGATGAATATGCTGGAAATTGGAAATTCATGGTGAAAAATGAAAGATTGATGGTAGATAAACAACTTTTACAAAGTGATTTTTGATGAATTTGTGAAAAAAGGGGACTAAATTGTAAACTTAGGAAATTCATGAAAAAATTTTGATTATTTTGTGAAACATAAGTGCTGTAATTGATACATATGGAATTCAGCTAGGCTTGGATAGAGGATTGAATTGCATGAATTTCAATTTCCGAGCCTAGGGACGAAATTGGAATTAATGAAAAGTTAAGGGGCAAAATGGTAATTTTTCCTAGAACATAAATTGAATGAAATAGGATAAGAATTGAATGAAATTGATGATTAAATTTGTTTATATTGATGATTAAATACGAGACTAGATCGAGGCAAGGAGAAAGTCTCATATTAGTTGATTTTCAAACACGAATAATTATCAAGGTAAGTTCGTATAACTTGAATTAAATTCTTTAATGCTTGAATTGTAAGTTTATGTGACATGAATGTGATTTGATGGTAATGATGAAATGATTGAACATACTTGATAAAATAAATAAATAATGATCCCGGTTGAATAAAAGGAATTCGATGGATCACTGGAAAAGGATGTTACATGGGAAAATAAAAGAATTTAGCCCAGATGGGTAATCCTAATATAGCCCTCCAAAAATATATGCATCATTGAAAGGATTTAGCCCAGACGGGCAATCCAAAATAAAGCTCTATAGAGTATTTGTCACTGAAAGGAGTTAGCCTCGACTGATAATCCTGACAAAACTCTTAAGCATAGATTACAAGGGATTTAGCTTGGACTAGTAATCCCGCTGTACGAGATGAGACTCGGGAGTGTACTCTCTGATATGAGCAAATGGGAATTGACAGGATATAAAACTGTATACTATAAGTGTACTACTAAATATCCATCTAAATTCTAACAAATTCAACGAGATAAACAGAAAAAAATGGAAAATGGAACACGAAAGGTATAAATGACCTGGAAATGGCAAGTATAAGAAAGTCATGAAATTGATAAGCTTATCAATCATTCATTTATAGATTGAAATTTACATGATATTCTTGAACTAACTCAAAGTGTTGAGAATATGTTTGATAGGGAATTATTCTATTGTTTGGATATGTATGTGACTAATCTAGTTAATGGATGTTTATGTGGTAAGTTAAATTCCTGTTACATGGACTTACTAAGCACTATGTGTTTACCCCGTTTCTTTTCCTTTGTTTTATAGAGCTTAGAAGCTCGAAGGGTCGGAGATAGGTCAGAGCCAAATCACACTATCAACTCAAACATTTTGGTATAAGAAAATGCTCTATTTTGTGGTAATGGCATGTATAGGCTAAACTTAATATTTTGAGTCTTGAAATGGATGGATGTAGACTTAGCCATTGGTATGGCTAATGTTAACTTGATTTTGGTATATTAATAAAGTAAATGATATGTATAACATGTATGATAAAGGGGTTCAAAACTAATGGATTATACATTAATGGTTATGAGGTAAGTTGGTACCAAATGTCCATGAGAGAATATGGTTATTGTATGATGAAATTGGTTGAACATCATATGTGAAATTGCTTGGTTGGTATTGCAATGGTTTGGTGCAAGTATACGGTGAAAATGGGTCAGAAATGAGGCTTGGACATAGCCTTCTTTTGTCTACATGGGTAGACACACGGGCGTGTGTCTAGGCCGTGTGTGACACATAGTCTATAACATGGGCGTGCAGCTTGACCGTGTGTCCCTTGTATCCAAAATTTGCAAAACAGAATGCTCATAATTAAGCACACGGGTAGAGACACGAGCGTGTGTCTCAGCTGTGTGAGGCACACGGCCTAGTACACGAGCGTGTCTCCTGGCCGTGTGAATCCTGCACCTATTTTTCGAAAAATTAAATTAACCACAAAGCCTAACACATGGGCATGTGACTTGGCCGTGTGACATCAATTTTTTCATGAGTTATAAGTCAAAGAGTTACATGGGTAAGGATCACGGACGTGTGACTCATATTGCAGAAAAAAATTGGGGATTTTGTGAAAAATTCCTTATGATTTCGATTTAGTCCCGGATCGCTCCTAATGCCTGTTTTGGGCTTTGAGGTTACACTTAAGGGACGTTATGATTATTTTCGGAATATGAATAGTAATTGAATTGGATTATTGGGAGATGTTTTGTAAACTCTGGTAATGCCTCGCAACCGTGTTCTGGCAACGGATACAGGTTGGGGATGTTACAGTAATGTTGTGACTATTACATAATAATCCAAGAAACATACTCATAATGGGTCACTCCAATATGTTGTTCTCTAACACATACTCATGAATTGATTTTGATATCCCTATGTCAATGACAACATTTTGTCATCAACCAACTACACATTAGTCTCAATGTATTATTATTATTGTCCAAGCCCACAATAATACTTGACTAAGGATAAAAAAATGTATCTTTTTTTCTCCAATCCGTTCACTTCTTATCTTTTGTTTTGCTTAGTGGCGGTGCCAGCCTGAACGCCCGCTTTTTTCTCTATCATCAACCCTTTCTTTCTTCCTTCTTCTCATCCACCACACATGTCTTTTCTCTTTTCAATTTTCAAATCTATTTTGTGGGTATCTTTGTTGTCTTCATAAGTTGTGATGAAGAGATTACGGTGCCTATCATTCATTAAAACTCCACTGGCCACCAGTAGTTTTTCTTGGAAAGTGGGTGCCCTTCGTCAACTTCTTAATATGTTTCTATTTTAAGAGTATTTTAGAATAATAAATTATTTCACGTATTGATATGGAACTATGTTGACTGAAGTTTTAAATTTTTTTTGTTTGTTTTTCCATTGTTTAATAGGGCTTTAGTTTTAGAAGTTTTTGACGCTTGATTCTTTTTTCGATTTTTCCTCACTATTTTGGACCATTCAGGGTTGATTTCCTGATCGTATTAAGTGCTTGCAATCATTCCAAATATTTCATGCTTGAGTTGTGACAAAGCCAACTGTCAATGTGTCATATTGTTCTATTGATATTGAGGCTAAAGCCTTTGTTGTACTGATGGAGCTTGTCCATCATCATCTACGATGAGTGTTTACTATTTTTTTCTCTGAATTTTATGGTTCCATTTATTGAATAAATTAATGAATTTACGTTTCAAAGAAAACTAAAACATAATGAAAAATCTTGTATTCCTGCTCCTCAAGTGCGAAAACTAGTTTCATCTGCTACACCCAATTATGACAGATCACTCATTTAACAAGATTCCTACTCCTTTGTAATCCTTGTACAAAGGTACAAATATGAGAACCACAACCAGTATCTAATGTCCAAGAAGTAGCGTTGATAAATTAATATCAATAACATAAATACCTGAAGCAGATGCACCGTAATGGATATTTTTCTTCCTTAGTAATTCCTTCTATAGGTTTCAATGCAATCCTTCCTTCGTTGGGTTTGGCCTTGCCATTGTCCTGAGGCTTTCCCTTATCCTTAGGCTTTCTTTTGCCTTTGTCCTTACGGACCATCAAAATGGGCTTAAGTAGAGCTTTTTTCATGTTACTTTCAATAGTTCTCAATATGTTGAGTAACTGTGGCAAAGTCCTATTGATTTCATTCATGTTGAAATTAAGGATAAATTAGCTAAAACTATCCGACAATGATTACAGGATAAAATTAGTGGCCAATTCCTCACCTAGAGGGAATCCAAGTTTCTCAAAGCTTTCAATATAGCCTATCATTTTGAGCACGTGAGTTCCCACAAGAGTTCCCCTTATCATTTTGCATCTAAACAAAGCTTTAGAAGTCTCATACCTCTCTTGACATGCTTTCCCCTTATATAATTCTTTGAGGTGTTGGATCATATCATAGGCAACCATATCCTCATGTTACTTTTGAAGCTTAAGAGTCATGGTGGCAAGCATTAGACATCTTATGTCTATCATGCCATCAAGATGCTTCTGATAAGCTTCCTTGTCAGTTCTAGAGGCATTAGTTGTTGGTTCATTAGGAATGAATTTTTCAATGGCATATCAAGGAAGTTCAAGCCATTTGACTTGTCCTTCTCAAAAATAGATCGTAATGATAAGGAGTTTGAGTTGTTTGTCATAATAAATCTACAATAATAAAACATACTCATGAGTAAATTTACCAAGTTTATTATAATCATTAAAAGGACTTCATTAAACAATGCTCCCACTATTTTTTTTAATTAATAACCCTCATTAATTTCAGAAAATCCTTTCTCTAAAGTTTTTCTAGTGAGTAAGGATCCATATTTCACCTCCTCTTTTGTTAGCTTTAACTTTACTTCAAGATTATGATATTTAGGTAAGCAACACTTGCTAATTACATCATATGTACCTCATTATTTGGTGGACAACTCTTATTCCAATCATCTTATGGTTATCCAAATCTCTTTCCTTTTAAGTTTCTAATCCTATTAGAGTAACCTAGTTAAGTTATTAACCAATATTATAACCAACGAATATCACTTGCTTATTCTTCGCATTTGGCCAAGATAGATACAAGCACTTTGCTTTAGCAGAACCCAGTTGTATCAATCGTAACGAAGGTAAATATTGGAAGGCAATCTTAACTTAATATTTTATTAAGGGTATTTAAAAAACTTCATCTCACCATTAATGGTTAACACTAGTCCAATTAGTCATTTAATTGATCTTATCAATTTCCTATAATATGCATGCTCACATATCATCGATTGTATCAAGTACATGAATAATATATAGCAGTAAATAAACGCGATAGTTATAGCCCCTAAAACTAAAGGGGTTCCTCCTAAGCCAATGGTAGAACCGAAAGGAAACCTAAGGGTGCAAGTCGCTTCCCAAACTTCTTTTCCACTTTAGGTAGCTCAACCTTCATCTTCTCTAGCCTGTAGCAACTCGTACAATTTACAATTATAGAAACTCGTTTTGCATACGAGAGAGTAGAACGAGAAGAGAAACACAAGAGAAAAATAGAAAGGCAAGACATGCAGGTCGTATTTATAACATTACAACCTTTGTAAATTATAAATCAAATGGGCTATCAGGCTATAACTGTGCATTTCCAATCACTGTGCAAATCAATCATAGCATACAACATATGATATGTATTTATTCAATCGCTTTTTTATGTGAATAACAAAAATATCCCTACAATTAATGTCGCCTACGCATAAGGGTCAAGGGGCGAAACCCCCTGTTGGGGTCTCGTTGCCCAGACAGCGATAGACCCTGGTAAAATTTAAGAAACTACACTTAGATCTTAGTAGAAAAACATCATTACTTGATAATTTTTATAAAAAAAAATATTTTTAGCATTTCGATCTATGAGGCTTCTTACTGAAACAATTTTTTATTCCTTTTTCAAATGCTACCAGTAAGCTAATTATTAACTTCGAATAACAAAAACCCCATTACCCTAAGAGAAATTCGTTAACGCTTAACAAATAATATAAAACACCCAGTAGGCATCAAAATCATTTATTAACATTTAATCAGTGATTGACAGGAACATAGTATCACATAGGTTTATAGATTAATCATATATAGTTTATTAAGCAGATTAAACATATCATATATACATAAAACAAATCGAGTAAATCAAACCCTCTAGCACGTATCTTATATAATTGCATCAACCTGTAACACCCCTTACCCAAGCACGAGGCATTACCAGACAATATCACAACCATTCATACGCAATCGAATCACAAAATTTTGTTTCAATTGAACAACTTGTTCATAAAATATCGTACAACCCTTAAAGTGGGCCGACGAGGCCCAAAATATGGTTTGGAAGTGGTCTAGGACTGAACCGAGAACTCAAAAATTTTTTGGAAAAATTGACCTCTTACAGGGCACACGCCTATGTGAGACAGGGACACACCTATGTGGGTAGGCCGTGTGGTCGCACTGTGACAGCCCTATTTCGACCCTAGCCGGGAAGTGGTTTCGGAACCACTAAACCGAGTCAATGAAATCGCTGATTTTAATTTCTTACGTCTATTATATGTGATGAAGGTATGTGTGAATTTTAATGTTTGAAACTTAACAATTTTTAGATGAGAATTTATTAACAAGGACTTAGTAGAGAAACTTAGAATTTTAGATGGACAAATTAAAAAGACAAAATAGGAAAGGTTTTAAAATAGTTGGTTTTGCGTGTCAATTATCTTTTTTTTTTTTTGGATAGTGGCCGGCCATGTATTTTCTTTAATAATCATTTTGGGTGTATTATATTATTAAAGAAATTTTGATTGGTGGTTAACATGTTTTATCATTAAATAATAAAGACAAAAGGGTGAAAAGAACAAAGTTCTTTTCTTCTTTGTTTCATGGCCGAGAGTGCTTAAGAAAGGAGAAAGAAGAAGTTGAATATTTCGGCACTTTGATACCCTTCAATAGGTAAATTTCTTTGATAATTTTAATGAATTTTTGGATGGTTGAAATGGTCATGTGAATGTTCATTCAATCCATGAGTTAAATTTTTGTCAATGTTTTGATGTGTATATGTTTCGGTCATGGCCACATCTTGAGAGATTTTGTGTTTTAAGTTTAAAGATGATGAATTAAGGTGGTCATCATGGGAAACTAGCTAAATTGTGATAAGGAGAGGAAGAGTTAGGCAAACTATGAAATTCGGCTATGGGTGCTTATATTTCCTTGATAGCAAAATTTGATGTTTGTATGGATTTTAAAGAGTAGATGGAATTGAGCTTGTTAAACTTGGATTTCTTTGGTATAGGAGAGTATTTCCATTCGGTCAATATGGTTTGCTCTAAAAAAAAAATTAATTTTGATAAAATTTGAAAAAATATATATATAGCTCACGTATTGAACCATGTTTTTATTTTGATTGCCGAATGGTCCATTAGAGAATGAATTGTGTAAATTTCTGTAATTTTTTTTGACATGATTGAAGGTGTGATTAAATTGATGAGTGGTAAACGGTTAATGGATTAGGTGCAAATAGTGCCGGATGTGAATTTGATCAAATAAGTGAAAATTTTGTTGTTGTTAAAGTCTTGATAGTTATATGCCAATGTAAGGTACTTTGGTATTTTTAAATTGGGAAAATATTTGTATTTGTATGAAGGCTGAATAGATATTATATATGTGTGTGTGTGGCATAAATTGATATGCTTAAGTTGATTTACGTGTATGATTAGAAAAGAGTAATACTGCCTGTTCAATTTGATTTAGAGTATTGGCATTACGGTTTAGATGAAATGGAAAAGCAATTAAAATAGCTTACTTGTTTTTCTTCAATAGCTCAAGAACAAAAGGAACCACATTCGGATAAAGGAAAATCAAAGATGGTGGATTAGCCGGTTTATTCTTGTTGGACGATAATCAAGGTAAGTTTTGAGTGAGATAACCGAGCTCATAACTTGATTTTAACATGAGATAAATGTTTGGTTATGCATGTGAAAAGTAGTATAAAGTGTACAAATTATGGTCGATGTAAGTAATGGCGAAATGACCATATAGCGAAAACGTATTAGACATGTGATGCCTTTGGGAACCCATTTGATGTGAGAATTAAGTGTCTTTATATGTCTAATGTCTGAGTATGTAGTAAGACTCACATATTTCGCCTTAATGTGTGAATGATGCAATTAGAGTTAATCCGGGTTATATCCCGAAGGGTATACGTCCCACAGTTAAACCGGGTTGAATCCCGAAGGGCATACGTGCCAGAGTTAATTCGGGTTATATCCCGAAGGGCATACGTGCCAGAGTTAAACCGGGTTGAATCCCGAAGGGCATACATGCCAGAGTTAATCCGGGTTATATCCCGAAGGGCATACGTGCCAGAGTTAAATCGGGATGAATCCCGAAGGGCATATGTGCCAATGTTGTATCCAGGATAAGTCCTGAAGGGCGTTTGTGCCAGTGATTCATTCGGGCCGAGTCTCGAAAAGCCTTAAAGCTAGAACTTTACAATCCGGGCGAGGCCAAAGACAATTATGTTAGAAATACAAAAACATATTCGGTTTTTACTAACCTTAATAATTAAGCTCTCAACATAAATTGGTCAGGTAAGTACTTCAATTAAATTGTGATTCGTGCTCCTGTTTAAATTATGCCATGTAATCCAGGTGATATTGAATTTGACCTTTGTTTCTGAATAGTATGAAGGCTTGACGCTTAATATCGTATTTGAAAATCTCGATCGTTAGGAAAGTGTTAAAATGGATTTGGCTATACGAATGTGTTGTGACTTAAAGCTTATAAAAAAAAATTGTATATGTTTTATATACGAAATAAAGATTAGCTTTGCAACCGAACTTGATATATATATATATATTGACTTAGAAAGTGAGTTCGATTTAGTATGTGGAAATTACTCCTATGATTCTGAATTTAGTTAAGGAAAGATGTTTTATATGTATGGATAGGAAGGGTAAATTTATTTTAATATGCATTCGGTTAAGGACAAATCTTGTTAATGTAATAGAAGTATCCGGTATTAATCTCTGAATGTGTTGTTATGGCTTAAAAGCTTACTAAGCTCATGAATGCTTACTCTGTTACCTTATTTCTCTGTTTTGTAGACTTTGTTCGTTAGCTACGGTCTCGGGAATTTCAGAATTGAAGTCATCTACACTATCACCCATCTTTTGGTATTGGTAACTAAATCTTGAAATGGCATGTATAGGTTTGACATTTTGTGGTTAACAAATACCTTAGGATTTTGTAATTAAATTAGGCCATGCGGAAATGGCTCACTTAAAATTTTCACTTTTATGGTTATGGTGTTAACTTGATTTGTTTATATGTATATGAATGGATGAAATATGCACGTTTGTAAGCTAGTTTCGAAGTATGCCATATCTATATAATTTTGATCTATGAAAAATATGTGGTGAATGTGACTCGAGACGATTTTGATACACACTGTTTTGAACATATTCAATCGGTATAGTTGATTTCAGTTGATGAGCATTTGCCAATTAGTAAAATTTATATCTTTATGTTTAGTAAAAATCTTCCTTTTTAGTAATATGTGGTTTTAAAAAGAAATGGTCTGGTGATGTCTCTTGACCCTCCTGCGATGGGAGCGGGTCGAGGGGTGTTACACGCACACACCCATATCCCCAGCCCATGCTGAATTATTTTTCAATTCAAACCTATAGGGGTTTTCACACGGTCGAGCACACGCCCGTGATCTATTCCTGTGATCCTCACACGGTCGAGCACACCCCTGTGTCTTAGCCCATGTGAAAACTCCTGGGTATTCTGTTTATGACATCATCGCGAAAAATTCGTCGCATGGCCAAGCCACATGCCCGTGGGCTAGGTCGTGTCTATCACACGGATGAGACACACGGCCGTGTCTCCAACCCGTGTGTTTATTACAAAACATTTAATTTTCATAAATTTAGGTGCAGGGGACACACGGCCTATCCACACACCTATAAGGCTGGTTGTGTGTCGCACACAGCCTAGACACACGCCCGTGTGTCTACCCGTATGGACAATTATAGGTTATTTTCCAAGCCAATTGCCACCCTAAAAACAAGCACAAACTTATACCAGTTTTACCACCATACATCATGACATTAATAGACACCTAAGTGGCCACATTTAATGGTTTAACAACATACACTAATACATATCCACACATGCACACCAACCAATTCATGAAAAATCCTCATAAAGATATATATATATATATATATAAACTAACATTATCATTTGCCATATCATATGGCATTAGTTACAAAATGACACAAAAAGGAACATATACCCACATGGTCACCAATCTTACTTAACATTTACAACATCATTAAGTCCCTATACATGTCATAGTTCAAAGGGTTCATTTCACCATACCAAAAGAAAATGTTGATAGTGTGGGTGATCCTCTGACACATCCCGATCCCGAGCTGGCTCGACTGAATCTATAAAACAAGGGAAAAGAGAAAAGAGTAAGCTTTAAAAGCTTAGTAAGTCTATATGTAAATAGTTAACATCATAGCAACATTTAGCAATACCAAGGGTTATCCCTCACACACCAACTTACCACCTAATCTTACCAACATTCCCATACAAATCATGCACATTATTTTCCCCTACTCAAGTTCACATGCACCCTTGCACCTACATGCAATTTCCCATAATTACACTTGCTCAAAGAAATGCACTTGCACTTACATATCATATTACCACACCAAATCTCTTTAGTAAGCTTTCCCGTTGAACTCTTCGGATTAACATTCAATACTCGGTGGATTTTCAGCTCCCAGCTCCACCAACACATAAATCGGCTCCATGTACACATGGTGAAGTTCACCTTATCACCCATGTGACATAGCCATTACATCCCGTAACTACCGTGTCTACATGGTGTCCAGTCCCTCGGATCTACACATACAACCTAGCTACGTATAATATTGCTCTCATGTACACATGGTGAAGTTCACCTTATCACACATGTGACATAGTTATCTTTGGTACGCAGCTCTCGTGTACACATGGTGAAGAACACCTTATCACCTATGTGACAGCTACATTTTATTCGTATCTCCTGTTTTTTCGAAGGTTCAACCGAGACTCACATTTCCAAGACTTTCAGCATCATAGAAAATTTACCAATATTAATATTCCATAGCATACATCAAAATTCTTAATGTACAAATAAAATTGATGTATTACTTACATATAAACTTACTTTGACAACAAAAAGCGATAATTTGCAAATTAATCTAAAACCTTGCCCTTGCCTCGGTCAAGGTTGATTCATCGGTCTTCTCAATCTATAATGACACATTTAACTCGTTTAATACACACATTACTCCATTTAGTCCAAAACCATCCTATGACAATTTTTACCATTTTACCCCAAACTTTGTAAATTTTTACTACTAAGTCCCTAAGCTCGGAAATTGAAATATATCTATTCTTTTAGTTATCCAAGCCTAACCGAATCTTAATGGCACTCAAAACAGCCCACATTTCTCATCATTTTATACATTTACCACCCGATTTATTATCTTTACAATTTGATCCCTATTAGGGATTTTAATGAAAAATCACCTAGTAATCATAGTTTATCACACCTTAAACTTTCATCTCCGCCATTAGACATCAAATTGCTTGCATGTCATGCATGGGTAAAATTTTAAACATCAACCCTAGCTTGATATAATGGTAGAAATAGCTAGAGCAAGCTATGGGGATTCCAAAAATATGAAAAGATTAAAAACGGGGCTAGAAATCACTTACAACCAAGCTTGAAAGTTGAAGAAACCCTAGCTATGGCTTCACCCTAATATTTGGCCAAGGAGAAGAATTATGGACACTTTTTGGCCTCATTTTTCCCTTTTTATTTCTTTTATTAACTAATGACCAAAATGCCATTCATTAAAAACATTTGATATTCCACCCTTCCTTGGGCATTTTTGTCCAAACTAAGTTAAAATGGTTTAATTACCATATAAGGACCTCAAATTTAAAAACTTAATTCAATCAAGTACCTTTATGAAACAAAACCCATATTTTTCACCTATTGCAATTTAGTCTAATCTACCAAATTGGACATCCAAACAAAAAATTCGTATATCAAATTTTCACATAAACATTTAAGCACCCAATAAACATCATAACTTAATCGGAATAATATTTTAGACAGCGAATTCATGGTTTCGAAACTACTTTTTCATTTAGCCCCTAATTCGGGCGGTTACACGACCAATCACTTTAATCTCGAATTCATATCATACAAGTAGCTCCGATACCACTATTAGAACGTGATCGATGCCAGACGTGCGAACGCCTAGACTGGAAATATTGCAACAAAATAGATAATTAATTAAACAACGACCTTTGCAAGTATAAGGGTTAAATTCTAATATAGAAGAATGTTACAACAAAACACTCCAGGAAATATTCCGAGGATAGTACCCAAGGGATGTTCAACTAAATCGAAATTAATTTTCTACACTAAAAAGTCTAAATGGTATCAATTTAGAATTATATTACAAAAACTCAAATAAACATCAATTAATCTAATTAACCTAAAATTTATTTAAACAAAAAATCAAACCAATTTAACAATCAAAAACAATCGAATAAAACAAGCAGGAGCTTAACACACTTCAATGATCCTAATTAACTTTAGAACTCTGATTTTATAGAGTTAGCATTAATTAACTAGTTATTACCTCTAGGACTGTAACTAATTAACTAATTGACCAATAAACGCTTACCTCTTGGCTTCACTTTTTTTACTAGGATAAATTATGAGGTACTCGGTAAACTTATCTCTTAATCTCGTTCAGTCTAAATTACTTCCTCGGGGTGCCACTCTTTAAGGTTTAATTGAAAATAATTTAAATCAACTAACCTTGAATTCAACCTTCATTTATTCGCTAATTATTCACACATCCATTAATAAAATCCCTTGTAACAGCCTGATTTTGGGCATAGTCAGAACAATGGTTTCGGAACCACTATTTTGAGGCCATAGAAATTATTTCTAATGTTATTTTATGTGTTATAGCATGATTATAAGAGTACATGAAATTTTTGGTGAAATAATTTTAGCGATTGCTTGTTTAATTTTGAAAAAGGACTAAATCGCATAAAGTGCAAAAGTTTCGTTCTACTAGATAAAGGTGTAAAATAGCTATAGAATATTAAGTATGGTCTTTATTAAGTAAATAGACCATAAATATGTTAGTGGCTAATCAAGGAGACGAAAATATTGTAGGGTCAAAGTTAGGTGAAATGTTGGCGACTAATTTGACTAGTAATATAATAAAATAAAGAAAAAAAGGAATCATCTTTCATCTTCCTTCTTCCCCACCAAAAATACCAACTAGTAGGGGTTTTGAAAGCTCAAAAATATCAGCAACTTATATCCCTTACAAGTAAGTGATTTAGATGCTTATTTTTTATAATTTTTGTACTTTTGGGACCCTTATGGCATGAGCTAGCTAAAAAGGGGATATTTTGCAAAATGGTTGAGAGTCTAAGGTTTTTCCATGTGAATACTCATGTTGTTTACTGAATTTTTATGGAAGAAAATGAGTCATGGTTGTGTAATAACCAACTTTTGTGAAAGGATTTTTATGAAAAAAACCTAAAAAGGGCTATTTTGTAAAGTTTGTAAAATGAGTTGTAAATGTGTGAAATAATCAAAATTTTGAGTTGCTATGGTTATAAAAAGAATTTGGCTAGGCTTGGTAAAGGAGGAAATTTGATAAAAATCAATTTACGAGAGCCTAAGGGAAAAATCATAATTTTTGTAAAGTATAAGGGCAAAACGATTATTTTGCCAAATTATGAATTATAGAATGTTTTAATTAATGTAATGATTAAATGAGTGAATTTCATCATGTTAGATCAAGAAAATCGAGATTTGGGCTTAAATCAGAAAGTACGAGGTTATGGACTAAAATGGAGTAATTAGCCGAAATTGCATTCGAGGTAAGTCTGTGTGATTAAATAAGCATGATACTCGTGTTATTGTTAATGTACTTGAAATCTATTTTGCTACGATTGTATCGAATTATATATTGATGGAGTTATGTAAGAGAGAGTGATGTCAAATGTTAATGACATTTTTTGTGATGATTGAATGCATTGGAAATTTGATGGGATGATATTCCATTGAAACGAGTAAGTTTATATGTAAATAATACATCCCTTTTATTGATGATTTCACATGTGGATGTTCTATATGAAATGTGAATGATTATTATTGTCATTGTATGAAATTATAAAAAGTGTGGATACGGATAAATTCCATGGAAATTTTAATATCGGTGGGCTATGTACGAACCACTGGATAATAGCTGAAATCGATGAGCTAAGTGCAAATTACCTCGTTGGTGATTAATATTGATTGGCTAAGTGCGATACCAATGTAAGATATTGATAAAGGTGGGTTATGTACGAAACCACCAGAAATTTTGATATTGGTGGGCTATGTGTGAAACCACCAGGAATTATTGATAATGGTGGGCTATGTGCGAAACCACCTTATAATTGATAATATGAATGGCTATATGCGAATCATTATGCATGATTTATTATATTGAGGTGTGTATTGAGATTATGATTAAGTGAAATTATGAATGTGGTGGTGATGAATTAGTGCAGGGATTGAATGTGGAAATGTGTAAACTTTGTGCATGCTATGTGCTTGAGAAATGTGGTAAGGTTAAAAATAAGTAAGTTACATATATGAGGATGATTTTATGATGACCTAGTGATTATAGGTCTATATTTACGATGTATGAAAGTGTGTTAAAAATCGATCGGTGATATGTATGCTTAAGCAAGTTAAAATAAAGAAATCATGAAAGAGTGAATTGGCAATAAAACAATTTTGAAAAGCAGCAGTTATGTGAATTTGAGAAATCACCAAAAATGGTGGAAATTGAATTAGAAGTTGAATAAGATATGAAATTAAATCTTATTGAGTCTATTTTCATATTAAAGAAGCAGAGTAAGCAAAAGAATCTCATATCATGATATATCTATATTGTTGTGAGACAGGGTCAGATGGATTTCGAAATCCCCTATTTTGAATTTAGAAAATCACTAAAAATTGTATAAAAATAATTATAGTTTATAATTTATATGCTTAGAATCCTTAATGAGTATATTTTCTACAAAAATAGACGAGAAAATCATCCAAGTCCAGTATTATGAGATAATAATTTTTTAGTAAGAGGGGTCAGAACTGTCAGACAGCGAAAAATGGGTAATTTTAAGGAATAAACTGTACTACTTGGCTGAACCAAAAATTCTGAAAATTTTATGGCAAGAATATATGTGAGTATAGTTTTTGGGAAAATTAGAAAATCTTAATTTGGAATTCTGTAGCTCCAGATATAAATAATTTAGTGACCGTGACTCGAGAAAACAGCTTGATCTGAATATAGGTAAAAAGAAAATTTTGAGAGTATTACCTTGAGATCATGTTGTAAGAATTGGTGGAAGCTTATTGATAAATGTTTTATTATTTGTATACGAACTTACTAAGCATGAAGCTTACTCCCCCCTTTCCATTTCCTTTAGCTTTGTCAGGATAGGTCGGGGTTGGAAATCATCGGAAGTAGCATCACACTATCAAGCCATTACCTTTGAAATAACGAAGCATATGTTAGAAATTTTCAAGTGAGTGGCATGTATAGGGATCTAGTTTTATGGCATGTGTTATCATGATTTTGGACAAATGTATTGGCTTATATTAAGTTATATTTATATGGCCATGAGATGTGGCTTATATTAATTATGGTTTGTAAATCTGGCTATTCATGTTATGTCTAATGTTTATGATGTGATTATGTTTGGTTGCCATGCATGGTTGGTATATATGAATATGTTAGAATGCCAATTTATGGCTATTAGTTGAGTATGAAAGTCTTGGTATGTTTCATTATTCATTTGGTGTTTTTTTAGGCTGGCAAAGAGGTTTGGTAAATAGCCTATTTTCGTCCACATGGGTAGACATACGAGCGTGTGTCTAGGCCGTGTATGACACACGGTCCACCCCAAGGGCGTGTAGTTTAGCCGTGTGTCCCTTACACCTTGAATTTGTTAAACTAAATTCCTAGTAGTAAACATACGGGCTGAGACATGACTATATGTCTCAACCGTGTGGAGGCCACGGCCTGGCACACGGGCGTGTGCCATGACCGTGTCTCTGCCAATGTCAGAAATAGAATGTCAAGGCTTTTGCACACGGGCCGCAACACGGGCATGTCATGGCCGTGTGAAGGACACGGGCTAAGCACATGAGCGTGTGCTAGGCCGTGTGAAAATCCTTGTAGGTTCGATGTTGGAAAATAAATCCGCAAGAACAAGGGGCATGGGCGTGTCCCTAGGTGCTTAGGCCGTGTGAGCCACTCGGGCCATTAGCACAGCCATGTCTAAAGGTCACACGGGCATGTGCCCTGTTTTTAGTAGTTTTTGAAGGAATTTTCTTAAGTATCCGAAATGGTCCTAGTTTGTTTCCAAATAATGTTTTAGGCCTCGTAGGCCCATAGGAAGGTCCATGGGACAATGTTTGAAAAAGTTTTAAATTGGGATGTATTTTGTTGGCTCAAATTCGAATGATTGCATGAGTATTAGTAAGGTAATGCCTCGTACCCTATCCCAGTGTCAGATACGGGTAAGAGGTGTTACATTTTGTGGTATCAAGGCTATAGTTTAGTCAGTTCTCAGACTAACCTAGCATGTGTAAAAGTCTAGCTATACATGCCACAAATTTATGATAGTATGATGTCTCCTGATACGAATAAGAACTATCTTGTTTACATAAAGGTACTTTCCACCTGAGCTACACTCTATCATGGAGATGGTGATACTAAAGTATACAAATAAAGTGCAGTTATGAGGAGTTGAAACTTGGAAAGGTACGAAGAAGAATTCGTGAAATGTATATGTACATATTTGTGATATGAGAAACATGAAATTGAATATGTATATGGCATAATGAGCTTATCTATGATTGATTGACAATTCCATGGTGTATATGGTTGATTTGTTCGAGTGAATACATGTGTTTTGATAACTTACTAAAAATACAGGTGGAATGAATGTTCATGTATACTTATTTGAATGAATATGGTTGGCAAGTTCACATAGTCTGAGTATAAGTGTTAAATTGCTTGGATTGATCTACATGTTTGTAATGAAATGCATACGATGATGTGCGAGATAAAAGCATAGATTGGAATATACTTATACATGTTTGTTGGCCCTTGTATGATGTTATGTACATGACTTGTTTGATTAAATAAATAAGGTCAGTAAAGTTATTCAGAATTCATAGAGTGCAAGCATAAGTGTACTTATCTAAATGAGATAACTGGAAAGTTGGCGTAAAATGAATATGAATGCCAGTTGTCTAAAACGAATGATATGATTTTGATGGTGTTGCTATGATGATGAAAGGTGTGTCACATGTGTACGTATATGAGAGACGAGTTAAGAACCTTACGACCTCACCCTCCCCCTTACCAAAGTTGTGTTTTATAATGGAATTTCCGGAGATTTATGTTGAATAAGCTTCCAAGTGAGAAACCACAGAGTTCGGTGATAGAATGGTTATAAGCATGATTAGAGATGGCAAATGGGTTGACAAATACAGACAGAGCTAGAAAGATATCAGATTGACTGAAAAGATTATTTAATTTTCGCGATATCGCAGTTAGTGAAAAAGGTTAATTTTGGTAAAACGATCTATCTTGGTATGACGTCGAAAAATGTATTAATTGAAATTCCCTCATCAGCTGATATCCTTTAGTGAGAAGAATAACAAGGAATTCTTGATGCAGAAAATGGTTAAAGGAATAAGGTTTGAAATATGAGATGTCTGAGTATGGTAAATACAGTGAACAAGTTATGACTACCTCTCTTGAAATATTCTGTAACACCCCTATCCCGCAACCATCACCGGAACAGGAAAGGAGCATTACCAGACATGTAATCAGACTGAATCAGTAAAATTTTGAACTTTTTAATCTTTAACCATTATGTATTTTCAAACATCAAAGCATGCTTTAAATGATCATAAAATGATGCATATAACTATTGAGGATCAAATTGAAAACATAGCAAAAGATATGAAAATAATCATAAATTTTCAAGTTAGGGACACACGGCCGTGCCCCTTTGCCCGTGTACTCTCGCACAGTCGTGGCTATCCAACACGCCCGAATCGCATGACCCGTGGTTGAAACTGACTTACCTCACACGGCCACTAGACACGCCCGTGTACAAAATAGAGCAGACCGTGTGACTATACTGCCAAATTTCACACGGCTACAAGTTACCAGACACGCCCTTGTGTCTAGGCCGTATACCAAAACTGACCAAACCATTTAAGGTGCAGGTGACACACGGTCGAAATACACGCCCGTGTTCCCTGGCCGTGTGGCACAATATAGGCTCGGTTTAAGCCAAATTGCCACCCAAAATTTGGGTAATTTCTACTAGCCATAATTATGCAACATCTCATGCCAATTTTTCAACCAAAGACATACCAATTCAAGCATATAATAGACCCAAAATCATCATAAATCTTGCACCAACTATGCATAATAATTCAATAGCTAAAATAGCCACATTCATGAACTCATCCACACATAAATATACATAATCATTCCTTACCATTTCAGCTCATTAACACATCTTGATCATATAATTTACCAAAATATATCATGTTCATTAACAACTAACCTATACATGCCATGACCATTTCATTTACAAAAGGTTCAAAAGTACCAAAGCTTGATAGATAGTGTGATGGCGATCTCCGACACATCTGATTATCGAGCTAGCTTCCGAATCTATCAGACAGTGTAAGAAATAAACGGAATAAGCTTCTAAAGCTTAGTAAGCTCGTAAAACTTAGAATTAAACTTACCAATTCATTAAGGTGATCCTTACATATACAAGTAAGGTCAATTCTATTCATATGCTCTTATAGCCTATTTCATATGCTCTTATAGCCTATTTCACAAGCTCACACATGTTAGTCCATATGATTTCATATACAATCTTATACAAGAGTTTAACATATAATTCATTGACATATAATGCATTCACTATCATGTATCTCATGTAACATATAAATCCTATGTATTGGATCATACCTTTCAGGTAGTTCATATATGCATATATCCATTCCTTCTTATAATTCATGTAACTTATATCGGTATTGCCCGTTGAACCTATAAGAATATCGAGGATACCCGGGTGATACACACACAGTGTATATATACATATAACCTGAAAACCGTCAATACATTATGTATGCTCTTACGAGCCTGTACGGTAAGCCTCAAAGGCTGAACATGTAATCCCGAAGGATAAACGGTAACCCCGTAGGCTGAGCGGTAAGTCCAAAGACTAAGCATATGATCTTGAAGGATTAACGTGTAGCTCATGAGCACGTGGTGAGTTTGCAACAAATGCAGGAGCTCGAACCACCCTGTAGCCCTAGTGACATGTCACTTGTATCCTTACAACTTCTACGGTTCTAACGGGAAGTCGGTATTCATGTATTACTTGAAACATTTAACATTTCCACTCCAAATCACATGTATATACTTAATAGGCAATCCATTCAGCAACTTTATACATATACATGATCATTAAACAACATTTATAAGCATTTATAAGGTGAATTCCAAATTCTGCGAACTTACCTCGTAATCCCGATATCTATTCGTCTATTTTCCGTTTTCCAGGATCAAGTTCCAAGATTCGATCGTCTTTATCTAAATAAGTAAAAATTTCAGCTATTTACTAACTCACATATTCAATTCAATTCCAAAGACATATATTTTGACATATTTGCAATTTAGCCCCTATATTTTCAATACTTTGCAATTTAGTCTTTTATCACAAAAATGACAATTTACACAATTAATCCACAATTTCCCTTAGCCGAATATTCAAGGGACTTATACAAGCATATATCTTTCAATTAATCACAATTTTAACCTCAAAAACTCTATCTTTTTGCAAATAAATCGTTAAACTCATTTTCATCAAAATTTACTTTAAAATTCTTGTATTTTCTCACATAATATACAATAATTCATCAAAATCTATCAAAATAACATGAATTCATCAATGGCATTTTTCAAAGACATGTTCAAAATCAGAAATTGAGGTACGGGTCGACTAGTATACGAAGCATCGATCTCAAAAACGTAAAAATCACTAAAAACCGAAGTCAAAACATACCTCAATTGAAGAATCAAGCTTGCCGAATGAAAAAAAGTTTAAAACCCTTATTTTGCGTAAGAAATCGGTGGAGAAGAAGCAAATATGAAAGAATTTTCATGTTTTATTAATTAAAATATATAATATTGATAAAAGACCATTTTAACCTTTAAATTGAACCATTTAAAAACATGTCATTAAGGACATAAATGTCCACTAGCTTTAGAAAAGGTAAAATAACCATTTAAGGCCTTCCACTTGTAAAGCCATCATCAAATAAGCCATTTATAAAATAGAACTCTAATTTATTGCTTTATGTGATTTAGTCATTTTTCTCAAATTAACCAGACAAATGATAAAATTTCTAAACGAAACTTTCACACTGTAATTCTATCATGCTGTAAAACATATTAAAGCAGTAAAAACAATATTTCGACTCGGTAAAGTGGTCCCGAAACCACCCGTTCAGACTAGGGTATAAAGTGGGCTGTTACAACTCTCCCCCCTTTAGGGATTTTCGTCCCCGAAAATCTTACCGGTAAACAGATTAGGGTATTGCCTTCGCATAGTTTCCTCGAGTTCCCACGTAGCTTCCTCTATTCTGTGTTTACACCAGAGAACTTCTACAAGTGCTATACGTTTATTTCTCAACTCTTTGATCTCTAGAGCCAGAATTCTAATCGGTTTTTCACTGTACGATAAATCAGACTGTATCTCTACATCAGTGGGAGAAATGACATGAGACGGATCAGATCGGTATCGGCGAAGCATTGAAAGGTGAAATACATTATGAATCTTTTCAAGTTCAGACGGTAATGATAATCGATAAGCTACAGGCCCAATTCTTTCAACAATTTCATATGGCCCAATAAAACGAGGACTTAGCTTCCCTTTTTCTACCGAAACGAAGAATTTTCTTCCACGGTGATACTTTCAGAAATACTCTATCTCCGACCTGGAACTCTATTTCTTTTCATTTCAAATCAGCATATGATTTCTGTCTGTCTGAAGCTGCTTTCAAACTGTCGCGTATCACTTTTACTTTTTCTTCTGTATCTCGGATTAAATCAACCCCGTGTAACTTTCTCTCACTCAATTCTGCCCAGTATAGCGGTGTTTGACATTTACGACCGTATAATGCTTTGTATGGAGCCATTTTTAAACTCATCTGAAAACTCTTGTTGTATGCAAACTCTATCAGAGGTAAGTATTTCTCCCAAATACTTTCAAATTCAAGAATACAACACCGTAACATGTCTTCCAGAATCTGAATAACTCTTTCAGACTGACCGTCGGTCTGGGGATAAAATGCTGTACTGAAACTCAATTTCGTTCCCAAAGCCTCTTGAAACTTCTTCCAGAATCTCGAGGTAAACCTCGGATCTCTATCAGACACAATGGATAATGGTATACCATGTAATCGCACAATTTCAGATAAATATAATTCCGCTAATCTATCCAAAGAATAATCAATACAGACCGGTATAAAATGTGCAGACTTTGTCAATCTGTCAACGATAACCCAAATTGCATTTTTCTTCTTCGGAGACAGAGGTAGTCCAGATACACAATCCATAGTGACTCTGTCCCATTTCCATTCCGAAATCATAATAGGCTGTAATATACCTGACAGTACCTGATGTTCAGCTTTAACTTGCTGACAAATCAAACATTTCGATACGAATTCTGATATGTCACGTTTCATTCCTGACCACCAGTATTGTTGTTTCAAATCGTTATACATCTTAGTACTACCCGAATGAACTAAAAATTGACTGTCATGTGCCTCGTGCAAAACTTCCTGAATGAGTTCACTATTTTTCGGTATACAAATTCTATTTCGGAACATTAAACAATCATCGTTCCCTATACAAAAGTTAGAATCAAGGTTAGACTCACAGTGAAGTCGTTTGGCTTGCAGATCGGAATCAGTCCTTTGAGCTTTACAGATTTGCTGCAGAATCAATGGTTTAGCCTTTAGTTCAGCTAGAACAGATCCATCATCAGATAACGTCATTTGAGTATTCAAAGCTTGCAGAGCAAATAGAGACTTTCGATTTAACGCATCAGCTACAACATTAGCTTTTCCCGGATGATAATCAATTACAAAATCATAGTCTTTTAGTAGTTCCAGCCATCTCCGTTGCCGCATATTTAATTCTTTCTGTGACATCAGATACTTCAGACTTTTGTGATCGGTAAAAATTCTGCATTTCTCCTCGTATAAGTAATGCCGCCAAATCTTTAATGCAAAGACTATAGTAGCTAGCTCAAGATCATGCGTCGGGTAATTCTTCTCATGCGGTTTTAACTGTCGGGAGGCATAAGCTATGACTTTCCCGTCTTGCATCAATACACAACCCAGTCCGATAATAGATACATCACTGTATATAACAAATTCTTTACCCAATTCAGGTTGAACTAAAACCGAAGCTTCTGTTAACAGGGCTTTCAACTGTTCGAAACTCTGCTGACATTTATCAGTCCACTCGAATTTCACATCTTTTTGTAGCATTCGAGTCAATGGTACTGCAATCATCGAGAATCCTTTAACAAATCTTTGGTAATATCCCGCTAATCCCAGAAAACTTCTAATCTCAGCTACATTTCTCTGAGGTTTCCAGTCTATAATAGCAGATATTTTACTCGGATCTACTCTAATGCCTTCTGCAGAAACAATGTGACCCAAAAATCTGACTTCTCGAAGCCAGAATTCACATTTGTTAAATTTGGCAAACAACTGTTTATCTCTCAGAATCTGTAACACAATTCTCAGATGTTCAGTATGCTCTACCTCATCACGTGAATAGATTAAAATGTCATCAATGAATACGACAACAAATCTGTCTAAATACGGTCTGAATACACGGTTCATCAAGTCCATAAACACTGCCAGGGCATTTGTTAGACCGAAAGGCATGACCAGAAACTCATAATGTCCGTATCGTGTTCTGAAAGCAGTCTTCGGTATATCTGAATCTTTAACTCGCAACTGGTAATAACCCGATCTCAAATCAATCTTTGAAAATACAGTAGCTCCTTTCAACTGATCAAATAAATCATCAATCTACAGAAGAGGGTATTTATTCTTCACTGTCACCTTGTTTAACTGTCGGTAATCAATATACATTCTCATTGATCCGTCTTTCTTTTTCACAAATAATACGGGAGCACCCAAGGTGAAAAGCTCGGTCTCGCGAAACCTCTATCTGTCAATTCTTGTAACTGTGCTTTTAGCTCTTTTAATTCAGTTGGTGCCATTCTGTACGAAGCTATCGATATCAGAGTAGTGCCCAGTAACAATTCAATACCGAATTCAACTTCTCTAATCGGCGGTAAACCCGGTAATTCTTCCGGAAAAACATCTGAAAACTCACAAACAACTGGTACAGACTCAATTTTCGATTCTGACATGCTAGTATTCATCACATATGCTAGATATACATCATAGCCTTTTCTAACATACTTCTGAGCTCTCATAGCAGAAATCACTATCGGTAATTCATTCGAATCATTTGATTCAATCCGAAGAATCTCACCATTCTGACATTTCAATTCCATACCCTTACTTCGACAATTCACAATAGCCTCATACGCATTTAGCCAATCCATGCCCAGTATTACATCGAACTTGTCAAAAGGGAGGAGCATCAGATCAGCTATAAAACAATATCCTAGAGTCATTAATGGACATTTCTTACATATTTTATCAACTAACATAGACTTTCCTAACGGATTCGATACTTTAACTACATATTCAGTAGACTCGACATGTAAATTCTTTTCAAACACTAATTTCATACAAATATATGAATGAGTTGATCCAGGATCTATAAACGCAACAATATCCGTGTGATAGAGAGAAAAAGTACTGGTAATAACGTCAGGTGACAAGGCTTCCTCGCGTGCACGTATTGCATAAGCTCTCGCAGGAGTACGCATCTCAGATCTCATATTAGCATCTCTCGCCATATTGTGATTTCCACTTTGATTCCCAACATTTTGAGGCGGTCTACCTCTCGATGCAACATTATTTGTCTTAGTCGATTGTTCTTTATCAGGTACAGATCTTTCAAGACAATCACGCAAGTAGTGATCTAACGATCCACATCGAAAACATGCCCCGTTTATCAATCAACACTCTCCGAAATGCCTTCTGTTACAATGCTTGCACTCTGGTTCGGGACTTCTCACACTACCCGCACTAACTACAGAAGTCGTTTGAGGTCTCAAATGAGAAGACTTAACACTTTTCTCTCGGATAGATATGTCCGTAGAAGCAGCAGAACGAGGATGTAAATCCTTTGATCTTTTGGATCCAAACTGATACGGTTTACCCGTAAACCTCTTTCTAGCCTCTCTGAATTTGGAATCCGCTTTTCTCTTTTCTTTAGCAAGCTCTTCGGCTTTACAGGCTCGGTCAACGAGAACTACAAACTCTTTCAGTTCGAGTATTCCGACTAATAGTCGAATCTCTTCATTTAGCCCATCTTCGAACCTTTTACACATTATGGCTTCGGTAGATACACATTCACGAGTATATTTGCTGAGTCGAACGAACTTTCTCTCGTATTCAGTTACAGACATTCGATCCTGTTTTAGCTCTAGAAACTCTTTTCTTTTCTGATCGATGAATCGTTGACTAATGTCTTTCTTCATGAATTCTGTCTGGAAGAAATTCCAATCAACTCGTTCTTTTGGTACAACCGAGGTCAATGTATTCCACCATTGATATGCTGAATCCCGAGCAAGGAAATAGCACATCTCAAACACTCATCAGGAGTACAGGCCAGTTCATTAAAAACTCTGATCATATTCTTAAGCCAGAATTTGGCCTTCTCAGCATCACCACTTGCTGAAGCTCTAAACTCTTCAGCACCATATTTTCGTATCTTGTCAACAGGAGGTCTGTTCAATCTTAGAGGATCCATAACTCTCATATTTTCAAGGTTCGGTTGAGGGACTTGAGAGGGTAGAGGTTATGGAGCAGCCGGGTTTGCTCGCACAAACTCACTAAACCATCCAGACATCATTTGGAAGAAAGCTTTTTTCATTTCTTCCTGATTAGCCGCAGCAGGGCCTGATTCAGAAGGCACAGCCCCTTGAGTGGGTGCTGGAGCAAAACTTTCAACATCATCAGCTAAAGCTCGATTCGGATCCATTACTATATCAAACAGATTTCAGAGGATGTCAGGTGATATCACACTATCACATTTCATGTACATGGCATGTATAGTTAGACCCATACCACTACGGTAGTCCTAGAATCGACTAAACCGTAGCTCTGATACCAATCAAATGTAACACCCCTATCCCGTAACCATTGCCAGAACAGGAAAGGAGCGTTACCAGACATGTAATCAGACTGAATCAATAAAATTTTGAACTTTTTAATCTTTAACCATTATGTATTTTCAAACATCAAAGCATGCTTTAAATGGTCATAAAATGATGCATATAACTATTGAGGATCAAATTGAAAACATAGTAAAAGATATGAAAATAATCATAAATTTTCAAGTTAGGGACACACGGCCGTGCCGCTTTGCCCGTGTACTCTAGCACGGTCGTGGCTATCCAACACGCCCGAATCGCATGACCCGTGGTTGAAACTGACTTACCTTACATGGCCACTAGACACGCTCATGTACAAAACAGAGCAGACCGTGTGACTATATTGCCAAATTTCACATGGCTACAAGTTACCAGACACGCCCGTGTGTCTAGGCCGTGTTCCAAAACTAACCAAACCATTTAAAGTGCAGGTGACACACGGTCGAAATACACGCCCGTGTTCCCTGGCCGTGTGGCACAATATAGGCTCGGTTTAAGCCAAATTGCCACCCAAAATTTGGGTCATTTCTACTAGCCATAATTATGCAACATCTCATGCCAATTTGTCAACCAAAAACATACCAATTCAAACATATAATAGACAAAAATCATCATAAATCTTGCACCAACTAGGCATAAAAATTTAATAGCTAAAATACCCACATTCATGAACTCATCCACACATAAATATACATAATCATTCCTTACCATTTCAGCTCATTAACACATCTTGATCATATAATTTACCAAAATATATCATGTTCATTAACAACTAACCTATACATGCCATGACCATTTCATTTACAAAAGGTTCAAAAGTACCAAAGCTTGATAGATAGTGTGATGGCGATCTCCGACACGTCTGATTATCGAGCTAGCTTCCGAATCTATCAGACAGTGTAAGAAATAAACGGAATAAGCTTCTAAAGCTTAGTAAGCTCGTAAAACTTAGAATTAAACTTACCAATTCATTAAGGTAATCCTTACATATACAAGTAAGGTCAATTCTATTCATATGCTCTTATAGCCTATTTCACAAGCTTACACATGTTAGTCCATATGATTTCATATACAATCTTATACAAGAGTTTAACATATAATTCATATGACATATAATGCATTCACTACCATGTATCTCATGTAACATATAAATCCTATGTATTGGATCACACCTTTCAGGTAGTTCATATATGCATATATTTATTCCATCTTATAATTCATGTAACTTATATCGGTATTGCCCGTTGAACCTATAAGAATATCGAGGATACCCGGGTGATACACACACAGTATATATATACATATAACCTGAAAATCGTCAATACATCATGTATGCTCTTACGAGCCTGTACGGTAAGCCTCAAAGGCTGAACATGTAATCCCGAAGGATGAACGGTAAGCCCGTAGGCTGAGCGGTAAGTCCGAAGACTAAGCATATGATCCTAAAGGATTAACGTGTAGCTCATGAGCACGTGGTGAGTCTGCAGCAAATGCAGGAGCTCGAACCACCCTGTAGCCCTAGTGACATGTCACTTGTATCCCTACGACTTCTACGGTTCTAACGGGAAGTCGGTATTCATGTATTACTTGAAACATTTAACATTTCCATTCCAAATCACATGTATATACTTAATAGGCAATCCATTCAGCAACTTTATACATATACATGATCATTAAACAACATTTATAAGCATTTATAAGGTGAATTCCAAATTCTATGAACTTACCTCGTAATCCCGATATCTATTCGTCTATTTTCCGTTTTCCACGATCATGTTCCGGGATTCGATCGTCTTTATCTAAATAAATAAAAATTTCAGCTATTTACTAACTCACATATTCAATTCAATTCCAAAGACATATATTTTGACATATTTGCAATTTAGCCCCTATATTTTCAATACTTTGCAATTTAGTCTTTTATCACAAAAATGACAATTTATACAATTAATCCATAATTTCCCTTAGCCGAATATTCAAGGGACTTATACAAGCATATATCTTTCAATTAATCAGAATTTTAACCTCAAAAACTCTATCTTTTTGCAAATAAATCGTTAAACTCATTTTCATCAAAATTTACTTTAAAATTCTTGTATTTTCTCACATAATATACAATAATTCATCAAAATCTATCAAAATAACATGAATTCATCAATGGCATTTTTCAAAGACATGTTCAAAATCAGAAATTAAGGTACGGGTCGACTAGTATACAAAGCAACGATCTCAAAAACATAAAAATCACTAAAAACTGAAGTCAAAACATACCTCAATTGAAGAATCAAGCTTGCTGAATGAAAAAAAGTTTAAAAACCTTATTTTGCTTAAGAAATCGGTGGAGAAGAAGCAAATATGAAAGAATTTTCATGTTTTATTAATTAAAACATATAATATTGATAAAAGACCATTTTAACCTTTAAATTAAACCATTTAAAAACATGTCATTAAGGACATAAATGTCCACTAGCTTTAGAAAAGGTAAAATAACCATTTAAGGCCTTCCACTTATAAAGCCATCATTAAATAAGTCATTTATAAAATAGAACTCTAATTTATTGCTTTATGCGATTTAGTCATTTTTCTCAAATTAACCAGACAAACAATAAAATCTCTAAACGAAACTTTCACACTGTAATTCTATCATGCTGTAAAACATATTAAAGCAGTAAAAATAATATTTTAACTTGGTTAAGTGGTCCCGAAACCACCCGTTCCGACTAGGGTATAAAGTGGGCTGTTACATATTCTATGAGATCAATCGTCTGCAGAAGTATTATTGAGACTATCTATTTTCTGATGAAATTTTATACCATGAGAATGTTTTCTGATCTTAATGATAGGCAAAGGCAGTGCCAGTCCAATTTGTGAAATTTTATACCATGAGAATGTTTTTTGATCTTAATGATAGGCAAAGGCAATGCCAGTCTAATTTGTGCATAATCTACAGGACCTTATTTCTTTCTGGTATTCTGTTACCATTCCGTCTATTAGGAATTGATAAGGAAGCGTGTATCATGCTATGATTCAGGTTCTTCTAAGAGTTGTCTTGCCCGATATGTATATGAGAAGGTATATTATTCTTGTTGCATTTATCCTGGATAGTCTGAATGATATTTTCTTCTGGATTTCTTCACTCTAAGGGACCATTGAGATTTTCCACATTTTCTTATGGGCTTTGTTCTCGGTCTTTCGATACGGTATCGTGATTTGGATTTCTTTATTTTGGATTTTTATGTTAAATTTCTATATTCTGGAACTCTCCATTATGAGTTTCTTTATCTTGAATTTTTGGTCATCTTTATCTCGTAACTTGTCGAGCATGGCTTATATTTAAAGTATGACCGCCAGCTTGTGATATATATATCAAGTATGATTATGTTTTTTATTCGATTATGGTAGCATGGTGATCTTAGTAATTGGATTTCTTAAATTTTCGTATAAGGATTTAACATTGGGCAAAGATTTTTTGGTTTTCTGTGATAATATTATATGATCTTTGAGAAGAGCAAAATGCAGTGACAAACACTTAGGTAGAAAGTCCAGAACTTATACAAAGATTTCACAAGAAAACTCACAACAGCAGTGTATTAGCGATCAAGTTTGGAACTCGACATCGTTGACCCTTGTGTATGAATACTTGAAATGTTGAAAAGTTTAAGGATGTATATCAAGTGTCATCAGAATTATTGTCGGCCATGTTGGCAATAGAATAGAGATAAAAAAAAGTTACTATGGATTTTATGTCCGATTTATTACTGTCTCTGAAAGAGAAAAATGTTATGTGGCTTTTTGTTAAATATTTGACGAAATGTGTAAATCATGCTGTAGGTACTAAGTTTTCCTTCATCAGGTTCAAGGAATTTTGTGTCTTTATGAATTTTAGATATCTTGAAATTCTAGTCTCCATTAATCGGATTGAGATCTGGGTTTCCTATCATGATTTCTTGGAGAAGCTAGAGGAGGCTTTGAAATGAAAGGTAACTGAGAATTGAAGTGGCAAATATCTGGACTATAAGAAATTATACAGATTGTAAGGCCATGGTGAACTGGCTAGTTTTACTATTTGGATTCGAAAAGATTCAAGTATGTGTATCTATGTAACATGATGGTATGAATCATACTTTTGAGTACATGAACTCTCTGATAGAGATTAAGTTTCAGAGAAAGTGTTGTAAAGCGAAAACCGCTCTTGATTCTTATATGTGAATTTTAAAGAGATAGGTAGTAAAAGATCACCTTGAGTGAAAGTTTCTTTGACATCGATTATAGAATTGAGGAATCTTAGTGAAAACAAAAACAACCAAACCACTTTCCTGGTAAGATATTTGGGGACGAAAATCCCTAAAGGGGGAGAATTGTAATAGCCTTATTTTAGGCCTAGTCAGAATAGTGGTTTTGGAACCACTATTCTGAGGCCGGAGAAATTATTTTTAATGTATTTCATGTGTTATACCATGATTATATGAGTGCATGAAATTTTTGATCAAATAATTTTAGCGATTGCTTGTTTAATATTGAAAAAGGACTAAATCGCATAAAGTGCGAAAGTTTCGTTCTACTAGATAAAGGTGTCAAATAGCTATAGAACATTAATATGGGATATTTATTGAGTAAATAGACCACAAATATGTTAGTGGTTGATCAAGGAGACAAAAATATTGTAGGGTCAAAGCTAGGTGAAATGTTGGTGACTAATTTGACTAGTAATATAATAAAATAAAGAAAAAAAAAGTATCGTCTTTCATCCTCCTTCTTCCCCACTAAAAATACCAGCAAAGAGGGGGTTTTGAAAGCTCAAAAATATCAGCAACTTATATCCCTTACAAGTAAGTGATTTAGATGCTTATTTTTTATAATTTTTGTACTTTTGGGACCCTTGTAGCATGAGCTAGCTAATGGGGGACTATTTTGCAAAATGGTTGAGAGTCTAGGGTTTTTTCATGTGAATACTCATGTTGTTTATTGAATTTTTATGGAAGAAAATGAGTCATGATTGTGTAATAAACAACTTTTGTGAAAGGATTTTCATGAAAAATAATTAAAAAGGGCTATTTTGTAAAGTTTGAAAAATGAGTTGTAAATGTGTGAAATAATCAAAATTGTGAGTTGCTATGGTTATAAAAAGAATTTGGCTAGGCTTGGTAAAGGAGGAAATTTGATAAAAATCAATTTACGAGAGCCTAAGGGAAAAATCATAATTTTTGTAAAGTATAAGGGCAAAACGATTATTTTGCCAAATTATGAATTATAGAATTTTTTTAATTAATGTAATGATTAAATGAGTGAATTTCATCATGTTAGATCAAGAAAATCAAGATTTGGGCTTAAATCGGAAAGTACGAGGTTATGGACTAAAATGGAGTAATTAGCCGAAATTGCATTCGACGTAAGTCCGTGTGATTCAATAAGCATGATACCCATGTTATTGTTAATGTACTTGAAATCTATTTTGCTACGATTGTATCGAATTATATATTGATGGAGTTATGTATGAGAAAGTGATGTCAAACGTTAATGACATTTTTTGTGATGATTGAATGCATTGGAAATTTGATAGGATGATATTCCATTGAAACAAGTAAGTTTATATGTAAATAATACATCCTTTTTATTGATGATTTCACATGTGGATGTTCCATATGAAATGTGAATGATTATTATTGTCATTGTATGAAATTATGAAAAGTGTGGATACGGATAAATTCCGTGGAAATTTTAATATCGGCGGGCTATGTACGAACCACCGCGTAATAGTTGAAATTGATGAGCTAAGTGTGAATTACCTTGTTCATTAATATTGATTGTGATACCATCGTAAGACATTGATAAAGGTGGAATATGTGCGAAACCACCTTGAATTTTGATATTGGTGGGCTATTTTTGAAACCATCGGGAATTATTGATAATGGAAGGCTATGTGCAAAACCACCTTATAATTGATAATATGAATGGCTATGTGTGAACCGTTGAGCATGATTTATATATTGAGTTGTGTATTGAGATTATGATTAAGTGAAATTATGAATGTGGTGCTGATGAATTAGTGCAGGGGTTGAATATAGAAATGTGTAAACTTTGTGCATGCTATGTGCTTGAGAAATGTGGTAAGGTTGCAAATGAGTAAGTTACGCATATGAGGATGATTTTATGATGACCTAGTGATTATAGGTCTATAATTACGATGTATGAAAGTGTGGTAAAAATCGATTGGTGATATGTATGCTAAAAGAAGTTCAAACAGAAAAATCATGAAAGAGTGAATTTGCAATAAAATAGTTTTAAATAGCAGCAGTTACGTGACTTTAAAAAATCACCAAAAATGGTGGAAATTAAATTAGAAGTTGAATGATATATGAAATTAAAGCTTATTGAGCTTATTTTCATATAAAAGAAGTAGAGTAAGCAAATGAATCTCATATCATGAGATATCTATATTATTGTTAGACAAGGTCAGATGGATTTGGGAATCCCCTATTCCGACTTTATAAAATCACAAAAAATTTTATAAAAATAATTATAGTTTATAATTTATATGATTAGAATCCTTAATGAGTATATTTTCAAGATAAATACATAGGAACATCATCCAAGCCCCGTATTATGAGATAATAATTTTTTAGTGGAGAGGGGTTGGAACTATCAGACAGCGAAAGAGGGGTAAATTTAAGGAATAAACAATACTAATTGGCTAAACCAAAAATTCTGAAAATTTTATGGTAAGAATAGATGTGAGTATAGTTTCTGGGAAAATAAGTGGATCTTAATTTGGATTTCTTTAACTGTAGATATAAATAATTTATTGACCGTGACTCGAGAAAACAGCTTGATCTGAATATAGGTAAAAAGAAAATTTTGAGAGTATTACATTGAGATCATGTTGTAAGAATTGGTGGAAGCTTATTGATAAATTGTTTATTATTTGTATATGGACTTACTAAGCATGAAGCTTACTCCCTCCTTTCCATTTCCTTTAGCTTTGTCAAGATAGCTCGGGGTTGGAAATCGTCGGAAGCAGCATCACACTATCAAGTCATTACCTTTGAAATAACGAAGCATATGTTAGAAATTTTCAAGTGAGTTGCATGTATAGGGATCTAGTTTTATGGCATGTGTTATTATGATTTTGGCCAAATCTATTGTCTTATATTAAGTTATATGTATATGGCCATGAGATGTGGCTCATATTAATTACGGTTTGTAAATCTGTCTATTCATGTTATGTCTAAAATTTATGATGTGATTATGTTTGGTTGCCATGCATGGTTGGTATATATGAATATGTTAGAATGTCAATTTATGGCTATTGGTTGAGTATGAAAGTCTTTGTATGTTTCATTATGCATTTGGTCTTGTTTCAGGGTGGCAAAGAGGTTTGGTAAATAGCCTATTTTCATCCACACGGGTAGACACACGGGGGTGTGTCTAGGCCGTGTGTGACGCACGGTCCACCCCATTGGCATGTAGTTTAGCCGTGTGTCCCCTGTACCTTGAATTTGTTAAACTAAATGCCTAGTAGTAAACCCATGGGCTAAGACACGGATGTGTGTCTCAACCGTGTGGAGGCCACGGCCTGGCGCACTGGCATGTGCCATGACCATGTGTCTGCTGACGTCAGAAACAGAATGCCAAGGTTTTTGCACACGGGCTGCTACACGGGTGTGTCATGGCCTTACGAGGTACACGAGCTGAGCACACGGGCGTGTGCCAGGCCTTGTGAAAGTCCTTGTAGGTTCGATGTTGGAAAATAAATCCACACGGACAAGGGGCACGAGCCTGTCCTTAGGTGCTTAGGCCGTGTGAGCCAATCGGGCCATTAGCACGGCCATGTCTAAAGGTCACACGGGTGTGAGTCCTATTTTCAGTAGTTTTAGAAGGAATTTTCTTAAGTATCCGAAATGGTCCCCGTTTGTTTCCAAATCATGGTTTAGGCCCCGTAGGCCCATAGAAAGGTCCGTGGGACAATGTTTGAAAAAGTTTTAAATTGGGACATATTTTGTTGGCTCAAATTCGAATGACTGCATGAGTATTAGTAAGGTAATGCCTCGTACACTATCCCGGTGTCGGATACGGGTAAGGGGTGTTACATCCCTAAGGAAATTAGCTACTCATAAATCAAATTACAAACATTCTTAAACTCATATTTAACATGCAAAATAGCAAATTAAATAGAAGTAAGGAGTATAGAAAAAAATTTGTTTTCGATATCAATTAAAGCTCAAAAGCGAAATCTCCTTTAATAGTTATGAAGATCAGCTCGATCGCAATTGGAATCAACAACTAAATAATGAAAAGATGATATATTAAAGCATTGGATCGAAATTGAATACAAGTTAAAACATTATCAAAAGTATGAAGAGGAAAAAACTAAAAAGAAAATAAAACTAAACTAAAAACTTAAAAATACTAAAACGGCTCACTTGGCAAGGCCTCCCCAAATGAGATTTAACATGCCTATTTATAGAGTTTATGCTCAAATATAACTAAGGTTAGTAAACAACCCAAAAAGAATCTAATTTAGGTACATTGTGTGGACTAAAATACCCTTAATTAAAATTCATATTCATCACTCGGTGTTGCGACACCACAAGATCGATGTCGTAGCAGTACCTTTATTTTCTGGGTACTTCGGGTTTGAAATCTAGTGTTGCGACACCACTTCTCGATGCCACAATGCTGCAGTCGCCCTTTGCCTTCTAAACTCAAAAATAGTGTCCTACACACTAAATAGAGTCGTTAGATCATCCTTACGCCCATAATGGCCCTTTAAGTCATAACATATTTTAAACACAAAGTAATAAAAAAGTGAAAAAAAATAAATTCACATAAAAATGCTATAAAACAAGCTAGTTAAGTTCTGGAAAGAACTTAATTTACCACAACAAATTGTGGCAAATCAAAATGTCTATACATCCCATGGCGAAGCAAAAAAAAAAATTTATGGCGATTATCAACCATGTATTCAAGTACGATGAAGGGATCGGGTTAAAACAGGGTTGAAGATATACCTTTTTCTATTTGATCCCCTTAAGCAATGTCAATTCCAAGTCGCAACAAAACCGTCTTGGTCTCTACGTAGTCAACCTAATCAAAGAACAAACAACAAACTCTCTTTGAACCTTTCAAAGAGAATTGACGAAATTGGCTGCTAAACCCTTTTCAATATTTTTTTCCTTGGTAACACATCATAGAATTAGGGATTCAATTCCTTTTATTTAATATCATTTAAAAAAATGGAATTATCCCTTTAGAGAAACATATGGAAAGTATTAAAACATCATATCCTTTTCATAAAAATATTAACTTCAACGTTTTAATCTTTGATTGAAATTATTATAATTATTTATTTTAATAATTTAGTCAACTATATTCAGTTAATATTTTTATATGAATCAAATTCCTATATTTATTTTAACTATGTTCTCTATTTGTGTACAAGAAATTTGTACGTATAATGTGTTCAATATTTCACTGTCAAATTAAATTAATTCAATAATTAATTTAATTCATGTGACAGCTAAACACAATACCAATTGTGTTTGGATTATGTTCGCTTCAACCATAGGGTGTGTATAACACCCCTAACCCGTATCCATCGCTAGAATAGGGTTTCCAGATGTTACTAAGTAATCATAATCTGATCATTCATTTCAAACATTTCAAAAATAATAAAATGATTCATCATTAACATGCATAGAATCCCTTATTAAGCCTTTGAGAATTGGAAAACACTTTAGAAACAATTTGAGACTAAATCGGGAACATTTAAAAATTTTTGGAAAAAGTTAGAAAATTTTTAATTGCAAGGTTCACACGGCCATGTGGTCAGGCCATGTGAACATGCCCGTGTGTCTGGTCGCGTGGGCATTCGAATTAGGGACACACGGTCGTATCCCAGCCAATGCTTGTGCCCATGTAACTCTCTGACTTGGGTCATACGGCCAAGCCACACACTCGTGTGCCAGGCCATGTACCCTTTGAAATGGCCTTGCACGCCCGTGTGCTAGTCGTGTGTCTCACATGGCCAAGTCACACTATAACAGCCCGTTTTTAGGGTTAATCGAAACAGTGGTTTTGGGATCACAAACTGACATCAAAAAATTTATTTGATTATTATTTTAATATTTATAGCATGATATTATAGTTTTGTGAAATTTTTGTAAAGAAATTTTATCGTTTAAGTGGTTAATTCGGTAAAAAGGACTTAATCGCGTAAAATGCAAAAGTTGCATTCTATTTATTAAAGGTTTCAATTGGCTTTGGCTTTTAAATATGATGGCTTTAAATGGAAATTATACCATTAATATGTTAGTGGATGTTAATGGTTTGGCATAAAGGAAATTATGCATTATTTTAAAGGTTAAAAAGGCAAATGGTTAGTAAATGATATATTTAATAATACCAAAAACCATGATTTTAGTCCATTTTCCTTCATATAGCCGAATCTAAGAAAAGAAAAACATCCATGGTTGCGAAATGAGGTTTGGCAATTGCATGTTAAATTGGTAAGTCATTTTGGACTCGGTTTTTGATCATTTTTACGTTTTTGAGATCGTTGCTTCGAATACTACTCGACCTATGCTTGAATTTCTGATTTTGATGATGTATTCATGAGTTTTCATTATTGATATCTTGGTGAGTTTTTTTGTTTGATGCTGTTAAATAAGAGATATGTGTTAGATTACTAAGTTTGTATTGGAAATTTTCATGAAAATTAAGTAAATAGGGCTTAATTGCAAAAATAGTAAATAGAGGGACTAGATTGTAAATTAAATTAAATGTTAGGACTTGTAGGGGCTTGAGGAGTATTCGTGTGGCAGCCCTAATTCCGACCCTAGTCGGGAAGTGGTTTCGTGACCGCTAAACCGAGTCCTTAAAATAATTAATATTTATTTTCGATTCTTAAATTAATTGTTAAATGCATGCGTGGAAGTTGTGGACTTGAATTTGAATATTTCAATAGGGATTTTATTAATAGGGGTTTAGTTGAAAAACTTAGAAATTTTGTTAGGCAAATTAGAAAGGGCCAAATTAAGTAAGGTTCAAAATAAGTGTCTTTGCATGTCAAATTAACCATTTCCACTTTAGTGGACGGTAATGATGTTGTTTAATATTATTTTATATATATTTTATGTGTAAAACATGTTATATGGCATAAAAGAAAAAAAAATTAGAATAAAAGAAGAAATAATTGATTAATTGAAAGAAATAAAAATATGAAATGAATGTTCATTCTCTCCTATTGCCGAAAACTCAAAGAAGGTGAAGAAAGGAGAGGTTTGAGCATTCGGCTGTTGCAAGTGAATTCTAAGGTATGTTTCTTGATGTTTCTTTTAAAAAAAAAAAATTTGGAAATGTAGTTGATTTAGAAGTCCCTAACCCAACCCAAAAGGGAATTTTTGATTTTTGAGGGGTATGAGCATTCGGCATGAATTTTAAGAAAAGGGGGGATTTAAGTTTTGATGATTTTAGATGGGAAATGGTTGTATTTGTGTTTTAAATTGAGTGTTTACTTTCGGTTTTTATGAAATCCATGAAGGCTTGGTATTTTGTAAATTTATAAGGAAAAAGGTTAGTATGAGGGCATTTGTTTGAGGAATAAATTTCTTTTTTTATAACCGGCCATGAAAATATTGTATGAAAGGTTAAGGCTTTGATGAATTTACTTGGTCATAGTTGAAATGTGAGTTTTAGTTCATATTCAAATTGGATAAGAAATGATTTTAGAAATTTAAATGGCATTCGGCCATTTTGGATAATTCTTGAAACCTCTAGTAAGTTAGTTTTAGATGTTAAAGGTTGAGATTACCAAAAGTGATTTTTGTTGATGATTTGTTTATAAATACTAACTTTGCTCCATATTAGCCGAATATGCCTTAGATGATTTAGAAATGAGCTTGATGTTATAAATTGAGTTTAATAGTTTTGGAAATTGTATATGTGGTTGCCGAATTTAGGACTAAGAAAGTGATTAAAAAAACATTCGATTTTGGACTTTTAGGTGTTGTCAAATTTTTGTAATCATGAATTAGCAAATTATTAGGGGTTCTTGGTGCTAGTATCAAATGTGTATGGATATTGTTTTTGGGTGTAATGTGCCGTTTGGAAATATGGTAGCGTGTGAATATTTTTAGATGTGAGGATAGTTTTTTAGTGCATATGAGGGTGCACTTAGCAAGTATTATCCTGAAATTTTTTTTTTAAGATTTGTCTTAAGTGTTGAGCTAGCCGAATATGGAATTAATCAAATGTATGATTTTTGATTATACTAATAGTAGTGGACAATGACTACTTGTGATTTCATCGTTTTGAATATGACATATCCGACCACAAATGATTTCTAAGTATTATGTATTAAGTGGGATGAAAAGATCTATGTATACTTGCCCTAAATCTATAGTCTCCATGTGACTTGTAATTTAATTATGTTTTGGGCCGAATGTATTTGTTTATTAAGTGTTTATATATGTTTTGTTGGAAGGCTAGTAAGGGGATTAGTGAGTGGATTGAATAAAGTCTAATCCAATTAAAGTTGTTTAATTCTAAGATCAAAAGCAAGGAGGGACACCCTCGGACAAGGGAAAAGCGAAGGTCGTGGAATAGCCAAACCGTGCGCTACTCAGGAAAATACGAGGTAAGTCCATGAGAAACGAACCTTTATTTAGGATAAGGTGAAGTTATAATGCATTGTATAATCTGTGAGCTCATGGAAAAAGGACATGTTCGAATGTGAATTTTTGGAAATGAACGTGTGGGTAATTGTTGGAAGCCGAATGCTAACATTAAATATTAATGTGTCTAGGGTGAAATTGTGTTCTTTGTTTACAATTAAACGAACTGTATGGAGTATGATTGATATTGTGCCGAAAGTGTGTGTCTGTATCTGGGTGGTTATTGAAAGATGACATGAAAGATATAATGATATGTACGAGTACAAATTTCATTAATAAAGTCGAGCTTAGTCTCGAAGGGCTTTCGAGCCAGAGTTAAAGCCGAGCTTAGTCTCGAAGGGCTTTCGAGCCAGAGTTAAAGCTGAGCTTAGTCTCGAAGGGCTTTCGAGCCAGAGTTAAAGCCGAGCTTAGTCTCGAAGGGCTTAAAGCCAGCGATAAAATTCGGGTTTGGCCTTGAAGACCATTCGTGGTGGAAATTGGATATGGGTCAGACGTATAAACTCACCTATAAGTAATATTGTCTTAGTTATAACAAATACGCCATTTAATGTAAGGAAGGCAGGTATGCATACTATACTCTTAATGGTTTAGAATATCATTAAGATTGATTTATTCGAGCCTGGTAAGGATCTGTGAACTATCGTTTGATATCATTTGTATGTTTAAGAAATCTGATGTTGAATTATGTATACATATATGTGTGCTCGATCGACTATGCAAAGAAGAAAATCGAAATACTCGGCTATGAAAGAATGACTTTGATTGCCTTGCATTTTTCTTTTGAGACATGCTTGTGAGTAAATAGATAGGCTCATATTCGGCCAAAGGAGGATTTAAACATGAGTTGATAATATCATGCCTTTCATTTATTTTGATTGAGTTATTTAAGTACTTACTAAGCAGTATTTGCTTACTCCGTTATCTCTGCTCTCGATTTTGTAGATTTTGTTCGTCAGCTACGGTCTCGGGAATCACAAACTCGAAGTCATCTCTACTATCAAAGCCTCGTTCGGTACCTAATTTGCTAAACTATAGTGAATGGCATGTATAGGCTTAATTTTCCCCTTTTGAAACAAATTATATTTTGGTTATGTAAATATTAAAGCCATGCGAAGGTGGCTGGTTCTTGCAATTAGTAAAGTCCTATAAATGAATCAATGTTTGTGATATGATCTAGTTAGATGACATATTCGGTTAAGGTACATATATATATAAGTATATGTGCTGATTTGGCAGTTGTTATATTTATTGAATTACCAATGATGACAAATGGTTCCTTTATCACGTACTTAGTGTATGATTTTGTAAGTCATTATTGTGCATAAACTAAAAAGAAAGTTTGATTGGATAATGTTGATGTCATGACTTAAATGCATAAGTTTTATTGAATTAAAGTCGAGAATTGTATTATTTATTTGTTTACATCGGTCATCTGAAAATGGTTCTTATGTTATTCCGTGTTTGTCCTGAGATTGTGTTAGATGGTTAATGCCCAATGACCTATTCCGGCGACGGATGAGGGCTATAGGGTGTTACAATTCGGCCTTAGCTTAGTGTAAGTAAATTATATTTGTTTTGTGTTTTTGAGTGAATTGGATTGAATATTTGATTAAATAAGTTTAATTTATATTAATTTAGATCAAGAAAAGAGAAAATCGGATTTAGATCGGGGGAAAACTAAAGTTGTCAACTAGCCGATCCGTACCAGTTTTTCATCGTCTGAGGTAAGTTTATAAGCAAATAAATGTACTTAATTTTAATTAAATGAAAAGTATATATGCTGAAATGAAATATATGAATTAATATATGCTAATGCCGAATGTGTATAAGCATGGTAACTATGTTCATGCATTCGTTTCGACTGACTTATAACATTTGAAAGTTCATTTAAACTATATGGAATATCTGGAATTTTTTATATATGAATTGTTGATGAGACAACTTTATAATAGTGATATTTGGGCTTTGAGCCTAGCAAGCCTTGTGCTGGTGAATTAAATCGGGCTTATGCCTAGCAGGCTTATTGCCGGTGTATAAGATCAGACTTTGAGTCTAGTAGGCCTTGTGCCGGTGCGACATTCAGGCTTAGGCCTAGCAGGCTTTATGCCAGTGAATTATTATAACTTTATGCCTAAAAGACATTATGCTGATGTGGTAATCGAATATGTTAAACGAGCTAAATGATCAGGTATGAGTTAGCTTGTTGTTTCCTTGAAAAGAAGGTAAGCTGATTATTTATTATGTGATACAAATATATGTATGATGTTAGTTTGAACTTGTGAGTAATTGTGAAGTATATTCGACCATAAGTTAAATGTAATTATGTAGTATTAAGGTTTCATACATGAGTATATGTAAACAAGTGTTTAAATATTCGGCTTTATGCATTGATATTATGATTTTAATAGTGTATGATACTTTGGTATAGACATATGTATATTCGGCTACATGATAAGTATAAGTATGAGATATTAAAGTTTGATTCAAGAATATTTATTTATGGGTGTGTATATATTCGATCATATAATGGTACTATGGTTTTGAAATTGAATATTCCTTTGATAATAGGTATAGTACATTCGTCCAAAGGTTCAGTATACTGATATCATATTGTGACGTGTGCAAACTTATATAAATGATTATGTACGGCCTTAATGATATAAAGTAAGAATAATCATGAAATGATCCATGGATATATGTATATGAGTTTATGTATATTAGGTTAATTATTGATATCATGGCTTTGGGAATTTGAATGATATATTAATCTTAATTGTATGGATATTTGGAAAAATGAAAGTATATGTATTATATGAAATTATAAGTTGAAGTTAAACGTGATTATGATAGTATAAATTGGTTTAGTAATTGAATTGTTATTGTCATTGAGTTATTTATTTGCTTATAGCTTCCAAAGCTCTCAAAGCTTATTCTGCGTGTGTTTTTTTTATGTTTATAGATTTTCAGAAATCTGCTCGGGTTGGAAGTCGATGGAGACAACAGCACACTATCCGATTATCATTTCAGTAAATAATGTTTTGAGATTCGGTTATGTGGCATGTATAGGCTAATCTTGGAGTTAATTATTTTGAATGAGTATGTATTTAAAGTCATGCGAAAATGGCTTGCTTATTATACTTAAGTTTAGTTTTACATGTTCTTAATTAAAATGTTTAATGAGTTTGGTTTTGGTAGGCGTTTTAATAGTTAGCTCATTTTGGAAATATGAAATGTGGTATAATTAGAGTGATGGATGATGGTATATTAACTTAATAGGTTCAGTGGCTAAGTTGTAAGTAATGAATATGTTTTATGATTGTTTTGGTTGATTGTTTTGGTATGGGTTCAAATGGTAAATGATGGTAATGATTAAGTATGTTTTGGGTTAGTTTTAATGGATAGTTAAAAGTGTCAAGTTGTTATTCATATCAATATCGGTATACATTCATGTATGGTTGTAAATCCGAATATGATATATAATTCAATTTGATATGTTTATGATATTGATAATGGTGAAATTGAAATAAAGATTAGTTAATAGGATAAAATATGAAGTTTAGGTATATTAATATAGATATGAATTCGATGCACACTGGAGTGTTATTTGTGTTCAAGTGTTAAGTATGGTTGTTATTTTTAGGATGAATTACGCATTGTATATATACATCATTAGTATGTTCAGCCATGTTATAATGTATTTAAGTTTCATATGTGATTGCATAATAATTTATGTAATATGATTCAATTGGTTTTATTATGAGCTTGTGCAGAAGTTATCAAATGATATGTTTGATATACGATTAATAAGACAGAAATTAGCATATATTCAAAGTATAAAGTGTAATGATATACAATGGAATATGATTTAATTATGAAAATGGCATTAATGTGATGGATATAGGGAATTGAATATTGGAATTATTAAATATGTGAACATGTCTATAATATATACAAATTTGGTTCGAATTTTAGTAATTATGGAACATGATCAGTTGGGTTTTGATATATGTTTGAATTGAATTAGTTGGCATTTTCGAAATGTGCTTATTTGTGATATATGTCCAGTAAGGTATAATTATTTTTGAATTGAAATTAGAACTCGGGTATTCGAATTTTTAATAAGTGAATTGTGGATATTTATATTTGACAAATTTTCAATGTTTATTAATTCTTTGGTGTATGAAAGGTGAGGAATGATAGTGCTGAACTGTGTTTTATACAATAATGCCTCATAACCCTAATCCGGTAACGCATACGAGTTAGGGTGTTCCACACACGCCCGTATGTCTGGCTGTGTGGAACTAAAATGTGCCTTAAACAACAAATTTAGCATTTCCTACAAGCATGGACATTAAACAACTCAAAAACCATTCTTTTAACATGTTCAAAACATGATCAAACACATTTAAAACATGCCAAAACAATCATCCTAGGTGCCTAACCAATGTACCCTCATTGGTACTACATTTATATCATCAAAACATCAACCAAATTAAAATTATAAACATGTCAAAATTCATCAGTTTGGCCTAACTCAAAACTACCTAAAACATTAACTTAAATTCACATGCACATATCTAGATTTGGTTCAATTTACCATGCCATAATATGGCTTCAAACACAAACACATGTTTATATGTATATACCAAACTAGCATTACATTTATAATCCATCCATAATAACAATCATTTAGATGTCCTAGATACATGCTGGCATAAAAGATAAACATCACCATATTTGAGTTCGGGGCCATTGCTGGATGTTGAATCGGTGATCAAAAGTGAAGTACCTAATTTGCGCACGAAAAAACAAAACCGTATGCTGAGCAAAACTCAATGGTATTTCTATAATTTGAATATTTAAAGACAAGATAATATAATATGCACAATAGAATTTTAAGCACATATTAATGTCCAGTATCATGACTATCATATGCTATCATATTTCATTTGTTAAACAATGTCCCAATTCACACAATTACTAAATAAATAGTTATTTACATATCAAACCACATTTATTTGTAGAATGGTATTAGCCATTCAATACTCAACTCATTAATACATCATTTCATACCATACTCAATTCTCATCACTTGTTATATAATAGCTTTTCACAATTTGATCAACATATCATTTAAACAATAACATCCATTCCATATCCAATTCATGAGTACATAACTCGTGTACCTCATTTTCAGGTTTTAGATCACTATCCCATCTTCAATTCACATAAAATACCATCCAATATCAATCATAGTACCTATTAACATGACTGAAACTCAGACGGATACATGAATCTAAAAAACACACCAATTTGGCACCCAGTGCCTCATCGGATAAATCTAAAGTAATATGCACGTAGCACTATATGAATTTAACACCCAATGTCTCATTGGTTAAACTGAAGTAAATTGGCAGCCAATGCCTCATCGACTCAAAGTCGAAGAAATCCGTAAACTCTTCATATCCTATAGCATGCCATCTATATCCGACTCAACCCGATACAGTTAATAAGGTTTAATTTCACATTTCAATATCCAATACTATTTTTTCATAGAATCACATATATACACATGAATTAAATTCAATCTATAATAATCAATATCCAACTTTCACATTAACACATATATTCATTTCAATTCAATCATCAATACATTCAATATGTATCTCCCAATTCAATCAATTTCAATCAATTATCAAAATGTCAACTACTCACCTCAACACTTAACATATAAATTAAATTGAATTATAACAATTAACAACTAAGTTCGGATTATAGAAATACAAACCGTGAATTCTGAGCTATTCTACGTCGATTTTATCTTTCCCCTTTTTAGTTAAGGATTTTGGTATGACGTTAGCTACGGAATTAAAACAATTAAAATTCATCAATACAATAAGATTTCAATTTCATATTGAATATTGAATATTAAATACTGAATATTGAATATTGAATATTTCAATTTTTACTCAATATTTGTCTAAATTCTAATTTAAACCCTAAACTGAGACTAATTTTTATTCTTCACATTTAATTCTATATTTTCATACAAATTCCACTTTAAACTAAATTTCACCGTAACACCTCAAACCCGGCCTAGAAGTTTAGGTCGAATTCAGGATGCCACATTGATCACCGAAGTGATCTTGAGAAATTTTACAAAAAAATAATCCCTCTATAAGTTAAGAGCATTTAAACCTTATTACGTAAAAACCAAACCATTGTAGTGAAATTTAAAACTCAAATAGAATTACAGTTTAGTTTGAAAATAACCAAAATATTTATATGTATGAAAATCCAAAACAGAATTTTTACCATAGTATTATAAAATCTTACAGTTCGACAGCCAAATATAAGATTAAAATTGGAAATCATAAACTGATAGTCCATTCTATCGAAACTATTCGAGACCTCCGCGTACCGAGCCCAGCGTCAAAAATCAGAAAGGTACTTGAATGGGGAAACAAAAGAGAGGGTGAGCTACTCGAGCTCAGTGTGAGATCAAAACCCACTAACTACAGATCCAGGCACAGAATATACTTACAGAATTACTCAGAACTAGTCAAAAAATAAAAAGCAAATTTACCAACAGATGACAGTTGAGCATATTCACTGAAAATCAAGCACACCATAAGTACTTTTCAGTCATACAGGACAATCACTCACTCACAGTCTCACGTACCATTCAAGTACAGTGGCAATAATTCTTAATAGTCGTTAGATCCAATTCAGTCAATCGGATACAATTAGAGTTTAGCAATTTCACATAGGCACAAGTGCCACTTAGTCGAACAGTACAATCAAACAATCGCAATCACAAAATAGTCAATAAGATGCATATGAATGCAGTTGAGTTAAAGAAAACCCACCCATCTAGCCAAAACACCTCTCTGTCTCCTATCACTCCTCATAGAGCCATTTAGCTCATCCAACCAATCACTCTATGTGGGACCTCGAAAAGCCCATCCAACCCTACACTTCATATGATATCATCCCGAGTTTCCCGGCAATGATGGCCATCAGCATTGTCCACGACCCTCTGGGTATTGGGGCTAACAGTATGCAAATAAACTACCAGTCACGTATATTACATAGCAAAGCTAGCGTATAAGCTATATTGTGCAATGCGGTAAACCGCGGTACAGACATGCTGTATGAACTGCCATATCAGATAATGGTACGTAGCGTAGCTAACGTGCATGCGGTACAATGCAATGCGGTAATTCGCTATACCGATAGATTGCAGTGAAACTGCTAGTTCAATCAATGGTACGTAGCATAGCTAACATACATGCTGTACGGTGCAGTGCAGTAATTCGCTGTACAGTCTAGTTGCAATAAAACTGCCAGTTCAGTACAGTTCAGTATCAGTCTTCCTTCTCTTCAAAACTCCACCCAAAAAGCTTTATGCATATGTATGTATGAGTGCAGACAAACGAACAGAAATAGATTACTAATTTCAGACAGTTATTCACATCTAGTCAGTCAGAATCAGAGAGGTGTATATGTAACACCCCTAACCCGTATTCGTCATCAGATTGGGGCTACAAGATATTACCAGACGAGATACAAATTTTTTTTTAAAAAATTCACACTTACACATATTTTACGAACACAAAACTAAAACATAAATTTGCTCAAGCATTAAGTACGTAATTTAAATCACTACAATTATCAATAAAGTTCAAGGTCAAATAAAATATTTGCGACATTGGCATCCAAGAACATAATTAATATATATTAGTATACTATTTCATATCACCATACAACACAATTTAATATTTATTATTATATAAGACAAAACTAACATTAAAACATGGCCAAAATTATTCCTTTTACAATTCAACTACATGCGCATGTTACAAAATTAAAATGGACCATTTTTAATTAATAATGCTCAGTCAAAACATACTAAGTTTTATATGCTAAATACTAACTATCCATACATAATTTATTCGGTCATTAATATGCCTACAATTAATGAACATCCTTTCTATATGACTTAACAAATCAAATTATAAAGTAATTATTTAAAAGAATTATTCCATGTATAAACACCAAAACGTCCATACACATATCTCAAACGCATACCGATATGTATCAATCTAACTTGGCAAATATCAAACATAGCAAACATTTTTCATACTTATGTTTCTTCCATGGCTGATTCTAATAAACCACATACAAACTTATCAGTCACTATTCAAGTGTAATTACCGAATATGTTCATACTTATTGTTAGGCATATCGCGTACATATTATAGATACTAACACACAAATCTTACACACCATATAGTAGACATATCGAAGTAAATTTTATCATGTTCGAACATAATCAATTTTCAATTTATGCTAACCCACACAATGACACTTTAATCAATATAATAACCATTATTTATACTATAGCCAAAACATATAGCAGCATCACAAACATCACATATATATTGGATACACTCTCAATATAAGCTTATACCAAGACCAAACATTTATGTATTATAATCAAATTCACTCATGCTACATCCGAATTCAACAACCAACTTTAATATGCGATCACGAAACACGACTTATATTCATCTATAGCACACTGCATAGTAATCAAAATAACTCAAACATAAATAAAACCAAAACCGAATTCAAGCATTGAAAATAAGCCATTTTCGCATGGCTTTTATAAACAACCAAAATTAATTATTTCAAAACACCTGCCAGCCTATACATGCCATGGTTCAAGTTTAACTTAAAAAGGTACCAAAATAGCTAATAGTGTGATAAGCTTTGCTGACAGTCCCCGATCTTGTAGCTTGACTCCAAAATCTAAAAAATAGAACAAGTATACACACAGTAAGCTATTATTGCTTAGTAAGTCAAAAGCAAATAAACAACCCATTGATATTATCAACTTAATTTAACTAAACCAAATTATATTATCAAAATACATTTAGTTCTAAACATATAAAGTTCATATTATATATATAATCATTCATAAATATCATCTTGACCGAATATTCATATAGCCAAATTAACATATTATCATTTAACTTCCAAAGTCAAATAGTCATTATGCACCTAGTCACTTATGCACAAATACATAAGCTCATACGTCACAATATAATTCCATCTACAAATTTTAGTTATGTGGCCAAATACTCATAATCACACATACATATAATTGTGACTCATTCAATAATATTCACAAGGCCGAATACACTTATCTAGTCCACATATGATCCTTATTTGCATTACACATGACTTGTAATAAGTATTAAGTTACTCACTTACATTATTTTAAGTAAACAATAAACTGATTCATACTTGGCCATTTAGCTCGTTTTACACACTCAAACACAATTTATCTTTGCCCGATGAACCATTCAGAATTGGGTAGGACACTCAGATAATCACACATATCGTACAATGCCAACGTCCCAAATGTGGTCTTACATGTAATCACATATCGATGCCACTATCCCAAACAGGGTCTTACCCGTACACATATATCGGAATCTCATATTGACGCCATGGTCTTACTTGTGCACATATATCGGAATCCTATGTCATGATATATGTATCCTAACTATTCCTAAGGTTCATACGGGGCTTTCGGACATCGTAAGTCGACCGAAACGAATTCGGAAATATAGTAGTCAAGCTTATTCATATTCGGCCATAGCATGCATAAATTCATATATTTCACTTCAACATATGTGTTTAGCATTTAATTAAAATTAAGTACGTCTATTTGCCTATAAACTTACCTCGGACGATGAAAAACGGAACGAGACGGCTAGTCGACAACTTTACCTTTCCCCCGATCCAAATCCGATTTCTTTGATTCTTAATCTAAACATATTCGAATTAAGCTCATTCAAACATATTTTCATTCAATTTAGTCCAAAAACACATAAATAGGCAAATTACCATTTTACCCCTAACATTTACATTTTTTAATTTAGTCACTATTGCACAAAACACAAAATATGCAAAATTTGACTACACCATGTTAGGCCGAATGTTCCTAGTGTCCATACAAGTCCATATATTTCATTTACTTCACATTTTACTCCCTCAAATTATTATTTTTGCAATTTAGTCCTAATTACTCAAAATCATCCAAAAATTCCAATGCAAAATATGTTAACCCAAACATATCTTTCATATTTCATCATCAAACAACAAAAATCACAAGTTTTCATCAATGGCATAATTCAAAATATTCATCAAAATAAAAAATACAAGCTTGGGTCTTGAAGATAACTTAGCAACGATCTCAAAAACATAAAAATTATAAAAAAACCGAGCTAAACACATACATTGATTGAGCTTAAAAGATGACCAAACCCTAGCCTCTCTTATTTCTTTTCTTTTGTTTTAGTTTCGGCAAGAAGAAGAAAAAAAGATGAACATATAAAATGGCTTTGATTTTTTTATGATATGTTTTATTATTCATATATATTTCATACGTTACTATTTTTCCCTTTTCAAATTAATAACCAAAACATATATAATAAGGGTACATTCGGCCACCACTTAGTCCAAAGGGTTATTTGCAACATAAATGTTCAAATTTAGAAAGCCACTAACAATTTGACCCTTATACTTTCAACTATCAAATTTTTATTTTACGCAATGAAGTCCTTTTATTTAATCGGGTACCTAAATGATAAAATTAAATCATGAAAATTTCACAAATATAAATTCACACATAATAAATACAAAAAATAATTTTTAAATATTTTTCTGACACGGATTCATGGTCCCGAAACCACCGTTTCGATTAAGGTATAAATCGGGCTGTTACAGTATAATCACTTACCCAGATACAAGTTCGATAGAAAAGTAATCTCACATAACAGTGACATTTACATTCAGTCAATCAATTTTCGAATCAATCATCAATCGAAAATATCTCTTAGGTAGAATACACTATCACAGATATCGAGGGGAAGATACCCTTTCTAAGCTTAGCCCATTTTCGGGATACACAGAGCCAGGATTACACTTAAATTGACCTAAAATCCAAAATAGGTGAGATAGGGACACACACCAATGTGTCCCAGCCGTGTGGGACAATCCAGGCCGTGTGGGGGTCCAAACGCCTGTGTGAAGGGTAGCACACGCCCATGTAAAGTAGGGATACGGCTATGTGAACAAGCAGTGTAAGTCACTATCCAATTTCACTAAAATCAAAATGCAGGGAAGACATGCTCGTGTGAGGGTCTCACATGCCCGTGTGCAAAACCAGACACGGCCATGTGTCCAGGACACACCCCCATGTGAGATCCCTAAATTCCCAAATTAGTCACACGATCGTGTGGCTAGGCCTTGTGACTCCAAATCACTAAATCCCTAATTCCCAATTACACACGCCCGTGTGACTAGAGGATACGACCGTGTGAACATTAACAAAAATCCCCAAATCAGCCACACGGCCATGTGGCCAAGCCATGTGGCACCCAATTTGGCTTGGAACCCTAGTTTCCAAATCCACACGACCGTGTGCCTCGGCACACGCCCTTGTGGCCGTCAGGGTGATCACGAAACCACCTTAAAACAGCACCAAAACTGTCATTTCAACCACCAGAACTGTCCCTAAAATTTGCCCTACCAACGTATATCAGAAAGTGATGATTTTCCATCACTTACATCGACTGAAAATCCAAAAATAATGGGTTAGTATACAGACAAGAAAGGCTGAATAGAAAATTTACAGAAATGATAAACACATAAAGTAACGTAATCGCAATTCGAATTCCACACCTGATTCGACGATGAACGAGACGGTAGAGGAGCGAAAATCCTGAACCAACTAGCAAAACCATTTTTAGAGGATTATTTTAAAAAGGACAAAAAGAAAAGAAGAAAGGAGGAAGAGCCGAAGAACATGAAACACCCAGAGCTAAATAAAAATAAAATAGAATAACAAATAGAATTAAAAATAAAGAATAAATAATAAAAATAAAATAAAATAAAACAATAAAATATTTACTTAATAATTAATCATTCTATAAAAAGTCTCTAAAATACTCACACAAGACTCGAATCTAAAACCTTAAGCTTCACTAACATTCACCCGACCACTAGACCAGCAGGCCCATTCTGTCACTAAAATGCACAATTAAACACATGTGTGCAACCTCCTTGCTATTCCTAAGCTCAATAACCTAAAACTTTTAGGCCTAAAATTCGAGGCATTACATTAACTCCCTATTTTCACTTAAACCACTAAATTTTTCATTTTTATAATTTAGTCCCTAATACTCAAATTTTACAATTTGTTCTACAATTTAATCCCTTTCCATTTCTAACTTAAAAATCTATCAATTTAATCCCTAATACTAAAATTATTCAACATTGACAACACTTAAAAACTTAATAATTGCTAAAATTTCAACAGGGTCGGGTAACCTTAAGTATCGGGATTCTGAAACATAAAAATTACAAGAAAAGGGACAAATTTGACTAACCAATTAAACTTCAAAAAATTGGAGCCCTTGGTCGTGCATCTTTTTCCTTTCTTCTTTCTTTCTAATTTGTATGGCTTTATCTTTCTTTATTTCTTTATTTTTTTATTATACTAACTTTTATTATTATACTTTAATTTATTATTATATATACATTTACTAAATTATTAAGATTTCATATTTTAACTTTAATTATTATAACATAGGTATAATTACTACATTGGCCCTTTAATTTATTTTTAATCTATAATTCAACTTTCACCCTATACACAATTTAGTCCTTATATCTAATTACTTTTAATTCAAGCAAATTCACTTAACCGAAACCTAATTAACTACACAACTAGCTTCGAGTCTGATTTATAAGAACGGAGTCTCGGGAATGCATTTTTCGACACCTCTGACTATCAGGTTGTTGCATTGTAGGCTCTTGTAATGTTAGTAGCAATTCTAGAACTTTTATAATGTTACAAGCAATAAGTGGCATCTAGCAATGCATCATTACTACCAAAGTTACAAGAAGTCATGATTCGACATAACCTTTCTGTGATAAATTTTCCATGTATTATATTCTTTTATCATTTATATCTAGATTGGACACAAGTCATGGAATAGTCACACTTGTATAGTCCAATACCATATTTCTTGATATTCTGAGTAGACTACAATAAACAAATAAGCGTGATACCTCATATCAAATTATTTGAACATGGTCATGCATTTCTAGTTTCACTCCATCAAGTGGCTTAAGATATTACTTCTATTATATAGGAGGGACAAACCCTATCTTGATCAATCATATCTTACTACATAGATTGTGGCATAGCCAACATCAATCTTTATAGTACAACATGTTCCGGTAGATGTTTGACTGTATCAAAATATATGACTCACGATGTTGGGACAATGATTATCTCAAGTCTGAGGATCATATACATAGTTATGGTAACACCCCTAACCCGTATCCATCGCCAGAATAGGGTTACAAGGTATTACCGTTCAAATCACATCATTTAAATTACAAATCTTATACATTAAGCATTCATTCTCAAACATTAATCAAACACAATCACGATGTCCTTTATACGAGCCTACGAGGCCTTAGACATACTTTAGAGATGATTCGGGACTAAACTGATAACGTACAAAAACTTTGAAAACTTAGAAAAATTTTTATGGAAACAGAGGTATCAACCTCGTGTGATCAGGCCATGTACTTCATATGGCCAAAGACACGCTCGTGTCACAAGCCACGTGGAAGCTGGCCATACATACAGACTTGCATCACACGGCCGACCACACGCTCGTGTGCCAGGCCTTGTGAGAACTGGAGGGTATACTGACTTGGCCACACAGCTGGCCACACAGCTGACCACACGCCCATGTGTTAAGGCCATGTAACTCACTGACTTGAATTTTAATTAAGCTTCAGAGGACACAGAGTCGTGTATTAAGGCCATGTGTCACACATGGTCGAGCCAAACACCCGTGTGCTCTACCCGTGTGGATGAAATTAGGCTAATTACAAGCCATATTTCTCACCCAAAATGCAAGTACCTACAACAAAACATTTCATACCATTCCATGCACAAATAAGCAACCCAACCACATCATTCAAATGCACCATTCATGCCATTTCCACTTCAAACATATCTTTACTAATTCCTTAACCACCTACCTATTCAAAATCATACCAATTCAATATGCTTAAGTAGTCATAAGCACCATCCAAAATAGCATAATTCCATAGCTATAAAACATATTTATATCATATGCTAAATCATTTCACTTTATCAACCAAATAGATATCTTATTATCTACCAAAACTAAGCATAAACATGGTGCATGCCAAGAGGCCATTTGAGCTATTTTATCCAACATCAACCATAGCAAAATATGTCATAAAACATGGCTATATACACATTAATCCAATTTTCTTACTAAGCCATTTCAAATAACCAAATTGACTTTCATATACCAAATCAAACTCAAGCAAAACATTTCACAAGCATATACACATCACTTACCAAATGATTAACATAACATCATAACAAACACAATATCAACCCATATTATAAGCCAACTTATAAGGCTAAACACATATCAAATATACATCATTTACAATCCACATCTCACGGCTATAATTTCATAACTCAAAACACACCAGAATGACCATAGCCTATGCATGCCATAAACCTTATATATGCATAATTTAAAAAGGTACCAAACGGATATTCGATAGTATGATTATGTTCCTGATGATCCCCGGATCTGAGCTAGCTTTAAAACACTATAAAATAGGGAAAGGAAAACAAAGTAAGCTTTATAGCTTAGTAAGCTTGTATGATAATAAACTTAACATAACAAATAATTTCAATTCAATCACCTAAGCATAATAAGGCATAATATGTTATTTCATATGTCAAAACACAAACCTTTCTCATATTTATAATATGATCTCATATCAACTCATCAAGTTACCACCATTCACTATTCCCATAAGTTTTCAACATACATGTATCACTTAATTTGATTATACTTTCATTCTCGTATTGACTACGCCTGTTGAACCATTCGAAATCATTAAGGATACTCAGGAATCACATATAGGTTGTATAATGCCATATCCTAGATGTGGTCTTACATGTAATCTCATATTGATGCCAATAGCCCAACTATGGTCTTCCAAAAAATCGCCTACTGATGCCATGTCCCAGACATGGTCTTACACATAACATTGTATCTGTAACCCTAATGTCATGACATTTGTATCCTATACTATTCCTAAGGTTCTTACGGACTTTCAACAGTCATAACTATGTCAATTTGGCTCGTACTCATAACCATTCAGCATTTTAATTCAAATCAATAATAATAAAGCATTTATAACACAATTTAACAATGTATATTAGCATATGAACTTACCTCAAGTACGAGATTAACGAAACGATCAACTATTCAATAACCTTACTTTTCCCCCGATCTAATTCTGAATTCTTCCTTTCTTCATCTATATGTAATCAAATTAAAATTATTTAATTAACCAATCATTCAATTTAATCCAAAACACACATTTATGCATATTTGCACATTAGCCCCTAAACTTTCACCTTTGTAACAATTTAGTCCTTATTTCACAAAAATACAAATTCATGAAATTCCTTTAATACCTTGCTAGCTGAATTACCATTGTGCCTGTAGTAGCCCATATTTTCTATTTATTCACACATTTAACCACAAATTTACTACTTTTCACAATTTCATCCCTATGTTGTATTTTCATCAAAAATCACTTTGCAAAACATGAAAATCTAACATCAAAGTTTCATATTTCATCATCAAACATCAAAACACACAAGTATTCATCAATGGAAACTTTTTAAATCTTTAACAGTTTTGCAAAAATAGTCCCTGGGCTAGCTAGAATTAGTTGCAACAATTACAAAAATATTGAAATCATCAAAAATAGAGCAAAATTGCTTACCCAATCAAGCTTCAAAAGTTCCAAATTATTTTAAGCATTCAAACACTAACTTTCATTCTCATTTTTGGTTGAATAAATGAAAAGGATGAACATAAAATGATTTTGGTTTTATTTAATTAACCATTATCTCATAATTTACCTTTTTACCTTTAGTGAAAACATTATAAATTAACTAATACATGCCCATTATTCCCACTATCAATGGTATAATTTCAACATAAGGTTTCCCCATTTCAATTTAATAGAAAATAAGCATTTTAAACTAATAGAACATAAGTTTTGCATTTTTTGCAATTTAGTCCTTTTATCAAATTAAACACTCAATCGGTAAAATCAATTCACAAAATTTTCACATATACATACTAACATGCTGTAAACACATAAAATAATATTAAAATAATTTTTTGACCTCAGATTTGTGGTTCTGAAGCCACTGTTCTAATTTATCAAAAAAGGGCTATTACAACTCTCCCCCTTAAGGATTTTCGTCCCTAAAATCTTACCAATGAATAGGTTAGGATATTGCTTTCTCATAGTATCCTCGGGTTCCCACATAGCTTCTTCAACCCCATGTCGATGCCATAAGACTTTCACTACTGCTATTCTTTTATTTCTCAATTCTTTGATCTCACAGGCTAGAATTTGAATCAGTTCTTCACCGTACGATAAATCTGACTGAATCTCAATCTTAGTAGGAAAAATAATATGTGAAGGATCTGATTGGTATCATCGTAACATAGATACATGAAACACATTATCTATATTTTCTAACTTAGATAGTAAAGACAATAGATATGCCATTGGCCTGACTAGCTCGATAATCTCAAACGGTCCTGTAACACCCTGAATTTGGGCCTAGAAGTAGTGGGCCTTGAAGACGGCTTATAATATTTTGTTTTGCATGGAAATATCACAACTTACATGTTTGGATTGATTGACTTGATGATTTGGAGGGTGTTTGGAAGTGTTGGAGAAGTCTTGGGTTCAAACCTGGGCTTTAGTAAAATTTTTGGTTTTAAGTAAGTAAAACCCTGGATGTTTAGAAGTAGGCTTTTTAAATTATTGTGTTTGAAAAATGACACAAGAAAGCATGTGGTCTGGTGGTTGTGGCATCACTAGGGTTGCCAGGGGAGCATAGGTTCAAGTCATGGCTCATGCAATTTAATGCCACATTTTGATTTTTCTTTTAAGAGAACATGGACTTTGTCCTATAGACCCTATAATCAATTATGGATAAGATGTGTCACAAAGGAGCTCATGCTATAGGGGCAAGTGGCATGTTGCTTCTGCTAAGGGACTGGTGTTCGAATCCCACTACAAACAAAGGTTATTTATTTTATCGCATGGGGGCGACAAGTGTTGGAGCTGGACTAGAACTCTGTGGTTGATTTGGTCATAGGAATTTGAATTGAATTTGAATGGGGAGTTGAGTAAATTAAGGAGAAATCGGTGGAGGGGATCATGGCGTGTTTCAAGGGATTTGACTTGGGAGAAGCTCTAGCCGTTTGGGGAACGATTTTGATTGTGTAAATTCAGCTAGCCAACTCACTTTGTGCATTTTTTCTGCATTTGGTGAGTGTAGAGGAGCCAAATTCTTTGATAGACTTTTTCGGGAATTTTCTTGCTTTTCTTTGCATTTTGGTTCACTCATGCTTTTCGCTCCTCTTTTTATAGTGTTGCCGAACCTATTTGGAAAGTGACCACTCGTGCACTTTCTTGTCTGGCTCATTTGTTTTCTTTCTCTCGGCTCATCTCCTTTTCTTCTCTAAACTGAAATTTACCATTATTTTCTTCTTTTTAATATCATTTTCTGCTTTCTCAACCTTTCCATGCCAGTATTTTCTTTTGCTTCCAACATTTCTTTCTTTTTCCTATGGTGTGTGGTAGAATATCCTTCCATTCTCTTCACTTCAGCAAATTGTTTTAGCCGTTATGGTGTGTTGTCCCTTCTTACTTCCTTTGTTTGGATTGCTAGCAATTTTGTAAGGGTTTATGTTCTTTGATGGTTGTTAACCATTTTTCTGTACCCCTTTGGTTCTAAAAGCCGAATGTCTACTTATATACCTTTGGTGGTAATACGTTGTCTTGCTGGACTTTAAGTGTTAGGTATTTCAGTAGAGTGAAGGAATACTCGTTTCTTGAAGGTAATCGAAGCCCTTTTCACCCATAGGTTGATTAAGGTAAGAGTGCTACTTAACCTTTTGAGGTTGGTCGAATATTATTATATTCTGGAAAGGAATAGTTGTGGAACTAGACCACATGTAGGATTGATCTTGGCTAATAAATCTAAGTGTGTGATACAGATATTCGATAAGGCAGGTGATCAACTTGGATTAGTGGCTTTAGAGGACTAAGTTACCCTCGATCAATTAAGGTAAGGTGGTGCATATTGAGTGGTTACCAAAATCGTCAGTTTAATGATGGAATTGCCTTGTTTGAGTGTAGGTTGGTGCTTGTGGGATTCTGAGTACTTTTTGCAAACAGGTGTGTATCCGTACTCTGTGGACGATAATAGGTGTAGAGGCCATAAATATGTGTGTAACTAACTGTATGCCTTGTTTTGATAACTGACTGAAAAGCCAAAAGTGTGTGTGTTGGTTACACTGCTATGATTATAAGATCGACAAAATGCCGAAAAGCCAAAAATACGACGCTTGAGGTTACACGAGCACGCAATCGCTTGTGTGGTTAATCGAACCTACCAAACATGGGTGTACGACGAAAAATACCCCCAGTTTGTGAAATTAACGAAATGCCCTCGATTTGTAAAATTACCAAAATGACCTCAATTTGTAAAATTACTAAAATGCCCTTGATTTGTAAAAACTGTCGAAATACCCCTGTAGGGTAGAATTATCAAAATGCCCTTGTAGGGTAGAATTACCGTAATACCCTTGTAGGGTAAAATGATCGTTTTGGCCCTAGAGTGTAAAATGATTGTTTTGCCCTTGTGGGAAAGTGATTGACTTGGATTATGAACTTGACTGATTTGTCGGTGATTGTATGACAGTGTTTTAACTGACGTGAATGTGGTTGCATGATAGATATGTTTTTAATATATGAATAAATGACTGTTACTAAGCATGGCCATTTTGCATACATGTGTGATGATTGGGCATGACATACTGCATTGCCTGGGAATGGGACACTGTTATGGAGGAAGTACTGAGGGCTTCTACCCTGTTATTCTGATTATGGCTGCAAGCCATGCATATTCTGGCAGCTTGGCGGCGATATTGGTGTACTGGTTGGGTATGTCGATTTAATCCCCACATGGTGTGCTGGTTGGTACGGGTGGTGTACTGGTTGGATTGGGATGGGATGCATACTCACACTGTAGCATATCTATTCTTAAGATCTATCACTATATTGGGCTTAGGTCCACTTGTTCTGTTATTGGTATGGGCTGAGCCCAATTGTTTCTGCTATGGGCTGCGACCGAAATGATATTGTAGTGGGCTTTAGCCTACGTATGCTCTGAACTACACTGTACTGTTACCATTAAGAGGGCTCTGGCCCAGATTGTTTCTGTTTCTACTTCTGTATACTGACTGTTACTCTTATAAGGGGATTGCACACTAAGTTTTCATAAACTCACCCCGTTTATTAACTGTGCAGGTAATCCCCAGCATTAGGAGGATCGGTGCTGTGAGGAACTCAGAGGTGGCCACACGACTGCAGTTAATATGTTGGATTTTATATATGTTTTAATTCTTATTTGGGTTTTAAATTTTCTATTAAGGCCTCTCTGGATTTTGTTTTAAGTTTGGGATTTTATTACATTTTATATCTGTTAGACATAGATGAGTTTTCAAACCAATTTCTGTTTTCAAAAACATACGTTTTAAACTTCTTTACCCCAAATTAGCTTCCGCAACTATAAAAGATTTTCAACGAGATTAATAACGTTTTTAAAGGTGATTAACTTTTCAATGAACCACATTTTGAAATTCAACAAGCACAAACTAAGTTTTTACACAAGTTCTTAAATATCAAGAAGGATTTCAATGAGAAAAAGGTTTTCGAAACACACTTCAATGTGACACGCTAGATTTGGGCCTAACTTTTAGGCTGAGTTTGGGCTCTTACAAGTCCGATGAATCGCAGACTCAATTTTCCCTTTCGGCCAAATCTAAGTATTTTCTTCTATGGAGACACTTTCAAGAACACTTTATCTCTAACATGAAACTCAATATCTTTCCGTTTCAAATTTGCGGATGATTTCTGACGATCTAATGCTACTTTCAGACTATCGCGTATTACTTTCACTTTCTCTTATGTTTCTCTCATCAAATCAACCTCGTATATCTTTTTTCTCGCTAAGCTCAATCTAGTACAACAGCGTATGACATTTTCAACCGTATAAAGCTTCGTACGGTATCATCTTAATACTCGATTCATAGCTGTTGTTGTAAGTAAATTCAATCAACAGTCGATATTTCTCCCAACTGCCCTTAAACTCTAAGATACAACATCACAACATATCTTCGAGAATCTGAATAACTCTCTCAGATTGACCGTTAGTCTGGGGATGAAATGCTATACTAAAGTGTAGCTTCGTACCTAATGCTTCTTGCAGTTTCTTCCAAAACCATGATGTGAATCTCGGATATCTATCCAAAACAATAGAAATAGGCACCCCATACAATCTCACAACCTTGGAGATTTACAACTCGGCTAATTTATCAAGTGAATAATCCGTACGTACAAGAATAAAATGCATAGATTTCATCAATCTATCAACAACAACCTAGATTGCATCTTTCTTTCTCTGAGACAAGGGCAAACCTGATACAAAATTCATTATTACTCTATCTTATTTCCACTCAGGAATCATTACCAATTGTAATAAACCGACGATACTTGATGTTCAACTTTGACTTGCTGACAAATCAAATATTTCGAAACAAATTTAGAGATATCACATTCATACCAGGCTACCAATATAGTTGTTTCAAATCATTATACATTTTTGCGCTTCCTGGATGTACAGATAAACAACTACTATGTGCTTCGTTTAGTATCTTCTAAATTAACTCTAAATTTCTAGGTACACATATTCTATCACGAAACATTAAGCAATCATCAAATCTGATTTGAAACTCTGAATCAGAATTTGACTCGCACTGAACTCATTTTGCTTGCAATTCATTATCAAATTTCTGAGCTTCACAAATCTGTTGTAGAAATAACGGTGTTGCTTTCAACTCGGCTACAATCGAGCCATCTTTAGAAATATCTAACTGAGTGTTCATCATACGCAAAGCAAATCGGGACTTTCACTCAATGCATCAGCAACAACAATAGCTTTCTCTAGATGATAGTCAATTACTAACTCGTAGTCTTTTAGCAATTCAAGCCATCTCCGTTGTCGCAAATTCAAATCTTTCTAAGTCATCAGATATTTCAAACTCTTATGTTCTTTACAAATGTGGCATTTTTCACCGAACAAATAATGACGCCATGTAACACCCCAAACCAGACCTAGAAATTATGGCTGAACCTGGTGGTGTCACATTGAAGTGTTTTTCTAAAACATGATTTCGTTGAAAACCCATTCTGCATTAAACCTCTTTGTGATATTAATGAAAAATTTGTTGATTATATTAGAATGTTAAAATACTTCAAAACATTGTTTGATGTGAAAGAGTTTATAATATTTTACGTAAAAGTGGTGTTTTGAAAAACATTTATCTTTTGGAAATCCACGTTCTACTACTATCCGATATGAATCAAGATAAACAAAATCCCAAATTAAAAGTTAAAACTTAAAGAGGCCTTATTACATAAACAAATACCCAATTAAAATTACGCGCAAATTTAAAAGAAAATAAGAAATCATGTGCAGTTATGTGGCCACCTTTAAGTCCATCGCAGCACCGATCCGCCTAAGACTGGGGATTACCTGTACAGATAAACAGAAGGGTAAGTTTACGAAAACTTAGTGTCTAATCCCTTATCAAAAAAATAATCAAAAATGCGGTATACAATTACAAACTGGGCCTGAGCCCATTACAACATCAGTAACAGTAAAAATATGCAATCAGAAATCCTACCCAATCCAACCTCTGCACTCTACTCCGTCCAGCCCTACACTCTATGTGGGGATAAAATCAACCCACTCATCCCTACACTCCAATGTTAGCACCAATTGTGGCACTAAATAGTATCGCAGCAAAGCTGCCAGCAATATGATCGGTAAAAAGCCATCAGTAAGTCCACAGTCATCTCGGGCGACTCGTACAACCTTACCAGTACAGTACACTTCCTTTAAATATAGTAATCACGTCCCCATGCAACATGTCATACATCGTGTCATAATATCATGCATGGATGGAGTATATATATAAATATAAATCGTGGCATGCTCACAAACAGTCATACATAACAGGAGGGCATACAGTCATTTTAACTCATAGGGGTATAATAGTAATTTTTATTAGTTTAGGGTCCAGGTATACTTACTGACCCATCAGCAGGTCCACAGTCATCTCGGGCGACCCGTGCAACCTTAATAGTCAAACAGTTAAAATAGGCCCAAGGCCCATTATGCGGGCTCATGTGGGCCTACAAAGCCCAGAAATGACATTGGTCGTGTGTACTACACAGCCTGGCCCAATATCTTCCACACATCCATGTGGTTTACTCGTGTAGAGCCCACAAGCCCGTTGGGCCGACACGGCCTATTTCAGCCTAACGTGGCACAAAACGCCTCTAGCCCATGAAATCGCTCATGGTTGCCTCTATAGTTCAACGCCCATATTTCATGCATTTAGATTATCATACGAGCAAGTGCACGCTCGTGTAACGTCAATTGTCCCATTTTTCAGCTTTTGCCGAATTACAATTATAACAGTGTGATTACATACCTGATTAGATTCTAGGTACTCAACCCCTTCTTGAGATGAACCACACCTACCATAGCTTCAATCGATGTAGCCGATCACTTCTCAGGTAAACCAAGTTCAACACAATTTGGTACTATCAAAATAACATTTGACATGACAAAGGGTTAGAACCTTAACATAACTTAATCAAGAGGCATAAACGAACCAATTGGGGTACACCTTTTTCCCCCATTACCAAAGGACTTACCGACCGAAAGAAGTCCTCTATGAACAGAAGCAGCCAATGCCAACCTTTCCTCTTGTTAGAGAACAACTGCTAGCAGGAGAAGGAAATGGAAAGGTATTCGGTAACAATACAAAAGGGAGAGGAACTATTGAGATTCGCTTAAGTGAGGGAAAAGAATGAGAAGCAATCGACTTAGGGAAACTGATCAAAAGGAGGGAAGAGCACAAATTCAGCAAGGAAAGAAAAGGTAACTGTAAGTGAAAAGAATAAGAGCCAAAACCCTAAAGAGTTGAGAAGGGGAAATAAAAGAGTTTTCAGACAAAGAGGGAATCAATTGAAGGAGAGGGAGAAGAGAAGAAATCAATCAAGACCCCGAAGTAAAAAGCTGAAAGACTTTGAGAGAAAAGAATGAAGTATTCGACCATGAAGAGAAAAGACCCCAAAATGAAAAGTCGAAAAGCCAAAAATGAAGGATATCGATATTCTTACAAGAACAATTGAGTTTCTCCAGAAAAGAAAAGAAAAATAACAAAAGTTGTCAGCTATCATAACATGAAAAACTAAATGCCAAAATCCCCAAAATTGAATCATCTCCAACCACAAATCCCCACGATTTTATCCTAAAATGTCTCCTCAAATCCCTCAACTGACTACCCTTCCCTCAACTACTTAGTTTGAATTCCACTCCACTACCTCATTGTTTCGGTCAAATCACAACACCTTCACAGCATCAGCAGCAAAATAAAACACTCCACTGCCCCCACCAGGATTCGAACCTCAGTCCTCTAGCATAGGTAACACGCCACTTACCTCCTAGACTAGCAGACCCTTTCTATCATAAATTATCCATATTTCTTTAAAAGCCTGCTCACTAGAGACAAGGGTTATCCATTAAAAACAAAATTTTTGCATAAGCCAAGGCTTGAACCCAAGACTTCTCAGACTCTTCCTAGGACACTTAACCACTGAAGCAGACATACAATTGTGTCACCTTCTTGAACAACTAAACTTTTATGTGCAGCCTTCTAACTGTTCCCCTGCTCTAAACCTAATACTTCTAATCCCAAAAATTCGGGGCATTACACACCAAATCTTCAACGCAAACACAATCACGACTAATTCTAAATCGTACATCAGGTAATTATTTTCATGCAGCTTCAACAGTCTCAACGCATAAGCTATAACTTTGCCTTTTTGCATCAAAACACAGCCCAGACCATTTAACGATGCATCACTGAAGATTATGAATTCTTTACTCGAATCAAGTTAAAAAAAAACTGGTGCCTCTATCAGTAATACTTTCAACTGATCAAAGCTTTGCTGACATTTTTCTAACAACTCAAATTTAACATCTTTCTGAAGTAAACATGTCATCGAAGTCATAATCAGATAAAAGGCTTTCATGAATCGTCTATAATAACCTACTAGTCCATGAAAACTATGAACTTCAACTGCATTTCTCAGAGCTTTCCAATTTATAATCCCAGAAATTTTGCTCGGGTCAACTCGAATACCTTCAACTAACACAATATGTCCAAGAGATCCAACCTCTCGGAGCCAAAACTCACATTTACTGAACTTTGCAAACAACTACTTATCTCGAAAGGTCTGCAACACAATTCTTTGATGCTCCATATGCTTGAATTCATCATGGGAATTAATCAGAATATCATCGATAAACACAACAAAAAAAAGGGGTCTAGATACGGTCTAAAAATCCAGTTCATCAAGTTCATAAAAACTGTAGGTGCGTTAGTTAATCCGAAAGGCATAACAAGAAACTTATAGTGACCATACCTCATTCTAAATGCAGTCTTCGACACATCTGAGTCTTTAACTCTTAACTAATAATAGCCCGGTCTTAAATCAATCTTCGAAAACACTGTTTCCCTATTCAGCTGATCGAACAAATCATCTATACGAGGCAGAGGGTATTTGTTCTTGATCGTCACTTTGTTGAGCTATCAGTAGGCTATACACATTCTCTTCTTGCCATCTTTCATTTTCACAAATAATACAGAAGCACCCCAGGTTGAGAAACTCGGTTCAGCAAACCCTCTATCGGTTAACTCTTGCAACTGAGCTTTCAAATCTTTTAACTCTATCAGAGCCATTTTATATGGAGCTATCAAAATCGGTATAGTTCTTGGCACTAAATCAATACCAAACTCTACCTCTCTGATAGGTGGCAATCTTAGTAACTCTTCAGGAAACACATCTGGATACTCGCACACAATTAGTACTGATTCAATCTTTGATTCTGACACTTTTGTGTCAAGTACATAAGCAAGATATGCGTTGCACCCCTTTCTCACACATCTCTGAGTTGACATCAATAAAATCACAGTTGGTAAACCATTCAGAGCATCTAATTCAATTCGAATAGTTTCATTATTCTAACATCTTATTTCAATTGTCTTTCGTCTACAATTTACAACGGCATCATCAACGTCAACCAATACATACATAGAATTACGTTAAACTCATCAAACGGCAACAACATCAAATCGGCTGGAAAATAGAAATTTTGAATCATTAACGGAATATTTTTGCAAACTTTGTTAACCAGGACACATTTGCCTAAGGGGTTCGATACTCTAATTACAAACTCAGTAGACTTAACAGGAAAGTCTTACTAGACACTAAATTCACACATATATACAAATGAGTTGATCCTGGATCAATCAATGCAACCATATTAGTGAAATAGAGAGTAAAATTAACAATGATAACATCCGCTGATGACGCTTCTTCGTGAGCTCGAATAGTGTAGGCTCTAGTAGGTGCTCTGGCCTCAGACCTCACAGCTGAGTCATTTGTTGCTTTTTGATTACCAATCACATTTATCATGTTTCTAGGTGGTCTTCTTTTAGATGCTATGTTCCTCAATCTCGTATTTTGAACTTTATCTTTCTCAACTAACTCAGGGCAATCTTAAATAAAATGATCCAGCGAACCATATTTAAAATAGGCTCATTCATTTTGTAATCACCGGGATGTTATTTCCCACACTGTCTACACTCAAGTCAATTAGGTCTTGCACTGCCACCACTAGCTATAGAGATAACTTGAGCTTTAGAGCTTGGATATTACTTTTCACGATCTCTATTAGACTACCTCACAGATACATTAGAAAGACTATGTGAGTCTCTAAATTTTTTCAATGCAGACTGATAAGTTTTACTCATTAATCTCTTTCTTGAGTCTCTAGCTTCAAAATCAGCTTTTCTCTTTTCTTTGCTCAATTCTCTGGCTTTGCAGCACGATCAACAAGTATGACAAACTCTTTCAACTCCAGAATCCCAACTAGCAATCTGATATCTTTATTCAATCCATCGTTAAATTTTTTCCACCTGATAGCTTTTGTTGAAACACACTCTTGGGCATATTTGCTCAACCTCACAAATTATCACTCGTATTTTGTCACTGTCATCCGGCCCTATTTCAATTAAAGAAACTCATTCCATTTCTGTTCGATCAATCTCTGGCTGATATATTTCTTCCTAAATTAAAATTGAAAAAAATTCCACGTGATCTATTCTTTTGATACAACAAATGTCAGAGTATTCCACCATTGATACGCAGTGTCTCTTAATAAGGATACAGCATATTTAATGCATTCATCAAGTGTGCAGGACAACTTATCAAATACTCAAATTATATTTTAAAGATGGAATTTAGCTCTCTCAACATCACCATCAATGATAGCCCTGAACTCCTCAGCTCCATATTTACGAATCTTATGAACGGGCAGGTTATTCAACCGTATTGGATCTATAATTTGAGGAACAACAAGGATTTGTTGAGGAATTTGGGGTGGAGGTTGTTGAGCAGCTGGATTCATGCGAAAGAATAATTGTTTTTAATGATTTTTTTACATTTTTGAGATCCTCGTAACTTAATCTAGCTTTTCCAAGGACTATTTTGAAGTATTATCAAAGTTTAAAAACTTTACCCATGTTAGGTATTTGTGTATTTGAATGTTTAATGGTAGAAAATGTAAGTTAGATGTGTGATAAATGACTTTTGCTAAGTGATTTTCGGTAAAAATGTCAAAAATTACTTATTTGTAAAAATTGTGAAATGTGTAGAAAATGTGAATAAAAGAAAAATGTGGGCTATTATAAGCATGTATAAGGTTCGGCTAGGCATGAATATTGAAGAAATTGAGTACATTTTATTTTACGAGCCAATGGGCTAAATTGTAAAAATGTAAAAATTTAGGGGCAAAAATGTAATTTTTCCATAATATGATTTTTGGGATAAATTGAATAGTGTGATGATTGATGAGTAAAATGTCGTATTATAGATCAAGAAAGATGAGAATTTGATCCAGAATGGAGGGAAACAAAGCTTCGGATTAATCGACCTAATTTGTTGATATAGCAAAAGAGGTAAGTTCATATGTTAAAAAATGTTATTAAATTGTGTATTATGTGCATAATATAATTGATTGATTTGTGAAACTTAAATTAAATGTTCAAAATAATTAGAGATGCAGAATCTATCAAAATCATTTCATAACGAAAGACGAATTGACAGTAAAGACCACGGTTGGACCATGGCAAGTTGTGATTTCGTATAAGACCATAGCTGGGCTATGGCATCGATATGTGATTTTTTGTAAGACCATATCTGGGATATGGCATCGGTATGTGATATGTGTGTACGTGTAAGACCATGTCGGGGACATGGCTTCAATATGAGATTTCATGTAAGACTATAGCTGGGCTATGGCATCGATATGTGATTACATGTAAGACCATATCCAGGATATGGCATTGTACTGAGTGTATGTGATTTTTCGAGTATCGTTAGTGATTTCAAATGATTCAACGGCAAAGTCAAGACGAAAATGTAAGTATGACTGAATTAAGTAAAACAGATATGTACAAAACCTATGTGAGAATCGAACGAAGGTAAAATGGTGAGCCTATAGCGTATCATGTATATGATGTGAGAAAGATTTGTGTATAAGTATGCTATTTGCCATAATATGTTTATTTGATTATATTGAAATATGAACTGAATGATATATGAGACATGTGTATGGCACAATGTATGCGAAGTACTGTTATTCAATGATATTTTATATGATTTATTTTGGCTAAGGTAAATGTGACGAATATTGGATTGGATGAAATTATATAGGTATTCGGTTATGTAGGTACAAAAGTGAAAAATTTAAATCAAAATTTATTTGATCCATATGAACATAGAAATAAATAAATTCGTGAAACTTTTGGTTGATATGTCCTCGAATCTATGATATAAAGGTGAAACTAAATGAGTTTACATTATAGTAGTGAAAATGCTTAATAAGCATTTATTTGTTAAGTTGTATTTATTTTCATACGAGCTTACTAAGCTTTATAGCTTACTTGTGTATTTCTCCTACGTTTATAGGATTTTGAAGACTCACTCGAGTTGGAAGTTGTCGGAGATCTCATCTCACTATCCAGCTATCGTATCGGTACTAAAAAGCTAGTAAATTTGGTTATATGGCATGTATAGGCTAGTTGGTTTATAAAGTGTATAAGTCTTTCTGGCTATTTAATGCCTAAATGGGTTTAATATAAATAGCCAAGTGTTTTGGTTCATAAAAGATGTAGAGGTTGGTGTGTATTTGGCTATTTAAGTTGGCTTATTTTGAGATTGTAGTATAAGTAAGTGAGGTGTATCTATATATTATGCATTGTGATTTGCGTATGTTTTGATAGGTGAATTATGGTAAATATTGAGTATGCCGGTGGTCATATTAAAATGGCCTATAATGTGAAAATTTGTGGATGTTGGTTGTTTAAGTACACTATGTTTTGTGTCCTTGAAATGGTGTAAGTGTATGTGTGAAAAAGGATGGAAAAATGGCTTGGTAAATAGCCTTTACTTTGTCCACATAGGTAGACACACGAGCATTGTTCTAGGTTGTGTGTGACACACGGTCAACCCGACAAGCATGTGTTCCGATCGTGTGTCCCCTGCACTTAAATTTTGAGAAATAGAATGCTCAAAATTGAGCAAACGGGCAAAGACACGGGCTTGTGTCCCAGCCATATGGACGGCACGGCCTTGAACATGGGCGTGTGCCCAAGCGGTGTGAAGTCTGCACCTATTTTGTGAAAATTAATTTTCCACACGGCCTAGCACATGGGCATGTGTGTAACACCCCAAAACCAGCCCAGAAATTAAGCCCGAATCTAGCGTGTCACATTGAAGTGTTTATTGAAAACCATGTTTTCATTGAAAACCCTTCTTTATGTAACACTTAAGTAAAGGCTTAGTTTGTGTTCATTGAATTTCAAAACGCGGTTTATTGAAAGTTAATCACCTTTGTAAAACGTTATTAATCTCGTTGAAAATCTTTTATAGTTGCGGAAGTTAAATTGAAAGTAAGGAAGTTTAAAACATATGTTTTTTAAAACAGTAGTCATTTTGGAAAACCCCGATTTACCTCTAACAGAAATAAATTAAAATAAGTAAAAACCAAAAATTAAAATCCAGAAACTTTAAGAGACCTTATTACAAACAAAACCCAAATTGAAGTACTAATGAATAATTTAATAGAAAACAGAAGCAGATGTGTGGCCATCTCCGAGTCCCTCGCAGCACTGATCTTCCAAAAGCTAAGGATCACCTGCATAGTTAACAAATGGGGTGAGTTTATGAAAACTCAGTGTGCAATCCCCTTACTATAGCAACAGTCAGTATATAGAAACAGAGACAGAAATAGAAACAATCAGGGCCAGAGCCCTTTAATAGTAACGATACAGTCCAATTCAGAGCATACGTGGGCCTAAGCCTACTACAATATCATTTAGGTCACAGCCCATAAGAAAGTCAATTGGGCCTAGCCTAGACCAATAATAGAATAAGTGGGCCTAAGCCCAAAACAGAATCAGAACAGAGCAGATATGCAACCATGTGAGTATGCATCCCAACCCAATCCATCCAGCACACCACTCGTACCAGCCAACACACCGTGTGGGGAATAACTCGACCCACCCAGCCAACACACCAATTACCTAGCCATGCCGCTAATAATAGAGATACGTGGCATAGCCACTAGTATAGAGCTTCCTCCAGATCATACCCATCCCGATGCAGAATGTCGTGTATGTCATGCTCAATCATCACACATGTATGCAAAATGACCATGCCCAGTAACAATCATTTAAACATATATTAAAAACATATCAATCATACAACCACGCTCACGTCAGTTAAAACACTATCATACGACCACAGTCAAATCAATCAAAACTCCTAGTCCAAGTCAGTCACTTACCTACAAGGGCAAAACTGTCATTTTACACTCAGGGCAAAATGGTCATTTTACCCTACAGGGGTATTTCGGTAACTCTACCCTATAGGGGTATTTCAGTGATTTTACCCTACAGGGGTATTTCGGTAATTTTACAAATCGAGGCCATTTCAGTAATTTTACAAACTAGGGGTATTTCAGTAATTATACAAACCAGGGGCATTTCAATAATTATACAAACCAGGGGTATTTCAGTAACTTTACAAACTGAGGGTATTTTTGTAATTTTACAAACCAAGGATATTTCTTTAATTTTATAAATTAAGCGTATTTTTGTAATATTGTAAACTTAGGGTATTTCTATAATTTTACAAACTGAGGGTATTTTTGTAATTTTACAAACTGAGGGTATTTCTATAATTTTGTAAACCGAGGGTATTTCTATAATTTTACAAACCAAGGGTATTTCTGTAATTTTACAAACTGGGGGTATTTCTGTAGTTTTGTAAACCGGGGATATTTCTATAATTTTCTAAATCGGGGGTATTTCTGTAATTTTATAAATTAGGGGTATTTCTGTAATTTTGAAAATCAGGGGTATTTCTATAATTTTGCATACTAGGGGTATTTTTGTAATTTTGCAAACTGAGGGTATTTTTGTAATTTTACAAACCGAGGTCTTAACGGCCCAACAGAAGGTCCACCGTTGCCTCGAGCGACTTAAGTAACCTAAACAGATAAAACAAGATAATTGGGCCAAAGCCCATTACTCAGCCCAAGTGGGCCCACACTCTCGTGTGGCCCATTTAGCCCAGAAACAAATATGGCTATGCAAACAACACAGCCCAAATCAGTCACTTATCACATCACATACATTTTATCTGTATGGGCCCACAAGCCCGTTGGGCCCACACAGCCCATTTAGCCCAAAACAACCCTAGCCACATGGACTACACGGCTCAGTCTAACATTAACCATAATATACAAATGTATTCCGTGCGGAGCCTACAAGCCCATTAGGCCCACACGACCCAACGTGGCTCCAGAACAGCCCTGAACCACGAGAGTGCTCGAGTTGGCCTCTACCGTCTAATGCCCACGATTCGTGGGCTCGGTTCACCACATATGCGCTCGCACGCTCGTGTGGCATCATTCGCTGGTATTTTGGCTTTTTGGCAATTGCCAAACTACAATTGAAATGAGTGTGATTACATACCTTTAATAATCTGTTGTCGCAACACTTCCGAGGTCATACACCTACGACGCACAAGGATCCACCATTAGTCATATTCGTGGTAAATCAAAACCAAAGTATTGAGAACACTCCGATTGATTCATCATACATCATAATCCCTTGTAACCAATAATACCTAAGGTACTTACCTCAAGTGACTGAATTGCTTAATGCGAAAGAACAATCGGCCTAACCCCCTTGATTAATGAGATCAAGCTCCTAGCAACATTCGACAATTGCAAGGTTAAAACACAGTCATTAAGTCAAAAATAAGGGGTGAAGTAGTAGGATACACTTGGCCCAAAGAAGAAAAGAAATCGCAAACCAGAGAAACAAAAGAACTAACCATTAGCCGCCCTAACCTCCAATCTAGACATTGCCTAAGTAAACAAAGAGGTATTCGGTTTTAGCCCACGAAGTAGCACAATTGTGATGAGAGAAAGAGGATAATCGGCCAAAAATGCTAGAAGAATTCGGTCAGACAAAGTTATGAGTATGAGTGTACCGAAAGAAAACAAAGAACAGGATGAAGCCATTTAGAGAAAGAGAGGATTCGGTTAGTCAAGAAAACCAAAGGGAGTCAAAAAGGGAGAGAAAACTGAAACCGTAATCGATCAAAACAAAGAGGAATTAAAAGGGAAAAAGGGATGTTAAAATTCGGCCAAACCCAAAAGAATGCCGAGGGTAGAAGAAAAAGATTGAAGAGAGGAAGGAAGACTAGGTTCGACTTTAGAAAAGAGAAATAATGAAAATGCTCAAAACAAATTACCACAAAGGTAATGCACGATATTACCAAGGGAAGAGAAAGAAACCAAAAATATAAGAATAAGGAAAAACAATCCTGAGATGCCCTTAGGAGAATTCGGCACCTTTACCCTTTCTAATTGCCAAAAATGCACACTATTCACTCCTTAGCCGAATTTGCATACCCAAACAACCCCAACCAGCCTCAAACTCTTCCAATTTGAAATCCTTGAAGTACCCCCCTTAATCTCCTCCATAATCTTCTCCTCAACCTACTCTGCAATATTCCCCACAACAACCTTACCCAAGACCAAGTCAAATTCACCTTCAGCAGAGTTTCACCTTCAGCAGAGTTTAACTCCATCACAACCACTTGCCGTTCCAAACTAGCAAAATAATCAACCTTTGCATGTAATAGGATTCGAACCAAGACTCCCCTTCAAACCAAAACACACCATTTTCCTTCTTGCCACAAGCTCTTCTTGTGACGTAAAATAGTCAAAATTATATACAAGTCCTACATGCTAGCATCCAGGTTTACTTATGAGAAAACCAAAATGAATTGCAAGAGCCAAGACTTGAACCCAGGCTCCCTTGCAACCCTAATGACGCCACAACCACTAGGCCACATGCTTCCTTGTGTCATAAATCCACCACAAATATTAATAAAGCCTTCAAGTTAACGCCAAGCTCACTTAGGAGTAAAATTAAAAAATTTTGCTAGAGCCCTGGTTTGAACCTAGGACTTCTCGGACACTCCCAAACACTCCTAAATCACTTAGCCACTAAACTAAACATACAATTTATGAATTTTTTCTTGCACAACTAAAATCCAATTTCTCCGACACACGAAGCCCACTTCTCCTAGGCCTAAAATTCGGAGCGTTATAGTGCGACTTGGCCATGTGAGCTCAATTTGATCATGAGTTACAAGTCAGAGAGTTACAGGGGTCGAGACACGGGTGTGTGAGACCACACGGCCTACCCACACAAGCGTGTCCCGAACCACACGGGCGTGTGACCCTTGTTTAGCTGAAAAATTTTCTAAGTGTAGTAAAAATTTTCTAAAGTTCTCATTTAATGCCGAACTACTTCCAATGCATGATTTGGACCTCATAGGCTTGTATTTGGGGATTTATGATTAAATGCAAATGGTTTTATTTTTTACGCAAATTTGTAACCCAAATTTGAATGTTTGTTCGTGTGATAAGTCCGGTAATGCCTCGTACCTTGTTCCGACGTCAAATACGAGTAAGGGGTGTTACATTTAATGGTATCAAAGCTATGACTTAGTCAATTCTATGACTAACGTAGCGTGTGTGAGTCTAGATATACTTGCCATATTACTACCTATAATAGTGTGAGATCTCCCAACTCTGACGGAATTGTTCTGTTGAGACAAAGATGCTTTCCAACTGAGCTATTTTCGAGAACGCTGAAAGTGATACTAAGATACTTGAAAATGTGTTTGTGATGAGTCGAAACTTGGAAAGGTATGAATAATAGTTCGTGATATGAATGTGATGATGCACAAAATGAAATAACCATAAGTTGAGAAAATATGGAAAAGTGAAACGAAATGGAAGTTTATATTGTGATAAGCATTCATGTTGTTTAGTATTCATATGGTGTTATGTGCCTAACTTGTTTGAGTAAGTGAATGCGATAAGTAAATTTGCTTAAAATTCATGGAATGTTTGTATAAGTGTACTTGTTTGAATAAGATAATCGAAAAGTTCGTGTAGCATAATTACGGATGTTAATTTGCCTGACGTGAATCGTATAACTGTGATGATATTATGATGATGATGATGAATGTTAAGTTACATGCGTGTATATATGACTGTCGAGTTAGAGGCTTTAAGACCTAACCCCCTTACCAATATGGCATTTTATAATGAAATTTCACGAGATTTATGTTGAATGAGTTCACAAGTGAGAGACTAAAAAGTTCAGTAGCGGAATAAAAAATAATGTGGTCAGAATTGAAAGTAGTTTGGCAACTGCATACAGTTTTGGAAAAGATACCAAGTTATTCTAAAGACCATTTGGATTTCGCAATGTCACGGTTAAAAAAAAAGTTAATCTCGGTAACTCCACTCATTCAGGTATGATGTCTAAAGTATGTATTTGTTGAAATTTCTTCCGAATTGATTTTGTCAGTGAATGGATTAATACGGGGTTAGTGATGACAGAATTAGTCAGAGAAATGATATTTGAATTGTAAAAATGTCCGAGTGTAATAGTTGTAATTGAATAGATTTTAATGATCTCTACTGGGTATTTTATATATTCATTTATCTTCAGAGATATATGTGATTGTTTGTTTTCTGATGAAATTTTTATCGTATGAGAATGCTAGTGGATTATAATGTTAGAAGAAAACATTGTTGGTCTAGTTGGTAGATGATCAGCATATCTTATCTTTTTCTTTGGGATTTTATTCTTCTATGTTTGGAATAAAAGTTGATGGTGAAAATTTATATGAAGCTATTCTTCTGTTTTTACCGGATGTTATTTGTTCTATATATATTTGGAAAATATATTATCTCTGTTACGATTGATTTCAGAGTGTGTAAGCATTGTTTTTCTTCTGGATTTCTCTGATGAATCATCAAGATCTTTATTATTTTCTTGTAAGTTATGTTTTCGGACTTCCAGTGTGGTATCGTACCTTGGATTTCTTTATCTCGATTTTCCTATCATCCTTATTTCGTAAATTATCAATCATGGATCAACTTTAAAGTGTGCTCTTTGGCTTGTGATAACTATGTCCATTATGAGTGTATTTATGGTTCGATCATAGGAAAATGGTGATTCTAGTATCGAGATTTCTCTAATTTTCGTGAAAGGAATTGACATCGACAAAGGTATAGATAGTGGAAGCTCAAGCTGAAAATTGTATAATGGTTTTCTTTTCTCAGGCAAGTTCGATTAAGGTCAGTGAGTTCAATCAGGACATTTTGTTTTCTTGAGCTAATGTAGTTGTGAAGATCTTTGATTAGTGTGTTAAAGAAATTATAAAAGATTGTATGTTTGAGCAGTTTAACAGCGTGAAAGAAAGAGTATTTTGATATGTTATTATTTGATAGTTGAGATCGACTTAGTTATTTTTTCTGAGCAAGCAGGTCAGTTGAAAGGTAATTTGATTCATATGCATTTAAGTTCACCCTCAGGTAAGAAAACAAAATCTTGTACATTCATGAGTGGATACACGGACAGATTGAAGGAAGAATTCATATCCTAGAAAGTATGATACGGTGATATACCTATTTGATTTATTCTAATCGAATGATGTTGTTATGAGTTAAAGTTGCTACGATTGATAAAGCTACCACATTTGTGAAAGTTTGAACGGTCTGTTGCATGTTAGCTAAGTTGAAAATAGTTGAAGATGCTATTAACCGAAGCATTGGTTCTGAGTTCTGGTTGAATTGAGTAAAGAATTTGTGATTTTTCAGTAGTACACTATCGAACAGATTAGAATGTGTGTTACTACAAAAATGTAAAGTGACAATTTATGCTTTCAGATGGTTAAAGTCTCATTAAACGAATTGTTCGACGAGTGACTTAGAATCAGCCACTAGTATGTCTGGGTTGATAAATTGATGACATCGTTTGTTCGACGAAAAACATTATGTGCTTGTGATCTCCAAGAGTATAAAGTATCTAAGGTTACCTTTAGTGGAAAAATCTGAAATTAAGACAATGTTGATGGCCTAAACTATTGAAAGATTGTGAATAGTTAATGATTAACCATTGGGGAAGTAGATGTAGTTGCAGATTTTTGAATGGAAAGCCTTTGTTCGTTTGTGAGTATTGGTTACATGATTAATCTTATTTGATGGAAGTCTGAATCTAGCTAAATTAAAAAACTAAAGCGATGTTTTCTTTGCAAGCTTGAGAATCTCAGGAATGTGATAGTGAGTGGTAAACTAAACAAGTACAGTGGGAGACGACTTTTGATTTTGATTTCTCTGAGATGGGATTAGTGCGGTGAATTATCCAAAGCTTATACAGAAAATGTTGTACGAGACTCGGTAGTAACTCGTTTGGTCATTCAAAAAGTAATTCAAATTTTTGACGATATGCTCCGACACTGTGTTTCAGAGTTCAAACGTGATTGGTACGAGATGTACGAGGTGATATTGATTTGTGTTTCTGAGGTAAAAAGGGGTGAAAGTGATTCTTGAAAGTTGAAAGCAACTTCAGACTGACATAAGTAGTATACAGAATTAAAAATTCAGGATATTGGATTCTAGATTGATAACAAAGTGCTTATGGAAGTACTGCCCTTGAAAAGGACTCTTCAATGAAGTAGACGAAACTATGAGAACGATACCCTAACCTCTTTTCTGGTGAAATTTTTGGGACAAAAATCCCTAAAGGGGAGAGAGTTGTACCAGCCCGATTTTGGGTCTAGTCAGAACAGTGGTTTCGGGACCACAAATTTGATGCAGAAAAATATATTTTTAATATATTTCTATGGTCTACAATTTTACGGAAGGATTTCATGAAAATTTCCTTCAAAATTTTTGACGTTTGTACACTCAATTTAGTCAAAAGGACTAAATCGTAATAAGTAAAAATGTGAGTTCTATAGGTTAGAGTTGTCTAATTGTTATGAAATTTTAAATTGGAGGTCCTTAAGTGATAATTAGACCATTGGTTAAGTTGGTGGACAAAAATGGACATGGTTAGGTATGTTTCCAAAGTTTTTCATTAAGGGTATTTTAGTAATTTAGAAATTAAATGAACTAAAAAGCCAAATTAAAAGCCAATTTTTTTGTCCATCTTCTACCGCATGCCCAAAATTATCAAGGAGAAACCATGGTTAGGGTTTTTCAAGCTTCCAAGCTCGATTGTAAGTTTGTTTTAGCCCCGTTTTTAATGATTTTTACATTTGTAAGATACTCGTAACCTAATCTAGCTTTTCCAAGGACTATTTTGAAGTATTATCAAAGCTTAAAATTTTAGCCATGTTATATATTTGTGTATTTTGATGTTTAATGTAGAAAATGTAAGTTAGATGTGTGATAAATGACTTTTGCTAAGTGATTTTTGGTAAAAATGTCCAAAAGGACTTATTTGTAAAAGTTGTGAAAAACGTGTAGAAAATGTGAATAAAAGAAAAATGTGGGCTGTTATAAGCATGTATAAGGTTCAGCTAGGCATGGGTGTTGAAGAAATTGAGTACATTTCATTTTATGAGCCTAGAGATTAAATTGTAAAAATGTGAAACTTTAGGGGCAAAAATGTAATTTTCTATAATATGATTTTGGGCTAAATTGAATAATGTGATGATTGAATGAGTTAAATGTGGAATTATTGATCAAGAAAAATCAGAATTTGATCCAAAACAGGGGAAACAAAGTTTCGAATTATTCGACTTAATTCGTCAATACAGCAAACGAGGTAAGTTCTTATGTTAATAAATGTTATTAAATTGTGTATTATGTGCATAATATAATTGATTGATTTGTGGAACTTAAATTAAATGTTCGAAACAAGTAAAGATGCAAAATCCATCAAAATCGTTTCATAACGAAAGACGAATTGACAGTAAAGACCATGGTTGGACCATAGCAAGTTGTGATTTCGTATAAGACCATAGTTGGGCTTTGGCATCAATATTTAATTTTGTGTAAGATCATATCTAGGATATGGCATCGATATGTTATATGTGAGTACGTGTAAGACCATGTTTGGAACATGGCATCGATATGAGATTTCGTGTAAGACCATAGCTGGGCTATGGCATCGATATGTGATTACATGTAAGACCATATCCGGGATATGACATTGTACTATGCATATGTGATTTTTAGAGAATCCTTAGTGATTTCAAATGATTCAACGGCAAAGTCAAGATAAGAATGTAAGCATGACTGAATTAAGTAAAATAGGTGTAACACCCCATACCTGTATCCGACGCCGGGACAGAGTTCGAGGCGTTATCAGACTTAAACTTTAACATCTATGTAGAACTAGACCAAAAATTTCAAACTTCACATTCATATTCATGCCATCCCTTGTATGGTCACAAGAGGCCTAAAACATACATTGGGAATGGTCCAGGACTGAACCAAGAACTTTCGGAACCTTTGGGAAACCTAGAAATTTTTCATGTTCTAGAGAGTCACATGCCCATGTGGGCAGGCTGTGTGGACTCACATGCTAGTGTGTCCCTAGGACATGTCCATGTTCTAGGCCGTGTCCCAGGTAAGGGACATTCTATTTATGACATCATCACCCAAATAAGGTCACACGGCCAAGGCACACGCCCATGTCCTTAGATCATATGGCAAATTAAATTCTGAAAATTAGGTGCAGACTTCACACGGCCTGGGCACACGCCTATGTCCTTAGGCCATGTCTTTCACACGACCGAGACACACGGTCGTGTCTCTACCCGTGTGTTTACTACTAGGCATTCTGTTTTGCAAAATTTGGATGCAGGGGACAGATGGCCTATTCACACGCCTATGCGGCTGACCGAGCGTCACACACAGCCTAGACACACATCTGTGTGTCTACCCGTGTGGCCAAATATAAGGCTATTTACCAAGCCTTTTGCCACCCTGAAACACAAGCACACTTACACCAAATTCAAAGGCACATATCATAACATATTTAAGTTGTCAAATATCTTAAAACTAAGTCATCCAGACATCCTTCCCATACCACCCTTATCAAGCCTATACATCATATACTTAGCCACTTAAACATGCAAGCTATCACTTTCATGAATAACATCATCATATGCATATACCAATAACCAATATTGGCCAATTTCATATGGCCTTATACAAAAGGATCATTCATCAAAATAAGCCAACATTTTGGCCAAATCAATTATAACATATAGCAAAATGACCAAGTTCCTATACATGCCATACTCAAAATAAAAGGCTAGCTATACCCAAATATTCCAATTGATAGTGATAGTATGATCAAGCCTCCGACGTCCTTCAATCCCTGAGCTAGCTTGGCAATACTATAAGAAAATGGAAAAGGAAAGGGAGTAAGCATAAAGCTTAGTAAGTTTGCATGTAAATAAATAACAACATTAATCATGCAATATCAAACACATAACATATTTATAACTTATCACTAATGTCATTAAATATCATGGATACATCTTTACTCATGTCAATTTCATAGTATACCATAAAACTCATAGTCATGATTTATTCATTCACCACTTACTGAGATCTCATCGATTCATAAACCCAATAGTTATGAGCTTCGTGTACATACCTACACCTTTTCAACATGAACATACCTTGTCTTTTCTTTGGCATACTCTTTGGATTACCCGTTGAACCACTTGGAATACTAAAGCATACTCGGGAAACCTCATATACATGGAAGGATGCCAACGCTATGTCCCAGACATGGTTTTACATGGGATCACATATCGATGCCGATGCCATATCCCAGATATGGTCTTATACAAGATCTCATATCGACGCCAATGCCATGTCCCAAACATAGTCTTACATGGGATCACATATCGATACCAATGCCATGTCCTAGACATAATCTTGTATGGGATCACTCATCAATGCCAATGTCATGTCCTAGACATGGTCTTACATGGGATCACACATAACCCTAATGTCATGACATTTGTATCTTATCTATTCCTAAGGTTCAATCGGGATTTCGAAACTTTAAACCTCGTTACGTCATCATCAAGTCATTGTAAACCAAAATTCATAAAACAATTATACATATCATGCAAAAATTAAAGCATTAAACACATAATAACATAATGTTGAATTATTTACCCACAAACTTACCTCGGTACCCAAAAATGACTAGTTATTCGGTTTAGTCCTCAACTTTATTCTTCCCTCGGTTTAGGTTCGGACCTCTTTCCTCTTGATCTATAATAGAAATTTTCACTTATTTAATTATCACATTGTTCAAATCAGTCCATAAATCATACTTTGGTAAAATTATAATTTTGCCCCTAAACTTTCACATATTTACAAATTAGTCCCTAGGCTTGTAAAATGAAATGTACTCATTTTCTTTATTACCTAAGCCTAGTCGAACCTAACACATGCTCATAACAACCCACATTTTCCTTCAAATCAAACCTTTACTACTCATTTTAAAACTTGTACAAAAAGGCCCTTTTTAGGTGTTTTCATGAAAAATCACTTAGTAAAAGATGTTTATCACTCACCAAACTCTCATATTCCTTCGTGAAACATCAAAATACATGCATTTCACACATGGGTAAATTTTTTAACATCAAAATCATTTTAACCCTAGCTCAAAATATGGCTAGAAATAGGTAAATCGGGTTACGAGTGTTTCAAAAATGTAAAGAGCATTAAAAACGGGGCTAAGATGTACTTACTATGGAGCTTGGAAGTGTTAAAAACCCTAGCTATGGAGGGCTTGTAAAATTTGACTACTACTTGGAGAAGATGAGCACATTTTTGCTTTCTTTTTCCCTTTTTATTAATTTAATAACTAAATGACCAAAATGCCCTTAAGGCCCTTCCATGCCAATTTTGTCCATTATGACATAAAATGGTCTATTTACTAAATAAAGACCTCTAATTTACACATGCATTTCAATTAGGTACCCCAAAGCTTCTAGAATCTCATATTTTACAACTTTTGCAATTTAGTCCTAAAAGTTAAATTGGGCACTTATTCACAAAATTTCTTCATGAAACTTTCACACAATCATGAAAACATGCCATGAACCTCAAAATAATCATAAACCAAATATTTATACTTCAGATTTGTGGTCTCAAAACCACTATTCTGACTAGCCTTTAATTCAAAATGTTACAACGGGTATGTTCAAAACCTATGTGAGAATGGAATGAAGGTAAAATGGTGAGCCTATTGTGTATCATGTATATGGTATAAGAAAGATTTGTGTATAAGTATGTTATTTTCCATAATGTGTTTATTTGATTATATTGAAATATGAACTGAATGATATATGAGACATGAGTATGGCACAATGTGTACGAAGTACCGTTATTCGATGATATTTTATATGATTTATTTTGGCTAAAGAAAATGTGACGGATATTGGATTGGATGAAATTATATAGGTATTCGGTTATGTATGTACAAAAGTGAACAAATTGATATCAAAATATATTTGATCCATATTCTAATAGCCCGAATTAGGGGCTAAACGGAATAGTGGTTTCGTAACCACAATTCTGAAGTGAAAATTTTTAATTATGTGAATTTTTGATAATATCTGATCGATTGAATATTGATGTGAAAATACTGTTTAGGAATTTTTCTGTGGGTACCTAATTTTGTGAAATGGATTAAATTGCAACAAATGAAAAATATGCATTGTGTATGATTAAATGGCTTGATTGAAGTATTATGTGAAATTGGAAGTGTTTATGGTGCAAATAGACCATTAAATTGTGTTTTGGACTAAAATGACCATACATGAGAAATGGCTTGAAGGGCAAAATGGACCATTGTGCATAAAGACAAAACCCATTAAAATAAAATCATCATCTTCTCCATTCTTCTCCATATGTGCTGCCGAAATTTCCTTACTCCATAGCTAAGGGTTCTTTCATTTTCAAGCTTCCTAGTAAGTGCAATTTGGCCCTATTTTCAATTATTTTCATATTTCTGAGTTCATTTGAGCTTGGGTTTCATGATTCTACCATTTATTTGAAGAGAAATAAGAGTTTGAAAAATAAATTGCCCAACTGTGAATTGTGAATGAAATTGAATGAATCATTGATAAATTGAATTATGTGTGTTAATCTAGACCAAGAAAGATCTAATAAAGTCCGAGAACGGGAAAAGATAACATTCTCGACTAATTTCGAGAATTAATCCTTTTTACAATCTAGGTAAGTTATATGGAATTTATGGCATTTCTCTATTGATTTAAATTATATATTTATCATTGAATTGCTATACTGAATATAATTTTGCCATGGGTCGAGAATTGAACATGTCTCTATGATTGTAAAGATAATGTACTGATTGTAAAGATCCCGATTGAACAAGTAGGAATAGATATAGATATGTGTGAAATGTCACTTGAGGGCCCCACTATTCTGACTGTTATAGTTACCCAGATGCTAGGTGGTCGTGCATGTGTTGCAGACACCTATCAGCTTATGTAAGCAGGCCCGTGGTTAACTTCTATACTGTGACTATTTGTAGCTTCAGCTACCCTTCTGATCGTAGTGTCAGCTACCACTCTGTTTATAGCTTTGGCTATTTCATGGCTTTGCCATGTCTGTAAGGCACTCATGTGCCAACCTCTGAATATCTGCTCATATTCCTAAATTGTTCAACGGGATTAGATTAATTGTATTGTATGCGAAGTGAACATGCAGGTGAAATGAAATGGTACTGTATACTGCGATAGGCAGTGTTAAATATGTGTATAACTGATGTATGGCATGTATGACTTACTACACTCTTTGTAGCTTACCAATTTCTTTTCCTTCCCTTCTAGATTATCAACTTGGTTAGATTGGGATCGAGACGTCGGAGTACGCTACACACTATCAAGCTTCTTTTGGTATAGTTTGTGTTTTTTAAGTGTAAATTTATGGCATGTATAGAATATCAATAGTTGTAAACGGTCATTTTGTAAGCCTATAAGCTATGTGCCCAAATGTAGTATATTAAACATTAATGTTTATAAAAGTAGTCATTTTGAGCAAAATGTTCATTATTTTTTGGCTGAATTGGTTGTGGTTATGACTATTTGTGTTTCAGATAGGTAAAGGCTTGGTAAATAGCCTGACACAGCCTGTATGGTAATGCACACCTACGTGTTCCTTGGCCATGGGTCATGTGGCAGTCTGCTCCACGGATGAAAGGCACGGGCGTGCCTAGGCCGTGGGCGTCACACGGTAAAACCCTACGGGCGTGTTCTTGGACTGTGCCTCCTCTGCACCTTGCATTATGATTTAACGTGCCACGCGGGAAGGAGACACGGCCATGTGTCTCAACTGTGTGGTGGATACGGCCCCAAACGGTCGTGTGGAGTGGCCGTCGTGAATTGGACAGATCTGTCCACGGGTGCCGAGCATGGGCATGTGAAGGCCACACGGTCTATTCCCACGGCCGTGCCATGTAGTCGTACGGGCATGTGACTGTAGTGTTCAAGTGAAAAATTTTCTGAGTGTTCTTTTGGATGGGGTTCAGACCCAAACGGTCTGTATTGATGATAGTGTGTTCGAGAACCCCTGGTAAGGGCAAATAAATAGAATTGTAGGTAAACCTGTGAATGTTTGCTAGAAAATTTTGTAAATATTGTTTTGATCTCAGTAATACCTCATGCTCAATTCCAGTGATGGCCTCGAGTAAGGGGTGTTACACATATGAACATAAAAATGAAAAAATTCGTGAAAATTTTGGTTGATTATGTGCTTGAATCTATGACATAAAGGTGAAATTAAATGAGTTTACATTATATTAGTGAAAATGCTTAATAAGCATTTATTTGTTAAGTTGTGTTTATTTGTTAAGTTGTGTTTATTTTCATACGAACTTACTAAGCTTTATAGCTTACTTGTGTATTTCTCCTATGCTTATAGGATTTTGAAGACTCGCTCGACTTGGAAGCTGTCGGAGATCTCATCATACTATCCAGCTGTCGTATCGGTACTGAAAAGCTTGTAAATTTGGTTATATGGCATGTATAGGCTAGTTGGTTTATGAAGTGTATAAGTCTTTCTGGCTATTTAATGCCTAAATGGGTTTAATATGAATAGCCAAGTGTTTTGGTTCATAAAAGATGTAGAGGTTGGTGTGCATTTGGCTATTTAAGTTAGCTTATTTTGAGATTTTGGTATAAGTAAGTGAAGTGTATATATATTATGCCTTGTGATTTGGGTATGTTTTGATAGGTGAATTATGGTAAATATTGAGTATGGTGGTTGTCATATTGGAATGGCCTATAATGTGAAAATTTGTGGATGTTGCTTATTTAAGTACACTGTGTTTTGTGTCCTTGAAATGGTGTAAGTGTATATGTGAAAAGGGTTGGCAAAATGGCTTAGTAAATAGCCTTTACTTTGTCTACACGGGTAGACACATGGGCGTGTGTCTAGGTCGTGTGTGACACACAATCAGCCCAACGGGCATGTGTTCCGACTGTGTGTCCCCTGCACTTAAATTTTGAGAAACAGAATGCTCAAACTTGAGCACACGGGCATAGACACGGACATGTGTCTCAACCATGTAGACAACACGGCCTTGAACAAAGGTGTGTGCCTAGGGCGTGTGAAGTTTGCACCCTTTTTTGTGAAAATCAATTTTCCACATGGCCTAGCACACGAGATGTGACTTGGCCATGTGAGCTCAATTTGGTCATGAGTTACAAGTTAGAGAGTTACACGGGGTCGGGACACGGGCGTGTGAGACCACACGGCCTACCCACATGAGTGTGTCCCATACCACACGGGCATCTAACCGCTGTTTAGTGGAAAAATTTTCTAAGTGTGGTAAAAATTTTCTAAAGTTCTCAGTTTCATCCCGAACTACTTCCAATACATGATTTGGGCCTCGTAGGCTCGTATTAGGGACTTTCTGATTAAATGCAAATGGTTTTTAATTTGGACACAAATTTGTAACCTAAATTTGAATGTTTGTTCGTGTGATAAGTTCGGTAATGCCTCGTACCTTATTCCGGTGTTGAATACAGGTAAGGGGTGCTACACTTAACTAGTTATAAGCATCATCTGAAATACCATAATTCCATAGCTATAAAATACATTTATATCATATGCTAAATCATTTCACTTTATCAACCAAATAGACATCGAATTATCTACCAAAACTAAGCATAAACATGGTACATGCTAAATGGCCATTTGAGCTATTTTATCCAACATCAACTATAGCAAAATATGTCATAAAACATGGCTATATACACATTAATCAATTTTCTTACTAAGCCATTTCAAATAACCAAATTGACTTTCATATACCAAATCACACTCAAGCAAAATCATTTCACAAGCACATACACATCACTTACCAAATGATTAACATAACATCATTACAAACACATTATAAACCCATATTATAAGCCAACTTATACGGCTAAACACATATCAAATATACATCATTTACAAGCCATATCTCATGGCTATAATTTCATAACACAAAACACACCAAAATGACCATAGCCTATACATGCCATAAACCTTATATATGCATAATTTCAAAAGGTACCAAATAGATATTCGATAGTGCGGTGATGTTCCTAATGATCCCCAAATCTGAGCTAGCTTTGAAACATTATAAAACAGGGAAGGAAAAACAAAGTAAGCTTTATAGCTTAGTAAGCTCGTATGATAATAAACTTAACATAACAAATAATTTCAATTCAATTATCTAAGCATAATAAGGCTTAACATGCTATTTCACATGTCAAAACACAAACCTTTCTCATGTTTATAATATGATCTCATATTAACTCATCAAGTTACCACCATTCACTATTCTCATAAGTTTTGTACGTACCTGTATCACTTAATTTGATTATACTTTCATTCTAGTCTTGTAACACCCCTAACCCACAACCATCGTCAGAATCAGATAAGAGGCATTACCAGACTTTTAACTCAATTCAAAATATTCAATCATCAAACATTTATCAAATATCATCTCATTTCAGTATTTATCAATCATTCATACTTATAACATGCTTAATTCGAGCATATAAAGCTTGCAACATACATTCGCGACTAAACAGTAACAGTTGAAAACTTTGGGAAAACTTAGAAAAATTTTCGAATAAGGGTCACACGCCTATGTGAACAGGCCGTGTGCCTCACACGGTCACTAGACACAACCATGTGTCTAGGCCGTGGAAAAATAGGGCATACCTACTGACTTGTCCACACAGCCACCAGACACGCCCGTGTGTCTGGCCGTGTGAAAATTAGAGGGTGTACTAACTTAGCTACACAGCTGACCACCGCCTATGTGCCAGCCCGTGTGCCATACACAGCTAATAGCCACACCCGTGTGTCTAAGCCATGTAACTCACTAACTTCTTTTAACTAAGGTGCAAATGTCACACAGTCGAGATACACGCCCGTGTGCTCAGACTGTGTGGTACGAAAACAAGCTTGGTTTAAGCCACTTTTCACACCCAACTTCCATGTACCTATAAGCATTAAAATGATACCAAAACCACAATCAAATAGGCAACCAATTCAGCCAGCAAAATGCAGACTTTGTACCATTTCATAACCAACCAAATCCTTCTTCATTTCAACACCATTATGCAATCAAACACATACTAAGGCAATATGATTTATAAACCAATGTACACATATAACCTATCCAATAATTCAACTTTATAACTAATCAAATATCAATTATCATTCAAGCCTTTCAATTCACTTACTCATTCATATCACTATAACATATGCATCATGTCTTTTATACATAAACTTGCCAATACATAACAAATTTTATACATTCTACCATGATATTAACTAAGCCAAATCTCATGGCTTAAACACATCAAAACCATATATGTGTTATAAGATAAAGTGACCAAAACATCATCCTAATAACTAGCCTATACATGCCATATTTACATATCTTGCATGAGTTCAAAAGTACCAATAAGTCGACTGGATAGTGTGATGCCTTCCTCTGAAGTTGTCAACATCGAGCAAACTAACGAACCTCTATAAAACACAAAAAATAAACCGAGTAAGCATTATAGCTTAGTAAGCCCGTATAATATAGACTTAAACTTACCAATATAACATTAAGCAATAAAACTGTAACAGCCCGAACTAGGGCCTAGTCAAAATAGTAGTTTTGAGACCACAAATCCGAAGTAGAAAAGTATAATTTATAATTACATTTAAGTTTATCACATGATTGCATGATAGTGATAAAATGCCACGAAGAATTTTTTATGAAAAAGTGGTCAATTTGTCCTTTAGGACTAAATTGCAAAAGTTGCAAAATATGAGTTTCTAGACGGTTTAAATATGAAATAGCATTAGAACAATTATTAGAGGTCCTTATTTAGCAGTTAAACAATTTATTAGCATGATGGCCAAAAATGCCTATGGAAGGAAAATTTTCTAAAGAAAGGGTTTAAAGGCATTTTGGTCATTTGGTTTATTAATAAAATAAAAAGGGAAAAAGAAAGCAAAAAGTGTCCATCCTATGTGCTGAAATTTCCAAACCCTCCATAGCTAGGGTTTCCTTCATTTTCAAGCTCCAACTAAGTGACTTGAAGCCCCGTTTTTAATTCTCTTCATATTTTTGAAATCTCCGTAGCTTAATCTAGCTATTTCTACCACTAATTTGAGCTAACGTTTATATTTAAAAATATACCCATACATGACATGCAAGCATCTTCATGTTTAGTGGTAGAATAAGAAAGTTTGAAGCGTAGTAAACATCTTTTTCTAAGTGACTTTTCATGAAAATCCCTAATAGGGACTAAATTGTAAAAGTATGAAAATGTGCAGTAAAAGTGTGAATTGATGAGAAATAGGGGCTGTTATGAACATAAATAAAGTTCGGCTAGGCTTGGGTAACCAAGAAAATAAGTGCATTTCATTATACGAGCCTAGGGACCATTATGAGCTAATTAGCCAATGTGTGTATTAAATGAGCTTAATTTGTCATTTTAGATCAAGAAACACGAAGCCTGGAACAAAATTGGGGAAAAAGTAAGGTGGTGGACTAAATCGCACGTTTACTCGCATTTTGGACCCGAGGTAAGTTGTATGTAATAATTTAGTGCTTGCATGATGAAAATTATTATGATGATATTTCATGAATTCTATGTATTTCTATGAAATTTATTGTTATGAAAATTTACAAAGAAATGATGATGAAATAAATGAGAAAGCTCAGTTACAAGTTAAGGAATACGAAGGGTACCGCAGTCATGTCATGAGATATGTAGGTCCCGTGTAAGACCATGTTTAGGACATGGCTTCGACACCGAATTGAGATCCTCTGTAAGACCATGTCTGGGACATGGCATTGGCATCCACATGAGGTCCCGTATAAGACCATGTCTAGGACATGGCATCAGCACCGAGATGAGATATAGATCCCCTGTAAGATCACGGCTGGGACATAGCTTGGGCATCTAAGAGGGAGATCCCGTGTAAGACCATGTCTAGGACATGGCGTTGGCATCATCCTACGATCTCGTATAATACCATGTCTGGGACATGACATCGACATCGATATGAGATATCGTGTAAGGGCATATCGGGATATGGCTTCGGCATCAACTTGAGATCCCATGTAAGACCATATCTGGGATATGGCTTTGGCATCTTACCATGAGAATGACATTATGGGTATCCTTCGATATTCTAAGCATGTTAATAGAGATTGTATCCAAGTTGATTCGCTAATGAGAGAGACTAAAGTTTCATGATGAGTGTTACAGGTACACCTGAATAAGTCATGAGAAAATATGAAAATGTAAGGCATGAGTATGAGCAAGACATGTGAATGAGTAAGTCATGAGAAAGAGCCAGTCACAAGAGTAAATAAATCATGAGAATAAATATGTTATAAAATTTAGTAAGTTACGAGAAAGAGTAAGAAATTATATGAATTTCATGATACCCTATTTGAATGATTTTTTCCATGACATTTATTGCTATTTTATTTCATGCAACTTGCTAAGCATTTTATGCTTACTCCTTCATTTTCCCTTTCTATGTAGATTTGCTGAATTAGTTTAAGGATCGATTGAAGTAGGAGCTCGAAGTCACACTATCAAGCCAATCATTTTGGTATAGTGAAGTTAGTTATTTAGTCGTATGGCATGTATAGGAAGTTTAGCCATTTTGATATGTGTCATTTTGAAGTAGCCAAACGTGGTAGTTATCACTTAAGTCACATTGTAATGGCCTTGAAATGGGCTAATATTGTCTAAGTTATGTTTTATGCAATGTAGATGAAATTCATAAGTATGCAAGTTTACAAGTTTAAGTAGATTAATGATGGATGAGAGTGATATGCATGGTGGCAGGTGAATGCCTTAATTACGAATGTTTAGAATGTACATTGTGCCTTGAGTTGTGAGATTTGAGTTAGTATGAGTTGGTTTGTGCTTCAGGGTGGCAAATAGGCTTGGAAAATAGCCTATATTATCCACACGGGTTAGGCACACCAGCGTGTGTCTAGGCCGTGTGTGACACACAGTCCACACCAAGGGCATGTAGCTCGATTGTGTGTCCCCTGCATCTTAAGTAGTTAAGTCAGCATTGCACACCGACTGAGCACACAGGCATGTGCCTTGGCCGTGTGAACGCCTGTTGTTTCTAGTAATCAGATTAGAGTACTCCACGGTTTATTGACACAGGCGTGTTTAGGCCGTGTGAGTGACACGGGCCATAGACACAGGCATGTGCCCAAACCGTGTTAAAACCTGTAGGATTGAAATGAGAAATAAATTCAACATGGGTTAGGGACATAGGCGTGTGTGAGCACACAGCTAGCCCACACGGGCGTGACCCACCTCACAGGAGCATGTGGCCCTGTTTCAAGCAAAATTTTTCATAGATATTGAAAGTTCCCAGATTGGTTTCAAACCACTTCCGGTGTATGTTTTGGGCCTCATAGGCTCATAATAAGATTATTAAGAATGTGTTTGCAAAAGTTTAAATTTAAGCAAGCATTAAGGCTCGTTTTAGTAAGTTTAATCAAGATTAAGTACAGTAACGCCTCCTAACCCGTCCCAGCGTCGGACTCGGGTAAGGGGTGTTACAAAAACAATTTAAATCCAATTCATTTTCCAAATGCCTATTCACAAACATCCATTCACAAGTTAGTCTCATTGTTACAATATAATCATCCATTCACAAGGATGAAATCAATCATGAAATGTTCATTTGGCATCCAATTCATCTATCATTTCACCTTTACAATTCATATGAATCATGTCACATTTTGTTATATAATTCATATAAATCATGTTTCATTTCATCTATATAATCGTACAACTCATATCCATCTCATTTACATATACAATTCATATGACTCATCTCACATTTCCATACCTCATCATGTAATCCGTAACAGTAATATGCCCGTTGAACCTAATGAAATATCAAGGGATACTCGGGTGATACACACTAAATGTATAAATAGGTAATTTGTCAATTCATCATCATTCCCGCTCTTTCGAGCCGTAATCGGTAAACTCCTCCTGAGCTGGTAAACGGTAAGCTCTTTCGAGTTGAACAGTAAGTTTCGAAGAGCTAAAATGGTAAGCTCCAAAGAGCTTAACGGTAAGCTCATAAGAGTTGAAACGGTAAGCTCATACGATATGTGGTAAGTCTGCAACAAATGCAAGAGATCGACCAAAACGGTAAACCTAGTGACATGTCACTCGTATCCTATAACTTTCTACGGTTCAAACGGGACTCAATAGTTCTCGATAAACATTAATTTAGGCATTTAACTATCATGTACTTCAATTATCCAATTCACATATATACATATAGATTCATTACATACAAGTACAAATACTTTAAATGAAAGTTCGATTCTAATTATATGAACTTACCTTGTCTTGCTCAGATAAACTGTCAACTACTCGTCTACCTTTCGTTTCCCCCGATCTAGTTTCAGTAATTGTTTATCTTGATTTAGATATTATCAAATTCAGTACTTTCAGTAACTATTCAATTCAATTTAATCCATAATTCATATATTTGTCAAATTACACATTTGCCCCTATACTTTTGACTACTTTGTAATTTAGTCCTTATTACACAAAATGGCAAATTTACACAATTAAGCCAAAACCCATTATAGCTTAATTTTGCTCCAGATACTAGCAGCCCATATCTTCTATTTACTCACACTTTCAACCACAATATTTCAACATTTTACAATTTAATCCCTAATTCTTATTTTTGTCAAAAATTACTTTATAAAACTTATATATCTAACAACAACCATCAATAATCTATTAAGAAACTTCAAAATATACAAGTATTCAACAATGGCATATTTCAAAATCAATAATAGTTTCAAAAACGAAGGTACGGGCTAGCTAGATTGAGCTACAACGAGCTCAAAAAAATAGAGATCATTAAAAATCGAGCTAAAACCGTACCTTAATGAAGAAAAATGCCTTAGTCGAATTTGAACCCTAAAAATGGCTATCTTTGCATGAAAAAATCAGCTTGGGAAGAAGATGAATGTACCAAAAATGTTCTTGCTTTATTAAATTATCACATATTTACTAATTTACAAAAATACCCTTTAATTAATCATTAAAATTTCACTATTTCAAGCACTTCATTGTCCACCTACATTATAAAAGGGCTATTTACCATGCAAGTACTCATTCTTTTCATTTCTATAGCCATTTGGTTCATTTCACTAATAGAACTCATGTTTTACGCGTTACGTGATTTAGTCCTTTTTATCGAATTAGCCATTTAAACGGTAAAATTTCTTAACGAATTTTTTATACTATCATTCTAACATGCTGTCAAGCTCATAAAATTAATAAAATAAATATTTTGACTCGGTTAAGTGGCTCTGAAACCACTGTTCCGATCTGACTCAAAAATGGGCTGTTACACATCTTGACTATGCCCGTTGAACCATTTGGAATTATTAAGGATACTCGGGAATCACATATAGGTCGTACAATGCCATATCCCAGATATGGTCTTACTTGTAATCTCATATCGATGCTAATAGCCTAGCTATGGTCTTACACGAAATCTTGTACCGGTGTCATGTCTCAGACATGGTCTTACACGTAATCTCGTATTTGTGACCCTAATGTCATGACATTTGTATCCTATACTATTCCTAAGGTTCTTAAGGGACTTTCGGTCGTCGTAACTCTGTTGATTTGGCTCGCACTCATAACCATTCAGCATTTTAATTCAAATCAACAATAATAAAGCATTTATAACACAATTTAAGAACATATATTAGCATATGAACTTACCTCGAGTACGGGATTAACGAAACAATCAACTATTCAATAACTTTGCTTTTCCCCCGATCTAATTTCGAATTCTTCCTTTCTTAATCTATATGTAATCAAATTTAACTTATTTAATTAACCAATCATTCAATTTAATCCAAAACACACATTTATGCATATTTACACATTAGCCCCTAAACTTTCACATTTTTAACAGTATAGTCCTTATTTCACAAAAATACAAATTCATGAAATTCCTTTAATACCCATGCTAGTCGAATTACCATAGTGCCCCTAGCAACCCATATTTTTTATTAATTCACACATTTAACCACAAATTTACTACTTTTCACAATTTCATCCTTATGTTGTATTTTCATCAAAAATCACTTTGCAAAACATAAAAATTTAACATCAAAGTTTCATATTTCATCATCAAACATCAAAACACACAAGTATTCATCAATGTCAACTTTTTAAATCTTTAACAGTTTTGCAAAATAGCCCCTGGGCTAGCTAGTACTAGTTACAACGATTACAAAAACATAGAAATCATCAAAAACCGAGCAAAATTGCTTACCCAATCAAGCTTCCAAAGTGCCAAGTTGTTTGAGCATTCAAACCCTAACTTTCATTCTCATTTTCAGTTGAATAAGCAAAAAAGATGATGTAACACCCCTAACATGTATCCATCATTGGAATGGGGTTATGAGGTATTACCGGACGAGGCACCACCTCCAAATAATTTTAAACACACAAATGTATAATTCTTAAACAAATAAAATATTAACATATAAAGCTAACTTAATTTCTCTATGAATCATTTCATAACATTTTTTTTCGCACATATAACTAGTTATGAATTTAAAGGCAAATGGTGTCAAATTTATCAATTTACCACACAAGCATGTGTGCATATCAAAGCTAATATAGTATTTCATTCTATTGTTTCATATCTGAATCATATAAAGTAAACATATTCAAGCACATATCAATTTTTAGTAAAGCTCCATTCGACACAATTGGGATGTAACAAATTTAACCAAATCATTTATAGCATAAGTAAATTACTATTCAATTGGACATTATACAAAACCTTAGCTGTATATAATCATACTTATTACTCATGCATATTTCAATGCCCACTTTCAACTTACTCAATCCTATTACAATCATATAATCTCGCATAGAACTAAATCTGAATATTAATCATAATTTTCCTGTTACAAAGAGAACTTCACAATACGTATTTATACATATATCATAGCAACCATTTATCTAATACTTTAAAATACCAAAACCAAATTTAAACATACTAATATCACTTATTTAGTAACAAACGTCATATTTTAAACCAATTCAGCAGATACATATTCAACTAAGCACATACAAATCTATAAATCAACCCATCACATCATATATTTATGTATACAAGTGTCGAATCAAAATTAACTACTAACATAATTCATATCCATTTCTTTAATTAATGAAAGCATAAAATCTCACTTTTATCCCATGCTATAACCGAATTACCTAGTTACCATAATTCATAGCAAAACTAAATCAAACATGTTTCAATATAAATACAATGCTGGGTCGAACCATTAAACAATTATAAAACATCATTCAATATTAAACATACTAAATCTCAAACATCAATAAACCATTAATTTCACTTCATCTTTATGCATAACTAATTTACCTTATTAGCAAATCACATAATCGATTTTCAATTGCACATAAGATTTTTTTTTACCAAACAATTCATTTCTAAACATATTTATTTGCAAGCTAATGCAAATAGCTATGACGAATATCAAACCATTATAATTAAGTATAATTAAATCATAGTTATAACAACCGAATAATCATGAACTTCTAATTATACCATTAGTCACATAACTTCACTTTCAAAGCCAAAAACACAAAGTAAAACATATCCATCATATGTTCATACATAAAGTATACATATTGTAGCAACGTAAAATTTTTAGCTTGGTCGCTAATTGAAATGTTCGATTGGAAAATTTAGAAACCGAAATTCGATTTTTATTGAAAATGGGAGTCACCACCGATCCTTTTTCTAGGTGTGATCGGACACCTAATAAATTCTCTTTTTAACAGAAATATTTATTTTTAGGTAAGAAGAAGGCCGGGTTTAGGTCTACGTTTAAAATCAGAGAGGGATAGGGTTCGGGAGTCAGTTACGTGCAGGGAAGGTATTAGCACCCCCACAACGCCCAAAATTGGTATCTTATTAAATATGTGTTGTCTTGATTTTCAAAAATACGAGTTCAATGTAACATTTAATCGTGACCCGATTGAAAAGACGAGCATTTTTAAAATTTTGGATTTTTTAGAAGGACGTCTCGATTCCAACACGAGCCGACGCGATTCACCCAACATAGCGATGAAACCGATGACTTAGTTGAAAATCGGGACGTTGCCTCGTGTGTTGAAATTGGTTAAAAAGGAATAAGATTTGAAATAGCATAAAGCAGATTGATATGAAGTAAAAATAAATAAAAGATTAGAAATACATCAGGGTAAATAATGAACATGGCATGATAAAAATAATAACAATATATACAATATAAGACATAACAAGAATTAAACATGAAATAAAATCTATGAGTGTGCATACATACACATATAAACATAAAGCGATGGAAAATAAAGTGACAGAAGCCTAATATTAAAAAAACAAATAAAGTTGCCTATATATATATATATATATATATATATAAATACGGATAAAGACTAATAATATCGAAAAATATATACGCGATATACAAAGACATAGGGTTAAAAAGATTGTGTATACTTGATATAAAATTAAAAAATGTACACAATATATATATATGGGAAATAATAATTATGTTAAAAACAATACAATTACATATATACATATACAAAAAAAATACACAATAATAACATTAAGAGTATATACGTAATATATATGCGAAAAAGATAATAACAAAGGGTATGTACATAATATTAAAAATATGTACATAGTATAGTATTAAAATACATACATAATAGTTATTAAAAATATACAAAGGATAATATAAAAATATATACATGACGGTGTAAAAAAAATGTACGTAATATATATAAAAGTTTATATAAAAAAAAGTGTTAAAAGGTATGTACATAATGTGGTATTAAAAGGGTAGATACATGATGTAGTATAAAAATATATTCATTAGAAGCAATAATAATATTAAAATAACTTTTGGTCAAAGTAAATGAATATATACATATCAGGTAATATAAATATGTAATACATATACCTTATATTATAAATATCTACAAAAAAAAAATATATATATATATATAGTGTTTCAATATATACAATATATGTATATACTAGGAATAATAATAATATGTAAGAAAACTATTAATATATCGCACTAATATATACTTCTGTACGTTTAAAATATATATAACAATAAAATTTAAGGGTATATAGTAGTATTAAAAACATGTACGTATTATATATATTAAAAATAATAACAGTACCTATGGTAAATATAATATAATATATATATATATAATGAAATAACAAATCATGATGTTGAGAATATAAATATCGTAATGGAAATATAATACTAAAATAATACTATACCTAATATACTAATAATATAAAGTAATTGTATAAGAAAATGCTAAAAGAGAGTATAAATATAGAAGGTACAAATAATAGTAATCCATATAATAATAATATATAACAACGAAAATGCAATAATATGACTAATAAAAAATAAAAGGGCCAAATGGACAAAATCGGGATTGAAATGAAGTTCTTGTGACAGATTCGAATTAAAAAAGGAATAAAAAGGACCTCATTGTGATGCGCGAAAACGAGAGAGGACTAAAATAGAAATTTTTCCTCCTTTCAAAACCCAGCACTAGGCCTGGGATTAAAGCGAAATAAAACAGAACTTTTACGCTAAAATTAAAAGGAAAGGAAAGAATGAAAGACCCAATCGAAACAGACCCAACAAAAGGGAGGACCAGTTTTGCAAATAACCCCTAAGGTATGAAAACACGTGGGTTATGGCCTCCATCGGGTCGGGTCTTTAGGTTATTTCATACGACGGGTACACGGGCACACAAGAACCAGAAAGAACAGAGGTTCGGTCACTTCCCTTTGCCCTAATCCCCTTCTATTCGAGCCTCAAGAGGGATCAAACCCTAGCCACCATGGAACCACCGCGAACGGTGACTGATGGAGGGTGTCCCTTCATTTTTCTTTTTAAACTCTGTTCGGATCCATGTCCAAAGGCCTAAAGCCTACGGTTGCGGAAGAATCAAAGGGAAAGCACCATACCCTGGTCGGATTTAATTTTATCGGAGGTGAGACTCCGATGTACACCGACAGTTTAGGATTCGAGTAAGTCGCTTTCTCTTATCCTTTTCTTTTCTTTTTGATTGTTATCTTCCCCCAAACACCCAAAATCTGTCGGTGAAAATCGAAAGAGAACGAAGAAAAAGTTGTATATTTTAGACCCGAATCGACACAAAAGTTCTGATTTTTATTTCATTTCTGCATACATGAGATAGATTCAAAGTAAGAAAAAGACTAGAAAAAATACCTTCTTTTTGTTCTTTTTATGTATTTTTCGAAGCGTAATCATTTACAATCGGCTTTCTGGCCTTTTATAGCCGATTACAAACGTTTTTTGAACCTATATTCACTACTGTTTAGTTTTTGTCCTCTATTGTTCTACCGCTTTGCACTATTTCTGCTTCTTCGCTTTGTTGCTGCTCTTTGCCTTTTTCTGTTTCTGTTTATGTTTTGTTTGCAGGTCTACTGGAAGGTTGCCATTTCAGTGCTTGGCATGCCAGACGAGCCTCGGGGCCAAATACCTTGGGACGATGCGAGGGCTACGTGACCGAGGTGGGTGCGGCGCACACGGAGTCTCAGAAACCCTAGGGTTTCTGATTTGTTTAGGATATTGCGCCACTTAGGTGTTGGGCCGAACGGGTTAGGGATTTTGGGTCATGTAATTTGGATTAGTTAGTGGGTCTATTTTGTAATTGGGTCATGGTTGTAATGGGGCATTCAGGTTTGGGTTTTAATTGGGGGTGTTAATTCATTGTAAACGGACATTAAACTTTGGACTTTTAATTTGATTTGTAGTTTTAATATTTTTGGTTTTATTTTTGTTTCGTTTACAATGGATTTTGTAAAATAGGCCAGGCAATTTGGGGTTTGTACAGCTGCCCCTCTTTGCTCATTGTCGTGCAACGGGAATAGGGCGAGGACTTTCTAGGAAGACCAAATTTGCCTAGTCCTACTGAGTCTTGACTTGCTCTGGTGTTCTTCTTTTCCAAGTGGCTTTGTTCTGGTCCACTACACCTTGTTGCCTTAAACACTCGCTTCAGTAAGATAAGGCTTGCAACTTTAAAGTGATAAGACTTGCAACTTCGACTCGTTCCAATGCACCCTCTGAGAGGCAAAATCTTCCTCTTCGATCAACTCTAGTCTTTATTCTTTAATTCGTATGCAACTTTGGGTTCAACTTATCTCTCGCAATATGAGTTGACTTCTGAAACATAAATTGAAAATACAGAAATTGAAAGTACCTCAGCGCGTGACCTGAGGCTCAACTCACTTCTCGTAATATGAGCTAATTTTTGAAAACATAAATTGAAAAATACCTCAACGTGTGACCTGAGGCTCAACTCACCTCTCGCAATATGAGTTGATTTTTTTTTTTTGAGAACATAAATTAAAAACAGAAATTGAAAATACCTCAACGTGTCTTGAGGCTCAACTCACCTCTTGCAATATGAGTTGATTTTTGAAAATATAGGAAGAACATAAAATTGAAGATACCTCAGCATGCCCTGAGGCTCAACTCACCTCTCGCAATGTGAGTTGATTTTGAAAAATAGAATTTGAAAAATAGAATTTGAAAATACCTCAACGTGTCTTGAGGCTCAACTCACCTCTCGCAATATGAGTTGATTTTTTTGAAAACATAAATTGAAAAAGAAAAGAAATTGAAAATACCTCAACGTGTGACCTGAGGCTCAACTCACCTCTCGCAATATGAGTTGATTTTTTTGAGAACGTGAAATTTAAACATGGTACCAAAACATATCATCTGGTGAAATTCAGGTGTTTTCCTTTGATTCAATACAGATAAAGCATTTTGCTCTGCTGGGGTACCTGTATATGTCATGATGTTATCATGATATGCATATGTTTGTCTTATGTCTTTATGCCTATGTAATTATGTTGTGCGCCCTTAACTTATTCATCACGATTTTTATGATGATCTGTATTCTTTGTTTTGATTCTTGACTCTCTTTTCATGCTTTGTTCCCATCTTTAAGCTTTACGAGTGATTTACGTTTCTCAGATATCACCTTTTTTGCCCCTATTGAACTTTGTCCTTGCTTTGGAGACTTTTGTACTTACCAAGTTCTCATTCGAATAATACTCAACATTACTTTTGTTTTGAGTATGTCATTTCACTATTTATCATTCAAATAAACCACACAAAGAGATGCATGAAAATGGTCAAAAAATGTACAAAAGAGAGGCCCCACATTTGTATTCCTTTGAACAGTAACAAACAAAGGAAGTTGACCGAAAAGGTTAAAAGAGTCATAAAGCAAGAAAATGGAATTGTTTTTAGTGGATACAAAGGTTCTGGATACTCATCGCATGAACTCTTCCACATTTCTTAATCAAGAATCTTTCCGAGGATAGCCTTTTGCCTAGAGGATTTTGAATTTTCAGAAGTGCTTCCAATACTATAGTCTCGCTGTCTAACTCACTGTTCGAATGGTCTTGTCCCCTTGGGCCTTAAATTCTCTTTATTAGGACGCCCTTTTGGGTTTTCATTCTAATCTATTGGTTTATCAAGACGCCCTTTTTGGGTTTTCATCCTGATCCCTTTTTTTTTAAGCATAGTACTTCTTCACGGCATCAGAGTTTATTGGATTTGACAACTCTTTCCCATCCATCTCAATGAGAATCAGAGCTCCACCTGAGAAGGCGTTCTTTACAACGTACGGTCCTTCCCAGTTTGGTGCCCATTTTCCTCGCAAGTCTTTTACGATTAGGAGGATCTTCCTCAGCACGAGCTCTCCTTCGTGGAATTCTCTTGGCCGTATTTTCTTATCATGAGCTGTGATCATTCTTTTCTGGTACATTTGTCCATGACAAATTGCCTTCAAGCGTTTTTCTTTGATGAGATTTAGCTGGTCGAATCGAGCTTGAACCTATTGTGCTTCCTCTAATTTCGACTCCATTAAGACTCGCAGAGAGGGGATCTCAACTTCGATAGGTAACACAGCTTCCATTCCATGGACCAGCGAGAAAGGAGTTGCTCCCGTAGATGTTCGTACAGACGTGCGATATGCATACAAAGCAAATGGTAGCTTCTCGTGCCAATCCTTATATGTCTCTGTCATTTTCCCGATAATCTTCTTGATATTTTTATTGGCCGCTTCCACAGCTCCGTTCATCTTTGGGCGATAGGGCGAGGAGTTATGATGCTTTATCTGAAATTGCTCACATACTTCCTTCATCATTTTATTGTTTAAATTCAATGCATTATCTGAAATGATTCTCTCAGGCAAACCATATCGACAAATGATTTCTTTTTTCAAGAATCTACAGACTGCGGTCCTCGTCACATTAGCGAATGAGGCGGCTTCTATCCATTTTGTGAAGTAGTCTATAACCACAAAAATGAATCGGTGCCCGTTGGATGCTTTTGGGGAGATTGGCACTATAACGTCCATGCCCCACATAGAAAAAGGCCACGGAGAAGTCATGACATGAAGGGGCGAAGGAGCTACATGAATCTTATCGCCGTAAATTTGGCATTTGTGGCATTTTCTGGCATAACTAATGCAATCGCTTTCCATTATCGACCAGTAGTACCCGAGTCTCATGATCTTCTTGGCCATAGTGAAACCATTAGCATGCGTCCCACAGATTCCTTCATGGACATCTTCGAGTATTTTCTTGGCTTCAACAGTATCCACGCATCTTAGAAGCACTTGGTCCTTTTCTCTTTTGTATAAGATGTCCCCATCGAGAACAAATCCCATTGACATTCTTCTGATTGTCCTTTTGTCGTTCTCATTTGCTTGTTCGGGATATCTCTGGTTCTTGACATATTCCAAGATGTCGTGGAACCATGGCTGTCCATCTGCCTCTTTCTCAATGCTACAACAGTGTGCAGGGACCTCGTATATGCTCATTTTTAGGGGCATTATTTCTGCTTCTCTACTTGCTTTGAATATTGAAGCCAAAGTGGCCAAGGCATCAGCCAGTTGGTTTTCTTCTCGTAGGAAGTAGTGAAAAATTATTTCTTTGAATTTTTTGATCAATTCAGCCACTAGATCACTGTATTTGATCAATTTTGGATCCCTCACTTCCCAATCTCCACGGATTTGGTAAACCACCAGGGCTGAGTCCCTGTACACCTCTAGGGTTTCGATATTTTACTCAATCGCTGCATGAAGTCCCATGATACAGGCCTTATATTCTGCTATGTTGTTGGTACAGAAGAAGTTCAGTCTTGCAGTGAACGGATAATGATTCCCTTCTGGTGATACTAAGATTGCTCTAATTCCATGCCCCAAGGCATTCGACGCACCGTCAAAATTCATCTTCCATGGCTTTTCTTTCGATGACTCGGATTCCTTTTTTGTGATGCACATTAAGTCCTCGTTTAGGAAGTCAAATCTCAAGGGCTCATATTCTTTTGTGGTTCGAGTTGCTATGAAGTCAGCTATCGTGCTCTTTTTTATCGATTTTTGACTCACATAGGCGATGTCGTATTCTGATAGTAGGATCTGCCATCGTGTCATTCTTCCTAAGAGTGCAGGCAATTCCATCATGTATTTTATTGGATCCAGCTTTGAGATTAGCCAGGTCGTATGATATAGCATATACTGTCTGAGTCTCCGAGCTGCCCACACCAAAGCGCAACAGTATTTCTCAATGGATGAATACTTTACCTCACATTCCGTGAACTTTTTGCTGAGGTAGTAAATCGCCTTTTCTTTCTTTCCTGACTCGTCGTGTTGCCCCAATACGCAACCCATTGAATTTTCGAACACGGTTAGGTACAAAATTAAAGGCCTTCCTAGAGTTGACGGTACTAGCACCGGGGGACTAGATAAATACTGTTTTATTTTGTCAAAAGCCACCTGGCATTCCTCATTCCATTCTCCCGGGTTATGTTTTCGAAGAAGTCGAAAAATTGGGTCGCATTGGTTGGTAAGCTGGGCGATGAATCGGGCGATATAGTTTAACCTCCCTAAAAATCCCCTGACTTCCTTTTGCGTGCGTGGAGGTGGTAACTCCTGAATGGCTTTTATTTTATCTAGATCGACTTCGATACCTCTTTCACTGACAATGAAGCCCAACAACTTCCCCGAGGTAGCCCCAAATGTATATTTGGCTGGATTAAGTTTTAGCTGAAACTTCCTCAGCCTTTCAAATAACTTCTTAAGGTTCACAACATGCTCTGCTTCTCCTCTGGACTTAGCAATCATATCGTCGACGTAGACTTCTATTTCTTAATGTATCATGTCATGGAATAGCGTTACCATGGCCCTCTGATATGTTGCCTCAGCATTCTTTAATCCGAATGGCATCACCTTGTAGCAGAATGTTCCCCACATTGTTGTGAACGTGGTTTTCTCCATATCTTCAGGTGCCATCTTGATCTGATTATACCCCGAGAATCTGTCCATGAAGGAAAAGAATGAATGTTTTGCTGTATTATCCACCAACGTATCAATGTGCGGTAGAGGAAAACTATATTTGGGACTTGCCCGATTCAGGTCGCGATAATCCACACACATTCATACTTTGCCATCTTTCTTCCGTACCGGGACTATGTTAGCCACCCATTCTGGATACTTCGATGCTTGTAGGAAGCCTGCGTCAAACTACTTCTTAACTTCTTCTTTTATCTTCAGCAGTATTTCAGGTCTCATCCATCTTAGTTTCTGCATGGGTTTGCACTCTGGTTTCAGTGGGAGTTTATGAACCACTATATCCTCATCCAACCCTGGCATGTCCTGATACGACCATGCGAATACATCTTTATACCCGCGAAGCAAAGCAACCAAATTACGTTTGGTGTCCTCTAAAATGGAAGTCTCAATTTTCACTTCTTGCCTCTTCTCTTTGTTTCCCAAGTTTATTGTTTCGACAGATTCTTGATGAGGTAAGATCTGTTTATCCTCTTGTTCCACCATTCTCAGCAAGTCAGGAGACGAGACATAGTCTTCGGCATTTTCCTCAGCCTCAAATTCACTCAAGCAAACAGCCCTCTCAAAATCGATTTCAAGATTCGTAACGGGTTTATTCATGTTATAGATATCCGAGCACCTGAAAGTTGAATGGAAAAGGAAACTATAGATGGGCATCGAAATGTTGGAACCAACAAGTAAAATGTTGTGGTGCAATATGAGCTAAATGCAAGGATGGACTCTGAAACGGGAGAATAATTGTGAGATTAATGAGAATGTCAAAGATCATGGAAAAATGCATCTTCATTGATATTCATCCAAATGATAAAGAGTGAACACAAGCTCTTACAAAAGCATCTAATTACGTCTAAGGACACAACAAAGATTTAATGTTGAGCATTACTCTGAAGACTTAGAAACTACAAGAAGGTCCTCAGCAGTCCAATTGTTCAATCTGAAACCAAGAGGGCAAGGGCGTATCATCGAAACATTTTTACTCATATCAGCTCCTCTGTCAACGGCATTTATGCTGATATTCTGAAAACCCTTTTCAATTAATATCAGCGCGCTTCGCGAATTATCTTGTCCAAGGTATATCATTCCCGCAGACGTGAATGTTTTTGATAGAGGAGGATACTCTATGGGCTCCCATTCCATTTCTCGACCCAAGGTTCTTGCAACCCTTCTTTCTTGATCCTTCTTCCACTGTTTTCTTATTTGATGCGCATCTGGCTGGAACCCTGAACTGTATCGGGCCTTGTGGGGTACTGGTTTTAAAGCCCTGATTATCCCTTGATGATATCTTTCCAAACCTTTTCTCGCTCAGGCTCCTCTTCCTACGGTTAGCTTAATCCCCATCTTAGTATTCTTTGACAACTTAGGTACGGGGATTCTGTTTCCCTCTGCAACAAATGAGGCATTAACGAACTCGAGGGATCGAAAGGAGCACTCTAATGCATCTTGGCTTACTTCAACGTAAGGTGCATCAGCAGAGATGGATGCGACGATGTCTTCTTCGCCCTCAATAGTAACCAAACAACCATCCATGATAAGCTTCATTTTTTGGTAGAGTGATGATGGGACAGCTCCAGTAGAATGGATCCAAGGTCTTCCCAACAGGCAGTTACATGATGGTGTAATGTCTATGACTTGGAACTCGACATCATATATGTAAGGGCCCACTTCCAGAGGGATCTCAATCTTTCCCATAACGTCTCGCCTAGTTCCATCGAAAGCCCTTACCGTGGAATGACAGGGTCTTAGATAGGATAGGTCCATCGGAATTCTGGAAAGCGTGGCCAAAGGCATGACATTGAGCGCTGACCCATTATCAATGAGCACATTCGGTATTATATAACCTTTGCAGCGGGTTGTGATATGCAATGCCTTCACACAGCCCCTACCATTGGGCGGTATTTCATCATTGCTGAAAGAGATGAAATTGACCGCATTTAGATTGTTCACCCATCTGTCAAGCTTCTCCACAGATATGTTGTTCGCCACGTAAGCTTGGTTTAACACTTTTAATAGAGCGTTCCGGTGTGGCTCTAAATTTAATAGTAGGGACAATACCGAAATTCGTGCTAGCTGCTTGCTCAATTGCTCCACCACATTGTACTCACTGTGCTTGATAAATTTCAAGAATTCCTGTGCCTCCTCCTCGTCTACAGGCTTTTTAATCTCTTGTCTGGGCACAGTTTCACGCTCATCTTCGATCTCGCGTATTGGCGCCTTTCTTTTTTGCTTCAAATTACTGGCTTTCTTTATTGGTTCTGCCTCCTTGTAATAACACCTCCCGCTACGGGTAAAATGACCTACTTCTTCAACATTTCCGGTCGCGACTTCAGACTGCTCACCTTCCAGTGTGACAATGTTAATGTCGTACTTCCATGGCACAGCTTTATCGTCATTATAGGGAAAAGGAGATGGCACTTTGATTATCATTTTTGGTTTCACATGCTCCTTCTTAGCATCGTAGTAGATCACCAATGGCCGATTGGCGCTGTAGGGGAAATCTGATGATTGATTGTCAGAGGCGCACACCTCTCCTTCATCAGCCTCTTCACCTTTGTCAAAAATCTCAACCTTTTTACCATCCATCATGTCTTGAAGTACTTTCTTAAATTCCTCACAAGATCGGATATTGTGCTCTTTACTTCCGTGGAAATCATAAAAACTTTGTCCCCTTTCACCTCTTTCTTCAAATACTCTGTTAGGGCGACAGAGTAACCCCTTTTTAGCTAAGACCTCCTAGATTTTCTGCAGAGTTGTTCTTACTTCTGAAACCCATTTTTTGACTTGCCGTTTGTCCTCTTCTCCCACTGTGCTCACATTCCCTTCAGTATGATTAGGGAATGGATTTTTGACCGCACTGCCAGTACCATCAAATTGTAGAATGCCTGCATCGATGAGTCCTTGAACTCTTCTTTTGAAGGCGAGGTAGTTTTCCGTAGAGTGTCCCTGATTCCCCGCATGGTACATGCAACTAGCGTTTGAATCGTACCATTTCAGATGCAGTGGCTTTAAGGGTGCCATATAGTGCGGGGATATCAACTGTTTCTCCAATAGTTTTGGGTATAGTTCCCCATACGATACAGGGATAGGGGTAAATTTTTGTCTTTCGAAATTAGGTCTCGCGGGCCTTGGCTCGTTTTTAGGTTGGCCTTGGGCAGGCATTGTATTCTGTGGGAATGTGGCAGTTGGTCTCGGGTTGGTGGTGGCGTACACAGGGTAAGAAGGGTACTGAGGTGGTGCTCAGTAATAAGGGGTCTAAGAAGGATAATAGAAATTCGGGGGTGGATAGTTTTGAGGTCGGCGTTGGTTTGGATATGGATTGGGGGCGTAACGGCTTCTCGTTCCTACTATATGTGTTTCTGGGTCCTTCTTCTTCATGGGCACTGCCCTTCTGGAACTGTCTTGCCCTTCCGTTCTACCGCTCTTGACGGCATTCTCAATAAACTCCCCGGATATGACAATATCTGCAAAGTCTTTCGTGGCACTTCCCACCAGTTTATCATAAAACGGCACTTTCAATGTGTTAATAAAAAGGACGATTATCTTAGTTTTTATCAGTGGGGGTTCCACTTGGGCCGAGACGTCCCTCCATCTTTGCACATATTGTCTGAAGGTTTCTGATAGCTTTTTCTCCATTATTTGCAGAGTCATTTGGTCGGGCACCATATCCGATACATGCTTATATTGTTCACAAAATGCCGACGCCAAGTCCTTCCATGACTGGATCTTCTCTCTCCCAAGCTGATTATACCAGCGAATAGCTGATCCAACTAGGCTGTCTTGAAAACAGTGTATGAGCAGCTTATCTTTATTCACATAATCGGCCATCTTCTGGTAAAACATAACCAAGTGTGCTTTCGGGCATCTTGTCCCATCGTATTTTTTGAAATCAGGTGCCTTAAAGTTTGGCGGTAGAACTAGATCAGGTACCAAACTAAGCTCTTTAGCGGTTAGTGCGGAAAAGACCTCAGTGCCTTCTATTGCTTTGAGTCTTTCTTCTAAGCTCCTATACTTTTCTTGGGCCTTATGATCATCCATCCTCAATCTGGCAATTTCTGCCGGATCATCTAAATCTAGAACTGGTGGATTAGCAGGAGTGACTCCAGGATTTGACACAAATATTCCCTGCCCCAGATGAGCAGGTGGCACAGGTCGTTGTTCTAAGCCAGTGGATTCCCCTTGAGTGTACCCTCTTTGTGTTGCATGGGGCGGAGCAAATCCTGGGGGATAGAGTGGATCTTGATCGAGATTAACAACCTCAGGGTTCTGCATGGGTCCCTTCCCTTTTACCAGAGCTGACATCATTTCCATCATCTTAGCCATTTGGTCCTTTTGTTCCAGAGATTCCTCTCGAGATCTCACCATTAGATCCCTCGTTTCTTGCTGTGATTTAGCTAGTTATTCTTGTAATTCCCTTTGGACTCTCTCCATCCTTTCGATCCTTTCATTAAATTTAGCCTCCATTACTCTAGCTTGTCCGCGCGTCCTGTATGAATGATGTGATTCCAGCCTTGTATTATCGTAACTGCGAATCGTATTGTAATATCCCGAATTAGGGCCTAATCGGAATAGTGGTTTCGTGACCACAAATTCGAGGTAGAAATAATTATATTATAATTATTTTGATGTTTATGATATGATTTTATGATGGTGTGAAAATTTCGTGAAGAAATTCTAAGCGTAAAGTGCTTAATTTGGAGTTAGGGATTAAATCGAATAAGTTGCAAAACTTGCATTCTAGAAGTTTTTAGTATGAAATTGCTTTGAAATATTAATTAGGAGGTCTTAAATGGTAATTAGACCAATTTTAAGTTCATGGACAAATTAGGACATGGGAGGAATTTTTGAAAGTTTAGTAAGGAGGGGTATTTTGGTCATTTGGTTATTAACATGAATTAAAAGGGAAAAATAACACAAAATTGTTATCATCTTCATTTGGTTGCTGCCGAAACTTGCTCTCTCCATAGCTAGGGTTTCTTCAACTTTCAAGCTTCATAGTAAGTGCATCTAAGCCCCGTTTTTAAAGATTTTTACGTTTTTGAGATCCCGGTAGCTTGATAAAGCTTATGTTAGCATTATTTTAAGTTAGGGTTCACATTTGGAAAAATACCCATAGGTGAAATTTGTGTATTTTGATGTTTTATGATAGAATATGAGGTTTTAAATTATGTTAGACAACTTGTGCTACTCGGTTTTGAGCAAAAACGAGTAAAACGGCTTAATCGGTAAAAATACATATTGTTCATAAGTATGTGTTTTAGTGGGAATTTGAGAATTCTAATGGTAAATAAATGATCAGCATGTCTTAAAACATAAGAATTTGTGATAAAGTAAATTTCCGAGCTTTGGGGCAAAAGTGTAAATATGCAAAAGTTTAGGGGCAAAATTGTAATTTTTCCAAAATTTGAATTAAGGTCTAATTTTAAAATGTGAATATTAAACAAGCTAAATGTGTTATTTTAGATCAAGAAAGACGTGGAATCGACCTCAATCGGGGAAAAGAAAAGATTACGGACTAAATTGCAAAATCGTTGTATTTTGGTACTAAGGTAAGTTCATATGTAAATAATGTAACATAATTGTTATTTTAAGTAATTTAATGTTATTTATATGATTGGTACTTACTATCATGGAATATTATGCCTTGTGAATTATTACTTATTGGTATGCAAAGTATGTAATTAGCTTGATAAGCATGAAATGCTAGCGATTATTTGTACTGACATTCCGAGGAAGATGGCCAAAAAGGTGAAATTTGAGGGAAAATCCCGTTTGAACCTTAGGAATAGATTAGGATACAAGTGACATGTCACTAGGATGGTTGAGCATCCGAACTCGTTGAGTTGAGTCCGAGTTCACTTATGGATGCAAATGTTTGAACTCGTTGAGTTGAGTCCGAGTTCGTGAAATGTAACTAGGCATCCGAGCTCGTTGAGTTGAGTCCGAGTTCACTTATGGATGCGAACGCCCGAGCTCGTTGAGTTGAGTCCGAGTTCACTTATGGGCGGGTTACATGATGGATTGATTACATATGTGGCATTTATGTGCAAATGATCCGTGTATCCGAGTTATATTCCGATGTGTTCAACGGGTAAAATTCTAGCGGAATGGAAGAATACTCAAGGTGTAAGTGACAATTTGGTAATGTTGAGAAATGGCCACATTGGACAGGTATGTACTTAACCCTCGGGTTGAAATTCGACACAACAACAAAGATGTGGTAAGATGAAGTATGATGATTAGAATGGTGACATATGTTTGGTGATGCTATGTTAATGTTGTTTGGCATAATGACTTTGTTATGTTACTTGTTATTTGCATGTGAACTTACTAAGCATTTATGCTTACTCCCTCCTTTTTATTCATTGTAGTTTTGGACAAGCCGGCTCGAGAATCGGGATAGGTCGAAGACTCGATCACACTATCCGAAGGACTTTTTGGTAAACGGCTTATAGAACTTAGAATGGCATGTATAGCAATATACCTACTATGTGTAAATAATCTTGTGATATGGTGGTGTTTGGTTGAGGAAATGCTTGACAATGATGAGTCATTGAAATGGCCAATATAGGTTATGTTTGATGTCATGAAAGAATAATAGATTAATTAGTACATGGAAGCTTGTATGAAAATGGAACTAGCCATAAAACAGAACATTGCAGCAACACTGACGTGAGTTTGAAAATTCACTAAAAATCATAGAAATCGAATTTGGTAATGTATTAGTTATGAAATTGAAGCTTATTGTGTCTACTTTCATATGGAAGAAGCAAAATAGGTAAAGGAGTTACACGTTAGGAGATATTTGAGTTTTAGTGAGACAGGGCCAGAACGATTTCTGGATCCCCTGTTCTAATTTTGAAAATTCACCATAAATTGTACAAAAATAATTAGGAGGTGTATTTTATATTCTTAGAATCCTTATTGAATCTAGTTTTAAGAGAGATAAACGGCACAATTATATGAGTTTTGTACAGAGAGAAAAGTGGTCCGTAGTAAACAGAGGTCAGTACAGTCAAGTTCTGAAACAGGGGCAACTTTAACTAATAAACTGTACTAATCGGCCCAGCCAAAAATTCTAGAAAAAAATTAGTGAATAGATATATGAGTCTAAATTCAGGGAAAATTTACGGATCTTGATTTTGAGTTTCGTAACTCGAGATATGATTTTTCGAGCGACCATGACGCAGGAGATAGTTTATTCCGAAAATGAAAATAGTTTTTGTAAAGTTGTTTAAAATGATAAATTACGTTTAGTGACGCCTCAAGCTCGACTCCGATGACGGTTTTGGGCGTGGGGACGTTACATTTGGTGGTATCAGAGCAGGTTTAGTCGGTTCTCAGACTAACGTGTTTTATGTACGGATTTTGCTATACATGCCATATGTGTATATTGTGATAGTGTGACGACTTCTGACCTTTTAAATGATTTTTTTTATAGTAAATGGATCCCGATCCAGCTGTGGCTGATGAAGTAGAGAGTAATGCGCCAGCTCCGGCTGAAGGGGCAGCGCCGACTGAAAACCCACCACCTACTGTTGGTCAGGGAGGAGAAAGGGATCGAGAAGCCTTTCTCCAAATGATGAGTGCATGGTACACGGAGTTCGTTCGTACGAACCCGAATGTACGACCTCCCCCACCTCCCCCAATTCCTCAACCTGTGCCCCAGATGTCTCTAGATGTGGGTACGATGAAATTCCAAAGAACTCCAGTTGATAAAATTCGTAAGCTCGGGGCCGAAGAATTCAGAGCTAATGTAGATGATGATGCGGAAAAAGCAGAGTTCTGGCTTGAGAATTCTACCCGGGTATTTGATGAATTGTCCTGCACACCTGAGGAATGTTTGAAATGTGCTATATCTTTGTTGAGAGATTCAGCATATAATTGGTGGAAGACACTGATTTCCGTGGTACCGAAAGAGAGGGTAACTTGGGAATTCTTTCAAGATGAGTTCCGGAAGAAATACATCAGTGAAAGATTTATTGATCAGAAGCGTAAAGAGTTTCTTGAGCTAAAGCAAGGTAGTATGACAGTCACTGAATATGAAAGAGAGTTCGTCAGACTGAGTAAGTATGCTAGAGAATATGTTCCTACCGAGGCCAAGATGTGTAGGCGCTTTGAAGACGGGCTCAATGAAGAAATTAAAGTATTTGTTGGGATTCTTGAATTAAAGGAAATGGTGATACTTGTCGATCGAGCTTGCAAGGCTGAAGAATTACTTAAAGAGAAGAAAAAGGCAGAATTTGAAACACGAAATTGGAAGAAAAGACCAATGACAAATGCACCCTCACAGCAATCCGGAAAGTCAAGAAATATGAATCCTCGTTCCCAAGTTTCAGCTGGACAATCCTATGGGAATTTTAAGAAGCAAAATGTGGGTCCAAAGTCCCAAACTACTTCGACAGCCAGTGTAGGGAACACGAGATTTGTTAAACCCGAATGTCAGCGGTGTGGCAGAAATCATTTTGGTCCGTGCAGAGCAAACGAATGTTTCCGGTGTGGTTCTCCGGATCATTTTATTAGAGACTGCCCAGAGAGAATTGAAAAAGAAAAATTTCAGAATACAAAAGCTAGTGGTGCAGATTCGCGAGGAAGGTATCCAAGAAAAGCTGGGAGCGAGGCAAGTAGCAAGAATGTAGCCAGAGATGCAGCAGTTAGATCTGAAGGAAGGGCTCCGGCTAGAACTTATGCTATTAAAGCTCGTGAAGATGCTTCCTCACCCGATGTGATCACCGGTATATTTTCTCTCTATGATGTTAATGTTACTGCTTTAATTGATCCCGGTTCTACTCACTCATATGTATGCATGAAATTGGTGTCTAGCATGAATATACCTGTTGAGAATACAGAATTTATGATTAAAGTGTCAAACCCGTTAGGCAAATGTGTTATAGTTGATAAAGTATGCAAGAAATGTCCTTTAATGATTCGGGGTTATTACTTTCCGGCCAACTTGATGTTGTTGCCGTTTGATGAGTTTGATGTTATTTTGGGTATGGACTGGCTGACATTGCATGATGCCATAGTAAATTGTAAACAGAAAGTTATTGAGCTAAAGTGTGAAAGTGGCGAAACTCTGCGGGTTGAATCAGATAAATCAGAGGCATTGTCTAGTGTAATTTCTTCAATGGCAGCTCAGAGATATTTGAGAAAAGGTTATGAAGCCTATTTAGCATATGTGTTGAATACAAAGGAAATTGAAAAGAAAGTGGAATCAGTGCCGATTGTATGTGAATTCCCAGATGTATTTCCTGAAGAATTGCCGGGTTTGCCCCCAGTTAGAGAAGTAGAGTTTGGTATTGATTTGATGCCGGGAACAGCTCCGATCTCGATTGCTCCGTATAGAATGGCACCAACAGAGTTGAAAGAATTAAAGTCGCAGTTGCAAGAGTTGACAGACAAAGGCTTTGTGAGACCGAGTTTTTCGCCTTGGGGTGCTCCGGTGTTGTTTGTGAGAAAGAAAGATGGTTCGATGAGATTGTGTGTAGACTATCGGCAATTAAACAAAGTGACAATTAAAAACAAGTATCCGTTGCCAAGAATTGATGATTTGTTTGATCAGCTGAAAAGAGCAACATGGTTTTCAAAAATTGATTTGAGATCTGGGTATTATCAGCTGCGGGTAAAAGAGTCGGATGTGCCTAAAACTGCTTTTAGAACAAGGTACGGTCATTATGAATTTTTAGTTATGCCGTTTGGATTAACAAATGCTCCTGCCGTGTTTATGGATTTGATGAATCGAATATTTCGGCCATACTTGGACAAGTTTGTTGTGGTATTTATAGATGATATCTTGATTTATTCGAAAGATGAGACAGAGCATGCTGAACACTTGAGGATAGTTTTGCAAACTTTGCGAGACAAGCAGTTATATGCCAAGTTTAGTAAAAGTGAATTTTGGCTTCGGGAAGTAGGATTTTTGGGTCATATTGTTTCGGGTGATGGTATACGGGTTGATCCCAGTAAAATTTCAGCTATTGTTGATTGGAAGCCACCGAAGAATATAACCGAAGTTAGAAGTTTCTTGGGGCTAGCCGGATATTATCGACGGTTTGTGAATGGATTTTCTATAATTGCCGCTCCTATGACTAGATTACTTCGAAAAGATGTTAAATTTGAGTGGACGGAAGAATGTCAACAAAGTTTCGAAGAATTGAAAAAGTTATTAACAGAGGCACCAGTGTTAGTACAGCCCGAGTCAGGTAAAGAATTTGTGGTATATAGCGATGCTTCTCTAAATGGTTTGGGATGTGTATTGATGCAAGAAGGAAAGGTTGTGGCTTATGCTTCGAGGCAGTTAAAACCTCACGAGAGGAATTATCCTACTCATGATTTAGAGTTGGCTGCAGTGGTGTTTGCTTTGAAGATTTGGCGACATTACTTGTATGGTGAGAAATGTCGGGTATATACCGATCACAAAAGTCTTAAATACTTGATGTCACAAAAGGACTTGAATTTGAGACAGCGAAGATGGTTGGAGTTATTAAAAGATTACGAGCTTGTGATTGATTACCATCCAGGAAAAGCAAATGTAGTTGCTGATGCTTTGAGTAGAAAACTGTTGTTTGCTTTAAAAGTTATGAACGCTCAATTAGAAATGTCAGATGATGGTTCCATTCTAGCCGAACTAAAAGTAAGACCGATGTTTTTACAAGAGATTTGTGAAGCTCAGAAAAGTGATGAAGACTTACAAGCCAAAAGAAAGCAATGTGAGGTTGATACAGAGTCAGAGTTCAGAATCGGTCCTGATGGTTGCTTGATGTTTAAAGATCGGATTTGTGTACCGAGGAACGGAGAATTAATTCAAAAGATTTTGCAGGAAGCACATGGTAGTTATTTGACAGTTCATCCAGGTAGTACGAAAATGTATAATGATTTGAAGAAAATGTATTGGTGGAATGGAATGAAAAGAGATATATCAGAATTTGTGTCCAAATGCTTAATTTGTCAACAGGTGAAAGCTGAACACCAAGTGCCTTCAGGATTACTTCAGCCTATTATGGTTCCTGAATGGAAATGGGATCGGATTACTATGGATTTTGTTTCAGGGTTGCCGTTGACTCCAGGAAAGAAGGATGCCATTTGGGTAATAGTTGACAGATTAACTAAATCGGCTCATTTCATTCCGGTACGTACGGATTATTCTCTTAACAAGTTAGCTGAATTGTATGTTAGAGAAATTGTTAGACTACATGGAATACCATTGTCAATCATTTCAGATAGAGACCCGAGATTTACTTCGCGGTTTTGGCAAAAGTTACAAGAGGCGTTAGGTACAAGGTTAAATTTCAGTACTGCTTTTCATCCACAAACTGATGGGCAATCAGAAAGAGTAATTCAGATTCTTGAAGACATGCTTCGATGTTGTGTATTAGAATTCCAAGGAAGTTGGGAGAGATATTTACCGTTGGTGGAATTTGCTTACAATAACAGTTATCAGACGAGTTTGAAAATGGCACCTTATGAAGCATTGTATGGTCGTAAGTGTCGGACGCCTTTGTATTGGACCGAACTCAAGGAAAATCAGATCTATGGGGTTGATTTAATAAAAGAAACCGAAGAAAAAGTGAAGGTAATTCGAGATTGTTTGAAAGCTGCTTCGGATAGACAGAAATCTTATGCAGATTTGAAACGAAAAGAAATCGAGTTTCAAGTTGGTGATAAGGTATTTTTAAAGGTGTCTCCGTGGAAGAAAGTCCTCAGATTTGGACAGAAGGGTAAATTAAGTCCGCGTTTTATCGGGCCGTATGAAATAACTGAAAGAGTTGGACCGGTAGCTTATCGGTTGGCATTACCATCTGAGTTAGAGAAAATTCATGACGTGTTCCATGTATCTATGTTACGTCGGTATCGCTCGGATCCTTCGCATATAATTTCACCGACAGAAATTGAATTACGACCAGATATGACCTATGAAGAAGAACCGATAAAAGTTTTAGCTCGAGAGGTCAAACAACTAAGAAACAAAAGTATTGCTCTTGTGAAAGTGTTGTGGCAAAAGCATGGGATAGAAGAGGCTACATGCGAACCCGAGGAAACTATGAGAAAACAATACCCACATCTGTTTACCGGTAAGATTTTCGAGGACGAAAATCCTTAAAAAGGGGGGAGAGTTGTAATATCCCGAATTAGGGCCTAATCAGAATAGTGGTTTCGTGACCACAAATCCGAGGTAGAAATAATTATATTATAATTATTTTGATGTTTATGATATGATTTTATGATGGTGTGAAAATTTCGTGAAGAAATTCTAAGCGTAAAGTGCTTAATTTGGAGTTAGGGATTAAATCGAATAAGTTGCAAAACTTGCATTCTAGAAGTTTTTAGTATGAAATTGCTTTGAAATATTAATTAGGAGGTCTTAAATGGTAATTAGACCAATTTTAAGTTCATGGACAAATTAGGACATGGGAGGAATTTTTGAAAGTTTAGTAAGGAGGGGTATTTTGGTCATTTGGTTATTAACATGAATTAAAAGGGAAAAATAACACAAAATTGTTATCATCTTCATTTGGTTGCTGCCGAAACTTGCTCTCTCCATAGCTAGGGTTTCTTCAACTTTCAAGCTTCATAGTAAGTGCATCTAAGCCCCGTTTTTAAAGATTTTTACGTTTTTGAGATCCCGGTAGCTTGATAAAGCTTATGTTAGCATTATTTTAAGTTAGGGTTCACATTTGGAAAAATACCCATAGGTGAAATTTGTGTATTTTGATGTTTTATGATAGAATATGAGGTTTTAAATTATGTTAGACAACTTGTGCTACTCGGTTTTGAGCAAAAACGAGTAAAACGGCTTAATCGGTAAAAATACATATTGTTCATAAGTATGTGTTTTAGTGGGAATTTGAGAATTCTAATGGTAAATAAATGATCAGCATGTCTTAAAACATAAGAATTTGTGATAAAGTAAATTTCCGAGCTTTGGGGCAAAAGTGTAAATATGCAAAAGTTTAGGGGCAAAATTGTAATTTTTCCAAAATTTGAATTAAGGTCTAATTTTAAAATGTGAATATTAAACAAGCTAAATGTGTTATTTTAGATCAAGAAAGACGTGGAATCGACCTCAATCGGGGAAAAGAAAAGATTACGGACTAAATTGCAAAATCGTTGTATTTTGGTACTAAGGTAAGTTCATATGTAAATAATGTAACATAATTGTTATTTTAAGTAATTTAATGTTATTTATATGATTGGTACTTACTATCATGGAATATTATGCCTTGTGAATTATTATTTATTGGTATGCAAAGTATGTAATTAGCTTGATAAGCATGAAATGCTAGCGATTATTTGTACTGACATTCCGAGGAAGATGGCCAAAAAGGTGAAATTTGAGGGAAAATCCCGTTTGAACCTTAGGAATAGATTAGGATACAAGTGACATGTCACTAGGATGGTTGAGCATCCGAACTCGTTGAGTTGAGTCCGAGTTCACTTATGGATGCAAATGTTTGAACTCGTTGAGTTGAGTCCGAGTTCGTGAAATGTAACTAGGCATCCGAGCTCGTTGAGTTGAGTCCGAGTTCACTTATGGATGCGAACGCCCGAGCTCGTTGAGTTGAGTCCGAGTTCACTTATGGGCGGGTTACATGATGGATTGATTACATATGTGGCATTTATGTGCAAATGATCCGTGTATCCGAGTTATATTCCGATGTGTTCAATGGGTAAAATTCTAGAGGAATGGAAGAATACTCAAGGTGTAAGTGACAATTCGGTAATGTTGAGAAATGGCCACATTGGACAGGTATGTACTTAACCCTCGGGTTGAAATTCGACACAACAACAAAGATGTGGTAAGATGAAGTATGATGATTAGAATGGTGACATATGTTTGGTGATGCTATGTTAATGTTGTTTGGCATAATGACTTTGTTATGTTACTTGTTATTTGCATGTGAACTTACTAAGCATTTATGCTTACTCCCTCCTTTTTATTCATTGTAGTTTTGGACAAGCCGGCTCGAGAATCGGGATAGGTCGAAGACTCGATCACACTATCCGAAGGACTTTTTGGTAAACGGCTTATAGAACTTAGAATGGCATGTATAGCAATATACCTACTATGTGTAAATAATCTTGTGATATGGTGGTGTTTGGTTGAGGAAATGCTTGACAATGATGAGTCATTGAAATGGCCAATATAGGTTATGTTTGATGTCATGAAAGAATAATAGATTAATTAGTACATGGAAGCTTGTATGAAAATGGAACTAGCCATAAAACAGAACATTGCAGCAACACTGACGTGAGTTTGAAAATTCACTAAAAATCATAGAAATCGAATTTGGTAATGTATTAGTTATGAAATTGAAGCTTATTGTGTCTACTTTCATATGGAAGAAGCAAAATAGGTAAAGGAGTTACACGTTAGGAGATATTTGAGTTTTAGTGAGACAGGGCCAGAACGATTTCTGGATCCCCTGTTCTAATTTTGAAAATTCACCATAAATTGTACAAAAATAATTAGGAGGTGTATTTTATATTCTTAGAATCCTTATTGAATCTAGTTTTAAGAGAGATAAACGGCACAATTATATGAGTTTTGTACAGAGAGAAAAGTGGTCCGTAGTAAACAGAGGTCAGTACAGTCAAGTTCTGAAACAGGGGCAACTTTAACTAATAAACTGTACTAATCGGCCCAGCCAAAAATTCTAGAAAAAAATTAGTGAATAGATATATGAGTCTAAATTCAGGGAAAATTTACGGATCTTGATTTCGAGTTTCGTAACTCGAGATATGATTTTTCGAGCGACCATGACGCAGGAGATAGTTTATTCCGAAAATGAAAATAGTTTTTGTAAAGTTGTTTAAAATGATAAATTACGTTTAGTGACGCCTCAAGCTCGACTCCAGTGACGGTTTTGGGCGTGAGGACGTTACACGTATGATTTATCCTTAGTGAATGATTATGAAATATGTAGATGCAATGAATAAATGCACAAATGTCATATGAATGTCAGTCATGAATGAATATGCAAGAAGTTGGTGTTGATTTCAAGATAGCCCCTATTTAGGCATTTCATTCATCAAAAGAGTTCGTTACAAAACATTTTGCCATTTTGATTCGGCCATTACACAAACTTCCTAGCTATATTGCTATATTGTTTTACTTGCTCTAAGAACTCTGATATGCTCGATCGTTGGCTTGGTGGGAATTGGCAACTGAGATCCTCTGCTTCATTTGATAGTTGGACCATGTGCATAGCCGCTCCACGGATTTCGTTGATCAAAAAGCCAAGTTACATTTCTCTTTCTTGGAGGTCCGTTTTATAAGCGTGAGTATCTTTATCGTATTGATCACTCTTTTCTTCCAAGGCTTTTAAGAGAGTATCTAGCTGTTGCTGACGAGCTTGCAATGCATTTTCGAAATCCCGTATTCTCTCTCTTAACTCTTGACATTCAGATCGGCTAGTCATTAATTCAGTAGACGCGGTCTCGTATTCGGCGCTTTTCTTTCTTAATTCTATCATAACCTGGGCAGTCTTTTCCTCCTCTTTCTTCGCCTTCCCTTTCCAAAATTCCATCCCACCTTTAAGGTTGCCTAATTCTTCTTTCCACTCCGTTGGCGACTTATCCAACCCACTATTATTGATAGTGACTCTTAATTTTTTATTTTCTAGATGAAGGTCCCTTAAGTCGTTTCTCACGACTTCAACTTCTTTTTGCACTTTCTCGGTTCTGGACTTTTCAATCTGGACGTCGATCTTCAATTGGTAATTCTCTTCTTGAAGAGCACTAAGGTTCTGCAAAATCTTGGACTTTTCGCGTTCTAATTCCTGTCTCACCATTTCTAGCTCGGATGGTATTGCTTCTGAGAAGGGATTCTGGCAAGTGAAATTCATCGACGAGACGTGCTGGCTATTCACTCGTTGCTTTCTCCATATGTCGTAATCTTGGGTGAGAGTATCAGTGTATAGAGCCAATTGTATCAAATGAATTTTCTTCCAAGACTTTGCGGTGTCTCGGACCCTCTTCATATATCCCTCGCCCGCGAAAGCAAACTCGGACTATGCTAATCCTCCGGTGACTGGTACGGATTATCGTGAAGAGAATTGCCTTTAGACCAATAACAGAACGTATCCGATTCCTCCTCATAACCCAAGTAGTGGTACCCAATCTTGGTTTCCGACCTTGTATAATAGAACTGACGGACGTATCCACGGTGCTCTCCAAGTTACGTCTTCAGCTCGTAGGTATTGAAAAACCAAAACCCAGTGTTGCTCGGTGACCTTCTTTGGCCATTCTTTCTTAAGATAAGCTTCCAACGGAGCAAATGTTTTTGAAAACATATGGAACAGCGTGCGATCCACTTTCCAAAAGTGGCTCGAAATCCAGACATTAAGTAACTACGCGCATCCGATAAAACGTCATTCTCCCCTTCTCCTACAACTGCTTAGGGATCTGAAGGTCTCAGCCAAAATAGCCAGGACAGGGTTAATTCCTTGTTTTAACCTTTCAAAGAAATCCATGACTGCCACTTCTATATGTCCAAGAACTTTAGAGAAGACGATCAATCCGTAAATGGCCAAGGCGAACAAATTCACTCTCTTTAACACATCGGGATGGTTTAGAACCAAATCTCGTAGGGAAAACCATGAGACACACATGATTTCATTCTTCTTCTTTATCTGTTTTTCGGCTCATGCGTCAGTCATGTCGGTCAATCTCACTAGCTTCTTTTTGAAGGTCATTGGCTTAGGCTCTTTCACATATATCTTATAAGACTGTACATTATTGACACGAAGTAAAGCCGCATACTCTTCTATAGTTGGGGTCATGTCTTCTTGATTGAAAGTAAAACATTGGTAGGCCGGATCCCAGAATTTGATCATGGCTTGAATCAATTGCTCGTCCATATTGACAGCGACTAGGTTAGCTATATCCCCATATCTTTCAGTAAAGATCCCTCTAGTGTCTGAGTTCCATTGATTCCAGATCTGAACCAAGTCTTCAAGGTTGTTTTGACGAACATTCACCGTTACGTGCTCGGGTAAATCAGCAACACATCCCTCCATTAGACTATCCCCTTTCTCTTTCCGAGTTTTCAGAGACCAATCCAAAACCACGGCATTCTTCTCGGTTGTTTGTATAATCGACTCTTCCATTAGAAACCTGTTTTTTGGCAACCGATCTCTAGTCAACACCCCCTAATGTGATGCCTATAATGCATGATGAAAAATAAAACAACAACAAACAATCTTTGATTAGTAATCAAATATAGGTAAAACACGGCAAATTTAACAAATCAAGCTATCCGACCTAGTTGACTAAATAGACCCGATCCCTTGCACAAAAAGTGAAGATGCAAAAGGTTAGAGGCGTTTCTCCCGTGTACTTATTTCGGTAACTACTAAACGAACAGAGGTTCGACATGGCTCTAATTAGGTAGCTCGTATGGTTCACTATATGCAGTTTTGGTTCTAGATAGGTACTCAAATTGTTCGTACTATCGTCTACTAAGATTAGTACAGAACCTCGGTCAATGCCCATCACATGCTTACGAGCCTAATTCGAGGGATTACATTTACTTATGCCTATGCGGAGGGACAAGTTAACTCACGGAAGCATAAGTCATATGTAACCCGGAAGTATTCACTAGCCTGTGCGGAGGAACGAGTTAACTCACGAAGGCATAGCGTTTACTTCCACTTAAATGGAGGGAGCCCAGGTATGGCGCTCATGTTATGCAAAGTGCACGTGTAAGATGTGTGGGGAGAAACTCACAAACCTTTCGTTTTATTTAAAAACTAAACTAAAAACTAAAACCATAAAAACTTAGAGCTGAAAAATAAAAAGATAAAACAAGTTAGCAAAATATTTATAACATGATGTAAATGCATGACTTTTAAAAACAAAATTTGAGGATCACGACTAAATATTAATTTGAACAAGAAATTTCAAAAATTTTGACAACACGCGTTTAATTCTAGATTCGACTCTCAAAAAAATGGTCTCCAGTGGAGTCGCCAGCTGTAGCGACGTAAAATTTTTAGCTTGGTCGCTAATTGAAATGTTCGATTGGAAAATTTAGAAACCGAAATTTGATTTTTATTGAAAATGGGAGTCGCCACTGATCCTTTTTCTAGGTGTGATCGGACACCTAATAAATTCTCTTTTTAACAGAAATATTTATTTTTAGGTAAGAAGAAGGCCGGGTTTAGGTCTACGTTTAAAATTAGAGAGGGATAGGGTTTCAAAGTCGGTTACGTGCAGGGAAGGTATTAGCACCCCCACAATGCCCAAAATTGGTATCTTATTAAATATGTGTTGTCTTGATTTTCAAAAATACGAGTTCAATGTAACATTTAATCGTGACCCGATTGAAAAGACGAGCATTTTTAAAATTTTAGATTTTTTAGAAGGACGTCTCGATTCCAACACGAGCCGACGCGATTCACTCAACATAGCAATGAAACCGATGACTTAGTCGAAAATCGGGACGTTGCCTCGTGTATTGAAATTGGTTAAAAAGGAATAAGATTTGAAATAGCATAAAGCAGATTGATATGAAGTAAAATAAATAAAAGATTAGAAATACATCAGGGTAAATAATGAACGTGGCATGATAAAAATAATAACAATATATACAATATAAGACATAACAAGAATTAAACATGAAATAAAATCTATGAGTGTGCATACATGCACATGTAAACATAAAGCGATGGAAAATAAAGTGACAGAAGCCTAATATTAAAAAAACAAATAAAGTTGCCTATATATATATAAATACGGATAAAGACTAATAATATCGAAAAATATATACGCGATATACAAAGACATAGGGTTAAAAAGATTGTGTATACTTGATATAACATTAAAAAATGTACACAATATATATATATGGGAAATAATAATTATGTTAAAACAATACAATTACATATATACATATACAAAAAAAATACACAATAATAATATTAAGAGTATATACGTAATATATATGCTAAAAAGATAATAACAAAGGGTATGTACATAATATTAAAAATATGTACATAGTATAGTATTAAAATACATACATAATAGTTATTAAAAATATACAAAGGATAATATAAAAATATATACATGACGGTGTAAAAAAAAATGTACGTAATATATATAAAAGTTAATATAAAAAAAGTGTTAAAAGGTATGTACATAATGTGGTATTAAAAGGGTAGATACATGATGTAGTATAAAAATATATTCATTAGAAGCAATAATAATATTAAAATAACTTTTAGTCAAAGTAAATGAATATATACATATCGGGGAATATAAATATGTAATACATATACCTTATATTATAAATATCTATAAATATATATATATATATATATCTATAGTGTTTCAATATATACAATATATGTATATACTAGGAATAATAATAATATGTAAGAAAACTATTAATATATCGCACTAATATATACTTCTATACATTTAAAATATATATAACAATAAAATTTAAGGGTATATAGTAGTATTAAAAATATGTACGTATTATATATATATTAAAAATAATAACAGTACCTATGGTAAATATAATATAATATATATAAAATGAAATAACAAATCATGATGTTGAGAATATAAATATCGTAATGGAAATATAATACTAAAATAATACTATACCTAATATACTAATAATATAAAGTAATTGTATAAGAAAATGCTAAAAGAGAATATAAATATAGAAGGTACAAATAATAGTAATCCATATAATAATAATATATAACAACGAAAATGCAATAATATGACTAATAAAAAATAAAAGGGCCAAATGGACAAAATAGGGATTGAAATTAAATTCTTGTGACAAATTCGAATTAAAAAAGGAATAAAAAGGACCTCATTGTGATGCGCGAAAACGAGGGAGGACCAAAATAGAAATTTTTCCTCCTTTCAAAACGCAGCACTAGGCCTGGGATTAAAGCGAAATAAAACGGAACTTTTACGCTAAAATTAAAAGGAAAGGAAAGAATGAAAGACCCAATCGAAACAGACCCAACAAAAGGGAGGACCAGTTTTGCAAATAACCCCTAAGGCATGAAAACACGCGGGTTATGGCCTCCATCGGGTCGGGTCTTCGGGTTATTTCATACGACGGGTACAAGGGCACACAAGAACCAGAAAGAATAGAGGTTCGGTCACTTCCCTTTGCCCTAATCCCCTTCTATTCGAGCCTCAAGAGGGATCAAACCCTAGCCACCATGGAACCACCGCGAACGGTGACTGATGGAGGGTGGTCCCTTCATTTTTCTTTTTAAACTCCGTTCGGATCCATGTCCAAAGGCCTAAAGCCTACGGTTGTGGAAGAATCAAAGGGAAAGCACCATCCCCTGGTCGGATTTAATTTTATCGGAGGTGAGACTCCGATGTACACCGACGGTTTAGGATTCGGGTAAGTCGCTTTCTCTTATCCTTTTCTTTTCTTTTTGATTGTTATCTTCCCCCAAACACCCAAAATCTGTCGGTGAAAACCGAAAGAGAACGAAGAAAAAGTTGTATATTTCAGACCCGAATCGACACAAAAGTTCTGATTTTTATTTCATTTCTGTATACATGCGATAGATTCAAAATAAGAAAAAGACTAGAAAAAATACCTTCTTTTTGTTCTTTTTATGTATTTTTCGAAGCGTAATATTTTACAATCAGTTTTCTGGCCTTTTATAGCCGATTACAAACGTTTTTTGAACCTATATTCACTACTGTTTAGTTTTTGTCCTCTATTGTTCTGCCGTTTTGCACTGTTTCTGCTTCTTCGCTTTGTTTCTGCTCTTTGCCTTTTTCTGTTTCTGTTTATGTTTTGTTTGCAGGTCTACTGGAGAGTCAACGGAGGGGAAGGTTGCCATTTCGGTGCTTGGCATGCCAGACGAGCCTCGGGGCCAGATACCTTAGGACGATGCGAGGGCTACGTGACCGAGGTGGTTGCGGCGCACATGGAGTCTTAGAAACCCTAGGGTTTCTGATTTGTTTAGGATATTAGGCCACTTAGGTGTTGGACCGAACGGGTTAGGGGTTTTGGGTCATGTAATTTGGGTTAGTTAGTGGGTCTATTTTGTAATTGGGTCATGGTTGTAATGGGGCATTCAGGTTTGGGTTTTAATTAGGGTTGTTAATTCATTGTAAACGGACATTAAACTTTGGACTTTTAATTTGATTTGTACTTTTAATATTTTTGGTTTTATTTTTGTTTGGTTTACAATGGATTTTGTAAAATGGGCCGAGCAATTTGGGGTTTGTACACATATTACCTAATCACTTAAGTAAATTATACATACATCCACACATAATTTAATCATTAATCATATTTCCAAAATAGAATTAGCATAATGCCGATCACTTAATTTCAAACATTAGCAAACCTTAGCATGCTTTTCATACACATAACCATAGCCAAAATTTCACCAACTTACTTAACATATTAGCCATTTTAGCATGGCCTAATACATACACAACTCTTCAAACATATCCGAAAAATAGTATAGCCTATACATGCCATAGGTTCGAAATTCAACTTTTAAAAGTACCGATAAAAAGATGATAGTGTGATTGACTTTGCTGACAATCCCCGAGCTCGTAACTAGTCTCCAAAATCTATAAAACAGAGGCAGACATTTACACACAGGGTAAGCTAATATAGCTTAGTAAGTCTTAAGCAAATCAATAACTCAATAATATTAACAGATCATTATAAAAAAAATCAATTTTATACCATCACATTCACATGTACACATTCGGTTTACCAAAATTCAACCTATCAAATATATAAACATGCATCAATTCATTTAAGCTGATTACACTTATAATTACTACCTATAACGCCCCGAAATTGGGCCTAGAAGAATGGGTCGTATGGGCCCAATGGGCTTGTGGGCCCACACGGGTCATTATCTTTGGACTTACAGGAATTAGTGGACCGGCTATGTCGTACACGTGTCTATGGGCAAATCTGGCTTAGTGGGCCATGTAAGCATGTGGGCCCTACTTGGGTTACGTAATGGGCCCCGGGCCCATATTCACTGAATGGCGTGTTGGTGTGATGGCTAAGAGGTTTGGGAGTGTTGGAGAAGTCCTGGGTTCAAACTTGGGCCTTAGCAAAAATTTATGTTTTCCTCTTATGGGAGCCTTGACATTAGTGGGTAGGCTTTAAGAATATTTTTGGTGAAAGCATGACACAAAAGGAGTGTGGTATAGTGGTAAAGTGGCACCACTTAGGGGACAAGGAAGTGACGCCATAAAGGATGTAACACCCCAAACCCGGCCCAGACGTTACAGCCGAATTCGGTGTACCACATCACCTACAACTAACCTAGTTACTAAGATTAGGGTGAGCTTTGCAAAACCCGTTATTGAAGTTTTAAAAGAAATTCTCGATTTACTAAATGAATATCGTATTTACTACTGATCGTTAAAGGTTTATTTAAAATCGTGACTTTTGTTACACTTTTGGAATGTGTGTTTGGTTTTGAAAATGTTCGTTTATCGTGTTATTTTGAAAACAAATAACTTTTATAAAAACGCGTCTCAGAGGTATCCGATTTCAAAACGATTTGAACAATATTAATCTCAAGTTAAAAAACAAATTAAATAAGTAAAAAATTAAAACTCGAAATGAAAATAATTAGAGCGGCCTTATTACAACCCAAAAACCATAATAGAAATAATCTAAATAAATAATGAAATAAAATAAGACTTAATTGAAAACCAGAAAACCAATCTTCGTGGCCACTCTGAATCCCTCCCAGCTCCAAGTCCACAGCTCTAGGGCTCACCTGCATGGATGGAAAAGATGGGGTGAGTTTGGAAACTCAGTATGTATAGAAAGCCCATCCAGAGCCCAAGTCAGCTCAAGCCCATTAGGCCTAAGCCCTAACCAGTCTCAGTTACGGGGCCGAAGCCCTATTCAGATACAGTAATCTGGGCCTTAGCCCTTTTCAGATAGCAGCACGACCCATAGGCCCATTTCAATACAGAACAGATATTAAATATGAATGCAAGCCCAACCCAGCCTAAATCCAACCGCTACACTCCACCCATACCAGCCCTACACACCATGTGGGGAATAACTCAACCCACCTAGCCCTACACTCCATAGTTGCAGCATAGCTGCTCAGATAACAGTAAGTTGAGGCAAAGCCTCCAGTACATGGTCAAGCCACTTTCAGTACTTCCTCCATCAATATCCCAGTCCTATGCAATAGACAATCATGTAATGAACAGAAAATAGTAACACATGCAGTTCAGTCAGATCAAGCCTTAGGGGTATAACGGTAATTCTACACCTAGAGGTAAAACCATAATTTTGCGTCCCTAAGGATATTTCAGTAATTTTATCAGTTTTTAGGGTTTTTTATGCATATTTCAGTCTCCAATAACCTAACTTTCGTCTCAGTAGTTATTTAACTCGTTTTAACAATTTTAAGCTATTGGGCCCTAAAACCCCTAAAGGGCCCTACAGTGTCTATAAGCAACTTAAGCCCATTTAGTTTAGATTTTATGGTCATTTATCAGTTTAACCAGTTTTGATCCTACAGTCTATCAGTGCCCATTAATTACTCATCTTCACCTATGTGGGCCCATAAGCCCATTGGGCCCACTTTTAGCCCATCGAGGCCCAATTACCGAAGAACACAAAATTACACGTAACACTATCTCACCACTTGCAATTTTAGATCCAACAATTTCCAACCATCTTATGAGCATTCGCACTCTCACAAGCCCACGAAATGCCAGAATTTCGGTATTTTAACTTTTTGGCTTTTGCCGATTTGAACTAAAGAAGGGTGTTCGATACACACATGATTCGTGACGACTGCTAACAAGATCTCCCACGATATCCTACAATCGATTACCACAACTCTTAGATTACAAATCTTCAATAACCAATCCTAATATTCACTTACCATATTTGGCCATCAACACTTAGGCCCTTGAGATCTTACCTTTGCCGAAACTAGTGACTAGATCTAGATCTAGATGTTCCACTTGTCCAAGCCCTCGATCAATCGCCTCTAGAACACACTAACACCATAAGAAATCATTGGTTAATGACCTTTAGAGCCCTAAGCCCCAATAGACAGCCTCCCTAGACTTTAGGGACTTCGGCTTTTTCTAAATCACAAAATAACGTATAGATCTGGGGTGATGAGCACTTACCACTGATTCCCCTTCTGTTTCTACTCAGATCTGATGCAGATCTAGCCATTAAATGCTAGTAGAACTCGAATCTAGGAGGTCCAAAGTTTCGGCTATAAGCTCCTAAGAATGTGGCATTTTCGACTTTTGACTAGTGAAGAAGAAGATGATTTGAGGTAGTAGTTTTAGAGTAGTGTTGCCGATAGGAGTTAAGGGTTTAGAGAAGGTGAAAATTGGTAAAAAGGGATGAAGAGAATAGAGGAATTTTGGCTTGGAGAAATCGGCACAAGAAGCAATGTTTTCGAAATTTCGGCTTTTATAGCAATCGGCTATGGTGGCTTGAAAAAGAATGGAATCGATAGAGAGGACGAGTTGAGTGGTAGAGATGTTCAGCTAGAGAAGAAACAAAAAGGAAAAGAAAAGAATGAAGGAGAGGGGAAGAAAAAAAAGAAATCAGCACAAGGGAAAGACTTATTGCGTTTTCGGCTTTTTCCTACACTAAGAAGTGAATGAAAGAAAAAGATGAACACTCTAGGTGGCTAACCCTAATTCTGCAAGACAGAAAAAGAAAAGAAACTAACCCTAATCACCGCTAAAGTAATCGGTCCAACCTCCCTAAGGCCATAGTCGAATTTCCACTTAAGTTCTGTCACATGCCCGGCACATGCCCAAAAATAAAAGTATCATTTGCTTACCTTGCAACTTGAACCCTAGCCCTTGAATACCACCCACACGCCACTTTTTTAGGAACTTAGTGGTGCCACCTTGCCACTTTACCAAGGGCCTCTTTGAGTCATAATTTACGAAGTTTTTCTTAAAAGCCCACTTAACCAAGTCCCCCTTTACTAAAAATCCAAACTTGATATTTTACCGGGTTTCAACTTAGGCTTGGGCCTTCTAAAGGCCCACTAACACATTTAAACACCATTCCAGTATCCAGAACACCAAAATTTCAAAATTTCCCAAAAAAATCACAAAAACCCAAAAAATCCCAAAAATCAGGGCGTTACAAAGGAAGCAAGGGGATTCAAGATTCAAGTCTTGGCTCTTGCAATTTATTTTGGTTTCCCTTTTAAATAAATCTGGAAGCGAGTAGGCGGGCTTTAAAGTTAAATGTGTTGGACTTATGACACAAAGGAGCTTGTGTTCTAGTAGTGGTGGCGTGACATGGTTATTGAAAGGACAATGGTTCAAATCCTTTTGCACGCAAAGGTTGATTATTTTGCTAATGCTTTAATTTTTGGGGATTGATAGAGAATCCCACATTGGGAAGCTAACATGAGAATAGATGAGGAGCTGGCTTTAAATAGAGCAAACCATGAGGAGAGTAGGCATACCTTTCTTAGCTTATCCCTTTCACTTTGTGGCGTGTTCGTTGGGTCAGTCGTTGGATCATTTGTTGATCTGTATGACGTTGGGTCACGGTGGTGGTGACCGAAGTTGGTCAACACACTCTTTGGGAGTCAAGGGTGCGATTACTGTAGGTTTCTGGGCATAGCAATGTTCAGAGCGCAAATAAACTTCAGATTCCTATCAGGTGTGTACTTCTAACCCTTGCTTGATAGGCCGGAATGGGTCAAATGGGCCCAACGGGCTCGTGGGCCCAGATAAGTAAAAATTGGTAGATTGGTAATAAATGACGAGCTGATTAAGTGGGTTGTGTGGCTTGGAATAGGTTTGGGCCTGAGGGGCCGTATAAATGTGAATGGGCCTCATGGGCCATATAAATGTGATTGGGACTGATGGGCTATATGAATGTATGTGGACTCGTTAGGGTTTTATAATGGACTTTTGGGCTAGTATCTAATAATTGTTTAAGCAGACATAAAACTTAATTAATCAATTAAGTGTGACTGTGGACAAGTCATAGGGTTAAAGTGTGGCAATGGGTATATGCATGTCTAGGATTGGATCTAGGGAGAGCTTAGTACTTAAGCGGTCTTAATAACTCACCTCCTCTTCTCTAGAATCTTACCTGGTGCATAGTATCTGTTCACTTTAGCTAACAAGGACTTGTTGACGGGCCAAGGTGCGTACCATAGTGTTAAGAAATTACAAAAATACCCTTGATTTGCAAAATTACCAAAATACCCCTCGATTTGTAAAATTACCACATACCCTCAATTTGTAAAATTACCAAAATACCCCTGATTTACAAAATCACAGAAATACCCCCACTTTGTAAAATTATTGAAATACCCCTGATTTGCGAAATTACTAAAATACCCTCAAATTACAAAATTACAGAAATACTCTTGATTTACAAAATTACTGAAATACCCTCGAATTATGAAATTACTGAAATACCCCTAATTTGTAAAATTATCGAAATACCCCCGATTTTTGGAAAATTAGCGAAATATCCCTGAATTGTGAAATTATTGAAATACCCTTGTAGTGTAAGATTACTAAAATACCCCTGTAGGGTAGAACTACTGAAATACCCCTGTAGGGTAGAATTACCGAAATACCCCTGTAGGATAAAATTACTAAAATACCCCTGTAGGTTAGAATTACGATTATGCCCTCGAGGGTAGGTAACTGTTTTAAAACTGTTTTAAGCTATGAATGTGACTGTCTTTCGTAAGCATGCTATGTGATATACATACTAATGTATGGGCAACCTTGGACTTTGTAACGGGCCTTTAGGCCCAGTAAATCCGTAACTTTCATAATAGTAACTTAAAATGCTTCGAATAATTATGAATTATTAATGGGCCAGAGTGTGTACCTGAGCCCACAATAAGATATAACTGTAATGCCATAAGGGCAAAATAACTGAAATGCCACTATATGTTACATGACTGATTTTGTATGCCATGTTATGATATGTTTGCATTCATGTATCATTATATTGCATGTGGGCCGAGATTTTGATACGGAGGAAGATATGTGAGGATTGCATAGTCGCTTGACAACCGTGGATCCACCAGTGGCTTTTAAGCCCAGTATATGATTAGCATCTCTGCTGCAACGATTGAGTTAGTGCTGCAACCGGTGCTACCACTGGAGTGTAGGGTTGGAAGGGAAAATGGAGTGCAGGGTTAGATTGGGATAGGAGCATTGCATACATATGATATTAATGTGATATGGGCTCAGGCCCAACTGAGGCCATTATGGGCTAAAGCCCTAGAGGCGACCTTTATTGAATAGGGCTTAAGCCCAAATTGTTTATTGCATGTCATGTGTCTGTCGAGGGACGTACACACTGATTTTTTGCAAACTCACCCCCTCTTTTAATTTTTTTCCAAGTGACCCTCAGTAGGCGGCTCGACGATGGAGGGAACTCGGAGGTGACTACACTACAAGTTGAATAATGAATTAGTAGCTTTAATTATTTACTTTAATTTTAATTGTTTTAGTGGGTTGTAATAAGGCTTTTATAACTTCTGGATTAAGTTTTAAATTTGGGATTTTACTTGTGGCTTTATAATTGCTAGTTTAAAAAAAACGAGTTTTTCCAAAACAACAACTGATTTAAATTAAGCTTCTGCAACGATTAAGATTTTATAATTATTAACGTCTTTAATAGGGAATAATCTTTTTAATAAACCACATTGGGAATTGATCAAAAGCAAAACTGAAGTTTTACACAAATTTTTAAACAAGAAGGGTTTTCAACGAAAACTTGGTTTTCGAAAAACACTTCAATGTGACACGCCAGATTTGGGCCTAACTTCTAGGCCAGGTTTGGGCTGTTACACTACCACAGCTATCTTCCACTTTTAAGGTCTCAAACACATTCTTGACCAAATATATTCATACATCTATTATCAATACATCATTCAACCTCAAGCCATAATATCAGTATATAACTAAACACATATATATTATATGCATATACTCATGTACCAATCTTTAATATCATGTTCTTTCACGTAATGTATAACCAAATACACTTCTCATATACACACATATTTCATTATCATCATGTATACTTTATACCACATATCTATAGTCCAACTTACCTTATTTTCAAATAGGTAAGCAATAATTACATACCTGATCACTGTAGCCTGATATAAGCATTAATTCATGACTTATCACTGCCCATTGAGCTATTCAGAACTTAATAGAACAATTGAATAATCACACATATTGTACAATGCCAACGTCCCACACGTGGTCTTACATGTAATCACGTTGCGATGCCGCTGTCTCACACAGGGTCTTACTCACAATTACGAATCGATGCCACTGTCCCACACAGGGTCGTACTTGAAATTACATCTCGTTGCCACTGTCCCACACTGGGTCTTACATGAGAACACTTATTGAAATTCGTTTGGTTTATACGAGGCTTTCGTACGTCGTATTTCAATCGAATCAAAATTATACACTTTGTTTCCATATATATATATTTATATATATATTCGGCTACCTCATTTAAATACACATAATTCAATTCAACATTACAAGATCACATGTAATCAAAGTTAACTAAATCTATTTGCTTATAGACTTACCTCGGATATTGACGAACAATATAGATCGACTATTCAACTATTTTTGTTTTCCCCCGATCCAAGTCCGATTTCTTTTGTTCTTGATCTATACAATTTCAAATTATGCTCATTCAAACACAATTTCATTAAATTTAATCCAAAAACACATAAATGGGCAAATTATCATTTTACCCTTGACATTTCACAATTTTTACAATTTAGTCCAAATTGCATAAAACACAAAACATGCAAAATTTGCATATACCATGCTTAGGCCGAATATTCCCCATGCTTATACAAGTCCCCATATTTCATTTATTTCACATTTTAGTCCCTCAATTTATTACTTTTGTAATTTAGCCCTAATTACTCAATTTCATCAAAATTTCCAATACAAAACATATTAACCTAAAACCTATCTTCCATATTGCATCATCAAACACCACAAAACACAATTATTCATCAATGGAATAACTCAAAATATCATCAAAATCAGAAATTCAAGCATGGGTCGGGTAGTACTCGAAGCAACTATCTCAAAAACGTAAAAATTAACAAAAATCGAAACCAAACTCACCTTAAACCAAGCTTGTAAATGGTCAAATGTAGCTAACCCATTTTCTTTCTTTTTCTTTGCTAATATTCGGCTAATCCACTTTTCATTATATTTTATTATAACATATAATATTAAACCATTTACTTAATTAACCTTTAATATAAAATATAAAACCTTTATAAAACAAGGTCATGGTCGTCCAACTCACTTAATAATGGCTTAATTACAACATAAACACTCCATATTAAAAAGACAAATGCAATTCGGCCCTTGCACATTAAACCACCATATTTTCATCTTACGTAATTAAGCCCTTTTATTTAATCGGGCATCCAAACAGCAAAATTAAAACACGAAAATTTCACAGATATCAATTCACACATAATAAACACCAAAAATAATTTTTAAATATTTTTTTGACTTGGATTCGTGGTCCCGAAACCACCATTTCTAATAGGGTCAAAGTTGGGCTGTTACAGATGAACATAAAATGATTTTGGTTTTATTTAATTAACCATTATCCATAATTTACCTTTTTACCCTTAATGAAAACATTATAAATTAACTAATACATGCCCATTTATGTCCATTCTCACTCTCAATGGTCTAATTTCAACATAAGCCTTCCCCATTTCAATTTAATAGCAAATAAGAATTTTAAACTAATAGAACATAAGTTTTGCATTTTATGTGATTTAGTCCTTTTATCAAATTAGACACTCAATCGGTAAAATCAATTCACAAAATTTTCACACATACATACTAACATGCTGTAAACACATAAAATAATATTAAAATAAGTTTTTGACCTCATATTTGTGGTTCCAAAACTACTGTTCTGATTTATCAAAAAAAGGGTTGTGACTATTACATAATAATCCAAGAAAAATACTCATAACGGGTCAGTCCAATATGTTGTTCTCTAACACATACTCATGTATTGATTTTGACGTTCCTATGTCAATGACAACACTTTATCATCAATCAACTACACATTAGTCTTAATGCATTATTATTGTCCAAGCCCACAATAATACTTGACTAAAGACCTTTTAAGAATAATCGTATTATTCTCAAGACTTTATTATTAATCAGTTTATTTACACAGACAGAAAAAGGAACTCAAATAACAATGGCAATGCATTATATTAACAATCAAGGTAAAACGAGTATTTGATTACAATTATCTCATGATTGGTCTTTGGGCATACTCTAATAGTAGGGAATTAAACCGTGTATGCAACAAACAAGTAAATAAAGTAGAAAATTAAAAAGATTGAACACAAATTTTACGTGAAAAAACTCCTCAAATGAGGATAAAAAACCACGAGCAAAAGGACATTTCACTAAATAGAAAAAGAGTACAAAAGATGGAGTGAATCAAAATAAAGAAACATGAAACCCCCAAAAAAACCCTTCAAACTCAAAGAACAAAATTCTCTCAATCTTAATTTTTTTTGTTGTTCTAAACCTATAGTAGCTATGGCCTATTTATAGGCTGAAATTCGTAGCTTTTATGACTAGAATATCCCTAGGTTAATCAGAGTTTAAGTAGGAAATTAAAACAGAATTTAACTGAGAGAAGAAACTTGAGGAATACATCGCCACATTGTGACATGGCGTTTGGTCGTCGGGATGAAGAATAATCGCGTCGCCATGATGAAAGTCTTCTTCTCGTCGTGAAGTTGGCTACTTGTCAGAATGAGGAGTCTTCCCTCGTTGCGACATCACTCACTGCTTTGGTCGAAATGCGAGGCATATTTTCACATATAGCTAGAGAGATGAATTTGATATGGACCTACTCTCAAGTAAGCTTGTCAAACATCATCTCATTGATTAACTAGAAATTTCTACACTGGTGACGTAACCCCAGATAATATTCTATAAGAGGATAGTTAACTTCTTTAACACTGACAGACGGAGATTTCGAAAGAAATTGAGTACAACTTTGATGCTCAAGCCTAGGATATTTGGATGGTATACTATTTTTTATAGTGTCGATATCTTTCTTTCCAAAAAAAAAAATAGAGGTTTTTTTTTTCTTTCCCATGAACAATAAATTCACACAACCTATAACCACATATATTAGTTTAAAATTATGTATATGCCTTATTTTGCTGCCAATGAGAAACATAATAGCACTTCCACTGCATCGCAAGTTTGCAATATATAAAACTTTATATTTGTATGTGTGTATATATACAAACTTACTATATATATATACATCTACTGCATTATAAGTTTTGTTGGATAATTTCAATATATACACCTACTACTTTATAAAGCTAAAATTATTAATCATCAAATAAACGCCCTTTGAAATAATGCTTTTAGCCAACAATTCATAATTTTTTTATACAAACTCGTAATGTTTTTTATTATATTTACTTTTATTTAAAATTTTAAAATTATTAAAAAAATATGTCATGAAATTTAAGCTTATTTGTCATTTTCTTGAGTTTAATGGGTCATGGAAAATAGAAATTGACAATTAAAAACATTACTAAAAAAATACACTTACAATTTTGCTAAAGAGAATGGTTGTCTCCTTCCTTTATCTTTACGTTAAATTTGTGAAATCTAACCCTATTTATAATGAATTTATTATGCTACAAATAAAAATATAATTAGAAATCAAATAAAACAACAAAATTACAATTAAAAAAACAAATTTTACAATAAAAATTTACAAACCTCAACTTCAACGGAAAGAGTTTTTATTTGGAATGTTTGCTAAGAATTGAGCATGAAACTTGAATTTTAAATGAAAAAAATAAATAAATTTTAAGTGAAACGTTAAGAAAGCTAAAATAAATTTAGTTTAAAATTACATGTTTATGACTTAAATTTCATGACAACCCAATTAAATTATAAAAAAAATTATAAATTTATTTTTATTAGTAATTTAATTTAATATATATAATAATATTTTTTTAAATTATTGAAGGCTAATTTATTGATCTAACTATATATATATATATATACACTAATTAAAAGTTTTTAAAATGTACCTCTTGACTCGTGAAACCATCCGCCCCTGAGTATTATTAAAAATATTAATATATATAACTATTAAAAATATTAATATATATAACTATTATTATACTATAGATTATAATAAAAGGTATAATATTATATGATATTATAATCTTTAATCATCGATGTATATATATAAACTATTAATATATGATATGATATGATATAATATAACATTATATAAAATAGAAGAAAGACTAAATGTATAAAAAATATAGGGCTTAGAGCATATTTCAACTATTATAATAATGAACAATAATATTTGTTAGGAATTGACCCGATTAAGCAACGAACAAGTAAAATTAGCAGAAGAAATTGAGAAATTAAACGCACAAAGTTAACGTGGAAAAACCCCTCTAAAGAGGATAAAAAACCACGGACAAAGATAATTTTACTATAATGGCAAAAGAACGAAGAGTACAAAAGATGGAGATAATAACTAAACCTCAAAAACCTGAAAAAAAAAGAACTCTCAAAACGTAAACACAAAAAAAAAAATTCTCTAAATGTGTTATGAGTTCTAATCTCTAATAGGTGTACTTTCTAAGGTTGCAAAAGAGTCTATTTATAGGCTAAATTCAAAGGTCAAATAATAATAAAATAATCTAACCTAATTAGTGTTTGATTGAAACAAATAAACAGAGTTTAACTAGAAGATTACTTCTCAAATTTGACTAAAAATAGGAGTCATATTTAACAATATTTAATAATAAGTAATATATAATTTACTACTATTATATATAATTATTATATTATAGATTATAATAAAAGATATAATATTACATAATATTAAAATTTTAATCATTGATGCATATATAAACTATTAACATATTATAAACTATATGATATGACATAACATTATATAACATAATAGAATGGTTAACTTTCGAATGTAGGAAAAGTATAGAAACTTAGAGCATATTTCAATCAATATAATAAACAATAATATATGATAACAATTTATATATTGTGTACTACTCTACTATTATAGTATATGATATAGTATTATATAATAAAATGATATATTTATATTATATATTATAATAAAAGATATAGCACCAATAGTTATATGTAATTTAGTATACATTAAAATACATATTTATAATTATAACTACCAGTACATAAAATATTATTACAAAATTAACATATTAGTAATATATTATTTTTTAAATTGTACTTTTAACTTTTTAAATTGTTTAGGTATTGAATTTAATTTCTTTTTATTTTGAACTTGAGATTTGGGCTATAATTAGTTTATTTTGAGTTTGGGTAATAATGAGTTTATTATTTGAATTTGGGTTTTATATAATATATTTGAGATTTGGAATAAATATTTTAAAATATGAGTGTTAGCTTTATAAATTTAATAAAAAATATAAAAGGTTATTCAATTGTCGATATAATATAATAATGAACAATAAAAGATATTTTCGTTAATTCATATAATATCATAAAATAATAAATTTTATATATAATAAACACTTTAATTATTTTATATAAAAATAAATTTATTAAATGCATATAATTTATATTTTTTATAAAACAATTTAAATTATATTATGATCATAATTTAAATATTTATAACTTCTAAAATTTAAAATTATCTAAATCCGTGAAATCCCGTCTACCTCTATCCAAGCTTCAAGTTCAAAAAAAACCCAAATCCCAACTACTCTGAGTCCTAGATAAACCCACCTAAATCGGTACGTTTGCCAGCTCTACCGAGGATGCCCATTGCCCATTAGATTTATATGTAGCTTTAGTGGTGTGTTTTCTTTGCCTTGAAGCTGCCACTTGTACGGATAAAAATTACCTCTATATTATAAATTTCTTATACTAACTAATTAGGAGCCGTTCATATAGCTTACTTTATAGATTTGATCTTTATAATAAACCCAAGCCAACCGACAGACTCGCTTTCCACAGAGTTACAGACTTGCAGTGTCTTAAATCCGTAATTTCCTTGCACAGGTGGTAATAAAAAAGATGGTTTTTTTTTTTTTTTAATCTCAACTTGTTTCCGGTTCAAAAATCTAAAGTCGCAAAAAGATTAAAAAACCCTTTTTTATTTATTTTCCAAGTCTTGCTTTAGGCTTCACTCTCTAGCATAGAAGCAAAGAGGTAGGAAAAGAAAAGCAAAGGCAAGATATGGGTTCGGTTTCACTGAAAATTGGAGACGGAACAGCTAGATTCAAGAGAGCAACCCTTTGTTCTTCAGCTGTTAACATTCTCATGCTTTTCTCAGTTATTACAACCAATCTCTTTGCTTTATATGCCTTCACGTTTTCACCAAAACAACACTTAGACAACCCATTTCACCATCCTCACAGAAACATCTCTCTGATCTCTCAACATGTCTCTTTGATTATAAAAGAGATCGATTCTTCTCAGAGGAAGCTTGCTCAAATGGAAAAAGAGCTCCTTGGCTATGACACTCTTGATCTTTCAAGACCCAATCTTGCTCCTGAGCTCAAGCTGTTTTTGCAACATCATCAGCTTCCTTTGGGGAAGGATTCCAGAACTGGGATCACTGAGATGGTGGCTTCTGTGGGACATTCTTGTGAGAAATCTGCTGATTTGTTGTCCCAGTACATGAGTTACAAGGTTTCTGGACCTTGTCCTGATGACTGGAGTCTTGCCCAAAAGCTAATCTTGAAGGGATGTGAGCCTTTGCCGAGAAGGAGGTGCTTTGCCAAGACTGTTCCTAAGCCAGGTCTTACTTCTTTACCTGTTTCTCTATGGAAACCTGTTAGTGATAAGATCGTTACTTGGAGTGGTCTTGGTTGCAAGAATTTCAACTGTTTGAATAGTAAAAAATTGAGTAGGGATTGTGTTGGTTGCTTTAATTTGACTAACGGATATGAGACTCAAAAATATGTCAAGGCTAGAAGCAAGAATGATTTTGTTATGGATGATGTGTTAGCTCTGGGGAGTGGTGGGATTAGAATTGGATTTGATATTGGAGGTGGGTCTGGGAATTTTGCTGCTAGAATGGCTGAGAGGAATGTGACTGTGATTACTAACACCTTGAATGTTGATGCACCACATAGTGAATTCATTGCTGCAAGAGGCCTTTTCCCTTTGTTTTTGAGCTTGGACCATAGGTTCCCTTTTTATGATAATGTGTTTGATTTGGTTCATGCCACAAGTGGGTTAGATGTTGAAGGTAGGCCAGAAAAATTGGAGTTCTTGATGTTTGATTTAGATCGTATATTAAGGGCAGGTGGCTTATTTTGGTTAGATAATTGTTATTGTTCTGATGATGAAAAGAAGAGAGCTTTAACTCGTTTGATAGAAAGATTTGGGTACAAGAAGCTGAAATGGGTTGTAGGAGAGAAAACAGATGCTGCTGGCTCTGGAAAACCTCAAGTTTACTTATCTGCTGTTCTACAGAAGCCTGTAAGAATCTGATGACCCAAGATTTCCTGGAAAATGGTGGATGTTGGAAATTTTTGTTCAGATTTCTACCTTAATCCACACAATTTGTGCAAATCCATTTATTCTAAGGTGGAATAAAGCTGCAATTGTTTCCTTTCCTGACTTGCAATGGCCTCTCTTCTGTAATCTAAAACCTTTTTCCCCGTAAAACCTCAGTACTTTTAGCTCATGTTTGTTATTATTAAGAAAAGAACTATTGGGGAATGGAATTTTCATGTTGTATTCTTGAAGTTGTTTTTATGATATTCATATGATATTTAGTTGAATCTGAATGCTTGAATTTCATGATTCCAACTGTATGCTTGAATCTCAATCTTCCAGTTTTAAGTCTTTGAAGCCATATGCTACCTACAATCTTAAGGATATAATGGAAATATATATTATATCTCATCACTCATCACCATAGCTCAGGTTCTGATTAGTACAACTATTTGATGAAAGTTCATTTCCTGCTGAAAAATGTAATTTTAATATCCGTACACCACATTTCCATCTCTACAAAGGCTTACAGAGATACTAATTGAATGCCAAACTCCACCGCCATTCTCAATCTCCAAATAAACAATGGAGCTTTGTTGGGTAAATCCCGAACCACGATGAGAACTCAGCTTAGTGGACTCTTTAAGCATTTGCATTGGAACCATCTGAGTTAGAGCCATTGATGCCTTGCACTGTGGCAGCACTGTTGAGAAGCTTCATTCCTTCTTCACTCATCTGTTGTACTTCTGTAGGGGATAGAATTCGGATGCAACGAACACACCCGACAAATTCCCTGCAGAGATACCAAACCACACCCATTAGAAGGTGAATGCTAACGTCACAAGATTGCTAACCAAGAAATATAGAAAGGTTGCAGATAAACTTACTCCCAAGGATCGTCTCCAACGAGAAGAACATCATTCTCATAATCCACATACACCAATTTCCAGCTTGAACCTCTGGGATCATCCAGCAGACCCTTGAGTCCAAACATGCATTCTATTGCAGAGATTAGTTCATCATAATTCTTAAAACTCGTGACATCAATCGACCTTCCTACAGATCCTGCCTTCTGAACCTGTCAGCAAGGAACCAATTAGAGTTATAACTATGCAATCTGCCCATAACTCTAATTTGTTGCCTCAAGAATTTTCATATCCAGAAGAATCTAAATTGAGATTATAATACCTTTGTATATGTTCTAACGCGTGGAGCTGTTTGCTTCCAGGAATTGTTTTGCAGAAGGCCACTGTCATCAAAATCGATATTGCCACCTGAGCTGTCAGGTAAGTCTTGACGAGAGAAAGCTTGAGAATCTGCAAGGCTAGCAGAGGTAATCTGAGACTGAACATCCTGACAAGAACTAAAGTTCCCAACCAGACAATCTGAAGGGTTTTGAAAATCAGTATCTTTCAATGAGCAAAACTCATCTAGAATGGCACTGGAAACAAAAGGATCAATCACGGTGCTGCAACCATTGCTAACATCAATGTTAAGACAGCTACTATATATCCCACTTTGATTGTTGCTGTCATCAGACAAATCCCTCACCCCACCAGAATTAAGACTGCATGGATCTTGCTGAGTGAATGAAGCCAACTGGTCTGCTTGGGATGAAACTCTGCAATTATTCAGCTTTGGATCCCATATTTCCTCACCCACTGTAGTTAACGAATCATCAGTTTCAACTGGAAAGACAGCTGAAGAGTCCTGTAACCCAACCATTGGTATCGGACCAGGTGATTTGTATGCCCCAGAAAGAGGTTGGCAAGAAGAAAGATTTGACGTCCACTCATCAGTGTCTGAGAAAGGAAGAAAGCTGTTTAAAGTACTAATATCAGCTTGGGATACAAGCATTTGATGAGCTTGGAGGACTGTTGAATCCAACTGTGACTGAATCGACCAGGGATTATTTTGCACTTGGAGTGGAATCTGGGCCTGGGTAGGGAAAGAGAGTTGGTTCGACATAGTTGTGTTCACAGTACTTGCCACCAATTTTTCCTCATTGCATTCCGATGTCGAAGTCAGCTGCTCAGCTGAATGCTTTGATTCCAACGTTAATTTTTCATTACTGCTCGCAGTCCCGGCTTGTGTTAGAATATTTGCAGGATGTGGGTTCCCATTAGCATTGATTTTGGACATATTTGAAGTTATGGGATCAGGCTGGTCAGGGACTGGGTGAGAAAGATTTTGGTTCTCTATCAACATATTTTCTGATTGGATAACCTGGGGTTTTGGGTGGCTTTTAGACTGCAAGTTCTTCATTTCTTCTAATGGAGGGATCTTTACATCAGCGATTTGTTGTAAGGGGGAAGCAAAAATTCCAGGATGGTTAACAAGCTGAGGCTTCAACATCATCTTCATCAATTGTTCGGAACATAAATTCGACATTGAATAGGGAAGATTCCCATTTCCATTTTCAGGAAACTGGAGTAGGGGCCTTTTCATCAAGCTTCCCCATTCAGATTCTGCTCCTGTGAGCATAGAAAACAACAGCCACAAACATAAGCATCTAAAAATGCTGCCCGCCACTGAATAATCACACACAGAAGCTTACCTGAAAATCCAGGATACAATGGTCGCTTCAGACTTGAAGTTAACGAAGGAAAAATAAAGAGGCTTTCAGGAGTTTCGATTTCCCATGCGCTCACCCTATTCTGTTTATCATTACATCCAGGTTCATCCCATTCAACCTGTTCCCGGAACATATACAAGAAGTTCCATGTTTAAACCAACCAGCAACCAAAGCTCTACTACTCAAAAAATATTCAGTTCGATGAAGAAAGCAAACCTGAAGGTTTCGCCACTTCGAGCCAGGCCATCTTAGAGGATCCAAGTCGCTAATACCAACTATTGTACCCATATATCTGTACAAATTTGAGAAACACACATCACGGTAGAGAAAACAGAAATTTTCTTCTCAAGCAGAACAATCTTTACAACAATTATATCATCTTACATACGTCAAAAAACAATATGAAACTCGCCAATCATAAGTAATGCCTGGACCCTGCAATGTTGATGGGATGAAAAATTTAGTAACTTACCTACGTTTCCCGGACTCCTCAGTTTCGAACATCATTCCAAACCTCATACCGACTGAGACTTGAGACCCATATACAGATTTACGGTATCTAGGCAAAGGGATGACAAATTCTGAAGGGCATGCTCTACAAAAAGCAGAGAGGAGATAACATTGTCACGAAATGGATAAAGGAACGGCAAGGGGAGAAAGAGGTGGTATATGAATGTTATCGCACACCTTGGATTGTAGAAAATTGTGAATGGACTTCTATTGGCAGCAGCATGAGCGGCGGCAGCAAGGACACCAATGTGCATACTATCAGCAGATAGAACAGATGATGGCAATGTGGTTTGTTGACGATTAGCACGCCTTACACCCACCAATAACTGTGATTTCTCATCCCTTGCAACAATAAGATATAATCATGAATTCAGCAGGTAAAAATATCTTGCACCAAACACATAACAGTATGTGACTATAGCACACCTAATAAAGAGAACGGAATCACCAGCTCTAAGTCTTTTTGATCCTACAAACAAACTCCACCCTGTAGTAAGAAGGTGTCGCTTCGGCTGCCCTGTATAAAACATCATATATTATACTCAAGTTCATGTTCCCACCGTCAACATATATTTTTATACATAACAATTCTGCTTTACAATGAGAACTAGCAATAAAAATCGATCTTGCCAGTTTTCCTTTTAAACAGATTCCGTGATTGTAGTTGATGAATTATATTAGTCGTTGAAGCATAAGGTAAATAAACAAAAGAACACTTACCACGGTATATATGACGAAACGTCCAGGTATTTTCATGCAAATCTCTCACAACAAGCTCTTGCGTTGGAGGTTGCATGGAATAATCCTAAAAAACAGTAATATGAATAGTAATGTCCCTGAATGATCATGCATGCTTGCAATGCTTTGATCAACCAATTAGAACCTTACCAGTGAAGGAAAGAGCTTCTCAGCTGCTCTACGTGGCACTGAAAAACCACCGTGTGTACTTGTATCACTTGCGGTCAAAGTTTTGCAGAAAAATTCATTAGGATGCTTGCTCAGCTTCAATCCAAAGTCTGGTATAGGGAACACATCTTTTTCCTAATCAAAGCAAAATTTTATAAATGAGAACCTTGCACATTGTTATAATGTCAAAAAGGGATTTTTCTCTTCTTTTTATCACATCTGAATATATAGTAAATTCATAACAGTTTGGAGATGCATATTTATTCAACTAGAGAAGCTTACAGAGTTCACTGGTTGAAGACTCATTTGGGCATATATTTCGTCGGTGTCTCTGTCTGCCTGTCAAAGATTACAAAGAAGAAACATCAGTGTTTATTTTGGAAAGGATATACATGGCAGGAGCATAAAAATGACTCACATGTAATGTAACGTTATGAACTTGGCACATTAACTGAGATGGAAGATTTGGGTAGTTGGGAATTTGAGAAGTCGCCATTCTTTTAGTGGACACTGCAACCTACTCAAAAGAATAAAGCCCTCATTAGTCCTTTGGTTCTTCGTTAAATACAAAATAAAATTCACTGAAAGGCTGTAATGTATTTTTGGGATTTTAGTACAGTTTTTTTATCAGATATTATAAGTCCACACTCTAATGGTTAGGCTGCTATCAAAGTGATATATCGGCTCAAACTCCTGCCAAGTTTCAGTCAAAGATGTAAAATGCAACTCATACACTGCAATATCTTCATGCAATGAATTAAAACACCAAAAATACGCAAACATAAGAGAAAGTAAAGCAGGTTGTGAAAGTTGAATGCTTAGCAGTCATCAGTCTGAGTTCTCATTATGTTAGTGCTAAAGAATGCTACAAAATAAACAAGGCAAAAATGTAAGAAAAAGAAGAAAGGCTGGGAGATAAGTCAAAGGGGGAGAATAAGAAGGCAAATATCAAGTGTGAGAAATAAATGCAAACCTGTTCGCTATGTCCTTGAGGAAAGTAATACACAAGACTTCCCACCTGAGGCAAGGAAACAAGTGGACCAGCACAGGCATGCCATAACTCGGAATTTATAGCTTTACGGGTACCTGAGATCAGTCAGGAAACAAATCCATCACACATGCTTTCACAGAGATGACCTATTACGCTTTTGTAGACTTAAATGAATCGCCATTAATACCCAGTATTAATGACTTAACATCTCTCATTGTAAGCTTCTATGTTGAAGAAAGCAACGTCAATGGTTCTTTCAAATTATTAGCAACATGAACCTTTGAGATATCGAATGAAAACTGAAAGGAAAAGATTAAAGAACACATTTGTGAAAAAAACTAAACCAACAAAAGACGAACCAGATTGATCTTGCATTTCTTTCAATAGCTTCATTTCCTCAAGCAGAGTGGACTGTGCACCTACATTAACCAAACCTCCTTGTTTGATCTTCTCTTCAACGACAGAACCCATCTTACTAAAACAATTCTTCCTTTTTTAGACACTTTTACTATACACACCAACCATAAGAACTCAACGCAAAGACCCCACCTTTACATCTTCGTTTGAAAAACTAAAGAAAAACAGACCCTGGACTTCCAAAAAGAGAAGAAACAAATTCCCATTCCCATTCCCATTCCCATTGCTCCACCGAGTCCGAGTCTCACCCAAGCAAAATCACGTATTGTGTCTTTTACAGATGGACAATTTAGCAAAGGGAAAAAGGAATATGATGAAACTCTAGGGAAAAAGAAAAGGCCCGATTGGTCAGAAAAGAGAACCTTTTTAGCCCCTCTCTCACCCTCAACAACAACAACAAGAACAGGCAACAGCAGAACCAAAGTCCAAAATCAAGGAACAAAAACCTGCAAAGAAAAGGGAACAAACACTGGAAAGAAAGATCTTTTCCTATGTGGGCCTTTTGATATGACCAAAAAAAAAAACACCTCCCCCTTCAGTTAGCAGCATCAAAGCACGCCAACCATAGCATTTGAGTAGCTTCTCTCTCTCTCTTTCTCTCTCACTCTCTCTCAAAAGATAAAGACCTTTCAATGAAACCCCACCATCCTCATCATCACTTTGATTCCTCCCCTCTACTCTATCATCATAAAATTAACAAAACCCATAGCTTAAAACTTGTAAATTTTCAACTATTTCCTCTCTTTATAATACCAAAAAGAAAATGAATAAGTAAGTTGCTTGAAACTAGGAAGAGTGTGCATGCTCTTATCCTGCGCACACACTTTCTATATAGGTGTGATTCCGTTGCAGCTTTAAACTTCAAACCAATACATTCTATTTATTAATATACAATAAATAAAATTACTAAAAAGAAAATTAATAAAGAAATGTCGAAAAAACAGAGCAAAGCTAACAGAACACGAAACAGTACGCAGTGCATAGAGCGAAAGAGAAAATAATAATTAAGATTTTCTTGTTTTTTTTCCAAAAGGGGAGGCAGAGAGGCGCGTAGAAAAATTAACAATACCTACGTGGTAAACTTGATGACGTGGACAACAAGGATTGGTTGCGTTTTCTATATTTTATTTTTTATATATTAATTTATAATAAACAAAGAGTAATAAATAGAAAAAGCATAGCTTTGATGTACTTTTTTTTCTTTGTGTATGATATTTGACCGATCGTCGTCACGCGTGCGGTCCACGACAAAACTAAGTGAGGAAAGTGGGGCAATTTACATCTGACACGTGTTGCCTTATTTTTCTTACTCCACTGTCACGGCGCCGTTTCTTCTTTTCACGTCACATACTATTACTCTATACCAACTTGCCAAGGTATGGTTTTTTTTTTTTTTTTTTTTCTTTTTAAATTGTTTTGGCAAATAATTTATTTTATATACTGCATTTATTGAAATAACTCTTAATATTTTATGTTTTGTAAATAAGTATCTTAGTATGTTTTTTGGTAATTTTGAGGTATATGTCAATTTTATAAAATATTTAAGGTTTTAGATTGATTTTTTAGATATTTAGAGAAATAGGTCAATTTTAAAGGAAAAAATATAAAATGTGTCTTTCTATTTCTCTCTCTAGAATTGTTTTTTTTTTTTTTTTGTTGAGTGTTGAAAACCTAGAGAGAGATTTATTTGTGTTTGAGGTAGACATTGTGATAGTTTTAATGTATATTTGAGTTCACAGTGATACAATTGTGCTCGGAGACCCATACATTTCATCTACCATGTCGAGATGGAACCATCACATTAGAAGCTCATCTCATTGCAACTCAAGCTCTCAGTTCACAATGCTTATACGGTTACGGGTTGAAATATAACTAGGGCTCGTAGTTGACTGTGGTTATGCGATCACTGGTTCAAGTTTCATAATACCAAAAGAGGATGCTTTATAAACCCTATACATAAGCTTGAGACCATAATCCTAGGGAAAAACAAAAGGGTTTTGCAGCATAATGAACTTATTCTTTTTATCCATCTCTACTAAAAGCAGTATCCTTAATGTAATTATCTGAAATCTATAATAGAGTTGGATGCAAGATGACTTCCAAGAAGAGAATGATTGTAACGGTGGGGAGAAGCAAAAACACTAATGAGGTAGCAGCAATTGTAGTTATTAATAAGTTCTTTAACCACAACAATCGTTGTCGGCCCAAAAGGACTTTCAACTTTTCTCCACCATCACTTCCCCTGAAAGTCCTATTACCCTCAACTCTGTCATAAATTTTGAACAATGAGGTTATGGATATTGCTTTGGTGTATATGGAGAAAAAGAATAAGTTGATTATACTAGAAAGCCCCTTAGTTTGAATAAGTTGATTATACTAGAAAGCCCCTTAGTTTTTTCCTATAATTATGGTCTTAAACATATGTTGAGGTTTATAAAGCATCCTCTTCGAGTGGCATGAAACTTGAACTCGTGATCGCATAACCATCATCAACTATGTCTCGAGTTATACAACAACCTGTAACTGCATAATCACCACCAACTAGGAGCTATAGTTATACTTCAACTCGTGAACGTATAACCACCGTGAACTAGAGCTCGAGTTGCAATGTGATGAGCTTCTAAGGTGATGGTTTGATCCCCATGTGTGGGTCTTTGAGTGCCACTGCATTACCATTAACTCAAACACACCTTAAAATTATCACTCTGTCTCCCTCAAATGCAAACACAAATAAATCTTTTTGTCTAAACATTTCAACACTCAACTAAAATAATAATAATTTAGGAAAGAATTTTTTATTTTGTAAGGGACGGTGGCAAAGAGAATTGATGGAGTAAGGGAAGCAAAACCACACTTTATATAGGAAACCAGAGGCAAAAAATTGAAAAAAAAAAAATAGAAGCACAATTTGAAAATTATCCCAAGATGTTTAACAATTATCTCGGGATTCTCGAGTTTTGAAATTTTTTTCACGGGTTAGGGTTGAAAATTAGAAGGAAGAAAACGCGCCCTGCAAGTCGCGTTTTCAACTGAGGTGGCAGAATGTTCTCTAAAAGCGCACCTTATAGGATACGCTTTCAACTTGTATTACAGCCAAGTCAGTTGAAAATGCATCCTACAAGGTGCCGTTTCAGAGAACATTCTGTCACCTCAATTACAGGATGCATTTTCTTCCCTCCCATTTTCAACCCTAACCCGTCAAAAATTTCCAAAACTGTAACCTTAACCCTAAATTAGATATTCTCGAGGTAGAGAATCCCAAATAAAATTCAGACATCACATGCCAATTTTTTTTTAAGAATGCTTCTAGCAATATATGTTTTTAAAAACTACTCAAGCTTGTTATTTCCAATCTTCTCTAACATTTTGAAGTTATGTTTGATATCCAGGGGTAGTATTTGCTATAAAATGATCCATCATTCTATTGGACGACTTCCATACTAAAATTTCAAGCAGATTGTTTTCATAATGAGTTTTATATAAGGAGAAGATTGTTTATATTAAAAAGTTGAATTTCAAAAATTGACCCAACAAACTAAATTAGTTCAAGTAAATTTCGTTGTTGTTTTTAGATAATTCGTGCTATTTTCTTTCTACATAATGTTTTCCTTTTAAACATGTGAAACAAGTTATTTAGTTGAAGATAAGTAGACGAATTAGAGTCGTTATTTATTACGATGGTCAAATTTGTGACACTAAAATTGGAGTCACTTTTGCATTAGCCCAATCTAAAGAATTGGCTTTCAACTGAAGCATAAAATTGCACAAGCTTCGATAAAAAATTTAGTGGAAAGTGGCAAGTTCAAGTCGAAGAAGAATTCTAAGCTTGAAATATAGATATCTAACGTGACTAAACTTCATTGGATATGATATATTTGAGCTAAAATGTGACATGAAGGTCACGGCGATGGTCGATTTGCATTACTCTAATGGATCAGATATACTAGAGTTATATGTCCACTTTGTCAATGTCGATGCTAATGGTCCAAGTTCAATAACAGTTCCAATTAACGTCAGAATGGAACAATAAGTGAAAAGTCCAACCACACGGTTGTGTGGTGGATTCATAACAATGTTACAGAGGTCTTATCATGGAATCCTAGAATCATCAATAGGAAGACATTCATCGATATTTTAGCCATTGATTTCAACTTTGGCGTATAATCCGTGCAGCAGTCAAGGTTTGTCTGTAACTCAAACTTTGATACCCCAGCACGACATTCTATGTGTAACACCCCTATACCTGGTTCGACCTAAGGAACCTGATATAGGAATATTACATTTGGTGCCAAAGTGATTTTGGCTAATGACTAATATATTTGACTATTAAAAAAATAAATTGTTATAACTTATATTTTAGTCACTACTACTTGAAACATACTTGATCTTCCTAAGTACATGTCATTCTATTCAAAATTTTGAAACATACTATCTTGGCACTTGGAGATTTGATGAGATGAATGCTTACAACCTCAATTACAACTCTTCAAAATTACTGTACCTAATCTGCACACAAAAAACAAAATTGTACACTAAGTAAAACTCAATGGTATTTCTATAATCTGAAAAATTAGAGACAATAAATTACAAATGTATAATTAAAATATAAAAATATATTAATTTTTAAATATTATAACAACCATATCATATTTCATTTGTTTCACAAATATCTCAATTCTCATACTAGCTATATAAATAGCTTTTAACAATTTATTTCACATTTCATTATACAATTGTATTGTTCATTCCGTATTCATTTCATGATTATATAACTCATATATTCCATATATTTGCAACATATTTCACATTTTATTTTCAATTCACTATTTCACTTTCATTTCTCATACCATGACATTTTGATATCAATTATAAAACTTTATTATTCATTTATCCCTATTAACACAACTCTGACTCGAATGGATACACGGATCCAACCAAAACACACCAGTTTGGCAACTAGTGCCTCATCAGATAATTCGAAGTAATAGATTGACACCCAGTGTCTCATTAGTTAAACCGAAGTAAATTGACACCTAGTGCCTCATTGAATTAATCTGAAGTAGTAAATTGACACCCAGTGTCTCATCGACTCAAAGTCGAAGAAAGCCCTAAACTCTTCCAATCCTATGGCATGCCATTTATATCCAACTCAGCCCGATATAGTTAATAGGGTTTTAATTTCATATTTCAAATATAATCAATATCCAATACTGATTTTTCATATAATCACATAATTACACATATATTCATTTCAATTTAAAAATCAATCCATTCAATATATATATCTACTAATTCAATTCATTCAATCAATCATCAAAATATCAATTACTCACATCAACACTTACCATATATATTAAATAAAAATTACAACAATTAATATCTAGCTTCGGATTATAGAAATACAAATTGGAAATTCCAAGCTATTCTTTGTTGACTTTATCTTTTCCCTTTTCAGTCGAGGGTTCTGGTACGACTTTAGCAATTGAACTTGGAACTTTGAAACCCTAGTTTCTCATTTCTTTCTTTTTCTTCCTACTTCGTTTGTTCTTTGTTTCTTTTTCTATTTCTTTCTCTTATATTTCTTTGTTTTATTATTATATAATATAATATATATAATATATATACTTAATCATTAAGAATATATATATTAATAATATATATAATAAACTTATAAATATCTATCTTATGCCACCTAATTTATAAGCACTGGCATAATTACTTTTTTGGTCCATTTAATTTTTCTTTAATCTTTAATTTAACTTTTACCTTATATACGATTTAGTCCTTTTACCTAATTACTCTTAATTCAAGCAAATTCTCTTAACCAAGACCTAATTATGGAGTCTCGAAAATACATTTTCCGACACCCCTAACTATCGAGTCGTTACACTATGAGTGCTTTTGATTTCAATTTTCTAACACCGATGTTCTATACGGGTATGCCATCAAGTTACACCAGTGGGCAATTCGCTAGTGATTTTGGTTTAAACGTAGGGTATATGAGAACAAATGATGTACTCTCGACAACTTGTGTCTATAAAGGAACATTTAACTAGGTTGATAACAAACAATGAGCTGAGAACAAAGAGGAATCCAAATTCAATAATGATCTAATCTGGGAGTACAAGCAGGATGGTTTAGAAATTGCATTATTTTCTAAACTAAAGCCAGTTCCTACTAAACCAAAAAAAAGTGATTTTAACGATGAAGATCCGGACAATGTTGGAGGAACCCATCTGGATTTTACGCTATATGCACCTCTGTCCTACATGCATAATGTCGACCTACATGCTGAAAGTGAGTTAGAATTTCTAGAACTTCCTTACAGGAGACCAAGCCATGCAAGTTCTTTGTCAAATGTCAGGGAATTACAAGTTGGAATGGAATTTTCCTTGAAAGATGCTACTCTTACTGCAGTGAAGCGATACAACATAAAGCATGAGGTCAACTACTATGTTATAAAATCCTGATAAAAAAATTTTGAGGTCAAGTGCGCAATGCGTGACGGTAGATGTTCGTAGAAAATCATGGCATCCGTGAGAAAAAAATGGGGTTATGGACAATTAAAAAATATAACGCTCCACATACTTGTGTTATTGAGGCATGTCATATGATCATTCAAGATTCCATTCTGACTTAATCTTTGACATTGTCTTACTCATTTTGAAATACTCGTGTTGTTGTAGGTATTATATAGGATCATCCCAAATTAGATTTTGACATGATCTCTAACATTATATTACATATGGTGAAAGTGAATCATAGGATTCTCATGTCGATTTTGATTACCAATATATGTAGTCAATACGATTACATTGTGTCATACTATAAGGCATGGGTCACAAAACAGAAGGCTATGAAAAATATGCATAATTGGTGGGATAAATTAGATAATGATGTGTGACAATGGGTTAGGTACTGAATTAATACGTCCTAAGTTCTATAACCAATTTGCAAACAGAGCCTACGTACTTCCGTGACTATTTGGTCTTAGGGAAAAGAGTTTTCTATCATTTTTTTTGGACATTCAAGCAATGCATTATAGCATTTTGGTACTATAAGCCATTAGTACAAATTGACGACATATTCATGTATAGGAAATATGAACATCAGTTGTTGTTGGTTGTTACACAAGACAGTAATAAAAAAAAATCCTACCAATAGCTTTTACAATAATGCTAAGAAAATTCACAAGTGATTGGGGTTTTTTATTGACTAACTTGAGAAGGCATGTTCTGTCATAACCCGATATATGTGTCATTTTTTATACGGGACCAAAATATAGGTCGTAATTGTATAACGTGGAAGCCTCTAGGACCATGCATACCATAGGTATTGTATACAACATATAGGGTCTAACTACATGGGCCAATATCAATCAAATGCTAAGTGGCAACAAGCTATTAACATGGGTAGTTGCCACTATTTCATATATCATTCTTTAACATATACAATGTTTGCATTCATGGATATACTTTTTATTTTCTTCAATAGTATATGAGCTCGTCCAACATCATTTCCATGAAATGTTAGAGAACTTATGGGCTATATACGAATTCGGTGCGAGATACCTTAATATAATACCCAATGAGCAGTGGAATCAATCGTATGATGGAGGTCTACGATACGAACACATGATAATGAATCTAGCGAAATGCATAACTTCCATATTGAAAGGAATGCTTATTTTCCTATAACTTTGATGGTCAAATAAACATATTTCGATTTAGTAGCCTTATTTTCAAAGTTAGCGGAAAAATATGTTGGACAGATAAAGGGCGGTCACGTTTGGTACAAGGATATGATGAAAGAAATTAGATAAAATGCAGAAAGGGTGAGCTCTATGTTTGCAGTGTGTCACTCCCATCCAAATCAAATATTTCAGGTTGTGGAGTTCTATAGACCCGATGAAGGTATTATCGAGGGATCGTACCATGTATACCTGAGATGAAGGACCTACAATTGTAAGATATTTCAAGCACCTTGTTTTCCATACATACATGCAATTGCTACATGTGCTTTGACATATCTAGATTGCATAAGTTATGTTGATGAAGTGTACAAACTAAAATATATATAGAGTTTGGAAATCTGAATTCTCATCGATCTTAAATGAAATTATGTGGTCGCATATATTGAGCACTCTATTCTAGATGGTACTGAATATTTTGTTCCGTTGCAAGCTACAAGGTCAATCAAATTCTACTCGAATACGTGACAAGATGGATATTCGGGAGACGACAGACCAACCAAGGTTATGCGTTTATTATAGGAACATAGGGCATACTAAGCCAATATGTCTACACTTGGAGGAAGCATTCAGGACAATACCTAATTAACACTTTTTTTATAAACATACAAAAGAAAAAACAAACAAGCAATTTGTTCTTTTCTTTATTGCTTATCTTTTTTGATAAATTATAAATATTGATATATTATTGATGTAAAATACAATAGAATATAATATAAACATTTTTTTTCATTTTTCATAGATTGTAAATAAATAAGTATACATTACTGATATGAAAATTACAATAGAATACAATAGCCCAAAATTTTAATTTTTTCTTAGATTGTAAATAAGTATATTGTTGATGTAAAATACAATAGATCAATTTTTTTGTATAATCGAAATTACATTATGAATGGAAAAATGTAATACAAGACAAATTAAAAGTTAAGAAAGTAAATGATAATTTACATGATAAAAATTAAAAAAAATTATCGACATCGTCGGGCTAAATGTGTGCCATAACCTGGTGGGTGCCGGTTGCGAGGAGGGCTTCTTTGTAGTTGGGGTTCCTCATCTTCGTCATCATCATCTTCTTTACGTTCTTCTGTGCTTGAATGTTGTGTCATCCTAGGTTTCCATCGCCTATTGTCCCTTCGAGTAACAAGTGGTTACAAAAGTGAGCCACGTTGATAAAACAATGACATAGGGGGCATTTGTGACACTATTGACAGATAAGTGTATGGTGTCACATAACTCGATTGCGGATAAAATATTAGAATTGTCAAAGATGGCAAATACATCATTGTTGTTGTCGACATTGGCACTCCATATGGTGCTAGGGATAGAGGTGGTGCAACGAATACACCTATAGAAGGTTTCGATATGTTACGGCAGTGCATAATGTGGTGCTTGTGTATAAAAAAACAAAAGGGTTAGTGAAAGTACCAGAATAATATGAATCATACTGACTAGGAGGTGGTGTAGCCATCGGTGTCACTTGTGGGTTTAGAGCTGATGAACTCTATCAAAGCATGCACTCCCAACCTAAAATTCATGTAGGGTCGTCTTGGCCTCCTACGACGATGTTGCTTAGTCTTTTTCTCCTTCGACAATAGATATGGCTTACTATGATATCTAAACCATGTCATATACTCTGAAAAGGTCGTCAATTCTGGTGCGAGAATTGGTTCGCACATAGGTATGAAATTGTACCTGTGCTCCCAAATGTAGATATATTTCTAGTGAAATTTCGCCAAATCTTCGTCAATTTTCCCCTACAAGTCGACCTTGTGCAGTTCTTTGATGTCCTAAGGTGACAGTGAAATATTTTGCCTAAATTTGAACTGACGCATCACTCAGTCGAGTTCATACATCTCCACTGTCGTGAAAATTATCAATGACACCTTCACGTGCCACATACTGCAATTAGCCAAAAATTCAATTGGGATGCATTTTTTAATTCTTGGATCAATGCATGACATCCATTCAAATTGTAGTATGAAATTATAAATTTTATTATCTACCTAATACTAAATTTCAAATACTTATGTAAATATTATATAATTTAAAATTTTTAAAAAATAACATCGACTTCCGATTGTTGATCTAATAGTAACTGGATATCTTCGAGCTTGTCCGCTATACCAACATGACTCACCTCATTGTTCCACCTATTCAAATAATATATTAATTCAAAAATATATATAAAAAATATTATAATAACTATATTATCAAATGAATTTTACCTTATTATGAGTGAGAAAGAATAAGGGGTGTTTACTCGGGGACGTTAAAATGGTAACGGATACCATGCCCATAACTGCAGAAGGAGTATGCAACCACCGATTTTAATTTTTTGTGGTTGCGTCACCCAACACATCTCTCGATTCAATGTGACCAACACATCTGATCCCCAACTGAGTTGTCCCGCTTCTTTTAAGTTGACAAGTTGTAGTAGTCACCTTAAATGTATCAGATTTCGAAATTTATCAAGCATTAGAAGACCCTTGATTAACCTTAAGATAAATGTTTGGGCGTATTGTTCTCTTTCAATGGCATTTGTTGAGTTGTCAATATAATTAAAAATTTCTTCCAACCATTTCACCTCTATCCGACTAACAAAAAACTTGTCCAACACCTTGCCTAATAGTCGCTCAGAAATTGTGCTTCAGTAGCCAACGACCATTGCCCTCGTAATGGCTGGTCCATCCACCGATAAATCGAGTTGTAAAGTTACATCATCGAGTGTAATTGTACACTTACCTCACGAAAGATGAAATGTGTGTGTCTCAAGTCTCCATCTTTCCACCAAAGCGCTGATAAATGTGGGATCCAATTTAGTCCCCTTGAGCATACGAGGCACGCGCAAGAATCCTGTCTCTGGAAAGTATTGTTCAATAACACGAGGTACTCTCGCAATTAAATTGTGTATGTATGTTTCTAAAATTCGATCTTCGGCCTGATTATATAAACCTAAAAAAATTATAAAATTAATAATGTTAACAACTTACTAATGAACTTAATTAAAATTAAAAAATAATAATATTTTCTTACCATTTGCAATTGGACGTTAGATATGTGCGTCTCATCGAAACGAATAAGCAAATTGCAATTATAAAAATCAATTAAAAACAAAGAAATTATGAAATAAAAAATTAAAATAACACGATTTTGAGAGAAATTAAATGAAAATTTGAGAACTAAAAATTGAGAGAATGGATGAACTGGGAAAATTGAGAGAATTAGGAGAATGAGATTTAAATGCAAAAGGATGAAAATGGCTTGGGTTTATGAGCAAATAAACTAGCCGTTTTTAGCAGTTAGAAAAAATCCGTTGAGAAAAGTTACCATTTGCTGAAAACGCGTCCTACTAGACACGTTTACTATTTCTCTTTTTAAAATTGACCTATTTCCTTAAATATAAAAAAATCGACCCAAAACCCTAATTTTTTTAAAATATGGCATATGCTTCAAATTTACCCTATTCTACTATTTATTTTTTAGGGTTTGTAAAAGAGTATTTAATGTCAAAAAAAAAATCCTTAGTTTCTACATGTCTAGTTAAGTACAATCTTAATATCCTGATTAACTATAAAAAGTAGGCATTAATATTTTTTTTATCTAAATAAGATTATGCCCTTTATATTGGCAAAATTTAGCCTTTGAAGTATTGGTGTCCTAAATTTATATTGATAAAAGTATTTATAAGTTTATCATTATTATTAAATATATTAATTCTTGTAAAATTAAAAATAATCAAATAAAAATTTATTTAAAACAATAAATTCAATCTGTCACATAATTAATATTTATTTTAAAAGGATTTGGAAAAAAACTTTTTTTTTTTCATTTGCAGTTTAAAATATTAACCATATTAACATTAAATGACATTTTTAAAAGCTAAATATTAATTCTATTGAGATTTAGATTTATTTAATTTTATTTAATAATATAAAAATTAATTTAATTCATTTAATAGAAGAATTAATTTAATCTAATTCTTATAATAGAGAAACTTACCAAACACATATACATATAAGTTTTTTTTTCTAGATTTTTTTTATAAATTTTATTTAAAAATATAAAAATAAAATCCTAATATTATTTTTTTTAAAATAATTATATCTGGTTAACTCATAACTCAAATTCCATCAAATATTTAAATATGGCGTAGATAATTAGATTTTAAAACACTCTTAACTACTACTCTAATTAGATTAATTTTTAATATTACTATAAGTAATTATTTGAATTATCAACTACAATGTATTAATACAATTAGAGGACTCTATTTATATCAATATAAAATTAAAGTGGTTTTATATCCTTTCATAATTTTTTATACGATTGGCTTTTGACAACTTAACTATGGAATTTATCAAAATATTTGTACTTGTAATATATGTAAAAATTTGAATTAATCTAATATATCTATCATATCGATTTAAAATATTGTCTATATTATGAAGGAAAAATTACACTTTGACCCCCTAAAAATGATAAAATTTTGATTTAATCCTTTTAAAATTGCATTTTTACTATCGTAAAATTTACAATTTAATTTCGGCCTCCCTAAAAAAAAATTTCTAGCTCCGCCCCTGATATATATTTATATATATATATATATATATATATCGGTTGAAAGTTTTTAACATAAAACAAATAGTTAGAAAATTTTAATTTACGCAAAACTTGATATGCATGATCTACATAAAATGATATAATAGAAAGAAATTTTAACAATCTAACTGTTGAATTTCATATTCCATTCATATAGATCATCCATGTCAAATTTTACATAAATTAAAAATTTCTAACTATTTGTTTTATGTAAAGCAAATTAAATCATTCAATAAATATTAATATATATAGTATTTGAGATCAATATACTAGATATATCAGACCGATTAAAAAAATTTACACGCATAAAAGTTACAATTGTATTGATAAATTCAACCATTAAACAGTTAAAATATTGATAATAATAAAAAATTCTAATTCTACACCAATTGAAGTGGACCCTCTCTAAATAAAATATTAAATAACAAAAAAGATTTGGAAGCACACTTGATGGATTTAAATGCTAGATGTAATAAGTAAGTAAGCTTTTGTCCAAACTTGGACAACAACATTTAAGATGAATATAAATGTAGGCTGCCAAATAATTCCTTTGTTTCCTTATTTATACCTATTACTCTAACACATTTATGTGCCTCCAATCTATGTCTTGATAATAAATTTATTTCTTCTTCTTATGAAATATTAATTCAATGCAAGAAATTAAATTTACACACATCTTTAATTATTTCTTCCAATAAATAAACATGCATTATTTTCTTTTTGTACATTCAATAAATAAATTTACTACTTTGTATTAATTTCTTTTACTTATATTGTTTGTAAATGAAGGTTTACATTAGCACAAACTAATTGTGAATTTTGAAAAATATTTGAAGGTAATGGTTTGTATTTTCATAGAATTCAATAAAATTTAAGTAGTTGTTAGAATAAAACCCATGATAAATAGTTGGCTCAAATAATAGAAAATGGTGGATTGAGTTGCTTTTAAAGTGGGGAAATTAAAATGGCAAAGATATTTTTTGATTGAATTGGAAAGAAAAGAGTCTTCTTTTTTTGACACAAGTCATGCTATGTACATGATAAATAAAAAAACAAAAACAAAAAAGAAAAAGTGACGACTGATGGACTGTTGCATGGTTGAATACGCATGGAACACAAATATGGAAATTTCAAATAAAATTTTTATCATATATAGCATTAAATAGTAATAAACCAGACTATTGGCCCGAAAGAGAAAACGCAAGGGGACAACTTTTTGCATGGTGGGTCATGAATCCTTCCTCCATGGAAGCCAAACCAAAACAAAACTTGTCTCCTTTGGAAATCTTGTTTATATTTTGCTTCACATTTTTTAAATACTAATAACAGTCCTTTATTATGATTTTGTTCAGCAATATCTTAATAATGTGCTAATGTACATAATTTGTATTACCTATTTTCAGTACAACTAATTGGGATAAAACAATAATTGTTTACCAACTTTTTTAAATTCTCAACAATTGCTTTAACAATTCCTTTGGGTATTTTGAAATTGAAGTGTGAAAGAGATGATCTGATTCCAAGATAAATAATAAATAATAAATTACATATTATATATTATCTTACCTCAATATTATTTCATTCTCTAAATTATATATACATGTTGCGTTTAGTGTAAATATTCGTTTTATGTACAAACATTTTCAATCATTAAATATATATTAATATGAACAATATTTTATATTCAACATATCGTTTTAGAAACTTACGTGCATGACCAGTACAAACATTTTGATAAATTCAACAGCTGAATTGATAAAATATTACAAAGTTATAGAGAAGTGTAAAACTACTTAAATTTTACATTGATGTAAATATTTTTTTCTCACGGATATAATAAATAATGTTTTTATTTGTACTCAGAGAACAATTAAAATTTGTTTAATTATTTTTTTATAAATATAACTTTAAATTATTTAATAACTTTCGTAATTTAATTGTGTTTTAGTGACATTAATTTAGATGATATAAAATTAATAAAATTTTATTTTGGGGGAGGTCATTGAAATTTGAACATTCCCGGGGGCACGTGACGATGATAAGATCACGTGGAAGTGCATGTGTATCTATGTGGATGAGAAAAAAGGATCGGGCGGTGGAGAATGGACGCTGAAATCGGGGGGCAGCGCACGCGTACACTTAAGACTTAAGATTTGGAGTGTTAAGTCTAAGCACTCTGTTCAATGGCCTTTGGAACTTAAACTCGCCGCATTCTTAGCTTTTCATCTTATCCCTTCCTTTCATGTCAATGATGGCCCTCACCAATCACCTTCTCCTTGCAATTTATTATTTATTATTTATTATTATTATTATATTAGTCCATAAAAAAAGTTGAAATAGTAAATTCTCAAGATCTATCATGTGAATATTTTTTTAATTACGAATTGATTTTATATTAAACTATAAAAAGGTGAAAAACATCTTTACAGTAATATTTATTTTTTTAAAAATAATAGATTTTTAATTATTTTTTTATGCTCAATTGATTTATAACATTAATTTAATTAGAAATTTTAATATATTATAAATATGAAAAGTGTTAATATATTTAATATTATTAATTAAAATAGGTAATGATGTTTTGGTTTAATGGTAAGTAGAAAGTTATGAAAGTTTTTTTAAAATATAGGTTTGAGTTTTATTAGTAAGTTTCTTAAATTCAAATATGTTCTAATGCTTTACCCTTTGTTTGTTGTAATAAGTTATTATCATTATGGTTATTTGTAATTATAAGCTGTATTAAAGATTAATATTTTTTTGTCAGTTGAGTTTTATTTCGGTTGGTATCAATATTATTGTTAGTACAGAAAAATGTAGATTCAAATTAGACATGATTATAGGTTGAGTTGGGTTTGAATCGAGCTAATGCAAAATTTTAGATTTACTTTCTAGGCTAGGGCTCGACTCGAAAAATGAGACTAAAATTTTATCCAAACTCAACCTAGATAAAAAAATGCTAAACTCGAGCCCGACCCGTATTATTATTTATATAAAAACAAATTTAAAAAATATAATACATCAAATACACTAAAAATATTTAAATCAAATATTTCCCAACAAATTGAAAATATATTAAAACAATCTTTATACTTAAATAACACTAATATATTGCAACTTAACAAGCAAATGCTTTTAAAATAATAGCAAAATTAATAATAAAACAAGAGATACCATATCCAAACAATAACAACAAAATAGTAGCAATATAATAACAAAATGGCAGTAAAGCAGCATCAAAATGGCAACAAACGTCAACAAAACAATAGTGAAAAAAACAGACAAATTCAGGTTAGATTGGGCCAAAAAAATCTTACTTGAGGCCCAACCCATTTAAAAAACAAGTATACTTTTTTTATCCTAATTTATTTTCGGGTGAATCTTCGAACCTAAACGAATTATCAAACTCATGATCAAGTCTAATTTAAACAATTTGAATCATGTTTACCCTATTTAAATTTTAAAAAGAAGCTAAAATAAATAACATTTTCTATATTAATAGCGTAAAATCACTATCCAAAACACTGGAGGAATATATTATTAAGATTAGTACTCTGTTGACTGTTGATGAAATAAAAAAAATATTTAAACTGATTAATTGAGTCTTAACTCAATTAGTATGTGTATTGTTATTAATGTAAGAAAAGTGAATTCGAATACACTGAAATGAATTATTCTCTTATGAGTTAAGAAAGAACTATAAATAGTTCTAAAATAAAAAAAACAAATGTGATTAGAAATTATAATAAAATTATTCAAAAAAAAATATATAATATAAAGGGATGTATGGTGTACTGTGTAGTAAAAAAATAATAAAAGCACTTCACATTATGTTAGATTCGTTTGTAAACCTCTTCTATTTCATCGATGGTAAACAGCACAATTATTCATATTATTGTTATTATATAAATATAAACCTACAGTGATTTAAAAAAGTGTGTTAATTAAGCCATTGATTAGAAAAATTCTCTTTTATCATCCCAATTCACCTTTACTTAATGAATTCCACGTGGCAAAAAAAATTATTAAGTTTATATCACTAATTAAGCAGACACAAATTTTATTTAAAAAGTTACAAATGTTATTATAAAAGTGTTTTTATCTTTCATATTTTTACATAAAAGTTATAAAAAATAATTTAAACTTAAAATAAATCTACAACTATTACTTAAATCCAAGACATAAAAAAAATTTAGGTTAAATTTTATTATTAGCATCTGTACTTTGTAAAAATTATAGATTTAGTCCTTGTATTTTAATTTGATCAATTTTATTTATTGTACTTTTTGAATTGGTTAATTTTAGTCTTTGCACTTTTAAAATTTTAAAATTTTAGTCTTGACCTAAATAGTAGTCAAATTTGCTTGTTTAAATTCAATTATTAGTCCTGTACTTAGACTTGGTCATGGGCCGTCCAAATTAATGTAAAATTTTAGGCCCGTTTTTAGGCCCGGGCTAGCCCAACCTTGAAAAAATAGGCCTAAATTTCTGTCCAAGCCTGACCCATATTAAAAATGCTAAACCCGAACCCAACCTGGCCTGTCTGTATTATTATTTTTTATATAAAAACAAATTTAAAAAATATAATATATCAAATACACTAAAAAATATTAAAATAAATGTTTCTCAACAAATTGAAAATATATTTAAAAAGTCTTTATACTTAACAAATGCCTCTAAAATAGTAGCAAATTTAACAATAAAATAAAAGTTAAACAATATTCAAACAATAATAACAAAATAGTAATAAAATAGCAACGAAATGACAACAAAACAACTGACTTAGATTGGGCTAAGTCAGGCCTGGGCCAAAGAAATCCTACTCGAGGCCTGGACAGTTTAGAAAATTGGCAGTAATTTTTGTTCAAACCCATATTTCAGGCCTATATTTTTTTCAAAGCCCCTCACTTTTTGGACTGGCCTTGAGGAGTGGTTCAACCCATGATTAGGTCTACCTATGCTATACATACAATTGTAGACTTAATCCAAAATTTTCAATTGAATCATTCGAAATCCTAAATTTTAAAATTTCAATCTTGACACAAATGACAATCGTTAATTCATTAACTGAATTTTTAGCAAGTAATATGTGGAAATAACAAACTGAAATAACATTATGCATATGGTAATAGGTTTGGTACATGAGATTTTGGAAATAACAAAAAATAACTTAATGAATTTAACATTTGGTAAAGACTGAAATTTTAATATAACTAATAGCAAAATTTAACCAAAATTTTAAAACACCAATATTATCATTTCAATCAAAACTTAAATTAATTTAATATAATTATTTTATAATCATATTTTTATAAGAACTTCTTTACCAACAACATAAAAGTGGCTAAAGTACATAGACCCCAGACACTCTCATAAACGTTAGATCTCTTAAGTTGACTCTTGTGTGATCTAAGCCACCTACCTAAATCTCCACCACCCTTTTGAGTCTTTGACATTAAGATCAACCAAATCTAATGTTGAACAATAATTTTGGACCCACCCACTTAGCTTTAAGCAAGGTAAAGTTTTTTGCTTTATATATTAAAGTCAAGACTCTACCTAAAATCCCCCCCCCCCCCCAAAAAAAAAACACTAAATACCCTACTATTATATGACATGAACACAATATATAAAATAATATTTTAAAATTTATTTTTCAAAATACATCTCAAATTTTACCTAATATATAAAAATTATTAACGTATTAAAATTGAGTTAATATATAGTTTATCCCTAGAACTTATCCAAAAGTATCTAATTAGTGCTTAAATTTGTATTACGCCACACACATTACCCCCAATTTGTTAACAAGTTAATTTTTTAAGGGTTAACATGTAGTTTACTCCATGTGTCACTATAAGATTGGCCATCAATGACACATCAACATAAACAAATGTGTTAGTATGAAGATACTAACTTAGTGACGGCATACAAGCTCAGATACCAATTCAAGTACTATCTAAATACTTTTAGACAAATTCAAAGATAAACTAGATATTAATTATTTAAAATTTAAACACAACTATAATATAATAAAAAAAATATATGAAGTACTGGAGTCAATTTAAAAGAGTCCTAAAGAGAGAGAATTTGGGATTTATTGGCAATTGGGGACTTTGGTTCATTATTTCTCAATGCGATGGGTTGACACGTTATTTGTCGTTTTATCAACAAATTTATAAAAATTGTGTATCATTTTACTATTAGGAATGATTAAAATCCTTTCTTTTTACGTATTTGAAAAAAGCATTAGTTTTTTTATTTCTAGTGTATACCAAACAAAAAGAAGATTTGCTTGATTAATTCCTTTGAAAAGGGAAGGATTGAGATGAGTCATAAATGTATGGACTTTAGATAGCAAAGAAATGATTGGATTTGAGATTATTATGGGGATAACATCTTTTTTATTTCCTTCAAAAGTGTATAAGCAAAAGCTTTAATCAAAGGCTATTGCAGAACAAAAAGCATGGAATTGTTTATGTATATAGATGTGGGTGTGAGAATGTAATACAGAATATGGAAGATGATGACGATGGTGCTGGGGGACCCAAGGCATGGTAATGGAAAGCGAAAGAAGGGTAAAGGGAACAAGCGTGGTATAAAGGAAACATAGAAGCAGTGGAAGATGTAGGGATGGGGGGGGACATGGGGTTCAGAAAATAGAAGCCTCGTTTTGTCTAAGGGGTTTTTTCATTATAAATCACTCAATTATCACTTCCCTTGGCTGGTCCTGCATCTTCGCATCGATGTTTGTGAACACTGGGCCATCACTCAAGCCTATTTCTTGGGCTTTTTCTTTCCTCTTTTGTAAAAAGGCACGCAACTTTCTTCTCTTTTTTTTTTTTTTTCAAATCACAACGTGATTTTCATCTCCATACTAAATTTAAAGATTTAGTTCAGCATATTTTGATCAGTTTTTTTTTTTATTGATGATATATATCTTAATTCAAATTATTAAAAATTTTAGAGTATGTGTGGGTGAAATATTTTATTTATATTAAAGTTTTTAAATTTTAAAAATAAATTTACTTATTTAATAAATATATTGAAGAATTTCAAAACTCACAGATTCAACAGGAAATTTCATTAATTCAATTTACTTTTTCAAATTTCACTTAAGAGATGTTTTTTCAAAATTCCTCATAATTTTATTTGATTTAATACATATGATCTCACTATAAGACAAAAAAACTTAAACTTGAAAATTATTTTTATTTAATTCTAATAAATACTTTTTAAAACTTATTTTATTAAAAATATTTATAATTTTTTATAAGTATAAATCCATATTGAATGTTTTTATATTTTTTATTTTAACATAATTATTAATTTTTTTAATTTGTAAAATTCTAGCAACCTAATTTTTCCTAAATAAATTATTTATCCAAACAAATTAATTACAAATACTAGCATTTTGAATTAATGGATTCTAAAGTGCTAGCATTTTTAAAATTCTCAAAAAAAATTAAAGTTATTCATCTAAACACACTCTTAGAAAATTATATTAATTAACTGACGTAAATTGTAAAAAAAAGTTCAAGTCATAATGTTTAGCTAAGCTTTTAAAACCAATGGAAAACAATTATTTTTTTGGTCATAACCAAGGTATATATCATTGATAGTGTGACTAATCCACTCATTGTGGGTGCTGTTCGAAGAGCTAAATAGCTGACCATAAAATATACTTCATTTTCATAAGTGGGGATTGAACCCCAACCACATGACTAAAAGATGAAGTAAGCAACCATCACAACACACCTCATAATTTGAAAACTATTATTTTGATAAACACAATTTCACTTTTTAAAATGACATAGAAAAAAATTGTTTTCTCTTTTAAATTCACATTAGTCATTGTAATGATGTAAATGATTTTGTCAGAGATCAAGTTTTTTTGAAAGTATCTCTATAGAGGAAAGTTTTGAGGTTCAGACGAAATGACAAATTGAGTGTTAGGTTCATTGGACCTTACAGAATCCTTAAAATAGTTGTTCTTTTGATAGTATCTCTATAGAGGAAAGTTTTGAGGTTCAGACGAAATGACAAATTGAGTGTTAGGTTCATTGGACCTTACAGAATCCTTAAAAGAGTTGTTCTAGTGACGTATCAATTAGAGTTACCTCCTGAACTAGACTGTATCCATGATGTATTCCATATTTTCATGTTGAGACAATACCAGTTTGACCCTTCCCATTTTGTTCTGATCAAAGAGATTGAGGTACAACTAGATTTATCATTTGAGAAGGAACCTGTGCAAATTCTAGATCGTGAGGTAAATGTTTTGAAAAGGAAACAAATTCCTCTAGTTAAGCTTCTGTGGCGAAACCATGGCATTGAGGTCTTGTAGGAACTGGAAGACACAATTCATCAACAATATCCTCATCTATTCGAACCAGATAAAATTTGAGGACGAAAATTTTTTTTAAGGAGGGGAGAGTTGCCACACCTCAAAATAAATGTAGTTAAGAATTTAAATTAAACAAGAAATGAGTTATAGGTTGAATGGTTAAATGTTAAAGCCCTTTCCTAGAGACCTAAGTTCGAGCCCCTTTTTCTTCTTCTATTTTCTTTTAATTCTCGACAAGTGTGGGTAAATTACTTATGTTGCCCCTAGGTTTTACTAACCTTAGATATTTAATCAATTCTTATTCTATTTTGATTTTTCACATTGCCCTTCTCAAAATTTTAGTAGAATTAGCTTTCCATATCATTTTCTCTTCTTTTTTCTCTCATTTTTGCACCTTATTTCATTCTTTATGTTGTCAATTATTTTTCTTTCACCTATTGAATCATACCCTATTAGTTTAATTTCTATCGATATTTAGAATCGTTGGTAGTAGCATTCGATATCTTTCCCAAGAATTAGCAAGTACACTTTGTTTTAATAATTAGATCCCGTATTTTTGTAATATCATAGTCCGACGTAAATCTTTTCAAATTGTTAATCAATATCTTTCGAATTTTATTGAAATCCTTAACGTCGAATTTAACATATGAATACTTGTATGATTGTCATTTGACGAATTATATCTAGGTGAATTGGATCAAAATCAATTGTGAGGAGCGCGAATTGGACCTATGCTGAAAGTTGTGTCTTTTCCAAGTCAATCTGTGGTGTTCTTATGCAATTTTTAGGGCAACACGGTCTTCCACACAGGCGTGTGGACCACACGGGTAGACCACGTGACCATGTACACCTATAGATCTTAGGGTAGTTCATGACCCACACGGCCTCAACCTGTTACAAGGCCGCAAACTGTTACATGAGCTACCATATGGTTGTGCCCTTACTGTAGGGTAATTTATCATTTTCCACACGGCACCAAGCTATTACACGGCCGTGTACCCCTTTCCACACAACATCAAGCTATCACAAAGTTGTGTGACCCTTATTTTATAACTTTGCCCAGAATTTTGTGATATGTTCAGTTTAGTCCCTGTATAGTCCTTGAATTGTTTTTACAATTTTTGTACACTCAATTGAGACTCTGATATTATGTATATTTTAGAATCTATGATTTGATTGACTGAATTATTATTGTTATATGCATGACACGTGAATGATACATGTTTACTGTCACTGTATTTGTGATAAACTATTACTATTATTATTGCTTCTGTCTTACTAATTGCATGTTAAACATGTTTACTACTACTTTTGAACCAAATACATGTTAAAGCATGTCTACTGTTTCTGTACTCTTTTGTTACTAGTATGTCATATTGCATAGCATAGGGTGGGACAATATGAACAGAGAAAGTACTAGTGGTTTAATAATTTGCAAACACTAGTGGTTCACCTACAACTTATTGACAGTTTAACTACAAACTTTTTATCTGAAAATAATGGTGGTTTACCCACAATTTTTTACTTATGGTTTGTCTACAATGCGGTGTGTAGGGATAGATGGGTTTTGGAAAACTCTTACTGTGGTGTGTATTGGAGTTGGGTAGGATCTTTTCTGATAAACTGAAATTGCATTGCCATTCATAACCATGTAAAAGCAAACTAAAAATTATGAAATGCTGTACTAATGAGTTGAGCTGAAAAATTGTTATTTTTTTATATCTTGTATGTAGTTTTGCACTGATTTTCTTGTGTTTAGATTCACATTGAGCTCTTTAAGCTTGCCCCTTTATTTCAATATTCTCAGATAACATGCAAGGTTAGGATACGGGCTTGCATTCGAAAGTATTGGTTCGAATCATTTTCGTTAAAAGTATTTTAGACATAATATTATAACTTCTGTTATTTGAGAACTGTATTGTTTTATATGAATTATAGTATGGATTTTTTTTTCTTATTTGGGGTTTATTTGGCATGCATGACGTTTAAATTGATTTTAGGCTATTGAAACATGAATTTTGATTTAATCATGCATGGAATTCTGGTTTTTCATTAAAATTATGGTGAATATCACTTTTTCGTTGCGATATTATGTAAATGAGATTTTTGAAAAGTAAATAATTTGAAAATCAACTAAATTTTCAAAAAAAGTCAACATTACAAGAAAAATGTTAAAAATAGCCTGTTTTTGAAATTCGTAAGTTTTTGTGAAAAAGAGATATAAGGCTAAGTTTTCTTCTAATATAAACAAATATTTAAAAAAGATTATTCATAAACTCCGATAGTTTTACTAGGCTATTTCGGTGGCTAGTGTAGCCTTTAGAACTCGGCCATAACGTTTAGGCCATTTTGTGGCCGAGTTCGGGAGATTACAGGTAAGATCGATGTCTTTAGGTAATTGCTCAAAATGAGTTTATTGTATTTGAGATTGTGCTTGAAGGTGGGTATGATTGGGGATATATAGGTGAGGATGAGGTCTTGTGACCTAGTAGGTGAAAGGTTAGGCCAGGAGCTCCACAATAAAATTCCTAGTTCAATGGTGTAATGATGGAGGATGTAAAAATCGAGGAGTTCGATGTAAGGGTTATGGTGCCAGTGATTGTGGGCAAAAGCGATACCTAACACTTAGCAAATTTGATGAAGACTAAGGAGAAAGGCTGAATGTATAATAAAGTTTGTTATTTATAAAATAAACTTAGAAAATAGGAAAAAATTGAATCTAGTTTAAGTTTTGTTTGTGAGATTTTTAAAAACATTTTATTTATAAAAGTATTATTTCAAAAAATTTCATATTAGAAAAAGAGAAAAATGAGTATTAATTTATTTATAATTTTGTATGTATTCTTATAAAATTTTATGCATATTTATCAAAAAAAGAATTTTTAAATATTTTATTTTTATTTTTAAAGTTTTTAATTTTTGTTTTTGAGATTTTAAGAAATAAAACTAAATTAATAGAATGTGAAATGTTGAGGACTAAATTTATTATTATACCAATAAAAAAAGACTACCACGAATGATTTTAATGAAAGAGTGACTAAAATATTAAATTTTAAAAATGTTCATAATTAAAATAAAAATTTTAAATCTGAACAACCAAAACAGAAATATGTTAATAATTTACTATTTTAAAAAAAAAAAAATTTGACAACTTAAGTTGAGAAAATTTAGACCCAAAAATGTTGGAAATTAGTGTTCAATCTTTAAAGGCTTCAAAATCAAGAGTAATTGGGCCCAAAATGGTAACAATTCATTTTTTTAATTTTAATTTTCGAAAAATTTAATTCCAAAGCCCACTAAAGGAAGTCACTAAAACCCCTAAACCCTAGTCGTTAGATTCAGTTTTTGGCGTAGTTGATGTTAATTTAGTGGTTTATTTACTGCTATTTTACTAATCTAATTTTAAAAAAATTGATATTTACAAAAACAATCCTATAAAAACATTCATCAAAATCATCTAAATAAACATTAAAATTGAGTTATGAGAAATAGAAGGCTGGCACCACTTTTTTTCTATTAAAAATATAATTTTGAGGTTTTGGACATTAGATGGCCGGTATCATGTATTTTTTTTTCAAAAATTTTTTTGGAGTGCTGGAACACTGATGGCCGGCACGCCTGTATTTGATTAAAAAAACAATTTTTTTTGGGGATAGTTGTGTCTGCCAACAAAGGGCCAAAAATCACCCAACAAAAAAATGAGAATATTTCAACATAACCCCTCCTTGTTTTCTCATCTTTTTTATTTCCCAAGTTTAATTACATATTTTATATTTTAAAAAATATTTAACTAGTTATCAAATTTTTAATTATTATTGCATCACTCACATTATTATTAAATTTAAAATATATTGAACTACATATTTTATAAAATTTAAAATTTTCATAATTGAATTTTCCCATCATATTTGAATTTTCATGATTTTTTTTAAATTTTTTGTTTTTATTTTGTTAAATGTAACTTGATTGTTGTTAAACTCAAGTATAAATAATAAATTAAGTCTAAAAAATTATATTTATTTTTAAATGTAATGATAATTTTTTGGAGGTGGTTTTGATAAAAAGTTGTTAAAGTTATCTTATTTTAATATATTATTTAAGAACTTTAAACGAAAGTATTTTAAAACTATTTATTAATTTTAATATTGAATTTTATAATTGTGAAAATATATTAAAATGCTAAATACAATATCCAAAATGACAGTAATTGATACTAAACTAGTTAATTTTTAAATCAAAAGTAGTTAATTTATAATTAATTTAAATTTAATAGGCACAATTAAATTATATTTTTTTGATAAAATTAGAATCTGATTTAATAATTTTCATCTTTTATAATAATTCAAATAAACATGGCTAAATTATTTTTTTATTTTAAAAATAACGAGTAATATATTTATAAAATATGTAATTCAATATATTTTAAATTAATTTTTAAATTTAATAATAATGTAAGTGATGCAATAATAATTAAAAAATATGATAAGTAGTTCAATATTGTTTTAAAATATAAAATATGTAATTAAACTTGGGAAATAAAAAATATGGGAAAACAAAGAGGGGTTATGTTGTAATATTTCCAATTTTTTTGTTGGATGATTTTGGCTCTTTGTTGGCAGGCACCACTATCCCCCCAACAAATTATTTTTTTAATCAAATATAGGGGTGCTGGCCATCAGTGTGCTAGCACCCCAAAAATTTATTTTTTTAAAAAAAAATACATGGTGCCGGCTATCTCGTGTCCAAAATTTAAAAAATTATTTTTTTAATAGAAAAAAATAGTGCCGACCATTTATTTTCCATAACTCAATTTTACTGTTCATTTCAAGTCATTTTAGTTAAAGTTTTTGAATTAGGATATTTTTATAAATATCAAATTTTTTTAGATTAAATTGGTAAAATAGCCATTATTTACATCAGTAGAGTAGGAAGATTTCATAGGTGAGCTTAGTTCTTTACTATTCAAGTTCGTTCTTTTCACCTTTTATTGATTTTTGTTTTCATGTTTGGTTAAAATTCATGTTTTTTATTATTATTATATTCTACTACTGTTTGTGTTTATATTTTACTTGATTTAATTTTTAGTTTCGCTAATGGTAATTCTGGTTAAGTTCAATGTTTTAGCTAAAATTCTATCTTGTTATGATGATGCTTATGGGCTTCAATGCTTGAAATTTGGAGGAATTGTTTATTTGGTGATAGTTTCTGGTGTTGTATCACTTTTTTTCCTAAACTTTTCAATCCTTCTAAATAATAGTCTTTTCAAACAAATGTAGATATATGATAATTCAGAGCTATTTTTTTTTTATCAAAATCATCTAAGGTTCCGAGTGTTTGGTTTTATTAATCTATTTCCAGCTCCTAAAACAATCATTGATATTAATAAGGGTTTACTTGTTACTTAAAATTTTTTAGTTCTTAAATTAACTGTTGAAATTAATAGACATACAATAATTAAATATTATTTGTTTTTTTCTCAAAATTTAAAAAACAAAGCTGCTCACCTTCTAAAATTTTAAATGTCAGAAGAACATTCCACTTACTAAAATTCTAACACTTCAAATTTTGGTCACAAAATAATTAATTTATAGTAAATAATATTTTAATTTTTAACTAAAAGGACAATTAATTTTGGGTTACATAAATCGTATTTTAAAGCACAATTAATTTTTGGGTTATATTTTAACATAAGTTATAAGTTTGTATTGTCGCACACGGCCTCAAAAATTAGTCCATGTGGCCCATACGGTCTGTATGATTTCACACAGTCTTGTGCCTTGTATAGTCTGCATGATTTCACTGGCTGTATGCCATTGGGAAATTTCGAAAAATAGCCTTGTTTCGTAGATTTTCTAAATTTTTGATGAATTTTTCGGGTTAAATCACACACCTGATGAGATAGTTGATGTAAACCTCAAGAAAGAGAACACCAAAATCCTTGAACGAACAACAACTTAAGAATAGAACTTAATTGGTCGAAGAGACCACGGTCTTGCAATCCTCCCCCAACCTCAAATATGTACTGAATTCAAATCAAAAGGGAAGGAATTACGAAAAAAAAAAAAAATTATAATCTTGGAAAAGAAAAAATTGAAAAGAAACAGAATTGCAAAGAGGAATTTTAGGAGATAGCCACAAAAAAGAAATGGCAGGAAAAAAAACAATAGGAAAGAAAGAAATAAAGTGGGAACATGGGAACAAGTTTTTGAGGAAATAAAATAATAAAATAAAATAAATTATTATATATATTTTTCACCTAAACATGGTTTACCTAGTTACCTAAACATTTATACTAAAATAACTATTCAAAATGCATTTAGATATCAAAACATGTATTTATCATCACACACCACAACCAACCAAAATACAAGTTAGAACTTACCTCAACATTCATATTGTAATAGGCCAATTTAGCTCGAATCTATACAAAAAAGTAATAAAATAAAACAAAGTTCAAGTCCAATCCAAAATTATAAATATATCATTTGGCTCGATCGGAATGGGCCATTACTTGAGAAGATTGAAGGTCCATCTACAAACTTGGCGCATATGGAAACATAATCTTCAAGGATATGCAATCTTAGATATGATATGTAATCTTAAAAGATATGATATGCAATCTTAGATATAATATGCAATCTTAGAAGATATGATATGCAATCTTAGAAGATATGATTTTGTAATCTTAGAGATTTAATTTGTAGATACCTTTTAATCTTAGCTATTGATGTAATTGATCTGTACCGTTGGATTTAGGGAGGCTCAACTATAAATAGAGGCCTCTCCCTTCATTGTAAATCACTTGAGTTTAGAAGCAATAAGAATTCTTAAGAGCATTCACTCAAATTTCTCTCTCTCTTGCGTTCTTATTTTCTGTGGCTTATTCTTATTTTATTCTTTGTTTATCTTCGTTTCTTTTTGAGTTGTTTTCGTTTGAGTTGGATTTTGGTGGAGGAATTTCATTGGATCCTCATATTATGAGAGTTAGGTTGACTTAAACTTTTTTTTTAATTTTTTTATTAATCCCTATTCTATTGTTTTTCTATTTTTTTAAATTTGTTAGTTATTTATTCATTTTGATATTTATATATGCATATTCTTTTCGAAAAATTACTTTATTCATTTTATTTTTTTATTCATTATTATTTACAATAAATTGTTTTATTATAGATCATCATATATTATCTCATTTATTATATATATTATTACTTTAAACCATTTTATATTTAATATCAGACTTTGCCATATTGCTCCTTTTTTTAAAATTGTTTTATTATTTTATTCAAAATTTTTCATATATTATTTATCTTGTATTTTTTATTTCATATTCGATCTTTTTAAATGCTCCTCTCTATTATGCCTTTTTATTTATTTGTTCATTGTTTTAAAATTTAGATTCCATTATTATTATGGTCATTCTTAATTTTTTTTAGCATTATCATTGTCATTATTAATGTTATTTGCTATTTTACTTTGATTCTTTCTTTTTAATTGTCTATATTAGAGTCAAATATTAATCTGTTATGTAATTTTAAAAAAAAAATGTTTATGTTTTTATTATGCATTAGCACGACAATTTCATTCAAACCATTGTTTTAAATAAAAATACATTTCATTTTCACACTCGCTATTATTCAAAAGCTTTCTAAAATAAGGCCATATTCGACATTTGGGAGCTTTGAGAAAATCGTGCCCTAACTTACTGGATTTTGATTTTTCCCATTGAGTCCAAATGCTTGAGTGCCCTTTTAAAAAATAAAACATATGAATTTCAAATAAAATCTTATTCTCGGGAATTTGAAATGTTGTGTCCTAACTCACTGGATGTGACATTTTGTTATCTCGAGGTAAGGATTTCTAAAAAATAAGGCAATATTTCGTGTTTAGAAATTCGAGAAATCGTGCCCTAACATGCTGGGTTTCGATTTTCCGTTTGACCAAATAACTAAATATCCTTTTAAATATTAATGCATGAACTTTGAAAATCAAAAGACGATCTTGGATTCGAGGGTTTAAAATATCGTATCCTAACGTGCTGGATGTGATATTTTATTACTTCGAGATAAGTGAATCTCAACATCCAATTTGAATTATACAAATATTTTTTTAAAAGGGATCGCATTTTAAAATCTTTTCAAATTTTCAACATTAGGATATTAATTAATCAGTTAGGTACCAATTTTTAGGCATTACGAGGGTGCTAATCCTTCCTTGTATGTAACCGACTCCCGAGCCTGTTTTCTTGAATTTCGTGAGCCAAAATCAATGTTTTAACAAAACAAAATGTCTTACAAGGTGACCCGATCACACCTAAACAAAAAGGATTGGTGGCGACTCTATTTCCATTTTTTAAAGTCAACCCCGTTTTCTCAAAATAAAAAAATGGTTTTGACAGCTTGGTGACTCCACTGGGGACATAAGAGAGTCGAGCCATAAATTGGTTAATTTTTGTCCTTTTGTCGAAAATTGAAAACTTCGATTTGAAATATTATGATCCTTTTTGTTGCATTTGTTTGTATGATTGTTGTAGTTCGAGTCTTTTGTAGAATATTCTTACATTGCATTGCATGACCGTTGTGGTTACACCTTTTAAGTGGGAGTGAAAAACTATACCTTCGTGAGATTTTCATCTCCGCATGGGTTAGTGGACTGCTTCCGGGATACATTCGTACCTATGTTTTCGTGAGATTTTTATCTCCGCATGGCCATAGGGAAATGTATCCCCCTGAACTGAACTCGGTCCATATGAACCTATAATGGGTGAGGATCGAGGAATCTACTAGTTCAGGTACCTTTACTTTAGAACCAAACCCCATGTAGAAAACCCTAAAAGCCCACCCTAGGTAGAGCCACGCCAAACCCTAGTGGTCACCCGGATAGGTACTTTATTTTATTTCTTTTGTGTTGACGTATTTGGTTATAAAAGTCTCTACGTTGTATTTCACCTATCTTTGTTATAATCTTCATCATGAAGTTTGCATTTATTATGTTGGTTTGAGTGTCGGTATCTTTCTTCACATTGCATTGCATTATTGGTCAATTTTACCCCTCTTAAGTAGGAGTGAGAAACTATGCCTTCGTGAGGTTTTCACCTCCGTATGGGCTAGTGGACTGCTTCCGGGATATATCTGTACCTATGTCTTCGTGAGATTTTCATCTCTACATGGCCATAGGGAAATGTATCACCCTGAACTGAACTTGGTCTATATGAGCCTATAATGGGTAAGGATCGAGGAATCTGCTGGTTCAGGTACCCTAGTCTCAGAACCGAACCACATATAGTGAGCCCTAAGAGCCTACCTTAGGTAGAATCGTACCAAACCCTAGTGGTCACCCCAATTAGATGCTCTATTATGTTGTTTATTTTTTTTGTGCTAACGTCTTTTGTTTTGTTTATGACTGCATTGCATTACATCATTATAAAGGGGAGGTGTTAATTCATATTCGATTGCTAAATAGAATAGTTTGTCATAAGGAAACAAATTTTTTGATAAAGTAGATTATAATACGATCGTCCAAAATGGTCCAAGTAAAGATGACGAGAGAGGGCTGGTAGTCCACGGAGGAATACATGACTTGGCTTTATTGCCAAAGATTCAAGCCAACGAAGATTGTCCAAGAGCCATCACGTCTTAATTTTCTTGAAGAAGCTAATGAGTGTCGTCGAGATGAGTGAGCAATGGGTCGTGGCTTAGATCAAGCAACAAGGAGCTAGCAAAGGCATCTTTTGGAAAATTTGTAAGATTTGACCATGACATTTGGATGTGAAGAAAAGATCAGTGTCTTCACTTGGACTATGAGGGCAAGGTCGCATATGTAATTCGTTTCATGTAAAGAAATTTTTTTCTAGAAAAGTTATTCTAATGGAATTGAATTCATAATCAACGCCTCTTTTTCTTTTTTGCATTCATTACATTTGCATCGTATTGCATCACTTGCATTAGACTTTTACAAAAGGACCCTAATTAGGTAAAATTATTTCAGAGTTAACTTGGAAAACATGGAACAAAAGTTGGAGAGATTAGAGTAAAGGAAAATACAGATGCAAGAATAATTGACCAAAATTCAACAAGATATGCAGGATCAAATGTTAGAGTTTCAAAGAAATGTGATTGGCCAGCTAAGTCAGTTACTAGTCGAAGGGCTTGAAAAGAGGAAAAGCCCAGTGGTTAACAGTGGTGATGATAATGAAGACCTCGTCTATCCTCCAGGTTTTACCCCAATAAGCGTCTAGACCCAACCAGACGTGTATCCGCAAGGGCTACCCGTAACAATCAGACCCCAACAGCATCAGGCCGGTATGTCAGCACCAATAAACTACTCGATAGGCTCAGGTCCTAATCCAAGGGCAATCCAACCAATCCCATTGTCATTGATCTGGCTAGTATAGAAGAAACAAAGAAGGCTAGTGTGGAGATCCCGAAACAATATAAAGACCGTTACAAAAGGAAAAAGAGAGAGTGGAGTTCCTAAGTTAATACTTTAAGGGCTCTGAAGAAAAAAGAAAATGAGGCGAATAACACGAGTATGCATAGCAAGGGTTATTCAATATCGATTACCATGGGCCAGCCAATAACGGCAACTACTAGCCATCAGGTTCCCTAAAGGCAAGAACCCAATTCAAGACCGAACTAAAAAAAATCCCAATTCGTGCCCATCCCAATCACGTATAGGGAGCTATATCAAATTTTGTTTGATGCACACGTGGTATCCCCTTTTTACCTAAAACCTATACAACCCCCATAACCTAAATGGTACGACACAAACTCCCAATACGAATACCATATGGGAATCACAGGACACTCAATCGAGAACTGTACCAATTTCAAAAAGATGATTAAAAGACTTGCCAAAATGGGTATTGTCAAATTCGATGATCCCTCTAGGGCAGAAAATCTAGATAAATGGGTAAATATTATGAGTTCCATGAGATCCAAGAATGCATCGAGTTTAGGGTTTTAGTACAAGACCTGATATTGAGGGATCTGAATGACGTATTCGAAGAGGGAACCGATGAATACAATTTTTTAAGCATCTTACAGACTTGAGGGAGTTTTGAACAATGGGACGGTGGAAGAGATCTTTGTATTTTTAGAGCTAATTTAGATTAATATTCAAAACACACTTATTACCTTAAGCCTACAGGCAATAAGAATCCTTTTGTGAAATAGGCTCGTGTCCAAAATCTTTATTTCAATAAAATACATCTTTTTAAGCAAATATTCTTTTATTCTTTCCATGTATAGATTCTTTTATTTTTGGACTTTCTTTCAAATATTCTTTTATTCTTCATTCATGATCATACCATACAAATAATCATCCTTAAAATCATTTATTCTTTAGAATTTCCCTTCGTACCTATAACAGGTCCCCGGATATCAATGACATGAGCGACGTTGCTATTGACTCAGAATCTCCTTTTTGAGTGAGATATGTGTCTAGGGGGATCTCAGGATTTTGAAGATGTCACAGATTGTAACCTTTTTTCTTGACTTGTTAAGAATGGTAGAACAAGATGATAAATGGATCCTACTTTACAAAGGACCAATGAACATTGTGAACCTAGGAGGAGAAAGAGAGGAAAAGATCGGAGCCAGCAAAAACAAAGCGAGACATCATTGACTTATTCTAAGAATTCAAAGATATTTTTGCACGATTGTATCCAGATATGCTTGGGCTACTAAGATCTGTGAATGCTTTTAAGGCTAAAAGAGGTCCATAAGAATGTTAGAAAGACGCATGCAGGTGGTTTTACAATGGCCAGGCTAAACATGAGGTTCAGGCACTGTTGGTCTACCATGGAAGGAGATTGCATCAGTTATACCATAAATACCAAATTGAAGAAGACAAGATTTATGTGCCTCCTCTATTTCTTCACAGACTTTTCTATATGTGGGGCATGGATGATGGGGGCCGATCTCGTCAAAAGCTTCTAGCTGATATCGAATCATCTTTGTGGTCGTCGATTGCTTCACTAAGAGGGTGAATGTTGCTTCATATGCCAATATTGCAAAGTCGATAGTCATCAAATTTCCAAAAAAAAAAGGATCAGGTGCCGACAAAGAATGCCAGAAGGGGTCATGTTTAATAATGCACAACTGTATAATGTCAAAAGTTTACAGTCTGTTCAAAGATCAGGTGCCATATCACAGTGCAGTAAAGGCTGCCAAAAGAAAAAGTACAAAAAGAAAGGAAAAAAAACAAAAAACAACAAAAATTATGAAAGATGACCGAGACTTGTAAAGATTGGCATAAGACGGTACCGCTTACTCTCTATGCTTAGTCGACCAATACTTTCACTAGGGCAACACCTTTCCTATTGGTTTATGGAATAGAGGTGGTTCTGCCCATGAAAATCGAGATTCCTTTTCTCTAAGCTTTGATTGAGTCAAGAATTTGATGAAGTATAACGTCTCCAGTGAACTTAGCTGAAGAAAAGGGTTTGAAAGTATTCATCATAGTCAAATGTGCCAAAAATGGATGATGCTTATTTATGAAGAAAAAGGTTCACCCAAGGGAATTTCATGATACAAAAGGATTTCAAAGGGAAATAAATGCCAAACGGGGAAGGACCTTATGTGGTAAAAAAGGCTTTCCCCAGAGGAGCACTAATTTTGACTGAGATAAACTTATCAAATCCTGTAAATTCAGATTCAGTCCAGAGATACCTAAAAGAGGAGCCAAGGTGAAAACCCACAAAGGGCGCTTTGAGACCAAAGGGGTTTTGAGTTGAAACCTGAAAAGGGCGGCTCAAATTTTGATAAAAATGGGGCATACAGTAGTTTTACTATGCTTGAATTGACAATGAAGAAGTATGCTACATCTTGGGGCATCGACAAAGTACTCCGAATCCCCTAAACACATATTGAGCTCAAAATGGTCTTAAGGAAGTTTGTACAGAGAAGCTCAGGCTGCGATATTTGGGGTACCTAGTTTCCATTTTACCCATTTTGAATTTGTTATCTTTGATTACCTTATTCTTTTCAAAATACGCTTCTAATAAACTTTCTTCTCAATTACATTTATTTAACTTGTTTGTTTCAAGTTATGCTCCTAATCAGTTTCCTTCTTGTCCATTGGTATATTTTTTTCAAGCATTTCGCATTGAAATAACGATTAATTGACTAATCATACTTTCATAAAAGGAGTTTTGCATATTACTCTAGAAGCTTCTAAATAGAAGAACCTGAAACAGGACTATTGTTTAGAACTCACCAAGCTTAAGGGTTCGAAATATTTGAGCCCAAAATGAGTTTATCTCTTTGGATTTTCTGTCAAGGACATTGGTTGATCAAAAGATTAGATATTGCGTCGGTGATACCATTTCGACAGAAAACAAGTAATGATAACCCAAGCGTAGAAAGAATCATTCTTGAAAAGAAAAAATAATATTCTACATCCATGCGAGTATCATGCATACACATCTGGTCGGGTCACCTGAAGAGTGATCAATGGATGGAACAAGTTATAGATCCTATACCCCAAAGTTGCAGGGGGATAGATTGAAAAAGATACAAGTCCTATACGAATTAAAAAAGTTTCATCCTATAATCCTGAACTGCAGTGGGATGGTTTGAAAATGATACAAGCCTTATGTCCCTGAGGTACAGTGGAAAGGACCCTGAAGTTAGTAGGGCAAATCAGTTGAGCAAAAAATATTTTCAGGTTTTCTGTCAAATGCCAGCCTTGTAGAAAGACAGCGTATTACATTAATGATAGAGCTTTGATGAGCAACAAGTGATGACATCTTAATTATTAACAAGGATCGTCCTCATGACATTTTGCATTCGTATATATATCATCCAGTTAGGAGCATTTGATTCATTTAGATCATAGCATCCTAACTATTTTGCATAAGCATAAACACATAAAACCGATTCTACAGGATAGGTCCCCTAGAGGACGGTGTAGCATCGGTGAATTCACAGATCTTATCTTCCTGAGTTTGTAGCAAAGCAGATAAAAAATATCAGCCTGTCATTTCTGAGTTTGCAGTGGAGCAGACTGAAGATAGCAGATCTTGTCTTCCTGAGATTGCAGTGAAACAGATAGAAGATACTAGTCTGGCATCCCTGAGTTTGTAGCGAACCAGACTGAAGATAGCAGTTCTTGTCTTCCTAGTTTGCAGCGAAGCGGATCGAAGATACCTGTTTGGCATCCCTGATTTTACAGCGGAGTAGACTGAAGATAGCAAATCTTGTCTTCCTGAGATTGCTGCGAAGCGGATCAAAGATATCAGTCTGGTATCCTGAGTTTATAGCAGAACATATTGAAGATAGCAGATCTTGTCTTCCTGAGATTGCAGCTAAGCAGATCGAAGATACCAGTCTGGCATCCCTGAGTTTGCAGTGGAGTAGACTGAAGATAGCAGATCTTGTCTTCCTGAGTTTGCAGCGAAGCGGATCGAAGATACCAGTCTGGCATCCCTGAGTTTGCAGCGGAGTAGACTGAAGATAGCAGATCTTGTCTTCTTGAGATTGCAGCGAAGTAGATCGAAGATACTAGTCTAGCATCCCTGAGTTTGCAGTGGAGCAGATTGAAGATAGTAGATCTTGTCTTCCTAGGTTTGCAGCGAAGCGGATCGAAGATACCTGTCTTGCCTCCCTGAGTTTGCAGTGGAACAGACTGAAGATAGTAGATCTTGTCTTCCTGAGATTGTAGTGAAGTGGATCGAAGATATTAGTCTGGCATCTTTGAGTTCGCAGCAAAGTAGACTGAAGATAGCAGATCTTATCTTCTTGAGATTGCAGCGAAGCGAATCGAAGATATCAGCCTGGCATCCTTGAGTTTACAGCGGAGCAGACTGAAGATAGCAAATTTTATCTTCCTGATATTACAACGAAGCGGATCAAAGATATCAGCCTGGCATCCCTGAGTTTGTAGCGGAGTAGACTGAAGATAGCAGATCTTGTCTTCCTGAGATTGCAGCGAAGCGGATCGAAGATACCAGTCTGGCATCCCTGAGTTTGCAGTGGAGCAGACTGAAGATAGCAGATCTTGTTTTCTTGAGATTGCAGCGAAGAGGATCGAAGATACCAGTCTAGCATTCCTAAGATTACACTAGAGCAGACTGAAGATAACAGATCTTGTCTTCCTGAGTTTGCAATGAAGTGGATCAAAAATAGCAGTCTGGCATCCCTGAGTTTATAGCGGAGCAGACTGAAGATAGTATATTTTGTCTCCCTTAGTTTGCAGTAGAGCAGAATAAGAATAGTAGATCTTGTCTTCCTAAAGTTACAGTGAAGTAGATCAAATATACGAGCCTCGCCTCCCTGAGTTTGCAGCGGAGCAGACCAAAGATAGCAGATCTTATCTTCCTGAAGTTGCAGTGAAGCAGATCAAAGACACCAGCCTTGCCTCCCTGAGTTTACAACGGAGTAGCTGAAGATAGCAGATTTTGTCTTCCTAAATTTGCAGCAAAGTAGATCGAAGATACCTATCTTGCCTCCCTGAGTTTGCAGTGGAACAGACTAAAGATAGTAGATCTTGTCTTCCTGAAGTTACAGTGAAGCAGATCGAAGACAACAGCCTTGCCTTCCTGAGTTTGCAGCGAAGCAGCTGAAGATAACAGATCTTGTCTTCCTGAGTTTGCAGCGAAGTAGATCAAAGATACCAGTCTTGCCTCCCTGAGTTTGTAGTGGAGGAGACTAAAAATAGTAGATCTTGTCTTCCTGAAGTTGCAGTGAAGCAGATTGAAGTCACTAGCCTTGCCTCCCTGAGTTTGCAGCGGAGTAGGCTGAAGATAGCAGATATTGTCTTCTTGCAGTTGCAGTGAAGCAGATCGAAGACACCATCCTTATCTCCCTGAAGTTGCAGTGGAGTAGGATAAAAATACGAAAACCTTATCTCCTTGAAGTTGTAGTGGAGTAGGTTGAAATTACCAGTTTTTATCTCCTTGAAGTTACAGCGGAGTAGATCGAAACTACAAGTCTCTTCTCTCTGAAACAACATTGGAGTGATTCAAAGCCACCATCCTTATCTCCCTGAAGTTGCAGTGGAGCAGGATAAAAATACACAAACCTTATCTCCCTGAAGTTGCAGTGGAGCAGGTTGAAGTTACCAATTCTTATCTTCTTAAAGTTCCAGTAAAGTAGATCGAAGCTACGAATCTCTTCTCCCTGAAATTACATTAGAGTGGCTATGCCCCTGAAGATGCAGTGGGATGGAATGAAGCTACTTGAAGTGAAGTGCCAAGAAGTCAAGATTCGGTAAGACCGGGCAAAATTGGCCTGTTTAAAGTCTTTACTCTATTCTTGTTACACGACAATGAGCAAAGAGGGACAGCTGTAATAACCCAATTTAGCCCGGGTCCATACAAAAAAGTAATAAAATAAAACAAAGTCCAAGTCCAATCTAAAATTACAAATATATCATTTGGCTCGATCGGAATGGCCTATTACTTGAGAAGATTGAAGGTCCATCTACAAGCTTGACGCATATGGAAACATAATCTTCAAGGATATGCAATCTTAGATATGATATGCAATCTTAGAAGATATGATTTTATAATCTTAGAGATTTAATTTGTAGATACCCTTTAATCTTAGCCGTTGATGTAATTGATCTGAACCGTTGGATTTGGGAGGCTCAACTATAATTAGAGGCCTCTTCCTTCATTGTGAATCACTTGAGTTTAGAAGCAATAAGAATTCTTAAGAATATTTACTCAAATTTCTCTCTCTCTTGCGTTCTTATTTTCTGTGGCTTGTTCTTATTTTGTTCTTTGATCATCTTCGTTTCTTTTTGAGTTGTTTTTGTTTGAGTTGGATTTTGGTGGAGGAATTTCATTGAATCCTCATATTATGAGAGTTAGGTTGACTGAAACTTTTTTTAATTTTTTTATTAATCCCTATTCTATTGTTTTTCTATTTTTTTAAATTTGTTAGTTATTTATTCATTTTGATATTTATATATGCATATTCTTTTCGAAGAATTACTTTATTCATTTTATTTTTTTATTCATTATTATTTACAATAAATTATTTTATTATAGATCATCATATATTATCTCATTTATTATATATATTATTACTTTAAACCATTTTATATTTAATATCAAACTTTGCTATACTGCTCTTTTTTTTAAAATTGTTTTATTATTTTATTCAAAATTTTTCATATATTAGTTATCTTTTATTTTTTATTTCATATTCGATCTTTTTAAATGCTCCTCTCTATTATGCCTTTTCATTTATTTTTATTCATTGTTTTAAAATTTAGATTCCATTATTATTATGGTCATTCTTAATATATTTTTAGCATTATCATTTTCATTATTAATGTTATTTATTATTTTACTTTGATTCTTTCTTTTTAATTGTCTATATTAGTGTCAAATATTAATCCGTTATGTAATTTTTAAAAAAAAAAATGTTTATGTTTTTATTATGTATTAGCGCGACAATTTCATTCAAACCATTGTTTTAAATAAAAATACATTTCATTTCCACACTCACTATTATTCAAAAGCTTTCTAAAATAAGGCCATATTCGACATTTGGGAGCTTTGAGAAAATCGTGCCCTAACTTACTGGATTTTGATTTTTCCCATTGAGTCCAAATGCTTGAGTACCCTTTTAAAAAATAAACATATGAATTTAAAATAAAATTTTATTCTCGGGAATTCGAAATGTTGTGTCCTAACTCATTGGATATGACATTTTGTTATCTCGAGGTAAGGATTTCTAAAAAACAAGGCAATATTTCGTGTTTAGAAATTCGAGAAATCGTGCCCTAACGTGCTGGGTTTCGATTTTTCGTTTGACGAAATAACTAAATATCCTTTTAAATATCAATGCATGAGCTTTGAAAATCAAAAGACGATCTTAGATTCGAGGGTTTAAAATATCGTATCCTAACGTGCTGGATGTGATATTTTAGTACTTCAAGATAAGTGAATCTCAACATCCAATTTGAATTATACAAATATTTTTTTAAAAGGGATCGCATTTTAAAATCTTTTTAAATTTTCGACATTAGGATATTAATTAATCAATTAGGTACCAATTTTTAGGCATTACGAGGGTGCTAATCCTTCCTTGTATGTAACCGACTCCCGAGCCTGTTTTCTTGAATTTCGTGAGCCAAAATTGATGTTTTAACAAAACAAAATGTCTTACAAGGTGACCCAATCACACCTAAACAAAAAGGATTGGTGGCGACTCCATTTTCATTTTTTAAAGTCGACCCCATTTTTTCAAAATAAAAAAATGGTTTCGACACATATTATAAACTTCAAATGACACAAAATACAACCATGGTACTTAAATTTTACATAGCCAAAACCCTATTTACATGCCACCTATAATCGGGCCAAAATAAACAAATAATTACTGAAAGAGTTGCTGGATAGTGTGATCTCCAACGATGTTCCAATCAACAACAGGAGTTTGACAATCTACAAAGAAGAAAACCAACTAAAGTATGCTTATGTAAAGTGTAACACCCCAAACCCAGCCCAGACGTTACGGCCAAGTCTGGTGTGTCACATTAAGGTGTTTTTCAAAAACCATGTTTTCATTGAAAACCCTTCTTAATGTTTAGAAACTTTTACCGTCAAACTTGTATAAAACCTTAGCTTGTGTTTATTTTTCCAAAACTGTGATTTATTGTAATAATCAAAACATTGTTAACAACTTTGTAAAATCATAGGAAAAATTGTGAAAACTTGTAGTTGGCGGAAACATGTTATTCTAAAAACAGTAAGTATCGAAAAATCAGACCTTCTTTGTTATGGCTTAAAGTGAATGGATACTACGCACCAGGTAGGATTCAAGAGAAGAGGAGGTGAATCATTTAGACTGCTTAAGTACCAAGCTCTTCCTAGATCCAATCCTAGACATGCACACATCCATTGCCACACATTAAGCTAATGACTTGTCCATGATCAACAAATTAAGTCTAAGTCTATTTAAGATATTCATTTATGAAAATGTTTACGTTGCGGAAGCTTTGCTCGGTTATCGTGATATTTTGAAAACAAGTAACTTTTATAAAAACGTGCCTTAGAGCTAACTGATTTCAAAACGATTTAAACAATACCATACTTAAGCTAAAAACAAATTAAAAATAATTAAAAAGGCCTTATTACAAACCCAAAATTAGAATAAAAATAATTATGACTAAATCAAAATAAATAACTTAATCAAAACCAACAGTTCAGTCTATGTGGCCACTTTGAATCCCTCCTAGCTCCAAGTCCACCAATCTAAGGCTCACCTGCAAGGATGGAAGGAAAATGGGTGAGTTTGGGAAACTCAGTGTGCATAGAAGCCTATCTAGAGCCCAAATCAGCTCAAGCCCACTGGGCCTAAACCCTATCCAGTCACAGCAATAACTGGGCTGAAGCCCTATTCAGATACAGTAAACTGAGCCTTAGCCCTTTTCAGATAGTAATACGGCCCATAGGCCCATAACAGTAATAGTACAGATAACATGCATGAATGCAAAGCCCATCACATGTAGGGAGACTACTCGACCCACCTAACCGCTACACACCACCCGTACCAACCCAACACACCATGTGGGGAAGCTACTCGACCCACCTAGCCGCTACACACCACAGTCACAGCATTGCTGCTCAGATATCATGGCCACTAACAGTAATACGAAGCAAGGCCTCTTTCAGTAAACAGTACGAGGGAAAGCCTCTTTCATTAATCGTGGCAATGCCACTTGCACTTCCTCCATCAATAATCCCAAAACCCATGCAATAGATAATTATGACATGGCATACAGTAAATAGAAACAGTAAATTAAGCATTTCAGTCAAATTTAGCCCTAGGGGTATAACGGTTATTTTGTACCTAGGGGTAAAACGGTAATTTTCCACCTAAAGGGTATTTTAGTAATTTTTTCAATTTTTAGGGTTTTCATGCATAATACAGTCACTACTAATCCATTTGTCGTCACGGTAGTCTTTTTAGCTTAGTTTAACAGTTTTAGCTATCGGGCCCTAAAACCCCTAATAGGCCCTACGGTGTCTATTAGCAAATTAAGCCCATTTAGTCCAAGTTTCATAACCAATTTTCCAGTTTTCGCAGTTTCGATCCTACAGTCTAACAGAACATACTTGTTGCCTATTTTTACCCATATGGGCTCGAAAGCCCATTGGGCCTACATTCGGCCCATCGAGGCCCAACTTACCAAAATGCACGAAATTGCACACTCATTCGTCTCGTCAATTCCTATTACAGAACCTTAACGTTTAATAACCAACTTGTGAGCATTCGCACACTCACAAGCCCCCGAAATAACAAGCTTTCGGTCAACTTCCGGTCACTTTCGGTCACTTTTCGGTTACCATGGCCTTTGCCGAATTGAACTAAAGAAGGGTTTGATACACACCTGATTTGTGATATTCTTTGATGGGATCTCCTACGCGATTTTCCTACAGTCGATTATTAAAACATTAAACTAAGAATCGATGATAACAAATGAACACACTCTTACCATATTCGGCCAACCATGAACAAGGCCCTAAAGTCCTTACCTTTGCCGAAATTGATGACTAGATCTAGATCTAGTCACTCCGATGATCCAAGCTTTTCACAGACTCCTCGATCAGCAGCCTTTAATCCTCACTAGTATCAACAAACCGAATAATAACAACACCAAAAATCCTTTTAGCCTTAGTCGAAGCCACCCTATGTATATAGGAGTTTTCGGCTTTTCTTAACCTACAAGATACGAATGGAAAGAAGGTTCGAATACTTACCAAGAGATCTACTTGCCAAAAACATTCCCAAGTACCTCTCTTTTCCAGATCTGTTGTAGATCAAATCCTTGAAACACAAGTAGAGAACATATTTAATGATTCGGCTTTTGCAAAATTAATAATGGAAAGAAGAAGTTTGAACCAAGAGAAAATCAACCACAAATGATTTGGTTTCGGCTTCTAGAACTTATTCTGAGATATGCTTATTTTGATTTTAAAAAGAAAATAGAAGAAGAAAAGGTTACAAAAAAAAAATAGAAGAGGTTATCAAAAGAAGAGAGGTTAAGGTTCGGCTAATTTGGAAAGAAAATCAAAGGAAAAGATTTAAGAATAAAGGTAAAAGATTTTGTGAAGAGAAAAAAGAAGAAGTAACAAACAAAACAAAAAATAAAATAAGATAAAATACCGTTTGGAAGGAAGAAACAAATTCGGCTAATGCTAAAAAGAAATACTCCAAATCAATAAGGAGGAAACAACCCAAATGGCTAAAATTCCAAAAGCAATTTCAGCATTTAATTGCCTACTGCCGAATGAATCAAAAATTTTCTTCCAATTTAAATTCCTTGTTTTGCTCCCTTGGATTAAGCATTTTAATTCCATCCAACCACCTAGCAGCCTTATCCACCACTTGCACCGCAAGACTCCCGCACAGCATGTTGTTACGAGGCGCTCCAATCCCGCACGGCTCTTCCCGCGCGCGTCTAGCGAAAACAACATCCTCCTGCATGCGCCCCAGCTCGAACATGAGATCTCCAGATAGCCTAGCCCGCTGCTGGCCACTGCGCCGCAGCTTTGTTTTCAATATGATACGGTCCCATTTATTCTTAACCTATACCTGCTGAAGTCCCCGCTATTTTAAAAATAAAATAAAACATACCAACGCCTGGACTCGAACCCGTGCCCCTTTAGAGTGCCTAACGCACTACTGCCGCTGCGCCACAAGCCTTTTTGTGGCATATTCCACGAGCAACTTCTTTTAAGGCATTCTAACGTAACCCCCTTCACTTAAAAAAAACATACCTTTTGTGCACGCTGTGAGTCGAACTCCAACCCTCCAACCTACTGCCTAACGCCCTAACCACTAGGCCAGGCGTTCCCTTATGCTCAAGCTTTGCCCAACTATTTTATAAGCTTTATGCCCAGATTCCCTCTATGAGGCAAAAATTACTAATTTTCGCTAGAGTCTTGGATAGAACCCAAGACTTTTCCCTCACTATAAATACTTCTAAATTTATTTAAAAACTAAATTTAAACACCAAATTAATAATAATAATAATTTTATCTCGTAATAATATTTATAATTTTCATAAAAATTTAAAACATAATAAATACAGTAAAAATTTTCTAATAATAATTTAATTCAAAATTTTTTTTAAACAATAATATTTAAAACTTCTCAATTATTCAGGTTTTCTTTTATTCGAACCCTGACTTAAAGCCCAATTCTTCTAGGCCCAAATTCAGGGTGTTACATAAAGCTTAGTGAGTTCGTAAAACAAAACATTACATACCTGTCAATTTAAGCCTAGATAAATCAAATCATCAAAATATAACATGCCAAGATTCATATATCAAGCTATACTCAACAAAACATAATTCATCATATCATCTCATTTCATTTCCATTTCAATAATTAATTGTTTTTCTCAGAGAACAATAGTAAATTGACTTTGGATGCACAGAAGGGTAATGCTCACACAAGCTTCAGAGAATCTGCAACACAAGCGAGATTTCAAGCCATCGGTATGGTATCTATCACCGGTACATAGTACCTGCTAAATATAACACCTGCATAAAGTGTCTTCTATTGCAATACCGGTACATAGTGCTTGATAAATATAAATGGCACATAGCCAACATCGGTACATAGTGCCTACTTAATATAAATCCTAATAACATGTCATTTGTATCCTAACTATTCACTAAGTTCACATTAGCTTTAACTTGTATTCTATAACCTTTTTATCTTTATGCTATTACATTATGATCAACGTGCTCATATACATTTCATATGATATACCATTCAATTCACACATACTTATTTACCATGCTTTACAAATCAATCCTTCATTTTGAATCTCATGTCTTACCTCAATTAACCTTGTTAACTATAATGTATATGTACATAAACACATATATAATTAAATTCAAATCATTATAAACATGATAAACCTAATACAAACTTACCAAAATGTAATAGCAATTGACACCTTGACGATGACTACTCGACAACTTTTCCTTTCCCACGATTATCAACCTATTGATTTGTTTCTTGATATCTATAATAATTTAGCTCAATTAACCAATTCAAACATCTTAAACTATTAAAATTCATGTAACTGACCGTTTATCAATATTTTACGCTTTTACTTTGATCTTTTACCTTTTATTTAATTTAGTCCCTAATCCTGGAACTTATACAATTATCACAATTAAATCCGAAACCAAGCTAGCCAAATTTTTCTTATACTTATACAACCCATAATTATTGAAATTTCACAATAATTTCATGCTAAATTTATTATTTTATCAATTTAGACCTTAAACTTAAAATTAACCAAAATCACTTTATAAAATAGTCATATTTAAGTATCAAGCTTATAATCTATCATCAAACTTAAAAAACATCATAATTTCATCAATGGCATAAATAAAAAAGTTTAATAGTTTTACGAATTAGTCCATAGGTTAACTAGATTAAACTATAACGATCTCAAAAACATAAAAATCACTAAAAACAAAATAAAAATTGACTTGCATGCAAAGCAATAGCTTGATCGAACCTCTTAAAGGTTTCTAATGGTGGTTTTGAGTGGAAATTTGAAGAATGAAGAAGATGACTTACAAAATGTCATGTTTTTCTTTTATTTAACTTATTATTTTAACATTTTACTATAAAATTAACATATAATTAATTTATTTCTGCACCAAAATCATCCATTATGATATAATCACAGTGAAATTACCATACAAAGCCCTTTTAAATATGTTTCTATGCTTATGTAATCATTTTAAATCAATAGTGATTAAGTTTTTTGACTTTTATGATTTAGTCCTTTTTCTTTAATTAACAATCAAATCACTAAAATTTCTGAATCAAACTTCAATACAGCTATATAGTCACTCCATAAATATTTAATACCCATACTTCGAGTTGTTTCATGCTATAAATAAACTTGAAAACTTAAGAAATCCATTGGACAAGCAGATTCACATCTCTTACAACCAACACAATCTTCTATTTTTGGAGCAAAAGCAATTTGCTTAACTTTACATCCATTCCAAGGTATCATTTCTAGCACATCGGTGGGGCAGGCTCGGACACATTGAGGACACCCGATACATGTATTATAAATTTTTACTGAATGTGACATGGGATCTATAAATTTTTGAACATCATAAAATTTTAATATAGTAAACTTGTAAATAAATATAGTTAAACATTAGATGATCAACGATTTACCAGAAATTTTCTAATCAATTTTCTTTGGGATCAACTCATAAGAAATGACCAATATACTTTGATTTCTTACGTTTTCGAAAACATGATGTAGATTCCAACATATTGTACATGCTAATTTAAAATGGTGAATCTTATAATTAATATTATTAATTACTTATTTAGAAAAGTTGATTGATTAATTGATACGTGTTGACTTTTTGTTATGATAAATCGAGGACACAATAGCTGATCCAATAGCTGCTTCAGCAGCTGCAATAACTATAACAAAAATTGAGAAAATATTTCCTTTTAATTGCTGACTATCAAAAAAATCAGAAAATGTTACAAAATTTATATTAACCGCATTCAGTATAAGTTCAAGACACATAAGGTCCCTAACCATATTTCGACTCGTGATCAATCCATAAATATCGGTAGAAAATAAATAGGCACTCAAAACAAGTATATGTTCGAGCATCATTGACCAACTTCTTATCAATTTCGATTCATTATAATATGAACAATAAATTCAACAGATATGATTGACTAGAGTATAACAAAAAAAAGAATCTATTGGAAATATATCAAATAAACGAATTTCTATTTTATACACGAGTAATATTCAAATAGAGTTCAAAGAAAATGGATGCAATAAGACAGAAAAACCAGAAAAAGGTTTAATTTTGATTGCTTGCTATTCCTAGTTAGAAAGATTTATTATTGAAATGAATTCAAATGGAAGAAAAAAATCAGTTGCCAAATGAATTTCAATTTGTTGACTATTACTTATAAAATCTTGTTCTACAATTTGATTTGATCTTGTAGTCCAAATAATCCTGTACCATGATGTATCTAATATAGTAGTAACTAGCGAAAAAAGAATAGCTGTACAAACCAACGAAGCAAGGCCATTCCCAATGGTCCACGGATTAAAATCTTTATAATATTCTGAACATTCATGAACATCACAACAAATATGATTAAAACATTTATGGCTCCCGCATAAATAAGGAGCTTGGCAGCAGCTACAAAATGAGAATTTGAGAGAATATAAAATAAAGATATACAAACAAGAACCAATCCCAATGAAAAGGCAGAATAAATTGGATTGGTACGTAATACCAATCCTAAGCCCAATCCCAGAAAAACTAAAAGGAAATTGGGTATTGGTCAAGGCAAATCCATTTTATGTAAAATAATGTATAAATAAATCTAATGCTTTTTATGATTTTATTGACCCAACTAGGAATTTTTTTAATGATACATTCCTAATTGAATAAAATCCTAATCTATTAGGCGTGAATTGCTCTAAGCACAATTATTGGACAGTTTCATTTTTTATTCTTTTTTGTTTGTTCAAAAGAAAATGGTATTTTGTTTTTTGAAACTATATATTTTGAAATAATTACAAATATATTAATTTATTTTAATTTTCAATAAAAAGGAATCTGAAATTCTTATCAACCAGTTAATCTGTAATTGAATTTTTATTTATTAACCAAAGGCCTCATTGTTTTTTTAATTCAAACCAAATAGTCTTTTAACTTAAACCAAAATGGAACCTTAAGAGAAGGAATGAGAAATTTCTCTTTACTTTAATAGAACAGGAGGTTTACTTACTGAGTTTTTCTTTGAATTAAATTCAAAATTGTTCAAATTGTATAGTCATCAATTACTGACATTGGTAAACGGCCCAAAGCAATTTGATTATAATTCAATTCATGATGGTCATAAGTAGAAAGTTCATATTTTCAGTCATTGATAAAAAAATTGTTGGACAATACTCAATGCAATTACCATAAAATATACAAATTCTAAAATTAATACTGTAATTAAGCAATCGTTTTTTTTGAATATCCATTTCAAATTTCCAATCAACAACAGGTAGATCTATAGGGCATACACAAACACATACTTCACAAGCAATGCATGTAACACCCTTCACCCGTAATCAACGCCGGAATAAGGTATGAGGCATTACCAGACTTAAATACAGGAGAACATACAAAATCGAGTAATAAATTTTCATCCAAATTAAAACCATTCGCATTCAATCATAAAGTCTCTAAAATGAGCCTACGAGGATCAAAACATACATTGGAAGCGGTTCAGGACTAAATTGAGAACTTTAGAAAATTTTTATGAAACTTAGAAAAATTTCCACTAGACAAGGGTCACACGCCCGTGTGGGTAGGCTGTGTGGTCACACACGCTCGTGTCTCTAACCCATGTAACTCTCTGTTTATGACGTCATCAACATTTGAAGGTCACACAGCTAAGTCACACGCCCGTGTGCTTAGGCTGTGTGGTCAATTTAATTTTCATAATTTTTCATAAAATAGGTGCAAACTTCACACGCCCTGGGCACATGCCCATGTTCAAGGCCGTGCCATCCACACAACTGGTACAAAAGTTCGTATCTCTGCCCGTGTGCTCAATTATGAGCATTCTGTTTCTCCAAATTAAGATGTACGGGACACACGGCCTATCCACACACCCATGGGGCAGACCGTGTGTCACACACAGTCTAAATATACACTCGTGTATGTACCCGTGTGGACAAAAACAAGGCTATTTACCAAGCCGTTTGCCACCCTGTTACACATATACACAAACACCAATTCATAGGTACAAAACATGGCATACATAAGTAACCAAATATCTACAATCAAGACATTAACACATCATTCTCATGCTAAATCTATCATACTTAAACATCACATACTCATCAACCCAAGTCATGCAAATTTCCACATCTATGAGATGTATCATCATATAGTTATATATACATACATATATATATATATATATATATATATAGCTAACATTAGCCAATTTCCAATGGCCTTATACAAAATAAACTTTCAACCAATAAGCCAACATTTTTGGCTAAATCAATTATGACACATAACAAAATGACCAAGTACCCTATACATGCCATACTCTTAAAATAATTTTTTTTCAATACCCAAAATAATGTTTCTGATAGTGTGAGGCAAGCCTCCTACAATCTCCGATCCCGAGCTAACTTCGTGACACTATAAGACAAGGGAAAGAAAAGGGAGTAAGCTAAATAGCTTAGTAAGTTCGCATGCAAATAATAAACATCTTAACCACATAATCACCATGCAAATTCATATAATAAAAGATAATACATTTATCATTGAAATCACATAAGCTTAACTTACTCAATGATAATCTTATTGGAAGTTTATCACATATAGCATTCATACTTATGAATTTCACGTACAAACCTATACCAAATCATAACACAACCACATACTTTTACATGTTTAACAATTCCTATTAAACATTTGGAATATTAACGGATACTTGGAAAGCTTGCACATAAGTGTCACATACGTAGCCAAGCTACCTCGGATCTCATTTTACATATATGCTCGTTTTCGAGCTAGTCACGAGTCTGCTCATACAAGTTGACGGTCGGGACGTAGCTACCCAATGCTGCTCACACAATCTGACAGGTATCCGTAACACATACCGGAGTACCCAGCCACTGGTAGGACGTATAAGACTAGCACCTGGAATCACACAATCACATATTTACACATAGGTCCCTAGTGACATGTCACTCGTATCCTATTCTATTTCTAAGGTTCAACTGAGATTTCTCAATTGTCAAAACTTTAACAATTATATTGAAAGGGTCAATCATACAATTCATACAATATTAAAGCATTAAAACATAAATTGATGATGCATTATTTACATACAAACTTACCTCGGTACAAAATAGTAGAATAAGGACCTAATCGTCTAACATCTTATTTTTCCCCCGATCTAGGTCCGAACCTCGTTTCTCTTGATTTATAATAACAAATTTAGCTCACTTAATTATCACATTATTCAATTCAGTCCAAAAATCATATTATGGTAAAATTACATTTTTGCCCCTAACTTTTAACTTATTTACACATTAGTCCCTAGGCTCGTAAAATGAAATGTGTTTATTTTTCTCAAAACCCAAGCCTAGCCGAACCTTATACATACTTAAATAGTCCACATTTTTCATTTATTCACATATTTCTACACACATTTTACAACTTTTGCAAATAGGTTCTTTTTGACATTTTTACTGAAAATCACCTAGCAAATGTCATTTATCACACAACTAACATTCATATTCTACTATTAGACATCAAAATACATGCATTTCTAACATGGGTAAAATTTTAAACTTTGCTAATACTTTAAATTAGTCCTTGAAAAGGATAGATTAGGTTACGAGGATTTCAAAAACATAAAAATCATTAAAAACGGGGCTAGGATGGACTTACAATCAAGCTTGAAAGTTGGCAAAAACCTAGCTATGTCTTCCTTGAGAATTTCGGCCATGGGGGACTAAATTAGGAAGATGAACATCTTTTATTTTAGGCCCCAAGTTTTTAAATATATTTCTGTAATTCATGGACATAAATATCTGTCTACTTCAGTGGTTAAGTGTTCTGGGTGTGTTTGGGAGGTCTCAAGTTCAAGCTTTAGTTTGGGCAGATTTTGGATTTTTAATGAATAAAGCCTTACTCTTGTTCAGTAGGCTTATAACTAAATGTTAGAAAAATTAAATCAGAATGGGCCTACTGGTCTAGTGGTTAAGTGTAGTGTTAGTCTGCTAGAGGTCTTATGTTTGAATCACCGCGTAAGTAAGGGATTTTTTTGTTGTGAGATTCGGTTAGGAGTGTGATTTAACGGGGTTTTTGAGTAGTAGTGGCATGGTGGGGGAGTGTTGGAGTAATTTTAGGAGGAAAATAGGGGATTATAGGGAAAAAAATAAGGGATTTGAGATATCTCATTTTTGGTAGTAGTGAATTTCGACTCTTCCCTCCCACCTTCTGAATTTCTGATGTTTTCCTTTCTGTTTCTTTTGCTTTCCTTGCCGAAATTTTGCTATTTTTCTCATTGTTCATTTTTTTCCCCACATTGCTACCGAAAATCCTTCCCCTTCTCTGTCGATTTCTTTTTTGTTTAGTGCCTTTACCTTGTTCAATCGGTGAAATGCTTTAGATCGGTAAGTCTTGGGTTTTGCTTATGCATTGATATTTTTACTAAGTGTAATGAAGGATGGTTTTGTTGTTCTCATTAGGTGAAGGTCAGGAACCTGTTGGTACGCTGCAGCGAATAGAATAATAGGAACTTCAATTCATTGACGGTAAGTGCGCGTTAGCGTTAGTTGGTTTGGTGAATTTTCATGGTGTTGCTATCTTGATTCAATTTTTGTATATCTCTAAAATCAGAGTTGGATTATCGAATGTTAGGTTCTAGAGTACTTGTGGTGGAGTTAGCAGCAAAATTGAATCAGGTGCGTACCCGAAATACAGAAAACGGGATTCGGTGAAAAGCTGAAAAAGCTTTCTGTTGACGCTACACAGGCATGTGGTTGCCTATGTGTTAGACCGTGTAACAGAACACGGGCGTGTGATCAATGAGGCTAGGCCGTGCGCGAAAGACACAGTTGTGTGATGGCCAGGTGAGGCTTTGTGCGACATACGGGCTCGACCAAGTGGGTCGTGTGGGCCATACGGGCATGTGAGTCCACACGGGTAAACCACACGGGCGTATGGAGTTCTGGGAGCGTGTGGGCCCACATGGGCAAGCCACATGGGCGTGTGATCCATTTTTTTAGAAAATTCTATAAGGTTGCACGGGTCACCCAAGTCGACTGTGGACCTACTGTAGGGTTGGTAAGCACTACCTAGACCCTTAATTGTATCATCTAATTTATGATGACTGTACTGAGTATGAGAATACCTAGTATGTTTCCGCCTTGATTGTATGCATTGATTAGTGCATTATAGTATGTCATCTTTTGTATGTTGCATTGCATTGGGGTGGGTTGATGAAGTTGAAGGAAGTATCTTGTAACGCCCCGAATTTTGGGCCTAGAAGAGAGGTTTTGAGCATGGGAACTATTAGGAAACTGCACATAAATTTTTAGTTGTGCAAGAAAGTGACATAAATGAATGTCTGCTTCAGTGGTTAAGTGATTTAGGAGTGTTTGGGAGTGTCTGAGAAGTCTAGGGTTCAAGTTGTAGCCCGGACAAAAATTTTGTCTTTGTTGATTAAACCCCTAACTTTGGGCTAATGGGCTTATAATTAAATATGGGTAAACCATGACACAAAAAGCCTATTGATCCAGTGGTAGGTGGCATGTTACTACTTCTAAGGGGCTTGAGTTCGAGACATGCTATGCACAAAGGAGTATCTATTTTGCTTTTTGCCGTGGGAGTGTTCTAGGTTGACCAAAATTGAGGTGTTTGAAGGCAATTTGAACTGAGTAGTTGAGGGATTTGAGGATTGATCAGTGGAGGGATTTGAAGAGAGATTTTAGGAGGGATAATGGGAGAAAATCAAGGGAATTTGAGTTAGGGGGAAGAGTAAGTGCCGATTGTGAACACTAATTTGACTTTGAAGGAATAGCTTCCCATTTCGGCGGTTGTGAGCATATTGGGGGTTCTCTTTTTGCACTTTCTAGCTGATTCTTGCTTTGGGTCTTTCAGGTTTCTTGCATTCTCTGTTTTTGGACTTGCCGAATTTGTTTCATTGTTACCATTTGGGGATTTTGATTCATGCTGGCTTGTTACCGATTCCCTTTTCCTCCCTCTCTTAAGAGTTCCTATTTGACTGAATATCCTCTTTCTCCCCCTTAATCTCTTCACATTTGTTGGGCAACTGCTCTTCTCTCCCTCTTTCTCAACCTTGGCCAAATTTAGCTTCTCTCCTCCCCTACCATATCTTTTTCCTTTTTGGTTTTCTCTCCTAGCTGATTCTCTCTTCTCTCTTCTTTCTTTTTCTAGCGGTTTTTAGTTTTGGATTCTTGTGACCGATTTTTGTCTCCTTTTCCTTTCTCTCTCTCTGCTCGGTTTCGATTTGGTAATGGTTTTTGAACAGCAGCTTTGCTGTAATACTATGTAGTGTCACAACCGGTGCTAATCTTGGTGTGTCTGGCTGGGTAGGTCGATTTTATCCCCACATGGTGTGTTTGGCGGGACAGAGTTGGTGTGTTTGCGGGATTAGGTAGGGTTTCTGATTGCATTACTGCACTGCTACTGTTACTGTAGTAGGCTAAGGCCCATACTGATACTATTTCTGTAAAGGGCTCTAGCCCAAACTGTTATTGCATACTGTATGGTTGATTGTTCGATAAGGGATTACACACTGAGTTTTTGTAAACTCACCATTCTATTTAACTATACAGGTAATCCCCAGTCGTAGACGGGTCGGTGCTGCGAGGGACTCGATAGAGGTGGCCACACGATTGCATCTATTTTATACCTGATTTTATTTACTCTATTAATTTCGATTGGGTAATTTTTATGTAATAAGGCCTCTTTTTGATTTTATTTTTAATTTGGTTTTATTACTCTGCTTTACAACTGCTAGTATTAGCACTCAGATTTTAAGAAGGAATAACGGTTTTTTTCAAAACAAACGCAAATACGCAACTGTTTTAAAAGAAAAGCTTCTGCTATAAATGATATTTTAAAATTTTAATAACATTGTAAAGAACGTAACTTTCGATAGTAACGCAAGGTTTTAAATCACCTTTAAATGCATACAAAGAGGTTTCGAAACGACAACGAATTTTACGTTTCACACTCCAATGTGACACCGCCAAATTTGGCCATAACGTCTAGGCCGGGTTTGGGGTGTTACATATTTGAAAGGCTTTTAAAGCCTTTTATCTGGTAGCTAAGCTACATATTTCTATTATGTGCTGCATCTTGGTACTATATGGTGTGTAGGGATGGATGGGTGTTATAAACGCTATTTGGTGTGTAGCGATGGGTGGGTGTTTTAAACCCCACATTGTGTGTAGGGATGGTCGGAGTTGGTGTGTGGGCTGGTGGGTTGTAATCTGATTTCTGTTCTGCATGTTATATCTGAGATTTTTCTGTATGGGCTAAGGCCTGAGCTGAATCTGTGATGGGCTCAGGCCCTAGTCTGTATATGATTGATTTCCAATATTAGACTCTGTGCATGTGTTCTGTGGGGATTACACACTGAGTTTGCAAAAACTCACCCTTTTCTGTTTAATCTGTACAGGTAATCCCCAAACTTGATAGGTCGGTGCAGCGGAGGACTCGATGGTGGCCACACGTAAATTTAGACTATTTTCTGATAATTTTCAGGTTTATTACTTATTTGGGTAATTTTATGTAATTAGAATTTTAAAGACTGTTCGTTTTATATTTTGAGATTTGAATTGCTTTTATGATTTACAACTTTGATCACAACAAAAATGCGGATTTTTTTTAAATAAGTAAAACTATGGTTTCATCAAATGGAAACGGTTTTCTGAAAATAAATGATTTTTAAAGCTACTGCTAAAAAGGAACGATCTTTGACTTAATGATATACATACATTTTACTCCAAACTAAGATAAGAGCTAAGTAACTAAAATGGTTTTAAACTCGACACCCTATTTTCAAATTTCATTCCATGTGACATCACTAGATTCGGCCATAACGTCTAGGTCGAGTTTGGGGTGTTACAAATTTTTTCTTTATTTACCAAATGACCAAAATTCCATTAATGCCTAACTTTGAAATGTTACCCTTCCATGTCCATTTTTGTCCATCATGAGATATAATGGTCTTATTACTAAATAAGGTCCTCAAATTTAAAAATCATAACAAATAGACACCCAAAGCTTCTAGAACACATATTTTGTACTTTTTACAATTTAGTCCTACTAATTAAATTGGACCCCCTATCGATAAAATTTCTTAATGAAATTTTCACACATGCATTCAATCATACTATAGACCTAAAAATAAATATCATAACAAATTTTCCTACTCGGATTTGTGGTTGCGAAACTACTATTCCTATTTGGCCCTAAATCGGGCTGTTACAATGCATTTATCAAATTCAAAATGGATTCATCTGAGAAAACGCTTTGATGAAAATATTTATGGGCTCGGTTTATAGAAACAAGTTCTCAATACCTTTTTTTCAAAACTACTTGAACTTAACTATTCATTCAAATAACAAAATTATCAACTCAACATTCAATATACTACTATATTTGACTCGTGAATATTAAATAATAATATTTATGGACTCAATCATTGGATTTGTAGTTCTGAACCCACTATTTTCGACACCACTGAAAAATAGGCTATTGCATTTTTTTCTTTTGAAATATATTTTTTGATTCATTTAATCATCCATAGTTAGTTTTCAATAATTTTTTTATTGGGTTTCATGTTTTCTCTATCTTATTATTTACTTGAAAGATGATCTTTTATCATATTGAGTTGCACTAAATGCTAATTAATTGTCAAATGTCTATCAAAGATATTTTTAAAATATTTTTTGTTTCTCTTAAAAAGGAAATAATTTTGACCTTTATTTAAATAGTAACATTTGTATATTAATGATTTATCTTAATAAATAAATAACTACTCTATCATGATATTTTATGAAAAATATCACGATATTTATAGCGATAGATTTTAAAAAATGACATTTTTTTAAGTTCATAGCATTTTATGAGAAATATTTTGATTTTTAATTAAATTATATTGTGATGTTATAATTTTTTCTTCAAATATTTAGTGGTTATACATATACATGCCTATACATTTTGTGCATCACAGTTGTATATAAACTAATATGCAATATGAGCTTGGATTTTGATGACGATTCCAATTAAAAATTAAATTATTATTAAATTAAGCTTAATTAAAAGTAAAACATGTTTAATTTTATTAATCAAGCTTAATTAGTAATTAACTATAGTATAAATATCAAGTAAGTGGAGAAACGATGTTACTCATCACCTTCTCCACTGTCACTTGAAGAAACAAAGAAAGAAAACACTATTGTTGAAGCTTGAGCATTTGACCATCTATTTAAGTAAGTCCTTCAATAATTTTTCTTTAATTTTTATGGAAATTGAAGAATGGGAGCTTGATTTAGCTATACCATGCTCCAATTGTTCAATTGTTGAGGTTTTAGTAAAATTTCATTGTTGAGAAATTGAATAATTAGGCTTGAAATTGATAGAAATTAAGTTCAGATTATGAAAAGGACTAAATTGTAAATCTGAATGAGCTTAATTGTTAACTTTGTTACATTATGGACCATATTGAATAAAATGAAAACCTATTATGAAATTATGCTAGGAATGGAAAATACAGGGTCTTTAATGAGTAAATATGAAATTAGATTTTAATCTGAAGTTAGATCTATCGAAAGTTATACTTGTCCTGAGTTTAGAAATTAAATTGAATAAAATGAAAAATATGCTTGAGTTTATGTTTGAATGTGAATTAGATTTTATGTTATTTATTTGTTGTATGATTATATGTAGCTAAAAACGATGCTGAGTATCGTGAGGGAAAATAAAAGCGATGGTCATTGACAAGTGATGCGAGATCCCAGTTTGTACTTTTATGCTTCGGGATCATTCCATTTATATGTATATTAACTATTAAGGTAAGACCATGTCTTAAATTGAATTGTGTGACGGTGTTGAATACCAAGATTGTGAATTGGATTGAGCGTAGTAGAAACAAGTATGCTACGAACTGCTAAGTGACAGGTTATATGTGATATGAATTGTCGATTGCAATGGTATAGAACTATGACATTGATTTATGTATAATATATATATGATTACTTCAAATGTTGAGTATTAGATTGGATTGAATGTAGCATATACGAGATGGATACGAACTATGAGATGTGGATATGATGTATATTTGGTTAAATGGCAGGTTGAAATGAAAGAAAATTGAAATTGTAGTAGTTTGTCGAGGAAGTCATTATATCACCTTTGGATGTCTCAACACCAACCCCCATCATTGCAACATATCTAGTTTGAGGTTGCATTGTTGAATCGATAAAGTTCTAGAAATTTTACAATTTGGTTCTCAGGTTGGAAAACTTGCTTACTATTTTAAAGGTCGCAACACCACAACCTCGATGTTGTGGCACCAACCTAAAATGTTTTAAAATATTGCAGTTTGGTTCTAATTTGACCAAGGGTTAGAAAGTAAGCTTTTGTAAGCTCGTAGGTGGTCTAAAAATGCTTATATATCGTATTATACATATATACGATACCTACACGCCTGTGTTGCCCGCACGGCCCAATATGGTATGGCCCATGAATCGCACACGGCCTACCACACGGGTAGCCACATGCCAGTGTGTAGTCACACGGCCTACCACACGGGCAGCCACACGCCCATATGGTGCCGACAGTCTCACTTTCTAAGCTTTTTGCCGATTACCGATTTTTAGTGTTGTGTTTACACACCTTTCAAGGGTTCCCATCAAAACACTTCCACGACCAATAATACCCAAAATTGACATTCAGAAACCCAATTTTTTTACTTAAAACCCATTACTACAAAAAAAATTCTCACAAGCCAACAACAATCCTTACCTTGAATGAATGATGGCGATCCCTCACTTCTACAGCATCAATTGCACCACTACAGCCAATTAACGGTTACTTAATCATGATTTAAACCTTCATTAGACAAAGATTCATCAATCTAAAATAATATCCACACTTACCAAACATACCTATAACGCAACAAAGGCACAGATATAACGAGTCACAGCAACAGAAAATTTGATGATGAGCTAAATACAAAATTGGGTAGCCAGTAAAAGAAAAAGTAACGGTAGAGAGGGAAAATATGATCAACAGAAATTCGGCCAAGAGAAACAGAGAAGAAACCAACGCCAAAATTTTCCTTTTCAGAGAGAAACTAAAACTTTAGAGAGGGGAGCACAAGAATTCGACAGCAAAACAAAAGGAAAAAGATGGGGGAGAATCAACAACAAAGTGGAGAGGAAAGAGAAGAAAATTCGGCAGAGAGAAAAAAAGAATTCAAAAACGTCAAAAAGACTAGTCACAGCCGAAATTTAGGAAAATAAAAATCAAAATTTTGAAAGAAAAGAGATCATGTTTGACAGAGCTCTGATCACTTCCCTTAAACTTCTCCTAAAAATCCTCAATACCAACCCACCATAAACTCCTCAACAACTGAATATCCTGTTAACTCTCAGATCCCTTATTTTTCTCCCCACATCCCCACTCCACACAACTACTCAAAATCCCTGTTTGACCAAAATTTCTTGCTCATTCAAACGAACAAAAATAAACTCTCTTATTTGCATAGGGATTTGAACACATGACCTCCAACACACCAACACTCCACTTAAAGCAGGCCCATTCTGACATATTTTATCCACATTTATCTATAAGCATACTGATTAGAGATAGGGGTTTATTCATGTAAAATTTTTTTTCCTAAGCTAATACTTGAACTTAGGACCTCTCAGACACTTCCTAGAACACTTAGCCACTGAAGTAGATAGACAATTGTGTCACAAACATACGAACATAAGTATATAAGAGATTTTTGGGTGTTACAGTTTTATATGCACGTACTTATGAATACAATGCAGTTTTAAATTAACAAAAAAGTGCCATCCAACACTGGTACACACCTCACTTATGAATTCCCCAGGACCCATTTACCATATCAATCCGGGTTGTGGACGAGTGTAACACCCCAAAATACTTGTATATGTTTCTGTATGACTTTGACACACAAATATCTGTCTGCTTCAGTGGTTAAGTGCTCTGGGTGTGTTAGGGAGGTCCCAGGTTCAAGCCACAACTTGGGTAAATTTTGGTATTTTAATGAATAAAGCCTGAACTTGGTCTATTAGGCTTATATTTTATTGTTTGTAGAATATGTCAGAATGGGCCTGTTGGTTTGGGCGATAAGTAGTGTGTTGGTATGGGGGATGTCTTGTGTTCAAATCTTTGTATGAGCAAAGGGGTGTTTCTTTTTGCATGTGGTGTGTGGGGCGTGGATGAGTTTGATTGGAATTGAAATGCTGATAGTGGAGTGTTGGTGGAGAGAATAACAGAATGCGAGTTGGGGGTTATTAAAAAATCTAATTCTGATTACTCGGTTTTATTTTGGCAAATTCGACACCCTCCCTCTACTCTGTAAATTTTTTTTGTCTTTCAATTCCTCTTTTTCTTTCTACCGAACCTCTATTTCCTTTTATTGGTTTCGTTTCTTTCTTCATCTTTTCTACTCTACATTGGCGTACGATCGAAGGTCTGTGAAACAGCTGTGATTCTCTAAATGGTATCGACAAAGTGCGTTTTTATTAGTGTCTGCTCAAAGGTTTTGGAGTGCTGAGGATTAGGTTAGCAGCGAAAAGGAACCAAGTGTGTACTCAAAAACACAGAAAATAGGAATCGGGAGAGCTAAAAAACGAAATTGTCGATGCTACACGGGTGTGTGTTGCCCGTGCGGTAGGCCGTGTGGCAGTACACAGTCATGTGAACGACGAACAAGGTTGTGCATGCGTGATGCGGGCGCATGACATGGCCGTGTGATGCTGACAAGGCCGTGTGTGAGACACGGGCTTGACTAATTGTGCCGTGTGGGCCGCACGGGTGTGTGGGACCACATGGGTGAACCACACGGGCGTGTGAAGTTTTGGGCCAGGCCATGTGATCCATGCAGCCAAGGCCAATATGGGACGTGTGGGCTACAAGGCCATGTAAGTGAACAAAGACAGGCCACATGGCCGTGTGAGCCCATTTTTTTAAAATGATCTGTAAGGTTGCACGGGTAGCCTAAGTCGACTGTGACTGGTCGTAGGGTCGGTAAGCATTACTGAGAACCCTAATTCTGTAATCTAATTATGTGATGTATGATTGAGCATGTTACACTTAGCATGTATATTTGATTTGACGTTTTAATATGATGAAATGCATTGTAGCATGTCATATTTGTATGTTGCATTGCATCAGGGTTGGGTTGATAAAGTTGAAAGAAGTATGTAGAAGGCTTTTAAAGCCTATTTTCTAGCAGCTAAGCTGTATACTTTTGATATGTGCCGCAATGCGGTATTGTATGGTGTGTAGGGATGGATGAGGGTTACATACTTTATTTGGTGTGCAAGGATGGGTGGGTCGATTTTATCCCCACATGGTGAGTAGGGTTGGACGGAGTTGGTGTGGAAGGTTGATCGGTTGGACACTGTTAATCTGTTCTGTTTTGATTCTGTATCTGATTGGGTAAGGCCCTAGCATATTTATGATTATGTAACTGATTAAACTAAGGCCCACACTAATTTCTATAAGGGGCTCTGCCTAAACTGTTTATGACTGTGTTCTGATGTATGTTTGTATACATAATTTCTGTGGGGATTACATACTGAGTTTGCGAAAACTCGCCCCTCTTCTATTTAATTTGTTCAGGTAATCCCCAGTAGTAGAAGGATCGATGCAGCGGAGGGCTCAATGGTGACCACCACTTCTGAACTATTTATTTACGATTCTTACCTTTGCATTGTTTAATATAGGTTTGGTTATGGAAATATTGGACTTTGAACTGTTTTGGTTTTAATTTGAGATTTTAATCTGCTTATTATGGATTTACAAACTGCAACGCAACAAAGTTCGATTTCCTAAAGTAAACTAATATTTTTCGTAAATAAAAACAATATTAAAAAATTGTTGGGTTTTGAAGGCTCCGCATAAAAGAAATGGTTTAAAGCAAATCAAGTGGTACACGGTTTCTGAACTAAGTAAAAGATAATAACTGGGAAGGTTTTAATATATCAATTCATTTTAAAAAACACTATCATGTGATATTGCCAGATTAGGCCATAACGTACAGAGGGTTTGGGGTGTTACATTTAGTGGTATCAGAGCTAGGTTTTAAAACTAGGCTGTGGATTTGGGTTGTCAATTTGGTTTAAAAGAATTAACTTGTAAATGATTTGAAATATTTTTTTGAATAAGTATGTGGTACACCAAGTCTCCGGCGCCGATCCTGTAAGTTTCTAAAACTCTGTTTAGAATTGTCTGAAAGTATGAGTAGAATATTCTAAAACTATTTTAGGTAGTACACTATACTGAAAACACTCTAGGTAGTGTAGACTGAAAACCATAGTAAGACTATTACTTGCGATAACTTACTCTGAACATTCTGATACTGTACTGCATAAAACATCTGTTAATAAATTACAGAACTGTTAACTAATGCATAAAATTGTTAATACAGATAAATTTTGAAAATTTATGATGAGCACACGTGGTACTCGTAGACTGGGTACTAGAGGCCAAGGTAGAGGCTGTAGAGGGGCTCGAGCTAAGTCCTTAGAATCAGATACTATTCCGAATTTGGACATTAGCGAGAAGCTGGTGTCGCCTGTTACAGAGACTGGGTCAAGGTCTCATGATCGTGTGGCTGGGGACGATACACTATCCGAAGCCATGCTACGGATTTTAGAGATGGTCGCTGGGCCCAACACTAGATCTGGGGGCTGTAGGTCAGTTACGGAACGACTCCGGTCCAATAAGGCTAAGTTTTTCAAGGTCATCGCTGGAGTTACTCCTAATGTAGCCAGTACTGGATGGAGGCTACAGAGAGAATTATGGAGAACCTAGATTTTAGTATTGAGCAGAAGCTCAAAGGGGTTGTATCTCTGCTTCGTGATGAGGCGTACCAGTGGTGGTTGACGGTTAAGGAGGGCACTCAGCTTGACTGATTGATATAGGATCCCTTTGGGATGACTTTATAGAGTAAGTATGTGGGAGCCAGTTACATTGATGCTAGGCGACGTGAGTTCTTGAATCTCACTCAGAAAGACTGTTCTGTGGCTGAGTATTAGGTTGAGTTCTTGAGATTGAGCCGTTATGCGCGAGGCATGGTGGCGACTGAGTGTGAGCGTTGTGTCCGGTTTAAGGATGGCCTCAGGGACAATTTAAAATTCTGATTGCTCTGCAGAGGGAGCATGATTTTTTTGCTCTGGTTGAGAAGGCGAAGATCGTCGAGGAGGTGAAAGGCACTGAGTGCAAAAACCAAGATAGAAAAAAGACTAAGAGGGATTCGGAGCCCTCGAATTTTGGGATGAGGCCTAAGAAAAAGACTAGGTCTGATGAGCCAGTGAGAGGTGGGCCTCCTGTTGCACTTACTGGGGTGGCATTTTGTGAACACTATGGTAGATGCCATATGGGCAAATGTTGGAGGACTATTGGGGCATGTCTGAGATGTGGGTCAACTGAGCACCGTGTTAGAAACTGTCGTTTGAGAGTTAATTAGACGCAAGCTTCAGTTACTGAGATTGCACAGCCACCGAGGGTAGTTTATTAGCCACCTAGGAGCCGATGTTAGGCCAGTGGTGGTAATGGCATGGGCCGAGGATAGAAAGCACCAAACAGAGGTACTGGACTGACTGAGGCGATGCAGTATACTTTAGTTTATACTACTCATCGCCGTGAGGATTGAGATGCTCCGGACGTCATTACAGGTACATTTTTAATATCTAATGTTCCTTATCTTGTACTGATAGATACAGGCTCTTCACACTCATATGTGGCTAGTACTTTGTCTGAAGCTTTGAGGATTCTAATCGAGAGTACTGATAGTGAGGTAACGGTGTTAAGTCCTTTGGAGAAATCTATCTGGGTTAGTAAATTGTATAGAGATGTTTCGCTAGAGGTTTAAGGAATAGTATTTTTGGCTAATCTGATGGAGTTTCCTTTTGGGGAGTTCGATTTAATTTTGGGCATAGACTGGCTGGTTAAACATCGAGTGAGTGTGGATTATGTGACACAAAGGGTTATCTTGAGGATCGAGGAGGATAACGAGATAGTTGTGATTGGGGAATGACGAGACTATTTGACTAATATGATATCTGCGTTGGTGGTAGAAAAGTTAGTGAGGAAAGGGTGTGAGGCATTCTTGGCCTACATTAGTATTTTTGATTCTATAGATTCTTCAGTTAAGGACATCAGAACTGTGAGGGACTTTCCAAATGTTTTCCTTGAGGAACTACCGGGGTTGCCTCCGAGTCGAGAGGTGGAGTTTGGTATTGAGTTGATTCCTGATACAACTCTGGTGTCTATTGCTCCTTACTGAATAGAACTGGGGGTGCTTATAGAACTTAAGGCTCAGATTTAGGAGTTGTTAGATCGTGGATTCATTCGTCCCAGTGTGTCTCCGTGGGGAGCACCTGTTCTATTTGTAAAGAAGATATGTGTATCGACTACCATCAGTTGAACAAGTTAACAATCAAGAATAAATATCCACTTCTAAGGATAGATGACTTATTCGACCAGTTTAGAGGGGCTTTGGTGTTTTCTAATATCGATCTATGATTGAGTTACCATCAATTGAGAGTTAAGGAGACCAGTGTGCATAAGATAACATTTAGGACTCGTTATGGACATTACGAGTTTCTAGTTATGGCCTTCGGGTTGACTAATGCACCAGTGACATTTATAGACCTTATGAACTGAGTGTTTCAGCCCTATTTGGATCAATTCATGGTAGTGTTCATTGACAACATTTTGGTGTATTCAAAGTCTAAGGACGAGCATGACGAGCATCTCAGGGTGGTGCTATAGATTCTTCGTGAGAAGTAGTTATATGCGAAGTTTAGCAAGTACGAATTCTGGCTCATGAAGTAACCTTCTTGGGACATGTGGTGTCTACTGAGGGGATTCGTATTGATCCTCGTAAGATTGAGGTTGTGCTAGATTAGAAACAACCGAAGAGTGTGTCGATTATTCGTAGCTTTCTAGGGCTGGCTGGATATTATCGATGTTTTGTAGAAAGGTTCTCCTTGATTGTAGTTCCGTTGACTAAGCTTCTACGTAATGGAGTTCCTTTCGTGTGGACTGATGCACAACAGGAGAGTTTTGATAAGCTTAAGACTTTTCTGACTCAGGCTCCTATTCTGATATAGCCTGAGCCCGGTAAGAATTTCATGGTGTACAGTAATGCGTCACATGTAGGTTTGGGTTATGTTCTGATGTAAGATGGTAAGGTGGTTGCTTATACGTCTTGTCAACTCAAGACACATGACGCTAATTATCTGACGCATGATTTGGAGTTGGCAGCGGTAGTCTTTGCTCTGAAAATCTGGAGGCACATTTGTACGGCGAGAAGTGTACTATCTACACTGATCACAAGAGCCTCAAATATCTCCTCACTTAAGAGTTAAAATTTAGGCAGCGTAGATGGGTTGAACTGCTTAAGGATTATGACTGTAATATTGAGTATCATCCTGGTAAGGCCAATGTGGTAGCCGATGCGTTAAGCCATAGGGCTATGACTGATCTAAGTGCGAAGTTTACTCGACTCAGTTTGTTCGACAATGGGAGTCTATTGGCTGAGCTACAAGTGAAATTGACATGGATTGATCAGATTAGAGATAAACAAATGGGGTATAAGTTTCTTGATTTGCAGTTTCGGCAGGTTGAGAGTGGTACTACGACTGATTTTGGGATTAACAGTTATGATGTATTATGTTTCCGCGATTGGATTTGTGTACTGAATGATGAATACTAGAGATTGTCTATTTTGAGGGAGGCGCATAGTAGCCCTTATACTATGCATCCTAGCGGGAAAAAGATGTATCGAGCTCTTCGAGAGTTATACTGGTGGCCAGGGTTGAAGCGTAAGGTTATTGACTTCGTTACTTACTGTTTGATTTGTCAGCAGGTTAAGGATGAGCATCAGTTACCTTTGGGTTTGTTACAGCCAGTTAAGATACCGATATGGAAATGGGAGCAAGTGACGATGGATTTCGTTAGTGGGTTGCCTCTAACACCCACTAAGAAGGATTCTGTGTGGTTTATCATGGATCGATTAACCAAGTCTACTCACTTCATTTCAGTGAGGACGGACTTCTCCCTACAAAAATTGGCTAAACTCTACATTTTTGAAATAGTGAGACTACAAAGGGAGCCTGTCTTGATCATTTTTGATAGGGATCCTCGCTTCACGTCTTGGTTCTAGAAGAAGCTTCGTGAGGCTCTGAGTTCGATTTTAGACTTCAGTACTACTTTCCATCCTCAGACAGACGGTCAGTCAAAGAGGGTGATTCAGATATTAGAGGACATGTGAAGGGAGTTTTCCGAGGCAGTTGGGAGGAGTACTTGCCATTAGTAGAGTTCGCTTACAAGAACAGCTATCAGTCTAGTATACAGATGACACCTTACGAGGCACTGTATAGTCGTAAGTGTCGCACTCCCTTGTGCTAGATTGAGTTGGGGGAGTGATGTATTCTGGGTCCGGAATTAGTTTTAGAAACTGAGGACAAGGTCCGTTTGATTTAAGCTCAACTGAAGGCAGCTTCTGACAGGTGGAAGTCTTATGCGGATCTGAAACGATGTGAGACAGAGTATTCTATTGGGGACTTTGTTTTTCTTAAGGTTTTTGCCATGGAAAAAGGTTCTGAGGTTTGATCGCAAGGACAAGCTGAGCCATCAGTTTATTGGGCCGTACCAGATTCTGAAAGAAGTGGGGCCAGTTGCATATCAGTTGGAGCTACCTTTAAAGTTAGATCACATATATGATGTGTTTCACATCTCCATGTTGAGGTGCTACTGCTCTGATCCTACGCACATTGTTCCTGTAGAGGACATTGAGGTTAGACCAGATTTGATGTTTGAGGAGGAGCCGGTTCAGATTTTAGATCGTGACATTAAGGTTTTGTGAAGAAAGTTTATCCCTTTAGTGAATATGTTGTGGTGGAATCATTGCACTTAGGAGGCCACTTAGGAGCCAGAGGATTCGATACGTCAGCAGTATCCTCACATTTTCTGATCAGGTAAAATTTCGAGGCCGAAAATTTCTTTTAGGGGGTAGAGTTGTAACGCCCCAAAATACCTACTTATGTTTTTGTATTAATTTGACACACAAATATCTGTCTGCTTCAATGGTTAAGTGTTCTGGGTGTGTTGGAGAGGTCCTAGGTTTAGGCCACAACTTAGGTAAATTTTGGTATTTTAATGAATAAAGCCTGAACTTGGTCCATTAGGCTTATATTTTATTGTTTGTAGAATATGTCAGAATGGGTCTGCTGGTTTGGAGGATAAGTAGTGTGTTGGTGTGGGAGAGGTTTTGTGTTCGAATCTTTGCAGTGCAAATGGGTGTTTCTTTTTGCATGTGGTGTGTGGGGGGTGGATGAGTATGATTGGAATTGAAATGCTGATAGTGGAGTGTTCGGTGGAGAGAATTAAGGGAATGTGAGTTGGGGGTTATTAGAAAATCTAATTCTAACTACTCGGTTTTGTTTTGGCAAATTCAGTACCCTCCCTCTACTCTGCAAAATTTCTTTTTGTCTTTCAATTCCACTTTTTCATCCTGCCTAACCTCTGTTTCGTTTTATCGGTTTCATTTCTTTTTTCATCTTTTCTACTCTACGTTGGTATGCGATTGAAGGCCTGTGAAACGGTTGTGATTCTCCAAACGGTGTCAACGAAGTACATTTTTGTCGGTGTCCGCTCAAAGGTTCTAGAGTGCTCGAGATTGGGTTAGCAACGAAAACGAACCAGGTGTGTACTCGAAAACACAGAAAACGAGAATTGGAGAAAGCTGAAAAATGAAATTGTCGATGTCACACAGGCGTGTGGTCGCCCGTGTGGTAGGTCGTGTGGCAGTACTCGACCGTGTGAACGATGAACCAAGCTGTTTGTGCGTGACACGAGCACATGACATGGCAGTGTAATGGCCTGCGAGGCTGTGTGCGAGACACGGGCTTGACTAATTTGGTTGTGTGGGCCACACGAGCGTGTGGGACCACACGAGTGTACTACATGGACGTGTGGGTTTTGGGCCAGGCCGTGTGATCCACACAGGCAAGGCCAATTTGGGCCGTGTGGGCCCATACGGGCAGGTCACATGGGCGTGTGAGCCTATTATTCTAAAATGATCTGTAAGGTTACACAGGTCGCCCAAGTCGACTGTGACCGGTCGTAAGGTCGGTAAGCATTACTGAGAACCCTAATTCTGTAATCTGATTATGTGATGTATGATTGAGCATGTTACACTTAGCATGTATATCTGACTGACTATTTAATCTGATGAAATCCATTATAGCATGTCATATTTGTATGTTGTATTGCATCAGGGTTGGGTTGATGAAGTTGAAGGAAGTATTTGAAAGGCTTTTAAAGCCTGTTTTCTGGCAACTAAGCTGCATACTTTTGATATGTACCGCAATGAGGTACAGTATGGTGTGTAGGGATCGGTGGGTGTTACATACCTTATTTGGTGTGCAGGGATAGGTGGGTCGATTTTATCCCCACATGATGTGTAGGGTTGGACGGAGTTGGTGTGTAGGGTTGGTGGGTTGGACACTGTTAATCTATTCTGTTCTAATTCTGTATCTAATTGGGCTAAGGCCCTAGCATATTTCTGATTCTATAACGGAGTGGGCTAAGGCCCACACTAATTTCTGTAAGGTGCTCCGGCCCAGACTGTTTATGATTGTGTTCTGATGTATGTTTGTATGCATAATTTCTGTGGGGATTACACACTGAGTTTGTGAAAACTCACCTCTCTTCTGTTTAATCTATTCAAGTAATCCCCAGCAGTAGACAGATCGGTGCAACGGAGGGCTTAACGATGACCACCACTTCTGAACTGCTCATTTATGATTCTTACTTTTGCATCGTTTAATTTGGGTTTGGTTATAAAAATATTGGGCTTTGAACTGTTTTGGTTTTAATTTGGGATTTTAAACTGCTTATTATGGATTTACAAACTAGAACGCAACAAAGTATAGTTTCCTACAGTAAACTAATATTTTTCGTAAATAAAAATAGTTTTAAAAAATTGTTGGGTTTCGAAGGCTCCGCGTAAAAGAAATGGTTTAAGGCAACTCAAGTAGTACACGGTTTCCGAACTAAGTAAAAGATAATAACTGGGACAGTTTTAATGTATCAATGTATTTTCAAAATCACTATCATGTGACATCTTCAGCTTCAGCCATAACGTCCAGGCCGGGTTTGGGGTACTAGAAAGAGCCACCACTGATTTGTAGTTAAACTGCCACTTTGTAAAAAAAAAAATGTAGGTAAACCACTAGTATTTTAGATAAAAACATTTCCAGTTATTGTCACTTATTGCGAGTGCACAACATGATTGCAGATTAAACAAACTGCCACTAGGTTTGTGGACGAGCCACATATTTGCAGTTATGGCCACTTGTTGTGAGTGCATAACATGGTTGGAAATTAAACAAATTGCCTCTAGGTTTGTGGACAAGTCATATATTTGCAATTACTGCCACTTGTTGTGAGTGCACAACATATTTGCAAATTAAACAAACTGCAATTGGGTTTTTGTTGACGAACCACCACTTGTTTGTAGATTTAATAAACTGTTACTCTTCCTACGTACAATGTACAACCTTATGCAATTTGTAACAACCCATTTTCAGTGATATTGGAACAGTGGTTTCGTAACCACAAATTTGAGTTAAAAAAAATTTACTTTAATATTTTTGCATGCATTATGATATGGTAGAAAAGTCGTATGAAAATATCGATAGGAAAATTTTACCGATTTAGTGATTTATTAGAAAAAAGGATCTAATTGTATAAAATGTAAAAGTTGAGATCTAGAAGCTAAAAGAATTAAAGAGCCATGAAATTGAAAATTAGAGGTTCTTAAATGGTAATTAGACCCTCAATTATAGGCTGAGAAATATTAATGGTGATTCATCCATGGAAAAATTAAAAAAAGGGTAAGGACCAAATTGAAAACTAAAATAATAAAAAGATAATATTAGGAAATATCATCTAATTGTCATCATCTTCCCCTATTTTATGCATGGAAACCCTAGGAGAGAAGAAGAGAACTAATCAAGCTTAATTGGGTAAGTTTTTATATCCCGTTTTTAGTAATTTTTATATTTTTGAGCTCGGGACAACTTGTTCTCTTTATTTTTGGGATTAATTTGAAAAGTTATCAAAGTATGAAATTTATGCCATGGATGAATATGCTGTAAATTGAAAATTTATGGTAGAAAATGAATTGTCGTTAGTAGATAAACAACTTTTACAAAGTGAATTTTCATGAAATTGTGAAAAATGGACTAACTTGTAAACTTGTAAAATTCATGGAAAAATTCTAATTTTTGTGAAAAATAAGTGCTGTAAATGGTACAAAGGGAATTCGGCTAGGCTTAGATATAGGATTAAATTGTGTGAATTTCATTTTCCGAGCCTAGGGACAAAATTGAAATTAATGAAAAGTTTAGGGGGCAAAATGGTAATTTTGCCTAGAGTATAAATTGAATGTATTGGAGTCTGAATTGGATGAAATTGATGATTAAATTCATTTATATAGATCTGGACGAATCAAATAAAGGCTAGATCGAGACAAAGAAAAAGTCTTGGATTAGTAGGTTACAAAACACGAACAATAATCAAGGTAAGTCCGTGTAACTTGAAATTAATACTTAAAATGCTTGAATTACATGTTCTATGATTTGAATGACAATTGAATGTTTAATGTGTGGAAATTTATTGAAAGAATAATAATATTTGATAAAAAGGGGAAATAAGTCCCGATTCAATAAAAGGGTTTCGATGGATCACTGAAATGGTTACGGTATGAATGGTAAAAAGGATTTAGCCCAGATGGGTAATCCTATTATAAGCCCTCCCGATGAATATATGGTGAAATGGATTTAGGCCAGATCGATAATCCAAATTTAGTGATATAGAGTTTTGTCATTTAAAGGATTTAGCTTGGACTGGTAATTCTGACAAAACTCTTTGAGCATATGTTACAGAGGATTTAGCCTGGACTGCTAATCCCGTTATAAGAAATGAGATTCGTGGGAGTGTGCTCTCTGAAAAGGATATGTATGAATTAACGGTTAATGAGATTGTACACTATAAGTGTACTACTCGATATCCATCGAAATCTCGAGAAATTCAACGGGATAAAAATAGGAAATGGAACATGATTGATATATGTGACATGAAAAATGAAAAGTATTTAGATATGTGGATTGATGAGCTCATCAATACTTAAAATTTACATGAAATTACTTGACTATCCAAAGTGTTGAGTTTGTGCATGATAGGTTGATATTTAAATGTATGGTTACATGTGTATTTAATTGAATTAATAGATGTATATGGTAAGTTTAATTTCTTGTTACATGAGCTTAGTAGGCACTATGTGCTTACCTAGTCTCTTTTTCCTATGTTTTATAGTGCTCGGAAGCTCAAAAGGTCAGAGATAAGTCAGAGATAAGTCGGAACTGCATCACACTATCAACCTTCACTTTTTGGAATAAAAGTATACGCTCTGAATTGGTAGAAATGGCATATATAGGCTACTTGTATCAAAGTTGGCATGGGAATGAATGGATGTAACAATTAACCATTGGTATGACTAATGGTAACTTGGTGTTGAAATTGTTATTAGGTTAACTATGGCTATGCATGAATATGACATATTTCATATTTAAAATGGTTTTAAATCTATACTTGAATTAGTTGGTTGGTATTGGAATGGTTTGATGTATGTATGGGATGAAAATGGGTGAGAAACAAGGCTTGGATAAAGCTTTGTTTTTGTCTACATAGGTAGACACACGGGTGTGTGTCTAGGCTGTGTATGACACACTGGCTGCTACATGGGCATGTAGCCAAGCCGTGTGTCACCTGCATCTAAAGTTTCAGAAACAGAATGCTGTAAATTGAGCACACGAACTCTGACACAGGCATGTGCTTGCCCGTGTGAGGCACACGGCCTAAAGACACGAGCGTGTGATACGACCGTTTGAATCCTGCACCTAAAATTCAAAATTTAATTTAACCACACGGCCTAGCAACATGGGCATATGCCTAGGCTGTGTGACTTCATTTTGTATATGGGTTGCAAGTTACTGAGTTACACGCCCTGGAGACACGAGCATGTGAGCCATACGGCCATGCCACACGGGCGTGTGACCTTAATTTTAGGATTTTGCAAAAAATTTCCTATGATCTTGATTTGGTCTCAGATCGATTTTAATGGATGTTTTAGGCCTCAAGGACTCATCAAAGGGACGTTATAATGAAATCTCAAGAGATGAATAGTACTTGACCCGATTTCATGGAAAATATTTTGTAAACTCTGGTAATGCTTCGTGATCCTATTCCGACGATGGACACGGGTTGGGGGTGTTACAGAATTCACTATGTCATGCTATTTAACAAATCAACACTAGTAGCAGACATGTAACATGTACTCAATTCATCACTAATGTTTAACATGTTTATCATGTTCTTCACAAGGCGGTAATAGTATTATTATTTGCAATTTAACAGTTTAACTTTATTAGAAAACACATAACATTCATGTATCATACGATGTAATAAGAGCACTTAAGGTAATAAACACAAATTTCAGAATTCACCCAATATCAAGGACCTAACTCAGCAAGGATAAACTCTAAAAATAATTCAGGGAATGTATAAGGATTAAACTAACCATATCATACTTTTACATAATATTAATAATTTCAATTAATCATGGATTCTAGCCTAAATTATTCTGTTAGGGACTTAATTAAACAAAATAAAACAATAAAAATAGATCAGAAATCAATCAAGGACTAAACTAAATAAATCATAAAATTCTGGGCAAAACTATAAAATTTGAAAAACTAGGGCAAATGGTTGTGTGACCAAGTCGTGTGAGATGCCTCAGGCCGCGTGGAAGGGTTACACAGTTGTGTAAAACACTGAGAATGTGTGGTTTACGAACTACACTAGGTTTTCTAGGGCACATGGTCGTGTGATCCACCCGTATCCTACACACGATTTTTCCCCGATTTGCTTGTAAAAGAACACACAACTTTCACCGGGAGATCAAGCAATGTTCCTCTCATTCAAATCTGACCCGGGGTACCTAAAATAGGTCCTTCAAATGACAAAATCAGACGGATTAACAATGGGTGTCAAGGTTTGTCAAGATTATTGAAAAATTCAGTGAGAATCGAGAAAAATCGAGAAATTCTATAAAAAATTAGGATTTAATCGAGATAAACAAGATGTACTTATCGGTTCTTGGAAAGGATTGGGATTCTATTGATGATATGCTAAAATCGATGGAAAGAATAATTGGATGAAAAATGTTTTAAATCGGGAAAACAAAATAATTATCAATAATTAAGATAAATATACAATGTAAAGATAAAATAAATAAAAAGATTGAGAGAAATTTTTTTAGGATTTGAGGAAAAGAAGATAAAAAGATGGTGGAATTCTAGTTCAAATAGGAATAGGAAGGAATAAATAACTAGGGTTTTCAAACTTTGAGGGGCTGCATGGTAAATTACCCAATTTGGCTGAAATTAAAATGGAAATGGGGAAGGGTAGGGTGATTTCAAGCTTGGGAAAGAAAGGAAGTAAGGAGAATGCTTAACCATTTGGCTGTTGCCCACACTTATTTATTTTCTACTTCATTTAATATATATTTTGCTAAAAATTAAAAGAAAAGAAATAGGGGAGGTGTGGATGGAACCTAAAACCTCTAAGGCGTGCACTAACAACTTAACCAACAAGCCTATTCAATTATTTAGTTATTCATTTCATCTAACCCTTTATATTTTGGGGTGTTACATCCTGTAGCTAGAACTCGACAATCGGGTCAGGTATGAGGTGTTACATAATGTCTAGCAATGGCAGCAATGTTCAAAATTGACCCATTCGAGGTCAAACATTAGAGATTGATTTGTATATACAAGACTTATACTGACAAATAAATTAGGTCTGTTAGCATGAACAATTCTATTTCATCAGTAACAAAATGTGTCCATATAGATTAGCAATATATTGATGGATAACGTAATATGTTTGATATAAATATACTTGTATTGACAAAATCTGATTGTTAGTAAGAGTAGGAGTCTGATATATGACAAATTATTTGTGGTTTTATTTTCTAATTTCACCATCCACTTGCTCAACTTGACATGATCAAAAAAGTTCTTTCATTAATCAAAACCAGTGTTTTCAAAATCAGACCAGATCAGCTTATTGGGTCAAGAATTGGTCTAGAGATAGAGGTTGTATCAATTGACTCGCAAATCAATACAAATAAGTTGAACTGAGCTAAAAAGCTGGTTGAGTCAAATTTTTTTCTATTTCTACTTTTTATATTTTTATAATTTTTAATAGTTTTTTAAAAATATATACTTTTTTTTGTCTTTTTTGCTACATGAAAATATTTGATTGGCTATCTTTTTTTAAATAGACTTTACAGTTTGACTAATGATAGAGGTGCCAACTTAGGGGGAAATAGTTTAAGTACCAATTGTAGCAAAAAAAAAAAATACCAAAATGGAAAAAACGACATAGCCTAGGTAACAATTTTTGGGTTAAACCTTTTTTTGTTAAAAAAATAGACTTAATGGATTGAGTAACAAATGTACCAACTTGGGAAAAAAAGTAGTTTAGGTATCAATTTGTGAGTTAAACATATACTTAATAGGTGTAAAGTTGGTTAATTTAGTTTAAACTACTTTAAATTTCAAAACTGAAGCCGAATGACAACGTCAAATCAACCAATCACCTAACTTGACCTTAATGCATATATATATATATATATATATATATATAAACTCTTAATATATTATATATTATATATTATATGATATGATATAGTATTAGATAATCTAGTAGGAGGGCTAACTTTAAAATGTACGAATAGTATAGAGACATAGAGCATATTTCAACTAGTATAATAACAAACAATATTATATAATAATTAATATATTATGTACTACTATTATAGTATGTGATATGGTATTACATTATGTAATAATGTATTTAAAAACTATTCATGCATATATATAAAAATTAATTTGTCCAAAACCAAAACTATATTTACTAACCAATTTGCTTGAATTGGCTTGACTTGATTGGTTAGTCGATTTTTATAGCTAACTATAATAAATAATATACTATTACATAAAATAATAATATAGTGTATAACTAAGACTAAAACTTTCTATACATATATATAACTATTGTTATATTATAGATTATAATAAAATATATAGTATCAATATTTATGTGTAATTTAGTATATTACAATACATGTCTATGACTAGTAATACATAAAATATTATTAAAATTTTAATATATTAATAAAATATTATTTTTATTAAATTAAATTTTGAATTGGGCTTTAAATTTTACATATTGTATTTGGGTATTAGATTTATTATTATTATTATTATTATTATTATTTTTTTTTTATTTTGGACTTGAGATTTAGGCTATAAATAGTTTATTTTGACTTAGGGTAATAATGAGTATATTATTTGTGTTTGGGCTTAATATATTATATTTGGGTTTTGTAATAATTATTTTAGGATTTGCATAATGATAAATTTGGCATTTAACATTTACATTTTTTTTTGTTAATTTGGCTATTATTCCTTCCTTTTTTTGAACTAAAATTGGCTTTTAGCATTTTAAAAAAGAGTTTAATTGTTTTTTTTAACGAGAATGTTGACTAAAACATTAAGCTTTTAATGATATAGGCATGACAACCTACATGACAATCTATATGTACTTCATATTGACATGACAATATTTGTTTTATACTCAATGAATAATTTAAAATTTATAAAAATTAAAAAAATAAAAATAAATTAAAAAAGTTCACAAAATTTCAAAAAATTAAGGATTGTCATGCGGACTTGCATGTTTAAAAATTTAACATTTTGGTTAGCATTTCTATTAAAAAAAATAACAACTCGATTCTTTTTGAAAGGTTGATGGTCAAATTTGATTCTTTTTAAAAGGTTGAGGACCAAGTTTAGCTCAAAGAAAAAATGAGGTCCAAATTGACAAAAATTTTAACGTTAAGGGATTAATTTGTCATTATGCCCTTGGAACATGAATATTGGGTTCATAAATTTAGCAAGAAAGATAAAAGTTATTCAATTGTCAATGCAATATAATAATAAACAATAAAATATATTTTCGTCAATCCATATATATATATATATATATATATATATATAATAAATTTTGCATACAATTAGCAATTTAATAATTTTATATAGAAGAACTCTATTCAATATATATAATTTATGCCTTTTATAAGTCAAATCTAAATTGCATTGTCATCATATATAAGTAAAATGAATTATTACAATTGAAATTAATATATATGATACAACATTAAGGGTAAAGGATGGGGATAACATAGTTTAAACTAGAGTTGATCATGGGCCAGGCCACTCAGCGCCCGCCGAAAAATGGGAGGGTTTGGGCAAAAATATAGGCCTGAAATGTGACAGCCCAAAATAGGGTCTAATCGGAATAGTGGTTTCGTAACCACAAAATCTAAATTAAAATAGTTAAATTCTGAAAATTTTATGTTTTCCGATCTATTAAATATGCTCTATGTGAAAATCGTTTAGAAAATTCATTGATTTAATGCTTAATTTTATTTTTGGACTAAATTGCATTAATGGCAAAATGTGAGTTATAATGTGTAAGTACCTATTTGAAATGGGGGTTTGAACTAGAGGTCTTTAAATGGCAAATAGGCCATGAGTTAGTGGCATGGACAAAAATGGTAGTTCTAGAAAAATTTCTAAGTAACATGGCTAAGGGCATTTTTGTCCAAAGCATTAAAAGATAAATAAAAAAGTTGAGAAAAAGATGAAAAGTGTTCATCTTCTTCTTCCCAATTGTCTGCCGATTTTCTCTCCACCATAGCTCAAGGGTTTTGAGCTTTCTCAAGCAAATTGTAAGTGCATTTTAGCCCCCTTTTCGATTATTTTCGTATTTTTGAGTTCCTTTAAGCTTAAATTTCATGATTTTACCATTTATTTGAGAAGATAGTGAGTTTTAAAAATTGACCCAGTTGTGATATAGTTGTGCATTGATGGGCAATAATAGAAAATGAGTCTTTGAAGTGTTAATTACGGGTTTTTCCGATTAGTTTTCGATAGAAACGTCCCTAAGGGACTAAAATGAGAAAAATGCAAATTTTCTTATAAGTATATGAAAATTTTTTGATTCTTGGAATGTGTTTGTGAAAAAGGATTTGGCTAAGTCTAAAATGCAAGAAAATAGAGTGAAATTGAGTTTACGAGATTAAGGGCAAAATTGTTATTTTTGCCAAAAGTCTGAATTTTGAATGAATTTAAGTAAGGAATTGATAAAATGTGTTAAATGTGTTTATTTAGATCAAAAAAGAAGAGAAAGCGATCGAGATTGCGAAAAAGAAAAAGGTAGTCGACTAATTCAAAATTTAGTCGTTTTGTAATTGAGGTAAGTCATAAGTAAATTATAGCACATTACATTATTGTTGTTCATTTGATGATTTCTATGTGAAAATATGTGGATATGAATTTTGAATTATGCAATTGTATGTTTATGAATATTCTGGTAAATCCCGTTTGAATAGTAAGAATAACCTCGGATATCGGTGACATGTCACTTGAGGGTTTCTGATTCTGTCTGATTCCGTATCCCGGGTGCTGGGTGCACTTGCATGTGTTGCAGTTACCTGCCAGCTTATGTGAGCAGGCTCGTGGATTACGTCTGTTTTTTTGTGATCTGAGGTAGCTTTGGCTACATATTCTGGTGGCTTCGGCTACATATTCTGATGGCTTTTGCCATATCTCTATGTTGGCTTCGGCCACATATCTGTGAGGCACTTCGGTGCTAACCTCTGTATATCCGTTTCTGTTCTAAATATTCAACGGGAATTAATTTGGTTATGTGAAGCATTTGTGCAGGTTAAGCAATTGAAAATGAATTGAACATGAAATGTGTTTGAATGACTATATTTGGGCAGTTTGGTAAGAATGTGTATAAGTAAGTTCATAAATGTTGCATTTATGCTATGTGGAAATAAGATGTCTTAGCTAATCATGCGCATTTTGCTATTGATTTGCCTATGGCTTACTAAGCTACTTGTAGCTTACTCCCCTTTCTTTTTTTTCTTCCTTTTAGATTACCGAGCATAAAGTATATTGGGATTGGTAATCAAAGGAGGCTCGTCTCACACTATCAAGCTGCCTTGGTGTATGTATACCTGATTTTGATATTTTAAGTTTGGCATGTATAGGTGGCTAGTCTTTGTATAAGTGTTGTTTTGTAAATTTACTAGAATAGGTGAAAATGTGATACTTGTTTTGTAAATGGTGTTATAAATGCATTCATTTTGAGTATGTGTCATTGGAATTGGTTGAAATGAATGGTATGTATGTGTAATTGTGCTTTAGGGAGGTCAAGGTTTGGTAAATAGTCTGACACGGCCTGCACGGCAGAGCACACGGGCGTGTGCCATGACCGTGGGCTAGTGGACAGTTTACTCCACGGGTAGAGAGCACGGGCGTGCCAAGACCGTGGGGGACACACAGCCTGACCCTACGGGCGTGTACTCAGACCGTGCCTCCCCTGCACCTTAATTTAAGTTTTAGTGGTCCACACGGGCAAGAGACACGGCAGTGTGTCTCGACCGTATGGGGTACACGGCCCCCAAATGACCGTGTGGGGTGACCGTAGCCAATTTGACAGTTTCGACCACGGTAGTTAGACATGGGCGTGTGAAGGCCACACGGCCTTATCACACGGCCGTGCTATGTGTCACACGGGCGTGTGACGTTGTTTCAAAAGTGAAAAATTTTCTGAATTTCCGATGCGATAGGATTCGAATCCTAATCATCCGAAATGTTAGTATTGTGTTAGTAAACCTTCGATAAGGGCAAAATTGTAATAATCTGGTTGTAAACATGAGTTTGTTCTCCGATAAGTCCGGTAACGCTCATTACTCAATTCCGGTAACGGTTTCGGGTAAGGGGTGTTACACGAAATATGGGCTTGGACAAAAAAAGAGGCTCGTTTAGAAAACAGCCGGGCCTCAAGCAAGATTTTTTGGCCCGGGCCTGGCCCGAATTATATAATAATTTATATTTTATTTTACTTTTAATCATTTTAAAATTTTAATATAATCACTTTTTATTATATTTTCAATTTGTGTATTATTTTCAGAATTGTTTTAATATCATTTTTATTTGTTTTTAATATTTTTTTATGTTTTTAAATGTATTTGATTTATTATATTTTAAATTTTTTTATTTAATAAAATATGCTAAAAAAATTTATATGGGTTGGGCCGGGTCGGGCTCGGGCTTAGTAATTTTATTTTGGGCCGGGCTTGTACAATTTTTTAGGCCCATATTTCGGGCCGGGCTAGGCCCGGGCCTAAAAAATGGGCCTAAAATTTTGTTTGGGTCTGGCCCCGCCCATGATCAGCTCTAGTTTAAACCCATGCCTAACGGATGCTTGATAAAAGTTTTAACTACAAGAGCATTCAAGTCAAGACAAAATTAAAATATTTGAATTCGCCTAGCTTGATTCGAGCTCGAATCTAAAAGAGCCCCAAAAAAATCCGAACTGAAACTTTGAATTAGAGGTGCGCATGGGCCGGGCTAAACCCAACTAAAAATTTAGACCCGTTTGCTAGGCCCTGGCTCAGCCCAAAATGGGCCTAAAATCTTGCCCAAGCCTGACTCGGATAAAAATGCTAAAACCAGGTCTCGACTCACCCGTATTAAGTTTTTATATTATTTTATAAAATTTTTAAATATATATATAGTACATCAAAAATACTAAAAATATTAAAATAAATATTTCTCAACAAATTGAAAATAAATTTTAAAATAATACGTATACTTAACTAACACTAAGATAGATATAACTTAACAAGCAAATACCTGTAAAATAATAACAAAATTAATAATAAAACAAGTTTTATACAATATCCAAATAATAATGACAAAATAGTAGTAACATAATAGTGAAATTGTGGCAAAATAGAAAGAAAATAACATTAAAACAACAAAAAAATAGTAGAAGTTTTTTGTCCTTTTGTGAATTCGGGTTGGGCCAAGCCCGGACTAAAATGCCTTACCTGAGGCTTGACCCATTTTTTAAACGAGCCTTATTTTTTACTCAAACTCATTTTTTAAGCGTATATTTTTATTCAAATCCTCCTACTTTTCTGGCTAGAATTTGAATCGAAAAATTCACCAATTCCAACCTGTCCGAATTCGGCCGTTTGCCACTTCTAATGTGGAGGTAACGAATAGGTGGTAATTTGAGAATAGAAAAATTGATTATAAATATTGGTTGAACATTTGAATATTATATCCGTGAAATGTATGAAACGATTATACTAATATTTGATTCTCAATAATAATTATCTTTGGATAGCAGCACTTTAGGCAAAGGGTACAGCCAAGCTTGGAATCGGTGTCAAGGTGCAAAAGCATCCATCCTTTTCCTACATGTTTGTGTCAATCTTGTTGTTGATTGAGAAAGAAAGTGGATGACATCTGTGTTGTGTTTGTCAATCGTTATCTTTAAGATGGATTTTAGATTTTCATGGTTTGAACAGCAAAGTACTTTCCATTTTGGAACTCCTTGTACTTACTATAATTGCCACTACAGCTGCTGGATCGTATATTTTGGGCGGCTTCCAACACATAACCAATACTCAAAATACAGACAGCCTCCATATCTGACCATCATCATCGGGTATGGGGTTTCTTTCAAAACAAACCATATAATATATGAATCTACATCTTTTATATATATATATATATATATATATTATACCCCTTTTTTGGAGAAACAGAAAACGATGAAGAGAGGAGCCACTCGGTTTTGAAGTTGGTACAGGATTCTTCTCACTTTCCCATCAAACACCCATGTGATGCGTGATTATTTTAACCAGAATAAATACAGACAAAAAATCAAGATTAAGGCAACCTTTTCCCCCGTATAATCCGGGTTTGTAACATGCTTCAGGCTTTCTCTTAAACTAGGTAATTGTAGCTAAATTGGACCTTAATTTCATTGGAGATCTAGGCAGCTGTTAACTTCACTCCTATCCCAAACATGTGTATCATGTCTGAATACGAAAAAGATAGAAACTTTTGATATAACTCGGAATCTTTGTTTGGTTTTCTTCCCATTGTCATATGCTAACCTGGCATCTTTCTGTCTCTATCCTTAGTATTGTGAATTGATTTGAAACATCTTGTATACATGCTTGCTAGGATTATATTATACAATTTCATGTAAAGAACGAAGTTGATATGAGGATATATAATTTCATTCTTAATTAATTATTTCTATAAAACTCAAACTACATAATTATATTTAAAAGCTGATATAAGCATATTGTACTCTAGAAAAAAAATTATATTTCAATTTTAAAATAATAATATTATTAAGAACAATCACAAATTTTGAAAAAAATTAAACTCTATGAATCATAAATTTAGCACTAAAGATGCCTTAATTATTAAAAAAAAAATTCTTACATCATTATGGATATATTGATAAACTTACTTATATAATCTTAAAGATGATTTGCTTGACAAAATTCCGAAAGTAACGACGCAGAACGAATAAGTTAAATCCATTCGAATATCTTATTGCAATCTTTTGACCTAATTGGAGGCCAAAGAAGGCATATTTCCAATCATTTTCAATCATTTGATGCAGTAATGATTAAAATCAATTATATATAATGGGAAATTATTAGTAGTTTCAAGTAATGTTTTGACACCTAACCCTCGACCCACCATAAATTGTCCTTCAAATATAAACAATCCCCTCAAAAGGTCACAAAATCTATCATTATAATTATAACGGAGTATTAAAATCATCAATTCTGAAAGATATCAGAAGAAAAGACAGTTAGAGAATCGTGGAAACTGCTAATTAGACAGCTACCAATTATATGTTCTTTTTTAAACTTCTTTTAAAAATAATACATTTGAGGTGACTTCGAGATTTTGTAACATTGATATGATTATTTATGTTTATGATTTTGGATTTTGGTTTGTCTTCGATTTTAATGCATGGTAAAAATATATTCCTTCTATAGTATATTAAACGAAAATTAGGCTTTTTTATTTTAATATTGTAAAAAAATAATTTAAAAAATATGGTATATTTGGAATTAGATTTCTCAAATTATGAGACTCTTATAGGTGTTAAGATTTTTTTTAATTATTTTTCATGAGAATCCTAAAAAAGAAAATTTTAAAGTTCAAACATTCAGTGATGATGATATGGTTTTGTATTGATATTGATATTAAAAGGTATCGAGGTTGTCTTAATATATTTTTAAGATTCTCTTAGGAACCTTATGCTTAGCAACTACAAATTTGACATGAGATATGTTGTAGATGGAAAAGTTCCTAGGTTGCAATGGGGAGAGCGGCCATACTTAATAATAGTGGGTTATGTTAGGATCCTCGATTGAAAGAAGTAATAGAGAGAGTTGGAAGCAGAGGAGGAAGAAAGTTTGAGGTCACCTAGGTGTGTTGTGCTTGGCTAGGGCCTTTATATGATGGCAATGGGCTACTATTGGTGACTTGTTGACTCCTTATACTCTTCTTATTCTTTTAGGGGTGAAATCACATGGTAGATTAGAGGAGAGACTAGGAAGGCCCTAAGGCCGGTGTGGGAGGCATCAAGGTGACTGTGAAGGGACCTTAAGGGGGCCTACAGACTCCTCAAACTTATTGGAGGAAAGGATTATTGGTACTCAGGGTATCTTTTACTGACAAGCTTAAGAAGTGTAGGGGAGGCGATCATGGACGGGTAATGCGGACTCTTCAGACCATTCTTAGTCTTAAGAAGTTGTAACATTGAGACTAATTAAAGAGAGGACCGTGAAGACCTTGAGGGATATGCGTGCTAAGCACCAAAAAGGTTATAAAGGAACTTTGAGGCAGCCTATGGGATCATTTAAGAGGAAGGACTTGAAATACGTTTGTTTAAGGTTTCAAGGTAAAAGAAAACCTCAAGTGATAAAAGAGTCTTGCGAAAATTAAGCCAAAGGTTAGACATTGGAGAGCCTTTGGGCTGGAAAGGCTTAATCAGAGGGACAAAATTGGACAAAAAGGGTAGTTTTTGTCCACCCGGTCCACCAATCACCCAAGGCATGTGTAGGGGCAATTTTGGCAACAAAAATCCATCAACTTCCAACCTAAAACAACCAAAATTGGCTGAGGAGGAAAGGCACACACATTAGCTTAGTTTTAGCCTTAGTTTTCTTCAGGTTTTCTCTTATTTTTTCTGCATTTACTTCTTGTTCTTAATTTTCTTAGTGTTAGTTAAGTTAGTTATCATTGTAGGTTAGATTTATTTACACTTTCAGTCCCTGTACCTTCGTTGCAAGACATTTTTAGCTTTAATTTAATGTATTTCAGTTTCTTTCACTTTAATTCTGTTAAAGTTAGTTCCTTTTATGTTTATTGCTTTAGATTTTCTTGTTAAATGCTTTTAGTTTCATGTTCTTTAAGTTTTCTTGCATATAAATTGCTACTTTTATATTTTTCTTAAGCTTTACTTTAATGGCTTCTTTGCTTTTCATTTCCATGTTCATTCTTTTTCTTTTTAGCATGAGTAGCTAAACCTAAAAAGGGGTTGGTTGAGGGAGATGTGCGTAAGCTAATTTTTGGATAAAGGACTAAATCGTAATAAATTGGACTAAATCAAATAGATCTGAGAACTTAGGAAGTGGCAACCCTAAGGGAATATCTAGGCAAGTGAGACCGAAAGGTAATCTTGTTGCGCACTTGTTCATTAGTCATAAATTAACAGGTGATATCAAGTGATAAATCAGATTAATTCGTCTAAGTCGGTAAAATTAAGACCGAAAAGTAAAATGGAGTCACTTACTAATTTAAGTGATTTAAGTCCCTTTTTCGAGGATCGATGAACCATGTTAAAATCAACCAACCACCACTACTCATTTATTTGGTTAATTTCTTCATTTTATACTCTTTGCAATTTAGTCCTTAGATTAGCATATTTAATTTTCTTGCAAAATTTTCTTGTTATAGTTTGTCGTCAATAGTCGCTTAGACTCTATCGTGTATGCTATTTATCGCTTACTCGCCATCTCTTTTAGGTTCAATCATTGGAATACTCTAGTGTTCTATTGTAACACTACAAATATTACAATTGACATGTATGCTTGCAGTAAAATCACCCTTATAAAATTGTTTTATAAAATCGTTTATTTTATGTGCACACGCGAACACGATCACTAAGTCCTCCAAAATCCTATCTGTCGACTCCATCCAATACTCAGCTACAATGGGAGTCGTACTAGGAATGCCTTTGAACATTTTTGCCTTATTCGATCGGAGTCTCTCCGCAACAAATCCAGGGCTCCTCGATTCAGTTTGGGCTTCAGCAACCTTTTCAACAGTCTCAGCATTACCTGCATCATGGCCTCATCACTGTTCTCATAACCTCTACTACTATTGGTAATAGAGTTTTCGACATACTCCTCCTCATAAACTGAGTTCTCGCCCTAAATAGTGGGCGGCTCTACGGGTGCAGTTGTAAATGGCCTACCCCTACCACGTTTACCTTATAACCCCCTAAAATAAGGCCTAGGAGTTTTAGAGGTATTTTAAGAATTTTAGCCTTCGAGTGTTCAGAATTTTGTCATGGCATATCGATAATGTTTTCAATTATGGTTTTTAGAAAATTAAATCAATTTTTGAAAATAAATTTTAAATACCTTTAATTTTGAAACTAGGACTGATTTGTAAAAGAGTCAAAATTAGATTTTCTCTAAAGCAATTTAACCAAATGTTCAAAATCAACCTAAAACCCCCATTTTCCAAATAGTTTTTACATCAACTTCTCATTCCCCATATTTGTGTCATCCCTTTGTTTTCCTTTTACTCTCCCAATCAATTTTTACTTCCAATTCTTAATCCTTTTTTATTTCTATCACCTTTGAACCTTAAACCTCTATAAAAAGACCAAGAAAAACACCAAAAAATACCATAGTTTCATCCATTGTCAAGCTTTCAAGTTTTTCGAGTTTTCGATCAAACGCTTAATTTTTCATCATCTAAGGTAACGATTCAACTCTTAAATAGTTTTAAATTTTATTTAGTTTTTAAAACTAAGTTTTTAGCCAGTAAATCGCATGTTTTAAATAAAAGTAAAAAATTGGGTCACTAATGATGGATTTTGGGATTTTGAATAAAAACGTGGTTTGAAAGTATTTTTCAATCAGTTTTGACATGATTAAGAGGTTTCTAAATTTAATTTGAAGTTTCGTTAAAGATTTCTTGATTTTTAATGAATTTTTAAAAAATAGCCATAAAACATGTCAAAAAAGTCAATACTATGAATTGAGTATTTTATTGTAGTTTAAAGGTTGAGAATTAGTTGTAGGTGAATTATAAGATGAACAGAATTGGTTTTAGGTGGAAAGATTAAGTATAGATTGAGATATTCGAATTTAAGATTTGTTATGTTATAAGTTTTGGTAACACGGGAACATAGCTTAGGCTTATGTTTTGATTGTTTGTGGTGAGTTCTTAGTTGATTATTGAATGCATTTTTGTTTTAAAGTTTTGAATTCGATAGGACCTTCTATGAGTAGAGATATAGGTAAGGAAAAGCTAGCTTGAGCTTTCGATTTTTCAGCGAAAGCGTAATTGGTGAGTATTTGGAATAATTGCTTGTGGACATGATTCAATGTGTTATTTGGGAATTTGGTAGTAGCCTAAACCCCTACTCTAAATTTCAAGTGTAAGCTTTCTCATACCTATGTTATCGTGTGAACTATGTGCTTATGTACTTGTGAATATGCGGATTGGGATGAGATGCAAATATGTAGTGATAGTATATGTTAACCGTTGTGAAAGTGAAAATGTGTACATGATATGTATATGTTAAATGTTAGTGACAGTGTTTGGTAAAGATGCAAATATGCAGTGATAGTGCACGAATAATCGGTAAGTGATATGTGTTTGATTTCGAATATATTGGCCTTATGATCTTGAAATTGTTGGATATAATTGGCATGCCATAGGATTGTGAGTACTCACCTATATACATAATGATTTTGGGTGTTGAGGCCTTAGGACACGTTGGAGGTATAAGGGAATGTGAGCTAAGCTCCATTCAACAGGACATATGAGGGGAAATAAGGAAGTGTTAGCTTAACGCTTCACTTTTGGGACATGTTTGGCTCTATAAGTCTATGTTTGGTGTGTTGGAGATCTGTGTATCCGATGAGCGATGATAGAGCACACTTTTATGTTTCATAGCTCCAGTGCCAAATTATCTTGAAATGTATATATGTGTAATGTGAATGTATGCCTAAATAAGTGTGTGACCATTATGCAATTTACCTATAAAGATGTTTTGAATGTTATGATATATTTTTGAATGTTAGGTGATTATATGTGTAATAGGATATATGCTTTAAGTGAATATGTTACCCTGTAAAAGAACTAGTAATAATGCACGAGTAAGTATAAAATGACACTAGAGTTGGAACTGTTGAGGTTATGCTATATGGTTGTTTCGTTTATGCTTGATGAATTGTTTGCATTGTGGTTATTCTAAGCATTCACTGAGCTTGTTAAGCTTACTCACTCCTTTTAAACCATTACAGATTAGTAGTGGGTCAGTGTGAGTGGTGTGGTTCCAAGAGGTAATCCAAGCAAGACTTTTGCATTATTTCGTAGGTGCTCTATATTTTCGTTTTGGGGAATAAGGCAATGTGGTAGACTTGTTTAATGTTATGACGTGTTTGGACTATTTGTCGATTTTGCTTTTGTTTTCTTTTCAGATGTTTATGAGTTTGTATATTTGCTTAGGTTTATGAATATTGATGGCATGATGATACTTGCTCGAACACATTTTTGGTATTTTGAACTATTGATTTAGCCATTTGGATGGTTATTTGTCTTAGTAGTTGACACTTGATGATTAGAAACATGTTTGGAATGTATAATGTTGTGTTTTATGTTTAGAGGCAGAGGTATCGATATTCAAGTTTTTATAATCGATACCTCTTTGTTTTGAAATGTGTAGGGAGTCAGAATAGAGATTTGGTATCAATACCTTTACTCGAGTATCGATACTTGGGATTAAAGTATCGATATTTTATAACAGGTACCTATAATTTTTGAGATTTTGGGTTTTTAATTGAGAAACAAAATGCAAGTTTGGTATCATTTTTCCAGGTGGTATTGATACCATTTAGAGAAAATATCGATACCCTAGTGTCAGTATCGATACCTACATGACAGTTTTGAGATTTTGTTAAATGGACCTTATGCATGTTTAATTATTATTATAAGACTATTTGATGCATGGTTAGCATGTTACATTGATAACTAACAAGTATAATTGACTTAAAACCTATATGAATACTAAGATGGACTATGCTTCGTTTAAATTGAGCTTTTACTTATTGTATATGACATAAGACGGTGGTGTGGCATCCTGTATTCAGGCTTGATGACCAGGCTGGGTATAGGATGTTACATATCTTGAGTGTTCATAGTGTTCACGAAAGTCTAAGAAGTTTTAGGGTATATCTACAGTTTTCATGCAAAACTTCAAACATTAGTCTTTATTCATAATCTAAAGTTTACTATATATCTAAAATTTTAACAGTAGCTAACGTAAGACTGACATTGAGTCTTGGATTTTAATTTTTTATAGAAAATCAATGTTCCAAAAATTTATAGCACGGTTTTTCCCTAAAATACCCCTTTGATGCATGCATGTTTTTTCAATTTTTTACGATCCGAGTTTAGAAAACCTAGGCTTTGATACCACCAAATGTAACCTCTCAAATCTGGCCTAGACGTTAGACCCAAATTCGAAAGATTACATTAGCCATCGAGACGACCTAGTAGGGTTATCAGGTTTTATTAATTTAGTAGAAAATTTACTCATAAACCATTTTATTATTCCTCAAAGTTTTAACTCTAAATTAGCAGCGGAAAAGTGATCAGTTTATTTTTAGTAAAAATCGGGGTTCATACATACTAATCAATAAACATAATATAATGTTTTAATAATTAAATGTCATGCAAAATAAATTAAGCTCAAATCATGAGTCCCATGCCATAGTTCGAAATAAAATAATACAGTTTGAGTAAAATAATAATATTAAAATACTTTAATAAAATAAATCGTTTCGAGTTGAGAACCATCAGATGTCATGTCCGCATCCTAACTTGGTGAGTTATCTATAAGGATGAAAATTTAAAGGGGAGTGAGCTATGAAGCTCAGTGTGGTTCCATTCACAAAAAAATTAGTGCAAACAATCGATAAGATGTAAGAGATAATATTGCATAAAATAATCACAATCAGACAACAACTTAGTATTAATTTTCAATGCAACCATCATAAATACATATCGAAACACACATTAACATTTATTAGGGTAACAATTTTTTAGATTTTCCTACAATATACATATATATATCCAAGCATAATTATAACATAATAGAATTTCCAGATTTGTATACTCATAATTTTTAAGATGCCATACAGTTTTAGTTTTTAACAGAACAAATTCTACCCCACTACTACACACCACAATGGGAGTTCCCCTAAACTCTCTTTTCCAACACACTTGGATGTGGATAAATCACTGCTAGTTTGTAACACCCCAAACTCGGCCTAGACATTATGGCCGGATCTGGCAATGTCACATGAAAGTGCTTTCGAAAACTGTATCATCGCTAAAACCATTTCTTGTTTACATACTTTTCATTTTCTTCTATTAATTCAAAAATCGTGTTATTTATTTAGTCGTTCATTTTCAAGACATTATTCATTGCGGAAGCTTTTAAAATAGTTCATGTAATCGTGAGTAATTTGATAAAATATTTGTTTATTTTGAAAACCCGAGTTTTTCTAGTACTTGCAGTTATAACCCATAAGATAGTATAAATCCCAAGTTTAAGCAAAAATCCGTAGAGGCCATAATTACATCAAAACTTCCTAAACAAGAAATTAAAACCATGATTAAACCTAAAACAATTTAAGGAATTCCGTGTGGTCACCACTGAGTCCTGCACCGCACCGATCTATCTAAGGCTGGGGATTACCTGTAAATTAAACAGAGGGGTGAATTTACGTAAATTCAGTGTGTAATCCCCACAGAATCAAACAAACAGGATACAGTTACACACAGTCTAGGCCTAAGCCCTTTTTCAGTACAATAACAGCTTGGGCCTTAGCCCATCCCAGTACAGTAGCAATCAAGTACTGGGGTCTTAGCCCGTCACAGTAACAGTAAGCAGTAGGGCCTTAGCCCTTTGCAGTAACAGTATGCAATCATGTAGAATTCAGTATGCAAGTCCTACCCAACCATCTGCTATACAACATCTTCGTCCAACCCTGCACTTACTGTGGGGATTAAATCACTCACCCATCCTTACACTTACAAATAGTACCGAATGCAGCACTTAACAGTAATTTGCAGCTGAACTGCCAGTATATTAGGCTTAAAGCCATGAGTAATTTGCAGCTGAACTACTAGTATATTAAGCTTAAAGCCATCAGTACACTTCCTCCAAATATATCATCCCAACCCAATACAATGCAACATACAATTTATGTCATGCTTTTTATGGTAGCAGTACATATAATCAGTTTAGTATTATCATCATGCTCAGTATACATATATACATTTATCAATCAGTCAATTCACTCAGTTAGGGATCTAAGCAATGCTTACCGACCCTACAGTAGGTTTATAGTCGACTTGGGTGACCCGTGCAACCTTAGTAAACCAATTAGTGAAATTGGACTCACACGCCCGTGTTGTCTGCCTGTGTGGCCCACACTGCCCAAATTAACCTTGGCCGTGTGGATCACACGGCCTGGCCCAAAATTCCACAAGGTCGTATAGACTACCCGCGTGTACCAACACGCTCGTGTGGCCCACACGGCCCAATTGGTCAAGCCCGTGTGTCGCACAAGACCTCACCTAATCATCACACGGTCGTGTCCTTTGCGCACGGCCTGGCCTCATCGATCACACTCCTGTGTTCCATCACACGGTCTATCACACGGGTGACTATACGCCTATGTAGTGGCAACAGAATGCTTTTTTGGCTTTTCACCGAATCCCATTTTCTACGTTTCGGGTACACAACTGTATCATTTTTGATGCAAAAGCCACTCCAAGCAATTTCGAACCTATAATTTATCAGTATATACTCGATTAATCACTTAAAAAATAGAATTCATCTAAACCCGGAATGAGATAGTCACTCTCGAGTGAAAAACTTTTACCTTTTATCAAATAACAGAAACTCCACGCCCTTAGATCGCCAACAAATAGTAATCAGCCCTTCAATAAAGCCCTAAACACCAAATGAACCATTCTTAACACTTATTCAAAACATAATTGAAGATTAACCAAAATTAAACTTATCGTATGCGCAAAACTCAATGTTACACTGAAGAACTATAAGAAATAGAGAAAATGGAAGGGGGAGTGAAAGAAGAACTAAAATTCGACAGTGGAGAAAGAAAGGAAATTGGATTCAGCAGTTGAGAAGACCGAAAGAAAGGAGAGGAGAAACGTCAAAACCAAGAGAAATTTTGGGAAAATCCAAAGACTGATTGAACATCCCCCAAATCTCTCCACTACCTCACTAACAAAACACCTCTTGGTTTTTGAATCCTAATTGAACTCTTCCACATGCCACCTGCTTAGAGCAAAAAGAATTTTGCCTTCGCTCGCACAGGGTTTTGAACACAAGACCTTAAACAGACTAACACTCCTTTTCACTATCAGACCAGCAGGCCCATTCTAAAATATTTTTATAACAATCAAATAAAAGCCTACTGAATAAAAATAAGGCTTCATCCAGAAAAATTCCAAAATTTTCCCAAGTTAAGGCTTGAACTTTGGACCTCACACACACACACCCAGAACACTTAACCATTGAAGCAGACAGACAGTTGTGTCACAAATATTCGAAATCAAATATACGAATTTTGGGGCATTACAACTCTACCCCTTAAAAGAGAATTTGGGCCTCGAAATTTTACCTGATCAGAATAGATGAGGATACTGCTGACTCATTGCATCCTCAAGCTCCCACATAGCCTCCTCAATGCTATGATTTCGCCACAACACCTTTACCAAAGGAATATATTTCCTTCACAGAACCTTAATGTCACGATCAGAATTTAAACTGGCTCGTCCTTAGAGGTCAAGTCTAGCCTAACCTCAATCTCCTCCACGGGTACGATATGCCTAGAATCAGAGCGGTAGCGCCTCACATCGAGACATGGATAAATGTAGCTAAATATAGAAGTATCATAGATGAAATCTACCTTGGCTATAGGTACACGGCGAAACAGATAAATACAGATAAACTTCCTGGCTTCCTTTGCTCACATCGTCCCATCCTATGCAATGCAATGCGGCATATTTAATACATATCACATATGATAACATTTAATGTACTAACACATGGCAAATCAATAGCAAAAATCATGTTTTTCATGTATTCGAATTAACAGTAACATAGGGCATGTTGTTCATACGATTGTAAATGTATAGATACAATAGTCTTATATATTATTCATAATTCATGCAATGACATATAAATATGATATCAATTTCATCAAGTAAGGAATGTATTTTAACAAGTTTCATATTATTAGGGACTTAATTGCACAAAATTAAACATCAAAATTGTTTGAGTTTCAGTCAGGGACTAATATGAACAAATCTTAAAAATTTTGGGTTAAAACTATAAATTTCGAGTTACACGGGACACGGTTGTGTGACTTGATCGTGTGAGAAATCCTAAACCATGTGGATGGGGTACACGATCATGTGGCTAGGCCTTATGATAGACTGTGGTTGTGTGGCATTCGTAAAATCAACCTACATGGGAGACACGACCATATGGTAGACCTTGTGGTGAGGCTTAGGTCATGAGTGATTCGAAGTCCTAGGGTTTTAGGGTGGACATGACCGTTTGAGGGGGCACACAATCGTGTGGCTGATTGTGTGGCTTTATTCTAGGCTTGATTTTACCTCGATTTACTCATAAAATAATACACACCTATCACCAAGATCTCAAATGATGACCCTCACGCCCAAATCTGAAATGGAATACCAACAAAAAGTCCTTCAACCGACAAGTACATAAGAATTAATAATGGTTTTCAAGAATAGTTAAGATTTAGGGAGATATCAGTAAGATTCATAAATTATCATTTAATTGATCTTGAAATTAACGTGAACAAAAATTCTATAGGCATTTTGAGATCTAAACGTCAAAATTAGAATGTACTTACCGATTCTTGGTAGCATTAGAGATGAGATTTGATGGTGTTATGCTAAACCAATAAGAAGAACTATTGAACGGAGACCAATTTTGTATTTGGGATCAAAATAAAATTTTCAGCAATGAAAGAAAAATATTTGCAAAGGAGAAGGTGAAAAAGAAAAGGGAAAAGAAATAAGGAAAAAAAGAAAGTAAAATTTTAGTTCAATTGGAAAAAGAAAACTAGAGTTTTATTTTTATTTGGAGAAGAGATTAAATACCTAGGGTTTTCAAAATTTGAAGGCCTGTTTGGGTAATTAACCTTTCTTGCTAAAATTAAGAAGGGGAAAAAAATGGGGGATGAGTTTGGCATGATTTAAACCTTGGAAGTAAGAGAAAAAGTGCAAAGGCTTAACGATTTGAGCTACTGCCTATTCTTTACATGGTTTTACTCCAATTAATATATATATTCTAGGGGATTTTCATTTTAGTTTGCTGAAAAATTAAAACATAGTATTGAGAGAGGAGTAGATTGAACCTAGGATCTCTAGAGAGTGTACTAAACTTTTAACCATTAAGACTAAGGCTCATTTCCTGTTAATAATTACTTCTAACCCTATATATTTTGAGGTGTTACACTTATAATGTCTAAATATCATGGATATGTATGTATAGATATAAGTTCACCTTGTTAATGTTGTAAAGTGCTATGATCTAGCCAACATTATGTCAAACTAAGGTAGCTAACATGCTTTGGTGAAAATAAGGTAAGCATAGTATTTTTTATTTGAACTTACTAAGCATTCTTCATGCTTAAATTAGTTGTTTTCTTTCTCTTTTAGATCGCCACCTTGCGAAAATTGTGAAGCCGAATCATCTCAAAGCTTACATTATCATCGAATCAGTAGTAATATGCTTATTTTGAGTTTAAGATTGTGGCATGTATATAAGGGTATTTAGTGTGTACTTTGACATTTTGGAGCGGTTTGCTACTTGGTAAATATGGTGAAGATTGAGCTGCATGTTTGGCATAGTATATAATTTATAGATGCATATTTGGTCATTTTGATATTAAGAAAATTGTAAACATGCTTTTGAATGGTTTAACATGTTAAGGTTTGAAATTGGACAATTTGAATTAGCTAGATTGATTGATCTATCAAAAGGGTAAGTTAATGTGGTACGATATTTCTTTTTTTGCTAATCACAGGTATGAGTTGATTCAATTTTTAATTTCCTTTCTTTTTTTAGCAAGCATGATATTTGGTTATTTTTGGTACGATATTTCTTCATTTTTTAGGGGTTTTATCTATTCTTGATATTACTCATTCGCCAATTATAGGTATGGGTTCATTCAATTTTTAATGTTATTTCATTTGGGGGTATTCATTTGCCAATCATGAGTATGGGTTCATTCAATTTTTGGATTTAGGGTGCATGAATTTTCCAATCACAAATTTGTTGTATTGAAGTAAACATATGTTCATTGGCCTGTTTTGGGATTTCTCCATTCTCCATGGCTGATGTTTTTGTTGGAAGAAAAAAGCTGATAAACAAAGAGAGAAGTAACCATTGTTACAAACTAGCAAAAATGAATTCTTTGGTTGCTTTGATTATTATAACTTAAAAGCCTTAAACCAAACTGATTTTAATCTAAAAGTACCTTATAAAAGAAAAAACTTTCAATTGAATTTTGTTTGGTGGGTTCGGTTGTTGTTTCTAGGCCATTAGTTCTGTCATTACAAAATGTATGCATCGTAGGGGATTAGCGTAATTGTATGGAGAAGAAGAAACCATTCCCTATGAAAGAAAATATATTTAAAATTAAAGGATGAGTGATTAGTTTTCAACAGCATGACAATTGCGATCTTGGGATGTTATTGAAAAAGTACAAGACTTCATGTATAGGTGATAATTATGATGTTGGCCTCCTTTTGAGAATATATGTTGTGATGCCAAGGATCTTGCTTCAAGAGATGTTTCAAGATCCATGACTATGGAAATCAGGGAAGGTCGTGGTGTAGGTATGATTATCACCTCATTTCATGCATTTTTATTATGCAGTATCATCTATGTTTGTGTAACACCCTAAACCTGGCCTAGACGTTATGGCTGAATCTGGCGATGTCACATGAGAGTGTTTTTGAAGATGCCTCAATACATTAAAAATCATTCTAGTTATTATCTTTTACTTAAGTTAGGAAAACATGAATTATTCAATTTGCTTAAAACCATTTCTTTAACACGAAAGTTTTTGAAAATAAATACTTTTTGCAATCGTGTTTACTTACGAAAAACCACAGCTTATTTTTGGAAAATGATGCTCAGTTGCGTTTCAGTTGTAAAACCATAATAAGTAGTTTAAAATCCCAAATTAAACCATAAGGAAAGTCCCAAAGTCCAAAATTACAACAAAGTTCCCAAAATAATAAATAATAATAAATAAGGCAGCAAAAGCTTAAAGCCTATAAAAACAGTGTATATGTGGCAATGGTCACCGTCGAGTCCTCCGCTGCATGAATTCGCCTATTGCTGGGGGTTACCTGAATAGATTAAACAAATAAGGAGTGAGTTTTTGCAAACTCAGTGTGTAAATTGCCACAAACAACATGCATATAGACATATAACAAATAACATATAATTCGGGCCTGGGCCCTTTTTAGAATCTGTATGGGCCTCAACCCACTCAAAAACAATATCAGATACAGACTTAGGGCCTTAGCCCATCATAGATATAGCATGTGTAACAGATCAGAATAATAGAATCATGCCCACCATCCTACACACCAACTCCGTTCAACCCTACACACCATGTGGGGATAAAATCGACCTACCTAGCCCAACACACCAAATATGGGGATAAAATCAACCCATCCAAGCCTACACACCAAATGGTACCGTAATGCGGCACATGTCATAAATATGCAGCTTAGCTGCCAGATATCAGGCTTAGAAGCCTTTCAGATACTTCCTTCACTTCATCAATCCCACCCCAATGCAATGCATCATATAGATATGACATCCTATAATGCGGATAAACAGATCATAGATCTATATTCAGAACAGTACAGATATACATGCTAGAGATAACATGTTAATACATACATCACAATATCATATCACACGCCCATGTGGCCGGTCTATGTGGGTCCACACGCTCGTGTAGCCCACATGAACCAGATTGGCCTTGGCCATGTGGATCACACGGCCTGGCCCAAAATCCCAAACACCCGTGTGGTTCACCCGTATGGGCCCACATGCCTGTGTGGCCCACACAGCCCAATTGGCCGAGCCCGTGTCTTACAGACGGCCTCGCTGGGCTTTACATGGCCATGTCGTGCACCCGTGTCATGCGCTCACGGCCTGGTTTGTCGTTTACACGGTTGTGTATCGCCACACGACCTACCACACGGCCAGTCTACATGCTTGTGTGGCATCAACAAAATGCTTTTTACTTTCGCTGAATCTCGTTTTCTGTACAATCAGAGTACAGACCTTATTTTTTTCGCTGGCTACACTATCCTGAGACTACCAGTATCTATAATTAGAATATTTAATCTTTTTGAAACTCAAGAACGAGCCTTAACAACCAATCCTGAAATAGAAATTCAACTTACCGCAACCAGATGATCACTACTTAGAAACAATTCTACTATTCGTTGATTCCAACCTCCTGAATGACTCCTAGACAATAGTAAAACACCTCTTAAACACTTAATCAAAATAGCGTTCAGGATCAATAACCAAGAACTTACCAACGATTAACACGTCTAAGGATCGCAAAGCTTGCGATCGCGAAACCAAAAATGAACAAGAGGAGGGCAAGGGGAAAATCGGTAGCAATAGAGGTAGGAGGAAGGAAATTGGCAGTAAAAGAGTGAAAAAAAAAAGAAGAGTGGTAGCCAAAAATTGCCCAAAAAGAGAAGAGTAATCAAGAATTCGGTAACCACCTCCCCCAATCCCTTATTTTCCTCCTAAAATCCATCCACTACTTTCCCCCACAACTCAAACACTCAGTATTTGACTCTACTTCGAACTCCTACACGGCAAGAATCATAAAAATAAACCTCCTGTCCAGACTCGAAACACAAGACCTCAAGCATAAACCCTTCCCTTTTAACCACAAGACTAGCAGGTCCATTCTGATATGCTTTTACACTAAAAAACTTATAAGCCTATTAACCCAAGGGAAGACTTTATTCAACAAAAACCAAAATTTTTCCCAAGCCAAGGCTTGAACTTGGGACCTCTCACACGCACCCAGAACACTTAACCACTGAAGTAGACATATATTTGTGTCAAATTAATGCATAAACATATTTATAAAATTTGAGGTGTTACAGTTTGTCTTGCTTAAGGAGTGTATATAAGGTTACAATATGTACTAAGAGGTATTGGATTATGGTGCTTATGGTTTAGAGTAAATGTGTGGTTGCTTTTATTTGACATTTTGCGTGAACTTTAGTCTTGATCCCCTGAAGATTTAGGTTTTTCACACTCCTATATGTTGTTTCTTGTACCATAAGAAAGATCTGTTGATTTAATGTGTTGTGTGATGTGGACATTTACTCCAATTACATGCAAATATAATATGAACATGTTTACAACTTGGGGATTATTAACTGTGATATTTATATCTATAAGACCTTTGTAGGATCATATCTACCTCCACTTGAATCACTTACCACCAAAGGTGCTCAAAGAGAGGCTTCTAAGTATCTTTAACACTGCTATCATTTTTGCTGGTATGGATGTTACAAAGGAGTCCATCCCTTTCTTACCTACTATACATTATAATATGGGTAGAATTCTTATAAAACACCATGCAGAGGTGTGGTATTTAGATGCGCATATATATATATATATTATATGGCTGTTTTTAGCTTTTATTTTTATGTATATGGGTATGTAGTCGAGGAGGTTTAGTGGAATTTAATTGTGTTATTGATAAGTTATAAAAGTAACATATTTTAATCCTATTCTTAATGCGTTTTGGATGATTAATGATGTAAATTAGTGAATTTGATACTCCTAATCCTTTAAATTCATGTTTCTATACTTAGAAGAGCATTTGGGAGCGAAATGAGTGAAAAACAAGCCAAAATCAGACAAATAGAGCTGTTTTCAGGATCCACATGGGCTAGCCACACAACTGTGTGAGCCACACCCCCATGTGCCAGCCCGTGTCGATATCGAACCTTTTTTCCCAAACACATGGAAAAAAACCCAATTTTTAGGCTTTCTAAGCAGTCTAAAGTCTATAAATATCAATTAGAAGAAGATCTAAGGAGGCGCCCAAAGAAGATCGAAGAATAGACTCGAAGAATGCCATCAGAATCAACTTGGAAGCGGATCTCCTTCAAGATTGAAGATCTCCATTTAATTTCCTTTGAAGTTTTATTGAGTTTATTCATGTTTTGTGGTTATCCTAACTTTGAGATATTTTTATTTAAGATTATGAACTAAATTCCCTAGATACCTAGGGAAGATGAAACCTACGATTAATCTTATTATTTGATTTCTGATTTACATGATAAATACTTAATTTTTGTTCTCAATTATGTATGCTTATTTCGTGTTTTAATATTTTCAAGATATTAATTCATGTTTAATGTGATTATCTCAATGGAGCAAAAGTCTTTGTTTAAGAGTAGATCTAGCATAATTGAGTGGAGTTGCATGCAATCCTAGAAATAGGACAACATAAATCTATCGGATTAGAGTCAAATCTAATAGAGGTTTTAATTAATCAACCTAGAGTCAGTTGTTCTTACTTTCGAAAGAGATATTAACATAATTTACGGATTTCTACGAATCAAGACACAAGTGAATAAATCATTTAATTCAGATTCATAATAACAGGTGAAGTCTAGGTGGATTCTTTCCTGGGTATTGTCTATCTCATTGGTTAACTTCGATTATTTTCCTATTTCATTCTTTTTTGTGTTCTTAGTTAGATTAGTTAGTAATTTTAGATTAAAAACAATCACTCCAATTTGTCAGCTAAATAATAGAAAATGATAATTACTAGTTGTAACGCCCCTATCCCGTAACCGTCGCTGGAATAGGTAAGGGGCATTAACTGACCTTTAACTCAGTTTAGAATAGTAATCATAGCAAACATTTAACAATTTACATCTCAATTCAGTATATATCATTCATTCACATTCAAATCATGCATAATTTAAACATACAAAGCACTATACATGTATCCAAGACTGATTTGATAACATATGAAAAAGTTAGGAAAAATTAGAAAAATTTTCGAATAAGGGTCACACGGCCGTGTGCCTCACACGGTCACCAGACACGCCTATGTGTCTAGGTCGTGTGAAAACAGGGCATACTTACTGACTTGCACCACATGGCCAAGGACACGCTAGTGTGCCAGGCCGTGCAAAAATTTAAGAGGCTACTAACTTAGGTCACACGGCCGACCACACACTCGTGTGCCAGCCCGTGCGCCACACACAGCCAATAGACACGCCTGTGTGTCTAGGCCATGCCAATCTTGTAAGGTATACCGACTTAATTAACTAAGGTGCAGGTGTCACAAGGTCGAGACACATGCCCGTTTGCTCAGACCTTGTGGCACAAAAATAGGCTTGGTTTAAGCCACATTTCATACCTAATTCTCTTATACTTACAAGCATCAATTTGTACCAAATTCATATACCAAATAAGCAACAATTTCAGCCAAAACAAGTCACATTTGAACCATTTCCTAAACAATCAAATTCCATGCAAATTTTGTACCACAAAATATGTACCAACATAACCAATTCATTCACAACAAAATCTATCAATTTATCCACATTCAAACCTCATATATATCAAGATACCATTCATCAAATTTACCACAAAATGAACTTATCATAATAACCATTCATTCTAAACCAAACATTTCCCACACAAGTCATATCACATAGCTTGATTAAATACCAAAATTCATACCACAATTATCCACATAAGCAACCATATAATTCAACCTATAAACTAGCCTATACATGCCATATTTACATCATTTACAATAGTTCTAAAAGTACCAAAAGTTTGCTTGGATAGTGTGATAGCAATCCCCGACCTCGTCTGAAATTGAGCTAGCTTCTGAAATCTATAAAACACGGGAAAAATTAAACGGAGTAAGCTCAAAAGCTTAGTAAGCTTGTATAATATAGAATTTAACTTACCATTATAACATAGCATTAAACAACTTAAATCCAACTCATTTACTCATATAGCTTAATCACAACACCACTCATATGTTAGTCATTTATCAACCATATATTCATCCATTCAAAAGGATGAAACCAAGCATATAACTTTCATGTAACATTCCAATACATGTATTATATCATATATCTTCTTTCGTTTATAGAATTCATATGAACTATGTAACATTTCATTTATGCAAATCATATATATGTAATAATTCATCTTATAAAATATATATTCTTGTACCATTTAATCTCATATAACATTTACTCATGTACATATAATTCATGTAAACCATGTAATTCATGTAACATATAATTCATGTAAATCATGTAACATATAATTTATATAGTTAATGTAACTTTTGTGTCATGTAATCCTTTCATTTCATATCGGCATAATGCCCGTTGAACCTACAAAAATATTGAGGGATACTCGGGTGATACACGCTAAGTTTATAATAAGTAATCCGTCAATTCATCATCATGTATCCTTTTTGGATCCAGAATTGGTATGCTCCTCATGAGCCGGTAAATTGTAAGCTCAAACAAGTTGATCGGTAAGCTCCATAGAGCTGAAACGGTAAGCCCTGAAGGATTGAAACAGTAAGCTCTGAAGAGCAAAACGATAAGCTCATAAGAGCTAAAACGGTTAGCTTATACAAGCTGTGGTGAGTCCGCAGCAAATGCCAGAGCTTGACCAAACGAAAACCCCAGTGACATGTCACTTGTATCCTACAACTTTCTATGGTTCAAACGAGACTCGGTATTTAATTTAAACATGTAACCAATAGACATTAAAATTCAATAATTCATAAATACATTATTTCAATTATAATATAAGTTCGATTCTAATTATACGAACTTACCTCGTATTAGCTCGTATACTCGTCGTCTACCCATCTATCTTTTGTTTCCCCCTATCAAGTTTAGGTATTTGTTTGCCTTGATCTATATAAATTCAAATTTAACTCATTTATTCACCAAATTATTCAATTTAGTCCCCAATTCACATATATGGTATTTTATATATTTTCCCCCATACTTTTAACTATTTTACAATTTAGTCCTTTATACATAAAATAGCAAATTACACATTTTTAACTACAACTCCCCTTAGCCGAATTCTATATGGCATTATAATAGCCCATATTTTCACTTATTTCATAGTTCTTACCACAATATTTTCATCTTTTTCAATATAATCCCTAATACTCATTTTTCTCAAAAATCACTTTGTAAAACTTGTATATTTAATAACAACCATCAATAATTAAGCAAGAAACTTCAAAATACACATGTGCTCAATAATGGCATATTTCAAAATCGTTAATAATTTTAGAAATTAGGGCATGGGCTAGATAGAACACAAAGCAACGATCTTAAAAACGTAGAAATTATCAAAAACCGAAACAAAATCGTACCTTGATTGATAGAATTGAAAGTGCCGAATGTAAATGCCCTAACTTTGGCTTTCTAAGCTTCAAAATCGGTGGAAAAATGAAAAAAGATGGACAACCATTTCTTTTGTTTTTATTAAATTAACATATATTTTCAAAATACCAAAATTAACCTTTAATTAAACAACCAAAATCATTTTAATGATGTCCACTACCGTCAATTTAGGCCTTTAATGGACTAATTACAGCCTAAGTACCTCCATGATAAAATCCATGGTCATTAAGTCATTTGACTTATAGAACTCATATTTTTCGCTTTACGTGATTTAGTCCTTTTTACTGAATTAACTGTTTAAACGGTAAAATTTTTTACGAAATTTTCACACGGTAATTTTAACATGCTGTAAACATTAATAAATATTAAAATAGAAATTTTGACTCAGTTAACTGGTCCCAAAATCACCTGTTCTGATCTGACTCAAAAATGGGCTATTACACTAGTACTTTTAGTTCTCGTGGATATGATATTCCCTACTCACCATAACTATACTATTGTTCGATAGGTGCACTTGCCTTAGTCGTATTTATAGTTAGTTTAGTGACCATCAGTTATTCATTTTAGACATACATAAAACAAATACGTATTATATATGAGTGCTTTTTTTAGAATTTACACAAAACAAATGCGTATTATATATGAGTGTTTTCTTTTTGAGAACTTTTTTTTGCAAAGTATGAAAAACTATTAAAATTTCTAGTTGTGTCATTTTCAAAACTAACATCAAATTACCAAAATAATATACTTACAAAAATATTGATTGAACTTCTTCCATATTAAATAATAACTAAAAAGAATACAAGATAGCACTATAAAAACCATATAATACTATTATTCTCAAAACATTATATAATTACAAATAACAATAAAATTGAAGTCTTTCTCATAAATCATCATTAGTCTTTTTGAGATTCTAAACCATTTGAGAAATGTTCATGCATTAAAAGTATTATATTGTTGATAAACCCCTAAACTAAACATATAATAATTTCATCCAATATAAGTAAAAACATATTACTTGAGTCTTGAATAGCGATGGATCATTATTTTCCAACATTTTAGTATAACTCATGTTAGATGAAGAATTGAACCTCCAATTTGAAGAAAAATCATACATAAAAATATTTTCACAATACATGTACTTAAGTATTTACGACTTTTGACATTTAAAAAGAATAATGCATTCAATCAATACTTGTAGAGGATGAAAAAATGGTTATAGTAGTTTGGAGTCATTAACATTGAAATTTGATGATAAGAAGGATAAACAACAATTATTTGTTAATATTAAATATGACAAGATGCAAATTAAAGTATAGTAAAGCAAAACTTAACTATTTCTTTATCTTTTTCATTAAAATAAAGATATAAATTAGTTAAATAACATAAAAAATAGATGCAAATATAATACTAAAGGAAAGCATACTCACTTGATATTTTCTCCCTATCTTTTGAAACTTGAGAGTTCATTGCCTTCTTTGTTTTTTTCTTTTGATTTTGCTTGAATTGGCTTTTCATTCGAGAATTTCTTGAACACTTTGTTTTGACACATATAGGATCAAACATTGATTTTTCACTTAATCTCCCATTGGCATCATTGATAGCATCTTGAAAAGATGTATGCTTTGAAATTTTCGAATCTTTAGCTTCTAGCATAATTGTCATATGCTTTTCAACTAACTACAATACCTCAAATAGTTTTTCTTTGATAATTTGAGTACACTTAGAAGTCAATGAATATTTGTCAAAAAGGTTGTAACTGATATGATTCAACTCATTAAGGCGCAATAAATAGCTAGATTTTTCTTCATGTGCTGATGAGGCTCTAAAATCACTTGCCAACAACGACTTTGTTTTTTTGTCCATCTCCTAAGTATATATTTTTTGAGTATCTCTTTAATGTTATTCATAAGATGAATCCATAAAGCATGACGACAAAATAATCCAAGACTTTCAAACATATTACAACTACATGAGACAATGTTATTTGAAACATCAAACTCCACACAGTAAATTCTTTCATGTCCATCTTCAGTCACATGATATAAAGAAAATTTTTTGATGTTACTAACTTCAACTCAATTCAAGCCTATGCAATCCATTAATTCATCTTCAAACCTTTCAAACATAGCAAGAGTGTAAACATCGAATGCATGCTTCAAAATACCATATTCATTAACTTTTTTTAGTGCCCCATTTTTACATCTAAAATATCGATTTAACTCTATTTGGTGAAATTCTTTTACCTTTTCCTCATAATGTTGTATAAAAATAAAAGACAAAGAGAAATTCATAATTTGATGTAATATGTTGTTCATGCTCTCACTTCTTTGAGTGGATCTAATCCGAGCTGAAAAAAATATTTATGCTAAAGGTAGGGTACCATTTTACACGAAGCTCATAGTCTCTTAAGCCAAGCATGATCTTAAAGTTTAAAATTTTTAGTCATGGGGACCAATTGTATAATTTAACCTAAAATTTTTGTTTGAAATGATGATTTAATGTGCCACATCAGCTTACCGTTACATCGTTAACAACAATTAATGGCTCAGTAGCTAAAATGCTACAACATGATAACATAAGTGACTAAAATGTAACATTTCATGTAACGCCCCAAAACCCGGCCTAGAAGTTTAGATCGAATCCTGGAGGTTACATTAGCCACCAAAAGTGGCGGGAACAAAAACTTTAATTCAAACAAAGAAAACCTTTTTGTTCATTATGTTTGAAACAATATTAAATCGACGTCAAACATTCGGAAAGAAAATCCACAGTTTCTAAAGTTCAGTCCAAATAACCCCTTACGAAAGTCCATCATAAAACTTGTACCACAGTTTAGATAATCTTTTTACAAATTGACATAAAAATTAACTGTGTAAAACTTATGAGATCTACTTAAACTTAATCCAACAGTATCTTTCTAAGACCTTCAGTATGTCGTGTCCAGCTCCCAAAACACGGAAAGTACCTGAAAGGAAAGACACTACAAAGATGAGCTATATGAGCTTAGCGTGAGTCCAAAACATAAATAGATGGCAAAAGGCGGAGTGACGCAAAAAAATACTTCAGACAAGTATATGTATAATAATATCACATATGAAAGTCTCAATCGGTAAGTCAAATACAGTATCAAACCACAAAAATGATATTCCAATCATACGCAATAATCAGAACATATTATATGACATTAACTATATTGTCAATAACCAAAAGTTCACACAAACAGATAAAATATTTTGACAAATAGATGTATATTCAGATGCGAACGGATGCACAAGATAAAATCCCACCCTACCAACCAAACACCACTTCGTCCATCCAACACACCACATAAGGGATATGGTAGGCCTGTCCACCATGCACACCATATAGAACCATAATAGGTTCATCCACCCAACACACCACAATGTGGAACTATGCCACTTAAGTAACTATACATAGCTGAGCTGATATACATATAGGATAGTGGGGTAAACCGCTACAAAAAAGTATCGCCGTTAAAAGTGCTAAGTCTGTCTTCCTTCTCTTCATAACTAGATCCCAAAATTTTCATACTATGCAATAATATACACATTACGTAGACAACATATAAAAATAGACATTAACATTTCCAGTTGAACAGATTCAAATTTGATTACACTTGTATTCTAATATTTAGTTACGGCAACAATAATAAACTTATACTTATTCATCACATAAATGAGCAATAAAATTAAAGCCCATAAACACATATATATACACGAACTAGCCTAAATCGAGCCTCAAACACACTTACTGAGGTTTGAACAAGGGTTGGATTACACAGAAACATAAAATAGACAGTTTATGACTCAAAATAAAAATTGCAAACTAGGGTCACATGGCCGTGTACCTCGGCCGTGTGGGGGCCTACACACTCATGTAAAGGTTACACATGCCCATGTGAAGGCCACACATGCTCGTGTAAGTAGCCAGTGTAACTCACTGTCCAAAAATGCCAAAAATAAATAATAGAGGAGACACGGCCATGTAGAGATCTCACATGCCCGTATGGGTACATATGCTCGTGTGGTCAGGCCGTGTGGTACCAAAATTTGCCCAAAAATCCTAATTCCCAATTTCGCATGACCGTGTAAGCCACCCATGTGGGGCACATGCCCATGTGGCCACCCGTGTGGTCATGAAACCACACCAAAATAGCTTGAAATTCGTGTTTTTGACTCCAAAACGATCCCCATCCTTTGGAATATCCAGAAATATACCATAACATACAGAATTTCATGCAATTTTGAAACAACATGATACTTCAAATAACCAATTTCATAAACACACAAGATATTACCAATTTCATCGCAATTCGATACCGAAGTTAAACCATTTCTGATTACACACCTTAGAACGCAATATCAAGCAGCAAAGATCAACCAATTCGCCCTCACCAACTATTCGAAAACCTCAATTTCACACATAAACTTAAGCTATAAGAACTCCCATTAAAAAAAAAAAAAAACAGAAGTAATTCTATCATAAACCCTCATGAACAAAACTTACCCGCTTCATCTCCGATAAAACAAATCACAAAAGGAAGATTAGTCTTGACGGACAACACATAACGTGTGAAAAACGGAAGAAACAAGAAACCAAAAGAACTAAAATTTGGGAAAATAATCGACAAATAATAGAGGGAACAAAAAGGAAAAATATGAAAAGGGAGATGGGAAAAGAATGTCAAACTAAAAAAAACTCCTCCTTCAAATTTTAAAAGTAATTCTTTAAAAATTAAAAGACAAAACCAAAATAAATTAATTCCTCAAAACACACATGAGAACTCAAACCCAGAACCCAGAGGCAAACTAACACACAACAAATCACCTGACCAGCAGGCCCATTTTGACATTAAAACGCAAAACTAACCCAAACATTCAACCCACTCACTAACCCTAACCACAAACCTCAAAACTTCTAACCCCAGATTTCAGGATGTTACATTTCAAATATAAATAACTAAAATACAATCGGAGGCAAACAAAAGTGATTATTTTGATATTTTACCCTTTTATAACTAGTAAAAAAGTCCATAAGTCACTGACCTTTTTTTTCCTATTACAAACGCCCACATTTATTAATTAGTTTATATATTCATGCGATGCACAAGTTAATATTATTTGTCAATGTAATTATTTTAAAAACAAAATAAAAAGTAATATACATTTAATCTTAACATAAAAATCAATTATACATATTAATAGTATATAAAATATATGTTTTATTATGAAATTTGGAAATATTATATTAAAATAATTATAATAAATAGAAATATCAATTTTTAAGATAAATCGAAAAAAATTGAATTTGAAATATTATATCAAAAAGATTTTAGTAAATAGATATGTCAATGTTTTATTATAAAATTTTGTAATAACAAATAAATTAATTTATGAAAAATAATTATAATTAATAATTAATAGTAACAAAAAAAAAAGAATTTTATTATAAAAAAATAATAACAATAATATTAATTTAAAAAAAACTCTTATAAATTGTAATATACATATGATAATTAAGTTATGTTTAAAATAAACTATCTAATATAATTTAAAAAGGTAAAAAATAAAAGAGTAATTAACGTAAAGTAAAAATAAATACTTAAAATAAGGAATGCCACATGTAAAAAAACTATAATGTGAACACATTTATTTATTTATAACCTTGTAATATAATATATAGATATATATTATATAATATAATATAAAGTAAGTAACATGAGCATTTTAACAAACTTTTAATTCTAAGTTAATTATTTGAATTTCAAAATATTTCCTTAATTATTAACCTATAATTATGGGCTCTAGTATTAACTTAATTTAATTACATATATATAACATTAACTTAATTTAATCACATTATATAATAATTAATTTAATTTAATTACAATATTATTTACTATTAATGACATAATATAATAATTTAATTTAAATATAACATTTATTTTTTATCGAAGTCAGGCAAATATCAAGAAAAAAGTTATTTTATTTCTTTTTTTATTATATATATGATAACATACATACACATATAATATTATATACATCATATATATATATATATATATATATAATAAAATATAGTTTTCAAATAATTTTAATAACAATGAGTTCTAAAACATTTAATGCCAACACATCAACATAATCTAATTTTGTAATTAAATTATTAGTGAAACAATAAAAAAATTAAATAAATTCATAAAAATAATTAAACACATTTTAATTAATATATACATAGTATGGATACACAAACTAGTATATGTAAATATTTTTTCCCACATTTTTCATTTACAAACTTCACAACTATCTAAAAAAAAGCATCAATAACCTGTTTCTGCTCTGGTGTATGTAACACCCCAAATTTTGGGCCTAGAAGTATTGGGCCTTGGTTAAGTTTTGAATCCTAGCTTAGTATTTTAGGAGTTTAATTTTGACCTTCTAGAATGTTGGAAGTGGCATGAATATGGACTCTAAGAAGAGTGATCAGAAGAGAAAATATAGGAAGAGGTTAGGAGAGCTTATCGTGGAGAAAAATTAGGAGATGGGATGTGGATGAAGTGGAGCCAATTGGGACTTTAGGGGTTCAGCTTTGGGTATTTATAGGGGGTGCTGAATTCTTTTTGAAGAGTTGCCCTTGCTTTGCCAAACCGAATGCTTCATTCTTCTCATTCTTTCTAGTTCTTTTTCCTCTTTTCCAAAACCCGAACACCTATATCCCCTTTGCTGATTTCTTTCATTAATCTCTTAAAAGCCGAATACTAATATCCTCTTTGCCAATTTCTTTTGCTTTCCTCCATCACAAATTTGTTTTTGTTATTTACAACCTTTAATCTAGATTTTAAAAGCCGATCACACTCAGTAGATATCTAGGCCGTTAGTTTGAAGGTGAGTTTCGGTAAGTGTCTCATTCTCAATTTCGGTTTCTTAAGGGGGTGGCCGAGTATATGTGTAGCCTATAAGGGTGATTCGTGTGGAAGACGAGTCACCTGATGTTGATAAAATATGTGTGTTGATGTAGATCTAAGAATATTTGAGACTATTTGCTAAGGAAGGCTAGAAAAGCCGAAGGTACACGGTAAGGTTACGGTAAGGCTTCGGGATTTGATAAAGTTGTAGTTTAAGGTATAGAATTGATTCGAAAGTGGTTTTCATTGTAGGTCGAGGCTGAGGATAGTGTGGTGCGGGTCGTCAATCAGGTGTGTACATACACTACACATACGGTAAATCGGCAAAAGCCGAAATCCCGAAGTCCCTAACGGGCCTGCCGAATTTGTGGGCCCAAAGTGGCAAAGTTGTGATATGAAATTTTATGATGGATTAGTATGTGTGATTGTATGATTGAGTTATGATCGGGCCTAATGGGCTACATAAGCATGTTGGGCTTAATGCGTTTTATGTATATGGTTGGGCCTAGTGGGCCTTATGGGATTGTAGAAATGCATGTTAGGGTTTTAATGGACTCTAGGCCTGGTTCTGATCTCTCAAATTTTACATAAAGCTTAATTAAATAATTAAACAAACCCGTGGACAAGTCGCTAGACTAAGGTGTGGCAATGGATGTGCGCATGTCTAGGATTGGATTTAGGAAGAGCTTGGTACTTAAGCGGTCCGAGTGACCCACCTCCTCTTCTCTTGAATCCTACCTGGTGCATAGTGTCCGTTCACTTTAGTCGAAGGATTTGTTGATGGGCCAAAATCATAATTAAAATCTGTCCCTTTAAGAAATTACGAAAATACCCCTCTAGGGTAAAATTATGAAAATACCCTCTAGGGTAGAATTACGAAAATACCCTCTAGGGTAGAATTACTAAAATGCCCCTGTAGAGTAGAATTATTATAATGCCTCGAAGGGTAGAGTTATCGAGACACACTTGTAGGGTAGAAATTACCAAAATACCCCTGGGTAGTGAAATGACTAAAATACCTTTATGTGTTATGAGTGTGACTAGTGTATGTTGTATGTGAGGATGATGCATTCATGAGATATTATGTTGCATATGGGCTGGGTTTTGATTGAAGGAAGTGTATATGAGGGTCGCACGGTCGCTTGAGGACTGTGGACCCAACGAAGGCTTCTGAGCCACGAGCAGCTTTGCTGCAACGATAAGTAGTGCCGCAACCGGTGCTACAATGAAGGCTTTTATGCCATGAGCAGCTCTGCTGCAACGATGAGTGGGGCCGCAATCGGTGTCACAACGGGTGTATAAGGATGGGTGGGTCGAGTATCTCCCCACAGGAGTGTAGGGTTGGAAGGGGGTGTACAGGGTTGGTTATGGGTAACTGCATATGGCATGAACATCTTGATATTTGAATGTGGGCTCAGGCCCAACCAAGGCTATCAGGGGCTAAGGCCTAGAGGCCACCGATATTGTTAAGGCTTAGGCCCAATGTTATTTTTGCATATTGATTTGATTGCCAGGGGTTGTACACACTGAGTTTCAAAACTCACACCCTTTAATTTAATGTTTCAGGTGATCCTCAATAGAAGGCTCGACGTGGGAGTGGACTTGGAGATGGCCACACTGCAAGCTACTTAGGAATTTTGAATAATTTTCAAATTACTTCACTTTACTTGTTGTTTTTGTTTAAATGGGTTGTAATAAGGCATTGTTTCTCCGATAAGACTGTAATTAGGATTTATTTTCTATTTTGACTGCCTAGTTTTATCTTTACTTAGATAACTTTCTCAAATTTAATGTGGATTTTAAATGACATTGCTTTTTGGGCGTTTTTTTTTAAACATGGGCTTCCATTTTGGGCTTAACTAGAACTTGAATTTCTAAATCCTAACTTCAATTTTAACCAAGTAAAGTTTCTATCAAACATGTTCTCAATTTCATAAAATCATTTTGGAAACAATCATTCTCTTCAATGTGACATCGCCAGATTTGGCCGTAACGTCTGGGCCAGGTTTGGGGTATTACAGTGTAGGTAAAGAATTTGGATTAATGACTAAAATATTATACAGAATTATTACATAATTAACCCAACATTGAGACGTGGAGTTATTCAAAGTAGTAACCAAGGCCAATAATATTGACTTAGAGTCAGTTTGGAGGAATATTTTTGAAAAGTTAAGTTTAAAGAAAGTTTTGTGATAAAATGTGTTAAAAAGTTTGATTTATTAATTTAAAGTGTTTGAAATTATTTTTAGGAGATGAAAAGTTAAAATGTTTATTTAAACTTGATGTTGAATATTAAAAGATAAATTAATTTAAGTGATATTTAAATAATTTAATATAATTACACATGAAGTATATATTTTAAATATATTTTTAATAATTAAAAAATTATTTGTAAATTTAATTATACTTGTAGAAATACTGTCATATCATGACATTCAACAAAGTAGACATTAGTTGCCGCCTCTTCAAATTATGCAAAAATAATTGCAATGCTTAAGGCAAGCTAAGAGTGTATTTGGCTAAGACTATTGACCCAACATATCTAGAAGATATATAATTTGCCTTTATAGGAAAAGATGTCAACTATCTTATATGAAGATAATACATCATGTGTAACTCAATTGAAGGGTGATTACATCAGAGATGACAGAACGAAACATATTTCACTAGAATTATTCTTCACTCATGATCTTGAGAAGAAAGATAATATAAAAGTTCAACAAATTCGTTCTAGTTTGAAAGACTAATATACAAGATTGAAAGCGTCGACTCAAAGATGTAATGTGATATTGTTATTAGGGGGAGTCTAAAACTCATTATACTCTTTTCCTTTAACCAAGGTTTTGTCCTACTAGATTTTCCTAATAAAAGTTTGTAACGAGACAACTTGTAATAGGAGATTGTATACTCTTTTTCCTTCATTATATTTTTATTCCACAAGGTTTTTCTAATATGGTTTTAACGAGGCAAATTTTTGTTAATGGGCATCCAATAGGAGTGTTATAAATCTATTGATAAATGGATGCTCATATAACTCCCAAAACCTCCAAATTCATTCTTTTATAACTCTTGTAACCCCTACAGAACTTATAGGGTACCTTAATTATCTTTATTATATATTTGTAAGATATAGTGATTGAGGCCCTATAATTAAATGATATGTACAAGCTTATTGAATTTAAGAAAAAGTAGAATTATCCTTTCACTTTTATGTCTACTCTTCTCTCTTATTCTTACTATAATTCTTTTAGTTTTATAATGTCTCATTATATAAAAATAGTCCAAATTTAATTTTGGTCCTTATACTATTATTAAATTTGAGATTTTATATTTATATTTTAATTTTTGACATAATTTGGTATCTCAATGTTTATAATGCTATTAGTTAATTGAAATATCTTATTTTAATTAAAATGCTTATGAGAATTTTAAAAAAATTTAATTTCATTAAAATTCTTTGTTAAATTTAAGTCCATTAAAATGTCATTTTTTCTCTTACATGATTATCGAGTGTGTACTTTGTTAAAATCGTATAATGTTACAACAACAAATTTAATAGAAAAATATTAACAGTATTAACAAATGAACTTCAATTTTAAATTTTAAAAATAGAAGGACTAAATTCTTAAAAATAAAAATTTAGAAATTGAACTTTAAATATACAAAGAATACAAAAACTTGAAATATATTATAACCTTTAAATTTTAATTATTTAGTCTAAAAATAATTAACCCAACCGGAGACGTAAATTGAAAACCATATTAATTTTAGTTATTTTAATGTTGTTTTCTAAGCCCTAGCTAACAATTTTTCTAAAGAAATTTAACAAATGAAAAACAGAACCTCTGAAAGATGTTTTGGGTAATGTGGAAACTGGGTGAAAGATAAAAATATATGATAAGTATTAATAATTAAAAACATTTCTCCTAATTAAATTTCTAAACTCTAGGCTCTATGGCTAGCGACTATGCACTAATACTATGCCAGCTTTATTAATTTCTCATAACCCCCCAAAACTGTCTAACTTAATCCAACTAATTACCTATTTATATTATTAATAAAATTTTTGAATAAATTTTCATGAATTAATCGAATATCAAATTAATTAAAAATAATTAAGATAATTTTTTATTAAAGGACTATTATATTACTATTATTTGTCTTCATATTTTTATATAATTAAAAAAAAAAAGAATTAGAATTAATATGTCTAAGAATCAAACTCATGTTTAATGAACTTTTAACAATTTTTTACCACCACACCATTAACAATTTTTAAATTAACTTTTAACTTGATTCAATATGTTGTTGTTTCATTATTTATTTTATATTATTTTCAAATACACTTTTATGTTCCAAATACGTGGTTTTCATATGCATATGTCTGTGATAAAATTTTTAATATTTATTTAAATATTTTATTGAGTTGATGTCACAGGTCAATCAAACATATAAAATTACTAAAATATTCTCTTATATACAAATTAAATTATATTTTTTATAAATGCTTTTATCTTTTTTAGATAATAAATTAATAAAAAATTGGTTATAATAAGAACTAAAAGCTAAAACATCACCTATGATAAATAATTAATTTTGCTATTACAATTAGAAGATCAATTAATTTTTATGTAAATTTTAAAAAATACATAAATTTTCTCCCACACATCTTATATATATATATATGTATATATATTTGTGTTTGGATGAGATTCTATATTCCCGATTAAAAACAAACAGAGATTAGTATAATTTAGCTGCAAAAGGTATTTCTATTTTAACTAAAGAAGTAAGGTAACCAAGAGCACACGCCGCCTCCATTCCTTCCACTAATTGCCTTTCCTCTGTTTTTTTTTTTTTTTTAACATTAATTTTATTATAATTTCTTATTATTACTGTTCTTTTTGACATGATGCTTAAAATTACTAAGTTTCTCCTAATTCTTAAATAAGAGGATAATACATTACAACTAACTTGAATCTACATCCTCTTACTTTTATACTTTTGTCCTCTCCTCTCTCCTCTCCCCTCTCATGACTTTCCATCATCACAAATCAATAATTTTTTTAATTTACCTTTTCGTTCTTTAATTAATGTTAATTAATGATGAATGATATGATTTTTCTCTTCTTTTTTTAATTAAATGTTAATTAAAGCTATTATATATAATCATATCTATTTTTAATTAAAGAAAAGATAAACAAATTAAATTTGTAAAAAAAATTACTAATACAATAATAGGGTTATATAAATAATTTAATTTAAAAAGTTTTTTTTTTAACTGCTCAATTCTTTTTCTCAACCTTCCAAGTAGTTTTTAAGAAAAATATATTTTTAAAAAAAATAAAAACTCCACTTATAAGAAAAATTTCCATTACAAATGACTCTTCTTGGGAAAAATACACTCTCTTTTAAAAAAGTATCATTAATTTAAAATATAAATATATTTTTCTTTTTTTACCGAGCTAATATAATTAATGTTGGACTAATATATCCATCATTTTCATATTAAGTAAATAGATAAAATTTTGGGTATTAATTATACTATTTCTATAAATTTCCTTTTTCATCCGAATGTATTATAATAATATAATATAAATATTTTATCTTTAATAAATAGAAATACTTTTTCTACAGTAAAAATTAACACATTAAATATTACATTTAAGAAAATATCATATTAAAAAATATCAAATCAAAGTCACAGCTCAATCAATATAGTAATTATTGTAACAATTAGGAATAAATGCATATTTTTCTTGAAAAGGCTTAATTGAATAATAATACTAAAATTTGTATAAAATATTATTAAATGGCGAACTAAGTATTAGCTTATTTACTATAAATTCTGATCCATTCTCCTATATTTTTTAGAATTCGAAAGACTATAAAAATAAAAATAAAAATAAAAATTATTTGAAGGTAACATGCGAAAGGTTTTTTTAAGTATATAAAAAACCTAAACATATATATATAAAATGAATCATGTAATAATTTTTTAATTATTTGTGATCAAATATAAATAACTAAGAATAAGGGGGATGCGAAGCCAAGATAAGGCGTGGGCGTGTGTTGTGGTCTGGAACCGTGAGGTCCGTGACACGTTTCAGTACAACTAAGCAGCTATGAACCTAGACATCCTTTTTTATAATAATATCCGAAAGAAAAATAGCCTCTCTTGCCACATAGAATAAAATCTTATTGGCTCATTTGTGAATGGAGGGTCCTACTTCACAATCATATTTCTATAAATATAATCGGTGAAGTTAAATACTCTATGCTAAGGAGTAAAAAAATTTAAACGGGTGACTTTTGTTTGTTTTAAATTATATTTTAATTATTTATATTTGAAATGTTATGTTTTAGCTATTTATGTTATCGTTTGTTACAAAGTGGTCACTCTACAGTTAAGCTCTGTTATCTCTCTAACGGCGGTTCTACGTGACAGTCCAAATAAGTTTTAAATGCCAATTTGGATGTTCTATCAAATTAAATTTATTTAATTAAAAAATCCTAGCAACTAGACATCTAAGTTACCATTTAAAACTTATTTGGACTGCCGTTAGGGAGATAACGGGGTTTAGCGGTAGAGTGACTACTTTGTAACAAAACGATAACGTAAATGATTAAAATGTAACATTTCAAACATAAGTGACTAAAATGTAATCTGAGGCAAACAAAAGTGACTATTTTTACAATTTACTCAAAACTTAATAGTTTTTGAAATGGCAAATTATTTTTTACTAGATTTTAAATCTAAAAAGTTTTGAAAACAATAAGTGGAGGCCCCTAACTATACATTCGCATTGTTTTCATAAAATATCATTTTGATGTTGTGCTTAGTATTGTATGTGTTTGTCACCTTCCTCTTACAACTTTGAGTTTTTTGCTATTGAAGAACGATGGCTTGACACTAATGTGGATAAACACTATACTACTCGGAATAATAATTGTGAGAGGGGATGAATAGAAAATAATCATCAGGTCATCGCCCGCGTAATTCATAACCAATTCTTACTCTTTTTCAAGCTCCCTCATTGTCAGTCTTAAAAATCCTACTAAACCAAAAATGCCTACAAGTCTTGTAAAATATTGCAATTGCTCTGAGAGTGATGAGGATTGGACAAGGAATCCCATATTCAACATACTCTGGAGATGGAACTCCATCAACTAAACAATGTTCAAGTGAGAAAAAGGATTGGTGGTGCACTTCGACCAGGAGGACCTTGCTTTAAGTATAACACATTGGACTCACTATATGATTGCTCATATTCATGATTTTAGAAATTTTTGGTTTAATCTCCACATGCAGATAAACAAGTAAGAGAGCGTGGTTGTACCCTCTAAAGATGGGTATTTTGTGTTACGATTCGACAACATTGTACATCTTCAGTTTATACATAGAGAGGGGGCTTGGGTAATCGAAAGAGCCTGTTGATGATTACCTAATGGTCTCCAAATATTCATCCAAGTATGGTTCTCTTTACATGAGTGCAGATATGGGGCTCCCTTTGGAGTATATGAGGCCTTTCATTGCAACAAGGCTAGGGAAAATAGCAAGCAATGATCTTCACATTGATTGAAATGGAAGAACAGTTAAATGAACAAATGGGAGAAATCATATTGCGACTAGGTTTTTAGATGGAGTCTAATGTCTACTAGATCTATTTTAATGGTACGATATGGGCTACAAGGAGTCATGGTCCTACGAGGTCAACATATGTGGAACTTAGGCTAAAAGTTGTTGTACAAGTGATAATTCCTACTCGTTCTAGAGAAACAAGTTTCAGTTTGGAGCAGGTGAGCAAAATGTTGATAATGAGATGGTAAATGTTAAGAATGATAATGGAAATGGTATTGATAATGTTTTTATCGAACTTGATCCAGCATTCGATAGTTGAAGGATGGCCAGCGATGAGAAGATCCAATCAGAACAAAGGGGGTTTAAATCCTTTAAATTCAAACTCTCCTGATGATTTCAATGGCATAGCAAGGAATGAAAACAATGCTATGGGTGCAAGGGAAAACAACCAAGACAATGCTATGGTAATGTAGTTGTTGCTTGTCTTGATAACAATACTGATTTTAGTGATTTGGGTAGGGAAATGAACTTAGAGGATAGAGTTGGGAAGTAAATCCCATAGGATTAGTGTTATTGGGTCTGAAGTTGTTGTCGATTCTACTACTATCTAAATATGGGTTTACCTAGGCTGTATCTCCCATCACTATGATACATCTAAGTTGGAATGTCAGGGGTCTGGATCAACACCTAATATCATACTATTGTGTGTGATTGACATGTAAGTGTTAGGCTTGAAAATATAAAAAGTGTAGGTGAAATGAGATCTTAAAAATTTTTTATACACTTTTATAAAATAAAAGAGAAACTTCAATTTATAGTGTTTGACTTTTAATTTTTTACTTCTACTACTTCAATTTTCCACCTGTTTCCTTCCGTTGGCCATAATTTTATTGTTTTCTACGCAGAAAAACTTGTGATATGGAAAAAAATAATGAAAGTATTATTACAGCTTTTTAATGTGTGTTGGCATTTTCTTTTTGATTAATATTTACAATATCTATAGATGGGATGTATTATGTTGAAATTGGAAGGACATTTGCGATAAAAACGAAATAAATGATATGATCCTTAAATCCTAGCAAGTGGGGTTGTTTCTCACTTCTTAACGTGCAAATACTATGACGTTTGGGGGGGATGCACCCTACCTGCCCAAAACATGCACGTGGACCCATCAATCCAATCACCTTTCATAAATAATATATGAAAATGAATGATTGCTTTTTTTATAAATATGATTTAATATTTCCTACTTCAAAATTATTATATATTTTTATACAACATTTATTAATATTTGTGTAGTTTAAAACCTCCACTAATAATATACCAAATACTTTTTCATTATTTTAAAATTTTTAATGCTCATCGTCACAAGAAGCTTGAGCTAGCTTGAGTTAGCCTGGGATATATGGCAGGCGAGGGAGTTAATGTATTTTCAAATGTTTTGCCTAGTTTAGAAAATAACCAATCAATGCAATGCAAAATGTCACGTGTATCTTATGTTAATGTATAAAAATCAGTTTTTAACAACAAAAATAGATGAAATTTTCAATAGAATGAGTAATTTACTCTTTGATCTAATGTAAAAAGATTAATTTATTCATTTTTTGATAGAAGAAACAAAATACAATTCGATTCTTAATATAGAAGCTTCCATAATACTTTTTACGTATAAATAAAATATAAATGATTTAAGTGTATACTTATATGATGAAATGTGGGGTGTTAGTTATATATGTTAAAATAATTTCCATAAATGATATATTTAGGAAATTAAAAAGAAAAAGAAAAAGAAAAAGAATAGAGATGGGGTATCATGGCACATGGATAGCAAAGTCAGATATGGAGAATACAAATTCGTTTTTTTTTTTTAATATATGATTTAGAAAACAAAAGCGGCTTCCAATTGACTCAACCACTTGTAAAGCCATGAACTTTGCTTTCTACTATTGCATGTGGTGGGTTTTCTCGAGGCTTCAATTTATTTCATTACATCCTTTGTTTCTTTCTGAGTTTTCAACATTAAATATTATTTATTATATATATTAGCAATATCCACCCTCTATTAAATTAAAATGGGGAATTCAAAGTTGCAATTGTATGAAGTTAAATTCCTTTAGCAAAAACATCAGTATGTGGAATTTGTTTTGATTGCAATGATCATTTCAACCAAGAAAATCATACTTTTTACTATGATGAAATTACTAATTGTTTATTACTCATGATTTATTAAGTTATGAAATGTTTTGCAATTTTTTAAAATATGTGTTTGAGTGGATTGTTAAATTTGTTGAATTATAATTAATTTATTAAAATGTGTAAGTATTAAGGGTTGGTTATGTTATTATACAAGAAAAAAAAGACATTAAAGATTTAATTTTGAATGAGAATTGATTTTAATTATTTTCATCATCCAAAAAATATTAAACCATTTAAATCTAAATATAAATAGATTTATAATTTATTGTATTTTGTGTTTATTCTTGGTGATTTGTACCCTCTTTCAAAAGAATTTTGTTGATTTATTTTACTGATAATGATATAGTATGCCAATTGCCAAAATACATTTTTAAGTTTTTTTTTTTTTTTTTTTTTTAATTGCTTACCAATTGCACAACAGACACAGCCTTGTAGTTATCTCAAACTTTAGGGGCATTCTTCTACATTCCTTTTTATAAAATCCTCCCTCGTAAATTCCATCCTCCCATTCACAACCTCCAATCTTTCCCCTCAAATACCCAAACACTTCCATTTTTTTCTCGTTGATTTCATAATTTGCCGGGAAAATGTCGCCGGGGCTTGGGAAATGCAGCAAAATCCGCCACATTGTGAGGCTTCGCCAAATGCTGCGGCGGTGGAGAAACAAGGCCCGCGTGTCGGCCAGTCGCATCCCGTCCGATGTGCCGGCGGGACATGTGGCGGTCTATGTGGGGACGAGCTGCAGGAGATTCGTGGTGCGGTTGACGTACCTGAACCACCCCGTCTTTAAGAAACTCCTTATCCAAGCCGAGGAAGAGTACGGCTTCACTAATCAAGGCCCGTTGTCGATCCCCTGCGACGAGACCGTTTTCGAAGAAGTGATCCGATTTATTTCCCGTTCGGATTCGGGTCACTCCGGTAAGTTCACGTGCATCGAGGACTTTAAAGGAAACTGTCACGTAGGAATCAGGAGTAAGTTCGATTTGTGGACCGAATCTCGACCGTTACTTCATGGGTTCGTTGAGAAAACAATTTGGTAATGAAACAGTGAGAACAAAAGGAAACCGCTTTGATTCTTACCCGGGTTTTTTCACTCAGTTCTGAGTTAGCTCGAGTGAACAATTCATTATACGCTGTTGAAGCGAGTTGGCCGAGTTGAGAAGCTGGTTACTAATTCATAGTGGGGTTTCCATTTTTTATTTTTTTTAAAAAGTTGGTTGATAATGGGGGCAAAATGAACCGAGTCAATAATGGGAGCTCCGGAAATGCATGGAGATGGCAGAGAAAGGTGGGTGAGCTACCCACCGAGTCGTCCCGAGTTCGAATCGGAATGGGAGCAAAGGAAAAAGGTATCGAATCGAGACATTGAGACTATTCAACTCAAGTCTCCAGAAGAAGACAAGAACAAGTGATTTTGTGTAAATTCTGAGATTTATTGATTGGTGAAGAAAACAATGTACAGATATTAATTCCATCAATATATTCAATTATTTCCATTATTAATTTAATTTTAAATTTCTTTTTTGTTTTTGGTTTCAATTTTTTTTGAAAATTGAAATTTTAATTTATTAATATGAGCAGATGAATTACAATTTATAGTTTTACAATCATGTGACAGCCGTTAGCCTTTTTTTATTTTTTTAAAATAAGCAAAATAAACTAAAAAGATTATAATAAAAATGATTTTTGGTGAAATAACCAAAACAAACTGAAAAGATTACAATAAAAAAAAACTAGTTCCCCGACGAGGAAACTTCAAAAACTTGAAGACTTTCTCTCCTATATTTAACTTGTTTTGCGATTCCATTTGCTTCTCCATTATGTTTCATAGGGAATATGTCGAATGCCCCAATGTCTTATTTTGAATAAATTTTGGTGAATTCTCCTTATCAGAGTAAAGTTTAACTCATTACGCGCCTCATTTTGAATTACTATGACTATCTCCATGTTGTCAGTTTGAATTATCACGTTACCGTATTTTCGCTCCAAAAACAAGTGTTAGCTTTTAAATTATTATTAATGTTATTTTTTTTATAATACTAGAGGTGGAGACACAATATAGACCCATATTAAATGGATGTTTAATAGAAAAATTAAATATGATTTTATATAAGGTAAAACTACTGTTGTTATTATTATAATTATAATTAAAAATTATATTTGATGTATTATTACTATAAAAAACTTTTGCACGTTAAATACATCATAATGCATCGTATTATTAATGAGCCTAATAAGAAAATGTAACACCCCTTACCCGTATCCAACGCCGGAATAGGGTATGAGGCATTACCATACTAACACACATGCAAACATTCAGCCTCGAGTCAATGGAATCTGTCCCAATTTGAAACTTTTTCAAAAATTGTTTTATGGACCTTAATATGGACCTACGAGGCCCAAAACATGGTTTGGAAACAATTCAGGACCAAACCGAGAGTTTAGAAAACTTTCAAGAAAATCCACTAAAAACAATGCACACGCCTGTGTGAATGGGCAACATGCTCGTGTGGCCTTTAAACATGGCCATGCTGAAGGCTCGTGTGGTTCACACGGCCTAAGCACTTGGGGACATGTCCGTGCCCCTTGTCTGTCTAGATTTATTTTCTAACTTCAAACCTACAAGCGTTTTTGCACGGCCTGGCACACACCCGTATGCTCGGTCTGTGTCCCTCACACGGCCATGACACGCCCGTGTCGCAGCCCGTGTGCAAAAACCTTGACATTCTGTTTCTGATGTCAGCAACTCTTAATGATCACACGGCTGTGGCACACGCCCGAGTGCTAGACCGTGTCTTTAACACAGTTGAGACACACAACCGTGTCTCAGCCCGTACGGTAAACTGATGGGTATTTAATTTTGCTAACTTGAGGTGCAAGGGACACACGACCTAACCACACGCCCGTGGGGCGGACCGTGTGTCACACATGGCCTAGACACACGCCCGTGTGTCTACCCGTGTGGACAAAAATAAGGCTATCTACCAAGCCTTTTGTCACCCTGAAACAACATCAAACATATACCAATTCACAATTATCCAGCCAAGGGCCAACATTAGACATTCACATACATTCACATACCCAAATCAACCAAGCATTTACACTACTATCCTAATACTCTTGTTCATCCATACCACTTGCACTTTCATAAAAACAACAACATTTGCACTAAAATACCATTAGCAAGTATTACCCAATATCTTTGGCCTTATACAAAATGAGATATTTCAAAACTCAAGCCAATACATTTGGCCCAAAATAATGACACTTAACAAAAGAATAAGATCCTATACATGTCATATTCAAAAGATTAAAACTAACTATACCGAGTGCTTCTATGGATAGTGTGAGTGATGCCTCCGATGATCTTTGATCCTCGAGCTATTTAGGCTGCACTATAAGAAAATGGAAAGCAGAGGGAGTAAGCATAAAGCTTAGTAAGTTGAATGTAAATAATAATAATAAAAACTATTCACTGTATATTGTTATGACACAATAGGACATGAATTTCTCATAATTCATGAATATACATAACTCAACTTACTCATATTCCTTCCTTAATATTCATACAACATGCAATAAGCTCATATCTCATATATATATATATATATATATATATATATCATACAAGTACCTGTAACACTCACAACAAAGTCATAACTTTTCTTGTAAACATAACTATAGATATCCCGTGGAACTCCATGGAATACAAAGGGATACTTGATAACCTCGAACATAGGGTAAACGCCGACGACATGTCTCAGACATGGTCTTACACTGGCTCACATGTATAGTTGATACTATGTCCCAGACAAGATCTTACACTGACACTCAACGTATCGAGGCCGATACCATATCCCAGGCATGGTCTTAAACTAGCTCTCCTTTATCCGTACCGATGCCATGTCCCGGACATGGTCCCACACTAGCTCTCCTATATCCGTGCCGATGCCATGTCTCAGACATGGTCTTACACTGCACATATCCAAGATGACGCAATGTCCCAAACATAGTCTTACACTAGCTTGCCTGTCGAGGCCGTTATTATGTCCTAGACATGGTCTTACACTAGCTCTCGTCTCATCGAGGCTGATGCCATGTCCCAGACATGGTCTTACACTAGCGCACATATCGAGCTGATGCCATGTCCCAAACATGGTCTTACACTAACTCTCTCATACCGAGGCTGATGCCATGTCCCAAACATGATCTTACACTATCTCTCATATAGCTCTAGTTGCACGGCACTATTATCCAATCTATTCCCACGGTTCCATCAGGATTTCGCTATAACAATCTCATTTTATCATTCCATAGACATAATTAACATTTTATGCAATATCAACAAATCAATGTATGAGTATAAAGGAAGGTTGTAATATTTACACCCTACTTACCTCGGATTACAAAATATAGACGAATGGTCGATTTAGTTTATTTGCTTGGCCTTCCCCCGGTCTAGGTTTGGATTTTGTAATTCTTGATCTATAACAATAAAAATTCATTAATTTAATCACTATTTTAATCTAGACAATAAAAAATTCAGAATTTGGCAAAATGACCATTTTACCCCTAGACATTTACAAAATAACCATTTTACCCCTAGGCTCGAAAATTGAGTTTTATCAAATTTCCTTATTAATCAAGCCTAACTGAACTCTTTTCACTCTTATGGCAACCCACAATTACCATTATTTCATGCATGTACTACCCAATTTATCAACTTTCACAACTAGGTCCAACCTAAGTATTTTCACGCAAACTCTTTTACAAAAGTTATTTATTTAACAACTATGATTCATTTTCTTCCATAAAACTTTAGCCAACAACACAAACACTTTCATGTTGAATCTCTAAACTTTCTATCATTTTGCAAATTAGTCCCCTCAATAGGTAGCCCATGCTACAAGGGTCTCAAAAATACAAAAATTTTCAAGAAAGACCATCAAAATCACTTGCATAGACGATGAGTGGCTAAAATTTTGAAGCTTCAAAATCCCCCTTATGCTGATATTTTCGGTGGTAAGAAGAAATGAAAAAGATGGAGCTAATATTTTTTTTATTTTATTTCTAGTCAAATAAGCCAATTAATACCACCAAAATTTGACTTTTCTCATCCTATTTATCTCCCTTGGCCGGCCATGCCTAAAAGAGTGGGTCTATTTGCTATTTAAGACCCCCAATTTTTGTTCTCTATATATTTAACCCAATTTGCTAGTAAATCACAACTTTTACTTTTTATACGATTTAATCCTTTTTCATAATTAAGCTTCCAATCTGTAAAATTAATTCACCAAAATTTTCATACACTCATAATACCATGCTATAATACATAAAATAATGCTAAAATAATTTCTCCAACCTCGGATTAGTGATTTTAAAATCACTATTCTGATTAAGTCTAAAATCGGGCTGTTATAATCCTCTCCCCTTAGGGATTTTCGTCACCGAAAATCTTACCAGTAAACAATTTCGGGTATTGATCTCTCATGGTCTCCTCAGTTTCCCATGTGGCTTCCTTGACTCCATGTCTATGCCATAATACTTTTACAAGCGATATGCTTTTATTCTTCAATTTATTGACCTCTCGATCCAAAATCTTAACCAGTTTTTCATTGTAGGTCATATCCGGACTTATTTCAATCTCTGTCGATGAAATCACGTATGAAGGGTCAAAGTTGTAACGGTGTAACATAAATACATGAAACACATCATGGATTTTCTCTAACTCCCAAGGCAAGGCTAATTGGTATGCTACCGGTCTAATTCTCTCGATCACCTCATAAGGCCCAATAAACCGTGGGCTTAACTTGCCTTTCCTACCAAACCGAAGGACTTTCTTCCATGGAGACACTTTGAAAAGCACTTTATCTCTGACTTGATACTCAATCTCTTTCCTTTTCAAATCTGCATAGGATTTCTGTCTATCTGAGGCGGCTTTCAAGCAATTACGGATTACCTTAACTTTCTCTTTTGTCTTTTTGACTAAATTGACCCCGTGTATCTGATTCTCTTTAAGTTGTGACCAATATAAGGGCGTTCGGCGCTTGCGCCCATACAAAGCCTCATAAGGTGCCATTTTTAAACTTGACTGATAGCTATTGTTGTAGGCAAATTCAACTAGTGGCAAGTAATTTTCCCAACTGCCTTGGAACTCGAGAACACAACATCTCAACATGTATTCGAGAATCAGAGTTACCCTCTCTGACTGGCCATCGGTTTACGGATGGAAAGTCGTGCTAAAATTTAATTTTTCCCTAATGCCTCTTGCAACTTTTGATAAACCATAATATATACATATTTTTATCCCATGCTTGGCACATTTATGGATGATTTATCAGAAGATTTATGGAATTTGATGCTCTTAATCCTTTAATTTCATGTTTTATACTTAGATGAGTATAAGAGAATGAAAAGAATGAGAAATGGGCCAAAAACAGACCAAATGGGCCAAAATTAGAATTCAACACGGCCTGGACTTTCTAACACGGGTAGATCATACGCCCATGCGTGATACACAGAATCAAACACGACCTAAGAAACCTCACACAGGCATGTCACACGGGTGTGTCCTTGATGAGACCTGTTTTAATTCTAGTCAAAGAAGGCTACTTGTGGGCTAAGAAAGGTATTCCAAAGCCTATATAAACACCCTAGGAGAGTATTTAATGACACACAGAGTAGAAAGCAAGGAATTACTCGAAGAACGTTGATTGATTCATCTCGGAAGCAAGGATCTACATTAATATTGAAGATCTCCCTTCAATTTCTCTCGAAGTTTTTGAGTTCTTTATGTTTTGCTGTTTGTCCAATTTTGATATGTTTTCCTTTATAATTATGAACTAAATCCCCTAAATACCTGAGGGGGATGAAACCTAAGATGGATCTTGTTATTATTTTTTGAATTATATGATAAATACTTGATTTGTTCTTAATTGTGTTATTAATTATTGTGTTAATATTTCAGGATATTAATATAAGTTGAATGTGCTTATTCAGTGGAGCAAAAGTCATTGTCTAAGAGTAGATCTACACAATTAAGCGGAGTTGGTTGCAATCCTAGACATAGGACGACGAAAATCTGTCGGATTAGAGTCAAATCTAATAAGGGAATCCATAGATTGAGTTAATGCAACACTAAGGGTTTTAATTAGAAAGAAATTTCAATTAATCAACCTAAGGTTAGTTGTTCTTAGTCTTGAAAGAGATATTAACATAAATTAGGGATTTCTATGGATCAAGTCAAGTGAATAAATCGTCTAGTTTAGAGTCTAATAACAAGTGAAATCTAGGTGGATTCTTCCTTGGGTATTGTCTTAATCAATCAGTTTTCCCAAAAGTATTCTCCCTAACTTACTCTCTGTCATATTTTAGTTTAGTTATATTTTAGTTTAAGTTTAAAATAATTCCCTTTTATTTCTAGGCTAGATAATAGAAAGAAAGTTATTACTAGTACTTTTAGTTCCTGTGGGTTTGACATTCCGGTCTTGCCACTAAACTATACACTGTTCAATAGGTGTGCTTGCCTTTATCGTGATAATAGTTAGTTTTTAAGTACGATCATATTACTTGACCATCATAAATATCACAACATCAACTTTTTCCAAAATCGAGATGTAAATATCAGATCTCTGTCCAAAATAATCAACATGGGCACTCCGTACAGTCTCACTATCTCGAAAATGTACAACTCGGCTAGTTTCTTGAGGAGAAATCAGTACGCACTGGTATAAAGTGAGCCAACTTTGTTAGTCTATCCACAACGGCCCATACGGCATCTCTCCTCATTGGCAACAAAGGCAGCCCTGATACAAAATCCATGGTAACTTGGTCCTATTTCCACTCGGGAACCATCACTGGCTGGAGTAAACTCGAAGGAACTTGGTATTTGACTTTTACTTGCTGATAGATTAGGCACTTAGAGACAAACTCTGAAATGTCTCTTTTCATTCCCTACCACCAATACATTTTCTTCAAGTCATTATACATATTCATGTTGCCCGGGTGAATAGACAAGCAACCCCTATATGCCTCTCGCAAAATCCTTTAAACAAGCTCACTATTCTTAGGTACGCGTATCCTATCTCGAAATCTCAAACATCCGTCAGTGTCGACTCGAAAATTTGATTCATTACTCATCTCACACTGAGTCAACTTGGCTTGCAAATCCGTGTTATTTTTTTGAGCTTCGATAATCTCTTGGAGCAACATCGGTTCGGCTCTCATTTCAGCTAGGATCTATCCATCATCATACTAGTGGTGTCTCTATATCTTCAATGCAAATACGATGGCCGCCAGCTCCAAATCGTGAGTTGGGTAGTTTTTCTCATGTAGCTTTAGTTGTCTAGAGGCATATGCTATTATCTTACCTTCTTGCATGAGCACACACCCCAATCCATTTAAGGATGCATCGTTATACACCACAAATTCTTTTCCCGATTTTGGTTACATTAAAACTGGAGCCTCGGTCAACAAAGCCTTTAGTTTCTCAAAACTCTGTTGGCACTTTTCCGTCCACTCAAACTTAGCATCCTTTTGAAGTAGTCTCGTCATTGGAGTAGCGATCATTGAAAACCCTTTAACAAATCGTCGGTAGTAGCCCGCTAGGCCAAAGAAACTCCTAATCTCTGACACATTGCTCGGTGGTTTCCACTCAACAATAGCCAAGATCTTGTTCGGGTCAACTCTAATCCTATCTCCCGGCACAATGTGGCCTAAGAATCTGACCTCTCGTAGCCAAAATTTGCTCTTGCTGAACTTAGCGTACAACTGTTTATCTCTCAGAGTCTGCAAGACAATCCTCAAATGCTCGTCATGCTCACTCTTGTCACGAGAATAAACGAGGATATCATCAATAAAGATGACTACGAACTTGTCCAAGTGCGGTCGAAAAATGTGGTTCATGAAGCCCATAAATACCGCAGGGGCATTCGTCAAGCCAAAGGGCATGACAAGGAACTCATAATTGTCGTACCTCGTCCGAAAGGCAATTTTTAGCACATCCTGCTCCTTAACTCTTAGCTTGTAGTAACCGGACCTCAAGTATATTTTTGAAAAACACAGTGGCTCCACTCAGTTGGTTAAACAAGTTTTCGATCCTTGGCAAAGGATACTTGTTCTTCACTGTAACCTTGTTAAGTTGACGATAGTCTATGCATAATCTCATTGAACCATCCTTTTTCTTGACAAATAAAATTGGTGCACCCACGGGGAATAGCTTGGTCTAGCAAAACCCATGTTCGTTAGCTCTTGCAACTGTACTTTCAATTCTTTAAGTTCCATTGGAGCCATCCTATACGAGGCAATTGAGATAGGTGTTGTACCAGTGACCAACTCGATACCAAACTCTACTTCTCTAGCTGGAGGCAGTCCGGGTAATTCTTCCAGAAACACGTCTTGATGTTCACAAACCACTAGCACTGACTCAATCTTTGCTTCCGTTACTTAAGTATTCAGCACAAAAGCAAGATACAACTCATATCATTTCCTCAAGTATCTTTGAGCTATCATAGAAGACATTACTACCGATAGGCCATCCGGTTCACCTGATTCAACACGAAGAACATCCCCGTTTTCACATTTCAGCTCAATAAAATTTCTCCCATAATTTACTACTACATCGTAAGCAGTCAACCAATCCATACTAAGGATTATGTCAAATTCATCAAATGGCAATAACAATAAGTTAGCCGGAAAGCAATGACCTCTAATTGTCAAGGGACAATTTCTATACACTTGGTCAATTAATACATGCTTGCCTAGTGGGTTTGACACCTTTACTACAAACTCGGTAGACTCGACATACACATTCATACTAGGTACCAGTTTCATACATATATATGAGTGGGTAGACCTCGGATCAATCAAGGCAATAACAGGTATATTATAGATAGAAAAGGTACCCGTAATCACATCGGGAGACGAAGCCTCCTCGCGGGCACAAATAGCATAGGTCCTCGTAGGCGCTTTGCCCTCTGACCTCACTACGGAATCTCTAGAGGCACTTCGGCTACTAGCCCCACTACCCGGGTTCTTCTACGGTCTACCTCTCGAAGGAGCACTATTCACTCTCACATCTTGCCTTTTGTCTTTCTCATCCCTCTCAGGACAGTTTCGGATGAAGTGATCTAGTGAACCACACCTATAGTAACCCCTTTCATTTCCTCGACACTCGTTGAAGTGTCGCCTACCACACTGTGAGCACTCAGGTCTATTTGGCCGAGCACTACCAATACTCACAATGGAAGTGGTCTGGGCTTTGGGCGTCGTATGCTACTTATTCTTGTTTCTGCCTAAAAATCCCACTGAAGCATTTGACCGGGTGGTAAATTCTCTCAATCTCTTGGATGAGGATTGATGTGATTGCCCCATTTGTCTCTTCTTCGAATCATGTGACTCAATGTCAACTCTTCTCTTTTCTTTGGCCAACTCTTCGGCCTTACATGCTTTATCAACGAGCACTCCAATCTCTTTCAACTCCAAGATGCCAACTAGCAATTGAATGTCCTCATTCAGACTGTTTTTAAACCTTCTACACACCGTGGTTTCAGTAGACATACACTCACGTGCATATTTGCTGAGCCTTACGAACTTGCGCTCATATTCTGTCACTGTCATTCGGCCTTATTTTAATTCAAAAAATTACTTCCTCTTCTGGTCTATGAACCTTTGGCTAATATACTTTTTATAGAATTCCTCCAGAAAGAATTCCCAAGTCACACACTCTCTCGGTACAACAGACACGAGTGTATTCCACCTCTAGGTCGAATCTCGCAGAAGTGATACTACACATTTCATGTACTCATCAGGCGTGCATGATAGTTCATCGAATACTCTAATAGTGTTCTCTAACCAGAACTCTGCTCTCTCCAGGTCATCATCTTTATTTGTTTGAAATTCTTCGGCCCCGTGCTTTCTAATTCTATCTATCGGGGGCTTTTCCCTTCTACTCATTTTTGCTCTTTGAGGAGTTGTAGAGGAAGTCTGAGGAATCGGAGGAGGTGGAGGAGGCAGAGTATTCAGATTTGCTCGAATATACACCGTATACCAAGCATTCATCATCTAAAGGTAGGCTTCTCTAGCCCTCTACCCTAACTCATCGCCACGGGCACACTCTCAACTGGCGCAGTCCCTTCAGCAGGAGCCGGTGCGTTACTTTCCATATCATCCGCTATTGCTCCTTCAGGATCCATTTACTATATAAAAACATGATTTAAAATCATCAAGAGTCGTCACACTATCATATTACAACTATGGCATGTATAGCTAGACTCGTACATAAGCTAGGTTAGTCCTAGAATCGAGTAAACCATAGCTCTGATACCACTAAATGTAACACCCCTTATCCGTATCCGACGCCAGAATAGGGTATGAGGCATTACTATACTAACACACATGCAAACATTCAGCCTCGAGTTAATGGAATCTATCCCAATTTGAAACTTTTTCAAAAATTATCTTACGTACCTTAATACGGACCTACGAGGCCAAAACATGGTTTGGAAATATCTCAGGATCAAACCGAGTGTTTAGAAAACTTTCAAGAAAATCCACTAAAAACAGGGCACACGCCCGTGTGAATGGGCAACACGCCGTGTGGTTCACACGCTCGTGTCGCAGCCCGTGTGCGAAAACTTTGATATTCTATTTCTGACGTCAGCAACTCTTAAGGGTCACACGGTCGTGGCACACGCCCGAGTGCTAGACCATGTCTTTAACATGATTGAGACACACGGTCGTGTCTCAGCCCGTATGGTAAACTGATGGGTATTTAATTTTGCCAACCTAAGGTGCAGGGGACACACGGCCTAACCACACGCCCGTGGGGTGGACCGTGTGTCACACACCGCCTAGACACACGCCCGTGTGTCTACCCGTATGGACAAAAATAAGGCTATCTACCAAGCCTTTTGCCACCCTGAAACAACGTCAAACATATATCAATTCACAATTATCCAGCCAAGGGCCAACATTAGGCATTCACATACATTCACATACCCAAATCAACCAAGCATTTACACTATTATCCTAATACTCTTGTTCATCCATACAACTTGCACTTCTATAAAAACAACATTTGCACTTAAATACCATTAGCAAATATTAGCCAATATCTTTGGCCTTATACAAAATGAGATATTTCAAAACTCAAGCCAACACATTTGACCCAAAATAATGACACTTAACAAAAGAATAAAATCCTATACATGCCATAGCGAAAAGATTAAAACTAACTATACCGAGTGCTTCTATGGATAGTGTGAGCGATGCTTTAAACGTTCTTTGATCCTCGAGCTATTTAGGAGGCACTATAAGAAAATGGAAAGGATAGGGAGTAAGCATAAAGCTTAGTAAGTTGAGTGTAAATAAAATAAACTATTCACCGTGTATTGTTATGACACAACATGACATGAATTTCTCATAATTCATGAATATACATAACTCAACTTACTCATATTCCTTCCTTAATACTCATACAACATGCAATGTGCTCATATCTCATATATATATATATCATACAAGTACCTGTAACACTCATAACAAAGTCTTAACTTTTCTTGTTAACATAACTATAGATATCTTGTGGAACTCCATGGAATACGAAGGGATACTCGATAACCTCGAACATAGGGTAAACGCCGACGCCATGTCCTAGACATGTTCTTACACTGGCTCACATGTCAAGTCGACACCATGTCCCAGACATAGTCTTACACTAGCTTGCCTGTCGAGGCCAATGCCATGTCCTAGACATGGTGTTACACTAGCTCTCGTTTTATTAAGGCTGATGCCATGTCCCAGACTTGGTCTTACACTAGCGCACATATCACGCCGATGCTATGTCCCAAACATGGTCTTACACTAACTCTCTCATACCGAGGACGATGCCGTGTCCCAGACATGGTCTTACACTAGCTCTTATATAACCCTTGTTCCACGGCACTATTATCCATTCTATTCCCACGGTTCTATTGGGATTTCGCTATAACAATCTCATTTTGTCATTCCATAGACATAATTAAAATTTAATGCAATATCAACAAATCAACGTATAAGTATAAGGGAAGGTTGTGATATTTACACCCAACTTACCTCGGATTACAAAATATAGGCGAATGGTCGATTTAGTCTATTTGCTTGGCCTTCCCCCGGTCTAGGTTTAGATTTTGTAATTCTTGATCTATAAAAATAAAAATTAATTAATTTAATGTTTATTTTAATCTAGACAATCATAATTTGGCAAAATAACCATTTTGCCCCTAGACTTTTACAAAATGACCATTTTACCCCTAGGCTCGAAAATTGATTTTTATCGAATTTCCATATTAACCAAGCCTAACCGAACTCTTTTTACTTTTATGAAAGCCTACAATTCCCATTATTTCATGCATGTACTACCCAATTTATCAACTTTCACAACTAGGTCTAACCTAAGTGTTTTCATGCAAACTCTTTCACAAAAATTGTTTATTTAACAACTATGATTCATTTTCTTCCATAAAACTTCAGCCAACAACACCAACACTTTCATGGTGAATCTCTAAAATTTCTTTCATTTTACAAATTGGTCCCATCAATAGGTAGCCCATGATACAAGCGTCTCAAAAGTTCAAAAACTTTCAAGAAAGACCATCAAAATCACTTGTATAGATGTGAGTGGCTAAAATTTTGAAGCTTCAAAATCCCCTTTATACTGATATTTTCGATGGTAAGAAGAAGAAGTGAAAAAGATGAAGCTAATATATTTTTTATTTTATTTCTAGTCAAATAAGCCACCTAATACCACCAAAATTTGACTTTTCTCATCCTATTTGTCTCCCTTGGCCGGCCATGCCTAAAAGAGTAAGTCTATTTGCTTATTAAAGACCCCCAATTTTAGTTCTCTAGCTATTTAACCTAATTTGCTAGTAAATCACAACCCTTTATGTGATTTAGTTCTTTTTCGCAATTAAGCTTCCAATCTGTAAAATTAATTCACCAAAATTTTCATGCACTGATAATATCATGCTATAATACATAAAATAATTCTAAAATAATTTCTCCAACCTTGGATTAGTGATTTTGAAATCACTATTCCGATTAATTCCAAAATCGGGCTGTTACAGAAAAAGTTATAGTAAATGCTTAAAAATTTCTCATTCTCATTCTTTTTATTTTTAGAAGTGTAGACAATTGTACAAGTTAAATTCCAGCCCAGAGTAGTGAAATGAAAAAAAAAGTGGGTGTTGAAGGTATTCGGTTGCTAATAGTCTAAAATTTATATATGTGATTATTTGTCGAAAAAGTCTCTACAATTATGCGTCTCCTAATATTATCGAATTTAATCAATAAATTTTGTTTAATCTCAACAACATGAGATTTTATTCAATACTTTTTAGAACCGTGAAATAATATTTGATATAGAACTTAATAAACCATATACTAGGACCTGTCATATAAAATCATCAAGAATAAAGCTAGATGCGAAAGCGTACCTAAATTCATCGATTTATTAAAATCTTCATATCTTATGGTTTTGATATTCCAAATTAGAACACAAGTAATCTAGAGAAGGTGGCTCTCTCTTTTCTAAAGATGGGATAATTAAAAAGTTAACCTATATGTAATTTAGGGACCATAACCCTAATATATAACATTTGCACATTAACTTAATTTCTAATCAGTCTATCATTAATTAGAAATTAGTTACTTGAGTATCTACACATATTTGATCCATACTTTATTTAATAACTAAAGCCTAATAAATCTTAAAAAAATTAGATCACTTTTAATTTGGGTTAACCTTTTATGATAGTAAATAATAACATGTAGTTACTCTTATTATATATGTGATGTCCATATTTTCCAACAATCTCCCACTTGGACCACAAATATATACCGATTACCTTATAATTACATATCATTATATAACCTTATGAGCTCAAAACCTTACTATCATATCCAAAAGGTATTCCAAACAATCTCGTCCATTAATTATGTTAACATAGAACCAAAGCAACTTTCGTTAAATATATCGTAACTAAATCCATCTCTGATCATGCATATTAACACAACCAAATGACATAGATCAAATATGGATGTGTAGCATGGAAATTACATGCAATATGACCTAAACATGCCTATTCCAATTGGTCCTCCATAACCTTAGTGAGTTCAAACTTTACCAAAATTAGAGTGTGAAAAAACTAAATAAACTTTATTTCAGCAGAAAATAAACTTAATATTCTTAAACTAAAATAACTAAAAATGTGTCTATAACATAAAAGCATTTAAAAGTACAAATTCCCACTAAAACCAAATATTCTTAAATGACATTACACCTATATGAGCAATGTGCTCATAAAAAACCTTGGGTGTAGTCCCTAAGTAAGTAGGTCCGCAATCATGGAGTTTGTCCCACACCTAACCATTTTAAACTTTTACTTTAACAACCAGGAATTTAAAGTCTGTGCTTTGACTTTGTTGTGCTCATGGTATTATTAGCATAAAAGACTACAAATTATTGTCACAATTTGCACCTTAATGACAAAATTTTACATCAATATTCCATCAAAATTGGAGTGTAATACCCCTATCCCGTAACCATTGTCGGAATAGGTAAAGGGGCATTACCGGACCTATACCTTAGTTTAGAACAGTAAATTTAAACATATATCAAATATCATCACATTTCAGTAAATATCATTCATTCATATTCATAACATACTTAAATCTAGCATATAAAACTTAATACATGTATTCGGGATTGACTTGATAACAGATGAAAAATAAAGGAAAATTTAGAAAAATTTTCAAATAAGGGTCACACAGCCGTGTACCCAGGCCGTGTGCCTCAAACGGTCACCAGACACGCCTATGTGTCTAGGTCGTCGGAAAACATGGCATACCTACTGACTTGTCCACACGGCCACCAGACACGCCCGTGTGTCTGGTCGTGTGAAAATTAAGAGATATACTGACTTGGCCACATGACCAGCCACACGCCCGTGTGCTAGTCTGTGTGCCATACACGGCCAATAGACACGCCCGTTTGTCTAAGCTGTGTAACTCACTAACTTGTTTTAACTAAGGCGCATGGGTCACACGGTTGAGATACACGCTTGTGTACTTAGCCCGTGTGGCACGAAAATAGGCTTGGTTTAAGCCAATTTCCCACACAATTCTCTTGTAATTACAAGCATCAGTTTGCACCAAATTCATATGCAAAATAAGCAACCAATTCAGCCAATTCAAATCACATTATAGACCATTTCATAATCAACCTAAAACAATATCATTTATACCACAAAACATATACCAACTAACACATTTCATATACTTTATTACATCAATATAACACATTACAAAATATCCACATAACATCATTCATTTCAAACTTATCAAATGCCAACATCATTCACCAAATTTACCACATTATAGACATATCATATAAAGCTTTCATATCAAATCATCCATTCCTAATTTAAGCCATATCACATAGCTTGTTCAAGTATCAAAATTCACATCACATTCATTAACATAAGTGGCCATATAATTCAAACTATAAACTAGCCTATACATGTCATATTTATATCTTTTCAATAGGTTCCAAAAGTACCAAAAGATCGTCTAGATAGTGTGATAGCAAATCTCAGACCTTGTCCGAATCAAGCAAGCTAACAAACCTCTATAAAACACGAAAAATAAACGGAGTAAGCATTAAGCTTAATAAGCCCGTATAATATAGAATTAAACTTACCAATATGGCATGAAGCATTAAAGCAATTTAAAACCAACTCATTTGCTTACAATGCCTATTCACAACATTCATCCACAAGTTAGTCACTCATCAACAACATATTCATCCATTTACAAGGATGAAACCATACATCTTTCTCATGTAACATTCTAATACATGTATTATTTCATTTATACTTTACATATGAATCATGTCACATATTATCTTTCATCTCTACAATTCATATGAATAATGTATCATTTCATCTATACACATCATTTATCTCATATAGCTTTTCATCTTATAACACATGTACTCATGTAACAATTCATCTTATAACACATGTACTCATATAACATATAATTCATGTAGATCATGTACATGTAACCTCTATAATTCATATTGGTATATTGCCCGTAGAACCAAAGGAAATATCGAGGGATACTCAGGTGATACACACTAAGTGTATAAATCGATAATCTGTCAATTCATCATCATAAGAGCTGAAACGGTAAGCTCCGAAGAGTTGAACGGTAAGCTCATAAGAGTTGAAATGGTAAGCTCATACGAGTTGTGGTGAGTCCACAAAAAATGCAGGAGCTCGACCAAAACGATAACCCTAGTGACATGTCACTTGTATCCTACGACTTTCTACGGTTCAAACTGGACTCAGTATAATCAATTCCATCAATTTAAGCATTTAATTCACAATTTCTCAACCATCCAATTAATATACTTTCATATATATTATTTTATACTTACAAATAATTCAAAAGAAAGTTTGAGTCTAATTATACGAACTTACCTCATATTTGCTCAGATAACTATCGTCTACCCGTCTATCTTTTGTTTCCCTCGATCAAGTTTTGATAATTGTTTATCTTGATCTAAATATTATCAAATTCAATACTTTCAGTACTTTCAGTAATTATTCAATTCAATTTAATCCATAATTCAAATATTTGGAAAATTACACATTTGCCCTATACTTTTGACTACTTTGCAATTTAGTCATTTTCACACAGAATGGAAAATTTACACAATTAATCCCTAGCCTATAGTAGCCGAATTTCATATAGCCTCATAACAACCCATATTTTCATTTTATTCACATTTCTAACCACAAGATTTGAACATTTTACAATTTAACCCCTAATTCACATTTTTGTCAAAAACCACTTTATAAAACTTGTATATCTTTCAATATCCATCAATAATCTAGCATGAAACTTCGAAATATACAAGTATTCAACAATGGCATATTTCAAAACCATCAATACTTTAAGAAATTGAGGTATGGGCTAGCTAGATTGAGCTGCAACGAGCTCAAGAACGTAGAAATCATTAAAAACCGAGTCAAAATCACTTACCAATTTGATGTTCAAGTGACCGAAACCTATGAAGAAAAATTTTATTCTTTTTCTTCTTTTAGAATCGGCTAAGTGAAGATGATAAACAAAAGTTATGTTAATTATTATAACATTTATTAACCATTTACCATTTTAACCTTAAAAATTAATTCAAAATTACACCATTTGCCATGCTATCATCATCCACTAACCACAAATAGACTATTTATCACTTAAGGACCTTTAATTTAATGTTCTATAGCTATTTAATACTTTTAGCTAATAGAACACAAGTTTTTCGCTTTACATGATTTAGTCCTTTTTATCGAATTAACTATTTAATTGGTAAAATTTCTTTACGAAACTTTTATACCATTACTCTATAATGATTGAAAACTCATTAAAATAATAAAATAAATATTTGAATCAGTTTCATGGTCCCGAAACCACTGTTTTGATCTGACTCAAAAACGGGCTGTTACATGGAATCTATATACTTGATAATTTCTAACTTATTAGACCTTCGATATGTGAGCATGTAATCTTTTGTTCTTTAAAGAGACCTCATAAAATTTTTGGCTACTATCTAATGGTCCATACTATGGTTGGTTAAATATTTGCCTAACATCCTAACAATGTACGCAATGTCCGAACGTGTACATACTTGAGCATACATTAGACTCCCCATTCTTGATACGTAAGGAATATTATGCATTTCCTTAATCTAAAAATCATTATTGGGGTATTGGTCGAGACTTAACTTATTATTGACAAGCAGTATGTCATTAACATATAAAACCAAATATAAAACCAAATATAAAACTGTACTCCCACTGAACTTGTGGTATATACAATTATCGACCAAATTCATCTCTAATCATTTGGTAAAATTTGTAATACTATTGACGAGAAGTCAACTCAAGCCCATAGATAGGGTTCTTTAATTTGCAAATCATTAACTTTGTGTCATTAGACACGAAGTTTTCTAGTTGTACCATACAAATGTATGATCAATGTTTCCATTGAGAAACCATTAACTTAACATTCATCCGATGCGGCTTAAGGTCAAAATATTCCACTAAATCCATTATAACCCTTTCTTTAGTGGACCTTCTTAATGACATTCGTTCTTTAGGTTTTTGAATTTGTTCTTCTGGAACAATTACCTCATCTTGAATAGTGAGTTGTTCAACGTTATCTTGTTAAGGTTCTAGATTCACATCTTGATCAATGATAGGTATGAGAACTTGAACATCGTCAAAAGTGATAGTAGGAACTAAGTTAGAATCCATTTCCTTCTCAAAAGCAATGTCTCTAATCTTATTTCGCTCTCCAAACTCAACATCCTAAAAAATATTGCAGTTCCCGTCTAAAAAACATTCCTAATTGTGGGATCATAAAACTCATAGCCCCTAGATCACTAAGAATAACAAAAAAGTAGCTATTCACTATTTTGGAGTCCAATTTCTTTTCTTGTGGCCTATAAGGCTTTGCCTCAACTAGACATCCCAAATGTGAAACTGTTTTAAACTAGACTTTTAACATGTCCAAAGCTCATTAGGTATTTTTACAGCTGCTTTAGTGGGTAATTCTATTTAGAATGTAAGTTGTTGTCTTTAGAGGCATTGGCCAAATAGGCATTTTCAGACTTGTCATGTTTCAACCTTTCTACCTCTTACACACAATGAGAAATGATCCTATTTAAAGTCCATTTCTCCTTTTGATAGTTGTAACTAATTTTAAATTGGTTAAACTATGTAGGAAACGATACCAAAACTATAAGAACAAACAATTCCTTAGAAAGCTCAATCCTAAGTTCCTTAAGTCTTGAAGCAATATAGAATATCTTCATAATGTACTCTATAACAATTCTTTGACCCTTATACTTCACATGCATCAAATAAATCATATGTGATGTCATCTTAACCTTATCATTTTTGGCAAAATGTTTCTAAATTTCATTAAGGAAACCCTTGGCTTGAGTAATCTTTTCAGATTTTGTGCCCCTAAAGACTTTTGGAATGTTGCGTTCATGATCATTAGATTGATGCGATTTGAATTATCCTACCTTTCAAAATCCTTTTTAGCATTAGAGGTGCTTTTCGTATCAAGAGGTGCGGGTTGTTCTTCCCTTAGTGTAAGGTCTATGTCCATACAGCCAAGCACTATAAGTAAGTGTCTTTTCCATTCCTTGAAATTAGTCCCATTAAGCATGAGTATAGAATTTATATAAGCAGATATTGTGGTAGTAGAAGATCAACTAGCTGAATATAGAATAAAAATAATAAATAAAAACAAGGTCACATTAATATTCATAAGTAAACAATAAATTCAAGAGAATGGTTAATCCCATCTCAAGATACCAAACACAACATTAATATCAAGTCTTCGGACAATAATATTAACAGTAAGCGGTACTCTTTTGTAGTAATCAAACATTGACAATAAATTATGTCAAACAATGAATTAATCTTTGGACTAACATATTGATCATATTAAATACCTTATAATTGTCATACAATTATCACCACAGACGTTGTTGAACTTCTGCCAAATATTAACTTACTTTTGGGTCAATTAAGAAGTGCATGAATCACAAAAACATATAATCATCTTGGTATTTTAAATAAACTAATCTATGTAAAAGAGGTCTGTAACACCCTTAACCTATCTCTATCACCAAATTAGGGGTATAGAGCATTACCAAACAATCGGAAACATTTCAACATCATAAGATTTATATAGACTAATCATATCATAATCCATCCAAATACATACACTTTGTCTCTAAATCGAGCATTCGAAGCCCCTAAAAATAACTTTGAAGCAATTCGAGACTAATTAGAAACAAATCAAAAAATTTAGGAAAAAGTAGCAAAATTTGAAAATAGGGGTCACACTATCATGTGGCTAGGATGTGTGCCTCATATGGCTGAGACACACGCCCGTGTCTCAGACTGTGTAACTTTTATACTAGGGACACACGACCATGTTCCAGCCCGTGTCCTCACTCGTGTAACTCTCTGAGTAGGGTCACACGGCTGTGTCACACGCCCGTGTGCCATGTCATGTAACTCTTTGGTTTGCCTTATATGCCCATGTGCTAGGTCGTGTGGTAGGCCGTGTAACTCACTAACTTGCATACCAAAGGACTCTCAGATGACACACGGCTGTATCGTCAAGCCATGTGCCTCACATGGCTAAGTCACACCCCCGTGTCTCAGGCCGTGTGGACCCAAAATTATCTAAAATCAAACCATTTTAAAACCATTCCATGCACCACCTTTCAACCCATTTATGCACACTTTAAATAAACTTAGATATCACCTAAACACACATCAAAATGCCATTTCGAGATCCTATTTCAACTAACCAAGATGTCGTTCAAAGGTACCACACTATGCTAAAAAACAACTATCATAATATGTCATTATTTGCCATTTCACACATGATAACCTATTCCATTAGTTACCAAAACATACCACTTATAATCATTTTCAACCATGCAAAACATACCATAAGAAATATATATTCTAAATATCTAAGGTGACCAAGGATTCTAACTTAACAAAACACTTCAGAAAACCTATCAACAAGACTGAAGCCCCAAAAGCATAATTGTACCAAAATGATCATAAACACATTCAAGAGCTATTACTATTCAAGGTCCTATACATGCCATATAACAAAAATATCTAAAATCTACCAAATTTATCCTTAGGATAGTGTGCTTGTTCGAGCTTGATCTGATCTTTTGTCCACAGAATACGAAATCTACAAAACAAGAACAAACAGAGGTAAGCTTACTTGAAGCTTAGTAAATTCATAGAAATAACAATAAATCTTACCTCAAGTTATCTTACAACATAATTGAATAATAACTAAGATAAATTCTTGTCGTACATAATCCACCACAGATAAGAGCTACACATTTCATTAAATCAGTTTCATCAGATATCATAGTTCGTCATTTTTAGATATACAGAGTGTCACTTATTCGACCAAATTCTAGATATAATAACCGTTTCACAATGTTGCTCACACAAGTTGACGAGGATCTACAACGTATGCAAGACCTCAGCCATTGCCACAATTCATTCATTAGAATAGAGCATTAGTTGTTACACTAGATCTTGATGTTGCTCACACAAGTTGTCAAGAATCCATATCTTATGTAGGATTCTCAGTCATTGGATTAGTCCAAACATCAGAACAGAAATATGATCATTTTATCTCTTCACATCCTATCCCGAGGCCTAATCACTTTAATTGTTTGTTTTATCAATTCTCAAATTGATCAAATAAATTTAAAAATTATACAACTTAATCAATAAATCGTTTATGGAAAGAGCCACTAATTATAAAGTTAGAAATACAAACTTACCGGCTAATTCGCAGTAATAGCCAAAGTACAAGAGCTACTCTACTACATTGTCTTTTCCTCGGTCCTCCACACGTTCGTGATCTAAACAATACTTTCATTTAATTAACTAAATCTAACAGTAAAATTAACTCAATTTATGCAATTAAGTTCTTTTTACTACTTTACAAAATTACCCTCAACTTTTCATTTTTATTCAATTTAGTCCCTAGGCCTTAATCATGCAAATTATCCACTTTTATTAAAAACCCAATCTAACCTAATATCAATAGCTCCCATTACAACCCACTTTTGTAATAATTTCATATCAAGTCTTTGGATTTATAATACTTTAACAATTTAATCCCTAAACATTAAACTCATTAAAAAATACTTTACTGAATAACCAAATATAACATCAAAGCTTAATAATCCTTCATAAAATTTAAAGAATAAATCTAACTCAACAATGGCACAATCTAAAACACTTAATAGTTTCACAAATTGATCATTGAGTTAGCTAGATAAGCTAATACGAACCCAAAAACACAAAACTACTAAAAACGAGCTAGGATTCACTTACAAATCAAAGCTTCAAAGTAGAAAACTATGGAAACTGTAACACCCTTATACCCGAGACCGTCGCCGGAATCAAGTATTAAGCGTTACCTGACTTAAAAAGACCTTTACAGAACTTAATCGGAAACAAATACAGAATTTCATGCAAATCAGATCAGAATCATTCTTATTGAGGATTTTCAGACATGTTACAGACATCTCTAATGATTAGGATTCGAATCCTATCAATTCAATTGCCTGAAAAATTTCTCACTTTCGAAACTACGTCACACGCCCGTGTGACACAAAGCACGGCCGTGTGTTAAGGCCGTGTGGCCTTCACACGCCCATGTCCGAAGACCGTGGTCGAATCTGTCAAATTTGACACGGCTACTTCATACGCCCGTTTAGAGGCCGTGTACCCCACACGGTTGAGATACACGGCCGTGTCTCGAGCCCGTGTGGCAACCAAAGTTTAAAATTAAGGTACAGGGGAGGCACGGTCTAGTGGCACGCCCGTAAGATCAGGCCGTGTATCGCCCACGGCTTAGGCATGCCCGTGCCACATACCTGTGGAGCATTCTGCCAAATCCCACACGGCCATGACACACGCCCGTGTGCCATGCCATGCAGGCCATTCAGGCTATATGCCAAGCCTTAACCTCCCTAACATGCAACCATTTTCAGATACAACCAATACGACCAATACTTATACCAATATTAAGAACATAGAACTTATAGATTTACAAAATAACTATATATATCTATAAATCTTCTATACATACCATAAACTAAAATACACCAAAACATAATATACCGATGAAATTTAACAGTGTGAAGCATACTCCAACGCCTCGGCTCTCAATCCCACGATCTTGATATACTGAGGAAGAAAGAAAGGAACAGAGTAAGCTATAATAGCTTAGTAAGTCATATGAAAATTCATAGCAATGTAACAATTCAATGAATCGTTTACTTTAACATAGCCAATATCAACTCATATCACTACTTCTTTAACTTACTCCGTTTGTCACATTTCATATAACAATCATATGCACGTTTAATCGTACCAAATTCAATGTACAGAACTATTTCGCTTTACCTGCAGAACACTTTGTTACAGAACGGTTAATCTAATCCCATTGAGCAATGTCGGAATATAGCCAGATATGCAGAGGTTAGCACCGAAGTGCCTCACAGATATATGGCCGGAGCCAACACAGAGATATGGCAAAAGCCATCAGATCGTGTAGTCGAAGCCACCAGAATATGTAGCTGAAGCTACCAGAGTATGCAGCCGAAGCTACCAGAATATGTAGCCGAAGCTACCAGAGTATGTAGCCAAAGCTTCTGTCAGAAACAGAACAGAAGTTACCACGGGTCTGCTCGCAGAAGCTGACAGGTGTCTGCAACACATGCTAGACCACCCAGCACCCGGGAACTATATCAGATAGAATCAGAACCCTCTAGTGACAATGTCACTTATATCTATGTTTATTCCAACTTGCTCAACAGGGATCGTACAGATAATTTATCATTATCACGATTTTTGAGATATATCAAATATTTAATCGAAATTCACAGAATATACATATTTTCCACGAAAAAGGAAGTACATCAATTTCCATTCATTTCATAACTCAAAATCATTACCATCATGCAATCGTAAACGAACAATTATTCGGATAATTTCAGAAGTATATCCAGCAACCAATCAAAATTTCAGGTATTTACCTTAATTCCACATTTACGGATATACATACGGTTTTCGATTGTTTCATGATTCACATATTTATATAGTCACACGATTATGAACAAATAATTATATTTTATTATAATATGCTAGAATTCACATACAACTTACCTGAATCACCATCAAATTAATTTCTCAAGATTTAGTCGAGAATTCTCTTTTTTCCCCGTTCTTGGGCTTATCACACCTTTCTTGGTCTAGATTAATACACAAAATATCAATTGTCAAATAATTATTCAATTTCGGACATAATTCACATTTGGGTAATTTTCAAATTTACCCCTTAACTTTTCAATAATTACAAATTAGTCCCTTAGACTCCAACTTTCATTTTCTATATTCCATGGGCTTATTTAGCCCATTTTCACAACCATGACACTCAATTTACTAATAATTAACACATTTAAGAACAATTTATAGACTTTACAAATTAATCCCTTTTTACAAAAATTCATCCAATTTTAATCCCAAAAACATGCATATAATCCTCTAATCTTTCATTATCTACCATTAATCAATCAAATACACACTTAACACAAATGGGTATATTTTTTTAACCCCAAAATCGCTTAAAAATATGGTAGAATCATGAAATTCAGACTCAAATAATCATAAAAATACGAAAATAACTAAAAACGGGGCAAGATTGCACTTACAAATGAGCATGGAAAGCAAAGGAACCTTAGCCATGGAGAAGAAGAAGAATCGGCAGCATGGAGAAGAGAATGAGCAGATTTTTGGTTTAAAATTTATCTTTTATGACTAAAAACACCCAAATGACCAATTTGCCCTTCATGCTATAACTCATAAACATTTCTAGAATTACCCTTTTATGTCCATGACACTATTTGATGGTCTAATTGCAACATAAAGACCTCCAATTCAAACCCCCATTTCAATTGGGTACTTAAACTCTATACCTTACATTTTGCAACTAATGCAATTTAGTTCCAAACATAAAATTAGACACTAAATCAATAAAATTTTCAAACAATATTTTCACATCAAATATCAATAAATCAGATTTTATCAAAAAGTCACAAAATTCAAAATTTTACACTTCGAATTTGTGGTTACAAAACCACTATTCCGACTAAGCCCTATTTCAGGCTGTTACAGAAACCCTAGTTTCCCTTGTGTGCCGTGGAGAAGATGAGTAAAATAAAACATTTACCATCTTTAGTTTACTTTAATTTATTTTATACACTTAGGTTTTTTTTGTAAATATTTTAACTTCATAATTAATTCTTAATTAACTATTATTAGGCCTAATGAAACTTATCCACATGTGTATACCAAAATTTAAATCCACTAATTTAACTCCCACGGGTTAAATTATTCATTTGGTCCATTTAATTTATAAACTCAACTTTTATAGCTTTTACAATTCAATCCTTTTTATTTATTAACTATCCAAATGATATAATTTCTTAACCAAAATTTAACACGTCAGATTTGTGATCCGAAAATCACTATTTCTGACACCACTGAAAAATAGGATGTTACAATGTCACTTTGGTGGCATTTTGTTTTAACTAAACTATTTAAAATATTAGACATCCTTAATTAAATCCCAAAGTCAAAATATGAATTTATTTGTTTCAAAATATTTCAAATTTAAACCAAAATAATTTGAATAAAGGTAAATCTCATGTCATAATGAACAAAATATTGACTTGTAAATTATATCTTGGTGTAGTAATAAAACATTGACAATAAGAACATTGATAACTCTTGAAAAGAGTTATATCTCAAGCCTTTAAACTTGATGAATTGCCTATACTTAAGTGGATATATTTGTATTTCTAGGTTATTATTAAAATATTGCATAATAAAGCTTGGATTGTGCCTTGAATGTCATTATATGTTACTTTTATTGTTGGAAAGAAAGGAATTGGTTGTTGTATACAACAGGTGTAGAAAGGAAAAAGAGAATGAAAAAAAGGAGAAAGGGAATTAAGGGAGTGAAATATTGCCATGACAAAAGGTTGGATAGATTGCCACAAAAAAAGTCATGGCAAAAGGTTGGATATATGCTAACGTAGCACTTAGTCATCGTCACTCTCAGCCAGCTATACATGTACTAAAGAAATTCACCTAAAAAAGAGGGAGAAAATGTGTGAGTTGAGAGAGGAGGACTTACCCTATAAAAGAAGAAAGAGAAAGAGAAGAATGGTAGTTTTTTCTCTCCAGAAAAATCTCCTAGAAATTTTAGAGAAAAATGGATGAGGGTAGTAGATTAAGAAGAGGAAAGAAATGCAAAAAAAGGGAACGTCGCATTCAACCTTGGGTCTTGCACGATTTTGTAGCATCAGAGTTAAAGCTAGAGTGGCGAAAGCTTTTTGCAGTTCTACCTTCATTCTATTAATTAGTTTCTTTAATTTTTAAATTGTAGATGATGATGTTGAATGATGTTAATATTTTGGATTTTAATTCCCAGCCCATGAGCTAATCTCATCAGGTTGGAATTACTAGATGAATTTTTATTACTTTTAATGACCATAATATTATCTTATGTAGATCTACTATTTTATACGATTTGGGTTTTGTTAAATACATGCATGCAAGCTCTAGAGATAGATGAATGCATGGCATGTTCTTAGACTTGATTTAATTATGAAAAGGTTATGTGATTTGGATTGTAATCGAATGATACAAGCGAGTACTTGAATGAATGCTCGTAGTACTCTAGACATAGAGCTGCGTTTTATACAAAGAAAGGAAAGATAGTGTGAGGTATCGTTCTTGAGACTTGTAGACACACAAAGTCTTGGAATGGTAGCTTAAATAGCTCTCAAAAGAAGCAGACTGCAGTAGTTATACTCTGAACAGTAATTTGGTTAAGGTTTTTCCATGACATTATTCTGTTATAAAGGTATAATCTGTGTAATTCCAACATTCCCTTTCAATAACATAAATCCTCCCAATTTTGTCTTGTAGATTTGCCACAACAATTTATTCAGTATTTGATCTTAATATCTCATACACTAATACTCCTCATCAAATTGTTATTCTATTCATTTTTCTATAGCTTAATTAGTATAGTTCATAGTGATAACTCAACCATTTTAACTCATTTTGATCCCTATAGAGACAAACTCACTTATCACTTTATTACTTGATTCGACATGTATACATTCACATTCACATTACATATTCACATGTAACAAGTTTTTGGCATCGTTACTGAAGATCGACAATTTGATGAAATTTGGTTGTTATTATCTATTTAATTTTGTTAGTTTTATCTTACTGAGTTGTTTTTTTATTCTTTTTTAAGTTTGCTGCTAATTCATGAGTAGAGGTATTCCCGAAAATGAAGAGTATTCTTTTAACCTAGAAATTGAGAGAACTTTGAAGAGAAGGAGAAAAAAATTGCAAGGATTTAGAAATGATCCAGTTAAAGAAGATTCATTACATCTGAATGGTAGGGATGCTAATATTCCTCGTGTGATAGATGATAGAGATGACCCATTAGAGAACATATAGTGCCAATCTTGGATGATCTGAATCCAGTGATTGTCAGATGACATGTTCAAGCTTAGTATTTTGAGTTGAAACCAGTGATGTTTTAAATGCTACAAATAGTAAGACAGTTCAGTGGGTTACTTACTGAAGATCCATGGTTGCATTTAAGACTCTTTTTGGAGGTCTGTGATTCATTCAGGCAATTGGGCATTCCTGAAAATGCCCTGAGACTCATGCTATTTCCTTATTCATTGTGAGATCGTGCCAGAGCATGGTTGAATGCTTTGCCATCAGGAATGGTGGCATCTTAGAATGAACTTTGTCAAAGGTTTTTTTTAAGGTACAATCCTCCAAATATGAATGCCAAATGAAGGAATGATATTACCTCTTTTCGGCAATCTGAGGTGGGACATTATATAAAGCTTGGGAGCAATTTAAATAATTAATTAGAAAATGCCTGATGCATGGTTTCCAATACTAGATGCAGATGGAAATGTTTTACAATGGATTAAATACACATACAAGAATGGAAGTTGATGCATCTACCAATGGCACTTTGCTGGATAAATCATATACTGAGGCATATGAGATTTTGGAAAGGATAGCCAACATTGATTATCAATATCTGACTACAAGAGTAGGGACTGATAGAAGAGTTGTTGGAGATATGGAGCTTGATGCGATCACTTCATGAAGAACTCAGGTATCATCCCTAGCTAATATGATTAAAACATTGAAGAGACCACTTGCAGTGCAGGAAATGAAAGCAGCTGAGCTAACATGTGTTTATTATGGAGAGGATCATGTTTTTGATCAATGCCCATCGAACCCATACTCAGTATATTACATGGGAAATTTTAATCGAAATAATAACCCATATTCTAATACATATAATCCACGTTGGAAACAATATCCTAATTTCAGTTGGAGTAATTAATGGGTGAGAAATTTCAGTAATGTTGCTTGATAAAATGTCACAAGTACACCACCTGGATGTAATCAACCCATGCCACGACAAAATCTTCAGCAAATTTCAGTATCACCTTCTTCACTTATGGAAGTATTGTTTAAGGAATACATACCAAGAATGATGTTGTAATTCAGAGTCAAGCTGCATCTCTAAGAGCTTTAGAAATCAAGTAAGGCAAATTGCCAATGCATTAAGCTCAAGATCGCAAGGAGTATTGCCGAGTGATACTTAAAATTCAATATTTCAATGGCAGAAACATTGCAAAGCGATTATACTCAAAAGTGGTACTCACTTACCTAGAGTTGTTAATGATGCCACTTTTGAAGAAGATAGCTCAGATTTCACACATAAGAAGAATTCAGAACTAGTGGAAGAGCAATTTGCAATTGAGAAGATCAAATAGAAAAATGTTGAAGTAGAATCAGCCCGTGTTGCCAATAAGAATGCCACAACAAAACAACCTCAACAATTCAAAGGAAGGCCGCCACTACCTTCTCCTCAGTTATTTTAGAAGTCGAAGCAAGATTTTCAATTTAAAAAAATTATTAGATGTCCTGAAGCAACTTTATATCAACATACCATTGGTGGAAGCATTGGAGTAAATGCCCAATTATGTAAAGTTTATGAAGGACATATTGTCAAAGAAGTGCAGATTAGGGGAATTTGAAACTGTTGTTCTCACTGAAAGGTGCACAACAATATTGATGAACAAATTGCCACCAAAATTGAAGGACCTAGGGTGTTTTGCTATTTCTTGCTCAATTGGAAATCATTATGTAGGCAAAGGATTATGTAATTTAGGTGTAAGTATAAATTTCATACCTATGTGTGTTTTCAAGAAGCTAGAAATTGAGAAGGCGACACCCACAACAGTAATGTTGTAACTAGCTGATCGCTTTTATGCACATCCGGAAGGTAAAATTGAAGATGTGTTGGTAAGAGTTAACAAAATTTTTTTTCCAATAGATTTTGTTATTCTAGAATGTGAAGTTGATAAAGAGGTACCAATTATTCTTGGAAGGCATCTAGCCACTAGTAGAACATTAATTGATGTGCAAGAAGGTGAATTAATAATGATGGTTGATGAACAACAAATAACTTTTAATGTTTTCAACGCTATAAAGTTTGCAAATGATAATGCAGAATGTCACACCATTGGGTTTATCAACACAATAATAGAGGAAGAATTGGCAAAAATTTTGTCATAAAAATTATGACAATGAAGTAGACCCATTTGAGTTGAGTGAAGTGGAAATAATTGAAGAACTTGGTGAACTGATGGCGACCAAGCAACTTGAGAATAAATCAAGAAGGAGTTTTGGATCTTAAAACTTATCAAATCGTTCTTTTAAGCCTTATCGACCTTTCATAGATGACCCTTCTACTTTGGAGTTAAAGCCTTTGCCACTACATTTAAAGTACACGTACTTGGGAGACAACAACACTTTGCTAGTCGTTATCTCTCAGAGTTAACATTTGATCAAGACGCTAAACTATTAGTAGCCTTGAAGAGAGCTAAGAAGGTGCTGGGGTGGACAATTGCTGATATCAAGGGATCCAATCTTGCCATTTGTATGCATAAAATTTTACTAAATAATTGTCATAGCAATTCTATTGAGCAGCAGAGAAGACTGAACCCTATTATGAAGGAAGTTGTTATCCAGAAGACTATCAAATGGCTCGATGTTAGAATAATATACCCTATTTCTAATAGTTTGTGGGTGAGCCATGTTCAATGTGTACCCAAGAAAGGGGGTGTCACCATCATGAGCAATGAGAACAATGAGCTCATTCCAACTTGTACTGTAACAGCCCACTTTATACCCTAGTTGGAACGGGTGGTTTTGGGACCACTTAACCGGGTCAAAATATTATTTTTACTGCTTTAATATGTTTTACAGCATGATAGAATTACTGTGTGAAAGTTTCGTATTGAAATTTTACTATCTGATCGGTTAATTTGATAAAAAGGATTAAATCGCATAAAGCGATAAATTAGAGTTCTATTTTATAAATGGCTTATTTGATGATGGCTTTATAAGTGGAAGACCTTAAATGGTTATTTTACCTTTTCTAAAGCTAGTGGACATTTATGTCCTTAATGATACATGTTTTTAAATGGTTTTACAAAAGGGAAAAATTGGTATATGACTAATATATGTTATAATAGTTATAATAAAACAAAATATCTTTTATAATCAATTGTTCCTCACCGATTCTTCATCAAAACATTAAGGGTTTTATACTTTCAAGCATTCGGTCACTTTAAGCTCCAAATTGAGGTTCGTTTTTATTCCATTTTCGATAATTTTTATGTTTTGTGATCGTTGCTTCGTATACCAGTCGACCCGTACCTCAATTTCTGATTTTTAACATGTCTTTGAAAAATGCCATTAATGAATTCTTGATGTTTTGATAGTTTTTAATGAATTATTGATAGATATCTTGTAATGTATGAGTTTTATAAAGTAATTTTTAAAGAAAATGAGTTTTGAGGATTTATTCGTAAAAAAAAAGGAAATTGTGTGGTTGAAATTGTGATTAATTGAAAGATATATGCTTGTATAAGTCCCTTGAATATTCGGCTATGGTGAATTAGGGGATTGATTGTGTAATTTGTCATTTTTGTGATAGAAGTACTACATTGCAAAGTGTTAAAAATATAGGGGCTAAATTGCAAATATGTCAAAATATATGTTTTTGGATTGAATTGAATATGTGAGTTAGTAAATAGCTGAAATTTGCATTAATTTAGATAAAGACGATCGAATCCCGGAACTTGATCGTGGAAAACGGAAAATAGACGAGTAGATATCGGGATTACGAGGTAAGTTCGTAGAATTTGGAATTCACCTTATAAATGCTTATAAATGTTGTTTAATGATCATGTATATGTATAAAGTTGCTGAATGGATTGCCTATTGAGTATATACATGTAATTTGGAATGGAAATGTTAAATGTTTCAAGTAACACATGAATACCGAGTTCCCGTTAGAACCGTAGAAGTCGTAAGGATACAAGTGACATGTCACTAGGGCTACAAGGTGGTTCGAGCTCCTGCATTTGTTGCGGACTCACCACGTGCTCATGAACTACACGTTCATCCTACGGGATTACATGTTTAGTCTTTGGACTCACCGTTTAGCCTACGGGCTTACCGTTCATCCTTCGGGATTATATGTTCAGCCTCCGGGCTTACCATACAGGCTTGTAAGAGCATATATGATGTATTGACGGATTTCAGGTTATATGTATATACACTGTGTGTGTATCACCCGGGTATCCTCGATATTCTTATAGGTTCAATGGGCAATACCGATATAAGTTACATGAATTACAAGATGTTATGGATATATATATATATATATATATGATACCTGTTATATGAACTACATGAAAGGTATGATCCAACTCATATGATTTATATGTTACATGAGATATATGAAAGTGAATGCATTATATGTCATATGAATTATGATGTTTATATGTGCTAATGGATATGAATTATATGGTAAACTCTTGTATAAGATGGTATACGAAGTCTTATAAACTAACTTGTGTGAGCTTGTGAAATAGGCTACAAGAGCATATGAATAGAATTGGCCTTACTTGTATATGTAGGGATTACCTTAATAAATTGGTAAGTTAAATTCTAAGTTTTACGAGCTTACTAAGCTTTAGAAGCTTACTCCGTTTATTTCTTTCACTGTCTTATAGATTTGGAAGCTAGCTCGATAATCAGACGAGTCGGAGATTGTCATCACACTATCTATCAAGCTTTGGTACTTTTGAACCTTTTGTAAATGAAATGGTCATGGCATGTATAGACTAGTTATTTAGTGAATATGGTATGTTTGGGTAGATGATCAAGCTATGAGATGTGGCTTGGCTTATACATATGTAATTAAGTATTTTGAGATTGTTTCTTTTTGATTATATGTGCATATGGTAAACTATATAATCAAGATGGATATATGAGCTGATATGGTAAGAAATGAAATGTTGATAAATGAGCTCATTAATGAGGTTGTTAGCCGTCGAATTATAATGCTTAGTTGATGCAAGATATCATGATGATTATAGGTTCATATTATGCTTGAACTTGTATGTTTTGGTTGCCAATATTGGTATGAAATGTGGTGGTTATTGACTTGTAGGGAATAACCCATTTTGGGTGACAAATTGGCTTAAATCAAGCCTATATTTGTGCCACACGGCCAGGGAACATGGGCATATATTTCGACCGTGTGTCCCCTGCATCTTAAACATTTTTGGACAGTCTTGCCCACGGCCTAGACATACGGGCGTGTCTGGTAGCCGTGTGGCTAGGACAGTTTTGACCACAGCCTAGACACACGGGCATGTTTAGTAGCCATGTGAAGTAAGTCAGATTCAACCACGGGTTATGTGATTTGGGCGTGTTAGATATCCACGACCGTGTGAGAGAACAGGGGCAAAGGGGGCACGGCCATGTGTCCCTAACTTGAAAATTTATGATTATTTTCCCATCTTTTACTATGTTTTCAATTTGATCCTCAATAGTTATATGCATCATTTTACGATCATTTGAAGTATGCTTTGATGATTGAAAATACATGATGGATAAAGATTAAAAAGTTCAAAATTTTACTGGTTCAGTATGAGTATATGTCCGGTAACGCTCCTTTCCTGTTCCGGCGACGGTTACAGGAAAGGGGTGTTACACGTACTATCACGGGATGGAGAGTTTGTGTGGACTATCAAAAACTTAACAAAATAGCTTGAAATGACCATTTTCCTTTGTTATTCATCGATCAAATTCTAGATAAATTAGCAGGGAAAACCTTTTATTACTTCTTGGCTGGTTATTTAGTGTATAACCAGATTGTTATAACTCCTACTGACTAAGAGAAGACCATATTCAGTGTCCTTATGGAACCTTTATTTTTAGATGAATACCATTTGGATTGTGCAATGCCTCTGCAACATTTTAGTGTTGCATGATGGCAATATTTTCAGACATGGTGGAGAAATTTTTGGAAGTTTTTATGGATGATTTCTCGGTGTTTGGCGATACTTTTAAGAGTTGTTTACAAAATTTGGAGCTAGTTATTTGTCGTTGTGAAGAAACTAACATTGTTTTGAATTGGGAAAAATATCATTTCATGGTTTGTAAAGGCATTGTTTTGGGACATAAAATTTCACAACAAGGGATTGTGGTAGACAAAGCGAATATTGAGGTTATTGAGAAATTGCCACCACCCACTATACCTAAAGGTATTTGAAGTTTCCTTTGCCATGCAAGATTTTATCGACGATTCATTAAGGATTTTTCAAAGATACCCAAACCCCTATGTGCATTGTTAGAATCCAATAGAGCTTTCAATTTTGTTGAGCCTTGGGTGCAAGCATTTGAGGAATTGAAAAAGCAACCGGTAACAACATCATTTGTCATAGCACCTGATTGGAACAATACCTTCTGAACTTATGTGCGATGCTAGTGATTTCACAGTAGGAGTAGTGCTTAGGCAAATGAAGGATAAAGTGTTTAATGCCATCTACTATGCAAGCCAAACACTGATAGATACGTAGTTGAACTACACTACTATTAAGAAGGAACTATTGGCTATGATATTTGCATTTGACAAATTCTGATCCTATTTAGTTGGCACCAAAGTTACAGTTTATATGGATCATTTTGCAATTAAGTATTTGGTGACCAAGAAAGATGGCAAGCCAAGGTTAATTCGATGGATATTCTTGTTAGAAGAATTTGATCTTGAAGTTTGAGATAGGAAAGACACAGAGAATCAAGTGACTGATCACTTGTCGAGACTTGAAGTAGGTAATGAAGATGGCAATATTCAACTCATTAAGGAGGATTTCCCAGATGAGTGACTGTTGATTGTCACGACATTACCTTGGTATGCTGATACTGTCAATTTCCTAGTAAGTGGACTGCTGCCACTTGAGCTCAATAGTCAAAAGAAGAAGGAAATTTCTCCATAATGCCAAGATATATTATTAGGATGAGTCATTTTTATTCAAACATTGTGTAGATCAAATAATTTGGAGATGTGTTCCGGATGACGAGATTCTTAGTATTTTACACCACTACCATTCAACATGATATGGAGGACATTTCGGGGGAATGCGAACTACAACAAAAGTTCTCCAATCTGGCTTTTTATTGGTGAAGCATGTTTAAAGATGCACATAACTTTTACCAAGCTTGCGATCATTATCAAGAAATTGGGAACTTATTAAAGAGGCCTATGCCTGCATTTCCTAAATTTTCAAAGGAGCTACTCTTGGATCCAGAGGATGCAGATAAGGATGCAATTAAAGCTGTTGAGACTAGACATACCACACACACAACCACTAAAAAGTGGAACAATAAAGAAACTGAGAGCGATGAAGAGAAGGCAAAATCGGTGAACATTGAATCTGATAATGAAGGAGATGAAATGAATCAACCTTCTACACCAACTGAAGCTGCTACTGCACCTCAATTAATTGTGCCCATTTCGAAGCAAGATCATGAGATTAATCAACTGATTGATGATCTTACTAAATCAGATGATGAAGACGAAGAGGTGCCAATCAATTTGCTAAAATGAAATCAACGCTACAAGTATGTTGCAACTCGAGCTAATTAAAATAACACCAAATTTTTTCCAAGCTTTTATTTGTATTTTCATTTGCATACATTTCATTATATAACATGTGTTTTTCATGTATTCATAATTGTTTTCATTACATTTTATATATATGTTTCTTTTTGCAATTTGCAATTTGGGTTTAATCATGCATTAAGGACAATGCATCCCTTAGGTTTGGGGATGTGTTGTACATATTGTATGTAATAGATAATTGTTTTAACATTTGCTCATTTTGTCACTTATTTTCCATGACATAGAAATGCCAAATGACTGTTAGATTATGATAATTACATTGTTATTTATGATGTTGGATGAGGATAATAATTGTTTAATAAGTTTAGAAAATTGTGATAGTTGATTAGGTATATTTAGCTTAGGATAATTGTGTGAAAATTAATCCCTAAAAGTAGAATAACCTAATTATAATTACAATTAGTCTATAGTAGGTTTCTTTTAATACACTTAGAAGTTCCTGAACCTAAGTTTAATAATTTGGTAATGAATAATAATAAGTACCATGGCAAAGCTAAAAAAAAAAAAAAGAGATGAGAGATGCCATGAAACACTTTAATGCTTGAAAATTTTGATTAGGTCAATAATATTTTGTTTGCTCCATTGTATTATTGACTAGAAAAGCAAGTTCAAACAAGAGTGAGTAAAAAAATAGTTTAGGGACACTCTACTGCATTCTAGCCTGAGTAGCTAAAGAGGTAGTTGTTTGCTCCATCCATCTTCTAAGTTAAAAGCCTTAGCTTAATGAGTGAATTACATTCAAATTGTGGCATGATGTAATACCTAAAAATCTAGTGTATGCTCCATTAAGATTGTCAAGTAAAGAAATCATGTGACAAGATGAATTCCATTGAAAAAAATGTAATTAAATTTTGCAATGACAGAATAATTGTGAGTAGAGAAACTGAGTTTAGGGGAAAGATAAACTAACTACATCAAAAGGTCTTTGCTATAGTTATAATTGCATGAATATTTAGGAACTTTTATTTTTAGGTAACATTTTTTGCACTTCGTATGCTAAACAAACCTATAAAATTTGAACCACCTTTTTGAGACAGAAGACTACTGTGAATGGAGGTATAAAATATGCTTCGTATGGTTTAGCGATACAAGAGGTAATTATATTGTATTGGCAAATTGCATCCATGCATTCATACATATTCTGCTTGAGGACAAGCAAGAAATTAGGTTTGGGGGTGTGATAACTCTTGAAAAGAGTTATATCTCAAGCCTCTAAACTTGATGAATTGCTTGTACTTAAGTTGATATATTTGCATTTCTAGGTTATTATTAGAATATTGCATAATAAAGCTTGAATTGTGCCTTGAATGTCATTATATGTTACTTTTATTATTGGGAGGAAAGGAATTCGTTGTTGTATGCAATAGGTGCAATAAGGACAAAAAGAATGAGAAAAAGAGGAAGGGAATGAAGGAAGTGAAATATTTCCATGGCAAAAGGTTGGTCAGATTGCCAAAAAAAATGTCATGGCAATTCCAGGAAGATGTTGATGCAACACTTAGTCCTCGTCACTCTCAGCCAGCTATATGTGTACCAGATAAATTCATCTAAAAAAGAGGGAGCAAATGTGTGTGTTGATAGAGGGGGGACCTACCCTATAAAAGAAGAAAAAGAAAGAGAAGAAGGGTAGTTTTTCTTCCAGAAAAATCTTGTAGAAATTTCAAAGAAAAAAGGAAGAGGGTAGCAGCTTAAGAAGAGGGTAGAGGCGCAAGGAAGGGAACGACTCATTCAACCTTGGGTCTTGTACGATTTGGTAGCATTGGAGTTAAAGCTAGAGTGGTGAAAGCTTCTTGCAGTTCTACCTTTATTCTATTAATTGATTTCTTTGATTTTTAAACTATGGATGATGATGTTGAATGATGTTGATATTTTGGATTTTAATTCCCAACCTATGAGTTAATCTCATCGGGTTGGAATTACTTGATGAATTTTTATTACATGATATTATCTTGAGTAGATCTACTGTTTTATTTGATTTGGGTTATCTTAAATACATGCATGCAAGCTCTAGAGATAGATGAATGCATGGAATGTTCTTAGACTTGATTTAATTCTGAAAAGGTTAAGTGAGTTGGATCGTAATCACATAATACAAGTGAGTACTCGATCGAATGCTCGTAGCACTCTAAACATAGAGTTGTGTTTTGTACAGAGAAAGGTATTGTTTTTGAGACTTGTAGACATACAAAGTCTTTGAATGGTAGTTTAAAGTCTAGCTTTCGAAAGAAGCACACTACTGTAGTTATACTCTGAACAATAATTTGGTTAAGGTTTTGTCTCATAAATTTGCCACAACAATTTATTCAGTATTTGATCTTAAAATTTCATACATTAATACTCCTCATCAAATTGTTATTCTATTCATTTTTCTATAGCTTAATTAGTATAGTTCATAGTGATAACTCAACCATTTTAATCCATTCAGATCCTTGTGGAGACGATCTCACTTATCACTTTATTACTTGGTTTAATGTGTATACTTACGCATTTGCATTACATGTTCACACGCAACAAACATGCTTAACAATAAATCTTCCTTTGGACCAATTTATTGCATACATGTAAATCTGAATAATTGTCACAAGTTTATTACCACAGTTGCACATGTAACTTTTTTAAATTTTAACATTCCTTTGGGCTAATTAATATTAACGTAACTTAAGTTACATGGATACAACTTTTTATATTTTGAATCAAAATAATTTTAATATCAAACGTTACTATGGCAACTTATTATTTCAATTAATTTATTTTAAAATATATATAAATATATCAATATTCAAATTTAAAATTTACCCAATAGTCAAAGATCAAAACTAAAATTTCTGATTGCATTACAGTTTCCAAAATAACCCAAAATAAGGTTGTCTAAATAGAGCATAAAAAATTGAAAACCTTAATATTTGACTGATATATATATTAAATCATATATGTCAAAACCAAACATAAATAATGCAGTGATTCAAGATTAAATAATTAACAAGCACATGCATTAATAATTTTGGCATAGATAAAACACCAAAGCAATTCATGCATATACGTGTATTTAAAATCAAATAGAAAAATTTACCCTGCATATACCATGTAAATCCAAAATTGTATTTATTATTAAATAGAGATTCACATAAATACTTGAAAAATATTTTCAAACTAATAAATCTTAAAAGTTAGAAATTAGTTTTGTAATTTGGGGATATTAGAAAAGTTAACCTATGTGTAATTTGGGGATCATAACCCTAATATAGAAGTTTTGTACATTAACCTAATTTCTAATTAGCCCAACATTAATTAGAAATTAGTTACTAGAGTATCTACACATATTTGGCCTATACTTTATTTAATAACTAAAGCCCAATAAACCTTAACCAAATTAGATCACTTTTAATTTGGGTTAACCTTTTATGATAGTAAATAATAACATGTTGATAACAAGCTAATTTTGTGTGTTGAATGTACTTATTTATGGTCAAATTTTGAATAGAATGCTACTAAGCTTGTGATTTCTTGTTTTAATTTTTTCAAGACGCAATTGGAATACGAAAATTCAAATAAACAAGCAAATTGGAACAAAAAGCCATTAAGGGGCCAAATTGAAAAGTTGCAAAATTAGTGGCTGATTAAATCAGATTGTGAATTTGTCAAACTCTATGAATAGAAAAAAAAAATCTAATTTTAGTTAGTTAGGAATCATACTAAATTTGGCATATGAGAAGTGTAAAAATAGCTTGCAATGGGGGCTTGAAAATGACACACTGGAAGAGAATTAAACAACAATTCCTATCTTTTATCTTTCATGCATCAGTAGCTATTCTAGTTTTTTTTTTTTTTTTTTTTCCATTTCCTTATTTTTTATTCAATTGCTTTTTAAGTCATTTCTCCTTTTCACCTATCACCATTACATTCAAATCCACTTTTAAACCCCAACTGAGAATGATTAATTTCATGATCAACTAAACCCCATTTAACCTTAGGTCGATTATCATTCCTATCAAAATTCGTGAGATATAAACTCACACTAAGACCTTACAACACGATATTCATTATCTCTTCTGTATATGGGATAGTCACATTCATCCCTTAAAGTTATTCTAATTTCTGCTCAAAGTGCATGTTGGGAGGGAGTTGTTTTGGCGTACAATTGGGAAAATGAGTTAGCCGTCTACCGTATCTGAGTTCCCACAAACAAATTGGAGTGTCCAATTGGAAAAAGTTAATTGGGGTCCGTTAAGGGAGAAATGATTAGATTTAAACAACCCAAGTAGTTGAGGCTGTTAATTTGAGTTGGGATTTTGTAGATCCCAAGGTTGCCAAGATCTTAAATTTTAGTCGTGTTACGCAGTTAGATAATCGATAAGGGTTGGTTTGCAGGTCGTACCCGAACCAACTAGATAAGGAAGAGTTTGTGGTTGAGGCATCCTTGATCACTATAACCAACTTATTGTTAGAAAGAACGAAATCCATTTCAAAGATCGATTCGAGTTCAAAATGTACCGAGACTAAGGTTAAGCATTCACATATTGATTTACCAATTTAAAATTATTTTATTTTATTTTCCAACCTTTATTTTGTTATTATTTCATTTTATTTTATGCTTGTTTTCCTTTGTCAACTAAATTCCCCATTTATTTATTTTTTCAACTCTACATGTATAAGTCATGGACACGACACCTGCCTAGACTCAAGAATTTGGTGTAACACCCAAATTTTGGGCTTAGAAGTATTGGGTTTTAGGCATAGGGGCAGTGAGGAGTCGCACATATGTAGTGAGTTATGCAATTTAGTGACAAGAATGGGCCTACTAGTCTGGTGGATAAGTGGAGTGTTGGCATGCTTGAAGTCTTGTGTTCGAATCCCTGCGTGAGCTAGGGAGATATTTTGTGGACTTTTTATTTATATCATTTAGTTATTGTTTTATTATAATTATTATTTGACCTTTTTGTTATGTTAAAAATTACTATTTTTTATTTTTATTTTAATTTTCTAATTTGACGTTTCTGCTCCCTTCTCTTCTCTGGTTTTTCTTCCTTTTGCTTTTTCTTTGCTCAAACGTTTTTAACTGCAGTTTCGGGATTTGTCGCTCCTCCACCATTCTCTTCATCGTCAAATAACAGGTGTGGGATTCTAATCTAGTTACTACTTTTTGTTCTTAAATCAATTACTATCTTATGTTGCGAATTCCTTTTCTTCGGCTTTTCATAACTATGCAATAATCCCATCGTATTTGAGCTTCTAGATGTTAAAAGTGAAGGGAAAATATTACTTTCTGATGTATGTTGATAAGGCAAGGGTTAGGGACTGTTATTGTGGCTCAAACAGTGTTTTCAGGGCTGTTTCGGAGAGGTTTCATGGCTACTCCGATAGCCACATGAGCATGTTCTAGAGGCACATGGCTGTGTGGAATTAGGAACTAGGGTTTCTGGAATATTTAGAGTTCCACAAGGCCTAGCCATACGGACGTGTGGCCGATTTGGGGATTTTTTTCGAAACCAAACTGCCGCGCCCCTTAGCCACACTACTGTGTGACTGATTTGGGTAATTAGGGTTTCCACACGGGCGTGTGCTTGGGGACACACGATCGTGTGACTGATTTAGGGCCTAGGGATTTCGTACGGGCATTTGTTATGAGACACACGGTCACGTCTGATGGCCATATGGGCATGTGACACTTTCACACGACCGTGTCTGCCCTGCATTTGAATTTAGAGAAATTGGATAGTGAGTTACACGGCCTGTTCACACGGCTATGCCTCTACACAACACGGGTGTGTGCCTCTGTCACATGGTCGTGTGCTACCTTTATACAGGCATTTGGGTTTCCACACGACCTAGATTGCTCCATACAGCCAGAGCACACATGCATGTGGCTCTAACTCACCAAATTCTGATTTAGGGCAAATCAAATGCCTTTGTGAGTCTATGACTTCCAACCCCTCGACTAAGGTTATTAAGGGTGAATATGACCCTGTTCTAACTTTGTTTATGTACTACTTGCAATTGGTTGTATGAAATGATAGGAATCGAATTTGAGTGCATAAGTGTCTACGTTTCTGAAATCAATTGATTGTTTCTGAATGATTGTTTCTGAGTGACTTTCTAAAAGATTGCTTCTGAATGACTGTCTGGAATTGTGTTCTGAATTAGTGTATCTGCATTCATACAGTTGCATATGTCTATTTGCATAAATCATCTTGGGTTGGGATTTTAAAGAGAAGAAAGACTTATTTGATCTTGCAGTTCAATTGCATAGATGAACATCATTACTGGGCAACCCGAGATGACATCATATAGACGGTATAGCGGTTTACCGCATTGCACTGTAACACATGTATGTTAGCTTCACTATGTACTACTATCTGTTCTGGCAGTTTATACTGCTAATAAACCGTAAATTATACATATATTTACCTCATACTTAGCCTAAATTTTGGATGAATTATCATTGGATTTGTGGAATTTGGTGCTCCTAATCCTTTCATTTCATGTTATATATTTAGGTGAGCATAAGGAAGAGAAAAGAGCAAGGAACGAGCCAAAAATGGGCAATTTAGGCCCAAATCAATAATCAACACGGCTTGGAAGTTCGTCACACGGGTGTGTCACGAGGTCGTGCCACTTTAACAGGCTCAAGCACGGCCTCCACATCGATTCACACGGGTGTGTTCATGTCGTGATGAAGTTCAATTTCACTCGAAAAAGGCTACTTAGGGGCTAAGAAAGACATTCTAAACTCTATATAAAGACCCTAGGAGGCAACTACAGGGGTACACATTATTTCCGCCAAGACGGGGAGTTAAAGGCAGGGAATTACTCGAAGGAAAGCCGATTGATCGATCTCAGAAGCCAGGATCTACATCAAGACAGAGGATCTCCCTTCTATCCTTTCAGGGGTTTTTGGGTTTCCTTATGTTTTGTTATTTTATATATTTTGAGATGTTTCTTTTTACATTTATGAACTAAAACCCCTAATATCTAAGGGGGATGAAACCTAAGATAGATCTTATTATTGTTATCTGAACTGTGTCATAAATATTTGATTTGTTCTTTATTGTGTTTTTAATTCTTAAATTGATATTTCTGGGATATTGATTTAAGTCGAATGTGCTTATGTAGAGGAGCAAAGGTCCCTGCATAGGAGTAGATCCCACACAATTAAGCGGAGTTGATCATAATCTTAGACATAGGACGACGAAAATCTGCCGGATTAGAGACAAATCTAATATGGGGAGCCATAGATCGAGTTAATGTAAGACTAGGTGTTTTAATTAGAAAGAGATTTTAATTAATCAATCTAGGATTAGTTGTTCTTATCCTCGACGGAGGTATTAACATAATTTAGGGATCTTTACGGATCAAATCAAATGAAGAAATCATCTGGTTCAGAGTTAGATAACAAGTGAAGTCTAGGTGGATTCTTCCTTAGGTATTGCCCTCATCAATCAGTTTTCCCAAAAGTAATTTCCCAATTTACTCTTTGTCGTTTCTTTAGTTTAGTTTAGAATAGTTTACAACCAAACCCCTTTTATTTATTAGGCTAGATAATAGGAAGGAAGTCATTACTAGTATTTTTAGTTCCTTGGATTCAATATTCCGGTCTTGCCACTAACTATACTACTATTCGATATGTGCGCTCGTCTTTTTATCGTGATATCAGTTAGTTTCCAGGTACGATCGATTTTTATCACTTCATCTCATCACGATCAAGTTTTTGGCGCCGTTGTCGGGGAACTGAAATATTAGGAACACTCGATTCTTATTACTTTAGCCATTTTTCTTTATTTTTATTGTAATTTATTTTCTATTTTTATTTTAGGTTTTATTTACTAAAATTTTCTTTTTCTTTTTCCCTTCTAGGTGCCTCTAGTTTATGACTAGAAGAAACCCAGGAGGACCATTATTGTTTGACGACGACTTAGAAGCTACAGTCCGTCGAACTCGTAGAGAAATAAGAAGAAGCTTGCAATATCTAGAACAAATTCAAGAAGAAGAACTTGAACCTGCTGAAGAGATGGAGGCAAATCATGATAATCAGCTACCTCTTGTAGTAGCCGCATATTCTGTTGAGCAAAATCCTGCTTCGCGTACTATGTATGGTTATGCTAAACCTAATTTAGCAGGCACTGAATCTAGCATTGTTTGGCCGACTATTACTGCAAATAATTTTTAACTCAAACCTAACGCTCATTTAGCCAATTTCTTGGAATTCTGTGACACATTTAAAATAAATGGTGTCTCTGATGATGTCATTCATCTTTGGTTATTCCCATTCTCTTCTAGAAATAAAGCTAACCAGTGGTTAAATTCTTTACCACGAGGGTTTATCACTACATGGGAACAAATGACAGAAAATTTTTTGCTCAAATATTTTCCATCGGCTAAAACAGCTAAATTAAGGAATGACATCTCTTCTTTTGTGCAGATGTATTTAGAAACACTTTACGATGCTTGGGAGAGATACAAGGACTTATTGAGAAGGTGCCCTCACCAAGAGTTACCTCTGTGGTTACAAGTTCAAACCTTTCACAACGGTTTGAATCCTTCGATGAGACAAATGATCGATGCAGCCGCCGGTGGAACAATCAACAATAAAACACTAGAAGCAGCTTACAGTTTATAAAAGAGATGTCACTGAATAAATATCAGTGGCAAGTCATAAGAACAAAGCCACAGAAAGCTGCTGGAGTTTTAATATTGATGCAGTCACCATGTTTTCTAATCAGGTAGAACTCCTTAATAAAAAGATTTATAGTTTTGTTGGTTCTACGTAGGTACACCCAGTGATGCAGTGTGACTCAATTCAAGGAAACATGTACAATCCCGATTACTCCTCATATGGACATGGCATGGAAACTGAGCAAGCCAACTATATGGGTAATAATTCTAAATCCCAAAATAACCCTGATAGTAACACTTACAATGGAGGTTGGAGGAACCACCTAAATTTCTCATGGGGAGGACAAGGAAATCAAAGGCAACCATCTTTTCCGGGATTTCAACAACCACAGTTCCAGCAAGAGAAAAAACTGAACCTTGAGGAGATGCTCACAAAATTTATTGCCGTGTCAGAAACCCGTTTCTAAAACACTGAAACAGTACTGAAGAACCAGCAAGCATCCATTCAAGAACTCAAAACTCAAATAGGCCAGCTCGCTAAGCTAATTTCCAAAAGACCATAAGGTGGGTTACCAAGCAACACAGAGACTAACCCTAAGGAGCAACTTAATGCCATGGATACAATAGATGAGGAAGGGTTAGCCAAAACCAACCCAGAGCCATGTAAGGAGACTACGGTAAGTGAAGGTAAGGATGAGGTAAGTTCCAAAGAAGCAATTGTCAAATAGTATAAACCTCGTATCCCATACCAAAATGCGATAAGGAAAGACCGCACAGATGAACAATTCGGTAAATTCCTTCAACTTTTAAAGAAATTAAACATTAACTTACCATTTATGGAAGCTCTTTCACGGATGCCAAACGCCGTTAAATTTTTAAGAGAGCTACTGACAAATAAACGAAAGCTAGATGAGACATCTCATGTGGAACTGAATGTAGTGTGCTCAGCTATTTTATAGAATAAGCTGCCCAAAAAACTAAAAGATCATGGAGTTTTACAATTCCTTATTTACTTGGTAGTTTAGATGTCAAAAATGCTTTAGCTGATTTAGGGGCTAGTATTAATGTAATGCCTTATAAATTGTTTAAACAACTAGGTCTCGGGAAGCCTAAACAAACTAAGATGAGCATCCAATTGGCTGATAAAACCATTAGATTTCCAAAGGGCATAATTGAATATGTTCTTGTCAAAATTGATAAATTTATATTCCCCGTCGACTTTGTTGTTTTAGACATTGATGAGGATAGCAATGTACCTTTAATTCTAGGGCGTCCCTTTTTAGCGACTGCTAGAACCATAATTGATGTAGGCACAGGTGAGCTTACACTTCGTGTAGGTGATGACAAAGTTACTTTACAAGCTAGAAACTTGAATAAAATTATTGATGATAAAAATATTGTTTTGAGTCCTTGTAATAAGAATGATCTCACCATCCAACCTTCTTTGCAGGATACACTTCTCATAAGGGCGACCCAACCGCAGATGAGTCTATCCAAGGGAAACGTACATGAAAAACGAATGCTCCAAATTGAGGAACTAAATGAGTGGCTGAACTATCAACAAGAAAAGCCCAAAATATGCCACACTAACCTAGAGCATCACCAAGACGACCCTCAGGTAAAAATGAACCAAATTAAGGTAGGGGATAAGGTAATCTTAGGGGAGGACGATTCTTGAATCTTGAATTCAAAAGCACATACAAGTGACACACCTTACTTCATGGTAATGAAAATCTTTCCCTATAGTACAGTCGAGATAACACATGAGTCACTCGGCACTTTCAAGGTAAATCATACTCGACTCAAACCATATGTTGATAATGAAATTGAAAGTAGGATAGAAGAGTTTCAACTCTTCCAACCACCGTGACCATGAAAGCTTGAGGAAAGTCGAGCTTAGACTATAAACAAGCGCTTCTCGAGAGGCAACCCGAGCACTGACATAGTAAATTCTTGTATTTAGGCTCTCTAATACATCAACTAACCCTTTGAATACAGGTTTTTCAAACCATACAGCCATGCTCACGGGTGTGCCTAAGGCTGTGTAGATACCATGAGCAAAGACACGGCCATGCGATATGGCCGTGTATAAGCAGGGTAAGATTTCCTCAACACACGGGCTACGACAACTAGCCACGGCCGTGCGAGGTGGCCGTGGACAATCCTGACAAATCAACACAGGTATGCGACACGCCCGTGTCCTAAGACCGTGGCCAATCTTCTTAATTCAACATTGGCGTGCGACACGCCCGTGTCCCAAGGCCGTGGTCGAACCTACTATTTCATACACGGCGTGTGACCCCTAACACGGTTGTGGGAGAAGCAAACATCGAAGGACACGGCCGTGTGTCCCAACACGCCCTAGGAACACGGGTGTGTGTCACGAATCAGGCGTGCCAAAATCCTCAAATTTTGAACCACACAGGCTAACCCTGAGTCACACGGGCGTGGGACACGCCCGTGTGCCCCAATTTCTATAAAAAACATCCCACTATTCATCTTCTTCTCCACTTAAACCCTAAAATTTTCTTCCACCACCGTTCATACCAGTCTTTCCTAGCGCTGCCACTGACTTAGCCAACACCACCACACCTGCGCAACCCTCGCTACGACTGTGTTCCGCCATCACAATTGCCATTCGGTTCCCCTTTCTATCTTTCCTATTTTATTTTAACTCTTATTTTACTTAGCTTTTATTTATTTTCATAATGTTTTTCATTCATTCATGTTCTAGTTACTTCTAATGATTCTTTGATATCCATGCAATACTTATGATCTATTAACTTAGAAAAATGCCATGTAGAGCTATTCTTTTGCTGCCATCTTTAACTATCTCATGCAGTTGGTTTTGGACTTCCATTGATGATAAAAACTCACTAGAACAAGTCATTGCCTACATCCTTTCTAGCCTAGAAGTTCTATGCTTAGAATGAATCGAATATGGTATTTAGATTAGTAAAATTGACCCTTGCTTAGAAAGTTTTAATTAGCTTAACTTGCCATTTTGGTTAAGAACTTATGAACCCTCTTGATTTATTCTTTTTGAGTCTAATTTATTCATTTTTTTTAGGAATCATGTCATCTTTGAGAGGGAAGAAAGTTGCCGTACCCACTTCCAAAAAAGGAAAGGACCCGATGGTTCCTCTTCTAGACCTACTGCTGAGATTCGACATCCCTTTCTCTAATTCTCGCAGAATTCCCAAGAGGAACTATTCCAAATATTACGGACGAGACCGCTCGGAGTAGGGAGAGCATTGATTGGGCCGCAATAGAGCAGGTCCAACTAGCAGATGAGGTTCGGGCCTTGTTAATGACAGACCCATGGGACCAGTTTTTCCAAATCGTTGAGCCCACTTACCTCGAGCTCACCCTAGAGTTTTGCTCAACGTTCCACGTCCAAACAGTCATGACTCAACACGACGATCCAAGGACGATTCAATTTTGTTTAGGAGGCCTTATTTGACAACTCAGTGTGCCAGAGTTCGGTATAGCACTAGGCCTGTACACCGAGTAGTTTATAGAGGAAGAGAATCTTTTCGAGCTCCACCGCCACATACATCTCTCTCCAGTCAATTGTTAGCGTGGCTTATTCCCTGGCTAGCCCACATACGACCCCAGTCGCTCTAAACTGATAGCTCTAGCCCCTTCACTAAGGTATATTCATGCCTTACTCGCGCACACATTGACAAGCAGACGCGAGAGCACTGGCATTGTCAACACCCACAACGCTTACTTTTTGTGGAGCATGGCGCATGCACATGTGATCGACCTTACCTATTTCATCGCCCATGCCATCTAGCACCAGACAGAGCAACACCGTAGGGACGTAATCTCGATGAGCCCATACATCACTCGATTGGCCCCCTACTATAGCCTTTTCAAGACAGCGGCCCAGACATCCTCTTACACCCTCGTTGGCCAAATGTCCCCACAGGGCATCCAGAGCATGCTTCACATGAGGATGATTCAACGTCGACGTGGGAGCAACCCTCCTCAGTATCAGTTAGCTCAATCTGCCAAGCAGGAGGACCCAGCGGATATTACTGATGATGTCCCACCACAGGAGGAGGCACCGACTGAGCCACCACTGACTCGTCACCCAGTACATGTGGCAGCTTCAAGCTACATCACTTCTGAGCAATTTGCCCAATTCCAGCAACAATGTTTTTAGCGACTCAATCACATTGATGCAACCTTAGCTCAGATTTGTCAGCATCTTCATCTCACGCCACCATCCCCACGTCGCGAACCATCTGAGGATTAGAACTTTCTATTGCTCTTATCTTCTTTTTTATTTGCTTTCTTGATCTTTATTTTTACCTTCTCTTGCACTTTATTTTTCTTTAGGATCTTTAGATTTTCTTTATCTTTATTTCGATCTTTATGTCTATTGAATATTTTATTTTAGATTTCAATTTTATTTTCATATCGGTTATTCCCTAACAAGAAAATTATGCTTAACTTAAATCCCTAAACACTTATTTATGCTATCGCAGTTTCAAAGGAGCTTTACAGCTCAAATCCATCTCTAATGGGAAAACCCTGCCACGACTGCCATGTCCTACTCGACCACGACCCTAGCCACCACGACCCCGATCATCTTATCTTTTTGGCATGGAAAGTGGGGATAAACACTCTTCTCTACAAATCTTCACACCCAGCTCAAGGAATTCATGCAATATTCAAGGAGTTTCACTTCTCTCCCTATATTAAGATTTTGTGCTTCTATTGCTACTAATGTATCTTTGTACATTGAGGGAAATGTACATCTTAAGTGTGGGGGGGAATTCACTTTCAGTCGTTGCATTCTCTTCAAATCCCTGAGTGTCATGTCACTAAATTGTTGTATTATCCTCAAATTTTGAATTCTCTGCATTATTTTCAATCCTTTATTAAGATGAATTCTGATTGATTTATGATTTTTATTGATATGTTGATAATTAAGACATAGGTACTTATGCTTTGATTATTCAAACTTTAAGACATTAGGGAATCAAGCATGATAAGTTGAAATTTTTGAGAATTTAAATTTTTCTAGGTTATTTCCCTAATTTTAAGTGTTATCTTGAAATTTGAAATTCGCAGGATTGACATCAAAAGCCATAATTCTGGTGAGACTTTAAAGCCTTTTTGAGCATATATCCTTTCGTGCTCACTTTTATTGTTGCTTTGAGTGAGTCAATACTGATTTGTTATTCTAGAATTTGCTTCGATTATACATGTCGAGACCACATCATTGATTTGATATACCGAAATGATAAAGGAACCTAGGTTTAACCCACTTACTCCATAAAAGGCTACTTTCATAAATTAACCCCTAGTGAACCCCATTAAGCCTAACAACCCATTCATTGACTTACCTTTAATATTAACCTATAACCCATTTTTTGTTGAACTACCTTCAATTATTTTGATCCCTATTTTTTTCGAGATTTGAGTTGAATTATTGTCTAGCTTTGTTCTCTTTTTCAGTTTGTAAATTCATAAATATTCAATTTATTTGTTATTTGATTTGTTCTTAAAAAAAGTGTATACACATTTAATTCAGTTGTAATTCATATTTCAGTTGTAATTCAATATTTTTGCATATTTCTATTATAAGTTTCCGAATCAAAAACGATGTCATCAAAAAGGCTTCATTCTAGGAATATGTTTCAGTGATAGAGATTTTTCTAGCTAGATGATTTTTCAGTTTAATCTTGATTCTAACCCTCTTTTTCAGCTTGTGACAACACCCCTAACCAAAGCCCCATTACAACCATTGAAAGACCTTTTGATTGATGTGTCATATCAATCTATAGTGGTGGAGATTTGATTTTCCTGCAAGCTTATGGTAATAACTTTTCAGGTTGACTAATGAGTGCAAAATTTTGAACCCTAAACACTTCGAGTGGATAGAGTGGATCTTTAGTGAGGATGTCAACTCTTATTGATTTTGAGTTCAAGGTAACTACTTAGGAGAAGGGAGAAAACCTATGTTTTTGTGATAAGATTCTCAACTTAGAGTGTTTGAGACTTTAATTTTTTTCTGGTTGAATTTTCGTTGTATGATTACTTGTGGATTAGTTTGAAACATTATTGATAACAATTATAAGTTGAGAAGAATGATTTTTAATTGTGAATTGAGATTTTGCTTGAGGATAAGCAAAGGCTTAAGTGTGGGGGTATTTGATAAACCGTAAATTATACATATTTTTACCTCATGCTTAGCCTAAATTCTAGATGAATTATCGTTGGATTTGTAGAATTTGGTGCTCCTAATCCTTTTATTTCATGTTTTATACTTAGGTGAGCATAAGGAAGAGAAAAGAGTAAGGAACGGGCCAAAAACAGGCAATTTAGGCCAAAATCAATAATCAACACGGCCTGGAAGTTTGTCACACGGGCGTGTCCCTATCATGATGAAGTTTAATTTCACTCGGAAAAGGCTACTTAGGGCTAAGAAAGACATTCTAAACTCTATATAAAGACCCTAGGAGGCAACTACAAGGGTACATATATTTCCCGTCAAGACAGGGAGTTAAGGGCAGGGAATTACTTGAAGGAAAGCCGATTGATCCATATCAGAAGCCAGGATCTATATTAAGACAAAGGATCTCCCTTCTATCCTTTTAGGGGTTTTTGGGTTTCCTTATGTTTTGTTATTTTATATATTTTGAGATGTTTCTTTTTACATTTGTGAACTAAAACCCTAAATATCTAAGGTGGATGAAACCTAAGACAGATCTTGTTATTGTTATCTGAATTATGTGATAAATATTTGATTTGTTCTTAATTGTGTTTTTAATTCTTAAATTGATATTTCCGGGATATTGATTTAAGTCGAAGTGCTTATGTAGAGGAGCAAAAGTCCCTACATAAGAGTAGATCCAATACAATTAAGCAGAGTTGATCGTAATCCTAGACATAGGATGACGAAAATTTGTCGGATTAGAGTCAAATCTAACATGGGGAGCCATAGATTGAGTTAATGCAAGACTAGGGGTTTTAATTAAAAAGAGATTTCAATTAATCAACCTAGGATTAGTTCTTCTTATCCTCGACGGAGGTATTAAGATAATTTAGGGATCTCTACAGATCAAATCAAATAAAGAAATCATCTGGTTCAGAGTTAGATAACAAGTGAAGTCTAGGTGGATTCTTCCTTAGGTATTACCCTCATCAATCAGTTTTCCCAAAAGCAATTTCCTAATTTACTCTTTTTCGTTTCTTTAGTTTAGTTTAGAATAGTTTACAACCAAACCCCTTTTATTTCTTAAGCTAGATAATAGGAAGGAAGTCATTCTAGTACTTTTAGTTCCTTGGATTCGATATTCCGGTCTTGCCACAAGCTATACTACTGTTTGATAGGTGCGCTTGCATTTTTATCGTGATATTATTTAGTTTCTAGGTACGATCGATTTTTATTACTTCATCTCATCACGATCAACTGCATGTTTGTACCGCGATAAACCGCATTGCAACATACAACTTATACGCTAAGATTGCTGCGTATTACATGAGACTAGCAGTTTATTTGCACACTGTAAGCCCCAATACCTGGAGGGTCGAGGGTAGTCCTAAGACCCTAAGGGTCGTGGACAATACTGATAATCATCATTTTCAGGCAACTCGGGATGATATATTTGATGATCTGTACTGAAAGGCTCTTAAGCTTGATATACTGGCAGCTCAACTGCAAATTTCTGTTTAGTGCCGCAACCGGTGTTAATTGTAAGTGTAGGGATGGGTGGGTTGATTAAATCCCCACAGTAAGTGCAAGGCTGGACGAAGTGGTGTGTTGGCTTGATGGGTAAGTTATTTCATAACTCATTTGCACTCATATGCTGTGACATCCCTATTTTTGACTCTAGTCAGAAGGTGGTTCGGGACCACAAAACCGAGTCACCAGAATAATAAAATGTCATATTATATGATTTTGATATGTGAATTTTGTATGTGTAAAAGAAAAAAAATTGTTACCTTAATCTTGTTAGTTTAATGTGGGATTATTCAAGAGGATTTATTTGAAAAACTTTAAAAACATGTTGGGTAAATTCTTGAACGGCCGAATAATGCATGCTTTTAAAGAATGGGACTTGCATGTCAAAATTCCCATTTTGGTGTGAATGGCCGGTCATGATGAATATTAGGTACAAAAATATATTTTATGTAAGTATTATAATAATGAAATTATTTTACATGATGAAAGATAAAGGTAATAAAATAATACTAAATGGAAAGAGGGACAAAGGCTTGTTTTTCTTGTGTTCTTCTTTGCCGTGAATTAAAGGAAGAAAAAAAGAAAGGAGACTAGGCATTCGGTCACCATTTTTGTTTGATTAAGGTAAGTTTCATGTAAATTCTTTGAGATTTTGTAAATTTTGGGTTGATGGTTAGGTCCTTGACTTAGCCTATGTATAAATTTTGAAGCTTGTAGTGATTTGAGCATTCGGCTAAGATATGGATGTAATTTGGTTGTTATTTTTATGTTTTTAGGAGTAGTAGGCATAATGGAAGTTGAGTAAGTTTAATGTACATATTGTGGTTTAGGTAATATGGGAATTCGGCTAATGTGGTTGTGTGTGTGTGTGCTTGCTGAATTTGAGATTGGAGGTTGTTTGAATGACTTGATTTATGCATTGGAAATTATTTGAGTAATTAGATGGGCATTAAGATGTTAAATTAAAAAAATTAGAAGCTCATGAATTTGGTTTAACAACTTTATGCTTGTATTAGCTAAATGGATTAATATGACCTATTCGGTCATGAGTGTTTAATCTTTTATGTTGTGTATATTGGAATTTGACAAATTGTCGAGTATCGAATTGTTGAGAAATGTGAGTTGCTGAAATTGTATTTAGATAGTGTTTATATAATGCTTGTGTTTTAACTCAATCCTTATTGTGTTTGGGACAATAAGTGGCATTCGGCCTATACATTTTCTTTTATGACTTATGTTAGGTGTTTAAGTTTGAGCTTATATATATATATATATATATATATATATATAAAAGGGCATAAATGATGTACATATAAAATTTATGAAGGAGAGATGAGTATGAGTTGATAGATGTATATACATATATATGTGCATTGGTTTAATGGAAAAGAATTTGTCTTGGGGGAATTCGGTAGTAGGCATTTACATTGTGAGTGATAAACATACGGTACCTTGGATGATAGTACATGTAAAAAAATTCGATTGCTTTTCATACCACGTATAAGCATCAATTCGATGTGTTTGCTAGGCACCCGAGTGCATAAGAGCTCTTGAATGATGGTTTAAATTTGTGATGCTGTGCCTTGGTTAATACGAGTTGAAGTGCCGCAATTATATATGTGTTTCATTAAGAATTGATAAAATTGGGGCTATGATGATTTAATAGAGAAATGATTGAATTATTTCATTTGCTTGATTAAGCTCAAGATCAAAGGGAGTCGAGTTCGGCTAAAGGGAAATCAAAAGTGATTGAGTAGCCAATCGGAGTTAGTTCACCCAACATAAGGTAAGTTCTTAAGTGTTTGAATTTTGGAAATTTAAGAGTAAATTTGTAATAAATCTGCTTGGGATAGCAGCAATAATGTGATTTTAGAAAATCACCATAAATTGTTGGAGTTGAGTTAGAGGCTGAATAAATTATGAAATTAAAGCTTGATGAGTCTAGTTTCTTATAAAAGAAACCGTGTAAGTAAAGGAATTGCCGATAATGAGATATTTAAAGTGGTGTGGGACAGAGTCAAAAGGGCTTCGAGGGCCCCTGTTTTGTTTTTAGAAAATCATTATAAATTGTACAAAAATGATTATAAGATAAAATTTATATGCTTAGACTCCTTAATGAGTCTAGTTTCAAACAAAATAAACGAAAACATATTTTGAATTCTGTACAATGAGAAATTTGATTTGTAGTGAAGAGTGGTTAGAATAGTCAAATAGTAAAATAGGGGAAACTTGAAGAAAAATCTGGTATTTATTGGCCAAAGCAAAAATTCTAAAATTTTGTGGATAGAATATTTATGAGTCTATTTTTAAGGAAAATTAACGGCACCTGATTTGGAATTTTGTAGCTCCAGTTACAAATAATTTAATGACTGTTGCTCAGGACGACAGCTTGTAGTGAATTTGTGATTATGTTGTAAACATTAATAAAACTGTTTGAGTTGCTTATAAGCTATTGATGAAAACCATATGTGAATTTTGAATTGTGATGTTAGGAAATGATATATGAGTGTTAAATAATTGTAATTAAGAACATGTTTTATTAAATATTGGTAATCAAAGTACCAAATCCATATTAAACTGAGGCTATAAGCTGTAAATGACTAGTATACCTAGTCGATTTTGATATGATGAAATTTATGTACAAGATATGTATATGTGGTGAGGCCGAAATGGCTAATATTAAATGTGTGCAAGTTATTCGAATGGCCTTTATGAAAATGTGTGGTATCTTTATCTGTATAGTGAGGCCAAATGGTTAATTAGAAATGTAATATGGCTGAGTGGTTATTTAAATGAAAGTAAAGTATGTGATGTATTAGCAAGTGATGATAAAAGCATTATCTTATATATGTGCTTGTGTATGTAGTGTGACCGAATGGGCAAATGTGAAATGTACATATGTTTATGTGTATATAATGTGGCCGAATGACCAATTGTGAAAAGTGTGTATTATTAGATATTTGATGAGGCCAAAGTTAGTAAATAGTATATAAAATGAATTGTGCTGGTAATATATCCGGGTTTAAAGTCCCGCAGGCTTCGTGCTAAGATTGTGTCAGGGTTTAAAGACCCGCAGGCTTCGTACTGAGATTGTATCCGGGTTTAAAGCCCCACAGGCTTCGTGCTGAGATTGTATTCGGGTTTAAGGACCCGCAGGCTTTGTGTTAATAATTTATCCGGGTTAAAAGTCTCGCTAGTGATTTGAGTAAAGTCTAAGAATATGAGACTTCGCGGAAATAATTACTAATAAATACGTACAATGCAATAAGTTGGCCAGGTATGTATTATGTACTCGTATGTGAATTTACATTGGATTGAATTATAATTATCAAAGTGATGTATTTGTAATTGAATATTATGTCTACAAATGTAACGATGATACATTCGGCCAAAGTACAATGTTATATGAAAGTATGTGAATTGGCTATATTGTATGAGCTGCAAATCAAGTGAAATTATATTCTGAAACTTCTTACGTATTTGTGTATATTCAGCCAAGTAACTATGCGTTTTAAAATATAAGAGTTGTGATATTAAATGTTCGTTTAATGACAAGTTTAAATAGTTTGTATTGCTTAAGACTTACTAAGCTTACGAAAGCTTACTTTGAATGTCATGTTTCTCTGTTTATTTTTGTAGATCGTTGACTCTTACTATCAGCTCAGGGATTGTCAGCACTTTGTCACACTATCTACTATTGTGGTAATCATGTGTTTTGGACTTAGCTTATGGCATGTATAGGATAGACTATAAGTAGAATGATATTTTGACTATTGTATGTAAGCCATGCGAATATGGCGTCTTATGGAAGTTTACTTTTATAAGTTTTAAAATTCGATCTTTGTTTGTGCCCATTAGTTATATAAATGAATAAATGATCTTTTATTTAAGAAAAGGTTCAAAATTTTACTGTTCTGATCTGATTCGTAATTTCTAGTAATATGTCATCCTATTCCGGCAACGGTTACGGGATAGGGGTGTTACATATGCATCTGACTAAATGTGATACTGTGGCAGAATGTGACTGTACTTTGTGACTGCAATATCAGATTGACTGTTCGACTGAAATATTTGGATGTCTAATTGACTGAAAGGCACTCGTGCCTAAGAGAACCTTGCAGACTTGACTGCGACTGTCTGACAAGATAGTTAATGTGATGGGCTACGGCCCAACTGATACTGATTCTGGAAAGGGCTTAGGCCTAGTCTGTAACATTTGAGGACTACTACTACTATGTTTGTTTGAGCCATATGACTGTATAGTTATATATGGGGTAATTTGCTTATGGGCGTATATGCCCAACTATCATCTGACGGCAAGGTATGTTGTGCGTATATCGGCCGGTTCTATAGAGTTCAGTAGGTTTGTTCTGCTTCGCAACTGATCCTAAACTAATTCCGAGCCTTTATGTTTCTGTTCTGTTTTCGTAGTTTTACTAGTTTTGATTTCACACTGAACTCGAGTAGCTCACCCCCTCTTCTGTTTTCTCTTTCAGGTACAGGTTTGGATTCTAGATACTGGATGCAGTACGTGGAAGTCTCAGACAAGCTCGTAAACCATGGATTCTCAGTTTTATTTTTTTCGCTACTATTTGATTATTAGATAAACTGGTGAACTATAAGGTTTTTATAATGCTGTAGGTCAGTTTCTACTTTATGTTTAATTCATATATCTTAATCGGGTTTATGTTGAGTTTTATTGTTAACTGTTACTGGTTAGTTATTAAACGTTTTTAAATTATTTTGATTCTCTGAGATAAAATGTTTTGTAAACTTTTTCTTCGATCACTTTAGTGACCAATGTAGCATTCCAGATTTGACCTAGACTCCTAAGCTGGGTGTGGGGTGTTACATTTGGTCATATAAATAGGGGAATTAAGAATCCCAGTCCCTATAGGATCGGCCCTACTTCTGTATACTACTGTTCAATCCAATTAGAGTGAAGGAAATTATATTTGGTGGTTTTGACACCTATCAAATTTTAGTGTCATTGTTGGGGATTGAAAGTAATTCTAATTTTAACTTATTTTACTTTTGACCAGGTCAGAACCAAAGACCTTAGAGTTTGAATAGGAAATTGAGAAGTTACTTCTTTCTAGCAACTAGGACAACCGAATTAAGGACAGATATTGTCGAAATAATACAAAATGAGACCGAATCACTCTATAACTATTGGGAGTGATAAAAGAAGTTGTGTGCGAGTTGGCCACAACATGGCCTAACTGAACAATTATTTCAATATTTCTATGAGGTGTTATCCCCTATGGAAATGAAGATAATTAACATCGCTAGTGGAGGATCACTTGTTAACATGACTCCCCAAAGAGCAAGGGAATTGATTTAAACCATGGTTGTGAATTCCCAACAATTCCGACCAACTATAAAACCTATGAGACAGTTCATGGTTTAAGTGCTCTATCCTTAGAAGATAAAATTGACAAGCTCACTAATATAGTTCAAAATTTACTTGTAGGAAAAATGAACCCAACTTGGTTATGTAGGATTTATGACATGCCTAATCATCTAACAGATTCATGTCCAATTTTACTTGAGGATACAACAACACAAGTAAATGTCGTTGGTAACTTTTCAAGACCATCTCAAAGGCTTTATGATCCACATGGGATCACCCAAATCTAAACTATGGATCAAATCCTAGGTACAACTAATCATATTAGCCAAGACCACCTCTGACTCAACAATTTCAACACCCAAAGTCATCTTTTGAGACCATAGTGGAGAAGTTAGTTATCAGTACAGAAAAGTTCTAACCAAAGATAGAAATGCACTAACAAGAATTAGATATGCAAATAAGCTTGTACTTATAGTCAACCGATTGGAATCCCAAGGGAAGTAGCCATATCAAAAAACAACTGAATCCACGACAAAATATGAGTGCTATGACCATAAAAGATGGAAAAATTTTGGAGCTAGTATCTAGTATGATTCTTGATCACAACATTGAACAGGAAGTACAGAAACTTGACCTAACAGCTATCATGAAGTCAGCACCGTAGAAACCATTCGTGGTACCATCCTCATCTTATAGAAGGCTCGCCCAATGTAGAAAGGAGAAAGAAGAGGAAGAGATCCTAAAGGCATTTCAAAAGGTAAAAATTAATATCCCTTTACTCGATGCGATCAAACAAGTTCTACGCTATGCCAAATTTCTAAAAGAATTATGCACTGGAAAGAAAATGCTCTTAGGTAACGAGATGACCAATGTAGAAGAAAATGTCTTTGTAGTTTTACAAAAGAAAATCCTGCCTAAAGGTAAATACCAATGTATGTTTTCTATATCTTGTAAAATTGGTAATATTGGCATTAAAAAATCTATGTGTGATTTAGGTGCATCTATTAAGATTATGTGACTATGTATTTATAAATTGCTAAACATGAGTCCTTTGAAAGAAACAAAGGTGATCATTCAATTAGCAAATAGGTCAGTAGTGTATTTGGAAGAAGTCCTCATCAAGGTAAATGAAATAATGTTTCCTATAGATTTTTACATCATTGACATGGAGGATGACAACTCAAAAAATTCCTCTGATATTTTACTCGGGAGTCCAGTTTTAAGCACCGTACAAAAGAAAATTGATGTTCGAAGTGGAACACTAACTATGGAATTTGACGGTCAAGTGGTTAAGTTCAATGTTTATGAGGCGATGGGTCACCCCAATTCAATGACGAATGTCTCTAGTATCAATATTATTGAACCATTGATAACGTTACATTTTGAATATAATGAATGAGATGAATTACAAATTGTACTTTGTAGGAGTTTAGATCTCGACGCTATGGAAAAACTAAAGGAATCGATGACAATTGAAGAACCAATTTGTAAAGCTTTTATTCTCATGGAGGCACCACAATTTTCCAGAAGTTAAACTAAACTTTTTTCCTTCCATTTTGTAGGCCTCGGAATTGGTGCTCAAATCGTTACTGATACTTTTAAAATACACCTTTTTGAGCGATGTAAACACTTTATTGGTAATAGTTTCAAGTAAAATTTTGCAACTGGAAGAATAAAACTTGGTTCAGGTCTTGAGAGACTATAAAGGGACGATTGGATGGACGATTGTCGATATAAAAGGTAAACTTAAAAAGGGAAACTCCAAGACACCTTAATCCACCAATGATGAAGGTCATAAGAAAAGGAAATTAAAAAATTACTAGACATTGGAATGATATACCTAAATTTCTGACAGTAAATGGGTTAGCCCAAAACATTTAGTGCCTAAAAAAATCAGTGTGATTGTAAATAAAAATTCAGTAGGTAAATTGGTTCACACTCGGGTCCAGAACTGGTGGAGAGTCTGTATAGATTATAGGAGGTTGAATGCTTTAACTCAAAAAGATCACTTTCCACTACCTTTTATTGACCAAATGTTTGAACGCTTAGCTAGTCAATCTCATTATTGTCTTAATGGTTATTCAGGTTTTTTCCAGATTCCAGTAGAATCAGAAGACTAGAAAAAGATGACGCTCATGCATCATTTTGGCACGTTCGCCTATAAATGGATGTTGTTTGGACTCTACAATGTGCCGGCCACATTTTAGAGGTGTATGGTAAGCATATTTTCCAACTATATCGAGAAAATAATAGAGGTATTTATAGATGACTTCACGGTGTATGGTAATTGTTACAATGAATGTCTATCAAGTCTCAGTAAGATATTGAAAAGATGCCTAGAATTTAATCTTATTCTAAATTATGAAAAATGTCATTTTATGGTTGATAAGGGATTAATTTTAGGACACGTTGTCTCCGTTGAAGAGATTGCCGTTGATAAGGCCAAAACTAATGTTATTAAATCACTACCGTACCCCACAATAGTGAGGGAAATTCATTCTTTTCTTGGCTATATAGGTTTTTGCATACGTTTTATTAAGGATTTTTCAAAAATTTCATGACCACTATGTAACCTCTTACAAAAAGATAAATAATTTGAATTCAATCAAGCGTACAAGGATGCAATTGTTAAAGAATTTTTGTAAGAGGTTACATAGTGGTCGTGAAATTAAGATAAGAAATCACAAGCTTAGTAGCATTTTATTCAAAATTTGACCACAAATAAGTACATTAAACACACAAAATTATCTTGCTATCAAATCCCCTTGCTTAGCCGATGTTTATCCTCAAGCATGTTTTGTATTTCCATACTAGAAATCATTCGACAATTTTTCCGAAATTAAGTCTCAAGCGTAATGCAAACAATTTAGTTGAAGCAAGAATAAGCAATTGCTAGGTTTAACCAACAAGCATTTTATAAAATTTCTAACATTATACAAAATTCGACTACTTCAGTAAATTAGAGCTTAATCAAACTTATGAGGGAATCATACTCAATCAATTTTTTTTCAACAAGTTTGGGATGTAGTCGAATCTTTTTACGCAAAATGAGGTGACAAACCAAGCACCTCAATCTGGTTACTTAATTTGACATGTCTCCAATTAGTTTATTTCTCTTTACTCATTGCAACTCGGTTAGTGAAGTGTTACAAGTTTCAGTTCATCACTAGAATCTTTTGACGCAAAATGAGATGACAACCCAAGCACCTCATCCTGGTTACTCAATTTTGTCACATTTCTAAAATCTTCACTCATAACTAAGCCATTAACGGAGTAAATATATATTTATAGGTAAAATTACTTAAATGAGACTCGAGTACTTGTATTAGGCAAATTTAAAGAGCCAACAATTTTTATGAAATGTTGGTGTCGAAACCATTTTTGAAAATAGGTGAATCGACTACGAATTTTAAAAATAAGGATTAAAATAGGAGTCGCCACCGATTTTTATTCCGAGAGGTTATTGGATCACCTCATAAAAGTCAATTGTTCCAATAAAATGATTAGATTTGTTAAAACAACAATTTTGGGCTGCGAAGTTTGAGAAAATAGGCTCGGGAATCGGTTACGTGCGAGGAAGGATTAGCACCCTCGTCATGCCCAAAATTGGTACCGATTGGATTATTCGATGCCATTTCGTCGAGAGTCAAAAATTTGTAAAGATTTTAAAATGCAATTCCCCCTTTTAATGTTGAGTTAAAACACTTGAATTAAGCCCCAAAACGAAAGACTTCCTCGTCTCGAGACATTGAGGCATCACATCCCATAAGTTAGGATGCAATACCTTGAAATCCCATATACGAGTTTTGCCTTTAATTTATTAGAACATAGGTTTTTTTAAATCAAAAGGGTATTTTACTATTTAGGTTTAATCGAGAAATCTGAAACCCCGTAAGTTAGGGCACGGTTCCTTGATAATCCTAAATGCAAAATATTGCCTTGCTTTAGAAGAAATCATTTTTGAATAACTACAAATACGATGTTGAAAATGTGTATTATTGTTTTAAAACACGTTGTTTGAACAAATTAATCGAAACAAATAGAACACAGTGCGATAGAACATGATGACTATGGATGATAACGAAGAAATTAAACCTAGGCACATATGCTAACAACAATCACATTCATAGCTTAAACAACAAGATTGACAAATAAAGACCAACAAATTATAGAGCAAATTGAGAACCAATTGGATAAAATAAACTAAAGCAAATACAATATAAAACAATTTTGAAGCGAAAACAAACGAAGTTTAAAATAAAAACAAATCTACCACAATAAAAAACAAATGAATAATGAATTAAAAATTAAATAGTAATAAAATAATAATAAATAAAATAATGGAAGATCATTTAAAACATTTGAAAATAATATATATGTATACATACGAGAATAAAAAGAATAAATAAGAAAAACTTTAAAATAAATACCTTAAAAACATTTTAAATTGATAAATAGAGTTAAAAGTATATAAAGTAATTTATAATAATTAACTTACATAATAAAATAATATATGTAGTAATCTAAAGTAGTTAACATAAAAGAAAAATAAAATACATAGTAATTTGAATAATAACAAAATAGAAAAAATGTTGAAAGAATATTGTACTAATTCAAAACTAAAAACTAAATTTAGGGTAATAAAAAAAGGATGGCCAGGGACTAAAATAAAACACTCTTGAATCCACAGGGACCAGAAAGTCAATAGTCCATGGTCTTTATGTGTGTGCATTTAGCCTGGCGCTCAAGGGATCCATTCGGAAGATGAAAGAAGTCTACGGGCTAAATTTAAAAGGTAACAAGAAGCTGATCGATTGATGCCATAAAAGGGGAGGGACCATTTGCGCTAATATCTCCAAAGGATCAGAACGCGCGGGTCCAAGCCCACTCGGGTCGGGTCACGCGGATCCAAAAAACCCCATACGACACCATTTTAGGCCATGGGAAAGAGCTCTAAACGGTGTCGTTTAGCACCCTATAAAACTCAACCTTTAACCCTAAATGTTTCAAACCAAAAGAAATCGAAAGGCCTCTCCCCTAGCTTGCTTGCGGCGCCTCTCTACTAGGGTTTACAAACCTTCATCGCAGGTGGTTGTTGAGGCCGCAAAAGGGGTTTTCCGACCCTTTTTCTTGAAGCATTCGGAGGCTTATTGTTTTGTTTCCCTTTTTATCCCTTTAAACTAACCCTAAGATGTGTATAAATGCAGGTGAATATCACGAAAAACACAGCGAAGATGGGAGCCGAATCAGCGCCTCCTACCCTCGTCAGAATCTCAAGGGTTTCTCGACGTTTTAGGGTCACTGGAGAGCTCCGATTTGCGCCAGAGAACTAAGCAAGGTACGATTTTGTTATTAACTCTATTATTTCAAAGTAAAAGATGGAAAGAAAAAAAAACAACCTTTTGATTTCGTTTTTTTTTTTTTTGTTGCTAATCTCTGTATTGGTTTTTTGTATTCAATCTAAAAAGCTCTCCTACATTCTTGTTTTTAGATGGCTTTATAACCGAGTCAAATACAATATAAAATGGCCCCTATTTGACTTCGTTTCTCTGTTTTTCTCTGCTTTGCTTGCTGTCTTTTCTTTTGCAAGTGACGGCGTCAATAAATGCGGTGGACAGTGACGGTAGCAGGCTTTGATGGTGGCGTTAGAAGGCCCTAGGTGCGCCGCACCTAGGGTTTGAAACCTGGTTATCAGATTAGGGCATTTGGGCTATGTTACGTTGGGTTTTGGGCCTGTTCATTTGGGTTTGTAATTTTATTTGGGTTTTGGTTTTATTAATTTGGTCCTGGGTCTTGGGCAAAATGGGCTATTACAGTTGGTTTAGCCATAATATTTTCAATTCTACAAAAATACTTGTCGATCAAAGTAACTAATAAGCAGATATTCATGAATTACCCAATTATTTAAATTAACTAAGCATATGAACTGGAGGTTCAATTTTGAAATAAATTAAGAAGTAATCTTAGTTCTCAAATTAACAAAGAAGAAATAGCATGACACATGTAATTACTCTTATTATATATGTGATATCCATATATTCCAACAACACTATCTAAAATTTCTTAATTTCTTTGAAAGTTTTATGTGTAGATGAGAAATAAGGAAAATATCAAAATTATTTTTAATTAATTTTAAGTAAAATTTTTAGAATTAATTAAAAAATTCCTTCAAATTTTTTTATTTAACTGATTAATATTGTGATAAATTGTGGTGCATTGATGGTGCATAGGCTTCATGCATTGCCTGTGCATCAAATATACTCCCTTATAATTATTATTATTTAGTCTGTCTTTGTTTCTTTTTATTAATCTTGAGTTTTAAATTTTATTTTTGAAAAAAAATGTTTTATGCCCTTCGTATATTATTTAATAAAACTTCAAACTCTTTTTTATAAATTTTTCTAAAAAATAATTTTTTTTCAAATAATTAATAATTCTTATATAATAATTTTAAGAAAAATCTATATAATATTTTAAAATATATAATTATTTTTATATCATAAAAATTAAAGTTAATTATAAAGTAAATATTAAATACATTCAAATGGATTTTTTTTTCTTTAACCCTAACTTTTCGAAGGTTGATAATTTTGAAGTTTACTGTTCATCAATCCCATAATGGACAAGCAAATGATGGATATTTTCCTTGATAATTAAACTTCTGCTTTAATTGTTGTTCATGTTTTAAAATGTATCTACACTTTGTTAAAACTAATCAAATAATAGTATGTTATTTAAATCTAATAATTAGTTTGATAAATTTTAATGATCCAAAATAGTAGCTTATCCAATAAGACTTATTATGATAATTTTTTATTGATTTATTATGATAATTCCAAAAATGATAATTTTAAAGAATGCCCATAATTCAGTTACAAAACCTTAATATTAGATTATTGACCTAGATCAACTTTTTTGTTTTATCTTTTTTAAAGTTTTTGTAAGAGAGACCCCTTAAGTGAGTGCTGCTTAATACACTAGTTTGAGAAAAAAAAAGCATGGAAGTAGAAACATTATTGTATTTTAAAGTTTTTGTAAGAGAGACCTTATAAGGTAGACGTAGTTAATTACATCTTATAAATCCCTAGTTGAAGCAGATGCACACCAACCTTAAAAAAAAAAAAAAAAAAAACTAAAAAGCATGAAAATGGCTGAAACTGAGCCCACCACATTGATGTAGACGCAACCAGCCGTTTGGTCAGAATAATCCGAGTTGTATCGATAGTGTGCCGGTGAGCGGCATTGCATAAAAGATTGGTTGACATCGACCCACGGCACCGCCCACAATCTTTGCTAAAAATGACAAAGTTGCTGAGTAGATTTTAAAGTTAAATTTGAATACAGAATTAACATGTGATAATTTTGACTCGAGTGTTTCGCTTTGCCTAAAGGAATGGAAATGTTTGTCGTAATCAACGTTGCTTATCTCTCTATCAAATGACCCTTAATCAAAAGGGGGTGTTGGAAGGAATTGAAGAACCAGACGTAGTGGAGAGAGCATTATCATGTCTGTTGTATTCAATGGAATTCCGATTTCTAAAGACGGTGTCTTTTCACAATCGATGATCATCATAATATTCAACAATAAATGGGTGAAGTTCACCCCTAATCAACAAGTTCAAAGGTTTACCCCTAAACAACAAACCTAAAAGGTACAAAAGGCTAGAATCTAAACCCTTGGAATTAAAGCCGAAGCTGGTCAAATAATCTGCATGCCATATAGAGAAAACGCGACCAGAGGAAATCAAATTCACGAATAGGGATAAATAAAATTCGATTCAAAAAATTAAAAAAATTTTTTGAGTTAATCAAATTGAGTTATTCAAATTCGAGTTAAGTTGAATTTTATAATTCGAACAATTTTAATAATTCGAATAACAGATTAGTGTAAATACTTGTTTGATCCCTATCAATTTAAAAAATCAGCAAATTAATATCTCTCAACAAAAATTACAAAAAAATTAAAATAATTTTTAAAATTCAAAATATTTATAAAAATTCCAAAATTTATATATATTTTAGAAATATATATAAATTCTAAAAATATATATAAAGTTAAAATTTTTAAAATTTTCTAAAATAATAATTTTGGGACCTAAATAAGTTAATTAATGATTCAAGTTTATGATACTAAAGTATGCTATTTTTTATTATTTTGTTTCAAAAAAGTTTTGAAATATATATAATTTCAAATTTATGTGCTTTAACATGGAATTAATTATATTGTAATCAGATTTTAATTTGACGTGTTTAGTATTTTTAATTTAACTCGAACAATTTCACTCAACCAAACTCAAATCGAAAAAAATTTCAAATCAAGTTAAGATGATAAAATAGGACTTGACAACTCGATTAACTAGTAATTTTTCATTCGATTTGATCAGACGCTCACCCATAGTCACGAATGAGCTTAATCATGATGAAGAAATAATACAGCAACACTATCTATAGCTAGAGATTAAAGTTAAAAGTCGACACTGAACTGCCACATATCAAGTGAGGGAGGACTTAGGCCCATAAGAAAAGAAAACAACTATGCAAGCAAATAAGCCCCACAATCAGGCTTTTTGACTAGAATAATACAAAAAAAAAAACTTATTACTGAAATAATATAGGTTGAAATTTTTTTTAACATAAATAATACGGGGTGACTTGAACCAAGGCTAAATCGCCATTTAAGGTTACGATTTGGGGGTATTAATGAGCATCAATAGATATTATTAGGGATTGGTGTCCGTGCAAAGGTATAATAATGTGAGGCCTAAATCATGCCTTGAAGTGACGATTTGAGGCTTCTTGTCTATGGTAGGTGAGCAAGGACACTTTGCTGCCTCAAGGACCCAAATTATCCCTTGAGGTGGCAATTTGGTGCAAAGATTCTCCACTCCCCTATCACGGACAAGACTAATCATTCTAAGAATCCCAGACTTAACACCACTTTTTGTATAAAAAGAAAGTGAGAAATGATTCAAACAACCCTAAAAAATCCACATTCTAGCCAAAAACGTTCAAAACAAAACAAACCCCACTTTGAAAAAAATACCATTTGTGAAGAATTATTGTGTGAAAAAAAAGAATTATGTAGAAAATCCCTAAACCACTTATCAACCCTACATAAGTAAACAATTTTTATGATTGTAAATTTTATTTTAAAATTTTTAGATTTTAAATGTTTAACACTGTTGTTTTTTAAGGATCGAAGAGTGGAGAAGAAAGCATTGGAAAAAATGTAAGCTAAATTGTCATGTAGATTTAGCTAGTTTAAAAATGATGATTATAAATTTTTATGTTTGTAAACCTTGACCCCACATTATCGACCCTACGTAAGTAAGAATTTTTTATGATTGTGAAACCTTGACCTCACATTGCATTCAACTTGAACCACAGAGTTGGATCATCAAGCCCTACTGTCTAATTCTAGGACATTTGCGGTTGTTGCATATTGCTAGATGCACCCTAGAACTGCATTGAATTTGTTGAGTCTGGCATATCTGGTCAATAACTAAATGTCAAAGACTAATGACTATGTCGTTCATTCTGTTCAAGTTGGAGAAAAACATCGTAACCAACTAATAATCATCTACATTTAGTGGTTCTATAAACTGCAAGGCATATGAAGGTATCATTCAGTACCTAACCCACCTTAGAGGACAACGTTTTGAGTGATACGGGATTTTCGCTTGAGGCAACAAAAATGGTTTCCCTTTAGCTTTGAACCATTTCATATAACATGAGCCCACCTCGTAATTACCTTGGTTATTAAATCCATTCACCACTAACCCCTGATGATTGTCCCACAAAGCAATTCAACCATGATGGAACAATCTTTAGTTAATCCCCACCTTGTTTCACTTGTTGATCTTATGAGCGTTGTCTATATTTCTTTGATTAGCAAGGACCAATTGATGCAAACCAAATTGGTGCATTATTTGATCTGGGTGATGCCACTCAACAGTAGCAAAGTTAATAATGGATGAGTTAGTACACCATAAGTAAAATCGAGAAAACACCTCTATTGGTATGGAGTCTCAAATATTAGCATCCTCGTAGGGGCGTCATTAGAATTATACATAATAAAATCCATATTAGTTTACATTATAAATAAACCAAATCAAACCTTTTTTTGGTTTTCACTAAATCAAACTTTTACTTGCTGACAACAAATAAACATTAAATATATACCTGAGTTCGACCATGTAGCTCTATTTCTTCCCGATAAGTTTTCACCACTATCATGCAATTGTTACTACCCCTTGGACTAATCCAATCACTGAAAAAAATTTAAATTTTACAAACAAATTTTATTATCATATATTGAATTTAATAAAATATTAATGTAACACCTATTACCCGACTCGATTGTCGAGTCTGAGCTACAAGATGCCACATCTATTGTCGGAGCAACTATAATCAAATGCAACATAATTTTTGTTAATCCAACATATTATATCTACTGACATTATCATTATATCAATATCTTATAATATATTATCTTATTTGGGATTTATACAAGCTTACGGAAACTCTTTTCATAACCTGAGACTATTGAAGGACTAAACTACAAAGTTTAAAATATTCAAGCTGGAGTTGTGACTTCAGGGATTTGATGTTACAACCCCTAAAACAATAGGTTGACATCACAAATTGAGGACTAAAATGTAAAATTTTGAAACTTCATCGAGTTGGCATCGTAACACCGGGGTGTAATGTCTCGACATTAAAGACAATGAGTTGATGTCTTGACCTCAAACAAGGATGTTGTGGCATTCATGAGAGGGTATCACAAGTTTAGAAGTTGATGTCATGACATCCATAGGGTGGTGTCACGACTTTGTAGGCAGAATACAATTACTTCAATCTTTTTTTGTTTCAACCTATCATTCACATAATATGGTAGGTTTTTGAACCTATATTAGCAAAATCACGAAGTAAAAATTCGTCCCAATTTCATCAAGTCACCAAACTATGCCAACATATGCAATCAAAACTCATGAAATCTTCAAAGAAACCAAGTGCTCAAATGGCTCACAACTCATGAACCAACATTTAGGCACAACTAGGCCATATACCAAGCTTGACATACATCACAACCATAGCCACAAATTCAACTTTGGCATTCATAACAAAGAATGAACATTTTCATATCAAAGACTCTATATACATGCCATAATAATAGATACCAAAATGAACATATTTCTATCGTCTTAATGATAGTGTGTCATTTAAATTGATCTGTCTTGGTGAGTTCCGTAAGTTGGAGATCTACATGTAGGTGAAACAATGATAGTAAGCATTTAAATGTTTAGTAAGTTCAAATGGAAATTACAACCTTACCTTTCTCATAGGTGAGCATGCCAACTACCAAGGTTTTGGCATACATTTGGCCAAAGCTTGACACATAATGTCACAACAAAATGCATAACAACATAGGTATCCAATTGTGTTAGGCATTATAACATGTCCAAAACACCTTCAAATCACATTGTTTTATACAAAATCATCACCATTTCATATACTGGTATAAATTCTCAAGTTCATACCATTTCAATTTAAATCATACATCATAACATCTTAGCAAAATTCGGTTCATTTTATTTTTTGATTTTAAATTTTAATTTAAATGTTTCACTTAATGGAACCCTAATAAAACACACTCGAATACATGGGTGAACTACACCACACGAAGATAGCTCGTATAAGCTTAAACTACACTATACCAAGGCACCAATGTGTAAAGCCTGTAGGCATCAAATGTTTAAACATTTTCAATTACATCCCTCCACCACACCAAGGTCTCCTAAGAGACAAAGAACACTCGATGATCTATAATAAATGTTGGATCTCGAAATAACCTATCATAATATCCATATCATCAATTATCCCGTACACAAGTACGCATATGACTTTATTAGAATTCCAATTGTATCCTAACATTTTACTAAGTTCACATGGGCATCAATCATTCATATTTGCATAATCGTACCTTGTAGTCCTTTATATTTGCATATTCATACCTGTAGTCATTCATATTTACATATTCATACCCTGTACTATCACATATCAATCATTTATCCCATTTCATTTCGATTCAATCATATTTACTAGCCATGTATGCCAATTTCCAACAAAATCTTAAGTTATGTCCAAACATAAACATAATGAAATAAACAAAAGCATACATATAACACAAAGAAATGTAGTAAGTTACATATGAACTTATCTTTTCAAAACACAAAACTGGTAGATTCTTCAAGGACTATTCCACTATTTTTGCTTTTCCTCTACTAGCTCCACTTTGGTTTATAAAAATATTTTAATATACCAAATAAATAACATACATTATCACACAATGTCATGAGTTACATGATCCTAAATAATCCCTTTTTTTATTTCACATATATTTTTCATTTTATTCAATTTAGTCCCTGAACTTAAGATAAGTATATCTTTTGATTCTTAGTTTTGGATTAAAATCCAATTTCACATTCTTTCATTAGGGACCCTATAGTTTCTATTTCTAGAAAAATATTATGACAGATTTTACATTTATTCAACGTGGTCCCTAATGTTACAAGTGTAACAAACAAGCTTAACTAACTTTAAAATAGTCTTTTTTTAATAATCTAAGCTAAATATCTATCAATTCCAAACCTAATTCATCAATTTATCAACAATGGAAACATGTTAATATTTCAAAAGCTAATCAAATTGGTACATAGGCTAGCTAAATCAAGCTTTCATTATAAAAAAAAGCTCTAAAAATTATAAGAAAATGGCTTGGTTTTCTCACCTTATTAATGGTCCAATGCCAAAGCTAAATTCTAGGTATTTTCTTCTTCAAAAGGACGGTGAAGTGAGGAAGATGATGATGGTTGTCATCTTTTCCCACTTTCTCTTATATTTATACTTTAATTAGATTTAATTAATCTAGTTTAATTTAACTTAATCAAGCTTAATTATGTTAATCAAACTATTATTTTAACTTAATGAAAATGATACGAACTCGTCTCGTGATTGATTCGAGTCGTTTGTTGTTGCCCAATCATTAAAATGGATGAAGTATCATTCTAAGAAAAGTAAGCTGAAATTGGCTAATAATAGGCTTTAAACAAAAATGTTCAAAACGTTTCAAGGATGATAAAGCTTTGGATTCGACTGAGAATAAGAAATAGGAGATTTTTGGATGATGGAAACTAAATAGGATGGAAATAGGCTTAAGGGTTAAGAATGAAACAATACTATAACAATATCGACCCGAGACTTATAACAACTCTTAAGGTGGATAGAAGGATAGATAAAATGTGAACCACTATCTATATAGAGATAGGAACCAATCGGCATAAGGGTGAATGCCACACTCAGTTTAGGAGTGATAAGTTCAAAGAAACAAGGAAGATGCTACTAGCAAGCTAGATAAGTCTACTTGAGCCTTAAACGAAATAAACACACTTAAACTTATGCATTAAAAGTAACAGCCAATTAAATAACATACTTATCTAAACAAACTCAAACATATTTAACAACTAAGATGCTTAAATGCATGGTTTAAGATGCAAATTAAATGAACAAATGAGTTATTTAATGCATGACTTAATTTAATGATGCAGACTTAAACTAACATGGGAGTTACATAATGCATGACATAATTTATGATGCAATCTTAACTAACATGAGAGTTACATAATGCATATCATTATTTATGACGCATACTTAACAAACATGAAAATTACATAATGCGTGACTTTATTAAAAGCAAAACACATATTAATGATGAGTAAAATAACTAAAATAAATGAATCAAAGTCTTTATTCCAGCAACCAAATTAATAAACTAAAATTAAAAACTTCATTTTACACTTGGGCCCCTCGAGTTTAGGCCAATCCCGGTGTCGTCGAGTTGTGTCGTGACATGATGCAGCTGGGATCGCATCATACCCTCCCTCTTGAAGACGATTTGTCCTCAAATTGGGCCACTTGCTCAAAAAAACTTTTCATTGTCATAAACCTAGAAAATACGCAAGACTCAAATTGGAAACAGATCAGTTACTTGCTTTCCCTCTTGAGGAGGAATCCATTTCAAAATATCACCTTCATGAAAATGAAAGAGGTTAGTGACACCATGTATGATGCACTCGAAGGAACATGCTATAACATTATTCACAAATTGAACATATGAATCGATGACGGGATCAAAAACAAAAATCAGTCTTACCTTTTTCTTTGATGGAAAGAAACTGGATTCACAACGTATTCGAAGGTTATAGTCTCGAAAATCAGAATTCCTTGGTCCAAATCCCTTGAACAATGATATGGTACAACATTCACTGGGATCAAAGACAAATTTTTTGTTTACTACTTCAATTTGACTTGAAAAATTCATGGCCAGTAGCTTATAAAGATCATGAACCACAATAAAGTTAAAATCATGCAACACATGTTCAAGTCTATTAAACAGCAATATAAAACAACCTTCGGAATCAAAGATTTGATTTTGACTTGGCAAGCCAACAAGATTCACATGTTTCATTTTCAAACTTGTACAAAGTATCAAGTAAGCAAAAATGGCTCACATATTTACTCACACAAAATTGCGGATGCTTTCTTTCTCTCGATGACATTTCAAAAGAACAAACTCCAAGCTTAAACACAAAGTTTGGTCACTCGATCCAACATGTAACAAGAGTTTCTTTGTCTCCAATAATCTACACATGTTAAACAAGGAAGGTGCGAACTTGTAAATATTCAAACAATTATATACATTAAGTTTTATTCAAACAGACTTACTCAAACATGTGGGATTTACACAACAAATCAGAAAGTTCAAATCATCATTACACACAAGTAGATTAGGCATTTCACATATCAACGTTTTATCACAAAAGACCAAATTTTGTGCGGGCTGATTTAGTCTTACTTTATGAACAATCTTACCAATGTCATATTCATGAGTAGGAAAACGCTTCATATCACTATGTAAAACAAAATCATCATCAATCAAATTATGTTTATCAACCAAATCAAAATGAATAGCTCTTTCACAAACTAAATCTTTGACTTTCTCATCAATACCATTCAAATGAAATTGTTGAGACTCAAATAACATGAAACCCTTACCTTTCTTACCTTTAAGCAATTGTGGGTGGATGTCATTCTCATTCTTACCTTTCTCGAGTAATTGAAATCGCCTCTCATCGGAAGGTAATGAAGCTGAAATTTATCAATGAGATTTTGAGAAACCTGATACGAAGAAACAATACAAAGAGAACTTACAAGATGCTTAGTAAAAACATTATTCACTTTCTCTTGTTCATGATCTTCTTTTTCAATTGTTTCTTTTAAAGACTTATTCTCACTTTTTATTTCATTTTCATTTTCAACAATGTCACTCATTTCTTTTACTCTTTCTTTTCTTTCTTCAATTTCTCTCTCCTTTTCATTTTTCTTTTCATTCTCACATTCTTTTGTAATCTCAATCTCCTTTTCCTTTCTTTCATTCTCTTTTTATTTTTCGATTTCTTTTTCTTTCATTTCTTTTTTTCGTCTCTCAATTTCATTCCATATTCGCTCATTTTCTCTTATTAGCTTTTCTTGTCTCTTTTTTCTTTTAATTTTTTTCTCGTTTCCTTTCATTATAAGAAGAAGATAACAAGACAGATTTAGAATGAAAATCCTTTCGTTGGGAAAACGAGGAAGGATCTACATACAAAATGCGATCATCTCTTCGAGATTGAATCTTTAGGGATGAATACCTTGGTGCATACGGAGAATTACTTGAACCTTTTCGTTTATCACCGCAATAGGTTTCAAACTCAAAGTTTGAGTTATTTCAACTCGAAGTCCTCGTTGAATAGGAATCTCGATAGGAATCTCTTCGTAAACAATTGTTAAATGCTAAACTCCTTGACAATCTCGTTTTTGTCTTTTGGCTTGAAGAAATTTGCTCCCGATGGTAGGAAGATAGGAGGAAACGCTTGCGTATTATGGCTTTCATTTCAGACCATGTTGATATTGGGCACTCTCCGTTTCGTCTTCGACTCATGGTGAATTGATCCCACCAAGTCATGGCATAATCGGAGAAACCGTTCGTCGCAAGTCTCACTTTCTTGCTTTTTGAGTAGTCGTGGTACCTAAAAACCAATTCTACTTTCTTTTCCCATTCAAGGTATGCCTCCGGATCGGATTGACCTTGAAACAGTGGAATGGCTTACTTGTGATTCTTCAAATCGCCATCAACATGCTCATGCTCTCTAAAGCCTCTGTTTCTATGAATGTGTCGCCTTTCGCTTTGATTGGATGCTTGGTATGATGGATCGGACCAGCAATGAACAATAGCAACTCTTCTTTCGAAACTTAGAGACATGTTGTTTGAACCTCACCGCAAAGCCTCACGTTTCACTCACAAAGAAAATATAGATGGCGCTCCACTCATGTTTGCACTCGTTATTTGGCTTTTTCTTCATGCTCGATTACTCTCACAACACTCGTGCCTTTTGTCACTCAATTTTCCTCTTGAAGTTCACAGAAGACTCGTTTAGACTTACAAGCAAATCTAGGGGTCGGCTTCAAGTGGGTTTACAATGGTAATTATGAATAGGTACAAGGATGGCTAAAAGAAACAATTTGGTGATAGAGTATGGTGTATTGGTGTTTAATGATGGTAGAAAAGGATTTTGATGGATCGAGAATACAAAGAAAATAAATACACACTTCAACACTTTTTTTCTCTTTTTTTTATAACTTCAAATTTTTTTCTCTTTTTTTTCAAGATGAATAAATTCAAAAACACTTGTTCAATCACTTATACACGAATTTTTTTGAATTTTTTATTTTTTTCTCGATTTTTTAATTTTTTTCAAACACTTACTCGAAACTTCACGAACGTCCGTACTCCTTGATTTTAGCTAGCTTTGATACCAATTTAATACGAACTCATCTCGTGATTGATTCGAGTTGTTTGTTATTGCCTAATCATTAAAATGGAAGAAGTATCGTTCTAAGACAAGTAAGCTAAAATTGGCTAATAATAGGCTTTAAACAAAAAGGTTTAAAATGTTTCAAGGATGATAAAGCTTTGGATTCGACCGAGAATAAGAAATAGGTGATTTTTGGATGACGGAAATTGAATAGGATGGAAATAGGCTTAAGGGTGAAGAATGAACCAATACTATAAAAGTATCGACCCAAGACTTATAGCAACTCTTAAGGTGGATAGAAGGATAGATAAACCATGACCCACTATCTATATGGAGATAGGGACCAATCGGTATAAGGGTGAATGCCACACTCGATTTAGGAGTGATAAGTTCAAAGAAACAAGGAAGACGCATCTAGCAAGCTAGATAAGTCTACTTGAGTCTTTAACGAAATAAGAGAGTTGAATAACTCACAATGTTATAAAAATTCATCAAAATGAGCAAAAAGTCCCTAACATTGTCCTTTTACAAGCTATTTATAGGCACTAGTATTACTATTCAAATTCAACATTTATATAAGCTATTAACAAATATTAAAATTCAGTTATAACTCTTAATGGGTAGCCAAAGAGTCTTGTCTTTTCACTTGATTCTGGTGTAGATGAAAAGGCATGTCTCTTCACTTTATTGATGACTTAATAGACCATTAATGTGCTATTTGGTGTCCCTCCATCTCCCTTAAACTGAATGTCAAAAGACTTGTGCATTCATTTCCCTTTAATTGACTCCGTAACAAGCTTTGAATGCATGAAACTGATAGATTTGAAGAGACACTATTGGACCATTTTAAACAGCAACCATGATGATCTTTCAAGGCTTAAAAAAAGTCCAAACATGAAGAGTTAGTTTAACCATATGAATAGTCACCTACCAAATAGATAATTAAGCATTAAATATACTAAAAACAAAATAGCACACTCTAAACACTCTCATACATGAATTTATTAATGAACGTGCAACTGAAATCACCTTATTTAACAACTAAGATGCTTAAATGCATGGTTTAATATGTAAACTAAATGAACAAACGAGTTATTTAATGCATGGCTTAATTTAATGATGCGGACGTAAACTAACATGGGAGTCACATAATGCATGACATAATTTATGATGCAATCTTAACTAACATGAGAGTTACATAATGCATATCATCATTTATGATGCATATTTAACTAACATGAAAATTACATAATGCATGACTTTATTAAATACAAAACACATATTAATGATGACTAAAATAACTAAAATAAATTAATTAAAGTCCTTATTCCAGCAACTAAATTAATAAACTGAAATTAAAAGCTTCATTTTGCAGTTGGACCCCTCGAGTTTAGGCCAATCTCGGTGTCGTCGAGTTGTGTGGTGACATGATGCAGTTGGGATCACATTAGAAAATGTCATCATCATTCATTAAATCTCACTTAAAAATGGTTTAATAATCATTTTGGTCCTTTGGATAATTGTTATTTAAGTCCTCAAGCCTTTCTTTACTTAAAACTCAATAGCGATTGAACTTTTACAATTTAGTCCCTAAGTTTTAATTAGCTATTATATCGACTAAATTACTCAACCATTTTTCAATATATTTCTATATTAAATTTTTAATTATTACTTTATATTTACGAACTCAGTTTATGAAAATAGGGTTTCAAAATCACATTTTTTCAGTACCACTAAAATTGAAGTCGTTACAATTCTCCCTTCTTTTAAGAAATTTCATCCTCAAAATTTACTTGAGAAAAGACGGGGATACTAAGATCTCATAGCCTCTTCTGGCTCCCAAGTAACCTCTTCTGTGTTGTGACAGTGCCATGATATTTTCACCAATGCCACACACTTATTTCTCAGTTTTTTGACAAACAACAAACAACGACGACAAAAGTAACCGAGGGGTAGAGTCAGTGAAGTAATTAAAAAGGCACTTAAATGAGAATCGAAGAAAGAGGGAACATTGCTGAGAGGTTGACAAAGTTTCAAGGAATAGCTGATGAACTTTTTTTGAATTTAGGACGGCAAAGCACCGATGATATACTCATATGAGAAGGTATTATAACAATGGAAATTGTGCTTAATTTCTTAAAAGGTACTTAACACCTGTAGGTGTCTTGAAGGTGTTAAGTAATTTGTGAACAATAGTAAAATTTACTGAATTCATTAAATGGTACTTAAAAACTTAATTAATGTGTAATCATTTAAGTAATTCATAAATCCTGATTAAATTACTTAATTTCTTAATAATTCAATTTCATGATCACATAGTTCATCTATAAATAAATTAAATAATTGAATTTTTTAATATATAAGGTGACGCATATTGTTAGTGTATGAATTTATATGTGATAGATTAAATATAAATTTGAAAAGATTACTACATCGCAATGTAATAATTATCTTTTGTTCAGATCATACCTAAATCTAGATTAGTTCAAATATATTTGGGTTCAATTTTATTCAAATTTAAGGTTTGTTTAAAATTTTGGCACTTAATTAAACTTTGGTCATGAAATGTTAAATTTTAATTTTTTTTAAATGAAACCTGACATGCAAAATTACAAAAAAAAAAAAAAAAATACCCTAGAATTTTGAGCTTATAAGACCATTGTGTTCATGTTATTTAGATTTTATATGATTGTTAGTGTTATATAAATTTTATTTTATTTTTAATTTTTAAGTAATAATGTGGTTTCAAAATATCCCGTAATCATATTTTAGTATTATTACCAAAATAGAAAAAAAATATGATGAAATATATATTAAGTATCAATATAAACCTATAAAAATTTTAAATACTAACATGAAAAAACAACAAAATTTAAGGAACAAAATGTATTTTACGCCTAAAATTATGTCACAATATTATGCATTTATACCTTGTTATATTATAAATACTGTTTTTTTTTTTAAGCTATTTCATTGACATAAAAATATTAGTTAATTCTATGAAGGTAATCGCCAATCATTTTAAATGCATTGTTCCTAAAATTATTGCATAGGAACAGGTAGGATTTATTGTAGGGAGAAATATCAACGAGAATATCATACTTGCTCAAGAGGTAATACATTCCATACGATGTCAGAAAAAGAGAAAATGGATGGCTATTAAAATCGATCAGGAAAAGGCATATGAGAGAGTTAATTGGGAATTCATTGATGCTTCTCTCAGAGCGGCAGGTATACCTGAGTATCTTATTAATGTCATAATGCCATCTATTTCTAACTCTACTATTCAGGTTATGTGGAATGGTGCCCCACTTTCTAAATTAAGGCCTATTAGAGGTATCCGTCAAGGTTGCCCTTTGTCTCCCTACCTTTTTGTGCTTTGTATGGAGTGGCTCGGACATCTGATTAAGTTTGCAATTTCGATTGAAGATTGGAGCCCTATTCATATTTCTAGAGATGGGCTTAGTATTTCTCACCTGTTTTTTGCCGATGACTTGGTTATTTTTAGCAAAGCAGATTTGAAGCATTGTAAAATTTTGAAGGATATTCTAGATATTCTGTTTGTTCTCTGGGTATAGAATTAATTCCAGGAAGTCTAATATCTTCTTTTCTTAAGGCGTGGATGATCCTACAACAGATACGATTAGTACTTTGCTTGAATTCCAAAGAGTTAATAATCTGGGCCATTATTTGGGTGTTCCCCTTTTCCACCAAAGGGTTACCAGTAATACCCTTCAGTTTGTAGTGGAAAAGGTTCATGGAAAGCTTCATAGTTGGGAGGGCAAAAAGCTCTCTTTAGCAGGGAGAATCACTTTGGCTCAATCTGTCCTTTTATCCATTCCTAGTTATTTCATACAGTCCATGATGATTCCTAGGAATACCCGCAATGAGATTGAAAGTCTGATCAAGCATTTCATCTTGGGTTTGTCTGAGAGGAAGAAGAAAATGGCTCTGGTTGGCTGGAATTCTATTTGTCAACCCAAGATGTGTGGTGGTATTGGCCTAAGGAATCTATGTGACTAGAATATTTCCTTTTTGATGAAGTTGGGGTATAAGTTGGTCTCTGATAAGGAAGCCTTTTGGGTCCGTGTTCTTAGATCAAAATACCGCATGCATGATGACCTTCCTGTTTCTATTGCTAGAAATAAAAGTTCGTTTCGCTAGAAGTCTCTTTCAAAAATTTGGATCCTCTTCTGTGAGAACTTACATTGGTCTGTTGGAAATGGACATAAAATTCTTTGCTGGAAGGACAACTGGATTCCTGGGATTGGGCCTTTGGGTGATCTCATTTCCTTTGATGATTATCTTAAACATGATTGTTTGTTGCATGAGATGACTACTGAGGATGGTTCGTGGAACTTAGATCTCTTCAGAGTTTGGCTTTCAGAAGATATCGTCCAGGTTATCAAAGGCATTCCTCTTCCTCATCCTTCTAATGGTCCTAATAGGATTTCTAGGAGCCATACATCGTCTTGTGACTTTACGATTAAGTCAGCCTATAAGACCCTTAAGAAAGAGGTTTGGGACATGGAAGACGAGAAATGGAAGAGTGTGTGGAAATACCCTGGTCCCCAAAGGGTTCGTATTTTTATTTGGATGATCTTACATGGCAGAGCTCATAGTAATGTGGAAAGAGTTAGGAGGGGTCTTTCAGATGATTCGTCTTGTCACATTTGTGGCTTTCATTCGGAAGACATCATGCATATTTTGCGCGACTACCCGACTGCTAAGGATGTTTGGTCTTAAGTTAATCCAAGTAAGTATGTTCCAAATTTTTTCATCCTTCCGTTACAGGACTGGCTTCTTCTTAATTTACAGGTGAATAGGCTAATCCATGAGGAAGGAGCTAGCTGGGCTAGTTTATTCGGTCTGCTCAATTGGCGTCTTTGGAAGAATCGAAACTTAAATATCTTTCAAGGACAACCACGGAGCACAAAGAATATTATCCAAACTTCTTTAAGTTGGGCGATCCAGTTTCATTCTTTAGCCTATGTGATACCTACTGAATTCCTTGGCCAATCTACAGAAGTTTATAACTCTAAGGAATGGGTTTATCTTAACATTGATGGAGCAGTGCAATTGGATTTTGGTCTCGCAACTTCAGGGGGAGTTATTTGTGATAAGAAAGGAAATCGGATTGCTGGTTTCCAGCATTTTCTAGGGAAATGCTCGGTTTTTTATGCGGAACTCTGGGGTATCTTTGACGGCTTGAATCTCATTCAACGGAGAGGACATAATCATGTTATTATCCAGTTTGATAGCTTGGATGTTGTAAAGGCATTCTTGGAAGTTCTTTTATTTCTTTCAATTCAGCTTTGATTAGGCGAATCCGTAATATTTTATCTCAGAAAAATCATTGGATGCTAAATTATATTCTGAGGGAGCATAACCAGGTGACGAATTGTTTAGCTAAGCAAGCTCTAATTGAGAAGGCTAATCTACATGTGCTTGATGCTCCACCCGACGGTTCTTTTGCTCAAGCTTGATTCTTGTAATTTTCTAGCTTTATCTTTTTATTCAAAAAAAATATTAGTTAATTAAACGCTTATTGCCACTCTTTAAAACATAATTAGTTTTTCTCTTTTTGAAGTGTTATATTGGTAAAGGCGTGGTTGAATACATTTTGGTCTACTGCTATCAAAAACAGAAAGTATGCACTGCCTACTGGATAAGCTATTTGTAATTTTGAAAACAAAAGTTAAGTCATTTTCATTTTTGTTTTTATGGAAAATGAAAAGTTGAAAATTTAAAAAAAATGAAAATTAGAAAATAAAAAACTCATTGTTTTTGTTAAAAATGTTTTGTAAAATTAAAAATGATGAAAAGAAGATTTTAATTTTAAATGAATTGAATCTGGTTCAAACTCCTATAAATGTAAAAATATTCTTTTTCTTCTATAATTTTACAAATTTTAAATCTAATATCGCAGTTCGAATTTATATAAATGTAAAGATTTTATTTTATTTCTCATGTTTCTATTATAAAAAAATAGTATCAAATATGTTTTCAATAATAAATTTATTTTTTATTTATTTTTTATTTTCAAAAGATTGAAAATAATTTTTTTAAAAATAGAAAATACTTTTATCATGGATTGTTGATTTTAATTTTAATTATTATATAATTAACCACTCAATTATTAATGTGTTCTATTTTGATCATCGAATTATAAAAATGTTAATTTTAATCATTAATACTATCGTTAGATTCTGCTTTGGTCACCTTTTAAATCAATAATTTTTTAATTGATATAATTACAGATTTAATCCTCAATACTACACATTTTATCAATTATTTTTAATTAAATTTTTCAACAAATTCAACTGTCCATGTATACAAATTCTTCTTCTCTAACTATCGCTTCCCCAGCCACCACGACAACTAACTTCTCGTTGACCCCTGACAGCCACTGTTTCTTATTGTTGTTCTCGCATCACCATTGTTATCCTTTTTCAGTGGCGCTGCTGCATCAGCCGCCTCTTCTTCCGCCATCTAGCTTGCATCACAATAGCTTTCCCTATCTCGATCGCAGTTGCTCATTCTTCTTCTCCTTTGATTCTCATCACCGAAAAGGAAAACCCTGAAAGATCAAATTCTCTGTTCTATTCCTTTATTCTCTTCTATTTTGATTTCTCTGCTGTAACCCTTTATTCTCTTCTATTTCTTCTCCTAATGATGCCCCCAAAGTACACCAATTTTTAAGAAAAAAAGGAAAAGAAAATAGAAACGGTTAAGAATTATTACAACTAGGCCATTTTGTTTTATTTTACAGTGTTTTCTAGTGGTACAATAAACATCCTTGTGTAGCTGGAAGGAGCTTTGGTTGGACGTGGTGGCAATGTTTGCGGCTTGCCTGAAGGCTTGCTTGCGGCCTGGAGTTGGGAGAACAATAGAGCTTTGAGGAGTACTAGTGGACGCAACTGTGGGTGTTGAGTTTTGTGTTGGGTAGTGTGTGCTTGGTGGTTGGAGCAATGGCGTAAGGCTGATGGTGGTAAAAGGCATGGAGTAGTAGGTGCTGTGGAGAGTTTGATGGAGGCGCAAAGCAAGGCTATGAGAGAGGGGCGGTTGGTGGTCGACACAAGGCCAGGCGGTTTTTGGCTGAATCAGAAGAAAAGAAGAATTTAGTGGTAAAAATAAAATTTGATTGGTGAAAGAAGTTTTAGGACTAAATTGATTAAATTTATAAATATAAAAGGTTAAATTTGTTGAATTATTTAGAATTAGAACTAAATTAATAAAATATTTAAATGTTGAGAACTAAATGTGGTATTATACCAATTTTAAAAAAATGTCAGTGACTAAATAGAATGTTTTTGCTAATAATTTGTAGTTTACCCAACATTTTTTAAAGTTGTAAGTTCTTTCATATTTTTAGTGGCATATTTATGGGTCCAAAAGCCTATGTCCTTAAAGCTAGGCCCAAAAGCTGGCTCTTAACTATTCAGCGTATAACATTAGAATTTTATTGCAGCTGCCTCAACAATTCCGGTTAAAATGTTGGTATATTATTTTTTCTTAAAAACATTTTTGTAAAATATGAGAAAAAAAATTCATCTCATCATTTTAATTAGAAAACTTAAGATGTCAATATTTGGATCAGCTGATGATGCAATAAAAATAGAGAATTGAAATTATGTCAAGATAAAATATATACACTAAATTTCTAATATAAACATAGTAGAGGAATCATAACCATAAGTTGACCTAAAATAATCTATACTTGACATAATCATTTTTATTTTTATTTTAAAAAATAGAAAATTTAAATTTCTTGAACAATGTAAATATGAAATATTTTATTTTTAATTGTAAGGAAAATAAAATAAATGTATTCTCAACAATTTTATACTTGTTTTTGTTATAAATTTTTAATTTTTTGAGTAAATAGATATCAATTGAAATAATTGGTCCGTATAAATTTCATAAAAAGTAAAGTCTTATTAATGAAAAATTCGAGTTAAATTTTAATTTTATGAATTTATTGCTTGATTTAATGATTTCTTTGATTACTTCTTTTCACTGGTAGGTAGATTATTATTATTTTAATAAATATATATTAAAAATTTATTAAGTAATTAAAATATAACTAAATTCTAAAGCTATTTTAATAAACACCTAAGAATTTTGTTTTGACCTAAGGATATTCACCAATTGAAGTGATGCATATTGAAAGGGGCTAAGTGGGAGAATTTAATTGACAGCCTGATTAACGGCTTCTTTGGAACAAATCAGTGTCTATACATTCAACAAATAACTCTAACACTGGGTTGTTGGGTTGTAATTTTAGGGATAATTTAACTTGGTGTTTATTTTAGATTTTTGAAAATTGCAAGTTGGATTTTTATTTTAAAATCTAAAAAATAGATGAATTAAAATCTAAAATTTTGAAAAGTATAGGGACCTAGAGTATATTTTAACCTAAGTACAGATACCCAAAAGGAAGAATAAGAAAACAGCATGGAAGGGAAAATCCTTATACCTTGAACTACAAAGCAGAAGAATAGAAGCTATTGGGAAGAGATGGGCTAAAGCCTTAAGCTGTGACCCAACCCCAATTGGTATATTTTGCTTTTCATTTTTCATCTTAACATTTTTTCGTAACAACATAAAATATATACATATAACACTAGAAGTTTACAATTAGACCTAGCTAATTTTTCCGGTTTTTGTAATTCTATTGGGTCAACTCAATCTTTTCTTAATCGCAATTTCATCCGGTTCAATTCAAATTATGTGTATAATTATATTAGGGGCAAACAACAAGAATAGTCATTTAACTATGCACTTCATTCTATTTTGGTCATTCAAGTATTAATTTTTTTCATTTGGTCACTCAACTTTTTGAAATTAAATATTTTAGTTGCTCTCCTGCTAGTTGTCATTAGCTAAGGGATGAAAAGCTTATGTGAGTTTTTCTTTACTGATTGAATAATAAATTTAGCCCTCCAATGCTTGTACATTTTATCAATTTGATCTTAAATCTAAAAAAATTAATAAATTCTATCAAGAAACAACTAAACCCAATCTCACTCTTAATAGTACACCCCTACTCGATCCTTTTGTCAACCACCATTCGCGACACATCACCTTCTTCAACTCACCCTCACCCTCACCATCATCATTTTCTCTTCTCTTAACACCTAATTAGGGGTGTTTAAATTTCAGTTAAAACTAAATTTATTGACCGAACCTATCTTATTTAGTTAAGTGGTCAGTTAAACGATCTAATTCGATCGGAGGTCGGTTAATAATTTTTTGGAAATTCGGTTATCGGTTAATGAAATTCAGTTATCGGTTAATTCAATTCGAAATTGGATAATTAATCAAATTAAATGATATAATAATATATATTGTATATAATATATATTAGCAGCCTATAGCCCACCCAGGCCCCAACCACTACCCATCACAAGCTCTCGCTAACCCAATCCAATCCAAATAATTAATTTAATTATAAAATTAATTTATATTAAATAAAAATTTAATAAAAAAACTAAAATTCATAAATATGTGAAAATAAATCAGTAACTCACACCCTATTCCAATATTTCCTAATCTCCCAAAATCCCTAATCGCTCGTCCCAAAATCCCTAATCGTAGATACCTTCCCTTTGCTAAAGAAAGAATCTTTTTTTTAAAGACATGTTCTAGTTATTTACTTTTTTTTTTTTTTATTTCCTTTGCTTCACTCTTTGACTAGAAATGAGTGATTGAATGTGTTTTTAGTTGAGGCTGGTTTTCTATTTGGCTTCTGATAAAGTAAAGGAAGAGTATCTAGGATTTTGGTTGATAGAGTTTAATATAGTTGGGCATTTTACTTCAAAGTGGATATAAGTTTTCGAAAATGTGAATGATTTTTTATTTTTCGAATTTCTAGGGTTTAATAAGGATAATTTAAATTTCTTTCTAGTTTTTTGGATTATGTGTGAAAATACGATGGTGCTCTAGAATGTGGGGAATGTGAGAGCTTTCGATGAATGAACTTTGCTTTTAGGAAGTGTAATATGATTGCAGAAGTAAAAATTGGCATTCAATTAGGCAATTATATATGTACATATAAATTAGATTTAAGAAAACTTGTTAGAATTCTTTTCAACTATTGGAAAAATGAAGGTTGAAGGGTTTTTAGTTGATATGATTTTTGGTTTAGCATGTGGTAAGCTTTTGGCATTATTTTGGGTTTTCGTCCTTCTGTTTGATATAACTTGTCTCTTATATTTCTCTTTCCTTGACCCAATCTTTTGAATCTCTCTAGATATTAATAGAGTTGGAGAAAAAGAAACCAAATATTGTCTTGTATAATTATATTAGGGGCAAACATCAAGAATAATCCTCTAACTATGCACTTTGTTCTATTTTGACCATTCAAGTATTAATTTTTTAAATTTTGTCACTCAACTTTTTGAAATTAAATATTTTAGTCACTCTTCTACTAGTTGCTGTTAGCTAAAGGATGAAAAACTGATGTGGGTTTTTATTTATTGGTCAAATAACAAATTTAGCTCTTCAGTGTTTATACATTCTATCAATTTGATCTTAAATCTAAAAATAATAATAAATTCTATCAAGAAACAGGTAGACTCTGTAACATCCCAAACCCGGCCCAGACTTTACGGCCAAGTCTGGTGTGTAACATCACCTACAACTAACCATAGGACCTAGTTACTATGATTAGAGTGAGCTTTGCAAAACTGATATTTAAGTCTTAAGAGAAATTCCCGGTTTATTGATGAACGTCCTATTCAATACTAGTTATTAAGAGATTTATGATAAAACTTAACTTTGTTACTCATTTGAAACGTGTGATGAGATTTTGAAAACACTCGATTAATTTTAAGAAAAACTTGCGCAACTATATTCAAAAGAATTAAAGTAGTGTATGATTAAGTAATTTAAAAACCCAAAATAAAAATAATTAGAGATTAAAATAAATAATTAAAAATATATTGAAATAAATAATTTGATAAAAACCAACAGTCCAGTCCATGTGGCCACTCTAAATCCCTCCCAGTGCCAAGTCCGCCAATCTAGGGCTCACCTGCGAGGATGGAAGAAGAAGGGGTGAGTTTGGAAACTCAGTGTGTATAGAACCCATCCAGAGCCCAAATCAGCTCAAGCCCACTAGGCCTAAGCCCTATCCAGTCTCAGTAATAACTAGGCCGAAGCCCTATTCAAATACAGTAGACTGGGCCTTAGCCCTGCTCAGTCAACAGTACGGCCCATAGGCCCATTTCAGTAATCAGATCAATAAATATGTATGTATGAATGCAAACCCAAAACCCAGCCTAAGTCCATCCGCTACACTCCACACGTACCAGCCCTACACTCCATGTGGGGAAACAACTTGACCCACCCAGCCGCTACACTTCACAGTTGCAGCATCGCTGCTCAGATAATGTGGCCACTAATAATAATACGAGGCAAAACCTCTTTCAGTAAACAGTATAGGCAAAGCCCTTTTCAGTAATCAGTACGAGGCAAAGCCTCTTTCAGTAATCGTGGCAATTTCGATTTCTGAAGAGAAGAAAATGAAAGATGAGTGAGGAAGAGAGGTGATTTCGGCTAGAGAAGAAAAGAAAAAGAAAGAATGGAAGAGAGGAGAAGAGAAGGAAGAATTTGGCACTTAGGAGATCTAACTTTTCGTTTTCGGCTTTTTGCAACATTGAGAAAAGAATAGAATGAAAGTGAAGGCTCTAGGTGGCTAACCCTAATTCGGTAAGACAAAAAGCAAATAAAGCTTGCCCTAATGGCCATTCAAACCAACGGCCCAATCCCCTTAAGGCCCTAGCCGAATGCTACTTAAGCTCTATCACATGCCTGGCACATGCACAAAATAAAAAATACCATCTGCTTACCTTGCGACTTAAACTCTGGCCCTTAAACTCAGTCCACACGCCACTTTTTTAGGAACTTAGTGGCGCCTCCTTGCCACTTTACCAAGGCCCTCTTTTAGTCTTCATTTACTAACTTTTTCTTAAAGGCCCACTTAACCAAGTCCCTTTCACTTAAAATCCAAGTTGATTTTTCTGTCGGGTTTTAACTTAGGCTTGGGCCTCCTAAAGGCCTACTAATACATCTAAACACAATTTCAGTATCCAAAACACTAAAATTTCAAGATTTCACCAAAATCACAAAAACTTGAAAAATCCTGAAAATCAGGACGTCATCTAAATTACTCAGGCTGTCTTCCATATGAACCCAGACTCAAAGCCCAATTCTTCTAGGCCCAAATTCAGGGTGTTACAGACTCTCTCTCACTCTCAATAATACACCCATACTCAACCCTCTTGTCAACCACCAAACACGACGCATTGTGTCACGTGATTACGTGTAAGTGTACACGGTTGTACAAGTAATAAGTCGTAAGTACAGAGTTATCGTCTCCGTAGGGATTGTTATGTGAATTATTTACAAAGTTAATTTTAATCAATTTTGAAGAAAATAAATAAAAGAAAATATTGTAGATGAGAGTCGGACTTTAAGTTAATATGGGAGTAATTAGAATTCAAAGACCCACAAAATAAAACATACCTTATGGAAAATAATCACAATAGGAAGATTAAACACAAGATTTAATAAAACACAATGAATAGACTAAAATAAATATTTCACTTAACAAGAATTTATTGGCATTCCTAGAAAGAATATCACGAAAGGATCGTGGCAATATGAAAATTTATTAAACCTATTTTAATTCAGGCATAGGCTTCTCTCGAAGTCCTATTATGTCCCTAAGTTAATTAGCATATGTCTATGTCAAAACTAACCTAGAAATCACCCTCTCGGGCATTTACATAGTTTATACATACAACAACCATCTTTTGATATCGACATGATATGCACCATTTAGGTCTTTTGTCAATTAACCATTACCTCTTCTCAGATTAAATAGTTAATTCATTAACCTACGAATGTTGGCCATACATTTACAAGTATAATCATGAATTAAACCTAAATGAATAAAATAATCATTTGCACAAAAAATTCAGAAAACAAAAACTAATTAACTCAAATAAAGATTCATATCCATTTTGCATAAAAAAATTAAGTCATGTCATATTAAATTGACACAAATATCTGTCTACTTCAGTGGTTAAGTGTTCTGGGTGTGTGTAGGAGGTCCCAAGTTCAAGCTTTATCTTTAGCAAATTTTGTTATTTTTTTGACCTAAACATTATATTTGAGAAGTGGGCTTATATTAAATTGTTTGTAAAATTATATCAGAATGAGCCTGCTGGTTCAAGTGGTAAGGGAGTTGGGGTGTTGGAGGTTATGTGTTCGAATCCCTGCGTAAGTGTAGGCATTCATTTTTGCTCAGTTATTGGATAGAGTTTTAGCGGAGTTAAAATTCTGTAGTGGTTGAGGTAGAGGGGTTAGTAGGAAGTTAGGGAGTTATCAAAAGATTATTTTTTATTTTATTTTCAAAAAAATTCGGCTCTCTCTTTCCCCAAATTTCTAACGCCATTTTTGTTTCTTTTTGCTCAATCCTGGTTTTTCTTCTTCCTCTTTTCGGTGAACCTCCTGTTGTTTCTCTGATTCGGATTAGGAAACTTTTGTTTTTTCGTGGTTATTGCAATTTTTTATCTCAGTTTTTGGTTTTAAGGTAAGTTTTGTGGCTCTTTCAATTTCTGGGTTAGGTTTAGCATCGTTGGAATGCATTGTTAATTAGCGGATGCTGTAAATAGGTAAAAGTTGTGCAGAGAATTGTATCCCTGCTAGTGGTGCTCGTTAGAAATGCTAAATTGTTGGTGGTAAGTCGATTTTGTGAGTGATTCTTGATGGAAATCTATTAATCAATCGCTAAACTGATGTTGGGTACTCTGGTTATAGGTTTTAAAAGGCTCAGGATTGCTCTAGCATCGAATCGATCTAGGTGTGTTCCCAAAATACAAAAATCGAGGATTCGGCAAAAGCTGAAATACCTCACTGTCGATGCCACACGGGCGAGTGGTCACCCGTGTGGTAGGCCGTATGTGACAACACAACCGTGTGATCGATGAAGACATGGCCATGCACTAGACACGACCATGTGGTGGTCAAAGTATGTCGTGTGAGCCATATGGGTTAGGCCAAATTAGGCCTGTGGGCTACATAGGTGTGTGGGCCCACACGGGTAGTCCACAGGAGCATGTGGGCCCACACAAGCATATGGGTTTTCTGGGCTAGGCCGTGTGATCCACACGGGCAAGGACAATCTGGGCGTATGGGCCACACGGGCAAGTCACGTTAGCATGTGGGCCCGAAATTCTAGAAATTTCCCTAGTGTCGCACGGGTCATCCCAAACGACTGTGGGCCTATCATAGGGTTGGTAAGGACTAATTAAACCCTAATCTATATGTTTTGATAGTTTGATATACTGATCTAGATATGGTAACTGTATGCATGACTGATTATTCTGTTATCTGTTACACACGATGAGCATGTATAATGTGTAATGTTTGAAAGGCGACCTTCGCCTATATTTTGGTAGCATGGCTTCACTTAATCTGTTATGCATCGTTTTGACACACTATGGTGTGTTGGGATGGTCGAAAATGATGTGTAGAGGATGGGGGTAAGACTCTGTTATTTTTATCTAATTCTGTATCTGTTATTTGTATTTGATTCTGTATCTGTTATCTCTATCTGATTCTGTATCTGAGATAGGCTTAGTCCCAAGTTTGTATCTGATTGGTGTTTGATAATCTGTATGTATGCATGCTTAGTTTTGTCGGGTTATGTAACAGCCCATTTTAGGGTCAAATCAGAATAGTGATTTTGGAACCACAAATCTAAAGTAAAAATAATTATTTTATTATTTTTTAAGGTTTACAGTATGATTGAATGATTACGTGAAAATTTCGTTAAGAAATATTATCGATAGGGTGTCCAATTTGACTAATAGGACTAAATTGCAATAGGTGCAAAATGTGTGTTCTAGAAGCTATGGGTGCTTAATTGTAATGCAATTTTAAATTAGAGGTCCTTAAATGGTGATTAGACCATTATACTTTAAGATGGACAAAAATGGACATGGTTAGGTGAAATTTCAAAGTTAGGCATTAAGGGCATTTTGGTCATTTGGCAAATAAAGATAAAATAAAATAAATAAAAGATGTGCATCTTTCTAATTTCATCCCCCATATTTGAAAATCACAAGGGAATCCATAGCTAGGGTTTTGGCCACTTCCAAGCTTGATTGTAAGTCCGTTCTTGGCCCGTTTTTAATTATTTTTACGTTTTTGTGAATGTTGTAACCTAATCTAGCTATTTCAAGGACTAATTTGAAAGAAAATCAAAGTCTAAAATTTTACCCATGTTGAATATTTGTGTATTGTGATGTCTAAGGGTAGAAAATATATGTTTGGTGTTAGAGAAACAACATTTACTAAGTGATTTTTTATGAAAATGTCAAATAAGGACTTATTTGTAAAAGTTGTAAAATGTGTGTACAAAGTGTGAATAAATGAAAAATGTGAGCTGTTATGAGCATGAAGAAGATTTCACTAGGCTTGGGTAATGAAGAAATTGAAAGAAATTCATTTTACGAGCCTAGGGACTAAAGTGTAAAAAGTTAAAAAGTTAGGGGCAAAAATGTAATTTTGCCATAATTTGATTTTTGGGCTAAATTGAATAATATGAATATTAAATGAGTTAAATTTGTTATTATAGATCAAGAAAAATGAGGTTCGGACCTAGATCGGGGGAAAAATAAAGTATTTAACGATTAAGTCCATTTCATCGTTTTTTGTACCGAGGTAAGTTCGTATGTTAAAAATAAACTTTAAAATAATTGCATTTAAATGCCTTAATATTGCATGAACTATATATTTGAATATGTGGATGAGTTTACCTCTATGGACGAGTCCGACGACAATTCAACAAGTAAGAAATCCCTAATGGCATGTGATTATGTGATCTGGGTGCTGGACTCGTACGTCCTATCAGCGACTGAGTATACTGGCATATGTTGTGGATACTTGACAGCTTGTGTGAGTAGCACCGTGTAGCTACGTCTTGGCTGACAGCTTGTGTGAGCAGGCCCATCGATAGCTCGAGAGCGAGCGATTATGTGATATGAGACTTAGGTAGCTTTGGCTACATATGTGGCACTTACTGTGCAAAATTTCCCAAGTATCCGACATTGTTATTCCGAGTGGTTCACGGGCATGTGAAAGATGAGATTATGTGTAAAACCATTATGAGATGGTAAAGGTATGTGCTTGAAACTTATGATTATTAGATTAGTGAATTGATGAATGTGAGGTAAGTTGTGATGGATTAAATTATGAACATGAGACTATGGTAAATTTACATTTAATCATGTTATATTATTTGAGTGTTATATGTGTGGTAAGGTTTGCTTATTTCTTACATACGAGCTTAGTAAGCTATTTAACTTACCCCGTTTATCTTTCCATGTTTTATAGTGTTTCCAAGCTATCTCAGATCAGAGATCGTTGGAGATTCGAATCACACTATCAAACTCTCATTTTGGGTATTGATGATCTTAGTAATTTGAATGTATGGCATGTATAGGGACTTGTTCATTTTTTTTATATGTGTCATAATTGATTTGGCCAAATGTGTTGGCCTATAATGGTTAGATGATCATTTTGTATAAGGCCATTGGAAATGGGCCAATATTGGTTATAAGCATAGTCATATAATGATGCGTTTCATGAATGATGTGTTAATGTAATACCCCTATCCCGTAACCGTCACCGGAATAGGTAAGGGGCATTACCGAACTTGTAACTCAGATTGGAATAGTAAAACTTTAAACTTTTATCAAACATCAACTCATTTCAACAATATATATATCATCTATCACCATATCATACTTAAAACAGACATATAAAACTCCATTCATACATCAAGTGGACTATTCAATTTAGCCTCATTCCTCATCTCATTTACTATCAAAACATACTAGCTTACCATTCCTCAATGTTATCAAATAAAAGACATATCATATAATACTTTCATACCAAAACATTCATATCAAGACCAAGCCATATCACATAGCTTGAGCATGGGCTAAAGATTATAGTAAATCCATCCACATGGATAACAATAAACATCAACTTACAAACTAGCCTATACATGCCATATTATGTCATTTTAAAGAGTTCAGAAATACCAATTGTCTCCTGGATAGTGTGATGAAATCTTTGATGACTTCCAAACCAAGTGAGCATTCGTATCACTTGTAATTTCTCATATAATCGTTTACCCGTCTATCTTTCGTTTCCTCCCGATCAAGTTCCAATATTTGATTATATTGATTAATTCAAGCCTTCAATTGCCGAATGTGAGAAAGCTTTTAAACCCCATATTTTCTTTCAATTTCGATAAAAGATGATGAGAATGAGCATTGAAATTTGTTTGTTTTATAATAATAACTTTTAATAATTAAATACCTAAATTAACCTTTATTAAACTATATAAAATTCATGCCAAATATGGACATAAATGTCCATTATCATCCACTCAAAATAAAAATGGCATATTTACCATGCAAGGACTCCCATAAATAAAGACAAAGTCATTTAAGCCATTTTACTAATAGAGCTCATATTTATCGCTTTACGCGATTTAGTCATTTTTACCGAATTAACTATTTAATTGATAATATTTCTTTGTGAAACATTCACACCGAAATACTATCATGCTGTAAACATCAATAAAATAACAAAATAATTATTTTAACTAGATTAAGTGGTCCCAAAACCACTTGTTTCGATCAGACTCGAAATTGGGCTGTTACAACTCTACCCCCTTTAAGGATTTTCGTCCTCGAAAATCATTCTGGTAAATAGGTTAGGGTACTATTTTCGAATAGCTTCCTATATCCCATGTTTACACCAGAGAGCTTTCATAAGTGATATACTTCTATTTTTCATAAGTGAAACACTGATCTTATTCTCTCGTAAATCTCATACAGCCCAATATATCACGGATGCAACTTTACTTTCTTCAGATCAAAGAATCTTTTCTCACAGTGTAATTTTCGAAAACGTTCTGTCGTAAATCTTGAAATTCAATATCTTTATATTTTAAAACCTTATACTTTTTTTCGTCGATGCAAAACTGCTTCCAACTGTCTTGTATTATTTTCGCTTTTTATCCCATCTCTTTGATCAGATCAATTCAGCGAATCTATTTCTCATAAAGCTCTGTCCAGAACAACGGAGTTCGGTAATTGCAACTATACAATACTTCGTTTAATGCCATCTGTATATGATCTGATAACCATTAGTATATAGAAACTCCACCAACAGTAAATGCTTTTCTCAGTTACCTTCAAATTTTAAAACACAAGAACAAAACATAATTTCCAAGAATTTGAATCATCTAACCATCAGTTTGAGCATGGAATGCCATATTAGAACTCAACCTTATATTCAAAACTTACTGTAGCTTTCTACCGAATCGCAATATAAGTCTCGGGTTCTCAAGATAATAGAGACTGACATGCTGTATAATATGAAAATCTCTAAAATATACAACCCAACAAGTCTATTAAAAGAGAAATTTGTACGTATAGAAATAAATGTGTAGACTTTTTAAACATTCGACAGTAACTCAGATGACATCTTTCTATTTCGGTGATAAGAACAATCCCAATACAGAACTCATCTTATTACTAACCCATTTTTCACTCTGATATCATCTCAGACTATAGCATTCCCGAAGACATATATCAATCAGTTTATCTTGCAGGTACTTTAAACTTCAAAGCGTAAAGTCAGGAATATCTTGCTTCACACCTGTCTATCAATGTAACTATTTCAGATTATTAAACATCTTATGTTTCCTGGAAAATCAAGCTAACTACTACTGTGAGCTTCATACCTCAATCGCTTTAAAATCTCTGGATTTCTCGATACTTAAACTCTGTTTCATATCTTCTAGAATGTGAACTCTTCAATCAGACTACTTGTTAATTTACCTCTAAGCGTACAAGATTTATTTCTTAAATCTACGGATAACTCAAGTACACAAAATTTAAGTAGCCTTCAAATGGATTACTCAACCAGAATAATCAAATGAATCAATTTCTCCTTTCAATAATGTAGTTCAGAATAAAAAGGGGAAATCACTATAGTTCCAATAACAACCAATGTAAAATCACCATTTCTATAGATCCAAAATTTGTATAACCAAAGTGAAAATAACTATATCCATTCTATAAATATCTTTCACATGTAACCACATAGAATCATAAGAAAGCCGAAGTACTGTAATCCTAAATATAATACTATATTGAACTTTTTGGAGAGAACACCCATATCAAATGATAAATATCCCAGTGATGTGTTAAAGGAAATCCAGAATTAAAGCATCACTCATATGCATTGGAATCAATGGTAACAGAAGCAATATGATTTTCATGTATATTCAATAGAACAATAACCAAGAGAACTAGAATACCAACATCATATAGATTTTACAATCGACTTCTATCAACACATTGTAATAGAATACCGAAAAAATAGAATAATGCCGATCATAACCCGAATAGCCCAACAAAGCTTTCATCTATCAGTATATTTAGATAACATTTTCATATGATAAGAATTTCATCTGAAGATATATAGCTTTACATACCTCTGAAGATAAATGAGCATGTAAAATACCCGAAAGAAATCATTGCAATTTACTTCAACTATAATCGCTGTACTCAGCTATCAGTACAATTCAATTATTATTTCACTGTCTAGTCCTGTCATCACTATTTCCATATTATCTCATCCATTATTTAAAATCAATTCTGAAGAGATTCCAGTAATGCATTCTTTAATTAACATACCTGTATAATTCAGTCAACTGAAGTAAAATTTCTTCTTTAACAGTAGCATTGCATAATCCGAATGATCTCTTAAGAAATTTGTCATCTTTTCCAGGATAGTATTTATTCGTTAATCTATTCTCATATCTGACTATGTTATAAATAATTTAATCCTTGAGTTCTTTGATTTCATACTTGGGAACTTATTTAATCTAAATCTGATGAATTTCATTATAACTCTATACTGGTATGGGGGTGAAGGTTGTAAATCCTCATAATTTGACTCTCACATATATTTGCATATAACATAACATTTATTAATAACATAATGTTATAAACTATCATTCATACTTTTATGAGTTTCAACTCATCACACAAACATTTTACTCAGTATTCACGTATCATAATCAGTACTATCAGAATTAGCTCGGTTGGAAAGCACATCTGTCTAATTAAAACCATTCTCGTCAGAATCAAAAGATATCACACTATCACAGGTTAAATATGGCATGTATAGCTAGACTCATATATACTACGGTAGTCCTAGAACTAACTAAACCGTAGCTCTGATACCAATAAAATGTAACACCCCTATCCCGTAACCTTCGCCGGAATAGGTAAGGGGCATTACCGAACTTGTACCTCAGATCGGAACAGTAAAACTTTAAACTTTTATCAAACATCAACTCATTTCAGCAATATATATATCATCTATCTCCATATCATACTTAAAACAGACATATAAAACTCCATTCATACATCAAGTGGACTATTCAATTTAGCCTCATTCCTCATCTCATTTACTATCAAAACATACTAGCTTACCATTCCTCAATGTTATCAAATAAAAGACATATCATATAATACTTTCATACCAAAACATTCATATCAAGACCAAGCCATATCACATAGCTTGAGCATGGGCTAAAGATTATACTAAATCCATCCACATGGATAACAATAAACATCAACTTACAAACTAGCCTATACATGCCATATTATGCTATTTCAAAGAGTTCAGAAATACCAATTGTCTCCTGGATAGTGTGATGAAATCTTTGATGACTTCCAAACCAAGTGAGCATTCGTATCACTCGTAATTTCTCGTATAATCGTTTACCCGTCTATCTTTCATTTCCTCCCGATCAAGTTCCAATATTTGATTATATTGATTAATTCAAGCCTTCAATTGCCGAATGTGAGAAAGCTTTTAAACCCCATATTTTCTTTCAATTTCGATAAAAGATGATGAGAATGAGCATTGAAATTTGTTTGTTTTATAATAATAACTTTTAATAATTAAATACCTAAATTAACCTTTATTAAACTATATAAAATCCATGCCAAATATGGACATAAATGTCCATTATCATCCACCCAAAATAAAAATGGCATATTTACCATGCAAGGACTCCCATAAATAAAGACAAAGCCATTTAAGCCATTTTACTAATAGAACTCATATTTATCGCTTTACGCGATTTACTCATTTTTACCGAATTAACTATTTAATCGATAGTATTTCTTTATGAAACATTCACACCGAAATACTATCATGCTGTAAACATCAATAAAATAATAAAATAATTATTTTGACTAGATTAAGTGGTCTCGAAACCACTTGTTTTGATCAGACTCGAAATTGGGCTGTTATAGTTAATGTCTTAGTTGTGGATATTTGGCTGTATGTATATGCTTGGATTGGCGCTGTGTTTTGTTGTGTAGATGTGTGCTTTAAAGGGTGGCACATGGCTTGGTAAATAACCTTTATTTTGTCCACACGGTAAGACACACGGGCGTGTGTCTAGGCTGTGTGTGACACTCAGCCTGTCCCACAGGCATGTGTTTAGGCCGTGTGTCCCCATGCACCTTAGTTTTGAGAAACAGAATGCTCAAAATTGAGCACATGGGCAGAGACACAGGCATGTGTCTCAGCCGTGTGGATGGCACGGCCTTGAACACGGGTGTGTGCCTTGGCCGTGTGAAGTCTGCACCTAGTTTACGAAAATTAATTTTCCACACAGCCTAGCACACACGTGTGTGATTTGGCCGTGTGATCTCAATTTTTTCATGGGTTACAAGTTAGAGAGTTACACGGGGTAGGGACACGAGCATGTGTGACCCCACGGCCCGCCCACATGGGCCTGTCCAATATCCACACGGGCGTGTGACCTCTATTTAATGGAAAATTTTCTACGTTTTGTAAAATTTTCTAAAGTTCTCAGTTTAGTCCCGAATCACTTCCAATGCACGTTTTGGGCCTCATAGGCTTGTATCAGGGACTTTGTGATTAAATGCAAATGGTTTTAATTTGGACGAAAATTTATGACCCAGAATTGTATGTTTGTTTGTGTGATAAGTCTGGTAATACCTCGTACCCTGTTCCGGCATTGAATATGGGTAAAGGGTGTTACAGGTTATACATTGAGTTTACGTAAACTCACCTCTTTTTGTCTGTTCTGTACATGTAACCCACAGAGTTAGGCAAATCGATGTAACAGAGGACTTGACGGTGACCACATGTCATGAGCTGAACTCAGTTATGGTTTTTACTTTAAATTTGGATTTATTCTGGGTATTTTGTAATAGTTGGACTTTACGAACTGTTTTCTTTAATTTAGGTTGATTGTGGTTTTTGGGTTTTATCTTTGAAATTTTCAACTAAACCTCGTTTTCACTAGAACAAATGAATTTCTTGATATACAAATTGGGTTTTCAAAAGTTTATAATGTTTTAAAAGCTTCCGCTATAAATTGTGCTTTGGCTTTAAAGTTAATCAACTAATGCTTCCGGTTATAACTTCAAATTTAAACCATTATGCAACGCTTCGACAAACAACGTGGCTATAAATCCATTCTCTGTGACACCACTGGATTCAGCCATAACGTCTAGGCTAGGTTTGGGGTGTTACATGTGGAATTGTTATTTACATTGTAAGTTGAATTATTATTTTGTACTGAAGTTAAATATTCTACTTTGTACGGTAATGCTCTGTAACCCTAATTCGACGATAGAGGCGGGTTAGGGGTGTTACATTTCTATTTCATATCAATCCATTTTAATTAAATTAAATCCTCAATTTATGTAACAATTTCCTTTACAATTCAAACTATTAATAAAACATTAATATACATTAAGATATAATTCAACAACAAATTAAATTTATTTATTCTATACGAACTTACCTGAAAAAATCGTAATAGTTTAGCTAACAAGGGCTATTTGACAATTTTCCGTTTTTCTCCTAAGTAAATATCATGATCTATATAATAGTTAAGATTCAAATATCAATATCAATCTCATTATACTACTCAAGTCCATGCTTATAATCTTTTAATTTCATTTTATAGAATTTCTTTGAACTTTTACATTTTATTTAATTTAGTTCCTAAAACCGAAATAAACATAATTTTCACAATTGAGCTTCATTTTTCATTCCAATTTTAATTATGTCCTTCTAAATCCCTAAAAAATCCAAAATTATAGAAATTTAATGTCACTTTTGACATATTCACAATTTAGTCCCTAAATACAAAATTAACAAAATTTACTAAATCAAATAGTTCTTAAACATTTCATAGCTGCCAAATTTACCAATTTCTATAACAAACATCTAAGATCATCAATAAAAAGTTTTAAAATCTTTAACAATTTTGAAAATGGAGATACGAATTAGTTGGACCTAGTTGCAATGATCTGAAAAACAATAAAATTACTAAAAACTGATAAAAAATTCATACCATACAAAGCATGATGGTTGAAAGCTTGAACTCACTTTGTGGTGCATTCAAGTTTCCAAAATGAAAAATGAAAATGATGATGGTTTTTATATGTTTTACTTTTATTATAATATAATTAACTTATTAAGTAAATAAAATTAGTTTAATTAATCACTAATTATTAACATTAACCTTATTAACCATCTAATAACTAAAATTTTCAGACCAAAATTTAATTCACCTATAATAAGACTCTATAAATATTTAATAAAAATATTTACGGACTCGATTTATGAAAACGATGACCCAACACCTTATTTTCCAAAACCACTTGACTTTATGATCGAACCACTTGAACTTAACTAATTATCCAATTAAATAAAAATTATCAAAAAAAATCACTATATCATAATTCTTGACTCGTAAATATTAATTAATAATACTTATGAATTCACTCGTCGAAATTGTGGTCCCAAAACCATTATTTCTAACATCATTGAAAAATGGGATATTACAGTATCGATACTAGATAAAATGGTATTGATAATTTTTGCATTAAATGCAAAATTCAGTGACCATTGGAGCTTAAATATTGATACCAGAAAAATTTTATCGATACCATATGAAAGGTGTCAATATCATATTGATACTTAGCTGAATTTGAGAAGAACAGAATGTCAATTTGGTACTGTTTTTAAAAAGGGTATCGATATTTTGAAAACTATCGATACTTTCTAGCCTGGAGCTATTCTAACTTGTTTCAAAAATAGTTTGACTAGTTGAAAGAGTTATTACTTGATTAAAATAATTTTAACTTGATTTTAAGATTGATTCAAAAATTTTCTAAGAGTTTTAAAGTAAGGATTGAAAATTTTTTCATAAACACTTTAATTTGTTATATCAAAACATATTACCAAATACAACTTAGTTTAGCACTATCCTTCACAAGAATCAACATGGACTATTATCCAAGCAGGAGACTACATGGGCTTATTCATATGTTCAAGCTACGAGAGTTTGTATGAACTAGTTATATCAAGCTAAAACCGTTGGAATCTTCTTCACATAGGAGTCCGCCAATGACTATCTTTAAATCAAGAGTCCGCAACGAATACTCGCCAAATAAGAGTTTGACAGTAGTTATTACTTAAAATAAAGTTCACAAGTAAGAATGTAACACTCCTAACCCGTATCCGTCACCAGAATAAGGTTACGGAGCATTACCAAAACTTACAAAATGAATACAGATATTTTATATTATTTTATCATACATGTTAGAAAATTTATCGTAAAGTCCCTTATTAGGGCCCTTGAGGCCCAATACATACGTTAGAAACAAGTCGGGACTCAATCGAGAGCTTAGAGAATTTTTTGCAAAATTTCAAAATTTTTCCTAGGTGCAGAATCACACGCCTGTGTGCTCAGGCCGTGTGGCACACATGATCAGGTGACATGCCCATGTCTCAGGCTGTGTGGCATATCAGGTAAGGCACACGTTCGTGTCCCTAACCCGTGTAACTATTTGACTTGCAACTTAATTAAGTCCAAGGGTCACACGACCAAGACACACGCCCGTGTTCTAGGTCATGTGTTACACACGGTTGAGACAGACTGTAACACTCCTAACTCGTATCTGTCGTTGAAATAGGGTTTCGAGGCATTACCGCGGACTACAGAATATTTTCACATAAACCAAGTCAATTACTATTCACTTTCCAAATTTATTCATAATGTCCCTTAAATGGGCCTTCGAGGTCCAATACAAGCATTACAATTGATTCGGGACTAAATCGAGATCTTGAGAAATTTTTTTCGTAAAAGTCCAACATTTTCTCACTTATAGGAGTCACACACCCGTGTGGTAAGGGACATGCCTGTGTAGTCAGGCCTTGTGGGTTTACACGCCTGTATCCCCAACTCGTGTAACTCTCTAACTTGCAACCCATTAAGAAATTAGGATCACACGGCCAAGTCACACGCCCGTGTGCTAGGCCGTGTGGTTAATTCAAATTTTTGAAAATAGGTGCAGGTTTCACACGGTCATATCACATGCCTGTGCTTTTTAGGCCGTGTACCTCACACGGCTGAGGCACACGCCTGTGTTGAACCCGTGTGCTAAATACATGGCATTCTGTTTCTCAAATTTTTTGATGCAGGGGACACATGGCCTAGACACACGCCCATGTGTCTACCCTGTGGACAAATATGGCTATCTTCCAAACTCTATTTCTCGCCCATTTCGTCCTTTACCTGCACCAACTCTTGACAATATCAACCAACCAATCCAAGCATGATTATCAAGACAAATACCAATCATTTATCATAACATATATGCTTATAATCTTATCTTATCTTATACCATACATTTCCATATTACACATGCAAATCCATCTAAATCAAAGCATACCATGCATATATGTATGTCCATGATTTAACTTTATATACATAAAAAGCTAATCATCACTAGCCATTCTAGTGGCTAGTTTACATTCATCTAATTCATTGTCAACATTAGTCTTAGTAGCCTATACATGCCATTATACCAAAATAAACATCTTTATATATCAAAATCAGTCGGTTGATAGTGTGATGAGGCTCCGACCTATCTCCAACTTTCACGAGCTTCTGAGCGCTATAAAATAGGGAAATTGAAGCTAAGTAAGCACTTGGTGCTTAGTAAGTTCATATAACAAGTAACTAACTTATCATGTGTTTCTATTAAATTTAATCAAACATACATATATTCAAGAAAATAGGTCATTATCCTATCATACACAACTTCAACACTCAAAGTTAGTCAAATAATTTCACATAGTACAAACTCATAGATGAGCTCATCATATCATGTTCTCAACATGCTAAATTCCCATATTACATGTGTCTTTTCAAGATAAAATAACTCAAGTTTCATCATCTCTTTCCAAGTTTTGCCCATTGACTTTATCAGAATATCGATGGATACTCTCATATAGTACACTTAAGGGGTACAAAACTCTCGAGCCACCTTTTCAAATCATTCGGGTAATCATACACTTCGATGCTCACAAAGAGCTATAGTAGTTCCACAACTTATGTGGAGTTACTACCAATCACTTTAATACCTCGATGCTCACATATACACGTATCGAGGCCGATGCCATGTCCCAAACATGGTCTCACACTAGCTCTCGTACAACCCTAGTGTCATGGCATGAATATCTGACCTATCCTTACAGTTCAACCAGAAGTTTATCATATTAAATCTCATCATGCATTACTCATAATTACATTCAATCATTTTATGCCAAATCAATAATTCAATGTATAATAACGATAAAGTTGCATTATTTACGTTCAACTTACTTCAGTATACAAAATGTAATCGACTATTTGATTTAGTCCACTAGTTTGGCCTTCCCCTGGTCTAGGTCTGGATTTCGTATTTCTAGATCTAAAATGATAAAACTCGCTTATTTAATCATCAATTAATTTAAACATTCAACAATTCATATTTTTGGTAAAATGACCATTTTGCCCCTAGACTTTCACAAAATTACGATTTTTCCCCTAGGCTTGTAAAATGATTTTTATCAAATTTTCTCATTTACAAAGCCTAGTCAAATTCTTTTTACACTTATGGTAGCCCAAAATTTCAATCATTTCACATAGTTTTTATCTATTTTACAAATTCTACAAAAAGGTCTAACTTAGGTGTTTTCATGAATTTTTTTTCACAAAAGTTGTTTATCTAACAAACAATATTCATTTTCTTCCATAATATTTCAGAAACCAATAAATGTTCCCATGGCAAAACCCTAGACTTTCAACCATTTTGCAAAATAGTCCCCTCAATGGATAGCTCATGCTACAAGGGCCTCAAAAGTACAAAAATTATCAAGAAAAGTCATCAAAAACACTTACTTATGAGAGCACTTAATAGCTGAGTTTTCAAGCTTCCAAAACCCCCACTTTTGTTGAAATTTTCAGTGAAGGAGAAGAAGAAAATGAAAAAGATGATGGCTAGTCTATTAGGCTATTATTTTATTACAAATTAAGTCACCTAACATTGACCCAAATTTGTTTTTCTTTTATTCTCTTGTCTCATGGCTGGCCAGCCCATTAAAATGGGTGTATTTATCCATTAAAGACCTCCACATTATTATTCATAGCTATTTGACACAATTTGCTATTAAAATAAAACTTTTGCCCTTTACGTGATTTAGTACTTTTTTTTTTGCAATTAAGCTCACAATCGCTAAAATTAATTCACCAAAATTTTCATGCACTCACGTAATTATGCTATAACACATAAAATAATATTAGAATAATTTTCCCGACCTCAGATTTGTGGTCTCAAAACTACTATTTCGACTAGGTCCAAAATCGGGCTGTTACAAGGCATGTATAGGCTACCAAGACTAAAGTTGACAATGAATTGGATGAATGTAAACTAGCCATTGGAATGGCTAGTGATGATTAGCTTGATATGTATATAAAGTTAAATCATGGATTTACATATATGCATGGTATGCTTTGATTTAGATGGATTTGCATGTGTAATATGGAAATGTATTGTATAAGATAAGATTATAAGCATATATGTTATGATAAAAGATTGGTATTTGTCTTGATAATCATGCTTGATTGGTTGGTTGATATTGGCAAGAGTTGGTGCAGGTAAAGAATGAAATGGATGAGAAATAGGGCTTGGAAAATAGTCTTATTTTGTCCACACAGGTATGTTGGAACGTCGATGCCTCCAAGGCGCAGCGAAAAAATAAAATAATTCGGTGATCCAAACCATAGATCCATGTGTAAGGAATGAATTGGGGTGATAAAAGGTTTCAAAATTACCGAAACTTCAATCTGAGTAGACAGCGACGCCTCGGCAATGATAATACTATTTTGTTATCGAATCCAAGCCGCAATCCTTATGATCCCGGCCTGTACTTAGTCCACCCAGTTGACATTGAACGAGAGAAATTCCCAAAACTATTTTCAGAGGTATTTTGCTTTGACGGCTGCTAGACCCTTGTAGCAAAAAACGGGGTTTTACATTTATGCTCTTTTTAGGGTTTTTCCCTCCCTTTCTATATATATAAACCCCTTCTTAATTGGTATTATATAATGAATTCTTAATTCATTAAGTTTTAATTCGAACATAATAATCATTATAAATAAATATAATAATGTTTTAACCGAAAACTATAACTACATTAATTATAATAAATGTTTCGGTAAACTATATTTATTTAAATTTATATATGAACCAAATTCATATATTAATAGAATTATGTTCTCCTTATGTGTATAACATCCTTGTACATATAATATGTTCGATATTTGGTTACCTAATTAAATTAATTCTATAATTAATTTATTTCATGTGACAACCAAACACAATACCAACTATGTTCTATTTCGTTCATTTCAACCATAGGGTGTGACCCTGTAGGTTCTTGTAACATTAGCAGTAATACTAGAACAATTCTAATATTACAAACAATGAGTGGCATCTAGCAATGCATTATTGCTACCTAAGTTCCAAGAAGTCATGATTCGACATAACCTTTTCTTATGATTAACCTTTCATGCATTAATCCTTAAGTCCTTTATCTTTGGAATGGACACACGTCATGGAATAGTCACACTTGCATAGTCCATCCCATGTTTCTTGATACCTTCAGTAGACTATGATACACAAATAAGTATGACATCTCATATCAACTTATTTGAGCATGACTATGTATTTCTAGTCTCACTCAATCAAGTGGCCTGAGATATTACTCTCATTATGTAGGAGGGACTTATCCTATATTGATCAACCATATCCCTTTACATAGATTGTGGTATATCCAACATCAGTCTTCATAGAACAACCAGTTACGGTATTCGTTTGACTATATCAAAATATACAACTCACAATGTTGGGATAATGATGATCTCAAGTATGATGATCATATACATATTAATCACTATGAGTAATGTTGTGACAATTACATAATAATCTAAGAAACATACTCATAGCGGGTTAGTCCAATATGTTGTTCTCTAACACACATATTCATGCATTGATTCTGACATTACATATCAATGACAACTCTTTATCATCAATCAACTACATGTTAGTCTTAATGCATTATTGTTGTCCTAGCCAACAATAATACTTGACTAAGGATCTTTTAAGAATGATCATATTATTCTCAGGACATTATTATAAAATAGTTTATTTATGCACACAGAAAAGAAACTGAAATAATAATGGCAACACCTTATATTAATAAATATGATAAATCAAGTATGTTATTACAACCATCTCATGATTGATCTTTGGGCATACTCTTACAGGGTAGACACACGGGTGTGTGTCTAGGTTGTGTGTGTCATACGGGTTTATACACGGTCATGTGTCTAGGTCGTGTGTCCCCTACAACAAAAAATTTGAGAAACAGAATATCCTATATTTAGCTCACAGGTTCAACACGGGCATGTGCCTCAACCATGTGAGGTACACGACTTGAAAGCATGGGCATGTGATACGACTGTGTGAAATCGGCACGTATTTTTCAAAAATTCAAATTAACCACACGACCTAGCAAATGAGTGTGTAAACCCACACGGCCTAACCACACGGGTGTCCCTTACCACACGGGCGTGTAGCTCCTATAAGTGAGAAAATTTTGGAATTTTCTAAAAAAATTTCTCGAGATCTCAATTTTGTCAGGAATCAATTTTAATGCATGTATTGGACCTTGAGTGCCTATTCAAAGGACATTATGAATAAATCCGGAAAGTGAATAGTAATTGACTTGGTTTATCTGAAAATGTTTTGTAGTCTCCGGTAATGCCTCGAAACCCATTCAAAGGACGTTATGAATAAAGGGGTGTTACATTTGTTGGTATCAGAGTTACGGTTCAGTCGATTCTTAAACTAATGTAGCAAGTACGGGATTAGCTATACATACCATTATATATTTTGTGATAGTGTGATATCTGCTGACCATTTTAAATGTGTTTTTTCTTATAGTAATGTCATCGAACTGAGCTGAATTCGAGGAAGCTAAAAGCCATGCTCAGGCTTCGGTTCAAAGAGAAGCATCTAGTAGTAGAAGGCCCGTATCTAAGGGTCGAGGTAAGGAGGTAAAAGAAGCCTTCTTTCACATGATGAATGAATGGTTTACCTAATATTTGAGAACTAACCCGGCTATGCAACAAGCTCCCCACCTTCTCTTCCACAACCAGTTTCCGAAACACCACAAGGTACTGAATCTGTCAGAACAGGTAAAGCCCTAGTAGATAAAATTCGTAAATATAGGGCAGAGGAATTCCGAGCAATAGCTAAAGATGATCCAAAAAGAGCTGAGTTCTGGTTACAAAATACTATTCGGGTTTTAGATGAGTTATCTTATACACCGGCTAAGTGTTTGAAATGTGTCATGTCATTATTAAAGGATACAGCTTATTATTGGTGAAACACTCTGATTTCAGTTGTGCCAAAAGAAAATGTTACTTGGAAATTTTTCTAGACAGAATTCAGGAAGAAATATATTAGTCAGAGGTTCCTTGATCAGAAAAGAAAAGAATTTCTTGAACTTAAACAGGGAAACACGATAGTATTTGAATATGAACGGAAATTTGTTCGGTTGAGCAAGTATGCCAGAGAATGGGTTCCAACTGAGGCTGACATGTAACACCCCTAACCCGTATCCATTGCCAGATTAGGTTTACGAGGCATTACCGAATAAAAGCACATTTCTGAACAATCACTTACTACAATTCATGTATAAAATTTTATCAACTTCTTTGTCATAATTCTCAAGCTCAAATAGCATCTCACCACTCATTCATAAATGTCATGTAACACTCCAAACTCGGCCTAGAAGTTAGACTTGAGTCTGGCGTGTCACATTGAAGAGAGAATCGTAAAAATTGGTGTAGTTAACAAACTTTGAAAATATTTGATTGTTCGAGGTTTACAACAGTATTTACAAAGAGATTTCCATTTCCAAAACCAGTCTTGCTAAATGAGCACTTTAGTTTAAATGAGGTTTATTTGAAAATTTGTGTATTTGTAGGGTGGAAATCAAAACCTTAAATTGTTATTATAAGTGAAAACCAAGTAAGTCGTGGAAGCTTGTAAAAGTTTGTAGTTTGCGAAAACGTGTTGATTGAAAGCAGTTAATGTTTTTGGAAAATCGAGTTCTACTTTAAATAGATATAAATCGTAATAACTAAAAATCCCAAATTTAAAATCCAAAAATTATAAAGGCCTTATTACAACCCAGATTAAAACCAAAGTGCTTTAAGTAAATGAGCAAGACAGAATAAGACATATGTAGTTGTGTGGCCCTCCCCGAGTCCCTCGTAGCTCCAATCCGTCTAAAGCTGGGGATTACCTGAAAGGTTAATAAACAGGGTTAGTTTACAAAAACTCAATGTGTACGTCCCTCGACAAGCACATAACATGCAATAAAAAATTTGGGCCTAAGCCCTATTAAATATCGATGGCCCTTGGGCCTCAGCCTATAGTGGCCTCAGTTGGGCCTGAGCCCATATCACATTATCAATGGCCTTTGGGCCTTACCCCATAATAGCCTCGGTTGGGCCTGAGCCTATATCACAAAATCAATATGATTATGCAATGTACAATTACCCATAACCAACCTTGTACACCCCATTCTAACCCTACACTCCTGTAGAGAAATACTCGACCCACCCATCCTTGTACACCCGTTGTGACATCGGTTGTGGCACCACTCATCATTACAGCAGAGCTGTAATTTCCGTTGTAGCACCAGTTGTGGCACTACTCATCATTGCAGTAGAGCTGCTAATATTCGTTGTAACACCGATTGCGGCAATACTCATCGTTGTAGCAGAGCTAGTAATATCCGTTGTAGCACTAGGTGCGGCACTACTCATCATTGCAGTAGAGCTGCTAATATTCGTTGTAGCACCAGTTGCGGCACTACTCATCGTTGCAGCAGAGCTGCTAATATCCGTTGTAGCACCGGTTGAGGCACTACTCATTGTTGCAACATATAATCTTATGAATGCATCATAATACACATATGACATACAAATTGTACTTATATCAATAGGGCAATTTAGTCATTTAACCCTTAGGGGGCATATTAGTCATTTTACACTTAAGGCATATCAGTTATATCTTATCATGGGCCTAGGTACACATTCTGGCCCATTAATAGTCATACAAATCACAGTCACAATAGTCCAATCACAGTCGTACATTCTCAGTCAAACATAGTCAAATCAATCAACTTGTATCACTAGTGAGTCATTTACCCTCGAGGGGCAAAATGGTCTTTTTACCCATTACGGGTATTTTAGTCATTTCATACTACGGAGGTATTTCAGTAATTTTACCCTAGAGGGGTATCTCGATAATTTTACAAACCAGGGGTATTTTGGTAATTTTACCACTGAGGGTATTTCTATAGTTTTGCAAACTAGAGGTATTTTTGTAATTTTGTAAACTAGGGGTATTTTAGTAATTTTGTAAACTAGGGGTATTTTGGTAATTTCACAAACTAGAAGTATTTCTGTAATTTTACAAACCAGGGGTATTTCGGTAATTTTACAAGCCAGAGGTATTTCGGTAATTTTACAAATTAGGGGTATCTTGGTAATTTCGCAAATCAGGGGTATTTCGGTAATTTTATGAACCAAGGGTATTTTTGTAATTTTATAAACTAGGGGTATTTCTATAATTCTGTAAATCAAGGGTATTCTTGTAATTTTGTAAATCAGGGGTATTTCGGTAATATTGTAAGTCGCTCAGAAGGTCTACAATTGCCTCGATCGACTCAAGTATTCTAAACAGAGATAATGTTGTGAATGGGCCTAAGGCCTATTCTCAACCCAAGTGGGCTCACACCCTCGTGTGGCCCTTTTAGCCCAAATCTAGCCACAGATATGAGATTCACATAGTTCAGTCCAACATTTACTACACAAACATACAATTGGTCTGATTAGGCCTACGGGCCCATTGGGCCCACATGGCCCAAAGCAGCCTAAACCCACAAGAATACTCATGGTGGTCTCAACTATCACGTCAAAGCTTCCACACGTGCGCTCGCACACTCGTGTGGCTACCATTGCCATGTGACCGACATTTCGGCATTCCAGCATTTGCCGTTCTACAGCTAGAGTAGTGTAAAATACACACCTGATAGATGTCTGAAGTTAATCCACGCTCTGAACGTTGTTATACTCAGAAGCCAACAATAATCGCACCCTTGATTCCCAGGGGGTGTGTCAATCAACTACGGTCACCACCACCGTGACCCAACGACATCCAGATCAATGAATGATCCAATGCCTAACCCAAACGAACACACCACAATGCGAAAGGGATAAGCCAAGAAAGGTATGCTTACTTTCCTCATGGTTTGTTCTATTTAAAGCCAGGTTCTCACCTATTCTCATGTTAGCTTCTCGATGTGGGATTCTACATCAATCCTCCAAAACCAACTCATTAGCAAAATAACCAACCCTTGCGTGTAAAGGGATTCGAACCAAAGTCCTCTCGATAGCCATGCCACGCCACCACCACTCGGACACAAGCTCCTTTATGTCATGAGTCCAACACATTTAACTTTAAAGCCCACATACTCGCTTCCAGATTTATTTAAAAGAGAAACCAAAATAAATTTTAAGAGACAAGACTTGAACCTTAGACCCCTTGCTTTCCCTATGGCGTCACTTCCTTACCACCAAACCACATCGCATATTGTATCTTATTTTAGCCTATTTTATTTATAAGTTATCCCACTTGAGCTCAGGGTTCCCTTAAGGCCAAAACCAAGATTTTTCCTATACCCAAGCTTGAACCTAGAACTTCATAAAAACCCTCTAACATTCCAAAATCACTAACCCAACAATTCTAACTTGCAAATTGAGCCGATGTCTTACATTCAAGAATTTTAAATGCACCCAAGCCCAAGGCCCAATTGTTCTAGGCCCAAAATTCGGGGCGTTACATGTCAAGTCATTACATATATATATATATATATCACATATCCAATTAAATAATTCATGAATCATTTACGAACCAAGAAGCCATAATTCACTTAATCACATAAACCAAAAGCACATTTCAAACCATACTCTGAAACTCAACCAAGTCATTACCATTTACTTATTCAAATAGTCAAACTAACTAACATATATCCATATCATGTTTCTTATGCTTCATAAATTCAATGTTCCAAGCATATGTTCCGCTATTCATGGCATTGGAATACCTAAAATAAAATCACACATATTTCATTTCATTTACCAAGCATATTACAAGACATCCATTTGTATACATCTATTTCATAACAATTTACCAATTATACTATTCTATAAACCTATGTACAAACGCATATCACATATCATGCGTTTTAAACATTTCAAGATTTATCATTAAGTTAGATGAACTTACCTTGATGCTTGTTTGTAGAAAAATCTACTAATCTAAAATCTTTTCTTTTCCACGATCCAAATCCGTATTTGGTCTTTTTGGATCTATATAAATGAACTTAATCATCAATCTATCACATTTCATATTCTTTTGGACTTAATTTACACTCGAGGCAAAATTACTATTTTGACCCTAAACTTTTCATTAATTCCAATCTCGTCCCTAGGCTTGGAAAATGAAATTCATGCAATTCAATCCTCTTTCCAAGCCTAGCAGAAAATTTCATGTCATATTTACAGCATATATTTCACAAAAATCAGACTTTTTCCTTGAATTTTACATCTTTACAATCTAGTCCCTAAATCACAATTTCATCCAAAAATCACTTTGTAAAAGTTATTTATCTATCAACAACCTTTCATTTTCTACCATAAATTTTCAATTTCCATCATCTACATCCATGGCACAATCTCTATACTTTGATAACTCTTCAAATTTGATCCCCAATTTAGATAGATTTCACTATCCCGGTCTTAAAAATATGAAAATTACTAAAAATGGGAGATAAAAACTTACCAATTAATGCCAAGAAAGTTTGTTTCCTCTCTCCTAGGGTTTCTATGGAAATATTTAGGGATAAAGATGATAATAAGATGATATTTTCCCATGTAATTAGTTATCATCTTTTAATTTTACTAAATTCCAATTTAGTCCTTTTTTCTTTTTCTCAAATTCCATGGATGATTCATCCATAAAAATCTACTAACTTTTGATTGATGATCTAATTACCATATAAGGACCTCAAGTTTTTAATTCCATAGCCATTTAATCCTTCTAGTTTCTAGAATTCAACTTCTACATTTTATGCAATTTGGTCCTTTTTCTAATTAATCACTAAATCGGTAAAATTTTCCTATCAGTATTTTCATACGAATTTCCTATCATAATATAAACCATGCAATAATATTAAAATAAATTCTCTTTTTAGGTCGAATTTGTGGTCATGAAACCACTGTTCTGATTTCACTGAAATTGGGTTGTTACACAAACGCCTGTGTCTCTGCCCGTGTGCCTATTTTGAGCATTCTGTTTCTCAATTTTAAGATGTAAGGAGCACATAGCCAAACCACATGCCCATGTGCTAGGCCATGCGTCACACATTGTCAAGACACACGCCCGTGTGTCTACCCATCTGGACAAAATAAGGTAATTTCCTAGCCTTATTTCTCACCCAAATCTGCGAACAATGTAACAGCCCGTTTTTGGTCCAATCGAATAGTGGTTTCAAAACCAAAAATCCAAAGTCAAAATATTTACTTCATTATTTTAATAAGGTTTACAATATGATAATTTATTATGTAAAAGTTTCGTAAAGAATTTTATCGATTTATTACTTAATTCAGTGAAAAGGACTAAATAGCGTAAAGCGTAAAATTGGAGTTCTAATAGTACTAAATGGCTATGAAATTTAATGTTTTAAGGATTTATGTTGCAACCCATTAAAGGCTTGAGTGGACAGCAATGGTCATGAATTAGTGACGCTATAATGTTTAATTAAAAGGCATTTTAGTAATTTGGTAAATAAGTGATAATTAAATAAAACAAAACAAATATTTTCATTGATTCATCTTCCTTAGACGAAACCAAGAAGAAAAAATATTCTTTTTCTTTAGGGTTCATTCGGCCAAGCTTCATTTGTCCATTAAGGTACGGTTTTGACTCAGTTTTTAGAGATTTCTATGTTTTTAAGCTCGTTGCAGCTTAATCTAGCTAGCCCGTACCTTCATTTTCAAAATTGTTAAAGATTATGAATAATGCCATTGTTGAATCCTTGAGTATATTGAATTTTCTTAATAGATTTTTAATGCTTGTTGATAGGTATACAAGTTTTGTAAAGTGATTTTTGACAAAAATGTCAATTAGGGTTTATTTATGAAAATGTGAAATTATGCGGTTAAAAGTATGAATAAAATGAAAATATGGGCTGCTAAGAGCATGAGTAGAATTCAGCTAGGCTTGGGTTTTGATAAATTTGAATGAATTTCATTATACAAGCCTAGGAACTAAATTGTAAAAGTGTGAAACATTAGGGGCAAATGCATAAATTTGCCAAATTATGAATTTATGAATTTTGGGTTAAATTGAATAGAATGAATACTGAATGTGCTAAGTTTGATAATGTTTAGATCAAGTTAAGCCAAGATCAGATCAAGATCGAAAAAAAGGTAAGCTAATTGAATAGTCGATAAATTTATATCCGAGCGATATGAGGTAAGTTGGTATAATTAGATTCGAACTTTTAAATATTTGTAATTACTTCAAAAGAATGAATATAATTGCGTAAATGATATACTTGAATTCGAATGCCTTATTGGTTATAGTTTGATAAATAACGAGCCTCGTTTGAACCGTAGGAGTTTGTTAGATACAAATGACATGTCACTAGGGTTACCGTTCTGGTTGAGATCCTGCATTTATCACGGACTCACCACAGCTCATATGAGCTTACTGATATCTCAGCTCGTGAGAGCTTGCTATTTTTAGCCTGATAGAGCTTACTGTTTGTCAGCTCAGGAGGAGCTTACTGATCATGGCTTGAAAGATCGGAAAGATAATGAATTGACGGATCACTGATAAATACACTTAGTGTGTATCACCTAAGTATCCATCTATATTCTACGTAGTTCAATAGGTATAAATTCTATTATTGGATATACAAAAGAATTATCGAGTATTTGAATGAAATTACCATTTACATGAATGAGATTGAAATGTTTTTATGCAATACATGTTATATGGAGTTTGGAATGATAATGTGCATTGAATATGAAATTAAGAATGGTTGATTGTAGATTTGAAAATGGATGAGTATGTGTACTTATTTGACTAACAAGGTAATGGATGATTTTGTATAGGCATTAAGCAAGTTAAATTGGATTTACTATGTTTATTTTCTTGATTATGTATAAATGGTAAGTTAAATTCTGTATTATACAGGCTTACTAAGCTATAAAGCTTACTCTGTTTATTTTCCATGTTTTATAGAGGTTCAATAGCTCGCTCGATTCAAACAACATCAGAGATACGCATCACACCATCTAGTTAGCCGATTGGTACTTTTGAACTCAAAGAAAATGTATAAATATGTCATGTATAGGCTAGTTATATAGATGATAGTTATGGTTACTTCTGCTATGGTTTTTGGTACATGTTTTGATACATGATAAAGCCATGTGATTTGGCTTAACTTGTTTTAATGCTTTGGTTGTGTATAAGTATTTATATGTGGTATGTTTTGGCAAGTAGTTCATGGTATGGAAATATGCAAATGTTGACTTTTTATGTGATAGGCTTATGAAATCAAAATGCTTTGATATATAGGTGAATTATGGTTAATGAAACTTGGTATTTTAGTATAGGATTGAACATGGAAATCGTACTAAATTGGTTGTTGTTGAATTGGTATAAAATGTGCATTGGATGATTTGGTTTGGTTGTACATTGAACTGTTAAATTGGTACCATTTGAATCATTGTAGGTTCTTGGAGTTTGGGTGGCAAAATGGTCTTGCAAATTGGCTTATTTTTGTCCACATAGGTAAAAACACGAGCGTGTGTCTCAGCCGTGTGTAACACATGGTCAAGGTACACAGTCGTGTGTCCCCTAGTGTTGTAATTTGAATCAAGTCAGGATGCTCCACATGGCCTCACACACGTGTGTCCCCTACAGGTTTGGCACGACTGAACACACAGCTCGGACACAGGCACGTGAGGTTATTTCGAATAGGCACACAAGCTAGCCACATGGGCGCGTGATTCGCTGTGTGACCCAAGTCAGTATATCCTCCAGTTTTCACATGGCCAGGTACACGGGCGTGCGATCGGCCATGTAGTGCAAGTCAGTATGTATGCCTTATTTTTACACGGGCATGTCTATAGCCATGTGAGGCACACAGCCTGTACACACTGGCGTGTGTCCTTTGAAATGAAAATTTTTCTAAGTTACTCCGAAACATTCGAATGTTACCGGTTTAGTCCTGAATGCATGATTTGAGGCTTGTATGCTTGTTTTAATTATGTTATGAGAGTGAATTTATGATATTGATTATAATGTGATGAATGCTTGAAAATTTTAATGTACTGGAATGTGTTATATGTCCGGTAATACCTCTTAACCTATTCCGGCGATGGTTACTGGTTAGGGGTGTTACAAACAACCTACACCAATATTTGCAATCATGCACCAACAAATTCAAGCATGATAACCAACCCAACTCTATCATCTAGCATGATATATTAACACATGCATTTATTTTTATAATCTTACCTTTTATAAACATACATGTTTAACATGACTCAATTAAACCATACTAAATACATATGTATTTATCATGACTTAACCTTATAAATATACCAAAACAACATTAGCCATACCATTACTAGCGATTCCAAAGGCTAGATTACAAACATCCATTTACATGCCAACATTGGAAAAGCTAGCCTATACATGCCATTATACCAAATTCAAGTTAATATTTATACCACAAGAGAGCGGTTGATAGTGTGATGTAGCTCCGACCAACTTCCAACCATTACGAGCCTCCGAGTACTATAAAATAGAGAAAATGAATTAGAGTAAGCACATAGTGCTTAATAAGTTCGTATAATAGTAAGTAAACTTACCATACATTTGTACATTAAATAAACATACACATACATTCGAAGTAATTTGGCCATAGCCTAAACACACAACACTTCAACCAACATATTAGTTTAGTCATATTTATCTCATGTAAACATCAATAACAGGGATGAGCTTATCAAATATCAACTTCCATGCATTTCATGTATTTTTCAAATATTAATTTCGCTAATCTTCATGTCAGAATCTCACCCGTTGAATCATTTGAAATCTCGATAGATACGAGGGTAGTACATATAAAGTGTACAAATCGGAAATCCGTCAATTCTATTCGGAAGTACTCATTAGAGCACTAAATTAGAAAGCTTTTTCTCAATCACTATAATTGGAAGCTCATTGAGCCATGTAGCGGGAAGCTTATCCAAGCTTGGTAATGGGAAGCTCACAAATAGCTTATATCGAGTAGCTTCGGAGAGTATTTAACAGGAAGCCCCGAAGAGCACTTAATCAGAAAGCACCAGATGGGAAGTTCAAGTGAGTACTAACGAGAAGCTCTGGAGAGCACTTTAACAAGAGGTTCCCAAAGAACCTATAGGCAGAGCGCTCATTAGAGCGTGGGTGTGTCTACAACATATGTAGATCATAACCAATCGGGATGCTTAGAAGAGCATTTAACGGGAAGCTCGCAAGAACACTGTAACGGGAAGCTTGAGAGAGCTTGTAATGGGATGCTCTTTCAAGCTATGATATATCTGCAACAAATGCAGGAACATTACCATTTCGAGAAACAAAACCCTATATCCAATGGAGTTTCATTCATTCTATTAGGACTTATTCATTTATCATGAATTGTCGAATATGAGATAAATTACATACACATATATGACATTTATAAAATTTACATAATCAACATTCAATTTATGCATATAAATATACACAATTTAGTTACACGAACTTACCTCAACAACTATTCGTGAGTTACAATCTACTAATCCGATACTTTTTCTTTACCATGATCCAACTCCGTTTTTGATCTATCCAAATCTATACGAGTAAATTTAATATCAATTTAATACAATTTACATTAAATTCTATACAAGTCACATCTTAGGTAAAATTACCTTTTTGCCCCTGTACTTTTACTAAATGACAATTTTGTCCCTAGGCTCAGAAAACAAAATTCATGCAATTTAATCCTTGTCCCAAGCCTAATAATTCTCATACATATCAATAACGGCCCATGAAGTCCATGAAATTTCAAAATTTTCCATAAATTCAACACTTTTCAATTTAATCCTTAAAACATGATTTCACCCAAAATTCTTTGATAAAATACCTTTAAACATCCATTAACATCTCAATTTCATCATCAAATAACTAAACTTATCAATAGTATCTTCCAAAATTTTCAACAAAATCAAAATCTAATGAATTAGTAAATTATACCTAATTGTAAAAGTCCAAAACGTAAAAATTTCAAGGAAAAAGCAAGAATTAAACTTACATGAAGCTAAAATATGAAAAACTAGCTTAAACCCTCTTCAATGGCTATTTTTGACAGAAAAATGATGAAGAATATGTCTAGAAGCTATTAAGATTACATTTGGCCATATAAACTTTATTTTAATTCCAATTTTGTCCTTAATCACATAATATCCTTGATTTTTTTTTTCACGTTATGCCGCCTCAACCATTTAAAATGGGTCCATTTTCCCTTTTAGTCCTCCCTTAATTAATTATTTAGCTATTTAATCATTTTAACAAGTATTGCACCTTTTTCAATTTAGTCCTTTTTAATTAACTAACTACCGAAAGGTTAAAATTTCCTAACGAAATTTTAATACTACCTTAAAGACACTCTATAAATATTTATAAAAATATTTACAGCTTGAGTTATAACATCGAGGTCTCAATACCTCTTTTTCTCAATTTCTTGACCTAATAAATCCTTATAAAACCCAAATTTCTAATTCAAAAATCCCTTAAAAATCACAGTTAACTCTTAAATATTAAATAATAAAATTTACAAGATTACTTGTCAAATTTAGTGGCCTCAAGCCACTGTTCACGACATCACCAAAAAGCGAGATATTACAACTCTCCCTTAACAATTTTCGTTCTCGAAAATCTTACCTGTAAAGAGGTTTGGATATTGCTTCCTCATTGTTTCCTTCGGTTCCCAGGTAGCCTCTTCTATTCCATGTCGTTGCCAGAGAACTTTCACTAGTGCTATCTTTTTATTTCTCATTTCTTTTGTTTCTCGTGCCAAAATTTGGATTGGTTCCTCACTATAAGTCAAGTCAGGCTGAATCTCCACCTCTGTCGGTGAGATAACATGGGAAGGATCTAACCAATATCATCGTAGCATAGACACATGAAAAACTTTGTGAATCCGGTCAAGTTTTGGTGGTAGTGCCAGCCGATAAGCAACATGTCTAATTCTTTCAATGATTTCATATGGCCCAATAAATTGTGGACTTAATTTTCACTTGCAACCAAACTGAAGAATTTTCTTCCAAGGTGAAAATTTCAAGAAGACTTTTTCACCCACTTGAAATTCTATTTCTTTTCTTTTAAGATCTGTGTAGGATTTTTGGCGATCAAAAGCTACTTTTAGACTATTATGAATTACTTTTAATTTTACTTTCTCTTCAATTTCACGGATCAAATCGACTCCATATAACTTTTTCTCACTGATTTTAGTCCAATACAGTGGAGTTCTACATTTACGACTATACAAAGCTTAATATGGTGATACTTTAATACTTGACTAATAGCTATCATTGTATGCTAATTCGACTAAAGCTAAATAATTTTACCAATTACCTTTGAATTCTAGAACACAGCACCGAAGCATATCTTCAAGAATTTGAATCACATGTTCTGACTGGCCATCAGTCTGAGGATGAAATGCAGTATTGAAATATAACCGTGTACCAAGAGCTTCTTGTATCTTATTCCAGAATCGGGACATAAACCACAGATCTCTATAAAAAAACAATAGAAACTGGCACACCATGTAATCTAACAATTTCAGAGACATACAATTCAACTAATCTATCCAAGGAAAAATCTATACGTACTAGAATAAAATATGTATACTTCATCCAACGGTCAACGATCACCCAAATGGCATTTTTCTTTTTCGGATGTAGGGACAATCCCGACACAAATTCCATAGTAACTCTTTCCCATTTCCATTCCGATATCGTAACTAGATGTAATAGTCTCGAAGGCACCTGATGTTCAGGCTTAACTTGCTGACATATCAAACATCTAGAAACGAATTCAGAAATGTCACGTTTTCATTCCCAGCCACCAATATATCTTTTTTCAAACTATTATACATTTTGTTACTCCCGTGATGTACAAACATAGTGCCATTGTGAGCTTCATATAAAATTTTCTGTACAAGTTTTGAATTTCTTGGTACACACACTCTGCCTATATACAATAGACAATCATCAGGTCTAATATGAAATTCTAAATCAGAAGCCGTTCCACATTGTGCCCGTTTAGCTTGCAAATCTGTAACACCCTAAACCCAGGCTAGGACGTTATGGCTGAATCTGGCAGTATCACATTGAAGGGTAGACTGTACAAATTGATGATGTTGGAAAACCTTGAAAAATGTTTGGTTGTTCGCGATTTAAAATAGTGTTCGCATGACGTATTTTTATTATTGAAACCAGCCTCATATGAGGAGTACTTTAGTTTAAAATGAAAACCATTGAAAACTTGTTTATTTGAAAGATTGATCAAAACCTTAAGTTGCTATTTGAAAAACCTTAGTTTTTATATTACTTATTAAATTCCCATGTTTCAGTTGTTAGCGGAAGCTTTTGAATGAAAAGATTTGATTAACATAAAATGTTATTTTCTTTTTTAGAAATCAAATAATAAATTTAGAATTTGAGCAACCAACATATCAAAATCCAAAACCAAATCAAACCGGAGAAAAAGAGGCCTTATTACAACAATAACCCAAAAAGAAAGTAAATATTAAAGTAAATACTAAAATGTAAAACTGCCTGCAGTATGGCCACCTCTGAGTCCTTCTATACGTCGAACCGCCCAATGAGAAATGTGTTTCGGCCATGTGTCCTCTGTACCTCGGTTTTGAGAAATAGATTTCTCAAAATTGAGCATACGGGAAGAGACACGGGTGTGTGTCTCAGCCGAGTGGACGGTACGGCCTCGAACACGGGCATGTGCCCTGGCCGTATGAAGTCTGCACCTAATTTATGAATATTAATTTTCCACATGGCCTAGTACACGGACGTGTGACTTGGCCGTGTGATCTCAATTTGTTCATGAGTTTCAAGTCAAAGAGTTACACGGGGTCAAGACACGGGCGTGTGTGACCACACATGTAACACCCCTTACCCATATTCGCACCAAAATAGGATACGAGGCATTACTAAACTTAAACAAAAGAAATCGTACAAATCTAGGCCATAAATTTACATCCAAATTTAAAACGTTTCATACATACTCATAATGTCCCTATTACTGGCCTATGAGGCCCAAAACATATTTTAGGAGTGGTTCGGGACTAAACCGAGATCTTTGGAAAGTTTGCCAATACTTAAAATTTTTTTGCCTAAAACGGGGGTCACACGCCGGTGCGGCTTGGGACAAGCCCTTGTCTATACCCCGTGTAACTCTCTGTTTATGATGCCATCAGCCAATGAAACCAGATGCCAAGCCACACGCCCGTGTGCTAGGCCATGTGACGAAATAAATTCTCGCAAAATTGGTGTAGACTTCACACGCCCTTGGCACACACTCGTGTCCAATGCCGTGCTATCCACACGGTTGAGACACATGCCCGTGTCTCTACTCGTGTGCTCTATATTGGGCATTTTGTTTCTCAAAATTTAGTGTGTAGGGGACACACAGCCTATTCACATGCCCACAGGGTAGACCGTGTGTCACACACGGCCTAGACACACGCCCGTATGTCTACCCGTGTGGACAACTTTAAGGTTATTTTGAAGCCATTTGCCACCCTAAAACATAATCACACTTGCACCAATTCAACAACACAATACTTGACATATTTAAGCCATCAATGTAATACCACAAACCTGGCCCAGATGTTATGGCCAAATCTAGTGTGTCACATGGACGATTTATTTGAAAACAGACACTTTGACAAATAGCTTCTTCGATTTTAAAAGCCTTGTTTAGGAAGTTATAGGCTTTGAGTGAACTCAGACTAAAAACGCCTTTTTTTATTAGCTTGGTATGTGTAAATAAGATTCCATTTGTTGTATTTCATTATCATATTATTCTAAAACATGACCCGAGATTTATTTAAAAACGTTCGATATAAATTTTAAAAACCCGAGCACCCTAATCTACCGGTTTAAAGCAAGATAGAGTGTAACAAAATAAAATCACCCATAATGGCCTTATTACAGAAATAATACCAAAACTAGAATAATGTTAAAAATAAAAGTAAAAGCGAAGTCTAGAAGCAAAAGTCATGTGGCCACACCGGCATGTGTAAAAATAAAAGGGTGAGTTTGTGAAAACTCAGTGTGTAATTACCCCAAACAATAATAGAGATCAGTCATACAGAACAGACTGGACTGAAGCCCTACACAAATATAGAGTGGGCCTTAGGCCCATTATAGATACAAAGTAGAACAGATGCATAACCCAACCCAAGCCAGCCCATCACACCATGTGGGGAATAACTCAACCCACCCAGCCCACACACCATTTCGGAGCCATGCTGCTAAAATCAGATATCGTGGCAAAGCCACCAGAACAAATTATGTGGCTAAGCCACTAACAGAATACGTGGCAGTGCCACTATACAGATCTTCCTCCGGATTAAAACCCAACCCCCATGCAATCTAATAGTAACGTGCATACAGATAAACAGATATTGATAAAATCATACATGTATCACACAACCTATTTCTAATGATATAATAGTCTTTTTGACAACTAAGGGTAAAATGGTAATTTTACCCTTTAAGGGTATTTTAGTCATTTTACTAAGTCTCGGTGTCTCAACACCTAACACGACCTTCTAGCAAGTCTAACATCACTTCGAGTGACTCAGAAAGTCTAGGTGGACAAACAGGGTTTACGGCCCAAAAACCCCTAATAGGCCCAAGTGGGCCCACACGCCCGTGTGGCCTGCTCAGTCCAAACTTACGCACAATATCACAGATCTTAACATCTAACGTACCAAATATCACTTACCGTATAACTTACACATATGGGCCCGTAGGCCCATTAGGCCCATTTCAACCCATCGAGGCCTAGAACAGCCCAACTGCACGAGAACATGCACAATGGCCTTCACAGTTAAAGACTCACGATTTGTGGGTTCAAATTGACCCATGAGCGTTCGTACGCTCGCAAGACCTCTAAATGTCAGCATTTTGACATTTTTGCTTTTCAACTTTTACCGACCTATGCTATTAAGATGGTGTCGTTACACACCTGTTTTGCGATTCCAATCGTCGATACGCGTTCAACCTACTGACACAATCACCTTAATTAACACTATGATCAATGTATAGAGAGAATCATCCAAAGGCTTGTTCAATGTGTACCTACCAATGCCTTGCTCGACTACTGCCACGAGGTTAAAGAGTCTTCCCTAAAATTGATCGCACGACGATAGATCTAAGCACCTATGAACCACCATGATTCCAATCAAAGGAAAAGGGTTAGAGAAGTCTCAACCCCAAGTTGAAACCTTGAACCCTAGCAGGAGAAAAACCTTATTTCTACAAACTAAAAGTCAAAACTAAGAAGTACTTACCCAAAATCTGTTTGATTCAAATGATAGAATATAGATGCAGTCGATCCCATATTATCAGTTTGCCGATGGTTTCAATGACTAAAGCAATATCCTAATGCAGGAGGAGGTTCAGCCAACAAGGAGGAGAAGAGAAATGTGGCCAACGAACACTCACAAGTGAGATAGAGATTTAGCTAGGAATAATATAAAACTGAGAGAAGAGAGAGTAAGAAGGTATAAGAATGGATAGAGAAACGTAAGATTCGGTTCTTGAAGGGTTTAGTCAAGAGAGAGTGGTGAAAAGAGCGAAGAGTATAGCATAGGTTCAGCCGAATGGTACACTACCCACAACCCAATTTGACTTTTTTTAAAAAAACAAAAGAAGGGAAGAAGAAATGTAGGTTTTGGCTATAAAAGAAAAGACGAGAGAAGTAAGAGTTAACTTGTAGAAAAACGAGAGTGGAAATTTGACCGAATGCAATTTAGGCAGAATAGCGAAAAGGGTTCGGTTTTGGATTGTAGAGGAGAAGTGTGTTAGAGTAAAAGAGAAAATAACAAAATGAATAGAAGTGGTTGAGAAGAGAAAAGTTTCGGCATAAACAAAAGAAACTGAAAAAGCCGGAAAAAGACCTGAAATGGCAAAAGAAGAAATCAGCTCCTAGCCTTTCAAAACCGACAAATACCAAAAATGAACACCCTTAGCTGATTACTCCCTTCATGCAACCCACATTCGGCTAACCCCTCTTCCAAACTCAATCCCTTGTTTAACTCCTTGATTTTCTCCAAGATTTACTCTAATTTCAATTTGGATATTAAATCAAACCTTCAAGATCATGTCATCCTTATCTCACCACCAACCTGAAGAGTTTACATCCAAGACTACTACTTACTGATTCTAGCTAACAAAATAATAGCCTTTTTGCTTGCAAGAAGATTTGAACCCCGGATCCCCCTTACTAATGACACCACTTCCCTTCCCTTGCCCTTGGCGCCACATGCCACTCCAACACTGGGCTTTTTGTGTCACAAAACCCCAATAACATTTCTTAAGCCCTAAGAACTAACATCCATACTCCCCTAAGCCTAAAAATTAAAATTTTGCCAGGGTTTAGGCTTTAACCCAGGCCTTTCAAAGGCCCCCTAACACACCCCAAAACATCACATTAGCACACCCAACATGCAAATATCAATTCAAGCAAAAATTCCAAAACCCTAAAATTCGAGGCGTTACAATCAAACATCCACATCCAAGACATTAGCACACCATTCACATGTTACATCTATCATGCATGGACATTACATATTTATCCATTCAAACCATGCAAACTTACACATCCAAGAAAGGCATCATCACATGCTCAAAAATATAACCAAGGTTAGCCAACTTAAATGGCCAAATATACCAACCTTTACAAGCCATTTCAATGTCAAACACATTACTAAAATGATCCAAAACACTTGGCTAGTCCTATCAAACTCCTTTAGGCTTCAATAACCAAAAAGACTTATACACTTCCTAACCAACTAGCCTATACATGCCATATAACCCTATTCATAAGTCTTTCAGTACTGATATGATAGTTGGATAGTGTGATGAGATCTTAGATAGCTTCAAACCTGAACGATCCTTCAAAATCCTATAAGCTTAGGAGAAATAACACAAGTAAGCTATAAAGCTTAGTAAGCTCATATGAAAATAAACATAACTTATCGAGTAAGCACTTATTAAGAAATTTCATTACTATGTTGTAAGAACATTTGATTTCATATTTATACCATAATTCCAATAATGTAATTAGCCAAAGGTTTCACGAGCTTATCCAATTCCATGTTTGTATGGATCAAATACCTTGTATCAATTTGTCTACATTTATACATACATAATCGAACATTAATATAATTTCATTCAATCCAATATCCATCACAAACACTTTGGCCAAGATAAACCATGTAAAATCTCATCATATAATGGTACTTTGCACACTATGTGCCATACTTGTGTGTACTTAAAAATAATTATAACTCATATCTCATATATTATTCGATTCACATTTCAATATAACCAAATATACACATTATGGTATGAAACATACTCATACACAAATTTTTTCTCGTTTCATGTACACGATACACTATAAGCTCACTATTTTACCTTCATTCAATTTTCACATAGATTTGATACATACCTGGTTTACTTAATTCATTCTCACTTACGTTCTCTTCTTGTCTTTGCCCGTTGGACACTTGGAATACTAACAGATATTCAAAATCTTACACATAAGTGCCACATATGTAGCCAAAGCTACCTCATATCTTATAACACATATAGGCTCGCTCTCGAGCTAACCATGGGTCTGCTCACACAAGCTGATGGTCGAGACATAACTACCTAGTGCTGCTCACACAAGCTGACGGGTATTAGCAACACATGGCGGAGTACCCAACCACTGGTAGAACGTACAAGACTAGCACCCAGATAACATATGCATAGTACAATGCAATATCCCAGATATGGTCTTACATGTAACCATACTATTCATGAGTCTGCTCACACAAGCTGACGGTCAAGACGTTGCTATCCAGTGCTGCTCACACAAGCTGTCAGGTATCCGTAATACATGCCAGAGTACCTAGCCACTAGTAGGATGTAATAGCCCAGATTTGGTCTTACTCGAAATAGTGGTTTCGAAATCACTGACCCGAGGTTAGAGAAATTATTTCTAATATTATTTTATGTGTTATAACATTTTTATAAGGGTGCATGAAAATTTTGGTGAATTAATTTACGCGACTGAGGGCTTAATTGCGAAAAAGGACTAAATTACATAAAGGGCAAAAGTTGTGATTTATTAGAAAAAGGTGCCAAATAGCTATGAATCTTAATGTGGGGCTTTTAATGGACAATTAGGCTATTTCTAGGGTGATGGCCGACCATGAGAAAAGAAATAAAGAAAAGTCAAAGGTTAGGTAATATTTTAGGTAGTTAATTTATAAAATAAAGGCCTAATAGACTAGCTATCATTTTTCTTCATTCCTTCATCCCTACCACTGAAAATATCAGCCATTGTTGGGGTTTGGAAGCTCAAAAATTTTAGCCACTTATTTCTCTCTCTAGTAAGTGATTTTGGTGACTTTTCTTGATAATTTTTGTACTTTTGGGACCCTTGTAGCATGGGCTACCTATTGAATGGACTATTTTGCAAAATGGTTGGGAGTTTAGGGTTTTACCATGAGAGTGTTTAAATTGTTTGCTGAAACTTTTTGGAAGAATATGAATCTTGGTTGTTAAATAAACAACTTTTGTGAAAGGGTGTTCATAGGAAACACCTAAAATGGAATTAGTTGAAAAGTTGGAAAATTGTGTAGTAATTGCATGAAATAATGGAAATTGTGGGCTATGTAACGCCCCAAATTTTGGGCCTAGAAGAAATGGGCTTCATGTGTCGGAGAAATTAGATTTTGTTTGGGCGATAAAATATCTCAAATTGTATGTTTTGTATGTTGGTTAAGTGATTTGAAGTGGTTGGGGATGTCTGAGAAGTCCTGGGTTCAAACCAGGGCTCTAGCAAAAATTTTGATTTTTCTCTTAGATGGACCTTGGTGTTAGCTTGGAGACCTTATAAATATTTTTGGTTAAAATATGACATAAGAAAGCAAGTGGTCTAATGGTAAGGTGGCATTAGGAGTGTGCAGGTGGTCTAGGGTTCAAGCCCTGGTGTTGTAAGTTATTTAATTTTTGCTCTTTAGGGAAGCTGGACGATGGTAGGTAGGCTTTATAAATATTTGTATGTGATTTACATTACAAGGAGTTGGATGGCAGGGAGGCAAGTGGCGTGTTTGATCAATGGAAGGGGCTTAGTTTTGAGTCTCATTGCATGCAAAGGTTATTTATTTTGCTTCTTGGGGCGACATGTGTTTGTGGTGGATGCAAATTCTAAAAAGGGTTGTTGTGGACTTGGTAAAAGGGTGAAGTTTGAATTGGTCAAAGGGATTTGAATTGAGTTTGAATAGGGAGTTGGAGTAAATCAAGGAGCAAAATATGGAGGAAATTAAGGAGAAAATCATGGGATTTGAAGGTGGAGGAAAGTGTAGCCGAATTTGGTGTCTTGCATGTGCAAATTCGGCTAAGTGAAGGAATTTTGTGTTTTTTGGGCAACTAGGGGGTGAGTAGGTGCCGAATTTAGTAGCATACCATTTGGGATTTTGTTATTATTCATTTTTGGTTTTGGTGTGCTATGAAAGTTTTGCCCAGTGTCTCCAACGTTACACTATTCTTTCTTTGCGATTTAACCTTTGCCGAAATGGCTTTCCATTCTCATTTCTTCCATTTTATTTCCTTTTCTTAAATCGATTATAGCTCCTTTCGTTACTCTCTTCTCTCGGCATTGTCTCCCTTGTCACTTTGAGCCGAATATTCTTCTATTCACTTCACTCTGGCACATTCGGCTTTAGCTTTTATATTAATCGAACCACTCTATTCTCACTACTCTGTATTATCTTTTTCTTCCTTTTCATTAGACCGAATATTGTTTCTCACTCTCTTTGCTTGATATTTTTATTCTATCATCCATCTCTGTGTCGTTCTCCTATGCTCTCTGTCGACTCAAGAAGTAGTACACAAACCGGTAAGATTTCTTTCTTTCTTCTCTTATTCTGAATCGAACTAAAAAATCCTTTCTCTTCTTATTGTTGAATTTTTCCCCTTATTTTTACATAGTGTTATTCATTTTACTCAGAGTTTCTCGAAAGGTGAAAGGGTTGTGGGGGGGAATTTAGTCATCGGAACCGTGTTCTTATCGCTTGTGAAAAGGTAAGTCTATGGGCTGATATTCTAGGGTGCTGGTCGAATGCCCTATTTTTCCCCATCCTTGGTTTGAGGTTTTTCATTAGACAGTGGGTAGTCTTCTATGATTTAATTATTGGATTTCACTAATAATGCAGTTCAAAAGTTAAGTAGGTGTAATCGATTGTTGTCAATAGTTTAGGTAGGTCAGACCACGTTCGTGCAATCAAGGTTGGGTACTCGTGGATCGATAGCATTTCTCGCAAAACAGGTGTGTATCCGTATACACTGTTCTGATTGTTGATCGGCTAAAAAGTCGAAAGTTCGTATTTCTTACTGTTTTGATTGTAGATCGACATAATACCGAAAAGCCGGAAATATGGCGTATGAGGCCACATGGGCGTGCGATCGCACGTGTGGTGTATTGAGCCCACGAAACGTGGGCGTACAACGAATGAGGCCACCATGAGTGATCTCGTGGACCTGGGTTATATGGGCCACGTTGGGCCTAATGGGCCGTTGAGCCCATATTGGTGAATCTCACTGTAAGGTGGAAAGGTTGGACTGGCCATGTCGCGCACGTGGCTTAGAATGTTTATGGGCCTCGATAAGCCGAAATGGGCTGTGTGCGCCCAATGGGCCTGTGTGGCCCACACGGATTAAATTGTATGTTATAAGGCTACTGTTGGTTCGGACTGTGTAGTTGGTATAGTAGAGTCTATTTTGGGCTAAATGGGCCATGTAGGCCCAATGGGCTTGTGGGCCCACACAGATAAAATATGTGATGGGATAAGTGACTGATTTGGGCTGTGTTGTTCGCATAACAGTAGTTGTTTCTGAGCTAAATGGGCAACACAAGAGTGTGGGCCCACTTGGGCCGAGTAATGGGCCTTAGGCCCAATTACCCCGTTTTGCCTGTTTAGGTTATAAAAGTCACTCGAGGTGACGATGGACCTTCGGTTGGGTCGTTAAGACCTCGATTTACAAAATTACAAAAATACCCCGGTTTGCACAATTATCGAAATACCCCAAGATTGCAAAATTACCAAAATACCCTCGGATTATAAAATTATCGAAATACCCCTAATTTACAAAATTACCAAAATACCCCTAATTTGCGAAATTACTGAAGCACCCGTAGTTTGCAAAATTATCCAAATACCCTAATTTGTGAAATTACCAAAATACTCCTGGTTTGCGAAATTACCAAAATACATCTGATTTGCGAAATTATCGAAATACCCCTGGTTTGCAAAATTACCAAAATACCCCTAATTTGTGAAATTACCAAAGTACCTTTGGTTTGTGAAATTACCGAAATACCTTAGTTTACAAAATTACTGAAATACCCCTGGTTTGTGAAATTACCGAGATACCCTTATAAGGTAGAATTACTGAAATACCCCCGTAGTGTAAAATTACTGAAATACCCCTATAGGGTGAAATGACTAAAATACCCCTAATGGGTAAAAAGACCATTTTGCCCCTCGAGGGTATATGACTCACTGGTGATACAATTTGATTGATTTGACTATGTTTTGACTGAGAATGTATGACTGTGATTGGACTGTTGTGACTGTGATTTGTATGATTATTTATGGGCATGATGTTTCACATACATGACATACTGCATAGGGTTGGAATATTACTTATGGAGGAAGTTCTGTTCTAATAGGGTCGCATGGGTCGCATGAGACAACTGTGGACCCAGTTCTATTCTAATAGGATCGCATGGTTCGCACGGGACGATTGTGGATCCAGTATTGATGGCTTAAAGCCACTTATTCTGATTATGGCTCTGTGCCGACCTAATTGTGGCTCTGTGCTACCTTGATTATGGCTTTATGCCAATTGTACTTACCTACAGCTACGTGCCAATCGCACTTATTGATGACTATGTGTCAATCACATTTACCCATGGTTGTGTGCCGGTTATGTTACCCTAATTGATGGCTATGTGCCTAACATAATGCAGTTATCGATGGCTTTGTGCCATTCTACTTACAACTTTCAGCCATTTCGTTATTTTGCAGCGTTGTTGCGATATTTACAGCTTCTAGCTATTCTGTCTACGACGCTGAGCCGTTCTGTTGACTTAGTGCCGCAACCGGTGCTAAGTTTGGTGTGTTGGCTAGGTGGGTTGATTTATTCCCCACAGATGTGTAGGGTTGGTACGGGTGGTGTGTTGGCTGGATTGGGATGGGATGCATACTCACATTGTTGCATATTTGCTTTTGAGGTCTGTCTCTGGATTTGGCTTAGGCCACTTGTTCTGTTATTGTTTTGGGCTGGGCCCAATTGATTCTGTTATGGGCTGTGACCCAAATGATATTGTAGTGGGCTTAGCCCACGTATGCTCTGTACTGGACTGTTTTGTTTCTGTTAAAGGGCTCTGGCCCAGATTGTACTTAATTCTATTTACTGACTGTTACTTTATAAAGGAGATTACACACTGAGTTTTCGTAAACTCACCCCGTTTATAAACTGTTCAGGTAATCCCCAGCCTTAGACGGATCGGAACTGCATCTGTTTTTCTATTAAGTCATTCATAAGTACTTTATTTTGGGTTTGGTTTGTAATAAGGCCTCTTAAAGTTTTGGATTTTAATTTTAGGTTTTCATTTATTTTGAATTATATCTATTAGAGGTGGATCGCAGATTTCCAAAATGTTAACTGTTTTGAAACCACACTATGTTTCCATAAATCATTTATTTATAAATTAAGCTTCCGCAACTGAAAAAGATTTTACAAAGTAATTAATAACGTTTTAAAAAGGGAATAGCTTTTTAGTAAACCACGTTTTGAAAATAATCAAACACAAGCTGAGATTTCAACAAAATTTTTAAATAACAACAAGGGTTTACAATGAAAACACAATTTTCGAAAAATACTTCAATGTGACACGCCAGATTCGGGCCTAACTTCTGGGTCGGGTTTGGGGTGTTACAGGTTGTCATAAGAGTGAAAAAGATTCGGTTAGGCTTGATTAATAAGGAAATTTGATAAAAATTGATTTCCGAGCCTAGGGGTAAAATGGTCATTTTGCGAAAGTCTAGGGGCAAAATGGTCATTTTGCCCAATTATGAATTTTAAATTGTTTTAGTTGATATAGTGATTAAATTAGTGAATTATTATTCATTTTAGATCAAGAAGTGCGAAACCCGAACCTTGACCAGGGGAAAGCCAAGCTAACAGATTGAACCAAATTATCTGTCTACATTTTGTATACCGAGGTAAGTTGTAGGTAAATAATATAACTTTTCTATTGTTATGCGTGAGATTATCTAATTTGCATAAAATGAATACATGTGAATTTGAGTAATGCATTGATGAGAAAATTATGTGATAAAGCCCGGTTGAACTATAGGAATAGATTAGATATTCTGGAACACCTCTATCCCATAACCGTCACCGGAATAGGTAAATGGAATTATCGAACTTGTAATTCAGATCAGAACGGTAAAAAATTAACATATAACATATAATATTTTAATCCAGTAGTTTCTAAACAATCATAATTAAATCATGCTTTAATAGACCTTTAAAACATCAAAACATATAATAGGGACTTATTTGAAATCATATAAAAGATATAGGAAAACTTGTAAAAACTTTTGAAATAGGGCCACATGGCCGTGTGCCCAGGCCGTGCATCTCACACGACCACCAGACACGTCCATGTGTCTAAGTCGTGGCAAAACAAGGCATACATATTGACTTGCACACACGGCCACAAGACACGCCCGTGTATCTAGTCTGTGTGGCATTCTGACCAATTTACCCATGGTGCAGGGGTCACACGGTCGAGTCACACGCCCGTGTGCTCTGGCTATGTGGCACGAAATAGGCTTGGTTTAAGCCATTTTCACACCCTATTTGGTTAAGTACCTATAAGCAACAATCTGAACCAAATTTATATACTAATAAAGCAATCAAAATTAGTCAATTTAAGTCACAAAATGAACCATTTCATAACCAACCACTCAATGCCATATATATATATATATATCACAAACATATACTATCTTTCATGTATCTATTTCATGCCAAGTACATATATATTTCATAACTCAATCTCTTTCATTTCAAACAAAGCATAAACTCACCAATTCAAACTTAAACTTACCATGAATTACAAATAAGCTTATACTAAGATGACCATTTCATGTAGTCATATATATGCACCTAAATACCACTTACGAATTAATTACATTTTACCATTCATACCAACATATCCATAATCACATATCATTCAAACCAAAAATGCCAATTATAAATTTTACTATAAAATGACAAATCATATAATGCCTCCATATCAAACCAAACTTTTTTCAACTCAAGCCATATCACATAGCTTGATCATAATACCAAAATTCATATCATATTCATATAAACAATTGACCATATAAACAACTTATTAACTAGCCTATACATGTCATATTACCCCATTTCAAAGAGTTCAGAAATATCAATTGTCTCCTGGATAGTGTGATGAAATCTTTGATGACTTCTAACCCGAGTGAGCATTAGAATCACTAAAAATACAAAGAATAGACAGAGTAAGCTAATAAGCTTAGTAAGCTCGTATAATTAATAGCACTATTTAAAGATTTAACAAGTAGCTTGTCATTTTAAGCAATTTGATTGCTTTCGAACTAGCCTTATCTAATTCAATATTTATTTCCTTAACAGTCATGAAATTCATGTATAATTTATCATATCTACTCACATGTCATATGAATTTATCAATGTCACTTAGTTGTCGATTATTACACATATACATGTACTGATTCATATCCTCATTTCTATTTCTGCACTGTCATCTTTTCAGTCGAATCAATGAAACTAACATTGAATACACAGTATCTTGCTCATTAAAAACCATATACTTGTTAGCCATCTATACTTATACCAGACAACTATTACCTATTCATATTCTATCAAAACATCATGAGTGAAACCAATAAGCATTTAAATTCAGATAATATTTATATCCATTTATTTCCATTCATATAACCTGTAACACATTCATATAACTGATAGCAGAAATATGCTCGTATAACATTATTTCCTCAGTAATAACAGTAATTCATCCATTCACAAGGATGAAAGCAAACTTGTAATATCTATTTAATATCTAATTCATCTCTCATTTCATCTGTACCCATCATATATCTCATATAAGATTTCATCTTGTAACATATGTAATTCACGTAACACATCATATTTATAATTCATCTACTCTTGTAGCAATCAATCTATATAAATCATGTAACCTGTATAACATATATTCATGTAAATCATATAACTCTTGTAGCAATATAATATCCATGTAATTCATGTAATTCATATAGCATGTATTTGTATAAATCATGTAATTCATGTAGCATATAAATCATGTATACCAAGTAATTTGTATCATGTACACATATACTTGTAACATATAACCCATATAACTTATACTTCATTTAGCAAATAATTTCATATAAATCATGTAACATATATCATGTACTTCTTATATCTCTTATAACATGTATTTCATATATTACATATCAGTAAATTGCCCGTTGAACCTTTTGAAAACATCGAGGGATACTCGGATGATACACACATAGTGTATATGCAACCTGTAATCTGTCAATTCATCATATATGCTCTTTTGATTCATGTACTACATGCTCCTCTTGAGCCAATAACGGTAAGCCCAACGGCTAAACATGTAAGCTCAAAGGCTGAACGGTAAGCCTGAAGGCTGAACAAGTAAGTCCAAAAGCTGAACGGTAAGCCCAAAGGCTGAACGGTAAGCCCGAAGGCTAAACATGTAAGCCCGAAGGCTGAACGGTAAGCCTTGAACATGTAAGCTTATAAGCTGTGGTGAGTCCGTAACAAATGTAGGAGCTCAACCAACCTGTAGCCTTAGTGACATGTCACTTGTATCCTACGACTTTCTACGGTTCAAATGGGACTCAGAAATCACTTTACACATATAAAACCAATAGGCAATTCTATCTTTTAATTCATACAAACAAACATTCAATATTCAATATAACAATTTGTCAATCCATATAATTTCAATTCAATTAAAACATATATTCAAATACTCAATTTGCATAGTTCATGCTTATTATCCAGCCGAATCCCTGTACATATACAACATCTATAACATTTCTTTTTTATTCATGTAAACAACAATAATATAATCATGTGACCGATAATGTGAATCTCAAGTAAGTTATTTATTCAATCATATATATTCAAATTAAACAATTACAATTATTTAATAATTTGATTCTAGCTATACGGACTAACCTCGTAATAGCTTGTAAATCCAATATCTACTCATCTACCTTTCGTTTCCCCCGATCAAATTTTGATATTTGTTTATCTTGATATATATAAATTCATATTAATCCATTTATTCACCAACACATTCAATTTAATCCAAATACATGTATTTTAGCCATTTTGCAAAATAGCCCTTGTATTTCACATTTTAACATTTTAGTCCCTAATTCATAATTATACAAAATACACAAAATTTCAATACACATATGCATGATCGAACACTCTTATACTCCATACAAGCCCATATCTTTCATTTAATCACATTTCTAACCTCAAAATTTCTATCTTTTTTAATTTAGTCCAAAATACTCAATTTCGTCAAAAATCACTTTATAAAACTTGTATATCTCTAAACAACCATTCATAATCTATCAAGAAACATCAAAATACATAAGTATTCAACAATGGAACATTTTAAAAACATAACCAATTTTAGAAATTGAGGTACGGGTCATCTATACCGAGCTGCAACGAGCTTAAAAACATAAAAATCATTAAAAACGAAGCAAAACATACCTCTAATTGAAAATCAAAGCTTGGCCGAGCATGGAATGTAAAAATGGTGTTTTTCTTTTCTTCAAAATCGGTGGAGATGAATAAAATAATGCCATAATTATGTTTTATTATACTAATATAACATATAATTAATAAATACCAAATTTAACCTTTATTAATCCATTTAAAATTCATAAAATATATGGACATAAATGTCCACTAACACAAATAATGGATTAATATCCATTTAAGGACTTCCATAAATAAAACCATGATCATTCAAGCCATTTATGCAATAGAACTCATATTTATCGCTTTATGCGATTTAGTCCTTTTTATCAAATTAGCTAATCAAACGGTAAAATTTCGTATTCACATGGTAATATTATCATGCTGTAAATATTAATAAAATAATAAAATAAATATTTTGACTCAGTTAAGTGGTCCTGAAACCACTCGTTCTAATCAGGCTCAAAATTGGGCTGTTACATATTCTTTGCCATGATACTAGGGATACGAGTGCTAGTGTAAGACCATGTTTGGGACATGGCATCGACCTCGTTACGTGTTAGTGTAAGACCATGTCTGGGACATGACATCGACATGGATATGTGCTACCCAGTGGAAGACCATGTCTGGGACATGGCATCAGCATTAATACGAGTGCTAATGTAAGACTATGTCTGGGACATGGCATCGGCCTCGATAGGCAAGCTAGTGTAAGACCATGTCTGGGACATGGCATCGGCTTGTATATGTGTCAATGTAAGACCATGTTTGGGACATGGCATCGGCACAAATAGAGGAGAGCCAGTGTAAGACCATGTCTGGGACATGGCATCAGCCTCGATACTTGAGAGTCAGTGTAAGACCATGTTTGGGACATGGCGTCTGTAACAGCCTGAGCTAGGCCTTGTGGAATAGTGGTTTTGAGACCACAATTCTAAAGTAGAAAAGTAGATTTCATGATCATTATTAAGTTTATAGCATACTTGTATGATAGTGAAAAAAATTTCATGAAGGAAATTTTATGAATTAGTGATTAATTTGTCCTTTAGGACTAAATTGCAAAAGTTGCAAAATAGAGTTTCTAGAAGGTTTAAGTATGAAATAGCATTCGAAAAATTATAGGAGTCCTTATTTGGCAATTAGAGGCACTATGGACAAAAATGCCCATGGAAGGGTAAAATCTCAAAGAAAGGCCATAAGGGCATTTTGGTCATTTGGTAAATTAAAGAAATAAAAAGGGAAAAAGAAAGCAAAAAGTGTCCATCTTCTCCATGCTTGTGCCGAATTTGAAGAGTCCTCCATAGCTAGGGTTTCTTTCATTTTCAAGCTCTAAGTAAGTGACTTCAAGCCCCCCTTTTTCATGTTTTTCGTATTTTTGAAATCCTCATAGCTTAACCTAGCTATTTCTACCACTAATTTTAGCTAGGGTTTATATTAAAAAAAATACCCATACATGACATGCAAGTATTTTGATGTCTAGTGGTAGATTATGAAAGTTTAAAGTGTAGTAAACACCTTTCTCTAGGTGATTTTTCATGAAAGTCCCTAATACGGACCAAATTGCAAAGTTAGTAAAATATGTAGTAAATGTACAAATTGATGAGATATGTGGGCAGCTATGAGAACATAAAAGGTTCGTCTAGGCTTGGGTAGTCAAGAAATTAAGTGCATTCCATTTTACGAGCCTAGAGACCATTTTGCAAATATGCAAAAGTTTAGGGGTAAAATTATAAATTTTGCCAAAGTGTAAATTATGGACTATTTAGCCAATGTGTGTATTAAATTAGCTTAATTTGTCATTTTAGATCAAGAAACACGAAGCCCAGACCGAAACAAGGGAAAAAGCAAGATAATGGACTAAATCAAACAATTGCCCACGTTTTGGACCCGAGGTAAGTTGTATGTAATAATTTAGCCCTATGCATTATTTAAATTTATGATGATATACTATGTGATTATGTAAAATTCCATGAAATTTAATTACATGAATTCTTACCAAAAGATGATGGAAACATGAAAGGAAAATTTTATGCAAGTATCAAAGATATGAAGGATACCGTAATCATGTCATGAGCATTATAGGTCCCGTGTAAGACCATGTCTAGGACATGGCATCGGCACTGAATAGAGATCTCATGTAAGACCATGTCTGGGATATGGCATTGGCATCCACATAAGGTCCCGTATAAGACCATGTCTGGGACATGGCGTCGGCACCAAGACGAGATATAGATCCCCTGTAAGACCATGTCTGGGACATAGCACGGGCAGATAAGAGAGATCCCGTGTAAAACCATTTCTGGGACATGGCATTGACATCGATTTGAGCTCCCGTGTAAGACCATATCTAGGATATGGCTTTGGCATCAGTTTGAGGTCCCATGTAAGACCATATCTGGGATATGGCTTTGGTACCTTACTATGAGAATGACACTATAAGTATCCTTCAATATTCTAAAAATGTTAATTGAGAATGTATCTAAGTCGTTTAGCTAACAAGAGAGACTAAAGTTTCATGATGAGTGTTACATGTACATCTGAGTAAGTCATGAGAAATTATGAAAATGTAAGGCATGTGAATGACTAAGCCATGGCAAAGAGTAAGTCACGAGAGTAAGTAAGTCTTGAATGAATACGTTATAAGAATGAGTAAGATACGAGAAGGAGTAAGAAGTTATATAAACCCCATGATGCCATGTTTGAATGACTTTCCATGACGTTTATTGTTATTTTATTTCATACAACTTACTAAGCATTTTTATGCTTACTCCCTTATTTTCCCTTCCATTTAGATTTACCGAATTAACTTAGGGATCGCTCAAAGTTAGAGCTCAAAGTTACACTATCAAGGAAGTCATTTTGGTATAGTAAAGCTAATCTTTTTTTTTTTTTTGTATGGCATGTATAGGAAGTTTAGACAATTTGGTATGTGTTATTTTAAGTAGCCAAATGTGTTGGCTATTGTCATCATTTAAGTCAAATTGTAATGGCCTTTGAAATTGGCTAATATTGTTTAAATTATATTGTATGCAATGAGAATGAGATTCATGATATGCATGATGGCATGTGAGTGCCTCAATGATGAATGTTCTTAATGTATGTTATACCTTGAATTGTGAGTTTGAAGCTGGTATGAGTTGGATGTGTTTCAGGGTGGCAAAAAGGCTCAGAAAATAGCCTATAATTGTTCACACGGCTGGGTACACGAGCATGTGCCTAAACCGTGTGTGACACATAGTCGGTCCCCATGGGCATGTTAGTAGACCGTGTGTCCCCTGCATCCTAAGTAAGTATGTCAGTGTTGCACATGAAAAGAGCACATGGGCGTGTGCTCTGGTCATGTGGTTTTACAAGTTATTCTTTGAGTAAGATTAGATTAGAGCACGGGTTTAGACACGGGCGTGTCTATGGCCCGTGTGTGTCTAGGCCGTGTAAGGGACACGGGCCATAGACACGAGCGTGTGTCCATGTCGTGTTCAAGTCTATAGGTTTGAAATAGGAAATAAATTCAACATGGGCTAGGGACATGGGCGAGTGTGGCCACACGGCCTACCCACACGGGCGTGCCCCATTCTACGTGGGTGTATAGCCCTGTTTTAGGCAAAATTTTTCTAAGTGCCAAAAAGTTCCCAGATCAATTCTGGAACACACTCGATATACGTTCTGGGCCTCGTAAATAAGGATAGTAAGGCAATATATGAAGGGTTTTGACATGAACTGAATTTTTATAGTCCGAGTTTATGTATTCAAGTATGTTTAAGTACGGTAATGCCTTGTTCCCTGTCCCGATGTTGGACTTGGGTAATGGGTGTTACAGCATTGACTTGATATGTGAGCCAGTGTAATACCATGTTTGGGACATGGCATCGGCTTGATACCCTATGTTTGAGACTTATTGAATATCCTTTCGTATTCTAAATGGTTCAACAGGAATTTAAAGTTTGTATCGAGATCGAGAGATATTATGATGGTCTTGTAAGTGGTGCAGGTACCTATATGACATGTATGAAATGTGAGCTCAATATTATGTTGTATGATTAGTAAAAGATTGAAATGAGTAAGTTATGTCTATAGCCATTTTTTTTCTTATCATGCATAATTTGTGATGTCTAAGCTTTATGTTTACTCCCTCTCCTTTCCACTTTGTTATAGTGTCGTCTAATTAGCTCGTGGATCATCAAATGTCAGAGGCTTCGTTTACACTATCAACTAAAACATTCGGTATAGTTAATTTCTAGCATTTTGAAAAATGGCATGTATAGGGACTAGTCATTGTTAAGTGTCATTTTATTTTGGGCCAAGTGTGTTGGCTTGATTTTGAAATACCTCATTTTGTATAAGGCCAAAGATTTTGGCTAATATTTTCTATTGGTTTTTTTAAAATGCAAATGTTGATGTATTCATGAATGTGTAAGTAGTACGGATGAACAAGAGTATTAGGACAAATGCTTGGTTGATTTGGGTATGTGAATGTGTGTGAATTCCTAATGTTGGCCCTTGGTTGAGTAATTGTGAATTGGTATATGTTTGATGTTGTTTCAAGGTGGTAAAAAGCTTGGTAGGTAGCCTTATTTTTGTCCACATGGGTAGACACAGGGGCGTGTGTCTAGGCCGTGTATGACACATGGTTTGCTCCACGGGCATGTGGTTAGGTCGTTTGCCCCTTGCACCTTAAATTGACAAAATTAAATACCCAGAAGTAAACACACGGGCTGGTATACACCATATGTCTCAACTGTGTGAAAGAAACGGCCTAGCACATTGGCGTGTGCCACAGCCGTGTGACCCTTAAGAATTGCTGACATCAGAAACAAAATACTATGGTTTTTTCACACGGGCTGCAACATAGGCGTGTCATGGCCATGTGAAGGACTCGAGCTGAGCACACGGGCGTGTGCTAGGCGGTTTGAAAACCCATGTAGGTTTGATATTAGAAAATAAATCCACACGAACAAGGGGCACGGGCGTGTCCCTAGGTGCTTAGGCTGTATGAACCACACAGGCCTTCAGCACGGCCATGTCTAGAAGCCACATGGGCATGTTGCCCTTCCACATGGACGTGTGCCCTATTTTTAGTAGATTTTCTAGAAAGTTTTCTGAGCACTCGATTGGTTTCGAATGATTTTCTAAACAAGTTTTGGGCCTCGTAGGTCCATATTAAGGGTTGTTAAACAAAGTTTGAAAATTTTTAAATTGGGATGAATTTTGTTGACTTGAGATTGTATGTTTGCATGTGTTTTAGGAAGGTAATACCTTATACCCTGTCCCAATGTCGGATACGGGTAAGGGGTGTTACATTTAATGGTATCAAAGCTATGGTTTAGTCAATTCTAGGACTAACCTAGCTTGTGCACGAGTCTAGCTATACATGTCATAATTGTAATATGATAGTGTGATGATTCCTAACGATTATAAATTGTATCTTCTTATAGTAAATGGATCCTGACGGAGTCATGGCAGATGATGTGGAGAGTAATGCGCCGGCTCTCGCGGAAGGGACTGTGCTAGTTGAAAATAGGCTCGTGACAATGAGTTAGGGTAGAGGGGCTAAAGAAGCCTACCTTTAAATGATGAATGCTTGGTACACGGATTTTATTCGTACAAATCTGAATACTCCACCTCCCCCACCTCCTCCGATTCCTCAGCCTATCCCTACAGCTCCTCAAGGAGCAAAGATGGTTAGAAGAGAGAAACCTCTAGTGGATAGGATTAGAAAACATGGGGCCAAGGAATTTCGGGCAAATAAAGATTATGATCCTGAGAGGGCAGAGTTTTGGTTAAAGAATACCATTAGCGTATTTGATAAGCTATCATGCACGCCTGAATAATGCTTGAAATTGTGTAGTGTCACTCCTACGAGACGCAGCCTACTAGTTGTGGAATACTCTCGTGTCGATTATATCGAGAGAGTGTGTGATTTGGGATTTCTTCTTGAAGGAGTTCTGCAAAAAGTATATCAGTCAAAGGTTCATAAACCAGAAGAGGAAGGAATTTCTTGAACTAAAGCAAGGCCAAATGACAGTGACGGAATATGAGCGCGAGTTCATAAAGCTTAGCAAATATGCACGGGAGTACGTCTCTACGGAAGCAATAATGTGTAAGAGGTTCGAAGATAGATTGAATGAAGACAATTGGCTTCTTGAGGGAATTCTAGAGTTAAGAAAATTTGTAGTGCTCGTTGATAGAGCCTGTAAGGCAGAAGAGTTGGCCAAAGAGAAGAAAAGAGTGGATATTGAGTCCCATGACTCAAAGAAAAGAAAGATGGGAAAATCACATCAGTCCTCGTCCAATAGGTCGAGAGAGTTTACCACCCGATCAAATACCTCAGTGGGATTCTCAAGCAGAAACAAGAATAAGCAACATACGACACCCAAAGCTCAGACCATTTCTATTGCGAGTGTTGGTAGTGCTCGACCAAATGGGCCGGAGTGTTCGCAGTGTGGTAGACGACACTTTGGTGAGTGCCGAAGAAATGAGAGAGGCTGTTTTAAGTATAATTCACTAGATCACTTCATCCGAAACTGTCTTGAGATGGATTAAAAAGACAACAGACAAGACATGAGAGCGAGTAATACTTTTTCGAGAGGTAGACTGCAGAAGAACCCGGGTAGTGGGGCTAGTAGCAGAGGTGCCCCTAGAGATTTCGCGGTGAGATTAGAGGGTAGAGCACCTGCGAAGACCTACACTATTCGTGCCCATGAGAAGGCTTCGTCTCCCGATATGATTACGAGTACCTTTTCTATCTATGATATACCAGTTGTTGCTTTGATTGATCCAGGGTCTACCCATTCTTAGATGTGCATGAAATTGGTACCTAGTATGAATGTGCATGTCGAGTCTATCGAGTTTGTAGTAAATGTGTCAAACCTACTAGGCAAGTATGTGCTAGTTGACCAAGTATGTAAGGGTTGGCCCTTGACAATTAGGGGTCATTATTTTCTGGCTAACTTAATGTTATTGTCGTTTGATGAATTTGACATAATCCTTGGTATGGATTGGTTGACTACTCATGATGTAATGGTAAATTGTGGAAGAAAATTCATTGAGTTGAAATGTGATACCGAGGATGTTCTTCGGGTTGAATCAGGTGAACTGAATGGCTTGCCAGTAGTAATGTCCTGTATGACGGCTCAGAGGTACTTGAGAAAAGGGTATAAGTCATATCTTGCTTTTGTGTTGAATACCCAAATGACGGAAGCAAAGATTGAGATAGTGCTAGTGGGTTGTGAGTACCAAGATGTATTTCCGAAAGAGTTACTTGGAAGTTGAGTTTTGTATCGAGTACAGCATCCATATCGGTTGCCCTGTACAGGATAGTTCCGACAGAACTTAAGGAATTGAAAGTTTAGTTGAAAGAATTAACGGACAAAGGTTTAGCTAGACCGAGCTTCTCGCCATGGGGTGCTCCAGTATTATTTATGAAGAAAAAGGATGGCTCGATAAGATTATGCATAGACTGCCATCAACTCAACAAGGTTACAAGGTTGCAGTGAGGAATAAGTACCCTTTGCCTAGAATTGATGACTTGTTCGATCAATTGAAGGGGGCTACTATATTTTCCAAAATAGACTTGAGGTCCGGTTATTACCAGCTAAGAGTTAAGGAACAGGATGTGTCGAAAATTACCTTTCAAACGAGGTACGACCATTATGTGTAGCATCCCGAAAAAGGGTCTAAACAGAATAGTGGTTGCAAAACCACAAATACGAGATAGAAAAGTTTATTATGATGAATTATCATGATTTACCGATTGATTGGATGCATGTGTTAGACTACCGATAAGAAATTTTATAGATTGCATGTTTCATTTGTCTATTAGGGCCTATTTGCAAAAGTTACAAAATATGTATTTTAGTTTATAAAGTACTTGATTGAAATGGGGGTTTAAAGTAGAGGTCCTTAAATAGTAATTAGATCATTAAAGTTTGATGGACAAAAATAGACATGGTTAGTAAGGTATTTAAGGGCATTTTGGTAAAATGCCTTAATTAATGAATAAAGACAAAATAACATGAAATAAGCTATCATCATCTTCATTTCTTTTCTCCATTGCCGAATGTAGCAAGGGAACACCATGGCTAGGGTTTGTTCATCTTCCAAGCTTCATAGTAAGTCCGTTCTATCCCCATTTTTCATGTTCTTTACATTTTTGGAATCCCGGTAACTTAATTAAGCTAATTCTACCATTAATTCGAGCTAGGATTTATATTTGGAAAATTACCAATAGGTGAAAAGTGTGTATTTTGATGTTTTATGATAGAATATGGAGCTTAGAATTATGTTAAACGACTTTTGCTAAGCGATTTTCAGTGAAAACAAGTAAAATGGCATAATCAGTAAAAATTACTATTGTTCATAAGTGCATGTTACGGCGAGAATTTGATTGCCAAGAAGGAAAAAAATGATCAGTATGTCCTAAAATATAAGAATTAGGGATAAAGTTTAATTTCCGAGCTTTAGGGCAGAAGTATAAATATGCAAAAGTTTAGGGGCAAAAATGTAAATTTTGTAAAAATATGTTTTAGGTCCGAAATGATTAGTGCATTGATTAAATAAGTGAAATGTGATATTTTAGATCTCAGAAAATGAGATTTGGACCTAGAACGGGAGAAAAACTGAAAATCGGGAAAGTTGGTCAAAATGGTCGTGTTGGTATCGAGGTAAGTTCATGTGTTTAATAAGAATTTAATTAAGCATGTTTGAATGCTAAATTGATATATTAGTTATAAATGTTTTAGTATTGATTTTTGAATATAATGACAATAATTGAGAAATGATTCAACATTAAAAATGAGAATTCGAATAAGTTTACATATAAAACCATAATGGTAATGTGGCTTTGTATAAGGTCAAGAAAGTATTGAATAGCATAATTTGAGGAAAGTAAGATGGATTGAGGATATGATGAGATTGAGAATGTAAGTATCTTAGTTTAGTAGCATTTTATTATTATGAAATTGTTGCTATTATTATTATTGAGTTATGTGACTGACCTTAAGAATTTTGACAAAGTATGTTTTAGCTATGAATTGCCAAGGCATTAATATTTTAAAGTCCATGCTTATAACACGGCAACTAAGAAAGAATTGACGGAAAAGTCCATGCTTATAACATGGCAACTAAGGAAGAATTGACAGAAAAGTCCATGTTTATAACATGGCAATTAAGGAAGAATTTGCAGAAAAGTCCATGTTTATAACATGGAAATTAAGGAAGAATTGACGGAAAAAGACCATGGTTGACCCATTGCAACATAAGATAAGGATACCAAGTAAGACCATGCCAAGGCATGGCATTGGTAAGTTTTACAAGGCAAGGAAATCATGTAAGACCATGTCAAGACATGGCATTGATAAGTTACTATAAGGCAAAGATTCCATGTAAGACCATGTCAAGACATGGCATTGATAAGTTACTATAAGGTAAAGATCCCATGTAAGACCATGCCAAGGCATGGCATTGGTGAATTCACAAGGCAAGGATACCCCGTAAGACCATGTCAAGACATGGCAATGGTAAATTTCAAAAGGAAAGGTACTTGAGTAATCCAAAGAGTAAGTCAAAGAGATAACAATGTAAGATCATGAGGAAATAGCATAGGTATGTACATAAGGTTTATTAATATTGAGGTTATAAGTTGATGATATTAAAAGTATTTTAATGAGTATATTCAAGTATTAACTAAGTGATAAGTTTTCAATTATACTTATGACGCTTTGTGACATGGTTGGCAATATGCCTATATATTTTAAAAAGAGTATTAATGTGTTAAGTGAGATGTTGCAGGTACATAAGCAAGCTATTAAGTATGGTATTTTTTTTATTATTCCGAGCCTTTGGTAAGGTTACCAATGAGTAAGATGGGAAAGTAAGAACTTAACATTATTTATACAAATTATGAAAGCTTAAAAATAAGCTAAATTTATTACTAATGCCTATTATTTTACATGTGAACTTACTAAGCTTTATAAGCTTACCTCTTTCCTTTCCCCTATTCTACAGTTCTATCAAACAAGCTCGGGTTGGAGGTCGTCAGAGATCGCTTCACACTTTCGACCATCAAGTTACCAATTGGGTATTTTCATTAAAACGTTTTCAGTTAAGCATGTATAGGGACTTGGCCATTTTGTGTGTATGTCCTTATGATATGGCTAAATAAGAACATGTGTTGATGTTATGTATGTCCAAATGAGGTTTAATGCAAAGAAATTATGAAAGAGTAAAAGTTGGTTGTGAAAAAGTTTTGTGATAGCAACAGTGACATAATTTTGAAAAATCACTAAAAATTTTAGAAATGGAATTAAATGGTGAATGAGATATAGAATTAAAGCTTATTGAGTCTATTTTCATAAGAAAGAAATAGAACAAGCAAAGAAATTCTATATTCTGAGATATTTAAATTCTTGTGAGACTGGATCAGAATGACATTGTGGTCCCCTGTTTTGATTTTAGAAATTTACTAGAAATTGTAAAAGAAGAATTAAGGTTATAATTTATATTTACAGATTCCTTAATGAGTCTATTTTCATTAGAAATGAGTGGGAACATTAAATGAAAATTGTACTATGAGATAATTGATTTTTAGTGAGGAAAGGTCAAAACCATTAGACTGTGTAATAGGGGAGAATTTAACTAATAAATTGTACTAATTGGCCACACCAAAAATTCTGAAAAAATTATGGTAAAAAGATATATGAGTATAGTTTTAGGAAAAATTTACGGATTCAAATTTTGAGCTTCCTAATTCGAGTTATAATTAATTTAGTGACTATGATGCAGGTAGATAGTTTTATCATGAATAGTGAAATAATTTGTTTTGATTTGTTTAAGTAATCGGAAAGTTTTTAATGTTCTCAGTTTGGTCTCGAACCATTTTAATTGCATAATTAGGGCCTTGATGGCCCATTTAGGGACATATTGGATGGATGTGAGTGAATAAATTTTTAAAAAAAATTATGCCCAAACTAGTAAGTTAAGTCTGGTAACGCCTCGTGCTAGATTCCGGCGACTGTCTCAGATAAGGGGTGTTACATTACGAGCTTCTTGTCATGCCCTTTGGCTTAACTAATGCCCTTGTAGTATTTATGGACTTAATGAACCGTATCTTCTAACTCTACTTGGATAAGTTCGTAGTCGTCTTTATTGATGATATTCTCATTTATTCTCGTGACGAGAGTGAACATGCAGAGCATATGAGGACTGTATTGCAAACCTTGAGGGATAAGCAATTGTATGCCAAGTTCAGTATGAGCGAATTTTGGCTACAAGAGGTCAGATTCTTAGGACACATTGTGTCGGGAGATGGGATTAGAGTTGACCCAAGCAAGATCTCAGCTATTGTTAGTGGAAATCGTTGAGAAATGTGTTAGAGATTAGAAACTTTTTGGGCTTAGCGGGTTATTACAGACGGTTTGTCAAAGGTTTCTCCATAATTGCTACTCTGATGACGAGACTACTGCAGAAAGACAACAAGTTCGAATGGACAGAAAAATGCCAGCAGAGTTTTGAGAAACTAAAGGCTCTGTTGATCGAAACCCCAATTTTGGTGTAACTAGAACCAGGAAAAGAATTTGTGGTGTATAGCGACACATCCTTGAATGGATTAGGGTGTGTACTCATGCAAGAAGGTAAGGTGATAACCTATGCCTCGAGACAGCTAAAGCCACACAAGAAAAGCTACCCAACACATGACTTGGAGTTGGCCGCCATCGTGTTTGTATTGAAGATTTAGAGACACCACTGGTATGGTGAGAAATGCCGGATATTCACCGGTCATAAAAGTCTAAAGTACTTAATGACTCAAAAGGAGTTGAACCTGCGACAACGAAGATGGTTAGAATTGATTAAGGATTACGAGCTGATAATCGACTATCACCCCGAAAAGGTGAATGTGGTCACTAAAGCATTGAGTAGGAAATCATTGTTTTCCTTAAGGGATATGGATACTCGGTTGTCAGTATTCAATGATAGTTCGATTTTAGCTGAGTTGAGAGGTAGACCAATGTTCTTGCTAGAGATTTGCGAAGCCCAGAAAGGTGATAAAAATTTGCAAGCCAAGTTACTTAGTGTGAAACGAGTAATGAATCAAATTTTTGAGTTGGCACTGATGGATGTTTGAGGTTCCAAGATAGGATTTGCGTACCTAAGAGTGATGAGCTTATTCAGAGGATTTTGTGATAGGCACATAGTAGTTGCTTATATATTCACCCGGTAGCATGAAAATGTATAATGACTTGAAGAAAATGTATTGGTGGTCGGGAATGAAAAGAGATATTTCAGAGTTTGTCTCCAAGTGCCTAATCTGTCAGCAAGTAAAAGCTGAACACCAAGTTCCTTCAGGTTTACTTCAACCGGTGATGGTTCCCGAGTGGAAATGGGACTGGGTTACCATGGACTTCATATCAGGGTTGCCTTTGTCCCCAAAGAAGAAAGATGCCGTATGGGTTGTTGTGGATAGACTAACAAAGTTGGCTCACTTTATACCAGTTTGTATGGACTACTCACTTGAGAAAGTAGCCAATTCGTATATCTCCGAAATAGTGAGACTGCACAGAGTGCCCTTATTGATCATTTCGGATAGAGATCTGAGGTTCACGTCACGATTTTGGAAGAAGCTGCAAGAAGCTTTGGGGAACTTTAGTACGGCTTTCCACCCACAGACTGATGGTCAGTCGGAAAGGGTGATTCAGATTCTTGAAGGCATGTTGCGATCTTGTGTTCTTGAGTTTCAAGGCAGTTGGGAAAAGTACTTACCACTGGTCGAATTTGCCTACAATAATAGTTATCAGTCGAGTCTGAAAATGGCGCCTTATGAGGCTTTATAGGGGTGCAAGTGCCGAACGCCCTTGTATTGCTCAGAACTTAGAGAAAATCAGATACATGGGGTCAATTTGGTCAAAGAGACTGAAGAGAAAGTTAAAGTGATTCGTGATTGATTGAAAGCCGCCTCGGATAGACAAAAATCCTACGCGGATTTAAAATGAAAAGAGATTGAGTTTCAAGTCGGGGATAAAGTGTTTTTGACAGTGTCCCCGTGTAAGAAAGTCTTTCGATTCGGAAGGAAAGGCAAATTAAGCCCACGGTTTATTGGGCCTTATGAGGTGACTGAGAGAATTGGACTGGTGGCATATCGATTAGCCTTGCCTTGTGAGTTAGAGAAAATCTATGATGTGTTTCATGTATCAATGTTACGTCGCTACCGTTCTGACCATTCACATGTGATTTTGCTAGCAGAGATTGAAATAAGTCCGGCTATGACCTATGGTGAAGAACCGGTTAAGATTTTGGCTAAGAAGGTCAAGAAATTGAGGAATAAGAGCATAGCACTTGTGAAAGTATTATGGCATAGACATGGAGTCGAGAAAGCCATATGGGAACCTGAGGAAACTATGAAAGATCAATACCTGAACTTGTTTACTGGTAAGATTTTCTGGGATGAAAATCCCTAAGGGGGAGAATTGTAACAGCCTAGATTTGGGCTTAGTCTGTAATGACCCAAATTCCCCGGCACCGGAAAAACGAGTCGTAGGGCCTCCGTCTTAGGAAAATTAAGTCCGTAAATATTTATTAAAAATATTTATGAGGATAATTATGAGTTAAATTAGATTTTGATTAAGTGAATCTAATTTAATTGGAAACAATTAGTAGATAAGACTAAATTGAATAAAGTGCAAAAGTTTAATTATAGAATAGAAAATTGTTAAGGGATTAAATTAGTAGTTAAACCATAAAAGTGACATGTGTTTGATGATGGATAAATACATGTGTATTTGTATTAATGGTACAAATGTATTAAATGCGTATATTTACTTATTATTTAAGTAATATATATATTATTTAATTATTTAATTATTATTAATTATATGTATATTGTAATTTATTTAATAAATAAATGGAGACAAGTGTATGATAATAATTGGTGACATGTGTGTGTATGTGTATGTGTACAAATGTGTGTATATAATTAGATTTAATTAGATATTTATATTAAATTAATTAATAAAGAAATAAAAGAAACAAAAGAACAGAAAGAAACAGAATAGAAACGTGATAGTGGGGAAGAAAGAAAGAAAGAAAAGAAAAAGGGAAATTTGGAGAATTGAAGCTTGAAAGTTAATTTGGTAAGTTAATTAAGCCCTTTCCTTTCTAATTTTGGTATTTTTGAAGCTTTAGAGAAAGATTTTCTTGAATTCATGAGAAAATATTGAAAATTAATGGAAGTTTGATTAGGGTTTATGTTGAAGAAATGATGAAATTAGGGATTAATTTGATAGAATTATGAATTTGAATTAAATTAGGGACTTAATTGTAAAACAAGCCATAAGTTTGAGTTTTAGGGATTAAATTGAAAGAAATTCGGAATTATGGAAAAATGATGAAAAATTGATAGTTATATGAATATTTTGATGGAAATTGAATAGAAATAAGGTGTGAATTGGTGTTATAAATTTGGTTATTAGCATTTTACATCAAAACAGTTTTGGGAAGTAGTAATGGTCTGACTTTGAAAATTCACTAAAAATTGTAGGAATTGAATTAGAGGATGAATAAGATATGAAATTAAAGCTTATTGAGTCTAGTTTCTTATAGTAGAAACAGTGTAGCAATGAATTTATGAATCAAGAGATATTTGAAATTTTGTAAGACTGGTTCAGGGTGATTTCGAGACACTCTATTTTGACTTTGGAAAATCATTAAAAATTGTAAAAAAATTATTATCGAGTGTAATTTATATGTTTGAACTCGTTAATGAATCTAGTTTCAAAAGAAATAAACAACAACCTTATTCGAGTTCTGTACAATGAGATAATTGATTTTTAGTAGAGAGAGGTCAGAACTGTCGAATGGAGTAACAGGGGAGTATTTAATGAATAAACTGTACTAATTGGCTAGACCAAAAATTCTGAAAATTTTATGATGAGAAGATATATGAGTCTAGTTTCAAGGAAAATTTACGGATATTAATTTGGAGTTTTGTAGCTCAAGATATAAATAATTCAGTAACAATGACTCAAATAGACAGCTTAATGGTGAAATTATATATATCTTAAAAATGGTCAAATTTGCATGTTTAGGCTCATGAATTAAATTGAATTGTATTATATTAATTAATTATAATTATGCTAATTTTCGTAGCAAACAAAGAAACCGAGGCATCCAATACGAAGGGGAAAGAGAAAGTAGTCGAGGAATAGCTCGGAGAAATCGGTTTGTATTATCATAATTCAAAGTATTTATTATTGCATATTTAATTGTTTATATATATATATATGAATGTGCATGAAAATGACTTGAATGTGAATTGTTGATTATTTGTGATTACATTGAGAAATATAAGAGAATTGATTGAAATGTGAAAATGTTTCGGAAATGGAAATGTGATCGAAACCCTATTAACTAGTCGGGCTTAGTGGATATAATTGGCATGCCATAGGATTGGAAGTGTTCAGGGATTCTTCGACCTCGAGTCGATGAGGCACTAGGTGTGTCATAGATTTACTTCGGATAGTTTTGATGAGGGTTTGGTAGCCACATTGCTTCGGCTTGGCCGATGAGGTACTTGGTGTGCCATAGATCTGATTTACTTCGAACTATCCGATGAGGCGTTGGTCGCCACTCTGGTGTGTTTGGTTGGATCCGCATATCCACCTTGATCCGAGTCAGGTTAATAGGACTTATAAGTGAAATGAGCAAAATTATCTGAATCTGATTATCTGAATTATCGAATGAAAGGTGAAAGAAAATGATGATACGAAATGTGAAAAGAAATTGTGTCATGAAGTTGAAAGCATGAACTTTATGCTTATGAATTATGTATACATGAAAGTGTTATGAATTAAGTGTTTACATGTTGGTGACAATTTATAATCATTTGAATGATATTAATATGACATGAATTGGCATATTCAATTGACTACTTATGCATTTGTGCTTTGAACCTGATTTGATGTTATGAATTGAATTATGATAATACCACTGAGTATTTTCAATACTCAGCGTACGGTTGTTTTCTGTGCGCAGGTTAGGTAAAGTAGAGTCTGGTTCTGCATTCAAAATCATCTCCGACTCCAGCTCATTTTGTGATAAAAAAAATTTTTGAGTACCTATAAAGTTGGGATTCGAATCCTAACCCCACGAAAGGTTCATATTAGGTCCGTAGAACCTCGATAAGGGTAATTAACATTATTCTGAGTATAATTTCGTAATTATTTTCGCTTTATAATAATAAAGTTTGTTTGTTTTCGGTAATGCCCTGTAACCCTATTCTGGGGTCGGTTTGGGGTTAGAGGGTGTTACATAGTCGGAATAGTAGCTTTGGAATCACTAACCCGAGGTCAGAGAAATTATTTCTAATATTATTTTATGTGTTATAGCATTTTTATAAGGGTGCATGAAAATTTTGGTGAATTAATTTACGCGACTGAGGGCTTAATTGCGAAAAATGACTAAATCGCATAAAGGGCAAAAGTTGTATGATTAGTAAAAGATGGAAATGAGTAAGTTATGCCTATAGCCATTTTTTTCATATCATGCACAATTTTTGATGTGATGAGAGCATGTTATAGTAGGGTAAATTGTTGTCTTTTATTTACTTGCAACTTACTAAGCTTTATGCTTACTCCCTCTCCTTTCCATTTTCTTATAGTGCCACATAATTAGCTCGTGGATCATCGGACGTCGGAGGCTTTGTTTACACTATCAACTAAAACATTCGGTATAGTTAATTTCTAGCATTTTGAGAAATGGCATGTGTAGGGACTAGTTATTGTTAAGTGTCATTTTATTTTGGGCCAAGTGTGTTGGCTTGATTTTAAAATACCTCATTTTGTATAAGGCCAAAGATATTGGCTAATATTTGCTATTGGTTTTTTCTTAAATGCAAATGTTGATGTATTCATGAATGTGCAAGTAGTATGGATGAACAAGAGTATTAGGATAGTAGTATAAATGCTTGGTTAATTTGGGTATGTGAACGTGTGTGAATGCCTAATGTTGGCCCTTAGTTAAGTAATTGTGAATTGGTATATGCTTGATGTTGTTTTCAGGGTGGCAAAAAGCTTGGTAGATAGCCTTATTTTTGTCCACACGGTTAGATACACAGGCGTGTGTCTAGGCGGTGTGTGACACACAGTTCACTCCACGGGCGTGTGGTTAGGCCGTGTGTCCCCTGCACCTTAAATTGACAAAATTAAATACCCAGTAATAAACACATGGGCTGAGACACGGCCGTGTGTCTCAACCGTGTGAAAGATACGGCCTAGCACATGGGCATGTGCCACGGCCGTGCGACCCTTAAGAGTTGCTGAATACTAAGGTTTTTGTACACGAGCTGCGACACAAGCGTATCATGGCCATGTGAAGGAGACGGGCTGAGCATACGGGCGTGTGCCAGGCTGTGTGAAAACCTCTGTAGGTTCGATGTTAGAAAATAAATCCACATGGACGAGGGGCACGGGCGTGTCCCTAAGTGCTTAGGCCGTGTGAACCACACGGGCCTTCAGCACAGCCATGTCTAGAGGCCACACGGGCGTGTTGCCCTTCTACATGGGTGTGTGCCCTGTTTTTAATAGGTTTTCTTGAAAGTTTTCTAAGCACTTGGATTGGTTCCGAATGATTTTCTAAACAAGTTTTGGGTCTCGTAGGTCTATATTAAGGGTTGTTAAACAAAGTTTGAAAATTTTTAAATTGGGACGAATTTCGTTGACTCAAGATTATATGTTTGTATGTGTTTTAGTAAGGTAATGCCTCATACCCTATCCGAGCGTCAGATACGGGTAAGAGGTGTTACATAGGATGTACATAACCAGCACTCGAATCACATATGCATAGTACAATATCATATTCCAAAAATGGTCTTACATGTAATCACACAGATCGATGCCATAGCCAAGCTATGGTCTTATACGAAATCATATACTACCATAGTCCAACCATGGTCTTTTTCGTCAATTCATTTTTCGCTGTGAAATAATTGTGTTCGATCTTGCGTAATTACTCTTTTCAAACATTTAATTTGGATTCTGCAATGCAATCAAATATATAATAACAATAAGTAATTAATACAATTCAATAATGTTTACTAACATAGGAACTTACCTCATCCGTTGTATCGACGAATTATGTCGACAAATCTGAAACTTTGTTTCTCCTCCCCCGTTCTAATTTCGAACCTCGTTTTCTCAATCTATAACATCACATTTAACTTATTTAATCATTATACTATTTAAAATAGCCCAAAATCACATTATGGAAAAAATTACATTTTTCCCTAAAGATTCACATTTTTACAATTTAGTCCCTAAGCTCATAAAATGAAATGTACTCAATTTCCTCGATACCCAAGCCTAGCCGAACCTCATACATGCTTATCGTAGCCCACATTTTTCATTTATTCACATTTTATACACATATTTTACAACTTTTACAAATAAGTCCCTTTTTGACATTTTCACCAAAAATCACTTAGCAAAAGTCGTTTAGTTTACGACTAACATGCATTTTGTACCATTAGACATCAAAATACATGCATGTCTAACATGGGTAAAATTTTAAACTTTGCTGATAATTCAAATTAGTCCTTGAAAAGGATTGATTAGGTTACGAGGATTTCAAAAACGTAAAAATCATTAAAAACGGGGTTAAAACGGACTTACAATTGAGCTTGAAAGCTTGACAAACCCTAGCCATGCTTTCCTTAGTGATATTTGGCCATGGGAGAAGAAGATGAACAAAATTTTGGCTTTTTAATTCATTTAATCACCAATGACCAAAATGCCCTTTTTGTCTTTCTTTGAAATTTTACCCTTCCATGTCTATTTTTGTCCATCATGATATATATAATGGTCTAATTACTAAATAATGACCTCAAATTTTCAAATCCATTTCAATTAAACACCCAAAACTTCTAGAACACATATTTTGCACTTTTTGCAATTTAGTCCTACTAGTCAAATTGGACCTTTTATCGATAAAATTTCTTAACGAACTTTCCACACATGCATTCAATCATACTATAAATCCTAAAACTTTGTCACAATAAATTTTTCTACTTCAGATTTGTGGTCCCAAAACCACTGTTTTGACTTGGCTCTAAATCGGGATGTTACAACACGACCTGCCCACACGAGCGTGTCTTATATCCACACGGGCGTGTGACCCCTGTTTAGTGAAAAATTTTCTAAGTTTTGAAAAATTTTCTAAAGTTCTCGGTTTAGTCCCAAACCACTTCTAATGCACGTTTTGGGCCTCGTAGGCTCGTATCAAAGACTTTGTGATTAAATGCAAATGGTTTTAATTTGGACGAAAATTTATGACTCGGAATTGTATGATGGTTTGTGTTATAAGTCCGGTAATGGCCCGTACCCTGTTCCGACATTGAATATGGGTAAGGAGTGTTACAACATAGTTGAGTAACTCTTCTTATACTTTACTTTTATGTTAAATTAAAATTCTAATATCAATCAAAGTTTAAATCTTCTGAAATTTTATACCAGCAATGTATATTGAACTTTAATAGAGAAATGTTAGTTCATCCTAGGAGCCTAATACCACTGTCCATCTTGTCTCTCACTGTTAACTGAAGTAGTGAAGCATGAAGAGCCTTTCCCATTATTGTATCAAATGCCTTATCTCGTTCTCTTTTTGACCTACCAATTTTGTAGTTTTTTGGTAACCAAAAGTATTTAATAATTGTTGCCATTTCTATATTATTTTGTGAAATTGTATGGAAGGATGTGCTCAACGTCGTCTTAATTTATAATAAAAAAAATGTGTGGTGCCACTTTCATCTAATTCATAATCAATTTAAATTAATTAGATTAAATCTCGCTGTTATCGAGAAAGAAATTTCTCAAATAAAGACAAAGAGTCTTTAGATTACGCAACCCCAATTAGTTGATAAGCAATTCATTCATGAGCAGGACTTAATTGTATAGATTCCCAATATTTGAAGACAAAATTAAAAGTAAGATAAAGCGTATAAAAATTTTATTCTAAGTTATAATTTTAATTAATACATCTGTATATTTATAATAAATATCGATATATTTATATAATTTAAATTATAATAAATTTAAACATCACTCACATATAATTTATACCTATTGAAATTTTAAAATTCTCAAAAATCGATCACATTAAACTATCTTTTAAATACTATTCTTGAATTGTTGAGACTTGTTCCATCTACCAACAACAAAATTCTGTATATGATAATCACCACCGAATTCCGAACAATCAACCTTTTGTTTTTCAATTATCCATATCTAATACTTAGATGTTGATAAGAATCAACCCTTTTCGTTTTACAATTTAATTAATCACATAATTTGTTAAGACAGGTAGATGTTAAACAATATTCTTTATTGAATTAATGTTTAATTCCTCATATCGTGACAAGATTTAATTAGTATAAAAATTTGTTATTTGATTATTAATTATGGCTTGGTATCAATCTTTTCAATCATCAAAGCCTTGTAGGATGTTTAACCAAGTATGAAATAGGAAAACGACTTAAGGCCTAATGACGGTAGGTAAGAGTATTAACACTAGACCTCTTAATTTTCGTTCAAATACAACATATAGGCCGAATATACTGAATTTTTCTTAAATTTAAGGATCTATGCTGTTTTTTTTTTTTTTTATATTTATTGAGATATATTGTTTTTTAGGGAGAAATAAGAATGCTTTCTACAGGGTGCATTTTTAATTTGTTGAAAATTATTTTTTTTTTCTTACGGTTGGAAATTAGAAGTTTATAGATTTGTTTTTGTATGTGTTTGAGATAAATATTGTTATAATTTTAAGGTATATTTGAATTTACGGTGATGCCGTACAGCTTGGTGACTTAAAAATTTCATCTGTTATGTAAGTATGGAGTCATCACTTGAGAAGTCGAATTGCATTACAGCTTAATGTCCCAGTTGACAGTGATTATATGGTCTTGGGTTGAAATGTAACTGGGGCTTCAAGTTTACAAAAATTATGCGGTAAAAGGATGGAGCATAAATGGAGCCCCAATTGAACTACAACGCGTTTCACCTCATCAGAGAATGATACTTTGCAAAACCCATACAGAAGTCAAAGACGAGAAACAAAATGGCCTTTCAGTCTAATTAAGTAATCCGTTTTATCCTTCTCCACTAAAGGTGGTAAGCCCGTTACTATAACCTATGACAGAGTTGGGGGCAACAAGATTTCCAATGAGGATGAGTTATTGTGCGGTGTAGAAAAGATGAAATGTGAAACAATCGTTGTTGTCCTGATTCATGTTTCATCTTTTCTGCACCACACAATAACTTGTCTTTGTCAAAAATCTTGTTGCCCCTTACTTTGTCACAGGTTATAATAACATAGTCATCGTTTTAGATAGAGATGGACAAAACGAATTACTTGATTATACTGGAAGGCCCCCGTGTTTTTCATTTTCAACTTCTATATGAGTTTTATAAGGCATCCTCCTCTGATAGGGTGAAATTCATTGTCATACCCACATAACCACCATCAACTAGGGCCTAGTTATGCTCCATCCCTTGATAGCATAATCTTTGTAAACTCGAAGCCCTAGTTACACTTCAACCCAAGACCGTATAATCATAACCAACTTGGACCTTGACTTACAATGTCATCACGGCTTCTTAGGTGATAGCTCCATCCTCACACAGCAAGTAAAATTTATAGGTCATCGAGCTCCATGGCATCATCATGAACTCAAACACAATTTAGAACTATGGTTATGTATTCCTTAAAGAAAAAGAGAAATAAATCTTTAAACTCAAAAATCTCAACACGCAAAAAAAATAAAATTAAAGGAAACGGTGAACAAGAGAGATAATGGAGTAAGGGGATGGAAATACCCATTTATAGAGGCGGTAGGGTGAGGGTAAAAAATAATATTTTTAATTTTATCTCTGAAATTCCGAGTTGTAGTATATGAAAGTTATCCTGGGAATCCTATATTACAGTGGGTTCAGAGGTAGAAAGTTAGGCTTAGGATTGAGGTTGAAAAAGCCAAAGTGAAAACGCTTCTTGTCAAACACATTTTCCATCGACTTGTGTCATGAAAACATGCCCTTTAATGAAAATGCTTCCTACAAAAGACGTTTTTATTTCTCTCTCTAAAAACAACATATCTCCATAAAAAAAATAAATCCTTACATTTCTTAAAATTCAGCATATTTTTAATTCGGCCCAACATATATATTTACTTACGGTATTAATATTTCTTTTTTTAAATAAAAAAAAAACACGAAAAATTATATGTATATATAACCGACAAATGTAAATGGAAACATGACATGATTGGTAGTGCTCAGATTTTGGCAGACATGACAGTTATATGTTTGTGCCATTCTTTTCATGACTTTGAAAAGACATTCACACATTGAGTTTTGTTTTCATTTTTATTTATTACTTTTGGGGGTATATATTGCTTAATCAATTATGGATTGAAACCCAGTAGTTAGGTTGTGATTTTCAGTGGCAATTCTTCTATCCATTGAAGTTGGTGTAGGCTGACTATTATCTCAGAAAAAAAGAAGTCCTGAAGAATGTGAAACCGGCTGCTTATATTTATGTTTCAAAGGAGTCTGAAAAAGTTAAGAACTAGATTAAATATTATTTACAATCTTATGAATGAAACTCAAGACATGCTGTAATATTCCTTTTGCCATACATACATAACTAATTAAAACTACTTTAATTTAAACCTTGTTGAAGGGTCATCATTTATTTATTTTTTTATTTCTTTTCGACTAAACCAATTTGATATCTCTGAGATGTTAAAGTCAAATCTTACTTCAAATTTTGTATGCATACTTTATATAAATAGAGCATAAAATAGTTTACATTAAAGATATAAATTATAAAAATATAGAAAATTAATTATTCAAGTGAGTCTTTCTCTAATTAAAATTATTTGTGATAATTATGTTAAAGTCTTATATTAATTGATTATTACTTTTAATTAGATATCGATTAGAATTAGAGGAAAATAAATCAATATATATTACACTCTGCTAGGACGCTTCGAGTAGTATGTGTGAACCCTCTTAGAGGAACTTCTTATAGGAATCCTTCAACTTGCGACTTGTTGACTCAACAAGCATATCATAGTACTACTCTACCTAATCTCATGGTATCAGATCATTTGGTCATTTGCTCCTAACTCGCCAATAATGACTTGGCATGTAACACCTTAAGAGGAGAGGTGAAAAGTTCGTAAGGCTTGAGGCCTCAACTCGAAAGCAAATAACCTCTATCACCTCTCTTATTATCTCACTCCAAGTGTCATCTCCTTATCTCTTACTTTAATTAACTTATTAGACAAGTCCCCATTCTATTTCAAGTAAGGTCAATTTTTCATCTCCGCCACTAATTTATTTTGTATATTAAAAAAAATTACATCTATAAGTGGTTGAATGTGTAAATGAAGTCCAAAACCATGAAATAGTGAGTTCACATAAATATCAAATTCAACTAGCTTTTACTAAAAAAAGGGTAAAATAATGAATATTTATGTTGGTGCGTGTGATTAGGTTGTCCCAAAGTGTAATAAGGAGTAGAATGGAATTTCATTTTTAAAATCTTTTAAAGGAAAAAGTGAATAAGTTAGATAAATTGTCATGATCTGCTTTCAACATCACTTTCTCCCTGCCGACGTTGTCTGTAATTTTAGCACCCCAAACATAACTATTTTCCATTGACACGTGTGCCCAAACCTATGTCCTTTTTCATATAACACCAACACTAGCAACGTTTGGACTGGACCCATTCCCCCTGTTTTTAATTGAAAACAAAAAATAACATTTATTTTTTAGTATACGATTAAAAAGCTACAAATACTTTTTTAAACATAATTACCTCATAATTTCAAAATGTTTATTAACAAAGTTGTATACATTTAAAAGATAACGACAGATAAATCTAAAACGCAAGTTTTTGTTTTTTAGTTCGAAGGAGTTTTATATAATTTGGGTTAAAAAAATAGGTAATAAATATATTTATTTTAATTTTTTAATAAATATCTTTATTAAATAATTTTTTCATTCGAATCATGGGTAGGTCATAAATTTAATATATGTTTAAGTAATTATAATTAAAAAAATCAATACAAATTACAATCAAATTAAAATATAAAATATATCAAGATCTATAAATAGTGTGACCTAAATTTAGAATAAATTTCAAAAAATAAATATAACAGTTACGAAAGATAAAATTCAAAATCTAGATATTTAATATCAACATTATTTTTATTTAATTTGCAGCTAACTTGCTTGTATATATTTTTATGTTGGTACGTTCCTTCGAGCCAGCCATTAAAAGTCAATTTCCCTTTGTTTTTCTGCCAAAAGTTAATTTCACTTTCTTACGACCATTTTTCTTGCTCTACACATCATATTTCCATTTGCAATTAAAACAAAAAACAAAAAACCCCATCATGTTTTTATTTGGGTAATGATTATTACACAAACTAACTAACCATTACCTAAGAGGTAAATATGATCCAGCCGTTGTCTTTTTGATGGAAACGAAATATAGGCAGTGAAAGTTGAATAGATAGAGGAGAAAGTTTGGTTTTAAAGGGACTTGGTATGTTGAACCAGAAGGCTTGAATGGTGGTCTATGCTTATGGTGGAAGGAAGATTTTCAAGTCCGTATTGTTGATGAATGTAAAAATTTTATTGATTCAAAAATTGTAAATAAAACTGGAGAGGTGGTGAGATTGGTACGAGGGCAGATAAAGTATATCAACAACAGTATAAGGGGAGCTTGGATGTGTATTGGGGATTTTAACGACATTACTTGCCAAGAGGAAAAAGAAGGGGGGCTGATTAAGGAGAAGAGGAAGATTAATTGTTTTAGGAAATGATCTCCTGGCGCAATTTAGTGAAATTAGTTTTAAAGTTAAAAGTGTTAGTTGGTTAATCAATTCGAAATCCACAAGAGGGGTTAATTGATTTTTAAAAAGTTGTGGAAGCTTAAAAGAAAAAAAATAGCATAATTTAACAAAACGACTTAAATGGTTCAACCTTAATTGCTTATCCCACTACTTTAACTTTACACTATTAAGGATTTTATCAATTTTACTAATTTAATTAACCTTTGAGGACAAGGTTTAACCTTACTACTCTTTTAAGGTTTCTACCCAATCCTTAAAAATAACCATCTCAAAAAGTGAAACAAATAAACAAACTAAAAATTAATCCTTACAAAATTGGATTGTTTGTCAATTGAGTACAAATGAAACAATAAAATACTTGAGCTAAATGAATAATAATGAAAGTTCACAAGTGTGTACAAGAAAAGTATGAAAATTTAAGCACAAAAGGTTGTTTGATTGAAATTTGAGCTTGGATAATCTCTCTTGTTTTTGTAGACTCTTTGGAAGCTAGTATTTATACCCTTTAAATGATTTCCAAACATTGTAGTTGTTGAAATATTGAATAGAACCGTTGGGGACGAAAATACTAGTGCATTAATGTCCCTTGCAACAACAGGTATCAATACTTTTTCTACAAGTATCGATACTATTAGCATTTAATGCCCAATTTAGTGATTGTTGGAGCCATCAATATCAATACCAACGGAATTTTATCGATGCTAAATAAAAGGTAACAATACCGTATCGATACTTGATAAAACTTTGAAATTCAAAATGCCAATTTCGTATCGATACGGAAAAGGTATCGATAAAAGTGTACCACTATTGATACTTGAACAAATTTATCGAAACCAAGCAAAAGGTATCGATACTGTATTGATACTTGATAAATACTTTGAAAAACAGAATGCCATTATTGTATTGATATTAAAAATGTATCGATAAAATTGTAAATCTATTGATACCCAACTAAATTTATCAATACTTGACAAAAAGTACTGATACCAAATCAATACTTTTTTGCTCAAAGAATTTTTAACTTGTTTGAAAGTTTGTTTGGCCTTAAAATATTTTCTAAGTATAAGTTCAACAAATTTTCTTTTTAGATATAATTTGAAATAGAATTTTTGTTAAGTTTTATTTAAAATGTTTTTTATTAAAAAATATCATATTTTTTATATCAAAATAATTTGTCAAATAAAGCTTGGTTCAACAATCTCCCCTTTTTGATATAACAAAACAGTTTTCAAATTTATTTCTAATTAAATTGCTCTATTTTTCTAAAAAATCATTTTCAATTTAATTCTTAGGAAAATTTGTCATTCATTTTCAAATTTGGTATTCATTTTCAGTTAAGAAAATTGGTCACTAAATTTGTAAATTTGGCACAATATCAAATAATCAACCATTAACCAATAATACGATTAAAGTTTCTACTCATGCTACTTTTCTTGAGGAAAGCTACATGGATAACTTTAAGCCTTGAAGTAAAGTGGTATGCGAGGAACTTTTGGGATTTGTAAAATAATCACTAAGTTCAATTCTCAAGAAAATTGTGGAAAGACCTGCAAATTATCAACAACATAGGGGAATCCGTCGTAGTGAGATAGTTTTTAAGAAACCAATTCTTCATCTATGAAGAAGCTATGCAAGATGTTGATTCCAAGCTTCGGAAACAGGCCATGGATACCGAGATGGATTTTATGAAATCCAATACGATGTGGGAACTTATAGACTTACCGGTTGGGATTAAACCCATAAGGTGTAAGTGAATCTTTAAGAAGAAAAGAAATGCGGAAGGGAAAGTGGAAACATATAAAGTTAGACTTGTAGGGAAATGCTACACATAGAAAGAAGACATAGATTACGATGAGACCTTCTCTCCTATATCCATGCTCAAGTCTATCCACATACTCTTATCCATTATCGTTACTCTCGATTACAAGATCTGGCAAATGGATGTTAAGACAACATTCTTGAATGGCTATCTTGATAAGACCATTTACATGTCTCAACCCACTGGTTATGTTGTCAAAAGAAAGGAGGAAAAATTTTGCAACTTGTTAAAATCCATTTATGGACTTAAGTAGTTGTTCTACTCATGGAATAAAATATTTGATCAAATGATCAAGACTTTTGGGTTTGAGAAAAATGCTAATGAACCTTGTGCTTATAAGCGTATAAAGGACAAAAATGTGGCATTCCTCATTTTATATGTCGATAATATTCTATTTATTGAAAACGATGTAGGAGAATTGTCGTCGGTTAAATTGTGGTTATCTCAACGATTTAGCATGAAGAACTTGAATGAAGTTAGTTATATTCTTAGAATTTGAATCCTTAGGGATCGAAAGAATAAAATAATAGCTCTATCACAAGCTTCATACATCGATAAGGTACTAGAACAATTTCCAATGACAGATGTGAATCTAAGCACTTAACCAATTGTATCAGATTTTCATTTTTCTTTTGATGACTACCTTAAGACAACGGAAGAAAAAAAGCATATAAGTAAAGTTCTATATGTTTTAGCAGTTGGAAGCCTTATGTATGCGGTGCTTTGCACACATTTAGATATCTGTTTCACAATGGGAATGGTTAGTTTATAATGACCCAAAACTTACGGGCATCAAAAAGTGTGTTGTCGGGTCTCCGTTTTCGTAAAACAGATCCATAAATATTTATTAAAAATATTTATGAAGTTAGTTGTGTGTTTAATTAGGCTTTGGCTAGGTGAATTAGCTTGAATTAGGAGTAATTAGGAAAAAGGACTAAATTGCAATATGGGTGAAAGTTTAATTATATATTAAAGAAAAACTAAAGGGATTAAAAAGGTGAATATGCCAATGCCCATAATTGAGGTGATTTGTTTAAGCAAAAAATCTTAGATTTTTTATAGTTAAAACATATTTATATATATATTAAAATATTTATTAATTATAAACTATATTATTATATTATTATATTATTATATTATTATAGTATTATTCTTATTAGTTAATAAATAAAGAAACAAATGAAACAAAAGAAACATGATAGCAAAAACGAATAGGGAGAAAGAAAAAGGGAAAGAAAAGAAAAAGAAAATTAGGGTTCCAAGCTAATTTGATAAGTCAATTTAATTCATTTTCTTGAAATTTCTGAGTTTTTCGATTCTTAGAACAAAGTATTACTTGATTTATATTGAAATTTTAGAAGTTAGTGGATTTTTAGACATAGTTCATGTTGAATAAATTGAAGAATTTGGGGTTAAATTGATAGAATTTTAAGTTAGAATTGAGTAAAGGATTAAATTGTAAAATAAATTGTAAGTATTGAATAATAGGGACTAAATTGAAAGAATTTTAAAATTAGCGTTTTATGGAGAAAATTAGAGAGTTAAGTTTAGTTATAAGTAGAAATTGAGTGAAAATAAAGAATAAATGGTGAAGGAAAGGAAATTAGTTTAAGTTAGGGATTAAATTGAAATTTAGGCAAAAGTTAAATAGAGAATTTAAATATTGATGTGAATTGGTGTTGTATTGATAATTTAAAACTGTTTTAACTTTTTGTAGCTAATGTCGTTGTCGAAGACATCGGCTAAGAAAGGAAAGGAGTAAGTGGACGAAGAGTAATTCAAAGATATACGGTTTGTATTACTATGATTCAAATATATTTATTATTAGTTATATTTTAATTAAAATGCATGGTAAATAAAATGACGTAAGTAATTGAAATGATGATATTGATTTGAATGGAATTGATTCAAAAGTGTTTATGGCTATTGGAATTGAACGTGAACAAATTGAAATTGAAATGTGCTTAATGAATAACGATTGTTTTGAAAGTGAATTGGAAACCCTATTAACTATTTCGGCTGAGTGGGATATAGTTGGCATGCAATAGGATTAGAAGAGTTTAGGGATACTTTGACCTCGAGTTGATGAGACATTAAGTGTCATACTGTTACTTCGGATAAATTCGATGAGGTACTGGGTACCAACTTACTTCGGCTTGGCTGATGAGACACTGGGTGTCAACTATTGCTTCAAATTATCCGATAAGGCACTGGGTGCCGTATTGGTTTGTTTGGTTGGATCTGTGTATCCGCCAAAGTCTGAGTCCCATTAATAGGGGTAAATAAATGAATTGACAAATTAAATGATATTGAAAGTTTTGTATATAAAATAGAATGAGATAGTGAATTGAGATATCGAAATGAAATGATTATTGATATAATGTAGGAAATAGATATTGATATACTGAGATGATATGTAAATCAAAAATTAAGAAATGCTATTGTTAGGAAATTGAAAGCTTTGTATATGAGTGACTTATTAAAATAAAAATGATTCTTAGGTTAAATGTGTTTGTTTAATTAATGTTATTTTAAGTATTTGAATTATAGTAATTCCACTTAGTGTATACTCAGCATACGGTTTGTTTCTGTGTGCAAGTTAGGTAAAGTTAAATTTTCGATCCAACATCCAAAGCTGATCCCGAGCTCAGCAAAGTGGTGCATTATGTTTTCTTTTGTAAAATAGCATTTACCTAGGTTGTTGTATAAGTCATTTTGGGATATGATTGTAAATGATGCTATAATATGACTATGGTTGGTTATATACAATATATATGAAATGTTAAATTATGAAATTGCATGTTTTGGTAAAAAAAATTTGAAATTCCATGAAAAATTTCTAGAGCACCGGATTCTGTTCCGATTTGGTTCTAACATGTATTTTAGGCCTCAGGGCCCATTAAAAGGACAATATGATTAATTTATAATACGCATGCTAATTGTTTGTATAATATTCATATTTGATCGAATATGTCTGGTAATGCTTCGTAACCCTGTTTCGGAGACAGTTTAGGGTTAGGGGGTGTTACATAGTTGATATCAAAGCAGATCCTGGTCTTAGGCATTGTCAAACTGTAAAACATATATTAAGGTATCTTAAAAGAACCAGAGATTATATGCTTGTGTAATCTAAGAAGAATCTTACTCTTACTGGATACATAGACTCAGACTTCAAAACCTGTAAAGATTCAAGGAAATTGACATTGAGAAGTGTATTCATCCTAAGCAATGAAGCCATAGTATGTAGAAGTGTAAAACAAACTTGCACTATTGACTCTAATATGAAGGCCAAGTATGTGGTTGCTTTTGAGGCAACAAAAGAAGTGATTTGGCTTTGAAAGTTCTTAACTTATCTTGAAGTCATTCCTGGTATGGAAAAAGCTATAACAATGTATTGTGATAACAATGCTGCAATAGCTAATACTCAGGAAATGAGAAGTCACAAGAGGACTAAATTCATTGACTGAAAGTATCACTTGATACGAGAGGTAGTAGCCAAAGGAATTGTAGATCTAATGAAAGTTGCTTCTAAAAATAGCCTTACAGATTTGTTTACTAAAACTCTTGTAACTAGGAGTTTTAACAAACATGTCGAGGATATAGGAATGCGAAACATGACATTTACTTCACTAAGGCAAGTAGGAGATTGTTGGAAAATGTTCTTATATTGTAGTAAACATGTAACTGTTTTCTACTTATTTGAACAATGAATAAATAAATAAAGTTAATTTCACATTTCACTATTATGTCTTTTATGTTTTTTTTCATGTTTTGCATGCATAGTGAAATTGTGACAAGAAAATATTAGCTCATTGACTGTCTAAGTTCAAACTAATGATAAGTGGCACTGTATGAATGTTTTTAATACGAGAAAGACAACTTACTTCAGTAGATATCCTAAACGAGATGATGATTCTGTAAAAGAATCAAAGTGAGCATTTGATTCAAATAATTAGAAGGATTATTATGTCATCTACAATTCCAATTAAGAAGATGACTAGTCTTAGCTATCAGAGCAGTTGACTCCAAGGGTAGAGACATAGATGTATTTATTGAAAGAATGATATATGGATTGGACCCAAGCTGAATTAATTTTGAATTCATTTGTGAATTAATTCACTTATGACGCTCATGGTGTGATTTACCTAAATCTTGAGTTAGTCACTGACCATGCGTATGTGACACATGTGTTTTGATACAAGCGGAGGCTTATCCTCTAAAGATGATCGAGCCAATAGCCGGTATGTTGGGTACATGACTTGTGTATGGCATTTCTTTACTAGAAACAATGGAATTCATAACTCGGTAAGAGATTTAACGATCTCTTCCCATTGACATTATGTAGATTGATAAATATAAAACATGGTCACAAGTTGCTTGTTCTGGAACAAGCAGTTTATCATAATTATTTATTGATAGTGATTATATTAATCATTAAGAAGACACAATGTTAACAATGAGACAAAATAGGATTGTTTTGAGTGAACGGATTTAACTCAAATGAATTAAAGATATCATATGAGGGTAACACACATATGACGAGGTCATTGAATGATATAGTTGGATGAATTGCTTTCATAAATAGAACACAAGGAGTTTTCAGTCATGATACTTCTTGTAGATTGACTCCATGATTAATTAAATTGTTAATTATTAGAATGATGTTTCTGGACATAATTTTAATTACTCAAACCTAATTATATATGTTCGATTGATCCCTTCACTAGCTCAACAAAAGCTCAATCGGACTGTATTTGAATCTAAAGAAAATTCTACGACTTTTGAAAGAATTTAATTGAGTTTATTTATTCGATATGGAATTAAATTAGGCAGTTGTAAGACATTGGGTGTCATACTGTTCTTCGGATAAATTCGATGAGGTACTGGGTACCAACTTACTTCGCTTGGCCGATGAGACTTTGGGTGTCAACTATTACTTCGAAGTTGGATCCGTGTATCCGCCAAAGTCCAAGTCCCATTAATAGGGGTAAATAAATTAATTGACAAATTGAATGATATTGAAAGATTTGTATATAAATTGAAAGATTTGTATATAAAATGGAATGAGATAGTGAACTGAGATATGGAAATGAAATGATTATTAGTATAATGTATGAAATGGATATTGATATGTTGAGATGATAGGTAAATCAAAAATTAAGAACAACTATTGTTAGGAAATTGAAAGTTTAGTATATGAGTGACTTATTGAAAGAAAAATGATTGTTAGGTTATGTAACAGCCCAGTTTTGACCCTATTCGAAACGGTGGTTTCGGGACCATGAATCTAAGTCAGAAAAATATTTTAAAAATTATTTTGGTGTTATTTATGTGTGAATTAAAATTTGTGAAAGTTTCGTGTTTTAATTTTGTCGTTTGGATGCTGAATTACTAAAAAGGGCTTAATTGCATAAAATGAAAATTTGGTAGTTTAATATGCAAGGGCTGAATTGCATTTGTCTTTTTAATGTGGAGCATTTATGTTGTAAATATCCCCTGATATTAGCTAGTGGACGGCATTATATTAGTGTTATATTTATGTACATAAGGTTAAACTTGTAATTATAATAATATGTGTAAATAAATCATAAAATGATAAAAATGGATGCATGTTCATCTTTTCCTAAGTCGAAACTAGTAAAAGAAAAGAAAAAGAAAACCAAACAACATTTGGCCTTGTTGTAGCTTGATTAAAGGTATGTTTGAGTTCGGTTTTTGATAATTTTTATGTTTTTGAGATCGTTGCTTTGAATACTCTAAGACCCATGCTTAAATTTTTGAATTTGATGATGTATTCATGAATTGCCATTGTTGATAGCGTGGTAGATTTTGTGTTTGATGGTAGAAAATAAAGGATATGAGTTAGATTAACAAGTTTGTATTGGAGATTTTCATGAAATTGAGTAATTTGGGATAAATTGCAAAAATATTAAATTGAAGGGTTAGATTGTGAAATAAATGAAATGTGGGGATTGTATAGGCATGGGAAGTATTCGACCTAAGTACATTGAGATGAGATTTTGTGCATTTTGTGTTTTATGTGTTTTGGACTAAATTGTAAAAGTGTGAAATGTCAGGGGCAAAATGGTAAATTTCCCATTTATGTAATTTTGGGATTAAATGGAATGAAATGGTATTTGAATGAGCTCAATTTGAAAATGTATAGATCAAGAACCAAAAGGATCGGGTTTGGATCGGGGGAAAGCAAAAATAGTCGAATAATCGAAATATACCATTCGTCAATATTCGAGGTAAGTTATTAAGCAAATAGTTGTTATTGATTTAAATAAATACAATTTATATATATATATACATGTCGAATTGAAATATATAAAATGTTGATGTTGTTGAATGTAAATAGGTTTGATAAGTATGAATTTAGTATGTATTGAGTGGTTGAACTCTGGCACTGAGTGTGCAGGTATAAATAGTTACGGTTATGAGAATTGCACTAAGTGTACGAATTTGATTACTAAGTACAAAGTGTGCGAGCTTAATTATCGAGCACTAAGTGTGCGAGTTTTATTATCAAGCACTATGTGTGCGAGCTTATCTCAACTTTGAATCACTATGAGGCACTAAGTGTGCGGTTCGATTCAGGGATCAAAGATGATCGAAAGAGTGTATACATTGAATTATGAAGGTGGTAAGTATGTTATATAATGTCGTGAAATTGCAAGTATATATTAAACCTATGTGGTTAATGTAAATGATCTTAAATATATATATGGTTGATAGTATAATATAAGATATGCGTGAAAGAATAAGGAAATGGAAGTTGCATGAGTTCAATGGATGAGATGAAATGTTTATGTACATTAGAGTGTGAATACATGATAATGGGAGGATATTATGTGTTCGACTTTATGTTTGGGAGTATAGTAATACTTTGTGGTTGAGTAATGTATGTTTGATCTAATTGGGTTTTTGGTAGTTGATGAATAAACTACTTTATGTATTGGTAAGTTGAGATTATGTGACCCAGTGGTATGAATTAGTTAAATTGTATTGGGTTATTAAGGTCAATTGAGATTTTAATTGCTTATAACTTACTAAGCTAAATTAGCTTACTTTGTGTGTGTTTACTTGTATTTGTTTAATAGATTTTGGAAGCTTGTTACGGGCTCGGGATCATCAGCAAAGTCATCCACACTATCGTTTATATTTTGGTACTTTTAAAAGTTGAATTTTGAAACTTATGACATGTATAAGCTATGATATCTTTTGAATCCTTTTTGATTGGGGTGTATATAATAAGCCATGCGAAAATTACTTGTTATTTTGATAAATATATTTAAGTGTTTTGAGTAAGTATGATAATGTTATAAATGCTTGGTTGGATGAATTATTTATGAGCTTTCAAATGTGATTAATGTGTAATATAATTTGGTGATGGGTTGATTTTGGAATTAGGAAATTCGATTATGTCTTATTTATAAGTGGGCATATATGAAAATGGATGAGTTATATATATTTGTGAAATAAGGAGTTGAATTAGTTTAGATGATCTTCATGGTTTGATTTTATGCATATTCGGTTATGGTATAAAATGGAATTGATGTTAAAGTGGTTTATTATTGAGCAAAGTTTTGTATGTATGAACTATGTTTATATTGAATGATCAATATTTTAAGGGTTGCATATTCGGCTATTGTCAAGAAATGAGTATTTTTGCATGTTTAAATGCGGCATTTGTTTTGGGATATGACCAAATGTATATTAACCCATATTATAAGAGAACAAATGGTTTTATGCAAATGTGATAGTGCTAATAATGATGTACATTGATTTGATTGTAATTTAGTACTTTAAGTTTTGTGGAATAATGATTAGTATATTATAAAGGTGTATAAGTGTTTACGACATATCTAGTCATTATGTGTATATGCACGTATATATATTAAAAATGCATTTTTTATATATATAAAGAATAAACTTATTTCGTGTTTATGTATACTTGCTTGAGTAATTATTATTTGTTAAGTATGAATTAAGTTGAAAGTGATCATTTGGATTTATGATTTTATATTTGAATGGCTTGAGAGAGTTGACCATGAAAATTTATGAGTGTATGAATGATGAACATTATCCGGTAATACCTCGTAACCCCTACGGCGATAGATACGGGTTAGGGGTGTTCCAGGTTAATTGTGTTTCTTTAATTAATGTTATTTTCAGTATTTGAATTATAGTAATACCACTAAGTGTATACTCAGCATACAGTTTGTTTTCGTGCGCAGGTTAGGTAAAGTCAAATTTTTGGTCCAGCATCCAAAGTCGATCTCGAACTCAGTAAAGTGGTGAAGCATGTTTTCTTTTGTAAAATGGCATAGACCTAGGTTGTTGCATAGGTCGTTTTGGGATATAATTGTAAATGATGCTATAATATGACTATGGTTGGGTATGTACAATATATATGAAATGTTAAATTATGAAATTACATGTTTTGGTAAAAAATAAATTTGAAATTCTGCGAAAAATTTCTAGAGTACCGGATTTGGTCCCTATTTGGTTCTAACATGTATTTTGGGCCTCGACGGCCCATTAAAAGGACAATATGATTAATTTATAATATGTATGCTAATTGTTTGTATAATATTCGTATTTGATCGGAAATGTCCAGTAATACTCCATAACCCTATTTCGGTAACGGTTTAAGGTTAGGAAGTGTTACATTTGTTGGTATCAGAGCTATTCAGGTTTAGCCAATTCTCAAACTAAATCGAGCTCGTAATTAAGTCTAGAGTTACATGCCATAATTGAGTCAAATATGAGTCGAGATTTGGATGTTGATATAATTGTTTGTTTTTGTTTTATAGTTAAAGATGTCGGATGAACATGTTGATGATGGATTAAGAAATGTATACTAGATATGAAGAATATCGTGAAATAGATGAAACTGAGTCAGTAACACCTAGTGTAAATCTGGTAGGTAATCAACCTCCTAACGCTGAACGAGGAAATGTTAGAGAGAGAGATGACACACAATTACTTAAAGTTATAGCTGATGCCCTTCAACGAGTAGTAGGGACTCCATCTACTAGGAAATCTACCCCTCCTACCCGATGGACCCCGATTAAAGAACTACATAAGTATGGTGTCATTGAATTTCTGGGTTTAAAGGGAGTTGATCCATCTACTATTAAAAATTGGATGGAATCAACAAAAAGAATTCTACAACAGCTTGAATCTACTCCTCAAGAGAGTTTATTGTGTGCTGTTTCATTACTACAAAGGGAAGCTTATGTTTTGTGAGAATCAGTAATCCGGGATGTATCGATAGAACAGGTAAATTGGGATTTCTTTCAACAAGAATTTCAGAAGAAATATGTGGGAAAGTTATATATAGAAGATAAGAAGTAAGAGTTCTTGATGCTAAAATAAGGTGAGATGTCAGTAATAGACTATGAACGGGAATTTTCAAGATTCAGTAGATATGCAGCTGAATTTTTATCGACTGAATTTCTACGAGGTTTACATAATAAATTAATGGTACAACTGGTATCTTACAGAATCAATGAGTTTGTAGGTTTGGTTGAAAGAGAAAAGATGGTTGAACAAGTTTTGAGCCTTGATAAAAAGCCTGAAAATACTCGTCCGACTGGGAAACGTTCTGGGGCTGTCAGTTCAAGTCCGCAGCCTAAGAGATCAAAAGAATCTCACGGTAGTTGGAGACCGCGTTTCAAATCAGATAGGGGAGATAGAAATCATAGAAGACAGATGACAGTCTCTACTGACAGTGTAAGAAGTCCATCACGGGATATTGAAATTTCAGACTGTGAACAATGTGGGAAGAAACATCAGGGTGAATGTTGGAAATTGACCCGAGGCTGTTTCCGTTGCAGATCCACAGAGTATTTTGTTAGAGACTACCCGAAAAATGAAAACGTTGCACTTGCAACATCACAAAGATCTGTGTCCACCTTGAGAGGTCGAGGATCAGTTAGAGGTGGTTCATTTTCTTGAAGAGGTGCTAGAAGAAGAAGTGATGTTGCTACCCAACAATTAGAGGCTAGAGTACTAGCTCGAGCATATGTGCTACGGACCTGAGAATAGGGCAATGCACATGATGTGGTAATAGGTATATTTTTATTTCATTCAAAACTTTTTTATGCTTTAATAGACCCAGGATCATCACACTCGTATGTTAATACAAAACTGGTCAAGTCGGGAAATTTAAAATCTGAAATGTTTAGAATATCGATAGTAGTGTCTTGTCATTGGGACAAATAGTGTCAGTAAATCAAGTATGTCGAAGATGCCCATTAATGATACATAATAGAATCTTCCCTGTTGATTTGTTGATAATGCCATCTGAAAATTTTGATATAATTCTGGGAATGAATAGTTATTTGAGCATGAGGTGATTTTAGACTATTCTAAAAAGAAGTTGATTGCTCAGAGTGAAAATGGGAATAAGATTGATGTAAATGGGATTCAAATCAGTGGTCATTCCATATTATTTCAGCAATTCAAGCAAACAAACTTCTTTATCAGGGTTGTGTAGCTTATCTGGCCTATGTTATTAATTTTGATTCCATTGAAAGTCAATGTAGTAAAATTCGAACTGTATGTGAATTTCCTGATGTTTTTCCTGAAGAATTATTGGGATTACCACTGGATCGAGAGGTTGAGTTTGCAATTGAAGTTTATCTTGGTATAGCTCCAATGTCAATACCTCCGTATCGAATGTCAATTATAGAATTAAAAAAGTTGAAGGTACAATTTGTAACACCCCAAACCCGGTATAGAAGTTAGGCCTGAATCTGGTATGTTACATTGAAGTGTTTTTCGAAAATCTTATTTTATTGAAAACCCTTCTTATTATTTAAAAACTTAAATTTTAGTTTGCGTTCGCTACTTTTAAAACATGGTTTATTGAAAAATAATTTACTTTTAAAACCTTAATTACTGTCATAAGTGAGTACTAAGTAAGTTTGTGAAAGCTGAAAAACATTAGTAGTTTATAGGGACGTGTTGATTTGAAAACTGTTAACGTTTTTGGGAAATCAAGTTCTACTTAGAGCAGATAAAAACCAAACTTAAAATTTAGAAATTATAAAAGGCCTTATTACAAAAATAAAATCCCAGAATGAAATTAAATGGTAAATAAAAGCCAAATAAAAGAAAACAGGAGCAATAGTATGGCCACCTCCGAGTCCCTCGTAGCTCCGATCCGTCAAAGGCTAGAAATTACCTGAAAGGTTAATAAATAGGGTGAGTTTACGAAAACTCAGTGTGTAATCCCCTACTACAAATACGGACAGTCAGTCATGTAAAAGAATTAAAAAGTTTGCCCTACCACAGTTCCAATATCAATTGGGCCTTAGCCCACTATAACAGACTGCACCAGATAGGCCTTAGCCCATTACAGAATTAGAAACATTATCAGAACTAGAATCAAAATGAGAATCAGAATAAGAATCAAAATCAAAATCAGAGTCAGTATCAGTATCAGAATCAGAATCGGAATCAGGATCAGAATCAAAATCAGTATCAATTAACAGAATCAAGATCAGAATGTGAATGCAATCCCAACCCAGTCCAGCCATCATACCACCCGTACCAACCAACACACCATGTGGGGAATAACTCAACCCATGCAGCCCACACACCAATGGGCAGCAAAGCTGCCAATAACAGAATATCGTGGCAGAGCCACTAGAATCAGATAACGTGGCAAAGCCACTTAACAGAATACGTGGCACAAAGCCATCGGTAACGTGTCTATAATTAGCACAAAGCCTGTGATATTGGCACAAAGCCTTCAGTAATGGCACAAAGCCCATAATAACGGCACGAAGCCCACAATATCGATACGAAGCCCACAATAACGGTACACAGCCTTCGGTAATGGTACAAGCCCATAATAACGGCACAAAGCCCACAATATCGATACGAAGCCTACAATAACGGCACACAGCCTTCGGTAACATGATTGGCACTCAGCCATCGATCGGTCCACAATCGTCTCGGGCGACCCGTGCGACCTTATCAAATCAGTACGAATATATGGCTCTTAAGCCTTCGGTGGATCCACAGTTGTCAAGCAACCATGCGATCCTAAAAGATTAGATCTTCCTCCATACAAAATCCCAACCCATGCAAAATGTCATGTATGCAGAATGTCATGCCCATATTTGAATCAAACAATCACAGTCAAGTCATTCATATCACCAACATATATTCACAATCAAATCCGTCAGACACACAGTCCAAGTCAGTCACTTGCCCACAAGGGCAAAACAGTCATTTAACACCCTAGGGGCAAAATGGTAATTTTACCCCATAGGGGTATCTCGGTAATTCTACCCTACAGGGGTATTTCAATAATTCTACCCTACAGGGATATTTCAGTAATTCTACTTCAGTAATTCTACCCTACAGGGGTATTTCAGTAAATCTACCCTACAGGGGTATTTCGGTAATTTCACTAATTAGGGGTATTTCGGTAATTTTGTAAATCAGGGCATTTCGGTAATTTTACAAATAGGGGGCATTTTGGTAATTTTCACAAGTCGAGGGTATTTTGGTAATTTCACAAATTAGGGGTATTTTAATAATTTCAAAAGTCAAGGGTATTTTGGTAATTCCAAAAGTCGGGGGTATTTCGGTAATTTCGTAAATCAGGGGTATTTCTATAATTTTATGAACTGGGGGTATTTTTGTAATTTTGTAAACCAAGGGTATTTTAGTAATTTCGTAAATTAAGGGTATTTCGGTAATTTTACAAACTAGGGGTATTTTGGTAATTTTCCAACCCAGGGGTATTTCTGTAATTTTACAAACTAGGGGTATTTTGGAAATTTTCCAAACCAAGGGTATTTTAGTAATTTTGTAAACCAAGGGTATTTCAGTAATTTTATAAATTAAGGGTATTTCAATAATTTTGTAAATCGAGGGTAAAATGGTAATTCCGTAAATCGGGGGTACTTTGGTAATTTTACAAGTCGAGAGTATTTCAGTAATTTGGTAAACTAAAGTATTCTAAACAGAGATAACAATGCGAATAGGCCTAGGGCCCATTCTCGGCCCAAATAGGCCCACAGGCTCGTGTGGCCCTTTTAGCCCAAATCTAGCCACAGATATGAGATTCACCTAGTATAGTCCAATATTTACTACACAATCAAACAACTTATCCAATTGGGCCTGTAGGCCCATTGGGCCCACATGACCCTTTTCGGCCCATCGCGGCCCGCAGTAGCCGTCCTACCGCTAGAGTAGTGAGAAATACACACCTGATAGAAGACTGGAGTTCATCGGCGCTCCGAGCACTTTTAGCCGACGCCCAACCCAAACGAGCCTGCCATAAAGCTAAAAGGATCAGCCAAGAAAGGTACCTTTACTCTCCTCATGGTTCCCCCTATTTAAAGCCAGCTTCGCATCCACTCTTATGTTAGCTTCCCGATGTTGGATCCCCCATCATCAGAGTTTAAATTCAACACCAACTCTTGCCGCCCCTTGTTAGCAAAATAAAAGCTCTTTGATTGCCATGAGTTTCGAACCCTGGACCTCCTTGCCAACTCTATAATGCCACCTTCCTGCCTCTTATGTGGCGCTACTTTGCCACTAGACCACAAGGCTTTTTGTGGCACAATTTCTCCAACAATATTCTTAAGGCCTACCTACTATACCCAGGGTTTAATTCACCTTAAACCAAAATTTTTGCTAGAGTTCAAGTTTGAACCTAGGACTTCTCCAACACTTCCCAGCATACTTAACCACTGAAACAAGCCTTTATTAACGGAATTTACATGCACAACAAAATATTATAAGCTATTTTCAACCACTCCCATGCTCAAGGCCCAAAACTTCTAGGCCCAAATTTAGGGTGTTACACAATTACAGGATTTACTGGATCGAGGATTTATACGTCCTAGTACTTCACATTAGGGAGCCCCAGTACTTTTTGTTAAAAAGAAATATGGTCCGATGTGACTCTGTATCGATTACTAACAGTTAAATAAGGTGACAATCAAGAATCGATATCCGTTACCTTGCATATATGATTTATTTGATCAGTTGAAAGGAGCTTTTGCGTTTTTGAAGATTGACTTGAGATCAGATTATTACAAGTTGAAGGTGAAAGAAGGTGATGTACCAAAGATAGCATTTTGTACACGGTATAGACATTATGAATTTTTGGTAATGCCTTTTGGATTGACTAATGCTCCAGCTGTTTTTATGGATCTTATGAACCGTATTTTTCAACTGTACCTGGATCAGTTTATGGTGGTTTTCATTGATGATATTCTAGTTTATTCGAAGTTTGAATCTAAATATGAGCAGCATCTTAGAATTGTTTTGCAAATATTACAGAAGAAATAATTATATAGGAAGCTTAGCAAATGTGAATTTTGGTTATCAGAGGTTATAGTTTTAGGGCATGTAGTATCAGCAGATGGAATTAGAGTTGATCCGAAGAAAATTGAAGCAATTGTTCAGTAGAAAGCACTGAGAAATGTGTCTGAGGTACATAGTTTTATTGGACTGGCTGGGTATTATAGAAGATTTGTAAATCGATTTTCGAAGATAGCTTTGCCAATGACAAAGTTGTTGCAAAAGAATGTTCCATTTGTCTGGGATGATCAACTTTAGACAAGTTTTGAGAAGTTGAAGCAAAAGTTAACTGAAGCATCGGTTTTGACTTTACCAGAGTCAGGAAAGGATTTTGTTATGTATAGTGATGCTTCTTTGAGTGCTCTAGGTTTTGTGCTATTTCAAGATGAGAAGGTGATAGCTTATGCATCTCGTCAGTTGAATCCGCATGAACATAATTATCTGACACATGATTTGGAATTGGTTGTTGTAATTTTTGCATTAAAGATCTAGAGACATTACTTGTACAGTGAGAAATGCTATATTTACACCGATCACAAAAGTCTCAAGTATCTCTTATCTCAAAAGGAGTTAAATTTGAGACAACATCGGTGAATTGAGCTTCTAAAGGATTATAATTGTATTATAGATTATCACTCGAAAAAGCTAATGTTGTAGCCGATGCATTGAGTAGAAAAGCCGCAATTAAGTTACGAGCAATGTTTGCCCAGCTTAGTATCCGTGATGATGGAAGTCTATTGGCTGAATTGAGAATTAAATCGGTGATGTTCGATCAGATTAGGTCAGCACAATTAGAAGATGACAAGCTGATGAAGAAAGAGAAATGGTTTAGAATGGTATGTGGAATGACGGAAATGTGCAAGTGTACACAATCGCAACAAGTAATAAAGTGACAAGTAAATGTCGAGTTATCATACCCATAGGAACTGTAAAGAATTATTTATGAATGCTATTTAAAATACTTTGGTGGAGAAAAATATTCAGTTTTGGAAAGGATGATTAAAAACTAAGGTTTTAAACTTAGTAAATAAATAAAGAAATAACAGTTCTAAAGCACGATTTCAAAACACAAATTTAATCAATATGGCTTAATCGTGTTAGATTAATTACACTTCTTAACTTAGAATTATTAAACTCATGCTTATGTTGATACGAACAAATTCACGGCAACTCGATAATTTGCTAACTACTGCTCATACATACCTATTAAATTAACTAATCTCTTTTTCAATGTCAATTCAGACAATTAGTCAATCTTCATAAGCATGTAAAAGATTAAGTAAGGTAAAAAAGTATTCCTACCTTGAAACAATTCAATCACAATAATCTTGCAAGTCATGCAAGGTAATAGTATCGTCAGATACAATGCTACTTTAACCTTCAGCTACTTTAACCTTCAGCTACCTTAAATGATTAAACATGTACTAATTAAGTATGGTGTCAATTAATTATAATTTCAATACTATTAAATGATTAATTCATTAGCTATCTTACATTTGAAATGCAGGAATAACTTGGTCATTATTTTAGTTAATCAAGCATCTTACCGAGGCCTATAACAATATAAACATACTTCTAATAATTTAAGTGGATGAAATGCAATCAACCCAACACAAATTAAATTCAAGCTAAATTAATTAAATTAACCATTTCAATAGCATAAATATTCATAAGCATGTTTATCAAAACAACAACGAAAATTAAAAAGATAGGGAACAAGAATCAAATCTGGTGTTTCTCCATGGCTTAACTAGTATGCTCCGTTCTTCGCTCTCTGTTGTCCTTGGCGACCAAGGTGGCTATGAACACCTAATTGCTGCTCCAAAATGGCTGATGAGATCCTCTTTTCCAAGAGAAGAAATCGGCTAAAGAGCAAGAGAATTGGATGGCAAGAAGAGAGGAAAAAGTGAGAGTAGAAAGAAGAGAAGTGAATGAATGAATGAATTGATTTGAGGTGTGTTGAATGATCCGCCAAGGGGGGCTTTATAGCTGAATGTGGCAACTAAAATTTGCTAAAAATAGCAGCCAAAGAGCTACCCCTTGGCTGGCCACCCATGTGGCAAAGTTGATGGCTTCAACTTTGCTAAATATGGCATGTGGCAAATCCAAAAAGCCACATATTATGGAGGGGGTTGAATGCAATTTTGACAAGTCTTCAAGGGCTTCTTTGCAAGCTTAATTAATCAGCTAAAAAGCTTATTTGGGTCAGCATATGGACGGTTTTGCGCTGCCCAATCCTTGGCCGATTTGGTTCAATCAGTTTGGTTCAATTGGACCACTTTTTCCATAATTAATTAATAATAATTTATTTAGCCCAAATTAATTTTGGTATAAATTAAAATTAATTATATTATGAATTAATACACAATATTGGATCGTCTTAGGCTGGAAATTAATTCGCCTCGAGACTTCAAATTGCTTCTCGGTTTTGTGCTTCTAGTAGTGTATGCCATGCCATTTTTTGCCCTTTATGCAATTCTATCGAAAATAACCAAAATTAATAACAATTAACTATAAAATTAATTAAATTTCATCATGTTCATAATTTAGGTATATTTTAATTATTTTATAATATTTAATTATATTTCGACGAGAATTTAACCGAATTTGCATGAATTTAAGTTAGAAAGGGTATGAAAAAGTGTGTAAATTTTTGTGTTTTCCAGTATGTTAGAGAATTTCAACATTGATGATCAAAATTGCTTGAGATTTTATAATAATATTTGTATTCCAACTGTTTCTAAATTAAAAGAGTTGATATTTCGAGAACCTTGTGATAGTCTATTTGCTTTGCACCCTGGAGGAATGAAAATGTATCGAAATATAAGAGAATCATATTAGTGGCCGGGAATGAAAAGAGATATAGTTGAATATGTAGCTAAATGCTTGACTTATCAACGAGTCAAGGCAGAGCATCAGGTTCCTACTAGCCTACTTCAACCTATTAATATTCTTGATGGAAATAGGATTTTATCACTATGGATTTTGTAACAGGGTTACCATTTTCAACAAGTAAGAAAAATGCAATTTGGGTGATTGTTGATTGGCTTACAAAATCGGCTCATTTTATTGTAGTTATGACTGATTGGTCATTTCAGAAACTTACTGAATTTTATATTCGGGAAATTGTGAATTACACAATCTTATGTAGACAATCTTTGATCGGGATCCATGGTTCACATCGAGATTTTGGAGACAGTTGCATGAATCTCTTGGTACTCAACTCAATTTCAACACAGCTTTCCATCCGCAGACTGATGGACAATCCGAGCAAGTTATTCAGATATTAGAAGATATGCTTCGTGCTTGTGTTATTGAATTTGAATCAAGTTGGGAACGTTATTTATCTTTGGCTAAATTTGTGTATAATAATAGTTTTCAATCGAGTATTCAAATGGCCTTGTATGAAGCTCTATATGGTCGTAGATGTCGATCACCTGTGTATTGGATGGAATTGAATGAAAGAAAGATGATTAGGCAAGAATTAATCCAAGAAACGGAGGAAATTGTTATGAAGATTCAAGATAGGCTTAAGGCATCTTTTGATAGACAAAAATCATATGTGGATTTAAAACACCGGGATATTGAGTACTCTGTTAGCGACAAAGTATTTCTTAAAGTATCATCTTGGAACAAAATCTTGAGATTTGGCCGAAAAGAAAAATTGAATCCTCGTTTTATTGGGTCGTATGGAATTGTGGAAAGAGTTAGACCAGTTACCTATCGTTTAGCATTGCCTCCGGAATTACAAAAGATTCATGATGTTTTTCATGTTTCCATGCTACGGAGATATCGATTAGACCCTTCTCATATTATTTCAACAGAAGATGTAGAAATCTGACTTGATTTGTCTTATGAAGAAAAACTGATTGAGATCTTAGCACGAGAGGTGAAAAAGTTACATAATAAATAGGTTCCCTTAGTTAAAGTATTGTGGAGGAGCCATAGTATTAAGGAAGCAACTTGGGAACCGGAGGAAACTATGAGATCTCAGTACACCCACCTCTTTTCAGGTAAATTTCGAGGACAAAATTTATTAAGGGGGAGAAATGTAATGACTCAAAATTTACGAGTATCGAAAAGTGTGTTGTTGGGTCTCTATTTTCGTAAAACAGATTCGTAAATATTTTTAATAAATATTTACGAAGTTAGTTGTGTGTTTAATTAGGTTTTGACTAAGTAAATTAGCTTGAATTAGGAGTAATTAGGAAAAATGACTAAATTGCAATAGGGGGTGAAAGTTTAATTATAGATTAAAGAAAAATTAAAGGGATTAAAATGGTGAATATGCCAATTCCCATAATTGAGCAAGGAAAAAAATCTTAGATTTTTCTTTTAGTTTAAAACATACTTATATATATTAAAACATTTATTAATTATAAAGTATATTATTATACTAATATATTATTATATTATTCTTAGTTAATAAATAAAGAAAAAATGAAACAAAAGAAACAAAATAGTAGAAACGAATAAGGAGAAAGAAAAGGGGAAAGAAAAGAAAAAGAAAATTAGGGTTCCAAGCTAATTTGGTAAGTTAATTTAATTCCTTTTCTTGAAATTTTTGAGTTTTTAGAATCCTAGAACAAAGTATTACTTGATTTATATTGAAATTTTAGAAGTCAGTGGATTTTTGGACATATTTCATGTTGAATAAATTGAAGAATGTGGGGTTAAATTGATAGAATTTTAAGTTAGAATTGAGTAAAGGATTAAATTGTAAAACAAATTGTAAGTATTGAATAATAGGGACCAAATTGAAAGAATTTCAAAATTAGGGTTTTATGGAGAAAATTAGAGAGTTAAGTTTAGTTATGAATAGAAATTGAGTGAAAATAAAGAATAAATGTTGATGGAAAGGAAATTAGTTTAAGTTAGGGATTAAATTAGAATTTAGGCAAAAGATAAATAGAAAATTTAAATATTGATCTGAATTGGTGTTGTATTGATAATTTAAAATTGTTTTAACTTTTCGTAGCTAATGTCATTGCCGGAGACATCGGCTAACAAAGGAAAGGAGAAAGTGGACAAAGAGTAATTCGAGGATATACGGGTTGTATTACTATAATTCAAATCTATTTATTATTAATTCTTGTATTTTAATTAAAATGCATGTTAAGTAAAATGAGGTAAGTAATTGAAATGATGATATTGATGTGAATGGAATTGATTCAAAAGTGTTTATGGCTATTGGAATTGAACATGAACAAATTAAAATTGAAATGTGATTAGTGCATAATGATTGTTTTGAAAGTGAATTGGAAACCCTATTAACTATTTTGGGCTGAGTCGGATATAGTTGGCATGCTATAGGATTAGAAGTGTTCAGGGATACTTTGACCTCGAGTTGATGAGACATTGGGTGTCATACTATTACTTTGGATAAATTCGATGAGGTACTGGGTACCAACTTACTCCAGCTTGGCCGATGAGACATTGGGTATCAACTATTGCTTCAAATTATCTGATAAGGCACTGAGTGCCATACTGGTGTGTTTGGTTGGATCCGTGAATCTGCCAAAGTCCGAGTCCTATTAATAGGGGTAAATAAATGAATTGACAAATTGAATGATATTGAAAGTTTTGTATATAAAATGGAATGAGATAGTGAATTGGGATATGGAAATGAAATGATTATTGATATAATGTATGAAATGGATATTGATATACTAAGATGATATGTAAATCAAAAATTAAGAAAAGCTATTATTAGAAAATTGAAAGCTTAGTATATGAGTGACTTATTGAAAGAAAATGATTCTTAGGTTAAATGTGTTTGTTTAATTAATGTTATTTTAAGTATTTGAATTATAGTAATACCTCTGAGTATATACTCAACGTACGGTTTGTTTCCGTGCGCAGGTTAAGTACAGTCAAATTTTCGGTCCAGCATCCAAAGCTGATCCCAAACTCAGTAAAGTGGTAAAGTATGTTTTCTTTTGTAAAATGGCATTTACCTAGGTTGTTGTATAAGTCATTTTGGGATATGATTGTAAATGATGCTATAATATGACTATGGTTAATTATATACAATATATGTGAAATGTTAAATTATGAAATTGCATGTTTCGGTAAAAAAAATTTGAAATTCCACGAAAAATTTCTAGAGTATCAAATTCTGTTCCGATTTGGTTCTAACATGTATTTTGGGCCTCGAGGGCCCATTAAAAGGACAATATGATTAATTTATAATACGTATGCTAATTGTTTGTGTAATATTGTATTTGATCGAAAATGTCTGGTAATGCTCTGTAACCCTGTTCCGGTTATGGTTTAGGGTTAGGGGTGTTACATAGTTGATATCAAAGCAGATCCTGGTCTTAGGCATTGTCAAACTGTAAAACATATATTAAGGTATCTTAAAAGAACTAGAGATTATATGCTTGTGTATTCTAAGGAGAACCTTACTCTTATTGGATACATAGACTCAAACTTCAAAACCTGTAAAGATTTGAGGAAATTGACATCGGGAAGTGTATTTATCCTAAGCAATGAAGCCATAGTATGTAGAAGTGTAAAACGAACTTGCACTATTAACTCTAATATGGAGGCCAAGTATGTGGTTGCTTTTGAGGCAACGAAAGAATTGATTTGGCTTTGAAAGTGATTAACGTATCTTGAAGTCATTCTTGGTATGGAAAAAGCTATAACACTGTATTGTGATAACAATGCTGCAATAGCTAATACTAAGGAAATGAGAAGTCACAAGAGGACTAAACACATTGGCTGAAAGTATCACTTGATACGAGAGGTAGTAGCCGAAGGAATTGTAGGTCTAGTGAAAGTTGCTTCTGAAAATAACCTTACAGATTTGTTTACTAAAACTCTTGTAACTAGGAGTTTTAACGAACACCTTGAGGATATAGGAATGCAAAACATGACATTTACTTCACTAGGGCAAGTGGGAGATTGTTGGAAATTGTGCCCATATTGTAGTAAACATGTAACTGTTTTCTATTTATTTAAACAATGAATAAATAAATAAAGTTAATTTTACATTTCACTATTATGTCTTTTATGTTTTTGTTTTTCATGTTTTGCATGCATAGTGAAATTGTGACAAGAAAATATTAGCTCATTGATTGTCTAAGTTCAAACTAATGATAAGTGGCACTGTAAGAATGTTTTTAATGCGAGAAAGGCAACTTACTTCAGTAGATAACCTAAACAAGTTTGTGATCCTGTAAAAGAATCAAAGTGAGAATTTGATTCAAATACTTAGAAGAATTATTATGTGGTCTACAATTCCAATTAGGAAGGTCTTAGCTATCAGAGCAGTTGACTCCAAGGGTAGAGACATAAATGTATTTATTGAAAGAATGATATATGGATTGGACCTAAGATGAATTAATTTTGAATTCATTAGTGAATTAATTCACTTATGACGCTCATGGTGTGATTTACCTAAATCTTGAGTTAGTCACTAACCATGCATATGTAACATATGTGTTTTGATATAATTGGAGGCTTATGCTCTAAAGATGATCGAGTTAATTGCGGATATGTTGGGTACATGACTTGTGTATGGCATGTATTTACTAGAAACAATGGAATTCCTAGCTCGATTAGAGATTTAACAATATCTTCTCATTGACATTGTGTAGATTGATAAATATAGAACATGGTCACAAGTTGCTTGTTCTCGAACAAGCAATTTATCACAATCATTTATTGATAGTGATCATATTAATCATTAAGAAGACACAATGTTAACAATGACACAAAATATGATTGTATTAAGTGAAAGGATTTAACTCAAATGAATTAAGGATATCACATAAGGGTAATACACATATGACGAGGTCATTAAACGAAATAGTTAGATGAATTACTTTCATAAAGAGAATACAAAAAGGAGTTTTCAATCATGATACTTTTTGTAGATTGAATCCATGATTAAGTAAATTGGTAAGTATCGGAATGATGCTTCTGGACATAATTGTAATTACTTAAACCTAATTATATATGTTCGATTGATCCCTCCACTAGCTCAACAAAAGCTCGATCGAACTATATTTGAATCAAAAGAAAATTCTACGACTTTGGAAAGAATTTAATTGAGTTGATATATTCGATGTGGAATTAAATTAGGCAGTTGTGAGAATTGTTCAACTAGAAAATTTGATTAAAGAATTTTCTTGAAAAATTAAATTAGAAAATCTAAGTGATTTTTAGAAAAAATAATTTTGATCAAGTAAAATTAAAATAATCAAATTAGTTAAAATTAATATGATATTTTTGGAAATTAATTTTCAAATTAGACGATTGGCCCAATGAGTAATTGAGCTTGAAAATTGGACTTTAGATCGAAAATTGAGCTCGAGAGCCTAAAACTGAGATGCAAAAACTCATCAAATCGGGTCTGGTATGTGAAACCGGGTTGTCGACCAGTTGGTGGCTAGATCAGACTGATCGAACTGTCACTAGGCTTAGACTGAACTGGCTACAGTCAAATCTGCTCGGGGTGTCGTGAGGGTGTTGCACCGACGATGGCACAACAGGACACAACGGTGCCGACAGCGACGACGACGACATTCCAATGGTTGGCGGGTGATCCTTCGATGGTTGAGCAGTGGAGGAATCACACTCATACTAGGACTCTATCGGATAATTTGATTTCAAATTAATTATTCCAAAAAATAATATTAATTTAACATATTTAATATTAAATTTAATTTAATACTTATCATGATAGTATTTTATTAATTTAATTTTAAAGTGATTATCTTAGTATTAAATTTAATTTAATACTAATATTACAGATAAGTGTTCTATTAATTTAATAGATTTAATATTAAATTTAATCTAATATTTATCTTGATAAGTATTATATTAATTTAATATTAAAGTGATTAAGTTTAATCATAGTTGAACTCTCTAAACTTTTCCTATATAAAGTGAGCCATGAGTCATTATTTTTCACACACTTAAATTCAAGAGAAACTTGTAGAGAGAAAATTCTCTAAAGAAATTATCTCAGAAAATTTCTAGAAATATTTTTATTTAAAATTTGACCCAAAAATTTAGAGAAATTGCAAAATTACTCCGTTGCTAATTTTGTGGAAATTTTTTTGATTTGAAGCGAACTCACACTCAGTAAACGTGAGCTTAAGGATAGTGGAGAAGACTATTTGGTCAAAGCATTCATCCTAGACCAATAAAAAATGTACAATTTTGATTAAGTGTTTATTACTTTAGATATCACAATCAAGTTCTTGTTTTCAGAGAAAAATTTAAAACTCTAGTTTTTCCCTTGAACTTATTTTTTGCTACATTTTCCAAACTCAATTTTTCCAACAAACATGGAGTCCAGATTTACAAGAATCCTAAGACATACCTCAGTGTTCCTAATTTGTGGGGTAAAAGAAGGATGAATGCTTTGAGTTACATCAAGGAAAGATTGCGGGCAAAGTTGAAATGTTAGAAGAAGTAGATTCTATTAATTTAGTAGATATCCTGATCAAATTTGTGGCATGTACAATTCCAACTTACTTAATGGCATGTTTTAAGTTTCTGAAGTATTTTTGTAGGGAAATAAATTGGGCCATTGCTAATTTTTGGTGGGGCAGATTCACAATGAAAGGAAAATTCATTAGAAGTCTTAGGAGGAATAGGGTTCAAAGACTTTGAAGCTTTTAACCTGGCAATGTTGGCTAAACAAAGCTGGAGGATGATTGCTGAACCAAGATCTTTATGGGTTAAGGTCTTGAAAGGTTTATACTTTCCCCACAAATCTATCATGAAGGAGGAGAAAGGATCTAGAGCATCTTCGATATGGAGTAGCTTGGTGGAAGGTTCATAAGTTCTCAAGGAGCCAATGTTTATGATAGGTGATGAATGGAGAAACTATTGAAATTTGGAAAGATAGATGGGTTAGAGGAATAAGGGGTGATAGAATCCATCATCCGAGCATTCTAGAGGAAGATTTAACAAGCAAAGTGGCTGAGATTATCTACAAAGAGGAGGGCACTTAGAACTTGTCATCTATTGAACATTGGCTTTTAGGAGAGGAGGATAAAGTAATTCTTAATATTCCTAGGGGATCCAAATGAGATAGATAGACTGATATGGCCACATAATGCTTCAGGTTGCTACTCTATCAAATTTGGTTACAAGATAATCAAGAAGGAAGCTGAGGGAAACAATGTTTTGAGGCCTTCATCATCATATGTTATTAATAAGTCTATTTGGAACTTTATATGGAATCTGAAGGTGCTTAGTAAGATAAAAGTCTTTTATCTGAAGAGTCTGTACTGATGCTATTCCTAGTAGTTTCAATTTGTGGAAGAGAGTTAAATTTAGATTTTTTTTTATAGTATATGTAAGGAAGAAATGGAAACTTTGGAGCACTTTTTTTTGGCTGTGATTGGGTGAGGGGTGTATGGTTTGAGGCTTACAATGGACTTAGAATTAGCAAAGGAGATGTGGACAATGTTGTTTGCTAGTTTGCATAAATAATGAAGTCCATTAGGGATGAAGAGTTGAGAACTAGAATAATCCTTACCTAGTGGACGATATGGAAGATGCGTTGTGAGGTGATGATGCAAGAGGCTAGAATAAATGATAAGAGAACTATTTGCAAGAAAAAAGTGGCAGCTATGGAGATCCTAGAGATTGGGTATAATGGGATGTCTTCTAATCTGAATGAAAATCAAGGTAATGATGAGGTTAATTAGTAAAAACCAAAGCAAGGTTGGGTTAAGATAAATGTTGATGGTTCATTAGATCTAAAGACTAAACAAACTGGTGTTGGAGTTATTGCAAGGGATTTTCATGGCAAGTTGGTTGATGGGCAAGGATGAGTATAGTTGCAATGTCACCTAATTGAGGTAAAGGTGGTTCCTATTTTGGTCCACTCATAATTTTTTTTTTTGTTAATTTGGTCACAGCCAGAAAGAAATTTAATCAAATTTGTCACTCTACCCTTAAAATGATAATGGAAGACTAATGTATTTTTTGATGACTAAAAGCATAACAATGCCTATTTAAAATGTTTAACAGGTAATTTATCCTAATTTTAAAATGACAAAAATGAAAACCACTCTAATTTAAAAGAACTAAAATAAGAAATGCACATTAACATTCTATTAAGAAATACACAATCAACATTGTATTACTATTTAATGAACCTCTATTTAGCATGACTGAGGAAGTAATTTAATCTAGCAAAACAGAAATTAGTGTTGGATGTAAAGCAAAGATTAGAGAGCAGGATATAACCAAATTCAGTAGGCAACAAAATCCTGTAATTGGGGTCGAAAGATCACTAACATTAAATTACATGGCCCGAATATCAACGTACTAAAGCAATTTCAATGGTGGAGATGCGGTTACACATGGCAATAGATGCAGCGACGGAGCATGGTAGCAGACAATATTTGATTAAAACAAATCCTCATTATTAGCTGTAACGAGTAGTGACGGCGGTCCCAAGTCGTAACATTTACAGTACGCCAAAATCGCACATAGAAACAGAGCTTTCCAAAATATCGTTTACAGCCCAGCTGTTGTTCTACCACAGTGAGTATATAGCTATGCCCAAATATATTAAATTTTATTTAAAAACATAATATATTTAAATTATTAATATAAATTACACACTTATTAAAATTATATTAATATATAAAATAATTATAACATGAAAAAAATATAGCAATGGATTGTCAAAATTCACTTCTCATTCTTTATTCTTTTACCATAATGATTTATTTGGTTTTTCAATTTTATAAATAAAGTTATTTTAATTTTTTATTTACTTTCTTTATTTTTTTAATCTTTAAATTTATGTTGTTTGTCAAACCACTTAAAAATAGATAAAATAGTTAATATTTGTTAATTTTATTGATGTAACATACATGTGAGTTGTCACGTAGATGTCATGTTAATAATTAATTAATTATTTAAAATTTAAAAAATTATAAAAAATATATTTTTAATATTTTAATTTTTTAAAAATTAATTAATTTTTAACTCACACGTTAATTGATAAGATAACATGCATGTAGGTTGCCACGTGTGTCGTCAATAAAATTAACAAATGCTAAAATTTTTATATATTTTGAGATATTAAACAAATAATACAAATTTAAAAATTAAAAGAGAGGAGCAATTAAATTAAAAACTAAAATAACTCCTTGGAGGATAAAAATATGGGGGGATTAGCTTTACGTTTAGTCCTCAAATTATCTAAAACCATAACCGTAAAATAGTGGTTTATATTTTTATTTTATGTTTAAGAATAAATAAGATAATGCCATTCCAATATAATAATGTAGGCTATGAATATATTAAATATAAACCTTAAATGAAAATTTAGGATATAAAATGATTTAGATTAATATGATTAAAAATAAAAGGTTTATAGATGGAAAGTCCTAAAATCTAGTATGAGCTGAGGGAATTTACCATATATATGTGTATACGTACGTGTATATGTAACCAACACTGGCCTGTAATTAATGAACAAAAACAAAAAACAGTGGCCTTCAATTTTTTTTTTTTGCAGAAAACTATTAATAATCTCAAAGCCGAATTGGTTTTGTAACTTTTGCTCTATTGCCCCAACGCCACCACCACGGTCCCACTCCCTCCTCCTCCGCCATTGCCACCCTTCTTTCACTTCCTCAAAACACTGAAACCAATAACCATAAAACCCACAAATTTGGATCTTAACCTTAAGTCTCAAACAACACTCTTTTGTTCATACTCTACAAACCTTCATTTCTGATTTTCAAGGTAAGTCAAGTTTATGAAATAATGCTTGTTCTAAAATGCTTCTTTCTTTCATTTTTCCTTTTTTTAACTTTTCATTTGCTTGTTTGTTTGGTTTAAGCATAAAAGTTGATGGTCAAAGCACAGTTGTAGTGTGTAGTGAGTAAAAATGGAAAACTTATGTTTTTCCCTCTGCCCTTAGTTTTTGTTTCTTTCTGTTTTCTTTTAATTGCAAGACAAATAGATGTCAGGTTTTATGCAGACTAAAATGTTTCATTTGAGATGCTTTTTTTTTTTGTCGGTGAGGTTTCGATTCCATGTTTTGCTTGATATGAAGCGAGCTTTTGATTCTAAGATCTTTTGCTTTTTGATTAGATCTTCTTTTTGCATTTCAACTGAAGCCATTGATGAACTTGGTTTTGCTCTGATTCGATTCACAACACTTTGAAACGCTGACGATCTTACTTGTTTCTATATAAAACCATGGCGTTTATATTTATGTTGTACGATAATGAATGGATGTCACACGGTGCCTTTTTTTTTCTTCTTCTTCTTCCCTTTTCAGTTCTAAATTGATGGCTTGTCTTTTTCTTTCACGTTATTTTCAGTCCCAAATTACCACAAATACCAAACTCCTGCTGCTTCTTCATTCTAGTAGTACAATCTGCTTTGTAATTTCTCAACCTTGGAAACTTTGTTTTACCCCCCTCACATGATGCTCTGTTTGGTAGCTGAGAAAATGTAGTATAAAAGAGAAGAGCACCTTGATTTCTGACAGCTGTCTAATAATTTGATTTGGTCAAAGTAAATTCTAGTAAAAATATCAAACTTTCTTCTTAGGATTCTTGGTGACTATTAATAGTTTGGTGAATATCTACCAAAACATTATTCCATCATGCAATGTTAAAGAAATGCTACCTAACCTGATGATCCCCATTCTTAATTTTTGCTATTTCTTAGTGACTTACTAAGATTTGCATTGTCTTTGGGAGGATTTATTTGAACTCTTGAGTGGTTTCGATACCAAATATGTAAGGCAGTTAGCTTTTGGTATCACAGAACATGTTTCTGTCTATAGTCTTTGAATACGGTTTAAGAAAATTGAACTTGGTTTGAAATTGTTTTCATTTCGATTAGAAAAAGAAAGTCAGAAACTTATCTGAGAGTAATACGGCCTAAATAGGGTGGCTGCAGCGTGTATCCTTAGTCATATACTATGATTTTTGGATTGGAGTGACGCTGTGATGTTCAGTTTCCTTTTCTTTTGCAGTATATATATTTTTCTTGACAAATTATTTGGTCTTCTTGGCATAGGCTCTAAAGGGGTTTCAAGTAATGGACCGCCGTTGGCCTTGGAAGAAAAAATCATCTGATAAAGCTGATAAAGATGCTGCTGCTGCCGCCGCCGAAGCAGATGCTGCCGCTGCTGCTTTAGCTTCAGCTGCATCTCAAAATGATCAGGTAAATCTTGTTTATGTAACTAAACCACATCCGAAAATTGGTGTTTATTTTCTCAACATTCTGCATTTCTATGCCCTAGCACATTATCTCAGCTGGAGCAGAGATTTATATCTGCTTATCATCTAAATTGTTGAGCTGTTTTATCAGATACTGATTTTGTGTTGAACAGAATACTTACAAAAAACCCAAGTATGTTCAAATTTCCATGGAATCATATTCACATCTCACTGGTTTGGAGAATCAAGTGAAAATATATGAGGAACAAGTCCAGACATTGGAGGATGAGATCAAGGACTTGAATGAAAAGCTCTCTGCAGCCAATTCAGAGATTAGTGGCAAGGAAGACCTGGTGAAACAGCACACTAAAGTTGCAGAAGAAGCAGTCTCGGGTTAGTCTATGCTCAAATGTTCAGAGTCTAATATAAGAATAAAGTTCCTCTAGCTAAACTTGGTCCAATTTTTTCTCACTCTCTGCTGTTGAATTTGCTGTAGGTTGGGAAAAGGCTGAAGCAGAGGCCTTGGCCTTGAAAAATCATCTGGAATCTGTTACCCTTTTGAAGCTCACTGCTGAAGATAGGGCATCGCATTTGGATGGTGCTCTTAAAGAGTGCATGCGGCAAATCCGAAATCTGAAGGAAGAACATGAGCAGAAGTTGCAAGATTTGGCTGTTAGCAAAAACAAGCAATGTGAAAAGATTAAGCTTGAGCTTGAAGCAAAGATAGCTTACTTAGACCAAGAGCTCCGTAAGTCTGCGGCTGAAAATGATGCAATTTCTAGGTCTTTGCAAGAACGTTCTAACATGCTGGTCAATATTACTGAAGAAAAATCTCAAGCTGAGACCCAGATTGAGTGTTTGAAGGGTAACATCGAATCATGTGAAAGGGAAATCAATTCACTGAAGTATGAGATTCATGTAGTTTCCAAAGAACTCGAAATTCGTAATGAAGAAAGGAACATGAGCATGAGAACTGCAGAAGCAGCTAACAAGCAGCATATGGAGGGTGTAAAAAAGATAGCAAAGCTAGAAGCAGAGTGCCAAAGACTGCGTGGCCTTGTGAGGAAAAAGTTGCCTGGTCCTGCTGCACTTGCCCAAATGAAGCTAGAGGTTGAGAGTTTAGGCCGGGATTATGGAGATACTCGATTAAAAAGGTCCCCAGTCTGGCCTTGTACTCCACACACACCTGCTGTCACTGACTTTTCCCTTGACAATGCACAGAAATTCCATAAAGAGAATGAGTTTCTCACTGAACGATTATTAGCAATGGAAGAAGAAACAAAGATGCTGAAAGAAGCTTTGGCCAAGCGTAACAGTGAACTACTGGCTTCTAGGAATCTGTGTGCTAACACATCTAGCAAGCTTCAAACTTTAGAAGCACAACTTGCCATCAGCAACCAACAAAGAAGCCCCTCAAAAGCTAGCAATTCACCAAGTGCGACTTCTGTGTCTGAAGATGGAATTGATGATGAAAAAAGTTGTGCCGACTCATGGGCAACTGGTATGATCTCCGAGCTCTCTCAATTCAAAAAGGAAAAGAGCATTGAAAAGTTGAATAAAACTGAAAATGTGAAGCACCTGGATCTTATGGACGACTTTCTTGAGATGGAGAAGTTGGCGTGTTCTTCAAATGATTCAACTGCAAATGGTACAATCACTAATGCAGGTTGGACAAACAATAAATCACCCAAAGCTGTTAATGCTGATGCTTCAGGAGAGACTTCTTGCAAGGAACTCCAGTCTGGAAAGCAGCATGATCTATCACCACCAGTAAATCACGGGTCTATAGTCCATCCTGAATCTGATGCAGACAAATTGCTTGTTATGAAGCTTCATTCAAAGCTTTCTATGGTGCTTGAATCAATGTCCAAGGATGCTGATGCGCACAAAATTCTGGATGACATCAAATGTGCTATCCAGGATGCACAGGACACTCTGAGCGGTCACTCTGTCAATGGTGTCTCTGAGGAAGTGGATGGCTCCGAAGGCAAATGCAATGGGCAGGGTCATCCGGAAAATGGAAGCTTAACTGAAGGGAAGGACATTGCTGTGCCCCCAGGTGATAAGGTGACTACAGAAACTTTGCAAACTATAAGTCAAGAATTAGCTGCTGCGATTTCTCAGATTCACGACTTTGTAATGTCCCTGGGGAAAGAAGCAAGGGCAGTTGACAACATATCTTCTGATGCCTATGGATTAAGCCACAAAATTGATGATTTCTCTGTCACCTACAATAAAGTCTTATGCAGCAATGTGAACTTGGATGCTTTTATTTTTGGTCTTTCTACTGTTTTAGCCAAAGCCAGTGAACTAAGATTCAATGTGCTCGGCTTCAAGAGTAACGAAGCGGAAATGAATGGACCTGATTGCATAGACAAGGTTGCTTTACCAGAGAATAAGGTAAATCAAAATGATTCATCAGGGGGAAGATATCAAAATGGCTGTGCCCATATTTCAAATCCAACTTCCAATCCTGAGGATCCTGATGATGGGAACCTGGTCTCAGAATATGAATCAAAACAAACGAGCAACATCTCATCAGAAGAATTCGAGGAATTGAAGTTGGAGAAAGAAAACATGGCGATGGATCTTTCTCGATGTACTGAAAATCTGGAGATGACTAAGTCCCAATTACATGAAACTGAGCAGCTTCTAGCGGAAGCAAAATCTCAATCGGCCGCTGCTCAAAAGTCAAACAGCTTGGCTGAGACTCAGCTCAAGTGCATGGTAGAGTCCTATAGGTCACTTGAAACACGTGCAGGGGAGTTAGAGACTGAGGTAAGCCTTCTCAGCACAAAAATCAACACTCTAGAAAATGAGCTTCAAGATGAAAAGAGAAGTCACCGTGATGCTTTTGCCCGATGTAAAGAACTAGAAGAGCAATTGCAAAGGTAAGCATTGCACTCTTTAAATATGATTTAAAGTTACTACCAACTAATTGTTGTTTGATTCTATATGCCAGTGTATTTACATTTAACATAATTGTTTTCTGTCACTTGTAGGAACGAGAAATGTTCTGTTTGTTCGGCAGCGGATAATGACCTCAAGAACAATCAGGTGAGGCTATAATTCATCTTGTCTTTCTCAAAACTGGTCTTCCAAGACCTACTTTGAAATCTAATAATACTATTAACAAATACCAAATACTGCATTTTAGTGTCAGATATGATCATGACATGATCAGTTTGGTAAGTTAATTTGATACCGAACAATCTTTATTAGCAAGGTATTCTAGTTTTCAACCGTGGAAGTTCTTGTACAAGTAATTCTTCCTCTTAAGGTTCTTTTCTTCCACAATTACTTGTCATGATTCTTTTTACCTGTAATTTGTTGATGGGCTTTATCAAATATAAAACACCTAAGGTTGTTCCTGTTGATCACAGGAGAGAGAGTTAGCAGCTGCAGCCGAGAAACTAGCGGAATGTCAAGAGACCATATTCCTTCTTGGCAGGCAATTGAAAGCTCTCTGCCCTCGGACCGACAAGATAGGATCACCCTACAATGAGAGGAGCCAAAAGGGTGAAGGTTTCCGCGAGGATGAACCCACTACCAGCAGCATGAACTTGCAAGACCTGGATCAGGCAGATATAGACACGGCTGCTTCAGGCAACGGAAGCCGAACTGGTGTGGAATCCCCCATGGAGTCATTTAACACACCATGCAGTCCTCCTAATACTGAAGGAAACGTTTTGAGATCACCAGTCAGTTCAAAACAAAGGTCAACGATGTCAAGCTCTTCATCTACCACTCCTGCCACAACCCCAGAGAAACATTCAAGAGGCTTTAGCAGATTCTTTTCCTCCAAAGGAAAGAATGGTGTTTAAGGCTGCATCTCTCATGGAGCATAAAACTCCATCATTGAGAAGGTCTCTTAATAAGAATTCCAAGAACCCAAACTTAGAATTTTGTAACGAATGACTGTATATTGCATATCCTTTTATCTGTTCTCTTCTTTTCCCTAGTGTAATTTGCCTACGTGAATGTGACATAGTTTTAAGCTGTTGAATATATGATTGTATGTGGCAGTTCTGTTAATTTGAATCAACCAACAGGAGGCCTGGGAATAGTGAATATGAATACTAAAAAACACCATTAAAACACTGTCATGATATCTGATATAAAATTATTTAATGTATCAAAATTTATATACATAAATATGTAATTTGCAACTTGCATCGCAGGTTTTGGTCCCCTCTCTCCTCTTGGACTCGAATTTCAAGACTGCCAACCTTTTTATTTCTATCTTCTGCCAACCTTTTTATTTCTATCTTTTTTGATATATATTTTTTTATAAAGAAATAAGGAAAACCCTTTCCATAAAGTCTCTTAACTTTATATAGAGAAGAACGCCAAGTCCATTAAACTGGTCAATGCCTACTTTTATCGGCTCTACAATTTACGGTAAAAGAAAAAAAGAAAAAAAAAGAAGCTCGTAGGCTGCTTGGTTTGCCCTGCATTGACTTTTGAATTATCCAAAATTTAATTAAATATTTACTTTTAATTTTAGCAATATTATTATTGAAATAAGTATGAAAAACCTATAGACTATTGATAATCAAAGAAAACACCAGCAAGGAATGGTACTCACTCCTAAGGCAGAATATTGTGGATAAATTAACCTGCTGAGGAATACAAATATTTTTTGAGTGATAATTATTTGATACATTAACAGTAATATTTTTTAATTTCATAATTAAGTTAGATTTTATCACATATTTTATTTACTTTTTAAATATAACTATGATAAAATCTCAACCAGTTATTAATGTACCAAATAATTATTATTTTTATAAATTAATATTGTTTCCTCAATCTCAATCCTCATGCAAGATAATGCGTTGTAAACAGGCAACCAGCTCCGATATGCTATGATTTTATTATTATATATATATATATATATATATATATTAAAAGAAGTTTATACTTCTACTACCCAAACATATTTGAGCTTCATGTTAAATTTTATTATTAATTTCTATACATAAACTATCGATTTAATTATCTACTTCAATTTAATATTTTTAATTTTTATATTTTTCAAATTTTAAAATTTAATTCTTAATTAAACAATGCTTATTAAATTTATTAAATCATTTTCAAACTCCAATGTGATAAAATCATTATTGCATGTGTTAAATTATGTTAGTTTGCTTTTTCTACATATTATTAAATAACAAGTTACGAATTTAACAATTGTTGTTTGAGTTAAAATTGAAATTTCGAAATTTGAAAAGATCTAATTGGAGAATATTGACTAAATTTACAAATTTACGTCACTACAACAAAAAAACCCTATCGTGACACTTTTTTTGACCTAAGACGACGCAAAAAGGGTTGCCGTAGGCTTCGCGACGCTTCTAAAAAAGTTGTCTTTAGTACCGTTGGCGTAGGCATGGCGACGCTTTTGAAAAAGCGTTGGCGAAAGTCAGCATACGGCGACCTTAAAAAAATGTCGCGATAGACTTAGTTAAGGGCAACCTTTGAAAAAGGTTGCGATAGACCCGTTTAAGCAACCATAAAAGGGTTGCCATAGACCAATTTAAGACAACTGTTAAAAATGGTTGCGATAGACTAGTTTAAGCCAACGTTAAAAAGGTTGCTATAGATTCATTTACGGCAACCTTAAAAAGGTTGAAAGAAGCCTTGTCTACGGCAACCCATAATAAAAATTGCTATAGACCTTATCTACGACAACCTTTTAAAAAAGTTGTGATATATCTTGTTTATGGCAACCTTGAAAAAAGGTTGCGATAGGCCTGTCTATGGCAACCTTTTAAAAATGTTAGAATAGACCTTGTCTAAGGCAACCTTAAAAAAAGGTTGCAATAGGCTTGTCTAAAGCAACCTTAAAAAGGTTGGCGTTAGATTCGTTTACGGCAACCCTAAAAAGGTTGCGATAGATCTTGTTTACGACAACTTTTAAAAAAGGTTGCAATTGACCGATCTAAGACAACGTTAAAAAATGTTGCGATAGACCCTTTTACAGCAACCGTAAAAAAGTTGGGATAGACCTTTTCCAAGGCAACTTAAAAAAAGTTGCCATAAACCCGTCTAAAGCAACCTTAAAATGGTTACGGTAAACCCGTCTAAGGCAAACTTAAAAAGGTTGGGATAGATCTTTGTCTCATGTCTGATTTTTTTTACGACGTTTTCCCTGATTTTTAAGAGCCTATTTTGGTGAAATATGAGCAAATTGGGAAAAGTTTGAGTCAATATTAATTGAACAATTAATTAACATAAAATGACAATATAAATACAAAATTATCATTGAATAATGCAGTTAGTAAATTTATATACAAAATCCTAATAGAAGTAGTCAACAAGTTGCGAACATGTTGTCAACCTATTTAACATGACATCAAAAAATTATACAAAATCCTAATAAAGGCAGTCAACACGTTGCAACATGTTGTCAACTTGATTCCCATGACACAAAAAAATTATGAGACTACTGCATTCGTCAACCACTGTAACATATACATATATATAATACATAATACGCAGTAAGCCTCATTCGTCATCATCCAAACTGAAGGCTTTATCATCAAGTCCACTACTCTGAAATTCAATTGCAAAAAATAGCAATGTTCGTTTTCTATTTATACAAGTTAGATGAGAAACAACATCAACACATGGGAAGAATATTTTAATACTAGCCAAAGAACCATAAATTGAAGATAAATAAAGAATTTTCAGCAGTACATCCACTACTAATTATTAGTTGAGCAAGCAATGAAGACATCAAATAAGAACATAGCATTCAATTACAACAAGCAATGTCTATTAAACCATTAACAAACTTATTGACAATCTAGTTATAAAATAGTCACCTTACTATGCTTATTATGAAAAATCTTTACTTGACATTCCCTTTGCCATACACTCATCGATGAGAGCCTTATACTTTTTCTCGCAAGCATCCATCATTTTCATGAACTTTGCCTCCCGAATTTCAGTTAATTTCATAAATCTTTCTTCTGCCTCAGCTATCAAATGAGCTTCTCGCTCTACAGGCTCCATACGAAATCGAGATTCTGCTTCCTCGAGTAGAGTTTTCTCTCAAACTGCTTGTTCGGCTTGAATTGTTTGTATTTGCTGGACATGTTTTGTGCTCATCTCTTCAATCAATGTAGTGATGGCCGATGTACATTGGCTTTCTCGGGTAACTGACCCATAGCCAAACAACCTAGATTTGGTCATCCCACGTCCATATCCCAATATTTTTCCATCCTTGTCAGGGCCAAACACTTGGGTATAGACCTTGTTTTCTAATGCAATATTATCTTGAGGTGCGGAAGAACTCTCAGGTATTGGCATAGAGTCTTTAACGATCTTGCATGCTTCATCCTACAGTTATCTTTAATTAGAAAATTCTATTTTTTTTTAAAAATTGATGTCAAAATAATTATAAATAAATAAATAAATAAATAATACCCATTTGTTTCTTACAAAAACTTGTTCTGCTGCCTCACTGCTCAATTTGCCACTCCCATCTTTGCGCAAATGTTGAAATCTAAACTGCTCCAAACGCGAGGGTTCACGGCCTTCCTTCTCAGCCTATTATACAACAAAATAATAGTTAACATTATTCACTAATGAGTGCAGAATAATTAATATAACTTACATATTGATTAATATGTAACACTTACAAACTGTGCATTGAGGGTCGCATATCCTGTACAACCAGCAGTATGTGCATAACGCACTTTTGCTCGAGATTCTTTCGCCTTTTCTGAATATGCCTATTGTTTAAATTAATGAGAAAAAATATGAGAGTAATAGGAAAGCTAAGTTTATTATGCCTCATTCAAACAAATCACGCATTTATGCACCCCCTATTTTGATCATACTATAAGTGGAAATAGGAAAAATGAGACAATTAATCTAGTAAAAGTGCATACCACAACTTGTGGTGTTCCCCATCGCTCTACTAGCCACTTCCATTGATCATCATGCACACCAGGAAGATTGTTTTCGTATATTTCTTCAACCGGTCGACCTTCTTGGACCATCTCTTTGTAGTATCTAGTTTTCAAAGTCGATTTAAACTCTTTCCGGAGTTTTCCAACATGTGAGAGGATGTCAGAGTCCTTCACCTTACCTTGGAGATCAAATTTTTCCTATCCATATAATAAAATAATGTAAAAAGTACTCATTACATACAATTTCAAATAATGCAAAATTATTGCAATACATTAAATTAGAAAATGATTATGTAATACATACATGAACGATTCTCAATATGTTTTCCAACACATATTTAGAAAGATGTTTCCAATGTTTTGTATTCAAAGGACAAATAGAACCAGTCCTTGCAATTATACCGAGAAATTCAACCAATTTGAACGCTTCCTTCCCAATAGGCTGGCCATATTGGTTGGCTTCTACTACTATACGAGTTTCGTTTTGAAGATTCCATATATCTTTCATGTTTGTAGGCCCTCGCTTTCTCTTAGTACCCTTAGTAGCCTCTGTCAAAAGTAACAATTATATTTTAGATATGAAAATTGAAAAAAAATATTATGTATCAATGTAAAAAAATAAATACAATGCAAAAGCAAATTGTGAATATGGTAAAAAAAGAAAAAAAACCAATATTAATTATATAAAAGTTTAATAAAAGATTTTATTTATCATAACAAATACATAATATTTATCAGGGACAAAAATAATATTTATCAGGGACAAAAATATTTTTGTACACTAATACTCCATTTAATTTTTTGTACAAAAGCCTATGAAACTTGCTTTTAATTTTTTGGGGACAAAAAAACACTTACCATACTCTCAAAAATATTTATCCGCTAATACTCCATTTATTTTTGTTTCTTGCGCTTTCAATTTATAAAATTCTCATATAAAAAAAATGAATGAAAATTTAAAAAACAAGAAATATTCTAAATAAGAAATTAAAAAATGAATTTATATCATATACAGAATCAAAATTGTATACTGTCAAAATTTTTAAATAGCAGGTTTGGTTATAAAATGAATTTTCCAAAATAAAAATCATCTGAGCTTTAATCAACCCTTCAGCCCGCAATCCAAATTTTAGTAATCAACAGCCAAATTCCTTTTTCAGCCTTTAATCCACCGTCTAACCTGCAATTTAAATTTTAGCAATCTTACATAGTTGAAGAAACAGGACACCATGATAATAAACAGAGTAATGTACTGATAACTAAAAGGCTCACAATTATCATACCTGCTATAGAAACATTATCAAAACTACAAAAGATATTAAGGAAATGTAAAAACCCATCATGTTTCACAAAACAAAGAAATGGTCTGGAAGTTGTGAAAAATTATAGTGCAGCAAAAGAGAAGAGGAATTAAACTAGTTTATTTTATTTGTACTTACTATTTTGGCATCGAAAAAATCTGAAAAATCTAGTCTGTCATATTGTGAACAAAACAAAAAACCAAAACAAAGAGGCATAATAAAGTGCAAAAGCCGTTAAAGCCCAGTGCAAATTAAGAGCAAAAGAAAGTAGATGCATGTAAATACACCAAATAACGGGTATGAGTAACAAACAAACAAACTTAAAGCCGAAATTTTTTTGTTTCTTTGTATATTGTGAACAAAATGAAAACTAGAGAAACAATAAATACCAGCAAAAGGTATTAAACTATTTTAAAACCAGAGAAATAATAAGTGAGAAGGAAATGGAGGTACCAGCCAGACTTGCAGGTACTTCTTCTACTGACTGAGTTGGAGTTTCATCTCCCGTGCTTTGACTATCGGTAACAGCACTTCCTAAGGTGTTCGAACCTGTCGAAGAACCCCTCGAAGAGAATTGTACACCTTTTAATGGTCTCTTTTTGTCAATCAGTTTCCTAGAAAACAAAGAGGTAATGAGTTTTCAACATAGCACCCAACACAGCACCGAAAAACTCATGGGTTTTGAGGAGGAAGAAAAACCGGGAAAAATATGAATTTTCAACTTGTAATTCCCGGGAAACTTGAAAGCTATTGTAACTTTGGAGCAAGACTTACCTTTTATTTTACCTTTTAGGGTTTGGCTAACAAATTGAAAGTGAATATGTCGAATGTCTGTACTGCATTTTATTAAAACAAAAAAAACAAGCAAAACAGTAAAAAATTGTGCACACTTGATGTCCGGCAAATCAAGCCCAAAAAACAAACAAAAAATAGACCAAAAAACAAGCAAAATAAGAATGTGGACCAAATTAAGCCCAAAAAATAAAAGCACATCAAATTTATATTCTATTAAATTTTGACAATATTTGAATTTTTATATTCTATTTAATTTTTAAAATAATAACCTAAAATTGATTTTTATAAATAAATTAAAATTAACAAATAGCACATAAACTTAAACAAATAATATATTACAAGCTTTTGTAGCCAAATATACCTTTTTTATCCCCAAGTTGGCAAAAGTTCGATCCAACCAAAATTAGGATCACAAATTTTAAAGAAAATATTTTTAAAGGGATAGGACCCTTTTTTATACTTTTAACTGTGAGATTTTAATTCAAACTTTTAATTTTTTTTATTTTTAGAAAAATATTTTTCTAATTGAATTAATTTTTTATCCATAATTAAATTTTCAATAAACAAAAATGACCATGTTTTCTAAAATAACTTTTTTCATTTTTCAAACCAAATGTGTATTTTCTGCAGACCCAATACTATACTCAAAAATATTTTTTCACTAAAACATTTCCAAATGAAAGAGGTTTTGAATTAAAACAATATGCTAGAAAAAGAAAAGAGAAAAACCTGAACTTGAGCTGTTTCGATGCGGCGCCTAGCGAGAGGAAGGAATCGCTGTAGCAATGCATCTACGATCAGCTTGGCAGCACTTCCTACCTTCATTTTTTGTCGCTTTTGTTCTCAACCTACAAATTTTCAAAACATTAAGAAGAAAATAGTGTTCAAAAAGCAATTACTATATATGTATCTGTATTTGCTAAATGGGAAAGAGGTAGACAAAGTAATAACCAAAATTAGGGTTCGTATGAATAATAAAACATTTTAAATTTGTAGAAAGATAGAGATGAAGAGGATCAGACCTGTTGTTACTTCCTTTTTCCTGATCGATGATGGTTAAAGAAGAGTTTAATGTTTTTGATTTTGACGTCTCTAATTAAAATTATTGGCTTGACCGAAACCCATTTAAGGTGACCTGCAAGCATATAATCCTTTTCTTTTTCTTTTCTTTTTTTTTTTTGGTTAAAAATCCAAAAAAAAAAAAAACAAATTTAACATCATCAACCTTCTACCTTCTATTACTAGTAGTAGATTACCTTCTCAAACAACGTCTACAAAGATCAAAACAAGGAGACAAGATGTGAGAAAACCACCTTACATGACATGTCAATCAAGGTCTAATTATGGTTTTAATCCTTTGACTATACTTACTTTTATCTTGCATAATTTGATCACTCTGCTTTTATAATGTTGCTGTTGTTAAATTGATATATAATCCAATTAACTATGTTAAACCAATAATAACCCTATGAAACAATGAATGTCTAACTACGATTTTAGTCCCTCTATTATGCTAAAATTTGGGATTTAATCTCTCTAATTCAATCCTTTTATTTATTAGTAAATCCAAATAGACTGCACCATCTATTATTATTAAAGTGATAACATGAACTCTTTTTTTTACTATTATTCAATCACAGAATCAAGATCATACCAAAATCAAGTCAACCATGTTGAACTAATAATAAAAAAAACCAAATTTGTTAAATATTAGCATCATAATCAAGTCAATCATACATTCTTCAGCAGCTTGCTGTCCTCCATGCCCATGTGAATTATTTTGTTGACAGCTAATATCCAATTTTCCCTACTCCCATAATACAAGAAAAATCACAATTTTAACTATTTAAAAGTGAAGAAAATGCAGGGAATGAACTTAGAAACAGTGTGAAAACTGTGAAATGTTTGGTCAAATTATGGTTTTATCCATTTAGATACTTAATTTTGACTTAGTATTTTATCTCTTCTTTGAAATAAAGAATATTACATTTGAAGAAATTGTGCTAATTGCAGACCAACTCACTCCTAAGGTTGAACAAAGAAAAAAAATCCAATTTGAGAAGTTAAATTAAATTTGTTTCAGTTATAGTTTAGTTTCAAATCATGAAGTTCGAGAATCGTAATACCATGGCTTAAATTAATCTCCTAAATAACAAATGTTCTCTCTATCAGAATTCGTTGGCCAGAGCAATGCCAATCTATGTACTTCAAATGTACCCTTGTTTTACTATGATCTTCTTCAATTTTACTAAACCAATTCCATCACCATTGTATAACAAGGAAAAGCAGAAAAGCAGTGTCAATACTGCTGATATTACTGAAACAAAAACAGAACTCCAAATTTTTGAAACCGAACTTGTACAAGGAAAGTGGCCTTAAATATATATCAACTGTATTTTACTCCCCCCTTTCTCTGGTGAAATGTACGACCCCCAACTGAACCGAGCCCAAAAGAGTGTAAGCGAGGGATTAAAAACCTAATTGATCACTTAGAAAGTCAAGTAGAAAATCTTATTCTATTTTGATTCCCAACATGCAGAATTAAAAAACCAATTAACATAGAAACTAGAGTGAGTTGGATGGAACCTGATGATCTTCGAGGCGAAGGAAGCAAGAGTGGAAGCTAGTGCGGGAACAGTAGGAGCTCCAGCTCGCTGAATAAGCCACCACAATATAGGAATAAGAATAAGCAACAGGAGAAGGATGTCTCTTAGGTGCGGGAACATATTTAGAAGGTGAACCAGCAGAGTAAGATGCAAGCGGGCATGAAGCAGCAAATGCTGTAAATGAAAACAACCAAGTGTTCGACTAATTGAAAATTATTCCCTGACCTTAAAAATATATAAACTGTTGATTAAAGGAAATCGGCCTAATTAATCATTTAACACAACCAAATCAACCATACATACCCATGAAGATTGAGACAAATCTCAACAAGTTGAAACTGATTCACCAGGTTCTACCACTACGAGATTGGGGATTTCATGCATGGAATCTGTAAGGCAGACTTTTACCAGTAGCTAGAGTAGGTGGTAGACGGCAGATGCACCGGTGGCTGGGGCAGGTGGTGGACGGCAGATACACCTGGAGCAAATGGTGGACGGAAGATGCAACAGGTTTGCTTTGGCCAACAGAGTTTGGAGTGAGAATAAGTGGTTTTTTGTGGGTAAGATTCAAGGTAACTTTACCTATTGACCAATAATCCCATGCCATGTCACCATCATTTAAGTCTTTTTTTACTAATTATTTATTATTCAAAAATATTTTACTTTCTTTAATTGAACTCTTTATTAAACTATAAGGGTTTATTTATTAGATAAATCTCTTAGTTATAATTTAGCTTTTACCACTTATATATGATTTAGTCCCTATATTTAAATTGAGCACTAAAGTAACGAAATTATCTAATCAAAATTTAATTTACTTACAACATAACTCAATAAATATTTAATAAAAATATTTACAACATCGTTTTACAAAAACGAAGTCACAAAACTAGATTTTTCAATACTACTGACTTTCGGGTCGTTACAGAGATGCAGCAAAGGGCTGCTGACGAAGATGCAACACTTTGATGCAGAGAATTGGGGAAAATTTTAAGGATTTAGGGGAAGGACATTTGGGGAAAATAAAATGGGGAAATTGGAGATTTAAGGGAGGGGGTGAAAAAAAAACTGCGCCGTATATTGAAAAGTTTTTATTTTGATTTTTTTTTCATTTTTAACATATATTTTTTCTATTTTTTTTAATTTTTGAATATTGAACTTTCTGATAGAAATATGAACTAAAATATTAAATTTTTAATTTTTAAATATTTTTGAAGATTTTTATAATTTTTAAATTAACATATAAAACAAATAATATCATGTCATGTGGATTATTATTACCTTGTAGGTTTTCACATCAATATCATTAAAAAAATTAATTTTGTAGTTAAATTTCTATTAAAGTTGAGATTTACCATTTTTTAAAAAGTCCAATCTCAAATTTAGTTCAAAAAATAAGAATCAAATTGATAAAAAAATAAATATTGAGAGTTAAAATTTACCATGATCAACTCTTTTAGGAATTAAATTGATAAATGGGTATAGCATGGTCTAGCTAGTATTGTTGAAAAGATTTCTTTTTTCAATGTTATTCTTTTTTCGATAAGAAATTCTAATTGTGGTTGAAATGTATACTTAAAACTTTAATTTTGATTTAATCATATATATATATTTATGTATGCAATATCTAAATATAAAATTATGTTATATAAATAATTTAGTTAATAATTTACAAGAACTGAATCAAATTAAAGTTCATATATATATTCTATTGCATATTAAACCATTGTTCATGTATGCTTTGGGGATTTATCCCATTTTGATATTTTATGTTTTGAAAAATAATAATTTATATTTATCTTATTTATGATTAAAATTTTTAAATATATATAATATAATTTTTGAAACATTTATATTAGAAAACCCTAAACCTTAAACCCTAAACCCTAAACCCTAAAATCTTAAACCCCAACTCCATAAACACAAAACCCTAAAACCTTACACCATAAACCATAAACTATAATCCCTAAACCTTAAACACTAAACACTAAACCTTAAACCCTAACCTATTTATATTTAAAAACCCCAAACCCCAAACTCTAACCCCAAACCCCAAACCCTAAAATCTTAAACCTTAAACCCATAACACAAAAGCCTAAAACCTTACATGCACCATAAACCATAAACTATAATCCCTAAACCTTAAACTCTAAACACTAAACCTTAAACCCTAACCTAAATTGATTTTTTGTGGCATTTTTATTAAAAACCATATTCACACTTGAAGCTAAGTTATTTTTAATTTGAATATATATTCAGAAACTGATGATATTGTAAAATTTTAAGAATATTCATATTTTAAATTCAAATTTTTGGTGCTACACATTCAAAAAAAGCCAGAATTAAGTAATTTGGAATGTTACACATTTATACAAAGAGTTGGCCAAAGCATATATTGACAAGTCTATCTGAATACTTAGGAAAGTGTCGCCCTAAAACTATAGTCTTAGGACTAGACAAAAGCCAACTTTTGCTCAAGCGTTGCCGTAGGCATACATATCGCAATCCTTATACAAAGAGTTGCCCAATGCGCAGTTTATCGCAACACTTAGGAAAGTGTCGCCACAAAAGTGTCGTCTTAGGACTACACAAAAGCCAACTCTTATTCAAGCATTGCCTTAGGTGTACGAAAGCGTAGTCTATCGCAACACTTAGGAAAGTGTCGCCACAAAAGTGTCGTCTTATGACTACAAAAAAGCCAACTCTTATTCAAGCATTGCCGTAGGCATACATATCACAACCCTTATAAAAATAGTTGGCGAAAGCTTAGTATACACCAACACTTAGGAAAGTGTTGCCACAAAAGTGTCGTCTTAGGACTACACAAAAGCCAACTCTTATTCAAGCGTTGCCATAGGCATACATATCGCAACACTTATACAAAGAGTTGCCCAAAGCATAGTCTATCGCAACACTTAGGAAAGTGTCACCACAAAAGTGTCGTTTCAAGACTACACAAAAGCCAACTCTTATTCAAGCGTTGCGGTAGGCATACATATCCCAACCCATATACAAAGAGTTGGCCAAAGCATAGTCTGTCGCAACACTTAGGAAAATGTCGCCACAAAAGTGTCGTCTTAGGACTATACAAAAACCAACTTTGATTCAAGCGTTGCTTTAGGCATACATATCCCAACCCTTAGGAAAGTGTTGCCTCAAAACTGTCGTCGTAGGACTAGACAAAGGCAACTCTTATTTAAGTGTTGCTTTAGGCATGCATATTGCAACCCTTATACAAAGAGTTGTCGAAAGCCCAGTCTATCGCAACACTTGCCCCAAAAGTGTCGTCTTAGGACTAGACTTTTGCAACTCTTATTTAAGCGTTGCCTTAGGCATGCATATGGCAACCCTTATATAAAGAGTTGCCCAAAGCGTATGTTGGCCAGTCTATCGCAACACTTAGGAAAGTGTCGCCCCATAAGTGTCGTCATAGCACTATTTTGTTGTAGTGCGTATAGTATAGGATAAATAGAAGAATTTTACCTTACAAATTTAACTGATATTGTTTGGAACATGACTAAAATTAACTAATTTGAAAAGTATAATATTAAAATTGACCAAATTAAAGTATAATGACTAAATTCACGAACATAGAGAACATGGACTAATAACAAAATTTGACCCAAAAAAATTCATAAATAGGAGTTCAATATTAATTTGATTTACTTTTTAAACTTAGAATTAGAGTGTGTTTGATAAACCATTGAGAATTTCTATTTTCAATAAATAGAAATTTTCATAAATGAAATTTTTTAATATTTAATATTTTAAATGTGTTTCATAATTATTTTAATATTTTAAGTGTTGAATAAGATAAGTGGAGACGTAACTATTTATCACTTATTGTAGAAAATATTATTTTGATTTTACTTTATTAAAAATTGAAATAAATAAACTTAAAAGAAAATGAGATATTCAAATTAACATATTTATCTTTCATCCAAAAAAATCCAAAAAAATATAAAATATTATATTAATAAGATTAAAAATAAAAAATAAATATTCTTTTAAAAGTTAACATTTACGTTTATCAAACAACATAATTATATTAGTGCTTATATATTTATTAATTTACCAAAAAAATTTCTAATCTAAATTCTCCACTTATAAAATTTAGCAACAGTTTCAGCTAATTGAGGAGTTTTTTTTAAAGATATAATGACTTTTCCTAACACTGTTAAAAAAGTTGGAGGCGGAATAAAAGTCACCGCGAAGAACGGACTAAAACGATCATTAGGAAAAGTTTCAGTGTTTTAAAAAAAATATTGTTATCGTAGTGACGAAGTTACACTGTCCATGGTACTTTCTAGTACCACAAAATACCATAATTGGTGGCGTTTTCTCCTTGATTGCCACTAAAAAATAACATATTAATTTAGTAATTGTTTTTTTGATAGTGGCATTTAAGCTTTGGATGCTATAACATAACGTATTTTTGTGGTGTTTGACAGAGGCTTTTTAGGTCTACAACCTAAATGCAAGTTATATTCACGTAATAAAATCTCAAGAGTCTGAGGTCGATTTATAGGGAAGTTGATTCAAGCTTACAAGTATTATGCTAGAACAAATATTTAACATTTAACTTTGGAATGAGTGTCAAAACTGAAAGTAGGAGCAAGAAACATTAGAAATAAAAATAAAAATCAAAGAAAGAAATTAACTAATAATAAAAATAAATACTTGGAAGAGAATATGCTGAGGTTAGAGGATAAACTCTTGGTGTCATATTAAGATTAAATTTTAATAATCAATGTTATTACTCAATTAGAATCCACACAAAATGGAGGCCCCAATCAGAAAATCTAACAATGTATGTCCAATAATTAAACCTATGAATTAATGAGCAAATGTATGTCCGTCAAAGGAGTGTCTAATATGATTGTCCACTAAGTCCAAGAGTTTTGCAAATGAATTTATAAGTAAAGAATGGTGCAATATGAAAGTTTATCTATTTAACTTCAGTCCAATAATATAACATATGATATTATAATCACTTGATAACTTCAAAACTTATAAAAAATATTTCAAATATTTATTATGCCAATTTTTATATGTCTACAACAAATCAAGGTTAATTTATCCAAGCATGCATTGTGTCATCTATTGGCTATCACAAATAAAATATATTACTTTACGAGTATGATTATAAAAAATGCTTGATAATTAATTTTAGCTCAAATAGTAAGTATGAAATTTACCTAAATATTTGCCAAAGAGTTTCACCCTTTCAACTCAACATTGAAAACATAGAATAACATAACAAAATTAAATACCTCAAACTTATATGAAAAAAACATTAAATATAAGAAACTTGAGATTTTACAAGGATAAAGAAATAAACAAATACTAATAAGAAAATGATCTTGATCTCCATTTCAAGATGCCTCCTATTTTGAAATAAAGGTTATTTATAGAGGTTTGTGAAGAGGAAAATGACAATGTAAAGGACTTGTTAGTAATGAATTGCTAGGTCTAGTTCTTTGTCATCTTTTAAGTCATTTCACCTGTTAATTTATGACTTTTTTTGTTCAAGTTAATGTCTCCCAATGGGAGAAGTCCAAGAAAGTTGATTGATGGTCTGCATCTTATCCATTCATTATAGAAAATTTTGCTCCAAACTCCAAGTATGTTAGGAGATATGATCTAAAGACAAAAATGCATCAAAACTATCAATGAATGTGAAACTTGTAAATTTCTCTTTACTTTTGGATTTCTCCCTAATGCATGTTGGTATTGGTGTTCCAATATTTGAATAGATCTTCAAATTCCCTTTCCAACGATATAAAGTACACCCAAAATGGAGTTCTGAAGCTCGAGAAATGATCGAAACAATAAGAAGTATTCTGGTTGGAAGTTCTGAATGTGCCCAAATTATAAATTTTGAATCTTTAAGCATTGGACTGTCACTCATAATCTTGGATTAGTTTTAGGCTTAGTGCATTTAATCTTGTAGTTCCATATATTGCCATTTTCTTCCCAAACATGTTTTACCTACAAATTCCACATGGAATATTTTATTGAAACTAAATTCGTGAAAAACACAATATTTGTAATGCAAACATAAAAAAAAATCAAATAAACTAAAAGAATCAAAAATATATAGAAATACTTAAGAAACTAAGAAAATGTAAGTAAGATATACCCAAAATAATCGTATGATGAAGACTCATCAGCATTTACTTATAAAACGCCTCTATATTGCTACATGTTAGTGGCGTTGCAATACACAAGCGTGACTAATTGTTTACATTTTAGTGGCATTTTTTTATTTGAACGTCACTGATTTGCAACACTTAATGAAACCTCTTTTCACAAACGCTGTTAATTTATTTTCTTTTTTTTTATATTTTATATTTTCATTACATGTTCCTAATCTATTAAACAACAAAAAAAAAATTTATCCAAATACATATTCTTAGTAAAATACTTAATGTTCAAATACATATTCATTACACGTTTTAATTCAAATTCTATCGAGATAATAAAGTTCGAACCATATGAAAGTAAAAAAGAATACCTAAGTCATTGGTGGTCGAGATTGTTGCTAAATAAAAGTCATGAGACTTCAAATTTGCATATGAATTTGTTGATTCTGTGCTTGAATTTCCTCAAATTGTAACGCCCTAAAATTTTAGAATTTAATTGTGAGAATTTGCAATAATTAAAATTTTATATTTGTAGCATTGTGTTCTACTATTGTGTTTAAGTTTTAGGGTACAAGTTGTATTATTAAAAGTTCTGTTATTTTTAAAATAGCCATTATCCATGTGCTATGTAGTTAAGTGCAAGTCTGTGTAAAGTTGTGTTAAGAATGTGCTTGTTGATTCATTGGTTAAACATCTATTTATATTCTGTTTGATTTTGAGTTCGAGTCCTATTGTATGTGTTAGAAAAATTTTGCTGAATGCTGGTATGAGAATGGTGGTTAGTTAATAAATATTTTTAGCGTCAATTTCTTCCCTTCCCTTTCTTCTTTTGTTTTTTTTCTTTCTTTTTCCTCTATTTTTCTTCCTTTTCCTCTTTCAAGTGACTTCTTTGATTACATTTAGTAAGTGATTGTCAAAGTATTAAGAGTCTTAAGTGATTCAGAGCATTGTTAGAAGATTTCTATGTAAGTTTTGTAAAGTTGTTAGTTTCCATTTACGTAATTAAATTGGGAATTCTTCATTTGTTGCATGTAAATTTGTTGTTAATTAGTCATTAATCTTGACTTTAGGCGTGAATTTGGAGGAGGGTAATCCTTCACGTGCTGTTACGAATTAGTTCGGTAGATCATCGGTAAGCGTTCATTGTTGAAAGTTTCTTGGTGTCGATTTATTCAACATTATTGGTCGAGTGTTAATGTTTACGTTATCTAGTCGTTTTAGTCAATTGATTGATTGCTGAATGGTTAATTAGGTTCCGAGTAGTCTCCGCATTGTTTTTCCGTCAAAACAAGACTAGGTACGTGCCGAAAATCTTAATTTTGAAAGTTTTGGTCGCCAAAAATGGTGGCTGTTGATGCCACATTGCTAGACACACAAGCGTGTGTCCAAGTCATGTGAGCCACACTGGCGTGTGTCTAAGCCGTATGAGCCACATGATCATGTGCCAGGCCATGTGGTAGGCCGTGTAACTTACTGTTCATCGATTTGGGGCCATATGGGCAAGGCACACTGGCAAGGCACACGGGCATCTGTCCAAGCCATGGGTGGCCATGTTAGTGCATGGTTCACACATGCAACGGACATAGGTGTGTGTCTCAGCCGTGTAACTCACTGTTTGTGACTTAAGACTAGACGACCAGTGACATGGGCGTGTGCCCAAGCCGTGTGAGTCACATGGGCAGGGACACGGGTGTGTGTTCAGGCCATATAACTCACTGTTTATGCTTTAGAACCACACGGGTAGAGGACATGGGTGTGTGCCTAGGCCGTGTGAGCCACACAGGTAATGATATGGGTGTGTGTCCAGGCTGTGTGGCATATAAATAGGGTCTGAAACTTGTTTTCAGAGGCTGTGAATGTTGCTCAACACTAATATTGATGTCCTCAAAGCATGAATGATTTGAATTTGATTATACAAGAACTCTCTGGTACTCTGTGACTGACGTATGAATAACATAACTGTATACGTATTGTGATACTTATTCTGATATTGAGTTGTATTATCTACTTGTGAAACAATTTGGAATGACTGAATAGATATTGTAGCTGTTTGTACTCTGCATTTGCATGGGTTGGGATATTGTGAGGAAGGAAGTAATCTGCTCTGAATTAGTGGCTAAGCCAGAATGCTTATAATTTGATTCTGGTGCTTTGTCGTATTTCTATCTAGCAGCTAAGTTGCATATCTGCAAACGTGTCAGACAGGCACTCTAAGGTGTGTAGGGTTGGTTCGGCATTGAACGCCCTTAACGGTGTGTTAGGATGGCCGACGATAGTGTGTAGTAGATGGGGAGAGGAATGTTGCATCTGAATCTGATCTGTTCTATTTGTGAAACTGAAAATTGCTTCTATATATGTAACTAATCTATTCTGAACCAGAACTGAAATTACTTCTATTACCAAAGCGAATCTTTGAATCCAGAACTATCTTATAAATGAGTTCTAATTGAATAAAATTTTTTTTGCGCACTGAGTTCACAACTCACTTTGTTATTGATTGGATTTTAGGTGGTTCTCAAACTTGAACGAGTTTGCGCCTTGGGAGCTCGATCAAGCTTTTATCTTTTGTTGAAATACTACTATTATGAATTTCAGTAATATATGATAACATGATGTTTGGGAAGATTTTACACTTAATTAACTTTAGTGCTAAATTTTATGTGATGAATGGTTTAGTTTTAGTGCGTTATAACTATTAGATTTTAGAATTGATGATGTAACTCTCTGGACTTGGTCTGGACGTCTAGGCTAGATTTAGGGTGTTACACAATTATTCTTCTTTCTTCTTCTCGGTTAGCCTTAATTTTGTCCATCTTCACTTGCATTTCCTCTCTTAATTTCTCCACTTCTTGTTTAAATGCTTATTGCGAAGAAGTGTAATGCTGAGAGCTATCTCCGAAGTGATCTCTCAATGGTAAACCTAATCCAATATGTCAAACCCATCTATTCCTTTCTAGTCCAATTACTTCAGTCAAAACTTGATATTCAATATCTTGTATGCTTAATGTAGTCTCCTCGGGTGCAATGATTTGATACTCTATAATTTTTGCATTTGCATTCTCTTAACAAAAGTTAAAATACAAACACAAAATAAACATTTTAACTAAAGAAATCTATAATAACTAATAATAGATAGTATACTTACCATAATTTGTTGTGTTCATTTATAAATAGTCTATCTTTTCTCGTACGGGTCATTTGAAAAAGTTTGAGTCTAGTAGGTGGCGAAACATCCAAAATTTCCTACAAAATAATATAATAATTTTGTCGTTAAGTATTGAAAATAAACTTATGTTGACAGGTACTAAATTTTAATTATTTTTTATATGTAGAATCAACCTTTATAAGTCACACATACATAATACAAAAGAGAAATGCAAACTCAAATGTTGGTTGTCCATATTTAAATACCATTTCCAACATCAATTATTTTTTTTACACCATATCCTAACAATCCAATTAAAATACATTTCAACTAAAGTTAATAATCATTATTTAAATACAAATATCATACATTTTAATTTCCAGATCAAGCAAAGCTTTTTGAACCATTGGTATGGATATACGTTTGCTCCTACTAAAAATCCTAACTTTTTGTCACTTCTGTTGCATAGTTAATAAGAAGTTATTATGTCATATAATATTAATTATAATAGAATCATGAAGTTTAATTTTAATATTGTTTATTTATTTACCTCAACTTTCACTGAAAACCAAAATTCAACTAAAAACTCTCACAGTCATGCTATCACACCTTGTGGTACGTTCCATTTTATGGTTTCTTTGTTAAAATTGATGCGATCTCGTGTTCGTTTGTTGAATCAAGCCACGTATGTTCCCAATCGTAAAATTAAGTAGTACGACTTGGTTCTTGGACAGGTTTGTAAATGAACAAGTTGGTTTAAAAACAAAGGGGGTTTAAGTGTTTAGAAAATGGCAAAGACAGGTTTGATTTAAGGCTAAAGAAAAAACCAATGTTATATGGTAATATTGACCCGAATCTTAAAGTAGCATTTAAGCTGAAAAATGGCGTGGATAGTTTGAAACCGTGACCCATTATCTATATTGGGATAGGAACTAAAACGATATTGGTTGAATGCCACACTTCAGTAAAGTGATAAGTTCAAAAAGAAACATAATTGACGCCACAAGATAGACTTGATAAGTCAATTGAGTCAAGAGAGAACAAAGAGAGTTGAACACTCACAAATATGATAAAATTCATCAAAGGTTCAAAAGTTCTTTTTACATGATTTAAGCCTAGTATTTATAGGCTGTACAAGGTACAACCGAATGGACATGTTGCGATCAGCTTAATTAAGCTAAAATGGCTGTTGAATTATCTAACAGGTTTTTTGGAAACTCCTAGGTATGTATGACGCCAACAGCCATGCCATTTATAATTCTCAATCAGTCAAACCAAGTGGACTTTAAAGTTGAGCTAGATATGCAAGTAGATGATCGGTCAAGTAGGTATGAACATGGTTTCATTCCATCTTGGGAAGCCGAATGTGCATCTAACATTTTAATGCTGATTGTGGCGCATAAACAGCCTCTAAATGTGAACATGTAGATTTGGATGGTCACCTTGGTGTGAACTTAGCTACTAGTTGAATAGTCAAGTGTGAAAACACTTGAAACCATTGCTCTCCATGAAAAGGTGCTTGGAGAAAAGCAATCAGCAACTCCTTCATGAATCAAATCCAAATGCATGTCTTCTCCATAAATGCCGTCCATTAAACATGCTTGCTGACCAGCCAACGTGAACAACCTACAAGACACATTTAAAGTCAGCTTAAATTCAATAATAAGACATGATTAAAACACAATTTAATTTGTATAAACATTAGACACAATTATAATGTCTGAACTAAGACCAAATTAAAAGATATATTATTGTTGTACTAAATAGGACATAATTAATAGACTTAAGACACATTAAAATGTTGTACTAAATAGGACATAATTAATAGACTGAGGACACATTAAAGATGTTCAGATTGTATTTAAAACTCAAATTAATTTATGACATAATTTAAAGACTCAAACTATAACAACTAAAATAACTAAAAATAACTCAATGTCCTTATTCTAGCAATTGAACATAGCAAAATGAAAATTAAAGCTCAGCTTGGAGCAAGCTACATGGAACGCATGAAGAAATAGTCCAAGATTGATCGATGAGCCCCACAACAACTTCTCTCCAAATTCGGTCAATAGAGCCTGAGATAGCTTCTTTGAATCTCTTAGCTCAAGCACGAGTGATCGACCCATTGGTAACTCAATTGGTTCGGTAGCAACCTTGGTTATGATCGCATCATCCCCTCTCTCTTCAAAGCGATTTGTTCCCAAATCGTCACCTACATCATAAGGGGAAAGATCTGTAACAACCCGGTTTAGGGCCAAATCAGAACAGTGGTTTTGGGACCACAAATCTGAATTAGAAAAATTTATTGTGATAAAGCTTTAAGGTTTATAAAATGATTGAATGCATGTGTGAAAATTTTGTAAAGAAATTTTATTGATAAAGGGTCCACTTTGACTATTAGAACTAAATTGCAAAAAGTGAAAATCATGAGTTTTAGAAGCTTTGAGTGTTTAATTGTAATAAAATTTTAAATCAGAGGTCATTATTTATAAATTAGACCATTATATATCATGATAGACAAAAATGGACATGGAAGGGTAAAATTTCAAAGAAAGGCTAAAAGAGCATTTTGGTCATTTGGTTAATAAAAGAATAAAAAGGGAAAATAAAGTCAAAATTTGGTGTCCATCTTCCTCCCATAGCCAAAATTCTCAAGGAGTCTATAGCTAGGGTTTCTTCAACTTTCAAGCTTAATAGTAAGTGTATCCTAGCCCTCTTTTTAATGGTCTTTACGTTTTTAAAGTCGTTATCACTCGATTTACCTATTTCTTCCTTTATTTTGAAGTAGGGTTTATGTTTAAAAATTTACCCATGTGTAGAAATATGTGAATAAATGAAAAATGTGGGCTACTATAAGTGTGTATAAGGTTCGGTTAGGCTTAGGTTTTGAGAAAAATGAATACATTTCATTTTACGAGCCTAGGGACTAAAGTGTAAATAGGTGAAAAGTTAGGGATAAAAATATAATTTGACCTTAATATGATTTTTGGGCCGAATTGAATAGTGTGATAATTAAACGAGATAAATTTGTTATTATAGAGCAAGAAAGATGAGTTTCTGACCTAGATCGGGGAAAGGGCAAGATTGTAGACTAAATAGCAATATTAACAATTTTTTATCTGAGGTAAGTTTGTACGTAAATAATGCATCATTTTATTATGTTTTAATGTTTTAATGTTGTATAAATTGTGTGATTGATTTATGTGATATAATCGGCAAAGTTTCGATAAGTAAAGAAAATCCTGGTTGAACCTTAGGAATAGAATATGATACAGGTGACATGTCACTAAGAACCTATGTGTGCAATTATGTTAGGTAATCTTGCATATGTTGTGGATACTTGTCAGCTTGTGTGCGCAGCTGTAACGCCCCAAATTTTAGGGTTTTTGAATTCTGCTTGAATTTATTTTTGCATGGCCTAATGTGCTGTAGTGATGATTTGAGTGTGATTAGTGGACCTTTAAAAGGCCTAGGTTTAAGTTTGAAGCCTAGAAGAATTTTAGTTTTTTCCTTATGTGAGGATGGACTTTGGCAGAGTGGGCTTTTAAATTAATGTTGGGGTTTTATGGCACAAGGAAGCCTGTGGTAAAGTGGCAAGGTAGCGCCATTTAAAGCACAGAGAGGTGGTGTGTGGTAGTTTGTGAAGGAGCTAAGGTTCGAATCTCCCTGATGGCAAAATCCTTTAATATTGCTACTTGAGAATGGTAAGAGGTGGACTCCAAGTTAAATTCTGAGGGAAGATGTTTGAGTTGCTCATGGGATTGGATTAAGGAGTGATAAGGGGAGATTATCAAGGAGAAAATTTAGGGATTTTAGTGAGGAGCAAGAGTTGGCCGATTGTGGGATTGCTTGGAGGGCAAAGTCAGCTAAGGGGCAAAGGGTAGCATTTTTGGCAATTAGGGTGTGTGTGGGTGTGCCGAATTCTCTTTTTGGGTTCTCTTTCAGGATTTTGTTACCTTTTGCGTTTCGGTGGGTTGATGTAGTGGGTGCCGATTTCTTTTGTGGTATCCTCGGGTTTTGGATTCTTGCTTTGTTTTCTTTTACCGAATGCTTGCTTTAGTTGACTCCTAAACCTTTCCTCATTCTCCTCCTCCTCCTCCTCCTCCTTCTTCTTCTTCTTCTCTTTGATGGCTAACCGAATCCCACCTTGGCCTCTCCAATTTGATTTGGCCGAACCTACCTTCTTCTTCTTCCTCTTTTTCTTCATTATTTGAAATTGATTCACTTAAAATCCCTCTTGGCCAATTGCTTCAAAAGTTGAAAACCTAAAACATTTAGTCTCCTTCTTGCCGATTTCTTCTTTGGCCGAACCCTCCCCATCCCTACTCTAAAAAGCCGAAACCTTCAAGTCATCTATCTCTCTGTCACCATCTCCTTCCATTTCATAACTTCTTCTTATTTCACTTCTTCATTCATTGCTGACGTCATAATCTCTTTACTCCCTCCACCTTTAATTTGTGCTCATCACCTTTTCTTTCAAAACTGAAACCTTAAACCTTCTCTAGTGTTCTCTTCTCAAAACTGAACCTATTCCCTTTTCTTTGTTGTTCTGCCAACCCCTTTCATCTATTCAAGCCCAATCTCTTTACTCCCTCCACCTTTAATTTGTGCTCATCACCTTTTCTTTCATCTGGGCTTAGAGTAGTGGTAACGACTTCTGGTGGGGTCGATTCAATCAAGCAGACTTTTGGGTAATGACTCAATTCGTTTTACTCTTCTCTTATGTATTTCATGAAAAGTCAAAACCACCCCCTGACTTTCTTTTGGAAATCGGTTTAGATCCCTTATTTGGGAATATATTTTGGACTCTTTTGTTAACTGACTGAGTTTTATGGCCTTTCGTAAGGTGGATCTCGTGGAGGCTAGGGTGGTTAGCATTACCAAGGGAGACTAAATCTAGTGGCTAGATTTCGGTAAGGTCAGTGATTGATGGGGTTTTTTTATAATGGCCAAATGCACGAACGGTTAGGTAAGGGAAGTTTTCAATCGGATTGTAGTTTTGACGTTGTGATTAAACTATTGTAGGTTAATCGTTCGCGGGATCGTTCGATGCTAATTGTAAACAAGTTTGTAATGACACCTTCTAGTAGCATAGATCGGTAAATGCCAAAAAGTCGAAATGTCAAAATGCCGGTATTTCGAGGACTTGCAAGCGTGCGAACACTTGTGTGTCAATCTGAAATCAGGAATATGGAATTTTGGACTGTAAGGGTTGCTGTGCGCGTTTTTGTGCACTTGGGCTGTTCTGGGCCTCGATGGGCTGAAATTGGGCCCGATAGGCTTACGGGCCCATATGGGTAAAAATATGCGGTAAGTAATTTCTGGTAAATTAGATATTAAATTTGAGATAATATGCGTAAAATTAGACTGAGCGGGCCACATTAGTATGTAGGCTCTCTCGGGCCTATTAGGGGTTTTGGGGTCGATTTCACTATATGATTGTATGGACTTTCTAAGTCGTTCAGAGTGATGTTAGACCTATTAGAAGGTCGTATTAAGCATGAAACCTCGAAACGTAGCTAAATTACCATTTTACCCCAAGTTGCCAAAAGACTATTTTACCCCTAGAATAGTAGCTGATTTGCATATATCTGTATCTGATGATCTGTATGCTTATGTCATGTAGTGCTTTAGGTTGCATGGGGTTGGGTTATGGATATGGAGGAAGTTCTATAAAGTAGCACTACCACGTAATCTGTTTAGAGGCTCCGCCTCGTATTTCTGTTCTGGTGGCTCTGCCACGATTTCTGTATTAGCAGCTCTGCTGCGTCTGTGGTGTGTAGGGCTGGGTGGGTGGAGTTATTCCTCACATGGTGTGATGGGCTGGTACCGGTGGTGTGTTGGGCTGGACTGGGATTGGGCTTTGCATCTATATCTATAATGGGCCCAAGACCCACTCTGTTTCCGAATAGGGCCAAAGCCCAGTTTGATCTGTATCTGAATAGGGCTTCGGCCCAGACTGAGCTGTATGGCTGGTCTCTGATACTGGTTGGGTTAAATTACACACTGAGTTTTCACAAACTCACCCTATTATTTCTATCCATACAGGTAACCCCTAACCGTAGATGACTTGGAGCTACGAGGGACTCGGGGTGGCCACGTGGTTCATGTTTCTGGTTTTTAGCTTTTCTTAAAATTTAATTTATTTATATTCCTTTTTTAATTTTAGATTTATGTTGTAATAAGGCCACTCGGGTATTTGGTTTTGAGTTTCTTTATTATTTGTTTTAAAATGGTAGACTAGATTATGCAGGTTTTCAAACTTAATCAAACGTTTTTAAACATGCCTTACGTAATGACTGGATAACTCAACAATGATAACACAACAATGAGATTTTGATATAAACTTTACTTGGTAATTAATACAGTTTCTAAATCTGATAATACTTAATAATTATAAGCTATTAATCATGGTTTTCCAATGAATAACATAACGTTTTGTTAAAAAGATGATCATAACTGAATCAATCGTCCATGTGACACTCCAGATCTGGCCATAACGTCTGGGCCAAGTTTGGGGTGTTACATTTAGTGGTATCAGAGCCAGGTTGCAACAACTTGGCTATGGAATGGGTTCAAATGTTTTCTTAAAATTTAAGCCCTAACTTGTTTTGAAATTCGGTTTTGGGAAACTCCCTTAAGAAAATTCTTTTAAAATTGATTTTCTTTCCAAAAATATTTTTAGTTTTTCAAAATTCTAGGGTTTTTGACAAGTTTTTCAACAAAGTATATTTAAAACATTTACTACCGATTGAACTTGGGTTTCTCTGAATTTGGTTTCTAAAGAGAGTGGCACATCGAGTCTTCGGCACTAAGTCCGTAAGTATCTTCTACTTTATTTTATTTAATTGAGATATTGTGATACTGTGATATTACTGTAGATAGTGCTAAAACCCTACTGAAATTCCATAGTTAGGGTAACACTGAGACTGTAGAAGACTGAGACAGTAGGAAATTGAAAACTCTAGAAGACTTAAACTATAGCTAGACTGCAATTCTACAAAAAAAAAGGTCTAAAATACTATCTCTGCATAAAACATCTGTAATAAATACTGAAATTTTGAAATAATTCAGAAAATTCATAAATCAGATAATATGATATGAGTACGAGGGTAGCATGTGGAAGAGGCCGTAGTCATGGCCGAAGAAGTACCTAGACTGGATCTTCATTCTCGAGACATATGCTAGCTGGGGAGGCACAAGCGCCACCAGCAACTGAGGCTGGGTCTTATGGTCGGGTTGCAGGGGATGATGCTTTATCCTAGGCGATGCTCCGTGTTTTGGAAAGGGTTGCTGGAGCGAGTATGCGAACGGTGAATCGGGGATCAATTTCTAAACAACTTCGATCTAATGAAGCGAAGACTTTCAGGTTGTATCTGGTGTAGCCCCGAATGTGGCCGAGTATTGGTTGGAGGCCACAAAGTGGATAATGGACGACCTAGACTGCTCGGTGGAGCAGAAGCTAAAAGGAGCAGTATCTTTGATGCATGACGAGGCTTACCAATGGTGGATCTCTGTGAGAGATGGTACATCAGCTGAGCGAGTGACTTGGGAGTTATTTAAGATGGCCTTCAAAGAGAAGTACATCGGGGCAAGCTATGTGGACGCCCGAAGGAAGGAATTCCTGAATCACACTTAGGGTAGTAAGACTGTAGCGGAATATAAAGCTGAATTTTTAAGGTTAAGCTAGTATGCCAGTGAAATAGTTGCTACGAAGTATGAACATAGTGTGCGATTTGAGGATGGCCTCAGAAATAAGCTAAGGGTACTAATTTCTCCACAAAGGGAGTGTGATTTTACTGCTCTGGTGGAAAAAGCCAAGATTGCTGAGGAGGTGAAGCGCTCGGAGCGCTAGAACCGTGAAAAAGATAGAAACCGATTCAGGAGGGATTTAGGGCCCTCGGGTGCTACGAGTAGGTCTGTTAAAAGAACTAGAGTGGACGAGCCGGTTTGAGCAGTTCCAATAAATATGGTTAGACTGCAAGCTTGTGCGGACTGTGGAAAGGTACATCTGGGAAAATGTTAGAGACATTCTGAAGCATGTTTTTGGTGTGGGTCCAAAGATCATCGAGTCAAAGATTACCCTCAGAGGCCGGCGCAGATGCAAGCTGCTGAACAAGGGTTGCTCAGCCAGTGGGAGGTGGTCAACAACCACCGTCAAGGAGTTTCAGGATGTTTTTCCGGATGAGCTTCCTGGGTTGCCTCTGAATCATAAAGTCGAATTTAGAATCGACTTGTTACCTAGAACAGCTCCAGTGTCCATCGCTCCTTATAGGATGGCACCGAAGGAGTTGGTGGAGTTGAAAGCCTAAATCTAAGAACTTCTGGATCGAGGTTTTATCAGACCAAGTGTGTCTCCATAGGGAGCACTGGTCTTGTTTGTTAAGAAGAAGGATGGGACGATGCGCATGTGCATTGATTATCGTCAGTTGAACAAACTAACTATTAGGAACAAGTACCCTCTACCGAGGATCAACAACCTATTTTACCAACTAAGAGGAGCTTTGGTATTTTCCAAGATTGACCTTTAATCCAGATATCATCAGCTAAGGGTTAAAGAGGTAGATATTCATAAGACAACGTTCAGGACTCGATATGGTCATTACGAGTTCCTGGTAATGCCGTTTGGGTTGACGAATGCACCAGCGGCCTTCATGGATTTGATGAACTGGGTATTCTAGCCCTACTTAGACTAGTTTGTGGTCGTCTTTATAAACAATATTCTGGTGTATTCGAAAACTGAGGAGAATTATGATGAGCATCTCTTGATTATTCTACAAGTGTTGAGGGAGAAGCAGCTGTATACAAAATTTAGCAAGTACGAATTTTGGTTGCAAGAAGTGACATTCTTGGGTCACGTTGTTTCTGCTGAGGGGATTAGGGTGGATCCTCGAAAAATCGAGGCGGTTCTGGAGTGGAAGCCACCGAAATCTATGTCGAAAATTCGAAGTTTTTTGGGGTTGGCAGGATATTATAGAAGATTTGTGGAAGGATTTTCCTTAACCACGGCACTGTTGACGAAGCTTTTGAGAAAAGAAGTATCGTTTATCTGGACTAAAAAACAACAAGAGAGTTTCGAGAAGTTGAAGAGAGTTTTGACTGAGGCACTAGTGTTAATTCAGCCGGAGTCTGGAAAGGATTTTACTGTGTATAGCGATGCGTCGCGCATTGGATTGGGCTGTGTGTTGATGCAAGAGGGTAAAGTGGTTGCTTATGCATCGCGACAACTCAAGCCTCATGAGGCAAATTACCCTACGCATGATCTGGAATTGGCAGTAGTAATTTTTGTGCTAAAGATCTAGAGGCACTACTTGTATGGAGAAAGGTGTATCATATACACAGATCCTAAGAGCCTTAAGTTTCTTTTGTCTTAGAAGGAGTTGAACCTTAGGCAACAAAGATGGATAGAGTTGCTTAAGGATTATGACTGTTCTATTGAGTATCACCCATACAAAGCTAATGTGGTAGCTGATGCACTGAGTTAGAGAGCTGTAATTGATCTGAAAACAATATTCGCTCGTCTTAGTCTGTATGATGATGGTAACTTGTTAGCTGAATTGCAAGTAAGACTGACCTGGATGGAGCAAATTAAAGAGAAGCATTGCTAGATGAATCTTTGGTGCCTCGGTTTTGACAGACTGAAGAGGGTGGAACTTCTGATTTTGGTTTGAATAATGAAGGGATTTTTTTTTCGTGGGAGAGTTTGTGTCCCAAAAGACTCTGGTTTGAGGCATTCTATACTGCAAGAGGCTCCTGGCAGTCTTTGTGCCATGCATCCTAGTGGGAATAAGTTGTATCGGGGATCTACAGGAATTGTATTGGTGGCCTGGACTGAAGCGAGAAGTAACGGAGTTGGTGGGTAAGTGTTTGACATGCCAGCAAGTGAAAGCTGAGCATCAACTGCCTTCTGGACTTTTGCAGCTGGTTAAGCTTCCACTTTGAAAGTGGGAAAGGGTAACCATGGACTTTGTGAGTGGGCTACCCTTGACGCCTACCAAGAAAGACTCATTTTGGGTGATTGTGGATAGGCTGACCAAATCTGCTCATTTTATACCCATCTGAACCGGCTATTCATTTCAAAAATTGGCAAAGCTGTATGTAGTTGAGATAGTGCGACTTCATGGGGTGCCAGTTTCGATTATTTATGATCAGGACCCTAGGTTTACATCTCGATTTTGACAGAAGTTGCATGAAGCGTTCGGTACACGGCTAGACTTCAGTATTGCTTTTCACCCTCAGACGGATGGACAGTCAGAGAGGGTGATTGAGGTTCTAGAAGATATGTTGAGAGGATATATTATTGATTTCTGGGGTAGCTGGGAAGATTACTTACCGTTAGCAGAGTTTGCTTATAACAATAGTTACCAGGCGAGTATTCGAATGGCACCATATGAGGCGCTGTATGGTCGTAGGTGTCGTATGCCTACCTGTTGGACAGAATTGGGAGAATGTTAGGTTCTTGGGCGAGAGTTAGTAGCAAATACAGAAAATAAGGTTAGGCTAATTAGGGATCGGTTAAAGGAGGCATCTGATAGGAAAAAATCTTATGTCGACTTAAAGCATAATGAAATTGAGTACTCTATAGGAGATTTGGTTTTCTTGAAGGTCTCGCCTTAGAAAAAAATCTTAAGATTTGGAAAGAAGGGCAAGTTAAGTCCGCGGTTTATCGGGCCCTATCGAGTTCTTAAATGGGTGGGTCCAGTAGCTTATCAGCTGGAACTACCTCTGGAGTTGGACCGGATTCATGATGTCTTTCATGTCTCCATGTTGAGATGATATCGGTTTGATCCTTCCCACATTGTACCAGTTGAGGAATTGAAGTTAAATCTGATCTGACTTTCGAGGAAGAGCCTGTGTAGATTCTAGACTGCGATGTCAAAATGTTAAGGAAGAAATCAGTCCCTTTGGTAAAAGTGCTTTGGCGTAATCACAGCAGAGAAGAAGCTACGTGGGAGCCAGAGGAGGCGATACATCAACAATACCCTCACCTGTTTTGACCAGGTAAAATTTTGAGGCCAAAATTTCTTTAAGAGGGTAGAGTTGCAACGCCCTAAATTTTAGGGTTTTTGAATTCTACTTGAATTTATTTTTGCATGGCCTGATGTGTTGTAGCGATGATTTGAGTGTGATTAGTGTACCTTTAGAAGGCCTAGGTTTAAGTTTGAAGCCGAGTAGAATTTTAGTTTTTGCCTTATATGAGGATGGACATTGGCAGAGTGGGCTTTTAAATTAATGTTGGGGTTTTATGGCACAAGGAAGCCTATGGTAAAGCGGCAAGGTAGCGCCACTTAAAGCACATAGAGGTGGCGTGTGGTAGTTTGTGAAGGAGCTAAGGTTCGAATCTCCCTGATGGCAAAATCCTTTAATATTGCTACTTGAGCATGGTAAGTGGTGGACTCTAAGTTAAATTCTGAAGGAAGGTGCTTGAGTTGCTTATGGGATTGGATTAAGGAGTGATAAGGGGAGATTATCAAGGAGAAAATTTAGGGATTTGAGTGAGGAGCAAGTGTTGGTCGATTGTGGGATTGCTTGGAGGGCAAAGTCGGCTAAGGGGCAAAGGGTAGCATTTTTGACAATGAGGGTATGTGTGGGTGTACCGAATTCTCTTTTTGGGTTCTCTTTTGTGATTTTGTTACCTTTTGCGTTTTGGTGGGTTGGTGTAGTGCGTGCCAATTTCTTTTGTGGTATCCTCAGGTTTTGGATTCTTGCTTTGTTTTCTTTTACCTTTCCTCCTCCTTCTTCTTCTTCTTTTCTTTGGTGGCTAACCGAATCCTACCTTGGCCTCTTCAATTTGATTTGGCTGAACCTACCTTCTTCTTTTTATTCTTCCTCATTTTCTTCACTATTTGAAATTGATTCACTTAAAATCCCTCTTGGCCGATTGCTTCAAAAGACGAAAACCCGGAACATTTAGTCTCCTTTTTGCCAATTTCTTCTTTAGCCAAACCATCCCTATCCCTACTCGAAAAAGTCGAAACCTTCAAGTCATCTATCTCTCTGTCGCCATCTCCTCCCATTTCATAACTTCTTCTTTTTCTTTCACTTCTTCATTCATTGCCGACGCCATAATCTCTTTACTCCCTCCACCTTCAATTTGTGCTCATCACCTTTTCTTTCAAAACTGAAACCTTAAACCCTCTCTAGTGTTCTCTTCTCAAAACCGAACCTATGCTTTTTTCTTTATTGTTCTGCCAATCCCTTTCATCTATTCATCCTCTTCCCTTGTGCTTTGGTTAGATCAAGCGTAGATATGAGATTAGAGTAGTGGTAACGACTTCTGGTGGAGTCAATTTAGTCAAGCGAACTTTTGGGTAAGGACTCAATTCGTTTTACTCTTCTTTTAAGTATTTCACCCCCTGACTTTCTTTTGAAAATCGGTTTAGATCCCTTTTTTGGGAATATATTTTGGACTCTTTTGTTAACTAAATGAGTTTCATGGCCTTTCGTAAGGTGGATCTCGTGGAGGCTAGGGTGGTTAGCATTACCAACGCAGACTAGATCTAGTGGCTAGATTTCGGCAAGGTAAGTGATTGATGGGGTTTTTTTATAATGGCCGAATGCATGAAGGGTTAGGTAAAGGAAGTTTTCAATCGGATTGTAGTTTGACATTGTGATTAAACTATTGTAAGTTAATCGTTCTCGGGATCGTTCGACGCTAATCGTAAATAGGTGTGTAACGACACCCTCTAGTAGCATAGATCGACAAAAGCCGAAAAGTCAAAATGCTGAAATGCCGGCATTTCGAGGACTTGCAAGTGTATGAATGCTTGTGGGTCAATCTAAAATCATGAATCTGGAATATTGGACAGTAAGGGCTTCTGTGCTCGTTTTCGTGCACTTGGGCTATTTTGGGCCTCGATGGGCTGAAATTGGGCCCAATAGGCTTACGGGCCCATATGGGTAAAAGTATGCGGTAAGTAATTTCTGGTAAATTAGATATTAAATCTGAGATAATATGCGTAAAATTAGACTGAGAGGGCCACATTAACATGTGGGCTTCCTCGGGCCTATTAGGGGTTTAAGGGTCGATTTCACTATGTGATTGTATGGACTTTCTAAGTCGCTCAGAGTGATGTTAGACCTACTAGAAGGCTGTATTAAGCATGAAACCTCGAAACGTAGCTAAATGACCAAAATACCCTTTAAGGGTAAAAATTACCATTTTACCCCTAATTGCCAAAAGACTGTTTTACCCCTAGAATAGTTGATTGATTTGCATATATCTGTATCTGATGATCTGTATGCTTATGTCATGTAGTGCTTTAGGTTGCATGGGGTTGGGTTATGGATATGGAGGAAGTTCTATAAAGTGGCACTACCACGTAATCTGTTTAGAGGCTCCGCCTCGTATTTCTGTTCTAGTGGCTCTGCCACGATTTTTATATTAGCAGCTCTGTTGCGTCTGTGGTGTGTAGGGCTGGGTGGGTTGAGTTATTCCCCACATGGTGTGATGGGTTGGTACGGGTGGTGTATTAGGCTAGACTGGGTTTAGACTTTGCATACATACATACATACATACATATATATTTTGTTTTGTATCTATTTCCGAATAGGGCCAAGGCCCAGTTTGATCTGTATCTGAATAGGGCTTCGGCCCAGATTGAGCTGCATGGCTGATCTCTGATACTGGTTGGGTTAAATTACACACTGAGTTTTCACAAACTCACCCTATTATTTCAATCTATACAGGTAACCCCTAACGGTAGAGGACTTGGAGCTGCGAGGGACTCAGGGTGGCCACGTGGTCCATGTTTCTGGTTTTTAGCTTTTCTTAAAATTTAATTTATTATATTCCATTTTTAATTTCAGATTTCTGTTGTAATAAGGCCACTCGGGTATTTGGTTTTAGGTTTCTTTATTATTTGTTTTAAAATGGTAGACTAGATTATGCGGGTTTTCAAACTTAATTAAACGTTTTTAAACATGCCTAATGTAATGACTAGATAACTCAATAATGATAACACAACAATGAGATTTTGATATAAACTTTACTTGGTAATTAATACGATTTCTAAATCTGATAATGCTTAATAATTACAAGCTATTAATCATGGTTTTCTGACGAATAACATAACGTTTTGTTAAAAAGATGATCATAACTGAATTAATCGTCCATGTGACACTCCAGATCTGGCCATAACGTCTGGGCCGAGTTTGGGGTGTTACAGCAGCACTGAGTAGCTATGTTCCGATCATCAGCTTGTGTGAGCAGACCCGTGACTAGCTCGAGAACAAGCATATATGTGAAATGTGATATGAGGTAGCTTGGCTACATACGTGGCACTTATGTGCAACTTTCAGTGTATTCATTAGTATTCCGAGCATTCAACGGGAATGATAAAGATGTGAAAATATGTGTTTGTATGACGATATGATACAGGTGTGTACGTGAAATTCATAAGTACGAATTCCATAAGTGATGATCGTATGGTAAGGTTGTGCTTGAGTAAGTAATCCTATGTGACTTTAATGGTAATGTATTATCTTTCAATATAAGCATTTGCATGATGAACTTGTGATAATGATGTTTATTATTTGCATATAAACTTACTAAGCTTTTTTGCTTACTCCCTTTTACTTTCCCTTGTCTTATAGTGACATCAAGCTAGCTCGGAATCGGGACTTGTCGGAGGCTCGCATCACACTATTAGAAACATCATTTTGGGTATTTGATAATTGTGATATTTTTGAAAGTATGTCATGTATAGGGACTTGGTCATTTTGTTATGTGTCATATTTGATTTGGCTGAACATGTTGGCTTATTTTGATGAATGTTCATTTTGTATAAGGCCATTAAAAGTTGGCTAATATTGGTCTCATTTACGATTAAATGACGTTATTTTTCATGAATGTGGATGTTGCATGTTTGGATAGATGAGTATGTGATGAGTTGCTTGAGGGTTGTGACAAGTAAATGTTAAGTTTATGTCTTAGTTGAGAATGTTATATTGTTAAATTATGTTATGCTATATGTGATTGAAGTTGGTATAAGTGTGATTGAGTTTCAGGGTGGCAAATGGCTTGGTAAATAGCCTTATTTTTGTCCACACGGGTAGACACACGGGCGTTTGTCTAGGTTGTGTGTGACACACGGTCAGCCCCATGGGCATGTGGATAGGCCGTGTGTCCTTTGTATCTTGAATTTCAGCTTCGAATTGGCCACACAGGTAGAGATATGACCGTATGTCTCAACCGTGTGGAAGGCACGGCCTTGGACATGGGCATGTGCCAAGGACGTGTGAAGTCTGCACCTATTTTACGAGAATTTAATTCGTCACATGGCCTAGCACACGAGCATGTCCCATATCCACACGGGCGTGTGACCGCTATTTAAGGTAAAATTTTGATAAGTTTGTAAAATTTTCGGAAGTTCTCAGTTTAATCCCGAATCTCTTCCAAAGTATGTTTTGGGCATTGTAGGCTCATTTTAGGGACGATGTGAATGAATGTGAAAATTTTTAAATTTGGATGGAAATTTATGGATTGAAAATGTATGTGTGATTGCGTTTAAGTCCAGTAATGCCTCATACCCTGTTCTGTCATGAATACGGGTAAGGGGTGTTACAAGATCAAACACATTAAAGCTAGGGGAAAGACCATACACATTAAAGCTAGCACTAACACTATACTCACCTGGAGGTCTAGTTTGTATGAGTTATCATTGATACTTTCCAGCACTTAAAAAGGACCATCATCCAGTGGCAGCAACTTGGACCTTTTTTGTACGAGAAACCTATCCTTTCGCATATGTATCCAGACCCAATCTCTGGGTTCAAAGATTACTTGCTTGCATCCCTTGCTTGCTTTATTGGCATATTGCTCTATTCTTTTCTCTATATTTTCACTTACTCTTTGATATAGTTGTTTCACGTACTCAGCCTTCCATTTGCCATCTACATTCACAAGTTGATTAGTGATAAACGATAAATTATACATGTTTTTACCTCATGCTTAGCCTAATTTATGGATGAATTATCATTAAATTTGTGGAAATTGGTGCTCTTAATCCTTCTATTTCGTGTTTTATGCCCAGGTAAGCTTAAGGAAGTGAAAAGAGCAAGAAACAGGCAAAAAACGGGCCAAAAACGGGCCAAAAACGGGCCAAAAACGGGTAAATTAGGCCCAATTCAATAATCAACACGGCCCAAAATTCACCACACGGCCGTGTCACATGGCCGTGCCACTTTTAGCATAAACACAACCCAACTCTGACTCGCACGGCCAGACCACACGGCCGTGCCACCTTAACAGGCCCGAGCACGGCCTGGGTTTCGATCCATATGGGCGTGGCACACTGGCATGTCCCTGTCGTGAGGAAGTTCAATTTCACTCGGAAAAGGTTGCTTAGGGGCTAAGAAAGCCATTCTAAACTCTATATAAAGACCCTAGGAGGCAACTTCAAAGGACACATTATTTTCCCGCCAAGACTGGGAGTTAAAGGCAGGGAATTACTCGAAGGGAAGCTGATTGATCCATCTCAGAAGCCAAGATCTACATCAAGACAGCGAATCTCCCTTCAATCCTTTCAGGAGTTTTAGGTTCTTTATGTTTTGCTATTTTTATTCTTCTGAGATGTTTTCTTTATTAAATATGAACTAAATCCCCCAAATACTTGAGGGGATGAAACCTAAGATAGATCTTATTATTATTTTATCTTGAGTTATATGATAAATACTTGAATTGTTCTTAATTATGTGTTTTTATTCTTGTTTTAATAATCCTAGGTATTAATTCAAGTATTGATGTGCTTATTCAGAGGAGCAAAAGTCCCTGTTAAAGAATAGATCTAGAATAATTAAGCAGAGTTGCATGCAACCCTAGACATAGGGCGACATAAATTTGCCGGATTAGGGTCAAACCTAATAAGGGAATCCATAGATCGAGTTAATGCAAGACTAGGGGTTTTAACTAGAAAGAGATTTCAATTAATCATCCTAGGATTAGTTGTTCTTATCCTCGACGGGGGTATTAACATAAATACGGATCAAGTCAAGTGAATAAATTGTCTAGCTCAAGAATTGATAACAAGTGAAGTCTAGGTGGATTCTCCCTTAAGTATTGCCCAAATCAAACAGTTTTTCGTAAAGACTTTTTCCCCAATTTACTTTTTGTGCATTCATAGTTTAGTCTTAGAATTAGTTTAGTTTCATAAAAACCCCTTTTATTTCTAGGTTAAATAATAGAAAGAAAGTTGGTACTAGTACTTTTGGTTCCCTTGGGTACGATACCTCTGTCTTGCCATTAAGCTATACTACTGTTCGATAGGTGTGCTTGCCTTAAAGTCGTGATAATAGTTAGTTTTTGGTGCGATCATTATTATAAATTTTATTACTTCATATCACGCATATCAAGTTATTGGCGCCGTTGTCGGGGAACTGAAATATTAAGAACGCTCAATTTATATTACTTTAGGCATATTTATTTTTATTTATTTTCAGCTGATTTTTATTTTTTATTTTACTGAAATTTTCTTTTCCTCTACGTATCTCTAGTTTATGACTAGAAGGAACCCAGCAGGACCATTGCTTTTTGACGAGGATTTAGAAGCTACAGTTCGCAAAAATCGTAGGGAGATCAGAAGAAGCCTACATTATCTAGAACAAGGACAAGAACAAGAGCCAGAACCTACGGAAGAGATGGAAGCAAATTAGGACAATCTACCACCTCCCGTGATAGCCACGCAACCAGTGAACCAAGATGATGCTCCTCGTACTATGTATGATTATGCTAAACCTAATTTGGCTGGTACTCAATCTAGTATTATTAGACCTGCTATTGCTGCTAATAATTTTGAGTTAAAACGTAACACTATTCAAATGATACAGTAATTTGTGCAGTTTGATGGTTTACAGGATGAAGATCCAAATTCACACATAGCCAACTTTTTGGAACTTGGTGATACTTTTAAAATTAATGGTGTTTTTGATGATGCCATTCGTCTAAGGCTATTCCCATTTTCTTTGAGAAATAAATCCAAACAATAATTAAATTCTTTACCACGAGGATCAATCACTACATGGGAATAGATGACCGAAAAGTTCTTACTTAAATATTTTCCTCCAGCTAAAATAGCTAAATTGCGAAACGATATCTCTTCTTTTGTGCAGATGGATTAAGAGACCCTTATGATGCCTGGGAGAGATACAAAGATCTGTTGAGAAGGTGCCCTCACCATGGGTTGCCTTTGTGGTTACAAGTTCAAACCTTTCACAACGGTTTGAATCCATCAACGAGGCAAATGATTGATGCAGCCGCAGGAGGAACAATCAACAACAAAACACCAGAAGAAACTTATGAATTTATAGAAGAAATGTCATTGAACAACTATCAGTGGCAAGTTATGAGGACAAAGCCGACAAAAGCTGTAGGAGTTTATAATATCAATGCTGTCACCATGGTTACTAATCAGGTAGAACTTTTAAATAAAAAGTTTGATAATTTTGTTGGTTCTACGCAAGCACAACCAGTGATGCTGTGTTAAAGAACTCAAGGAAATATGTTCAATCCAGACTACTCTTCTTATGGACATGGTATGGAAACCGAGCAAGCCAACTATATGGGTAACAATTCTAGACCTCAAAATAATCCTTATAGTAATACTAACAATACAGGTTGGCTGAATCACCCCAATTTTTCATGGGGAGGACAAGGAAATCAAAGACAACCGCCTCCTCCGGGATTTCAACAGCCACCATTCGAACAAGAGAAAAAGCCAAACCTTGAAGAGATGCTCACAAAATTTATTGCCGTTTCAGAAACCCGTTTTCAAAACACCGAAATGGCACTGAAGAACCAGCAAGCATCCATCAAGGACTCGAAACACAAATACGCCAGCTCGCCAAGTTAATTTCTGAAAGACCGCAAGGTAGGTTACCAAGCAACACTGAGATTAACCCTAAGGAGCAACACAATTCCATGAATACAATAGATAAGGAAGGATTAACCAAAACCAAACCAGAGCCATGTAAGGAGAATGAGGTAAGTAAAGGCAAGGTCGAGTAAGCAATAACGAGCCAGTTATCAGAATATAAACCTCGTATCCCATACCCAAACGCGCTAAAGAAAGACCTCACAGATGAGCAATTCGGTAAGTTTCTTAAACTCTTAAAGAAATTACACATCAACTTATCGTTTGTTGAAGCAATTTCGCAGATACCGAAATATGCAAAATTTTTAGAGGAACTTCTCACAAATAAAAGGAAGTTGGAAGAACTATCCACAGTGGAACTCAACGAGGAATGCTCAGCTATTCTCCAAAATAAACTGCCAACCAAACTAAAAGATCCAGGGAGTTTTACTATTCCTTGTTTACTTGGTAGCCTAGACGCTAAAAATGCTTTAGCTGATCTAGGGGCTAGTATAAATGTCATACCTTATAAACTGTTTAAACAACTAGGTCTTGAAAAACCTAAGCAAACCAAGATGAGCATTCAACTGGCTGATAAAACTATTAGGTTTCCTAAGGGAAAAATTGAAGATGTGCTTGTCAAAATTGATAAATTATATTCCCAGTTGACTTTGTTGTTTTAGACATTGATGAGGATAGCAATGTACCCTTAATTCTAGGGCGACCTTTTTTAGCAACTACCAGAACAATAATTGATTTAGGAACAGGTGAACTTACACTACGTGTAGGTGATGACAAAGTTACTTTACAAGCTCAAAACTTGATTAAGACTATTGATAATAATATATTCACGAGTCCTTGTAAAAACACTGAACTCACCACCTAACATTCTGTGCAGGATACACTCCACATAAAGGCAACCCAATCACAGACAACTCCATCCAAGGGTGATCCACCTGAAAAGCGAATGCTTCAGATCGAGGAACTAGATGAAAGGCTGAACTATCATGAAAAGCCCAAAGTATGCCATACCAACCCAGAGCATCACCAAGACGACCCTCAGGTGAAAACGAATCAAATCAAGGTAGGAGATAAGGCAATATTAGGGGAAGATGATCCTCGAATCTTGAATTCAAAAGAACATACAAGTGACATACCCTACTTCACGGTAATGAAAAACTTTCCCTATGGTACAGTCAAGATAAATCATGAGTCACTCCGCACTTTCAAGGTAAATCAAACCCGAATCAAACTTTATTTTGACAATAAAACTGAAAACAGGTTAAAAGATTTCCAACTCTTCAAACCACCGTGAACGTACAAGCTTGAGCAAAGTCGAGCTTAGACTATAAATAAGCACTTCTCAGGTGGCAACCTGAGCACTGACTTAGTAAATTATTTTATTTATGCTTTTTAATACATCAACTAACCCTTTGGATGCAGGCTTTTCGAGCCACACGGCCATGCCCACGGGCGTGCCTCAGGCCATGTGGACACCACAAGCAAAGACACGGCCGTGCGATATGGCTGTGTATGAGCAGTGTAAGATGTCCCTAACACACGGGCTTCAATAACTTACCACGGTCGTGTGATGTGGCCGTGGCCAAACCACTTAATACAACACGGGCATGCGACACGCTCGTGCCCCAAGACCGTGGTCGAACCTGCCAATTCAGACACCGGTTTGTGATCCCTTACACGGCCGTGGGACCAAATCACTATTACTTAATTTTTATTTTTAATTTTCATTTTCTTTACTTTTTATTTCTCTTGTTCCTTTTATTTTACAATTAAATTCCTATCGAGTAATACTTGAACTTTACACAGTTATGATTAATTTCTCTAGTCACCCTAAATCATGAACTTCAAGTATTCCTTCCTCTAAGATAGCTTTCACAATTCAAGGGTTCCATCCAATATTCAGGGAGTTTTACTTCTCTCCCTAACTTATGATCTTGTGCTTCTATTGCTATTAATGTTATATTTGTACATTAAGGGCAATGTACATCTTAAGTGTGTGGGGGGGAACTCACTTTCATTCTTTACATTATCTTTGAAATCTCGGAAAATTGCTCTCAAATTTTGAATTCTCTGCATTAATCTCAACCTCCTATTAGGACTGAATTCTGATTGATTTATGATTTTTATTGACATGTTGAGAATTAAGACATAAGTATTTATGCTTTGTTTATTCAAACTTTATGACATTAGGGAATCAAGCATGATAAGTTGAAATTTTTGAGAATTTAAATTTTTTTCTAGGTTATTTTCCCTAATTTTAAGTATTATCTTGAGATTTGAAATTTGCAGAATTGACATCAAAAGCCATAATTCTAGTAAGATTTTTGAGCCTTTTGAGCATACATCCTTCCATGCTTACTTTTATTGTTGCTTTGAGTGAGTCAATATTGATTTGTTATTCTAAAACTTGCTCCGATTATACATATCGAGACCACATCATTGATTTGATACGCGAAATGATAAAGGCACCTAGGTTTAACCCACTTACTCCATAAAAGCCTACCTCTATAAATTAACCCCTAGTGAACCCCATTGAGCCTAACAACCCATTCTTTGACTTACCTCTAATATTAACCTATAACCCATTTTTTGTTGAATTCCATTCAATTATTTTGATCCCTATTTTTGTCGAGATTTGAGTTGAAATTATTATCTAGCTTTATTCTATTGTTCAGTTTATAAACATTCAAAGTATTGTATTTGATTTGTTCTAAAAAAAACACACACAAAAAAAAGAACAGAAAAAAAAAACAAAAATGTGTTTATACAATTAATTCAGTTGTAATTCATATTTTAGTTATAGTTCAATATTTTTTTTGCAATATGTTCAAGTGATAGAGATTTTTCTAGTTAGACGATCTTTCAATTCAATCTCGATTTTAACCTTCTGTTTCAGCTTGTGACAACACCCCTAACCAAAGCCCCATTACAACCATTAAAAGACCTTTTGATCAATGTGTCATATCAATCTATAGTGGTGGAGATTTGATTTTCTTGCAAGCCTATGGTAATAACTTTTCAAGTTGACTAAAGAGTGCTTAGTTCTTGAACCCTAAACACTTTGAGTGGATAGAGTGAATCTTTAGTGAGGATGACAAATCTTGTTGATTTTGATTGAAAGGTGATTACTTAAGAGAAGGGAAGAAACCTATGTTTCTGTGATAAAATTCTCACCTTATAATGTTTGAAACTTTAATGTTCTTTTGATTGAATTTTCATTGTATGATTACTTGTGGATTAGCTTGAAACATTATTGATAAGGATTGTAAGTTAAGAAGAATGATTCTTAACTGTGGGTTGAGATTTTACTTGAGGACAAGCAAATGCTTAAGTGTGGGGGTATTTGATAAACGATAAATTATACATGTTTTTACCTCATGCTTAGCCTAATTGATGGATGAATTATCATTAAATTTGTGGAAATTGGTGCTCTTAATCCTTCTATTTTGTGTTTTGCCCAGGTAAGCTTAAGGAAGAGAAAAGAGCAAGAAACTGGCCAAAAGCGGGCAAATTAGGCCTAATTCAATAATCAACACGGCCCGAAGATTCACCACACGGCTGTGTAACACGGCCGTGCCACTTTGAGCATAAACACGGCCCAACCCCGACTCACACGACCAGACCACATGGCCGTGCCACCTTAACAGGCCCGAGCACGGCCTGGGCTTCGATCCATAAGGGCGTGGCACATGAGCGTATCCCTATCGTGAGGAAGTTTAATTTCACTCGAAAAAGGTTACTTAGGGGCTAAGAAATCCATTCTAAACTCTATATAAAGACCCTAGGAGGCAATTTCAAAGGACACATTATTTTCCTGCCAAGACCGAAAGTTAAAGGTAGGGAATTACTCGAAGGGAAGCCGATTGATCCATCTCAGAAGCCGAATTCTCCTTCAAGACTAAAGATCTCCCTTCAAATTCCTACAGGGGTTTTCGAGTTCTTTATGTTTTGTTATTTTTATTCTTCTGAGATGTTTTCTTTATTAAATATGAACTAAATCCCCCAAATACTTGAGGGGGATGAATTCTAAGACAGATCTTGTTGTTATTTTATCTTGAGTTATATGATAAATACTTGAATTGTTCTTAATTATGTGTTCTTAATTATGTGTTCTTAATTCTTGTTTTAATAATCCTAGGTATTAATTCAAGTATTGATGTGCTTATTCAGAGGAGCAAAAGTCCCTGTTTAAGAGTAGATCTAGCATAATTAAGCAGAGTTGCATGCAACCCTAGACATAAGGCGACATAAATCTGCCAGATTAGGGTCAAACCTAATAAGGGGATCCATAGATTGAGTTAATGCAAGACTAGGCTTTTTAACTAGAAAGAGATTTTAGTTAATCAACCTAGGATTAGTTGTTCTTATCCTCGACGGAGGTATTAACATAAGTTAGGGATCTCTACGGATCAAGTCAAGTGAATAAATCATCTAGCTCAAGAATTGATAACAAGTGAAGTCTAGGTGGATTCTCCCTTGAGTATTGCCCAAATCAATCAGTTTTCCTAAAGAGTTTTTCCCCAATTTACTTTTTGTGCATTCATAGTTTAGTCTTAGAATTAGTTTATTTTCATAAAAACCCCTTTTATTTCTAGGTTAAATAATAGAAAGAAAGTTAGTACTAGTACTTTTGGTTCCTTTGGGTATGATATCTCAGTCTTGCCACTAAGCTATACTACTGTTCGATAGGTGCGCTTACCTTAAAGTCGTGATAATAGTTAGTGTTTGATGCGATCATTATTATAAATTTTATTACTTCATATCACGCATATCAATTAGCAGGTAAAGGAATTAAATCTAGAGGAGTTAGAGGATTGAACCTGTAAACAACTTCAAATGGGGAATGCTTGGTGGCCAAATAGACAGAACGGTTGTAGGCAAATTCAATGTGTGGCAAGCATTCTTCCCATGTCTTTAAGTTCTTCCTATTGATTTCTCTTAGCAAAGTAGATAGGACTCAGTTCACAACTTCTGTTTGACCATCTATTTGTGGGTGGCATGTTGTAGAGAACAGCAGCTTAGTGCTAAGCTTGCCCCAAAAAGTCCTCCAAAAATGACTAAGGAACTTTACATCCCAATTAAACACAATAGTCCTTGAGACTCTATGCAACCGCACTACTTCCCTAAAAAACAAATTTGCTATATTCAAGGCATTGTCAGTTTTATGACAAGCAATAAAATGAACCATATTAGAAAATCGATCTATAACTACAAAAATGGAGTCCTTCCCACTTTTGGTTCTAGGAAGTCCTAAAAGGAAATCCATAGATATGTCAACCCAAGGTTTTTTGGGTATGAGAAATGGTGTGTACAGCCCATAAGGCTTTATACGTGATTTGGCCTTCTTGCAGGCAACACAACGATCACACACTCTTGCTACATCGCGTTTCATCTTCGGCCAATGAAAATGCTCATGGAGTATAGCCAAGGTCTTAGTTACTCGAAAATGACCCATGAGGCCTCCATTATGTTCCTCTTTTACAAGCACTTCCCGAACATACCCTTAAGGTATGCACAGCTTACCTTCTCGAAATAGGTAGCCATCATGCCTATAAAACTTTTCAAAGGCCCCTTGCTCATATGCTTTATATAATTCACCAAAGTCAACATCATTTTCATAAAGATCTTTTAAATGCGCAAAACCAAGCAATTTGGAGTCTAAATGATTAAGAAATACGTACCTTCTTGACAATACATCTGCTAAGTTATTCTCTTTACCTTTCTTATACTTAATCACATAAGGAAATGACTAAAGAAACTCCACCCACTTGGCATGCCTCTTGTTCAGCTTGTTTTGTCCCTTAAGGTGCTTTAAGGCCTTGTGATCTATATGGATGATGAACTCCTTGGGCCACAGGTAATGTTTCTATGTTTCCAACACCCGGATCAACGCGTCCATTTCCTTGTCAAACGTCGGGTAGTTGAGGGTGGCACCATTAAGCTTTTTGCTGAAATAGGCTATGGGGCACCCGTCTTGAGTTAACACCACTCCAATCCCTATTCCTGAAGCGTCACACTTAATCTCGAAGGTTTTGTTAAAATCAGGCAAGGAAAGTAAAGGCGCGTTTGTCGAATAATCTTTAATTTTCTTGAAGGAATTGTCTTGTTCCTCACTCCAATGAAAATTAGAGTTTTTCTTAACGATCCTCGTCAAAGGAGCAGCCAAAGTACTAAAATTAGGTACAAACCTTCTATAGAAGCTTGCTAGGCCATGGAAACTTCTTACTTGGCTAGTGCTTGTAGGTCGCGACCATTCTAGAATTACCTTGACCTTCTCTTGGTTGACTTCAAGTCCTTTTGCACTAACAACGAATCCTAAGAAAATAAGTTTATTAGTACAGAAAGAACACTTTTTAAGATTAGCAAAATGTAACAGCCTAGTTTAGACCCTAGTCAGAACAGTGGTTTCAAGACCACATATCTGAGTCAGAAAAAAATATTTAAATATTATTTTTCGTTCCTAAAGTATAAGAATTGATGTCTGTGAAATTTTCGTGATTTAATTATTCCGTTTGTGTGCTTAATTTGTAAAAATGACCTAATCGCATAAAAGGTAAAAGTAGCATTCAATATGTATAATGTGTTAATTTGTTTTGGTTTATGAATATAATGGTCTTAAATGGCAATTAGACCTATAGAATCATGAGTGGACGTTTATAGCCTTAGTGATTGTTTTTATAAGTTAAATTAATTATGGAGAAAATAGTAAATGAATAAATATTATGAATTAAGTAAAACAAATGCCAAAATCAAGGCCATTTTCATTCATCTTAGCTGAATATACAAGGAAAAGAAAAGAAAGAAAACCAAGCTAGGGTTCGACACTTTGAGCTTGAATTTAGGTATGTATTTTGATTCGTTTTTGATAATTTTGTGTTTCTGAGATCGTTGCTATGTATTCTATCAAGTCCATGCCCTAATTTATGAAATTGATTATGATTTTGAGTTGAGCCATTTATGAAATTGTGAGCTTTGTGATGATAATTGTTGATAAATTAAAGATATGTGCTTGATAAATATGTTTTGTCTTTGGATTTTTGGTGAAATTATCTATTTTAGGCTAAATTGTGAAAATGATATCTTGAGGGATTAAAATGGGAAATTTATGAAATATGTGGGCTTATATGAAGTGTAGGAATATTCAGCCAAGCATGAATTGAATTGAACTATGCATATTTTGTAATTTTGTGAAATAGGGACTAAAATGTCTAAATGTGAAAATATGAGGGTTAATTTGTAAAATGCCTTAAATATGTGTATATGGATTAATTTGAATGAATATAAGATTGAATAAGTCAAAATTTCAATGTGTATAGATCAAGAAACAAAGAAAACGGAATTAAATTTAGGAAAGTAAAAAATCGTTGAATAGCCGTTTATTCCGTCCGAATTCGTATGAGGTAAGTCGATATACAAATAAATGCGTTTAAATTTAATTATTATGGTTTATATGTGAATGAATTATGATGTATGGCTTTGAGAGCTGAATAAGTGAAATTCCGAGATAACTTCGATAATGAGACGATATCTGAAAAGCCCCGTATGAACCTAGGAATAGTTAGGATACATATGTCATGACATAGGGCTCCGATCTGAGATTTTGTGTAAGACCACATCTGGGACGTTGGCATCGATTTGAGATTTACGTGTAAGACCATGTTTGGGACATCGGCATTGTATTTTACTTCGTGCAAGACCCTGTCTGGGACAGTGGCATCGATATTTAATTACATGTAAGACCACGTCTAGGGCGTTGGCATTGTATGAGCTTTCGAGCTATCTGAGTATCCTATTTGATTCCGAATAGTTCAACAGGCAATTCTGAGAAATGAATAAGTATGTTAAAAGTATATCCGATTCAGGTACGTTGTAATATGTTCAATGATAAATCATGAGAGGTAGGCATATGTGCCATAACTATATGTGATATATGTATGGGTTCATGGAAATGAAATGTGATATTTGTGTAAGTGAGCTTGATTAAATGAGCTATATGAGCAATATGGAATTGTGATGGTGTTTTACTATGAGCTACTTGAATAAATTAGGCTATGAATGTGTCATTTGATGAATTTATTTGTATATGGCTTACTAAGCTCTTTGAAGCTTACTTTGTGTGTGTTTGCATTATTTTATAGATATCGTACCTACCAGGAGCTCGGGGATCATTGAGGATCATCACCACACTATCGAACTTCATTTTGCTACCCTTTTGAAAATGTAAATGACTTAGAATGGCATGTGTAGTCTAGAAGCATGAATATGTTTGAGATATATATATGTTATGCCATGTGATATGGCTAACTAAAGGATGTGATTATGCTTGAATTTGGTATGTTTTATGGTATATATATGGCCTAATGAGAAATGGTCATTTTGGTATGAAAAATGTTGTGATTTTGGTAAGGTTTGGATATGAAATGAAATGGATAATGATGAGTTATGGAACATGTGTTTTGATATGAACTTGGCTTGTGTTTTGGTATGATTTGATATGGAATTTGAGTATGTTATTGGTTATGGATTATATGGTATAAATAATGTATGTTTTGGGCATGAATTGGCTGAAAATTTTGGTACAAATGTTGCTTAATTGTTGCTTGTAGGGAGGACCCAATTTGGGTCGCTAATTGGCTAGATAAATGGCCTATTTTGCACCCACACGGGCAGGGACATGGGTGTGTGTCTCTACCGTGTCACTCGAGGGCCACTTCGAAATAAGCTTAGGTAGGGCACACAGGCTAGCACACAGGCGTATGGTTGGCCGTGTGATAAACCACAAAATATACATAATTTTATCCCACATTTGGCACATTTAGCGATTATTTATCATTAGATTTATGGAATTCGATGCTCCTAATCCTTTAATTTCATGTTTTATACTTAGGTGAGCATAGGAGAATAAAAAGAGCAAGAAACGTGCCAAAAACGGAGAAAACAGGCCAGAGTGAGAAATCAACACGGCCTAGAGTTCCTCATACGGGTACACCACATGCCCGTGCCTATTTAGCAGACCTGAACATGGCCTGAACCCGAATCACATGGCGTGTCACACGGGCGTGTCCCTATCGTGGCGTGTTCTAATTTCACGCAGAAAAGGCTACTTAGGGGCTAAGAAAGGTATTCCAGAGTCTATATAAACACCCTAGGAGAGGGCTAAAGGACACATGGAGTAGAAAGCAAGAAATTACTCAAAGAACGCTGACTGGTCCATCTCAGGAGTAGGATTTACCTCAAGACTAAAGATCTCCCTTCAATTTCATTTAGGGGTTTTGGGTTTTCTTTATGTTTTGTTGTTTTCCCAATTTTGAGATGTTTTCCTTTATAATTATGAACTAAATCCCCTAAATAGAGGAGGATGAAACCTAAGACAGATCTTGTTATTAATATCTGAATTATATGATAAATACTTGATTTGTTCTTAATTGTGTTATTAATTCTTGTGTTAATATTTCAGGATATTAATATAAGTTGAATATGCTTATTCAATGGAGAAAAAGTCCCTGTCTAAGAGTAGATCCAACACAATTAAGCGGAGTTGATAGCAATCATAGACATAGGACGACAAAAATCTGCCGGATTAGATAAAATCTAATAAGGGAATCCATAGATCGAGTTAATGCAACACTAGGGGTTTTAATTAGAAAGAAATTTCAATTAATCAACCTAGGGTTAGTTATTCTTAGTCTTGAAAGAGATATTAACATAATTTAGGGATTTCTACGGATCAAGTCAAGTGAATACATCGTCTAGTTCAGAGTCTAATAACAAGTGAAGTCTAGGTGGATTCTTCCTTGGGTATTGTCTAAATCAATCAGTTTTCCCAAAAGTAATTTCCCCAATTTACTCTTTGTCGTGTTCTTAGTTAATTAGTTTAATTTAATTAGTTTAAAACAAATTCCCTTTATTTCTAGGCTAGATAATAGAAAGAAAGTTATTACTAGTACTTTTAGTTCCTGTGGGTTCGACATTCCGGTCTTGCCACTAAACTATACTATTGTTCGATAGGTACGCTTGTCTTTATCGTGATAATAGTTAGTTTTTAGGTACGATCATATTATTACTTGACCATCATAGATATCACGCAATCAAGTTTTTGGTGCCGTTGCTGGGGAACTAAAATATTAGGAACACTTATTACTTTAACCATTTTTACTTTTATTGCAATTTACTTTTTGTTTTTATTTTTTATTTTTTACTAATTTTCTTTTCTTTTATTTGTCTCTGACAGGTGTCTCTAGTTTATGACTAGGAGGAACCCGTCAAGACCTTTTCTTTTTGATAATGAGATAGAAGCATCAGTTTGTAGAAACTGAAGAAAAATAAGGCGAAGCCTACAGTACATAGAGGAAGAGCAAGAAGTTGTGACCAAATCTACCGAAGATATGAAGGAAAATCCAAACAATCCACTACCTCCTGTAGTAGCCGCAGACCCAGTGAATCAAAATCCTGCTCCTCATACTATGTATGATTATGCTAAGCCTAATTTAGCTGGTACTGAATCTAGTATTGTTAGGCCTGCTATTGCTGCAAATAATTTTGAACTGAAACCTAACACTATACAGATGATTCAACAGTTTGTTCAGTTTCATGGTTTGCAAGATGAGGATCCTAACACACATTTAGCAAATTTTTTAGAAATCTACGACACTTTTAAGATTAATGGCATTTCTAATGATGCCATTCGCCTTCAGTTATTTCCCTTTTCTTTGAGGAATAAGGTTAAACAGTGGTTAAATTCTCTACCACGAGGGTCTGTCACTACTTGGGAACAAATGACCGAGAAATTTTTACTTAAATATTTTCCACTGGCTAAAACAGCAAAGTTGAGGAATGATATTTCTTTTTTTGTGCAGATGGATCTAGAAACACTTTATGATGCATAGAAGAGATACAAGGAAATGTTGAGAAGGTGCCCTCACCATGTGTTACCCTTATGGCTTCAGGTTCAGACTTTTCACAATGGTTTGAACCCCTCAATGAAGCAAATGATTGATGCAGGTGCCGGTGGAACCATAAATCACAAAACGCCTGAGGAGGTTTATGAGTTTATAGAGGAGATGTCACTGAATAACTATTAGTGGCAAGTCATGAGGACTAAGCTACAAAAAGCAGCCGGTGTTTTAATATTGATGCAGTTGCTATGCTTTCTAGCTAGGTAGAACTTTTAAATAAAATGATTGATGGTTTAATTGGTTCTACGCAGGTACATCAAGTTATGCAGTGTGACGCAAATCTTGAGTACCCATCCTATAGACATGGCTTGGACAACGAGCAACTGAATTACATAGGTAATAATCCTCGACCTCAAAATAATCCTTATAGTAACACTTATAATGCAGGTTGGAGGAATCACCTAAATTTCTCATAGGAAGGTCAAGTGAATCAAGGAAATCAAAGGACACCTCCTCCCCCGGGATTTTAGCAACCCCCTTATCGACAGGACCGCTGCCAGAAACTCGTTTTCAAAATACTGAAACAACGCTTAAGAACCAGCAAGCTTCAATTCAAGGACTTGAAAATCAGATTGGCTAACTTGCTAAGATGATATTCGATAGACCACATGTTAAAGCAATTTCATTAAGGAGTGGAACGACACTAGCTGAGCCTGTGAAGAAGTTGCCACAAGAGCCTGACAAAGAGAAAGTTGAGGAGACTCAACCCAAGGAGAATTCCCCACTGGTGCTCAAAGAATAAAAACCACCCATCCCATACCCATCAAAGTTGAAGAAAGGCCGCATGGATGCTCAATTCGGTAAAGTTCTTGAACTTTTCAAATAGTTACATATTAACTTACCTTTTGTTGAAGTTATTTCGCAGATGCCCACGTATGCAAAGTTTTTGAAGGAGCTTCTAACAAATAAAAGGAAGCTGGAAGAGTTGTCCATTGGAACTCAACGAGGAATACTCAGCCATCCTCCAGAACAAATTACCAACCAAGCTGAAAGATCTAGGAAGTTTTACTATTCCCTATTTAATTGGTAATTTAAACATTAAAAAAGGCTTTAGCTGATTTAGGTGCTAGTATTAATTTAATTCCTTATAAAATGTTCAAGCAACTAGGTCTTGGGGAACCAAAACCCACTAGGATGAGTATACAATTAGCTGATAGATCTGTTAAATATCCTAGGGGTATTATTGAAGATGTGCTAGTTAAAGTAGATAAATTTATATTCCTTGTTGATTTTGTTTTGCTCGACATGGATGAGGGTGTTGAGGTACCCTTAATCTTAGGATGCCCATTTTTAGCTATCGCTAGAGCTATCATAGATGTGGGAGATGGTAAACTTGTTCTTAGGGTAGGTGATGAAGAAATTGTGTTTAAAATTTATAATGCTATGCGATTTTCTAGGGAACAAGATGATTCCTATTACTTTATTGATTCTATTGACAATTTTGTTCAAGACTCTTTACAGGAAATCGCTCTTAAAGACATGTTGGAACTGTGTCTCGTCCAAGGTGGGGGAGAGGATAAAGTCACCACTGAGTTGGAAAAGGTAACAATTGATTTGAACTCCAACAAACCTTCCCCAAGACAAATTGATTACAAAAGCATTGAGATTAATGATGAACTAAGACAAAAGCCTTCTGTTGACGAACCTGCCAATCTAGAACTTAAGCAATTACCTAAACACTTGGAATATGCATTTTTGGGAGACGATTCTACATTGCCAGTGATTATTGCATTGAACTTGCAACCCAATGAGAAGGAGGAATTAATTCAAGTATTAAGAGAACATAAAAGGGCCATAACTTGGAAAATCTCTGACATTAAAGGGATTAGTCCTTCTTTTTGCACCCATAAAATTTTAATGGAGGATGAATACAAACCGTGTGTGCAAGCTCAAAAATGACTGAATCCCAACATGAAGGAAGTGGTCAAGACTGAGGTAATTAAACTTCTAGATGCTAGAATTATTTATCCTATTTCTGACAGTGCTAGGGTAAGTTCTGTACAGGTTGTTCCTAAGAAAGGAGGCATGACTGTTGTTGCCAATGAAAAGAATGAATTGATTCCTACAAGAATAGTCACAGGTTGGAGAGTTTGCATTGACTACAGGAAATTGAACGATGCTACCAGAAAAGATCACTTTCCCTTGCCCTTCATTGATCAGATGTTGGAAAGACTGTCAGGACATATGTACTACTGTTTCTTAGATGGACTCTCTGGCTATTTCCAAATCCTGATAGCTCTTGAAGATCAAGAGAAGACAACATTCACATGTCCATACGGTACGTTTCCTTATCGTAGAATGCCTTTTGGATTATGTAATGCTCCTGCTACTTTTCAACGATGCATGTTAGCCATCTTTGACGAACTCGTGGAGGATATCATGGAGGTGTTTATGGATGACTTCTCAGTATTTAGTAACTCTTTCCATCTTTGCCTTAAAAATTTAGAATGAGTTTTAATAAGATGTGAAGAAACAAATCTTGTTCTCAACTAGGAAAAATGCCATTTTATGGTTCGTGAAGGTATTGTGTTAGGTCATAAAATTTCTAGTAAAGGGATTGAGGTTGATAAAACAAAGATTGAAACCATTGAAAAACTACCTCCCCCTAATTCGGTTATGGCTATAAGAAGCTTTTTAGGACATGCTGGTTTTTATAGAAGGTTTATTAAAGATTTTTCTAAAATAGCTAATTCTTTAACTAAATTACTAGAAAAAGATGCGCCTTTCGATTTTAATCAGGAATGTTTAGAAGCATTTAACACTCTCAAAGAGAAATTAACTAATGCTCTGATTATAATCGCACCTGATTGGAATTTACCTTTTAAAGTAATATGTGATGCAAGTGACTTTGCAGTAGGTGCAGTTCTTAGACAACTAAGAGACAAACACTTTCAGCCAATTGATTATGATAGTAAGACTTTGACAGCCGCTCAAGAGAATTACACTACCATGGAAAAAGAATTGCTAGTTGTGGTTTTTGCGTTTGACAAATTTAGACCATATCTAATATTGTCTAAATTCATCGTTCATACTGACCATTCCGCTCTTCGTTATCTTTTAACTAAGTCTGATGCAAAACCTCGATTAATAAGATGGATTTTATTATAACAGGAATTCGATCTAGAGATACAAGGTAAAAAGGGGGTTGAAAATCTTGCGACAGATCACCTTTCCAGGCTAAAAAATCCATATCTTGAGGAACTTGACGAGGCTGAAATAGATGATGCATTTCCTGAAGAACAATTCTTACTTGTATCTGATTCCAAGGTGCCTTGGTTTTTTGATATTGCAAATTATTTAGCGGCTAACATAACCCCAAAAAGGTCGACACATCAGCAAAAGAAACGATTCTTCGCTAATGTGAAAAACTACTTTTGGGAAGATCCTTTTCTTTTTCGTATATGTGTAGATCAAGTCATTCGAAGATATGTTACAAATATAGAAGCATACAAGATCTTGGAACATTGTGACTCAGGACCAACAAGGGGACATTATAGTGGAACCAAGAACGCTCATAAAGTACTCGAATCAGGTTTTTATTGGCCCACACTATTTAAAGATGCCATTAGGTATGTTACTTCTTTTGACAAATGCCAAAGGATAGGTAATATCTCTAAACGTGATGAAATGCCTCAAACATATATACTGTCATGTGAAATATTCAATGTATCAGGAATTGATTTCATAGGTCCATTCCCTTGTTCGTTTGGAAATAAATTCATCTTAGTAGCAGTTGATTATATGTCGAAATGGGTAGAGGCCCAAGCTTTACCTACTAATGATGCTAGAGTGGTAGTAAGATTTCTGAAAAAACTCTTTTCTCGGTTTGGATCACCTAGAGCAATTATTAGTGATAGAGGTACTCATTTTTGTAATGCTCAGTTTGATAAAGTTCTAAAGAAATATAGGGTGTACCACAGAATAACTACCCCTTACCATCCACAAACTAGTGGCCAAGTCGAAGTAGCCAATAGAGAACTTAAAAAAATCTTAGAAAAGACGGTAGAATCAAATAGAAAGGATTGGGCGATGAAGGTAGATGATGCTTTATGGGCTTATAGAACTGCATTTAAAATCCCTATAGGAACATATCCTTATAGACTTGTTTATGGGAAAAGTTGTCATTTACCATTTGAACTCAAACATAAGGCATTTTGGGCTATCAAATTTCTGAATCTTTATCCTAAACTTGCAGGTGAGAAACGACTAATACAGTTAAACGAGTTGGATGAATGGCGTAGCAATGCATACAAAAACTCTCGATTGTACAAAGAAGCAACAAAGCGATGCCATGACACTCGTTTAAAGCAACCTAAGTAGTTTTAAGTTGGCGACCTTGTCTTGCTCTACAACTCGAGGCTCAAATTACTTCCTGGAAAAATTAAATCGAGATGGTCGGGCCCATTGGTGGTTCAAACTGTCTTTTCCTATGGCACAGTCGAGGTAACACATCTGAATCATGGCACTTTCAAGGTAAAATTTCATCGACTTAAACTCTATAGAGGTGAAGATTTTAGGAATGATAGAGAGGAGCTTAGGCTCCACGAACCTTCGTAAAGGTGCACGCAAGGTAAAGTCTAGCTTAGACTCTAAATAAGTGCTTCTCGGGAGGCAACCCGAGCACTAACATTGTTGATTTCCTTAATTTTCAGTTTATAACATCTAAATCACTAACTGAGCCCTTAAACATAGGTTTTCCTAAACCACACGGCCAGGCACACGGGTGCGCCTAAGGTCGTGGACACACCAAGGGTGGAGACACAGTCGTGCGACACAACCGTGTGAAAATAGAGCAAAATTTTTCCCAAGACACGAATTTTGACAAATCGCCATGGTCGTACGATATGGCTGTGGGTGAACTTGCTAATCAAACACGGGCATGCAAACCTTCACACGGGAGTGCCTAATCCCCGTGGACGAACCTGCCAAATCAACATGGGCGTGCGACACGTCCGTGTCCATTAACTGTGTTTGATACTGACTACCTACACACAGGCGTACGAGGGAGAACACAGGCGTGGGAAAAGCAAACAAAGTAGGACACGGCCGTGCGACATGGCCGTGTGCACTAACATGCCTAAGGAACACAAGCTAAAAACACATGCCCGTGTGCCCACGAAACACACGGGGTAAAAACACACGCCTGTGTACCCCGCTCGTATTTAAATCCCTCCACTATTCATCATCGTCCCCACTCAAACCCTACTCCTCCTCTAGCCGCCGCTCACACTAGCCCTCTCTTGAGCTGGCACCATCCTAAACTCCGGCCAACACCACCCCAAAACCCACCCTAAAGCCTTTTTTCCTCTCCTCTCTCCTCTCCACGCACACCACACTTCTTCTTCACACAAAACCCCAAAAAATCCTTCTTTCTCTTTTCTCCCTCTTTTCTTCCCCACCACTACCGCACAGCAACCACTCCAACTTCGGCCACCACCACTTCACCATCGATTTTCCCCCTCTTCTCCCCTCCTTTTTGACTTCTTATTTTATTTTATATCATTCTTTTAAGTTATTTTATTTTATTATTATCTAGTTCTTATTATTTCTTATTTTCTTTACATATATTTCTCATGATCTACTTAGAATATGGGTCACATATTGTTGAACTTCAATTTTACCATTTTGAATGATTCTAGTCATGCTAATCTTATGCCAACTACGATTCAATTTCTACTATTAAATTTTTCATGTTGTTAAGTTCATTATTCTTGATTGAGCTGCTAGTTTCTAGGATAGTGCATCCACTCCAACTCTTGAAATTACTTTTTGCTTGAGTTTTGTTAGTTTTTGTTAAGTCTGACAGTTTTTCTAGTTTCTTGGTTAATTATTTTTTGATTCGCTAGACTATGCTCATTTTTTCCCATTCATTAAGGATTGTTAATTGCTTCTTTTTAGGTATATAATGACTCCTCCACGTGGTAAGTCAAAAGTTTCTGTCCCTGCTTTCAAAAAGTGGAAGGGACCCGGAGTTACCTATTCCAGTGCAACCATGGAGATAAGACATCCTTTTCTTCAGTTTCCCTAAGGGTCCCAAAAAGAACTCTTCCAAATACTTAGGGTACGGCCCCTCAGCATGGGACGATGCATTGATTGGGCAGCCCTCGAGCAGGTCTAACTCACAGACGTAGTTCGGGCCCTATTGACGACTGAGCCTTGGGATCGATTCTTTGAGATCATTATAGCCGACATATCTCGAGCTCACCTTGGAGCTCTGTTCTACCTTCCACCTACAGACAGTTATGTCCCAGTATGATGATCCTGGCATAGTTCAATTCTGTCTCGGTGGCTTGGTTTGCCAACTTAGTGTGCCTGAGTTCGGTGTAGCTGTAGGCCTCTATACTGAAGAATTCATGGAAGATGAAGACTTATCTGAGCTCCATCATCACATCCACTATTCTCCCTCCAAATGTTGGATGGCCCTGGTCCCTACTTCAGCCACCTATGATCTTAGTTGCTCTAAGGCGACATCTCTCCCCCCATCATTGAGGTACCTTCATGCCATCCTCACACAAACATTGACGGGCCGACGAGAGAGCACTGGCATCGTCAACACCCACGAAGCATACTTCTTATGGAGCATGGCGCACGAGCACATCTTCGACCTTGCCTACTTTATCTCATTCGCCATTCGCCATCAGAAGGAGCAACATAGAAGAGGAGCCATTTGCATCGGTCCATATGTGACTCGACTAGCTCGCTACTTCAGCCTCCTCAACATAGTGGCGTAATCATCCTTACTCACTCTCATAGGCCAGATGTCCCCACAGGGCATCTCGAGCATGCTACACATGAGGATGATGGGTATGATCCTCCTCAGTACCGTCTAGTTCAATCCACTGAGCAGGAGGCCCCAGAGGACATTACTGACGATGTCCCCCCACTCACGAGGAGCCACCATCTTAGCCACCTCCGATTCATCGCCCACTTCATGCGGCTGCTTCATTGACAGATCTCTCTGAGCGATTTACACGATTCAAGCGGTAGTGCTTTCAACGATTCGATCATATTGATACTACTCTATAGTAGATCTGTCATCACTTCTACATCTCACCCCTATCCCCACCTCGCGAACCATCTGACGATTAAGACTTTCGAGTCCTCTTATCTTTGTCTTTATTTTGGTTTTTATCTTTACTTTTATTTTCATTTTTATTTTTCTTATAACTTTTAGGTTTCTTTAGCTTTATTTTTCTCTTTATTTCAATTTCAATTTTTCTACTTTAAAATTTTAGCATAGTCTTTAATAAACATTTTATAACGGCTATTTCTTCATGAGTAACCATGCTAATTTATATTTTCTAAAGATTTATAGATGCTATCACAGTTACAAAGAGCTCCAAAGCTAACTATTACTTAGGAATATCCAACTCTAATGGGAAAACTACTCCACGACTGCCATGTCCTGCTCGACCACGACCATAGCCACCGCAACACCAAGTATAATACTTTTTTGGCGCAACAATTATGTATTGGCACCCTCTATCACCACCGGAGTAACCTCACTTTTGCCCTAGCTACAGATACACCTCAGAATCAAGTTTCCACACTTCCAACTCAAGGATTCCATCCAATATTTAAGAAGTTTCACTCCTCTCCCTATCTTATGATCCTTTGCCTTTATTTTTGTTAAAAGATCTATCTTTGTACATTGAGGGCAATGTACATCTTAAGTGTGGGAGGAGTTATTAATTTCATTATTAGAAAACCCCTGAATCTTGTCTTGTTCTCAAGTCACTTTCTCATATCACTATTAGAATGAGTTTTGATTGATTTATGATTTTTATTGATATGTCTTAGCTTAAAACATAGGGAGTTATACTTTGATTGTTTAAACTTTAAGTCATTAAAGAATCAAGCATGATAAGTTGATTTTTGAGAATTAAAATTTTTTCTAGATTGTGTCCCCAAGTTTAGGTATTATCTTGAAGTTTGAAATTCACAAGATTGACATCAAAAGCCTTAATTTCTGTGAGATTTTGAGCCTTTAGAGCATATATCCTTTCATGCTCACTTTAATTGTTACTATGAGTTTGTCAATATTGATCTATTATTCTAGAACTTGTTTCAATTATACATGTCAAGACCACACCATTGATTTGATATACCAAGATGATAAAGACACCTAGGTTTTAACCCACTCACTCCATAAAAGCTTACCTTCATAATTAACCATTAGTAAACCCCCTTGAGTCTAATAACCCATTTATTGATTTACCCTCAATATTAACCAACAACCATTATTGTTAAAATCCCCTAAATTAATTTGATCCTCATTTTTGTCGAGAATTGATTTGAATAAATTGTTTAGCTATGTTTTCCGTTCTCAAGTAAAGTTTCATATTTGATTTGTTCTTAAAAAAAATGAAGTTGTTCAGTTGGTTGATTTGTCATTACAAAGCTATGTTTGAGCATGAACGATGTTATTTATGAGGAAAAGTTCAATTCTATAGTCATTTATTTAGGAATGTAATTTCTCAGTATAAATATTTTTCCAGCTAGGTAATTTTTCAATTCAATATCAATTCTAACCTCCTTTTTCAACTTGTGACCACACCCCCTAACCAAAGCCACGTTACAACCCTCTAAAGACCTTTTGATTGATGTATCATCTCAATTTATAGTGGTGGAGATTTGATTTTCATGCAAGCTTATGGTAATAAGTCTTCATGTTGACTAATGAGTGCTTAATTTCTGAACCCTAAACACTTTGAGTGAATAGAGTAAACCTTAGTAAGGATGTCAACTTTGTGTGATTTTGAATTAAGGATAATTACTTAGATAAGAGGAGATACCTATGTCTTCATGATAAAATGTTCAACTTGGATTGTTTGAAACTTTGATGTTCTTTTAGTTGAACTCTCAATGTATGATTACGTATGGATTATTTCGAAACATTATTGATAGGAATTATAAGTTGAGAAAAATGAATTCCTAATTGTGAGTTGAGGATTTTGCTTGAGGACAAACAAATGCTTAAGTGTGGGGGTATTTGATAAACCATAAAATATACATAATTTTATCCCACATTTGGCACATTTAGGGATTATTTATAATTAGATTTATGGAATTCGATGCTCCTAATCCTTTAATTTCATGTTTTATACTTAGGTGAGCATAGGAGAGTAAAAAGAGCGAGAAACGGGCCAAAAACAGAGAAAATGAGCCAGAGTGAGAAATCAACACGGCCTGGAGTTCCTCACACGGGTACACCACACTTCCGTGCCTATTTAGCAAACCTGAACACAGCCTGAACCTGAATCACACGGGCGTGTCCCCGTTGTGACGTGTTCTAATTTCACGCAGAACATGCTACTTAAGGGCTAAGAAAGGTATTCCAGAGTCTATATAAAGACCCTAGGAGAGGGCTAAATGACACACAGACTAGAAAGCAAGAAATTATTCAAAGAATACCAATCGATCCATCTTAGGAGTAGGATTTACCTCAAGACTGAAGATCTCCCTTCAATTTCCTTCAAGGGTTTTTGCATTTTCTTTATGTTTTGTTGTTTTCCCAATTTTGAGATGTTATCCTTTATAATTATGAACTCAATCCCCTAAATACCTAAGGGGGATGAAACCTAAGACGGATCTTGTTATTAATATCTAAATTATATGATAAATACTTGATTTGTTCTTAATTGTGTTATTAATTCTTGTGTTAATATTTTAGGATATTAATATTAGTAGAACGTGCTTATTTAGTGGAGCAAAAGTCCCTATCTAAGAGTAGATCCAACACAATTAAGCGGAGTTGATAGCAATCTTAGACATAAGACGAAGAAAATCTGTCGGATTAGAGTTAAATCTAATAAGGGAATCTATAAATCGAGTTAATGCAAAACTAGGGGTTTTAATTAGAAAGAAAATTCAATTAATCAACCTAGGGTTAGTTGTTCTTAGTCTTGAAAGAGATATTAACATAATTTAGGGATTTCTATGGATCAAGTCAAGTGAATAAATTGTCTAGTTCAAAGTCTAATAACAAGTGAAGTCTAGGTGAATTCTTCCTTAGGTATGGTCTAAATCAATCAGTTTTCCCAAAAGTAATTTCCCTAATTTACTCTCTGTCGTGTTCTTAGTTAATTAGTTTAATTTAATTAGTTTAAAAAAATTCCCTTTATTTCTAGGCTAGATAATAGAAAGAAAGTTATTACTAGTACTTTTAGTTCTTGTGGGTTCGACATTTCGGTCTTGCCACTAAACTATACTACTGTTTGATAGGTGCGCTTGCCTTTATCGTGACAATAGTTAGTTTTTAGGTACGATCATATTATTACTTGACCATCATAGATATCACGCAATCACCGTGTGACCCAAGTCAATATACCTCTCAGTTTTCACACGGCATGGCACACGGGCGTGTCCTTGGCCGTGTGTCCCAAGTCAGTATGTATGACCTATTTTGCTACGGCCTAGACACATGGGCGTGTCTAATGCTGTGTGAGGCACTTGGCCTGCCCACACTGGTGTGTGACCTCTGTAGCTTTGAAAAATGTTTAAATTTGGAAAAAATTTCTAAGTATTCGGTTTAGTCCCAACCTTCTTCTATTACATGTTTAAGGTCTCATTAACCTTATAAAGGGACTTTATGTGTATGTTTGATTATGATATGATGATGATGTAATAAATAATTTGTAAAAGTTCTGATATGTCCTGTAACGCCCTAATTTTTGGGTTTTTCAGGATTTTTGTGATTTTGGTGTGAACTTGAAATTTTGTTGTCTGGTTATGTAATTTATGCTCTGAGTGTGTTAGTGGGCTTTTAGAAGGCCCAAGCCGAAGTTAAAACCCGGTAGAATTTTAAAATTTTGGACTTAAAGAGAAGGGGTTTTGAGTATGTAGGCTTTTAAGAAAAAGTGAGTAATTTAAGATACAAGTGAGCCTTTGGTAAAGTGGCAATGTGGCGCCACTTAAAGCCTAGGAAAGTGGCCTGTGGAAGTTGTGCACGGGCCAAGGTTCAAGTCTCATGGTAAGTAGTGTGGTATTTTATTTTTATGCATGTGCAAGACATGTGATGGACTCCAAGTGAAACTTTGTTAGAAAGAGTTTGAGATGCTCATGGGATTGAATCAAGTAGGATAAGGGAGAGAAATTTTAGGGATTTTGAAGGGAGGCAAGAGTTGGTCGGCCAAGGGACTTTGGTATGGCATATTTAGCTAGGATGTTAGGAGATTTCTTTTTCGGCAATTAGGGTGGTGTGTGCTGACATTTGTAGGGGTTAAGCCTTCAGGATTTGGCACTTAGGGGCTGTTTCTTTTGGCCGAATAGGTATAGTGCCTTAGGTTTCTTTTCTTCCTCCTTCTTTTTCTTGAAAACCGAAACCTAGTTCTCTATATTCTCTTAGTGCCGACTTGTGCAAGACAAAACCATCATCTCTTTTCTTCAGAAGCCAAATCTATCATCTTCTTTCTCTCCTCTTTTCCTCTCACCCTCTTCTCCATCTTCTTTACATCACCAATCTTAGAACCTCTTCTATCCAACCTTGATAGCCGAATACTCATAAAAGCCGAAAACCCGAAACTTGAACCTTCTCTTTGGTCGACTCACTCAAGGAGCCGAAACCTTATTCTTTCTTTAATCCAAATAGCCGAACCTCAAAACCCCCTAACCTCTGTTGAATCACTTCTCCAATCCATAATTTCGAACCATCTTCTTCTTCTCATATCAAAAGCCGAAACTCAAAGCTTGTACTGCCGATTTCTTCCTGACTGAATCTCTTGTTCTTCTTAAGGTTCAATTAGATCTATATCAGATCTAGATTAGGAAGGTGATTTGGGTTGGTTCTCTGGCAAGAAGATCTGTGGTAAGTTATCGAAACCCTTTCCATTAGTTATTTCGGGATTTAAGAAAAAGCCGAAAATCCCAAACCACTTAGGGAGGCTGTCGTTTTGGACTAAGGGCTTTACTAGCCTCTTTCTTTCGATTCTTTGTGTTTAGTGTGGATAGGAGACGACCTAGCAAGAAGCATTGGAGGCTAGGGCCATTGGAGCGACTAGATCTAGATCTAGTCATAGTTTCGGCAAATGTGAGTGTTCAATGGCCTCAAGTGGTGTTGGCCGAATATGGTAAGTAGTGGTTACATTGGTTAGCATCGATTCATAGTCTAATATCTTAAGTGATCGATTGTAGGATAATCGTGAGGGGGATCTTGTCGTAGTATCGCAAATCATGTGTGTAAAAGAATACCTACTAGTAGACTAAATCGGTAAAAGCTGAAAAGCCGAAATGCTAAAATTTTGGTATTTCGTGGGCTTGCGAGCGTACGAGGTCTCGTGGGTCAGTTGACTCAGTAAAAATGATAATCACAAATGGTAAGTTTGATGTGTGCATGACTTCGTGCGCCTTGGTGAATTTGGGCCTCGAGGGGCTGAATTTGGGCCCAACGGGCTTATGGGCCCATATGGGTGAAAATGAGCGGTAAGTGGGTTTTGGTAAACTGTATGCTAAGACTGCTAAAACAAATGTAAAATTTGGACTTTATGGGCCAGAATAGTTATTGGACACCGTAGAGCCCATTAGGGGTTTTAGGGCCCAATAACTCTAAGCTACTAAAATGGGCTAGATAAGCTACTTAGTTGATAACTAGACTGTTAATAACTGTAATAAGCATGAAACCTTAAAAATTGGAATAATTACTGAAATACCCCTTAAGGGTGGAAAATTACTATTTTACCCCTAGGTGCAAAACCATTATACCCCTAGGGTTAAATTGACTGAAATGCATGCTATATTTTATCTGTTCACTGTATGCCATGACATGTTATACTATTGCATGGGATTGGGTTTTTGATGGAGGAAGTGCTAAGTGGCATTACCACATTTACTGATAGGGGCTTTGCCTCGTTTACTATTAGTGGCTTGGCCATGTTATCTAATTAAGCAGTTATGCTGCGACTGGGGTGTGTAGGGCTGGGTGGGTTAAGTTATTCCCTACATGGTGTGTAGGGCTGGTACAGGTGGTGTGTAGGGCTGGATTTGGGCTGGGCTTTTGCATACATGCATAATTTCTGTTCTGTTACTGTAATGGGTCTAAGGGCCGTATTGCATACTAATAGGGCTAAGGCCCAGTTAATACTATTTACTAAATAGGGCTAAGGCCCAGTTAATACTAAATCTGGATAGAGCTTAGGCCTAGTAAAGCTTGAACTAATTTGGGCTCTGGTTGGGTTTACTTTACACACTGAGTTTTTCAAACTCACCCCCTTCCCTTTCATCTATGCAGGTGAGCCTTAAGCTAGTGGACTTGGAGCTGGAGGGATTCGGAGTAGCCATGTGGATTGCGTTCGGTTAATTTTTCTTAAATTATTTTATTTTCAGTATTTTAGTTAAAATTATCTCTTTCAGTTTTTGTTTTGTAATAAGGCCGCTTCTAAGTGTTTTTATTTGGGTTTTTTTTTATTTCTTTATTAATAACTTGCTTAAAATGGATAGACTTAGGCTGCGTGGGTTTTTGTATAAAATTTAACAACGTTTTCAAAATATAACACACATATCAAGTGGATAACTTAAAGTCAATCAAGGCCTTGGAATAAAACAAACTCTAAGACAATAATGGATAAGACTGTCACAAATTCAAAACCTAGTTTTCTTTCCAAACTTCTAAATAACGGTATTGCAAACTCACCTTAATCGTAGTAACTAAATAATATGGTCAATCCATCATTGATGTGACACACCAGACTTGGCCATAACGTCTGGGCCAGGTTTGGGGTGTTACATGTCCGATAATGCCTCTTAACCCTAGTCCGGTGACAGATACGAGTTATGGGTGTTACACAAAAAGAGTTTCCTTACGCAACACTTCCAAAACCGATCTGAAATTAGAAATGTGGTCTTCCGAAGACTTACTATAGATTAAGATGTCATCAAACTAAACCACACAAAACTTACCAATAAAAGTACGAAGTACATAATTCATTAAGCGCATGAACGTAATCGGTACATTAGTTAAGCCGAAAGGCATACCAACGACTCATACAAACCATACTTGGTCTTAAACGTTGTTTTCCACTCATCTCCTTCTCTCATTCGGATATGATGATAGCCACTTTTAAGGTCAATTTTTTAGAAGAGTTGAGCTCCACTTAGGTTGTCCAACATATCGTCAATACGCGGAATCAGATGTTTATATTTGATGGTAATTTTGTTGATTGCTCGACAATAACACACATGTGCCAGGAACCATCTTTTTTTTTTGCACCAAGAGTACGGGTACAGCGTATGGACTTAAACTCCCTTGAATGTACCTATTTTCCAACAATTCAGTCACTTGCCTTCACAATTCTTTGGTTTCTTCAGGGTTACTTCGATAAGCTGGTCAGTTTGGAATCATGGCTCCGAGCATGAAATCAATTTAGTGTTCTATGCCTCTAATAGGCGGTAGTCCACTTGGAACATCCTCTGGAAATACATCTTTGAATTCCTGCAACAAAGTCACAATCAAAGAGGGTAGAGTGTCATCAAGTTCGTTAGTTCCAAATAATCCTTCCTTGTACATGAGTACAAGAACGAGCTATTTCAATAGCAATAATTTTTAAACTTCTCTTTCTTTTGGATAGACACTTAACTTTCCAGTATCACTTTCTTCTTTTCTTTCTTTTTCCGTTTGGATTTTTAACTCGCTCTTTTCACTTTTTCCTCACATTTTTACCTCATTTTTTCCTTTCTTTTTTTTTTCTATTCTCTCTTCTTTTTCCTTCACCTTTTTTCTCATAATCTTTTCCTCTTGATTTTTCCATAGAGTTTTTCAATTTAAGCTGGTCCTCATACACTTGTTTTAGGGTGAGAGGTGCTAGTGTTACATTTTTCCCTAGATGTATGAACTTATATCTATTGGTGTAACCATCATGGATCACACGTTGGTCAAATTGCCACAGTCTGCCTAATAGCAAATGACCAGTGTGCATCGGTAACACATCACACATGACTTCGTTGCCATACTTGCCAATAGAGAAAGCGACAATGGCTTGCTTGGTGACTTTGAGTTCTCTGACATCATTGAGCCATTGCAACTTGTAAGGGTGAGGATGCTTGGTTGATGCTGGGGAGAGTTTGTCCACCAACATGCTGCTAGCAACATTTGTGTAGCTTCTTGCAATACCTCTTACGTGTATTCAACGTCAGAATAGGGTAAGAGGCATTACCAGACTTATGACACAAATAATCATACAATTTCTGTCCAAATTAAAACTATTCACATTCAATCATAATGTCCCTATAATGAGCCTACAAGGCCCAAAACATACTTTGGAAGTAGTTCAGAACTAAACTGAGAACTTTAGAAAATTTTACGAAACTTAGAAAATTTTCCACTATATAGGGGTCACATGCCTATGGGGTTATGGGGCACACCCATGTGGCCAGGCCATGTGGTCGCACATGCCTGTGTCTCTACCTCGTGTAACTCTCTGACTTGTAACTCATACCAAATTGAGTTCACACAGCTAAGGCACACGCCCATTTCACTAGGCCGTGTGGAAAATTAATTTCCCAAAAATAGGTGCAGACTTCACACGGTTAGGGCACACACCAGTGTTTGAGGCCGTGTCGCCCACATAGCTAAGACACACGCCCGTGTCTCTGCCCGTGTGCTCAATTCTGAGCATTCTATTTCTCAAAATTTAGGTGCAAGGGACACACAGCCTAAACACACGCCCATGGGGCTGACGGTATGTCACACACGGCCTAGACATACGCCCATGTGTCTACACGTGTGGACAAATAAAAGGCTATTTACCAAGCCATTTTGCCACCCTTTTTCGCACATACACTTACACTATTTCAAAGTCACCAAACATTGTATACTCAAGTAACCAAAACATCCACACACTATCGCATTATAGGCCATTTCAATATGACCACCACCACACTCAACATTTACCATATTAAACATGCCAATTCATAAGGCATAATATATACTTCACATGCATATACACAATCTCAAAATAAGCCAACTTAAATGGCCAAATACACACCAACCATTACAAGCCATTTCAAGGTCAAAACACATTACTTAGATGAACCAAAACACTTGGCTAGTCCTATCAAACTCATTTAGGCTTCAATAATCAAAAAGACTTATACACTTCATAACCAACTAGCCTATGCATGCCATATAACCAAATTCACAAGCTTTTTAGTACTGATCCGATAGTTGGATAGTCTGATGAAACCTCCGACAGCTTCTAACCCAAGTAAGTCTTCGAAATTCTATAAACGTGGGGAAAATAACACAAAGTAAGCTATAAAGCTTAGTAAGATCATATGAAAAGAAACACAGCTTATCGAATAAACACTTATTAAGCAATTTCATTACTATGCTGTAAACTCATTTAATTTCACCTTTATACCATAATTCCAATCACATAAGTAACCAAAAGTTTCACAAGTTTATTCATTTGTATGTCCGTATGGATCAAATACATTTGTATCAATTTTTTCACATTTACACGTACATAATTGAATATCAATATAATTTCATTCAATCCAATATCCATCACAATTACTTTAGCTAAGATAAATCATGTAAAATATCATCATATAACGGTACTTCGCACACTATGTGCCATACTTACGTATACTTAAAAACAACTATAACTCACATCTCATATATCCTTCAATTCATATTTCAATATATCCAAATATACACATTATGGCATGAAACATACTCATACACAAATCTTTTTCTCATTTCATATACATGATACACTATATGCCCATCATTTATCTTCATTCGATTTCCATATAGATTTGATACATACTTGGTTTACTTAATTCAGTCTCACTTACATTCTTGTATTGACTTTGCTTGTTAAACACATGGAATATTAACCGATATTCAAAAATCTTGCACATAAGTGCCACACATATAGCCAAAGCTACCTCATATCTCATAACACATATAGGCTCGCTGTCGAGCTATCCGCGGGTCTTCTCACACAAGCTAATGGTCAGGACATAGCTATCCAGTGCTGCTCACAGAAGTTGTCGAGCATCCGCAACACATGCTGGAGTACCCAGCCACTGGTAGGACGTATGTAACATCCCGATTTTGAGACTAGTCGGAACAGTGGTTTCGGTGCCACAAATCCGACAAGGAAAATATTATTTTTATTATATTTTTATGATCTAAAATTTCACAGAAAGATTTCATGAAAATTTCATTCAAAAATTTTGATGTTTGGGCACTCAATTTAGTCAAAAGGACTAAATTGCAAATAGTAAAAAAGTAGAGTTCTATAAGTTAGAAGTGTCCAATTGTTATGAAGTTTTAAATTGAAGGTCCTTAAATAGTAATTAGACCATTGGTTAAATTGTTGGACAAAAATGCGCATGAATAAGACAAATTTGAAAGAAAAGTCTTTAAGGGCATTTTGGTCATTTAGTAATTTAAAAGAGTTAAAAAGGGAAAATGAAGCAAAAATTTGCTCATCTTCTTCCTAAAGGCCGAATATAGCATGGAGAAACCATGTCTAGGGTTTTTTGAAGCTTCCAAGCTCGATTGTAAGTCCGTTCTAGCATCGTTTTTAATGATTTTTACGTTTTTGAAATCCTAGTAACATGATTTCTCTATTTCTACCATTTATTTGAGCTAGGGTTTGATTTCAAAAATTGACCCATGTTGAATAATTGTTTATTTTGATGAATTGTGGTAGATTATGCATGTTTATGGTTAGAGAAACAGTTTTTGCTGAGTAACGATACTTGGAGAAATATTATCATAGTATCATTGTAACTTTCTATCTTTAGCTTATAGTTCTATTTCTTTCATAGTTGTTTATCTTGAAACCCATATATACGTTGTTGTGTCTTTGCTACCTGTTGAATTCCAGGGAGGACATGTTTAGGCTTTTGGTAAAGACATATTCAGATAACATACGGTTTTAGGTACCAAAGATAAATAATATGGAAGAAATGGATTGTTTATATAAAGATAAAACTTGTAATCATACTATGCATATTGAACCCAATTATGAAAATAATATTTCGGCTATTAGTAAAGGTATTAATAGTCTTGTCGATATAACTTTTGTATATTTTAATAAGTTATATAATAAGGTTAATAATATTGAACATAAAGTTGAAAATATGAGTAAAGTAACAGAATTAGACTTGAACAACGAGTCTAAAGTACTTTTATCATATATTAATAATAAACTAGATAATGTTTTTACTAATAAATGTGAAGAACAAGAAATGGATTTAGGTCCTTTATACTATGGTAATAGTAATGTAATATTAGCTTTATCTGAGGAAGACCAAACTTCTTCAGACGAGTCAGATACTAATAATAGTATTAAAAAAGAAAAACAAAAAAAAAAATATTCAAAACAACAAAAATATGATTTCCAGTGTTATAAAGAATTAATAGAACATTGGAAAGATAGGTTTTCTACTACAGAAGATCAATATGAAAGAATAGAGTATTTAAAATTAATAGAACTTTATGAAAAACATAAAGGTTTATTTAAAATATTTAATTATCACTATATGTTAAATAATGATATTACAAATAGTAGTAGTAGTTCTAGTAATGATACTAAATCAGATGATAATAATTCTATAATTTCGGAAGAAATTAATGCTACTAGTTATAATTCTGATGAAGAAAACACTTCAACAGAAGAAAACATAGCAATACCAGAACCTATGGATACTGACAACACAGATCCTTATATTCCTAAACCTAAAGAAAAAGATAAAAAAGATCCTTATGGTAAAAGGAAAATAGAATCGGATATTCAAACAAATGATTATCTGAGATCTTTTAATAAAAACAATGAACAAGTCAATGAAGAAACTAGAAATTTAAAAAAAGAAGATATATTAAAATTAAATCATATACCTGCTATATTAAACAACAATTCTAGAAACACTAGGATAAAAAAGACAAAAAATGCAATAATAATTTAGCAAATGAAACTGGGAAAAAATGATATTATTACCTTTTCAAATTACCAACCAAGGAAATATTATACTTACATTGAAGTTACATTTCAATTCAGAGAATATAAAACATATTCTTTACATGCCTTATTAGATACAGGAGCTACAACAAGTAGTTGTAGGAAAAATGCTATTCCATTAGAAAAATGGGAATTAATGAATAATCCAATAATGGCAGTTGGAGTAGATGGTAAGGAAACCTTAATTGCTTATAAGGCCAGGAATATACCAATTTACATAAATAATGTAAGATTTTTAATTCCTAAAATTTTATGTTTCCTTGAAATGCATGGAGACATATTATTAGGTAATAATTTTATATACCAACATTTACCCTTTTCTATTGATAAAAATATGATTACATTATCTACAGAAAATACTTATGTAGAAGTTCCAGTAGTAGAAAATCATAAATTTATTTGTGGTAAGGATTTTACTCCACCAAGAAAAGAACAACTTAAACAACTCGAAACAAATCATTGGTTGTTTAAAATATTAGAAAATAATTTTAGTGAAGAACCATTAAAATTATGGAAAAATAGCCCTAGATATTGTGAAATTAAATTAGAAAATCCTAAAAAGATTATTAGGGTAAAACCAATGATCTATACTAAACAAGATATAGATGAATTTGATATTCAAATAAAAGAGTTGTTGGAAAAAGGATTAATAGAAGAAACTAATAGTCCACATTCTAGTCCTGCATTTATGGTAAGAAACTATGCAGAAATAAAAAGAGGAAAAGCTAGAATGGTCATTAATTATAAAAGATTAAACCAAAATATTATCTTTGATGGATATTTTATTCCAAGAAAGGAAGTATTAATAAATCAAGCTAGACATGCTAGATATTTTAGCAAATTTGATTGCAAGTCAGGATTTCGGCAAATTATGCTAATAGAAGAATCTAAACCTCTACAGCTTTTAGTGCACCTAATGGTCATTATCAATGGAATGTAATGCCATTTGGGCTTTGTAATGCACCACAAATCTTTCAAAGATGGATGGATTCTATTTTTAAAAAATATAAAAAATTTTGTGTTGTTTATATAGATGATATTTTAATATTTTCCGATAATCTAGAATACCATAGAAAACATTTGAATATTATTTCTAGAGAATTCATAAAACATGGAATAATATTAAGTCCTAAGAAAATAGAATTAGAAAAAACTGAAATCGAATTCTTAGGATTAAAATTATCTACAGATGGTCTTCAATTACAGGATCATATTATAGTAAAAATAAAAGAATTTCCCGAAAATATTAAAGATAAAAAACAGCTTCAACAATTTATAGGAATTGTTAATTACAGAAGAACTTTCTTTCCTAATTTATCTAAAAAACTAGATAGGTTTTATGAAAAACTAAAAAAAGGAATAACATTTGATTGGTCTAAAGAAGACTCGGAGACAGTAAGAAATATAAAAGCAGAAATAAATTATATTCCTAAGGTTTATTTACCTAAACAAGGTGATAAATTAATTTTAGATATCCGATTCTATTTTCCTTTTACCATAAGGATCTTTTTTTATCTTTTTCTTTAGGTTTAGGAATATAAGGATCTGTGTTGTCAGTATCCATAGGTTCTGGTATTTCTATGTTTTCTTCTGTTGAAGTGTTTTCTTCATCAGAATTATAACTAGTAGCATTAATTTCTTCCAAAATTATAGAATTATTATCATCTGATTTAGTATCATTATTAGAACTACTACTACTATCTGTAATATCATTATTTAACATATAGTGATAATTAAATATTTTAAATAAACCTTTATGTTTTTCATAAAGTTCTTCTATTAATTTTAAATACTCGATTCTTTCATATTGATCTTCTGTAGTAGAAAACTTATCTTTCCAATGTTCTATTAATTCTTTATAACACTGGAAATCATATTTTTGTTATTTTGAATATTCTCTTTTTTGTTTTTCTTTTTTAATACTATTATTAGTATCTGACTCGTCCGAAGAAGTTTGGTCTTCCTCAGATAAAGCTAATATTACATTACTATTACCATAGTATAAATGACCTAAATCCATTTCTTGTTCTTCACATTGTTTAAGTTGTTCTTTTCTTGGTGGAGTAAAATCCTTACCACAAATAAATTTATGATTTTCTACTAATGGAACTTCTACATAAGTATTTTCTGTAGATAATGTAATCATATTTTTATCAATAAAAAAGGGTAAATGTTGGTATATAAAATTATTACCTAATAATATGTCTCCATGCGCAGTTAGGCCTAAAATGCAAAGAAATTGAATAAAAATTTATTTCCGAGCTTTGGGGTAAAAGTGTAAATATGCAAAAGTTTAGGGGCAAAAATGTAAATTTTGTAAAAATATATTTTAGGTCCAAAATGATTAGTACATTGATTAAATAAGTGCAATATGATGTTTTAGATCCTGGAAAACAAGATTTGGACCTAAAACAGGTGAAAAACCAAAAATCTGGAAAGTTGGTCAAAATGGTCGTATTGGTATCGAGGTAAGTTCATGTGTTTAATAAGCATTTAATTAAGCATGTTTGAATGCTAAATTGATATATTAGTTATAAATGTTTTAGTATTGATTTTTGAATATAATGATAATAATTGAGAAATGTTCGATAATGATTCGACAGTAAAAGTGAGAACTCGAATAAGTTTACATATAAGACCATAGTGGTAATGTGGCTTTGTATAAGATCAAGAAAGTATTGAATAGCATAATTTGAGGAAAGTAAGATAAATTGAGGATATGATGAGATTAAGAATGTAAGTATGTAAGTTGAGTAGCATTTTATTATTATGAAATTATTGCTATTATTATTATTGAGTTATGTGACTGACCTTGAAAATTTTGAGCAAGTATGTTTTAGCTATGAATTGCCAAGACATTAACAATACGTTTGGTTGGCATGAATAGCTAAACAGTTCTTAGCTGATTCAGTGATAAACAGGCATTCGTTAGTTTGGTTCATTGAATCAATCATTCAATGAAATACCATTCATCCTCCATTCCATTTTCTCACGTAATAGCCATTCTGCACCAGAACCAAAGAATAGCAATTCAGAGCTTCCACTGAATAAAGAAAAAAACATAACCTCCTATTATTGGCCATCATCACTCTCCCTCAGCAAACACCTCAAGCCATCACACACCCATCCCTGTCTCCTTGTTCCCATTCGATTATTCTCAAGAAGCTGCCATGGCCATAGATAGTGGTGCTGATGGGCAGTCTCAGAAGGCTCATCGCTCTCACCACTCGGGTGCCTCTGCAAAAAATAAAACCAAAGCCAAAAACAAGGATCAAAACTCTGACCTGAAGCAGCAAAATCTGAAGGTTCCATTGTTTTCCTCCTTTTTACTTGCTATGAATTTACTCTTCAGCTTTAGCTAATTTTGGCTTTTTTAATTAATCTTTTGTTGTATATATTAGGCATTTCTTTTCATTCCAATGCAAAAGCGAAGCGATTGCAATCACGTGCCGTTGATAAAGAATAATGTAGGCTTCATCTTCTTGTTATCGATCTCTCTTATTGCAAGCTGCCTCCATTTGTGGTCGTGTTGTAGGGGCCCCCTCAAGTATATTTCTTACTTCCACGATTATTCTATATTTTTTGTTATATTTTGGAACCAAAGTAATTGATATTATCTTGTTTGGAATAGAGGAGTTTTTTAATTTAATTGTCCTTTTAGGATGTCTAAATTGGTTTGTTACAATAAGAATTAGGTTAAAAAAGAGGTGGTTCGATTTGAATCAGATCTGCCTGTTACATTGAGTGTAAAAGAAAATTATAAGGAAATATAAAGTCCTTTTCTAACATCCTGGACCAATGAAATATATATACTTTATTGAGAGCTACTGCTAAAGGTGAAACTGTGATGTTTAGCCTAATATTGGATTGAAACTTTAATTTGAGGATGTCCTAATTTCCCCATTTGAGATTTCATTGTTTCATAGTTCTGTGAGGAGCTTTGATGTTAAGGATAGCATATGTCTGCGTTGTAATATGTGTTATAAAGAAAGGGTGAAGAAACCTTTGAATGGAGAAAAGAGGGGAAGGGATGTAACACCCCAAACCCAGCCCAGATGTTATGGCCCAAATCCAGTGTGTCACATTGAAGTATTTTTGCGAAAACCTTGTTTTCATTGAAAACCCTTCTAAAAGAAATTAAAGTAAAATCCCAGTTCGTATTCGTATTTGTTTTCAAAACAATATATACTCAAAAGCTATCTCTTTGTTATAAGTTAAAAGTTACTTCAGAAATATTCCCTTTAATAGTGGAAGCTCAATTTGAAAACAATAGATGATTTCTGAGAAACTTGATATATAGCTTTAGAAAGAAATAAGCCCATGTTTCCAAAATAATAAGCATAATAATAAAAGTGATAGTCCAAATTTTGAAATGATAATCAGAGGAAAGGCCTTATTACAATCCAAATAAAAATAATTAGAAATACTAGAAATCATAAAAAAACCCAAGTTTAGTTGTCTTGCTAGCCAGCCACCTCTGAGTCCCACCATCCGTCGAACCGCCTACTGAGGATTTCTTGAGAAAAATAAAAGAGGGAGTGAGTTTCGAAACTCAGTGTGTACAACCCTCAGCAACAATATTTATATCATGCAACACAAATCATCTTGAGCTCGAGCCCAATACAATAATAGCACAAAATCTTGAGCAATCATGTATGCAATAATGCAATGCCCACCCCATCCAATCGATACACATAATCTCCATCAACCGAAACACATCCTATGGGGATAACTATATCGACCCACCCATCCGATACACATCAATGGTAGCGCCGGTTGCGGTACTACCTAACGTTGCAGCAAAGCTGCTCGTGGCTTAAAAGCCTTCGTTGGATCCACAGTCGTCAAGCGACCATGCGATCCTCATATAACACTTCCTCCAATATAATTCCCACCCACATGCAACATCATAACACATGAGTGCAACATATAGCATATAGTATACATAAGTCATACTTATAACACACAGGGGTATTTCAGTAATTCTATCCCATAAGGGTATTTTAGTAATTCTACCCTACAGTGGTATTTCAGTAATTCTACCCTACAGGGCTATTTTAGTAATTTACTAACGTATGGGTATTAATTACGAACTTTGGCTTGTCAACAAGTCCTCATTGGCTAAAGTGAACAAACACTATGCACCAGGTAGGATTCCAAAAAAAAGGAGGTAGGTTATTAAGACCGCTTAAGTGCCAAGCTCTCCCTAGATCCAATCCTAGACATGCATATGCCCATTGCCACACTTTAACCCTGTGACTTGTCCATAGACATACTTGATAAATTAATTAAGTTTTATGCGCTTGAGGATTCATTAGAAACTAGGCCTAAAAGTCCATTATAAAACCCTAGCAAGTCTACATACATGCATTCATATAGCCCATCAGGCCCAATCACTTTTGTATGGCCCATTACGCCCAATCACATTCGTATGGCCCATTAGGCCCAATCACATTTCCAAACCATTCAACCACTTTATCAACTCATCACTTATTATCAACATATCAATTTTTGCTAGCTTGGGCCCACAAGCCCGTCGACCCATTTGGCCCATTCTGGCCCGGTTAGACAAAACGTGACCCAAGTCCATGAGATCACTCATGGGGCCTTTGCTATTATATTAGTTACCCTCATATGAGTGTTCGGGCATTCACGGGACTATCATAGCCAAACTTTCAGCCTTTTAGCATTTCGGTATTTCGGTATTTCAAGATTTGCCGATCTATTGTGTGTGTAGTGTATTGTACACACCTGGTAAATGAAATATGCTACTATCTCCTTAGCCATGAACCTACAATCAACATCAAACCTCAATTAATTACATGCTTAATACATACTTTTACCAAAACCGAAACCTCACCTTTCACCTTACCTTGCGCGACAAGTCATAACAGCCCTTTCTTTAATCACAAACCACAATCAACTCCTAGATCCGCACCAATCTTAACTATTAAAACCAAAATAACAGGTGACTTGTATCCAACACAAGTCCCCCTTCCTCTAACTATGACCATTCGGCCAACTAAGATCAAGAACACTTACCCAAGAAGCGATCGACCCAAAAGAGGAGTAGTGCGGCACAGAAAAGGTTCGACCAACAAAGTATTCGGCTTAAAGAAGGTGAACTAGGAGCAAGAAAAAGAAGAGTTTAATGAGAAAGGAAGGGAAGAAATCGACACAAACTTAAATGGAAAGAATAAGGGTTTTTCGGCTTTTGGGTACTTGGAGAGAAAAGTAGTTTTCAGCAAAATAAGAAGGAAGAATTTGGCATTAGCCTAGAACCCCAAAATCGACACCTATACATATACTAGCCGAAATTGCCTTCCCTTAATTGCCAATTCGGCTCCACCACTTCTTCTATCCCCATCTCCTAACTTTTCTCCACGACAAGCTCCTTAATCCCTTCCAAAAATTTCTCTTCTCATCACTTCTTTTAGAGTCCAATTCCACGCCTCTACCAACCATCTAGAAGGCAAAAATAAAATTCCTAAAAATACCAAGCCAACACTCGAACCTAGGATCCCCTTGCTTGCCACTAACGCCACCTTCCTACACCCTAAGTGGCGTCACTTATCCACTACACCACAGCTATGCTTGTGTCCTGTTTTATCTCCATTTATTTAAAAGCTAAGCTACTTGCCATCAAGGTTCCTTTAATTATTAAATTAAAATTCCTTCACCTCAAAGTTCGAACCCAAAACTTCTCCAACACCCCTAGACACTCAAAATTTATTAAACCCTTAAAGCCAACATGTCATTTGTCATTTTCTTGCTTACTAAAAAAAATTTATGAGACCCAAAGCCCAAAGCCCAATTCATCTAAGCCCAAAATTCGAGGCGTTACAAGGGAAGAATTTTCTATCAATATTGATATAATTTGCAAGAAATAACAGAATAATGTAGATTTTAAAGTGCTGGCTTTGGAATTATTTATGTTTGACATTATCGAGTAGAGAAATCTTGAAGATAGAACTGCAGCCTAGAAAACCTTGGAAATTGTTTGTTCCAAATGCCATTTGATGCCTAGTTTCAGATTTTTACCAACTTAGTGATTTGTCTACTTGTCTATTTGGGTGTGTACAATTAATTCTATGTGGCAACATCTAGAAGTCTTTTCCTATGATTATATTGGTTAACTATTGTTGAACGTTTTACTTGTTACAGGTTGGAAAGTCTCTTTTAATTAAGACTCTCGTAAAGCATTACACAAAGCATAATTTACCTGATGTTCGAGAAGCAATAACCATAGTATCAGGTTGATGTATCCCTAAATTTTAGTAGTTGTTTATATGTACTTATCTTGTTTAGAAATGTAGTGGATTTGAGGCTCCCTTATCTGATGTGTGATTCATTGAACTTGTTAGGCAAGCAACGGCACTTGTAGTTTGTTGAGTGTCCAAATGATGTCATATGGTTTCTTAGCTTGCGTTATTGCTAGAATAACCTTGGCTCCTCGCTAACTTGGTTGTGGTAGCCTCATATCGTATCAGTATCAAGTTTTCCATGGATAGAAGCATCCTCACTATAGTTGATGATCTAATGTTTAAAAGACTGAATCATGTTTAGTCCCAGGATTGGTTTACTAGGGATGTCTCTACCTTGATAATAACCTGTCAGTCCTTATATTTTCTTTTGGATAATTTTTTCCAAGCCCCTTTTTTTAGTTAATGATATGGCCTTGAGCTTCTAATATGCTCATGTTAATTAGTGTTTGCTAATTTGTTGTTCTGTTCCTCATTTCTTTATTCTATTCTATGAGTTACATGTCATGTCAACTAGTTGGGGTGAAATTCAGTATTTTCTTTATTATATCCACCACAACCAGTATGTTGATTTATGAATTTGTTTTGTATTTTAGGGTGAAATCTAATTCAGGTGAATAATTATCCAAACACTGGCATTTGATATTTGTAATCTTGAAATAGTGCTAAAGTTCTAAGTACACTAGGGTGAAAGCTCTTAGGATGGATTTGGTTCTTCTCAAGCATTCTATATGGCTGGTGTTACATGCTTGTTTTCATTTATTTGTTCCAATTAGTACCAGTGTTCAAGACTTGCGTTTTTTATCAATAAAATTAAATTTGACTTTCTACATGGAAACAAAGTTCAAAATATCATCTTTACTTGTTAAGATTGCACTTTCAATATGGATAACAGATCTTTTTCTTCTTTAATTTAATCCTTTTTATTATTATCCAATCTAGGAAATGACTTAGTTTTATTGCATCTAAGTTTCATATACAATCTGTGATCAGGTCCATATTGCCGGTGTTGGAGCCTTTAGCTTGGCTGGTGTTACAGGCCTATCTGATCCTTGCCTTTTACCATCAACTGCAAAATTCATATAATGAATTTTTGCTACATAATAGCATAGCTGTCCAAGGGTAGGCACATACACTCAGCGCTGGGCTCATAATCTTAGTCTGCTAAAGCCGGACTTTGGCTTAAATTTATATTGCAAGCCTTGCTGGGCTTGAAATTGTTTTAGTTGTAAATAACTGAATTGTTCAATTTTTATTTAAAAAATATAAATTTAATAAATTTTTTTTTTCTGCTTCACACTTAGCTTTTCAAATGTCAGAGTGATAGGGCGTAGCATTGGACGTCTCTAGATAGTGTCTCTAGTAGTTTAATTTTAGAAGTGGTTAATTATTATGTTAGATATATTCCTCCAAGTTCTTGTTTTGCTTTTAATTGCAATTTTAACATTGTCCTTCTAGGAGATGGCTTAGGAGACTTATCAAAGTGGAGAGCATCATTAGTGGAAAGGGCCTCTAAAAAGCAGAATATAAATCTGATGCAGCTTGTATATGGGAAATTTGCATCAACATCAAACACTTCCACTAATGAAGTGAAGGATGACAGAGAGAATAAAGAGAGTGATGAAGATGAATTTTTTAAGCCCAAAGGGCAAAGGGCAAAGGTGTGTCCTCTATGTAGGCATGACTGATTTATAATTTCAGAAGTTTGCATATATGGATGCTTCAGTGTGCCATCTTATTGATAATTTTATTTGTTTATATTTTCTCAACTCTAATATTATTTTTTATTACTGTAAATCTTGATTTAAGGATTAGATGGTGGGAATATCAACATTGAGGACTATTCAAAATCCACTAAATTTTCAAAACTTAAGAACTAGAAATAAGAAGTATATGAGAGTATTCGTGATCATTTTGTCTCTGGTGATTGGTCTAAAAGTGCCCTCAGAAATCAAATGTCAGAAGCTAAAACTAAAGAAGATGATATGGATGATGACTTTGAAGATTTAGAAACTGGCGAGAAGTATGAGAGTCATCAGAAAGATGATTCTAGTAATGGTGGAATCCTAAAGGAAGATGATGATGCAATTAAGGAGCGGAGGTATAATGACATGATAGAATGTCATTACAATGTTGTAACTTTTTGAGGTTGTAAAATTTTATAGCATATGGTTTATGACATATAAACTAATGAAATCATGTAACTTTTTGTTAATATATGAATATTATGTTTGGATGTGAAATATAATTCTCAAGTTATTTATTACTTCTAATATTTTGTTTTTTGTTGTAGAATAATTAAATTATTTGTTTCACTCATGATATTTTAGCACATTAAATATGTATTGCAGTTTAAAAATAATAAAATAGATTATATATTATTTTTATAATATTATATATTATAATTTTTTATTTCATATAATAATAATTACATTAAGAATTTTATTATATTATATATTATTTTATTAAATTATATTTAATAATAATTATGTTAGAATATGGTTAAATTATTTATTATTTTTATTAAATTATTTTCAATAATAATCTTATTAAAATTTAATAACAATAACAATAATCATCTACCTTAAAAAAAATCTACTAAGGGTATTCTGGTCATTTTAGTCTTTTTCTTTATGCTATTACAACATCATTCCATCCAACCAAACAGTTGAATTACTTATTACAGCTCTATTCCATTACAGCTCTATTCAATTATAATTCAATTTAATTACAGCCTTATTCCATTACAGTGAACCAAACTCAATGTAATATTTCAAAGTCCATGTTTATAACATGGCAATTAAGGAAGAATTGACGGAAAATGACCATGGTTGACCCATGGCAACATAAGATAAGGATTCCAAGTAAGACCATGCCAAGACATGACAATGGTGAATTTTACAAGGCAGGGAAATCATGTAAGACCATGTCAAGACATGGCATTGATAAGTTACCATGAGGGAAAGATCCCATGCAAGACCATGCCAAGGCATGGCATTGGTAAGTTTCACAAGGCAAGGAAATCACGTAAGACCATGTCAAGACATGGCGTTCATAAGTTTCTATAAGGCAAAGATCCTATGTAAGACCATGCCAAGGCATGGCATTGGTGAATACATAAGGCAAGGATCCCATGTAAGACCATGCCAAGGCATGACATTGGTGAATACATAAGGCAAGGATACCACGTAAAACCATGTCAAGACATGGCAATGGTAAATTTCAAAAGGAAAGGTACTTGAGTAATCCAAAGAGTAAGTCAAAGAGATGACAAGGTAAGATCACGAGGAAAGAGCATAGGTATGTACATAAGGCTTATTAATATTTAGGTTATAAGTTGATGATATTAAAAGTATTTTAATGAGTATATTTAAGTATTAAGTAAGTGATAAGCTTTCAATTATACTTATAATGCTTTGTGACATGATTAGTAATATGCCTATATATTATGAGAGAGTATTAATGTGTTAAGTGAGATGTTGCAGGTACATAAGCAAGCTATTAAGTAAGAGTTTTATCAAACAAGCTTGGGTTGGAGGTAGTTGGAGATCGCTTCATACTTTCGACTATCAAGTTACCAATTGGGTATTTTCATTGAAACATTTTCAGTTATGGCATGTATAGAGACTTGGCCATTTTGTGTGTAGGTCCTTATGATATGGCTGAATAAGAACATGTGTTGATGTTATGTATGCCTAAATGAGGTTTAATGCAAAGAAATTATGAAAGGGTAAAAGTTGGTTATGAAACAGTTTTGGGACAACAACAGTGATGTGAATTTGAAAAATCACTAAAAATTGTATAAATGGAATTGAATGGTGAATGAGATATAGAATTGAAGCTTATGGAGTCTATTTTCAAAGAAAAGAAACAGAGTAAGCAAAGGAAGTCTGTATTTTGAGATATTTAAACTCTTATGGGACTAGTTTAGAGTGACTTCGTGATCCGCTGTTTCGAATTTGGAATTTCACTAAAAATTGTACAAAAATAATTATGATGTATAATTTATATGTATAAATTTCTTAGTGAGTTTATTTTCATTAGAAACAAATAGAAACATTATCTGAATTCTGTAAAATGAGATAATCAATTTTTACCGAAGAGAGGTCAGGTCTATTAGACTACGAAATAAGGGAATATTTAATAAATAAACTGTACTAATTAGCCAAACCAAAAATTCTGGAAAAATTATGGTAAGAATATATATGAGTCTAGTTTTAGGGAAAATTTACAAATTTAAATTTCAAGTTTCATAACTTGAGTTATAATTAATTTAGTTACTATTACGCAGGTGGACAATTTTATTATGAATAGTGAAACAAAATGTTTTTATTTGTGTAAGTAATCGGAAAAATTTTAATATTCCCGGTTTAGTCCTGAACCGTTTCAATTGCATGTTTTAGGGCCTCGAGGGCCCTTGTTAGGAATATATTGGATGAATGTGAGCGAAGTAATTTTAAAAGTAAATTTTTATGCCCCGAATTAGTAAGATAAGTGTAGTAACGCCTCGTGCTTGACTCCGGCGACAGTCTCGGGTAAGGGGTGTTACAACGTACAAGACTAGCACCCAGATCACATATGCATAGTACAATGCCATATCCCAGATATGGGTTTACATGTAATCACACTGATGCCATATCCCAGATATGGTCTTTTCCGTCAATTCATCTTTCACTGTGAAACAATTGTGTTCGATACTACGTTTTACTCGTTTCAAACATTTAATTTAAATTCCACAATTCAATCATATATATGATAATAATGCACAATTAACACAATTCAATAATGTTTATTAACATTTTCATAAAAAAAAAAATGTTTATTAACATACAAACTTACCTTGGTATAAAAATGGCGGAAAGGAGCTAACCGTCTAATACTCGTTTTTCCCCGTTCTAATCCCGAACCACATTTTTTTCTCGATCTATAATATCACATTTAACTTATTTAATCATTAGACTATTCAAAACAACCCAAAATCACATTATGGAAAATTTTACATTTTTGCCCCTAAAGTTTCACATTTTTACAATTTAGTCCTTAGTCTCGTAAAATAATTCTGTGATACCCAAGCCTAGCTGAACCTTATACATGCTTATAGCAGCTCACATTTTTCATTTATTCATATTTTCTACACACATTTTACAACTTTTACAAATAGGTTCTTTTTGAAATTTTCACAAAAAATCACTTAGCAAAAGTCGTTTATCACACAACTAACATTCATTTTCTACCATTAGATGAAATACATGCATTTCTAACATGGGTGAAATTTTAAACTTTGATCGCACTTCAAATTAATACTTTGAAAAACTAGATTAGATTACAAGGATCTCAAAAACATAAAAATCATTAAAAACAGGGCTAAAACAGACTTACAATCGAGCTTGAAAGCTTGAAAAACCCTAGCCATGGTTTCTCTGTAATGCCCCCACGCCCGAGACCATCGCCGGAGTCGAGCTTGAGGTGTTACTACACATAATTTACCATTTTAAACAACTTTACATTATCTATTTTGATTTTTGGAATAAGCAGTTTATCTACATCATGGTTGCTTGAAAAATCATATCTCGAGTTACGAAACTCGAAATCAAGATCCGTAAATTTTCTCTGAATTTAGACTCATGTATATATCTGTTAATTTTTTTCTAGAATTTTTGGCTGGGCTGATTAGTACAGTTTATTAGTTAAAGTTGCCCCTATTTTAGAACTCAACTGCACTGACCTATACTTATTACGAACCACTTTTTTCTTTGTACAAAATTTATATGACTATACCATTTATTTATATTAAAACTAGACTCAATAAGAATTCTGAACATATAAAGTAATCCTCCTATTTATTTTTGTATAATTTATAGTGAATTTCCAAAGTTGGAACAGGGGATCCAGAAATCGCTCTAGCCCTGTTTTACTAAAACTCAGATATCTCATAAAATACAATACCTTTACCTGTTTTGTTTATTCCAAATGAAAATAGACACAATAAGATTTAATTTCATATATTATTCACCATAAAACCATGTTTCTATTATTTTTAGTGATTTTTTAAACTCACGTCACTGCTGTTACAATGTTTTGTTTTTAAGCTACTTTCACATTTTTCCTTAATTTCCATGTGACAGCTATCACTCAAACATACATACTATCATACTTGTATATCATTAGCCATTTCATTAGCTATTCACTATCAAGTATTTACATCCCATTCACTGAACATGTCATAAGACATCCATATCAAAAGAAGCCAAGTCCCTATACATGCCATACACGAAATGAAACGTCTAACTATACCGATAGGATTCCTCGATAGTGTGATCGGATCTCCGACGTTTCCTTTGATCCCCGAGTGGCTTGGCAAGAACTATAAGAAGAAAGAAATAAAGAGGGTAAGCACTAGACTTAGTAAGTTTACAAGCAAATAAATTACAACATTCATCATATGGGATAAGTATGCAAACTATCAATTAGCATTATAAGCTTTCTTTACATCTCATTTTTTGCCTTCTTCTTCTTCACTTACCTTCTTTCTTACCTGACCTTTCATTATTCATGATTACAATCTACCTTTCCTTTGCTGATAATTCACTGTACATTTACTTGAATAATGACCCGTTGAACCACTTGGAATACTAAGGATACTAGGGTCGTTCCTGTCTAACAATATCCTGCCAATGCCATGTCTTTGACATGGACTTACATGAATTATTCCTGTCTCCAATGCCATATATCCAATTTGGACTTACATGGCTCAATCCTGTCTCCAAAGCCGTATATCTAGTACGGACTTACATGGCTCATTTCTATCCTGTCCTGTCCTGTCGACCCCTAATATCATGACATTTCGTATCCTAACATTCCTAAGGTTCAATCGAGACTTTCTACTGCTTTTCTCTGTCATATCACCTTATATTCAACTTGATTATTTTCATAAAATGAATATATAAATGCTGGAAAATGACAATAGTAATGTAAAATAACAGAATATTGCATTTATTTACCGTAAACTTACCTCGATACCGAATGTGACTAAACTTTACAATTTAGTCCTTTACTTTTTCTTTTCCCCGATCTACTCCCGAATTTGGTTCTTCTTGATCTATAATAGCAAATTTAACTTATTTAATATCAACATTTATCAAAACAGCCCTTTACTCAAACTTTGGAAAAATTACATTTTTGCCCCTAAACTTTTGCATATTTACACTTTTTCCCCAAGACTCGGAAATCAAAACTTATCACAAATTCTTATATTTTAAGACATGCTGATCATTTATTTACCAACATCATCTTCAAATTCCTACTATAACATACACTTATGTACAATAGGTATTTTTACCAATTAAGCCATTTTACTCGTTTTTACCTAAAACCGAGTAGCTCAAGTTGTCTAACATAATTTAAAACCTCATAATCTATCATAAAACATCAAAATACACAAATTTCACCTATGGGTATTTTTCCAAATATGAACCCTAACTTAAAATATTGCTAACATAAGCTTTATCGAGCTACCAGGATCTCAAAAACGTAAAAATCATTAAAAACGGGGCTTGGATGCACTTACTATGAAGCTTGAAAGTTGAAGAAACCCTAGCTATGGTGGAGAGTAAAATTCGGCAGCAACATATGAAGATGATGATGAATTTTGTGTTATTTTTCTCTTTTTATTTCATTTAATGTCCAAATAACCAAAATGCCCTTCCTTACTAAACTTTCAAAAATTCCCTCCATGTCCAATTTTTGTCCATAAACTTAAAATTGGTCAAATTGCTATTTAAGACCTCCTAATTAATATTTCAAAACAGTTTCATACTAGAAACTTCTAGAATGCAAGTTTTGCAACTTATTCGATTTAGTCCCTAATTTTAAATTAAGCACTTTACGCATAGAATTTCTTCAAGAAATTTTCACACCATCATGCAATCATAATATAGACCTCAAAATAATTATAAAATAATTATTTCTATCTCGAATTTGTGGTTACGAAACCACTATTCCGATTAGGCCCTATTTTGGGATGTTACATTTCTCCCCCCTTTAGGGATTTTCGTCCCCGAAAATCTTACCTGTGAAGAGGTTTGGGTACTGTTTTCGCATGGCCTCTTTGGGTTCCCATGTAGCCTCATCCACCCCATGTTTATTCCATAAGACTTTTACAAGAGCAATACTTTTATTCCTTAATTATTTTATCTCACGAGCTAGAATTTTTACCGGTTCTTCATCATAAGTCATATCTGGCTGAATCTCAACCTCTGTCGGAGAAATCACATGTGACGGATCTAATCGATAACGTCGTAACATTGACACATGGAAGACATCATGAATCTTTTCTAACTCAGTCGGCAAAGCTAATCGATATGCTAATGGTCCAACTCTCTCAATCACTTCAAACGGTCCAATAAAACGAGGACTTAACTTGCCTTTCCTGCCAAATCTGAGAACTTTCTTCCACGGGGATACTTTCAAGAATACCTTGTCGCCAACCTGATATTCGATCTCTTTTCTGTTTAAATCTGCATATGACTTCTGCCTGTCTAAAGCTACTTTCAAACAATCTCTGATAACTTTCACTTTTTCTTCTGTTTCTTTAACTAGATCAACCCCGTAACTCTGATTTTCTTTAAGCTCTGTCCAATATAAAGGTGTACGACATTTACGTCCATACAAAGCTTCGTAAGGTGCCATCTTCAAACTCGACTGGTAACTATTATTATAAGCAAACTCTACCAATGGTAAATATTTTTCCCAACTACCTTGAAATTCCAATATACAACATCTAAGCATATCTTCAAGTACCTGGATAACTCTCTCTGACTGACCGTCGGTTTGGGGATGAAAAGCCGTACTAAAACTCAACTTGGTGCCCAAAGCTTCTTGTAGCTTCTTCCAAAACCGTGAAGTAAATCTCGAATCTCTATCTGAAATGATCGATAATGGCACTCCATGTAGTCTAACTATCTCTGAAATGTATAACTCGGCCAACTTGTCAAGTGAATAATCCATACGGACTGGGATAAAGTGAGCCGACTTAGTTAGCTTATCAATCACAACCCATACTGCATCTTTCTTTTTCGGCGTTAATGGCAATCCGGTCACAAAATCCATAGTAACTCTGTCCCATTTCCACTTTGGAACTAGTACAGGCTGCAATAAACCCAATGGTACCTGGTGTTCAGCCTTTACCTGTTGACAGATCAAGCATCTAGAAACAAACTCTGAAATATCTCTTTTCATTCCTACCCACCAGTACAATTTCTTCAAATCATTATACATCTTTGTACTTCCCGGATGAATAGACAAAGAACTGCCATGTGCTTCCTGTAAGATCTTCCGAATAAGCTCATCATTCTTTGGTACACATATTCTGTCTCTAAACATCAAACAACCATCAGAACCAATTCGGAAATCTGATTCCATGCCTGACTCACATTGGACTCTTTTATCTTGTAAATCACTATCATCTTTCTGAGCTTCACAAATTTCTTCAAGAAACACCGGTTTAGTTCTCAATTCAGCTAGAATAGAACCATCATCCGACATAGCCAAATTGGTATTCAAAGCTCGCAATGTAGATAAAAGTTTTCTGCTTAAAGCATCAGCAACTACATTTGCCTTACCTGGGTGATAATCAATCACTAGCTCATAGTCTTTAATCAACTCTAGCCATCTTCTTTGCCTCAGGTTCAAATCTTTTTGAGTCATCAAGTATTTTAAAATTTTATGATCGGTGAATATCCGGCACCGTTCACCATACAAATAATGTCTCCAAATCTTCAATGCAAACACAATAGCAGCTAACTCCAAATCATGCGTCGGATAATTTTTCTCATGTGGTTTCAATTGTCTAGAGGCATAAGCAATCACCTTTCCTTCCTGCATGAGTATGCAACCGAGCCCATTCAAAGACGCATCACTGTAAATTACAAATTCTTTACCCAGTTCTGGCTGTACTAAAATGGGAGCTTTAGTCAACAATGCCTTTAACTTGTCAAAACTTTGCTGGCACTTCTTAGTCCATTCAAACTTAACATCTTTCCGTAGCAATCTCGTCAACGGAGCAGCTATCATAGAGAATCCCTCCACAAATCGTCTATAATAACCAGCTAAACCAAGAAAGCTTCTGACCTCTGAAACGTTCCTAGGAGGCTTCCAATCGACAATGGCTGAAATTTTGCTTGGATCAACTCTAATACCTTCACCTGAAACAATATGTCCAAGGAATCCAACTTCTCGGAGCCAAAACTCACTTTTACTGAACTTAGCATACAACTGATTATCTCTCAGAATCTGTAAAACTGTTCTCAAATACTCTTTATGTTCGGTCTCATCAAGAGAATAAATCAAGATATCATCTATAAATACCACAACAAACTTGTCCAAATACGGTCTAAATATTCGGTTCATTAAGTCCATAAAAACGGCAGGAGCATTAGTTAAGCCAAACGGCATCACAAGAAACTCATAATGATCGTACCTAGTTCGGAATGCAGTCTTCGGAACATCTGACTCCTTAACTCGCATCTGATAGTATCCGGATCTCAAATCTATCTTGGAAAACACGGTGGCTCCCTTCAATTGATCGAACAAATCATCAATTCTGGGCAGTGGATATTTGTTCTTGATAGTTACCTTGTTAAGTTGTCGATAATCTATGCACAATCTCATTGAACCATCTTTCTTTTTCACAAACAACACCGGTGCACCCCATGGCGAACTACTGGGTCTTACAAAACCTTTATCAGTTAATTCTTGCAGCTGAGCTTTCAATTCTTTCAATTCTGATGGGGCAATTCTATAAGGAGTAATAGAAATAGGTGTGGTACCTGGAATTAGCTCAATACCAAACTCAACTTCTCTAACAGGAGGCAAACCTGGTAATTCTTCCGGAAATACATCTGGATACTCGCATACTACAGGCACTGATTAAACTTTCAATTCTGAATCTTTAGTATTCAATACAAAAGCAAGATAAGCCTCATACCCCTTTCTCAAATATTTCTGAGCTGTCATAACAGAAATCATAGCAAATGAACCATCTGACTCATCTGAATTAACAGAATCTCACCATTTTCACATTTTAACTCAATGAATTTCCTTCCACAATTCACTATCACATCATGTGCCGTCAACCAATCCATACCCAGAATAACATCAAACTCATCAAACGGTAATAACATGAGATCGGCCGGAAAACAGTGACCTCTAATCATTAAGGGGCAATTTCTACATACTTTATCTATCAATACACACTTGCCTAGTGGATTCGATACTTTTATCACAAATTCTGTGGATTCTATAGGCATATTCATTTTAGACATCAGTTTCACACAAACATAGGAATGGGTCGAACCCGGATCAATTAAAGCAACGACATTAAAGTCATGTAAAGAAAATGTATCCGTAATCACATCGGGGGAGGATGCCTCTTCGCGAGCACGAATAGCATAAGTCCTTGCAAGGGCTCTAGCATCTGGCCTCACTGTCGAATCTCTAGAGGTGCCTCTGTTACTTACTCCTACTCCCAATTGTCTCGGTGATCTGCCTCTGGTAGGAGCATTTCTGGATCTAGCACTCTGTGTTACTACTCGGTTAGCCACCTCCGGACACTCTCGCACAAAATGATCTAGAGCACCACACTTATAACAAACATTTTTGCCTGCTCGACAAGGACCATAATGAAGTCTACCACATCGTGGACATCCCGATCTACCCGATCTAACGTTACCCATACTTGCAGTCGAAGTGGTCTGAGCTTTCGGATATTTAAATCTGCTACCTCTATTCTGACTAGATTGCCCTGCCGAAAAGTTAGATCTGGTAGAAAACTCTTTGGGCCTCTTGGATGTAGCCTGAAATGATCTGCTCGTCTGTCTTTTCTTAATATCTCGCGTCTCTGTTTCAGTTTTATTTTTTCTTTTTAACAACTCCTCCACTTTACAGGCTCTGTCAACTAAAATGACGAACTCTTTTATTTCCAGAACACCCACTGATAGTCGGATGTCATCATTTAACCCATCCTCAAACTTTTTACACATAATAGCCTCCGTGGACACACATTCTCGAGCATATTTACTGAGTCTAACAAATTCACGCTCATAATCAGTCACTGTCATATTACCTTGTTTCAACTCTAAGAACTCTTTTCTCTTCTGATCAATAAACCTCTGGCTAATGTACTTTTTACAGAATTCCTCCTAAAAGAAATCCCAAGTGACCCTCTCTTTCGGTACAACTGATACTAGTGTCTTCCACCAGTGATAGGCCGAATCTCTAAGAAGTGATACTACACATTTCATACATTCCTCAGGTGTACAAGATTGTTCATCGAAGACTCTGATGGTATTTTCTAACCAAAATTCTTCTCTTTCTGCATCATCGTCTTTTGTTGCTCGGAACTCTTCTGCCCCATATTTCCTGGTTTTATCAACTGGTGGCTTTTCTCTTATTACTGTACCTGTGACTGGGGGAGCTTGAGCTACATGGGTAGCCTGAGAATCCTGAGAGGGTGGAGGTCTAACTGCCGGATTCGTACGAACGAACTCGGCAAACCAATCATTCAAAGCTTCGAAGAGAGCTTCTCGAGTCACTCCACCCTGATCAACTGTTACTAGTCTATTCTCATATGGCACTGCCCCTTCCACAGAAGCAGGCGCATTACTTTCCATATCATCATCACCAGCTCATTCGGGATCCATTACTATGAAACAAAATATTTAAAAATCATCAGGAGTCGTCACACTATCAAAATATAAGTATGGCATGTATAGCTAGACTCTTACTCGTGCTAACTATTCTGAGAACCGACTAAACCTACTCTGATATCAATAAATGTAATGCCCCCACGCCCGAGACCGTCTTCGGAGTCGAGCTTGAGGTGTTACTACACATAATTTACCATTTTAAACAACTTTACATTATCTATTTTGATTTTCGGAATAAGCAGTTTATCTACATCATGGTCGCTTGAAAAATCATATCTCGAGTTACGAAACTCAAAATCAAGATCTGTAAATTTTCTCTGAATTTAGACTCATGTATATATCTGTTAATTTTTTTCTAGAATTTTTGGCTGGGCCAATTAGTACAGTTTATTAGTTAAAGTTGCCCCTGTTTCAGAACTCAACTGCACTGACCTATACTTATTACGAACCACTTTTTTCTTAGTACAAAATTCATATGACTATACCATTTATTTCTATTAAAACTAGACTCAATAAGAATTCTGAACATATAAAGTAATCCTCCTATTTATTTTTTTACAATTTATGGTGAATTTCCAAAGTTGGAACAGGGGATCCAGAAATCGCTCTAGCCCTGTTTTACTAAAACTCAGATATCTCATAAAATACAATACCTTTACTGTTTTGTTTATTCCAAATGAAAATAGACACAATAAGCTTTAATTTCATATATTATTCACCATCAAACCATGTTTCTATTATTTTTAGTGATTTTTTAAACTCACGTCACTGCTGTTACAATGTTCTATTTTTAAGCTACTTTCACATTTTTCCTTAATTTCCATGTGACAGTTATCACTCAAGCATACATACTATCATACTTGTATATCATTAGCCATTTCATTAGCTATTCACTATCAAGTATTTACATCCCATTCGCTGAACATGTCATAAGACATCCATATCAAAAGAAGCCAAGTCCCTGTACATGCCATACACGAAAAGAAATGTCTAACTATACCGATAGGATTCCTCGATAGTGTGATCGGATCTCTGACGTTTCCTTTGATCCCCGAGTGGCTTGGCAAGAACTATAAGAAGAAAGAAATAAAGAGGGTAAGCACTAGACTTAGTAAGTTTACAAGCAAATAAATTACAACATTCATCATATGGGATAAGTATGCAAACTATCAATTAGCATTATAAGCTTTCTTTACATCTCATTTTCTGCCTTCTTCTTCTTCACTTACCTTCTTTCTTACCTGACCTTTCATTATTCATGATTACAATCTACCTTTCCTTTGCTGATAATTCACTGTACATTTACTTGAATAATGGCCCGTTGAACCACTCGGAATACTAAGGATACTAGGGTCGTTCCTGTCTAACAATATCCTGCCAATGCCATGTCTTTGACATGGACTTACATGAATTATTCCTGTCTCCAATGCCATATATCCAATATGGACTTACATGGCTCAATCCTGTCTCTAAAGCCGTATATCTAGTACGGACTTACATGGCTCATTTCTATCCTGTCCTGTCCTGTCGACCCCTAATATCATGACATTTCGTATCCTAACATTCCTAAGGTTCAATCGAGACTTTCTACTGCTTTTCTCTGTCATATCACCTTATATTCAACTTGATTATTTTCATAAAATGAATATATAAATGCTGGAAAATGACAATAGTAATGTAAAATAACAGAATATTGCATTTATTTACCGTAAACTTACCTCGATACCAAATGTGACTAAACTTTACAATTTAGTCCTTTACTTTTTCTTTTCCCCGATCTACTCCCGAATTTGGTTCTTCTTGATCTATAATAGCAAATTTAACTTATTTAATATCAACATTTATCAAAACAGCCCTTTACTCAAACTTTGGCAAAATTATATTTTTACCCCTAAACTTTTGCATATTTACACTTTTTCCCCAAGACTCGGAAATCAAAACTTATCGCAAATTCTTATATTTTAAGACATGCTGGTCATTTATTTACCAACATCATCTTCAAATTCCTACTATAACATACACTTATGTACAATAGGTATTTTTACCAATTAAGCCCTTTTACTCGTTTTTACCTAAAGCCGAGTAGCTTAAGTTGTCTAACATAATTTAAAACCTCATAATCTATCATAAAACATCAAAATACACAAATTTCACCTATGGGTATTTTTTCAAATATGAACCCTAACTTAAAATATTGCTAACATAAGCTTTATCGAGCTACCAGGATCTCAAAAACGTAAAAATCATTAAAAACGGGGCTTGGATGCACTTACTATGAAGCTTGAAAGTTGAAGAAACCCTAGCTATGGTGGAGAGTAAAATTCGGCAGCAACATATGAAGAAGATGATGAATTTTGTGTTATTTTTCTCTTTTTATTTCATTTAATGTCCAAATAACCAAAATGCCCTTCCTTACTAAACTTTCAAAAATTCCCTCCATGTCCAATTTTTGTCCATAAACTTAAAATTGGTCAAATTGCTATTTAAGACCTCCTAATTAATATTTCAAAATAGTTTCATACTAGAAACTTCTAGAATGCAAGTTTTGCAACTTATTCGATTTAGTCCCTAATTTTAAATTAAGCACTTTACGCATAGAATTTCTTCAAGAAATTTTCACACCATCATGCAATCATAATATAGACCTCAAAATAATTATAAATAATTATTTCTATCTCGGATTTGTGGTTACGAAACCACTATTCCGATTAGGCCCTATTTTGGGATGTTACATTCTCCCTGATACATTCGGCCATAGGGTGGAAGATGGACAAAATTTTGCTTTTAATTTGGATTTTAATTCATTTAATCACCAAATTACTAAAATGCCCTTAATGAAAAACTTTAGAAACATACCTAACCATGTCCATTTTTGTCCACCAACTTAACCAATGGTCTAATTACCATTTAAGGAACTCCAGTTTAAAATTTCATATCAACTATACACCTTAACCTATAGAACTCACATTTTGCACTTTTTACAATTTAGTCTTTTTAACTAAATTGAGTGCCCAAATTTCAAAATTTTCGAACGAAATTTTCACGAAATCATTCTATAAAATTGTAGAGCATAGAAATCTATTAAAAATAAAATTCTTTGCTTTAGATTTGCGGTCCCAAACCACTATCCTAACTAGACCCAAAATTGGGCTATTACAACTCTTCCCCTCTTTAGGGATTTTTGTCCCTGAAAATCTTACAGAAAAAGAGATTTGAGATTCGCTTTCTCATAGCCCTGTCAAGTTCTCAAAACAAGACTTTCACAAACACTTGGCTTACTAATTGAATTTCAACACCTTTACGTATTAAGTCTGTACAAATTTTCTGTCAATCAAAAACTGCTTTCTGACCATTACGAATTACTTTCACTTTCTCTTCAATTTCTATGATGAAATCAATTTCGCAAGTCTTTTTCTCACAAAATTCAATCCAATAACAACGGAGTTCGGCAATTGCAACCATACAATATTTTGTACAATACCATCTTTATACTCATATGATAACTATTAATATACTCAAACTCAACTAACAACATTTGTCTCTTTTCAGTTGCTTTCAAATTCTAAAACATAATGACAGAACATATTTTTGAGAATTTAAACCACTTCCTCAAATTAACTATCAGTTTAAGGATGAAATGCAGAAATAAAACTCAATTTTGTACTCAAAACTTACTGTAGTTTTCTTCAGAATCTCAACATAACTTCGAATCTTTATTCAAATCAATGAAGACTGATAATCTGTGTAAACTAATAATCTCATAAATTTAAAACTCAACTGGTCTATGAATAGAGATATTTGTACTTACCGAGGTAAAATATGTAACTTCATTGAATAATCAACAATATTTCATATAGCATCTCTCTTTTTCGGTGATAAGAAAAATTCTGATACAAATCCATCGAATTTCCATCCCATTTCCGTCACAGATATCAGCATATGCCATAACAGTCCCGAAGATGCTTGATAATCAGCCTTAGTTTGTTGACAAAGGAAACATCTAAGCATAAAGTTAGAATATCTCTAGATTTCTCAGTACACAAACTCAGTCTTGGAACAACAAACAATCATTGATTTCAAATCTAAAACTCTAATTCAGAAGTCATCTCACATTAAACTTTTTTTTTAACTTATGATTTACTGACACATTTTAGAGCTTCACAAATTCGCTGAATAAACATCAATTTGGTTTTTAACTCAGTTGATATCAAATCATCATTAGATAATATTAATCACTTATTTATCACCTGCAATGCACATAAAGACTTTCTGCTTAGAACAGTCTCGATTATAATAGCTTTCCTTGGATGAACAATCATTTACTAACTCATAAACTTGCAACAATCCAAGGCACCCTTGCTGTCTCATTTTAGGTAAAACCTAGAACTAGTGCTTTGGTTAATAACACTTTCGACCATTTTCAACTTGGCTATCATGTAACAGACCATTCAAACTTTCACTATTGTGATAACTTTATTAATCGAAACAGCTTTAACTCATAACAACATCATTCGATTAGAACAAATCTAATAGGTATGTTTTTGTATCATACTTTCTAGGATATGAATTCTTCTTTCAAATTGTCCGTCTATTCACTTATGAATGTACAAAATTTGTTTTCTTACCTGCGGATAATCTTAAATGCTTATAACTCAAATTACCTTTCAATTGACCAACTCGCTTAAAGAAAACAACTGAGTTGATCTCAACTATCAAATTATAACATATCAAATTATTCATTTCTTCATATTGCTAAACAACTAAAACATACATTCTTTTATAATTTCCTTAACATTCTAACCAAAGATCTTCACAACTACATTAGCTCAAAAGAACAAAGTGTCCTAACTGAACTCACTAACCTTAATCAAACTTACCTGAGAAAAGAAAACTATTATACAATTCAAGCTTAAGCTTCCACTATTTATAACTTTGTCGATGTCAATTTTTTTACGAGAATTAGAGAAATCCAAAAGAAAAATAGTGCTTACACACTCTACAATCAATTGTAACAGAGATAATATATTTTCCAAATATTCATAGAGCAAAATAACATCCAGTAAAAACAGAAGAATAGCCTCACATAAGTTTTCACCATCAACTTTTATTCGAAACATAGTAGAATAAAACCTCAAAGAGAGAGATAAGTTACGCTGATCATCAACCAACCAAACCAACAGTGCTTTCTTTTAACATTATAATTAGCTAACATTATCATATTAAAAGAATTTCATTAGAAAACAAACAATCACATATATCTCTAAGGATAATTGAATATATAAAATACCCATGATAGATCATCATAATCTGTTCAATTACAACTGTTGCACTCAAACATCCTTAAGATTCAAATATCATTTCTCTGACTAATTCTGCCATCACTAACCCCTTATTATTCCATTTACTAACAAAGATCAATTCGGAAGAAATTTCAACAGATACATACTTTAGACATCATATCTAAATGAGTCGGTTAGCCAAGATTAACTTTTTCTTTAACCGTGACATTGCAAAATCCAAATGGTCTTTAAAGTGACTTGGCATCTTTTTCCAAAACTGTATTCACTTGCCAAACTACTCTCAATTCTAACCACATTGTTAGTTGTTCCGCTACTGAACTCTTTAGTCTATGACTTGTAAACTCATTCAACATAGATATCATGAAATTTCGTTATAAAATGACACATTGTTAAGGGGCAAGGTCGTAAAGCCTTTAGCTTAACTCTTATATAAATACGCATGTGACTTAACACTCATCCTCATCATAATATCATCACAGTTATACATTTCACTTCAAGCAAATTAACATACATATTTATGTTACAAGAACTTTCTGATTATCTTATTCAAACAAGCGCACTTACACAAACATTCCATGAAAATTTGGGTAAATTTACTTATTGCATTCACTTAATCAAACAAGTTAGGCATATAACATCATATAGATACCAATCAACATGGATGCTTATCACAATATAAACTTTCATTTCCTTTCACTTTTCCATATACAAGGATAATTTCCATTGAACTAGTGTAGTTTCGATGGATATTCGGGTAGTATACTTGAGGTATGCATATTAGCAAGCTGTCAATTCACATTCAAAAGTGTCCCTTATTGCACATATTCGTAGAGCACATTCCTGGGTAATATACGATTTAATAGGATTGTTGATTCAGGCTAAATCCCTTCGGTAACGTATGTCCTAAAGGTTTACTCTAGATTACCCGTCGGGGCTAATTACTCGTCCTAAATGTAACACCCCAACCCCAGCCTAGACGTTACGGCCAAGTCTGGTGTGTCACATTGAAGTGTCTTTCGAAAACCATGTTTTCATTAAAAACCCTTCTTAATGCTTAGAAACTTCTACCGTTAAACTTGTATAAAATCTCAGCTTGTGTTTACTTTTCAAAACGTGGTTCATTGAAATAATCATTCCCTTTTCAAACATTGTTAACAACTTTGTAAAATTTTATGGAAAAATTGTGAAAGCTTGTAAACCTTTGCAGTTTGCGAAAACATGTTATTTTAAAACGATTTAAGTATCGGAAAATCAGATCTTCTTTGTTAAAGTGAATGGGTACTATGCACCAGGTAGGATTCAAGAGAAGAGGAGGTGAGTCAATTAGACTGCTTAAGTACCAAGCTCTTCCTAGATCCAATCCTAGACATGCACACACCCATTGCCACACTTTAACCTTATGACTTGTCCACGAACCACAAATTAGGTTTAAGTCTATTTAAAATATTTATTTATGAAAATGTTTACGTTGCAGAAGCTTTGCTCTGTTATCGTGATATTTTGAAAACAAGTAACTTTTATAAAAGCGCGCTTTAAAGCTATCCGATTCCGAAACAATTTAATCAATATCATACTTAATCTAAAAACAAATTAAATAATTAGAGAGGCCTTATTGCAAACCCAAATTAACAAAATAAAAAAATGATTAAGTAAAATAATGGAATAATTAACTTAAAACCAGAAATGCAGTCTTCGTGGCCACTCTGAATCCCTCCCAGCTCTAAGTCCACAGTCTAGGGCTCACCTGCATGGATAGAGAAAAAGGGGTGAGTTCGGAAACTTAGTGTGTAAAGAAACCCATCCAGAGCCCATATCAGCTCAAGCCTATTGGCCTAAGCCCTAACCAGTCTTAGTAAACTGGGCCGAAGCCCTATTCAGTACTCAGTTACTAGGCCAAAGCCCTATTTAGACACCAGTACGGCCCATAGGCCCATAACATTAACAGAACAGATATCATGCATGAATGCAAAGCCCAAGTCCCATCCTAAGTCCAACCGCTACACTCCACCCGTACTAGCCATACACACCATGTGGGGAGACAACTCAACCCACCCAGCCACTACACTCCACAGTCGCAGCATCGTTGCTCAGATAATGTGGCCACTAATAGTAATACGAGGCAAAGCCTCTTTCAATAAACAGTATGGGGCAGAGCCCCTTTCAGTAATTAGTACGAGGCAAAGCCTTTTTCAGTAAACAGTACGAGGCAAAGCCTCTTTCAGTAATCGTAGCAATGCCACTTGCACTTCTTCCATCAATAATCCCAAATCCCATGCAACAGATAGTCATGATATGGCATACAATAGACAGAAACAGTAAATCATGCATTTCAGTCAAATTTAGCCTTAGGGTTATAACGGTCATTTTGCACCTAGGGTAAAATAGTAATTCCTCACCCATAAGGGGTATTTCAGTAATTTTATCATTTTTTCTTAGGGTTTTATGCAAATTACAGTCATTATTCATCCAACTTTTATCTTAGTAGCTTACTTAGCCCATTGTAGCAGTTTACAGTTGCTGGGCCCTAAAACCCCTAATGACCCTACAGTGCCTATAAGCAACTTAAGCCCATTTAGCCCAAGTTTCACGATCGATTTACCAGTTTCAACAATTTTGGACCTACAGTCTATCAGAACACATTTATAGCCTATTTTTACCTATATGGGCCCGTAAGCCCATTGGGCTCAATTCCAGCGCATCGAAGCCCAAATTTGCCGAAGTGTACGAAATTGCGCACTCAACCAACTTACCACTTGTGATTATAGATCCAACAAATTCCAACTGACTTATGAGCGTTCGCACGCTCACAAGCCTGCGAAATGCCGGAACTTCGACATTTCAGCTTTTGCCGAATTAAACAACAAGAGGGTGTTCGATACACACCTGATTTGCGATTACTACAGCGAGATCTTCCACATGATTTTTCCTTCGTCGATTTTAATCTACTAGATCTAAATGCTCCAATGGTGTTAGGCTTCAATACTCCTTGGTTGCTAGCCTTTTGTTCACACACCAACGATGTACTTGTCAAGAGCATTTCCAACACCTTTCCAATCTCAGATCCACAGTGAATCCAACTTAAAACGTGAATACAAAATAGATCTAAAGTTTAATTCCCAAATCACTAAGAATATGGAGGTTTCAGCTTTTAGTATAATAGAGAAGAAGAAGATGGAAGTTGTATAAAAAGAGAGGGTTTCGAAAAGGGTTTTAGGAGTTATGAGATTCGGCTAAATAGATCAAAGAAAGAATAGGGTTTCAATTTAAGAGAAAAGAGTTTCAATTTAGAACGAAAAGTAGATAAATGAAGAAGAAAAGGGATTATACCTTCATTTCGGTTTTAGAAAAGACAACAAAAGATGAAGAAAAGAATAAATACACTAGTGGGTAGAAAGAATGTAAGTTTTGGCTATCATGGAAAGAAAAACAAAAGGGACACAAATTTAAAAAAAATATGGGTGAAGAGATGATAAACAAAATAATAAAAAGGGCAAAAATCGATTTAATAAAACCAAAGAGGAAGATAGCTCATAAAGGCCAAAATAATAGAAGTAATCGGCACTTAATGCTTATTAAAAATTCTTTCTAACTTCAAATTCCTTGCTTTGCTCCTTGAATTTAGCATTTGAGTTCCATCCAACCACTGACTAGTAGCCTTATCCCCCCCTTCTCCATCGATCATCTGACCCAATCTGCTGCTAGGGAGAGTTTTGGTCCAGCACAACAACTTCCCCCACGCGTGCAGCAAAAATGCCGACCTCCTGTGCGCATAGTAGTTCGAACTGGGGACCTCTAAGCACCTTCGCATGCTACTGGCCACTGCACCATAGCTTGTTCTTTACTATAATACGGTCGCACTTAAATATAAGCCTTATCCACTTTAGTCACGGCTTCTTAAAAATAAAAAAAATTCTGCATGCTACTGGATTCGAACTCGCGCCCTCTCGAAATCCTAGCACACTGCTGCCACTGCGCCACAGGCACTCTTGTGGCATAATCCAGTCACAACCTCTTTTAACCCCTAGTTAAACGCAACCTGATTTCTAAAAAACAAAAAATTGCGCGCGTCGTGCCTTGAACCCAGGCACCTCCCACGTCCTTCTAGTGTGCTTAGCCACTGGGCCATGTACTTCCTTTGTGCCTAAACTTAGCCCAATTTAATAATAATGCCTATGGCCTGAATTTCCCTAAGGAAGCAAAATTTAATTTAATTTTTTGCTAGAGTCTTGGATCGAACCTAAGACTTTTTCGCACTATAAATCCTGCTTAATTAACTTAAAAACTAAACTAAACACAAAATTAATAATTATAATAATAATAATTTTCCATAAAAATTTAAAACATCCAATTTTTTGGGCCGTCTTCTAGTCGAACCCGGACTCAAAGCCCAATAATTCTAGGCCCAAATTTAGGGTGTTACAATTCACCCCTCCTAAAAAAAATTTCGTCCTCGAAATTTCTAAATAATAAGATAGTCGTTGCATCACTACTCTACTATGCTACCGCTGTGCACTCTGATCTAAATAATTTTCAGTACGACCCAGAACATCTAATAACCGAGGTAAATAAATATTTAACAAGCACGCATACAATTCGTATCCAAACATCACACACACCTAACTAGAATAAGCTTGGCAATCCAGAGCTCGATGTTCCAGGGACTCGCATCTAAAGCATGCTCTTTTCTCTCTATGACATTCACCATAATGACGACAGTTCTTGAAGGTCGAAAAGTTTGGTCGTGCCCTAACATGTTTCACAGAATGAGACTCTTTCCTCTGCGAACTAGGATCCTTCCTCTTCTTACACTCCAAGCACCCTGCTTGAAGCGTTTCCCTAATTTTTTGAACTTTGGTCTCCAATACTTCTTCTACCACTTTCCTTACTAACTCGGCCAGTGCCTTAGTACCAAGCTCCGAGTTACCGCTACCTGAAGTTGGCAAACTTTGCTTACCCTCATAATCCATATCAATACTCTACATTACCAGTACACATATCAAATAACTACAAAGACCTTGATTCAAAATTTTAGTACTTGTTCATATATTCTATGCTGAGATAGTATTTCTAAGTTTTTATTTTTACAAAATCATAGCCTAGCTACAGTCTCAATCTTCTAGGGTTTAGTCTTCCTACTGTCTTAGCCTTTATAGTTTCAGTACTACCCTATCTATAGTATCATAGTATGGTCTCAGTTCTATCTACAGTAACATTACAATACAATATAGTATAAGTGAAGAGTACTTGCAGGCTTGGTGCCGGGGATTCAGTGTGCCACTTCTTCAGATACTCGATTTCAGTAAGCCCAATTTTAACAAAACTTTTAAAGTAAAACCTTTAATGAGTGTATTCGGCAACAAGATAAGTTTCAATAGGGTTTTTCTAAATTTTTCATAAACCAATTTCCAAAAATACCTTTCTTGGACCTAAATTTTAAAGATTTCAAAAACCTCTTTTTTTTGGACTCGATCCACAGTCGAGTTGTTGCAACCGAGCTCTGATACCACTAAATGTAACACCCCAAACTCGGCCCAAACGTTACGGCCAAGTCTGGTGTGTCACATTGAAGGGTCTTTCGAAAACCATGTTTTCATTAAAAACCCTTCTCAGTGTTTAGAAACTTCTACCGTTAAACTTGTATAAAACCTCAGCTTGTGTTTACTTTTCAAAACGTGGTTCATTGAAATAATCATTCCCTTTTCAAACATTGTTAACAACTTTGTAAAATTTTATGGAAAAATTGTGAAAGCTTGTAAACCTTTGCAGTTTGTAGAAACATGTTATTTTAAAACTATTTAAGTATCGAAAAATCAGATCTTCTTTGTTAAAGTGAATGGGTACTATGCACTAGGTAGGATTCAAGAGAAGAGGAGGTGAGTCAATTAGACTGCTTAAGTAACAAGCTCTTCCTAGATCTAATCCTAGATATGCACACACCCATTGCCACACTTTAACCTTATGACTTGTCCACGAACCACAAATTAGGTTTAAGTCTATTTAAAATATTTATTTATGAAAACGTTTACGTTGCAGAAGCTTTGCTCTATTATCGTGATATTTTGAAAACAAGTAACTTTTATAAAAGCGCGCGTTAGAGCTATCCGATTTCGAAACGATTTAATCAATATCATACTTAAGCTAAAAAAAAATTAAATAATTAGAGCGGCCTTATTACAAACCCAAATTAACAAAATAAAAAAAAATGATTAAGTAAAATAATGGAATAATTAACTTAAAACCAAAAATGCAGACTTCGTGGCCACTCTGAATCCCTTCCAGCTCCAAGTCCAAAGTCTAGGGCTCACCTGCATGGATGGAGAAAAAGGGGTGAGTTTGGAAACTCAGTGTGTAAAGAAACCCATCCATAGCCCAAATCAGCTCAAGCCTATTGGCCTAAGCCCTAACCAATCTCAGTAAACTACACTGAAGCCCTATTCAGTACTTAGTTACTGGGCCGAAGCCCTATTTAGATATCAGTGCGGCCCATAGGCCCATAACAGTAACAGAACAGATTTCATGCATGAATGCAAAGCCCAAGTCCCATCCTAAGTCCAACCGCTACACTCCATCCGTACCAGCCCTACACACCATGTGGGGAGGCAACTCGACCCACCCAGCCACTACACTCCGCAATCGCAGCATCGCTACTCAGATAATATGGCCACTAACAGTAATATGAGGGAAAGCCTCTTTCAGTAAACAGTATGGGGCAGAGCCCCTTTCAGTAATCAGTACGAGGCAAAGCCTCTTTTACAAATCGTGGCAATGCCACTTGTACTTCCTCCATCAATAATCCCAAATCCCATGCAACAGATAGTCATGATATGGCATGCAATAGATAAAAACAGTAAATCATTCATTTCAGTCAAATTTAGCCCTAGGGGTATAACGGTCATTTTGCACCTAGGGGTAAAATAGTAATTCCTCACCCATAAGGGGTATTTCAGTAATTTTATCAGTTTTTTAGGGTTTTTTACAAATTACAGTCATTATTCGTCCAACTTTTATCTTAGTAGCTTACTTAGCCCATTGTAGCAGTTTACAGTTACTGGGCCCTAAAACCCCTAATGGCCCTACAGTGCCGATAAGCAACTTAAGCCCATTTAGCCCAAGTTCCACGATCGATTTACCAGTTTCAGCAGTTATGGACCTACAGTTTATCAGAACATATTTATAGCCTATTTTTACCTATATGGGCCCGTAAGCCCGTTGGGCTCAATTCTAGCCCATCGAAGCCCAAATTTACCGAAGTGCACGAAATTGTGCACTCAACCAACTTACCACTTGCGATTACAGATCCAACGAATTCCAACCGACTTATGAGCATTCGCACGCTCACAAGCCCACAAAATACTGGAACTTCAGCGTTTCGGCTTTTACCGAATTGAACTATAAGAGGGCGTTTGATACACACCTGATTTGCGATTACTATAGCAAGATCTTCCACACGATTTTTCCTTCGTCGATTTTAATCTACTAGATCTAGATGCTCTAATGGTGTTAGCCTTCAATACTCCTTGGTTGCTAGCCTTTTGTTCACACACCAACGATGTACTTGTCAAGAGCGTTTCCAACACCTTTCCAATCTCAGATCTACAGTGAATCCAACTTAAAACGCGAGTAGAAAATAGATCTAGAGTTTAATTCCCAAATCACTAAGAATATGGCGGTTTCGGCTTTTAGTATAATGGAGAAGAAGAAGATGGAAGTTGTATAAAAAGAGAGGGTTTCAAAAAGGGTTTTAGGAGTTGTGAGATTTGGCTAAATAGATCAAAGAAAGAATAGGGTTTCAATTTAAGAGAAGCGAGTTTCAATTTAGAATGAAAAGTAGATAAATGAAGAAGAAAAGGGATTATACCTTCATTTCGATTTTAGAAAAGACAACAAAAGATGAAGAAAAGAATAAATACACTAGTGGGTAGAAAGAATGTAAGTTTTGGCTATCATGGAAAGAAAAACAAAAGGGAAACAAATTTTAAAAAAATATGGGCGAAGAGATAGTAAACAAAATAATAAAAAAGGACAAAAACCGATTCAATAAACCAAAGAGGAAGATAGCTCATAAAGGCCAAAATAATAGAAGTAATCGGTATTTAATGCTTATTAAAAATTCTTTCTAATTTCAAATTCCGTGCTTTGCTCCTTGAATTTAGCATTTGAGTTCCATCCAACCACCGACTAGCAGCCTTATCCCCCCTTTTCCACCGATCAGCCGACCTAATCTGCTGCTAGGGAGAGTTGTGGTCCAGCACAGCAACTCCCCCCACACGTGTAGCAAAAAGGCCGACCTCCTGTGTGCGTAGCAGTTCCAACTGGGGACCTCCAAGCACCCTCGCATGCTACTGGCCATTGCACCATAGCTTGTTCTTTACTAAAATACGGTCGCACTTAAATATAAGCCTTATCCGCTTCAGTCACGGCTTCTTAAAAATAAAACAAAATTTTGCATGCTCTTGGATTCGAACTCGCGCCCCCTCGAAATCCTAGCACGCTGCTGCCACTGCGCCACAGGTGCTCTTGTGGCATAATCCAGTCGCAACCTCTTTTAACCACTAGTTAAATGCAACCTGATTTCTAAAAAAACAAAACATTGCGCGCGCCGTGCCTTGAACCCAGGCACCTCCCACGTCCTCCTAGTGTGCTTAGCCACTAGGCCAGGCACTTCCTTTGTGCCTAAACTTAGCCCAATTTAATAATAAGGCCTATTGTCTGAATTTTCCTAAGGAAGCAAAATTTAATTTTTTTTGCTAGAGTCTTGGAGACTTTTCCACACTATAAATCCTGCTTAATTAACTTAAAAACTAAACTAAACACAAAATTAATAATTATAATAATAATAATAATTTTCCATAAAAATTAAAAACATCCAATTTTTTTCAGGCTATCTTCTATTCGAACCCGGACTCAAAGCCCAATAATTCTAGGCCCAAATTTAGGGTGTTACAATTCACCCCTCCTAAAAAAAATTTCGTCCTCAAAATTTCTAAATAATAAGATAGCCGTTGTATCACTACTTTACTATGCTACCGCTGCGAACTCTGATCTAAATAATTTTCAGTACGACCCAGAACATCTAATCACCGAGGTAAATAAATATTTAACAAGCGCCCATACAATTCGTATCCAAACATCACACACACCTAACTAGAATAAGCTTGGCAATCCAGAGCTCGATGTTCTAGGGATTCGCATCTAAAGCATGCTCTTTTCTCTCTATGACATTCACCTGGATGACGCCTGTTGCAGTTCTTGCAGTTCGAAAAGTTTAGTCGTGCCCTAACATGTTTCACAGAACGAGACTCTGTCCTCTGCGAACTAGGATCCTTCCTCTTCTTACACTCCACGCACCCTGCTTCAAGTGTTTCCCTAATTTCCTTAACTTTGGTCTCCAATACTTCTTCTACCACTTTCCTTACTAACTCGGCCAGTGCCTCAGTACCAAGCTCCGAGTTACTGCTACCCGAAGTTGGCAAACTTTGCTTACCCTCATAATCCATATCAATACTCTACATTACCAATACACATATCAAATAACTACAAAGACCTTGATTCAAAATTTTAGTACTTATTCATATATTCTATGCTGAGATAGTATTTCTAAGTTTTTGTTTTTATAGAATCGAACCTAAGACTTTTCCCACACTATAAATCCTGCTTAATTAACATAAAACTAAACTAAACACAAAATTAATAATAATAATAATAATAATTTTCCATAAAAATTTAAAACATCTAATTTTTTTCGGGCCGTCTTCTATCCGAACCCGGACTCAAAGCCCAATAATTCTAGGCCCAAATTCAGGGTGTTACACTGGCTAACTTCATTTCATAATATTTTTAACATTTTATCCATTTCATAAAATCACTAATATCCATCAAAATACAACGTTCAACCGGAACAATGACATTTTACCCTTATTTCTCAACTTATTGTTATTTCATTTTGTACATCATCATATACATATCATGAACTATTATTCATACCTTTCCAAGTTTCGACTCATCAAAAACACATTTTCCAATATCTTAGTACCACTTTCAGCATTTTCAAAAATAGCTCAGCTGGAAAGCATTTGTCTCAACAAAACAATTCCACCAGAGTCTAGAGATCCCACACTATCATAGGTAGTAATATGGCATGTATAGCTAGACTCTTATACATGCTAGGTTAGTCCAAGAATCGATTAAACCGTAGCCTTGATACCACTAAATTAACACCCCTTACATGTATTCAACACTGGAACAAGGTACGAGGCATTTTCGGACTGATCACACGAATAAACATACAATTTTGAGACATAAACTTGTGTCCAAATTTAAAAAACATTCACATTCAAGCATAACGTCCCTAAAATGAGCTTACGAGGCCCAAAACATACATTGGAAGCGGTTCAAGACTAAACCAAGAAATTTAGAAAATTTTACAAAACTTAGAAAATTTTCCACTATATAGGGGTCACACACCCGTGTGGGAAGGCTGTGTGGTTGCACATGCTCGTGTCTTTACCCCGTGTAACTCTCTGACTTATAACTCATGACCGAATTGAGTTCACACAGCCAAGGTACACGCCCATGTCACTAGGCCGTGTGGAAAATTAATTTCCCAAAAATCGATGCAGACTTTACATGGCCAAGACACACATCCGTGTTTGAGGCTGTGTCGTCCATACGGATGAGACACACGCCCGTGTCGCTACTCGTGTGCTCAATTCTGAGCGTTCTATTTCTCAAAAATTTAGGTGTGGGGACACACGGCCTAAACACATGCCCATGGGGCTGACCGTGTGTCACAATGGCCTAGACACACGCCCGTGTGTCTACCCGTGTGGACAAAATAAACGCTATTTACTAAGCTGTTTTGCCACCCTTTTTCACACATACACTTACACCATTTCAAAGTCACCAAACGCAGTATACTCAAGTAACCAAAACATCCATACATTATCGCATTATAGGCCATTTCATTATGACCACCACTATACTCAACATTTATCATATTAAACATGCCAATTCACAAGGCATAATATATACTTCACATGCATATACACAATCTCAAAATAAGCCAACTTAAATGGCCAAATACATACCAACTTTTACAAGCCATTTCAAGGTCAAACACATTACTTAGATGAACCAAAACACTTGGCTAGTCCTATCAAACTCATTTAGGCTTTAATAGCAAAAAAAAGACTTATACATTTCATAACCAACTAGCCTATACATGCCATATAACCAAATTCACAAGCTTTTTAGTACCGATACGATAGATGGATAGTGTCATGAGATCTCTGTAACACCCTAAATTTGGGCCTAGAAGTATTGGGCCTTGGGCCTGGGTTCGGGTGTGCGATAGTTCGAAATAAAATTATTGATGTGTTGAATTCTGTTATGGAAGGTTATTATTAATGGGTTAATGTGGTATTTTAGTAAACGGCGAAGGATTCATAGTGTGGGAAAAGTCTTGGGCTAATTTCTGGGATTTCGGGATTTTTGTGATATTTGGTGTAATGTTGAAATTTTGATATATAGATGTGTAATTCGTGTTTGGAGGGTGTTATTGGGCCTATGGAAGGCCCAAGTGTTGGTTAAAAACACGGAGAATTCTTGGATTTTTGGACTTAAGGAATAGAGGACTTGGAAAAGAGGAGTTGTAAGGAATTATGTGTGTAATAAGACACAAAAAAAGGAATGTGGTGTAATGGCAAAGTAGCGCCACTTAGGGGACAAGGAAGCAAATGGTCCAAGGTTCAAGTCTTGGCTCTTGCAATTTATTTTGGTTTTTCTTTTAAATAAATCTGGAAGCAAGTAGGTGAGCTTTAAAGTTAAATGTGTTGGACTTATGACACAAAGGAGCTTGTGTCCGAGTGGTGATGGCTTGACAGCGTTACTGAGAGGACTTTGGTTCGAATCCCGTTGCACGCAAAGGTTGATTATTTTGCTAATGCTTTAATTTTGGGGGGATTGATGGAGAATCCCACATCGAAAAGCTAACATGAGAGCAGGTGAGGAGCTAGCTTTAAATAGAGCAAACCAGTAGGAGAGTAGGCACAGCCTTCTTGGCTGATCCCTTTCGCTTTATGGCGTGCCCGTTTGGGTTGGGCATCAGCTAAGAGTGTTTGGAGCGCGGATTAACTTCAGTCTCCTATCAGGTGTGTATTTCTCACTGCTCTAGCGGTAGGACGGCTACTTCGGGCTGCGATGGGCCGAAGAGGCCATGTGGGCCCAATGGGCCTGCAGGCCCAATTGGATAAGTTGTTTGATTGTATAGTAAATATTGGGCTAGATTAGGTGAATCTCATATCTGTAGCTAGATTTGGGCTAAAAGGGCCACACGAGCGTGTGGGCCCATTTGGGCCGACAATGGGCCCTAGGCCCATTCGCATTGTTATCTCTGTTTAGAATACTTTAGTTTACCAAATTACTGAAATACCCTTGGTTTACAAAATTACTGAAATACCCTTGGTTTACAAAATTACTGAAATACCCTTGATTTACAAAATTACTGAAATACCCTTAGTTTATAAAATTACTAAAATACCCTTGGTTTACAAAATTACAGAAATACCCCCAATTTGTAAAATTATCGAATTACCCTCGATTTGTAAAATTACCGTTTTACCCCTAATTTGTAAAATTACTATTTTACCCCTGATTTGTAAAATTCCTATTTTACCCCTGATTTGTAAAATTACTATTTTACCCCTAATTTGTAAAATTACCATTTTACCCATGATTTGTAAAATTACCGTTTTACCCCTAATTTGTAAAATTACCATTTTACCCCTAATTTGTAAAATTACCATTTTACCCATGATTTGTAAAATTACCGTTTTACCCCTAATTTGTAAAACTACTATTTTACCCCTGATTTGTAAAAAATTACTATTTTACCCTCGATTTGCAAATTTACCGAAATACCCCTGTAGGGTAGAATTACCGAGACACCCCTATGGGGTAAAATTATCGTTTTGCCCCTAGGGTGTTAAATGATTGTTTTGCCCCTCGTGGGTAAATGACTGACTTGTGTGATGATTGGGCTAGTTTGACCGTGGATATAAGTTGGTGATATGAATGACTTGACTGTGATCTATTCTTATTTTTGGGATTTGGAAAAGTTGGAATCCCTATGTGTTTAGGGAGGCTGTCGAAATAGCGCCTAAGGCTTTAAGGGGCAGTTACCAATTATTTTACTCTGTGCTTGTAAGGGTTAAAGGCTGCTGACTAAGGGCTTGGATCAGTGGAGCGTTCGGATCCAGATTTGGATATCAACTTCAGCAAAGGTAAGGATTTAGGGCCTTGTTCATGGATGCCCGAATATGGTAAGAGTATGTTAAATTTAGTTATCATTGATTCGTGGTCTAATGTTTTAGCAATCGAATGTAGGATTGACTTGGGTTGGATTTAGTCATCGTTCGTTGCAAGCAGGTGTGTAATGAACCTCACAGTAGCTTAGATTGATATTTGCTGAAAAGCCAAAATGCCTAAACTTCGGCATTTCGAACTTGTGGTTTTGTGAATGGTTTGAGTTGTGATACATACGATAAGATCGGTGATTGGATCGATAGAACAGGTAAGGGCACGATTTTGTGCACGATGGTAAGTTGGGCCTCGATGGGCTAAAATTGGGCCCAACGGGCTTACGGGCCCGTATGGGTAAAAATGGGCAATAGACATTTCTTAGTAGACTATAGGCTTAAAACTAGTTAAATTAGTAGTTAATTGTAGGATTTGGACCAAGTGGGCTTAGACGACTGAATTAGCTACATAGGGCCCATTAGGGGTTTTTGGCCCATAACTCGGTTTTACTAAAATAGGCTAAAATTGCTGTTTAAACATTTGGAATTGATGAATAAGCATGGAAAACCCTAATAATGGATAAAATTACGTAATTACCCTTATAGCTTAAAAATGACTATTTTACCCCTAGGTAGAAACAACCATTATACCCCTAGGGTTGTAAAATGATTATGTTGATTGTGATATTGATATTTTTCATGAAATGATATGATATGCACATGATATGCACATGATATGCTACGATATGTATACGATATGCCATGTTATAATCATTACATGCATGGATTGGGCTTATATGATTGGAGGAAGTGTTAAAGGGCTTTGCTCCAGTATACCGAAAAGGGCTTTTGCCCCAGTTTACTGAAAGGGCTTCTGCCCCAGTTATTAAAAGAGGCTAGGCCTCCAGTTATATGATAAAGCAGCTATGCTGCCAGTGGAGAGTAGCGGCGGGGTGGGTTGAGTAGCATCCCCACATGGTGTGTTGGTTGGTACGGGTGGAGAGTAGTGGATGGTGGGTTGAGTAGTCTCCCCAACTGGGCTTTGCATACATACATTGACATTACATGTGATATTGAAATGGGCTTTGCACACATACACTGATATTATATGTGATGTTAAAATGGGCCTTTGGGCCATACCGTTTACAGAAAAGGGCTTCGGCCTAGTAGCATGACTTATGAAAGGCTTCGGCCCAGTATATGTTTTATTAAAAAAGGCTTCGGCCTAGTAACCGTTAAATGAAAAGGCTTCAGCCCGTATATGTTGAGACCGAATTAGGGCTTAGGCCCAGTATGCTAATATTTGTTTAGGCTCCGAAAGGGGACTTGTTGCACACTGAGTTTCCAAACTCACCCCATTTCTTTAACCTTGTAGGTGAGCCTTAGTTGATGGACTTGGAGCTGGGAGGGATTCAGAGTGGCCACACGGACTGGACTGATGGTTTTTAATTAAGTTAATTATTTCAATTTAATCTTAATTATTTATTCTTGGTTTTGGGTTGTAAAAGGCCTCTTTAATTATTTCTATTTTGGGTTATTAATTCTTTACTTAATTAACTTGTTTTTAGCTAAATTATGATGTCGTGTAAATCGTTTTGAATTCAGTTACCTCTAAGGCGTGTTTTTATAAAGGTTACTTATTTTCAAAATATCACGATAACATAGCAAAGCTTTCGCAAATGTTTTCACAAATATAGTAAATACTTAAAGTGTGGCAATGGGTGTATGCATGTCTAGGATTGGATCTTCGAAGAGCTTGGTACTTAAGAAGTCTAATTGACTCACCTCCTCTTCTCTTGAATCCTACCTGGTGCGCAGTATTCATTCACTTTAAACTGTTTTTAAAATAACATGTTTTCCGCAACTACAATCGTTTACAAGTTTTCACAATTTTCCATAAAGAATTTTACAAAGTGGTTAAACAATGTTTTGATTACGTTTTTGCCAAATAAACACAAGCTAAGGTTTTAAACAGGATTAACGGTAAAAGTTTTCTAAACATTAAGAAGGGTTTTCAATGAAAACATGGTTTTCGAAAAAAAACACTTCAATGTGGCACACCAGTCTTGGCCATAACGTCTAGGCCGGGTTTGGGGTGTTACAATCTCCGACAACTTCCAACCTGAGCAAGTCTTCGAAATCCTATAAACATGGGGAAGATAACACAAAGAAAGCTATAAAGCTTAATAAGCTCATATGAAAATAAACACAACTTATCGAAAAAAAACACTTATTAAGCAATTTCATTACTATGGTGTAAACTCATTTAATTTCATCTTTATACCATAATTCCAATCATATAATTAACCAAAAGTTTCATGAGTTTATTCATTTCTATGTTCGTATGGATCAAATACCTTTGCATCAATTTGTCCACATTTACACGTACATAATTTAATATCAATATAATTTCATTCAATCCAATATCCATCACAATTACTTTAGCCAAGATAAATCATGTAAAATATCATCATATAACGGTACTTCACACACTATGTGCCATATTTACATATACTAAAAAAAAACTATAACTCACATCTCATATATCCTCTATTCATATTTCCATATATCCAAATATACATATTGTGTAATACCCCTACCCCATGTTCGATGCTAGAACCGAGTATGAGGCATTACCAGTCTTAAACATGCTTAATCATACAAAATCACGTTATAAGTTTTCATTCCAACTTAAAAATTTTCATTCATATTCTTAACGTCCCTATCATAGGCCTACGAGACCTAAAACATACATTTAAAATGGTTTAGGACTAAACCAAAAACTTTTGAACACTTAGAAAATTTTTGTTCAACATAGGGCCACACGCCCGTGTGGGATGGGACACGTCCATGTGGGCAGGCCGTGTGGTCACACACGCCCATGTCCCTAGTCCGTGTCAAATTTATTTTCATTTTGAACCTACAGGGGTTTTCGCACGTGCTGGAACACGCCCATGTCCATAACCCGTGTCCCTCAAACAGCCATGACACCCCTATGTCTTAGCCCGTGTATGAAAACCTTGACATTCTGTTTATGATGTTAGCAAACATTTAGGGGCCCGTGGCCAAGTCACACGCCTGTGTGCTAGGCCGTGTGACGAATTTAATTCTCGCAATTAATGTGTAGACTTCACACGGCCTGGGCACACTCCCATGTCCTGAGGCTGTGTCCTTCACACGGTTGAGATACACGGTCGTGTCTCTACTCGTGTGTTTATACTGGTATTCTGTTTTGCTAAATTTGGATGCAGGAGACACACGGCCTATCAACACGCCCATGGGGCTGACCGTGTGTCATACACGGCCTAGACTGTAACAGCCTGATTTAGACCCTATTTAGAACAGTGGTTTCAGGACCAAAAATCTGAGTCTGTAAAATATTTTAATATTACTTTTTGTGTCTACAGCATGTTAGTTTATATGTGTGAAATTTTCGTGTTTTTATTTTATTGTTTGGGTGTCTGATTTAATAAAAGGGTTTAATCGCGTAAAATGAAAAAGTTAATAGTTAAATGTGTGAGTGTCGAATTGTTGTTTTCTTTAAAGTATAAGATATTTATGATGCAAATAGACCATTTAATTTATGCATGGACACTTTTGGACATGAGTTAGTGGAAATGAAATATTTTTATAAAGGCTAAATTGGTAAATGAAGTAATAAACCTTATTAATTAATCAAAACATTATTTTCATTCATATTTTCATCATTCTTGTCAAAATTTAAGAAAGAAAATAAGGTTTACATGCTTTCAAACATTTGGCTTTGAGCAAGCTTGATTAAAGGTGAGTTTTAGCTCAGTTTTTGATAATTTTTATGTTTTTGAGATTGTTGTTATGAAATCTACAAAGCCCATGTTTTAATTTTTGAATTTGATGAAGATTTTGAGTTATGCCATTGATGAATTTATGAGCTTTATGATGTTTAGTTGATGAATTATGAAAGATATGTGTTAGATTAATATGTTTTATATTTGGATTTTTGATGAATTTGAGTAATTAGGACTAAATTGTGAAAATAATAAATTGAGGGGCTAAAATCTGAAATAAATGAAATGTATGGACTAGTATGAACAAGGTGAATATTTAGCCTAACTATGATGTTGTGAGATTTTGCATATTTTGTGTTTTGTGCAATAGGGGCTAATATGTGAAGAGTGTGAAATGTTAGGGGTAAAATGGTAATTAGCCTATTTATGTGTTCTTGGATGAATTTGATTAAATGTGAGATTGAATGAGTTAATTTTTAATACATATAGATCAAGAAAAGAGGAATCTGAGTCTAGATTGGGGGACATCGAAAGTCGACGAGCAATCGACTCATTTCATCGTTTCACATTTGAGGTAAGTTCATAGGTAGTAATTTCGTTATAAATGTATGTTAAATGCATTAATACTAAATGAACTGTGATGAATGAGATTTCGGGAAGGTGAAGGTATCGAATGTGATGTTATGGATATGAATAATGGTGGAAAGGAAATGTGGAAAAGCTCGGTTGAACCTTAGGAATGGTCTCAGGACGCTAGGACATGTCATTAGGTTGAGATTTGGCTTCGGGCCATGATATCGGCACTACAGGTGCGAGTAATACCTTGATTTGGCTACGGGCCATGGTATAGGTATTTTATAAGAGTTACCTTGATTTGGCTACGGGCCATGGTATAGGTACTCTGGGATAAGCTACCTTGATTTGGCTACGGGCCATGGTATAGGTACTTATTGATCCAAACCTTTGAGTAACTGATTTGCATTCAAAATGGTTCAATGAATGAGCAAATTTTGTATTCGAGAAAGGAATTTAAACGAGGTGATACAAGTATGTATAATGGCTATACGAGGAATATATTGAAAGGTTCAAAGAGATGATTTGATTATGTTTGTATTATGAGAAAGGTTTATGGTAAGGCATATTTGGCATTGAGTTGCATAATTATTTTAAATTATATTTGATGTTATACCTTGAATTATATACTTATGGACTTACTGAGCTATAAAGCTTACTTGGTGTGTTCATTTCGATTTTATAGATCATCAAAGCTATTGGAGGCTCGAGAATTGTCGAGGATCATCACCGCACTATTAAACCTTGTTTTGGTACTCTTTTGAAATGTAAATGATGAAATATGGCATGCATAGGCTAGAAGTAGTTGAATATGTTTTGTATTGTATATAAGTCTTGCCATGTGATATGGCTTGATTATGGATGGAACTATGTTTGAATTTAGTATGTGTTTTGTGCTACAAATTTGGTATGTTTTATAATGCAAATATGGCCTAATGAGAAATGGTCATTTTGATGGATTAATGTTATGAATTATGGTAAGTTTATATATAAAATGGAATGTTTTATAATGAGATATGAAGGATGTAACACCCTGAATTTGGGCCTAGAAGTTTTGGGCCTTGAGCATGGGAGCGGTTGGAAGCAGCTTATAATATTTTGTTGTGCATGTAAATTCCATTAATGAAGGCTTGTTTTAGTGGTTAAGTGTGCTGAGAAGTGTTGGAGAAGTCCTGGGTTCAAACCTGGACTCTAGCAAAAATTTTGGTTTAAGGTGAAGTAAACCCTGGGTGTAGTAGGTAGGCCTTAAGAATATTGTTGGAGAATTTGTGCCATAAAAAGCCTTGTGGTCTAGTGGCAAAGTAGCGCCACATAAGAGGCAGGAAGGTGGCGTCATAGAGTTGGCAAAGAGGTCCAGGGTTCGAAACTCATGGCAATCAAAGAGCTTTTATTTTGTTAATAGGGGGCGGCAAGAGTTGGTGTTGAATTTAAACTCTGATGATGGGGGGATCCCACATCGGGAAGCTAACATAAGAATGGATGTGAAGTTGGCTTTAAATAGGGAGAACCATGAGGAGAGTAAATGTACCTTTCTTGGCTGATCCCTTTCGCTTTATGGCGGGCTCGTTTGGGTTGGGCATCGGCTAAAAGTGCTCAGAATGCGGATGAACTCCAGTCTCCTATCAGGTGTGTATTTCTCACTACTCTAGCTGTCGGATAGCTACTTCGGGCCGCGATGGGCCGAAAGGGGCCATATGGGCCCAATGGGCCTACGGGCCCAATTAGATAAGTTGTTTGATTGTGTAGTAAATACTGGACTAGACTAGGTGAATCTCATATCAGTGGCTAGATTTGGGCTAAAAGGGCCACACGAGTGTGTGGGCCTATTTGGGCCGAGAATGGGCCTTAGGCCCATTCGCATTGTTAGATCTGTTTAGAATACTTTAGTTTACTAAATTATTGAAATACCCTCGACTTGTAAAATTACCAAAGTACCCTCGATTTACAGAATTACCGTTTTACCCTCGATTTACAAAATTACTGATATACCCTTGATTGACGAAATTACTGAAATACCCTTGGTTTACAAAATTACTAAAATACCCTTATAGGGTAGAACTACTGTAATACCCCCGATTTGTAAAAGTACTGTTTTACCCCTAATTTGTAAAATTACTGTTTTACCCCTGATTTGTAAAATTACCATTTTACCCCTAATTTGTAATTACCATTTTACCCCTAATTTGTAAAATTACCATTTTACCCCTGATTTGTAAAATTACCAATTTACCCCTAATTTGTAAAATTACCGTGTTACCCCTAATTTCCAAAATTACCATTTTACCCTTGATTTGTGAAATTACCGAAATACCCTTATAGGGTAGAATTACCGAAATACCCCTTTAGGGTAGAATTATCAAGATACCACTGTAGGATAGAATTACTGAAATACCCCTGTAGGGTAGAATTACTGAAATACCCCTATAGTGTAGAATTACCGAAATACCCCTGTAGGGTAGAATTACCGAGATACCTCTGTAGGGTAGAATTACCGAGATACCCTTGTAGGGTAGAATTACCATTTTGCCCTTAGGGTGTTAAATGACTATTTTGCCCTTGTGGGCAAGTGACTGACTTGGACTGTGTGTTTGGCGGATTTGATTGTGAATATATATTGGTGATATGAATGACTTGACTGTGATTGTCTGATTCAAATGTGGGCATGACATTCTGCATACATGACATGTTGCATGGGTTGGGATTTTGTATGGAGGAAGATCTAATCTGTTTGGATCGCATGGTTACTTGACGACTGTGGATCCACCGAATGCTTAAGAGTCGTATATTCGTACTGATTTGATAAGGTTGCATAGGTCGCTTGAAACGACTGTGGATTGATTGATGGCTGAGTGCTGATCATGTTACCGAAGGCTGTGTGCCGTTATTGTGGGCTTCGTGCCGTTATTATGGGCTTGTTCCATTACCGAAGGCTGTGTGCTGTTATTGTGGGCTTCGTGCCGTTATATGGGCTTCATGCCGTTACCGAAGGCTTTGTGCCAATATCACAGGCTTTGTGCTAATTATAGACACGTTACCGATGGCTTTGTGCCACGTATTCTGTTAAGTGGCTTTGCCACGTTATCTGATTCTGATAGCTTTGCCACGATATTCTGTTACTGGCAGCAATGCTGCAACTATGGTGTGTGGGCTGGGTGGGTCGAGTTATTCCCCACATGGTGTGTTGGCTGGTACAAGAGGTGTGTAGCGGTTGAATCTAGGCTGGGCTTGGGCATTGCATTCACAGTCTGATTTTGATTCTGTTAATTGATACTGATTCTGATTCTGATTCTGATTCTGTTAATTGATACTGATTCTGATTCTGATTCTGATTCTGATTCTGATTCTAATTCTAATACTAATACTGACTCTGATTCAGATTTTGATTTTGATTTTGATTATCATTTTGATTCTAGTTCTGATAATGTTTTCTAATTCTGTAATGGGCTAAGGCCCATCTGGTGCAGTCTGTTATAGTGGGCTAAGGCCCAATTGATACTGGAACTATGGTAGGGCAAACTTTTTAATTCTTTTACATGACTGACTGTTCATATTTGTAGTAGAGGATTACACACTGAGTTTTCGTAAACTCACCCCGTTTATTAACCTTTCAAGTAATCCCCAGCATTAGACGGATCGGAGCTGTGAGGGACTCGGAGAAGGCCACACACTGCTTATGCTTTCTGTTTTGATTATTTACTCTCAAGTACTTTATTTTGGGTTTGGTTTGTAATAAGGCCTTTTATAATTTCTGGATTTTTATTTTAAGGTTTTTATTTACTTTGAATTATATTTGCTAGAGGTGAATCGCGGTTTTCCAAAATGTTAACTGTTTTCAAACACTACGTCTTCCGCAACTAACTAAATTAAGCTTTCGCAACAAATAAGGTTTTAAAGGTAATAATGTTTTTAAAAGGGATTAACTTTTAGTTGGCCACGTTTTGAAAATAAACAAACACAAGTTTTAGTTTGCAACAAGTTTCTTTAAGAAGGGTTTCTTTGAAAACATGGTTTTCGAAAAACACTTCAATGTGGCACGCCAGACTCGGGCCTAACTTCTAGGCTAGGTATGGGGTGTTACAAAGTATGTGTTTTAGCATGATTTATGGTTTATATTTTGGCATGAATTGGTAAGGAAATAATAGAGTTTGATTCTATATGAGAATTTATGGCAAGAATTGTGTATATTTTAGTTGTCTTTTAGCTGAGAAAAGTTGGCATAAAATGTATTGAATTTGTCTTGTAGGGATGACCCAAAATGGGTGGCAAAGTTGTCCTTTTGAATGGTCTATTTTTGTCCACACATGCAGAGACACGGGCATGTGTCTCAGCCGTGTGTGAACACGGTCATAATACACGGCCGTGTGTCTCCTGGGGTACCTTTCGAATTAAGTCAGTATACCCTAAAGGGTTGACACGGCCTAGACACACGGGCGTGTCTAGTGGTTGTGGGTGGCCAACGGGCATGTGATCGACCGTGTGACCCAAGTCAGTAGCCTCCCTAGTTTTCAGACGGCCTAGCACACGGGCGTGTCATTGGTCGTGCGGTGCAAGTCAGTAGGTATTCTCTATTTTACCACCGCTTAGACACACGGTCGTGTCTAAGACCGTGTGAGGCACACGGCCTGACCACATGGGCGTGTGACCTCTGTAGCTTTGAAATATGTTTAAGTTTTGAAAAATTTTCTAAGTGTTTAGTTTAGTCCCGACCTTCTTCTAATGCATGTTTAAGTTCTCGTAGACCTTTATAAGGGACTCATTGATGATGTATGATTATGTTATGATGATAATGATTTTGGAATGTTCGTGAATGTTCTAAATTATTTGGTAATACTCCTAACCCTAGTCTGGCGACGGATACTGGATAGGGGTGTTACATTTTGTTGGTATCAGAGCTACAATTTAGTCAGTTCTAGGACTAATGTAGCGCGTATGAGTCTTAGCTATACATGCCATAATTATAAATTATGATAGTTGATGATTCCTGACAATTAAAAATTCATTTTTGTATAGTAAATGGATCCCGAAAGAGCCGTAGCTAACGATGTTGAAAGTAACACACTGGTCCTACTCAAGGGGTAGTGCCACTCGAATTTAGAATGGCTACGAGTAGCCACGAGAGAGAGGCCAAGCAAGCTTTCTTCTAGATGATGAATGAATGGTTCATGAAATTCGTTCGTACGAATCCGATTGCACAACAACCTCCACCCCCACTTATTCCTTAACAAATACCTGTTGTTTCTCGAGTTATAGATCCGATGCGTTTGAGTAAGCTGCCAGTAGATAAGATTCGAAAATATGGGGCTGAGGAGTTTCGGGCTACCGTTGAGGATGACGCGAAGAGAACTGAGCCTTGGCTCGAAAACACAATCCAAGTATTTGGCGAATTGTCTTGTACTCTCAATGAATGTATCAAGTGTGTAGTGTCCTTGCTTAGAGATAATGCGTACCATTGGTGGAAAACATTGATATTTGTGGTTTTGAGGGAACGAGTCACCTGGGAGTTCTTTCAATCTGAATTTCAAAAGAAATATAAGTCAACAATTTCTCGATCAGAAACATAAAGAATTTCTAGACTTAAAACAGGGCCGAATGATAGTGACAGAATATGAAAGAGAATTTGCACGACTGAGCAAATAAGCCCGAGAGTATGTTTCTACTGAAGAGATTATGTGTAAGCAATTTATTGATGGATTGAATGAAGATATAAAACTTCTAGTTGGAATTCTAGAGTGAAAGAATTTGTTGTTTTAGTCGAAAGGGCTTGTAAAGCCGAGGATCTCAGCAAAGAAAAGAAGAAAGCAGATTCAGAGATTAATGATTCGAGAAAAAAATCGATGAGTAAACAACATCAATCTTCTTCAAAGAAATTTAGAGATTCATTTACTCGCCCGAATGCTTCAATAGGATATTCAAACAGGGATCATGCAAAATAATACTCCGGTTCTAAAACTCGAGCTACTTTAGTGTCAAGTGTTGGCAGTGTAAGGGATAATAAACCCGAGTGTAAATATTGTGGGAGACGACATTTTGGTGAATGTTGGAACAAAAGTAATAAAGCTTGTTATAAATGTGGATTGTTAGATCATTTAAAGTGAGATTGTCCCAAGTTGGCTAAACAAGAAACTGTACAGAATTCGAGGCCTGTTAATACTGTGGCAAGAGGGGAATGTAAGTGGTAGTCGAATGGCTACGAAAGATACAGCTGTGAGGTCTGAAGCCAGAGCACCTCCACGAGCATACGCTATTCGCGCTAGTGAAGAAGCGTCATCACCAAATGTCATTACTGGTACTTTCACTCTTTATGATACTTCTGTGATTGCATTGATAGATCCAAGATCAATGCATTCGTATATATGTATGAATTTAGTGTACAGTAAGACTTTGCATGTAGAGTCTACTGAGTTTGTGATTAGAGTATTGAACACCATAGGCCGGTGTGTCTTGGTTGATAAAGTGTGAAAGAATTGTCCGTTGATAATTAGAGATTCATGTTTTCTGGTTGATTTGATATTGTTGCCATTTGACAAGTTTGATATAATTCTGGGTATGGATTGGCTAACGTTGCATGATGCAATGGTGAATTGCAAATGGAAAACTATTAATTTGCGAATCCAAAATGATGAGATTATTCAGATTGAGTCTAATGATCTGAATGGTTTATCAGCAGCGATTTTTTCTATGTTAGCTCTGAAATATGTGAGAAAGGGCTGTGAAGCTTACTTTGCTTATGTACTCGACTCTAAAGTGACTGAAGAGAAAATTGAATGAGTACCAGTTGTGTGCGAGTATCCGGATGTGTTTCTCGAAGAATTACCGGGTTTGCCACCAATTTGAGAAGAGGAGTTTAGTATTGAATTAGTTCTAGGGACAACTTTGATTTTGATAACTCCGTACAGAATGGCACCGACTAAATTAAAAGAGTTGAAAGCTCAGTTGCAAGAATTAATAGATAGGGTTTCGCACGACCTAGTTTTCTCCTTGGGGTGAACCAGTTTTGTTTGTGAAAAAGAAAGACGGAACTATGAGAATGTGCATTGACTACCTACAGCTTAATAAAGTGACTATAAAGAATAAATATCCTCTGCCACATATAGATGATTTGCTCGATCAGTTGAAAGGGGTTACAGTTTTTTCAAAGATTGATTTAAGATCAAGTTACTATCAGTTACGAGTGAAAGACTTCGATGTGCCAAAAACAGCTTTCCGAATGAGGTATGGACATTATGAGCTCTTAGTTATGCCTTTCGGACTAACAAATGCTCCTGCTGTGTTTATGGATTTGATGAACAGAATTTTCAGATCATATTTAGATCAATTTGTTATCGTTTTTATTAATGACATTTTAATTTATTTTTCCCTTTTTATTCATTAAATAACCAAATGCCCTTAACGCCCTTCCTTGATATTTTTCCCTTCCATGTACATTTTTGTCCATCATGACATAAAATGGTCTATTTACTAAACAAGGACCTCTCATTTTCACATGTATTTCAATTAAGTACCTCAAAGCTTCTAGAACCTCATATTTTACTACACAATATGCAATCATATCATAGACCTTAAAACAATCATAAAACATATATTTCTACTTTGGATTTGTGGTCTCGCAACCATTATTCCGACTAGGCCCTAAATCGGGCTGTTACAATTCTCCCTTATTTTGGGATTTTTGTCCTCGAAAATCTTACCAGTAAACAAGTTTGGATATCAGTTTCTCATGGCCTCCTCAGGCTCCCATGTAGCCTTTTCGACCCTGTGTCTTTGCCACAATGCTTTCACAAGAGCTATATTTTTATTTCTTAACTGTTTGACTTCTCGAGCCAAAATCTTAACCGGTTCTTCACCATAAGTCATGTCCGGTTAAATTTCAACTTCTGTTGGCACAATCACATGTAAAAGATCTGATCGATATCTTCATAACATGGATACATGGAACACATCATGAATCGTTTCCAACTCTAATGGTAAAGCCAATTGATAGGCTACCAGCCCTATCCTTTAGTGATCTCATATGGTAAGATAAAGCGCGGACTCAATTTGCCTTTCTGGCCAAATCTCAGAACTTTCTTCCATGGTGACACTTTCAAAAATACCTTATCACCAACTTGAAACTCAATCTCTTACCGTTTCAAATCCGTGAAGGATTTTTTTCTATCTAAAGTAGCTTTTAAACAATCACGAATCACCTTTACTTTCTTTTCAGTTTCTCTGACCAAATTGACCCCGTGAATCTGATTTTCTCTGAGTTTAGTCCAATATAAAGGCATTCGACCCTTATTCCTGTACAATGCCTTATAAGGCACCATTTTCAATCTTGACTAAAAACTGTTATTGTAGGCAAATTCTACCAATGGTAAATAATTCTCCCAATTACCTTGAAATTCCAAAACACAACATCGGAGCATGTTTTCAAGTATCTGTATTACCCCTTCCGACTGATAGTCGATTTATGGATGGAAAGCCGTACTAAAATTCAACTTTATGCCCAAGGCTTCTTGCAACCTTTTCCAAAACCTTGATGTAAATCTCGGATCTCTATTCAAAATAATTAACAAAGGTACTCCATGTAGTCTCACAATTTAAGAAACATACAAGTCAGCCAACTTATCAAGTGAATAGTCAGTACGTACAGGTATAAAATGAGTTGACTTTGTAACCTTATCAACCACAACCCATACAACGTCTTTTTTACTCTGCGTCAAAGGCAATCCTGTCACAAGTTCCATAGTAATACGGTCCCATTTCCACTTAGGAACCATAATAGGCTGAAACAACCCGGAAGGTACTTGGTGTTTAGCTTTCACTTGTTGACAAATCAAGCATCTCAATACAAAGTCAGAAATATCTCTCTTCATACTTGGTCACCAATACCATTTCTTCAAGTCATTATACATCTTTGTACTACTAGGGTGAATAGACAGACAACAACTATGTGCCTCTTGCAAAGTCTTTCGAATGAGCTCATCATTTTTAGGTACACAAATTCTATCTTGGAATATCAAACAACTGGCAGTACCAATTCGAAAGTCTGATTCATTACTTGTCTCGCATTGAGCAATCTTGGCTTGCAAAGCTTTATCACTTTTCTGAGCTTCACAAACCTCCTGCAGAAATATCAGTCTAGCTCTCAACTCTGCTAGAATTGAACTGTCGTTAGTTACAGACAACTGAGTATTCATAGCCCTCAAGGTGAACAATGACTTCCTACTCAACGCATTGGTGACTACGTTCGCTTTTCCAAGGTGATAGTCAATTACTAACTCATAATCCTTTATCAACTCTAGCCATCTCTGTTGACGTAGGTTCAACTCTTTTTGAGTTATCAAAGATTTTAGACTTTTGTGATCAGTGAATACTCGACATTTCTCGCCATACAAGTGGTCTCTCCATATTTTCAATGTGAATACAATGGCGGCCAGCTCTAAATAATGTGTCGGATAGTTTTTCTCGTGTGGTTTCAGCTGTCTTGAGTCATAGGCGATCACCTTGCCTTCTTGCATAAGTACACACCCCAATCCATTTAAGGATGCATAATTATAAACCATAAATTCTTTTCACGGTTTGGGTTGCACTAAAACAGGAGCTTTAGTCAACAATGTCTTTAATTTTTCAAAACTCTGTTGGCATTTTTCTGTCCACTCGAACTTAACATCTTTTTGTAGTAACCTCGTTATCGGAGTGGCAATCGTAGAAAATCCTTTAACAAACCATCTGTAGTAGCTGGCTAGGCCTATAAAACTCCTAACCTCTGATACGTCCTTCAGATGTTTTCATTCAACAATGGCCAAAATCTTTCCTGGGTCAACTCTAATGCCATCACCTAAAACAATGTGGCCAAAAAATCTGACTTCTTTAAGCCAAAATTGACTTTTACTAAACTTAACATATAACTGTTTATCCCGTAAAATTTGTAAAACCATCCTCAAGTGCTCAGCATGCTCATTCTCATCACGAGAGTAAATCAATATATCATCAATAAAGACCACAACAAATTTATCCAAATATGGTCGAAAGATACAGTTCATTAAAGCCATAAAAATGACAGGGGCATTTGTTAAACCAAAATGCATAACTAGAAATTCATAGTGACTATACCTTATCCAAAATGCAGTCTTTAGCACATCTGAGTCTTTGACTCTCAACTGATAATAACCAGACCTCAAGTCTATCTTGGAAAACACTGTGGCTTCCTTCAATTGGTCAAACAAATCATTGATCCTTGGCAAAGGATACTTGTTCTTTACAGTTACCTTATTAAGTTGCTGATAATCTATACATAACCTCATGGAACCATCCTTCTTTTTCACAAATAATACAGGAGCACCCCACGGGGAATAACTCAATCTTGCGAAACCTTTATCCATCAACTCTTGTAACTAAGCCTTCAATTCTTTAAACTCGGTCGGAGCCATCCTGTATGGAGCAATCGAAATAAGTGTCGTACTAGGAACTAACTCAATACCAAATTCAACTTCCCTAACTAGGGGCAATCCGAGAAACTCTTCCGAGAATACGTCTAGATACTCACATACTACCAGTACTGACTCAATTCTCAACTCAGACTCTTTTGCATTCATTACAAAGGCAAGATAAGCTTCATACCCCTTTCTTATGTATTGCTGAGTAGACATAAAAAAATTATTACAGGCAATCTATCTGGTTCATCTGATTCAACCCGAAGAATATTCCCATTTTCACATTTCAATTCAATAAATTTTATTCCACAATTCACTATCACATCATGAGCAGTTAACCAATCCATACAAAGGATTACATCGAACTCATCAAACAGTAATAGCATGAGATTAGCCAGAAAATAATGTCCTCTAATCATAAAAGGGTAATCTCTACATACCTTGTCAACTAGCACACATTTGCCTAAGGGATTTGACACTTTTACAATAAATTCTATAGACTTTATAGGCATTTTCATACTATATACTAGTGTCATACAAACATAAGAGTGGGTAGATCCCAAATCAATTAAAGAAATAACATAAGTATAATAAAGAGAAAATGTACCCGTAATCACATTAGGGGACGATGCCTCTTCGTCAGCGCGAATGGCATAAGTCCTCACAGGCAGTCTACCCTCAGATCTTACAGTCTGCTCTCTAGGTGTATTCTTGCTACTCGTTCCACTTCCTAGATTTCTCTGTGGTCTCCCTTTATTAGTAGTGTTGCCCAATCTCACACTCTGATTTTTATCTTTTTCAACCATCTTAGGACAATCTCTAATGAAGTGATATTGGGAACCACACTTGAATGAAGGTATCTCATTTGCTCAGCACTCATCGGGGTGACGTCTACCACATTGTGGACACTCAGGTCCACTTGATCGAACATTGACATTGAAGTGGTCTAAGCTTTAGAAACCGAGTACTGTTTACCTTTACTTATGTTTGAGAGCCCAACTGAAGCGGCTGATCGAGTACTGAACTCTCTCGATTTCTTGGACATGATTGAAAAGATTTACTCAATTGTCTCCTTCTCGAGTCACGAGACTCAATTTTAGATTTCCTTGTCTCTTTGGCCAATTCCTCGGTCTTACAAGCTCTCTCTATAAGCACAACAAATTCCTTTAGGTCTAAAATACCGATAAACAATCGAATGTCCTCATTTAATCCATCCTTAAACCTCTTACACAAGGTGGCTTTGGTAGATACACAATCCTGAGCGTATTTGCTTAGCCTCACAAACTCACACTCGTCCTCAGTTACGGTCATTCAGCCTTGTTTTAGCCCAAAGAATTCCTTTCTTTTCTGATCAATAAATCTCTGACTAATGTACTTCTTGTGAAACTCCCCTTGGAAAAATTCTCAATTAACTCTCTCCCTTGGTACAACTGACACAAGAGTGTTCCACCATTGGTAAGCCGAGTCTCGTAGGAGTTACACAACACACTTCATGCACTCCTTAAGTGTGCAAGACAATTCATCTAATACCCTTATGGTATTTTCCAGCTAGAACTCTGCTCTTTTCAGATCATCATCTTTGTTAGCTCAGAACTCCTCAACTCATTGTTTTTGGATTCTATCAATCGGAGGCTTTTCCCTTCATACCATTTCTACAACTTGGGGAGCTACAGGGGTAGGTTGACAGTTTGGAGGGGGTGGAGCTTGTTGTTGAGCGACTGAGGTCGTTCGAACGAACTTTTGGAACCACTCATTCATTATTTGGAAGAAGGCTTCCCGAGCCTCTCCTCCTTGACTCACTGTCACTGGTTTATTTTCATTTTTAGCTGGCACAGTCCCTTAGGCGGGGGGCAGCATATTACTTTCTTCATCATCTAGCATTACTCTGTCGAGATCCATTTACTATATGAAAACACATTTTAAATCGTCAGGAGTCATTACACTATCATTATGTATATACACATATGTATGGCATGTATAGCTAGACTCTCATACATGCTGCGGTAGTCTGAGAAATGACTAAACTATAGCTCTGATACCACTAAATGTAACACCCCTTACCCATGTTTGACGCTGGAACCAGTTACGAGGCATTACCAGACTTAAACGTGCTTAATCATACAAAATCAGGCTATAAGTTTTCATTCCAAATCATAGGCCTACGAGATCCAAAACATACATTTAAAGTGGTTCAAAACTGAATTAGAAACTTTCGAACACTTAGAAACTTTTTGTTCAACACAGGGCCACAAGCCCGTGTGGGATGGGACACGCCTGTGTGGGCAGGCCGTATGGGCACACACACTCATGTCCCTAGTCTGTGTCAAATTTATTTTCATTTTGAACTAACAGGGGTTTTCACATGGCCTATAACACCCCAAACCCGGCCTAGAAGTTAGGCCCGAATCTGGCGTGTACATTGAAGTGTCTTTCACAAACCTTGTTTTCATTGGAAACCCTTCTTATTTATAACTTGATGCCATTTAAAACTTGTGTAAAATCTCAAATTTCGTTTGCTTATTTTAAGACGTGGTTCATGAAAAGACATTCTCTTGTAAAATGTTATTACCTTTAAAACCTTATTTGTTGCGGAAGCTGAATATAAAACAATTGCGAAAATGTGATATTTTGAAAAAAATAGTTGTTGTTTTGAAAAACCCGAGTCCTACTCCTAGCAATGTTAAAGCAATAAATAAAATCCCAAAATTTAAAATCCAAAAATTATTAAGGCCTTACTACAACCCCAAATCAAAAATACTTGAATATAAACAATCAAAGCTGAAAGCATTGGTAGTGTGTGGCCTTCTTCAAGTCCCTCGCAGCACCGATCCTCCTAAAGCTAGGGATTACCTGCACAGTCAATAAACGGGGTGAGTTTATGAAAATTCAGTGTATAATCCCCTACTAAAATAAAACAGTTAGTTAGAAGACAGAAAACAGTAACAATTTAGAGTACAAGTGGGCCACAGCCCAAAACGATATCACTTGGGTCTCAACCCATAATAGAATCAACTGGGCCTAGCACTTAAAGCAGACAGTAACAGATGGGCCTAGTCCATTGCAGTTCTAGAATCTATTGGGCTTTTAGCCCAATTCAATATTAGAATCAGAATCAAAATCAAAATCAAAATCAGGTGGGCCTAAGCCCAAAACAGAATCAATAACAAAATGTGAATACAATCCCAACCCGGTCCAACCATCACACCACCCGTACCAACCATCACACCATGTGGGGAATAACTCGACCCACCTAGCCCGCACACCAATACGCAGTCGTGCTGTTAAAAATAGAAAACGTGGCAGAGCCAACAGAATCAGATTACGTGGCAAAGCCACTAGCATAGAACTTCCTTCAAATCAATGTCCCAACCCCACGTAAAATGTAATCTATGTTATGCTCAATCATCATACGTGTATACAGAATGGCCATGCTCAATGTCAGTCATTTAAACGTATACTAAAGTCGATCAGTCACACAACCACAGTCAAGTCAATTAATACACAGTCATACAATCATAGTCAAAATAATCAAATACACAGTCCAAGTCAGTCATTTTCCCATAAGAACAAAACAGTCATTTTACCCTACAGGGATATTTCGGTAATTCTACCCTACAGGGGCATTTCGGTAGTTCTACCCTACAGGGGTATTTCAATAATTTTGCAAATCGAGGGTATTTTTGTAATTTTACAAACTGAGGGTATTTTTGTAATTTTGTAAATCATGGGTATTTCTGTAATTCTATAAACTGAGGGTATTTCTATAATTTTGTAAATCGAGGGTATTTCTGTAATTTTGTAAACCAGGGGTATTTCTGTAATTTTGTAAACTAGGGGTATTTCTGTAATTTTGTAAATCGGGGGTATTTATATAATTTAATAAACCAGGGCTATTCTGTAATTTTATAAACCGGAGGTGTTTTTGTAATTTTTTGAACCGGAAGTGTTTCTATAATTTTGTAAACTGGGGATATTTCTATAATTTTGTAAATTGGGGGTATTTCTGTAATTTTGTAAACCAGGGTCTTATCGACCCAACTGAAGGTCCCTCGTCACCTCGGGCAACTTTTGTAACCTAACAGACAAAACGGGGTAATTGGGCCTAAGGCCCATTACTTGGCCCAAGTGGTCCCACACTCTCGTGTGGCCCATTTAGCCCAGAAACAATCATAGCTATGTTACAACACAGCCCAAATCAGTCCCTTATCACATCACATACATTTTATCTGTGTGGGCCCACAAGCCCATTGGGCCCATATGGCCCATTTAACCCAAGACAACCCTAGCCACTGAACTTCACGGCTCAGTTTAACATTTACCACAATATACAAATTTATTCCATGTGGGGCCCATAAGCCCATTTCGACCTAACGCGGCCCAGATCAACCTAAACCGATGAGAACGCTCATGGTGGCCTCAACCATCTTAAGCCCATGCTTGTGGACTCATTTCACCACACGTGCGATTGTACGCTCATGCGGCATCATTCACCGGTATTTCAGCTTTTCGGCAAAATGCTGATCAATAGTCAAAACAGTACAAGATACGCATTTTTGGCTTTTCAGCCGATCAACAATCAGAACAGTGTATACGGATACACACCTTATCACGTAGAGAACTAAATAATCACGAGCGCCGTCACCTATATTAAACATAACACACAGTTAAACTATTCATCAAAAGAACTAGGAAATAATTAATCCAAATACTTAGCCATAATATTTACTCTCACTTGCCTTCACTAGAGCGATCAACTACGATTTGCCTCGTTACCCCAAAGTTCAATGTGGTCATCCTTCCGCATCCTGCCGCTTAAACTTTGGGGCAGAGAGACAACTCCATTACCAGAAGGCACCACTCCCACCACCTTCTTGTTAGAACCCCATTCACCCATCGAAAACTCAATTGCCCAATTAAGTGAAGAGAGGGAACAAGCAATATTAGGCCCAAGGGAGATAATTGAGTAAAGAAAGAAACAAGGTTCGGCTTTTGACTTTACAAAAAGAATACTTGCAAGATGTGATGTTTGACTTATGAACGAACAAAAAGGAAGTACGGCAATCAAAAGAAAGAGAGGGCAATAAAAAAATGAAGAACAATAAAAGAAAAGCAAGATTCGGCTAGATGGATACCAAAATCAGCTTTTTAGCAAAGGAGGTGAAAAGAAAAAATAGAAGATGGAACAGATTCGGTCAAAGAAGAAATTAAGGGAAGAAGAAAAGAAGGCTTTTATGAGAATTTGGCATTTGCTTACTTGAGTTTGGCCAAAATGAACAACAATTGTAGAATAATGCTGAAAAGAAAAAGACCCAAATGGTCAAAAACGCACCAAGATTGGGAGAACAACCGCTCAAGAGGAAAGCTATCGAAACAAAAGAATAACAAAAAACCCCTATAGTTCCTATACACATTCGGCACCTAAACAAATACTAATTGCTAAAAGTGTATATGCAAGACCCCAAATTCGGCAACCACTCTCTCAACTTCAAATCCCTTGATTCCCTCCATAGTCTCCTCCCAATATCCCTCCTTAATTCACTCCAACCTCCCATTCAACTCAATTCAAATTCCTTTTACCAATTCAAACTCCTCCCTTTTACCAAGTCCATAACTGCTCCATAGAATTTGAATCCAACACAACCACTTGCTGTCCTCATGTAGCAAAATAGAAGTCCAATGCTTGCAGTGAGATTCGAACCTTAGCCCTCTATGTTGCTCAAACATGCCACCTGCCTCCTTGCCACCCAACTCTTTGTGCCATAAACCCAACACATATAAATATAAGCATATGTGCCAAAGTCTAGGTTCATTTAAAAGAAAACCAAAATGATTTGTAAGAGCCAGGACTTGAACCTCAGACCACAAGCATACTCCTAACGCTACCTTGCCACTAGACTACAAGCTTCCTTGTGACATATTTTAACCAATAATATTTATAAGGTCTTGAAGCTAACGCCAAGGTCCACCTAAGGTAAAAATTAAAATTTTTGCTAGAGCCCTAGTTTGAACCCAGGACTTCCCAAGTACTCCCAAACACTCCTAATTACTTAACCAACACACCAAACACACAATTGTTATATTTCCATACAAACAAAATAGTATAAGCTGCCACCATGGCCCAGTACTTCTAGGCCCAAAATCTGGGGCGTTACATAGCCTGGCACATACCAGTGTCTGTGACCTGTGTCCCTCACACGGCCATGACACGACCGTTTTTTAACCCATGTGTGAAAGCCTTGACATTCTGTTTATGATGTCAACAAACATTTAGGGGCACACGGCCAAGTCACATGCCCGTGTGCTAGGCTGTGTGGTGAATTTAATTCTCACAATGAATGTGTAGACTTCACACGGCCTGGGCAGATGCCCATGTCTTGAGGCCATCTCCTTCACATAGTTGAGACACACGGTGGTGTCTCTGCCCGTGTGTTTACTACTAGGCATTCTGTTTTGCTAAATTTGGATGCAGGGGACACACAGCCTATCAACACGCCCATAGGGCTAACCGTGTGTCACATACAGCCTAGACATACGCTAGTGTGTATACCCGTGTGGACAAATATAAGGCTATTTACCAAGCCTTTTGCCACCCTGAAAATCATCCACACTTATACCATTTCCGACAACATTTAGCATGACAATAATGCACATCCAAATGCCCACTATTCAGACATCCACACCTCAATTTCATGCTACCTTCATCATACATACACTTCACACATTACCCATTCAATTATGCAAGCTTACACTTTCATGAATTTCATCTTCATTGAATAAACATAGCTTATGTAATATTTACCAATTCCAATGGCCATTTACAAAATGAATAAGTAACATCACTAGCCAACACATTGGCTAATCAATATGACATATAACAAAAATAACCAAGTTCATATACATGCCATACCTAAAATATTCAAACTTCACTTTACCCAAAAGAATAACTTGATAGTGTGAATTGAGCTTTGACGTCTTTTGATCCTCGAGCTAGCTTGGCGATACTACAAGAAAAGGAAAAAAGATGGAGTAAGTGATAAACGATAAATTATACATATTTTTACCTCATGTTTAGCCCATATTTTGGATGAATTATCATTAGATTTGTGAGAATTGGTGCTCTTAATCCTTCTATTTCATGTCTTATACTCAGGAGGGCATAGGAAAGAGAAAAGAACGAGAAACGGGCCAAAAATGGAGAAAACGGGCCAAAATGAGAAAACAACACGGCCCAAAGAGTCATCGCACGGTCGTGGCACATGGCCATGCCACATGAAGATCACATAGTCCAGCCTCCGACAAGCACGGTCAGGGCACACGGCTGTGCCACCTCAACAGTCCCGAACACGGTCTCTTGTCGAAATCACACGAGCGTGGCACACGGGCGTGTTCTAGTCGTGAGGAAGAGGAATTTCACTCGGATTTGGATACTTAGGGGCTAAGAAAGCCATTCTAAACTCTATATAAAGACCCTAGGAGGCAACTTCAAAGGTGTGCTTATTTCCCGCTAAGGGAATACTCTTTTCTCTCAGGAAAGAGCGCCATATTTCTGCCAACACAAAGAGTGAAAGCAAGGGATTACTTCAAGGGAAGCCGATTGATTCATCGCTGAAGCCAGAATTCTACATCAAGACAGAGGATCTCCCTAAATTCCTTTAGGGGTTTTCGGGGTTCTTTATGTTTTGTTATCTTAATTCTTCTGAGATGTTTTCTTTCTTTATTATGAACTAAACCCCTCAAATACTTAAGGGGGATGAAACCTAAGACGAATCTTGTTATTATTTATTCTTGAGTTATATGATAAATACTTGAGTTGTTCTTAATTATGTGTGCTTAATTCTTGTGTTAATAAGCCTAGGTATTAATTCAAGAAACAGATGTGCTTAAAGCAGAGGAGCAAAAGTCCCTGTGATAAGAGTACATCTACCATAATTAAGCGGAGTTGCATGCAACCCTAGACATAGGGTAACATAAATCTGTCAGATTATGGTCAAACCTAATATGGGGAACCATAGATCAAATTAATGCAACCTAGGGTGTTAATTAATAAAGGAACTTTAGTTAACAACCTAGGCCTAGTTACTCTTTGCCTCGACAGAAGGTTTAGCATAAATTAGGGATCTCTACGGATCAAGTCAAGTGAATAAATCGTCTAGCTCAAGAACCAATAACAAGTGAAGTCTAGGTGGATTCTCCCTTAAGTATTACTTATATCAATCAGCTTTTCCCTAAAGTTTTCCTCAATTTACTTTTTGTGCACTTTTAGTTAGTTTTAGAATTAGTTTCAACCAAACCTCTTTTATTTTTAGGCTAGATAATAGAAAGGAAGTAAGTATTAGTACTTTTAGTTCCCTTGGGTACGATAACTCGGTCTTGCCACTAAACTATACTACTGTTCGATAGGTGCGCTTGCCTTTAAGATCGTGATATTAGTTAGTTTTGGTGTGATCAGTTTTATAAATTTCATTACTTAATATCGCGAGTCGTTATTAGTAAGCCTAAAGCTTAGTAAGTTGCATGTAATAAATAACAACATAAAATCTTGTAATAACCTCCACGTAGCACATTATGAATAAACACATATTCTTTAAGTGATCGTCGACATGGCTTACTCATACTCTTTCTTACCGAACATACATCACATACCAGACTCATTTCTCGTGAGTTTCGCATATGTACCTGTATCACTCCATCATATAACTTTAGTCTTTTTCATCTTTAATATAAACTTTAATTCTTTTTCCCGTTGAACCATTTGGAATATCAAAGGATACTCGGAAGTGTCATTCATTGGGTAGAATGCCAATGCCATATCCCAGATATGTTATTATACAGGATCTCATATCGATGTCGACGCTATATCCCAGATATGGTCTTACACGAGATCGTATTTTAATGCCATATCCTAGACATGTTCTTACACGGAATCACTATTCGATGCCGATGCCATATCATAGACATGGTCTTATACGGGACCTTATTAATATGATGTCATGACAATGGTATCCTTTCTATTCCTAAGGTTCAACCTAGATTTCGATATAGCTTAACTTCATCTTTCTTTATCGAGACCTCATTAACCACATTCATAAAAAAAAAACATATACATTTAATGCAATATCAAGCATTTAAATACTTAATCACAAAGTGTTGTATTACACACAAACTTACCTCGGTAACAAAATATTGATAATTGTTCGATCTAGTCCACCACATTATTCTTTCCTCGGTTTAGGTTCGGACTTCATGTTTCTTGATCTATAATGAAAATTTTCACTTATTTAATTATCACATTGACTAAAACAAACGATGAATCATACTTTGGTAAATTTACAATTTTGCCCCTAAACTTTCACATGTTTACAAATTAGTCCCTAGGCTCGTATGATGAAATGTACTCATTTTCTTTGTTACCCAAGCCTAGCCGATTCACATTCCCTCTTATAACAACCTAAATTTTTCACTAAATCACATTTTCTACACATATTTCACAACTTTTACTAATAGGTCATTTTTATGAGATTTGATCAAAAATCACCTAGTAAAAGTTGTTTATCACACTTCCATCATTCATTTTCTACCATAAAACATAAAAAAAACAAGCATGTTACACATGGGTAAAATTTTAAACATGAACCCTAGCTCAAAATAATGGTAGAAATAGGTAAACCAAGCTACGAGGACTTTAAAAATGTAAAGAACATTAAAAACGGGGCTTGAATGCACTTACTATGTGGCTTGAAAGTTCAAAAGCCCTAGATATGGTGTCCCTTGAGAGTTTTGGCCAAGCTAGGAAGAAGATGGACACATTTTTTATTTATTTTTCCCTTTTTATTCATTAAATAACCAAATGCCCTTAATGCCCTTCCTTGAGAATTTTCCCTTCCATGTCCATTTTTGTCCATCATGACATAAAATGGTCTATTTACTAAATAAGGACCTCTAATTTTCACATGCATTTCAATTAAGTACCTCAAAGCTTCTAGAACCTCATATTTTACTACTTTTGCAATTTAGTCCTAAAAGACAAATTGACCACTAAATCATAAAATTTCTTCATGAAATTTTCACACAATCATGCAATCATATCATAGACCTTAAAACAATCATAAAACATATATTTCTACTTTGGATTTATTGTCTCACAACCACTATTCTGACTAGGCCCTAAACCGGGTTGTTACAATTCTCCCCCCTTTCGGGATTTTTGTCCTCGAAAATCTTACCGGTGAACAAGTTTGGATATTAGTTTCTCATAGCCTCTCCAAACAACATTTAAGACATCGTTGGGAATGACTCCTTATTGGTTAGTCTTTGAAAAGTTATGTCATTTGCCATTAGAGTTGGAGAATAGAATTCAGTGGGCTTCGAAGCAGTTAAACTTTGATCTTAACCAAGCCGATGAGAGAAGGATGTTACAACTTGATAAGTTCGAAGAGCTGAGGTTGTTTTCTTATGAGAATGCCAAAATGTGAAAAGAAAGATCAAAGAGATGGCATGATAGTCATATACAACCTCGTGAGTTTAAAGAAGGTCAGAAGGTTTTGTTGTTTAATTCAAGGTTGAAGTTATTTCCTGGAAAGCTTAAATCCCGATGGAAAGGACCCTATACCATCTACGAGTCTATCCTTATGGAGCTATTGAATTATACAACAATTACGGAGGTACATTTAAAGTTAATGGTCAACATCTCAAACACTATTGGGATGGTGAAGTTGAGCGAGTTGAATCTTCGTTCAAATTAACAAACCCTTGATTTTTCATGAACTCATTTTGTAAATAAATAAATAAGTAGAACTTATTTTCTTAACTTAGTACATTTAACTAATTCTGTCTAAGGAGATTGGAACTTAAGCGGGACTGTTGTTAACCATCCAATCTGTCCCTAACTCACATTTTTATCAAAAATCACTTCTTAAAACTTGTATATCTTTCAATAAACATTCATAATCTATCAAGAACTTTCAAAACAACCAAGCATTCAACAATGCCATCATTCAAAATCTATAACAATTTCAAAACCAAAGGTATAGGCTAGCTAGATTAAGCTGCAGCGAGCTCAAAAACATAGAAATCATTAAAAATTGAGTCAAAACCGTACCTAATTGAGCTTAAGAAGCTTGCTAAATTTAAAAGCACAAAAATGGCTTCTTTTTCACCTTAATTTGGTTGGAGAAGATGATAATACGATGACATTTTGTTTTGTTTTATTTAATTAAACTTTATTTACCAAATGACTAAATTAACTTTTAAAACCATTTGAAATTATACAAAGTGTAACGACCCAAAAATATAGGGTCCTTAATTTTGCGTTGTCTAATACAGATTGTATGTTTGGTGTGTTAGCTAGGTGTTTTGGGTGCGTATGGGGGTTTTGGGTCTGTATTGGGGTGTTAGAGAAGCCTGGGTTCAAGCCCTTGCTTTTGCAAAAGTTTTAGTTTTTGCTCTTAAATGAATCTGGACGCTAGTATGTAGGTCTTATATTTGTTTGTGCATGATTTTTATCAGAAGAAGCCTTGTGGCTTGGTGGCAAGAGGCGTGACTTGGCAACTGAAAGAGCTTGGGTTCGAATCCCATGGCAGGCAAGGAACAATTAATTTGCTCCATGGGACGGCAAGTGTGTGAAGTGGACTCGAACTCTGTTGAGTGAGAGTTTGAACTGGTCTTGGAGTAAATTGTGGAGGATATCAAGGAGGGACAGGGGGAGAGGTTTGTGGAGGATTTCAAGGAATTGGATGTGTGTGGGAACTGTAGTACCGAATTAGGTAGGTTAGCACTAAGAATTTTGGCAGAATTGGCTTAAGAGTGTACTACATGTTCGGTTTCTCTTTTGGTATTTCACTGTTGCGATTTTTCTTTTTGGCCGAATAGTAACTACTTCCTGACAACTCGGAGTTGCATTTTTGGTCAATTTATGATAAATCAAGTTTTCTTCTCTTCGTTTTCCGAAGAGCTTTTTTCATCTTTTGGTCTCTTTTTCTTTTTCCACCTAGGACTGTTTTTCTCTTCTTCTCTATTCCCTTGACATTGCCGAATATACCTTCCTCTTTTTCTTGTTTTTCCCACCATTCTTTCAATTGTTTTCTCATAACCAAATCTTCTTTGTTCTTCTCTCTTCATTTACTTCTTCTACCTTTTCTCCCTTTTTGCTTCCAACCGAAGGCTATTTCTTCGTTACTCTTTTGCAAGCAATTATGTTAGCATTAGACCGAATACTGCACTTTTGTATTTTGGGAGTGTCTTGGCTGACTTCCTCCTTTTCTTTGCTAATCAAATCGGTTTTAGTAGTAAGTGGTAACTCCTTCTTTCTTTTTCGGTGAGTTAGTAGTATGACTGGAATTCGGTCTTTCATTTTATTTTCTTTTTCCCGTCCATTTGTTTTTTCTAAATAGCGATTTCCTAATATGTTCTTTTGCTATCATTGGTTGTTAGGGCTGTGGGGGTGTTAGCTTGTATTCGGCCATAGAGGGCTTATAACTGGGATTGAAGGCTGATTGCCCTCTTTTGTTTTCGGTAAGTAATCTTTGCTTCCACCTTCATGTGTATACTGTATGGGTTACTGATTACGTTATAATGTAGATAAACGACAAGAAAGGTGATTGATTCTATTGAGTGTTCTAAGGGAAATAGACGATATTGTATTCAACAAGGTGAGTGATAAAATGTCTTTTTGGGTGTGGCATTGGTAAACCCTTTCGATTGGGAAACTAACAAGTGTGCCCTATTGGAATGTAGGCTTTGGACTCGTAAGCGGTTCTCGTGATTTTGCAACCAGGTGTGTAATCATACATTGAAATCTATTATTGTCGAAAAGTCGAAAAGTCGAAACTTCGGCATTTAAAGCCTTACGAGCGTGCAAATGCTTGTGTGGTGAACTGAGCCCACAAAACAGGGGCGATAAGCTGTAGAGGCTGCCATGAGCGTTCTCGTGCATTTGGGTCATTTTGGGCCACGTTGGGCCAAACTGGGCCGTGTGGGCCCAATGGGCTCGTAGGCCCTACACGAAAAAATCTATAGTAAGTGACAATTATTGGGCTGGGCTTTGTAAATCATATAGTCGTGACTGAATTTGGGCTACATGGGCCACACAAGCGTGTGGGCCTACTTGGGCTGAGTAATGGGCCTTGGGCCCATTTACACTGTTATGACCGCTTAGGTCGCCTGAGTTATTCGAGACAACAGTAGACCTTTAAAAGAGTTGTTATCTGTACCGAAACCCCAAAATTAATTAAATGACCAAAATACCCCTGAGGGATAAAATTATTATTTTACCCCTAACTAATGAAATGACCATTACACACCTAGTGGTAGGTTAGTTAGTGTGTGCATGATATTTATATGACTGATACTGAGTATGACATACTGCATACACGTAATATTTATGTCACAACATACTACATGGGGTTGGGCTTCTGATATGGAGGAAGTACTGTATAGTGGCTCTGCCACGTATTTTTTTGTTACTAGTGGCTTTGCCACATTTTTAGATTCTAGTGGCTTTGCCACGTTTACTGTCACTAGCAGCTTTGCTGCGTTATTACTACTAGTAGCTTCACTGCGATATTGGTGTGTTGGCTGGGTGGGTCAATTTTATCGCCACATGGTGTGTTGGTTGGTACGGGTGGTGTGTTGGTTAGATTGGGATGGGTTGCATTATTGTACTGTATTGACTCTGTATTGGGCTTAGGCCCACACTGTTATTGTATAGGGCTAAAGCCCGTACTATTCTGTTACTGAATAGGGCTCAGGCCCAGACTTATCTGCATGCACTGTTCTGTTTGACTGATAGGGGATTACACACTGAGTTTTCGCAAACTCACCTTTTCTTTAAACTGTACAGGTAATTCCCAGCCTTAGACGATTTGGGCCGCAGAGGGACTCGTAGGTGGCCACATGATCGCTGATTTTATTCACATAAATTACATATTGGGTTTTTAATTATGTAATAAGGCCATTTGAGGATTTAACTTTTAATAAGTCTTTGATTTCTTACTTTAAATTGCTAGAGTAGGATAAACGAGTTTTCAAAATAATAACTATTTTCAAAGAGAAACACACATTTTAAACTTCATGGTTTTCAATTAGAAAAGCTTCCGCGATTTTGACCAGTCTAAGAAATCAACGATAACAAATATGGCAATCGTTTTGCTAAGATGTTTTCAACTCATAATAACGTAATTTGCTGAATTTTTCTCAAGTAATAAAAACTAGGTGGGTTTTAAATTAAATTCAGATTTTTGCCAACAAGTTTAAATTTTGGGAAGCTTTCTGACGGGATGATTTGCTAAAACAAAAAATATTTGAACATTAAATGAACTTTTATCGACAATTCTATTTCTTTTATGACACTTTAATGTGACACGCCAGATTCAGCCATAACGTCCAGGCTGGGTTTGGGGTGTTACACAAAGTGCCATGCTATCATCTTCCACTAACTCCCTAATGGTCTATTAACCACTTAAGGACATTTATTTTAACATTTAATATCTATTTAATACTTTTACTTAATAAAATAAAGCGATTTAGTCCTTTTTTCTTAATTAAGCATTTAATCAGTAAAATTTCTTAATGAAATTTTTATACTATCATTCTATCATGCTGTAAAAATTATTAAAATAATAAAATAAATATCTCATTTTATGCGATTTGGTCCTTCGTAATTAAACACAAAATCGATAAAATTTTCTTATCAAAGTTTTTACATGACATTTCTAAACTAATACGGACCATATAATAAAATAAAATAAATTTTATTTTTGCATCGGATTTGTGGGCCCGAAATACTATTTTGATCTTACTGAAATTGGGCTGTTACAACTCTCCCCCTTAAGGATTTTCATCCTCGAAAATCTTACCGTAAAGACGTTTGCATATTGCTTTCTCATGGTGTCCTTCGGTTCCCAGGTAGCCTCCTCTATATCGTGTCGTTGCCAAAGAACTTTTACTAATGCTACCTTTTTATTTCTCAACACTTTTGTTTCCCGAGCTAAGATTTTAATTGGTTCTTCACTATATGTCATATCAGGCTGAATCTCTACCTCTGTCGGATCGATAACATGTGAAGGATCAAATCGATACCGCTATAGTATAGAAACATGAAAAACATTTGAATCCGATCAAGTTCTAGTTGTAAAGCTAACCGATATGCAACAAGTCCAATTCTCTTTGAAATCTCGTATGGCCAATGAACAGTGGACTCAGTTTTCCTTTATGACCAAATCGGAGAACTTTCTTCCAAGGTGATACTTTCAAGAATACCTTGTCACCGACTTGAAATTCTATTTCTTTTCGTTTAAGATCAGTATATGACTTTCGACGATCAGAGGTTACTTTCAAATTGTCCCAACTCACTTTCACCTTTTTCTCACTTTCGACGATCTCACGGACTAAGTCAACTCCGTGTAGCTTTTTCTCACTGAGTTCTATCCAGAACAATGGAGTTCTACATTTGCGACCATACAAAGCTTCATACGGTGCCATTTTAATATTGGATTGATAACTGTTATTGTAAGCAAATTCAACCAATGGCAAATACCTTACCCAGTTACCTTCAAACTCAAGTATACAACGTCAAAGCATATCTTCCAAGATCTGTATTACCCGTTCAGATTGACCATCTGTCTGGGGATGAAATGTAATACTGAAATGTAGTTGTGTACCTAGAGCTTCTTGCAACTTGCTCCAAAATTGAGACATAAACCGAGGGTCTCTATCTGAAATGATGGAGACAGGCACTCCATGCAATCTAATAATCTCAGAAACATACAATTCTGCGAATGTATCCAAGGATAAATCCATACGTATCAAAATAAAGTGTGCAAACTTTGTCAACCGATCCACAATTACCCAAATGGCATCTTTCTTCTTTGGAGATAGGGGTAACCTTGATACAATGTCCATAGTCATTCTTTCCCATTTCCATTCTGGTATCGTAACTGGTTATAAAGTCCAGAAGGCAATTGATGTTCAGCTTTTACATACTGACATATCAAACACTTAGATACAAACTCAGAAATATCTTATTTCATTCCTGGCCACCAGTACATCTTTTTCAGGTCATTGTACATTTTATTACTACCAGGATGTATAGACATGTTACCATTACGAGCTTCATTCAAAATCTTCTGTACTAGTTCTGAACTTTTTGGTACACATAGTCTGCCTCTGAATAACAAACAACCATCAATTCCGATCTGAAATTCTGAGTCAGGAGTTGATTCACTTTGTATCCGTTTTGCTTGCAACTTATAATCATTTTTCTGAGCTTCAGAGATCTGCTGCAAAAACGTTGATCTAGCTTTTAACTCAGCTATAATTCAACCATCATCAGATAATGACAATCGAGTATTCATTGCTCGCAAGGTATACAGAGATTTTCTGCTCAGAGCATCTGCCACTACATTGGCTTTTCCCGGATGGTAATCAATAACAAGATCATAATCTTTCAGTATGTAACACCCCTTACCCGTATTCGATACCAGGACAGGGTACGAGGCGTTACCAGACATAAACTCAAACAATCATACAAAATCAAAACATGAATTTCTATCCAAATTTAACACTTGTCATACGTACTCATAATATATCTATCACGGGCCTACAAGGCCTAAACATACTTTGGGAGTTGTTCTGGACTAAACCGAGAACTTTGAACCTTTTCACAACACTTAGTAATTTTCTTATTTTGGAGAGTCACACGCCCATGTGGCTCAGCACATGCCCATGTCCCCAACCCGTGTAACTCTCTGTTTATGACATCATCAACAAATTAGGGTAACACGGCCAAGTCACACACTCATGTGCTAGGCCATGTGGTGAATTTAATTTTCGTATTTGAGGTGCAGACTTCACATGGCCTGAGCACACGACCATATCCTAAGGTCATGTCCTTCACACGGCTGAGACACACGGTCTTGTCTCTGCCCATGTGTTTACTACTAGACATTCTTTTTCTTAAAACTAGGGTACAGGGGACACACAGCCTAGACACACACCCGTGTGGACAACTTTAAGGCTATTTTCCAAGCCATTTGCCACCCTTAACTTTACACATATAGTTATACATCTCAATAGCATTTATCAAGGCATCAATTGGCAACCAAACATCCATAAACATTAATTGGACATGACATTCCCATAACATCAAAAGACATTAACTCATGCATGTACATATAAATAGGTTTACAACCCAATTAGCCAATATAAGCCAATTTATATGGCTACATACCAAATCAAATCCTTAATCATTACAAGCCAATTCATTTGGGCATATCATAATGACATATACACGAAACGACTAAATACCTACACATACCATAGACTCAAAGGTTTACATTCGTTTACCTAACATAGTATCTTGATAGTGTGATAGCATCTCCGGCGATCTCCAACCTGAGCTAACATACAACCCTAAAAGGTATGGAAAAGAAAGGGGGTAAGCGAATAGCTTAGTAAGTTCATATGCAAATGATAAGAATCTTAAACATAACTTAATTATGAAATTTATAAGGTGAGGGGTGACATAAATGTCATTAAGACTTTCATAATCATAACTTGTTTAATCATACCCTTTTTGCGAGAGTCCATCACTTATCGAGTTTGTTACTCATGAGTATTTTCACCCATCATGTAACGCCCCCATACCCGAGGCTGTCACCGGAGTCGAGCTTGAGGTGTTAATAAACTTAATTTATCACTTAAACAATTTCCAAACCATTTATTTTACCTTTCGGAATAAGCTATTCATCTGCGTCATAGTCGCTAAAAAAAATCATATCTCGAGTTAAAAAACTCAAAATTCAAATTCGTAAATTTTCCATGAAACTAGACTCATATATCTATTTGCTAATTTTTTTCCAGAATTTTTGGTTGGGCCAATTAATACAGTTTATTAGTTAAAATTTTCCCTATTTCAGTTTTTGACTGCTTTGACCTTTGTTCACTATGAATCATTTTTCTCTCTGTACAGAATTCAGATGACTATGTGGTTTGTTTCCTTTAAAAGTATACTCAATAAGGAATCTGTAAATATATATCATGACTCCTAATTATGTTTTTACAATTTTTAGTGAATTTCTAAATTCAGAATAGGGGATTCAGAAATCGCTCTGCCCTTGTTCCACCAAAACTCAAATATCTTATAAAATACAACTCCTTTACCTATTTTGTTTCTTCTATATAAAAATAGACACAATAAGCTTCAATTTAATACTTTACTAACCATCTAATTCTATCTCTACTATTTTCAGTGATTTTTCAAACTCACGTCATTGCTGCTGTATGATACTGTTTTATAACATGTTTCACCTTGTTATGCATTTCATAGATTAAGTGGCACATTAAACATACATTCCACCAAATATGATCTTGATCAGCCATTCCAATGGCTAATCATTACGAAGCATTTCCTAATCACTCAATAACCATATCATAAGATCATATACACAAAATGATCATAATGCTATATATGCCATACTCAAAATACACAAGCCATTATACCAAATTGGTTCCCGGATAGTGTGAACGATCCTTCGACCTTTCCCGATTTCCAAGCTAGCTTGCCAAAACTACAATGAGTAGAAGGGAGGGAGTAAGCATAAATGCTTAGTAAATTCACATGCAAATAGCAAGTAACATAATTCATGAAATCCAACATGAAACATCAATTGCATAAATATCACAAAACCATTCATGTTACAAGGGTGTTTACTATCTTACCCCAACACCATCATACCAAATTCTCAACCTGAGGGTTTAAGTTCATACCTGTCAAATTTTCTCATTCATCATACTTACCAACATATCACTTTCGTTTAGGTATTCTCCTTATTCATTTAAGATTTGCCAGTTGAACACATCGGAATATAATTCGGATACACGGATTTCATACACATAAGCGCCATATCCGTAGCTAGACAAACTCAATAGCCCACGGAATTTATGTAGCCAAGCTACCATGTAACCCGCCCATAAGTGAACTCAGACTCAACTCAACGAGCTCGGGCGTTTGCATCCATAAGTGAACTCAGACTCAACTTAACGAGCTCGGATGCCTAGTTACATCTCACGAACTCGGACTCAACTCAACGAGCTTGGAACTCGATCATCCTAGTGACATGTCACTTGTACCCTAATCTATTCCCAAGGTTCAAATGAGATTTTCCTCAATCACACAATTTTTTTGTCACATTCCTCAGAATGTCGGGACCGATACTTGATAGCATTTCATAATTATCAAATAATAATAATTCACAAAGCATAATATTTCATGACAATAAAAATCATATCATATAAATGACATTGAATTACTTAAAATAACAATTATGTTACCACATTTACACATGAACTTACCTCGGTACAAAATATAAAAATTTTGCAATTTAGTCCACAATCTTTTCTTTTCCTCGATCAAGGTCAATTCCAGGTCTTTCTTGATCTAAAATAACACATTTAGCTTATTTAATACTCACATTTATCAAAATAGTCCTTAACTCTAACTTTGGAGAAATTACGGTTTTATCCCTAAACTTTTGCATATTTACACTTTTGCCCCAAAGCTCGGAAATTTAAATTTTTCCCTAATTCTTATGTTTTAAGTCATGCTGATCATTTATTTACCAACAGCAACATCAAATTCCCACTCTAACATGTACTTATGAACAATAGGTATTTTTATCGATTAAGCCGTTTTACTCGTTTTTACCTAAAACTGAGTAGCACAAGTTGTTTAGCATAATTTAAAACCTCATATTCTATCATAAAACATCAAAATAAACACTTTTCACGTATGAGTATTTTTCCAAATATGAACTCTAGATTAAATTATTGCTAGAATAAGCTTAATCAAGTTACTAGGACTCCGAAAACGTAAAGAACATTAAAAACAGGGCTTGGAATCACTTACTATGGAGCTTGAAAGCTTGAAACAAACCCTAGCTATGGAGAACCCTTGAAATTTCATCCTAATGAAGAAGATGGACATATTTTTCCATCTTTTTCCCTTTTTTAATCTTTTAATTACCAAACGACTAAAATACCCTTCATTAAAAACTTTGGTTATTTCTACCTATGTATATCCATTTTTGTCCAAAATTTTAGACATTGGTCAAATTTCTATTTAAGACCTCCTAATTAATATTCCAAAGCAATTTCATACTAAAAGCTTCTAGAATATAAGTTTTGCAACTTATTCGACCCTAATTTCAAATTAAGCACTTTATGCATAGAATTTCTTCATGAAATTTTCACACAATCATGCAATCATATTATAAACATCAAAATAATTATAAAATAATTATTTCTATCTCAGATTTGTGGTCACGAAACCACTATTCCGATTAGGCCCTAATTCGGGATATTACACATCATTTACTAAGGTCATCATTATGAGCACAGAACAAATTGCTATAAAGCCCGCAATTATGTCTTATCCGTCCACATTATTTGCCTTATCGAATTTGAAAGTATAACTTAACATGTCTTGCCATTAGCCTACCAACCACAACCTTCTATTTGTATCCTAACTCATCATAATAAACATGCACATAAGTCATGAGTATTCACCTTTCAACATATATATATTTTGATATCTTTCATTCATTCAAAACTTATTTTAGCCCATAAACGTTTTAATAGGCAATTACATCAATCTTTCCTTTTCTCTCATTTCCGACAAACCATAATTGTATGCGAACAATTATGTTATATCTCAACTTAACTTGACCCGGGAGCCAATTGCACAATCATCATTCAAAATCACCATATATTTCATATATTATAAGTATAGATCATTATCCACAAGACTTCTGTAAAGACATTTTCGTAGTCATAGCATACTCTATCACAATCTTACCAATAGCTTATCACAATAAGGTTCGTACTTGTAAATTTCACGTACATACATGTACCGTTCCAACATGGTCATACCTTGTCATCTCTTTGACATAGTCTTTGAATTACTTGTTGAACCACTTGGAATACCAGGATGCCCGACAAATCTAATACAAATGGTAGGATGCCAATGCCATATCCTAGATATGGTCTTACATAGATTACAAATCAATGATGATGCCATATCCTAGATATGGTCTTATACGGGATATCACATCTATGCCGATGCCATATCCCATATATGGTCTTATACGGGATCTCATATCGATGTCGATGCCATATCCCAAATATGGTCTTATACAAGATCTCATATCGATGCCGATGCCATATCCCAAATATGGTCTTATACGGGATCTCATATCGATGCCGATGCCATATCCTAGATATGGTCTTATATGGGATCTCATATCTCATATTGCCATGGTCCAACCATGGTCTTTTACGATCAATTCATATTTCACCATGAACCGATCGTAATCGATCTTGCATTTTTACTCATTCTGAATATTTAATTCAAGCTACGCAATTCAATAAAATATATGATAATAATGCATTATCTGTACAATTCAATAACATTTATTAGCATAAAAACTTACATTTGTAAAAAAATGGCGAAAAGGGGCTTAACCGTTAATTTCTCGTTTTTCCCTCGTTCTAGTTCCAAACCTTGTTTCTCTTGATCTATAATGACACATTTAGCTTATTTATTATCACATTATTCAATGTGATCCAAAAATCATCCTATGGAAAATTTATGTTTTTACCCCTAAAGTTTTACATATTTACAATTTTGCCTCTAGGCTCGAAAAATGGAATCTATTCAATTTCTTTGTAACCCAAGCCTATCCGAATCATTTTCATACTTATAGCAGCCCACATTTTCAATTAAAATAGATTTTTAACACATTTTTCATAACTTTCACAATTTAGTCCTTTTAGACATTTTCATCGAAAATCACTTAGTAAAAGTTGTTTCTCTAACCATAAACATGCATAATCTACCATTTAGCATCAAAATACACAAATTTCTAACATGGTTCACACCCTAGACCTTCATCATATCTCAAATAAATGGTAGAAATAGGTAGATCATGTTACAAGGATCTCAAAAACATGAAAATCATTAAAAACGGGGCTAGAACGGACTTACTATGGAGCTTGGAAAGCTTAAAAAAAACCCTAGCCATGGCTTCCTTGGTGTTTTCAGCCAAGGGTTGAAGATGAGCATGAATTTGGCTTTTATTTTCCATTTCTATTCTTTTAATTACCAAATAACCAAAATGCCCTTAACTTAAAAATATTCTATTTCACCTATTTCATGTCCCTTTTTTGTCCAAAAAATTAACCAATGGTCTAATTCCCATTTAAGGACCTCCAATTTCAAATTTCATAACAATTGGACACCTCTAACATGTAGAACTCAACTTCTGCACTTTTTACAATTTAGTCTTTTTTACTAAATTGGGTGCCCAAACGTCAAAATTTTCGAAGGAAAATTTCATGAAATCATTTCGTGAAATTGTAAACCATAAAAATATAATAAAAATCAACTTTACTACGTCAGATTTGTGGTCCTGAAATCACTATTTTGACTAGGCCCAAAATCGGGTTATTATACAGTAATTCTAGCCATCTGCGCTACCTCAAATTCAAATCTTTCTGTGACATCAAATACTTCAAACTTTTATGATCAGTGAATATGTGACATTTTTCACTAAAAAAGTAATGCCGCCATATTTTCAAAGCAAACACAATGGCCGCTAATTCAAGATCATCTATCAGGTAGTTTCTTTGATGTGGCTTTAGTTGTTTTGAAGCGTAGGCCACTACTTTATCTTCTTGCATCAAAACACAGCCTAAACCATTTGATGACGCATCATTGTAAACTATAAACTCCTTACCCGATTCTAGCTGAATTAGCACTAGAGCTTCTGTCAATAAAACTTTTAATCTATCAAAACTCTGCTGGCATTTATTAGTCCATTCAAATTTAATATCTTTTTACAATAGTCGGGTCATTGGAGAAGCTATCATTGAAAAACCTTTTACAAACCTCTGAGAATAACCAGCTAGTCCTAGAAAACTTCAAACTTTAGACACATTCCTTAGTGGCTTCCAGTTAACAATGGCTAAAATTTTATTCGGGTTTACCCTGACACCTTCAACGGATACTATATGCCCAAGAAAACTAACTTCCTGTAGCCAAAATTCATATTTATTGAATTTGGCATACAATTGTTTCTCTCACAGAGTTTGCAACACTATTCTCAAATACTCAGCATGTTCATTTTCATCTTAAGAGTAAACCAAAATATCATCTAAAAATATCACCACAAACCTATGTAAATATGGACTATAAATTCTAATCATCAGATGCATAAACATTGCAGGTGCATTTGTCAAACTGAATGGCATCACAAGAAACTCATAGTTTCCATACTTGGTTCTAAAAGTTTTCTTGGGTACATCTGAATCTTTTACTTGTAGTTGATAGTAACCAGAACGAAGATCAATCTTTGAAAATACAGTGGCACATTTTAACTGGTCAAACAGGTCATCAATATGAGGCAAATGATACTTGTTCTTTTTTGTAACTTTGTTGAGCTGTCTGTAATCGATGTAGAGCCTCAACGATCCATCTCTCTTCTTAACAAATAGAACCGGTGCACCCTAAAGTGAGAAACTAGGTCGAGCAAAACCTCTATCAATCTAACTGTACTTTCATCTTTTTCAATTTAGTAAGAGCCATTTTGTAAGGAGCTATTGATATCGGTGTTGTACTCAGAACAAGATCTACAGAGAATTCCACCTCTCTATCCTATGGTAAACGAGGTGATTCTTCTAGGAATACATCAGAAAATTCACATACAACAGGCACTGATTGGATCTTTAACTCAGATACTTTAGTATCCAACACATATGCAAGATAAGCATCGTGCCCATTTCTAGCATATAACTGTGCTGATATTGCTGAAATCACATTATGTAATCCATCTAGTTTATCAGATTCAACACGATGTAATTCACCACTCTCACATTTTAATACAATATATTTTTGTTTACAATTCACCACTGCATCATATTAGGTTAGCCAATCCATTCCCAAAATCACATCAAATTCATCGAATGGTAGTAACATCAAGTCAACCGAAAAGCAATAACCTTTTACCATCAACGAACAATTATTACAAACTTTATCTACCATAACACATTTGCCCAGGGGGTTTGAAACTTTAACCACAAATTCAGTGAATTCAATAGGTAAATTATTAACAGTCACTAAGTTTGTGCATATGTATAAGTGTGTGAAACCAGGATCAATCAAAGTACTAATATCAATATCAAGTAGAGAAAATGTACCAGTAATGACGTCTGGTGCAGAGGCATCTTCTCTAGCACGAATAGCATATGTTCTTGCAGGTTCTCGTGCCTCAGATCTAACTACTATATCCCTAGTAGTACCTCGACTACCACTAATATTGCTGGGATGACGGGGAGGTCGACCTCTCGAAATAGGATTACTAGACTTTAGAGCTGGTTATATCTCTTTTTCAACTCTTCCTGGACAATCCCTGAGAATATGGTCGAGTGAACCACATCCAAAACAAGCTCCACTTCTAGACTGACATTCCCCATGATGAAATTTGTTACAATGTTTACATTTTAGTTTGAGATTACCAACACTACCCACACTGGTCACAGATGGAGATGAAGGCCTCGGTTTAGAATGTTGAGAGCCCTGCTCTCTTTCAGAATATCCCGTAGAAGTGGTCAGACGATCATAATACTTCTTTAATTTCTTAGAAGCAAATAATTGTAACTTACTCATAGTTTATTTTCTAGAAACTCGAGCCTCTCTTTCAGCTTGTTTCTTCTCCTTACTCAATTCCTCGGCTTTGTGTGCTCGACCGGCTAGCACTGGAAATTCACTTATCTTGAGAATTTCGATAAACAATTTAATGTCTTCAATTAAAACTTCTTCAAAGTATTTACACATCTCGGCCTCGGTTAGAACCAATTCTTTGGCATATTTGCTCAACCGAATAAATTCTTGTTCATATTCTGATATAGTCATGTTTCCTTGCTTGAGTTCTAAAAATTCTTTATTTTTCTGATCCATAAATCTTTGACTCATATATTTCTTTCTAAATTCAGTTCGGAAGAATTCCCATGTAATGCTCTCTCTCTGCACAATTGAAGTTATGGTATTCCACCAATAATAAGTTGTATCTTTCAGTAGGGATACTGCACATTTTAGACATTCGGTAGGTGTACAGGATAATTCATCAAAAACTTGGATAATATTTTCTAGCCAAAACTCAGCCCTTTTCGGATCATCATCTTCAGTACTCGGTAAACCACTCATTCATTAATTGAAAGAATGCCTATTTTGCCTCTTCACCTTGGCCCTCAGACACGGGCCTTTCATTACCAGATGCAGAAGCAACTCTTTAAACTGAACCTGAAGCATTACTCTCAGCTTCCTCGGATTTATCTCTAGCTCAGTTGGATGACATTAATATATGAAAAACACATTTAAAATGATCAAGAGTCATCACACTATCATAGTTTATATAATGGCATGTATAGCTGAACTCGTGTTTGCTATGTCAAATTCGAGAATCGATTAAACTGTAGCTCTGATACCTTTAAATGTAACACCCCTAACCTGTATCCATCGCTGGAATAGGGTTTCGAGGCATTACCGGATATTACAAAACACTTTCAAAAAAATTAAGTCAAACACTATTCATTTTTCGAGATTAGTTACAACGTACCTCAATAGAGCCCTCGAGGCCCAAAACATGCATTAGAATCGATTCGGGACCAAATCAAGATCTCGGAGAATTTTTTGCAAAATCCCAAAAATCTTCTCACTAATAAGAGTCACACGCTCGTGTGGTAGGGGACACGCCCGTGTCCCGAACCCGTGTAACTCTCTAACTTGTAACTCATGAACAAATTGATGTCACACGGCCAAGTTACACGCACGTGTGCTAAGCCGTGTGGTTAATTCAAATTTTTGAAAAATAGGTGTAGGATTCACACGGCCAAGAGACATGCCCATGTTCTAGGCCATATGCCTACTCGTACGCTCAATTCTAAGCATCCTACTTCTCAAAATTTAGGTGCAAGGGACACACAGCCTAACCACATGCCCATGTTACTAGGCCATGTGACACACGGTGTAGACACATACCTATGTGTCTACCCGTATGGACATAAAGCCATTTCTAGCTTTATTTCTCACCCAAAATCACACCCAAGACCTACACTTAAAACACACATTCAATACCAATCATTCTAAGCATTCAAATTAAACAAACCCATCATTCATCATGGCATACCATCACATGCATATGTGTTTATAACTTACCTTGATTTAGCTTAGGTAATAACGACATTTGATCTCATATACTTAACATATTGCATGTAAGTATCTCATAATAACCTACTTAACATATATTTAGCTACCATAGCATGACATTACAAGTATATCAAAACAACCATTTCTAGCCATTCCAATGGCTAGATTACATACATCATTATCAAGCCACTAATGGTCAAGTTGTCCTATACATCCCATTATACCAAAAGGATTCAACTATATATACCCAAAATAAGCTAGTTGATAGTGTGACGATGTTCCAACGATCTTCCAACCTTCGCGAGCTTCCAAGCACTATAAAATAGGGAAAATAAAATGGAGTAAGCATTACTTGCTTAGTAAGTTCGTATAATGGAAAACTAAACTTACTAACCCCGTTTATTAAAACTAAGCATACAATATCATGTTTTCCATCCATTAGTAAAACTTCCTAAACACATGCATTCAATCAAACATGTTAGTCACCAAAATCTCCATATCAATCAAGCAAACATAGATGAGCTTATCATGCAATACTTTTTCAAGTCATTATTATTTCATCTCATAATTCTCATTCCATGTCAAAAATTTTATGTCCATTGAATCATTGAAATTTTGATGGATGCTCAAGTAGTACACTCGAGGAGTACGATTCAATAATCCGTTAATTTCTTATTCAAGAGTACCTGTTCGGGCATTTAATCAAGGAACACACTCTCAAGCCACATATCATATAACATGATTACCAATTCATGCTAAATCCTTTATATAACGTATGCTCAGATGAGCTCATATAGGATTACCAGTCCAGGCTAAACCTTAATCATATCGTATACTCGAGAGGTATCATATCATAATTACCCGTCCGAGCTAAATCCTTTCTATAATGAGGTTAATAGGATTACTCGTCTGAGCTAAATCCCATCTGCAACAAATACAGAACCTCATTCATTTTGGAAAAGCACACATATTCATCTGAATTCAATATTCAATTGGGACTTAACCCTTTTTCACCATTTTCAAGCATGCATTAAATTCTCATATTATAACTTCCAAGTAATTCACACAAATGATGATCACATTTCAAACAATCACAATATTTATTTTAACATAATTATATGCCATATTAAGTTACATGAACATACCTCGACACTTGTTCGTGTATAAAATCTACTAATTTGAAACCTTTTCTTTTCCTCGATGTAACCTCAAATTTGAGTTGTTCAGATCCAATTAGGTCTTGAAAGTTTCTTCTCCCTGTCTTAGGGTTTCTATATAATTTTGGGGTTGAAGATGACAAAAATAAGTTGATATTTCTTTTATCATCTTTTTAATTAATTAATTATTTCAATTTCCAATTAAGTCATTGCCCTTTTCGTAAATTTCCATGGATGATTCAACAAAGATATTTTCCATCTTTTGATTGATGGTATAATTACCATATAAGGACCTCTAGTTTTGAATTCCATAGCTGTAAACCCCAAACCCGGCCTAGACATTACGACCGAATCTGACGTGTCATATCTAAGTATTTTTCGAAAACCATGTTTTCATTGAAACCCTTCTTATTTAAAACTTATTGCCAACTAAAACTTGTGTTTGTTTATTTTCAAAACATGGTCTATTAAAATTTAATCCCTTTAAAAAAAAGTTATTACCTTTAAAACCTTCTTTGTTGCGGAAGCTTAATTTCATCAGTTGCGGAAAACGTAGTGTTTAAACTTGGGCCGAGAACGAGCTTAGGCCCATTCGCAGCGTTATCTCTATTTAGAATACTTGAGTTGCTCGAGGCGACTGTATACCCTTGTAGGGTAGGATTACCGAAATACCCCTGTAGGGTAAAATTACCGAAATACCCCTGTAGGGTAAAATGACCGTTTTGCCCCTCGAGGGTGAATGACTGTCTTGTGATTGTATGATTAGGATTTGACTGATTTAACTATGATTTGTATGATGGTTTATGGGCAAGACATTCTGCATACATGACATACTGCATGGGTTAGGATTGATATAGAGGAAGTTCTGTTCTGATAGGTCCGCACAGGTCGCACGAGATGACTGTAGATCCAGTAATAATCTGATAAGGTCGCATGGGTCGTACAAGACGACTGTAGATCGACTGAGGACTTAATGCCAATTATTCTGAGTATGGCTCTATGCCAACCAATATATGGCTCTGTGCTATTAGGATCATGGCTTTGTGCCGTTTATATTTGCCTAAGCCTATATGCCTATCTTATTTACTGATGACTATGTGTCGATCACATTTACCCATGGCTGTGTCCCGGTTATATTACCCTAATTGATGGCTATGTGCCAATCCTATTATAGTTACTGATGGCTTTGTGCCAATTATGATACTACTACTGAAGGCTTAAAACCACATTTAAATTAGCAGCTCTACTGTGATTCTGATTAGTGTCGCAACTGGTACTGACACTGTGGAGTGTAGGGATGGCGTGGGTGATTTATTCCCCGCAGGTAGTGCAGGGTTGGACGGAGTGGTGTACTGATTGGATGGGTTTGTATGCATCATGCATCATTCATACTAAGACTGTCACTATGATGGGCTAGGCCTAATAGATTCTGTCATGGGCTGCGACCCAAATGATATTGTATAGGGCTTTGACCCACATATGCTTGGAATTGGACTGTACTGTTTCTTTTAAGGGCTTTGGCCCAATTTCTGTTTCTGTTTCTGTATACAGACTGTTACCCTACTAAGGGGATTACATACTGAGTTTTCGTAAACTCACCCTATTTATTAACCTTTCAGGTAATCCCCAGCTTTAAACGGATCGGAGCTGCGAGGGACTCGGGGAGGGCCACAACTGTATATGTATTACTCTGTTTTTCTCATTTACTTAAAGCATTTTGGTTTTAATTTGGGTTGTAATAAGGCCTCTATAACTTCTGGATTTTTAAATTTAGGATTTTTTAGTTATTACAGTTTATATCTATTTTAAGTAGAACTCGGTTTTCCAAAAATATTAACTGCTTTCAAATCAACACGTTTCCACAAACTACAAACTTTTACAAGCTTTCAAAACTTGGTTGTCACTTATAATAACAATTTAAGGTTTTGATTTCAACCCTACAAATACACAAATTTTCAAATGAACCTCGTTTTAAACTAAAGTACTCATTTAGCAACATTGGTTTTAGAAATGGAAATCGCTTTATAAATACTGTTGTAAACCTCGAAAAATCAAATGTTTTCAAAGTTTGTCAACTACACTAGTTTTTACGATTCTCCCTTCAATGAGACACGCCAGACTCGGGTCTAACTTTTAGGCCAGGTTTGGGGTGTTACAATAGCTATTTAATCCTTATAGCTGCTAGAATTCTACTTTTGCATTTTATGCGATTTGGTCCTTCTCATAATTAAACACGAAATCGATAAAATTTTCTTATCAAAAATTTCAGATGACATTTCTAACCTAATACGGACCATATAATAAAATAAAATAAGTTTTATTTTTCAATCAAATTTGTGGTCCCGAAACCATTATTCTGATCTCACTGAAATTGGGTTGTTACACTTCAAGTCATTGAAAAAGATTAGGTGGTTTTGATAATTCCCTACCGTATTTCTCTGTTGATTAAGAATCTTTTTTTGAATAATATTAACATTTTTTTAATGTTCTCCTTGACATTATATATACAAAATAAACTTGGCATTATATCTACAAAATAAATGAAGCTACGACGTTATTATGAGAGAAATTAATAATAAAAACAAGTGTAATTGTATATTAATACTTTATACACACTATTAAAAGAAAATTGATTATTTTTTATCTTACTAAATTTTAAAACAAGCATACATCTATTCATAGATATCTTCATCTAAATCATCACAAACCCATTGATATTCTATGCTTGAACTAGGGATATTTTTATCCAAATTTTGATCAACGAAAGGTAAATATTCCGTTCTTGGGTCATCATCATATCTACTATCACCACCCATATCAAATAAGTCTCTCGATATGTTACGAAGTACTGCATACCAACCTTTGATAGAATCTTCAGAATAAAAAAAACTTGTCTCACTTGAGATGAAAAAACATACGGCATGTCAATTATGTTTTGCCCAGCATAAATTAAACGAGAGAAATTCACTAAAGTGAATCCAAATTGATCATTATTAATCACTCTAGCAAATGGTACATCAACCTAATCATATGAAAATAGCACAACCTTCCATTTCCAGTAATAATCCAATTCAATAATGTCAGTCAAAATTTCGTAGTAATCAAGATTTCCTTCAACTGGATTAAGATCCCTAACACTAGTATAGCTTGTAGCTAACATAGTAACGACAACTCCACAGTTTTTTGTTCTCCTAAATCTTTCTCGAGGTATTGTATGCAATGTAAATCCACCAATAAGATACACACTATATCTTTTTATTAGTTTGTTAAGTCCTTGTGTAAAAGTCTTAACTTCTTCACTAACACCCCTTCATTTCCAAACCTGTGAAATACAATACAATATTAAAATGAATTTTTCCAAATAAATATAATAACTATTACTTTTATAATTAAAAGGCTATAAGATACAATTTAGTTACTTTCAATTTGATCCAACTAGTCATGTAACACCCCTAAGCCATCTTCATCGTCAGATTTGGGTCACAGAATAGTACAATAAAATTTTAAACATTTACATCACTTACAAACAAATATACAATTATAATTACAAAAAAATTAAATTACATTCCATTTATAATAAATACACACTTACGAGCCTTAAATTCAGCTTACGAGGCCCTAAAAATAGTTTGGGAACATTCTGGGTTCAATTCGAAACAAAAACAGAAAAATTTAGAAAAATTTGAAAATTTTGAAAACATGGGACACATGGCCATGTGGCCAGGCCGTGTGTCATAGCCCAAACTGTGCAGATATTCAAAGTTTAGGCACACGACCCTATCCTAGCCTGTGTGTATATTGGAATTAAGGTCACGCAGTCTTGTCGTAGGTCCTGTGTCTACCCATGTGTACATTCGATATTAAGTCACATGGCTGTGTTTCAGACTGTGTAACAAATTGTTTTAAGACACACGATTATGTTACGGGCCATGTGAAACCTACACCTAAAGAAAATAGGACATACGACCATACAAGTGGGCCGTGTGTGTCACACAGCTATGTGACCGCCCATGTGCAGTGTATTTAACCCCTAAATCAAGCCATTACATACACCATTCCTTGTGCAAAAAGACACACCATATCTAGATAATTTCCTAGGTTCAAAATCACGTTCAAATCATCAATCACATGCCAAAATTTCATCCATTCTATGCCTAATAAATATGCCATTCAAAGGCACCCTAAACAAAGATTAATTATTTAAATAAATAAATTAAAAGTAAATATGACCTATTCACATCCACCAAAATAGCCAAAAATAACTAATCTCACCAAGTTGCCATTGAACATAATATTTACCTATTCACATCAACAATTATTAATATTCACATCTAAAAGAGCCAAGCTCATGAAACATACTTATTTCATTCACAAACTATATACATGCATTTGTTCCAAGGAAAAGCTTAATTTCAAAGTGTACATGACATTTAATATAAGTAACCTTCACTTAATTCAACTATAGGCCAAAAGACCTTGACTTAAACATTATCATCCTAGGTACATGGCAAGACAAAAAAGAAAATATGTCACCAACGTTGAGTTCAGGATTGTCGTTGGATGTTGAGTCGATAGTCAAAATACAGGTACCTAATCTGCACACAAAATAATGATCATGTAAAGCCCCAAAGTTTTTATTTCTACTTCTATAAAATGTGAAAAAAATATCTTTTTGATTCAATGGTTAAGTGTTCTGGGTGTGTGTTAGAGGTTTTAAGTTCAAGCCCCACATTTGGCAAATTCTTATATTTTTTCTAAACTAAGACTTTCACTTGAAGAGCGGAATTATGTTTAATTACTTCTGAAATCATAACAAAATAGGCCTACTGGTCTGGTGGTTAAGTTGAGTGAAAGTTTGCTGAAGGTCTTGTGCTCAAGTCCTTACGTAAGCGACGGAATTATTTTTGTTGCTGGCATCAGGTAGGAGTTTGAAGTGACTAGGATTCTGATTTAGGGTTATTGAGAGAAATTTGAGGGATAAGAGGGAGTAAAATAGGGGATTCTAATTATCTTTTGCCTTTCTTTTTGCTCCTAAAAATATCTCTGTCATTTTCTCTCTTCTGTATTCCTTCCTATCAAACGTCTTTCTTGTTTCCTGAATTCTATCAAACCCTGTGCAACAATTTTGGTTTTTGGCACTTCAGAGTATTTAGGTGATTTGGTAAGTACGGGTAAGAGTTCGTGTGGATTAGGTTAGTCATTTATAAGTTGTTCAATCGATTCTATGTCATTTGTAAGTGGCTAATTTTAAGTCTTGAAAATAGGGAATCGGTACAAATAGGGTTCTCCCTTGTGGTTTCGTAGTTGAAAGCATTCGAAGTGTAGGGGTAAGTGCTGATCATGTGTTTGAACCGCTATTGGTTTTGAAATTTTGATTAATCATGAATTGAAACTAATCTAGTGCATCGGTGTGCCGATTTATATGTTCTAAAAGGGTTCGTATTTGCTGTAGCATCAGAACAGTACCAGGTATGTGCTCAGAGACGTAGAAAAATGAGGTTTCGGCAAAACCCAAAAAACTTTTATACCAATGCCACACCGACATGTGGTCACCCGTGTGGTAGGCCGTGTGCAATGACACGGTCGTGTGTTTGACATAGGTCAGGCCGTACACAAGACACGACCATGTGATGGCCTAGGTGTACGCATGTGAGCTACACGGGCTAGGCCAAATTGGGCATGTGGGCCCACATAGGTGTGTGGTATTTGGGCTAGGCCGTGAGGCCAATCTGGGCGGTGGGCCAACACGAGCAAGCCATACTGGCTTGTGGGACCACTTATCTGAAATTTTCCCTAGGGTTTGCACAGATCATCCTAAACGACTATGGGCCTCCAGTAGGGTCGGTAAGAGCTAAATAAACCCTAAACTGTAGCATCTGACTGATTAATATTCTGAACTGATTAGGACACTGATGCATGTGCGTAAATTGTTCTGTATACCTACTGTTAACTGATTAATAGCATGATGAACATGTTATACTGTATATCTGTGCTGTTTCTATTTCTGATATTGGGGTGGGATGATGATCATTGGAGGAAGTGTTCTGAAAGGCGTTTACGCCTATTATCTAGCAGATCAGCTGCAATATATCTGCTATGTGTTGCATTCGGTACAACCTGGCATGTAGGGCTGGGTGGGTGTTTTAAACCCCATATGGTGTGTAGGGATGGTCAGAGATGGTGTGTAGAGGTTAGGGGTAGGATATCTAATTTTTTTATTTTATCTGCATATTTGTATCTATGTCTAAAATGGGCTTAGGCCCGAATCTACATCTGAATCTGTAATGGGCTTAGGCCCAAGATTGTATCTGACTAATATATGTTATTCTGTATGTGTGCATGCTTAATTTTATGGGGTTACACATTGAGTTTACATAAACTCACTTCTTTCTGTTTAAACTATATAGGGAATCCCCAGACTTAGGCGGATTGGTGCATCAGAGGACTCGACAGTGATCATTTGACATGATTTCAGTTTTGGTTTTACTTTGGTTTTATTTCGTTTTTGGTATTTTGAAGTAAATTTGGACTTTCTGAACTGTTTACTTAATTTGGGTTTTTAAACGTTTTATGATTGTAAAACTACAAAACTCAAATTTTACCAAAAGTAATGTTTTTTTCTAAAATCACGAACGATTTTAATTAAATGCAATGGTTTCTAAAGCTTTTGCTATAATTTATGTTTTAACAATCAACTAAGTTACTAATGTTACCGCAACCAAATGATAAGTAATGTCTGTTTTATTTTACTTAAATTAACGCTTTACCCAAACGACGTCATTTTCCAATATCCAATCCTTGTGACATCATCAGATTCAGCCATAACGTCTAGGCCGAGTTTGGGGGTGACACATTTAGTGGTAATAGAGCCAAGTTGAGAAACTCGACATTGAATTATGGGTTCTAAAAATTTTTATTTTAAAGAAATGGTTTTCAAATGATTTGAAGTATTCTGATTGAATATCTGCTACACCGAGTGTCCGGCACCAATTCAGTAAGTTTTCTGTATTTTGATAAAACTATTATGACACTATAGTTAGTACACTCTGTAACTGTAATGAAACTGATAGAGACTGAGATCTACGAAAACAAGTCTAAACTTCTGATACTTCTTTGCATAAATCATCTGTTAATAAATATTGAAACTGAAACTGAGACATAAAATTGTTTAGTGTAGATAAATCGAATTAGACAATGAGTGCTTACAAAATTTGTGGACATGGTACTCGAGGCCATGGTAGGGGCCGTAAGGGGCTTGTGCCAAATCTTCTTCTTCGAGCAGCATGCCAAACTTGGATACTAGTGAGACACCAGTGTCGCCTGCCACTAAGACTAGGTCTCAAAACTGAGCGACTGCAGACGACGCATTGTCCCATGCCATGCTAAGGATATTAGAGAAGGTCACTGGGCCCAATTATGGATATGGAGGCCGAGGGTCGATAACAGAACGACTCCGATCTAATGGAGCTAAACTTTTGAGGGGTGCCACTGGCGTCGCCCCTAATGTGGTTGAGTATTGGTTGGAGGCCACCGAGAGGATTATGGGTTATTTGGACTATACCTCGGAGCAAAAATTGAATGGTGAAGTTTCCTTACTTCGTGACGAAGCATATCAGTGGTCGCTAACAGTTAAGATGGGCACTAAGCCTAATCGTCTGACTTAGGAGTTCTTCAAGACTTCATTCCAAGGAAAATATGTGAGAGCGAGCTTTGTGGATACTCGTAGGTGTGAGTAATCTCACACAAGGTGATCGATCTGTGCCTGAGTATGAGGCTAAATTTCTGAGGTTGAGCTGTTATGCTCGAGGTATGGTGGCATCTGAATATGAGAGGTGCGTTAGATTTGAGGATGGTTTGAGGGACTGATAGCTCCACAGAGAGAACGCGAGTTCTCTGTTCTAGTTGAGAAAGTGAAGATCACCGAGGATGTCAAGCACGCGGAGCGCCAAAATAGGGACCGTGAGAGAGAAAAGAACAAGAGGGATTCAGAGCCCTCGAGTTTGGTGCAGAGACTTAAGAAAAAAGCCAAATCTGATGGGCCAGTTAGAGTGGGAGCCCCTGTTGCTCCTACTGGGATGCTGCCTTATAGCGATTGTGGTAGACGCCATCTAGGCGAGTGCTGGAAGAGGACTGTGGCATGTCGGAGATGTGGGTCCCTAGAGTATCGTATCCGAAAGTGTCCTTTGGAGGCTGATCAGGTGCAAGCTACGAGACTAGGTATGACACAACCACAGAGAGTAGTTTAATAGCCACCTAGGGGCCATGGTCAGGCTAGGAGTGGTAACGGTATGGGCCGTGGACAGAGAGCGCCGGACAGAGATGCTAGTCAGACAGAGGTGAGGCAACCTGTTTTGGTTTATACTACTCGTCACCGAGAGGACAGATATGCTCCTGATGTCATCACTGGTACATTCTTTATATTTGATGTATCTTACTTGGCTTTGATAGACATAGGGTCTGCTCACTTATACATAGCTAGTTCAATATCTGAAAATCTAGGGATATCAGTTGAGAGCACTATGAGTGAGATCACTATATTGAGTCCGTTGGGGCACTTTGTTCAGGTTAATAAACTTATAGGGATGTTTCATTAGAGGTGCAAGGAACGGTCTTTCTGGTAGATTTAATAGAGCTTCTCTTTGAGGAGTTCAATATGATATTAGGAATGGATTGGCTGGTTAAGCATTGAGTAAGTTTGGATTGTACGACTAAGAGGGTCGTCCTAAGAATTGAGAAGGATAACAAGATGGTTATGATTATAGAGCGTCGGGATCACCTATCTAATCTGATCTTCGTGCTTGTGGCTGAAAAATTGGTTTGGAAAGGGTGTGATGAGTACTGGGCCTACATCTGTGTTTCTGCTTATAGGGACTCTACTGTCGGGGATATCTAAATTGCAAGGGATTTTCTGGACGTCTTTCTTGAGCAGTTACCAAGCTTACCATTGAATCAGGAAGTGGAGTTTAGGATTGAGCTTCTTCTTGGTATAGCTCCGGTGTCTATCGCTCCCTATTGAATGGCACCGAAGGAGCTTACGAAGCTTAAGGCTCAAATTCAAGAATTGTTGGATCGTAGTTTCATCTGTCCTAGTGTGTCTCTATAGGGAGCACCTGTTCTATTTGTAAAGAAGAATGATAAGACCATGAGGATGTGCATCGACAACCAGTAATTAAATAAGCTAACAGTGAAGATAAATATCAACTTTCGAGGATCGATGACCTATTTGATTAGTTTCGAGGAGCCTCTGTATTCTCTAAGATTGATCTTTGATCTAGATATCATCAGTTGAGGGTTAAGGAGGCGATGTGCATAAGACTATGTTTAGGACTCGTTATGGACATTAAGAGTTTCTAGTGATGCCTTTTGGCCTAACTAATGCTCCAACTGCATTTATGGATCTGATGAATAAAATGTTTCAGCTGTATCTAGATTAGCTCATCGTAGTTTTTATCGACGATATCTGGGTCTACCTTAAGACTGAAGATGAGCATGATGAGCATCTTAGAGTAGTACTTCAAACACTTCGAGAAAAATAGCTCTACACTAAATTCAGCAATTGTGAATTCTAGCTACGTAAAGTGACTTTTTTGGGGCACGTAGTTTCTACTAAAGGGATTCGAGTTGATCCTAGAAAGATTGAGGCTGTGCTCGATTGGAAACTACCTAAAAATGTATCTGAAATCCGCAATTTCTTTGGTTTGGCGGGTTATTATCAGCGTTTTGTGAAATGTTTCTCAATGATTGTGGCACCCCTAACTAAGCTGCTACGTAAGGGTGTTCCATTTTTCTGGACTAATGCGTAGCAAGCAAGCTTTGAAAAGCTTAAATCTGTTCTGACTCATGCTCTTGTTCTGATACAGCCTGAACCCAATAAAGAATTTGTGGTTTACAGTGATGCATCACACGTTGGGTTGGGGTGTCTATTGATGCAAGATGGGAAAGTGGTAGCTTATGCGTCTCATCAACTTAAGACACATGAGGAGAACTATCCAACGCATGATTTGGAGTTGGCTGCCATAGTCTTTCCTTTGAAAATCTGGAGGTATTATTTATATGGTGAGAGGTGTATTATCTACACGGATCATAAGAGCCTCAAGTATCTCCTTACTCAAAAGGAGTTGAATCTAAGGCAGTGTCGTTGGATTGAGCTACTCAAAGACTATGACTGCACTATTAAGTATCACCCTGGTAAGGCCAATATGGTGGCCGATGCATTGAGCTGTAGGGCGATGACTAATCTGAGGGTGATGTTGCTTACCTTAGTCTGTTTGATAATAGGAGCCTATTGGCCGAGTTGCAAGTTAAACCAACCTGGACTGAGCATATTCGAGATAAACAGTTGGGAGATGAGTCACTTGGGTTATGGTTCCATCAGGTTGAGAGTGGCAGCACTTCAGATTTTGGTTTGAATAGTGATAGGGTACTCTATTACCGTGGTCAGATTTGTGTACTGAACGATGTAAATTTGAGACAGTCAGTTCTAAGAGAAGCGCATAGTAGCCCTTATGCTATGCATCCCGGGGGGAATAAGATGTACCGAGACCTTCGGGAGTTGTATTGGTGGCCAGGGTTGAAACATGAGGTTACAAATTTTGTAGCTCGATGTCTAACTTGTCAACAGGTTAAGGCTGAGCATCAGTTACCTTCGGGTTTGCTACAGCCAGTTAAGATTCCCTTATAAAAATGAGAACGGGTGACAATGGACTTTGTTAGTGGGTTGTCATTGACACCCACAAAGAGGGATTCTATTTGGGTCATTGTGGATCGATTGACAAAGTTCGCACACTTTATTCCAATTCAGACGGACTATTCTCTACAAAAACTGTCAAAGTTATATATTTCCAAGATAATAAGACTACATGGGGTACCTGTCTCAATTATTTCTGATAGGGATCCTAGTTTCACGTCTCGATTCTGGAAAAAGTTACACGAGACTCTGGGTTCAAGGTTGGACTTTAGTACTGTGTTCCATCCTCGAATCGATGGTCAATCTGATAGGGTGATTCACATACTAAAGGATATGTTACGGAATTGTGTGATCGACTTCCGTGGTAGTTAGAAGGATTATCTACCGCTAGCTGAGTTCACCTATAATAACTGTTTCCAAGATAGTATCCAAATGGCACCTAACGAGGCTCTGTATGGTCGTAAGTGTCGTACCCCACTGTGTTGGACTAAGTTGGGTGAACGTCATGTTTTGGGTCCTGAGTTGGTTTCTGAGACCAAGGATAAGGTTAGACTGATTTAGGATCATTTGAAAGCGGCTTCTAATAGAAAAAATCCTATGTAGATTTGGAGACGTAAGATTAGGTACTCTGTGGGGGACTTCGTGTTTCTTACGGTTTCGCCATGTAAGAAGGTTCTGAGGTTCAGTCATAAGGGCAACCTGAGCCCTAAGTTTATTGGGCTGTACCAGATTCTGAAACGTGTGGGACTAATTGCCTATCAGTTAGAGTTACCCCCTGAATTGGATCATATTCATGATGTATTTCATGTTTTGATGTTGAGGCGCTACCGCTCTAATCCATCTCACATAGTTTTCATTGAGGATATCGAGGTTAGGCCGGACTTGACCTTTGGTGAGGAGCCTGTTCAGATTCTGGAGCAAGACGTCAAGGTTCTGAGAAACAAATCCATACTGTTAGTGAAGGTTCTATGGTGGAATCATAGCATTGAGGAGGCCACATGGGAACCTGAAGACTCGATGCATCAGAAGTATCCTCATTTGTTCTGAACAGGTAAATTTTGGGGTTGAAATTTCTTTTAGAGGGTAGAGTTGTAACGCCCCAAAGTTTTTATTTCTGCTTCTGTAAAATGTGAATAAAAATATCTGTCTGATTCATTGGTAAAGTGTTCTGGATGTGTGTGTGAGGTCTTAAGTTCAATCTAGGACTTTCACTTGAAGAGCGGGCTTATGTTTAATTACTTGTGAAATCATAACAGAATGTGCCTGTTGGTCTTATGGTTAAGTTGAGTGCAAGTGATAAACGCTAAATTATACATATTTTTACCTCATGTTTAGCCTATATTGTGGATGAATTATTATCAATTTAGTGAGAATTGGTGCTCTTAATCTTTCTTTTTCATGTCTTACACTCAGGAGAGCATATAGAAGAGAAAAGAATTGAAAATGGACCAAAAACCGGAGAAAATGGGCCAAAATGTGAAAATGCACGGCCCAAGAAGTCATCACACGGCTGTGCCACACGAAGTCCATACGGTCCAGCCCCGACAAGCACGGCCAGGCCACACGGCCGTCCCCCAATCGACAGAATCTCACACGGCCTCTTGTCGAAGTACACGGGCGTGGCACACTGGCGTGTTCTAGGTGTGAGGAAGAGGAATTTCACTCGAATTGGGATGCTTAGAGGCTAAGAAAGGCTCCCCCAAAGCTCTATATAAAGAACCTAGGAGGCAACTCTAAGGGTGTGCTTATTTCCCGCTAAGGGAATACTCTTTTCTCCCAAAAAGGAGTGCTATCTTTTTGCCAACACAAGGAGTGAAAGCAAGGAATTACTCCAAGGGAAGCCGATTGATTCACCCCAGAACCCAGAATTCTACATCAAGACAGAGGATCTCCTTAAATTCCTTCAAGGGTTTTCGGGTTCTTTATGTTTTGTTATCTTAATTCTTCTGAGATGTTTTCTTTCTTTATTATGAACTAAAACCCTCAAATACTTGAGGGGGATGAAATCTAAGACGAATCTTGTTATTATTTATTCTTGAGTTATATGATAAATACTTGAGTTATTCTTAATTATGTGTGCTTAATTCTTGTGTTAATAAGCCTAGGTATTAATTCAAGAAACATATGTGCTTAAAGCAGAGGAGCAAAAGTCCCTGTGATAAGAGTAAATCTACCATAATTAAGCAGAGTTGCATGCAACCCTAGACATAGGGCGACATAAATCTGCTGGATTAGGGTCAAACCTAATATGGGGAACCATAGATCGAATTAATGCAACCTAGGGTGTTAATTAATAACGAAACTTTAGTTAACAACCTAGGTCTAGTTGCTCTTCGCCTCGACGGAGGGTTTAGCATAAATTAAGGATCTCTACGGATCAAGTCAAGTGAATAAATCGTCTAGCTTAAGAACCAATAACAAGTGAAGTCTAGGTGGATTCTCCCTTGAGTATTGCTCATATCAATCAGTTTTCCCGAAAGTTTTTCCTCAATTTACTTTTTGTGCACTTTTAGTTAGTTTTAGAATTAGTTTAAATCAACTCTCTTTATTTTTAGGCTAGATAATAGAAAGGAAGTAAGTACTAGTACTTTTGGTTCCCTTGGGTACGATAACTCGGTCTTGCCACTAAACTATACAATTGTTCAACAGGTGCGCTTGCCTTTAAGGTCGCGATATTAGTTAGTTTTGGTGTGATCAAGTTCTTTATAAATTTTATTACTTCATATCATGCATATAAAGTTTTTGGCGCCGTTGCCGGGGAACTAAAATATTACGAAAACTCAATTTCTATTACTTTAGCCATTACTATACATTTAACTATTTCTCTTTTATTTTTTTTTATTTTCAGTTTTCATTTAAGCCCTTTTTATTAAATCGAGCATTTAAACGATAGAATTTCTAAACGAAATTTTACGACACACAAATTCACACATTATAAACACCAAATATAATTTTAAAAGTATTCTTCTGACTCAGATTCATGGTCCCAAAACCACCGTTCTGATTAGGGTCAAAATCGAGTTGTTACAACTCTCCCCCTTAGGGATTTTCATCTCCCAAAATCTTCTCGGTGAATAGGTTAGGATAACGTTCTTTCATTGAATCCTTTTGCTTCCAAGTTGCTTCCTCAACCCCGTGTTTATGCCACAGCACTTTCACTAACAAAATATTCTTATTTTGTAATTCTTTAACTTCGTGAGCTAGAATACGAATCAATTCTTCCTCAAAACTCAAATCGGATTGAATCTCAATTTCTAACGGACTAATCACATGTGAAGGGTCAGATCTATACCGTCGAAGCATCAAAACGTGAAATACATTATGAATCTTTTCTAACTCAGGTGGCAACAACAGTCTGTATGCAACCGGCCCAATCCGCTCTATAATCTCATATGGCCCAATAAATCTCGGACTCAATTTGCCTTTACGACCGAATCTGAATATTTTCTTCCATGGTGAGACTTTCAAAAACACCTTTTCTCCAATCTAAAACTCTATATCTTTATGTTTTAAATCCGCATATGATTTCTGATGATCTGACACTGCTTTCCAACTTTCACGTATCACTTTTACTTTCTGTTTATTCTCTTTAATCAAATCAACCCCATGTATCTTGTTTTCACTGAGCTCAGTCCAGTACAAAGGTGTACGACATTTACGACCGTATAAAGCCTCGTAAGGTGCCATTTTGATACTCGATTGAAAGCTATTATTGTACACAAATTCAATTAGAGGTAAGTATCGATCCCATGTACCTTTGAACTCGAGAATGCAACATCTCAACATATCCTTAAGTATCTGAATGATTCGTTCAGACTGACCATCTGTCTGGGGATGGAAAGCAGTGCTAAAATGCAGTTTAGTACCTAGTGCATCTTGCAGTTTCTTCCAAAACTAAGATGTAAACCTCGGATCTCTATCCGAAATAATAGAAATAGGTACCCCGTGCAATCTCACGATCTAAGAAATGTATAACTCAACAAGCTTATCAAGTGAATAATTAGTACAGATAGGAATAAAGTGAGTCAATTTTGTTAATCTATCAACAATAACCCAGATTACATCTTTCTTGCTCGATGTCAACAGTAAACCGGACACAAAATCCATCGTGACTCGATCCTAATTCCATTCAGGTATCATAATTGGCTGAAGCTGTAACACCCCTAACCCGTATCCATTACTAGACTAGGGTTAGGAGCATTACTGGACAATCAGAACTTTTACAGGCATTTCACATTCATCATCATAACATAATCATACATCATCAAAGAGTCCCTTATGAATGTCTACGAGACCTTAAACATGCATTAGAAGAAGGTCGGGACTAAACCAAACACTTAGAAAATTTTTTCGAAACTTGAATATTTTTCAAAACTGTTGAGGTCACACGCCTCTGTGGCCAGGCCGTGTGCCTCACACAGCCACTAAACACATCCATGTGTCCAGGCCGTGGCAAAACAAGGCATACATACTGACTTGTTCACACAGCCACGAGACACGCCCGTGTGCTCAACCGTATGAAAATTAGAAAGGCTACTGACTTGCACCCACAGCCATTAGACACGCCTGTGTGCCTAGGCCGTGTCATTCCTGTAAGGTATATTGACTTAATCCAATGGGTACCCCAGGGGACACATGGCCATGTACTATGACCGTGTGTCACACACGGCTGACACACATGCCCGTGTGGACAAAAATGGGCCATTTGAAAAGCAAACTTTGCCACCCAATTCGGGTCCTCTCTACAAGCCAAAATACACCAAAATTCACAACCAAAACATGCCCAAAATAGTCATCAACAAGACCAAGAATATCACCAACCAATTTATGCACATTAACCAACTAATCATTTACCAATCAAGGTAAAACCATAACATATTAATTATTATAATACCACATCATAAACCCTTTCAACTCATAACTAAAACTTACCAAAGTTCATCATTTACTCATACCAAAATGATCATATTAATTTAGGCCATTCATGCATTTTAAGTCATACCAAAGTTACATCACCTATCACATACCAAAGCAACCATATTCACAACTTAGCTAACCAAATCACATGGCTTAGCCTATTTACAATTGAAAATATAGATGCAACCCTCCCTAGCTCATACATGCCATACTTAGCTATTTAAAAACACTAAAAGTACCAAAATGAGTTCAGATAGTGCGATAATAATCCTTAATGATTCCCGAGCCTTCAGTAGCTTCGATGATCTAAAAAAAAATAGAAATAGACAAACCAAGTAAGCTTTTAAAGCTTAGTAAGTCATAAGCAAGTAATTTAACATATAATTGTAACAATAAAACTACCATTCCATCAATTTGAACCATGAACAAGCATTACAAACTTTTATTCATGTCCTACCACATGGTTACTCATTTAAATGAGATTCATACCTCTTTAATTCAATTCATATCATTTCACTTATGTATTTTATCTCCACAACTAACACTTCATTCATACCTGTTTTATTTCATACCACTACTTCCATGAGCATTTCCCTGTTCACTTGTTGAACCATCCGGTTAAGAGTCGAGCATTCAAACATAACATCCGATAAGTACCTATACCATGGCTCGTAGCCAACTCAAGGTAACTTATCTCGGAGCATTTATACCATTGCCCGTAGCCAAATCAAGGTTACTCCCGAAACATCTATACCATGGCCTGAAGCCAAATCAAGATGTTTCTCACACTCGAAGTGTCGATATCATGGCCCGAAGCCAACCACTTTATCCTATGACATGTCACTAACTTCCGAACTAAATCTACAGTTCAACCAATCTTTATTTATCTCATTTTCTTTATTTTCTCTACCATATCATTCATTTCGTTATCTTTATCTCGTCTAATATTTCATTCATCACTATTCAATCTATAATAATGCAATTAACAACATTTATAACCGAATTAATACTTATGAACTTACCTAGAGTGTGTTTTGTCGGTTTAGTCAATTATTCGACAACTTTTGATTTCTCCCGATCCAATTTCGGATTTCACTTTTCTTGATCTATACGTATTAAAATAACTCATTCAATCACACACTCAATCAATTCAATACAAGGACACACAATTAGGGCATTTTACAAAATAGCCCTCACATTTTCACATTTTGACATTTAAGTCCATAATTCATAAAATCGTCAAATACATCCAATTCCTTTAAACAAGGCCTATCCAAATTTTCTATTTAGTCCATTCAAGCCCAAATATTTCATAAATTTCCCATTTTAGTCCCTCTATGTAATCATTTTCACAAATTAGCCCAAATTAGCTAATTTCATCAAAAATTCAATAAAAATATATCAACCCAATCCATATCTTTCATTTAACACCAAAAATCATCACAAAGCTCACCATTTCATCAATCGCACATCTCATAAACGTCAAAAATTTCTCAAATTACAACATGGGCTTGATAGAAAACTAAACAACGTTCTCAAAAACATAAAAATCATCAAAAACCGAAGTGAAACATACCTTAATTTATGCCAAATACTAGCCGAATCCTAGTTGAAGTTTTCTTTTCTTTTCTTTTTGTATTTTCGGTGGAAGACCACATATAATGGCCACATTTTATATTTTGTTTAATTATAATTCTTTACTTCACATATTACCATTTTAACCTTATTAATAAAACATAAAAATTTATTTTAAACCACGGCCACTTATGTCATTTAATGCATTCAATGGTACATTAACATAATAAGGACCTCTCAATAATAAAGACACATCAATTGGGCCATTAATCAAATATAAGGACAATTTTGCATTTTCTGCGATTTAGTCCTTTTCTCAAATTAAACACACAAACGATCAAATTTCCATACGAAACTTTTGCACATTTTAATTCACATAATATAAGCACAAAAAATAATATTAAATATTTTTCGAACTCAGATATGTGGTCCCGAAACCACTATTCTGACTCGGGTCTAAACAAGGCTGTTACAGAAGCAATCCAGAAGGTACTTGATGCTCGGCTTTTACTTGCTGACATATTAAACATTTCGAAACAAAGTTAGAAATGTCTCGTTTCATTCTATGCCACCAAAAATGCTGTTTCAGATCATTATACATATTCGTGCTACCCGGGTGCACAGATAATCGGCTATTATGAGCTTCATTCAATATCATCTGAATCAACTCTAAATTTCTCGGAACACATATTTGGTTTCTGAATCTCAAACAACCCTCAGCATCAACTAGAAACTCTGAATTGGCATTTAAATCACATTGAGCCCGTTTTGCAACTAAATCATCATCAACTTTCTAAGCTTCACAAATATATTGAATAAAAAACGGTTTTGCTTTCAACTCAGCTATTATCACACCATCATCAGACATAGCTATATGTGCATTTATTGCACGCAAATCAAACAGTGATTTTTGGCTTAAAGCATCAGCAACAACATTAGCCTTTCCGGGATGATAATCAATCATAATCTTTTAGCAACTCTAACCATTGACGTTGTCTTAAATTTAGATCTTTCCGAGTCATCAAATATTTCAAGATTTTATGTTCAGAATACATGCGACATTTCTCACCAAACAGATAGTGGCGCCATATTTTCAAAGCCAACACAATAGAGGCCAATTCTAGATCGTGCGTCGGATAGTTCTTTTCGTGCGGCTTTAATTGTCTTGAGGCATAAGCTATAACTTTACCTTCCTGCATCAAAACACAGTCTAAACCGTTCAAAGATGTGTCACAATAAATAACAAATACTTTACCCGATTCTGGCTGAACTAGCACTGGAGCTTCGGTTAAAAGGGCTTTCAACTGATCAAAACTTTTCTAGCACTTTTCTTACCACTCAAATTTAACGTCTTTCTGTAACAGCTTTGTCATCGGTGTCGCAATCATAAAAAAAACCTTTCACAAACCATCTATAGTAACCAGCTAGTCTAAAAAAGCTCTGAACTTCAGAAATGTTTCTCGGAGGTTTCCAATCAAAGATAGCAGAAATGTTACCCGGATCAACCCGAATACCCGCTGCTGATACAACATGTCCCAGAAAACTGACTTCACATAGCCAAAACTCACATTTACTATATTCTGCATATAACTATTTATCCCGAAAAGTCTGCAACACAAGTCTCAAATGTTTGGCATGTAACACCGCTAACCCGTATCCGTCGCCAGAAGGGGTCATGAGGCATTACAAAACCAAGCTCAACATTTGAACATTTCACATACATATGAATGAGTTCTTTAAATACTAAAACACATTTTATTATAATTCCTTTGTAATTCCTTTCATATCCTATAATAGACATAAATATAACCATATAATTCACATGTGAAAGTATCCATACCTCATTTAGTTCAATTCTCTATTCGGCAATGATGCATTTAATTCATAAAGTACTCAACCTTAATATAGTTTTATGCTAAAACTAACATCAACGAAAACCTCATCAATTCAATAGTAGTATATGCGCATGAATAACCAAATAAGACACAAACCATCCTAGCTTTATATAAATAGGTGTTACTATTCATTTGGTCAAATGCCATTTCATTAGCCGAATATACTCAAACATATGACCAATTCACTTTTAGTTTAATCCATCATCTAAACAATTAAACTATCACATAAGGAAACATACGAAAACTTACTATAATTATAATGTATATTGGCATCATTTATAACCATTTGTTTAACATTCATTAAGCCTAAACAAAAGTTCAATTCTAACATTTATATAAAATATATGTACCTATTCGTTACACTTATAACCATCTATGACATCTAATAACATCCTCAAATAAACATCAACCGAGTTACCATTATAATCATAAAGACTTACAAAATATGTCATTTACATCATATAGATATCAACCATGACCGAATCATTCAAGAGTATAAACAACTATATTCCAATTCATATATTACGTATCAATACTAAACTAGCATAACATAACATTATAATTTCACACAACTAGATAATAAGCCATTTTCGCATGGCATATTATATATACACATCATTCAAAATACAAAATTACAACCTTGTCTAACCTATACATGCCATAGGTTGAGTTTAGGTAGATACTACCGAAACAAAAGATAGTGTGATGAGATTTCTGTTGATCCCCGAGCTTGTAGCTAGCCTCGAAAGTCTATAAAACATAGAAATGTAACATCCAGAGTAAGTTTTCATAACTTAGTAAGTCATTAGCTAAATAAACAAAATATTAATAGCTTCTTTCGAGTAGTAAACTAACCAAATTAAAATATGTCATACTCACGTATCATTAAGCTAAATACTTAACCTATATATCATATTCGCCAAATTAACTACTTACAATTGAATAACAAATCACATTCATACATACCTTCATAGCATAATCTATTCAATATTTCAATAACCGTACACGTATACATACCTATATGGCCGAATATAATATAAGGTTCCTTAGCTCAATTTCACTTGAACACTTCTTCCATTTCACTTGGATCCTTATAAACATAACTTGAAAATTTAATCACCGACATTAAGCCTGCTAGGCATAAGCCTGAATTAAACACCGGCACAAAGCCTGCTAGACATGAAGTATGATATTTATTTCACCGGCACTTAGCCTGCTAGGCTTACAGCCTGATTATGTTCACCGGCACTTAGCCTGCTAGGTACAAAGCCTGATTATGATCCAACTCAAAAATTTATACTCTCACGTTTTGAAATCATTAACATTCATAGGTTTCTATGCTAAATATACTATTTTCACATACCAAAACGCTAATAAACACCATTTCTAAAACAACTCTCCAACTAAATTCACCATCATCAAATATAAACAAATCATTGCTCATTCAATTCACATTTGGTAAACATATTTTAAACATAGCAAATATTACTCTCCATTGAAGTTCACATTTGGCAACCATATAATAATTTTCTAAAAAATTTAACTTAGCACTTTTATTTACTCATTATTAAAATTTAATGCATAAAATAGCTGAATGACTTACCTCAGATATTAACGAACGGTAAATTCGACTACTCGGCTAGTTTAGCTTTCCCCCGATCCAAATCCGATTTCTTTACTTCTTGAGCTTCAAATTTCAAATGAGATCCATTCAAACTAAATTTTTATTTGATTCAATCCAAATATACACAATTAAACAAATTTCTGATTTACCCCTACTAATTTACACATTTGGTAATTTAATCCAAATTTCAAATTACACTAAATGAGAAAATTCCTTATATCACACCTTGGCCGAATGCCCCAAGTTCACATACAATCCTTCATATTTCATTAATTTAGCAAATTAGTCCCTTTAATTATTATTTTAACAATTTAGTCGTAATAATTCAAATTCATCAAAATTTCTAAAATAAAACTTAAAATTTAAACACAACTTTCATTTATCTATTTAAACTATCAATTTCCCAAAGCTCTCAACCGTGGCAACATTCGAAATACACATCAATGAATAAAATTCGAACATGGGTCTGATACCATACGAAGCAACGATTCCAAAAACGTAAAAATTATCAAAAACCAAAATCAAACATATCTTCAATTTGAATCTCTAAGTGCCGAATGCTTAACTTTCTATTCTTTTCTTTCTTCTTTTTAATTTCAGTAACTACAATGCATTATACCCTTATTTTATTTACTTATTTCTTTTATGTAATGATATAATATATGTTATTTAAATAAATTACCTTATTAGCCTTTATTATAAACTACAAAATTTACATTCATTAAGATTGTTACCGTCCAAGACATTTAATTAAGGGTAAATTACAATATAAACACCTCATAATACAAATCCACTATCACTTTAGTTCTTATGCATTAAACCATCAAGTCTTCATTTTATGCAATTAAACCCTTTTGCTAAATTAAGCACACAAACAGTTAAATTAACGTACGAAAATTTTACGGATATCAATTCACACAGAATAAATGCATAAAATAAGGATAAAAAAATATTTCCTGACTCGGATTCGTGGTCCCGAAACCACTATTGATTAGGGTCAAAATCGGACTGTCACATGGCATGTTCGGTTTCATTACGTGAATAGATCAAAATGTCATCTATAAACACAACCACAAACTGATCTAAATACTATCTGAAGATCCGGTTCATCAAGTCCATGAAAACAGTAGGTGCATTAGTCAGTCCGAAGGGCATAACCAAAAACTCATAGTGTCCATACCTCATTCGGAAAGCAGTTTTAGGCACATCAGAGTCTTTAACTTGTAACTGATAGTAGCCTGATCTCAAATCTATCTTCGAAAACACCGAAGCCCCTTTCAATTAATCAAACAGATTGTCAATCTGTGGCAATGAAAATTTATTCTTTATGGTTACTTTATTGAGCTTTCGATAATAAATCCACATTCTCATAGTCTCGTCTTTCTTTTTCACAAATAAAACTGGCGCACCCTAGGAAGAGAAACTCGGTCACGTAAAACCTCTATCTGTCAACTCTTCTAACTGTGCTTTAAACTCTTTTAATTCAGTAGGTACCATTTAGTACGGAGCTATCGAAATCGGAGTCGTCCCCGGTACTAACTCAATACCAAACTCTACCTCTTGAATGGTGGCAAACCCGACAATTCTTTAGGAAACACATACGGATACTCACACACAACTGGTACATATTTAATCTTCTTTTCGGTCACTTTACTATCAAGCACATATGCAAAGTAAGCTTCGCAACCCTTTCTCATATACATCTGAGCCAACTTTGAGGATATCATAACCGGTAAACCATTCAGATTATTAGATTCAATGCGAATAATCTCATCATTCTGGCATTGCAAATCAATAGTCTTTCTTTTGCAATTAACAACAACATCATGCAAAGTCAGCCAATCCATACCCAGAATTATATCGAACTCGTCGAATGGTAATAACATCAAATCAGATGGGAAGCATGAATCTCCAATCATCAACGGGCAATTTTTACACACTTTGTCGACCATAACACACCAGCCTAGGGGGTTTGATACTCCAATCACAAACTCAATAGACTCAACAGGAAAAGTCTTACTAGATACTAAAGTCTCAAACACATATGAATGAGTCGAATCAGGATTAATCAATGCAATAAAACTAGTATCATAGAGAGTGAAAGTACTAGTAATCACGTCTGGGAATGAAGCCTCCTCGCGAACGCGTATAGTATATGCCTTGGCAGGTGCGCGAGCCTCAGATCGAACTGTTGTATCTTTCGTTCCTCTCTAACTGCCACTCGCATTACCTGTATTTCTGGGTGGTCTACCTCGCACTGGCATATTACTCGGTCTCGCACTCTGATCAGCATTTTGCTCGGCTAACATCGGGCACTCACGAATGGAACAATCCATCAATCCTCATTTGAAACAAGATCGATAACGTGGCTTACAGTCTTCGAGATGTCGTTTACACATTCCTGCACTTAGGCCTATTTAGTTGAACATTGCCAACACTAGCAATCGAAGTGGCTCGTGAACTTACAAGAGGTCTATCTCGATCACGTCTAGAAAGACCCGTAGTAGCCTTAGATCGGCTAGACTCATCTCTGAACTTCTTCGATGCTGAAAGAAAAGTTTTACCCGATGATCTTTTATGGGAATCTCTATCTTCAAAATTAGCTTTTTGTTCTCTTTCCCGAGCTCTTTAGCTTTGCAAGCTCGCTCAACAAGTTCTACAAATTCTTTTATTTCAAGTATGCCAACAACTAGTTTAATGTCTTCATTCAGCCCGTCTTTGAATCTTTTACACATTATAGCTTTAGTCGAAACACACTCTCGAGCATATCTACTAAGTCTCACAAATTCTTGCTCGTATTCAGATACAGTTATACGACCCTGTTTAAGCTCAAGAAATTCTTTGCGCTTCTAGTCGATAAATCTCTGGCTGATATATTTCTTACGAAACTCAGTCTGACAGAATTCCCAGGTGACCTACTCTTTCGGAACAACCAAAACTAGTGTATTCCACCAATGACTGGCAGGATCTCATAACAAAGATATAGCACATTTCAAACACTCATCAGGTGTACAAGATAATTCATCGAAGACACAGATAGCATTATCGAGCCAAAATTCAGCCCGCTTGGCATCATCATTAACTATGGCCCCAAACTCTTCGGCCCTGTATATTCTAATTTTATCAACAGGGGACTTATTTAATCTCATCAGATCAATCATCTGGGGTACCATAGGTATCGCAGGTGGATTATTCGGGGGTGGGGGGTTGTTGAACAACCAGATTTGTCCGGATATATTGAGTAAACCAATCATTCATCATTTGATAGAAGGCCTTTTTAGCCCCTCCTTCATTATTACTCGAAGTCAGCTGAGAATCAGCCAGCACTGTCCCTTGCGCGGGCCCAGGCAATATACTCTCAACATCATCTGCTACGGCTCGATCGAGATCCATTTACTATACGAAAACACATTTTCAAGTGTCAGGAGTCATTACACTATCACAGTTTAAAATATGGCATTTATAGCTAAACTCAAACACGCTACGTTAGTACTAGAATCGACTAAACCGTAGCTTTGATACCAATAAAATGTAACACCCCTAACCCGTATCTATTGCCTAAATAGGTTACGAGGCATTACCGAACCATATCAACAATTATAATTTCACAAGTTTATATAATCAATTCTTTTAAACCAATCAAAATCGTAAACATATAATCATAATTACACTATTCAAACCTTAAAAACATTTCCTTCAAAACATTTTAAATATCAAAGTACTAGGATAACTCATTACAACATCACTACCATGCGTATACACTATGGCATTCAAACATATGTATTATCATATTTATTAACATATGCATATTAAGAAAATAGTCTATAAAACATAATTTATACTCAATTAAAATATGCGGCATTATCAAAAATACACATGACCAAACATACCGTTACTTAAATAATCATGGCATAATAAACAAAACCATTTACTAACTTGCATCATATCACCTTATTTATTTAAAAACATAAATCATTATTCCTTTGGTCATTTTACCAATTCTAACCGAATATCATTATGCAAATATTCGTGCGCATATACCACTTTTTCATGCAAGTATTCATGGTTTATAAAATGTATTATACCATTCATTTGGTCAATTTTGTAACTTTGCCAATTATATAAAAAAATGATTAGTTCACATGATTTAATCATGTTCAATTTCACTAGCAACCATGACCAAGTGCATTTATGCATCTACTCATGCCTCCATTTTTATACTATAAAACATGCACAGAACCTTATATCATATAATAACCTATTTTAATGCCACAAGTTGAACCACAAGCAACATATAAACTAAATCATCAAAACCAATCATGTCCATCATTTATCTTTGAGCATACACGACCATGCATTTCACAAATTTAGCATATCTTGGCTGATTCAAACAACCAAATAAAATCATTATTTAATCTAAAATATATATAATACACTTTAGTCAAATTTACCACACTTGGAATCATATCCGAAAAAAATAACATATAATTACCCATGCCGAATCTCATAACAAACATTACAAAATATATATTTATCTAGACCGAAACCATTTAATCAATTCAGCCATAATCAAACATAATCAATTTCATTCCCTATTACAACTATCAGAATAATACAACCATTAACCATTATAAATAAAATCGAACCATTAAGCCTATCGTTTATCATATAAGTCATGATCAAACATTACCTAAATGCCACATCTACCAAGTTAAACACCAAGCACAAAAATCAACTTATAACCAAACACATTAGAAATTAATCACATTTATAGACACATAACTAAATCATCCAACCAAGTAATTGTAACATCATCTCATCACTCATAGCACTTAAGCATAATTATCAAAATAAAAAAGCCATTTTTGCATGGCTTATTATGTACACCCCATTCAAAATGAATTCAAAAGGTAGTATAGCTTATACATGCCATAAGTTTCAAATTTAATTTTTTAAAAGTACTGATGAACAAATGATAGTGTGATTGACTTTGCTGACAATCCCCGAGCCCGTACTATTTCCAAAATCTATAAAATATGAACAACCATAAACACACAGAGTAAGCTATAATAGCTTAGTAAGCCATAAGCAAATTTTAAACAACTAATTAATAGAATTTAATTCAATTAAATCACACCAATTTATACTATCATAATCACATTAAGTTCCAAACTTACAAATTCATATATCTCATATTATTTCATGAACACCCTATGTGTTGGCTGAATACACATATATAATTAACCAATGAATAATTCCATCTCAAGTCATGGTACCACTTCAAATCTGAACACTTATGCTCGTATGCACATAATCATGAATGAATCTATACTGTCACATTCATACTCACAATGTTTGGCCGAATATACTTAGCAATTACACACATAATTCCATTTCATCATGAATACTTTAATTCCACATATCTATTATTCAACTTACTTCATTTTCAAATAGGTAAAGAATAAACACATACCTGATCACTTCACTCAATTTACGCATGCATTGACAACTTAACACTGCTTGTTGAATTAATTAGAATTGAATGGGATAATTGAATGATCTCAGATACCGTACAATGCCAACATCCCACACGTAGTCTTACATGCAATCATGTTGTGATGCCACTATCCCACATAGAGTCTTACTCGCAGTTACAAATCTATACTGCTGTCCCATACAGGGTCTTACTCGAATCAAATTTTGTTGCCACTGTCCCACACAAGGTCTTACACGAGAAGATTTATCAATATTCCTTTGATGTATACAGGACTTTCGGTAGCCGTATTTCGATCAAATCAAACTTGTACTCATTGTTTCCATATACAAATACATTAGGCTATCCCATATAAAAATGCACATAAATTCAATTCAACATTCAAGCTCACATATATAAAAAAAATTTTACAACATTTATTTGCTTATAGACTTACCTCGAATATCAACGGACGATAAAGATCGACTATTCAGCTATTTTTGTTTTCCCCCGATCCAGGTCTGATTTATTTGGTTCTTCATCTATACATTTTCAAATTAAGCTCATTCAAACACAATTTTATTCAATTTAGTCCAAAAACACATAAATGGGAAAATTACCATTTTGCCCTTGACATTTTACACTTTTTGCAATTAAATCCAAATTGCACAAAACACAAAACATGCAAAATTTGCATATACCATGCTTAGGTCGAATATTCCCCATGCTCGTACAAGTCCCTACATTTCATTTATTTCATATTTTAGTCCCTCAATTTATTATTTTTTCAATGTAGGCCTAATTACTCAATTTCATCAAAATTTCCAATAAAACACATATTAATCCAAAACCTATTTTTCCATATTTCATCATCAAACACCACAAAACAAAATTATTCATCAATGGAATACCTCAAAATATTCATCAAAATCAGAAATTCAAGCATGGGTCAGGTAGTATTCGAAGCAATGATCTAAAAACGTAAAAATTATCAAAAACCAAGCTAATTACATACCTTGATTAAGAACAACAATGGCCGAAACCTTCAAAGTCTTTTTTCTTTTCTTTCTTTGCTAATATTTAGCTATTTTTATGAACAAATAAGAGACCATTATCATGATATTTTTATTAAACCATATATTAATATACAAATGACTATTATAAACATTATAAAATAATTTATAAACTTTATAAATGTTGACTGTAACTGTCCACTCATTTTAATATGGCATAATATCAACCTAAGAACTCCATATTATAAGAACATAATCAATTCGACCATAAGTAATTAAACCACCAAAATTTCATTTTCTACTATTAAGCCCTTTTTATTAAATCGGGTATTTAAACGATGGAATTTTTAAAATAAATTTTAGAACACACAAATTCACACATTATAAACACCAAAAATAATTTTAAAAATATTTTTCTGACTCAGATTCATGGTCCCAAAACTACCGTTCTGATTAGGGTCAAAATCGGGCTGTTATAGAAAGAGGCTCTGGCATTGGAAAAGCTAAGCTGGCAATGACAAAGGACAGTAGGTGAGCTTCTGTACTCAACTGTTTGAGTGTTACTTTTATTTGTTCTGGTTGTTAATTTTTGTTTTGCACTGAGTTCAGTTAAGTCTGTTGATTACATATATAATCATTGCTGTCTAAAAAGGTTATGCTAGCATATAGCTGTATGATTGTATGATTGTTGCAAGTATGTTCTCCAAATTTATGACATGGTTGTATATCTATGAACTGTTAAGTGGCTTACTCTATGAAATGTTAGTGAATGTGTAACACCCCTAACCCGTATCCGTTGTCGAACTAGGGTTGAAGGCATTACCGGACAGTTCAAAACTTTTACAGACATTAAACAATCATTCATCTAAAAACATAATCAAAAGTAATCATATAGTTCCTTATGATGGTCTTCAAGATCTTTAGCATGCATTAAAAGTAGGTTGGGACTAAACCGAACACTTAGAAATTTTTTTTGAAACATAAACAATTTTCAATACTGCATAAGTCACACGCCCGTGTGACCAGGCCGTATGCCTCACACGGCTACCAGACACACCCAAGTGTCTAAGCCTTGTCAAAACAAGGCATACCTACTGACTTATGCATACGACCACAAGACACGCCCGTGTGTCAAGGCCGTGTGAAATTTTGAGAGCTACTAACTTGCACCCATAGCCACAAGGCATGCCCATGTGTCTAGCCCGTGTCACATCCTGACCAATTCAACTAAGGTGCAGGAGTCATACAATCGAGTCACACGAATGTGTGCTCAGGCCGTGTGGCACAAAATAGGCTTGGTTTAAGCCACATTTCCCATCCAATTCCAAATGCTTAAAAACATCCAAGAATGCCATTCTATATGCAACAATGATCAACTATTTCAGCCAATTACCAAATCAAAACATAACTTAATTCATCATCATTCAATTCATGCTCACCATCCAAACTAATTCATATTCAATTCTCAAAATAAAGACATACCAAAGTACACCTTACCTAACTCATTATATCACACATATAGTCACATGATAAACTTTCCAAATTTACAACAATTCACATAACAAGATGACCAATTCACATTAGGCCATATTTGTATTATAAAGCTTACCAAAACAAGCATTATCGCAACCATTTGTTTAGCCACATCTCATGGAAAAACTTAAAAACATTTCAAAACATAATTCAAAGACATCTAGCCTATACATGCCAAATTCAAAATATTCACTTACTAAATATACCAACTAAAGATTGATAGTGTGGTGATGATCCTTGACGATCCCCGAGCTTTTAGTAACTTCAATAACTATAAAACAAGGTAAATAAACACAAAGTAAGCTACAAAGAGCTTAGTAAGCCATATACAAATAAATTCCACAACCAATAACAAACTTTAAACCATTTTAAACACATAATTTATGGCATAAAATAATCACAAGTCACTACTCTCCTAGATCTCAATTAATCAAACTCACTTACTCCATTTCACATATTTTATCCATGTAGCTCACATATTAAGTGATCATATACATACATACCTTTTATTCTCCAAATTTCATATACATTCATACGTACCAGAGTTTAGATGCGCATTCGTATTTTCCTTCACTTTCTCAAAGTGCCCGTTAAACCATTTGGAATCAATAAGGATACGCGAAAAACTTAGAAAATATCGTACAATGCCAACGTCCCAAACATGGTCTTACATGTAATCACATATCGATGCCACTGTCCAAGACAGGGTCTTACATGAATCAAAAACAATATCGATGTCCCAGACATGGTCTTACACGTAAATCTCAGATTGATGCCAATGTCCCAGACGTGGTCTTACACATAAACAGATATCGGATCCTATGTCATGACATATGTATCCTAACTATTCCTAAGGGTCGGACGGGGCTTTTCAGACTTGATCACATGCTCGAAACTTTTTTTGGATTTCACATATTCAATTCTCATAGCCATATAGCACAATTCAATCAACATAATAACATATATAATTCAATTTAACACAATTATTTGTATAATGACTTCCCTCATACAGATTTAGATGATTACGAACGGCTATTCAACTACTTTTGATTTCCCCGATCTAATTTCATTCTCTTTGGTTCTTGATCTATATAAGTTCAAATTAAGCTATTTTATTCAACAATTCATCCAATTCAATCCAAAAACACATAATTAGGGCATTTTACATATTAGCCCTCACATTTGCACACCTTGACAATTTAGTCCATTTTTCACAAAATCACAAATATGCCAAATTCACCAAGACTATGGCTTGATGGAATGTACATGTAGCTCATACCAATTTATACATTTCATTTATTTAACAAATTAGTCCTACAAAATTTTCATTTTTACCATTTAGCCCAATAATTCAAATTCATCAAGAACTCAAATACAAAACATATAATCAACTATCAAGCTTTCATAATTTATCCAAAAACATCACAAAAACTCATGATATCACCAATGGTATCTCACAAAATCTTCAACAGAAATAGAAATTAAGACATGGGCTTTGTAGTATACGAAACAATGATTACAAAAACATAAAAATTATCGAAAACAGAAGAAAATTCGTACCTTAATTAAGCAAATTTCTAGCCGAAACCTAAAGAACACTCTTCCCTCTTTTATTTTAAGATATTCGGCCAACTAAAAGAAAAAAATATGCATGTATTTTATGCCTTTATTTTATTATAAACACATTAATAATAAATTACCACTTTGCCTTAATTAAACTAACAAATAAAACATATCATCAAGGCTATAAATGTCCACTACTAATCCAAATGGTTTAATAACCATTTAAGGCCATCATTTAATAAGCCACATTCAAATTAACACTAAATCAATTTATTAGCCACTTTTACTTTTTATGCAATTTAATCCTTTTTCATAATTCAACACAGAAACAGACAAATCAAATCACAGATATAAATTCACATATCAAGGACACAGAAAATAATATTAAAATATTTTTCATACTCAGATATGTGGTCCCAAAACCACTATTTCTACTAGGGTCTAAACCAGGTTGTTACAGAATGTGATTATATGCGTGATATGCATGTTATTAAAATGTGAAGAATGGAAGAAAGTGTTGGCGGGTTAATTGAAGATAGGAAACTTGGCATAAAGGAGGAATGGGTAGATTGAAATGGGATTTAAGGAGGATTGGTTGGAAATAATCTACAGGCTCTACGGAACGACACCATAAAATGGTCTACAGGCTCTATGAAACAACACTTTGAAAGAGGTTCACTGACTCTTTGAAGTTGAAAGTCCATGGTATGATCCAGGGGTGAACAAGCATGCCTTATGGTGAATTACAGTCCATCAGGACAGTAAATAGGGAAGCTTATTGGGGCATGTAAGTGGAGATCACTGTATGTATATGTGGAGGAAGGGGGTTTTCTCTCAAGGCATATGCAAATATGTATCTCCCATTAAGTATTCGTCAGAGTAAACGGACAAGCCAGCATAGGTTATAAGAAAGCAAGATGTGTAACACCCCTAACCCGTATCCATTGCCGGAACAGGGTTACGGAGTATTACAGGAGTTTACAGTACAATCAAACAGAATTTTGAACATTACATAACTTAACAATATTCATATAAAAAACCAATCAAAATCATTCATATTTTCCCTTGTACAAGCCCTCGAGGCCTTAAAATTGCGTTAGAAATAAGTCAGAACTAAATCGGGAACTTAGAGAATTTTTTAAAAAAAGATGAAAATTTACAAACTGCGAGGGTAACACGGCCGTGTGATTCACAATGTCGTGTGGCCAAGCCGTGTGACTCACACAGCCAATAGACATGCCAGTGTCTTAGGCCGTGTGGGCATTCGAAATAGGGACACATGGTAGTGTCCCAGCCCATGTAACTCACTAACTTGGTCACACGACCAAGTCACATCCCTACGTGCTAGGTCGTGTACCCTTCGAAGTAACCTTACATGCCTATGTGACAGGTCGTGCAACAACATGACTTGCAACCCTTTAAAAACTACAGGGTACAGACGACCGTGTCACCTGGTTGTGTGTCACACATGGCTGAGACACACGCTCATGTCTCTGCCCGTGTGGACGAAAATAGGTCATTTTACAAGCCATATTTCTCATCCAATTTGGCATCCCCCTACACTTAACATTGTGCATATAAACAAGCCATATTATGGCATCCAAAACAACCAAAATCAAGCCTTAAACATGCAGTATATTCACATACAACCAATATGCCCTTAGGCACCTCAAATGACAATTATAAACATATTTATCCATGTATTCAATATAACCAAATGTTTAACTAAATTATATGCATAGTTGCATATGTAAATCACTTTACCAAAACATACCAATTGATATTAAACATGCCCTTCAATTTCTAACATAATTAGACATATATGTCTTACATAACAAGGTACCAATTCACAACCAATTCATCAACTCACAAAACATTTATATAAAGTCCACATATAACTATCATTTTAACTTTCATCACTCAACAACCAATCAAGCCACACCTCAACCAAATTAAGGCCACATATATCCATACCAAAATATACCAAAACACAAGCCAACTCAAATGGCTATAATCACAACAAAACATATAGGCCAACATTAGCCAAAATAACCTATACATGCCATTATAACCAAATATAAACCAACCAAAAATACTGAGTGAGCCAATGGATAGTGTGATGGATTTCTGACTAGCTTCCAACCCGATTGAGCTTTTAATAATCTGAGAAGTAAAGGAAAACAACTACGTAAGCAATGAAAGTTTAGTAAGCTCATATAAAATTTAATCATATCAATTCATTTCAAATATGAAATTTATAATATCAAGAATAATCCAATATCGATACCGCAAGATTCATGAAGCTATATTCAACAACTCACAAGGTGAATAAATCCACAGCATCACTTATACATATCATCCCTAGCATAGTAGGATTTTAAATAAATTTAAACCCTTTCAAGTTTTTCTTACTTTCATTTGCATTTCATTACTTTCCATTGCATTTACTCTTATTAGCTCAAATAACATCAATTCAATTCATCATTCCTTTTTTTCATTATTCCTTTTTTTCATTATTCTACACATCAAGTATGAACTTACTATTTCATTACCTTTCTACACCGTTTTATATGCATAACACACAATGCATAAGCATATCATTCAATCATAGCCACAAGTTACTGTATTTAAACATAATTCTTTTTGGAACTAACCATATGCTAAACCATTTCAATAGGAATTACATAATTTAAACCTTACCACCCTTTCATGATCACAAGTATATTTCCATTTAGGCATTTACTATTTCAATGCGTAACTTATAAGTTTAACGTGGTATAATCCAACCACAACTTGGCCAAAGCCTAAGCACATATACACCAACCATGTTAGTTATGTAAATTCATATATGAATCAATAATCATGGATGAACTCAACAATTAATCAAATTTTCATATACATGTAACATCCATATCATGTATCAATACATTATGTAAAATCATTTCCATGTATTTCATGTAAATACCTGTAATAGTTCGTATCGAACTCATATCATCTCATAAAAGAACATGTCTGTTGAACCATTTAGAATATCGTTGGATACTTGAGATAGCTCACACATAGTGTGCTAAACTATAATTCATCAATTCCTGTACATGTATGCTTATACGAGCTATGAATCGTTAATCTCATATGAGTTGAGAATCGGTAAGCCCATAAGAGTTGTATTGTGTCCGCAACACATGTAGGACCTCAAACAAATTAGTAACCCTAATTACATGTCATTTGTATCCTACGAATTCCTAAGGTTCAAACGAAACTCGGTAATCGTCGTACATCGTTAGATTTACATCGTTTCATAACATGGTAAATTGTATACTAATATATATGTTGATTTAATCACAATATAATCACATTTTAATATCCAATTTAATTAAAATTATACAGAATACAGTTCATACAAACTTACCTAGCTAAATTGCAAAAAAACAAAGTTTAAGGGCATTTTGGTAATTTTCCATTTTCCTTAATTTTCTACCCAATCTTGATCTAAATTAATAATTCCATTCAATATATTAACTTAGACAGTAAAAAAAATTCATTTCATGCAAATTTTTCATTTTTGACATTTTTACAAAATTGCCCCTAAAGTTTTGCTTTTATTCAATTTAGTCCCTAAGCCCAAAACATGCAAATTAACCATTTTTACACAAAATTGAGCATAGAAAAATGTTCATGGAATCCAAAACAGCCCATTTATGCAACGATTTCACATTAAATCCTTGTACTTTTGTTAACTTAACAATTTAATCCCTAATCGGTAAATTCATCAAAAATCACTTAATAAAATACTTTTAAATATCAATCAACATTCTAAATTCATCATTTAACAGCTAAAACCACAAGGTTCATCAATGGCAACATCAAAAATCATTAAAAATTTCAAAATCGAAGGTATGGGCTAGCTGGACCTAGTTGCAACGATATCAAAAACATAAAAATTTAAAAAAACGGGTGAAAAATGGCTTACCATGCGTAGATAAAACCATTGCCAAACCTTGATCATCTTCCATGGAGTTTTCTACTTCCAAATTGGGTGGAGTTCAAGTTGGAAGATGGCAATCAATTTTTATCTTATTTTTTTCTAATTATTTCTTTATTAAATTACTAATTTACCCTTCAATTATACATGCTTAAACTTATTTCATGCTTTAACAATCCAATCATTTATAATATGCTATACTTACTATATTGGTCCATATACTTTCATTCATTAAGCCATTTACTCACTCAAATCAAAAAGTGATCAAATTTTACATATTTTATAATTTAGTCCAGTTTAATTAATTAACCATCGATACGTTAAAATTTTTCAACGAAACTTTAATACCATCTTAATGACACTCCATCAATATTTATAAAAATATTTACAGCTCAGTTTACAAAGACAAGGTTTCGATACCTCATTTTCTAAAACCACTTGACCTTATGGTCTTACCACTTGAACTTAATAAATTGTTTATAAAACAAACAAAAATCACTATATCAAAAACCTTTTTAAATTTACAATTAACTCATAAATATTAAATATAATATTTATGAACTTACTCATCAAATTTGATGGCCCTAAAACCACCGTTTTCAACACTACTGAAAAATAGGTTGTTAAAAGATGGTTCTTTGATCCTATTTCCTAGTGTTTATTCGCGAAAAGGTCGCTAGAAAAGTGGAAGTCCGCCAAAGACTATATTAGGTAGAATGTCCTCTAGGGAGTGACAAAGAAAGAGGGTAAGTATAATGAGGATTATTTAATGTGAAAGTCCGCAAATGAAGAGCATTTGTTGATGGAAATGTAACACCCCTAACCCATATCCATGGCCGGAATAGGGTTATGAAGCATCATCGGAGTTTACAAAACTAATAGAGATAATTCATGCCATTTACTATTCATATCCAAAACTAATCATATTGTCCCTTGATTTGGAACCTCGAGGCCAAATTTAAGAATTAGAAACAAATCGGGACTAAATCAAAATCTCAAAGAATTTTTCGTAAAAGTTTAAAATTTTTCCTAGGTGCAGGGGCCACACGCCCATATGGTCAAGCTGTGTGAGCCACACGACCAGGTGACTTGCCCATGTCTTAGGCCATATGGCATATGAGGCAGGGCACACTCCCATGTCCCTCACCCATGTAACTCTCTGACTTGCAACTTACTTCACTGCGGGGGTCACACGGCCAAGCCACAGGCCCGTCTGCTAGGCCGTGTGGTCAATTTAATTTTCAAAACTTAACTGCAGGTTTCACATGGCCAAGACACACGCCTGTGTTCTAGGCCATATATTATACACGACTAAGATACACGCCTATGTCCCTGCTCGTGTGCCCAATTTTGAGCATTCTATTTCTAAATTTTAAGACCCAGAGGACACACGGCCAAACCACATGCCCATATACCAAACCGTGTGTCACACATGGTCAAGACACATGCCTGGCTGTCTACACATTTGGACAAAATAAGGCCATTTCCTAGCCTTATTTCTCACCCAAATTTACCAATAACCTACACCAATACTTACAATCATATACCAACCAATTCAAGCATTATAACTAAGCCAAATCTATCATCTAGCATGATATATCATCACATGCATTCATGTTTATTATCTTACCTTTTATAAACATACATGTTTAACATAACTCAATTAAATTATACTAAACACACACACACACACACACACACACATATATATATATATATATATATATATATTTATCATGATTTAGCCTTATAATATACTAAAACAAACTATCACTAGCCATTACAATCGCTAAATTTCAAACAACCATTTACAAGCCAACAATTAGTCATGTTAACCTATACATGGCATTATATCAAAATATGTTTACTATATATATATACCAAAACAAGCTGGTGGATAGAGTGAAGATGCTCCGTCCAATCTCCAACCTTCGCGAGCTTCCAAGTACTATAATACAAAGGAAATAAAACCTAGTAAGCATTTAATGCTTAGTAAGTTCATATAAAAGGAATTAAACTTATCAATCATTTTCTTTTAAATAAGTATAACAATAACATGCTTTCCAACAAATTGGCAAGTTTGCCTAATCACATACACTCAATTAAGCAAGTTTGTCACATATTTCACATGTACATCAGATAATCATGGATGAGCTCATCATGTTACAAACTTCCAGGTATTCAGAAGCATTCGAAACATAATTCTTTTAATCTCATAATTTCTCATGTCAGGAATTGTATCCGCTGAATTATTGAAATATTGATGGATTCTCAAATTGTATACTTGAACTATACCAATCAATGATTCGTTAATTCATGTTCAGGGGTACCCAATTAAGGCATAATCGAGGAGTACATTATCAAGCCTTGTAACGAGAAGCTCACACAAAGCCATTTCAAAAAGCTCATAAAGAATCTATTGGGAAGCTTATCAAGGCTATATAACAGGAAGCTTATCCAGGCTATATAACGGGAAGCTCATAAGGGCCATAATTAGGAAGTTCACAAAGAACCATATTGGGAAGCTCACGAAGAGCCATGTAATGGGAAGCTCTGAATAGCCAAATATCAGGAAGTTCAAGCGAGCACTATCGGGAAGCTTACAAAGAGCCAATTTAAGAGGAAGCTCATGAAGAGCATATAAATCGGGATGCTTATAAGAGCTAAGGCGTGTCCACAACAAATGTAAAATCACAACCTATCGGGACACCCTGAAGAGCTATAACAGGAAGCTCATAAGAACACTATAACAGGAAGCTTGAGAGGGCTAATATGGGATGCTATCTTTGAGCTATAGTGTATCTGCAACATATGCAAGACTACAACCAATACTGGAAATTTGTATCCATCGATTTTCATGTATTCAGACGGTACTTAACATTTATCGGGCAATTTTGGATATTCAATCTATTTTATATACATGAAAATTATACAACTCATGCATATATAATATTTAATTCAAACATATAAATGTACACAAGTTAGTTACACGAACTTACCTAAATTGTAACAGCTCGATTTTGAGCCTAGTCGAAATAGTGGTTTTGGAACCATAAATCCAAAGTTGGAAAAATATTTTAATAATATTTTTGGTGTTTATGATGTGAGACTATGAATGTGTGAAAGTTTCGCGTGTTAATTTTATTGTTTGTGTGCTTAGTTTGATAAAAATGACCTAATCGCATAAAGTACAAAAGTGTGTTTTAATTGTATAAGTGCTGAATTGATATGGCTTATTAAATGTGAGGTCCTTATGATGTAATTAGACCTTGGATAGTGGGATTGGTCATAAATGACCTTATAATGGATGATTTATGTGTTGATTAATAAAGGTTACTTTTGTAAATTATAAATACAAGGCTTACATAATTAAAACAAAAACAAAGTGTTCATCTTTTTATACATTCATCACCAAAATTAAGAAAACAAAGAAAGGGCTTAAGCTTTGAAGCATTTGGCTTTGTCCAAGCTTGATTAAAGGTTCATTTTAACTCGGTTTTTAGTAATTTCTATGTTTTTGTGATTGTTACTTTGTGTTCTAGTTAGCCCATGCCTAAATTTCTGAATTTATTGATGATTTTGTAAAGCGCCATTGATGAATTCATGAGTTTGTGATGTTTGATGATGAAAAATAAGTGGTTGTTGATAGATTAACATAATTTGTTAAGTGATTTTTGATGAATTTGGATATTGAGGATTAAATTGTGAAATGTGTAAATTTAGTGGTTAAAAGTGTGAATAAATGAAAAATATGGGCTGCTAGTGATGTAGGAGAAATTCGGCTAGCATGAGTTGCTAAGAAATTTTTTGAATTTTTTATTTTATGCAATAAGGATTAAATTGATAAAAATGTGAAAGTTTAGGGGCAAATGTGAACAATGCCCAAATGTGTGTGCTTGGATTAAATTGAATGAATAGTTTATTTAATAAGATGAATTTGATATTATATAGATCAAGAAAAGAGGAACTCGGACCTAGATCGAGGCAAGAACAAAGTACTCAATTAATCGATCAAATTAGCCATTTTTGCATCCAAGGTAAGTTCGTATCTAATTCATATTGTTTTAACAATGTTTATATGTGATGAAATGAACGGAAATGATATTGTGAAGTATGATTTTGTTCAAAGATGTTTTGAGGATATGTGGCACTACGTGTGCGAATATAAAATTACTACGGCTATAAAAATGGCACTAAGTGTGCAAGATTAAAACAGCATTGGCTGAATAATTGGCACTAAGTGTGCGATACCAAGACCATTTCGATTTAATGTTATGGCACTAAGTGTACAGTATCATTATAGCTTCGGCTAGCTAATTGGCACTAAGTGTGTGAGTTCATTAAATGTTTAAAGATGACAGAATGAATTAGTGTATCGAGCAATGAGGTGGTAAATGTGATAGATAAATACATGATGGTACAGGTATGTACGGAACCTATGTAGTTGCTGAAAGTGTGTATGAGATAGATGGAAGATTTAGAGAATGAACATGGTTGAATGAGTTGGATTGAGTAGAAATAAAGATGCTTGTATGTGTACTTAAAAAAATGGTATGGAAGTGAGAATTAGATATGGATGAGATTGAGTAGTGATAAGAGTTGAATTATGTGTTAGTTAAATTGTTGAGTTAACTGAGTTATATTACGAACTTACTAAGCTTTAAAGCTTACTGTGTGAATTTCTTCTTTATTTTACAGTGTATTAAAGCTAGCTCGGATGTGGGGATCGTCAATGACTCAATTACACTATCAGACATCTATTTTGGTACCTTTTTGGAAGTTGTATATATGGTATATGGCATGTATAGGCTAGTGTCATTTTGGTCATGTTTTGAATTGAAATGATATCCATTAGAGTTGGCTTGTAAATGATGAAAATGGTTGATATGTTTCTAGCCAAGTAAGTTGGTTTATAAGTTGTGCTTGGTGTAGTTGGTGATGGTGTGTTAAGGTTTGAGAAATGGTATGTTTGAGCTTGAATTTGAGGTGATGATTTGGTTGGCTGAATGCTTGAAGTTTGGATGCCATATGTTTGCAAAATGCATGATGAAATGGCTGATGAGATAGTGAGAAAATGTATGATAGCAATAGTTTGAATTTATATATAGGTTTTGAGGATTTGGTATATGTTTTATTTTGGGATATGAATGAATTGGAGATGGGCATATTTTGAGTTTGTTTTGGTTACTATTTGATAGTGATTTGTGGATTGAATTGTACTTGTAGGGATGACCCTCTTTAGGTAGCATGTTGGCCTTATAAATGGCATATTTTTGCCCACATGGACAGCGACACTGGCATGTGTCTCTGCCATGTTGCTCGAAGGCCAATTTGAATTGAGCCTAGGCGCTCCACACGGCCTCACAAATGGGTGTGTGGCAGGCCGTGTGGCCAAGTCAATATACCCTATAGGTTTAACACAGATGAGCACACAGCCCAGACACGGGCATGTGAGGCCATTTCAAATAGCCACACAGGCTGGACACACAGGCGTCTGACTGGTCGTCTGAGCAAGTCAGTAACCTCCTTAATTTTTACATGGGTCGGCACACGGGCATATCTTGTGGCCATGTGGATAAGCCAGTATGTATGCCCTATTTTGCCATAGCCTGGACACACGGACGTGTCTAATGCCGTGTGAGGCACACGGCCTGTTCACACGGGCGTGTGACCTCTGTAGCATAGAAAAATTGTTAAGTTTCAAAAAATTCTATACGAGACCAGTTTAGTCCCAAACCCTCTCTAAAGCATGTTTAAGGTCTCGTAGACCTTCTCAAAGGACTATATGCTTGTGAATGACTATGAGATGATGATGTATGAATTATGTTTGTGAAATGATCGTAAAATGTTATGAAATGTCAGATAATGCCTCTTACCCCTAATTCGGCAACAGATATGGGTTAGGGGTGTTACATGAATACTTGTTTGTATACAGAAATCTACTAATACGACACTTTTTCTTTTCCCCACTCTAACTTCGCATTTGAGTTTTTCGGATCTATATAAATGAATTTATCATCAATTTAATCCATTTCATACTCAATTTCATTCAATTTAAATACTAGGAAAAAATTACCATTTTGACCTTATACTTTTCATAAATGACAATTTCGTCCCTAGGCTTGGAAAATTAAATTCATACAATTTAATTCTTATTCCAAGCCTAACCGAATTTGCTATATAACAATAATAGTCCCTATATTTTAGAAAAATTAGAAATTTTCCATGAATTTTACATTTTTACAATTTAATCCCTAGATATCAATTTCATGAAAATTTACTTTGTAAAAGTTGTTTATCTATCAACAACCTTTCATTTTCTACTATAAATTTCAAAATTTCAGCATATTCATCCATGGAAAAATTTCTTTACTTTGATATATTTGCAAATTAATCTCTAAAATAGACAAATTAAGCTCTTTCAATCTCAAAAATATAAAAATTACTAAAAACGAGACATGATTACTTACCTAATTAAGCTTGCTTGATGACTTTCTCTTTCATAGGGTTTCCATAGAATTTTTTTGGAGAAGAAAATGATATAAAATGATGAGATATTAGATTTTTATTATTATCATCTTAAATTATCTTTTCTTTCCAATTTCATCCTTTTTCTTTTTCTATTTTTCCATGGATGATTCATCAAAGATATTTACTACTTCTCTTAATGGTCTAATTACATATAAGGACCTCAAGTTTTGAATTCCATAGTTATTTAATCCCTCTAGCTACTAGAATTCAACTTTTGCATTTTATGCAATTTGGTCCTTTCCACAATTAAACACATAACTAGGAAAATGTTTTTATCAAAATTTTCATATATCTTTCCTATAATAATGTAAATCATGCAATAATATTAAAATAAACTTTCTTTTCGATTCAAATTTGTTGTCCCGAAACTACTGTTCTGATTTCATTGAAAACAGACTGTTACAACTCTTTCCCCATAAAGAATTTTCGTCCTCGAAAAATCTTACCAGTGAAAAGGTTTGGATATTGCTTTCTCATTGTTTCCTTCGGTTCTGAGGTAGCTTCTTCTATTCCATGTTTTTGCCAAAGAACTTTCGATAGAGTTACCTTTTTATTTCTTAACTCTTTAGTCTCAAATGCCAGGATTTTGATCGGTTCTTTACTGTAAGTCATGTAGTGTTAAATCTCAATCTCTATTGGAGAAATAACATGTGAAGGATATGACCAATATCGCCTTAGCATAAATACATGAAAAAATTATGAATCTTTTCTAACTCTAGTGGTAAAGCTAACCGGTATGCAACAGGTCCAATTCTTTTAGTAATTTCATATGGCCCGATAAACCGTGGACTCAATTTTCCTTTTTGGCCAAACTGGAGAACTTTCTTCTAAGGTGATACTTTCAAGAATACCTTGTTACTGACCTGAAATTCTATCTCTTTTCGTTTAAGATTAGCATAAGACTTTTGATGATCAGAGGCTAAACCTGCATTAGCATAGGCAAAGGATACTTTTTCTTTATGGTGACTTTGTTGAGCTACCGGTAGTTGATACACAGTCTCAAAGATTCATCTTTCTTCTTAACAAACAAAATCGGTGCACCCCAAAGTGAATGGCTAGGTTGAGCAAAGCCTCTTTCAATTAATTCTTGCAACTGTGCTTTCAACTCTTTCAATTCAGTAGGAGCCATTCTGTAGGGTGCTATGGATATTAGTGTTGTTCCCGGAACAAGACCTATAGAAATTTCTACTTCTCTAACTGGTGGTAAACAAGGTAATTCCTCCGGAAACACATCAGGAAACTTACAAATAACTGGCACTGATTTGATCTTAGATTCAGACACTTTAGTATCCAATACATAGGCAAGGTAAGCATCACACCCTTTTCTAACATATTTCATTACGGGCATGGTTGATATCATATTAGGCAAACCATCTGAATTATCAGATTCAATACAGAGTATCTCACTCTTTTGACATTTCAATACGATATATTTCTTTCTATAATTTACTACAGCATCATGCTGAGTCAACCAATCCAGACCCAGCATCACATCAAATTCATCAAATGGTAATAACATCAAAACAGCCAAAAAACAGTAACCCTATATCCTTAATGGACAATTCTTATAAACTTTATCCACCATAACATACTGACCCAGGGGGTTTGAAACTTTAACCATAAATTCTGTGAACTCAATAGATAAATTTTTAATAGACACTAAATTCGTGCTAATGTATGAATGTGTTGAATCAGGATCAACCAAAGTAGTTATATCAGTGTCAAAAAGAGAAAATGTACCAGTAATAATGTCTGGTGCAGAGGCATCCTCTCTTGCGCGTATAGCATATGTCCTTACCAGTGCTCTGGCTTTAGATTTAACTATTGAATCTTTTATCACACATTGACTACCACTAACATTACCGGGGTGTCGGGGTGGTCTACCTCTCGATGCGGGGTTGCTCAGCCTAGAAATCTGAACAGTATCTTTTACAGACTTTTCTGGGCAGTCTCTAAGATAGTGGTCAAAAGAACCACATCTATAGCAAGCTTCGCTTCTTATGCGGCATTCACCGAAATGCAATTTATTGCAATTTTTGCATCTTTTTTTAGGACTTTCAATACTTCCTACACTTGTAACAGATGGAGACGAAGATCTCAAATTAGAGGGTTGAGAGCCTCGTTCTCTTTCAGAATACCCCATAAATGTGGTAGAACAATCATAATGTTTCTTTGATTTCTTTGAAACAGATGCTTGTGATTTCCCCATAGATCTCTTGTTAGAAATCTAGGCTTTTCTCTCTGCTTGTCTCTTCTCTTTGCTTAATTCATCGGCTTTCTGTGCTCGATTGGCCAGTACCACAAATTCCCTTAATTCAAGAATTCCAATCAATAACTTGATATCTTCGTTTAATCCTTCTTCAAAATATTTGCACATATCAGCCTTAATCGGAACCAATTCTCTGGCATACTTGCTCAATCTAACAAATTCTCGTTCATACTCAAATACTGTCATATTCCACTGTTTGAGCTCTAAAAATTCTTTCTTTTTCTAATCTAGAAATCTCTGACTAATATTTTTTTTCTTAATTTTGTTTGGAAAAAATCCAATGTAACATTTTCCCTTGGCATAACAAAAATCAAAGTATTCCACCATTGATAAGTTGTGTCTTTAAACAGTGATACAACATATTTTAGGCACTCAGCTGGTGTGTATGATAATTCATCCAAAACCCTCATAGTATTTTCCAACCAAAATTCAGCCCTTTTCTAGATTATCTTCAGCAGTGCCCTAAATTCTTTTGCCTCATATTTACGGATTTTATCTACCGGATGCCTACTAATTCTAACAGGTTCAACACCCAGTGGCATCTCAGGAACCGGTTGAGGAATATGAGGGAGAGGTTGTTGTACAGTAGGATTTGTTATAAAAAATTTTGTGAACCACTCATTTATCATTTGAAAGAATGCTTCTTTTGCCTCCTCACCTCAGCCTTCAAATACGGGCCGTTTACTACAACTAGATGCAACTCTTTGTACTGAAGCTTGAGCATTGCTCTCAGCTTCCTCGGATTCAGGTCTAGCTTGGTTGGATGACATTACTATATGAAAAACATGTTTAAAATAGTCAGGAGATATCACACTGTCACAATTTATATAATGGAATGTATAGCTAAACTCATACTTACTATGTTAGTCTGAGAATCGACTAAACCATAGCTTTAATACCAACAAATGTAACACGCCTAACCTATATCCGTCATTAGAACAGGGTTATGCAGCGTTATAGGAGTTTACAAAATTAATACAAATAATTCATGTCATTTACTATTCATATTTGAAACTAATCATATCATCCTTTGATTTGGTCCCTCAAGGCCCAATTTAAGTATTAGAAACAAATCAAGACTAAATCAGAATCTTAGAGAATTTTTTGTGAAAGTTCAAAATTTTTCTTAAGTGTAGGGGTCACACACCCGTGTGGTCAGGCTGTGTGGTTCACACGGTAATGTAACGAGCCCTTGTCTCAGGCTGTGTGGCATATGAGGTAGGGTACACACCCGTGTCCCTAACCCGTGTAACTTACTAACTTGCAACTTAATTAACTACGGGGGGTCACACAGCCAAGCCATACGCCCGTGTGTTAGGCCGTGTAGTCAATTTAATTTTCAAAAATTAGGTGCAGGTTTCACACGGCCAACACACACGCCCATGTTATAGGCCATGTGTTATACACGACTAAGACACATGCCCACTCTCTGCCCATGTGCCCAATTTTGAGCATTCTGTTTCTAAATTTTAAGACGCAGAGGACACACGGCCAAACCACATGCCCATATACCAAATCGTGTGTCACACACGGTCAAGACACATGCCTGGCTGTCTACCTATTTGGACAAAATAAGGCCATTTCCTAGCCTTATTTCTCACCTAAATTTGCCAATAACCTACACCAATACTTACAGTCATATACCAACCAATTCAAGCATTATAACTAAGCCAAATCTATCATCTAACATGATATATCATCACATGCATTCATGTTTATTATCTTACCTTTTATAAACATACATGTTTAACATAACTCAATTAAATTATACTAAACACACACACACACACACACATATATATATATATATATATTTATCATGATTTAGCCTTATAATATACCAAAACAAACTATCACTAGCCATTACAATCGCTAAATTTCAAACAACCATTTACAAGCCAACAATTAGTCATGTTAACCTATACATGCCATTATATCAAAATATGTTTACTATATATATATACCAAAACGAGCTGGTGGATAGTGTGAAGATGCTCCGTCCAATCTCCAACCTTCGCGAGCTTCCGATTACTATAATACAAAGGAAATGAAACCTAGTAAGCATTTAATGCTTAGTAAGTTCATATAAAAGGAATTAAACTTATCAATCATTTTCTTTTAAATAAGTATAACAATAACATGCTTTCCAACAAATTGGCAAGTCTGCCTCATCACATACACTCAATTAAGCAAGTTCGTCACATATTTCACACATACATCAGATAATCATGGATAAGCTCATCATGTTAAAACTTTCAGGTATTCATAAGCATTCGAAACATAATTCTTTTAATCTCATAATTTCTCATGTTAAGAATTTTATCTGTTGAATTATTGAAATATTGATGGATACTCAAATTGTATACTTGAACTATACCAATCAATGATATATCAATTCATGTTCAGAGGTACCCAATTAGGGCACATAATCGGGGAGCACACTCTCGAGCCTTGTAACGGGAAGCTCACACAGAGCCATTTCGAGAAGCTCATAAATAGCTTATCAAGAAGCTTATCCGAGCTATATAACTAGAAGCTCATAAGAGCCATAACTGGGAAGTTCACAAAGAACCATATCAGGAAGCTCACAAAGAGCCATGTAACGGGAAGCTACGGATAGCCAAATATCGGGAAGTTCAAGTGAGCACTATCGGGAAGCTCACAAAGAGCCAATTGAACAGAAAGCTCATGAAGAGCCTATAAATCGGGATGCTCATAATAGCTAAGGTGTGTCCACAACAAATGTAGAATCACAACCTATTGAGATGCTCTGAAGAGCTATAATGGAAAGCTTGCAAGAACACTATAACGGGAAGCTTGAGAGGGCTAATACAGGATGCTATCTTTGAGCTATGGTGTATTTGCAACATATGCAAAACTACAACCAATACCGGAAACTTGTATCCATCGATTTTCATGTATTTAAACGGTACTTAACATTTATCTGGCAATTTTGGATATTCAATCTATTTTATATACATGAAAATTATACAACTCACACATATATAACATTTAATTCAAACATATAAATGTACACAATTTAGTTACACGAACTTACCCGAATACTTGTTTATATACAGAAATCTACTAATTGGTAATTTTTCTTTTCCCCGATCTAACTTCGTATTTAAGTTTTTCGGATCTATATAAACGAATTTATTAGCAATTTAATCCATTTCATATTCAATTTAATTCAATTTACATCCTAGGCAAAAATTACCATGCTGCCACTGTACTTTTCACAAATGACAATTTCATCCCTAGGCTTAGAAAATAAAATTCATGCAATTTAATCCTTATTCCAAGCCTAACCAAATTTGCTATATAATAATAACAATCCCTATATTTCACAAAAATCAAAAATTTTCCATAAATTTTACATTTTTACAATTTAATCCTTAAATCACAATTTCATGAAATTTCACTTTGTAAAAGTTGTTTATCTATCAACAACCTTTCATTTTCTACCATAAATTTCAAAATTTCAGCATATTCATCCATGGAAAAATTTCTATACTTTGATATCTTTGCAAATTAATCTCCAAAATAGATGAATTAAGCTATTCCGATCTCAAAAATATAAAAATTACTAAAAATGGGACATGATTACTTACCTAATTAAGCTTTCTTGATGACTTTCTTTTTCCTAGGGTTTCCATAGAATTTTTTTTTTTTTGAAGAAGATGATATAAAATGATGAGATATTACAATTTTATTATTATCATCTTTAATTATCTTTTCTTTCCAATTTCATCCTTTTTCTTTTTCTATTTTTCCATGGATGATTCATCAAAGATATTAACTACTTCTCTTAATGGTCTAATTACCATATAAGGACCTCAAGTTTTGAAGTCCATAGTTATTTAATCCCTCTAGTTACTTAGAATTTAACTTTTACATTTTATGAAATTTGGTCATTTCCATAATTAAACACATAATCGGTAAAATTTTCTTATTAGAATTTTCATATATCTTTCCTATCATAATGTAAATCATGCAATAATATTAAAATAAATTTTCTTTCTGATTCAGATTTGTGGTCCTGAAACCACTGTTCCAATTTCACTAAAAATGGGCTGTTAAATGGAAATATTTTGTCAGATGATTTAAGTAGGAAAGCCATGCGGGGCTATCTTACAAGGACAAGTAAATAAGGGGAAAGTGACACATAACTATCAGCCAAATCTTATATTCAAAGGCCACCTACGAGGATACTAGTAAATGAGTCTTCCTTTAAAAGTAGGTATATACACGAGCTAAATCATAAGAAGACAAGTGCCGAGATAATACAGTAAGTCGATATTAAGTCCAATGTGGAGCTAAAGGATCAGGGAAAGAATCCATTGTTTTAGCGATATGTCTACAAGTCCGCCAACGGTAGTCAACGTTTCGTATATCTGCTTGTGTTGTTATCTTTTTATAAGTCAATCCAGCAAGGTAAGTGAAAGTTTGAGATGAGGCTAGGCATATTCAAGTCCAATAAAGGGGTGCTAGAAAAAGCATACTCAAGTCCAAATCCACCCTAATATGTCCGCTAATGATTCGTTCAAAAAAGAAGAAATGAGCATCGTCTGTGCCAATCAAACTGTGGAATCTCCTATGAAACTCAAGGAGTTTAATTATATGCATTAGTTTTCTTTAATAACCGAGACTTTAAAAGTCACTTTCTAATATTTTTGTATAGATTCTCACTAAGTTATTTTGGATTTACATGTATTTTACCTTGAATGTAGGGTCAAGGAATGACTCAAGGATCGTGGATGGACCAAACCAAACACTGCCAAGTTCATGCGAATGGTGGCACAACTGTACCGTGCATATAGAGGGGCACCATTAAAGGCTACGCCTTGGGGGTTGAATAAGTGTATTTATACCAAATTAAGTCTAAAGCCTTAGTAAGTGTAAGTATACAAACCTAGAAGGGAAAAATGATTGTAAGAATGTTAGTACTTGTATAATAAAGAATTTATTTGAAGTTTAAATTTTGAAACATGTTGTTATCTAAGAGATTAGAATAAAGCTATATGGTAAATATGTGTTTAAAGTTTGGCGTTGTCTAAGTTTGTCAATAAATCAAGCTATAAAGGTTGTTAAGAAAGACAATTTAATTGTGACATTTAAAACCTGGACCTAATGATTGGGTTGGGTATAGAGTGTTACATTTTTACCATGATATAACCATTTCAAACATATTTGCGCATCACAATAAGGACAAGCATATTGCCCTTTCGTGTCCAATTAAAAAGATTTATGTATCGTATAAGAGGAAAACTCATTAATAGTCCATAACAATGCTCTACGTAACTTAAAGTTCTCTTTTTTTAATGCATCGTATGTCTAAACCCCCCATCCTATAACTACTTCAACTCATGTATAAGAGGTTGCATATCCACATCAATATCAGTACCCAAACCTTTCTCCCTAGGAATTGTCATGGACAAAATAAAATAATATTATTTCATGCAAGTTCAAGGAGGCAAATTTTAAGTGTAACACCCCAAACCCGGTCCAAAAGTTATGACCGAATCTAGAGAAATTATATCAAATTGTTTGGAAAACTATTTTCAGTAAGCATTTGTCAAATACGCATATGGGAAACAATCATTAAAAAGCTATTTGTTCATTTACAAGAAACACTTAAGAAATACTTAGTATGCAGTGGAAAATCTCTTTTGGAGTTTTAGTTCTAAAAATTGAAATCCATTTAGTCAACTTAAGTGATTTTGCAATTTCACGTTTGAAAACATCAATTATCGACCTGATATGGATTCAATGCAGACGCAACAAGAATGAATTCTTGACCCTTCGCTCGTAAAACAGTAACATGGAAACTTATATCACTAGAGAATTTGATTCATAAACCTCTCGCCCTACTAACCTTTAAATTGAACCAAGAACACAAATCTCCTCAACAATACCCATAGTGGAGTTTTTAGAAAATAAAAAATAAAAAGAATGGGAAGAAGGGGAAGAGAAAGGAACGTGAACAAGGAAGTTTTTGACAAAAAAAAAGAATTTAGTTATTTTAAAATAAAACAAAATAAAATAATTTCACAAAGAAGCATAAAGAAAAAAACATTTTTCTCGTTGCTTTCGCAAAGTTTTGAACATAAAACCAGAGAGTATTTAGAAGCTTAACCATTGAACTAACAGACTCATTTTTAACATCAATTGAACACAATTAACTTACAAAACCAATTGTTCAAAGGTATGGTTTAGGTAAAATAGAAAATTTTCAAGAAACGAGATTCAAACCTAGACCCCGCACACATAACCAGAACACTTAACCATTGAACCAAAACAATTCACTTGTCATAATATCACAACCTTAACTCAAATTCAAGATATAACCACTCTTAATTTCACTAAATCAATTTCTTCCAACCCTATTTTTAGGATGTTACATTAAAGAACTAACACAACCAACAAAGTACTATAGGAAGTACTCATAATCTTAAATGGATTAAATCCATTAACTCTTAGCCTGAGCCTCATATTTTGAAGATCACTTGCAAAACTTGGATTAAGCCTATCAAATGTTTTCCATGCAAAGGAATCTACAAGATGCCATAACAAACCATTATCAACCCTCTGCTCATGGGCCCACCTCATAAAATTAGTTGCCTTTTTAAACATGAAGATTCTTTAAAGCCTTGATATTAAAGGAAAACACCGTAAGATTTTTGCTAGCTTCTTTCTAAATTGTGTTTTGCCATTGTCGTCAAAGACAATGTCTTTTATATTTCCATTACCCATCTTGATTTACTGCACACATGAAAAACTCTTGCTCTTTTCGATCACCCCAATAAATCATACAATCATTCAAACAACTGTGAAGTTTCTCATAACCCATTCCTAAATTTTTTATCATCTTTTTAGACTCCTTACAAGACTAAGGAAACTTGACAAAAGGAAACATCTCTTTAAGCAACTCTAGTACAATGTAAAAGAATGTCATGTCCAACCACTTGAACATTTCAACTGAAAAAGTCTAATACAAAAAGACAGTCTTGAATGTTCTGATCCCACGTAAAATTTTTCATTCATTTCAGCAGGAAGCCTATAAAGCTTTGCAGCTTCACCAATTGGCTCCTCATCAATTACACCCAAAATTTCAAGCATATCAATTGATGGCACATTCTGCTATAGTGAATAAAAATTCGATACTTAAATTTTCAATTTATCATAAAAGTTGTGTTTTTTTTTTTTTTTTTTTTGGTGAGAATTAGTGTTTCTTTGTTAAGCATTTTGGATTTTCAATAATTAGCCAGAAACTTTTATATAGTAATATTAGATACGGTAAGATAATACAAACAGCAAGACGAGGAAAATAACCTTAACATATTAAAAATTCACAATATTTTAAATTCTATATAGTATTAATGAATTAAAATTTTAAAATTTATCTAATACCTTTAAACTTTACTTATACACAACTAGATATACCAACACGATATAAATTCATAAATGATTAAATTTATTATGAAAAAACTAAAAATCATTAAACTCGTAGATATTTAGAGATACATTTAACAGTGAAAGGATACTTTAGAACCATCCTTCTTGGTGTAGGAACCCAATTAATGTTTTAGTTGCTTTTCCAAGTAATATATATGTACGAGGAGAGGTACATTTACATCATTTGTATATCATTTTGTATGTTTTTGTACGATTATATTTAAAGAATCAAACATTTCATAGTTTATATTTCATTCATATAAATTATATATTATAATTTTAAAGAAATTAAAAAAATAACTATTTTTTTAGGCTTAATACTTTTTTGGCACCTATACTACAGCTAAATTATCACTTTGATACATATATTCTATTTTGTTATCAATTTGGCCACTGTACTTTCATTTTGTTTGGAATTCTAGATTTTTTTTAGAAAATCTTAAAATTTTATGAAAATTTTAAATAATTTTATAATATTTTTTGTATTTTAATGAAAATGTTGATATTTTTTACTAAAAAAAATCTAAATTCTTTTAAATTATCAGAACTTTCATAAAATGCTAAAGTTTTAAGATTTTCTAAAAATATCATAAAATATCATAGATGGTAATAGGGTATATAGAATGAGAGTACAAGGATCAAATTGATAATCAAAATAGAGTACATGGGCCAAATTAATAAAAAATAGTATAAGTACCAAAGTGATAATTTAACTATAGTGTAGGGGCTAAAAAAATATTAAGCCTTTATTTCATATAAAAAACTTTCAACCGTTAAATAAATATTAATATATATTATTTTAGATTAATATACTAGAAATATTAGATGAGTTAAAAAATTTACGAAAAAATATAAGAAAAATTGTACTAGATCCCTCCCTTTCCCTTGTATATAAACCTTGAATAACGATCTTAAAAATTAAAAAAAGAAAAAAAAGAAAAACCTTGAATAAGAAGTTAATTAATAGGTGAAACCCCCCAAACATGTAAACCCTACAGAACAGCCCACCCCTAGGGGTGAGTAAAACTCGATTCGACCCGAAAAAATCGAAAAAAAATTCGAATTTCGAGTTAAACGAATCGAGTTGTTCTAGTTAATCGAGTTATTCGAGTCAACTCGAATTTTTTTTCGAATTTCGAGTTCGAATCGAGTTGAGTTTTCGAATTCGAATAACTCGAATAATTCGAATAATTCGAATATTAAACTATAATATTTTACATTTTTACCCCAAACTCCCAAACCTTTTTACTTTTACCTCAAAACTTTTACTCCTTCCCACTTTTCCCCCAAAACTTTTACTCCCCTCCCATCCAAACCCCCCAATCTACTCAAAATCCATTTCCCGCCAAAATTTTACTCTCTCATTTACTTTTTCTCAAAATTTTACTCCCCAAAACCCTTAAAACTTTTTATTTTCCCCCAAAATTTTTATTCCCTCCCATTTTCCTCCTAAAACTTTTACTCCCTTCCTATCCCACCTCCCATCTACCCGAAGCCCACCCCCCAATTTTTTTTAAATATTTTCCCTCCAAAATTTTACTCTCTCTATTTACTTCCCCTCAAACTTTTATTCCCCAAAACTTTTTATTTTCCCCCTAAACTTTTACTTCTCACCCTTTACCCCCAAATAAAAAATCAAAATTATCTAAAAAAAATCACTAAACATAAATAGTAATAATTTTATTTATATCTACTATTTATATTATTAAATTAATTTCACATTTATATTATTTATATTATTGAATTGTTTAGTCATATTGAATATTTATATTAAAATTGAATTATTAATTATGCCATAAAATATTCGTGTTAAAATTTTATACTGGTATCAATTCCACATTTTATCTTTAAAATAAATTTTATTAAAAAATCTCATTTTTACATTTAGTATATTTTTTAATTTCAAAATATATAGTGACAAAAATTTGAATATAATTGAAACAACCAAGCAAGCAAAGAAGCTAGCTCATATATAAAAGATTAATAAATAAATTATAAGGTGATGAAAGTTAATAAAAAATTTGATTAAGGTGGACAAATTTTATTACGATGGCTGACAGTGGTTATAAGGATCCAAAATTATTTTTGAAAATTTAACTCGAACAAATATATTCGATTCGACTCGATTCGAATTCCATCTCACTCGACTCGATTCGAGAAAATTTCAAATCAAATTAGGATGATAAAGTATGATTCGTCAACTCGATTAACTCGAAATTTTTTCATTCGATTTGATTCGATTCGATCGAATGCTCACCCCTACCCACCCCCAACACGAATAGCTTTCCTTGTCCTATAATACCTAAAATAATTCTGACTTTGAAATTTGGAAAATATTTTTAGGAGGACAAAAAAAAATGAAATAACAGTGAGTGGAGCAGCCAAATCCAACAATGTAGCAGAGATGAATAATATCAAACATACAAGCTTCATTTAATTGTTCATCATCACCAATCTTTGATCTTTGATTTCCACCCTAAAAAAGAAAATAAAGGAAATGAGTAATATGTTATGGAGGTGGTTTATTATCCACAACTTTTTTCAAGGGTTGAATTCTTCTTAATACAAAGTAGAAGATAAAATTGTTCAGTGATTGAATTCAATCCATAAATAATTTATTAATTCAACTTTAAACCCTTCACCAACCACTCTTTTTGTTGCAATTTTGTTTTTAATGATAATTATTATTTAATACTTATATATATAATTAAAATATGTTATAAGTGGGTTCGATATTTGTCTTGAATATAGAGTAACTTTAAAATTCGTGATCAGAATCTATCCCCTTAATAAGTCTACAGAAATGATTAATGACTGAGCTCGCTCCGATAAATTCTTTAATTATAAATATTATAAATATTAAAACGACATTGTAACCACTTGATTTGATACAATCACATGGAGTTTTTAATTTTGATAATACTTATACTTATGATTGTCTTAATCACACTATTGAGTTGATCTTTGCTGTTAAGCAATTTGGGTTTTAAAGCATTTTTTATTATTTTATCTACTAATCACCTACATTCTAATCCTTCACAGCTGCCCACTTTGAAAATTAGACTTAATTAAAAATCAAGGTGAATATATTTTTTTTAAATAAGGTCAATACTACATTTTTTTATTTGGATTTTTAAAATTATAACTCATAATTATACACAAATTATAAGAAATTACAATCTACAAGGAATTGAATAATTAATTCAACATTAAAATCCTAAAATCTGGATTTTATCATTTAAGACAATTAAGCTTCACGGAGATAAATAATTTTTTTTAAGTAGAATAAATTATCCAGAGTTTAAAGGTTTTTGGGTAGAAGGTACTTGATTTGCAGAAAAACTTTAGTTTTTGGAGGAATTGAAGGAGACAATATTATGAGATTAAACATGAGACATGGAATGGAAAAATAACACTTAGAAACAAAATTCACCAAACCCTAATTTACAAATAAGATTTGAACCTTAACTTTTTCCAACAAAAATTGATCCCAGAGATTCATAATATACTATTACCCCTGTGAACCTTTGTCTTCATTTTATGATTCAGTCTTCCCCTAATTCTTAGGATTGTATGGAGTATGGACAAACTCCAATTTAACGCGGAATATAAATTAATGGGACGGATCATGGATTGCCTTGGGCGTACGTGAATATGTATAAATGACGTGTAATTAATTAAACTGAAACATTATCCACGTCAAATTTTATATTCCGATTTTGAAGTCTAAGTAAAGGCTAGTCCTTGTAAGCAAAACCTATATCGTAAACATTCAACGTACGGCCGCATGCATTCCATTAAATAAAGAAATCCCAAATCCAGTTAATCTCATTTAAAGTAGCATTTAAACTAACACCAAATCTATCAAACTTCTTTTATTATTTTTTATTACAACTTTTTTCAATTTTTGTTTAGCTTAAATCTTTGTTTGAGTAATTTTCGATATTACTATAACTTTAGGAAAACATCAAAAATTTTAATTAAAATCTTGTAAACACCATTTATCACTAATTAATTTTTTATATTTTTTTTATGTACGTTTTACTATTAATGTTTAAGGTTTTTAGCTGCTCCCCTTCATAATGTTGTCTTCAACTTGCATCTCTCCAGTCGAAATGCAATGTTTACATTTTATGATAATTTAATTATACTTTTTAAAGCTACCGTTATTAAACAAAATATATGTTTTTTAATATTTTTCAATGATATTTATAGCCAATTTGAACCGTTGAATAAATTTAAATAAAAAATTACTGGGTTATGCATCTAGATATACACACTGCTACTTTACAATTTACAGTTACAGACAGCTGAGTGATGAGAAGACTCTGCACATTGTGTGTGGTGGGAAAAAGAAGTGAAACTTGAATAGGATTGGATGTTGGCAATGACCAATGGAAACCAGCACAAGTAATTTTGTTTTCTTTCTTTTTAGCATTTTTTTTTTCACCAAAGGTCTTTCAGCCAAACACAGAAACAAAAAAAGAAGCTAACTTTGTTTTAACCTTTTTAATTTTCTTTTCTTAATTTTCTTTTTTTGTTTGTTTGAATATTCGTTTTGGTTTCATTTCAAGTCTGGCAAAATATTCAATCAGCTATCTGATGTACATTTTTTTTTCTTATAACAGTCCTTAACGGTTTAACTGTTCAATTGGGTAGAAAAATAGGAAAGAAAATAAGATAAAAAGAAGGGCCCCAAATCCTTGATAAATTTTCACTCTCTCACAGGTACATTGGTAGTTGATAATACATACAAGCCACACCTCAGTGAGGAAAATATTTCAAGCTTTTCTCAGATTTACAAATCTAAAAAAACCCACATAAAATCAAACAATATTCATGGGTTTTTGGGTCATATCAGTTAACCAAAAAAAAAAAAGGGAAAATCTAATAAAAAGAGAAGCAATGAAGCAGCTTCACCTTAATTTCATATATATCCTCCATTTAAAAGCCTAACCATATAAAACCAGTCTTATTATCTGAGCATGGACGTTAGAGACTGGAAAACAACTTCTTCACAAGGAATGGTGAGGCCCATGTCGTGATCAAACCCGAATTCTTCTTCAGCCTGATGAAGCAAGCTTTGAAACTCGGGTCGGGTCAAGAAGGAGATGGGAACTATATATCTGCTTCTGTTTTCACCAACATATACCACAAAATGACCTTTCGGGACATCCAAAGGGAGTCCTTGTTCATCACCGTAGCTTTGTTTCTTCCCTAAGCTGGAACATCTTTTCAGGATTTGCTTTATCATTGCTGTTTGTGCCAATTTGTTTGATTTCCTACTGATAGCCATTCTCTTTTGGGATTGCAAATAAGAGTTGAGAGGAAAAAGAGAGGCGTGTTTGAAAGAGGGAAGGAGGGTATATATGGTGAGCTAATAGATTTTCAAGGAGACTGAGAAACAAAGTCATGTGGGGTTGTGGGGACAAAGTTGAGAGATGGGTATGGTTTTGGGGAGGGGGGGTCTGAAAATGAGGTCACAAGACATCCCTGAAGGCAACGCATTGGGTTTAAAACCCCAATGTTGCCCTCCCAAAGGACATCATGGTCCCTCTTTCTCTCCCACCTGCCTTCGTCAACTTTTTCAAGCTTCCAACCAAACTAATTCTTCTCTATACTACTTGCTTGAGAACTAACCACCAAGTCCAGCCCCTTGTCCTTCCCATGCTTCTTATTCCTACTTACGTATATACTCCTACGCTCTTTAAAATATCTTCCAATTTTAAATGTTACTGATTTAGCAATATAAGAGTTAAGACTTCTTACCTTGCTTTCTTGCTATCCATTAAGTGAAATTTCTTCCACGGGATGCTACTTTCCGAGGGTTAAAAATTGGAGAGAGCTGCATTTTCTATTCTAAAATTGGATTAAATCGGGTAAAATTAAGTTAACTTGAATTGATAAGTCATATTTTATTATCTTAATTCAATTAATTTTTTTTCAAATTGAGTCGAGTAAAATTGTTTTAGTTAAATTAAAAAAGTAAACTTGTCAAAATAAAATATTGTTACAATATATCACTAGTTCCATATTAAGCACATAAATTTGAAATCATATATATTTTGAAAACTCTTTTAAAGTGAAATAAGAAAAAAATATGTATTTTAATATGGAAAGTTTAAATTGACAATTTATTTGTTTAGGTCCTCAAAATTATTATTTGAATTATTTTAATTTTTAAGCATTTTTAAATTTTTTTAGAATTTTTAATTTTTTTATTTTTAAAAAATGTATGAAATTTTGAATTTTTTTATAAATAATTTGATTTCTAAAAAATATTTTGAATTATTTTATTTTTTTTGAAAGAGATCAAATTGCTCATTTTCGAAAGGCTTAATATAACATTTGGTACCTAAACTTGACATTTTTTCTTAATTTGGTACCTAAACTTTTTTTGGCCCAATTTGGTACCTGAACTTTACACTTTTTCCTAATTTGATACCTAAACTTTTTTTAGGCCCAATTTGGTACTTGAACTTGACATTCTTTTTCCTAATTTGGTACCTAACCTTTTTTTAGGTTCAATTTGGTACCTAAATTTATTAAATGTTATACAAATTACTCAAAACACTAATGGTGTTAAAGTAATTTTTTATGCTACAAATATATTGTCAGTATTAGTGGAAATTTATGTTAAAAAATAGGTATTGGGCTATGCTTAACGAATTTATATTAAATAAGAAAAAAATTTAAACCCAAATTAAATGAAATTCATTATTTTAATTAATTAATTAATTAATTAAAACTAAAAGCAATTGAACATATAAAATACAAAAAAATACCATATCATCTTTCATATGTCGGCCATAAATTGATTATTTTTGCTACCTCATAAAAAATAACATTGTTAGTATATTGGAGTAATTTGTAAAATGTTTGACAAGTACTAAATCAAACAAAAAAAAAAAGATTAGGTACCAAATTAGGAAAAAGAGTCAAGTTCAGGTACCAAATTGGACCCCCAAAAAGTTTAAGTACCAACTTAAGAAAAAAATGTCAAGTTTAGGTACCAAATTAGGAAAAAGTGTCAAATTTGGGTACCAAATTGGACCAAAAAAAAGTTTAGGTATCAATTCGCAAAAAGTGTCAAGTTCAGGTATCAAATATTATATTAAGCCTTTCAAAATTGAAAGTGACCAAAGGGGTGCTTACACTAATATGTCATTTGAGTTATTTGAATTGTAAAAATTTAACTTGACTCGAACTCGAAAAATTGAATTACTTATTCGAGTTGACTCAAAGAAACCGAATAACTCGAATTTCGAATTATTTTCAGTTTTTTTAAGTCAAATCGAGTTTTACTCACCTCTAATTGTATATATACTTGTTTAAGTGGTGAGATATGAAACTCTAATGGTAATTAATGACTTTCTTGTGTTGGAAACATTATCTTCAACACTAAAAGATAATAATGTGTTCTTTTATGTGTTGGCCCACACTATGCAACAAGCGAAGGTAAAAAAGTCTAAACAAAAGAACAAAGTAACATAAGTCGAATCTCATCTTTCATTTTTGGAGCTTTGCCTAAAGAAGTTGAATTCACTACTAAATTCAATCTGTAACACTCTAAACCTGTCCTAAATGTTATGGTCAAATCTTAAAGATTACATTAATATTTCAAAACTTTAATCATTTGTTTTCAAAGCATAACTTATTCTGAAATCGAAAATTTTACAAAAACTTGCTTTATTCTTTTGGTTGAAAAAATTGACAATCGTAAAGGGTGTGAGAGGGTTTTGAAATGTTAACTTATAATACCCAATTTATTAAAATATCATGCTATCGACTTTATTTATTTGCTTTGTAAAAATGCATGTTCGCAGTTAAAATTTTGCAGCGGCAAAATTCTTAGGCTTGTTTAACTTTGAAAATCAATGTTTACTTTTAAATTATTAAGAATCATGCCAGATTTTAAATTGTTAACTAAATACTTAGCAAAACCCAAACCGGTGATTTAAGTCCGAAAAATAGTCCATTAGCCCAAAAGTCAATAAATTTAAATAAGACTTACTAAAGTAATTTCACGCGAGAGAACTAATCTGAGTTCCCGTACACTGCCCAATCCTAAGTCTAATGGTTACCTGAAACATTTAGGAAACTAGGGTGAACTATAAAGCTTAGGTGTGCCTTGGCCCACAAAATAGAATCAAATAATTAGAATCATATATCAAAACCATGTACATATGTACTTATCAGAATAGACAGATCAGACATCATAACATGCTTAACATAGCAATGTTATATAGAGAGTCCTATCCCCAACTGTTACACACCAATTCTGTCCAACCAATCATACCAAATAGGGTTACAATATCTCATCCATCTATCACACTGTAATGCGGTCGTACGCCACTCAGATAATATGCAGTTGTGCTGCCAGAAATACATTGTGGGTATACCGTCAGAAATATATATATAGTGCAGTTAAATTACCAGAATCAGACTTCCTCCATCACAAAATCATTTCCCGCCCCAATACATATACAAAAATCATATTGAGTGATCATTCCTTATTTACTCATACATAATAGATAACAAAACATAAACATAATATTTAAGCTTACATAGAGTCTTACTGAACAGAAACCCACTTTTACAGATACATATACACACAAGTTTACAGATATCATGATTTAACACATATTCAGAATATATTACTGAATAGAGTCTAGAATTTAATACTTGGCCCAAACATGGCAGCCTAACAGACCACTTGTAAAACCCCTAACCAGTATTTGTTGTCGAACTAGGGTTAAGAGGCATTACCGAACAATTCACATAAATATACAAACATTTCATATATATTGATCATATATCATCATATCACATTCATTCATAAGCACAATGTCCCTTTAGAAGGTCTACGAGATCTTAAACATGCTGTAATGAAGGTCCAGGACTAAACCGGTCATATATAAAAATTCTTGAAACTTGTAAAATTTTCTAACTTTTAAACGTCACACGCCTGTGTGAACAGGCCGTGTGCCTCACACGACCACTAAACATGCCCGTGTCACAGACAGTGTGGAAATAGGGCATACATACTGACTTCGGTCACATGGCTGACCGCACGCCCATATGCCTGGCCGTGTGAAAATTGGAGGGTATACTGACTTAGGTCACACGGCCAGTCACACGCCCATGTGTCTAGCCCGTGTGCCTATTCGAAATGACCTCACATGCCAGTGTCCAGGCCATGTGCTAGGCCGTGCCAAATCTATAGGGTATACTGACTTGTACCACATGACCAATCACACGCCCGTGTGTAAGGTCGTGTGGAGCATACTGACTTAATTTGAATTGCCATACCAGGGGACACATGGCCGCGTACCATGACCGTTTGTCTCACACGACTGAGATACACGCCCATGTCTCTACTCGTATGGACAAAAATAGGCCATTTACAAGGCCAATTTGCCACCCCAAAAGGGTCAACCCTACAAGCTCAAAACAAGGCACCAAATTAACACAAAGGATATCTAAAACATACATCTTTCATACCATATCCACTTCAACGATTTCTAAATACAATTACTTAATCAAAACATACAAAATCTATATGCTATAATCACCACGTTTCCTATTTCAAAATATACCATTTCTCACAAATTCAATTACTCAATATTATACAAAAATATATCATTTTCCATTCATAACATTCCATTCATATTTCACCATGTAAACTATCCATTCAACAATCAACCATACCAAATTGACCAATCTCACAAAGCATAACATATTCATCACTTAGCATATATGAACACATACCAAAAGTCAATTATACTTCCATCAATTACATCATTCTCAAGCCAAATCACATGGCTAATTCCACAACACAAAATGTATCTTATTAATACTAGCCTATACATGCCATATACCATATTTACAAGCTTCAAAAGTATCGAAATAACGATCGATAGTGTGATGATGATTCTTGACGATCCCCAAGTCTGAGCTAGCTTTGATAATCTATAAAATAAGGGAAAGAACACACAAAATAAGCTTTCAATAGCTTAGTAAGCCATAAACTAATAAAGCTATCAAATGAAACAATTGCAATTCAATTCAAATATGCAAAGCATGGCTAAACACATAAATAAGTGCCAACTTTTCTCATATTATACACATATTCACCTTTAATTTCATCACTTACCATCTTTTTCAATACTCATATTAACTTTATACGTACTTGAGTCATTTAACTCATTTACACATTCTTTCTTGTATTAACTTTGCCTGCTGAATCATTTGGAATCAATAAGGATACTCAAAAATCTCATATATCATATACAATGCCAATGTCCCAACATGGTCTTATATGTGTTCACATATCGATGCCGATAGCCCAGCAATGGTCTTATAATAAATCATATATCAATGCCAATATCCCAGACATGATCTTACACAAAATCACAATATGATGCCAATGTCTCAGACATTATCTTGCATGTAATCACATCTCTGAAATCCTAATGTCATGACATTTGTATCGTATACTCGTCCTAAGGTTCGTACGGGGCTTTCGAATGTCGTACCTCTGTCGATTCTTACTCATACCTGATCATTTAGCATCCAATGCCATTCAATAACATATAAACATGTATAATTCAATTTAAAGACATTTATTTGTATATGAACTTACCTCGGGAATAGGAGGAACGTATCGGATCTACTAATAGACAACCTTCGATTTTCCCTGATCGAAATTTGATTTCTTTCTTTCTTGATCAATATAAATTCAAATTTAACTAATTTAATCACACATTCATTCAATTTAATCCAAATCACACTTTAAAACACATTTACATTTTTACCCCACATATTTCACATTTCTCACGATTTAGTCCTTACTTCATAAATCACAAATTACACAAAATCTCACAAAACCCATGCTTGGCCGAATTACCATAATACCTCTAGCAGCCCATATCTTTCATTTATTTCATATTCCAACCTTTCAATTTGTAAAATTTACAACTTAGTCGCTAAATATCATTTTCACCAAAAATCACTTAATAAAATATGCTAATCTATCAACAAATGTTCATTTTTTATCATCAAACATCACAAAGCTCATGAATTCATCAATGTCACTTCACAAAATCATCAATAAATTCAAAAATTAAGACATGGCCTAGATAGTACTAGGTGCAACAATATCAAAAACATAGAAGTCACTAAAAATCAAGCTAAAATCATACTTTAATCAAGCTTAACAATGGCCTAACCCTAAAATGTTCTTCAACTTATTTTTCTTTTCTATTTTTTCGGCAATAGCAAGAAAGATAGATAAAAAAATTCATGTTTTGATTACTTAATTAACTTAATTACACAATTACCAATTTAACCTTAATTAAAACATTTAAATCCCACTAACTTATGTCCATCCATGTCAATTTGCTAGTACCGTGGTCTAATTGCATGATAAAGACTTCACATTTAATTAATCATAGCAATTAGGAACTTTATCAAATAGGACATCAATTTTTGTATCTTATGCGATTTAGTCCTTTTTGCAAATTAAGCAACCAAACGCTAAAATTTGTTCACGAAACTTTCACACATGTCTAATCACATGCTGTAAATGCCAAAAATAATATTAAAATAATTTTATGACCTCAGATTTGTGATTCCAAAACCACTATTTTGATTTAGCTAAAATTAGGTTGTTACACCACTCAAAATAGTCAACATGCCCTACCTCAACCAGATCGTGTGGCCCACACACCCATGTGTCTTACACGGTCGACAGACAGTCGTGTGGCGTCAGCAACCTCCTTTCAGTTTTCACAGAATTTCAAGATTTCCAAGTTCGTTTTCAAAAATTACGGGTTAGGTTACACACCTGATCTCTAATGAAAGGCCAACACTGCAACATCTAATCAATTCTGCACATGACAACATAAACGAACCCATTAACAAGAAACACTAAGTCCGAATCTAAGCATTCGACACTTGATCACTTAACACTAACCCCTAAACTTGAGCATTTGGTCACTTACCTAGAAAATCAACAGCTAACAACACTTAATTCGTTGGAAGAAGGTTGTGCGTCCCACGAACCTCACCTAAATAGAATCAATCACAATTAATCCAACAACCTCGCAATAACGACAACCGACTAAAAGCTCTCCAAAAAAATATAAAATGACTTTCATACAAAACAACGTTTAAATTTACAAAAGGTTATAATACGCTTCCAAACCTTTAAAAGACCACCAACAACTAAGAATGGATGACCAACACTGACGTTAAATAAGTTCAACATCAGGACAATAGTAGTATTGGATAGAGGAACGACAAAAGAGAGGAATAGAGATTGATATTGAAATTATGAAAACAAAACAAGAGAAGATAAAGAAATAGAAAGGAGATGCAACAAAGAAAAAGTTTCCAGTAACAAAATGAGGGGAAAACATGAAAACAGGAATAGTAGGGGAGAGTGAGACGGCAACAAGGGAAAAAATTTTGGGATAATTTTCAAAAAGAATAAATATGATAAAATCCTAACCTACCAGATTAGTTATCAATATATCAGATTACCTAGCAATTGAGTTTGACCGAAACTCTAAACCTCGGGTGGCAACAGCAAAGTTAGAGCAAAAATTGATTTCGATTTAGGTATTATGGGATTCAAACTTAGGACTGATGGGTAGGCTAAGGCCCTACCACTAAATCAACAAGCTCATTCTTGTCAACAAACTAATGAAATTAAAAGATATCCTACATGTGAACTGCCAAGTATAAGGATAAACAACAAAAATTTGAGAAAATAGATTCAAATCCAGAACCTTAGGCATATAAACAAAACACTATCCATAAGAATAGATGATTTAACTTAACATAATTAAACCTGGAAATTATAATATATAGGGCATTACACAAAGTATAAGTAATGACTTGAGCTCAATTTACCTAAACTTATAGATAATTGTAGTCTCGCCCTTGTATATTTATAATAAACTTTTCGCTAATGAGATTTTACTACTAAAAGCTCTTAACACTCGAATGGTAAATGAAATTATGAAGGATAAACCTTAGAAAAATGTTACTAATTGAACAAGGTAAAAACTATCAATTTTCTATCACAAAAAAAGTAAATTATAAATGCACTTAACAATAGTTCCTCGCTATTAACATATGTTCCCGCTAAATTCCTCACTTACCCACGAAATATAAAATCTATATATAAGCTTTGAGATTGATTGATCAAACTCTATATAAGCTCCATGTAAAGTGGGATAACAAGTTATCAATCCTATTTTTCAAATGCATTATCTCCAAACCTATCTTCATCTTTAAGTGTCATATTTGGACTAAGACTGTTTTAAAACTATCATTTTTTTTATGATAAGAATAGTTCCCTTTTAAATACAGATAACAACGTTTTTTCTTCTCATAAAACATATTTAAAATAAAAAATAATACAATATCAAAAAATTGTCCACCAATTATCCTAATAGAAGCATATGATTTGTGTATTGTTTCTCATATTGGCATATAGTAAACCAAAAGTTGAATATAATTTCTTGTAACAATATTCTCCTACTTTGACATTTTAGACTTAATCTTGCAGCAAAAAAGAAATACTCATGCAATAAAAAATTTAAAATAAAAGAATACCTTAACCACATGACAAAAGAACTTCAAAAATTAAATATGAAAATAATCTAAAATCTAATTTAGTAGCATAAGAAAGTCTCCGCTAAGAAATTGAAGTTCAACCACAGAAAAATTTACAATACTTCTGCTCATTAGTTTGAGTTCCTAAAATAAAATTCCTCTTAAGTAGTAGCTTCTCTTACTCCCTTTTTTTTTTTGAAAAAAAATCTGAAGAGAGTAATAAATCATTTGCACCTATAAAAAATGAAAATGTGAGTCTAAATACATGAAAGTAATCCTTGTATCACAATGCATCAATCAAACTAAAAAGCATTTAATAAGCCCATTAAAGAGAGTAATCAAAGATAGCACTATATAAAGTTTTAACCGTCATTAGTTCAGTTCCCAAGTAATATTATATCTAAGATTGAATTTTTAATCAGATAAGCTGTAAAACAACCATAAAAATAGATAAATTTACTCATATTAAGTAGTAACAATAACTAATCATTCTTCTCTTTTGTAATGTAACTTGTTGTAACACTTATTGCAACAACTTGATAACATAAATAAGGAGTAGAACAAGCATGAATACAATATATGTAAATCATAAACATCACAAATCAATATCAAAATAGTACTATTTCTTTTCCTTATTTCATTCTCATTCTCCCTAATCAATCAACATCAAGTTTATTAAAGGGGGTGAAAGGGGGGCTTACATTTTCAACAATCTAATAAATAGGAGTTGTAACACATGAAACAATATGAATCTTTTCCAATAAACCTTGATGGAGCTTAGATGATCAAAATATCTTCATCCTAATGAGCATGAGTTCTAGTGTATCAACTTTGAGGTTACATACAACAATTTTGAATTAAAATGGGCAATATTCTTTAGTCCAATCAACTTCTAGTTTTGGAGTTTATACACCATTTACTTCAGTTTGTGAGGCTCTCATCCATAAAAATAATCTTTGAAGAATATAATATCTTTAGAAGGAGTTATAAAAGCATTTAATTTCTTGATTTATCTATTATTAGTTTAATTTAATTTAATTATTGAAAAATAATAATGTCAGAAGATGAATTCTGTTTGCTTTATAATTTTATCCTTCTACAAGTGCCTCCTCAAGACTTATCACATACACAGTTTTTGCTAAGTGTACAAAATGAACAAGTCTTAAAACTTGTTTGCTTCTAATGGTGAAAATTTTATTTATCTTTCAATTGTCTTTAAAAGATTTGCAACTTTCAGAAGGGTTCATCTAAATTTTTTTTTATTTGGAATGGACTTGGCAATGAAATCAAGCTGCCTACATATTTTTTTAAGGACTAAGTCATGATGTAGTTCATTTTTTACGGATTTATAATTTAATCTTATGCTTAAGTGTAGATACAACAGTTCAAGCTTGTGCTTAGAAACCACAATATTTAAATGAATAGTTTAAGCTCATGGTTAAAAGTATTATATTTGGATGAATAGCTTGATATCATGCTCAGGGGCATTTTTTTTGGATGAACAATTTAAGCATGTGGTTAACATCATCATGGTTTTTTTATAAGTTGAACAATTTAAGTTTGCGTTTAAAAGCAATGTGATGGTTTAAGCTCGTGTTTAGAATGATGTTTTTGGTTGCCCTCTTTGATTTGTAACCAAAGTCCAACAATCTCGATTCTTATATTCTTAAAAAAGATAATTTCCCCCATTCCCTTAGATATCCTCAATTGTAATTGTGCTTGTAACACCCCTAACCTGAAACCGTCACCAGAATCGTGTACGACGTATTACCGGACTCAGAACAACATTTACAGAAATAACCCGTGGTTGGTTGTAGAATCACATACAATTCAATTCATAATCACCCTTATCAGGGGTTTTCAAATACCTTACGGACATTAGAGACGGTTAGGATTCGAATCCTATCATATCAGACACTCAGAAAAATTTTCACCTTTAAAACACCATCACACGCCCGTGTGACTATTGGCACGGCCGTGTCATAGGATCGTGTGGTCTTCACACGCCTGTGTTCGACAACCGTGGACAAAACTATCCATTATGCCACGGCCGCTCCACACAACCATTTGGAGGCCGTGTACCCCAGACGGTTGAGACACATGGCCGTGTCTCTTACCCGTGTGGTACATAAAATAAATTAAAAATCAAGGTGTAGGGAAGGCACGGTCTAGGGACACGCCCGCAGGGTCAGGCCGTGTGTCACCCACGGCCTAGGCACGCCCGTGCCATGTACCCGTAGAGCATTCTGCCAAATCCCACACGGCCATGGCACACGCCCGTGTGCCCTACCGTGCAGGCCGTGTCAGGCTATATACCAAACCTTGGCCTCCCTAAGACACAATCAAGCACGAGTATAACCAAAACCAGCCAATTCAATAGTAAATTACTCAAAAGAACTTTATTTATAATAATTACCTACAAAATATCATATGAGTAATGTAACTTAGGCATACAAAAATAGCCATTTACAACTACAAATTGTTCTATACATGCCATAAATTACATTTGAAATATGAAATATACCAAAAGAATCTTGACAGTGTGTTGTGTATCTCCGACTTTACGATCTCAATCTAACAAGCTTGAAATCTATGGAAAAGGGAAAAGAAAAGGGTAAGCTACAAGAGCTTAGTAAGTCATATGAAATTCAAAGCAATGCAACAAATCACTAAATCATTTACTTCAACATAACAATTACCATCACATATCATTGCACAATTAACTTACTCTTTGTACACATTTCACATGCTGATCATGAGCATGCTTAACCGTATCATTCTCAGTATATAGTACCATTTTTAGTTCACCTGTACAACCACTATATTATAGTACAGTTAATCTAATCCCATTGAGCAATTTCAGAATATGAATAGATATATAGAGGTTAGCACATAAGTGCCGAACAGACATGGCTGAGCCATGAGGTAGCCAAAGCTACTAACAGTAGGGTAGCCGAAGCTATAATCAGTGCGGTAGCCAAAGCTACAATCAGTAACAGTACAAAACTTAACCATGGGCCTACTCACACAAGCTGATAGGTGTTTACAACACATACAAGACTACCTAGCACCCGGGTAACTGTAACGGTCAAAACAGTGGGGCCCTCTCATATCTATGCTATTCCTACTTGCTTAATCGGGACTTACAGTCAATTCAACATTCCATATATTCAGTGACAGTATCCAATATTTAATCATCTCACAAGGCAATTATCAAGATAACAACATAGCAATAAATAATTAAGCAGAATTAATCGAATTTGGTAGAATTACATATAACTTACCTAGATGTCAAAAGATTTACTTCTCGAATTTAATTGAAGATTTTCTCTTTTCCCCGATCACGGGCCCTCTTAGACTTTTCTTGATCTAAATGCATACACATACACAGATATCAATTATTTATTTCAATACGGTCACAATTCACATTTGGGGTAAATTTCCAAATTTACCCCTCAACTTTACAATAATTACAATTTAGTCCCAAAACACAAAAATCTTAATTTCTTTATTCTAAGGACTTATAAAGCTCATTTTCGTAATTATGACATTCAAATATTCATTATTTCAAACATTTAGGAATAATTTGTAATTTTTACAAATTAGTCCATTTTCATGTACTTTTATTCACTTTCATCCCATAAAACATGCATATGACACTTAAAACTTCCATTATCTACCATTAGTGAACTAAACATACTCATATCACAAATGGGTAAATTTTTAGACCTTAATTTTTCTTCAAATAAATGGTAGAATCATGAAATATAAGCTTCAATGAGTTCAAAAATACAAAAATAATTAAAAATGAGACCAAATTGCACTTACATGGAAGCTTGAAAATTTTTTGAAACCCTAGCTATGGTGAAAGGGAGAATTTCGACAGCACATAGATGGAATGGGGAAGATGAACACCCCATTTTAGTCAAAAATTTGTCTTCTTCTTACTTTTGCCAAAAACGCCCTTCCATTTATTACTTAGATATTTTCCCTTGCATGCCGATAATTTTCCATAACACTCACCAATGGTCTTATTACCACATAAAAGCTTCCTATTTTATGTGACAATTCAATCAAGCCCAATTATCATTTAATAAGCACATTTTCCACTCTTCTCAATTTACTCCTAAAATTTCAATTAGGCACAAATTCATCAAAATTTCTATCATTATTCTATCACAACATTTCAATCAATCGATAAATAAGTAAAAATTCATAAAAATTAAATTTTTACTTCAGATTCGTGGTTACGAAATCACTGTTCCGATTAACCCCTAATTCTGGTTATTATAGTGCTCAAGTCTAATATGAAAAGATCAAATGAACTAAAGTATATACTTCTATCTAACATATTGGATTGAAATACTATGGTAATTGATGTTAACTTTGATTATGTCACTTCTTTAAACTCAATTTTTCTTTCTTCACAAAGTTGGGTGATTTGTTCTTTCAAAATGAAGCACTTTTAGTGGGATGGCTAATCAAGTAATGATATTTACATTAGTTTTGATTCATCTCATTGATTAGCTTCTTTAGGTCATTTTAATTTTGGAACCAAATCAACTTAACTTTTAAAATCCCTTTAAGCATGCTTAGAACATAAGCATTGAGGAAAGGGTAATCTTTTTCTTACCTCTCATTCAAAGTAACTTTGGTTTTTCCTTTAACTTGATCAGAAATGGGTTTCATGTAACAGCCCGATTTTGGGCCTAGTCGAAATAGTGGTTTTGGGACCGCAAATCCAATGAGGAAAAATTTTATTTTTATTATATTTTTATGGTATACGATTACAAAGAATGATTTTGTGAAAATTTTGTTTGAAAATTTCGACGTTTGGGCACTCAACTTAGTCAAAAACACTAAATTGTAAAAAGTGCAAAAGTTGAGTTATACATGTTAGAGGTGTCCAATTGTTATGAAATTTTAAATTGGAGGTCCTTAGATGGTAATTAGACCATTGGTTAAGTTGGTGGACAAAAATGGTCATGGTTTGGTAAATTTCCAAAGTTTTTCATTAAGGGTAATTTGGTCATTTGGTGATTAAAATGAATTAAAAACAAAATTAAAAGGCAATTTTTGTCCATCTTCAACCCCATGGCTGAATTTCACAAGGGGAAACCATGGATAGGGTTTTTCAAGCTTCCAAGCTCGATTGTAAGTCTGTTCTAGCCCCGTTTTTAATGATTTTTATGTTTTTAAAATCCTCGTAGCAAGATCCATCTATTTCTACCACTAATTTGAGATATGGTTAAAGTATAGGGTTTTGAACCATGATGAATATGTGTGTATTTTTGTATTTAATGGTAGAAAATGCATGTTTATGGTTAGAGAAAATACTTTTACTAAGTGATTTTCGGTGAAAGTGCCTAAAAGGACTCATTTGTAAAAGTTATAAAATGTGTCATAAAAGTGTGATTTAATGAAAAATATGGGATGTTATAAGTATAAAAGAGGTTTTTCTAGGCTTGAGAATTGAAGAAATTAAATAAATTTCATTTTCCGAGCTTAGGGGCGAATTTGTAAATATGTCAAACTTTAGGGGCAAAAACATAATTTTTCCATAATATTATTTTTGGGTCACATTGAATAATGTGACTAATAAATAAGCTAAATGTGATATTATAGATCAAGGAAAACGAGCAAGGAAAACGAGATTCGGAACTAGAACGAAGGAAAAAAGAGTATTCGACAGTCAGGTCTTTTTTTACCATTTTGATATCGAGGTAAGTTTGTATGTGAATAATGTAATGCTATATTTATATTCTAAATTGCTTTCATATTATATGATTTATATGATCGATATTATGAGCAAGTTTGATAATGCCAAGATAACGAAGAAGTCCCGATTGAACCTTAAGAATAATTAGGATACAAATGTCATAACATTAAGGTTAATGAGATTTCATATAAGACCATATCTGGGATATGGCATCATTATGAGATTTTGTATAAGACCATATTTGGGGTATGGCATCGATTTGAGATTTCGTGTAAGACCATATCTGGGACATGGCATCGATATGAGAATCATGTAAGACCATAGCTGGGCTATTGGCATCAATACGAGATTTCATGTAAGACTATATCTGGGATATGGCATTGATTTGGTATTATGTGCAAGAGATTCTCGAGTATCTTTTAGTATTCCAATGGTTCAACGGGTAATTCAAAGATTCTGTGAAAGATGTGGAAAGATATGACTGTGTTATGAGTTCGTACAAGTATCTATGTAAAGTTTATAAGCGTTGGCTTTATGATATTATGAGTTCATGATCACTATGAAAGTGACGTTAAGTTAATCTTATGAGTAACGGATTATGTTGATGATGTTAAGGTAATCTTGTGAGTACGGCTTTTGAGCCATATCAAATTGAGAGATAAGATGTTTAGTTCACTTGATTTGTAATTCATTGGATATGTGTGAAAAATGAAAGATTTGCGTAATTGCCTATTAAAATGGTTATGAAAGTATGAGAAGTTAAGAGTTTAAATCATTGAAAGATGTTATGCTCTGGGCTTGAAATTATGAATACACATAATTAATGTGCATTTTACTATCATGTTTGAAATGATTTTCTAATTATGAAACATGTTACAATGAAAAGATTATGGTTGTTAGACTAAAGTAAAGTTATGTTAATTTATATTGATATCTCAAAAAGAATAAACATCTGAATTGGTTATATTACAATCCTTGAGATTTATAGCTATTTTATATGAACTTGTGCCTATATTGTTAAGCATGGTATATGATTTGCATGAATTGTTCATTATTTTCATACGAACTTACTAAGCTTTGTAGCTTACTCCCCTTCCTTTCCCGTATCTTATAAGGTTGTATGCTAGCTCGGGTTAGAGATCGCCAGAAATGCTATCACACTATCAAGCTGTTATGTTGGGTAAATGGATGCAAACCTTTGAGTCTATGGAATGTATAGGAACTTGGTCTCTTTTGTTATATGTCATATTGGTTTAGCCAATTATGTTGGCTTATGATGATAATTAATTCATTTTGTATAATGCTATGAGATGTGGCTCATATTGATTATTGAGTTGTAAACCTATTCATATATGCATGCATGTACCAATGCCATTGTGATATGACCTATGATTAATGATGGTCGATTGATGATATGTCGCATGTGATTTACTAAACTTGAGTTTGATAAAATGATGTTGTCTTTCATGAATATGGATGTTGCATGTTTGAACAGATGAACATGTGATGTGTTGCTTGATGGTTGTGACACGTAAATGTTAAGTTTATGTCTTAGTTGAGGATGTTAGTTTGCTAAATTATGTTATGCTATACGTGGTTGAAATTTGTGTAAGTGTGATTGAGTTTCAAGGTGACAAATGGCTTAGAAAATAGCCTTATTTTTGTCCACATAGGTAGACACACGGGCATGTGTCTAGGCCATGTGTGACACACAGTCAGCCCTATAGGCATGTGAACAGGCCGTGTGTCCCCTGTAACTTAATTTTGAGAAATAAATTGCCCAGTATGGAGCACACGGGTAGAGACATGAGCATGTGACTCAGCAGTGTGGACAGCACGACCTTAGGCATGGGTGTGTGCCAAGGGTGTGTGAAGTCTACACCTATTTTGCGGGAATTTGATTCGTCACACAGCCTAGCACATAGGCATGTGGGTTGGCCGTGTGGTTTCATTTGGCTGATGATGTCATAAACAGAGAGTTACATGGGGTATGGACACAGCCGTGTCCCATATCCACACAAGCATGTAACCCCTACTTAGGGCAAAATTTTTTATAAGTTTGCAAAAATTTTTGAAGTTCTCGAGTTAGTCCCGAACCGCTTCCTAAGTATGTTTTGGGCCTCGTAGGCTCATTTTAGGGACGATGTGAATGAATATGAAAATTTTTAGGTTTAGATGGAAACTTATGGCTCAAAATTGTATATGTCTTTATGTTTAAGTCCGATAATGCCTCATACCCTATTCCGGTGTGAGTACAGGTTAGGGGTGTTACATTTCACATCCATAGCCATAGACTGATCAATATATTCATTATTAGTTAAAATTTTCCCCTTCCATGAATTTTTTACTCAAGAGGTTTTTGTTTCATAATAGTTTCCCTATTTAACCCCATGTCATGAGCTTGAGTAGCTAGTTATTCAAAGGACATTGGCTTAACGCTTTAAAGAATGTAGTGCAAACCCCAAGTCATGCATTGTAAGCACATGTCAATAGAAAAATACTTTCACAATATTTCCTTACAATTGAGGCTTAAATTTATCAAATGATGAATATATTTAATTATTGCCTCATCTTTTACTATTATAAGCTAGATCATGTTAACAATATGACGGCTATTATAAAATTCATAAGGAAATTCTTGCACAAGTTCTTCTCATCTATCAGTCATCCAGTCTCAAGATTAGTGTATCAATTGAAGGCATTTCCTTTTAATGATTGGATGAATTGCTTCTCAATGATATATTCATCAATACCAACATGATTCCAAGTTTCCATAAAAAGCATAACATGTTGACATGGACTTGATTTATCATCAAACTGTAGAAATTTTGGAGGTTGATAATATTCAAGCATCTTCAAATAATCAATCTTTTGAGTGTATGGCTTTGCATATGTGTATGAAGCTGAAGCTACACTTTTGGCCTAATTATTAATAACTTAATAAGCTTTTTGAGTTTATCTAAAGAAACATTTTGAAGCTCTTCTTCAATAGTTTTATATAAATTTCACCAATTTCTTGAAATGCTTGATATTAAGTTTCATTGGCATGATTTTGGTTGTTTCCACTTAGACGTTCAATTTGAGGAATCATGAAAGAGATTTGATCATCCATTCCTTTTATGTTTGCTGAAATAAATTTTCATGGCTTTTGCAAGAGAAGTAATTTGTGTAACACCCCAAACCTGGCCTAAATGTTATGGTCAAATCTGGCGATGTCACATGGTAATGTTTTTTGAAAAAGTGAGTTGTCATCAAAAACCTCTTTTCTATATAACCTCTTTACAATATCTTTTGTTGATTCTAGGACGTGTAGTTCATTTTCAAAACGTAATTCATTATCACAAAAATTATTCTCTTTCAAAACATAATTAACTTCAAAATGTCATTTATCGCGGAAGCTTTTTAAAATAGTTGCGTATTTGAGTGAATTTTGTTAGAACGTTTGATTGTTTTTGGAAAACTCGATTATCTCTACTACTAGCAGTTATAAGTCATAAACAGTATAAAAATCCATAATAAAACCATAAATTCGTAGAGGCCATTATTACATAAAAATACCCTAAATAAAACTTAAAATCAAACGTAAGTACGAAACTGAGTAAGACGAGTCGTGTGGCCACCGCTGAGTCCTCTACTGCATCGATCCGCTTATGTCTAGGGATTACCTATAAAGTAAAAAAAAGGGGGTGGGTTTGCGAAAACTCAGTGTGTAGTCCCCATGCAACCATACAGACATAATGCAGGTAATAACAAATTGGGCCTAAGCCCTTCTCAGTGATAGTATCATTTTGTGCCTTAGCCCATCACAGTATCAGTAATCAGTAGGGTCTTGGCCCATTACAGTAACAGTAACACTAACAGTAGTAGTACCAGTAGGGCCTTAGCCCATCACAATATCAGTATGCAAGTCCTACCCAACCAACCATTATACACCAACTCTTGTCCAACCCTGCACTCCTGTGGGGAATAAATCATCCACCCATCCCTACACTTATAGATTAGCACCGGTTGCGGCACTAAACAGTATTTGCCGTAGAGCTGCCAGTATAATACTCTTAGAACCATCAGTACACTTCCCCCAATCATATCGACCCAACCCTATGCAATGCGTCATACCGATATAATATGCCATGTCATGATAGCAGTACATAGAGTATCAGTTTATCAAAATAAAATCATGCTTAATAACATATATCAGTCATATAGTCATACCACTCATTTAGGGGTTTAAGAATGTCTTACCGACCTTACAGTAGGTCCACAATCGACTCGGGTGACTCGTGCAACCTTAGCAATTTAACAGTGAAAATTGGCCCACAAGCCCGTAATGTTTGCCCGTGTGGCCCCACATGCTCGTGTGGCCCACCTGGCCCAATATTGCCTTGATCATGTGGATCACACAGCCTGGCCCAATAATCCCACACGCCCGTGTGGTTCACTCGTGTGGGCCCGTGTAGCCCACATGGCCCGATTTGGTCTGGCCTGCATATCGCACACGGTAAACCTCAACGATCACGCGCCCGTGTTCGGTCACACAGCCTACCACACGGGCGCCACACACTCGTGTGGCGTCGACAATCACCTATTTCGGCTTTTTGCCGAATATTATTTTTGGGTTGTGTCTACACACCTGGTTTCTATTTGTTGAGCAAACTGCCCCAAGTTTTTGAAACTTATACTTGACCGAACAATCACCAATTATTCACTTAAAAATTTACTCAATCGAATACACACAAGTTGACCAAGCATTAAACTCACAACAGCATTACCTTCGATCAAGTAAAGAGGGAGGTTTCGCCCATTTAAGCCGTCAATCAGAGACCTCTAGCCCTTTGGTCAACTCCTAATCAACCAACAGAAAATCCTTTTAAACCACTTAACCAAACAAAAGTTAATCAAGAAGTAGAAGCATGACTTACCATACCATGAAAACGTATGCTTACTCACGAAATGAATGAACTCAAGGAAGAAAATAGGAAAAGAAAATAGGTGAGAGGGGAAAGAACTTTCGATAGAAATTTTGGCAGCAATTTGGCAGAAAAAAGAATAAATTCAAAACGTCAAAAGATTAGGAGCAACTGAGATTTGGGAAAAGAAACATTTATCTTTCGGCTTGGGAAGAAAAACGAAAAGAGGAGCATGGAAATCACTAAATTTTGGCCGTAGATGAAGGTTGGGAAGAACCGAATGGCAGCAAAAGTACAAGAAACAAGAAAAAAATAAAAGATGAAAGCAGAGAGAAAAACCAAAAGTAGAAAATGGCAAAACTATCAGAAAATTGGGGAATGAGATAGGGTAACCGAAAATTACCATTACTAGTTTGGTTCTATCCAAACTATTCCATCCAAATCTCCCCAAAACACTCCCATCAATCCCCAAATCCCTTAACAACCGAAATTCCCTCAACATCCTCCTAAAAATCGACCACAACAACCTCATACTTCTCAAATACTTAGAATTTTACCACATTTCAAACTCTTTCACGGCACATGAACAAAAAAAATCCCCATTGCACGAACAAGGATTCGAACTCAAGACCCCTAGCACTCCAACACACCACTTAACCACCAGACCAGCAGGCCCATTCTGATATATTTTTCCATTATTTATTTTTAAGCCTACTGGCTAGAGATAGGGGTTTATTCAATTAAAAACAAAAGTTTTGCCCAAGCCAAGTCTTGAACCCAAGACTTCTCAGACACTCCCAGAACACTTAACCACTGAGGTAGATAGATATTTGTGTCACAAGCATACGAAATTAACTATAAAGGATTTTTAGGGCGTTACAATTTGTTTCTTTAAATAAGTAATGCTAGTTGCCATCATAAACCCAATTTTTATAATAAGCTTTGACAAAATGTTGTTGCGAGTATTTCTTACTCTAACTTTTTGAGTTAGAGAAGACTTGAGATTTGACATGTGGATGAGGTTTTTCATTGGAAATGTTGCAACTATAATGAACTTAATCTTTAAATAAAATAAATGAAAGGTAGAGTTACCCCTATTGTGTGTGCGAAAAGTTTGTGCATGCAAATTTCAAGTCGAATATATGACCAGAAATATTAAAATAAATCAAAGAAGTTTTATTTATAAAATTTAAGTTACAATATTTGGATAAATATTTTAATTCTTCTTTTCAATGGAGCTTTAATCTAAGGGTTTTTTTTTTTTTACTGTTCATCTTGGATGGATGCAGTTTGCTTTAAAGACCTTCTAAGTCTGATCTTGAATGATGAATTTAAACTCCTTTCAGTTGATTGAACAAGATCGAAGATCAATTTTCTTTAGACCTTATGCAACATTCTTTAGAATTTCTACAAGTTCTTCAAATTTTTCAAAGATTTCTTAGGATATTCTCTTTAGGTTTTGACTTCTAAACTTTTGGACTTTTGAAGGTGTGTTAAATTGCTTGAAGGTGATCCCTTTCGTAATTCCATTAGTCAAGTGAATGAGAGTTCTTATAATATTTAACCTCTTCAATTTATTAAAGTACAAGGATCAAACACATTTTTTTTATCTCATATTAATTTAAATTAATTGGATACAAAATAAGATTTAAAGAATATGATATACTTAAAGAATAATTCTAAAGTATATAATTTCTTGATTTGTCTCTTATTACTTTAATTTGATTTAATTATAAATAATAATGACATAAGATAAATTCTATTTGGTTCAAAATTTTCTTCTTCTACTCCTACTCGTGAGATAGGTTATCTACATTTAAGTTTTAAGGTTAAATAATCAAACTCTACATAAGTTCCATGTAAAAATGGGATAACAAGTTATTAATCTCATTTTTCTGAATACATTATCTCCAAGTCTATCTTTATTTTTGAGTATTGTGCTTAAACTAAAACTTTCCTAAAGTTGTTGATTTGTTTTACTATGACAAGGATAAGTTACTTTTAAAATACAAATAAAAAAACTTATGTCGTCATTACTTAATGTTCGAGCTTACTAGAGTGACAACAAAGAAATAGAAACATGTCTACTTGTTTTATTTCATTAGCTTTAATACTTCAAAAGATAGAGTTATGGTATTTATATAGAAATACCAATGTATTAGCTAAACATGATCAATACTAATAAGAAGTCTAATTGATCTTCTTAGCTCATCGATTAACTAACAAAGAATAGTTATATAGTTGCAAACTAAAAGCCACCTATCTAACAGACACTAAAACCAGTTATACAAACCACTAGCTAACTGAAAATAGTTAAACAAGCACCAGCTAACAGTTAACTGATACCTTAATATTCACCCAACTATCTGCTCTTCTGCAAATTTTTCATACATGTTAACAACTTGAAGCTTGGACTAAAATTTGGAGAAGAAATTAGCTAATAAGAGTTTGGTGAAAATATCTACTATATGATCCTGGGCGGGTAGATGACCAACAATTAAACTACTAGTTGCTACGTTTTCTCTAACAAAGAACAAGTCAAGTTCAACATGTTTAAATTTACAATGCATGATTAGATTGGTTGAAATTGCCACAACTCCTGAATTGTCACACTATACAATAACTTTATATGCAACTTTGATCTTTAACTCAAACAACAAAGACTATAGCATATATATTCTGAAGTGGCATGAGCTAAGCTTCTGTACTCGGCTTTTGATGTTGAACAAGAGACTATATTTTACTTCCTATAGCATCATGATGGTACACGAAATCTAGTGCCAGAATGTCTATCATCTGGATCAGTACCTCAATTTGCATTAAAATATCCAACTAGTAACAACCAAGATGTTGTTTTGAAAGAAATGCCATAATCCATAGTAGCTTACAAATACCTCAGAATAAGCTTAACTACTTTAAAATGTTGATCAAGTGTTATTTGCATAAACTGACACACCTCATTGACAGCAAAGGCCATCTCTGGCCTAGTAATCACAATGTATTGCAAGGCTCTTACAATACTCTATATTCTGATTCATTTTCAACAGAACTTCCAACATAAGCAAACAAAGTGTAAGAACTAACCATAGGAGAAGGAGATCCATTAGATTGATCTATATAACACTTCTTTAATAAATCCATAATACACTTCCTCTGGCTTAGAAACAACCCATCAAATGTATAGTAAAACTTAATCCTTAAGAAAAAAATTTAGTTTACTAAATGTTTTAGAAAAAGCTTTATATCCAAGGACTTAACAAACTCTTCCACACATGTATCTTTATTCCCAGTAACAATTATATTGTCAACATATACCAAGACTTAAAGAACCACTTCTTCAATAATTTTGATAAAAAAAGGAATCATTAAAATTTGAATAACACAAAACTTGTTTCTACAATATGTTCTTTGAACTTATGAAACCATGCTCAAAGAGCTTGCTTAAGGCCATACAAAGCCTTTTTAAGTTTGCACACAAGCTATTTATCACCATTATGTTTTTCAAAATTAGGGGGTTGAAACATATATCTTTCTTCTGTTAGATAACCATTTTAAAACATATTGTTTATGTCAACTTGGTACAATTGCCAACCATATATCAAAACAAGAGACAATAACTCTAATTGTTGTTGGCTTAATCACTTGAGTAAAGGTCTCTCGAAAATTAATGCATGCTACCTGCAAATATCCTTTTACAAACAACATTCTCTTATACCGAGCTATCAAACCATCAACATTTCTTTTTATCTTGAAAATCCATTTACAACCCACAACTTTCCTACTAGCAAGTAAAGACATAAGCTCTCATGTCTTATTCTTCATTAATGCATCAAATTCTTGTTGAGTAGCTTGTTTCCACTCATCATTAGTGAATACTTCTTCTATACTAATAGGCTCACGATCACAAAACTCAGTCATACATAGTTAGGTTTAAAAATACCATTCTTTGAATGTCTTTGATTGGATGAACATTAGAACATATAGGTTGAGATGTTGAAACTAAACCTTGAATCAAGTTAGGAACAATATTGAGACCAGAACCAACTTAGTCTAAAGAAGCTGTGACTGAAGCATTAAAACCAAAAGCAAACCTTAAGGAAACACATCCTGTTGGACTTGAGAAATCATTTGTTGCTGACTTGATATAAGATACAAGAGAACCATTATGAGAACAAGAAAACTGAACCACTTAACCAACCTTGTCATATTGCAAAATAGGTACATGAGATTGGTGATGAACTTGGTTATCAATCTTTTGATGATCTCGAGAACAACTAGACTTAGAACTAGAATTTGAAGAAAAAGGAATCTTCATCAGACACTACATATTTGAAATAAAAATTTGACCAGTATCATCGAGACACTTGTAACCTTTATGAAGTGTACTATACCCAAGAGAGGTACATGGATTTGACTTGAACAATAGTTTATGTCTATTATAGGATTAAAGATAAAGATAACAACAGTATCCAAACACCTTAATATACAAATAATCAGACTTAGTTGAATACAGCATCTTATGAGGAGATTTACCTTGCAACATAGAAGTAGGAAGCTTATTAACTAAGTAAACAGGACTAATAAATGCATGTGCCAAAAAATGCATAGGAGTAGATGCTTAAGCAAACAAAGTGAGAACTATTTCCATGATATGCTTGTGTTTTTGTTCCAAAAGTCCATTTTATTCTAAAGTATGTGGACAAGTCAATCTATGATGAATACCATATTTAGCCAACACATCTGTAACTGAGGAAAACTCACCATCCCATTCACTTTGGAAAGTATTTATCTTACAATTGAATTGAACTTCAACAAGCCTTTGGAATTGTAGAAAATGATCAAATGCTTTTGACATATTTTTAAGTAAATATATCCAAGTGTACATATTATAAGTATCAAGAAATGACATATAGTAAAGACATCCTTCTAAAGTTACCTGAGCAGGACCCTAAAGTCTGATACAACCAATTCAAATGGAAAAGAGTATACTATTGTAAAATTAAGAAAAGGAAGTTTGTGTGACTTCCCAAGTTGATAGGCTAAAACATTTTGTAATTTTGATTCTTTTAGAAAAATATTACAACTTGTGAGTCCATTATGAAGCATGATAAACGATAAATTATACATATTTTTACCCCATGCTTAGCTTAATTTCCAGATGAATTATCATTGAATTTGTGGAAATTTGTGCTCTTAATCCTTTTATTTCATGTTTTATACTCAGACAAGCATAAGGAAGAGAAAGGAATGAAAAAAGGGCTGAAAACGGAGAAAATGGGCCAAAGTATAAAAACAACACGGCCGAAGGATTCATCACACGGCTGTGGCACACGGTCATGCCACATAAGGTCCAACACGGCCCAGCCCCGACAAGCACGGCCCAGCCCCGACAAGCACAGCCGGATCACACGGCCGTGCCACCATCAGCAGTCTTGCACCGGCCTCTTATCGTGGCACACAGGCGTGGCACACGGACGTGTCCCTGTCATGAGGAAGTTCAATTTCACTCTGATTTGGATACTTAGAGGCTAAGAAAGGCATTCCAAAGCTCTATATAAAGACCCTAGGAGGCAACTCTAGGGGTGTGCCTTTTCTCCCACAAAAGAGTACCGTATTTCTGCCAACATAGAGAGTGAAGCAAGGAATTACTCTAAGGGAAGCCGATTGATTCATCCCAGAAGCCAAATTCTACATCAAGACAAAGGATCTCCCTTTAATCCTTCAGGGGTTTTTGGGTTCTTTATGTTTTGTTATTTTTATTCTTCTAAGATGTTTTCTTTATTAAATATGAACTAAATCCTCCAAATACTTGAGGGGGATGAAACCTAAGACAGATCTTGTTATTATTTTATCTTGAGTTATATGATAAATACTTGAATTGTTCTTAATTATGTGTTCTTAATTCTTGTCTTAATAATCCTATGTATTAATTCAAGTATTGATGTGCTTATTCAGATGAGCAAAAGTCCCTCTTTAAGAGTAGATCTAGCATAATTAAGTAGAGTTGCATGCAACCCTAGACATAGGGCGACATAAATCTACCGGATTAGGGTCAAACCTAATAAGGGGATCCATAGATCGAGCTGATGCAAGACTAGGGGTTTTAACTAGAAAGAGATTTCAGTTAATCAACCTAGGATTAGTTGTTCTTATCCTCAACGAAGGTATTAACATAAGTTAGGGATCTCTACGGATCAAGTCAAGTGAATAAATTGTCTAGCTCAAGAATTCATAACAAGTGAAGTCTAGGTGGATTCTCCCTTGAGTATTGCCTAAATCAATCAGTTTTTCCTAAAAGAGTTTTTCCCCAATTTACTTTTTGTGCATTCTTAGTTTAGTTTTAGAATTAGTTTAGTTTCATAAAAACCCCTTTTATTTCTAAGTTAAATAATAGAAAGGAAGTTAGTACTAGTACTTTTGGTTCCCTTGGGTACGATATCTAGGTCTTGCCACTAAGCTTACTACTGTTCGATAGGTGCGCTTGCCTTAAAGTCGTGATAATAGTTAGTTTTTGGTGCCATCATTATTATAAATTTTATTACTTCATATCACGCATATCAAGTTTTTGGCTCCGTTGCCAGGGATCTGAAATATCAAGAACACTCGATTTCTATTACTTTAGCCATATTTATTTTTATTTATTTTTAGGTTATTTTTATTTTTATGTTTATTTTACTGAAATTCTCTTTTCCTCTAGGTACCTCTAGTTTATGACTAGAAGGAACCCAGCAGGGCTATTACTTTTTGATGAAGATTTAGAAGCAACAGTTCGTTGAAATCATAGAGAAATCAGAAGAAGCCTACATTATCCAGAACAAGGACAAGAACAAGAGCCAGAACCTATGGAAGAGATGGAAGCAAATCAGGACAATCTACCACCTCCCGCAATAGCCGCGCAACTAGTGAACCAAGATGATGTTCCTCGTACTATGTATGATTATGCTAAACCTAATTTGACTGGTACTCAATCTAGTATTATTGAACCTGCTATTGCTGCTAAGAATTTTGAGTTAAAACCTAACACTATTCAGATGATACAGCAATTTGTGCAGTTTGATGGTTTACAGGATGAAGATCTAAATTCACACATAGCCAACTTTTTGGAACTTTGTGATATTTTTAAAATTAATAGCGTTTCTGATGATGCCATTTGTCTAAGGCTATTCCTATTCTCTTTGAGAAATAAAGCCAAACAGTGGTTAAATTCTTTACCACGATGCTCAATCACTACATGGGAATAGATGACCGAAAAGTTCTTACTTAAATATTTTCCTCCAGCTAGAACAGCTAAATTGCGAAACGATATCTCTTCTTTTGTGCAGATGGATTTAGAGACCCTTTATGATGCCTGGGAGAGATACAAAGATCTGTTGAAAAGGTGCCCTCACCATGGGTTACCTTTGTGGTTACAAGCTCAAACCTTTCACAACGGTTTGAATCCATCAACGAGGCAGATGATCGATGCAGCCGCCGGAGGAACAATCAACAACAAAACACCCAAAGTAGCTTATGAATTTATAGAAGAAATGTCACTGAATAACTATCAATGCCAAGTCATGAGGACAAAGCCGACAAAAGCTGCAGGAGTTTATAATATCAATGCTGCCACCATGCTTACTAATTAGATAGAACTTTTAAATAAAAAGTTTGATAATTTTGTTGGTTCTACGCAGGCACAACCAGTGATGCAGTGTGACACAACTCAAGGAAATATGTTCAATCCAGACTACTCCCCTTATAGACATCACATGGAAACCGAACAAGCCAACTATATGGGTAACAATTTTAGACCTCAAAATAATCCTTATAGTAATACTTACAATACAGGTTGGCGGAATCACCCCAATTTTTCATGGGGAGGATAAGGAAATCAAAGACAACCGCCTCCTTCGGGATTTCAGCGGCCACCATCACAATAAGAGAAAAAGCCAAACCTTGAAGAGATGTTCACCAAATTTATGGCCGCATCAGAAACCCATTTTCAAAATATTGAAACGGCACTAAAGAACCAGCAAGCATCCATTCAAGGGCTTGAAAATCAGATTGGTCAACTTGCCAAATTAATATCAGAAAGACCACAAGGTGGACTACCAAGTAACACTGAGCCAAATCCCAGAGAACATGTCAAAGCAATTACTTTAAGAGATGGGAAAGTACTGGCAGAATCAGAAAAGAAGCCTGTTCAAGAATCCACAAAAGACAAGGTAGAGGAAGAAGAACCCAAGGAAAACATTCCACCAACACTTAAGGAATATAAACCACCCATACCATATCCGGCAAAGTTGAAGAAAGACCGCACAGATGCTCAATTTGGTAAATTTCTTGAACTTTTTAAACAGTTACACATTAACTTACCTTTTATTGAAGCAATTTCATAGATGCCAAAGTATGCAAAGTTTCTTAAAGAATTCTTCACAAATAAAAGAAAGTTGGAAGAATTAGCCACAATGGAACTCAACGAGGAATGCTCAGTTATTCTCCAAAACAAACTGTCGGCCAAACTAAAAGATCCAAGGAGTTTTACTATTCCTTGCTTAATTGGTAGTTTAATTATTGAAAAAGCCTTAGCTAATCTAAGTGCTAGTATTAACCTAATGCCCTACAAAATGTTCAAGCAACTAGGTCTAGGGGAACCAAAACCCACTAGGATGAGTATTCAATTAGCTGATAGATCGGTTAAATACCCTAGGGGAATCATTGAAGATATGCTAGTAAAGGTAGATAAATTTATATTCCCGGTTGATTTTGCTGTGCTTGATATGGATGAGGACATTGAGGTGCCTTTAATTTTGGGACGCCCATTTTTAGCTACTGCTAGAGCCGTTATCGATGTAGGGGATGGTAAATTACTGCTTAGAGTTGGTGAAGAAGAAGTCGTTTTTAAAATCTATGATGCTATGAGATTTTCTAGAGAACAAGATGATTCCTGTTATTTTATTGATGCTATCGATTATTTTTTTCAAGATAAATTTCAGGAAATTTCTCTCGCAGACAATTTGGAACTATGTCTTGTTCAAGGTGGGGGGAAAGATGAAGCCACTACTGAAGTTAAAGAAGTAATGAAGGAGTTAACTCTAATGAACTTGTCACAAGGCACATAAGTTATGAAAGTATTAAGATGAATGACGAATTGAGGCAAAAACCCTCGATTGATGAACCTCCTAAATTGGAATTAAAATAGTTGCCTAACCACTTAGAATATGCATTTTTAGGAGATGATTCGACATTACCAGTAATTATCACGTCAGATTTAAGCATTGAAAAGAAGGAGGAATTACTTCAAGTATTAAAGGAACACAAGAAGGCTATAACTTGGAAAATGAATATAAATCATCGGTGCAAGCTCAGAGACGATTGAATCCCAATATGAAGGAAGTCATAAAAGCCGAAGTAATTAAACTTCTAGACGCAGGCATTATTTATCCTATTTCTGACAGTTCTTGAGTAAGTCCTGTGCAGGTTGTTCCTAAAAAGGGAGGCATGATCGTGGTATCCAATGATAAAAAGGAGTCAATACCTACAAGAACAGTCACTGGATAGAGAGTCTGCATTGATTATAGAAAGTTGAATGATGCAACTCGAAAAGATCATTTTCCCTTACCTTTTATAGATCAGATGTTGGAAAGATTATCAGGTCATATGTATTACTGTTTCCTAGATGGCCTCTCTGGCTACTTCCAAATCCCGATAGCTCCAGAAGATCAGGAGAAAACAACATTCACATGTCCATACGGTACGTTTCCTTATCGTAGAGTGCCTTTTGGATTATGTAATGCTCCTGCTACTTTTCAGCGCTGCATGTTAGCTATCTTTGACGAACTCGTGGAAGATATCATGGAGGTATTTATGGATGATTTTTCAATTTTTGAAAATTCTTTTCAACTTTGTCTTAATAATTTAAAACGTGTTCTGATAAAATGTGAAGAGACAAATCTAGTGCTTAATTTGGAAAAATGTCACTTTATGGTTCAAGAAGGTATTGTATTAGGGCATAAAATTTCTAGTAAAGGGATAGAGGTAGACAAAGAAAAAATTGAAACTATTGAAAAATTACCTCCCCCTAATTCGGTTAAGGCCATAAGAAGTTTTTTAGGACATGCTGGATTTTATCGTAGATTTATCAACAACTTTTCGAAAATAGCTAAGCCTTTAACGAAATTACTAGAAAAAGATGTACTTTTCAACTTTGACCAAGAATGTTTAGAGTTTTTTAATACTCTCAAAGAAAAGTTAGTCAATGCCCCGATTATGATTTCACCTGATTGGAATCTTCCTTTTAAACTAATGTGCGATGCGAATGATTTTGCAGTAGGTGCAATTTTAGGACAGCGAAGAGACAAGCACTTTCAATCGATCTATTATGCTAGCAAAACTCTGACAACCACACAAGCAAATTATACAACCACAGAAAAAGAATTGCTAGCTGTTATTTTTGCATTTGATAAATTCAGATCTTATTTAATATTGTCAAAAGTCATCGTTTATACTGATCATTCTGCTCTTCGTTATCTTCTAACTAAAACTGATGCAAAACCGTGATTGATAAGATGGATTCTATTGTTACAGGAATTTGACTTAGAAATAAAAGACAAGAAAGGAGCTGAAAATTTGGCAGCAGATCACCTGTCAAGGTTGGAAGATCCATACCCCAAGGACCTCGATAAAATAAACGACTTGTTTCCTGAAGAACAACTCCTAGCCTTAGCAGACGTAACAGTTCCTTGGTTTGCTAATTTTGCAAATTATTTAGCAGCTAATATAACCCCAAAAGGGTTGACCCATCAGCAAAAGAAGCGATTCTTCGCTGATGTGAAAAACTACTTTTAGGAAGACCCTTTTCTTTGTCGTATTTGTACAAATCAGGTTATCCGAAGATACGTTACTGAAACAGAAGCATACCAAATTTTAGACCACTGCCATCCGGAACCTACAAGAGGACACCACAGTGGAGCTAGAACTGCTCACAAGGTACTCGAATCAGGTTTTTACTGGCCTACACTTTTAAGAGATGCCAATAGGTATGTGACCTCTTGTGATAAATGTCAGAGAATAGGTAATATCTCTCAACATAATAAAATCCCTTAAAACTATATACTTGCATGTGAGATATTTGATGTATGGGGTATTGATTTCATGGGTCTGTTCCCTACTTCATTTAGAAACAAGTACATCCTAGTAGCAGTAGATTACATGTCAAAATGGGTGGAAGCCCAAGCTTTACCTACTAATGATACTAGAATGGTAGTACGTTTCCTTAAAAAGCTTTTCTCTCGATTCGGAACACCTAGGATAATTATTAGTGATAGGGGTACTCATTTTTGCAATGCTCAATTTGAAAAAGTTTTAAAGAGATATAGAGTACACCACAGAAAAGCTACCCCTTATCATCCACAAACCAGTTGCCAAGTTGAAATAACAAATAGGGAACTAAAACGCATCCTAGAAAAAATAGTAGAAACAAATAGGAAAGATCAGTCAAGAAAAGTAGATGATGCTCTATGGGCCTATAGAACTGCTTTTAAAACACCCATAGGTAGATCTCCTTATAAACTTGTCTACAGAAAAAGTTGCATCTACCATTTGAACTTGAAAATAAAGCATTTTGGCCTATTAAATTTTTAAATCTTGATTTTAAGCTTGCATGTGAGAAATAACTAATGCAACTAAACGACCTGGATGAATGGCGCTGCAATGCTTGTGAAAACTCACAACTATATAAGGAAGCCACGAAGCGATGCCATGACAATTAGCTGAGACAACCTAAACAGTTCAAAACCGGTGATCTTGTCTTACTTTACAATTCAAGGCTTAAACTATTTCTTGGAAAACTTAAATCAAGGTAGTCAGGTCAATTCACTGTTCAAACTGTCTTTCCATATGGCGCAGTTGAGGTAACTCACCCAACCCACGGTACTTTCAAGGTAAACGGCCATCGGCTAAAACATTATAGAGGTAAGAATTTTAAGGATAATAGGGAGGAGCTTCAGCTCCACGAACTCTCTTCGTGATACATCCAGGTAGAGTCGAGCTTAGATTCTAAATAAGTGCTTCTTGGGAGGCAACCGAAGCACTAACTTAGTAACTTTCCTTTTATTTTGATTTTAGTCTTTTAATACGTCAACTAACCCTTTTGAATGCAGAATTTTAGGACCACACAGCCATTCCCACGGGCGTGCCTAAGGCCGTGTAGACACTATAAGCAGAGACACGGTCGTGTAACTTGGCCGTGTATAAACAGGGTGAAAATTTTCCAAGTGCACAGGCTACGACAAAGTGCCACGACCAGGCGATGTGGCCGTGGCCAACACTGTTAATGGCAACATAGGCTTAGACCAAAAGGACACGACCGTGTGATACGACCGTGTGATCCACACACGAGTGTGCAACACGCCCGTGCCCCAAGACCGTGGTCGACACTGTCAATTCAGACACGAGCGTGTGATATACTACATGGTTGTAGGAGAAACAAACATTGAAGCACACGGCCGTGTGCCTCAACACACCCTAGGTACACAGGCGTGTGCCATGAACCAGGCGCCCCAAAATCACCGATTTTCAAACCACACAGGCAAAACCCGAGCCACACTGGCGTGTGCCATGCCCGTGACCCAAAATCTATATAAAGGGGTCACTATTCACCATCTCCTTCACTTAAAACCCTAAATCCTCTTAAACCCCCTCTCCCACCAACACCCCTGACGCCACCGCCGATCTCCATAGTGCTTCCACGCCTATACCGCCCATACCACAACCATGCTTCGCCTTATTCCTCTCCCATTTGGTTCTATTTTCTCATTTTTCTTTCCAATTTTTAATGCTTCTATCTATTTTATTTTAATAACATACTTTATTTAGTTTTTGCATTATTTTGAGCATGAAATTAATTGATTTAGCATGAGTGATCTAGAACGTTGTAGAGAACTTCACGATATCATGCCACTTTTATTCACATTTGATTGCCACTTTTTCTTATATAGGTTATTATTCATTTAGTATAAATCAATATCCATGTCTCTTAAGCTTGATATCATGTTAGGATGAATAGATTATATTATTTAGGTTAGTGAAATCCACATTTCATTTTGACAATATTTTGGCATGTTTTATTTTGTCACTATAAATATTTATTACTATTTTTATTTTAATTTTTATGGCTAATGTATATCATTTTGTTTTTTAGGCACTATGTCGTCATCACGCAGTAAGAGAGCTGCAGCCCCTGCTTCAAAGAAATGCAAGCGGCCAGGTGGTTCATTCTCGTCGAGACCTACAGCCGAAAGCTGACACCCATTCATCACATTTCCACAGCACTCCCAAGAGGAGTTATTTCAGATCCTCTGAGCCCGTTCTCTAGAAACTGGCAGATGCATTGACTGGGCCGCCCTAGAGCGAGTCCAACTCACTGATGCCATTCAGGCCCTACTGTCCACCGATCCATGGGGGCAATTTTTCAACATCATCGACCCCACTTATCTTGAACTAACCTTAGAATTTTGCTCTACATTTCATCTACAGGTAGTAATGACAAACCATGATGATCCGGGTACTATTCAATTCTGCCTCGGTAGATTGGTGTGTCAGCTGAGCGTTCCCGAATTTGGAATCGCACTAGGACTCTACACAAATGAGTTCATAGCCGACGAGGATTTTTCCACACTTCCCTGTCTCCTCCATGTCACACCGGTCAACTGTTGGTGCGATCTCGCCCCAGGGCACCTAACATATGACCCTAGTCGCACCAAGGCGACCGCCCTTACCCCATCCTTGAGGTATCTCCACGCCTTCCTAGCACATACCCTGATAGGCCGACGTGAGAGCACCGGCGTCGTCAACACACATGATGCCTACTTCTTATGGAGCATGGCGAACGCGTACACCATCAACTTAGCCTTCTTCATCGCCCATGCCATCCAGCACCAAACGGAAAGGCATCGTAGGCGAGAGATATCCACGGGCCCATACATCACACGCTTGGCCTGCCATTTCGGGCTACTCAATACCACGGCCTAGACATCCTCTTATACGTTGATCGGCCAGATGTCACCTCAGGGCATCCAGACTATGCTCCACTTGAGGATGATCCAGCGTAAACTAGTGGCCGACCCCTTACAGTACCGACTCATCCAAGGGGTCGAGGATTCCGAGGATATTCCTGATGATGTCCCACCACCAGAGGAGGATGCAACCACCGAGCCGCCGTGAACTAACCTTAGAATTTTGCTCTACATTTCATCTACAGGTAGTAATGACAAACCATGATGATCCGGGTACAATTCAATTCTGTCTCGGTGGATTGGTGTGTCAGCTGAGCGTTTTCGAATTTGGAATCGCACTAGAACTCTACACGAATGAGTTCATAGCCGACAAGGATTTTTCCACACTTTCCCGTCTCCTCCATGTCACACCGGTCAACTGTTGGTGCGATCTCACCCCAGGGCACCTTACATATGACCCTAGTCGCACCAAGGCGATCGCCCTTACCCCATTCTTGAGGTATCTCCACACCTTCCTCGCACAAACCCTGATAGGCTGACGTGAGAGCACCGGCGTCGTCAACACACATGATGCCTACTTCTTATGGAGCATAGCGAATGCGTACACCATCGACTTAGCCTTCTTCATTGCCCATGCCATCCAGCACTAAAACGGAAAGGCATCGTAGGCGAGTGATATCCATGGGCCCATACATCACACGCTTGGCCTACCACTTCGGGCTACTCAATACCACGGCCCAGACATCCTCTTATACGCTGATCGGCCAGATGTCCCCTTAGGGCATCCAGACTATGCTCCACTTGAGGATGATCCAGCGTAAACTAGTGGCCGACCCCTTACAGTACCGACTCATCCAAGGGGTCGAGGATTCCAAGGATATTCCTGATGATGTCCCACCACCAGAGGAGGATGCAACACCGAGCCGCAGCTGCCACGCTGCCCAGTTCATGCGGCAGCTTCATACACTGACATATCTGAGTGCCTAACACGATTCGAGCAGCAGTGCTTCCAACGCTTTGATCATATAGATGCTACACTTCAGCAGATATGCCAACACCTTCATATCACACCACCTTCCACACCTCGCAACCCATCTGAGGATTAGACTTTCCTAATCCTCTTTTCTTTTCTTTTATTTTCCTTTTTACTTTTTCTTTTATTTTATTTCATCTTATCTTTTTCATCATTTGAATTTTAGTATTTTTAGAATTTAATTTCCGTTATTTCTTTATTTTAATTTCTTCATATCCGCTTCCCCTTAACAAACATATTCTATTAATCCAAATTCCCCATGACTGATAAATGCTTTTGCAATTTCAAAGGAGCTCTACAGCTTATGTCCATATGTAAATGGGACAACCCTGCCACAACTGCCGACTCTTCCAATTCCAATCTCCGTCTCACAAATTCATCCAAAATTCAGGGAGTGTCATGTCTTCCCCTATCTTATGATCTTGTGCTTCTATTGCTACTAATGTTATCTTTGTACATTGAGGGCAATGTACATCTTAAGTGTGAGGGGGGGACTTACTTTCAGTCATTACATTCTCCTTAAAATCCTTAAAAATTTTTTAACTAACATTTTGCATTGTTCTCAAAATTTCGAATTCTCACTTTCACTATTTGCATTATCTTCAATCTCCTGTTGGGAATTTATTCTGATTGATTTATGATTTTTATTGATATGTTGAGAATTAAGACATAGGTGCTTGTACTTTGATTATTCAACCTTTAAAACACTAGGGAATCAAGCATGATAAGTTGAAATTTTTAAGAATCTAAATTTTTTTCATAAGTTATTTTCCCTAATTTTAAGTATTATTTTGAGATTTGAAATTTGCAGGATTGACATCAAAAGCCATAATTCAGTTGAGATTTTAAGCCTTTTGAGCATACATTCTTTTGTGCTCACCTTTATTGTTGCTTTGAGTGAGTCAATACTGATTTGTTATTCTAGAACTTGCTTTAATTATACATTTCGAGACCACACCATTGATTTGATATACCGGAATAATAAAGGCACTTAGGATTTAACCTACTTACTCCATAAAAGCCTACCTCCATAAATTAACCCCTAGTGAACCCCATTGAGCCTAACAACCTATTCTTTGACTTACCTCTAATATTAACCCATAACCCATTTTTGTTGAATCTTATTTAATTATATTGATCCCTATTTTTATCGAGATCTGAGTTGAAATTATTATCTAGCTTTATTCTCTCTTTCCTAGTTTGTAAAGTTTGTAAATATTCAAAGTATTATATTTGATTCGTTCTTAATTAAAAAAAGTATATATACAGTTAATTCAGTTGTAATTCATAGTTAACATTTTTGCATATTTCTATTTTAAGGCTAAAAAGGCTAGAATGATGTCATCATAAGGCTTAGCTCGAGGAATATGTTCCAGTGATAGAGATTTTTCTAGCTAGATAATTTTTCAGTTCAATCTCGATTCTAACCTTCTTTTTCAGCTTGTGACAACACCCCTAACCAAAGCCTCATTACAACCATTGAAAGACCTTTTGATCAATGTATCATATCAATCTATAGTGGTGGAGATTTGATTTTCTTGCCAGCCTATGGTAATAACTCTTCAGGTTGACTAGAGAGTACTTGATTCTGGAACTCTAAACACTTTGAGTGGATAGAGTGAATCCTTGTGAGGATGTCAATTTTTGTTGATTTTGATTGAGAGATAATTACTTAGGAGAAGGAAGAAAACCTATGTTTCGATGATAAAATTCTCAACTTAGAGTAATTAAATCTTTAATGTTCTTCTGATTGAATTTTCATTGTATGAATACTTGTGAATTAGTTTGAAACATTATTGATAGAGATTGTGAGTTGAGAAGAATGATTCTTGATTGTGGGTTGAGATTTTGCTTGAGGACAAGCAAAGGCTTAAGTGTGGGGGTATTTGATAAACGATAAATTATACATATTTTTACCCCATGCTTAGCTTAATTTCTGGATGAATTATCATTGAATTTGTCGAAATTAGTGCTCTTAATCCTTTTATTTCATGTTTTATACTCAGGAGCGCATAGGGAAGAGAAAAGAACGAAAAAAGGGCCGAAACGGAGAAAATGGGCCAAAGTGTAAAAACAACACGGACCAAAGATTCATCACACGGCCGTGCCACATAAGGTCCAACACGGCCCAACCCCGACAAGCACGGCCTAATCACATGGCCGTGCCACCATCAACAGTCTTGCACACGGCTTCTTGCCGTGGCACGTGGACGTGGCACACGAGCGTGTCCCTGTCGTGAGGATGTTCAATTTCACTCTAATTTGGATACTTAGAGGCTAAGAAAAGCATTCCAAAGCTCTATATAAAGACCCTAGGAGGCAATTCTAGGGGTGTGCCTTTTCTCCCACAAGAGAGTGTAGTATTTCTGCCAACACAAAGGATGAAGCAAGGAATTACTCCAAGAGAAGCCGATTGATTCATCCCAGAAGCCAAATTCTACATCAAGGCAAAGGATCTCCCTTCAATCCTTCAGGGGTTTTTGGGTTCTTTATGTTTTGTTATTTTTATTCTTCTGAGATGTTTTCTTTATTAAATATGAACTAAATCCTCCAAATACTTGTGGGGGATGAAACCTAAGACAGATATTGTTATTATTTTATCTTGAGTTATATGATAAATACTTGAATTGTTCTTAATTATGTGTTCTTAATTCTTGTCTTAATAATCCTAGGTATTAATTCAACTATTGATGTGCTGATTCAGATAAGCAAAAGTCACTGTTTAAGAGTAGATCTAGCATAATTAAGCGGAGTTACATGCAACCCTAGACATAGGGCGACATAAATCTACCGAATTAGGGTCAAACATAATAAAGGGATCCATAGATCGAGTTAATACAAGACTAGGGGTTTTAACTAGAAAGAGATTTCAGTTAATCAACTTAGGATTAGTTGTTCTTATCCTCAACGGAGGTATTAACATAAGTTAGGGATCTCTACGGATCAAGTCAAGTGATTAAATCGTCTAGCTCAAGAATTCATAACAAGTGAAGTCTAGGTGGATTCTCCCTTGAGTATTGCCCAAATCAATCAGTTTTTCCTAAAAGAGTTTTTCCCCAATTTGCTTTTTGTGCATTCTTAGTTTAGTTTTAGAATTAGTTTAGTTTCATAAAAACCCCCTTTTATTTCTAGGTTAAATAATAGAAAGGAAGTTAGTAGTAATAATTTTGGTTCCCTTGGGTGTGATATCTCGGTCTTGCCACTAAGCTATACTACTGTTCGATAGGTGCACTTGCCTTAAAGTCGTGATAATAGTTAGTTTTTGGTGCGATCATTGTTATAAATTTTATTACTTCATATCACGCATATCAAAGCACTTCATTACATGGATGTCCAAGGTGTTTGTGCCACAAACCTAAAATAGAACAAGAAGCCCAACTAGAATTTAATTTAGTGTTATTAATTGAATAAACAAGCTTTGAAGAACGACCAAAAGAATCAGTTCAAACATCCTTATATGCTAAAGAATCAAAAGGTTATAAACCCTTATAAATGTGACCCACTAGCAAAATAGTCCTTGTCTATACATCTTTGACAAAGCAATGAAATGGATGAAACTCAAAATAAATTCCATTATCCCTGGAAAAATGAGCAACAAAAAACAAGTTTTTGCAAACACGTAGAACATCTAGAACATTTTTTAGATGTAAAAGTCTATTACCAAAGATAAGCAAAGAAAACCTTATATGAGAAATAGGAACACAAGCACCATTACCCATAAAACGTTTATTAGTACCTGTGTATTCAACAACATTATTGCTATTTTAAATGTCATTTGCAATGTGATTAGTGGCCCCTACATCTAGATACACATCTTGTCTCCACTATTATTAAAAATTGAAACAAAATTGCAATCTAGTAGTGAGATACCCAGTTGACTAAAACCACCTACTCCTATCTGAATCCTGACACTCGTTGGAAACTTCACAGTCTGTCTTATAAGACCAGAAGGATTCACCCAACTAGGAAGCTGAAATCCACAGTCTTGTACTCATTGACCATAATACTGAGGCAATGAAACTACCCCTTGAATACTACAACTCTAAGGGAATTGTGATTGGTGACCCTAATCAACAAAATTATTATAATTCATACTCATTTGCATCCTTTGATCCATATCAGAAACACCAGAGAATGTATGATCAAACTGATAGAATCATTTTTGCACTTAACGTCTGATCTTTCCACATAATTAACATTGAGATTGATTATGAGGAATACGAGCTCCACGACCAGTTCCATGAAAATAACCTCTTCCACCTTGAAAACCACCTCTAGATTGTTGATGGTTTCCTTAATTATAACCCCTATTATAGGCATTACCTAATTCAAAACTCTTTGAATGAACCACACCATCACTTTTCTATTGTTAAACCATATTAGCTTGCATAGGAACACTAGAGACAAACTCCAACTGTCTTGATTCACAATCAAACAACATCACAGCAAGAAGATCAAAAAGAACATTTATAGCTGATTAAGACAACTACTAAATAAGCAAAATGATGATGCATGGAACGCAAGGGCTACCGAATCAGTCCAGTAGCCACCAACTTAATCATTGCCAGACGTGCGAATGTTTAGATTGGAAATGCTGCAGCAAAAAGATAAATAATAAAATAATGGTATCCGCAAGTATATGGGTCAAATTGTAATATAGAAGAAAGTTACAACGAAACTCTTCGGGAAGTATTCCGATAATCGTACCTAAAAGATTGCATGTTGGAGAATTTTATCATTAAATTAATTACAAAAAAATAGTTACTAATCTAATTGAGTCATGAATTAGTAGTGTTAATGAAAAATTAAAATATTAATTAAACTAATTAAATTAATTAATCTGAAATAACCTAATGGAATTTCCTATTCCTAGTGTCGACGATGTGAGTTTTCGGTCTATGATCAATTAAATCCCTAATTATCAATTACATCACTACTTACCCTCAATTGAGTTATTTACCACCCTTAGCTAAGAATACCCTCCCCCTTTCATCTTCACTAAGGATTACTAGCTAAGTCACCTTTTCGGCCTCTTTTAGGCATACGAATACCCTTTCGGTCTCACCGCTTGGCACAAGTTATACTCAATAGGATACCCTATTGGTCTCACCTGTCTAGATATTGTACTAGGGGCGTCACTCCTTAATATACTAAGTACTCTTGAATAAACTCTCAATTTCGGATAAACAATTACTTAATTAATAAATCAGATCCATAACCAAAACATGCAAGATACAAATATGCACATGATTTTATCTCAATATTCATATAAACTTTAGTTGCTCAGGCTAACGAAATATAAATAAAATAATAAAAGAAAGTGATAGGGAAATTGCTCATTGATAAATTATTGAAGCATGAGTTCAGAACAATCTCTGCTCTCAACCGTCTTCACATTGCAATAGAAAAGTTCTGACTAAGCGAACATAAAAATAAAAATAAATGAAAACTAAGTAAATAAAATTGTCTATCTAAGTCTACATCTAACCAATCTAACTCTTTCTTAGGTAAGTGACTTAAATGGGCTAAATGTTGCTTGGTGCCCTACAACCCTAGATACACGTTGATTCTAATTAATACAATATACTATTAAATGCTTACGGTCCAATTAAGAAAATAATTCAAAATTTTCGTCCAAGGATCAACCTTTTTTCCCATAAAATTGTCATGGCGTCTCGATGTCACAAAGCCCACATCGCATCATCCCGATTTTAGCCCTGGCAGCTTTGATGTTTGAAGTCGTGACACAACATGTTGATGTCACAATACTGGTGTTGTCCTTTGCATTCTTGGGCTTGAATTGGCACCTTACACACTCAAAAGCCTATAAGTCGTTCTCGAGATTCGAGTTGGCCTAATGGGTCATCAAAACACTAGAAAGGGTGTAAAAATGCTTATTTTGAAATTGAATAAATCTAAGCTAGTAAAACTAAAAATACAATAATTATGTAACGCCTTAACCCGGCCTAGAAGTTTAGACCAAATTTAGAATGCTACATTGATCACCGAAGTGAATGTGGAAAAATTTACAAACAAATTATCTTGTCAAACCGAATACTTAATTGCTTAAATACCAATTAATAAAAATTACAGATAAGCTTAATAAATAGTCGAAATCAAATAAACGAGTAAAATTTTAAAACGGAAACTATACCACAAAATTATAAAACTTTACAGTTCTAAGATTGTGTAATCAAAATATAAATTAGAACGTAGAACCAAACTAATCTTTTATAACTGTGACCATCCGAGATCTCCGCTTTTTGAGTCTAGCATCAGAATCCAAAAAAGTACCTGAAAGGAAAACAGATGGGGTGAGCTGCACGAGCTCAGTGTGAAATCAAAACTAGCTAACTTCAGAACTAGAAACAGAAACAGAAATAGAAAGCAGTTTAGAGGTGGAACATACTTACAGAGCTATACAGAACCAGTGGGTACATTCTCAATGAACGTACCAACAAATAATAATATTTAGAGCTTGTTAAAAACACACTCAGTCATACAGACGCAAGTACCATTTAGTCACATTAACAATAATTCTCAATCAGTCACACAGTCACAGTAACTATTCAGTCAGATAGTTACAATCAGACGATCTAACATGCAGAACTGTCGAACAGATAACCAGAACGGACTTATAGAATCAGATGGTAAACTCGAGACAGAAGTCTCAATAGATAGTAACGATCCACACGTATCAAATTAAAATCAGTTACAAGTTCTAATCAGTCAGATAGATACAATCAGAGTCTATCACTCAGAACAGTCAACAGATGCGTATGAATGCAGTTGAAATATAAGACCCACCTATCCAGCCAACACACCTCTCCGTCCATCCCTACACTTTCTATGGGGTTTAAAACACCCATCCAGCCCTACACTTTCTATGATGTCATCTTGGGTTGCCCGGCAACGATGGCCATCAGTAAGTCCTCAACCTTCAGGGTATTAGGACTGCCCACGACCATTTGAGTATTAGGGGTAACAGTAAGTAGATAAACTGCCAAATCATATGCTACGCAGCAGAGCTAGCGTATAAGTTGTACAGTGCCATGCGGTAAATCGCGGTATAGACGTGCAGTTGAACTGCTAGAACATATAAGGGTACGTAGCATAGAAAATGTACATGCGGTATAGTGCAATGCGGTAACTCACTATACCAGTAAATTGTAGCTGAGCTGCCAGATCATTCAATGCTACATAGCGTAGCTAATGTATATGTTGTATAGCGCAGTGCGGTAATCCGCTGTACAGTCTAGTTGCAGTAAAACTGTCAATCAGTTCAGTCACAGTATTCCTTCTCTTTGAAATCCCACCCAAAAATACTTTATGCATATGTATGCGTGCAAACAAACAAACAAACAGTATCAAAATACAAATTACAGAAAGTCATTCACACCCAGTCAGTTAGTTACAAAATTAATCGCACAGTCATAATTTGTACATATCCCATGATCAATCACAAACTAATCACAGTTCATGCACACACGGATCACATAGATACAGTTATAGAGGTCAAGTCACCCTCACTAAAGCCAAGCTAAGGGTTGGAACACACAAAGTCACAATTAGGCTCTAATTCAACCTAAAATAAAAACTGACGAAATAGGGCCATACGCCCGTATGCTTCGACCGTGTGGAATAAACCAGGTCGTGTAGGGGTCCAAACACCTGTGTGGAGGATGGCACATGGCCGTGTGGTAGAGGCACACACCTGTAAGTGGCAAGGACATGGCCGTGTTACCAAGCCGTGTAACTCACTGTCCAATTTCATTAAAAATGCCGTGTGAGCCGTGTGAGGGTCTCACACGCCAGTGTGCCCACCAGACACAGCTGTGTGTCCCGAAACACGCTCGTGCGGAATCTCTAAATCCCCATATCAATCACAAGAGTGTGTAACACCAAATCCTTGAATCCCTAATTCCCAATTACACACGCCCGTGTGACCAGAGGACATGGCCGTGTGAAAATTGATAAAATCCCCAAATCGGCCACACAACTGTATGGCCAGGTCGTGTGGCACCCAATTTAGCCCGAAAAACCCTAATTCACAATATCACACTACCGTGTGACTCGACACACGCCCGTGTAGTCATCGGGGAGGTTACGAAACCACCTCAAAATAGCCCCGAAACCACCGTTAAAGCAACCAAAATAGTCTCCAACCTTTTCCACATCAAAGTATATCAAAACCTGGAGTATTATCCTTACTTCCATCAACTAGAAACCCAAAACCGTCGAGTTAGTGCACACTTAAGGAATACCGAATCAAAAGTTTACAAAATAGAACCAGTAAACAGAAATAACGTAGTCATGGTTCAAATCCCACACCTGATTTGTAGTCGGAGAGGACAACAGAGAAGTGAAATTCCACAATCAGCAAGCAAAATCGTTTTCGGAGAAAAAAACATGAAGAACCCCAAAAACCAAAGGAAGAGCCAAGAACATGAAAAATAAAAGAAATAACCTCAAATAAAAATAAATAAATAATACAAATAATAACCAAACAAATAAGTATCAATATAAAACTAAATAATTATTCAAAACATAATAAATTACAATTATTTCCCCCAAAATGCACATAAGGCGAATCGAACCAATGACCCAGAGACAACCTAACACTCACTAAACCACCAGACCAGCAGGTTAATTCTTGTTACTAAAATACACATCTATACAGATATGTGCAACCTCCCCACTGCCCCTACACTCAAAACTCAAAACTTCTAAGCCCAAGATTCGGGGAGTTACAAAATAAATATAAAATGGCTAGAAAACAAACTCTTTAAATGCAAAAAAGACTTTATGTAACACCCCAAACCTGGCTTAAATGTTATGACTAGATTTTGAGCAATTACACTAGCTTGTTTAAAAACATTCGTTTCAATCAAACTCAAAGTACATTTCGGAAACATAAAATTTGGCAAAACTTTCATAGATGTTTGGAAAAACTTAAATCCAAAATCACTTATCTCAAACCCAAATTTTGAATTTAAAATCATGTTTGAAAATAAGTATTTTGGATATCATTTCCAGCTTAAAGACAGTCATTAAAACTATTTGTTTATTTATAGAAAAACTCTTTAGAGGTTACTTAATTTTGCAATGGAAAACTTTCAAAGTTTTAATTTTTAAAAACTGAATTTTAAATTGTTAACCTACAAGGTTTTGTAGTTTCATATTAAAATACTCAAAACCGAACAAGTAGAATAAAAACCAAAATCGATGTCTAAAAAATTTACAGTCCAAAATAATTAAAACATAAACTATCTTATTTTATTAACCATGAATCAATCCGAGCTCCCACACACCATCCAATCCTAAACTCAAAGTTAACTTGAAAAGTCAGAGATAAAATAACGATGTGAGCTATAGAGCCTAGTGTATAACGAAACTCGATCATAGAACACACATATCACAATATATAAACTAGAGTATCACAAAGAATTTCATCACGTGAAATTGAACAGAACTGATAATGCATGATTATGCCAATGCGATATTTTTTAGAAATCATTATGCAAATTTTTTAGAAAACTTCCTACCTAACTCTGCTACACACCAAAATAGAGTTCCCTAGAACTCGTCCAACCAAATCACATTAACAAAAAATTGTGGACATTGCCACCAGAGATTGTAGTTAAAGTTATTACATAAAAAAATATAAGTGGTCAAGACACTATACTGCAGCAAAGCTGCGAAAACAATTAAGAGTGATGAGCCACTATAATTGCAGACAAGTTGCCAGAAAAAAATATGGTTAAACCACCAGAATGTACAGATCATTAAACTGCCAGAAACTTTATCCCTAAACATCATCCCAAACCCCATGCAACATGTCATGGCATGTACATACATAATTAGGCTGACAAACATGTAGGACATGCTAACCTACAATAGTAGAAAATAGAAGACATGGGAACCCACTCTTCGCAGAATAGGTTTATCAAATCTCATTGAAAACACATCAGTTTTGCCATGAAGTCGCGTGCATGGTTTTATAACATATTCAGAGATGTTCAAATTAACATATTTTGACATCACATGCTCACATCCCACACAGTAACACGGAAACATACCATCAGAATTGACAGAACATAGATTATACACGTATAAATCAAACACCTTAAACATATCATTTTCAAGTCTTTTTTAAGCAATATGGACCCTACAGAAGGCATGCATTCGACTCGTATGATGAATACAACATTAGGGAAGTTTTTTAAAATTTGGGCCCACACAGCCAACTTGGCTAGCCCGTGTAACCCCACACAACCCAATTGGCCCAGACCATGTGCCTCATAATGTCTAGCATACAGCCTATCACAAGATCGTGTGTTACACACGACCTAGCACATGGCCGTGTGACATCGACAGTTCCAAATTTCAGCTTTCGTCGTTCATTGTTTTTTGAGTTTTTCAATACACACCTTATTGTCTTCAATTTGAACGTAAGCTCGAGGATTCCAGAACCTAAAACCAACAATTAACGATCAATTTCAATAATGAAATACTAATTCAAAATATTAACATGCCTACAATCGCTAGCATGAAACCCTAACAAAATGAAAATTAGCCTTTTGGCGATCAATCACTTACCCAAATGGAAACAACCCTACCAACTAATTCTAGATTGCCAATGGATTAGTCACCTCGTGAACTTCTCCTAAAAACCCACACGATTAATATCGTAGAACAACACACCACAAAGAACCTCAACTTAGCAAAAAGGATAACAATTGGCCTCAATACTAGAAAAGAACAAAAAACAAAATAAATAATACTTACATAAGAATTGAGGTGCAATCTACTCAATCAACACACCGATTACCGAAATTGAATAAATTAAGGAACAATGAACCAGAAAGCAAAGAAAATTGGAGAAGGGAAAGAAGAAAAAAAGAGAAATTTTGGGAAAAATCTTTATTGGAAACTGACGTGAAACCATAAAGGAGAAGAGTGGAGAGAGAAGTTGGGAACATGAGGAAAGTGTGAAAATTTTGAGGAAACAAAATCTAATTAATTAATTAATTCTTTTAGTAAAAATAAATATGATGAAATTTTATTTAAATAAAATTTAACTAATTATCAGCCTATCAAAATTCAAATTTTGCCCAAACACTAGACATGGGCGGCTCACAAGGAATTTTAACAAAAATAATTCCTATTTGTTCGCATAAGGATCCAAACACAAAATCAAAACGTAAGCTGACACCTTACCACTCGAACAGTATGCTCATTTTGACATCAATTGCGAGAAAATTGTATTTAACTCTAATATCCAATGTCAGTGGTTGGAATAAAAATAACAAAAATTTAAAGGAAGGGCTTTGAACACAGCACCTTAAGCACACATAACTAACAATTAGCCATTACCACATGTTAATTTCTTGACATAATTCCACAACATTTAACACAAAAAATAAAGCGTGACCTCTATCACATTTTACTAATCCAATTTCTATTAACCCGATTTTTAGAATGTGACACTCTAGATTGCCACAATAAATTATGGTAGATCACTATATGAACTGATTCATACTCAACCGAGAACCTTGCAAGAATGACACTCACCTATTCTTGTTCAGAAAGAAGACTTCCTATTGCATTCAAAACATCAAAAATACCTTTAATCTTGGACAAATATTCTTTAATGGTCAGTTGACCTTTTCTCTGAGAATGCAACATATGCCTTAAACTCAAAATCTTAGAATTTGACTCGGTGGAAAACCTTTTCTTAATGGTTGTCCACACATTAAAACTAGTATTAACACTAGTTAGATAAGATAACGCATCATCACATACTATAGATAACCGCCATGTGCCAATAGTTTGTCTTGTTGACTATAAATAAGAATACCAAGATTATCAACTATAAATTGAGGGGAAATAGTATATGATGCTTCCAAAGAAGAAAATTATTTTCACTAAGTTAAACAGTTGCATGTTTTGGAAACTACTGAACTCTTTGAGAAACCATACAAGAAGATTAAAGTGGTTCTAAGCCGTGAGAAATGCACCTATTTACCAGCATTTGAAGAAGGATATTGGTGATTAGCATTATCCCCTAAAGTGATCTCAACTTCTAGAGCCATAAAAAAATCACACCTAAAAACCTAAACTGAATACAGCTTAACAGCAAACAACAACCTTTCACGACAACAAATCAACTAGCTTTGATACCATGTTCAAGATCACTAGAGTGACAATAAAGAAACAGAAATGAGTCTACTTGTTTTATTTCTTTAGCTCTAATAATCCAAAGGATTGAGCTATGGTATTTATAAAAAAAAATATTAGTGTATTAGCTAAGCGTGATCAATATTAGCAAGAAGCCTAACTAGTCTTCTTAGCTTATCCATTAACTAGCAAAAAATAATTATACAGTTGCAAACTAACAGCTAATTATCTAACAGACAAATTGAAAATAATTAAACAAACACCAGCTAATAGTTAATTGATATACCTTAATACTTAATAGAAGATATTTAAAATAGGCAGATAATTACAAAATCAAAAAAAATTGTCAACTGATAATACAAATAAAAGAAATTGGCTTATGCATTTTTTCGTGAAATTAATATGCAACAAACCACAAGTGGAATAACACATCTTATATAAAAAAAATATTCATATAAAATTAATAAAACAAAGCATTAAGTGAAACTTCAAATGCAAATCATTTCTTTTCCTTATATAATTATGTAAAAGTTTAACGTCGACAATGGCAATATAGAATGATCTCAAAGCAAAAAGAAAGAAAAATAAGAATACATAGATTTTACATGGAAACCCTTTCGGGAAAAAACCACGAGCAAAAAAGAAAAAATTCACTAATACTAAATTTGAATGATACAAGAGGAGTTTCAACTACATCTATTTAAAATTTGAAAAACCTTATTCCAATCAATGTCAAATAGATGAAGTGTAGTAAGGTTGACAACCTTGTTCTAATCAATGTAAAATAAAAGAAGTATAGTTCTATATAGATTTTACTTTTTTTTTTTTGCCACTGTATTTTATTTTAACAAGGATTCAAGTGACTCAACTCTAACAATCTCTACCTTGACAGTAATTCTCAACGAACAAGTTCTTCACAACGAACTCTCAATGAATAAGTTCTCCACTTCTTCTACGAAACCCCTTAAGCTCAAGCAATTAACGAACCAAGTTCAAGCAATACTCAAACTTGGTTATAGGATGTGCTTTAGTCATCCTATCTGTAAGATTATCATGAGTACTAACTTGCTCACAACAATATCACAACGAGCAATAATATCACACATAAAATGGTACCGAAATCAATATGCTTAGTTCTCTCAACATTTCATCCTTTATAATGATGATGGCACTCTTACTGTCACAAAACACTAACTGATATGAAGGTTCTTATTGAGTTCACCAAAGAGTCCCTTTAACCAAATAGCTTCTTTACAAGCCTCAATAATCATCATGTACTCAGCTTCAATAGTAGACAAAGCAACTGTAGTTTGCAAAGTGGCTTTCCAACTGATTGTGCAACCCCCAGTAGTAAAGACATACCTTATGAGATATCTTCTTTTATCAAAGTCTCCAACAAAATTAGAATCAACATACCCAATGGCTCCATCCCTAGTTCTTTCAAACTGTAAGCAAATATCAGTAGTACCTCATAAGTATCTGAAAATCCACTGAACTGCTTTGCAGTATTCTTTACCGAGATCCATGTATCTACTAATTGCACTAGCTGCATATAATAAATTTAAAAATGAGCAGACCATAGCATACATGAGAGATCCCATTACACTAGAATATGGAACACATGATATATAGTCAATCTCATCATCTGATTATGGAGACAAAGCTAATGAAAGTCTAAAGTGGACTGCTAATAGAGTACTAACAGGCTTAGCACTCTGTACATTAAACCTACAAAGAACTTTCTCAATGTACCCTTTCTAGCTTAGGTACAATTTACATACTATTCTATCTCTGAGAATCTCCATCCCAAGTATCTTCTTTGCTGCTCTCAGATCTTTCATCTCAAATCCTTTACTAAGCTGGGTTTTCACCTTTCTTATCACTACTTTATATTTGGTGCTATCAACATGTCATCAACATAGAAGAGTAGATCTACAAAAGAACCATCACTATTTTTCTTAAAATAAACATAACTGTCAAAACTGCTTCTTCTGAAATCATGAGTAGTCATAAATGAATCAAACCTCTTGTACCACTACCTTGGTGATTGTTTCAAGCCATAAATGGACTTTTTCAACAAGCAAACATAGTCCTCTTTTTCAGATACTGTAAAACACTCTAGTTGTTGCATGAAATTATCTTCCTCAAGTTCTCCGTGCAAGAACGTGTTTTTTACATCAAATTGCTCAAGATCCAAATCATACATGGCCACAATACCAAGCAAGGCTCGAATCAAACTTTACTTCACAACTAGAGAAAGCACATATGTGATGTCTACACCTGGAATTTGGTTGTAACCTTTTGCAACTAGCCTTGCTTTATATCTGGCTTCTTCAACTTCTAGAGTCTTTTTTTTCTTTTTGAACACTCATTTACAGCAAACAACCTTTTTACCTTTAGGAAGCTTTACTAGATCTTATGTTCTGTTCTTATGGAGCAATTCTATCTCTTCTTGCATGGCAATCATCCACTTTTTTGAATCTTTATAGCTAACTGCCTTAGAATAAATAGATGGCTCTTGATTTGTATCTACATCTTTAACCACAGTTAAAGCATAAGCAACTAGATCAATCTCGGTATACCCTATTGAAGGTTTAATTTCTCTTCTAGGATTGTTTTTGGCAATAGAATATTATGGTGCTGACTGTAGTGAATAAGCAACTCTTGTAACACCCCTAACTTGTATCCATCGCCGGATTAGCTTTATGAGGCATTACCATACAAGACACAGTTCAGCACAACATATAATTTATCTCATGTTCAAGACATATATCAACTCATTTACAATAAACTTTTAAATCGCATTTCAAGCATACACTCAATCATGAAAGTTATAATCGCACAATGAATCACTTAACCAAATAAAATCATTCATGCTTTATTACTCATTTTATATATTCAAACTATGCTCCAAAAATTCAATCATATCAATATCGTTATTAATCACATATTCGAATCATCTATCATGTAATAAACCATATTACATGTACTTTACAAATATAATATTTGAACTATAAGGGCATCACATATTTGGTATGCGAATACCTAAATTAAAAATAAGTATATTTCCTTATTTCATATATAGAATACATATATGTCAATTTATGTATTAGCATATCTTTATTTCATTAGCTAAATAACGATTATACCATTTCATGAACTATGTACATCCGTACATCAATTTAAATCAAACCATTTTATGCCACTTATTACTATCCGAAAATGAGTCATTATCAAATATCACTAAAATGGTCAAATATAACTTTTAAACATTATAACCTTATGCGTATTTTACCAAATCAGATTGAACCATTTTTGAACACAAATGTCAAGTCATAACATACCTAATTCGGAAGTTAAATAACATATTTAACCATCATATATTCAACCATCCTATGAGCGATTTCTAAGCATAATCACCATATCTAAACATACCAAAATTTATATATTCATCATTTTACCTTATTACCAAACCAAATCATCTAATCAACCACCATACATGAACCACATACCAAGCCAAATTTACTACCACTTATATAGCACATTTCATAATCACTCATTGAACCAACAATTTGAACTTTAAAAATCGAACCACAAGCAAACATGTCATAAGCATATGTATTTGTTTTACCCATCACTAGTCAAATATAAATGCACATCATTTACCACTTCCAAGCCAATTTATAATACAAATTATACAATCAAAATAAGTCAATAATAAGCCACCATTGAAACACATCCATAAACCATATTTACTTAACTTAAACCAAATTATATCAATTCATAAATGCAAAACGTACCATGTATTATGCTTACCAAAATGAGCTAATTATAAGCCCTGCATATCATTACTCAATGTCGTGTTTATAAAACCAAACACCAAATATATAAATACCATAAAAACATACTTCTAAAATAAACTTATAACATGACCGAATATACACCAACATTAGCATCGTGATTGTAACAGCCCGAATTAGGGGCTAAACAGAATAGTGGTTTCAAAACCATGAATCTAAAGTCTAAAATATTTTTTCAATTGAGTTTTGATGTTTATTGGGTGCTTGAATAACTATGTGAAATGTTGGTGCATGAATTTTGTTGTTTGCATGTCTAATTTGGTAGGTTGGACTAAACTGCAATAGGTGAAAAATATGGGTTTTAATCCGTAAAGGTACTTGATTGAATTGGGTTTTTAAATTAGGCCATATTAACTTAGTTTGGACAAAAATACCCAAGGAAGGATGGAATAGCAAAGGTTTTAATGAAGGGCATTTTGGTCATTTGTTAATAAAAGAAATAAAAAAGGAAAATAAGTCAAAAATGGTCTCCGTAATCTTCTTCCTTGTGCCGAATTTGAAGAGTCACCATAGCAAGGGTTTTGACAACTTCTCAAGCTTATAGTAAGTGATTTCTAGCCCTATTTTTAATATTCTTCGTATTTTTGAAATCCTCGTAACTTGCTCTCGCTATTTCTACCACTATTTCAAGCCAAGGTTGATGTTTAAAATTTGACCCATGAATGACATAGATGTATTTTAATGTTCAATGGTGGAATATGAAAGTGTAAAGTGTGGTGAACAACTTTTACTAGGTAATTTTTGATGAAAATTTCATTAAGGACTTATTTGTAAAAGATGAAATATGGTGTGCATAAGTTGTGGAATAGTGGAAATTGTGGGCTGCTATAAGAGGAAAAATGGTTCAACTAGGCTTAAAATGCATGAAAATTGAATGAAAATCATAAATCGAGCCTAGGGACTAAAGTGTAAAACTGAAAAACTTAGAGGTTAAATTGTAAAATTTACTATAGGAAGATTTTGGGCTGTTTTGAATAATGTGATTATTAAATGAGCTAAACATATCGTTATAGATCGAGAAGAACGAGGAATCAACCTTGACCGAGTCAAGGGCAAGGTTTCGGACTAAATTGCAAACTATCGCATTTTGTTATCAAGGTAAATTTATATGTAAGTAATACATCGATTTTAAATCTTATAATAATAATTTAATATATGTTATGGATAATGCTGGATGATTTCTATGATTTTGAGAATTATGGCAATTTGGATTTCCTGGTTGAACCTTTGGAAAACGAAAGATATGGATAATGTGTAGCTAGGTCACGTGCGTGGTTTCGAGGGTAGGACACCATGTGTACAAGAAAGCTACGAGATACTATTTGGTAGCTAGGTCACATGTGTAATACAGTGTGTATACCATGTGTACAAGAGAGCTACAAGATAATAATTTTATAAGTAGCAAGGTCACATGCGTAATACTAGGTGTATACCATGTGTACACGAGAGCTACAGGTTAAAAATAGCTAGGTCACATGTATGGTACCGAGGGTACATCATGTAGACACAAGAGCTATGTTATATGTAGCTAGGTCGCATGTGTGATTCTGAGTGTTGGACACCATGTTGACATGAGAGCTACGAGATTTAATAGCTAGGTCACATGGGTGATATTGAGAGTTCACCATGTGTACACGAGAGCTGAATTATGTGTTAGTGGAGCTATGTGCTGAAACCACCGAGTATCGAATGTTATTTCGAAGGGTTCAATGGGAAACCTTACTAAAAGAGATTTGTGTGATTATGTGGGCAAGTGTATATGTGTGCAAGGGTGCATGTGAACTTAAGTATGTGTAAATAATGTGCTTGGTATGTATGTAATATTGGTAAGGTTAAGTTGATATGTGATGATATGATTTTGGACATTAAAAGTGTTGGTATGATGTTAATTATTTGCATATAGACTTACTAAGCTTTTTAAAGCTTAGTCCTTTCTCTTTTTCCTTATTTCATAGAGTAGTCAAGCCAGCTCGGAGATCGAGAAGCTTCGGAGAATCACCACACTATCCACAACGTTCTTTTGGTATTGTAATATGAATTCTTATGAACTATGGCATGTATAGGGACTTAGTGGTGTTGAAAGTGTCAAGTTGGTTTGGCTATCATGTGGGCATTTGTCTTTTGATAAGTTGTTTTGTAATTAAGGCCATGTGATATGGCCAATGATGATTGGTTTATATATATATATATCTTTATGAGTTAATTCATGAAATGCTTGATGTGCTTGTGTGTGGATGAATTGATATATGTTGTTAAACTATCAAATGTGGTCATTAGATGCCTAAAAATGTGTATGGTGTGTGGTGATAAAAATGGTATAAGTTTGTATGTGTTTTGGGGAAAAAGATGGCTTGGAAAATAGCCTAACTTAGGGCCACACGATCGCCCACCATGGCCATGTGTGTAAGGTGTGTGAAACATGCATGAAAATTTCGGAGATGAAGGACGTCACACGGCCTGGTCACACGGGCGTGTTCCTTGGCCGTGTGACCAAATTTGCATGCTGACGTCATAAACAGAATACTCCAATTTTGCACACGGGCGTGTCGAGGCCGTATAAAGGAAACAAGCCAAGGACATGGGCGTGTGCTCGGCCATGTGAAAACCCTTGTAGGTTCGAAATGAAAAATAAATTTGCAATAATTCCACAGGAGTTGGGGACACGGGCGTGTGTGACCACACGGCCTGCCCACATGGGAGTGTCCCTGTCTCACACATGCGTGTGCCCTGTTTTTGACCAAATTTTCTAAAATTTTCCGAAGTTCTCAGTTTGATTCCGGATCACTCCCAAACTATGTTTTGGGCCCCATAGGCCCATTTTAGGGATTGTATAATATATTATGAAAAAGTTTTAAATTGGAGCAAAAATTTTATGGCCAAATTGTAAATGATTGGTTATGTTATCATTCGGTAATGCCTCGTACTCCATTCTGGCGTCGAACTCGGTTAAGGGGTGTTACACAAGCCATTTTTGCATGGCTACATATATATAAAAATTTCAAAACCAAACATATCAAAACTAGCCTCTACATGCCACATAACCAAATCTCAAAGTATTTATTTACTGAATTGACAATTGGATAGTGTGATGAGGTCTCCTATGACTTTCAACTCGAGCAAGTCTCAATAACTCTATAAAAATAGGAAAAATACACAAATTAAGCTTTGAAAGCTTAGTAAGCCATAAGCAAATAAATCATCCCAATGATCTTAATAATTCAATTTAACTAGGTCGAATTTAACAAATATCAACCACATATACATTCATCATACTCGTAAATTCATATGATCACATTAAGTAACTTCACATTAGCTCATTTGTTCATAATTTACTTGCATCCATTCATCATTCATTGTCATATACTTCACATTCATTATTTGAAACATGCTCACTTTTCAATTCTGAATTTCATATACAATTTACATGTACCTAAATCGGATACACTTTCACATAATCATTCAGTTCTCGATATTACACATTGAACCGTTTGGAATCAATAAGGATACTCGGATAGCTCACAAAGCTCATACAATGCCATATCCCAGATATGGTCTTACATGTTATCAAATATCGATGCCACTGTCCCAGACAGGGTCTTACACAAAATCATATACGATGCCGATGTCCCAGACAGGGTCTTACATGTAAATCTCAAATCGATGCCAACATCCTAAACGTGGTCTTACACGATAATAAATCTCGGAATCCTATGTCATGACATATGTATCCTATACTATTCCTATGATTTGTACGGGGCTTTCGAACGTCGTAATTCAATCAATTCCAGCTTGAAACAAGTCATTCCATGCTCATTTCAATTCGGCACTATGTATATAATTACAATTCAATTCGGTAATATGTAAAACATATACATTTGAATTCGAGAACATTTATTTACTTATGAACATACCTCGTACGGACACGAATGGACCGGAATGACTATTCGACAACTTTCGACTTTTCCCAATCCAAATCTGATTTCCTCTTTTCATGATCTAAATTAATTAAAATTTAACTTATTTAGTTATAAATTCATTCAATTTTCCATCCAAAACACATAAATGGGCATTTTGCACTTTAGCCCCTGACATTTCACATGTTGTCAATTTAGTCCCTATTTCAAAACAACTCAAATTATTCAAAACTTCAACATACTCAAGTTAGACCGAATTCATATTAGGTCGCTAACAGCCCATTAGTTCAATTTATTTCACATTTAAACCCCTAAATTTTCAAACTTTACAAATAAATCCCTAATTTAGATTTTTATCAAAAATCACTTAATTAAACATAATAATCTAACCTCAAATTCTCATAATCTATCATCAAACAATAAAAAGCTTAATTACTCATCAATGGCATTTCATGAATACATCAACAAATTCAAAATGTAACACCCCTTACCCGGCCCGGACGTTATGGCCGAATCTAGCGTGCTACATCATAGTGCCTTTTGGAAAATCTAAATTTGTGAATCAACTTGTCGTCAGATGAAAACCCCTTTGTGATTTTATAGAAATATTTAGTGAATTAAGTTCTTTACTATTACTAAATTATCTTGTCAAAACGTTTTCCATTGGTATACTAAACTGATTTAAAATGCAAAAGCTTTAAAAACCTTGAAGTTTGAATTACGTGTCTTTAAAATCAGTTATTATTTTGAAAGCTTGTCTTTTCTTAAACTAGCCGTTTAAAATAAGTAAGCAAGAGCCCAATTAAAAATTAAATCCCATAAATGGCCTTATTACAAAAATAAAACCCAAAACGTAACTAAAAGTATAAATAAGACCAAAGGTAATTTAACTGTAGTCGTCTGGCCACCTCCAAGCCCCTCGTAGCACCAAATCGCCTATGGCTTGGGATTGCCTGCACAATTAAAAGAAAGGGTGAGTTTACGAAAACTTAGTGTGTAATCCTCTACCGGTCAATCAATAAATAGCATGTAATACCAGTCTAGGCCTGAGCCCTATTCAGGAATAGTACAGTATGGGCCTTAGCCCCAATACAGTATCCGTGTGGGCCTTAGCCCAATACAGTAATAACACAGAACAGTAATGAAACAGTGCAACCTACCCCAATCCAGCCAACACACCACTTCGTACCACCAACACACCATGTGGGGATAAAATCGACCCATCCAACCAACACACCAATATCGCAGCTGAGCTACCAGTAATGGTATATGTGGCAAAGCCACCAATACAGTATACTTCCTCTATAACAGAATCCCAATCCAATGCAGTATGTCATGTCATAAATGATACGTGTACGCAGCATGTCATGCTCAGCAAAAGTCAAATTTATGTCATAAATACAGTCAATCTACCTCTAGGGGTATGACGGTCATTTTATCTATCAAGGGTAAAATAGTCATTTTATCCTTTTAGGGTATTTGTTCATTTTATCGATTTTTGGATCTTGGTATACATTCTGACCTCTTAGAAGGTCTACAATCACCTAAACCGACTTCTGTAACCCAACCAGTCATAATAGTATAAATAGGCCTTACCCATTGTCGACCCAAGTGTGTGGCCTATTTGGCCCAGATTTGGTCACGGCTATGCAAACTACATCGCCCATTCCAGAATTTGCCACATATCGTAGATTTTATCCGTGTGGGGCACATGAGCCCATTGGGCCCACACGGCCCATTTCAGCCCAACGTGGCCTATAACAGCCCAAGTCAATGAGAACGCTCATGGTAGCCTACGTCCATGTTCTATGGGCTCGTATTACCACACGTGTGCTCACACGCTCGAGTGGTAACAACGCTCAGCCTTTCAACTTTTTAGCTTTTTTCCATCACGCAGTCTAAGCGGGGTGTTTACACACCTATTAGCGAAGTTGAGTGAACTGCTCACGAGCCCAAAGCCTACATTCCAACAAAACATATTGTTAGCCTTCCAATCGTTAAAGTTCTCAATCATTAAATCCCGAAACCGTCAATCATCACTAACCTTGATTGATAGTGACACAGCCTATTACCCAAACCTCACTGACTAGAATCAATAGATGCTCCTTATCGATTATCTGCATTGCCACGAAGTTTATTAGACAAGATCGTTTACAAGAGTATGGCTTATGACCTAAATACTAAAATCATAGGACAATCAGCCAATAAGCCATCTTACCCTAACAATTCAATCGATTAACGATAGGAAGACTTAAATGCCTCAGCCCACTTAAGAAACCCTCTTCCTCTTCGAGAGTTTTAGAATCTAAAGAACCCCACAACCGAGAAAGGACAGAGAATCAGTAACCAAAGACCAAACATTCGGCTTAAACAGTTAAGAAACAACAAAGAAAACAAAATAAAAATAAAAAGAAAAGAACCAAAGTAAAGGAAGCAAAAGACACAAAATCGAATAATGGAAAAGGAAGGATGATAGAATAATCAGCCAATTGTCAGAGGCTAGCGTCACAATAAAAGCGAAATGCAAGATAAGGTCAATAGTATTCGGCCAAAACACCCCTAATCACAAGGATATAATATTCGGTCTGTCAGACTAAGGTGTGAGAGAAAAGAAGAAATGGTATTCGGTTTAGAGGAGAAAATGGAGAAGAGGGAAAGAACGATAAATGGAGAGAGAAAAAAAGGAGGGTATATTTAGTCAGTATTGAGAGATAAGAGACCTTGTTACTAGAGGTCAGAAAACAAGACTCAAAAGGTAAGAGGAGAATTCGGCTACAATTGCAAAAAGAAGAAAAGAATGGGTTGCACAAGGAAGTCAACTAAAGTAAGAAAAGAAAAGAGAATTGATCCCACAGATGGAGCAAGAAAACGCAAGAGAAATAATGCAAAAGAGAATTTGGCACACAAAAGCTGAAACTAAATGTCAAAAACTACCAAAACCCGAAATTACACCAAAAGGAAAAACCTCAAAATCGAAAGTGTTCACAATATCTCCCCCTAGCCGAATTCCTTATACACAAGCTTCCTATTCGGCTACAACACTCCCCATTTTGAATTGCCTTGATTCACTCCACCTATTTCTCCTCCATAGCCATACCAACTACTTACCACACCCCCTGATTCTCTCCTCCTTGACCAATTCAAATCTCACCCAGCTGAGTTTCAATCAAGCTCTACGTCTTACACCACAAAGAAATAAAATAAATATTCATTTGCTTAACATGGGATTCAAACCCAAGCTCCTTTGCAACCTTAATCACGCCACTTACCTCATTACCAACCATCTCTTTGTGTCACATTTTAAAACCTAAACCACTCAAACAATCCATTATTCAAATCAAAACACATATAATCAAAACATAGATTTTTGGGGCATTACACAAAAATTCAAGCATGGGCTAGCCAGTATTCAAAGCAACGATCTCAAAAACATAAAAACTATCAAAAACCGAAAAAAAATCCATACCTTAATTTGAACTTCTAGGTGCCAAACCCTTAAACAAAGAAAATGGCTTCTTTTCTTTCTTACATTCAGACATAACGATGAACACTCCACTAACCTGTTGATTTGTTTTATTTATTTCATATTAATATGCCATTTACCATTTTAACCTTTGTAATTTAGTTAGAAAACCATATAACATAAGCCCATAACCATCCATCCCATTGTTTAATGGTCAAATTACAACACAAGGATCTCATAATTAATTAATCAAAGCAATTAAGCACTTTAACAACTAGAAAGCCACTTTTACATTTTATGCGATTTAGTCCTTTTATCAAATTAACTAACCAATCGGTAAAAAATTTTTACGAAATTTTTACACAATAATTCTATCATGCTATAAAAATTAATAAAATAATAAAATAAAAATTTTGACTCGGTTAACCTGATAAGTAGACTCTGTTGTAGATCTTGGATCAATTCGAAGCTCCACTTAATTCACATGTGTGTTTGAACTTTACTGGTCTTTATTGAAAGAGTCTTTCAGAGGTAAGTTAAGCAGCATAACAGTTTCATAAAAAAATAATATCTCTACTAATTACAAATTTCCTCGTTTTAAGACACCATAACTTACACCCTTTAACACTAGCCTTATAACCAAGAAAAACACATTTCATAGATCTAGGATCCAGTTTCCCATTATCAACATGAGCATACGTGGAACATCCAAAAATCTTCAACTAAGAATAATTAGGAGTACCAGACCATACCTCTAGTGGAGTCTTTTTCACAATGGCAATAGACGGAGATCGGTTAATAAAAAAAATGATGTAAAGGTCGCTTTAGCCCAGAATGACTTCGGTAAATGAACATTCAACAACATGCATCAAACTTTTTCCATGATTGTTCTATTTCTTCATTCTGCAATGTCGTTCTACTGTGGAGTATGGTGAACTGTTAAGTGTTTCACGATCCCTTCTAATTTGCAAAATTCATTAAACTCATCAAAACAAAATTTCAAACCATTATTTGTGCGGAGGTGCTTCATCTATTTTCTTGTCTACTTCTCGATCATAGTCTTCCAATTCTTAACGTGGAAAACACATTACTTTTTTTATTTAAGAAAATGCCCAAACTTTTTTGGAAAAATGGTCAATGATTGTCAGCATATAATTAGCGCCACCCTTCGAAGGCACTCTAAATGGTCCCCAAAGATTAGAATGAATATAATACAACGTTCCCTTCATGTTATGGATTCATCTTGTGAACCGAACTCTCTTTTTCTTCCAAAAAATACAGTGCTCACAGAACTTCAATTTACTAATGCTTTGTCCATCAAGAAGTCCTATTTTGCTCAATTCTGCCATATCATTTTCACTCATATGCCCTAGATGCATATGTCAAATTCTAATAACATCATCATCTGATAAGGAAGAGGGAGCAAGGATTGCATCACTAGTAACAATTGAACCTTGCAACACATATAACTTGACAGTCTTTCTTTGCCATTTCATCACAACAAAGGAACCATTGCTAATCTTCATAACTCCACGTTCAGCTGTGTACTTGTGCCCTTTTGAATCAAGAGTACTCAAAGAAATTAAATTTCTCTTCAATTCTTGTACAATTCGTACGCCACTAAGGCTTAGTTTAGCAATGTTTCTCAAAAGTGAAAGCACTTTTGGGGGAAAAGCTAAAATTTTTAGCTTCTCAAAAAAGTGCTTTTGGACCACTTTTTGGCTTAGGAAAAGCTTTTTTTCTTTCAAACAGTAATTTTTTTATGAATTTTTTTGTCTCAAAAGTACTTTTTGTCCCAAAAGTGCTTCTTAAAAGTAATACCAAACATACGCTAAGTGTTCTAACAACTCCATCGAACATCTTAATTTTGATCATGCCAATACTTGCGATTTTACATGAAGCATTATTTCACATCAAATCAATACCTTCAAACACAGTTTCATATGTTTTAAACCAATCCCAATTGGCACTCATTTGGAATGTGTAACCAGAATTGAGGATCCACTCTTCGTTTACTTTAGAGTTGTCGACAAAAGCAGCTAGAAGTTTACTATCACTGTAGTCTTCTACTATATTAACTTCACTGGATTGTTTTGGTTGTTTTCCCTTTTACTTTGTAGCCTCCCTTTTGATCTTGTTTTGTAACTTATAGAACTCAGACTTAATGTGCACTTTCTTCTTGCAGAAGTTGCAGGTTTTACCTCTACTTGAAGATCTCGATCTACTCTTAGATTTACTATGAGAATTTTGTTCCTTTGTTCTCCCACGATTATCATCAGTATTTTATTCTTGTCTCCCACAAATGAGACCCTATCCCTGAGAGTCAGATCTAACCACAAGATGTTTCAACTTGTCATACGAGGTTAAGAAAGTATAGACTTCATCAACTGTGAGAGATTCATGGTTATACAAAATTGTATCTCTAAAGGTTGAATAAGACGAGAGTGACAAACGAAGTAGAATTAACCCTAAATCTTTTTTATTATTCTAAACCTCTATGACCTCTAAATCTAAGAAAATTTCTTTAAACACAATTATGTGTTCGTGCACAGACGCAACTTCCTCCAAATGATGAGTATAAAGACGTTGCTTCATATGCAGATTAAAGTTAGGGTTTTCGACATACATAGATATTCCAACTTCTTCCACAATGCAGTGGCGATCTTCTCCTTTAACACATCCTGTAGAATTTCATTCGACAGATGAAGCTGTAATTGCATTAAAGCCTTTCTATCTATACGTCTCTTCTCTTCATCCATCAATGTCAAAGGCATCTTATCTAACCCTAGTAGGTTATCCTCCAAATCCATCTACGCAAAAACTACCTGCATCTTTTCTTGCCACAACACGAATTTGGTGTTGCGATTCAATAGCGAAATATCATACTTCATTGTCACCATTACCGTGATCGAGACAAGTAACTCGGAAAGTTCTTGATACCAGTTTGTAAAAGTTGAGCGTCGACAATGATAATATAGAACGATCGCAAAGCAAAAAGAAAGAAAAATAAGAACACACAGATTTTACGTGGAAACCCTTTCGAGGAAATAATCACAGGCAAAGGAAAAAAATTCATTAATGTCGAATTCGAATGATACAAGAGGAGTTTCAACTATATTTATTTAAAGGTTGAAAAACCTTATTCTAATCAATGTAAAATAAAAGAAGTATAGTTCTATATAGATTTTACTTTTTATTTTATTTTACTACTATATTTTATTTTAATAAGGATTCGAGTAACTTAACTTTAACAAAATCAAAGGTGAATAATAATAACAGTGATCAATATGGATACTGGATTGCACCACTTGTGACCATCTTAATTTTTTCACTATCAATTGGCAGATAAAAATATCAGAGATTCACATGCATATGTACGTGCTAGCTTTCATGGCTTTTAGGTTTCGTTGAAGCCCTTGCGTTCAAATAATGTCATCATTTAATTTAGGCAACCGTATTTTAATCAAGGTTTTGGAGCCCTTTGAGCTTCGGGCTTAAGTATTTTTTTTATTTTCTATTTTATTCCATGTGTGTTAAAATCTTTTATATGAATATTATAGCTGTAATTACTCTTATACTTGTAATTTAATCCAAGAACATAGTCACACTCTATTAACTAAGTTTAACAATATTGATTTATGCAATCTTCAAAAAACAATATTCAATAAATTTGACGATTAAAATACCATCATCAGCAATATTTCCTCTGGTTTTATATTACGATTTCATCTCTACCAAAACAACATAAAATGTGCAACAATAGGACCACATATTGAAAATTAATGGCAGATGAAGAGAGAAAGAAGACGACCTTGGCTATTCCATACATGACCCCATGCTCACTTCAATAGCACATGCCATTGTTCCTTTTAATTTGATTTACAATTTCTTTAGTTTCATTTTGTTTTTGTTTGATATTTCTCAATTTCGCATTACTCTCTTTTTCAATATTTTCAATAATCACAATTTTGATTTTTTTTTTTATAGAAAAAGACCATCATTGGCCTTAAGGCCTATTAGTCATTACATAAGAATTCCCAACTTTATTATCTAATAATATCTTTCTAACATTATTCAAAGGTATCTAAAATATGATTAACTTTAAAGCATTCTCACGACACATTTTTACTATTCAATCACCTACCATATTAGTTTCTCTAAATACATGTTGAAATTTGACCATTGAGAACTACTTACTTTCTACTTTAATATCATGAATGAGCGAGACCATCATATATTAACAATCTCAATCAAAATTAATAATCATAATGGTTAAATTACTGATTATCTAAAATAAAGTTAAAAGAAAACTCATATAATTATATAAGACTCAAATATAAAATCTCAAAATTTTCTAAATTTCAATAAAATCTCAAAATTTTCTAAATTTCAACCTTACTCTTAAACTAATATCTCCTTGTAGTTAAGTTGTGATAACATTAACATTAAAAACATCACTTTATCCCTAAATTACATGACTAATATTGATAAAACATAAACATTTAAGATGCATATACACAAATGATATCGTATCTCTAAATACAATATTCCAACTCAGGCCCGACCTTGGGGGTTGTTTGGAGATGCGGTCACCCAAGATCTAAGGCTGAAAGGGGTCTAAAATATTGTTTTTCAATTTTTAATGGGCGCCCAAAAAAAATTTTAACTTTTAAGGATCCAAAATTTCTTTTACCGACTTTTAAAGGACCTAAAAAATTTTTTTATCCAACTTTTAAGAACCTAAAATCCTGTTTTATTGTTTTACCTAGAGCCCAAAAATATAAAGAACGAGACTATTCCAACTCAATTAATCATAACAAAAAAAAATTTAAGGTTACATCTAAAATTTTATGAGTATAATAGAATCTTAAATTATTATGGTTATTATTATTATTATTAGTGTCTTTAAATGATTCATTCATAGTTTATGAATCTAAATAGGTTAATAAAATATGTCTATAGTCCTTGTATTTTCAAAAATTAGAATTTAGTTCTTGCTTGTATTTTTTAGAATTCAATCCTTTTACTTTTTATATTTTAAAATTTAAGCTCAACTGGTAATACTGTTAATTTTTTTTGTTAAATTCAGGTTAATTTAACATCTTTTTTTAATTACATGGCTATCAAATTAGTATTTTTTTTTATTTCAAAATGTTACAGGTACAAATTTAACAAAAAAAATTAACAGGGTTAATAGTTTACCTAAATTTTGAAACTTCAAAAATAAATAAACTAAATTCCTAGAAATGCAGTATAAGGTCTTAAGTAAAAGGGCTATAGGTACATTTAAACCATCTAAATTTTAGCATTTCAATACAAATGTGTAATTAATATTTGACATAATAATTTATTTAGCCATGTAACTTTATAAAATAAAATAAAATAAAAAGTCATTTTAGCTCTCCTTTTTATTTTTTGTCTTTTTTAGCCCTTAACTTGCATTTTTTTGTCAAATCGCCTCAAAATAAATGAAAAATTAATGTTTGTTAACTTTGTTGATATGACATACATGTGAATTGCCATTTAGATTATATGTCGGCATTTAACTAATTTTTTTAAAATTTAAAAAATTCAAAAAAAAATATAAAAACTATTTTTAAAAAATTAAAAATAATTAAAATTATAAAAAATTAAAACTATTTTAAAAAATTTAAAACCATTAAAATTATAAAAAATATTAAAAAATATTTTTTAATATATTTAAATTTTTAAAAATTAGTAAATGTTGACATATCATCTTGGTGGTAATCCACATGGATGTTATATTAATAAAGTTAACAAATATTAACTCTTCCATTCATTTTGAAGTGATTTGATAAAAATAAAAGTTTTAAATTAAAAAAATAAAAAAATAAATGAATAATTAAAATGAATTTTTTTATATATAAAATTGAAAGACGTGAATATTTTTGAAGGTAGTAAAACATTGTGTTGCGAGAAATGACGCATGCAAATTTTTTATTATTATTCACGTATTTGTTGTAGCCACATGCGGGGCAGCCATCAACTGCCCTATAAAGTGCAATTACTGTTTTATTGCGGTTGTAGACATTAGAAAGTGACAATTCGACTCACTTTATCTCTTTCTATCATTTATTAAAAGAGATTAGGGTAAATTATAATTTGAATGCATAAGCATTAGAGTTGTTATCTTGGAGATGTCATGGTATATGAACATTTATGGAATTTGGCAAGGTGGTCCTTGAAGGCTAGCGTACCAAATATGAGCATAGTCATAATCAAAATTAAATGAGAACCATTTGTCTTTTTATCACCATGTTGTAAGGTCCACAAAAGAGGTACAGCCTGTCTTAGTTTCTACCCAAAATCCTTTACTTTATGCTTTCTTATGTTGTTTTCTTTTTATCTATATCCCTTTTTGCAAATATCCCCTCCCTTTTACTGTACACACTCTTATATAACATCATTTCAACCATTAGTAATAATATTTTGATTTATAGATTTAGCTTTATATCATTTTTATATGATTAAGCTTTAATAAACTAATTGTTTTTAGAATTTATAAATACAAATGTTGTCTAATTATAAATATGTTCGAGTATTTACAAAATAACCCATTACAATGCATAAACAAATAGAGAATCGAAATATAACTAAACAAAACCCACTCATGACAACTGTACATGATTGGACTGAAGGCTTTCACATGATGATTGTGCATAGCAAACTCAAACCTAGGTACTCAAAGACTCAATCTTTGTCGATAATGTTAATATCTCATTAGCTAAATTGGATATTGTATTCAATAATATAATTGTATTCCTTAGACACGTAAACTTTTAAATTGATTTAATATCTCAAAAATGTTTTTACATATATATTCAAAGTCTAAAAGCTTTTTGCATCAAATAAATATTTAAATATTTTAATTGAGAATGTAACACTCCAAACCCGGCCTAGACGTTATAGCCGAATCTGGTGGTGTCACGATGAATGAATTTTAAAAAATCATTTTGATAAAGCGTTGCACAATAATTTAGACATAGCATTCATGTTTTATAATTATAACCAAAAGCGTTAACTAATTAACATATTTGCTGAAACACAACTTATAGCGGAAGCTTTAAAACCATTACATTTCAAAAACCCAATTCGTATTTCATGAAAATCATTAGTTTTTGTGAAACAGTGGTTTTGTCGAGAATTTCAGTAAAAACCGTATTTGAAATCAGTTTATAACATGTGGTCACCACCGAGTCTCTGCTGCACTGATCCGTCTAACTCTGTGGATTACCTGAACAGAACTGACAAATAATGGTGAGTTTACGTAAAGTCAGTGTGTAACCCAACAGAATTAAGCATGCAAACATACAGAGTATCACATAAACAGTCAGATATAGATTCGAGCCCATGCCCATTTCAGATACAGTAAATAGAGTCAGATTTATAGATCAGATAATAAGAATCCTACCCCCATCCTCTACACACTAAGTTTGACCATCCCCACACACCATGTGGGGTTAAAAACACCCACCCAACCCTACACACCATATCATGCCATTACGACACATATCAAATAATGTGCAATCAAGCTGCCAGAATAAAGGCGATGTTCGCCAATCAGAACACTTCCTCTATATATACAAATCCTACCTCGATAAATAGATGCAGAAATCAAACACAAGTATAACAAATTAAACATGCTCAACATGCTTATATACAGATACAGATATACATAATTGCAGTACAGTCAGGTATACACTTAGTATCCTATTCAATTCAGTCTATCAGAATATCATAACACACAAAATAGCATTTAATTAGCCCTTACCGACCATACTATAGGCCTAAAGTCGATCAGAGCGACCCGTGTAGCGTTCAATTCAGTCTACGGCCAGCCACATGCCCGTGTAGCGTCGACAGTAGCCATTTTTGGCTTTTGCAAAAACTTGTTTTTCTGCGTTTTGGGTATAGCTTGGTATCATTTTGATGCAAAATCACTCTCGAGACCTTGAAACCTATGAAAGGAGCACCTAAAAGCCATTTTAATAGTTAATTTACGAGTCAATACAAAACCTGAAGTAACGCTCAAGACCAACCGGTGACAAAAACCACCACTTAAACCATTCAAGTAGATGGTATGAAAGCTCATTGTTCACAGCCTTCTCCTATGCCTCAAATAATCACAGAAAAATCAAATCTCACAATTACACTAACAGAAACTAATGCAAAATCAAAACTATCTCAAAAACACATCGAAACCTTTATTTACACAACAGCACGGAGGAAATGAAATGTCAACATACCACGATTAGAAAGGAAAAATTTTATAGAATTCAAAAAAAAAAAAGAAGCCAAAAATTGGAAGTGGAAAAACAGAGAGAAAAAACGCTAGAGGAAGAAGAAATTTTAGGAAAAACAAAAAAATTGCTAGCATATCCCCAATTTCTCTTCACTAACCCACTAACAAACAACTACTCAAAATCCCAACTCCACTGAAACTCTATCAGTTAACAAAGCAAAAATATAACCCCTGCTAACGCAAAGATTCGAACCTTAGACCTCTAACACACCAGCTCCCTTATCACTTGAACCAGCAAGCTCATTCTGATATGGACATACAGATAATTTAATATAAGCCCACTGAATAATGATAGGGCTTGATTCCAAAAATACCAAAAATTGGCAAAAGTGGGACTTGAGCCTAAGACCTCTCAGACACCCCGAAAACACTTAACCAAACAGGTACTCATTTGTGTCAAATATTTACAGAAACAAAAAAATTTATTCAGGGTGTTACAACTCTACCCCTAAAAGAAATTTCAACCTCGAAATTTACCTGATCAGAACAGATGAGGATACTGTTGACGTATCGAGTCCTCAGGTTCCCATGTAGCTTCCTCAGTGCCATGATTTTGCCACAGGACCTTCACTAATAGCATGGACTTCCTCTTTAGAATCTTAACATCTCGATCTAGAATCTGAATCGGCTCTTCTTCAAAAGTCAAATCTGGTCTAATCTCGATGTCTTCAACAGAGATGATGTGAGATGGGTCAGATCGATACCGCCTCAACATCGAGACATGAAACATATCACGGATACGATCTAACTCTAAAGGTAGCTCCAACTGATAAGCAATCGATCTCACACGCTTCAGAATCCGGTATAGCCCAGTGAACCTAGGGCTCAACTTGCCCTTACAGTTGAATCTCAAAACTTTCTTCCACGTAAAAACTTTAAGGAAAACAAAATCCCCTATAGTGTACTCAATGTCTCTCCTCTTTAGATCCGTATAGGACTTCTATCTGTCAGAAGCCACCTTCAGTCGATCCCAAATCAGTCTAATTTTATTTTCGATCTCAGAAACCAACTTAGGACCCAAAACTCGATGTTCACCCAACTCAGTCCAACATAGCAGAATGCGACACTTATGACCATATAAAGCCTCGTAATGTGCCATCTAGATACTAGACTGGAAACTGTTATTGTAGGCGAACTCAGCTAACGGCAGATAATCCTCCCAACTACCTCGGAAATCAATCACATAGCTCCGAAGCATATCATTTAATATCTGAATCACCCTCTTAGATCGACCATCAGTCTGAGGATGGAGTGCAATAATAAAGTCCAACCTCAAACCCAGAGCCTCGTGTAATTTCTTCCATAACTGTAAAGTGAAGCGAGGATCTCTATCAGAAATAATTGAAACACAAATCCCATGCAGTCTTATTATCTTAGAAATATACAGCTTCGCTAACTTCTGCAGAGAAAAGTTCTTCCGAATTGGAATAAAATAAGTAGACTTGGTTAATCGGTCCCCGATAACTCAAACAGAATCCTTCTTAGTGGGTTTCAAGGGCAACCCACTAACAAAGTCCATTGTTACTCATTTCCATTTCCATAAAGGAATCTTAATGGGTTGTAGCAAACTCGAAGGCAACCGGTGCTCAGTCTTAACTTGCTGGCACATCAGACATCGAGCAACAAAATTCGTAACTCGTGCTTTAAACCCGGCCACCAGTATAACTCACGAACATCGCAATACATCTTACTACCACAAGGATGCATAACATAAGGGCTACTATATGCCTCTCTCAGAATCGGCTTCCTCAAATTAGAATCATTCAGCACACAGATTCGACCTCGAAAGCACAAAACACCATCATTATTCAACCCAAAATCTAAAGTACTACCACTCTCAATCTAACAACACCGTAAACCCAGGGATTCATCCCTTAACTACTTATCTTGAATCTAATCAATTCAAGTCGGCTTAATTTGCAACTCGGCTAATAGACTACCAATATCAAACAAACTAAGTCGAGTAAACATTACTCTCAAATTAGCTATCGCTCTATGACTGAGAGCATCAGCCACCATATTGGCCTTACTAGAATGATACTCTATCGTGCAATCATAATCCTTTAGCAGCTTAATCCAGCAATGCTGACTAAGATTCAACTCCTTCTAGGTAAGTAGATACTTAAGGCTTTTGTGATCAGTATAGATAATACACCTCTCACTATAAAAATACTGCCTCCAGATTTTTAATGCAAAAACCACCATAGCCAACTCAAGATCATACGTCGGATAATTCTTTTCATGTGTCTTAAGCTGATAGGATACATAAGTCACAACCTTTCCATCTTGTATCAACACACATTCCAAACTGACGTGTGACGTATCACTGAACACCACAAACTCCTTACTAGATTTAGGCTGTATCAAGCAAGGAGCCTGAGTTAAAATAGACTTGAGCTTCTCGAAACTCGATTGTTGCATATCACTCCAAACGAAAGAAACACCCTTACATAAAAGCTTAGTCAAAGGAGCTGCAATCAGAGAGAACCCCTCGACAAACCGCCGATAATAATCTGCCAAACCTAGAAAACTACGGATTTTAGATATGTTCTTAGGCTATTTCCAATCAAGCACAACATCGATCTTCCTAGGATCAAATCAGATCCCCTCAGCTAAGACTACGTGCCCTAGAAAAGTTACTCCATGCAACCAGAATTCACACTTGCTCAACTTAGTGTAGAGTTGTTTTTCTTAAAGAATCTGAAGCACTACTCTAAGATGCTCATCATGATTATCCTCAGTCTTAGAGTAAACTAGAATATCGTCGATGAAGACCACGACGAACTGATCCAGATATGGCGGAAACATTCAGTTCATTAGATCCATGAACGCAGTCAGAGCATTTGTCAGACCAAAAGGCATGACTAGGAACTCGTAATGTCCATACAAGTCCTAAATGAAGTCTTATGAACATTAGCTTCCTTAACTCTCAACTAATAATACCCAGAACGAAGATATATCTTAGAGAACACTGAAGCCCATCAGAACTGATCAAATAAGTCATCAATCCTTGGAAATGGATACTTATTCTTCGTAGCCAACTTATTCAACTGTCGATAATCGATGTACATCCTCATGATCTCATCCTTCTTCTTAACAAACAAAACTGGTGCCCCCCACAGAGACACACTAGGATGAATGAAACCACAATCCAGAAGCTCTTGCAGTTGAGCCTTAAGCTCTGTAAGCTCCTTCGTTGCCATACGGTATGGAGCGATAGACACCGAAGTTGTACCTGGTAGAAGCTTAATTCTGAACTCAACTTCCCAATTCAGAGGTAAACCCGGTAACTCCTCAAGTAAGACATATGAAAAATCCCTCATTATTCTGATATCCCTAATAATAGAGTCCTAAGAAGCAGAAACACTGACGTAAGCCAAATACGCCTCACAACCTTTTCACACTAATTTTTCAGCCATAAGAGTGGTGATTACATTAGACAAATAATATCGACGCTCACCAATCACAACCACTTTCTGATCATCCTCAGTCCTCAGAACGACCCTCTTAGAGGCACAGTCTAAACTGGCTCGGTGCTCAACTAACCAATCTATTCCCAAAATTAAGTCAAACTCCCTAAACGGAAGCTCCATCAGATTTTCCAGAAAGACAACACCTTGAACCACTAACGGAACATCCCTGTAAAGCTTATTAACCCGAACAGACTGTCCCAATAGACTCAATACAATAACCTCACTATAAGTGCTCTCAACAGATATCTCTAGGTTTTCAGATACAGAACTAGCTACATAGGAGTGCGTAGAACCTATGTCTATCAAAGCAATGTAAGGTACATCAAATATAAAGAACATACCGGTGATAACATCTAGAGCATCTCTATCCTCTTGGTGTCGTGCAGCATAAACCAGTGTAGGCTGCCTCACCTCTATATAAATAGTACCTCTGCCCGATGCCCTCTACCCACGACCCCCACTATTACCACCCCTAGTCAGCCCATGACCCCTAGGTGCTGCGAAACTACCCTCTGCGACTGCGCAGAACCTGGTCCCGAAGCTTGCATCTGATTAGCCCTTTGTGGACATTCCCTAATACGGTGCTCTAGAGACCCACATATTAAACAAGCCCCTATCTTCCTCCAACACTTGCCCGGATGGCGCCCACCACAATCACTACATGGCTATAACCTAGTAGGAGCAACAGGAGCCTCCACTCTAATAGGCCCATCTGGTCTGGCCTTCTTCCTAGGCCTCTAAACAGAACTAGAGAGCTCTGAAGCCCTCTGATTCCTGCCTTTCTCACAGTCACTATTTTGGCGCTCCACGCACTTAACATCCTCAGCGATCTTCACCCTCTATGGAGAAATTAGTACCCTCAGATTATCCCTAAATCCATCCTCAAATCAGACGCACCTCTCATACTCAGACGCCATCATGCCTCCAGCATAGCGGCTCAACCTTAGAAACTTAACCTCATACTCAGCCACAGATCTATTTTCCTGCATGGGATTTATGAACTCATGCCTACGAGCATCCATATAACTTACCCCATGTACTTACTCTGAAAGGTGGTCTTAAAGAACTCTTAATTCAAACGATCCGGCTGAGTATCATCCTCAACCATCAACCACCACTGGTAAACCTTATCACGAAGTAAGGAGATTTCACCCTTAAGTTTTTGCTCGGGAGAACAACCTAGATCTTTCATGATCCTCTCAGTGACCTCCAACCAATACTTAGCCACATTAGGGGCAACTCTAATGACAACCCTAAACAACTTAGCACCATTGGACCAGTGTAGTTCAGTTATTGACCATCGGCCCCAGCTCCAGAATAGGGTTCAGTGACCCTCTCTAAAATCTTCAGCATGACTTGGGACAGTGCGTTATCCCCAGGCAAACGGCTTTCAGACCCAGTCTCAATAGCGGGCGAAATCGGTGTCTCACTCGTGTCTATGTTTGGCATACTGCCCAGAGAAGAAGACTCAGCTTGAGCCCTCTTACGGCCTTTACCACAGCCACAAATACCACGTCCGCAAGTTCTACGAGTGCTCATTGTGTAGTTCGAGTTTTATCTACATTATAAAATTTTATACATCAGTTCCAGTATTTATTAGCAGATGTTTTATGCATAAATTATTAGAAGTTCAGAATTATTTTCAGAGGTTTCAGTCTCTAGCTAACTTAGTATAGTTTCAGAAGGTACTATCTACAGTGTTTTAAAGCAGTTCAAACTAAGTTTCAAAAATACTTATAGGATCGGTGCCAAAGACTTAGTGTACCACATACTTTCTCAATTATACACATATTTGAAAACCATTTCTTTTTTAAATAAAATTTTAGAGCTCAAAATTCACAATCGAGTTTCACATTCTGGCTCTGATACCACTTAATGTAACACTCTAAACCCAACCTAAACGTTATGGCTGAATCTGGTGGTGTCACAATGAATGGATTTTGAAAAACATTTCGTTTTGATAAAGCGTTGTATAGTAGTTTAGGCAAAGCATTCATTTTATAATTCTAACCGGAAGTGTTAATTAATTAACTTATTTGCCAAAACACAATTTATAGCGGAAGCTTTAAAATCATTACATTTTAAAAACCCAATTCGTATTTCTAGAAAATTATTAGTTTTTGTGAAACCGTGGTTTTGTCGAGAATTTCAGTAATAAAATCACAAAACATGGCCAAAACTCAATTTAAGACAAACAGTATGGAAAGTCTAATTATTACAAATACCCAAAAATAAATCTAAAATTTAAGTAAAAAACGTATTTGAAATCAGTTTATTACATGTGGTCACCATTGAGTCTCTGTTGTATTGATCCGCCTACCTCTGTTGATTACCTAAATAGAACAGACAAACAGTGGTAAGTTTACCTAAACTCAATGTGTAACTCAACAGAGTTAAGCATGCAAACATACAGATTATTACATAAATAGTCAAATACAGATTCGGGCCCATGCCCATTTCAGATACAGTAAACAGAATCAGATTTATATATCAGATAATAAGAATCCTACCCCCCATCCTCTACATACCAACTCCGACCATCCGATCACACCCTGTGGGGTTAAAAACACCCACCCAACCCTATACACCTTATCGTACCATTATGATACTTATCAGATAACGTATAGCCAAGCTGCTAGAATAAAGGCGATGTTCACCAATCAGAACATTTCCTCCACATATACAAATCCCACCCCGATAAACAGATGAAGAAATCAGATACAGATATAACAAATTAAACATACTCTACATGCTTATATACAGATATAGATATATATAATTGAAGTACAGTCAGGCATACACTTAGTATCATATTCAGTTTAGTCTATCAGAATATCATAACATACAAAATAGAGTTTAGTTAGCCCTTACCGACCCTACTATAGGCCCACGGTCGATTAGAGCGACCCGTTCGACCCTAGGAAAAATTTTAGAAATTTGGGTCCATATGCCCGTGTGGGCCCACACGCCTAGATTGGCCTTGCCCGTATGGCCCACACACCCAACTTGGACTAGCCCGTGTGGCCCACGTGGCTACACTCGAGCCACCACACGCTCATGTCTTGCGCATAGCCATGCTTACGTCAATCACATGGTCGTGTCTCGCACATGGCCATCCACACTGCTTGCCACACGCCCGTGTAGCATCGACAGTAGCCACTTTTGGCTTTTCTGAAACTCTCTTTTCTACGTTTCAGGTACACACCTGGTATCATTTTGATGCAAAATCATTCCCAAGACCTTGAAACATAAGAAAGGAGCACCCATAAGCCGTTTTAGTAGTCAATTTATGAATCAATACAAAACCCGAAGTAACGCTCAAGATTTGCAATGAAAACTACCACTTAAAACGTTCAAGCAAATGGTGTGAAAACTCACTATTCACAGCCTTCTCCTACGCCCTAAATAATCGTAGAAAAATAAAATCCCACGATTACACTAATAGAAACTAATACAAAATCAAAACTATCTCAAAAACACTTCAAAACCTTTACCAACACAACAGCACAGAGGAAACGAAACGTCAACGTACCACGATTAAGAAGGAAAAATTTTATGGAAATAAAAAAAAAAAAGGAAGCCAAAAATTAGAAGTGGAAAAACAGGGAGAAAAAAGGCCAAAGGAAGTAGAAAATTTTGGGAAAAAACAGAAAAACTGCTAGCATATCCCTAATTTCTCTCCACTAACCCACTCTCCACTAACCCACTAACAAACAACTACTCAGAATCCCAACTCCACTGGAACTCTATCAATTAACAAAGTAAAAATATAACCCCCTTGCTAACATAAAGATTCAAACACAAGACCTCCAACACACCAGCTCCCTTACCACTTGAACTAACAAACTCATTCTAATATGGACATACAAATAATTTAATATGAGCTCACTGAACAATGATAGGGCTTGATTCCAAAAATACCAAAAATTGGCAAAAGTGGGACTTGAGCCTAAGACCTCTCAAACACCCTAGAACACTTAACCACTAAAACAGATACTTATTTGTGTCCAATATTTACAGAAACAAAACAAATTATTCATGGCATTACAGAGAATAATTTATATTAGGATGATACTAAAATATAAATTTTTAGGCATTAATAAAATAGTGTCATGTCATCAACTTTTAAAAATATACAAATATTGTTTACACCTATCTGTATATGATATTTTTCTAACTTAATTTAATTTTAATTTTCTTAAAATTAATTAATTTTTATAATAATAAAGAAGACAAACACATTAAAATGAATATGTAGGAAAAAATCATAAGCAAAACAATTGAAATTTGAAATTGTTGAAATCAATAATTACTTAAAAGAAATCATAAGTTGAAAATTGAAATTTAAAAAAAAATCAACAACTAAAAATTAAGAAAAAAAACTTTAGCAAAACAACTGAGAACTAAAAAATTGTAACCACCATCGGTGGTGTTATCAAATTTTGTATTTGATTAAAAATTAAAAAAAGTTGAAATGAAAAGAAAAAATCAACTGCCTAGAAATTAAAAAAATTGGTTGTACCGAAATAAAAGATGATTAAATTTAAAAAAAATTAAATATGATTTAAATATGATAAGAACCCGTGTTTGCCTATTTTATAAAAAAAAATTAATTGTTTTTAAGTAATTTAATTAAAATTAAATTAAGATAAAAATATAATATATGAGTGAGTATATAATAATAATTGTATATCTTTAAAAATTGATGTTTTGATATTATTTTATTGGTGCTTTAAAATTATATATTTTAGAAGAATTCTAATATGATTTTCTAAAACTTCGATTTTATAGATAAAAGATAAAATATAATTATTGAAATACTAAAATTATGTGGATAAACAAATTGATTTTAATATTATTCCTATTATTAATGTTTTAATTAGTTACTATAACATTAACTATAAATGGGTGCATTGGTAGCAAAATATTTATGTGATTTTTTTTTGTGAAATAGAAATATAGGAAAATTAATTACAGCAAAATATTCTGAAAAGGTAAAAAACTTCTTGTCTTGTCCATTTCGAGAAAGGCTTGGACCATAATGGGAGGGAGATCAAAAATCTGCAAATCATCTTTTTCGAGCAAGGCTTGTTTAGCTAAGCAATCAACAACTTGGTTTTGTTCTCTAAGGATGTAACGCGAGGACCATTGTTTCTCTTGTGATGGAATACTCTGAATTCGTCTAATCAAGGCTGAGTTCAATGTGGAGGAAACGCTTCCTTGAATGGCTTGAACAACCTCCAGATTGTCTGATTGGATTGTTACGATGTCATGACCTCTTCGTTGGATAAGCTTGAGACCCTCCAAAATGCCCCAAAGTTCGGCATAAAAAATCAAGCACTTTCCTAAACATCGATTGTAACCAAAGATCCAATCTCCATTCTCATCCCGAACAACTCCCCCAGCAACTACATTTCCCGAGTCTAATTGCACCGAATCGTCAATATTGATGAGGACCCGATTACCAAAATTTCATTCTTCCGAAAAAGACTTGTAGCAACCCTTTGACTCATCTCTGAAGGCCGAAAAGAAGTGTCTAGCCCAGCAATACAAAACTTTGATTATCTTTCTTGAACTCCAAAAACTTCCTTGAAAGATGCATAGGTTGCGATTCTTCCAAAGACGTCAAATAAGTGCCCCCAAAAGCATGCTCAATTAGGTCCTCCTTCATGGATCGTAGAATTATCCTACACATTAGAAAGAATCCAATCTTGTAGGTTAAAAGAGAAAAAATTTGTTAGACGATTACCTGAGATGATCTGGTCCTAAACGTCCTAAGCTATGATACAATCCCTGAGAATATGCAAAATATATTCAGAATGAAATCCACAAATAAGACATGAAGTGTAACACCCTAACCCATATTCGTCGCCAGATTAGGGTTACGAGACATTACCGAACAACAATATCACTATATAATCATTTCACATACATACATCATTCATCATCACATCATAGTCATTCACAACCATATGGTCCCTATAGAAGGTCTACGAGACCTTAATCATGCATTAGAAAGAAGTCAGGACTAAACTGATAACATTTGAAACCTCTATGAGACTTAGGAAATTTTTCCTCTAAAACAGGGCACATGCCCGTGTGGCTAGGCCGTGTGTCTCACACGGCTGTGCCTCAAACCATCCTTAGCCTGTGTGCAACACTGACTTAGTCACACGATCACTAAACACACTCGTGTGCCTAGCCCGTGTGTCATCCTGACTTGGCCACACGATCACCAAACACGCCCGTGTGTCTAGCCCGTGTGCCATACTGTCCAAATTGATCAGGGTGCAGGGGTCACGCGGTCGAGATACACACCCGTGTGCTCAAGCTGTGTGGCATGAAAATAGGCTTGGTTTAAGCCACATCTCACACCCAAAATCCTTATACCTTCAAGCATCATACATGTACCAAATAAGCCACAATTTCTGCCAATATCAACCTCAATTTATACACTATTCATAACATGATATGATCAACCAAAACCATACTCATTTCTTTTACTAAAACTTACCAAATTCTCATCATAAAGCACACGCCATAAACACATTTACAAATACATATCATCATCTCAAAACACATTCATCCTTTCTATTCATTACAAGCCAACTCACATGGCTTTATCCATAACTCAAAACATATATAATGACACTAGCCTATACATGCCATATACCATATATACAACACTCAAAAAGGTACCAAATCGATGTTCGATAGTGTGATTAAGTCGCTGATGATCCCTAGATCCGAACTAGCTTTATAATACTATAAAACAGAAAACACTTCACATAGTAAGCTTTACGCGTAGTAAGCTTGTAATATAATACATTTAATTTAACTCTTTAATGCAATCAAGCAATTAAACCAGCACATAGCTTAATCCAACTCATTAATCAATCTTATCTACATCTCTTTCTCATTTTCAAGACCTTTCTACTATTCATAAATCATCAAATACATTTCTACTCAAATCATCTCATTTGAATATGTTCATTCATCTATTTTTACTCAATTCATCCATCACATAGATTCATTTATTTCATAAACATTATAATCAACCATATAGGTTCGTCTATATCATACGCAATATCATCAACCATATAGGTTCTGTATGTACCTGTACAATCTCGTAATTAGCTATTACATTTACCACCTCGGTGCTTGACACATTAACTCGTTTAATCATTTATAATACAATTGCTGAGCTCGCACACTTAGTGCCAATTATCTAGCCATAGCTATAATAATAATATTGCACACATAGTGCCGTTATATTAAACTGAAATTATCTTGGTATCGCACACTTAGTGCTCCATTCATCCAACACTGTTTTATATACGCACACTCAGTGCTATATTCAGTAGCCGTAACCATTTAATATTTGCACACGTAGTGCTTCGTATATTTAATTCACATGTTCACATATTCAACCTCACTATCACATTTCTATTTATTACATCATATACAATTATCATTAAGCAGTATGTATTATACACGAACTTTCCTCGGATGAAGTAACGACGATTTTGATCGATCAATCGAGCACTTTATTCTTGCCTCAATCTAATTCCGAATTTTTCCTTTCTTAATCTATATAAGTTCAAATTCACTCATTCAATTTCACATTTCATTCATATCACTCCACAAACATGTATTTAGGGCATTTTGCACTTTAGCCCCTATATTTTCACATTTCGACACTTTAGTCCTTAATTCACAAATACATCAAATTCACAAAATCCAACTTAACAATAGCTTAGCCGAATTTCATTTAAGTCTCTAGCAGCCCATATTTTTCATTTATTTCACATTTTAGCCCCTTAATTTCTCATTTTCTCAATTTAGCCCACATTACTCAAATTCATCAAAAATCCAAATACAAAACATATTTATCTATCACATATCTTTCATATTTCATCAAAAATCATTACAAAGCTTCTATTTTCATCAATGGTACATTTCATAATCTTCATCAAATTCAAAAATTAAGACATGGGCTTGATAGTATGCTAAGCAACACAAAAACGTAGAAATCATCAAAATCAGATCAAAACACATACCTTAATTGGCCAAAGGTAATGTCGAACCCTAAGAAGCTTTCATTCTTTCTTTTTCTTTCCATTTTCGACAATATGGAAGAAAAATGGCCTTCATTTCATTTTTTTATTATAATTCATAATATTAATTAGTTTACTAAATTACCCTTGGTTATTAAACCATTTATTCATCAAATAATAAGCCATTAATGTCCACTCATTTAATCAATGGTCCATTTACAACATAAGGACCTTTTATTTAAGAAACCATAACAATTTACCACTTCTAACACAAAGCACATAGCTTTTACATTTTATGCGATTTAGTCATTTTTCTTAATTCGATACTCTAACAATAAAATCATCACACAGAACTTTCACACATACTTTATCACATGCCATGAACATCAAATTGATATTAAAATATTTTTTCAACCTCGAATTTGTGGTCCCGAAACCACTGTTCTGACTAGGGTCTAAACCAGGCTGTTACATGAAGGATCAACCGCTAATCCCTTTTTGACCCTTTTCACATTACTGAGGAGATGTTGCTTTAAGATAGTCCAAATAAAGAAACGAACTGGAATCCTCCAAATGCTTTTCCATATCTCATCCTTCGGGTTCTAAACATCTTCCTTCAGAACCTTATAAGCACTCTTAACAAAGAAATTTTCTGACGAAGTGTGGCACCAAGTGATTTTATCAGGCCCCTCAAAGGGGTGTGGTGGAGGAATGCCCATAAAACGTTTAATCACACTATCCAGTAACTAAACTGAGAACAAATCAACGTTCCATGACCCATTTTCAGTGACTATCTCATTAAAACACCAATCTAAGTCAAAAGTGACATTAGCAGGAATATGTCTAATCAACGGCCCTACGCATGGAACCCAATTATCTTTCTAATAGTGAATTTTACTGCCATTCCCTCCCAACCAGAGTAGATTCTCTCGAAGTAACGACTAAATATTTTTAGAGAGATATGCAAAGAAAAGAACTTATATCACGGTGATACAATTAGGTAAAGCTTTATTCATACGATATTAAAACCTAGTTTCAACCTAATCACGTAATTTTCGTAATCCAAGACCAGCACAACATTTTGGTTGATAGATAGAATCCTACCCCACAAGAGATATCTTTTTTATTTTCAGAAGAACCTTAAATAAACTGCTTCACCAAACTTTCAATCATCACAAACTTTCCTAGGTATCAACATGGATTGCATAAAATAGTTAGGAATGGATAGGAGAACTGACTGCTCTAGAGTAACACGGCCACCAATGGATAACTGTTTGGCATCCCAACTTTGAAGCTTCCTACAAACTTTTCCAACCATAAAATACATAGTGCTATAAGTCACCCTTTGATGGAAAATGGGGACTCTAAGATAATGACCAAAATTTTGTACTTTTTGGAAGCCAAATAAAGAGCTATTCAGATTAGCCACCGGCTCTTTCACCCTTTTGGAAAACAAAAGGTATTGGTCTTCCTAACATTTATTTTATCCCCAGAAAACTCACAAAATCTTTCCAAAATATCTTTTAGGGTCCTGCCGTGCTTCAAATCCACTTTGCTAAAGATGACTAATTCATCAGCAAATAATAAATGAAAGATAGCTGGCCTAGATCGAGAGAAGCGTATGGGATTCCATTTACAATCAAAAATAGCCAAATGGATCAAGTGACTAAGCCATTCCATGCACAGCACAAAAAGATAAGGAAAGAGTGGGCAACCTTGCCAGATTCCTTTAAGCAACCTGAACTTAGATAATAGAACTCCGTTCCACAAGACCTACATGATAAAATTAAAAATATATGACATTATAACATTTATGAGATAATCAAGGATACCTGCTATGTGGAGTGAAGCGTTAATGAAATCTCATCTCACCCTGTCATAGGCTTTCTTCAAACTATTTTAATCGTCATCCCCTTCCTTTTGTTTTGACTTCGCATAGAATGTATAACCTCTTGTACAATAACATTATCGATGATATTTCTACCTACAATAAAACCGGCCTACTCCTATGCAATAATTTTAGGAAAAGTGATTTTAAAACGATTAGCGATTACCTTCATCACCAGCTTATAGAGAACAGAGCAGAGACTTATTGGATGAAATTGGGCAAAGCCCTCCAGATTAGAAACTTTGCGAATAAAGTTTATCAAGGTATTTTTCAAACCAATGTCAATAGTAGCTCCATTGAATACCCTTTTAACCCAATCGCAAACTACCTCCAACAATTCCCCACTATTTTTGGGAAAAAAATAAGCATGAAACTTATCACTATCGGGTGCTTTAAAAGGTACCTTATCAAAGAGAGCCTCCTTAATTTCTTCATTCATGACTGACTTCCCTAAAAAATTAAAGTCGTCATGATCAAGCTGAGGAAAATTGCTTAGAGGTAAGCTTCCCATCGAGCCACAAATTTCCCCATAAAAATTTTGGAAAAATTTATTTGCCTCAGATTCAATGGGTTCTGGATCATAAATCCAATCACCTACAGAATTATGAATAGTGATAATATGACTATTTTTCCTTCTTTACAAAGTACAAATATGAAAAAAATTAGTATTACGATCTCCCAGATTCAACCAAACGCATCTTGCCTTTTGCTTCCAAACAAGTTCTTCATGATGCAGAACGTTTTCCAACTTCTAATGAATCTTCAGTTCCACCTGGGTTAAGTAATTTGAGCCGGAGAGATCTATTTTCCATTGAACATTGGCAAGCTTATTAACTAAAAATCTCTTTCGAGCAGTGATGTGTCCATAAACCGACTTATTCCATTCCTTTAGGTTATGAGTGAACTTACCAAGAGTATCAAACATGTCTTCTGTAAAGATCCAATTTTCCTTCACAAAACTTTCAAAATTAGGATGATCGACCTACCCAGCTAAAAACCAAAAAGACCTACCTTTAGGTAAAATAAACTTCGAATTTAGGGACAAAAGAAGCGACTTATGGTTAAACTTAATCTTTGAGAGATGAGTGATCAAGCTGTTTGGAAAATTTTGAACCCAAGCTTCATTACCCGATGCACAAACTAACCTCTAAAAAAGCGCACATCTATGCCAAGTAAAAGGAGGACCTCGAAAACCTAAGTCATGTAACTCGGCCTTGTCCACAAAGTCTCTAGAAAAAGAGTATCTCTTCTTGCTAGAAAGTCCACTTGTTTTCTCAATAGGAGAAAGGATTGTGTTGAAATCACCAATAGAAATCCACGAAATACTCCCCAACGGAATCGTAAATCTCAAACCTTTCCACAAGCCCTTGCGTTTCTACCAATTTAGGCTTCCATACACAAAATAAATAAAGATCAGTATTGAAAAAGACATAGGCCAAACCTAAGTCAGAATAAATTGAGAATGACTGCAAACTACCTCAACACGGATAAAATCCTTGCAACCAATCCAAATACCCTCAAAATAACCTATCTCCTCCACACGATGAGAATATTGAAAACCCAACTTTGTAATAATATTATCTGCCTCGGATCCACTTACTCTTGGCTCAAGCAAACTAATATCAAGTTTATATTTCAAGTTGTATTCCTAAAAAATATGAGAAAATTTAATACTAGTGCAGCCTTGACAATTTCAAGAAAAAATTGTAAAATTCATAAAATAACAACAAAATTTAGAGACCATACTATTACTGTTAATAGACAGTATCCCCATCCACGGTCAAATCTGTGACTTCTAAAGCATCATTTTCTTCTTTACTAGGAGCCTGGGACGAAAGAAATTTTGCCATCAACTCCATAGATTCTGCTAAAGAATATAAGAGTTCTCAGAAAATTTAAACCGGCTCTCTCGAACCCACAACACATTTGAGACCTTTCAACTGCTTCGACCGTTAATGTTTTTACCACCGCTCTTCCTTTCTTTAAAAATAGAAATACCCTCACTCAAACTCTCTCGAGGATAGTTAACCGAGATACCTTATTTTTTATGTGAAATTTCCTTGAAACTCACCGTTGAATGCTTCCCCAGGTCCAAGGCTCTATTAAAAATAAGGACTAAAGTTCCTTCAGATTCTTCAAATGTGGGGTTATAGTGTGCCTTAACTCCCCTAAAATTTTTAGAACTACCGTTCACTCGAACCCTTGTGTCTAAAACGCCTTTATCAACACCTTCAGTTTCTACGCCCACACTAGTTGAAATATGTTGTGCCAAACCTGCATGCGCAATAAATAAGTTAGAGTTAGAATTAAAATTACCATTATTAATGAGCTCTTTATTAACTTGTCCAAGCCCAGCAGCCATCATAGGCTCTTTCCCATTTTTATCTCAAGTGATGCACTAACAATTTGACCCAAAGAAATATCCTCCACATCACCCAAAATTTTGGCCTTAATAGGCCCCATGGAGAACCCAACAGTCATTCGGCCCAAGGAAACAACCCTCTAACACCCGAACCAGCGTCATTAACAGGCCTTGTAGAAGACCCAAAGTCTACACTATTCTTTCAACCTACACTAAAGATGAAACCGAAATCCTCTTTAGACCCTTCTTAACCTTAATATTGTTACCACCTAAACCCCCACTATCATTTTGCCTAACATTTTCCAACGAAATTTCTTCAGCAATAGCAGCAAACTCAACGCTCATTTTCCTCACCACATTTAACATTGTAAACCTAGATCCTAACGGTTTCTTCTGGGATTTCACCGCATCATTAGCCTGTATGATCCGTCACCCACACCGCGATCTCCTTTCAACCAACATCCACAATCCGTACTCTGACCCTCTCTCCTTTACAACTCTTCCCACAGTTTCGCCTGAGTTTGCAACCACCACATCAATAAAACGTTTCAGATTCAGATCCACAACCACCGATAAGCATAAATCCTTTACATGCACGTAGTTACCGTAAGAGAAACAAACTATCAGAATAGCCTCATATTCCACCCATTGAATGGTGCCATCGACCATAACCTAAGACACTAGGGGCTTCTCGAGGTTGATAAACACAGCCAGTCGAGTCAATTGACCTCTAGTTTAGTTATGAGTCTAGAAATCCAACTTAGATACTTTTCTGACTAGCCTCCCGATAGCCTCCACAATTTTCCATCTGGACATAAAGCCCCGAAGCCCCGAAAACTGGATCCAAGCCATCACTATACTGGGATATGGCTGCAATGAACTGAAATCCTTAGTTCAAGTTTGAACGGTAAGATACTACCCATAAATGATCTATGGTCCTTGAGTCAAAACACGATCATTATCATTCTTATTCTGAAATCGATCCAAATAATACCCGTTGATAAACGCTAATTTATACATATTTTTACCTCATGTTTAGCCTATATTTTGGATGAATTATTATCAATTTAGTGAGAATTGGTGCTCTTAATCCTTATTTTTCATATCTTATACTCAGGAGAGCATAGGGAAGAGAAAAGAATAGGAAATGGACTGAAAATGAGGAAAATGGGCCAAAAATGACAAATCACACGGCCCAAGGAATTACCACACGGCCGTGCCACACGGCCGTGCCACATGAAGATCACACGGTCCAGCTCTCAACAAGCACGGGCAGGCCACACGGCCGTGCCAAATCACAAGGCCTTTGTCGAAGTCACACAGGCGTGGCACACGGGCGTGTTCTAGTCGTGAAGAAGAGGAATTTCACTCGAATTGAGATACTTGGAGGCTAAGAAAGGCTCCCCAAAGCTCTATATAAAGACCCTAGGAGGCAACTCTTAGTGTGTGCTTGTTTCCCCACAAAAGGAAGTATTCTTTGCTGCCAACACAGAGAGTGGAAGTAGGGATTACTCGCAAGGAAGCTGATTGATTCATCCCAGAAGCCAAAATTCTGCAGCAATATAGAGGATCTCCCTAAATTCCTTTAGGGGTTTTCGGGTTCTTTTATGTTTTGTTATTTTATTTCTTCTGAGATGTTTTCTTTCTTTATTATGAACTAAACCCCTCAAATACTTGAGGGGGATGAAACCTAAGACAGATCTTGTTATTATTTATTCTTAAGTTATATGATAAATACTTGAGTTGTTCTTAATTATGTGTTCTTCATTCTTGATTTAATAAACCTAGGTATTACTTCAAGAATTAGATGTGCTTAGAGCAGAGGAGAAAAAGTCCCTATGATAAGAGTAGATCTACCATAATTAAGCGGAGTTGCATGCAACCCTAGACATAAGGCGACATAAATCTACCGGATTAGGGTCAAACCTAATATGGGGAACCATTGATTGAATTAATGCAACCTAAGAAGTTAATTGATAAAGGAACTTTAATTAACAACTTAGGCCTAGTTGCTCTTTACCTCGACGGAGGGTTTAGCATAAATTAGGGATCTCTACAGATCAAGTCAAGTGAATAAATCGTCTAGCTCAAGAACCAGTACAAGTGAAGTCTAGGTGGATTCTCCCTTAAGTATTGTCCATATCAATCAGCTTTTCCCCTAAAAGTTTTCTCAATTTACTCTTTGTGTCTTCTTAGTTTAGTTTTAGAATTAGTTTAAACAAACCCTCTTTCATTCTTAGGCTAGATAATAGAAAGAAAGTAAGTAATAGTACTTTTGGTTCCCTTGGGTACGATAACTCGGTCTTGCCACTAAGCTATACTACTGTTCGATAGGTGCGCTTGCCTTAAAGCGTCGCGATATTAGTTAGTTTTGGTGTGATCAAGTTCTTTATAAATTTTATTACTTAGTATCGCGAACGCGGATATCAAGTTTTTGGTGCCGTTGCCAGGGAACTAAAATATTACGAAAGCTCGATTTCTATTACTTTAGCCATATATTTATATTTATTTATTTTTCTTTTATTTTTATTTTCAATTTAATTTATTTTTATTTTTATTTTTCTTTTCTTTTAAATTTTTTAGTTTTCTTTGCTTTTTCTTTTTAGGTATTTTTAGTTTATGACTAGAAACAATCCAACAGGACCACTACTTTTCGACGAAGATCTAGAAGCAACAGTTCGCAGAAATCACAGAGAAATTAGACGCAGTCTACATTATCCTGAACAAGAACCTGATCTAGAGCCAGAACCTACAGAAGAGATGGAAGCAAATCAAGATGTTCTACCACCTCTCGCAATAGTCGCGCCACCAGCAATTCAAGAAGAAGCTCCGCGCACTATGTATGATTATGCTAAACCTAGTTTGGCTGGTACCCAAACTAGCATTCTTAGACCAACTATTGTTGCTAATAATTTTGAGTTAAAACCTAACACCATTCAGATGATACAGTAATTGGTACAGTTTGATGGTTTACAGGATGAAGATCCAAACTCACACATAGCCAATTTTTTAGAACTTTGTGATACCTTCAAAATAAATGGCGTTTCTGATGATGCCATTCGATTGAGGCTATTTCCATTCTCTTTGAGAAATAAAGCCAAACAGTGGTTAAATTCTCTACCACGAGGCTCAATTACCACATGGGAGCAGATGACCGAAAAATTTTTACTCAAATATTTTCCTCCAGCTAAAACAGCCAAATTACGAAACGATATTTCTTCTTTTGTGCAGATGGATTTAGAAACACTTTACGATGCATGGGAGAGATACAAAGATCTTTTGAGAAGGTGTCCTCATCATGGATTACCTTTGTGGCTACAAGTTCAAACCTTCCACAACGGTTTAAATCCGTCAACCAGACAAATGATCGATGTAGCCGCAGGCGGAACCATCAATAATAAAACACCTGACGTAGCTTACGAATTTATTGAGGAGATATCATTGAATAACTATCAGTGGCAAGTCATGAGAACAAAGCCGACGAAAGCCGCAGGAGTTTATAATATTGATGCTGTTACTATGCTCACTAACCAAGTAGAACTTTTAAATAAGAAATTTGATAATTTTGTTGGTTCTACGCAGGCTCAACCAGTGATGCAATGTGATGCAGCTCCAAGAAATACGTTTAATTCAGACCATCTACACAACATAGAAGCCGAACATGCCAATTATATGGGTAATAATTCTCGACCTCAAAATAATCCTTATAGTAACACTTATAATGCAGGTTGGAGAAATCACCCAAATTTTTCATGGGGAGGACAAGGAAATCAAAGACAACAGCCTCCGGTATTTCAGCAGCCACCACCACAACAGGAGAAAAAACTGAACTTGGAAGAGATGTTCACCAAATTTATTGCCATATCAGAAACTCGTTTCCAAAATACCGAAACGGCACTAAGGAACCAGCAAGCATCTATTCAAGGACTTGAAACTCAAATAGGCCAGCTTGCTAAGCTAATTTCGGAAAGACCACAAGGTGGATTTCCAAGTAACACTGAGACCAATCCAAAAGAACAAATTCATGCCGTGAGCACAATAGATGAGGAGGTTTTAATCAAAGACAACTCAAACAAGGAGCTTGAGGTGAATAAAGGTAAAGTAGAGGTAAGCAGGAACAAGCCAGACATCAATGAACACAAGCCTCGTATCCCATACCCAAGAGCGCTTCAGAAAGATCGCACAGATGAACAATTCGGTAAGTTTCTTAAACTCTTAAAAAAATTACATATTAACTTACCATTTGTTGAAGCAATTTTGCAGATGCCAGACGCGGTTAAATTCTTAAAAGAACTCTTGACAAACAAGCGGAAGCTAGAGGAGAAATCTCATGTGGAATTAAATGCAATCTGCTCAGCTATTCTTCAAAATAAACTACCAACCAAACTGAAAGATCCAGGGAGTTTTACTATTCCTTGTTTATTTGGTAGCTTAGACACAAAAAATGCTTTAGCTGATTTAGGGGCTAGTATAAATGTCATGCCTTATACACTGTTTAAACAACTAGGTCTTGGAAAACCGAAGCAAACTAAGATGAGCATTCAACTGGCTGATAAAACTATTAGGTCTCCTAAAGGAATAGTTGAAGATGTGCTCGTCAAAATTGATAAATTTATATTCCCAGTTGACTTTGTTGTTTTAGACATTGTTGCAGATAGCAATGTACCCTTAATTCTAGGGCGACCCTTTTTAGCAACTGCAAGAACAATAATTGATTTAGGAACAGGTAAACTTACACTACATGTGGGTGATGACCAAGTTACCTTACAAGCTCGAAACTCGATTACGATTGTTGATAATAATATAGTTACGAGTCCTTGTAAAAAGAATAATCTCACCACCCAACCTTCTATGCAGGATACACTCTACATAAAGGCAACCCAATCACAAACAAGTCCATCCAAGGGAGATGCACCTGAAAAGCGAACGCTTCAGATCGAGGAACTAGATGAGTGGCTGAACTATTATGAAAAACCCAAAACAGGTCACACCAACCCAGAGCATCACCAAGACGACCCCCAGGTACAAACGAATCAACTCAAGGTAGGGGATAAGGTAATCTTAGGGGAAGACGATCCTCGAATCTTGAATTCAAAAGAGCATACAAGTGACACACCTTACTTCACGGTAATGAAAATCTTTCCCCATGGTACAGTCGAGATAAAACATGAGTCACTCGGCACTTTTAAGGTAAATCACACTCGACTCAAATCTTACGTTGATAATGAAATTGTAAGCAGGATAGAAGAGTATCAACTCTTCAAACCACCGTAAACGTACAAGCTCGAGCAAAGTCGAGCTTAGACTATAAATAAGCGCTTCTCGGGAGGCAATCCGAGTACTAACATAGTAACTTTTCTTCTATTTTGTTTTTAGTCTTTTTATACAGCAACTAACACCTTTGATGCAGGAAATTAGAACCACACGGCCTGGAACACGGGCGTGCCTAAGGCCGTGTGACATCTTAAAACAGAGACACGGTCGTGCACTCAGACCGTGTACAAACAGAGTAAATTTTTCCCAAAAGCACGGGAGGTCGACAAATCCCCACGGTCGTGCAACATGGCCGTGGCAACCATGCAGTATCAACACGGGCTCGCACAACGCCACACGCCCGTGTCCCCAAGCCGTGGCCAACACTATCAAATCATACACGGCCGTGTGACTACCTACACGACCGTGCGAAAAAGCGAACAAGTTCTCCACGGCCGTGCAATATGGCCAACACGGGCTAACCCCGAGCCACACGGGCGTGTGCCTCTATTCTCCCATACGGTTCTATTTTTCTCATTTTTTTTAGTCTCTTTTTTATTTCAAATTTTATTTTTATTATACTTAATCCTTTTAATTCATTACAGTATTAGTATTTCTAGAACTTAGTTTATTATTTTTCTGTTATTTAAATTTCGATCTTTCATATCGGCTAAGCCCTAACGAGTAATCTCTATCAATCAAAAATTCCCATGACTAATTAATATTTTCGTAGTTTCAAATAGGAGCTCTATAGCTCATATTCAAACGGAAATGGGAACACCCTGCCACAATTGCCGACTCTTTCTCATAAATTCATCCTAAATTCAAGAAGTTTCAATTCTCTCCCTATCTTATGATATTATACTTCTCTTGCTATTTATGTATCTTTGTACATTGAGGGCAATGTACATCTTAAGTGTGGGGGGGAAGCTTACTTTAAATTTCTACATTATCTGAAAAATCCCTGATTTTTTTTCCTTATGCTTTGTTCTCAAATAATTCTCAGTCTCTTATTAGGAATTAATTCTGATTGATTTATGATTTCTATTGATATGTTGAGAATTAAGATATAGGTACTTGTACTTTGATTATTCAAACTTTAAAACATTAAGGAATCAAGCATGATAAGTTGAAATTTTTGAGAACCCCAATTTTTTGCATAAGTTATTTTCCCTAATTTTAAGTATTATCTTAAGATTTGAAATTCACAGGATTGACATCAAAAGCCATGATTCTGGTGAGATTTTTGAGCCTTTTTGAGCATACATTTTTTTTTCGTGCTCACTTTTATTATTGCTTTGAGTGAGTCAATACTGAATTGTTATTCTAGAACTTGCTTTGATTATACATGTCGAGACCACATCATTGATTTGATATACCGAAATGATAAAGGCACTTAGGATTTAACCCACTTACTCCACAAAAAGCCTACCTCCATGAATTAACCCCTAGTAAACCCCATTGAGCCTAAACAACCTTTTCTTTGACTTACCCTCTAATTATTAACCAATAACCCATTTTTGTTGAATTTTATCCAATTATTTTGACCCCTATTTTTGTCGAGATTTGAAGTGATTTTTTATCTAGCTTTACTCTCTTCTCCATTTTTAAATTTTCAAGTTATTTAGTTTGAATTGTTCCTAAAAAAAAAAGAAAAAAGAAAAGAGTACATACAGTAAAATTCGATTGTAAATTGTAAATAGTTCGATAAATTTTTGCATAATTCTATTTTAAGGCTACCAAGGCAGAAATGATAGTATCATAAGAATTAGCTGAGAAATATGTTCCATTGATAGAGATTTTTTCTAACTAGATAATTTTTCAGTTCAATCTCGATTCTAACCTTCTTTTTGCAGCCTGTGACAACACCCCTAACCAAGCCCCGTTACAACCATTAAAAGACATTTTGATCAATGTATCATATCAAACTATAGTGGTGGAGATTTGATTTTCTTGCAAACTTATGATAATAACTTTTCATGTTGATTAAGGAGTGCTTAAATTTTGAACCCTAAACACTTCGAGTGGATAGAGTGAACCTTTAGTGAGGATGTCAACTCCTGTTAATTAAGATGGAGAGATAACTACTTAGAAGGAAGGAAGAGACTTATGTTTTCAATGATAAAATTCTCAACTTAGAGTGATTGAGTCTTTAATGTTCTTCTGATTGAATTACTCATTGTATGATTACCTGTGGACTAGTTTGAAACATTATTGATAAAGATTGTAGGTTGAGAGGAATAATTCTTATTTAGGGATTGAGATTTTGCTTGAGGACAAGCAAAGGTTTAAGTGTGGGGGTATTTGATAAACGCTAATTTATACATATTTTTACCTCATGTTTAGCCTATATTTTGGATGAATTATTATCAATTTAGTGAGAATTGGTGCTCTTAATCCTTATTTTTCATATCTTATACTCAGGAGAGCATAGGGAAGAGAAAAGAATAGGAAATGGACTGAAAATGAGGAAAATGGGCCAAAAATGACAAATCACACGGCCCAAGGAATTACCACACGGCCGTGCCACACGGCCGTGCCAAATCACACGGCCTTTGTCGAAGTCACACGGGCGTGGCACACGGGCGTGTTCTAGTCGTGAGGAAGAGGAATTTCACTCGAATTGGGATACTTGGAGGCTAAGAAAGGCTCTCCAAAGCTCTATATAAAGACCCTAGGAGGCAACTCTTAGTGTGTGCTTATTTCCCCACAAAGGGAAGTATTCTTTGCTGCCAACACAGAGAGTGGAAGTAGGGATTACTCGCAGGGAAGCTGATTGATTCATCCCAGAAGCCGAAATTCTGCAGCAATATAGAGGATCTCCCTAAATTCCTTCAGGGGTTTTCGGGTTCTTTTATGTTTTGTTATTTTATTTCTTCTGAGATGTTTTCTTTCTTTATTATGAAATAAACCCCTCAAATACTTAAGGGGGATGAAACCTAAGACAGATCTTGTTATTATTTATTCTTAAGTTATATGATAAATACTTGAGTTGTTCTTAATTATGTGTTCTTCATTCTTGATTTAATAAACCTAGGTATTACTTCAAGAATTAGATGTGCTTAGAGCAGAGGAGCAAAAGTCCCTGTGATAAGAGTAGATCTACCATAATTAAGCGGAGTTGCATGCAACCCTAGACATAGGGCGACATAAATCTGCCGGATTAGGGTCAAACCTAATATGGGGAACCATTGATCGAATTAATGCAACCTAAGAAGTTAATTGATAAAGGAACTTTAATTAACAACTTAGGCCTAGTTGCTCTTCACCTCGACGGAGAGTTTAGCATAAATTAGGGATCTCTACGGATCAAGTCAAGTGAATAAATCGTCTAGCTCAAGAACCAGTACAAGTGAAGTCTAGGTGGATTCTCCCTTAAGTATTGTCTATATCAATCAGCTTTTCCCCTAAAAGTTTTCTCAATTTACTCTTTGTGTCTTCTTAGTTTAGTTTTAGAATTAGTTTAAACAAACCCCTCTTTTATTCTTAGGCTAGATAATAGAAAGAAAGTAAGTAATAGTACTTTTGGTTCCCTTGGGTACGATAACTCGGTCTTGCCACTAAGCTATACTACTGTTCGATAGGTGCGCTTGCCTTAAAGCGTCGCGATATTAGTTAGTTTTGGTGTGATCAAGTTCTTTATAAATTTTATTACTTAGTATCGCGAACGCGGATATCACCCGTTTTCTATGTCTATAAGATGAAAAGATTTTACAAGTTTTCGTAGGCTAATTATTTAGTTATGAAAAGCATTGTAACCAACACTTCGCCCTAATAGTTTGAGAACAATTGTTAATTCCATCTCCTTGAACGTGATTTCTTTAACATGGTCTGAGAAAGTGATAGGTGGGATCCTATTGACAATAGTTGTTTGCATATCTCCTTCCAACAATTCAAGATCATTGTCCCTTCCAAAGCAAGAAGTATTATAATCCATCTCGGAGTTAACTGTTCCTCCCTCCAAAAGCTTGTCTCCAAGGTAGTGTTAGGGTTGGATCTGGATCCACAGCCATAGCAGCAACCTCTCCATCGAGTCCTTCCTTGAATCTCACTTTTTTTATATTTCGATCCTTATCAGAATGAGAATCATTGTCTTCTCCGTTGTCAAAAATTTGTAAATTTTGAAAGCATTCGACAAGCATATTTTTCAATTGGTCTTAAGCAAATCTGTATCTCTATCTTTAGCAAATTTTAATATAACTGGGTGATGAACGATAAATTATACATGTTTTTTCCTCATGCTTAGCCTAATTTCTAGATGAATTATCATTGAATATGTGAAAATTGGTGCTCTTAATCCTTCTATTTCATGTTTTATGCCTAGATGAGCTTAAGGAAGAGAAAAGAGCAAGGAACGGGCCAAAAACAGGCAAATTAGGCCCAATTCAATAAACAACACGGCCTGAAGGTTCGCCACACGGCAGTGTCATACGGCCGCGCCACTTTGGGCTCGAACATGGCCCAACCCCGACTCACACGGCTAGACCACACGGTCGTGCCACCTTAACAGGCCCGAGCATGGCCTGGGCCTTTATCCACACGGGCGTGGCACACGGGCGTGTCCCTGTCGTAAGGAAGTTTAATTTCATTCGGAAAAGGTTGCTTAGGGGCTAAGAAAGCCATTCTAAACTTTATATAAAGACCCTAGGAGGCAACCTCAAGGGGACATATTATTTTCCCGCCAAGACGGGGAGTTAAAGGTAGGGCATTACTCGAAGGGAAGCTAATTGATCCATCTCAGAAGCCAGGATCTACATCAAGACAGAGGATCTCCCTTCAATCCTTTCCGGAGTTTTGAGTTTTTTTTATGTTTTGTTATCATTATTCTTCTGAGATGTTTTCTTTTATAATTATGAACTAAATCCCCCAAATACTTGAGGGGGATGAAACCTAAGACAGATCTTGTTATTATTTTCTCTTGAATTATATGATAAATATTTGATTTGTTCTTAATTGTGTTTTTAACTCTTAAATTGATATTTCTAGGATATTGATTTAAGTCGAATGTGCTTATGTAGAGGAGCAAAAGTCCCTGCATAGGAGTAGATCCAACACAAAGTGGAGTTGATCGCAACCCTAGAGATAGGATGACAAAAATCTACCGGATTAAGGTCAAACCTAATAAGGGAATCCATAGACTAAGTTAATGCAACACTAGGGTTTTAATTAGAAAGAGATTTCAATTAATCAACCTAGGGTTAGTTGTTTTTAGTCTCGAGAGAGATATTAACATAAGTTGGGGATTTTTACGGATCAAGTCAAGTGAATAAATCGTCTAGTTCAAGAGTTAATAACAAGTGAAGTCTAGGTGGATTCTCCCTTGAGTATTGTCCAAATCAATTAGTTTTTCCTAAGAGTTTTTCCCCAATTCACTTTTTGTGCCTTCAGAGTTTAGTTTTAGAATTAGTTTAGTTTCATAAAAACCCCTTTTATTCTCAGGTTAAATAATAGAAAGAAAGTTAGTACTAGTACTTTTGGTTCCCTTGGGTATGATATCTCGGTCTTGCCACTAAGCTATACTACTGTTCGATAGGTGCGCTTGCCTTAATTCGTGATAATAGTTAGTTTTGGGTACGATCATAGTTTATAAATTTTATTACTTCATATCACGCATATCATTGAGAATGTCTATGGAGACCATCTATATTTATGTGATTATTGTTATTTGCACCACGATTGAAAGTTTAAAGCAGACATGCTTTCATTTAATATAAACCTTAAGTTTATTAATTAATGGTTCACTTTATACTCACATGTAAAAATTGCATATTAATAATTGTGCGTGTGTGATGCTGATTTCCTTTTTTAAAAACACACAAAGAATGTGTATTTACTTAAAATTTTGTTGAATTTGAAACATTCCAAATTTTGTGCTTTTTCTTATTTGGTTATAAGTAGAATAAAAACATGTTGAAGTCCAATTGAAAATTTCGCTATTAGGTGTCATGTAAATGGATAAGTTGGGTTAGTTTAGTTTTGTATAGGATTAATTTGTGTTTTAAAATTTTTGAATTGTTTTGACTTCAAATAATTTTAGATTTAGATTAATTTTGGATTTATTAATCGAGTTTTTTAAACTAGGTTATCATGAATTCATGAATTCGGGTCATTTTAAAAGATTTATTTGAATTAATATTTTAATAATATAAAACAACGACTAATTAAATATTGTAGAAGTACAAAGCAGCATAATATCTTTTATATATATATATATATAGATATAGATATAGATATAGACAAAACTACTAGAAAATAACCCTTCTTTTACTTTCAAGCAATTTTACTTAGTTATAACTTTATCCACCTTTCCTTATTTAAAAGAAAACACAGATATAATTAAATATTAATCCCACAATAAAAATGACAGCTTAGGCCCTAAAATTAGTCTTCAAATTCAGCTTAATACTTATTCCAAGCTCTAAAAGTTGAAATTCTAAGTTTGGCTTACAGGACATTTTTGGGAATGTACATGCTTCAATAAAATCATGTCTAAATTCATGTATTATTTCTGGTCAAATTTTGTAAATCATAGTGTTTTACCCCTCATGCACACATCATTAGCATTCAACAATGCTAAGGTTTTTCATTCAATTAGTAGATAATATTAAGGTATGATTCAGTGACTATTTATGGTAGGGGCTTTGATTTGAAGGTAAGGTAAAGATTTAATTCTAGTGTGGAAGAAAATAGCGTCACGTTAAAAGGGTCGACGCACATGAAGCCCATGTTCCCTTTCGTCTAAATGAGGAAGCAGTAAGGTTCATCCACCAACCTCTCATCTCCTTAGTATACAACGTTGTATCCCTTATTCTAAATTGCAAACATGGACTTCCCTAATCTGTATATATATATATATACACAAAGGGAATACTTAACAAACCAGATGATCTTATTCTAATGAAGAAAACAAAGAGAATGTGACCCTTACAACAAATACCCTGAAAGACCATGTATATATGTATGGAGTTTCCAAATGCAACACTAACAGAGTCTAAACCACACATTTAACAAAGGGAAATGAAAGCACAAACTTTTGGAAACCTACTCCTAAAACTGAATATATTGAAGGGTGTGGTGAGGAAATGAGAAAAAAGGGGTGCTGGCCCCATTTTTACAGCTAAGTTCTCTTCTATATGAATCATGGACGGAAAGGACCTTACGGATGGTACCTTGAATTAAACAGGTAGATGAAGCACATGTAGTGTGTAAGACAAAAGGAAGCAATAAATGCTATGTTTCGGTTGATGGTCTGCTACACGACTCTGTATTATCATAGGTTTTGGTGCTTTGCATGCTATTTCAGGGTGCAAGAATTATATTGCAAGTGGTCCAAGCCAGCTGGGTGGATGGTTTGTTGTGTATGGGACGTCCTAACCACGAGCCTCGAAGTTTCGAGGAAACTTGGGTAGCTTTTGCCCCATGGGAAGACAGTTAAATATTAAAAGGCAGACATTTTAATGGCTGAAAATTGACTGTCAACAAAATTTATAACCACATGGCAACTTGCTGTATCAAAAATCTTCCAATAATAATTCTTGTTTTTGGCCACTAACACATATTGTCATGCTGTGAAAAATAAAAATTCAATAATAATAATAATGTATCGAGGAAAAAATAAATAATACATAGATTTTATATGAAAATCTTTTCAGAAAAAAATCACGGACAGAAAAAAAGATAATTCACTAAGTTAAATTCGAATGATTACGAGAGGAATAGACTATATCTATTTATAGGCTTGTAAAACCATATTCTAATAGAAAAAGTGTAATAAGATTGAAACACCTTCTTCTAATCAATATCAAATAGGTGAAATATAATAAGGTTTAAAGCCCCTATTCTAAAATAAAATAAAAGAAGTGTAGTTCTATATAGATTTTACTTTTATTTTATTTTAATAAAGATTCGGGTCACTCAATTCTAATATATCCAGGTGTTCTCGAGTGAAGGCTCGCTCACCATCCTTTGTCAGTGGACCAGATAGACGATCGGCGATCAGCTGGAGTTATTGTTAAGAGGGGGCAAGGCGGCCCCCATCGTCGAACCTTATCGATGCAGATGAATCGAGTTGAAGCCTAAAGACCAGTGACAAGATAAAAGGATGAAGACTGTTATGTCATGCAGTGAGGGGAATATAAGCTTTTAAATTAAACCCGAAGGTGAAAATGTGAAGTTGAGTTAAAAAGGTGATGGTTGGTTAAAAGGAAGCTTTCCTAGTAAACTCTTGGACATTCAATCCGGTGTCAGAATTATCATAAAAACTGCAAGTCTGGAACATATTTCAGGTTAAATTTAGATTTTATAGAAACCTCAAACTTTGAAATTTACAGTCAGATTATAGAGTATATTCACACTTCCATTACATACCATCAACTATACCATAAACAGCCTGCCTGGGATTCAACTTTCTTCCCATTTAAATTTTATCGGGATCTGATTTTTTCAAGTTTTAACTCTTTTGGATTCAAATAATTTTAAATTTTTTAAGTTATAAAAATTTTAATTTCAAATGTAATAATTTATTTTATTCTTTTATAATAACAACGCAATTCAAATTTATTTCATAAAATTATAAATTATATATATTTCATAGAATCTCTTTATATAAAAATAATTAAAATTTTAATTGTAGGTAAAATTTATTATTATATGATATGTACATAAATTTATGAAAATATCTTTATTGTTTATTATTATATTATATTGACAAGTGAATAACTTTTATCTTTTTATAAATCTAATACTCATATTCTAAAATACTTACTCCAAAACTTAAATATATTATACTAAGCTCAAACTCAAATAATATATGCCTTATTACCCAAAATCAAAATAAACTAATTATAACTCAAATCTCAAAATAAAAAAGAAATTAAACCCAATACACTCAAATACAATTTGTAAAAATTAAACCCAATTCAAAATCTAATTTAATAAAAATAATTTTTCATTCAGATATTAAAATTTTAATAATATTTTCTACATTACTAGTTATATACATGTAGTGTAATATATTAAATTACACATAACTATTGATATTATATTTTTTTTATAATCTATAATATAATAATAGTTATATATATTAATAGTTTTAGTCATGGTTATACTATATTATTATATTATATAATAGTATTGTCGAAACCATTTTTTTTAAAAGGGATATCGACTTAAAAAGAAATATGGAGTCGCCACCAATCCTTTTTGTTTAGGTGTGATCAGATTACCTTATAAAACATTTTGTCTTATAAAACATTAACTTTGGTCTTCTTATTTCAAGAAAATGAGTTCGGAAGTCGGTTACGTACGAGGAAGGGTTAGCACCCTCGTACGCCCAAAATTGGTACCAAATCGATTAAATGATGTCCTAATGCTGAAAACTTGAAAAGTTTTGAAAATACAATTTCTTTGAAAATAAAGGTTGCAATAACTCGAGTTGGAATTTAATATTCACTCATTCCGAAGGGATAAAACGCCACATTCAGTATGTTAGGATACGACATTTTAAACTCCCAAAACCAAGATCATCTTATAATTTCCAAAACATGCAATTAAAAGGATATTTAGTTATCTGGTCAAACGAGAAGTTTCAAGTAAAAGTGATTATAAAAAACGACTTGAAATGTATTTGTTTGATTTATTTGAAATAAAGAAAATGAAATTATCAATTTAGGCAAATAAGTTGGTAATCTCAATCACAATACAATACACAATGTAATAGGCCAATTTAGCCCGGGCCCACACAAAAAATAATAAACCCCAAAAAAATAAAACAAAGTCCAAGTCCAGTCCAAAATTACAAATATATAATTTGGCCCGATCGGAATGACCCCTTACTTGAAAAGATTTAAGGTCCATCTACAAGCTTGACTCATATGGAAATATAATCTTCAAGGATATGCAATCTTAGATATGATATGCAATCTTAGATATGATCGATATGCAATCTTAGAAGATATGATTTTGTAATCTTAGAGATTTAATTTGTAGATACCCTTTAATCTTAACCGTTGATGTAATTGATCTGTGCCGTTGGATTTGGGGAGGCTCAACTATAAATAGAGGCCTCTCCCTTCATTGTAAATCACTTGAGTTTTGGGGAAGCAATAAGAATTCTTGAGAGCATTCACTCAAATTTCTCTCCCTCTTGCGTTCTTATTTTCTGTGGTTTGTTCTTATTTTATTCTTCATTCATCTTCGTTTCTTTTTTAGTTGCTTTCGTTCGGGTTGGATTTTGGTGGAGGAATTTTATTGAATCCTCATATTGTGAGAGTTAGGTTGACTTAAACGTTTTTTTAAACTTTTTTTTAATTAATCCCTATTCTATTGTTTTTCTATTTTTTTAAATTTGTTAGATATTTATTTATTTTGATATTTATATATGCATATTCTTTTCGAAAAATTACTTTATTTTTTTATTCATTATTATTTACAATAAATTGTTTTATTATAGATCATCATATATTACCTCATTTATTATATATATTATTACTTTAAACCATTTTATATTTAATATCAAACTTTGCCATATTGCTCGTTTTATTAAAATTGTTTTATTATTTTATTCAAAATTTTTCATATATTATTTATCTTGTATTTTTTATTTCATATTTGATCTTTTTAAATGCCCCTCTCTATTATGCCTTTTTTTATTTATTTGTTCATTGTTTTAAAATTTAGATTCCATTATTATTATGGTTATTCTTAATATTTTTTTAGCATTATCATTGTCTTTATTCATGTTATTTGTTATTTTACTTTGATTCTTTCTTTTTAATTGTCTATATTAGCGTTAAATATTAATCTGTTATGTAATATTTTTTTTAAAAAATATGTTTATGTTTTTATTATGCATTAGCACAACATTTTATCCAAATCATTGTTTTAAAATATATCCCATTTAATTGCCGTTTTTTATCCAAATTTTTTTTTTTAAATTAAGGCAATATTTGACATTTGGGAATTTTGAAAGAATCGTGCACTAACTTACTAGGCTTCAATTTTTCTCATTAAGTCTAAATGATTAAATACCCTTTTCAAGTTAAAACGTGTGATTTTCAAATAAAAACTATCTTTGAGAATTTAAGATGTTGCGTCCTAACTTACTGGATGTGATATTTTGATATTTCGATATAGGGATTTCTAAAAATGAAAGATATTTGACGTTTGGGAAATTTGAAAGGTCGTGCTCTAACTTACTGAGATTCGATCATTTTCTTTTATCCAAATAATTGAATGTCTTTTAAAAAAGTTATAAGTTTTTTAAAAAAAATCAAAAGGATCATACTTTAAAACCTTTTCAAATCTTCGACACTAGGACATTTAATAATCAATTAGGTACCAATTTTTGGGCGTTACGAGGGTGCTAACCCTTCCTCGTGCGTAACCGACTCTCGAACCTGATTTCTCAAATTTTTATAGACCAGAATCTTTTTTAAAAAATACCAAAATGTTTCATAAGGTGATCCAATCATACCTGAACAAAAAGGATTGGTGGTGACTTCATTTCCGTTTTCATTTTAAAGTCGAACCCGTTTTTCAAAATTAAAAATGGTTTCGACAGCTTGGCGACTCCACTGGGGACCAATAAGAGAGTCAAGTTGTAAAATTGATTATATTATGTCCTTTTGTCGAAGTTTGGAAATTTGATTTGAAAAATTACAAATCCTTTTACATGTGTTTGCATTGTTGCATATGTGTGTTATTTTCTCGCAACACATTGCATTTGCATGACCGTTGTGGTCACACCTTTAAATGGGAGTGAGAAACTACGCCTTCGTGAGGTTTTCACCTCTGTGCAGGATAGTGGATCGCTTCCGAAATACATCCGTACCTATGTCTTCGTGAGATTTTCATCTCCGTACAGCCATAGGAAAATGTATTCCCCTGAACTGAACTCGGTCCGTATGAGCCTATAATGGGTGAGGATTGAGGAATCTGTTGGTTCAGGTACCTCTACTTTAGAGCTAAACCACATATAGAAAACGTAGGGGCTCACCCTAAGTAGAACTATACCAAACCTTAGTAATCACCCTGATAGGTGTTTGCTTATTCTATTTGCTTTATGTTCTATTTTGTGATACTAACTTGTTGTACTTTATTTTGGTGCATGTCATCTCATATTCTAAAAGGTATCGATTCACGGTCAGTTACTAAATTAGAAAGCTGGTTATGGAGAACGAATTTCTTGATAAAGTGAGAAACAATGCGGCTGCCCGTAAATGGTTAGAGGAAACATAATTATCAAAAGGAGATAGCCTAGCTGAAGGATACACATTAGAATTATGGGACTACACTCGCATCAGTGTGACACAAAATAATCTCCAGGAGATAAAGGAAATATGGGATCAATGGAGTAACGAAACCAAGCAGTTGTTCTATTACAACTTTGGGGATTTACCGTACTTGATGGATATGAAGGTAGATGAACATTTGTTTCGGGCCATCACTCAATATTAGAACCCTGTGTATAGTTGCTTTACTTTTGGAAAGGTTGATTGGTACCCACGGTGGAAGAATATTCAGCTTTGTTACGTTGTCCTAGGATTCAAATGGATAAAGTTTACTCAAGGGCTAATTGTATTCCAACTTTTGTGAGGAAATTGATAAATATCACGGGGATGAGTGAGCAGTGGGTCACAGCTAAAATCAAGCAAAAAGGTGAGTGTAAGTGCATCCCATGGAAGGTTCTGAAAGATTTGATTCTAACCCATCCTGATGAAAAAAGAAAGTTGATGTTCTTGCCTTAAGTATATATGGATTGGCAATTTTTCCTAGGGCATTGGGATATGTGGATGAAGCCATTTCAAATCTTTTCAATCGACTTGACAAGCAGGTCACACCTGTTCCTGCAATCTTGGTTGAGACGTTTCAATCATTAAATGCATGTAGGAGAGCTAGAGAGGGCAGGTTCATAGGATGTGCACAGTTGCTGTTGGTTTGGTTCCACAGTCATTTCCGTAAGGTGGATAGAGTCTCCTATCGGGTTTTTCTCAAGAATTACTCTCCTTTAAAAGAGATTATAGCAGCACCACGGAGAGATGATATCTTAGAAGAAAATTGGACAGCGCTTCTCTAAAATCTCTAGGAAGACGATGTTGAGTGGCAAGCTTATTAGTTGGTTCCCAATGAAGTTTTGTACCGATGTGGGAGTTTTGATCGGGTTCCACTACTTGGAATTTAGGGAGCTGTTGGATATGCACATTTGCTCGTGCTGAGGCAGTATAGGTCAAGGTAATTCATACCGGCAACACATGGGTTGGCTCAATGTGAGTTTTCATACAAGGGAGATTGTTATAAGAAACTGGTTAAAGAAATTTCCAGTGCTTGGAATCAGACTTGCCGTATGAAGATAGTAGATGTGTGATCAGTGACAACCGCAGAATACACGGAATGGTGGAGTAGAAGAGTGAATGACAATATCCCAATGCAAAGTTTAGAAGGTGCTCGACCGATTGAAGAGTACTTACGAGTGGTCCCATTAGAGTTAGAGATTATAAAGCAAGATTTTGAAAAGAAGAGTTCAGAGTTTGGAAAACATATAAAAAAGTTAGAGGAAGAAAAGATGCATCTCAGATTAGACGCAGATGTTCAGAAATTGGAGGTTGAAAAATTAAGAAAAGAGAAGAAGAAAGTTAAGGAAGATCGAGATGATCTAAAGACAGAATATAAGAAGATTCAGCTGTCGATAAAAAGAGCTAGATTAGGGAAGACTTCGGAACAATGGCAACAAGAGATTCGAGTGGAAAGAGCCAAAGCTGATCATTGGGAGAGGAAGTTCCAAGAAATTCAGGCACGAAATGAGGCCCTAGAAAGGAGTTTGGTAGAAAGCTAAAAAGAAAAGGCTCGATTAAGGACTAGGGTAGCTGAACTTGGACAGTCTCTTCATCATCATCGAAGTCGTAACTCCACGATTAAGCTGAAGGCAAGTCTGAATAAGATCAAGGAAATAAAGGATAAGATTGAAGGGTTAGAATCGGTATTGCAAAATTGTGAACTCCGAATCAAGCATCTTGAAGCAAGAGAAGGCCATTGGAAAGAGGAGCTTCATCATTTTCAAAATCAAGTTAGAAATAGGGATTACCTCATGGGTGAAGCCATAGCTCAGATTCGAGAGGTAGCTGATCATCTACAGATCTTGGCGGTACAGGTACAGTCCGATTGTGGTCAAGAGTTAGCCTTGTTGTTTAGTAAAGTTAAGACTTTGGGCATTAGGGCGAAAGCATATTTGTAGCTCGTTTTATGTAAAGGATTTTGTTTTCTAATAAAGTTTTCTAAATGAAATTGAATCAAAATTGATGCCTTTTTGTATTCATGCATTTGCATTACATCACATCATATGCATTTAAATTCATAGAAAGACCCTAATTAGGTAAAATATTTTCAGAGTTAACTTGAAAAACATGGAACAAAAGTTGGAAAGGTTAGAGCAAAGGTAAATACAAATGCAAGAGCAATTGACCAAAATTCAACAAGATATGCGAGATCAAATGTTGGAGTTCCAAAGAAATGTGATTCACCAGTTAAGTTAGTTATTAGGTCTAGTAATCAACAGTGGGGATGATAATGAAGACCTCGTCTATCCCCCAAGTTTTACCCCAATAAACGTCCAGACTCAACTAGACGCGCATCCTCAAGAGGTACCGGTAATTATCAGACCTCAACAGCAACAGGCCGGTATGTCGGCACCAGTAAACTGCTTGATAGGCTCAGGTCCTAATCCGAGGGGGCAATCCAACCAACCTAAGACTGAACTCAGAAAAAGGCCAAATTGCACCCATCCCAATCACGTATAGGGAGCTATACCAAATTTTGTTTGATACACACGTGGTATCCCTTTTCTACCTAAAGCCTATACAACCCCCATACCCTAAATGGTATGACACGAACACCCAATGTGAATACCGTGCAGGAATTACAGGACATTCGATTGAGAACTGCACTGCTTTCAAAAAGGTGATCGAAGGACTTGTCAAAATAGGGGTTGTCAAATTCGAGGATCCTTCTAGTGCAAAAAATCTGTTACCCAACCATGTTGTTAAAGGGGTAAATACTGTGATGGATAGGGGCATGAGATCCTGGAATACATCGAGTTCAGGGCTCTAGTGCAAGACCTGACCTAAACATTAATGACGTATTCGAAGAGGGAACCAAGGAATAAAAGTTTTCGAGCCCTTGCATATTTGGGAGTGTTTTGAACAACGAGACTGTGGAAGTGATCCTTGTATTTTTAAGGCTAATCTAGAGTAATATTCAAAACACGCTTGTTGCCTTAAGCCTAGAGGCAATAAGAATCCTTTTGTGAAATAGGCTTGTGTCTGAAATTTTTATTTCAAATAAAATGCATCTTTTTTTTGAATAAATATTCTTTTATTCTTTCCAAGTATATTTTTTTTTGTTCTTTAGACTTTCTTTCAAATATTCTTTTATTCATGATGATACTAATGATAATCCTTAGAATCATTCATTCTTTGAAATTTGCCTTCGTACCTACAACAGGTCCTCAGATATCAACGACATGAGCAACGTTGCTATTGACTCAGAATCTCCTTTTTAAGTGAGATATGTGTCTAGGGGGATCTCAAGACTTTAAAGATGACAGAGATTGTAACCTTATTTCTTGACTTGTTAGGAATGGTAGAACAAAATGATAAACGGATCCTGCTTTACAAAAGGATCAATTAACATTGTGAACCTAGGGGAAGAGTAAGAAGAAAAGGTTGGAAGCGAGACTTCATTTACTCAAAGAATTCAAAGATGTTTTTCGCTCGATTATATGTGCCTGGGCTACTAAGATTCATGGATGCTTTTAAGGCTAAAAGAGGTCAGTAGGACGCATGCAGGTAGTTTTACAATGGCTAAGCTAAATATGAGGTTTGGGCACTGCCGGTTTACCATGGAAGAGGATTGTATCAGTTATATCGCAAATGTCGAATTAAAGAAGACAAGGTTTATGTGATGCCTCCATAGATTTTTCATATATGGGGCATGGATATTATGAGGCCAATCTCGTTAAAAGCTCCTAGCAGGCATCGAATCATCAAGAGGGTAAATGTTACTTCATATGCCAATATTATAAAGTCGACAATCATCAATTTTCCAAAAAAAGATAGATCAGTTGCCGAGAAAATCGTGTTTTATAGTGCACAACTATGCAAAATCAAAAGTTTACAGTTTGTTCAAAGATCAGGCGCCATGCAGGAAAGGTTGTAAAAAAAATTAAAAAAAAACAAACGAAAATAACGGAAATTATGGAAGATGACCGAGACTTGTAAAGATTGGCATAAGAAGCTATCACTTACTTTCTATGCTTACGTTGACCAGGACTTTCGCTGGGGCAACACATTTCCCGTTGGTTTATGGAATAGAGGTGGTTCTGCCCATGAAAATCGTGATTCCTTTTCTCCTAGCTTTGATTGAGTCAAGAATTGGATGAAATAGAAGGAAAGGGGTTTCAAAGTATTCATCATAATCAAATGTGCCAAAAATGGATGATGATGATTTATGATGAAAAGGTTCACCTAAGGAAATTTCATTATGAGGGCTTGGTATTAAGGAAGATCCCTTCTATGCAAAAGGATTTCAAAGAAAAATGAATGTCAAATAGGAAAGGACCTTATGAGGTAAAAAGGGTTTTTCTAGAGGAGTATTGACTTTGACTGAGGTAAACTTATCTAATCTTGCAAATTCAGATGCTGTCTAAAGATACCTAAAAGAGGAGAGACCAAGGTGAAAACCTATAAAAGGCGCTTTGTGACCTTCAAAAAAAAAGAGAAAAAATAATAAGAAAAAAATAAAAAAAAAGGAAAAAGAAAAATAGAGAGCCCAAGGTGAAAACCCGCAAAGGGCGCCTTGAGACCAAAAGGGTTTTGAGTTGAAAACTCAAAAAGGGCAGCTCAAATTTTGATCAAAGTGGGGCAAACAGTAGTCTTGCTATACCTGAATTAACAATAAAGAAGTATGTTACGTCTTGGGGCATGAAAAAGTACTCCGAATCCCCTAAACACATATTAAGCTTAAAATGGTCCTCAAGAAATTAGTACAGAGAAGCTCAGGCTAAGATATCTGGGGCACCTAATTCTTGTCTTACCTATTTTGAATTTTCTAACTTTGATTACCCTATTCTTTTCAAGATATGCCTTAATCAAATTCCTTTTATCGCCTTGGCTATCCTTGATTAATTGTTTTGAGCTATGCTCCTGATTAATTTCCTTCTTGTCCATAGTTGTGATCTTTTTCAAGCATTTTATATTGAAATAACAATTAATGGACTAATAATATTTTTATAAAAGGAGTTTTGCATATTACTCTAGAAATTTCTAGATAATACAAGAAACTGAAATAGGATAATTGTTTAAAGAATTCCCATGTATAGGGGTGGGAGGTACTTGAGAAAATTGAGACTATCTCTTTTGTCCAAATTAAGGAGTTGAGCAATATTGATCCTAAGAGTAGATCATTTCATGAACATCTCCAATGGGTCATAACATTCGGGGAATGGTATGACAGACCAAATCGATGAAAAAGGTTGAAAGCCTACTTCGTGAAGAACGAAGATTGAAACTCTTGATGAACAATGAGCGATGGCACCTGAAATCGGAATCATTCTCATAACATTTTTTGCATCATAATATGTTTAATTAAGAAGCATTTGACTCATTTTGATCATACCATCCTAATCATTAAGTATAAGCATATACCCATTCTACAGGTTATGTAGAAAGTAGATTTAGCATCCTTGAGTTTTGCAAGGAGAAGATTGAAGATAACGATCTGGCAATCCCTATGTTGGCAGGAAGTAGATTAAAGAGAGCAGATCTGGCATCCTTGAGTTTTGCAAGGAGCAGATTGAAGACAACGATCTGGCAATCCCTGTGTTGGTAGGGAGCAGATTAAAGAGAGCAGATCTGGCATCCTTGAGTTTTCAATGAGCAGATTGAAGACAATGATCTTGCAATACCTGTGTTGGCAAGGAGCAGATTGAAGAGAGTAGATCTGGCATCATTGAGTTTTGCAAGGAGCAGATTGAAGACAGCAGATCTGGCAATCCATGAGTTTGCAGGGAGCAAATCGAAGATAGCAGATATGGCAATCCTTAAGTTTGCAGAGAGCAGATCGAAAATTGAAAATCTGGCATCCTTGAGTTTGCAAGGATCAAGTTAAAGACAGCAGATCTGGCAATCCCTGAGTTTGTAGGGAACAGATCGAAGATAGTAGATCTGGCAATCCCTGAGTTTGCAGGGAGCAGATTGAATATAGCAGATCTGTCAATCCCTGAGTTTGCAGAGAGCATATCGAAGATTGAAAATCTGGCATCCTTGAGTTTGCAAAGAGCAGGTTGAAGACAGCAGATCTGGCAATCTCTGAGTTTACAGGAAGCGGATCGAAGATAGCAGATCTAGCAATCCCTGAGTTTGCAAGGACCAGATTGAAGATTGAAAATCTGGCATCCTTGAGTTTGCAATGAGCAGGTTGAAGACAGCAGATCTGGCAATCCCTGAGTTTGCAGGGAGCAGCTCGAAGATAGCAGATCTGGCAATCCCTGAGTTTGTAGGGAGCAGATCGAAGATTGAAAATCTGGCATCCTTGAGTTTGCAATGAGCAGGTTGAAGACAACAGACCTGGCAATCCCTGAGTTTGCAGGGAGCAGATAGAAGATAGCAGATCTGGTAATCCCTGAGTTTGCAAGCAGCAGATCGAAGATTGAAAATCTGGCATCTTTAAGTTTGCAAGGATCAGGTTGAAGACAGCAGATCCGGCAATCCCTGAGTTTGCAGGGAGCAGATCGAAGATAGCAGATTTGGCAATCCCTGAGTTTGTAGGGAGCAGATTGAAGATAGCAGATCTGACAATCCTTGAGTTTGCAGGGAGCAAATCGAAGATTGAAAATCTGGCATCCTTGAGTTTGCAGTGGAGCAAACTAAAAATAGCAAATCTTGTCTTCCTGAGTTTGCAGCGAAATAGATCAAAGATAGTAGTTTGGCATCCCTGAGTTTGCGGGAGCAGATCGAAGATTGAAAATCTGGCATCCTTGAGTTTGCAGTGGAGCAGACTGAAGATAGCAGATCTTGTCTTCCTAAGTTTGCAGCGAAGCAGATCAAAGATAGTAGTCTGGCGTCCCTGAGTTTGCAATGGAGCAGACTGAAGATAGCAGATCTTGTCTTCCTAAGATTACAGTGAAGCAGATCGAAGATACCAGTTTGGCATCCCTGAGTTTGCAGCGGAGCAGACTAAATATAGCGGATCTGGCCTTCCTGGAGTTGCAGTGAAGATCGAAGACACCAATTCTATCTCCCTGAGTTTGTTGTGGAGCAGACTAAAGATAGAAGATCTGGCCTTCCTGAAATTGCAGTAAAGCAGATCAAAGACATTAGTCTCGTCTCCCTGAGTTTGCAGTGGAGCAGAATAAAGATAACGGATATTGCCTTCCTAAAGTTGCAGAAGCAGATTGAAGCTGTCAGACTTATAGTCCAATACCTCTGAAATTGCAGAAGGGTTGGAAGTTATTTGAAGAAGACAATGACCAAGAAGTCAGAATCCAACAGGACCGAGCAAAATTGGCCCTTTTTTTTTTAGTCTTTGCTCCATTCTCGTTACACGACAATGAGTAAAGAGGGGTAGCTGTAATAGGCCAATTTAGCCCGGGCCCACACAAAAAATAATAAACCCCAAAAAAATAAAACAAAGTCCAAGTCCAGTCCAAAATTACAAATATATAATTTGGCCCAATCAGAATGACCCATTACTTGAAAAGATTTAAGGTCCATCTACAAGCTTGACTCATATGGAAATATAATCTTCAAGGATATGCAATCTTAGATATAATATGCAATCTTAGATATGATATGCAATCTTAGAAGATATGATTTTGTAATCTTAGAGATTTAATTTGTAGATATCCTTTAATCTTAACTGTTGATGTAATTGATCTGTATCGTTGGATTTGGGGAGGCTCAACTATAAATAGAGGCCTCTCCCTTCATTGTAAATCACTTGAGTTTTGGGGAAGCAATAAGAATTCTTGAGAGCATTCACTCAAATTTCTCTCCCTCTTGCGTTCTTATTTTCTGTGGTTTGTTCTTATTTTATTCTTCATTCATCTTCGTTTCTTTTTTAGTTGCTTTCGTTCGGGTTGGATTTTGGTGGAGGAATTTTATTGAATCCTCATATTGTGAGAGTTAGGTTGACTTAAACGTTTTTTTAAACTTTTTTTTTATTAATCCCTATTCTATTTTTTTCTATTTTTTTAAATTTGTTAGATATTTATTTATTTTGATATTTATATATGCATATTCTTTTCGAAAAATTACTTTATTTTTTTTATTCATTATTATTTACAATAAATTGTTTTATTATAGATCATCATATATTACCTCATTTATTATATATATTATTACTTTAAACCATTTTATATTTAATATCAAACTTTGCCATATTGCTCGTTTTATTAAAATTTTTTTATTATTTTATTCAAAATTTTTCATTTATTATTTATCTTGTATTTTTTATTTCATATTTGATCTTTTTAAATGCCCCTCTCTATTATGTTTTTTTTTATTTATTTGTTCATTGTTTTAAAATTTAGATTCCATTATTATTATGGTTATTCTTAATATTTTTTTAGCATTATCATTGTCTTTATTCATGTTATTTGCTATTTTACTTTGATTCTTTCTTTTTAATTGTCTATATTAGTGTTAAATATTAATCTGTTATGTAATATTTTTAAAAAAAATATGTTTATGTTTTTATTATGAATTAGCGCAACATTTTATCCAAATCATTGTTTTAAAGTATATCCCATTTAATTGCCGTTTTTTATCCAAAATTTAGTTTTTAAATTAAGGCAATATTTGACATTTGGGAATTTTGAAAGAATCGTGCCCTAACTTACTGGGCTTCGATTTTTCTCATTAAGTCTAAATGATTAAATACCCTTTTCAAGTTAAAACGTGTGATTTCAAATAAAAACTATCTTTGAGAATTTAAGATGTTGCGTCCTAACTTACTGGATGTGATATTTTGATATTTCGAGATAGAGATTTCTAAAAACGAAAGATATTTGACGTTTGGGAAATTTGAAAGGTTGTGCTCTAACTTATTGAGATTTGATCATTTTCTTTTATCCAAATAATTGAATGTCTTTTAAAAAAATTATAAGTTTTTAAAAAAAAATCAAAAGGATCATACTTTAAAACATTTTCAAATCTTCGACACTAGGACATTTAATAATCAATTAGGTACCAATTTTTGGGCGTTACGAGGGTGCTAACCCTTCCTCGTACGTAACCGACTCCCGAACTCGATTTCTTAAATTTTTATAGACCAGAATCTTTTTTAAAAAATACCAAAATGTTTCATAAGGTGATCTAATCGCACCTGAACAAAAAGGATTGGTGGCGACTCCATTTCCATTTTCATTTTAAAGTCGACCCTGTTTTTCAAAATTAAAAATGGTTTCGACACACGAAAATGAAAAGCAAAGTAACAAATATGAAAAATATAAATGGGCAACATGTTATACAAATAAATGACAATAATATAAAGATACAAATATGTAAATCAAAACACACCCAACGATAATAATCTTACAACATACACTATTTAACATTTCTAAATAAAGACTAGTAAATAAAAAATTATTTAAAAATAAAACAAAAAAGAAACTTTTAAATGGTAATGAACAATGTTAAAACAAATGATGTAAAGGAAGAGAAACTTGAAAATCGACAATGTAAGGGAAAAAAATTAAAAGTGAATTATACGTATATGAACAAATAATACATGAAAAAATTTGAAATAAGTCATAAAATAAATAAAAATAAAAATAATATATATATATAAAATATAATGTTTAACATATAAGTGAATTTCAAAATAAGTATTATAAGAAGAAATTTAAAATTAGTGCTATACAAAACAATTTAAAACAAAATTTATAAATAAAAATATAATATAAATTATGTTCATAAAAATAATAATGTGTGCTCATATAAAATTTTAAAACAAATAATGTATGTATAAAAAAATTTTAACATAAATGAATTATATAAATACAACAATTAAAAATATATAAAAGAATATACATAAAAAATAACAATCTATATAACACGAAATAAATGGTATATAAAATAATTTAAAATATAATATATTAATCTAAGGATGATAATATATATAAAATGACAAATTTAATATAAATAAAGTATATATACAAATAAATAATGGAAAATGTTTGAGATAAACAAAATATAATTTAAAATAGGATTATTTTAAAAGAAATAAAGTATATATATATATATATATATATATTTAAATGAAAATATATACATAAAATAATATGAAATATAGAGTAAAAATAATTTTAATAAAAATTATATATATAGGTATAAGATAAGAATATGTAAGAGTATTTAAATTAAATATAATACAAATTTTTAAAGCAAAGTGATATAAAAGTGAATTTTAAAATAAATAGTTATATAATTAAATATATATATATATATATATATATAATGAATAATGAATAAATTAAAGAGATAAAGAATTGTACATATTAAAATTAAAAAAGTTAATTGAAGTAAAACCAAACTAAAAGGGATAATTTATATAATAAAAAAAACTATTAAAAACATAATTGCGGACTAAAATATAGTATGCGCAAACAAAAGGGGATTAGAAATGAATTAAACCAAATTTGGAAACGAGGCGTTTAATGAGGACTAATTTGAAACATTGTTCAAACTTTAGGGACAAATTAAAAAATAAGAAAGTTGAAATAAGGCCCAATCATAGGACTGGGCAAAAGAGAGGGGCCAAACACACAAATATCCCCTCTAAGCTAAACGCGCGGATCCTCATGGGTATCGGATCGGGTCGAATCGGAGCAGGGCCTATACGACGTCATTTTGAAGCCACTGAACCAGGCCTCAAACGATGCCATTTCACAAATGCATAAAAGGCCAATCAAACCCTAAAAAACAAATAGTACTCGGCCATTACCAAAAATGCTAGCTCTCTCGACTCGTCTCCTATTCGGCCGACCGAGCTTCCAGCTCAATCACCAAATGCCACTGCAATCGGCAATTGACGAAGAGAAGAGCCCCCACTTTTAGCCATTTTGAAACCACATGCAAGGCCCTTATCATTTTTAACTTTGAAGTCCCATCTTGGACTTCGATTTAGAAGAAGAAGACTAGGACTCCGAAGGCACCTTCCCACATGTAAATCCCCTATTTTCCCTTTTATTTTCGCACTCAACAAAACAAAAATCACAAATCAAAGAAGAAGAACAAAAGGGAAAAAAATCAAAATCTCATAATCACCTTTGAAAAACTGATTTTTTTATTGCCTCTATATTTAGTATATGTGCGCGAGTCTCTACAGTATACAATCGGCCTCTTTTTATAGCCGAATAGAGATCGTAAATTAAAAAAATACAAAAAATCAATTCCTTTTTCTCTGCTATTGCCTTGCTGTATACTGTTATGTGCGGTTATTTGTGTGGTTGTCAATCTATTTTGCAGGTACCAACTGGAAGAGGCGTGCGTGGAGGAGTCATTCAGGGCAGCGACCGCTTGTGGGCATTGCAGTTCGGGGAAACCTAAGGTTACCAGTAGCTTCCCTTTGCCCGAGCTGTTTGGGTCAAATTTGAAGTTGGGTTAGCTTTTAATTTGGGCTGATATTGAGTTTAAGGGTTTATTTTGGTATTGGGCCATTAGGCCATTTAGGCTAGTTTAGGTTTAAGTTCATTTTAGGTTTCAATTTGGGTCTGTGTTAGGTTCTCATTTGGGCCTCGGGTTTAAGTTAAAATTGGGCCCTGGCATTTGTAAAAATGGACATTGAACTTTGTTTTTATTTTGGTTTATTGTTTGGTTTAATGATTTTTGTGTAGTTGCGGTATGGTATGGGTTGTGGACTTTTTAAACAAATTGGTTTATTATTTATTTTTGGTTTTATTTTGTGGTTTTATTTTTTGCACAGGCCTGGGCGAAATGGGCCTTCTATAAGTATATAATATTGTTAGTAATTAAACTAACTTAATCAACCAAATCGAGTCAATTCAAGCAAATCAATCGATAAGTTCAATTTTGATTTTGGACCAATTCATAGTTATATAAATTTATACTTTAAAAATAATTTATTACATTATGTAATATCATATCACATATTTTAATAGTAGTATATAATATATTATTTATTATTTATAATATATTAGTTGAAATATGCTTAAAGTTCCTATACTCTTCATATATTTAAAAGTCCATTCTCCTACTATATTATATAATGTTAAATCATATCATATCATAAATAATATAGTAATAGTTTATATATATACATTAATAATTAAACATTATAATATTATGTAATACTATATCTTTTATTATAATATATAATATAACAATAGCTATATGTTAATAGTTTTAGTACTAGTTATATAATATGGGAGGGATTCACTCACACCAAGTTGTTTTACACTCTTTCGTATCTATTTGTATTAATAGTTCTAGTAATAGTTATATATTCTAATTTTTCAGTCTCAAATTTTTTTGACTCGAATTTTTTTAACTCAATTTTTTTCAAGTTCAAATCATTATAAACTCGGATAGGTAAGAAAAAGATTGGTGATTTTAGTTTAATATCACCCTTGGAGAAAAATTGGAAATTGGCAGTCTGCTTTTGCTTTCTGTGATGGCAATGTGGCACAGCGCGCTACTCTTCAAAATCACTCATTATAAAACATGTTGTCTAATCCGCCTTTAAGAAAAAATGAAAAAAATCAATCTGAGTCTTTGTCATCGATAAAAGAAATTAATTACGTCTCTTTGTTAATGGTTTTTGTCTTTCATCATATTTACCAATAAAATTATTTGACGAACGAATCAAATTGTCGCATATAGAAACTTGTGGTTTAATTTTATATTTTCCCAAAAAAAATCATTAAAATTCATAAAAATTACTAAAATTAAAAAAATATTAAATTTGGTATAAATTTATAAAAAATATAAAAAATCATAAAAACTTATAAATATTAATTTTTTTAAATTTCATTTTTTATAAAATGAATAACACATATAAAATATTTAATATTTTATAAAAACGTATAAAAATTCATACAAAATTATAAAAATATAAAAAAATTGTAATAAATTTATAAAATTTATAAGAAATTATATAAATTATAAAAGTTAGAAATTATAAAAAGAAAGTCATTTAAATTCATAAAATCATAATGAACACATGACATCAAACCAACTATTGGATAATGAGAATAGTTGTTAGATCGTTAGAGTCATTTTCATGTTGAATTAATTGTTCTCAATCTTCCATAAATAAAATGATAATTGTAGGATCCTCTCCTTTTTATTGATAAATTATTATTTTTATCTTTAAATTTTTTATCTCTAATTTTTTAAGTACAATATAGTAGTTTGGACCTTAAAAAGTTGAAAATTGTTTGCTAAGTATTGTATGATATGAGTATGTTTGCTAAGTATTGTATGATATACCAAAAGCTGGTAGCAATGACTAATTCTCTTATTGCGGGTGCATTCTAAAGAAGTAAATGGCTAGTCATGAAATGTGCTTTATTCCCAAGAGCAAATATCGAATCTCTACCACATGGTTAAGGGATTAGGTGAGCAACCATTACGCCACACTTCATAGTTAATAACTTTTTTTAATTATATAGACGAAATAATAAATATGTAATTATATAATGAAAATATATATTTTAGATATAAATCATTATGTTAAATAAATCTTATTTTTAAAAAGATCAACAAATTATTTTGATATATTTTTTATTGCACATAAAATTTTGACAGCTATTGTGGGGCAAATTTTAGTATCATATATTTGTATGTTTAATATTATATGTTTGTATAGTATTAAAATATTAATTTTTTTAGGAAAAATTTTTAGTAATATATATATTTTTGCATGTAAACTATTATTATACAATTATATATATATATATATATATATTATATTTTAGTATTATATATTTGTATTTTTTCATTTACATTGTGGGTATGATAAATTCTAATATTATAAAATTAAATAATTATTTCAAATATTATTATTTTTCTTAAATATAATTTTTTATGTGAAATATTTATTTTTTCATCCATGGGTGTGAATAAGTTTATTATATATTTTTGCATGCTTAATATTGTACAATTAAATAATCATATTTTAGTATTATATATTTAGAATGAAAAATATTATACGATTATATATTAATATTTTAGCATTATATGTTTGTGTAATATTGTATGATTATATAATATTACAATATTTCACATATAAATTTATATATTAAAATTAACTTACACCCATGAATAAATATTTCCAATATAAAACTTATATTTAAAAAATGATATTTAAAATAATTATTTAATTTTATAATATTTAAAACTTACATTACCCACAATGTAAGTATAGTAAATTCATTGCACATTTATGTCTTTGTTGTTAGTACTTCCCAATGACAATTTTCTATTTGCCAGCATCTTCAGTGGTATATTTGATAATCATAGGGTCCCAAATTTGCTTTCCTTCCTTGTATGAAGACTAGACGTCAAAAAGTTCATTTGAAAGTGTGGAAATGATTGTGTGCCTACATACCTTATTAGCATGAACCAATAATTCTAGTTGCTTATACGAGGAATCAGTCGGATCGCATTCTGTTAACGTGAATCCAACTTTATGCATATCTAGTATAGAGAAGATGTGCTCTCCCCAGCTCTTGAAATTAGTCCCGTCAAAGGCTTCAATCTTAAAGATGTCAAGGATAGGCTTGGCATAGGAGAAAATATGCAGCATCAACACTAACACGGTAACGACAGCACCATTGGCATTTTTGGTTGTAGGTTGGAAGTAGATTTGACCATAGGATCCATAATTATCCATAAAATTGTTGCAAAATAAGCTTAAAACAAGTAAAGAAAAATATAAGAAATAAGAATCACTACTTGAGGTGTGTATAACATTGTTCTTAATGATACCTCACCCAAAGCGTATCCTTTAAGATTCAACAATCATTTCTGTTGTAGAAACAAACCGAGACAAGATGAACAGTACAATACTCAACTAAGGCAAAGATTGATTGATAATTCTTTTGTTGTGCCTGGAAAGCTTGGCAAAACATGGTATTTATAACTACCATTGCAATGACTATTTGTGAGAATAAGGGAAATAACAACTACTTGAGTGAATATAGGAAGTTACAAGTAAAGAGAATGTTGGTGAGAGATTTAAGGAGTCATGTCAACGATTGGTCAAATAAAAATAATTTGCTGAGAAAAAATGGACTTTTGCAAGGAAATAATTTGTGGCAATTCAAGTTGCAAAATATTAATAATTGCATGCAAGGGTGAGAAATCAATCAATATGGAGTAAGCTACAAAGCTTTCATGCACACAAGCCCTTCTTCTCTACTAACTCTTACAAGCTCAATAACATATTATGACTTATAAACAAAATTCAAGAGTGAAATGCATCAATAAATTTTAAAGAAGAAAGTAGAAAGAAATAATAATGGGTGGGAGCTACTCGAATTCCTTGCTATGCTAGTTGTGATAATAGAATATTGGTTCATTTTATCCAAACAGTCTTTGGTGGACGGATGTCATTCCAATACTCTTTTAACTACTACTAAGGTCTATTACTTAATTTTGGGCCTGATTTTGTTTTTCGAGGTTGGGTTTAACTTGTAACATCCCTAAAACTTATGTCCGGTTTAGTTAAAATCACTCCTCAAAAGGACAAGTTTGGAATAATTGAAAGTTCAATTCAGTTAAGGGTAATTTGTCAAAATAGTCACTTTTGTTTACCCCAGGTTATATTTTAGTCATTTATGTTTGAAATGTTACATTTTAGTCATTTACATTATCGTGTTGTAACATTTTTATCACTAAGTCGTTAATCGTGTAATGGTAAGTTAACTTGGCACATTAAATCATAATTCCAAACAAAAATTTTTGGTTAATTTATGCAATTGTTCCCCATATTTTTTTTGTTTTGAGCAATTTAATTTTTTATTTTATGTTTTTTTAACTTTCCTTTCTTTTCATTCTCTTCTACATTTCCCTTTGATTTCCTCCCTTCTCTATTTATTTTAACGTAGTTTTTTCTATATTTTTCATTTGTTAAAACCAATCCTATACTTTTATGTTTTTGAACAATTTAATTTTTTTTGAGTGAGGTGAGCTCGTGGACTAGTTTAACAATTAGAAAACATAGAAAAACTATGTTAAAATAAATGAAGAAGAGAGGACAACAGAGGGAGAAGCAGAAGAGAATGAAAAAAAAAGGTAAGTTAAAATAACATAAAAAAATTTAAATTGCTCAAAATAAAAAAATATAGGGATCAATTGTAAAATTTAACCTAAAATTTGCGTTTAAAATGATGATTTAACATGTCATGTCATCTTTCTGTTACACCATTAACAACTCAATGACTAAAATGTTACAACACGATAACGTAAATGACTAAAACTTAACATTTCAAACATAAATGCCTAAAATGTAACCTGAGACAAATAAAAATGACTATTTTAATAGTTTAGCCTTTAGTTAATTGGAACATTATTATGTTTAATATTCTTTTATTATGTAAAAGTGAATTTATTTTCCTTCAAATAGATTATTCTCTTTAAAGTTAATTCACATAATCATTAGAAAATAATTGTGAAAATTGAATTTCATGTTTAGATAAAATATAAAAATAAATTTATGATAGAATCTTAACTTGATTTATACCAATATTATTGTTAGTATAGGAAGACGTGAGCTCGAGCATGCTGAATCATCTTTATCCTTCTATTTAAGAGTTTGAGAATAGTTATGGGTAATTGTTGGCTTCGTATCAAGAAAAAAGAAAGTACAAATAAATTATTAAGACAAAATTATCTTTATATTATTTTTGACTTAAGTATTAATTTGTTCAAGGTATCCAACATTTTTTTCCATACTTTTAGAATCAAATAAATCAAATGACTAATTCACAGTTTAATCAATTTAATAAGTTTGCTCTCGGTTCAACTAGCCAAAAAAAATTTTTTTTTTTAAAAAGTGAAAATAGGAAACAAATTTAAAAAAATAATTTCTTTTAACGTCACTATTTTAAAGTTTAAAAGTGAAATACTTTGAATTCACTTATATATTTTAGATAAAAATCATTCCAATTTGTGTTATAACTTATACGACAATAATACAAATGAGATGGCAGCTTTTACAACGTAATCCCTCAACCATGCATACTCAACCCCAACCCTAAAATAAATAAATAAATAAATATAAATATATAAATATATATATATATATATATATATATCGTTTTCTAAACAAATTACATTCCTTTTTAAAGTAACAAAGAAACATGCACCACCTAATTTTTTTAAAAATAAACAAATATTTTTTTTTACCATTGGATTTTGAAAAGAATTTAAACCCAGAGTAAAGTTGACAAAAAATTATTAAAAATAAAAAGAAATATTTGATTCAATGAATATGACTAATTTAATTGATTCACGAATTAACTGATTAAATCCTTTATATTGAATCAGTATCTCGATCGATCAGTTAGATTCCAACAACATTAATTTTTTTTCTTAATCTACAATAATCTTACTTTTATAAGATTTGTTATATTGTATTTTTATGACTATGAATTAATGGTTATTTTTTAAAATAAATTATATATTTATGTTTCTTCTTCCCTTATACAATATTATATATTATATTTAAAATGCATACATATTAAATGTAAAGAAGAATAGATACTAATAAAGAATAAAGATTGTTAAAAAATATTAATATTATCTTTTAATTATCATCATATTTTTATAAAAGTGTTTGATAAAACAAACGAAACGATTTTCTTGAAATTTTATAAAATGATTTTCCCAACTATTTATATTTCGAAAAATCTCACTCCATTGAAGTAATAAAATGAAAGGAGTCCAAAGATTTTAAGATTGTTGTTAAATACTAGCACATATAATATAATTATTTTCAGCCTTTCGCGAACGAAATCTTGCTATTGGGCTGATAAATAAAAGTTAGGCCAAAATCCAGTAAACAGCACGTGTTCAGCCCAATCACACCTTCAACTGCTCTACACTTGAGTTTAGACTTAAGACTACCTTTTATTATTATTATTAAATATCGGTATGCTTATTCCCAAGTAAATTAATTTTTAATAAAATATGATTGATAATTTTATCAATCGTTTCTTGACTTGTAAAATATTTAAAAGGATGTTTTAATTTATCAAAATATTTTGGGTTAATATCAAGATTCTTTTTCAAGAGCTGTTTGTCCACAGGCACCGAGCAGTATGTCTAGAGACAATTGACAACTTGTCTTGAGACATGGCCTACTAACAGTTATATAACGACTATTTTTCAAACGTGCAAGGATAATTTTTAAGCTCAAAGTTAATGCTTTCAACAAGTAGATTTCATCCCAACGATCATAAACGTCCAAAAATTTGTTCTTTGATACTAATACACTTCAACACTTGAGAGATGGAGATATCTAAACATCAAGATCAATAGAAAAGTATTCAAATATTTATTCTTTTATTTCTTTTGTAAATATTCTCTAAAAGCTTATTGTTAGATGTTTTATCACTCTTATTTCATTTCTTTGAGAGCTTAATTTTGTAAACTCATACCTTGTAGAGGTCTCTTTATTTACTGTTTTTCACTTCACAATTTGTAAATTAGAAGGGTTTTAGTTGAGTTATAAAAACAAAAAAAGGTTCTAATTTAATAAAAGATAGAGGGAGAAGTTTCTATCTAAGTCGTGAACAACATAGGGATTGTAAATGTTATTCATTTTTGTTAAAGGTAACAATTTAAGTATAATGAATTGAGAAATTCTTGGTTAACATATACTAAAGTAGTGGAGGTAGTCAAAGCGCCAAACCACTATAAATTGAATTATCCAAACTTTTTTTCCCTTTCCTTATCATGTAGAAAAGTTTGAGAAAAAAATTAAAATATCAATTCACCTTCCTCTTGGTATTTTCAAACCAAACGTTATTTATAAAGCCATCAATTATGTCTCAACTCAATTAAGAAATTACAAAATAATATCATTTTATTCACAAAGTAAATTATATATTTATGTGAATATTTTTATCTTTTTAAATCAATAAAATTTGAACCAACGATACCATGTATATAAAACCTTTTTCATTTACCATTTAAACTAAAATTTGAATAAGTATATTCAATATATAATTTCCAAACACGATGAGATTTTGACGTGTCAATAAAAAATGCCCAAGAGTATAGAATAAAAACATGAATATAATATAATAAAGTGTGCCTCAAAATTTGTATTTTTTTTTTTTGTAAAGTTAATATTTCGTAGATTGGTAATATATTTTATAAATTATCTTGAAAAATAATTATGTATCTTTTTTTAAATCTTTATTTTTTAACATATTATTATACTTTTATAAACTACTTGTTAATTTTTGAATTTATTTATAAAATCTAAAAATTCTTATAATAATATAATTTTTTTTATATAAAATAAGAAGAAGAAATAATTTTTTGGGAAAAAAGAGGTTCACATGGGATGGAGGCTTTATGGGTTATCTTTTAAGAAATACACGTGTGAAACAAGTAGTTAAGTTGTCCATTTTTCAAACAACTGTCCGAAGTCTTCAGTGTTGTAGGCCAATTCTGGCCTGGTCACAAACAGACCCACACATAGGCCAAATATTAAAAAAACCCATACACATAAACCCCTAATCCACCTACCCGTTTACCATTTACCCAAATTACAAACCAAAATTAACCCCAAACCCTTACCCAAAATAAAAAACCAAATAGAAGCCCGATACCCAAAACCTAAGCCCAATTGAGACCCAATCGACCTAACCAAACCCTAGCCTCCCCTAGGTTCAGCACCGCCCTCCCCACTTGCATCACCTGCTCTCTGCCGAAGTCCCCACTTGCCACTGACTACCTGCAGCACCTCCCTTCCAAGTCACCTCCACCGCCCATGACCTGCAAGAAATTAAAGACAGAAGGGACATAAAACAATAAAAAATTTGTGTGAAGGCTATAAGAGTCGAGTGAGAAAACATTGTAAGGGGTGGGAATTTCTTATGAAATACAAGTATTGAGTTTCAAATCAAAAAAACAGTGTTGGTAACAATATAATAGCAAGAAAATACCCAAATCAGAGAAACCAACATACCATAATCCATATCGAAAGGCAAAATAGCAGAATCGAAATCGGTAGAAAAGGTATTTCTATTTCTTTTTTTTCTTTTCGAATCTACCCTAATGATACATGCTTATTCACATATTCAAAAAAGGAAAACATTAAATAAAATATATTAAAAAAAAAGAGGAATTTTTTACCACGCGGTGGCCGGCGCCAGCGACGGCACGGCGGTCCGGTGACCGGACTGTGGTCGAACCGACCACCGGAAATCGCTCCGGTCACCCTCCCCCTAAGCTCTCCCCCCTTTTTTTTCTTCACACGGTAAAAATGAAAATTTTTAAGGGAAATGGGTCTTTTATAGCCTCCCAAAACGACGTCGTTTTGGGGGCTGCATTTTAACCCCAAAACGACGTCGTTTTGAGCCGACCCACTTACGGACCCGACCCGCTCCAGAGGATCCGCGTGTTTTTTTCTCTTAATGGTCTAATTACGTGCGCGGTCCTTCCGCTTTTTCAGGCCTTTGCAATCGGGTTTTCGTTTCTTTTAAATTGGCCCTGAAAGTCATTCCGCTTCATATTTTAATCCCCCTGCAACGATGTCGTTTAGAAAAGCATGGAAAATTACTCATTTGGACCCCCAATGTTTTACGCGCGTTCGCATAAGCCCATCCCCTTTTGTCTTTATTTCGAATTCGCCCAAAAGTCTTTTTATTTAAGTTCAATTACATCCTTTTCGCATCATTTTCTTCTAAATTTTAACATTATTACTGCATATTGATGTTATTGTACATATTGTTATATACGTATATATACATATTATTATTGTCACTATATTCATTTTTACTACTGCTCTATTTATTAGCCTTAATATCATTAATATTTTACTTTATCATTATTATCATTATACTTAGTCTTAGTATTATTATATTAACTTATTATTTTATTGTTAACGAACTATTAACATTATTATCTTCCCTTCCATTTTTTATTACTAACACATATCCTTACCCTTAGTACTATTTTACTACAATTGATATTATTATATTTTCATTATAGTTAATACCATTATTTTTTCTCATTAATATACCATTATTATACTTATACGTTTATACTCTCACGTAATATATATTATGTTCATACGTTTAATATTTATTTTCAATATATATATGTGTTTATGTATTCATTACTAATAGTTGTTTTAATATTAATATTGTTCCAACATGTATATTTTATATTCTAATACTATATTATATATACATTGTATTTATATATACATATATATTTCTTAAACGTTATAGTTATACATCATTTCATACTATCTTATGTACATATTTTCACTATTATGTATTTATATTTTTGTATATTACGTATATATGTTTTCTCGATATTACACCTTTATATACTATGCATATATTATATTTTGTATGTTATGCACGTATATTTTTTATACATACATACCTTATATTATATCACACAGATGTTCTAATACCATTATGTGTACATTTTTATATACTACGCATGCATGTCTTTAACATTATATCACTCATATCTTTCTATTATCTCCTGCATATATATTTTGTTCTAACTACATTATACATGTTTTTACGTTATATTGCGTATATTTTTTACCATGTAAATACTCTTTTAAATACACTCCCTTTTTATATTTTCTTTTACTGCAAATGTCACCACTGTTATTGTTTTAGTATGCTAACATTATGTTTTAATAACTTTCCAATCGCATCACCGTTTTTAAAAAAAAAATTATATAATCAAAAGTGTTTTAAAAAAGAAAACGAGGCAATATTTTTTGTGTTTAGAGGTTCGGGAAATAGTGCCCTAACGTGTTGGGTTGCAATTTTTCGTTCGTCTAAATACCTAAAATACCCTCCTAAATTTTGCAACTCACGAGATAACTCTAGTTTCGAGGAATTTAAGAACTTCGTGTCCAATCGTGCTGGATGTGATGTTCGTATTCTTCTGAAACGAAGGAATCTCGATTTTTTAACCCAAATCATCCCAAATTATATTCAAAATGTTCCAAAAACGAGGCAATATTTTTGTGTTTAGAGATGCGGGAAATAGTGCCCTAACGTGCTGGGTTGCGATTTCTCATTCACCTAGACATCTAAAATACCCTTTTAAACAAAATTTTGCAATTCGCGAGATATCTCTAGTTTCGAAGAATTCACGAATCTCGTGTCCAATCGTGCTGGATGTGACGCTCGAATTCTTCCAAGGCAAAGGAATCTCGATTTTTCTACTCAAATTATCCCAGTTTCAAAAAAGAATCCTATTTTTAAATCTTTCTAAATTTCGACTTAAGACAGAAAATTGCTCAATTTGGTACCAATTTTGGGCGTCGCGGGGGTGCTAATCCTTCCCCGCGCGTAACCGACTCCCGAACCTATTTTCTCTATTCGTCGTAGACCAAAACGTTTTATAAGGTGATCCAATCGCACCTAAAAAGGTTGGTGGCGACTCCCATTTTCATTTTTAAGTCGACATCCGTTTTTCCTCAAAAAAATGGTTTCGACAGATTGGCGACTCCACTGGGGAATATAAGAGAGTCAAGCCAAAAATTGATTGTTTTCTGTCTTAATATCTGAGTTGGAAATTTTCTAAAATATGATCTTTTTACATGTGATTGTTGTGTATGTCTATTATTTTTCTCGCACACATTTCATTTGTATGACTGTTGTGGTCACACCCTTAAGTGGGAGTGAGGAGCTACGCTTTCGTGAGGTTTTCACCTCCGCATAGGCTAGTGAATCGCTTCCGGGATACATCCGTACCTATGTCTTCGTGAGATTTTCATCTCCGCATGGCCATAGGGAAATGTGTCCCCCTGAACTGAACTTAGTCTATATGAGCCTATAATGGGTGAGAATCGAGGAATCTGCTGGTTCAGGTACCCTTCTCTCTAGAACCGAAACGCATATAGTGCGCCTTAGGTGCCTGCCCTAGGTAGTACTTAGATGACCTTTAGTGACTACCTATATAGGTGCTTGTTTATTTTCTTTGAATTATATCTGTTATATGTGACACTGACCCCTTCTGTTTTGTCATCATTGCATGTCATCCAGCATTTAAAGGTATCGGTTCACAGTTCTATTTCTAAGTTAGAAAGTTTTGTAATGGGGAATGAATATCTTGATAAAGTGGAAGACAATGCTAACATACGTGCATGGTCAGAGAAAGCCCAGTTAGAAAAAGGAGATAGTGTCACCGAGGGGTATACGTCGGAGCTGTGGGACTTTACTCGTATCAGTTCGGCACAGAACGAGCTTCAGGAATTGAGGGACATTTGGACCCAGTGGGATGATGAAGCTAAGCAGTTATTCTATCAGAATTACGGAGATCTTCCTTATCTGCTAGACATTAAGGTGGATAAGCGTCTGTTTCGGGCTATGGTACAGTTTTGGAACCCCGCTTATAGCTGTTTTACATTTGGTGAGGTAGACTTAACACCCACTGTGGAAGAATATACCATCTTGCTCCGCTGTTCGAGAATTCAAGATAACAAAGCTTATGTCAGGGCTGTCAATCTTCCAACTTTCGTGAAGAAATTAATGATTATCACGGGAATGAGTGAACAGTGGGCCGCAGCTCGAATCCAACAAAAAAGTGATAGCAAATGTATTTCGTGGGCAAGTCTAAGGGATCTGATATTGACGCACCCCGACACGAAGAGGAATGTGGATGTCTTGGCCTTAAGTATCTATGGGTTGGTGATTTTCCCGAAGGCTATGGGGCATATAGACGAGGCGGTCACGGATTTATTCGACCGACTCGACAAACAGATCACACCCGTGCCTACAATCCTGGCTGAAACATTTCGGTCCTTGAGCGCGTGTCGGAGAGCTGGTGAAGGTAGATTTATCAGTTGCGCACAGTTGTTGTTGGTTTGGTTCCACAGTCACTTTTGGAAGGTCGATAGGGGTCCATGCCGAGTATTCTTTCAGGACTATTCGCCCTTAAAAGAAGCAGCAACTACGCCAAGAAGGGACGACATCACGGAGGAAAGATGGATAAAGATACTTCAGAATCTCCGAGAAGAAGATGTTGTATGGAAAGCTCCTTGGATGGTTCCTAAAGAAATCCTTTATCGCTGCGGGACTTTTGATTGGGTACCTCTTCCTGGAATTTGGGGAGCTGTCGGTTATGTGCCATTACTCGTTTTGAGGCAATACAAAGCGGAACAGTTCATACCAGCAACACGAGGTTTGGCCCAGAGTGATTTCTCATACAAAGGCGATCATTATAAAAAGAAGATACGAGAGATTTCCGACGCCTGGAAAAAGATCTGTTGTGTGAAGGTTTTGACTGATGGCCCGACGATGACCCCTGAGTACAAAGAATGGTTTAGCAAGAGGACCAATGACAACATCCCAAGGCCGAGTTTGGAGACTGCTCGGTCAATGGAAGAAAGCTTACGGGTGGTTCCATCAGAATTAGAACTCGTAAAGTTAGAGTTTTAGAGGAAGAGTCTAGAGCTCGCGAAAAGGATAGAGAAGTTAGAAGAAGAGAAGATGTATCTGAGCTTAGATGTTGATGTTCAGAAAACTGAGGTCGAAAAAGTAAAGAAAGAAAAAAGGAAAATAGAGGAGGATCGAGACGACTTGAAAGAACGATATAAGAAAATGCAACTGTCAAGGAAGAGAGCTGGGTTGGGAAAGACTTCTGAACAATGACAACTAGAAGTTCGAGAGGAAAAAGCCAAAGCCGACCATTGGGAGAAGAAGTTCCAGGAAATGCGAACACAGAATCGAGCCCTAAAAAAGAACTTAGTAGAGAATCAGAAAGAGAATCAAGGACTAAAAGCTAAGGTATCTGAGCTCGGACGGGCCCTTCATCTTCACCGAAGTCGTAACTCTGCGACCGAGTTAAAGGCAAGTCAAGATAAAGTTGAGGAAATGAAACATCAGATCGAGGGGCTAGAAGCAGTATTACAGGACTGCGGACTCCGGATTGAGCAGCTTGAGGCGCGAGAGGAACACTGGAATGGAGAGTTTCACCATTTCTAAAATCGAGTCAGAGATAGGGATTACCTTATAGGGGAGGCCATCGTCCAGATTCGAGAAGTCGCCGATCATCCGCAGGACTTGGTAGTACAGGCCGATGTGTTAAGTATCAAATACGAGCTAGAATCAGACCAAGGTCAAGAATTGGCCGCGTTGCTTAGGAAAATTAAGACTCTAGGCCTAAAGGCAAAGGCATATCTGTAATCAGCTTGTTGTAAAAACTTTTGTTCTTGTTATTTAAAAAGGTTGAAACTCTGGACCTAACGATGAAAGTGTCTGTAATCCGTTTTGTGTAAGGATTTTTGTTCCTTAAACAACATTTTCTAAATTGAAACTGAATCGGGATCGATATCTTTTGCATTCATGCATTCGCATTGCATCACATCACATGCATTTAAACTGAAAGGACCCTGATTAGTGGAAGTTATTACAGAAGAAAAGAATCTGGAAACTCCACATCCCTACGGTACACGTGCTAAAACTAAGAATATGGATCAGAGATTTGAACAGCTCCAAAAGGAAATGCAGGAGCAATTGCACGAACAACTGGCAAAAATACAACAGGATATGTGTGAACAGATGATGGAAGCTTAGAGAAGTATGGTGGCTGAAATGGCTCAGCTGCTAAAAGGGGCAATGGATAAGGGAAAGGCCCCTATGGCTACCGCCGTGGAAGATAATGATAATTATCCTCTGGGTTTCACCCCACCCCGTACTCAAACACAAACAGAGGCTCCCCTGCGAAGGCCGTCTGTTACCATAAGGCCTCAACAAGGGCAAATTGATATTGGAATGCCTGTGAACTTACAAGACGGCTCGGGGTCCAACCCGTTAGATAATCCCATCAATTCACTCACCCCTGATTTAGACTTGGCTGAGAAGGAGAGGGAAAGGATCGAATCCTCAAGACAATTAGAGGAGCGATGCAGGTGGTTGGAAGAAAAGTTTAGAGCTTTAGAAGGTGCTGATGGCCGACAAGGGATGGACGCCAAAGAATTTAGTCTGGTCCCAAACTTAGTCCTCCCCCATAAATTTAAAATGCCAGAGTTTGAAAAATACAATGGGACTAGCTGTCCTGAAGCCCACCTCACTATGTTCTGTAGGCGAATGACAGGGTACGTAAATAATGATCAACTTCTGATTCATTGTTTCCAGGACAGTTTAGTCGGGGCCGCGGCTAAATGGTACAATCAATTAAGCCGCGATAGGATCAATTCCTGAAAAGACTTGGCACATGCCTTCATGTAACAGTATAGCCATGTGGCTGACTTAATGCCCGATCGGATCACCCTGCAGAATATGGAAAAGAAGCCTAATGAAAGCTTCAGACAATACGCGTAGAGATGGAGGGAGGTTGCCATGCAAGTTCAACCCCCGCTCTTAGAAAAAGAAACTACCATGCTATTCATAAATACACTGAAAGCTCCATTCCTTACTCACATGATTGGAAGTACCACCAAGAGCTTTGCCGACATAGTTATGGCGGGAGAAATGATTGAAAACGCCATAAGGGGTGGTAAGATAGAAGGGGAAGCTCCCAAAAGATCGGCCCCGAGAAGGAAAGATAACGAGGTAAACAACATGAGTAATTATAACTCGAAGGCAATCACTGTTAGCCAACCAAGAGCAGCTACGATGGGGCAACAAGGTTCCCAAAAGTAGGAATCTGGCACGAGACAGAACTCTGAGAAGATGCAATTCACACCCATTCCGGTGACGTATAGGGAACTTTATCAGAGCTTATACAAGGCACACGCAATAGCTCCCTTTCACCTGAAACCACTACAACCCCCATATCCTAAGTGGTATGATGCAAACGCCAAATGTGAATACCATGGGGGGTACCGGGGCATTCAATCGAAAATTGTACAGGCTTTAAGAAAGCGGTAGAAAGACTCATCAAGATAGGGATTGTGAATTTTGACGATACCCCCAGCACGGAAAACCCGATGCCAAACCATGACGATCAAGGGGTGAGTGCAATCAAAGAAACGGGTATAAGAAGGGTCAAAGAAGACATTGCTAATATAAAGACACCGTTGAAAGCAATTTAGAAAGAGATGATGAAGAGAGGAATGTTGGTTTCTGAAGAAAGAAGTGAAAAAGCGGGGAACTACTGTGAGTTCCATCAAGTCGAAGGGCACGAGATCCAGGAATGTGTTAAGTTTAAAACTTTGATACAAAGCCTCATGGATAATAAGGAGCTGGAATTTTATGAAGAGGGCTCAGATGCAAGACACATATGGGCATTGGAAGGAGAATCAACGAATCAAGGAACCAACTAGCCGAGGATCATTATCTCTCTACCCAAGTATGACGAGGCTGGAGCGCAAACAGCACCGAAAGTCATTATTCGCAAACCCTTTTCCTTTCCTTATAAGGATAACAAAAGGGTACCCTGGAATTATGATTGCAATGTAACGATGCCGGAAGGATAAGGAATAGCTAATGCTTCCAAAGAAACTCAAGCCGAAGGTTCTTGCACGCGTAGTGGAAAACGTTATGACGCGAGAGGCATCAAGGTCGAGCCCATGAAAGCCAAAGCCCTAGACTTCGAGAAAGAAAAAGGGGCTGAAGTACTTATCAACGAACCAGTGAAGGAGGAAGAGGCTAAAGAATTCCTAAAATTCCTGAAACACAGCGAGTATAGCGTAGTTGAGCAATTATGCAAACAACCAGCCCGCATATCAGTGTTAGCATTGCTCCTGAGTTCAGAAATACATCGCGAGGCATTGATGAAAGTGCTTAATGAAACCTATGTTACTAAGGACATATCCGTCAATAAGCTGGATCGTCTTGTCAGTAACATAAGCGCCAACAATTTCATCTATTTTAACGATGATGAAATCCCACCGTGTGGCATGGGATCAACTAAAGCTCTACACATCACCACTCGTTGCAAAGGGTATACGCTGCCAAGTGTGCTTATCGATAATGGGTCAGCCCTGAGTGTCCTACCACTATCCACATTAAACAGACTACCAATAGATAGTTCTCACATGAAGGCATGTCATAATATAGTGAGAGCGTTCGATGGCACCGAGAGAAAGGTGATGGGAATGATTGACATCCCTTTAATGATCGGGCCAAACACATATGAAGTGGATTTTCTAGTGATGGACATCAAGCCCTCCTATAATTGCTTGTTGGGAAGGCCTTGGATACATTCAGCAGGAGCGGTGCCTTCCTCTTTACATCAGAAATTGAAGTTAGTGATAGACGGACGACTAGTGACCATACATGCGGAGGAAGATATCATAGTAGTAGTTACCAGTGACGCACCCTATGTGGAGGCAGATGAAAAATCGATTGAATGCTCTTTTTGCTCTTTAGAATTCGTCAATGCAACCTTCGTCTCGGAAGGAAATAAGATACCATTGCCCAAGATATCCAAAACCACAAAGATGGGCTTGTGGATAGCAGTAGGAAAATGAGCTATGCCTGGAAAAGGGTTAGGCAAATACCTCTAGGGTGGAACCCGAGTCCCCGAGATAAGGGAGAAAAGAGATCGCTTTGGCCTAGGATTTAGGCCAGATAATAGACAGAGAAAGAAGGAGATAGAAAAGCGTCAGGAAAGAAGAAAGGCGCATCTGAGCGGAAGAGAAGTTGAGTGGGAATCGATGACATTCCCTCACATATCCCAGACTTTTGTATCAGGAGGGGTAATTCACCCCGAGGTGGGGTCGCTCGAGAAGGTAAGCTATCACATCAACGCCATACATGATGAAGATACTGAACAAAGGAATTTAGAGGGCATTCGTCCTTACGAACCAGGGAGCTCTTTAAACAATTGGACTGCTAAAGAACTTCCTGTAGCCTTTAGGTACTTTACAGAGTAATTTTCCAGAACACTCTTGTTGCTCTAAAGCCTAGGAGTAATAAGATTTCGTTTGTAAAATAGGCTTATGTTCGGATATTTTGGTTTCAATAAAGAACACTTTTGTCAAATCGAACAAACTTCTTTCATTCTTCCATCGATAAACATTCTTTTAATTTTCTACTTTTATTCATTTTTTAAATTCATTCATAACATGAAAACAACCATTCTCAAATTCATTCGTGCTTCGTACATTCTTTCATACCCCGCAGGTCCCTAGATATAAATGATATGAGCGATGATACTGCAAATCCTGAAATCTCCTTTGAGCAAGACATGTGTTTAGAGGAACCTCAGGATTTTGAAGATGACAGGGATTGTGATGTATCTCCAGATTTGCTGAGAATGGTGAAACAAGAAGAGAAGCAAATTCTGCCACACGAGAAAGAGACAATAGAGAACATAACCTTGGAGGAAGGGAAAGAAGTGAAAATAGGGACGCACATTTCAGAGGAAACTAGGCAAGATCTTGTTGAGCTACTGAGAGAATTTAAAGATGTATTTGCATGGTCATATCAGGACATGCCGGGGCTGAATACTGACATCGTAGTACATCGCCTTCCAATAAAACAAGATTACAAGCCAGTCCAACAAAAGTTGCGAAGGATGAGGCCTGATATCGTGCTGAAAATAAAAGAGGAGGTCAAAAAGCAATTCGATGTTGGGTTCCTACAAGAGGTCAAATACTCAGAATGGGTAGCTAACATTGTGCCTGTTCCTAAGAAGGGTGGGGAGGTACGAATGTGTGTCGATTATAGAGATTTGAACAAAGCTAGCCCAAAGGACAACTTTCCCTTACCACACATTGACACTCTAGTGGACAATACGGCGGGTTATTCATTGTTTTCCTTTATGGATGGCTTCTCGGGGTACAATCAGATAAAGATGCACCCTGAAGACATGGATAAAACCACTTTCATAACATTGTGGGGCACCTTTTGTTACAAGGTAATGCCATTCGGGTTAAAAAAATGCAGGTGCAACGTACCAACGGGCTATGGTGACTTTATTCCATGATATGATGCACAAGGAAATCGAGGTGTACGTGGACGACATGATTGCCAAATCCCAAACTGAAAAGGAACACATTGAAGCCTTGAGGAAATTATTCCTGAGATTGAGGAAGTTTCAGTTGAAGCTCAACCCGGCGAAGTGCACCTTTAGAGTCAGGTCGGGGAAATTATTAGGCTTTGTAGTCAGTGAAAAAGGAATAAAAGTTGACTCAGACAAAGTCAGAGCCATACAGGAGTTACCTCCATCGCATACTCAGAAAGAAGTGTGGGGTTTTCTCAGAAGATTGAATTATATTGCCTGGTTCATTTCACAGTTAACGGAGAAATGTGATCCCATATTTCGCCTTCTGAGGAAGCACAACCAAGGTACTTGGAATGAGGAATGCCAGAATGCCTTTGATAAAGTCAAGCAATACTTGTCAAATGCCCCAGTACTATCTCCGCCTAATCCCGATAGACCATTGATATTGTACTTGTCAGTGTTTAGTAACTCTATGGGATATGTACTAGGTCAACACGATGAATCAGGAAGAAAAGAGAAGGCGATATATTACTTCAGTAAGAAATTCACTAAGTGCGAAATAAGATATTTGCCAATTGAAAAATTGTGTTGTACCTTGGTCTGGACAACCCGAAGGTTAAGGCAATATATGCTGTATCATACAACTTGGTTAATTTCGAAAATGGATCCATTAAAGTACATGATAGAGTCAGCAGCCCTAAATGGAAGAATGGCAAGGTGGCAAATATTGCTTTCTGAGTTTGATATAGTATATGTGAGTCAAAAGGCCATAAAAGGAAGTACAGTAGTAGAATTTCTGGCTAGCAGGGCTCTGGAAGAATACGAACCATTGAGCTTTGATTTTCCAAACGAGGAGTTTATGTATGTGGAAACGGCTGAACAATATCCATGGAAGTTGAACTTTGATGGGGCATCCAATGCAGTAGGAAATGGAATTGGGGCAGTCTTAATATCCCCGGAGGGAGACCATTATCCGTTCACATGCAAATTAGATTTCGACTGTACAAACAATATGGCAGAATATGAAGCCTGCATCATGGGGATTCGAGCGGCCATAGAACGAAAGGTTAGAACATTGGAAGTGTACGGAGATTCGGCGTTGGTGATTTACCAGCTCAAAGGAGAATGGGAGACAACAGACCCCAAATTGATTAACTATCGAAAGGTAGTTTTGGGACTACTTGAGGAGTTTAACGACATCACTTTCAATTATCTCCCGCGAGATGAAAACCAGATGGCTGACGCTTTGGCAACCCTGGCATCTATGATTAAAGTGAACAGAGAGGAAGACATGAAGCCTATCCAAATGAGCATTTTTGAAGTGCCAGCTCACTGTTGTAACATCGAAGGAGAAGAAAAGGATGACCACCCTTGGTATCGGGATATATTACGATATGTGAAGAATCGTGAATACCCTGAACAAGCAACGGAGAATGAAAAAAGAACCTTGAGAAGGTTAGCTTGTGACTATGTATTGGATGGGGATATCCTTTATAAAAGAGGGAAAGATCAAGTGCTTTTGAGATGCGTTGATGCTGTGGAAGCTAGAAAAATCTTAGAAGAAGTGCATGAAGGTGTTTGTGGGACACATGCTAACGGCTTCACGATGGCAAGACAGATCATGAGATTTGGATACTATTGGTCTACTATGGAAGCAGATTGTATCAGCTACGCCAAAAAGTGTCATAAATGCCAGATCTATGGTGACAAGATTCATGTATATCCTTCACCTCTACATGTTATGACTTCGCTATGGCCCTTTTTCATGTGGGGCATGGATGTAATTGGCCCAATTTTGCCGAAAGCTTCAAATGGGCATCGCTTCATCTTCGTGGTCATTGATTACTTCACAAAATAGGTAGAGGCTGCTTCTTATGCTAATGTTACCAAGTCGACAGTGAGTCGATTTTTGAAGAAAGAAATCATCTGTCGGTATAGAATGCCTGAAAGAATCATATCAGACAATGCCCTAAACTTGAACAACAGTACGATAGCAGAAGTTTGCAGCCAGTTTAAGATTAAGCATCATAATTCATCTCTGTATCGCCCAAAAATGAACGGGGCAGTGGAGGTGGCCAACAAAAACATTAAGAAGATAGTTGGGAAAATGACCGAGACCTACAGAGATTGGCATGAGAAACTACCGTTTGCGCTCTTTGCCTATCGAACTTCTGTTAGAACCTCTACGGGGGCAACTCCATTCTCGCTGGTTTACGGGATGGAGGCGGTGTTACCCATTGAAGTGGAAATGCCGTCCTTGCGAATTTTGTCAGAAATAAAGTTAGATGAAGCAGAATGGATTCAGTCGCGATACGATCAACTGAACTTGATCGAAGAGAAAAGGCTAAGGGCAGTTCGTCATGGCCAGATGTATCAGAAGCGAATGATGCGAACTTACGATAAGAAAGTCCGTCCAAGGGAATTTTATGAGGGAGACCTTGTACTGAAAAAGATCCTGCCCATACAAAAGGACTTCAGAGGAAAATGGATGCCAAATTGGGAAGGGCCGTATGTTGCAAAAAAGGCTTTCTCTGGTGGTGCGTTGATTCTGGCAGAAATGGATGGGAAAAGTTTACCCAATCCTGTGAATTCGGACTCAGTCAAGAAGTACTTTGTCTAAAAGAAGGGAAGCCAAGGTGAAAACCCACAAAGGGCGCTTTGAGACTTCTAACCTAAAAAAAAAAAAGAAAAAAGAAGGGGGCAAAGGGCGCCTTGAGACTAAAGGGGGCCTTAAGTCGAAAACCCGAAAGGGCGGCTCAAATTTCGAACGACACGCATCTCACTATACTTGACCTGACGAGAAATGGAGTACATCACATACCGGGGCATTAACAAGTACTTTGGATCTTCTGAACACATGTCAAACCCAAAGCAGTCTTCATAAAGTTTGTATATAGAAGCTCAAATTGCGATATCTAGGGTATCTGATTCTTTTGATCTGTCCACTATCTTTGAATTCTTCTCAAAGATATGTTGCCAAATTAATTCCTTTGTATCTTTGATGGTTTTGTTTAAATTACCCTCAAGATTTTTGTCCTCCATTATTCACAAAGTGTGTTACATTGAAATAACGATTGATGAACTAAAATACCTTTACATATGAAGTTTTGCATATTACTCTGGAAATCTCCTAATAATGCAAGAAACTAAAACAAAACAAGTGTTTAAAGAACCCCCATGTGTAAAATTGGAGACACTCAAGGGAAATTTCCTTTTCAAACCAAACAACGATTAGGCAATTCAAAATGATTTGATCTCAAGGGAAGATCATTTTCTGACAAGTCATAACAGAACCAAGTTGATTCAAGGCATACGAGCAGAGTATGAATAACGCTTCGAGTGAAACTTCGATGAATGAGTGATAACGACCAAAATAGGCACCATTCTCATAACATTTTGCATCATAATATATGTTCAATTAGGAAGCATTTGACTCATTTTGATCATGACATCCTATTCCTTTGCATGAGCATAAATCTCAGGAAATCAATGCTACAGATGGATTCCCTCAGTGGACAATGTAGCAGGATTGATTGAAATCGCAGATCGCAGCAGATCTTAACCCCCAAAACGATAGGGTTACAGATCAAAATTTCTAACCAGATTTGACAATCTCTGTATTGGGCAGAGAGCAGATCGAAGAAAGCAGATTTGGCAATCTCTGTATTTGGCAGGGAGCAGATCGAAGAAAGCAGATTTGGCAATCTCTGTATTTGGCAGGGAGCAGATCGAAGAAAATAGATTTGGCAATCTCTGTATTTGGCAGAGAGCAGATCGAAGAAAACAGATTTGGCAATCTCTGTATTTGGCAGGGAGCAGATCGAAGAAAACAGATTTGGCAATCTCTGTATTTGGCAGGGAGCAGATCGAAGAAAACAGATTTGGCAATCTCTATATTTGGCAGGGAGCAGATCGAAAAAAGTAGATTTGGCAATCTCTGTATTTGGCAGGGAGCAGATCGAAGAAAATAGATTTGGTAATCTCTGTATTTGGCAGGAAGCAGATCGAAAAAAGTAGATTTGACAATCTCTGTATTTGGCAGGGAGCAGATCGAAGAAAACAGATTTGGCAATCTCTGTATTTGGCAGGGAGTAGATCGAAGAAAACAGATTTGGTAATCTCTGTATTTGGCAGGGAGCAGATCGAAGAAAGCAGATTTGGCAATCTCTGTATTTAGCAGGGAGCAGATCGAAAAAAACAAATTTGGCAATCTCTGTATTTGGCAGAGAGCAGATCGAAGAAAACAGATTTGGCAATCTCTGTATTTGGCAGAGAGCAGATCGAAGAAAACAGATTTGGCAATCTCTGTATTTGGCAGGGAGCAGATCGAAGAAAACAGATTTGGCAATCTCTATATTTGGCAGGGAGCAGATCGAAGAAAGCAGATTTGGCAATCTCTGTATTTGGCAGGGAGCAGATCGAAGAAAACAGATTTGGCGATCTCTGTATTTGGCAGGGAGCAAATCGAAGAAAACAGATTTGGCGATCTCTGTATTTGGCAGAGAGCAGATCGAAGAAAATAGATTTGGCAATCTCTGTATTTGGCAGGGAGCAGATCGAAGAAAGCAGATTTGGCAATCTCTGTATTGGCAGAGAGCAAATCGAAGAAATTGCAGTGGATTAAATCAAAGCTACAAGATGCGGTGGGCTGGAAAAAGACTACCTGAACAAGAAGAGCACCAAAGAAGTCAAGATTCGGCAAGACCAAGCCAAATTGGCCTTTCCTTATGTCTTTGCTCAATTCCCGTTACACGACAATGAGCAAAGAGGGGCAGCTGTTGTAGGCCAATTTTGGCCTGGTCACAAACAGACCCACACATAGGCCAAATATTAAAAAAACCCATACACATAAACCCCTAATCCACCTACTCGTTTACCATTTACCCAAATTACAAACCAAAATTAACCCCAAACCCTTACCCAAAATAAAAAACCAAATAGAAGCCCGATACCCAAAACCTAAGCCCAATTGAGACCCAATCGACCTAACCAAACCCTAGCCTCCCCTAGGTTCAGCACCGCCCTCCCCACTTGCATCACCTGCTCTCTGCCGAAGTCCCCACTTGCTACTGACTACCTGCAGCACCTGCCTTCCAAGTCACCTCCACCGCCCATGACCTGCAAGAAATTAAAGACAGAAGGGACATAAAACAATAAAAAATTTGTGTGAAGGCTATAAGAGTCGAGTGAGAAAACATTGTAAGGGGTGGGAATTTCTTATGAAATACAAGTATTGAGTTTCAAAATAAAAAAAACAGTGTTGGTAACAATATAATAGCAAGAAAATACCCAAATCAGAGAAACCAACATACCATAATCCATATCGAAAGGCAAAATAGCAGAATCGAAATCGGTAGAAAAGGTATTTCTATTTCTTTTTTTTCTTTTCGAATCTACCCTAATGATATATGCTTATTCACATATTAAAAAAAGGAAAACATTAAATAAAATATATTAAAAAAAAGAGGAATTTTTTACCACGCGGTGGCCGGCGCCGGTAACGGCACGGCGGTCCGGTGACCGAACGGTGGTCGGACCGACCACCGGAAATCGCTCCGGTCACCCTCCCCCTAAGCTCTCCCCCTTTTTTTTTTCTTCACACGGTAAAAATGAAAATTTTTAAGGGAAATGGGTCTTTTATAGCCTCCCAAAATGACGTCGTTTTGGGGGCTACATTTTAACCCCAAAACGACGTCGTTTTGAGCCAACGCACTTACGGACCCGACCCGCTCCAGAGGATCGCGTGTTTTTTTCTCTTAATGGTCTAATTATGTGCACGGTCCTTCCGCTTTTTCAGGCCTTTGCAATCGGGTTTTCGTTTCTTTTAAATTGGCCCTGAAAGTCATTCCGCTTCATATTTTAATCCCCCTACGACGACGTCGTTTAGAAAAGCATGGAAAATTACTCATTTGGACCCCCAATGTTTTACGCGCGTTCGCATAAGCCCATCCCCTTTTGTCTTTATTTCGAATTCGCCCAAAAGTCTTTTTATTTAAGTTCAATTACATCCTTTTCGCATCATTTTCTTCTAACTTTTAACATTATTACTGCATATTGATGTTATTGTACATATTGTTATATACGTATATATATATTATTATTGTCACTATATTCATTTTTACTACTGCTCTATTTATTAGCCTTAATATCATTAATATTTTACTTTATCATTATTATCATTATACTTAGTCTTAGTATTATTATATTAACTTATTATTTTATTGTTAACGAACTATTAACATTATTATCTTCCCTTCCATTTTTTATTACTAACACATATCCTTACCCTTAGTACTATTTTACTACAATTGATATTATTATATTTTCATTATAGTTAATACCATTATTTTTTCTCATTAATATACCATTATTATACTTATACGTTAATACTCTCACGAAATATATATTATGTTCATACGTTTAATATTTATTTTCAATATATATATGTGTTTATGTATTCATTACTAATAGTTGTTTTAATATTAATATTGTTCCAAGATGTATATTTTATATTCTAATACTATATTATATATACATCGTATTTATATATACATATATATTTCTTAAACGTTATAGTTATACATCATTTCATACTATCTTATGTACATATTTTCACTATTATGTATGTATATTTTTGTATATTACATATATATGTTTTCTCGATATTACACCTTTATATACTATGCATATATTATATTTTGTATGTTATGCACGTATATTTTTTATACATACATACCTTATATTATATCACACAGATGTTCTAATACCATTATGTGTACATTTTTATATACTACGCATGCATGTCTTTAACATTATATCACTCATATCTTTCTATTATCTCCTGCATATATATTTTGTTCTAACTACATTATACATGTTTTTACGTTATATTGCGTAAATTTTTTACCATGTAAATACTCTTTTAAATACACTCCCTTTTTATATTTTCTTTTACTGCAAATGTCACCACTGTTATTGTTTTAGTATGCTAACATTATGTTTTAATAACTTTCCAATCACATCACCGTTTTAAAAAAAAAATTTATATAATCAAAAGTGTTTTAAAAAAGAAAACGAGGCAATATTTTTTGTGTTTAGAGGTTCGGGAAATAGTGCCCTAACGTGTTGGGTTGCAATTTTTCGTTCGTCTAAATACCTAAAATACCCTCCTAAATTTTGCAACTCGCGAGATAACTCTAGTTTTGAGGAATTTAAGAACTTCGTGTCTAATCGTGCTGGATGTGATGTTCGTATTCTTCCGAAACGAAGGAATCTCGATTTTTTAACCCAAATCATCCCAAATTATATTCAAAATGTTCCAAAAACGAGGCAATATTTTTGTGTTTAGAGATGCGGGAAATAGTGCCCTAACGTGCTGGGTTGCGATTTCTCATTCACCTAGACATCTAAAATACCCTTTTAAACAAAAATTTGCAATTCGCGAGATATCTCTAGTTTCGAAGAATTCACGAATCTCGTGTCCAATCGTGCTGGATGTGATGCTCGAATTCTTCCAAGGCAAAGGAATCTCGATTTTTCTACTCAAATTATCCTAGTTTCAAAAAAGAATCCTATTTTTAAATCTTTCTAAATTTCGACTTAAGACAGAAAATTGCTCAATTTGGTACCAATTTTGGGCGTCGCGGGGGTGCTAATCCTTCCCCGCGCGTAACCGACTCCCGAACCTATTTTCTCTATTCATCGTAGACCAAAACGTTTTATAAGGTGATCCAATCACACCTAAAAAGGTTGGTGGCGACTCCCATTTTCATTTTTAAGTCGACATCCGTTTTTCCTTAAAAAAATGGTTTCGACATTCAGTAAAGTAGATTCTAGTCTTTCCACTCCTCACTTGTGACGGCATATTCTTAGCCTCCTCCTTCAGTTAAGGTACTATTTCAGTTATAATTTTTTAAAAAGTAATCTTTAATATTTATATATGATTTTAATTTTGAATTTATATATATAAATATTTTTAAAAACATAATGAATCTATATAAAAATATTTTAAAAATCTAAAAGAATTAATATATAATTAAATATATATACATATAACATAACTCCTTTTTTCCTAAAACAAATTCTTTAGTTCCTTGTTATTAGGTCAAGTTCTGATCAAATTTAAGTATTGTATTAATACATTTTATGTTTATCTAAACTTAATTTGACCCGAAATATAAGTTTAAATTTTATTTAAATAAGTCTATATTTATAAATAGCTACTACAAACTCATTTTAGATCCATTCATATATTTTTTTTAACTTTTTTAAAAATACATTTATGTTACTTTAATTTTAAAATTTAATAATATTATTGTTTACATTATAGTATTATATATTAATAAATATTTAATTTTTTACATATTATAAATTAAAATTATATATATAAATAATATAATATAATAAAATTAAAAAACCGAGTTAAATTGGACTGACTTCTTTTTCAGACCTAATGTTGTATTTAATTAAATTATTAAAATTATAAGAAATAAATATTATAAAATATATGAAAGTCACATTATAAATATTTTGTTGTTGAGGAGAGAAAAAGTAAAATATTAAAATACATAAAATTAAACTTTTAGTACATTCTCATGGTAACATTTCAATGGAATATGATTATTAATATTATAATAATTGGTATATTGGAAAAGTATTAAAAAGAATTATGAAAAAGTTACATTGATACCTTAATTTATTATATACTTTTTCTAAAAATGTGATGGTAAATTTTGAAACTGCTTTTTATTTAAATAAAATATAAATTTAATCAAATAAATTTAGTATCGAATTCAAACTCTTATACCTTTAACACAATATTCTATATTTTAAATAAACTTATTAAATTATAAATACTTTCATAAAAGTAGTTGATTAATATTAAATTCAAGATTACAAGTAAAATGAGTGTTGAAAAAAAATCAAAGTGAACAATTAATTTATCATTACTAAAAGACAAAAAGTAAAAATTACTAATGGTAATTGATGTCAGATGAAATGGTTAGTGAGCATCATATTAGACAATTATGGTTTTTTATGCTGCCTAAATGCTACTGAAGGGTTACAAAATTGGTATTAAAATCAAGATGGGACATGTTAATTATTATGGATATGCATGTCCTTAACCTGAAGGACAGTTTATTGATGGCATAAAAATCTTACTAACATCCATCCAAACACATTTATTTTATACTTGGTATGTTTCAAATTAGCAACTTTCAATCATTAGTTAATGTGGACAATGATTTGCTGCCAAATTACAGACAAAAGAGAGGTAATTAAGCTAAGATTTAGTGCAAAATTTCCATCATATATAACAACAGCCACAAAAGGTACCAATTACATTCCTCGTAATCCTTTAATTATTCAGAATATTTAATTTAGGGCCGATTTAGATGGATGGTGATGTGTTTACTTGTGGTTAGTGTATAAATAACGATAATAATAGAATTAAATATTATAATAATATTATAATATAAAACAAAAAATAAATTAAATGCACCACACTCAATCGTTTGTTCAAATCCGCCACTAATATTTATAGTTAAACTTTTTTTTCTTTGTATTGTCAATTTTAAATAATGGTGATTTGATTTGATGGCACATAATTTTAGAGAAATTAATACGAGTGGTATTATCTATTTATTGAATCAAAGTCAGGTGCAATATCCTTATCACATTGAATGATAGCTCCACTTATACTGCTATACATTCTTGTTAGGTTATATCTTCCTCTACCTTCCAAACCATCATCCACCAAATTAAATGCTTTTATTTTTGTTTTTTAATTATACATTGTGCGGGGAGGGTATTAGATTAATTGACAAATGCGGTATAAAAATATAATAAAATATTAAATAAAAATACGTGTCAATTTTATACTTCCAACTTTGCCACTTTATTACACTCAAATAATTTCTTGAACTGTTAATTGGTAGTTAAATACCGTACTTATACTTTTTCTCTAAAGGAAATGACTCAAATACCCCTAATATTGGTGATGAGTGGGAAATGAATCAATGATCCGATAACCCTATCCCTTTGGTAAGACCAATGACCATAACGAAACACGAGGCAACGACCAACAACATTTGATAAGTCTTTATGGATTGGATCCATTTTTAAATGTTTGGAACGAAAGAAAAATAAAGGCAGTTCACATGGATGGTGTTACCCCTCAATTTATTTTTATTTTTTGATCATTTTCTATTGCCCTTTCTTTGTTAAATTCTTAATATCCTACAAGAATCATATGCCTCTTTCTGCATTTCTTGAAAAACAGTTCCTTCTTCTCCAAAGTTTTAATCTACTCCACCCTCTACTTTTCTTAACTAAAATCAGATATTGAGATTCAATAGTGCATTTTATTTAAAACTGTGGGTTCAAGAAATAAAATTTAAAAAATTAAATATTATATGTCTTATAAAAATATAATAGAATATTAAAAAAGATACATGTCAATTGTTCAACTTTACTTATAAAATAAATAAAAAATATATTATTAGTCTCTATATTTATATATATACAAGTACTCTTTACATAAAGGGCGGGGCTATGGCCTTCCTTGTGACACTCGTCTTTTTTGAATTATATGATAGTGGTCAAATATCATTTTGGTTTTTGTATTGCATTCAAAATTGGGATCTAATTTTTATTTTCTAATTTTTGGTATCATTCAGTACTTCATTATAATATTATTAATTAATTTAAATAATTTATTCTAATTGAAATATTAATATGAGTTTTTAAGAATTATTAATGTCGTTAAATTTTTTTATTAAATTTAGATATGTTATAATGTCCTTTTTTTTATTACATGGTTATCAAATAATTTTTTTTTTTTAATTTAAAAATGTTATACCAGTGTATTTAGTAGAATTTAATGATGTGAACTACATTTAGATTTTTAAATTCAGAAAATAGAGCGGAAATTAAAAGTAAAAAAAAAATTAAAATGTATAGAGAATTAAAAGTTCAAAATTTTTACATCGGCGGGTGAGACATTATTTGTAAGTTGAGCATTAGAATTAATCGAAAAAAATAATATACAAGGGCGTATTATTGAATAATAGAAATATTGAGACGTTTCATGTTAGGCCACGTCAATGTGATGATTTTCATATTAAAAAGAAAAGCTAAAATAAAGTGGTGAAAATGGATTTCATTTGCTTTTGTCTTTTGCATCAACCTTTTTATTCACCTCTGATTGGGACACCACAAATAATGGTTTTATAAAATGTTATACCATAGATTCGTTAAGAAATGGATGGCAACAATAATTACTTTATTTTGATCTTCGAAATTTTTAATGTAGACAGGTATGGTAATGAATTAAGACATGTTTTAAGGGTGTTCCATTTGTAAGGGACTACCGGTGCATGGTCGGGTTTGATTTTCATGCACTTGTTATATCAAAACCTTATTCACTCAATTCAACACCGACAAACATAAATCAATGTCTTCTTAAAAGCTGTATAATTACTTGCTGATCAAGAAAGAATTCGGTCAATAAATTGACACCATGTTTTTATTTGATATTCAATTTTCCTTTTGGAAATAAAAATTACGTTCAATTCATATTTTTATATTCATGAATCAACCAATGTGGTCTAATAAAAATGGAATCATTATATTATTTTTTAGAATATTAGGATAATTACGTTATCTAAAATTTTTGAAATATATTTCTTTTTCTCTAATTGAAGTATTTCTTCCATTACTTGGGAAGAGTGTGTATGGAAACTTGGTAATAAGGAGGGTTGTTTCGAAGTCTCTTGTTGTTGATTGAAGGGATAATGAGGAGGATCATGGATTCAGGAGTTTATGGCTGGTTGATGAGTTTGATTTCGTGGCTACTTGGGTATTGTATGATGCTGAGTTTCCGGATATATAAATATGCTTTGGAAGTTGTTTCCAAAACTGCTTGGATGGCTAACGCTTTTGCGGATACGTCGGCCAAAGTGGGCATTGATCGGGAGAGGATGTTTATGGCTTGGTGGCTGCCTTATTTGCCTTTAATGTGAAAAAAAGGAAAAAACCCTAATGAAACTGAAAGTTAAAAGTTCATTGCTTTTCAAGGAATCCTTCTTGGTGAAGATGTTGCTCCATTGAACTCTAAGGAGCTTGAGCAATTTGAACAGCATTTAGAGAGTATCTGAAGCTAACATAAGAGGTGTGCCAGATTGTCTTTATGTAGGTGTTTTTTCGTTTTGAGATACCTGCAAATTTTGTATCACTGCTTTGTGAATGTACTTTTGCTTTTATTTCCATAAAATTTCAATGGCTTAGCATATATATATATATATATATATATATATATTGTTTATAGAAAACCTCTTACGTTTAGAAGGCATATTCCCTGCTCAGCACCCAGTAGGCAACTTATACAGAAGCAACAACGAATTAATTAATTAATTTTAAAATTATATAATAATTACTGTTTAAGTCTTAGTTTGATTGGTATGAGTATTGTTGCCAATGTAAGAGGACTCGGGTTTAAGTGCACTGAAGCACATTATCCTCTTATTTATAGGTTGGGGGGCCAGAATTAAATTGTATATTTTTATGATAGTAAAAATGTAATTTCACTATTTTAATAGTCTATATATCTTTCTAATTTTTAAAGGACTAAATCAAATCTTTATCATTTCTTGGAGGTGAAAGTGCAATTTTACCATTCATAATTTAAAATTTTATAAATTATAAATGGCCTAAATAAAAATTTTTCAATTTTAAAGAGGTTGGGGCCCTTACCAGGCCCCCTTGACACTGCCAATGTTCATTATAGGTTCTTATTATTTATGTTATTTTTGACACAATGCTTAGAACTACTCATAGCTCCTCTCCAACCCATAAATAGGAGGATAATGCGCTTCAGCGCATTCAAACCCACATTCTCTTACATTGACAACAATGCTTATACCAATTGAGCTAAGACTCAATCAACGAATTTACTTTATATTTATATAAATGGTTTTATGGTTTTGTAATGTGTCATGAGTCGAAATTCTACTCTTAATTAATTATGTTATTTTTTAATAAACAATAACTTAAAAAGTAGCATTTAACTGAATTGATTTAATTTAATTAATTTATATAAATTATAATATATAAAAAATAAGTTTAATTTTTTTTAAATTAATGAAAATATTTATTATTCATTATATTACAAAGCTAATATTAGAATAATGTTTTATTTTAATTTTATTATTAAAATTTGAATATTAAAAAGTATTACTAAAATTACACTTTTTATTCATGTTAAATTACACTTTCACTAGTTCTGAACAAACAAAAATAGTATGTATTAGTTACTATATTATTAAATTGGCATTAAAATAATAATATTTTAATATTATTAAAATTGAATATTAAAGATAAAAGTTATATATTTTAAGTAGTACTGGTCAAATTTCGTGTCAACTATTGTTATAGTTGCTCGACATGCAAAATTATGTGTCGGTTATATATTTTAAAAAATCTAGATAAAAGTTAACAATGAGATAAATATAAAATGATGTGTGTAATATTTTTTAAAATAAATATTTTGTCTCATAAACATACAATAAAACTAAATACCTCCTAGAACCTTGTTTAATGAAATCGACCAATTTTGCAATGCATGCTCTGTTGGTGAATAACACTGTGGTTGTGAATTCCTCAATTACGGGGGTAAAATGGATGAATTGAAATATTGCATGTGGATTATAACTTGTATATTTTGAATAATGATGGTGTTTTGTGAATGTTTAATTAAAGGAATAAAATTAAAATACCTTTGTAATAGTGTGGATCTTTCAAGAATGTTGGAATTCTTTTAAACCTTTGTTGATACTGTAGAGGACAATGTGTGATTACCTTTATAAAGGTTATAGTCAATTTCAATAAATGACAATAGTTAAAAAATGAATTAATATAGAATAAATATATGATATGAGCTTACTATACCAAAAAATTTTAATACAATTGTGCAAGTAACAACAATGACAATGATTTCATTTTGTTCCTCTAGGAGCACATCATCAACTTGATAAGCACATGATTCCCAAAGTGTGATGTGCGTCAAGAAGTAGTGAAATCTACAATGGATTTTAAGTACAAATAATAAATAAATTAAATGCATTATATACATAAAACATACTTAGCATCTTTAAGTTGTATTATCCTTTTTAGTACCATCTTCCCACATATTTCTTAATTTAATATTTCTTATAATTTCTCCATATAATATACAATGAATAGTCTAATTATAATGATTATATAAATATATATGATATGATAGGTGGAAATATGTTTATTGATGGATAACTAACCTATGATACATGTGTTATTTTTTAACTGGGAGTCGATAGAATCAAGTGAAAAAAATTTAAATTTGTGAAACATTATTGAAGTGGTGCTAGCAATAATTGGTTAAATGAATGTGTTAGACTGTGTCAATCTATTTCCTTTTTCTTCTTCTAACCTTAGTTGCTGTCGGTCGAAGAGCTCCACTACTAGTACTCCAACGAACATAAAACCACCACCAAATAGTAGGTCTTTACACCCTTTATCTATCCTTCAGTTTAGATTTACCCCAAAAAAGCAACCAAAACCTACAAAACCCTAAGTGAACGTTTGAAGTTGAGAACCCCAATTTGTCGATGTCCACCGTTAGATCGTCGCAAGCTCGAGATATGTTGTTCTTCTCAACCCCTTCTCTACCTTAGTTGTTCGAATTGTTGAATGAAGCTCCTATACCCAAATAATCACGATGCCTTAAAAGATGAGTTCTCTCTATGCTTTTTTTTTCTTTTTTATTATTTTTGTGATTTTTTCTTTTCTTCTTACTTTCAATCTTTTTCTTGATTTTTTTATTTCATTCTTCCTTTGTTGTAGGTTTAGGTTTAAGGCTTTTTTTTTTTTTTTCTCTTCTTTCGGTATGTGTGGCATGAGGCTATGATTGGTTTAAGTTAGGGTTTGGTTTGAGTAAAGAGTGAGGTTGATTGTAATGAGCAAAGGGTGGTCAATGGTAGTGAAATAGAGGGCCCAGATAAGGTGGTGAAAATAGAGTGAATTGAGGTGGTATGGTAGTGTGGAGGAGATGGTGTGCATGAGTGGAGCTGAGAATTGAAAGAGAGCTACTAGGGGGTTGGATTAAGGGTTGATGATGGTTGGTTGGTAGCACTTTGGTTTTAGGTGATGGTGAAAGTGAACGCAGGTTAGTGGCAATAGGTGTCAGTAAGGGCGAAGATGATTGTCGAATGGGATTGTAGTGGATAGGAGTTAATGGTGACTTAGTGCGGGAGAGGTGGTTACTTTTGTCACGGGGCTAGACTTTCAATCTAACAATCTGTGTGGTCTTAGGCAATTCATTTGCTCCGAATGTGCCTAAATCAGCCTAACTCCCACAAAGTGAGGATTCTCACAGAATTCTTCCAAGGCATAAGAAGCAAACTCGAGCCAAAAGAATGCTCAAAAGAACATAATAACCACATAAAACAATGTACGAGATCGAGGTGTTTGAGTAAATGCTCTCAATTATATTCCTTCCCTCCAAGAATACAAAACAATGAGTGATTTACAACTAAGAGGATGTTTTCTATTTATAGTTGAGTTCCCCCAAAATCGACAGTATAGATTGAATTACATTGATAGATTATAACACCTCTAACCTATATTCTTCGCCGTAATGGGTTACGAAGCATTACCGGACTTATAACACATATACACATACATTCCATAAACATTTACCATACTCAAAATAACATCATTCACAAATATCCAAATTGTCCCTATAATGAGCCTACAAGGCCCAAAACATGCTTTAGAAGTGGTTCGAGACTAAATCGATAACTTATGAAAATTTTAGGAAAACTTAGACAAATTCACAAAACAGGGGACACACGCCCGTGTAAACATGTCGTGCGTCTCACACGGCCACAAGACACGCCCATGTCACAAGCCGTGTGGACATTCGAAATGGGATCACATAGTTGTGTCCCAGCTTGTGTCCGACCCAGTGTAATTCTCTGAATTGGGTCACACGGCCGACCACACACCCGTGGGTCTAGCCCTGTGTACCTTTTGAAATGGCCACACACGCCCGTGTGCCAAGCTGTGTGCTAGGCCGTTCCAAACCTATAGGGTATACTGACTTATGCCATACGACCAAGTCACACGCCTTTGTATGAGGCCGTGTGGAGCATACTAACTTGATTTCAAATACAACACCAGGGGGCACACGGCCGTATATCATGACCATGTGGCACACACGGTTGAGACATACGCCCGTGTCTCTGCCCATGTAGACAAAAATATGCACACGTCCGTGTGCTCAGCCCGTGTCTCTCACATGGCTATGACATACCCGTGTCGCAGTTCGTGTGCAAAAACCATGACATTCTGTTTCTGAAGTCAGCAATCACACGACCGTGGCACACGCTCGTGTTCTAGGCCGTGTCCTTCACACGATTGAGACACACGACCGTGTCTCATGCCCGTGTGTTTACTACTGGGCATTTATTTCTACCAATTCAAGGTGCAGGGGACACACGACCTAACCACACGCCCGTAGGGCTGACCGTGTGTCACACATAGCCTAGACACACGCCCGTGTATCTACCCATGTGGACAAAGTAAGGCTATCTACCAAGCTTTTTTACCACTTGAAACAAAATCAAACACATACCATAACATAACAAGTCTCAAATACTCAATCAATGACCATAATTTGGCATCCTAACATATTCATCCACAATACTTTGCACATTATAAAAACCCCATTTGCATTTATCAAAAATTATCAATAGTTAGCCAATATCTATAGCTTTATACAAAATAGTGTATCTTCAAAACAAGCTAACACATTTGGCCCAAAATAACATGACACTAGACAAAAGAATAAAATTCCTATACATGCCATGTTCTCAAAATGCTAAAACTAACTATACTGAGTGCTTTGAATGATAGTGTGAACGAAGCCTTCGACGTACTTTGCTTCACGAGCTAACTAGGCAATACTATAAGAAAATGAAAAGGAAAAGGGGTAAGCATAAAGTTGAATAAGTTATAAGTAAATAAATAACAACAGTTTATTATACCATGACATGCGTTTAATACATCACAATCTGTGCATGATACAAAGAATGGCCACAAACATAACTTACTCGGTTCCATCCTTTAATAATCATACAACATACTAGTGAGTTCACATTTCATACAATTCATATAGGTACCTACACCACTCGCAAAAATCATCATAATATCTCTCAAGCTTAACACTAATTGAAATTTCTCGTTAAACTATTTAGAATACGAAAGGATATTCAATGAGCCTCCAACATAGGGTATCGAGCCGATGCCATGTCCCAGACATGGTTTTACATTGACTCTTAATGCATCGAGGCCGATGCCATGTCCTAGACATGGTCTTACACTGGCTCTCCTCTATCTGTGTCGATGCCATGTCCCAGAAATGGTCTTGCCTGACGAGGTTAATACCATGTCCCAAACATGGTCTTACACTAGCTTGCCTGACGAGGCCGATGCCATGTCCTAAACATGGTCTTACACTAGCTTGCCTGACGAGGCCGATGCCATGTCCCAGATATGGTCTTACACTAGCTCTCGTATCGACCCTAGTATCATGGCATGAATATCCAGTCTATTATTAATGTTCAACCAAGTTTTATCGCATAATTTCTCATCAATTCATTACTAAAAATCATCATTTGACAATTCTTGCTCAATGAATATTCTCATACATAGCTCATTTCACAATGCATTATCTTATGATAAAACAATGATTTTATGCAAAAAAATTAGTAATATTGTATTATTTACCTACAACTTACCTCAGTATACAAAATGTAGACGACTAGTTCGAATCAATCTACAAGCTTGGTTTTCCCTCGGTCAAGGTTCAGGTCTTGTACTTCTTGATCTATAAAAATAAGAATTCACTAATTTTAATCACCAATTTAACCCAAACAACTCAAGAATCATAATTTGGCAAAATGACCATTTTGCCCCTAGACTTTGGCAAAATGACCATTTTACCCCTAGGCTCAAAAATTGATTTTTTTATCGAATTTCCTTATTAACCAAGCCTAACCGAATTCTTTTCACTCTTATGGAAACCCAAGATTCTCATTATTTCATGCTTTTGCTATTTATTTTGTAACTTCTACAACTAAGTCCTATCTAAGTATTTCCATGCAAACTCTTTCACAAAAGTTGTTTATTAACCAACGAATATTCATTTTCTTACACAAAAATTCAGCAAACAATATAGACACTCTCAGGGTAGAACCCTAGACTTTCAACCATTTTGCAAAATGGTCCCCTCATTAGAAAGCCCATGCTCTAAGGGTCTCAAAAATGTAAAAATATTCAAGAAAGACCATGAGAATCACTTACTAGAGAGAAAATAAATGGCTACAAATTTTGAGTTTTCAAACCCCAAAAATGGCTGAAAATTTTGGTGGAAGGGATGAAGAAATGAAAAAGATGATGTCTAGTTTCTTAGGCTATTATTTAATTACCAAATTAAGTCACCTAACTTTGACTTATCTTCTTTTCTTGTCTCATATCCCCCATTGGCCAGCCATGCCACATAAAATGGGCCTATTTGCTCATTAAAGACCTTCAATTTTAGTTCCATAACCAATTAACACCATTTGCTAATAAAATTAGACTTTTTCCCTTTATGCGATTTAGTCTTTTTTCGCAATTAAGCCTTCAATCGCGTAAATTAATTCACCAAAATTTTCATGCACTCTTATAAAAATTATATAACACATAAAAATAATGCTAAAATAATTTTCTTTAACCTCGGGTAAGTGATTTCGAAATCACTATTCTGACTAAGCCCAAATTCGGGCTGTTGGTCTTACATTGGCTCTCCTCTACTCGTGCCAATGTCATGTCCCAGACATGGTCTTATGCTAACACATATCTAAGCCAATGCCATGTCCCAGACATGGTCTTACACTAGCTTGCCTGTCGAGGCCAATGCCATGTCCCAGACATGGTCTTACATTAGCACTGGTATCAACGCCGATACCATGTCCCAGACATGGTCTTACACTGGCTAGAACATATCCGTGTCGATGCCATGTCCCAGACATGGTCTTACACTAGCTCTCGTATAACCCTAGTATCATGGTAATGAATATCCAATCTATTCCTACAGTTTAACCAGGTTTTATCACATCATTTCTCATCAATGCACTACTCATAATCACAAATAATCAATTTAAACCAATTCAATAATTTCATGCATAATTATAGTAAAGTTGTATTATTTACCTACAACTTACCTCGATATACAAAATGTAGAAGATAATTTGGTTCAATCCGTTAGCTTGGTTTTTCCCTAGTCAAGGTTCGGGTTTCGCACTTCTTGATCTAAAATGAATAAAAATTCACTAATTTAATCACTATATCAACTAAAAAAATTCAAAATTTATAATTTGGCAAAATGATCATTTTGCCCCTAGACTTTAGCAAAATGACCATTTTACCCCTAGGCTCGGAAATTGATTTTCATCGAATTTCCTTATTAACTAAGCCTAACCGAACTCTTTTCACTCTTATGGCAGCCTACAATTTCCATTATTTCATGCAATTACTACAAAATTTTCCAACTTTTCAACTAAGTCCATTTTAGGTGTTTTTCATGAACACCCTTTCACAAAAGTTGTTTATTAAACAACCAAGATTCATTTTGTTCCCAAAAATTTCAGCAAACAACTTAAACATTCTCATGTTAAAGCCCTAAAATCTCAACCATTTTGCAAAATAGTCCCCTCAATAGGTAGCTCATGCTACAAAGGTCCTAAAAGTACAAAAATTATCAAGAAAAGTCACTGAAATCACTTACTAGAGAGAGATAAGTGGCCGCAATTTTTAAGCTTCCAAACCCCATCACTGGCTGATAATTTCAATGGAAGGGATGAAGGAATGAAGAAAAATGATAGCTAGTCTATTAGGCCTTTATTTTATCAATTAATCACCTAAAACATTACCTAACCTTTGACTTTTCTCTATTTCTTTTCTCATGACCGGCCATCACCTTAGAAATGGCCTAATTGTCAATTAAAAACCCCCCACATTAATATTCATAGATATTTGACACTTTTTTCTAATAAATCACAACTTTTGCCCTTTATGCGATTTAGTCTTTTTTTTTGCAATTAAGCTCTTAATCGCGTAAATTAATTCACCAAATTTTCCATACACTCATAATATCATGTTATAAATCATAAAATAATGCTAAAATAATTTCTCTGACCTCAGTTTAGTGATTTTGAAACTACTATTCCTACTAAGCCCAAATTCGGGCTGTTACACAATGATGCTCACTCACGAGCTATCAACGGGTCTGCTCACACAAGCTGTCAGGTACTGCAACACATGCTGGAAACCCAGCCACTGGTAGGATGTATGAGACTAGTACCTGGATCACATAATCACAATAACCCTAATGTCATGACATTCGTATCCTAAACTATTACTAGGGTTCGAACGAGACTTCATTTCAGAATCTCTGTCGATCGTATCCGTAGGATCATATCCAATCATATTCATAGTTCAAATCAATAGTAAAGCATTTAAAATACAATATAACAATGCTTATCAATATATAAACTTACATAGGTTTAGAAAAACAAGAAAATAGGTCGATTAGTCGAGTACTTTATTTTTCCCCTGATCTAGATTCGAATTTCACTTTTCTTGATCTATATGTAATTAAAATTAGCTTATTTAATCATCACTCTATTCAATTTAGTCCACAATTCATATCAAGGCAACTTTACACTTTTGCTCCTAATATTTCACATTTTTACAAATTAGTCCTCATTTCATAAAAACACAAATTCATGAAATTTTATTAAAACCCATGCTTGCTGAATTGCTATTAGGTCCCTAGCAGCCCATATTTATCAATTATTCACACTTTTAACCACACTAAATGTAACACCCCTAACCCGTATCCGTCGTCGGAACAAGGTTAAAAGGCATTATTGAAGTTCATAAAACATGTACAACTAAATCAAGTCAAGTATTATTCATTTTCTGAGTTTAATTAAAACGTCCTTTAATTGGACCCTCGAGGCCTAAAACATACATTAGAATCTATTCTGGACTAAATCAAAACCTTAAAAAGTTTTTCGCAAAATTCTAAAAATTTACCCACTTATAAGAGTCACACGCCCGTTTGGTAAGGGACACGCCCGTATGGTCAGGCCGTGTGGTTCACATGCCCGTGTCTCTAACCCGTGTAACTCTCTAACTTACAACCCATGAAGAAATTTAAGTCACACGGCCAAGTCACACACCCGTGTGCTAGGCTATGCGGTTAATTTAATTTTTAAAAATTAGGTGCAGTTTCACACGGCTAAGAGACATGCCTGTTTCCTAGGTCGTGTACTTCACACGACTGAGACACACATCCATGTGCTCAATTCTAAGTATTTTGTTTCTCAAATTTTAAGATGCAGGGGACACATGGCTTGAACACACGCCCATGTACTAGGCCGTGTGTCACACACAGTTAAGACACATGCCCGTATGTCTACCCGTGTGGACAAATTAAGGTTATTTTCCAAGCCTTAATTCTCACCCATTTGGTTTTTTACCTGTACCAACACTTAAACATATTCAAGAACTAATGCAAGACATTTAACCAAGCCTTAACTAAGTCTTGCATATGATATATCATATAGTTAAGTATCTAAACTTACTATTCAACCGTTTATACATATAGGTATATTCATCATTTTCATGCCATCCTTATTTATCATTTTATGCCTATAACATCTTATTATTTGTTCACCTCAAACACCTATCAATCATGTTAAAACCATAAATATATGTAACTAAAAAAAACATACCAAATACAAGCCATGCCAATGACTAGTTACAAATCAAACATTTATAAGTCAACACTAACAAATCTACCTATACATGCTATTATAACCGTAGTTCATTTGGATAGTGTGAGTGATCTCCTCCAAGCTTCCCAACCATCGAGCTTTTGAGTCATTGTTGAACAAGGGAAAATAAAACAGAGTAAGCATAGAATGCTTAGTAAGTCTGTATAACTTGGTATTTAACTTACCATCCATTTATATTCACAATAAACATGTAAAACATGTTCAATCAATTTGATCACGAGCCCTAACACACATTCTCATTATTATTTTTAGTCATATAATTCATATAAATATCAAGATATATATATATATATATAGGCTCAACACTCATTAGATTTTCCTTTATACACATACTTTTCATTTTATGTGTTCACATAACATGTATAAATTACATCTTTGTATTTCAAGTATGTTTTCATAATAATTTGCCTCGAAATTCAGATTATTTCATGTCAAAACTTCGCCCATTAAATTATATAAAAGATCATTATCATGTAATTTATACATTTAAGGCATACAATTCTATAACCATGAATGAATACATTTATTAAACAATTCCCGTATTCATATATCATGTAACACCCCTAACTCGAATCCGTCGCTGGACTCAAGTTATGGAGTATCACCAAAACTTTCAAAACAAATAACAGATATGTTATATCAAACTACAATATTCTTATCAAAATTTGTCATATAGTCTCTTATGAGAACCCTCGAGCCCCAAAATATACTTTTGAATCAAATCGGGACTAAACTGGAAACTCAGGAAATTTTTCACAAAATTTCAAAATTTTCTTAAATATAGGGCATACATGCCCGTGCCTTTCCCTGTGTGCCAATTTCTGAGTATTTTGTTACTCTAGTCTAAGATGTAGGGGACATACGACCAAAACACATGCCCATATGTTAGGCCGTGTGTCACACACTGTCATGACACACGTTCGTGTGTCTACCTTTGTGGACAAAAATTAGGCTATTTTCCAAGCCTTATTTCTCACCCAATTGGTCTTTTACTTACACCAACATTTAAACATGTTCAAGAATCAATTTATATGGTTAAATATCTAAATTTATCAATCAATCAATCATTCATATATATATATATATATATATAGACATATTCATAAATTTTTATAGAATTTTTAACCATCATCCTTATACTTATACCATATCATCATTTATTCATTTTAAACCCATATCAAACATGATAAAATCATAATTATATGTAACTTAAAATTTGCTGAATACAAGTCATACCAATGGCTAGTTACAGTTAGATCATTTATAAGCCAACATTGACTAATCAACCTATACATGTTATTATAACCATAATTCATTTACCACACTTACCAAAATAAGCCGATGGATAGTGTAAGTGATCTCCACTGAGCTTCCCAACCAACGAGCTTTCAAAAACTCACTCATACTACAACAAGCACTTTGCTAGTGCAAATTTCATAAAATCCCACATAGATTAAGACCAAAACAACTTTCCAGGTTCATCACAACATTTAAAAACACACAACCAAAAGCACAGCCATAAGTTGTCTGATTTTAGCTAAACATACATAATACTACTATTATGCTACCTGCTAATTAACTAAACATGACTATCAAATAAACTTTCTAACTTTACTTTCCCACCTTTCAACAGGCTTTCAAACTCTTTAGGAGGGTTTAGCCCCATTATTTGAGCTTTTTCCCACCAATCTAGCCGCGTTATCCCCACACATGGCCCGTATGCCATGTTCATATCAAATTACCTTAACGCTTGCTCTTGTTCATCAAAATCATCTGTTCCCTTCAAAGAAAAGAAATAATAAATTTAGCTTTTTGCAAATATCCATTTCCAGAAAGAAAAGGAAAAGTGAGTAACCTTTAAGATCGAGTGAACCGCCATGAGAAACAAGAGCAGGGGATTGGGTGATATTGGAATCGAAAGTAGCGGCGTGTTCGTGAGATGGGCTTTTAGTTAAATTTTTTTGGTAGAAGTAGTGCTGTTCTTCTTCTGCCTGTAGAAAACATTCATGTTCTTTGATGTTGCCATTTTTCTCGATTCTTCTTCTCTCTCAAAGCTTCTGTTTAAATTCAAAATTCAAAATTTTCTTATTTTCAAAAATTAATATAAATAAATACTACATTAATATGTTTATATATAATAATTACTAAGTATGAATTATTTAAGTTTTACTTAAATTAACGATTTTTATTTGTTTTTGCTGCATCTAATCCAAGTTAAATAAAAGTTAATTCAATGTGATTATGAACCAAGAACACACAGATCCAAAAATTAACCCATAGAATTAGTTTGAAATAAAAGTAGGCCGCAACATATATTCCCTAAATTTTGGATTATTTCTTATTTTAATCAGGATTACTGCTTTAAAACAAAAGCTAGTGAGGGAGACAAAACATGAAACGGCCACAGCATGTTATGTTTTCTTTATAATTGCCTTCTTTTCATCATAGTTTTTTTTTGGGGGGGCTAGATGATGAACATTGTTGTTTGCTCATAATTCATATAAATATCATATTGTAACTAGCACAGGCAACCAATTATGATTTAATTAATTAACTTTATATATATTATTAGTGGAAAATAATGTAGTTGCATGGAGAAGGTCAGTGAATGAGTATAGTAGTAGGATTTTGACATGATACAAGGTTTATGTATTTTAAAAACACACGGAATCTAATCCAATCATATCATTATAACTATCAACCAAATGTCAAAAAGGGTTACAATATTTTTACTAATTTTAATTTTCATGGATGATTACTTCCTTTTTAAAATATATTTGTAAACATATAATATTTTTAAATCTAAAATATTGAAAAAATATTTTTAAAACTAATATCATAATTTCTTATTTTAATCATTATAACTATCAGAAATTCCATTGAGTAGATGCTTGGTAGTATAAATTTGGAATGATTCATGGGTTACCATACAATGCGCTTTAGTCATGGTAAATTTATTCATATATGTGATCTTATGAAAGGCTTGCATCTTTTTTATAGTGATCAAATATTTGTGTGGCATTATTTTGTGTAGATGGATCGTAATCAAGATCAAAATGCAATTGTCGGAGTCGTGGCTTCAGTTTTAGCGTTTGGGGCTCTTTGGATTAAAAAATTAAAAACTAGGAAGGAAATTACTTTCCACTCTCATGTGAATCGAGATTATGAAAGAGAAAATTATATTAATAGTATTTTATATAATGGTGACTAACATTGTATTAATGTGATAAGGATGAGACCGATTGCATTTTTTAATTTGTGTGATATTCTTAGTAGAAGTAATTTGTTACAATCAAGTAAATTTGTGAATATTAGGGAGCAATTAGTTATATTTTTTACATATAATTGGTCATAATGTAAGGTTTCGAGTGATTGGATCTAGATATTATAGATCAACTGAGACAATTAACCATTACTTTAGGGTTGTATTGAGAGCTATTTTGAAATTGTATAAACTAGTTATTAGATTACTTGATGAGTCAGCTCCTACTGAAATTAAAAACAATCCAATGTTTTATCCTTATTTTAAAGATTGAATTGGAGCATTGATGGAACTCATGTTCGTGCATCCGTTCCACTTAGTATTCAAGGAAGATTTCATAGCGGTAAAGGGGGGACGACACAAAATGTATTAACTGTCATTACATTTGATTTGAAATTTTCCTATGTTCTAGCTGGTTGGGAAGGTAGTGCAGATGATTCTCGTATTTTAAGTGTGCACTTTCACGCCCAAGAGGATAAAGAATTCCAGAAGGTAATAATTATCATTAAAATACCAAATAGTTCTAGTAAGCTTATATTTTATTAGTATTAATTATGTTTTGTAAAATTGTAGGTAAATATTATCTTGCTGATGTTGGATATGGCATCCGAAATGGATATATTATCCCATATCATGGTGTCCAATATCATTTAAAAGAGTTTAGTGCTCAGGGGCTTGAAAATGCAAAGGAACTCTTTAATCTTCGTCATTCATCATTGCGAATCACTATTGAACGTGTTTTTGGGATTTTGAAGAAAACGATTTCGTGTATTAGATGTTGAACCATTTTAGAATTTTCAAACTCAAGTAGATATAGTTTTGGCTTGTTGTATCATTCATAATCATATAATGGGAGTTGATCCTAATGATTTACTTAATCATGGATTATACGAGGAGCCTGAGTCTGATTTGATAATACCAAGTCTCATAGAGCAAGAAGAAAGAGAAGAAGCAAGAGAATGGTCTATTAAGAGAGATGAAATTGCACAAACTATGTGGTCTGATTATATGGCTAGAAATATTAGGTAGGTTTAGGGCTTAGGGTTATTGTTTCTATGTTATGTATGTTTTAGTATTAATTTTTTTTTTTGTTAATGTTGGTTGGATAATGATATTGAAATTTTAGTTTGTTGGAATTTGAAATTATTATGTCTTGAATTTGTTAGATATTGATTATGTTTTAAGCTTGTTAAATATTGAATTTATTATATTTTAAGCTTGTTGGATATTGAAATGATTGACACTGACGATTATTAATGTAGAATGGGTAAGGGCAACAAAGAAGGGACCTCTAAGCAATTCAGGTGGACAAAACCGATGGAACATCTTTTTCTTGAAATTCTAGCAGATGAGGCTCAAAAAGGAAATAAGCCTTCTAATACTTTCAAAGCAGTTTCTATTAATCGAGTTGTCGAAGCTATTTCTGAAAGATTTCAAGTCCATTGCAATGCGAAGCATGTGGAAAATCATTTGAGCACTGTAAAAAATCAATGGCAGATTATATGCACAATTCGGGGTGAAAATGGTTTTGGATGGGATGATAACATGAAAATGATCACGTGTGATAGAGCGACATATGATACAACAATGATAGTAATATATGTATATATATATATGTTAAGTATGTTTCAATTGTTTTTTACTTGTTATTCTAATTGTGTTTATCCAACAGGCACACAAGAAGTGTGAACCATTTTTGAATAAAAGCATTAATCATTATGATGAAATTACTTTGGCTATTGGCAAAGATATGGCAACAGAAAGTTTTGCCAGAACATTTGTTGACATAGGTTTGGATGATGGTAACCAAGATTTAGTGTCTATAGACTGCGACAATGAAGAGGCTGAAGAGGTAAGAAAATGAAGAGGTTGAAGAGGTAAGAACAGAAGTATCTTCATCTGGTATATCCAAACATAAAAGAAAAATGCTCAAGAAAGTGTCATTGATGAACAAATTAAATTTGTGGGTGAACAACTTGGCAAAATTGCTAATGCTTTGGAACAATTTACTGCGGATAAGACACCACATCTTTACGAAGAAGTGATGTTGATGGAGGAAGAAGGATTTGATAATAACTTCCTGTGTTCTGTGTTTGATTATCTAGTAAGTTATGAATCCGAGGCTAAAGCTTTTTTAGTTAAAAGTAAGAACCATAGAAAAATTTGGCTTCAAAAATTTTCTCAAGGTTGAAGATATTGATACTTTTAATGTGGTATAATATTAGTTATGCACTTGGACAATGTTGTTGCTATTATGTGGTGTACTACTAATTATGCATTTGGATAATATTATAATTTCTAGTATTAATTGTGGTTTGGAAGCTAATTTATAATTATTCAATCATTGTTTTTTATTTTTTTATAACACAATTACAAATAATTTATTTGACTTTGGTTGGTTTCAATTTACTATTGATTAATATTCTAGCTTAATAATTGAGTATTATTATATATTTAATTTAATTTATTTATTTATAAATAAATCATTGCAATATATGTAAAAACAATTTAAAATATAAATTTATTAATATATATAAATTTATTAATATATGTATAAACAGCTTTTTCAGAAAATATTTTTAGGAAATCTGTCAAACAACAAAAAATATTTTACACAGATTTATCCAAATACCAGAAAAGTAAAATCATTTTCCAGAAATCATTTTCCGAAAAATAATTTACCTGCAAACAAACGGAGCCTTAATTTCATATTTTATTCATTCTCTAATTCGATTCCCACAATTTTTGGTGATTTTTCAAAGTTGGACTACTGTTGCTATGCAAAACTGTTTTAGTGCAAAATGTTTATTACCATTTTTCCCCTAAATTTTTAATACATGACGATTTTATCCCTAGGCTCGGAAAATAAAATTCTTGCAATTTAATCCTTGCTCCAAGCCTAATTATTCTCATACATATCAATAACAGCCAATGAATTCCATGAAGTTTCAGAATTTTCTATAAATTCAACACTTTTTAATTTAATCCCTAAAACGTGATTTCACCCAAAATTCCTTAATAAAACACCTTTAAGCATCCATTAACATCTTAATTTCATCATCAAATAACAAAAATCATATGAACTTATCAATGGTATCTTCCAAAACTCTCAACAAAATAAAAAACTAATAGAATACTAAGTTGAATCTAATTGTAAAAGTCCAAAAATATAAAAATTTCAAGGAAAGAGCAAGAATTAAACTTACTAAAAGCTAAAATATGAAAGAACAACTCAAAACCCTCTTCAATGGCTGTTTTTGACAGAAAGTTGAAGAAGAAATGGCTTAGAAATTATTAAAATCAACTTTGGCCATGCAACTTTTGTTTAAATTCCAGTTTTGTCCTTTTCACATAAAAATCTTTGATTTTTTTCACGCTATGCCGCCTCAGCCATTTTAAAATGGTCCATTTGCCCTTTTAGTCCTTCCTTATTTAATGGTTAAGCTATTTAATCACTTTAGCAAGTTTTGCACATTTTTCAATTTAGTTCTTTTTATTTAATTGACTACTGAAACGTTAAAATTTTCTGACGAAACTTTAATAATACCAAATTGACACTCTGTAAATATTTATAAAAATATTTATGGATCCATTTATGACAACGAGGTCGTGATACCTCTTTTTCTCAATTACTTGACCTAATAAATCTTTATAAAACACAATTTACTATTTCAAAAATCTTTTAAAAATTACATTCGACTCGTAAATATTAAATAATATAATTTATGAGCTCATTTACCTAATTTAGTGGCCTCAAACCACTTTTTTCCGATATCACTGTAAATTGGGCTATTACACATTTTACACATTTCACAAATTAATCCTTATTTTGGCATTTTCACTAAAAATTACTTTATAAAACTTGTTAATCTATCATCAAACATTCATAATCTATCATCAAACATTCATAATCTATCATTAATCATCAAAGAACACATGTATTCATTAATGGCAGCACTCACATACTTTAATAGTTTTGCAAAATAGTCCCTGGGCTAGCTAGACCTAGATGCAACGATCTCAAAAATATAGAAATCACTAAAAATCGAGTCAAAATCACTTACCAATTAAGCTTCAAAGTGACTGAACCCTAAATAGCCAAAAATGGTTTCCTTTCTTCTTCAATTTCGGTTGAAGATGATGACTCAAAAGATGATAATTGTTTTGGTTTTATTTAATTAACTTTTAATTACAAAATTTCAAAATTAACCTTTATATAAAACATTAAAAATCACATAAAAGATGTCCATCTTTGTGCACTCATGCTATTTATGGTTTAATTACCACATAAGGACCTTCAATTTAAAGTTCTATAGCTTTTAGACACTTTTAGCTAATAGAACTCAACTTTTACGTCTTACGCGATTTAGTCCTTTTTATCAAATTAAACACTCAAACATTAAAATTTCTTCACGAAAATTTCACATAATCATGCTATCATGCTGTAAACACTTAAATAATAATAAAATAAATTTTTTTCGACATCGAATTTGTGGTTCTGAAACCACTGTTCCAATTTGACTAAAAACGGGTTGTTACACTGATAAGATCAAAGCATATTTGCAATTAAGGGATTTACATAACTCCTAGATTACAAAATGAAATCTTATCAGATTACATATTTTATAAGATAACTTTCCCTATTTACCAAGGTAGTCTAATTTCTCATAATTACCTCTCTGGGCTATCAAGGCTTCAAGTAGATAGGCCTTGTCACTTGTTCTTCGAATTGGGCCAACTCTCGTGGGTTAAATGAGCCCCATTTTATATGTAGACCTCTATGAGACATCTTTTGTATGATGGTCACGGGCTTTGAATTGCAGCCCATGACACTTGTTTGATGTTGATGAATGGTAGAAGTTGGGTAGTAATGTGTCGAGAATCGAGTTGTTCGTGGATCAGGTTAGGCTGAGGCCCGATTACAAAAGTTTTCAAGCCAATGCTCGCTTTCGGGTCGAGGCACCCAAAAAGCCCATTTCACTATTAAAAATTTATAAAATATAAAATATATTTTTAATTGATGTTTTATATATTTTAAAATTAAAATTAAATTTAAAAATATTTTTTGTTATTTAAATAGAACTTGAGTTGGACTGGATCGAGCTAAGGTGCAAGAGTCTTTGCCCAAACTCAAGTGTATATGAGACTCTTAGCAAAAATATCAAATTGTTTTGGGTTATACCTCATCTAAATTAAATTTTTAATGAATTGCAAGGACATGAATTTTATTACTTATTAGTAAAGAAAACATCATGTGAGATTTAGGGAAGTAACTAAAATAATGTAAAATACAAAATTTTTATTTTAAATATTTAGAATAAATTACCAGTATCAAATCAGATATGAATGAGTTAGCAATGAAAAGAAATGGAAAGATGAAGATGAAATCCAGTTGAAGTGAAAGGGAGGCCCAGTGTGTGGAATCAGAGACAGCAGCATAAGTCGCAACCACCAATACAGCTGTTTCACACACATATCTATACTTCCCAATCTCTCTCTCCTCTTATCGTACAAAAAGGATCTTAACCCTTCCCTTCCAACTCTTTTAAATATAAAATAAGACTACTGAATCTTTTTATTTAATCCATCTCTTTCCCAACTGTTGTAAATCCCTATTTTAGAGTTATTTTAAGTAATTTTATTTTCCAGGAGGGTTAATACATGTGCACGTACACTTGGAACCTTCCTCAATAGCTTTCGGCCTCTTTGATCATATAGTTGTCCAAGTGGGACAGACTAGAATTCATGGTATCACGTGTCCACAATTCGACTTGTTCCTTTTTTTTTTAAAAGATGAAATCTAATAATTTCTTTTTCTCCAATTTCCAAGTTCTCCCTCCCACCTTCATCATCAATTTGCAATTTTTCTTAGTTTGCAGGCAGCCTGTTTTCATTGTCAAACATTTAGTTTTTTCTTGCATAATTTCCAGCTTGTGGGACATTTACTATCAGAGGACAAACTTCTCTCTCTCAGAAATTATTGAACAATTAATTATTGTCCCACTGCACAAATTGTTTTTCTTTTTTTCATTTCCAGAGGTTAATTCAACCCCACAGAAACAAATGAGACCAAATTCCAAAATTCAAACTGTTTATTCTAAGATAATGTTTGATTGCCATGTTGTTTTAAGCCAAGATCCTAGGCTAAAGATTTTGATTTTTTTTTAAATGAGCAAAAGTGTGGTGGAGCTATCTCTGATTTTGTTTAATCTCTTTTTTGTCTTTCATATTCCTATATAAAAGTGTTGTCACGTCAATATTTTATTCTAAAACACTATATTTCCAATTAAGACTAATTTCTTCCATTACTCTTATCCAATCATTTTAATTAAAAGCTTGTCAAATTATATTCTCTCTATATAATTTGTCACAACGTTTTTTTAAATTCAATTAATTTATATTAAAATTTATCACACTGAAAAATTTGCCTTTAAGAAAAATAATATATCATATATAAATGACAGTATTTCCCTTTATAAAAAAAGAAAGAAAGAAAAGCAAATGGACTTTTTATAATGATGAGAAACTACATAAATAATAATGGGTATGTGAATGTTGTTTTTTTTTTACATAATAAATTTGTTGGTTATATCTTTTTTTTTTTTGAATTTAACAAGATAAAAATAATTGTATTTTCTTAATTAGGGGTGATTTGATAAATTTTCCAATTAAATTGGTATCTAGTAATTTGTGAAATCAAATCAATCTAATATTTTATTATTTGTACAAATAATAATGATATTTATTAGAAAATATGAAATCTTCTCTTAAAAAAAAAAAAAAAAAACTACCATGGGGATTATAGTGTAACAGAAAAAGATAATTTTTTACGTTTGATATATATATATATATATATATATGATATAGAGTGGGAATGAAGGAGTAAATAGATTTGGGGAGTATAAGCTAGTGTTTATTGGTTGTTGGAGTTGATCATCTTAGATAAGCGTGCGAGTGAGCCATTTTAATTTAAATCAGTGAGAAACTATCGTGAATTGAGGCGTAGTTGAATCCACAAAACAAGGGAAAGGGGAGGGATGAAATTACAAAGAGAATAAAATGATAGCTCAACCGAGCCTGCACAGTGTTTGAAATGAGAAGAGAGTTTGACAGGGACGTAGGGAGGTGATGTGTTGGATAGTGGGGCAATGGGGGGCATTCAGTGTGATTTCATATATAAAATGGCAAACCATCACACCATTTTCTTTCATGCCTCCCTGTACTTTTGGCCTTTGATTTCTCAACAGTTTGCTGCTGACTCTTGTTGCACTGAGCAAACAGGAACCAGAAATACTATTTGAAGCCTTTCCTATTATGGAAAATCATCACCACAATTCAAGATTCAAGCGTGTATGCGTCTTCTGTGGTAGCAGTCCTGGCAAGAATCCTAGCTACCAGCTTGCTGCTATTCAACTTGGCCAACAACTGGTACATATAAATTCTGGGTTCTTCTCTTTTACTTTGAGAAAACTTGTTTTGCAGTTTGAGTTTTGATTATATGTATCTACGGCTGATGAGTTGTAAAGTCATCGTCTGATTGGCTCCATGATGGTTTGGAACAGAGTAGGAAATTAATGTGGAAAAGCTGAAACGAATAAAATAGTGTGGTTTACCGTATGTAAAGGAGTAATTGCAGGGAATTAAAGACGTAAAGTTTAATAATGGATAAAATAAAACGTGCAGGTTGAAAGGGACATTGACTTGGTTTATGGTGGAGGAAGCATTGGCTTGATGGGGCTCGTCTCTCAAGCTGTCTTTGATGGCGGCCGCCACGTGTTGGGGTAAATTATATTGTTATTCTACAGTTTGAAGTTTCAGTTGCAGGCCAGGGACTATAAATTTAACCCTTCTTTCAATTCCCTGCAGGGTAATTCCCAAGACACTGATGCCAAGAGAGGTAAAAATCAACACTAACTGAACTTGGGTCTCCAGTTGATTATCAAAAACCTTTCTTTATAAAAATTTGGATTGTTTAATTTCAGATAACAGGCGAGACCGTGGGAGAAGTAAGAGCTGTATCAGGAATGCACCAACGTAAAGCTGAAATGGCTCGTCAAGCTGATGCCTTTATTGCCTTACCAGGTTTGTTAGTTTGTTTTTGTAAAATCCCAATTTTGTTTTTAATTACCAAAATTTGATTTTATTTCAACTCCCAGGTGGTTATGGAACCTTGGAAGAACTCCTGGAAGTGATCACTTGGGCTCAGCTAGGAATCCATGACAAACCTGTAAGCTACTTTTTCCAACTACAATTATTCACATGCAAAACACGTGCATCTATCTATACAATTGAAACCCCAAATTGTTAAGTAATAAGGTGGAAATCGAAAAACAGGTGGGATTGCTGAACGTGGATGGCTATTACAACTCACTCTTATCATTCATAGATAAGGCGGTTGATGAAGGGTTCATAGCACCAGCTGCCCGGAGCATAATTGTGTCTGCCCAAACTGCCCAAGATCTAATGTGCAAGCTCGAGGTACATTTCATTTCCCCAAATAGTCAAATTATATGAACCGTCCATTTCCTAATGGGGTTGACATGTTCTTTTTTGACCCCAGGAATATGAACCTAAACATTCTGGGGTGGCCTCCAAGTTAAGCTGGGAAATGGAACAAGTGGGTTTCACTGCAAAATCAGACATTGCTCGTTGACCCCACCACCCTTTCCTGTAACAGTAGATTCTTACAATCCCCAACAGATAAAAAAGGAGAAAGAAAACATTATAGATGCTAAGCTCCAAGTTCCAGTTTGGAAGCTGTGAAGTATGTGTCGTTTGTTATTTGGTTTAATTTCATTAGCTTCTGGCAAGGACAAAAAACATTGTCAGTGATTTTATTAGTCGGTGATTGCTAATTTTGTATATTTTTAAATTTATTGTCATTGTTATTACGGTTCTTGAAAGGGTGGGTTTTTTCCTTGTCCTAAAGTTTCCGTTGCAATGAAACAGGGAAGAAGCAGCAGATGAAGCACACAAAAAACACTAATCCCTCCGCTATCTTCATTATTAATTTAAGCTATACCCATATAATTTTGTTTTGATAATGCAGCTTTTCAGATCATGCAGATTGTCAAGCACATACCTATTATATTAATACCACTTTGATTCATACAATATAAACACATGCACAATAGTTGCTGAATTTTAATTGCCAAATGTAATCTCACACAACACATAAATATTTAATTATATTAACAAAATTAAATATTACAAACACTAAATATTTCATGGTCTCGGCATTTGGCAATGTGATTAAGACCTTGCTGCCATATTTATCTCTTTTATAATTTTAAATATTAGACATAAGTGGAGTTTTATATATTAAACCATAATGTAAGTACAAATAGAATTTAAAAACATCACAAAGTGTTTGTTTATAGAAAAAATTATACGGTGACAATTTATAAATTTCTGTAAACCAAATAGCAGCTCATATTTTATTTTTAATTACAGCTCCCTCTTCAATGTCTTCATTAATATAACTTGTCTTCTTTAGCTGAGTGATAAAGTTGTTAATAAGTCAAGTATTGGATTCCAACCAAAAAAAAGACTTTGCTTTCCTCTTTTTCGACTTCACTTTTACGTTCATTGCATTTAGGAAGTCAATAGGACTTCCCCCCACACAAATAATAGACAACAATTTACTTTTGAGATCAAAATTACTCTTTTTTTTTTTTTTTTTATCTAAATAGAAAAGTTGTGTTTTAGATACTTTTAACTTTTGCATTTAAAAGTAAAAATCATCAAAATACTCTTATTTATATTAACTATTTAAAAGTATAAAAAATAATTTAATTTATAATTTATGCATCGTTATATTAAATTATTTAAATACCATTTGTTATTATATTAAAGTACTTATATATCATGTAATTTAATTAATTTTTAACTTTTCACTATTATGTAAAAAAATTTTTAACTTTCAACTACAATTTTTGACAATAATAAAAAATATTAAAACTTAATCAATAGCATATTTTCTAAAAAAATATTTTTGAAAAACACATTTTTACCACAACAGACAACTCACCTTTAAATATAAAAAATCATACTCATATTTTCTTTCTTGAGCTAATTATAAAATTATAATTCTCTTATCAACAAAATTATACCAAAATATATATTAAATAATTAATTAGTAGTTAAAATTTGACCAAATATGTAACAAAAGAAAAGCATTGAACGCAAGAAGCAAGTATATTTTGATCTTTAACCAGCATGGTAAAAAGTTTAGAAATTTTATTTAATTAATCACAACGATAAATTTTAAGTTGTGGTTATTATTTTTTAAATAAAATTAATTTTAATATTAAAATGATAAATTTGATATTGAATTTTAAAAAATATGTAATTATTTAATTTTTTTGTTAATTATAAAAATTAAATTTATTATTTATTTGAAATTTGACACGGATTTTTAAATTAATTGACAACTTAAAGCCTAAATCAATCATTTAAATAAATCATTTTACCTCAATGTGAATACTTCATATTCTTAATCCATCACCAAGTAAAAGAATAAACTAATTATTTTAAGTTTATTTTTTAAATAAACAAAAAAAAAAGCTTTCAAGTACATAATATACAAACTTTAAAAACCTAAATTGAAATATATAAATAAAAATAAAAATAAAAATAAAAATAAAAATAATTATCTACTTTTTTTCTTTTTAACTTTTTTATATAATTGATTGGTTGTAAATGCTAAATCAATTCATGCATAACCAATTAATTTAAATATATCATTTAAAAATAAAGAAAAAAATTAGTATTCAATATTTTAAATTGAAAAGTAAAATTCTAAAGGTGACACATCTCTCAACATAAAATCGACATAATATGAATATCATAAAAATACATACAAAATAAAGCTAGCGAGTAGGCTCACCCACAAAAAGAGAAGAAAAAGGATGCATTTTTTGTATTTTTAATTTTGTGTTAAATTTTTTTATGTTTAAATTTATAAATTATATGAATTTTTTTCATATTCGCCGTATTTAGGGTTTATAGTTGCCCTTCTTAATAAAGTCTTCTCCAAGATTCGAACTTACATCTATCCATAAAAATATTATATGACTTGCCATTGCATCCAACGATTTTTAGTAATTTATATGAAACTTTTAACATGTAAATAATTTGTTTTATGTATATATTTTGTCATATTCATATACTCGTGTTGGTCGTGTTCTAATTATTTTTCATACGATATATCTATGTATCTCATTGTATTATTTATTTTACATAATTTATCATTATTATTTCTAAACTTATTTATATAAAATAGTAAAATTTAAATAAATAATTATTTAATATAATAAAACATAAATTTAGTTAGAATTAATTATTTAAATTTTCAATATAATATTATTTAATCAAACTAATTATTAACTTATTAAAAATTAATCTAAATTTATAATAAATATATAATAAGCACAAAAATCAAAATCTTTTACCTTCTCAAATAAAAAGGTTTCAAAAAAGAACAGGTGCCTTTCATTGAAGGCTAGACTTGTACAGTGCTTCAATGTTTTCTCATTTTATATATGTTATTATAGATTTAGCAATGTATTCGTTAAGAGGCAAAGCATTGGTTTTATTTTATTATGTGTAGTGGAAGTTGAATAGTAGCAAAGATGCTTGAAAGGTTTAATGGTGGTCGATGGATATAGGTAAGAAAGGCGGTGAGGGGTAATAATGGCTGATGATAGGTGGTTTTTCAAAGACCAAAATTGGGAGTCAAAACGAAGACCACGTTTGAATGGAAACTGGAGATGAGAAAAAGGTAGACCACACGTGTTCTTCACCGTACTGCAATATCCCAATCACAAAGGGCAACGTATGCTGAAAAAAGATGCGAGTAATGGTGGTGCCCCAACAATTTTATGGGCGCCGATTACGGTTAGCTTTTGATGGCTGTGTGTCGGTAGATGCGAGTCCTTGCGTTGAGGTGGTGAGCGGTAATTGGCTTAGGCCTTTATGCTTGCTTACGCTTTGGACTGTCCTTTTGATCACATTTTGATCACATGTCCTATCCTACACTTTTGTTATAATAATGTCTGGATAAGCATGGATTTTGATGATTGCCATGTACTAAGTGAATGGTTAACTCATGTCCCGCCCCTGCTTCTTATTATCTCTTTATTTCCATTCTGACTCTTTAAATTATAGCACATAAGGTGTCTTCTGTTGGCCACCTGATTGAGTTGCTCACAAAGGCGTTTCAGAGTTAGGAGAATCCCCCAAAAGTAGATTTTATTGATTACTTATTTTGGATAAAATCTTATTTGTAACGAAATGATTGTGAATTAATACAAAACTAAAAATTTATTGCATATTGAATCAAAACTTTATAAATAAATTTGACATTGATCCCTTAATTATGTCATTTATACCTGTGCTGAGAGGTTTAGATTAAGTGTAAACCAAGTCCTTGTCTCAAATATTATAGAGCAGAGTCTTTAAATAATCCATCTTTGTCTTGCTTGGGCTTAGCTTGATCCAATTATACACTGTTTGCTTGAGACTTGGTTTCTTTGGGTCTAACAGTGATTTTGTGTTAATTAAAATTGATTAGACATCCTAAGAAATATAATTGAAACATGGAGGAAAAATGCGGTATTAATACAGCTACAGATACAGTACAAAATAAATGTGTAACAATGATTATAGACTAAGCCTACTTTTAACCGAAAGATTTAACCGCAGAAGATGCAGTGACCAAACTAGAGAGGAGGCCAACAATGACTGCACTGTTATATGTGGTTGGCTCTGTTTGCATCGTGTTGTTCCGCGAATCAACGAATGTTTCATTAAGGAAAGGTCCTCCCACCAGAGCTCCAACAGCTACATTTGGATTGGGTTTGGTTGAATTAAGCCACTGGAACCCATCGGTGCAGCCAGTGGTTGCATCAGCTGGAATCGAAGCTCCTCTATGATGCACATATTGTGGGTATTTATCCCCATACCCGACAAGAAAGCTCATTTTCAAGGGGTTACTGCCCAACACATAATCGGCCTGGAAGCAAAGATTGTTATTACACTGGAATGACACTTTAATACTAATATTTCTAATCTTTTGTTCCTAAACAGTATACCTGTGACTTGGCAAACTTTCTAAGATCTGATGGTTCGAATGAATGGCCACCACAGGTTAGCTTCGCCGTCTGTGTTGTAAGCATGTAATCACCGTAAAGAGCAGCTAAAAATGCAGAAGCAACCGGATGCTGTAGAGAATTCCATTCACTAATCCATATAAGACCACCTGCATTGTAAAGATGATATGGGTAAACAAAAGATATCTCAAGAGTCCTAGCTAATTCAGTTTATACGAGTCCGCATTACTTGCTGTTCTGCTGGATGTAGCAGCGGGCGACTTTGGTAGCAGTCCGCACATAACAGCCTCGGCTGACTTCCTATAGTTTTCAATGACGGAATTCCCAGACGCACCGAAGAAACTTAACCTGGAAAGCAAAACCTGCATGGACGTAGCATAATCAGAAAGAAAAAACAGAATAATACGATGTAAATTTCTGGCTCTGATGATATCTATTCAGGTAAAGTTAAAATGAAACAGAAACACGCACAATATGCTTGACCTAAAGAAAGAGGCCTTCCCCATTGAGGTAACTAGAAAACAAAAGAGGCTAGGGCCATGCTTCAAATTCCTATAAGACAACCTTACCTGGGTTCCTGCAAGTTTATTATCCCAGCTAAACCAGGTTGGACTTCCCCATTGAGCAAACTCTTTCCCATTTTCACCAGTCACATATTCAAGGTATGATTGATCAGCTGTAGCATGATAAAGCCAACTTGCTGCCCATAAGAGCTCATCTCCATATCCTGTTGAATTGTAATATGTAGCAACTTCTGGGATTTTCTCACTGTAAGAACCTCTATTGTTATCCGCAAAAGTAAAAAGTTGCTTTGCATGCGTAAGAAGCGTGCTTGAATACGTGGAGTCAGCTGTCTTAAACACCAGAGATGCTGAAGCCATCGCTGCAGCAGTTTCGGCTGCAACCTCAGTCCCAGGGACGGATGCATTCACCTGTGTGAGAGGCCTCTTCTCTGTCATATCCTCAGGCCTGTCCCAACATTTATGGTCTGTTACAGGGTCACCGACCTGCCTTAGTTTTTGAAGTAAAAAAGTAAGAGATACAAAATATTCCAAAGGCTTTTTCAAAACTTAAATTTGTAAGGCACAAAATCAAGAAAACGAAAACAAATTTTAATGTAATTTTTGAAAACGCTAGTGCACCACATATAGCTGCACAATCCAAAAGAGAGGAAGGCAGTTCAAGACAATGATAACCTGAATATAGAGCACATTCTGTGAAGGATGAGCATTGAGAAGGAAATCGGTTATCCACTTGAGAGATTGTTGAGCAGGTTCTAGTTGGTTCACTGCCTCCATCTGATCTCTATACTCGAGGATAGCCCACGATAACACAGTAGCAGTGAATGCCATTGGAAAACCAAATTTCACGTGATCCCCAGCATCATACATCCCCTTGGAAAGATCCAGCTTGGCTTCACTTCCATCCGTTAGAGCCGAATCTCCTCTCCATGATATCTTATTATCCACTAACCTACCAGCTGCAACAAAACAATCCCCACCTCTAAGATAAATTTTGCCCAGAAAGAAAGAAGCTTGAGCAGTAGCAGGCTGCTAAATAATATCATGAAGAAACTACTTGTTCTAAGCACTAAACAAGAAGGTACTTCAAAAATCTGAGTCCGTAACTTAAAGGGTGTCCTTAAAGGAAACAAAATTTCAACTAGGTAATACATAAAGAGTAGAAGGAAATTAGAAACTATAAAGAGTGAAAGAGGGTAAAGAAAGGGTACATTTCTGGACGTCAAAGAATTGCATAGCGATTTCGAGAGCATGAGCATACTTGTGGTCGATAGCACCTGGAGGACCGGGAACGGGAGTGGGCTTATTGTCATTTCCATGATCTAATTTTTTCTTGATTATATAAACAACAGCTCCCACAACCAGAGCCAATATTACTAGAACCAGAAACCACCCAAAAAATCCTCTGGACTTTGATTCTTTCCCCATTTTCTTTTTGTGTGAGACAAAATCTTCAACTTAAGATGTTAGATCAAAACAAGCGCATGTGGTTCTACTGAGAAAAGAATCTACAGACGTGAATGTGGTTTAGGAAACAGGGTTGATTAGTTAAAGAGAAGTAGTTAATTAACGGGTGCCGTAACAAGCAGAGATGAGTCATAAATTTGTTTAATTGGTGACTTCTTGCAGGACAAGGACACCGACTAACACTTGGTTTTTTTTCCCGCCTTTGCCAGAGTCTTGATTCAGTATCCTAAAGGAGATGTTCTTGGTAGGTGGGGCAACATTCGCGCTCAGAGGAACTAAAATCTCATTTTCGGAGTTCAAAGTTGAATAAGGCTCGAGATTTGGAGGATTTATTATGAGCGGTTGATTTCTTTAATTATAATTATTAGGCTCAAATATGCATTTAGCCCTTCGAATTTTGACACATTCTCTTAAATTGATACTTATGATTTCTTTTTCCTAAGTTGGTACCTGAATTTTTATTCTATCAAATGTTTAGATACTTTTTTTTTATAATGGTGTTAAATATAAGATACATGGCATTCTTAGGTTGTGGCACGTGACATCGATGATCCTATAATTTTTTAATAGAAAATTTAAAAATTTAAAAGAAAAGATATAAAAATATAAAATTTTTAAAATATTAAATAAATTATAAAAGATAAAGAAATATATGTATCTAAAAATTAAAAACATTACAAAAGTTAAAAAAAAAATCTAAAATTCAAGTAAGAAAAATAAAAAACCTAGAAAATTTATATATTTTTCTAAATAAATTGTAAACAAATTAGATGAAGATAAAATTTACAGTAAATTTAATGTTTAGAGATGGTTGCAGATTAATACACGATTATTTAAGTTCACAAGAATGCAAAAGATGATTACTTTGAAAAAGGCTTATAGAAAACTTTTTCGTTTTTCCTTTTATTTATTAAGTTTCATAAGAAAAGTTAAATTTTTTTTATTGAGAATTCTGTTAGTGCAATCATGAATGAAATTTATAAAAGTCACAAAATTATTGAATTTTGGAGTTGTGAATTTTTGAGTTTATTAAAATCACAAATTTACATATAAATTTATCAAGATTTAATTATATTTATATTTAATTATATGTATTTAAAAATTAAATTAATAAAATATGTAAATATTGAAGATTAAATAAATTATTATATCTATTAATAAAAGTTCATATAAGAGCGCACGACACATGAAAAAGGCTAGCGTTCACAAACCTAATTTTCATATGCCAGAATATATCTTATTTTAATTTCATTGAATTTCAGTGTGGGAAATGGCTTTATTTAAACTTAAGAGTCACTTAAAAAAAAAAAAAAAAAAAGGGTGGTTAGCTTTCTGTCGTCTTCTGGGCCGAAGGGGAAAGGATCTCTTGGGCCGTAGATCCTTTCCGTCTCTACTGTCTTTGTCCCTCACCCTATGTTATTTTTTCACGACTTAAAAATATATAAATAAGAATAAATATATATGAGGTTAGATGTGTTGAAATGATTAACCGGATTGAATTATTATTAATAATTAAATTAATTAAATTCTTAAATATTAATTGAATTATAATTTTTTAAATTAATTTAAATAGTAATAGTCTCATACATATAATATATAATATTACTTATTAAGTTTGATTAATTATTTGATTTTGAAATAAATTAATCGTTAATTGAAATTCTAAAAAAATCTTTAACCGAATTCTGACCGAACTAAATCTATTAACTAACCAATTAGTCAAATTAAATTGATTCAGTCGATTAATTCGATTTTAACCGAAATTTGAACACCCCTATGTATGGTTAGTATTTAGTATATTGATAGTGTAATTTTTTATTTCATAACCAATTTTAAAAAATTATTATGTATTTTTTTCTAATATATATTTTTAATATTTTACTATATTTGTGAATTCCTAAAATTTACGAACATTACTAACAAGGTACTAAATATGTCAACTCTGATTTTGCAAGTCAACCCCTTCTCATATGTTAATTTCTATTACTATAATCTATCAAAAATCATTTCATAAATTCGGTCAAAAACAAAAAGTCATTCCATAAAATAACCATAAATACGTAGGATTGATTGGTATTGATTATAATAATGTGTAAGTACGTGTCATTAATGAATTATGGAAAGCTAAATCACAACTGCTAATTGTTTACTGAAATTATGGTAAAATGGCAGAGACTATTGGTAGGTGTGAGATTGAAATCATGGACATGTTCTCTTGCATGCCAAAATCTTAGCCAGGAATTAATTACAACTAGAATTAGGATTTTCTCACTATTGGTGTTAAGTTAATTATTTGTTTTTATTAAATTTTAAAGTGAAATTTTTAAAAAATAAAATATAATTTAAGTCTTTATATACTTTATATATTTGAAATTTAATCTTTTACTTGTATTTTCATAAATTAATCTTTTTACCTTTTAGATTTAAAAATTTAAGTTTAATTGTTACCACTGTTAAAATTTTTAATGAAGTGTTCATAATCGTAAGTCAATTACCTGAAGTTGTGATTGTAAATCAGTGAGCTTTAAAAAAGACAGTTGTGATCATAAATCAGTGAACTGTTTAAGTAGAGTTGTGATTGTAAATGGGTGAACTCTTAATAAAGTGTTCATGATCGTAAATCAATGAACTGAAGTTGTGATCGTAAAACAACGAGCTTTAAAAATAAAAGTTGTGACTGTAAATCAGCAAACTATTTAAGTGGAGTTGGGATTGTAAATCGGCAAACTCTTAATGAAGTGTTCTTGATCGTAAATCAATGAACTGAAATCTTGATCATAAATTAGCAAGCTTTAAAATTGACAGTTGTGATCGTAAATTAGAAGACCTTGAGATTCGTAAAATCCTATAAGTAGAAGATCGTGATCGTAAATCAGCTAAAACTTTTCAGAAAGTTCCTTTTTTTTGAGTAGATCGATCCATTTCAAATCTCGTTTTAGACGTACGATGAAGAGAAGTAGATTCAGCCTCACAAAGACAATGTAACAAAATTGATTCATCTATCCTCCTTCTTTCAATATTAGTTTTGAGTTCTTCTTCAACACACTTATATTCATCATCTTTAACATCTAAGTCGCTTTGAAGTGCAAAGATGTCAGAATCAGCTATTTGAAAATCATCTCTGGCCATTCTTGGAACTACATTAGCAAATTTACGTTCTTTTAGAGCTAAGAAGTGTTCATGATCGTAAATCAATGAACTGAAGTCGAGATTGTAAATCAGCAAGCTTTAAAAATGACAGTTGTGATCGTAGATCTACGTACTGCATAAGTGGAGTTGCGACCATAAATCGGTGAACTGAAGTCGTGATTGTAAATAAGTTAGCTTTAAAAATGACAGTTGTGATCGTAAATTAGCGAACTACTTTGGAGTTGCGATCATAAATTGACCAATATTTAATGAAGTGTTCAAGATCGTAAATCAATAAACTGAAGCAGTCATTGTAAATCAGCGAGCTTTAAAAGTGACAATTGTGATCGAAAATTAGCGAACTAGTTAAGTAGAGTTGCGATATTAAATCGTTGAACTCTTAATGAAGTGTTCATGATCGTAAATCAATGAACTGAAGCCATGATCGTAAATCACAGACCGTGAGATTCGTAAAATCTTGTAAGCAGAGGTTATGATTGTAAATCAGCTGAAGCTTTCCAGAAAGTTTGTTTTCTTTGAGTAGATTGATCCATTTCAAGCATCATTTTAGACGTATGGTGAAGAGAAGTAGTTTTAGCCTCACAAAGAAAATGTAACAAAATTGATTCCTCTATCTGCTTTCTTTCAAGGTCAATTTTGAGTTCTTCCTCAACATACATTTATTCATAATCTCTAGCATCTAACCTACTCTAAAGGGCAGAGAGGTCAAAATTATCTAGTTGAAAATCATCTTTGGCCACGCTTAGAACTAGTTCAACAAATTTAAATTCCTTTTGAACCAAGAAGTGCTTATGATATTAAATCATTGAACTAACGCCGTGATTGTAAATTAGTGAGCTTTAAAAATGAAAGTTGGGATCATAAATCAGCAAACTACTTAAGTGTAGTTGCGATCATAAATTGGCCAACTCTTAATGAAGTATTCAAGGTCTTAAATCGATGAACAGAAGTCGTGATTGTAAATCAACGATATTTAAAAATGACAATTATGATTGTAAATCAATGAACTGTTTAAGTGGAGTTGCGATTGTAAATTGAAGGACTTTTAATGAAGTGCTCATGATCATAAATCAATGAACTGAAGCCGTGATTGTAAATTAGCAAGCCTTTACAATGACAGTTGTGATCGTAAATCAGTGAATTAGTTAAGTGGAGTTGCGATCATAAATTAGTGAACTGTTAATGAAGTGTTCATGACTGTAAATCAATGAACTAAAGTTGTGATCATAAATTAGTGGACCGTGAGATTCATAAAATCTTATAAGTAGGTTATGATAAAAAATCAACTGAAGCTTTTCAGAAATTTCCTTTTTTTTTTAGTAGATCGATCCATTTCAAACCTCATGTTAGACATACGGTTAAGAGAAGTAGCTTCAGCCTCACAAAGACAATGTAACAAAATTGAGTCCTCTATTCTCTTTCTTTCAAGGTTAGGTTTGAGTTCTTTCTCAACACGCCTATATTCATAATATTTAGCATTTAACTTGCTCTGAAGGGTAGAGAAGTTAGAATTAGCTAGTTGAAAATCGTTTATGACCATGCTTAGAACTAGTTTAGCAAATTTACATTCATTATGAACCAAGAGGTGTTCATGATCTTAAATCACTGAATTGAAGCTGTGATTCTAAATCGGCGAGCTTTAAAAATGATAGTTGTGATCTTAAATCAGCGAATTGCTTAAATGGAGTTGTGATCATAAATTGGCCAACTTTTAATGAAGTGTTCAAGATTTTAAATCAATGAACAGTATTTGTGATCGTAAATCAACGAGCTTTAAAAGTGATAGATGTGATCATAAATCAACGAACTGTTTAAGTGGAGTTGGGATCATAAATTGGTGAACTCTTAATGAAGTGTTCATGATCGTAAATCAATGAACTGGACCTATGATTGTAAATCAATGAGTTTTAAAAATGAAAATTTTGATCGTAAATTAACGGACTGTGAGATGTGTAAAATCCTATAAGTAGAAGGTCGTAACCGTAAATTAGCTGAAGCTTTTCAAAAAGTTCCTTGTTTTTTTATCAGATCGATCCATTTCAAGCCTCATTTTAGACGTATGGTGAAGAGAAATAGCTTCAGCCTCACAACGACAATGTAATAAAATTGATTCCTCTATCTTCATTTTTTTCAAGTTCAGTTATGAGCTCTTCCTTAACATGTCTATATTCATAATCTTTAGAATGTAACTTGCTCTGAAAGGCAGAGAGGTTAGAATTAGCTTGTAACAGCCTTTTTTTGAGTGGTCTCAGAAACAGTGGTTTCGGGGCCACCAAATCTGACGAGTAACTTCGTAAATATTATATACAATATTTACAAGTAAAATATAGTTTTTAAAAGGTTTTTGATATGATAATATATGTTATATAAACAATTTATTAAGTTTAAGTGGTTTGACCTTAAGGTCAAGTGGTTTTAGAAAATAAGGTATCAGGACCTCATTTTTATAAACTGAGACGTAAATATTTTTATAAATATTTACAGAGTGTCATTAAGGTGATATTAAAGTTTCGTTGAAAAATTTTAACGTTTTGATAGTTAATTAATTAAAGAGGACTAAATTATAAAAGATGTAAAATTTAATCACTATTTGATTTGAGTGATTAAATGGTTAATTGAATAAAGGAAAACGAACTTAAATGGTAATTAAACCATGGTCAAAGTTTCCAAGCGGTGGTGTTATGATTGAATCCACTAGCTTTTGGATTAATTATTCTTTTAGTCCTAATTAGTTTGGGATTAAATTGTAAATAAGTTTATTTAGTTAGAATTTAATTAAATTGAAGGACCAATTGTGAAATCAAACCTTCCTTTGATAGTAATTGTGCCATATATATATATGTGATGGACAAGTATGGGCATAGATTTGGTGCTTTAAATTAATTATTAACTAAGGGTAATATGATAATTTATGAATTAAATTAAATTAAAATATTAAAGCTTTCATCTTTATCTTCTTTTCTTTAACCGAATGCTCAAACAAAAAGAAGCCATGGATGAAGCTTCATTCGACCAAATTTATTTCTTTGATTAGGTATGGATTTTTAATCCGTTTTTAATAATTTTTATGTTTTTGAAATCGTTGCAACTAGGTCCAGCTAGCCCATACCTTCGATTTTGAAACTGTTAAAGATTTTGAATGTTGCCATTGATGAATCTTGTAACACCTCTATCCCGTAACCGTCGCCGGAACAGGTAAGGGGCATTACCAGACTTGTAACTTAAATATAAAATAGTATAACAACAATTATCAATAATTTCAATCATTCATACACATATCATGTATTAATCAGTCATGTAAAACTCTAATTATACACTAGGGACCAATTTGATATCATATAAAAGATATAAGAAAACTTAAGAAAATTTTCGAATTAGGGTCACATGGCCGTGTACTTGAGTCATGTGTCCCACACAACCGTGCCTTACATTTTACCTTAGCCTGTGTACAACACTGAATAAGTCACATGGTCACCAGACACGCCCGTGTGTCATACTGACCAATTTAACTAAAAAAAAGGGTCACACGGTCGAGACACACGCCCGTGTGCTCTGGCCGTGTGGCACGAAATAGGCTTGGTTTAAGCCACATTTCACACCCAAAATGTCATGTACTTACAAGCATAAAACTAAAGCAATTCATACCAAATTTTTCAGCCAAAACATGCTCAAAACATTCATCTATATAACCAAATCATTATCAACCAATTCATGCTCATATATCATATTAAAACATACCAAGTTAATATTTCATTAAGCCATTTTTGAACTCACCACATATAGAAATTTTGCATCACATATCACATACCAAATTCAAACATAATCACTTCTATTACCAAGCCTTATCAAATCATCACTCAATACCAAATTTATAAGTCCATATATCACATAAAATATATCATAAAACATACTTATAAAATAAAATTAAAGCATAACCATATTCCTACAAACATTATCATCAAACTCAAGCCATTTTCGCATGGTTATCCATACACATATTCCAAAACCAAATATGTCATAACTAGCCTATACATGCCACAACTAAAACTCAAAGCTTTATTTTACCGAAACGATAGCTGGATAGTGTGATGACGTCTCCAATGACTTCCAACCCGAGCAAGTCTTCAAACATCTATAACAAAGGAAAAACACACAGAGTAAGCTTTGAAAGCTTAGTAAGCCATAAGCAATTAAATCATCACAATGATATTTATAATTCAACTTAACTAGGTTGAATTTAACTAATCTCAAACACATATGCATTCATCATACTCAAAAATTCATATGATCATATTAAGTGCTTTACTTACTTTAGTATTTTACAAACATAACAACCTCACATATATCTTATCCATTTGGCTACTTTTCAATTTCATATATGGAGCACAAATTCACATTTCATTTCCATATAATTCACATTTCATCTTTTGTACTTATACTACTTTTCATTTCTTAAAACCATGTTTCCTATTTCATAATTCTCATGTTAAAAACATAAGACCACAATTCATATAATAAACATATATAACATAACATTCATTTGTGTACATTCATATCATTCGATGTCGTATATTTCATATATTGTCATTTGAAACATATTCACTTTTCATTTTTGAATGACATAAACAAATCTCACATACCTGAATCATATAGTAAAACACAATTACTATTTCACATTTCTCATACAATTCATTTGATTATAGTTCACTTATTATTAACCACATCACATTTTCACATAGATCATATACCAACTGATCATGATCATACTCACTTTCATTGCTTAATTTCACATATATATTGCAACATACCTGAATTGGATGCACCTTTATATACTCATTTATTTCTCGGAATGCTCGTTAAACCGTTCAGAAATCAATAAGGATACTCGAATAGCTCTGGAAACTCGTACAATGCTAACGTCCCAGATGTGGTCTTCCATGTAATAAAATATCAATGCCACTGTCCCGGACAGGGTCTTACACGAAATTATATATGCTGCCAATGTCCCAGACATGGTCTTACACGGAATCTCTAATCGTTGCTTGTGTACCAGGCACTGTCTTACATGAAATCTCTAATCAATGCCTGTGTCCCAGACACGGTCTTACATGATATCTCAAATCGATGCCAACGTCCCAGAGGTGGTCTTACACGAAATCTCTAATAAATGCCTGTGTCCCAAACACGGTCTTACATGATATTTCCATCTTGGAAGCTCACATGTTATGACACCAGTGTTCTGTACAATTCTTACAATTCGATCGAAACTTACTATTGCATAATTAATTCAACTCATGCTCAAAACAAGTCATCAAATGCTTAATTTCATTCGGCTATATACATATAAATACAAATTAATTTAGCATATATAATACATTTTCATTTCAATTTGATGACATTTATTTTCTTATGAACTTACCTCGCACGGGCGCGAATGTACCAGAATTACTATTCAATAATTCTCGATTTTCCTCGATCTAGATCCGAATTCCACTTTTGGCCAATCTAATTAATAATAAAATTAACTTAGTTATTCAACCTTTCATTCAATTTTATCCAAGAATACATAATTTGGGCATTTTCACTTTAACCCCTAACATTTTATATTTTTGCAATTTAATCCCTATTTCAAAATAACACAAAATACTCAAAATTTCACAATGTCCAAGATTGGCCGAATTTTACTAAGGTCCCTAGCAGCTCATTTTCTTTCATTTATTTCACATTTAGGCCCCTTAATTTACAAATTTCATAATTTAATCCTTATTTCACATTTTTATCAAAAATCATTTAATTAAACATAAAAATCAAACATCAAAGAATTCTTCTTCTTCATCAAACAACAATTTCACCACATTATTAACAATGGCAATTCTCAAATTCATCATCAATTCCAAAAATTAAAGCATGGGTCAGCTAATACTTAAAGCAACGATCTCAAAAAACGTAAAAATTATAAAAAACCGAACAAATTAATACCTTAATTTAATTTCCAAAGTGTCGAACCTTTTAAATGTTTCTAAGCTTTCTTTTCTCTTCCATAATTGGCCAAAGATGAACATTAATGCCATTTTATGTTTTATTTTATTTTTATTATCATTTTATTATACAATTACCAAATTAACCTTAAATTAATAATATGAAAACCATTAAATGGTTGTCCACTACTGTCCATCAACCTTATTAGTGGCCTAAGTTCACTTTAACGTCCCCAGATTAAAAAGAACATAGCAATATAGCACTTTAATAAATAGCTAGCAACTTTTACATTTTATGCGATTAAGTCCTTTTATCAATTCTGACAACAAATCGGTAAAATTAATTCACGAAATTTTTTACACATATCAATTTAACATGCTGTGAATGCCAAAAATAAGAATAAAATATTTTTTGACTTGGATTCATGGTCCTGAAACCACTGTTCCAACTATGGTCTAAACTGGGCTGTTACAAATCTTGTGATTTTTGATGTTACATGATGAATATGAGATATTAATTGTTATTGAAAAGTATTTTATTAAATGATTTTTGATGAATTTTTTATTAGGAGCTAAATTGTTGAAATAGTAAAAATACAAGTGTTTGTTGTGAAATTATTGCAAAAATAGGCTGAATTGAATGCAATGAATATTCAGCTAGCATGGATTTGCATTAAAAATGGTTAATTTGACATGTTTTAGGCTTAAAGACTAAATTAAATAAAAGTAAAACTTTAAGGGCAATTTTGTAAAAATGTAAAAAAATGACCAAATTGCATGAAATGAATTGTTTTATTGTCTAAATTATTATATTGAATGAAATTATTAATTTAGGTCAAGATCCGGTGGAAAATCGAGGAAAAGGGGAAAATTTCCAAAATGCCCCTAAACTTTGGTATTTTTGCAATTTAGCCAGGTAAGTTCATACGGTTAAATTTAAAACTTGTATTAATTGGTGATTGGTATTATATATATATATATATATATATATATATCTATATATATATTCTATTTTTGGAAATGAATTATTGTTTGAATTATAATATTGAATTGGATATTCGGTTTGAATTGAACACGAGATTTGAGTACATTCGTGTTTTGGTGTATGACGAGGGTTTGGAGTGGAAATGGTATTGGAGGAAGATATTGGCATATTACCCAAGTAAACTGGGTGTAACACCCCTTACTCGTATCCGACATCGGAATAGAGTACGAGGCTTTACCAAACAAGAACACATACAACTAGCTGTATTCAAATTACAAACTTCCATTCAAATTTAAAAACTTTCTTTTTACAGACCAAATGTCCCTATTATGGGCCTACGAGGCCCAAAATGTACTTTGGTAGCGGTTCGAGACCAAACTGAAAACTTTAGAAAACTTTAGAAAATTTTATGCAAAACAGGGCATACGCTCGTGTGGTACAGGGACACGCCCATGTGGGCAGGCCGTGTGGTCACACACGCCCATATCCCCAGCCCGTGTAAATTTATTTTTCATTTTGAACCTACAGGGGTTTTCACACGGCTGAGCACATGCCCGTGTCCTAGGCCGTGTCCTTCACACGACGAGACACACGCCCATGTCTCTGCCTGTGTGCAAAAACCTGGACATTCTGTTTATGACGTCAGCATTCCTTTTAGGTTACACGACCAAGGCAAATGCCCATGCATTAGCACGTTTGACATACTCAATTTTTCACAAATTGCATGCAAGGGACACATGGCTAGACTACACGCCCATGGGGTGGACCGTGTGTCACACACGGCCTAGACACACGCCCATGTGTCTACCTGTGTGGACAAATATAAGGCTATTTACCAAGCCTTTTTCCGTCCTGAAACGCAAACAAACATATACCAATCTTGCCAATACACAACATGGCACAAATACTCATCCAAACATCCACACCATGACATTTATACATCAAATTCATTCCACTTTCACCATATATACACATCACACTACATTCCATATAATCATGCAAGCTTGCACTTTGATGAATTTCATCACATTGATTAAATATAACATAATCATTATTGGCTCATTTCCAATGGCCAAATACAAAATAACTACCAACAAAATTAAGCCAACATTAAGACCAAAAGGACTATGACACATAACCAAAAGAATAGACCGCCTATACATGCCATAATCTCAATGTTAAAATCAAAATACCAAAACGGTTGTTGATAGTGTGAATGGATTCCCGTTGATCACCGAGTCTCGAGTTAGCTTGACAAACCTATATGGGGAGGGAAAAGAAAAGGGGTAAGCTACATAGCTTAGTAAGTCTATATGCAAATAATAGGCATCTAAATCTTATATTACACAATTAACATAAATAAATTCATATAACCACATTTGAGAGTGTACAGTCATCACTTACTTATATAGCCTTACCAAATGATTTATCATACACATTGAGCACATAGCACACATGAAAATCACTTAAACCTGCACATACATCATCTTAACACACGGTCATTTTCACTTTCTATGACACTTTATCGTATCATTTCACTACCCATTGAACCATGTAGAATTCTAAAAGATACTCGGAAAAGCTTGCACAAAGGTGCCACACTTATTTGTAGCCGAAGCTACCACTAATATGTAGCCAAAGCTACCACTTATCACTTTCACTTAGAAGCTTACTATCGAGCTGTAACACCCCTTACCCGTATTTGACGCTAGGATAGGGTTCGAGGCATTACCGGACTTAAATGATAACTTTTATACAAAATTGAACCATGAATTTCAGTCCAAATTTAAAACTTTTCTTTTAAACTCATTTTGTTCAAATTACATGCTTACGAAGCCCAAAACACACTTTAAGAATGGTTCGGGACTAAACCAAAAACATTTAAACACTTAGAAAATTTTTGTGCCAAAACAAGGCCACACGCTCGGTGGGATGGGACACGCCTGTATGGGAAGGCCGTGTGGTCACACACGTCCATGTCCCTATTCTGTGTCAAATTTATTTTTCATTTCGAACCTACAGGGCTTTCCACACGGCCTGACACACGCCTGTGTCCATAGCTTGTATCCCTCACATGGCCATGACACTCTCGTGCCTTAGCTTGTGTGTGAAAACCTTGACATTCTGTTTATGATGTCAGCAAATATTTAGGGGCACACGGCCAAGTTACACGTCCGTATGCTAGGCCGTGTCCTTCACACGGTTGAAACACACAGCCGTGTCTCTACCTGTGTGTTTACTACTGGGCATTCTGTTTCGCATAATTTAGATGTAGGGGACACACGACTTGTCAACACACCCATAGGGCTGACCGTGTGTCACACACAGCCTAGACACACGCCCGTGTGGACAAATATAGGCTATCTTCCAAGCCCCTTTGCCACTTTAAAACATAACCAAACTTATACCAATTTCAATATCACATGTCATGGCTTTAATAAACATCTAAGTACCCACAATCAAAGCATTCACTTCCTAAAACACACTACATTCATCATGCATTCGCATCATTCGTTTCTCATTTTATGCATGTAGACTTGCATTTAAAAGAGCTACACCATATTGCTTGAATTTAACTTAGTCAATATTAGCCAATTTCAATGGCCATTATAAAATGAATCAAGTAATATTATTAGCCAATACATTTGGCTAACCAATATGACATATAAAAAAAGGGACCAAATACCTATACATGCCATACTCAAAATGATTAAACTTTACTATACCAAAAGGAAATGCTTGATAGTGTGAATCGAGCTCCGAGGTTCGACAATCCCCGAACTAACTTGGCAATACTACAAGGCAAGGGAAAAGAAGGGAGTTAGCATAAATGCCTAGTAAGTTGCATGCAATAAATAACAACATAGATCACAGAATATCGTCTGTAGTACATCATAATTCATCTCATACTTAGCATGGATTTTCAACATGGCTTACTTATAATCTTTGTTACCGACATACTTATATCATGCTTAGCTCATTTCTCATGAGTTTCTCGTAAGTACCTGTATCACTCATCACATAACTTTAGTCTTCTTCATTCTCAACATTAACTTACATTCTTTTCCTGTTAACAACTTAGAATACCAAAGGATACTCAAAATATCATTCTCATGATAGGATGCTAATGCCATATCCCAGATATGGTCTTACATGGGATCACATGTCGATGCCGAAGCCATATCCCAAATATGGTCTTATACGGGATCTCATCTCGATGTCGATGCCATATCCCAAATATGGTCTTACACGAGATCGTATGCTGATGTCGATGCCATATCCCAAATATGGTCTTACATAAGATTGTATGCTGATGTTGATGCCATGTCCCAGACATGGTCTTACACGAGATCGTATATTAATGCCGATGCCATGTCCCAAACATGGTCTTATACGGGATTACATTTCAATGTCAATAGACATGGTCTTACATGGGATCTCAATTCGGTGTAATACCTTAACCATACATTGAATAATTAAAATGTAGCTTAACTATACCGATACTTCTAAAACATGAGTTCACTTACTCGTCCCACACCTTACCTAATATCCTCAATACCATTTTTATGCACAAAGCTCATCTCATTAATACGTTCATTTCCTGCACTTATTTACCACCACAACACTCGTGAATTCCGTTTAGATGATTCCACAACATACACATCCATGCACTAAACCATACAAGATAAATTCGCACATAGAAATTCGTAGTAATTTTAATAATAAGGTGGTTTCGCACTTAGCCCACCTTTATCGATAATTTATGGTGGTTTCGCACTTAGCCCACCATTATTGATAATTACGGTGGTTTCGCACATAACCCACCTTTATCGATGATTTACGGTGGTTTCGCACTTAGCCCACCTTTATCAATAATTTTCGATAATAGCACACTTAACTCACTAGTTTCAACTATCATCCGGTGGTTTTGCACATAGCCCACCTTTATCTATGTTTTATGAAATTTTGCCCGTACTATCATTTCTCGCACTTCTATCCAATGACAATATCATTCAACCACATGTTATATAAGGTAATTATGAATGAAAGCATTAATAAAAGAGGTATCATTTATAAATAAACTTACCTCGGTATACAAAATGTGATAACTCGATCGATCTCAATCTACGAGCTTAGCTTTTCCCCAGTCTAAATTTGGGTCTCGTACTTCTTGATCTATATAAAAGTAAATTCACTAATTTTAATATCAATTTAATCTAAACAATTCAAAAATCATAATTTGGCAAAATGACCATTTTACCCCTAGGCTTAAAAATTAATTTTTATCGAATTTCCTTATTAAAAAAGCCTAACCAAAACTCTTTTCACTCTTATAGCAGCCCAAAATTCCTATTATTTCACACACTTATTCTTTATTTTACAACTTCTACAACTAGGTCCTCTCTAAGTGTTTTCATACAATTTCCTTCACAAAAGTTGTTTATCAAACAACTAGGATTCATTTGCTTTCATAAAAACTCAGCAACCAATACTTATGCATTCATGGTGAATCCCTAGACTTTCACCCATTTTGCACAATACACCCCTTAAAAGGTAGCTCATGCTACAAGGGTTCCAAAAATGCTAAAATATTCAAGAAAAATCATCAAATTGACTTACTAGTGAGGATGATGAGTTGCTAAAATTTTAAAGCTTTCAAACCCTTAGTCTTGTTGATATTTTCGGTGCACATGGGGGAGAAATGAAGAAGATGAAAGCCTAAGTAATAGGCTATTATTTTATGCTAATTTGGTCACCTAACCTTAACCAAAATTTCTTATTTCTTTTATTTTTTTGTCTCATATCTCTCCTTAGCCGGCCATGACTATGAAAGTGGGTCTATTTGCCCTTTACACACCCCAAATTTTGATTCTCAAGCTATTTAACAACTCTTACTAATAATTCGTAACTTTTACCTTTTATGCGATTTAGTCCTTTTTCGCAATTAAACCTTCAATCGCGTAAATTAATTCACCAAAACTTTTATACACCCTTATAAACATGCCATAACACATAAAAGAATGCCAAAATAATTTTCTTAAACCTCAAGTAAGTGATTCTGAAATCACTATTCCGACTAGGCCCAAATTTTGGGCCGTTACAAAAGTTATGATCATAAATTAACAAACTGTTTAAGTGGAGCTGTGATCGAAAATTGGTGAACTCTTAATGAAGTATTCATGATAGTAAATCAATGAACTAAAGCAATGATCGTAAATCAACAAGCTTTAAAAATGATAGTTGTGATGGTAAATCAGCGGATCATGAGATTCGTAAAATCTTATAACTAGGTCGTGATTGTAAATCAGGTGAATCTTTTTAGTAAGTTCTTTGTTTTTTTTTTTTCAAAGATTGATTCGTTTCAAGCCTTGTTTTAAACATATGGTGAAGAGAAGTAGCTTCAGCCTCACAAAGACAATGAAACAAAATTGATTCCTTTATCCTCCTTATTTCAAGGTCAGTTTTGAGTTCTTTCTCAACACGCCTATATTCATCATCTCTAGCATCTAACTTACTTTAAAGGGTAGAGAGGGTTAGAATTAGCTAGTTGAAAATCATATCTGGCCACGCTTGGTACTAGTTCAGCAAATTTAAATTCCTTGTGATCTAAGAAGTGTTCACGATCATAAATCAATTAACTAAAGTCGTGATGAAAATAGTAACTTTAACCTCACAAAGACAATGAAAAAAATTGATTCCTCTATCCTTCTTCTTTCAATAACAGTTTTGAGATTTTCCTCAACATGTCTACGTTTATCATCTTGAGCATCTAACTTACTTTGAAGAGCAGAGAGGTTAGAATTGTCTAGTTGAAAATCATCTCTCGCCATGGTAGGAACTAGATAAGAAAATTTACATTCCTTTTGAAACAAGAAGTTCTCAGGATTGTAAATCAATTAACTGAAGTCGTCATTTTAAATCAGCGGGCTTTAAAAATGACAGTTGTGATCGTAAATCAACAAATTGTTTAAGTGAAGTAGCGATCGTAAATCGGCGAACTCTTAATTAAGGTTTTATGATCATAAATCAATGAACTGAAGATATGGTCATAAAGCAGCGAGTTTTAAAAATTATAGTTGTGATCGTAAATTAGCGGACCGTGAGATTCGTAAAATCCTGAAGTAGATGGTCATAATCATAAATCAGCTTAAGCTTTTCAAAATGTTTCTTTTTTTAGCAGATCGATCCATTTCAAGCCTCATTTCAAACGTGCAGGTAAGAGAAGTAACTTCAGCCTTACAAAGACAATGTAACAAAATTGATTACTCTATCCTCCTTTTTTAAAGGTCAATTTTAATTCTTCCTCGACAAGTCTAAATTCATCATCTCTAGCATCTAACTTGTTTTGAAAGGCAGAGAGGCCAGAATTAGCTAGTTGAAAATCGTCTCTAGTCATGTTTGGAATTAGTTCAACAAATTTACATTGCTTGTGAACCAAGAAATATTCATGATAGTAAATCAATTAATCGAAGTCGTGATTGTAAATCAGTGAGCTTTAAAAATAACAGTTCCAATCATAAATCAACGAATTGTTTAAGTGGAGTGGTGATCGTAAATCAATGAACTCTTAATGAAGTGTTCATGATCCTAAATCAATAAACTAAAGCTATGATCATAAATAAACGAGTTTTAAAAAAGACAGTTGTGGTTGTAAATCAGTGGACCGTGAGATTCGTAAAATCCTGTCGTGATCGTAAATTAGCTAACGCTTTTTAAAAAGTTCCTTGCTTTTTTTGGCAAATCGGTCCATTTCAAACCTTATTTCAAACGTGCAATTAAGAGAAGTAGCTTCAGCGTTAGAAAGACAATGTAACAAAATTAATCCCTCTCTATTATTCTTCTTTCAAGTTTAGTTTTAAGTTCTTCCTCAACACGTCTATATTCATCATCTGTGACGTCTAACTTGTTCTGAAATGCAGATAAGTCAAAATTAACTATTTGAAAATGATCTTTGGCTATACTTAGAACTAGTTTAGGAAATTTACATTGCTTATGAACAAAGAACTATTCATGATCTTAAATAAATTATCTGAAGCCGTAATTGTAAAACAATGAGCTTTAAAAATGACAATTGTGATCATAAATCATTGAACTGTTTAAGTGGAGTTGCAATCGTAAACTTGTGAACTCTTAATGAAGTGTTCATGATCGTGAAGTAATAAAGTGAAGCTGCGATCCTAAATCAGCGCGCTTTAAAAATAACTATTGTGATCGTAAATTAGTGGACCATGATATTCAAAAAATCGTGCAAGTAGCAGGTCAATATCATTAATTAGCTAAAGCTTTTTAAAAAGTTCCTTTTTTTTTAGCAAATCGTTCCATTTGTAGACTCATTTCAAATGTACGGTGAAGAGAAGTAGCTTCAGCCTCATAGAGATAATGTAACAAAATTGATTCCTCTATCCTTCTTCTTTTACGGTCAGTTTTGAGATCTTCCTCAACACGCATAGATTTATCATATCTAGCATCTAACTTGCTCCGAACGGTAAAGAGGTCAGAATTAGCTAGTTGAAAATCATCTCTGGCCATGCTTACAACTAGTTCAGCAAATAAACATACCTTGTGAACCAAGTTGTGTTCATGATCGTAAATCAATCAACTGAAGTTGTGATTGTAATTCAGCGATCTTTAAAAATGATAGTTGTGATCGTAAATAATTGAACTGTTTAAATGGAGTCACGATCGTAAATCGGTGAACTTTTAATGAATTGTTAATGATCATAAATCAATTAGCTTAAGTTGTGATCATAAATCAGCAAGCTTTAGAAATGGTAATTCGGATAATAAATCAGCGGAAAGTAAGGTTCAGAAAAGCTTGTAACAAGAAGGTCGTGATTGTAAATCAACTAAAGCTTTTCAGAAAGATCCTTTTTTTTAGCAGATCGATCCATTTCAAGCCTCATTTCAAACGTACAGTGAAGAGAAATAGCATTAGCCTAACAAAGACAACGTAAGGAAATTGATTCTCTATCTTCCTTCTTTTAATGTCAGTTTTGAGTTCTTCCTCAACATGCCTATATTCATCATCTTTAGCATTTAACTTGCTCTAATGAGAAAAGAGGTCAAAATTTGCTAGTTGAAACGGATCGTGAGATTCATAAATCCTGTAAGTAGAAGGTCAATATTGTAAATCAGGTGAAGCTTTTCAGAAAGTTCTTTATTTTTTTTTAGCAAATCAATCCATTTAAGACTTGTTTCAGATTTACAGTGAAGACAAGTAGCTTCAGCCTCACACAATGTAAAAAAAAATTGATTCCTCTACCCTCTTTTTTTTCAATGTCTAACTTGATCTCCACGATAGAAAGTTCATAATTAGCTAGTTGAAAATCATATCTGGCCACGCTTGGAACTAGTTTGGCAAATTTACATTCCTTGGGAACCAAGAACTATTCATGATCGTAAATCAATTAATTGAAGCCATGATTGTACTTCAGCAAGCTTTAAAAATGACAGTTATGATCGTAAATCAGTAAACTATTTAAGTGGAGTTGCGATCGTAAATCAACGAACTCTTAATGAAGTGTTCAAGATCGTAAATCAATCAATTGAAGCCATGATTGTAATTTAGTGAGCTTTAAAAATGAAAGTTGTGATCTTAAATAATTGAACTATTTAAGTGGAGTCACGATTGTAAATCAACAAACTCTTAATGAAGTGTTCATGATCATAAATCAATGAACTTAAGTTGTGATCATAAATCAACAACCTTTAAAAATGACAGTTGTGATAATAAATTAACAGATAGTGAGATTCGTAAAATCTTGTGAGTAGAAGGTTGTGATCATAAATCAGCTTAAGATTTTCAATGTAACACCCCAAACCCAGCCTAGACATTATGGCCAAATCTGGCGTGTCACATCAAAGTGTCGTAAAAGAAACTGAATAGTCGGTAAAAGCTCATTTAATGATCAAATTTTTTTTTTTTGTGTTTGTGTTTATCAAATCATCCTGTCAAAAGCTTTCCATAATTTAGACTTGTTGGCAAAAATCCGAATTCAATTTAAAACCCATCTAGTTTTTATTGCTTGAGAAAAATTCAGCAAATTACGTTATTATGAGTTGAAAACATCTTAGCAAAACAATTGCCATATTTGTTATTGTTGATTCCTTAAACTGATCAAAAACTATGGAAGCTTTTCTAATTGAAAACCATGAAGTTTAAAATGCGTGTTTTTCTTTGAAAACAATTATTGTTTTGGAAACTTGTTTTACTACTCTAGCAGATTAAAATAAGAAATCAAGTCCAACTTAAAAATTAATACTAAATGGCCTTATTACATAACCAAAAGCCCAAAATGAAAATTTAAAATAAATATAGTCAAAAGCCAAACATCTGTGATCATGTGGCCACCTCTGAATCCCTTTGCAGCCCAAATCATCTAAGGCTAGAGATTAGTTGTACAGTTAAAAGAAAGGGGTGAGTTTGTGAAAACTCAGTGTGTAACCCCCTATCAGTCAAACAGTAAATAGTGCATGCAGAAATAGACTGGGCCTGAGCCCTATTCAGTAACATAGTAGTCTGGGCTTTAGCCCTATTCTGTAATAGTGTGGACCTAAGCCCAATACAGAGTCAGTACAGTACAATAATGCAACCCATTCCAATCCAACCAACACACCACCTGTACCAACCAACACACCACGGGGGGATAAAATTGACCCACCCAGCCATCACACCAATATCGCAGCGAAGCTGGTAGTAATAATAATGCAGCAAAGCTGCTAGTGACAGTAAACGTGGCAAAGCCACTATAATCAGAAAATGTGGCAAAGCCACCAGTAACAGAAAATACGTGGCAGAGCCACTATACAATACTTCCTCCATATCAGAATCCCAACTCCATACAGTATGTCGTGAAATAAATATTACGTGTATGCAATATGTCATACTCAAAATCAGTCATATAAATATCATACACACATCAATCAACCTACCACTAAGGGTAGGGGTAAAACAGTAATTTTACCCCTCAAAGGTATTTTGGTCATTTTACCAATTGTGAGGTCTCGATACAGATAACGACCCTTTAAAAGGTTTATAGTCATCTCACACGACTCAGATGACCTAAGTGGTCATAACGATGTAAATGGGCCCAAAGCCCATTACTTGGCCCAAGTGGGTCCACATGCTCATGTGTCCCATTTAGCCCAAATTTAGTCACGGCTATGCGAACTTCATAGCCCAACCCATTAATTGTCACTTACCGTGGATTTTATCCGTGTGGGCCCTTAAGCCCATTGGGCCCACATGGCCTATTTTGGCCCAACAAGGCCTAAAACGACCTAAGCGCTTGAAAACGCTTGTGGCAGCCTCTACAGCCTATCGCCCTATTTTGTGGGCTCAATTTACCACACAAGCGTTCCCACGCTTGTAAGGCCTCGAATGCTGAAGTTTCAACTTTTTGGCTATTGCCAATTCACATTTAAACAGGGGTGTAAAAACACACCTCTTTCGACTTTTCAATAGTAACGGTTTATGGTGTACAGATACACACCTAGATTTGCGAAACATATGATCACTCCAAGAGCACCGCACCTAGAACTAATCAAAGTAACCAGTCAATCAACTACTAAAAGATTTAACACCAACATAATAACACTACTCCAAAATCGGCAACTATTACCTCTTCAATTGAGTGGAAACTAGCATAAACCAGTATGATCGTTGGTTAAAATCAATCGCCTGTCCTTAGCCGATTATTTGAATCACATGAATAAATCTTGTTAAACAGAATTGTTCAACTTAGTGGACTTGAAGACACAAATGTTGCCCCAAGCAACATATATCATATCCGGCCATCACCCAAGAGGAAAACAAGGTAAGTTTTTACCTTAACAGAAGACTGAGGAAAAGATCTAGGTTGTTTCAACCCTTGAGAGAATCGATTGCTAAAGAACACCTATGAAACCAAAACAGAACATTTGAGAAAGAATGAGAAGGCCAAAGTCAGTCAAAAGAACAACAACTAAAGGCCGACTGAACTTTAAAGGAAAAGATGAGAGGTTCGACTTTTACAAGAAAACGCAAAAAAGGAAGGGAGTGATAAGCACTTACTGAGGTTTAGCCTTCGACCTCACGAAACCAAGATGCCTTAAAAAGAGGAGGTATTTATCTTAAGAGTGAACAAGAGATGAGAGTAGTCAAGTTTGGTTTAGAGAAGAACAAGAGAAAAGTAGAGAGACAGAGAATGGAGAATCGGTCATAATGGAAAAGGAAAAACAAAAGAGTTGAACGGCAATATGAAAAAGAAATAAGAGAAGTGTAGTCGACTAAAGCTATGAGAGAAAATTACAAAAGTACTGGAATGGACAAGGGAGGTGTATGTCGGTAATCAACAGAAGAATTGCACGAATGGTCGGTTTCCAAAATGAGTTCAACATAAAAAGAAGAGAAAAGAAACCAAAAACACAAAAAGGAAAAACTCGAAATGACAAAAAAGATTTCAGCACCTACTCACTCTCAAATTGCCGAAAATGCACACCAAGGACCCCTTAGCCGAATTTTGCGTACTTCACTTTACCCAATCGGCTACATCTCTCCCTAGTTTAGAATTCCTTGATTTTCTCCATAACTGTTTCCCCTTATCCCTCCTTGATATCCTCCACAACTTACTCCAAGACCAGTTCAAACTCTCACTCAACAGAGTTTGAATCCGCTTCAACCACTTACCATCCCCTGTAGCAAAATAATTATCCCTTGCCTACCATGGGATTTGAACTCAAGTTCTCTCAATTGCTAAGACGTCACTTGCCACCAAGCCACAAGGCTTTTTGTGGCAAAAATCCTACGCAATTATTTAAAAAGCCTATGTACTAGTGTTCGGATTCATTTAAGGACAAAACCTAAAAATTTTGCTAAAGCCAAGGCTTGAACCTAGGCTTCTCAAACACTCCCAAATGCACCCAAAACACCTAACCAGCACACCAAACATGCATTTTATGTCAAATCATGCAAAATTACAACCTCTATATTTTTGGGGCGTTACATTCAGAAAGATCTTTATTTTTTTTAGCAGCTTAATCCATTTCAAGCCTCATTTCAGACTTATGGTGAAGAGAAGTAGCATCAACCTAACAAAGATAATGTAAGGAAATTGTTTCCTCTATCCTTATTTTTTCAAGGTTAATTTTAAGTTCTTCCTCAACATGCTTATATTCAACATATCTTGCACCTAACTTGCTCTAAAGGGCGAAGAGGTCAAAATTTGCTAGCTATAAAAATGACAGTTCAGATAGTAAATCAACAAACCGTGAGATTCGTAAAATCCTGTAAGCTGAAGGTCGTGATTGCAAATTAGTTAAAGCTTTTTAGAAAATTTTTTTAGAAGATCAATCCATTTCAAGCCTCATTTTAGAGGTATGGTGAAGAAAAGTAGCTTCAGCATCGTAAAGACAATATAACAAAATTGATTCCACTATCCTCCTGTTTTCAAGGTCAGTTTTGAGTTCTTCCTCAGCTCGTCTATATTATTCATCTCTAGCATCTAACTTACTTTGAAGGGTAGAGATGTCAGAGTTAGCTAGTTGAAAATCATCTCTGGCCACTCTTGGAACTAGTTCAGCAAATTTACATTCCTTATGAACCAATAAGTGTTTATGATCATAAATCAATGAATTAAAGTCGTGATTGTAAATAAGTGAGCTTTAAAAATAATAGTTTGTGATTTTTAAATAATGAATTATTTAAGTGGAGTTATGATCGTAAATCTGCGAACCCTTAATGAAGAGTTCATGATTGTAAATAAATAAACTAAAGTTGTATATGAAAATCAACGAGCTTTAAAAATGATAGTTATGATCGTAAATCTGTGGACCATAAGATTCGTAAAATCCTGTAAGTAAAAGGTCGTGATTGTAAATCAACTAAAGCTTTTCAGATAGTTCCTTGTTTATTTGAGAAGATCGACCCATTCAAGCCTCGTTACAGACGTATGGTGAATAGATGTAACTTCTGCTTCACAAAGAAAATTTAACAAATTTTAATTTCTTTATCCTCCTTCTGTTAAGGTCAGTTTTGAGTTCTTCCTCAGCACTTCTTTATTTATCATCTCTAGCATCTAACCTGCTCTAAAGGGCAGGGAGGTTAGAATTAGCTAGCTGAAAATCATCTCTATCCACGCTTGGAACTACTTTAGTAAATCTGTATTCCTTGTGAACGATGAAGTGTTCATAATCGTAAATCAATGAACTGAAGCCATGATTGTAAATCAGCGAGCTTTAAAAATGACAGTTGTGATCGTAAATCAACGAAATGTTTTAGTAGAGTTGCAATTGTAAATTGAATAACTCTTAATGAAATGTTTATAACTGTAAATCAATGAACTGAAGCTGTAAACGTAAATCAGTGAGCTATAAAAAAGATAGTTTTGATCATAAATTCGCAGACCATGAGATTCGTAAAATCCTATAAGTAAAAGGTTGTTATCGTAAATCAACTAAAGATTTTCAAAAAGTTCCCTTTTTAGCAAATCAATCCATTTCGAGCCTTGTTTTAGACATACAGTTCAAAAAAAGTAGCTTTGGGCTGATAAAGACAATGCAAAAAAATTGATTCCTCTATCATACTTCTTTCAAGGTAAGTTTTGAGTTCTTCCTCAACACACATTTATTTATTATCTCTAGCATCTAACTTACTTTGAAGGGCAGAGAGGTTAGAATTAGCTAGTTGAAAATTATCTCTGGCCACGCTTGAAACTAGTTCAGCAAATTTACATTCCTCGTGAACCAATGAGTGTTCATGATCATAAATCAATAAACTGAAGCTGTGGTTATACATCAGTGAACTTTAAAATGACATTTATGATCGTAAATCAACGAGCTGTTTAAAAAGAGTTGCGATCGTAAATCAACAAACTTAATTAAGTGTTCATGATCGTAAATAAATGAACTAAAGTTATATACATAAATCAGCGAGCTTTATAATTGACTGTTATGATCATAAATCCATGGACCGTGAGATTTGTAAAATCCTATAAGTAGAAGGTTGTGATTGTAAATTAGCTGAAACTTTTCGAAAAGTTTCTTGTTTTGATGAGCAGATCGATCTATTTCAAGCCTCATTTTAGACAAATGGTGAAGAGAAGTAGCTTCAGCCTAATAAAGACTATTTTAACAAAATTGATTCCTTTATCCTCATTCTTTCAAGGTCAATTTTAAGTTCTTCCTCAACATGTCTTTATTTATCATCTCTAGAATCTAACTTGCTATGAAGGGCAAAGAAATCAGAATTAGCTAGTTGAAAACCATCTCTGAGCATGCTTGGAACTAGTTTAACAAATTTACATTCCTAGTGAACCAACAAGAGTTCATGATCGTAAATCAATAAATTGAAGCCAGATTCTAAATTAGTGGCTTTGAATATGACAGTTGTGATTGTAAATCAACGAACTGTTTAAGTGGAGTTGCGATTAGAAATCGACGAACTCTTAATTAAGTGTTCATGATTGTAAATAAATGAACTAAAGTAGTATAAGTAAATCATTGAGCTTTACAAATGACAGATATGATCATAAATCTGCAGATTGTGAAATTTGTAAAATCCTATAAGTTGAAGGTCGTGATCATAAATGAGTTGAAGCTTTTCAAATAGTTCCTTATTTTTTTTAGAAGATCGATCCGTTTAAGCCTCATTCTAGATGTACGGTGAAGAGAAGTAGCTTCAGCCTAATAAAGAGAATTTAACAAAATTGATTCCTCTATCCTCCTTCTTTCAAGGTCAGTTTTAAGTTCTTCCTCAACACGTCTTTATTTATCATATCTAGAATCTAACTTGTTATGAAGGGTAAATAAGTCAGAATTAACTAGTTGAAAATCTCTGTGATGACGCTTGCAACTAGTTTAACGAATTTACATTTCTAGTGACCAAAAAGAGTTAATGATCGTAAATAAATAAACTGAAGTCGTAATTGTAAACAACAAACTTTAAAAATGACAGTTGTGATTGTAAACCAAATGTTTAAGTCGAGTTGCAATCATAAATCGACAAACTCTTAATGGAGTTTTCATGATTGTAAATCAATGAACTGAAGTTGTAAACGTAAATCGGCATGTTGTAAAAAAGATAATGTTGATCGAAAACCCGTGGACCGTGATATTCGTAAAACCTTGTAAATAAAAGGTTGTGATCGTAAGTCAGCTAAAGGTTTTTAGAAAATTCCTTATTTTTTGAGCAAATCAATCAATTTCGAGTCTCGTTTTAGATGTACGGTTCAAAAAAGTAGCTTTAGCCTCATAAAGACAATGTAACAAAATTAATTCCTCTATCCTCTTTCTTTTAAGGTTAGTTTTAAGTTCTTCCTCAACACACATTTATTTATCATCTTTAGCGTCTAACTTGCTTTGAAGGGAAAAGAAGTCAGAGTTAGCTAGTTGAAAATAATCTTTAGCCACGATTGGAACTAGTTCATCAAATTTACATTCCTTGTGAACCAAAGAGTGTTCAGGATCTTAAATCAATGAACCGAAGTTGTGATTGTGAATCAGTGAGCTTTAAAAATAATAGTTGTGATCGTAACTTAATGAACTATTTAAGTGGAGTTGCAATTGTAAATTGGCAAACTATTATTGAAGTGTTCATGATTGTAAATCAATGAACTAAAGTTGTAAACGTAAATAAACAAGCTATAAAAAAGATAGTTATGATTGTAAATCCACTTACCGTCAGATTCGTATAATCCTATAAGTATAAGGCCGTAACCGTATATCAATTGAACCTTTTCAAAAAGTTTCTTGTCTTTTTGAGCAAATCGATTCATTTTAAGCCTCATTTTAGACAGACAGTGAAAAGAAGTAGCTTTAGCCTCATGAAGACAATGTAACAAAATTGATTCCTCTATCCTCCTTCTTTCAAGGTCAGCTTTGAGTTCTTCCTAAACATGCCTTTATTTATCATGTCTAGCATCTAACTTACTTTGAAGGGTAGAGAGGACAGAACTAGCTAGTTGAAAATCATCTTTGGCAACACTTGAAACTAGTTTAGCAAATTTATATTCCTTCTGAACCAAGAAATGTTCAAAATTGTAAATCAATAAATTGAAGTCGTGATTGTAAACCAGTGAGCTTTAAAAATTATAGTTGTGATCATAAATTAATGAAATTTTTAAGTGTAGTTGTGACTCTTAATTAGGTGTTCATAATCGTAAATAAATTAACTGAAGCTATATACATAAATTAGTGAGCTTTACAAATGACAAATATGATCATAAATCTACAGATTGTGAGATTCGTAAAATCTTGTAAGTAGAAGGTTATGATCATAAATCAGTTAAAGCTTTTTAGATAGTTCCTTTTTATTTTTAGAACATCGGTCCATTTCAAACCTCATTTCAGACGTATAGTGAAGAGATATAGCTTCAGTATCACAAAGACAATTTAACAAAATTGATTCCTCTATCCTCCTTCTTTCAAGGTTAGTTTTGAGTTGTTTTCTAGCATGTCTATATTCATTATCTCTAGTTGAAAATCATCTCCGACAATGCTTGAACTAGTTTTGAAAATTTATATTCCTTGTAAACCAAGAAGTGTTCATGATCATAAATCAATGAATTGAAGTTGTGATTGTAAATTAGCAAGCTTTGAAAATAACAGTTGTAATAGTTATCAACAAACTATTTAAGTGGAGTTACGATTCTAAATCGGTGAACTTTTAATGAAGGATTCATAATTGTAAATCAATGAATTGAAGTCATGATTGTAATCGTAAATCAACGGACCATAAGATTCATAAAATCTTGTAAGTAAAAGGTCGTGATTGTAAATCAACTGAAGCTTTTCAAAAATCTCCTTTTTTTTCACAGATCGATCCATCTTCAGCCTCGTTTCAGACGTATGGTGAAGAGAAGTAGCTTCAGTATTACAAAAACAATGTAAGAAAATTAATTCATCTATCCTCCTGATCGTGATGAGATGAAGTAATAAAATCGATCCTACCTGGAAACTAACTATTGTCATGATAGAAAGGCAAGCGCACCTATCGAATAGTAGTATAGCTAGTGTAAGACCGGAATATCGAATCTAAGGAACTAAAAGTACTAGTAATGACTTCATTCCTATTATCTAGCCTAAGCAATAAAAGGGTTTGGTTGTAAACTATTTTAAACTAAGCTAAAGAAACGACAAAGAGTAAATTGAGAGATTGCTTTTGGGAAAACTGATTGATGAGGGCAATACCTAAGGAAGAATCCACCTAGACTTCACTTGTTACCTAACTCTAAACTAGACAATTTCTTCATTTGACTTGATCCATCCCTAAATTATGTTAATACCTCTGTCGAGGATAAGAACAACTAATCCTAGGTTGATTAATTGAAATCTCATTCTAATTAAAACCCCTAATCTTGCATTAACTCGATTTATGGCTCCCCATATTAGAGTTAACTCTAATCTGGTAGATTTTTGTCGTCCTATGTCTAGGATTGCGATCAACTCCACTTAATTGTGTTGGATCTACTCGTATACAGGGACTTTTGCTCCTCTGTATAAGCACATTCGACTTAAATCAATATCTTGGAAAAATTAATTCAAGAGTTAAAAACACAATTAAGAACAAATCAAATATTTATCGTATAGTTCAGATAACAAGAGTAAGATTCATCTTAGGTTTCATCCCCCTTAGATATTTGGGGTTTAGTTCATTGATACTCGCGATATTAAGTAATAAAATTTATAAAAACTGATCACACCAAAAACTAACTAATATCACGATTTAAAGGTAAGCGCACCTATCAAACAGTAGTATAGTTTAGCGGTAAGACCGAGTTACCATACCCAAGGGAACCGAAAGTACTAGTACTTACTTCCTTTCTATTATCTAGCCTAAAAATAAAATAGGGTTGTTTGAAACTAATTCTAAAACTAAACTAAAAGTGCACAAAAAGTAAAGTGGGGAAGGACTCTTTGGGAAAAGCTGATTGATATAAGCAATACTCAAGGGAGAATCCACCTAGACTTCACTTGTTATTAACTTCTTGAACTAGACGATTTCTTCACTTGACTTGATCCGTAGAGATCCCTAACCTATGTTAATACCTCTGTCGAGGATAAGAACAACTAATCCTAGGTGGTTAACTAAAGCTTCTTTATTAATTAACACCCCTAGGTTGCATTAATTCGATCTATGGATCCCCCTATTAGGTTTGACCCTAATCCGGCAGATTTATGTCGCCTTATGTCTAGGGTTGCATGCAACTCCGCTTAATTATGGTAGATCTACTCTTAAAACAGGGACTTTTGCTCCTCTCCATAAGCACATCAGTTTCTTGAAGTAATACCTAGGACTATTAAATCAAGAATGAAGAACACATAATTAAGAACAATTCAAGTATTTATCATATAATTCAAGAATAAATAATAACAAGATCTGTCTTAGGTTTCATCCCCCTCAAGTATTTGAGAGGTTTAGTTCATACTTAATGAAGGAAACATCTCAGAAGAAATAAGATAACAAAACTTAAAGAACCCAAAAACCCCTAAAGGAATTTAGGGAGATCCTCTGTCTTGATGTAGAATTCTGGCTTCTGGGATGAATCAATCGGCTTCCCTTGGAGTAATGCTTTACTTTCACTCCTTGTGTTGGCAGAAATATGGTGCTCCTTTTGGGAGAAAAGAATACCCCCTTAGCGGGAAATAAGCATACCCTTGAAGTTGCCTACTAGGGTCTTTATATAGAGTTTAGAATGGCTTTCTTAGCCCCTAAGTATCCTTTTTTAAGTAGAATTGAATTTCCTCATGATAGGGACATGCCCGTGTGCCACGCCCATGTGGATCGATAAGAGGCCATGTGCGGGCTCGTTGATTGTGGAACGGCCGTGTGGTCTGGCCGTGCTTGTTGGGGCTGGGCCGTGTTGGACCTTATGTGGCACAGCCGTGTGCCACGGCCGTGTGGTGACTCCTTGGGCCGTGTCGTTTTCACATTTTGGCCCATTTTCCTTGTTTTTGGTCTATTTTCCGTTCTTTTCTCTTCCCTATGCTCTCCTAAGTATAAGATATGAAAAAGAAAGATTAAGAGCACCAATTCTCACAAAACTGATAATAATTCTTCCAAAATATAGGCTAAACATGAGGTAAAAATATGTATAATTTATCATTCATCATTCATGCTTATAAAAAGAAACATCTCAGAATAAATAAAATAATAAAACATAAGAAAACCCAAAACTCGTGAAAGGATAGAAGGGAGATCCTTTGTCTTGATGTAGATCTTGGCTTCTGAGATGGATCAATCAGCTTTCCTTCGAGTGATTCCCTAGCGTTAACTTCCTGTCTTGGCGGGAATAATGTGCTCAGCACTCTCCTCTACTGTACACCTTTGTAGTTGCCTCCTAAGGTCTTTATATAGAGTTTAGAATGTCTTTCTTAGCCCCTAAGTAGCCTTTCCCGAGTGAAATTGAACTTCCTCACGACAAGGACACGCCCGTGTGAGTCGACTTTGGGCCGTGCTCGAGCCTGTTAAGGTGGCACGGCTGTGTGACACGCTTGTGTGGTTAACCTCCAGGCCGTGTTGTTTTCACACCTTGGCCCATTTTTTCTGTTTTCAGCCCGTTTCTTATTCTTTTCACTCTCCTATGCTCTCCTAAGTATAAAACAAGAAATTAAAGGATTAGGAGCATCAAATTCCACAAATTCAATGATAATTCAACCATAAATGTTCTAAATGTGGGATAGAAAATATATATAATTTACAGTTTATCATATACCTCCACACTTAATCCTTTGCTTGTCTTCAAGCAAAATCTCAACTCATAATTAAAAATCATTCTTCTCAACTTATAATCCTTATCAATAATGTTTCAAACTAATCCACAAGTAATCATACAATAAAAATTCAACCAGAAGAAAATTAAAGTCTCAAACACTCTAAGTTGAGAATTTTATCATAGAAACATAGGGTTTCTCCCTTTTCCTCAGTAGTTACCTTTTAATTCAAAATCAACAAGAGTTGACATCCTCACTAAATATTCATTCCATCCACTCAAAGTGTTTAGGGTTCAAAAATTTAAGCACTCATTAGTCGATCTAAAAAGCTATTACCATAAGCTTGCAGGAAAATTAAATCTCCACCACTATGTATTGATATGACACATTGATCAAAATGTCTTTAAATGGTTGTAATGGGGCTTTAGTTAAGGGTGTGGTCACAAGCTGAAAAAGATGGTTAGAATCGAGATTGAATTGAAAAATCATCTAACTAGAAAAATCTCTATCACTAAAACATGTTCCTAGAAATAAAGCCTTTTTGATGACATCGTTTTGGATTCGAAAACTTATAATAGAAATATGCAAAAATATTGAATTACAACTGAATTAACTGTATATACCCTTTTTTTGTTTTTTTAGAACAAATCAAATAACAAATAAATTGAATATTTATGAACTTGAAAAGGAGAACAAAGATAGAAAATTATTCAACTCAAATCTCGACAAAAATAGGGACCAAAATAATTGAAGGGAATTCAACAAAAAATGGGTTATAGGTTAATATTAAAGATAAGTCAATGAATAGGTTGTTAGGCTCAATGGGGTTCACTAGGGGTTAATTTATGAAGGTAGGCTTTTGTGGAGTAAGTGGGTTAAACCTAGGTGCCTTTATCATTTCAGTATATCAAATCAATGATGTGGTCTCAACATGTATAATCGAAGCAGGTTCTAGAATAACAAATCAGTATTAACTCACTAAAAGCAACAATAAAAGTGAGCACGAAAATATGTATGCTCAAAAGGCTCAAAAGTCTCACCAGAATTATGGCTTTTGATGTCAATCCTATGAATTTCAAATTTCAAGATAATACTTAAAATTAGGGAAAACAACCTAGAAAAATTGTAAATTCTCAAAAATTTCAACTTATCATGCTTGATTACGTAATGTCTTAAGGTTTGAATAATCAAAGCATAAGTACCTATGTCTTAATTCTCAATATATCAATAAAAATCGTAAATCAATCATAATTAATCTTAATAGGGGATTGAGAATAATGCAGAGATTGAAAGTGAGAATTCGAAATTTGAGAACAATGCAACAAGTTAGTAGTAAAAATTTTCAGGGGTTTCAAAGATAATACAAAGAATGAAAGTGAGTTTCCCTCCCCACACTTAATATGTACATTGCCCTCAATGTACAAAGATACATTAGTAGCAATAGAAGCATAAAATCATAAGATAGGGAGAGAAGTGAAACTCCCTGAATATTGGATGAATTCCTTGAGTTGGAGGTGTGAAGATTTTGAGAAAGGACTATTTGAGGTTCGTGATTCTGAGTGACTGAAGAGAATAAGTACAACTTTGTGTAAAATTCAAGTAGTACTCGATAAGAATTTAAAAATAAGGGGCAAAAAGTGAATATAAAGTAAAGAAAATAAAAATTTAAAATTAAAATTTAAATAATAGGGATTTGGCCCCATGGCCGTGGCGCACGCCTGTGTGACATGTGGGTTGCCCGTGTGTTTCGTGATCCTATCGGTGCAGCCACGGTTGGTCAGCACGGGCGTGTCCTATGCTCGTGTTAATTTCTCAGTTTCGCCTACGGCTCATTGGCATGGGCGTGTTGGGACACACGGCCATGTAGCATGGTCGTGTCTTTTGGTGTTCGCTTCTCCCACGGCCGTGTTTGGAATCACACGCCCATGTATGAATTGACATGTTTGACCACGGCTTTGGGAGACGGGCGTGTCACACGCCCATGTTGATTTGTCAGAATTGGCCACGGCCATCTTACACGGCCGTGGCTAGTTGTCGTAGCCTGTGTTTTGGGAAAAATTTACCCTGCTCAAACACGCCCATATCGCACGGTAGTGTCTTTGCCCATGGTGTCCACACGGCCTTAAGCACGCCCATGGGCATGGCCGTGTGGCTCGAAAAACCTGCATTCAAAGGGTTAGTTGATGTATTAGAGAGCTTAAATAAAAAAATTTTACTACATTAGTGCTCGGGTTGCCTCCCGAGAAGCGCTTGTTTATAGTCTAAGCTCGACTTTTCTCAAGCTCGTTCGGTCATGGTGGTTTGAAGAGTTGAAACTCTTCTATCCTGCTTTCAATTTCATTATCAACATAAGGTTTGAGTCGAGTATAATTTACCTCGAAAGTGCCGAGTGTCTTGTGTGTTATCTCGACTGTACCATAGGGAAAGATTTTCATTACTGTGAAGGGAGATGTGTCACTTGTATGAAGTTTTGCATTTGAAATTCGAGGATCTTCCTCCTCTAAGAATACCTTATCCCCTACCTTAAATTGATTCATTTTTACCTTAGGGTCATCTTGGAGATGTTCTGGATTGGTGTGGCATATTTTGGGCTTTTCTTGTTGATAGTTCAGCCACTCATCTAGTTCCTCAATCTGGAGCATTTGTTTTTCATGTACGCTTCCCTTGGATGGACTCGTCTGTGGTTGGGTCGCCCTTATGTGAAGTGTATCCTGTAAAGAAGGTTGGATGGTGAGATCATTCTTATTATCAAGCTTCGTAATATTATCTTTATTATCAATAGACTTATTAGAGTTACGAGCTTGTAAAGTAACTTTTTCATCACCTATACAAAGTGTAAGCTTGCTTGTTCCTACGTCAATTATGGTTCTAGCAGTTGCTAAAAAGGGTCGCCCTAGAATTAAGGGTACATTGCTATCCTCATCAATGTCTAGAACAATTAAGTCGATTGGGAATATAAATTTATCAATTTTTACAAACACATCTTCAAATTATGCCCTTTGGAAATCTAATGGTTTTATTAGCCAATTGGATGCTCATCTTAGTTTGTTTAGGTTTCCCAAGACCTAGTTGTTTAAACAATTTGTAAGGCATTACATTAATACTAGCCCCTAAATCAGCTAAAGCATTTTTGATGTCTAAACTACCAAGTAAACAAAGAATTGTAAAACTCCCTAGATCTTTTAGTTTGTTGGGCAGCTGATTTTGTAAAATAGCTGAGCACACTACATTCAGTTTCACACGAGATGCCTCATCTAGCTTTCGTTTGTTCGTCAGTAGCTCCCTTAAAAATTTAACGGCATTTCGCATCTGCGAAAGAGATTCAATAAATAGTAAGTTAATATGTAATTTCTTTAAAAGTTTAAGGAATTTACCGAATTGTTCATCTGTGCGGTCTTTCCTTAGCACATTTGGGTATGGGATACGAGGCTTATACTCTTTGACAATCGCTTCTTTGGAACTTACCTCATCCTTACCTTTACTTACCACCGTCTCCTTACATGGCTCTGGGTTAGTTTTGGTTAACCCTTCCTCATCTATTGTATCCACATCATTAAATTGCTCCTTAGGGTTAGTCTCGGTGTTGCTTGGTAACCCACCTTGTGGTCTTTCAGAAATTAGCTTAGCGAGCTAGCCTATTTGAGTTTTGAGTCCTTGAATGGATGCTTGCTGGTTCTTCAGTGTCGTTTCAGTGTTCTGGAAACGGGTTTCTGACACGGCGATAAATTTTGTGAGCATCTTTTCAAGGTTCGCCTTTTTCTCTTATAGATCAGGTGGTTGTTGAAATCCCAGAGGGGGTGGTTGCCCTTGATTTCATTGTCTTCCCCATCAGAAATTTGGGTGGTTCCTCTAACTTGCATTGTAAGTGTTACTATAAGGGTTATTTTGGGATCTAGAATTATTACCCATATAGTTGGCTTGCTCAGTTTCCATGCCATGTCCATAGGAGGAGTAATCAGAATTGCTCATGTTTCCTTGGATTGAGTCACACTGCATCACTAGGTGTACCTGCGTGGAACCAACAAAATTATCAATCTTTTTATTAAGGAGTTCTACCTGATTAGAAAGCATGGTGACTGCATCAATATTGAAAACTCCTGCAGCTTTTTGTGGCTTTGTTTTCATGACTTGCCGCTAATAGTTATTCAGTGACATCTCTTCTATAAACTCGTAAGCTGTTTCTGGTGTTTTATTATTGATTGTTCCACCGGCGGCTGTATCGATCATTTGTCTCGTCGAAGGATTCAAACCATTGTGAAAGGTTTGAACTTGTAACCATAAAGGTAATCCATGGTAAGGGCACCTTCTCAATAAGTCCTTGTATCTCTCCTAAGCATCGTAAAGTGTTTCTAAATCCATCTGCACAAAAGAAGAGATATCATTCCTTAATTTAGCCGTTTTAGCTGGCAGAAAATATTTGAGCAAAAATTTTTCTGTCATTTGTTCCCATGTAGTGATAGATCTTCGTAGTAAAGAATTTAACCACTGTTTAGGTTTATTTCTCAAGGAGAATGGGAATAACCGAAGATGAATGACATCATCAGAAACGCCATTTATTTTAAATGTGTCACAGAAATCCAAGAAATTGGCTAAATGAGCGTTAGGATCCTCATCCTGCAAACCATCAAACTGAACAAACTGTTGTATCATCTGAATAGTGTTAGGTTTCAGTTCAAAATTATTTGCAGCAATAGTAGGCCTAACAATACTAGATTCAGTACCAGCCAAATTAGGTTTAGCATAATCATACATAGTACGCGAAGCAGGATTTTTCTCAACAGGATTTATGGCTACTACAGGAGGTAGCTGATTATCGTGATTTGCCTCCATCTCTTCAGTAAGTTCAGGTTCTTCTTCTTGACTTTGTTTTGGATATTGCAAGCTTCTTCTTATATCTCTGCGAGTTCGACGGACTGTAGCTTTTAAATCATCATCAAACAATAATGGTCCTCCTAGGTTTCTTCTAGTCATAAACTAGAGGCACCTAGAAGGGAAAAAGAAAAAGAAAATTTTAGTAAATAAAACCTAAAATAAAAATAGGAAATAAATTGCAATAAAAATAAAAAATGGCTAAAGTAATAGGAGTCGAGTGTCCCTAATATTTCAGTTCCTCAGCAACGGCGCCGAAAACTTGATCGTGATGAGATGAAGTAATAAATCGATTGTACCTGGAAACTAACTATTATCACGATAAAAAGGCAAGCGCACCTATCGAATAGTAGTATAGCTAGTGGCAAGACCGGAATATTGAATCCAAGGAACTAAAAGTACTAGTAATGACTTCCTCCCTATTATCTAGCCTAAGCAATAAAAGGGTTTGGTTGTAAACTATTTTAAACTAAACTAAAGAAACGACAAAGAGTAAATTGCGAGATTGCTTTTGGGAAAACTGATTGATGAGGGCAATACCTAAGGAAGAATCCACCTAGACTTCACTTGTTACCTAACTCTGAACTAGACAATTTCTTCATTTGACTTGATCTGTAGAGATCCCTAAATTATGTTAATACCTCCGTCGAGGATAAGAATAACTAATCCTTGGTTGATTAATTGAAATCTCATTCTAATTAAAACCCCTAGTCTTGCATTAACTTGATCTATGGCTCCCCATATTAGATTTGACTCTAATCCGGTAGATTTTCGTCGTCTTATGTCTAAGATTGCGATCAACTCCACTTAATTGTGTTGGATCTACTCCTATACAGGGACTTTTGCTCCTCTGTATAAGCACATTCGACTTAAATCAATATCCCGGAAAAATCAATTCAAGAGTTAAAAACATAATTAAGAGCAAATCAAATATTTATCATATAGTTTAGATAACAATAACAAGATTCATCTTAGGTTTTATCCCCCTTAGATATTTGGGGTTTAGTTCATGTTTATAAAAAGAAACATCCCAGAATAAATAAAATAACAAAACATAAGAAAACCCAAAACTCTTGAAAGGATAGAAGGGAGATCCTCTGTCTTGATGTAGATCCTGGCTTCTAAGATGGATCAATCAGCTTTCCTTTGAGTGATTCCCTGGCATTAACTTCCCATCTTGGCAGGAATAATGTGCTCAGCACTCTCCTCTACTGTACACCCTTGTAGTTGCTTCCTAGGGTCTTTATATAAAGTTTAGAATGTCTTTCTTAGCCCCTAAGTAGCCTTTCCCGAGTGAAATTGAACTTCCTTACGACAGGGACACTCCCCTGTGCCACATCCGTGTGAGTCGACTTTGGGCTTGCTCGAGCCTGTTAATGTGGCACGGCCGTGTGACACGCCCATGTGATGAACCTTCAGGCCGTGTTGTTTTCACACCTTGGCCATTTTCCCCGTTTTTGGCCCGTTTCTTGTTCTTTTCACTCTCTTACGCTCTCCTAAGTATAAAACATGAAATTAAAGGATTAAGAGCATCAAATTCCACAAATTCAATGATAACTCATCCATAAATATGCTAAATGTGGGATAGAAAATGTGTATAATTTACAGTTTATCACCTCCTTCTTTCAAAATTAGTTTTGAGTTCTTCCTTAGCACGTCTGTATTCGTCTCTAGCATCTAACTTGCTTTGAAGGGCAGGGAGGTCAAAATTAGCTAGCTGAAAATCATCTCTAGCCACATTTGGAACTAGTTCAGCAAATTTAAATTTCTTGTGAACCCAGAAGTGTTCATGATCGTAAATCAATGAACTAAAATCGTGATTGTTGTAACGGCCTAAATTTCAGTGATATCGGAACAGTGGTTTTGTAACCAAAAATCTGAGTTAAAAAGAAAATATATTTTAAAATTTTTACATGATATGTGATATGATAGAAAAGTCGTATGAAAATATCGATAGGAAAATTTTATCAATTTAGTAAATTGTAGAGAAAGGACCAAATTAAATAAAATGTGAAAGTTGAGTGTTAAATGTTAAAAGGACTAAATAACTATGAAACTTGAAATTAGAGGTCCTTATATGGTAATTAGACCTTCAATCAAAGATGAGAAAATATCTTTGTTGAATCATGCATGGAAATTGAGAGAAAGGTTAAGGATTAAATTGGAAATAAGGAAAATTAAAAGATGATAATTAATTACATGGAATTATCATCATCTTTATTCATCTTCTTCTCCTAAAATTTTATGGAAGCCCTAGGAGAGAGAAAAGTCACTAACGAAGCTTGAATTGGTAAGTTTCCACGTCCCGTTTTTAGTAATTTTTATATTTTTGAGCTCGGGACAACTTGTTCTCTTTATTTTTGGGATTAATTTGAAAAGTTATCAAAGTATGGAATTTATGCCATGGATGAATATGTTGTAAATTGAAATTTTATGGTAGAAAATGAAAGGTTGTTAGTAGATAAACAACTTTTACAAAGTGATTTTTCATGAAATTGTGAAAAAAAGGGACTAAATTGTAAACTTGTAAAATTCATGGAAAAATTATGATATTTGAAAAATAAGTGCTGTAAATGGTACGTAGGGGACTCGGCTAGGCTTGGATAGAGGATTAAATTGCATGAATTTCATTTTTCGAGCCTAGGGACAAAATTAGAATTAATGAAAAGTTTAGGGGCAAAATGGTAATTTTGCCTAGAGCATAAATTGAATGTGTTGGAGTATGAATTGGATGAAATTGATGATTAAATTCATTTATATAGATCAGGATGAATCAAATACGAGGTTGGATTGAGGCAAAGAAAAAGTCTCGGATTAGTAGATTACATAACACGAACAATCATCGAGGTAAGTTCGTATAACTTAAAACTAATACTTGAAATGCTTGAATTACATGTTCTGTGATTTGAATGACAATTGAATGTTTAATGTGTGGAAATTTATTGAATGAATAATGATATTTGATAAAAAGGGGAAATAAGTCTTGGTTGAATAAAAGGATTTCGATGGATCATTGAAATGGTTATGGCATGGATGGTAAAAAGGATTTTGCCCAAACGGGTGATCCTATTATAAGCCCTCCCGATGAATATGTGGTGAAAATGGATTTAGCCTTGACGGGTAATCTAGATTAAGCTCTATAGAGTATTTGTCACTGAAAGGAATTAGCCTGGACTGGTAATCTGGACAATACTCTTTGAGCATATGTCACAGGGGATTTAGCCTGGACTGGTAATCCTGCTATAGGAAATGAGGTTCGTGGGAGTATGCTCACTAAAAAGGATATATTTGAATTGACGGTTAATGAGATTTTACATTATACTACTGGATATCCATCGAAATTCTGAGAAATTCAACAGGATAAAAATAGGAAATGGAACATGAATGATATATATGCCATGGAAAAGAACAAGTATTTAGATATGTGGATTGATGAGCTTATCAATACTTAAATTTTACATGAAATTACTTAACTAATCTAAGTGTTGAGTTTGTGCATGATAGGTTGATATTTAAATGTATGGTTGCATGTGTGTTTGATTGAATTAAGGGATGTATATGGTAAATTTAATTTCTTGTTACATGAGCTTACTAAGCACTAAGTGATTACTTTGTTTATTTTTCTCTGTTTTATAGTACTCGAGAACTTGGAAGGTCAGAAATTGGTCAGAGCAAGATCACACTATCAATCTGAACACTTTGGTATATAACATGCTCTATTTTGAAGTAATGACATGTATAGGCTAAAGATACCCAGCTATAACTGAAAAAGAATGGATGTAAACTTAGCCATTAGTATGGTTAATGTTAACTAGATTTTGATCATATGCATATGATTTTTTCAAAAAATTTATAAGTTATATGCATATGATGAACTAGTTCAAATGGATGGAATTTACATGAGTGACTATGAGGTAAGTTTGGTAACAAAATGTGCATGAGAGAGTATAATTTTTGTATGATGGAATTGATGAAAAATCATGTATAAAATGCTTGGATTGGTATTGGTTTGATTTGGTGCAGGTATGGGATGAAATTGGGTCAGAAATGAGGCTTGGATGTAGCCTTATTTTGTCCAAACGGGTAGACACATGGACATGTGTCTAGGCCGTATGTGACACATGGTCCACAACATGGGCGTGTAGCCTAGCCTTGTGTCCGTTGCATCTAAAATTTGCAAAATATAAGCTTAGAATTGAGCACATGGGTAGAGACACGGGCGTGTGTCTCAGCTTGTGAGGCACACGACTTGGTGCACGGCCATGTCCCTTGGCCATGTAAATCTTGCACGTACTTTTTGAAAAGTCAAATTAATGACACGGCCTAGCACACGAGCGTGTGACTTGGCCGTGTGAGATCAACTTGTTCATGAGTTACAAGTCAAAGAGTTACATGGGTAAGGGACACAGGCGTGTAAACCCAAACGGCCAGACTACACGGGTGTGTCCCATACCACACGGACGTGTGACTCATAAAAGAAAGAAAAATTTTAGGATTTTGCGAAAAATTCCCTATTATTCTGATTTAGTCCCGGATTGATTTTAGTGCATGTTTTGGGCCTCGAGGACCCATCTAAGGGACTTTAAAGATTATGTTGAATAAATGAATAATAAATGACTCGATTAATGGGTGAATGTTCTGTAAACCCTAGTAATGCCTCATAACCATGTTTTGACGACAGATACGGATTAGGGGTGTAACACCCTTATCCCATAACCGTCGCCAGAATAGGTAAGGGGCATTACTAGACTTGTAACTCAGAACGGAACAGTAAAACTTTAAACTTTTATCAAACATTAATCCATTTCAACAACATCAATCGTACATAAACATATCATGCTTAAAACAAACATATAAAGCTTCAATCATACATCAGGGACTAATTTGACAACATATAAAAGTTATGGGAAATCTTAGAAAAATTTTCAAAATAGGGTCACACGGGCATGTGCCCAAGCTTTGTGCCTCACACGATTGCCAGACACGCCCGTGTGTCTAGGCCGTGGCAAAATAGGGCATACATACTGACTTGTGCACACGGCCGTAAGACACGCCCATGTGAAAATTATGAAGCTACTGCCTTGCACCCATGGGTACAAGACACGCCCGTGTGTCTATCCCGTGTGGCATCCTGACCAAAATAACTAAGGTACAGGGGTCACACAGTCGAGTCACACGCCCGTCTGCTCTGGCTGTGTGGCACGAAAAATGCTTGGTTTAATCCATTTTCACACCCTATTAGATCATGTACCTAAAACATCAATTGCATAACAATTACATATACTCAATGCACAACCATATCAGCCAATTCCAAATATCAAAAAGACCATTTCATATCAACCAATTCAATGTCACATAAATAACATAAACATGAATACATCTCAAGCACCCATTCCAAGTCATCATCTACCTTTTATATCTCAATCGTAATTCAAAAATAACCTCATAGCAAATGACTATTTCAACTTTTCTAAGTCATATATATAGCAAATCATTCAAGACCATAAAGCATACTATTTTCACATTCATCAAATTAAGGTCATTTACCAACTTACCATTTCAATGCATTTACATATCATATAAAAGACATATCTTATAAAGTCTTCATACCAAAATATCCATTTCAAGATCAAGCCATATCACATAGCTTGATTAGGGGGTAAAACCATACCCCATTCATTAACATAGATAATCAAATACATCAGCTTATAAACTAGCCTATACATGCCATATTTACAATATTTACTAAGATCCAAAAGTACCAAAGGTTAACTTGGATAGTGCGATAGCAATCTCTGACTTCGTCCGAATCGAGCTAGCTTCCGAATCTATAAAACACGGGAAAGTAAATAGAGTAAGCTTTAAAAGCTTAGTAAGCCCGTATAATATAGAATTTAACTTACCGAATCAACATTTAAAATATGTAAACAACATTACCAACCAAGTTATACATTCCCAATGCCTATTCAACGATTATACACATGTTAGTCAAGTAACAACCATGTATTCATCCAATTTAAAGATGAAACAAAAATATAACATCCATGTAATCACAATTCATCTATTAATGTATTCATTTATCACAAACTCATATAGCATATAATCATATAACCATGTAGTAATTTATCTAAACATATCATATATATTATAAACATATAGTTCATGTAGTCCATGTTGATAAATGATAAATTATACATATTTTTACCCCATGTTTAGCCTTTATTTTGGATGAATTATTATCAAATTAGTGAGAATTTGTGCTCTTAATCTTTCTTTTTCATATCTTACACTCAGGAGAGCATAGGGAAGAGAAAAGAACGGAAAAAGGACCAAAAACGGAGAAAATGGGCCAAAATGTGTAATTGACACGGCCCAAGGATCACCGCACGGCTGTAGCACACGGTCGTGCAACACGAAGACCACACGGTCCAGCCCCCGACAAGCACGGCCAGGGCACACAGCCGTGCCACCTAAAAGTCTCGAACATGGCCTCTTGTCGAAATCACACAGGCGTGGCACACGGGCGTGTTTTAGTCGTGAAGAAGAGGAATTTCACTCGGATTTGGATACTTAGGGGCTAAGAAAGCCATTCTAAACTCTATATAAAGACCCCAAGAGGCAACTCTAAAGGTATACTCTCTTCTCTCAAGAAAGAGTGCCATAATTCTACCAACACAAGGAGTGAAAGCAAGGGGTTACTCCAAGGGAAGCCGATTGATTCATCCCAGAAGCCAGAATTCTACATCAAGACAGAGGATCTCCCTAAATTTCTTTAGGGGTTTTTGGGTTCTTTATGTTTTGTTATTTTAATACTTCTGAGATGTTTTCTTTCTTTATTATGAACTAAACCCCTCAAATACTTGAGGGGGATGAAACCTAAGACAGATCTTATTATTATTTATTCTTGAATTATATGATAAATACTTGAATTGTTCTTAATTATGTGTTCTTCATTCTTGATTTAATAATCCTAGGTATTACTTCAAGAACTTGATGTGCTTAGGCAGAGGAGCAAAAGTCCCTGTTTTAAGAGCAGATCTACCATAATTAGGCGGAGTTGCATGCAACCCTAGACATAGGGTGACATAAATCTACCGTATTAGGGTCAAACCTAATAGGGGGAACCATAGATCGAATTAATGCAACCTAGGGTGTTAATTAATAAAGAAACTTTAGTTAACAACCTAGGCCTAGTTGCTCTTCGCCTCGAAGGAGGGTTTAGCATAAATTAGGGATCTCTACGGATCAAGTCAAGTGAATAAATCGTCTAGTTCAGGAAGTCAATAACAAGTGAAGTCTAGATGGATTCTCCCTTAAGTATTGCTCATATTAATCAGCTTTTCCCTAAAGGTTTCCCCAATTTACTTTTTTTGCACTTTAGTTAGTTTTAGAATTAGTTCCAATCAATGCTTTTTTATTTTTAGGCTAGATAATAGAAAGGAAGTAAGTATTAGTACTTTTGGTTCCCTTGGGTACGATAACTCGGTCTTGCCACTAAACTATACTACTGTTCGATAGGTGCGCTTGCCTTTAATATCGTGATATTAGTTAGTTTTGGTGTGATCAGTTTTATAAATTTTATTACTTAATATCGTGAGTTGTTATCACATGTATTTATACAACTCTTATGCATCTTGAATCTTTGATATCATGTATCACATACCTTGTAAGCATGTACTTGTACCATGTACTTCATTTACTCTATATCATTCATATGAACATATACTTGTAACATAGAATCTATGTACTTGTACCTTGTTTAACATATAATTTCATATGAATCATATGCATATATCATGTAATTTATGTATTCCTTATACCTCTTATAACATGTATTTCATATATTACAAATTGGTAAATTGCCCTTTGAACCTTTAGAAACATCGAGGGATATTCGGGTGATACACACATAGTGTATATATGTAAACCTGTAAATATGTCAATTCATCATGTATGCTCTTTCGAGCCATGTTCGGTATGCTCCACTTGAGCTGGTAACGGTAAGCCCGAAGGCTGAACGGTAATCCCGAAGGCTGAGCATTTAAGCCCAAAGGCTGAACATGTAAGCTCATGAGCTGTGGTGAGTCCGCAACAAATGCAGGAGCTCAACCAACCTGTAGCCCTAGTGACATGTCACTTGTATCCTACGACTTTCTACGGTTCAAACGGGACTCGGTAATCAAATTGAACATGTAACCATTAGACATTTTAATTCATTATTTCATATATACACTTATACAATATGATATTCAACATGTATTCAATAGGCAGTTGGATTTCATAGTTATTAAACATTCATATAAAATCAAAATAACAATTATAAATATAACACAAGTTCGATTCTAATTATACGAGCTTAGCTCGATTTAGCTCGTAAACTCGATATCTACTCGTCTGCCTTTTGTTTCCTCGATCAAGTTCTGGGATTTGTTTGTCTTGATCTATAATAATTCAATTTAATCTATTTATTCACCAAATTACTCAATTCAATCCATAAACATAAAAATTTGGAAAATTACACATTTGCCCCTGTACTTTCAACTACTTTGCAATTTAGTCCTTTATATACAAAATGACAAATTACTCAATATTATCCACAATTCAACTTAGACGAATATTCCTATGTTCTATACAAGCACATATCTTTCATTTACCCACCTTTCTACCCACAAAATTTCTATCTTTTCAATTTAATCCCAACTACTCAATTTTATCAAAAATCACTTTATAAAACTTGTATATCTATGAAAAACCATCAATAATTTATCAAGAAATATAAAAATATGGCACTTTTCAAAAACATCATTAATTTCAGAAATCAGGGTACGGGTTTGCTATACCAGGCTGCAACAAACTCAAAAATATAAAAATCATTAAAACCGAAGCAAAACATACCTTTAATTGAGATTATTAATGGCTGAATGCTAAAACCACAATTTTAAGCTTTTTTTTCTTTGATATTCGGCTATGAAAGATGATATTAATGCTTATTTTTGGCTTTGTTTATGTTAATAATAACATATTTATAAATTTACTAATTTAACCATACATATAAACATATAAATAACATATAATAATGTCCACTAATGTCTATAATTAAAACCAAAGTCAAATAAGCCCTTGTATTAATAGAACTCATAATTATTGCTTTACGCGATTTAGTCCTTTTTACTAAATTAACTAATTAAACGGTAAAATTTCTATACGAAACTTTCACACCAGATTACTATCATGCTGTAAACATTATTAAAATAAGAAAAATAATATTTTGACTCAGTTAAGTGGTCCCAAAACCATTCATTCCGATTAGGGTCTAAATCGGGTTGTTACAACTCTCCCCCTTTAGGGATTTTCGTCCCCAAAAATCTTACTGGTAAACAGGCAAGGGTACTGTTTTTGCATAGCTTTTTTGGGTTCCCATGTAGCTTCCTCTACTCCATTTCTACACTAGAGAAATTTCACAAGTGCTATACGCTTATTTCTCAACTCTTTGATTTCTCGGGCCAGAATCCTGATCAGTTTTTCGTTTTACGATAAATCAGGCTATATTTCTACGTCAATGGGAGAAATGACATGTGATGGATCAGATTGATATCGATGAAGCATTGAAATGTGAAACACATTATGTATCTTTTCTAGCTCAGACGTTGATGACAATCGATAGGCTACAGGCCCTATTCTTTCAACTATTTCACACGGCTCGATAAATCGCAGACTTAACTTTCCTTTTCGATCGAAACGAAGAATTTTCTTCTAGGGTGATACTTTCAAGAATACTCGGTCTCCGACCTGAAACTCTATCTCTTTACATTTCAAATATGCATAAGATTTCTGTCTATCTGAAGCTACTTTTAAGCTATCACGTATCACTTCACTTTTTCTTCGGTTTCTCTGATCAATTCAACCCCGTGAATCCTTTTCTCACTCAATTCCATCCAGTATAACGATGTTCGACATTTACGACCGTATAAAGCTTCATACGAAGCCATTTTCAAACTCGTTTGGAAGCTGTTATTATATGCAAATTCAATCAGAGATAAGTGTTTCTCCCAGCTACCTTCAAATTCAAGGATGCAACATCGTAACATATCCTCTAGAATCTGTATATCCTCTAGAGTCACAACTCTCCTGTTCTGCCTTTGTAAGATACTTTGGATTCATGTCTGTTATGGTAACTAGGCTTTGACAAGTGGCTAACTGCTTCTAAATTCCACCGATCCGGCCATACTAACTTTGTGTAAGTAATCCTGGTTCTTACGTGTTTTTATTTGGATATGGTAGTTCTCCTTTGATGAAGTCGAAGGTGTCAGCTTAGAGTTGCTAGTTCTTTGACCCTTCTCCTATGTTTGGGTTCTCAATTGATCGTAGGTGTTTAAGTCTCTTGGCTTTCAATCAAAAGTTAGGGATACACGATAATTGCGTGGGATAGTATTTAAGCAAAGCGGTGGTAGGTAATCTTTTTAAACGAGCCTTGGAAATGGTTTTCTTGATTTGTTGGTCAGAGTATTGATCGTGATCTTGAGTGATGATGATAAAGTAAGAAAATCTGATCGTACCTGGAAACTAACTAATATCACGATAAAAGGCAAGTGCACCTATCGAATAGTAGTATAGTCAGTGGCAAGACTGAAATATCTAATCCAAGGAACTATGAGTGCTAGTAATGACTTCCTTCCTATTATCTAGCTTAAAAATAAAGAGGGGTTTGGGTTGTAAAATAATCTAAACTAACTAAAGAAACGACAAAGAGTAAATTGGGAAATTCCTTTTGGGAAAACTGATTGATTAAGGCAATGCCTAAGGAAGAATCCACCTAGACTTCACTTGTTATCTAACTCTGAACCAGATGATTTCTTTATTTGATTTGATCCGTAGAGATCCCTAAATTATGTTAATACCTCCTTTGAGGATAAGAACAACTAATTCTAGGTTGATTAACTAAAATCTCTTTCTAGATAAAACCCCTAGTCTTGTATTAACTTGATCTATGGCTCCCCATATTAGATTTGACTCTAATCCGGTAGATTTTTGTCGTCCTATATCTAGGATTGCGATCAACTCTGCTTAATTGTGTTGGATCTACTCCTATGCAGGGATTTTTGCTCCTCTGCATAGGCACATTCGACTTAAATTAATATCCTGGACATATCAATTTAAGAATTAAAAACAAAATTAAGAACAAATCAAATATTTATCACACAGCTTAGATAACAATAACAAGATCTGTCTTAGGTTTCATCCCCCTTAGATATTTGGGGTTTTAGTTCATAATTATAAAAGAAAACATCTCAAAAGAAATAAAATAACAAAACATAAGAAAACCCAAAACTCCTGAAAAGATTGAAGGGAGATCCTCTGTCTTGATGTGGATCCTAGCTTCTGAGATGGATCAATCGGCTTCCCTTTGAGTAATTCCCTGTCTTCAACTCCCCGTCTTGATGGGAAAATAATGTCTCCTTGGCGGCACCCTTGTAGTTGCCTCTTAGGGTCTTCATATAGAGTTTTGGAATGCCTTTCTTAGCTCCTAAGTAGGCTTTTCCGAGTGAAATTGAACTTGCTCGCGATAGGGACACACCCGTGTGCCACGCCTATGTGGATTGACGACCAGGCCATGCTCAAGCCTGTTAAAGTGGCATGACCGTATGGCACGGCCATATGGCGAACCTCCAGGCAATGTTGATTGCTGAATTGGGCCTAATTTGCTCGTTTCTGGCCCGTTCCTTACTCTTTTCTCTTCCTTATGCTGAACTAAGTATAAAACATGAAATAAAAGGATTAGGAGCACCAATTTCCACAAATTCAATGATAATTCAACCAGAATTTAGGCTAAGTATGAGGTAAAAATATGTATAATTTATGGTTTATCAAGTATTAATCAATATTTTTGTTGGAATAGGTAGGCGCGCGTAACCAGCTCGATTCGCAAACAGGTGTGTATCCGTATACACTGTTTTGATTGTTGATTGGCTGAAAAGCAGGAAGTGCGTAGTCTATCCTATTTTGATTGTAGATTGGAAAAATACCGAAAAGTTGAAGTACCGGTGAATGATCCCACACGAGCGTGTGATCGCACGTGTAGTGGACCGAGCCTACGAATATGTGCGTAAGATGGTTGAGGCCACCATGAGCATTCTCATGACTTAGGTTGTTTTGGGCCGCGTTGAAGTCGAGATGGGCCGTGTGGGCCCAATGGGCCTCACACGGGTTAAAACTGCATATTGTGGTAAATGTTAGACCGAGCCGTGTAGTCCACATGGCTAGGGTCATTTTTGAGCTAAATGGGCCCTGTGGGCCCAATGGGCCGGTGGGCCCCACACGGATATAATACATGTTATAGGGTTTCGATTGGTTTGAATTGTGTTATTCGTATAGTCGAGGCTATTTCTAGCCTAATTGGGCCACACGAGCGTGTGGGCCCACTTAAGTCGAATAATGGGCCTTAGGCCCATTTACACTGTTGTATCTGTTTAGGTTACTTAAGTCACTCGGGGTGACGGTAGACCTTCTATTGGGTCTAAAATACCATTGATTTGTAAAATTACCAAAATACCCCGATTTGTAAAATTACCAAAATACCTTCGATTTGAAAAATTACCAAAATACCCTTGATTTATAAAATTACAGAAATGCCCTCGAGTTGCTAAATTACCGAAATACCCATGGAATGCAAAATTATTGAAATTCCTTTGTAGGGTAGAACTACCGGAATACCTATGTAGGGTAAAATTACTAAAATACCCCGGTAGGGTAAAATGACCGTTTTGCCCATAGAGTGTGAAATGACTATTTTGCCCTTATGGGCAAGTGACGGACTTGGACTATGAATTCGACTAATTTGAATGTGATGGTATGACTGTGTTTTAACTGATTTGACTGTGATTGTATGACTGTGTTTTAAATTGATTTGACTGTGGTTGTATGCCTGATACGCTTTTAACATGTGTTTAAATGACTGTTGCTGAGCATGGCCATTATGCATGCACGTGTGATGATTGAGCATGACATAGACGATTTTTTGCATGGGATTGGGCTTGATTTGGAGAAAGTGCTGTGCTAGTGGCTTTGCCACATATTCTGATTTTGGTGGCTCCGCCACATTTTCTGTTATTAGTAACACAGCTGCGTACTTGGTGTGTTAGCTGGGTGGGTCGAGTTATTCCCCACATGGTGTGTTGGCTGGTACGGGTGGTGTGCTGGATGGATTGGGTTGGGATGCATACTCACATGGCTACATATCTGCTCTGTTCTGATTCTGTTTTGGGCTTAGGCCCACTTATTCTATTATTGATTTGGGCTAGGCCCAATTGATTCTGTTATGGGCTATGATCCAAAATGATATCATAGTGGGCTCTGGCCCACGTATGCTTTAAATTGGACTGTACTGTTACTATTAAAGGGCCCTGGCCCTGACTGTTTTCGTTTCTATCTCTGTTTCTATATACTGACAGTTACTCTAACAAGGGGATTACACACTGAGTTTTCATAAACTCACCCCGTTTGTTAACTGTGCAGGTGACCTCTAGCTTAGGAGGATCAGTGCTGTGAGGGACTCAGAGATGGCCACACGACTGTTTTCTTATTACATTTTGGACTTTATTTATGGTTTAGATTTCGTTTTGGTTTTAATTTTTTGTAAAAAGACCATTGGGATTTTAATTTGTTTTTATTTGGATTTTTATTTATTTTGATTTATGACTGTAAAAGTAAATCATGGTTTTACAAAAATGTTAACTGTTTTTAAAACAACACAACGTTTCTGCAGCATTTTCGAAATGATTTCGCAACTTGATCTTTAAACATCACATTTTCAATCAGTTACTTTTTAAATAAAGCTTCCGCAATAGATAGGGTTTTAAGGGTAATAACATTTTACAAGAGAATAGCTTTTAACAAACCATGTTTTGAAAATAAGCAAACGAAATTTGAGGTTTTGCACAAGGTTTAAATAGCAACAATTTTTAAATAAGAAGGCTTTTCAATGAAAATAAGGTTTTCGAAAAACACTTTAATGTGACACGCCAGATTCGAGCCTAACTTTTAGGCCGGGTTTGGGGTGTTACATTTAATGGTATCAGAGCCAGGTTACAAAACTCGGCTGTGGATTGGGTTTTTAAAGTGAATTTCTAAAAGAATTATTTTTAAAAGGTTTGAAAAGATTTGAAGTTTTGGAAATGTTGTATCGAACATTTTTCCCAAAATGTATGGTTACCGAGTCTCTAGTGCCGAATCTATAAGTATCCCTAGATATTAGACTATTTTGTAAAATTAGATTTTGTATTTATTATGAGTGTGTTTTGAAAATAGATTTTTAAGCTTGTGACAGTACTGCGATGGATTCCGAGAGTGGGCAAGGTCCACCAACTTCAGGTACTTTTAACCCTGAGCTTGGGATTGAGGCATTAACTCGGTTAATAAGGGAAGTGGTAGAAGAAGTGTTGGAGACCAAAGTTAAGGAGGTTAGTGAAATGCTTCAGGCGGCCTGCTTGGAGTGTAAGAAGAAGAGAGGTCATATGATAAACATTAAATTATACATATGTTTACCCCATGTTTAACCTATATTTTGGATAGATTCTTATCAATTTTGTGAGAATTGGTACTCTTAATCCTTCCTTTTCATATCTTATACTCAGGAGAGCATAGGGAAGAAGAAAGAATGGAAAACAGACCAAAAAGCTCTATATAAAGACCCCATGAGGCAACAACTTAGAGATACTTTTTTAGATACGAATAGAAGTAAGGGATTACTCCAAAGGAGAAAGCTGATTGATTCATCTCAGAAGTTGGAATTCTGCAGCAACATAGAGGATCTCCCTAAATTCCTTCAGGGGTTTTTGGTTTCTTTTATGTTTTGTTATTTTATATCTTCTGTGATGTTTCTTTTCTTTATTATGAACTAAACCTCTTAAATACTTGAGGGGGATGAAACCTAAGACAGATCTTGTTATTTATTCTTGATTTATTTGATAAATACTTGAATTGTTCTTAATTATATGTTCTTCATTCTTGATTTAATAATCCTAGGTATTATTTCAAGAAATAGATGTGCTTAGAGCAGAGGAGTAAAAGTCCTTGTGATAAGAGTAGATCCACCATAATTAAGCGGAGTTGCATGCAACCCTAGACATAGGGAGACATAAATCTGCCAGATTAGAGTCAAACCTAATATGGGGAGCCATAGATCGAAGTAATGCAACCTAGGGAGTTAATTAATAAGGGAACTTTAATTAACAACTTAAGCCTAGTTGCTCTATGCCTCGACGGAGGGTTTAGCATAAGTTAGGGATCTCTACGGATCAAGTCAAGTAAAGAAATCATATAGTTATAGAAAATAATAACAAGTGAAGTCTAGGTGGATTCTCCCTTGAGTATTGCCCATATCAATCAGCTTTTCCCTAAAAAGTTTTCCCAATTTACTCTTTACACTTTCTTAGTTTGTTTTAGAATTAGTTTAAACAACCCTCTTTTATTTTTAGGCTAGCTAATAGAAATGAAGTAAGTATTAGTACTTTTGGTTCCCTTGGGTACGATAACTCGGTCTTGCCACTAAGCTATACTACTGTTTGACAGGTGCGCTTGCCTCAACGTCATGATATTAGTTAGTTTTGGTGTGATCAAGTTCTTTATAAATTTTATTACTTCATATCACACATATCAAGTTTTTTGCACCGTTGCCGGCAAACTAAAATATTACGAAAGCTCGATTTCTATTACTTTAGCCATTACATATATATATATTTCTTTTATTTTTATTTTCAGTTGTTATTTATTTATTTTCATTTAAATTTTTGAGTTTTTCTTTGCTTTTTCTTTTTAGGTATTTTTAGTTTATGACTAGAAACAACCCAACGGGAGCACTACTTTTTGACGAAGATCTAGAAGCGACAGTTCGCAGAAATCGCAGAGAGATTAGACACAGTCTACATTATCTTAAACAATAACCTGATCAAGAGCTAGAACCTACAGAAGAGATGGAAGCAAATCAAAACGTTCCACCACCTCCCGCAATAGTCGCGCCACCAGCAAATTAGGAAGAAGCTCATCGCACTATGTATGATTATGCTAAACCTAGTTTGGCTGGTACCCAAACTAGCATTCTTAGACCTACTATTGCTGCTAATAATTTTGAGTTAAAGCCTAACACTATTCAGATGATACAGCAATTGGTGCAGTTTGATGGTTTACAGGACGAGGATCCAAACTCACACATAGCTAATTTCTTGGAACTTTGTGATACCTTTAAAATAAATGGCGTTTCTAATGATGCCATTCGATTGAGGCTATTTCCATTCTGTTTGAGAAATAAAGCCAAAAAGTGGTTAAATTTTTTACCACGAGGCTCAATTACCACATAGGATCAGATGACCGAAAAATTTTTACTCAAATATTTTTCTCCAGCTAAAACAGCCAAATTACGAAATGATAATTCTTCTTTTGTGCAGATGGATTTAGAAACACTATACGATGCATGGGAGAGATACAAAGATCTTTTGAGAAGGTGCCCTCATCATGGTCTACCTTTGTGGCTACAAGTTCAAACCTTCCACAACGGTTTAAACCCGTCAACCAGACAAATGATCGATGCAGCCGCAGGAGGGACGATCAATAATAAAACACCGGAAGTAGCTTATGAATTTATTGAAGAGATGTCATTGAATAATTATTAGTGCCAAGTCATGAGGACAAAGCCAACAAAAGCTACAGGAGTTTATAATATTGATGCTGTCACCATGCAGGAGTTTACTAACCAAGTAGAACTTTTAAATAAAAAGTTTGATAATTTTGTTAGTTCTACGCAGGCACAACCAGTGATGCAATGCGACGCGACTCAAGGAAACACGTTCAATCAAGATTTCGCATCCTATGGACACAGCATGGAAACTGAACAAGCCAACTATATGGGTAACAATTCTAGACCTCAAAATAACCCTTATAGTAATACTTATAATGCAGGTTGGAGAAATCACCCAAATTTTTCATGGGGAGGACAAGGAAATCAAATACAACAACCCCCTCAAGTTTCAGCAACCACCACCGCAATATGAGAAGAAGCCGAATCTGGAAGAGATGTTCACCAAATTTATGGTCGCATCAGAAACCCGTTTTCAAAGCACTGAAACAGCATTGAAAAATCAGTAAGCATCAATTCAAGGGCTTGAAAACCAAATTGGTCAACTTGCAAAATTAATTTCAGAAAGACCACAAGGAGGATTACCAAGTAACACTGAGCCAAATCCCAGATAACATGTTAAGGTGATTACTTTAAGAGATGGAAAAGTCCTAGCCGAACCAGAAAAGAAGACTATCCCAGAACTTTTCAGAAAAGGTAGCGGAACCCAAGGACAACACTCCACCACCACTCAATGAATACAAACTGCGTATCCCATATCCAACAAAATTGAAGAAAGACCATACAGACGCTCAATTCGGTAAGTTCCTTGAACTTTTTAAACAATTACACATTAACTTACCTTTTGTTGAAGTGATTTCACAGATGTCGAAGTATGCGAAGTTCCTTAAAGAACTTCTGACAAATAAAAGGAAGTTGGAAAAATTGGCCACAGTAGAACTCAACGAGGAATGCTCAGCCATTCTCCAAAATAAACTGCCAGCAAAACTGAAAGATCCAGGGAGTTTTATTATCCCTTGTCTAATTGGTAGTTTACTTATTAATAATGCTTTAGCTGATTTAGGTGATATCATTAATCTCATGCCTTACAAAATGTTCAAAAAACTAGGTCTCGGGGAGCCCAAGCCCACTAAGATGAGTATTCAATTAGCCGATAGATCTGTTAAATATCCTAGGGGAATCATTGAAGATGTGCTAGTGAAGGTAGATAAATTTATATTCCCCGTTGATTTTGTTGTGCTTGACATGGATGAGGATATTGAAGTACCTTTAATTTTTGGACGACCATTTTTAGCCACTGCTAGAGCTATTATTGATGTAGGGGATGGCAAATTAGTACTTAGAGTTGGCAAGGAAGAAGTTGTCTTTAAAATCTATGATGCCATGAGATTCTCTAAAGAACAAGATGATTCTTGTTATTTTGTTGATATTATTGACTATTTTGTTCAAGATAATTTCCAAGAACTTTCTCTCACAGACACGTTGGAACTGTGCCTTGTTCAAGGTAGGGGGAACGATAAAACCACCCCCGAAATCAATGAAGTAAGGAAAGAATCCAATTCTAATGAAATCACCGCTAGGCACATAAGTTATGAAAATTTAAAGATGAGTGATGAATTGAGACAGAAACCTTCCATTACTGAATCCCCTAAATTAGAACTAAAACAACTGCCAGATCATTTAGAATATGCCTTTTTAAGGGAAGAATCTACTTTACCAGTCATTATCGCATCCGATTTAAGCATTACAGAGAAAGAGGAACTACTCCATGTGTTAAGAGAACACAGACGTGCTATAGCTTGGAAAATTTTAGATATCAAGGGAATTAATCCTTCTTTCTGCACCCATAAAATTTTAATGGAGGACGAATTCAAACCATCAGTGCAAGCCTAGAGACGATTGAATCCCAACATGAAAAAAGTTGTAAAAGCCGAAGTAATTAAACTTCTAGATGCAGGTATTATTTATCCTATTTCTGACAGTTCTTGGGTAAGCTCTGTGCAAGTTGTTCCTAAGAAAGGTGGATTGACTGTGGTGTCTAATGACAAGGAAGAGTTAATACCTACAAGAACAGTCACAGGATGGAGAGTTTGCATTGATTACAAGAAGCTGAATGACGCCACTCGGAAAGATCATTTCCCTTTGCCCTTTATTGATTAGATGTTGGAAAGATTGTCAGGTCATATGTATTATTGTTTCCTAGATGGCCTCTCTGGTTACTTCCAGATCCCGATAGCTCGAGAAGATCAGGAGAAAACAACGTTCACATGCCCATACGGTACGTTTGCTTATCGTAGAATGCCTTTTGGTTTATGTAACGCTCCTGCTACTTTTCAGCGATGCATGCTAGCTATCTTCAATGAATTCGTGGAAGACATCATGGAGGTATTTATGGATGATTTCTCAGTTTTCGGTAATTCTTTCCAACTTTGTCTTAATAATCTAGAATGTGTTTTGATAAGATGTGAAGAGACAAATTTAGTACTAAATTGGGAAAAATGCCACTTTATGGTTCAAGAGGATATTGTTCTAGGACATAAAATTTCTAGTAAAGGGATAGAGGTAGATAAAGCAAAAATTGAAACTATTGAAAAACTACCTCCTCCTAATTCAGTTAAGGCTATAAGAAGCTTTTTAGGACACGCCGGTTTTTATCGTAGATTCATTAAAGACTTTTCTAAAATAGCTAAGCCTTTAACTAAATTACTAGAAAAAGACGTACCCTTCAACTTTGACCAAGAATGTTTGGAATCTTTCAACAACCTTAAGGAAAAGTTAGTCAACGCCTCGATTATGATTTCACCTGATTGGAATCTACCTTTTGAACTAATGTGCGATGCAAGTGATTTCGCAGTAGGTGCAATTTTGGGACAGCGAAGGGACAAGCATTTCCAGCCGATTTATTACGCTAGCAAGACCTTGACAACTGCTCAAGCAAATTACACGACCACAGAGAAAGAATTGCTAGCTGTTATTTTTACATTTGACAAATTTAGATCTTATTTAATTTTGTCAAAAGTCATTGTTTATACTGATCATTCAGCTCTTCGCTACCTCTTAACCAACACTGATGCAAAACCTCGATTAATAAGATGGATTTTACTGTTACAGGAATTTGACTTGGAAATAAAGGACAAGAAATGAGCTGAAAACTTGGCAGCAGATCACCTCTCAAGATTAGAAGACGCACAGCCCAAATATCTCGACAAGATGAACAATTTGTTCCCTGAGGAACAACTCCTAGCCTTAGCAGATACGGCAGTTCCTTGGTTTGCTGATTTTGCAAATTATTTAGCAGCTAACATAACCCCAAAAGGGCTAACCCATCAGCAAAAGAAACGATTCTTCGCTGATGTGAAAAACTACTTTTGGGAAGATCCTTTCCTTTTCCAAATTTGTGCAGATCAGGTTATACGAAATACGTTAATGACACAGAAGCATATCAAATTTTGAATCACTGCCACTCAGGACCCACAGGAGGACATCACAGCAGAACTAGAACTGCTCATAAGGTACTCGAATCAGGCTTTTACTGGCCTACACTTTTCAGAGATGCCAACAGGTATGTGACCTTTTGTGATAAATGCCAACAAATAGGTAATATCTCTCAGTATAATGAAATGCCTCAGAACTATATACTTTCATGTGAAATATTTGATGTTTGGGGTATTGATTTCATGGGTCTGTGCCCTAATTCAATTAGGAATAAATACATACTAGTAGCAGTAGACTACATGTCAAAATGGGTAGAAGCCCAAGCTTTACCTACAAATGATGCTAGGGTGGTAGTACGCTTCTTGAAAAGAATTTTTTTCTCGATTTGGAACACTTAGGATAATCATTAGTGATAGGGGTACACATTTTTGCAATACCCAATTTGAAAAAATCTTGAAAAGGTATGGAGCACACCATAAAACAGCCACCCCTTATCACCCACAAACCAGTGGCCAAGTCGAAGTAACAAATAGGGAACTAAAACGCATTCTAGAGAAAACAATAGAAACAAATAGGAAGGATTGGTCAAGAAAGGTAGACGATGCATTATGGGCTTATAGAACTGCTTTTAAAACACCCATAGGAACATCTCCCTATAAACTTGTTTATGGAAAAAACTGCCATCTACCATTTGAACTTGAACATAAAGCATTCTGGGCTATAAAATTTTTAAACCTTGATTTTAAAAGTACAGGAGAGAAGAGATTAATGCAGTTGAATGAGCTTGATGAATGGCGCTTCAATGCTTACGAGAACTCGCGACTATATAAGGAAGCCATGAAGCGACGCCATGACAAAAGGCTGAAAGACCCTAAGCAGTTAAAAACAGGTGATCTCGTCTTACTTTACAACTCAAGGCTGAAACTATTCCCCAAAAAACTCAAGTCAAGATGGTCAGGTCCATTCACTGTTCTAAATGTCTTTCCATACGGCACCATTGAGGTAACTCACCCTAACCACGGTACTTTCAAGGTAAATGGCCATAGGTTTAAACATTATAAAGGTGAGAATTTTGCAGAAAGCAAGGAGGAGCTTCGGCTCCACCACACCCCTTCTTGACACATCTAGGTAGAGTTGAGCTTAGACTCTAAATAAGCGCTTCTCAAGAGGCAACCCGAGCACTAACTTAGTTACTTTCTTTTCTTTAAATTTTTTTTAGTATTTTTCATGCATAAACTAACTCTTTGAATGCAGAAATTTAGAACCACATGGCCAGGCACACGGGCGTGCCTTAGGCCATGCGCACACTTAAAACAGGTGCATGGTCGTGCACCCAGACCGTGTACAAACAGAGCAAAATTTTCCCAAAACACGGGCCATCGATAAATCCCCACGGCCGTGCGATATGGCCGTGGCGACCTTACGAATTCCACACGAGCTATCAACAATGGCCCACGGCCGTGCGACATGGCCATGGCAACCCTGTAGTATCAACACGGGCTTGTACAAATCCCCACGCCCGTGTCCTTAGCCCGTGGAAGACACTGTCAAATTTTACACACCCGTGGCACATATCACATGACCATGTGAAACATGAACATGATCGTACACGGCCGTGTATATCATCACACGACCGTGTGAGTAACGAAGACCTGATCTCCCACGGCCGTGGGAACAAACCACACGGGCGTGTTTATCGGAACCAGGTGCACTATAAAGACCGATTTTTGAAAAACACGGGCTAAACACGACTCACACGGGCGTGCGACATGCCCGTGTGACCCAAAATGTATAAATAGGGGGGCCATTTTTAACTTTCCCTTTCACTCAAACCCTAGAATTTTCACCCAAAATCCCCTCAACCACCGTGAGCACCGCCACCATCCTCAAAACCACATCAAACTCGAAAATAACCACCACACGCCCGTGTAATAGCATCCCACGACCGTGCAAGCCCGCAATTGGTTCTATTTTCTCATTTTTCTCATTTATTTTTTGTCCTGTTTCATTTCTTTAAATATTTATTTATTTTAACTTTAGTCTAATTGTTGATTCAAGCATGGAACTAGGAAATATAGGATGAATATTCTAGAATAATATAGAATCAATTAGGATTAAATGCCACTTAATTTTATTTTTGCTTGCCATTTAGATTTCATTTTGTTTTGCCACTTGAACACATATTTGCATGCCATCTTTATCATAATTTCACTATATATACACCAGTAGTTCTTAGTTTTCTTACAAGATTTTAACATGATTAGATTCTACTATTTAGGTTAGTCCTCATTTGTTATTTTAAGAAAATTGTCATTTTATTTTATTTTATTACCTATCTAGTTTAAATCTAAATTTTTTTTATTTATTTAGGACTAATGCTTTTGTTATTTCAGATACTATGTCATCTTCACGTGCCAGAAAAGCTACTATCCCCTCATCTAAAAAACAAAAGGGACCCGGGAGTTCATCTTCGTGGCCCACCTTTGAGGCACGCCACCCATTCATCACTTTTACCCAAGACTCCCAAGAGGAACGCTATCAGCTACTCTGGGCACGCACTACCTCTATGGGCCGGTGTATTGACTGGGAGGCCCTCACGCAAGTAAACCTGGTGGACGATGTCCGAGCCCTCTTAGCGACTAACCCATGAGACCAGTTCTTCAGGATTGTGGAGCCCACTTACCTAGAGCTCACCCTCGAATTCTGCTCCACATTCCACCTCCAGACCGTAATGACCAGATTTGACGATCTAGAGACGGTCCAATTTCGTTTGGGAGGGCTCGTATGACGACTCAGCGTACCGGAGTTCAGAGTAGCACTTGGGCTTTACACTGAGCAGTTCATGACAGAGAAGGACTTCCCCACCCTTTCTCGTCGCATCCACATCCGGCCCCTCGACTGCTGGAATGAGATCGCTCCGGGGTGGCAAGTTTATAATCCCAGCGTCAGTAAGGCGACTGCCCTCGCTCCTTCCTTGGGGTACATTCATGCTCTTCTCACTCACACTCTGACAGGTAGGCGAGAGAGTACAGGCGTCGTCAATACTCACGACGACTACTTCCACTGGTGCATGGCTAATGGCCACGCTATCGACCTCACATACTTCATCGCGCTTGCCATGCAGCACCAGACTGAGCGGCACAGGAAAGGTGTCATATCCATGGGCCCTTACATCACGAGACTAGGCCGCTACTTCAGCCTATTCAACACTACGGCCCAAACATCCTCCTATACTTTCCTCGGCCAGATGTCCTCGCGGGGCATCCAGAGCATATTACACATGAGGATGATAGAGCGACGACCAGGTGGCGGACACTTCTACTTTCGCCTTATCCAAGAAGGCGAGGAGCCAGAGGACATTCCTGACGATGTCCCACCATTAGCAGAGGATGAGCCCGCTGAGCCGCCACACCCCAGACGACCCACCCAGACAGCAGCCCCACATGCTGACATACACGAGCACCTGGACCGATTTGACCAGTGCCTCGATTACATCAACGCCACTTTAGCGCACATATGTCAGCACCTCGGCATTTCCCCACCACCACGAGATCCATTAGAGGACTAGATCCTCTTTTCTTTTTATTTTTATCTTTATTTTGTTTTACTTTTATTTTATCTTTTATCTTTTATTATTATTACTTTATTCTAACTCTTAAACACTAATCCTTATTTTTACTTTTTCTTCTAACTTTATTTTCCTTTTTAGGTTTATTTTTAATTTTTTTTCATTTCAGCTTTTTCTTTATTTAATTTTTCATTTTTTATTTTATTTTCTTCGGCCATCTCATAATGAAGTAACCCCTCTTCATTTTAACATCCCACGACTAATAAATCCCTTCGCAGTTTCAAAGGAGCTCTACAGCTCAAACTTCTATGACAAAGGGAACACCCCGCCACAAATGCCACCTCTTCTAAACTCCCGTCTCACAAATCCATTCAACTTTCAGGGAGTTTCATACCTTTCCCTAACTTATGATCTTATGCTTCTACTGCTATTCATATTATCTTTGTACATTGAGGTCAATGTACATCTTAAGTGTGGGGGGTAAAGTACTTTCAATTTTTAGATTATCTGTGAAAACCATGAAATTTGATGCATTGTTCTCTGCATTTTCTTCAGTCTCCTATTAGGAATTAATTCTGATTGATTTATTATTTTTATTGATACATTGAGAACTAAGACATAGGTGCGTGTACTTTGAATATTCAAACTCTAAAACATTAGGGAATCAAGCATGATAAGTTAAAATTTTTGAGAACTACAGTTTTGCACAAGTTATCTTCCCTAAATTTTAAGTATTATCTTAAAATTTGAATTTCACAGGGTTGACATCAAAAGCCATAATTATTGTAAGATTTTTGAGCCTTTTGAGCATACATTCTTTCGTGCTCACTTTTATTATTGCTTTGAGTGAGTCAATACTGAATTGTTATTCTAGAACTTGCTTTAATTATAAATGTCGAGACCACATCATTGATTTGGTATACCGAGATGATAAAGGCACCTAGGATTTAACCCACTTACTCCACAAAAGCCTACCTCCATAATCTAACCCCTAGTGAACCCCATTGAGCCTAACAACCTTTTCCTTGACTTACCCTCTAATTATTAACCAATAACCCCTTTTTGTTGAATTTTCCAGTCAATTACTTTTGATCCCTATTTTTGCCGGGATTTGAGTTGAATTTATTATCTAAGCTTTATTCTCTTTTCCACTATGTAAATCTCTTTTTCAATTCATTGTATTACTTGAATTGTTCTTAAAAAAAACCACATGTATATACAGTGAAATTCAGTTGTAATTTGTAATAGTTCAAATAGTTTTTGCATATTTCTATTTCAAGGCTACCAAGGAAGAAACGATGTTATCAAGCTTCAGAAATATGTTCCAGTGATAGAGATTTTTCTAGCTAGATAATTTTTTCAGTTCAATCTCGATTCTAACCCTCTTTTGCAGCCTGTGACAACACCCCTAACCAAGCCCCATTACAACCATTAAAAGACCTTTTGATCGATGTATCATATCAAATTATAGTGGTGAAGATTTGATTTTCTTGCAAGCTTATGGTAATAACTTTTCAGGTTGATTAGAGAGCTAAACACTTTGAGTGGATAGAGTGAACCTTTAGTGAGGATGTCAACTCCTGTTAATTAAGATGGAGAGATAACTACTTAGAAGGAAAGAAGATACTTACGTTTTCAATGACAAAATTCTCAACTTAGATTGATTGAATCTTTAATGTTCTTCTGATTGAATTACTCATTGCATGATTACCTATAGATTAGTTTGAAACATTATTGATAAAAATTGTAGGTTGAGAAGAATAATTCTTTTTAGGGATTGAGATTTTTCTTGAGGACAAGCAAAGGCTTAAGTGTGGGGGTATTTGATAAACGTTAAATTATACATATGTTTACCCCATGTTTAACCTATATTTTGGATGGATTCTTATCAATTTTGTGAGAATTGGTGCTCTTAATCCTTCCTTTTCATATCTTATACTCAGGAGAGCATAAAGAAGAAGAAAAAACGGAAAACAGGCCAAAAACGATGAAAAATAGGCCAAAATGTGCGAACAACACGGGCAAAGAAATGCCACACGGTCATGCCACATGGGCGTGCCACATAAAAATCACACGGTCAAGCCCCCGACAAGCACGGCCAGGCTACACAGCTGTGCCTCCACCGATAAAATCACACGGCCTCTGTCGAAATCACACGGGCGTGGCACACCGGCGTGTTCTAGTCGTGAGGAAGGGGAATTTTACTCAAATTGGGATGCTTAGAGGCTAAGAAAGGTCCCCCAAAAACTCTATATAAAGACCCCATGAGACAACAACTTAGAGATACTTTTTTAGATACGAATAGAAGCAAGGAATTACTCCTAAGGAGAAAGCCGATTCATTCATCTCAGAAGTTGGAATTCTGTAGCAACATAGAGGATCTCCCAAAATTCCTTCAGGGGTTTTTGGTTTCTTTTATGTTTTCTTATTTTATATCTTCTGTGATGTTTCTTTTCTTTATTATGAACTAAACCTCTCAAATACTTGAGGGGGATGAAACCTAAGACAGATCTTGTTATTTATTTTTGATTTATTTGATAAATACTTGAATTGTTCTTAATTATGTGTTCTTCATTCTTGATTTAATAATCCTAGGTATTATTTCAAGAAATAGATGTGCTTAGAGAAGAGGAGCAAAAGTCCCTGTGATAAGAGTAGATCTACCATAATTAAGTGGAGTTGCATGCAACCCTAGACATAGGGCGACGTAAATCTGCCGGATTAGGGTCAAACCTAATATGGGGAGCCATAGATCAAATTAATGCAACCTAAGGAGTTAATTAATAAGGGAACTTTAATTAACAACTTAGGCCTAGTTGCTCTACACCTCGACGGAGGGTTTAGCATAAGTTAGGGATCTCTACGGATCAAGTCAAGTAAAAAAATCATATAGTTATAGAAAATAATAACAAGTGAAGTCTAGGTGGATTCTCCCTTGAGTATTGCCCATATCAGTCAACTTTTCCCTAAAAAATTTTCCCAATTTACTCTTTACGCTTTCTTAGTTAGTTTTAGAATTAGTTTAAACAACCCTTTTTTATTTTTAGGCTAGATAATGGAAAAGAAGTAAGTACTAGTACTTTTGGTTCCCTTGGGTACGATAACTCGGTCTTGCCACTAAGCTATTCTACTATTCGATAGGTGCGCTTGCCTCAACGTCATGATATTAGTTAGTTTTGGTGTGATCAAGTTCTTTATAAATTTTATTACTTCATATCATGCATATCATCACAGTTCTTTAAGGATGGAGCCTCGTTCTGTGAAACATGTTAAGACACGTCCAAACTTTCTGACTTGCAAGTGCTGCAACAGACGCTATCCAGGTGAATACCGTAGGAAGATAGGAGCATGCCCCAGATGCAGGTCTAAGGAGCATCGGGTTCGGGATTACCCAGATCCTTTTTAAGTCAGGTGTATTTTGTTTGGATGTGATGTTTGACTATAGAAATTGTATACATGTATGATAAATGTTGTCTGCGTCTATGGTTAAATGTTTTGGAAGTGGAAAAAGGAATGTGTTAGCTTTATTGGATTAGAGTGCGCAACGGTAGCATAGTGGGGTAGATGTTACACGACTACCTTGTTAGTTGAAAATTTCGGGGACGAAATTTCTTTAAGGGGTAGAGTTGTAAAGTGCCGAATTTTGGGCCTGGAAGTACTAGGCCTTAGTGACGGCTTATAATGTTTTGTTGTGTATGGAAATATCACAATTGTATGTTTGGTGTGTTGGTTAAGTAATTAGTAGTGTTTGGAAGTGTTGGAGAAGTCCTGGGTTCGAACCAGCGCTCTAGCAAAATTTTTTAGATTTCCCTTTAGAGGACCCTGGCGTTAGTTAGAAGGCCTTATAAATATGTCTAGTTGAAAATATGACACAAGGAAGCATGTAGCCTAGTGGTTGTGGCGTCATTAAGATTACAAGGGAGCAAGGGTTCAAATCTTAGCTCTTGCAGTTTATTTTGGTTTTTCTATAAGTAAACTTGGATGCTAGCATGTAGGGCTTGTATTCATTTGTGACTATTTTTGTGGCTCAAGGATTTGGATGGCAAGGAGGCAAGTGGCATGTTTGATCAATGGAAGGGGCTTAGGTTCCAATCCTCTTGCAAACAAATGCCATTATTTTGCTATTTAGTGGCAGCAAGAGGTAGAGTGGTTGCACACTCTATCAAGGGTGCTGTGGACTTAGTAAAAGGAGGAAATTTGACTCGGTCTTGAGAATTTGAATTTAATTCAAATGAAAAGTTAGAGTGAATCAAGGAGAAAAATGTGGAGTGATTTGTGGAGAGTTTCATGGAATTTGAGTGTGAAGGAGGAGTGTACCGAATTTGGTCTTGAGACTTAGGGAATTTGGCTTTTGGGGAGAATAGAGTTTGGCGTTTTATTTTTGTGTCGTGTGGGGGGTTTCTTTCGGTCAATTACGTGCCCTCTCTACTTGTTTAGCCTAATAGGTAAAGTTTTCAATTGGTTTTCTTTCACTCTTTATCTAACACTGCTTCTATCTTTTTTATCCTCTACCTTTTTGACATTGCTGAAACCTACCTCTCTTCTCTACCCCGTTGTTCTTCCAATTTTTCTCATAAGCCAAACTTTTCGTGATTGTGACTTTTCATCTATTTTCCTCTTCTTCTTAACCATATTCTTAGCCGAACCCTGCTTCATTTAATTCTTAAAGTAGCCGAATCCTCTTCTTCTCCTTTCTCTCATTACTTTGCCGAGTTTCTTCACAATAGCCAAACCCCTATGTCACTCTTTGAGTGCCTGTTGATCATCTTCCTTCTTCTCTTTTGCTAGGCCGAACCCTCCTTCTCTTTTGTGCATCATATTTAACTTTTGTTCTTATCGGTAATCGTTTGGTCTTGGAGTCACAGCTCTCCTGTTATGCCTTTGGAAGATACTCTGGATTCGTGTTTGTTATGGTAGCTAGGCTTTGACAAGTGGCTGACTGCTTCTAACAGCCAAACTAACTTTGTGTAAGTATTCCTCGTTCTTATGCGTTTTTATTTGGATATCGTAGTTCTCCTTTGATGAAGTCGAAGGTGTCGGTGTAACACCCCTAACTCGTGTCCGTTGCTAAACTAGGGTTAAGAGGTATTACCGAACATGACACAACTTTCGAACAGGTCTCATAAACACATATGTAATATCCGCTTAATTAAAACATATCACTAATAAATCATTAAACATATATCATAATCATATTACAAATAAAATTCATCTCTTATAAATCAAAAGTTCATACACATAGGACTAAATTGGTTTAGACCATTATAGCACGAATACCAAATATATTTACATTTAAACCGCAAGTCAAATTACCATTCATATATATATATATATATATAACATAAAGGAACTTTAATACTAAACAAAAATTGGCTTTTTTTAAAATCACAAAATACACATACTATAAAAATTTCAAGGTATTTCTCACTACATGTAATGCATCAATAAGCCCAACGAAAATTAATTCTACAATGGTTAAACATGTTACTAAAACACCTATTAGATTAAATGTAAATTCATCAAAATCACATACATGTCCTTACAATTTAATAAATCAAATTGAAAATCTTCACACGAAAAAATAATCATGCATATCCATGTACATCTTTATATATTTTAATCATTAAATATCATATATATGACTTTGCTTGGCCATTTGTATTTATGCGCATGTGGTCTTAAATTATTTAATCAATTTATGAACCTAAATCATCCAAAAGCTCACTTATTACATATGTTAATTAATATGCCGACAAGTGTATAAGCAACACTCAAATGCAGGCAATGTTCAGACAACACAAGCTATAATTCATTTAGTGACATTCGTGGCCTAAATTTAGCAGCATTTGCTTGGGAGCCGAATTTAGACATACATTCATATTCCAACCAGGTTTAATCAACATTTCATATCAACTAAATAAGATTATTGCTATCTTTATAAGACGTTTACCCCATATTACATAATAGTTCATTTTCAACTCTATTGTCGAATACATCCATTTATATTATCTAGCATACGCTACATATATCATTTAAATTACACACATTGTTATATCTTAGAGTCGTTATAAAACTGCACCAAAAATCTATTATAACCTATTCATACATCACATAACTAAACACAGGGATAAATATATATATATATCTCAAATATTTTATACAACCTATTCATCACATCATATGTTACTCACTCAAGATATTAACTAAATATATCTCAAGCTTATATGTATACATACTAAAGTTGTATCACAAGTATCATCTATCATTTATTTAATTCAACCTTTTTAAAATTTTACCTTTATAAAGTACTCAACCCAGATTACCTTATTACCTAGATTCATAGCAAACATTAAACAAAACAAGCTGCACATATATACATTCAAAAACATGCCACAACTAAATTATCAAAACCCTAAGTCAACCTTACCACATACTTTTACTCACTCCCATACCTTAATTTAATTCAACTAAGACCACAACCAAACATGTTCCCATCATATTCAAACCTTAAAACCGAACACAACAAATTGTTCAAGCCATTTTTGTGTGGCTTTTAGATATAAATGCCCAAAATCAAACATTTCAAAAGTATGTTCTAGCCTATACATGCCATAAGTCGAGTTCAAATATTTAAATATTGAGGCAGTGGATAGTGTGATAGACTTGCTGACGATCCCCGAGCTCGAAACTTAAAATCCCAAAATCTATAAAATAGAGTAAATGCGAACACACAGAGTAAGCAATTTATAGCTTAGTAAGTCTTAAGCAATATTATACTAAAGGACATTAACATTTTAATCAATTAAATTAAATCGATCCAAGCCTTAACTAATTGCGTATATATCATACTCATAAATTCGTACATTATCACATGTACATTAGCATTTTAGCATCATATAGCCAAATGCAAAATTTCTCCTAATCGTGTATATGTAATTTCCACCTTCAATATAATTTATACATCATTTGGCCGTTTATGAGCATTCGTATTTACATGTAATTTCTTTTTTACACCATATACGTTGTAGATCACCATTTCAATTAACAAACTTACCTTATTTTCATTGACAATAGACATAATACGTACCTGAACCGTTTAGTTTGTTTTACACATTCAATATCACACCGGCATAAAACTTGCTAGGCACAAGCATGATAAAACTCACCGGCACAAGGCCTGCTAGTCTTAAATCCTGATATTTCACACCGGCACGAGGCCTGCTAAGCTTAAAGCCTGATGTAACCCACTGGCACGAAGCCCAATTATCACTAATACAAAATTAGTTCATACACAAATTTCAAATTTCAAAGGACCAAATTGTTTCTCAAAGATCACACCAACTTCCAAACATCATAACTCAATCGAATTACACTTGAACATAATATTTCAGGGCATAACTCTGTTCGGCCATCCCATTTATAATGCATAATATTCAAAATAAGCATATATACTTACATATAATTGAAATTAAGTACATCTATTGCTTAAAAACTTACCTCGAACGGATTCAGACGGATAAGAACGATTACTCAATTATTTTCCCCGATCAATTTCCATTTTCCTTTGTTCTTGATCTAAACACATTCAAATTAAGCTCCCTCAAACATAATTTCATTCAATTTAATCCAAAAACACACAAATGGGCAAATTACCATTTTGCCCCCAGCATTTACACTTTTTACAATTTAGTCCCTATTGCACAAAACACAAAATACACAAAATTTGACAAAACCTTGGTTAGGCTGAATGCTCCCTAGACTCATACAAGTCCATATTTTTCATCAATTTCACATTTTAGTCCTTCAACTTTTTATTTTTGCAACTAAATCCTAATTACTCAAAATCATCAAAAATTCTAATACAAAGTATGTTAACCTAACACCTATCTTTCATATTTCATCATCAAACCATAAAAATCACAAGCTCTCATCAATGGCAAAATTCAAAATATTCATCAAAATTCAAAATTTAAGCATAGGTTTTGTAGTACTCGAAGCAACGATCTAAAAAAATGTAAAAATTATCAAAAATCGACTAAGAACGAACCTTGAATCGAGCTTGGAAGGATGGCCGAACCTAGCTTCTTTTATTTCTTTTTCTTTTGTTAAGTTTCAGTGAAGAGAAAATATATGCAATGTGGCTTTAGTTATGTTTTATTATAATATATGTTAACATATTACTTTATTACTTATTTATCCTTTATAATAAAATATCAAACAATTATAACCAAGGGTACTACCATCAATAACATTTGCACATGGTTCACTAATTTATGCTTTATTTTATATACATATTATTATATATTTTACTATTATAACTTATATGTATATTTAATTAGAAAACATATTTAACACAAGCCTAATACCATGCACTAACATGCAAAATGGGCTATTTACAACATAAGTGCTTCCATTTAGAAAACCACTAACAATTCGGCCCTTATACTTTAAACTATCAAATTTTTAATTTACGCGATTAAGCCCTTTTATTTAATCGAGTACTCAAATGACAAAATTAAATCACGAAAATTTCACAGATATAAATTCACACATAATAAACATACTCCGGTTAAAATCTGATAAAAATAGCGAAGGTAGGTTTTAAGTGAAATGAGGAACTTAGTCAAGAGGGCTCTTAAGAAAAACTTGGGGAAATTTGTCACAAAAGGAGCCTTGGCAAAGTGGCAAGGTGGCGCCACTAAGCTCCTAAAAAAGTAGCGCCTAGGAGGTGTATGAGGTCCATGGTACGAGTCACAAGGTAAGCTTAAATGACTTTTATTTTTATGTACATGTTTGGTCAAGTGTTGGTACTTAAGTAAAACTCTATCTTGGAGAGTTTGAACTGTTCAAGAGAGTAAATTAAGGAGAGAATTTAGGACATTTGAATTTGAAGAGAAGGTGGCTGGCCAAGGGACTCTTGATGTTGCAATTTCGGCATTCAACTCTAGGATGGCACATTCGGCATTTGGCTCTTTAGAATACCGATTTCTCTAGGTGGGTAAACCCTTCTTTTGCCGTTTGTGTATAGCATTTTAGGATTTCTCCTTATCATTCTTTTGCCTTTTCCTTTCTTCTTTTCTGAGCAAAATAGCTGAAACTTACCATTCCGTAAGGCCTTTTGCCGAATTCTCTGCTTGATCGAAACCACTCTCTAGATTCTCATTCTCCTCTTGTTTTCTTCTTTTTCTCTTGGCACCTCAAACCGATTGCATTCCATCCCTTTTCTCTTCAAGACCGAATCCATCCCCTTCTCCCTTTCTTCACTTAATCTCTATCGACAATCACTTGACCAAAACCTCTACCATAGCCGAATACCCTTTGGACCGAAAATACACCCTTGCCGTTTACTTCTTGATCGAAACCAGCCACTCTTTTTTCTCTTGAATCTATTAAAAGCCGAACCCTTAGTCTCTCATTTCTTTTCTTTTTACCAAATCACTTTACCCATTTTGTTGTAAGTCGACAAGAACACTTTGCCATAGATCTAAAAGCCAAAACTTTCTAAAGCCACCCTTTGTTAGCGTTTGGGTATAGATCTAGTACGGATCTAGATTAGTGAAGACGTGGAAGCGATAGTCGTCGAATAAAATCTTTGGTAAGTGGTTATGGTATGGAATACTTTCGTCCTATTTAAGTTAAGGAAGAAGCCGAAACCCCTATACATTTAGGGAGGCTGTCGATAGGCCTAGTAGTGTTTTAACATTGTATTTCGGTTCTTATGTGTGTTATTTAGTGAAGAAGGTGATCTAGCGAGGAACTGAAGGCATCGATTCAACCGGATCTAGATCTAGTAGATCTAAGTCGACAAGGTAAGAACTATATGGCCATTAAGGGTGATGGCCGAATATGTAAGTAAGGTTTTGGGTGAGTTTTCGATTCAGATTAAGTGTTGGTATGGTCTAATCGATTAAGTATTGGATTGTAGGAATTATTGCATAGGGGATTTCATTGGTGGAATCGTATACAAGTGTGTGTATTGAACACCCCTTCGTGCTTCGAATCGGTAAAAGCTAAAAAGCCAAAATGCTGAAGTTCTGGCATTTCGTGGGCTTGTGAGCGTGCAAATGCTCTCAAGTCGATAGGAGTATGATGGATTTGAAATCGCTATTGGTTGGTGAGTCGAGTGCGTAATTTCGAGCATTTCGGTATATTGGGCCTCGGTGGGCCGAATGTGGGGCCAATGGGCTTTCGGGCCCATTTGAGTATAAATGGATTAAAAGAGTACATGGATGGAATTTAGGGTTAAAATTGCTAAAATTGGTAACTGGATACTAATTGGACTAAATGGGCTTGGTTGACCAACAGGCTCTGTAAGACTCATTAGGGGCTTTAGGGTCCAGTAACTGAAACTGCTTAAAGCTGTTAAATTGACCGTTCAAATGTTAGTAAAGGCTGTTAGTGACTGTAACATGCTTAAATCTGGTAATAATAGTGTAATGACTGAAATACCCCTTAGGGTGAGAAATTACTATTTTACCCCTAGGTGTAAAATTACCATTATACCCCTAAGGCTAGAATTGACTGTACTGCTTAATCTGACTATCACTGTTACTGTATGCCATGTTATATATATATATATATATATCTGTTGCATGGGTTAGGTTGATATTGGAGGAAGTGTGAGTGGCACTGCCACGTTTTCTGAAAGGGGTTATGCCTCGTACTGTTTTCTGAAAGGGGCTTTGCCTCGTTATTTTGTTTATCTAAGCAGCTATGCTGCGACTGTGGTGTGTGGGCTGGGTGGGTTGAGTTATTCCCCACATGGTGTGTTGGCTGGTACGGGTGGTGTGTAGCAGTTGGGTGGGTCGAGTAGTCTCCCCACATGTTATGGGCTTGCATTCATACTGTTATTCTGTACTGTTCTGTTCTGGGCCTAAGGGCCATACTGCTTTCTGAATAGGGCTTCGGCCCAGTTTACTGTTATCTGAAAAGGGCTTCAGCCCAGTTTCTGACTGAATTGGGTAGGGCTTAGGCCAGTGGGCTCGAGCCAATTTGGGCTTTGGATGGGCTTCTGCACACACTGAGTTTTCCAAACTCACCATTTTCCTTTCCATCATTGCAGGTGAGCCCTAGATCTGGTACTTGGAGCTGGGAGGGATTCAGAGTGGCCACGAAGACTGAACTTGGTTTTAAACTTGCTTTATTATTTCACATTTTTAATTATTCGCTTACTTTCATTTTGGGTTTTGTAATAAGGCCGCTATAACTATTTTTATTTAGGGTTTATATCTTTACGTATGCATGATTTATTACTTCTTCAACGACACGTTTTTCAAAAATTAAATCAATGCTTTCTAAACCAACCCTATAATTCTATCGGTTAACCAAGTCATTAATAAAGAAGTAGCTCGTTTAATAAACGGATAGAACGTAGGATGACTATCAAATGAAACGGGAATTTTTACTAAACCTTAAGTATTGTTTTACAAAACTCATCACCAGACTTAGTAACTAGGCTACGCGAGTTCCTTTAGGTGATGTAGCACACCAGATTTGGCCATAACGTCTGGGTCGAGTTTGGGGTGTTACAGCTGAGATGGGCCGTGTGGGCCCCACACGGGTTAAAATTACATATTGTGGTAAATGTTAGACCGAGTTGTGTAGTCCACATGGCTAGGGTGTTTTTGGGCTAAATGGGCCGTGTGGGCCCAATGGACTGGTGGGCCCCACACGAATATATGCATGTTATAGGGTTTTAATTGGTTTGAATTGTGTTATTCGTATAGCCGAGGCTATTTCTGGGCTAATTGGGCCACACGAGCGTGTGGGCCCATTTAGGCCGAATAATGGGCCATAGGCCGATTTACACCGTTGTATCCGTTTAGGTTACTTAAATCGCTCGAGGCGACGGTGGACCTTCTGTTGGGTCCAACATACCCTGATTTGTAAAATTACCAAAATACCCTCGATTTGTAAAATTACATAAATACCCTCAATTTGTAAAATTACAAAATACCCTTAATTTGTAAAATTATTGAAATGCCCTCGAGTGGCAAAATTACCGAAATACCACTGGATTGCAAAATTATCGAAATACCCCTAAACTACAAAATTTTTGAAATACCATTGGATTGCAAAATTACTGAAATACCCCTATAGGGTAGAACTACCGGAATACCCCTGTAGGGAAAAATTACCGAAATACCCGGTAGGGTAAAATGATCATTTTGCCCCTAGAGTGTCAAATGGCTATTTTGCCCTTGTGGGCAGGTGACGGACTTGGATTATAAATTTGACTGATTTGACTATGATGGTATGACTGTGTTTTAACTAATTCGACTGTGATTGTATGACTGTGTTTTAAATTGATTTGACTGTGGTTGTATGCCTGATATGCTTTTAATGTGTGTTTAAATGACTATTGCTGAGCATGGCCATTATGCATACACGTGTGATGATTGAGCATGACATACACGATTTTCTGCATAGTGTGTGGCTTGATTTGGAGGAAGTTCTGTGCTAGTGGCTTTGCCACGCATTTTGATTCTGGTGGCTCCGCCATGTTTTCTGTTATTAACAGCACGGCTGCGTACTTGGTGTGTTAGCTGGGTGGGTCGAGTTATTCCCCACATTTCTATTTCAGAATCATCACTGACTTAATAAACCCAACGGTACCTGATGTTCGGCGTTTACTTGCTGATAGATCAAACATTTAGATATAAATTCAGATATATCACGTTTCATTCCTAACCACCAGTATAATTGTTTCAGATCATTATACATTTTAGTGCTACCAGGATGAACAGAAAAACGACTATCATGTGCTTCATGTAAAATTTTTTGAATGAGCTCGGTATCTTTCGCTATGCAAATTCTTTTTCGGAACATTAAAAAATATCAGTTCCAATAGTAAATTCAAAAACAGAATTAAACTCACATTAAAGTTATTTAGCTTGCAACTCTGTGTCATTTTTTGGAGCTTCGCAGATTTATTGTAGAAATACTGGTTTAGCTTGTAATTCAACTAAGATAGACCCGTCATCAAATAGCATCATCTAAGTGTTCATAGCCCGCAAAGCAAATAAGGACTTTCGGCTCAAAGCATCCGCTACAACATTAGCTTTTCCCGGATGATAATCAATTACAAACTCGTAATCTTTCAATAGTTCTAGCCACCTCCGTTGTCGCAGATTCAAATCTCTTTGGGACATCCAGTACTTTAGGCTTTTAAGATCTATAAATATTTGACATTTTTCACCGTATAGATAGTGATGCCAAATCTTTAATGGAAAGACTATAGCGGCTAACTCGAGATCATGTGTCGAGTAATTCTTCTCATGTGGTTTCAATTGCCGAGAAGCATAAGCTAGAACTTTTCTGTCTTGCATCAATACACAGCTCAAACCATTTAACGATGCATCATTGTAAATCACAAATTCTTTACCCGATTCAGGTTGAACTAAAATCGGTGCCTCTGTTAACAGTGCTTTCAACTATTTAAAACTTTGTTGACACTTCTCAATCCATTCAAATTTCACGTCTTTATGGAGTAATTGAGTTAACAAAACTGCAATCATCGAGAATCCTTTAACAAACCTCTGATAATATCCTGCTAATCTTAGGACACTTCTGATCTCAGATACATTTTTCGGTGGTTTTCAATCTAATATTGCAAATATTTTGCTTGGATCAACTCTGATGCCTTCCGTTGAAACAATATGACCCAGAAATCCAACTTCCTGAAGCCAGAATACACATTTGCTGAATTTAGCATATAACTACCTATCTCTCAAAGTCTGTAACACGATTCTCATATGTTTGGTATGCTCCGCCTCATCACGTGAATAGATCAGAATGTCATCAATGAATACACCAACAAATCTATCTAAATACGGTCTGAATATACGTTTCATCAAATCCATAAACACCGCAAAAGTGTTAGTCAAGCAAAAAGGTATAACTAAGAATTCATAATGACCGTACCGTGTTCTGAAAGTAGTTTTTGGTATATCAGAATCTTTAACCCACAACTGGTAGTAACCTGATCTCAGATCAATCTTTGAAAATACTGTAGCCTATTTCAACTGATCAAACAGGTCGTCGGTTCCTGGTAGAGGTTACTTATTCTTTACGGTTACTTTATTCAATTGTCGATAATCGATACACATTCTCATTGACCCGTCTTCCTTTTTCACAAAAAGAACTGGAGCACCCCAAGGTGAAAAGCTCAGTCTCGCGAAGCCTGTATCAGTTAATTCTTGCAACTATACTTTTAACTCTTTTAATTTAGTTGGTGCCATCCTGTATGGAGCTATCGATATCGGTGTAGTGCCTGGTAACAACTCAATGCCAAATTCAACTTCTCTGATCGGTGGCAAACCCGGTAACTCTTCAGGAAATACATCCGAAAATTCACAGACAACAGGTATAGATTCAAGCTTCGTTTTTGATACTTTAGTATCCAACACATATGCTAAATACGCATCACACCCGTTTCTCGCACATTTCTAAGCCTGAATAGCAGATATCACATTCGATAATTCATTTGAATCATTTGATTCAATCCGAAGAATTTCACCATTCTGACATTTCAACTCTATACTCTTTCGCCTACAATTCACAACCGCTTCATGCATATTCAGCCAATCCATGCCAGTATCATATCAAACTCGTCAAATGGTAGAAGCATCAAGTCAGCTGAAAAATAGTATCCCCGAGTCATCAATGGACATTTCTTACATATTTTATCAACTAACACTGACTTGCCTAATGGATTCGATACTTTAACTACAAATTCTGTAGACTCAACATGTAACTCTTTCTAAACACTAATTCTATACAGATATATGAATGAGTTGATCTAGGATCTATCAACGTAACTATATCATTCTTATAAAGAGAAAAAGTATCGGTAATGACATCAGGTGACGAGGCTTTCTCACATGCACGTATAGCATAAGTTCGAGCAGGAGTGGGTGTCTTCGATCTAACATTTGAATCTCGCGTAGCACTGCGGTTTCCACTCTAATTCTCAGCATTCTGGGGTGGTCTACCTCTAGTAATAGTATTGCTAACTTTTATGGATTGCTCTTTAACAGTAGTATATCTCTCTGGACAATCCCGAAGGTAATGATCTAGTGACCTACATCTAAAACATGCTCCACTTTTCGATCGGCATTCACCAAAATACTTTCTGTTACAATACTTACAACTAGGCCCAGTATTCGTCACGCTACCCACACTGGCAACAGACGTTGTTTGGGGATTCGGATTAAAGGATCTTGCATCTTTATCTCTTATCATTACACTCGCAGAAGCAGTGGAACGGGGATGGAAGTCTTTAGCTTTCTTTGATCCAAACTGATGCGATTTACTCGTAAATCTCTTTCTAGACTCTCTCGATTAAAAATCAGCTTTTCGTTTCTCTTTTGCAAGTTCCTCAGGTTTATAAGTCTTATCAACTAGAACAACAAACTCTTTCAGCTCAAGAATCCCTACTAACAATCGAATATCTTCATTCAATCCATCCCCGAACCGTTTACACATAATGGCTTCGGTTGAGACACATTCGCGAGCATACTTACTGAGTCGTACGAACTCTCTTTCATATTCTGTTTATGTCATACGCCTTTATTTTAGATCAAGGAACTCTTTTCTTTTTTGGTCGATAAATCACTAGCTAATATATTTCTTCCAGAATTCAGTCTGAAAGAAATCCCAGTTAACTCTTTCACGCGGAACAACTGATATTAGGGTATTCCACCACTGATACGCAGCATCTCGCAACAATGAAATAGCACATTTCAAACATTCTTCTAGTGTACAAGCTAATTCATCAAAAACCCTGATTGTATTTTCAAGCCAGAACTCGGCCCTCTCAGCATCATCACTAGTTGTAGCTCGAATTTCTTCAGCCCCGTATTTTCGTATCTTATCAACAGGTGGTCTATTAAATCTCAAAGATTTCATACCTCGTATAATTTCAGGGTTTGGTTGAAGAACCAGAGGGGGTAGAGGTTGTGGAGCAGCCGAGTTTGCTCACACAAAATTAGAAAACCATTCAGACAACATTTGGAAGAAAGCTTGTTTAGCTTCTCCCTGACTACCAGTAGTAGGGCTCGATTCAGTAGGTACAGCCCCTTGAGCGGGAGCGGGAGCTGGAGCATTGCTCTTAACATCGTCAGCTATTGCTCGATTTGAATCCATTTACAATATAAAACAATATTCAGAAGTTATCAAGAGATTATCACACTATCACATTTTATATATGGTATGTATAGCTAGACTCATATACTCTACTATAGTCCTAGAATCGACTAAATCGTAGCTCTGATACCAATAAAATGTAACACCCCAATCCTGTAACCGTCCTAGAATAGGTAAGGGGCATTACTGGACTTGTAACTTAGAACGGAATACTAAAACTTTAAACTTTTATTAAACATTAATTCATTTCAACAACATCAATCATATATAAACATATCATGATTAAAACAAACATATAAAGCTTCAATCATACATCAGAGACTAATTTGATAACATATAAAACTTATAGGAAATCTTAGAAAAATTTTTGAAATAGGGTCACACAGCCGTGTGCCCAGGCCATGTGCCTCACACGGTAACTAGACACGCCCGTATGTCCAAGCTGTGGCAAAACAGGGCATACATACTAACTTGTGCACACGGCCACAAGACACGCTCGTGTGTCTTGGCCATGTAAAAATTATGAAGCTACTGACTTGCGCCCACGGGTACAAGACACGCTCGTGTTTCTATCCCGTATGGCATCCTGACCAAAATAACTAAGGTGCAGGGGTCACAGGCCGAGTCAAACGCCCGTGTTCTCTGGCCATGTGGCACAAAATAAGCTTGGTTTAAGCCATTTTCACACCCCATTAGATCATGTACCTAAAACATTAATTGCATAACAATTACATTACTCAATGTACAACCATATCAGCCAATTCTAAATATCAAAAAGACCATTTTATATAAACTAATTCAATGTCACATAAATAACATAAACCATTTCGTATAAACCAATTCAATGTCACATAAATAACATAAACATGAATACATTTCAAGTACCCATTTCAAGTCATCAACTACCTTTTATATCTCAATCTTAATTCACAAATAACCAACCAAATGACTATTTCAACTTTTCTAAGTCATACATATAGCAAATCATTCAAGACCATAAATCATATTATTTTCGTATTCATCAAATTAAGGTCATTTACCAACTTACCATTTCAATGCATTCACATATCACATAAAAGACATATCCTATAAAGTCTTCATACTAAAATATCCATTTCAAGATCAAGCCATATCACATAGCTTGATTAGGTGCTAAAATCATACCACATTCATTAGCATAGATAACCAAATACATCAACTTATAAACTAGCCTATGCATGCCATATTTACAACATTTATTGTAATAGCTCGGTTTAGACCCTAATCAGAATGAGTGGTTTCGAGACCACTTAATCGAGTCAAAATATTATTTTTATTATTTTATTTCTGTTTATAGCATGCTAGAATTACCGTATGAAATTTTTGTAAAGAAATTTTACAGTTTGGTTAGCTAATTCGGTAAAAAGGACTAAATCGCGTAAAGCGATAAATATGAGTTTTATAGCATAAATGGCTTATTTGAGTTTGGTTTATTAAATAGAAGGCCTTAATTTGATATTATACCTTTATAAAGGTTAGTGGACATTTATGTCCATAATTCTTATGATTATTAAATGGTTTAATAAAGGTTATAATGGTAAATTGGTTATTAAATTAGTTTTAATTAAAACAAAGCATAAAATAGGTTCATTTTCTACCATCTTCACCGATTTTTGAAGCTTAGAAAACCAAATAAGGGCTTTTTCATTTGGCAAGCTTAAATTCACCAATTAAAGGTATGTTTTGCTTCGATTTTTAATGATTTTTATGTTTTTGAGCTTGTTGCAGCTCGGTATAACTAGCCCGTACCTCAATTTTTGAATTTGGTTGTGTTTTTGAAATTTTTCATTGATGAATATATGTTTATATTGATGTTTCTTGATGAATTATTGATGGTTGTTTAGAAATATACAAGTTTTATAAAGTAATTTTTGACAAAATTGAGTATTTTGGATTAAATTGAAAAAGGTAGAATTTTTGTGGTTGAAATACGAATAAATGAAAGAATTTGGCTTGTTATGAATGCTTGAATATTCGGCCAAGTATATGTTTATTGGGATTTGATGTATTTGGTATAATTTTAAATTAGGGACTAAAATGTTAAAGTACGAAAGTACAAGGGCTATTTTGTAAAATAGGCTAAAATACATGTATATGTGTTTAATTGAATGTGTTGGTGAATAAATGGTTAAATTTGATTAATATAGATCAAGACAAACAAATCCCTGAACTTAATCAGCAGAAACGAAAGGTAGATGAGTAGATATTAGAATTACGAGTATAGTCGAGGTAAGTTCGTATAATTAGAATTAAACTTGTGTAATGTTTATAATTGATGTTTTAATGTTATATGAATGTTTAATGAACTATGGAATCAAGCTTGCCTATTAAATACATGTTGAATTACATATTGTATATATGTGAAATAATGTATTGACATGCATATGAGTTATATTTCCAATTTAATTACCGAGTCCCGTTCGAACCATAGAAAGTCGTAGGATACAAGTGACATGTCACTAGGGTTATAGGGTGGTTGAGTTCCTGCATTTGTTGCGGACTCACCACAGCTCATGAGCTACACCTTTAGTCTTCGGACTTACCGTTCATCCTTCAGGATTACATGTTAAGCCTTCGGGCTTACCATTCAGTCTTCGAACTTATCGTTTATCCTTCGGGATTACATGTTCAGCCTTTGGGCTTATAGTTACCAGCTCAGGAGGAGTGTACCGTACATAGCTCGAAAGAGCATACTCGATGATTTGACAGATTTACACTTGAAAGAGTATACTCGATGATTTGACAGATTTACAGGTTGCATATATTCACTGTATGCATATAACTCAAGTATCCCTCGATGTTCTCAAAGGTTCAACGGGCAAATTATTGATAAGTAATATATGAAATACATGTTATAAGTGATACAAGTTGCATGGACTATATGCTACAAGTACATGTTTATATGGTACATGTTAAAAAAGATACAAGATGTATATGAGATGTTTAATACATGAATTACATATTACAAGAATATATTTACTAGTTATATGTTACATGATTTATATGTTATATGAGACATTGATATGTATAGACAAATGGTTACATGGTTATAAGAGTATATATTATATGAGTATATGATAAATGAATGAATTGATATATGAAGCATGGTACATGAATATTACATGTTTATTTCATCTTTGGATTGAATGAATATATGATGGTTATATGACTAACATGGTTGTGATGGTTGAATAGGCATTGAGATCATATGAATTGGATTAATATTGTTATTTTACATTTTTAATTGTCACTTTGATAAGTTAAATTCTATATTATACGGGCTTACTAAGCTTTTAAAGCTTACTCTGATTATTTTCTTTTGTGTTTTATAGATTTGGAAGCTAGCTCGATTTTAGACAAAGTCGGAGATTGCAATCACACTATCCACTCAAGCTTTCGGTATTTTTGAATCTTTGTAAATATAGTAAATATGGCATGTATAGGCTAGTTTATAAGTTAATGTTTATGGTAACTATGTTAAAGAATGTGGTATGATTTTGGGCACTTATCCAAGTTATGTGATATGGCTTGGTTTCAAATGGTTAAACTTGCATGAATGTTTCTTATGATATATCTACTTTATGGAAATGGTAGGTTATGGAGTGAATGAAATGATCATTTTGGTATGTGTTTGCTTGAGAAGTGGTAAGATTATGATATGGATGAGATTGGTATTTGGAATGTTAATGTTAGGCATGAAATCGATTTTTGAAATGTATCCATGTTTATGATAATCATATGATATTGAATTGGTTACTATGAGATGATTTATTTGCATGTTATATTGGCTGATTTGGGAGCGCATTTGATATATGAAATGATTGCCATTTGATGCTTGTAGGCACATGATTATTTGGGGTATGAAAGTGGCTTAAACCAAGCCTAATTCGTACCACACGGTTAGAGCACACGGGCATGTGCCTCAGCCCTGTGCCCCCTGTTTTGAGCATGATTAAGTTAGTATTGCACACGGACTAGACACACGGGCGTGTCTATGGCCGTGGGTTTAAGTCAATATGTATGCCCTGATTTCGCATGGCCTGGACAAATGAGTGTGTCTATCAGCCGTGTAAAGCACACAGCCATGTGACCCTATTTCGAAAATTTTCTTATGCTTTCTCAAATATTTTATATGATATCAATTTAGTCCTTGATGAATGAATGAAACTTTATATGATTGTTTTAAACATGCTTTGATGGTTTATTATATGAATTGTTATGATGTTTGATAAATTTAAAGTATTCTTGCTCTGGTCTGAGTTACAAGTCCGGTAATGCCCCTTACCTATTCCGGCGACGGTTACGGGAGAGGTGTGTTACATTTACTAAGATCCAAAAGTACCAAAGGTTAACTTGGATAGTGCGATAGCAATCTCCGACTTCCTCTGAATCGAGCTAGCTTTCGAATCTATAAAACACGGGAAAATAAATAGAGTAAGCTTTAAAATCTTAGTAAGCCCGTATAATATAGAATTTAACTTATCGAATCAACATTTAAAAAATGTAAACAACATTACCAACCAAGTCATACATTCCCAATGCCTATTCAACCATTATACACATGTTAGTCAAGTAACAACCATGTATTTATCCAATTCAAACATGAAACAAACATATAACATCCATGTAATCACAATTCATGTATTAATGTATTCATTTATCACAAACTCATATAGCATATAATCATATAACCATGTAACAATTTATCTAAACATATCATGTATCTTATAAACATATAGTTCATGTAGTCTATGTATTTATACAACTCTTATGCATCTTGAATCTTTGATATCATGTATCACATACCTTGTAAGCATGTACTTGTACCATGTACTTCATTTACTCTATATCATTCATATGAACATATACTTGTAACATATAATCTATATACTTGTACCTTGTTTAACATATAATTTCATATGAATCATATACATATATCATGTAATTTATGTATTCCTTATACCTCTTATAACATGTATTTCATGCATTACAAATCGATAAATTACCCGTTGAACCTTTGGAAACATCGAGGGATACTCGGGTGATACACACACAGTGTATATATGTAAACCTATAAATCCGTCAATTCATCATGTATGCTTTTTCGAGCCATGTACGGTATACTCCTCCTGAGCCGGTAACGGTAAGCTCGAAGGCTGAACATGTAAGCTCGAAGGCTGAACGGTAATCCTGAAGGCTAAACTTGAAAGCCCAAAGGCTAGATGGTAAGCCCCAAGGCTGAACATATAATCCCGAAGGCTGAACGGTAAGCCTAAAGGCTGAACATGTAAGCTCATGAGCTGTGGTGAGTCCGTAACAAATGCAGGAGTTCAACCAACCTCTAGCCCTAGTGACATGTCACTTGTATCCTACGACTTTCTATGGTTCAAACGGGACTCGGTAATCAAATATAACATGTAACCATTAGACATTTCAATTCATTATTTCATATATACACTTATACAATATGAGATTCAACATGTATTCAATAGGCAATTGGATTTCATAGTTATTAAACATTCATATAACATCAAAATAACAATTATAAATATAACACAAGTTTGATTCTTATTATATGAACTTACCTCGATTTAGCTCGTAAACTCGATATCTACTCGTCTACCTTTCTTTTCCCCCGATCAAGCTTCGTGATTTGTTTGTCTTGATCTATAATAATTCAATTTAATCTATTTATTCACCAAATTACTCAATTCAATCCATAAACATATAAATTTGGCAAATTACACATTTGCTGCTATACTTTCAACTACTTTGCAATTTAGTCCTTTATACACAAAATGACAAATTACTTAATATTATCCACAATTCAACTTAGCTGAATATTCCTATGTTCCATACAAGCACATATCTTTCATTTATTCACATACAAGCACATATCTTTCATTTTCACTTTATAAAACTTGTATATCTATGAAAAACCATCAATAATTAATCAAGAAATATCAAAATACATATATATTCAACAATGGCACTTTTTAAAAACATCATCAATTTCAGAAATCAGGGTACGGGTCAGCTATACCAAGCTACAACGAACTCAAAAACATAAAAATCATTAAAAACCGAAGCAAATACCTTTAATCAAGATTATTAATGGCCGAATGCTAAAACCACAATTTTAAGCTTTCTTTCTTGGATTTTCGGCTATGAAAGATGATATTAATGCTTATTTTTGGCTTTGTTTAAGTTAATAACAACATATTTATAAATTTACAAATTTAACCTTACATATAAACATATATATAACATATAATAATATCCACTAATGTCTATTATCAAAATTGAAGGCATAATTTCCATGTAAGGACTTCTATAATTAAAACCAAAGTCAAATAAGCCCTTGTATTAATAGAACTCATAATTATCGTTGTACGCGATTTAGTCCTTTTTACCGAATTAACTAATTAAACGGTAAAATTTTTATATGAAACTTTCACACTAGATTACTATCATGCTGTAAACATTATTAAAATAATAAAAATAATATTTTGACTAGGTTAAGTGGTCCTGAAACCATTCATTCCGATTAGGGTCTAAACCGGGTTATTACAAGGGGTGTTACAATTGTAATCAGCGAGCTCTAAAAATCTCAGTTGTGACTGTAAATCAATGAACTATTTAAGTAAAGTTGCGATTGCAAATCAGTGAACTCTTAATGAAGTGTTCATTAATGTAAATTAATGAACTTAAGTTGCAAATGTAAATCAGCAAGTTGTAAAAAGACAGTTAAGATAGTAAATCCTTGTATCCACATATTTGTAAAATCCTGTAAGTATAAGGTCATGATCGTAAATCAGCTAAAACTTTTCAGGAAGTTCCTTGTTTTTTTTAGCAGATCGATCCATTTCAAGCCTCATTTCATACGGACGGTAAAGAGAAGTAGTTTCAGCCTCATAAAGACAATGTAACAAAATTTATTACTCTATCTTCCTTCTTTCAAGGTCAGTTTTGAGTTCTTCCCCAACACACATTTATTAATCATGTTTAGTATCTAACTTCTCTGAACAGTAGAGAGGTTAGAATTAGCTAGTTGAAAATCATCTCTGGCCACCCTTAGAACTAGTTCAGGAAATTTACTTTCTTTGTGAACCAAGACATGTTCATGATCATAATTTAATGAATTGAAGTCGTGATTGTAAATCAACGAGCTTTAAAAATGACAATTGTGATCATAAATCAATGGACTATTTAAGTGGAGTTACGATCGTAAATCGGTAAAGTCTTAATTAAGTGTTCATTATCATAAATAAATGAACTGAAGTTGTATATGTAAATCAATGAGCTTTACAATTGATTGTTATGATCGTAAATCTGCGGACCGTGAGATTCATAAAATCCTGTAAGTAGAAGGTTGTGATCGTAAAATAGCTGAAGCTTTTTAGATAGTTCCTTGTTTTTTTTCAGAAGATCAATCCATTGCAAGCCTCATTTCAAACATATGGTGAAGAGATGTAGCTTTAGCATCACAAAGACAATTTAACAAAATTGATTCCTTTATCCTTCTTTCAAGGTTAGTTTTAAGTTCTTTCTCAACACGTCTATATTCATCATTTCTAGCATCAAACTTGCTTTAAAGGGTAGAGAGGTCAAAATTAGCTAGTTGAAAATCATTTTTGGCCACACTTCGAACTAGTTCAGCAAATTTACATTCCTTATGAACTAAGAAGTGTTTGTGATCGTAAATAAATGAAATGAAGTCATGATTGTAAATAAGTGAGCTTTAAAAATGACAATTGTGATAGTAATCAACAAACTGTTTAAGTGAAGTAGCGATCATAAATCGGCGAACTCTTAATGAAGTGTTCATGATTGTAAATTAATGAACAGAGGCTGTAAACATAAATTAGAAAGCAGTAAAAAAGACAATTTTGATCGTGTAAATCCATGGACCGTGGATTCGTAAAATCCTATAAGTACAAGGTCATGATCCTAAATTGGTTGAAGCTTTTCAGAAAGTTCCTTATTTTTTGAAAAAATCAATCCATTTTGAACCTCGTTTCAAATGTTCGATTTAGAAAAGTAGTTTTAACCTTATAAAGACAATGTAGCAAAATTGATTCCTCTATCCTCCTTCTTTCAAGGTCAGTTTTTAGTTCTTCCTTAACACACATTTATTTATCATTTTTAGTATCTAACTTGCTCTAAAGGACAAAGAGGACAGAATTAGCTAGTTGGAAATCATCTTTGGCCAAGCTTGGAATTAGTTCAGCAAATTTATATTCCTTGTGAACCAAGAAGTGTCCATGATCATAAATCAATGAATTGAAGCCATGATTGTAAATCAACAAGCTTTAAAAATGAGAGTTGTAATAATAAATCTATGAACTATTTAAGTGGAGTTACGATCGTAAATCGACGAACACTTAATGAAGGATTCACGATCATAAATCAATTAACTGAAGTCGTGATCGTAAATTAGTGAGCTTTAAAAATGAAAATTTTGATCGTAAATCAGCGGACCATGAGATTAATAAAATCCTGTAAGTAGAATGTCGTGATCCTAAATCAATTAAAGCTTTTCAGAAAGTTCATTTTTTTAGTAGATCGATCCATTTTAAGCCTCATTTCAAACATATTGTGAAGAGAAGTAGCTTCAGCATCTCTAGCATCTAACTTACTCTAAAGGGTAGTTTAGAATTCTTCTTCGACACATCTATATTCATCATCTCTAGCATCTAACTTGCTCTAAAGGGCAGAGAGGTCAGAATTAACTAGATGAAAATCATCACTACCCTTGCTTGGAACTAGTTCAACAAATTTATATTCCCCGTAAACCAAGAAATGTTCATTACCATAAATCATTGAACTGAAGCCGTGATTGTAAATCAGCGAGCTTTAAAAATGACAATTATTGTAACAACGCGGTTCTAGCTAAATATGAACAGTGGCTTCAGAACCACAAATCTAAGGTCGAGAAAATTATTTTGACATTATTTTTGGTATTTACAGCATGTGATTATATATGTGTGAAAGTTTTGTGAAATAATTTTAGCGTTTGAGTAGTTAATTTGACAAAATGACTAAATCGCGTAAAATGCAAAAGTTGCATTCTATTTGTTTAAATGCTTAATTGCTTTTATTTATAAAATGTGAGGTCCTTCTAATGTGAATAGACCATTGATAGTGGAATTTGACATAAATGGGCAGGTATTAGATGATTTTAATGTTTATTCATTAAGGGCAAAAAGATAATATATGAATTAAGTTAAATTAATAAACAAAAACCAAATTTCTTTCTTATTTTTCATCATCTTGGCCGAATATTGAAGAAGGAAGAAAGCCATTTTATTCATTTAGGGTTCGACACTTGCATTGCTTAATTGAGGCACGGTTTTAGCTCGGTTTTTTATGATTTCTATGTTTTTGTGATTGTTGTATCTAGTTCTAGCTAGCCCATACCTTAATTTTTGAATTTTTTGATGGTTTTATGAATTTTCATTGATGAATATTAAAGTTTTTTTTTTTTTGTTTGATGATGAAATATGGAAGTTAGATGAAAGATTTCCATGTTTTGTTAAGTGATTTTTGATGAAATTGCAATTTAGGTATTAAATTGTGAAATTTGTAAATTGAGGGGTTGAAATGTGAAATAAATGAAAGTTTTGGGCTGCTAGGGACCTATATAGAATTCGGCCAAGCATGGGTATATTGAAATTTTGTGTAATTTGTGTTTTTATGAAATAAGGACTAAATTGTGAAAATGTGAAACTTTAAGGGCTAATGTGTAAAATGCCCAAATTGTGTGATTTAAATGAACTTGAATGAATAAGTGATTAAATGAATTAAATTTGAATTCATATAGATCAAGAAGAAAAGAATCCGGAATTAGATCGGGGGAAAGGCAAGATTATAAGTAATTGACCGATTAGTCGATTTCATATTCGAGGTGAGTTCGTATGGGATAATTTTATTATGAGTGTATGTTAAATGCTTTTAATATTGCATAAATTTTTATTACAGGATTATGAATAATTATTGAACTGCAAATACGACTCTACGAATGCATTCGAAGATAGGATCGATGTAACATCTCGATTTTGGGCCTAGTCAGAGTTGTTTCGAGGCCACAAATTCGACAAGGAAAATATTATTTTTATTATATTTTTATGATCTACGATTTCACAAAAAGATATCGTGAAATTTTCATTAAAAAATTTTGACGTTTGGGCACTCAATTTAGTCAAAAGGACTAAATTATAAATAGTGCAAAAGTTGAGTTCCATATGTTAGAAGTTTCCAATTGTTATGAAGTTCTAAATTGAAGGCCCTTAAATAGTAATTAGACCATTGGTTAAATTGTTAGACAAAAATGGGCATGAATAAGACAAATTTGAAAGAAAAGTCTTTAAGGGCATTTTGGTCATTTAGTAATTTAAAAGAATTAAAAAGGGAACATGAAGCAAAAATTTGCTCATCTTTTTCCTCAAGGCCGAATATAGCATGGAGAAACAATGGCTAGGGTTTTCCAAGCTTCCAAGCTCGATTGTAAGTCCGTTCTAGCCCCATTTTTAATAATTTTTATGTTTTTGAAATCTCGGTAACATGATTTCTTTATTTCTACCATTTATTTGAGCTAGGGTTTGATTTCAAAAATTGACCCATGTTGAATAATTGTGCATTTTGATGAATTATGGTAGATTATGCATGTTTATGGTTAAAGAAACGGTTTTTACCGAGTGATTTTTGACGAAAACGTTCGAAAGGACTAAATCGTAAAAGTTATAAAATTGGTCATAAGTGTGAGTTTTAATGAGAATTGTGGGCTGAAATATTTATGAAATGGTTCAGTTAGGCCTAAAATATAAAGAAATTGAATAAAAATTTATTTCCGAGCTTTGGGGAAAAAGTGTAAATATGCAAAAGTTTAGGGGCAAAAAATGTAAATTTTGTAAAAATATGTTTTAGGTCTGAAATGATTAGTATATTGATTAAATAAGTGAAATATGATGTTTTAGATCCCGAAAAATGAGATTTGGACCTAGAACGGGAGAAAAATCGAAAATCGAGAAAGTTGGTCAAAATGGTCGTATTGGTATCGAGGTAAGTTCATGTGTTTAATAAGAATTTAATTAAGCATGTTTGAATGCTAAATTGATATATTAGTTATAAATGTTTTAGTATAGATTTTTGAATATAATGATAATAATCGAAAAATGTTCGATAATGATTTGACATTAAAAATGAGAATTTGAATAAGTTTACACATAAGACCATAGTGGTAATGTGGCTTTGTATAAGATCAAGAAAGTATTGAATAGTATAATTTGAGGAAAGTAAGATAAATTGAGGATATGATGAGATTTAGAATGTAAGTATCTAAGTTGAGTAGTATTTTATTATTATGCAATTGTTGCTATTATTATTATTGAGTTATGTGACTGACCTTGAGAATTTTGAGCTAGTATGTTTTAACTATGATTTTCCAAGGCATTGATATTTCAAAATCCATGTTTATAACATGGCAATTAAGGAAGAATTGACGAAAAAAAAAAGACCATGGTTGACCCATGGCAACATAAGATAAGGATACCAAGTAAGACCATGCCAAGGCATGGCATTGGTGAGTATATAAGGCAAGGATCCCATGTAAGACCATGCCAAGGCATGGCATTAGTGAGTATATAAGACAATGATCCCATGTAAGTCTATATCAAACATATGGCATTGGCAGGTTGAGACAGTCGAGGAACATCCCATGTAAATCCATATCAGACATATGGCATTGGTAGGTTGAGACAGTTAAGGAACATCCCATGTAAGTCCATGTCAGACATAAGGCATTGGCAGGTTGAGACAATTGAGGAACATCCCATGTAACTCCATATCAGACATATGGCACTGGCAGGTTGAGACAGTTGAGGAACATCCCATGTAAGTCCATATCAGATATATGGCTTTAGCAGGACAGGGAACATCCCATGTAAGACCATTCCTAGAGCATGGAATTGGCAGGCTATTATCAGGTAGGAAAACCCAAGTACTCTTAGTATTCCAAATGGTTCATCAGGCTAATATATAGGCTATGTTACAAGAAAGTTCAGGTAAATGAATGATAAACAGAAAAGTTAAAGAGTAAGTAGAGAAGTAAAATAAAGATTTTGTTAGTTGATGATATTAAAAGTATTAACGAATATATTCAAGTATTAAGTAAGTGATAAGTTTTCAATTATACTTATGATGCTTTGTGACATGATTAGCAATATGCCTATATATTATGAGAGAGTATTAATGTCTTAAGTGAGATGTTACAGGTACATAAACAAGCTATTAAGTAAGGTATTCTTTTTATTATTCCGAGCCTTTGGTAAGGTTACCAATGAGTAAGATGGGAAAGTAAGAACTTAACATTATTTATACAAATTATGAAAGCTTAATAATAAGCTAAATTCATTACTAAAGCTTATTATTTTACATGTGAACTTACTAAGCTTTATAAGCTTACCTCTTTCCTTTCACTGTTCCAGAGTTTTATCAAACAAGCTCGGGTTGGAGGTCGTCGGAGATCGCTTCACACTTTCAACTATCAAGTTACCCATTGGGTATTTTCATTGAAATATTTTAAGTTATGGCATGTATAGGGACTTGGTTATTTTGTGTGTATGTCCTTATGATATGACTAAAGAATGGCATGCGAATACTTGATAATGATTAGCTGTTGAAATGGCTAAATAAGAACATGTGTTGATTTTATGTATGCCTAAATGAGGTTTAATGCAAAGAAATTATGAAAGAGTAAAAGTTGGTTATGAACAGTTTTGGGATAGCAGCAGTGATGTGATTTTTAAAAATCACTAAAAATTGTAAAAATAGAATTGAATGGTGAATGAGATATAGAATTAAAGCTTATTAAGTCTATTTTCATAAGAAAGAAACAGAGCAAGCAAAGGAAGTCTATATTCTGAGATATTTAAATTCTTGTGAGACTAGTTTAGAATGACTTCGTGATCCCCTATTCTGAATTTATAAATTTACTAGAAATTTTCAAAGAAGAATTAAGGATTATAATTTATATTTCTAGATTCCTTCATGAGTCTATTTTCAAGAGAAACAAACAGAAACATTATCCGAATTCTGTATAACGAGATAATCAATTTTCAGTGAAGAGAGGTTAGTTCTATTGGACTGCGAAACAAGGGAATTTTTAATAAATAAACTGTACTAATTGGCCAAACCAAAAATTCTGAAAAACTTATGGTAAGAGGATATATGAGTCTAGTTTTAGGAAAAATTTACGGATTTAAATTTCGAGTTTTGTAACTCAAGTTATAATTAATTTAGTGACTGTTACGCAGGTGGACAGTTTTATTATGAATAGTGAAATAAATTGTTTTGATTTGTGTAAGTAATCGGAAAAATTTTAATGTTCCCGGTTTGGTCCCGAACCGTTTCAATTGCATGTTTTAAGGCCTCGAGGGCCCTTTTTGGGGATATATTGGATGAATGTGAGTGAATTAACTTTAAAAGTAAATTTTTATGCCCTAAATTAGTATGATAAGTCTGGTAACGCCTCGCACTCGACTCCGGCGACAATCTCGGGTAAGGAGTGTTACAATCGAAAAGTGTGAAATCTCGATTGAACCATAGGAATAGGTTCAGATACTAGTGACTGGTTATTAAATGATTTGTTGAGTTGGCTTCGGGCTATGATATTTGCACTTCGGGTGCATGTTATACTGATTTGGCTTTGGGCCATACATATCGAATAATTTAGCCTCGGGTCATGATAACAGTTCTTTCGGATAAGTTACCTTGATTTGGCTACGGGTCATGGTATAGGTGCTTATTGTATGAGATTTCTAAGTATCCAATTTCTATTTCTAATGATTCAACAGGAAAAACGATGGATGTGGTCAAGAAAAAGGGTGTGTAACACCCCTTACCCGTATTCGATGCCGAAACAGGGTATGAGGCTTTATCGAACATAAATACAAGAAAACATGCAAAATCGAGACATAAATTTCTGACTAATTTTTTAAACTTTTCATTCTCATGCATATCGTCCCTTATATAGGCCCCCGAGGCCCAAAACATACATTGGGAGTGGTTCAGGACTAAACCGAGAACATTCAGAACTTTTGGGAAACTTCGAAAATTTTCATGTTTTTGAGTGTCACACACCCGTGTGAGTAGGCAGTGTGGACTCACACTCCCGTGTGACCCTAGGACACGCCCACGTTTTAAGCCGTGTCCAAAATAGGGGACATTCTATTTATGACGTCCTCACCCAAATAAGGTCACACGGCCAAGGCACACGCCTGTATCCTTAGGCCATGTGGCGAATTAAATTCCGAAAATTAGGTGCAAACTTCACACGGCCTTGGCACACGCCTATCTCTTGAGGCCATGTCCCTCACACGGTTGAGACACACGGCTATGTTTCTACCCGTGTGTTTACTACTGGGCATTCTGTTTTGTAAAATTAAAGTGCACAGGACACACTGCCTATCAACACGCCCATGGGGCTTACCGTGTGTCACACACAGCCTAGACACACGCTCGTGTGTCACACACAGCCCAGACACACACCCGTGTGTCTACTCATGTGGACCATTTCGAGGCTATTTTCCAAGCCATTGGTCACCCTCAAATGCTCACTCATATACATATTTTCATTGGCACCTAACAAGTCATAATTATGTGGTTACAACATTAACTTATACAAGCACAAGACACCATACTTTGTCAAGCCCAACTTACTAATTCTCATTTAAGCCATGGTTATCATCTTACTAAACAAATCCCAATTAAATCATTGAGCATTCATAACCATATCATAACCCATCACATACACATAACCACCAACCATATCACAATTGCATAGGCATATGCATGCATGTGTAAATGAACTTATAACTCAATAATCAATATGAGCCACATCTCATGGCCTTATACAAAATGAACTAATTATCATCCTCAGCCAACACATTTGGCTAAACCAATATGACATATAACAAAAAGATCAAGTCCCTATACATGCCATACCCAAAATAATTGAGTTCACTATACCCAAAAGATTAGTTTGATAGCGTGAATCGAACTCCGACGCCCTTCAATCCCCGAGCTAGCTTGGCTACACTATAATAAAATGGAAGAGAAAAAGGAGTAAGCATCAAACTTAGTAAGTTTGCATGTAAATAATTAACAACATTAATCATACATCATCATGCACAATACATAATATAATTTAACACAAGATCATTAAGTATCATAGATATATTTTGAAATCATATCATTTATGTAACACCCCTATCCCGTAACCGTCGCCAGAATAGGTAAGGGGTATTACCAGACTTGTATCTCAAATCAGAACAGTATATAATCAAACATATAACATAAAACATCATAATTCAATAGTTTTCAAACATTCATAATCAAATCATGCTTTGAACAAACTTATAAAACTCTAATCATATCATAGGGACTAATTTGATATCCTATCAAAGTTGTAGGAAAACTTAAGAAAATTTTTTCCAATTAGGGTTACACGGCTATGTGCCCAAGCCGTGTGCCTCACATGGTCACCAGACACGCCCATGTGTCTAGGCCGTGGCAAAACAGGGCATACATACTAGATTGTGCACACTGCCACAAGACACGCCCGTGTGTCTTGGCCATGTGAAAATTAGGAAGCTACTGACTTGCACACACGGCTACCAAGCATGCTCGTCTGTCTAGCCCGTGTGGCATCCAGATCAATTTAACTAAAGTGCAGGGGTCACATGATCGGGTCACACGATCGAGTCACACGCCCGTGTGCTTTGGCCGTATGGCACGAAATAAGCTTGATTTAAGCTATTTTCACACCCCATTTGGTCAAGTACCTATAATCATCAATTACACAACATTTATAGGCATGAACAATCAACCAATTTAGCCAATTCAAAACACATCATGTACCAATTCTTGACCAACCAATTCAATGCCATATAAGTGTCACAAACATGTACAAATTTTCAAGTATCCATTTCAAGTCAATGTCTACATTTCATATCTCAATCTCATCAATTTAGCATATAGCATAAACTCACCAATTCAAACTTAAAACTTACCATGAATCACAAGCTTATACTAAAGTGACCATTTCATGTAGTCATATATATCAATCTAAATACCACTTACAAAACAATCACATTTCACCATTCATACCAATATATCCATAGTCACATATCATTCAAACCAAAATGTCAATTATCAAATTTACCATAATATGAACACATCATATAATGCTTCCATATCAAGCCAACTTTTTTCAACTCAAGCTATATCACATAGCTTGATCATAATACCCAAAATTCACATCACATTCATACACACAAGTGACCATATAATTCAACCTATAAACTAGCCTATACATGACATATTACCACATTTCAAAAGAGCTTAATATTACCAATCATCTCCTGGATAGTGTGATGAAATCTTCGAGAACTTCCAACCCGAGCGAGCATTCAAATCACTGTAAAATACAGAGAATAAACTGAATAAGCTATGAAGCTTATTAAGCTCATATAATTAACAATAATATTTATAGTTTAACAAATATTTCACCATTTAAAAAAATAAGCTTGAATACATATAAACCAACTCTATCAAATTCAATATCCCTTACTTTAACAACCATACAGTTCATGTATGCATTCATTAGTTTTCACTTCTCATTTAATGTATCAAATATCACTTACTTGTCGAGCGTACCATGTATACTTGTACTGATTCGTATCATCATTTCTATTCTCGTAACATCATCTTTTCCGTTGAACCATTGAGACCAACAACGAATACTCGGTATCTTGCACACTAAGTGCCATATATGTGATTAAACCATTTATATCTCATATCACCTATATAATATCAATATCATATAGTTCACATAGCATTTGTGTCAATTTATTTCAATAAGTATGACCTATAATGCATTCATATAATGAATAGCAGAATTATGCCCGTATAAACATTAACTCATCAGTAACCACAGTAATTCATTTTCAAATATATACCTTCTATATAAATCATGCCACAATTCATAACTATATATTTCATTTAAACCATGTATCATTTCATCTATATAAATCATTGATCTCATATAACGTTTCAATACACATATCATTTCATCTATCTTTTATGTATACTATATCACATATCATCTTTCATTTCTGTAATTCATATGTATACCATGTAACCTTTCATCTATACAATCATACATTTCATATAACATATAAATCATGTAACATATGTCATGTAATCAAATACTTGTAACATGTAATTCATGTAATTCATGTAGTTCATGCATCACTAACCATGTATCATGTATTCATATCGGTATAATGCCCGTTGAACCTTTGGAAACATCAAGGGATACTTGGGTGATACATACACAGTGTATATATGTAAACCTGTAAATCTGTCAATTCATCATATATGCTCTTTCGAGCCATGCACGGTATGCTCCTCCTGAGTCGGTAACAGTAAGCCCAAAGGCTAAACGGTAAGCCCAAAGGCTGAACATGTAAGCTCATGAGCTGTAATGAATCCACAACAAATGCAGGAACTCAACCAAACGGTAGCCCTAGTGATATGTCACTTGTATCCTACAACTTTCTACAATTCAAATGAGACTCAATATTTAACCGAAACATTTAACCAATAGGCAATCTGAAACCATATCTCATTTATAAAATTCATATGAATCATGTCACCAATTACTCATGTAATTCACATAAGTCATGTACCATTTCGTATATACACATCATACATCTCATGTAGCATTTTCTTTTATAACACGTAGATTCATGTACTATATAATTCATATAACTTTTGTAACATATAAACTTTGTAATACATATCCATCTCATTTACAACCACATACTATATAACTTATAATACTTTTCCATATTATATCATATAATTCGGTGACAGCAATATATTCATAAAGTCGATAATTCTAGTAAATTATTCATTACATATACATATACCTTCAATTAAAACAATTACAGTAGCTAATAGTTCGATTTTTAACCATACGAACTTACCTCGTATATCAGTCGACTATTCGTTTTCCTCGATCTAATTCTGGTAATTATTTCTCTCGATCTATATATATAACAAATTCAATACTTTTAGTAACTATACAATTCAATTTAATCCAATTCACAAATATTTAGTAAATTTCACATTTTCCCCTATACTTTTAACTATTTTACAATTTAATCTTTTTTTGCACAAAATGGCAATTTTGCACAATTAGGCCAAAACCCATTATGGTCGAATTTCATATATCTATATAATAGCCCCTATTTCCATTTTATTCACATTTCTAACCACCACATTTTAACATTTTGCAATTTAACCCCTTTTTGACATTTTTGTCAAAAATCACTTTATAAAACTTGTATATTTACAAACAACCATCAATAATCTTGTAAGAAATATCAAAATACACATGTATTCAACAATGGCACATTTCAAAAATATCATCAATTTCAGAAATTGAGGTACGGGCATGATAGATTACTAAGCAACGATCTCAAAAACGTAAAAATCATCAAAAATCGAGTAAAAACCGTACCTTAATTGACTTGGAAAGCAATGGCCGAATGTAACCTAACAATGGCTTCTTATTTCTTCTTAGAATAGGTTAAAGAAGATGAATAAAACACCATATGGTTTTGTTTTTAATTAATAATAACAAATAAATCATTTTACACTTTTAACCTTTATAAAACCATTTAAAAATCATGAAATATATGGACATAAATATCCACTAACTTAACAAAAGGGATAATATCAACTTAAGGCCTTCCATTTTAAAAGCCAAAGCCATTTAATCCTTTTAACACATAGAACACCTATTTTTCACTTTACGCAGTTTAGTCATTTTTACTGAATTAACTATTTAATCGGTAAAATTTCTTTACGAAACTTTCGTACAGTAACTCTATCATGCTGTAAGACATAATAAAATTATAAAATAATATTTTGACTCGGTTAAGTGGTCCCAATACCACCTGTTCCAATTAAACTCGAAATTGGGCTGTTACAATTGGCATCATATGCTATAAAGCTCATGATCAAACTCATGCGTTCACTTTTCACCGTGGTCTCATCGGTTCATAATCTCAATATTCATGGACTTTTTATGCATACATGTACCCTTTCAACATGATCATACCTTATCACTTCTTTGTCTTAGTCTTTAAATTACCTATTGAACCACTTAGAATACTAAAGGATACTAGGGATGTCTCATACACATAATAGGATGCCAATGTCATATCCCAGATATGTCTTACATGGGATCACATATCGAAGCCAATAGCCCAAGCTTTGGTCTTACACGATGTCTCATATCGATGCCATGTCCCAGACATGGTATTATACGAAAACACATATCGATGCCATATCCCAGATACGGTCTTACATGAAACCACATGTCGATGTTGATGCCATATCCCAGATGTGATCTTATACAGGATCTCTATAACCCTAATGTCATGACATTTGCATCCTAACTATTCCCAAGGTTCAACTGGGATTTCGAGGTACTAAATCTTCGTCAAATCTTCATCAAGACATCATTTACCAAATCCATAGAGACAAATAGACATTTCATGCAATATCAAAGCATTAAATACATAATAACATAATGTTGAATTATTTACACGCGATACCAAAATACGGCTAACTATTCGATTTAGTCCACAACCTTGTTCTTTCCTTGGTTTAAGTCCGAACTCTGTTTTTCTTGATCTATAATAGCAAATTTCACTTATTTAATTATTACATTGTTCAAAATAGCCCATACTTTATACTTTGGCAAAATTATAGTTTTTCCCTTAGACTTTTACATATTTACACATTAGCCCTTAGGCTCATAAAATGATATGTATCCATTTTCTTTGTTACTCATGCTTAGTTGAACTTATATCATGCTTATAACAGCTCACATTTTCCTTCAAATCAGATTTTTACTACACATTTTACAACTTTTACAAATAGGTCCCTTTTAGGTGTTTTCATGAAAATTCACTTAGGAAAAGATCTTTATTACACATCAAACTTTCATAATCTACCATGAAACATCAAAACACATGCATGCCACACATGGATAAATTTTTTAACATGAGCCCTTGCTCAAAATATGGATAGAAATAGGTAAATCGGGTTACAATGACTTCAAAAATGTAAAGAACATTAAAAACGGGGTTAGGATGCACTTACTATTGAACTTGAAAAATGAAAATCCCTAGCTATAGAGCTTGAGAAATCCGGCCCTAGCTTGAAGAAGATGAGCAAATTTTGCTTGATTTTTCTCTTTTTAATCTTTAATTAACCAAATGACTAAAATGCCATTTTTTACCTTTCTTTGAAATTTTACCCTTCCATGTCCATTTTTGCCCATCATGACATATAATGGTCTAATTACTAAATAAGGACCTCCAATTTACAAATTCACTTCAATTAAGTACTCAAAGCTTCTAGAATCTCATATATTGCAACTTTTGCAATTTAGTCCTAAAAGTCAAATTGGACACTTATTCACAAAATTTCATCATGAAACTTTCACATTATCATGCAAAAATGTCATGAACCTCAAAATAATCATAAAACAAATATTTCTACTTCGGATTTGTGGTCTCAAAACCACAATTCTGACAAGGCTTGAAATTCAAATGTTACAGGGTGACACAAGACGGTATAGTATATACATGACCTATTCGAGCTTGGAACAATGATAATTTGATGAGTTGTGTTTGTTCATGTCATGAGATATGAGAAAGATTTGTAGTTAATGTGTTTAATGCTATGTTAAGTTAAATTGGTTGAATAGTATTTATTCAATGAATTACAATCTTCTCATACGAGCTTACTAAGCTTTTAAAGCTTACTTTGTTTATTTTTCCTTATTTTATAGAAAATTGAAACTAGCTCGAATCTAGGGGTTGTCAAGAACTGTCATCACACTACCAAAGATATATTTGGTACTTTTGATGCTATATGTATATGGTATATGGCATGTATAGGCTAGCATTAAGTTGGTATGTTTTGAGTAGTGAATCTAGCCATGTGATTTGGCTTGTAAATATTGTGGTTGATGAAAGTGATTTTTGCTATGCTAAGTTATTTATGATATGAGTTGAAATGTAGTATGTGAATGTATAAATTTGTCTTGTAATTTTGGTAAGCTTGGTATAGTATTTATGATGGTATATTATGGTTGAGATATGGCAAGATTAGTAAGATTTTGAGGTTTAGTTTGGGGTGTTAAAATGGTTGGATATGTTTTGGAATGATTTGAGTTCAAAATGGTATGTTGTGGTTTAGTTTAAGTTAATGATTTCATTGGTTATATAGCTTGAATTAGAAGCTTAAGATGATTGCAAAAGATAGTTAACGTAACATCTTGGTTTGGTATGATTTTTGGTTAGACACATGTGTAAGATATGATTTGATGAACTGGTTGAGTTGATATGGCATGTTTTGTGCATAAAATGGCACTGATATGGCCGCATATTTGTATACGAAATTGTAATATTTGAGCTTTTGTAGGTGAATAGATTTGGGTGAGAAAATATAGCTTAAAACAAGCCTATTTTTCATCCACACGACTGAGCACACTGGTGTGTGTCTCGACCGTGTGTGAACATGGCCTTAGTACACGATCGTGTGTCCCCTGAAGCTCAATTAAGAAACAAGTCAGTGAGTTACACGGCTTAGACACACGGACGTGTCCTCAGCCGTGTGACCCAAGTTAGTATGTATGCCCTGTTTTCACATGGCCTGTGATACGAGCGTGTCTATAGCCGTGTGAATCACACGGCTTGTTCACATGGGTGTGTGACCATTGCATGTTTGAAAATTTTCTAAATTTCCCAAAGTTTTGGTTTGTTATCGGTTTAGTCCTAAACCCTCTCTAAAGCATGTTTAAGGTCTCATAAACCTATGCGAGGGACAATATGACTGTGATTAAATGAGAATCGATAATGCTTGAATATTGAATATGATATGTTTGCTTAATGTTGTGGTTTGATCTGTAATACCTCGTAACCCTATTCCAACGACGGATATGGGTTAGGGGTGTTACAGTTGTGATCGTAAATCAACAAACTGTTTTAATGGAGTTGCGATCGTAAATTGGTGAACTCTTAATGAAATGTTCATGATCGTAAATCAATGAATTGAAGTTGTGATCGTAACTTAACAAGCTTTAAAAATGAAAGTTATGATTATAAACCAGCGAATTGTTTAAATGAAGTAGCGATCGTAACTCGGTGAACACTTAATGACGTGTTCATGACTGTAAATCAATGAACTGAAGTCGTGATCATAAATTAGCGAGCTTTAAAAATGACAGTTTTGGTTCTAAATCAGTGGATCGTAAGATTTGTAAAATCCTATTCGTGATCTTAAAGTAGTTGAAGCTTTTCAAAATGTTCCTTTTTCTTTTTAGCAGATTGATCTATTTTAAGCTTCCTTTTAGACGTACAGTGAAGACAAGAAGCTTCAGCCTCACAAAGATAATCTAACAAAATTGATTCCTCTATCTTTATTTTTTCAAGGTCTGTTTTGAGTTCTTCCTCAACACGCCTACATTCATCATATCTAGCATCTAACTTGCTCTGAAGGGTAGAGAGGTCAGAATTAGCTAGTTGAAAATCATCTCTGGCCATGCTTAGAACTAGTTCAAAAAATTTATATTCCTTGTGAATCAAGAAGTGTTCATGATCGTAAACCATTGAATTGAAACAATGATTGTAAATCAGAGAGCTTTAAAAATTACAATTGTGATCATAAATCAGCGAACTATTTAAGTGGAGTTAATTCTTAATAAAGTGTTCATGATCATAAATAAACAAATTGAAGTTGTGATCATAAATCAGCAGGCTTTAAAAATGATAATTGTGATCGTAAATCAACAGACCGTGAGATTCGTAAAATCTTATAAGTAGGAGGTGTGATCGTAAATTAGCTAGAGCTTTTTAGATAGTTCCTTGTTTTTTTGAGTAGATCGATCCATTTCAAACCTCGTTTCAGACGTATAGTGAAGAGAAGTAGCTTCAGCATCACAAAGACAATGTAACAAAATTGATTTCTCTATTGTAACTTGTGTAAATTCATCATTTAGAGCTTTCAATGACTTTAAAATAAGCATTAAAGTCTCCTCAGATGACTTAAAAGTATAATCATGTTGTCCAAGAATAGCTTCCCTTAAAGTATTACTATAATTGTCCATAAACTTCTCAGTACCAAAGAATGTCTCACGTATTAATGATCAAATAAAATTTGTTAAATTACTTTGCCTATTTAATTTAGTTTGAGAGCTAACTTCATTGGTATCAGACATGATTCTACATTTGTATTAGGTGGATCCTCACTGGATGTTCCTTGTAGTAGGCCTAAAAATTGCAGGAATGGTTCCACTAATTGATTCCTAGATAAATTAATAACCTTCAATGAAGTGCACTTCTCTAAGGCGATTGGTATAGGACCATGAAAAGCATTAAAACAGAAATCAAGAACTCCCAAAAGATTAATCTTTCCCATTTCTAAAGGCAACTCAACAAAGAATTCATTTAACCTAAGTGTCAAAACTTTAAGCTTTGTAAGGTGGCCAATAGTAGGATGTAATAGCCCGTTTTTAGCTAAATCGAAATAGTGGTTTTGAAACCATAAATCTGAGGTCAAAAAATTATTTTATTATTATTTTAAGTGTTTACAGTATGATAGCATGATGGTGTGAAATTTTCGTGACGTAATTTTATCATTTGAATGTTTAATTTGGAAAATTGACTAAATCGCGTAAGGTGCAAAACTTAAGTTCCATAAGTTAAATTCACCAAATGGCTATAGAAAGTAATATATGAGCACTTGCATGGTAAATATACCATTGATTTTGTTAATAGATAATAATGGACATGGTTAGGTGACTTTTAATGTTATTTCATTAAGGTTAAAATGGTTATTTGTAAATTAAGTTAATTAAAATAAACAAAACAATTTCATTTCATCATTTTCTCATCTTTTCAACCGAATAACAAAAGAATAAGCCATTGTTGAGTTTTAGGGTTCGGCCTTACATGAATCAAATTGTAAGTCCATTTTGACTCAGTTTTTAATGATTTCTATGTTTTTGTGATCGTTGCAACTAGTTTTAGCTAGCCTAAGGACTATTTTGCAAAATTTTTAAAGATTTCAATAGTTTCCATTGATGAATGTTGATGTGTTTTGATGTTTGATGGTGAGATATGAATATTTGTTGATAGTTTTACAAGTTTTTTAAAGTGATTTTGAGTAAAAATGCAAATTAGAGATTTATTTGTGAAATGTGCAAAATGTACTATTAAATGTGTGAAAAATTGATAAATATGGGTTGCTAAGGGCATAGTGGTAATTTGGCTAACTTGGATGTTGTGAAAATTTCATGAATTTGTGATTTTATAAAAGAATGACTAAATTGTAAAAATGTGAAAGTTTAGGGGAAAATGTGTAAACTTGCCTTAATGTGAATTTTGGACTAAATTGAATAAAAAGGGTGATTGAGTAAGCTGATTTTGATTACATATAGATCAAGAAAATAGGAATTTGGACTTAGATCGGGGGAAAAGCAAAATAATTGAATAATCGACTTGTTTCGCCGTTTTTATGTCCGAGGTAAGTTTGTATGCTAATAAATGTTTTTAAATTGTGTTATAAATGTATTATTATTGAATTGAACTGTGATATTGGTTGGAAATAAGTTTATAGACATGATCGGCAGAGATTCGATAGTGGAAAGTCATGTTCGAACCTTAGGAATAGTTTAAGATACGAATGTCATGACATAGGGATTTACCGAGATGATGTGATCCGGGTGCTAGTCTCGTACGCCCTACCGGTGGCTGGGTTTTGGCATGTGTTGCTGTTCCTGACAGCTTGTCTGAGCAGCACCGGGTAGCTATGTCTTAACTGACAACTTGTGTGAGCAAGCCCGTTGTTAGCTCGAGAGTGAGCATATATGTGATATGAGATAGCTTCAGCTATATATGAGGCACTTAGGTGCAATATGTTTCCTGAGTATCCTTTAGTTATTCCGAATGGTTCAACGAGCATAATCGAGATAAGAAAGTAAGTAAAATTGATTCAAGTGGTACAGGTATGTACGAAACCTATCGAATGAGATGACTTATGAAATTCATGTTCAATACTGAATTGAACAAAGAAAAGGTTTCTGGATCGATATGAGTTATTCCATGTTATGTTTATTTAATTGAATTGCATTTATTTGATAAGTTAAGTTTATTATCATACAAGCTTACTAAGCTTTAAAGCTTACTTCGTTTTACTTTCTATATTTTATAGAGATATCAAAGCTAGCTCGGATCCAAGGATCATCAAAAACTTCATCACACTATCGATCTTCTATTTTGGTACTTTTGAATCTATGTTTCGGTATATGGCATATATAGGAACTTTGGTCATTTTGGTGTGTGTGTTGGAAATGTATTTGGCCTTTAAATTGGCTTGTAAATAGTGATGGTTGATATATATATATATATATAGCTATGTGATTAGGCTTATCTTGATATGTTAGGTGATGATTTATATTGCTCAAATGGTTATTTGACATATGAGGTATAATTGCTTTGGTAATGCTTGGTTGTGGATTGGTATATAGATGACTAAATGGTTGAATTATGGGACACATTACAAATGTGGTTTGTGGATATGTAAAGCATGATTGAACTTGGTTGGTTAGGTGATTAAAGTATGTGAAATTAATATATGTTTGACTTAATAAATTGTTATGAGTTGAGTATTGAAATGGTTGGAATTGAATTAGTATAATTTGTACATTGAATAATGTTGATTGGTTGCCAAGTGTGTCTTGAATTGGTATCATTTGGGTTTACGTAGGTGTGTACAAATTGGTTGGCAAAATGGCTTGATAAATAGCCTGTTTTTTTCTACATGAATAGAGACACAAGCGTGTGTCTCAGCCGTGTGTGACACATGGTCAAGTGACACGGTCGTGTGTCCCCTGAAGCATTTAATAGAAACAAGTTAGTGAGTTACACAGCCTAGACACACAGGCGTGTGGTCAGCCGTGTGACCCAAGTCAGAGAGTTCACGGGGTGAGAAACGGTCTAGGACATGGCCATGTGCTCCCATTTTGAATGTCCATACGACCTGTGACACGGGCGTGTCTAGTGGTCGTATTCACACGGGCGTGTGTCCCCTATTTTGAGAAAATTTCTAAGTTTTTCCCAAGTTATTCTGAGTTATCAGTTTAGTTTCAAAGTTATTCCGAGTTAATCAGTTTAGTCCCGAACCATCTTTATTGCATGTTTAGGGCCTTGTAGGGTCGTTTAAGGGATAATGTGTTTGTGTTTGATTGAAATGTGCTTATGAATGAAAATGTATGTGTAATGAATGTGCAATTATGTAATAAGTTTAGTAATGCCTCTTAACCTTATTCCGGCGACGGATATGGGTTAGGGGTGTTACACAAGAATACAACAAATGAAATATTGTCATCAACACCAACATGCAAAAAATGATATAGCAAAGTAAAATTACCTCTAACGTGATCACTTTTCACTGTTGTTTTTTATGCAGAGATTTGATGTATAGAACATGTAGAATTTAGGTTATAAGAAAGATCAAGGGTCAAACTAAACAAAGCAAACCATTGTATGCACTAATATAAAAAAATCTCAAGTAGATACATTAGATTTGGGTGTAAAGTTGAGTTTGGAGACCTAGAAACTTGCACGATTAGCATAAACGTGAGATAAGTGAAGCCTCTTTCAAGATTTTTGGAGTGGCTTAGCGTTGATTAAAATGCATAAGAGTGATATTGAAAGGTAGAGGCCTGCAAATTTAGGATCAGAAATGAAATAGATGAATCTTTTACAAACGCACATGTTGCTATTGTTTGATGATTCCATTGTTGCTTTCTTTTGGTCCTCTATTTTTTGAAAGTGATTTTTGGTCCCTCTAAAGTTTATGAGTTCCTTAGCCTTATTCACAGGTTTGATCCATGCTCACCGCACCTTTGTTGATACAAGATTTAGTTGGTAACTCCAATTGGTCCGTTAATCTTCTTCCTTGTGAGATGGTTAGAATATGGAGGAATGGGTCTTCTAGTGGATAAGAAGATAGAAAAAGTGAAGAGTCTTGAGAGTAGATCCCCTAAAAAGGGTATTTAAAAATGTTTATAAATGGGGTTTTTTCAGGTCGGATTCCCGGTTACTAAAGCGGGTCGGACTTCGAGTCTGGTTATGATATATTTTATTTTAATTCTATAACACAAATCAAACCTACCAACAAATATGAAGTTATCAATCAACAATGCTAAGGACCATCATAATTATAAGCAACGACGTTGCAGGGGAGCTATAAAACAAAAATAAACCAAAACCAACCTAATGAACTATCATACCGATAGTTACCAACACCATTTAGCGCATTGGGAGAGTCTACAAGGTAAACCAGTTGAAAAACTCGGGCATTGCCATTAAAATAACTTTACACGGTAATGTATTCTTAAATGCCAGTCGTGATTATCAAATAACAACACCAGCATTTTAGTTCTAAGCTCTAGACTCGGCATTCTTCTTACTCTTTTGCTTTGTAATTTTGCTTAACACCCGAGTGGTGCCCGGATTCAAGTAAATGGACTGTGTCATTTTCATAGACATCTGCTCTTCCACTTGTATCAACCTCCCCATTATCTCTTTTTGCTATTTACTTTAATAAATAAAAATATATAAAAGTATTAAATATTAAATAAAAAATAATATAAATATATTTTTTAAAATTAAAAAAAAAATAGTATGGATGAGGCTAAAATGAGCTTGGGTTAGCCACTTATAAATATGGACAAGTTTGGGCAAAATGTTATATTCATAATTAGAGTCGAGCTAAGTTTTGATAAATATAAAGTATGTTAATATCATGCATATACCCAACCTAACCCATAAAAACTTCGGATTACATGGAAGTAAAGAGTAAAGCTCTACTAGTGGAATCTACTAAACTAACCCTAGCAACCCTAGCAACCCAATTCACGACCTTGTTTTCACTCTTTGAATAGGAAAAAAGGCATAATGACTTTTTTGGCTCTTTAACTTTATAAAAAAAGTCATTTTAGTCATGCATTTAATCTTTTTGCTTTTTTTAGCCTTTAAATTTGTATATTTTTTGTCAAATCATCCCAAAATAGATGAAAGGTTAATGTTTTTTAACTTTGCTGATATGGCATACATATGGATTGCCATGTGGATGACACATCAGTATTTAATTATTTTTTTTTTAATTTCAAAATTCAAAAAATATATACAAATTATTTTTAAGAATTAAAAATCATTAAAATTATATAAAAAGTATAAAAAATATAACGAAAACATATTTTTATATTTTCTAAATCTTTAAAGAAAATTAATTTTATGTTGATATATTATCTACGTGGCAATCCACCTGTATGCCATATTGCAAAGTTAACAAACGTAAATTTTTTCATCCTTTTTGGGATGAATTGACAAAAAATACAAGTTTAATAATTAAAAAAATAAAAATTAAAATAAAAAATTAAAATAATTTTTTTTTATAAAATTGAAAAGCCAAAAAATCATTATGCGAAAGGAAAATGATTAAGAAGAGAAGCTATGGCACACCACAACCTCCTCCATCCTCAACATCATTGTCTGCGAAAAGTATCCTTTAGAACGACCACGAAATCAATTAAGGAACAAAAATGAAAGTACTTTCCGTTGGGAAATCAATTAAGGAACAATTTACTGTAATAGGCCTAATACCGATCCAAGTAATTTCAAATTTGTATGATACGAGTTTGACATTCAAGTAATTATAAATTGGATCAAATTTGAGAAATCTGATTGAATTATTCTAATTTCCAAAAGTGGCATGGTAGAGCCTCACAACACATGGGAGGTCAGCTGTTAGGTAAGCTTGTACAATATATAAACAGTCCATAAAACATCACGACAACCGCAAAACATTATAAGTTTCAGTCCCAGTTTTATGCAGCTCTAAATGTGATGATAAGATAAAGAGGAACATGGTCCGCCAACTAATATGAGCCAAAGCTGCACATGGCTGGTTTTTCTGCTACACTCACGAACCCCTCTTTCTTACCTCTACTATGCCAATTATAATTAATATATATCTCACCATAGCTTGTACGAGCAATATGTATGTATGTGGTTAATATGATATTATTATAGACGAAGCTATCAATGGATTGGCTTTTATAAAGGTAATGCAATAATTTAGTAATAACATTTTTGTGGGATTCGTTAGTTTATTTTGTTTAATTAGTGGTTCCATAATGGATCAGTTAGGGAGTGATTTGGTTCCTGTAGTGGCTCAAGACAAGGGGACAATGCTTTATTTTTTTGAGCCAATGGTTGGCCAAATCTGTATCTGAGTTCCAACAACTCTTTGGAAATTAAAAATATATATACTCTTAAACATTCATTGAAAGTCATAACCCATTCCATCCAATCCAACACGTCCCGTAAACATAAATTTGAATAAAGTGAACATCACTACGTACTAAAGCCAGACAGGCTTCAATTAATATCCCAAAATCCATTTATACCACCATGAACCAAAACTTGGAGTGAGTGAATCAAAATGTGAGGAATACAAGCAGGTTGTGAGGAATGTACAGGGGCAAAGTTATAGGGTATGGCATCTGGGGAGTATGGGGAGCTGGTTGTCGTTGAAATTTGAGTGCATGCACTCTCGCTATTGATAGCGATTTGGAACACGCACATTGGCACAGGGGATTCTTTTTTTCCCTTTCTGCGTGTCTTATATGATGTGGCCTTTGGCTCATGCTCTTTTATCTTTTTGCACCAATTTTTGGAATCTGGTCCCTTATTTTTCTACATCATTATGCTACACTATCTAACCTACTACTCCACATCCCTTTTCTTTCTTTCTTTCTTTATGTATATTGTCCAAAGTCTTGAACATTAGAAATTATAAAGATAAGAAAAATACACTAGAACCGCTTCCGACAACCATTTGCTCCATAATGACATCAGAGAATCAAATTAAATGGATCCCTAATACCAAAAGCAATGTTAATTTGTTCATGGAATACAGATTTTCTTTAGTTTTTTATTTACCACTTTGAGATCGAGATTGAAAGTTAATTTTGCATTTAATAGCTTTTTTTTTCTCATGCTAAATACCAAACCACAAAAATTGATAAGGATATCAGTTTAAAGAAAGCCATTAGACCAATTGACTTGAGAACTGAAGGGTTAAACCAATTCTTTATTTTTAATTTTTTAATGTTTTATTTAATTTAATTGGATAGACCAATAAAACTGGCGAACCGAAATATCGGTGGCCTGACTTATTCAACCACCGATTTAGTTCTAAAAAACATGATCAAAATATTTTATATTGGCATAAGCTAATAGTTGAATAAGCACATTTGTGTTTATAATATCTAAAAGTACCAAAAATGCTTTATATTATCTGGTACTTAAAAAATTAGAGATAAAAATTTTTTAAAAATAATTTATCAATAATAAGGAAAGGGCCCCACAACTATCGTTTTATTTGTGGAAGATTGAGAAGATTTTATTCAACATGAAAATGAGTTTAGCATTATCCAACATTTGGTATGATTTCATGTGTTTTTAGGGGTTTAAATCGCTTTTTAAAAATTTATTAATATTTTTCATAGTTTATTAAAATTTTTATATTATTTATAAGTTTTTATTAATTTTTATATAATTTTATATATATTTTATTAATTTTATAGTTTTATTTATAATTATTAGATTTTTATAATTTTTAAAAAAGTTTTTATGATTTTTTTTATAATTTTTATAAGTTTATATCAATTTTAATATTTTTATAATTTTTCAAGAATTCTTATACATTTTTATAAAATTTTAAATATATTTTATTAATTTTATAAAATTTTTATAACTTATTAGAATTTTATAATATTTATAAGTTATTATTATTTTTTATAAATTTTATAAATTTATATCAATTTTTTAATATTTTATAATTTTTAGAGATTTTTAATCATTTTTTGATGGGAAAAATATTATAGTAAGCCAAAAGTTATCATATATCATCATCTGATTGGTTTATCAATTTACTTTAATGGTAAGCGTGGTCAACCATAAATTTCATTAACTGAGGGGCTTAATTGATTATTTTAGTTAGAGACAGAACTTAATTTAGTGTGAATTTAATACAACAACTTAATTGATTTTTTCTTATTTTTTGATGAGTGTTTTTTTGACATACACAACTTTTTAAAGTTATTTGTGTTATGTCAACACGAAAATATCATATGAGTTTTGTTAAAAATAAAATCAAATTTTCTATTAAAAAAATAAAGATAAATTGATAAAATATAAACGTATACCTTCCTTAATTTTCTCATAAGACTTCCAAACCTCTAATTAACAATGCATGATAAGAACATTAGCTTCCCAAATTCAGCCTTGCTAGAAGTTTTAAGAAAATTAGCATCAAAACCAATATGGACTAAGTTTCAATCAAATTTATTATATTTTCAACTTCAATTTTTCTAAGAACTTACAACGTAAATATTATCAATTAAACAAATGGTAGTGAGACGAAGGCCCTCATAGCCGTCTGAAAACCATAAATAAAGTGCCGGCCATTCACTAAATTAAACAGTGGAGAACCGTTCCATTGGATGACTTCTCCATTGATGGAGTCCAAAATCAATAGATGGACCGTCACGTCGTGACTTGTATCAAGTGGTCCAAAACTTAAGCACTTGTACACAGATAAAGGAGAGAGTTATATAATAATAATAACATTAATGCAATAAATAGGCAGCGACCCCACTCCCACCCTCCTCAATTTTCCTCCTTATTGCCACTCTCAGATCCCACCCCATTTGCCCACAAAAATTATAAGAAAAGAGAGAGAGCTGAATCTACACTTGTATTATTATTTATTATGGCTCTGCTGACTTTCTTGCCGGAGGCGGCGGCGGAGCCCATGAAACAACAGTCGAAGCGCCGGAGAAAGCAAGTGAAAAAGCAAAAGCAACCCACCACGTCTTCTTGGGATCAAATCAAGAACTTGCTCACTTGCAAACAGATGGAAGGGTCCGAAGTCCACGACCCTTCGAAGAACAATAACCCGGCGCCGCCTCATCATCATCAACATGGCTACTCAAAGCTGGGTTCCTCTTGTAGCTCCATCTGCAGCTTCAGGGACGTCGTTCATGGCAACACGAGGGTTGTTCACAGAGCTGATAACTCACCTGAGAGTAGCACAGTCGGTCAAGAAACTGCGCTGCTCAGACGCAAAGCTGTTAATGGGTCGTCGTCACGGTCCTTGTCGGGGTCAATAAGATCCAATAACAGCACCACCACCTCGTCTTCTTCAAGAGCTATTCAATTCAGGAAGCTTTCTGGGTGTTATGAATGTCATACGATCGTTGACCCCAGCAGGTATACTATATAAATATAGAATAAAATAATTTGAAATTTTTTTTCTCATTTTCCAGAACTTAATTTAGAAAATGTGAAAAATTGCAGGTATCCATCGTCAAGAACAAGCATCTGTGCCTGCTCACAGTGCGGAGAGGTGTTCCCAAAAATTGAAAGCTTGGAACTTCATCAAGCAGTTCGCCATGCAGGTACTGTAATTTATATACCTATTTTATATACCTGAAATTGACTAGATAGAGTATTACTTAGTCATTAAAATTGTTTATCCTAAGTTAGAGAAATTAAAATGAAAACTTTACAACTTTTACAAATCAGTGGGTTAAATTGCCCACCTCCCATTTCGGAAAAGACTGAGGCATATGACGTGGCAAGTATTTGTATGGTAACGCTAAATTTGCAGGGTTTTGTGAGGACCGTGCCCCACCGACAAGTGAAATTAATGTTTATTATTTTCTTTTAATTTGATCCCAGTCTTTTGTTGGTTTAGTTTCGGAGTTGGGTCCAGAAGATTCGGGCCGGAACATTGTGGAAATTATTTTCAAATCCAGCTGGCTAAAGAAGGACAATCCGATCTGTAAGATCGAACGGATATTGAAAGTCCACAACAACCAACGCACCATCCAACGGTTCGAGGACTGCCGCGACGCAGTGAAAACGCGCGCCCTTAATAGCACCAGAAAGAACCCTAGGTGCGCCGCTGACGGCAACGAACTCCTCCGTTTCCATTGCACAACCTTGTCCTGCTCCCTCGGCGCGCGCGGCTCTTCCATCTTGTGCGGCTGCATCCCCGGCTGCGGCGTCTGCACCATTATAAGACACGGGTTCCAAAACAAAGGCGGAGGGACCGCGCCAGCCGCAGAATTCAAGGGTGTCGTCACAACGGCTAGTAGCGGTAGGGCCCACGACTCAATTAAGCGTACGGACGGACGTAGGGCCATGCTGGTTTGCCGTGTGATCGCGGGAAGGGTGAAGCGAGTGGCGGATGAAGCGCCGCCGTTGGGGGACGAGAATAGCAGCGGCATATCTTCCACGGCTGGTTCGTACGACTCTGTAGCTGCGTACGGCGGGGTTTACTCCAATCTGGAGGAGTTAGTTGTGTTTAATCCAAGGGCTATCCTTCCTTGTTTCGTAGTCATTTACAAAGCACTTGAATGTGGACTGATATGAAAACTCAAAATATCATTATTTACATAGAATTAGTCTTTTCAAACGATGCTCATTAACCGTGTACATAAACTCTGATCTTACGTTCAGCCACACGAGATCAAACCCCTTTCTTTTTGGAATTGAATTATAATGTTTGTTAGCTCAACTGCCTAACCGCATGCGTGGCAGCTGATTCCTGTTGCGCCAAATTAAATATTTGATGGTTACATAAAAAATAATAATTTCAATTTAAATTAATTTTGTTTTTCTTTTTTGAATAAATTAACAGACACTGAAATCCTTGATTGCTGGTTTCTGTTGAACTGACACAGACGGTGTGTAATAAATAGACAAAGCAACGCCAAAATTTTCCTCTTCTTCTTGTAGTGAGTCTCTATATTTTATGATTTGATTATTTTATATTTTTATATTTTTAAAATTTAAAATTTTAATCCTCCGTCAAATTCATCAAGTTTTTTTTTTACATTAAATTCATAAATTTTGTTATTTTTAAATTTTAACATATTAAATATACTATCATATATATAATGTCATGTTAGTTTGTTATTTTGACATATTATTCGCTAAGATTCTAATTAATAGATTAACAAGTTTTATTTATTTCAAGATTAAAATTTTAAAAACTAAGAAGTTTAAGAACGTATAATAATCTAATTGGAGAATGCCGACTAAATTTACAGTTTACATATAATACAGGATTAATAATTAAATTTAACTAAATCGATAGAAGTACTATTTTTGAGTCAGAACAAAAATTTTAAAAATATATAAATTAAATTTTACCAATTTAAAAAGGAAGAATTTAACCAATATTAAAGTGCAGCCATTGAATCGTCTCCTTTCACAGTCTTAATTCACTTACCTACACACTCTTCATTTTGTATGGGTTGATGTACCAAAAATAAATTAGAATGAGTACATAATATATACCGATAAATAATTTTTTGAAAAAATATTAAAGTTGTCAATAATTGTCCTTTTTAACTTTATATGAGTAATGATTTCCCATGTACTAAACCTGAGTTAGTTCAAAAGAGGAAAAAGAAATATATTGAAGAGCAGCATAATTAAGAGGCACGTGAGATTATCTTGGAATAATTGCAAAATTAGAGGCGTGGACCTTTTTTACAAAGGATTGAGAAAACGAGATGAATGAAGAAATGGTGGAGACACGTGCATTACCCATATGCACAATCAATGCGTCCTTCTTGTGTTATGTGTTTAGACATCATATTTTTGTAATTTTCCTATAAAACTTTAATTACTGTAATCTCTGGTGATTTTACTCAAAACTTTGCACTCCTAAACTATTTTTTTAATTTTGGACTCACCTGTCTATGCTCATGTCATCAGAAGTTTCCCCCTCTCTAACTCAGTTTTATTTTGAATCTATATAATCATTTTTAAAATATTTATTTAGTAAATCTGGTTTTAAATTTTTAATAATTACGGTTTTGTTAAAAAATATCAGCTTTAGTTTTAGTTTGATTTCCCAATGAATCTGATCAAACTCATTTTAATATCAGGATTTAGGTGTGTAATCTTTTTTTATAAATTAACATTCACATTTAATCCAATTGTTTGTAAATAAATCAACTTGAATTACTATCTTTTTCTTAATTTATTGATATAAATCTTTAAACAGTTAATTATTGTTATTTTTTTTTCATTCAACAATTAATTTTTAATAGGAAAATTTAACACTATTATCTAATTAGATTAATATCTTATCTTTTATAAATTACAATGATTATCTTTTATAAATTAAAGTGATTAATGTTTTAATTTTTCATAAAATAAAGGGGTGAAATACATAATTAAATAAAAGATGGAATTTAAGAAGGTAAATAAAAATCAAGTAGGGAGGGTAAGGTGGGCATGGTTAGTCCTAATCAAAGTTGTTGAAGAGATCTACCATTAGTTTCATTCAATACTTAAATAGAATAAGTGATTAATTTCACCCTTTGCTTAATTCTAGTTTTGGTATTGCTTCTGCAAATGATATAATTATCAAACAGATCGGCAGCCTTATGATTTAGAATTATTTTCAACTAATTTTGTCAGTATGATAATATAATTAAAATAATAATACAATTTGGTTTATCGATGGATAAGCCAGTCATTGGCGGTTAGAGCAACATTTGGGAGCAACTGTTAGGTAAGATGCCTGAGAGGTTTTTTGCTGGTTTTGCTAGCCAGATAGAGATGAAATGGTTAGAACAAAATTTCAATTATCTCGACAACTCCACGGGTGCCCTTAAAAAAGAATAATACGCCTAAGCATACATCCTGAGATTAATCACGGGTGTTTTAATGCCTAATAAATCTCAAACTTTGGTACATTTAAGGTCGCTACTACAACTCGTTGACTTGAAAAAAGTGAAGCAACTCAATTGGGATCAACTGTGTTTGCCACGTTGTATCGAGAGATGTGTCAGGCAACACAACCACAAAAATTTAAAATTGATAGTTGCATACTCCTTTTGTAGTCACGAGCATGGTATCGACTACCATTTTTGCGTCCCCGAGTCAACGCCCCTTATACTTTCCACTCTTGATAAGGTAAAATTCATTTGATAATATAGTTAGCATAATTTTTTTTCATTATCATATTTTTGAAATAACATATTATTTGAATAGGTGAAACAATCACACGAGTTATGTGGGACTAGCGGACAAGATCGAAGATATCCAGCTTCTGGTAGATCAACAATTGAAAGTCATTGTTAGTTTTTGAATTTTTCAATTATGTAATATTTACACGAGGATTCAAAATTTAATATTTTATAGATAATAAAATTTATAATTTTATACTATAGTTAGAATGGATGCCATACATCCATCCGGAAATTCAAGCATGTATCCCGACCAAAATTTTGGCCAATCACAATATTTGGCATGCCAAGGTGCCATTGATAGTTTATGCGACGGTGGATGATTATCCGATGTTACTTTTGAATTTTATCCTTCTAATCCTTTCAATTCATGTTTTAATGTTTAATAGAGCACTTGGGAGCAAAAGGAGCATAAAACGAGCGAAAATCAGATCGTTGAACAAGCTACAGAAGCCACACGAGCTGAACCATTCCACAGGGGCAGACCACACGGCCATGTGACCCTCACAAGCATGTGGCAGGCCATGTCAATTTTATGGAATTGTGCACCAAATAGTAGAAAATCACGATTTTTAGGTTTTTTGAGCATTCTAAGACATATATATGACAAAATTAAAAAGATAGGAGGGAGTCGTCAGAGAATATTCAAGAAAACAACTCGAAAAACACCATTAAAATCAACTTTGAAGCAGATTTCCATTAAGATTGAAGATTCCCAGTTGATTTCTTAGGAAGTTGTCATGAGTTTCCTTATTTCTTTTGGTTATATTGTCTCTTGGATGTTTTTATTTTCAAGTAGGAACTAATTTTCTAAATACCTAAGGGAGATGGACCTTATGATGGATTCTGTCGTTTGATTTTTATTTTACGCAATAAATACTTAGTTTCTTATTTTCAATTATGTATGCTTAATTCTTGGTTTGATATTTCTAAATTATTAATCCTTTTAAATCGGAAGGTGAATAGACTATATTTAAGATTAGATCTTGCGTAATTGAGTGGAGTTGCATGCAATCCTAAAAATAGGATGATATATATCTATTAGATTAGAGTCAAATCTAATAGGGGAATCCATAGCACGAGTTAATGCGATAATAAGGGCTTTAATTAGAAAGAAATTTCAATTAATCAACCTAGGGTTAGTTTCTCTTATGCTTGAAAAAGATATTAGCAAAATTTAGGGGTTTTTACGGATCAATGTGCTAAGTAAATAATTTGCATAATTTAGATTGGTAGTGACAGATAAAATCTAGGCAAATTCTTTCCTAGCTATTGTTTCGCTTCTTGATTATTAATCGATTATTTTCCTGATTATTATTTGTTAGTTAATTAAATTAGTTATTTTCCGTTTTTAAATCAATCACTTAAATTATTTGGTTAAATAATATAAAGACAATAAATACCTTCATAGGAATGATATATTTGCTCACATTAACTATAGTATTAATTGATAGGTGCACTTGCCTTAGTCAAAATTTTTAGTTAGTCTTGTGACATATTAGGAAGCAAATTTTGGCTCATTAATTATCTAACATTTAACTAATACTAAGCAGTATTATACAGCCGTATCATAATGCAAAAAGAGGGCTTGTATTAGTAGATAACCTAAACATGTCATTTGTCTAATCAGAAACGAGCAAACCGATTAAAAAACTAATATGTCGTCTATCAAGTCCAATTAGGTAGATGCTTTGATTTGAGTATCATAGCGGATTACTCCTAAAAGATAGAGATATAGATGTGATTGACTGGACTAACAGTACATTAGACAGGACCTAAGTAGAATAGATCCTAGTCTGTTTACGGGCTTATTCACTAGTGACATTCATAGTGTGTCATACCTTAATCCCGAGTGGATGGTGGACTATGTATGTGATAACGACTCGCGATATTAAGTAATAAAATTTATAAAACTGATCACATCAAAACTAACTAATATCTTTACGATAGTAAAGGCAAGCGCACCTATCGAATAGTAGTATAGTTTAGCGGCAAGACCGAGTTATCGTACCCAAGGGAACTAAAAGTACTAATACTTACTTCCTTTCTATTATCTAGCCTAAAAATAAAAGAAGTTTTGGATGAAACTAATTCTAAAACTAACTAAAAGTGCACCAAAAGTAAATTGGGGAAAACTTTAGGGAAAAGTTGATTGATATAAACAATACTTAAGGGAGAATCCACCTAGACTTCACTTGTTTTGGTTCTTGAGCTAGACGATTTATTCACTTGACTTGATCCGTAGAGATCCCTAATTTATGCTAAACCCTTTGTCGAGGAGAAGAGCAACTAGGCCTAGGTTGTTAACTAAAGTTTCTTTATTAATTAACACCCTAAGTTGCATTAATTCGATCTATGGTTCCCCATATTAGGTTTGACCCTAATCCGGTAGATTTATGTCGCCCTATGTCTAGGGTTGCATGCAACTCCGCTTAATTATGGTAGATCGACTCTTATCACAGGGACTTTTGCTCCTCTGCTTTAAGCACATCCGTTTCTTGAATTAATACCTAGGCTTATTAACATAAGAATTAAGCACACATAATTAAGAACAACTCAAGTATTTATCATATAACTCAAGAATAAATAATAACAAGATTCGTCTTAGGTTTCATCCCCCTCAAGTATTTGAGGGGTTTAGTTCATAATAAAGAAAGAAAACATCTCAGAAGAATTAAAATAACAAAACATAAAGAACCCAAAAACCCTTGAAGGAATTTAGGGAGATCCTCAGTCTTGATGTAGAACTCTGGCTTCTGGGATGAATCAATCGGCTTCTCTTGGAGTAATTCCTTACTTCCACTCCTTGTGTTGGCTGAAAGATGGTGCTCCTTTTTGGGAAAAAAGAGTATATCTTTAGAGTTGCCTCTTGGGGTCTTTATATAGAGTTTAGAATGGCTTTCTTAGCCCCTAAGTATCCAAATCCGAGTGAAATTCCTCTTCCTCACGACTAGAACACGCCCGTGTGCCACGCCCATGTGCCACAATAAGAGGCCGTGTGAGAGTCTATCGATAGAGGCACGGTCGTGTGGCCTAGCCGTGCTTGTTGGAGGCTGGACCATGTGATCTTCATGTGGCACGGCCGTGGATGATCCTTGGGCCGTGTCAATTACACATTTTGGCCCATTTTCTCCGTTTTTGGTCTATTTTCTGTTCTTTTCTCTTCCCTATGCTCTCCTAAGTGTAAGATATGAAAAAAGAAAGATTAAGAGCACCAATTATCACTAATTTGATAATAATTCATCCAAAATAAAGGCTAAACATGGGTTAAAAATATGTATAATATATCATTTATCAAATACCCCCACACTTAAGCCTTTGCTTGTCCTCAAGCAAAATCTTAATCCCTAATTAAGAATCATTCTTCTCAACTTACAATCTTTATAAATAATGTTTCAAACTAATTCACAAGTAGTCATATAATGAAAATTCAATTAGAAGAACATTAAAGATTCAATTACTCTAAGTTGAGAATTTTATCATTGGAACATAAGTTTCTTCCATTCTTCTAAGTAATCATCTCTCAATTGAAATCAACAGGTTTTGACATCCTTACTAAGGGTTCACTCTATCCACTCAAAGTGTTTAGGGTTCAAGAATTAAGCACTCTCTAGTCAATCTAAAAAGTTATTACCATAGGCTTGCAAGAAAATCAAATCTCCACCACTATAGATTGATACGACACATCGATCAAAAGGTTTTTCAATAGTTGTAATGGGGCTTTAGTTAGGGGTGTTGTCACAAGTTGAAAAAGAGGGTCAGAATCGAGATTGAATTGAAAAATCATCTAGCTAGAGAAATCTCTATCACTAGAACATATTCCTAGAGCTAAGCCTTATGATGACATCGTTTTGGATTTGGAAGCTTGTAGAAATATGCAAAAACTATTGAACTATTACAGATTACAACTGAATTAACTGTATATACACTTCTTTTTTTTTAGAACAATTCAAGTACAATACTTTGAATATTGACAAACTTTACAACTGAAAAAAAAAAAAGAGAACAAAGCTAGATAATAATTTTAACTCAAATCTCGACCAAAATAGGGATCAAAATAATTGAATGGAATTTAATAAAAATGGGTTATGGGTTAATATTAGAGGTAAGTAAAAAAAATGGGTTGTTAGGCTCAATGGAGTTTACTAAGGGTTAATTTATGGAGGTATGCTTTTTATGGAGTAAGTGGGTTAAACCTAGGTGCCTTTATCATTTCAGTGTATCAAATCAATGATGTGGTCTTGACATGTATAATCGAAGCAAGTTCTAGAAATACAAATCAGTATTGACTCACTCAAAGCAATAATAAAAGTGAGCACGAAAGAATTTATGCTCAAAAGGCTCAAAAATCTCACCAGAATTATGGATTTTGATGTCAATCTTGTGAATTTCAAATCTCAAGATAATACTTAAAATTAGGGAAAATAACCTAGAAAAAATTTAAATTCTCAAAAATTTCAACTTATCATGTTTGATTCCCTAGTGTTTTAAAGTTTGAATAATCAAAGCATAAGCACCTATATCTTAATTCTCAATACATCAATAAAAATTATAAATCAATCAGAATTTATTCCTAACAAGAGATTTGAAGATAATGCAGAGAATTCAAAATTTGAGAACAATTTTCAGGGATTTCAAAGATAATATAAAGAATAAAAGTGAGCTTCCCCCCACACTTAAGATGTACATTGCCCTCAATGTACAAAGATAACATTAATAGCTATAGAAGCACAAGATCATAAGTTAGAGAGAGAAGTAAAACTCCCTGAACATTGGATGGAACCTTTGAATTGTGAAAGTTGTCTTGGAGGAAGGAATACTTGAAGTTCATGGTTTTGAAACTGCGATAACACTTAAGGGATTTTAGGTATTTCAGGATTAGAACAATTACTCGTTAGGAAATAACCGATATAAAATAATTGAAATAACATAAACTAGTTCTGAGAATACTAAAATTCAAATAAAGAAAAAGATAAAATAAAATAAAATGGAAAAACAAAAATCTCAGGGATTTTGGCGCGCTTGGCTCGAGACACACCCCCGTGTTGCGAGGGCATGTTGAGGCACACGGCCGTGTCCTTCGATGTTCGCTTCTCCCACGGTCGTGTATGGGGTCATACGCCCATGTTGGAATTAACAGTGTTGGCCACGGCTATATCGCACGGCCGTGGCTATTTATCGTAGCCGTACCTTAGGGAAAATTTTACCCTCCTTGTACACGGCCAAGTTGCATGACCGTGTCTCTGCTCAAAGTGTACACACAGCCTGAGGCACGCCCGTGGGCATGGCCGTGTGGCTCGCAAAATCCTGTATTCAAAGGGTTAGTTGACGTATTGAGAAAGCTGAAATAATTTACTAAGTCAGTGCTCGGGTTGCCTCCCGAGAAGCACTTATTTATAGTCTAAACTCGACTTTTCTCAAGTTTGTTCTGTCACAGTGGCTTGAAGAGTTGATACTCTTCTATCTTGTTTAAAATTTTATTATCAACGTAAAATTTGAGTCGAGTGTGGTTTACCTTGAAAGTGCCGAGTGACTGATGTTTTACCTCTACTGTACCATAGGGGAAGATTTTCATTACCGTGAAGTAAGGTGTATCACTTTTACGCTCTTTTGAATTCAAGATTCGAGGATCGTCTTCCCCTAAGATTACCTTATCCCCTACCTTGAGTTGATTCGTTTGTACCTGGGGGTCATCTTGGTGATGCTCTGGGTTGGTGTGGCATATTTTGGGCTTTTCGTGATAGTTCAGCCACTCATCTAGTTCCTCAATCTGAAGCATTCGCTTTCCAGGTGCGTCTCCCTTGGATGGATTTGTCTGTGATTGAGTTGCCTTTATGTGGAGTGTATCCTGCACAGAAGGTTGGATGGTAAGATTATTCTTTTTACAAGGACTCGTAACTATATTATTATCAACAGTCTTATTCGAGTTTCGAGCTTGTAAAGTAACTTTGTCATCACCTACACGTAGTGTAAGTTCACCTGTTCCTAAATCAATTATTGTTCTAGCAGTTGCTAAAAAGGGTCACCCTAGAATTAAGGGTACATTGCTATCCTCATCAATGTCTAAAACAATAAAGTCAACTGGGAATATAAATTTATCAATTTTGACCAGCACATCTTTAATTATTCCCTTAGGAGACCTAATAGTTTTATCAGCCAGTTGAATGCTCATCTTGGTTTGCTTAGGTTTTCCAAGACCTAGTTGTTTAAACAGCTTATAAGGCATGACATTTATACTAGCCCCTAAATCAGCTAAAGCATTTTTGGTGTCTAGGCTACCAAATAAACAAGGAATAGTAAAACTCCCTGGATCTTTTAGTTTGGTTGGCAGTTTATTTTAGAGAATAGCTGAGCATTCCTCGTTGAGTTCCACTGTGGACAGTTCTTCCAACTTCCTTTTATTTGTGAGAAGTTCCTCTAAAAATTTTGCGTACTTTGGCATCTGCAAAATTACTTTAATAAATGGTAAGTTGATATGTAATTTCTTTAAGAGTTTAAGAAACTTACCGAATTGCTCTTCTGTGTAGTTTTTCTTTAGCGCGGTTGGGTATGGGATACGAGGTTTAAATTCTTTGGTAATTTAATCTTTGTAATTTACCTCATTCTTTCATTTACTTACCATAGGCTCCTTGCATGGCTCTGGGTTGGTTTTGGTTAACCCCTCATTATCTATCGTATCGACGGCATTAAGTTACTTTTTGGGGTTAGTCCCAGTATTGCTTGATAATCCACCTTGCGGTCTTTCAGAGATTAGCTTGGCAAGCTGGCCTATTTGAGTTTCAAGTCCTTGAATAGATGCTTGCTAGTTCCTTAGTGCCGTTTCAGTATTTTGGAAACGAGTTTCTGACATGGCCATAAATTTGGTGAACATCTCTTCCAAGTTCGGCTTTTTCTGTTGTTGTGGTGGTGGCTGCTGAAATCCCGGAAGAAGTGGTTACCTTTGATTTCCTTGTCCTTCCCATAAAAAATTGGGGTGACTCCGCCAACCTGTATTATAAGTATTACTATAAGGGTTATTTTGAGGTCTAGAATTGTTACCCATATAGTTGGCTTGCTCAGTTTCCATGCCATGTCTATAAGAGGAGTAATCTGGATTGAACATATTTCCTTGGTTTGCGTCACACTGCATTATTGGATGTGCCTGCGTAGAACCAACAAAATTATCAAACTTTTTGTTTAAAAGTTCTACTTGGTTAGTAAGCATGGTGATAGCATCAATATTATAAACTCCTGCAGCTTTTGTTGGCTTTGTCCTCATGACTTGCCACTGATAGTTATTTAGTGACATCTCTTCTATAAACTCATAAGCTGCTTCTGGTGTTTTATTGTTGATTGTTCCTCCGGCGACCGCATCGATCATCTGCCTTGTTGATGGATTCAAACCGCTGTGAAAGGTTTGAACTTGTAACCACAAAGGCAACCCATGGTGAGGGCACCTTCTCAAAAGATCTTTGTATCTCTCCCAGGCATCGTAAAGTGTCTCTAGATCCATCTGCACAAAAGAAGAGATATCGTTTCGCAATTTAGCTGTTTTAGCTGGAGGAAAATATTTAAGTAAAAATTTTTCGGTTATCTATTCCCATGTGGTGATTGAGCCTCGTGGTAAAGAGTTTAACCACTGTTTGGCTTTGTTTCTCAAAGAGAATGGAAATAGCCTTAGATGAATGGCATCATCAGAAACGCCATTTATTTTAAAGGTATCGCAAAGTTCCAAAAAATTGGCTATGTGTGAATTTGGATCTTCATCCTGTAAACCATCAAACTGCACCAATTGCCGTATCATCTAAATAGTGTTAGGCTTTAATTCAAAATTATTAGCAGCAATAGTAGGCCTAACAATGCTAGATTTAGTGCCTGCTAAATTAGGTCTAGCATAATCATACATAGTACGCGAAGCAGGATTTTGCTTAACAGGATTTGCAGCTACTACAGGAAGTAGCTGATTTTCCTGATTTGCTTTCATATCTTTAGTAGGTTCTGGCCTTTGTTCTTGTCCTTGTTCTGGATAATGTAGGCTTTGTCTGATCTCTGCGAGTTATGCGAACTGTCGCTTCTAAATCTTCGTCAAAAAGCAATGGTCCTACTGGGTTGTTTCTAGTCATAAACTAGAAATACCTAGAAGAAAAAAAAGAAAAATAGAATAAAATAAATAATAAATAATAAAATAAAAAAGAAAAGAAAAATAAAAATAAAAATAAAAATAAATAAAAACTGAAAATATAGTAATGGCTAAAGTAATAGAAATCGAGTTTTCTAAATATTTCAGTTCCCCGGCAACGGCGCCAAAAACTTGATAACAACTCGCGATATTAAGTAATAAAATTTATAAAACTGATCACACCAAAACTAACTAATATCACGATAGTAAAGGCAAGCACACCTATCGAACAGTAGTATAGTTTAGCGGCAAGACCGAGTTATCGTACCCAAGGGAACTAAAAGTACTAATACTTACTTCCTTTCTATTATCTAGCCTAAAAATAAAAGAGGTTTGTTTGAAACTAATTCTAAAACTAACTAAAAGTGCACAAAAAGTAAATTGAGGAAAACTTTAGGGAAAAGCTTATTGATATAAACAATACTTAAGGGAGAATCCTCCTAGACTTCACTTGTTATTGGTTCTTGAGCTAGATAATTTATTCACTTGACTTGATCCGTAGAGATCCCTAATTTATGCTAAACCCTCTATCGAGGCGAAGAGCAACTAGGCCTAGGTTGTTAACTAAAGTTTCTTTATTAATTAACACCCTAGGTTGCATTAATTCGATCTATGGTTCCCCATATTAGGTTTGACCCTAATCCGGCAGATTTATGTTTCCCTATGTCTAGGGTTGCATACAACTCTGCTTAATTATGGTAGATCTACTCTTATCATAGGGACTTTTGCTCCTCTGCTTTAAGCACATCTGTTTCTCGAATTAATACCTAGGCTTATTAACACAAGAATTAAGCACACATAATTAAGAACAACTCAAGTATTTATCATATAACTCAAGAATAAATAATAACAAGATTCGTCTTAGGTGTCATCCCCCTCAAGTATTTGAGGGGTTTAGTTTATAATAAATAAAGAAATCATCTCAGAAGAATTAAAATAACAAAACATAAAGAACCCGAAAACCCCTGAAGGAATTTAGGGAGATCCTCAGTCTTGATGTATAACTTTGGCTTCTAGGATGAATCAACCGGCTTCCCTTGGAGTAATTCCTTGCTTCCACTCCTTGTGTTGGCTGAAAGATGACGCTTCTTTTTGGGAGAAAAGAGTATATCTTTAGAGTTGCCTCTTGGGGTCTTTATTTAGAGTTTAGAATGGCTTTCTTAGCCCCTAAGTATCCAAATCCAAGTGAAATTCCTCTTCCTCACGACTAGAACACGCTCGTGTGCCACGACAAGAGGCCGTGTGAGAGTCTGTCGATGGAGGCACGGTCGTGTGGCCTAGCCGTGCTTGTCGGGGGCTGGACCGTGTGATCTTTGTGTGGCACGGCCGTGGCGATGATCCTTGGGCCGTGTCAATTACACATTTTGGCCCATTTTCTCTATTTTTAGTCTATTTTCCGTTCTTTTCTCTTCCCTATGCTCTCCTGAGTGTAAGATATGAAAAAGAAAGATTAAGAGCACCAATTCTCACTAATTTGATAATAATTCATCCAAAATAAAGGCTAAACATGGGGTAAAAATATGTATAATTTATCATTTATCAGTATGCAAGACCAATATACTTTGATGTAAGTAAATGCGACTGTGAGTCATTTGTCTTTGTTATAAATGACTTGATTACAATTTGATAGTAATTTAGTTTTATAAAGGAAGATGTAATGATTGCTATGATATAAAATAGAATCATATTGGGAGAACGTATTTATCTCAAAGAGACTAAGGATATCCTATGAGGGTAATACACTTATGACAAGGTCATTGGACGAACACTTATTAAGTAGCTTTCGTAATGGTATATAATAAGGGAAAGCTCAATCATGATACTTTAGTGGAATAACTTCGTGACTAAATAATAGTTAATAGGTGAAAAGTGGAACTTAATTATAAATTATTTGAGCCCTAATTATATATGTCCAATCAGTTCCTTACTAACTTCTTAAAACCAAAAATGAATTGCATGTAAAACCATATAAACATAAATGATGAAGTAAAAGGAATGGGCCACATTCACTAAGAAAGAATCACTAGACTTGTGAAAAATGACACCTTAAGTTCTCTTAAAGAAGTTGGTCTTTTATAATGTGAATCTTACTTGAAAGGTAAGATGATTAAGTGATCTTTTAATACAAAATGTGTAACGCCCCAAATTTTCTTTTTCGATTTTTTGTGAATTCATTGCATGAAAATTTGCTGAATGTGCTTCTACAATTACTTGATATAGATATTTGTCTACTTTAGTGGTTATGTTCTCTAGGTGTGTTGGGGAGGTCCCAAGTTCAAGACAAGACTTGGGTTAAATTTTGAGGTTTTATTGAATAAAGCTTAAGTCTTGGTAATTAGGCTTTTAAGTAAAAGTTGGGTAAAATATAACAGAATGGGCCTGCTGGTCTGGTGGTTAAGTGAAGAAGGATTATGTGAGAGGTCTCGTGTTCGAATCCCAGAATGAGTATAAGTATAAATTTTTGCAACAAGTTTCGACAGGAGTTTGTTTTTTAATAGGAAACAGAGTAATGGGTTTGAGGGAGAGAAGATTAAGGGATTGAGAGTTACCCAAATTATTATGTTTCTAATTTGCCGAAATACTATATATTTTTCCTCTTCACCTCTTCTATTATTTTGATTTTTGCAGGAAATTTCCCCTTTTTGGTTGCCGATTCTCCTACTATTCTTCTTACTAAATTCGATTTTTATCTATTTCCTATCGATTTTTGTGCATCCCTATGTTGGTGCGCTATCGGTAAGTGATCCTTCATATCTTTTGGTGCTTTCGTAGTTGAGTAGGCTGTTAATAGAAGTTTGATTGTAGTTTAGAAGACACTTGATATTCTATGGACTACTAAGCGACGTTTTAATCAGCGAAGTATCGACTTTATTCGTTAGGGGTAAGATCGATATTTCCTTTGTTTTGAGATTTTCTTACTCTTAGTAAACTCGATTTAAGTGACTGAATTGGGGCTTGGATATTTTCAATTTTAGGTTTTGGAGCGCTTGGTGATTAGTTAGGCTTCAATCGAAACCAAGTGTGAACTCCGATTGCACTAAAATCGTGTTTCAGCAAAAGCAGAAAATAAAGCTATCAACGCCACACTGGCGTGTAGGCTGCCCGTATGAAGGCCGTGTGGCAAGACACAACTGTGTGATTGACGAACCAGGCCGTGTGCACTCGACACAGGCACGATGGACACGATTGTGTGAGGCTAGCTAGACCGTGTGCGAGGCACTAAATAGGCCAATTGAGCCGTGTGGGCCACACGGGCTTGTGGGCCCACACGCCACATGGGCGTGTGAAATTTTGGCCCAGGTCGTGTGATCCAGACGGCCAAGGTTGATTTGGGCTCTGTGGGCTAGACGGGCATGTAGGCCCACAAGGGCAGACCACATGGGCGTGTGAGCCCATTTTATTGAAATGTTTTGTACTGTTGCACGGGTCGCCCAAGTTGACTGTGACCTGGTATATGGTCGGTAAGGTTATCTTAGACCCTTTTATTGGAATCTGATATTATGATGTGTGAGATAGCATGTTACTATTAACATGTGTATTCGTCTGATTCTGTATATCTGTACTATTCTGGAATTCTGTATGATTTGTTTATTTGCATAATAGCATGCCACATTTTTATGATACATTGCATTGGGTGGTATTATTGTTGGGAAGTGAAGGAAGACTGTAAGGCTTTTAAACTGATATCTGATAGCTCTGCTGCATATTTATGATGTGTGTTGTGATACGATACAAGTCGGTATGCAGGGTTGGATGGGTTGATTTTATCCCCATACTTGGTGTGTAAGGCTAGATGGGTCGATTTTATCCCCACATGGTGTGTAAGGTTGGACGTAGATGGTGTGCAGGGTTGGTAGGTATGTTCTATGTCTGATCTGTTATGCATTCTGTATCTGTATGGGCTAAGGCTCGATTATATCTGCTTTTGATCTGAGTGGGCCAAGGCCCACACCGTTTCTGCTAAGGGCTTAGGCCCAATTTACGATTGTGACTGTATCTGTTATCTGTCTGTTTGCATGCTTTACTGTGGGGGGCGTACACACTGAGTTTGCAAAAACTCACCCTTTCTTTTTTTTATCTGCCAGATAATCCCCAGCAGTAGACGAATCGGTGCAGCGGAGGGCTCGACGGTGACCACTGCGTTATTTGTTTTGGTTTAAGACTTATTATCCCTACTGTTTTATTTATTATCTAGGACTATGATTTGTAATTTGGACTTGGAATATGATTTTGATTTGGGTTTTAAATTGTTATTTTGGTTTTATAGACTGCATCACCAAGAAACATTGTTTTTCGAAAGTTAACTAAGATTTTCCACTTCTAAAAGAATTTATAAAGTAGTTGGTTAATAAAGCTTTCACGATAAAGAATTGTTTTAAGCAAGTTGAATAAATTCTTGTTTCTTGAATTAAGTACAAGATAATAGTCTGAACAAGTTTTCTGGTATTCGAATCGATTTTCAAAAACACTCTCATGTGACATCACCAGATTCGACTATAACGTCTAGGCTGGGTTAGAGTGTTACTTTAGTGGTATTAAAGTCAAGTTGCAAAACTCGGCTGTGGTTTTAGGTTTTAAAGTATGGTTTTGAGAAAGGATTTGAAAATGATTTTGAAATATATTTCATATTAAGTATCTGGTGCACCGAGTCTCCCGCACTGATCTTGTAAGTTTTTTGAAATTCTGATATTATACTGATTGGAAGCATGCTTTGTTATACTGAATTACTGATTGATCTGTCTGAAAAACACTGCTTGTATGCTATGTGACTGATTAGGTAGTACTTTACTAAAACACTCTAGGTAGTGTAAACTAAAAATTTAGTGAGACGATTTTCTCGCGATAATAGACTTTAAACTCTGATACTGTACTGCATAAAATATATGTTAATAATATATTGAAACTGTAAACTGATTTGTATAAAACTGTTAATATAGATAACTTCAAATTTACGATTAGCACATGTGGTACTCGTGGACGGGGTACTAGAGGCTGAGGTAGAGGCCGTAGATGGGCTTGAGCTGAGTCCTTCACTTCTGGCACGATGCCGAATCTGGACACTAGTGACACGCTAATGTCACCTGTTACCGAGGCTGGGTTTGAGTCTCATGATCGTGTAGTTGGGGACGATGCACTGTCCCAGCCCATGCTGCAAATTCTGGAGTGAGTTGCTAGGGCAAATACTGGATCTGGAAGCCGTGGGTTAGTTACGGAACAACTCCGGTCCAATGGGGCTGAAATATTTAGGGGCATCGCTAGAGTTACTCCTAACGTGGCTGAGTACTGGATGGAGGCCACGGAGCGTATCATGGACGATTTGGACTTTACTGATGAGCAGAAGCTCAATGGGGTTGTATCACTGCTTCGAGACGAAGCGTATCAGTGGTGGTTGACTATTAAGGAGGGCATTCAACCCGATCGACTGATTTGAGACTTATTTAAGACATCTTTTAAGAGTAAGTATGTAGGAGCCAGCTATACTAATGCTAGGTGACGTGAGTTTCTGAATCTCACCCAGGGGGACCGTTCAGTGGCCGAGTTTCTTAGACTGAACCGTTATGTGAGGGGTATGATGGCGATCAAGTATGAGCACTGTATCAGATTTGAAGATGGTCTCTGCGACAGTCTGTATGTTCTGATAGCTCCACATAGGAAACGAGATTTTTCAGCCTTAGTTGAGAAAGCCAAGATAGCTGAAGAGATAAAGCGCACTGAGCGCCAGAACCGTGACAGAGGGAAGGCTAAGAAGGATCCAGAGCCTTCTAATTTTAGTATGAGGCGTAAGAAAAAGGCCAGAACTGATATGCCCGTGAGAGTTGGGCCTACTGTTGTTGTTCCGGCTAGGGTGGCAATTTGCTAGCATTGTAATAGGCGCCATCTAGGGGAGTGTTGGAGAGCTACTAGGGCTTGTTTGAGGTGTGGGTCTACTGAGCACCGTGTGAAGGATTATCCACTGAAGGGTAATCAGACTCAAGCTCCGGTTGATGAGACTGCACAGTCCCCGAGGGTCGTTCAGTAGCCACCTAGGGGTCGAGGACAGGCTAGGGGTGGTAATGGCATAGGTTAAGGTTAGAGAGCACCGGGCAGAGGTGTTGGGCCGACTGAGGCGAGGTAACCTGCATTGGTTTATGCTGTACGACGCCGTGAGAATGGAGATGCTCCAGACGTCATCACGGGTACATTTTTAATTTTTGATGTACCTTACTATGCTTTGATAGACATAGGCTCTATACATTCATACATAGCTAGCACTGTGTCTGAGACTTTGGGGATTGCGTATGAGAGCACTTCTAGTGAGATATCAGTAGTAAGTCCGTTAAGGCAGTCTATTAAGGTCAAAAACTATTCATGGATATGCCGTTGGAGGTTTAAGGGACTGTATTTCTGGCTGATTTGATGGAGCTCCTGTTTGGAGAGTTTGACTTAATTCTCAGCATGGACTAGCTGGTGAAACATCGTGTGAGTCTGGATTGTGCTGAAAAGAGGGTTGTTTTGAGAACTGAGGAGGATAATGAGATAATCGTGTTTGGGAAACGATAGAATTATCTAAGTAATGTGATATCTGCTTTGGTAGCAGAGAAGCTGGTGAGAAAAGGATGTGAGGCATTCTTGGCCTACATCAGTGTTTTGGATTCTGTGGACTCTTCGATTAAGGACATCTGTACCATTAGGGACTTTCTAGATGTGTTTCTAGAGGAACTACCGGGTTTCCCTCCGAGTCGAAAGGTGGAATTTGGGATTGATCTGATTCCTGTTATAGCTCTGGTGTCTATCGCCCCTTTCCGAGTCGAAAGGCTGCGTTTCGGACTTGTTATGGTCATTACGAGTTCCTAGTTATGCCATTTGGATTGACTAATGCACCAGCGATGTTTATGGATCGGATGAACCGAGTGTTCCAACCCTATTTGGATTTGTTCGTGGTGGTGTTCATCGATGACATTCTGGTTTATTCTAAGACAAAGGATGAGCACGATGAGCATCTCAGGGTTATTTTGCAGACTCTTTAAGAGAAACAGTTGTATGTGAAGTCCTCTAAATACGAGTTTTGGCTTCGAAAGGTTACTTTTCTAGGGCATGTGGTGTCTGGTGAGGGGATTTGTGTGGATCCTCGTAAGGCTATGTTGGATTGGAAACAGCCAAAGAATGTGTCAGAGATTCGTAGCTTTTTGGGGCTAGCAAGATACTATCGTCATTTTGTAGAGGGGTTCTCTTTGATCGCAGCTTCGTTGACTAAGCTGCTACGTAAGGGAGTTCCTTTCGTTTGGACTGACGCACAGTAAGAGAACTTTGAGAAGCTTAAGTCAACTTTGACTCAGGCACCAGTTTTGATATAGCCTGAGCTTGAGAAAGACTTCGTTGTATAAAGTGATGCGTCACACATGGGTCTGGGTTGTGTTCTGATGCAAGACGGTAAGGTGGTTGCTTATGCATCTCGACAGCTCAAGACTCATGAGGTTAATTATTTGATGCACGACTTGGAGTTAGCTATAGTGGTTTTTGCATTAAAGATTTGGAGGCATTACCTGTATGGTGAGAAGTGTACCATCTACATTGATCACAAGAGCATTAAGTATCTCCTCACTCAAAAGGAGTTAAATCTGAGGTAGCGTCAATAGGTTGAGCTGCTTAAGGACTACGACTGCAGTATAGAGTACCATCCTGGTAGGGCCAATGTGGTGGCCAACGCGTTGAGCTGTAGGGCTGTAACCGATTTGAGAGCTTTGGTCACTCGTCTGAGTTTATATGATGATGGGAGCTTATTGGCAGAATTGCAAGTGAAATCGATGTGGATTGGACAAATTAGAGATAAACAGATGGGGGATAAATCTCTCAAGTTACGGTTTTGACAAATTGAGACTGGGTTACTTCAGATTTTGGGCTTAGTGATAATGGGGTTCTGTGTTTCCGAGGCCGAATCTGTGTACCGAATGATAAGGACTTAAGACAGTCGATTCTGAGGGAAGCGCATAGTAGCCCTTATGCTATGCATCCCAGTGGGAACAAGATGTACAGAGATCTTTGAGAGTTGTACTAGTGGCCAGGGTTGAAGCATGAGGTGGCCGACTTCGTGGCTCGCTGTCTGACTTGTCAGCAGGTTAAGGCTGAGCATCAGTTGCCTTCAGGGTTGCTACAGCCAGTTTAGATACCGATGTGAAAATAGGTGCAAGTGACGATGGACTTCGTTAGTGAGTTGCCTCTAACACCCACTAAGAAGGATTATGTATGGGTCATCGTAGATCGTTTGACCAAGTTAGCTCACTTTATTCCTATTAGGTCAGACTTGTCCCTATAGAAATTAGCTAAGCTTTATATTTCTGATATAGTGAGGCTATATTGGGTTCTTATATCGATCATCTCTGATAGGGATCCTCGTTTTACGTCTCGATTCTAGCAAAAGTTTCATGAGGCTTTGGGTTCTCGATTGGATTTCAGTACTGCTTTTCATCCTTAGACAGATGGGCAGTTGGAGAGGGTGATACAGATATTAGAGGACATGCTGAGAGGTTGCATCATTGGTTTCCGAGGTAGTTGGGAAGAGTACTTGCCTTTAGCAGAGTTAGCCTACAACAACAATTATCAGTCTAGTATACAGATGGCACCGTATGATGCATTATATGATCGTAGGTGTTGCACTCCTTTGTGTTGGACTGAGTTGGGTGAGCGACGTGTTCTGGGTCCATAGTTGGTAACAGAGACTGAGGATAAAGTTCGATTGATTCGAGAGCGTCTGAAAGTGGCTTCTGATAGACAGAAGTTTTATACTGATTTGAAGAGGAAAGACATTGAGTATTCTGTGGGGGACTTAATTTTTCCTAAGGTTTTGCCGTGGAAGAAGGTTCTGAGATTCGATCATAAGGGCAAATTGAGTCCTCGATTTATTGGGACGTATCAGATTTTGAGACAAGTAGGCCAATCGCGTATCAGTTAGAGCTACCTCTAGAGTTAGATTGCATTCATGATGTGTTTCATGTCTCGATGTTGAGACGTTATCATTCTGATCTCATGCACATTATGCTTGTGGAGGATATCCAGATTAGACCAGATCTGACGTTCGAAGAGGAGCTGGTTTAGATTTTGGATCGCAACATCAAGGTCCTGCGTAGGAAGTCTATTCCTTTAGTGAAGGTGCTGTGGCAAAATCATAGCACTAAGGAGGCCACTTGGGAGCCAGAGGATTCAATGTGACAGCAGTATCCTCACCTCTTTTGATCAGGTAAAATTTTGAGGACGAAATTTCTTTAAGGGGGTAGAGTTGCAACGCCTCAAATTTTCTTTTTCAGTTTTTTTTGAATTCATCGCATGAAAATTTGCTGAATATGCTTCAACAATTATTTGATATAAATATTTGTCTGCTTTAGTAGTTATGTTCTCTGGGTGTATTGGGGAGGTCCCAAGTTCAAGACAAGACTTGGGTTAAATTTTGGGGTTTTATGGAATAAAGCCTAACTCTTGGTAATTAGGCTTTTAAGTAAAAGTTGGGTAAAAATGACAGAATGGGCCTGCTGGTCTAGTGGTTTAGTGAAGAAGGGTTATGTGAGAGGTCTCATGTTTGAATCTCAGAATGAGAAAAAGTTTAAATTTTTGCAACAAGTTTCGGCAGGAGTTTATTTTCGAGTAGGAAATAGAGTAGTGGGTTTGAGGGAGAGAAGATCAAGGGATTGAGAGTTACCCAAATTATTATGTTTCTCCTCTGCCGAAATTCTCTGTATTTTTCTTTTCCACCTCTTCTGTTCTTTTGATTTTTGCTGAAAATTTCCCCTTTTTGGCTGTCGATTCTCCTACTATTCTTCTTACCAAATTCGATTTTTATCAATTTCCCATCGATTTTTCTGCGTCCCTGTGTTGGTGCGTTATCGGTAAGTGATCCTTCATATCTCTTGGTGCTTTCGTAGTTGAGTAGGGTGTTAATGGAAGTTTGATTGCAGTTTAGAAGACACTTGATATTCTGTGGACTGCTAGGCAACGTTTTAATTAGTGAAGAATCACCGTTATTACTTAAGGGTAAGATCGATCTTTCTTTCGCTTCGGGATTTGCTTATTCTTAGTGAACTCAATTTAAGTGACTAAATTGGGGCTTGGAAATTTTAATTTTAGGTTTTGGAATGCTTGGTGATCGGTTAGGCTTCAATTGAAATCAGATGTGTACTCCAATTGCACTGAAATCGCGTTTCAGTGAAAGTTGAAAATAAAGCTGCTGACGCCACACGGGCTTATGGACTACTCATGTGAAAGTCGTGTGGCGAGACACGGCAGTGTGATCGATTAACCAGGCCGTGTGCACTCAAAACGGGCATAAAGGACACGGCCGTGTGAGGCTAGCTAGGCCGTGTACGAGGCATGGGCTAGGCCAATTGGGCCGTGTGGGCCACATGAGTGTGTGGGCCCACACGGGCATGTGGGATTTTTGGCCAGGCCATGTAGATGATTTAAGCAGTGTGGGCCACATGGGCGTGTGGGTCCACACGGACAGACCACATGGGCGTGTGAGCCCATTTTACTAAAATATTCTATAAGGTTGAACGGGTCACCCAAGTCGACTATGACCTGGTATATGGTCGGTAAGGTTATCTTGGACCCTTTTACTAGAATATGATGTTGTGATGTGTGAGATAGCATGTTAGTATTAGCATGTGTATTTGTCTGATTCTATATATCTGTACTGTTCTGGAATTTTGTATGATTTATTTATTTCTTTAATAGCATGCCACGTTTGTATGATGCATTGTATTGGGTGAGATTATTGTTGTGAAGTGAAGGAAGACTGTAAGGCTTTTAGACTGATATCTGGCAGCTCTGCTGCATATTTATGATATGTGCCATGATACGGCACGATTCAGTGTGGAGGGTTAGATGGGTTGATTTTATCCCCATACTTGGTGTGTAAGGCTGGGTGGGTCGATTTTATCCCCACATGGTGTGTAGGGTTGGACGGAGATGGTGCACAGGGTTGGTGGGCATGTTCCTATTATGCATTTTGTATCTGTATAGGCTAAGGGTCGATTATATCTGCTTCTGATCTGAGTGGGCCGAGGCCCACACCGTTTCTGTTAAGGGCTTTGGCCCAATTTATGATTGTGATCTGTATCTATTATCTGTCTATTTGTATGCTTTACTGTGGGGGGTGTACACACTGAGTTTGCGAAAACTCACCCCTACTTTTGTTTATCTGCAAGGTAATTCCCAGCAGTAGACGGATCAGTGTAGCAGTGGGCTCGATGGTGACCACTACGTTATTTGTTTTGGTTTAAGACTTTATTATCCCTACTATTTTATTTATTATCTGGGACTACGGTTTGTAATTTGGACTTGGACTATGATTTTGATTTGGGTTTTAAATTGTTATTTTGGTTTTATAGACTGCATCACCACGAAACATTGTTTTTCCAAAGTTAACTAAGATTTTCCACTTCTAAACGGATTTATAAAGTATTTAGTTAATAAAGCTTTCGCAATAAAGAATGGTTTTAAGCAATTTGAATAAATTCTCGTTTTCTTGACTTAAGTAAAAGATAATAGTCTGAACAAGTTTTCTGATATTCGAGTTAGTTTTCAAAAACACTCTCATGTGGCATCGCCAGATTTGGCCATAACGGCTAGGTCGGGTTTGGGGTGTTACAAAATGAACGAGCGCCGTAAAACCCTTAGAACTTATGCATATTGATGTATGTAGCCCTATGAATGTTAGTACACGAGGTGGTTACAATTATCACGTCTCTTTACAGCTGTCAAGCATTTATTAGGTGAATTGTAAGGACTGGGATGCGTGTCAAATGTCTATAGGGACAAAAGTAAAATATGAAGGTAACCCAGGTAAGAAATGAGGGACCCTTATCTTTCTTCTTCAAGAAGTAATCTATGTTTATAAAAAAGGAAGAAACAAAGAAAACCCCTATCATAGTTCGAGTTGAGTTGAAGATATGAATCTAGGCTCCAAGATGCCCCTAGTTAAGGTAAGATCTGCAACCTTACATTCTAAGTTGTTAAGGAGCAGCTCAATTTAGTTAGGTAAAATAAGTATGGTAAAATCTTATTTAGATATTTTTGATGTCCAAAGTGAAAGAAAGTGAGTTAAGTGTCCATATCTTGATGAGTTCCCATGTTCTATCAATTAGGGGCATTTATCTACTTGATAGAAGCTCGGGTCTTGTGTTTAGAATTGCTAAAGATATAAGTCAAGTGAGTCCCTAAGCCGACTATTGCAAATGGTTTATGCATGTTAGAACCAACTGTGAAAATGAGCTAAAAATGCATGATGTGATGATTCTGTGATAAATGTATGTCTGATGAACTTGCCTGAATGATTCATATAGAATATGGATATGATCTCTAAGGGTAATGAGTATGTCAAGTATGAGTCTACATGAAGTGTCTGTGCCTGTCTCTAGAGCCATCTAAAGGGGTTTATCGGGACTAAAAACTAAAATCTCTGAAAAGAAAAGTCCATGGCACTCTAAAGACCATATAGTGTAAGATCATGGTAGGGTCATAGCATCATATGAAATATGTAAAGGATTGTTGGGTGAGTACTAGTGATGAGGGGAAAACCTCATGACGGTTAGTTTAGATAAATATCTATCATAAAAAACACCAATATCCGTATAAGTAAGTCTGTGGCAATTTCTGTTAAAAGGAAGCCTTTATGGTGATCTCTGAAAAATGATACATTTATGGCTATCTCTGTTAAAAATATGTCTTTGTGGCAATCTCTTAAAAAGGATGTCTTTATGGCTATCTCTGTTAAAAGGATGCCTTTGTGGCTATCTCAGTTAAAAGGATAACTTTTTGGCTATCTCTACTAAAAGGATGCCTTTGTGGCTATCTCTGTTAAAAGGAAGTCTTTATGATGATGTCTATTAAAAGGAAATCTTTGTGGCGATCTCTGAAAAAGGATGCTTTTATGGCTATTTCGGTTAAAAGGATACTTTATGGTTATCTCTGTTAAAAGGATGCCTTTGTGGCTATCTCAGTTAAAGGAATGCCTTGTGGCTATTTGTAACACCCTTATCCCGTAACCGTCGCCAGAGTAGGTAAGGGCATTATTTGACATGTAACTCATATCAGAACAGTAAAATTTTAAACTTTTAACGAACATTATCACAAATCAGATATGTCAACCATTCATGGTCCTAGCATGCTTTAATTGAGTATAAAGAACTCTAATTATACCATAAGGACTAACTTGATAACATTTGAAACCTTAAAGAGACTTAGGAAAATTCTTCCTTTGAAACAGGGCACATGCCCGTGCGACTAGGCCATGTGCCTCACACGGCCATGCCTCAGTCCATCCCTAGCTCGTGTACAATACTGATTTGGTCACACGGTCACCAGACACGCCCATTTGTCCAGCCCATGTGTCATCCTGATTTAGCTACACGATCACCAGACACGCCCTTGTGTCCAGCCCATGTGCTATACTAACTTAACTAACCACAAAACAAGGGTCACACGGTTGAGACACACGCCCGTGTGCTCAGGCCGTGTGGCATGAAATAGGCTAGGTTTAAGCCATTTTCACACCCCATTTGGTCAAGTACCTATAAACATCAATTACACAACATTTATAAGCATAAATAGGCAATCCAATCTAGCAAATTCAAGTTACCAAATAGACCATCTCATAAATAACCAATTCAATGCCATAAATATAGCACACATATACTATCTTTCCTATATTTATTTCATACCAAGTACCTATATTTCTTAACTTAATCTTATTCATTTCATTTATATTAATATCATACCAATTCAAGTATGAAACTTACCAATCCAACTTTATCAAAAGCCAACATCATTTATCACGTTACCATATTATAGACATACCATATGAAACTTTCATATTTAAGCCAACCATTGCTAACTCAAGCCATATCTCATAGCTTGGACAAGTACTAAACTTGTAATAAAATCAACCACAGAAGTAGCCATATAATTCACCCTATAAACTAGCCTATACATGCCATATTACCACATTTCAAAAGAGTTCAATAATACTAATCGTCTCCTGGATAGTGTGATGAAATCTTCAATGACTTCCAACCAGAACGAGTGTTAAATCACTGTAAAATACATAGAATAAACTGAGTAAGCTAACAAGCTTAGTAAGCTCGTATAATTTATAGTACTATCTATGGTTTAACAATTATTTCACCATTTAAATAAACATGAGTACATATAAACCAACTTTACTAAATTTAATATCTCTTACTTTAACTACCATGTAATTCATGTATAAATTCATAAATTCTCACTTACATTTCATATAATCTATCAAATATCACTTCCGTGTCAGAGTCCTCACAAATACCTGTATTAATCTGTATCATTGCTTATAACCTCATCTTTATCATCATTTTCCAAATGAAACATTTTGGGGAAATATCGTATACTTGGTATCTCGCACTTTACATGCCATATATGTGGTTTGACCACTTGTTTCTCATATCACAACTATCATTCTTTCCATATCTCAATAAATTAATACCATAATACACATATATCAATTATAACAGTAATTTATCCGTTACAAAACTATAATTCATCCATTCACAAGAATGAAACCAAACATGTAATGTTTATGTAATACTTAATTCATCTTTATAATCCATTTCAGCCATGTAACATTTTATCTTTATAATTCATGTAATTCATGTAACATCTTATCCCTTTAATCCATGTAAATCATGTAATTTGTATAACATATATTCATGTAAATCATATAGTTCTTATAGCATATATCATTCATATAACATTCCAATACATGTATCATACCACATAATCATGTAAACCATATAAGTTCATGTAACATATACCATGTAATCATATACTTCTTGTAACATATAATCCTGGTATCTTGTAATTCATATAACATATAATTCATAAACATGTATCTTTTGTAACATGTATTCATACATTTCATATCAGTATAATTCCTGTCGAACCTTTGGAAACATCGAGGGATACTCTAGTGATACACACTAAGTGTATAATTGGTAATTCGTCAATTCATCATATATGCTCTTTCGAGCCATAATTGGTATGCTCCTCCTGAGCCGGTAAACTGTAAGCTCAAACGAGCTGAACGGTAAGCTCCGTAGAGCTAAAACGGTAAGCCCCAAAGGACTGAAACAGTAAGCCCGATGGCTGAACGGTAAGCCTGAAGGCTGAACGGTAAGATCATAAGAGTTGTGGTGAGTCCGCAACAAATGCAAGAGCTTGGCCAAAACGGTAACCCTAGTGACATGCCACTTGTATCCTACGACTTTCTATGGTTCAAACGGGACTTGGTAGTTAGCCGAAACATTTAACCAATAGGCAATTCGAAACCACATCTCATTTATATAATTCACATGAATTATGTCACCAGTTACTCATGTATTCACATAAGCCATGCACCATATTGTATATACATATCATACATCTCATGTAGCATTTCCTTTTATAACACATATATTCATGTACTATATAATTCATGTAACTTTTGAAACATGTAATCTTTATAATACATATCCATATCATTTACAAGCACATATCGTATAACGCTTGTCCATACTATATCATGTAATTCAGTGGTAGCAACATATTCATAGAGCCGATAATTCTAGTAAATTATTTATTCCACATACATATACATTCAATTTAAACAATTACAGTAGCAAATAGTTCGATTCTAACTATACGAACTTACCTCGTAATTGTTTGTATAATCATTTACCCATCTATCTTTCGTTTCCCCCGATCAAGTTTTGATATTTGTTTATCTTGATCCATACGAATTCAAAATAATCTATTTATTTATCAAAACATTCAATTTAATCCATATACAATTTTGGCCTACTTTCAAAATATCCCTTATAATTTCATACTTTGACACTTTAGTCCTTAATACAAAAATATGCAAAATACACCAAATTTACATATACCCATACATAGTCGAATATTCATGTATACCATACAAGCCCATATTTTCAATTATTTCTCATTTCTAGCCACAAAATTTCTGTCTTTTTTAATTAAATCCCTAATTCACATTTTTGTGAAAAATCACTTCAATATATTCATGTATTCAACAATGGCACATTTCAAAAACATCACTAATTTCAGAAATTAAGGTACGGGCTAGTTATATCGAGCTACAACGAGCTCAAAAACATAGAAATCATTAAAAACCGAATAAAAACCATACCTTAATTGAAGAGTTAAGCTTGGCCGAATAACCTAATGAAAATGATTTTCTTTCCTTAACCATTCGGAGGAAGATGAAGAGAATTGAAGCCATTTTATGCTTTTGTTCAATTAATAATAATATATAAACCATTTTACAAAACTAACATTTAATAAACTATATAAAAATCATATATAATATGGACATAAATGTCCACTATCATTTAAAATGGCCTATATATCATTTAAGGCCACTAAATTCAAAAGCCAAAGCCAAATAAGCCATTTAACTTATGAAACATCTATTTTTTACTTTATGCGATTTAGTCCTTTTTACCGAATTAAACGTTTAATCAGTAAAAATTTTTTACAAAACTTTTACACGGTAATTCTATTAGCCTGTAAACATTAATAAAATAATAAAATAAATATTTTGACTCGGTTAAGTGGGTCAAAACCACCTGTTTCGATTAGACTCAAAATTGGGCTGTTACACTGTCTCTGTTAAAATGATGTCTTCGTGGCAAGATTCTAAAAGGAAAACCTTTGTAGCTATCTTTGGAAACGAATGCCTTCATGGCAGAATCTTAAGAATGAATCTAAAGACAACGCCTTTAGGCGAACACCAAATGAATGCCTTGTGCTAAACTCTGTTAAAAAGATGTCTTCGTGGCGAGACTCTAAAAGGAAAGCCTTTGGAAAGGAATGTGTAACAGCTTAAATTAGGGGCTAAACAGAAAAGTGGTTTTGAAACCATGAATCTGAGGTTTAAAATATTATTCCGATTTAGTTTTGATGTTTATTAGGTGTTTGGATAAATATGTGAAATTTTGGTGTGTGAAATTTATTGGTTGCATGTCCAATTTGGTATGTTGGACTGAATTACAATAAGTGAAAAATATGGATTTTATTCCATAAGGTTCTTGATTGAATTAGGTTTTGAAATTAGAGGTCCTTATATGGTAATTAGGCCATTTTTAACTTAGTTGGACAAAAATGCCCAAGGAAGGTTGGAATACTAAAGGTTTTTAATGAAGGGCATTTTGGTCATTAATTAATAAAAGAAATAAAAAGGGAAAAATAAGGCCAAAATGTGTCCATAATCTCTTTTTCTTGGCCGAATATGGTGGGAAGCCATAGTTAGGGTTTTGTTGATTTTCAAGCTCACAAGTAAGTGTAATCGAGCCCCGTTTTTAATTTTCTTCGTATTTTTAGAATCCTCGTAGCTTGCTCTAGCTAATTTACCATTATTTTAAGTTAGGGTTGATGTTTAAAATTTTACCCATGTATGACATGCAAGTATTTTGATGTCTAATGGAGGAATATGAATGTTTAGGGTGTGGTAAACTATGATTACTAGGTATGAAATTGAAGGGTAAAGGTATGAAATTGTGAGAAATATGGGTTGTTTTGAGTGCCATGGATATTCGGCTAGGCTTGGGTAACCAAAGAAATTGATACATTTCAATTTATGAGCCTAGGGACTTAGTTGTAAAAATTTACAAAGTTAGGGGTAAATTGGTAAAAGTTTCCATAGGATGATTTTGTGTCTAATTGAGTAATGTGTACATTAACTGAGTTAAAAGTGTCATTATAGATCAGGAAGATCGAGGAATCAGCCTTGACCGGTGCAAGGGCAAGGTCTCGGAGTAAGTTACAAATTATCGCTTTTTGTTGTTGAGGTAAGTTTAAGTTTATATGTAAGTAATGTGTTCAATTTGTTTATACATTAATAATTTTAATGGATATTATGAAATGTTGATATTGAAATTTTTCTATGATGTTGGATGTGTTGGAAATGAGATTTCTCGATTGAACCTTCGGAATAACGAGTGATACAGATAAAACATGGTTTGGTCACATGTGTGATAAAGTGATCTTTACCATGTAGACTCGCGAGTTGTGGAGCTCAATGGCTAAGCCACATGTGTAATAAAGTGACATTTACCATGTGCAAACGAGGAAATATGGGGCTTACTGGCCATGTCACATGGGTAATAAAGTGAACTTCACAATGTGTACATGAGAGCAATGTCCTATGTAGCTAAGTCACATGGGTGATAAGGTGACCTTCACCATGTGCACACGAGAGCTACGATATTAAATGGTGAGGTCACATGGGTGATAAAGTGATCTTGACCATGTGTACTTGAGAGCTGGGCGTATGTGTTGGTGGAATCATGAGTGGGAAATCCATTAAGTATCAAATGTTAATTTGAAAAGTTCAACGGGAATGCTCACTAAAGAGATTTTGTGTGGTAGTTCGATATGTGTGTGCAGGTGTATTCTTTGGACAAGTGAAATTATGAAAAAGTGCATGTGGTTGTGAAGGTGCATGTGGACTTATATTAGGTGAAAATTAATGTGTATAAATTGTATGGAAAGTTGGTAAGTTTTAGGTGGTAAGTTGGTATATGAGAGATTTTGCATATAGACTTACTAAGCTTTTGAAACTTACTCCTTTCTCTTTTCCCTTTTTTTATAAATTCAGCCAAGCCAGCTCAGGATCGGATCGAGTCAGAGGATCACCAACACTATCAACATCATCTTTTGGTCTGGTGGAACAAACTCTTAGATTACGGCATGTATAGGGACTTAGTGGTGTTGTAAGTGTCATGTTGGTTTGGCTATAATGTGGGCAATTGTCATTCGATAAGTTATTTTGTAATCAAGGCCATGTGATATGACCGATGATGATATTGGTTTATATATGTCTTTATGAGGTAATTCATGGAATGCTTGGTGTGTTTGTGTGTAGATGTTTTGAAATAGGTGATGGACGAGTAAATGGGGTCATTTTAATGCCTAAAAATGTGTCTATTATGTGTTGTTGAAGGTGGTAGAGATTATAAGTGTTTTGGGGCAAAGTAAGGCTTGGATAATAGCCTAACTTAAGGTCACACGGCTAGGCCCCACGACCATGCGTGTAGGGCGTGTGAACCTTGCATGGGATTTTTTTAGAGTTTAAGGACGTCACACGGCCTGGTCACACGGGCATGTCCCGTGGCCGTGTGACCAAAATGGCATGCTGATGTCATAAACAAAATGTCCCAGTTTTTCATACGGGGAGGTCACACGAGCGTGTCATGGCCGTGTGGTGGACACGAGCAAAGGACATGGGCGTGTGCTCGGCCGTGTAAAAACCCTTGTAGGTTCGAAATGAAAAATAAATTTTCAATAATTCAACAAGGGTAGAGGACACAAGCGTGTGTGCCTACACGGCCTACCCACACGGGCATGCCCCTGTCTCACACGGGCATGTACCCTGTATTAGGTCAAATTTTCCAAAATTTAATAAGTTCTCGTAAGCCCACTTTTAGGGTTGTATAGTATTTTATGAATAAGTTTTAAATTGGAACAAAATTTTGTGGTTCGATTATGTATAAATGATGGTGATATTATTTGGTAATGCCTCATGCTCGGGTAAGGAGATAAACCTAGGTAAAGGGTGTTACATTTAGTGGTATCAAAGCTATGGTTTAGTCGGTTCTCGGACTATCGTAGCGTTGTGGATGGGTCTAGCTATACATGCCATAGATATACTATGATAGTGTGGTGACTCTTGACTTTTCTAAACTGTGTTTTGGTTTTATATAGTAATGGATCCCAAACGAGCTGCGACTGATGATGCTGCTAGCAATGTGCCAGCTCCCGTGCAAGGGACCGCGCCAGTTGAAAGTAGAAATGAGACTATGAGTCAAGGAGACGAGGCTCGAGATGCCTTTTTCCAATGATGAATGACTGGTACATTGATTTTATTAGAGCGAATCCTAATGCCCAACCCCCTCCTCCCCCGCCTATACCACAACCAGTTCCTGTAGCCCCACAGGGTGTTGATATGATAAAGTTGGCAACACCTCCGGTGGATAAAATTCAAAAGCAAGGAGTCGAAGAGTTTAGAGCTAGTGTGGATAATGATCCAGAGAGAGCAGAGTTTTGGCTTGAAAATTCCATCAGAGTATTTGAGGAGTTATCTTGTACATCTGAGGAGTGTCTAAAATGTGTCGTGTCCTTACTAAAAGATTAGGCCTATCGTTGGTAGAAGACATTAATATCTGTGATTCTGAAGGAGAAAGTGACGTGGGATTTCTTTTTGGAGGAATTTCGCAAAAAGTATATAAGTCAGAGATTTGTGGATCAAAAATAGAAAGAGTTCCTCGAGTTGAAACAAGGTAAGATGACTGTGGCTGAGTATGAACGTGAATTTGTCAGACTTAGCAAATATGCGCAAGAATGTGTTTCTACCGAAGCGATGTTGTGTAGAAGGTTTGAGGACAAGCTCAATGAGGATATCAAAGTACTGGTGGGAATTCTAGAACTAAAAGAATTTGTGGTGTTAGTTGACAGAGCATGCAAAGCCGAGGAGCTAAATAAAGAGAAGAGAAAAGCAATTATGGAGGCTCGAGATGCTCGGAAGAGACCGATGAGTAAGTCCTTCCAATCTTCTTGAAAGAAGTCTAAATAAATGAATCTTAAAACAACAGTTTCAGCTGGACAGTCACATTGAGATCGGGGTAAAGCATATTCGGGTTCTAAAACTCAAGCTACATCAATGGCTAGTGTGGGTAATGCAAGGACTTATAGACCTGAGTGTCAGAGCTGTGGTGAGTGCTGAGGACCTAACCCAGCTTGTTTCAAGTATGGTTCCATAGATCATTTTATTAAAGATTGCCCTGAGGGAACGAGAGATGAGAAATTTCAAAGTGTTAGATCAAGTCACACTGTTAGTAAGGGTAGACTGCCGAGGAACATCGGAGGTGGAACCAGTGCTAAAGGTACAGTGAAAGATACAGCAGTGAGATCTAATACGAGAATACCTGGTCGAGCTTATGCTATGCGAGCCCGTGAGGAGGCATCATCTCCTGACGTGATTACCGGTACATTCTCACTTTATAATATTGATGTTATTGCATTGATAGACCCAGGCTCCACTCATTCTTATATTTGTGAAAAATTGGTGCGTAGTATGACATTGCCTGTTGAGTTGACTGAAATTGTTATTAAGGTGTCGAACCCGTTAGGCAAATTTGTATTGGTAGATAAGGTTTGCAAGAATTGTCCTTTGGTGATTCAGGGTTACTATTTTCTGGTTAATTTGATGTTGTTGCCATTTGACGAGTTTGATATTATTTTGGGCATAGATTGGTTGACATTACATGATGTTAAGGTAAATTGTAGACAGAAAACTCTTGAGCTGAAATGTGAAAGTGGTGAAATTTTATGGGTTGGAATAAATGAGTTGATTAAAATGCAGTTGTGATTTCTTACATGTCTGCTCAGAAATGTATGAGAAAAGGGTGTGAGGCTTATCTAGCATATGTGTTGAATACTGAGGTGTCAGAATTGAAACTTGAATCTGTGCCTGTAGTTTGTGAATTTCCAGACGTATTTTTGGAAGAGTTACCCGAGTTACCTCCGGTTAGAGAAATTAAGTTTGCTATTAACTTGTTACCTAGGACTGTACCTATTTCCATTACTCCATATAGAATGGCTTCGATAGAACTGAGAGAGTTAAAGTCTCAGTTGCAAGAGTTAACAGAAAATGGATTTGTGAGGCCGGGTTTCTCTTTTTGGGGTGCACCTGTATTGTTCGTAAAGAAGAATGATGGGTCGATAAGGCTTTGTATTGATTATTGACAACTCAATAAGGTGACTATCAAGAACAAGTATCCATTGTCGAGAATTGATGACTTGTTGGACCAATTAAATGGAGCAACGGTGTTCTGTATGATTGACTTGAGATCTGGCTATTATTAGCTATGGGTTAAGGAATTTGATGTGCCAAATACTGCTTTTAGACTGAGGTATAGCCATTATGAATTTCTTGTTATGCCTTTTGGTTTAACTAATGCGCCGGCTATGTTTATGGATTTGATAAACCAGATTTTGTTGCAACATTTGGACAAGTTTGTAGTAGTATTCATAGACGATATATTGATCTATTCTCGTGATGAGTCAGAACATGCTGTGCATTTGAGGACGGTATTGCAGACTTTGAGAAAAGAATAGTTATTTGCTAAATTTAGCAAGAGTGAGTTTTGGCTACATGAAGTTGGGTTTGTAGGACACATAGTCTCGGGTGACGGTATTAGGGTTGATAAAAGTAAGGTTTCGGTAATTGTTGATTGGAAACCACCGAAGAATGTAACTGAGGTTAGAAGTTTTCTGGGTTTAGCTGGCAATTACCGACGATTTGTTGAGGGTTTTTCTATGATTGCTTCTCCTATGACCAAACTGCTTCAAAAGGATGTAAAATTCGAGTGGACCGAAAGATGTCAACAAAGTTTCCATCAGTTGAAAGCTAGATTGACTGAGGCACCAATGCTAGTGCAACCTGAGTCGGGAAAGGAATTTGTGATTTATAGTGATGCGTCACTAAATGGCCTTAGATGTGTAATTATGCAAGAGGGCAAGGTGGTGGCCTATGCTTCGAGGTAGTTAAAACCACATGAAAGGAACTACCTAACACATGATTTAGAATTGGCCGCTATCGTCTTTGCTTTGAAGATTTGGCGTCATTATTTATATGATGAGAAATGTCAGATTTTTACTAACCATAAAAGTTTGAAATACTTGATAAGCCAAAAGAAATTGAATTTGGGACAACGAAGGTGGCTTAAATTGTTAAAGAACTATGAGCTAGTAATTGAGTATCATCTCGAGAAGGCAAATGTGGTTGCGGATGCTTTGAGTAGAAAGTCTTTGTTTGCTTTGAGAGCTATGGGCACGGGTATAACTTTGTTGGATGATGGTTCCCTATTAGCCGAGTTGAGGGCTAAGCCATTGTTTCTACAGTGGATTTGTGAAGCTCAAAAGAATGATGACAGGTTACAAGTCAAGAGGGTTAAGTGTGAGATGGATGGTAACTCTAATTTTCGAGTTGGTTTGGATGATTGCTTGATGTTTCATGATAGGATTTGTGTTCCTAAAGATGAGGAGTTGATTCAGGAAATTTTGCTTAAGGCACGTAATGGTTGTTTATATGTACATCCTGGTAGCACAAAAATGTATAATGACTTTAAGAAATTGTATTGGTGGCCGGGCATGAAAAATGACATTTTGGAATTTGTGGTAAAGTGTCTGATCTACCAACAGGTAAAGGCGGAGCATCAGGTACCTTCGGGTTTGCTTCAACCAGTAATGGTTCCCGAGTGGAAGTGAGATAGAATTACCAAGGATTTTGTGACAGGATTGCCTTGACACTGAAAAAGAAAGATGCTATGTGGGTTGTTGTGGATAGATTAACAAAGTCAGCTCATTTCATACCAGTACGTGTGGATTATTAACTTGATAAATTGGCTGAATTATATGTTGCAAAAATTGTGAAATTACATGGAGTGCTTATGTCTATTATCTCGAATAGAGATCTGAGGTTCATTTTGAGATTTTGGAAAAAGTTGCTAGAGGCACTAGGTACGAAGTTAAATTTTAGTACTGCATTTCACCCACAGACGGATGGCCAATCCGAGAGGACAATTCAAGTTCTTGAAAATATGCTTCGATGTTGTGTTCTAGAGTTCGAGGGTAGTTGGGAAAAATATTTGCCTTTGGTGGAATTTGCCTATAACAATTGTTATCAGTCAAGTATAAAGATGGCGCCTTACGAGGTATTGTATGGCCGAAAGTGTCGAACTCCATTGTATTGGACAGAGTTGAGTGAAAAACAAATTCATGGTGTTGATCTGGTTAAAGAGACTGAGGAAAAGGTGAAGATCATTCGAGATTGTTTAAAGGTTACTTCTGATTGGCAAAAGTCTTATGCTGATTTAAAAAGGAAAGAGATTGAATTTCAGGTTGGTGATAAAGTATTTTTCAAAGTGTCGCCATGGATGAAAATATTAAGATTTGGCTGGAAAGGCAAGTTAAGTCCGCGTTTCATTGGACCGTACGAGGTTACAGAAAGAATAGAGCCAGTGGCATACCTTCTAGGTTTACCATCAGAATTGGAAAAAATACATAATGTGTTTCATGTATCAATGTTACGATGGTATCGTTCAGATCCCTCTCATGTGATTTCACCTACGGATATTGAGATTCAGCTGGATATCACCTACAAAGAAGAGCCGATTAAGGTTTTGGCTCGAGAGGTTAAACAGTTAAGAAACAAGGGTATAGCTTTGGTGAAAGTGTTGTGGCAAAAGCTTGGTGTTGAAGAGGCTACGTGAGAACCGGAGGAAGCTATGAGGAAACAGTACCCGAACCTATTTACCGGTAAGATTTTCAAGGACAAAAATCTCTAAAGAGGGAGAGTTGTAACAGCCCGAATTAGGGGCTAAATGGAAAAATGGTTTCGAAACCATGAATTCGAGGTTTAAAATATTATTCTGATTTAGTTTTGATGTTCATTAGGTGTTTGGATAAATATATGAAATTTTGGTGTATGAATTTTATTGGTTGCATGTCCAATTTGGTATGTTGGGCTAAATTGCAATAGGTGAAAAATATGGGTTTTATTCCATAAGGTACTTGATTGAATTAGGTTTTGAAATTAGAGGTCCTTATATGGTAATTAGGCCCTTTTTAACTTGGACAAAAATGCCCAAGGAAGGGTGGAATACTAAAGGTTTTTAATGAATGGGCATTTTGGTCATTAGTTAATAAAAGAAATAAAAAGGGAAAAATAAGGCCAAAATGTGTCCATAATCTCTTCTTCTTGGCTAAATATAGTGGGAAGCCATAGCTAGGGTTTTGTTAATTTTCAAGCTCACAAGTAAGTGCAATCAAGCCCCGTTTTTAATTTTCTTCATATTTTTAGAATCCTCGTAGCTTGCTCTAGCTAATTTTACCATTATTTTAAGTTAGGATTGATGTTTAAAATTTTACCTATGTATGACATGCAAGTATTTTGATGTCTAATGGAGGAATATGAAGGTTTAGGGTGTGGTAAACTATGATTACTAGGTGATTTTTCATGGAAGTCCCTAAAAAGGACTAAAATGAAAAGTTAATAAATTGAAGGGTAAAGGTATGAAATTATGAGAAATGTGGGTTGTTTTGAGTACCATGGATATTCGGCTAGGCTTGGGTAACCAAAGAAATTTACACATTTCAATTTAAGAGCCTAGGGACTTAGTTGTGAAAATTTACAAAGTTAGGGGTAAATTGGTAAAAGTTTCCATAGGATGATTTTGTGCCCAATTAAGTAATGTGTGCATTAAACAAGTTAAATGTGTCATTATAGATAGGAAAGATCGAGGAATCAGACTTGACCGGGGCAAGGGCAAGGTCTCAGATTAAGTTGAAAATTACCGCTTTTTGTTGTTGAGGTAAGTTTATATGTAATTAATGTGTCCATTTTGTTTGTACATTAATAATTCTAATGGATATTGTGAAATGTTGATATTGAAAATTTTTTATGATGTTGGATGTGTTGGAAATGAGAGTTTCCAATTGAACCTTCAGAATAACGAGTGATATGGATAAAATATGGTGTGATAAAGTCATCTTCACCATGTAGACTCGAGAGCTATAAAGATCAAGGGCTAAGCCACATGTGTGATAAAGTGACCTTTACCATGTGCAAACAAAGAAATATGGGGCTTATTGGCCATGTCACATGGGTGATAAAGTGAACTTCACCATGTGTACATGAGAGCAATGTCCTATGTAGCTAAGTCACATGGGTGATAAAGTGACCTTCACCATGTGCACACGAGAGCTACGAGATTAAATGGCGAGGTCACATAGGTGATAAAGTGATCTTCACCATGTGTACTTGAGAGCCGGGCATATGTGTTGGTGGAATCATGAGTGGGAAATCCACCGAGTATCAAATGTTAATCTGAAAAGTTCAATGGGAATGCTCATTAAAGAGATTTGATGTGGCAAATCGATATGTGTGTGCAGCTCTATTCTTTGGGCAAGTGAAATTATGGAAAAGTGCATATGGTTGTGAGGGTGCATGTGGACTTATATTAGGTGAAAATTAACGTGTACGAATTGTATGGAAAGTTGGTAAGTTTTGGGTGGTAAGTTGGTATATGAGAGATATCCTTGGTGTGGTTAAATGTTATCTCAATGTTAATTATTTGCATATAGACTTACTAAGCTTTTGAATCTTACTCCTTTCTCTTTTCCCTTGTTTTATAAATTTAGTCAAGCTAGCTCGGGATCGGATCGAGTCAGAGGATCACCCACACTATCGACATCATCTTTTGGTATGGTGGAACAAACTCTTAGACTATGGCATGTATAGGGACTTAGTGGTGTTGTAAGTTTCATGTTGGTTTGGCTATAATGTGGGCAATTGTCATTTGATAAGTTATTTTGTAATCAAGGCCATGTGTTATGGCCAATGATGATATTGGTTTACATGTCTTTATGAGGTAATTCATGGAATGCTTGGTGTGTTTGTGTGTAGATGTTTTGAAATAGGTGATGGACGAGTAAATGGGTTCATTTTAATGCCTAAAAATGTGTCTATTATGTGTTGTTAAAGGTGGTAGAGATTATAAGTGTTTTGGGGCAAGGTATGGCTTGGATAATAGCCAAACTTAAGGTCACAGGGCTAGCCCCCACGGCCATGTGTGTAGGGCGTGTGAACCTTGCATGGGATTTTTTGAAGTTTAAGAACATTACATGGCCCGGCCATATGGGCATGTTCCGTGGCCGTGTGACTAAAATGCATGCTAATGTCATAAACAGAATGTCCTATTTTTTCACACGGGGAGGTCACACGGGCATGTCGAGGGCGTGTGGTGGACACAGGCAAAGGACACAGGCGTGTGCTTGGCCGTGTGAAAACCATTGTAGGTCCAAAATAAAAAATAAATTTTCAATAATTCAACACGGGTGGGGGACACGGGCGTGTGTGACCACATGCCTGCCCACACTTGCATGCCCCTGTCTCACACGGGCGTGTGCCCTGTATTAGGTTAAATTTTCCAAAATTTTTCTAAGTTCTCGGTTTGGTCTCAGACCACTCCTAAACCATGTTTTGGATCTCAGGAGCCCACTTTTAGGGTTGTATAGTATTTTATGAATAAGTTTTAAATTGGAACAAAAATTTGTGGTTCGATTATGTATGAATGATGGTAATATTGTTTGGTAATGCCTCATGTTAGAGTAAGGCAATAAACCCGAGTAAGGGGTGTTACAGAACGCCTTCGTGGTGGAATCTAAAGAACGGATCTCATGATGACCATCTAAAGACAATGTTTTTGGGCGGGCACCAAATGAATGACGAACTTCGTATAGTTACAAGGGATGAATAGAAAGGCCAGTGTATGCCGAAGTACGTGGCAAGGCAAAGATATGAGTTAAGACTAAGAATAGATAGTGCACTAAAGTAAGGAAAATATGAGTGAATTTTGAGTGAAGTATTGGGTGCATTCTACCTTGCTCGAAGATAATGATAAGACTAGTGAGTATGAAAGAAGTTATTAAGTCTGATAATAAGGTAAGTGAAGAGGGTAAGGATTATACAAAGATAAGATTGAAGAAAGGATATAGAAGATAAAGAGATGCTATGTATAGTTCACATAAGAGAAGGAAAATGGTTCTAAAGAAAGAAATACAGTAGCCTCGATGTAACAACCCTAACCCATATCTGTCGTCAGAATAGGGTTACGAGGCATTACTAAACTTATAACACAATTCCACATATATTTCTCATACACTTTCCATTCATAAGCATATATCAATCAATTACAATCACATTGTCCCTTAAACGAGCCTACGAGGCCCTAAACATGCATTAGAAGTGGTTCGGGACTAAACTGATCACTCAAGGAAACCTTGGGAAACCTAGAACATTTTGCTCAAAATAGGGGACACATGTCCATGTGACCAGGCCGTGTGTCTCACACAGCCACCAAACACGCCCGTGTCATAGGCCGTATGGACATTCGAAATGGGATCACATGGCCATGTCCTAGACCGTGTCTTACCACATGTAACTCTCTGACTTAGTTTTTATAATTTGAATTATGGTAATACTACTGAATATAGACATATCCAGCATGCGATTGTATTACTATAATTCAAATTATTTATTATTAAATGTTAAATTTAAATTATGTGTACGGTAAGTGAAGTATAAGGTAAGTGTTATTGTTGAATTGATTGGAAATTAAATTGAGTGATGGATAAATATTAGTTTTGAATTGTATATTGATGAGAAAGTGAAATTAAATTGAGTTGTGAATAAATTGAAAGTGTAATCGGAATTGAAAATTGATAAGTGAAAAGACCATAGCTATGCTATGGCATCAGTGATTATCAGTGAATTTCAATGCATACCGGCACACATCAATGAATACGAGACCATGATTGTATCGTGCAGTAAGTGAAAAAGTGAAAGATCATAGTTGGATGAGACTATGGCACTAGTGAAAAATGACGATTTCCAAATTGATAAAGGTTTGGTAAGTATCATTTGAATTTATATGATAGATTTTAATTGAACATTGAAGTTGAGCTCAATAAGTGATTTGTCACTTTAAATTGTGATTGGAACAATAGTTAGTGAATTACATGTTTGTGAATTGGTATTTAAATTCTGGTAAGTGATATATGATTATTATTAGTATTGATTCTAATGTATGTGTACTCTTCGATGTTGAAATGAGTCAACGTATAAATTTAGCATATGAATGAGTAAAACTTATGCATGATATAAACTCAAAGGCGAGTAAGTTATATGTGAATTGCTAGCATTTCTTATTTGATATAGATCATTTGTTCATTGTTATATGGTTAAACTGATAATTGTTCCATGAGATGATTGGGAATTGAATATGCCTTTGTAATTATGGAAATGATATAGTGAGGTAAACTGTGAATGATACCGTTAACTTGTGTATGATTGGAAAATGGAAAGTACCCAAGGAGTAAGTAAAATAAGGCTAAGTGTTGAAACTTGATTAGACATTAGTGATGATTCGAGTAAAAGAAATGAAAGTTTATATTGTGATAAGTTCATTGATGTATGGTTAGTGTTCATATAAAATTAAGTTGCATGTGTTACTAAGATATGTGAAAGTGTGTCCATAACAAGTTGGAAATTTGAAATGCTTGAATCAATGTACATGATACTATTAGTTAATGAAAAATATTTGAACCTCTCCACCAAAGGAATTTTCGAGGACGAAAATTTTTAAAGGGGGGAGAGTTGTAATAGCCCAAATTTCAGTAATGTCGGGAATTGTGGTTCGAGACCACCGAATTCGATAAATGAACTCGTATATAATATTATTTAATATTTACGAGCCAAATGTAGTTTTTAAAAGATTTTTGAAATAGTAAATTGTGTTTTATAAAAAATTATTTGGTCAAAATATCGAGAAAAAGAGGTATCGAGATCTCGGTGTTATAGACTGAGCTGTAAATATTTTTGAGAATATTTACGGAGTGTCAATAAGATAACATTAAAATTTCGTTAGAAAATTTTGACGTTTGGGTGGTTAATTAAATAAAAAGGACTAAATTGAAAAATGTGTAAAAGTTGCTAGAAGGATTAAATAGCTCAATTGTCAAACGAGGAAGGACCTAAAGTGCAAATAAGCCCAAAGGAGATATTTTGGGCGGCAACAACTGAGAAAAATCAGGAAATGGGTGAAATAAGGGCAAAATTGGAAAATTGCCAAAAGTAGTTAAATAAAAATGGGATCAATTTGGAATATCTAGAATTCTCTTCATTTTCTTCATTCTCATCAGCTGAGAAACAGCCATGGAAGAGGGATCAAGCTGGTTTTTCATACTCTAGCTTCATGTAAGTTTAATTCTTGCTCTCTCCTTGAAATTTCTATGTTTTTGGACTTTTACAATTGGGTCCAACTTATTAATTCATTAGTTTTTGATTCCATGGCTAATTTCTAAAGTTGATGTGGATTAGTGTTGGAAGAATGTGATGAATAAATATTGAATTGAAGATTTAATTTTGTTATATGATGATTTTATCAAGGAAAAATTAATGGAAATTGACTTTAGGACCTAATTGTGAAATAGGTGAAATTAAGGCTTAGTGTTAAAATTCTGATTTTCAAAGGTTATGAAGTAGTTTAAAATTATATAGAAAGGTATTAAATGAGAAAATTAGCTCAATTGAGGGGTTAATTGAGCGAGGACTGAATTGTATGAATTGTGGAATTTGGGACAAAATAGAAATCAACATGTTACACTAAAGCAGTTTTGGACAGCAACAGTTGTCTAAACTTGAAAAATCACCAAAAATAGTAGAAATTGAATTATAAGTTGAGTGAGGTATATAATTAAAGCTTGTTGAGTCTATTTTCATTTGAAAGAAACAAAGAAAGCAAAGGAATTTTGTATCTTGAGATATTTACATTTTTGTGAGACTGGTTCAGATTGATTTCGTGATCCCCTGTTCTTATTTGTAAAAATCATTAAAAATTGTAAAAAAATAATTATGGAACATAATTTGTATGGTTGGAATCATTATTGAGTCTATTTTTATAAGAAATAATCATGAACATATTTTGAATTCTGTATAAAGATAAATTGAAATTTTAGTGGAGAGTGGTCAGGGTTGTCAAGTACCGAAACAGGGGAAGCTTTAACTAATAAAATGTACTAATTGGCCACACCAAAAATTCTGGAAAAATTATGGTAAGAAGATACGTGAGTCTAGTTTCAAGGAAAATTCATGGATCTTAATTTGGAGTTCTGTAGCTTATGATAAAAATAATTTAGTGACATTGACACAGATGGTCAGCTTGAATATGCACATAAGTAAATAGTAAAAATTATAGATAATGTTACTTACAAGCGTATTATTTATACTAAGGATGTGGAATGGAGTGGAGGAGGAGGAAAATATGTATGAATATTCAACTAGCATGGCTAATTTGCATGTTTTAGGTTCAAGGACTAAATTGAATAAAAGTAGAACTTTATGGGTGATTTTGTAAAAATGTCAAAAATGATCAAATTGCATGTAATGGATTATTTTATTATTTAAATTACAAAATTGAATGAGAATATTAATTTAGATCAAGATCAGACGAAAACATGTTTTAAGGATTAAATTGAAAAGTGTTGAAATTATGGAAGATTCTGATATTTCATAAAATTCATGGGCTCTTATCAATATGTATAAGAATAATGGTTGTAAACAAGGATTAAATGACAATAATTTTATTTTTCTGAATCAAGGATGAAATTGTAATTAATTAAAAGTTTTAAGGGTAAAATGGAAATTTTGCCTAGAGCAATAATTAAATGTATTAGAATATGAAATGAATGAAAATGATGATTAAATTTATTTATAAAGATCCGTGCAACTAAAATATGAGGCTTAAACGTGAAAAAAAAAGATATCGGATTAGTGAAATTATAAACATAAACAAGCAACGAGGTAAATTAGTGTAGCTTGAATTGTATTTTTAAATACATGAAATCTTGATATAATGAATTACTTGATTTAAGTTTATAAAAAAATGGCAAGAAAATGATATTCATCTTGACATGCAAATATGTGATTATTTTTTATACGATGATACAAGAAAAAAAATTAAGCATACTGAGATGAGTAATAAAATTTAAGTAAAACATGTCGAGAAAAATAAGAACGTTTAGGGGACAATATGTTTGATTTTAATTGGTTCTAAATATGAATGCTAGTTGAAATAAAATATCTGATAAATAAATTAGTAACTCCGGTAATGCTCCGTAACTCTATTCGGGTGACGGATTCGGGTTGGGGGCGTTACATAACACTATACAGATGATTCAATAATTCGTTGAGTTTGATAGTTTACAGGATGAGGATCCTAACACACATTTAGCGAATTTTTTGGAATTCTACGACACCTTTAAGATTAATGGCATTTCTGATGATGCCATTCGCCTTCGATTATTTCCCTTTTCTTTGAGAAATAAGGCTAAACAGTGGTTGAACTCCCTACCACGAGGGTCTATCACTACTTGGGAACAAATGATTGTAAAATTTCTTTTAAAATACTTTCCATCGGCTAAAACGGCAAAGTTAAGGAATGATATTTCTTCTTTTGTGAAGATGGATCTTGAAACACTTTATGATGCATGGAAGAGATACAATGACTTGTTGAGAAGGTGCCCTCACAATGGGGTTACCCTTATGGCTTCAGGTTCAGATTTTTCACAATGGTTTGAACCCCTCAGCGTAGCAAATGATTGATGCAGTTAGCGGTGAAACCATAAATAACAAAACACCTGAGGAAGCTTATGAGTTTATAGAGGAGATGTCACTGAATAACTATCAGTGGCAAGTCATGAGGACAAAGCCACAAAAAGCTGCCGATGTTTTCAATATTGATGCAGTCGCTATGCTTTCTAGCAAGGTAGAACTTTTGAATAACAAGATTGACGGTTTAATTGGTTCTACGCAGGTACATCCAGTTTTACAATGTGATGCAAATCCTGAGTACTCCTCCTACGGACATGGCATGGAAAACGAGCAAATGAATTATATGGGTAATAATCCTCGACCTCAAAACAATCCTTATAGTAACACTTACAATGCAGGTTAGAGAAATCACCCAATTTTTTCATGGGGAGGTCAAGGGAATCAAGGAAATCAAAGGCCACCACCTCCTCCGGGATTTCAGCAACCCCTTTATCGGCAGGAAAAGAAACCGAACCTTGAGGAGATGTTGGAGAAATTTATATCGGTGTCAGAAACTCAATTTCAGAATACTGAAACAGCACTTAAGAACCAGCAAGCGTCAATCCAAGGTCTTGAAACCCAAATAGGTCAGCTTGCTAAACTGATATCTGAACGACCACAAGGCGGCTTGCCAAGTAACACAGAAACTAATCCAAGGGAGCAAATCCATGTTATTACTATGCTCGACGAAGAAAAGTTAGTTCAGAACGAATCAGAACTGAGGCAAGAAGCTATGGTACGTAAAGGTAAGGTTGAGGTAAGTCACAAAGAGTCAATCAGTAAAGAATATAAGCCTCGTGTCCCATACCCGAATGCGACAAGGAAAGACCGCACAGATGAACAATTCGGTAAATTCCTTAAGCTCTTAAAAAAATTACATATTAACTTACCGTTTATTGAAGTACTTTCACAGATGCCAAACGTCGTTAAACTTTTAAAGGAGCTCTTAGCAAACAAATGGAAGTTAGATGAGTCATTGCATGTGGAGCTGAATACAGTTTGCTCGACTATTTTACAGAATAAATTACCCAGCAAATTAAAAGATCCAAGGAGTTTTACGATTTCTTGTTTAATTGGTAATTTAGATGTTAAAAATGCCTTGGCTGACTTAGGGGCTAGTATAAACGTAATGCCTTATAAAATGTTTAAACAACTAGGTCTTGGGAAACCCAAACAAACTAAGATGAGCATTTAATTCGCTGATAAAACCATTAGATTTTCTAGGGGTATAATTGAAGATGTGCTTGTTAAAATTGACAAATTTATATTCCCAGTATATTTTGTTGTTCTAGACATGAATGAGGATAGCAATGTGCCTTTAATTTTAGGGCGACCCTTTTTAGCAACTGCTAGGACTGTTATTGACGTGGGCACATGTGAACTCACACTTCGTGTTGACGATGACATGATTACTCTTCAAGCTCATGATTCTATTAAGATAACTAAGGATAGACATGATAATACGAGTTCTTTTGCTGGAAGTAAACTCACTATCCAACTTTCTTTGCAGGACACTCCTAGCGAACACTCAACTGAGCTACGTTCAAGTTCATACAACGACAAGGGAGCAATTCATGAATAGCGCATGCTACAGATTGAAAAACTAGACGAATGGCAGAACTATAACAAAGAGGAACCTAGGACACATCAAGCAGAACCGACACAAATCCATGATGAGCTTACAGATAGACCGAGTCAATTTAAGGTTGGAGATAAGGTATTATTAGATAAAACAAACCCTAGAATTGCAGAGTTTGAGCTTAATGCAAATGATATGCCCCCATTCACGGTAACAAATGTTTATCCCTATGGTACGATTGAGGTTAATCATTCTAAATTTGGCACTTTCAAGGTAAACAGTACTCAACTTAAACCTTATTTTGATGTTAAGATCGATAGCAGGAGAGAGGAGTCTCAACTCCTCGAACCACCGTGACCGTGCAAAATCAAGGTAAAGTTGAGCATAGACTTTAAACAAGCGCTTCTTGGGAGGCAACCCAAGCACTAACATTGTTGATTTCTTTAAGTTTCAGTTTATAACATCTAAATCACTAATTGAGTCATTAAACACAAGTTTTTCTAAGCCACACAGCCAGGCACACGGGCATGCCTAAGATCGTGGCCACACCACGAGCTGGAACACGACTATGTGATATGCCCGTGTGAAAACTGGACTTTGAAATTTTGAAAACTCACCGAGACATGGGATGCGATAAAGGCACATGGGCGTGCCTATCACCTATGGGCAACACTACCCAAGAGCACACGGGTATTCAACCAAACCCCACGGCCATGCCCATATACCGTGGTTGAACCTTCCAAATCAACACGGGTGTGCGACATGCCCATGTCCATTACCCGTGGGCGAAACTGAGAAAATAGCACGGGCACTTGAACCAACCACACACCCGTGCCTATAAGCTATGGTCAATACTGATGAAAGGCACATAAGTGTGCGACAAGGCCATGCCTATAGACCGTGGTTGATATTGACTACCAAAACACGGTCGCGTCAACCATAACACGGGCATGGGAGAAGCGAACGAAGCAGCACACGGCCGTGCAACATGGCCTTGCGCACTAACACACCCAAAGAACACGGGCGTGGGCCAAGTATCAGACGCATTCAAATACCCCAAATCACAAAACACACGAGTAAAAATCAGGGCACACGGGCATGCGACACGGCCATGTGTCCCAATTCCTATTTAAACCCCTCACTATTCATCTTCTCCCCAAATCCCCTCCCTCAAACCCTAGCCCTGCCGCTGATCCTAGCATAGTTTTTAATGAACATTTTATATCAATTTCAATTTCAATTTTTATGCTCTAAAAATTTAGCATAGTTTTTAATGAACATTTTATATCAGCTACTTCTCCATCAGTAACCGTGCTAATTTATATTTCCTAAAGATTTATTGATGCTATCGCAGTCACAAAGAGCTCCAAAGCTCACCATTACTTAGGAATATCCAACTCTAATGGGAAAACTACTCCACGACTGTCATGTCCTGCTCGACCACGACCATAGCCACCGCAACACCAAGTATAATACTCTTTTGGGGCAGCAATTGTGGATAGGCCCCTCTACCACCACCGGAGTTACCTCTTCCAACCTCACTCTTGCCCTAGCTACATATACACCTCAGAATCAAGTTTTCATACTTCCAACTCAAAGATTTCATCCAATATTCAGGAAGTTTCACTTCTCTCCCTATCTTATGATCCTTTGCCTTAATTTTTTTAAGATCTATCTTTGTACATTGAGGGCAATGTACATATTAAGTGTGGGGGGTAAATTATTTCATTACCAGAAAATCCCTAAATTTTACATTATTCTCAAGTCCCTGAATCTTGGCTTTCACTATTAGAATGAATTGGTATTGATTTATGATTTTTATTGATGTGTCTTGGATTAAAACATAGGGAGTTATGCTTTGATTGTTTAAACTTTAAGTCATTAGAGAATCAAGCATGATAAGTTGATTTTTGAGAATTAAAATTTTTTCTAGGTTGTCTCCCCAAGTTTAGGTATTATCTTGAAGTTTGAAATTCACAGGATTGACATCAAAAGCCATAATTTCTGTGAGATTTTGAGCCTTTAGAGCATATATTCTTTCTTGCTCACTTTTATTATTGCTATGAGTGTGTTAATATTGATTTGTTATTCTAGAACTTGCTTCGATTATGCATGTCGAGACCACACCATTGATTTGATATACCAAGATGATAAAGGCACTTAGGTTTTAACCCACTCACTCCATTAAAGCCTACCCTCATAATTAACCATTAGTGAACCCCTTGAGCCTAATAACACATTTATTGATTTACCCTTAATATTAACCAACAGCCCATTATTGTTGAAATCCCCTTAATTAATTTGATCCCCATTTTTGTCGAGACTTGATTTGAATAAATTGCTTAGCTATGTTTTCCGTTCTCTTGTAAAGTTTCATATTTGATTTTTTCTTAAAAAAAACGAAGTTGTTCAGTTGGTTGATTTGGCGTTAGCATTACAAAGCTATGCTTGAGCATGACCGATGTTATTTATGAGGAAAAGTTCAATTTTAGGATCATTTATTCAAGAATGTAATTTCTCAGTATAAGTATTTTTCTGGTTAAGTAATTTTTCAATTCAATCTCGATTCTAACCTCCTTTTTTTAGCTTGTGACCACACCCCTAACCAAAGCCACGTTACAACCCTCTAAAGACCTTTTGATTAATATATCATATCAATACATAGTGGTAGAGATTTGATTTTCATGCAAGCTTATGGTAATAACTTTTCATGTTGACAATTGAGTGCTTAATTTATTGTCCTTAAACACCTTGAGTAATTTGAGTGAATCTTTAGTGAGAATGTTAACTCTGTGTGATTTTGAACAAAAGATAATTACTTAGATAAGGGGAGATACCTATGTTTTCATGATAAAATGTTCAACTTGGATTGTTTGAAACTTTGATGTTCTTTTAGTTGAACTCTCAAGGTATGATTACTTATGAATTATTTCGAAACATTATTGATAGGAATTATAAGTTGAGAAAAATGAATTCTTAATTGTGAGTTGAGAATTTTGCTTGAGGACAAGCAAATGCTTAAGTGTGGGGCTATTTGATAAACCATAATATATACACATTTTTACCCCATGCTTAGCATATATATGGATGATTTATCATTAGATTTATGGAATTCAATGCTCCTAATCCTTTAATTTCATGTTTTATACTTAGGTGAGCATAGGAAAGTGAAAAGAACAAGAAACGGGCCAAAAACGGACCAAATGGGCCAAAATTAGAGTGCAACACGGCCTGGACCTCACACACGGGATGTCTACATACTCGTGTTAATTTAACAATCTTGAACACGGCCTGAGCTACCTAACACGGGCGTGTCACATGGGCGTGTCCTTGTCGTGACTTGCTTTAATTTCACACGGAAAAGGCTACTTAGGGGCTAAGAAAGTTATTCCAGAGTCTATATAAACACCCTAGGAGAGGGCTAAAGAGGACACAGAGTAGAAAGCAAGGAACTACTCAAAGAACACTGATTGATTCATCTCGGAAGCAAGGATTTACATCAAGACTGAAGATCTCCCTCCAATTTCTCTTGAAGTTTTTGGGTTCTTTATGTTTTGTTGTTTTTCCAGTTTTGAGATGTTTTCCTTTATAATTATGAACTAAATCCCCTAAATACCTGAGACGGATCTTATTATTAATATCTGAATTATATGATAAATACTTTATTTGTTCTTAATTGTGTTATTAATTCTTATGTTAATATTTTAGGATATTAATATAAGTTGAATGTACTTATTCAGTAGAGCAAAAGTCTCTATTTAAGAGTAGATCCAACACAGTTAAGCGGAGTTGATCGCAATCCTAGACATAGGATGACGAAAATCTACCGGATTAGAGTCAAATCTAATAAGGGAATCCATAGATCGAATTAATGCAACGCTAGGGGTTTTAATTAGAAAGAAATTTCAATTAATCAACCTAGGGTTAGTTATTCTTAGTCTTGAAAGAGATATTAACATAATTTATGGATTTCTACGGATCAAGTCAAGTGAATAAATCGTCTAGTTCAGAGTTTAATAACAAGTGAAGTCTAGGTGGATGCTTCCTTGGGTATTGTCTTAATCAATCAGTTTTCCCAAAAGTAATTTCCCCAATTTACTCTCTGTCGTGTTCTTAGTTAATTAGTTTAATTTAATTAGTTAAAACAAATTCCCTTTATTTCTAGGCTAGATAATAGAAAGAAATTTATTATTAGTACTTTTAGTTCCTTTGGGTTTGACATTCTGGTCTTACCACTAAACTATACTACTGTTCGATAGGTGCGCTTGCCTTTATCGTGATAATAGTTAGTTTTTAGGTACGATCACTTTATTACTTTATCATCATCACACACACGATCAGATCAATACCTTTAGCTAGTAAAACAAAACTTTCACACTTTATGCGATTTAGTCCTTTATCAAAATTAAGCTTGTAATTGTTGAGATTAATTCACCAAAATTTTTATGCACTTATATAATCATGTTATAACACAAAAAATATTATTAAAAATAATTTCTTTAACCTCAAATTAGTGGTTTCAAAACCACTATTTCGATTAGGCCCAAAATCGGGCTGTTACAGTCGAGGCCTAAAAATATGCTAGAAACAAATTGGGACCAAATCCGGTACTCTAGAAATTTTTTTGTGAAATTTCCAAAACTTTTCCTAGGTGCATGGCACATACGCCCGTGTGATAAGGGACACACCTTTGTGACCATAAGACACACCCGTGTGGTCAGGCCATGTGAATACAAACGCCCGTGTCCCTAACCCGTGTAACTCTCTGACTTGTAAATTAGTTTAGTGCATGTATCAAACGGCCAAGTCACATGCCTTTGTGCTAGGCCATACACCTCACACGACTGAGACACACCCCCGTGCCTCTGCTCATGTGCTAAATTTTGAGCATTCTGTTTCTCAATTTTAAAATGCAAGGGACACACGACCAATTCACACGCTCATATGTTAGCCGTGTGTCTCACACGGTCCGATCACACGCTTGTGTGCCAGGCCGTGTGGACTCAAATTGAACCTTATACATCAAGTTAACCAACCCTGCAATTCTTGAACCTCAAGCAACTCAAAAATCAATTGTTCTACCAATCTAAAATATATTCAAATACACCTAGATCATGTCAAAAACATCAACCTAAGGACCTATCCAATGTTTATTCATAAGTATTTCACATATAATAACCAAATCAATTAATTAACTTTATTCTCTCCAATTTCAATTTCATACCAAATATGCCATTTTTTAATCTTAACATATCATATATATATATATATATATATATATTGTATACAACCATCCAATTTCATATTATAACATTATTTACAACCATTTCTCAAAATGACCTAAATAAACTTCCTAGGTACATGCCATTTTCCAAAAGAAATATACTTCACCGTGTTTTAGAGCTCGGGATTGGTTTTGGATGCTGAATTGGCAAATTGACTTTAACCTAACCTGCGCATGGAAAATAAACCGTACGCTGAGTGTACACTCAGTGGTATTACTATAATTCAAATTCTTAAAATAACACAATAAAATATGCATATTCAATCTTACAATACTAGTCTTTCAATAATCAATTCATACACTAAACTAACATTTCTCAATAATAGCAACTATCTTTAAAGCTTGTATTTAATTGAATTCACCCATCATTACAATATATCAAAAACCATTTCATTTTCATATCTTATTTCAATATCTCATTTCAACTCATATTCTAAACCATTCAATATCATTTCTATTGCCAATTCACTTATTTGCCCCTGTTAACATGACTCGAACTTTGGTGGATACACGGATTCAACCAAAACACACCAGTATGGCACCCAATGCCTCATCGGATAATTTGAAGTATATATAGTTGACATCCAGTGTCTCATCGACTATGCTAAAGTAAGTTGATACCCAGTACCTCATCGAATTTATCCGAAGTAATAGTATGACACCCAGTATCTCATCGACTCGTGGTCGAAGTATCCCTGAACTCTTCCAATCCTATGTCATGCCAACTATATCCGACTCAACCCAACATAGTTAATAGGGTTTTCGATTCACTTTCAAAATAATCATTATTCACTATTCCCATTTCAATTTCAATCAATAATCACATTCAACTCCAATAACCATATACACTTTTGAAATCAATTCCATTCAATTCAATATCATCATATCAATTACTTACCTCATTTTACTTACCATGCATTCTAATTAAATACAACAATTGATAATAACTAGATTTGAATTATAGTAATACAACCCGTAAATTTTTCAAGTCACTCGTCGTCCACTTTCTCTTTTCCCTTCTTAGCCGATGTCTCTGGCACGATATTAGCTACAGAAATTAAAACAATTTAAAATCAAAATACACACAATTTCACATTGAATATATTTCAATTTATATCCAACTTTTACCTAAATCTGAATTTAATCCCTAACAAAAACTAACTTCATTTTCATCACATTTTATTCTTTATTTTCATTCAATTTCTACTTAAAACTAAACTTAACTCTCTAATTTCACCCTAAAATCCTAAATTTTGAAATTGTCTCAATTTAGTCCCTATCGTTCAATATTTACAATTTGTTTTACAATTCAATCATTTACTCAATTCTAACGTGAAATTCTATTAATTTAACCCCTAATACTTCAATTTATTCAACATGAACAACATCTAAAAATCTACTAACTTTCAAAATTTCAACATAAATCAAGTAGTATTTTGTTCTAGGATTCTAAAAATATCAAAATTACAAGAAAAGTGACTAAATTGACTTAACAATCAAGCTTTGAACCTTGAAACCTTAAATTATCCCTTTCTTTTTCTTTCTTTCTTTTTCTTCTTTCTTTCCCCTTTCCCCTGTTTCGTTCTTTCTTTTCTTCTTTTATGTTTTGTTTTATTTAATTATAATATAATTTATTATCATTTCATATACTTTTAACTTTAAAAAAATCTTTGATATTTTATAGTTAAAAGCGCCTCAACTAATAATAATGGCATAATTTCCTATTTAGTCACTTTAGTTTTTTTTAATTTATAATTAAACTTTCACTCTTATTGCAATTTAGTCTTTATACTTAATTACTCTTAATTTAGACAAATTTACCTAACCAAAACCAAATTGACTTCACAACTAACTTCATAAATATTTTTAATAAATATTTACAAATCCGTTTGATGAAAATAGAGACCTGAAAATACATTTTTGAATAACCATAACTTTCGGGTCGTTACAGATACTAACTCAGGGTTAATGACAACACCATGATAAATAATTGTAGTATTTTTAGTCTTACTAATATGGTGTATCTACGTGCTTAAATTTCATTTTATTCACAAATTAATCTACTTTTTCTATTTTAATATCATGCATATTTCATATGTTATTATTAATTTGTTTCAAATCATATATTTCATCATTTATTATATGTTATTATTAAACACTTACTTATGTTTTAAGTACATAATTTCCACACGCATACGCATGTGATAAATTTTCTAATTATTATTTAGTTTCGAATCATACGCTTCATTATTTATTATATGTTATTTTAAAAATAAATTTATGTTTTAAATACATAATTTATGCACGCATACGCATGTGATAGAATTTCTAGTATTATTTATACTTGTTAGAAAACCCCTAATCGAGTTAGTATTATCTATACAAGAAAAGTCAAGGGGTTGACAGGTGTCATATAGATTATAGTAAAATTATAATTATTTAGTACATTGGCGGTGGAAAATTTTAACTCCATAAGTGGGTTGCAATTTTATCATGTGTCCTTAAGTTATATTTTAAAAAAATTATAAAATAATAAATAAGACATATGACAACATCTCAAATCTATTTATGAAATAAAAAATTTCAATTGATTACGTATCAAATAAAATAATTACCCATAATAAAATATTTAAAAATAAATACTTAAGAAAAAGAGATAAATGATAATTTTTCTAATGTTATTGTGGAATAAAGAAAAAACATAATCAAATCTAGAGGTGTACATGGGCCGGACGGTCCGGCCCGGTCCGAAGGCCCGCCCGAAATGTGGGAGGATTTGGGCAAAAATATAGACTCGAAAAATGGGCTTGGACAAATAACTAAGGCCCGTTTAAAAAATGGGCCAAGCTCAGGTAAGGCATTTTTGGCCCAGGCCCGGCCCGGCCCGGCCCGAATTCACTAAAGGACAAAAAAAATTTGTTTTTTAAATATTATTTTCTTATTTTTTTTTTCCTATTTTGCTATCATTTTATTATTATGTTGCTATTATTTTGTTGTTATTGTTTAGATATTGTATAAAACTTATTTTATTGTTAATTTGATTATTATTTTAAAGACATTTGTTAATTTTATTATTATTTTAGAGGCATTTGCTTGTTAAGTTGCATCTACTTTAGTGTTATTTAAGTCTACATATTTTTTAAAAAATTTATTTTTAATTTGTTGAAAAATATTTATTTTAATTTTTTAGTATTTTTGATGTATTATATATATTTAAAAATTATATAAAATAATATAAAAATTAATACGTGCGGGCCGGGCCGGGCTCGAGTTTTAACATTTTTATATGAGTCAAGCTTAGGCAAAATTTTAGACCCATTTTTTGGGCTCGGCCTGGACCGAGCCCAATGAACAGGCCTAAATTTTTAATTGAGCCTGACCTGACCCGACCCATGTACACCTCTAACCAAACCAAATACTAGATTTCAATTTTTAACCTTGTTCTAATGGATTTAATTTTTAACTTCTGAATTTCAAATTTTATTAGAGTAAGTGAGCATATTTTAAAGAAACAAGCAAGTATCAAGAAGTCCAGGAAGTAGATCTTTTCATGAGGGGCTTCATCTGTTTGTCTTCCTCCAGTGAAATCATACCCAGATGAGATGGGTCTTCCAGCATCATTTTGGCTACCAAATACCCTGAAATTGACCATGTCTGAAACTTACGAGCTTGCTTCCCGATATATCGCCCCGTCTTTCCATCATAGTACTCAGGCCAGTGGTCTTTCGACAACCGGTTTTCAGCAAGTTCTATGGCACGTCTCGCAATTTGTGGGCGCCCCGTCTTTATACAAGCGGCTGTGAGCAGCCATAGAAGCACTGCAAATACAAAGCTTCTGACCAAATCATAATGCAATTCAAAATATACCATTAATGTTTGTAACAAGAAACTTCATTACCAGGCCAGGATCCTCCATTGTGATAACTCCATCTGGTATTCTTGGGGTCACATCCCGTTACGATTCTCCATTCATGGCTTTCAAGAGCTGGATAACATATCTTCAATGGCATTTCTCCCACCAACTCATCCCAACGCGACTCGATAAGATCCATTATGGCTGAAGCTTGCTCTGGAGTTGCCAAAGATGACAAAATCGCCACACAATTGCCTAAACAGAACCAACGGAAATCCATTCTTGCAGGGCTGACATTTCCAATGAAGTAGCCACCTCGAGTTGGCATAAAATCAAACACCCAGTCTGGAAGTGAATCAGGCATCACATTGAACTTGTTCACCGCTGTATGAGAGTATTCCTCTGTTTTATAGCGGTATATGTCATTTAGCTGCTTCAAATCTAGCCAAAAGTAATTCCTCATGTGAAAGCTTAAAGCATGGAGGCGTTTAACTATACGTTCTATGAATTCTTTCCCCTCTTGGTCTTGTTTTAATAAAAGCAATGCACATCTTAGGGCCATGAAGAACAGCGCTTGGATCTCGATTGGATAGCCATATACACCCTGGATTTGCACTGAAATTAGATATAAATTCGGTCTTGAAACCCATATAAATTAGATATAAAGTGAGGGTAAGAAAAAGAAACCAACCATTCTGCGGTCAATCATGCAGCATCCATCGGCACAGAGAAGAGTTGGGAAAGTATCAAAGGCTTCTGAAAGACACAAAGTGAGTATAAGTCGCATACCCCTTTGGCACTCCGGCATTTCCGCCAATGATGAGTCTCCCGTATGCCTTGTATATGCACGAAGCAATATAATCCACCAAAACCCAGAATCAACAGGCGCTACTCTCCCTATCGCACTCTCACCAAAGTCTGCTATTAAGATCTCCCTGTTCCTCACGGGGTTGTGGATCACTTTGAAACTTGCTGGCATTACTCCTTCTCCTAGCTTGAACTGGTCTATCATTTTCTCCCACGACTGTAAATGAAGAGTTTTCAGAAGAAAATTCTTCACTACCTCTTCCTCCCCATTCATCAAAAAAGCCAAAGCACTTGGAACAAAATCTCTAACAAAAACCTGCAAAACAGAGTTTCTTTTAGTTATGAACAAAATTCAGCTTAATTCCCTACAACAAAGTTTTTAATAAAATAAAAACCTGATCATAATTGAGTTCTTCAACAGAATGGTCCATTGCAGCAACAGTTCCAACAGGTTGTCTACGATAGTAAACAATGGAGCGCTTCATATTCTCCCATGCCTCACCTACCATGGCGTGTGCCTCAAAGCTTGTATATGATCTAGGGGAGTTAAACCCTGACCTTCTACCATGTGGAGACAGGCATTCAAAGTGGTTACCCAAAAGTTCATTGGAAGGCCTTTCTTCAAAGGATACATTTATCGCTCTGGGTCTTTCCATAATCCTCAGGAGGATATCGGAATCTTCAGCCTCGAATATGGTTCCGGCTGACTCCAACGTTTTGACGTTTCCATTTGGAGAGCCATTGATGCGTAGTGGACACATTGTTAATGAATTAGGATCAATGTGAAGGATGAAAATGAAACAAAAAACAGCCCAATGCGAAGGATCATTTAGAGTGAAGAACATATAAGCGAAGCTTAAACCTCGGAAGTGCAGGAAGTCGAAAGCACCTGCTATTGTCAGGTGACCTGCTGAACTGGTGTACCTCTGCTATGGAACAACCACAAATATCTTGGAAGCTCAGATGGAAGCTTGGGATATTCCCCCTAAGAATCTTTATTTTTCTATTTAAAACTCTCGTATATAAATTAAAGAAATCAAAGTTGATAAAACTGTTTTGCATGTGGAAAAATCGAGATAAAAAAGAAACACTGGACTTTGTTATAAACGAAAGCATAACCTTGGCAGCATTGATCTGTTTGGAAGGTATATTAATGGAGTCGTAGACTGACATGTGGCCTCTGTTTCAAGCTATCAACTGTTGAGTTGACATATATTTTTAGGTTAGTTCATAATTATTTTCTAGTAAATGTGAAAACATTAAACAAAATTTATGTAATAATTTAAAGATTCAATATAATTCGATGGTGCTGTCCTTGTTGAATGTTGGCATGTAAGATTTATTTATAAAATTCCCTACATTTTATTATAGACATGTACATGCAATTTTATATCTATATAATACATATTTTCAGCTTTTATTAGTTCCATTGGGTGAAAATTGTCATTTAATCTCAATATTTTTTTAGTCCATATTTTTTTAAATTTAAAATTTTAATTCATATATTTTAATTTTGATGCATTGAGTTCCTGTATTTTTTATTTAAAAATTTTGGTCCCTCCATCTAATTTTACTCTTAATTTTAAAGTGTTGAAGGTAAAAAAAAAGTGTAGCATTTAATATTAACATTTTTTTACCAATTTGGTCCTTACCCTTTAAAAGTACATAAAAAATTTAAAAATTATTTTTTCATATTTTTAAATAAAAACATAAAAAATTATAAAAAAATAAAAACACTTCAAATTGAAAAAATAAAAAATAAATATTATTTTAAAAATACAAAAAAATTCGAATTTTAATATTAACTAAACTGGATCAGGCCAACTAGTTGGATGGAGAACCGACTGAGGTATTAGTCTAACAAGAGGTAAAATTTGGTTGACACGCAAACTGGTTTGGATGGGTTGAACTGAACTAAAAAAAACTTAATAAAATAGTTGTTGAACCGATTTCAACTAGCTTGACCAATTGATTCCTAAAACGACTGATCTAACTGGTTCAAAGCAAATAAATTATTAAAAATAACAAATAAAATATTAAAAACTATAAATTTTGGTTCAACTACGAATTCAATTGATTTTCTAGCTCAATTCAACAAGTTCGTATCCATTCGTTGGTCAATTAGTTTTTTACTTTTCACTGAACTGATAGCCAGTTATTTCTTAATCTAATTGATCCGATCCAATTTAGATAAAATTGAATTTTTATATTTTTAAAATATTTTTTGAAAAATATTTTTATTTTTTATTTTAAAGATTTTTTATTTTTTAAAGAATATATTTTTATTTTTTTCTTTAAAAGAAGAAAAAATAATTTTAAATTTTTAAAATAAATTTACTACTTTTAAAGAGTATGAATCAAATTGGCAAAAAAAATATAAATGTTGAGAACTAAAAAAGTTTAAAATTTTTAAAATTCGATTGACCCAAAAATTGGTATGGACTAATTAAACTAGGCTAAAAATCAATTGAACTAGCAATTGAACCGATTTTTTTTAATAATTTATTTTGTTTTGAACTGGACGAAGTGGTCATTCTGGGAACCAATTGGTTAGACCAGTTCGAAATCGATAAAAATGTTAGGTTCAATTGATTTTTTAGCTCAATTCAATAAATTCGTACTGGTTTATGGGTTAACGATTTTTTACCTCTCATCAAATCGATATCCTAATCAGTTCTCGATCCAACTGGCTGATCCTGTCAAATTTAAACAACATCAAATTTTATATATTTTTTATATTTCTATATTTTGAATTTTTCATAATTTTTTAAATATTTATTTAAAATATGAAAATTTACATTAATTAATAAATTAACTTATAGATGTGTTATAATAATTTGTTAATAAATTAATATATATATATATATATATATATAGAGAGAGAGAGAGAGAGAGAGAGAGAGAGCAATATTTGAAATGGGGATTATAAATGAAAGGTTTAAACTGATAAATTTTCTTTATTTGAGTCGGAAAGAAGCAAAGAGAAAGCATCATCATCATCATCATGTGAAATACAATATACGAGCAAACCAGAAAAGTTATACAAACACTATCAGCCACGTAGTAGTAATAGTTTTATTACAATACAAGCTAGGAAAGGTCTATCGTTGGAGTTTCATTTAGGACTCATAATCCTCCTCCACACCATCGACATCATCCTCGTACTCCCCTTCATCATCCACTGCCGCATCCTGGTATTGCTGATACTCTGCAACCAAGTCATTCATGTTGCTTTCTGCTTCTGTGAACTCCATCTCATCCATCCCTTCACCAGTATACCAATGCAAAAACGCCTTGCGACGGAACATTGCTGTGAATTGTTCACTTACCCTCCTAAACATCTCCTGGATTGATGTTGAGTTCCCCACAAAAGTCGATGCCATCCTTAGATTCTTTGGTGGAATATCACAAACACTGGACTTCACATTATTGGGAATCCACTCCACGAAGTAAGATGAATTCTTGTTCTGAACGTTGATCATCTGTTCATCAACCTCTTTGGTGCTCATCTTGCCTCGGAACATAGCTGAGGCTGTTAGGTAGCGACCATGGCGAGGGTCAGCAGCACACATCATGTTCTTGGCATCCCACATCTGCTGTGTCAACTCCGGAACAGTGAGCGAAATGTATTGCTGGGAACCACGGGATGTAAGTGGTGCAAACCCGACCATAAAGAAATGAAGACGTGGGAATGGGATCAGGTTCACAGCCAACTTCCGGAGGTCTGAGTTCAGCTGTCCAGGGAATCTTAGGCAGCATGTTACACCACTCATTGTTCCAGATATCAAGTGGTTCAGATCTCCAACTGCAAGATTAAAAGTTCACAGTTAGCTTCACTAATTTAAATCGTTTCATCTTTATAGCAAGCCATTCATCAAGATGAATATGTTATCACTCACAGCTTGGAGTAGTGAGCTTCAATGTCCTGAAGCAAATATCATAAAGTGCCTCGTTGTCAAGAACCATGCATTCATCAGCATTCTCAACCAATTGATGCACAGAGAGGGTGGCATTATACGGCTCCACAACTGTGTCGGAGACTTTAGGTGAAGGGAAAACAGAAAATGTCATCATCATCCTGTCAGGATATTCCTCTCTGATTTTCGATATCAGGAGAGTTCCCATGCCAGAGCCTGTGCCTCCTCCAAGCGAATGGCATACCTGAAAGCCTGTTCCAGAAGTAATATAAACAAGTTCGCTTCATCAGACAATTCAAAGGGAAAATTTTCATGTTATTTAGCCGATAATATGAACACTAGCTAAGTGACTTTTTAAATTAACCCTCATCTAAAAGCGAAAGAATTTACCCGAAAGATAGAAGTATCACGCTCCAAACTATTGTTTTTAAAAGTTTATTTAAGGTATATGATATTTAAATAATTTAACATGGTAATATATAAAGTATAAATTTTAAATATTTTTTAATTAATTAATTAATATAAATTATTTTTTAAATTAATGATATATAAAATATTTTAAAAACAAAAATAAAAATAAATTATATTTAAAAAAATTAATATAATGATAAATGATATTTAAATAATTTAATATAATGATAAATAAAATATTTAAATAATTTAAATATTGATACATTAAATATAAATTAATCTAATTTTTTATATATCATTTAAATAATTCATATAAATAAGAGTATTTTCATAATTTTAACTTTTAAAGGTAAAAGTCATCAGTCAAAAACACTTAAATATCAATTTTTACATTTGAATGGAAAACATTTTTCCACCGTAATTTTAACCTAAAATACAATGTGTTATTCATTGCTTCTGCGGTGAAAAACACTTTTAAAACCCTAACCGGAATCAACAACGGTCCTTAATATGGATTAATTCAAGAATCCACCATTATCATGATCTAATGTTACTACAGTTATAATAGCAACAAACCAAATCTTTCACAGCAGTCAAACCATTATCAGATGATGGCAACATTTGTCCTTTTCAGATAGATCTAGATCTAGAAAGACGGTTATCTCTTTATATTTTAAACTTACTACTCTACAAAATTTTGCATAACACGAGATCTGATACTCATGCCAATGTTACAATTTATCATTTGATTGTTATTGTTTCTAGATTGGTACAACAGTCACATGGTGTGTGCATTTATGCATGTTAGTTATGTTTCTCCATGCTCATTTAGATACTTTGATTTTTCTTGTTCTTCAAGATTCAGATGTAAAAATATTGGCCAAGCCATAATAATAATAATAATAATGTAAAGACTGAATTCATATGACGGTGAGTTGGTAAGGATCCCCAGTGCTCCACCAAATGCATTAAAAGGTTTATCAAGGCTCCACCAAAGTTGTCGGTAGTATTAAAGACAAAATGAAATGTTGTTGGGCAATCAAAGTCATAACATGAAAAGAAAATAAAAAAAAACTATAGATAAATAATTCTGCTTATATATGTATATTTATATATGTAAGAAAAGGTAGATTAAGAACCATGGCTTCTTTTGCCTCCACACCAGACAAAAAGAAGCTTACTAATAACACCGCAGTTTGGTTAACTAAATATTACTCCTAACCATTAGCCAACTAAAGAGAAGGTTGATAATGGAACAAATAAGCAGTCATTTCATATAATTTTCAAAGTAAATTGTCTTTTATAATTTTGAAGATTTTGCTATTGTTTACAGATTGTTGGGATAGGTGAAATTGAAATTGAGATGATTTCAGCTTGATATGGTCATCGTCGTAAGGAACGATAAACATCAAAAGCAATTCTATATCATTATCGCAATAGTGCTATGGCAATAAAATAGATAAAAAGTTTCAAGCACTGAGGTAAAAACGGAAGAGTAATTATGATGGAATGGATCAAGTAAACTGCAATTAAAAGAATACTGCTAGAATCAATTCTACGAAAATCAAATCTAAATTTCTAAGAAATGAATCTTTGAAAAATAGATTTCGACTAGTATGAAAATGTAAAAGTAGGGGAATAATGCGTATACCTTGCAAGCAATCACAATTCTCAGCCTCTTTACGAACAACATCAAGAACAGCATCAATCAACTCGGCACCTTCAGTGTAATGACCCTTGGCCCAGTTGTTTCCAGCGCCAGATTGTCCAAAGACGAAATTATCAGGCCTAAAGATCTGGCCGTAGGGACCAGATCTGATACTATCCATAGTACCGGGTTCAAGATCCATGAGAACCGCACGAGGAACGTACCTTCCACCCGAAGACTCATTATAGTACACATTGATCCGCTCCAGGTGGTTATCGGATGATTCACCATCAGCATTGTACCTTCCAGTAGGATCAACGCCGTGTTCCCCGCAGATCACTTCCCAAAACTTGGATCCAATTTGGTTCCCACATTGGCCTCCTTGAACGTGAAGGATTTCTCTCATCGTCGAAAAGGAAAGGGAATTAGAGAGGTTTTGTTTGGGTTGGCAGAGGAAAATGGAAGGAAATAAAGTGAAATGGGTAGTATAAGGTTAAGGTGGAAATGGTAATAATATAAGAAGAGAGGATGACAATTGAATTGAGAGAGAGAATGTACGGACACCAAATAACCGCCCATCCAAATGAAGGATGCGTTGCGTTAGTTAGGGACGTTGGGCGCGTTTTTCCAAAATTGGCGTTTTTATTACAACGTGTATATATTTTTTGGCTTTATTAGTAAATTGCCCCTAAATTATATCCTAATTTTCTTATCAATCTTTAAAGTTTTTTTCCCAAAATGGTCCTAAACTATCAATTCTGTCCCAATTTACCAAAATATGATGTCAACCAATAAAAATGTGACATGTGGAACATTCTTTTTGAATCTTGTTTAATTTTTTTAGTAAAATGAGACCAAATTAATAGTTTAAGGATGACTTTAGAAATAAAAATCTTTAAGGACTAATATGAAAATTAAAAGTATAGATCAGGAATCAATTAAGTAATAAGCTTTTTTATTATCTTTTTGGTACAAGTTTTATGGAATTAAAGCGAGTAAGTTAATAGTTTCTGTTCTGATTTATTTTTTGGCTTAAATAAAAAATTAGCCCCAAACTATAGTACTTTTCCCATTTAAGTATCTAAATTAATTTTTTTTGGGAAAATATGGTACCTAAACTTTAATACTGTTATTAATTTTGGTCCAAACGTTAGTTCTATTGAAAAAAATCTCATAACCAATCAAATTGGCAATTTTTAATTAAATAAAAATTTTAAATATGACATTAAATTAAATAATTTTTCCCTCACTTTCTTAACAAAGGCGAGAGCAATTGTGGGGGAAAGGGGAAAGATTTTGGTAATTATTCATGATTTTATAGGCCGTGGCAAAAAGGAGAAAACCGGTCATGTATGGTGTGAATATTCTTGTTCAGAAAACTAATTAAATAAAATAAGATTAAAAAACTTAAATTTTATAAAATATGAATTATAAACAGAAACTGAGAATGACATAAATTCATAAATTTAGTGTTCATCATTCATGGGCTAGTTGAGGATTTGAGTTTTATAATAATAAACAAAATTAAAGCAGGAAAAAGAAAAGATGGGAAATCCTAATGTTGGAGAAGCTTGAGTTGTGTTAAAATAAAAATAAAAATAAAAAATCCCATTCACTGGTTTGCTCTTTCCTTATGAACCACATATAAAGAGAAATTCCATATTGTCCCTTTCCGTCACAGTTGCTTCTCACCCCTGTTATGAAAGAGAGGGAAAGAAAGATGAAACATGGGATAATAGAGAGAAGGAAAAACTTTTATTTTATTTTATTTATTTAAACCTTTTATTTAATTAAAATTACCAAGGTCAAAATTAGCATCGAAGTTCAAATTTAGATATCACTTTTTACCAAAACATAATTTAAGCACTTAAATGAAAAAAAGCGATATAATTTGAAATAGACTTGCTCATGTCTCGGCCAGCTCAAAGGACCACCCAAAAAATGGGAGGGTTTGAGCAAAAACATAAGCTCAGAAAATGGGCTTGGGTAAAAAAAATTCATTTAAAAAACGAGCCAAGCCTCAGGTAAGACATTTTAGCTTGGGCCCGAGCAAACCCAAATTCACAAAAGGACAAAAAAATCTATTATTTTTTGTTGTTTTCTCCCTGTTTTGCTATCATTTCACTATTATGTTACTACTATTTTGTTGTTATTATTTACATATTGTATAACACTTGTTTTATTGTTAATTTTGTTATTACTTTAGAGGTATTTGCTTGTTAAGTTGCATCTATCTCGATGTTATTTAAATATACATATTTTTTAAAGTTTATTTTTAAAATATTTTTACTATTTTTGATGTATTATATATATTTAAAAATAATATAAAAATTAACATGGGTGGGTTGGACCAGGCTTGGGTTTTAATTTTTTTTTCCAATCCGAGTTTAAACAAAATTTTAAGCCCATTTTTTTAGGCCAGACCAGACCCTAGTCTAACAAAATGAGTCAAAAATTTTAGTTAAACCCGACCCGGCCCATAAGCACCTCTAGTTTAGAAGACAATTTCTATTGAAGCCTCACTTTTTACCCACCTTAAGAATTTTTACCTTTTGTATGTTTACAATTTAATTTTTTTGCTTTTATTTTTTTGGAATAAGTTTCTCTGTTATTGGATTTAAAAATGCATCAATTGTTATCATTATTAAAATTTTTCTATTAAATTCAGGTATATTACAATTTCATTTTTTAGTTACATGACTACAAAATGCATTTTTGTTATTTTAAAATATCACACTAACAAATTTAACAGATCAATTTTAATAATGTTAACAACTAACTCTGAATTTTTAATTTTAAAAAGAAGAAAGATTAAATTCCAAATGTATGAAAATTATAAGGACTTGAAGCATATTTTAACCTGTTAAATAGTCTATTTTGTAAATTTATAGCTAAAATATTTTTAAGAGTTAATTGCATCAAACATCCAAAAACTTTGACTATCATTCTAAATTGGCCCCCAAGCTTCAAAATATTCTAATTACATCCTCAAAATATTTATCTTATATCAATCAAGTCCTTCAATTATTAAAACTGTTACTTTAACCATTAAATGACATGTCAAATCTTGTATTGCATAATTTTTAAAAGTGAAACACTAAAAATAAAGTAAAAAAAAAAAAAGTGAGTGATAAAGCTTTTGTAAAATCTTCAAAAACATCAAAATCAATATTTTATAATATTTATTTTTCTTTAAGCTTCTCATTTTAAACTATGACACATAAGATTTAGCAACTTATTTAACAATTAAATTAATGATTTTAGTAATGAAAGAACCTTATTGATATAACCTCGATAGTTTGGTGATGTAATTAGAATATTTTGAAGTTTGAGTGCCAATTTAGAATGAAGGTTATAATTTAGAAAAATATGGTGTGATTAACTCTTTCTAAAAAGAATCTAAAATGAACAAATTATTAAATATAATTATTTGATTCACAACTTATGGAGTGTTTTTTAGACTTCACAAACGGGTTGAAGATGTAACAAGTGTCATATTTATTTATATATTTCTTTTTTTAAATATTTTTACTATACCCTATAGAATACATCTCATACCTTAACTTAAAATTTAAAAAACTTCATAAATTGTGTACAAAATAATTTTCCAATTATTAATACCAAAAATAAATAAATTGTTTCGTTTCTGTCTTTTATGTTTTCCTTTTTAGGCTTCAAGATTAAAAGTTCTTGTAAAATAAATAAATAATAAAAATTGAGACCTTGAAAAAGTACATGCAGTTGAGGTATTGATAAGAAAAATGCTAGCTATCAATTAAGAGTCAGTTTAGCCTTATTTCTTAGAAGTATTTTTGGCTTATAAAACACTTTTGAGCAAAAGTTAAAATTTTTTGCTTCTATTTTTGGTTAAAAAAGTGATTTTACAAAGAATTTTTTATCCTAAAAGCACTTTTAAAAAGTACAAAAACATCTTATTTAGCAATATTTGTAATGACCCGATAGTTAAGGGTGTCGAAAAGTGCATTCCCGGAACTCCGTTTCCGTAAATGTGCATTCTCGGAACTCCGTTTCCGTAATCGGACTCGTAAATATTTATTAAAAATGTTTATGAAGTTAGCTGTGTAGTTAATTAGATTTCGGTTAAGTGAAATTGTATGAATTAAGAATTATTAAATATAAGGACTAAATCGCGTATAGAGCAAAAGTTGAATTATATATTAAAAATCAATTGAGGGATTAAAGTGGTAAATATACCTTCATATTAAGTAGTGGACGGCATTAATGGGGTATTTATATATAATAGTTTAATATGTATAAGTTATACATTATGATTTATAAAATGAAGTTAAAATAATAATAAAAGTAATAATAATAAAAGAAAGAATAAAGAAATAGAAATAGAAAGGCATGCAAAAATTTGAGAAAGAAAAGAAATGGTCGGCCAAAGGTTTCTAAGTTTCTAAACTTTAATTGGTTAGTCAATTTAGTCATTTTTTTATAATTTTTATATTTTTGGAATCTTGGTGTTAAGTAATACCCGACCCATGTTGAAATTTTAGCATTCATTAAGATTTTAAATGTTGATAATGTTGAATAGTTTTATTATTAGGGATTAAACTGGAAAACTTTAAGCTAGAAATGGAAAATAATTAAATTGTAGAACAAATTGTAATTTTTGAGTAATAGGGACTAAATTGTGAAAATTTTGAAATTTAAGGGTTTAATTAAAAATAGGGAGCTAACTTTATCTTAAAGTGAAATTAGTATAAAAATATAAGATTAAATGTGAAGAATAAAAAGTAATCTCGTTTTAGGGACTAAATTGGAATTTAAGCAAATGCTGTGTAAAAATTGAAATATTCAATGTGGAATGAATTGTGTAGTATTAATGTATTTTAATTGTTTTAATTTCGTAGCTAACGTCGTATCGGAATCCTCGACTAACAAGGGGAAAGATAAAATCGACATCAAATAGCTCAGGATCCACGATTTGTATTTCTATAAATCCAAACCTAGTTGTTAATTGTTGTAACAACCCCTAACCTCAAACCGTCGCCAAAATAGGGTTATGAGCATTACCGGATATTTCAGACAATTTACAGACACTATACAATTAATCAAAATACATATTAAAAATTAATCATAATGTCCTTTTTATAGACCATCGAGGCCCAAAATACGCGTTAGAAGTGAATCGTGACCTATTCGAGTGCTTGAGAAATTTTTTGTGAAATTCCAAAATTTTTCCTAAATGCACAGCTTACACACCCGTGTAGGTTAGGACACGCCCGTGTGGGCAGGCCATGTGGTATCACACACCCGTGTCCCTAACCCATGTAACTCTCTGACTTATTACCTAAGAAGAAATTGAAGTCACACGGTCAAGCCACACACACGTGTACTAGGCCGTGTGCTGCACAGGGCTGAGACACACACCCGTGTCTCTGCCCCATGTGCCTAAACCTGGGCATTCTGTTTCAAGTTTTTAAGGTGCAGGGGACACACGGCCAGTCTACACGCCCATGTGCTAGCTATGTGTCTCACACGGTTTGATCACATGCCCGTGTGCTAGGCCGTGTGCCAGGCCATGTAGACTCTATATGAGCCTTTTATAATAACATAACCAACCCTACAATTTTAAACCGAAACTAATTCAACCAACATCACAACCAAATTCAATTCATGTAAAACACACCTAAATTATACCAAAAACATTAACGTGATAATTGACTAATTGAACATTCATAAATAACATTTTAATTGAGTTAATATACTTTAATCATTCCATTTCAAACTTGTTTTAAATGTACTAAATATGTCATATAAATTACCTTACTATTTCATCAAATCAAATTCCAAAACATCATTTGACATTATTTACAACTAAAGATTATGTTGACTCATAACTTAACCTAGGTACATGCCACATTTACCAAAAAGAGAGATACATAACCAAAATTTCTCTAAGGTTGGGATTGCTCTGGATGCTAAATTGGAATACTTGATTTCTACTAACCTGCGCATGAAAAACAACCGTATGCTGAGTATGGATGTACTTAATTATATTACTATAATTCAAACTATAATAACAATAATAAAATATAGATATCAAACATGAAACAATTTAATTTCTTAAGTACTAATTCATTCTTTAACTTCATTCCTTAACAATAGCAATTCATCAACTGATATCACATATCATCAATTTGAATTTCAATCATTTCATGAACTTTTAGTTCATGCATTTCATTCGCATTTCACAATTTAATTTTTCTCATCTCATTTCAATAGTTTGATCAAAAAAAATTGATTCAATTTATCATTTCATTTATTTACCCCTATTAACAAAACTCGGACCTTGGTGGATACACGGATCCAACCAACACCCCAGTATGACACCTAGTGCCTTATCGGATAGTTCGAAGCAATAGTTGACACCCAGTGTCTCATCGGTAAAGCCGAAGAAAGCTGGTACCCAGTACCTCATCGAATCTATCTGAAGAAATATAGTGACACTTAGTGTCTCATCGACTCGAGGTTGAAGTATCATTGAACATTGCCAATCTTATGGTATACCAACTATATCCGACTCAGCCTGACTAGTTAATAGGGTTTCCAAATCACTTTTCAATTTCAATTCCATTTTTAATTCAATCACAATTCAATTCAATTTCATTTTCTCACTTTTTAATCAATGTACGATTCAATACCAATACATATTCATTATTCAATTCAATTTCCATTCGATTCAATAATGGTATTTACCTCATAATTTACTTACCATACATATAATTTAAAATTTAACATTTAATAATAAATAACTTGAATTATAGTAATACAAACCAGATATTTTCTCGAATTACTCCTCGATAACCTTTTCCTTTCCCTTCTGAGCTGATGTCTCTGGTTCTTTGTGTAACACCCCCTAACCCTAAACTGTCGCTGGAATAGGGTTACGGAGCATTATCAGTCAATTCCAATCAAATTACAAACAATATACAATTAACATACAAAATATATTATAAACAGATCATATTGTCCCTTTAATGGGCTACCAAAGCCAAAAATATACATTAGAAACCAATCGGGACTTGCTCGAGTGTTTCGGGAATTTTTCATGAAATTCCAAAATTTTTCCTAGGTGCAGGGTTCACACACCCGTGTGCCCCAAGAACACACCCGTGTGCCTCAGGGACACAACCGTGTGGTCAGGCTGTGTGGTAACGCACGCCCGTGTCCCTTACCCGTGTAACTCTCTGACTTATAACCTAAGAGAAATTGAAGTCACACAGCCAAATCACACACCTGTGTGCTAGGCCATGTGCTTCACATGATCTGGACACACATCCATGTGCCAGCCCGTGTGGACTCAAAATGAGCCTTAAACTTCAAATTTACCACCCTGCAACTCAAAATCACAATCAAATTTAAATTTCAATCATCTAACCAATACAAGATATACTCAATTACATCTAAATGTGTTTAAACCATGACATAAATACATATTTAATGACAAATTCAATGTTATTTCCATACTAATTTCACAATTATGAAAACCAAATCAATTCAAAATTTACATATTCATTCCAACTCAAAGTTTGTACCCATTTTGAGCCATTTTAATAAATCTAACTTCTCATTTATATACCATTCAAATTCATCTATACATCATTGAAATTCAACAATCAAAATGACCAAATAAAAATCCTAGGTACATGCCATTAGTAAAAAAGAAGTACATTTCACCAGAATTTGAGCTCGGGATTTGATTTGGATGCTGGACCGGAACTTTGATTTCTACTAACCTGCACACGGAAACAAACCGTACGTTGAGTATAATTATACTCAGTGGTATTACCATAATTCAAATTTATAGAGCAAGACATACATTTATACATTCTAACCATATACATCAATCCACAGTACACTAATTCATATTATAGCATTGAATTTCAACAATAGCTAATTAAAAATAGTAATCATCAATTAAATTTCATATTTTATCTCAATAGCTCATCAATCATTCTATAAACCTTTAGTTTATTCATTTCATTCCCATTTTCCAAGTTCAACTCCTATTTAATTTCATGAAATAAAAACATTCAATTCATTCGATTCATTCAATTAGCCATTTCATTTATTAACCCTATTAACAAGACCCGGACTTTGGCGAATACATGGATCCAACCAACACACCAATACGACACATTGTGCCTAATAAATATTGCTAAAGCAAACAGTACTCAGTACCTAATCAAATTCATCTGAATCAATAATACGACACCCATGGTGCCTAATACGACACATATAGTGCCTAGTCGGCTCAAGGTCGAATATCCTTGTACACTTCCAATCCTATGGCATGCCAACTATATCTGACTTAGCCCAACTAGTTAATAGGGTACTCAATACATTTTCTCAATTCGGTTCCTTTCCATTTTCACATTTCAATCGATAATCATTCAATTTCAATAAACAATTTCGCTTTCCATATCAACAATTTAGTTCAAATCAATATCACAATTTCTAATGCTTACCTCAATTACTTATTCAACATGATAATCAAATACAATAATCAGTAATAATTAAGTTTGGATTATAGTAATAGAAACCCAAATTTCCTCGAGTCACTCCTCGTCCACATTTTCCTTCCTTTTCTTGGTCGATGATTCTGGTACGATATTAGCTACATAATTAAACAATTAAAATCACCAATACACAATTCATTCCAATTATTACTATTTATACCTAGATTTTACTTAATTTCCAATTTAATCCCTACTAACATTACTTTCATTTCCAATACAATTTATAACTTATTTTCACTTAATTTTCACCTATGACTTAACTATCAAAAATTTCACTAATAAACCCTAATTTCAAAATTCTTTCAATTTGGTCCCTACTATTCAAAACTTATGTTTTATTTTACAATTTAATCCTTTATTAACTTTTAACTTAAAATTCAATCAATTTAACCCCTAATTCATCAATTAATTTAACATAAATCATGTCTAAAAATCTATCAACTAACAAAATTTCAACATAACCCATGACATACTTTGTTCTAGACTTCCAAAAACTCAAAAATCATAAGAAAATGGACTAAATTGACTTCTTAATTTAAGCTTGAATGCTTTAAACCCTAATTACCCATTTTTCCTTTTTTTTCTTTCTTTTCCCCCAATTTCGAGAGCTTCCCTGTTTCTTTTTCTATCTTTCTTTCTTTTATTTACTTAGTTAATAATATAATAATGATATAATATAATAATATTTAATATAAAATATCTTTTACTTATATAATAAGTAAATATATATAATAATTACTAATATATGTATATAAATTAATACACATGTATAATTTTATTACCACACAAGTATCACATTTTTAGTTTAATTACTAATTTAGTCCTTTCTCTTTTCTTTATTCTATAATTAAACTTTCATTCTTAATTCAATTTAGTCCTAATATCTAATTACCTTAATTCAACTAAATTCACTTAACTAAAATCTAATTGACCACATAGCTAACTTCATAAATATTTTTAATAAATATTTACGAGTCCGTTTTACCAAAACGGAGACCCGATAACTCATTTTTTCGATGCCTATACTTTTAGGTTGTTACACTTTGTTAGCTACGAAAATTAAAATAATTTACAATCATATACAACACTAATTCACACTAAATACTTGAATTTCTATTCAATGTCTACCTTAATTTTAATTTAGTCCTAACTAAATTCATTCATGTTTCTATTATAATTCATACCTCATTTCTACTCAAATTCCAACTAAACTTAAACTTAACTATCTAATTTTCATCATAAAATCTTAATTTCGAATTTCTTGCAATTTAGTCCCTACTATGCAAAACTTATAATTTATTTTACAATTTAATCCTTTAGCTAATTCTAGTTTTAAACTCTATCAATTAAACCCCTAATTCAACAATTTGTTCAACATGAATCATGTCCAAAAATCTAACAACTTTCAAAATTTTAACTTAAAATTAATATTATTTTGTTCTAAGACTTCAAAAACATCAAAATTACAAGAAAAGGACTTAATTGACTTTCCAAATTAAGCTTTAAACCTTAAAACCCTACTTTTTCCTTTTTCTTTTCTTTTCTCCTTTCTTTCTCTCTATTTTGAATGGCCTATTTTGTTGCTTCTTCTTTCTTTTCTTTCTTTTATTTCATTTCTTTAGTTTATTTAATTTAGTTAATAATAATTATATATTATAATATATAATAATTATAATAAATATCTATTACTTAAATAAAAAGTAAATAAATATATGTATTACAAATATATGCATATATATTATTACATTTGTATATTATCATCACCATACACTTGTCTTTAAATTTAATTTATTAAGTTATAATAATAATAATAATAATAATAATAATAATAATAATAATAATATATTTAATCTAAGAAAAATTTTAGATTTTTCTTCCATTATGCTGCCTCAATTTTTAGGATTGGTATATTTGCCATTTTGGTCCTTTTTATTTTCCTTTATTCTACAATTAAACTTTTACCTATTTTGCAATTTAGTCAAATTCACCTATCTAAAACCTAATTAAACACACAACTAATTATCGTAAATATTTGTAATAAATATTTATGAACTCATTTTGCTAAATCAAAGGCCCGATAATGTACTTTTCTAATACCCGTGAATTTTGGGTCATTACAATTGTTATATTTCGATTTAATGCATATGATAAGTGGTTGAGGTGAGTATTTTCGCACTTTAATGTTGAATTGAAATTGTAGTTGATTGAAATGGGTTGAACTGGTATATACATTATGAATGTATTGATTATTGAATTGAAATGAATATATGTGTAAATGTGATAATGTACAAATATGAGAATTGGATATTGGCTGTAATAGCCCGATTTTGGGTCTAGTCGGAACAATGGTTTCGGAACCACTATTCCGAGGCCGGAGAAAATTATTTTGATATTATTCTATGTGATATAGCATATTTTTAAAGGTGCATGAAAATTTTGGTAAGTTAATTTTAGAGATTTCTAGCTTAATTTCGAAAAAGGACTAAAATGGAGTAATTAACCGGAATTGCCTTTGAGGTAAGTTTGTATGATTAAATAAGCATGATATTCATGTTATTACTAATATTTTTGGAAATTATCTTGCTATGTTGGTATTGAATTTTCTTTATTGGAAATATTGTATATGGAAAGTGATGCCAAATGTTGAAAACAATTATGTGATGATGGAATGCATTGGGAATTTGATGGAATATGATATTCCATTGGAACAAGTAAGTTTTGAGTAATTGAATTTGGTATTTAATTTTAAATGCCATGATATACTTGTATGATAAATGAATGATGTCCCATTGTTCTTATCATAATAAGGTTATTGAGAAAGAAACCTATTACATGTTTGTTATGTAGCCGAATGGTTATTAGAGAATTAAACAAAGAAAGAGATTGGGGACATATGCTTATGTATGTGTTTGCTTATTGAGCTAAAAGTTTAGTAAAAGAAGAATATATGTATTAGACTTGAATGATGTTTACGACACAAAGTCATTGAGCATGTTATATGTCTATATGCGAATGAGTGAATTTTAATCATGTTAGATCAAGAAAAGCGAGATTTGGGCCTAAATCGGACAGTATGAGATTAAGGACTAAATTACATTAGTTGCAAAATGTGATATATAGAGTTTAAGTACCCAATTGAAATGGGGGTTTGAATTAGAGGTCTTTATGTTGCAATTAGACCATCAAATAGTGTCATGGACACAAAAGGGCATTTCTAGAAAAGTTTGTTAGTTATATCATTAAGGGTATTTTTGTCATTTGTGGGAAAAAGACAAAATAAGATGATATAACATCATCTTCTCCATGGAAATGAATTCCATGGCTGCCGATTCTTCTTCTTCACCATAGCTAAGGATTTCTTTGCTTTCCATGCTCAATTGTAAGTGCTATCTTGCCTCGTTTTTAGTTATTTTCGTATTTTCATGATTAATTGAGTTTGAATTTCATGATTCTACCATTATTTTCAAGAGATTTTGAGGTTTAAAAATATACACATTTTTGTTAAGTATGTATTTGGTTGATTAATGGTAGATAATGAAAGTTTAGAGGGTTATATGTATGTTTTTAGAAATGAAATTGAATGAAATGGTGTGAAAAGGGATTAATTTGTAAAGATTTTAAATTAGGCATAAATATGTGAATTAGTAATGAATTGAGTGTCATTGTTATGAAAATGGGTTAAATAAGCTATTAGAATAAAGAAAATGAGATTTTGAGTATAAGGGGCTAATTTGTAATTTTTGAAAAGTTGAGGGGTAAATTTGGAAATTTACCCAAATGTGAATTATGTCTGAAATTGATTAGATAATTGATAAATTGTACTTTGTTTGTTAACTTAGATCATAAAAGGTGTGATAAGCCCGAGAATAGGAAAAAGAAATGTTCTCGACAAATCTCGAGAATTAATTCGTTGGCTATTAAGGTAAGTTATATGTAAATTTTAGCATATTTACTAAAATATAATTGTTCATTTGTGATTAATTGATTAATTGATATGTAAATTATGAAATAACTGGAAATTCAGTATGTTTTCGTATTTTAAGGAAATTAATGTGATATTGTAATACGTATCAAATTGAGAAATTGATCCAAATTATGAATATGAGAAATTATAACTTGAGTGTTTTGAATTGATGATAATGAAATGAATGGAATGAAAATTGAGGTAGGTAAGTAGTATTAGAATTGTATGTAATTAGATGTGATTATTGGAATGTATATGGATTGAAAGTGTTGGAATTGAAATTGAATTTCTCTTATAATTGAATTGATTGAAATGAAGTGAAAAATGTGTGAAAATGTGGCCAAAGGGCAAATGAAGTGATTCCGATACCCTATTAACTAGTCGGGCTTAGTGGATATAGTTGGCATGCCATAGGATTGGAACAGTTCAGAGATTCTTCGACCTCGAGTCGATGAGGCACTTGGTGTGCCATAGATCTGCTTCGGATAGTTTCGATGAGGCTTTGGTAGCCACTTTGCTTCGGCTATGCCGATGAGGTACTTGGTGTGCCATAGATTTGCTTCGGATAGTTTCGATGAGGCTTTGGTAGCCACTTTGCTTCGGCTCTGCCGATGAGGTACTAGGTGTGCCATAGAATTACTTCGAGCTATCCGATGAGGCTTTGGTAGCCACTTTACTTCGAACTATCCGATGGGGCGTTGGTCGCCATTCTGATATGTTTAATTAGATCCGTGTATCCGCCAAAGTCCGAGTCATGTTAATAGGGGTAATTAAATGAAATGAGAAAAATCGATTGAAATTGAGTAATTAAATCATTGAATGAAATAGCAATGAAAACTATATTGTGAATTAAAATGAGAAAGGTATTTGTAAATCTGTAAATATGAAATTAAAGTGAGTACAGTAAATTATGATGTGCTTCTGAAATTATTTGGCTAATTAATTGTTATATTTCTGAAATTGTGATAAGGATGAATTGTCTATAAAATCCCTATTGAGCAAGGAGGAATAGACCTTGATATAAGTGATATAACACTAAAGTGTTCTAATTCTGTCTGATATGGTTCTCGATGTTGGGCGGTCTAGCATGTGTTGCAGACACCTATCAGCTTTTATGAGCAAGCCTGAGATAACTTCTGTACTGATTCTGTTAGTAGCTTCGGCTACCTCTTGGCTAAGCCATGCCTGTGAGGCACTTCGGTGCTAATATCTGAACATCGGGCCATATTCCGAAATTGCTCAATGGGATTAAATTAACTGTACTGTAAAGAAGTGAATGTACAGGTGAATTGAAAATGGTATGGCGTACTGAAATTGTTATTACTAAGCATATTCGTAACGGGTATGTGGATTATACACCATAAAGTAGGTTGATTAAGGAATGATAAGTATTATTACTTGTTATAAAGTAATTGATAATTTGTAATGTTTATTGCTTTAGTTTACATATGACTTACTGAGCTATTATAGCTTACTCTGTTATTTTCTTTTCCCCTCTCTCTCAGTGAATCAAAACGATCGGATTAGGAGCCGAGGTATTTGGAGCATGTTTCACACTGTCAAGCTTCATTGGTAAATTATGTCTCGGTGCATTTGGTATATGGCATGTATAGAAGATTTATAGAGAAGTATAAGTTAGATATTTTGTGAATATGATGTATTTTGTAAATGATCAAGCTAAGAGATGTAGCTTGAGTCATATATGTTCTTGGTTAAGAATTTGATTTGTTCTTGGTATGTTAAATGGTAAATTTGCTTGGAAATGTTGCTTGTTTGTGATTGTAAAGAAATGACCCTTGTTTGGGTGGCAATTTGGCTTAAACGAAGCCTATATGGTGCCACACGGCCAGGGGACACGGGCGTGTGCTTCGACCGTGTGTCCCCTACACCTTAAACAAATTTGATAGTTTCTTCCACGGGCTGAGCACACGGGCGTGCCTTAGCCGTGGGAAGCACACGGCCCTACTCCACGGGCGTGTGAAATAATTTATGACTGTGATGTGTAAGTCAGTAGGTTCCATGGGTACTCAACACGGGCGTGTGAAAGCCACACGGTTTGACAACACGGCCGTGCTATAAGTCACACGGGTGTGTGACGTTGTTTCAAAGTGAAAAATTTTCTGAGCTTCCGATGCAATAGGATTCGAATCCTAATCATCCGTGATGTATGTTTTCGATCCGAAAACATATCATAAGAACATTTGAGTTATAATTAACATGAAATTTCTTAATTATTACCGAATAATTCTGTAAAGATCCGTTAAGTCCGGTAATGCTCTGTACTTGATTCCGGCGACGATCTCGGGTATAGGGTGTTACATTGGCTGTATTTGAAAAGTGAAATGAAAACCTATTAACTGTATCGGGTTGAGTCGGATATAGATTACATGCCATAGGATAGGAAGAGTTCAGGGATTTCTTCAACTTCGAGTCGATGAGGCACTGGGTGCCAATTTGCTTTAGTTTAACTGATGAGACACTGGGTGTTAATTTATATAGCGCTAGGCGCAGTTATTACTTCTGATTTGTCCGATGAGGCACTGGGTGCTAAATTAGTGTGTTGGTTGGATCCGTATATCTGTCCGAGTCTGAGTCGTGTTAATAGGGGTAATTAAATAATAAAGTTCTACGATCAATATTGAAATGGCAAAATATGTGAAATTGATATATGAAAGGTGAAAATGTATAATCATAAATGAGATATATGAGTAATGTACTCATGGATTGAATATAGTTGGTTTATGCCATTGTTAAAATGAAATATTGAATGATCTATGAAAAACTATTTTTATAGTAAGCAATATTAATTGAGTTATATGTTAAACCAACTAATGGAAGAATATTTGTGAAGTTGAGCAAATCATGATATAATGTGGTATTATGCATGAAATTGAGATGGTGATAAATTACAATTGCTTGTTAGATAGCAATGTGATTATACAATTCAAATTGAGCATTCTTGTATCATTATGTCTTTCATTGTTCGAATTATAGAAATATCACTGAGTTTTACTTAGCGTACGATTTTTTTTCCGTGCACAGGTTAGGTACTTCTCTTTTGACCACCAATTCAGCATTCAACAACAATCCCGATCTCAAATGTGGTGATGTTTACCTTTTGTAATGGCATGTACCTAGGATGTGTTTGGTTTTTAATGAATTTGGTATGTGTGATGTAATTGAGTTTAAGTATAATGTTGGTTTGAGGTGTATATATATATATATATATATATATATATATAAAAGCATATGGTTTTGTTTGAAGCCATAAATTGGGCATGTTGATTTGAACCTAAGATTGTTAGGTGTATGTGAAATTAATATTGATGTTTAGGTGGTTATAAACCAAGCTAAATGGAGTGATTTTGGTATGTTTTAAACTTTGATTTGAATGATGCATTGATGATATGTTTTGATGATATAAATGTGGTACCAATGAGGGTACATTGGTTAGGCACCTAAGATGAGTGTTTTGGCATGTTTTGAGTGTGTTTGATCGTATTTTGAATAGGTTAAAAGAATGGTTTTTGAGTTGCTTAATGCCCAAGCAAGTAGGGATTGGTAAACTTGTTGTTTAAAGCATATTTTAGGTCCACACGGCTAGCACACTGGCGTGTGAGACCATATCAAGAGTTACATGGCCTAACACACGGGCGTGTGGCTTGACCGTATGACCCAAGTTAGAGAGTTATATGGGCACGGCCACGGGTTGGGACACGGCCATGTGTCCCTACTTCGAATGTCCACACAGCCTGAGACATGGGCATGTATCTCAACCGTGTGAGTCACATGAGCAGGCCACACAGCCGTGTGACCCCTACAGTTGAATTTTTCTAACTTTTTCCTAAATTTTTCAAATGTTCCCGATTTAATTCCAAATTGTTTCTAAAGTGATTTTAAGGCCTCGAAGGCTTGAATAAGGGACATATTGTATGTTTAATGATGAATTATATTATGATTATAGAAATATTTGAAATGAATTATTTAGATTACTTTTTTTTTTGTAATGCTTCGAAACCCTATTCCGCCAACGGATATGGGTTAAGGGTGTTATAATACTTTTATCTCAAAAGTATTTTTTGTCCTAAAAATATTACTGAGAAACAATGTTAAACTGACCCTAGTCCTTAAAGTTATAGTTTCTATGGAAGCCATTAACATTCATTAAGTAATAATATAGCAATTGATGACATATTAGATAACATAGCAAATTGATGATGTATAGTTGACGTGACAATTAAAATAAAAAATGGATGATGTGGACACTTGATGAGCAAAACAAATTCGAAAATTCAATTTAAACTATAGTAGTTGATTTTGGTTCAATTTTATCAAATTTGATTTAATTTCGATTTAGTGATTATTTAAATACATTCAATTTGATTTTTTGTTCAAATTAAAATATACAAACCAAGTTGAGTTGTATTTTTTTATCATATTATAATTAATTTTTACTAAATAAAAATAAATATTTTATATATTAAATTAGTGAAAAAACTTAACATAATATAAAATTTTAAAACGAATCAAACCAATTACTATTTGATTTGGTTTTAGTTAAAGTTTTTAAAGCTCAGAATATTTCTCCAAAATCAAACCCAACGGTTATCACCAGTCCACTAGCTAAAATATTTAAAGAGCTCTTGCCCTTTACTACATTTAAATGAGCCCACATATGCTTTCTACACCTTCGTAAACACTTGGCCCTTATTTCCTTGTTAACAACTTATATAGGCATAAATCAAAGGCTAAATTCATCATTTAGTCTCTCAAGTATATCCATTTTCCTATTTTTTGGTGTTTAATTTTTTTTTTCTTAGTTTGACACTTGAAGTATCAATTTCCTCTATTTCAGGTCCATTTTGTAACATCTGTTAAAAATTTTTTGTTAGGCCACTTTAACCAATAAAAAAATATCACATGACTTGTTTTGGCCAATAAAAAAAAGACACGTGACAATTAAATTTATTTAAAATAAAAATAGAAAATTATAATGTTTAATATTTAAATACTAAAAACACTGTTTATTTTGATCGGTCATTGACCGACCATTGGCCGAGCGTCAACCTACCACGTAATGCTATTAGAATACGCAACGTGTCCCTTTTTATTATTTGGTATTATTATATATATTATATTTATTAAAAATGTAAAAAATAATATATATAATATATAAAAAGTGTATTTTTTATGAAATTCTAAAATAAATTTTATATTTTAAAAAGTCTGAATAATATAAAAAATTCAAAATTGTTATAAAAAATAGAAAAGTAATTGAAAAAAAAAAAGCCTTGAAATTTAAATAATTTTTAAAAAGAATTTAAAAAATTGCTTTTAAATATTTTTTTACAATTCTTTATAATTTTTACAATTTTTTTATATTTTTTTAAATAATATTATTGATTTCAATTAATTTCTTTTCAATTATCATACTTTTTGTAGATTTTATTTTTATATATTTTTTAGATTATATATATTTTTCTGAATTTTTTATATTTATTTTCATTTTTCACTTTTCTAAATGTATATATACATTTTTTACATAAAGCCGTCGCATATCACTGTGATTGACTATCAAATTTCAGAAATACATCGAAGACATACTTTAAATGCCAAATTGAGACGTGATTAATACTTTAGGTAGTAAATTAGAACAAAAAACCTTTTAGTACCAAAATAAGAAAAGGAGCAAAATTGAGAATTAAGCCTACATTAAAAGTTAAAAACTTAGATATAGGTTAAAAGTTCATTTAATTATAAAAAAATAAAATAAACGAGTTACCTGAAAATAAAGAAGTAATATTGAAAAGTTCCTTTCATATTGTTGGCTTTTATTTATTTATCACATTACAAACTAAGAAATGTAGTGTGATTATGGAGACAAAACTATAAACCTTCAGCTGCCAGCAAATAATTTCGATCACTTGCTCTTCCAGTGTTTGCAGTTTATCCATGTTTATGAACTTTAATTAACGTAAATACGTCCATAAATCTAAGTTGGTGTTGGACTATAATAAAAAGGGGTAAGCATGCATCAGCATTAAGAAGCGAAAGATATATCTTTGCATTTCCTTTCTACAACTTAAGACACCAGTTTCGAAATTGTATTAAAAGAAAACTACCAAATGTTCCATTAAGCATTTTTTTAGACAACTTGGATGAATAAAACATAACCCATACCAAACTTCAGCATCCCCTTATCGTACTAGTGTTGAGGTTGAGACTCATTACAGAACCGTTTGAAGTTCAGAGACTCATCCGCCAAGAAATCGCTGGAGAAATCGATACATGTCAGTAAAACACGCTGAAAATGATTGAGAATCTACTAAGACTAATGAAACTCACAATATCCGCTCCGCCATTTGTGATGCTTCCCATCTCGGACTCCATGGATATTCTGCTAGAAGAGATGACTTTTTCGGTATTCCTTGTGGCGATATATGCTGCAATAGACAATCGATGTTCATGTTCTCCAACGAGTAGAGAAACTGATATTCAGCAGAATCATAACAGCTAGTTGGTCCTCAAACTTATTCGGTAATATCTTCCATGTATCCTTTCAGATACATCCAAACACCTTTTTATCGATCTGTCTAAAAATGGGATCTAAATATTGTACCCAAGAACCCGAGTGCTTAAGATATTAGGAAAAGCTAATAGTATTACCTGAGAACTTTGGAGCATGAGAGCTGGCTGCTGCTTAGGAAACAGAGTTGAAATATGGAAGTGCACCTACAACAACAGTACCATCAAAAGTTGACTTTTAGCAGAGACCAAGTTAAGTAAAAAAATATGGGTACTAAAAGTTAGATACAAAAACTTATTGCACTAAAATCAAATGCAATCATAGTCTAGAACTTAAATCATGTTTATTGAAACAGCCCTCTATTGGTCTAACCAGAAAATGGTAGAATCAGCAATTATCTAATGTTACCAGGAAAACAAAGGATCCAGAGGAAGCAAGAAATGTTGCCTTTCTGCAAAAGACCTGCCAAGGAAAGCAATGAGAAACTAACAATCAATTGTTAAATAAGCTAATGCTTCATATAAAAAGATAAATGGCAAGACTAGTGCACACCGGATCAGCTTCCAAAGGTCTTCCAAACAATGGGGCTAATGCCTCTATAAAGTGTCTTCTTATGTCAATTAATGAAACAGCTTCCAGGACCTAGAGAACAATTACAGATCACTCCTACTCTTAGACCCTCAATACACCAACTCAAAGCAAACCTAGATGACCAAAAAGAAGCCAACCTGTTTCTGAAGAGATTCTTCTAAATGAGGAAGATATTCAGCCATGCACCTTCAAATGAGAAGGTAAAAACCAAAAGATGTTTGTCAGCACAAGATGTGTCTATCTTTTAAGATATGCAACAAATGCAGGATGATTTACATAACTCACATTCCATCCAACCATGAAGGAAGCTTGACATCCTCGATTGTAAACAGAGCTCTCAGCTCAGTAGTTGACATCAATTTCAGACGAGGTGCTGAAGGAGTAGATGCATACTTTTTTCCAACGGGATATATTACCTGCAATATTACAAACTTCATTCAAGGTGGGGAAGAAATGGAGGGCAGAAGGGAAGAAAGAATTTTAACAACAATAAAATTACATACAAGTTACTTTTTAAGAATTAGATTACACATAAATGAGAGGGAAAAGAAGGAAAGGTACCTGTAAGTATATCTTTTGTGGATGTCTCCAGGGGCACCCATGCACCATTTTGTTTATGTTCATGTCCATTAGAGGCACAGCAAATTTGACCTCTTCTGGCTACGCTAAGATTCAAAGGCATATACACCATGGATTTAGTTAAAAACCAATTATGTTTTAAGCACACATAATCTACTTACAAAGATCATATTCCATAAAAGGAATACCTTTTCAGCACCTGAACTAATTTGCATCTCAATTCCCTGCAGCACAGTAAAGGAATTGGAAAAGAGAAAGGAGCTAAGGCACTAACCAATTAGTTCAGTTTACAGATGCAAGCATCTCATAAAATGAAAGAGCTTCAATAGTAGCAAACAGTAAACTAAGTTTAAATACATGGGTAGACAAATTTGAATACATTCAGATTCAAATAATTATGGTTAAAAATTTTGTACATTGATTCAATGACTTCACAGAGTCTAAAGATGTTAAAAAGTTCAATATGCAACTATATGACGGCTAAATTTTTATCTTTTCAGTTCATACATACGGAAATAGACATGCACAAAAAGCAGAAAGGAAATTAAGGATAAAGACATGTACATTACGGCTAAATGTGTCATGACAATGGTCAACATCTAAGGACAGACTTGTGTGATTAAACAAACAAACATTGAGAAAAATGGTAAAGTAAATGTCTCTGAATTTGCACATTTCCTCGTTCGTTACTTTAACCTCAGTTATTATCTATAAAAGAATCACAATTCAGGTTAAGAAAACAACACAGCAGGATTTTCAAAACATTCTCCATCAGAAACCAAACATAAATGCCAAGAGATTACCTCTCGTGAACAAATAGTGCTAATCTCAAATGTCAACCTATCATCATCCACTTCCCCAACACGTTTCTTCTGGTAGGCCATATACCGGTCCCTATTTAACAAGAAAATAACATGAACATTTTGGCTATTTTCCCCCCCATAACCATAAAAGATTTTGATTTCCATTGCTATAGCAAGTGTCCTTAAACATCAAGCCTAACCTCAATTCCTGAATTAAAGCTAGTAGCCTTGTCGGGTCTTTATAGTTCCAATCAGACAAAATGCTCCGAAACTTCAAGTCCCCCTCTCCTACACGGCCAGTCATGTGTAAAGGGTAAAAATCTTCATCTTCAGGTCCAAATATTATATCCGGTGGAGCCAATGGGAACTCCGCATTGTATATAATATCCCCTGGATCAATGTAAACAAAAATATCATCTAAATAGAAAGCAGTTTTACTGATAAATCTTACATTTTGCAATAAAAATCTTACAGACATTTAATATAGTCTAAGCAATATGGAATAAGCAATGTAAATCGATCTAAGCCCCCGGTGTAGGTTTTTCCACCAGACAGCACTTGCTCAACCTGCAAATCAAAATTACAAGAGAAATTCAAACTTTCGTTACTGTTAAAACGGAACCCTAGTTCTTAATCGAACTAATTTCGTTGATTGAAATGGGCAATTTGAAGATATGGGGGGTATAGGGTTAACAGAATTACCTTGATTTTGTCGGGAAAGTGATTGATGAGATAATGGAGCTGAGCTGAAATGAATGGAGGGAAGCCATCGAGAGACATGCCTAGCTCCTTTAACAGGCTCAAAGAGATCACTTCCGATGCTTCTTGCTTTGATGAAGCTTAAAGCCGATGATTTTACGGCGACGGGTTTTGAATTACGCGCCGGCAATCAACTGGTCGACCAATAAAGAAAAAAAAAGGGAGTGACCGGTGAATCACCGATTATGGTTGAGTAGTTTTAAGTTGCAAGTTTAAGAATATGATGACAACGGGCATCCTCTTATACCCGACTCTGGTGAAGATGTGAAAGTTTGTATTTCGCTTGCATCATATTTAAACTATACTCATTTTCTAAAATTCTACATATTTTTTGTTTTTTTTTTTTATAATTAGTATTTAAATTATACTCCGGTATTTAAAATGGTACTTAAACTATAATCTATTATATGAATTATTCAGCTATTAAAAAGATTTTTTTAACCTTATGTGATGGTGTTCATCACCCTAAATGTGGCCAAGATTCGAGTTGCGCTAGTTAAATTTATTGTTCAAGGCTTTACCAAGTTATTATAATTCACCAAAGCAAAATATTTTTTAATCGATCATTTTGTAACACTATCCATATATTTTTCCTACACTAAAAGACGTAATGGAAAATTCAAGAACTCGTTGAAAAACTCATTCGAATCCAATTTTCGACTACAAAACCAAAATTTCGACAATTTCTTTTTCTTTTTCTTTTAACACGACACATATAACACCTTCAACTCGCTTATGGAATCTAAAAAACTCCACAAGTAGTTACGAGATAAATTTCTTTAATTAAATTAATACTTTTCAATTTTTTTAGACTCTTTTCTTCCACGATCCTTTCTTGTATTTTGATGCACTTTTTTTTTGCAATCTTCTTATCATTTTTTCTACCAACTTTTTCTTAATATTTTAATTTCATGCTTTATCTTTTTTTTTTCATTATAAAATGTGGAGTATGTATCACATTTCGATTAAATTAAGACACAAATAGAGAGAGACATCGCAACGAGGAGCCATGCGATGTCACGACAAAGCGACGACGAAACAAGAAAGAAGCATAAAAGACACTGCGATGACACGATAGGGGACGTCGCGACGTGTCATGCAATTTTCATTGGTTTTCTTCTTCTAGTCAAATTATGATTATTTGTCCCCGTTGAACTCTAATTAGTGTAGATTATTTTAAGATTAGTTGACTTGCGAATTTAACCTATAAATAGGTCATTCTCTGCCCTAGAAAGATTAGCTCATAACACATTTAAGTATTAGCTTTTACAAGCTTTCAGGGAATTTTGTGTTCAAGTTTTAAGTGTTCTTATTTTTGGGTTCTAGGATTTAGTTTTTATCTCCATTTTTGTACTCTTCATTTTTTGTCGATCTAGTAAATATCTTTGCTCGTGATTTTTATCCTCTTCGGAGGGTTTTTCCATGTAAAATTTGTGTGTTCAATCTTTGCAATTTCTTCATTATTTTTTTAATTGTTGCTTACACGGGTTTATCCACAACATAAAAGTTTACGTAGCATTAACTATTTTATATAAAGTATATAGAAAAGAGCGAAAAAAGCTATTTTTAAGAAAAATAATACATAAATTTTCAATTGGGGTGAGAAAGGGATCAAATTGTGGTTTAAAAAGGAAAAGAAGCTCACCATAATTTAGGTTTTATCGTCAAAAATTGGGTTTGGATGAGGTTTTTAACGGGTTCTTGAATTTCCATCACTGGAATTCTTAAGTAAGTAACAAAATATATGAATATGTTTTAGAAGTTTTTAAAAAAAAAAGTTGAAAGGAAATCATTTTTAACCTTTTTTTGGATTTTTAGTTAAAATAGTTATGTGTCACAAACCGATTGGTTAATAGATTCTTTTTAACAGTTGGGACAATTCGAGTAATGAGGTATTTTTTTAACTTAAATATATTTAATGTGTTATGCTATCAATTGCCAATATGTGGTTTTGTTCTAATTCTCATTGTAACACCCCTAACTCGTATCCATCGTCGGAATAGGGTTACGGAGCATTACCAGAATAAAAGATCAAATACAGACATATCATTTTATTTAGCATTCATGTCAAATATTTTTCATAAAGTCTTTTATATGAGCCCTCGAGGCTCAAAACATACATTAGAAATAAGCCAGGACTAAACCAGGTATTCAAGGAATATTTCGTGAAATTTTAAAATTTCTCTTAGGTACAGGGGAACACGCCTGTGTGGTCAAGCCGTGTGAGTGACACGCCCGTGTCTTAGGCCGTGTAACTCTCTGACTTGGATCACATGGCCAAGTCACACGCCCGTGTGCTAGGCCGTGTGTAGGTGCAGGGGTCACACGGCCAAGCTACACACTCGTGTGCCAGGCCATGTGAAAATATTGAGCATTCTGTTTTGAATTTTTAAGATGCAGGGGACACATGGCCAAAAAACACACCCATGTGCTAGGCTGTGTGTTACACACGGCTGAGACACATGCCCGTGTCTCTGCCCGTATAGACAAAATAAGGCCATTTCTAAGCCAAATTTCTCACCCAAACTTGTCTTCCACCTACATCAACACTTAAATTCATTCACAAGGCCACACAAGACATTTATATCAAGCCAAAACCAAGTTTAACACATATCATATACCTCATAAATCCAAGTATTCAATCTTACCTAATTGACTATATAAAGCTATTTGCATATTTCTTCAATCATACTATCTCAAATCATATATTATCATATTCATAATTTATTCACTACTCAACCACATTAAACACAAAAAACATATTAGGCTACACATAATATACATATCAAAATATGTCCAACTCAAGTCATTCCAATGGTTATTTACAACCAAAAACATTTATATGCCAACATTGGCCAAGTTAACCTATACATGCCATTATAACCAAAGTTGATTCAGTAAATGTACCGAGATGAGCCGATGGATAGTGTGATGAAATATTCGCCAAGCTTCCAACCCAATGAGCTTCCGGATTGCTATAGAGCAAAGGAAAAATAAAACAGAGTAAGCATATTATACTTAGTAAGTTCGTATAATGGAAAAATAACTTACCATTCTTTTACATTTAAAGTAAGTACACAAAATACATCCAAAGTATTTTGACCAATAGCCTAAACACATATCCTTATCAAACAAGTTAGTCATGTATTTCGTATGAATTTCAAGGAACCGGAATAAGCTCATCGTGTAACAATTTTCATATACAAACGTTTTTCCACATCATATTTTCATATAACATACATTTCCATAATAATTCATTTCAAGTTCAAATTATCCCATGTCGAAACTTTGCTTGTTGAATTTATTTGAAATATCAATGGATACACCGGTAGTACACTTGAAGTGTACAAACCTGAAATTCGTTAATTCATATTCGGGGGTACCTATTAAAGCACATAAACGGGAAACTCTCTCTCGAGCCATATATCGAGAAGCTCATGTGAGTTGTATAACGGGAAGCTTATCTGGGCTATATAACGGGAAGCTCATAAGAGCCATAATTAGGAAGCTGATGCGAGCCAATAATGGGTAGCTCCGAAGAGTCATTAATTAGGAAGCTCCGAAGAGCCATTAATCAGGGAGCTCCAGATAGCTATATATCAAAAAGTTCAAGCAAGCCATATCGAGAAGCTCACAAAGAGCCTTTAAATCGGGAAGCTCACGAAGAGCCTTTAATTGGAAAGCTCACGAAAAGCCATATATCAGGACGCTCATAAGAGCTGTGGTGTGTCTACAACACATGCAAAGTCATAACCAAACCAGGATGTTCCAAAGAGCTATTAGCAGGAAGCTCGTAAGAACCATATAACAGGAAGCTCGAGAGGGCCATATGTAACAGCCCATTTTTGAGTCAGATCAGAACAGTAGTTTCGGCACCACAATCTGAAGTTAAAATATTTATTTTATTATTTTATTAAGGTTTATAGTATTGCAGAATGTTCGTGTAAAAATTTTGTAAAGAAATTTTACCGTTTGGGTGTTAATTCGGTAAAAATGACTAAATCGCGTAAAGCATAAAAGTTAAATTCTATTAGCAAAAAGGGTTCAATAGCTATAGAATCTCAAAAAAAAGTCCTTAAATTGAAATTATCCCACTAATTGCATGAGTGGACGGTATTAGACTTAAATTAGTGAATTTTCAATGTTAAAACAAAGGTTATTTAAGTAAAATAATAAATAATGTTATAATAAAATACATAAAACAAACAGTTATCATTATCCACGCATTGGAACCACCGAAAATTCAAAAGGAGAGAAGCTATGGATGAACACTCCATTCGACCTTTTTTTAATTCCTAATTTAGGTATGCATTTTTGCTCAGTTTTTAATGATTTTTACGTTTTTGATATCGTTGCTTTATAATTTAGCTAGCCCGTATCTCTGATTTCTTAACTGTTACAGTTTTTGAGTTTTACCATTGATGAATGTTTGAGTATTTTGATGGTTGATGATAGAAAATAAATCTTTGATGTTAGATTGACAAGTTTTATAAAGTGATTTTTGATAAAAATGTCAATTTTGGACTAAATTGTGAAATGTGTAAATGTTGTGGTTGAATTGTGAAATAAATGAAAATTATGGGCTGTTATGGCAATAAATAAAATTCGGCTAGCATGGGCTGGTACAAAATTTCATGAATTTGCAATTTTATGTGATAAGGACTAAATTGTAAAAATGTGAAACATTAGGGGCAAAAGCGTAATTTTGAAAAAATATGTATAAAGTGTCAAATTGAATAATTTTGAAGTTAATATACTGAATTTGGTATTATATTTAGATCAAGATAATCCGAGATCGAGCTTAGATCGGAGAAAAAGGAAAAAATGGACGAATAACCGATATTTATCATCCAAGCAAGTCAAGGTAAGTTTGTATAGCTAGAATCGAAATATTAAATATTTGTAATTGTTTAAATCGAATGTATATAAGTGGAATGAATAATTCACTTAAAATTTGAATTACCGGTTATATGACTATATTACTATTTACATGAATAAAAGGGTAATGTTATAAATGTTATATGCGTACATAGATTCGATATGACAATATACATTGAGTATGTAAATTGAGAAACTAAATGTATGTACTTGCATTGGAAGTATATGAATTGAGAAAAATGAAATATTGATTACTAAATGCTTAATTGGATTGTTGTTAATTACTGAGCCCCGATTGAACCGTAGGAAGTCATAGGATACAAGTGACATGTCACTAGGTTACCATTTTGGTCAAGCTCTTGCATTTGTTGCAGAATCACCACAGCTCGTATGAGCTTACCGATTCAACTCTTCGAGGCTTACTGTTTCAGCTCTTTGGAGCTTACCATTCAGCTCGATAGAGCTTACTGTTACTAGCTCAGGAGAAGCTTACCGATCATGGCTCGAAAGAGCAGAAATGATAAGGATGACGGATTACCGATTAATACACTTATAGTGTATCACCTGAGTATCCTTCGATGTTCTAACAGGTTCAGCGGGCATAATTACTGTTACCGATCATATGAATTATTGTTTATATGAATGAATTATAGTATATGTGGATAAATTACCATTGTAATGGATGAATTACTGTTAGTACTGATGAATTAATGTTTATACAGGCATAATTCTGCTATTGGCTATATGAATGCGTTACAGGTCATACGAATTGAAATAAATTGATATAAATGTTATGTGAATTACATAGTATTGATGATATATAGTGAATTAAAGTATAAAACGAAAGATTATATGTGCATGAGCTTGAATGCTTAATGTTTTCACTTATGATGAAATATGAATATTGTGGTACTAACTCATTGATGGTTTTATAAACAAGGGCGTTTGACGAATTAATTGGATTGTTTGGTACTGATATTACATGTTTTGTTCATGTATGGATAGGTAATATTTATGCGATATGAAATATAAATGGTCTAACCAAGTATATGGCCCTTACGTGAGCAAGATATTGAGTATTTGATGTTAGTCTCATTGGTTCAATTGAAAAGATGATGGTACAAAAATAGTAATGATGATATGAATTAGTACAAGTATACATGAAACACTCGACAAGTAAGTGATATTTGATAACTTCATATGACACGTAAGTGAAAGTTGATAAATTACACATGAATTACATGGTTGTTAATGTAATAAATATTGAATTGAATGAAGTTGGTTTAAATGTATTCAAGTTTCTTAAAATGATAAATTTAATTGTTAAATCATATTTAGCACCGTTAATTTTACGAGCTTACTAAGCTTATTAGCTTACTCTGTTTATTTTCCGTATTTTACAGTAAATTGAAAGCTCGCTCGAGTTGGAAATCATTGAAGATTTTATCACACTATCCAGGAGTCGAATTGGTATTTTTGAACTATTTGAAATGTGATAATATGGTATGTATAGGCTAGTTTTATATATGTGAATTTTGGTACATGTTTTGATATATAACTACGCCATGTTATTTGGCTTAAGTTAGTTCAATGGTTGATTTGGTATTAGCTAAACGAAATGGTATGTTTGACATTTTAAATGATGGATATGATTATGCAAAATTTGTTTTATTATATGATGATTATGTGAATTCGATCACTTGACTGTGAGTTGAAATTTTAATTAATGTAAGGTTGAATTACAGATCATGTGTTATATATGTTTATTGACTCAAGAATCAAATTGATTTTGGTATGAAATTGAATGTACAAATGGTGTTGAATTGGAGTATAGAAATGGATGTATCCGAAATGGTATAAAATGTACTTTAAATGATATTGGTTGGCTGCTTATATGTTTATGGAAATGGTACTTTTGATTGCTTATAAGTGATTGAACTTGGGTAAGGAATATGGTTTAAACAAGCCTAATTTTGCCCCACACGGTTGAGCACACGGGCGTGCCACTCGACCGTGTGTCCGCTATAGCTAAATAAATTAAGTCAGTAAGTTATACAGCCTAGACACACGGGCGTGTCTACTGGCTATGGGTAGTACACGGGCTGGCACACGGGTGTGTGGTCCACCGTGTGATCAAGTCAGTAAGTGGAAACACAAAAATTTATATACTTTTTCATGCCCTTTTTAACTTAATTTCATGCAAATTCGAATAAATTCTTGTCGAAAAATAATTAAATATTATAAAATAATTAAATTGTGTTAAAAATATGAAAATTATGAATTTTAATTAATTTTATAGTTAATTTTGATAAAATTTGGTTATTTTTGACAGAATTGCACAATCGGCGAAAAATGGCCCGGCGGACACTGCGAGAAGAACAAAAGCAAGAAGCGATTTGAAGTATCGAGGCGAATTAATTCCAGCCCGAGATGGTCCAGAAATGTGTATTAATTCATAATTAAATTAATTTTAATTTATGTCCTATTTAATTTAGCTTGAATAAATTAATTTTAATTAATTATGGAGAAAGGGCCTAGTGAACCGCACTGGTTGAACCGAACGGAGTGAGCTGAACCAGCCACTAATTGGGCTGACCAGAACCGTCCATTGGGTGACCCAAATCAGCAAATTAGCTGATTAAATATGCTTGCAAAAAGCCCCTTGAAAAAACCTCTAAATCGTGCTCAAACCCCACCTTTATTTTAGGCTTTCTAGATTTGCCCCAACCTATTTTTAGCAAGGTTGAAAGCTTCAACCTTGCAATGTGTGTGGCCGGCCATGACGGGGGTCTTTTGGCTGCTGAGTTTGCTATTTTTAGCAGCCCTCTTCAGCTATAAAAGCCACCCCTTGCTGCTCATTTCAAAGCATCCCTCACTTCTCAACATTCTCTCATTCTCTCTTCTCCTCTCCACTCTTTTTTCTCTCCATTTTCCCTTCCCATTTTCCTTTCACTTGTGCCGATTTCTCCTCTTGGAAAAGAGGTGCTTTCTCAGCCAATTTGGGCAGCAAGCAAGAGTTCATAGGAGCTTTGACCGGCAAGGACAACGGAGACGAAGAACGGGGCAGTCAGACAAAGCCACGGAGAACACCGGATTTGCCTTCTTGTTCCGTACCTTTTTTACATTTTGTTGTTTTTATGATGAACATATCTATGAATATGATTGTTGTTGAAATGGTTATTTTAATCAATTTAGCTTGAATTTAATTCGTGTTGGTTTGATTATATTTTGCCTACTTGAATTATTAAAATAGTGTTTATGCTGTTATAGGTCTTAGTAAAATGTTTAATTAAGTAAAATCATGTTTAGATTATCTGGCATTATAATTGTTTGGATAATTAAAGAATTAATTGTTTAAGCGGATTGAAATTGCAATTAATGGACTCAATACTTAATCTGTGCATGTTTAATTCTTCTAAGGAAGCTGAAGATTAAATTAGCATAGTATCTGACGATTCATATGCCTTGCATAACTTGTAAGATTGTTGTGATTAAATTGTTTCAAGGTATGGCTACTTTGTTACTTCACATAATCTTTTACATGTTTATCAAGTTGAATTAATCGGTTGAATCGACATAGGAATATGCGAGAGATAATTTAATTTAATAAGTATGTATGTGCTATAGCATGTTTACCTTATTAATTCTATTTAGTCGGTTGAATTGGCATAGGAATATGTTCAAGAGATAAATAGATTTTAATTAGTAAATATGTTCAAAAGTTAGCAAATTCCTGGGTTGCCGTGAATTTATTCGTAACAGCATAAGCATGAATTTAATAATTCTAAGTTAAAAAGGTATAATTAATCCAACACAATTTTATCATCTTGATTAAATCTTATTTTGAAATCGTGCATTAGGAACTCTTTTATTTTATTTAAATTGTTTTCTTAGTTTTAATCTTAGTTTATAAATCACTCTTTTCAAACCAAAATTATTTTTATCTCACCAAAGTGTTTTAGTTAATTTCATAAATATTGCTTTTTACAGTCCTTATGGGTACGATAACTCGACATTTACTTGTCACTTTATTACTTGTTATAATTGTGTACACTTGCACATTTCCACCGTTCCAAGTTTTTGGCGCCGTTGCCGGGGACTGTTTTGAAAAATATTATTTGTGAATTTATTTTTACATTTTGGTTCATTTATTTTTCTATTCAATTTTTCTTAATTAATTTTTCTTTGATTATTTCAAGTGTTTATGAGTATTGACTGAATTATCGACTTACTTCCTGTGGACCCTAAAATAGAATGAACCTTTCGATAACGAAGAAGACAAGCGAACCAGAGAAGGATCGAAGAAATGAATTTCGGAGATATCAATCAAGGAAACGGAGCAAACCTTGCTCAAAATCCTATCCTTATTGCTGATGATAGGGATAGAGCCTTGCGTCAATATGCCGTGCTCGTATTCAATGATCTTAATCCGGGAATTAGAAGACCCGAAATCGAGGCACAATAATTTGAGCTGAAGCCAGTCATGTTCCAGATGCTTCAAACAGTAGGCCAATTCAGTGGAATGCCTACTGAAGATCCTCATCTTCACTTAAGATTGTTTATGGGGGTGAGCGACTCTTTCAAGCTAGCCGGAGTACCCGAAGATGCACTACGATTAAAGTTGTTCCCGTACTCACTTAGGGACAGAGCTCGAGCCTGGTTAAACTCGTTGCCACCAAACTCGATTTCTACATGGCAAGAGTTAGCCGAGAGATTTCTTGTGAAGTATTTTCCACCTAGCAAGATTGCTAAGCTGAGAAATGAGATTACTGCTTTCCAATAATTGGATGATGAGTCATTGTATGAGGCATGGGAAAGATTCAAAGAGTTATTACGAAAATGCCCTCATCACGGAATCCCGCATTGCATCCAACTTGAGACATTCTATAATGGTCTCAAGCATGGGAAAGACGAGTCGCTGGAATACATGAAGTTGACGCTCTCACTTCACTCGCATCTCAGGTATCTTCGATATCTTCAATGTTAAAGAATCTTACCACTAATGGGTTTAACAGTTTTGCAGCTCAGCCACCTAACCAATATGAGAATCTAGCCTGTGTCTATTGTGGGGAAGTACATGTGTTTGAAGAATGTCCATCAAACCCAGAATCCATGTATTACATAGGTAATCAGAACCAGAACCGAAGGAGGCAGGGATTGCAATCCAACTTTTACAACCCATCATGGCGAAATCACCCCAATCTCTCCTGGAGTAACCAATGTGCTAGGGGCAGCAATAACTACGCCCAACCTAGACCGACCCAACCGCCTAGTTTTCTACAGCAAGCTTAGAAACCAGCTCAAGCTGAATTATCCAATAGCTTAGATAACTTATTGAAGCCATACATGGCAAAGAATGACACCACTCTAAGGAATTTGGAGAATCAAGTGGGCTAGCTTGCTACTGAACTTAGGAACCGTCCGCAAGGTGCACTACCTAGTGATACGGAGAACCCGAGAAATCCAGGGAAGGAGCACTGTAAAGCACTAACATTGAGGAGTGGAAAGACAATAGAGCCCAACACTGTCGAAGCAGAGAAGGAGCCAGCTGAGGCTCAAGATTCGGAAGAAGTTCAATCGAGTGTTGAAGTTCCAGTTCCACCTGAACCAGAATCTGCAAGACCTGATAAGGTAACCTCAGAACCAGTTAATTCTGATCAATTAACAACTCCGTTAGGTGTAGAATTACCGACAAAGACGAATCAACCAGTATCAGTTCCAGTATACAAACCTCCACTACCCTACCCTCAAAGACTTCAGAAGCAAAAACAGGAGGTCCAATTTAAGAAATTCCTTGATGTAATCAAGCAGCTTCATATCAACATCCCGTTGGTGGAGGCACTCGAAAAAATGCCAAATTACGTCAAATTCATGAAGGATATCCTGTCCAAGAAACGAAGACTTGGAGAATTTGAGACAGTAGCTCTAAAGAAGGAATGCAGTGCATATCTTCAAGACAAATTACCCCTAAAGTTGAAAGATCCAGGATGTTTTACCATACCATGCAATATTGGAGCAACATATTATGGTAAGGCATTATGTGACTTAGGTGCAAGTATCAACTTGATGCCTATGTCGATATTTAAGAAGTTGAGGATAGGTGAAGTTAAACCTACTACGGTTACACTTCAGCTAGCAGATCGATCTTTAGTACATCTAGAAGGAAAAATCGAGGACGTATTGGTACGTGTAGATTAGTTTATCTTTCCCACTGACTTTGTAATCCTAGATTTCGAAGCAGACAAAGAAGTACCAATTATCCTGTGGAGACCATTCTTAGCAACCGGAAGGACATTGATTGATGTGCAGAAGGGTGAACTCACTATGCGCGTGCAGGATGATCAGGTAACATTTAACGTTTTCAAGTCAATGCAATTTCCTGACGCAATAGATGATTGTTCTGCAGTATCTGACTTAGAAGAGATAATAGTGGAGAAGGAACTCAACTCTGTTGAGGACCCTCTGGAAAGAATTCTGACATCAGACCCTCCAAGTGATGAAGAGGAGGAAGAAGACTTAGCTTTGCTAGAAGCTAATCAAAAGGGATATACTTCGTAATCCCGTTTTGAATCTTTAGATTTAGATGAGAGAGATTACACACAACCGAAAGCGTCAATTGAGGAGCCATCTAAGTTAGAACTCAAGGTATTACCTTTTCATTTAAAATATGTTTATTTAGGTAACGCTTCTACTTTGCCTGTGATTGTTTCAGCAGAATTAACTACTGAGCAAGAAGAGAAACTTATCTTAGTTTTGAAATAATTTAAGAAGGCTATCAGATGGACCATAGCCGATATTCGCGGTATTAGTCCATCTGTATGCATGCACAAGATCATCCTGGAAGATGGTGAAAAAGGGATGATCGATGGACAACGAAGGCTGAACCTGATCATGAAGGACGTGGTGAAAAAGGAGATTATCAAGTGGCTAGATGCGGGTATCATTTACCCCATCTCAGACAGTTCATGGGTAAGCCCGGTTCAGTGCGTGCCAAAGAAAGGAGGTATCACAGTCGTGGAGAACGAGAACAATGAGTTGATACCGACCAGAACAGTTACGGGATAGAGAATCTGCATCGATTACCGGAAGCTGAACAAGGCAACCAGGAAAGATCACTTTCCTTTGCCGTTCTTGGGCCAGATGCTGGATAGACTTGCGGGACGAGATTACTACTATTTTCTTGATGGATACTCGGGGTACAACCAGATTACGGTAGCACCGGAAGATCAACACAAGACCACATTCACCTGCCCGTACAGTACATTTGCATTTAGACGCATGCCATTTGGTTTATGTAATGCACCTGCTACATTTCAAAGATGTATGATGTCTATTTTCACTGACATGGTTGAGAAATTTTTAGAAGTTTTCATGGACAACTTTTCAGTATTTGGAGATACGTACGATGATTGTTTAGCCAATCTCGCTAAGGTACTAAGGCGATGCGAAGAAACAAACCTAATACTTAATTGGGAAAAGTGCCATTTCATGGTACGAGAAAGAATTGTTCTAGGGCATCGAGTAACGAGACATGGGATCGAGGTAGACAGAGCAAAGGTAGATGTTATCGAGAAACTCTCACCTCCAACATCTGTAAAGGTTGTTAGGAGCTTTTTGGGATACGCTGGTTTCTATCAAAGGTTTATTAAGGACTTTTCAAAAATTACCAAACCTTTGTGCAAATTGTTGGAGAAGGACGCGATATTCAAGTTCGATGATGAATGCTTAAGAGCTTTCAAGGATTTGAAGAGTCGATTAGTTACGGCACCCATAATCGTCACATCAGACTAGGACTTGCCATTTGAACTGATGTGTGATGCAAGTGACTTCGCAATTGGAGCTGTCATGGGTCAGCGAAGGAACAAAGTTTTTCACCCCATCTACTATGCAAGCAGGACTCTTACAGGAGCTTAATTAAACTATACGGTAACAGAAAAAGAGTTACTTTCTATTGTGTTTGCTTTCGACAAGTTTCGATCTTACCTTGTAGGTACCAAAGTGACTGTCCATACGGACCACTCGGCAATCAAGTACTTACTTGCCAAGAAAGACGCTAAGTCGAGGTTGATCCGATGGGTACTTTTACTTCAAGAGTTCGACTTGGAAATTCAAGATCGAAAGGGAGTAGAAAACCAAGTAGCAATCACTTATCTAGATTGGAGCCGCAAGAAGGAAATACTCCACTTATACCGATCCATGAGACCTTTCCAGATGAGCAAATACTTAAGGTAAATCACATCTATAATACCCCTTGGTTTGCTGATATTGCTAACTTTTTAGCTTGTAGTTTGATGCCAATTGATAAGACATATCAATAGAGGAAAACATTTCTTCATGATGTGAAGTACTAATTCTGGGAAGAGCCATATCTATTTAAAAAGTGTGCAGATCAGATGATCAGAAGATACGTGGCAGAAGAAGAAATACCGAAGATCCTATACCATTGTCACTCAGCTCCAAGCGGGGGACATTTCGGAGGTACCCGTACCGCGGCCAAAGTATTGCAAGCCAGATTCTTTTGGCCAACACTCTTCAAGGATGCATATGCATACGTAAAGAGTTGTGACCGATGTCAAAGAGTTGGAAATGTCACCAACAGAAATGAGATGCCTCGAACAAACATCGTTGAGGTCGAATTGTTCCATATTTAGGGTATCGATTTTCTTGGGCCTTTTTCTCTATCTTTTGGCCACAAGTATATATTGGTGGCGGTAGATTATGTGTCCAAATAGGTCGAGGTTGAAGCTTATCCGACGAACGATGCTAGAGTAGTGATGAAATTCTTACAGAAGCACGTGTTCACAAGGTTTGGAACCCCACGAGCCATTATCAGCAATGAATGATCCCACTTTGTAAACAAATGGTTGAAATGGTTGCTAGACAAGCATAGAGTGAAACACAAGGTTGCAACAGCTTACCATCCGCAGACGAATAGGCAAGCTGAACTAGCAAATAAGGAGATCAAAGGTATACTCGAGAAGGTAGTTTGCCCAAACCGACAAGATTGGTCCAAAAGATTGGATGACGCTTTATGGGCCTACAGAACAGCATACAAGACACCTTTAGGGATGTCACCCTATAGGCTGGTCTTTGGAAAAGCATGTCATCTACCCCTAGAGTTAGAGCACAAAGCTTACTGGGCTCTTCGACAGCTCAACTTAGATACTAAGCTTGCAAAGGAAAAACGGATGTTCCAACTCAACGAGTTAGAAGAATTCCGAATGTTCTCATATGAAAATGCCAAACTACTTAAAGAAAGACTCAAGAAATGGCATGACAAGCACATCCGAGTTCGAGAATTTGAAGCAGGTCAGCAGGTTTTATTGTTCAACTCTAGACTGAGGTTCTTTCCAGGTAAGCTTAAATCACGTTGGTCCGGTCCATTTACAATTCACAGAGTTTATCCATACGGAGTTGTTGAACTCCAAGGTAAGAGAGGCAATTTTCAAGTTAATGCTCAACGTTTGAAACACTATTGGGGGAATAAAACTGAACGAGATAACATTTCGTTCATTTTATCAGATATTTAAAATCTTTCGTGTTTTGTTTAATAAATAATTTAAAGTTTATTTTTCGGGTTTAGTATGTTTAAATAACTTCTGTCTAGGAGGTTGGAACTTAAGCGGGACCGTTTGTGACCCCTCCAATCTTTCCTGGGAATTTATTTTAACATAATTTTCCAAGAAATTATGCCCTAATCAAGAAAATAAATTTTTGTTTTTCAAATAAAAAGGTCAATTTGATCCAAATTTTTAATTTGCAACTCAATTTTTAATTTTCATTAAGCCTAGGAACTTAATTGAATTATTTTAAAAATTTGATTGCCCTTTTTGTAAATAATAAAAATTAGGTGCCTTTCTTTGTAAATATATTTTTAAGGCATCTAGAAGAAATATTTTTATTTTTAAATAAAATGATAAACTTTAATATATAATTATATTCATTATAATTTATATATTAATTTTCATCAACTTAGATTAGAATTAGGATTAATTTAATTTCAATTCTTATTTTTATCTTTATGTTTATCTTAAATAATTAATAGCAATTGATAATTTTATATGCTTTTATTTAATTATTAATTGTTGTTAAATTTGAGTAGGATTAGAATTAAACTCTTATTTTTAATTTTTAATTATATTAAGAGTTCCACTCTAATTTCTATTAACCATCCTATAAATACCACCTTATACCTCCCATTCATTCATCACCCAAAAACTACCCAAAACACCAACTATCAAGGTGCCGCAAGCCCCAACACCAGTCGGCAAGTAGACCACCCAGCAGCATCAAGCCGCACGCATTCGGCTAGCTCCAGCGTCACACCGCACGTCCAGTTGCTGCCCAGGCCTGTTCCCGCGCGCGCGCTCCAGGCTTGCTCGATGAAGCCTCGCACGCCACCTGCGTCGTGCGCCCCATTTGCCCTGCTAACCGAAGGCTCCTGCTACTGCTCCCTAGTCTAGGCCGTAACACACGCCTACGCCAAGCCTTGCTGCTGCTGCCGGGAGCTTGTGCGACACATCCTTCCACCCTCTTTGCACATCACCTTCACCCAAGCCTTAAACCAAAATTCTTCAATCCTCCTTTTAATTTACAATTTTTTTTTCTCCATAATTATTTTTATTTAGAGTTCTTATATTTTTGAAAAAGGTGGTAAGATTTAATTTCTCTTTTAAATTTTTAATTTATTTAAATTATTTAATTTTTCAATTATTTGAATTATTAATAATTTTTATGATTTAAATTTTTTGGGAGAATAAATTTTGTTTTTTTCATCTCGTGTTTAGGTCAATTATGCCTCGCAAGAGAACTCGCGCCTCCGCTCAAATTGACGAAACACAAAGCAAGTTCCATTGTGTTGAAGCTAAAATGAGATACGAAAGTATCTACAAAAATCAACAGATGCATCCTGAGAAAGGCTTCACACTGAAGGAGAGCAACTACAGAGATTTCATGGCACGAATTCGTCAAATTGCTGAAGCTCTCAATTAGGAACTATTTTGTGAGAAGAGACCTAGTGTGGATGAGGAGCTAGTTCGTGAGTTCTACGCAAATTTAACTTCAAGCGAGATGACAGAAGTCCCTGTTCGTGGAATCAAGGTACCTATAAATTCGAATGCTATTAATGAGTTCTTTGAGTTACCTAATTTCGAGAACGACGAGTATTCGTCTTTGATGAGCAATATCAAGCCGGAATTTCTGCAAGAAATTCTTAAGGAGCTTACAGTTGAAGGTTCCAGTTGGACTGTGTCAAAACAAGGAACTCACACTTGTCGAAGAGAATACTTAACACCTATTGCAAAGGTATGGTTTTATTCCATCCGTTTCAGCCTTCTGCCTAGCTCACATGGGACTACAATTTCATTGGAGCGAATGGTATTACTATACTCAATCTTGACGGGTAAGACCATTGACGTAGGAAAGGTCATCTTGAAAGAAATTCGAAACTGTGCCGCTAGACGTTCTGGCCCTGCTTACTTTCCCTTTACAATAACCATTCTGTGCTTGAAAGTAGAAATTCTTGCTAATGTAAAGAAGACAGGGTACGCTCAAGGCACAATTACAGATTGGGACATCTACCGAGTAGCTGGAGACTCAGTTCTACAACAACAAGTTGAAGAAAGTGAAGAACTTGAGGAACCTAATGAAGAAGAAGATCCAACGATGCAATCATTTGAAGTCCCTGAGAAGATGGACCCAGTGGAGCCAAAAGATGAATCGGATGCTGGAACTCTAATGTTTAGAGCTCAGTCACCTAGCCCAGACTTTCGAGATGAGCTGTCAAATTTGATGGACTTAATGCAACACATGCAATGGCAGCAACAAGCATACTGGAGATATTCAAAAATAAGGGATGACTCATTTCGAAGTGCTTTCCAGAGAATATACAATGACCCATTTATTTTTGTGCCTGAATTTCCAGATTTAATTTTTGAGCCATGGACTCCACTCTCGAAAAAGGAGCAAGGCGACTCATGCAAAGGCGATAATGATGGAGCAAAAGATGAGTCCAAGTTGGAAGGATCTGTAAATAAATAAGAGGGAGGGATCTTGACTTTATTTAAATTTTTGTTTTTAGGTTACTTAGGATTAGGTTAATAAGGAACTTTTATTTCTGCATAATAAAACACAAGAAGGAAATCCTGAATAAATATGGACAAGTCATAAAGCATAAAGTGTGGCAATAGATATATACATGTCTTGGATTGGATTTAAAAAGAACTTGGTACTTAAGCAGTCACATTGACTCACCTCCTCTTTTCTAAATACCTACCTGGTGTATAGTATCTATTCACTCTAAACAATGAGGACATTGTTCATTTTAAGTTGGGGGGACCGAAATTTGAAATTTCCATTCAGAATAAAATTTTTCTTTTAAGTATGATTAGGATACATTTTTGTTCAATAAATTTGAATTTTGTTAAGTATGATAAACTTGAGTATGAATAAAATTCTATTTTTTTCAATAAATTATTGTGTAGCTTAATGATGCCGTGAATGTACTTTAATAAAGCATGCAACTTTATACCATAAAATTTTTATCTCTTTAGGAAAGTTAGGTATGCATGAAAGTTTAAGTCTTTAGAATTGACTTAGTATTTTCTTGAGGCGAAATCCTAGGAAGTATAGAACATTGAAAATGATTTAGGCAACTGTTGTTTGGACCGTTTGAGCCTTTCAAGCCCACCATGATAAATTTTATCCTTTGAAACCCAACTTTGAGATTATATGGCCTAATTTTTGGAACCTATACAAGTTTAGCCCATCACATTTCTCGTAATTATCTTTAACTTGTCCCAAACACTAGACTCAGTACTATTCAAGAATATCATTTGAAAATAAGTTTGGGGGAGTTGAAAAGAAATGTCAAATGCTCGAAAATTATACGCAAAAAGCAAGTGCTCAAAAATGAAAAAAAAAAAGAGAGCACAAGTATTTGAAAAAGAGCATGTGAAAGTTGGTGGTTGAAGGTAAAAATTTCTGAAGGTTCAAATTTCTGAAGGTTCGATGTACACTGAGTTTAGGGTTTTTTAGCCAAAATTTATCTATCTTTTTACCTACCCCTAAGCCCAGCCACGTTACAACCTTATTAAAGACCTATTGATTTGAAGTTCCAATGTTACCTGCATTAGTGGAGAGAAATTGCTTTGTTCAACATATGAAGACATAAGTTAAGCTTAATGATTGCAGCTTAATCTTGAATAAAGGATTAAAATTTGAATTGGTAGAAATTAACATGTCTTTATTAGGAAACATTTAGTCCAATTTTGCTAATTTAATAATTGTTGAGATTAATTTGAATAATATGAATACTTGAGTAGCATAAGGATCAAATTGCCTATTTTTGAGCATGAGTATATCCAATTCATAATTTTGAGAAAAAGGTTGTTCTGAAGAAAGTTTTCAAAGTGTTTCCGAGAAATTCTTTTCAAAATTTGTGCATTACTCGGGACGAGCAATGAATTAAGTTTGGGGGTGTGGAAACACAAAAATTTATATACTTTTTCATGCCTTTTTTAACTTAATTTCATGCAAATTCGAATAAATTCTTGTCGAAAAATAATTAAATATTATAAAATAATTAAATTGTGTTAAAAATATGAACATTATGAATTTTAATTAATTTTATAGTTAATTTTGATAAAATTTGGTTATTTTTGACAGAATTGCACAATCGGCGAAAAATGGCCTGGCGAACACTGCGAGAAGAACAAAAGCAAGAAGCGATTTGAAGTATCTAGGAGAATTAATTCCAGCCCGAGACGGTCCAGAAATGTGTATTAATTCATAATTAAATTAATTTTAATTTATGTCCTATTTAATTTAGGTTGAATAAATTAATTTTAATTAATTATGGAGAAAGGGCCTAGTGAACCGCACTGGTTAAACCGAACGGAGTGAGCCGAACCAGCCACTAATTGGGCTGACCAGAACCGTCCATTGGGTGACCCAAATCAACAAATTAGCTGATTAAATATGCTTGCAAAAAGCCCCTTGAAAAAACCTCTAAATCGCGCTCAAACCCCACCTTTATTTTAGGCTTTCTAGATTTGCCCCAACCTATTTTTAGCAAGGTTGAAAGCTTCAACCTTGCAATGTGTGTGGCCGGCCATTAGGGGGGTCTTTTGGCTGTTGAGTTTGCTATTTTTAGCAGCCCTCTTCAGCTATAAAAGCCACCCCTTGCTACTCATTTCAAAGCATCCCTCACTTCTCAACATTCTCTCATTCTCTCTTCTCCTCTCCACTCTCTTTTCTCTCCATTTTCCCTTCCCATTTTCCTTTCCCTTGTGTCGATTTCTCCTCTTGGAAAAGAGGTGTTTTCTCAGCCAATTTGGGCAGCAAGCAAGAATTCATAGGAGCCTTGACTGGCAAGGACAACGGAGAAGAAGAACGGGGCAGTCAGACAAAGCCACGGAGAACACCGGATTTGCCTTCTTGTTCCCTACCTTTTTACATTCTGTTGTTTTTATGATGAACATATCTATGAATATGATTGTTTTTGAAATGGTTATTTTAATCAATTTAGCTTGAATTTAATTCGTGTTGGGTTAATTATATTTTGCCTACTTGAATTATTAAAATAGTGTTTATGCTGTTATAGGTCTTAGTAAAATGTTTGATTAAGTAAAATCATGTTTAGATTATCTGGCATTATAATTGTTTGGATAATTAAAGAATTAATTGTTTAAGCGGATTGAAATTGCAATTAATGGACTCAATACTTAATCTGTGCATGTTTAATTCTTCTAAGGAAGCTGAAGATTAAATTAGCATAGTATCTGACGATTCATATGCCTTGCATAACTTGTAAGATTGTTGTGATTAAATTGTTTCAAGGTATGGCTACTTTGTTACTTCACATAATCTTTTACATGTTTATCAAGTTGAATTAATCGATTGAATCGACATAGGAATATGCGAGAGATAATTTAATTTAATAAGTATGTATGTGCTATAGCATGTTTACCTTATTAATTCTATTTAGTCGGTTGAATTGGCATAGGAATATGTTCAAGAGATAAATGGATTTTAATTAGTAAATATGTTCATAAGTTAGCAAATTACTGGGTTGCCGTGAATTTATTCGTAACAGCATAAGCATGAATTTAATAATTCTAAGTTAAAAAGGTATAATTAATCCAACACAATTTTATCATCTTGATTAAATCTTATTTTGAAATCGTGCATTAGGAACTCTTTTATTTTATTTAAATTGTTTTCTTAGTTTTAATCTTAGTTTATAAATCACTCTTTTCAAACCAAAATTATTTTTATCTCACCAAAGTGTTTTAGTTAATTTCATAAATATTGCTTTTTACAGTCCCTGTGGGTACGATAACTCGACATTTACTTGTCACTTTATTACTTGTTACATTGTGTACACTTGCACATTTCCACCGTTCCAGTAAGCTTCCTAATTTTTACACGGCCAGGAACATGGGCGTGTTTGATGGCCGTGTGGACAAGTCAGTAGGTATGCTCTATTTTCCCACAGGCTAGACACATGGGCATGTCTGGTGACCGTGTGAGGCACACGGCCTGTTCACACAAGCGTGTGACCTTTGTTCGAAATTTTTTCTAAGTTTTCTCAAAGTTTTCAAGTGTTACCGATTCAATCTCGATTACATGTATTAAGTTTTGTATGCTCGATTTAAGCATGTCAAGATTATAAATGATTGATAAAGACTGTAAATGAGATGAGATTGATGATTATATGATGATTGATTGTTCTGAATTTTATTAAAGGTCCAGTAATGCCCTTAACCTATTTTTACACCATATATCAAGATGCTCATAAGAGCTAATAATGAGACGCTCTTTCGAGCTATGGTGTGTCCGTAACATCTGCAGGATCATAACCAATTGGGAACTCTATATCCATCGTATTTCATTTATTCAAACGGGACTTAACACTTATCAAGCATTATCGGATATGTGACCAAGTTTCATACATGTAGATTATACATGGCAATAATACAATCACATACACAACATTCAATTCAAACATATAAATATATAATTTAGTTACATGAACTTACCTTGAAAACGTTCGTGAATTGTTATCTACTAATCTGATACTTTTTCTTTTCCTCGATCCAATTTTGTATTTGGTCTATCCGGACCTATATGAGTAAATTTAGCTCAATTTAATACAATTCATATTCAATTCAATCCAATTCACACCTTAGGCAAAATTACTATTTTGCCCTTATATTTTTAATTAATGACGATTTCGTCCATAGGCTCGGAAAATGAAATTCATGTAATTTAATCCTTGTTCCAAGCCTAGCCAATTTTCACATATAACAACAGCAGCCCAAGTATTTCACAAAATTCAAAATTTTTCCATGAATTCTACATCTTTTCAGTTTAGTCCCTAAATCATAATTTCATGAAAATTCACTTTACAAAAGTTGCTTATCTATCAATAAAATTTCATTTTCCACTATAAAACTTTAAAATTCATCCATAATCATCCATGGAAAAACTTTAATAATTTGATAACTTTACAAATTAATCCCCGAGATAGCTAAATTGAGCTATTATGATATCAAAAATATAAAAATTATTAAAATCGGGACAAGATTACTTACCCAATTAAGCCAAGTAAGCTTGCTTGAGTTCTTTTCTCTTGGTTAGGGTTTCCATGAAAAACAATTGTGAAAGATGATAATAAATGATGATATGTGATTTTTATCATCTTTAATTATTTCTATTTCCAATTTAATCATTTTCTTTATTTGATTTTCCATGGATGAATTATCATACTTATCTATTAACTCCTCTTAATGGTCTATTTACTATATAAAGACCCCAAGTTTTGAATTCCATAGCTATTTGATCCTTTTAGCTACTAGAGTTTAACTTTTGCACTTTGTGCCATTTGGTCCTTTCTATTAAATTAAACATGAAATCAATAAAATTTCCTTACGAAATTTTCATATGATATTCCTATCATAATGCAGACCATGAAATAATATTTAAATAATTTTCTTCTTGGACTCCGATTTGTGGTCCCGAAACCACTGTCCTGATTTCACTGAAAACGGGCTATTACAACTCTCCCCCTTAAGAAATTTTTGTCCTCAAAAATCTTACTAGTAAAGAGGTTTGGATATTGCTTTCTCATAGTCTCCTTCGGTTCCCAGGTAGCTTCTTCTATTTTGTGTCGTTGCTAGAGTACTTTCACTAAAGCTACCTTTTTATTTCTCAATTCTTTCGTCTCATATGCTAGGATTTTGATTTGTTCCTCACTGTAAGTCATGTCAGGCTGAATCTCAACCTCTGCCGGGGAGATAACATGTGAAGGATCAGACCGACACCGTTACAACATAGGCACATGGAAAACATTGTGAATTTTGTCAAGCTCTGGTGGTAATGGCAATCGGTACGCAACAGGTCCGATTCTTTCAGTGATTTCATATGGCCCGATAAATCGTGGACTCAATTTTTCTTTACGACCAAACCGAAGAACTTTCTTCCAAGGCGATACTTTCAAGGATACTTTGTCACCAATTTGAAATTCTATTTCTTTTCGTTTAAGATACGCATAGGATTTCTAACGACCAGAAGTTGCTTTCAAACTATCCCAGATCACTTTCATTTTTTCTTCAGTTTCTCGAATCAAATAAACTCTGTGTATCTTTTTTTCACTGGGTTCAGTCCAATACAACGGAGTTCTACATTTATGACTATATAGAGCTTCATACGGTGCCATCTTTATACTTGATTGATAACTATTATTGTACACGAATTCGACTAATGGCAAATAATTTTCCCAATTGCCTTTGAATTCTAATACATAGCACTGAAGCATATACTTAAGAATTTGAATCACACGTTTGGATTGACCATTTGTCTGAGGATGGAATTTAGTACTAAAATGCAACTGAGTACCCAGGGCTTCTTGCAACTTATTCTAGAATAGAGATGTAAACCGCAGATCTCTATCAGAAATAATAGAGACTGACACTCTATGTAATCTGACAATCTCAGAAACATATAACTCTACTAATCTATCTAAAGAGAAATCTATACGTACAGGTATAAAGTGTGCAGATTTTGTCAAACGGTTAACGATTACCCAAATAGCATCTTTCTTTTTCAAAGATAAGGGTAATCCCGATACAAAATCCATGGTAACTTTTTCTCATTTCCATTCCGGTATCATGATTGACTGTAATAATCCCGAAGGTATCTCATGTTCAGCTTTAACTTGCTAACATATCAGACATCTAGATACGAATTCAAAATATCACTCTTCATTCCCGGCCACCAGTACATCTTTTTCAAATTATTATACATTTTATTACTCCCTAGATGCACAGACATAGTACCACTATGAGCTTTATGTAAAATTTTCTATATAAGTTCTGAATTCTTCGGTACACAAACTCTACCTTGAATAACAGACAATCATTAGATCCAATTTGAAATTTTGAATCAAAAGTCGATTCATACTGTACCCGTTTAGCTTGCAACACATTATCATCTTTCTGAGCTTCATTGATTTGCTGTAGAAATGTCAGTTTAGCTTTTAGCTTAGCTAAAATTGAGCCATCATCAGATAGTGACAATCAGGGTATCCATAACTCGTAAAGCAAATAGATAATTTCTACTCAGAGCATCTACAACCATATTCTCTTTCCCCAGATGATAATCAATAACCAGATCATAATTTTTTAACAATTCCAGCCACCTGTGCTGTTTCAAATTCAAATCTTTTTGTGACATCAGATACTTTAAACTTTTATGATCAGTGAATATATGACACTTTTCTCCGAACAAATAATGCCACCAAATTTTCAAAGCAAATATAATGGCTGCCAATTGAAGATCATGTATCGAGTAATTCTTTTCATGTGGTTTAAGCTGTCTAGAAGCATAAGCTATTACTTTACCTTCTTGCATCAAAGCACAGCCTAAACCATTCAATGATGCATCACTGTAAATCATAAATTCCATACTCAATTCAGGTTGAAGTAGAACTGGTGCTTCGGTCAACAGGGCTTTCAATTGATCAAAACTTTGTTGACATTTGTAGTTCCATTCAAATTTCACATCTTTTTATAATAGCCTTGTCATCGGTGAAGTTATCATCGAAAACCCTTGTACAAATCTCTGATAGTAACCGACTAATCCTAGAAAACTTCTGACTTCAAACAAATTTTTCGGTGGTTTCTAGATAACAATTACTGAAATTTTATTCGGGTCAACTCTAATACCTTCAGTCAAAACTATATGTCCCAGAAAACCAACTTCCTAGAGCCAAAACTCACATTTGCTAAATTTAGCATAAAGTTGTTTTTCATGCAAAGTTTGTAGAATAGTTCTCAAACGATCAATATTTTCATTTTCATCTCGAGAATATACCAAAATATCATCAATAAATACCACCACGAATCTATCCAAATACGGTCTAAAATTTCTATTCATCAGATCCATAAATATTGCAAGCGCATTTGTTAAACCAAACGGCATCCCAAGGAATTCATAATACCTATACCTAGTTCTAAAAGTTGTTTTTGGCACATCTGACTCTTTCACCCATAGTTGATAATAACCAGAACAGAGATCAATCTTCGAAAACACGTTGGCACCTTTTAACTGGTCAAACAAGTCATCGATACGAGACAATGGATACTTATTCTTAATTGTAACTTTGTTGAGCTGTTAATAATCAATACATAATTGTAGGGACCCATTTTTTTTCTTAACAAACAGAACCGATGCACCCCAAGGTGAAGAACTAGGTTAAGCAAAACCTCTATCAGTTAATTCTTACAACTGTGACTTCAACTTTCTGTTGGAGCCATTCTATAGGGTGTTATAAATATCGGTGTTGTCTCTGGAACAAAATCTATAAAAAATTCCACTTTTCTGTCCAGCGATAATCCGAGTAATTCTTCTGGAAACTCATCAGGATATTTACATAGCACTGGCACTAATTTAATATTGGATTCAAACACTTTAATGTCCAACACATAAGCAAGATAAGTATCATAACCCTTCTTGACATATTTCAGTGCTAACATAGCCAAAGAAAATACGGTTCAGAGTGCGAGACTGGGAAATGTGTTAGTGCAAGGCAGACCACTGAGAAATTCAGGTAATGTGAGTGGCATTCAGAGAGGAAAGAAAGATACAGCAGTTCGATCTAAGGCCCATGCACCTACCAGAGCATATGCTATACGCACTTGCGAGGAGGCTTCCTCCCTAGATGTTATTATCGGTACTTTCACTCTCTATGATACTAGTGTTATTGCATTGATTGATCATGGTTCGACTCATTCATATGTGTGTGAGACTTTAGTATCTAATAAGACTTTGCCTGTTGAGTCTACTGAGTTGGTGATTCGAGTATCGAACACCCTGGGCCGGTGTGTTCTAGTTGATAAAGTATGTAAAAATTGTCTGGTGATGATTCGAGATTCATGCTTCCTGGCTGATTTAATGTTGCTACCATTCGATGAGTTTGATATAATTCTGGGTATGGATTGGCTGACTTTGCACGATGCTATTGTTAATTGCAAACGAAAGATTATTGAATTGAGATGCCAGAACAATAAGATTATTCGGATCGAATCTAATGATCTGAATGGGTTACCAGCAATGATATCCTTGATGTTGGCTCAAAAATATATAAGAGAGGGTTGCGAAGCTTACTTTGCATATGTGCTTGATAGTAAAGTGACTGAAAAGAAGATCGAATCTGTACCAGTTGTGTGCGAGTATCCGGATATGTTTCCTGAAAAATTACCGGGTTTACCACCTATTCGAGAGGTAGAGTTTGGTATTGAGTTAGTACCGGGGATGACTCCAATTTCAATAGCTCCGTACCGAATGGCATTTACTAAATTAAAAGAGTTGAAAGCACAGTTGCAAAAGCTGACAGATAGAGGTTTTGCGCGATCGAGTTTCTCTCCCTAGGGTGTGCCAGTTCTATTTATGAAAAAGAAAGACAAAATTATAAGAATGTGCATTGATTATCGACAGCTCAACAAGGTGAATATAAAGAATAAATATCCGTTGCCACGGATTGATAACCTGTTTGATCAATTAAAAGGGGCTTCAGTGTTTTTGAAAATAGATTTGAGATTAGGTTACTATCAGTTGCGAGTTAGAGATACGAACACTATGAATTTTTGGTTATGCCTTTCGAACTCACTAATACACCTGTTGTTTTCATGGATTTGATGAATCGGATCTTCAGACAATATTTAGATCGGTTTGTGGTTGTGTTTATAGATGACATTTTGATCTATTCAAGTGACGAAACCGAGCATGCCGAGCATTTGAGACTTGTGTTACAGACTTTGCGAGATAAACAGTTGTATGTGAAATTCAGCAAATGTCAATTTTGGTTACATGAAGTTAGCTTTCAGGGACATGTGGTTTCAGCAACAGGTATTTGGGTTGATCCGAGTAAGATTTCGGCTATACTTGATTGGCTACCTCCGAGAAATGTTTTGGAAGTTTGAAGTTTTTTGGGACTGGCTGTCTACTATAGGCGATTCGTGAAAGGTTTCTCTATGATTGCGACCTCGATGACAAAGCTGCTACAGAAAGATGTTAAGTTTGAGTGGTCAGAAAAGTGTCAGAAAAGTTTTGATCAGTTGGAAGCCTTTTTTACCGAAGCTCCAGTATTAGTTCAGCCAGAGTCGGGTAAAGAATTTGTTAATTATAGTGATGCAACTTTGAATGGTTTGGGTTGTGTTTTGATGCAGGAAGGCAAAGTTGTAGCTTATGCCTAGAGACAGTTAAAGCTGCACGAAAAGAACTATCCGACGCCACTATCTGTTTGGTGAGAAATGTCACGTCTATTCTGATCATAAAAGCCTGAAATATTTGATGACTTAGAAAGATCTGAATCTGAGACAGTGACGGTGGTTAGAGTTGCTAAAAGATTACAAACTTGTGATTGACTACCACCCGGGAAAGGCTAATGTTGTTGTTGATGCTCTAAGTCGAAAATCCTTGTTTGCTTTGCGTGTTATGAATGCGCATATGGCTATGTCTAATGATGGTGCGATAATAGCTGAGTTAAAAGCAAAATCGTTATTTATTCATAAAATTTGTGAAGCTCAAAAAGCCGTTAATAATTTGATAGCGAAGCGAGCTCAATGTGAATCAAAGGTTGATTCAGAGTTTCCAATTGATACCGAGGGTTATCTGAGATTCAGAAACCGATTATGTGTTTCAAAAAATTCAGAATTGATTCAGATGATATTGAATGAAGCTCCTAATAGCCGGTTATCTGTTCACCCAGGTAGCACGAAAATGTATAATGATCTGAAACAATATTATTAGTGGCACGGTATGAAACGAGACATTTCTGACCTTTTTTCGAAATGTTTAATATGTCAGCAAGTAAAAGCCGAGCATAAGGTACCTTCTGGATTGCTTCAGCCGATCATGATACCTGAATCAAAATGGGACCGAGTCACGATGGATTTTGTATCCAGTTTATCGTTGACATCGAGCAAGAAAGATGCAATCTGGGTTATTGTTGATAGATTAACAAAATCGGCTCACTTTATTCCAGTCTGTACTGACTATTCACATGATAAGCTTGTTGAGTTATGCATTTCTTAGATCGTGAGATTGCATGGGGTACCTCTTTCTATTGTTTCGGATAGAGATTCGAGGTTTACATCGCGGTTTTGGAAGAAACTGTAAGATGCATTAGGTACCAAATTGCATTTTAGCACTGCTTTTCATCCCCAGACAGATGGTCAGTCTGAACGAATCATCCAAATACTTAAGGATATGTTAAGATGTTGCATTCTTGAGTTCAAAGGTATGTGGGATCAATACTTACCTCTAATTGAATTTGCGTACAATAATAGCTTTCAATCGAGTATCAAAATGGCACCATACGAGGCTTTGTACGGTCGTAAATGTTGTACACCTTTGTACTAGACTAAGCTCAGCGAAAATAAGATACACGGGGTTGATTTAATTAAAGAGACTAAACAAAAAGTCAAAGTGATCCACGAAAGTTTGAAAGCAGCGTCAGATCATCAGAAATCATATGCGGATTTGAAATGTAAAGATATAGAGTTTCAGATCAAAGACAAGGCATTTTTGAAAATCTCACCATGGAAGAAAATATTCAGATTTGATCGTAAAGGCAAATTGAGTCCTAGATTTATTGGGCCATATGAGATTATAGAGCGGATCAGACCAGTTGCATACAGACTGTTGTTGCCACCTGAGTTAGAAAGGATTCATAATGTATTTCATGTTTCGTTGCTTTGATAGTACAGCTCCGACCCCTCGCATGTGGTTAGTCCGTTAAAGATTGAGATTCAATCTGATTTGAGTTATGAGGAAGAACCGATTCGTATTCTGGCTCACAAGGTTAAAGAATTATGCAATAAGAAAATTCCGTTAGTGAAAGTACTGTGGCATAAACACGGGGTCAAGGAAGCAACTTGGGAGCTAGAGTATTCAATGAAAGAACGTTATCCCAACCTATTCATCGGTAAGATTTTCGGGGACGAAAATCCCTAAGGGGGGAGAGTTGTGACAGCCCGATTTTGATCATATTCGGAAAGGTGGTTTTGGGACCATGAATCCGAGTCAGAAAAATTTTTTAAAATTATTTTTGGTGTTTATTATGTGTGAATTGAAATCCATGAAATTTTCATGTTTTAATTTTGCTGTTTGAATGCCCGATTAAATAAAAAGAGCTTAATCGCGTAAAATGAAAAATTTTATGGTTAAACATGTGAGTGCCTAATTGAGTTTGTCTTTATTATATGATGCACTTATATTGTAAATAAACCATATTAAAAGTAATGGACGGTTGTGACCATAACTTATAATGGTTATTTATTAATTAATAAAAAGTTAATTTTGTAAAATAATAAAAATGTTAAGTTAATAATACATAAAATAATAAAACCATGTTTAGTTTATATTGTTAGTGCCGAAACTAGCTAAAGAAAAAGAAATAGAAAAGAAAGCCATATTAGGCCCTAAGCATAATCATGGTATGTAACTAGCTTGGTTTTTTATAATTTTTACGTTTTTGATATCGTTGCAGTGTAATATACAAAGCCCATGTCTCAATTTCTGATTTTGATGATGTTTTTGTATTTTTCCATTGTTGAAAGCTTGTGATTTTTGTTGTTTAATGTTAGAAAATAAAAGATTTGTGGTAGATTAATAAGTTTTGTATAGGGATTTTTGATGATTTTGAGTAATTAGGGTTAAATTGCAAAAATAATAAATTGAGGGACTAAAATGCAAAATAAATGAAATGTATGTACTTGTATGGACTAGATGAACATTCGGCCCAAGCATGATGCATTGAGATTTTTTGTATTTTGTGTTTTATGCAAATTGGAATAATTTGTAAAAAGTGTAAAATGTTAGGGGCAAAATGGTAATTTGCCTATTTATGTGTTGTTGGATTAAATTTAATGAAATTGTGTTTGAATGAGCTTAATTTGAAATTTTATAGATCAAGAACAAAAGAAATCAAACTTGGATCGAGGAAAAACAAAAATAGTTGAATAGTCGATATACATCGTTCGTCGATATCTGAGGTAAGTCTATAAGCAAATAAATGTTGTTAATTTTGATTATATGTAAACTTAACATGCTTTCTTGAATATTATGGGTTTATAAATGCAATTGCCGAATGTGAATATGCATGGGAATAAATGTTCAAATTCGATTCAACTGAGATACGACGTCCGAAAGCCCTGTACGAACCCTAGGAATAAGTAGGATACATATGTTATGACATAGGATTTCTGATATGTGTTCTCGTGTAAGACCACGTCTAGGACGTTTACATCGATATGTGATTTCGAGTAAGACCCTGTGTGGGACAGTGGCATCGATATGTGATTGCGAGTAAGACCCTGTGTGGGACAGTGGCTTCGCTATGTGATTACATGTATGACCACGTCTGGGACGTTGGCATTGTACGATATATGTGTGATTATCCGAGTATCCTATTAAATTCCGAATGGTTCAGCAGGCAATGATAAATGTGATCAAATGTGTTAAACGAGTTAAAATGATTAGGTACATGGTATTTGATTATCCATTTGAAAGCAAGGTAAGTTGATTATGTGATATGTGAATCAAGTTATAAAGAATGCTAATGGTGTTGTATGTGTATATAACATTCTATATATGGTTTATTGAATAAGTATGATATCTTGAAATTTGATTCATGATTATGTATATTGGTTATGCAATGATATTATAGCTTTGAATTAAATGATTCTTGATGATGGATATATGTATATATATATTCGGCCAAGATAAGCTTATGTATGACTGTGTATAAGGTTTATGAAATTGTAAGTTTTGATACTTTAAAGTGATATGAAAGTATGAATTGATTTAATTAGGTTGAGTTTATAATGCTTATAAGTTGTTTATTTGCTTAAAGCTTACTAAGCTAAGTTAGCTTACTTTGTGTATATTTATTTGTCTTTGTTTTATAGATTTTGGAGATCGTTACATGCTTGGGGATCGTCAGTGAAGTCAATCACACTATCGTCTACTTTCGGTACTTTTAAAAGTTTTAAGCTCAAACATATGGCATGTATAGGCTAGTATGTGAAATGTTCTATTTTGAGACATGTATATAATATGCCATGCCAAAAGAGCTTATTATCTCGATAAGTTTGGTTTCTATGCTTTGGGGTGATGTTGGATATATATCTATATTTGGTTTTGGTAAGTTTGGAAGTGGTATATAGATGAAATGAAGTTGTTAATGGGTGAGCTTATTTTCGATAAAAATGTTTAAGGTATACGATATGGATGAATGTGGTTGGCTATGTGATTAATTAGGTAATTCAGTTATGGTACTTATAGAGATGAGATTTCTTTTAAAAGGTTTGTGTTAAGAAAAGAAATGTATATGATTATATTATTAAATTATGTACGATTCGGCTCTAGCATGTATATACTCATAAGTATAGAATGTAATGAATTGATATATTAATTGGATAATGGATGAATGTTGGATATGTTTTCAAATGTGGTATACATGAATAAGGTAATAATATATGTTTTGGTTTGGGTAAATGACGTGGTTGGTATGCTTGTTGTGGTTTGTATATTCGGCTATAAAATATTACTAGATGGGAATTATGCTTGGTTGGTTGGTGATTATGGTTTTTATATAAGTAATTATAAACGCATATGATTTGATATGTTTGTAATGGTGAATCTATGATGTGGTATATTAGTAAGTAGATTTAGACTTGGTAAATGCATTGGAACTAGTTGATGAATAAAATAATATGGTTTGTTAATGTTTGAGAATTAGTATGTTTATTATTAAATGATGTTTTATAATTATTTTTAATGGTTCGGTCAAGCTATGTATTTATATGTGAAACATGTTTCAATTAGATTGGCTATGAATTGTGGTAAATAGGTAATTTGGTTTTGGCATGGGACAAAAGTGGGGTTAATATACTTTCATTAAGTGAAGAAATGGATAAGAAATATGTTAGTAAATTAATCATGATTTGGTGTTTATATATTTGTATATAAATATATGATGTGATGGGTTGATTTATTTATAATTGTATGTGCTTAGCCAATTATATATTTATTGAATTGGTATTGAATATGACGTTTGTTACATTGCAAATAGGTGATATTAGCATGCTTAGATTTGGTTTTGATATTTTAAAGTATAGCCAAATGGTTGCTAAGATATATGTATAAATACATAGTTGTGATGTTTTTAATGTGACATGAAAATTTTGGATATGATTCGGATTTAGTCTTATGCAAGATTAAATGTTTGTACCAGGATCTAATAAGTTGAAAGTGGACATTGAAAATGCGTGAGTATATGCACGTTTATATTTGGCTAAAGTTTTGTAAAGTGACCAAATGAATAGTGCTTAAAGCTATAATGAGTTAAATTTGTTATTTCCTAATGGTGCTAAATGGAACTTTACTAAAAATGAGATGTGCTTTAATGTGTTTACTTATTATGATTCATGTATGTAATTATAGATTAAATTATTATATTATATATATTATGAGCATATACCATGTGATAAAATGATATGTTCGGAAGTTGTGTTTAGTCTGGTAATTCCTCGTAACCCATTTCAGCAATGGATATGGGTTAACATGGATACTCCAGTAGTACACTTGAAGTGTACAAATCTGAAATCCTTCAATTCATATTCGGGGGTGCCCATTAGAACACATAAACGGGAAGCTCTCTCTCGAGCCATATATCGAGAAGCTCATGTGAGTTGTATAACGAGAAGTTTATCCGGGATATATAACGTGAAGCTCATAAGAGCTATAATTAGAAAGCTTATGCGAGCTAATAACGGGTAGCTTTGAAAAGCTATTAATCAGGAAGCTCCGATAGTCATGTATCGGGAAGTTCAAGTGAGCCATGTCGGGAAGCTCACAAAGAGCCTTTAAATCGAGAAGCTCACGAAGAGCCTTTAATCGAGAAGCTCACGAAGAGCCATATATCAGGATGCTCATAAGAGCTATGGTGTGTCTACAACAAATGCAAAGTCATAACCAAACCGGGATGCTCCGAAGAGCTATTAATAGGAAGCTCGCAAGAACCATATAACGAGAAGCTCGAGAGGGCCATATATCAGAATGCTCATGAAAGCTAATAACGAGACATTCTTTCAAGCTATGGTGTGTCTGCAACATATGCAAGACCACAACCAATCGGGAACTCTGTATTCATCGTATTTCACTTATTCAAAATGGACTTAATACTTATCGAGCATTATCAGATATGTCACCAATTTTCATACATATAGATTATACATGACAATAATACAATCACATACACAACATTCAATTCAAACATATAAATATATAATTTAGTTACACGAACTTCCCTTGAAAATGTTCGTGAATTGTTACCTACTAATCCGATACTTTTTCTTTTCCTCGATCCAATTCCGTATTTGGTCTATCCGTATCTATACGAGTAAATTTAGCTCAATCTAATACAATTCATATTCAATTCAATCCAATTCACACCTTAGGCAAAATTATTGTTTTGCCCTATAATTTGGCCACTATACTTTTAATTAATGACGATTTCATCCATAGGCTCGGAAAATGAAATTCATGCAACTTAATCCTTGCTCCAAGCCCAGCCAATTTTCACATATAACAATAGCAGCCCAAGTATTTCACAAAATTTAGAATTTTTCCATGAATTCTACATCTTTTCAATTTTGTCCCTAAATCATAATTTCATCAAATTCACTTTACGAAAGTTGTTTATCTATCAACAACCTTTCATTTTCTATCATAAAACTTAATAATTCATCCATACTCATCCATGGAAAAACTTTAATAATTTAATAACTTTACAAATTAATCCCCGAGATAGCTAAATTAAGCTATTACGATCTCAAAAATATAAAAATTACTAAAAACAGGACAAGATTACTTACCCAATTAAGCCAAGCAAGCTTGCTTGAGTTCTTTCTCCTAGCTAGGGTTTTCATGAAAAAAATTTGGGAAAGATTATAATAAATGATGATGTGAGATTTTTATCATCTTTAATTATTTCTATTTCCAGTTTAGCCCTTTTCTTTATTTGATTTTCCATGTATGAATCATCATACTTATCTACTAACTCCTCTTAATGGTCTATTTTCCATATAAAGACCTCAAATTTTGAACTCTATAGCTATTAGAATTCAACTTTTGCACTTTGTGCAATTTGGTCCTTTCCATTAAATTAAACAAGAAATCAGTAAAATTTACTTATAAAATGTTCATACAATATTCCTATCATAATGCGGACCATGAAATAATATTAAAATAATTTTCTTATCGGACCCAGATTTGTGGTCTCGAAACTACTATTTCGGTTTCACTAAAAACGAACTGTTACACTCATGGTATGCAACATCATGGCATATTTGTATATTATGATATGTTCACATTGAAAATTTGAAATGATCGTTCTATAAAGCATGGATTACCATGACTATCAATTTCTGATTTGTATATGATTGCATGTTTAACATGCTTACCGCTTTAATATTGAGTTTGCCTACCATGTCACATTTCATGGGGTTGGGTCTATAAGGTAATGAAAAAGATTTGATAGTTTAATAATCTGCATTATTTTGTGGTTTTACCACACATTTTTCCTAACAATTTGTTTACAATTCTGGCGACTTTGTCCATATAGATATGTTGGTTTGTTTTAGATGGATGAGTTATGGGAAACTCCATTTAGTGTGTTGCAGAAATGGCTAGGAAATTTTGGAAAAATCTGCATATATGTTTTTTTTTTATATAAAATATTGCATTATCATAATCATGCTCATAAAAGTCTACACAACTGATTGTTATGATGTGGTATTTTTATTCAGTGTATTATAATTCCTGTTAACAAGCTTGATATAAAACTTACACTGAACTTATTAGCTCACTCCTTTAGGTTTCTTAAACTTTTTAGACAACACTCGTGGACAGGATTTGGATGCAGCATTTGGAGAAGATTCTTGGATTTAATTAAATTAAAGTATTTAAAAATTCTTTTTGGAATTGCTTTGGACTTTGGATTGTTTTAATTATGTCTTGAGTACTTTGATATGTTAGCTATAATACATGCATAAACTTTGGATTTTAAATGTTTTAAATCACTGGATTTTATTATATAAATTGTTTTTATCAAATAAAAATAATTTGTAATAAATAGATTTCATAGTTATATTTAATCCGTTGTAAATTTTTGAAAAAATAGATTTTTTACAAAATAACATTTTAAGATTTTTAAGACAAGTTTTATTATCAAATCCATCAAAATAATAATAACTTGAAATGATATGAGAATTTGTTTGAATTAAGCATATTTTATTAAAGATTTTTCATTGATGATTTTTCTATTAAATTCAAACAATGTTTTTTTTTTGGAAAAATGATTTAAGCAAAGATTTGAAAATCTTTTCTTCGTGATTGTTGTAGCTTCCGAAATGTGGCCATAACGCTTAGGTCGCATTTGGGGGGCTACAGGGACGAGTTCATACCATTGCATACATCAAACTTCCAACTAAGCTTGACTAAGGTACTTTTGACATGTACCTTTCATCTTTTTCATTTTGTAGGGAATCTAAAATTGAGAGTTTAAAATGTGCAGCTAAAAGAGTACTTATCTGTTTTGCATCTTGCATCTCAAATCGCTTAAGGATCTTCTTGATGTACCTTTATTGCGATAAAAACAATTTCTTGGAATGTTTATCTCTCAAAATTTTCATCCACAAAATTTTCTTTGTTGCACCTAAATCCTTAATCTCGAACTTAGAGTTAAACATGGTTTTAAGATGATCAATTTCAGATGAATTCTTAGCCGCAATTAACATACCATCAACATAAAGCAACAAATATATAAAAGAATCATCATCAAAACATTATAGATAAACACAATTGTCGTACTTACTTAAAGAAAAACCAATACTCAACATGAAAGAGTCAAACATTTTATACCATTGCCGAGGAGACTGTTTCAAACCGTACAAAGACTTTTGTAATACTTTACATCTAACTACTCTAAGTCAAGATTATTTGATGCAATAAGGACCAAAAGCATTCGAATGGACGTCTGTTTCACTATGGGAGAGAAAACATCATAAAAATCAACTCCCTCCACTTGATTGTATCCCTTTGCAACCAGTATTACCTTGTACTTAGTGTGGTTAAGACCCGAACCTTCCTTCTTTTTAAACACCCATTTGCAACCAACGAATCTTATACCGATGGGTGGTTTAACTAGTCTCCAAGTCTCCTTTTTTTTGAAGTGATTTCATCTCTTCTTCCATTGTAACGAGTCATTTGCTAAAATCAGTGGCTTGAACTGCCTCATAATAACATAAAGGATAGATTGAATCAATTCTCTCAATAATATTTAGAGTATAAGCTACTAGGTTTCCTTCACAATATTTCTATGGTGGTCTAATTTCTCACATTTTCCTATCATGAGCCAACTTATAATTAGTTAACTGAGATGGTGAGAGTACCTTAAGGTCGGATGGAGCCCCCAAACAGATTTGAACCATCTTTAATCTTATGGGAATAAGAATTTTGACGTGTCATCGCGGCATTGTGTGACTCTTCGTCTAGACGAGACCTCTGTTTGTCGCATTGTTGTGACGTTGGGCATTTGCTCATTGGGATATCGCCTCCTATTTTGGCTTTTGACTCCACATTGATGGAGACACTCTGATTTGTTGTGTCTTTAAAAGTAGAAGTCCCCTTTTTTGATCAAAACATGGCTAATTCATCAAACGTAACATCTTTGCTAACAATTATTTTGTCAGATTCCAAACACCACAACTTAAAACCTTTTCTACCGGTAGATATCCCAAAAAGATACAGTTAACAACCCTTGGTTCGAGCTTTCCTTGGCTAACTTTAGCATAAGCATGACAACCAAAAATTCTAAGATTAGATTAATTAGGAGGATTACCTGACCATATCTCCTCTGAAACTTTACTATTCAATGCTTGACGAAGAGATCAATTTACCAAATAACTTGTTAGATTTACGACTTCAGCCAAAAATTCCTTCCCTATGTAACATCCCTAACTCGTCGCCGGACTAGGATTAAAGGCATTACTAGATAGATTTGAATAGTATTCTCGAGCCAAAACTCAGCTCTGTCAGTATCATCATCACTAGTAGCCTTGAATTCTTCGGCTCCAAATTTCCTAATTTTATCTACAGGAGGCTTATTCAATAGAATAGGATTCATTACCGGAGGTACAGTTGATGTCTGAGGAGGAATAGTCAGGGGCGGAGGTTGTTGAACAGCCGGATTCGTAGAAAAAATTCTATAAACAACTCACTCATCAACTGGAAGAAGGCTTGTTTTGCCTCTCCCTCGTGGCTACTAGATACGTTTCGCGAATCAAAAGGTACTGCCCCTTGTGCAGGAGCTGGTGCATTACTTTTAACATCATCAGCTACCACTCGTTCGGGATCCATTACTATATGAAAAACACATTTTAGATGTTAGGATTCATCATACTATCACATTTTCAGATATATGGCATGTGTTGCTAGACTCACATACGCTATGGTAATCTTAGAATCGACTAAACCATAGCTCTGATACTAACCAAATGTAACACCCCTAACCCGTATTCGTCGCTGGACTAGGGTTAAAGGCATTACCGGATAGATTTGAACTTTTACACGCATTAATCAATCATTCATCTCATGACATAATGAATCATAAACTTATAGTCCCTTATGATAGTCTTTAAGACCTTAAACATGCATTAGAAGAAGGTCGGGACTAAACCAAACACTTAGAAAATTTTTTGAAACTTTAATATTTTTCAATACTACAAAGGTCACACGCCCATGTGACCAGGCCCTGTGCCTTACATGGCTACCAGACACGCCCATATGTCTAGGCTGTGGTAAAATAGGGCATACATACATACTAACTTATGCACATGGCCACAGGATACGCCCATGTGTCTAGGCCGTGTGAAATTCTGGGAGCTACTGACTTGTACCCACGGCCACAAGGCACACCTGTGTATCTAGCCCATGTGACATCCTGACCAATTCGACTAAGGTATAAAGGTCATACGGTCGAGATACAGGCCCGTGTGTTAAGGCCGTGTGGCACAAAATGGGCTTGATTTAAGCCACATTTCCCATCCAAAATGCCAAGTACCTACAAATCAACTTGTATATCAATCAAAATGCAACAATGATGAACCAATTCAGTCAATTACCAAACCAAAACATATCTCAATTCATCATCATCCAATCCATACTCATCATCTAAACCAAATCATACCAAAATCTCAAACACAATAGCATACCAATATGCACTTATCTTAACCTAATAGCATCAAATTCAATCACTTATAAAACTTACCAAAATCAAAACATTTTTCATACCAGAATGACCATTACTCAAGGCCATACTTACATCACATATAACTTGCCAAAACAAACATATTCGTAACCATTTGTTAGCCACATCTCATGGCATAACTTATAAACATTTCAATACATAACCCAAAGACATCTAGCCTATACATGCATAATTTAACCTATTAACTTAAAAAATATACCAAATAAAGATTGATAGTGTGGTGATGATCCTTGACGATTTCTGAGCTTTCGGTAGCTTCGATATCTATAAAACAGAGTAAACAAATACAAAGTAAGCTACAAGTAGCTTAGTAAGCTATATATAAATAAATCCATAACAAAGAATAATTTTAAACTATTTTAAATACATGATTTATGGCATAATATAACCACAAGTCATATTTCTCATAAACCTCAACTAATCAAATTCACTTACTCCGATTCACATATCATATCCGTATAGTTCCCATATCAAATAATCATATATAAACACACCTTTTATTCTCCAAATTTTTTATACATTCATACGTACCGGAGTTCAGATGTGTATTCGTATACTCTTACACTTTATTAGAATGCTCGTTGAACTATTCAGAATCAATAAAGATACGCAGAAAAATTAGAAAAGATCGTACAGTGCCAACGTCACAGACGTGGTTTTACATGTAATTAAATATCGATGCCACTGTTCCAGACAGGGTCTTACACGAAGTCAAATACGATGCCAATGTCCCGAACATGGTCTTACATGTAAATCTCATATCGATGCCAACGTCCCAGACGTGGTCTTACACATAAACAGATATTGAATCCTATGTCATGACATATGTATCCTAACTATTCCTAAGGTTTGAACGGGGCTTTTCGGACTTGGTCACATGCTCGGAACATATTTCAAATTTCCCATATTTAGCTCTAATAGCCATATACCACAATTTAACCAAAATAATAGCTAATGTAATTCAATTTAACACATTTATTTGTATAATGACTTACCTCGTACGGATTCAGATGATCACGATCGACTATTCAACTACTTTTGACTTTCCCCGATCTAATTTCATTCTCTTTAGTTCTTGATCTATATAAATTCAAATTTAGCTATTTTATTCACCAAATTATTCAATTTAATCCAAAAACATATAATTAGGGCATTTTACAAATTAGCCCTCAAATTTGCACATTTTGACAATTTAGTCCCTAATTCACAGAATCATAAAAAATTCATGGCAAAACATATTAATCTCACAATAAGCTTCCATAATTCATCAATTAACACTTCAAAGCTCATAAAATCAACAATGGCATTTCATGAAATCCTCAACAAAAAAAGAAATTGAGACATGGGCTTTGTAATATACGAAGCAACGATCACAAAAACATAAAAATCATTAAAAACCAAACAAAACTCATACCTTAATCACCAATCTACAAGGCTAAACCCTAGGAAGCTTTATTTATTTTATTTTTCTTTGATTTTCGGCACAAATAGGATGAATATGGTGATTTTCATTCATTTGTTTGATTAAAAGACATTTTAATTAACAAATTCCAACATTAACCTTTCATTAAAACATAGAAATTCAATTAGTGGATAGCCATTATTGTTCACTACTAATTCAAGTGGTAAAATCACATTATGAGGACCTTGCATAAATAAAGACATAACAATTTAATACTTTAACTAATGGAAAGCAAATTTTTACGTTTTCTGCAATTAGGTCCTTTTTCATAATTCGGCACAGAAACGGACAATTTAATTCATAGAAATTTCACAGATATAAATTCATAAAACACAGACACAGAAAATAATATTAAAATATTTTTTAGACTCGGATATGTGGTCCCGAAACTATTATTTCGATTTCCTATTTGCAGGAATCATTAAACTTTAATGAACAAAACTCAAGACCATTATCCGTTCTTAACTGCTTCACAGATTTTTCGGTTTATTTTTCTAACAATGTCCTCCACTTTTTGAATATTTCGAAGACTTCGTTTTTCTATTTCAAGAAATAAACCCAAACTTTTTTTGAGGGATCAACAATAAAAGTTAGGAATATTTATTACCTACTTTTGAGATGTTAGAAAATGGATCCCCATAAACCGAAATGAATATAATCTAGAGTCCCTTTAGTTATGTGCACTACTAAATCAAAATTAACTTGGGTTTGTTTCCCTAAAACGCAATGCTCATAGAAACCTAACTTATCAACTCTATGGTCTTTGAGAAGACCTTTAGTGCACATCATATCTTTCTCACTTATATAACCCAATCGCATGTGCCAAAGTTTGGTTGAATCAAAATCGATGGAGAGCAAGTCACGTCGTGTCGTCGCGACACCATGTTGATTCTTGTTGCGACGTGGTGGCTATCTTCGCTTTTCTTTGGTAATCACAGTTGCACTAGTAACCGTTGACCCTTGTAGAACGTATAGACTATCCTTTTTCTGTCCTCTCATCACAAAAATAATCCCACGAGAAACTTTTAAGCCATATGACTCAATGACTATCCTACAACCGTTAGAACCCAATGAGATAAGATTTTTCTTTAAATTAGGAACATACTTGACATCTGATAGTGTCTGAATAATTTTGTTGTGCATCCTAATTTGTACTGTTTTGATTTTGAATTTTTTACATGGAAAGTTATTCCCCATCAACATTACTCCACCTTCAACTGAACTGTACATAGAGAATCATTCCCTATTGGGACACAAGTGATAAGAGCACTCTGAATCTAATATCCATTCGGAAGTAAGATGAAAGATTTCACTCGCTGACACTAACAAGAAATAATCACCTCTGTCCTCGGCTACACTAGCATTATTAATTTTAAATTTCTGATTATCTTTCTCGTCGTTTTTGGCATCCCTTTTTATTTTATTTTGAAGCTTCCAACATTCTACCTTGACGTGGCCCACATTTTTACAATAACCACAATATTTGTCACAATTTTCGGATTTAGACCTTACTTTAGACCTGTTTTGATTTGTCTTTTTGGTTTTTTTCTTCTTCTTGCAATTAGAACTGAGGCTTGCCGTTTGATTTTTTATTTGGGCCTAACTCATTGTCGAGTTTATCCTTACTCAGAAGATTCCCCTTCACATCCTCGAACAAGGGATAATCTCTCTCATAAATTAAAGTTTCCCTAAAAGTTTTATAAGAATAGGGCAAAGAGCATAAGAACAACATAACTTTATCATCGTCACTAATCTTTACTTCAAGATTCTTTAAGTCATTAATAAGGGTAACAAACTCTCTAATATGATTTCTAATGGACTTACCTTCAGTCATTCTGAATGTGTAGAGACATTGTTTTAATACTAATCTGTTGGCCAGAGATTTTGTCATATATAAGGCTTTTAGTTTCCTCTATAATACAGGCATTGTTTTCTCCATCAGAAGCTCCTATAACACATTATTCGTGAGGCATAATTAAATAGAGGATAGAACCTTCTCGTCGAGCACCTTCCATTTTGGTTGATCCATATCTAGGGCTTCTTCCTTGTAACGATTTTTTTCAGACCATTTTGAACTAGTATTGCTGCCATCCAAACTTACAATACAAACTGAAATTTGTAATTCTGTAGAGCTTCTCAATATCGAACCTTGACGCTGCCATCTTTGTACGAGTTGATTGTAAAAATAAAGCTAGCTTTGATACCAGTTTGTAGGGGATAAACTCAATTAAACAACGAAAAAAGTGAATAAAATAAACACACAAATTCTACGTGGAAAAACTCCTCAAAAGAGAATAAAAAATCATGGGCAAAAGGAGATTTCACTATAATAAATGGCAATACAAAATTTGGAGAGAATTAAAAGAAAAACCCAAAGCTCCACAAGAAAAACTCTTCGAAACAAAGAACAAAATTCTCTCAATCTAAATAATTTTTGTTGTGTAAAACCTAGAGTAACTGGGACCTATTTATAGGCTGAAGTTTGTAGCACATATGACTACAATAACTCTAGATTAATTAAAGTTTAATTGGGAGAAGAAAAACCAAAATAAACTTTGATCAAAATAAGAGACATTCTCCGACACCAACAAATAGAAAATACATATAAAAAAATATTTATACTTAAATAACACTAACATGGTTACAACTTAACAAGTGAATGATTTTAAAATAATAGCAAAATTAACAATAAAATAAGAGTAATACAATATTCAAAATAATAACAATAAAATAATAACAAAATAATAGCGAAATGGTATCAAAACAATAACATAACAATAACAAAAAAAGTAATATAACAACAGTAAACAACAAATTGTAGCAGATTTTTTTTTTCAAATTTGGGTTGGCTCGAGCCGAAAAAATATTGCCTGAGGCCCAACATATTTTTTTAAACAAATCTTATTTTTTTTGCTCAAATTCATTTTTCGAACTTATAGTTTTACTTAAATCCTCCCAATTCTTAGACAAGCCTTCAAACTTAGACAGGTAATCCACCTTAAATCTATTTAAAATTCAAAAAATCACAAGAATAATATTTGTAACCAGTTTTTGAATTGTTAATTTTTTTCGAATGTATTGCTGCGTTTAAACTTATTTCAAAATTAAACCTTTGTAAAAAATTAATATATTATCTTAATTTAACAACCTCATTATTTGCTTTAGAAATTTTGATTACAATTTGATTAAAGTTGAGACTTTAATAATAATTTATATTTTTAGGAGTTTAATAATACGATAGATATTAAAAAAATTATATAAAATTAATAATTATATTTTTTATTAATAAATACAATTAATAATCGCATTTACAAAGTAGAGATAACAAACTAATACATATACAAATCCTTAAACATAAGTCATTTAGCCCTTCATCGTACCACAAAGTGGATTTTGTATTTCTATAAACGAAATTTTGCCTTTTTTTTTTGTTAAAAATAATATTTAATATCATCAAAATATCTTTTCTTGGTTAATTATTTTAGTTAAAATTCTGGAAAATATATATATTTGAATATTATAAAATTAGTTAAATTAATTATAAAAAATACTGAAATTTTTATTTTCCAATTAATATATAAATTTGAATGTTGAAAATAACCCATATTTAATTTCAATATAATTTAAAATTCAATAGATATTAAGATATTTTAAAATTTAAATGTAACCGATTCATTCTCCACTTATGGGCTTGTTTCCCATAGAAAATCCATTACATTTTTTTGTTCTCTTTTTGTTAAGCCCAACCCCCAAGCAACTTAACAAGTTAACCCTAGGATCAACCATCTCTATATATTTGGTAGATAGGTATCGCCGCTGTCGATTTATTGACTTCCTATTTGTTCTTTCGACACTGCATTTAGGTTACTTCTTCATTTCTGCGAAAGCGGTTCAGTTTGAAAAAAAAAATAAGTAAAGAAATCAGATGATGAGATTGGATTAAAATTTCTCACGACGGTCGTCTGAGAGACATCTTAAAAGTGTCTGATTGATGCATCAATCCATTGTTTCTGATGGTTTCAGGTTTCCTATCCGTCCTTTTTCTTTTTCAAGACAAGAATTTATGTTGCTTTAACATCACGAAATTTGTAGTAAAAAGAAAGAAAGACCCATTTTTATGAGACTGGAATTTTGTCTTCTTTTGTTTTTTTTTTTTTTCCATTTATTTGGCACGATGAGGATATTTTGAACATAAAGATTGAGATAGTATTTATCTTTGAAATTCTAAAAATTTTGAAGTCCTTTTCATTCTGAGTGCCTTTCACTAAACACTATTTACAAATCTAGTTTTATTCTATTTTTCATTTAGACCACAAGATTATTGAGGAAGCAAATAGAAGTAGTAAATGTATTGATTCGTTGAAGATTATCAGTTTGAAATGCTGACTGTAAACGAAATCACTTACTCTCACTGCATTAGTTCCCAAAGTAAAAGAAAATTGTAATCTCAATTAATTATTGATTTTAATTTAAATAATTTAATTTGAAGGAAAATGTTATTTTATTACTAAATTTTATTTTAGTTTTTAGTGGTTGATTTGAAATTGATATCTAATCAATTATTATAATCATTTTAAATTTAAATCATATTTAAGGTTTGAACTCAAACATTTACTTGGGTTTTTAGAATTCTTTTGGTATGGATTAAAAGTCTATTATTATTACTTTATTGATTTAATTGCAATATATATTTTTTATTTTTAATGATGTATTTAATTTATTGATTTATGTTCCAAGTTGTTTTAGTATCCATATCCAATTGGCTTGAGAAATTTTTATTCTTTTTTTTAATTTATTTTTAAAAATATTTTTTTCAAGTTATTAATAATTATTTACATTTTAATGATTTTAACCATTTTAATATTTTTTAATAATGTTTTACAATTTTTAATAATTATACAAATTTTTGTAGTTTTCATAATTTTTAAATATTTTTACAATTTTTAATTTTTTCAACTTTTATTAATTTTTTTGTATAATTTAAATTTTTATTTTTTTTTGCAATTTTAGTCTAGTTAATATTTGGTCAAGGACACTGTCCTCGGTCAATGGCCACATCAGCCATGTGGTATGTTTTAATTGGTTTGGTGTTTTTAACATTGTTAATGGTGAGGGCCTAAAAGTGTAATAAAATTATAATTCAATAATAAAATAGGAAAAAGAAAAAGCTTAAGTATCAATATAAAAAATTGGCAATAGTTTAAAGGCCAAATAGTAAATAAAACTAAATTATGTGAAATCTATCGGATAAATGTATGATTTGAAAGAATGTTATCTTCATTTTTTAATTTGAAGGAAGGTTTAAGATAAGTTAGCAATTAATTAAATTTACTTGTAAATTTTAGCCATACATAAAGAGAATTTTTTAGTTGAACAGGTCAACTCATTCACCAACTTGATTATGGTTACCCATTGGACTAATTCTTAACAATATGTTTAGTTGGAAAGAATGGAATAAAGCTATAACGGAATAAAATTGTAATCAATAATTTAGTTGCTTAATTGTATGGAATAGATGTTGTAATAGTATATAAAAAAATGTTTAAATGATTACAATAACTTTAGTAGAATTTTTGTAAATAGATGATTATTGTTATTAAATTTTAATAGAATTATTATTAAATATAATTTAATAAAAATAAAAATAAATAATTTAATTATATTCTAATATAATTATTATTCAATACAATTTAATAAAAATAAAAATATATAATTTAATAATATTCTTAATATAATTTGGTTCATCTATAAGGAAAGGATGTACTTTTGACATTTTGCAAGAGGAATCTATGCAGACTACCCGACAAATGCAACCCTCTCATCCCACACACACTTACCTTTTGTCACCAAATCCTTTAAATCTTTGCCCTTTCTGTTCCTTATGGTTATTTTCCACCAACTCCCTAACACAATCAAAGAGAAGCTGCTTTGTTTGTTACAAAACCCTTTTTGACATGGACGATAGTCTAGAAAAAATAGACTAGTAACGCACTTTAAGTTGTTTGAATCCTACACAACTCAATTTTTCTGGTCTGTGTTGGAGAAGTAAATTCAAGAGCCAAGCTGACAATATTGAGTCCTCCTTTATTAGCTTAGACTAGAACAACCTTTTGTTAGAAACTTGTTGTCTTGCTGCTTTTTAAGTTCAAGGGAATTAGTAATGAATTCTAATCAGAAGGGAAAGTAATTATGAAAGCTTATATCAACTTTAAATATACTAACAATTGACGAGCGGGTAACTGCTTGTTGAAGTAGATACTTGTTCTTCAATGCATCTCCATTCAAACTCTGCATCTGCAGCAGCCTGTTTAGCTATGTAAGTTTCAACTAGAATCTTGCAACATTAAAAAGATTAAAAAGAAGACTAAGCACCCAAAAGCTCGAAGCTCAAAATGCTCCTAAATCAACATACTTTACATGTCAATATCCATGTAAAGCCCCAATCCTCTAGATCAGGCCACCCGTTGAAGCTCTGATCATAGTTTGAGATATTAATATGGAGGGTATCGAAGGAGGCACCCCAATCACCTGATTAGCAATCACACGCACACAAGCCATCAATACATCATAAAACCAACATCCAAGTTAATGTTATGAGTATCACTACCAGAATAATAAAGATCCTAAAGAAATTGATTCTTTTTACACACCTTTTACATACATTAGATGGATAAAAATGAGAAACATTATTAGCTTGTGCATAGCAATAAGCCATCAAGATTGTCTTTGCCAAATCAACTTCATATTGACATGAATAATTAACCAATAATCAACAACTTAAGGCCAATTTTGTATCATAAACATACACAAACACTGCCTATGGAACTATTAAATGCTATACTTGGTAATGTTTGATACAATATGATTGCATGATACAAACATAACACAGAAAGAATAGCTACAAAAGTAATACAAAATATGACATTGATATGAGGGCTAAATATATTGAAAGAAAAAAATACATAAGTCATTAATCCCTCAAGATTGCAAAGGATAAATTGTAAAGCCATAACCAAGTTGGTCACTAAAAGAAAGAATAATTTAAGAATAAAAGTCATATACATTTGGAGGTATAGGAAGCATAACAAACTAAAAAAGATAGCAGAACTGACACTCTAATTATTCAAGTGGTTCTTTTGTTGGTGTACTTGGATCACGTGGATATTTTCTTGGTGTAGGGCGATTCTTTAAGAAAATGATAGCAATTCTCTGACAATGTAGGCTGTGTGATTCCACTACATGAAGCTGGCAAAAGAAACATAGAAAAGGTTAATATCACTTCATAAAGGCATGCTACAAATGCAAGGTTTGTTTTGAGAGTTGAAGTAAATAATTAAATGAATGAAAAGAGCAAATAATTATAAAGTTAAAATAGATCTTATTATATAAACAAAAATGAAAGGTCTTATTAAAATGACATCCAAAATGAAAAATGTCATTTTAGCAACCAGACAGTCCTTACAGAGCCAAAATCCGTCCACTCTTCTAGCACATGAATCTGTATCATTTTCATTTTAACATAAATAACCATCTTCGTAGGTCCTTCAAATCCAATATATGATAAATTGTATGAGAAAAATTTGTTCTTCTAGTCCATCAATCTCTTCTGTCATCTTGTCTCTCTTTATATCTAAAAAGGACCTTACCCCTTTTGTCTTCCTCCTTAAAAAAGCTGAAATAATATGATGTTAAACAATATAAAATTAGCTTAAAATTTTGGTTTTTTGAAATCAAGAAATCGATCAATGCTATAAACAACCATTAAGAAGGAAAATTTGGCTTGGCTTTAATCTATTCTCCATCAAAAGAGAAAAAGATAATTAACCACTTGAAATGAAACCCAACAAATCATTACCACACTTAAAGAACCAAAAAAAAAAAAAGAAAAGAAAGGGAAAACAAGAAAACCTTTCGTGAATGTCTAAAAAATCCCACACAAGCAACCAAATAAACAAGTAATCCATCGAAAAAAAAAAGATACTATTACTATCTAATTAGTAAACCTTTCTAATTAAAGAAAAGGGAAAACTTTGCATAAGAAATTTAAATATACAAATTATTTTGTGCAGAAATTGCATAAAATGTAAGAGAAAAAAAAGGAAAAAAATGAGAAATTTAAATATACAAATCATTTTTTTCCTCATTTTGTTTTCTATCTTTTTTGTTGTTATAAAAGCAAAGAAGGACCTTTTGCGGGTAAAAACTAAAAAAGAAAGAAGGTAAAACAAAACCAAAAGTAGTAAAAGAAAGTTAAAATTTCAATTGAGAAAGAAATTTCAGAAATCCAGATCAAATGCAAACATAAAGACTGATAATTTTCAGTTTTCAAGTTTTTGAACAGTTTTAAGAAAAAAAAACAACTCAAAAATTCAAATCAAACTTAAGTATCAAAGACTCATATTGTTGAGTTTTCAAGAAGCTTGGATCTCACCCATGCAAATTGATGCTTACTTGGAGACAAATTCGATGTTATGAGCTTTCTTTCTCTCAATTTAATAGGAAGATGAAAAGTGAACGTTGGGAAGAAAATGCTGAAAGAATAACCTCCCAAGTTTTTGTCAATTGTAATCTTGTAAATTTGTTATTTTTTAAGGGGTGCGTTGGGAACACATTTTTTTAAGTGATTCCTTATATTTGTTGAATAGCCATTACAAGGGCTGAGTGCTAAATACCCATTCAGTGTTTTTAACGAATGGAGCAGGAATAACCATTCAGCGTTTTTAACCATTTTATGGGATGATTTGAACCAAACAATGGAATGGTGGTCCCTTTAGAATTTGGACGTAACTACATAGCAATTCCATTGAAGCAAACACGGTGTAAGTTCACTAGGTTTTTTTTCCTTGCTATTATAAATTTGACCATTAGCTCAACGTTTGTAAAATGCTTTTATGATTAAATTAATAAAACTTGTAAAAGTTGAAAAATTATAATGTGTATTTTTTTATTTATAAATATAGGCTAAATTAGATGTATATGTCATTTTTTTAATTAGTTTTTAGGTATTTTTTTTAAATTACGGGAATAGGTCAATTTTGGAGAGTATGTGTGAAAGAGTTTATCAGTATTTTTTTTAAATTTTGTTAAGGTTAAGGTTCTTTATAGGAATTAAGGTTAGGGTTTCATGAGTGAAATCGCGAAAGTTTAAGAAGATTTAAGGGGTCGACGACGCGATAACATGTCTCAGAACATATACAGTTTATATGTCATGCCGGGATAGGACCATTACCTCAAAATCCCATCCGATGGAAGTCAAGTTTCAGAGTGATAGTGCTTGATATGATAACGGGTCGAAGTTTAAGTGGAGGTTTCAGTCAGCTATCGTGATACGGTTAAGGGTTCGAGTATAATAGGGGGTCAGTTGATGGTTGTTATGCGGTCACGAGTTTAAGTTTTTGGGATACCCGTAAATGGTGCCTTATAAACACCATACAGAAGATTGAGGTCATAATCATAGGGAAAAACAAAGGGAGTTCCAGTGTAATCAACGTAATTTTTCTCTATTTCCAAATAGTAAATATCTTTAACATTTCATTTTTATCCAAAGGTTGACACCAAGGTGGACACAAGAGGGTTCTCAAGCGGAGAGCGAATGTTTCGTCAAAGTAGAAGTAAAACTCGGGTCGGCACGGCAGTGGTAGTAGTTATTAATGATTTGTTTAATAGCAACTACCATTGTTGCCTCGAAAGGAGCATCACTTTTACTCCAACGTCACAGTCACTGCTCGCCTGAAAGTTCTCTTGCGCCAATGCTGATGCCAGCCGTTGGATAAGAAAGAAGGTTGAAGATACTGGTTGTATGGAAATGGAGAAAAAAGTAATGCCGATTATAGTAGGAAGCCTCACAGTTTTTCTCTATGATTATGCCTTCAAACTTCTATATGGTATTTATAAGGCAATATCTCTAGGTATCTAAAAAGTTCGAGCTCGTGCTCGTGTAACGACCGTCAACTAACTCCCTTGTTATACTTTGATTCATGACCACATAATGGTAATCGATTAATACCTTTACGTGGACTCCACCCGTGATCGTATAAAGCAAAATAGCCCCGAAACTCGACTTCCATAGGATAGGTTTCAAAGTAATGGTCCACTCTCGACAGTATATGTGAAATGTGTGCGTCTTGGAGTGATATCTCATCATCGACGACTCAAGAATACTTCAAACCAAAAATTTTTTTAGTAATGGAAATTTTTAACACTAAAGTTGGGAAGAAAACTAAGTAAGAAATATTGTAAGGTGGAGGGATGAAGGTCGGGAGAGATGATGTTTTAGAAATGATAGAGTATGGAGGGGGACCCCCTTTTATAGGAGCGGGGAAGGAGTGAGATTGTAAATGAAAAAATCCTCGTGGTCGAAAATGCATTGCAAGACTAGTGTTTTTATCGAATATCTTCAAAACATGCTTTAAATTTGAAAAAAAAATTCCTGATATCAAGGTACTTTTTTCGCAAGCTTTAGTAGAAATGTTAAGAAAACTCGTCCAACTAGGCTAGCTTCCATACTAACATGACGTATTGAGGGGGAGCCTGTGAAAATGGTGACTAAGATTTCTTCCGTAACCGGTTGCGCCATTGCATTTGTGTAACATCCCGTTTTTCATTAGTATTGAAAATAGTGGTTTCGAAATCCCGATTTTCGAAGATCGACTAGTAAATATTGTATTATAATCTTTACGAGTCTATTATAGAATTATATTAAGTTTCAGTCTAGTAATTTTAGCGATTGAATAGTTAATTAAAGAAAAATGACTAAATCGTAAAATATGTAAAACTTTATAATGATTGATTATTATTATTAGCTAAAATGTATAATTACAGTTTGTTTAAGGATTTATTTTTTAATTTGCCACTTTTGAATTTGTGGACGGTTGCTACTTGGTTTTACTTTGAAAAATTATAATAAAATTTAAGTTAAAAAATTAACTACTAAGATAATAAATGTAACAGCCCGCTTTTGAGTCGAATCAGAACAGTGGTTTCAAAACCACAAATCCGAGGTCAAAATATTTATTTTATTTTTTATTATTTTAATAAGTTTTGCAGCATGATAGAACTACTGCGTGAAAATTTTGTTAAGAAATTTTACCTTTTAAATGTTTAATTCGGTAAAAATGACTAAATCGCGTAAAGCGAAAAACTTGTGTTCTATTAGTTAAAAGTATCAAATGGCTAAAGAACCTTAAAGTGAAGGTCCTTAAGTTTTTATTAAACCATTAATTTGAAAATGGATGATAGTGGATTGGTATTTTTGAAATTTTAATTAAGTTATAAGGTTAACTTTGTAATTTAGCTATTAAGGTAAATAAATTAAAACAAACAAATTATTTTCTCCATTCATCTTCTCAAAACTGATTATGGAAGGAATGAATAGCCATTGTTAGGGCATGGTTCGGCCAAGCTATTTTTGTCAATTAAGGTACGATTTTTGTCTCATTTTTAGTGATTTCTACATTTTTGAGCTCGTTGCAGCTTAATCTAGCTAGCTCGTACCTTCGTTTTTGAAACTGTTATAGATTTTAAAAGATTCCATTGTTGAATGCTTGAGTGTTTTGAAGTTTCTTGATAGATTATGAATGTTGGCTGTTAGCTATACAAGTTCTATAAAGTGATTTTTGACAAAAATGAGAATTAGGGATTAATTTGTGAAATCATGAAATTATATGGTTGAAAGTATGAATAAAGTGAAAATATGGGCTACCATGAAGCTATATAAAATTTGGCTACTATGGGTTAGGGCTTAATTGTGCAAATTTGCATTTTTATGTATTAAGGACTAAATTACAAAGTAGTTAAAAGTCTAGGGGCAAATGTTTAATTCTCTAGAATTATGAAAAATGTGCTTAATTAAATTAAATGGAAGGTTGAATGAGTTAATTTAATATATTATAGATCAAGATAAACAAATACCGAAATTGGATCGGGGAAAGCGTAAAGTGGACGAACAGACGACAGTTTATCTAGACTACTCGAGGTAAGTTCGTATAATTAGAATTGAACTTTTATATATTTGTAATTGTTGAGTTGAATATATATAATTGTATAAATGAGATATTTGGATTGGAATGCCTAATTGGTTATATGTTGGATACCCAGTCCCGTTTGAACCGTAGAAAGTCGTAGGATACAAGTGACATGTCACTAGGGTTACTATTGTGGTTGAGATCCTGCGTTTGTTGCAGACTCACCACAGCTCATATGAACTTACCGTTTCAGCTCGTTAGAGCTTACCGTTTCAGCTCGTTAGAGCTTACCGTTTCAGCTCGATAGAGCTTACGGTTTACCAGCTCAGGAGGAGCTTACCGATCATGGCTTGAAAGAACGAAAATGATAATGAATTGATGGATTACCTATTAATACACTTAGTGTGTATCACCCGTGTCTCCTTCGATATTTCATTAGGCTCAACGGGTGTTATACTGTTACTGGTTATATGATAAAGTATGGAAACAAGATATGAGTTATATGAAATGTACATGTATATGAGATTGATTGCTAAATGAATTTCTCATGGTTATTTTACTTGCTAAGTGCAAATTCAAGTTACTAGCCTATGAATGTATCTATGTGATAGGCATTTGAACTATTTGAGTTGGATTTAATGAGTTTGATTACATGTATTATGATTTCGATAAGTTTAATTCAATATTATACGAGCTTACTAAGCTATAATGCTTAGTTTGTTTATTTACCGTGTTTTATAGAGGTTCGCTGGCTTGCTCGATTTGGACAGTGTCGGAGAAAGGCATCACACTATCCAGTCAACTCTTCGGTACTATCAAACTCAAGGAAAATATGTGAATATGGCATGTATAGGCTAGTTAATAGGTTAATATTTTGGCTACCTTAGCTTATAAATTATATTTAAGTTTTGATGTGTTTTAAGCTATGGGATTTGGCTTAGTTGGCAAGATGGTTGAATGATTATAAATTATTATGTTTTAGCAAGTTTATAATAAAAGATTTGATGTATATGTTATTATGATATGAAATGAGTTAGTAAATTGAAAATGCTTGAATGATAGTTGATATTTGAATGGTTATATGGTTGATCTATTGGTTAGGTCATATGTGAATATTTCTTTATGAATCATGTTGGTTTAGCACATGTTTGAATGCACAAACGACATGGAGTTGAGTACATTATTGTTTGGTCTTGAAATGGTATATAATGTGTATTGGAAATAGATGTTTGGCTGCCTATTTGAATGTGGATTTGGTACCAATTGTATGCTTGTAGGTACATGAAAATTAGGTGAGAAAAGTGGCTTAAACCAAGCCTATTTTCATCCACACGGTCTGAGCACACGGGCGCGTGGCTCGACCATGTGTGACATATGGCCTTGGTACACTGTCGTGTGTCTCCTGGGGTACCCTTTGGAATTAAGTCAGTATACCCTACAGGATTGGCATAGCCTAGACACACGGGTGTGTGTACTGGCCATGTGTGCCACACGGGCTACACACAGGTGTGTGGTCGACCGTGCGACCTAAGTTACTAACCACTCCAGATTTCACACAGCCTGGTACACGGGCGTGTCCACGACCGTATGGTGTAAGTCAGTATATATGTCCTGTTTTAACACGGCCTGGACATGGGCGTGTCTGGTGGCTGTGTGAGGCATACGGCTATGTGACCTTTATTCGAAAATTTTTCTAAGTTTTCTCAAATCTTTTATATGTTACTGATTCAGTCCCGAATGTATAAATTAAGCTTTGTATGCTCGATTTAATCATGTTATGAATATGATTGATGGATAACTACTAAAATGGGATAATATTTGATGATTAAATGTTCTAAACTGAGTTGAAAGTCTGGTAATGCCTCTTAACCTATTTCGGTGATGGTTACGGGTTAATGGTGTTACAATAAAACATAAAACTTAAGTTAGTGGCCACTTTATCATATTTTCTTCTTTACAAAACCAAACACCATTGTTGAAAGCTTGGGAGAGATTCGACCATTTTCTTTTCCTTGCATAGTGAGTAATTGAAGCTTGTTTCTCGTAAATTTTATGCTTCTAAGATCGTTGTAGCTTAACCTAACTAACCAATGGGTTAATTTGTAATACTATTAAATATTCTGGGACTTTTTATTGATGAATTTTAAGTGTTCATCAAGTTAAATGATGAATATGTAAATTTTGTTGTTAATTAGAACTATTTTGTAAAGAAATTTTTATTAGTTCTGAGTTTAAGGACTAATATGAAATTTTGTAAAATTTAACATGTAAATTCTAAAAAATTTCAAGTGTTTTAAGGCTAATTTAGGCTGAGATTAGAATCAGTTTTATGTATAACGGGTTAAATGTGAAAATTTTAATAGTTTCGGTTTAATGGACCAAATTGAATAAAGTGTAAAAGTTAAAGGAAATTTGTAAAATAAAATTTATAAGTCATATGCATAAAAATAAGTATGAAAATGTATTTGAAATTGATAGATTGAATTTAACTATTATATAGATCAAGAATTGAATCGTACGGAGAAAAATCGGGGAAAAGGGAAAATCGAAGAATAGTCCCTACAAATCGACTTGATAATAGAATATATTAGGTAAGTTCATAGTATATATATACATGTATATCTTCATGATTTGTGTTGTTATGAATTTGTTAATTAAATTGTGGTTGAATTGTAAATTGTAACAGCCCGGTTTAGACCCCTAGTCGGAATAGTAGTTACGGGACCACATATCTGAGTCTGAAAAATATTTTAATATTATTTTGCATGCCTAAAATATGTGAATTAGCATGTGTGAAAGTTTCGTATGAAAATTTGATCGTTTGTGTGCTTAATTTGCAAAAAGGACTTAATCGCAGAAAATGCAAAATTTACTTTCCATTTATTAAAGCATTGAATTGCTATGTCTTTATTTAGGTGAGGTCCTTATAGTGTGATTATACCATCGAATTATGAGTGGACATTAATGGCCTAAATGTTAATGTTTTATATGTTTATTAATTAGGGACATTTTTTGTAATTGATGTATTAAGAAAATTAAAATAAAACAAAGTGTGAAAATAGGCCATTTTTCATCCACCATTACCGAAAATACAAAGAAAAAGAAAGAATAAAAGTTCTTTAAGGTTCAGCTATGAGATTTGATAATTAAGGTATGTAATTTGATTCGTTTTTGATAATTTTTACCTTTTTGTGATCGTTGTTAAGTATACTCTCAAGCTCATGCCTTTATTTTTAGAATTGATGATGATTTTGAGTTATGCCATTGTTGATTTTGTGGGTTTCGAAGTGTTAATTGATGAAATATGAAAGATATGTGTTAACATATTTTGTCTTTGAATTTTTGATGAATTTGAGTAATTTGGGATAATTTTTGAAAATAAAATTTTGGGAGGACTAAATTGTGAAATAAATATGTTGTATGGGCTTAGATGAAAGCCATAAAGATTCGGCCAAGCTATGGTTGTCGAAACCATTTTTTTCAGTTTGAAAAAAAGGGGCCGACTTTAAAAGTGTAAATGGAGTCGCCACCAATCCTTTTTGAGGTGTGATTGGGCCACCCTAAAATTGATCGTTTTAATAAAACATTTGGGCCTATTAAAACAATTATTTTTGGTCTGCTAAGTTTGAGAAAATGGGCTCGGGAGTCGATTACGTACGAGGAAGGATTAGCACCCTCGTAACGCCCAAAAATTGGTACCGATTCGATTAGTTAATGTCTTGATGTCGAAATTTGAAAAGATTTTACAGTACGATCCTCTCACTTAAAAGAAAAAAAGGCATAAATTGGATAAAACGTAAAGACCCATTCGTTTCGAAGGAGAAAGATGCCATACCCAGTAAGTTAGGGTCTAACACTTCAAACCTTCGGAGGTAAGTTGGTCTTCGATTTTCAAAATTCATGTATGAAGGTTCAAGAAAAGGGTATTTGGTCATTTGGGATTCATGAAAAATTAGAACTCAGTAAGTTAGAGCTCAATCTCTCAGAACCCCCAAAAACCGAATATTGCCTTGATTTTGGGAAATCATTATCCTCAATATAACGCGATGCCACACCCAGTAAGTTAGGATGTAACATCCCGAATTTTCAAGAATAGGTTTTTATTCGAACCTCATACAATTGGATTTAAGAAGGGTACTCGGTTATTTAGGCTCAACTAGGAAAATTGGAACCCAGTAAGTTAGGGCACAACTTTCCCGAGGACCCTAAATATCGAGCATTGCCTTTATTTTGAAAACAATCGAGGATAAATCTTTGAGCAAAATGAATTTGAGCGGTTAAAGCGTAAAGATAAGAATCGTGACATGTCGCATGAAAATAACAATATGGTATTAACATATACAAGTACCTAACATATAATAAGCATAAGGGACATTAATAATAATAGTAATCACAATAGAAATAAGTATAATGACATAATATAGCATAATAGTAAAGTTAAAATAACGATGCTAAATTAGTGAAAGTGAAAGATAATGAATAATAATAATGTAATAAAAATAATATTTGATTAAATAAACTATGGTATATAAAAATAATAAAATAATATAGTAGGTCTATTAATAATTATATAAAAAAAATCATTGGCGAAAAATATACACATATAAAAATTACAAACAATAATAGTAAAACAATAGTGAAAATAGTAAAAAAAATAATATGTATATAAATAGATTTAAAATAAGATATATACGTAAAATATTATGAAACTAACAATATGTACATTAAGTAAAAAAAATAGTATAAAACGTGTATATACATATAACATAATGATGTATAGGAGTATATAAAATACGAATCATGTAAAATCTTAAAACCGAGGAATAAAAGAGAATTTAAAAAATATATATGGCAAAATAATAAAAAACAAATGAAAGGAAAAAAAAGTAGCCAAAAAAGAAAATCACCTAAATCGAAAAACGATTTCTTTGCAATTTGTGTACTCGAAAATACTGTTCTTTCTATTGATCTTCCTTTTTTGATCCCCTTACAATGGTTTTTCATGGCTTTTATAGCCAAAATTTACAACTTATAGGCAAGTGGAGCTAGTGGGGGTGATGGAGGTAGTGGATGGTTTAGTAGGGTGATGGAGTTAGTAGGGGTGATGGAGGTAGTGGATGGTTTAGTAGGGTGATGGAGTTAGTGGTCGGTTTAGTGGGGTGATTGGTTTTAGTGGTTGGTTTAGTGGGGTGTTTAATTTGGGCTGGTTTGATTGGGCCCGGGCAGAAATTAGGCTCAACAGCTGCCCCTCTTTGCTCGTTGCCATGTAATGGGAACGAAGCAAAGATTACAAAGGCCAATTTTACCCGGTCTTGCTGAATCTTGACCCTTAACGCTTATCTTCTTCGAGTAGCCTTATTCCAATCCACCGCGTCCTTCAGAGTAAGGAATAGGAATTTTGATATGTTCTAGTGGCTCTGCTCCACTCTTGCTCTGTGAAGATAAGATTTGCTGTAATTTTTAGCCTGTTACCCTATTTCTTAGGGAGTTAAGGCTCACTGTCTTCGATCTGCTCCACTACCGCTTAGGGAGACAAGATCTGTAAATTTTAGCCGTTACCCTACTGCTTAGGGGGTTAAGGCGAGTCTTCGACCTGCTCCACCACTGCTCGGCGAGCCAAGATATGTGAATTTTAGCCTGTTACCCTACTGCTTAGGGGGTTAAGACTGGTGGTTTGAATCTGCTCCATTGTCGATACATGGAGGTAAGATCCACTGAAATTTGATCTGTTCCACTCCTGCCAGTGGGATGAGATCTGCTATATTTAGCCTGTTCCACTCCTGCTCAGTGGGATAAGGCTGGTGGTTTGAATCTGCTCCATTACCGATACATGGAGATAAGATCCGCTAAACTCTGATCTGTTCCACTCCTGCCAGTGGGATGAGATCTGTTATATTTAGCCTGCTTCACTCCTGCTCAGTGAAGATAAGGCTGGTGGCTGAAATCTGCTCCATTGCCGATACATGGAGATAAGATTCGTTAAAATTTGATCTGCTCCGCTCCTGCTCAGCGAAGATAAGATCTGAAGTTTAGCCTGCTCCACTACTGCTCAGTGAAGATAAGGCTGGTGGCTGAAATCTGCTCCATTACCGATACATGGAGATAAGATTCGCCAAAATTTGATCTGTTCCACTCCTGCCAGTGGGATGAGATCTGCTATATTTAGCCTGTCCCACTCCTGCTCAGTGGGATAAGGCTAGTGGTTTGAATCTGCTCCATTGCCGATACACGGAGATAAGATTCGTCGAAATTTGATCTGTTCCACTCCTGCCAGTGGGATGAGATCTGCTATATTTAGCCTGTTCCACTCCTGCTCAGTGGGATAAGGCTGGTGGTTTGAATCCGCCCCATTACCGATACATGAAGATAAGATTCGTCGAAATTTGATCTGTTCCACTCCTGCCAGTAGGATAAGATCTGCTATGTTTAGCCTGTTCCACTCCTGCTCAGTGGGATAAGGCTGGTGGTTTGAATCTGCTCCATTGCCGATACATGGAGATAAGATTCGTCGAAATTTGATCTGTTCCACTCCTGCCAGTGGGATGAGATCTGCTATATTTAGCCTGCTTCACTCTTGCTCAGTGGGATAAGGCTTGCCGACATCTGTAATTTTAATCAATCCTGCTACATTGTCCACTGGGGAATCAATCTGTAGAAGAGTGATATGCTTATGCTAGATAATTAGGAGGCCATGATCAATATGAATCAAATGCTCCTAACTAGATGTATTATGAATGACATTTGTACGAATACAGAATGTCATGAAAATGATCTCATTTTAATGCTTGGGCTACCATTATTCGCTACTTGTTTAGGCTATCGCTTCATTGACATGGGTCTTCTTATTTATTTTTCGATAGAAAACTCGTAGAAATATTCCCATTTTGTTCAACTGGTTTGCCCCACTATAACTTCAAGGTCCAGTCCACTGTACTTCCGGGATATAAGGCTTGCACCATCTTCAAACTCTCCCATTGCAACTCAGAGGGATATAATCTTATTCCTCTTCAGTCCATTCCCATCACAATTCAAGGGTATAGGATTTGGCTCTTCTTCCATTAGTTTGGTCTATTACACCATTCATTGGGTGTCATGACCAGATATGCATGCCTGATATTTGCATGAATGCAGAATATCATTTTCCTCTCGAGAATGATCCCCTTTTAAAGCTTGGGTTGACATTGCTCGTTATTTGTCAAGATTTGTGTTACCAACGCAATATTTGTCTTTGACAGAAAATCTTAAGGGGTAGTCTCTAAGACAATTTCGACCCTTAAGCTTGGTACATTCTAAACAACAGTCCTGTTTCAGGTTCCTGTACTATTTAGAAACTTCTAGAGTAATAAGCAGAACTTCTTTTGTGAAAGTATTATTAGTCCTTTAATCGTTATTTCAATGCAAAATGCTCGACAAAGATCATAACCATGGACATGAAAGTAAATTTATTGGGAGCACAGCTCAAAACAAATAAGTCAATCAAATATAGCAAGTGTATAAAGAAGGAAATTTATTGGGAACATATCTTGAAACAAATAAAGTAATCCAAGATAGCAGATTCAAAATAGGTAAAATGAGAAACTAGGTGCCTCAAATATCACAGCCTGAGCTTCCCTGTACGAACTTCTTGATGATCATTTTGAGCTCAATATGTGTTTAGGTGATCTGAAGTATTTTGCCAATGCCCCAAGATGTAGCATACTTCCTTATTGGTAACTCAGGCATAATAATACTACCGCATGCCTCACTTTCGATCAAAATTTGAACCGCCCTTTTCGGGTTTTCAACTCAAATCCCCTTTGGTCTCAAAGCGCCCTTTACGGGTTTTCACCTTGGCCTCTCCCTTTCATTTTCTTTTTCCTTTTTTTGTTTTTCTCTTTTTTCCTTTTTTTCTTTTCTTTTTCTTTTTTTCTTTTTTCCTTTTTTCGCTTCTTCTGAAAGCGAAGTATTCTTCGATTAAATCCAAATTCGTAGGGTCAGGCAAGTTCTTGCCATCTATCGCGGTCAATATCAATGCCCCTCAAAGGATAAGGTCGTTCCCAATTTGACATCCATTTTCTCTGAGATCCTTTTGTATGGGAAGGACCCTTCTCAAAACCAAGTTTCCTTGATGAAATTTTTTGAAACGATCTTTCTGTTATCACTCCGTATCATCCTGGCATATTTGACCGTAACGGATAGTTTTTGATCTCTTTTCTTCAATCAGGTTCACTTGATCATCGGGATTGGATTTATTCTACTCCCACTCTAACATCGTAGAGAAGAAAACTTGACTTCAACAGATAAAATCGTATTCATTCCATAAATCAACGAGGAAAGCATTGCCCCGGTAGAGGTTCCGATAGAGGCTCCCACGATTTTTTTTTTGCATTGTTCATTTTCAAGTAAATTAGTGTTCAATCATGAACAGACTGGATGCTTCTGATATCGCGCTGCTGTTTAACTTCAGTACATCGTCGGATGTGATCTTTTTTTGGTACTCCATACTGACATAGGATCTGCTGGCTGTTGACCTCATGTTATTAGTATATGAAGCAGCCTCCATCCGTTTAGAAACGTAATCAGCGACCACAAAAAGATGAATCGCTACTTGTCAGAGGCTTTTGGTAAAATTGGCCTGATGAAATACATGCCCCACATAGAATAATACTATGTGTTCCACTATTTCTTTGTAACATGAGATTTGCCTCTCATCTTGTTCACCTTCATTAACAGATCAGGAGATTAGCTACAATCTTAGTCATCTTCAAAGCCCAGAGATCCCACTAAACACATATCTCGCTCAAAAGGAGATTCTAAGTTAGTAGCAGTGTCACTCATATCATTGATACTTGGAGACCTGTTATAAGGTCGAAAGAAAATTTGAAGAACAAGAGAAACCAAGAATATTTACTTGTATGGTATGATCATGAATGAAATGAAAAGAACACTTGCTTGAAATGAGAAACAAAATATGCATTTTATTGAAATAAAGACGCTAAACATAAGCCTATTTCACAAAAGGATCCTTATTGCCTCTAGGCTTAAAGCAACAAGTGTGTTTTGAATATTACTCTAGATTAATCCTACAAAATACAGGGATTTCTTCCACAGTCCCATTGTTTTAAAACATTCCCAAGTATGTAAAGGGTAAATGCTTGTTAAATTCTCTTCCCTGTATCCTCGATCACGTTTACCCCCTTATCAGCATGGTTAGGTAACGGATTTTCTACACCAGACTGATTGTCAAACTTCACGATGCCCATGTCGACAAGTCTTTCGACTAACTTCTTAAAAGGGATGCAATTTTCTATCGAGTGCCCCGTGATTCTCGCGTGGTATTCACATTGGGCGTTTTCATTGTACCACTTTGGGTATGGAGGTTGCACAGGTTTCGAGTAGAATGGAGCTACCACATGCGCATCAAACAGATTTTGGTATAACTCCCTATAAGTCATCGGGATAGGAGTGAACTGGAACTTTTCTGAGTTTAGCCCCGAGCTAGATTCCTGCCTTGAAGGGCCTTGAAAGCTAGAAGTCATGGCTTTCGGTCGGCCTACAGTGACCAATGTGGAATACCCTTCACTCATATTGTTCACTTCATTTTCATTTCTCTTTAGGGTTGGCCTTTGAGTGCTTACTCCTGTACCTATCTTCCCGCATTTTACCGTATTTTTTATCATCTCGCCGGACATTATTATATCTGGGAAGCTCATGGTAGTGCTGCCCAACATATGGTTAATGAACGGGGCCTTTAGAGTGTTGATGAAAAGCATTGCTATTTCCCTCTCTAAAAGAGGTGGTTGTACTTGTGTGGCTACTTCTCTCCACCTTTGTGCATACTGCCTGAAGCTTTCGCTCGACTTCTTCTCCATGTTTTGTAACGTGATCCTGTCAGGCGCTATATCCGTTACATGACCATATTGCTTCATAAAGGCCTGCGCTAAGTCCTTCCAGGATTTGACTTGTGTACGACTTAGCTGATTGTACTATTTTGCTGCAGCCCCACTTAAACTGTCTTGGAAACAGTGGATCAACAGCGGATCGTTGTTGACATACCCCGTCATCCTTCGACAAAACATCATAATGTGAGCCTCAGGGCAGCTGATTCCATTATATCTTTCAAATTCTGGCATATTAAACTTCGGAGGAAGTACCAAGTCCGAGACCAAACTGAGTTCTTTCGCGTCAACTCCGCAGTAATGATCAACACTCTCTAGCTCCTTGAACTTCTCCTCTAACCATTCACATCGAACTTCAAACTGTTTTGGGAGCTCAGCCTTTGCCTTCTCTACCTCTGCCGCGTCTTAAAGTCAGGGACCGGGGGATTCGCCAAATTATCTCTAGAGTTAGAGCTCGAACCCGTTAGAAAGATTACTGGGGCCAAGGTACTAGTTTGATACAGGGGTTGGACATTAACAGATACTCTTGGTGGTTGTGTTCGAGCGTTTATTGGGGCAAAGCTCGTAGGGCAAACAGAGTCCTCATTGTCATTTTTAGTGTCAACCATAGGGCCTTTTCCTTTGTCAGACCCTCCCTTAAATAGTTGTGTTAGCTGGCTTATCATGTTCTTATCATGTTGTTTTGTGATTCCAGCGTGTTTTTCTGAGACTCCAACATTTGGTCCCTCATCTCTTGCTGGATCCTAGCCAGCTGTTCTTGCATCTGTGCCTACAGTTGATCCTGCATCTCCTTTTGCATTTGTTCTAACCTCTCTAACCTCTGATCCATACCCTTTGTTTTTCTTCGTGTATAGTAGTGATGTTCCAGGATAACTAGAATATGATCTTTGATTAATAAGGCTCTCTTGTGAAATTTAATGCGCATGATGCGATGTAATGCAATGCAATGCAAATGTATGATATGAATGCAAAAATAAAAGGCGTTAATTCTGATTTAATTTCATTTAGAATAACTTTACTAAAAGACAAAATCCTTTACACAAAATAGACTGCATATATGGACAACCGTATTATCTTCTACTTTATCAAGGAATTCGTCCCCCATGCCAAGCTTTCTAATTCAGAAATCGAACACGAATAAACACTTTTTAAGTATGAAATGATATGCAAACATGACGAAACAATGCACAACAAGTTAGTATCATATAACAAAAACATAACTCCAAGTAGATAAAAAAAAAAAGGCCAAACACCTATTGGGGTAAACACTAGGGTTTGGCGTAGTTTTTTCTAGGGTGGGCCCTTAGGGTTTTCTACATGTAGTTTGGCTCTAGAGTTGAGGTACCTGAACTAGCAGATTCCTCGATCCTCACCCATTATAGGCTCATATAGACTGAGTTCAGTTCAGGGGAATACATTTCCCTATGGCTACACGGAGATGAAAATCTCACGAAGATATAGGTACGGATGTATCCCGGAAGCGATCCACTATCCTTCACGGAGGTGAAAACCTCACGAAGGAAATAGCTTCTCACTCCCACTTAAAAGGTGTGACCACAACGGTCATGCAATGCAATGACAGAAGATATAAAAGAACTTGGAAAAAAATGCTGAAAACCATAACACCAAATAGATGAAATGCAATGAGAGGATCGTAAACTCAAAACCAAATTCAACTTTCGACAAAAGACAAAAAGTAATCAACTCATGGCTTAACTCTCTTATTGGTCCCCAGTGGAGTCGCCAAACTGTCGAAACCATTTTTTTCAGTTTGAAAAAAATGGGGCCGACTTTAAAAGTGTAAATAGAGTCGCCACCAATCCTTTTTGAGGTGTGATTGGGCCACCCTAAAATTGATCGTTTTAATAAAACATTTGGGCCTATTAAAACAATTATTTTTGGTCTGCTAAGTTTGAGAAAATGGGCTCGTAACGCCCAAAAAGTGGTACCGATTCGATTATTTAATGTCTTGATGTCGAAATTTGAAAAGATTTTACAGTACGATCCTCTCACTTAAAAGAAAAAAAGGCATAAATTGGATAAAACGTAAAGACCCATTCGTTTCGAAGGAGAAAGATGCCATACCCAGTAAGTTAGGGTCTAACACTTCAAACCTTCGAAGGTAAGTTGGTCTTCGATTTTCAAAATTCATGTATGAAGGTTCAAGAAAAGGGTATTTGGTCATTTGGGATTCATGAAAAATTAGAACTCAGTAAGTTAGAGCTCAATCTCTCAGAACCCCCAAAAACCGAATATTGCCTTGATTTTGGGAAATCACTATCCTCAATATAACGCGATGCCACACCCAGTAAGTTAAGATGTAACATCCCGAATTTTCAAGAATAGGTTTTTATTCGAACCTCATACAATTGGATTTAAGAAGGGTACTCGGTTATTTAGGCTCAACTAGGAAAATTGGAACCCAGTAAGTTAGGGCACAACTTTCCCGAGGACCCTAAATATCGAGCATTGCCTTTATTTTGAAAACAATCGAGGATAAATCTTTGAGCAAAATGAATTTGAGCGGTTAAAGCGTAAAGATAAGAATCATGACATGTCGCATGAAAATAACAATATGGTATTAACATATACAAGTACCTAACATATAATAAGCATAAGGGACATTAATAATAATAGTAATCACAATAGAAATAAGTATAATGACATAATATAGCATAATAGTAAAGTTAAAATAACGATGCTAAATTAGTGAAAGTGAAAGATAATGAATAATAATAATGTAATAAAAATAATATTTGATTAAATAAACTATTGTATATAAAAATAATAAAATAATATAGTAGGTCTATTAATAATTATATAAAAAAATCATTGGCGAAAAATATACACATATAAAAATTACAAACAATAATAGTAAAACAATAGTGAAAATAGTAAAAAAAATAATATGTATATAAATAGATTTAAAATAAGATATATACGTAAAATATTATGAAACTAACAATATGTACATTGAGTAAAAAAAATAGTATAAAACGTGTATATACATATAACATAATGATGTATAGAAGTATATAAAATACGAATCATGTAAAATCTTAAAACCGAGGAATAAAAGAGAATTTAAAAAATATATATGGCAAAATAATAAAAAACAAATGAAAGGAAAAAAAAGTAGCCAAAAAAGAAAATCACCTAAATCGAAAAATGATTTCTTTGCAATTTGTGTACTCAAAAATACTGTTCTTTCTATTGATCTTCCTTTTTTGATCCCCTTACAATGGTTTTTCATGGCTTTTATAGCCAAAATTTACAACTTATAGGCAAGTGGAGCTAGTGGGGGTGATGGAGGTAGTGGATGGTTTAGTAGGGTGATGGAGTTAGTGGGGGTGATGGAGGTAGTGGATGGTTTAGTAGGGTGATGGAGTTAGTAATCGATTTAGTGGGGTGATTGGTTTTAGTGGTCGGTTTAGTAGAGTGTTTAATTTGGGCTGGTTTGATTAGGCCCGGGCAGAAATTGGGCTCAACAATGGTCTAGGCGAATTTTGTGAATTTGATGATTTTGTGAAATAGGGACTAAAATGTCAAAATGTGCAAATGTGAAGGTTAATTTATAAAACGCCCTAATTATGTGTTTTTGGAATGAATTGAATGATTTGTTGAATAAAAGGGTTAAATTTGAATTTGTTTAGATCAAGAACCAAAGAAAACATAATTAGATCGGGGAAAGTCGAAAGTAGTTGATTAACCGTTTTCATCCGTACAAATCCGAACGAGGTAAGTCAATATACAAATAAATGTGTTATATTGAATTATTACTATTTATATGAGTTTGGAATTGTATCGAATGGTTGTGAAAGTTGTTAATGTAAAACCGAAAAAGTTCCGAGATCTGATTTCGTGTAAGACCACGTCTGGGACGTTGGCATCAATTTGAGATATTGTGTAAGACCGCGTCTGAGACACTGGCATTGATTGGAAATTACGTGTAAGACCATGTCTGGGACATTGGCATCGTATTTGATATCGTATAAGACCCTGTCTGGGACAGTGGCATCGATAATCTGTTACATGTAAGACCACGTTTAGGACGTTTGCTTTATACGAACATTTTGAGCTATCTAAGTACCTTAATGAATTTCAAATGAATAAACAGAAACTCCGAGTTATGAATGAATATATGAAATATGTATCCGATTCAGGTACGCTAGGATCGTAATTAATCTTTGAGAATAAAAGACATGAAAATGTGAAATTATAGGTATGTGATTTGTATATGTTCATGGAAAAGAAATATGCTATATGTGAATGGAATTGAGAATTTATGATATATGTGTAAGCAAATGAGTAAGATATGGCACAAGAGATACTTATGTTTAATGGTTATGATATTTATGTTAATGTATTGAATTAAATTTGATTATTGAGTTGAATTTATTTGTATATGGCTTACTAAGCTATTTGTAGCTTACTTTGCGTGTGTTTGCATTATTTTATAGATATCGTAGCTACCGGGAGCTCAGGGATCATCGAGGATCATCACTACACTATCGAACCTTGTTTTGGTACCCTTTTGAATGTGTAAATGTTTAGTGTGGCATGTATAGTCTAGATATTATGCGATATGTTTTGATATGTATATATGTTAATCCATGTGATATGGCTAACTAATGGATGGATATATGTTTGAATTTGGATTATGATATGTGATGCTTTTTGGTATGCTTTATGGCGCCTATATAGCCAATTGAGTTATGGATATTTTGATATATGCTTGGTTATGGAAATGGTAAGTTTTGATAAGTGATTGAACATGATAATTATTGAGTTATGAAATGTGCACATTAATATGTTTTTGGCTTGAGAATTTGGTAGAGTTTAGTATAGGTAATGGGCATGAATTGGTGGGTGATACTTTTCGTCATACTGATGTGTGTTTTGGGCATGAGATTGGCTGAAATTGTGGCATATTTGATGCATATTTGTTGCTTGTAGGGATGACCTGTAACAGGCCGAAATTGGGCTTAGTCAGAATAGTAATTTTGAAATCACTTTCTAAGGTTTAAGAAAATTATTTTAATGTTAATTTATGTGTTTTAGTATTTTTATAAGTATGTATGAAAATTTTGGTGAATTCATTTACGCGATTGAAGACTTAATCGCGAAAAATGACTAAATCGCATAAAGGACAAAAGTTTGATTTTGCTAGTGAGTAGTGTTAATTGGCCATGGAGAAAAAATTTGAGGGTTTTAAAGGGGTAATTAGGCCCATTTTAAATAGCATGGCCGGCCAAGGAGTGAAAATTTAGACAAGAGAAGAAGAAAGTCAAAGTTAGTTGACTTAACTTTGATAAAATAATACCTAATGGCCTAGCCTTCGCTTTTGCATCATTTTTTCTTCTTCCTTACCAATTTTATCAGCTAAAATGGGAGTTTGAAAGCTTCAAAAATTGCAGCAACATTTAGCACTCATTAGCAAGTGATTTCTAAGGCCTTTCTTGAATGTTTTTGCATTTTTGGAACCCTTGTAGCATGAGCTACCTTTTGAGGGGTGTATTGTGCAAAATGGTTGAAAATTAGAATTGTTTCCATGATTGAATAAGAGTTTTTTTGCTGGGTTTTTATGGAAGAAAATGAGTCCTAGTTGTTAAATAAACAACTTTTGTAAAAGGGTGTTTATGGAAAATACCTAAATTGGACTTAGTTGTAAAGTTGTAAAACAAAGGGTAAGTCTAGGGGCAAAATGGTTATTTTGCCAAAGTATAGGGGCAAAATAGTTATTTTGTCAAATTGTGAATTTTGGTTAGCTTAGTTTCAATTGGTGATTAAATTAGTAAATTTTTATTGTTATAGATTAAGATTTATCAAATCCGAACCTAGACCGGGGGAAGGCCAAGCAAATCGATTAAGACAAATCGTCATATTCATTTTTGTATACCGAGGTAAGTTGTAGGTAAATAATGCGACATTACTAAATTTCATGTATGAAAACATTGTTGGTCATAAAATAATGCATTATGAATTGAGCTATGTACGAGAATGTTTATTCAAGCATGAATTGGTGAATAATGACTTGTAGTCATGAATTTATGAGAACATGTATAATAGAGCTCGGTTGAACATTTGAGATAGAATTTGATATTCTTGCCATGACATTGGGTAATGTGTGTGCTAGTGTAAGACATGTCTGGGACATGCATCAGCCACATTATGAGAGCCAGTGTAAGACCTAGAACATGCATCTGCTTTGAGACGAGAGCTAGTGTAAGACATGTCTCGGACTTGCATCAGCCTCGAGATGTACAAGCTAGTGTAAGACCTGTCTAGACATGGCGTTAGCTTGTTGCGTGTCAGTGTAAGACCTGTCTTGGACATGCCATTGGCATCGATAGATGAGGGCCAGTGTAAGACCTGTCTAGGACACGGCATCAGCCTCGATACATTAAGAGTCAGTGTAAGACCATGTCTGGGACAAACATGGACTTAATATGTGAGCTAATGTAAAACCATGTCTGGGACATGGCATTGGCTCGATACCCTACGTTGAAGGCTCATTGAATATCCTTTCATATCCTAAATAGTTCAATGTGAAATCTTAGTTAATGTTAAGTTTGAGAGATGTTATGATGATTCTTACGAGTGGTGCAGGTACTTAAATGAATTGTATGAATTATGAGCTCACTGTTATGTTGTATAATTAGTAAAGGTCGAAAACGAGTAAGTCCTGTTATGGTCACTATTTGTTTCATACATGAGTCATGATGTGTTAAGAATATGACTTAGAATGGTAATATTGTTGTTAATTATTTGCCTATAACTTACTAAGCTTATCGCTTACCCCTCTCCTTTCCATTTTCATATAGAGTCGCCTAAGTAAATTCGAGGATCCAAGGACGTCGGAGGCATCGTACAAACTATCAACTGAAGCTCTTGGTTTAGTTATGTTTTGTGTTTTGAGGAATGGCATGTATAGGTTGTTTGGTCATGTTTGAGTAAGATACTCTAGTTGGCCAATTATGTTGGTCATTTATTTAAAAAGTTTATTTTGTAAATGGCCATTGGAATTAGCCAAAATTGTTATAGTTATTTTTTAATAAAATGAGAATGAGTTCATGGAAATTTGTGGATGGTCGTTTAGAGTAATTGTGCAAGCACATGATATGAATTGTGGTTGTTGGATAAAGGCATAGTTGTGGTCATTTAGATGTACAATAGATGTTGAGTCATGATATAAAGTGTTGGGTTGTATTTGATCTTGTTTCAGGGTGGCAAAGAGGCTTGGTAGATAACTATTTTTTCCACACAAGTAGACACACATGAGTGTGTCTAGGCTGTGTGTGACACAAGGTTAACCCCATGAGCATGTGGTTAGGTCGTATGTCCCCTGCACCTTGCATGAGAAGAATTAAATGCGCAATAGTAAACACATGGGCTGAGACACAGCCGTATGTCTCAACCGTGTGGAGGGCACGGCTAAGCATACGGGCATGTGATTACTGACGTCAGAAATATAATACCCAGGTTTTTGCACACGGGCCGAGACACGGGCGTGTCATGGCCGTGTGAGTGACACAGGCTGGGCACATGGGCGTGTGCCATGGTCGTGTGTCTGCTGACGTCAGAAATAGAATGTCAAGGTTTTTACACAGGGGCTACGACACGGGCGTGTCATGGCCGTGTGAAGGACACGAGCTGGGCACACGGGCGTGTGCCAGGCCGTGTGAAAACCCTTGTAGGTTCAATGTTAGAAAATAAATTCGCACGGATGAGGGGCACAGGCGTGTCTCATGATTACTTAGGCTTTGTGAGATACACGGGCCATTAGCACGGCCATGTCTTGAGGCCACACGGGTATGTTGCCCTTTTTACACGGGCGTGTGCCCTGTTTTTAGTAGAATTTCTTGAAAGTTTTCTAAGTGCCCGAAATGGTTCTGCATTGTTTCAAGATCATATTTGAGGCCTCATAGGCCCATAAAAAAGACTGTAGGGCAATGTTTGAAAAAGTTTTAAATTGAGATGTATTTCAGTGGTTTAAGATTGAAAAATTACACATGCTTTAATGAGGTAACGCCTCGTACCTTGTTTTGGAGTCGAATTTGGGTAATGAGTGTTACATGACCCAAAATAGGTGGCAAAGTTGGCCTTTCAAATGGCCTACTTTTGTCCACACAGGTAGAGACACAGCCATGTGTCTCGGTCGTGTGTGACACACGATCATAGTACATGGCCGTGTGTCCCCTGGGGTACCCTTTCGAATTAAGTCAGTATACCTTACATGATTGACACGGCCTAGATACACGAGAGTGTCTAGTGGCCGTGGGTGGCACACGGGCATGTGGTCGGCCGTGTGGCCAAGTTAGTAGCCTCCTTAATTTTCACACGGCCTAGCACACAGGCGTGTCATATGGCCGTGTGTGCAAGTTAGAATGTATGCCCTATTTTGCCATAGCTTAGACACACAAGTGTAACTGAAGTCTGAGGATGGAACGTAGTACTGAAGTCTAATCTCGAACCTAGAGCCTCATGTAACTGCTTTTAAAACCGAGACATGAAGCGAGAATCCCTATCAGAAATGATCGAGACATGTACCACATGCAATCTTACTCTCTAAAAAATGTAGAGCTTCGCCAACTTCTGAAGAGAATAATTAGTCCTAACCGGGATGAAGTGTGCAAGCTTGGTCAATCAATCTACAATGACCCAAATGAAATCTTTCTTAATGAGTGTCAAGGGCAACCCACTAACTAAGTCTATCGTTACTTGTTCCCATTTCGATGGGAAATTTTAGCCGGCTGCAGCAAACCTAAAGGTAACTGATGCTCAACCTTAACCTGCTGGCATATCGGACAACGAGTAACGAAATCAGTAACTTCACACTTAAACCCTGGCCACTAGTACAACTCGCAGAGATCTCGATACATCTTATTCCCATCAGGATTCAAAACCTAAGGGCTACTATGCGCCTCTCTCAATATAGACTGTCCCAAACCTACATCTTTTGGTACACAAATCCAACCACGGAAATAGAGTACCCCATCACTATTCAGTCCAAAATCAGAAGTGTTGCAACTCTCAACCTTACGGAGCCGCAAACCCAAAGACTTATCCTTGAACTGTTTAACTCCAAGTCGGTTTGACTTGTAACTCTGCTAACAAATTCTCATCATCAAATAGACTAAGACAAGCAAACATCGCCCTTAGATCGGTTATAGCCCTACAGCTCAATGCATCAACCACTACATTGGCCTTGCCTGGATGATACTCAAGGATACTGTCATAATCTTTTAGCAGCTCAATCAATCTACGCTATCTAAGATTCAACTCTTTCTGAGTAAGGAGATACTTGAGGCTTTTGTAATCAGTGTAGATGATACACTTCTCACCATACAGATAATACCTCCAGAAATTCAGAGTAAAGACTACAGCGGCCAATTCCAAATCATGCGTCAGATAGTTTGCCTCGTATGTCTTAAGCTGACGAGACGCATATGCCACAACCTTACTATCATGCATCAACACACATCCCAAACCGACATATGAAGCATCACGATAAACCGTGAACTCCTTCTCAGGTTCAAGCTATATCAGAATAGGAGCCACAGTCAGTACAGTCTTGAGCTCCTCGAAGCTCGTTTACTACGCATCAGTCCAGAAAAAAAGGTACTCCCTTACGTAAAAGCTTAGTCAACAGAACTGCAATCAAAGAGAACCCTTCTACAAAACACCGATAATAACCCGCCAAACCTAGAAAGCTGCAGATCTCAAACACATTCTTAGGCTGCTTTCAATCCAATACAGTCTCAATCTTTCGAAGATCGACTCGGATCCCCTTAGAAGAAATCACGTGCCTAAGAAATGTTACCTTTGGTAACCAAAATTCGCACTTGCTAAACTTAGCATAGAGATGATTTTCCTTCAAAGTCTAAAGAACCACTCTAAGGTTACCGTCATGTTAATCATCGGTCTTAGAATAAACCAATATGTCGTCGATGAACACCACTACAAACTGATCCAAATAGGGCTGAAACATTCGGTTCATCAGGTCCATAAATGCTATCGGTGCATTAGTCAGTCCAAAAGGCATAACTAGAAACTCGTAGTGTCTATATCGAGTCTTAAATGTCATTTTATGTACATCAGCTTCTTTAACCCTCAACTGATAATACCCAGAACACAGATCAATCTTCGAGAACACCTAAGCTCCTCAAAACTGATCAAATAAGTTGTCAATCCTCGTTGCCATTCGGTAGGGAGCGATAGACACAGAGTTATACCAGGAAGAAGCTCAATCCCAAATTTCACTTCTTGATTCAGAGGTAAAACGGGTAGCTCCTCAAGAAAGACATCCAAAAAATCCCTTACAGTTCTAACGTCCATAACAGTAGAGTCCTCAGAAGCGGAAACACTAACATAGGCCAAGAATGCCTTACATCCCTTATGAACCAGTTTCTTAGCCACCACTGCAGAGATCACATTAGCCAAATAATTCTGATGCTCCCCAATCACAACCACCCTATTATCCTTCTCGATCCTCAAGACCACCCTCTTAGTCGTACAGTCCAGACAGACACGATGCTTAACCAGCCAATCCATCTCCAATATCAGATCGAACTTTCTAAACGGAAGCTCCATTAAGTCAGCCAGAAATACCATCCCTTGAACTTCTAGAGGAACATCCCTATAAAATTTGCTAATACGGACGGATTGCCCCAACATACTTAGTAGTGACCTCACTCGTAGTACTCTCAACCAATATCCCCAAGTTTCCAAATATAATGCTAGCTATGTATGAGTGAGTAGACTCTATGTCTATCAAAGCAAGGTAAGGTACATCATAGATAAGGAACATACCCGTGATGACATCCGGGGCATCTCTTTCCTCTTGGCGACGAGTAGCATATAGAAGAGTAGGCTGCCTCACCTCAGTCTGTCCAGCACCTCTGCCCGGTACTCTCTGACCGCGGCCCACAACGTTACCACCCCTGGCCTGACTACGGCCCCTAGGGGCTGCTGAACTACTCTCTATAGTTGCACAGTACTAGAACTCGGAGCTTGCACCTACTCAACCCTCAACGGACGTTCTCGAATGCGATGCTCCAAGGACCCACATCTCAAACATGCCTCAGTCTTCCTCCAAAACTCGCTCTGATAGCATTTATCATAATCTCCAGAAGGCTGTAATCAAGTAGAAGTAACAGAGGGCCCAACTCTAACCGGCACATCAAATCTGACCTTTTTCTTAGACCTTTATACTGAACTCGAGGGCTCTGAATCCCTCTTATTTTTACCTCTCTCACAGTCTCTATTTTGGTGCTCAGCGTGCTTAACCTCTTCGGTAATCTTCGCTTTCTCTACCAGGATAGAGAACTTTCACTCCCTCTGTAGAGCTATTAATACCCTCAGATTATCCCTCATTCCATCCTCGAATCGAATACACCTATCGTATTTAGACACCACCATACCTCACGCATAGCGACTCAGTCTAAAAAATTTAGCCTCATACTCGGCCACAGATCGGTCTCCCTAGGTAAGGTTTAGGAACTCACGCTTACGAGTATCAATGTAACTAGCTCTCACGTATTTATCCTATAAGGCAGACTTAAAGAATTCCTACGTCAGACATTTACGCTGGGTGCCCTCCTTAACAGTCAACCACCACTTGTAGGTCTCATTGTGAAACAAGAAGACTGCACCTTTCAATTTTTGCTCAGGGGTACAGACCAAGTCATCCATAATCCGCTCGATAGCCTCTGACCAGTACTCAGCCACATTAGGGGCGACTCTAGTGACACCCCTAAATAATTGAGCTCTATTGGACCGGAGTCATTCTGTAACAGACCCTTGGCCCCCAAATTTAGTGTTGGGCCTAACGACCCTCTCCAATATCCTCAGTATAGCTTAGGACAATGCGTCGTCTCCAGCCATGTGATCTTGATACCTAGTATCAATAGTATGCGACACTAGTGTCTTACTAGTGTCCAGATTTGGCATGTTGCAAAAAAAAGAGGACTCAGCTGAAGCCCCTCTATGGCCTCTACCTCGGCCTCATGTACCATAACCACTAATACCTCGTGCGCTCATCGTTTATTCGAATTTATCTGTTTAATAGATGTTTTATGTAAACAGTATCATGAGTTCAGAGATTGTTTTCGCAAATTCAGTCTCTATCAGTTTCACTACAGTCTCAAAGTACACTAACTAAAGTGTTTTAAGATATCACTATCTATAGGTTCATAACAGTTTATCAGAATACAGAATACTTACAGGATTAGCGCTAGAGACTCAGTATACCACATACTTAACCCAAAAAATTCAAATTATTTGAAAATCAGTTCTTTAAAAACCAAATCTTAAAATCCAAAATCCACAGCCGAGTTTTGTAACCTAGCTCTGATACCACTAAATGTAACACCCCAAACCCAGCCTAGATGTTATGGCCGAATCTGGCGGTGTTTTATGTAAACAGTATCAGGAGTTCGAAGATTCTTTTCGCAAATTCAGTCACTATTTGTTTCACTATAGTCTCAAAGTACACTAACTAAAGTGTTTTAAGAGATCACTATCTATAGGGTTATAACAGTTTATCAGAATACAGAGTACTTACAGGATTAGCACCGAATACTCAGTGTACCATATACTTAACCCAAAAAATTTAAAATATTTGAAAATCAGTCTTTAAAAACCAAATCTTAAAACCCAAAATCCACAGCTGAGTTTTACAACCTAGCTCTGATACCACTGAATGTAACACCCCAAAGCCGGCCTAGACGTTATGGTCGAATCTGGCAATGTCGCATGGAAATGGGTCTGAAATCGAATTTGTCAAGTTAAAACGATTTAGTTTATTAACTTTTATTTAACTCAAAAAAACACCTACTGATTGGTTTGTCCGAAATCATATCTCTTTTTAGCGGAAGCTTAAGTAAACACTTATTTAAAAAAAATCGTTTATGTTTAGGAAAGCTATAGTTTTAGGAAAATTGTTGAATTTGAGTAAACAGTTTATTTTAGAGAAAACTTATGATTATTGAAAATCGAGTTTTACCACATCTAGCAGTTGTAAATCCATAAAATCGAAAAAAATCCACAATAAAAACAAACAGTCTAAAAGTCCCAAAATTACATAAAAAATTAATCAAATACAAATTAAAACTATAAATGCAAATAAAACAGTTTAACAACCGAGTGGTTATCGCTGAGTTCTTCTCTGCATCGATCCGTCTAAGTCTAGGGATTACCTGTACAGTTTAATCGGAAAGGTTTGTGTTTACGCAAACTTAGTGTGTAATCTCTACATAAAACATCATATAACTATTATTAATCAAATGCAGTCTGGGGCCTAAATCCATTACAGATTCAGATACAATTTATGCCTTAGCCCATTCAGATACAGTGTCAGATATAAATTAGGGCCCTAGCCCATCTCAGATACAATCATGCATACAGTAATAGAAATCAGCATCCTACCCACCAGCCTCTACACACCATCTCCAACCATCCCTACTTACCATGCGGGGTTTAAAACACCCACTCAGCCCTACACACCAAATTGTACTGAATGCGGCACATAACAGTATATTGCAGCTGAGCTGCCAGATAATAGGCATAAATGTCTTTCAGTACACTTCCTCCAAAATCATCATCCCATCCCAATGCAAATGCAACTAAAACATGCTCAATGCAGACATACAGATTTACATGCTTTCATGCTAATATTCAGTTATACATATAGATCAGTAACATGCATATATCAATTATGCTCACATAAATCAGATATTCAAGTCATATCATTTCAGTAGGTTCACAGCCGATTAGGATAACCTGTACAACCCTAGGTTTCATTTCAGATAAATGAGCCCACACGCCCATATGACTTGCTCGTGTAGGCCCACACGGCCAGATTGGCCTTGGTCCGTGTGGATCATATTTACTGGCCCAAAATCCCACACACCTATGTAGACTCACATGCCCGTATGGCCCAAACAGCCCAAATCAATTTAGCCCGTGTGTCACACACGGCCTACCACACGGGCGACCACACGCCCGTGTGGCGTCGATAGTTTACGTTTTTGGCTTTTGCTGAATTCCGTTTTCTACATTTTTAGGTACATACCTGGTATCAATTCGATGCGAAACCACTCCCGAGCTTTCAGAAACCTAAAATCAGTGAACTCAGCATTGATTTAGTGGATTACTAAACGAATTCGATAGTTATGAACTAACAGAGACTCAACTTACAACCAACGAAAACCCCTCATTAGTATTGCTAACACTAGAGATACGAAAATCACTGATCAAGGCCTCCTCCTACGCCATTAATTGCAGAAGAAACATATTACTAATCAATTGTTAAGAACTTCATGACAAAAAAAGAAAAAGAGAAAACTTACTGAACCTGCGCGAGTGCTAACAACGATGTAGAATCAAGAGAAAAAAGATGGATTATGGGAAAAATAAAGAGAGTTTTGGCAGTGATTGAGGAAAAAAACAGAGAAAACAGAAAAAGAAGAAGAAACGACGTATGAGAATTTAGAGAAGAGAGGAAAACTAAATTTTGCAAAAAAGAAATATGTTGATAACTGCTTAATCCCCCAAATCACTCCACTAACCCCACTATTATCCAACTACCCCAGTATTTCGGCCAAATCGAAACTCTTACAGCCCACCGAGCAAAAATCAACACCCTTGCTCATGCAGGGATTCGAACACAGGACCTCCAACAGATTAACACTCCATTTAACCACCAGATCAGCAGGCCCATTCTATTACTTATTTACAAATAATTAAACTTAAGCCTACTGAACAAAATTAAAGCGCTTGAACTTGGAACCTCTTATACACACCCAGAACGCATAACCACTGAAGTAGACAGATATTTGTGTCACATTTTAATAGAAACAGAAATATAAAATTTGGGGCGTTACAGCCTTTCTACAACGGATAGTAATTTTTGCACTGATCTTTCTTTTCATTTCTTCAAGCTTTACAATTTTATTGAATTGCAACCCAACTCTCTCTCAACCTTGAAATGCACAACCAACATCACCTTCTACAATTTCACCATAAAAAAGAATGTACATAAAAATACTGAGTTATTTCTCTTCACCACAATTTCTGAGCTCTCCTATTAAACACAACAATTTCTCTCTTTTCTTCTTTTCTAGTTCAACTGTTACCAGAATGTCAACAAGATTTATATATGTAGCACCATCAAGGTAGTCATACCAAAAAGAATGGCTCCACCAAAATCAAATAATAATTTCACTAAAAAACCTTTAAAAAAAGACAGATTACATTGGTGGCGCTATTCTGTATGGCTGCACTAAATAAAATAATTTTTATAAATTTAAAAAATAAAAAATATCATTTTTAATTTTAAATTAAAAAAAGCATGATGATAACATTGGTGACGCAATTTAGAATGGCTCCACTAAATAAAATAAAATTTTTTAAAATTAAAAAATTAAAATTTTAATTCTAAATTAAAAAAAACATGGTCGTAAATTACACAAGTGGCACCATTCAGAATGGCTCCACCAAATAAAATAATAATTTTTTGAATTAAAAAAATAAAAAAATAAAAAATATCATTTTTAATTTTAAATTAAAAAACAAAAAAAAAAAGATAGATTGCATTGGTGGCATCATTTAGAATGGCTCCACCAAATAAAATAACATTTTTTAAATTTAAAATTAAAAAAATATTATACCTGACTTAAAGTGGTGGCGTTATTTTGAATGACTTCACCACCATTATTTATTTCTTAGCCCCTCAATTATTAAAAAATCTTAAAATTTTCTTGATATTTATACAGGTGGCGTTATTCTTATTGCTCCATCCAAAAAAATAATTTTTTAATCTCTATTGTTGACGTGGTATGTTGGTGGCAATAATCTCTTTGGCTCCACTAACTTTTACTATTTATTTCAAGTCATTTACATACATAATCAAGAAAGTGAATTATTTTCATAATTTATTAAAGTTTTAGGGTCATTTTAATAAAAAAAAAGTCGATTTTCACCACCTGTTTCTTTGCAACTTCGGGGGAGCCACCATTTATGCTACTAGTTTCAGCCCATTCTGATATAAAAGCTGCCATAAAAGAAGGTGGGAACAACTTCATTCATGCTGCGGACGTTGCTATTGCCAAGACATGGGTGTTTTTATCTTTTCCTGTTTTTAATAAAATATTACTATGTTAAAATATAAACGTGTGACACGTAAGTTTTAAATGTTTAACTTCACCATTTTAACTAATGTATTATTTAATTTTGAAATACTTGGTTTTATGATTCATAAAAATTAATTCTTTCAAAACTTTTGATTGTCTTTATTAATAATGTTGAATTCAAGAATTAAATTTAAATTTTTTATTTGAAATATAATATGTTTTATTATTATACCCTTAATTTTTTTAGTGGCATAACTATCCTTAGTATAGACTTTATACCTCGTGTTGTAGTTCCAAAGCTGTGTTTGGGTCTAGGTGCCTTGACTTTTTTATGAGTCTTTTTTGCTTGATGGGACTTTGTCAATCGCAACGTATGAGCTCATCTATTATCTAATGAATTTTTCCTTTTAGGTTTAATTCACAAATTTGTATCTAAATTATTATTTTTTTAATTTTAATACTTAAACTTAATTTGGTCATAAGTAGTATTTAAATTATTTTTTTTAAGTTGGAATCTTCATTAGTCTCACCATTAAACATATTAAAAAAAAGTTTTAACATATAAATTAGTACTGGAATTATATGCTTTTTTTCTTCTTTTGGCACTTAAATATTTTTTTTATTAAAATTGACATCTAAATTATATTTTCCTAGGTTGTTACTTATATAAATTCAATTGTGAGTTAAACCGTTAAATATATTTAAAAAATATAATCAATTAAAATTTTTTATCTGGAAAAAAAAAGTATTATTTTCTATTTTTATATATTTATTTTTTAATATATATTTTTTCTTTCTTCTTCCTCTTATCTTCTGCTACTTCTACAAGAGTTAGCATTTTGAGTTTCATTATTTTGATTAAGGTTTTCAGAATAGGATAGGTGGTTGAATCAATCAAGCCACAATTTTGTGATTTGTTTAGTTTTCTTGATTCAATCACATAAATCATTAAAAATTCTTAAAAGCAAAAAAAAAAAGAATATTTAAAAATAAAAAAACTGGTTTAATCAGTTTTTAGCTCGATTGAACCGGTCAGTATTGATTTATGAGTCAATTGGTTCAACCCTTATCTTTAGACGGGTGTCTCGATTGGTTCTTGGTCTAACTGATCCAATCTGGTTCTAGAAACACTGATTTTGATTGACGAAAGAACTTTTTCGATCCTATCAAGTCAAGCCAGTGGATTGTGAAGTTCGAAAATATAATTAATTGCCAACGTCTCGACTTCAAGAAGACAAATTTTGAGCAAGAGACATACTATAAAATAAAATAAAGAAAATAAAAGAAATAAAAATATTATTTTTTAAAGATTTATAGAATGTGATAGTATATCATTAATTAAAATTTTTTAACAAATATAACATTTTGATATAAAATGAACAAGGAAAATAGAAAATGAGTTGGGCCTTTGATTTTCGTGGACTTTTGAGCCCATTTGCTTTTTACCTTGATTGCCAATGAAACTTTTCCAAACAAAAGCCTACCCAAGATACACTTGTTGTATTGGTAATTCCAAAGTACTAACTGAAGTTTAATTTCTCAAATGCGTATTAATTTAATATATTATTTTTAAAAATTATTTATATTTGACGAAAATATCATCTATATTTTATTTTGAAAATTGCTTATGCTTAATATTTTGCTAAAAAACCCATTTTAAATATTTTTTAATAATTTAATATAAAGATAAATGATATTTCAATAATTTAAGATAATAACACATAAATTAAAAATTATATATTTAAATAGTTAATATAAATAAAAAATATTTTAATAATTTTTGGAAAAACATTTTTAACTTTTCAAACTCACTCAACGGCCTAGATTAAGGTCAATTTAGTATTACTTCTCAAAAATATTTTTAAACAAAGATAATTTTCTATCTTAAAAACACTTTTAAAAAATTTAAAAACATATTATTTAATAATATTTTTATCTCAAGAATACATACTGAGAAATAATGGTAACCCTGAATAGTGGAGCCTTAAAAAAAGGAAGAATAAAGGGAGAGTAATGTCACGTGAATGTTCATTGTCTTTAGCACCTTCTCCCCCTTCCTTTCACAGTCTTGTCTCTTCCCGCACCCACACAACTCCCTTCAAATTACGAAACATTCAAGTTCAATCTTAGAATTCGCCCACTCCAAACCGTCCCTTTCCTGGAATCTCGACAGGTGTTGCCAAAGTTAAACACAGTTACTCAATCTTCACATGCTCCTCAAACGGCACTGATCCGCTCCAGGAGATAATTTTGATTCTCTATATAGAAAACACTGAATTTTGGTTATTAAAATTGATAAAATAAGGGAAAATACGGTAATTGACATGCTATTAATGTATTGTTCTCTTAATTAACCAAAAGAAATTTGGAATCTAATCTCATGGAGAAGTTAAGGATAGAATTGGAGCAAAAGCGATGTACGAAGTGTCAAATCAAGGCAAAGGAAAGATGTCCTGCTTGCCCAAGACACGTAGATATAGATAAGGCTTAGAAACTACATGACATGTCTTTCGCCTTATCCATCCCATTGCTTTCGATTTGCGCTTCTTATCCACTATAATAAATTGTGGGCCGAAAACGCCGGTGTAGCCCTTTTCGAAGGCACAATTATCTAATAATACAAGACTAGATGTGATGTGAGGTAGAAGCCACACCACTTGACATCTAAATTTCTCCAAATCCATTCCATATTTTCCAATATAAGCTGATTTGTGATTCTACAACTCAATTTATTATTTTTCGCCCACTCTGATAAGTGTTGAAAATTTTCAACCCTTTATATTTTTCAATGCGCTTCATAAAAGTTGATTTATTCCATTTTTTTTTAAAAAAAATCATTATTTGTTTTGAATAACAATTTCCTTGGATGCAATTTCATCTTTTAGGATAAGTAAAGTTAATTCATCCTAGAGTAAAAAAGTTGATGGAAATAACTACTCAGTTATTACACAAAACTACTGTTTTACTCAACCCTTATCCCTATCTAAATCTGTTGAAACATTCCCTACCTTTTTATTACTTTAAATATCTCTTCTAAAATTTAAAATTATATTTTTCTTGATTAAAAAAACTTTAATTTTTTCACTAGAATTAACTTTCAATATTTATAATTCTTTTTTATCAATTTAGTCATTACTCTTTAAAAATATATAAACACTTGCAAAAAGAAAAAAGAAGTTTTATTTACTCTAAATCTATTTATTAGATCAAAGAGCATATTGATCATTCAATTAAAAAATTCACGCATTTCTATTGTTAAAATCTGGTCTTTGTAAGTCAACAAAAGAGACACGTGGCATGCCACATGTTATTATTTAATTATTCCGTCAATTACGTCAGTTTTTAATAATATAAATATCTAAAATTTTAAACATAAATAACAAATTTCCTCTTTAATTTAATATATAAATATTAATTTATTCGTAAAAAAGATAAAATACATTATGAATTTTAATATAAGTATTATTTTTTTTCCTATTTTTACCACTTTTTCTCTATCCAACCTTAATAGTACTGTAGCCTGAAGTCATAGAGTAAAGCAGTGTAGCGCCAACTGGCTACGCTTTGACTGCTCCTTTTGGTTTGTCAGTTTGGTTTCATACGACGCGTTTTCTTCTGAAACACGGTTGTCGGTACCAGCCATATAGTTCCATATGTACCGTTAACCAAGTCATTTATGTTTCATTGAAATCAATTTTTTTTTTTGGTATTTTTTAACTTGTTTATGATATTTTTTTATAATTATATTTAAAATTAAACTATAATTATTAAATTAAGTGGTTAAACGTAGTTAATGATTTTAAAAATTATATTCGCATATAATACAATTTTATGGATGTAAATGAAACGTATTTTCACATATATAATATCATAATATACTTAAAAATATTAATCAACTTGAAATGATATATTCAAATACATTTACTCGCCGGTATGACATTTACTAATGGAAAGCTATAGTTTGACTTTAGGGATTGAATAATTTTGGGACTCTATTTGATTTCTAAATATATTTTTTATTTATATTTTACTTTTTTTTATTTTTAAAAATTAGAAAACATATTTGATAAATAGAAATAAAATCTAGTTTGAATAATGAAAACATGTTTGGTAACCTTTTTCTATAAGAAAAATAAAATAAATTTCTTTTTACATTTATATGAATTCAAATTAGGATGTTTGATTTAATATTTGTTAAAATAATGAAAATAATTTTTTTTAAAATTTTTATATATTTTCATTTTGAAAAAATAATTTTTAAAATTTCCAATTAAAATACATTTTTAAATATTTTCTATTTTCAGAAAATAAAAACAACTCTATTTCTTAAAATTAAATTAAAAAATGGAGTCTTAAATTTGAACTTGCCTTTTTCTTTTTTTATTTAATCACGAAATTTTGGAATATATTTTAAACTTTTGCAAAATATAAAACTAAAATCCAAGCAAAGCGTAAAAACCGATTGAAATCCTAAAAAAGGAAAAAGGAAAACCTATTTTTAAGTTCGTCATTTTTCGCATCTTTCTAGGTAAAAAAGTGTCTAACTGACGGTGAAAGCTGATTTTGGATCTATCCACCTTAGCTTTTCACTAAGGCTTAGGGCTCCCATGGAATAAACTTTCTTTTTTCTTTTTTATATATAAATTAATTTTAATATTTTTGCCAATCATAAGAATACAAGTTAATTTTTTTTTGGGTAAATTACACCAACAGTCACCCAACTTTAGGGTAACTGACAAAACAGTCACCTAGGTTTCATTTCAGTCACTCAACTTTCGAAAAGTTACAAAACAGTCACTAACGTTACAAAAAAGTGACAAATCAGTCACTCATTAACAGTTTCCGTTACGGTGCTAGCAGGACCGCTGACGTGGCAAGTCAACCAGCTGATGTGGCAAGTTAACTTGCCACGTAGGATGAGTAGTCAAAGGGTCAAAGGGTCTGATTGATTTTTTTTCTTTTTCTTCTCATCTTTCTCTTCATCTTCTTCTCCCTCAACCTCCCTTTATGCTTCTATATTTTTTTTTTGTTCTTCTCTTATTTCTCTTCATCTTCTTTCCCCCATGGCCTTTGCCTAACGCCCTTATATCTTCTTCTTCACTCGCAGATTTCTTTATAGGCGGGGTGGTGAGAGAAAAGTTTTAATAATCTTGAAAAGTTTTAATAATCTTGAAACCAATAGATATCATACATGCCATAGCTTATATCTCCAAGGCATACTACAAGAAATCTGCCACTTATAGATTTACCAAGTGCAGTAGCTTCTACGTGCAAACCAAGCCGAGAATCAACTTCTCCGTTATGGTCACACTGCTCGAGGGCACGTGCTACTTCATAGGATTTGCGCACAACAGCAACCATTGATCTTCACCCCAAGTACTCAGCTAAAATCCTACAATGCAGAAAAACAAGGTAATCCATGGAGTTGGAGTTATAGAAGGATTTTATGATATTTCATTTTGTTTCACAAGAGATTTATTTAAAAATAAAACAAAGACAACCTGCTTAGCTTAACGGAGCCAACTGTTTCGAGTAGGGCTACAACACCTACTACATCTTGCATGACATCTATCCAATGTCCTTTGAGCAATACTGCAGAGAAGAGTAAAAGCTACAGAATGACCTGGAGCATGAACAAGAGAAATCTGCAAAAAGAAATTAGCAATTTTGCTTATAAAATGGTAATCACAATATAGACACAAGATTTTTTTTCCAACCTTGACATCGCAATATAGCTCAGTGTATCGAGAATGAAAAGCTTTGAAGTAAAGAGGCCCTTCAATTTGAGGAAGGGGTAAAGAAGCTATGTTGGAGCGGCCATGCTTGAATGCATAACGAATGGAATCATCTATTTCATGTGATTCCGACTTAACTACGAGTGTATGGAACCGGCCACACTTTTCATCATCATGAAAAGTTCCATCAACATCCCCCTTCGAGTCTATAACTTCAAAACTTATATTTTCCAGTGTAGAACCAGTAAGGCAGTGCCCAGGTATCTGAGAAAACATTATAGTAAATAGAAAAATTTATGGAAATATTAGCATCTGCTGCTGAAGAGATTGTTGAGCAGCATAACTCTAGGTACAACGTGGAGCACATGAAGATTTGATGATGGAGTGAGCTGCTGCAGTATTACTGGATTTCTTTTTGGAAACGAAGCTGCGGTGGTAATGGTGACGATGGCAGTTACCAAAAGGATTGACGCAAAGAGAGCCAAGAAAAGCTTTTTCTTGCGCTCACCGGAGATAGCCATTTCAATGGCAGCCAAGCCAATTAGTAGAAGAGAAGGTGTTTGGTTCCTCGGAAAATGAAAGAAAATTAAACATTTTTCTTCTGTTTCCTCTGCTGATGCGTGAAAGAGAAGGAAAGTTAACGGCCAGCTGGACTTTGTTAGACGCCGTCACCTGCCACGTCACTTTGCTGTGACGGAAAGGACTGTTTTGTAACTTTTCGAAAGTTGAGTAACTGAAATGAAACCTAGGTGACTGTTTTGTCAGTTACCTTAAAGTTGAGTGACTGCTGGTGTAATTTACCCTTTTTTTTTTACTTTTAAAAATGTTTAACATTAATACAATTTAAATTTATTATTTAATATTTTTTCTACATTTACTGTAAAGTGAACTGATTTTGATATTATGTCTTTAGTCCCTATTTTTAATTTGGCTTAAGGGGATTGCGTAATCAAAATTAAGCATTTATATAAAATCATATTTAAAAAAATAAAATAAAAAATTGAGCTGTATATATTTGTCGGCTTCATTCATTTGTTATTGTGAATCATAGATGCAAAATTTGAACCGTACTCTCTATAATCGAACTTGAAAATAAGGATGGTCGGTGTTCCATGTTGTATTAAATTTAGACAAGGTCCGTTTCAACCAAATCCAAAGCCTTCCAATTTTTGTTATTCTGCTTCCAATTGACTTACCGTCAAAATAAATTCTGCTTATTTTATTAAAATTTTCAGAATAAAAAACTAAGAACAAATATCTGACGTAGTACCCCGTGAGCGATGCACGATGTTCCAGAAAGAATAGAGAAAGTGAGTTAGTGCCAGCTCGACAACGCAACCTGTGGGTGTCAGAAACGCCGACGGTTCGCTGAGTCAGCACGGATTCTATGTTTTTGGATAAGCTATCTGTAGAAATTTTGTTAACCCAACCGATCTAACTCCGGTTGAGTTAACTCTATAAATACCCTTTAACCATGTCCCTGTTTTCCCCTACTTTAATTTCTTCAACCGCAAATCCAACGGTCAACCATCATGGCTTCCGCATCTTCTGCATTGGCTTCTTTCACCTCTTCCTCTCCACATTCCATGCGCCAAAAGGTTTCCATCAAAGAACCGAGCTCCATGCCGGCACGTGTTCATTTTCGGCAACTTCGTGTCTCTGCCGCTTGTGCGTCGACGGCTGAGAGACCGGTTTCCCACATTGCTTGCCCATCGTCACTGTACGAGGTATTGGGGATTCAGATGGGCGCCACGAGTAAGGAAATCAAGGCTGCTTACCGGAGACTGGCGCGGGTTCTACACCCTGATGTCTCGGCTAATGGTCGAAACGACGCCGCTGCCAACGAGTTCATCAAAGTGCATGAAGCTTACTCTACGCTATCGGATCCTGAGAAACGGGCGGATTATGATCGAACGTTGTTGTTCAGGCCAAGACGGTCCTTTTCTGCTTCCGTCGAATCGATGGCCGGTCCAACGTCTTCTGGGTTTTCTGGTTATTCGAAACGAACATGGGAAACCGATCAATGTTGGTGATACTGGAGATAAACTGTGAAATTCATAGATGGATTTTGGTTTATTTTCATTCTTTTTGGCTTTTGGGGAATTACTGATGTGCTAATTTCGCCTGTAAATATAGAAATATGTTAACTAGAAAAGGCTGTTTTTTTTTTTTTTTTTTATAGCCTGGGTTTATAAAGATTAGAATTTTGTGTTATGCTTTTTGTGCTCTGTTTCTTATACTGCAAAATCCCAATACGCATCTCAAGTCTGCGGATTGTAGTTGAAATTCAAGCTTAAATTGCAACAGAAAAAAAAAGAGAGCGTAAGCAATTCAAATTTCGGACTGTCATATAATAGTGGTTTGATTCCCAACAATGAATGATGAAAAGATAATACCTTTGGCTGCCAAAGATGGTAAACTTATACAACGGGTAGATTTGAGATGAGCATTTGCAAAAAGAACATCTGTTCTGTACACACATTACAAATCCAAATAGACTATTCCGATTTCCTACTCAGCCGAAAAAAACATAAAAGCCCCCCCTCCAAGACGAGTCAAGTACCAAGACTCCTCTTTAATGAAACTGTTCCTCTGCCAAAAAAGAAAGATTCCCCAAACTTCTTCCTCTCTATGGCAGATCCATGCCACTCGTCATCCTACGCCACCGCCATTATCACTGACCTCGGCATCCGGCCTTCTAGGTAAGTGGATTCATTTCGCTTCAAACCCTCTCTTGCAACTGCATGTGCCGTTCCATTTCCCGTTCTAGAAATTTCCTTGAACCAGCATCTGTCAAATCTTTTACTTAAAGACTTTTATATCAGAAATATAACAACTTAATACTGATCTATCTTCTTCTTCGTTTTGGACTTCTTTAATAACACCGAGAGCGTCGCCTTCAACCACTACCCGACGAAATCCCAACTCCAACCCCGTCTGAACTGCCTGTAAACAGGCAATCTTCTAACTTATACAATGGGCAGATAGAAGTCTACTGATTTTGTCCCTTCGCTTTGCGCCATTTATTTGACGACTTTTTGATTTTAGAAGTTGAATAATCAGCTCAACTCGTCAATTCTGACATCAAAACAGGTCGTATGGTTCAAATTTGAACGTGGAGTCAATTCCTTTCTACTGGATCTTGTAATATTTCTTTTTCAGTCCGTTTGGTTTTAGCTCTGATGCCCAAGCCCAACTGCTAACACCATCCAATAAACAAAATATCCATTCCCCCTAGTTTGGGCCTCCAGCGAATTATCTGTAAGAAAAGATAAACAAGGAGGCGTGTCGCAACTTTAGCGATTTACCAATTCCATATACCACCATTGTCTTCCTCCAGGCGGCCTGGCAACTGTTACCGGAGCATGGCACGGTTGATACGGTCTCTAAGGCAATGGCCGCCATTGCAGCTGCAGCAGCAGTACCACTGCTGCTCTCGGATACTAACAGTGTCAACTAAAACTCCCTCCCATTGTTTCTCTTTCGCCACTTCAACTTCCTCCCGTCGAAACGCTCGTCTCCGTCCACGCGGAACCAGATTACCGAATGCCCCATCTACATCTGATCTCAGAGAAAACGAAATCAGCGACGACTCAGAATCCGATGTTAAGAAGAGCCGCAACCAGAAGAAGCGCGAGGCTCGTCGCGCCGTCCGTTGGGGCATGGACCTCTCTTCCTTCTCAACCCCTCAAATCAAACTTATCCTCAGGTACAGTGCAACCTACAAAATATATTTATTAAAAAACAACATTTTTAAACTTTTCAAATCAAATGGTATAATACTGAAAGCTAACATCTTTGTTTATTTTAATTTCTTTTGCGGCGTGGATGTTTAGAGCCTCTTCTCTCGAACAAGATGTTTTCGATGCTTTAATGCTAGTTAAGGTACTTAAGGAAGTGCAAGTTTTATAATTCTGAAGCTTCTTGGTAGTTCGTTGGAAATATGTTATTGTAGACAAGGTGTTTTTGTTTTTGTTGCAGAGACTAGGGCCTGATGTTCGAGAGGGAAAGCGAAGGCAGTTCAATTATATTGGTAAGAAAAGTATATTGGAAGTCAATCGATTCGCGTTCCTTTAGGGATTGCGGTGAATGCTTTATACTTATATTTTGTGTTAGGGAAACTGCTGAGAGAAGTAGAGCCTGAATTGATGGAAGCCTTGATCCAGGCTACAAAAATAGGTGACCAGAAAACATTGCAGGCTTTAGCTGGTTCAGAGACACAAATCATTGAAGAAGAAGATGAAGAAGAAGATGATGATGACGATGACGATCAATTTGAATATAGTGTAATTCAAGTTTTGATTTGAAGACTTATTGTAGGCTTAAACTGATTACACTTACATGTATATTCTCTTACGCTATTTTTTTTACATGCAGAAGTCACAGGAGTTTGTTAACGCTGCAAATAGATGGTTTGATGGGTTGATCAGCAAGGACATTGAAATTACTAATGAAGTATTTTCAGTTAGCAGTGTCGATTTTGATCGTCAGGTAAGCAAACCAAGTAAACTGTTTCTCATTTGTTGCCAAATATCTTTGAATCAAGAATGTGCTAAACCCGAATTTTAAAGCAGAGTGAGAACCTTGCTTTGATCAATGTGTACCATTGGAGGCAGGAGGCTAGTTAGGCAGGCAAATTCATCTAAATTCTTCACCTTCAAATTGCTTCACTGCCCTGCATGAACAACTTAAATGTTGCATCGCTCAAAAGTCAAATTGTTGTTTATTTTTTATTTGCTTTTATGTTATTTTGGATAAGTATCAGACTTTATTTATCCAAGAAGATGTTAAACTGCTACTGGTACGCAGTCCTCTAGATACACAACTTAGAGCATCTCAACTGACTTGAACGTAGAGGGATTTAAACCCCAGGCATTAGAAAGATGATTGAATATGTTGCAGTGCTCATTAGACCAGCATGCAAGCCATAAGCGTACTGCATCATTGATAGTTTATATAGCCAAGTGCCACTGCCACTGTTGCCTGTTCTGAGCCTAATTTGATACATATTCTGTGCTATCCTACCACTTCCCTTGTTGCCAATTCTGAGCCAAATCTGATAGGAAATTTCAAGCTATCCAAGGAATAACTGAAATAAGAGCCTTTCCTTTGAGCATGGCAACGGCTGAGTGCAACTTGTCATCCCAAGCTGCTGCTGCTCTGTTTGTCCTGCGAAGTTGCTCGATATCTTGCCGTATTGATTTTTAATCGAATTGTTTTGCTTTGACAGGAATTGCGTAAACTTGTTCGAAGAGTGCAAACGAGTCAAGAACAAAGCCAAAATGTTAGTGAGGAAGACGAGGCAAAAATAGAAGCGGCAGTAAGGAGTGCCAGAAAGTCCCTCACCCGTTTTCTTCGTACCCTCGCCAAGCAATTGACTACAGAAGAGAGTTTTGATTAAATATGATCTGTAATATCATTATTTTGTACCATAGTTAAGTTCATTTTCTTATGCATTTTATATTGCATACGATTGAAGTCTTAGAAATTGCAAAATCATGGAGGCCATCAAGCATGTTCTGCTGACCAACCAATACGGTGAAAAGAACACTCATGCATTATTGATGTCAGTAAACTTTTTTTTCTTTGGGTGTCCATCTCTTGCAGTGTCGAAAAGAACACTTCCTTAATTTGTTGTAGAGCCTTCTATCTCTAAACCACTATTTTTGTATTTATTCACAAAATTTTACATGTAAATATCAAGTTGGAGGAAATAAAATTAAAATCTCAACCAAACTCAGCAACTCATCTCAAAATCCGGTAGAGTAGACACAGTAGCAACTTACTTTTTTAGTTTGGTCCACAATCATTGACGTTTGTTTCCGAAAGCTTAATAACCACAAATATCTATATATATCTCCATGGAAGAATGTCACAATTTCTGAACAAGAAGGAAGAGTGTTGAAAATTGCCTATCCCCCCAACTTCCTCTTCTTCATGGCTCAAATTACATTTCTTGCTGCTGTTTGTGCTCTTCTTCTATCACATACCTTTATATCAGGTAATTTCATTTCGGGAACATTGAATGATGTTTCATCAGTTTTTTTTAGTTAACTATCAGATTTTGGTTTCACTTTTTTTTTTTTTACTGGTTTTCATTACACTGTGAACAGGAGTGCAAGGAACAAGCTTTACCATAGTAAACAAATGCAATTACGTGGTATGGCCTGGAGTTCTCTCAAACGCGGGCGTTTCCACAATTTCCACCACAGGTTTCACTCTCCGAAGAGGTGAATCCAAAACCATTAGCGCCCCGGCATCATGGGGAGGTCGTTTTTGGGGAAGGACCCATTGCTCCCAAGATTCCGCCGGTAAATTCTCATGTTTGACGGGCGATTGTGGTTCCGGAAAGCTAGAATGTTCAGGGAACGGCGCTGCTCCGCCAGCCACTTTGGCTGAATTTACCTTGGACGGTGCCGGGGGTCTTGATTTTTTCGATGTGAGTTTGGTTGACGGTTACAACGTCCCTATGTTGGTGGTTCCCCACGGCGGCACAGGGCAAAATTGTACCTACACTGGCTGCGTGGTGGATCTAAATGACTCGTGTCCTTCAGAGCTGAAGGTGATGAAGAGAGAGGGCGGAGATGGGGTGGCATGCAAGAGCGCTTGCGAGGCCTTCCGCCAGCCTCAGTACTGTTGCAGCGGTGCGTATGGGACACCAGACACTTGCAAGGCGTCATCGTACTCGGAGGTGTTTAAGAGAGCTTGCCCACGCGCCTACAGCTATGCGTATGATGATAAAAGCAGCACATTTACATGTGCCAAAGCTGATTACACCATTACTTTCTGTCCTTCGCCAAACACCAGGTAAAATCTTTTAATCCCTCCAAAAATTTGAACCTGTGTTAAAGCCTTAAAAGAGTGAACTTTTCACGTGGCTCTGGGAAAACCAATAACTTGCCATCATCTTTTAAGTTATGTCGGCTTTTGGCGCATTTTCTCATAGAGATAGCAACGCCCCATTTTTGTTCTCATTCTAATCAAAAAATATAAAATTAGAAGAGAGGTATTTTGGTAATTTTCTGATACAAAGCCAGTAGATTGAGACAAATGCTTTGTTTTGTCCAACTCGACAGCTGACATTCATCAAGGAATCTATTATTATTGTAGTTTCGTGTCTCAACTGAAGGTCAACGGAAAGATGTTAGAGTTTTTGCATTAATTTTGGGTGGGGTTTTTTAACGGTTAGTTTTCTGGTATGTAAAATGGCAGCCAGAAATCATCATCAGAAGGGCAGAACACGGGAACGCCATCAATCAACGGCACAATGGTATACGAAGGTGCATTGGACGAAAGTGCAGCATCACCCTCCATTTTCACCCACGTGTTCGGATCACACGCAATTGCTGTAACCTTCACCATCACAATCGCCATTTCTCGCTCATGCCAACTACTCTTTTAACTTTATGTCTCTAGGATAGGGACCATTACATATATTTACAATACAAGTCATATTTTCTAGCCTTTTCTCTTTTAAATATATATGATGGGATTCATTTCATTGTAGGTTTTCACCTTCCGGGAATCTATTAATTACATTATGTATACTTCCACAGAAAAAACATTTAAATTTATTACCTTTATTTCTTGATATTTTATGCGCATTGTAGTCAACAAGGGGTACTTGCCCTTGCCCTTTTAAACTGCTTCTCAATCCAAATCTCATTTTGTTTTTATCTCTTTTTTATATCGGTTTTATGTTGCTCCTCTCAATTAGAAGTGTTCAAATTTCGGTTAAAATTAAATTAATCGACCGAATCAATCTAATTTGGTTAGTCAGTTGGTTAAAGATTTTTTGAAATTTTGGTTAATGGTTAATTCAATTCAAAATCGAGTAACTAACCGAACTTAATAAATAATATTATATATTATATATATTAGGCTATTACTAATTTGGTTAATTAGGTCAAATGAACATTATCAATTTATTTTTTTATATTTTTATACTTGTTTTAACAAAAAAAATAAAACATATAAATTTCGGTTAATTCGGTCGGTAACCGAAATATTTCGATTCAGTTAACGGTTAAAGGATTAAAAAATTTGATTGATTTGATTAATACTAGTCGGTTCGATTAACTGATCAGTTAATTGTTTGAACATCTCCACTCTAAATAATATTGCTCTTAGGATTCGAATTTTATTTTCTCCTTAAGAGTGCAACATATTTTGTCAAACAAAGAGAATGGATCGTAGAATAGTTAATAGTTGTTTGTTTTTTAAAAATCAAAGTAGAGTGGTTAATAGTTGTTTGATGTGATTGGGGCAGCTGCTTATTGGATCTCCTACTCGACTTGATCTGATATTCCGACCAACAAATTTGATTATTAGTAAACCTAATTTTCTTTTATCAACGGCATGTTGCATGCAACTATAGATTTGAAGATAAGATTAACTTTTTATATTCTGTTAATTCACAAGAGGCTAATCAATTTGGGCTATGCTACTTTGGTCCGTAGTTGACATATTTTCTTCTTTTAAGTTTCATGGTTATTTTGAAACTTAAATATATTTAGATAGAAATAAATTGTTAAATATTAATAAAGGGTGGATGCAATATTATTTTTCGATTAAAGAATATAAGTTTAAATATTGGAGACAACGTTATAGAAAAAGATAATCACAAATCTGAACATAAATCCAACTTAAAGAATATTAAAAGAAGTTTAATTCACGATCTGACTCCTAAAATATACCAATTTTCTTACTTTGATACTTAAATTTTTGTTTGTCCAAATTTGACACTTAAAGTATCAATTTCCTCTATTTTTTATCCATTTTGTAACTGCAGTTAAAAACATTCTGTTAAGGTCAATGGAAAAATGTCACGCAGCATGTGTGGGCCAATAAAAAAAAATATCAAGTGACAATTAAGTTTATTTAAAATAAAAACATTAATTTAAATTTAAAAATATAAAAATTATAATACTAAATATTTAAATATTAAAAATATTTTTTACTTTGACCGAGCGTTGATCGGCCACATGGCGTTATCAGAACATGCTACATGTTCTTTTTAATTTTTTTTAAAAAATATATTATATTAATTAAAATATAAAAAATATCATTTATAATATATAATTAAAAAAGTTTAAAATTTTTTTTCTATAAAATCCTAAAATATATATCATAATTTTTAAAAATTCAAAATAATATATAAAAATTAATATATTTAATTTTCATTGGTTGTGACATTTTTTTATTGTAGACTTTCATAAAATGGTTGCAAGTTTCCAATAATAGAAAAGAGTAAAAATTGTCAGTGTTGATGATGACCACATTAGAAAATATTTGGCTTTTTAATATTTAAATGTTAATATTATAATTTTATATTTTTAATTTAAATTTAATATTTAAATAAATTTAATTGTAACGTAAAATATTTTTATTAGTTAAAACATGTCACGTCGCATTTTTTCATTGGCCAATAAAATTTTTTAACGATTGTTACAGAATAAATCAAATAAGAAATTAACATTTTAAATATCAAATTGAGAAAAAAAAATACTTTAAGAGTTAAACCGTGAATTAAAGAAAATGTTAAACCAATACAATAAAATCTCTATAAAATAATATCTTTAGGACCCAAAAAAATTATTATTTTATCAAGGTTATTAGTTTATCGGTAAATGAATATTTTATTAATTTATTGATAAATTAATATTTATTAATTTAGAAAATATTTCATACTTTATGCATGAGTTTTTTTATTATCAAAATTCAATATGCATGTAGGTGCAATAAATCAAAGTTAATTGGTTCATGTAACAAAAAAGAAAGAGATAATTAATTGGATCATGTAACCAAAAAGAAAAAAAGAGTTAATAGTTTCAAAATCCAATACGTATATATTCATTGGATAGATTAAAATTTTTATTATAAATAAACACATATACGTATCAAAATATTGTAATTCATATAAGCTTTTCCTCCATGGCTTCCTATTTGAAAGATGTAAAAAAGTCTACATTGACAGATGAGATGAGAAAAGCATTATGTGAGTACAAAAATATGCATTCCTCTTCAAGTTAAAACGATTTGCAACAATGGGTTCAACAAACATTTGATCTCTCTGTTAGCCAATCAACAATATCAAATACTCTTAAAAGGTCATCTAAATATTTGTCAAAAGAGATAAAGAATAGCAATGTTAAAAGGCACAAATCAACCAAATATCCTGAATTAGAAAATGTATTGTATGAGTGGTTTCTCCAATATCAAGAGAAAGTAAACATGACTAGAGAAATTATTCAAACTAAAGCAAAAGAGTTTCTACAGATAATGTATGGTGATGCAAATTTTGAATTTAAATTCTCAATTGGTTGATTAGAACGGTTCAGGGCAAGATATGGGATTAACTCTTATAGAAGATTTGGTGAAAGTGGTTTAGTTGTTATGGAGAATATTGAAGATGCTTTACCTCAAATAAGAGCTAAATTGGAAAATTTTGATTGGAAGGATATCTATAACATGGATGAAATAGGCTTATTTTATCATTTGCAAGCATATTATGCACTGGCTACAAAGCAATTAGAAGGACAAAAAAAAGACAAGTAAAGACTTATTTTTGTGGTTTGTTGCAATGGGGATGGTTATGATAAAATGCCTCTTTGTGTTATTGGTAAGTTTGCTAATCCTAGATGCTTTAAACATGTGAATATTGGCAATCTTAACTGTCATTATCGAGCCAACAAAAAAATGGATGACTGGATACTTTTTCAAGATTTTGTTCACTGGTTTGATGCTAGAATGGCTAGTAGAAAGGTATTGTTTATAGTAGACAATTACTCATCCCATCCCAAGGTTATTGAAGGCTTGAGAAACATTGAATTATTCTTTTTGCCTCCAAATTCAACATAAAAAATTCAACTATGTGATGCTGGAATTATTAGAGCAGTTAATATTTATTATCAGCGTCGCTTTTATTCTAGCATCTTGGAAGGTTACGAGAAAGGAGAAATAAATCCTGAAAAGATTAATGTATTGGATGCATTCTATTTTATGAATTTTGCTGGAATATTGTTGTGAAGCCTACAACTAATGTGAATTATTTCTAAAATCGCAAAATTTGATCCGAGGAGGATATGCCTATCAAACAAGAAATTGGTGATGTTGAAGGCATTCATAAATTAAAAGAAGTAATTTTTTATTTACACTATAGAAATGCCATGGATGTTGAGCAAATTTGAATTATCCAAGTTAAAATGAATCTTTGATGGAGTCACCTACGGATGAAGAAATTATTCAAGGAGTAATAGATGTGTTAGCTGATGACGAGCAAGATCCAGATGACAGTAGTATTTTACCAAATGTTTCTCCAAAAGAGGCTTTTCTAGTTGTGGATACCTTGAAGAATTATTTAATACAACACGAGAAGAATATACCAGATTTGGTTTATGCCCTTTTAAAAGTTGAAGATGAAATTGTATTTAACTCACATGCAAAGAAGAAACAATTAACTATAGATGAATACTTTAGCAAAGAATAAAATTAAAAAAAAAAAAAAAGAGTTGTTTAGAAAGCACTTTAGTTTTATGTATTGTATATAAAAATTTCAGTATATTTAATGAATTATTATTTTATATTTTCATTGGGCCCTTAAGAATTTTTCTAAAAATTATTATTTTATGCATTTAGCAAAGTTATTATTTTATTCAGTTGGTCTAAATTAGGACCAAAAAAGTTATTATTTAATCGAGATTATTAATTTATCGAATATTCATTTATTAAGGTTTTATTGTATTTAGAACATTTTTGGTGGAATGGATAACATATAACGGCCCATATGTCAAAGGCAACAAAATGTTAATAACTAACTTTGTAATAATGGTGCATGAGTGAAGCATATGTTTGTTTTGAGATAATAAAACTGTTCATATGACTTGTCGAATTAACGGTCTCTTTGGATGGACGCTTATTTTCAGTACAGTGCATTTAGTTTTCTTTTTGTCTTACACTATAGTATTTAATCTTACCGCCATCGCTATTTTTACACTAACCGCAAGTAAACGCATCACCCATATAAAAGGGCCCTGAAATTACTGACGGATTAAAGTTTACATTATTTATTTATTTTATTTTATTGGTAACAGATAGGAAAGTCCTTTTTATTTTCAAACTTAGAGTGAAGGCGTATATTAATTTTTGATAAAAATAAAATGAAGGTTAGATAAATTTAAAAAGAGATTGGAGAAAAAAATCATATCTACTTTATTTCTTTTCTTTTCTTTTTTTAAATTTTAAAAATGAAGGATTCCTTCACTTTTAAAGCTAAAATTAAATAAATTGAGTTACCTTCATTTTATAGCTTCACTAGGAGATGCTTGCCAATTGACTGGACGTTACACTATAGTCTTTAAGAAGGTCTCAAATGAAAGGCAAATGGATTGTGAGCCCAGCTTTAAGTAAATACATCGGAAGGAGGTAGAAGCTTGACCTTTCTTTACTATAGTTGAGTCCAAACACTTCACTCAAATGATGGGTCTCTTTCGGGACATTAAACTCATACTTATAATGGTTGTCAGTCAATCCATGAGATATATGTAACCTTTACATCTCTAACTTCGTGGTTTGGCACAGGTAGTTGAGACTTGCTATTGGCTCATCCTTTGTACTCTTGGGTTGTGTGACAATAACCTCCCGCTCTTTCACTGCCTCTTTCGGTGAAGCAACACTAGGTTTACCTCCATCTCTGATTGGAACATTACTAGATCTACCCCTACCTTTAGCCATGGTTTTTATAGGAAAAGCACTAAAGATACTGAAACAATGGCTAAAAAAACAATATAGCACCAAAAATCGAAACAGGAAAGCCTCACGACATGAAATCACCACACAAGTTGAGCAAGAAATCCAGAATCCAAAAAAACTCAAAAGCAAGAACACAATTGCAAAATAAAAAGCAAATAAATTTGAAAAAAACAGAGGAAAAAATATTTTCAATAGAAGAACGAACAAAGAATATTTGAGGTTCTTTTCAAATGCACCGTTTCATTATTTACTTCAACAACCAATAATAGTCCAACACATGTCACTACAAATTGGTGATTATCATTATCCTTGTTATTTAGGCATGATCTCTAGAAGATATTTATTGTAAACATTTTAGAAGCTTTCATAGTGACTCTTTATTTTTCGCGACAAGTTGCACCTACATCTTCAACCATCCATTGTTACACCTTTCGCAGAAATTGCAAGAGTGGTTTGTCTTAAGACAGACCATTTTATGACCTACCCCTTAACTTAAGGGGGGAATATTGTTATACCCCCTTTGGCCTAGGAAACGTAGAACACAATGAGCTACCTGAAAGACGTCCCTCTACTTATCACCTATCGGCTAGTCATTAAAAGACTAACAACCCGGAAGGCTTGATTCTAGCCAACTTGTAACACCCCTATACCCGACCTGAACACTGGGTTAAAGTACTATGGTGTTACATTCACTGCTAGAGCAACTTCGGCAATTTCACAATTAATCATTATAAAACTCAAATGATATCAAAACACATGCAATAACTTATGTACATGTCATATTCTATAACCAAAATATCAAATTCGTACCCTCTTCAAGCCTTGGTGATGTAATGAGATGAGATGCGTTGAAATCCCAACTTGAATCTAGAGCTTTAATTTGATATTCCACCTATGCATTTAAAATACATGTTAAGCTCGTGAAAGTTTAGTAAGTACCCAGGAATCCAAATATCAAATTTACCTTGCTTTCTATATACTAAAAATATTATTACTACTACTACTACAATTCCTGAATATATCTTAATAATCAACAGAGTATATTTTAACAATCAATAGATCATTCCATATTTATAAGATTCATGATTAGCATAATTCACTACTTTTAATTTTTCATGGATTGATAGGAACATAACTTTTTCCAGTCTAATTCACTTTACAGTTCAACAGATGTTGTTATCAGAATCCTTTACTTGTCATCTTACTGTGTAATAAGAATTTTTCTTCAGAACTTGCTTACCATAACCTTTTATTTTAGCATTATCTTTTATTATTAAACAAAGGCCCAACATAGACTTAATAGAACACAAAAGATATATAAAAATAGTATAATAATGCATCGAAGTGCAATAATAGAATATGACAGCATCGATGTGCGTATTCAAAACAAGACAACACTGAATGCATATTCAGAATATGATAACACCGAAGTGCATATTCAAAATAGAGAGAGCGCTAAATTTTCCTTAAGGACATGTCACTTATATTCTATTAGTTCCCATCTCGTCTACTTGGGCAATTATATCATAATCAATTTCATTTCCTTATTGCAGAACAAAATTTAAATACTTTGGACTTAGTTCAATTTAGTCTACATTGTAACAATTCAAAAATAGAATTTCCAGCTTTCTTTAATACATATAACATATCTCACTATTTAATAAAAATTTCATAATTCATGTAACACCCCTAACTCATCTCTATCGCCGAATTAGGGTTACGAAGTGTTACTGTACAAAACAGAACTTTAAAACTCAACATAGAACAAATATTTCAATTTATGAATAATTTTCAATATCTCATTACAACCATAGCAAATATACACATTTAAGCCTTAAATGGAGACTTCGGGGCCTTTAAAATAATTTAATAACAATCAAGGATCATTTTGAAAGAAATAAGAAAATTATGGAAAACATGAAAAATTGGGAAATAGGGGTCACATGACTATGTCTCAGCTCGTGTGTGTATTCAAAATAGGGCCACATAGTCGTGCACTACAGCAAAACAGACTTTTAGCGGCGTTTTTTAAGCCTTTAGCGGCGTTTATAAGCGCTGCTAAAAGTATTAGCGGCGTTTTCACAAGCGCCGCAAAAAACGACGCTAAAATTTGTAGCGTTTATTTGAAAAAAACGCCGCTAAAAGTCTTGGTCTTTAGCGGCGCTTTTATAAAAACACCGCTAAAAGTCCTTGTCTTTAGCGGCGTTTTTCTCAAAAACGCCGCTAAAATTCATAAAAAATAAAAAAATTAAAATATTAAAAAAGGAGCAGATATCAAAGAGAAGCATGCAATAAAATCAGCACTATTATCATAGCACGCACAAAAAGTATTAATTGGATAATAATTTATCCATTCCTATCCCTTTACCAGCTTAAGCAAATCCTTTAACATTACTTTGATAACAGTTGTTATACAAATCCATTTATGTTCTAGGGACACAACTAATAAATGGATGCTAAAGATGACAATCTGTTGGAAGAAGATGAAAGCTTCTTATTCATGACCAGACCATTATGTGCAACGAATGAGCCAACTGATGACATGGCTGTGAAATTGGATGCCATCTTACTCTCTTTAATAAGCTGAAAAATATTCAAAACCAATGTTTTAGAATCAAGGTTATCTCAAATGTAAATTGATGAATAAGCAAACTTTTTTCAAATATTTTAATTTCTACAACTAAAACACAGTAAAAAAAACAAATGAAGGTAAAATTCACAGGTAAAATTCACATTGACTAGATGCCTAACAACACCTGCAAATATCTCTCCATAATACTCAAAATATGTATCTGTTGTGAAAGCCACATAACCAAAGCTGAAGATGCCTATAAGGTCTCACAAAATAAATAGCATAGAATGCTCATTCCTGAACTAGCTTTCCTAGTATTTTCACTTCAATCATATGTACGAGGAAGTTAATGCTTCCAGACATTCAGAAACATGCCCAAAACAATCACTACAACACTATTATAGACAAATATATAACACCATACATACCAAAGCAGTCAAACGTCATTAAAATACGAATCTCGTCACAATTTCCAGAATCGAGAGCATCCTGAAAAAGTAAAACTTATGAAAAAGCAAAAGAAAACAGAATGCAAATTAAATTTGCCATTGGTTAGTGGTACTTCACAAAATTAATGCAGAACAAGGTAAATTTCACATGCAAGCCAAGCCACAACTATTATTGCCATTAAGTTGAGGTAAATCAAATAACTTACTTCTTCATGTCCCTATCACAAAGTGGAAGAGAGTGTGTCTGTGAAAATTAAAATGAAAATCAAGAACATTACAGTAGACATAAGAAATTACCCAACCAAATTTTGCTTTAACATTGTCAAGCTAGAGATCACCAAAAAGAAAAGAAAAGGATCAATAAAGTACAAAAATGAAAACAACAGATCGAAGCAATACCAACAGACATAAAAATAGTCTTAAAAACAAATGCAAACAACACAAATAAATGTGACTTAATAAAACCAATTTATTATAATAAATGGAAAAAATACAAGAGTTACCATAGAAGAAGCATAAGGCAGAAGAAGATGGTATGCTTACTGAATTTGATTTAATGGAAAAAAAACGAATTGTCATGAATATAGAATAGAATACATTGAAAAGTCAGAGCAGTGTATTTGCAACATGCAGAAACAGAATCAGCGGCAACAGAGGGAGCAATTAATCCTCAAGAAACATACAATGAAATTCAACAATAAATTTATAAGCACAAATATTGAACAAAGAGGCAACAAAGAAAGGGTTCCAAAAAATGGATTACCTTTGTGGTAAAAAAGGAAATGAACGACCACCTTCTATTATCTGCCGAAGTTTACAAAAACAGATTAATCTATAACCATCATTGAACTTAAGACATCACATGTTACAATTTGCTCTAGAAATTCAAAAGTATATGGAGATATATAACTAACCACAAACACGTCTAAATAGTTAAATAAAAGCATTTAGAAATAAAGACATGGCTACTCAACTAAATACTTTATGCAACCCATGTATTGAAATCTTATAATCAAAATTGAGCTTGACTAAAACAACAATTATGCAACGCGGAGAATAGATTTGTTAAGAAATCGAGTTCTTTGTCTAAATTTAAATAAATTTGAGAAAAATAAAAAGCTCAAAAAATATAAACAATATAGTAAATTTAAAATATACTTATATTAGCTATTTACAAATATCAATTAAATTAAATTAAATTTTAAACAAAATAAAATATTAATAAATATAAAATATGTACTAAGAGAGGTTTTGTATCAATGAATCCTTCACCCATCAGTTTAGTTACACAATGAAATCCATCTATAATTTTATTAATGGTGTTGAGTTGAAATTGCAGTACTTCAATAGCCATCATATATATACATATAGTTTTTTTTTTTTTCATTTAAAGTATTATTTTTTATATATTTTTGATATATGTAATTAATTTAAAAATCCTGAGCATATATATGTCGAACACAAACTCGTATTCTATGCTTTTCCCAAAGTTGGATAACATTGTTATATATATATATATAACATTCAAAATATTATTATTTTTATATAATTAAATTTTATGATCTCATATTGAAGAAATGTAATTGGCTGGAGATAAAATGGGAAGGAAGTTTAATCAATATAAAATATGTACTAAGAGAGGTTTTGTATCAATGAATCCTTGACCCATCAGTTTAGTTACAGCAAGGAAATCCATTTTCTTAAATATACTTATATAATTTTATTAATGGTGTTGAGTTGAAATTGCAGTACTTAAATAGTTATAGTAAAATGTTGAGTTGAAATTTCGGAATCAATAAAGACAGACATGGCTACTTAATTAGGATGTAGTATACTGTATAATGAGTAAGCATGAGTAATGGAAAAGGACTGCTCACATCATATAGATGGTGTTGATACACATTTGGAGCAATTAAAATGCTGAAACTAAGGGTAATTTTGATGCAATTTTAATGAGCATTTCAAGGCTATTCAGGCGGGCAATCAGCAACTATCTTGGCAAGAAATCAACAACTATTATCTGAAGCAAAAATCAGAAATAAAAGATAGCAATAAGCAGCTTATTTTGGTCGACGAAGATCAGCAGACTAATGAAACAGTTGGTGCAAACAACAGTATATGGCAGCAATATTTAGCAGTGACTTAAAGCAAAAATGGGCAGCGAAAGTGGCAAGACTTCAATAAAAAATTGTCATGAAAAACATCCAATGCTTCTTTAAATTGTCCTTTGTTGAACTAAGCCAAATATCATGGAATTCCAAGAACCCACATTTTTTACAGGCATTTTATCAAACAACATACGAGCAAGCAGATATTTTCATGAAATCGTACGTTTAGACTAAAGTCTTCTAGCCTAGAACAAGCCAAAAGGGCGACGATCAATGCCATTTATTGGGCCTTAAATTTGCTCTACACATATCCAAGTAAAACAAAAGCATGAACTAGTTAAGAGTGGCATCTTACTTGATCCTTTAGTGATGACCTCAAACCTCTAGTTGACTGAGAGATATAAGCATGGTATGATCTACTTCTTCCCGAGCCATCAGCAGCAGTGAACATCACCACAAAATGTGAAGTACACACTAGAAAGCTTCCAAAAAGCAAATTGCCAATAAAAAAGATGCTTGATACGAACGCCTAAATAAATAACAAGAGAAACTGCCAATAAATTAAAAAATGGATTTAAATTGAAGACTATGCGAAGTTGAACACACTTATTGGAATAAGAGAAGCTTAAATGAAAAATATTATCATCTTGAAAAAGTCAGGCTTATCAGATTTCTTAGTGAAACTAGGGATTAGTCCCCATTTCATAGAAATGGAAGAAGAAACGGAAGGCGGAAAGGAAATACCTCTCGCTGAGGATGAACAGTGGGTTGATTAAGCTTCCTGAACTTCGTCGTTTAGGGGAGAAAGAGGGAGAAATCGAGATAGAATAAGGACATAAGTACCGAAGTAGGAAAAAGAAAAACCCTAGTTGAATTTAAGTTTATTTGTCAGGGGGGAATTTGGGAATAAAAAGAGGCGGGTTTTGAAAGTAAATTTTTTGCGGCGTTTTTATAAAAAAACGCCACTATTACTTAAATTATTCCTAAAAAATTTTATTTTGTCTTCTAAAAATTATTAATAAAGTGATTTTATAAAAAATTTATTATTAATATTTTTTATAAATTGGATTTTTATAAAATTTCATCATTTAAAAAAATCTCAAGTAAAACGACGTCGTTTTACTTAACTTTTTTATTTAATATATAAAGTAAAAATAATATAAAATTAAAAAACAATCATTCATGTACCCAAAAATTTTTAAAATTATTTTAAATAATAGTATTTTAATTTTTATTTAAATAAATATTTTTTTTAAATTTAAGTAATATTTAAAAGAATTAGATAAAATTTGAAATCTTAAAAATTATATAAAATTTGAAATATTTAAAATTTGAAATTATTTAATATATAATTAAAAAACAATCATAATACAAAATTTGAAAAATGGGTGATTATTTTAAGGATTCGGATTAGGGAAAAGGAAGAAATGATCTCTTACATAACCATAAACCATAATCCCTTGAATATGATTAATTATCGATAATAATAATTAATTATAGGGTTTAGGATTTAATTATTGAATATGATTCACTTGAGATTAACATACTATATAACTATGACCATAGTACAAAATGGCACATGAATCTCACTAAATTCCAAATGTTATCAACAGTATATATCCTTTCCTTGAACCTTAAATAATTTCACCCAACCCCTAAACCTCAAAACCTCCAAATCCTAAACCCTAAAATCATAAACCTAGCTTAGACTTTAAACCTTAAACCCTTGTCATAACTACAGAAGTTAACACCAAAACCTAATTATATAGTTAAACTTACATCGCATTTTAACCTTAAAGTTAAAATTATTTAAAATAATAGTATTTTAACCTTAAGGTACAAAAGTAATTAAAAAAATAATATTATTAATGATTGCTTAAATCCTAAAATCCCTAACCCTAAACTCTCAACCTTAGACCCTAAACCCTAATCCTAAAACCCTAAACCCTAAAATTATAAACCCTAAATAACAAATTAACTTTAAAGTGATAATATTTATAACTAACCCTAAATTAACCCTAATTATAAAATAAAAAACCCTAAACCACAAACTATAAATCACAAACAGTACTAAACCCCTAACCCTCAACCCATATCCCATAAACCACAAAACATAAACTATAAACCCTTAACCTTTAAATCCCTAACCCCTAACCTTTAAACCCTAATATCACTAAACATTAGATCATAAACACTAAACACTAAACTCCAATTAAACCCAAAATAACAAACCCTAAACCATAAAATTAACATGCTAAATATTAAACCCTAAATCATAAAACCTTAAACCATAGACATTAAACCTTAAATATTATTAAATCTTAAACCTAAAAATAAGAACTATGAAAATATAATTCAAAACAAGAATAAGAACAAGAATAAGAACTATGAAAATTAAATCAGAACAAATCGAAAACGAGTTCCTAAACAAAAATGCTACTTAACTTTTAGCTGCGTTTTCCCAAAAACGACGCTAATGCCCCGCTCTTTAGCGGCGTTTTCCCAAAAACGCCGCTAATGCCCCGCTCTTTAGCGGCGTTTTTCCAAAAACGCTGCTAATGCCTCGCTCTTTAGCGACGTTTTCCCGAAAACGCCGCTAATGCCCCGCTCTTTAGCGGCGTTTTCCCAGAAACGCCGCTAATGCCCCGCTCTTTAGCGGCATTTTTCCAGAAATGCCGCTAATGCCCTGCTCTTTAGTGGCGTTTTCCCAAAAACGCCGCTAATGCCCTGTTCTTTAGCGGCGTTTTGTTACAAACGCCGCGAATGTATTATATTTTGGGCGTTTTTTGTCCAAACGCCGCTAAAAACGCCGCTAAAAGTCTGTTTTGCTGTAGTGGTGTCGCAAACCGTGTATGCATTCGACGTTGAGTCACACGGCCGTATCACAGGCAGTGTAGTAGACCGTGTGATAAACTGTTTTGAGACACATGGTCGTGTTGTAGATCGTGTCTCAAACCATGTGAAACATGCACCTAAAATGTAAATGACACATAGCCGAGTGAAGTGGCCGTGTGTAGCACACAGCCGTGTGACAGCCTACGTCCCAGGTCGTATGCTCCCAATTTAGCCATTAAAACAAGTTAATTCAATACCAAACCTTGCCCAACAAGATACACAATTTACACATACATTCAATTGACCTAAACACTCTCAAAACACACCCAAAACAAACCAAATCAATCCACCTATAAGTTTTAACCAATATGCCATTCATAGGCATCACTGAAAATGGGTTGTTACAATTCACGACTAAAACTTACCATATTTCCACAAGTCACTTTTACGTATTTTGCAATTTAGTCCTTTTTCATTTTCATAATTCTTTCATTTCACTAAAATAATTCACATAATAAATATAATTTAATAATTATTTCTATCATTAACTATTCTTTGTAATTCAATCTCACTCTCACTTTTCAAACATATACTATTTCATCACACTTTCTTACACATTCTATTTATCCAAATTACATTTCACAATTTAACTACAATTTTAAACTTTTTCAATTTAATACTTATCTTTCCACAACTTAACGAACAATTGTAATTTGAATTAAAATAATCATGAATTTTTTGCATTCTCTACTACCTTATTCACTTATCAAATATTTTCTTGAAACTTTCATAACTTTTCAATTTAGTCCTTTTTTGTCATAAAAGATCAATATTCACTAATTAATTGTATTAAATCAATTTTATTTCTTGTTACACTTTAATGACACAATTTATCTCAATATCTTATTTCACATATCAATTTCCATGTATTCCACTTCTATTATTTCATCCACATATTTTCTCAAGTTTGACAATTTAGTCATAGTCATTATAAAAATTCCATATTTTTCTACAATTTCACTTTTATAATACTTTACGCATATTTCATAATCTTATACCACATTCATTAAACTTTTATCATGTTTTCCTTATTCACATATTAAATGTTTTCACACTTTATTTTACTAATTTACCACAAAACTTCACCAAGTCTACATTTTAACCCTTAAATAATAAGAGAATTCATGGATACTTACCTTTTTTCTATAAAAAAATCACTTGATTTTCTCTCTTTTTGTCACTTGAACCACTTCCTCTATCTTTTCTTCAACAACATGTCTAAAACATAAAACTTTTCATAAGAGGTCTACTTAACTTCATTTATATATTTTTCTATCAAAATTAAACTTGAAAACATGATAAAACCTTGATATTTATACCTTGTTCTCTATATATCAAACCTTAGTTTGATTTTCTCTCTCCTCCAACATGAACATACAATCTTTCTTCTTGAAATCTTAGTTCACAAAATTGTTGGAGGCTTGATTCTACTAAAAATTTTGGTGTAATTTCAAGGATTTCTCTCTAAATTTCAAGAAAAATGACCAAATTATAAAGAAAGCAAAACTTGTTTTCTCTATGGAAGGTGGTAACATAGGATGAAAGAAAAATGGAGAGAATTTCATTTTCTTTCCATATTTTCTTAATCTTTTATTAAATAAAATATTAATAAATATCTTATAATAAAATAATAATAAAGTATTCAACCAGTCATGTTTCAACACGTTTCTTTCTTAATTATTACAGCATATAATTATGTAATTTGGGTAATGACCATTTTACCCTTCACATTTCTTCAAAATTTCATCATTGAATCACTACTTACTTTTGATAAAATTGTGATTTAGTCCCTTGTATTTCTCCAATTATTCAATTTGGACCCTCTACACCAATTTCATGTCATAAGAAATTGAGTTGTTTTCACTTTCAGTCCTTAAAAATTTTCTCATATATATGCTTCAACCCATCAAATTTTGAATAATTGTACTTGAACTTGAAAATTTTTATATCTTTACGATTTAGTCCTTACTTTAATTTAGTATACCACACCATACTTCTCAATTCAACTTCTTTGATACTCCTCAACCTTCTCTTTTATCACTTTCATTTTCTTATTTTACTCTATTGAGAAGTCAATTGTACAAAATCTCGATTTATTACTGCTTTTAAAATATAACAAATTTAGGGTGTTACACAACCCTCCGTCTTCCTTGAAAAAATTCTAGTAGACCATCCTTGTGGGGTAGCCACCCACTTTCCATGGAAGATCTTCACCCGACACTCGCTCTTTTTTTTTTCTAAAATGTGACTTTTTAGGCCACTAAACATCACATAGGCTTAATCGCTCTACACCATAGTTTAGAATAATAATAGTTCCACCACAAACATCCTCCCCTGTGTCCTAAATGATAACCTGATTAGATTCACTATGTCAACGCCATTGAACACAAAACTACCCCTATAAATACTCCTTGATGCTATGAAGAAGAGATCGACCCTCAAACACTCAAGCTTCCTTATTGTTTCCTGTACACTCTTTAGCAATCTTAGCCTTCTTGCTTTCTCACTTCCTCTAGCTCTCTGCCTAAGCAGGGTGAACCAACCTTCTTAAACACCACCACACCTTTTTTCGTGTCTCCTTTTTATTTATCTCACACATCAACAATATATATGATAATATCAACAACTATCCAATTGGTACTTTACACAATGGATAATAGGTCAAAAGGCACTCACATGTTGTAACATGAAAGAATGTGTCTTGTGGGAAGCTAAAAGTTTTATTTCAGAGCACCCAAATTAAATTATAGTATTTTTTATTATTATCAAAATACAAGTTTACCATTTTGTTGAATATTAGATAATAGGTAATGCTTTGAAGGGTTTAGGGTTTGTTACCTCTTGGTTCGCCCTTGCTTGTTATGATATCAAGACTAGACTTGATCATGGGTTGGGCTATTCGATTCGGATTGAAGGCCCGCTCTAAAAATGGGAGGGTTTGGACAAAAATATAGGCTCAAAAAAGGGATTTGGACAAAAAATTAGGCTTATTTTCTAAACGGGCCAGGCCTCGCATAAATTAAATATTTTTTAATAATAAATTATATTCCTCAAAACAACATCCCTACCCCCTTAATCCCTTATGCATGTTTTACAATACAACAACCTTGTACTTTTGCCTTTATCATTATTCCCAAATCCTCAAATCAGTTCCTATTTTCACTAAAAATTCCAAGATTTTGTTGTGCAGCTCGCCAGCTTGTGAAGCTACTGTTTCTTCTATTGCCAGCATTCACTATAGTTGTCTTCTTCTCCGCTCCAACCTTTAGTCGTTGCCATCTCATTGTGTCACTGGTCAATCTCATCCAATTCCAAGTATCTCTATGGTTTCAAGAGAAACAATGTATTTTTCAATTCCTTCTATATTCAATCCTACTTGTCTTTGAAGTTGCTAGCAAATCAAATTTTCTTATTGGGTTTTTGCTTCTTTAATTTCTTGATTAATCGGTGAGTTTTTTCGTTCTTTAATCACTTGATGCATCGTTTTATTTTTTTTAATGAGAGATTGGTCCTTTGGTCTATTCTTTGAATGAGAGATATATGAATTTTAAGTTTTGAATTCATTGTTAAAGTACCTCAAAATCTTGAATTCCTAGTTATTTAAAGGTTCTTCAACTTTACTTGAGTTAACAATTTTTTTTAAAGCTTAATTTTTTTTTTTTTTGCCATTGATGTAGGGTGTTGGAATTCATTGTTTAAAGGTTTCCAATTATTTAAAACTTGAATTCACGGTTAAAGTGTCTCAAAAGCTATGAACTTTTTTTTTGCCATTGATGTAGGGTGTTTGAGATTCATACTAATTTACATGTGATATAAGTTTTTAGAAAAATGGGTAATTGTTAAGGGTCAGAATGGGATTATTCTAATTCTTAAGACTTAAGCTTTGTAACTTTAGTTTTTAGCTTAAAGTATTTACCATTATACTATACTATGTCAGCTAGATTGATTGTTAGCATTAAAAAGAACCCGAATGACTCAATGTCGAAGAAAGATAGTTGAGCTATAAGAGAAAGCATGATAAGCACATAATAAGTTGTACTCTGAAATCAGAAGTGATAATTGTTTTTTTTAATTATCTTTTATTACATTTGGGGCTACTTAAAGTTTTAATTTTTTTTTGCACTTTAAATTTGGGCATTTTTGTTGATTGGTTGATATATGGATATGCTAGTTGGTTGATTACATTTTGCAAGTTGTTTTTGGTGCTATTTCACTGCCATTTGTAATCTTGTTTCACTACTGCTTTTAATGTTGTTTCGCTATCACTTTTAATATTGTTTGGATATTGTAGAACCTTTATTTTATTTTTAATCTCTTGACAATCTCAAACTATCTGAATTAGTGTTTAATTCTTTATAAAATATAAAACATGAAATTGTATTTGTTAGATTAATAATTGAGTGGAGATGATATAACCGGAGACTTGTATGGAAATAAACAGTGAACTTTGAGGCACAAATGGCACTTTCCAAAGAGAACTATTTGCCCTCACACAAAGTTGCTGGAGGGTTATGACAAAGGTCCTCCCGGGATACAACGAAGTTTTGAATTTCCTTTGATTAGCAAAATCGAGAAATTCCCTAATTCTTACTCTAGTTCTTTTGAAAAATAAGATTGATTGTAATTGAATAATTGTGAGCACCATAATGCCTCTATTTATATGCATTCAAAGAATACAATTTGAAGAGCCACAACCCTTCATATTGGACATACTCATTAGGAGAAACATGTCCCATAGAAATGTATTTATTAGATGATAAATCATCACTTTTAATTTTAATAATGTTTATGAATAATTAAAATTATAAGATGATAATTCATCACTTTTTGAATAGTGCTCATATTAATTTGCAATCTATATTTTCCATCAATCCTCCACTAGATTGCTAGTTTCAAAAAATAAGTACACAACGATTATGCATAAAGAAGGGTGTCCGCAGATTGAACCTTTCTTTAGTGCAAACTCTCAGAGTATCAACAAAGTGAATGGTGGCTAGTTGCTTGAACCATCACTCTTAAAGTTAATACTGGAAAAATTTCACACATAATCGTAAAGTGTTAGAGTAAGAATTTAATTTCCTTTATAGTACCGTTAGGGCCATGTGCTCATCTCGTTTCATGAACATGTACGAGAGAAAATCATGAAGAAAAATCTCGTTGAAGCGGTACCACTTAATGTCCATATAGGTGGATTTCATGACAATTAATGTCCATGCATTAAGAGAAAAACTCATCCTCCTAAAATATAAATACTAAATTCTAATTCTTAGTGTACGTTGTCATTCGATAACTTGTTATTACCCTTTGAAACTTGAAACTAACTGTTGGCTAAAACAAGGCAGGGTTTCCATTATCAATGATGTGATTAAAATGATTTTAATCCCATTTTAGTGGTGTTACTCTTAACTAGGTCCCTTGACAAACCTTTTGTCAATGGGTCTGCTAAATTTTCAACTTACTTAACATAGGTAACAGTTATCACACCGTCCTTAATCAATTGTCTCACATACTCATGTCTCAAACTTATATGTCTAGACTTTCGATTGTACACCTTATTGTACGCTCGAGACATAGTAGATTCACTATCACAATATACGAAAATGGCAAACTTATGTTGTGGCTACAACTTTATATCTAGCAAGAGATCTCTTAGCCATTCCGCTTCTTTGCCAGTAGCCACTAAGGCTATGAATTCAGCCTCCATAGTTGAATGAGAGATGCAAGTTTGTTTCTTGGAGGCCCAATAATGGCTCCACCTCCAATTGTAAATCCATCCCGATGTGGACTTATTGTCACTTAGACTTGTAATCTAACTTGCATCCGAGTAACCTTCTAGTACTGCGGGATAGTCACTATAGAATAATACCAAATTTTTTGTTTTCTTAAGATACCCAAAAATTCTACAAATCCCTTTCCAATGATCAGTACTAGGACAATTTGTAAATCTCGTCAATTTGCACATAGAAAATGTTATATCAGGTCTAGTGCAATGCATTGCATACATTAGACTTCCGATTGCGCTAGCGTACTCAAGTTGTGCTATAGCCCTGCCATTATTCTTACTTAACTTGAAATTTGAATCGTATGGAGTGTTTGAATCCTTGATATTCAAGTGTTTAAACTTTTCTAATACTTTCTCAATGTAGTGAGATTGACTTAGTGCAAAGCCATTTTCATGTTTTTTCACCTTTATTCCTAGAATTGTATCTACCTCATTGAGATATTTCATTATAAATTTCGAAGCTAGATACTCTTTCTCTCTTGAACACCTTCCATGTTCGTACCAAAAATCAACAAATCATCTACATAGAGACAAATAATTACACCATATCTATCGGTGAATTTAGTGTAAATACATTTATCCGCAGTATTATGTAAAAAACCATTTGACAAGATAACCGAGTCAAATTTCTCATGCCACTGTTTAGGCGCTTGTTTTAAACTATATAATGACTTGATCAATTTGCACACCTTATGTTCATTCCCAGGTAGTACAAAACCTTCTGGTTGCTCCATATAAACTTCTTCTTCGAGATCACCATTCAAAAAAGCCGTCTTAACATCCATTTGATGTACATGTAACTTATAGATAGATGCAAGTACTATAAGAATTTGAATGGAGGTCATCCTAGCCACTGGTGCATAGGTTTTAAAATAATCTAGGCTTTCTTTTTGCTTAAATCCTTTAGCCACCAACCTAGCCTTAAAGGTTGGAGAACCCCCTGTTGGAGTATTCTTTCTTTTAAACACCCATTTACACCCGATAGGCTTCGATCCTTGAGGAAGATCAACTAGAATCCAAGTATTGTTGGATAAAATGTTGCATCCTTAGAAGTCATAGCTTCACATAAGATTGTGGATCACTATCCACATTAAACATTATGGGGATCTTCCTAATTACGGATTCTTTATTTCCTTCAACAAGAAATGCTAGAGATTGTGAGGAAATAAAATTAGGACCAAAATCCTTTACTTTTCTCACTCTTTGACTTTTCCTTAGCTCCGTATCTTTATTATCACAAAGACTTTTTTTGGTTTGATCACTTGAGATCGTTGGTTGATATTCTTTTTCTGAATCTGTTGAATCATTGAAAACCTTATTTTCAATGAATACAACATCTCTTGTTTCAATTATTGTATTGGACACTAAGTCAAGAACACGATAAGCCTTAGAGTGTTGGGCATATCCAACGAACACACCCTTGACGGCTCTTGAACCTAACTTTGTTCTTTGTTGGTTGGGAACTCTATAGTAAGCCAAACACCCCCAGGCTTTGAAATAATCTAAGTTTGGCACCCGACCCTTCCATAACTCATATGGAGATACTTTGAATTTTCTCGATAGTATTCTGTTAAGAATATAACACGCAGTCAATAAAGCTTCACACCATAAATTATATGGAAGTTTAGCATTTAACAACATCGAGTTAACCATATCTACTAAAGTACGGTTCTTTCTTTCCGCCAAACTATTTTGTTGCGGAGTATAAGGCGCGGAACACTCATGTACCACACCTTGTTCCTCACAAAATATATTAAATTCATTTGAAAAATATTCACCACCTCTATCGCTACGAAGCACTTTGATTTTCTTATTAATCAAATTCTCAACCTCATTTTTAAAACGTTTAAAAATATCAAACGTCTCGTATTTACTTCTCATAAGATACACATAAGTAAATCTAGAGAAGTCGTCTATAAAAGTGATAAAATATCGTTTTCCACCTTTTGTTAGTGTTCTATTTAATTCACAAACATCCGAATGAATTAAGTCTAAGATTTGTGAATTCCTTTCACACTTATTAGGAAACGTCTTCTTGGTAATTTTTGATTGAATACAAATTTCACATTTATCCTCAAACTTATCATTACTTAGACTTATATAACCATTCTTTTGCATATATTATAAAGTTTTAAAATTAAAATGTGCTAAATGCGCATGTCACAAAGGATAAGATTCAACAATATAAGCAGAAGAATTAACTTTATTCATATCAATGCCCAACTTGAACATACCCTCATTACAATATCATTTTCCTACATATCTATCACCCTTAAGTTAGATAAACTTATCAGATTCCAAGATAATCTTGAACCCCTTGTTACATAGAATACTTGCGGACACTAAATTCTTTCTCACATCGAGAACATGCAACACATTAGTCAAAGTCAATTTCTTCCCAGATGTGAAGTTGAGTTCCACTGTCCTTTGACCGAGTACTTTAACCAATTGATAGTTGCCCATAAGAACTTCATAGTTTGCCACTAGTTCATAACTTTTGAATTGTTTTTGGTCATTACACATATGGACAGTAGCTCTAGAGTTGAGCCACCAATTACAAGACTTATCAGTCGTGGCTACGTTGAGTTCAGTAATCATACCAATCTCTAAATTTTTATCCCTTTCGTAACCATGGCCACTAAGTCCATGCCCTCCACCATATTGGCTTTGGAAGTTGTGGCATCTTGCTTCTTTTTGAGAAATCTGCAATCTTTAATATAATGTCCTTTCTTATTGCAATTATAACAATTGCGAGTTCTTTTCTTCTTGTCTTGCACATCTATTGTATCGGATGTGGCCTTTCATTTACCATTTCGAGAGTTCTTGGACTCACTCACATGGTTCACTTTAGAACTTTGGGGAAGATACGCCACATCACGCTTTTGAGTTTCCTCTTCATTACGCAAGTGCCTAAGTATTTGCTCCACAGTGAAATCCTCTGCCATATGCAGAAGTTTTCTCCGATAATTGTTCCAAGACGAGGGCAACTTTGAAATGATAGCCCCAACTTGTAACAATTCCGGAATAACAACTTTCAAGTCACGAAGCCTTCTTACAAGGACTTGTAATTCATGGACTTGATCCATGATCAGGATACTATCGAGCATTTTGAATTTGAAATACTTCATCATTAAAAATTTATCAGTACCTTGTCGCTCGGTGTTGTATTTCTCTTCAAGAGCTTTCCATATTTCCACCGGGGATTGCATCGATATGTAAAGATCATACAATCGATCAGACAAGGTGTTGAGGATGTGTTATTGACATGTGAAATTATCTTCTTCGCGCTTTTTCTTGAGTTCAGCCACTTTTACAATTTCCTCAGAATTTGCATTAGGGGCGGGATCTTCCACGGCTTGTAGGTTTGGATCCAGAACGTATGCCACATTTAAGACAGTAAGAAGGAATAACATATTATCCTTCCAACAATTGAAATTTGAACCATCAAACCGATCAAGTTTTACAAACTCTTGGTTCATCACTTTGAATGCAATGTTAGCCTCTGTCGCCATCTTCAAAATAGTTCTCTTTGATTGTTAGAATAATAATTGAGTGGAGATGATAGAACCGGAGACTTGTATGGAAATAAACAGTGAACTTCGAGGCACGAATGACGCTTTCCAAAGAGAACTATTTGCCCCCACACAAAGTTGCTAGAGGGTTATGACAAAGGTCCTCCCGGGATACAACGAAGTTTTGAATTTCCTTTGATTAGCAAAATCGAGAAATTCTCTAATTCTTACTCTAGTTCTTTTGAAAAATAAGATTGATTGTAATTGAATAATTGTGAGCACCATAATGCCTCTATTTATATGCATTCAAAGAATACAATTTGAAGAGCCACAACCCTTCATATTGGACATACTCATTAGGGGAAACATGTCCCATAGAAATGTATTTATTAGATGATAAATTATCACTTTTAATTTTAATAATGTTTATGAATAATTAAAATTATAAGATGATAATTCATCACTTTTTGAATAGTGCTCATATTACTTTGCAATCTATATTTTCCATCAGTATTTAGACATTGTAATGTGTTGGTAATGAGCTGTAGTAGTCTGTTGCAATTTACTTTAGCAACTACCATGTTTAGAATTATTTACTTTAGCAATTGCCTTGTCTACTAATTTTTGGAATGGAGATGATAATGTGGAAATTTGTTTGGCTATAGGATGTTCTCATGATTAGTTCTTCATTTGATCATTGTCTCATTTGTAGGTCTGATATTATTTTTTACAATAACTTTGGTCTCTTCTTAGGAGTTTAAACTAGGTTCTGCTACATATTGCAAACCTCAAAATGGCTACTGTATCATGCTAAAGTTATTATTGTCATATCACTTTTCTTAGAGAGGCTTGTATTACATCAGCTTGTTTGTGCATTTGAGTTTTGTGATGCGTGGGCTTCATACCATATTAGAAGCTTATGAATTATTGTTCTTGATTCTTCATTTGATCTTTGTCTCTCTTATAGGCTAATTTAATTATTATTTATTTTTAACTCAACTCGATTATCTTCTTTGGGTGTTATAAGAACTAAAAATTTAATACGAGCCGAGCCGAGGCTCGACATCTATAATTTGGATCGGGATTAGATAAAAATTTAGGCTCACTTTTCGAGCTAGATTGGGCTTGAGCATAGTAATCGGGCCTAAAATTCTGTTATGACCCAACCCAGTTCATGAGCACCTCTAATTAAGACTAACAGGCTGACATACAAATGATTACCCATGCAAAGATCATTAAACCGTGCTATTATGAGGTATTGTTAGGTTTGAAAATATGAAGTCCATGGCATGAACGCTCCCAGGAATTTGAAGTTTCTAACAGGTTTGCATTATCGTGAGCTCTACACATGCAAATTATAATTAACCAATTCAAACAAACAATACTACTTTTGAACCAGTCGTGAGATCTGCTTAAATTTATGATAAGTGCGTTAGGTGACGATAAAGTTGAAATGACAGCATTGTGGATGGCTTAAAGTTGTTGGTTGCATCAATGTTTGGGTTTTTGAGTTGAGGGAACTGTTTTGGATAATTTCATCCAAAAAATTGCTCTTAACTTTCCGCTAGTAATGGACACATGAAAAATAAGTTCACTAGCTGCAGACAGCTTTCAACATCCAACCTTTACACCTCATAATTACGTTCTAACTAGAGGATAATAATTCAAATTCCAATTATATTTGCAAAGGAAAACAATACAAATGCGTATTGTTATTCATGGTGAACCGCTAGAACCGGTAGGCTAGTTGTAATTTCCTGATTAAATTATATCAATTTTTAACACAAAACTTCTTCCCAAGTTGCCAACTTTTTAAACCTTTTTTACGTTCATTGCATGTAAAACAACTTTTTGTCTGCAAAATTTTCACACTCGGAAACTTAATTTACAATTAATTTTTTTTAAATTACTGAAATGATATAAATAGATTATGAATAATCCAACTTTACGTTTTTTGAGAATCGTGGCTCATGGCACGAAAGTTTGGATTTTCTTTTACTTGAAAAATAGAGTATAAACCTTCCCACATGCACAACGTAGGCATTTTCTCTTCAGTACAACATTGACATGTGCTATGAGACATAGCCGTGCATATCCCAAAAGTTGCTTTTATTTTATTTTATTTTATTTTTTATTTATTTATATTGTAGTCCAGTCAGATATCATTTAGGATTGTTTATCTTTGGGGTAATTGGTTTAAAATTATATATTTTTAATAAGAGTATCACATTGTAAAATTATTAAGCACATTGTCTAATACGTCAGATTATCTTGTTTAGTTCATTTGACTGAAATATAAAATTTTATTGTGTGATTGATGGAATGTAAGGTTACCTAAAAGTACATTTTACTAAATTGTGCTTAATTATAAATAAAGATGAAAAAAGTTATTAAACCGTAAAAATTAACTATGAAAATTAGGAAGAAAAAATTAAGACAATAATAATAGACAAAATGTTAAATTTGATCAACTATTAGATACTTAATAGGAAAAGAATCACTTAGAATAATTAATTAACAATTAAGGTAATATAATCAATATAAAAAGAATTAAGGTAATATAATCGAAAAAAGATATAATATAATAAAGAACTGTTAAATTTTCTCAACTGATAATTAATTGTTTAAAAAAATGAGTTTATATATTAAATACAGATAAAATTTAACTTTGCCATGACTTTTTTCTATTTTATGATTAAAGCAAAAAAAAAAAAAAATGCATATAACATGCTATGAGAAGATGCAAAATAAAATTAGTTATTAAATTTTAATTTGATAAAAAATTAAAGAAAAAGATCGAGAATTACCTTCGACTAGAGGTGTACATGGGCGGGGCGGCCCGGCCCGGCCCGAAATGTGGGAGGGTTTGGGCAAAAATATAGGCCCGAAAAATGGGCTTGGACAAAAAAATAAGGCCCGTTTAAAAAATGGGCCGGGCTCGGGTAAGGCATTTTTGGCCCGAACCCAGCCCAGCCCGAATTCACTAAAGGATAAAAAAAATATTTTTTTAAATATTGTTTTCTTATTGTTTTTCTCCCTATTTTGCTACCATTTTACTATTATGTTGTTATTATTTTGTTGTTATTGTTTAGATATTGTATAAAACTTATTTTATTGTTAATTTTGTTATTATTTTAAAGACATTTGTTAATTTTGTTATTATTTTAGAGGCATTTGCTTGTTAAGTTACATCTATTTTAGTGTTATTTAAGTCTAAATATTTTTAAAAATTTATTTTCAATTTGTTGAAAATATTTATTTTAAAATTTTTTAATATTTTTGATGTATTATATATATTTAAAATTATATAAAATAATATAAAAAATTAATACGGGCGGGCCGGACCTAGCCCGGGTTTTAGCATTTTTATATGGGCCGGGTTGGACAAAATTTTAGGCCTATTTTTGGGCCCGGCCCGAGCCCAATGAACGGGCCTAAAATTTTAGTCGAACCCGGCGTGGCCCGAACCCGGCCCGGCCCGGCCCATGTACACCTCTACCTTCGACAAATAAAAAAGAAAAGAGTTACAAATACTTGGATAAATTTGAATATTGACTCAAATAATTGCATATATTATTTACGGGAACAAACCTACAATTTAAAGGTAAAATTAGTATAAAATAATATTGTTCAAAGAATCTTAAATTATTCAAAAAGAAATGATATTGAGATTACTTTATATTTCAATACATTATGATTATTAAGATATAAAATTATCGATTTAAAATAATCTGAAAAATATCATATCTACATTACTATCGAGAATGTATTTTATCCAATACTCACGAAGATTGTGATTCCACGTCATTCCTATCCATTTCCAATAGGAGAATGAGAAATTAGATTTTTCCTTCTGATTTTTAATTTTTTTCTCCTGAAAAAAATCAAATTCAACTAAAAATGCTAAAAATCAGGAGGAAAAATCTGATTTGTCATTCTCCTATTAGAAAGGAATAGGGATGATAGAGAATTACAGTTTTATACAATCCCTTCTCCAGTTTACGAGGTTGCAACCACATTTGTTGCTCATTTGAGCTTTTTTGGGCATAATAATGCGGGTCTTAATTTGAAGATTACATCAAATATGTTCTTTTTCTTTTCCATTTGATAAAATTGTACGTGAGATATTATCACTTTAATTAAATAAATCGACACATTTGTCATTTAAAAAGCATTTAAATCTGGATTTTAACCATGTTTTTTTTAATGAATGGATTTTAAGAGTTGACTTTTGAGATTGAAGTAAGGGTGTTCAATCAGTTAACTGATCCGAACTACCATTAATAGAATTGAAATTTTTTCAAAAAATTAACCAAACCGAACTTTTTTGGTTAATTCGGTCGATTAACCGAATTAATTGAAATTTATATTTTTTTATTTTTGGTTAAAACAAGTATAAAATATATAAAAAAATTAACCGAATTAACCGACCAATTAATTTATACTTCTAAAAAATTAACCGAACTGACCAAATATTTATACATTGTAATATTATTTATTAAATTCGATTAATTTGATTACCCAATCAAGTCTGAACTAAATTAACCGTTAACCAAACTTTCTAAAAATTATTAATCAACTCCAATTAAATTAATCCGATTTTACTCGAAATTTTCACTAACCCTGCATTGAAGTGTTAAGAGTAAAATGACTAAAATCACAATGAAAGGATTTAGTGAAGTGATAGCTCGATCATTCAGACGTTAGCTCCCAACAATTGAGCCAATTGGTTGACAGACATAAGCAGACTTTATAAAAAGGCACCAGAGAGGTAGCCAATGGCAATGATGATAAGGTGAACTTGGACTATGAATTTGAGAGGGGGAGTGGACCGTAATGAAATTAATATAAATAATAAATTGAGAGGGTGGCATAAAATTGAAAGACAAAGCCCGCCGACCACCGTGGTGATAGGATAGGGAAAGGGAGTCATTTTCTCGATCCATGCAACGCTGCAGTTTCGATGACAAGATATCTACTAAAATCTTTCAAAATTGATGAGTAAATATACTAGAAATCCATCCTCTTTTTTTCCCCTTTCTTTTCACTGCTAATTATTCCAAGTGCGATTCCAGTCATCATATAAGTAGAGTTTCAGTTCTGGGTTCTTGACAAGGTTTGGCCTGGTTACCGTTAGGGAAAAAGACAGAGTAACGGAGTACTCAACATAAAAAAGAGATTGCTTTTTTTTTTTTTTTTTTTTTTTTCACATTGGCAGCCCACAGGATATAAGCATTTTTGCAAAAGCGAAAGGAATAAAAAGTAACTACCCGATATGTATTAGACTTGATAAAGTAGACGATAACCATTGAAGTTTTGCTTCATTTCCGTACAATTGAACAAGTCAAATCTTCTCTTTCATTCCGTTTTTACTTTCATTTAAAAGAAATAACAAAATACTATCAACTTTCATTGTTTACACTAAGTATTTAAAAAGGAAAACTATAAAAATAGTCACTTTCATTTATTTCAGGTTACATTTTATTTATTTATGTATGAAATATTAATTTTTAGTCACTTATGTTATCGTTTTGTTACGAAGTGGTCACTCTATTGTGAAACTCCGTTACCTCCCTAACGACAGTCCTACATGACAGTCCAAATGGTTTAAATGCCAACTTAGATGTTCAGTTATTGGGATGAAAATAAGTATTTAATTAAATAAATTTAATTTGGATTGTCACGTAGAACATCTAAGTTGGTATTTAAAACTCATCTGGACAGCCACGTAGAACCGTCGTTAGGGAGGTAACGGAATTTAATGGTAGAGTGATCACTTTGTAATAAAATAATAATGTAAGTGACTAAATGTAACATTTTAAATATAAATGACTAAAATATAATCTGAAATAAACAAAAGTGAGTATTTTTTATAGTTTACCGTATTTAAAATATAATTGATAGAAGTAATTGGCATGAGTTCAAATTATACATTTAAAATTTGAAAACATAATATTATTGGAAGGATAATCACAAACTCCAAAAATAAATAATTTCCATAAATTATAAATATACTATTTCCTTAAAAAAAAATATACCTTAGTTCTAAAAATAAGAAGTGGTTCTAAAAATTGAATTTATAATTGCTTTCATGAAATATATTTAAATTATATTTAATATATATGGACAGTATAAGTAAAAAAAAGAATACATTATAAAATTTAAAAAAAAATAAATCTAAATATTTTCTTTTTTAATGATTTAATTCTTCAATAATATATAAAATTAGTTTGCATATCCGTGCGATGTACGAGCCAATTGTATATATTAATTAAAATCTACTTAATTATTTTTAATTAGGAATTTTTTTATAATTTTTTATTAATAACTTAATTACGAAATTAAACTATATTAATGTATCAACATATAATAGATGACCAATGTCTTAAATCTGGTTTAGAACTAATTGTTAGTAAAATTATTTTAAAATTTTATTTTATTATATAATATATATAATAAGTGTATGTATACTTTCATGTAAATAATAAAAAATAAAATAGAATTATTTTTTTTCTTGCTCATGAAATCGATAAAAAATATTATATTTATATTTAATTTCTAAATTAATTTAAATTAAGTTTTTTATATGATGTGATTAATAATGAAATATATAATATATTAATTAAATTAAATTAAAATGCTATATAATATAATTAAATTAAGCTAATAATAGATTTCATAAATTAAAAATTAAAAAAATTATTTTACAACTCAAAAAATTAACCAACAACTAAATTTCCATGCTCGCGTACCTTATATAGTATATATGATTATAAACTATACCTACCAAATGAGTTTGATTCATTTAACACATACATGTCTTGGGGGCTAGACTATTGGATTTGGTTTAGGATTTGTTTTCAACTTTTTGACAAGTATAGAAAACAATGGTGAGGGCAGAAATTATCTTTACGTGTAAGAAATTAAATTTTAATTTTTATGATATTAAATAATTTATATTTTTATAATTTTTAAAGAATTAAATTAAAATTTTATTATTTTAGAGGAGATTTTTATTAATTAAAAATTAAAAAAAAATTAAAATAATTAAATGAAAAATTTTGACGGTAAAATGACGTGGTCTTTCTTTGGTGTTTATTCAACATTGGATTTCATTTTTGTTCCAACTTCCATTCTATATTAAAATCTTATAGTATTTATATTTATATAGAGTATGGCTGGTATGTGCAGATCAGCCGACATAAAATTTCTTTGCTATCTTCAAATTCACCTCCTTCCATTTCCGTTTCTGTCTCCTCTCATAGAAAAAAACATAAACTCTATTTTAGTGCAGATGGATATTCTGTTCTTTTCCATTTATTTATTAAGTTTGATCTCCTTCTTCCATGGTATGTTTTTCTACTATTCTTGCAACCTTCAACGTCATGTTCATGATTTATAGCATTAATATTGATGGAGCCTGCATTTCTGTATAAATTACAGGGACTTCAGGGACTACATTTACACTTGTAAATAAATGTGATTACACAGTTTGGCCTGGTATCCTTGGCAACACTCAGTTAGATAGCACAGGTTTCGAGCTACCATCTGGGGGGTCACGGTCCTTACAGGCACCGCCCAGTTGGTCAGGTCGGTTCTGGGGGAGAACCAGTTGCGCATCGGACCAAACCACAGGCCAACTCATTTGCCATACTGGTGACTGTGGTTCCACCCAAATTGAATGCAATGGCAGAGGCGCTACTCCCCCTGCCACCTTAGCTGAGCTCACGACAGGGTCAGGCACCCAGGACTTTTACGATGTCAGTTTAGTTGACGGCTACAACTTACCAATGATCGTCGAGCCGAGAGGTGGGTTGGGCATGTGCTTCTCAACAGGGTGCATCAATGACTTAAACCGGCAGTGCCCGACGGAGTTAAGGGTCGATTCCGGTGAGGCTTGTAATAGTGCATGCGAGGCTTTTGGGACGCCCGAGTATTGCTGCAGTGGCCCCTACGCCACACCCGACACCTGTAAACCATCTGTTTATTCGGAGATGTTCAAAGCGGCTTGCCCAAAAGCGTACAGCTACGCGTATGATGATGCTACCAGTACGTTTACATGTACGGGAGCTGATTATACGATCACATTCTGCCCTTCATCAACAAGGTAAGCAGTAAGCACTAATAATAATAAAGATAGAAATATTTAATTTAATTAACTTAAAAAAAAATATTGTGACGTCTTTTCTGATTGGTATATTAGAATCCATGAAAAGCTTCATTTGATTTTTCTTGCTCTAATTATCTTTCTACACAGTAAAAAATCTGAGAGCAATACAATCCCAACAACAGCGACGACATATGGATCTATTACAGGGTCAGGACAGGTTTCAAGTGAAGAAAAAGGTTCATGGTTACCATATTTACTTACGGGGGATTCTTCCAAGTCTCTTTCTGATGCTGTTTTTCACACCACGTTGTTGGCCATTTTCTTGGTCTTCCTCTCTTAGAGTTTCACTTTCTCAGCATTATGGGGAATAGAGTAGTGCTGGTAAAGTCCAGTTTTCCAGGCCATGTGTATAGAAATATAAGACTACTATTGATGTTTTCTTTTCCCTTTATAATTTGTCATTGATTTGAAGAATTATAATGAATACTCTCCAACTTCAAAGTTTTATTTTTTTCTTATACAATGATGATTCAAACCAAATTAATTTTGGGAAGGTCAACACCCCATCAATAAATTATAAATTGGGTTAAATGTTTTTATCTATTTAATATTAAACGTGATGATTACTTGATATAATATGAATTTTTAGCATGAAAACCCTTAAATTATTTACATCTTTTTGAATCTAAATTCACATTATAAGAAAAATAGGTATTATCCGCGCTAAAAGTCGTTACTAAATGTTGTATTATTGTTGCTAAAAATTTATTGTAAAATAAAAAGTCGTTACAGGATTTTTGTGTATGCTTCTATTAATTAAAGTACACGCAATGATTTTGCAAATTGAAAAGATGTTTTTAATTATATGTATTGTAATCACTTTTGTCATTTTCAGATATAATGTTTTTTAACAATGACTTAATTTATTTATGTAAAAATATTTTAATTACAATAAAATTGGTTATAAAATTTATAATTTAATGATAATATTTCAATTACAAAAGTTATTACGTAATAATAATATATTGGTTGCAAAATAGAATTCGTAACAATATAAATTTAGATGTTAAATCTTTTACATAACTATAATATAATGATTTTCAATTATTATTTTGTGACAACATTTTAGTGGGTTGTGTATTATATTACGCAATGACTAAATGTCATTTATAAGAAAAAAATGTTTTAACAACCATAAGATATGGTTGCCAAATTGTTTACATAACAATAATAATATTGGTTGCTAAATATTATTTTGCAACGATATTTTAATTGGTTGTGCATTACATTACAGAACGACTATATGTCATTGTCAAAAATTTATTTTAACAACCATAAAATGTGGTTGTCAAATACTTTAGGCAATAATAATAATATGGTTGTTAATACTTTTATGTAACGATGTTTCTATAGCTACGAAATATTAATTTGCAACTACATAATAATTGAATACGTTTTATGTTGTATAACTACATTTACCGAAATCATTACCAAACATCATATGAATAAAAATTGTCGACAATAAAAATAAAGGTTTACATCACCTAAACAATAACGAAGTTTGAAATTTAAACCACTGCACATGCAAATAGCTTTACCCGTAGTTAAACTTTAAGTTGCAATTGATAAATTATACAATAAAGATTAGAATTTCGATAAACATTATATTATGACTTTATACATAAGCATTAAATCAATCATAAGATACAACCAAAATATCATTGATTTTTGTTATGAGTACAGTTAATGATAGAAGTTATTTAGTTAAACAATATTAGTTAATGGTTAGTTAGTCAATACCGTTAGTTACTGTTAGTTAGTTAAATTCACTTGCTGTTATTCTTCTGTATTAAATACTCACATTGAACTTAGTTGTTAATATGAGAAAAGTATTCTTTTTCACTCCTATCTGCCATTGTTAACATGGTATCAAGAGCCAAGGAATTCTTAGTATAGCAAAATTTTTTTTCTTTTCTTTCTCATGGCCACCGAAGCTGTACTAGTCGTTGAAACACCTCGTCACTCCTTCAAAACTGGAGACGCAGTTCATTCACAAGGGCCTAGCCGTTTTTGTGCATGTATCGTTCATTACTTCTCCAAACATGACACCATTAAGCTTTCTGAACACAATTTTCTTCTGTGGAAACATTAGCTTTTGTTGATTCTTGAAAGTTATGGTCTCGAAAGGTTTGTACTAGGCACAACCCCCTCTCCTCCTCCCTTCATCATTGGAACCGAAGGTCAGCAGTTTGATAATCCAACCTTCCTTATTCAGAAGAAGCAAGATAAGTTTCTAGCTTCTTGGCTTTTATCTACTGTTACAGGTGATGTCTTGGTCCATCTCACGACTGCCAAGACTAGTTTTGATATTTGGATGACCATTGAGAGAAGATTTAGTGCCAAGTCTAACATCAAAATCTCAAGCATGCGTCATGATCTATATTCGCTCAAGAAAGCGAATCTTTCCATTAAGGAGTATGTGTCTAAGGTAAAGAATCTTAGTGATAATTTGGTTGCTGCTGGTAGTTTTGTCTCTGAACAAGAACAAGTAAGTGTTATCTTAGCTAGTCTTTATATCGAGTTTGAGTCTATTCGGGTGTTTGCTTCTGCTACTCCTGTATCACTTGACTTGTTAATTGAAATGTAACTTGATTATGAAGCACGACAACTAGCCCTGTTAACAAAAGGTCCTTGCCAAACCAATTTGCCTTCTCATCAACACGCCTCTGACAATGGCTCGAAACAACCTGCTGAGTCCAATTGATAATCTCAAGAACATAGACAAGTCTACAAATGGCAAGGTCATGGTAAGTCTCGTGGCCAAGCTCGTGGGAATGGTCGCAAATGGTTTTGTTGTAGACCACAGTGTCAGTTATGTGGAAAGAGTGGACACATGATTTAGACTTGCTATCACAGGTTTGATGAGAATTTTTCTGGCGTTGGTTCGACTGACTCGATGGCAGCCAACTATCATCAGCTACATGATTAAGGTTTTTCATCTGGTGCTCCTCCTTATTCACCTAGAACCCATTGCCGTGGTTCCTTTTATCCGACTTCCTCTGCTTAGTCATCTTTTCGAGCTTCTGCTACTTCTCCACCTGACCAAGCTTGGTACCCTAACTTTGGGGCGACAAACCACATCACTCCCGATGTGTCAAACCTTGCTACAGCCTCTCCCTACACAAGTACAAGTCAAGTCTCTGGGCAATGGTCAGTTTGTATCCATAGCTTACGTTGGCTCTTCCAATTTCATGGCTAGTTCTAGGCTTTTACGTTTACAGATGTCCTTACAGTGTACAAGAATTTATTGTCTGTAGGACAATTTGCAAGAGATAATGCTGTTTATTTTGAATTTCACCCTTATCTGTGTTTTATGAAGGATATACAGACAAAGAAAACTCTGTTAGTGGGCCACATGCATAAAGGACTTTACAGATTTAATGTTTCTCGATCTAGCAGAAGTGTTCCTGTTCAGAAATCAAGGTCACCTATCTTATACACTGCTCAAGTTTCTTCTCCTATAGTATGGCACAACAAACTCGACTATCCATGTGTTAATACACTTGCAAATGTTCTGCGTACTTGTAATTTCCTTTCAAAGCCAACAGTTTGCCCAACATATGTACAGCCTGTCAACTAGGCAAAGCTTACAAATTGCCTTTTAGGGCTTCACAAATGTTGTATTTATCCCCTTTTAAACTTATTGTATCTGACGTTTTGGGACCAGCTCATGTGCAATCAAATGGTTTTTCTTATTATGTTTCTTTTGTAGACATGCATAACAGATATACTTGGCTATACTTTCTCAAGTCCAAGTTTGAAGTTTTACAGTGTTTTCTTCACTTTTATCAAGTGGCTCAAGTTTAATTTGGTCATTCCATCAAGATGCTTTAAAGCGACTTGAGAGGGGGAGAGTATCATGCTCTATCCATAAAGTTATCTCGTCTTGGAATCTAACATAGGGTCACATGTCCCCACACTTCAGAGCAGAACAGGGTTGCTGAAAGAAAACACAGACAGATAATTGACATAGGGTTGACTTTGTTAGCTCAGTTTTTCATGTCTTTAGAGTTTTGGTCTTATGCATTTGTTCATGTTGTCTATTTGATTAATAGATTACCTACTCCTATTTTATACCAAACCAGTCTGTATGAGAAACTCTACAAGCTTTAACCCGTTTATTCTCATTTAAAGGTGTTTGGTTGTGCCTGTTTTCTGCATTTAAGGCCCTTCCACCAACACTAACTTCATTTTCGATCCGAAAAATATGTTTTTCTTGGTGTTGGTATCAATAAAAAAGGCTATAATGCCTTGTTAAAGATGGTCCTGTCTTTGTCTCTTGCCATTTGGTTTTTGATGAGTCCCAGTTTCCCTTTCAGAATGGTTTTTCTTTTGGTTCAAATATGGACTCAATCAGGATCAATCATCAACACTCTTATATTCCTCTGATTGTCTATAGTCCTTCTTCCGGCTATACGTCCTCTACTCCATTCGGGTTAATTAGGGGTTCTCCTATGTCAGCCTCTCCTCAAGCTACTTCTTCAGCAGTGGCTAGTGTGCCATTAGTACCTGCTCAGTTTGGTTCTCCTACAACAACTACTCCTCTATTGAATCTACATCCTATGCAAACTCGCTCAAAAAGTGGCATTTTCAGGCCAAAAATATTCTCTTTTGCTCTAATAGAAAATGAGCCTTCATCCATTGGAAAAACTTTTCAAAGCCCAGTCTAGATTGCCATTGCACAAGCAGAATATAATGCTTTAATCTCTAATCACACTTGGGATCTCATGCCCTTGCCTGCAGGTCACAAAGCTATTGGATGCAAGCGGATTTTTAAAGTGAAAAGGAATTTCGATTCTTCGATGGCACGCTACAAATCCAGGTTGGTTGTTAAGGGTTATCTTCAAGAGGCATGTGTTGACTTTCAAGAGACATTTAGTCCTGTGGTTAAGCCAACAACAATCAGACTAGTTCTGTCACTTGCTGTTTCACTAGGGTGGCCTTTTCGACAGGTGGACATCAATAATGCTTTCTTGAATGGTGATTTGTAGGAAGACATTTACATGGTGCAACCACCAGGGTTTGAGCAACAAGGGCCAGATGGTCAGCAACTTGTCTGCAAACTGAGAAAAGTATTATATGGTCTAAAGCAATCACCTCGGGCATGGTTTTATAAGCTGAAAGAATTTCTTCTCGACGCTAAGTTTGAAGCATCTAAGGCAGATAACTCCTTCTTTGTTTATAAGTCAGGGACTAAGTTACTTTATGTCCTGGTTTATGTCAATGATATTGTTGTCACTGGGACTCACTCTCAGGCCATAGATGAGTTTGTCAAGGAACTCAATGATCGGTTCTCTCTGAAAGATTTAGGGAAGTTGGGTTATTTTCTTGGTATTGAAGTCACTTATACTCAGAATGGTATCTTTCTTAATAAGAAGAAGTACATTCTGGATCTACTTCGAAGAGCATCCATGGACAAGTCAAATGGTTCTTCTACACCTATGATCACTACTTGTCATCTTTCAGCTCATGAAGGTAGCCTTATTGAGGATGGGCATCTTTTCAGAAGCATCGTTGGTGCTCTCCAATATGTTGTGATTACAAGGCCAGATATTACTTATTCTGTTAACAAGGTTTGTCAGTTCATGCACAAGCCTTTGGATTCACATTTTAAGGCTGTCAAAAGGATCATACGATACTTGCAAGGGACTCTGAGTCATGGTTTACAGTTTACTCGATCTACAAAATTTCTACTAGAAGGATATTCAGATGTCAGTTGGGGGTCTGATTCGGATGATCGCAAGTCTAAATTAGGGTGGGAATCTAATTTCTTGGAGCTCTTGAAAGCAACAAGTCATTTCTAAGTCTACAGCAGAAGCAGAATACAAAATCCTTGCCCATGTCACTGCTGAGATGATTTGGATCCAGTCTTTGTTGTCTGAGCTTTATGCTCCTCTTAAAACCAAGGCTTTAGCTTGGTGCGATAATTCAGCAGCTATTGCAGTTGCAGGCAACCCTGTCATGCACTCCAAGTTCAAGCACGTCGAGCTGGATTTATTCTTTGTAAGAGAGAAAGTGGCGAATGGCTCTCTTCAAGTAGGGCATGTTCCCAGTCAAGAGTAGATTGCTGATATCTTGACAAAACCTCTCTCAGTAGGGTTATTCAGCAAGTTTCGAAGACAGCTTCGAGTTGTGTCTAATGATCATGAAGTTTCGAAAGGAGAAGAAAGTTGATAAGCCCGGGGCATGTTATAAATACAGTTAATGATAGAAGTTATTTAGTTAAACAATATTAGTTAATGGTTAGTTAGCCAATAACGTTAGTTACTGTTTGTTAGTTAAATTCACTTCCTGTTATTCTTCTGTATTAAATACTCACATTGAACTTAGTTGTTAATATGAGAAAAGTATTCTTTTTCACTCCTATCTGCCATTGTTAACAATTTTATATGTTTAGTTAATAAAAATTTACTATACTAAATATCACGACTTTTAATTAAGTTGCAACCTTTTCCTAAAGGGACAAATTGAGGCATATCTATTTGAAAGTTATTGAAAGGATATGAGGAGCATTACAAAACTTTACAAAGCAAATATGAAATGCATAAAGAAATAAAACATTGGATATAATGAAGTACTTTACTTACTTATGGAGGCATGTAGAAATAATGCTAATATTGCATCATCAAACTGAATTTTTCACTTAAAATAATGAATATGTAGACTAATTTGATAACATCTTCGGTGGTAGCGATTATTCAATCTATATATAAGCAATAGAGAAAAAAAAAAGGAAAAAAAAAAAGTAAAGATCATTGATTAAAATCGAACAAACCTATATTTGGAGCATTGATTCTAGACAAGTTTGATATGTTGTATTTATCTTCTTCAATTTCCCAAGTATTCAAAGTCATTTCTATAAAATTCTTTCTAGCTATATGATTTCTTTCGGGAAAATCATCATGAACCCCTTAGAAATTTCTCTTTTCTCCTACTTGAACTAGCCATCCTATAATATATATATATATATATATATATATATATATAAGTAATAGTATATATAAATTCATTATAGAATAAAATATGAATAATCTTAACAAATACCTATATTTTAATATAATTTTCTCTTTAAAAAAAAGACAATTAGGTGAAAATACTTGCAAAACAATTTTCATACTTCTTTGCAAATTTTAACGAGTCTTGAATTTTTTTAATGCCAAAGTGGTAGGCATTTACCTCCAATTTCCATGTCAATTTTTCAAAAAACTTGTAAATTTTGGATTAACTCATAAAAGGAAAGAACAATGAAAGATAATTATTATAACTTTACACATTTTATTTTAAAGTTTATGGAATTTACTAGCGTTAATAAAATAAAATACAATACAATACAATGTTTATTGTTTTCACAAATTATTAATTCTTGTCAATTACTAAACCCTAATAATTAAATCTATCATAAGAAGATGGAAAAGGCTAAGTCAAATATGTCATTGTTTAACCCATTGCAGCACCAAAAGCAACCCCAATAATAATTTATATGACTTTCAAAATGGTACAAGTAAAAAAAAAACCATTCAATTTTATGGCTGCTTAAAAAGAAAACTATATATATATAGTTAGAAAAAAAACCTAACCAAATATAAATTTCATTGAAGGTACTCGAGAAAAAAAAAAGTGTAGACATAAATGTTGGAAGTTTGTTTATTTATAAATATTTTGGTTTGGATAAACTTTAGATAAAGAAAATTAAATTACGATAGAAATAGAAAAAAATTGAAATATATACTTTCAATAACGACAATTATTACTTCATAGAAAAAAAAAAGATTCCTATAAAAAGAAAGATCGGTCCTTACATAAATGGACCATTTCCCCACCATTATTTTTTCATTTCTATCACTTCTAACATAATATATTTTTATGAAATTTGGCTGAATTTAATATATTTTTATGATTTTAAAATTGAATTTGTAATATCAAACCAACGGACTAATCACATCATTTGTTAAATTGGAAGGGAGTTTAATATTTATTGAGATATCTAATTTTAAGAAATATAAATTCTTTGATATAGTAATTGAAGTTAAAAAAAAAGAATATGTATCCAATTCTACTTCTACTTCTGCTTTTACCTTATATTTTATTTAATTATTTTTGTTTGACTACTCTATTCTCTTGCTTTTAGCTAATGCTGATTGTAAAATGTCTTTGAGATGTGATGTTTTCTTTTTATTCAAATTTCATAACCCTCACCCAAAAATAAATGTGTCTCATGATATTTTCACTCACATTATCTCCTTACAATGAATAAACATAAGATTAAATTGCGTGGTGTTTAGTAATCATTTGTTTGGTCATTACATTTTTTTGTTAAGAATTTGTAATAAAAAACCGTGTTGTTATAATTAATAGATAAAGCATTAAATTATTTATAAATATTTAAAGTCGTTATTGATATTATAATATTTAACAACAATTTATTTTATCACTACATATAAAATTAAAAATTCATAACGACAAATCTAATTATTGTGATTAGTATCTTAAAAATTAAATTTAACAACATCTATAAATCTTTGCAAATATTCTACTTTTACACAATGACATAAAATATGATTGCAAAATTTGGTTGATGATGCCCATTTTTCTTGTAGTGTAAATACATATATTTAAAAAAAAATCATAAGGTAAGATATGTATATTATTATTATTATTATTATTAGAAAAAAAGAAGGATAAGTAGTGCTTAAAACTTAATTGTACATGTGATTTGTAAAGTTGGATAAAGTGTTGATTGGGTTATTTTAACAGTAAAAGTTGTGAGGATAACAAAGAAAAACAAATCCATTGACCTTACTTACACTCCTCCTTGTGAAGATGTGGATAAATATCAGCATTGCTTTTGTACCACTTGAGATTTTTTTAGGTAAATTACTCAACGCTTTGGAAAAACTGCTAGCTCCTTGGTATGTGGTGCATACCATGGATTCTTACTTCCTTACTAATGATCTCTTTACTCTTAGTTCAAGTAAATGATACCAAGTATCAAAAGCTAAAAAAAAATAAATAAATTACAATTTAAGATTAGAGAAAGAAACTAAGATTCCAAGCCTTCAAGATGTAAATGAATTAAGGATGGAATTTTAAAACCCTAAATTTTATTGTGATATTTCAAATTCACCCCACACTAAAGTTTGTGATGGGGACTGTCATAAATCCACCATATTTGTCCATGTTGAAGTTGAGATAGAAAGGTAAAGATTCTCAGATTTTTAAGGCACTTGGTAAAGAGCCTGAAAAAGTTACCTTTAAGATTGCTTATTCAGTGGGGTTGAAGGGTGAGAAGTTGGCAAAATTGGGTAGGGCAGGCGTTCCCCCAATATATATATATATCTAAAGTATGCTTTTGCTCGAAAAAGCTCGAATGGAGTGGTCCAAAGCCAATGTCCCCATTTTACCAAAAGGCATGGAGATATTCTCCCTTATATGCCAATTTACGTTGCCTAGGTCATTCGCGGCTTTTCATTAAAGGTTAGGGTTATCCAAGTACCGAATCTCATCTCAAATATGAATAAAATCTTAAATTAAAAAAATGGATTAAAATCCCTTTAAAACATGGATTTGAATTTTAACATTTAAAATTTGGGATTCATCTAAGTATTTAACATAATATATTATTTTATTTATACTAGTTTTTAGTATCACTTGTATCACACATTACGTGATTTTTTAATTTATTAAATAATATATATTTTAAGATTATAAAAATATATTTTTATTAAATTAAATGAAGATTAATTAAATTTGTAGAAAAAGTTGATTGATTTTCGAAATTAATTCAAAGCATAAAATCACATTTTAAAAGTAATATACTTTTTTTAGAAAGTAAAAAAAGTTGATGGTAAAATATTAAATAATTGATAAAATATATAAAACATAAAATTAATTTATAAAATTAAAATCATTGAAAAATATAAACATATAAATGAAATAATTTACCAATATTTCTCAACTATAATTTATTTTTTTCATATTATACTTTCTATTACAACACAAAAGTTGAGGGTGACATATTATGGCTCATAATTCATATATTTTAGGCTCCTATTACTTTTACTTTTTATTGTTCTTTTGTAGAATGTCATGTTTTAGCTTTGTTTATGCATTTAGTATCATTTTTGCATACATTTCTATTTTTGTCTATATTTATTTTGATTTTATGTTGACTAATTACAAGTTTTTACTTTGAGTATTTTCATGAATTGAATTAGGTACGTATGAGCTTGAGATATAATATCATGACTCACTGAGGGCGAAATGATAGATTGAAAGGAGGCCTGAATACAAACGAGTAGGTTGCGACCCCATACAGTAGCGCTACGACGCAGGTTAAGTCTATCTAGTCACGCTCCATCCCACGATGTCGCACCCTAATGCTTCGTGTCCTCGCACCCTAAACGCATTTGGCTAAGTTGCAACGCCTTTGTCCATGTCATGTGGAACCGGTTGTTGTTTTAACTCGAGATACGAGACTATTTTTATTTTTTCAAATATTTAAGCCTAAGGAAATATTGCAACCCTAATTTTAGGTCAAATAAACTATATAAATAAGTTTCAATTCTTTTGTTTCTTTTTTTTTTTTTTTAACTCAAATCTAGTTAGAGTGGGATAGCTAAGAATCTAGTTAGAATGAAGTTAAATTGAGGTTCTCGTGAGATGCCATTGTTGAGCGCTTAAAGTATTTTTGAGAGAGAAAGTGTTTGAGCTACAGTTGTAATCTTGGTTCTAAGGATAGATTTTAAGTTTGAATAAGTTATATTAGAGTTCTCTTGAGTTTTGATTAAAGCGAAAAAGTGTCTCGCTATATCGAATTTTATCTCATTGATAGTTTTAAGTGTTTTTAATGCTTGATTAAGTTTCCTAACTTTGTTATCTTTTTTATTTGATTTTTAATTGTATTGAAAGAGGTGGCCAAATCTTCTAAGGCCAAAGCGAATAAAATGGTACTGACGCTTAACTATTTTGGTTTGTGCTATCTCACTTCAATTTTGTAATATTAAATCAATCAAGTAATTTTGGCATATGGTTATATTGGATTCATATCTAAGTTTTGTTTGGTGCTGAATTTGTAAAAAAAGCTTGATGTTGTCTTGTTAATAACTTATCAATGTATTATTTTGTTTGTTATATGATAATAATTGATTACTATTAGTGTTTTGATGATATGTCTTAATAACAAACACCTTATTAAACAATGCTAGAAATGGTTTGGGTATAGTTGTCATACTATAAGATTTGTTTTATAACGAAGGAAGTCTTGACACGTGTGTATTTTATTGATGTTTGTACGTGATCATATTGGGCACTTGTGGGCAAAATTTGGAGTGTTAGGGAAAGTCGTGTTTTCACACATATTGGGACATTCATGCCCAATTGATACTTGTGTACATACTTGGAGTGTAAGGGATTAATCCTTGTATCCGTTCTTGATCCACACTCAGTTAATATGGGCACATTTTTTAAAAATTGTAATTGATATGGAAACATTCAATATGAACTAGTAATTGATATGGTTACAAGGCATAGGAAAAGGATGAATAATATTGTGTTAATGTCTATTATAATTTGTGAAATACTAAGAGGTTTAATCCAAGACTTGAAATTTATCACATATGAATTTAATCTTTGTTGTCATGAATCTATTAAATATGTTTGAAATGTTGTTTTTTTTATATAAGCATATTTTATTGTTTAATGATTTTTATATTAAGAGATTGGTTTATGTTTAGCGCCACTAAGATATGCTTAGTTTGCAGTTCGTTTGTATTGCGCATAAGTATTATGAGTGCGTATTGTTAGACAAAACACGTTAGCGAACAAAATAAACTAATTATAAATAAACACATATGAAATAAAATATAAATATAATGATTTATAATCAATTTATTAAATACAAAAATCAAATAAAACTGTAACAACCCAATTTTCAGTGGTGTCGGAATAATGGTTCGAGACCACAAAATCTGACGAGTGAGTTTGAAAATTTTATTAATTATTATTTATGAGTCAAGTATGATTTTAGAAGACTTTTGAATTATAAATTTATGATTTAGAAGAATTTATTGCTTCAATTATTTACTATTTTCAAAGTTGTTTTTCTGTTTTAATAAGTCCTATTCTTTAGGAGAACTTCCTGCACTATTTTGAGTTAGTGGTGGTCCTTGTTTTAGGAGTTATAGGTGGTTAGATGTGATTCTATTTTTGTCATTTGTAAGGATATATAAGCCATCTTTTTGTCTTCAATAAAGTGTTTTATTTTCATCTTCAACGTGAATTGTTTACTTTTATTTTTGTATCCGAGCTAGGTTGTTGAGAAAATAAGTAAATATGAGTGAAGAGAGAAGTGACAGTGGTCTCACAAAGATTCCTCATTTTGATGGTCTTCACTACGACCATCGGAGCGAGTTGATGAAGAATCTATTGAAATCCAAAGGATTATGGAGTCTACTTGAGAATGGCTTCGAGGAGCCTGAACCAACGACTGTGTAAACCATCACACAACAGACACAGTTGGACGAGATAAAGATGAAGGATCACAAGGTCAAGCACTATCTATATCAAGCCATAGATCGTGTGGTTTTTGAGAAGATTTTAGATAGACAAACGTCTAAAATTGTTTGGGATTCTTTGAAAAGCAAGTTTGGTGGAAATGAGAGAGTGAAAATGTCTCTTCTCAACACCTTAAGAAGAGAGTTCGAGGTGTTAGAAATGAAGAAAGGAGAAACGATCAAGGATTTTTTGCTAAAGTAATAACGGTAGCAAATCAGATGCGGAGTAATGGAGAGTCCATGCTTGACTTGGTGATCATGGAAAAGATTTTGTGGACTTTAACAGAACGATTCATCTATGTGGTAGTATCTATCGAAGAGGCAAAAGATACGCGTACCATGTCAGTTGATGAATTGCAAAGCTTATTATCGGTACATGAATAGAAGTTTAAGAGAGTTGATCAAGAAGAAGATCACGCCTTAAAAGTTGTTGCTAGTGATGGGAGGTTTGAAAGTAGACGACGTGGTGTAAATTCATACCGAGGACGTGAAAGAGGCAGAGGAAGATTATTTAACAAAGCACGTGTAGAATGCTATAAATGTCATAAACTGGGGCATTTCCAATATGAATGTCCAAGGTGGGAGAGCAAGGCCAACTTTGTGGGACTTGATGAAGAAGATGAGCTACTCTTGATGTCATGTGTGGAGACACATAATTCACAACAAGATGGCGTATGGTTTCTTGATTTGGGTTGCTCAAATCATATGTGTGGGAATAAAGAGTGGTTCTCACATCTTGATCAAAGCTTTTGACATTTCGTCAAGCTCGGGAATGATACAAAGATGGTAGTCATGGGAAAATGAAGCATTCGACTAGAGATTTGAGGTACTAAAACATCTAATCTTTGAAGTTTTCTTTGTTCCTGATCTAAAAAATAATTTGTTGAGCATGGGGCAACTCCAAGGGAAAGGGGTAGATATTTTGATTCAAAAGGGCGAGTGCAGGTTATATCATCCACAAAAAGGGCTTATAGTAATCACAAAAATGACCAGAAATCGGATGTTTATACTTCCAGCTATTGTTTTTCCATACTCACAGCCATTGGTTTCATCATGCTTTTAAACTACCACAGAAGATATTACTATCTATGGCACTACAGGTTTGGTCATTTGAACTACAAAAGCTTATGTTTGATGCAGTCCAAAAAGTTAGTTCGTGGCTTAGCAGTAATCAACACTCCAAACAAAATATGTACTCGTTGTTTGGTTAAAAAGCAAAATAGGGAGGAGATGCCAAAGAAGAGTTCACGGAGAGCATCAAGAAAATTACAGCTAATACATTCTGACATTTGTGGATCGATTACACCAATCTCAACAAGTGGGAAGAGACAATTGACTGCAGCCTACACCCTATAGAAAAATAGAGTAGCGGAGAGGAGGAATCGAACCATCATGAATTCAATTCGAAGCATGTTATCTGAAAAAAATGTCCTAAGAGAGTTCTGGCCAGAAGCAGTTCAATGGTGTACTCATATAATAAACAGAAGATTAACAGTAGCCGTGAATGGACGAACACCAGAGGAGGAATCCAAAGCTTACCAATTGTATGATCTAGTCTCTAGGCGTATTGTGATCAGTTGTGATGTTATTTTTGAAAAAGATAGAGGCTAGGATTGGAGTCAAGAGGCTACAAACATAGAGTTGAAATGGGAAGATATTGTTCTTGAGGATGATGTGAGTGAAGGTGATGGCGTTTTACCAAATGTGGAAGAAGATGTTGAAGAAGAACCACATATCGAGAGCGAACCATCGAGTCCAAACATACCACCAATAGTTCAAGGGAGGATTAGACGAGAGAATAGAAGAGCTCGGGTGGCAAAAAGATTATGGTGAGTCGTGCAAAACTAGGTCTCTTTGATGAAGATGAATAAGTCAATAACTTGGTACTATATGCCTCAGTTGATCCAATCACTTTTAAAGAAGCAGCTATAAGCGTAAAATGGCTTGAAGCTATGAAATTAGAAATTCAAGCCATTGAGAAAAATGAAACATAGGAATTGGTGGAATTGTTGGCTAGTGCAAAGAGGATCAGAGTAAAATGGGTGTTTAAAACTAAGCTAAATAAACTGGGCGAGGTTGATAAACACAAAGCACGATTGGTGGCGAAGGGATATGCTCAAGAATATGGAGTTGATTACAATGAAATTTTTGCACCAGTTGCAAAATGGGATACAATCCGAATGGTGATTGCAATAGCTGCGCAAAAAGGTTGGAGTATCTACCAACTTGATGTTAAAAATGCATTCCTTCATGGAGAATTGATGGATGAAGTTTTTGTTGATCAACCACGTGGCTTTAAGAAAGAAGGGGAGGAACATAAAGTTTATAAATTAAAAAAGGCCTTGTACTATCTTAAGCAGGCTCCAAGAGTGTGGTACAGTCGCATTGAGTCCTATATTACAATGAAGGTTTTGAAAGGTGCCCATCTGACCCTACTCTTTTTATTCAAATTAATTCGAAAGAAAGAATTTTGATTGTTAGTTTGTATGTCGACGATCTTATTTTTACGGGGAATAATGAGGAATTAATCAAAACCTTTAAAAATTCTATGATGCGAGAAATTAAAATGACTGATCTTAGAAAGATGAAATATTTTCTTGGAGTTGAAGTGTTATAGAGTGATAAAGGCATCTTTATTAATTAAAAGAAGTATGCTAGTGAAGTTCTTGAGAGATTTGGTATGTTAAGATGCAATTCAGTTAAAAATCTGATTGTTCTAGGAACAAAACTCGTGAAAGATGAAGATGGAGTCAAAGTAGATGTCACTGGCTATAAGAAAATTGTGGGAAGTCTTCGATACTTAACTACGGCCAGACCTGATCTAATGTATGTGGTTGGACTGGTAAGTCGATATATGGAGAAACCTTCAGAACTTCATCTAGGTGCTGTAAAAAGGATCCTTCGATATGTCAAAGGAACCTTGGAGCTGGGTGTTCTACACAAAAAATATGGAACTAGCGAGTTAGTTAACTATACAAATGGTGATTATGCTGGGGATCAAGATGACATAAGGAACACCTCAGGATATGCTTTTCTATTTGGAGACGGTGTTGTTGCATGGTCTTCGAAAAAATAACCAATAGTAACCTTATCTACCACTGAGGCGGAGTTTGTAGCAGCAGCATCATGTGCTTGTTAAGTAGTTTGGATGAGAAGAGTTTTGGATGCTTTTAATCATCCTCAAAAAGAAAGTATCACGTTGTATTATGACAACGCCTCCACCATTAAACTCTCAAAGAATGTTATATTGCACAGAAGAAGCAAATACATTCATGTAAGGTATCACTTCCTCCTTGAATTGTCTAATGATAAAACTATCAAGCTTGTCTATTGTGGAACAAAGGAGTAGACAGCAAACATCATGACTAAGATGTTGAAGTTGGAAACATTTAAGAAGCTTAGGAAAAAACTTGGAATTTGTAGAGCAACAGAAGGAAACTGATTGCAAATATGCATATAAGTTTAGGGGAGGAATTGTTTGAATTTTTTATTGTTTCCAAAGCTATTTTTCTGTTTTAATAAGTTCTATTCTTTAGGAGAACTTCCTGCACTATTTTGAGTTAGTGGTGGTCCTTGTTTTAGGAGTCGCACCCTAACACTTCGTGTCCTCGCACCTTAAACGGCATTTGGTTAAGCTGCAACGCCGTTGTCCATGTAATGTAGAACTGGTTGTTGTTTTAACTCGAGATACGAGACTATTTTTATTTTTTCAAATATTTAAGCTTAAAGAAGTATTGCAACCCTAATTTTAGGTCAAATAAACTATATAAATAAGTTTCAATTCTTATGTTTCTTTTTTTTTTTAGCTCAAATCTAGTTAGAGTGGGATAGCTAAGAATCTAGTTAGAATGAAGTTAAATTGAGGTTCTCGTGAGATGCCATTGTTGAGCGCTTAAAGTATTTTTGAGAGAGAAAGTGTTTGAGCTACAGTTGTAATCTTGGTTCTAAGGATAGATTTTAAGTTTGAATAAGTTATATTAGAGTTCTCTTGAGTTTTGATTAAAGCGAAAAAGTGTCTCGCTATATCGAATTTTATCTCATTGATAGTTTTAAGTGTTTTTAATACTTGATTAAGTTTCCTAACTTTGTTATCTTTTTTATTTGATTTTTAATTGTATTGAAAGAGGTGGCCAAATCTTCTAGGGCCAAAGCGAAGAAAAGGTTACTAACGCTTAACTATTTTGGCTTGTGCTATCTCACTTCAATTTTGTAATATTAAATCAATCAAGTAATTTAGCTTAAGGTGTGTTAATAGAGTTTTATGACTGGTTGTATGATGGAAATTTTGGTATATGGTTATATTGGATTCATATCTAAGTTTTGTTTGGTGCTGAATTTGTAAAAAAAAGCTTGATGTTGTCTTGTTAATAACATTTTATGAGATTAAGGTACTATTTTGTTTGTTATATGATTATAATTGATTACTATTGGTGTTTTGATGATATGTCTTAATAACAAACACCCTATTAAACAATGCTGGAAATGGTTTAGGTGTAGTTGTCATACTATAAGATTTGTTTTATAACGAAGGAAGTCTTGATATGTGTGTATTTTATTGATGTTTGTGCGTGATCATATTGAGCACTCGTGGGCAAAATTTGGAGTGTTAGGGAAAGTCGTGTTTTCACACATATTGGGACATTCATGCCCAATTGATACTTGTGTACATACTTGGAGTGTTAGGGATTAATCCTTGTATTCGTTCTAGATCCACACTTAGTCAATATGGGCACATTTTTAAAAAAATTGTAATTGATATGGAAACATTCAATATGAACTAGTAATTGATATGGTTACAAGGCATAAGAAAAGAATGAACAATATTGTGTTAATGTCTATTATAATTTGTGAAATACTAAGAGGTTTAATCCAAGACTTGGAATTGATGACATATGAATTTAATCGTTGTTATCATGAATCTATTAAATATGTTTGAAATGTTGGTTTTTTTTTTTTTATATAAACTTATTTTATTGTTTAATGGTTTTTATATTATGAGAGGTTTATGTTTAGCACCACTGAGATTTATATGCTTAGTTTGCAGTTTGTTTGTTTCGCGCATAAATATTGTGAGTGTGTATTATTAGACAAAACACGTTAGTGAATAAAATAAACTAATTATAAATAAAGATATAGGAAAAAAATTATAAATAGAATGATTTATAATCAATTTATTAAATACAAAAATCAAATAAAATTGTAACAACTCAATTTTCAGTGGTGTCGGAAACAGTGGTTCGAGAGTACAAAATTTGATGAGTAAGTTCGAAAATTTTATTAATTATTATTTACAAGTCAAGTATGATTTTAGAAGACTTTTGAATTAGAAATTTGTGATTTAGAAGAATTTATTAGGTAAAATGGTTTCGAAAACGAGGAATCAAGACCTCGATTTCATAAACTGAGCCGTAATATTTTTATAAATTTTTACAGAGTGTCATTGAGTTAGTAGTAAAGTTTCGTTAGAAAATTTTAACTTTTTGATAGTTAATTAATTAAAAAAGACTCAATTGAAAAAGATGCAAAACTTGCTAAAATGATTAAATAGCTCATGTGTTAAATAAGGAAGGACTAAAAGGACAATTGACACTCAAGGAATGGCTGAGGTGGCATAAGTAAAAAAAAAAAGCAACAAGGAATTAGGTGATTTCAGGGAAAAATTGAAAATAAAACAAAATTTAATAGCCAAATGAGATTTTAATAGTTTCTAGATCATTTCTTCCCCAGTTCTCGGCCAAAAACAGCCATTAGAGAGCTTCTCAAGCTGTTTTTTTTTATATTTTTACTTCATATCAAAGGCCCGTAGATCAACGAGAAAAAGGGAAATTAACAGAATAGTCTTGGATCTACTACAAATTTTACAATTCAATCTAGGTAAGTTCATATGGTTAAACTTTAATGTTATATGTTAATTTAATGAATGGTAAAATATATTTATTTATATCATTTGTGGAAATAAAATTATTGTTAAAATTATGAAATTAAAGTGAATGTTCGATGTGAACGGAATGCAGGATTGAGTACAGTCGTTCAGTGTAAATGAGGAATTAATGGATAAGACCATGGTTGGACCATGGTAATGTTTATATGTAAGACCATAATTGGGCTATGACATTTTTAATGAAAAGACCATAACTGGGTTATGACACTTTGAACGTAAGACCATGGTTGGGCTATGGCAATATTTATAAGTAAGACCATAGCTGGGTTATGGTATTCTAATGATAAGACCGTAACTAGGTTATGGCACTACGAGTGTAAGACCATGGCTGGGCCATGGCAATGCATGTGAAAGACCATAGTTGGACTATGGCACAAAGAAAACGATGTACTCATATCCGTAAGCCGTTCCTCGATTCAGTAAGAATTGGTAAAAAGACCTATGTGAATGATTTGAAAGATATACTGATTATTAATGATAATAATATGAAGATATGTGTTTATTGACTTATGTATATTTGATAAGAAGAACGTATGAATTATTTACAATTTAGTTTATTATATTAAGTTCGGTAAGATAAATGTTTAACCTATTGAACTTATTAAGCTTCATTAAGCTTACTCGTGTTTTTATATGTTCTTTGTAGATTTTCAAGAAGTTCGGAGGATCGGATCAACTCATCAAATCACACTACCCAACTACTGGTATATTTTGCTAAACATACTATGTTTTATATGGCATGTATAGGAATTAAAATGGTGGTGTAAATATTAGAAATTATACTTTAGTTATGTTCATATTAACTTATATAAGTATGGATTGTTATGTTTGGTATAAATGTTGGTTTGAGTAATGAATGAATTAGTAAACATGATATTGTAGTAGTTACATGTGATGAAATATCATGCATATGACTTAGTTTTAGTTTGGTTTAAATGTTTTGTATTAGATTGGGAATGTGTTTAAGTGTTTATGTAGGTAGAAGGTGAAATTGGGTGAGGAATAGGGCTTGGGAATAGCCTTATTCTATCCACACGGGTAAAGACACAGGCGTGTGTCTCAGCCGTGTGTCCCTTACATCTTAAAAATTCAAAACAGAATGGTCAGAAATTTTCATACGGCCTAGCACATGGGTGTATGACTTGGCTGTGTGACCCCTGCACTTAAGTTATTGTAAGCCAAAGAGTTACACGGGATAGGGACACATCTGTGTGCCAAACTTCAAATACCACACGGCCTAAGACACGGGTGTGTCACTTGGCCGTGTGAGTCACACGGCCTAACCACACGGGTGTGTGTCCCCTGTACCTTGGAAAATTTTAAAATTTTGCGAAAAATTCTTTGAGTTTTCGGTTTAGTCCCGATTCATTTCTAAGGTATATATTGGGCCTCGATGGTCTGAGGGGCAATATGAGAATATTATAACTGATTCTTGATATGTATAATAAAAGTTGTGAAATGTTTATATTTAACCCGTAAGGTTTGGTAATACTCTGTAACCCTGTTCTGATAACGGATAAGGGTTAGGGGTGATGCATTTATTAGTATTAGAGCTTTGCTGTAGGCGATTCTCAGAATAATAGTAATGTGTAAAGTGACTAGAAATACATGCCATATAAAACTGTGATAGTGTGATGTGTATGATCCAATCTAACCCTTGTTTTTCTTATAAATTGTAAAGATGTCAGAAAGATCCGAACATGCTAAATATGATAAGGCTAATAGTAGAGTACAAACATCTGAACATGGAACAAGCAATAATGTCCCAATTCCTCCGGCCCAAGAACATGAACTTAAAAACATGTTTTATGGGTTTATGAATTAGTGGTTTAAAAGCCAAATGGCATTACTAAAAACTCATAATGACCATACCAAATTCTAAAAGCAGTCTTTGGTACATCACACTCTTTAACCTTCCACTAATAATACCCAGATTTGATGTCTATCTTTGAAAATACTGCAACACCTTTCAATTGATCAAATAAATCATCTATACGAGGTAAAGGATATTTATTTTTAATCGTTACCTTGTTCAACTGCCTGTAATCGCTACACAGTCTCAAAGAATCATCTTTGTTTTTCACAAATAAGACAGGTACACCTCAAGGAGACATACTTGATCTGATGAACCTTTTGTCTAATAACTCTTGCAACTGTGTCTTTAACACTTTTAACTCAGTCGGTGCCATACGATATGGTGTCACTGATATAGGAGCTGTTCCTGGAATCACATCAATTACAAACTCAACTTTACGATCAGGTGGTAAACCCAGTAATTCCTCAAGAAACACATCAACAAACTCATTAACAATTGGTAACTGTTCTAGCTTTGATTCAGAATCCCAAGTATTAAGAATGTAGGCTAAAAATGCCTCATTGCCTTTACACAACAATCTCTGAGCAGAAAAAGTTGAAATAATTTTAACAGTATCATTCGAATTCTCAGACTCAACTGAAATTACTTCTCTTATCTGACATTTCAAATTAATCCATTTCTCTGACAATTCATTACAGCATCATGTTTCGTTAACCAATCCATTCCCAAAATAACTTCAAATTCGGGTAGCAACATCAAATCAGTAGAGAATTCACATCCTTTTACTTTTAGTGGACAATTTTGACAAACTAAATTAACTATCACACTTTGGCCTAATGGATTAGTGACTTGAATATCATAATCAGTAGACTCAACAGGTATTTTCTTTTCTGTTACTAATGCAGCGCAAAAATAAAAATGTGTGGATCTAGGGTCAGCCAATGCATACACAATAGCATCAAAAAGATAGAATGTACTAGTTATTACGTTCGGAGCTGTAGCTTCTTCCCTTGCTTGAATAGCATAAGTAAGTGCAGGTGCCCTAGCCTCTGACCGGGTAGCAAAATCTTTCATAGCTGAACGGGTAGTTCTAACAGCACTATTTTGGCCTGAACATTTACTTCTTTGGGAAATGGCCATCTGTTTCTCCAGCTCTTCTTCCTCCCTTTACAACTGAGGGCAATCTCAAATAAAATGATTGGTGGCCCCACATTTATAACAAGTTCCTACCTTACCTCTACATTCACCGAAGTGATTTTTCCCATAATATTTACATTTGGGCTTAGGAACATTTTGCACACTACCCACACTAACCGTAGGTCTAATAGTTACCCCATAATCTTGTTAAGTCGCCATATTCTTATTTGATCATTTAGGCATTGAAGTAGCTCGATTGAATTCCTCTCTAGGATTTTTAGCCGGAAATGCTGAAAATGATTTAGAGGAGCTTCTCTTATAGGATTCTTTATTTTGTCTATCTCTGTGCATCTTTCTATTGTACACTTCTTCCATCTTTTGAGCATGATCTGATAAAACAACAAATTCTCTTATTTCAGTACCCCCAATCATCATTCTAATTTCATCATTTAGTCATTCCTCAAACCGAATACACATTTCTTCTTCGGTTGGTACAATTTCTAGGGCATATCTCCTGAGGCATACGAATTCCCTTTTGTACTTGGCTACCGATCGATACCTTGTCACAAATCAAGGAATTCTTTTTTCTTTTTGTCTAGATACCTCTTGCCACTATTTTTTTTTAAATTCACTCTGAAAGAATTCCCAAGTGATTTTCTCTTTCAGCACTACGACCACTATAATCATCCACCAATTATATGCTTTCGCTTTCAGTAAAGAAATAGTACATCTCAAATAATCATTTGAGGGACAAGCTATTTCTTCAAAAACTCTTGCTCCAAATTTTGAGAGAAAAACAGTTATCTGCAAAGTTTAACAAATGTGAATTTTGGCTTCACGAGGTTGGGTTTTTGGGTTACATTGTATCTGCTGATGGGATTCGAGTGGATCCTAGCAAAGTCTCTACTGTGTGGAATTGGAAAACTCCAAATAATATTACAGAAGTACGAAGTTTTCTGGGTCTAGCAGGTTACTATCGACGTTTTGTCAAGAATTTTTCGATGATTGCTTCACCATTGACCTGATTGTTACAGAAGAATATTGAATTTGCGTGGTGTGATGAGTGTCAATAGAGCTTTGATTAGTTAAAGAAGATGTTAATAGAGGCTCTAGTTTTGACTCATCCAGAATCGGGTGTACCGTATGTTGTTTACAGTGATGCATCACTGAATGGTTTGGGTTGTGTACTGATGCAGTCAGGAAAAGTATTGGCTTATGCTTCTCGTCAACTAAAGTCACATGAAAAGAATTATCCTACACATGATCTTGAATTGGTTGCAGTTGTGTTTGCTTTGAATATTTGGAGACATTATTTATACAGCGAAAAGTGTTACGTGTTTACGGATAAAAAAAGTTTGAAGTATTTGATAACTCAGAAAGAGCTGAATTTGAGTAGAGACAGTGGCTAAAGTTACTAAAATATTATGACCTAGTTATTTACTATCACCCAGGGAAGGCTAATGTGGTTGCAGATGCACTTAGTTGAAAGTCGTCATTGTTTGCACTTCAAACGATGAATGCTCATTTGTCTCTAAATGATGATGGTTTTATGTTAGCAGAATTGAAAACAAAACCTGTGTTCCTTCAACGGATACAAGAGTTGCAAGATGATGATTCGAAATTGGTATGGAAGCGACAGATGGCTCAGGACAATCTGGTTTTAGAGTATAGCATTGATAGTAGTGGTATGTTGTGTTATCACAATAGAATTTATGTTCCGAATAATTCAGAATTGAAAAATGATATTCTTTCTGAAGCTCATAGTAGGAATTATTCCATCCATCCGGGTAGTACGAAAATGTATTGTGATTTGAAATAGACATATTGGTGGTCGGGTATGAAACAAGAAATCTGTGAGTTTGTAGCTAAGTGTCTGATTTTTTAACAAGTTAAAGCAGAACATCAGGTACCAATTGGTTTGTTACAACCTGTTATGATTCCTGAATGGAAGTGGGAGCATATCACAATGAATTTTGTATTCGATTTACCTATGAATTCAAAAAAGAAAGATTTGATCTGGGTAATTGTTGATATATTGACTAAGTCGGCACATTTTATTTTAGTCAGAACAAACTTTTCACTTGAGAAGTTGGCAGAAATATATATATCAGAGATTGTGAGGTTACATAGGGTTCTAATATCCATTAATTTTTGATTAACCCGAGATTCACATCAATATTTTGGAATAAACTAAAAGAAGCTCTAGGCACTAAGTTAAAATTCAGCACAACATTTCATCCTCAGACTGACAGTCAATCAGAACGAGTGATTCAAATTTTGGAACATATGTTAAGATGTTGCATACTCGAGTTTGGAGGTAGCTGGGAAAGGTATTTACCGTTAGCTGAATTTGTGTATAACAACAGTTTTCAATCCAGCATAAAAATGGCACCATTTGAAGCTCTTTATGGAAGAAAATGTAAGACTCCATTGTATTGGTTCGAATTGAGTGAATCCAAGTTAGTAGGAGTCGAATTAATTCGATACACTGAGGAAAAAGTTTAGATTATTTGGGACAGTTTGAAAATTTCTTTTGATCGTCAGAAATCATAGCATATTTGAAAAGAAGAGATATAGAATTTGCGGTTGGTGATCGAGTGTTCTTAAAAATCTCACAATGGAAGAAAGTATTACGGTTTGGTAGAAAAAGGAAACTGAGTCCAAGATTTAATAGACTGTATGAAGTTTTTGAGAGAATTGGCCTCGTAGCTTATAGATTATCTCTGCCTCCAGAACTTGAGAAAATTCATAACGTGTTTCTTGTATCGATACTAAGGCGGTACAGATCTGATCTTTCACATGTGATTCCTCACAATGAAATTGAACTATAACCAGATATGACATACTCAGAAGAACCGGTAAGAATTTTGGCTTGAGAGGTTAAGGAATTGCAGTATAAATGAGTACCATTAGTTAAAGTATTGTGGCATCGTTATGGTTCAGTGGAGGCTACTTGGGAAATGAAAGAATCGATGAGATCACAGTATCTGAACTTATTCTCAAGTAATAAATTTCGAGGACGAAATTTCCTAAAGGGGGAAAATTGTAACAACCCAATTTTCAGTGGTGTCGAAAACAGTGATTTGAGACCACAAAATCCGACAAGTGAGTTCGAAAATTTTATTAATTATTATTTATGAGTCAAGTATAATTTTAGAAGACTTTTGAATTAGAAATTTGTGATTTAGAAGAATTTATTAGGTAAAATGGTTTCAAAAAAGGGGAATCAAGACCTCAATTTCATAAATCGAGCTGTAAATATTTTTATAAATATTTACAGAGTGTCATTGAGTTAGTATTAAAGTTTTGTTAGAAAATTTTAAAGTTTTGATAGTTAATTAATTAAAAATGACTAAATTGAAAAAGATGCAAAACTTGCTAAAATGATTAAATAGCTCATGTGTTAAAAAAGGAAGGACTAAAAGGGCAATTAGACATTAAAGGAATGGCTGAGGTGGCATAAGAAAAAAAAATAAAGGAATTAGGTGATTTAAGGGAAAATTTGGAAATAAAACAAAACTTAATAGCCAAATGAGATTTTTAATAGTTTCTAGATTATTTCTTCCCCAATTATCAGCCAAAAACAACCATTAGAGAGCTTCTTAAGTTGGTTTTTATATTTTTACTTCATATCAAGAGCCCATAGATTAATGAGAAAAAGTGAAATTAACAGAATAGTCCTGGATCTACTACAAATTTTACAACTCAATCCAGGTATGTTCATATGGTTAAACTTTAATGTTATATGTTAATTTAATGAATGGTAAAATATATTTATTTATATCATTTGTGAAAGTAAAATTATTGTTAAAATTATGAAGTTAAAGTGAATGTTCGATGTAAACGGAACGCAAGATTGAGTACAGTCGTTCAGTGTAAAGGAGGAATTGACGTATAAGACCATGGTTGGACCATGACAATGTTTACATGTAAGACCATAACTGGGCTATGGCATTTTTAATGAAAAGACCATAACTGGGTTATGACAGTTTAAACGTAAGACCATGGTTGGACCATGACAGTATTTATAAGCCCTTAGCTAGGTTATGGTATTCTGATGATAAGATTGGAACTGGGTTATGGCACGACGAGTGTAAGACCGTAGCTAGGCCATGGCAATGCATGTGAAAAATCATAGTTGAACTATGGCACAAAGAAAACGATGTACTCATATCTGTAAGTCATTCCTCGATTCAGTAAGAATTGGTAAAAAGACCTATGTGAATGATTTGAAAGATATATTGATTATTAATAATATTGATCTGAAGAAATATGTTCATTGACTTATGTTGTATTTGACAGGAAGAACGTATGAGTCATTTACAATTTAGTTTATTATATTAAGTTTGGTAAGATCAATGTTTAACCTATTAAACTTACTAAGCTTCATTAAGCTTACTCGTGTTGTTATATATTCTTTGTAGATTTTCAAGAAGTTCGAAAGATCGGTTCAACACATCGAATAGAACTATCCAACTACCGGTAGATTTTGCTAAACATACTATGTTTTATATGGCATGTATAGGAATTGAAATGGTGGTGTATATATTAGAAACTATACTTTAGTTATGTTCATATTAACTTATATAAGTATGGATTGTTATGTTTGGTATAACTGTCGGTTTGGGTAATGAATGAATTAGTAAACATGATATTATAATAGTTACATATGATGAAATATCATGCATATGACTTGGGAATAGATTAGGAATAGATTAGGAATGTTTGGTTTAAATGTTTTGTAATAGATTAGGAATGTGTTTAAATGTTTATGTAGGTGGAAGGTGAAATTGGGTGAGGAATAAGGCTTGGGAATAGCCTTATTCTGTCCACACGGGTAGAGACACAAGCGTGTGTCTCAGCCGTGTGTGACACACAGCTTAGCAAATGGGCGTGTTCTGGCCGTGTGTCCCTTGCATCTTAAAAATTCAAAACAGAACGATTAGAAATTTTCTCACGCCCTAGCACCCGGGCGTTTGACTTGGCTGTGTGACCCCTGCACTTAATTTATTGCAAGTCAGAGAGTTACATGGGCTAAGGACACGATCGTGTGCCCAACTGCAAATACCACACGGCTTAAGACACGGGTGTGTCACTCCCCTATACCTTGGGAAATTTTGAAAATTCGCAAAAAATTCTCTGAGTTTCTGATTTAGTCCTGATTCACTTCTAAGGTATATATTGGGCCTCGAGGGTCTATCTAAGGGGCAATTTGAGTGTATTATAAATGAATCTCGATATGTATAATAAAAGCTGTGAAATGTTCATATTTAACCCGTAAGGTTTGGTAATACTTTGTAACCCTATTTTGATGATGGATAAGGGTTAAGGGTGTTACAAAAACCATAATAAAAAGTTGAAATAAAGAAGAATCGAGATTTTATGAAATGTTGAGGTCTGTGAAACACAGTTTCCTTAAGACAGATTCGGTCGCTCTTACAGTACTTAGAGAAACATTGGTCGAATGTCTCCTAAGATACAACAACAGTGATCAAAGTAGTAGCACCTCAACAACGATCAATGAACGAACTTTGCCTTTTTCTATCACCGGAAAGTTTGAAAAACGGAGAGGAAAAAGGAAGAGTTTTGAAATGAACAAAATTTTGGTATAAGAAATTATTCGAATGTGTGTTTAATCCTTTAGGATACACAGCCTTTTATAGGCATTTAGGATAGTGGAAAATTTTGGAAATAATCATAAAATCTACCATCAAGAAGCCAAAAATCAATTTGATTTAAAAATTAAATCAAATCAGATGTTGTCCATATATAAGCAGATTATGTCTGCAGAGGAAAAATAAATTTATGTTCAACTTAAAATATCTGCAGGCCCATTTGTGCCCGACCAGTCTAGACATTTTGCGTCGCCGATGTTGTATGTCCCAACCCAGTTGGGTTTGGACCTAGACCCCCCTGCGCGCCAGGTAGGGTTACAAGCTTAGTTATTCAATTACCCTTCAAGAAGGTTCACAGATATAAACCCATATCACACTTTGGTATTTAACCAATGTGGGATTTAAGCATTTATTTTTCTTCAATAATATTTTCAAGTAGCTTATTTTGAGCATTAATTTCTCATTCATCACCCAACCATTTTGAGCATATGATATATCGTTGTAGAGGTCTCATGGAGTAGAATATGAAACCATAATTTTATAATTCAACTTTCCACTTTTACCTATTGAGAATATGCCTCAAATTTCCCATAAAAATGTAATTTTTCCAACAATCCCCCACATGAATGAAAATTGATAGTTTTATCGAAAAACATTCACTCAATATGGTGATAGAATCTATGATCGATAGTTGTATAGGATAGGTAGGTATCCACCATTGAACCTTCCCTTTCAAAAGTATATTTACTTTACTAATTGACTAGTAGACGTAATGTCCTTGAACTATTCTACCTTTTGTATAAATGATGATATACCTCACACAACTACTTCCCTGGCAAGGTTTTAGTTCTCATGGGTATGCTCATATAGCCGTGAACATCTCCTAGTTCTGCAAAAGTTTGAGAGAACTATTCCCCAATAGTCTCTTTGAAGCGGCCCTACTTTACTCTCATATAGGTGACTTTTGTTGTTCAGCTGATCGAAACACACAATGGTCATTAAAAGCATTGTTTAACCTCTCCCAATTTTAGTCATTGTTTACATCATAGGAACAGACTTGGGATAAGTACCCCCACAATGACCTCACAAAGTCTATGCAATTAGGTTGTCACTTTGAACTTAGATCTTGAGATCTCCATTTAACTAGGTAGAGTTTTCCTTCATATAACGCCTTTTATTTTCTTGGGCTTTAGTCACATTTCCTTCGATATTTGAACAATATGATCTCGTTTTAAGCCTTTAGTTAGCGGATCCACAATGTTATCTTTTGATTTTCTTCAAAATCAATAGAGATAACTCTGTTTGAGATAATTTGCTTAACAGTATTGTGTCGACGACGCAAATGTCTCGACTTACCATTATACGTTACGCTAGTAAGACACCCCCACACTTTTAATTGGTTGTAGGATGATTTTCTACCTTTCTATAACTCATATGGTGTCTTATCCCTTTTCTTGTGGGGCACCTTATTTAAAAGGTAATTAACTCATAGAAATGCTTCCCTCCACATTTCCTATGATAATTCAGAGCTTTTTAGCAGTGCGTTCATCTTTTCCTTTAGAGTCTGATTTTTTGCTCAGCTACTCTATGTGAGGAAAATATAGTGGTGTTATTAAGTTGTGTACAGTATTCAAATGATTCAATATATCCACCACTATGATCACTTAATCTTTTTTATTAAGTTGGTTTTCAACTTCTTACTTGTAGAGAATAAATTCTCTTCATCTTAGCTCTTAAGCAAATATGCATAGCAATGAAGGTAATAAACATTTTTATTCATTCCTCTCGTTTAAACGAGCTTTACAAGCATTGCTATGTATTAGATCAAGTGGTTTTTGACCTTTGTTAATTTTGCCTCAACACATGTTTCACATTTATAATTATAATTATTGTGAAACAAAGAAATGTGTTCTAAGTTAATTTATGTACGCAAAGTATCATAATTAATATGTCCGAGCCTACTATGCCATAAATTAAATGACTTAAGCATATAAACAGAAAAAGAACAACATTTTTATTAATAGTTTTGCTTTTACAGAGATAGCATTTAGTTTAATACATATCCCCTTCCCACAAACATTCCCCCTTTTTAAATATTCATAGTTCTTGCGTATGTTAGACACATAATTCAATATTGGATACTTCATTGGAAATTTCTTCCACAGCATTAACCTCGTTAGCTCTAACTTTCTTTGGAACCCTACAGTCAGATGACTTATGCCCCATCTTGTTGCAATTGAAGCATTTTCCTTAAAATTTTCGCTTATTGGAAACACCACCTTTTGGTTCTAGATTAGACTCATTCTGCGGTTGTTTACCTTTCTTGAAGTCTTTCTTGACTTCTACAACATTTGCCCTAGCAACATTGTCATTTTTTTACTTTGTTGAGCCTCTTTTTCGTACCTCTATTGTCTTCTTGAATTTGAAGTCTTACAATCAGGTCTTCCATTGACATTTCCTTTCTTTTGTGCTTTAGGTAATTCTTGAAGTCATTCCAAGTAGGAGGCGATTTCTCAATAATGACTGCCACTTGGAAGGATTCACTTATTATCATCCCTTCAACAAGAATTCCGTGAATGATCAGTTGAAGTTCCTTCACTTGATTCACAACTAACCAGTATAAAATTCAAGAATTTAACAACTAAGAACTTTTAGTTCCAGCATCTTTGACTTTGTATTTATGGTCCAACGATGTCCATAATTCCTTAGCTATTTTCTTAATACTATACACTTCGTACAATGCATCCGACAATCCATTCAGGATGTAGTTTCGGCAGAGGAAATCTGAATGTTTCCAAGCTTCAATAGCAGTGAAAACGGTAACTTCATCTACCTCGCCCTCTTTAACAGTAGGAGGGTCATCTTTCAAAAATTTTGCTAAGTTCAACATGCTAAAATAAAACAGCATTTTCTCTTGCCAAGTCTTGAAATTCTGTCTCGAGAATTTTGCAGGTTTCTCATTATGGCTTACAGTAGCTGCGACCGGCAATACTGAGTTTTGGATCGAAGATTGCATTTGAACCAAAGCTTCAGATTGCGAATTGTTTAAATTGGTGGGAGTCTCCATTTTTCTGTTAAGAAACCAAACCAGAATTAGAAGACTTATCAACTTTTGTTAGACAATGGGAATCTAATAGAACCCGAAACAAAAGTTTATAAGGTCTAATAAAAAATACAATAAAACAATGCGCCAGGTAGGTAATCCTAAAAGAGAGGTGGTGCTCTTGGCACACTTCAATACCAAATCTTTCAAAGAAACAATCTTAGACACGCATTCTCATATTGTCTTTTTAATTCACTATTGATAAATTTCTTTTAATTCAATTTAAAGCTACAATGAAGGCCACCATAAATAGAAAATTTTCCCTTTGATTTATTAAATGACAGAATTAAATCCCAAAATAAAATTATATCATTAAATCAAATTAAAATCTGTTAAATGATGGGAATAAATCTCGAAACAGAATTATTTGATTGTCTTTTTTGGAAACAAAACAATATCGAATAAAATATTGTTAAACGGCGGGAATAAATTACGAAACAAATTTTATTTAATTCAATTCGAATTTGGAAACAAAATAAATCAAATAAAATCTTGTTAAATGGCGGGAATGAACCTCGAAACAGATTTTATTTAATTCTATTCTAATTTGGAAACAAAATAAAATCTTATTAAACGGCGAGAATAAATCCCGAAACAAATTTTATTTAATTTAATTTCTCGTTTTTGGCAACAAAATCAAATTAAAAAAATATTATTAAACGGTGGGAATAAATCCCGAAACAGATTTTATTTAATTTAATTTCTCATTTTTGACAACAAATCAAAATGTAATAAATCCATTGAACGGCGGGAATCAATCCCAAAACATATTTTATTTTACTCATTTTTGAAAATAAAATAAAATTTGGAATAAAATCGTTAAATGATGAAAATCAATCCTGAAAATAATTTTATTTACATTTAATTTCCTGTTTGGAAATAAAATCAAAATAATGGAATAAAATCTGTTAAACGACGAGAATAAATCTCGAAATGGATTTTATTTACTTTTAATTTTGAAAAGAAAATCGAATAAAATCTGTTAAACGACAAAAAAAATCCTGAAACAGGTTTTATTAGTTTTTAATATTCATTTGGAAATAAAACAAAATAGAAGAAAAAGAAATTTGTTGAACAGCGGGAAAAATACCAAAACAAATTTATTTAATCTTTAAAAAAAAATTGATTTTCAAAAAATATTTTTTCTTCCTTGGTGTCTCGTTTATCTTGGATTAGAAAATTGCACAATAATCAGATTTGTCTTAAGATTATTAGACAAAACACGTTAGCAAACAAAATAAATTAATTATAAATAAACACATATGAAATAAAATATAAATAGAATGGTTTATAATCAATTTATTAAATACGAAAATAAAATAAAACCATAATAAAAAGTTGAAATAAAGAAGAATTGAGATTTTACGAAACTTTGAGACGTATGAAACACAGTTTCCTTGAGACAGATTTGACCGCTCCTACAGTACTTGGAGAAATGTTGGACGAATGTCTCACAGGATACAGCAACAACAATGATCAAAGTAGTAGCACCTCAACAATGATCAACGAATGAACTTTGCCTTTTTCTATCACCGGAAAGTTTGAAAAACGAAGAGGAAAAAGGGAGAGTTTTGAAATGAATAGAATTTCGATATAAGAAATTATTCGAATGTGTGTTTAATCCTCCAGAATACACAGCCTTTTATAGGCATTTAGGATAGTGGAAAATTTTGGAAATAAACATAAAATCTGCCATTATAAGCAGAAGGAAAAATAAATTTGTGTTGGGCTTAAAATATTCACATGCCCATTTGGTCTAGAAATTTCATGTCGCCCATGTCATGCAAGTGCGCCCCAACCTCGCCAGGTTTGGACTTGCACCCTACTGCGCACGAGGTAAGGTTACAAGCTTAGCTGTTTGATTATCCTTTAAGAGGGTTCACATATATAAACCCATTTCATAGTTTGGTATTTAACTAATGTGGGATCTAAGCCTTTATTTTTTTTCAACAATGTTTCCAAGTAGCTTACTTTGAGCATCAATTTCTTATTAATCACTCAACTATTTTGAGCATATGATATATCATTGTAAATGTCTCATGAAGTAGAATATGAAACCATAATTTTATGATTCAACTCTCCCCTTTTACCTATTGAAAATATGCCCCAAAGTTCCCATAAAAATGCAGTTTTTCCAACACATATATATAGTGGATCTTGTGTTTGTAGCATCCAAGCTCTCAAGTCTTAGCTACATCTATCAAACTTCTATAATTCCTTTCTTTTGTATTAGTTTTGGGCATGTACTTACATCTCTAGATGAATTTTCATGTCTTGGGTATACTTTCTTATGAGTTTAGTATATTTTGCATATATGGTATAGTACGCCATGGTTTAGAATCTTGGAATACTTTTGGATTGAATTTTAAACTCCAGGTCTATTGCTAAAGGAACAATTTTTAGCTTATACTTTACTTGCCTAATAAAATCATGTTTTAGTGTGTGAATTGTCTTGAGATTTTAAGTTTTAATCTTGTTTTACCATTTCAAATGTGTTGCAATTGGTTTGGTTGCATAGTGTATGTGTTTTTGGTACTTTTAAAAGTTTGAGTGCATGACTTACATTGCTTAAAATTTGTATTTCTAGCATAGTGTCTGGAGGCATCACATCAAGAACATGCCTTGATATCTCAAAAAAAAAACCTTGAAATTCTTGCATTTTTGGGTACATATATCGAGACAAGACATGAATGTACTGTCTCGAGACTTGGAATTCGAGACAAGACATGAACGTATTGTCTCGAGACATAAAACACCAAAGCTAAATTAGTGGAAATTCAATCTCAAGTCTTGAGACATGGGACATTTTCTCGAGCCATAAGGGTCAAGGTCTCAAGATATAGTTCCATTGTAATGAGACTTCAAAATTCAAAGTTAAAAATTCAAAAATAGGTTAGGCATGTCTCGAGACATGACATAGCCTTGCATTTTGATAGCTTGACTTGGGATTCATAACCTTGCTGCGTGTTTGACCACCTTTGAACTTGAATTGTTGTATGTGTGCCCTTATGTTCATTTAAATGCTTTTATTGTTCATCACATCCACTATTCGAAATTGTCTTGATTGTCTTATTTTTAGTTTTGATGAATTGTTTTATTGTTTTTTTAGTTGTTCCGGTAATAAATGCAATTCTTTTGCATCCAATTGATTTCTGGATCCATTGTAAGGTGTTACAAGTCCCATTAAAATAAATGTCCTACTATACAAATGGTGACTATAAAGACATGAGTGCTTCATTAAAATGTGATAAGATAACTTGATTTAGAGTGGAGGAGTAGGTATAAAACACTTTTTTTCTCTTGATTAGAAAATTGATTAGCATTAATAACCAACCAATAATATTTAATAAAAGAAAATTAATATTTGGGTAAAGTACACCAACAATCATTCAACTTTGATCTCAATCACAAAATACTCACTCAACTTTCAACTCAATCACTAAACTTTTGAAAATAACAAATCGGTTACCACTAACCATTTTCCGTTACAAATGTAATGGAGCTACCATTTTCTATTACAGACATAAACGGAGCTATCATTTTTCATCATTCTCTCCTCGTCCACTCTTGTCTCTTTCCCCTAGAACCACTCTCCCATCCCTCCCCTTACTCCGACCCTCTCCCTCTCCCCCACCGTCGTTCAAGCCCCTGATTTTGTCTCCCAAAACCATAGGACCAAAAATCTCAATCCAAGCAAAATCCCATTGAAGGCCTATTTTTGAAGAATGAGCAATAGAGCAATTTCCGCAAGCTAAGCTAAGATTGTAGCATCCACAATTGCATTTGCTCCATTCCTCTTTTCGCACCACTACCAGTAAAGCATATTTCTGAAATCAAGAAACCATTTTCGCATATAACAATAAAGTCATCACTTTTGATCTGAAAGCAAAAATAACAGAAACTCTAAATGATGTCTAGAAAAAAGCTATTTAACTAAATTGTGTCAAAATACATAATTCCATTATAGCAATTCGAAATAGCTCATATTTTAAAAGCAAACCAAAACGTTTTTTTGTCAAAATCATAATAAATCCCTCTCATTCCCAACTAGTAGGAGCAGAGGCCGACACATCGATAGGAGCATAGGGATTTGTGCTGGGGCAGTTGCAGCATCCCACGCATCAGTACCAGTGGCAACTGCATTTGAAATTCCAAAGTAGATTAAGCAAAGGCAACAATCATCAACATGTAAATTAAATAATATGCACAAAAAAATTTTGAACTTACCTTGATCACCCTAGTTACCAGCAGGGACACCGAAGATAGGTGGCTGAACCATATCAGCAGACTATTAATCACCTATTTGTACGAGCCATTGGTCAGCTACTAAAGCACCCATTCCATAATCTACAGCAGGGAGTCCATAATCAGGAACAATGATTGCTTCCTTCTCTTCTTGTTGTTTAGCTTCCTCAGGCTCCCCGTAGAAGAATAGATTCACCTACATACATACAAATCACACATAAGAATGTGCAAATCTCAGAAACATCAAAATCACAACATAATGGTGGTGTTCTCTTTTACCATCACATCTCATTTCTGTTCAGGAGTACCGTTCCATGTATCTGAAGAATAATCCTAGCTACCAGCCAGAAAAGGCAACCAATGTTGTGCTTTCCCTTGTTATTAGCAGGGATACCAATGTCAATATATTGCATTTATGAGCTTAAATTTATAAAGGGTAAATTACATCAACAGTCACCTAACTTTGGGGTAATTGACAAAATAGTCACCTAGGTTTCATTTCAGTCACTCAACTTTCAAAAAGTTAAAAAATAGTCACCAACTTTATAAAAAAGTGACAAAATAATCACTGATTAATGGTTACCGTTAGGGTATTAACGGGATTGCTGACGTGGCAAATTAACCAGTTGATGTGGCAAGTTAACTTGCCACGTTAGCGAAGCGGCTGATTGGTGCAGGTTTAGGGAAAAAAATTGAAGGGTTATGAGTTAATATTTTAGGGTTAGAAACAAATTAAGATTAAGGGGATTTAGGGGGGAAAGGAAAATCGATTTGGGAAATTCGATCTTGATTTAGGGTTTTTAAGGTTTAAACTGAATTGGGAATCAATTAAGAAGGGTTTAGGGTTAGAAATCCGTTCAATAATCGATTAACATGGTATAAGGTTTAGGATACGATTGTCTATTTTGTTTGCGGAGAAAAGAAGACGACCAGAAACCATTCAGTGTTTTTGATTGTCAGTGACAATAGGCAATAGAAGAGAAGCTACCAATGTTGTTACATCCACTTTAACGGGTAAGTTGTTGCATTTAATTTTAATTTTTTTAGATTTTAATGTTGTTATTTTGATTTAGTGTTATTTAGGGTTATTTCAATTTTAATTTTAATTTTGATTCTGATTTTGATTTCGATTTCTATTTCGATTTTGATTTCAATTTTGAAACACTCACTGATTTTGGTTTTGAATTTAATTTCAATTTCGATCTCGATTTAGATTTAGAATTTGATTTCGATTTTGGTTTGGATTTCGATTTAGGGTTATTTTGCTTTTGGTTTTATTTGTTATTAATGTGCATGAAAGATTAGGGTTTGGTTATTAAAGTGTATGACATATAATGTGTATTGTATGCCATGTGCATGATGTTTATTATTTGTTTCTGCCATTGTATGAATGCCATTATCAAATTGATGTTTATTGTGTATACCTGTCATTGTATGAATGCCATTATCAAACTGATGTTTGTTGTGTATATCTGCCATTGTTTGTATCCAAGCTGCTATATTGTATGCGGCAAAATCAAAATTTGTTATTTACCTTCTTTATTATACTGGATATTGCCTGTTATTTTTTGCCATGTGCATGACAAAAATGGTTGTGTTTGATTAAGTTATTTTTTGTATTGGTTGTTGTCTGCCATGTGCATGACAGAAGTGTTTGTATTAAATTATTGGGTATTTTGTATTGGTTATTGTCAGACATAAATGATTAAAGTGTTTGCCTATATTGTCTGCCTTTATTGATGAGTATTTTGTTTGACAGGTTTAATTGATAACAATTTTAATGAGAATGAAGAAAACATGTCTGGTAGTGATATGTCTGGTAGTGATAGTGATGCATCTGAAAGAGTTAGTTTAGATGGTTTAAACATGAATGGTATAGAAGTAGATGGATTGTGTGATAGTGATGATTCTGTGAGGTTAGACAGTGTACATGAATCTGACTTAGATGGCCAAATTTGGCCTGAGTTCAACCTAAAGAATGACATGAGTAATCCTAGACTTAAGGTTGGAATGTTATTTAAGTCTAAAGATAGTCTAAAAGAAGCTGCCAAGTAGTATGGTAGGTTGAATAGTTATTTTATTAAGTTTCCAAAAAATGATTTAAAAAGGTTAAAGGTAGTCTGCAGTGAAAATTGTTCTTGATTCATATGGGCTTCTAGGCTGAACCTTAATGACCCTACTGACTAGACTTGGCAAATTAGGAGTTCAAACCCTAACCATACTCGTTCTAAAGTCTATAAAAATAGGAATGTAACCTCAGCTTGGATAGGTGAACATTATAAAGAAAAATTCATTGCTGATCTTGATTATTCTCTGAAATCATTACAGCAAGATGTGAAAAGAGATTTTTATTACTTAGTCTCACTAACCAAATGTAGGAGGGCTAAACTTAGGGCACTGGAATTAATTGAAGGAGCTTATAAGGCTTAATATGAGAAGATTTATGAGTATTTGTTAGAGGTTAAGACCCAAAATGAGGGAATAACAACAATCTATTATTTGGATAACAGGTTGTTTCAAAGGATGTATATCTATCTGTAGGCATGCAAAGATGGCTATAGGGCTAGTTGTAGGAGGATAGTAGGTTTAGATGGATGTTTCTTGAAGGGCTACTATGGTGGCTACTTACTTGCAGTTGTTGGGATAGATGCAAATAATGGCATCTATCCTCTTGCATATGCTGCTGTCGAAAGTGAAAACCAAGCATCATGGCTTTGGTTCTTAGAGTTGCTTGCAATAAACTTGGAAATTGTGAGCTCGTACCAAATATCTTTCATGTTTGACAAACAAAATGTAAAACTCCATTTATTTATTCTTTTATGTTGTTTCTATTTAGGGTTTGTCAAAGAATTAAACTATTTTTTTTCTAAATGCAAGGACTTGTAGAAGCAATATGTATGTTGTTTCCTAATGCAGAAACAAAACACCGTGTTAGGCACCTACATGCCAATTTCAAGAAGGTTGGTTTCCGAATAAAGGAATTAAAATATTTACTTTAGAAAGCTGCTAGAGTAAGCACTACAAAGGATTTTGAGGATGCCATGGATGAACTGAGGAAAACCAATCAACATGCTCATGATTGGTTGAATGAAAATAACCCTACTCACTGGTCAAGGTCTCACTTCTCAATTAGGAGCCATTCTGACATGTTGGTGAATAATCTTTCTGAATCATTTAACAAGGTAAACCCCTATGTTTTATGTTTCTTACTAATCATTAGTAATTCACTAATCATTTATGTTGTTTACTAACAGATGATACTAGAAGCAAGAGGGAAACCTATTCTGACCATGATGGAAACAATAAGGACCAATATTATGTTGCTTATTGTCAAGAAGAAAGAAGAAGCTGACAAATGGAAATGAATATTGTGTCCAAAGATGAAGAAAAATGTGGATGTAAATATAAAAGACTCATTAACGTAAAGATTCTTTTTGATGCCTATATTCTAACTTCATGTTGCTAACAACATGCTGTTTTAGTGAATGTTTTTTAATATGCATGCACCGATTGTTAGTGTGTTGACTATTTTTTAATATGCATGCAGTGATTGTTGGTGTGTTGCTTATTTTTTTAATATGCATGCAGTGAGTATTTTTTTTATAATATGCATATTGGTGGGGCTGTTTTTTTAGGGGATGTATGTATCATTGTTGGTGGGGCTGTTCACAATGTTGTTTTAGTAATTATGTTTTAACCAAGCATGCTGACTATTTTTTAGGTGTGTTCCATCACATGCTGGTCGGGACAAGTATCAGGTTGAATGTGGTCTAGAAAGTCAGCATGTGGTGGACTTAGTTGAGAATTCTTACTCCTGCAAGAATTGGGATCTCACTGGCATTCCTCGCATGTTTGCATTAGTTGCCATTCATCTAAAAGATGAGTTCCTAGAGACCTATGTACAAACCTAGTACACCAAGCAAACCCAACTTCAAATTTACTCCAACTTTGTAAGTCCAGTAAAGGCTCCTAAACAATGGGCCTCTTTGTCAAACATACTACCATCTCCACTAAGAAGGCGACCTGACAGACCTATTAAGGTGAGAAAGAAATAACCTGATGAACCACAGATAACAGAAAGGTTGAGCAAGAGAGGGGTGGAGATGATGTGTAGTAAATGCAAAGGAGTAGGCCACAATAAAAGGAGTTGCAAAGGAGAAGTTGGCCAAAATATTCCAGTAAGTCATTTGCCTTAAGTTAAGTTATAGTATACTTCTATTTATGAATTTGTTTATTTTTCAGATTTCTCTTATTCTTGTAGGTTAAAAGACATAAAGTTGGTGTCCCAACTCAGCAATAGGCTACCCCAAATCAGCAAGAGGGTACCCCAACTCAACATGCTGCCCCAACTTAGTTACCTACTGCCCCAACTCATCAACAAGCTGCCCTAAGACAGAAGCTCCCATTCAAGAGAATATCAACCACAACCACTGTTAGATGGATGCCTTCTACTCAAGAGTCATCCATGACAGACCATTGATGATAATGTAAACAGACTGCATTTTGTTAACTTTTTGAAAATGTATAAATTTGCCTACTACTGATTTATTAACTTAGACAGATAATTTTTTTGTAAATTTGCCTATGATTGCTACTGTTGATAAACTTAGGCATAGTCACTGATTTTTTTTTGTAAATTTCCCTACAATTCATATCTGTTCAATTGTGGTGAATTGTAGGAAAATTTGGCAATATTTTGCCCCTCATTCCTTTTTTAAACAGTTTGACATTTTGGCCTTAATATATAAGCATTGATCCATGCTATTTGTTATCTTTTCTCTTCTAGCATATGTTTTTTTTCCATTTATTATCTTTTCGAAAAAATGTGTGACTATTGAGAAACATGTGAGAATTGAGAATTGAGAAATACATATGTTTTTTTTCCATCTGTTATCTCTTCTAACGTGTGAAAAATTGAGAATAGCATAGGTTTTTTCCATTTGTTATCTTTTTCTGATATATGAGTTAAGCAACTGTTAAGCAATCTGTATACCAACTGTTATCTCTTCTAACCAGCAGCTATGTATACCAACTGTTAAGCAAATTGTAAACAACAACATTAGCTAGTTAGCCATGTATACTAGCAACCATGTATAACATATGTTAAGCAACAAAAATATTCCAACACAATTTATAATCAACAAAAATATTCCAACACAATTTGTAATTAACAAAAATATCCCATTTCAAGTCTTTCAAGTGTTTGTAAACAACAACATGAGCTGGTTAACCATGTATACCAGCAGCCATGTATAACATAAGTTAAGTAACAATATACCATTAGCCATCTATACCAACATAAGCAATTTACCAGCAACAAAATTACAAAACATAAGCTGGTTTTCAATGAACATAAGATGATTTTTAAGGTTTTAAAAACAACAAAACAGTTACAATTACAAGCACCAAAAACCGGGTTCTTCTTTCCCTCTTCCTTGCATCCTCTAATGTCCTCAATTTTTTTAGAAGACCCAACAACATAATTTTTGAACGGGGCGTCAATGGTGGATCAAACCAGCTGAAAAATGGACATGGTTTTCGAAATCCACTGCCAAATTTCTTACACCCAAAAATCTCCTACCTGGGTTGTCATTGGACCAAGACGTGTTTAATTTGGCTGGGTTTCCACAATAGCACACCGGAATCACTTCAAGCATCTCCATTTTTCCTCTTCTCCTTTTTCTTCTCCTCCTCCTCCTCTTCTATTTTTGAACGAGACGTCAATGGTGGATCAAACCAGCTGAAAAACTGACATGGTTTTCGAAATCCACTGCCAAATTTCTTACACCCAAAAACCTCCTACCTGGGTTGTCATTGGACCAAGACGTATTTAATTTGGCTGGGTTTCTAGAATAGCACACCAGAATCACTTCAGGCATCTCTATTTTTCCTCTTCTCCGTCTTTTTCTCCTCCTCCTCCTCCTCCTCTTCTTCTTCTTCTTCTTCTTCTTTTTCTCTAACCCTAAAATGGTACTGGTACTATTGTTAAAGTGTGAGCAACCGGCTAGCTGGACTTAAGGTTGACAGCAAGGACACCGTCACCTGCCACGTCACTTTGCCGTGACGTCTATGATGGAAAACGGCAAAAAGGACTGTTTTGTAACTTTTTGAAAGTTGAGTGACTGAAATGAAACCTAGGTGACTATTTTGTCAGCTACCCCAAAGTTGGATGACTGTTGGTGTAATTTACCCATTTATAAATGATAAAAATATATGTATTTAAATTTTTAAATTTAAAATAATTTATAACTGATAAAAATATATTTATTTAAAATTTTTTTAAACATTACAAAAATAAAAATATATATATAAATTTCAAGTTAGAAAAATGAAAAACTTAGAAAATTTACATCTTTTTCTAAATAAATTACAAACAAATTAGATAAATATAAACTTTACAATAAATTTTATGCTTAGGTTGCATATTAAATACATGATTCTTCAAATTGACAAGAATGCAGAAGACTTTTAAAAAGGCTTAGAAGCTTTTTTGTTTTTTTGTTTTTAATTTCTTTTTATTTGTTAACATTTAGGTTTCCTAGAACATTGAGTTCTTTTGTTGAGAATGCTATTAGAATGATCACGAATGAAGAGTATAAAAATTATAAATTTGTTGAGTTTTGAGGGTTTTGAGTTTTGGGGTTTATCAAAATCACAAATTTACATACAAGTTTATCAGTATTAATTATGTATTTAAATATAATTACATTATATTTAATTATATGTGTGTAAGTATTGATGGCTAAATATGTTATTATACCAATTAGAGAAAAACCACATCATCACTCCTGTTAACCATTTAGCGGAACGTAACCAAAATAGAAGCGATCTAAAATGTGAGTAACCAAAATAGAAATGATCTAAAACGGTAAGTGTCTAAATTGACAATTTTCATAGTTGGGTGACTAAAACAAAAATACACTAATAATTGGGTGACTAATTCTATAATTTACCCTATAATATATAATGCCAACTCAAGCTAATTATTAGATTGGTTCTAACAGTAGTAATAGGTGGAAGTGGATTGAGGTCAGTTATTGGGTTTTCAAACCAACATAACAGATTCTGCTTTGCTCATTAAAAACAAGTGGCATTATTATGAGAAAATCTGAAAGCATTGCGATGCATTAGAAGAGAAAAAAGAAGGCAAACAACTTAATTGAGCAACATAATAATATAATTAGATGCTAAAGACAAAATTCCTGGTGACTGGTTACATCAACTCTACCATCAAATGTTTTTCTTTTATCAAAGTTTCAGACTTAACTTCTTTCGATCCCCTCGAGACCGAAACTCAAAAAACCATATTACCTAAGGCTTCACCCATTTTATAACTCATCCTTGAGATCAGAAGGCTCTGCATCTGCACCATCCTTACCTGCTTTTGTCTCGGGCTCTGTCTCAGTTTCTTCCACATCATCTTCCTCTTCCATTGTTGCATCAGGACTGATATTTAGGCTAGATTTAACTGAGCTGTAGATGCGTGAGGCGAAATCCTTGGGGTCGGATAAAATGAAGCCACTCTCCATTAGAGCTGTCTGGTAAATAAGCTGAGCCGTTTGCTTCACGCCCTCATCCTGAAGATCCAACAAATGTTTTTTATCAGAAAAGGAGCTAGCAGAACAGATATCGACTCTAACAAGTTAGTTAATAAGTGAGCATCACTTAACGACACATGCCATTAACTCTAATAATTTTATAGTAATAACCTGAATCTGCATAATGAATAATAAAAAAATGTCCGAAATGAAAATTATGAATGGCTAGGGAACATGGATGCTTGGGTTTACAAATCTGCATACCTCGGGGTACTTAACAACTCTCTCACGAAGCTCCTTGATGATTGGGTGCCTTGGATTTATCTCAAGGATCCTCTTGCCACGCATGTATGCTTGCTTGCTAGCATCAGTTAGGGTTTGAGCTTGCATGAGTCTCTCCATGTTAGCACTCCAACCAAACTTCGATGTGACGACCACACAAGGAGTGTTGTCCAAACGGTCGCTTATTTTCACCTCATGAACATCCTCAGTCTTAAGAGTACCCTTCCACCATTTGGTTAGTTCCTTAAATGAATCCTTGAGTTCCTTACTCTTAGAGTCTTTCCCAATTTTTAGGCCATCCTTGGATACATTTTGGAACTGCTTTCCTTCATAATCCATCAGGTATTGCATTAGGTATTCGTCAACAGGATCCGTGAAGAAAATGACCTGGAAATAACAAAGGCCATTAGACACAAAATAAAACAATTTACAAATATAGATCATAAGGAACAAAATAAGCAAGGAAAGATATGAAAATGAAGTAAAGTATATGTCTGAAGTTAACAGCTAATGTTTTTGCAGTACCTCGTAATTTTTCTTCTTAAGCCTCTCCAAGAATGGAGATTTTTCCAATTGTTCCTTGCTAATTCCTGTAATGTAGAAGATATCTTTCTGCCCTGATTTCATTCGTGAGATGTACTGATCCAGTGAAGTCAATTTACCATCTGACTTGGTGCTGCATTGCAATTCATACACTATTAATGATAGTAGAGGCAGAAAAGGAAAATTCAATTCCCAGGAAATAGACCGCCTCAAAAACTAATACCTCTCAAACCGAAGGAGTTTAGCCAAGCGATTTCTGTTGGTTGCATCCTCAATGATACCTAGTTTAATGGACTTTCCATATTCATTCCAGAACTTCGTATATTGACCCTTTTTCTCATCTTCATCGCCAGATTTTTCAACATCTGCATCCACATCAATATTCAGTTTCAATCATTAACCAATAAATAACTTGGGATAAAAGACTTCGAATTTGGAAGGCCATTAGACCACAGTCTGGAGTGAAATAATTGTAATTAAATTCAAAGCAATTACTACAAAGAAACAATTATAACCTACCCTTCTCATCTTTGCCACTGAACTCATCAGGATCCTCGTCGGCAATTCTGCGAATCATATCAAGGGCTTTCCTCACGAGTTTCTTCTTGATTGTTTTCAGACTGCTATGAGCTTGTAGCATCTCTCGAGACACATTGAGTGGTAGTGAATCGGAATCAACAAGACCCTGATCAATAGGTTATCCATTAAAAAATCAATCAGATAAGAAGTGACCCATATACCTCTTTAGTGCTGATTTAAGTCAACTAAAATAACATATCTTCATTTACCATCAAAAAACTAAGAAACTTCGGCAAAAGCTCATCAAATTCGTCAGAGATAAAAACTCGTCTAACGTACAACTTCAAGTTGGATTTATTGGAGTTATAGTAACTCTGATACAGATTATGAGGAGCCTTAGGAGGCACAAACAAAACAGCCTTGAACTCAACATCACCTTCAGCAGTGAAGTGGCTCCAGGCCATGGGCTTCTCATCACTAAAGTCCTGCAGTGCAACACAAATACATAACAATAAAGGTTAGTAACTTCTCCAAGGGGTTTCGGTAGTCGGGAGCTAGGAAATTTATGTCAAATTACCTTTGTCAGAGAGTGATAGAATTTTACGTATTCTTCATTTGTTACATCCTTTGGACTACGCAACCATATAGCCTTAACATCGTTCAGACGTTCCCATTCATAAGTAGTTTCCTTCACCGTCTTTTTCTTTGGTTTCTTTTCAGTGTCTTCATCCTCGCTTTTTTCAGCTTCATCTTCTCCTTCCTCAGAAGAAGTGCCATCAGCTGTTTGTAGCAATAACAGAGAATGAAACCAAAAATTTTGATCAGAACATGCACAGTCTCTTGGTATTATGGAAAATGGCATCAGTAAGTCTTGAATAAACATTAACATGCTTCCTTTATTGAAACATACAGCTTTCCTCAGCACTTGACTCATCTTCATCTGCAGGTACCTCAACATCAACCTCTTTACTCGCCCAGATATAGATGGGGAAATTGATGAATTCAGAATATTTCTTCACCAATTCCTATAGATTACAACCACAGCATACTCTGTTATATTTTCAAAAGCCAAAGCGAAAATAAATACAACAAATCACGAGTCCATGAAGATAACAATACAAAGGATGGTGACATGAAGGATCACATAAATCCCAAATGAAATCAGTATACCTACAGTAAAGGTAATGTAAACAAACAAGACTTGAGCTTTACTAACCTTCAATTTGCTCTCCTCCAAGTACTCCTGAGCTTCATCCCTAAGATGCAGTCTAATCTCAGTTCCACGCCCTAGTGGTTCATTCCAAGTGTCCTCTGAAATAGCAAATGCCCCATCAGCCTTCGATTCCCATACATACCTGAAAAACAAAAAGCATTCAATAAACCATTATTAACAATGAGTCAAACATTTCAATAAAAACTAAATTAAGGCTAGCAGACTCACTGTTTGTCATCATTGTGTTTACTAACGACTTCGACATAGTCAGCTACCAGATATACAGAGTAAAACCCAACTCCAAACTGCCCAATCAGATTAAGGTCTCCAGTGCTCTGCATTTTCTCAACAAATGCTGCATAGAGAAAATAAAATCAATCAATTCAATTTACATAATTAATCTTAATTATAATTACACAATATCATTTAAAGAAAAAAAATCTAGGATTCATTTACCCGAAGTTCCAGATTTTGCAATTGTTCCCAAATTCTTAATTAAATCTTCTTTTGTCATTCCTATACCTCTGTCGCGAAGCGAGAGCATTTTCTTCTCTTTATCCAACTTAATCTGCAATTTCATAAATTTTAAGGCTTAGAGAACACAGATTTACATGCATCGATGCAGAAACCGGATTTCTACATTTACATGGTCATTTTATAGGATTTTTGTCTAGTTATTCTATTCCTAGAATTTCATGCATTTATATTTCTGTAAAATAAAGTTTTAATGTGCAGACCTGGATCTCCAGCTTGGAAGTGTCACCTTCGCCCAAAACCTCTTTGTCTGTGAGTGAAAGAAACCTAATCTTGTCCAACGCCTAAATTTCAAAAAGTTTCCATTTAAAATTTGAGTTCAGAAACAATATCTAAAAACAATCAAGAATGACAAAAAACTTACATCAGAAGCATTGGAGATCAACTCTCGGAGGAAAATGTCCTTATTGCTATAAAGAGAATTGATAATAATATCCATAAGCCGAGACACCTCAGCTTGGAACTCAAATTTCTCCGCATTGTTGCGAAGCGATCTCGAAGAGATCGAATCCGATTCCCTAAAAACAAAAGAAGAAAAATGGATTCAAAATATAACAAACAAATCACAGATTAATGAAGACTACATTCTTAAACAAAATTACACCAACCTTTTAACAACATCAGAATCAGTTTGTAAGCCGTGAGGCACAGCGCCGATATTATCCTCAACTTTTGGAGGATCCACGGCTCCTTCCTTCGCATTTGCTTGTAGTTTCCTACCTGAAACAAAGTAGATCCAAATTCAGCATTCAAACGCTAAAGGAAAAAAGAAAAATGGCCTAAACTTTCCTTGGTCTGAGAGGAGACTGAGAAGGCAAAGAAGAATAAGAGCGGAAGGGATCGTCCACTTCCCCATTGGCTGCTCTTTTAAGCTTTCACCTAGTGGAATTGTTAGACAAGTTCTTTGTATCGGAATGTTGAATTGGTTTGGGAGTGCTCTTAAATAGCTGAGGTTTTAGCAATTCAAATGATTGTTGGTTAAGAGTTTCGATCTTTTCGTAGGTAGGGAGTGCAGCGTTAGGATTTTTTTCTAATTGGTTGAGTGCCAGCATGGCGATATAACGGTTAAAGATTTTATTTTTGTAACAAGTGGCAATTTTTTATTAGCAATGCTTAATTTCTTCGGCTTGTAGTTATGGTTGGCCCCACATGAGAAGACGTCAACTCCTTCGCTTACTTGGCCGAAGTGAATGATCAAACGGTTTTGCTTCCAGTAACGTGGCACATTATGATTTCGTTTTGGTCCCTAGTTTGGTTTGGATTTTTACCTAGTTCTACGGGAATGTTCAGGATGCGTTAGGATTTTTACGACTGAGGGAAAAAATTATTTAACACCTCTTAGGGGATTGGAATACAAATTCTATTAATATAACAAAAGTTTCAGTCTCAATATAAAATCAACATTATGGTACGTTGATAATTAATTTTGTCACAACTCAAGCATGACATATTTGTAATGATTGTATGCACTTATACGATGAGAAAATCAATTTTAGATGGTTCAAAACGACGGGTAAAAATTGACAAAAGATTTAAGCATTCATCAAACTCAAGAGGACGACGACAAAATCATCCTTAAAATCACTTGCAAAATGAAAACCTCATGCATATGCAAAACTAAAAAAACGTGTGCTACCAGAGTAAACAAAAACTTCTAAAAGTGAATACAGACACTATCATGTGTCTACATAACTTGTGAAATAGTAAAGATCATTATAAAATAAATCTGTAAATTAAAAAGAGAGAATGTGCATGAAGTGTATGAGTGCAAAAAGAAAGGGAAGGTTGGTGACAAGGAAGAAAAGGCGGGTTTTAACCAGCACGGAGGCTGGCATCATTGTTGAGTAAAATAAAAAAATATATATAAACTCTTTCAAGAAAAAAAATAAGTTTTTAAAGTTTATCTTTAGATTTTTGTTTTTTCACGTTTGAATTTTAAATGGATAGTTTCAAAATCATTTCTTCTTTAAATAATCTTAGATTATAAAATAATCTTTATTTTATGATAATTTTAAAGTTTTTATAATTTAAGACAATTTATCCTTTTAAACCAAAGAAAATATCATATTCTATGGAAATGAAAAATAATATTTGTGCTTACTTTATGTTTGTGTTGATAAATATTGAAGTTTTTAATATATAAGATTAAATAAATATTGAAGTTTTTAATATATAAGATTAAATTCAAAATATTTTTGTTATTTGTGTAATTACAATGATATGTTGCATTTGATTTCTTAATACTAGATTATCAATGCAAAAATTGTGTTTTTAAAGTCATTCATCTTTATTTCTAGACAATGTACTTAGATTTATTTTTAACTAAAAATCTTATTTTTCTAATGCTTTAATATTTTTTTATTTTTTTTCAAATTATTCTCTTAATTTCAAAATATCGTATCACACACGTTATGTAACACCCCTCACTCGACTCGATCGTCGGGTTCAAATTATGGAATGCTACAATTGTTTCTGGAGCAAATACAGACAATTAACATTCAAATTAAATATAAATAATACAATCATAGTCAATTCAGTTCATAATCACCAAATACGACCTTTCTCAAGCCTTATACGAGCTTATTTATGCTCTAGAATTAATCCAGAATTGAGCAGAGACTAATTTGTAACATTTTCAAATTTTCAAATTAAGCATATCATAAATCAATCCTTCAAATATTCAATCATATCATAAACACTCAGATATTATGATATACAATTAAATTTGAGTCCTAATCAAGCTTAAGAAAGCTCTTTTATTGACCCGAGTATGAAATAAGACCAAACTGTAAAATTTTAAAAATCCAAGGTTGGCATTGTGACGTTACCTTCTCTATGTTAAGATGTCGCCAACTCAGTGTGTCACATCAAGACTTCAAGCTACCCAATGCCGGGATGCCACAAGTTGTTAGCTAACGTTGCAACGAGGGAATATGATCGTCGAGACGAGAACCTTGTTTTTGGTTCAAAAAAGGCCTTTTGGTACCTATTTCAATCCACGTAATTCAAATACTCTTTTGGTGCATTATTGCACAACTTTTCCCTTTACAAAACATCCCAAACATGTCTAAACACAACATTGAATCAATTTGTAATCAATTCAACCAACATGCCTTAATTGGCACCAAATCATTTCAATTCAACTTAGATACTTTCTAACCAATTAACCATCATTCATTCATGTTTTTAAACTATTCAAATCAACATTCAAGTATGTCATTCTTTGTTTAACTCATACCATTTGCGCAGTCAATAAGTATTCAAACACTATGCATATATGGTCCTAAAACATGACCAAATCATACATTAATACAAGTGTAAACATTAACATCTCATAATCTATATATATACTAATCCAAATCCAAACCAAGCATATAATTTCAATCTAACACACGTATAACACCTATGTACATGCCATATAACCGAGATTTAAACGAGAAAAAATCTACCGAATTGTTGATAGGATAGTGTGAGCTTCGTGGTGATCCAACCAACACGTTCAACAAAATCGACAATCAACAAGGAAAAATGAGATAGCAGGTAAGCATTTTGAATGCTTAGTAGATTCATATGCAATTTACTTAACTTACCTTGACATGACAATAATTTAACAATTGAAATCATTGGTACAAACCTAGCAATCCTTTAGCATCTTAAACTTTATGTACATTCAACTATTATATCAAATAAGTTAGTTCAATCATATGTCATAAGCTTATAACACATTCATACAATGATATAACTTTCCATAACAAAACATATACCACTAAATCAAATCCAACTTGTAACATATATATACATATATTCATTCTAAACATTACATTTCCATTTAGTACTAACGTTGAGAGTATGAATACTGCTACTAAAAATATGGAATTGAGGCGGTGTCTGCAAGTATATGGATCAGGTTGTAATATAGTTTTACAGCGGAGTTGGTAAGTACTCTGAGGATCATACCCAAGTGAGACAAGTACTAAATTAATATTAGCATAAACATAAATAGATCTAATTAGTAATTTAAGTAAATTATAGTTTGATGAAACATAAAGGAAAATGAATTGGTTTTATAAGAAAACTAAAAAAATGTAGAAAATAATAAAACTAGAAAACTGATATGCTGACTCAATCAAATCTATATATGAGTGATTAGCTCGTTTTGGTGGTCACAACTAATTCCTATTTCAATTTATACTCAATCAACTAGTCGCTAACCTAGAAGGATCTCTCAATCTTCCACTAAACTAAAGAGTTGGCAAGAACTATTTATCTTTCAACCTCATAGTCCAGATTAGATTGGGGTAGAGGATTCACGGATAGGCAATATCAATTTTGGGTTAATGTTTATCTAGATGACCTCCTATAGTTGTCAGGCTGAGGGATTAAGTTCTTTATACCCTAAACAACTAATTTGCTAAAAAACCCTACATGAAAATTAATTAATCGTACTTCTACTCGCTAATCCCCCATAAGAGGATTAGTTCCTCATGGATCCCATAAATAATATAAACTTGACGAAGAAAATAAACATAAAGAATGAATCAAGAGTAAAAAGTTTAAGAAGAATCCTGAATTGCATTTGAATGAAGTGCAAAAATCCATAAAGAATTGCTTTGAATCCACAAGTCAGATTCTCCGAAGAACTTAATGAAAAATAGATTGAAAATAAATCCTAAGTACAAAAGAAAACTAAAACTGAAAACTAAATTTTAAGGAAAATTTTAAGTTATAGAAAAGATGCTCTCTCAAATGTTTAATGAGCCTATTTATAATATTAAGGTTGGTTGTCGTCCTTAGCCCTAGTTTGGCTAACGTTTTTACATTAAAATACATTATCCAAACCAAAATGCCCTCAGCTTATTAATACTTCATGTACAAGGCTGATCTCAAGACATCCACTGCCTATGTTGTGACATTGAAGGCAGTTTGTTTGACTCAGGCTCAGCTTCAGGCGTGTGTCACGACACCAAAGGCAATATGGCTATTTTCACATTTTGCACACGACGTTGCAACGTTGAACTTCCATGATGCAACATAGCAACCAGCCTCGAGTTCTCATGTCTTTGAATGGTGTCCTACACACTCACCAAATACATTAGTCTCTCCTTAGGCCTACTTCAACCCTTAAGGTCATAAAATTGGCTCAAATCACACTTTTTATTAAAATGAAACTGAAATAGAAAAACTAAATAAAACATAATAAAATTGCTCATATTCAAGCTCTTTTAAGTATGAAACTAGTCTAATTTGCTACAATGAATTGTGGTAGATCACCATACCTTCTTTATAGTGCAACATGCAAGCCACTTTTAGAAACTTTCCGTTCTTGGTTTGACGTGATCTTCAGAGATATTCCCTGGTTTTGCACAACAAGTCAAGCCCTAGATTGTCTCTATATATTTTCCTTACCTGTAATTGCACCTTTCAAGAGTCACAATCAGCCAAACAACCTTTTGCCACCTTTTTATTTGAGATTCCACGACATCTTTGCCTTTCACCTGCTCCATAACCTCAAAATCATGCATAGCAACCTTTCCGACAGTGAATCCATAGCAAATAATCATGCCAACATCTAAAAAAAGGAGCTAGAAAATATCCTTCGAGCGATTCAACAAAAAATCCCTCTGCAAGAATGAGGTTTTGAATCCATAAGCGCATTGAAAAGTGAAACACGATAGATGATTCAATTTCGTCAATGGGAGATGTACAATCCTAACTGATCCGATGTACATTCTGATTGTGCATGAATTTTATGCCGCGTTAAATGAGTCGAATGTAAATAGACTAATAGATGTACCATGGATGCTGATACTAGTTCAAGGGACAAAAATTTCTATCTCACCTCCTAAGATAGCAAGGTATTACAACGTTCTATTATATCTATGTGATTTTATACAATGAGCTGATCTAATGTATTTCTTAAGAGAAAATATGGGTGATGTAATTAATATCCTAACAGATGGAAAGGGTAAGTGGAAACGTCACTTAGTAACAGACTTTCCTATCTCGTTCTCTTATGAGAAGTTAACTTTGAAAGCCAGGATGTAGCTAAAATTCATTAGCACTCGAATCTGCCCAGCATCAGACATGTCCAATATCAATACATTCCAAGAAACATTGTTGTATGTGATTTTAAATAAGGAAAGAATTTGTATTAGGACATGGAACTACCATATTATGCTGCTTTGTGTTAGGAAAAACAAGGTTGAACTGCTATTTTCACATTTAGAAACGGCTTTGTGTAAGCAAGCGAGGGTACCAATGGGACAATTAGAATGCTATTTACAACCAATAGAACATTTGATACGAGAACCATAAAAAACTTTGTGGGATATCAAAAATGAAAGAGAGTAATCAAAACCAAACCCCAACCAAGTGAGACAATGCTACTTGACTCAGAATTGGTAATCTGATGGATGTAAGAAGTGGGACCAATTTTTAAAGATTATGCAAGGAAAATGAGTAAAAGAGACCACAATTTCCAGTAGCTAAATACTAAGTAACTTCTAACTCAAGCAAGCGAACGAGGGATGGAAAGGTGGATTTGAAGGAAGATCCCGAGAAAAATCCAGAGGAAGAGCCGGATGAAGCTGAAAAGGAGTCGGAGCCTGATTTTAAACATTTTTATTTAGGATTTATATTTTTAAGACTTAATTTATTTTTGGAATGATTTTTATTTTGTTAGTTTAATTAAGATTTTATTATACATTTTGGGTTTAGTTTTTCTTTGTTAGAACCCCTGATTTTAAAGGTGCTACAATTTCGAGCCACAATCGAAAATAGTAGTAGTCCCACCAATTGTGTTGCATGTATCACGCCAACCAGGCAACCTCTTTCCTTTATTTTTTATTGCACATTAGGTACAATGTGTTGAATAAAGTGTGGGGGTTAACTTAAGAAAATTTTTAAATTTTTCGGTATTTTATTTTGTTTTGCTAGTTTTTAGTAATTGCTAGATTTTTATTTTGTGTTTTATATGTGCTTGAGCTTGTAGAAATACAAGTGATTGGTTAGGAGCATGTTGATAGGATTTTGTGAATAAATTGTAAATTTAGTTTGATAATAATTGATTTTAGATTATCTAATTTTAGACCAATTAGTTCAATTTATTACACTGTGAATATATTTAAGATGTTAAGTATACCATATGATAAATAGATGTATACATAGCATGCATGTTCACTTGAATTATAGGTTTTAGAAATTGATAAAGTTGGCTGATTTAATTCATATATGGAATTACCTAGGGATGACCTAAGGCATTGTTTGTAGACAAATTTTTTTAAGCCAAAAAGCTATGCTAATAAATATTTTCCTAATACCGATTTTGAAGCCTTAATCCATTTTCTTGATAAACCAAATATGAAACCATGAGCCTATTATATAATTTATTGTCCTTGCATGGATTTAGACGTTTAGATATTGATAGCTATTAGGTAGATACATCATGGTGGTTTCAAAATGAGAAAAAAAATGAGAGAATTAAGGAATTGCATGGTATAGTGAGTATAAGATTTTTGAGCTTATGAAAAAGATAAAATGTTAATCGAGAAAATCTCGAAGAAAAAAAAAAGATAAAAGTAAAGTGAGTTGGAAAAAAAAGTATGCTCACATTTGTTCAAAAAAATAAAGAAATCAAAAAAATCAAGCTCAGATGATTGTACTCATGAATATTATACTAGGCCTTAGTGATGGAGAAATAAGGAAGATAAGAGAAGTGGATATAAAGTGGTGAGATTATTCGAAATTGGGGGAGTATTGGGGACAATATAATGTGTCAAACTACTTTTGTGCTTAGCCATTGTGTCAAGTTTGTTCTTGGATTTTGAACCAACCTAAGCCGCAAAACGTTACAAGTCAAAAAGTCTTATGTGACTTAGGTAGTACTTTATACTGATAAAATTGTGCCAAAGATTGATATTTTTACCACTTACATTCATTTAAACATAATTGTATATTTATATATTTGTTTTGATGGATACCTATACTTAATATTCTTTTATTTGTTTATTTTGTATAATGAACTAACTCGTCTAATTTTAGAAGTTATCAGTCAATTGTGTATCATGCTAAAGTTATATGTTTATTTACATTATGTTTTTAATATATTTCTTCCCAATTCCTTGTATCAAGCTAGCTCAAGTACATTTTCTTTTCTTGCATTTTTATTTCTTGTTTTCTGGCATATTTATTACTTGAGGGCAAGCAAAGACTTAAATGTGGGAGAATTTAACCTGCCACTAATTGCAGTGGTTGTTTAGATATGTTTCGACATGTAAGGAGATTATTTTTTAGATATTTTAGTATTTATTATGTCATTTTCGGTATTTAGTAGTTAGGTAGTAAATGTTAGTAAAATAAGTGTTTTTACACATTTTGTGAGTGTTAATGACCTATTAGGCCAACACGGACCTTAGGTAGTTCTAATTTGTGTAATTTAGTGTGTAGAATGCTTAAATTAGGGCTCAATGGATGTATGAACATGGGGTGAGTGATGCAGAAGCTTCTCGAGCCGCTAAAGTATGACACGAACCCAAGATTGCACAAAATGCATGTCGTGTCGCACCATAGCTTGTGTATGGCGCGACATAGAACCGACGTGGAGCCTAATCATTCCATGGTTATTTTCGTCCACATAATCAAACTTATACGAAGACCTAATTTAGGCTGCTAACACCTATATAAATAAAACATTAAGATTTGATATAACTAAGTCGTCTTAAACACATCCAAAAACTTTCGTAATTTAGGAGTAGGATTTAGATTAAATTGTCTCTTATTTTCTTAAAAGGCTTTGTTCTTTTCTCTTGGAATCGATTTCGATCCAAATTTTCTTTAATAATATCAAATTTATTAAGTTATTTTCCTTCGCAAGCTATGATTCGTGTTATCTCGATCAAGAGATTTTTCACTCTGCGCTTCAATTGACATCAACAAGATTATTTTTTATCTCTTTTCTCTGTAATATTTAATCGTATTTATTGGCATGTTTATTTCAATTGAGATTGAGATCATGAATAAAATCATGAGTAGCTAATTTCCTTGGGGAAGATTAAAGAGTGGATGGGGAAGTGATTAACAAAGGGTTGAGGGTTTGTCAATCAGATTAGTTGGTATAAATTAAGCATTCTTAAATCTTAGAATTGACAACCTAGGAAGTAATCAAAGGTTAAACGAGGTCAGAAGATAAGTTTGTCAAGTAAATAGTAATTTATCGTGGTTGAGAAAGTGAGATCAGGAGATAAACGAGTATCAACCAATTAATTAATCAGTTAGAGGCCTGGAGGTAATAATTGGTTAGTTAATAGCTAATCCACCTTAAAAACCGAATCTGAAGTTAATTACAACCCCTGAAACGAGTTAATCTTATTGATTGATTTAATTGATTTAGTTGTTTGTGTTTTAATTGTTGTTATTTATTTTAGTATTTAGTTTTTGATATTCATCTCTTTTATGGTTTATCGTAATATAAAATTTAAGCACTAATATTTAGACTTATTATTGTAAAGAGGTTTTTAATAAATTTAATTCATCCTCCATTGGGTACGATCCTTGAAATACTTCCCTTTGTTTTATTGTAACATATTACTATATTACAATTTGACCCGTATACTTGTGGATATCACTGCCTTAATTTCTTATATTTTTTGTGTAGTATTTTCTAGTCAAATGCTCCCATGTTACATTTGTAACCAATCTCACATCAGTGTGCACAAAACTCTATTGGCATGTCCATCGTGTCCTAACATTTACTAAGTTCAAATAGGCATCTATTACACAAAGTAACATTTCTTTACAATTTAGTCCAAATCTAACCTTTCATACCAATTTACCACCAATTAATCCACAATCAATCATACATATACAAATCAAATACATAATTATTTAAAAACATAAATATCATATGAACTTACTTGGTTAAAACAACAAACAAGTTGAATCTTCAGGGACTAATCAATAATTTTGGCTTTTTCTCGATTATCTCCGGTTTGATCCAGCTCTTAATCTATACAATTATTTTAAAAAAATTCATAAATACCAAAATTTTTCATGTCAAGCCATGATATTTATGAACCTATATAATCTCGTTATTTTATACCCCTAAAATTTTGCTTTTTATTCAATTTAATCCCCTAAAATCGAAATAGTCATAACTTTCAATTTTGAGCTTTGATTTGAAAATCAACCTCAATTTCATTCATTATAGACCCTCTACTATCTGTTATTACTAAAATTTCACCTCAATTTTATAATTATACATTTTAGTTCTTATGTGCAAAACTAACAATTTAAAATTTACAATGTAGTCCTTTTTTCACATCTAAGCTTAAACTCTATCAATTGAACATCAATTTCTTTAGGAAATCAACAATGGAAACTTTCAAAAACTTTAAGGCCACATTTGGTTGGTTGTAATAGCCATTCCATTACTGATCAATTTAGTGATAAACATTGATTCCTTCATTTGGTTCACTGAATCATTCATTCCATAAAATCCTCATTCATCCCTTATTACAACTTCTCCCGTAATAAGCATTCCTCATCTCACTCAAAAAATAGAAACTCCACAGAATAGACTCACTAAGGAATAAAGAAAACCTTTTATCACTCTCAGCCTCACTGACACCTCAAGCCACCACACCCCCTAAAGTAATCGACAGAGTTGATCCTTGAAGCTTCCCCAAAGTTGATCATGGTAAGGTTATTATTCCCATCAATCTCACTTCCATTGTTAGAATTTTGTCTCTTTTCTGGATGGAAATTTTAAATGTTCTTGGAGATTTTGTTTCTTTTTCCCTTTTTTTTTTGAGGAAGGGTGGATAAATTGCAAAAAATAAAATTGTTCAACAAAAATTCGTACTCTTTGTATCTTTTCCAAAGATTATTTAAGATAAGTTATCCCCAACTTACCTTGAATACTATTTCCTAATTCTAAATTTGGTCTTCCTTCCTCCCCACTGCTCAAATATTTTATTATGTACATTGAAAATGTTTTTTTTTTTTTTGTGTGTGTATTTAAGTTGCAATGATAATGATCTATTACTATCTACTATCTAGTTTGGACAATTGATAGCTAAAACTAAAATTCTTTATGCTATCAGTGCGTTTGGTCTTTAAACATGTGTTAAGATCGTATAATCAATTTGCACGACTCTGGTGCTTGAATTTTGACACTGCTACTTGAATTTTCTGCTTAAATTTTTTATTTGCTTTTGAGAATTTGTTTGTTTGCATATTGACTTTGCTGCTTGAATTTTGACTCTGTCGCTTGTGAGAATTTGTTATTACTATCAGTGAGTTTGGTATTCAAGCATGTGCTAAGATGAAACTTTTAAATTTTTGTTTTGCTTGTGAGAATTTGTTTGTTTGCATATTGACCTTTCTATTTGAATTTTGACTTTTTTGCTTGAATTTGTATTGCTTGAATGTTGACTTTGTATGCATTTCAGAGAATTCTTCCATGCTTGTTTAAGTTTGCAATTAGGAGTCTTGATCTTGAAATATTTGGTTAACAATGGGCGTGCAATGAAATAGCTTCTTGTGTAATCATTTTTCTCGAAATTATTTTGTAGTTCAGTACCCCATCTCTCCCTCTATGAAGTTTGAATAAACATAATGGATGAATAAAAAAAAGCCTCTTTAGAAGGAATTGTGATGTGTCATGTGCATTTACTTTTACCACCCACCAAAAAAACTTAATACTAGTCCTTTCCTGTAGGTTGTAGTTAGTAAGTAGCACAAGATATACTTTTGATGCATTTCAAGTGTGTTGCCATGGCTGAGCAGATTTTGTGATGTGATGACTATTGTTTTTGTATAGCAATTGTGTTGATGTGATGATTATTGTTTTTGGATAACAATATGAAGTTGTTTAGTTATATTGATAGAATAGTACCGTATGCTTATCTTTTGAAGATTAAGTACTAAGGCTAGTTATTCTACATAAAAATTAGTATTGTTTATACTTGCCAATGTGTTTTATGGCAATATATGTTCCTTCCTTTTAATCTGTTGATGGTCTTAGTGGTACACATGACTTGGGATGCTTGCAAAGGTGATGATGCATTGATGTTGATTGTATTCAGGTATGATATCTATTGAAGTTCTCCCACTGTGAATCTTGTTTTTTTAAAGTTTCAGCTATAGAAGCTTCATAGGCAATTAAGAAAATACGAGAATAGGGTTTAAGAGTAACTAGATGGAGTTTAATGTTGGCTTGTTTGCATGTGAAGTGCTATAAAATTTAATGCACTCACACTAACTGATGGTTTTTTTTTTTACTTTTATAGAGCTATCTTTATTGCTTTATAAAGGAGATTAATGAGCCAATAATTTTTTTTTATAGAATGTCTAGAACTATCCATGTTTGATGCATATATAAACATTGACTAAAAGGATATAACTCCTCATATACAGACATATCTGTATAGAACACTTAAGCTAGAGCCCAAGTGACATAGTTTTTTATTCTGATATTTTTCTTTGTTTCACGAGTGCTTGTTGATATAATCAACTAAACTGAAATTGATGATAATCTTGGAATGATCACACAATCTAGAAAAATATCCAGTGAACTTTTAGACTTTAGTTATTGAGGAATTTTATCAGCAATCTAGAAAAAAAAGGCTAAGGTAGCCAAAAATTATATGACTTTGATCCTCTAGTCAAGGAGGATGTTGTTCTACTCCACTGGAAAAAATTGCATGTTTCTAGAAATAAGAAGAAAAAGGCATCTTGTTTCTTTCATGTCGCCAACAAAAAACTTTGCATTATTAGCATGCACAGGTCATTATATGAAGGCTTTCATTGGTCTTTTATATAATTAATTGGTTGTGGCTTGCAACTTAATCTAAAATATGGGTTTAAAATATTTTACAAAAAGATAAAAAAAAAAATGGGTCAGGTCAATCTAGGTTTGAGCCTTAATAGTGAAGTTCAAGCACGATTTATAATTTAAATGGGTTTAATTTATAAATTCATCTTATTATTTCAGGTTTTTTTACTTGAAGAGATATTTGTAATTTCTTTTTTGTGGTTTGCAAAGATTCTTAATATGTATTGTTCATCTTTCTTTAGCAGTGTGCTATTGCTTCCTCTTCTTTTCTGGCTTGCTTGATTGCTTCTTCCACCAACACCTGAGACTCTTGCATTCACTGAATCATTGTATATTCTTTTGCAATTAAACTCTTTGATTTTGCTTTATTGTTAAAATTAATATTGAAGAAATATGACACTTTTACTATGATTTGAAGATATGTAATGTAACAGCCCGGTTTAGACCCTAGTCAGAATAGTAGTTTTGGCACTACATACCCGAATCATAAGAATATTTTATTATTATTTTCTGTACTTATAATATGTGAATTAGCATGTGTGAAAGTCTTGTATAAAAATTTAGTCATTTGTGTGCTTAATTATGAAAAAGGACTAAATCGCAGAAGATGCAAAAGTGGCATTCTCAATGTTGATGTGTTTATTGTTATGATTTAATTTGTTTGAAATCCTTAAAAGGCTATTAAGCCATTATTAAGTTATTGGACGATTATGTCCAGGGTTTATATAGTTTTATTTAATGTTTCATTAAGGATAATAATGGAAATTGTTTATTAAAGTGTTTTATAATAAAACAAATAGAAAAATAAGGCCATTATCATGTTTCTCCACCGATTTTAGAAAGAAAGAAAGGGTTTTGGTGTTTTGTGACATTCGGCTATTTATTAAGCTTGGATTAAGATATGTTTTGCTTTGGTTTTTGATGATTTCTACGTTTTTGTGATCGTTGTTTCGTGTTCTCTTAAGCCCATGCCTTAAATTTAGAATTTGAGTATGATTTTGAGATGTGTCATTGATGAAATAGTGAGCTTTGTGATGATAGTTGGTGATAAATGAAAGATATGTGTTAGATTAATATGTTTTGTCTTTGGATTTTTGATGAATTTGGCTAATTTGGGCTAAATGAGAAAAATGAAATAGAGGGGGACTAAAATGTGAAATTGATGAATTATGTGGGCTTGATTCAACTAGAGGAAAATTCAGCTAGGCCTTGTATAAAAGAAATTATGTGTATTTGATGATTTTGTAAAATAGGGACTAAATTGTCAAAATGTGAAAATGTGAGGGCTAATTTGCAAAATGCCCTAATTATGTGTTTTTGTATTAAATTGATTATGTGAGATTGAATGTGTAAATTTTAATACGTATAGATCAAGAAAAGCGACATCTGGATTAGGATTGCGGGAAATTAAAAGTCGATGAATAATCGACTCTTTTAGACGTATCACACTCGAGGTAAGTTCATAAGTTGTAATTTAACTATAAATGTTGTTAATTGTATTGATATAGTATAAACTTTGATGATTGGAACCTTGGAGAAGGTTAAGATAGTGAAATTGATGTTACGATTGTGGATAGTGATTAAAACGAAGTGTAAGAAAGCTCGTTTGAACTTTAGGAGTGACATGTCATTAGGTTATGATTTGGCTTTGGGCCATGATATCGGCACTACGGGTACGAGTAATACCTTGATTTGGCTACGAGCCATAGTATAGGTATTATGTGGGAGTGACCTTGAGTTGGCTACGGGCCATGGTATAGGTGCTGCAGGATAAGTTACCTTGATTTGGCTACAGGCCATGGTATAGGTACTTATCGATGAAAACAATCATGTATTCGATTCCTACTTCGAATAGTACAACGAGCGAGCAAAGGTGGCAAATGAGTAAATGAGATTAATACGAATTGTGCAGGTACGTACGATGTTTATATGAGAATTATTGAGATGAGCACAGGTGTTGCATTGTGAAAAACTATTTGAGTTGTATAAACCATGTTTTGAGACATGGATAAAGGTTTGTGGTGTTATACTTGGGTTGGAATTGTGTAAATGAATGATTTACAATTGAATTTTTAAATTGAATTGCTTACTTGTGACTTACTAAGCTATAATGCTTACTAGGTGTGTTTACTCCTATTTTATAGATTATCGAAGCTACTGAAGGCTCGGGAATTGTCGAGGATCTGCATCGCACTATCCAAACATATTTTGGTATCTTTTGTGCTTGTAAATAGCTAAGTATGGCATGTATAGGCTAGGGGTATTATGAATACATTTGGAGTTGTATATATGTTATGCCAAGTGATTTGGCTAACTAATAAATGAGATTATGCTTGTTATTAGTATGTGACTTGTGCTGTAAATTGAGATGCTATATGGTACAAATATGGCCTATTATGAAATGGTCATTTTGGTATGACTGGTGTTGAGATTTTGGTAAGATTTGGATATGAAATGAAATGGTTTATGGTGAGTTATCAAGTATGTATCTTGATGTGAATGTGACTTGTGAATAGGTATGTCTTGGCATGCAAATTGAGCTTAGAATTGGTTGAGTATGTTATGAATAGAATGATGTATGTTTTGGATTGGAATTTGGCTGAATTGGTTGCCTATTTATGCCTTTTATAATGTGCAAATTGATGCTTGTAGGTACATAGCTATTTGGGTGTGAAATATGGCTTAAACTAAGCCTATTTCGTGTCACACAGCCTGAGAACATGGGTGTGTGTATCGACCGTGTGACTCCTATTTTGTAGTCAATAAAGTCAGTATCGCACACGGGCTAGACACACAGGCATGTCGGGTGACTGTGTGGCCAAGTCAAGAGATGACACACGGGCTAGACACACGGGCGAGTCTGGTGACTGTGTGACCTAGTCAGTGTTGCACACGGGCTAAGGTGAGATTTGAGGCACGGTCATGTAGAGCACGCAGCCTAGCCACACGGGCATGTGCCCTTTTTAAAGGGTAAATTTTTATAACTTTTGTAAAAGTTTCAAATGTTATCGGTTTAGTCCTGACTCATTCCTTAAGCATGTTTAAAGTCTCGTAGACCTTCTAGAGGGACTATATGCTTGTGCATGACAACTATGTAATGATGAATGATATGTGTTTATGATGTGATTGTGCAATGACGTGTATTGATCGATAATGCCTCGTAACCCTAGTCCGGCTATGGATACGGGTTAGAGGTGTTATATTTGGTTGGTATCAGAGCTACAATTTAGTCGATTCTAGGACTAACGTAGCGTGTTCAAGTCTAGCTATACATGCCATATTTATGAATTGAGATAGTGTGATGAATACTGACAATTGAAATGTGTTTTCGTATAGTAAATGGATCCCAAAAGAGCCATAGCTAACGATGTACAAAGTAACGCACCAGCTCCTGCTCAAGTGGCAGTGCCACCTGAATCTAGAGTTGCTGCGAGTAGCCACGAGGGAGAGGCTAAGCAAGCCTTCTTCCAAATGATGAATGAATGGTTCACGAAATTCGTTTGTACGAATCTAGCTGTCCAACAACCTCCACCTCTACCTGTTAGTCAACAAATCCATACTATTCCTCAAGTTATTGATCCATTGAGATTAAGTAAACCACCAGTAGATAAGATTCGTAAATATGGGATTGAAGAGTTTCGGGCTATTGTTGATGATGACGTAGAGAGGGCTTGTAACACCCCAAACCCGGCCTAGAAGTTAGGCCTGAAACCGGCGTGTCACATTAAATTGTTTTTGCGAAAAATCTTATTTTTCATTAAAAACCCTTCTTAAAGAAATTTGAGTAGAATTCCAGTTTAAAGTTGTTTTTCAAAAGGCTTGTGTTTAAAAATCAATCAGTCTTTCTATAGGTTAAAAATGATTTTTTTTAACTTTTTAAGGAAAATATTTTTATGTGCGGAAACTTAATTTTGAATAAATCTATTGTTTCAAAATAAAACGTGGGATAACTTAGAGGAAATAAAGTAAAGCGTTCAATGTAACAAATAACAGAGGTAAAGCCTTATTACAATCCGAAATCAAAATACTTAGAAACTATAAAGAAAACCAAATAAAATAAAGCGTCTTGCTAGCTGGCCACCTCCGAGTCCCTCCGTTCGTCGAACCGCCTACTAAGGGTCTCTTGAGAAAATTAAAGAGGGAGTGAGTTTCGAAACTCAGTGTGTACAACCCTCAGCAATCATTAACATGCAAGCAATCAATTGGGCCTAAGCCCTAATCACAGTATCATTGTAATATATCACATATGCAATGCAGTAAAAACCCTTCCCAGTAATCCATCCGCTACACAACATTTCCCGACCAACCTTATACACCAGTGGGGATTTCTAAATCGACCCACCCATCCGCTACACAGCAATAGTAGCCTAGTTATGGTACTACCTAATGTTGCAGCAAAGCTGCTAATCACATATTGGGCTTTAAAAAGCCAACAGTGGATCCACAGTCATCAAGCAACCATGCGATCCTCAAATTCTTCCTCTGTACCATAATTTCCCACCCACATGTAGCCTAAGCAGTATATCACATGAATGCAGCATGTCACACCCATAAATCCCAAGTTTAACTCCAAGGGGTCTTTTAGTCATTTTGGCCTTTAGGGGCATTTCGGTCATTTTGAAGTTTTACGGATTCAGTACTTACCTGGCTCGTTAACAAGTCCCCGTTGGCTAAGGTGAATAGGCACATGCACTAGGCAGGATTCCAGAGAAGAGGAAGTGGGTCATTGAGACCGCTTAAGTACCAAGCTCTCCCTAGATCCAATCCTAGACATGCATATACCCATTACCACACTTCAACCTTATGACTTGTCCACGGTTTCATTTGTGTTTTTAAGTTTTATGAATGTTTGGCAATTAACAGATACTAAGCCCAAACCCATATACAAAGCCCATTCTCAATCGTATGGCCCATTAGGCCCAAATCACAATCGTATGGCCCATTAGGCCCAAATATCTATTAAGTGGCCCATTAAGCCCAAATCCAATTCAAATCATGTAATATGCATGACTAACTCAATTCATATAACCAAATTAATAAATTTCACAAAACTTAGCCTCAGGGCCCACCAGGCCCATTTAGCCACTTTCGGCTTTTCAGTTTTTCGGCATTGCCGATATCGTGTGTGTAGTATTTGTACACACCTAGCGATAGAGCGTGCTGCGATTTTCTCTTAGTCACGAACCTACATTTGGTATTACTTAACAATTAATCATAGGCTAAATACAAACTTTATCTATAAAAATCCCAAAGCCTCACCGTAACCTTACCATGTGCCAAGCCTTAATAGCCCATTTTCTTTATCACCAACCCCGATTAGACCCTAGATCTGTACCAACTTAATCATAAAACCTGAGTATTAGGTGACTGGCATCCAATCACGAGTCAAGACCGATACTATAGAAACTAAAACAATCCTCAAAAACCTGTTAAAAAAAAGACTTTCGGCCATCCTAACCAACCCCTAACGTTACCTTAATTTCGCGAACACAGTAGCCTAAATGAGGAATTCGGCTCTTCCTAACAAGCCCTTAGTCGACTTTAGAGATTCAAGATCTAGCGAAAATAGGTAATAAAAATCAAAGGAATAAGGAAAATGGACAAGGCTAAATGTAGAAGATTTCGACAAGAAAAGAAGAAAGAAGAGAAGAAAAAAATACAAATCGGCACTTGAGGAAAAGATGAGAAATTTGACATTAGCCTAGGATCCCAAATTCGGCACATATTTATAGCCCATAGCCTCAATTCCCAATTCAGCTCCATCACTTCCCCCTTCTCATCTCCTCGTTTTTCTCCCTGATAACTCCCCAATCTATTTCCTAAATTTTCTATTCTGATTACCTCTCTAAGAGTCCAGCTTCACGCCACTACCAATCTTCTAGAAGCCTAAAATTAAACTCCAAAATAAATTTAATATTTTCCCTTTTAAGCTTAGACCCAAACTCTACTATGGGCCTTCTAACACCCAAATAATATTTGCCTAAGACTACTAAGCACATATTTACATAAAAACCACACAAAAAGAAGTTTGGGATTTTGGGGGCATTACAGTTGAGTTTTAGCTCAAAAATACAACGCTAGTATTTGACGAATTTTCTTGTACCCTTGATGAATGTATCAAATATGTGGTATCGTTGCTGAAAGATAATGCATACCATTGGTGGAAAACTTTGATATCTGTGGTTCCGAAGGAACGAGTCACCTGGGAATTCTTCCTGTCTGAATTTCAAAAGAAATATATTAGCCAACTATTTCTTGATCAGAAACATAAAGAATTTTTGGAGCTAAAATAGGGTCGAATGACAGTGACAGAGTACGAAAGAGAATTTGTACGATTGAGCAAGTATGCTTGGGAATATGTTGCTACCGAAGAGATTATGTGTAAACCGTTTGTCGATGGGTTGAATGAGGATATAAAACTTCTAGTTAGAATTCTTGAACTGAAAGAATTCACGGTTTTAGTTGAGAGGGCCTGTAAAGCTGAGGACCTTAGTAAAGAAAAGAAGAAAGCTGATCTAGAGGCTAATGACACGAGAAAGAGATCGATGAGTAAATAGCATCAATCTTCCTCAAAGAAATTTAGAGATTCATATGTTCGTTCGAATGCTTTGATGGGATTTTCCAACAAAGGTCATGCAAAATAATATTCCGGTTCTAAAGCTCGAGCTAATTCAATGTCGAGTGTTGGTAGTTTTCGGGATGATAAACCCGAATGTCAACAGTGTGGGAGATGACATTTTGGTGAATGCTGAAACAAAAGTAATAATACTTGTCACAAATGTGGATCATTAGATCATTTCAAGCGAGATTGTCCCGAGTTGGTTAAATAAGAAATGATACAGAATGTGAAATAGAATCTACTGCAACCAGAGGGAGACCACCCAAGGGTGTTGGGAACGTAAGTGGTAGTCGAAGGGCTACGAAAGATACAGTTGTGAGGTCTGAGGTCAGAGCACCTGCTAGAGCCTACGGTATCCGAGCTCGAGAGGAAGCTACGTCTTCTGATGTTATTACGGGTACATTCACTCTTTACGATACTTCTATGATTGCATTGAAAGATCCTAGATCAACGCATTCTTATATATGTATGAATTTAGTGCACAGTAAGACTTTGCCTATAGAATCTATTGAATTTGTAATTAGAGTATCAAACCCCTTAGACAAAAGTGTCTTGGTTGATAAAGTATGCAAAAACTACCTGTTAATGATCCGAGATATCTGTTTTTCGGCTTATTTAATGCTATTACCTTTCGATGAGTTTGATATAATTTTAGGCATGGATTGGCTAACTTTGCACAATGCTGTTGTGAATTGTAAACAGAAAGTTATTGATTTAAGATGCAAGAATGATGAAATAGTCCGGATTGAATCTAGTGATTTGAATGGGTTGCCTGTTGTGATATCTGTAATAAAAGCTCAGAAATATGTGAAAAAGGGTTGTGAACCTTACTTTTCTTATATGATAGATTCAAAAGTAACTGAAAAGAAACTTGAATCAGTGCCCGTTGTCTGTGAATTCCCTGATGTATTTTCTGAAGAACTTCCCGGATTACCTCATGTTCGAGAAGTCGAGTTTGGCATTGAATTAGTGCTAGGGACTACTCTGATTTTGATAGCTCTGTATAGAATAGAACCGGCAGAGTTAAAAGAATTAAAGTCTCAGTTGCAAGAGTTGACAGATAGAGGATTTGCGAGACCAAGTTTACAGATAAAGGATCCATAAGATCGAGTTTTTCACCTTGGGGTGCTTCGGTTCTATTCGTAAAAAAGAAAGATGGCATGATTAGAATACGCATAGATTACCGTCAGTTGAACAAAGTTACTATAAAGAACAAATATTCTCTGCCCAGAATCGACAATTTATTTGATCAATTGAAAGGGGCTGCTATATTTTCAAAAATAGATTTGAGATCGTGATATTATCAGGTACGAGTTAAAGACTCTGATGTGCCAAAAACTACTTTCCGGATGAGGTACGGACATTATGAGTTTCTCGTTATGCCTTTTGGACAAACAAACACACCTGTTATTTTTATGGATTTAATGAATCGGATCTTCAAATAATATTTGGATCGATTTGTAATTGTGTTTGTAGATGACATATTAATCTATTAACGTGATGAGTTTGAGCATGTTGAACATCTGAGAATAGTACTGCAGACTTTGCGCGATAAACAGTTGTACGCGAAGTTTAGTAAATGTGAGTTTTGGTTACGAGAAGTTAGTTTTCTGGGACATGTTGTGTAACACCCCTTACCCGAGTCCGAAACTGGGACGGGGTACGAGGCATTACCATACTTAATTATGCTTAATTATGAAATCTCGGGCTATAAAATTTCTTTCCTTTTTAAAACTTTTCATTCATTCACTTCATAACCTTATCATGGGCTTACGAGGCCCTAGCCATACATTAGATGCGTTCTGGAACCAATCCAAGAACTTTTGGCACTTAGAAAATTTTTACCTAAAATAGGGCCATACGCCCGTGTGGGGTGTGACACGCCCGTGTGGGCAGGCCGTGTGGTCTCACACGCCCATGTCCCTAGCCTGTGCTGAATTTATTTCATTTTCAACCTACAGGGATTTAGACACAGTTTGGGCACATGCCCGTGTATATGGCCCATGTTCCTCACACGGCCTAGACACGCCAATGTCAACATCCTGTGGAGCATTCTAACTTAAACACTATAATCATCAGGGGTGCACACGGCCAAGGCACATGCTCGTCTGCTCAGTCCGTGTTCTATACTGACTTAACTAAATTGGATGCAGGGGACACATGGCCTATTAACATACCTATAGGGGCTAACTGTGTGTCACACACGGCCTAGGCACACGCTCGTGTGCCTAGCCGTGTGGACAACTATAAGCTATTTTCCAAGCCTTTTTGTCACCCTGAAACAGAACCAGAACAATACCAACTATAAACTCTCCTATCAATATATGACATACATTATAACATTCATCAATGAGGCACTCACATGCCAACATGCATAACATAAATTTCATCTTCATTTCATAATTATCACTTAGACAATATTAGCCAATTTATATGGCTATTACAAAATGACCCTTAACAACACAATTCAACATCCTATACATGCCATACAACAAAAAGACTAACTTTACTTTACCAAAATGAATCCCTTGATAGTGTACTTTGAGCTCCGACTTCGAGTGATCCCCGAGCTAATTCCGACAAATCTATATGGAGAGGGAAAATGAGAGAGAGTAAGCACATAAAATGCTTAGTAAGTTGCATGAATAAAATAGAAATAAATCATGAGACATAATTCAAGCAAATATCATGATTTTCATGTAGTTTCTTACTAATTCTCATGGCTTACTCAATCATAGACTTACTCGTACTTCTCATGCTGTAACGATTATAACTATGTACTTTCAATTACTCGTACTTACTCGAATATAAACCTGCAACACTTAACATGAAACTTTAGCCTTTCTCTTGAAAATTATCAACTTGAATACTTTACTCATCTAAGTTCTTTTAGAATTACCGAAGGATACCCGTAAGCCAATCTTATGAGATGATGCCAATGCCATGTCCCAAACATGGTCTTACATGGGATTATACATCGATGTCGATGCCATGTCCCAGACACGGTCTTATATGAGATCGTACTATGATGTCGATGCCATGTCCCAGACATAGTCTTACACAGGATCTTCATCTTTTCTCGGTATCGAAGCCATGTCCCAGACATGGTCTTACATGGGACACATCTTGATGCTAATACCATGTCCCAAACATGGTCTTACATGGGATCTCAGTTCGATGCCGATGCCATGTCCCAAACATGGTCTTATACGGAACCTACAATATTTAATGACATGACTACAATATCCTTCATATCAATTAGACTTGCGTGTAATTTCTCTTTTCATGATTCATCATTTCTCGATAGAATTTCACATTATTATTTCATGAATATCATACATTTCCTCAACAAATTAATATCATGGAAATTTAACATAACTCATACAAGAGTATATACATGTCTTCATAGGATACCACTATTTCATAAAAGCCATAATAATAAATTTACATGACGTAAGAGCTAAATTATTACACACAACTTACCTTGGGTCCAAAATGTGGGTAGAAGCTCGGTTTAGTCTACAACTTTACTTTTTCCCCAGTTTTGGTCTAGGTTTCATGTCTCTTGATCTAAAATGATAAATTTAACTTACTTAGCACCCACATGGACCAAATAACTCAAAATTGAAACTTGGGAAAATTTTATAATTTTGCCCTTAAACTTTTACATATTTACAAAATAGTCCCTAGGCTCGTATAATGAAATGAATCTATTCTTTTGGCTACCCAAGCCTGGCTGACACTCATTAGTGTCCATCAAAGCCCACATTGCTCATAATTTCTTATATTTACTACACATTTTACTAACTTTGCAATTTGGTCCCTATTACGGGCTTTCATGCAAAATCACCTAGAGAAATGTGTTTACTACACTTTAATCTCTCATTTTCTACCACTAAGCATCAAATTACTTGCATGTCATGCATGGGTATATTTTTAAATATGAACCCTAGCTCAAATTAGTGGTGGAAATAGCTAGATTAAGTTACGAGGATTTCAAAAATACGAAAAGCATGAAAAACGGGGCTTAGAGTCACTAACTTAGAGCTTAAAATTGAAGAAAACCCTAGCTATGGAGGGCTTGGAATTTTTGGCTAGTATATGGAGAAGATGAGTCTATTTTTGGCTTATTTTCCCTTTTTATTACTTAACTTTACCAAATGACCAAAATGCCCTTAGGTCATTTCTTTGATATTTTTCCCTTCCATGGGCATTTTTGTCCATAGAGCCAAAAATTGGTCTAATTGCCAAGTAAGGGCTCCTAATAATTCTTCTTATACTATTTCATACTTAAACCTTCTAGAAACTCATAATTTGCATATTTTTCAATTTAGTCCTAAAGGACAAATTAATCACCATTTCATAAAATTTCCTTCATAAAGTTTTCTCAAGATCATGCAAGCATACCATAACTTCAAAAATAATCATGAAATAAAAATTTTCCACTTCAGATTTGTGGTCTCAAAACCACCATTTTGACTAGGCCTTTATTCGGGTTATTACATGTTGTATCAGCATCGGGTATTCGAGTTGATCCGAGCAAGATTTCAGCAATATTAGATTAGAAACCTCTGAGAAATGTATCTGAAGTCTGAAGTTTTCTAAGACTTGCAGGTTATTACAGAAGGTTCGTAAAAGGCTTTTCTATGATTGCAACCCCGATGATGAAGCTACTGCAGAAAGATGTTAAGTTCGAGTGGTCAGAAAAGTGTCAAAAAATTTTTGATCAACTGAAAGCTTTATTGATCGAGGCTTCGGTGTTAGTTCAGCCAAAATCAGGTAAAGAATTTTTTATCTATAGTGATGCATCCTTGAATGGATTAGGTTGTGTTTTGATGCAGGAAGGTAAAGTCATAGCTTACGCCTCGAGACAATTAAAGCCGTACGAAAAGAACTATCTGACTCATGATCTAGAATTGGCAACTATTGTATTCACATTAAAGATTTGGCGCCATTACTTGTTCGGTGAAAAACGTAACGTTTGTTCTGATCATAAAAGTTAAAATATTTGATGACTCAGAAAGATCTGAATTTGAGACAGAGACGATGGTTAGAGTTGCTAAAAGATTACGAGCTTGTAATTGACTACCATCCGGGAAAGGCTAACGTTGTTGTTTATGCTTTGAGCCAAAAATCATTATTTGCTTTGCGTGCAATGAATGCGTATATAGCTATATCTGATGATAGCTTCATAATAGCTGAGTTGAAAGCGAGACTATTATTTATACAACAGATTTGCGAAGCTCAGAGAGTTGATAATGAATTGTTAGAAAAACAGGCTCAATGTGATTTGAATAATGATTCAGAATTCTGAGTTGATGCCAAGGGTTGTCTGAGGTTTAGAGATCAAATATGTATTCCGAGGAATCCAGAATTGATTTGAATGATTTTGAATGAAGCTCATAGTAATCAGTTATCTATTCACCTGGGTGGCACTAAAATGTATAATGATCTGAAACGATCTTATTCGTGGCATAGTATGAAAAGAGACATCTCGGGATTTGTTTCGAAATGTTTAATTTGTCAGCAAGTTAAAGTTGAGCATCAGGTTCCGTCTAGGTTACTTCAGTCGATTATGATACCCAAATGGAAATGAGATAGAGTTACGATGGATTTTGCATCGGGATTGCCTTTGACACCGAGCAAGAAAGATGCAATATGGGTTATTGTGGATAGATTGACTAAATTAGCTCATTTCATTCCAGTTCGTACAGATTATTCACTTGATAAACTCGTTGAATTATACATTTATCAGATTGTAAGATTACACGAAGTACCTATTTCTATTATTTCGGATAGAGATCCGAGGTTCACATCATGGTTTTGGAAGAAACTATAAGATGTATTAGGTACGAAACTTCATTTTAGTACTACTTTTCATCCACAGACGGATGGCCAATCTGAGCGAATTATCCAGATACTCGATGATATGTTAAAATGTTACATTCTCGAGTTTAAAGGTACATGGGAGCGATACTTACCATTAATTGAATTTGTATATAATAATAGTTTTCAATCGAGCCTGAAAATGACACTGTACGAGGCTCTTTATGGTCATAAATGAAGGACACTGTTGTACTGGACTGAACTCAATGAAAATAAGATCCACGAGATCGATTTGATCAAAGAAACTGAATAGAAAGTGAAAGTAATTAGAGATAGCCTAAAAGCAGCTTCTAATCATCAGAAATCATCCGCAGACTTGAAACAGAAAGACATTGAGTTCGAGGTTGGTGACAAAGTGTTTCTGAATGTGTCGCCGTAGAAGAAAGTATTGCGGTTTGGCAGAAAAGGCAAGTTGAGTCCTAGGTTTATTGGACCGTATGAAATCATAGAGCGTATCGGGCCAGTTGCTTATAGATTGTTTTTACCACCTGAGCTAGAAAAGATTCATAATGTATTTCATGTATCTATGCTACAAAGATACCGATCGGATCCATCGCACGTGATTTTCCCCACTGAAGTTGAAATTCAGCCTGATCTATCGTATAACGAAGAACCGATTTGAATTCTAGCCCGTGAGATCAAAGAATTGAGAAATAAGAAAATTTCTTTAGTAAAAGTGTTGTGGCACAAACATGAGGTTATAAAGGCTACGTGGGAGCCTAAGGATACATTGAGACAACAATATTTGAATCTATTTAACGGTAAGATTTTCAGGGACGAAAATCCCTAGGGAGAGAGTTGTAATAGCCCAGTTTAGACCCTAGTCGAAATAGTAGTTTTGGGACCACATATTCGAGTTAGAAGAATATTTTATTATTATTTTCTGTACTTATAATATGTGAATTAGCATGTGTGAAAGTCTCGTATAAAAATTTAGTCATTTGTGTGCTTAATTATGAAAAAGGACTAAATCACAGAAGATGCAAAAGTGGCATTCTCAATGTTGATGTGTTATATTGTTATAATTTAATTTGTTTGAAATCCTTAAAATGCTATTAAGCCATTATTAAGTTATTGGGCAATTATGTCCATGGTTTATATGGTTTTGTTTAATGTTTCATTAAGGATAATAATGGAAATTGTTTATTAAAGTGTTTTATAATAAAACAAATAGAAAAATAAGGCCATTATCATGTTTCTCCATCGATTTTAGAAAGAAAGAAAGGGTTTTGGTGTTTTGTTACATTCGACTATCTATTAAGCTTGGATTAAGGTATGTTTTGCTTTGGTTTTTGATGACTTCTACATTTTTGTGATCGTTGCTTCGTGTTCTCTTAAGCCCATGCCTTAAATTTAGAATTTAAGTATGATTTTGAGATGTGCCATTGATGAAATGGTGAGCTTTATGATGATAGTTGGTGATGAATGAAAGATATGTGTTAGATTAATATGTTTTGTCTTTGGATTTTTGATGAATTTAACTAATTTGGTCTAAATTGAGAAAAATGAAATAAAGAGGAACTAAAATGTGAAATTTATGAATTATGTGGGCTTGATTGAACTAGAGGAAAATTCGACTAGGCTTTGTATAAAAGAAATTATGTGTATTTGATGATTTTGTGAAATAGGGACTAAATTGTTAAAATGTGAAAATGTGAGGGCTAATTTGAAAAATGCCCTAATTATGTGTTTTTGTATTGAATTGATTGAATGTGAGATTTAATGTGTACATTTTAATACTTATAGATCAAGAAAAGCGACATCCGGATTTAGATTGTGGGAAATTGAAAGTCGACGAATAATCGACTCTTTTAGACGTATCACAATCGAGGTAAGTTCATAAGTTGTAATTTCACTATAAATGTTGTTAATTGCATTGATATTGTATAAACTTTGATGATGATTGGAACATTGGAGAAGGTTGAGATAGTGAAATTGATGTTACGAATGTGGATAGTGATTAAAACGAAGTGTAAGAAAGCTTGTTTAAACCTTAGGACTAGATCAGAATGCTAGTGACATGTTATTAGGTTATGATTTGGCTTCAGGCCATGATATCGGCACTACGGGTGCGAGTAATACCTTGATTTGACTATGGGCCATGGTATAGGTATTATATGGGAGTGACCTTGAGTTGGCTACGGACCATGGTATAGGTGCTCCGGGATAAGTTACCTTGATTTAGCTATGGGCCATGGTATAGGTACTTATCGATGAAAACGGTTATGTATCCGATTCCTACTTCGAATGGTTCAATGAGTGAGCAAAGATGGTAAATGAGCAAATGAGATTCATACAAATTGAACAGGTACGTGCAATGTTTATACGAGAATTATTGAGATGAGCAAAGGTGTTGCATTGTGAAAAACTATTTGAGTTGTATAAACCATGTTTTGAAACATGAATAAAGGTTTGTGGTGTTATACTTGGGTTGGAATTGTGTAAATGAATGATTTACAATTGAATTTTTAAATTGAATTACTTACTTATGGCTTACTAAGCTATAATTCTTACTTGGTGTGTTTACTCCTATTTTATAGATTATCGAAGCTACTGAAGGCTCGGGAATTGTCGAGGATCTTCATCGCACTATCCAAACATTTTTGGTATCTTTTGTGCTTGTAAATAGCTAAGTATGGCATGTATAGGCTAGGGGTATTATGAATACATTTGGAGTTGTATATATGTTATGCCAAATGATTTGGCTAACTAATGAATGAGATTATGCTTGTTATTAGTATGTGACTTGTGTTGCAAATTGAGATGCTATATGGCACAAATATGGCCTATTATGAAATGGTCATTTTGGTATGAATGGTGTTGAGATTTTGGTAAGATTTGGATATGAAATGAAATGGTTTATGATGAGTTATCAAGCATGTATCTTGATGTGAATGTGACTTGTGAATAGGTATGTATTGGTATGCAAATTAAGCTTAGAATTGGTTGAGTATGTTATGAATAGAATGATGTATGTTTTGGATTGGAATTTGGCTGAATTGGTTACCTATTTATGCCTTTTATGATATGCAAATTGATACTTGTAGGTACATAGCTATTTAGGTGTGAAATATGGCTTACACCAAGCCTATTTCGTGCCACACAGCCTGAGCACACTGGCATGTGTCTCGACCATGTGACCCCTATTTTGTAGTCAATAAAGTCAGTATAGCATACAGGCTAGACACATGGACGTGTCGGGTGACTATATGGCCAAGTCAGGATGACATACGGGCTGGACACACGGGCGTGTCTGGTGACCGTGTGACCTAGTCAGTGTTGCACATGGGCTAAGGTGAGATTTGATGCACGGTCATGTGGAGTACATGGCCTAGCCACACGGGCGTGTGCCCTTTTTAAAAGAGTAAATTTTTATAAGTTTTGTAAAAGTTTCAAATGTTATCGGTTTAGTCCCGACTCATTCCTTAAGCCTGTTTAAGGTCTCGTAGACCTTCTGAAGGGACTATATGCTTATGCATGACGACCATGTAATGATGAATGATATGTGTTTATGATGTGATTGTGCAATGACGTGTATTGATCAATAATGCCTCGTAACCCTAGTCCAGCGATGGATACGGGTTAGGGGTGTTACATACATTTTAGTATCTTGCAGTAATGGCTCGTCTACCTTTAATAGTACAAAGTGAGAGGTGTAAAAGAATTAGTTTTGCTGTGACGGTATGGTTGTAAATGTGTACATTTGCGAGTTGGTTCTTAGTTACATTGGGTGTCATCCATAGCCTACATACTTATAGACCAAGGATTATATCATATATTTTAGATTTTTATGCAAAACAAGGTTATTTGAAAAGACTTGTATATGCTAGTGATGAGACCTGTATTGAACAAGTTAGGATGAATAGAATTACTTTTTTAAACTATGTGAGATATTACAAACTTTAGAAGGATTGAAGTCGTAAAGGAACATGCTTGTTGATGAGCAAGTGATAATGTTTTTACATATCATTTCTCATCACCTTAAAAATTGAGTTATCAAGCATCACTTTGATAGATTTGGGGAAACCATTAGCAGATCATTTCACAATGTTTTAAATGTTGTCACACACTTACAAGATATGTTATTTAAAAGGGTAGAGCCAATTACAACTAATTCTACAGACCCAAGGTGGAAATGGTTCAAGGTATTAGAGTGAGTTCCATATATAGCTCATACATAATTTAGTTGATTTAGATTTAAATATAGTATCCTAACTCGAGGTTTTATACATCTGATATAGAATTGCTTAGGTGCTTTAGATGGAACCCACATCAAGATTAAGGTGCCAACATTGATAAACCTAGATATCAAACACGAAAAAGGTGATATAGCAACAAATATGTTAGGTGTTTGTACACCTTATGTGCATTTTGTTTATGTTCTTCCTGGTTGGGAAGGTTCTAATGCTGACGGGTTCTTCGAGATGCCATTAGTAAGAGACATGGACTAAAAGTTCCTCATGGTAAAGTGCAGAATTGGAGGAATTTGAATTAATTTTTAAGATCATACTTTTTTAAGAAAATTAACCATGATAAATAGTTTTTTTTCTTTTTTATAGGTTGTTATTATCTAGTTGATGCTAGTTATACAAACTGTGAGGGATTTTTTATGCCTTTTAGAGGTCAAAGATATCATTTGAATGAGTGGCGTCTGGGTTAACAGCCAAGTACTCTAGAGGAATTTTTCAATATGAAACATGCTTCAGCACGCAATGTTATTGAAAGATGCTTTAGGTTATTAAAACTTAGATTAGGAATACTTAAGAGTCCACCATTCTATCCTGTGAGGATGCACAATAGAATCATTATTACATGTTGTTTGCTCCATAATTCTATTCGAACCTATATGAGTCTTGATACTATTGAAGCGGAGTTGGGAGAAGGATTACCTAGTAATGTGATAGATGGCGATGAATCGAATATCGTAAATATTCATTCATCGAATGCATAGGCTACTTGGAGGATGAAACTAGCCAATCAAATGTTCTATGAATGGCAAGCATCTAGAAATTAATTAGGTTTAGGTTTAAAATAGTAGAAAGTTAATTTGTTTATGTTATTTCATGTATCTATTTTATGAAACTTTGGTGGTGTTTGAATTGTCTTTATGTATTGTACTACACTTGTTGAATTACAGCTTAATTTATTTTCTTTTGATTCGTTATTAGTTATTATTTTATAAAGTGTAGACCTTTTGATTCATAATATTGAACCTAATTTTAATTTGCGTTTTTTTTTAAGATAGTTATGCCAGACTTTTCACAATCAAGTGCTTCTTCCCAAAATTCTCAAGGAACCAAAAGGAAATGAGTTCTAGAAGAAGATGTTGCGTTGGTTGCCTGTATGGTTAACTTGTACAATGTTCGAACTTTTAACACAGATAAGGGATTCAAGGCCGATTATTTAAATGAGCTAGAAAGAATGTTAGAAAAAGTTTTACCCCATGCTATGTTGAAGACTAAACCTAATCTTGAATTGAAGATTAGGACATTGAAGATGGATTAGGCAATCATTTATGACATGCTCAGTGGAAAAGACAATAGTGACTTTGGTTGGGACGAACATAGGTAGCTTGTTGTTGCTAAAGATGTTGCGTGGAACTCATATATAAGTATCAAAATTATTTCATGTCTTTATTATCTTGTTTTGACCAAACCTATATCTAATTTGGATTACTCTTTTTTTATAGAGTCATAAAGAAGCCAGTCAATTCAAACATCACAGTTTCGCTTATTATGACCAACTTACTGCCATATATGTAAAAGATCGAGCCACTAGGAAAGATGCTCAAATAACCGTTGATATTATTGAAGAAATAGATGTTGAAGATGTAACTACTACAAATACTCATGAAAAAATGATTTCCATAGATGCGAAGCTGATGTTTCTTTGGATGAGATGGATCTCTCAGCTACACAATCACAATCACCTAGAAACCAAGATGATTCCACATTTTCAAAGAAGAAAAAAAAAGATTTCTGATGCAAGTGAATAAATTTCTTCTACTTCATTTACTAATGCTGCCACGTTATTGAGGGAAAACATACAGACTGTTGGCCTTGAAATAAGTAGGAGCATTGCCTCCGAAGTGCTAATTCAAAAAAAGTCAGAAATGGTCGTTCAAGAAAGTGCTCTAACATTATATCCGACCATATGTGAAGTAGAAGGATTAGTTGAGGATGAGCACTATCGTGCATTAAGTAAATTTTCAAACCATCCAACGCAAATGCTTATTTTCTTTTGTCTACCTTCTTTTATACGATTGGAATAAGTGAGAGGATTTCTTTCTAACCATTAAAAATCACAATTGTGTTGGTGATGTTTTGGTAACTTTTTGTATATATAATATTTGGATGGTATAATAATATGATAGAATGCCACAAACTGTTATAACTTTTTGATGTTGTAAAATTTAACATATAAATTATGGCATATAAGCTAATGACATTATGCAACTTTTTGTTTATGTATGAACATTATGTTTCACTGTAAAATATAATTTTTAAGTTATTTATTACTTCCAATCTTTTGCTTTTTAATTTAGAAGATAATCTTTTTTATTTTTTTCGCTAATGATATTTTGGCACGTTAAATATGTATTGTAGTTTAAAAATAATAAAATAGGTTATATATTATTTTTATAATACTATATACAGGGGCAAAGGTAGAACAAATTTTTAGTGGAGGCTAAATGAAATTTTAATTTTTTATAGTCTATATCTTTGTAATTTTTAAAGGATTAAATCGAATTTTTATAATTTTAGGGGGGCCAAAGTACAATTTTACCTTTACTAGTTTAAAATTTTTAAAAAATTTCAATCTTCTAAATAGAAAATTTCCATTTTAGGGGGGGTCAGGGCCCCTGCCAACCCCCTTGTATTTGCCTCTAACTAAATATTATGATTTTTATTAATTCATATTTTAATAATTATTATATTAAGAATGTTATTAATTAATATATTATGTTATTAAATTGAATTTAATAATAATTATGTTAAAATATGATTAAATTATTTTTTATTAAGATATGTTTAAGAATAATCTTATTAAAATTTAATAACAATAACAAACTTTAAAAAAATTATGCTAATGGTACTTTGATTATTTAAGTCTTTTTCTTTATGCTATTACAACATCTATTACATTCAACCAAACACATGAATACTATTACAACTCTATTTCATTCAATTGAACCAAATAATTGAATTACTGAATATAGCTATATTCCATTACAGTCCTATTTTATTCACTCCAACCAAACGTGGCCTAATAATTTTAATAATTTTGCAAATTGGTATATAGGCTAGTTAAATCAAGCCCTCATGACTTCAAAAATATAAAAATTACAAGAAAATAACTTAATTATAATATCTAATCAGTGGCTAAAATTTCAAAAAAGAGTTTTCTCCTTACTTGAGACAATAAAAGGAAGATAATGAAGATGAGATTTAACTTTTCCATTAACTTTAATATATATAGAATAATTAAACATTAATCAAGTTAAGTAAATTACTAATCCCACTTAGTGCATGAGTCCATCATCACCCACTATCACTTATTATGTAATAGTTTATTTACTATTTTAGACCTTTGACTAATTTTATTTTAAGTCTCTTAGTCTTTAGCCAATCAAAAATTTATAGCAATAAGACTTTAACAATTTAGTCATTATACCTTAATTAAACAATTAATAGACAAAATTGAAGGACTAAACTTTGACATTCCATTATACAAACTCTAAAAATATTCATATTCAATATTTACTAACCTGGTTTATGAAAATAGGGTTTCGAAACCTTCTTTTCTAGCACCACCCAAAGATCAAGCTGTTACACTCACAACAGGACACATGTCCCATAAAATCACGCAAAAGCCTGCTCCATCATTGGTGTCGTTTCTCAAGGCACAAATGTAACACTTTATCATTAATTCAACTATTCCAAAACCTTTGATGCATCTCTCTTTTCTATGAAGCATCCTTAACATGCATAAACTAGGCAACTTTTCTCCTATCGCTCCATCTACCACTTTGTCTACTTGAGTAACCGTCCATTAAGAAAGCTACTCGAAAGGTTTCGAAGTAGGAAACTTTGTAACCTACCTCTCGATCGGAGGGGAAATTGTTATACCCCTACCCTAGCAGTGACATATGGTAGGACATGGTATGGTTGGTAAAGACCTCTTGTTAGATACGACTCACAAACAACCCTTCAATTGGCACCCCCTCAAGTGAACCTCTATTCGGGACCCTTTGTGACTAACTCTCTGTGGATCCCCTTAAGCCATCTAAAAACCCTTCTACTACAAACCCTTTACTATGACCATTAAGGTGTAATAACTTCAACAAGGAGAATATCAAAGTAAAACCACACAATATTACGCATGATTATAATGGACCTAAAACGACCCTACCACCTAGCCAACCACATGAGCAGGCCTACCATTCGTATTGACGGTTACATGAAACTACTAAATAAGGGGTACCTCTATATATACCCCAGAATGTAAGGGGTAAAATGTCCTCCCCTAAGAAATACCTAAGGTCTTCCCCTAAGAAATACCTAAATAGTGCCCAACTATCTCATTATTCCTTTCTTCTTCTCTCCTCCTCTATTTCTCCTCTTTCAATCTCTGATTCTTCACCTGTCACAGGTGAACCGACCTTTCAGTCACTACTACCTTCTTCTCTTTGTCTTTTCTTTACTAAACAATTGTATTAACCATTTATATATAATATTATAATATTAATCATAGCCATTAACATTGACTAACATTTCCGAATATAAAATTATTCAAACTTTTTTATCAGAATGGTCGGTGCATGAAAGTCTAAACTCATAATCTCACATCACCGCCCTATAATATATAATTATCAAATAATGAGCGGCAGTCCCTTTTTGCATGTACTATTGTTTTTGTGCATGTGAAAGGGCGATGCGTCAATCTTCAAACAGAAGCATAAAAAATCAACATTTCGTCATTGTGTATTTAGATATTTAAAATATTTTGCTGTTAATTATTTGTAATTACATTCATGATTATTGTTAATTAGTTTTAATTCTTGTTGTACTATAAAATAAATGTTTAGAAGTTGTTAATTGTCATTTGTCAAGCACTAAGCTAATAGCCATAAGCCTTCGGAACAATGATATTGGTTCATGGTAGTTTCTCCTCCAAGAGGGTTCTCTCTTCTTTTTTCTTTCTTTTTTTTTTTTTTTTTAATTTTCAAATACATATATTGATTTGCATTTGAAGACGTTAACTTGAACATCTACGTAGCTCACCTTTATGTTATGAGAATCTTATAACATTTGTAATCCATTTTTTCTTTGAAAAACTTCTTCAAAACCAATCCATAATTGAAAACGTACTACCTATAATATAACCTAAAAACTAAATATTTATTTTTCATACAAGCAATTATATTAACAAACACATAGATCTAATGCTAATCAAGCTTCATCTCATACAAATTTTACTATTGGATAAGTAGCCTAATAAAAACCATATATTTTATACTTTTGGTATAACACAAAGCAAAGAAAAATACTTTAGTAATTCAATAGTGAAAAAAGATAAATTATAAAAATTTGGTTTAATATAATATTTGGTATTTAAATTTGATATGTTTTCTTAATTTGGTATTTAAGTTTTTTTTTTAAATTTGGTACTTAAACTTAACATAATTTACTAAATTGGTACCTAAGTTTTTTTTATATTCAATTTGGTATTTAAACTTGACACTTTTTCTTAATTTGGTACCTAAGTTTTTTTTTTGTCCAATTTGGTACCTAACCTTTTCTAATATACAAATTAATATGATATACTAACAATATTACTTTTTTATAATGTAGCAAAAATAATCGATATATGACCAAAATGTGACAAATACACACAATTTTTTTTGAATGTTCAATTACTTTTAGTGTAATTAATTAATTTCTAATTTAAAATAATATTTTTTTATTTTGGATTTTTAAAACTCTTTTTTTTTTTTTTGTTTTTCTTCAACATCTATTCACTAAACATAGTTCAAATCACAATTTTTTAACACAAATTTCCTTTGATACTGATGATATTTTTGTTTGCGAAGATCAAACCATGCTAAGCTTGTTATAATCCATGCCAATAAATTCCGTGTCATCTATCATGTGTTGGTCAAACGTTAGCTATTTTAGTCCCTTGATGAAAAAAAATTTAACACCATTAGTGTTTTAGGGTAATTTGTATAACATTTGACAAGTTTAAGCATCAAATAGGACCAAAAAAAAACTTAAACACAAAATTAAACCAAAAAATTTTAAATATTAAATTAGAAAAAAATTTTCAATTAAATACTAAATTTAAAAAAATTTATTACTAAATTAAGAAAAAGTGTGAGTTGGAGTAGAAAAAGTTAGGTAAACTACGCCAACCATCACTCAACTTTGATTCAATAACAAAACAATTATTAAACTTTCAACTAAGTCACTAAACTTTATAAAAATAACAAATCAATCACCATAACCATTTTCCGTCCGTTAAAGGCGTAATAGAGCTGTCATTTTCCGTCCCTCTCCCCCTCCCTCTCTTCTCCCTCCCCCTTCCTCCGCTCTCTCATTCCTTTCCCTCTTCCCCACCATCCTTCCCCTACTCCGATTCTCTCACTCTCCCTCACCGTCCCTTCCCCCTATTTCGGCCCTCTCCTTCTCCCCCACTGTCCCTTTCCCTCTGCTAACCCTCTCCTAAATTTTTCTTACAGGAAAAAGAAATATCTAGCAACAAGTTCAAGCATTTGGGGCAGCAAATTAGATGAAATTACGACATCAATTTGAAGCAAATAATTGGAGCAATCGGTGAGAAAGGAACAGTAATTAGTAGCCACTGTATCAAGGCTGATCGGTGGAAGAAATTTGGCTAACCAGCAGGCTTTTTGAAGTAATGGTCGGTGCAATGGGTAGCAAATACTTGTTCGACCGACAGTGAATTAGTGAACAAGCAAGCAGGTCAACAAAACAGCTTATTTAAAGCACATTGAAGGCTTTATTTGATGATTGAAATTGGATGAAATGAAAATTGGTATAAACGGTGGGTAGCAACTATTTTGGGAGCATTTCAATCAACAAGTTGGAGCAAATAATTTTGAAGCAATTTGGTCAATGCAAACAAGGGAAAGAGACGGTGGGGGAGAGGAAAGGGAGAGGGTTGAAGTAGAGGGAGGGACAAGGGGGTAAAGGGAGAGAATCGGAGTAAGGGGGAGAGATGGTGAGGAAAAGGGAGAGAGATGAGAGAGCAGGGTAAGGAGATGGAGATGAGAGAGAAAAGAGAAGGACGAAAAATAACAGCTCCGTTATGTCTGTAATAAAAAATAATTAAGATAACTAATTTATTATTTTTTAAAATTTAATGATTGAATTAAAAATTTAATAATTGAAAAATAATTAAGATGACTAATTTTTTTTTTTTTAATTTAATGATTGAATTAAAAATTTAATAACTGTTTTACTATTAGACGCAAAGTTAAGTAATTGTTAGTTTTCTTTACCCAAAAAGTTAAATTAAACCTAAAAATTCTTCCTCAAAAGAATATAGTTGTGGTCCCACCAATGAGACTACGTGTATGGCTAAGATCCTTTTCCCTGTCCGCTCAAACCAGACCTCCCCGAGGAAGTGATGACGGCTACATCAGATAATTGGATCCATCGGTCAACATCGAATTGGCGGCTGCCGCCCAGGCAACAGTGTTTGCAATCGTTTGTCGGAAAAATAGTAAAAGGAAAATGGAAAGAATTAGAGAATATAATAAAATAGTTGGAACATGTGTAGGTTAAGTAAACCAATAATGTTAACTTAAACACGATATAATTAAATACTAATATTACAGAAATTGCTAAGTGCAAAGGTTATGGGCTTCTATAAAATAAGGCACACAAGAGTTAAACAAATTAAAGGCGATGTTATGGGTGATTTTTCCATGTCTCCTTACAACCAATTAAACAACATTCCAAAGAGAAACATTGGAGTTAATTTTGTTTCAAAACAAAGTGAATACTTAGCTTCAACATGCACCATCCATGGCGGAGGCCTTTTGTTTGCTCCACCATCGTCTCTCACCTTCTCTTATCCTCCTTCACCTTCCATTCTCAACCCGATATTATTATATCAAAATCACCACCAGCTGCCGCCAAGGCTGCAACCACCTCTCCTCCCACTTCCAACGCCTACTAAACCTCTCCACGTGTCTCTCCCTTGCAGAACTCGAAGCCTTTCTTCTTCATCATGTAAAAACAAAAACAACAAAATCAGAGACCAATCCTTAACACCAAAAAGCTCAAAATCAAAACAACTCATCATCAGTGCAGGCAGAGTAGAAGATCGGCCGAAGAAAGATAATCATTTGAAGCCAAAACAGGCAACAGAAACACAAGCCATAAGTAAGTCGTCCTTTGACACGGCAATGGCACCCGCTAACCCTTTAAGATCCGATCCGAATGATCTCCCTATTGCTTTACCATCATCATACATAGCAGCAGGTGACGATGCCAAAAAAGATTTGGACGAACTTTCAGGTTCTATCTTTCCTCTGTCTCCACCACCTAGCAGCTTGCCTTTGCCTAAGTTTTCGCTAAAATCCAAGCTTAGTTGCAACCCTGAAGCCGCTGGAATCGACTGTGGAGCCACCGACAATCTCCGACGGCTCCTACGTCTCCCTTGAATAAAGGAGAAAGTAAGTTTTCTTCGTTTTGGGAATGGCAACCATTAACAGGTGATTCGAGGGAACCTGGTAGCTAGGTTTTACTAGCTAGTACTGTCAATAAACAGTTAGGCAATCTTGCATGAAAGTTTCTGGTTCAAATGAGAGGATTGAGTGATAAATGAAGTGGAGGACGAAGGTTTTGCATGAAAACATTTATTATTATGTTGTAACTTGCAATCCAAGTGAAACTAGATCCAACTACTACTGCATGCTAAAATCTGCAAAATGGAAAAGGAAACGTTGAATATCTCTACAGCATAATTGTGATAAATAATCACCCTCACAACCCTAATTTTGTTTTTGTTATCTTTAAAAGCTTTTTTATTACGTTGGAGGCAGGGATAAGCATATTTTACTTTTAAATTCCAACCATAGAATTTTTGAAAACTATCATGATTGATGTTAACTTTAACTTCACATATTTTTTTTTAATAATATGCTACATTATTTTTTATGCTACATCAAATTATTATTATTTTTAACTCTATAATTAATTTATTTTTGTCTTAAACCCTATCCTAAACCTATTCGTATGGTAAATCCTAATCTAGCTTTTTACCTAAAATCATAAATATTAAAATTTCAAATTCTAATTCACCTCAGCATAAATCATAAATCTAGTTAAACAAAAAAAAATCTATTAATTTTTAATTTTATTTCAGTTTTTGCATTAATTTTATTTAATTAACAACATTAATTAGGATTAAAACATTTAAGGAGAATTATTCAAATGATATTAATTAAAAATTCTTTTAAAGAATATATGAAGCGGTAAACAGATGCTTAAAAACTGAATTTTTTGGAATATTTAAACTCTTTTTATTAATTTAAAAGATATACCATGAGAGGAATGCAAAATTTATCTAGTGACCCTGAAATTTATTGATTTAAAAAATTCAACAACAAAATCAATTTAAAAAACTATGGTCTCTTGCTATAGAAAAAGTTAAAAGGGTAACAAAAACTTTGGGTAAAAAACTCAAAAAATCAACTCAGCCCTTAATCTAAAAAGAAATTAAGAATTGAACTTGCAAAAAATCAAAAAAATCAATTGAGTTCTTATAAAAAATCAATTAACTCGAAAACAATCCGTAGAATAATTTGATTGTATTATACTGATATGATTTAGGAAGCCACCAAAAACTTCCATCACGTCAATTCTCTTGAATTAAAGTATCATGCACCTGGTGTTCCAATTATTCTTGTTGGAACTAAGCTTGGTGCGATTCTTACTCCTGAGATAATGATATTGTATATATGCTTGGCATGGCCATGTTTGTGAATTCTGATCTGCTCAATTCTCTAAGCAACTGATTTTTTTCTCAGATTAACAGAGTATCATATTATACTGATGTTTCTGAAATTATTTCTCATGTTTTACTCTTTTGCTGCCGCAGATCTCCGAGATGATCAGCAATTCTCCGAAGAAAAAGTCACATGGTGGTTGATTAATATTACGATCAGTGAAAGATTCAAGTCTAACGAAGATAGCTCGACTTGCCAGCTTCTTGCTGCTCCTGTCTGTATCACTGTTGGAATTATTTCAATTCAAGGAAGTAGCAAAGCCATCATGTACAGTTTCTCAAGCTTCAACTGACATTGTAGGGGTTTCTTATAAATGAAAAAGGCAGCAGGTAGATTTTCTTTTTTGGTGTTTTACTTATTGTCATGATGATCTATATAATTGTTGACAAACATTCCTTGTATGATATGTTAAAATTTAAAGCCATTCTCCTAAATGATATACAGGTGGTGTTGATGGTATGAGTTATAGAATTTCATTGAGTTGGTGTCATGTGATTTCTAATTTAGGTTTCAATTTTCAGTTTTTTTGGTATGTGAGTAGTGTCAAATAGAATCTCATTGTCATATGGAGGTAAAGATTTGACTCCTTTTCTTATTTGCACTGATCAAATTAGCTGGAAAGGTAAAGTGGATGAACTGTTGTCCAAGTTCTTTTTTATCTTTTTCGTCGACAAATTTAAAAAGTGGAAGAACCTGCTTTGAGCTTATTTATTCTTGTTTTCTAGCAAGTGCAACATAGCTTTGAATTAATTAGACTATTTATTTTGGGTTTTATTTGTATTTTAATCACTTCAACATTAATACAAGGTTTCGTGCTACTGATGTAAAGAATCCTACTTTGATGATTTACTCTTACTCGTATGAAATGTTGAAAGGTGGATAGCGTGTGTAAAAGATATGGTTGCATTTGACAGCATGATAGTGAGGGAAAAAACAGAAGAATATGATATGATAACATGAAAATTCTAAGGGTAAATTATACTCAATCTCACTAAACTCCTAGTAAATTTATGTTTTAATCACTTAACTCTAAAAAGTTATAAATGGTTATTAAACTATTCGAAACTTCTTATTTAAGTCATTGAATTATTTAAAAGTTTTTATTTAGGGCACTAGAGGTTAAGTTTGACTAACGAATTTCAAACGACAATTAATATAGCAGATCAATATCCATCAACAAATAGAATACACATTAGATCCAACTCGATCTAGCTGTTAATATCGGAGATTAGAGAAGAAAGCAAGAATGAGAGTTTTTTATTGGTGCTAGTAATACAAGCAGAAGTCATATAATAGTAATTTTAATAATCTGGTAATTATTATTTTATAATTTTTAAAATTGATTCAAGATAGGTTTTATACAAATTCTAAATTGTTGATGTAAGTGGACACCCGTCCAAAGCAATATTGGAGAGCTCACTGGATTTGGTAATGGGTCGAATCCCTCTTCTCTTTTTCAAGTTTAATTATTTTGCAAAATGGCAATTGTAATTATTACTTTCTTGACACTTCCATTGTGAATTGTGAATGATGAAACTTTTTGGTAGGTTTTCTTTTTTCTTATAGTTGATATTAAAGGCTGCATTCATTAAGTTTTTGGATCTATTGTTAGCCTTTTAAAAAAATAAATCTTAAAATTCTAGATCATGTAATTATATATAAAAATTTTAATTTTATGTAATTTTATACATAAAATTTTGATTTGATTTGATTTAATTTTTATAAATTATTAACACAATTATTGATATAATATTATTCTATATTTATTTAATATAAAAATAAATTCATAAATTTATTTTTTTAAATATGTATAATTAAATCAAAATTAAAGTTTCAAATATACATTTGAATGGTAATTAAAGTTTCACATATATAATTATACTAAATTAAAGTTCATGTACACAATTGTGCTTAAAATAATGGGAAAAAGGTGTTGAAACTTTTAAAAGCTTGTATTAACAAAATATTTCTTTTAGACTTTATTCAGATTTGAAAAAAAAAATTATATAGATCAGAAAAACTTGGGCCGGTTTCCAGCGCAGACATAAAAAGAACAAAGGTCACAAGCAAATATGAAATCCATATCCAGAATAAACGCCTATTTACATATCTCTAACTGCCATGCATTACTTCTTTACATGACTCAACAATTTACAGTTTAACAGATTCGAATTTCTCACCCACTACACCCCCTTTTTGTTTTTGGAACTGAATGTAACGCAAGGTGCTGGCAAGGAAAGCATCCGCGACACTATCAGGGTTTGTGGAATCACTTTGCATCTCAGTATTAATTAATTCTATCAGCCCTTGGATTGCGGAACTGGTGATTTGCTTATTTCCTTTTTCAAAGAAATAGATGTACCTATATCAAAGTCACCAAAAATACTTTGTTTATAATGCAAAAGAATCTGTTGTGTAGCATACAAGTAATGGTTTGATTTGGTACAGAGCACTGACTTGTTCAATATCTCAACAAAGAGACTAACCGGCCCACCACTACCCCGTGCAACATTTGCCATTTGCTGAGCAGCATTCGCGATTCTCAATGCTCGCTTTAGGCAGAGGAGGACCCTGCAACCTCTCCCGCAAATTTTCAGTTTTTGTTAGAATGAATTTAATGTTTCCATGAAAAAAAATCTAAACCAGAGGACAAGTTTTGAGGCCAGACCTCTCCCCGTCCTTTATGCCATCCTGATCATCAACCCAAAATAGATGGGAACATGCATAAACAGCTCTGCACTGATCAGCCTTCTTCAATAGCCGAGCTGAATACTGACCAAAGTAACACATATTTAAGTTTTGTATAAACAGTTCGATGAAGTACAATGAATCCGAGAAGAGGAAGCAATATTACTCCTGTGGCTTTGTGTGTCAAAGTATCTCTGTTCTCAACACCAAATACATTCATCCTCTGGAGAGTCCCAATTATCAGATGAATTGCAGTCACTTGGGCTTTAGAGTCCTATGATCAATAAACATTCAAGAAACTCTACACAAATTAGAAAGGCATAACAGACTTCAACAATAGCTGATCTGAGTAGTACAATTACCACAATTTCTTCTTCATATAATACAAACGCTTGTGTCAAAAATTCATACGCAACATGCTCAATATCACAGCCATTAGCTGCCTGATAGTCAGGAAACAGAACAAGGACAAAATACAGGTTAAAAAGTTAAACATAAAATTCAAGCCTCTCTTCATCAAAAAGGAATATAACCAAAGACAGCCTGCAATACTGTTCACTATGCATATATTGTTAATAACATAATGATAATATGCCATTCATTATGGGAGATTTATGATGATAGCACCCCCTTCGCATCATCTAAAACAAAATTATTGATCCCTAATGCCTGGAATCAACATAAAAATTTAATGGATTGGTAACAGCCCCAAGAATGTCACAAATAAAGCTGTTTATTCTTGTAAGCACCTGTTCCATCAGAAACCTTGCACTCTCGTGAGCAACATTATTTATCTCAGGATGCCTTTTCCCAACTATCAATTAGAAAAATGGCATCTCTTGAAGTTCAATAAAACTTGTTATCATCTAAAATAATTTTCAGGGTTCAATTGACCATTTAACCAATGAATGTTATGCAGAGTTGGTTTAAGTCAAGACTCAAGATTACCTCAGCACATTGCAGGTACAATCTTAATGCAAGTTCAGGGGATGGAACAGCTGAAAGGGACTCAATGATCTGAAAGAAGGGCTATTAGAGTGTTTTTTGCATAATGTGATATATGTGTGTGTACAAGTCCAAGTAAAAAAGAAACCTGAGTCAAGAGCTGAAAAATTTGATTTGGTGTCATTGATGCTTCTTCTCCCACTATATCCCCCTCCTGGCCTTGCAATTGCCTAAGCAACTGAACACAAGCACTACAATAAGTCTGAATCATATATGCTACCAATATAACCTGTGTTTATACATCTTTTTCTTCTAGCAGCTTGTTTAAAAGAATCTGAGTTTGATTGCTATGTATGTATAAAACAAACCAGGTAGTTCTTAAGGACAGGGGATAGGGGAATGAAGAGAAAGCATCTAATAAGAAAATAATGTTTATGCCTCAAAATCCAAGTGCCTGCATGTATGATCTTGTAGAGTTTTACAAATAAGCATTTAATATGTCATCGCTGTAGATAGAAATACGATGAGATGAAAGTACATAACAATATGAAAAAGGAAAACATACCCTAAGTGCTGAAAAAACAAGTGAAGAAACTGTAAAGGGTAGGCGTTTTGGTCCCCCAACCCTGGTATGCTTCCTCACAATACATATAATCTGAAGGGAAGTTAATCATAATATAAGATTAAAGGGGCAATGTTTTGGATCAACCATTAACAACATAAATAAAAGAAAAAGTTGCAATTAAACAAGAAATTATCTTAAATATGGTACAACAAGAACATTTTATGGGAATTGAAGAGGCATTAAATCTTATTCACAAGCAGAAGATGGTAAAGTTCCCTTTTTATATTTTTTAAATACTATCCTACTTTTCTTTCAAAAAAACACCATCCCACTTATATATTATAGTGGGAGATCTTGTCCTGGTAATGACCAGGGAAGTTAGCATAAAAAGAAACATTGGAAAAACTTACCTTCAACATTTCTTCTGGTTCATCATTATAAAGCATGTGTATGAGTCGAGCAACTGAATTTTGTTCCTCCTTGAAATCCTCCTCATCAAGCTATTGGAAGATACATAAAACATGAAGAACACAAGAACATGATAAGGAAACTATGCACCAGGAGAAAGAAATATTTAATTTGGATTATCAAGAAATGGAGTAATGAGAAGTGCTCATATAACTCAAATCCATCAAATTTGAATAGAATAACAGACAAATTCTAGTCACAATATGCACCTCATCCACATCAGCACCATCAATGTCCTTAATGAGTCCTTTTATTAATTCGAACAAAACCTCAACCTACAAAAAGCAATATTAGTTTCTTCAACAAAATAAGTTGAAACATAGAGAAGACTGCAGAGGCATACCTTGTCTGCAGTTGAAATGCAAGAGTTGTTCTTCATAATGCTATGAATGATAACCATTGCCATAAGCTTATTTGTTCCAATATCAAGATGGTCCATTATACGTGGATAATTAGAAAGAGTCAAGGCTGTTACAATATCATTATATTTTTCCAATGGAGCACTCAAAAGTGCAACCACTTGTTTCATTGCCCGGCTATCTTCAAGTTTTGGTATGTTAGAGAGCTTCTTAACACAAGCTCCCTGTTAGAAAATAACAATAAAGAACAATCAATATCATTCTGATACGTTCGTCAAGGCCATAAAATAGCATGGCCAAAGTTGCAGTACTAGGAGATATATGCAAATAGATTCCTAAGATGAAACATACCAGTACTAGATCCACATGATCAAGACGATCAGGATGGACACGAAGAGTAAAGGTAAGAAGAGAGACATATAAAGTTATAGCTCCAACAGCAGGCATGTCTACCTGTGCTTCTATGACCTACCATTGAATCATACCCAATCAGCACGCAGAAAACGACTCGTGATTACACATTAAACAAAAAAAAAAGTTAGAGAAACATGTTATACTGGTAGGGAAAGTAAAAAAAAGGGGGGGGGGGGACGTAAGGTAGGGGTCATCATCTATACAATCATTGGTAGTAAGTTCAGGGGTCATCACCTGACTTGATCATGTAAAATCATTCACATTCATTAATTGAATAGTTCATTTATAACATTGAAAAAAGCATCAAGGTAATTTCCAGCTAGTGTGGGAGTTCTTGCTGATTTACCTTCCCAATCGCATTGCTCAATTTAGAGAAGGCTTCTACTTGTAGAAATTCAGGTAATACCTGGCATAAAAAAGTTCTGTCAACATCTTGCAAAAGCATGAAGAGTAGATGTTGTTATGCTTATAACTTACATCTGCACTTGAAGCAGCATAATTTGAAAGTCTATCCATTAGTCGAGACAAAACTGTCTTGACATCGACTGTTGGCTGTTATAAAAGAGGAAAGCTGCATTTGTTGAGCTTAGTTCCCTAAAATATTAAAAGACTATAAAACAAAACAAAATGAACAGAAAAGCATTGAACCAAAAGATTGGTTCCAATCAACAAGATCCACCCATACATTAGGGGAGCATCACGTACAGAAGAAGACCCAATCTTATTAGACTATTCCACAATGTATGATCACTGTATGAAATATAGAGCAGGTTTATCAATGTAGGCTGGTTGAGAAAATTCAGGTTTTGGAACTCCATGGAACAATCATACTAGCTAGCAAGTAAGAAATAAGTCAATCAGGGGCAGTACAATTTTGTTCCCTTGATAACAGGAAAATAGTAGCCAGTCACCGTATTTTCTAGTCACACATACTAGCATAACAATTATTTAAATATTGAGAAACAATAAGCATTATAGCAAAACCTGGAGGTGGGAAACTCATTGCAAAGATGCCATAATGGAGCAACTAGGACAAAGCCTAAGGCTAACAATTGTGCTATGACGTATTTGTGTCAGGTGGCACAGGGAGGAAGGGGAAGACACAAGATAAAATAAGAAGACCAGTTCCCATCACCCACCTGGAGCTGGGGACAAGCACCCAACAATGTCTCAAGCGTCTGCAAGTGATACTCATCAGGGAATACCTGAATAATGCAATCCATTAGATAATATTGGGCAAGATCATCTTTGCAATTGACAACCTGTAAAAGAACCATGTAAAGTCTTTTATGTTACAGACCTTCAACTTGTAACATTAGAGAAGAAAAAATAAACACAGAAGAAAGAAGTAAATTTACCTGCTCTAAGACTCTGGGAAGAACTGTTTCTTTGTACATCTCAAGGTCCACACCTTCTATCTGACTGAGAACATGTAGGTTTTTCCCTACCTAATAAGAAAGTTCAAAACAGAAGGATTAGTTTCCATCAGTGTGCATCAAAAACACAGCATCAGAAATTAGCCAATCGGAAATTTTAGATTATTGATATTACAAGATCTTGAAGTTCGCTCCTTTCCTTTTCTCGCTTCTCTCTAACTCCACCAGGTCCCTGCAGACCAGAAATCGCAATGGAAGGCTTCAACTCAGGATGACCAAAGAGTATGAATGATTCACAAGCACCATGACACCTGCATGGCCAAAATTTATGCTCTCATGATTTATTCACTTGTATGGCATGCAAGTACTGTGGTGCATTGCGCATCTTAAGAAAACAAGAGGTATCTGATATTCAACAAACCTGATGCTGCATTCGCACCCAAAGTTTATTCATCTCGGTGAAATTCTGTAGCACAAAGTCCACAGCATCCATCACAGTGTCAGCATCACTAGAGGAAGACAGAACCATGTCCTACAAGTGGTTAATTACAAATGTTTCCAAATCCTTTTGCATGATCTAATTTAGACAGGCAAAATAAAATTCATTGATCTAAATGCACTCCATTCTAGGCAAATTCCACATCAGCTCCTATAGAGTTTCAACAATATTCCACTGCAGATTAAAATAGAGCAGAATCATAAGAGTCAACAGAGCTCATATGCAGGAACCATGCAAAAGCTACTGCTAACAAACTCATTTATTTTCCTCAAATATTTGAAGAGAGAAAATAAAAACTTCACCAATCTACGCTAACAAAACCCATAGAAATTTGAATCAGTCAGCTTTTTAAATGAAAATTTCTATCTAAAGTGTGGGGAAAAGAAGAACTAATCAAGAGACCTCACCCCTCATACTCGGAACCAATATCTGGTAACTTATCTCGGCTTATTTGAGCAAGGTAACTCCTTAAAAAGAGTCCACGTATGGGATGTTGAACTCCACGACACATTTCCACAAGGTCTTTAAGAACTTCCTTAGCAGGAGCTTCCTTAGATTTGATATAGATAGATCCTACTGTACATAGAAGATACCTGGTAGATTATCAACTAAAATTTCAGATACAGTGACAATGACGGTCTAATATTTGAGAATACTCACAATCACAACACAATCACAATACAAATTAACTATTTGGAGCTTATCTAGTTATGAAGCAGAAATTTCCAGAACAAAGCACATTTGCAATTTTACTAATCGTTTTTCTTCATAAAAAACTAGAGTCCCATTTCAATACGGGTCCTAAAACTGTGGGGAAAAAAACCAACAGCTAAAAAGAATGAGAATGAATACCCATATATGTTTGGAATTCGAAAATGATATAAGAAAGAATGGCTTAAATATATTAAAATAAGTCCCTGAACTAAAATTAAATAATTAGTCATGTCATTTTAATGCAAACTGCAATGGATTTAATACTCATATATATATATATATATATATATATATACTCACTCAGTTGAGCGTTGATCAGACTGGAATTGGTTAACACCGTCATCAACTTCCATCTAAGTGGGCTCTATTAGCTAAAAGGAGAGATTTAAGGGTTTAATTGGATAAAGGCTCATTGCAATAAACAAGTATTGGATGATTATTTAAGTTTAATTCAGTGCTTTTCATATTTTAGAAAATAAATCTAGAGAAATATGCAATTAATTATTAAATTTGTTGAAGGACGCTTACAATCTAGGCAAAATATTGCCGGCATGTTGAACAAGCTCGTACAGATCAACCACAGAGACACCATGTTTGCTGTCGTCTTTGAAGAATAACTCCAATCTCTTCAATTCATCAAAAGCTCGCATATCTTAATTCCAGTCATAGACACATTATAAAAAAAAAAATCAATCACAATCAATAAATTTCAAACACTCTCGACACAAGCAATCAACCAAAGAACAAAATGAACAAACAGAATTACAAAGTTCATAGTATTTGTGAGGAGAGAGTTTGGAGGTCCGGAGCTCCGATAGCATTTGAGCAGAGTACTTGAGAGCTTCTCTAAGATTATTAGAGTCCTGAGATAAGAAATATCCAAATTTAGCACAAATGAAAGAGGATCTGAGATGCTCCGTTCAAATTCAAGTGGAGATAGGAAAGCTTTTGGAAATACCAAAGCTCGATGCATATAAAAAGCATTGTGTTGAATACCAGCGATCCCTTCCGCCAGCGATTTCTCTTCGTCCTCTGCTCCGTTTAACATTATTCTCTCCACCACTTTCTTCCAGACCTTGACACTGTTCGATCTTCTACCAAAAAATATTACTTTTCCGATGTTGATCTCATTGAAGTCCTGGGACAAGAGAACAAACAAACAAAGATGCCCAGCTGAGACGCATATTCGAATGCCTCAAAACTAAGCCCTCATACTTAGCTTACCCCAACTTTCAGCCCAAAAAATGTTGATTGCCTCGCTTTTGTACAATATATTTTTATTGGGATTTGGGAAAAGGTCAGCCCATCATTGAGTTATGAACATTAACAACTCTTGTTTGAAAGGCATAGTAACTTGTTCTATCCTTCAACTTTATATATATATATATATATATATATATATATTCATTTAATTTCACTTTTTTTTCTTAAATTTGTATTATTTGTTAAATTATCTTAAAATGTTTTTCAGAAAACTCCAAACAGACTTATATTTCTTGATTTCATGAAAACGTTAACATTTAATACATATGACATCCATATAGATTTCAGTAATTTATTAATTTTAAAATTCAAAAAAATCATAAAAGTATAAAAATATTTTTAAATTTTTAAAAATTTAATTAATGGCTAATGTAGCATACATGTGAGATTAACAAACGATGAAAGTTCAAAAATTAAAAGTGATGAAAAATTAAATGAATAGTTAAAATAATATTTTTTAAATCGGATGGTCAAATACATCATTATACCTTTTAGAAATATTAAAATTATTTTAATTGTCCGCAATCTCAAGGAGTTGGGAAATGAATGGTTGGATTATTAACAAAATTAAATTATATGAATTAATCAAAATTTTTAGAACAACTTTTGCAAAAATAATTAATTAAAATTTTGATTTATCGAATTAAAATTATAGTGTTAAAGTTTTAAGTTTGAGTTTGAGGGTTCTTTTTGTGTTAATTTCCTTTTTAAAATTTTTAGAATGTGTTTGGTTGGGTGGAAAAGTAGAGGAATGAGAGAAAAGAGTAGAATAGTGAAAATAAAATAAATTTTGAGTGTGTTTGGTTGGAAAAGAAAAAAAGAAGAAAAAAAAAGAGATAATCATTTTTTATTCTAATGCATGAAATTCAACGCTCTAAAATTGGAATGATAAGTAGAGAAAAGATGAAAGAAATGTGTATTAATTAAAAAGTAATCGAGAGAAATAAAAAATAATGCTCTTTTCACTTTTCCATCTCTTCTACCAAATACACCTATAGAAAAAAAAATTAAAATTTCATCTTTCTAATTTTTTATCTCTTCAATTTTCCATCCTTCTAATTTTTTTTACACTCTACCTAAGCAAAGCTCATATACAATTTGGATTTAAACTTTCTACATCATTGGGCTTACATATATAAAATTTATTATTTATTATTAATAATTTTGATTAAGTGATTAGTTAGGTTAATTAATTACTTTCAAATTAAATTAATTGAGAATTATTTTTTTAAATTCTTTAATTAATCTCCGACTAAACTAATTTTAAAGTTGATTAATTAACTGAACTAATTCGATTTGATCAATTAATTTAATTTTAACTCAACTTTACAAACCTTGTCAAGAAGGATACAATTATATTATATAAAAATAAATTAATTTTAAAAGTTGAAGTTATATTTATTTGATCTAATTACGTTATAGATACATTAAGAGATGATTTTTTTCAACACCACAAAATTAAAAAAAAAATGTTATACGTCCTTAATTGATACCAAATAAATAAAGGGATAAATATTAAATTCATACATGAATTTTGATTTGGTGTAATTATATACATGAAATTTGAATTGGTTCCTATGTATATATGAAACTTTAATCTTGATTCAGTTGTTCACATTTAAAAAAATAAATATATATATATATATATATTTTTATTTTTATATTGGATTAACATAATAATTTGTGTATGCAATATATTAATGTAAAATTATGCTAATTTAATAGTGTTGTAGTAATTTCTAAAAATTAAATCAAATCAAAATTTAATATATAAAGTCATACAAAATTAAAATTCATATATAACATGATCAAACTTCATATTTAATTTTAATATAATTTCAATATTTATCTCATAAATAAATAAAACACATGATCGCTTCCTAAAGTTGAATTTCTTATAAGTATGAACAAAATACATGATCACTTCCTAAAGTATATTCTGTATTTTATTTTGCTTTCAACATGGTCAAAACTACCACTAACCAATAACCATAAGAGTTGAATTTCTTAGTCTAATAATAATCTCTTTTGTTTTTTCAATAGTGAAATGTGTATTCATAACGAATTCAGAAACCTCCTGGGTTCTATGTATTAGTAGTATTCACCTCTTTTTTAGGGATAGTATATAATTTGGTTTGTAACTTTATTGGTTATTAAAAAAAAATTTATTTAGTTCATCTTTAAATTTATATTTTATCACACCTACTGTTAATTTGTGCTGATATGACACATAAAAAAATAAATATAAATTTTAAATTATGTTCGCAATATGATGTTTTGAGAGGCTGTCACATGGTACTACTGGATTAGCTAGCAGTGTTACATCAGTAAAAACTAATGGTGTTAGTACAGAGTAGAGGTGTGCATGGGCCGGGCCGGGCCCAAAAAATGGGCCTAAAATTTTGCCCAAGCCTAACCCCTATAAAAATGCTAAAACCCGAGCCCGGCTCGGCCCGTCCCGTATTAATTTTTTATATTATTTTATATAATTTTTAAATATATATAATACATCAAAAATACTAAAAAAAATCAAAATAAATATTTTCCAACAAATTGAAAATAAATTTTAAAAAAAATATAGACTTAAATAACATTAAGATAGATGCAACTTAACAAGCAAATACCTCTAAAATAATAATAAAAATTTAAACAATATTCAAATAATAACAACAAAATAATAGCAACATAATATAATACGGTAATAAAATAGGGAGAAAATAACAAGAAAATAACATTCAAAAATAAGAAAAAATAGCATTTTTTTTGGTCATTTAGTGAATTCGGGCCGGGCCGGGCCGGGCCGAACCTGGGCCAAAAATACCTTACTTGAGGTCCGGCCTATTTTTTAAACGGGCATTATTTTTTGTCCAAACCTATTTTTCGAGCTTATATTTTTATTTAAACCCTCCCACATTTCGGCGAGCCTTCGGGTCGGGCGGGGCCGCCCGACCCATGCACACCTCTAGTACAGAGGTACCAACTTAATTGATAAAATACAAATTCAGAGAGCAACTAAATATGAATTCAAGTATTATCTCCTTTTTAATCACTTAAAAAATATGTAGCAGGTAGGGTGATTACAAGCTGCCACAGCTTATGGTAATATCTCATTTAGGTCAAAGTGGAGGGCTTGTTGACTTTCAACCCAAAAAAAAAAAAGATTCTACTCCACGTTTGATTGAAGTCGCATTCTGACTAATCAGAAAAAGTTGGCGCAATAGCTTCGGCTGGTGAAGATGGCTGCCCTTTGATTATTCAAAGTTTCAAAAACAAAAGATGTTATCATTTTTATTATTAATTTGTTAGCGTCGAACGAATATGTATTACAAGATAATAATTTCATAATTATTTCCCAATATTAATCCCGTATATGTTGAATAGGAATTATTCGATAAATATAATAGGTCAAAGGTTAAAACTATGAATAGATACGTGTCGTCGTCATCTTTGTTTCACATTGTTTCGTTGATCAGCTTGTTTACCCACATTGCCTAATTCTTTCACTTTTTTTTTTATTGTTTTTTCACGAATGAATATTCTTCATCTTTCATCTCACTCTTCACTGTTCCTTTGTCTTCTTGATGAAATAAGGAAATCTGTGAGAAATTTCGCTGGGTTTATATAAATTTTAGTATTTGTTCAACTCTTTGAATTGGAAAGAAGGAGCGTTTAAGAACACTGGGTTTGGACAACGATGGTGATTAAGAAGGAAATTACAGCAAGCAGCAAGCTGGTTGTTCATCACGGCGAGCTTGTAAAATCAGCACTGTTTCCAAAGGATTTGGTCTCAATTTATGTATTTTCTGATACAGGTACTGCCAACTTTTTTATTTTGTCCCATAAACCGTATAAAATTATCTTCTTTTTTTTTTCTTTTCTAATTGATTGATGGCTTTTTAGACCTTAATTTGCTTAGGGCCAGGATGACAAAAGAATGCAGGAAAACTCCCAGGGAATTCGATAGAGTGAAAAGGGTATTTCCTTTGTCATCAATTTCTCCTTTTAACATTGTTTTCTTCAAAAGAAACAAATTCATTAATCGTTTTATTGATTGAATTCCAGAACAATCTTAGCTACACAAGTTCACAAACAAGTTCAAGGCGAAAGGTTATAAAGAAGATAGCTAAGCGTTGTGCTGCCATGGCCGTATTTATAAGAAGAAACCCAGAGGAGACTCTCTGGTAAATTGACTTCTATTTAATTGAAGTTAATAACTGATAACCATATGCGATCCTGGTTTTCTTTCCTTTGATATTAAAGCACAATTTTTTTTTTTCAGGAGGTGGATGTCATATGCCAGCTGTAGTGTAAAGCGATTGCTGCCAATTGCTGCTCTTCTGGGAGTTGACAAGCGAGAGACGATCTTGGAAATACTTCCAGTTCACCATTTACAAGGTTTGAGCCGAAGAGACATGTCAGAAGCCTTTGAATTGTTAAGAGTAGGTCTCTAATTTCGATAAGTTTTTGTAGGTTTCAGGTTAAATTTGACATCTCAATTGTATCTCAATAAGACCTGTGCTAGCTTGAGATATGCAGATCAGGAACCAGGGTCTGAAGAAGCTGGATCTCCTGTATGTCGGACCATCTCCGATGTAGCAAGTGATGATATTGGAGGCCTGCAAGAAGACAATTCTATTCCCAATCATAATGGAAAGGCTGTTCTCTTGAATTCCATATCTATAATCCGAAGAGAACTGCCGGAACCATGTCTTGGATGGCCTTTACTTCGAAGAAAATCTCCTGCAAACCAAGAGTTCAAGAAACATGAAGATAGGGATACGTCTGTTGTGGAATGGGTAATGGGCCTGCCTAATCGAGGTACCACTGTTGTCGATCTGATTGCTTTGCATCCGAATCAGACCAGCATCAATGCCAAAAGAAATATTGATGATTCTTATATTGAGAATCACAAGGCTGAATGCAATGCAGAAGATTCAGTTTCTTTGAACATGAAAGATTTGGAACCAAAATCAAAGCCTGGATGGCCTCTTCTCCGCATTACAGCTTCCACTACTTCAGATTCTTGTTCAGAATTTGAAGATACAAAAATGCCATTGCCAATGGTTGAGAGGGTGATGAACACAGCTATTCAATCAAAGGAAGAGGACAATCATGTAGGAATAGAAAAATCTTTACCAGCACTAAGAAAGATGCCGAATGACTTGGAGCTTCGTTGCAAGCAGTTCAGGCTCAGAGAGCTTAAGCAAGCAACTTCTGGATTCTCTCCAGGTTATCTTTCAAGTCAAGCTTCTTTTGCCATTTGATAAATATATAACTTTAGAGGCTTAGAGACACATAGCTTTTGTTCTTATTTTGAAATCTTTTACTGGTTGGGTATTCTCACAGAAAACTTGATTGGAGAGGGAGGATGCAGCAATGTATACAAAGGGTTTCTTCCAAGTGGCAAGTCAGTGGCTGTTAAAATTCTAAAATCATACAAAGAAGCTTGGAGTGACTTCTCCTTGGAAGTTGATATTGTTTCTTCATTGAGACATAAGCATATCACGCCTCTAATTGGAGTTTGTGTTGAAAATGACCATCTCATCTCAGTCTATGACTTCTTTCCAGCAGGGAGTTTAGAGGAGATTCTCCATGGTAATTAATCCTCCATGATTCTAAAGGTTTGCTTATGCTCTTCGTAAGATAAAAATTACAGTGGAGTTACTAGTTTCATTATCTTTTTTTAACTGCAACAGGTCAAAACAAGAAATCTGTGTTGCCGTGGGAGGTCAGGTTTAAAATGGCCACAGCAGTTGCTGAGGCTCTAAAATACCTGCATAATGAATGCTATCCACATGTTATTCACAGAGATGTAAAATCCTCCAATATTCTTCTCTTTGATGATTTTCAGCCACAGGTACCCTTTTTTTCCCCTCATTTCTTCTTTATTAATGTTAATAGCGGAATTCAACATATTGTTTTTTATGAAAACTCTTCTAAAGCTACATTTCAGGATCCCATCACAAGATTAAGAAAAGATGAACTTGAAATGAAGTAGTGAACTACACAGTGCTGTAACTTGTAATAATGCAAAGAGTGATTGCTTTTTTTCTTTTTTCATTTTATCCTTGCAGTTATCTGATTTTGGGCTAGCCATCTGGGGACCAATGGATGCAACCAACCTGATTGACAGCAATGTGGTAGGAACCTTCGGATATATAGCTCCTGAATATTTCATGGAAGGAAGGGTCAGTGATAAGATCGACGTATACTCCTTTGGCATCGTGCTTTTAGAATTGCTATCAGGAAGAAGACCCATAAGTTCAAAAACTATGGAAAAACAAGAGAGCTTGGTCCAGTGGGTGAGAATTTATACTTTTACTCATGTGTCACCAGTTGAAGATGTAACTTCAGAGAGATATGTCCATTGGTGGTTAAATGACAAAATTATGGTCTGACACAGGCTAAGGCATTATTAGAAAGAAGGGATCTCCCAGCATTAGTGGATCCAGCATTAGATGGAGATTTCGATGTTGCACAACTGCATAGAATGGTTCTTGCTGCCACCCTCTGCCTCAATCAGTCGGATATACACCGTCCAAAAGCGAGCCAGGTAGACATTCTTCCAGTTTGTATCTAAGCCTTCTTGATATTGGACAATAGGAATATCACTCAGCTGCTCTCCAAGCTAATACCAACTTGTTCATAGCAGTTAGGTTCACAATGGGCTTATTATGGTGGTTGACAGTCCCCCAACCCCAAGCCCTGCTAGCTTGACATATATTTTACATCAATATTTTCACCGTCCTAGTTAAGGTCGATTCAGCTTGCTCTCTTTGGTGCTTAAAAACTATTCTTACTTATTCCTACCTGCATACAGATACTACAAATATTGCGAGGAGAGCAGGAGCCAACAGAGGGCTACAATTTACATGTCACATACATGAAGGTGCCAAATGACCAGGAAGATGATGGCCTTCGCAAACTATATACCTATCTTTCAGTTCCATTTAGTGATGATGATGATTCAACATCCAAATGCAGTTATAGCATAAGGAGATGTAAAACTGGAAAGAAGCGTCGTTTAATGCTGAAGGAATACCTTAGAAAAGGCCAATGCTAATAGTGATAAGTCACTTACAAAAAATCCACAAATTATAAATGTTTGGCTTATTCATCAAACCAGAAATTATTTAAGATAAGATTCAGGTAAATGGAAATGGATATTGAATATAAGACAATTCAAATATACGACGAAAAATTTGCAAAAATTTCTCCTGTTTCTATTAATAAATTCTCAAGACTGTACAAGTTAGAATTCGCCACCCAAACCCAATCCCGCCACGAAGCCGCTCTTTGCAGGGGAGAACAAAAAGATTGCCCCTCCACTAAGCGGAATCAAAATGGAACTGTATAAGGCAGTGCATAAATCTCAGCTGCCGGAAGAAAATGTGCACACGGATGCAAACTTGCACTCGCAACACATGTATGATCATTGTCATCGGGTCTTTTGGCCGCGGGTTTCCCTAGCTGCTTTTTAGTTAGAAGCCAGTCCTCATCACCACCATCATTCAGCTCAGCTTCGAGAAGAGGTGGCATCCAATCCTCAATCAAGGTTTTATACTGCAGTGCAGCTTTCAGCAATGTTCCAGAAGAAGAGGAGCCTTGCTCCTTCCTTCCATCATCATACCGCAATTTCTGTTCAGGCACATAAGCAATGCTACAACTTGGCTCTTGAATTGAATCTGTCCTACCAGAAATAGAGCAGGCTGGTTCTTCGCTGCTGATTGATGCATCAGATGCCCGGGGCTTTTTCAAGGAAAATCTAATCTTTATAATGTTTCCTATACATGTACACAACATACAATCAATATCTACATCCCTCCAAGAAACTAGAGCAATAGGCAAATTTAGCCCATCTAATACAATAAAGAACACAACTCACCATCAACCCTGCATTCACTATAGGAAGCAGTTTCCCTTTTCCTCTTGTGACTGTTTTGGCTGCCATCAGATATGTAGCAAACTGGCGGCTCATGCTCTTCAGTAAGGTCACTTCTCTCCAGTTGGTCATCTTTATATGCATCTAGAACATCATCAAGCTTCTCAAGTTTCTTGATGGCAGCTTGAGTTTTATCCTTCTCTTTCCTTTCCTTCTTTTTCTCCTTCTCCCTCTTCTTACGTAATTTCTGTTCTGTTTTTGGCAAAACCTTCCCTCTCTCGAGCTTTATTGCACAACACAATATGAAATTTAGACAGGCGGGAATGGAAGACCAAAAGATCACGATTGCTTCCAAAAAATTAAAGTTCGGCGGGGAGGGGGTAATTTCACATTGGTTTAGGGTTCTATCAAGATCAATCAGACTATGAATACAAACACCCAGTTCCCACTCCTCTAAACAGACACGAATTACCAAGCTTTTCATTCATTTACATAATCAAATCAAAATCAAGTCCAGAACTTGAAAAAGGAACCCAGAAGTCCTTTTAAAAAACCCCAAACCCAAAAAGGTTCATTAATATATTAGAATAACTACCATAGTTCTTTGCAAGATCCTCGTTGTTCATAATTACAAAGCTATATTAACAACAGTAATTAAAGCGGTTCATTTCATGTTTAAGTTTTTACAAACCCTACAAATATACAAATATAAAATCATAATCAAGTATCACAAACGCATGCAGTTGAGCAACGAAAGTGAAAACCAAATACTTTTGCCCAACCAACCTTAATCGATTCGACCAATCCCTGTCTTAAATACCCCGCCGGACGTTGATAAGGAAAACACCGCGACATTATCGGCTATTTTCTTTTCGAAATCCCAAGAACTTCCTCCAGAAAACTAAGAATCAGTAAAGCCAAAATGGCTCAGTATCCGTAGAACTTATAGATCTAGAAGCTTTTTTAATATCTTCCTCTTCACGAAAGCAAAACGCGTAATCTAAGCGGCTACATCTAGGCCTTCTCAGATCTCTGGAAATAAAGAGGACGGGCTAGGGTATATATAGCGTGAGAAAAGTTGGGGAACGACCGACTTTATAATGTCGGCTCCTCGAAGTTTCACTTGTCTTACCGATAATACCCTCCACTTGTTGCCATTTATTAAAAGGTCTCTTGGGCTCTTTGGTAACTTCGGCTTCAGTTCCGTATATAGTAGTGTATTTGGGCTTTTTATTTAACTCCGAAATAAATATGGTCGGTGAGGACTGAGAGATTTCCTTTTGATTCATGGACGTGGCAAATTCCACGCGGACCAAGCTGAAATTCTCACCAACATCAGTGGAAACTGGAATGAATGATAACTAAATTATGCTACTGATGAAAAATAAAATTCGGAAATAAATATTTTTTTAAAACAAAATTATATAATAAATGAGGTTTTGGATAAATGTTAAAAAATTATTATAAAAGTTTAAGTCAATTGCGTTTAACACCAACACTTGTATAAAATCATAAACGTTTAAATAAAGAAAATAAATCTCTAGGTTAAATATCTAATGTTAATTTTGTTACTTTGAATTTAATAATTAAATTCGAAATTTGAATTGAAATCATGTTGTTTAATATTTTGGAATGAAACAAATTATTAATTAAAAATAAAGATGCATTTTAATATGATAATTGATTTTAATGTGATCAAATATTTATTAAGTAAATATATAAGTTGCGTCTGAATGGAGCACTTAAAGTAAACTTCATTTATTTATATTGCATTGAATGACAAAGGTTTATAAATATAACTTTTGTGTGAGCGAAAAATAAGATATAAGAAAATTCTCTCTTGATTTTATATATTTTATTTGATAATTTTATAACATGTTATCAGCATGATTTACTCAATAATCATTCTTCTTGTTGAAGGTAGAATAGTTTAATCGTGCAACATTTTTATCGAATAAGCAACCATAAAGTAAAATACATGTTTCTTGTATATATTATTACTTGTCCTTATTCTACATGTTTTCATTATTTATGATTGATTAATTAAGTGTTGTTATTTTTTTTATGTATCATAAATATAATTGAACTACATGCTTAATAATTAATCTTTATGTCTTAATTTCATGGAACATGCATATCATTAATATGATATTAACAATGTTGGTAATTAAAGCATTATATACTATTAGAATAATTAATCAAATATATACTAATAGAATGCAAATAACCTAACAACTTTTATACCATTATATAATGAATTCATTACACTTTATCTTCTAATGAATAATAAAAGTTTATTTGATAGTGCGTATTTATGGAATCTTATACAAATAAATATATATCTACTACTTTCAATTTTTTTTATTGATTCATTTTATAACCTAATGGTCATTATTGTTTTATATTGAACATCATTATGCCCAACCTTGTAAAATTTGAATTTGAAGCACTTGAAATATTAGGTAAGACTTATTTGTCATGAGTGTTAGATGCCGAATTTCACTTAGACACTAAGGGCCTATTTTTCATTGCTTAAAAAAAACACTTCTGACTCCAAAAGCACTTCTGAAAGAAAAGCTGTGCAGAACAAGCTGCTTTTGGCTGAAATTTTTAGCTTTTTAGAAGTGCTTTTCAAAAGCACTTCTGAAAAGGAGAAGCTAAAATTTTTAGCTTTTCCTCTCCCAAAAGCACTTTTAGTGCTTAATTACTTTTTCACTCCTACAATAACATAGTAATTTCTTTTTTTTCTTGGTGCTTAATTGCAAATGTGTTAAAATCATTAATTAAAAATAAAAAATATTTTTTAAAACTAACTATAAATATTCAATTGTTATATTTAAATATTTAAAATATAGTTTATATATTCTAATTAAATTTTATAAATAATTAATATTTATTGCTTAAAAATATTTAAAATTTATATTTCATATATTAAAATATTAGCAAGTTATAATAATTTTTTTTATATTCTTACTAAAATATAATAATATTAAATAATTTAAATATTATTTAAATGCATATTTGTTACTTGAAAACAACATGTCTAAAATGGACATTTTATTTTTTAAAAGCACTTTTTGACAGCAATGTTAAACACTCAATTTTTAAACCAAACTTTTCAAAAGCACTTCTCAAAAGTACTTTTCCACAACACTTCTCAAAAGCACTTTTCAAAAGCATTGCCAAACTAGCCCTAAAAGGTCTTGGGAATACAATTATGCAAAATCTCGAGGCATCTAAACAAGATAAAGCCTAAGTTATGATTTTCCTTTGTCATCATCTTCATGAAGGATTGAAAACAAAATATTTTACTAAAAAAGTTCCACTTGAATTGTGGAATAGTCTAAAAGAAAGATACAACAATAAAAAAACAGTAATTCTATCAAAAACTCTTTATAATTGGATGCACTTGAAATTGCAAGATTATAAAATAGTGAGTGCAAAATAAGTTGTTGACTAAAATTATGTGGAGAAAAAATAACAAATGAGAACTTATTGAAGAAAACTTTCTCAACTTTTCATGCATCTAATGTGCTCCTACAACAACAATATTGTGAAAAGGGTTTTAAGAAATACTCTAAATTAATCTCATGCCTTTTGGTGGTTGATCAAAATAATAAGATATTAATGAAAAATCATGAAAGTCTTCCTATTGATTATGATCCATTCCCAGAAGTGAATGCAACAATACATAATAATAATAATAATGAAAGAAAACATTGTCGTAGTTGTAGTCGTGGTCATGGATGTGGTTGAGGGCTCTATAATTATTGTTATCATAGTGGCAACAATTATCATAACCACCAAAAGAAAAATAAAAGAGAAAATAAATAAAAAGATGAGTGTCCAAGTAATCATTCAAAATGTATTAAAAATTTGTGCCACTTATGAGGTATGAGTGGACATTGGTCACATATCTATCGTACACTTGAACATCTTATCATGCTTTATCAAGCCTCCATAAAAAACAAAAGAAATAATATTGAAACAAATTTGGCTTATCGAAATGGTGATGATGTAAAAGGCTAATTTTACTCACAATGATGATGATTTTAACGACCTTGCTTATATGATTTATCTTGATGTACAAGATTTCTTTGAGGTTAGAAATCAAGAATTGTTAAATATATAATAATATTTCATAATTCTCTAGTGATTTTATAGTTCTTTTTATTTATGTTTGTGTGACTTTATTATGCTTTTAGTATGTTTTGTTATTTTTTTGAGTGCTTAAAATATCTCTTTTTATATATTTTCTTTGAATGAAGAATGTGAATTTCCCCAATTCTTTGGTTGGATCAAAGATCAAGAATGAAGACACATGTCTTGCAAACAATACTATCACACATACTATACTTAAAGATAAAAAATATTTTCTCATTTGATTGAAAATGATGAAAATGTCAACACCATATCTGGCATTACAAAATTAATCTAAGGCTCAAAAAGAGCTACGGTACTATTACCCCAATGGACAAAATTTATTATAGATGATGCACTAGTTCATCAAAGTCTCGAAGAAATTTATTAAGCTTTAAAGATATTCACCGAAATGGTTATCATATTGAGACTACAAATGAGAAAAATAATGAGTATATGCAAAGCACAAAAGTTGTATCTGGAAAGAAATGTGTTTTTGGAAAAATTACTTGTCTTATCTTTAGGCTTATACCATAAAATTACTAATACAATTGAAACACATGTTGTAGTAAACTAAAAGTTTATATATTAAAATTTATTTACTATTTGGCATGACCGGTTAGGCCATCCCAAATAATCAGTGATGTGAAAAATAATTGAGCATTCACATGGTCATCCATTGAAGAACCAGAAGATTCTTCAATTTAAGGATTCTCATGTGCTACTTGTTCTGAAGAAATATTCATTACAAGAGCATCACCAGCTAAGATTGGGATAGAATCCCTATATTTCTGGAACATATTCAAGGTGATATATGCTGGCCTATTCATCCACCATGTGAACCATTTATATATTTTATGGTTTTAACAGATGCATCTACAAGATGGTCACATTTATGCTTATTATCAACTCGTAACCTGACATTTGTGAAATATAATTTAAAGTCAAGTGATCTTTTTACGAGTTGTAGATCTTTTTATTAGCTTAACGGCACATCTTGAATTACATTGATAAAAGTTTTGTAGCTTGAGTTACGATCAATTATTGAAAAGTTTACAAAAGTTGAAAAGTTGTGCACAATAGAACTTTTCCAATTAGCTAATTCATATAAAAAAAAAAAGTTAAATGACATTTTCATATGTGTTACCCTCATAGGCTAAGTTAAATTACACCATTCACTTATTAGGTTACTTTTCATATGCAATTTACCTATCCAAAATTTAATTTGCTACTAAACTAACTTTGTAAATATTTAATAAAATATTTATAGGTTCGATTTACGGGAATAGAGTTTCTAGCTTCACTTTTCGACACCCCTTACTATCGAGTCATTACATGACGAGGACTCTGTTTTGGTAAAATAAGACAATTTGGTATATGTTACGTGCCAAGCCAAACCATATGCTCAAATGATGCCTATTTGGCCATTCAAACCTGCACAAAACCAACTTAAATGCATACCAACATATCCATTTAACCAACCACAAGATCAATCAAGCTATGCTATATGAAATGGACATTTTGCTAAGCTTATCAATCTATGTATCACTACAACAAAACAGGTTTTTAGCAGTATTTTTAGTGGCATTTGGATCGAAAATGCCACATAAGGTAAAGCATTGGTGGCGTTTTTACATAAATGCCATAAAAGGTAAAGCAATAGTGGCGTTTTTCTCATAAACGCCGTAAAAGGTAAAGCAATAGCGACATTTTTCTCATAAATGCCGCTAAAGGTAAAGCAATAGTGACGTTTTTCTCGTAAATGCTGTTAAAGGTAAAGCAATAACGGTGTTTTTTCATAAACACCGCCAAAGGTAAAGCAATAGCGACGTTTTTCCCATAAACGCCACAAATATTTTTTTACTTTTATTAAAATGGTGCCGTTTTATTCCTTTTCTTATTAAATAATAACCCTCTTATTAAATCCCTTTTTCTTATTTATTTCTTATTAATTTTTTCGTTTTCCAATTATAAATTTCCTTCGATTCTCTTTCTCCTTCGTCTGATTCTTTTTTATTTAATTAAGGTTTTGTGGTTCCCCTTAATTTTCTTAAAAGCAAGAAAGAATCATCTTCATCCCTCACAACTCCCATGTATACTAAACAAACCCTTCATTTTTTATAATAAGCTCTGATTAGAAGCGGTTCAAAAAAACGCTAGTTATCATCTTTTGTTCTAGCCCTCTTACTAGTACCTCCAGGTCTGTTAGGTGGTTCTGCACAAATCCGGTTCTTCAGCCACCATAGCCCTTTGTATCACTGGTTGTAACAGTCCATTTTTAGTCAAATCGAAATAGTGGTTTTGAAATAACAAACTCTAGGTCAGAAAATTTATTATTATTATTTAAGTGTTTACATCATGATAGCATGATTGTGTGAAATTTTTGCTAAGAAATTTTATCATTTAAATGCTTAATTTGATAAAAAGGACTAAATCGCATAAGGCGTAAAAGTTGAGTTCTATTAGCTAAAAGTGTTTAATAGCTATAGAACATTAAAGTAAAGGTCTTTAAATGGTAATTAGACCAATATGATGTTAGTGGACTTTTATGTGGATGGTATTTTTGAAATTTGGTTGGAATTAAAAGGTTAAATGAGTAATTTAGTAAATAATTGTTAATTAAGTAAAACAAAACAAATTTTCTTCTTCATTTCATCATCTTCCACCAGAAATAAGAAGGAAGATATTCCATTTTTGTGTTTATAGGGTTCAACCACTTTCAAGCTAAATGGGTAAGTGATTTTGACTCGATTTTTAATGATTTCTATGTTTTTGAGTTTGTTGCAGCTCAATCTAACTAGCCCATATCTCCGATTTCAAAACTATTACAGTATTTAAATATTTCCATTGTTGAATGTATGAGTAATTAGATGACTGAAGGTAGATTATCAATGTTTGATAATAGATTAACAAGTTTTATTAAGTGATTTTTTAGTAAAATGTCCAAATAGGGATTAATTTGTGAAATGTGTAAAATGTGTGGCTAAAAGTGTGAATAATTGATAAATATGGGTTGCTAGGGACCTAATAATAATTTAGCAAGCATGGGTTTAGAAGGAATTTCATGAATTTGTGATTTTATGAATTAAGGACTAATTTGCATAAATGCCAAAATATTAGGGGCAAAAATGTAATTTTTCATATTATAAATTGTTCATATTATAAATTGTGGACTAAGTTGAGTAAAAAGATGCATAACTAAGTTGAATTTAATTACTTATAGATCAAGAAAGAAGGAATTCGAATTTAGATTGGGGAAAGAATAAGGTCTCGGACTAATCGACTCGTTACGTCATTTTTGGCATTCGAGGTAAGTTCGTATGTTAATAAGCATTGTTATATATTGTACTTGAAATGCTTTACTATTGAACTGAATTGTGGATATGATTAGATATGATTCTACGGATACGATCGACAAGAATTCAAAAATGTGAAGTCTCGTTTGAACTTTAGGAATAGATTAGGATACGAATGTCATGACATTAGATTTACTGTGATTATGTGATGCGGGTGCTAGTCTCGTATGTCCTACCGGTGGCTGGGTTTTCGACATGTGTTGCGGTACCTGACAGCTTGTGTGAACAACACTGTGCAGCTACGTATTAACTTACAGCTTATGTGAGCAAGCCCGTTAATAGTTCGTGGTGAGCATTATATGTGTGATATGTGGTTGAGATAGCTTCGGCTATATATATGTGGCACTTAGTGTGTAATGTGTTCCCAAATATCCTATAGTAATTTCCAATGGTTCAACGGGTATATCAGAGAAATGAATAAATACGAGATTGTTATGAGATGGTACAGGTACGTATACGAACTATGTGAGCAATGAATCAAAGAAATTTGAGAACAAGTAAAGGTTGATGAATTGGTGTGAGCTATGTTATAACTTGTTATATGTTGAAGTTATGTATATTTGGCATGTGTTATTTATGCATACGAGCTTACTAAGTTATATAGCTTACTTTGTTTTTATTTTCTATGTTTTATAGTAATTTCAAGGCTAGCTCAGATTCGGGGATCGTCAGAGACTCCATCACACTATCGATCTTCTACTTTGGTACTTTTGAACTTGTGTATATGGTAATATGGCATGTATAGGCTATGTGGTCATTTTGATATATGTTAGTCATGGATTTTGGCCATTTGAATTAGCTTGTAATTGATAAGTGTTTTGTTTGTGTATAGCTATGTGAGTTGGTTTATTTTGGCATATTTGATAATGTGTATAAAGGTGTTTATGGCCTAGTTATGTGTTTGATGATGGACTTATGATGAGGGTTGATATGTGGTTGAAAGATTGAAGTTGATATCTTTGTGAGATTAGGTTAAATAATGCCAAATTGGAAATGTTCTTATTGATGATTTCAGATTTTGGATTTGGTATGTTTTGAATTGGTAAATTATGATGTATTGAATTGTATGTTTCTTAGTATGCAAATGGTATAACTCATGCTTGGTTAAGATTGTTTTGGTTTCCTATTTGTGTTTTGATTTTGTGCCAAATGAGATGATGTAGGTTTATGCAAGTTGGGTGGCAAAATGGCTTGGTAAATAGCCTATTTTTGCCCACACAAGCAGAGACACGAGCGTGTGTCTCAGCCGTGTATCCCCTGTAGCATTTAATAGATGCAAGTCAGTGAGTTACACGACCTGAACACACGAGCGTGTGGATGGCCGTGTGACCCAATATAGAGAGTTACACGAGGTAGGACACTGGCTGGGACATGGCCATGTGCTCCTATTTCGAATGTCCACAAGGCCTATGACATGGGAGTGTCTTTTGGCCGTGTGAGACACACGACCTATTCACACGAGCATGTTTCCCAAAGTTATTCTAAGTTATCGGTTTAGTCCCGAACCACTTCTATTGCATGATTTGGGCCTCGTAGGCTCGTTTTAGGGGACAATGTGATTGTATAAGAATGATGTATGTTTATGAATCAAAAATATATGAGAAATGAATGATGAATTGTGTTATAAGTCTGGTAATGCCTCGTAACCCTATTCCTACGACTGATACGAGTTAGGGGTGTTACACCGGTGGTCCCTCTTCCATCCACCTAACATCACGCTTTCAAATGAAACCCTCCTTCGCCAGTAGGTGAGCTACTCGAATACTTCCTCTTTTAATATGTTAAAATTTGAAGCTCTCAAAACCCATTTAAATCTATTTAGCTTCCCAAATGTAATTACTAACCTCTGATCTGTCTATGAATGGCATTCTGAGCTTTGAAATAATTACCAATGAGTCACCTTCAACCTCAACTTTCTGAAAACTTATCTCTTAGGTGAATCAAACGACCTGTACTGCTGTCATGGCTTCTGTCGCCTCCACAAACGGTATATTCCTGTTCCAACTACATGTCGGACCCATTATCAAGCCTTTGTTGTTTCTAGTAATTATGCTTGAATTTGATGCCTCCAAATCTTTGTAAAACCCCCCATCAAAGTTTACTTTGACTCATGAATCAAATAGAGATTGCCACATCTCTGTTTCTATAGTTAAAGTTCTCGGTTAAGTGTTCTTCAGTGCTTCCAATTTTCTAATATACCCCCACAACAAAGGTACATAGCTCACTAGTGGAATCTCTTTTACCTTCGTGTAATAATTTATTTCTCGATAGCCATAATGCCCAAATTGCAATAATAATAAGTACCTGTTGTTAGGTAGCATGAAATAGAGCGTATCTTTTGCAAGTGATGAAAAAATGAAGCCTGCATTTGGAATCTTGAGTATTCTATCAAATTTTTTGTGAAGGTAGACTTGCTCTTCTAGTCTCATTTAATCATGGCTCTTGCTCACTCCTTATATTATCAAAATTTTATGATGTATCATTTCTTTAACTAAGATTTTATGTAACATGATCCTTGGATTCATTTTATTTTGAGTGATATGATGCCACTCATCTGCACATCATTTAACACTTCATGCTATGGGCCATGGCTGCTGCATCATGGGGGACCTAAGGATTTCTTGTCATGCAGAAATTTTAGGAGTTAAATTAAATAGTCACAAGCCTGGAACTTTGGGTTTTCCTTTTGCCACAAAGATTACGCAATAAGGCAATAACAATAGTAGCATGTTGTTTATGACATCTTTTTACTGTTTTATATACTAGTTCTTTTTATAAATTTGGTAGAAGAAATAATGATTTACATGTATACATGCATGCTTGTATGAAAAGTAGGTCCTTTAAACATAATAGAATTTTCTTTATATAAAATTAACTAGATCTACTATATGTCTTTGGGATAATGAATCTGCTAGAATATCTTGATTTGTATGGGTTTTTTTCTTCTTTTTTGTGGTTTTGTTTGCATTTTAGTCATGAAGATGGCTTTATAGTTGGTTCCTATTGGTTACAATGTTTTTAAATCTACATTATTTACCTGAATTGTAGATTTGTGTTATTTGCAAGAAAATTCATGGTTTTTGCACACAATGCTGTAAGTGTTCAACATATTACCATGCCATGTGTGCATCAAGAGCTGGTTACCAAATGGAGGTGAGTTACTTTTAACTGATCTTTTTACGTAATACTTACACTGCCATTTTCTATAAACCAACATAATAGGCCCCCTCTTTGGCATCTACCTTGAATTTCTTTTTTATAATATGATATCATTCAGTTGGATAAATCTATACTTATTGGGATTAACATCCCTCTGTGGTAAAGGGCAAACTTCTAGTGTAACAGCCCGATTTAGGGCCAAGTCAGAATAGTGGTTTCAGGACCACGAATCCGAAGTATAAAAATTTATTGTGATAATTTTTTAAGGTTTATAGTATGATTGAATGCATATGTGAAAGTTTCGTTACGAGATTTTATCGATAGAGGGTCCAATTTGACTATTAGGACTAAATTACAAAAAGTGCAAAAAATGTGTTCTAGAAGCATTGGGCTTTTAATTGAAATGAAATTGTAAATTAGAGGTTCTTATTTTGTAATTAGACCATTATATATCATGATGGACAAAAATGGACATGGAAGGGTAAAATTTCAAAGAAATGCCAAAAAGGCATTTTGGTCATTTGGTTAATAAAAGAATAAAAAAGGAACATAAAGCAAAAATTTGTCCATCTTCTTCAAGCCATAGCCGAAATTTTCAAGCTCTCCATAGCTAGGGTTTCTTCAACTTTCAAGCTTGATAGTAAGTGCATCCTAGCCCCATTTTTAATGCTCTTTATGTTTTTGAAGCCGTTATCACCCGATTTACCTATTTCTACCATTATTTTGAAGTAAGGTTTATGTTTAAAAATTTACCCATGTGTGGCATGCATTTATTTTGATGTCTAATGGTAGAAAATAAAAGTTTAGTGTTAGATAAATGACTTTTACGAAGTGATTTTCGATAAAAATGTCAAAAGGGACCTTTTTGCAAAAGTTGTCAAATATGTAGTAGAAATGTGAAATAAAAGAAAATTAGGCTGTTATAAGCATGAAAGAGGTTCGACTAGGCTTCAGTTTTGAGAAAAATAAATACATTTCATTTTGCGAGCCTAGGGACTAAAGTGTAAATAAGTAAAAGTTAGGGAAAAATTTTAAATTTTCCATAATGTGATTTTTTAGATCGAATTGAATAATGTGATTATTAAATGAGCTAAATTTGTTATTATAGATCAAGAAAGACGAGTTTCTAACCTAGATCGGGTAAAGAACAAGATTGTGGACTAAATCGTAAATATTAGCTATTTTTGTACCGAGGTAAGTTTATGTGCAAATAATACATTGCTATATTATGTTAAAATTTTTAATTATTGTTTGAATTTGTGTAATTGACTATGTGGATGATTTTAATTGCATGAATGAGATATATGATAATTTGATAAGTGTGGAAGTTCGGTACGAACCCTCGGAACATTACAAGACACAAGGGTTATAACATTGAAGCTATCGAGATGTGTTCCCGTGTAAGACCATATCTGGGATATGGCATCGGTATGGTAGTACGTGTAAGACCATGTCTGGGACATGGCATCAGTACGAGATTTCGTGTAAGACTATGTTTGGGACATGACATCGATTTGAGTTTTCGTGTAAGACCATAGCTGGGCTATTGGCATCGATATTGAATTGCATGTAAGACCATATCTGGGATATGGCATTATATGACTTATGTATGACTCTTGAGTATCTTTAGTGATTCCGAGTCGTTTAACGGGCCTAGTTTATTCAAGAATAAAAGTACATGCTAAGTAAGTATTACAGGTACGTACGAAGTCCATATGACTATTGGATGGAAGAATAATGATGAGTTAAAATGTGATATTTAGTAATGCTCTTATGGTAAGGTTATGATTGGGTAAAAAAGGGCTATAAGAGTTTAGTAGTGTTTATGCAAATTTCCATTATGGATTTAGTATGATTAAGTTACAATTATGATGTTTATTATTTGCATATAAACTTACTAAGCTATATAGCTCACCCTTCTTTTCTTTTCATTGTTTTATAGTGTCACCAAGCTAGCTCGAGGGTCGAGAATTGTTGGCGTTCGCATCACACTATCCAGGCTTTATTTTGGGGTATTTGTGACTTTGATATTTTGAAAGTATGGCATGTATAGGGACTTGGTCATTTTGTGTATGTGTCATAGTGATTGGGCTAATGATATTGGCTCCTATTGGTTAAGTGATAATTTTGTATAAAACCATTTGAAATTTGCTAATGTTGGTTATAAGTATAATCATATGGTGATGCATTGCATGGATATGGCTCTTGCATGATTTGAGTTGATAATTATGATTTGAGTTGTGTCTTGAATTGGTATAAGTGTATATGAGTTTCAGGGTGGCAATAGGTTTGGTAAATAGCCTATACATTGTCCACATGAGTAGACACACGGGTATGTGTCTAGGCCGTGTGTGACACACGGTCAGCCCCACAGACGTGTGAATAGGTTGTGTGTCCCCTACAACTTAATTCCGAGAAACAGAATGCCCAATATGGAGCACACGGGTAGAGACATGAGCGTGTGTCTCAGCCGTGTGGACGGCACGGCCTGAAACACGGGCGTATGCCAAAGGCATGTGAAGTTTGCACCTTAAATATGAAAATTAAATTCACCACACAGCCTAGCACACGGGCGTGTGACCCTATTTTGCTGATGACGTCATAAATAGAGAGTTGCACGGGTTGAGGACATGGGCATGTCCCAAACCACACGAGCATGTATGACCATACGGCCTACTCACATGGGCGTGTGACTCTCCAAAACATGGAAATTTTCTAAGTGTTCTAAAGTTTTTGGTTTAGTGATATACATTTGTATGAATAGTTTTGAATTGAATGAAATTTTATGGCCCAGTTTTATACGATTAGTTATGATTCAGTTCGGTAATGTCTCGTACCCTGTCCCGACGTTGGACTCGGGTAAGGGGTGTTACACCTAGTCTATTAGTATTTTATGAATGATTAATCTCTAGTAGAGCTAACCCATTTCAATTGTCCTGCAGAGAAAAATAATCTCAACTAACCTGTATTAATGGCTGTGTGGTATCTCATCCATTCATATAAAAAGAAAAGATATCTTATTTTTATGGATCAAGATTTAATTCCTTTTTGGTGCCAAATTAATAAATTGTACCCAAGTCTGTTATTAGATCAAACCTTAATTCTTATCTCATTGCTCTTAGGAACTTGCTCTTTCCTAATACTTCCAAGTTCATATTAGACTTTAGAATATCATTCCATGGAAAAGGAAAAAAGAAAATAAAAGAAGAAAAATTGATAAACTAGACAATAGGGAGAGAGACTTGGAAATGCTCTTAAATACTTTGTGATTTTCATGAATAGGAATGTCAAATACTGCAGAAGTATATTAAGGTTGATCGTGTCTTATTTTGATTTACTTTGGATTTTATTTGCCAAGGATCATTGAGTTGCTATCACTTCATTGCTTTATCTGTTTTTTCTACATTGCAATTGCATTGCTTGGAGAAAAATGGCAGACAAATAACAAAAATGGTGTCATATTGTGCTTATCACCGGTATGCTTTAAGCATGTCTGCTGACTTTCTCTTTTTGACCCATTTCATCTGTGTTGATCTTTAGTTCTTGTTTTTATCCCCTATTTATTTGTGCAACGCTCCAAATCCTGATACAGTTTTAGTTATACAAACCCCTCTAGAGGTCTTCTCTACTAAGAGACTTGTTCAAAAGATTATAAGTCGAGCATAACAATGATTGTAACTTGTGAGCAGGGTTATTGTACCGTATCGATATTTGGTTAAACCATTCATTTCTTGGTTTCTAATTTTTGATGGGTCATATTGGTCGGTAAAGAGATTGTAACAATCATGTTTGAAAACTTTAATGTTGTTTGAAAACTTAGTTATATACTTTTTCTTTTATTAAAACTTGCTGAGGAAATATATTCATTGCCCTTCCCTCGATGATTAAATATCGGCCAGTTCAATCGTTGAACTGGAAATCAATGGTCCAAAGGTTGAATTGGGAACCAAATTTCCTCCATTTTTTTTATTTTTAGTGGTTGAATTGGTTGGTTCAATCGGTTGAAACGAGAATTAAAGATTTAACTGGTTTGATTTTTTATCTAACTTGTTCGATTTTTAGTTTAATCTTTTGCAGCTTGCCTTCCTTGTTTGAACAGGGGTGCGTATCTATACCGTATCGAATAATTGTTTTGGTATTGATACATATCGATATGTTACCTACATGAGAATGTATATGAGATAAATTTATATTGAATGTACTGCTAATTATATCATATCTGAAAGATCAACAATTTTGAACAAATTGTCATAAATTTTATTCCTAAATATCTGAAACATCTCAAATTGTTTAAATTTTTTTATGGTTATATTTTAGCTTTATATTTTAATTATTATTTTTGAGTTTTAGAAAATGAAAATATTAGAAAAACCCCTTTGTTTATATTTGAACTTTGTTAAAACTTGAAATGCTTCAAAAATTATTGGTTTTACCTATGAATTTTACCTTCATTTTTTTATTGTGTTTTAGTTGTAGAAATTTAATTATTTGAAAATTTTTTGCTTACTCATCTATTTACATTTGAGATAACCTTGATTCTAAAACCATGATTTTGAATATTTTTCAGCTTATTAAGAGAGTAAGATGGCATCCACTTTCACAGCCATGTCATTAGTTGGCTCATTTGTTGCACATAACGGCAACCATTTAGTTTGACAAGATTGCGATATTGCACTGCTGATATGGTGGCTACTTCAGCAATAAATTGACTCTTTCCTTGGTGAGATGCTATTGAAACTTGCTTCACAGCTATCACCCTCCCATCTAATAATGTACCCTACAAGGTAATCTAGCTTAGCACTGTTGAAATATATGTCATCTTCTCAAAAGTGTTTCAATCAATATGATTATTGCATCCTAAAAATGTAAAACATAGCATACCTTGTAGACAGCTCCATAACCCCCATTCTCCTAACTTGTTTGAAGGACTGAAGTCTTCTATTGCAGCTTTCAACTCAGCATAACTAAATGTGTTTGGTCTGGGACCAGTTGCGAGAAGCACTGTAGAATCAAGTAAGGCAAGTAGTAGGCTGTAAGTTATAGTGATAAAATGAGAAAAAAAACTTTATCTAATATTTCAATATTAATTATAATGCCGACTTTGTTAACTGTACTAGAGTTGTAGATACTCCAAACTCGATATGCAATGTTTGTGAAGGTACAAAATCATGTCTAAAGAATCCATATTCGACAACCATATTTGACACATATTTAGATATGAATATGGGGTATGATCCTCCAAATATATGAAAAAAATTTGAAAAAAAATGTATAATTGTATTAGTACATATCCTTATCCAACACTCACCAAGTTTAAGGTAACCTAGTTTAAGACTAGATATGCTTTAGGATTGCACATTAAATTTAGGTCTCTCTCTCTCTCTTTCTCTCTCTCTCTCTCTCTATATATATATATATATATACATATATATATATTCATATATTCATGAGCTTAAGGCTATTTCAAAAGAGGTAATCTCATTGCTCATCTGCTTTCATGTTTTCTGTATTTTACTATTTGAAGGGAATATAATTAGTGTGCTGTGGGGTTTAGGTTGAAGACAGTGAACTTGTTGATGGCTGCTGTTAGTGCTGGGAACAACAATGAAGTAGGAAATATGATTGCTGAGGCCATGAGTAAAGTTGTTCGAAAGGGTGTAGTTACCCTTGAGGAGGGAAAAACTTCTGAGAAAAGTCTATATGTTGTTGAAGGGATGCAATTTGACCGTGGTTATATCTCACCTTACTTTGTCATTGATAGTGAGAAAATGGCAGTAGAATATGATAACTGCAAAGTAACGCCTCGAATTTTGGGCCTAAAAGTTTTGTGTTCTGTGCATAGGGACAGCAAGGAGGATGCACATATGAGTTAAGTTGTGCATTCTAGTGACAAGAATGAACCTGCTGGTTTGGTGGTTGAGTGTTAGTGAACCTTAAGATTGTGGGTTCGAGTCTTATGTGTGTATATTGGACACAATTTATTTTGATTGGCTTTAAATTAGTATTTTATTTTTCTTTTAATTTTTATTTATTTTATTATAATCATTCTATTTTATTTTTATTATCTTTATTTTTATTTTTGTTTTCACGTTTCCTTCTCTTGCTTTTCAACTTTTGTTTCTTTTGCTTTCTAAAATAAATTCTCAAAAACGATTATGGCTTGTATGTAACACCCCTTACTCAAGACCGTCGCCGGAGTCGAGCACGAGGCGTTACCAGACTTATCTTACTAGTTCAGGACATAAAAATTTACTTTTAAAATTAATTCGCTCACATTCATCTAACATATCCCTAAAAAGGGCCCTCGAGGCCCTAAAAGATGCAACTGAAACGGTTCGGGACTAAACCAAGAACATTAAAAATTTTCCGATTACTTACACAAACTAAAACAATTTATTTCACTATTTATAATAAAATTGTCCACCTGCGTAATAGTCACTAAATTATTATAACTCGAGTTAAAAAACTTGAAATTTAAATCCGTAAATTTTTCCTGAAACTAGACTCATATATCTTCTTGCCATAATTTCTCCAGAATTTTTGGTGGCCAATTAGTATAGTTTATTAATTAAATTGTCCCCTATTTCGCAATCTAGTAGACCTGACCTCTCTTCACTAAAAATCAATTATCTCATTATACAGAATTTGGATAATGTTTCTGTTTGTTTCTAATGAAAATAGGCTCACTAAGGAATCTAGACATATAAATTATGGCTCATAATTTTTTTTTACAATTGTTAGTGAAATTCTAAAATCAGAATAGGGGATCACGAAGTCACCCTGAACCAGTCTCACAAAAATTTAAATATCTCAGAATACAGACTTCCTTTACTTGCTCTGTTTCTTTCCTGTGAAAAAAAACTCAATAACCTTTAATTCTATATCTCATTCATCATTTAATTTGATTCCTATAATTTTTAGTGATTTTCCAAATCACATCACTGCTGCTAACCCAAAACTGTTTCATGGTCAACTTTTACTCTTTCATAAAATCTTTGCATTAAACCTCATTTAGGCATACATAACACCAAAACATGCTCTTAATTAGCCATTTCAATAGCTAATCATTATCAAGTATTCACATGCCATTCTTTAATCATATCATAAGGACATACACACAAAGTGGCCAAATCCCTATACATGCCATAACTTAAAACGTTTCGAATCACAAAATACCAAGATAGCCCTTTGATAGTGTGATACAATCTCCGACGTCCTTACGATCCCTGAGTTGGCTTGGCGATACTATAAAAAGAGAGAAAAGAAAGGGAGTAAGCATAAAGCTTAGTAAGTTTGCATGTAAATAAATAACAACATTCTAAATGAATTATCAAGATAACTTTAACATTCAAGCTTAAAATGTATAAGTCTTGAATTTTCTTACCTTAACCTTTCGAATTCCTTGAGTATACTCTTTAAATTTCCCATTGAACCACTTGGAATACTAAGGATACATGGGTACCTTTCCTTTTTAAACTTACCATTGCCATGTCTTGACATGGTCTTACGTGGTATCCTTGCTTTTTGAACTCACCATTGCCATGCCTTGGCATGGTCTTACATGGGATCTTTGCCTTATAGTAGCTTATCAATGCCATGTCTTAACATGGTCTTATATGATTTCCTTGCCTTGTAAAACTTACCATTGCCATGCCTTGGCATGGTCTTACATGGGATCTTTGCCTTATAGTAGCTTATCAATGCCATGTCTTAACATGGTCTTATATGATTTCCTTGCCTTGTAAAACTTACCAATGCCATGCCTTGGCATGGTCTTACTTGGTATCCTTAAACCCTAATGTCATGACATTTGTATCCTACACATTTCTAAGGTTCAATTGGGACTTTGAAGTATCATTTCACCATCAATTCTTACTTGAGTCATCAATGAGTAAATTTGCAAAATAAACATATAGATGCTGAAAAATAACAATATTAAATATAAATAACAAAACATTGCATTTATTTATCGCAAACTTACCTCGATACAAAATACGATCAAATATTTTGATCTAGTCCTTAACCTTTTTCTTTCCCCAGTCTAACCCCGAATTTTTTTTCTTCTTGATCTATAATAGAAAAGTTAGCTTATTTAATTCTCACATTTATCAAAACAGTCCTTGACTCTAACTTTGGTAAAATTACAATTTTGCCCTTAAACTTTTGCATATTTACACTTTTGCCCCAAAGCTCAGAAATTAAACTTTATCCCTAATTCTTATGTTTTATGACATGCTGATCATTTATTTACCTACAGCAACATCAAATACTCACTCTAACATGTACTTATGAACATTAGGTATTTTTACCGATTATGTCGTTCTACTCGTTTTCGCTTAAAATCGCTTAGCTCAAGTCGTTTAACATAATTTCAAGCTTCATATTCTACCATAAAACATCAAAATAGACACATTTCACCTATTGGTATTTTTCCAAATATGAACCCTAGGTTAAATTATTGCTAAAATAAGCTAAATTAAGTTATCGGGACTCCAAAAACGTAAAGAACATTAAAAACGGGGCTTGGAATCACTTACTATGGAGCTTGGAAGTTGAAGAAACCCTAGCTATGGAAAACCCTTAAAGTTTCGACGTTATGGAGAAGATGGACAACATTTTTCCATCTTTTTCCTTTTTAAATCTTTTAATTACCAAATGACTAAAATGCCCTTCATTAAAACTTTAGTTATTTTTATCTATGTCCATTTTTGTCCATGAAAACCTAATGGTCTAATTACCATTTAAGGACCTTTACTTCAATTATGCTTTTCAATTTAACACTTTCCTATCTAGAACTCATATTTATCAACTTTTTCAAACAAGCCCTAATAAGCAAATTAAACATGTAATTCATAAAATTTTCTATCGATACTATAACACATGCATCTTGTAATGACCCAAAATTCACGAGCACCGAAAAAAATACATTATCGGGCCTCCGTCTTAGTAAATTGAGTTCGTAAATAATTATTAGAAATATTTACGAGTCTAGTAGTGAGCTTAATTAAGTTTTAAATATGCGAATTTAACTTAATTAAGAGTAATTAGGAAAAAAGGACTAAATTGAATAAAGGGCAAATGTTCAATTATAGATTAATAGAAAATAAAAAGGACCAAACTAGCAATTGTACCAATTAGCATAGATGAGGCGGCATAAGCTGTTAAAAATCTAAGGCTTTTCTTAGATAATTGTTTATTGATTAATTAAATTAGTTATTATTACTATTATTTTATTTAAGCTAAAAATTATATTAAATAATATTATATTTAGAATTAAATTAAGTAAAAACAAATGTATGAAAAAGAAAATAAACATGTGTAATAATATATGAATATACAATTGTAACATGATTACATGTTTTCTTATTAATTAAGTAGAAGATATTTATATATATTATATAATTAAATTAAATTATAATATTGGGGATGGATTGGTTATCTGAACATGGAGTGATTTTGGACTGTTATAAAAAGAGATTTAGTATTCAGAGAGAAAATAGAGATCGGATTGAGGTAAACGGTATCTGTACTAGTGGGTCGGCATGTATTATTTCAGCAGTAAAGGCTAGTAAATTGCTTCAGCAGGGTTCTTCAGCATATCTAGCCTATGTTATTAATTCAGATTCAATTAGTAGTCAATGCAGTAAAATTTGTACAGTTTACGAGTTTCTTAATGTATTCCTTGAAAAACTATCGGGTTTGCCACCAGATAGAGAAGTTGAATTTGCTATAGAGGTTTATCCGGGTACGACTCCTATATCTATACCTCCGTATCCTATGTTGCCTACAGAATTAAAAGAGTTAAAGGTACAGTTGCAAGATTTGTTAGGCCGTGGTTTTATTCGGCCGAGTATTTCACCATGGGAAGCTCTAGTGTTATTTGTTAAAAAGAAGGATGGCTCGATGCGACTCTGTATTGACTATAGATAGTTAAATAATGTGACAATCAAGAACAAGTATCCGCTTCCTCGTATTGATGATTTATTTGATCAGCTGAGAGGAGCTTCTGTATTTTCAAAGATTGATTTGAGGTCAGGTTCCTATCAGTTGAAAGTAAAAGAATGTGATGTACCGAAGATAGCTTTCTGTACGAGGTATGGTCATTATGAGTTCTTAGTAATGCCATTTGGGTTAACTAATGCCCTAGCCACTTTCATGGATCTGATGAACCATATATTTTAGCCATATTTAGATCAATTTGTTGTGGTTTTTATTGACGACATATTGGTTTATTCAAAGACAGAGGTAGAACATGATCAGCATCTCAGAATAGTGTTACAGATATTACGAGAAAAACAGCTATATGGAAAGCTCAGTAAATGTGAATTCTGGTTATCAGAGGTTGTATTTCTGGGACATATGGTATCTGCAGATGGAATTAGAGTCGATCCAAAGAAGATTGAAGCGATTGTTCAATGGAAACCACCCAAGAATGTATCAGAAGTACATAGTTTTCTCGGTTTAGCTGGGTACTATAGAAGATTTTTAAATGGATTTTCAAAGATAGCTTTGCCAATGACTAAGTTACTACAAAATAATGTTCCATTTATTTAGGATGATTAGTGTTAGAAGAGTTTTGAAACATTAAAGCAGATGTTGACAGAGGCACCAGTTTTGACATTACCTGAATCGGGGAAAGATTTTATAGTGTACAGTGATGCTTCTTTAAATGATCTGGGTTGTGTATTGATACAGGATGGAAAAGTAATAGCTTATGCTTCTTGACAGTTGAAGCCACATGAACGTAACTACTCGACTCATGATTTGGAGCTGGCAGCTGTGATTTTTACTCTGAAGATTTAGAGGCACTATTTATATGTCGAAAAATGCTACATCTATACTGACCATAAAAGTTTGAAATATCTTCTTTCTCAAAAAGAATTGAATTTGAGACAGAGACGATGGATTGAACTTCTGAAAGATTATGATTGTGTCATAGATTACCACCTAGGAAAAGCAAATGTGGTAGCGGATGCATTGAGCAGAAAAGCTGCGGTTGAATTAAGGGCAATGTTTGCTCGACTCAGTATTAGTGACGATGACAGCTTGCAAGCTAAATTAAGGATTAAGCCAGTGATGTTTGACCAGATTAGAGTAGCTCAGATGGAAGATGATAAATTATTGAAGAAGAGAGAGATGGTACAGAGTGGTCCAGTAGAAAATTTCAGTATTGATGATCAAGGTTGTTTTAGATTCCGAAATCAAATTTGTATTCCAGCTATTTTAAACTTAAAGAGTTGATTCTTCGAGAAACTCATGATAGTCCATTTGCTTTGCACCCTGGAGGTACGAAGATGTATCGGGATTTACGAGAATTGTATTGGTGGCTAGGGATGAAGAAGGATATAGTTGAGTATGTCGGTAAATGTTTGACATGTCAGCGAGTAAAAGCTAAACATCAAGTTCCTACTGGATTACTTCAGCCTATTAATATTCCCGAATGGAAATGGGATCGTATCACGATGGATTTTGTTACGGGATTACCACTATCAGCAAGCAAAAAGAATGCCATTTGGGTGATAGTTGATAGACTTACGAAGTCAGCACATTTCATAGTAGTCAGAACAGATTGGTCACTGCAGAAGCTTACAGAAGTGTATATCCAGAAAATTGTTAGATTAGACGATATTCCAGTGTCAATAATTTTGGATCGAGATCCTCGGTTCACATCGAGATTTTAGAGACGATTACATGAGTCGTTGGGTACTAAACTTAGTTTCAGTACAGCCTTTCATCCGCAAACTGACGGACAGTCCGAGCGGGTAATTCAGATTTTGGAGGACATGTTGAGAGCTTGTATCATCGACTTTGAGTCAGGTTGGGAATGATATTTGCCCTTAGCAGAATTTGTTTATAATAATAGTTTCCAATCTAGTATTCAGATGGCTCCGTATGAATCATTATATGGTCGAAGATGTCGATCACCGGTATGTTGGACAGAGTTGAATGAGAAAAAGATAGTCGGACCGGAATTAATTCAAGGGACAGAAGAAACAGTTAGAAAGATCAGAGATAGATTGAAAGTAGCTTTTAATAGACAAAAGTCTTATGCAGATCTGAAACGACGGGATATAGAGTATTCTGTGGGTGATAAAGTGTTTTTAAATGTATCACCTTGGAAGAAAGTTTTGAGGTTTGGTCGCAAAGGAAAATTAAGTCCTCGTTACATTGGGCCACATGAAGTGGTTGAAAGAATCGGACCGGTTGCCTATCGACTAGCCTTGCCTCGAGAGCTACAGAAGATTCACGATGTTTTTCATGTTTCTATGCTTCGAAGATATAGATCAGATCCTTCTCATATTATTCCCATTGAAAACATTGAGATTCAGTCTGATTTGACTTACGAAGAAGAACCGGTTCAGATATTGGCTCGAGAAGTAAAAGAGCTGAGAAATAAACGGGTTCCTTTAATGAAAGTGTTATGGAGAAGTCATAAGATAGAGGAAGCGACTTGGGAACCGGAAGAAACAATGAGAGCACAATATCCTCATCTTTTCTCAGGTAAATTTCGAGGACGAAATTTATTAAGGGGGAGAAATGTAATGACCCAAATTTCACGGGCACCGGGAAAAGTACATTATCGAGCCTCCGTCTTAGTAAATCGAGTTTGTAAATAATTATTAGGAATATTTATGAGTCTAGTAGTGAGCTTAATTAAGTTTTAAATATGCGAATTTAACTTAATTAATAGTAATTAGGAAAAAGGACTAAATCGAATAAGGGATAAATGTTGAATTATAGATTAGAAGAATTTATAAAGGGCCAAAATGGCTATTAGGCAATTTGGCATAAGTGGGGCGGCATAGAGGAAACAAAAATCTAAGATTTTTGTATCATTTTTTTATATTAATTAGATATATATATATTATATTATGTTAGTTTATAAAAATATTAAATTATAATTTAAATAATTAAATAAACCAAATATGACACATGTATGGTGATGAGACTATACATTTGTAATAAATATAAATATGTACACTTTTCATGTAAATCTTTAATTTACTTAATATTAAAGTAAAAGATATTTTAAATACATGATAATAATAATATAATATTATTTTAATAAAATAAAGAGTAAAAGAAATAAATAAAGAAACAAAACAAAGCATAATAGAACAAGGAAACTTTCGAAATAGAGCAGGGAAAGGAGAAAAAAAGAAAGAAAAGGGGAAATAGGGAATTTGGAGCTTGGGGTTTAATTGGTAAGCTCAATCAAGTTCTTTTCTCATAATTTTGATGTAGAATAGATATAGGGATTGAATTGTAAAATAAGCTATAAGTTTTGTGTTTTAGGGACTAAATTGAGGAAAATTCGAAATTAGGAAAATATGTTGAAAATTTAATAGTTAAATTTGAGTTTGAATGAAATTTGAATAGAAATAAGGTGTGAATTGGAGTATAATTTATATATGTGAACTCCTTAATCAATCTAGTTTCAAAAGAAACAAACAAGAACCTTATTCGAGTTTTGTACAATGAGATAATTGATTTTTAGTAGAGAGAGGTCAGAACTATCGAATGGAGTAACAGGGGAATTTTTAATGAATAAACTATACTAATTGGCTAGACCAAAAATTCTGAAAATTTTATGGTAAGAAGATATGTGAGTATAGTTTCAAGAAAAATTATTGGATATTAATTTGGAGTTTTTTAGGTCAAGATATAAATAATTTAGTAATAATGATTCAAGTAGACAGTTTAATGGTGAAATTATATATACATTAAAAATGGTTAAATTTGCATGTTTAGGCTCATGAATTAAATTGAATTGTGTTGTATTGATGATTATAAATTATTATTATTTTCGTAGTTAACAAAGAACCCAAGACATCGGGGCACAAAGGAAAGGAGAAAGCTATCGAGGATTAAAACAAAAAATTCACGGTTTGTATTACTATAATTCAAATTACTTTTTATTAAATGTTTTATATAAATTCTATATTTAATAAGTGAGATATAAGGTAAGTATTGATATTTGAGTTGAATGAGAATTGAATTGAATGGTGAATGTGTATGCATAATTGAATTGTAAATTGATTTGAATGTGAAATTGTAATTGAAAAGTGTTCTTGGATTGGAAATGAAAGTAAATTGACAACTGAAATACCCTATTAACTAGTCGGGCTGAGTCGGATATAATTGGCATGCCATAGGATCTGGAAGTGTACGGGATTTGCCGGCTTTACCGATCAGGCACTTTATGTGTCGTATATCAGGCACTTTACGTGTCGTATTTCAGGCACCTCGTGTGTCGTTTCAGGCACTTTATGTGTCGTATACTGATCAGGTACTATGTACCGTTTTAAGCACAATGTGCCGTACTGGTGTGTTTGGGTTGGAATCCGTGTATCCGTTAAAGTCCGAATTGTTAATAGGGTGAATAATTGAAATGAGAAGATCAAATGAATTTGATTGACTGTACTAGTGAATATGAAAGAAATTGAAATTGTGGACTGAAAATTGAGATTGGGAATGAAATGTATGAATTTAAAATGAATGTGGTGATTAAAATTTGATAAATGTGATTTGTGACTAAAATTGAAGAATAGCTAAAGATTGTTTTATTATTGTTATTTAATGAAAGTTTAAAAACGAATTGTTATTAGATGCTTAGTTTTTATTTTTTTAATTATTGCTATTATAATTTGAGTTATGGTAATACCATTGAGTATGGAATACTCAGCGTACGGTTGTTTCCGTGCGCAGGTTAATAGAAGTCTAGTGTCCTGGTCCAGCATCCGAACGATTCTGACTCTAGCAAAAGATTTTGGTGATGTTTTCTTTTCTTAATTAAAAGTGGCATGTACTAGGTGTTGTATAGGTTATTTTGATATGCTTGTAATGTTGGTTGTAAGAATGGTATACCATATTTTGTTATTAGTTTGATAAAATGGAAAAAATTATAATATATAATTGGTCTTAAGTTAGAATGAAAAACAAATGAAGTTATTAGTTAATTTTGATTAATATTATGAATGTTTAGTTATTAAATTACTATGTTAATTAATTGGTTAGCATTTAGGTGTATTTAAGTTTAAATTATTTTTTATTGTGCCATTGGTTTTGGAATGGTTTATTTCTGGTTTGAACTTGCAGGGGGTTTTATGTAAAAATAAGCAGAAATGCTGCCTAAATTTTTATAAAAAAAAAAAAGAATGAATGAAATCAATTGGAAAAGTAAAATATAATTTATATGCATTTATGATTATACTATAATTTATTTGTTAAATAATAATTTTCTTATTTATTTATTAAGAATTATCCGTAAATTGTCTAATTTGTCTGGTAATACCTTGTAACCCTGTTTCGGTGACGGTTTAGGGTTAAGGGGTATTACATTTGTATTGTCATTTTGGTCCTTTATAAATTCTTCTAATCTATAATTCAACATTTATCCCTTATTCGATTTAGTCCTTTTTCCTAATTACTATTAATTAAGTTAAATTTGCATATTTAAAACTTAATTAAGCTCACTACTAGACTCATAAATATTCCTAATAATTATTTACTAACTCGATTTACTAAGACGGAGGCCCGATAATGTACTTTTTTTAGTGCCCGTGAATTTGGGTCATTACACTTCTAATCGCTCGGTAAATTATAAAAATTAATCGAAATGAATTTTTCTATCTCGGATTCTTGGTTTTGCAACCACCATTCCGTTTAGGCCCTATTTCGGGATGTTACATTGTAGATCTTGGAAATTCTGCTCCTCTGTCATCATCTCTGTCCGCATAATAGGTGTGGGACTAGAACCTTATCTACATTATGCTAATTTTGTGAATTATTGCTTCGACATATTTTGAGTGAGTGTTAACCCTCCTTTAATTTTGGGTTTTTGATCGCCGAAAGTGAGGGAAAAACGCTATTTTCTAATATACTTTAGTAGGGCACAGGTTAGGGACAGTTCTGGTGGCCGAAATGGCGATTTTAGGGCTATTTTGGGGATGGTTTTGTGACCTCCCCTACGGTAGGGTTTCCTGTTTAATTTAGGTGCCACACGGCCTGACCACACGACCGTGTGGCTGATTTGGGGATTATGTCTGAATTCACATGGTCGTGTCCCTTGGGCACACGGGCGTTCGGGATTAAAAATTAGGGATTCAGTGATTTGGAGTCACACGGCTTGGCCACACAGTCATTTGACTAATTTGAGGATTTAGGGATCTCAAACGGGCATGTGTTTCGAAACACACGGCCGTGTCTGATGGCACACGAGCGGGTGAGACCTTCACACGGTCATGTCCGCCCTGCACTTGATTTTATCAAAATTGGATAGTGAGTTACACAGCCTGTTCACACGGTCGTGTCCCTACTTCACACAGGTGTGTGCCTCTACCATACGGTCGTATGCTACCTTTCACATAGGCATTTGGACCCCCACATGGCCTGGTTTGCTCCACATGGTCGGAGCACACGAGCATGTGGTCCTATCTCACCAAACAATTTTTTTAGGTCGAATTTAATTGTAGTCACAACTCTATATGTTTCAACCCTCGGCTGAACTATAGTGAGGGTAATTACAACTCTGTCCTGGGCTTGAATTGTGTGTTGCTAGTGAATGATTGTGTTGCATGACTGATATTGAAACCAAGTAAATGTGTGTGCTCATCTCTGGTTCTGATTGACTGAATGCGAGTGTCTGCCTCTGAATGATTGTTTGGAATTGGTATTCTGATTTTGTACATAAGACTGCATACATACCTGTGCATAAAGTGTTTTGGGATGGGGTTTTGAAGAGAAAGAAGACTAATACTATATTGAACTAACAGTTTTACTGTAACTGGATTGTACAGCGGATTACCGCACTACACCATACAGTATGCACGTTAGCTATGCTACGTACCATCGACAGATCTAGCAGCTCAGCTACAATATACTAGTATAGCGGTTTACCGTATTACACTATACTGTATGTACGTTAGCTATGCTACGTATCCTTATCGATTTGGCAGTTCTACTGTGCGTCTGTATCACAGTTTATCGTATGGCACTGTACAGCTTATACGCAAGCTTTGCTGTATAATTTATATACATGGATTGGCAGTTTACCTGCTTATCGATAGCCCCAATTCCCAGAAGGTCGTGGGCAATCCTAATACCCTGATGGTCGTGGACTTACTAAAAGGCTCTTAAGCCTATTGACTGGCAGTTCAGCTGCAAATTACTATTTTGTGCCACATAAAGTACTACTTGTGAGTGTAGGGATGGGTCGGTGATTTAATCTCCACAGTAAGTGTAGGGTTGGATAGAGAGGTGTGTTGGCTGGATGGGTGGCCTATGCATTTCAATTGCATTCATATGCATCATATTGACTGTTCGACTGAAAAGCACTTGTGCCTATGAGAATTTGGTAAGCTTTGACTGCGATTGTCTGACTAGATAGTTACTGTAACTATTCAAGAATTACTGCTATTGTGTTTGAACGGTACGCGTGACTGTGTTTGTTTGATTAACTCATATGACTAAAAAGTACATGTGGTATGTGTTTGAATTTTGGGCGACTTCGCTCAACTGTCATCTGACTGTAAGTATGTTCTGCTTCTGAACTGCTTCTAGTTCCCTATTTCCACTTCTGTAGTTTAAGTGGTTTGATCTCACACTGAGCTCGAGTAGCTCACCCCCTCTTTTGTTTCCTTTTCAAGTACCATTCTGTTTCCCTCTTCTGTTACGACTTTATTATTTAGTTAATTTTAAACTGTAAGGTTTTATAACACTGTGGTACAAATTTTGTTATATGCTATATTCGCATATTTTAGATTGGTAACTTTTTGGACAGAATTTTAAAACGATTACTTATTTTTGGTTTGCTTTGAAATAAATGTACTTTAGTAATAAATGGGTTTATTTCTGTAAAACTTTTCTCACGATCACTTCGGTGATTAATGTAGCATCCTAAATTCGGTATAGATTTCTCGGTGTTACATTTAGTGGTATCAAAACCAGGTTTGTAAAAACTCAGCCTGTGTTTTCTACGTGGATGTGTGCGTAAGAAATTATTTTTGAAAACTATTTGAACAACTGTACCACAGAAAGTTGAAATGGGTGATGTGTTGTAAGTGATTTACGGAAATGAATTGGTTGAGACTCCGATGTTGGTCAAAGTAGAAACTCGAAACTGTGAAACTTGAAATTTAGATTTTGTACTTATTCTGTGTTTGCCTTCTGAAAGTGTAGGTTTTCTAAGTTAGCCATACGACTGATACAGATTCTGAAGGTAAGCAAGATCGCGAGGAGTTGTCTGCTTCACCGGGCCATGAGACTGTTTAGGAGACGGAGGTCATTATGAGTCCGCCAACTTTGGGTAGTGATAACCCGAAGCTTGGTACTGCGACACTGACTCGGGTAGTGAGGGAAATGCTAGAGGGAGTGTTTGAAGCTAGGATAAAGGAGAATAGTGAAGCGCTTCAGGCTAGGTGTGAGTATTGTGGGAGAAGAGAGATCACAATTCTCCGAGGTTAGAGCCTCGTGCTGCAAAGCATGTTAAGACGCATCTGACTAACAATAGAGGTGGTGCTAGTAGTGGTACAAACGTACCGTCTTGCGAGCATTTTAAAAGGCGTCATTCGAGTGACTGTTGGAGAAAGTTAGGAGCGTGTCTCAGATGTGGATCTAAGGAGCATCGGGTTCGAGATTGTCCTCAGCGATTTTAAGTCAGGTATGATTGGAAAGGTTTGGATGTGCTAACTTGAATATAGAAATTGTGTGGGTGTAATATATGCCTGCTTCAATGGTTAGGTGTTCTGGGTGTGTGTGAGGAGTTCCAAGTTCAGGTTAAGTATGATAGAGTTTTGGGATTAGAGTCCACTGCGAGAGCGTAGTGTTGTAGTGTGTTAATACAACTGCTCTATTAGTTGGAAATTTTGGGGACGAAATTTTTTTAAGGAATGGTGAATTGTAACGCCCTGACTTTTGGGCCTAGAAGTTTTACATTCTGTGCATAGGGACAGCAATGAGGATACATATATGAGTTAAGTTGTGCATTCTAGTGACATGAAATGGCCTGCTGGTCTGGTGGTTAAGTGAGTGTTAGCGAACCTCAAGGTTGTGGGTTCAAGTCTTATGTGTGTATATTGGACATAATTTATTTTGACTGGCTTTAAATTAGTATTTTATTTTTCTTTTAATTTTTCTTTATTTTATTATAATCATTCTATTTTATTTTTATTGTCTTTATTTTTGTTTTTGTTTTCACGTTTCGCTCTTTTGCTTTTCAACTTTTGTTTCTTTTGCTTTCTAAAATAAATTCTAAAAAATAATTCCGGCTAGTAGATCTTGGAAATTCTGCTCCACTGTCATCAGCTCCGATCGTATAACAAGTGTGGGACTCGAACCTTATCTATATTATGCTAATTTTGTGAATTATTGCTTTGGCATATTCTGAGTGACTATTAACCCTCCATTGATTTTGGGTTTTTGATTGTCAAAAGTGAGGGAAAAATGTTATTTTCTATTATACTTCAGTAGGGCACAGGTTAAGGACGGTTTTGATGGCCGAAACGGCAGTTTTGGGATAGTTTTTAGGGTGGATTCATGACCTCCCCTACGGCTACACGGGCGTGTGCCGAGGCACACGGTCGTGTGGATTTGAGAATTAGGGTTTCCCGGCTAATTTAGGTGCCACACAACCTGGCTATACAGTCTTGTGGCTGATTTGGGGATTTTGTCGGAATTCACACGATCTTGTCCCTTGGGCACACTAGCGTGTGGGTTTGGGAATTAGGGATTTAATGATTTGGAGTCACACGGCCGTGCGACTAATTTAGAGATTTAGAGATCCCGCACGGGCATGTGTTTCGAAACAGACGGCCGTGTCTAATGGCACACAGGCGTGTAAGACCCTCACACGGCTGTGTCCGCCCTGCACTTGATTTTATTAAAATTAGACAGTGAGTTACATGGCCTGTTCACACGGCCGTATCCTTGCTTTACACGGGTGTGTGCCTCTACCATATAGTCGTGTGCTACCCTTCACATGAACTTTTGGACCCCCATACAGCCTGGGTTGCTCCACACGGCCAGAGCATACAAACGTGTAGCCCTATCTCGCCAAACAATGTTTTTAGGTCAAATTTAATTGTATTCGCAACTCTGTGTGTTTCAACCCTTGGCTGAACTATAGTGAGTATAATTACGACTCTATTCTGAGCTTGAATTGTGTGTTGCTAGTGAATGATTGTGTGACATAACTGATATTGAAACCAAGTAAATGAGTGTACTCATCTCTGATTCTGATTAACTGAATGCGAGTGTCTGCCTTTGAATAATTGTTTGGAATTAGTATTATGATCTTGTACATGAGACTGCATACATACATAAATGTGCATAAAGTGTTTTAGAATGGAGCTTTGAAGAGAAGGAAGACTGATACTGTACTGAACTGGCAATTTTACTGCGACTGGACTGCATAGTAGATTATCGCACTGCACCGTATAGCATGTACGTTAGCTATGCTATGTACCATCGACAGGTCTGGCAGCTCAGCTGTAATTTATTGCTATAGTGGTTTACCGCATTGCACTGTATCATATGTACGTTAGCTATGTTATGTACCCTTATCTGATTTGGCAGTTCTACTGTGCGTCAGTACCGCAGTTTATCGAATGGCACTGTACAGCTTATACGCAAGCTTTGCTGCGCGATTTATATACATGGATTGGTAGTTTATCTGCTTACCCAGAGGGTCGTAGGCAGTCCCAATACCCTGAAGGTCGTGGACTTACTAAAAGGCTCTTAAGCCTATTGATTGGTAACTCAGCTGCAAATTACTATTTTGTGCCGCATATGGTACTACTTATAAGTGTAGGGATGGGTCGGTGATTTAATCCCCACAATAAGTGTAGGGTTCGACGGAGAGGTGTGTTGGCTGGATGGGTGGGTTATGCATTTCAATTGCATTCATATGCATCATATTGACTGCTCGACTGAAATGTCTGATTGATTGTTTAACTGAAAGGCACTTGTGCCTATGAGAATTTTGTAGGCTTTGACTGCGACTGTCTGACTAGATAGTTATTGTAACTGCTCGAGAATTACTGCTACTGTGTTTAAACTATATGTGTGACTGTGTGTGTCTGATTGACCCATATGACTGAAAAGTACATGTGGTATGTGTTTGAATTTTGGGCGACTTTGCTCAACTGTCATCTGACTGTAAGTATGTTCTACTTCTGAACTGCTTTTAGTTCCCTATTTCCGCTTCTGTAGTTTAACTGGTTTGATCTCACACTGAGCTCGAGTAGCTCATCCCCTCTTTTGTTTCCCTTTAAAGTACCATTCTAATTTTTTATGCTGGACTCGGTACACGGAGGTCTCGGACAGTTTCAACAGTATGGAGTATCAATTTATGATTTCTGTTACGACTTTATTATTTGGTTAATTTTAAACTGTAAGGTTTTATAACACTGTGGTACAATTTTTGTTATATGCTATATTTGTATATTTTAGACTGGTAACTTTTCGGACAGAATTTTAAAATAATTACTGGTTTTTGGTTTGCTTTGATATAAATGTACTTTAATAATAAAGGGGTTTATTTCTGTAAAACTTTTCTCACGATCACTTCGATGATCAATGTAGCGTCCTGGGTTAGGTCTAAACTTTTAGGCTGAGTTTGGGGTGTTACATGTGGTACATTTTATAATCATGAGATTGACATTTTTCAATTCAATGTAACAATTTTGAGCATCATTTTTCAGTGAAAGGAAGAAAGTTGGTATTTACTGTTTATTGTTTTTGATTGGTAGAAAGTTTTTCAACTGAATTCTATTTAAATTGTCTTAATAAATTCAATTTCAACACATTATTTATAATTCTTATAAACAAAACTAATTATGAGAAACATCAAATATGAAACATGAAAGAACGGTAAATGCAAGGAAGCAACTTGATAGTGGTGACTTTTAGCAGTGCTTTTACTAAAAACGCCGCTAAAAAACATGACCTTTAGCAGCGTTTTTTGGAAAAGCACCGCTTTAGCGGCATTTTTTGGAAAAGCACCGCTAAAAGTCATGTTTTATAGTGATGTTTTTCTATATAAACTCCACAAAATTTAATGGCGTTTATATAGAAACGCTGTAAATATTTTTAGCTATAGCGGCATTTTTATAAGCGCTGCTAAAAATATTTGCAGCGTTTTGATATGCGCAGCAAAAAACACCGCTATAGCTAAAACACATTCCAATCTTAACCAAATAATAATCAAATATGTCATTTATGCTTCATCCATTGCCAAAGTGTACATCTTAATACACAACACATTTACCATAAAACTTAAGCACAATACAAGGTCCAAAACTAGAACCATTCAAGATGTCATCCAAACATAATAAGGCATAAATACAAGTATCAAATTTTCAAGCATTCTAATATCAACTTTATTACACACATGTTTCCTTCATAACTTGAAACATTATCAACTATCTCATAAAAGTATGAAACATCTAGCCATTCCAAAAGTCCAAACCACATTCATGATTCAATACTCCATGTGATAAGGATTCACATATGTGCATAACATTTTCTATATACATGCCACACAACTAAGTCTAGAATGAATAAAAGACTACAGAATCGAAGACTGAATAGTGTGAGCTCATTCACATTCCGCAAAAGATAACTACAAGACAAGAAAACATAACAAGGTAAGCATTATATATGCTTAGTAAGCTCATAGGTGTTAAAACAGTAAACTTACCTCATTTCATAATTAAACATATCAAAATAGCAAGTTTAACTATGTTTCCTGTCAAACATATCACAACCGTAAGGTGAGTATTTCATATATAGCCATATAATCCATCAATTCATTCTTACAATTCAATTCAGTACCATTTCATCAAAATTATCAAACGAATACATCATTTGCTCAAACAAAACATAAGAACACATATAATCGTATGACCATATTCATTTTCAATCATTATATGGAATCAGACAATCCATTTCCTTTTTAATATCATTAGCCCGATGAACTATAGTAATATATATGGATACGCGGCTAATTAGACCACACTAGTAGGCACCAAATTGCTTAAATAGTAGGCATCGAAGCATTGAGCAATAGGCACCGTTGTGCGAATTAGTGTGCATTGAAGTGCAAATCAATAAGCATCGTAGTGCGAATCAGTAGGCACTATAGTGCAAATCCCGTAAAAGCACACAATTAACCCTATTGAGATGTCAATTGTATCCTATCCTATGTTCATCAGGGCTCAATGCACATATCAAAACATCTCTTTACAATTTAGTCATTTCTCACCTATTTTGTACCATTTTGAATACATTTCAAAATACAATTTTTATAACAAAAACTCATGATTTAAGCACATTCAATACATTTATAAACATAACTACACATATGAACTTATAAGGTACAAATAGCAACCATAAAAATGTTAAGGACTAATTTGTAATTTTTCCTTTTTTCAATTATCTACCGATTGATTCAATTCTTGATCTATATGGTAATTCATTTCAAAATATCAATGTCAATTACCTTATAACATCTTATTTAAGGCATATGACAACCTAATTTTATTTTACACAATTTCCTAAAATTTTGCATTTTAATCAATTTACTCCCTAAAACCAAAACTATCATTTTTTAATTTTAAACCCCATTTTACAATCCAAACTCTAATTTTAGTAATTATAGAAATTTCATGTCAAATTTGAAATATTTTCATTTTAGTCCCTAAACTCAAAACTAACAAATTTCACTTTACAAATCAGTCCTTAATTAATTATAAGCTTACAACCAAGCCATTTAATAACAAAAACATCATAAAACATCAATAGCAACATTTCAAAACTTTTACAGTTTTACGATTTAATACCTAGGATAGCTAGATCGAGTTACAACGATCTTAGAAACATAAAATTTATGAAAAACAGACTTGATTTAGTTTACCATGCGAAGGGCTGAATGAGCTTGGAAGAATTCAACTTGGAAGAAAAATAGGTGATGTCTTTTGTTTATTTTAATTATAACATATAACATAATATAATTTATAAATTTAACTTAAAATCACTTAATTATAAGCACTAACTGTCCAAGCCAATTCATTATGGTCTAATTATCATATAAGTCCTTGCCCCTTTACTAATTAAGCCTTTTAACTAATAAAATTCAATGGTGATTAACTTTTATGGTTTTTACTATTTAGTCCTTATACCCTAATTAGCCATTAATTCAGCAAAATCACTTACCCAAAATTTAATTCACCTATATAAAACTTCTTAAATATTTAATAAAAATATTTACAGGCTCAGTTTATGGAAACAAGGTCCTGATACCTCATTTTTCAAAACCATTGACTTTAGGGTCAAAACACTTGTATTATAACTAACTATCCAATCACTAAAATTTCTGAACCAAAATTTAATATAACACAATAATTGACCAGTAAATATTATTAAATAATATTTTTTGACTTAATTATCAAAAAACGGAGTTTCAAAACCACCATTTCTAGTACTACTAAAAATCGAACCATTACATTTATAGTGTAAACCGGTTTACCGAATCACTATTCTTGTTTGTCTGATTAAAATTGATAAGTGATGTTGTTAATTATATACATGTTTTGGATATTGTGTATGTGTATGAACATATGGATTTTATTTTGTATTATATTATAAAGCAATTTTACCCAAAATTATGGTTTTTAGCATTAGATCAGTTGCATTTAGGTTTTATAAATTTTCCAGATTTGTAAATATATTGTAGACTATCATCTCCACAAATAATTATATTTTTATTTTTATAAAATTAAAAAATTGATGTGAACTGAAACTTATGCTTTGGCTTAAAGTATTAGATGCCAATATTAAATAAAAGAGGGGAGAAGAAATTGACATGTTTCAAATTTAAATTTACCATGAAGTAAGACAAGTGATTTTGACATCTTTGGGAGTGCTTTTATTAGGAAGAGGTGTCGTGTTAGATTCATGCTCACCACACCAATTATTGATATAAAAAATCAATAAGGAAGAGAAGGTGAGGGGTTTAGAACAGTTCACCCTTATAAGGCGGTAAGATGTCAATGGTTAAAAAAAAGGAGAGAAGTAATGGAGAGCTCTTATGGTGGAAGAGGTTAAGGCTCACTTTGATGGACGATGAGATTGGCTACGACGAGATAAAAATAACGTTGATGGTGATATTAGTTATTGTAGTTGTGAGATTAAAATCTATGGTGCGATATGTGTTTAGATTCAATCGCAACAATGGTGATGAAATGAATATAGAAAAATGACTCTAAAGTACAATAGATTAAAATGAATGAGTAGATATAATAAAAGTAAAAAAATGATTATCACCAAATTTATATTAAATAATAAAATATAAAATAAAATAATATTAACTTTAAATAATAGTTAAAAATATTAAAATTATATATATATTTCATATATATTAAAGTTATATCAATGTTTATGAATTTTAATATGCCTTTTTAAAAATAGTAAAAAAGAATAAGAATAAATAAATAATAAAATTTACAAATGTACAAAAACTCCAAAACGTTTTATCAATGTCACCTCGCTAATGAGATACAAACAGTACATTAAACTCCAATTGAAGAAAAAATTACATGAAAAAACTGAGAAATTTGTATGGCAGTTGAAGAGGGGAAGAACCCAAAAGAACTCCATTTACTTTAAGCCCAAAAAATGGGATGCACATTGATATTTATGTATAACAAAAAGTATAGATAAAATGATTGGCAACTATGAGAAGGGTCAAATAACTCGTTAACTTGAGAAAAGCCATATTCGACAGCCACGACACCATCGTGCAACAGTCTGCTCAAGCTGCGTTGATGTGTATATGCTCATCTCTGTTGGAAAAATTATAATTTTTGAAAACTTTGAGGCATATTCGTGATTGGTAAAGGTGGAAAGTTGAATCATAAAATTATGGTTTTATATTTTACTCCATGAGTCCTTTATAATGCTATATCATATGCTTAAAATAGTTTAGTGATGAATAAGAAATTGATACTCAAAGTAAGCTACTTGTAAATATGTTGAGGAAAAGAAAAGCTTAGATCCCACATTGGTTAAATACCAAATATGAGATATGTATATATATGAGAACACACTTAAAATATCATTGAATGACTAGGCTTGAAATCTTACCTCGCGCATAGGGGGTATAGATCCAAACCCATCGGGGTTGGGGCGCACTCGTACAACTTGGGCGACACAAAATGTCTGGATTGGTCAAGCCAAAAAAGGGCATGTGGATATTTTAAGCCCAATACGAAATTTATTTTTCTCAGTAGATATTATACAGAATCTGTTTTAAAAGGACATATATCTTGATTTGATTTGATTCCAATCAATTTGAATTAATTTTATTCAAATTGATTTAAAGGTTCCTTTAATACAGACTTGTATCTTTATTCATGAAAATTTCTAAAATTCTTCTATATTGAATGTATAATATCCCTAAACCGGGTCTAATAATTTCGAGTATATTTTTCGAGTTTCGAGCGTGAATTTAGGAATTTATCAAGTTAATAGTAATTTTTAATTTAATTTAGGAGGTCAATTTCATCTAAAATTAATTAAACAATAATCCTAAAAAAATAATTTTTTTGGAAAATTAATTTTAAAGTAATTAAATAATTATTAGTGAAAATAATTAATTTGGGTCGAAAAAGAAATTTAAAATAATTTTTATTGGGGGTTAATTTGAGTTAAATTTAAATATTAATTAAATTAGATTTAATTGAAAAATAAAGAAAATTTTGGAGTATTTATTTGGAAAATAAACCTTTAAATTTGAAATTTTGGACGAAAAGGATAAACTGGTAAATTAAGGGAAATGTGGGAGGGGCCATTAGGCAAATTTCTGAATTTTTAAATTTCTGGTGGGTTGTTTTAATTTTAAACACAATGCATCTAACCTACTTTTCACACCATTTACATCAGATTAGAGAGCTATAAAATTTATTTTCTTTGCATGGTTTTAAAGATCTAATATCAGAGAATAGATTCAACAAATTTCCTCTCAAAATACTGTCTCTGTTCACCCGAAATTATTCACAAAAGTAGCCAAAAATATTCTGAAATTTCTCAAGATTCTTGAATCAAGAATTTCACTCAAAAGGATTTAGAACAAATCAAAGGTAATTATTATTTCTAAACTTATTTTTATGGTGATTAGAAGCATATTTACATGATTTGAGTGATAAATACATGATTTTTTATCAATGTCATCCTCTTCAAAAGCTTAAGGTGCTTTAATGGTGGATATTGAATTTTGAAAGGAAATTCACAAATCAATGGATGTTCCAACTCAAAATGGATCTATTAGAAGGTTTTTGATCTTATTTATCAAGATTAAACATGTTTTGTAAGGTAATTTAAAGAAATTCGAATTTCATCATCTTCATGAATCGATTTTCCCGATTTTTTTGAAATTGATTTAAATGTGAAATTGATGCTTAGTATATGTTTATTTGGTCTAGTATTGATGTTTAGAAGTGATTTGGAGGGCTGGAGTGATCGATTTTGTAACACCCCTCACCCGAGTCCGAGGCTGAAATCGGGTACGAGGCGTTACCGGACTCTCACTCACTCGAACATTTGATTTAATTCCCAAATTTCACATAAAATTTAAAACTTTTTAGTTCATAACGTAACTTCAATATTATGGGCCTACGAGGCCCATACGATGCATTTAGGGAAATCCGAAACTAAACCGGAAATTTTTGAACCTTTACAAAATTTTTGACTTATGTAGGGCCCGTGTGGGATAGGGACACTCCCGTGTGGGACAGGGACACTCCCGTGTGGGCAGGCCGTGTGGTCACACACGCCCATGTCCCTTGCTCATGCAGAATTATTTTTCAATTCAAACCTACAAGGGTTTTCACATGGCAGAGCACACGCCGGTGCTCCATGCCCGTGTCTTTCACACGGCCAGTCACACGCCTGTGTCTTAGCCCGCGTGAAAACTTAGGGGTATTCTGTTTTTGACGTCATCATGCAATTCTCGTCACACGGCCAAGCCACACGCCCGTGGGCTAGTCCGTGTCTATCACATGGTTGAGACACACAGCCGTGTCTCCACCCGTGTGTTTACTATTGAGCAATTAATTTTTCATGCATTCAAGTGCAAGGAACACACGGCTTATCAACATGCCCATAGGGCTGGCCGTGTGTCAAACACGGCCTAGACACACGCTCGTGTGTCTACCTGTATGGACAATTATAGGTTATTTTCCAAGCCAATTGCCACCCTAAAACACAAACCAATTCCAACCAATTCTACTTACCACAAGCATGCATAAACATCCATTCCACGTTCTATATACACATAGCAAATTTGCATTATCATATTACAATACTTTAACAAAATGTAACATAACCGATTTTGGCTCATTTCAAATAGCCAATTGCCCAAAACATTACTAACAACATCAGACTCAAAAAGATTATGACACAAAACTCAAACGTTATACAACCTATACATGCCATAACCTTCAAAGTTCATAGTCAAATACCAAAATGGTTGTTGATAGTGTTGATGGAATCCCGTCGATCACCGAACCTCTGATAAGCTTGACAAACCTGTAAGGGAAGGGAAAAGAAAAAAGGGTAAGCTTTAAAGCTTAGTAAGCTTATATGTAAGCTAATGGGCATTTAAATAATAATTCATGTAATAGAAATAAGTTTCATTGTGACCACACAAGGTTTGATTATCACTTAATAGCCTTACTACAAGTCACAATACATATAATTTGCATTTAGCATATACAATATTTTCATATAACCTGCACATACACAATCTTAAACACACGGTCAAATCTTTTTGCATGTCGTTACACTTTATCAAATCTATTCAAATAACCTGTTGAACCACATGGAATACTAAATGATACACGGAATAAGGCACAAGTGCCACACATATATAATTTAGTCGAAACTACCACTTATCACAAAAGGCTCAATAATGAGCTATTCGAGGGTCTGCTCACACAAGCTGACTGTGTAGTGATACTACTCAGTGCTGCTCACACAAGCTGACAGGCATCCACAACAAATGCAGGATTACCTAGCCACTGGTAGTCGAACTATACCAGCACCCAGAATCACATAAACAATCAATAACGATCGATGGTTTCCTAGTGACATGTCACTCGTATCCTAATGATTCCTAAGGTTCAACCGGTACTTTTCTTAGTCCAAAATTCCCCTAACTTAGTCCTAGTGACATATAAGACTTACCTCGGGCCAAAATGCAATTCTTTTCGATTTAATCTGATACCTTGCCTTTTTCACGGTCAAGGTCGATTTCGCATTGTTTTCGATATATAACATCAAGTTTAACTCACTTAATATCTACATTACTCAAGTGGACACAAAATCATCCTACGGTAAATTTTACCATTTTGCCCCTAACTTTGTTAATTTTTACAACTTAGTCCTTAGGCTCGTAAAATGAAATGTATCTATTTTCTTAGCAACCCAAGCCTAGCCGAACCTTAATGGGGCTCATAACAGCCCACATTTCTCATCAATTTGTACTTTTACTATACATTTTACTATCTTTGCAATTTGGTCCCTATTAGGGACTTTCATGAAAAATTACCTAGAAAAAGGTGTTTACTACACTTCAAACTATCATTTTCTACCAAAAGACTTCAAAATAATTTCATGTCACATATGGGTAAATTTTAAACATGAATCCTAGCTCAAAATAGTGGCATAGAAAGTGATGTCTAGGTACGAGGATCTCAAAAATACAAAAAAAAAAACATGAAAAATGGGGCTAGGAATCACTTACAATCAAGCTTGAAAAGATGAAAACCTTAGCTATGGAGTCCTCTTGATATTCGGCCAAGGTAGAAGAAAGATGGACACTTTTTGGCCTTATTTTCTCTTTTTATTTCTTTTAATATCCAAATGACCAAAATGCCTTTAATGGCCTTTTTTGCCAATTTCTCCTTCTATGGGCATTTTCGTCCATTATGTCCAAAAATGGTCTAATCGCTAAATAAGGACCTCTACTTTATAATTTCATTTCAATTTCACACTAAAAACTTCTAGAACACATATTTTGAATTTCACACTATTCTGTTAAGGCCCTAATTCGGGCTGTTACAGATTTTGTGAAGAAACGAGTTTTTGACTTGATGATACAAATCTGGTAAGGTAACTTTGAGTGAGAATTTCGTGTAGCCTAGCTAGTGAAAATTTATGTTTATTATATCTTTTGAAAGGTGGTAATGTCTATTTTATTTCTGTTGAAGCTCTGAATCTTGAAAAGGATCGAGCCAATCAAAATTGAAGCTTGGATTTGCTTGGTTAATCACTTGGTTGAGGTTGAGTTAGTTGTGTGGTGAGTCTTATTAAAGTGTGATTTGGTAAATTGACCCTAACTTATGCTTAATTGGATGATTAATTACTGATTGCATATATTTAATTGAGTTTTGGTTGGTTAATTTATCAATATTATTAATATATGTTTAGGTGATGAAATTTTTGTTAAGTTTTAGTAAGTTAGCATCTAGTGATTTTTTGTGCTTGATTTGATTGATTATAATGGTGAACTAAGCAAGTATGCTGGAGTTTTTGGTTCATGGTATGTTGATATTTCAATTGATAAATGAACATTGATAATAGGTAATTACTATGCTAGATTTAATTTGATGTTAAAATAGTTATGTTACATTATTCACATATGCATTTTAGCACTTTAAATTGAGCACATTATTGACTGAAATTATGTTATGACTGATTGATTATATTGGCATTATAGCATGGTGGATCCATTGGATATAGTTGGCATGCCATAGGATTTATGAGTACTCACCATATTGATATGTTATTTGTAAGCAATGAGGCTCTAGGTGGACTGATTTGGAGTGGATAAGGGAGTGTTGAGCTTGTATCTCCACTCAACGAGACTGATTTGAGGTGATATATGGAAGCGCGTGGCCTTGGCCCGCTCAATCCGTGACTGATTTTGATTTTGATTGGGAGTAAAGAGATAAGGAGATCCTTTTATTCGATGTATGATCACCCGATTAAGCCATGATTGTATATGTCAATGTCAATGTATGAATTGTTATATGCTAAATTGATGATTATATGCCATGATTAATTATGATTTTTGATACATGGTTGAGCATATGACATTGAACTATTATGGATTGATATTATGACTGAAAATTTGTATTTGATTGGTTTCGATTTAAGCATGATTTGGGTGTTAATTTACTCGTCGTTTTATTAACATTCACTGAGCTTTTTAAGTTCACACCCTCATATTTTAGAGATATTAATTGGGCACTGTAGAACTTTCAGGATTTAGTTTAATTTTGGTTGTAATTGGACTTGGATATTGGATATTTTTAATTTTAGATGGTTTTATAATATCATATATGCATGTTTGAGTTTGATTATTAAATAATTTATAGTGTGTTGTTGCTTGATAACACGGTGATTGATAATACGGTGTGTGAGGCATGATGTTTACACTAAGCATTATTTAAATGAAGCTTCCATGGAGTGGTTTACTGGTGGCTAAGGTACGCCACTTGTTTGAATTAATTGGTGGGTGATATGCATGAAATTGAATGTTTAATTCTATTTAATTGAGGCTTAATTAGTGTTAATAAATTCAATTAAAGGTGTATGAATATGTATGATATTTAATTGTAGCTAAATCGAGTTAATTGGTCATTAAAATACTCAAAATCAGGCTTAAAATCAAATTTTTCACACAAAAAAATGCAGTGGACTGCTGGGGGTTTGAATTCTGGTCCTTTTAAATTGGTTCTCTAGTCCGTTTAAATTACAAATTAGTCTTTTAACTTGATAAGTCTAATTAGAGCCTTAAATGATAAGGAAACTTGATAAAATTTTAAGATTAGACTTGTAATTGATAAATTTTGTTAGAAACGCACTAAATTTAATATTTAGGTATAGTACTGATAGTTTGAAATTGTTACGATTTAGTCATTAATTATAAAACTTGAATTAGACATAGAAAATAAACTTGGATTAAGCTACAATTTTTAGGGCTTACATAAATTGAATAAATTAAGGTTGGTACATGTATAGATCTAAATTTGGGTTAGTTTAATCGCAAGTGGTAAAATAACAAAAATGCCCTTAGGTCAAATTACTTATAAAAAGTTTAAAATTGGTTCACAAATTGCTTCCACATTAATAAATAACTAATAAATGGATAAAATTGATGTGTTATAAGGTCAAGGTGTGTCTTGGGGGGTCGTTAGACTGAGTGTAATATCCCGAAAATTTTTATCCTTGATATAGTAAAATAAAGAAATAAAGAAATAAAAAGAGAAATTTTGAGCTATATCAACAAAATCTATGTAGGAAGTGATTATGATGTATTAATCCAAGAAAGGACTAAATCGTAAAAGTGAGAAAAGTTTTGTGGCCCAAGAGTAAATACTTAAAATTTAAGGGGTTAAAGTGTAAATATGGAAAAGTTGAAGGACCAATAGTGAAAATATTTTAAGGATGGAATAATCTAGAAACTAAGGAAAATGGATGAATTAGGACCAAATTGAATAGGAGAAAGAATTATGAGGGACTAAATTGTAATTTTACCAAATTAAGTGATGACTTAAGGATGAAATTTTAAAAGATCATGAAGGGAAAAATGGTCAATTAGAAGGAGAGAGAAATCTAGAAGGTAATGATGGTGTGATGATATTTTATAATTATTTAATAAGATAAATATTACTTTATTAATATTTTAATAAGATATTTTATTATTTTATTATTTTATTATTTTATTTAGTATATATATGTGTGTGTGTGTGGAAAAAAGAAGAAGAGAAGAAACCATCATCTTTTCCATGTACCAACGTGAAAGGAAGAAAGAAAGAAAGAAAGTTTTGCTTTCTTTACAATTTGGTCCTTCCACCAAAAATTCACCATTTTCACCTAGAAATGAAAAGAATTTCCATAGCTACCGAAGGAGAAAAATGTTAAGGAGACTATGAGGAGTTAGAATATCAAGTTGGATTCAAGAAATAGAAGCTGGAGGAGAGAGAAAATGAAGTTAAAGTTTGGAAACAATAAAATAAGGTAAGAACATCAAGATTTCCATGTATTTTTAAGTTTAATATTATTGAAAAAGCATGTAAATGATGTTAATGTAGAGTTTTATTATATATGATTCTATGTTCTTGAAATGGTAGTGAAGAAAAATAAGATAAAGTGATGGGAAATGGTGTAGAGAAAGAAAATAAGGGTGATATAAACTTAGTAATTAATATCTTGCACTAAAACAGTTTTGGACAGCAGCAGTAAGCTAAATTTGAAAATTCACCAAAAATGGTAGAAATTGAATTATGAGTTGAGTGAGTATGGAATTAAAGCTTGTTGAGTCTATTTTCATATAAAAGAAACAGAACAAGTAAATGAATTTTTTATTCTGAGATATTTATATTTTTGCGAGACTGGTTCAGAATGATTTTGGGATCCTCTGTTCTTACTTGGAAAAATCATTAAAAATTGTATAAAAATAATTATGGGACATAAGTTATATGGTTAGATTTTTTAATGAGTATATTTTCAATAGAAACAAACAGAAACATCATCCGAATCCTGTATGAAGAGAGAATTAATTTTTAGTGAAGAAGGGTCAGAACTGTCAAATAGCAGAACAGGGGTAACTTTAAAGAATAAACTGTACTCATTGGCTAAATAAAAAATTCTGAAAATTTTATGGTAAGAAGATATATGAGTCTAGTTTCAGGAAAAATTAGCGGATCTTAATTTTGAGTTCTATATCTCCAGATATAAATAATTTAGTGACTATGACACAGATGAACGCTTGAATATTCATAAAGTAAACAATAAAAATTATAGATGATGTTACTTACAAGTGTGTTATATACATTAAGGATGTGGAATGGAGAGGAGGAAGAGGAAAATATATATATGAATATCCAGCTAGGATAGCCAATTTGCATGTTTTTGGCTTAAGGACTAAATTGAATAAAAGTAAAATTTCAGGGGGTAATTTTGTAAAAATATCAAAAATGCCAAATTGAAGGGAATGAATTGTTTTATTATCTAAATTAATAAATTGAATGAAATTGTCAATTTAAGATCGAGTGAAAATCGAGAAAATGGTAAATTACCAAAATGCCCCTGAATCTTGATATTTCTGCAATTTCGTTAGGTAAGTTCGTGTAACTTGAATTATATACTAATGCTTGAAATGTATGTTATTGATGTGAATATGACTTGAATATTCATTGTATGAAAATTGATGAAACATTGATATATGTGATAAAAAGTGGAAGAAATCGCAATTGAATGAAAGGAAAATTCGATGGATCTCTGAAAAGGAATTGACGGTAAAAAGGATCTAGCCGGATGGGTGATCCTATCTTGATATAGCCCTCCTGAAGAATATGTGGAAAATGGATTTAGCCCGGACGGGTAATCCGAATTAAGGTCTGAATTTAACCTGGACTGGTAATTCAGATCCAAGCTCATTAGAGTAATTGTCGTTGCAGGGGATTTAGCCTGGACTGGTAATCTCGACAATACTCTATGAGTTTATATTATAGGGGATTTAGCCTGGACTGGTAATCCCACTGTAAGGATGAGGTTCGCGGGAGTGTACTCTCTGATATGAAATGTGTAAGACCATGGTTGAAAGATACCATGGCAACCTGATATGAAATGTGTAAGACCATGGTTGAAAGATACCATGGCAACCTGATATGAAATGTGTAAGACCATGGTTGAAAGATACCATGGCAGCCTGATATGAAATGTGTAAGACCATGGTTGAAAGATACCATGGCAACGTGACATGAAATGAATAAGACCATGGTTGAAAGATACCATGACAACATGATGGGAAAATGAATAAGACCATGGTTGAAAGATACCATGGCAACATGACAGAAAACGAGTAAAACCATAGTTGAAAGATACTATGGCATCATGTCGAAGATAAATAAGATTGTGGAAGAGAGACGCCAAGATATCTGTTGAACAACTAATATTCAGGTAATATGTACCAGATGACAAATGGTTATATGAATTGGTTATACAAAATGGTTGTGTGAAATGTTTACAGGAATTGGTCATATGGAAATATATGTACAAAATAGTTGTATGAAATAATTAAGAAGATAAATAAATGAAATAAGTATAGGTACATGAAATTTAATTTATGTTAAATTTAATACAAACTATTACCGAAATAAATATACATAAGATATAAGGAAATGATGGTGCATGAAACATTGATATAACAAAATGAATGATATATGCTTATGAAGAAATAGTAAGAGAATAATATATTTCGTGACATGTACATATATAATTATCTTTGATATGTTGATACAAGGAAATTATATAAGTTGAGACTATTATTAAACTCAAGTGTGATATGTTAAGAAAATAGGTATACTAATGTTGAATTTATATGAAATATGTGCAAGTATACTAACAATGTTGTTGTTTGACGCTAAAACAAGTGTCAAGCTATTGATTGAATGGTAATATGTTTAATTATAAGGAGCATTGAAATGGTAAGTACTTAGATGAAAATATAATTTAAGATTTTGCGAAAAAAATTTCTATGATCCTAATTTTATTCCGGTTGGTTTTTAATGTATGTTTTAGGCTTCGAGGGCCCAATCGAGAGACGTTATGATTATTTTCAAAATATGAATAATAAATGACTCAGAATTATCTGAAAATGTTCAATAAACTCAGGTAATGCCTCGTACCCTATTCCGGCAATGGATACGGGTAAGGGGTGTTACACGGAGAGTCACTTAGGTGGCTAATGTAACGCTTCGAATTTAGGCCAGCTCGTCCCGGTGGAGTTTGGGGTGTCACAGAATGCCTATAAATACCTAAAGAATTCTTTAAAATTTTTTACACATAGACACAATGAAATTGTTTTGCTTTCCAAAATTCTTCTCTTTTTCTCTCCAATTTTTCAAACTTTTCGGTGATAGAAGAAGGCAAGGTTTGTTCGTTGATCACAGCAGAGGTGCTACTATTTCGATCATTTTGTTGTTGTATCATGGGAGACAGTTGACCAACGTTTCTCCAAGTACCATAGGAGTGGCCGAATTTATCTTAAGGAAACTATGAAAACAGGCTTCAACATTTAGTAAAAATTGATTCCCTTATTCGATTTCTATTTTTCAAAATCTTGTTTATTTAATTATTTTATTTAGGTCTACACATTTTTTTTAAAATATAAATATATTTGTTCAAATCTTATATTTAATATAAATTATTTATATTTGTTCGCTAATGTGTTTTGTCCAACAATCTTAAGACATAATTTTTTTTATTTTACAATTCTCTAATCCGAGACGAACGAGACACTAAGGCAAAAGAAGAAAAAAAATTGTATTTTGTTTGAGAATAAAAATTAAAATTGAATAAAATTTGTTTTGGGATTTATTCCCGCCATTTAACAGATTTTATTCCATTTTGATTTTTTTTCCAAATGAGAATTAATTGAATAATTCTGTTTCAGGGTTTATTCTCGTCGTTTAACAGATATTATTTGATTTTGTTTCCAAATAAGATTTAATTAAATAATTCTATTTTGAGATTTATTCCTGCTGTTTAATAGATTTTGTTCAATTTTGATTTTATTTCCAAACAAGATTTAATTAAATAATTTTGTTTTAGGATTTAACCTATTGTTCAACACAATCGATTTTGATTTTGTTTCAGAATTTTAATTCTACCGTTTAACAAAATCAAAGGGTAATATAAACTGAAAATTAAATTTTTGTTTATTTTGGCTTTAAATTGTGAAAGCTTAAATTGTAGCTTTAAAATTGTGACATCAAAGAAAAAGAAATTATCAACGGTTCATTAAAAAGACAAAATGAGAGTGCATGTCCGGGATTGGTTCTTTGAAAGACTTGGTATTTAAGCGTGCCAAGTGCACCACCTCTCTTTCAGGGTTACCTAACTGGTAAATTATTTTATTGTGGTTTTGATTAAACCGTATAAACTTTTGTTTCGGGTTTTATTAGATTCCTACCTTCTAACAAAAGTTGATAATTGTCTAATTTTGGTTTTGTTTCTAAAATCTTAACAGAAAATGGAAACTCCCACCAATTCAATCAATTCGCAATCTGAAGTTTTGGTTCAAATGCAATCTTCAATTCAAAATTTAGTGTTGCCAATGGCGGCTGCTGTAAGCCACAATGAGAAACCTACAAAATTCTCGGGACAAAATTTTAAGACTTGGTAACAAAAAATGTTGTTTCATTTGACCATGTTGAACTTGGCCAAATTTTTTGAAAGATGACCTTCATACTGTTAAAGAGGGCTAGGTAGATGATGTTATCGCTTTCACTACTGTTAAAGCTTGGAAACATTCTGATTTCATGTGACGAAACTACATCTTGAATAGATTGTCGAATGCACTGTACGAAGTGTATAGTGTTAAGAAAACAACTAAGGAATCATGGATCTCATTGGACCATAAAGACAAAACTAAAGATGCTAGAAATAAAAAGTTTTTAGTTATTAAATTCTTGAATTTTGTGATGATTGGTTCTAAACTAGTTGTGAATCAAATACAAGAACTTCAACTGATCATTCACGGAATTCTTGCTAAAGGGATTGTGGTAAGTGAATCCTTTCAAGTGGCATCCATTATTGAGAAGTTGCCTCTTACTTGGAATGACTTCAAGAATTACCTAAAGCACAAAAGAAAGGAAATGCCAGTGGAAGATTTAATTGCCAGACTTTGGATTAAAGAAGACAATAGAGGTACAGAAAAAAAGCTCAACAAAGCAACAAATGTTAATGGTGCTTGGGCAAACGTCGTAGGAGTCAAGAAATACTTCAAGAAGGGAAAACAACCTCAGAATGGGTCTAAACTGGGACCAAAAGGTAGCATTTCCAAGAAGAAAAAATTTCAAGGAAAATGTTTCAATTGCAACAAGATAGGGCACAAGTCATATGACTGTAGGATTCCAAAGAAAGTTAGAGCTAACGAGGTCAATGCTGTGGAAGAAATTTCCAAAGAAGGAAGAAGTGTCTGATATAGACTTATGTGCCTGACATACGCAAGAAATGTGTTTCTGGAACACTCTTAAGTGTACACAATTTTAGGATGATGTTTGAATCCCGAAAGCTAATTTTGTCTAAAGGGGATATGTAAAAGCAAAAACTATGAATAAGAATGTTTCTTCTTCTTCTGCTTATATGTTTAAGTCATTTAATTTATGGCATTGGTAGGCTCAGACATGTTAATTATGATACTTTATGTAGCTTAATTAATTTAGAGCACATTCCTTCATTTCAAATTAATTTTAAACATAAATGTGAAACATGTGTTGAGGCAAAATTAACAACATCTTCATTTCAAACTGTTGAAAGAAGCACAGAACCACTTGATCTAATACATAACGATATTTGTAACTTAAAGTTTGTTCAAACGAAAGGAGGGAGTAAATATTTTATTACCTTCGTTGATGATAGCACAAAATATTACTACGTATATTTGCTCAAGAGCAAAGACGAAACTATAGAGAAATTTATTCTCTATAAGCAGGAAGTTGAAAACCAACTTAACAAAAAGATTAAGATGGTGAGAAGTGGCTGTGGTTGTGAATATGTTGAACCATTTGATGAATACTGTACACAACATGACATTGTTCCTGAAGTAACACCACCATACTCTCCTCAATTAAATGGAGTAGTAGAACAGAAAAAAATGAACTCTAAAGGAAATGATGAAGGTCTTGCTAGAAAGCTCTGATTTATCATAGAAAATGTGGGGGGAAGCTTTTCTATTAACTAATTACCTTTTAAATAAGGTGCCCCGTAAGAAAAGGGATAAGACACCATATGAGTTATAGAAAGGTAGAAAATTTGTTACAGACTATTTTCAGTAAAATAGGAACAGTGGTTTCAGGACCACAAATCTGAAATTAAAAAATTTATTTTATTATAATTAAATTTCCTACAGCATGATAGAAGTACCATGTAAAAATTTCGTTAGGAAATTTTACCGTTTACATGCTTAATTTAATAAAAAGGACTAAATCGAGTAAAGTGCCAAAGTTGAGTTCTAATAGCTAAAGGTATTAAATAGCTATAGAACTTTAAATTAAGAATCCTTATATGGTAATTAGACCATTTAAGTTGATAGTGGATGTATATGGCTTGGCAATTGTGTAAATATTAATGTTTTTAAAGGTTAATTATGTACTTAGTAAATAAAGTTAATAATAAATGAAACAAATGAAAAACTCATCATGTTTTACTTGTTTCAATCGAAACTAAAATGGAAGATTAGCCATGAAGAAGCTTGGTTCGGTCATATTCATATTTGCTAAATTGGTATGATTTTTGTCCTATTTTTTATTATTTTTGCGTTTTTGATATCGTTGTAGCTTAATCTAGCTAGCCCGGGGACTAATTTATAAAACTGTTAAACTATTAAGGTTTTATCATTGATGAACATATATGAGTTTTGAAGTTCGATGATAAAAAATGAATGGTTGTTGTTAGATAAACAACTTTTGTAAATGGATTTTTGGTGAAATTGTCAATTAGGGGTTAAATTGAAAAATGTAATAAATTCATCGTAAAATTTGTGAATTTGTGAAATATGTGGGCTTTTATAAGCATGTATAAAAATCAGCTAGGCTTGGGTAGAGGTAAAATTGCATGAATTTCATTTTCTAGGCCTAAGGACTAAATTGTAAAGAAATTAAAAGTATAGGGGCAAAATGGTAATTTTGCAAAAAAGATGTATTGGACTAAATTGAATGAGAAATATTTTAAATTGAGTTAAATTTATCTATATAGATTAAGACAAACCTCGTACGAAGTTAGATTGGGAAAAAGGAAAAATCTCAGATTAATCGCCTCCGTATCTACGTATACTCATCAAGGTAAGTTCGTGTAATTAAATTGTATTTATATGTATTTAATTGAAATATATAAATGTTATGATTTGTCATATATAATTACCGAATGTATAGCCAACGACGTACGACGATTTTTGAGCCTCATTTAAACCATAAGAATCCGTAGGATACAAATGACATGTCATTAGGGTTACCGATTTGGTTGTGGTCCTGCATGTATTGCGGATACACCACAGCTTGTAAGAACTTACCGGTTTACAGCTTGTGAGAGCATACCGATTTACAGCTCGAGAGAGCATATCGATTCACAGCTCGTATGAGCATACATATACACGATTTGATGGATTACAATTTAGCACATTATGTGTAAGCTATCTCGAGTATCCAACGATATTCTAAATGGTTCAACGAGTAATATTCTATTACGAGATTATATGAGTTCGATACGAACTATTATAGGTATTTTCATGAAATACATGGAAATGATTTTACATGATATATAGATACATGATATGGATGTTACATGTATATGGAAACTTGATTAATTGTTTAGCTCATCCATGATTATTGATTCATATATGAATTTACATGACTAATGTGGTTGGTGTATATGTGCCTAGGCTTTTGGCCAAGTTGTATTGGAATATGCTTTGTTACTTACCTATTATTTGAACAAATGGTAAGTTAAATTCTATGTTATACAAACTTACTAAGCTTAAATGCTTACTCTGTGTTATTTTTCGTGTTTATAGTAAATTAGAAGCTCGTTCAGGTTGGAAGATTGTCGAAGCTATATCACACTATTCATCGGCTCTTTTGGTACTTCAGTTGGTTTAATTTTGGTTATAATGGCATAAATAGGTTATTTTGGCTAATGTTGGCTTATATGTGTTTTGGTTGTTGGAAATGACCATTTGGTTGGTTTGCATTTTGGCCTTGTATTGGTGAAATGATATATCTTGATGTGTATATAAGTAGCTTTGTAATGGTTGATATGTGACTTGATATGGTTGAATGATGGAAGATAGAAAGGTTGTAACAGCTCAATTTTCAGTGGTGTTGGAACAGTGATTCGAGATCACTAAATCCGACAAGAAAGTTAGAAAATCTGTTAATTAATAAGTTATGAGTTAAGTGTGGTTATTGAAGTATTTTTTAAAATTAGTGAATTTTTGTGATTTAAATGAAATTATTAGGTAAATTGGAGACCTGGATATTATAAACTAACTCGTAAATATTTTTATAAATATTTACGGAGTGTTAGTGAGTTAGTATTAAAGTTTCGTTAGAAAATTTTAATGTTTTGATAGTTAATTAAATAAAAAAGACTAAATTGAAAAAGGCGCAAAACTTACTAATTAAAGAAATAGTGATTAAATAGCATAAGAGAAGAGTAAGGAAGGACTTGAGACATAAATATGCCTAAACGATATGGATGAGATGGCATAGACATGAAAAAAATCTGAAATTTGGTGTATGGAGGGCAAAATTAGAAATTTTGCTAAAATAAATGAATAAAAATCTCAATTAAATGAATTCTAGCAAATTCTTCATCTTTTTTCAGCCAAAAACACCATTAAAGAGCTCTTCTAAGCTGGTTTTTCAAATTCTTGCTACAAGTAAGTTCAATTCTTGATTATTTCTTCTGATTCTTGTGATTTTGTACTTTTAGAATTAGCTTCATCTATATGTTTTAATTGTTTTTTATTTTTGCGAGTCATTTTGAAAGTTGTCATCGATAAGTATTGAAATTTTATGATGAGTTAGCATGAAATTGAAGCTTTAATGTTATTATGTGAGGATTTTATTAGGTAATTTAAAAGAAATTGATATTTAGGACCTAATTGTGAAAGATTTTGAAATTAGGGTTTTGTGTTGAAATTTTAAATTTAAAAAGTTAAGAAATGACCAATAACGGTTAGATAAAGTGTTAATTGAGAAAAATTAGCTTGATTGATGGGCTAATTTATCAGGGACTAAATTGTAAAAACTATAAAGTTTGAGGTAAAAGTGTAATTTCAAAAATTTAAGGGCATAAATTGTGAAGTAGAGTATAATGGAATTAAATGCTAACGAATAAATGATTTTATAATTATAGATCAAGAACCCGAAAGCAATCGAGAAAAAAATAGCAAAATAGTCCCTAAACTATTACAACTTCTGTGAATCAGCCCAGGTAAGTTCATATGGCTGAATCCTAATGACTATTTGTTAATTCTATGAATGATATGATATATTATTTCATATGTTCATTAATGAATTGTGAATATTGTAAAAGTATGAAAATCGAAGTAAATGTTCAAATTGAGTAGAACGCAGGATTGAGTACTTTTGTTAGTGAGAAAAGATGAATTGACAGAAAAGACCGTTATTGAACCATGGCAATATGTGATTATGTGATTTCGTATAAGACCATAACAGGGCTATGGCATCAGTGTGCAAATGTGTGATCCCGTATAAGACCATAGCTGGGCTATGGCATCAGTATGCAAATGTGTAATTCCGTATAAGACCATAGCTGGGCTATGGCATTGGTTTGTGACTATGTGATTCCATGTAAGACCATAGTTGGGCTATGGCATCGGTATGTGAATATGTGATTATGTGTAAGACCATAGCCCAACGATATGTGATTATATGTAAGACCATAGTTGGACTATGGCATTGAGAAAACGAAGCACTCAATTCCATAAGACGTTCTCTAATTCAACAATGTTGGTAATTAATACATAAAGATAAGTGACTGATTTGCAGAGATGTTGAAGTTGAGCTCAACTAAATGATTTTATTATTTGACTGTTGTGTTTGGCAGGATATGTTAGTGAATTATATGTTTGTAATTTGTTATATTTAATTCGGTAAGAATTATTTTAAATGCCTATGAACTTACTAAGCTTCTATAAGCTTACATTTGTGTGTTTAATGTTCCTTGTAGATTGACGTTTGTATAGAGGATCAGATCAGCACAAAGAGTCACACTATCCAGACTTTATCCGGTAGATTTTGTAAAATTTCTTTTGATTTATATGGCATGTATAGTTTAATATGATATAGAAATAGATTAAATGGAGGTTGTAAGATTTAAATAAATATGTATTAAAGCTTGATGTGTTAGTTATGTTAAATCATGTATAATGCATATTTTGGCTTAATTTGGTTGATTGGTTGGGCTATATTGGTATAAAAATGTGTTTATATGCAGGTTGGTGGTGTAAGGGTGAGAAAAGTATCCTTAAATGGCCTATTTTTGTCCACACGGGTAGACACATGGGCGTGTGCCTTAGCATTGTGTCTAGTGCACAGGCATGTGTTCTGGCCGTATGTCTCCTATACCCTAAATTTGAGAAACAGAATGCTCAGAATTGAGCATATGGATAGAGACACGAACGTGTGTCTCAACCGTGTAAGGCACACGGCCTGCAAGCACAAGCATGTGATATAGCTGTGTGAAACCTGTACCTATTTTGAAAATTAAATTAACCATATAGCCTAGCAACACGAGCGTGTGCCTTGGCCATGTGAACCTATTTTCTTCATGGGTTGCAAGTTAGAGAGTTACACGGGTTAGGGGCACGGGTGTGTAAACCACAAGGCCTGACCACATGTGTGTGTCCCTTACCACACGGGCGTGTGACTCAATATTTAAGGAAAATTTTGAAATGTTGTGAAAAGTTTTCTGAGATTATGATTTAGTCCCGAATTTATTTTAATGCACGTTTTAGGCATTGAAGGCCCATGTAAGGGACATTATGACTAATTTTGGTAAAGTGAATAGTAATTGCCTCAGTTTATCTGAAAATATTCTGTAAACTCTGATAATGTCTCGTGACCCTATTCCGGCGATGGATACGGGTTAGGGTGTTACAAAGGTAGTTGAATATGCATATTAAATATGTCACATAATTTGTTGTGAATTGGTGCTTTGTTATGGAAGGCATATATGTATATTGGTGCTAGTGATTAAGTGATTAATTGGTACCATTTGGTGTGTTTTGGTAAGTGAGTTACTTGGTAAGTTTTGATACAAATATGCACATATGTTATTTGATCATTTGATTATATAGAGCACATGGTTAAACATGTTTATAAATTATCATTTGAGGTGCCTAAGGGCATATTAGTTGTATATGAATATACCATATGTTTAATGCTTGATTATGCTTGTTTTGGGTGCCTTATTATGGCTTGTTGTTATGCACAATGTTGGGTGTAGGTTTGTGCCTATTTGGGTGAGAAAAATGGCTTGTAAAATGACCTATTTTTGTCCATAAGGGTAAAGACACGGGCGTGTGTCTCAGCCGTGTGTGACACACGGCCAGGTGACACAGCCGTGTGTTCCTTGTAGCTTTCAAAGGGTTGCAAGTCAAGCTGTTACATGGCCCAACACACGACCTGGCAAACTGGCGTGTGAGGTTACTTCGAAGGGTACATGGCCTAGTACACAGGCGTGTGGCTTGGCCGTGTGGCCTAAGTTAGTGAGTTACACGAGTTGGGACACGGCCATGTGTCTCTATTTTGAATGCCCACACGACTTTTCCTGACTTGTTTTTAATGCATATTTAGGATTTCAATAGCTCGTATAAGGGACAATATGTATGTTTTTTCTTGGTTTTAATGTGTTTATTGATATGTTATGGAATGTTTGAGATTTTGTTTGTTTGTACTGTAAACTCTAGTAATACTCTGTAACCCTGTTCCAACGATGGATATGTGTTAAGGGTATTACAAAATCATCTAAAAACCACTTGAAAGGGTGGGTGATATCGCGTGATATGAAGTAATAAAATTTATAAAGAACTTGATCAAACCCAAACTAACTAATATCACGACGTTTTAAGGCAAGCGCACCTAATGACAGCAGTATAGTCTAGTGATAAGATTGAATATCGTACCCAAGGGAACTGAAAGTACTATTACTCACCTTCTTTCTATTATTTAACCTAAAAATTAAATGAGGGTTTTGTTTAAAACTAATTGCTAAAATCTAAACTAAGAAAAATAGGAAAAGTAAATTGGGAAGACTTTTTAGGGGAAAGCTAATTGGTATGATCAATACTTAAGGGAGAATCCACCTAGACTTCACTTGTTATTATCTTCTTGAATTATATGAGTTATTTGCTTGACTTGATCCGTAGAGATCCCTAATCTATGCTAAACCCTCCGTCGAGGTGAAGAGCAACTAGGCCTAAGTTGTTAATTAAAATTCCCTTATTAATTAACTCCCTAGGTTGCATTAATTCAATCTATGGTTCCCCATATTAGGTTTGACCCTAATCCGGTAGATTTATGTCGCCCTATGTCTAGAGTTGCATGCAACTCCGCTTAATTATGGTAGATCTACTCTTATCACAGGGACTTTTGCTCCTCTGCTCAAAGCACATCTAATTCTTGAATTAATACCTAGGACTATTAAAACAAGAATGAAGAACACATAATTAAGAACAATTCAAGTAATTATCATATAAATCAAGAATAAATAACAAGATCTGTCTTAGGTTTCATCCCCCTCAAGTATTTGAGGGGTTTAGTTCATAATGATAAAAGAAAACATCCCAGAAGATATAAAATAACAAAACATAAAAGAAACTAAAAACCTCTGAAGGAATTTAGGGAAATCCTCTATATTGATGCAGAACTTCGGCTTCTGAGATGAACTGATTGGCTTCTCCCTTCGAGTAATCCCTTGCTTCTACCTGTGGTGTGGCAGAAAGACGAGAGGAAAAGAATATAGAACGTGTTTAAAAGTGGAAGAAGGCCCCCTTCAATGTTGCCTTATGGGATCTTTATATAGAGAACTTTTGGGGACTCTTTCTTAGCCCCTAAGCATCCCAATTTGAGTGAAATTCGTCTTTCTCACGACTAGAACACGCCCGTGTGCCACGCCCGTGTGGGTTCGATAGAGGCCGTGTGATTTAGCACGCCTGTGTGTAGTGGCCGTGCTTGTCGGGGCTTTGACAGTATGATCTTCATGAAGCACGCCCATGTGGCACGGCCGTGTGGCACCTCTTGGCCTGTGTGGTTCGTGCTTTTTGATCTATTTTTCACCGTTTTTGGCCCGCTTTCTGTTCTTTTCTCTTCTCTATACTCTCCTGAGTATAAGATAAGAAAAAGAGGGGTTAAGAGCACCAGTTCGCACAAAATTGATAAGAAACCATCCAAAATGTAGGCTAAATGTGAGGTAAAAATATGTATAATTCGGTGTTTATCAAATACCCACACTTAAACCTTTGTTTGTCCTCAAGCAAAATCTCAGTCCGTAAAGGAAACCATTTTTCTTAACCTATGAATTTTGTTAATACTATTTTGAATTATTCCACAGGTAATCATACAATGAAAGATTCAATCAGAAGAATATTAAAGACTCAATTATTCTAAGTTGAGAATTTTATCATTGAAAACATAAGTTTCTTCCTTCCTTCTAAGTAGTTATCTCTCCATCTTAATTGACAGGAGTTGACATCCTCACTAAAGGTTCACTCTATCCACTCGAAGTGTTTAGGGTTCAAAATTTAAGCACTCCTTAGTCAACTTGAAAAATTATTACCATAGGCTTGCAAGAAAATCAAATCTCCACCATTAAAGTTTGACATGATACATTGATCAAAAGGTCTTTTAATGGTTGTAACGGGGCTTGGTTAGGGGTGTTGTCACAAGCTGAAAAGAAGGAGGTTAGAATCGAGATTGAACTTGAACAATTATCTAGCTAGAAAAATCTCTATCACTGGAACATATCTCTTGGCTAGTTCTTATGATACTATTATTTCTGCAGTGGTAGCCTCAATATGCAAAAACTTGTTCGACTATTACAAGGTACAATTGAATTTCACTGTATGTAAACTTTTTTTTTTAAGAACAATTCAAGTACTACAAATAATTTGTAGATAACTTTACAATCTGGAACAGAGGAAAAAGCTAGATAAAGAATTCAACTTAAATCTCCACAAAAATAGGGGTCAAAATAATTGAATGAAATTCAACAAAAATGGGTTGTTGGTTAATGATTAGAGGGTGAGTCAAGGAAAAGGTTGTTAGGCTCAATGGGGTTCACTAGGAGTTAATTCATAGAGGTAGGCTTTTTGTGGAGTAAGTGAGTTAAAACCTAGGTGCCTTTATCATTTCGATATATCAAATCAATGATTTGGTCTCAACATGTATAATCGAAACAAGTTCTAGAATAATAATTCAATGTTGACTCACTCAAAGCAATAAAATTAGTGAGCACGAAAGAATGTATGCTCAAAAAGGCTCAAGATCTCACAAAATATTATGGCTTTTGATGTTAATCCTGCAAATTTCAAATCTCAAGATGGTACCTAAAGTTAAGGAAGATAACTTTATGCAAAAAATGGAGTTCTGAAAAATTTCAACTTATCATTCTTGATTCCTTAATGTTTTTAAGTTTGAATATTTAAAATACAATCACCTATTTCTTAATTCTTAACATATCAAAAAAAATCATAAATCAATCAGAAATAGTTCCTAATAGGAGACTGAAGATAGTGCTATTGAGACAATTAGTTAAAATCATTTCAGGGGTTTCAAAGATGTAAAAAAATTAAAAGTGCTATACCCCCCACACTTAAGATGTATATTGCCCTCAATGTACAAAGAAATCATTAATAGCAATAGAAGCACAAGATCAAAAGTTAGGGAAAGGTATGAAACTCCCTAAAAGATGGATGGATTTGTGAGACGGAAGTTGTGGCACGGTGTTCCCTTTTTCGTAGAGATTTGAGCTATAGAGCTCCTTTGAAACTACGAAGGAATTTATTAGTCGTGGAGGGGTTAAGAAGAAGAGGGATTACTTTGTTAGGAGGTAGTCGTTATGAAAAATAAGAAAAATACTAAAGTCCAAATAATTGAAAAGCTAAAATAAAAGTAATTAAATCTGAAAAAGAAAAGGAAAAGAAAGTTAAAGGAAAAATGTTAAAATTAAGATTAGTGTTTACTAGTTAGAAATAAAGTAAAAATAAAAGATAAAAGATAAAAATAAAAATAAAACAAAAAGATAAAAGAGGATCTAATCCTCTGATGGGTCTCGTGGTGGTGGGGCGATGCTCAGGTGCTGACATATCTGCACTAAAGTTGCGTCGATATAATCGAAGCGCTGGAAACATTGCTGCTCAAATCGGTCTAAGTGCTCATGAATGTCAGCGTAAAGAGTTGCCGTCTGGATGGGTCGTCTGGGTTGTGATGGCTCGGCAGGTGCATCCTCTGCTGGTGGTGGCGATGGGACATCATCAGGAATGTCCTCTGGGTTGTCGCCTTCTTGGAAAAGGCGGAAGTGATAGTGGTCGCCACCTAGACGTCGTTCGACCATCCTCATAAAAAGCATGCTCTGGATGCCCTGGGAGGACATCTGGCCGAGTAAGGTGTAGGAGGAGGTCTGGGCTGTAGTGTTGAACAGGCCGAAGTAACGGCCTAATCGTGTGATGTATGGGCCCATGGATACGACTCCCTTGCGGTGCCTCTCTGTTTGATGTTGCATGGCAAGTGCGATGAAATATTCAAGGTCAATGGGGCAGCCATTCGCCATGCACCACAGGAAGTAGACGTCGTGCGTGTTGAGGACGCCTGTGCTCTCTCGGCAACCTGTAATAGTATGAGCGATGAGTGCGTGGATATACCTGAGAGAGGGAGGAAGAGCGGAGGCCTTGCTGACGCTGGGGTTGTATAGTTGTCTTCTTGGGGCAATCTCTTGCCAGCAATTAAGGGGTCGGATATGGATGCGCCTGGAAAGGGTAGGGAAGCTCTCCTCTACCATGAACTGCTCGGTGTAAAGCACGAGTGCTACACCGAATTTTGGAACGCTAAGTTGTCGTACGAGCCCTCCTAAGCGAAATTGAATTGTCCCTGGGTCATCGAACCGGGTCATCACCGTCTGGAGGTGGAATGTAGCGCAGAACTCGAGAGTGAGTTCAAGATATGTGGGCTCCACGATCTGAAAGAATTGATCCCAAGGGTCGGTAGCGAGCAGGGCTCAGACATCATCTACCAGGCGTACTTGTTTGAGGGCCCTCCAGTCAATGCATCGGCCCATCGTGATAGTGCGAGCGCGTAGCAACTGGTAACGCTCCTCCTGGGAGTCTTATGAGAATGTAAGAAACGGGTGACGCATCTCGGCAGTGGGCCTAGTCGAAGAACTCCCTGGCCCATTTCATTTTTTGGAGACGGGGACGGCAGCTTTCCTGGCTCGAGAGGATGACATGGGATCTACAATGACACAAGAATATTAGAAAAGAAAAAAAATGAATTAAAAATTGTAAATGCAAATATTTAAAAATAAAGAGGACTGAATAATAATAGAAACTATTCCTAACATGAATGGGAATTAACGTTGGTAGTAGAATCTAATCATTTTTTAGAATGAGTATAAGAATTTTTCATGAATATGTGTATATATACTGAACTAAATAATAAATGGCATGCTAGTGTGTGTTTAAGTGGCATATGTACAATGTGTATTAGGTGGCAACTAACTATGGGTTTAAATGGCACAAAATTGGTATATGGAATCAAAAATGGCTATTAAAATCACAATTTCATATTATTCTAGATTGTTCTCTATTTCCTAGTTCTATAATTACCTAAATCAATAATACTAATAAAAGAAATGCAAGAAATGAAGTAAAAATAAAATAAATGAGAAAAAGGGAGAAAATAGAACCAAATTCGTTGATACACGATCGTGGGTACTGTTGCACGGGCGTGGGAATCGGGAAATCTGGTATGGTGACGTTTAGAGGACTGTGGTGGTGTTTGTGGAGGCTTGGGGAAATTTTGAGGGTGAAATCTTAGGGTTTTGGATGAAAGGGGAAATGAAAAATGGCCCCATATTTATACATTTTGGGTCACACGGGCATGTCGCACGCCCGTGTGAGTCGTGTTTAGCCTGTGTTTTTCGAAAACCAGAGGTTTTAACGTGCCACGTTCAATGAGCACGGCCGTGGAGATTAGTTCTTCGTGAAACGCACGGGCGTGGTAATGTATACACGGCCGTGGAGATTGGTTCTTCGTTAAACGCACGGGCGTGTAGTAAGGTGCACGGGCGTGTCTCAATTGACAGTAGCTTCCACGGGCTTATGGCACGGGCGTGTGTCTCTATGTTTGCCCGTGTTGAAGGTACAGGGTTGCCACGGCCCTATAGCACGGGCGTGTGTTTTCCTTGCTTACCCGTGTGGCTGTCGAAGAGTCGCCACGGCTATGTCGCACGGCCGTGGGGTTTTGTCGGTAGCCCATGTTTTGGGGAAAAGTTGCTCTGTTTGCACATGGTCTGTCTACACAACCGTGTCTCTGTTTTTAGGTATGCGCACGGCCTTAGGCACGCCCGTATGCCTGGAAGTGTGGTTCAAAATTTTCTGCAGAAAAATGTTAGTTTATGCAATAAAACACGAAAAATTTGAAAAAAGAAGAAAGTTACTATGTTAGTGCTTGGGTTGCCTTCCGAGAAGTGCTTATTTAGAGCCTAAGCTCGACTCTTCCTAGAGGTGTCAAGAAGAAATGGGGTGGAGCCTAAGCTCCTCCTTGTTTTCCGTGAAATTCGCAGTTTTATAATGTTTTAGCCTATGACCATTTACCTTGAAAGTACCGTGGTTGGGGTGAGTTACCTCGATAGTGCCGTATGGAAAGACATTTAGAACGGTGAACGGACCTGACCACATTGATTTAAGTTTTCCAGGGAATAGTTTCAACCTTGAGTTGTAGAGTAGGACGAGATCACCTATTTTGAACTGCTTGGGTTGTTTCAGCCTTTTGTCATGACGTTGCTTCATGGCTTCTTTATATAGTCTTGAATTTTCGTATGCGTTATAGCGCCATTCATCTAGTTCATTCAACTGCATGAGCCTTTTTTCACCTGCACTTTTAAGATCAATGTTTAGAAATTTTATAGCCCAAAATGCTTTGTGTTCAAGTTCAAATGGTAGATGACAGTTTTTCACATAAATGAGTTTATATGGAGATGTTCCTATGGGTGTTTTAAAAGCAGTTCTATAAGCCCATAGTGCATCATCTAATTTTTTAGACCAGTCTTTCCTATTTGATTCTATTGTCTTTTCTAGGATGCGCTTCAGTTCTCTGTTTGTTACTTCGACTTGGCCGCTAGTTTGTGGGTGGTAAGGGGTAGCTGTTCTGTGGTATACTCCATACCTTCTTAAGATCTTTTCAAATTGGGTATTGCAAAAATGTATGCCCCTATCACTTATGATTATCCTAGGTGTTCCAAATCGAGAAAAAATTTTCTTCAAAAATCGTACTACCATTCTGGCATCGTTCGTGGGTAAGGCTTGAGCCTCTACCCATTTTGACATGTAATCTACTGCTACTAGTATGTACTTATTCCCAAATGAATTAGGGAATGGTCCCATGAAATCTATACCCCATAAATCAAATATTTCACATGAAAGTTTATAGTTTTGAGGCATTTCATTAAGCTGGAAGATATTACCTATTCGTTGGCATTTATCACAAGTGGTCACATACCTGTTGGCATCTCTGAAGAGTGTAGGCCAGTAAAAACCTGATTCGAGTACTTTATGAGCGGTTCTGGTTCCGCTGTGATGTCCTTCTGTGGAGCCTGAGTGGCAGTGTTCCAAAATTTGATATGCTTCTATGTCATCAATGCATTTTCGTATAACCTGATCTGCGCAAATTCGAAAAAGAAAAGGGTCTTCCCAAAAGTAGTTTTTCACATTAGCAAAGAATCGCTTCTTTTGCTGATGGGTTAGCCCTTTTGGGGTTATGTTGGCTGCTAAATAATTTGCAAAATTAGCAAACCAAGGAAGTGTCGTACCTGCTAAGGTTAGGAGTTGTTCCTCAGGGAACTTATCGTTTATCTTTTCGAGGTACTTAGGCTGTGTATTTTCTAGTCTCGAGAGGTGATCTACTGCTAAATTTTCAGCTCCTTTCTTGTCTTTAATTTCCAAGTCAAATTCCTGTAAAAGTAAAATCCATCTTATTAACCGAGGTTTTGCGTCAGGTTTGGCTAAGAGATAACGAAGAGCTGAATGATCAATGAAAACGATGACTTTTGACAAAATTAAATAAGATCTGAATTTATCAAAAGCAAAGATAACAGCTAATAATTCTTTCTCCGTGGTGGTGTAGTTGGCTTGAGCAGCTGTTAATGTTCTGCTAGCGTAGTAGATCGGTTGGAAGTGCTTGTCCATTCGCTGTCCTAAAACTGCACCTACGGCAAAATCACTTGCATCGCACATTAGTTCAAAAGGTAAATTCCAATCAGGTGAAATCATAATTGGGGCGTTGACTAACTTGTCTTTAAGGGTGCTAAAGGATTCTAGGCATTTTTGGTCGAAGTTGAAAGGTATGTCTTTTTCTAGCAATTTAGTTAAAGGCTTAGCTATCTTAGAAAAGTCCTTAATGAATCTACGATAAAAACCGGCGTGTCCTAAAAAACTTCTTATAGCCTTAACTGAACTAGGAGGGGGTAGTTTTTCAATGGTTTCAACTTTTGCTTTGTCTACCTCTATTCCTCTATTAGAAATTTTATGTCCTAGTACAATACCTTCCTGGACCATGAAATGACATTTTTCCCAATTTAGCACTAGATTTGTCTCTTCACATCTCATCAAAACAAGTTTTAAATTATTAAGACAGTGTTGGAAGGAATTATCGGAAATGGAAAAATCATCCATGAATACCTCCATGATATCTTCCACAAATTCGTTAAAAATGGCTAGCATGCATCGCTGAAAAGTAGCAGGAGCGTTACATAAACCAAAAGGCATTATTCGATATGCGAACGTACCGTATGGGCATGTGAACGTCGTTTTTTCCTGATCTTCTGGAGCTATTGGAATTTGGAAGTAACCTGAGAGGCCATCTAGGAAGCAATAATACATGTGACCGGCTAATCTTTCTAACATTTGATCGATAAAGGGCAAAAGAAAATGATCTTTTCGAGTGGCATCATTCAGCTTTCGGCAACCTATGCATACTCTCCATCCTGTAACTGTTCGTGTTGGTACGAGCTCTTCTTTGTCATTGGTAACCACGGTTAGCCTACCTTTCTTAGGAACAACCTCGGCTTTCACGACTTCTTTTATGTTAGGATTTAATCGTCTCTGGGCTTGTACTGCTGGTTTATATTCGTCTTCCATCAAAATCTTGTGAGTACAAAAAAAGGGATTAATTTCCTTGATATCGTAAATTTTCCAAGCTATGGCCTGCCTATGTTTTCTTAATACTTGGAGCAGTTCTTCCTTTTCTTTAGAGCTTAAATTTGATGCAATAATGACCGGCAAAGTTGAGTTCTCCCCTAAAAAGGCATATTCTAAGTGTTCTGGCAGTTGTTTTAATTCCAATTTAGGGGGTTCCTCAACGGAAGGTTTCTGTCTTAGCTTATCATTCATTTTTAAATTCTCATAGCTTATATGTCTAATGATCGTTTCGCTAGAATCTAATTCTTTTCTTACATTCTCGATTTCTAAGGTAGTTTCACCCTCCCACTGAACAAGGCACAGTTCCAGTGTGTCAGTGATAGAAATTTCCTGAAAATTATCTTGAACAAAGTGATCAATCATATCGACAAAATAACACGAATCATCTTGCTTTCTAGAAAATTTCATAGCATCATAGATTTTAAAAATGACTTCCTCTTCACCAACTCTAAGAACTAATTTACTATCCCCTACATCGATAATAGCTCTGGCAGTGGCTAAAAATGGGCGACCTAAAATCAAGGGTACGTCAATGTCTTCATCCATGTCAAGCACAACAAAATCCATAGGGAATATAAATTTATCGACTTTTACTAGCACATCTTCAATGATTCCCCTAGGGTACTTAACAGATCTATCGGCTAGTTGAATGCTCATCCTAGTGGGTTTAGGCTCCCCTAGACCTAGTTGCTTGAACATTTTATAAGACATGAGATTAATACTTGCACCTAAATTAGCCAATACCTTATTAATAATTAAGCTACCAATCAAACAAGGAATAGTGAAACTCTCTGAATCTTTTAGCTTTGTTCGCAGTTTATTCTAGAGAATGGCTGAACACTCTTCGTTGAGTTCCACTGTAGCTAATTCTTCCAGCTTCCTTTTGTTTGTCAAGAGTTCTTTGAGGAATTTTGCGTTTTTCGGCATCTGTGAAATTGCTTCAACAGAGGGTAAGTTAATATGTAATTGTTTGACAAGTTCAAGAAACTTACCGAATTGGGCGTCTGTTTGGTCCTTTTTTAACCTTGCTGGGTATGGGATGCGAGGTTTGTATTCTTTGAGTGTTGGAATAGCGTCGTCCTTGGATTCCTCTATTTTGTCTTTCGGCGGTTCGTGTGCATGCTTCTTTTGTGGTTCTGCTAGCACTTTACCATCTCTTAGAGTGATTGCTTTAACATGTTCTCTGGGATTTGGTTCGGTGTTGCTTGGAAGTCCGCCCTGAGGCCTTTCTGAGATTAATTTTACCAGTTGACCAATTTGGTTCTCGAATCCTTGAATCGAGGCCTGTTGATTCTTCAATGCTGTTTCAGTGCTTTGAAAGCGAGTTTCTGAAGCGGCCACGAATTTGGTGAACATATCTTCAAGATTCGGCTTCTTTTCCTGTTGTGGTGGTGGCTGCTGAAATACCGGAGGCTGTTGTCTTTGATTTCCTTGTCCTCCCCATGAAAAATTTGGGTGATTTCTCCAACCTGCATTATAAGTGTTACTATACGGATTATTTTGAGGCCGAGAATTATTACCCATATAATTGGCATGTTCGGCTTCCATGTTGTGTAGATGGTCTGAATTAAACATATTTCCTGGAACTGCATCACATTGCATCACTGGTTGAGCCTGCGTAGAACCAACAAAATTATCAAATTTCTTATTTAAAAGTTCTACTTGGTTAGTGAGCATAGTAACAGCATCAATATTATAAACTCCTGCGGCTTTCGTCGGCTTTGTCCTCATGACTTGCCACTGATAGTTATTCAATGACATCTCCTCAATAAATTCGTAAGCTGCGTCAGGTGTTTTATTATTGATGGTTCCGCCTGCAGCTGCATCGATCATCTGCCTAGTTGATGGGTTTGACCCATTATGGAAAGTTTGAACCTGTAGCCATAAAGGTAATTCGTAATGAGGGCATCTTCTCAAAAGATCTTTGTACCTTTCCCAGGCATCATAGAGTGTTTCTAAATCCATCTGTACAAAAGAAGAAATATCATTTCGTAATTTAGCAGTTTTAGCAGGGGAAAATATTTAAGCAAAAATTTTTCGGACATCTGGTCCCATGTAGTAATTGAACCTCGTGGTAAAGAATTTAACCACTGTTTTGCCTTATTTCTTAAGGAAAAAGGAAATAGCCTTAGACAAATGGCGTCATCAGTAACGCCATTGATTTTAAAGGTGTCGCATAATTCTAAAAAATTGGCTAGATGTGAGTTGGGATCTTCATCCTGTAAACCGTCAAACTGCACAAATTGCTGAATCATCTGAATAGTACTAGGTTTTAGTTTAAAACTGTTAGCAGCAATAGCAGGTCTAACAATACTAGTTTGAGTACCAATCACACTAGGTTTAGCATAATCATACATAGTACGCGGAGCTTCTTCTGGTTCGGCGGGTAGTGCTGGAGGTTGGTGAATATTTTGATTTGCGGCCATCTCTTCAGTAGGTTCTGGCTCTTGCTCAAGTCCTTGTTCTGGATAATGTAGACTTCGTCTGATCTCTCTACGGTTTCTGCGGACTGTAGCTTCCAAATCTTGGTCAAAAAGTAGTGGTCTAGTCGGGTTATTTCTAGTCATAAACTAGAAAAGCCTAAAAAGAGAAAAAAATAAATTTAAAAATAAAAATAAAAACAAAGTAAAAATATAAATATTATAAATAGTAATGGCTAAAGTAATAGAAATCGAGCTTTCGTAATATTTCATTTTAGTCCCCGGCAACGGCGCCAAAAACTTAATATCGCGTGATATGAAGTAATAAAATTTATAAAGAACTTGATCAAACCCAAACTAACTAATATCACGACGTTTTAAGGCAAGCGCACCTGTCGACAGCAGTATAGTCTAGTGATAAGATCGAGTATCGTACCCAAGGGAACCGAAAGTACTATTACTCACCTTCTTTCTATTATTTAACCTAAAAATTAAATGAGGGTTTTGTTTAAAACTAATTGCTAAAATCTAAACTAAGAAAAATAGGAAAAGTAAATTGGGAAGACTTTTTAGGGGAAAGCTAATTGGTATGATCAATACTTAAGGGAGAATCCACCTAGACTTCACTTGTTATTATCTTCTTGAATTATATGAGTTATTTGCTTGACTTGATCCGTATAGATCCCTAATCTATGCTAAACCCTCCGTCGAGGTGAAGAGCAACTAGGCCTAAGTTGTTAATTAAAATTCCCTTATTAATTAACTCCCTAGGTTACATTAATTCGATCTATGGTTCCCCATATTAGGTTTGACCCTAATCCGGTAAATTTATGTCGCCCTATGTCTAGGGTTGCATGCAACTCCGCTTAATTATGGTAGATCTACTCTTATCACAGGGACTTTTGCTCCTCTGCTCAAAGCACATCTAATTCTTGAATTAATACCTAGGACTATTAAAACAAGAATGAAGAACACATAATTAAGAACAATTCAAGTAATTATCATATAAATCAAGAATAAATAACAAGATCTGTCTTAGGTTTCATCCCTCTCAAGTATTTGAGGGGTTTAGTTCATAATGATAAAAGAAAACATCCCAGAAGATATAAAATAACAAAACATAAAAGAAACCAAAAACCCCTGAAGGAATTTAGAGAAATCCTCTATGTTGATACAGAACTCCGGCTTCTGAGATGAACTGATTGGCTTCTCCCTTCGAGTAATCCCTTGCTTCTACCTGTGGTGTGGCAGAAAGACGAGAGGAAAAGAATATAGAACGTGTGTAAAAGTGGAAGAAGGCCCCCTTCAATGTTGCCTTATGGGATCTTTATATAGAGAACTTTTGGGGACTCTTTTTTAGCCCCTAAGCATCCCAATTTAGGTGAAATTCGTCTTTCTCACGACTAGAACACGCCCGTGTGGGTTCGATAGAGGCCGTATGATTTAGCACGCCCGTGTGTAGTGGCCGTGCTTGTCGGGGCTTTGACCGTGTGATCTTCATGAAGCACGCCCGTGTGGCACGGCCGTGTGGCACCTCTTGGCCCGTGTGGTTCGTGCTTTTTGATCTATTTTTCACCGTTTTTGGCCCGCTTTCTGTTCTTTTCTCTTCCCTATGCTCTCCTGAGTATAAGATAAGAAAAAGAGGGGTTAAGAGCACCAGTTCTCACAAAATTGATAAGAAACCATCCAAAATGTAGGCTAAATGTGAGGTAAAAATATGTATAATTCGGTGTTTATCAGTAGGGGTGTCTTGATAACGTAATGTATAATGGTAAGTTGAGACATGTGTACCGTCGACAGAATACTGTTAGACAACTAATCTTAAATGGAGTTATCTCTATTGATTTTGTAAAATCAAAAGATAACATTGTGGATCCACTAGCTAAAAACTTAAATCGAGATCATGTTGATAAAACATCAAAAGGAATAGGACTAAAGCCCATGGAAATTAAGTGCGCTATGTGAAGGAAAATCCAACATAGTTGATTGGAGATCCCAAGATCTAGGTTCAAATGGACAACCTACTTGCATAGACCTGTGAGGTCATTGTAGGGTTATTATCCAAAGTCCATTCTTATGATGTAAACAGTGACTAAAAATGGGATAGGTTAAACAATGCTTTTAGTGACTGTTGTGTATTTCGGTGAGTCAAGCAACATAAGTCATCTATATGAGAGCGAAGTGGGGCCACTTCGAAGAGACTATCGGGGCATAGTTCTCTCAAACTCTTGTAAAACCAAGAGATGTTAATGGTCATAAAAACATACCCATGAAAACTAAAAACCTTACGAGGGAAGTAGTTGTGTGAGGTATATCATAGTTTACACAAATGACAGAACAGCTCAAGGACATCGCGTCTACTAGTGTGCTAGTAAAGTAAATATACTTTTACAAGGGAAAGTTCAAAGGTTGATGTCTACCTATCCTATACAACTATTAATCGTAGATTCTCTCACCACATCGAATCAATAATTTTCGTTAAAAAACTATCAAATTTCATTCATATGGGGGATTATTGAAAAAATTGTAGTTTTTAGAAACTTTGAAGCATATTCTTGATTGGTAAATGTGGAAAGTTAAATCATAAAATTATGATTTTATATTCTACTCCATAAGACCTTTACAACGGTATATTAATACTCAAAATGGTTGAGTGGTGAATGAGAAATTGATGCTCAAAGTAAGCTACTTGTGAATATTTGTTGAGGAAAAAGAAAAGCTTAAATCCCACTTTGGTTGAATACCAAGTGTGAGATATGTATATATATGAGAACTCAAAAAGTTATTAAATGACTAAGCTTAAAACCTTACCTTGCGCATAGAGAGTGCAAATCCAAACCCATTGAGGTTGGGTACACCTGTACAATGTGGGCGACAAGAAATGTCTGAATCGGTAGGGCCCAAAAAAGAGGGCTTGTGGATATTTTAAGCCCAACACGAAATTTATTTTTCTTAGCAGATATTATATAGAATCTATTTTAAAAGGACATATATATTGATTTTATTTTATTTTATTCAAATTGATTTAAAGGCTCTTTTAATACAGATTTGTATCTTTATTTATGGGAATTTTTGAAATTCCTCCATATTGAATGCCTATAAAAGCCTAAAGAATTTTTACACACAGATACAATGAATTTATTTTGCTCACCAAAATTCTTCTCTTTTTTTCTCCAATTTTTCAAACGTTTCGGTAATGGAAGAATGTAAGGTTTGTTCGTTGATCACCGCAAAAGTGCTACTGCTTCGATCATTTCGTTGTTGTATCCTGGGAGACAGTTGACCAACGTGCCTTCAAGTATCATAGGAGTGGTCGAATCGTCTTAAAAAAACTATGAAAACATGCTTTAATATTTAGTAAAAATCGATTCCCTTATTCGATTTCTGTTTTTCAAAATCTTGTTTATTTAATTGTTTATTTAGATCTACTCATTTTTTAAAATATAAATATATTTGTTTATATTATATGTTCAAATCTTGTATTTAATATAAATTATTTATATTTATATTTATTCGCTAACGTGTTTTGTCCAATAATTTCATTCTCAAATTCTAACATTTTCTCACATAAACTTACCGACCTCCCCTTGTGCAAGTGGTATTGGAAGGAGCATCACTCGGAGAAGTTACTCCCAAGCGAAGTCGTTATATCAGTATGAAACTTGCCCTTTCTGAGATTTTTATGTAGCTCTCATTTAGCCATTGCGCAAACGAATCTGCAGCAGCCACCGCGTCCTCCGTCTCAAATGCAGTTTACTAGCGGGCAATGTGATTGCATGAAAGAGGTAACATGTTGCGCTCGCGGTTAAAACGTTGTATGGCATTGTTTGTCTGTAAATCACCACAAATTCTCCAGAAAAGGTTTTTGTTGTTCATCAACCGACCAGCTACAATCACGTCCAGTCCTCTGAAGATAGGTCTATCATGGCAGGCGCAGGCATGAGGCGCCCAAGTGTTCGCATATTGAATGCGGTGGCGAATGGCCGATGCCCAGGTATTTGTTGAAAGTTGACAAAAAGCCCATCTAGGCGTTATCATTTTAAATTATATTTTTAAAGATTAAATTGATATCCATGAGTCAAAAAGGTCTAAGCAACGCAACCGATGCTTCCTGGATCCTGATGCCCCTCGGAGACTGGTAGCTGGGTTTACTATGGATAAAGTGACGTTTCTGGCCCAGACCACCAGTCTCGACCACACTAGCCCATTAATCCAAGGGCTGACACATGGCACCACACTAACCTGAAAATTGCATTTCAGAACTCTTCATACCCCAACAACACAAATCGCAATTTGCAGACCTCTGCATGGAAATTGTCGTTTTGAAACCTACCACATAAATACAGCTAACCGTAGATTATATTTATAGGAAGGTCATTAAAAAGACCGTAAAATATGAGCATAATTAAACTCAAGTTACAAGATGAGTTTCTTTTTTAAAAAGGATAAAATTAGTGATAAAAGAAGTGGGTTTTATTTATTGTTTCATTAGAGAATATGAAAACAACAGCTGACTGAGAGAATAAATGGGAACTATTATTCAGCCTTTTCCAATGACCAAAAAACTGACAAAATTCACCAAATTTCTGATTCCTTCGCCTCTATTCTATAACGTCTGACTCTTTCACGTCCCAATCCAGTGAATTTCCCTTTCAAAACCCACACATTTTTCTTTTTTCCTCTTTGTGAAAATCTCTTGAGCCGATACTTGTGTGACTTGCTGTCACAAAATCTGAATGTGTACGTCGTCGTTGTATCTCTCTCATAAGATTTTTGTCGGTTTTCCCACCCTATTTATAACCATCCACGGGTATCCTCCGCGATGGTCTGTCTATTTTCAGTTAAACCAGAGAACCCAAACCGACAAACAAAGCAAAGGTTGTGCAGATTAAGAAATAAGTCTGAAGGAGGGCCTCATCTTTTTCTTTTCTAGCACTAAAACCTACCACATTTTCATATCCTTCATGGTTACCATAGTGAATTTGCAAAGGGCCAAGGGGGATTCTTTTTATTTTTATTTCTTGTAACAATGCTTTGCTTCGTTTGGATCAATACCTGGCGATAGTTATTATGGCTGTTCAAGCACAGTTGTGTCGTGAAAATATGGGTGTGCCTTTGCCCATGTGTGGCCATCAGGATTGGATGGTAAACCCTGTACCTGCTGCTCCTTCATTCCAAGCTGGTTCTAGTCTTCAAGACGTTCCTTTTCATCCGCAACAAAACGCTCAGAACTTGGTTCCCATGGCAGTTTCTCAACCTTTAGATGCTCAACTGGAGATTCAAAGGCAGGAAATTGATTGCTTTCTTCAGTTACGGGTAAGAAATCCATCATATCTTTTGTGTTTAACTGTTTTATTCAGGGTTTCAGTTTCACTGAAAATTCTTATTTTTCGTGTCATATATCTGGGCTTGGAAAACTCAGAATGAGAGGCTAAGTTATGTATTACGAGAGCAAAGGAAGCAACAACAAACCATTCTGCTAAAGAGTATGGAATCAAAGGCCTTGTATTTGATGAAGCGAAAAGAAGAAGAGTTGGCACGAGCAACAAAGAAAAAGATGGAGCTTGAATCCTGCTTAAGAAAAGTGGAAATGGAAAGCGAGTCATGGCAAAGACTTGCAAAAGCAAATGAAGCGAAGGTTATGGATCTAAACAAAAGACTGGAACAAGTGAGAGAGAGCCTAATTTGGGTCAGCAATTCAGCTGAAGATGAAGAATCCATTTGTTATGGTTCGTGCGACAGAGATGAAGAAGAGAGAGACAATAATGTTCAAGAAGAAGACAGCAAGAAAAAGATGGCTTGTAAGCACTGCAACAGTAGGAGCTCATGCGTTCTGTTTTTACCTTGCAGACACCTTTGCTCCTGCAACTCTTGTGAAGCATTTCTTGTTTCGTGTCCTGTCTGTGGATCTGTGAAGGAGGCAAGCATTAAGGTGTATTGGGTCTAACTCTTAACTCTTGCAACACTAGGAGTTCATGCGTTCTCTTTTTACCATGCAGACATCTTTTGCTCCTGCAAGTATTGTGAAGCCATTTGTTGTTTGAAGGAGGCAAGCATTAACGTGTTTTGTGCCTAACTCTCAAGTCTTAACAAAGCAAACAAAAAAAAAAAAAAAAAGAAGAAGAAATGAATGGTAGGGATAAGTTTTTGGTTTTGGGAGAAGCACACTTGTTCATAGGTGAACCGTCATCATGTGTTTTCGTTTGAATTTACTTTACTTACAGTAGCGGTTTGGTGAGTTCCGAACAAAAGAAAAAGGTAATGGTTTGGTGAGTATCTTTTTCAATTTTTACCTTTTCCGGGCTAATTACACTTTTCCAGATTTAGATTGCACCCAAAAGGAAAATATAAAATACATAATTCTTTTAAAAGCCTAGATTTCTTTAATGAGATATTGATTTAGGTTCACGAGAAATGACAGCTCGCTTTAAGTTTAACAGTGTACCTTTTTTTTTTGTTTAACTGGCAGAAAAAAGAAAGATTTGATAGCTAGGTTTGGGAACTTTCCACCGCCATTAATGGTTTTTTTCTTTCTTCTTTTATCCAATGAATTATCAATTGAAGTGACAAGCTGTTAAAAGAGTAAAATGAAACTATAGAAAATTACGATTTGACTAACCTATAGCCCTACATCATCCTTACTTTTAAACTCTTTTTGATTAAAGTATTATTAAATAAATAATTTTGAATTTTTTAAAAGTGTTATTAAGAAAAAAATATTTTAAAAATTTTAATTTTTTTTAAAATCCTAAATCCTAATTCTTCACGTGCCAAGGATAAAATATCTTTCCTGGCCCAAATTTAGTTGTTCAAACATTAATAATCTCTTTGGTTTTTTTTTTATGAATTATATTTTGCTTACTCTAATTTTAAAAAAATATAAAAATTATTTTTAAATTCAAGTTTATTAGTGTAAGAGGTCAGAAAATAAAATTGTTTAAATTTTAATTTGTAAATTCATAACATTTAAAATTATTTTATGAAAAAGAATAAGGAGAAAGCAAACTTAGTTGAAATTTATACTATTTTAGTAAATTATATAAAATATGAATTTTTTGGTTAAATTTTTTATTTTAATAGAATAAAAAAATATTTCTTAGGAGAGCAATTGATTTTTTATTTAAAATAATAAAAAATTATTTATCAAAATATAACATCTTTAAAATTATTTATCAAAATAATATGAAATGAATGTAAAAAATTAGTCTACGACGATTTAAGCATTTTCATCGATCAAAAGATAGTAATGGAGATGATTTAGGGCCTTGAGGGGACAAAAAATCTGTACATTGGCTGGACAACATGACACCTCAAGACATTAAACAATAATTTAATAGGGATGAGTATTCGATCGAGTCGAGCGAGTCGAATCAAGTTAAAAAAATTTTGAATTAGTTAAGTTGATGAATTTTATTTTAGCAATCAAACTCTATTTGAATTTCTTTTTAATCAAGTCGAATCGAGTCAAAAAATTTGAGTCAAATTAATGAATCTTATTATTTATACTTAATATTCCGTTTACATGAACCGATTATTTTACTAGTAGACGAAGTACAAGTATTTAGATTAATTTTGAGTAAAGAAAAAAAGGAGAGAGGCGATTCGGGAAAGAAAGTAAGACTAATGGATAAACATTTACCAAAACAACGTATTTTTACCTTTTAACTTGATAGTTTTGACTTTTAACTTTAGAAAAGGTAAACATTTATCAAAACGAATTAATTTTGCCTTTTTTTTATTTAGATTTTTAGATATCTCGAATTAGGGGCGAGCGTTCGATTAAATCGAGTGAAACCATTTGAGTTAAATTAGAAAAAATTAATAATGTTAAATTAAAATCTTGTACAATATAACTATTTTCATGTCAGAATACAAAAATTTGAAACAACATATATATTTGAAAACTTTTTTAAAGAAAAATAATAAAAAAAGATATTTTAGTATTATAAACTTGAATCATTAATCAATTATTTAGATTTCAAAATTATTATTTTATTAAATTTTTTATATATTTTTTAGATTTTTTTAAATTTATAATTTTAGAATTTTAGAATTTCTATAAATATTTTGAATTTTAAAAACTAATTTCAAATTTTAAAAATTAGTTCGATTTTTTTGTAATTTTTGTTAAGAGAGAGACCAATTTGCTCATTTTCAAAATTGACAAGGACTAAAATAGTATTTATACTAATCTGTTATTCAAATTATTCAAGTCATTCGAATTGTAAAAATTCAACTCGACTCAAACTCAAAATCCGAAATTTCTTATTCGAGTTGACTCAAATAATTCGAATAACTCGATTCGATTAACTTGAAATTTGAATTTTTTTTCGATTTTTCGAATCGAATCGAATTTTGCTTACCCATATAATTTAGCATTGGGTCTCAAGACAAGAAACTTTATGTTTCGAGATAGGCCACTCATAATTTTAGGTATTTTTGCTTCAATGTGGATATGCCTCGAGACCTTAGAGTCTTTGTCTTGAGACTAGTCTCAAGACGGGCCTCTCCTGTTTTTTTTAATTAAGCTTCAATGTTTGGTTGTCTCGAGACAAAAACCCTTGGAATACGATAGATTTATTTTAGTTTAGCATGCCTTTGTCTCGAGACAGAACTTATTTTATCTTGAGACTTGCCTGGTAAATCTCGAGACGTTAAAAAATAAACTACATTAAATGATAATTTTTGTTCTTGATGTTTCAAGACATGAACATGTCTTAAGACTCTATGATAAAATGGCCTAAAATGTATATTTCAATGCCTTCATAATTTAACCAAAACACACCTAAATTATCTAAAGTTTACCTCAAACACAGCAATTTAACATAGGAAAACACATTTAACCGAAGTATGCAATGCATCGCTATCCAACAAAGTAAAATGCATAATCAAACACATAATCATGCAAGATTATTTAATAATCAAGAGTTAAAATTCATCTCCCAAAATATTATAGTTCAAACTATCAAAATATACCAAAACATCAACATATACGTTGAACCATAAGACCAACTTAGGTACATGCTATCTAACTAAATATATGCATACATATTAAGCACAAACTTGACTTTTGAGTTGAGTTGTTGAGTTGGTTGCTTTCGGACCTCTAATCTACTTTAACACTCAATCGAGATTGTCAACGGAGACAAACATAATCATATGCTAATAATGTATACTCAGTGGTGCTAACGTAATTTGAATTCAATTAAAATATAATAGTAATATAATAATGGCATAATGATTTTTTGGCCCACCAATTTTACAAAAAAGTCATTTTATCTATCCATAAATTTTTTTACATTTTTTAACATTTAAACTTGGATTTTTTTGTCAAATCACCCCAAAACAAATGGAAAATTTAACGTTTTTTTAACTTTGCTGACGTTGCATACATGTGAGATAGTCACGTGGATTACACGTTAACATTTACTTAAATTTTTTAAATTTAAAAATTCAAAAAAAATAAAAACTATTTTTAAAAATTAAAATTATCAAAATATTTTTTAATTTTTTTTAAAATTTTAAAAAATTAATTAAATGCTAGTGTGTTATTTACGTGGTAATCTACGTGTATGCAACGTCGGCAAAACTAGCAACTTTTCCATTAGTTTGACAAAATTTACAAATTCAAAGATAACAATAGGCGAAAAATTAAATAGAAGGTTAATTTTTTTTTCTTTTACAAAATTATAGGGTAAAAAATTCATTATATAAACGAGCCAAGTATATGAATATTCATATGATCAAGAATCATTTCATTACCATTATCCATATAACATATATTCAAACAAATCATTAAACCCTTAGGTATCCCACAATTCGTATTTCACATAAACATATATGTATCAGTATCATGTTTGCTTTTACATATCGAAATTTCGAAGCAATCCCATTGTATTTGCATTGCTTTAACATATCGAAGCTATACGTCATATTATCGTTATAGTCACATTCTAATCACAAACATATATAACATAATATTTCATATTTTAATCCCTATTAATCGAATTGGACTCAAAGACGAATACTCAGACCAATCTATCATTACACCAATATATGCATTGAAGTGCTGTTCAGGCATAAATGTATCGATCCCACCAACCACACCAAAATACATTCGTATCCCTAAAGTATTTGAGTTGATGATACGTTCTCAACCCCAAGATATTAGAGAACTATCATAATATAATATGCGCATAGTGTTGAATCTCTCACTTATCAAAACGAATTTTATGGCATGCCAACTATACTCGTAACTCTATCTGACAACGTTAATAGGACATTTTCCATATCAAATATCACAGATCATATTTCCAATAGAATAACAATCAAACAAAACATAGCAAACATATTTATATTCAATTAACCTATCTCAAACAAATCGATAATTATGTTTACACGTATTCACTCGTCATCATACCTCAAAATATCGAATAGTGAAGTATATATGTACCTCGCGGTCGCATACAACATTAATATATTTTCTTTTGTTATTGGTTATTGAATTATTCATATATATATTGAAAGCGAATTATGAAAGCACAAACTAAAAAAGACGCTATTTGTCATGGCTCTCGCTTTCCCTTTGTCCCATGGAAGTCTTACGTCGTCTTTAGTTATGTAAATTGATTCCAAATATGGAAAACTCATTAGTCATATAGTTTGAACATAAGTCACAACAATATAAACATGAATGCGTTTATTTCAAATTGATCCCTTGAATTCCTATTACCCAAAACACCCATACCTCACGATTTACCCGAACAAATTTAAATTTGACTTTATAAATATAGTACAGAGACCTCACATTACTATCATTCAATAGTAAACCTCAAAGTGTTTATCTCTTACAATTAGGTCCTTATTAACACATAATTAACTAAATTTCTTTAAACATAAATTCAAATATAAATCAACACTTCTACTCACATTTTTACAATGTTGCTACCATGAATCTAACATCAAACATCCATATATTACTCTTATCATTTAAGTTTAAATCCTTTCATATGGTTATAGCATCACTATTCCTAATATTTGATTTTTGATATAATGCCTAAAACTATCTATAGCCCCTCCCCATCTCTTAAATAAGAGGATAATGCACTTCAACGCACTCGAACCCACGTCCTCTTGCACTAGAAATAATATCAATACCAACTAAACTAAGATTCAATCGGCATCTAACAACAAATTTTTAATAATTAAAAAAATCAATGGTTAAAACATTTTCATGAACACAATTAGTGGGGGGTCAAGCTAAATTGCTTCATAAATCCATCACAATTTGTTATGTCATTTGTTATTCTTCTTAATTTAGTCCTTGTACTTCTAATTCAACAATCAATCAATTAATTTCACTTAATAATTTGACCCTTCATTTTCGTACTTGGCCTATAATTATTCGGTTCTAATTCTTGATTAACTCAATTTAAGAAATTTGACTTTAAAACCGAATTTTTCAACATAGTTGAAAATTGGGTCATTACACAACTCAACCCTTTTATAGATTGCATTTTGAATTGATACATCGAATGAATGAAAACAATAAAAAGAGAAATAAATTGCACGTATTACTATTCGTAGTAAATGCATTTTCTTACAAAGAACAAGAGATGACTTAAGGATTAATTTAATTTATTTGAATTATTATTTAATTCATTGCTATTAAATAATGAGTAAACTACACCATTAGTCACTAAACTATGAGTAAGTTTTCGTTTAGTCACTTAACTAATAAAAGTTACACTTTGGTTACTAAATTATTTGAAAATTTTTGTTTAAATCATTGAACAATTCAAAAATTTTTATTTAAGTCAATGGTCTATTATATTTTTTATAAAGTTTTGACAGTGAACTCCAAGCGATAGTTTGATGATCGATTCAATAACTCTGTACCCATCGACGAGTAGAAGAACATACTTTAGATTCAAGTAAATCTGATGGTATGTGTTGGAGATTAGAGAAAAAATTGTTTGAATTTTAGTTTGCAAATTCTTGACACCTAAAGTTGTTTCATGAAAAGAAGTTAAACTGTAGAAGAGAAGGAGAAAGAGAGCTTTTGATTGGTGTAAACAATGCGAACAAAGAAAGTCATATAGTATTGATTTTAACAATCTAGAAACTTGAATGAAAACTTTTTACTAATTTAGTGACCAAATTGTAACTTTTTTTAGTTTAGTGACCAAAACAAAACTTACCTATAGTTTAGTAACTAATGGTATAGTTTACCCTTAAATAATTGAAACTGATTGTAAAAATTAAATTAAATAGTCAACGTAGTTATACAAAACAAGACAATTAAAGTTATTTACTTTACTGTAAAGTTGTCATGATTTTAAAGTAATTAGAATTGAGTTGAGAAAAAATAATTTAACTGAAGAGGATTAATTAAATTTAATTTATTTAATTGAATAAATAATATTTTGGAAATAAAAAACTTGTTGGATTGGATAAATTATATGAATTTGTTTAAAGACTAGATAAAACATATAATCATGCCAAATACAAGAAAAACCCAATAAGCCTATTAGCATAGAGTTGGGTGGCACTCTAGGTTAGAGGTGATCACGGGTTGGGCAGCCCGGCTTAGCCCGAAGGCCCGCCCAAAAAATGGAAGGGTTCGGATAAAAATATAGGCCCGAAATATGAGTTTGGGCAAAAATACGAAGTCCATTTAGAAAACGGGTCGGGCCTCAGGCTAACCTTTTTTGGCACGAACCAGGCCTGGCCCGACCTGAATTATATAAATATATTTATTTTTTATTTTTTTAACCATATTATTATATTTTTAATTTGTGTATTGTTTTAAGAATTGTTTGTCTCATTTTTTATTTTGTTTCTTGTTTTAATATTTGTTTTTATGTTTTTAAATGTATTTAATTTATTATATTTTAAAATTTTCTTAATGAAATAAGCAAAAAAATTAATATGGGTCAGGCCGAGCTGAATTCGAGCTTAGCATTTTTATTCTGGACCAGGTCTGAACAAATTTTTAGGCCCATATTTCTAGCCGGGCAGGCCTAAAAGACGGGTCAAAATTTTTTTGGGCTCGGCCCAACTCCGGCCTGACCCATCCCATGATCACCTCTATTCTAGGTTTCCCAAAGTGCATGTTGCGTGCTACATGCAATCCCAAAAAGACTCAATGTTTTTATCAAAATATTATTATTTTGTCTCTTTTTGTTCAAGTAAAACTCTTGTAATTTTTCCTATATAAAGAGACTATGGGCTAAGTTAAATATATATGTCATTATGCGTAGTTACTTTGTTAGAAAATTGGGAGATTTAATTTCTCAAATAAATTCTATTTTCGTGAGAACTTAAGTTATATTTCTTACCCGTTGAGAGAATTAACTTTCCTTACTAGAAAGTTAATAGTTTTCATTGCATGTTCGATTCATGAATTAGAGCCCACTCTTTAAACAAATTGAGTACTTGAGAATAACGAAAAAGATCGTTTTGGTTGAAAGTCAATAATCAACATAAACCACTAAGCGAAAAACTTGTATACTAATTACTAACATTCCAAACTAGTGAGATAATTACCATTACTTATGTTAAATCAATTACATCATTAAAGTCATGAGCTATATCATTAAAGTGTGGCTAGGCATGGCATGATGTGATTATTTTAAGTGGGTGGTCCTTAGAATTCAGGTCACGCCATTGCAACAAAATAGGCCGATGATGACACTTTTTTTTTTACTTAGGACGACGCAAAAAAAATTGACATGCCATCTCGACGCTTCTAAAAACGTCTTTGTTAGCACCATTGGCATAGGTACCACAATGCCTTGAAAAAAGCACCAACATAATTCAACATAAGGCGATCTTTATTAAAAGGTTGGCAAAAACCTAGTCAAGTCTAACCTTTAAAAAAGGTTGGGATAGGAAGAAATAGGCGACCCAAAAAAGGTCGAAAAAAAAAACATTCATATACCGACTTTTAAAGATTTGGGATAGACCACTCTATGCCAACCTTAAAAAGATTGGGATAGACCTTGTCTGTGCCAACACCTTACAGAGTTGGCTCAGGTTCCATTTTTTTGACTTTTTCTCGACTTTTGAAGAGCATATTTTGGCAAAATATGAGCAAATTTGTATGTTTTGGGTTTGGACAAGTTTGAGATGATATTAATTGAACATTTAATTAACATAAATTGAGCATATTAATACAAAATTACCACTAGATAATGCACTTATTAGTTTATATACAAAATCCTAATAAAAGCACGTTGACAACCAGTTGACAAAATGTTGTTAGCTTGTTGTCTATTACATCATTTGGTAATTGCATTCAGTGAATGCATTACCAACATATTGTCAACCTATTTCCCATGATATTAAAAAATTTTAGGACAATTTCATTCATCAACTACTATAACATATATACATACACACACATAATATGCAGCAAACCTCAATCATCATCATTCGAACTGAAAGCCTCATCATCAGGTCCTTTAGTCTAAAATTCAACTGCATTAACAAGTGCAAAAATATCAAGGTAACTTTTCTATTTAAATGAGTTAGATGAGAAACAACATGAACATATGGGAAGACTATTTCAGTAATAGCCAAAGAACTATGAGTTGAAGCTAAATCAACAATTTTCATCAATACATCCATTAATTATGGGTTGAGAAAACAATTAAGATATCAAATAATAAACTAACATTCAGTTACAATTCAAACAAATAGTCAAATAACAACAAACAATCTATATGAAACTATCAACAAACTTATTGACAATCTAATTCTATTAGTAAGTATTTCACTTACTTGGCGCTCCTTTTGCCATCTACTCGTTGAGGAGAGCTTTATACTTCTTCTCACGAGCATCCATCATAAGCCTTCTTCAACAACCAATTTCGTCGCTTAGAGAAGGTGACTTGCCCTAAAGGGATGCATTCATATTTAAAGCTTCCCACTTTCAATTGTCTTGCAACATATCATTATACAGTGACGGGTCTGGTCTGCAATTGTTTAGAACATGATTAAAACCTTGGATTGAAAGTTATTTTGCGATCATAACTGCGATGTTTGGTTCTATGAGAAATCCATTTATAGAGCCAATGATGAAAAGTCTACCACCGACATTTAAGTAATCAAGGTTACTTTGGATGTAGGCTGTTCCAACACAATCCAGAATAACAACAACGCCTTCCATTAATGGTGGAAAGCAAAAGTTCACTTCTTTTCAATGTTAAAGAGCTCTAACAAAGTCGATTTTAAACACAAACCCTAAAAGCTTAAAACAATAAAAAAAATACTCACCAAATATTAAAAAGAAAAAATACTTCAAATGGTTCTTCTAGTTGAGCTCAGATATATAAAGGAAAATTATGTATAGATATGCAATGGAAATTATATTTTAAAGAAAACCCAGATAGATTTTTCAATGGAATTCACAACTTAAGTATTATAATCAATAGAACAAAAAAATTCAAGTTAAAGGAAGAAGGGAATATTCTAAGCTGTAAAAATGGCAAAAAAGGAACAAAAAAAGTTCAAAAAACCCTAAAAGGATTAACAAAACAAAACAAAACAAAAAAAGAATTTACATGATAAAACAAGTACAACCCAAAGAAAACGGGTGAGAAACAACCCACAAGGAAATGAATAAACCCAAAGAATGATGAAGAACAGAAGAAGAATGAAGAATGAAGGAGAGTTTGATACTTTGATTTAGGGATTTTGATTTGGGAATGGGGGACGGGTTTGATTTGGGAGAAGAAATGAAATGGGATTTGATTTCGGGGAAAGGGGGGCGTAGACGGGGGAAAGTAGAAGCCAAAAAGGTTTTAGGGGGAATGAAAAATAAAAATAAAAATAAAAATAAAAAATAATAATATAACTTTAAATTTTATATTATTAAAAATATATATTCGAATTATTTGAATTCAAAAATTTAACTTGATTTTAACTTGAAATTTGAAAAAAAATTCAAGTTGATTCGATTAACTCAAATAATTATAATTCGATTTTAACAACTCGAAATTCGAACTTTTTTTCAATTTTTTATAATCGAATCAAAATTTACTCACCTTTAGTGATTGTGTCATTTTAAAACAGCATTTTTTAAAATATTAAATTAAGATTTTAATCCTTTATTATGATTAAATTTTAATTTTAATATTTATATTTTAATTTGATATGATATTTTATTTTTATAATATTATTAATTAATTTAAATGATAAACTTTATTAATTAATTTATTAAAGAAGCAAAGAAGTAAAGAATCGATTTAATAAATAAAACAATCAATCAATTTAAAGAAGCAAAAAATCGATTTAAACCAATAATAATGAATATTAATCAACTTGTTACAAATATTAATCGATTCTAAATCAATTTATTCAAAGAAGTAAAAAATCGTTTGAAAATATTTGCCAACGAAAAATAAAAGTTGGGATAGGTTAATATTTTCCCAACTCTTCCTAAAAAGTTAGGATATGATTAGATTTTGTCAACGCCCAAAAAAGCTGTTGAAAGGTACAAATTTAAATGACACAAAAAAAGGTTAATGTGGTCTAAAAAGAATCATCTTAGGCTTTTCATATGGCGGCTTTTATATAGTTGAGACAAATATAATAAAAGTCAACATAGTGTTGGTCAAAGCTGACTTTTATTTAAGTGTTACCTTAGGCAGGCATATCCTAACATTTATACAAAGAGTTGGCCAAAACGTATGTCGACAAGTCTATTCCTAAGTGTCGGTCCAAAAGTGTCATCTTGGGGTTGTTTTGTTGTAGTGCGTGCAAGCAAGCTTGTTTAAATTGGGCGAGGTAGCTTATAGGTGGCCTCGCCTCATTTTTTTATTCAATGGTGAGTTGGGTTTTTGCTAGTTTGATAGTAAGGTGTTATTGTCAATGTTGTTTGAATCAGACCAGATTGACTAGTCGAATCGGTTGGATTGGGAATCAGTCAAGAAATCGATTTGAAAAGTGACTTTAAATCGGTTAGACTTAGAATTGATACAAACTGATCAAACCAATGGTTGAACCAATTGAACCGAGATTTTTAAAAAAAATTATTATTATTTTAAATTATAATAATTTTTAACCAAACCAATTAGATCAACAAACCAATAATTTGATTGGTTCAACTTCTGGTTCGATTTAAAAAACATTGGTTATTATATAAAAATATTATTTATATTTTCGTTCCTTTCATTTAGGCTCCATTTGTTTCACTGAAAATGACATCTGAAAAATATTTTATGCATTTTCCCATTTTTGTTTCATGGAAAATGACTTTCTCACATTCCAAAAACCGGGTTAGTAAAATTTGGTTAGTGAACCAAGAGAGTGGTCACACCTTGTTTTTAGTTAATGTTGTGAAATTATTTTAAGTAATTTGTTCTAGTTTGGTGGTTAAGTGTTATGCTTGTGTGTTTTGGGTTCAAAATCCTTTCTTGAGAAAATTTGGGCAATTTACAAGATAAAGCCCTTTTTTTTAATATTTATAGAAATGGGTTAACTTTTTGATTATTTACCGGAAATGGCCAAAATCCGCGAAAGCGCGTCCACGTCAGCACAATGTCAGGTGATGTGTCAGCAAAACACGTTCCTGGGGGAGCGTTTTGTCCATGTCAGCACAAATCGCGCCCTCATGGAAGCACTTTGCTGATGTGGCAAAAAGCCCCCCAAGGACGCATTTTAACCCGTGTTTAAATTTTCAAAAAAGGTCATTTATTTAAATATTATAAAAATACACCTATTTTTTTAAAAATTTACAAGAATAAACCTTAAAAAAGGCTTAAAGTGACAACATCATTTTTTTTAAGGTGTCACAAATTAATATAGAAATAAAACTTATAAAGCAAATCTTTATATAGACCCAAAGTTTCATTTCCTTTGTTTTCTTAAGCAATATGGGATATAAGATATGTGTATATATAGAAGCATGAATAGGTTTGCAGCTTGTTCCTAAATAATGTGGGATTCCTTCCTTTTTTAACTAACAACATGAGGCTAAATGCTACACTATATTTTATAATTCTTTTACAAAACAATTTCTATTTTTTTATATTTTGTTAACATTTTCTCATATTATAAAATTATCTTTTGAGATATTTAATCTTGTTGCATTTTAGAATTGTTAACATATACAAAAAAACTATTAAAAAAGGAGAACGAATTGCACATATGAAACTTGTACATGCAATAATCTTCTATTCAACTTTAAATGTTTGAAGTTAATATCAATGCAATTCTAATTTTTAAAATAATTTTCCATTATTTAAATTTATAAGTTATACTTTTAATTTTTTAATTTTATTTTATATTATGAATGTTTGATTAATAAATAAATGGTGAGTATTTGGCACTTAAATAGTATTTTTTTTGTAATTTTAAAAAATTGATATATCTTTTTTAAATATTTATTTATTTTTAATATTTTACTATGTTCATTAATTTTTAATTATAATTTTAATTTAATTTTCATCACCTAATGAATGCTAATAAATTTATTTCAGATGTATTTTGACTAGATAGATAATCTATTTAAACATAGTATATAATTATGTTAAATTAGTTTTTTTTAATAGAAATATATAGTATACATAAAATATAATAATTATTTTTCATATTTTTATATCTATATTAAATTACATTAGTAGTCACTTAACTATGATTTTTTAGCTATCGAATTATAAAAACTTACAAAATGATCACTCAACTATTAGTAATTTTTTAAATATTTATTTTTTAATATTTTACCATACTCATTTTATATATTATAATTTTTTTACTTAATAGAGTTTAAAATTTTTATTTATAATGTAAAAAATGTTAACCTTTTGTAAAAAAATTTAAACTCTAAGTAAAAAAAGATAAAATATGGTGTAGCTTTTAATCTCATGTTGTTAGTTAAAAGAGGAAGGAATCCCACATTGTTTAGGAACAAGCTGCAATCCTATTCATGAATCTATATATACACATATCTCATATCCCACATATTTAAGAAAACAAGGGAAATGAAACTTTGAGTCTATATAAAGATTTACTTTGTAAGTTTTGTTTCCATATTAATTGGTGACACCTTACAAAAAGTGGTGTTATCACTTTAAGCATTTTTTAATGTTTATTCTTGTAATTTTTTTAAAAAAAATTGGTCTATTTTTATAATATTTAAAAAAAATGACCTTTTTTAAAAATTTAAACACGGGCTAAAGCGTGCCCTCAAAGAAGCGCTTTGTGCTGATATGGACAAAACACTCCTCCAGGGACGCATTTTGCTGACATGCCACCTGACATCGTGCTGATGTGGACGCGCTTTCGGAGAATTTGGCCCGTTCTGGTAAATGATAAAAAAGTTGGCCAATTTCTGTAAATATTAAAAAAAGGATTTTTTCTTGTAAATTGCCCTGAAATTTTGCTATTTTTGTTTCAACCCTTCTCTTTTAAATATATGGTTTATAAATTATTGTCGCTCAATTAATGTTAGAATGATCTTGTGTTTGAAACTTATGTGTGCAAGTGAAAATTATTTTTATTTTTAACTCTGAAAAATCTGATTGTGGTTAGTTAGAGGAAATTAGTGGGGATATGAGTGGTTATTGTTTTAAAATATATAATAATATTTATTTTATTTTATTTTATTTTTGGAAAATTATTCCCTAATTCTATCATTTTGTCATTCCACTGCCCATGTTTTATCACGTCTCTCCTTTTCTCATTTCAATTTGCTGTCCATGATTTTATTTTTCTCAAAATTTGTTTCTTTCCTTGACCCTTTTTTGTTGGTTTCTTTTCTTCTTTTGTGATTGCTTCATTGCTCTTCTGTTGTTGTATCGTTTGTGGCAATCTTCATTGAAGGTTGGTGTTTACCCGTTTGTGGTAAGGGGGAAATTATTATGTTAGTCGCACTTTTTTTCTTTAATTACTGTGTTTTTGCTCTCGTCTTGGGTTTTGGTAAATAGTTTGATTTGGTTTGGAGTTTAATGAATTGTCGTAGGTGAAAATTTTGAGACCGACGTTCCTTCGGCAAACTAAATTCTAATGGAAGTTGTATTATCTTCAAAGGTAAGCAAACAAGGTCGTTTGGTTGTTCAAGGTCGAGTGCCTAATTGTTTAGGCTTAAATTTTAAGAAATAAGGGTCGTGGGCTCTTAGTCTATTCTCATTTTGTGTGCTAATTCGTTAAGTGGATGTTGATTTTAGATTCTGGATATCTTGTGGTTGCATTCGCATTAAAAAATACTCAAGTGTGTAACGGAAAACTAAAAAAAAAAGCGAACAATGTGAAGCCGAAAACTGCACAGTCAATGTTACACGATCGTGTGTGTCACACAGGCTGATTATTTGGATCGTGTGGCCCACACAGGCATGTGGGTAACATGAGCGTGTGATAGACCGTGTTCTAGACTGTGTGGACCACACGAGTTGGGCCATTTGGGCCACATGGGCGTGTGAACCAATTTTCTACAAATTTTCACCTAGGCCTGTTTGACTCTGAAATTTGTAATTAGACCTCCCATGAGGTCCATTTGGCTTAAATATGACTCTGAAATATGAAATCTGATATTTTTCTATTGTATGTGATATGGATAGTGTATGTGTTTCAATTTCAAGCATGTCTAAAATGTGAAATTCGTATATGATCTGTAATTAGATAATTTTGTTAGCATGTTCTGATTTGAAAAACATGTAGGTCATATGTGCACCTAATATTTGTTAGTCTTTGCATATGCATTAGGGTAAGATATGATATGTGATAGAGGAAGTGTGATTCTAACAGTATTATTGCATCTTCTAGCAGTGTATCTGCAATATCTGTTATGGTAGTTTGATTGTAGTTATAGTGGCTCAACCACATATATTTGATTCTGGCGATTTACCATAACATTTCTGTTTGGCAACTCTGTTGCACTTATATGTGGCATACCACCACGGCCCAGTATGATTGAATAAATGAACTCTTATAGTTCCTAATTGGTGTGATTGGTTGGATGGAGTTGGTGTGTAGTGGATATGGGTAGGATCTATGACTGAATATATATATGTATCTGCATTTGTATCTGAATCTGTATATGCATTTGTATTTGATTATGAAACTACATTTGATTCTGTGTATGAGAATATGTTTGAATTTGTATTTGAAAGCGTATCTATTTATGTATGTGTTTCTGATTTGTTGATAGGGATGTGTTACACACTGAATTCGTAAACTCACTATTTGTTTGTTTTCCTTTCAAGTAACCAGCAAGTTTAGAATCGGACGGCGTGTTAGAGCTTAAATTGTGTTCTCGGATTATTAAATAAAATGGTTTGCATTTTTAATTATTTTGGGTTGTAAATCTGTTTTGGACTTTGTTTATGGTTTTTGTTTTGCTTGATGGTTTTTAGAAGTTTTTAACCTAAAATTGCAAAATCATACAAACTAACAAATTATAATTTAGTTTTCAAAACTAATACTCTGAAAGTTTTCCGCTGCTAATTAAGAAAGTGATTAAGAGATTTTACTATACGTAAGTATTTTCGAGTATGAGATTTTTCTAAAGAATACACAAAAGGTTTAGCTAAAAATTATTATTTTTTGACCATTCGTTTTCTAAATTTTTTTTATTTCCAAAATAAGATGTGTTGCGGGAAACAAAGGGGTAAAGTTTCAAATTTATCAATGTCACCTACACACTCGGATCTTAACTTCTAGGCCGGGTGTAGGGTATTATAGACTTACCCTTTTGAAAAGCATAAGCTCCTTTATACATAATTTTTTATATAAAAATTAACTTAAAATCAAGCTTAATATTATTATATTAATAATAAATTTTATTTTTTTAAAAGAATATTAAAAATTAATAAAATATTAATATAAAATATTATAAATTTCAATATTATTAAACTTACATATTTAATTATCTATATTTAATCATATAATAAATTATTAATATAATTTATTATTTTAAATTATTTAATATTTCAACTTTATCTTAATAATAAATTTAAAAAATAATAATTTTAAATAATATGCTTCATATATTATTGAAAAATATTTAAAATTAATATTTTAATAATAAATATTTATTACAATTATAAATATATTAATAATAAATGTTTTGTAATATAAATGTTAAAATATGTCATAAGACTATGTAATCTTCACAAATTTGGAATTTAGTCTCTCTACTTTTCAAATTTGAAAATCAAGTCAATTGTTAACATTTTTAATTTTTTTTTTCAATTTTGTTGATGTCACATTTTTAATTAAAAATATACTCGGTATTCATATAACTAAAAAATGACGTTATAATGAACATGAATTTAACAAAATATTTTCATAATGCTAACAGCTGAACCTGAATTTTGATATCTAAAAAGTAGGACTAACCTAAAAATAAAAGCACATGGACTACATTTCAAATTTATGAAGAGTACAAAGACTTATGACATATTTTAGCCTAGCATAAACATATGAATATTTTAATTATATAAATATGGGTTTTTGTTTAAATAATGCTTAGCTTCATTTATCCATTACAACTTTAATATGTCAATATGTATTTTCGCATATGTAATATATGTGGTTTGAATTAAATTTTAGTTAAGTATTATTCATTATTAAGTTTATATATGACATTGATTATTACAAAATATTTTCTTATTATAAAATAAATTTCGATTGTTAAAAGGAAATTGCACTATAATATTTTATAACAAATATATTTATGTTGTGTTTTTTACAAAGAATAATTTAAATTATAAATTTATAGTTATAAAATAAACTCAATTAAACGATGAAAAAATAAGAAAATATTGAATATATTTTTTTATTAAAAAAAATTTTTATAAAATATTTTTAAGAAAAGTAAGAAATTAGAAAAAATATTTTAAATAAATTCATTTTCAGTGAAACCAACAACAACATTAATTTTTAAAATGTTACTGTAATATGACTGATTGGAGGATTGTTACAGGTCCAATTTCCAAGCTGAGGTTCTGAAAATGTGGTCTGCCAGCATCCTTTCCACTGATGTTGGGCTTATTGTCTTCTTCATTAAGTTATACTAGTTGAGGCTTTAATTAGTATAAACTAATGAGAATAAACTACTATGGGTTAGTTTAGTTTTGTGTAATTATAATTTCTTTGTTATAAAGAACCTGATGTAAGAATGGGAAAGGACAATGGAGATAAGAGTTAGGCAAGATAAAATTATTGAAAGATACCCACCACCATTCTTTTCCTAGTTCCACTCTAAGCAATTCCATCTTTTCCCTCGTTTACAAACCAAACATAAACAAAATACCTAGAAAAGACAAGGATTTGTTTCAAGCAAATAGCCGAATAATATATAAAATATAGATATAGAAACATCCACCATCTGCTTGGGAAACCAAAACAGCCCCTTCTTTATAGTTGTTTAAATCCTTGTCTTGACAAGCAGTTGAGAGTATGGATGTGTAATATTAAACACCCAAATATCATGGATTTCGTGGCCAACTTTAGCCCATTCAAGGGAATCTGCGTTTCCACAAATGGACAATTTATAACTAAGTCAGCTGCTGGAGGAAGGGAAAGAAGAAAAAAGGATATCGACTAAAGAAGAAAATGGCTGCCTTCTTACTTCTCAAAAGGGCGCTGTTAAAGTTCTACATAGAGTATTCCTTTTTGGAATCTGACGTGGGGATGCCAGTAACTGCAAAAACAACAACCCAATTAATCAACCTATTCCTTTGGAAACAATAAGATTATATTTATAACTACACATGTGCAAAACTGATATATTAATACCTTGTCTTTTTGCCTTCTAAGCTTATCATTTTCTTCCAGTAAACGAGCAACTTCAAGCTCTAACTCATTTGTGTAAGCCTGAGGCACTCCAAATCCAAAGGAACTCTCAGTTCTTGAAGGAAACGACATAAGAAATATTCAGTTTTTCTACAGAACTAGCTTAATACAATTCATATACTAGTTCTGTTTGAGATTGAAACAGATTCATTGACCTGTTTTCTTGCTCTTGACCGAGCAGCGGATTCTCTATTCTTAATTTTGCGCTTATGCCGTGGATCATCGGAGTTTTCTTCATTTTCTTGACCCTTTTTTCTGCAAGAAGAAGGGAAAGATGGAGTAGGAGCTTTGACTGCCACACTTGCGATGGATCTTGCATTCAAGGTGAATAAAGTGGCAGGAGTGGGTGGTAGAGACCCAAAAAGGGTGGTTTCTTCAGCAAGCAATGTGCCACAATCTGATCTTGCTGTTGGAGGCATTTCTTTGTTGATGGGTATAACCAAAAGGTCTTGAAGGATCACGCTAGGAAAAGAAGGGGGGTTGGCAGTGGGAGTGACTGCTGGATGATCATTTAGAGAAGCTAGGCTAATATCTCCCCAAACTTCCTCCATAGATATTTTAGGATTAAGATGGTTATCTCAAGGCTATGCTGCTGTTTTTGTTGTTTCTACATGCCGGTGCCCACATTAGCAAATATAGAGGTGAAAAATAGAGAGAGAAGACTAGTACTAAATATAGAGGTGCCCACATTAGCAATATAATCAATTTTACTGGTAATATCGTATGCCGAACAACAGCTGCTTCAACTTTGATTCTGTTCTAGTTTAAGGGGACCCCAAAGTAACAAAACAAAGAAAAAAAGAAAACCCAAGAATAAGCATCTGAGTTGGGAGTTGGGAGTAGGGAGTAGGGAGTAGGGAGCAGTGAGGGATGACTGTAGCTTCCTTCAATTCTCCACTTTGTACAGAGGCCTTTGCAGAGCTTTCGCAATGGATTTGGTCGGACTGATCATAGAAGATCCTTTCCTTTCATATTTTTGTGATGCTTTGCTTTTGGTTGCTTTCTCAAGTCTCAACCTCCGAATGGACCACAAGAAGGGGCGGTGCTTTGACACCCACCATTTATTCTTCGATGAACCCCTTTTTTTCTCTCCTAAGTATTAGAATTGTCAAAGCAGGTAAATTACTTTTTGTCATACTTGAAGATTTTTTCTATACTGAGATTGAAAAACTTTTTACCTCCTCCAAAATAATAACAAACACTAACAGTGCGTTTGGTTCACTGTAATGGAATAGGGTTGTAATTGAATAAAATTATAATAGAATTGAGCTGTAATAAGTAATTCAACTGTTTGGTTGAATAGAATGAAATAGAACTGTAATAGTATTCTTGTGTTTGATTGAATGGAATAATGTTGTAATAGCATAAGGAATAAAATTAAAATGACTAAAGTACCCTTAGCAGATTTTTTTAAGGTAGATGATTATTGTTATTATTATTGAATCTTAATAAGATTATTATTGAAAATAATTTAATAAAAATAATAAATAGTTTAACCACGTTTTAACATAATTATTATTAAATATAATTTAATAACATTTTTAATATAATTATTATTATATAAATTAAAAAATCAAAATATATAATACTATAAATATATATATAATTTACTTTATTATTTTTAAACTGCAATACATAATTAATGTGCTAAAATATTATTATTGAAACAAATAATTTAATTATTCCACAATAAAAAAAACTAAATATTAGAAGTAATAAATAACTCATTGCTAAAAAAGTAATAAATAACTTGAGAATTATATTTCACATCTAACCATAATATTCATATATAATTAACAAAAAGTTACATGATTTCATTAGTTTATATGTCATAATCCATATGTTTTAAAATTTTACAACATCAAAAAATTATAACATTGTAATGACATTCTATCATGGTCATTATACCATCCAAATATTACAAACACAAACACAAAATAAATTATTTATTATTCATAAAATAAAACTGAAAAAAGGAAAAGTTTGAATTTAGCTGTAGGAGGAAGTGGTGCCGCTTTATATTTTTACAAATTGTTTACATTAAGTAATCTCTATATTTTGACCAATTTTGTGTGAATCCAACTAAACTGGTGGGTGGATCATTTGAAGAAAACACCAACCAAAGTATTGATCAAAGATGTACATTAAACCAATTGATCTATAAATAAGTTGAACTCACTATAAAACCGGTAAAACTGAATTTTTTAATGTTTATAAATTTTCTAATGATTTAATGATTTATTCAGTTTAGACCACCAATTTGGTTTTGAAATCATAAAATTTGATTGAAATAAAACAATTTCTAAACGGTGAAGTTAATCAGAAGGCTCCCAAAGCTGAAGCATAATGTAATAACAAATGGAAATCATCCTCCCCACATTATATGAACTATGAAAGCACACAATCTTTGGAACATGATGGAAGCCAAATAGCATAATAACCCAATAGGCAAAAGGAAGGGGGGTTTCTCAATTAACTATCATAACATTTGTATAATTTTCGCCATAGCATGTTAAAAAGGAGTGGTCAGATTCTTGACAATAACAACCAGAGCCACGACTGAATCTTTATTCCGCATGAGAAAGTCCTCCACCAGTTTCAGCCCGGGTCCTGCACGAATTGTTTTTCATTAATAACTCAAAATAATAATTCTTACTACACGGACATGGAAAGGTGTGTATATATATATATATATATATATATATAAAACTATGTCAGATATCGATGGAGTAAGGTTTATAACATCTAGACAGACATATCTACCAGTTAGCAGAATAATTCAAATACTTATGTCGACATCAACCCTAATACATGAAGCGATTTAGCAAGAGCAAAAAACTTACTTGTGATCAGAAGGATTGGGTGTAATTTCATAAGCAATCTTTGCAACAACATCTCTTTTTAACTGTCAATCAAATTCGGGAAATATATCATTACGGGGAAAGATGGGAGGAATCATCTTCGTTGGTAAATCAGAGCAGGAATTGAAATACCTGTGTGGCTTCACCTTTAAAACCAATGTAGTGAATTTGGGTTGTATCACCACCAAAACTCTAGGGAAAATGCAATGTAATATTTGCCACACTTTGAAACTTTGAGTACCTAAATAAGCAAGTTGATATGGCATCAGAAACTAGAAAACAGAGAGAATGAGAGAGCTCTCCGCTATTTTAATTAAGTCTTTTATGAGCATTCACTAAACATTGCAAGTGCCAAGTAGAACCAGCCCTCATGTACAAGTAAGCATGAACTAATTGTTCAGTGGGGATACGTAGGACTGCCTACCTTGTCTTGTATTCTAACACTCCTTGCAGATTTTCAACCAATTCCCACTCCTTCAAGGAAAATGTAACGATTTAGGTAAACTTTCTTGAATTTAACAGTATATTCCTTGACATGAGGAGATAAGCAGTACCTGAACAGGTTGCATGCTTTGAGCATCAGAGAAATCAATACCTTCTCGATTTATAAATCTAATCAAGACAAATTGAAAAAAGAAAATATTAATCTTTCATAAATACAACTGGAAGAAATCCATAGAGATTAGGGAGATGGGGCAGCAACATCTTTTTCAAACCACCACAAGATTATGTTGTTTAGAAGTATCATGTGTTGAACTTAGAGATATCTTCAATGGGAAAGCAGTTAAAAAAGCATTCAAACAAATTTGAAATACCAACATTCATTGCTAAGAGCTAGCAGAAGTTAACTAGAACACTTGACAAGTCATATGAACTTACACTCTCAGCTTGGAAGGACTTGTTCCATCGGCACCACTAACAACTGATATACTCTTCATCTTAACATCTCATGTAAACCTATCATAAGAAATCAAGTTATATGAGAAATCAAACGAGTAAAAGAACAATTATCAAAGTTCATTCAACAATTTTGGAGATGCATCAATGTAACTATTACTTGAATCTCAATATACATTTCAAATATGCACTGAGTTAGCAAGCAAGGAACGATGGAAAGGTTAGACATGAGGATAAAACTCAAACACTAATTAGCAATGAAAATTAAAGATTTTTCATCTCTAAGGTTCAGACAGCATGGCTACTTCACTTAGCCTCAAACACCAAAGGTTTAATATGGGCACTTATAACATTAAAATCGAAGATGTAGATGGTAGTTAGAAAATCCATGGAAGTTGTGCCTAGAACTAAGGAATGCTAAAACCGCCAGAGCCCCGCCAAAGACTCTTGCCCAAAGAATAACCAAAGTTTACTAATTTGATTGAAGACACTTGATATTATTTTCAGAAGACCAAGAAAGCTCAAATGATATAAAAGAGCCATAAAAATAACCAAAAACTGTATTCTATATAAAAGCAAGCTCACGGAAGTAACCCAGTTTAACCATTCATGAAAATATCAAGACAAGAAAAGGATGGAATTTCAATAAATTTATAAAATTAAGCAAATACTAAACGCCACCAAGATAATAGAACTCGAAATAAAAGCTTACAGTTTTACGAAAACTAATCTTCAAACCGAGAATTGGATCCAAACCAGTCTCCCACATATCCGTCCCATCAGCCTTCCTTCCTTTAGCACTCAATAGATCAGATCCCACCCCCTTTACACGCTTCGTATCCGACCCAGTGTTCAGCGTCTCGATTCTAAAATCCCTATCGTCGCAACTTTTAAACGCATTAAAGGGCTTCCTCGCTGGATAAAACTCGATCTTTTTCTTAGAAATGTCAAAACTGATAGAAGCAGAATCCAATGACCCGTTTCCAAGATACAAACGCTCCTCCATTTCAGCTTTGATTCTCAATTTAGAGTTACTAATCATCGTTGCTTCCATGTTAATAAAAAGATTGTTAGCCTATAAATTCCGTCCCCCTTTTCAATTCCAACAAAGAGAATTTTTCAGTGGAAAAAAATGCAAAAAGAAAAAATCAATAAACACTCTAAAAATATTATTAAACAATCAGTTAGAAGAGTGATTGGAGTTTCTTCATAGGAATGTTGAGCAAGTAAACATAGTATTTATTTATTGATCCAATGCAAATGGGTTGGATAGTGAACGAGGACATTAGTGACCTGAACCAAAATCAAGCACGATAGATCAGATATCATGCGGAAGTTCAATGGAAGGTCCTACCCAACGCCGCGAGAAATGCCGGTAGTTGCGAGAACTCATCGACACTTGTCCTCTTATCCGAACGATGGTCCAACAACCCACAGGTCTGCTGCAGGCGGCACCTTTTGGATCACTTTCTAATAGCAGTTCAGGGCGCAGTCCTATACCTGAGAATAAGAAAGCCCCATGATGGATCGAGCCTTTGCGATGATGTGCTTGGCTCGACTCTTGTAAGCCTTCCGTAAACCAAAGCTAATTAATAACGGAGCTTGAGACAAAAACTAATGATTAGTTTAGATGGGCGGTATATTTAATTTCGGTAAGGTTAAAAATAGCAGTAGTGATGAGATTAGTTATTATAGTAATGAGATTAAATATTGTAGCGGTGAGATTAGAAATAATGATGATGTATGTATTTAGATTTAAAAGCAACTGTAGTGATAAAGTGAGAATAAAAAATAATTATTAAAGATATTAGATTAGAAATTATATATAATAGAAATTTTTTAAATTATTTTACTTTTATGAAATTATTAAAAATATGTGAATTTATAAATTCATTTAATAAAATATGTTTATTAAAATGTTTACTTTTAATTAATTAATAGTTAGTAATACAAACATACATTAGATAAAAGGTTAAAATTGTAAAAAAAAAAATAGTTTGATTGGGGTTACTTTTTTTTTCATTGGAGCTGGAGCTCCAGTGAGGTGAGACTTTCCAAACGTGCCTTACCATTGGTGTTCCAAGCACTCAAAAACTAAAGTAAAAAGGCATTAATCCTTAAGATTCCATCACACTGGTGTTAATTGGTGATCCAAATAAAGGTAGTATTTGGAAAGTCATCTATTAATTGAATTTAGATGTAATTGTTTATAATTATATATGAGTGTCATGTTTAGGTAACTATTGTGATTGATGACTCCTACCAAATTAGGTATAATCGAAACACCCCAATATATTTTTCAATTCTTGATGGGTGAGAATTGGAGTAATTATCTGTATAGTTACTCTCAAATCCAATTTTAAAAAATTATTTTTATAAAAGTTATATAATTATATTATAAGTATGACATGTATGAGTGTTTAGGATGAGTACGTCAAAAAATTTCTTATATTATAAATCCTAAAAAATAATTATAAAAATAATTTTGTATTTTATAAAGTTATAATATTTAAATCCTAAAACATATCTAAAGTTATGGCCAAAAAATTTATTATAAAAAATAATTTACATGATATAAAAGTTAGATAATATATTTATTTATGAAGTTTTATGACAAGATATGTACATAACTTATTTATGTGTCCATATTATATATTATAAAAATAATATATATTCATAAAAAAATGTTATTGTAACATCCCAAACCCGGTCTAGGCGTCAAGGTCAAGTCCAAAGAGTTACATTAACATTGTTGGGAAAGCAACTTATATAAACACAGTTAAAAACCCGTCTAACATATTATAACCATCATAAAACCCAGTCGATAAATTAACAATATTAGAAAGTCATAATACGAAGAAATACTGAAATTACTAATAATATAAATAAAGGGGTGATAAAACAGATTGACCAAGCTTCCACTACGTCGACCCAATCAAGACTGTGAGTTACTTGAAATTCAGCCAACAACAAAATGAATAGAGAACTCAGTGTATAACAATATAGATTCAATTAGAGGCACAATTATAATAATAAATTCCTAAACTCAAGTTTCATCCAGAATCAAAGATTATCCAGTACAGTTTTACACATCAATTGAATGGCAGAACAATTTCAATTTAGGTACAGAACAGATAAAAAACAGACGCAGTTATTCCTACCCTCATTCGCTACACACCATCTCCGACCAACCCAACACACCGATAAAGAAGTTTAATACCCCTCAAACCCTACACACCATATAGTGTCGATTCGACACATTCAATGTGATTACAAACTAGCTGCCAGATCAAATTGTAATAAAACGCCAGATTCACATATAAATTGCGACTTAGCCATTGAATCGGAATAGATCGCTTCCTCCTTTACATAATTTCCACCTAATGCAAATGCAAATTACAGATGTCAAGAATGTACACACAACCATTCAGATTCAATTCATAGTCAGATGGTATAAATCAATATCATCAACAGTCATCACAATTACTATCCATTTATATACTCACAAGATTATCAGATAGCAACTCATACGGTCTAATAAAGATCATAAGTACACTACGGAAGACCAACGTTCGTGTTAGGCAACGCTTACGGCCTCAGAGATAAATTTTAGATCTGACCCACCAGCCCGTGTGGTTCCACGCGGCTTAAACAACTGGCCCGTATGACCCCACACAGCCTGACACAAGCTCGTGTCATCTACCTGTGTGGTCTTAAATCGTAAATAGTAAATCACACAGCCTGGACACATGCCCGTGTCTTTGGCCTGTATGGTATCTAATAGCAACAGTGCGTCATCCCTATCCATCTGAGTTTAGGACCTCGTCTTAATAGTAGGAGTACCAAATGTCTCACTGGTCTCCAGATTGGGCATACTGCCCATAGAGGATGATTCTGCTTGAGCTCTTCCACGGCGTTCACGACACCCACGAGACCCACGTCCATGATTATCATGCGTACTCATAGTGTTAGTTTATCTACAATGTCAGAGTACACAGATCAGTTTAGAGTTTTAACATAGTACTCATACCAGTTCATATCATAATATTTAACCAAATAATAGTTTAATCACTACAGTTTTTCCACTAGTCACAATAATGAAACAGAAATACTTACAGGTTCGACATCAAAGGCTCGAGCATTTATAAAAATTAGTTTTCAGAATGACTTAGATATCCTATTTTCATTTAACTATCTTTTGACACTCATTATGAGCCCAAAACATAATCTGAGTGTTGACAAACCTAGCTCTGATATCACTAAATGTAACATAGCAAATCCGACTTAGACATCAAAGCCAAGTCCAAAGAGTTACATTAATGTTGCTGGGAAACCAACTTATATAAACACAGTTAAAAACTCGTCTGATAGATTATAACCATCTTAAAACTCAATCGATAAATTAAAAATCTTAGAAAGTCATAATACGAAGAAATACTAAAATTATTGAAAATATAAATAAAGGGGGTGGTAAAATAGATTGATCGAGCTTCCAATACGTTGACCCGATCAAGACTGTGAGTTACCTGAAATCCAGTCAACAACAAAATGAGTAGATCACTCAGTGTATAACCAATATAAATTCAATTAGAGGAACAATTATAATAATAAATTCCTAAACTTAAGTTTTATCCAGAATTAAAGATTATCCAGTACAGTTTTACACATCAGTTGAATGGCAGAACAATTCCAGTTCAAATAAAGAATAGATTAGAAACAGATGTAGTTATTCCTACCCTCATCCGCTACATACCATCTCCGACCAACCCAACACACCGATAAGGGAGTTTAATACCCCTCCAGCCCTACACACTATATAGTGTCAGTTCGACACATTCAATGTGATTGTAGACCAACTACCAAATCAAATTGCAATAAAACGCCAGATTCACATATAAATTGCGGCTTAGCCACTGAATCAGAACAAATCACTTCCTATTTTACATAATTCCCACCCAATGCAAATGCAAATTACAAATGTCAAGAACGTACAAACAATCATTCAGATTTAATTCATAGTCAGATGGTACAGATCAATATCATCAGTAGTCATCACAATCAATATCCATTTATATACTCACAGCATAGTCTCAGATTATCAGATAGCAACTCATATGGTCTAATACAAATCATAAGTACATTACGAAAGGTTTACATTTATGTTAAGAAATGCTTACGGCCTTAGAGATAAATTTCGGATCTAACCCACATGCTTGTGTGGTTCCACGCAGCCTAAACAACTAGCCCGTATGACCCTACACGGCATGGCACACACTCGTGTGCCTACCCGTGTGTCTCACATGGCCTGGCACACGTCCATGTCATCTGCCACTATAGTCGTAAATTGCAAACAATGAGTCATACGGCCTGGACACACGCCTGTGTCTTTGGCCCATATGGTCTCTAATAGCAATAGTGAGTCACACGCCCGTGTCCTTAACCTGTGTGATCCTTATCTTGTAATCAGTGAGTTATACAGCCTAAACACATACCCGTGTCCTTGGCTCGGGTGAACCTTACACTAAGGTGACCATACACGGCCTGGACACACGCTCATAGCCCTTGCCCGTTTAGCTCGTATTTGGTAGACAGTGAGTTATATGGCCTATCACACGGCCTGCCACACAGTCGTGTGACTCACACGGCCTACCACATGGCCTACCACACAGTCGTATGACATCGACAACCATGCTTTCCAACATCTAAAATTCACAAAAACTTGGGTTTTCGGTATGCACTTGAAGTAATTTTGAAGTAGAAGCCACATAGAAGACTTCTGAAGCCTAGAACGACCATTCAATAACACAATTAAATAATTTAATTGATAATAATACCCAGTTATGTGCAGAAAAATATGTCGAAAGTTTCGACGTAAACCCTTCAACAATTCCAGACTTACTGACAAAATCAACAACGATTACTCAAGTTCTTGCACTGAGGATCATTGCTTTCAATATCCTCACCTAAAAAGAAACCAAACGATCGCTTAAAAGAAGATTTAAACAAATCGAGTTGGAAACAACTCCGACAGAAACGAACAAACTACTGTATAATAGAAGTTCTACGATTAACAAAATTCATGCAATTGATGTAATTGGCAGTAAGGACACGCATACTTACTCGACAATAGTAGCAGACAAAACGTGTAAACCAAACAATAATTGGATGAAGAAAAGAAGGGAAAAGAACAAAAAGAAAGAGACGAAAAAAAAAGAAGAAGAAAAGGAGAAAAATGGCAATGAAAAGGAAGAGGGAAAGTTTAATTAATCTAACCACCGATCAAAATTCCGACATTAAGCAAAAACATTACATAATGCATATGTCGAGACTCGAACATAGGGCCAGAAAGTATACATATACTTAACTATTAAACCAGCATGCTTATTCTTGACACAAATTTATACAGAATTAAATTTAAGTCAACGACCCAAGAGCAGAGATTAATTAAAATTGAATTAGCAAAACTTCTAAAGATGCAACTCAAACTTCTAACCTCGAACACATAAGCAGAGCACAGAACCACAAATACATAAACTTAATTACTATAGAATCCACAAATAAACATTTAAATTTTGGGGCAAAATTATATTGTTTTTTAGAAGTGTTATACAAGTTTTGGGCAATTTATAATTTTTTTTTTTATAAAAGTTAAATATTATAAATATTATATTATTTTGACTTAATTTATTTATTATAAAAAAGGATATAATCTAACACAAGTCTTTGTCCAAATTAAGTTTATATAAGTTTTTGTAATTAAAGCTATAAATTATTTGAACTATGAACTTAAATATTATAAGATTGATGCTAATTATGCAAATAGAAAAGGTTTTCTTACACCATATCGTGGTGTACAATACCATTTGAGAGAATGGTGCTAGACACAAGCACCACATACAACTCGCAAAATCTTTAATTTGACACATTCAAGACTTCAAAATGTGGTTGAGAATGCAAATAGAAAATGTTAAAGCTCTTGTCAAACACCTGTTTGGCAAGGGTTCGAACTGTATTACTGCCATCCCTCACCCCTATTATTGTATCAAAAAAATATTTCTCATATTAACATTACCTTAGTATAGCATAAAAAAATGTTGATCATACTAGCATGTTGCATATTTTATAACTTCAATTATAGGTAGAATTGAGATGATCCATAAACTTTGAAGAGTACATGGAAGAAGGAGATTTTGATAATCTTAATTATGCAAATTCAAATCCAGATGATGATAAACTCGGTTAAGGACTTACAGATGATGATAAGAAACATATGTTAAATATTAAATATGGAATAACACAACAAATATGCAATTAGATAAAATTGCATATGGTTGTTTATTTTTCTTGATATTTTTATTAGACTAACATAATATATATGATGGTTTGATTTTAATTTTTGTTACTTGCTTAGAAATTATTTTTCATCGTACTAATATTTTTATGGTAACTAATATTTTTAAAAATATAAATTATATAATTGTGTAATTACGAATTGTAATACTAAATATGACATAAGGAATTACGATGTAATTACACTATGCCAGCTAAACACATTTAGGAAATTACAATTCTTTATAATTACAAAAATATAATTAATTACATCTTTTTAAATTACTTATACTATCCAAACAAACCTTAGAAGAATCTTTGAAAAAGCTTTCGATCTTTGTTCAAATTTTAACTTGATTGTTCTTTATTTACATAGTAGGAAATGTTGAAACATTCTTGCTCATTTAGAATTTGTAGGAAAGTATCATGAAAGTTTTTATTTTAAAAGTCAAATTACATTTTGTTTTCTCTACTTAAAATAAGTAAATTAATCCCTGTATGTTATATAAAAAAAGGGGTTTTTCTATTAAAAATTGATCCCTTTACATCAGAATAAGGTACATGTCACACGTCATATGGAATTGTTTGGCTATTTTTAACAGTAAAAATTGATAAAAATTTTAAAATAAAGGACTAGTTTGCACTTTAATTGTAACACCTTAAACCCGGCCTAGAAGTTTAAACCGAATCTCGGATGCTACATTGATCATCGAAGTGATCGTAGAAAAATTTTACAAAACAATCCCTTTGCAAAACTATGAACGTTTAATCTTTTATACTCAAACAGAAATTTTATAGATAAAACTTGATTACGAGAAAAGTCAAAAAATAAAACTCATACCACAGTTTCAATAAAATCTTACAATTTCCAACTAGAAGATCGAAACAAAAACTACAATGGAAGATTGTTATTAAACTTAAACCATGACTGTCCGAGACATTTGCATGTTGAGTCCAACATCAGAATTCAGAATGATACTTGAAAGGGAAACAGAAGGGGGTGAGTTACAGGAGCTCAGTCTGAGTTCAAAACCAAACTGACTATAGAATAAAAAATTGAATGCCAGTTAGCAGTTCAAAAGTAGAATGTACTTTCAAAAATACACAGAACCAGAAGGTAAGCTCGGAACTGACGCCTCAACCAAGAATAGCAAATCAAGCACATTAAGTCACACAATCACAGGTGCTAGTCAGTCAAACGAATCAATCAGATAATCTTACACACAAAACATTCAAACAGATGCGTATGAATACAGTCAAGTGAAAAACCCACCCATCCAGCCAACAGACCTTTCCGTCCTGTGATTACACCACATAAGAGCTGTTAGCTCATCCAACCAAACATACTACATAGGACCTCGAATGCCCATTCAACCCTACACACCATATACGTGAACTAAGCCACTCAGACATATTAGTAGCAAAGCTGTCGTATAAGCTGTACTGTGCAATGCAGTAAATCGCAGTACAAACGCGCAGTTTGAACTGCCAGATCAGATAGTAATAATACGCAACGAAGCTGACGTATATACAGTATGGTGCAGTGCGGTAATCTACTGTACATTCATGTTGCTGTTAAACTGCCAGATTATATTAGAATCAGACTCTCTTCACTTCACAATCCCACCCAAAATACTTTATGCAAATGTACGTATGCAGACAGATGTACAGAATCAGAATACAGATTTTCAGACAATCATTCAGACACAGAAACTCACATCCAGTCAATTGGTTACAGAATGCACATAATCTAGCAGAACAATGACACATTGGCAGTCAATTAGATAAAGCAGATATGCACCCACACCCAGTTAAGTAAGTTCGGAAATTAGATATCCTACATACAACAGTCATAAATCATGCACAACCAGAACACATAGCCGCTGATATAAAGATCTAGCTACCCTCACCAGAGCTTAGCTAAGGGTTGGAACACACAGACACATTTTCCAGCTTGAAGCATACATAAACAAAAATTAGGTGTTATAGGACCACACGCCCGTGTGCTCCGGCTGTGTGAAACAACCTAATTCGTATGGGGCTCAAAACGCCTGTGTGGAGAGAGGCACACGGCCGTGTGAACAGGCCGTGTAACTTACTGTCCAAATTTGCTAAAATAGAGTGCAGGGCAGACATGGTCGTGTGAAGGTCTCACATGCCCGTGTGCCCACCAGGGCCGTGTGTCCAAAACACATACCCATGTGGAATCCTTAAATCCCTAAATCAGCCACACGACCGCTTGACCAGGCCGTGTGACTCCAAAACTCTAAATCCCTAATTCTTAATCACACACGCCCGTGTACCCAGTGGACAGGCCGGGTGAAAATCGATAAATTTCCCCAAATCGGCCATACGCCCGTGTGGCCAGGCCGTGTGGCTCCCAAATTTTAACCGGAACCCTAATTCCCAAGAGCACACGACCATGTGAATCGACACACGCCCGTGTAGCCGCTTGTGTGGTTGCGAAACCACCTTAAAACTGCCCTGAAACACGTGCTCTCAGCCACGAAGCACCTCTCCACCCTCGACAACTCGAGACTATACCAAAACTAACGGGTTCTGAGCACAATCAGTGACACAATATCAAAAATACAGATTTGCAAATACCTAAACTCAAGTTGTCGATTATGCATAGAGCCGGATTAAAATTTACAAATAAAAATTAAAGAAAGTACGAAACCCACACTTGATTCGTGTTCGAAGATGACGACGAATGAGCGAACTTCCACAATCCACAAGAATACCATTTCCAAAAAGAAAAAGTAAAGATCGAAAAAAACAAAAAAAAAACGAGGAGAGGGAGAGGAAGAAAACGTAAAAAGAAATTCAACAGTAGAAAATAAAAATAAAAATAATAAAATAAATAATCATTTATAACTTAAAATAAGTCATTATTTACAAAAATAAAGTTAAAGGAATAATATTCCTCCAAAACACACACACAAAGATTTGAACAAGCGACTTAAAGCTACACTAACACTCCCTCAACCACTAGACCAGCAAGCTTATTCTAACACTTAAATGCGCCACTTAAGCACAATAACGCAACCTCTTCACTCACCCTAACCATAAACACTCAAAACTTCTAACTCTAAAATTTAGGGTATTACATTAATCTAATGTAAAGAGACTAATTTACCTATTTTTTGAATAAAAAATAAAATAAAATATGATTCTTAATATAGGGACCTTTATAATATTTTTATCGGGTGCATAAATATATAAATGAATTTAGAAATGTGATTAATGTACAATAATTTGATTTGATATTTTTAAGAAAACCAAACTGAATCCAATGGGAAATGTTTTGGTTTGCTAAAAAACTGGATGCTTTATTTTTTTAAAAATTACTTTAATATCATACTGGATGAAATTCAATAAAAACCAAACTAAATCAAATTCAACTGAAAGTAGGTATTCGATTTTCTTATGTTTTTCAACCCTACCAATAACTGTAAAAGTGGGGATGAAAACCGGTGAAATGATAGTTCTGAACTTCCATCATTATAATATAGATAACTTCCAAAATACATTCGGATGATTTAGTGAGTTGGGCCTATTTTTGTTTACTAGCTACTTAGATTGCTAACATAATTGTTTAATAATGGTTTCATAATTTATTATTTTAAAAATTGTTTATATTTTGTTAACTATTTTTAGAATTTTTATTAAAGTTTAATTATCTTCATATCTATAAATAATTTAATTATATTTTAAGTTTTTTTAAGTTTTTTTAGATTCATTATTGAAAAAAATGTCAAAAATATTATTTTAACTATATTTCAAGATTCAAATTAATTATTAATTTTTTGAATTAATGTGAAACATCTTTCTCTTTAATAGAAAACGGCTAAAATATAACAATTTAATTAAATTTAAACAAAATTTATGAAATATAGGTGTAGTAAATATTTTAAAGTGTTTTTTTTTTAACCCTGTGTGTTAGCCTGTTGGTCAGGATGTTTATCGCTCTAATTATGGTCTAGATTTGAGTTGTGTTAATCCTGTTGCTGTTGAAACTTTACTCCTGTTCACTGAAAAAAAATTTCCAGATCCTTTTGTCTTAAATGTTAGAAGTTACAGTTTATCAAAAAAAGATGTTAATAAGTTTCCAAGTCAAAAACTGAAGTGTTTATATTTGTTCAATAATTTGCAAAAATTATAGATTTAATCCTTTGTTTTAATTTGACATGTTTCTTTAAATTTTTAAAATTTTAATTTTAACTTAAAAAGCTGGTTAAAATAAATTAGTAATATTGTATTATATTTATAGTTGTAAATTTAATCAATATTCTTCAATTGAATTATCTTAAGTTTTTATATTTTTCAAATTTTAAAATTTTAGTCTGGGCACAAATAACAATTATTATTCCATAAACTAGATTTTTAGTAAGTAATTAACAAATTATTCTATTACACATGAACGTTGCATCATATTTTTAAAAAATAACAAAATTTAATAAATTAAACCTTGTTTGGTGAATGTAAATTTAATCAATCCCAAGTGCAATTTTGTCATCCTGTAGTTACTAATAAGTCTAGGTTTTAGTTTTTAATGGAAATTTTGCTTTGTTCGGCGAAAATGGAAGAAATAAGGGCTAATCTTTGTTTTGATAATTGTTTCTATGTTAAGTATAGGATAAGATAGGTTGTTAAGCAATTTGTTATACGTTAATAGTCTGTTAGAAGAGTTTGTTAACAACAGTTATCTTCAATCTTGTATATAAGTCCTACTAATGTACTGATGAAAGGAATTAAGAATATCAGAATATTCATTTGATCATTCACACTTATTTCTCTTTATAAATTTCTTCATTTATGTACTTACTAACATGGTTTTAGTCGCCTAACGTTCCTGGAGGTTCTTATCATTGCGTTCATGGTAAATTCTGTTGACCTTATTACTACTGATCGTGGCAGTCCCGTTCTCTTTGGTGTTTGGTTGGTTCAGATTTTTCCTAGGCATGACACGATGAAGTTGGATAAAGGCAGTTTCGTACAATGGCAGCAACATATAGGTTAATGGTTAAGAGATACAACTTACTAGGCTATTTGAAAAGGACGTTAACTGCTCCGCGTCGATTCTTCTCCTCTCCGGATGGCGTTCTCACTCCGAATCTTGATGCTTCTATTTTCGTCTAGCAAGATAAGCTTCTCGCTTCTTGGCTTCTCTATACCATTAGTCCACCTCTGTTGTCTTATTTTACAGCCGTGACGTCTACTTGTGATGTTTGGAGCACGACCAATCGCCTTTTTGCTACTGCTACTAGCACAAAAATATCTCAAATCCAGCACGACCTTCATTCAATCAAGAAAGGAACCATGTCAGTGAAAGATTACATAGCAAAAATACAAAATACCTATGCACTTCTTAAGGCCTCTAGATCAACGGTTCCAGGGGTGGAGAAGGTGGAAATAATACTTGTTAGACTCTTATCGGAGTTTGATGCTATTTTAACCCTTGCATCATTCTCAACCGAATCTTTTCTGCTTCAAAAATTGGTTAACGCTCTTCTTGAATTTGAAAACCTCTAAAATTGTGTAGTAACAGAAGTGTCGGTCCTTGAGAATCTTGTTGAGCCTGCTTCGATGGCGTTTCCTTTTGGTCCTTTTTGGGAACATATGCCAAGCCAATATCATATGCCTCATTATCATGCGGCTAGGGTTTCTAATTCTTTCAATTTTATTAATATTACTGCTGCAGGTCATGAAGGTGGGACCGCCTCTATGTCACTTGGATCGGGTCCTAGGTGTGGACCGCATAATGTTGGTAGCTCTCTTAGGTCGAGCGATATGGGTCATCAATTCAGCTCACGTGTTTTTGGTCTTTCTGGTAGGTTTAGGGCGCATATGTCAGGCCATGATCTTAGGCCATATAGCAGGCCAGGCAATGCAAGCTCTAATGGTGGCTATGTTAATGAGCTGAATGGCCAGCCTAATAGGCCAAATGCAAATCTAGTTGGGCTTGAGCCCAATAGTAATAATGTTGTCCAAAATCAAGGTGTGCCATGGCAAACTAAACTGAGGGTTCGTGTTCATGATTGTGACGCTTTGCTGTGCGTAGGGTTGCCGCATATTCCTGACTTTAATGCCTCTAATTTTTTGACCACCTCGAGATTCAACGCCAATACAACTCACTATGGCTCTAACTTTGATAGTGACTCTTATGTTCCTTTGCATGTAGGGACCACATATTGGTGTCCTGATTCAGGGGCTACACACCATGTTTGTTGTGAGGCCACTACTTTGAATGAGTCCACACCTTACTCAGGTACATCCTCTCTTCTCATGGGTGATAGGTCTCCTATGAAAATTTCGTGTATTGGAAATTTTATTTTACCTACAACAAGTAAGATGCTTCATCTGTCTAATGTCTTGTGTGTTCCGAATATACAAAAAAACCTGCTATCTGTCTCTTAGTTTGCTAAGGACAAGAATGTGTTTTTTAAATTTCATCCATCTTATTGTGTTGCTAAGGATATCCCAATTCAAGAAATTTTACTGCGGGGCCATACTTGTGACGGGCTCTGCTATTTTTCTCCAATAACCCCGGCTTCATCATCTTATGCTCTTTCAATCTACAACACTAAGTTTCAATTGCATAATGATGGTGATGATGTTTTTACCTTGTGGCACTGCAGACTTGGTCATCCGTTCGCCTCTACCGTTAAACTTGTTGTAGATAAGTGTAAAATTATTTCGAATAAAAAGCACATTGATAATGGTTGTATTACATGTAAAAAGGGGAAATCTCATAAATTACCGTTTTCACATTCTACTACTGAGTATAACGATTTGTTCGAATTGGTTGTCTCCAACTTATGGGGCCCGACATCGATTATATATGGTTCTAACATGAATTATGTGTCGTTTATTGACATGTGCAGTTAGTTTACGTGGATTTATCTTGTCCAACGTAAGTCTCAGGCAGTTGAGTGCTTTCTTTAGTTTCAGAAAATGGTCAAGACTCAGTTTGGGAAAGATATTAAGAGTTTTCAAAGTGATTGAGGAGGAGAATATCGTGCTTTCACGTCAGTGTTGACTAATCTTGGGATACTTTACCATTTATCCTACCCGCATACATCTGAACAGAACAAAGTTACTGAGCGGAAGCATAGTCACATTGTTGAAACTGGATTTACTTTCTTAGCTTAAGCCAATCTGCCCATGGACTACTAGGGTTATGCCTTTAGTAGTGCTGTTCATATCATAAACCGTCTCCCTATTTTAGTTCTGGAAGAGAAGTCTCTATATCAGGTTCTTCATGGTCGTGAGCCGACATATGATCACCTCAAGGTGTTTGGGTGCTGTTATTTTCCCTATCTACTACCGTTTTCACATCACAAGTTAGATTTTTAGTCTCATCCATGTACATTTTTGGGGTACAACTCTCAACATAAAGGGTATAATTGTCTTACATCGGATGGTAAGATCATTGTTTCTCGTCATGTGGTTTTTGATAAACGACGGTTCTTGTTTTCATCGTCTTTCATGGACAATGGTCGCACTAGTTCTCGAGTTTCTACTTATGTTCTTATTGTCCAGTCAGATTTCCATTATTCCGATCCAATAGTCGCAGTAACCATTGGCCTTTCATCCTTTCCTTCTAGTATTCCTATACAATCTATAATGGGTGGTTCAATAGATAAGTTACGGTCTACTCATGGAGAATCTCGATGCTTAACCTCGATAGTTGCGAGTAGTTCGTCTGCTTCGGGCGTAGTTCCTTTCGTTTCAACATCTGTTCCACTGGGTAACACTAATGCTATGGTTACCAAGTCCAATGCTGGAATTTTTAAGCCCAATGCCCTATCTGTTGATGCTGTTGACTATGAGCCTCACACTGTTGAAGAAGCTCTTGCAAGTCTAGAATGGCAACCAGCGGTTCAAGCTGAGTTTGATGCTCTTATGGAAAACTCTACTTGGGAACTTGTCCCTCTACCTCAAGGATGAAAAATAATCTGGTTTAAGTGGCTTTTCAAAGTAAAGAAAAATCCAGATGGGACTATCGCTCGATGTAAGGCCCGGTTGGTCGCAAATAGATACTCACAAGTTCCTAGTTATGATTTCAAGGAAACATTCAGTCCCATGGTCAAACGGATTACTATTCAAACCATACTATCAATTGTTGTCTCTCGTGGTTGGCAACTACATCAGGTCGATGTCAATAATGCCTTTTTGAATAGTGATCTCTTTGATGAAGTTTTCATGCAACAACCTCCGGGATATGTTTAGTTTGGTCGAAATGGTGAGAACTTGGTATGTCGTCTGACGAAGGCACCATATGGGTTGAGGCAAGCACCTCGTGCCTGGTTTGATAAATTGAAAAGGTATATTGTTTCTACTGGTTTTATCGCGTCTAAAATTGATGCATCTTTGTTTTTTCGCGTAATGTCTGAATCAGTCATTTATGTTCTTGTTTATGTGGATGATATTATTATAAAGAGTAGTGTGGCTGATAGTATAAGTAGCTTTGTTAAGCTTTTAGATAAAGAGTTCTCTCTGTAGGATATGGGAGATCTTTGTTACTTCTTAGGCATTGAAGTCACTAGATCCTCTACTGGAAATCTTCATTTATGCCAACGCAAATACATCAGGGATATTCTTGACAGAAGTTCCTTGACCTCTGCAAAAAGTGTCCACACACCAATGGTTAGTTCATTGACAGTGTCCAAAGATGAGTGTACTCGTCTTGCTGATCCTACGGAATATCGTAGTCTAACTGGTGCTCTACAATATGTGGTCCTGGCTCGAATGGATATTGCTTATGCCGTAAATTGTGTGTATATGCAGTTTATGCGTGCACCCACTATAGTACATTTAGTGGCTTTAAAATGAATTTTACAGTATTTACATGGTATTATTGATCATGGGTTAATTTTTTGACCATCTGACAAACTTTCCCTCATTGGATATGTTGATGCCAACTAGGGATTAAATTTTGATGATCGTCACTCCACGACAGGCTATTGTGTGTATTTTGGTAGTATGCCTATTTTATGGTGCTCCAAAAAGTAACAAGTTGTTTCCTAGTGCTGAGGCTGAATATTGAAGTTTGGTTACAGCCACCAGTGATGTTACGTGGTTAGTTTCTCTGCTAACAGAGTTACAAGTTCCTTCTGCTGATTCACCTGTTATTTGGTGTGACAATTCAAGTACGGTAGCTATTATTGTTAACCTGGTTTTATATTCCAAATTTAAACATGTTGAGCTTGATCTATTTTGTGTACGTGCAAAGGCATATGAAGGGTCTATTGTTGTTGACGAGGTGCCCGCTTGTGATCAAGTTGCTGATATTTTCACGAAGCCCCTGTCTGTTTCATTGTTTACTCGATTTCGTCATTTGCTTTGGGTCTTACCTCTTGAGAAGTTGGATGAATGTTAAGTATATGATAAGATAGGTTGTTAAGCAATTTGTTATACAAACTAATAGTCTGTTAGAAGAGTTTGTTAACAGCAGTTATCTTCAATCTTGTATGTAAGTCCTACAATGTAATGATGAAAGGAATCAAGAATATCAGAATATTCATTTGATCATTCACACTTATTTCTCTTTATGAATTCCTTCATTTATGTACTTACTAACATTCTGTATAGATAGGGTTGGTCGTAGTGGAGGTTTGGTCTTTCTTTGGCATTCTTCTGATAATGCTCGTATTATTAGTTACTTAAACAATCATGTTGATGTCTTAATTGAAGAACTTGATCATCCTAAATGGTGCTTCACTAGATTTTATGGCTTTTCGGAATCGTCTCGCAAGTTAGCACGTTGGGATCTTTTGAGAACTTCAGCAAATGCGTCTAACTACCCGTGAATTTGCATGAGGGATTTTAGTAATCTATTGTTAATCAATGATAAGTTTGGTGGAGTGGATTATCCAACTTAGTGGTTAGATGGTTTTTGTTAGTGTATTTTGGATAGTCAACTTAGCAAGGTTACTCTATCTGGATTTAGGTTTTCTTGAGAGAGAGGGAGGGGTAAAGACTTGTTTGTTTTCTTGAATTCTGGCTGGATTGATTTGTTTCCTAGGCACTGGTTGTTTAATCTTGTCATGTCTTATTTGGATCATAGCCCCAATTAAGTTCATGGCAGATGTATCTTTTCATGGTCGCGGTTCTGAGGTTTTGGTTTTAGAATTCATGGCTGTTTGAGGAGATGTGGGAAAGCAACATGGGAATGAAAATACTAGATTTGCCATGTATAGGCTTCTAAAGAGGAGACGTGGTAATCATATCCCAATGTTGTTTGATTCCGATGGGAGGTCATGTACTAATCATAACGAGATATGCTCAATTGTTCATCATTACTTCGTTAATCTTTTTTCTACTTCTAGCGGCTCTGGCTTTGCCAAGTTTGATGCTTTGCAGCTTTGTGTGACAAATAAGATAGTGTTCAGCTTATGGCATCATTCAGCATTCATGAATTTCAAGATGCTGTGTTTAGTATGCACTTGAATAAGGCGTCGGGTCCTGACGGTATGAGTTTGGCTTTTATCCAACAGTGTTGGTCAATTACTGGGGATGATATCTTTACTCAATGTTGTTCTTGGCTTCAGAATGTGAGTTTCTCAATTCTCTAAATAATAAAATTTTGGTAATGATTCCTAAGAAAGACAAATCGTCCTTTATGACTGATTTATGCTCAATTTCCCTATGTAATGTATAAGATAGTTGCTAAGGTCCTTGCAAACAAATTAAAGGTTATTCTACCGGGAATCATCTCTGAGATGTAATCGACTTTGTTCCAGGTCGTTTAATCACTGACAATGTCATGGTGGCTTTTGAGTTGATCCATCATATGAGGAATAAGAGCAGAGGTAATAAAGGCGAGGTTGCGCTTAAGCTCGATGTTAGCAAAGCCTTTGATAGGGTCAATTGGTGCTTCTTAAAATATATTCTACTTAATTTGGATTTCAGTGTGACATGGTTTATATGGATTATGCTCTATGTCACAACAGTCCAATACTTGATTTCCTTCAATGGTAGCGAGGTTGGTCCAATTCTACCGCATAGAGGATCGGGACAAGGTGATCTCTTTCCCCTTATCTTTATATTATTTGTACAGAGGGTTTTAGTTATCTACTTCTAAAGGTCAAAGTGATAGGTGATATTCATGGTGTTTCTATTTACCAGGGGGTCCAAGCATATCTCATATGTTTCTCGAATATAATAATTTTTTTCTCAGAGGACAGAGTGGGAGGCTAGTAATATTAAGGATATTCCGGGTTAGTACAAGGAAGCATCGGAGCAAGCAGTTAATTTTCATAAGTCTGTGATCATGTTCAGCTCTAATGTTATATCTAGTGTTTGGGCTTTGCTTTGTTTGATTTTTGGGGTTTTGGTACCTTTGAACCATGAACGATACCTTGGACTTCCTTCTTTTGTGGGGAGAAATACGAGTCAAGTTTTCATGTTTATTAAGGAGAAGCTTTACAAGTATATTTTTAGCTGAAAGAACAATGTTCTGTCTAAGCTAAGCAAGGAGGTGGTTATCAAGAATGTGGCCCAAGCATTGCCCGTGTTTTGTATGGGCCTTTTTTTACTTCGATTACCACGCGTAACACTTCACAAAGTATTATGATTCTTTTTGGTGGGGAGCGGATGGGTCAGACAATAGGAAACTTCATTGGGCTTCATGGGATAAGTTGTGTATGTTGAAAAAGGGTGGTGGTATTGGTTTTCATAATTTGCATTGTTTTAATCTTGCTTTACTTGGGAAGTAGGCGTGGTGCTTTCTTTTGAATCTGAATTCTTTGTCAAGCCATTATTTCAAAGCTAAGTATTTCCCTCACTGTTCTTTTCTTGAAGTGTCAAAAGGCAGCAACCTGCCATATGTTTGGCAAAGTATTTGTGCAGAAAGGGGACTTGTTAACAGGGGATTGCAATAGAGAGTGGGGACGGAGTGACTATTGAAGTTTTTAATGATCATTGGCTATGTGAGAATAGTAGTTTCTTCGTGCAATTGATGCCACTACCTGACATGGTAGATTTGAAAGTGAAAGAGCTATTTAACAGTGGTAGACTGAGTTGGGAGGAGGGGTTTATCATTGGTATCCTTACACCTGATTCATATTGAATTATGAAGTTTACTGTCAACCTTGTGAAGTTACTGAATTGTATGGTGTGACATTTTCAACACCAATGGGAAGTATAGTATCAAGACTGGCTTTAGAGTTGCATTTCAAGATTTTTTTTAATGTTCAACTTCTTAGAATCTAAGGTAACTTCTAAAATAAACCTATGAACAAATCTATGAGAGGAAGATTGTGCAGAAGAAATCAATTCTGTATCTTGAATGGTTAATTGTCTCTGTACACAATGACTTGATATTTATAGTACATCATTAATAATCTCCTGCTAACTACTCTACTTAATAGAATAACAACTCGTAACTAATTATTTAACTCTCTAACATTCACCCATCTTCCCGATAGGTAATACCCGAAAAAATTGCCAAAATCAAGTAAAATGTGACATGAAGAGTGGCTTGATAAGAATATCAACAACTTGATCATAGGTAGGAGCTTCGCCAATAGTAACAGACCCGCTAGCAACCTTCTCGTGAACAAAGAATAAGTCAAGCTCAACGTACTTGAACTTAGAGTAGAGAACAGGATTAGCAGCAACTACAACGGCAATGGAATTGTCACACCAGATAGTAGGAGTATCAACAAACTGAAGTTGTAATTCCTGAAGTAATGATATTAACCAAATGGCATCACTAGTAATTGCAGCAAGACTCCGATATTCAGTTTCAGCCATAGATCGAGAAACCACTTGCTGTTTCTTGGAACACCACAAAATAGGCGTGTTACCAAAATATACGCAGTAGCCAGATGTAGAATGCCAGCCATCAAAATCCAACCCCCAGTTAGCATCGGCGTAGCCTACAAGAGACAAACGAGTAGACAGTTGAAAAATAATATTATAGTCAAGCGTACCACATAAATATCGCAAGATTCATTTCAATGCAACCATATATGTAGTAGTAGGATTGTGCATGAATTGACAAATATGGTTTATAGCATATGCAATATCAGGACGAATAAGAACTACATATTGTAATGCACTAGCAATGCTTCAATACTCAGTAGGATCACTCATTAGATCCCCATCATCCTTGGACAAACTAGTCGAGCTAACCATAGGAGTATGAACCTTCTTAGCATGTAAGAGCGAGCTTCGAGCAAGAAGATCACGAATGTATTTCTTCTGACATAGATGAAGACACCCGGTGGAAGAGCGCGTAACCTCATCCCAAGAAAATAGTGAAGATCCTCCATATCTTTAAGTGAGAACTTAGCATTCAACTATTAAATAAAACTAGTGATAACTATAGAAACATCGCCAACAATAATAATATCATCCACGTATACAAGCATATATAAAGTAGAATCAGACGTAACCCGAACAAACAGAGGGGCATCAGACTTAGATACGACAAACCTAACAGATACTAAAAATTACTTCAGCTTGTTAAACTAAGCTCGTGGAGTTTGTCGGAACCCATATAAAGCCTTCTTCAAGTGACAGACGAATGGCTTTCCAACAAAATCATACTGAACAAATCCTGGAGGTTGTTGCATGAAGACTTTAGTATCGAGATCTCTATTCAAGAAGGCATTGTTTACATCGACCTGACAAATCGGCCAGCCTTTTGAAACTGCAATGGACAAGATGACTCAGATAGTAGCCGGTTTGACTACTAGACTAAAGGTCTCTTTAAAGTCACACCCAGGTATTTGGAAACAGCCCTTCGCAACCAACTGTGCCTTTCTGCGATTAATTGATCCATCAGTATTTCTCTTAATCCTGAACAATAATTTGCACCCTATTGCCTTCCGACTAGGAGGTAAATGTACGAGTTCCCAAGTCAAATTAGCCATCAGAGCATCATACTCCGCGTGGACAGCTAACTTCCACTCCGGGTGAGCAAACACCTCTGTAACAGAACAGGGCTCTAAATTACCAGCCTCTGCAAACCAAGCCTTGGGCTTAAAAATCCCCATATTTGACCGAGTAACCAGTGTGAGCATTTCCCGTAAAAACTGTAGGAACCCGTTGTAGCACAGTTGATAACGAACTAGTGGTAGTAGAAATCGATGAAGATTGAAGCTCCCTTAAAGTAGCTCCGGAGTTAGCAGTGACTACTTCTGGAGAGAGACAAGTGGCGGGTGGAGTATCAGAATCAGACCGCACAAAATCAAGATCTAGACCTGGCAAAGGAGATGAGGAGGAGAACACAACGAGTCATTGAAAAGCTGCAGGAACTATCGAAGAGGTAGACATAACTATCGGAACATAAGTAGTACCCCATGTAGAACGACAAGTATCTGTCACCACTGGTGGCAAAAATAGGAATCGGTTCTCATCAAACACCATATGCCAAGAAACAACCATTGTCTTATCCAGGGTAAGATAATAATAACCCTTATGTTGATAGCTATATCCTAAAAACGTACAGGGTTGAGACCGAAAGTCTAGTTTATGTTGTACAAACGGTCGTAAATACGGGAAGCAACAACAGCTAAACACCCTAAGATGATCATATCGAGGTTCACACCTATAAAGCTTCTAATACTGGAACTGACATTTAAGAACATAAGTGGGCAGCCGGTTTATAAGATGAATAGCACTGCAGAATGCATATCCCTAGTATTCCATAAGAAGATTAGCCTGTGCCAACAGCGTGAGCCCAGTTTCCACAACGTGCCTACGTTTACGCTCAACGACTCCATTTTGTTCAGAAGCATAAGGACATGAAAGGTGATGAAGAATACCCTGACCAGCTAGGACGGAGGCAAAAGCCGTAAACTCACCACCCCAATCACTTTGAAACTTTTTAATACTTTTTCCAAATTGGGTTGTGACCATTTTTTGAAAATGAAGGAAACAATCAAGTGCTTGAGATTTACATTTAACCAAATAAACCCACGTAAAATGACTACACATGTCTACAAATGACACATAATACAGATTTCCTTCGTAGGTAACAGAGGCTAGACCCCACAAATCAAAAATAACTAATTCAAAAAGTTCCACATATTTAGTAGTAGAATGGGTAAAGGGCAATTTATGTGACGTCTCTTTCTGACAAGCAATACAAACATGATCAAGAGACTTTTTATTAGAAAAAATGCCACATTTATTTAAAACATCATTGAAAATTTTAAAAAATGGATGTCCAAGCCTATTATGCCACAGTGTAAACTCATCAGGAACGGAAGAATTGGCTTGAAATGCAACATTATGGATATCTGTAGTCGTAGTAAATGAAGCAGGCAAACCGCGTGAGAACTGATAAAGGCCATCATGAACTTGACTCCGTAGCAAGATCTCCTACGTCTGGATGTCCTTAATAACACAGAAGGACGTGTGAAATTCAAAAAATACATTATTGTATCGAGCAAACTGTGAAACTGACATGAGATTCTTGCGGATACTCGGGACACACAACACATTAGTCAAATGGAGCAACTTTAAATTTGTAGAAATAATAGTGTCCTCGACAGATAATATTTTAGTAGGAGCCCTATTACCCATTAAAATTTCAAAGGTGCTTGAATACAGAATTGTAGCATTTAAATCGGCAGCATTCTGACAAACATGATTTGAAGCTCCAGAATCTGGATACCAGGACGTGGTCCCAACCGATGCTAGGATATACGGACCTGCACCATCAAAATTGGAGTCATACTGTGTGGCATCCGAATAGTTAGAAGCACGGAAGTTAGGAATACTGGACAAGCCAATGCACTGTGAGTTATTCACATCAAAAACATGAGTGCAGGGTTTAGTTCGCAATAGAACCTCAGGAGGAGCAGTCGGAATAGATCCTGCAATACGAACAAAGTTAGCAATAGGGGATCCAGGAGAAGTTTGTGAAACATTCGGAGCCACATTGACTAGCCCACTATGCGGCCTATGAGAACTAGAAGACCCAGAACATTGGCCAGCACCATCCGGCCTGACAAATCCATTAACAGCCTCCACTTGGCATTGACCCAATTCAAGCCTAAAACCATGTCTAAATTCCACCTTTGCTAGTCGGTCATATGGCCCATAAGTGAAACGACTAGCACCATATCCATGAAAGGCCTCATAAGGCCCAAATTGATGCCTAGGCCATGTAGGCGTGGAATAGTCAACAAAAACACCCTTAGGCTCCATTGGACGAAAAACACGCTGTTGAGGCCATCTTCCCCACGAAACAGCACCAGCCCCTTGCTCCGGAACAAAAACATCAAAACGGCCATCACCATCCACGCTTGGAGCAGTAGCCAAAGGCGCCACATACGGATCGCCATAGTCCTGATCGAAGCGGTAGTAACACCGCTGTGCTACATGGCCAAATCAATTGTAGATATGACATTGCACCATAGGCCAAAAACCTCGACCGCCATGCGACCCCGACGAGGAACGTCCATCGTGCATACCACGCGAATAAGTCATAACCACCGCAGCATCGCTAGAAGCCTCAACAACATGTGCTTCCATCGACACATCATGCACCGCCCTCATCTGTTGATTCTCGAACTCCAACAGAATGTCCACAAGATTTTGAAACGTCAAGATGTCTGGTGATACAGAGACCAACATAAAGACCGAGTCAAATTCAACCGGTAGGCCAGCAAGAAGAATCTCTATTTTCTCAGCATCCAGTACAGCAGATCCCGACGCCGCAACTAAGGCGCAAAGTTTCTGGATCTTTGAAACATACTCCTATATAGTGGAACTACCTTTCTTTATAGAATATAAGTCGTAACGAAGCCGAGAAACTTTCGTACTAGAGGAGGCTACAAAAAGATGACTCGCAGTACTCCAGATTTCACAGGCAGTTTTAGCAGTTATAAACGAAGACAATAGTGACGAATCAATCGTGGAAAGAAGCCACAAAGCCAGTAACTTATCCTGTTGAATTAACAAGGATGCTGCTAGATTCGGTGTTAGATCGCCATCAGACGGCACCACAAGTCTCGGTGGTGCAGATAAGGTACCATCCAAAAGACCTTCTAAGCCATAGCCTTCAACAATAAGACGTACCTGATGCTGCCACTAAACGAAGTTTGTCGCATCCAGTTTTATTGTTTCATGACGAGGAAAACTTTGAATTAAACGCGAATTAGCAAATACAGAGTTAGAAGGTTCACTAGAGGGAGAGTCGACCAATAGATCCATGAGCCAAGAGTAGAGACAACCAGTAGGAACTAGGCGACTATAGGAGCGGAAGCGACAAGCAGGAGCAGAAGCGACGAGCAGGAGCGAGGCGACTGATACCATCTTAGAATCTAAGGTAACCTTCTAAAATAAACCTATGAACAAATCTATGAGAGGAAGATTATGATGAAGTTTTGTATCTTGAATGGTTAATCGTCTCTGTACACAATGACTTGATATTTATAATACATCACTAACAATCTCCTGCTAAGTACTCTGCTTAACAGAATAACAACTCATAACTAATTATTTAACTCTCTAACACAACTTAATATGATTAAGGGGTCTTGCTTGAGAATGGAACAATTCCATACCCCCAAAAGTACATGAGTTTGCATGGTGATGCATGAGACAGTTTGTTCCATACAGGGAACAACTTCCTGCTAAAGATTTAAGTGTTATACCAAACTGTTATAGATGTGGGTCATCGAAAAGTATAGAGCACATTCCTTTTTATTGTACTAAAGCCCGAGAAGTGTGACAGCTTGCTGGCCTACGGGCTTCTTTTTTGTGTAGGGATTTTATCACGACTTGTGTCAATTTACAAGACGAGGCGAGGAGGGATCGATCACTCACTCTAATCTGATTCATTTGGTTCTGTCGCAACCTTTGTACGTGGCAACAGAAAGATGTCTCAGTTGCTCATATTGTGTACTCAGCTGCAAGCCTGCAACATTTTTGCAGAATTGGTACGAGACTCGTCAGATTTTTGGTAATACTCGAGTACCGAGAACTCCGACCATTCTCGAGGTTGTTCGATCGTCTAAACCCCAGCGAGGCTGACTGAAATGTAATGTAGGTGCTGCAACCTTTTTGGATTTAGATTCGATGTCTTTAGCTACTGTTCTTAGAAATGATACTAGTCTGTTATGGCCTATTTCAGTTATCTGACCACGACTATGGAGCCCCATTTTGATGAAGCGTTGGCCATTCGGAAGGTTCTATCATGGCTCAAAGGTTTGCAGCTTGATCGGACTATCATTGAGACAGATTGTTTACGAGTAGTGAACTCTTTGCACGCTCAAGATAATGATGTCTCTGAGTTTGGTTTGTTGGTTCAGGACTGCCGAAATGCTGCTTATTTTCAACATTTGTCATTTTGTTGGACTCGTGAGGAAGCTAATAAAGCTACTCATTCGCTTGCTCGGGTAGTTTCATTGTATGCGAACCACAGAATGGAGTAAACCGTCTGATGGTCTCTCTATTGTTTTATCATTTGATGCTATGAATGCCGAGGCTAATGATAGTGTAAAGTATAGGATCGGATGGATAAGGTAAGCCTGTGTGCTTGGGTTAGTTTTGCTCTTGCCTTAGCTTCAGTTCGCTTGTTGTTACTTTGGTTTTTAATACAATTATGATTCAAAAAGAGTTTTATTGTTTCGGTAAGAATTAAAATTTTAAAATTTGAAAACTACAAACACTAAAAACAATTAAATTAACATTTAAAAATTAAATTCACAACTTTCACAAAAGTTAGTGACTAACAACAAAATCTTATGTTTGATAAATAAAATTAAAAACTTATTTTCAACAAGTAAAACGTGTTATTTTTTTTATAAAAGAAATATAATATATAAAATAAAAATATGAATTTACATTAAAGTATTAGATTTAATATTTGAAAAATGATTGAAAAAAAATATTTTTACATTTATGAGTTTAAAGTTAAAAATTCTTCTGTCATTTTTAATTTTATAAAATATTTTTAATGAAAACAATAAAATAATTTTATTATTATTTTTTAATATTTATTTATTTTATGGCTTAATGATGAATTTGGTTACTACCGTTTGTATGTTTTGTTAAAATAACCCTAATTGTATTTTTAAACCTTTTTTGGCCATCAACCTTTGATTTTATTTAAGTAATAAATTGCATCTCATTAAAAATATTCTACATATGAAATTTCACATTATACTCGTTAACTTTTTTAACGGTAATTTCGTTAAATCTGTTGGAAAAGCAATTTGAAAAAAAGAACAAAAGTTGATGGCAAAAAAAAAACTCAAAAATACAATTAAAATCATATTGACAAAACATGCAAACATTAGTGGCCAAATTTATCATTCAATCTATTTCTATTTCCATTTTCTAAGAATTCATTTTTAAAATTTTCAACAAACACATTTTCTTAAATGTTTTCTAAGCAAACAAAACATAATTTTTTATATTTTATTTTCATCTACTATAACATTCAATCTATAAGAACAACCCTAAAACAATATTTCAATTTATAAGAACAGTCTTACACTTAAACTATCAATTGCACTCTTTACTAAATTAGTTATTCATAAAGTATTTTATATTAAATTTTAGTAAAATTAATTTTATTCTCAAGTAAAATAAAAAATAATAAATTTTAAGATAAATTATTAAAATAGTCACTTTTATTTAGCTCATGTTACATTTTAATTATTTATGTTTGAAATGCTATGTTTTAATCACTTACGTTATCATATTATAACATTTTAATTACTGACCGTTAATTGTCGTCAATGGTATAACAGTAAGCTAATGTGGAATATTAAATAATCATTTCAAACAAAAATTTTAGATTAAATTATACAAATGGTCTCTATATTTTTTTCGTTTTAAACAATTTAATTTTTTTTCTTTTTATTTTCTTTGAACTTTCTTTTTTTTTTTTCTTTATTTTCCATTCTTTTCTCCTTCTTCCTCAGTTTTCTTCTCTTCTCCATTTCTTTTAACGTAATTTTTCTATATTTTTCATTTGTTAAAACTAGTCCCTATACTTTTATTTTTTAAAACAATTTATTTTTTTCTTTTTATTTCTTTAGTTTTCTTTTCTTCTTCCATTTTATTTTTCTTTCCTCATATTATTCATTGCAGAAACATAATATTTTCTCACCAAATATACCAAGTCATTGTTTCTTTCACATGATTCCTAAATTGAATTTTACTCAAAATCGAATATCAATCATTCTTAATCAAATATCGATTTGAATATAACTTAATTTTAAACTAAAATTGGATCTAACTAATCAATATAAAAAAACCATATCCTTAATCAAATCTAACCATAAATTGAATTTTTTAATTCAAAACAATTTTTTTCCGTTTCCAAACTTTTACAGAATCATGTAGATGATTTCTTTCCTTTTCTTTTATTTCCTAACGAAAAAAAATCAAACAAACGATAAAATTGATCTAAACCTTCTTGAATATTCCCAAGTAAGCTTGATTGGAAACCAAACATGGATGAACCGAAAATAAAAAGAGACATGGAACCAAACTAGTTTAGGTAAAGTCGAGGATAAGTTCGTATAGTGGTCATTTTAGTTATTAAAAGTGTAGAGCTCATTTGAAGAAAACGTGAAACAACTTAGTTTCAAGTGGGTAAAAATATTGTAGGTAAGATAGATAAGGTGGTTGTGGGGGTTGATTATGAGATTAAAGGAATGAGCTCGAAAAACTTTGTTAAGGGTTGACTATCATAAATCACGACTGACAAAGTCTTCGAGTGAAGCAAATTTGTGAACTAAGTCATTAAGGTATCCAAATTGGTTTGTTAAAACAATGATGGACAATGAGAGTTTGTAATCGCAAGGTGAGAATATGCGAAACAAGTTTTGTTTTGGTTTTAACTCTCATCTTTTCCTTTTTCATAAACATCAAAAAGTTTTAACAAATGTAAAACATTAAAAAACTACATTCAAAGATATGAGAAGAGAAGAAAACAGAGAGAGAAACAAAATATAATAGAAAATAAAGAAAAAAAAAGTTAAAATAACATAAAAAAATTTAAATTGCTCAAAACAAAAAAATATGAAGACCAATTGTATAATTTAACCTAAAAATTTTTGCTTGAAATAATTATTTAACGTGCCACGTCAGCTTACCATTACACTGTTAACGACAATTCATGGTTTAATGACTAAAATGTTACAACACATTAATACAAGTGACTAAAATATAACATTTCAAACATAAATAACCTAAGATAAACAAAAATGACTATTTTAATAATTTACTCTAAATTTTAATTTCAAATATTATTCAATAATATGTTAATCATATTTTATTAAATAAAAATATTTTTTTATAAATGAAATTACATTTGCAAATCTAGTTAAAGATACGATCTAAATCCCGTTAATTAATATTATTAATATATTATAATTTTCAACTTGAAAAGAAAATCAAATATGATATAAATCACATCAAAATTTTTTTATAAATAATTGAGATTGTTATAGAAAGAGTTTGATGGTATAATTTTTACTTTTTTAAAGTTAAAAATTCATGGGTTGATTGGAAACCTAACATGCGTCAAAGAAAACATAAGAAAATATACCACTGAAAAAATATATCCAGTCAGGCCACAACAAAACCAATAATGATTAAAAAACTAAAAGAACTAAAAAAACAAAAACCTAATTAAGGGACCTTCCTACTCAAATTATAAAAGAAAAGAAAGAATTGTCCATGGATAATAATAGCAAAACTATACATCCAAAAGGCCTCATTATTCCTCCACAGTCAAAACTAACCCTTTACTTTTTTTTCCTCTTTTTTTACCCCCGTGTTTCTTCTCTTTCTCTATCTTTCAAAGATAATTATGTATCTTTCTTATTGTTTGCCTCCAATCGCCTCACCAATCAACCCTCAAAACCACATAAGGTGATGGCGAAAATTAAAGAAAAAGGTGTCCCATTCTTTTTGGTGCATCATTCCTTCACTCACATAAAAAAATAAAGCACAACTTCCTTACTGGATCGTACTTTCGTGGCAGCAAGATCGATCAGTTTTGGTTCAGACACATGCAGTCGGAGAGTGACCATCAGATGGATGTCTTCCTAAAGCATCCTCAGCATGAGGGTTCACATTATCTGCTCCACTTTGGTTAGTAGACTCTTCCCTTACTGTAATCTGCTGAAAAGAACTTGCCAGCATTTCAGAACTTGATCCACCTGGAGATAGTGATCCTGGCACTGTGGAAACCTGATAAGGTACCCATTTCCTCCAGTCATTACGCCTCCTCACTTTGTCATCCTATAGATATTTCAGTAATAGTCAAACTAACATGGGAAATACAAAAATGGAAACAAGAATTTCCAGATAAAACAAATTGGAATTAATAAGGCATTTTTCTTCTTAATGATAATCTATGAAGCTGAATTTACTTGTACTTCTACAACAGTGGAACTTCGTAAGGAATCAACTATCAGCTGAATGTTGCTTGTCAAACTCTTAACCTGCCACATTTTCATCATAGAACAAATTTGAATTAGAAAATGTTTCAATATGTTACCTTACAGATTGTGAACGTATATGGTTATTTAGAAATATGAACAACTGGCACTGCAAAGTTCACAGAAAATATCTTGGTATGGATCGTAAAGAATCCTCATTTAATTACACACAATTTAAAGTTTGTCTAGAATATATTATGTGCAATTTCAAGCTGGCATGGAATTACTTCTCCGTATCATTACCACAGCAATATCTCTCCATATATGCATCAATGCAAGTTGGACTCCAAGAGAGATAGCTAGTTCCTAAAAATACAATGCCCAATCAAAGAGTTGATGTCTAATAGATGTCACATATCAGCAGCAAATGGGGTTATAATTTGCTAAGGATAAAAAGAGGACAAGCTGCAGTAGGGGTTATAATTTGCCCAAAACACTTCTATGGTCCATCTCAATGCCCAAACTTTTCAACCTAAAGCTTTACCTGACGGTCCTGACCTCATTTTTCAGCTTAAAACCTACTACAAATTATAACCATCTCGCCAACTTCAGCTGACTAAAAGTGCCTTGTAACATAAAGACTCTTTCACTACTAACAACCAATGTATTTTAATTTACAAAGTCCGGACACCAGAACAACTTTGAACCCTGCTAAGCCCTTAGCATACTCCAATAATAGTGACAAATTAAGCTCGGTTACAAGAAATAAGCCAAATCATACTCAACAAAGTGTCATCAGATTAAAGAACTAAAGGAGAATCTCATAGTTTGATATGAACAGAAAGGCAGAGTTCTTGGCCCATAAAGGAAATTAAAGAACCTACACTTCGTAGCAACAATTAGCAGAACTAGTGACCAATAAGGACATTAGACATAAAATTGCAGGTATAGAAACAACATCACTCTAACAGGGTTTTAAACAGCTTTAAATACATAAAGGCAGGATAGCGGAGAAAATAATTAAGATACTTTTATCATGGTTGTGACCTTTGCAATGACCTTTGACCTGGTTGCAGTAAGAGGGAAAAGAGCACACAAAGACTCTGAAGAAAATAAGAAACTACTCAATCAACTGCCAATGACTTACTCGAGGAAACCCTGCTATTAAAGAAATGGCTACCCAACCCTGGTCATCCATATTAGACTTCAAAAAGTCATCTTTAACCAAATTATCATCACTACACAAAAAAGGAGAGATCATTAAATGCAGAGCAACTATCACATAGTTTATTTTAAAAATAAGCTGTTGGGATATACAAATTGTCAACAAAAGTTAGTTGACAACGTGGATGTACCTGAAATAATAATCAATTTGATGTAATAACAATGCAGAGACAGGAGGCTCTGGAACAGGCATGAACATTGGAGGTGTGGCAGGGGTAAATGATGGCATGCCTCTAAATGGCTCCACAGTGAAATACATATACTCTGAGAGCAGAGAAAAATTACTACCAAACCAACATAACATAAAGAACCAAAATCTTAAGTTTGAATGTACCAGGATATCCTATGGGATTCATAAACAGCCTCACAGGCCGTGAAGGAACAAAAGAATGAACTGCAGGAGGCGAAGGCCTTGGGAAGCCCCTTGGGGGAGCTCTTGGAGGCTGCATATGACCATCTCTTACATTCCCATAATTTCCACGGTCCTGTTCACGCCTACCCCAAAAATTGTTATTATATCCACCATCCCCACGTGGTCCATAGTTACCTCCCCTCCGAGAAGAATGCCGGTGATCCTTGTGTGATGGTGATGCAAACCCTCCAATAGGTCTAGTTTCCCAACTATTGCCCCTGTATTGAGGGTCTCTCGTAGAAGGATATGGCATTGCTGGAACAAAATTACCAAAACTGCTTGGAGGCATTTGGGGCACAGCAAATGGCGGTGGCCGCGGCGGCTGGTGCTGGTGTGATGAAGCACCCTGTGGAAGCCCACTACCAGAGCTATTGCCACCACGCTTAGAAGACTTTTGTCGATTTAACATTGTACAGTTTGGTGTTGAATTGGGGTTAGCATTACTAGTAACTTGCTTCGGAGTTGACTGGGGTATTATTGGACCCTATTATTACCACAAAATAGGGTCAACTGGTTTTTATTTATTTTCTTTATGAATAGATAAAATAAGAAGCTATTCTGAGTTGCTTAACCTGAAATATAATTTTTTTTTAAAAAAAAATTCACTTACCTATTTTATTTTCCAGATTATGAAAAGAAAGCATTCCCTTCTCTATTTTCAGATTCCTATCTTCCATTACGCTAATTCAGTATCCTATTCCCTTTCCCAGATTCCTATTTTCTATGCTAATTCAGTAATTCAGTATGTAAATTACTATGTAAATTAATAGAGGAAAAGAAAACGAGATAGAAGAAACCTGAGAAGTAGAAAGCAATCCGTCTTTGGAAGAGTCTGCTAATGATTTTTGGGAACCTCTAGCGGATTCAGATAAAGCAGGCCAAGAAGCAGCTCCCATTACAGGGCCAAATCCGATGATGCCATTTGAAGGCTTGTTCCAAGCCGGCTTCTTGAAGCTCGAAGCAGCAAAGTTATTGGAATCAGAACCGCCTTCAGCGGACAAGGAAATATCCAGCGGTGGAGATGACGAGGAAGAGAAGCAAGGTGCTTGCGAAGGAGAGCACTCGGAAGAAATGTTTCGCTCCGGTACAGAAGCCACGGGGCGTGAGATTGACGATGGCTGTGAAGAAGGGGAGTGGTGGGAGGCTGAGGTTGCTTTAGACTCACCCTGAACAACTTGGGCCCAACGAGACAAATTCTGGTGGTGGAACTCAGGATCAGCCGTCATAGCCATCCAAATTTAACGTTTTTGAACTTTAAGCCAAAATCATCGCAAGGAAGAAGGAAAAACCAATGTTTATAACACAAGACACTAATAATGAAATTGGTTAATGAAACTCCCTTTTCTTCTTTAATAAATAAATAGAATTAGGGTTGGTTTGAGAAGAACGTAGGGATTTGATCAGAGGAAGGGAGACGGATCTAACACGTGAAACGCACGAGAGAACCGTCGAACACACAGCAAGGAGGAAACCAAGCCAGGCGCTGCCTGTGTTTAGGTTTCTTTTTTTTTGCTCTCTTCTTTTATTTTTAAGAGTAACAAATTTATTTATACTTAATTATGTTGTGTTAATCTCTTTACTGTATGCATTTTCCTTCTCCTTTTGGGCTTTTCTATTCTTTCAGGAATTGAGAGATCTCTAAAATAATCAAAACACTATTTTTCTCCCTCCACGGCACCGTTTATTTCTCCCACTTGTTCATTTACCCCTAACATTTCCTATTATTATTTTGGTTAAAATATGCTATTAGTCCCTGTACTTATCCAAAATTTGAGATCCAGTCCCGTATACTTTAAAAGTTGAAAATCCAATCCTCCTACTTTTTCAATTTAAAATTTTTAGCCCAATCATTATCGTTGTTTGTAGTTTCTGTCAAAATTTATCAACTTAACATTTTCTTGTCAATCATATGCAATAGCATATGAGGGTCAATATGCCTAGCTGCCATATTTTGATGGAAAATACTAATAATGTTAATGATTGGATTGGAAATTTTAAATAAAAAAAAGTAATAGGACTTATTTTTTTAGTTTTTTAAGTGTATGGACAAAATTCTAATTTTTATCTAAATACAAAGACTAACAACATAATTTAACTTATTATTTTTCCTATTACTAAGTTTAAATCACATGCGTTGCATGTGAATATACACATTTAATTACTTTTATTTCTTAATAAGATATTTTAATTTTATATAATTAATGCAAGCAATCATTATTAAAAGATGAGTAAATTATATAAAATATTGTAAAATCTATATAATGTTTAAGAGATAAATATGTTTTCTAGAGAAGATAATCAAGATATTGATAGATTAGTAAAGATGGCATATGAAATAAGCTACGAGTTGCGTATGTTCGAAACTTCTCTATTTGGGGAAAGTTTTAAAGCCATATAGCTTGTCACCAAAAAAAATAATTACTCCTCATATGAATATGCCAGCCCTCAAACCTCAGACCCATTGTCATACCTCTTGTGCCACTTGCCATTAGACCACTAGCTCTCTTTTTATGTCATAATACAAGCTCTATTATTTATAAGGCCTACATGCCAGTGTCCAGATTCATTTAAGAGCAAAACTAAAAATTCTACAAAAGCCAAGACTTGAAGCCAGGCTTCTCAGACACCCCTAAACACACCCAAATCACTTAGCCAATAAATCAAATATGCAATTTGTGTCATAACATGCGAAAATTAAGGACTTAAATTTTTGGGGCGTTACAGTAGGAGTACCAACTATCTTGCTGGTCTCCAGATTAGGCATACTGCCCATAGAGGATGACTCCGCTCGAGCTCCTCCTCAGCATCCACTATGCCCACGAGACCCACGTCCACGGCTACCGTGCAAACTCATATTATCAATTTATCTACGAAGTCAGAAGTGCACAGATCAGTTTTGAGGTTTTATATTAGTGTTCCTACCAGTTCATATCGGATTATTTAACCATATAAAAATTTAGTCACTACAATGTTTCCACTAATCACGATAACAAAACAAAAATACTTAAAGGTTCGACGTCGGAGGCTTGGTCATTAATAGAAATCAGTTTTTAGAATAACTCAGATATTTTGTTTTCCTTTAACTATCTTTTGACACACATCATGAGCCCAAAACATAGTTTAAGTGTTGACTAACCTGACTCTGATGTCACTAAATGTAACACCCCATAACCGGCCTAGACGACAAGGCCAAGCCTGTAGGGTTACATTGAAGGATAATCAACCACACTTTGCAATTTATAATAACACACGTTTTAAGTATAATAAAGTTTTAACAAAGACAAATCATTATCTTGAAATTATCATCCAATTATCTGAAATTATGAAATTAACTCACATGGTTCATAATACTAAACGATATAAGCACATAACCAAGCTCTTCACCTGCTGACCCGATGAAGTCTGTGATTTACCTGAGATTCAGTCAACAATAATTGAATTAGTATACTAGAAAGGACCCAACTATTTACATATTCAATAGATTATCAGTAAACCAAAATATCCCAGTACAGATGTTGATCCAGAATCAAGAATAGTTCATTTAGTTATAGATCAGAGTTATACAGATGGATAATAGATTAAGCTATAATAAGATGCAGAACATAATAAAATAGATGCAATTACTTAATACCAACATTACACACCATCTCCGACCAATCTAACACACCAATTCATTACCTATCTATGAGATCGACACGTTTAAGAGATTGCAGACTAGTTGCAAGATTAGTACACGGATACCAGGGATTTAACCACCTATTCGGTGCAGAATATTTCCTCCTGATTCAATTCTCATCCCATGCATATGTATATTTCACATAACAACTATCATAGAGTTTTATACATACTCGTCTACAGTAGATCAATTCTAGTAATATTAGTTAATTACAATACACACATTGACAATCAGTATCCAAGTTCCAGATCATAAAATATTAGTTTATACAGTTACATTCAATTTAACGGCCTCACAAAAGGCTTGTATTTAGTTCAAGCGGTGTTCAGAAAATGGCAAAATTTTGTAAACTGGCTTACTCACCTGTGTGGTCTTACACGACCTGGGTAGCTTGCCCGTGTGGCTCTATACAGCCTGGCAAAAGCCCATGTGCTCGCCTGTGTATCTTACACGGCCTAACACATAGCCATATCCTCCACCCATGTGGCTTTATCCGGTCATCAAAGAGTTACACAGCTTAGACACACGCCCGTGCCCTTGGCCAGTGTGAACTTTCAACTAACATGGCCACACATAGTCTGGCCACATGCCCGTGTCACTTTCTTGTATGGCTCTTACTTGATAGACAGTAGGTTACACAGTTGTGGTGTTCATACGGCCTACCACAAGCCCTGGCAGATCGCCTACGCCTAAAATAAAGAAGTCAAAGATCGTTTAACCGAGAGAATTCAACCCAACTAAGACGACTCCGTTTCGACAGAACGAAACCGTTGATTATAAGAAATTCACAACAAAAATTACACATTTAACTTTCAATCAACAACACAAAAAATGTACTTACCTGAATGTACCGTAGAGGATCTAACGACAACCAAAAGAGGAAAGACGAAAGAAAGAAAGAAAAGGAAAAGAGGGAAAAAGAAAGAACGATAGAACAGAAAAAAGAAGAAAAGAAAAAAAGGAAAAAAATATTAAGTTTAAAAAAACAACCAACTAAGTCTATGGAGTTGAGCAAAATACATCTCTACTTCGCTTACGTAGAGACTCGAACATATGATCAAAAAGTAGATAGATACTTAACCAGTAAACTAACAAGCTTATTCTTAACATAAATTTACACAAAATTAAACTTAAGCCAACAAGTCAAGGATAGAGGTTAGTTTAGAATAAAGTAGCAACAACTTTTCTTAAGATATGACTCAAACTCCTGACCTTGAACACATAAACAAAGCACATAACCACATATACAAAAGTTTAATTTCTACAAAATTCCACAATAAAACATTCAAATTTTTGGGGCATTACAATTAATTAATAAATATTTTTAGATATTTAAATAATAAATATTAACTTAAAAATATGTTTATTATTTAAATTTTATTATATGCTATTAATTAAAATAAATACTAATATATAATATAAATAGTTTATAATTTAATAAATAAAAAATTATTTAATTTAAATTAAATGGAAATATAATTTTTTAATTTTCTATTTATCTAATTTTTAAAATTTATGTTTGTCTAATTAAATATTTTACACATAAAATTAACATAAAAAATAATTATATTTAATATATAATTAAATAAGAAATTATTTAAGTTAACTAACTAACTAAATTTATTTATTTTTTCAAATTATTGTTTATCTAATTAAGTTTTTATTTTAAACATAAAAATGTATAATTTAATGGATAATAAAAAAATTCTATAAATTATCTTTTAAATATATATAAAAATTATAAAAAAATATAATTACGCACTTGGCTCAAATACAAGGTATGTACCTTGTTTTATTATATATATGATTCCAATAATTATTTGTTATTATTTATTAAATTTATAAGTTGGACCTTTTTATATGTAATTAAGAAAGTGCAAAATAAACACTTTTCTACTTGTACACTTTTTTTTCATTCTTTTTCACATTCGTCATATAAGCACAAATTGCAGGCAACCAACCAAATTGTTTAATTTGGTAAGGGAGAGAAATGTTTTCTGCAAGTTTCAATTATTGCCAACAAAGATATAGACAATAGCTCAAAAGGGAAGATCACATACGAAGATTCGCAAGAAAGAAATTCAATGAAAATGTTGAGCTTTAATTGGTGTTTCTGAAGCCTTCTTCTTATGAAACAATGTCACCATAGATTAAGATTAAAAAAATCGATATTTTTTATAACCTCTCTAACCCGACTTAAACGTCAGATCTGAATTTATAAGATTACATCGGTCATCGGAATGGCCTAATACAATTAGAGTTATACAAAATTGTCATTTTAAAACATTTTTTTTTATCTTTAGAAGAAAATTTAGTCTACTTTCAAAAAAGCTCATGAGTCATCAAAAACGGATTAAGTTTAACATTTTCCTTTTAAGAGTAATTACCTTAGAAAACATAGTTAATTTCTAATTTATTTATTACCCAAAATTTATCTATAACCTAGCAGCGGAAAAATGATATTTACTTAGATATTATAAAATCTATATTTCATGCATAAGTAATTAAAACCCTTATTTGACATTTAAAAAAATTTAATATCATGCTGTTATATAAAACCAATACCTAAGTCCTATGCCACAATTTAATAAACAAACAATATAGTCTTGAATAATAGTAAATGCGGATAATAAACTTAAAATACTTTAAGATGAATAATAAGAATAAAAACGTTCCAAGCCGAAACCCTCCGGATGTTGTGTCTACGTCCCAATCTGGTGGGTTATCTGTAGAGATGAAAATAAAAAAGGGGAGTGAGCTATGGAGCTTAGTGTGAGTTTAATCATAAGGAAATCAGTGCAAACGATTAAGCATATGGAAATACGACACATAGAAATAATTCCCAATAGAAATTTCAAAAATCGATATTTCAGATCACTCAATAGTAGATGTATATATTTACATATGTCATATCAGAAATCCCAGTTTTGTATACATATGCTTTTTGAGTGCCATACATTTTCGGTTTAACAGGAAAGATCTTATCCTACCACTACACACCATAATAAGAGTTCTCCTGAACTCCAACCACCTACACACTGAGTTGTGGTTTAACCACCAATGATTTGCAAATAAACAATCAATGGTTGTGGACACATAGCAAAATCCCACATATGGAATTTGCCTCCAGTTATGGGTACACAAAAAAATCTCGTAGATGAAATCTGCCTTTGGCTGTGGGTTACACAGCAAATAACCCACATATGCAATCTGCCTCTAGCCATGGATACACAACAAATTTGTAGATAAACTGCCAATCTTTCTTCGTTCACATTGTCCCACCCGTGCAATGCAATGTGGCATACTTATAATAGATTAAAGCGATAGCATGTAATATGCTTATATCAGATCAATGTGGTAGCAATTAATATGCTTATCTTAAATCAATTCGATAACAAAAGACATTCTTTATCTTGTGTTCGATTTAATGATAACATAAGGCATACTGATCACATAATCCGTAATACAAATGCAACAGGCATAAATTATTCACATAATATGCATATACAATAATAATTCAGGCATTCAAATCATGAATTCCAATACTCATATCATCAGGGTTTAAGTGAGAGAAATAGTTTGGGGACTATTTAGGGACTAAACTAAATAAATCATAAAATTTTGAGCAAAACTATAAATTAAGGGACACACGACCATGTGGTAAGGCCGTTTAAGGTGCTATAGGCTGTGTGAAGGTGTTACATAGTTGTGCGGCCAGGCTATGTAACAAATTGTGGCTGTGAAAATTGCAAAATTAAGCTACAAGGGAGACATAGCCGTGTGGCAGGTTGTGTGAGATGTTTTTGGCCGTGTGAGGCTCGAATTATCCTAGGGTTCTAGAGGCATGTGGCTGTGTAAGGGGCCGTGTGATCCACACGCCGATGTGGCAACCGTGTAGCCCTAATCCTAGGCATGATTTGTCTTAATTTGCTTGTAAAAAAACACACATACCTTTCACTAGAAGCTCAACCGATGTTCCTTGCAATCAAATCTAGTCTAATGCACCTAAAACAGGTTCTTCAAATGATATTTATACATGAGTTAATGAGTTATTTCAAGATTCATTAAGATTATTAAAGGATTCAACAAGAATCGAGAAAGATTATGTAATCAGATTACAAGACTAATGTAGATAGGAGTTTTATAGAAGTTTGAGATTAAACACCAAGATTTTAGATGTACTTATCGATTCTTTGGCAAGGTTGGGAATGTTATGGATGGAAATTACGAATCCGGTAGAAAAACGATTCAAATAAGAATTGATTTTGATTTGGGTAACAAAAATAATTTTAGCAATGGAGAGAAAATATTTTGCAAACAATAAAATGGTAAAGAAAATAGAGAAGAAATAGAGAAAAGAAAGAAATTCTATTTAGATTTAAAGAGAAAACAAAATCCTAGTTCTATTGGAAAAAAATGGATTAATAGTTTAGGGTTTGGAAACCTTATAGGTGGTTTGGAAAAAAATGAGAGAAGAGTATCTAGAACCTAAGATATTTAAGGAGTGCACTAATTACTTAACCATCAAGCCTAAGTCATTTTTAGTTAATTAGTTCAATTAACCTCTTATATTTTAGGGTGTGAATAATCACATACAAATCACAATGATACAAATATGTACATGAGATGCAATCTAGGTTTTTTTTTTTTTTTTATGAGTGATTGAAACTTAGAAGCTTGTTTTGTTCCCTAGATAATGTTGCTGGATTGATTTCCAGTCGACTGTGTTGGGTAGTCAAAACCGTGAAAGCCAAGCAGTCGTCTTTAATCGTATTTGAAATACTTTGGGATAAACTGATGCTTTTTCTCTAGTCCAAACACCTAAATTCAGAAAAGAGTTAATTTTTCCATCATGATTTAAATATCAAAATTCATTTGTGACAAAAGAAGAGCAACCATCTACAAAACCAACATGTTTAAATTTCTGCAAATGGTGAAATGTCCTAGCCACCACTTGCTCGCTTGCTTTGATAATCCTCACAAACTCAACCATCATATTTTCTTTCTTGTTGTGCTCATCGACGATAAAATGAGTGAGGTTCTTGAGCAAAGATAGGTAGGGCCTATGGATCATTGGGTGGAAAGACAAGGGAGCTGTTACATCTCAAAAACTAAGTTAGCTAAAATTGGGTAAATGAACTGAGAGTGGTTATGCTCGAAAGTTTTTTAGATGACCTTGACACATTTATCAATATATAAGTATCAAGTATAGTGATTGAGTAGTGGTCGAGCTGTCTTTGATGATCTGAGTTCTAATCCCCCCTCTCGCATTATTTTCTATGTGGTGTAATTTTTGCTTCCAACCTTAGCAAATGTCACACCATGTTTTTAAAATAATTATTGTAGGAGTGTGAACAAATAGTTAAATGGCTTAGTGGTTAGAAGCTCAAAAAGTTTTTTAAGGGTCTTAGGTTCAAGTCTCCATACTCATAACCTTTTTATTAAACATTTTGCCAACTTTAGCATGTCAATAGCCACTAGTGCCATCCAACTCACTTACCATGCATGAGGAAGATTCTTTCTTTTCTTTTCAATTCAAACATGCCCTATTTACTCAAGCATGATCCTCTTTTTGCTCCTTCGTCCCCTCAACATGCCCTTTACTTTATCCTCTCCATATGAATTGATTCATTGTACCTAGACAAACACAATTGACCTATTGAATCAATTTTCACTACACTCCTCCCCCTATTGCCATCCCTCTCTCTAGCTTCTCCCTTTTCCCCTATTTTTTCTTCTTTTGTTTTAGCCATCAACCACCTCTTCACTATTTTCCTCTCCTCCACCACTTTTGTGCCAATTGAACCACTGCTGGACTTCCCCTTTGTCACTGCTCCCTTTTTGCATTGTTCCACCGTCGCCCTAGCCCCACCGTCGTCACTGTGTCTCTATTGGAAATTAGCGATCCTTCTTTATTTATTCATCATTTTTCATTTTCTACCACTATCCATAGTAAACGAAACCTCATTTCTTTTATTTTCAATAAGTTCTTAAAAAATTTTAATATTATTATTATACTTTTGACTCACTTTTCCAAGTGATCGATTACACTAGATCCGATTTCCTGTCCAACTCAAGACCCTGATGATCCAATATCCCTTCTGATTCAATAAATTTAGAGTAAGTATAGTAGTGGATGTAAACCACTATCTCTTTCCTACCTTTTCCTTTTGACAAAATGTCTATAAGGACTTATAGTGTATTTTTCCTCGTGTATTAACATATCATACTCTATTTCTAATGAAGGGCCACTCGACACCATTCCGGAAAGCTCCTAGTTTTGGGAACGAAACCATTGTACAAACTATTATTTATAAGCGTAAGTTCTAAATGGATGATTTAATTTAAGTGATTAATCATACAAAGTGTTTAAAGATGATTCCTTAATAGAAAGTCACCTTGATAATAGATCGGTATTCCATTGGTTAAGATCCGAGTGTAGATGTTCTTCAGAGTGGAGTTTCACACCGGATCTACTATCATGTGTGGATCTAACTTGATACAAGTTATATATATATTGTTAAAAATGTTTAAATAAAATATTATTGCTTGATTTATGTTTTATATGAATAAGTATTCTAAAATGGAAGATTAAATCCATCAAAATAGATTATACAAGTAAGTGTTTCTCAACCAACTATTTTGTGAAATCATGTTGTTCTTATTTTCATGTTATGTGACATTATGGCATAAATGTTGTATATAACTGTTAAAACGCGATGTTTTGATACATCGAGATAATGTGTATGTAAAACCCCTAACCCGTCTGCGTCGCTAGATTAAGGTTACGAAGCATTACCATGCAAATACGAATTAATATCAAAACATTTCAATAATATCATAGAACAATAATCATATAAACTCATCAACACCTTAGAATACATGTGTATTTGAGACTTAAATCGGGCCTTCGAGGCCCTAAATAAGTTTGGGAACGATTCAAAACTAAACCAAAACAAATTAGAATATTTGGGAAGAAGTTGCAAAATTTGAAAATAGGGGTCACACGGCTGTGTGACATATCCCATACCTTGTAACATTCAAACAAAGGGACACACGGCCGTGTCCCAGCTCGTATCTCAAACCATGTAACTCACTGAGTAGGGTCACACGGCTGTGTCATAGGCCATGTAACTCTTTGACTTATGAAACACGACCATGTCATAAGCCATGTAGCCAGGCCGTGTGATAGCCCATGTCCCAAGCCGTGTGTTCCATAATTTGGCCCTAAAAACAAGCCATTTTAAGGCTAAAACGCACCTAATTAACCATCCAATATATTGTCACATTCAAAAGACCTAAAAACCTTTCAAACACTTATAAACATACCATTTCAAGCATCCTATTTCATCTAACCAATAAGCCATTCAAAGGCACCACATTTATTCTAAAACATCATTAACCAAAACAAATCAATATATAGCCATATTTCAAGCACAACACCTAGTTCCTTTAACTACCAAATGACATTACATATAACCATTTACATATCATTACAAACATACCAAAAAGGATCATATTTGTAACCTCTCAAACCCGGCGTAAACGTTATGGCTAGATTGAGAAGGCTACATTAGCCACCGAAATGGATAAGCTAACTTACGTTACTTTTGAAGACCTTAAATAAACTCATTTTAGAGAAAATTGTAGTTGTACTTTGAGTTAGCTTAAAAGCATTCATTCATTAGGTCGTGTATACTTAGGATTCATTTTATTATTGATAGTGTTGTTTTAGAAAAATCATTTTCTTGTTACTCTTCATTAAAAAAAACTCGATGTTAAACTAATGCAGTGGAAAAATCATTTTTCAAGTTATTTTGGAAACTTAGTTGCCTTATCAATTTGTTTTTTAAAAACGGTTACTTTGCAATGCAGCAGAAACTAGGGAACAATATCAAATTTTACTTAAGCCCAATATCATATATTATCTGGTTATTATGCTTGAGTAATCCATGCATAAAAAAATCCCAGAAGAAAAGTTACAAAGCCACAGACTAGAAGTCATTAAAAATTACAATCCAAAACCAATAAAGATTGATTAATACTTATTAAAAAAATAATCTGAGGTCCAAGGTGATTCTTCAAATGCTGAGTCTGGTCCTAATTTTAAGGTTTACCTGAAAAGTTAAACGCTATTAGGGGTGAGCTTATAAAAAGCTCAGTGTGAGTCGAATAATTATTTAAACAGACAACAAACATAAATATCGAATATAGTGAAACATATTAGCATTAACAGAAGAACATAGAATCATTATTGGAATTTCATATCATTATATAGCCATTATCAAATTGATGTCAAACAGTGTATTGCATGGGTCGTTATTTATTCGAGTAACAATAATTAATTTCGATACCATTCAATACAACACAATACAATACGTAGCATAAATCAATAACATTCAAATATGTCGTGAGCATGATGCAATGCAAAAAGGTTCCTACCCATACCATCTGCTACATACCACGAGTTCCCCAGAACCCATCATCCGAACTCCAAAACATTATGGGCTTAAGTCCATTGTGGTTAAAACCACCGATAACAATATGCAGAAAATTTTGCCAATAAAAATGCAGACAAAATGCTAGTAAAAATGAGATAAATCATCATTCCCGTTGGTACTCCTGGTGCAGTGCATTGACTACGAATATTGCAGACTTAATATGCTACCAGTACTCCATGGAACTCCTTCTTTAATCACAAAATCTCAACCCAATGCGTATGCAGTATGTCACACAATCTCATAGATAATCATATCTCAATACTTTTCACATTCATTTGACATGTTCAGCATGTCCTTAATAATTACATACTTTTAGTAAATGGAAACAGTGTTCCAATCTTTCAAATTACCATTGTGTTGGTAAAAATCAAGATTATTCAATTTCACATTACGGATTTTTATTATGCAAAAATAACACCCTTTTTAGTACACAATGTAACAAATATCTCATGCGTTTAAATCATACATAAGGTTAATATCTAAACACATTATATCATTCATTCAAACATTCTCATATCTTATAACTCAAATATGCAATTACAAAATCAAACATTCATACTATCAAACTAGCAATTTTGCCAAGATGTTAATCTTTTAAGGCTCGAAACATACCTGGTTCGGCCACTCACAAAATCAATAATTTGGCTATTAAACCAATCCAATTAGCAACCTAATTTATCAAACATAACATGATATTTAACATTTTCAAACAATTTTATGAGTTTAGGGTCCACACCTTATTTTTTGCTTCCTTGCAGCACACTAGCGAATCTTTCAATTTTCCTTAATAATTCCTTAAACAAACCTAAACCAAAATTCAGTATAAATTCAATAAATTTACCATTAAACTAGCCCCCAAAAACCCACTTATGAGTTCAAACCAATCGTTATGAATCCAAACTAGTTAGATTCCTTACACGGTATTGATGCGAACCATACGTACAATCGTTCTTCGCCTTTATGAATGATTTGGGGCGTTTGGGTCAGCACCTAGTTCAATAATATATTAGAAAACCATTAGATAATTAATGATTAAATTCCTTCATTTAATCAATTCATAACCTTTACCCAACAATTATGTTGAAATAACAAACTAGTTATCCTTAATTACACTTACGCTTCATGATTTGTGGGATCCGATTGGCTAATTGATCAAAAATGTCTCTCCTTAATTAGCATGTGATTAAAGGTTGATTAGGAGGGTTAAATAATACAATTTGATGATGGAAAAATATGGGAAGACCCAAGAAACAAAACAACCCCCTTTCTTGCACATAGGCGCACACACCACCACCCATGGTGGCCAAAATTGGAGCTAAAATTTAAAATAGTTTGAGATCTCATTAAAATATAAAAAAATAAATTTAAAATCCCCCAAATTCCAAATCCAGAAATTTTTGTTTTTAATTGATAAAATTAATCAAGAAATTGAAGAGAAAAGAGATCTTACCCAAGCTAGTTAAGAGAAACAACAATGACACTTTCTTGGCAATGTTCGGGATCGATCTTGGGGTTTAAGATTTCAGATTTGGGGCTAATTTAGATGAGGATAAATGGAGAAAATAGAGTAAAGGAGATGGTGCACAATCTCCATGCAAAAAGAAGAAGAAAGAGATGGTAAAATGGGAGGTGTAGGTGACAATAACAATGGGAGAAAAAAAGAAAATTGAAGAGAAAAGATGAGAGGAAGAGGGTGAACAACTAAGGTAGGGAAAAATTGAAATAAAGGCTAAAAATACAATAAAAATTTGTATTTATACATAGGGTTCAAGGGTATGGATGACACACACATTAAAAAACAAAAGATTTTGCAAAATTTAATTATTTCGCAAGGGGAAGGATTCAAATTTTTGACCTCATTTAATTTCCATGTTTTCTCATATTTCTTTTAACCATTAGGCTTTTTCATCATTCTTGAAATAATTTTTCAATATTTATTTTAAAACAAGGCATGTCACATACTAGGGTTTAAGGGAGAATTTGCAAAATAATAAAAATGGTGAGAGAGAAGGGATTTGAACTTGGGTTTCAAGAAATGTTTCACTAACACTTATCTAATAAACTAATACCTCATTTATTTCCTAAAAATGCATAGAGAATCTAAAAGATTAAGGCATTGCCACTCTCTTTCGATTCACAAACCCGATTCTACTGACCCTTAAATTTTGTGAGGTTACAATATTTTACAAGTACTTAAAAGTGGTCAAAATAACTTATCTTGTCAAGGTATTAAAGTCTATCAACAAAACATAAATTCCAAAGGCATATACATGCCAAATTGATCATTAACACATTTAAGTACTATCATTATAAAAGGTCTTATACATTTCATTTATAACTTTGGCCAAAATAACACAAGCACTACCGAAATGATTGCTGGATATTGTAATAGATCTCCGACAAGCTTTCAACTGATCGAGCTTTCGATAATCTACGAAACAAAGGAAAGTAGCTACATAAGCATCTAGTACTTAGTAAGGTCGTATAAACTCAAACATGACTTAACATTTCTTAAGCACACATTATAAAATAAGCATAATATCATTACCAAGTCCATAAGCTTAGTAAAATCCTATACAAGCACTATCAAACTCATAAGTTAGTAAGTTCATACATGATTCATATGAGTTCAACCATATCATAAGTAGATTTCATGTACACATCATTTAACTCATTAACCTTTTCATAGGATCATGAACCATTATCCAATTCTATACATAACTTACAATTAACCTTTGCATACCTGTTGAACCAACTAGAATAACATAGGATACTCGGGAATGCTCACACATAGTCTGCTTTTCCATATAACCATAGCCTTTCCTTTTCAATAGTGCTCACATGGGCTGTGAAATGGGCTTGCTCACACGAGCTGTGGAGAATCCACAACAAATGCAAGACCTCGCCCATCGGTGGGACATTCAAAACCAGCACTTGAAACATGAAATCGCTAATGACATGTCATTCATATCCTAAGAATTCTTAAGGTTCAAAGGGGATTACATATCCATTAATTACTCAAAGCATCAAATATGTATATTCAAGTCCATTTATAACTAATACGATATAACAGATAATCAATTTAACTATCATTAATACGATTATAATCCATACAAACTTACCTCGATAACTATGGTTGTAATAGTCGAATTGAAATCTAGTCCAAAGCTTTAGCTTTTCCCCGATTTAAGTTTGGTTGTGCTTTATCTTGATCTAAATAGATAATTACATTCAATTAAGTACCTCAATTAACATCAAGCCTTCAATTCAATCCATATTATCATAAAATTACAAATTTACCTCCTATTTTAACTTTTTCACAAATTGGTCCATAAGCTCGAAACTTGTAAAAATATTATTTTTACCCTTCATACACGCTAGCCGAATTTCTTAGGGACCCATGCCAGCCCAATTAAATAATCATTTCGTAATATTACCATGAAAATTTACTATTTTCATAAATAAGTCCCTAAATCCTAGATTCATCAAAAACCACTTAGCAAAAGAAGTTTGTTTAACCACCAAGTTTATTAATCTACCAACTAACATCAAAACACATTCATATTCAACTATGGCAAGTCCTTCAACCTTTAACAATTTTGCAAATTAACCCCCGGCCTAGCTAGATTAAGCTAGAACAAGCTGAAAAACGTAAAAATCAATAAAAAGGGGACTCAAATACATACCATGCATGAAAAAAATCAAAATAGAAACTTTCTCCCCCCTTTTAATGGTGTTTTCAGTTGAAACCAAGGTAAAAGAAAGAAGATGATAGCATTTTAGTTATTTGTTTTGTTTTTATTTAATTAATTACTATTTTACCCTTACAATATAACTTAAAAATTAACATATACATGTCAATATTTGTCCACTATTAACATATATGAATAATTACCATCTAAGTCCATTAATTTACATTTCCATAGTCATATAATCTTTTTAACTAATAAAATCCAACTTTTGCAATTTTTACGATTTAGTCCTTTTTACCTAATTAACTATTTAAACTTCAAAATTTCTTAATGAAAATTTAATATCACCTTAATTAACCATATAATCATTATATTGATACTAAAATGTTAACTCACTTGTCAGAGTTGTAGTCTTGAAACCACTGTTTCTGACACCGCTAAAAACAGGCTATTAAAACTCTCCCCCTAAAGGAATTTTCATCCCCGAAAATCTTACTAGAAAATAGGTTCGGGTATTGCACTTTCATAGCTTCTTCTGGTTTCCAAGTAGCTTCCGCAACCCCATGACGTTGCCAGATAACTTTAACCAACGTTATACGTTTATTCCTTAATTGTTTAACTTTCTAAGCTAAAATTCTGATCGGTTCTTCATTGTAAGACATATCTGGCTAAATTTCAATATCAATAGGTGAAATCACATGTGAAAGGTCAAATCGATAACTCCGTTGTAACACCCCGAATATTTTTACAGTAAGATATTATCCTTGATATAGTTAAGTAAGGAAATAAAGTGATAAAAAGAGAAATTTTGAGCTATGTCAACAAAATCTATATAGGAAGTATATTATGATGTATTAATCCAAGAAAGGACTAAATCGTAAAAGTGAAAAAAAGTCTTGTGGCCCAAGAGTAAATACTCAAAATTTAAGGGGTTGAAGTGTAAATATGGAAAAGTTGAAGGACCAATAGTGCAAATATTTTAAGGATGGAATGATCTAGAAACTAAGGAAAATGGATGAATTAGGACCAAACTGAATAGGAGAAGAATTATGAAGGACTAAATTGCAATTTTACCAAATTAAGTGATGACTCAAGGATGAAATTTTAAAAGATCATGAAGGGAAAAATAGTCAATTAGAAGGAGAGAGAAATCTAGGAGGTAATGATGATGTGATGATATTTTATAATTATTTAATAAGATAAATATTACTTTATTAATATTTTAATAAGATATTTTATTATTTTATTATTTTATTTAGTATATATATATGTGTGTGGAAAGTAAGAAAGGGAGGAAAAAAAAACACATCAACCCACCATTTTTCATGCACCAACGTGAGAGGAAGAGAGAAAGAGAGAAAGTTTTACTTTCTTTACAATTTGGTCCTTCCACCAAAAATTCACCAATTTTACCTAGAAATCAAGAGAATTTCCATAGCTACCAAAGAGAAAAATGTTAAGGAGACTATGGGGAGTTAGAATATCAAGTTGGATTCAAGAAATAGAAGCTGGAAGAGAGAGAAAAATCAAGTTAAAGATTGAAATCAATGAGACAAGGTAAGTATATCAAGATTTCAATATATTTTTAAGTTTGATATTATTGAAAAAGCATGGAAATGATGTTAAAGTAGAGTTTTCTTATTTATGGTTCTATGTTTTTGATATATTAATGAAGAGAAATAACAGAAAGTGATGGGAAATATTGTAGAGAAAGGAAATAAGAGTGTTATAAACTTAGTAATTAATATCTTGCATTAAAACAGTTTTGGACAGCAGCAGTAAGCTAACTTTGAAAAATCACCAAAAATGGTAGAAACTGAATTAGAAGTTGAATAAGATATGGAATTAAAGCTTGTTGAGTCTATTTTCATATAAAAGAAGCAGAACAAGTAAATGAATTCTGTATTCTGAGATATTTATATTTTTGTGAGACTGGTTCAGAATGATTTCGGGATCCTCTGTTCTGACTTGGAAAAATCATTAAAAATTGTATAAAAATGATTATGGTACATAATTTATATGGTTAGATTCTTTAATGAGTTTATTTTTATAAGAAATAAACGAGAACATCATTTGAATTCTGTAAAAAGAGATAATTAAATTTTACCAAAGAGTGGTCAGAGCTGTCAAACAGCAAAATAGGGGAGAATTTAATAAATAAACTGTACTAAATGGCTGAACCAAAAATTCTGAAAATTTTATGGTAAGAAGATATGTGAGTCTAGTTTCAGGTAAAATTAGTGGATCTTAATTTGGAGTTCTGTAGATCAAGATATAAATAATTTAGTGACTATGACTCAAATGGACAGCTTTGAAAATACATATAAGTAAATAGTGAAAGTTTTGATAATGTTACTCATAAGCATGTTATATAAATTAAGGATGTATGGAGTGGAGGAGGAAGAAAATATGTATGAATATTTAGTTGGCATGGTTAATTTGCAAGTTGTAGACTCAAGGACTAAATTGAATAAAGGTAAAACTTTATGGGCAATTTTGTAAAAATGTCAAAAATGATGAAATCGCATGAAATGGATTATTTTATTATTTAAATTATGAAACTGTATGAAATTATTAATATAGTTCAAGACCGGGGAAAAACATGTTTTAGGGATTAAATTGAAAAGTGTTAAAATTATGGAAAAATTTTGATATTTTATAGAATTTATGGGCTATTATCAATATGTATGATGATAACGATTGGAAATAAGGATTAAATTGCAAGAATTTATTTTCTGGGCCTAAGGGTAAAATCGTTATTAATTAAAGATTTAGGGCAAAATGGTAATTTTTCCTAGATCATTAATTGAATGTATTAGAATATAGAATAAATGAAAACGATGACCAAATTTATTATAAAAATCCTGATAACTTAAATACGAGACTAGAATATGGAAAGAAAAATGACATTTATCATGACATGTACATATGTGATTACCTTTGAGACGTTGATACAAGGAAATTAAGTATGTTGAGACGAATAATATATCCAAATAAAATATGTCGAGAAAAAAAAATGTTTGGGAAAAAATATGTCTAATTTTAAGTGGTTCGAAATATATAAATGTTAGATTGTTAAATAAAATATTTGATAAATAAATCAGTAACTCCAGTAATGCTCCGTAACTCTAATCCGGTGTTGGATTCGGGTTAGGGGTGTTACAGTATGTGCATATAGAATTTGATTTATATTAAGTTTGATATGAATTATTATCAGAATAAATATAAATGAAATATATGGAAATTACGGTACATGAAATTATAATATAATGAAATAAATGATTTTAAACGGTAAGAGAATGTTACTTATAAGCATATTATATAAAATATGCGTAAGTATACTAACAATGTTGATTGATGCTAAGACAAGTGCCAAGCTATTGATTGAATGATAATATAATTATCTATATGATGCATTGAATCGATAAGTATTTAACGGAAATTTTTGCTAAATGATATGTAAATCCGATTAATGCTCCGAAACCTTATTCCGACGACGGATACGGTTGGGGTGTTACATCCGTAACATCGACAAATGAAATACGTTATGTGTTTTCTCCAACTCAAACGGTAAAGCTAAGCAATAAGCTACTGGCCCAATTCTCTTGATGATCTCATACGACCCAATGAATCGTGGACTAAGCTTTCCTTTTTAGCCAAAACAGAGAACTTTTCTCCACAGTGATACTTTCAAGAATACTCTTTTGCCAATTTGGAATTCAATATTCGTTCTTTTCAAATCCTCATATGATTTCTGACGGTCAGAAGTAGCTTTTAAACAATCACTATGTAACACCCTAACCTGTATTCGTTGTCGGAACAGGGTTTCAAAGCATTAATGAATAAATGTAACCTAAATCATTCATTTCAAAACATTTCAATAATCACAACATAATCCATCATTAAACATGCATATCGTCCCTTATTCAAGCACTCGAGGCCTTAAAATCACTTTAGAAATGATTCAGGACTAAATCGGAAACATTTGAAAAATTTAGAAAAAAGTTAGAAAAATTCAACTGCAGAGGTCAAACGACTGTGTGGCCAGGCCATGTGACTCATATGGCTGAGACACACGCCCGTGTAACTTTCAAAATGGGGACACATGGCCATGTAACCTTCAAAATAGGGACACACGACTGTGTCCCAGCCCATGTCCATGCCCGTGTAACTTTGACTTGGGTCACACGGCCAAGCCACACGTGCCAAGCTGTGTGCTAGCTGACTTGTTCCCTAAGCACTCATCAAACAAAACAAAGTTGTGTTACCCAGCCGTGTGTCTCACGACCAAGTCACACGCTCGTGTGTCTAGCCATGTGGACATAAAATGTACCCTAAACAACAAGTTTACCAATTTCTACTTGCTTGGGCATTAAGCAACTCGAAATCCAATCAAATAACCTATTCGAAATATGATCAAACATACTCCAAATATGCCAAAACAATCATCTTAGGTGCCTAACCAATGTACACTCATTGGTACCACATTTATATCATCAAAACCTATCAACAATGCATCATTCAAATCAAAGTTTAAAACATACCAAAATCTCTTAATTTAGCCTAGCATATAATTACCTAAAACATCAAGCTTAAATTCATATACATTTAACAAGCCTTGGTTCAAAACAACATGCCAAATTATGGCTTCAAACACAAACATAAGTTTATATTTATACCAAACCAGCGTTATACTTAAACTCAATTACATCCCACATACCAAATTCATAACAATTAAACACATCCTAGGTACATGCCATTACAAAAGGTAAACGTCACCACATTTGAGGTCGAGATCGTTGTTGAATGCCGAGTCAGTGATCAAAAGAGAGGTACCTAACCTGAGCACGAAAAACAAAACCATACGTTGAGTAAAACTCAGTGATATTTCTTTAATCCAAACATTTATAGATATAAAGATACATGAATGCTCAAATTAAATTGTATAATCACGTTACTATCTAAACAAGCAATTGTAATTTATCACCATCTCAATTTCATGCATAATACCACATTATTTCATGATTTGCTCAACTTCACAAGTATTCTTCCATTAGTTGATTTAACATGTAGCTCAATTAATATCACTTGCTACAAAAATAGCTTTTCATAGATCATTCAACAGTTCATTTTAACAATGGCATATACCAACTATATTCAGTCCATGAGTACATTACTCATATATCTTATTTATGATCACAATGTTTTCACCTTTCATTTATCAATCCACTTTTCCATTTCCAATTCACATATTTTGCCATTTCAATATCAATTACATAGATTTAATATTTAATTACCCCTATTAACATGACTCGGACTCAGACAGATACACAGATCTAACCAATACACCAGTTTTGCACCTAGTGCCTCTTTAGATAAATCCGAAGTAATAATTGTGCCCAACGTTATATAAATTGACACCCAGTGTCTCATTGGTTAAACCAAAGCAAATTGGCACCCAGTGCCTCATTGACTCGAAGTCGAAGAGATCCCTAAACTCTTCCTATCCTATAGCATGCCATCTATATCCGACTTAGCCCGATACAATTAATAGGGTTTCATTTCACTTTTCGTGTACAACTAATATCCAATTCTCATTTTTTTTGCACATTAACACATATATTCATGTCAATTTCCAAATACTTAATACATTCATAACATATGCCAAATCAATCCACATTCTATCAAGTATAAAGTTAATTCAATTGTAAAGCACAATAATTTTCACCTCCAATGCTTATCATATCCAATAATTCAAAATGCAATAATTTACAACTTAGTTCAGATTATAGAAACACATACCGTGGATTCCGAGCTATTCGACGTCGATTTTATCCTTCCCCTTTTTAGTCGAGGATTTCGCTACGATGTTAGCTACAGAATTAAAATAATTAAAATACATCAATACAACACAATTCACTTTCACATTAAATATTTCAATTTTTACTCAATGTTTTCTTAAATTTCAATTTAGTCTCTAAACCGAGACTAATTTTTATTCTTCACAATTAACTCTATATTTTCATACTCATTTCACTTTAAACTAAATTTAACTCCCTATTTTTAATTATACCCTTTTATTTTTTCACAATTTATTCCCTATTACTAAAAATTTAAAATTTGTTCTACAATTTAATCCTTTTCCATTTCTATCTTAAAAATCTATTAATTTAATCCTTAATATCAAAACTATTCAATAATAACAACATTTAAAATCTTAATCAATGCTAAAATTTCAACATGGTTCGGGTAGTACTAAACATCGGAATTCTAAGAATATAAAAATTACAAGGAAATGGACTAAATTGACTAACCAATTGAAATTGAAAAATTTCAAACCCTAAAGTGCCGTTGGTTCTTCTTCTTTCTCTTTTTCTTTTCTTTTCTTTTCTTTAATTTCGCATGTCTTCTTTCCTTTTTTTCCACTTTCTTTCTTATTTCATTTTATTATACTTTAATTTTTATTTATCATTTTATATATTAAAGTTAACTTAATATAACCATTAATGCTGTCCACTTAATGAAATAAAGGCATAATTGCTTCGTTAGTCCCTTTAATCAATTTTAATCTATAATTCAACTTTTACCTTATATGCAATTTAGTCATTATACTTTAATAACTCTTAAATTCAAAAAATTCACTTAATCAAAATCTAATTCAATACTAACTAACCTTGTAAATATTTAAATAAAAATATTTACGGGTTCGTTTTATAGAAATAGAGTTTCAAACTTCATTTTCCGACTATAACAGCCGAATTTTAGGCTTAGTTAGAATAGTGGTTTCGGAACCACTAATCTGAGTTTAGACAAATTATTTTTAATATTATTGTATGTGTTATAGCATGATTACATGAGTGCATGAAAATTTTGGTGAATTAATCTTAGCGATTACTTGCTTAATTTCGAAAAAGGTGTTAATTGGTTATGGAACATTAAATTGGAGCTCTTTATAGAGTAAATAGACCAATAAAAAGTAGTGGCTGGACATGAATTTTAAATTCATGAAATTGGTCAAAGTTAGGTGGAAATTTGGTGACTATTTTGATTAGAAATAAAATAAAATAAAAACAAAGCTTCATCTTTTTCATTCTTTCTCTCAATCACCAAAAATATCAGTAAAGAAGGAGGATTTGAAGCTTGAAACTTTCAGCCACCTATTTCTTTTGCAAGTAAGCGATTTTGATGGTCTTTCTTGATTATTTTTGTACTTTTGGGACCCTTATAGCATAAGCTAACTAATGAGGGGACTATTTTGCAAAATGGTTGAAAGTCTAGGGTTTTACATGAGAGTATTCATGTTGTTTGTTGAATTTTCATGGAAGAAAATGAATCTTGGTTGTTAAATAAACAACTTTTGTGAAAGGATTTTCATGAAAAACACCTAAAATGGACCTTTTTGCAAAAGTTGTAAAAGAGGTGATAAATATGTAAAATAATTGAAATTGTGGTTTGCCATAAGTATAAAAAGAATTCGACTAGGCTTGGTTAGTGAGAAAATTTGATGAAAATCGATTTACAAGCCTAGGGGTAAAATCATAATTTTGTAAAAGTCTAGGGGTAAAATAGTCATTTTGCCAAAGTACGAGTTTTGGAATGTATTGATTAATATGATGATTAAATGAGTGAATTTTTCCATTTTAGATCAAGAAATACAAAATCTGAATCTAGACTGGGGGAAAGCCAAGCTAGCAGACTAAATCGCACTAGGCGCTCATATTTTGTATGCCGAGGTAAGTTGTACATAAATAATACAACTCTATTGCTATTATGCCTTAAATATTGATATTGCCTAAAATTTTGAATGTGATTGTGAATATGCATATCGAGAATTGATGGGGTAAATTCCCGGTTGAACCGTAGGAATAGATCAAATATTCGTACCATAACGATTGGGTATTACGAGAGCTAGTGTAAGACCATGTTTGGGACATGGCATCGGCCTCGACATGTGAGCTAGTGTAAGACCATGTCTGGGACATGGCATCGGCTGGATATGTGTCAGTGTAAGACCATGTTTGGGACATGGCATCGGCACCGATAGATGAGAGCCAGTATAAGACCATGTTTGGGACATGGCATCGACCTCGATGTATGAGAGTCATTGTAAGACCATGTCTGGGACATGGCATCGACTTGATATGTGAGCCAGTGTAAGACCATGTTTAAGATATGGCATCGGTGTCTTACCCTATGTTTGAGGCTCATCGAATATCCTTTAATATTCCAAATGGTTCAACGGGAAGTTCACAGTTTATGTTAAAATTTGAGTGGTTATGACCATGTTGTGAGTGGTATAGGTACCTATATGAAATTTGTGAGATGTGAGCTCAATTTATGTTGTGTGATTAGTAAGGGATGAAAATAAGTAAGTTGTGCTTATAACCATTTATGTATTATGTGCAAATTGTGTTATGTTGTGAGCATGTTATCACATGGTAAATTTATTGTTAATTATTTACATGCAACTTACTCAGCTTTATGCTTACTCTCTTTTCTCTTCATTTTCTTGTAGTGTCACCTAATTAGCTCGGGGATCAAGAGACGTCAGAAGCATCAATCACACTATCATTTGAAGTTCTTGGTATAGTTGATTTTAATATTTTGAATATGGCATGTATAGGGATTCGGTCTTTTGTGTTTTGTGTCTTTAATAATTTGGCCAAATGTGTTGCCTTGGTAAGAAATAGTCCATTTTGTATAAGGCCATGGATAATGGCCAATATTTGTTGTTGACATATACAAATGATGATGTTTTCATGAATGGGCAAATGGTATGAATGAATAAGTGCATGATTGGGTTATTTAAGTATGTGATAAGTGTTGCTTGTGCATGAAGTGCAATGGCCTTGATGTGCGGTTGAATTGGTCATGTAATTGTGTGTGAATTGGTTTTGCTTGGTGTAGTTTAGGTTGGTGCAAGTAAAGGTGGCAAAAAGGCTTGGTAAATAGCCTTATGTAGTCCATACGGGTAGACACACGGGCAGTGTTTAGGCCGTGTGTAACACACGGTACACCCCATGGGTGTGTGGTCAAGCTGTGTGTCCCTTGCACCTTAGGTTGGCTAAGTCATAATGCCCAGTAGTAACCACACGGGCTAAGTCACGACTGTGTGTCTCAACCATTTGTAAGACACCACTATAGGACATGGGCATGTGCCCAGGCCGTATGAAGTCTACACCTTGCATGTGGAATTTAAAATCACCACACGGCCTAGCACACATGCGCGTGCCTTAGCTGTGTGACCCTGAAGAGCTGAAGACGTCAAAAAAAGAATACCAGGGTTTTTACACACGGGCGTGTCGTGACCGTGTAAGGAACACGGGCCATGGACACAAGCGTGTGCCAGGCCGTGTGAAAACCCTTGTAGTTTTGATGTTAGAAATTAAATTCAAACAAGCAAAGGGCACAGACGTGTCCCTATATGCTTAGGCTGTGTGAATGACACGGGCCTTCAACAAGGCCATGTTAGGAGATCACACGGTCGTGTCACCCTTCCACACGGGCGTGTCACCCTTCAACACCGGCGTGTGCCCTATTTTTCAATGAAATTTTCTAATGTCTACTACTGCATTCACTTTAGTTCCGAAGGGTTCTAAAGTTTGTTTTGGGCCTCGTAGGCTCAAATATGAGACTTTAAGACAAAGTATAAAAAGTTTCAAATTGGAATGAAATTTGTTGACTCGGAAATGTATTTTTGTATGAGTTTTAGTAAGGTAGCGCCTCGTACCCTGTTCCGGCATCGAACACAGTTAAGGGGTGTTACACCCACACCCCTGACTATCGGGTCGTTACACACTAATTATTTTGAATTTTTCTTTGGTCTCACTCAATTCAGTCTAGTATAATAGAGTTCTACATATCTGACCATACAAAGCTTTAAACGACACCATTTTAATACTCGTTTGATAACTATTATTATATGCAAATTCAACCAATGGATGAAATTTCTCTCAACTACCCTCAAACTCTTAAATAGAACAATGGAGCATATCCTCGAGTACCTGTAACACTCACTCAGACTGACCATCGGTCTGTGGATGGAATGCTGTACTAAAATCGAGTTAAGTACCCAAAGCTTCCTGTATTTTACTCTAAAATTGAGAAGTAAACCATGGATCCCTATCGAAAATAATAGACATAGGCATACCATGCAGTCTAACAGTCTTAGAAACATATAGTTCTGCCAACTTCTCAAGTGAATAATCCATATGAACTAAAATGAAATGTGTAGATTTAGTCAAATGATCAACAATATCCCAAATAGCATCTTTCTTCTACGGAGACAAATGTAACCTTGATACGAAATCCAGCGTAACTTGTTCTTATTTCCACTCTAGAACCATAACAGGTTGTAACAGTCTAGAAGGTACCTAATGCTCGGCTTTAATTTGCTAACAAATTAAAAATTTCGATGCAAACTCTGAAATTACTTGTTTCATACCTAGCCACCAGTATATTTGTTTCAAATCATTGTACATTTTGTTACTACCAGGGTGCATTGAATAATTACTACTGTGAGCTTCCTATAAAATCTTCTGTATAATATCAAAATTTCTTGGAAGAAATCCTATTTCTGAAATACAAACTACCACCAGAACTAACATGAAATTTTGAATCAGGTATCTTTTCAATCTGCTCCCATTTAGCAATAAACTCGAAGTCATTTTTCTGAGCTTTACAAATCTGTTATAGAAATGTTGGTCTAGCTTTTAATTCTACTAAAATAGAACCATCATCAATCAACATCAATCGAGTAGTCAAATCTTGTAAAGTAAATAAAGATTTTTTGCTAAAAGCACCAACAAGAACATTAGCTTTTACTAGATGATAATCGATGATCAAATCATAACTTTTCAACAGCTCCAACCATTTATGTGTCTCAAATTTAGTTCTTTTTGTGACATCAAATACTTCAAGCTTTTATGATCCGTGAAGATATGACATTTTTCTCCATACAAATAGTGTTGCAACATCTATAATGTAAACAAAATAGCTGCAAGTTCTAAATCATGAGTTAGGTAATTTTTCTCGTGCGATTTTAATTGACGAGAAGTATAAGCTACCACTTTGCCTTCTTGCATCAAAACGCAACCTAAATCATTCAGTGAAGCATCACTATAGACCACAAATTCTTTGTTGGACTCAGACTGAATCAACACAGAAGCTTAAGTCAACAACACTTTCAACTGATCAAAACTTTACTGACATTTTTCGGACCATTCAAACTTAACATTTTTTTAAAGTAGCTTCGTCAACGGTGTAGAAATCATCAAAAACCCTTTTACAAATCTCTGATAATATTTGACTAAACCCAAGAAACTTTTGATCTTTGAAACATTTCTCGGAAGCTTCCAGTCTACAATAACTGATATTTTACTCAAATCCACTCTAATACCATCCGCCGATACATGTCCTAAAAATCCAACTTCTCGAAGCCAGAACTTACACTTGCTAAATTAAGCAGATAACTGTTTCTCATGCAATGTATACAATATTACTCTCAAATGTGAGCATGCTCGATTTCATCTCGGGAATAGATAAAAATATCATCAATGAATACAACCAGAAATCTATCTAGATATGGGCAAAATATTATGTTCATCAAATCCATAACACAACAGGTGCATTGGTTAAACCAAATAGCATAACTAAAAATTCATAATGTCCGTACCTGGTTCTAAAAGCAGCCTTTAGCACATTTGAATCTTTAAACCGTAACTAATACTATCTAGAACATATATCAATCTTTGAAAACATTGTCGCATCTTTCAGCTGATCAAACAAATCATCGGTATGTGGTAAAGGATATTTTTTTTTTATCGTGACTTTATTAAGTTGTCGATAGTCGATACATAATCGTATTGTAACATCTCAATTTAGGGCTTAGTTAGAATAGTGATTTTGAGAGTACAAATCTGGAGTAGAAATATTTTTTTTATGATTGTTTTGAGGTCATGATATGTTTACATGATTGTGTGAAAGTTTCATAAAGAAATTTTATGAATAAGAGTCCAATTTGACTTTTAGGACTAAATTGCAAAAGTTCCAAAATATAAGATTCTAGAAGCTTTAAGTATGAAATAGCTTTGGGTTATTAATTAGAGTTCCTTAAATAGAAATTTGCCTAATTTCTATTTTTATGGACAAAAATAGACATGGAAGGGTAAAATTTCAAAGAAAGGCTAAAAGGGCATTTTGGTTATTTGGTTAATAAATTAATAAAAAGGGAAAATCAAGTCAAAATTGTGTCCATCTTCTCCATGCCATAGTCAAAATTCACAAGCTCGCCATAGCCAGGGTTTTTGTCATTTTGAAGCTCAATAGTAAGTGCATCCTAGTCTCGTTTTTAAAGTTTTTTACATTTTTGAAGTTGTTATCAACCGATCTAGCTATTTTTACCATTATTTTGAGCTAGGGTTCATGTTAAAAAATTTAACCATGTGTGACATGTATGTATTTTGATGTTTAATGAAGGAATTTGAATGTTTGATGTGAGATAAACATCTTTTACAACGTGATTTTTCATGAAAACACCTAAAAAGGACTTATTTGTAAAAGTTGCAAAATAAGTGGTGACAATCTAATTTGAAAGAAAATGTGGGCTATTATAAGTATGAAATGTATTTGGCTAGGCTTAAAGTACAAAGAAGTCGAATGAAAATCATTTTACGAGCTTAGAGACTAAATTGTAAATATGTGAAAGCTTAGGGGTAAAATTATAATTTTACCAAAATATAATTTATGGGATTTTTTGAACAATGTGATGATTCAGCAAGTGCAATTTGCTATTATGGATCAAGAATAACGAAGTCTGGACCTAGAATAGGGAAAGAACAAGCTTTTGGACTAAATCGAATTAATTGTCCGTATTTTGTACTGAGGTAAGTTTGTGGGTAAATAATGCAACATTTCATTATTATGTATTCAATGCTTTAATATTTCATGAATTGTATAATTTTTTTATGAAATTGGTTAACGATGAATCGATGATGTTATGTCAAAGTTTCGATATCTCGAAATCCCGGTTGAACCTTAGGAATAGATGGGATACAAATGTCATGACATTAGGGTTATTGAGATTCTGTATAAGACCATATCTGGGATATGACATCGTTATGAGATCTCGTGCAAGACAATGTCTAGGAGCTCGCATCGATATGAGACATCGTGTAAGACCATAGCTGGGCTATTGGCATCGATATGTGATCCCACGTAAGGCTATATCTTGGATACGACATTGGCATCTTGCTATGTGTATGAGATTTCCCGAGTATCCTTTAGTATTCCAAGCCGTTCAACGGGTAACTCAAAGTTTATGTCAAAGAAATGACGAGGTATGAACGTGTTGAAAGTGTACAGGTATGTACATGAAGCTTATTAAACATTGAGATTATGACTCAATGAGTTCTCGGTAAGAAGCGAATGAAGGAATCATGAACATGAGTTTTATTATTCACTATGAGAATGACATGATTTAAGATGGATCTATGATACTTGATGGCATTATGACAAGTCATATTTATGTTATGTATATGATATTGCATGATTAATGCTGTTAATTATTTACATGCAAACTTACTAAGCTCCATGCTTACTCCCCTTTCTTTTCCATTTTTCTTATAGTATCACCACGCTAGCTCGAGGATTGAAGGACGTCGGAGACTCGATCACACTATCAATTGGAATATTTAGGTATATCTAGTCTTAACATTTTGAGTATGGCATGTATAGGGACTTGGTCTTTTTGTTATTTGTCATATTTGTTTAGCCAGATATATTGGCTTATGATGATACTTGATTCATTTTGTATAAGGCCATTTGATATTAGCTAATATTGATTATAAGTAAAATTGCATGATGATGCATTCCATAGATGTGGTAATTTGCATGTTTTGAATTGTTGAGTATGTGATTGGTTAAGCATGTTATATATATGTGTCATGAAAATGAGTTGATCATGTCTTAGTTGTGGACATATTGGTTGCTAAAAAATGCTATAAATTATACCAATGCATTGGTGCTTGAGTGTTTATGTTTCAGGGTGACAATTGGCTTGGTAAATAGCCTATATATATTGTCCACACAAGTAGACACATGGGCGTGTGTCTAGACCGTATGTGACACACGGTCAGCCCCATGGGAGTGTGAACAGGCCGTGTGTCCCCTACACCTAAATTTTTAAGAAACAAAATGCCCAGTATGGAGCACATGGGCAGAGACACGGGCGTCTGTCTCAGCCGTGTGAAGGCCACGATTTGGAACACGGGCATGTATTAGGCTATGTGAAAACTAGTTTAGCTTTGAAATGAAAAATAATTCGACGCGAGCTGAGCACACGGGCGTGTTTCTCAGCCGTGTGGATGGCACGGCCTTGGACACGGGCGTGTGCCAAGGGTGTGTGAAATCTACACCTAATTTACGAGAATTTAATTTGTCACATGGCCTAGCACATGGGCGTGTGGCTTGGTCGTGTGGTTTCATTTGGTTGATGATGTCATAAACAAAGAGTTACACGGGATATGGGCACGGGAGTGTGTGACCACACGGGCGTGTAACCCTTGTTTAGGGTAAAATTTTTATGAGTTTGTAAAATTTTCAAAAGTTCTCAGCTTAGTCCCCGACCACTTCCAAAGTACGTTTTGGGCCTTGTAGGCTCGTATAAGGGACGGAGTACATGTGTATGAATAGTTTTAAATTGGATGAAATTTTATGGCCCGATTTCGTTTGGATTTTCATGTTTAAGTCTGGTAACGCTTTGAACCCTGTCCCGGTGTCGGATATGGGTAAGGGGTGTTACACTCATTAATTAGTTCTTTTTCTTAACAAACAGTACAGGGGCACCATAGGGAGAATACCCAGGCCAAACAAATCCTCTGGTTGTTAATTCTTGTAACTATGCTTTCAACTCTTTCAATTCTGTAGGTGCCATTCTATACAGAGCTATTGACATCAGAGAAGTTCCTGGTGCTAACTTAATAGCAAATTTAACCCCTCTAACTCGTGGTAACCCTTGTTACTCTTCTAGAAACACATCTGCGAATTCACAAATAGTTGGAACTGACTCTAATTTCAATTCTGAAGCCTTAGAATCAAATATATAAGCTAAATACACTTCACAACATTTCCTAACAAATTTCTGAGCTAACATAGCTGAAATGATATTAGCTGAACTATCATAACTATTTGATTCAACTCAGACGATGTCATTGTTCTGACATTTCAATAAAATTTACTTTCGTCTGCAATTCACAATAGCATTATGAAAAGTCAACCAATCCATGCCAATAATCACGTCAAACTCATCAAATGGTAATAACATCAAATCAACCAGAAAGTTGCAATCCCGAACCATCAGAAGACAGTTTCTACAAACCTTATCAACTAACACATACTAACCTAGGATTCATTACATTGATCACAAATTCAGTTGACTCAAAAGGTATTTTCTTATTCGACACTAAGGTTATGCATATATATGAGTGCGTTGACCCCGGGTTAATCAAAGCATTAATATTAGTATCAAAGATAGAAAATGTACCGGTAATTACATCAAGTGTCAAAGCATCCTCACGAGCTGGAATTGCATAAGCCCTAGTTGGTGTTTGAGCCTTAGATCTAACTGTAGAGTCTTTCATTCCACTTCAACTGTTTCCAGCATTACCACTGTTTCTAGGTGGTCTCCCTCTTATAGACGTATTACTCGACCGTGTGTTCTAAGCTTTCTCTCTATTAGACCTGTCAGGACAGTCTCAAAGAAAATGATCATATGAGTCACATTTGAAGCACGATCCATCTATTAATTTGCACTCTCCAAAATGCCGTCTATGCACTATTGACATGTAAGTTTTTTATTACGAACACTCCCCACACTCGCTACAGAAGTAGCCTGAGGTCTTGAATTTGAATGTTGCTTTCCTTTTTCTCTTCCCGAAAGTCTAATTGAAGCTAATGCATGAATGTGAAATTCTTTTCATTTCTTCGATAGAGATGAAAATTATTTTCCCATAGGTCATTTACCAATGTCATGAGCCTCAAAATCTACCTTTCTTTTAGCTTTACTAAGTTCTTCAGCCTTATGTGCTCGATCCACCAATACCACAAATTCATTTAATTCCAAAATCCCCACTAACAATTTGATGTCTTCACTTAAACCATCTTCAAACTAAGTATACATAACAGCTTTTGTTGGATACATTCCCGAGCATATTTACTAAGTCATACGAACTCCCTTTCATATTTGGCTACGATCATACGACCTTGTTTTAACTCAAGAAACTCTTTACTTTTTGTTAAGATACTGTTGGCTAACATATTTCTTTTTGAATTCTATTTAAAAGAAATCCCAATTCACATGATCTGTTGGTACCACAACAATCAAAGTACTCCACCACTGATACGCTAAGTCTTTTAGCAGAGATACCACACATTTTAAACATTCAACTGGAGAATAAGACAGTTCATCAAAAACCCTCATAGTGTTTTCTAACCAAAACTTGGCTTTTTCTGGGTCATCTTCAACTGTTCCATGAAATTTTTTTGCCCCATACTTACATATTTTATCAACCGGAGGCTTGCTTACACATACTTGTTCTGGACCTTGAGAAATAGAGGGAGCAGGTTGGGGTACGGGAGGGCCATTCAGACATCATCTGGAAAAAGACTTATTTCACCTCATTTCCCCGGCCCTCAACTACGGGCCCACTACTAGCTTTTTCTTGAATGGAGGCTTGCGCATTACTTTCAACCTCATCAGAATCAACTTGGTTGGACGACATCTTTTCTCTATATGAAAACATAATTCAATTTTAGTTAAGAGGTATCAAACTATCACAGGTTATATAATGGCATGTATTTCTAAACCCCATACATGCTATGTTCAGTTCGAGAATGTAACACCCCAATTTAGGGCCAAATTGGAACAGTGGTTTCAGGACCACAAATTCGAAGTAGGAAAATTTATTGTGATAATATTTTAAGGTCTATAGTATGATTGAACGCATGTGTGAAAATTTCGTTAAGAAATTTTATCGATAGATGGTCCAATTTAATTAGTAGGACTAAATTGCAAAAATTGTTCTAGAAGCTTTTTGGGTGTCTATTTGTTATTATATTTAAATTGGAGGTCTTTATTTAGTAATTGGACCATTATATCTCATGATGGACAAAAATGGACATGGAAGGGTAAAATTTCAAAGTTAGGCATTAAGGGCATTTTGGTCATTTGGCAAATAAAGACAAAATAAATCAAATACAAGTGTTCATCTTCTCAATTTAGTCCTCCCTTAGTCGAAAATTGAAGAGAAGCCATAGCTAGGGTTTTGGCCAAGCTTTCCAAGCTCGATTGTAAGTTCGTTCTAGCCCCGTTTTTAAAGATTTTTACATTTTTGAAATCCTCGTAACCTAATCTATCTCTTTTAAGGACTAATTTGAAGTATTAGAAAAGTTTAAAATTTTACCCATGTTAGACATGCATGTATTTTGATGTCTAATGGTAGAATATGAATGTTATTTGTGTGATAAACGACTTTTGCTTGGTGATTTTTGGTGAAAATGTCAAAAAGGACCTAAATGCAAAAGTTGTAAAATGTGTGTAGAAATATGTAAATAAATGAGAAATATGGGCTACCATAAGCATGTATAAGGTTTGGCTCAACTCGGGTTTTGAGAAAAATGAACACGTTTCATTTTACGAGACTAGGGACTAAAGTGAAAAGAAGTGAAAAGTTAGGGGCAAAAATGTAATTTTTCCATAATATGATTTCAGGACTGAATTGAATAATTTGATAATTAAACAAGCTAAATTTGTTATTATAGTCAAGAAAGACGAGGTTCTGACCTAGATCAGGGAAAGAATAAGATTGTGGACCAAATTGCACTATTAGCAATTTATTTTGTACTGAGGTAAGTTTGTATGTAAATAATGCATTGTCAATTTATGTTTTAATGCTTTAATATTGTATGAAGTATATGATTAACCCTTTGGATATATTTTTTTAAGTTTCAACAAGTGAGAAATCCCGGTTGAACCTTAGGAATAGAATAGGATGCGAGTAAGATGTCACTAGGGGCCTATGTGTAATTATGTGATTGTATGATTCCAGATGCTGGTCTTGTACGTCCTACTAGTGGCTAGGTACTCTGGCATGTGTTGCGGATACCTGTTAGCTTGTGTGAGCAGCACTAGATAGCTACGTCTTGTCTGTCAGCTTGTGTGAGGAGACCCGTGTCTAGCTTAAGAACGATCATATATGTGAAATGAGTAATGAGGTAGCTTGGCTACATATGTGACACTTGTGTGCAAGATTTCCAAGTATCCGTTAATATTCCAAGTGTTACACGGAAATTGTAAATATGTGAAAGTACGTGGTTGTGTTATGATTTGGTACAGGTATGGACGTGAAATTCATAAGTAATGCTATAAGTGATAAACTTCCGGTAAGATTGTGATTGAGTAAGTTATGTTTATGTGGATTTAATAATTGTTATGTTATCTTTCATTACATGAATTGCACGCTAATTTATGTGTTAAGCTGTTTATTATTTACATATGAACTTACTAAGCTATTTAGCTTACTCCCTTTTTCTTTCGCTTGTTTTATAGTGTTACCAAGCTAGCTTGGATCACAGATCGTCAGAGTTACGCATCACACTATCAAAGCATTATTTTGGGTATAGATGATTTTAGTATTTTGAAAATATGGCATGTATAAGAGACTTGGTCATTTTGTTATGTGTCATAATTGATTTAGCCAAACATGTTGGCTTATTGGTTGAAAGTTTATTTTGTATAAGGCCACTTGAAATTGGCTAATGTTAGCTATATATATATGATCATGTGATTATGCATTTCATAGATGTGAAAATTTGCATGATTTGGGTTGAGGAGTATGTGATGTTTAAGTATGATAGATATAGCATGAAAATGATGTGTTAATGTCTTGATTGTAGACATTTGGTTACTTAAGTATGCCATATTTTGTACCTATGAATTGGTGTTTGTGTATATATGGTACAAGGTGGCAAACAACTTAGTAAATAACCTTTATTTTGTCTACATGGGTAGACAGACGGGCGTGTGTCTAGGCCATGTGTGACACACGGTCTGCCCCATGGGCGTGTAGGCTGTGTGTCCCTAGCACCTTAATTTGGAGAAACAAAATGCTCAGAATTGAGCACTCGGGAAGAGATATGGGCGTGTGTCTCAGCCGTGTGGACAGCATGGCCTCGAACACGGGCGTGTGTCCTAGCCATGTGAAGTCTCGACCTATTTTTGTGAAATTAATTTTCCATACAGCCTAGTGACACGAACGTGTGCCTTGGCCGTGTGAACTCAATTTGGTCATGAGTTACAAGTTAGAGAGTTACAAAGGGTAGGGACACATGCGTGTATAACCACAAGGCCTGCCCACACGGGCGTGTCCCACAACCACATGGGCGTGTGACCCCTATATAATGGACATTTTTCCAAGTTTTGTAAAATTATCTAATGTTCTCAGTTTAGTGCCGAACCGCTCCTAACATATGTTTTAGGCCTCATAGGCTCGTTTTAGGGACTTCATGATTGATTGTAAATGGTTTTAATTTGGACGCAAATTTATGTCCTAAAAATGTATGTTTGTTCGTGTGATAAGTCTAGTAATGCCCCGTACCCTATTCCAGCGTCGAATACGGGTAAGGGGTGTTATGTTTAGTAGTATCAGAGCTATGGTTTAGTCGATTCTCGGACTAACCTAGCGCATGTGAAGGTCTAGCAATACATGCCATATATAAATTGTGATACTGTGACGATTCCTGACAATTTAAATTGTGTTTCCATATAGTAAACGGATCTTGATCGAGCTGTAGCTGATGACGTTAAAAGTAATGCACCGGCTCTCGCCCAAGGGACTACGCCACCAAAAAGTAAACATGTGATAATTAGTCAAGGAGGAGAGGCTAAGGAGGCCTTTCTCTACATGATGAATGAGTGGTATTTAGAGTTTGTTCGAACAAATCCGAATGCTCAACATCCTCCACTCTCTCCTTATCCTCAACCAGTTCCCGTGGCTCCCCAAGGTGTGGAAATGGTAAGATTGAATAAGCCTCCGGTTGATAAGATTCGAAAGTATGGGGCTGAAGAATTCAAGGCTAATGTAGATGATGATCCCAAAAGCATAGAATCCTGGCTTGAGAACACTTTTCGGGTATTTGATGAGCATTCTTACACACTAGAGGAGTGTTTGAAATGTGCTATATCACTTCTGAGGGATTTAGCATATTATTGGTGGAAAACTTTAGTATCAGTGGTACCAACGGAAAGAGTCACTTGGGATTTATTCCAAGAGGAATTCAGAAAGAAGTATATAAGTCAGCAGTTTATTGATCAGAAACGTAAAGAGTTCTTAGAGTTGAAACAAGGCTGAATGACTATGTCTGAATACGAGTGAGAGTTTGTTAGACTCAGTAAGTATGCTCGGGAATGTGTTTCCACAGAGCTATCATGTGTAAGAGGTTTGAAGATAGGTTGAATGAAAATATTAGACTATTTGTTGGAATTTTAGTGCTGAAGGAATTTGTTGTGTTAGTCGAACAAGCTTGCAAAGCCGAAGAGTTAAGCATGGAAACGAGCGAAGCTAAGTTTGAGGCTAGAGACTCAAGAAAGAGGCCGATTAGTAAGTCATTCCAGTCTTCGTCAAAAAGAATGAGAGATATGCACATTCGTTCAAATGTTTTAGCTGAGAACCCTAGCAAAGATCGTAGGAAGCAATATTTGGGTTCTAAAGCCTGAACTACGTCCATAGCGAGCGTTGGTAATGTATGGTCTAATAAGCCTGAATGCCAACACTGTGGAAGGCAACATCTCGGTGAATGTTGGATGATCAACCGGGCTTGTTTTAAATACGGTTCCCAAGATCATTTAATTAAGGATTGTCCTGAAATGATTGAGAAAGATAATTTTTAGAATGCTAGATCGAGTAACACTGCTATTAGATGGAGACCAGTGAGAAATACGAGAAATAGAGCTAGTAGAAAAGGTGTATCCAAGGATTCAGTTGTGAGATCGGAAGCTAGAGCACCTGCGAGAGCTTATGCCATTCGTGCTCGGGAGGACGCATCATCCTCTGATGTGATCACTGGTACATTTTCTCTTTATAATACTAATATAATTGTATTAATTGATCTTGGATCAACATATTCCTATAGTTGCATGAATTTGGTATCTAGTAAGAATTTACCTGTTGAGTCTGCTGAGTTTATGATTAAAGTGTCAAACCCTTTAGGCAAGTATGTGTTAGTGGATAAAGTTTGCAAGAATTGTCCTTTGATGATTAGTGGTCACTGTTTTTTGGTTGACTTAATGTTGTTTCCATTTGATGAATTTGATGCTATTTTGGGTATGAACAGGTTGATTTTGCATGATGCCAAGGTAAATTGTAGGCAGAAAAATATTGAATTGAAATGCGAAGATAATGAGATTCTTTGGGTTGAAACAGATAAATCCAGTGAAATGCCTATTGTGATTTCGTCTATATCTGCTTAGAGATATGTAAGAAAGGGTTTTGAAGCATTTCTTGCATATGTATTGAATATGAAAGTGTTTGAACTGAAGATTGAATCTCTGCCAGTAGTCTGTGAATTTCCGGATGTGTTCCTAGAAGAGTTACCAGGATTGCCGTTGGTCAGAGAGGTAGAGTTTGTTATTGATTTGGTACCGGGGACTACCCTGATATCGATAGCTCCATATAGGATAGCTTTTATTGAATTAAAAGAATTAAAGACTCAGTTGCAAGAGTTGACAGATAAGGGTTTTGCGAGACCGAGTTTTTCTCCTTGGGGTGCTCCAGTGTTATTTGTAAAGAAGAAAGACTGATCCATAAGACTTTGTATAGATTACCGACAACTCAACAAGGTGACTATAAAGAATAAGTATCCTTTGCCGAGAATTGACAACTTGTTTGATTAGTTAAAAGGGGAAACAGTGTTTTCAAAGATAGATTTAAGATCCGGTTACTACCAGTTGAGAGTTAAGGACTCGGATGTGCCGAAAACCGCGTTCAGAATAAGGTATGGACATTATGAGTTTCTTATTATGCCTTTTGGACTTACAAATGCTCCTGCCATTTTTATGGACTTGATGAATCAGATCTTCCGACTGTATTTGGATAAGTTTCTGGTTGTATTTATTGATGATATTTTGATTTATTCTCGGGATGAGTCTGAGCATGCCAAAAATTTGAGAACTGTGTTGCAGATTTTGAGAGATAAGAAATTGTTTGCTAAGTTCAACAAAAGTGAGTTTTGGCTCCGAGAGGTAGAATTTTTGGGACATATTGTTTCTGCAGAAGGTATAAAAGTTGATCCGAGTAAGATTTCGGCAATTGAATGTATCTGCGGTTAGAAGTTTTCTAGGCTTAGCCGGGTATTATAGACGTTTTGTTAAGGGATTCTCGATGATTGCTACACCTATGACAAGACTATTACAAAAAGATGTTAAGTTTGAATGGTTAGAGAAATGCCAAAATAGCATTGATCAGTTGAAAGCATTGTTGACCGAGGCGCCAGTGCTAGTGCAACCTGAGTCGAGGAAAAAGTTTGTGATTTTCAGCGACACGTCTTTGAATGGTATTGGTTGTGTGTTGATGCAAGAAGGCAAAGTGATAGCTTATGCCTTGAGAAAATTGAAACCATATGAGAAGAACTATTCGATGCACGACTTAGAGTTGGCTACCATTATGTTTGCCTTAAACATTTGGCGACATCATTTGTTCGGTGAGAGGTGTCATATCTTTGCCAACCATAAGGGTTTGAAGTATTTTATGACTCAAAAGGATTTGAGTTGATAATCGATTATCATCAAGGAAAAATGAATATAGTCGTGGATGCTTTAAGCAAAAAGTCTTTGTTTGTTTTGAGGGCTATGAATATGAAACTGACTTTGTCTAATGATGGTTGAATCTTGGCCAAAGTGAGAGCTAGATCGGTGTTCCTTCAACAATTTTGTAAAGCTCAAAAAACTGATAATGAATTACAAGCCAAAAGAGTTGAGTGTGAAATGGGTAGTGATTCAAATTTTGGGATCGGTTTGGATGATTGTTTGATGTTCCGAGATAGAGTATGTGTATCGAAAAATAACGAGCTTATTCAGAAGATTTTGCATGAAGCACACAGTGGTTGTTTGTCAGTTCATTCGGGCAATGTGAAAATGTACAATGATTTCAAGAATTTGTATTGGTGGTCAGGTATAAAGCGAGATATTTCTGAGTTCGTATCGAAATGTTTAATTTGTCAACAAGTAAAAGTTGGACATCAAGTGCCTTCGGGTTTCCTTCAGCTAGTAATGGTACTCGAGTGGAAATGGGATAGAATTACGATGGACTTCGTAACGGGTTTGCCTTTAACTCCTAGGAAGAAAGATTTCATTTGGGTTGTTGTTGATCGATTGATGAAATTGACTCATTTTATTCCAGTACGTACCGACTATTCACTTGACAAGTTAGCTGAATTGTACATAGCTGAGATTGTGAGATTACACGGAGTGTCTGTTTCTATTATTTTGGATAGAGATTCGAGGTTTACTTCGAGGTTTTGGAAAAAGTTGTAAGAAGCTTTGGGTACAAAATTGAATTTTAGTACTACATTTCATCTGCAAATCGACGGTCAATTCGAAAGAGTAATTCAGATTCTTGAAGACATGCTCCGATTTTGTGTTCTAGAATTTGAAGGTAGTTGGGAGAAATATCTACCTTTAGTTGAATTTGCTCATAACAACAGCTTTCAGTCGAGTATAAAGATGGCACCGTATGAGGCATTGTATGGCTGCAAATGTCAGACTCCTTTGAAAGCCGCTTCAGATCGACCAAAGTCGTACACAGATTTGAAAAGAAAAGAGATCAAATTTCGGGTGGGTGATAAAGTATTTTTGAAAGTGTGTTCGTGGACGAAGATTCTAAGATTTGGTCGTAAAGACAAGTTGAGTCTGCATTTTATTGGTCCGTATGAGGTTATTGAAAGAATAGGGCCAGTGGCATATCGGTTAGCTTTACCGGTAGAGTTGGAAAGGATTCATAACGTATTTCATGTGTCGATGTTGCGACGGTAGTAGTCTGATCCTCCAAATGTGATTTCTCCAATAGAAGTTGAGATTCAACCTGATATGACTTATGGTGAAGAACCGATTAAGATTTTAGCTCTGAAAGTTAAACAGTTGAGAAATAAAAGCATAACCTTAGTAAAGGTTTTGTGGAAGAGACATGGGGTTGAAGAGGCTACATGGGAACCTGAGGAATCTATGAGAAAACAATACTCAAACCTCTTTTCCAGTAAGATTTTTGGGGACGAAAATCCCTAAAGGGGGAGAGTTGTAACAGCCCGATTTGGGCCAAATCGAAACAGTAGTTTTAGGACCACAAATCTGAACTAAGAAAATTTATTGTGATAATATTTTAAGGTCTATAGTATGATTGAATGCATGTTTGAAAATTTCAGTAAGAAAAATTTTAGTAAGAAATTTTATCGATAGATGGTCCAATTTAATTAGTAGGACTAAATTGCAAAAAGTTAAAAATATGTGTTCTAGAAGCTTTGGGTGTCTATTTGTTATGATATTTAAATTGGAGGTCTTTATTTAGTAATTAGACCATTATATCTCATGATGGAAAATAATGGACTTGGAAGGGTAAAATTTCAATGTTAGACATTAAGGGCATTTTGGTCATTTGGCAAATAAAGACAAAATAAATCAAATACAAGTGTTCATCTTCTCAATTTAGTCCTCCCTTAGCCAAAAATTGAAGAGAAGCCATAGTTAGGGTTTTGGCCAAGCTTTCCAAGCTCGATTGTAAGTCCATTCTAGCCCAATTTTTAATGATTTTTAAGTTTTTGAAATCTTCATAACCTAATCTATCTCTTTTAAGGACAAATTTGAAGTATTAGAAAAGTTTAAAATTTTACCCATGTTAGACATGCATGTTTTTTGATGTCTAATGGTAGAGTATGAATGTTATTTGTATGATAAATGACTTTTGCTAGGTGATTTTCAATGAAAATGTCAAAAAGGACCTAAATGCAAAAGTTGTAAAATGTGTGTAGAAATGTAAAATCTTGATTATGGGTCTAGTTAGAATAGTGGTTTCGAGACCACAAATCTAAAATAGAAATATTTGTTTTATGATATTTTGAGGTCTATGACACGTTTGCATGATTATGTGAAAATTTCATGAAGCAATTTTGTGAATAAGTGTTCAAATTGACTTTTAGGTATGAAATGGCATTGGAATCTTAAATAGAGATCCTTAAATAGCAATCTACCCAATTTTTATATTTTTGGACAAAAATGGGCATGCATGGATAAAATTTGAAAGTTTAGTAAAAAGGGCATGTTGGTCATTTGATTAATAAAAGATTAAAAAGGGAAAAACCAAGCAAAATTTTCTCATCTTTTTCATGTGGATGCCGAAAATTCTAAGGACGCCATAGCTAGGGTTTCTTCACTTTCCAAGCTTGATAGTAAGTGCATCCTAGCCCCGTTTTTAATGCTCTTTACATTTTTGAAGTCCTCATAACCTGATTTAGCTATTTCTAACATTTATTTTAGCTAGGGTTCATGTTCAAAAATTTACCCATGTGTGACATCATGTGTTTTGATGTTTCATGGTAGATTATGAAAGTCTGATGTGTAATAAACAACTTTTACTAAGTGATTTTCGGTGAAAATGTCCAAATGGACCTATTTGTAAAAGTTTATAAAATGTGTAGTAAAAGTGTGTTCTAATGAAAAAAGTGGGCTGCTATAATTATGAAAATGGTTTGGCTAGGCTTAAAGTACAAAGAAATTGAATGAAAATCATTCTACGAGCCTAGGGACTAATTTGTAAATATGTAAAGTTTAAGGGTAAAACTATATTTTTGCCAAAGTATGATTTTCGGATTGTTTTGAACAATGTGATAATTAAATGAGTGAAATTTGCTATTATGAGTCTGGACCTGAACTGAGAAAATAACAAGGTTGTGGACTAAATCAAATAGTTAGCCATATTTTGGTACCGAGGTAATTTTGGGTGTAAATAATGAAACATTATATTATTATGTATTTAGTGCTTTAATATTGCATGAATTGTATAATTGTTTTTTCGAATTTGATTAATGATGGCTCGATGATGATTCGACGAAGATTTGATACCTCGAAAATCCCAATTGAACTTTAGGAATAGATAAGATACAAATGTCATGACATTAGGGTCATTGAGATCCCGTATAAGACCATATCTGGGATATGGCATCGGCATGTGATTTTGTGTAAGACCACGTCTGAGACATGGCTTCGAAATGAGACTTCGTATAAGACCGATATGACATCGATGTGAAACTTTGTGTAGCTGGGTTGTTGGCATTGATGTGAGCTTCCATGTAAGACCATGTCTGGGATATGGCTTTGGTAAGGTACTAGGTGTACGAGATTCCTGAGTATCCTTTAGTATTCCAAGCGGTACAACGAGTAACCCAAAGATGATGTCAAAGAAATGACAAGATATGATCATGTTAAAAGGGTACAAGTATGTACACAACGCTCATAAGTATTAAGATTATGAATCGATGAGACCTCAGTAAGAAGTAAAGGAATGAATGAAATATGATCATGAATTTTATCGTACATTATGTAAATGGCACGATTTTAAATGTATCTATGATACTTGATGACATTGTGACAAATTATACTATGATATGCGTATAATGATTCATGGTTAATGTTGTTATTTATTTACATGCAAACTTACTAAGCATTATGCTTACTCCCCTTTCTTTTCCATTTTCTTATAGTATTGCCAAGCTAGCTCAGGGATCAAAGGACGTCAGAGACTTGATCACACTATCAATTGGAACATTTGGGTATAGCTAGTCTCAACATTTTGAGTATGGCATGTATAGGGACTTGGTTATTTTGTTATGTGTCATATTTGATTTGGCCAAACATGTTGGCTTATTTTGATGAATGTTCATTTCATATAAGGCCATAAAAAATTGGCTAATGTTGCTTATAAGTTTAATCATATGATAAGGCATTTCATAGATTTAGTGAATTGCATGATTGGCATGAGAATGATGTGTTGATGCCTTAGTTGTGGATATTATGGTTGCCTAAGAATGCCATGATTTGTGCCTATGAATTGGTGTTGGAGTGTATGAGTTTCAGGGTGGCAAATGGCTTGGTAAATAGCCTTATTTTTTTCCACACTGCTAGACACATAGGCGTGTGTCTAGGCCGTGTGTGACACACGGTCAGCCCTATTGGCATGTGAATAGGCCGTGTGTCCCTTACAACTTAATTTCGACAAACAAAATGCCCAGTATGGAGTACACGGGCAGAGACATGCATGTGTGTCTCAACCATGTGGACGGCACATTCTGAAACATGGGTGTGTGCCCAGGGTATGTGAAGTCTGCGACTTAAGTGTGAAAATTAAATTCGCCACACGCCTACCTGACGGGCGTGTGACTTGGCTGTGTGATCCTATTTTGCTGATAAAGTCATAAATAGAGAGTTACATAAGTTGAGGATATAGACGTGTCCTGAGCCACACGGGCATGTGTGACCACACGGCCTACCCACACAGGCTTGTCACTCTCCCGAACCACTCCCAATGTATGTTTTGGGCCTCGTATTTCAGTATAAGGGACAATATGCATGTGTATGAATGGTTTTGAATTGAATGGAATTTTATGGCTCGGTTTTGTATGATTGGTTATGTTTAAGTCCGGTAAGGCCTCATATCCTGTCCCGGTGTCGGACGCGCGTAAGGGGTGTTACAAGAAATATGTGAATAAATGAAAAATGTGGGCTGCTATAAGCATGTATAAGGTTCGAATAGGCTTGGGTTTTGAGAAAAATGAACACATTTCATTTTACGAGCCTAGGGACTAAAGTGTAAATAAGTGAAACATTAAGGGCAAAAATGTAATTTTTCCATGATATGATTTTTGGATTGAAATTGCTAAATTTGTTATTATAGATCAAGAAAGACGAGGTTTTGACCTAGATTGGGGAAAGAACATGATTGTGGACTAAATTGCACTATTAGCAATTTATTTTGCGCCGAGGTAAGTTTGTATGAAAATAATGCATCGTCAATTTATGTTTAATGCTTCAATATTGTATGAATTATATGATTGACCCGTTGGATATATTTGTTAAAGTTTTGACAAGTGAGAAATCCCGGTTGAACATTAGGAATAGAATAGGTGTAATAGCCTGATTTTGGGCCTAGTCGGAACAGTGGTTTCGGGACCATAAATCTGGTGAAGAAAAATTTACTTTTATTAAATTTTTATGGTCTACGATTTCACGGAATGATTTCCCGAAAATCTCGTTTGAAAATTTTATCATTTAGGCGCTCAATTTGGTCAAAAGGACTAAATTGTAAAAAGTACAAAAGCTAAGTTCTATATGCTAGAGGTGCCCAATTGTTATGAGTTTTTAAATTGGAGGTCCTTAAATGGTAATTAGACCATTGATTTATGTGATGGAAAAAAATGGACATAGTAAGGTATGTTTTAAATTGTTTTTCATTAAGGGTATTTTAGTAATTTGGCTAATAAAGCCAGAATAATATGAGAAAAAGAAGTCATCTTCTTCATTTTGTTCATGCTTTGGCCGAATATACCATGGAAGCCATGGCTAGGGTTTTTTCAAGCTTCCAAGCTCCATAGAAAGTCATCCTAGCCTCGTTTTTAATGCTCTTTACATTTTTGAAGTCGTTATCACCCGATTTACCTATTTCTACCACTAATTTGAGATACAGTTCATGTTTAAAAATTTACCCATGTATGACATTGTATTTTGATGTCTAATGGTAGAAAATGAATGTTAGTTATGTAATAAATGACTTTTACTAAGTGATTTTCGGTGAAAATGCCTAAAAGGGCTAATTTATAAAAGTTATAAAATTTGTAATAAGAGTATGATTTAGTGGAAATTGTGGGCTGTTATTATGAAAATGGTTCGGCTAGGGTTTTATGTTAAAGAAGTTAAAGAAATTTCATTTTACGAGCCTAGGGACAAAAGTGTAAATATGTCAAACTTTAGGGGCAAAAACATAATTTGCCATAATATAACTTTTGGGTCACATTGAATAACGTGACTCATAAGTAAGCTAAATATGATATTATATATCATGGAAAACGAGGTTTAGAACTAGAACAAGGAAAAAACGAGTATTCGACGGTTAGGTCATTTTTCACCATTTTTGGTATCGAAGTAAGTTTGTATGTAAATAATGCATTATTTTATTATGTTTTAATGTTCTAATGTTGTATAAAATGTGTGAATGATGATATGTGACATAATCGACAAAGTTTCGATAAGTGATAAGTGTGAATGTGATCTCCCAGTTGAACCATAGGAGTAACATAAGATAAAAGTGACATGTCACTAGGACCTTAAGTGTGTTTATGTGATTATGTGATGTCCGGGTGCTAGTCTTGTACGACTACCAGTGGCTTGGTAATCCTGCATGTTTTGCGGATACCTGTCAACTTCAGTGAACAGCACTGAGTAGCTACGTTTCGATCGTTAGCTTGTGTGAGTAGACCCGAGACTAGCTCAAGAACGAGCATATATGTGCAATGTGATAATTGGTAGCTTTGGCTACATATATGTGGCACTATTGTGCAAGTTTTTGAGTGTCTATTAGTATTCCGATGTGTTCAACGGGATAAGCTAAAGATGTATGATCGTGATTTCAAAGAAGTAATAAATTGATCGTACCTAAAAGACTAATTGTTATCACGATAAAAGGCAAGCGCACCTATCGAGTAGTAGTATAACTAGTGGCAAGACCGAAATATCGAATCCAAGGAACTAAAAGTACTAGTAATGACTTTCTTCCTATTATCTAGCCTAAGAAATAAAAGGGGTTTGGTTGTAAACTATTCTAAGCTAAACTAAAGAAGCGACAAAGAGTAAATCGGGAAAGTTACTTTGGGAAAATTAATTGATAAGGACAATACATAAGGAAGAATCCACCCAGACTTCACTTGTTATCTAACTCTGAACCAGACGATTTCTTTATTTGACTTAATTCGTAGAGATCCCTAAATTATGTTAATACCTCCGTCGAGGATAAGAACAACTAATCCTAGGTTGAATGATTGAAATCTCTTTCTAATTAAAACCCCTAGTCTTGTGTTAACTCGATCTATGGATCCCCATATTGGATTTGACTCTAATCTGGCAGATTTTTGTCGTCTTATGTCTAGGATTGCGATCAACTCCGCTTAATTGTGTTGGATCTACTCTTCAACAGGGACTTTTTCTCCTCTGCCTAAGCACATTCGACTTAAATCAATATCCCAAAAATATCAATTCAAGAATTAAAAACACAATTAAGAACAAGTCAAATATTTATCATATAGTTCAGATAACAATAACAAGATCCGTCTTAGGTTTCATCCCCCTTAGATATTTGGGGTTTTAGTTCATAATTATAAAAAGAAACATCTCAGAATAGATAAAATAACAAAATATAAGAAAACCCAAAACTCCTAAAAGGATTGAAGGGAGATCCTCTGTCTTGATGTAGATCCTGGCTTCTGATATGGATCAATCGGCTTTCCTTCGAGTAATTCCCTGCTTTTAGTTTTCCTTCTTGGCGGGAATAATGCACACCTTTGTAGTTGCCTCCTAGGGTCTTTATATAGAGTTTGGAATGTCTTTCTTAGCCCCTAAGTAGCCTTTTCCGAGTGACATTGAACTTCATCATGACAGGGACAAGCCCTTGTGCCACACCCATGTGAGTCGATGCTAGGCCGTGTTTAAGCTTGTTAAAATGGCACGACCGTGTGGGTTACCCGTGTGAATCGAGTCCAGGCCGTGCTCAAGCCTGTTTATGTGGCACGACTGTGTAACATGCCCGTGTGGTGAACTCCAGGCCGTGTTGATTCCTTGCTTTGGCCCATTTTCTCTGTTTTCGGCCCGTCTCTTGTTCTTTTCACTCCCCTAAGCTCACCTGAGTATAAAAGATGAAATTAAAGGTTTAGAAGCATCAAATTCCACAAATCAAGGAATAATTCATCCAAAAATGTGCTAAGCATGAGGTAAAAATATGTATAATTTATGGTTTATCAAATACCCCCAAACTTAAGCCTTTGCTTGTCCTCAAGCAAAATATCAATTCACAATTAAAAATCATTCCTCTCAACTTATAATCCTTATCAATAAAGTTTCAAACTAATCCACAAGTAATCATACCTTGAGAATTCAACCAAAAGAAAATTAAAGTCTCAAACAGTCTAAGTTGAGAATTTTATCACAGAAACATAAGTTTCCCCCCTTCTTCTAGGTAATTACCTTAAACTCAAAATCAACAAGAGTTGACATCCTTACTAAAGATTCACTCTATCCACTCGAAGTGTTTAGGGTTTAAAAATTAAGCACTTATTAGTCAACCTAAAAAGTTCTTACCATAAGCTTGCAGGAAAATCAAATCTCCACCACTATGTATTGACATGATACATCGATCAAAAGGTCTTTCAAGAGTTGTAACGTGGCCTTGGTTAAGGGTGTTGTCATAAGCTGAAAAAGAGGGTTAGAATCGAGATTGAATTGAAAAATCATCTAACTAGAAAAATCTATATCACTGAAACATATTCCCAGAGTAAAGCTTTTTGGATGATGTCTGATATGCCTGATATGAAGTAATAAAATTTATAAACTATGATTGTACCCAAAACTAACTATTATCACGATTTAAGGCAAGCGCACCTATCGAACAGTAGTATGCTTAGTGGTAAGACCGGAATGTTGAACCCAAAGAAACTAAAAGTACTAGTACTAACTTTCTTTCTATTATTTAACCTGAGAATAAAAGGGGATTTTATTAAACTAAACTATTATTAGACTAAGTTAAGAATGCACAAAAAGTGAATTGGGGAAAAACTCTTAGGAAAATTGATTGACTTGGACAATATTCAAGGGAGAATCCACCTAGACTTTACTTGTTATCAACTCTTGAACTAGACGATTTATTCACTTGACTTTATCCGTAGAAATCCCTAACTTATGTTAATATCTCTCTCGAGACTAAAAACAAGTAACCCTAAGTTGATTAATTGAAATCTCTTTCTAATTAAAACCCCTAGTGTTGCATTAATTCGTTCTATGGACTCCCTTATTAGGTTTGACCCTAATCCGACATATTTTCGTCGTCCTATCTCTAGGATTGCGATCAACTCCGCTTAATTGTGTTGGATCTACTCCTATGCAGGGACTTTTGCTCCTCTACATAAGCACATTCGACTTCAATCAATATCTCAGAAATATCAATTTAAGAGTTAAAAACACAATTAAGAACAAATCAAATATTTATCATATAATTCAAGAGAAAATAATAACAAGATCTATCTTAGGTTTCATCCCCCTCAAGTATTTGGGGGATTTAGTTCATAATTATAAAAGAAAACATCTCAGAAGAATAATGATAATAAAACATAAAGAACCCAAAAACCCTGTAGGAATTTGAAGAGAGACCTTTAGTCTTTGAAGGAGAATTCGGCTTCTGAGATGGATCAATCGGCTTTTCTTGGAGTAATTCGTTGCTTCTACTCTCTGTGTTGGCAGGAAAATAGCACCCTTAGTGGGGAATCAAGAACACCCTTTGTGGGAAATAAACACACCCTTGAAGTTGCCTCCTAGGGTCTTTATATAGAGTTTTGGAATGCCTTTCTTAGCCCCTAAGTAGCCTTTTCTGAGTGAAATTGAACTTCCTTACGACAGGGACACGCCAGTGTGGATCAAAGCCCACGCCGTGTTCGGGCCTATTAAAGTGGCACGGCCGTGTGAGTCGGGGTTGGGCCGTGTTCGAGCTCAAGGTGGCACGGCCGTGTGGCGAATCTCTAGGCCATGTTGTTTTCATTCGTTGGCCCATTTTCTCCGTTTTCGGCCCGTTTCTCGTTCTTTTCACTTCCCTATGCTCACGTGAGTATAAAACATGAAATTAAAGGTTTAAGAGCATCAATTTACACAAATCAAGGGGTAATTCATCCAGAAATTGGGCTAAACATGAAGTAAAAATATGTATAATTTATCATTTATCAAATACCCCCACACTTAAGCCTTTGGTTGTCCTCAAGCAAAATTTCAACTCACAATTAAGAATCATTCTTCTCGACTTATAATCCTTATCAATAATGTTTCAAACTAATCCACAAGTAATCATACAATGAAAATTCAACTAGAAGAACATTAAAGTTTCAAACACTCCAAGTTGAGAATTTTATCATAGAAACATAGGTTTTCTCCCTTCTTCTAAGTAATTACCTTTCAATCGAAATTAAAAAGAGTTGACATCCTCACTAAAGATTCACTCTATCTACTCAAAGTGTTTAGGGTTCAAAAATTAAGCACTCATTAGTCAACCTGAAAAGTTATTACCTTAGGCTTGCAAGAAAATCAAATCTCTACCACTATAGATTGATATGACACATCAATCAAAAGGTCTTTCAATGGTTGTAATGGGGCTTTGTTAGGGGTGTTGTCACAAGCTGAAAAAGAGGGTTAGAATCGAGATTGAATTGAAAAATCATCTAGCTTAGAAAAATCTCTATCACTGGAACATATTCCTAGAGCTAAGTCTTATGATGACATTGTTCTGGATTCGATAGCTTATAGTAGAAATATGCAAAAATATTAAACTATAATTGAAATATGAATTACAACTGAATTAACTGTATATACCATTTTTTTAAGAACAAATCAAATACAATACTTTGAATGTTTACAAACTTTATAAACTGAACAAGAGAGCAAAGCTAGATAATAATTTCAACTCAAATCTCGACAAAACTAGGGATCAAAATAATTGAATGGAATTCAACAAAAAATGGGTTATAGGTTAATCTTAGAGGTAAGTTAAAGAATGGGTTGTTAGGCTCAATGGGGTTCACTAGGGGTTAATTTATGAAGGTAGGCTTTTATGGAGTAAGTGGGTTAAACCTAGGTGCCTTTATCATCTTAGTATATCAAATCAATGATGTGGTCTCGACATGTATAATCGAAGCAAGTTCTAGAATAGCAAATCAGTATTGACTCACTCAAAGCAACAATAAAAGTGAGCACGAAAGAATGTATGAACAAAAGGCTCAAAAATCTCACCGGAATTATGGCTTTTTGATGTCACTCCTGCGAATTTCAAATCTTAAGATAACACTTAAAATTAAGGAAAACAACCTAGAAAAAATTTAAATTCTCAAAAATTTCAACTTATCATGCTTGATTCCCTAATGTCTTAAAGTTTGAATAATCAAAGCATAAGTACCTATGTCTTAATTCTCAACATGTCAATAAAAATCATAAATCAATCAGAATTAATTCTTAAAATGAGATTGAAGATAATGCAGAGAATGAAAGTGAAATTTGAAATTTTGAGAACAATGCAAAATATTAGTTGTAAAATTTTTCAGGGGTTCGAAGAGAGTGCAATGACTGAAAGTAAGTTTCCCCCTACAGTTAAGATGTACATTACCCTCAATGTACAAAGATACATTAGTAGCAATAGAAGCATAATATCATAAGATAGTGAAAGAAGTGAAACTCCCTGAATTGGATGAATTTTGTGAGGTGGTTATGGCTGCAGAGTGTCTGGGACAAAGGAAGGTGCGGAGGTAGATACTCCGGTGGTGGTAGCGGTTGTTTGTCCATAGCTACTATGCTGAAAGGGTATGTTTGTCGGTATTATGTGGCTAAGGTTCCCATTAGATTTTGGATTTGAGCTATAGAGCTCCTTTGAAACTGCGATAACACTTAAAGGATTTTAGATATTCGAAGATTAGAACAATTACTTGTTAGGAAATGGCCGATACAATGATAAAATTGAAAACTAAATTAAAATATTCAATAAACATAAAGATTGAAATAAAGATAAAGAAAAATCTAAAGATTCTAAAGAAACATAAAGTTCAAGATAAGGTAAAAATAAAGATCAAGAAAGCAAATAAAAAAGAAGATAAGAGGAATAGAAAGTTCTAATCCTCAGATGGTCCGCGAGGTAGGGGCGGTGATGAGATGTGTAGATGTTGGCATATCTGCTGAAGAGTAGCGTCGATGTGATCGAAGCGTTGAAAACACCACTACTTAAATCGTGTGAGGCGCTCAGATATGTCAGCATATGAATCTGCCGCATGAATTGGGTGGCGAGGGGGTGGTGGTTCAGTCGGTGGCTCCTCTGTTGGTGGGACATCATGAGTAAGGTCCTCGAGGTCCTCCTATGTGATATCTTGAAATAGACGGTATTGTGGAGGATCGGTCCCATGTCAGCACTGAATCATCCTCATACGTAGCATAGTTTGGATACCCTGTGGGGACATCTGGCCGATCAGTGTGTAAGAGGATGGTCTGGGCCGCGGTGTTAAGTAGGTCGAAGTGACGGGCCAGTCGAGTAATGTATGGGCCTATCGAGATCACGCCCCTACGGTGTCACTCCATCTGATGCTGGATGGCATGGGCGATAAAGTATACAAGATCGATCACATGTATGTGCGCCACACTCTATAGAAAGTAAGAGTCGTGGGTGTTGACGATACCGATGCTGTCTCATCTACCCGTCAATATGTGTGTGAGTAAGGCGTGAATATACCTCAGAGATGGGGCAAGATTGGTTGCTTTGGAGCGACTGGGGTCGTATGTGGCCGATATAGGGACTAGTGCCTCCCAACACTTAGATAGTGATAGATGGATGTGGCGGTAGAGCTCGGAGAGGTTCTCCTCCTCTAAAAACTATTTGGTGTATAGGTCGAGTGCTGTACCGAACTCTGGTACACTAAGCTGACGAACAAGGCCTCTGAGACGGAATTGGATCATCCCTGGATCATCGTATTAGCTCATGACGGTCTGTAGATGGAATGTGGAGCAGAACTAGAGGGTGAGTTCGAGATAGGTGGGCTCTACAATCTCGAAAAACTAGTCCCAGGGGTCCCTCATCAATAGGGCCAAGACTTCGTCCGCTAAGTGGACTTACTCTAAGGCAGCCCAGTCAATGCACCTTCCGACTCCGAGAGGTCGTGCCCGTAATATCTGAAATAACTCCTCTTGGGAATTCTGTGGGAATTGGAGGAATGGGTGTCAGACTTCGACTGTCGGTCTAGAGGATGAACCATCGGGCCCCTTTTGCTTATTTGAAGTAGGGACGGCAGCTTTCTTTCCACGTGAAGATGACATAATTCCTAAAAACAGAAAGATATGCATTAGTCCTAAAAATTTGAAGCTAAAATATGAATATTAATAAGTTTAAGAAACATTATTAAGTACAGTATTGAAATGTTGATTTTACTAACCTAATTAATATATTCTACTTATCCTAGCATAGTATCAAATGATGGAGGTATGGGTATCAATTTATACTATGTGAATACTACTCTAGATAAGTAAAAGTGGCAGCCAAAGGATGGGTTTAAATTGCATTATGAAAAATCTAGAATGATCATGCTAAGTGAATGAATTTCTTGTTAACAATAAAGCAAATATTTAAATGAATGAGAAAATGAACAAATAAAATAGATATAAGACATTAAAATGAAGAGAAAAAGTAAGAAAAGTGGGACTGAATAGGTGATTATGGGGTGGAACATAGTCGTGGTGACGTTGCACGGGTGTGGATGTGCTGTTGAGGCCGGCGACAGTGCTAGGAATGGTGGGTATGGGAGTTGGGTTGAGAGATTTTTAGGGTTTGGGTGAGGAACAAGGTGAATAGTGGGCTGTTTATATAGGTTTTTTGGGTCACACGGGCGTGGCACACGCCCGTGTGGCTCGGGATTTGCTCGTGTGGTTCAAAATTTAGGGGTTTTGGCGCACCGATTAAGTAACACATGCCCGTGTTCATTGGGCGTGTTAGGGAACACGGCCGTGTCGCACGATCGTGTCTTTCGATGTTCGCTTCTCCCACGTCTATGTAGGAGGTCACACGCCCGTGTCTGAAATGGCAGGTTTGACCACGGCCTTGGGGCACGGGCGTGTTGCACGCCTGTGTTTGAATTACAGGTTTGGCCACGGTTTTGCGACACGGGCGTGGCAACTTGTCAAAGCCCGTGTTTGATTTAACAGGTTTAGCCACGGCTACATCGCGCGGTCGTGGCAATTTGTCGAAGCCCGTGTGTTAGAAAAATTTTACACCACTCGTACACGGCCATATCCCACGGTTGTGTCTCTGCTCGTAATGTCCACACGGTCTTAGGCATGCCCGTGGGCATGGCCGTGTGGCTCGAAAAACCTGCATTCAAAGGGTTAGTTGATGTATTAGAAAGTCAAAATAAAAGAATGTACTAAGTCAGTGCTCGGGTTGCCTCCCAAGAAGCGCTTATTTAGAGTCTAAGCTCAACTCTACTTGCGTGTGTCATTGCGAGGGGTCGTGGAGCTGAAGCTCTTCCCTGTTATTCTTAAATTCCTCACCTTTATAATGTTTAAGCTGATGACCGTTTACCTTGAAAGTGCTGTGATTTGGATGAGTTACCTTGACTGTGCCGTATGGGAAGATAGTTTGAACAGTGAATGGGCCTGACCATCTTGATTTAAGTTTTCCAGGGAATAGTTTGAGCCTTGAGTTGTATAGCAAGACAAGATCGCCAGTTTTAAACTGCTTAGGTTGTCTTAAACGATATTCATGGCGTCCCTTTGTGGCTTCCTTATATAATTGTGAGTTTTCATATGCACTGCAGTGCCATTCATCCAACTCATTTAGTTGCATTAGACGTTTCTCACCTGCAAGTTTAAAATCAAGATTTAGGAATTTAATAGCCCAAAATGCTTTATGTTCAAGTTCAAATGGTAGATGAAAACTTTTTCCGTAAACCAGTTTATAAGGAGATGTTCCTATTGGAGTTTTGAATGCAGTCCTATAGGCCTATAAAGCGTCGTCTACTTTTCTTGACCAGTCTTTCCTATTTGTTTCTACTGTTTTCTCTAGTATGCGTTTTAATTCTCTGTTTGTTACTTCAACTTGTCCACTGGTTTGTGGATGATAAGGGGTAGTTGTTCTATGGTGCACTCCGTATCGTTTTAAAACTTTATCAAATTGAGCATTGCAAAAGTGAGTACCCCTATCACTGATAATTATCCTAGGTGTTCCAAATCGAGAGAAAAGGTTTTTTTAGAAAACGTACCACCATTCTAGCATCATTAGTAGGTAAAGCTTGGGCTTCTACCCATTTTGACATGTAATCTACTACTACTAGTATGTATTTATTCCCAAACGAAGTAGGGAAAGGACCCATGAAATCAATACCCCATACATCACATATTTCACATGAGAGTATATACGTTTGAGGCATTTCATTAAGCTGAGAGATATTACCTGTCCTCTGGCATTTATCACAAGAGGTTACATACCTGTTGGCATCCTTGAAAAGGGTGGGCCAGTAAAAACCTAATTCGAGTACTTTGTGAGCAGTTCTAGTTCCACCGTGATGTCCTCTTGTTGGCCAGAATGGCAGTGATCCAGAATTTTATATGCTTCTGTCTTAGTAACGCATCTCTGAATGACTTGATCTGCACAAATACGAAAAAGGAAAGGGCCTTCCCAAAAGTAATTTTCCACATCAGTGAATAATCGCTTCTTTTGCTGATGGGTCAAACCTTTTGGGATTATGTTAGTTACTAAATAATTTGCAAAATCGGCAAACCAAGGAACTGCAGCTTCTGCTATGACTAGGAGTTGTTCCTCAGGAAACAAGTCGTTTATTTTATCGAGGTCATCGGGGTGTGGATTTTCTAATCTTGAAAGGTGATCAGTTGCCAAATTTTTAGCTTCTCTCTTGTCTTGTATCTCTAAGTCGAATTCTTGTAATAATAGAATCCATCTTATTAATCGAGGTTTTTTATCAGTTTTAGTTAAAGCATAACGAAGAGCAGAATGATCAGTATAAACGATGACTTTAGACAATATTAAATATGATTTAAATTTGTCAAATGTGAAAATAACAGCTAGCAATTCTTTTTCCGTGGTAGTATAGTTTGCTTGCGCAGCCGTCAACGTTTTGCTAGCATAATAAATCGGTTGGAAGTGCTTGTCTCTTCGTTGTCCTAGAACTGCACCTATTGCAAAATCACTCGCATCACACATTAGTTCAAAAGGTAGATTCCAATCAGGTGAAATCATAATTGGTGCATTAACTAATTTTTCTTTGAGAGTGTTAAAAGACTCTAAACATTCCTGGTCAAAATTGAAAAGCACATCTTTTTCTAATAATTTTGTTAAAGGCTTAGCTATTTTAGAAAAGTCTTTAATAAACCATCGATAAAAGCCAGCATGTCTTAAAAAGCTTCTTATAGCCTTAACCGAATTAGGGGGTAATTTTTCAATGGTTTCAATTTTTGCTTTGTCTACCTCTATCCCTTTACTAGAAATTTTATGTCCTAATACAATACCTTCTTGAACCATTAAGTGGCATTTTTCCCAATTGAGCACTAGATTCGTCTCTTCGCATCTTATTAGAACACGTTTTAAATTATTAAGGCAGAGTTGAAAAGAATTACCTAAAAATGAAAAATCATCCATAAATACCTCCATGATGTCTTCCACGAGTTCGTCAAAGATAGCTAACATGCATCACTGAAAAGTAGCAGGAGCATTACATAATCCAAAAGGCATTCTATGATAAGCAAACATACTGTATGGACATGTGAATGTTGTCTTTTCTTGATCTTCTAGAGCTATCAGGATTTGGAAGTAACCAAAGAGGCCATCCAAGAAGCGATAATACATATATCCTGACAGTCCTTCCAACATTTGATCGATAAAGGGTAAGAGAAAATGGTCTTTTCTAGTTGCATCATTCAACTTTCTGTAATCAATACAAACTCTCCATCCAGTGACTGTTCTTGTAGGTATTGATTCCTTTTTGTCATTAGACACCACAGTCATGCCTCCCTTTTTAGGAACAACCTGCATAGGACTTACCTAAGAACTATCAGAAATAGGATAAATAATTCCTGCATCTAGAAGTGTAATTACCTCGGCTTTTACGACTTCCTTCATGTTGGGATTCAATCATCTCTGAATTTGTACATATGGCTTATATTCATCTTCCATTAAAATTTTATGGGTGCAAAAAGAAGGGTAATTCCTTTAATGTTAGAAATCTTCCAAGCTATAGCCTTTTTGTGTTCTCTTAATACTTGAAGTAATTCTTCTTTCTCTTCAGCGCTCAAATCTGATGCGATAATTACTGGTAATGTAGAATCATCTCCTAAAAATGCATATTCCAAGTGATCAGGCAATTATTTTAGCTCCAATTTAAGAGGTTCATCAATCGAGGATTTTTGTCTCAATTCATCATTTATCTTAATACCCTCATAACTTATGTGCCTTGTAGCAAGTTCATTAGAGTTTAAATCCTTTATTACTTTCTTTACTTCAGTAGTGGCTTCACCTTCCTCCCCACCGTGGACAAGACACAGTTCCAACGTGTCTTCAAGAGTGATTTCCTAAAAATTGTCATGAACAAAATAATCAATAGAATCAATGAAATAACAGGAATCATCTTGTTTTCTAGAAAATCGCATAGCATCATAAATTTTAAAAACAACTTATTCTTCACCAACCTTAAGTACTAGTTTACCATCCTCTACGTCAATAACAGCTCTAGCAGTAGCTAAGAATGGGCGTCCTAAAATTAAAGGTACCTCAATATCTTCATCCATGTCAAGCACAACAAAATCAACAGGAAATAGAAATTTATCTACTGTTACTAATACATCTTAAATGATTCCCCTAGGATATTTAACAGATCTATCAGCTAATTGTATACTCATCCTAGTGGGTTTCGGTTCCCCTAAACCTAGTTACTTGAACATTTTATAAGGCATTAGGTTAATACTAGTGCCTAAATCAGCTAAGGCTTTTTCAATGATTAAACTACCAATTAAGCAAGGAATAGTAAAACTTCCTGGATCTTTCAGTTTGGTTGGCAGTTTATTTTGGAGAATAGCTGAGCATTCCTCGTTGAGTTCTACTGTGGACAGTTCTTCCAACTTCCTTTTATTTGTGAGAAGTTCATTTAAAAACTTTGCGTACTTCGGCATCTGCGAAATTGCTTCAACAAAAGGTAAGTTAATATGTAGTTGTGAGAATAGCTGTGCAGTCTTTCTTTAACTTTGCTGGATATGGTATGGGTGGTTTATATTCTTTAAGTGCTGGTGGAGTGTTTTCCTTAAGTTCCTCTTCCTCTACCTTGTCCTTTTTAGATTTTTGAACAGGCTTCTTTTCTAGTTCAGCTAGTACTTTTCCATTCCTTAGAGTAACTACTTTTACATGTTCTCTAGGATTTGGCTCAGTATTCCCCGGCAACAGCTCCAAAAACTTGATATGTATGATATGAAGTAATAAAAGTTATAAACTATAATCGTACCCAAAACTAACTATTATCACGATTTAAGGCAAGCGCACCTATCGAATAGTAGTATAGCTTAGTGGCAAGACCGGAATGTTGAACCCAAAGGAACTAAAAGTACTAGTACTAACTTTCTTTCTATTATTTAACCTGAGAATAAAAGGGGATTTTATTGAACTAAACTATTATTAGACTAAGTTAAGAATGCACAAAAAGTGAATTGGGGAAAAACTCTTAGGAAAATTGATTGACTTGGACAATACTCAAGGGAGAATCCACCTAGACTTCCCTTGTTATCAACTCTTGAACTAGACGATTTATTCACTTGACTTGATCCGTAGAAATCCCTAACTTATGTTAATATCTCTCTCGAGACTAAAAATAACTAACCCTAGGTTGATTAATTGAAATCTCTTTCTAATTAAAACCTCTAGTGTTGCCTTAATTCGTTCTATGGACTCCCTTATTAGGTTTGACCCTAATCCGGTAAATTTTCGTCATCCTATCTCTAGGATTGCGATCAACTCCGCTTAATTATGTTGGATCTACTCCTATGCAGGGACTTTTGCTCCTCTACATAAGCACATTCGACTTAAATTAATATCCCGGAAATATCAATTTAAGAGTTAAAAACACAATTAAGAACAAATCAAATATTTATCATATAATTCAAGAGAAAATAATAACAAGATCTGTCTTAGGTTTCATACCCCTCAAGTATTTGGGGGATTTAGTTCATAATTATAAAAGAAAACATCTCAGAAGAATAATGATAATAAAACATAAAGAACCCAAAAATCCCTATAGGAATTTGAAGGGAGATCTTCAGTCTTGGAAGGAGAATTCGACTTCTGAGATGGATCAATCGGCTTTCCTTGGAGTTATTCGTTGCTTCTACTCTCTGTGTTGGCAGGAAAATAGCACCCTTAGTGGGGAATCAAGCACACCCTCGTGGGAAATAATCACACCCTTAAAGTTGCCTCCTAGGGTCTTTATATAGAGTTTTGGAATGCCTTTCTTAGCCCCTAAGTAGCCTTTTCCGAGTGAAATTGAACTTTCTCATGACAGGGACACGCCCGTCTGCCACACCCGTGTGGATCAAAGCCCAGGCCGTGTTCGGGCCTGTTAAGGTGTCACAGCCGTGTGGTCTGGCCGTGTAAGTCGGGGTTAGGCCGTGTTCAAGCTCAAGGTGGCACAACCGTGTGACATGACCGTGTGGCGAACCTCTAGGCCGTGTTGTTTTCATTCTTTGGCCCATTTTCTCTGTTTTCAGCCTGTTTCTCGTTCTTTTCACTTTCCTATGCTCACCTGAGTATAAAACATGAAATTAAAGGTTTAAGAGCATCAATTTACACAAATCAAGGGGTAATTCATCTAGAAATTGGGCTAAACATGGGGTAAAAATATGTATAATTTATTGTTTATCAACGTCGTTTAAGAATAAAAGCTCAAAAATTATATGGAAATATGTAAAATATTGAATTTCAACTGAAATATACATATGTGTTTTTTTTAAGAACAAGTCAAATTGAATGTTTATAAACTTTACAACTGAAAAGGAGAACAAAGCTAGATAATTATTCAACTCAAATCTCGACAAAAATAGGGATCAAAATAATTGAAGGGAATTCAATAAAAAATGGGTTATAGGTTAATATTGAAGGTAAGTCAATGAAGGGTTTGTTAGGCTCAATGGGGTTCACTAGGGGTTAATTTATGAAAGTAGGCTTTTATGGAGTAAGTGGGTTAAAACCTAAGTGCCTTTATCATTTCGGTATATCAAATCAATGATGTGGTCTCGACATGTATAATTGAAGCAAGTTCTAGAATAACAGATCAGTATTGACTCACTCAAACCAACAATAAAAGTGAGAACAAAGGGATGTATGCTCAAAAGACTAAAAAATCTCACCAGAATTATGGCTTTTGATGGCAATCCTATGAAAATGAAATTTTAAGATAACACTTAAAATTGGGAAACCAACTTAGAAAAATTTAAATTCTCAAAAATTTCAACTTATCATGCTTGATTCTCTAATATCTTAAAGTTTGAATAATCAAAGCATAACTACCTATGTCTTAATTCTCCATATATCAATAAAAATTATAAATCAATCAGAATTCATTTTAATAGGGGATTGGGAATAATGCGGAGAGTGAAAGTGAGAATTCGAAATTTGAGAACAATATAACAAGTTAGTGGCAAAAATTTTTAGGGGTTCAAGGATAATATGAAGAATGAAAGTGAATTCCCCCCACCCACACTTAAGATGTACATTGCCCTCAATGTACAAAGATAACATTAGTAGCAATAGAAGCATAAAATCATAAGATAGGGAGAGAAGTGAAACTCCCTAAATATTGGATGAATTCCTTGAGCTGGGTGTGAAGATTTGTAGGGAAGGGTGTTTATCCATAATTTTCGTGCCAAAAGGATATGATGATCGGGGTCGTGGTGGCGAGGGTCGTGGTCATGTAAGAACCAGCAGTCGTGGCAGGGTTTTCTCATTAGATATGGATTTGAGCTGTAAAGCTCTTTTGAAACTGCGATAGCATTTATCAATTTTAGGGAATTTGGATTAGCACAATGTACTCATTAGGAAATAGCCAATATTAAAATTTTGAAATAAAATAAACTAAATTCTTAAAATACTAAAATTCAAATAATGAAAAAGATAAGATAAAAGAAAAAGAAAAAATAAAAATGAAAATAAAGGAGAAGATAAGAGGAGTCGTGAGTCCTAATCTTCAGATGGTTCGTGAGGTGGGGATGCGGTGCGAGACGAAGGTGCTGGCAAATCTGAGATAAAGTAGCATCAATGTGATCAAAGCGCTGAAAACATTGTTGCTGGAATTATGCGAACTGCTCAAAAGTGACATAGTCTGAAGCTGCCGCATGAATTGGGCGGCGAATAAGTGGTGGCTCCTCATGGGATGGGGGACATCATCAGTAATGTCCTTGGGGTCCTCCTACTCGGTGGATTGAGCTAACTAGTACTAAGGAGGGTCTCTCCCACGTCGGCGCTGAATCATCCTCATGCGAAGCATACTTTGGATGCTCTGAGGGACATCTGGCCAATGAGGGTATAGGAGGATGTCTGGGCCTCTGTGTTGAGGAGACTAAAGTAGCTGGTTAAGCGGGTCACGTACGGGCCCATCAATATCACACCCCTTCAATATCGCTCGGTTTGTTACTGAATGGCATGGGCGGTGAAGTAGGCGAGATCGAGCACGTGTGTGTGCACCATGCTCCCCAAAAAGTAGGTGTCATGGGTGTTGACAACGCCGGTGCTCTCACGTTTACCTGTCAATGCATGTGCGAGAAGGGCGTGGAGGTATCTCAACGAAGGGGCGAGAGCTATCACCTTAGAGTGGCTGGGATCGTTAGTGGCTGAAAAAGGGACTAGGGCTTGCCAGCACTTGGATGGAGAAAAATACATGTGGCGGTGAAGCTTTGAGAGGTCTTCCTCCTCCATAAATTGCTCAGTATATAAGCCCAGTGCTGTACTGAACTCTGGTACACTGAGCTGTCGAACAATGCCCCTTAGACGAAATTGGACTATCCCTGGATCGTCGTATCGAGACATGACCGTCTGAAGATAAAAAGTGGAGCAGAGCTCTAAGGTAAGTTCGAGGTAGGTGGGCTCAATAATCTGGAAGAATTGGTCTTACGGGTTCGTCGTCTACAAGGCTCGTATCGCGTCTGCTAGTTGGACCCGTTCTAATGCGGCCTAATCGATACATCTCACTGCTCCGAGGGGCCTCGCCCTTAGAATTTGAAATAGTTCCTCTTGGGAACTTTGCAGAAATTGGAGGAAGGGATGTAGAATTTCAGCGGTGGGTCTGGAAGAGGAACCATTGGGTCCCTTTCACTTTTTTGAAGCAGAGACGGCAAATTTCTTTCCTCGTGAAGACAACATTTTACCTGAAATAGACAAATGAAAATAAAGATAGAAATATAGTATGAATACTCATAAGTTCCTAGACTAAATGGCAAAAATTTCAAAGTATTTCATGCAAAGTGTAATTTCACTAACCTAAATTTGATGTTCAATTCATCCTAACCATAAAATGAGACAATGGGAATAGTAGCAGCTATGTTTAACATAATATAACAAAATCAATTGCTTAAGATAGATACAGATGGCAGCCAAAGAATAATGCAAAATGGCATAATGAGTATTCCAGATTAATCATGCAAAATGTATGAGAATCACAAAAATAATAGTGCTAACAACTAAATCATGGATATAAAATTAGTTAAAAGACATTAAAAATCAAGAGAAAAGGGAGAAAGAGGAACCAAAAAAATAGGAATTAGGGCAGAGCACGATCATGGTGGTGCTTGCACGGGCGTCGTGGCCTAGTCTAGGTCGGCGACGGCGTTAGGGAGGACTGATTTGGGCTGTGGATGGAGAGGTTTTTAGGGTTTTAGTGAAGAAGATGATGAATAGGGGGTTTTATATAGGATTTGGGGCACACGGGCGTGTCACACGCCCGTGCGAATCATTTTTAGCCCGTGTGGTTCGAATTTCAAGGGTTTTGGTGCGCCTGAGGCGTGACGCACGCTCGTGTTCCTTGGGCATGTTGGGGCACACGGCCGTGTCGCACGGCCGTGTCCTTCGATGTTCGCTTCTCCCACGCCTGTGTAGGGGGTCACACGTCCGTGTCTGGTTTGGCAGGTTCAACCACGGGGTTATGGCACGGGTGTGTCACACACCCGTGTTATTTTATCAGGATCGAACACGGCCTTGGGGCACAGATGTGTCACATGCCTGTGTTGATTTATCAGGATTGGCCACGGCTGCATTGTATGGCCGTGGCTATTTGTTGCAGCCTGTGTGGTTAGAAAATTTTGCTCTGCTCATACACGGCCATATCGCACGGCCGTGTCTTTACCCATGGTGTCCACAAGACCTTAGGCACGCCCATGGGTATGGCCGTGTGGCATAAAAAACCTACATTAAGAAGGTTAGTTGACGAAATAAAGAGCTTAAACAAAAGTATTTAACTATGTTAGTACTCGGGTTGTCTCCCGAAAAGTGCTTGTTTATAGTCTAAGCTCGAATTCTTTCAGCTTGCATGGTTACGGTGGTTTGAGGAGTTCGAACTCCTCTCTCTTAGTTTCTTTATCAAAATAAGGTTTGAGTCGAGTATAATTTACCTTGAAAGTGCCAAACATATTATGTGTTATCTCGACTGTACCATAGGGGAAAATTTTCATTATCGTGAAAGGAGGAGTACCACCTGTATGAACTTTTGAGTTTGAAATTTGAAGATTTTCCTCCTCTAAGTATACCTTATCCCCTACCTTAAATTGTTTCGTTTTTACCTTAGGGTCATCATGGTGGTGCTCTGGTGTGTTGTGGCATACTTTGGGTTTCTCTTGTCTGTAGTTCAGCCACTCGTCTAATTCTTCAAGCTGTAGCATTCGTTTTTCATGAGTGGTCCCCTTGGATGGGTTCGTCTGTTGTTTGACCTTATCTATGTGAAGAGTATCCTGCAAAGAAATTTGGGTGGTGAGATTGCGTTTATTATTAGGACTTGTAATAACGCCTTTATCGTCAAGAGTCTTATTAGAGTTGCGAGCCTATAGAGTAATTTTATCATCACCTATGCGAAGTGTAAGCCCGCTTGTGCCTACATCAATTATGGTTCTAGCAGTTGCTAAAAATGGTCGCCCTAGAATTAGGGGTACATTTCTGTCCTCATCTATGTCTAGAACAACAAAGTCGACTGGGAATATAAATTTATCAATTTTGACAAGCACATCTTCGATTATGCCCTTAGGAAATCTAATGGTTTTATCAGCTAATTGGATGCTCATCTTAGTTTGCTTAGGTTTCCCAAGTCCTAGTTGCTTAAACAATTTATATGACATTACATTAATACTGGCCCCTAAATCAGCTAAAGCATTTTTAACATCTAAACTACCAAGTAAACAAGGAATTGTAAAACTTCCTGGATCTTTTAGTTTATCGGGTAGCTTATTCTGCAAAATTGCTGAGCACACGGCATTTAGTTCCACATGAGATGTCTTATCTAGCTTCCGTTTGTTCATCAAGAGCTCTCTTAGAAACTTAACAGTGTTTGGCATCTGCGATAGAGCTTCAATAACGGTAAGTTGATATGTAATTTCTTTAAGAGTTTAAAGAATTTATTGAATTGCTTGTCTGTGCGGTCTTTCCTTAGCACATTAGGATATGGGACACGAGGTTTATATTCATTAACAATTGGTTCCTTGTAACTTACCTCATCCTTACTTCTACTTACCACAGTCTCCTTACTTGGCTCTATTGTGGTTTTGGCTAATCCTTCTTCTTGAACTGTGTCGATGGCATAGAGTTGCTCCTTAGGGTTGGTCTCGGTGTTGCTCGGTAACCCACCTTGTGGTCTTTCAGAGATTAACTTAGCGAGCTAGCCTATTTGAGTTTCGAGTCCTTGAATGGATGCTTGCTGGTTCTTGAGTGTCGTCTCTGTATTCTAAAAATAGGTTTTTAACACGATGATAAATTTCGTGAGCATCTCCTTAAGGTTCGACTTTTTCTTTTGCTGGTATAGTGGTTGCTGAAATCCCGGAGTAGGTGGTGGTCTCTGATTTCCTTGTCTTCCCCATGAGAAAATGGGGTGATTCCTCCAACCTGCATTGTAAGTATTACTATAAGGGTTATTTTGAGATCTAGAATTATTACCCATATAGTTGGCTTGCTTGATTTCCATGCCATATCCATAAGTGGGGTACTCAGGATTGCTCATGTTTCCTTGGATTGAGTCACATTACATCACTGGGTGTACCTGCTAGAACTAGCAAACCATTAATCTTTTTATTTAAAAGTTCTACCGATTAGAAAGCATGGTGACCGCATCAACATTAAAAACCCCTGCAGCTTTTTGTGGCTTTGTTCTCATAACTTGCCACTGATAGTTATTCAGTGACATCTCCTCTATAAACTCGTAAGCTGCTTTTGGAGTTTTGTTATTGATTGTTCCACTGGGCGGCTGCGTCGATCATCTGTCTCGTTGAAGGGTTCAAACCATTGTGGAAGGTTTGAACTTGTAACCAAAGGGGTAACCCATGGTAAGGGCACCTTCTCAATAAATCCTTGTATCATTGTGTTTCTAAATCCATCTATACAAAAGAAGAGATATCATTCCTTAATTTAGCCGTTTTAGCTGGCGAAAAGTATTTGAGTAAAAATTTTTCTGTCATTTGTTCCCATGTAGTGATAGACCCTCGTGGTAAAGAATTTAACGATTATTTACCTTTATTCCTTAAGGAGAATGGAAATAGTCGAAGACAAATGGCATCATCAGAAACACCATTTATTTTAAATGTGTTGTATAACTCTAAAAAGTTGGCTAAATAAGCGTTAGGATCTTCATCCTACAAACCCTTAAACTGGACAAACTATTGTATCATTTGAATAGTGTTAGGTTTCAGTTTAAAATTATTAGCAGCAATAGTAGGCCTAACAATACTGGATTCAGTACCAGGCAAATTAGGTTTAGCATAATCATACATAGTACGAGGAATAGGATTTTGCTCAACAGGGTTTGCGGCTACTATAGGAGGTAGCTAATTATCTTGATTTGCCTCCATCTCTTCAGTAGGTTCAGGTTCTTCCTCTTGTCTTTGTTCTGGGTATCGCAAGCTTCTTCTTATTTCTCTGCAAGTTCTACGAACTGTGGCTTCCAAATCATCATCAAACCATAACGGTCCTCCTGGGTTTCTTCTAGTCATAAACTAGAGACACCTAGAAGGGAAAGGTAAAAAGAAAATTAAAAACCTAAAATAAATAAAAAATAGAAAATAATTTGCAATAAAAGTAAAACTAGCTAAAGTAATAGGAATCGAGTAGTCCTAATATCTTAGTTCCCCGGCAACGGCGCCAAAAACTTAATCGTGATTTCGAAGAAGTAATAAATTGATCGTACCTAAAAGACTAACTATTATCATGATAAAAGGCAAGAGCACCTATCGAGTAGTAGTATAGCTAGTGGCAAGACCAAAATATCGAATCCAAGGAACTAAAAGTACTAGTAATGACTTTCTTCCTATTATCTAGCCTAAGAAATAAAAAGGGTTTGGTTGTAAACTATTCTAGGCTAAACTAAAGAAGCGACAAAGAGTAAATCGGGAAAGTTACTTTGGGAAAACTGATTGATAAGGACAATACTTAAGGAAGAATCCACCTAGACTTCACTTGTTATCTAACTCTAAACCAGATGATTTCTTCATTTGACTTGATCCGTAGAGATCTCTAAATTATGTTAATACCTCCATCAAGGATAAGAACAACTAATCCTAGGTTGAATAATTGAAATCTCTTTCTAATTAAAACCCCTAGTCTTGCATTAACTCGATCTATGGATCCCCATATTAGATTTGACTCTAATCTGGCAGATTTTCGTCATCCTATGTTCAGGACTGCGATCAACTCCGCTTAATTATGTTAGATCTACTCTTAAACAGGGACTTTTGCTCCTCTGCCTAAGCACATTCGACTTAAATCAATATCCTGAAAATATCAATTCAAGAATTAAAAACACAATTAAGAACAAGTCAAATATTTATCATATAGTTCAGATAACAATACAAGATCCGTATTAGGTTTCATCCCCCTCGGATATTTGGGGTTTTAGTTCATAATTATAAAAAGAAACATCTCAGAATAGATAAAATAAAAAAACATAAGAAAACCCAAAACTCCTGAAAGGATTGAAGGGATATCCTCTGTCTTGATGTAGATCCTGGCTTCTGAGATAGATCAATCGGCTTTCCTTCGAGTAGTTCCTTGCTTTTAGTTTTCCATCTTGGCGGGAAGACTATACCCTTGGCAAGAATAATGCACACCTTTGTAGTTGCCTCCTAGGGTCTTTATATAGAGTTTGGAATGTCTTTCTTAGCCCCTAAGTAGCCTTTTCCGAGTGAAATTGAACTTCATCACGATAGGGACATGCCCGTGTGCCATGCCCGTGTGAGTCGATGCTAGGCCGTGTTCAAGCCTATTAAAGTGGCACGGCCGTGTGGGTTGCCCGTGTGAATCGAGTCCAAGCCGTGCTCGAACCTGTTTATGTGGCACAGCCGTGTGACATGCCCGTGTGGTGAACTCCATGTCGTGTTGATTCCTTGCTTTGGCCCATTTTCTCCGTTTTCAGCCCGTTTCTTATTCTTTTCACTCCCCTAAGCTCACCTGAGTATAAAACATGAAATTAAAGTTTTAGGAGCATCAAATTCCACAAATCAAGGAATAATTCATCGATAAATGTACTAAGCATGAGGTAAAAATATGTATAATTTACGGTTTATCAATATGAAAGTGTATGTGGCTTTGTGCGAAATGGTACAGGTATGTACGTAACCCTCATAAGAAATGAGCTCAATATGTTTCCAACTTTGTTAAGATAGAGATTGAGTAAGATATGAATGTGAGGATAATAACATTTATTCAAGTTTGTATTATATTAATTGAATGGTTTAAGTGTGTAAAATGATGAATATGAGATAAGAGTTGTATTTATCGGTCCATGCTTGTGATGTATGAAATACATGTTAAATTCGGTTGGCGATTATGAAATTGGCTTTGGGGTCAAACTAAATTATGATGTAGCATGTTTACTCGCACAAATTGTGATTTATCAAATATAAGAAAAAGGGAAAGATTGACATAATTGCATATTAAAACAATAATGAGAAATAAGTGCTTCGAGCGACTGAAAGATGTTAAAATTTGTATATATTTGAAAAATGAATAATCATAATTAAGGTGCACGTATAATATGAGGTTAGGATTGATGGGTGAATTGTGGTATTTTGTTATAATGGAGAGCTTTTGATTTTTAAATAAACTGTAAGATGTTTATTATTTGCATATGAATTTACTAAGCTTTGTCGCTTACTCCTTTTCCTTTCTCATATCTTATAGGGTTGTAAGCTAGCTCGAGTTGGAGATCGCCGGAGATGCTATCACACTATCAAGCTACCAAGTAGGGTAAATGTGTGCAAACCTTTGAGTCCATGTCATGTATTGGCTTGTAATGATTAAGGATTTGATTTGGTTATAGCCACATAAATTTGGCTCACATTGGCTAATTAGGTTGTAAACCTAATTATATGTACATGTACAAGTTATTACCTTTGTGGATGAGTGAAAGCCATGTTCAAGCTATGTTTATGGATGTTGATTGACAATTAATGTTGTGTTAAATGCTATTGAGTTGTATAAGTATGTTAATGAGGTTGAATGTGGCAAATGACTTGGAAAATAGCATTAAAGTTGTCCACACGGGTAGACACATGGGCGTGTGTCTAGGCCGTTTGCAACACAAGGTCAGTCCCATGGGCATGTTGATAGGTCGTGTGTCCCTTGCACTTCAATTTTGCAAAATAGAATGTCCAACAGTAAACACACAGGCAGAGTGTGAAGGACACGACCTTAGCACACAAGCGTGTGACTTGGCCGTGTGACCCTAAATGGTTGATGACGTCATAAATAGAATGCTAAATGTTTTTCATATGGGTTGGGACACGGGTGATGTGGCCACACAGCCTGCCCATACGGGCGTGTCCCAAGTTACACGGGCGTGTGACCTTGTTTTGATGAAAAATTATCTAAGTGCTCCAAAGTTCTCGGTTAAGTCTTGATCCACTTCTAATGTATGTTTAGGGCTTTGTAGGCCCGTGATAGGGACGTTATGAATATGTTTGGAAAGTTTTAAATTGGACGCAAATTTTACGACTTGAAATTGTATGTGTAAGTATGTTTAAATTCAGTAATACCTCGAACCCTGTCCCGTTGTAGATACAGGTAAAGGGTGTTACATTTAGTGGTATCAAAGCTATGGTTTAGTCGATTCTCAGACTAACCTAGCATGTGTGAGAACCTAGCTATATATGCCATATTACTACTCGTGATAGTGTGATATATCCCGGCTCTAATGAAATTTTGTTAAGATAGAGATGACTTCCAACCGAGCTATTTTCGATAATGTTGAAACTGATATTGAGATAATTGAAATGTGCTTACGATGTGTTGAAATGTGGAAAGGTATGAATAGAAGTTCATGACATGCACGTGTTAATATAAGGAATGAGATAACCATAAGTTGAGAAATGTGGAAACGTGGAATGAAATGAAAATTTGTATTGTGATAAGCTCATCCATGTATGGTAGTATTCATACGATATTATGTGCCCAACCTATTTGATTAAGTGGATATGATAAGTAAACTCACTCAAAATTTATGGAATGTGTACATGCACACTAGTTGAATGATGCAAAATCAGTATGCCCATATAGTTGAACCTCATGTTCAATTGTTAAATTAGAGGATATATATATAATGTTTTGTTTTATGTCTTTGTTATTGAACCATGAGTATTATAATAAGTATGTAAATTTACTTAGAGCGAATTATGTGATTATGATGATATTATATTGATGACAAATGCAAAGTCATATGTGTGTATTTATAAGAGTTGAGTTAAAGCCTTTACGACCTCACCCCCTTACCAATGTGATATTCATAACGAAATCTCACGAGAATTATGTTAAATAAGTCCATAAGTGTGAAACTAAAGAGTTTAGTGGTGAAATAATCATCAATGTATACAGAAATGAGAATAGTTTAAAAAGTGAAAACAACTTTGAGAAGAATATCAGAATGTTTAAAAGATTATACAGATTATGCAATATCACATATAAAAAAGTTAGTCTCGGCTAATCGACTCAATTGGGTATGAAGTCTAAAGATGTGTTTACTGAAATTTCTCCCGAACTGGTTTTCGTTAGTGAATGGAATAACGTGAGGTTCATGATGAAAGAATTAGTCAGAAAAATGATAGTTAAGTGGTAGAGATGTCTGTGTGTGATGGTTACAATTGAAATGAATATGATGATCTTTTTTAGGTATCCTATGTATTCTTTATCATCAGAGATATGTGTGTGACTGTTTAGTTTCTGATAGAGTTCTTATGTTGTGAGAATGATAAGTAACTATGATGTTAGACGAAAGCTCCGTTGGTCTGATCAACTATGACTGGTGTTTTCTTGTCTTTCTTTAGAATTCTATTCTATTATGTTTGAAATAAGAGTCAACGATAAAATTGTACGAGGCTATTCTTCTATTCCTACTGGTTATTATTTGTTTTTATATGCATATATGGAAAAGATGTCATCTCTGTTACAATTGATTCCAGAATGTGTAAGTATTGTTTTCTTCTGGATTTCTCCGAGGAATCATCAAGATCTCCATTATTTTCCTGTGAGTTGTGCTCTCAGACTTCCGGTATGGTATCGTATCTTGGATTTCTCTATCTCAACTTTTCTATCATTCTTAATTCGTGAATTATCAACCATGGCTTATCTTTAAAGTGTGTTCTTTAGTTTCTGATAACTATGTCTATTTTGAGTGTATTTCCGGTTCAATCCTAGAAATGTGGTAATTCTGGTATTTGAATTTCTATAATTTTTGTGAAACAAATTGATACCGGCAAAGGTATAAATAGTGGAAGCTCAAGCTCAAATCATGTGATGATTTCTTTCCTCAGGTAAATTCAATTAAGGTCAGTGAATTCAATCAAGATATTTTGTTTTCTTGAGATAATTTGGTTGTGAAAATCTTTGACTAGCGTGTTAAGGAAATTATAAAAGATTCTATGTTTGAGTTATTTAACCGCATGTAGAAAGAGTATTTTGATATGTTATTATATGATAGTTGAGAACGACTCAATTGTTTTATTTGAGTGAGCTGATCAGTTGAAAGGTAATTCGAGTTAAATGCTTTTAAGTTTATCGTCAGGTAAGAAAATAAAATCTTGTACATTTATTGGTGAATATATGAACAATTTGAAAGAAGAATCTATATCCTAAAAAGTAGGATATAGAGATATACTTAGTCGATTGTTTTAATCGAATGATGTGTTATGAGTAAAGCGAGTCTGATTGATAAAGTTATCATAATTATGAAAGTTTGCAAGGTCCGTTGTATGTTGGCCAAATTGACAACAGTTGAAGGTGCTATTAACTGAAGCATTGGTTCTGATTTCTATTTGAATTGAGTAAAGAATTCATGATTCTCAGTAGTGCATTATTGAACGGATTGGAATGTGATTTGATTTCAAGAATGTAAAGTGCAGTTTATGTTTTCAGGTGGTTAACATCTCATTAAAAGAATTGTTCAATAAGTGATTTAGAGACGGTTACTATTATGTATGTATTGAGAATTTGATGACATTGTTTGTTCGACAAAGATTATTATATGTTTCCTGATCTCAAAAGTTTAATTTATCTAATGGCGCAGAAAGATCTGAGTTTAAGATAGAGTTGATGACTTGAGTTATTGAAAGACTTTGAGTAATTATTGATTAATCTCTGAGAAAGCAGATATAGTTACAGCTTATGAATGGAAAAATCTTTGTCTATTTTGTGAGTAGGTTACATGATTGACCTTATTTGATGATGGTCTGATTTTAGCCAAATAAAAAGCTAAAGTGATGTTTGCTTTACAAGCTTGAGAAACTCCGAGATGTGTTAATGAGTGGTAAACTAAATGAGTATAGTGAGGATCGACTTTTGATTCTAAATTTCAGGTTGGACCTGATTCATGTTATTATTATTCCGAAATGGAATTTGAGTGTCGAAGAATTCGGGGCTTATACAGAAAGTTTTTTCCAAAGTTCACAATAGTGGTTTGTCGGTTCGTCTGGAGAGTAATAAAATATGCAGCCATAAGAATTGATGTTTTGATAATTGCGCATGTACATGCCAATTGTGAGTTTGTGCTCAAATGTTGAATCGTCAACTTGCAAAAGCCGAATTTCAAGAGTATTTAGGACTATTACAGTAAGTGATGAATTTAGAATGAAAATGAGATGGAAACATTATAGATTTCATATATGAATTATATTTAACTCAGAAAAGGAAGAGGTTATCGGATTGTGTTTTCTCGTTTGTGTACAAATTTCTTGTTTAACAAACCAACCAAGTGAGATATTTCTGGGATTATTCCATTATACAAAGTGTCAGTCCCCATTATTTTGTACTAAGATCTGAGGATTATATCCTAATCATGGAAAAAGCTATAGGAAACTATGAGTACTCAGTTGCATCTTAGCACAGTAAATTTGTTTTATATATCAATGATAAGTTTGATAGAGTGATTCAGATTTTGACGGTATACTTAAGTACTGCGTGCTAAATTTCAAAAGGTATTGGAAAGAGATATACGAGGTTAAATCAAATGATGGTTCCGAGAAGTTAGTGAAAGTGATTCATGAGATTTGAAAACAACTTATTCTGGTAAAATTTTCGGGGACGAAAATCCCTAAAGGGGGAGAGTTTTAACGACACGATTTTGGGCCTAGTCAGAATATTGGTTTTAGGACTACAAATCCAACGAGGAAAATTTTATTTTTATTAAATTTTTATGGTCTACAATTTCACAGAATGATTTCGTGAAAATCTCGTTCAAAAATTTTGACGTTTAGACACTCAATTTGGTCAAAAGGACTAAATTGTAAAAAGTGCAAAAGCTAAGTTATATATGCTAGAGGTGCCCAATTGTTATGAGTTTTTAAATTGGAGGTCCTTAGATGGTAATTAGACCATTGATTTATATGCTGGAAAAAAATGGACATAGTACGGTATGTTTTAAATTGTTTTTCGTAAAAGGTATTATAGTAATTTGGCTAATAAAGCCAAAATAACATGAGAAAAAGATGTCATTTTCTTCATTTTCTTCATGCCTTGGCCAAATATACCATGGAAGTCATGGCTAGGGTTTTGTTCAAGCTTCCAAGCTCCATAGTAAGTTATCCTAGCCCCGTTTTTAATGCTCTTTACATTTTTGAAGTCGTTATCGCCCGATTTACCTATTTCTACCACTAATTTGAGCTAGGGTTCATGTTTAATAATTTATCCATGTATGACATGCATGTATTTCGATGTCTAATGGTAGAAAATGAATGTTAGTTGTGTAATAAACAACTTTTACTGAGTGATTTTCGGTGAAAATGTGATTTAATAGATTTAGTGGAAATTGTGGGCTGTTATAATTATGAAAATGGTTCGTCTAGGCTTGTATGTTAAAGAAATTGAATAAATTTCATTTTACGAGCCTAAGGGCAAAAGTGTAAATATGTCAAACTTTAGGGGCAAAAACGTACTTTTTCCATAATATGATTTTTGGGTCACATTGAGTAATATGACCAATAAGTGGGCTAAATGTGATATTATAGATCATGGAAAACGAGGTTCGAAACAAGAACAAGGAAAAAACGACTATTCGACGGTTAGGTCATTTTTCACCATTTTTAGTATTGAGGTAAGTTTGTATGTAAATAATGCATCATTTTATTATGTTTTAATGTTCTAATGTTGTATAAAATGTGTGAATGATGATAAGTGACATAATCGACAAAGATTCGATAAGTGATAAGTGTGAAAGTGATCTCCTGGTTAAACCTTAGGAATAAAATAGGATACAAGTGACATGTCACTAGGACCTTAAGTGTGTTTATGTGATTATGTGATGTCCGGGTGCTGGTCTTGTACGACTACCAGTGGCTAGGTAATCCTGCATGTGCTGCAAATACCTATCAGCTTGTGTGAGTAGCACTAAGTAGCTACGTTCCAACCGTCAGCTTATGTGAGCAGACCCGTGACTAGCTCGAGAGCGAACATATATGTGAAATGTGATAAGTGGTAGCTTTGACTACAAATATGTGGCACTATTGTGCAAGTTTTTTCAAGTATCTGTTAGTATTCCGATGTGTTCAACTGGATAAGCTAAAGAAGTGAAAGTGTATGTGGCTTTGTGATGAACTCGATATGTGTCCAACTTTGTTAAGATAGAGATTGAGTAAGTTATGATTGTGAGGATAATAACATTTATGCATGTTTGTACTATATTAAATGAATGGTTTAAATGTGTAAAATGATGAATATGAGATAAGACTTGTGTTTATCAGTCCCTACTTATGATGTATAAAATACATGTTAAATTCGATTGGCAATTGTGAAATTGGCTTTGGGGTCAAACTGAATTATGATGTAGCATGTTTTGTTTGCACAAATTGTGATTTATCGAATATGAGAAAAAAAGGGGGAAAGATTGACATAATTGCCTATTAAAACGATGATGAGAAATATGTGCTTCGAGTGACTAAAAGATGTTACAATTTGTATATATTCGAAAAATGAATAATCATAATTAAGGTGTACGTATAATATGAGGCTAGGATTGATGGGTGAATTGTGGTATTTTGTTATAATGGAGAGCTTTTGGTTTTTAAATTTATTGTAAGATGTTTATTATTTGCATATGAACTTACTAAGCTTTGTAGCTTACTCCTCTTCCTTTCTCATATCTTATAGGGTAGTAAGCTAGCTCGAGTTAGAGATCGCCGAAGATGCTATCACACTATCAAGCTATCAAGTAGGGTAAATGAGTGCAAACCTTTGAGTCTATAGCATGTATAGGGACTTAGTCATTTTGTGTATGTGTTATTGATATGGCCAAACGTATTGGCTTGTAATGATTAAGGATTTGATTTGGTTATAGCCATATAAATTTTGCTCACATTGGCTAATTGGGTTGTAAACCTAATTATATGTGCATGCATAAGTTATTGCCTTTGTGGATGAGTGAATGCCATGTTCAAGCCATGTTTATAGATGTTGATTGACAATTAATGTTGTGTTAAATGCTATTGAGTTGTATAAGTATGTGAATGAGATTGAGGGTGGCAAATGGCTTGGAAAATTACCTTAAAGTTGTCCACATGGGTAGACACACGGGCGTGTGTCTAGGCCGTGTGTGACACACGGTCAATCCCACGGGTGTGTTGATAGGTCGTGTGTCACCTGAACTTTAATTTTGCAAAACAGAATGTCCAGTAGTAAACACACGAGTAGAGGAACGGCTGTGTGTCTCAGCCGTGTAAAGGACACGGCCTTAGCACACGGGCGTGTGACTTGGTCGTGTGACCCTAAATGGTTGATGACGTTATAAACAGAATGCTCAATGTTTTTCACACGGGTTGGGACACGGGCATGTGTGACCACACGGCCTGCCCACATGGGCGTGTCCCAAGTCACACGGGCATGTGACTCTATTTTGATGAAAAATTTTCTAAGTGCTCCAAAGTTCGTAGGCCCGAGATAGGGATGTTATGAATATGTTTGAAAAGTTTTAAATTGGACACAATTTTTACGACTCGAAATTTTATGTATAAGTATATTTAAGTCTGGTAATGCCTTGAACCCTGTCCCGGCGTGGATACAGGTAAGGGGTGTTACAATAGGATACGAGTGACATGTCACTGGGGACCTATGTGTAATTATGTGCTTGTGTGATTCTGGGTGTTGGTCTTGTACGTCCTACCAGTGGCTAGGTACTCCGGCATGTGTTGCGGATACCTGTCAGCTTGTGTGAGCAACACTAGGTAGCTACGTCCCGACCATCAGCTTGTGTGAGCAGACCCATGACTAGCTCGAGAATGAGCTTATATGTGAAATGAGTAATGAGATAGCTTAGCAACATATGTGGCACTTATGTGCAAGATTTTCGAGTATCCGTTAATATTCCGAGTATTCAACAAGAATTGTAAAGATGTGAAAGTACGTGGTTGTGTTATGATTTGGTACAGGTATGTACGTGAAATTCATAAGTATGAATGCTATAAGTGATAAACTTCCAGTAAGATTGTGATCAAGTAAGTTATGCTTATGTGTATTTAATAATGGTTATGTTATCTTTCATTACATGAATTGCATGATAATTTATGTGTTAAGATGTTTATTATTTACATATGAACTTACTAAGCTATTTAGCTTACTCCCTTTTTATTTCCCTTGTTTTATAATGTCACCAAGCTAGCTTGGATCGGAGATCGTCGTAGTTACGCATCACAATATCAAAGCATTATTTTAGGTATAGATGATTTTAGTATTTTGAAAGTATGGAATGTATAGGGGACTTGGTCATTTTGTTATGTGTCATAATTGATTTATCCAAACATGTTGGCTTATTAGTCGAAAGTTTATTTTGTATAAGGCCACTTGAAATTGGCTAATGTTAGCTATATATATATATATGATCAGGTGATTATGCATTTCATAGATGTGGAAATTTGCATGATTTGGGTTGAGGAGTATGTGATGTTTAAGTATGATAGATATAGCATGAGAATGATGTGTTAATGTCTTGATTGTAGACATTTGGTTCCTTAAATATGCCATGTTTTGTACCTATGAATTGGTGGTTGTGTGCATGTGGTATAGGGTGGCAAATGGCCTGGCAAATAGCCTTTATTTTGTCCATACGGGCAGACACATGGGTATGTGTCTAGGCCATGTGTGACACACGTCTGCCCTATGGGCGTGTGGATAGGTCGTATGCCCCTTGCACCTTAATTTAGAGAAACAAAATGCTCAGAATTGAGCACACGGGCGAGACACGGGCATGTGTCTTAGCCCTGTGGACGGCACAGCCTCAAACACGGCGTGTGTCTCAGCCGTGTGAAGTTTGCACCTATTTTTGTGAAATTAACTTTTCACATGGCCTAGTGACACGGGCATATGCATTGGCTGTGTGAACTCAATTTGGTCATGAGTTACAAGTTAGAGAGTTACACGGGGTAGGGACACGGGCGTGTGTGACCACACGGCCTGCCTATACGGGTGTGTCCCACAACCACACGGGCGTGTCCCACAACTACACGGGCGTGTGACCCCTGTATAGTGGAAATTTTTCCAAGTTTCATAAAATTTTCTAATATTCTCGGTTTAGTCTCGAACTGCTCCCAATGTATGTTTTATGCCTCGTAGGCTCTTTTTAGGGACTTGATGATTGATTGTGAATGGTTTTAATTTGGACGCAAATTGATGTCCTGAAAAATGTATGTTTGTTCGTGTGATAAGTCTGGTAATGCCTCGTACCCTGTTCTGACGTCGAATACAGGTAAGGAGTGTTATAGGGAACCGACTAAATCGTAACTCTAATACCACTAAATGTTACACCCCTAACCAATCTCCATCGCCAGATTAGGGTTACGGAGCATTACTATGCAAATCTGATCACTTTAATATCAAAACATTTCAAGAATGTCATATAACAACAATCATTGAAAACTCATAAAAACTCTAGCATACATGTACATTTGGGCCTTAAACCAGGCCTTCGAGGCCCAAAAATCAGTTTGGGAGCCATCTAGAACTAAATCGAAACAAATAAGAATATTTGGGAAGAAGTTGTAAAATTTGAAAACAGGTGTCACACGACCGTGTGACATAGCCCAGACTGTGTAACAATCGAACAAAAGGACACACGACCATGTCCCAACCTTTGTTCCAAACCGTGTAACTCATTGAGTAGGGTCACACGGTCGTGTGCCAAACAGTGTAACTCTCTGACTTGATACACCAAAATGCCTTTCAAAGGCACTACATTTATACCAAAAAATCATTAACCAAAACAAATCAATATATAGCCATATTTCAAGCAAAACACCTAGTTCCTTTAACTACTAAATGACATCACATATAACCATTTACATATCACCACAAACACACCAAAAAGGATCATATTTTACAAGTATCTAAAAGTGGATTTGGGCCTTAAACCAGGCCTTCGAGGCCCAAAAATCAGTTTGGGAGCCATCTAGAACTAAATCGAAACAAATAAGAATATTTGGGAAGAAGTTGTAAAATTTGAAAACAGGTGTCACATGACCGTGTGACATAGCCCAGACCGTGTAACAATCGAACAAAAGGACACACGACCATGTCCCAACCTTTGTTCCAAACCGTGTAACTCATTGAGTAGGGTCACACGGTCGTGTGCCAAACAGTGTAACTCTCTGACTTGATACAACAAAATGCCTTTCAAAGGCACTACATTTATACCAAAAAATCATTAACCAAAACAAATCAATATATAGCCATATTTCAAGCAAAACACCTAGTTCCTTTAACTACTAAATGACATCACATATAACCATTTACATATCACCACAAACACACCAAAAAGGATCATATTTTACAAGTATCTAAAAGTGGACAAAATGACCTAACTTGTCTAGGCATTAAAGTCCATCAACAAAACATAAATGCCAAAAGCATATACATACCAAATTTACCATTAACACATTGAAGTACTATCATTATAAAAGGTTCTATACATGCCATTTATAACCTTGGTCAAATTAACACAAAAACTATCAAAATGATTGCTGGATAGAGTGATAGATCTCCAACAAGCTTCCAATTGATTGAGCTTTCGATAACCTACGAAACAAAGGAAAGTAACTACATAAGCAACTAGTGCTTAACTTACCATTTCTTAAGCACACATTATAAAATAAGCATAATATCGTTACTAAGTCCATAAGCTTAATAAAATCCTAGACAAGCACCATCAAATTCACAAGTTAGTAAGTTCATACACGATACATATGAGTTCAACCATATCATAAGTAGATTTCATGTACACATCATTTAACTCATTAACCTTTCCGTAAGATCATGAACCATTATCCAATTGTATACACACCTTACCATTAACCTTTGCATACCCATTGAACCATCTTGGATAACATTGGATCCTCAGGACTGCTCACATATAGTGTGCCTTTCCATATAACCATAACATTTCCTTTTCAATAGTGCTCACACGAGATATGAAATGGGCTTTCTTACACGTGCTGTAGGTCGAAATGTTAGCTACATGATGCTGCACACATGAGCTATGGAAAATCTGCCACAAATGCAAGACCTCAACCATCGGTAGGGCATTCAAGACTAGCACCCGAAACATGAAATCCCTAATGACATGTCATTCATATCCTAAGAATTCTTAAGGTTCTAACGGGATTACTTATCCGTTAATTACTTAATGTATCAATATATGTATATTCAAGTCTATTTATAACTAATACGATATAGCAGATAATCAATTTAACTATCATTAATACAATTATAATCCATACGAACTTACCTCGATAACTATGGTTGCAATAGTCAAATTGAAATCTAATCTAAAGCTTTAGCTTTTCCCCGATTTAAGTCCAGTTGTGGTTTATCTTGATCTAAATAGATAATTACATTTAATTAAGTACCTCAATTAACATCAAGCATTCAATTCAATCCATAATTCATATTATCATAAAATTACAAATTTACCCCTCTATTTTAACTTTTTCACAAATTGGTCCTTAAGCTCGAAACTTGTTAAAATGTTATTTTTACCCCACATACATGCTAGCTAAATTTCTTAGGGAACCATGCTAGCCCAATTAAATAATCATTTCATAATATTACCATGAAATTTTACTATTTTAATAAATAAGTCTTTAAATCCTAAATTCATCAAAAACCACGTAGCAAAAGAAGTTTGTTTAACCACCAAGTTTAATAATCTATCAACTAACATCAAAACACATTCAAATTCAACTATGATAAGTGATAAACGATAAATTATACATATTTTTACCTCATGTTTAGCCTATATTTTGGATGAATTATCATTAGATTTGTGAGAATTGGTGCTCTTAATCTTTCTATTTCATGTCTTATACTTAGGAGAGCATAGGGAAGAGAAAAAAACAAGAAACGGGCCAAAAACGGAGAAAATGGGCCAAAATGAGAAACCGACACGGCCCAGGGATTCACCACACGGCTGTGCCACACAAGGTCCAACACGGCCCAGCCCCGACAAGCACGGCCAGGCTACACGACCGTGCCACCCTCAACAGGCCCACACGGCCTCTTGTCGAAACTACACGGGCGTGGCACACGGGCGTGTCCCTATCGTGAGGAAGTTCAATTCTACTCGAAAAAGGATACTTAGGGGCTAAGAAAGCCATTCTAAAACTCTATATAAAGACCCTAGGAGGCAACTTCAAAGGGGTGCTTATTTCCCGCTAAGGGAATACTCTTTTCTCTCAAGAAAGAGCGCCATAATTCTGCCAACACAAGGAGTGAAAGTAAGGAATTACTCCAAAGGAAGCCGATTGATTCATCCCAGAAGCGAGAATTCTACATCAAGACAAAGGATCTCCCTAAATTCCTTCAGGGGTTTTTGGGTTCTTTATGTTTTGTTATCTTATTTCTTCTGAGAAGTTTTCTTTATTAGTTATGAACTAAACCCCTCAAATACTTGAGGGGGATGAAACCTAAGGCAGAACTTGTTATTATTTATTCTTGAATTATATGATAAATACTTGAATTGTTCTTAATTATGTGTTCTTCATTCTTGATTTAATAATCCTAGGTACTACTTCAAGAACTTGATATGCTTAGGCAGAGGAGCAAAAGTCCCTGTTTTAAGAGTAGATCTACCATAATTAAGCAGAGTTGCCTGCAACCCTAGACATAGGGCGACATAAATATTAGTTAGTTTTTGGTGTGATCAGTTTTTATAAATTTTATTACTTAATATCGCGAGTATCAATAAGCCCCTCAACCTTTAACAGTTTTGCAAATTAACCCCTGGGCTAGATAGATGAAGCTAAAACAATATCAAAAATATAAAATTTGATAAAAACGAGACTCAAATACATACTATGCATGAAAAAAATCAAAATAAAAACTTTCTCCCCTTCAATGGTGTTTTTAGTTTAAACCAAGGTAAAAGAAAGAAGTTGATAGCATTTTAGTTATTTGTTTTGTTTTTATTTATGTAATGCCCCAAATTTTGGGCCTAGATGAATTGGGCTTTGGGCTTTGGGTCTCGTAAATTTTTTTAGTAAGCAAGAAAATGACAAATGACATGTTGGCGTTAAGGGTTTAATGAATTTTGAGTGTCTAGGGTGCCGGAAATGTTTTGGGATCAAGTAAGGGTATAAGAAAAATTTTGGTTAGCCCCAAGGGATCTGTGCAAAGTGGCGCCACTTAGGGAGCAGGGAGGTGGCGTCATTAGCAGGCAAGGAGATCTACGGTTCGAGTAGTGGCATGGTATTTTATTTGGGATTTATTTTTGCCTTCTAGATGGTTAATAGTAGTGGTGAAGTGGAACTCTTAAAGAAGTGATCAGAAAAGGAATTTGAGGAAGGGATTGAGGAGTTTATCGTGGAGAAAAATTAAGAGATGAGATGTGTGGAAGAGGTGGAGCCGAATTAGGAATATGGGGATAGGAAATTCGGCTACAGGCTATATATAGGTGCCGAATTGGGAAGTCTAGGGTAATGCCAAATTTGTTTCTTTTCCCTTTAGCCGAATTCCTCATTTTTGAGTTGCCAAAACATTTTTTCTCTCTAAGTACTCAGAAGCCGAATTCCTTCCTTGCTTTTCGATCTTCCATTAGTTTCTTTTCTCAAATTCTCTTTTGATTCACCTTTAGTTTTAGCCAATTCCTTCTTCTCTTCTTCTTCTTATTTGTGTTGAATAACCCCTTTCACTATACTAATCTCAAAAGCTGAATACCTCTTGGGCCGATTGCTTCTTGGGTAAGTATTCTCTATTTTGGTTAGGTGTTGGCCGAATGGTCATAGATAGGGAAAATGAGACTTGTGTTGGATACAAGTCACCTATTATTCTATTTTTAATGATTAAAAATGGTGCATATTTAGGAGATACGCATGATTAGTGATCAAAGAAGGGCTATTAAGACTGGTTGTTCAAGGTAAGACGTAGGTGAGATTTTGACTTTTGGTGGCAGTATTTGATAAGTGTGTGATTAATTGTTGAGTGATATCGTTTGTAGGTTCATGGCTAAGGAGATCGCAGCACATTTTTCGTTACCAGGTGTGTACATACACTACACACACAATAAATCAGAAAATTCTGAAAAGCTGAAATGTCAAAATGCCTAAAATTTGAAAGTTTGGCTACGGTAGTTGTAACGCCCTAATCTTCGGGATTTTTTGAGATTTTTGGCGATTTTGGTGTGAACATAAAATTTTGTTGTCTGGTTATGAAATTGATGCTTTGAGTGTGTTAGTGGGCCTTTAGAAGACCCAAGCCTAAGTTAAAACCCGGTAGAATTTTTAAATTTTGGACTTAAAGAGAAGGGGTCTTGAGTATGTGGGCTTTTAAGCAAAAGTGAGTAATTTAAGACACAAGTAAGTCTTTTGTAAAGTGGCAATGTGGCGCCACTTAAAGCCTAGGAGGGTGGCGTGTGGCAGCTATGTAAAGGGCCAAGGTTCAAGTCTTAAGATAAGCAGTGTGGTATTTTATTTTTACTACATGTGCCAGTCATGTGATGGACTTCAAGTAAAACTCTGTTGGAAAGAGTTTGAGATGCTCATGAGATTAAGTCAGAGAGGATAAGGAGGAGAAAATCTAGGAATTTTGAAGGAAAGCTAGTGGTGGTCGATTGTAGGAGTCTTGGAGAACAATTTCGGCAAGTGAAGCTCTTGAGTGTGCCGAATGCTTTGTGTGGGATCTTTCTGGATTTGTTGACCTTTCTTCTGTCTTGTCGAACTAGGGTAGTAGCTCTTAGGGTTCTCTGCTCTCTCTTTCTGTTCTCCTCTCTTAGTTCCAAAAAGCCGAAAATGCAACCATTGTTTTCTTTTGTGCCGACTTGTGCAAAGAACCCAACTATCATCTCTTTTCTTTCCTTCAAACCGAATCTGCCATCCTCTCCCTCTCCTCTTTTCTTTCTTCTCTTCTTCATCTCCTTTCTCTTCTATTTTCACCTAAAGCTGAACCTACTCCTTTCTTTTCTACTCTCTTCTCAAGTCTTTTAGTTGACTTCTACCAAAAGCCGAAACTGAAGCTGTGTGTCATTTACTCCCTTGACCGAAACCCCCATTCCTTTTTTAATCCACTTAGCCAAATCTCACAACTCCCATAACCCTTATCGACATCATCTCTTTTCCATTACAAACTCCCATCTTCATCTACTTCTTCCCATATCAAAAGCCGAAACCCAAAGCTTGTACTGCGGATTTCTTCCTGGCCGAATCTCTTATTCTCCTCTTCTTAAGGTTCGATTGGATCTATAATAGATCTAGACTAGGAAGGTGATTTGGGTTGGTTCTCTGGCAAAAAGATCTACGGTAAGTTATCGAAACCCTTTCCATTCGTTATTTCAGGATTTAAGAAAAGCCAAAAATCCCTAACCACTTAGGGAGGTTGTCGTTTTGGACTAAGGGCTTTACTAGCCTCTTTCTTTTGATTCTCTGTGTTTAGTGTGGATAGGAGACGATCTAGCAAGAAGCGTTAGAGGCTAGGACCATTAGAGTGACTAGATCTAGATCTAGTGATAGTTTCGGCAAAGGTGAGTATTTAAGGGCCTAAAATGGTGTTGGCCGAATATGGTAAGTAGTGGTTACATTGGTTAGCATCGATTCATAGTCTAATATCTTAAGTGACCGATTGTAGGATAATCGCGTAGAGGATCTCGTCGTAGTATCTTGCAAATCAGGTGTGTAAACAAACACCCTCTAGTAGACTAAATCGGCAAAAGTCGAAAAGCCAAAATTCTGGCATTTCGTGGGCTTGCGAGTGTGTGAGCGCTTGTTAGTTGGTTAAACAGTAAAAATAGGTATCGCGAACGATAAGGAGGTTGTGTGCAGTGAATCTGGGCCTCAAGGGGCTAAATTTAGGCCCAATGGGCTTATGGGCCCATATGGGTAAAAACAAGCGTTAAGCATATTCTGATAAACTGATTAATAAGACTGATAAATCGAACTTAAATTTTGGGCTTTGTGGGCCAAACTAGTTATGGACACCGTAGGGCCCATTAGGGGTTTTAGGGCCCGATAACTCTAAGATGCTAAAATGGGCTAGATAAGCTACTTAGTTGATAACTGGACTGTTAATAACTGTATTAAGCATGAAACCTTAAAAATTGGAATAATTATTGAAATACCCCTTGAGGGTGGAAAATTACTATTTTACCCCTAGGTGCAAAATGACCATTATACCCCTAGGGTTAAATTGACTGACATACATGCTATACTTTATCTGTTCATTGTATGCCATGACATGTTATACTGTTGCATGGGATTGGGTTTTTGATGGAGGAAGTGCTGAGTGGCATCGCCACGTTTACTGATAGGGGCTTTGCCTCGTTTACTGTTAGTGGCTTGGCCACGTTATCTAATTAAGCAGCTATGCTACGACTGTGGTGTGTAGGGCTGGGTGGGTTGAGTTATTCCCCACATGGTGTGTAGGGCTGGTACGGGTGGTGTGTAGGGCTGGATTTGGGTTGGGTTTTGCATACATGCATAATATCTGTACTGTTACTGTAATGGGCCTATGGGCCACACTGATTACTAAAGAGGGCTAAGGCCCAGTTAATACTGAATCTGAATAGGGCTATGGCCCAGTTAGTACTGAATCTGGATAGGGCTTAGGCCCAGTAAAGCTTGAACTGATTTGGGCTCTAGTTGGGTTTACTTTACACACTGAGTTTTCAAACTCACCCCATTCATTTTCATCTATGCAGGTGAGCCCTAAACTAGTGGACTTGGAGCTGGAGGGATTCGGAGTGGCCACGTGGACTGCTTTGGGTTAATTTTCTTTAAGTTATTCTTTTTCAATATTTTATTAAAATTATTTTCTCTTCGGTTTCTATTTTGTAATAAGGCTGGTCTTTAGGTATTTTTATTTTGATTTTATTTATTTCTTATAACTTGCTTGAAATTGATAGAGTTAGGCTGCACAGGTTTTATTTAAAATTAGACAATGTTTTCAAAACATATCATACGCGACAAATGGATAACTTAATAACAAATAAGATCTTTAAAAAAAAAACTTCAACTGATCGTGGATAGGATTTTTCGTAACTTAAAACCTGGATTTCTTTCCAAACTTTAAATAATGGTTTTGCAAGCTCACCCTAATCGTAATAACTAGAGAATGTATTTCAATCCATCGTTGATGTGACACACCAGACTTGGCCATAACGTCTGGGCCAGGTTTGGGGTGTTACAGTAGTCATGCGAGTGCGTAAACACTCGTATGAGGGAAACTGATACGTTAGAAGAGGCCCCATGAGCGATCTCATGGATTTGGGCCACGTTTTGGCCAACTGGGCCAGAATAGGCCAAATGGGCCTGACGGGCCTGTGAGCCCGAATAAGTAAAAATTGATAATTTGGTAAAATGTAATGAACTGATTAGGTTTGTTGAATGGTTTGGAATGGATTCAGGCCTAATGGGCCACATAAGTGTGATTGAGCCTAAAGGGTTGTATAAATGTGATTCGGCCTAATGGGCCATATGAACATGATTGGGCGTAATGGGCCATATAAGTGTGATTGGGCCGGATTGGGCTATATGAATGTATGAAAGTGTGTAGACTTGCTAGGGTTTTATAATGGACTTTTAGGCCTAGTTTCTAATAAATCCTTAAACAGGCATAAGACTTAATTAATTTACCAAGTACGTCTGTGGACAAGTCGTAAGGTTAGAGTGTGGCAATGGGCATATGCATGTCTAGGATTGGATCTAGGGAGAGCTTGGTACTTAAGTGGTCTTAATGACCCACCTCCTCTCCTCTAGAATCCTACCTAGTGCATAGTGTTCGTTCACTTTAACCAACGAGAACTTGTTGACGGGCCAAAGTTCGTAATTAAGACCCCTATTGCTAAGAATTACTGAAGTACCCCTGTAAGGTAGAATTACTGAAATACCCCTGGGTAAGAAATGACGAAAATACCCCTGTGTGTCATGAGCATAACTTATGTATGTTAAATGTTATCTGCTGCATTCGTGCATTATTATGTTGTATAGAGATTGGGGTTATTGATTGGAGGAAGTGTATTTGAGGGTCGCACGGTCGCTTGATGACTGTGGATCCACCATAGGCTTTTAAGCCACCGAGCAGCTCTACTGCAACGATTGAGTTAGTGTCGCAACCGGTGCTAACATTGTAAGTGTAGGGATGGCGCGAGTGATTTATTCCTCGTAGGTAGTACAGGGTTGGAAAAGGGAAGTGTAGGGTTGGATGGGATAGGAAAGCATACGTCTTGCATTATGCATATGATTCTGATATATGTGATATGGGCTCGTGCCCAACCGAGGCTATTATGGGCTAAGGTCTAAAGGCCACCTTATATTGTGATATGGGCTCAGGCCCAACTGAGGCCACTATGGGCTAAGTCCCAAAGGCCATCGATATTGAATAGGGCTTAGGCCCAATCTGATCGTTGCATGATTATTTGTTTGATGAGGGTCGTACACACTGAGTTTCGAAACTCACTCCCTCTTTTTAATTTTTCAGGTGACCCTCAGTAAGCGGCTCGACGTAGGGGACGACTCGGAGGTGGCTACACTGTAAGCTGTTTAATATATTAGTAGTTACATTTATTTCATTTTTAATTATTTCCATTTGGGTTGTAATAAGGCTTTTAAACTTCTGGATTACAAATTTGGGATTTTAATTGTGGTTTTGATAATTGCTAGAGGTAGAAACGAGTTTTTCCAAAATAACAACTGTTTTAAATTAAGCTTCCGCAAGGGTTAAGATTTTATAAGTAATAACGTCTCAAAAAAAAGAATAATTTTTTAAACCATGTTTGGGATTGATCAAATACAAATTGAGGTTTTACGCGAACTTTTAAACAAGAAGAGTTCTCAATGAAAACTTGGTTTTCGAAAAACACTTTAATGTGACACGCTGGATTCGGGCCTAACTTCTAGGCCGGGTTTGGGGTGTTACAATTTAATTAATTACTATTTAACCCCTACAATATAACTTAAAAACTAACATATATGAATAATTACCATATAAGTCTATTAATTTACATTTCCATAGTCATATAATCCTTTTAACTAATAGAATCCAACTTTTATAACTTTTACGAAACTTTTACGATTTAGTCTTTTTTACCTAATTAACTATTTAAGCTTCAAATTTTCTTAATAAAAATTTAATACTAAATTAATTTAACCATATAAACATTAAATTAATAATAAAATATTAACTCACTCGTCAGAGTTGTGGTCTCAAAACCACTATTTTTGACACCGCTAAAAACAGGTTGTTACAATGTAAATTGTATGTCAAAACAAGCCTGTTTGATACTATTTAAACAATTGGACAAGAATGATCAACATGCCTAAAAGTGAAATTCTGTAACAAAGTGAAAACATGTTTATTGTGGCCATATCACATGCATGGGGCGGGACATGTCTAAGGAGGAAGTACTGGTAGTTTATCTGCATTACTTGTGGCTTGACCACATTATTGGCAGCTTGTCTGCATCACCGGTAGTTTATCTGCATTTCTAGCAGCTTGTCTACACTACTGGAAGTTTATTTGTATTACTGGTAGCTTGTCTGCACTACTAGCAGTTTATCTGCATTACTAGTGGCTTGACCACATTACTAACAACTTGTCTGCATTACTAGTGGCTTGTCCACAAATTGGAGTGTTTAGATGGATAAGTTTTGGGGAACTCAATTTTTGAGTGTACTGGTGATGGGTAGGATGTTTTAAAATAAATCTGCATAATTGTTTTATAAAAATCGCATTTCCATGATTATGTGCATAAAGAGAATTGATTATTTTATGTGATGATTATATGTTTATTGATTTTTATTTGTTAAAAGACTCACATTGGACTTTAAAAGCTCAATCCTTTAGTTTCATAGCATATCAAGTAATACTCAGACTTAAGGCTTGGATTCAACATTCGTTCGAGCCTCTCAGATGAATTTTAATGAGTTTATAAACTATTGGGATGTTATTTTGGACATTGGACATTTTTATTGGGTTATTTCTTTATTTTACAACTTTAAACTTTTATGCATGCATGCTTAATGAGATTTCAAATATTTTAAATTATTGGGTTTATTTAAATTATTTATTTTTTACTTGGTTTTAAATATAATTATAAATTTGTGATTTTCTAAGTATTTTTGAAAGTCAGTTACGAAAGGTTTTTACCCAAAATCAATTTTAAGAAATAATTAAATTACAGATTCCTTGTTTTAATAACTTAAAATGACGTTACAATAAAGTACTACCTTTTTCAAATATTCGTGTTATAATAAGTATTTTTCAAAAACAAAACTACTCAGTATTTAAATTTTAAAGTTTTCATAAAAACAACTAATACCTAGTTACTTTCAACAAGTAAATGTTTTCTAACGGTTTTAATGTAACTTCCGAGATTTAGTCATAACGTATAAGCCGAGTTTGGAGTGTTACAAGAGCACTATCATAGAGGTACAAGAGGGGAAAACATACACAAAGCCAAGTTAGATAGAGGACAACGAATACCCTGTGTAAGGAAAGGAAAGATAAGAGGTAACGATAGGTTTCACTAATATGACGAAGTACTTGGGATATGGCCAAGTGGAGCCATTAGGCGTGGAAGATCGGGTGGAGTTCACCACCTCAATAAAGAACACTCTCTTTGGCCGAGTAGTGAGTATTTATGTTTAGTTATTTTTCATTGTTTACCCTCATGTGAAGTGGTTTATATATGATGCAGCGAAGGAACTCACTAAGTTCAATCAAACTTATAAGTGGTTGGCTTATGTTCGTAGGATTTGCGAAGTTGATCGAGGACTCAGAAGAGGGACCAAGCTAGATGTTGTTGAGAGCAGGGATCATTGTTAGATGGAGTCATGCACATGGGAAAAGGGTATTATTGGAAGCTTCGCCTCAAGCTTTATATTCGGTGAAGTTAGAAAGCATACTTAGAATCTGAACCTTTAGGGCAGATAGTCCTTAGCTAATTGTTAGGAATTTCTCTGTATACAGTTAGATTTGAGATAGAATTCGTAAGGGTTTAAACAATCAATGGCTAAGCCTTAGTTGTAAGAACCCATATGATTGATTTATTTATTAGATTAAATTACTTTAGTCTATTTATAGTATCTAAGTTAGCAAAATTAAGTATAGGTCCTTTGTGATTCTCTACACCCAGATTTGAAGGATGGGTTGGGCATGAGGTGTTACAAAGATGTTGTGGATATAGAGAAAGGATTAGATCTTAGAGAGAGTATTTTCCTGAGATTTTGTAGCGTATTCTTCTTAGTTTGCTGTAGAATTTGATCTTCTATTAGTTTCAGTTATCTCTTTCTTATGGATGACATTGTAAGGATGATGTTGATGTAAACTCCAACTCCATGCTACCTTGGCTGAGCAATTTTAAACTTATGTTCATCATTTTCTATTAACCACTTGTTTAGAATGATAATTTGTATAAGACTATTATGTTGTGCTAAATTCCTATGATGATTGATTGTGATGCTAGTCATTGATTGAAGTTATTATGTATGTTCTTACTTAATTAATTGTTTCATTGTATCAAAGTGCTTACTAAACTAGAATCGCAACTCTAGTTGAAGATTTAGATAGATAAGATTGAGAGAAGATTTTATGGAGTAAATCTTCATTTAATTGTGCCAAATAGCGAGACTAAGAGGTAAGCTATAAACTAGGTGAGCCTGAGAGATCCTAAGTGGTAGCTCTTAGGTTAGAATGAGACCAAGAAAAGATTTCTAAATAAGAGTGATGGTTGGCGTAGTTGAAGCATATATGTAGATTTAGGAATAGCTAGTTGATCAATCGACCATCACTTTATTCACTTGCATAGTCTAAAACAAGAAAGAGGATAGATATTTTAGGTTACTTGAATGATAAATTCGATTAGTTCTTTTATGATGTTCTAATTGATTTGCACTAATACTTTTTGTATCGAGTAAACTAGTAATTGTTTGATTAGTAGGTCATTCAACATACTTTCCCTTATCAGTCCTTGCGAAAGAATGATCCTTGAAATAATAGCTAAAGTGTTTCATTGTAACAACTATATTACAATTTGAAATGGTCATGCTTGTAGTTTTTTCGTGCTTAAATTGGTAGATATATTTGTGTTTTGTTTTGGAGTAAGCATAAAATAATAACCCAAAATATAATAAAAGAAGCATTTTATTTTAAAATTGAGAAGAAAAATGAAGGCAAAGAGCCTTTCAAATACCGAGAATTTAAAAAATGATCTCAAGTATTGCCAAAATATCACCTATTTGTGCATGCTTTCTCATATTGTGAATTTCAAATTGCCAAACGAGTGTTCTAATTATATTCTAACTCTTAAAAGATAAAATTATACTATATATCTAATTAAATAAAGAAAAATACAATATTAATTAAACTCTTAACAAATATCTTTATAAATTAATTGAAAATAAAAAATAAAAGGCTAAAGGGTAATATAAGCCTTTGAACTTTGGGGAAAAATCAATTACGCCCACAAACACATAAATTGTATCAATTAAGCCTTTTAACCAATGTTTTTTGTCTTTAATCATTATATCATTGACGCAACCGTTAATAGCATCCATATCCAAAATTCATTGAAATAAACCACAAAAAAATATTTTAATTAAATATACTACCACTCATATTTATCAAAATTAGGCCCAACACCAAAATTTTGAATGAACTCAATACCGAACCTAAATTGAGTTATCTCACAAAATTTGTTCTTGCACTAATATTTTTTAATAATTTATTAAATTAATACAATTAACTTGATATCATAGACTTGTGCTTTCTCAAGTCTATGGTGACTTCATCTCATCGAATCATCAACAACTCATTTTCTCAAGTCTAGTATGGCTCATTTTTTGGTTGTTTGTCTAGGAGTTATTTTCACATTTATTTTAGGTTTGTTGTGTTGTTTCGATCAACTGTAGAGCGAGAGTTTTTGTAAACCCCTAACCCGTATCCGTAGCTAGAATAGGGTCACGAGGCATTATAAAAGTTTACAGAACTATTTCCGATATATCAAGTCAATTACTATTCACTTTCTGAGGTTAATCATATGATCCCTTAAAATGGACCCTCGAGGCCCAAAACATGCATTAGAATCGATTAGGGACTAAATCAGGATCTCAAGGAATTTTTCACAAAATCCTAAAACTTTTCTCACTATTAAGAGTCACACGCCCGTGTGGTATGGGACACGCCCGTGTGGTCAGGCCGTGTGGGTTCACACGTCCGTGTTCCCAACTCGTGTAACTCTTTAACTTACAACCCATGAAGAAATTAGCATCACATGGCCAAGGCACATGGTTAATTCGATTTTCAAAAATAGGTGCAAGTTTCACACGGCCGTATCACACGCCCGTGCTCCCAGGCCGTGTACTTCACACGGCTGAGGTACATGCCCGTGTTGAGCCCATATGCTCAATACATGGCATTTTGTTTCTCAAATTTTAGGATGCAGGGGACACACTGCCTTGAAACATGCCCATGTATCAACTCGTGTGTCACACACGGCCTACACACACGCCCATGTGTCTACCCGTATGGACAATATAAGGCTATTTTCCAAGCCCTATTTCTCACCCATTTTCATCCAAAACCTGCACCAAACATTTCCAATAGCAACCAACCAATTCAAGCATGATTTTCAACCAATTTCATCATTCAATATGTCATATTTTCACATGCACACTTGGTACAAATCTTACCTCTTTAAACTTGCATGTTTAATCTCAACAATTCAATCATTATCAAGCATACATATAAACTCTAATTTGCTTTATAACATACCAAAAATTAAGTCATTACTAGCCATTCCAATGGCTAGGTTACATTCATCCAGTTCAACATATACATTAACCTTACTAGCCTATACATGCCATTATACCAAATAAGGTTTATATTTATACCAAAATGAGTGAGAGGATAATATGATGTTGGTCCGACTGTCTCCAACCTCTACGAGCTTCCGAGCACTACAAAACAAGGAAATAAACAGAGTAAGCACTTAGTGTTTAGTAAGTTCATGTAACATGGATCTAACTTACCACATGTTTCCACTAAATTTAATCAATCATACATACATCCTGTAACGACCCAAAATTCTCAGGTACCGAAAAAACGAGTCGTAGGGCCTCCGTCTTAGGAAAATAGGTTCGTAAGTATTTATTAAAAATATTTATAAGGTTAGTTATAAGTTGAATTAAATTTTGGTGAAGTGAATTTAGTTTAATTAGAAATAATTAGTAAAAATGACTAAATTGAATAGAAGGTAAAAGTTTAATTTTAAGAATAGAAAATATTAAAGGATTAAATTAGTAATTAGCCATAAAAGTGACATGTGTGAATGATGCATAAAATACATGTGTATTAATTTTATTGGTACAAATATATGTTATATGTGTTTGCTTAATTATTAAGTAAATGTTATTTATTTATTTATTTGTTATAATTAATATTAAATATGTGATATTATAATTTTTGTTGATTAATTATGATGGAGACAAGTGTATGGTGATGGATGATACATGTGTATGTATGTGTGTAAAACATGTGTATTATTTTTTTTATTTGTTATAATTAGATATTTTATATTAGTTAATTAATTAAGTAATAAAGAAACAAAAGAAAGAAAAAGAAGAGAAAGTTACCAGAGAAAGAAACGAAATTGGGGGAAAGAAAGGAGAAAAGAAAGGAAAAAGGAGAAATTAGGGTTTGGAAGCTTGAAAGTTAATTTGGTAAGTCAATTAAGTCCATTTCTTTGTAATTTTGATGTTTTTGAAGCTTTAGAGTTGAGTACTCTTGAATTTATGTGGAAATATTGAAAGTTGATAGACTTTTGAATAGTGTTCATGTTGAGAAAATGATAAAATTGGGGATTAATTTGATAAAGTTATTAATTAGAATTGATTTAAGGACTTAATTGTAAAATAGGGTCTAAGTTTTGAGTTTTAGGGACTAATTTGAAAGAAATTCAAAATTATGGAAAAATGATGAAAATTTGATAGTTATATGAAAGTTTTGATGAAAATTGAATAAGAAAATGAGGTGAATTGTTAAAAGGAAGAAAATGAAGTTAGTTGGGACAAATTTGGTATTATAGTAAAAGTTGCATGGAAAGTTAGTAAATTGTATAAATGTGTGTGTTATTAATTAATTGTAAATTTGCTAATTTTCGTAGCAAACAAGGAAAACGGGACGTCCAATACGAAAGGGAAGGAGAAAGTAGTTGAAGAATAGCTCGAGAAATCGGTTTGTATTATCATAATTTATTTATATTTATTATTTATATATTTGATTTCATTATGTTCAAATGAATGGAAATGGAAATTTAGTTAAGTAGTAGTATTTGAATTGTATGTTATTAAATGTGAGTATTGGAATGTATATGGATTTAAAGTGTTGGAATTGAAATGTGAATTGATTGGTGGATGAATGATTATGTGTAATGAATTGGAATTGCTTGGTGATTATGTGATTATGATCAATGGAAAGTGAAAGTGAAACGAATAAGTGATTACGGAACCCTATTAACTAGTTGGGCTTAGTGGATATATTTGGCATGCCATAGGATCGGAACAGTTCAGAGATTCTTCGACCTTGACTCGATGAGGCACTTGGTGTGCCATAGATTTGCTTCGGATAGTTTCGATGAGGCTTTGGTAGCCACTTTGCTTCGGCTCAGTTGATGAGGTACTTGGTGTGCCATAGAATTACTTCGAACTATCCAATGAGGCTTTGGTAGCCACTTTACTTCGGCTATGCCGATGAGGCGTTGGTCGCCATTCTGATATGTTAAGTAGATCCGCATATCCGTCGAGGTCCGAGTCATGTTAATAGGGGTAAACAAATGAAATGAGTAAATTGCAGGAATTTGCTTATTTGAATTAGTGAATGAAAAGTGAAAGGAATGTTGTGATATAAAACGTGAAATGAGATTGTGCAATGAAAATGAGGCATGAACCAAAAGCTTATGAAGTGTGTTACTTGAAATGTGAATGTGGAAATTTATATGTGGTTGTGGAAAGAACCAATGATTCTTGAGTTGTTAGAAATCTTGAAGATATACATTGAACCCTTTATTTGTATTGTGTTGTCTTAGTATGAATTTATGTGTATGATTTATTAGCTATTTATACATGTTATGTTATTGAATTGTTGTTATGATTTGAATTATGATAATACCACTGAGTATTTCCAATACTCAGCGTACGGTTGTTTTCCGTGCGCAGATTAGGTAAAAATTGAGGTTTCGTCAAGCATCCAAATCAATCCCGATCTCAGCTCAAATTAGTGGTGATGTATCCATCTTTTGATATTGTGGCATGTACTAGGTTAATGTTTGTCACTTGTATATATTTAATATTTTGGGTGTAAATATAGTGTATAGACTTTGAGAAGTTCTTGAAATGAATGAATGAGTTTTTGTTAAGTTTGAAATTGATTTGAATGATTTTTGATTGTCATTTATAAGCCAATTAATTGGGCATGTATTAGGGATGTTTTGAGGGTAAAAATAGCTTTAAAATGATGAAACATGCAGTTTTCACACGGCCAAATCACATGGGCGTGTGCCCTGGCCGTGTGGGGGAAGTCAGTAGCTTCCACGGGTAAGTCACACGGCCGTGTGTGACAAGTAAAACTGCCCACGGCCTATCCCCACGGCCATGTGATTTCACACGGGCTGTCCACACGGGCATGTCCCAATCCACACGGGCGTGTGCCCTGTTTTTCATGAAAAATGTTTAAAGTTCTCGGTTTGATCCCGATGCAATTTCTAAACTTATTTTGGGCCCCGTAGGCCTATATTAAGGTCTAATTGATGGAAATTAGAGGGTTTTTAATCGAAACTCAAATTTATACCTCGTTTTATTTCGTAAGTTAGTGTATGGTTCCGGTAATACCTCGTGACCCTGTTCCGGCGACGGTGTGAGGTTAGGGGGTGTTACATTTGTTGGTATCAGAGCTATAGGTTTAGTCGATTCTCCAACTAAATCGAGTTTGTAAGTGAGTCTAGAAGTACATGCCACATTCAAGTTAAAGTTGAGTCGAAATTTTTGGATGCTGACCTATTTAATTGTTTCTGTTTTATAGATTAAAGATGTCTGATGAATATTTTGATCTGAATGAAGAATCATATGGATTAGACGAAAGTGACTCAGCTACTCCTAGTGTGAATCCGATTAGAAATCAACCTTCCAATGTAGAAGAAGAAAACAATAGGGAAAGAGATGAGAAAGGTAGGAATGATTCTGACATATTAAGAGTTTTAACTGATGCCCTTCAGCAAGTAGCGGAGTCTGTACCTGCTACCACATCTGTACCTATTCCTAGACGGGCCCCTATTAAGGAATTAAGAAAATATGGTGCCACGGAATTTTCGGGTCTGAAAGGAGTTGATCCGTCCATAGCTGAAAATTGGATGGAAGCAACAAAAAGGGTGTTACAACAGTTAGAGTGTACTTCACGAGAAAGTTTGCTATGTGCTGTATCTTTGCTACAGGGTGAAGCATATCTATGGTGGGAATCTGTGATTCGACACTTGCCTACTGATCAAGTAACATGGGATTTGTTTCAGAAAGAATTCCAAAAGAAGTACATTGAGGAAATATACATTGAAGACAAGAAACAAGAATTTTTAACTCTGAAACAAGGTGAAATGACAGTAGTGGATTATGAACGGGAGTTCTCAAGACTTGGTAGATATGCATCAGAGTTTATACCAACCAAAGCTGATAGCTGTAAAAGATTCTTGCGGGGATTAAGAGATGAAATAAAAGTGTTATTGGTATCTCAACGAATCACTGAATTTGTTGACTTAATTGAACGGGCTAAAATGATAGAGCAAGTTTTGGGACTTGATAAAAGGTCTGAACCTTCTAAGCCAGTTGGGAAACGTATGGGAACTACAAGTTCGAATCCTTTACCGAAAAGATCCAGAGATTCTCGAGGTGGTTGGAGATCTAGTTTCAGATCTGATAGAGGAGGAAAGAGTCAAGGAAAACAAACTATAGTGTCAACCGATAGTGTAAGAGGTCCATCCAGAGATATTGCTATTCCGGATTGTGAACATTGTGGGAGAAAACATAGGGGTGAATGTTGGCGATTGACTAGAGGGTGTTTCAAATATGGATCTACAGATCATTTTATTAAAGATTGCCCAAAAGTTGATAGTACTACACCTATGACATCACAGAGAACAGCATCTACTACTAGAGGTAGAGGATCAGGTAGAGGTGGTTCGGTATCTCGAGGAGGTGGTACTAGAAGAAATAATGATGTTGTTATACAGCAGTCGGAGGCTAGAATTCTGGCTAGAGCATATGTGGTCCGAACCCGAGAAGAAGGTGATGCGCATGATGTTGTAACAGGTATATTCTTATTATATTCTGAGCCTGTTTATGCTTTAATTGACCCTGGATCTTCGCATTCATATGTTAGTTTAAATTTAGTTGAGATGGGAAAATTGAAACATGAAATGTCTAGAATGTCAATAGAGGTGTCAAGTCCGTTAGGACAGACGATGTTAGTGAATCAAATTTGTCCGATATGCCCGTTGAAAATTCAGAATGAAACTTTTTCAGTTGATTTGTTGATTATGCCTTTTGGAGATTTTGACGTAATATTGGGTATGGATTAGTTATCTGAACATGGTGTGATTTTAGACTGTTATGAAAAGAAGTTCAGTATTCAGATCATTGATGGAAACAGTATTGAGGTGAAAGGTATTCAAAACAGTGGGCCAACACGTGTTATTTTAGCAATTAAGGCTAATAAGTTGTTACAGCAGGGTTGTACTACATACTTGGCTTATGTTATTAATTCAGATTCAGTTGGTAGTCAATGTAGTAAAATCCGGACAGTTTGTGAGTTTCCTGATGTATTTCCTGAAGAATTACCGGGTTTGCCACCAGATAGAGAAGTTGAGTTTGCTATAGAGGTTTATCCGGGTACTGCTCCGATTTCTATTCCTCCGTACCGTATGTCGCCTACAGAATTGAAGGAGTTAAAGGTACAGTTGCAAGATTTGTTTGATCGTGGTTTTATTCGGCTGAGTATTTCACCGTGGAGAGCTTCAGTATTATTTGTTAAAAAGAAAGATGGTTCGATGCGACTTTGTATTGACTATAAACAGTTGAATAAAGTGACAATCAAGAATAAATATCCCCTTCCTCGCATTGACGATTTATTTGATCAGTTGAAAGGAGCTTCGGTGTTTTCAAAGATTGATTTAAGATCCGGCTACTATCAGTTGAAAGTAAAAGAATGTGATGTGCCGAAGACAGCTTTTCGTACAAGGTATGGCCATTATGAATTTTTAGTAATGCCATTTGGATTGACTAATGCCCCAGCTGCTTTTATGGATTTGATGAACCGCATATTTCAGCCATATTTAGATCAGTTTGTTGTGGTTTTTATTGATGACATATTGGTTTATTCGAAGACAAAAACAGAACATGATCAGTATCTCAGAATAGTGCTACAGATTTTGCGGGAAAAACGATTGTATGGAAAATTGAGTAAATGTGAATTCTGGTTATCAGAGGTTGTATTTTTGGGACATGTGGTATCGGCAGATGGAATTAGAGTTGATCCGAAAAAGATAGAGGCCATAATTCAGTGGAAAGCTCCGAAGAATGTATCTGAGGTACGTAGTTTTCTTGGTTTGGCTGGATACTATAAGAGATTTGTAAATGGATTTTCAAAAATAGCCTTGCCTATGACTAAATTGCTACAGAAGAATGTTTCTTTTATTTGGGATGATCAATGTCAGAAAAGTTTTGAGATGTTGAAGCGAATGCTAACAAAGGCACCAGTTTTGACTTTACCGGAATCGGGAAAAGATTTTATTGTGTATAGTGATGCCTCATTGAGTGGTTTGGGTTGTGTACTTATGCAAGATGGAAAGGTTATTGCTTATGCATCCCGTCAGTTAAAACCACATGAGAAAAATTATCCGACTCATGACTTGGAGCTTGCAGCTGTGATTTTTGCTTTGAAGATTTGGAGACATTACCTTTATGGTGAAAAATGCTATATTTATACAGATCATAAAAGTCTAAAGTACCTCATCTCCCAAAAAGAATTGAATTTGAGACAGAGACGGTGGATCGAGCTGCTGAAAGACTATGATTGTGTTATAGATTACCATCCGGGAAAAGCTAATGTAGTAGCTGATGCATTGAGTAGAAAAGCTGCAATTGAGTTAAGAGCAATGTTTGCACAGCTCAGTATCACTGATGATGGAAGTTTGTTAGCCGAGTTGAGAATAAAGCCGATAATGTTTGATCAGATTAGAGCAGCTCAGTTGGAAGATGATAAGTTGATGAAGAAAAGAGAGATGATACAGAGTGGAACAGTAGAAAATTTCCGCATTGATACTCATGGATGTTTGAGGTACCGAGATCGAGTATGTGTTCCAGCTAAATCTAAATTGAAAGAGTTAATACTCCGAGAGGCACATGATGGTTCATTTGCTTTACACTCGGGAAGTACAAAAATGTATCGCAATCTACGAGATTTGTATTGGTGGCCCGGAATGAAAAGAGACATAGTTGAATATGTTGGAAAATGTCTTACATGTCAGCGAATAAAGGCAGAACATCAAGTACCAACAGGTTTGCTACAGCCCATTAATATTCCTGAATGGAAATGGGATCGTATCACGATGGATTTTGTTTCGGGGTTACCGTTGTCACCGAGTAAAAAGAATGCTATTTGGGTGATAGTAGATAGACTTACCAAGTCAACTCATTTTATAGCAGTCAGAACAGATTGGTCGTTGCAAAAACTTGCTGAGGTATACATTCGAGAAATTGTTAGATTGCATGGTATTCCGTCATCGATAATTTCAGATCGAGATCCTCGGTTCACATCAAGATTTTGGAGATAGTTACATGAGTCGTTGGGTACATGACTTAATTTCAGTACAGCCTTCCATCCACAAACTGACGGACAATCTGAATGGGTAATTCAGATTTTAGAAGATATGCTTCGGGCTTGCATCATTGAATTTGAATCAGGTTGGGAACATTATTTGCCTTTAGCTGAATTTGTGTATAATAATAGTTTCCAATCAAGTCTTCAGATGGCTCCGTATGAAGCATTGTATGGTCGACGATGTAGATCACCTGTGTGTTGGATAGAACTGAATGAAAAAAAAGTGATTGGGCCGGAATTGATTCAAGAGACTGAGGAAACAGTCAAGAAGATTCAAGGAAGATTGAAAGCGGCTTTCGATAGACAAAAATCATATGCTGACTTGAAACGACGAGATATTGAGTATTCGGTTGGAGATAAGGTATTTCTTAAAGTTTCTCCTTGGAAGAAAGTATTGAGATTTGGCCGGAAAGGTAAATTAAGTCCTCGATATATTGGGCCATATGAAATAGTGGAGAGAATTGGACCGGTAGCCTATAAGTTAGCGTTACCTCCGGAGTTACAGAAAATACACGATGTTTTCCATGTTTCTATGCTTTGACGCTATAGATCGGATCATTCTCATGTTATTTCTACTGAAGATATTGAAATCCGACCGGATTTATCTTACGAAGAAGAACCAGTTAAGATTCTAGCCCGAGAGGTAAAAGAATTGAGGAATAAACGAATTTCTCTAGTAAAAGTACTTTGGAGAAGTCATAAAGTGGAAGAAGCAACATGGGAACCGGAAGAAACTATGAGAATTCAGTATCCCCACCTATTCTCAAGTAAATTTCGAGGACGAAATTTTTTTTAGGGGGAAGAAATGTAACGACCAAAAATTCCCGGGTACCGGAAAAACGAGTCGTAGGGCCTCTGTCTTAGGAAAATAGGTTCGTAAGTATTTATTAAAAATATTTATAAGGTTAGTTATAAGTTGAATTAAATTTTGGTGAAGTGAATTTAGTTTAATTAGAAATAATTAGTAAAAATGACTAAATTGAATAGAAGGTAAAAGTCTAATTTTAAGAATAGAAAATATTAAAGGATTAAATTAGTAATTAGCCATAAAAGTGACATGTGTGAATGATGGATAAAATACATGTGTATTAATTTTATTGGTACAAATATATGTTATATGTGTTTGCTTAATTATTAAGTAAATGTTATTTATTTATTTATTTGTTATAATTAATATTAAATATGTGATATTATAATTTTTGTTGATTAATTATGATGGAGACAAGTGTATGGTGATGGATGATACATGTGTATGTATGTGTGTAAAATATGTGTATTATTTTTTTTATTTGTTATAATTAGATATTTTATATTAGTTAATTAATTAAGTAATAAAGAAACAAAAGAAAGAAAAAGAAGAGAAAGTTACCAGAGAAAGAAACGAAATTGGGGGAAAGAAAGAAGAAAAGAAAGGAAAAAGGAGAAATTAGGGTTTGGAAGCTTGAAAGTTAATTTGGTAAGTCAATTAAGTCCATTTCTTTGTAATTTTGATGTTTTTGAAGCTTTAGAGTTGAGTACTCTTGAATTTATGTGGAAATATTGAAAGTTGATAGACTTTTGAATAGTGTTCATGTTGAGAAAATGATAAAATTGGGGATTAATTTGATAAAGTTATTAATTAGAATTGATTTAAGGACCTAATTGTAAAATAGGGTCTAAGTTTTGAGTTTTAGGGACTAATTTGAAAGAAATTCAAAATTATGGAAAAATGATGAAAATTTGATAGTTATATGAAAGTTTTGATGAAAATTGAATAAGAAAATGAGGTGAATTGTTAAAAGGAAGAAAATGAAGTTAGTTGGGACAAATTTGGTATTATAGTAAAAGTTGCATGGAAAGTTAGTAAATTGTATAAATGTGTGTGTTATTAATTAATTGTAAATTTGCTAATTTTCGTAGCAAACAAGGAAAACGGGACGTCCAATACGAAAGGGAAGGAGAAAGTAGTTGAAGAATAGCTCGAGAAATCGGTTTGTATTATCATAATTTATTTATATTTATTATTTATATATTTGATTTCATTATGTTCAAATGAATGGAAATGGAAATTTAGTTAAGTAGTAGTATTTGAATTGTATGTTATTAAATGTGAGTATTGGAATGTATATGGATTTAGAGTGTTGGAATTGAAATGTGAATTGATTGGTGGATGAATGATTATGTGTAATGAATTGGAATTGCTTGGTGATTATGTGATTATGATCAATGGAAAGTGAAAGTGAAACGAATAAGTGATTACGGAACCCTATTAACTAGTCGGGCTTAGTGGATATAGTTGGCATGCCATAGGATCGGAACAGTTCAGAGATTCTTCGACCTTGAGTCGATGAGGCACTTGGTGTGCCATAGATTTGCTTCGGATAGTTTCGATGAGGCTTTGGTAGCCACTTTGCTTCGGCTCAGCCGATGAGGTACTTGGTGTGCCATAGAATTACTTCGAACTATCCGATGAGGCTTTGGTAGCCACTTTACTTCGGCTATGCCGATGAGGCGTTGGTCGCCATTCTGATATGTTAAGTGGATCCGCATATCCGCCGAGGTCCGAGTCATGTTAATAGGGGTAAACAAATGAAATGAGTAAATTGCAGGAATTTGCTTATTTGAATTAGTGAATGAAAAGTGAAAGGAATGTTGTGATATAAAATGTGAAATGAGATTGTGCAATGAAAATGAGGCATGAACCAAAAGCTTATGAAGTGTGTTACTTGAAATGTGAATGTGGAAATTTATATGTGGTTGTGGAAAGAACCAATGATTCTTGAGTTGTTAGAAATCTTGAAGATTATACATTGAACCCTTTATTTGTATTGTGTTATCTTAGTATGAATTTATGTGTATGATTTATTAGCTATTTATACATGTTATGTTATTGAATTGTTGTTATGATTTGAATTATGATAATACCACTGAGTATTTCCAATACTCAGCGTATGGTTGTTTTCCGTGCGCAGGTTAGATAAAAATTGAGGTTTCGTCAAGCATCCAAATCAATCCTGATCTCAGCTCAAATTAGTGGTGATGTATCCATCTTTTGATATTGTGGCACGTACTAGGTTAATGTTTGTCACTTGTATATATTTAATATTTTGGGTGTAAATATAGTGTATAGACTTTGAGAAGTTCTTGAAATGAATGAATGAGTTTTTGTTAAGTTTGAAATTGATTTGAATGATTTTTTATTGTCATTTATAAGCCAATTAATTGGGCATGTATTAGGGATGTTTTGAGGGTAAAAATAGCTTTAAAATGATGAAACATGCAGTTTTCACACGGCCAAATCACATGGGCGTATGCCCTGGCCATGTGGGGGAAGTCAGTAGCTTCCACGGGTAAGTCACACGGTCGTGTGTGGCAAGTAAAACTGCCCACGACCTATCCCCACGGCCATGTGATTTCACACGGGCTGTCCACACGGGCATGTCCCAATCCACACGGGCGTGTGCCCTGTTTTTCATGAAAAATGTTTAAAGTTCCCGGTTTGATCCCGATTCAATTTTTAAACTTATTTTGGGCCCCGTAGGCCTATATTAAGGTCTAATTGATGGAAATTAGAGGGTTTTTAATCAAAACTCAAATTTATACCTCGTTTTATTTCGTAAGTTAGTGTATGGTTCTGGTAATACCTCGTGACCCTGTTCCGGCGACGGTGTGGGATTAGGGGGTGTTACACATCCAAACAATTGGATTATTATCCTATCATACACCACTTCAACACTTTGAGTTAGTCAAATAATTTCATATAATAGCAATACATAGATGAGCTCATCATTCTATGATTTCCATATGTTCAATATTTCCATGTCACTTATACATTTTCAAGACAAAATCATTCATGTTCCATTAACCATTTCCAAGTTTTACCCATTGAATTTATCAGAATTTCAAGGGATACCCAGTAGTACACTTAAAGTGTACAAATTCATAATCTGTCAATTCATATTCACATTTATTAGAGAGCACACTCCTGAACCTAATCATATACAGTAGGATTACCAGTCCTGGCTAAATTCTCTGTAACATATGCTCAAAGAGTTTTGTCAAGATTACCAGTACAGGCTCAATCCTTTCTATGACAAATACTCTATAGAGCTTAATCTGGATTACCCATCTGGGCTAAATCCAATATATAACATATACATCGGGAGGGCTTATATCAGGATTACCTGTCGAGGCTAAATCCCTTCTGCAACACATGCAGTATCCCTTTTTCACTAATCCATCAAATTTCCTTTATTCAACTAAGGCTTTCTCTTTTTCTCAAGTAATATCAAACATCTTATTACATTTTTGTACATTTAACATTTCTATAGCATTCACAACAAATATCACAATATCATGTATTTCAAACATTTCAATTTTCACAATTAGGTTACACGAACTTACCTCGGTACTTGTTCATTTATAAAATCTACTAACCTGAGACTTTTTCCTTGCCTCTATCTAACCTCATATTTGAGTCCTTTGGATCTATATAAATAAATTTAATCATCAATTTTACTCAGTTCATATTCAATTGAGTTCAATTTACTCCTTAGGCAAGATTACTAATTTGCCCCTAAACTTTTCATTAATTCCTACTTCATCCCTAGGCTCGGAAAATGAAATTCATGCAATCTAATCCTTGTTCCAAGCCTAGCTAAAATTTACATATACTATTTACAGCACTTATGTTTCACAAAAATCAAAATCTTTCCTTGAATTTTACAAGTTTACAATTTAGTCCCTAATTCACAATTTCATCCAAAATCACTTTGTAAAAGTTGTTTATCCACTAACAACCTTTCTTTTTCTACCATAAATTTTCAATTTTCAGCATGTACATCCATGGCACAATTTCCATACCTTGATAACTTTTCAAATTAATCCCCAACATAGAAAGAACAAGTTATCTCGATCTCAAAAATATAAAAATTACTAAAAACGGGACATGAAAACTTATCCAATTAAGCTTGATTAATTTTCTCCCTCTCTCCTAGGGTTTCGATGCAAAAATTGGGGAAGATGATGATAATTAGATGATATTTTCTATTATCATCTTTTAATCATTTTTGTTTCCAATTTAGTCCTTGCCCCTTTTTAATTTTTCCACGGATGAATCACCCAAGATATTTTCCATCTTTTGATTGATGGTCTAATTACCGTATAAAGACCTCAAGTTTTGAATTTCATAGCCATTTTATCTTTCTAGCTTCTAGAATTTAACTTTCACATTTTATACAATTTGGTCCTTTTTCTAATTAATCATTAAATCGGCAAAATTTTCCTGTCAGTATTTTCATGCAACTTTTCTATCATAACGTAGACCATGTCATAATATTAAAATAATTTTTTTCTCTAGCTCGGATTTGTGGTCACGAAACCACTGTTCTGATATCATTGAAACTGGGCCGTTACAGTTTGGATTCGGACTCTACACATCAAAGTCAAAGTGACTTTGTTCGCTTTGATGGCTTGTTAGCTTAGTTTGGCATGCATTCGTATGCATTTGTATGCCTTTGTTCTTGTCAGAATCCTCATTTTTTGCTCATATTCAACGATGGAAGTTTGATTCAAGTAAAGATCATTCCCCTCTCCAATATGGTTTGACTCGTAATCAAACATGCATATTTTTTTTATTTATATTATTTTTTGAACTTTCTGTTGTAATGGGATTCTTATAAATTCCCTTCCTTTATAATGGATTTTATATTTCAATAAAATTTCAGCTTCATTCGGGAAAGAAAATCTATAAGATCAAATTTCACTACAGAATTAAGGACAACAAAACAAAAGGTAATAGCAACCTAGGTTAATTGTTGAAAAATGAATTAGAAATTAATTTGGTTCAGTTATTAATCCAATTAACACCCTCTTAACCCTCATTTTCAAAGACTTGCCAAAGTCCATGCATGTACTCCGCTCTTCTCCAAAACCAAGTCTAAATTTAAATTTGATAATCATATACAATATAGCTATATGAAAGTTGAAATTTAGGAAACAATATAATGTGGCATATTTTATATATCAACTTTTAGCACTCTAATAAGTTGACATGTGCATATATTCTAACTCTAGAAGTTGCCTATGATAATTTTGAATAAAGACCTTAAATCTACTACCCAATATGAAATAAACATTCTTATTAAAGATGTATATTTTAAATTTGACAATAAATATCTTAGTCATTACAAGATAATATTATTTGTCATATTGAAAACCTCAAATTTGCAACGATACGAGGAAGAAATCACGGGGATAAAAAGGATTTAATAATTATTTTGATCAATAATAATGAACATAATTTAAATATTTTGAGTTCATATTATGAGTAAGAAAAGAAAAAATAAAAAATGTGGTAAGTAATAAATATATTGAACACTAGACTTCACTTTAACCATCATATAAATAACTACATTTTACCTTTTGCACGTGACACAATAAATTCAATTCGCAAATTGCTTTCTTTCTTACAGTTGCATACAATGGAAGACAATTTATTTCTAAAAAATCAAGTTAGGGTATGCAATACAAATAAGAAGGAGGTTCAAATTGGATAATTATAGTAAGAAGTCAATAAAATATGGAGTGATGATAGTTTTTTTGTAATTATTAATCATATATTATGCATTACATGCATATTACTTATAATATATATATATATATATATTAACAGAGAAGCTGTTGAAAGTGAATCTTCAAAAAAGAAAGATATAACCTACTTTGATTCAATATTAGAAGATTGTTATATCTCAAATTTCTTTAACAATGTTAAGAAAAAAAATGATATTCAATATCCAAATAAAACGTTGCAAGTTTTTTTCCGGTGAATGTTTTAGTTGTGAATATACTATTTAATTTCATACAGTTACCAATTATCTAACATTCCCTTTTTCAGTGGTGTCAAAATTAATGATTTTGGGGTCACAATTCTGACGTGTCAATCCATAAATATTAATCATTTAATATTTACTAGGTCATTAGTGTCATTTTAAATTTTGGATAAGAAATTTTAATGTTTAGGTAGTTAATTAATTAACAATGACTAAATCATAAAAAGCTGCAAAAGTTAGTTCCTATTAGTTATAAGTACTAAATTGCTATGGAAATGTAAATTAATGGGCTTAAATGGTAAATATACCATGAAATTATATATAGTAGACGGTTAAAATGTGTTTTGGTGTGAAATTTGAATGTTTATTAAAGGTAAAATGGTAAATAGATAATAAAACTTAAATTAAGTAAAATCAAGTTGTCATCTTCCTATTTTGCCTTGTTGAAACTGAAACACCCTGAAAATGTGAGGGAACCTTTCAACCTTGGCTTAATTCACATGCATGGTAGGTATTTTTCACCCATTTTTCATGAATTTTATGTTTTGGGATCATTTTAGCTCTATCTAGCTAACTTGGGGGTTAATTTGTAAAACTGTTAAATATTTTGGAAGATTTCATTGATGAACTTGGTGTGTTTTTGAAGTTTAATGGTAGAATATGATGCTTGGGTGTTAAATAAAAATATTTTGTTAAGTGATTTTGTATAAATTTCAAGTTTAAGGATTTAATTGAAAATAGTGAAAATATGACATGTTATTCTCATGAAATTTCAGCATGTGAGGATTAATTTGGAATAATTGTAAATTCATATGGATATAAATTTTAATTGTAAAAATAATCATGTACTAGCTTTAGGGATCAAATTGAATAAAGTTTAAAAGTTTGGGGTAAAAGTAAAAAGTTGTAAATAGGAAGAAATATGCAATGAATTGAGTATTAAATGAAATTGAAGCTAATAAATTGAAATAAAATATCTATATAATTGAAATAAAATATCTATATAAAATATCTATAGATTAAGAACAAGTAGATAATTAAGGAAAAATGAAAGTTGCTAATTAGTCCTGGTAAGTTTGTACGATTTAGTTTAATATATATATATATGGAAATGTGATATTGATATTGTATTGTGGTTATTGGATATTTTAGAAATAATTGAATTATTGCAATTTGATGTGAGTCGAGAAAGTAATTGATTTGAACCTTGTTAATACGTCGAGATATTGAGCCAGATGAACATAGGATAGGATAAAATTGGCATGCCAATAGGTTTTAATGCACATGGTACGAGTTTGATTTGTGATAAGATGGTAATTATTGACTTGTTACTATCCACTGAAAATACCGAAATTCAGCATTTGTTGCGAACTATCGTGTTATATTTATAGTGATTCTAGTGTGTTATTGAGGGTGGATGTAAAGCCTTTGGGATTGGCACTTGGTGCCCAAGTGTGTTTTTGGAGGGATGTTGGCCTACGAGCTAAGCACTTGGTCCAAGTGTGTTATCGATTGGCTTGGCTCGTTTGAGCGTTCTGGTGTGTTTTGGATGGTTAACCGTGTATCTGAATAAGTTTATATCGTTCATTAGGCAAATTTCTAGTGGTAGATGAATTGTTATTGAAATGGTCGATACTGTATAAATGAGGTGAATAAATGACTTGTAATTACGAGACTCACCTGTTGAATAATTATGGTTGACAAGATTATCATTTATTAATAGTTATTGTATGATTGTTTATTAATAGTTATTGTATGATTGATATGTTTATATAATAAGTTTTATCGTTTCAATTATTGAACTTACTAAGCTCTATTGAAGCTTACTTGTGTTACTTTTTTGTTTCCTTGTAGATTATGTTTTGTGGAATCGAGCGATCGGATCAACTTGAAGATCACACTATCCAGATATCTTTTGATAGTTTTTTATATGTTTACCTTTGGGTTATATGACAAGTAATAGGTGTGTTTGTATATGTTTGGATACTTATTTCATATGTTACATCTTAGCTTGATGTAAAGTTGTTTGAGCTTGCTTATATATGTGTCTTTGGTTTTAGTATGTATATGTTCTTGTGAATTTGTTTTTGGCTATTTGGTATAAATCTCATGCAAGTGTTTGAAATGAGGTATATTGGAATGTGAATGGATTTAATGAAATAGTAGACTTGGCATGAGTTATTATAGATGCTTGAGGACTTTGAATGCAAGCTAGTTTGGTACGAAATGTGAATTTGATTTGACAATTGAAGTGTGGTGTCAATGAGGGCACATTGGTTAGGTATTTAAATTGTATGTTTTGGTATGTTTTAAGCTTGCTTGAATGTGTTTTTTAAGGTTTGGAAAGGATTACTTTTGGTTTAACTTGACACCTAAGTTTTGGATGAAAATTTGCCTTATTTTGTTAGCTTTTTAAGGTGCACATGGGCTGTCACACGACCATGTGTCACGCACGGTCTACCCAAACAGTCGTATGTCTTCTTGATTTTTATGTGCAGGTTTGTCCACACGGTCCCAGAGAGTTATACGGCTTGGCGGCATGACCGTGTACCTCATTTCAAATACTCACAAGGTTTGGGACATAGCCTGTGACATGACCGTGTGACCCTATTTCTATTTTACACGGGTTGTGACACGACCGTGTAACCCTTACTTCAAATTGTACATAGTTTATCTACACTACCATGTTCCTAACCCACACAGCCTAGGCTCTATCACCTGGTCGTGTGACCCCTGTTTTCAAAATTTTCAGAGTTTTCTAAAATTTTTTATTTTGTTTTAAATTAGTCCCTGATTGATCCCACACTATTTTTAAGGCCCTGTAAACTTGATTTAATTATTAAGAATTAAAAACCTCCACCAAATAAAGTGAATGAGTTTGAAATTTTTTATTTTTGATATATTTTCATATTAGGTCTTTTAACTTTTATTAGGCATATAATTTAACTCTAATTTATTTTAAATATTTTTAATTAAGCGTAAAGTTTATCTTCTTGATTTATCATTTAATTATTATAAAGCTTATAGTAAATTTATCCAATTTCAACTCATTACTAAGATTATAATGAATATAAAAAATTATAATAATTTCAACTCATTTAATTTATCCACATATTTAGGGGAAAAACTAGTGTATACATGTACTATTAATAAAACAGTCCAGTGCGGACATACCAATCTAAATTTCGTTGTAATAAATATGAACTTCAAATATTTTTAATTAAGTTTATTTATTAAAAAATAGACATATTAGGGGAAATTTTGTTTGAGAACTTATTAATTTTCACTTTAATATTAAAAAAAAAAAAAAAAACCATTGTGAATATGAATGCGTGTTATAGTTGAGTTTTCTTCTTTCTTTCCTATACTCCAATGTGTTGGCAGTTGGCAAGCCATAGAAATTTATGATTATTTTTTCTTAAATCTCAATATATACAGCTCTCTTGCTATTAATGGAGAATTTCCTTTTTATTTTCATTAAGTAGGAGCATTTCATATCAATACCTGTATTTTGCCCCTTCGGTTGCAACCATTTATTCTGTTTTAAGGCAGGGAACTTTGTTTCTTTGTCCTTTTCGTAACCAATACGTGGATATTTTTGTAAAACAAATTTTGATCAAAGATAATTAAGGTGGGACCAAAATAAACCTAAATTAAGTTTCGTGGCCAACTCCTAATCTCAAATTTTGATATACAAATCTACATTTTGTCCATATCTAATTAAGATTATCAAAAGTGGACGCAAGAATTTCCAGAGTGCTATTTTTAGACTAAGAAGAAAGCAATGATCTAATGATTTCATTCAATTTGGCAAACTTTTATTTGTCTTTGCGCGTATTATGTCTTGTTTGGAGTGTTCCATATTGGGGGAAATTGGTTCTTCAGCCAACTCAATATACCTCCTCATCAAGCAAATCAAAAATTTAAATTATAAAATATGCTAATCAAAATAACTATAAATTTTAATTTTTTGTTGAATGAATTTTTTCAACCTAATTATCATTTTTTTTATATAACGGGCTTTCTAGACAAAGGAAAAATAAACTAAATTTAAAAAAGTAAATTTAGAATAAATAAAATTATTTGAAACTAGTGAAAAAGTTTTCGATTTTGAGTGCTCCAACTAAATGTTCTAATTAATGTTGCAACAACAAAATAATAAAATAATTTTGCAAAGAAAGTGAGGTGGAGAAATAGATTGAGGCAAGTTAATGCAGTTTCCATCAATAATTTTATTCTATACATATTGACTTAATAAATAATTTTACTCAACAATTATTTTAGAATATCTATCAACTTAAATCCAATCTATCTTTAAAAAAAAAATAGCTCAATTAGTACACTCACTCAAAAATCTTTGCTTACAAACAATAATAACAATTCAAAAAATACCTAACATAAGAATATAAAGTTACAAATAAAATGATTCAACTTAGCACACCACCATATGGGAAATGGCAGTTATGTATAGGTCATAAATGATTAGCCTCCAATAATATAGATAAATTAACTTCCAAATTTAAACTAATTTTATCCACCAAAATATCTCCCTATTTAATTTTCCAAATTTCACTTCAGCTCAAGTAAAATTGATTCAAAACTTTATCTATAAGGATAAGGTTCCAAGACTTGTAATTGTGGTATTTAATATATTTTCACATATTAATAACTCATTATATATTCAGCACATCAAATAAATGAGGCATAGATTTACGTATCTTATTAATTATTAAGTCATGATAAAAATAGTAACTAATTGTGCATGTTATCTTTTACGTTCATTTTTTTAATGAGAAATTAAAAAATAAAAGCATGGTAAAGCTCGCAATAAATCAAGATAAAAAGACAAGATTAATATACAAGTTAATTAGATTTACTCCGTACATTAATTCGTTTTTATTGTTCAAACTTATCTTAGAAATTTTATGAATCACATCTGAACGTAAAACAGAAGCTAAACATGGAAGGGAAAATGGCAAACAAAACGATTTTGCATATAATAAATCTATCCTAGTAAGAGAGTAAACTTCTTCATTTACACATCGTGTGGTCCATTGGATAGACATCCTTGCAATCTAACTCAAAAGTCACTTTGTCAAATCCTAAGCTTTTAGTCGGCTTCAGCAAAGTGGACATCTAATATATATGCAAAATGGTTTATCATTCCGATAACAAATTTCCCATTTTCATCTCTTTTGATAGTAACAAACCTAATAACCTCTTCAACACAAAAAATTGAGTCGGTATTGCATTTAACCAACCTATTGGAGGTACATACCAACTTTTAGGCAACATTTGTTCTAATTTGGTTGTGCTTGGTATTTTGGCAAAAGCTTCCCTCGGCTCCTTCCTTAACTACAAGAAATTATTAGTAAAAGAAATAAGATGGTCACTGTCAACATCTTTATGCTGTCGAACAAAGATTTTTTATAAAACCAAAGAGCCCATAAGTAAGTTCAAAGTCGGTTCCTGAAATCACCAAAGCTCCTATCGAAACAAGATGCTATCTGATATAGAAGTTGCATCAGCATGAACTCCAAGTTTGTCCAAACCACCCTCACCTTGAGACAATTTAATAGAACATGATCAATATCTACAAGCATCATACAACTTATCATAGCTCACATTAATATGGATGCCTCTACGACCAAGAACCACCTTACATAGAATAATCATCTCCCCCCCCCCCAAAAAAAATCACTGGGAAGGTAAATCACTAGTACATATGTGTTGTGAATAACCCATAATAGACATTGAGAATATAAATGAAATTATGTGTGTCAATAACCCATAATAGACAAATTGGGAATATAAATGAAATTATTAATAGCCACTCTATAGATTGCTTTAACAATATGTTTTTTATCCTTGGCATAATGCCAAATCATTCGCTCCGGTGGCTTTACAATGCTAATTGGAATTTTTAAATTTCAATCAACATCTAAAAATTATTGAAAAATATGAAGAGAATCAAAGGACCAACAACATCAAGTGATAAACTTGATTCAAGAATTTGAAATGAAGAGCATGAAATAGTCTGAAGCAATTAAAGATTATGTTGATCAACTGCAGACAATTGCAAATAAGGTGAGATTGCTAGGTAAAGAATTCTCTAATAAAAAATTATTGAAAAGATTTTGGTTAAGCTTCCTAAAAGATATGAAGTTACAATTTCTTCCTTGGAAAATTCTAAAGATTTGTCAAGTATTACTTTAGTAGAGCTACTAACAGCTTTGCAGGTTTTAGGACAAATGAGACTCATAATGCAAGAGAATCTTGTAGAAGGAGCTTTTCAAGCTGTTACACAGGCAAATGCAAACCAAAAAAAGAACAAAAAGAATGTTAAAAAGTCTAGAAACAACAACAACCAAAGAAATGGATCCTATCTTCCTTGTCCTCATTACAAAAAAGAAAAAAGAAAACAAATCATCCTCAGGAAAATGTTGGTGGAGACCAAATGTGAAATGCAACAAATGCGGTAGACAAGGACATGTGTAAAAGATTTATAGAACTCAACAATACTAGGAGGAAACTAGTGCAACAATTGAGCAATACTAGAAGGAGCAACTATTTTTTGCAACATGTTTTCTAAGCAAAAGCACTTCTAAGAGTTGGATGGTGCATAGTGGTTATACAAATCAAATGACAAATGATCAAGATATTTTCTGATAACTTGATAAAACAACTATCTATAAATTCAGAATCGGAAATGGTCAGTATATTCCAGTAAAAGGCAAAGGAATAGTAGCCATAGAAAACCAAATATGTTTAAATCTCATTTATGATGTTGTATTTGTGCTTGACATTGATCAAAATTTGTTAAGTGTTGGACAGTTGCTTGAGAAAAGGTTCAAAGTCTCTTTTGAAAATAAATATTGTTTGATTAGAGATGTTGAAGGTAGAGAGATGATGTAACGCCCCGAATTTTGGGCCTAGAAGTATTGGGCCTTGAGTTTTGGATCCTAGCTTAGTATTTTTTTTAGGAGTTTAATTTCGGCCTTCTAGAAGGTCGGAAGTGGTGTGATGATGGACTCTAAGGAGAGTGATTAGAAGAGAAAATTTAGGAAAAGGATTGGGGAGTTATCAGGGAGAAAAACGAGGAGATGAGATGGGGAAGAGCTGGAGCTGATTGGGACTTTGGGGGTAGGCAGAGTTTCGGTTTGTTGTATAAATAGGGGGTGCCGAATTCCTTTGAAAGGTTCTTTGGTTTTCCATTACTTTTTTTCTTCTCCCCCTCATTCTATTTCTTCCATTGCCGAATAACCATAATTCCTTTTTGCCAAAATCCCTATTGGTGTTGTGTTCTTCTTCTTTCTCTAAAAGCCAAATACTCCCTTATAATCGAATAGTCCTATCTTTTTGCTGATTCCCTGTTATTTCCCTCCATCACAAATCGGTTGCTGTTATCTACTCTTAATCAAGTTTTAAAAGTCGAATCTCATTCAGTAGCTACCTAGGCCGCAGGATCAAAGGTTAGATTCGGTAAGTACTTAGTCAAACATCCTTAGTGTGTTTTGGTAAAAGCCAGAGGGCTATCTAACTCTCTTTTGTCGTTAACCCTGTATTAACAAGGGTAGGGTTCAAAGATCGCAAACGTGATAGGGATCTACAAGTCTTTGCCGAAAAACTATCCATTTGTTTTGGCTTTTGGGTAAGTGTTCTTGATTTTGGGATATGTTGGCCGAATAGTCTATAGTAAGAGAAAGGGTGACTTAAGTGGAAATAAGTCACCTATGATTTCGTCTTTAACAATTAAGATTAATGCATATCTAAGGATATTCATGAATAGTAGCTAATGAAGGGCTATAAGAACTGGTGGCACACGGTAAGGTAATGGTAAGGCTTTGGTTTTTGGTAAATGTTGTGGTTAAGTGTGGGATTGATTTGAGGATTGGTATCAGTTGTAGGTTCAAGGCTAAGGGTAGTGTAACACGTCTCATTAACCAGGTGTGTACATACACTTCACACACGAAAAATTGGCAAAAGCTAAAATCCAGAAAAGTTGGAATGCTGAAAAACTGAAAAGCTGAAAGGTTAGTGCCGGAAACCATATGAGCGTGCGAACATTCATGTAGAAACACCGATAACACTACCGAGGCCAAGAGAGTGATCTCATGGTCTCGGGCCACTTTTGGCCAACCAGGCCAGAAGGGGGCTAAATAGGCCCGACGGGTTTGTGGGCTCAAATCGACAAAAGTTGATAAGTGATATTAAATGATGAGTTGGTATTGATGGTTGAATGATTTGAACAAGATCAGGCCTGGTGGGCCATATATTTGTGAATGGGCCTAATGGGCCATATGGACATGAGTGGGTTTGATGGGCCATATGTGATTTTAGAGAAGCATGTAGACTGCTAGGGTTTTATGGTAGACTTTAGGCCTAGATTTAATGTACTCTCAAGCAACATAAAACTTAATTAATTAATCAAATTGTCTGTGGACAAGTCGCAAGGTTAGAGTGTGGCAATGGATGTATGCATGTCTAGGATTGGATCTAGGAAGAGCTTGGTACTTAAGCGGTCCTAGTGACTCACCTCATCTTCTCTTGAATCCTACCTAGTGCATAGTGTCTGTTCACTTTAGCCGCGATGACTTGTTGATGGGCCAAAGTTCGTAATTAAAACCCGTACTATTAAGAAATTATGAAAATACCCTAGTAGGGTAGAACTACTAAAACACCCTTGTAGGGTAGAATTACTGAAATGCCCTTGTAAGGTAGAATTACCAAAATATAGGTGCTTAATGTGTGGAAATGTGTATGTTGCATTCATGAGATGTATGTTGCGTATGGGTGGGATTGATGAAACGAAGGAAGAATTTAAGGATCGCATGGTTGCTTGACGACCATGGATCCACCGATGGCTTTTTAAGCCCAATGTATGATTAGCAGCTTTGCTACAACGATAGGTAATTGATAAACAATAAATTATACATATTTTACCCCATGTTTAGCTTAATTTTGGATGGATTATCATTAATTTTGTGAGAATTGGTGCTCTTAATCTTTCTTTTTCATATCTTATACTCAGGAGAGCATAGGGAAGAGAAAAGAACGGAAAATGGACCAAAAACGGAGAAAATGGGCCAAATTGTGAAAATGACACGGCCCAAGAAGTCACCACACGGCCGTGTGCCATGGCCGTGCCACATGAAAGTCACACGGTCCAGCCCCCGATAAGCACGGCCATACCACACGGTCGTGCCTCCATCGACAGACTCTCACACGGCCTTTTGTCGTGGCACACGGGCGTGGCACACGAGCGTGTCCCTATCGTGAGGAAGAGGAATTTCACTCGGATTTGGATACTTAGGGGCTAAGAAAGCCATTCTAAACTCTATATAAAGACCCCAGGAGGCAACTCTAAAGATATACTCTTTTCTCTTAAGAAAGAGCGCCATAATTCTGTCAACACAAGGAGTGAAAGCAAGAGATTACTCTAAGGGAAGCCGATTGATTCATCCCAGAAGCCAGAATTCTACATCAAGACAGAGGATCTCCCTAAATTCCTTCAAGGGTTTTTGGGTTCTTTATGTTTTGTTATCTTAAATCTTCTGAGATGTTTTCTTTCTTTATTATGAACTAAACCCCTTAAATACTTAAGAGGGATGAAACCTAAGACAAATCTTGTTAGTATTTATTCTTGAATTATTTGATAAATACTTGAATTATTCTTAATTATGTGTTCTTCATTCTTAATTTAATAATCCTAGATATTACTTCAAGAACTTGATATGCTTAGGTAGAGGAGCAAAAGTCCCTGTTTTAAGAGTAGATCTACCATAATTAAGTGGAGTTGCATGCAACCCTAGACATAGGGCGACATAAATCTACCAGATTAGGGTCAAACCTAATAGGGGATCCATAGATCGAATTAATGCAACCTAGGGTGTTAATTAATAAAGAAACTTTAGTTAACAGCCTAGGCCTAGTTGTTCTTATCCTCGAAAGAGGTATTAACATAAGTTAGGGATCGCTACAGATCAAGTCAAGCGAAGACATCATCTAGTTCAAGAAGTTAATAACAAGTGAAGTCTAGGTGGATTCTCCCTTAAGTATTGCTCATATCAATTAGCTTTTCCCTAAAGTTTTCCCCAACTTACTTTTTGTGCACTTTTAGTTAGTTTTAGAATTAGTTTTAATCAATCCTCTTTTATTTTCAGGCTACATAATAAAAAGGAAGTAAGTATTAGTACTTTTTGGTTCCCTTGGGTATGATAACTCGGTCTTGCCGCCAAACTATACTACTGTTCGATAGGTGCGCTTGCCTTTAAAATCGTGATATTAGTTAGTTTTTGGTGTGATCAGTTTTTATAAATTTTATTACTTAATATCACGAGCATATCAGTAGTACCACAACCGGCGCTACCATTGGTGTGTATGGGATGGGTGGGTCGATATTTATATCCCCACATGGTGTGTAGGTTTGGACGGAGATGGTGTGTAGAGACTGGATGGGTAGGATTTTTGCACTTGATTGCTTTAATACTATTTTGCTATTAGATTAGGCTCAGGCCTAAGATGACTTGTTTTGCATGATATATATACAATGTTGTTGAGGGTTGTACACACTGAATTTCGAAACTCACTCCCTCTTTTAATATTTTTAGGTGACCCTCAGTAGGTAGTTCGATAGATGGCAAGACTTAGAGGTGGCCAGCTAGCAAGATATTATTATTTGGATTTCCTTTAGAATTCCTAGTATTTTGAAATTACTTTAGTTCGGACTGTAATAAGGCCGTATCTCTGGTTTTTATTTCATTATTGTTATTATGTTTTATACTTAGAAACAAAGCATGGATTTAGTTGCTTCATCCATTTTTCAAGATTATCTAAACTTTATTGTTGTTTTTTTTAAGCTTTCGAAGTAAATATTTTCCAAGTAATTAGTAATTTATAATAATAAATAGCTTCTAAATACACCTCGTTTTGAAAAGAAATACAAATAAGGATTTTACTTAACTTTTTCTTAAGAAGGGTTTTCAATGAAAACGTGGTTTTCGATAAAACACTTCAATGTGACATCGCCATAACATCTGGGCTGGGTCTGGGGTGTTACAGATGATCAACATGAAAATGAAAGAAATTTTTTTTTCTTAAATATAGTGGAAGATGAGCAACTTGTTGTTTCACAACAAGAGAGCAATACATTGTTCTGGCACAAACAACGTAGGCATTTCCATCATAATGTTATGCTCTATATAAAGAGCTAGATTGTTATTGGACTTCTTGACCTAGAAGAAGAGCATTTTGTATGTATAGCTTGCCAATATGGAAAGCAAACAAAACTCTCATTTCCAAAAGAATCAACTTAAAAAGCAACACAAAAATTACAGTGGGTCTATACAACTATTAATGGACCCTAAAAGACACCATCTTTAAAAGGGGTAAGTACTACATTACCTTTATTGATGATTTTACAAGATTTTTTTGGATTTATTTCCTTACTTACAAATCTAAAGTTGTTGATGTATTCTGGAGACGTAAGGCTTTGGTTGAAAATCAAAGTGAATACAAGATTAAGGTTATAAGGTTTGACAGTGGAATAAAGTACACATTTGAAAATTTTAACAAATTCTTTGAGGATGCGTAAATTGATCATTAGCTCATTATACTGCACAGTCCACAGTAAAATGGGGTCATGGAGAGAAAAAAAATAGGACAATATTGGAGATGAAAAATGTCTTTTGCAAAAGAAAAGGTTGCAAAAGAATTTCTAAGTTGAAGCTACAAATACAATAGTATTTCTGCTAAATTGTTTGAAGCTTGGTTTGGTTGTAAACCATTGCTAATGAATTTAAAGACTTTTGGTTGTCTGTATTTCTCTTATGTTCCTCAAGTGAAAAGAGACAATTTAGATAGTAATAAAAAAGTCAAAACTAAGGGTCTTTATTGGATATAGTAGCACTTCAAAGCTTATAGAATCTACTTACCACATACTAATAAAATTGTGGTAAGCAGAGATGTCAAGTTTTTGGAAATAGAGAAGTGGAATTAGGACAAGTTATTTTAGTAGTATTTTAATGAAGATACTAATGATCTTCCAATTATCAGTACAAGAACACTTTTTGATATTTACTAGAGGTTTAATGTGGCTATTTTTGAACTGGTCGTTTTTGTTGAAGTTGTTGAATATAAAAAATGGAGGGTTGCAATGCAGGAGGAACTGAATATGATTGAAAAAAATGACACTTAGGAGTTAGTGGATAGACCTTCACACAAGAAACCTATCGAGGTTAAATGGGTTTACAAAACCAAATTCAACCCTAATGATTCTATAAACGAGTATAAAGCAAGGCTGGTCATCAAAGGATACACACAAATGTTTGACATAATTTTTTCAGATACATTCACACTATTAGCTCTTTTGGATACTATATGACTATCCTTCAAATTCGTGATTGAAAAATATCTTGATCTTACCTTAAAAATTCCTAAAATTATAATATCCTTACCAATTTCAACCACATTCCTTGTTTTTCTTCTTTGCTAACGATCAACAACCATTCATGGTCCAAACTTCTCTAACTCTACTTTTGCATTAATAGAATAAGAAGCTAACAGGGTATTCTTCTCCACACTCACATCACCTACCTTGCTCTAGAGATCAGGACAAACTTCTTTAAGATGATCGATCATATAAACCATAATGGAAACATATATTAGAAAACACTTCATATTTAATGTAACACCCCAAATTTGACCTGATCACCAAGTCCAAGTTATGGGATGCCAAATTCATTTCTATAGCAACTACGATCTAATTACAGCTTAATTTAATAGTTAATACATATTATTAAGTTCAAAACAATATCACCACATGTTACACAGTCAAATACAAACCTTATAAAAACTTATGAAAGCTCGGTAGATGACTCGAGATCAAATAAGGACCAAACTATAAAATTTTCAAACTATCGGATTAACGTTGTGACTTTAGGGCTTCTAGGTCACGACATAACTCACTGACTTCCTCTTGTCACGACTTTAAGAGCCTGACTTCGTGATGTGATTGTCTATTTCCAAAGAGTCCAATTGGTACCAATTTATAATACCTAAAACAAATGAATATGTATCTCATTTTATACATTTGTACTATTATACCAATCTCAATTACACAAAACAAACAATTATGTAATTCATGTTAACATGATTATTCAAACTTCCAAATTAACCATTTGGTACCATTTCATACTTCCCACCTACTATCACATTTGCATATCAAGTTCATTCCAACTTCAACCATCTCAACTTATACCATCTAAAATACCATTTGACCATATCCAATTAATCATTGCTAACTTAATTATCAACAGGATCATATATAATATAAATCGACTCAATACCTAGGTACATGTCATATATCAAAACAAAAAGGGACTTTACAAACATTGTTGAGTTCAGGACTGTTGATTGGATGTTGAATCACATTTCAAGACTTTGGAATCTACTATAACCAATGCACGACATAAACAAATCGTACATTGAGCGATAAAGCTCAATGGTACTTTCATGATTCAAGTCAATAATTCAAAAGCATTAGCAAACATGAACACATTCAATACATATTCTAGATTCAACCAATTCATGTACCATTCAAGCCAAAATACCAAGATGAAGTACAAATTCATTTAGCCAAGCTTATACACATCTATTAAGTCATAAATGGTAATAATATAACTCATTCATTTCATTCTATATCATATTATCCATTCATTTCTTTCTCTTTGATCTTCATCAACTCAATTGATCCAATTCATATAAACGAAATAGTAACTCGATAAATACAACTAGTGTAGATTAAGTTTTAACCATAACATTTCCACCTATATATGTCATATGAACCATTTTGTCACATCCCAAAAATAGGGTTAGTAGAATCAAGGGTTGTGAAACCGATAGTAGTCATACCTCAAATTATAAAGGTTATCTTTGTGCATTTGAAAATAAATGAGTTACTAAATGGTTAAGTGTTAGTGAATTTTTCCTAAAAATCTAAGATCGAATCCCTTCCCTTACATTAGTTTTATTTTGTGCAATTTTGCTTCAAACCCTAACAAGTGTCACGCCTCTTTTTAAGAATAAATATTGTGAGAAAGAACATATGTTTTCTCCCTACTTATTGGTTAATTTGTTCCTATTTAGTTATCCTTAGCACATACTTTAGCATTTTCATTTTAGTAAATTGTATTTTATAACTCAGTGTGTAACAGCCCGATTTTAGGGTTACTCAGAATAGTGGTTTTAGGACCACAATCCATAGTCAAAATATTATTTTATTATTTTATTAAAGTTTACAGTTTGATAACAGGATCGTGTGAAAATTTCGTAAAGAAATTTTACCGTTTGAGTGGTTAATTCGGTAAAAAGGACTAAATCGCGTAAAGCGTAAAAGTTGCATTCTATATGTTTAAAGTGATTAAGTGCTATGATTTATTAAATGAAAGGTCCTTATGATGATATTAGACCATTGGTAGTGGAATTTGACACAAATAGGCTTATATTATGTGAATTGTAACAATTATAACAAAGGTTATTTTTGTAATTTGTGAATTAAAGCTTAAATAATAAAGACAAAACAAAATGTTCATCTTTTTCATGCATTCATATACCGAATTTAGAGAAGAAGAAATCCATTTCTAGGGCTCAAACATTCGGCACTCTCCTAACTTTATTGAGGTACGGTTCTAGCGTAGTTTTTGACGATTGCTATGTTTTTGTGATCGTTGCATCGAGTACTAGCTAGCTTGTACCTTTATTTTTGAAATTGTTAAAGATTTTTATAGTTTCCATTGATGATTTTACGTGTTCTTAGATGTTTGATGATAGATTATGAATATTTGATGTTAGATTTTCATCTTTTATAAAGTGATTTTTTTATAAAAATGCCAATTTTGGACTAATTTGTGAAACTATGAAATTAGATGGTTAAAAGTGCAAATAAAATGAAATTATGGGCTGTTAGTAGTATACATGAAATTCGGCTAAGTATGGGTTAGTATTAAATTGCATGAATTTGTAATTTTATGTGATAAGAACTAAATTGAAAAGGAATTGAAATATTAGGGGCAAAAACATACTTTTTCCAAAATGTGTCAAATGTGTCAAATTGAATAGAATGGAAAGTTAATATGCTGAATTTGATATTATATAGATCAAGATAAGCAAATACTGAAATTAGATTGGGGGGAAAGAAAAGTAGGTGAATAGTCGATAAGTTTTATTCGAGCGATACGAGGTAAGTTCGTATGTTTAATAAGCATTAAGTTATATGTTTAAATGCTTAGTTTTTATAATTATGATAAATGCTATATTATTGAAATGAAATGTGAATTCTATTGAGTACGAGACTACAGAAATGACTGATAGAGATTCTATACAGCGAAAGTCCTGGTTGAACCTTAGGAATAGTTTTGGATACTATTGACATGTCATTAGGTGATACGTTGAGTTGGCTTTGGGCCATGATATTAGCACTTTGGGTGCATATTATACTGATTTGGCTTCGGGCCATGATAATAGTTCTTCGGATAAGTTACCTTGATTTGGCTATGGGCCATAGTATAGGTACTTATCGTACGAGACTTTGGAGTATCTAATTCCTATTCCAAATGGTTCAACGGGAAAAGTTGATGAAATGTGGTTACTAGTGATGGTACGATTCAATCAAGGTACTCATCACAAAAATCAGCAAGTAAGTGATAGTAGTGAATTTCATACAATGAGTAAGTCGAAAATTATGAGAATTTCATACGGTTCTATTGATTATGGACATATAATGAATATTGGATTGAATGTGGAATATTCAAAATTTTCTTATGCATATGTAAATGTGAATGAGTTGGTAAGAATGTGTTTGATTCATATGAACATTGAAATGAATAAAATTGTGAAACTCTTGGTTAACTATGTGAATGGACTTATGGTATAAAGGTGAAAACCTATGAGTAACATTATGATAGGTGAAAATGCTTAATATGTGTTTATTCGATAAGTTAAGATTATTATTATATGAGCTTACTAAGCTTTATAGCTTACTTTGTTTTCTTTCCTATGTTTATAGATTTTTGAAGGCTTGCTCGGGTTAGAAGTCATCGGAGATCTCATCACACTATCCAACTATGGTTTGGTATTTATAATCTTTGTGATTTTGGTTATATGGCATGTATAGGCTTTGTGGTTATTTGATGAGTATAAGTGATTGTAACAATTGATGCCTATGTGTTTGATGTATTTAGCCATGAGTTTTGGCTTGTTTTCGATGTAAAGTTTGATACATAGATGGCCTAATAAGCTGGTTCATTTATAATTTGGTATGTGGTTATGGATATGTAGTACGATTTAGCAAATTTAATGATAGTTAGTATTTGTGCCAATGGTTATATTCATGCTTGATATGAATTGGTAAAATAAGGCATTAGTGAAAGTGTCCAAAATGATATTCGTGAATGGTGAATAATGGTATTTATGTGTTTGCTTATATTGGTATTGAAATGTTGAGTTGCCTTTGAGATGATAAAAAAAGAAATGTAGTATTTTAGGCTTAAAGGATATTGGTTACATGCCTTGCTAAATTGGTTTATATGATGATTGTTTGGATGAATAATAAAGTATATTGATTTGATATGTTTGTGGTTAGGTAAAAGGTTATGTATGAATCATTGAACTGGTTGAAATGGAATGGCAAGTTTATATGCATGAATTGGTATTAATTGGCTACATATTGGTGTATGAAATTGGTGCCTTATAACTTGTTGTAGGTGGTTGAGTTTTGGGAGAGAAATGTGGCTTGTAACTAGCCTATTTTCATCCATATGGGCAGAGCACAAGGGCATGTGGCTCGACCGTGTGTGACACATGGCCTTAGTACATGGCCGTGTGCCCCCTGATGTTGCATTTGGAACCAAGTCAGTATGTTCCACATAGCCTCACACACAGACGTGTGACTGGCCATACGGCCAAGTCAATATTCCCTCTAGTTTTCACATGGCCTAGCACACGCGTATGTCCTCAGACGTGTGATGCAAGTCATATGTATGCCCTGTTTCCACACGGCCTGGACACGGGCATGTATGGTGGTCGTGTGAGGCACACGGCCTGGTCACAGGGGCGTGTGACCCCTGATTTCATGAAAAATTTTATAAGTTCCCAAACTTTTTGTATATTATCGGTTTAGTCTCGAACCACTTCTAATGTATGATTAAGGCCTCGTAAGCCCTCTTAAGGGACAATGTGGTTATGTTTGATTGATATTTGTATGAGAAATGTATGCTTTTGCAATGTGATTGATCGGTAATGCCTCATAACCTTATTCCGGCGATAGATACTGGTTAGGGGTGTTACACAGTGGATCCTAGCCTATTTTATCATTAATTTTGTCATATTTTGATACTAATATCGCTGCATAAGTAATTTCAGATTGCGTTCAGAATTATCGCCACAGTTGATAGCTGTCTAATAAGAGCCAACCATGAGTGAGCTATCAAGTCTGATGTAAATACCCTGTACGAACAAGGACAGAAGAATCCTAAGAGAAGGACACCTGTACTGTTGAGGAAAACATAAAAGGATAATGTGAGAAGAATGACGAGAGGAATTTTTGGTGAACCACCTTTCTGTTACCTTATTTTGAAGCTTGCATCTATGGCAGCTTGAGCCTCCTTTCGGTGAGCCAACGTGAAGACTGATGCATATCCACTCCTGACGAGGAGATCTAAATGTAGACTAAGAGGAAATGGATAGATTCAATCGAGTAGCCTAAGAATAGTATTCTCCATTCGATTCTTTCTCATTTCTTGAAAATGCTTGTGATTACTCTATGTTTTCTACTGTATGCAAGTACAATGAATTCTTTGTTAAATGTTATCTTATTAAATCTTATTTGTGTTGTTTAATCTTAGGGGTTTGAATGCTCTAAACTCAGAAGTGTTATTGCACTCACTAACACTCGGAAGGTGCAGTGACAGTTTGAGCTATTAAGCTTTTCAGCAGAAGCTGAGTAAGGACTAAAGGAATTTAGTCCACTTGTTCTTAATAGTGCCCTATTGCCATCATTAGAATGTGAGGTTAATATGCATGGTTAAGTCTCAGATTAAACCAAAGAGTGGAATTTGGTAAGATATACATCAATTTTATTGTGTCGACAATCACCTATCTTTTATACCATGTGCGTACTTAGTTTACTACTAAAGAATCATGTTGGGGATCCCAGTTTATCCATAGCATACTTTATCTTATTATTTTCGAGTTATTGCTTCGACAACTATACTCATAATTTACCTCGTTTCTATCTAGTTATTGCACCGATATTAATAGACAAAAGACAACCATCCCTATGGGATCGATATCCGATAGACCCACATTTGTCTATTATACTTGCACTGACAATGTATGCTTGCACATTATTTCTATGACGTTTACAGCTAATTAGTCATCTAGTAGTAGAATTTTGTTAGGGACCTAGGTTCGAGTCCCCTTCCTTTCATTTCTTTTAATTTTCAGCAAAGCCTTGTTTAAATGCCTAAATTGCTGCCCTAAAATTTATATGTTCTTAGGTGTCTGAATTAAGCAAGAAATGAGTGATAGGCTAAATGGTTAAAGCACTAGAGCCTATCCCAAAAGACATAAGTTCAAGCCCTCCTTCCCTTTTTTTATTTTGTAATTTCATCAAATATGCCCCAAAACATATATATATGATTAAGTGTTTAAAATAAACAAGAAATGAGAAACAGGCCTAATAGTTAAAGTGTTAGTACTCCTAGAGATCCTAGGTTTGAGCCACCTCCTCCCCCCTTCTATCTTCATTTTAATTTCAAGTTCGAAAAAACTTGAGAAACTGCATGTGCTACCTCTAGAATTTACAAACCCATGAATTTAACCAATTCTTTCCTAATTAGAATTCATATATTGCCCATCCTCAAAATTCCAATAGAATTAGAATTTCACCATCTTTTTCTCTTCTTTTACTAATTAGATTTTCAAATTGTCTTTTTTTCAAATCCTAGTAGTATTTGTTCTCCATCTTCTATTTTTTTTTCCTTTTTCTCTCATTTTCTCTCATTCTTGCACCAAATTTAGCAAATGTTTGTGATGTTAATTATTTTTCTTTCCCTACCAGATCGTTCCTTGTTCATTTAATTTCTATTGGTATTTAGAACCTTCATCAGTAGCATTCGATGTCTTAGCCAAGAAGCGGTAAGTATACTTCATTTCAATAATTAGATTTCATAATCCAATTGTACAAATATCTTACATAAATCTTTCATTCGATTAATCAATCTATTGCGAATCTTGCCCAAATCTTGATGCCAATTGTCAATTGTGTATATCTGTCGTTGAAGGATCAAATCTAGGTGAATCAGATCAAAATTGATCGTGAGGAATTCAATCGAACCCATGGTGAAAGGTGTGTATTCTTTCCCAAGTGAATCGGTGGTGATTGTATGTAGGATTAGGGCTACACAGTCTCCCACATGTGCGTGTGGACCACAGGGCCTGCCACACGATTGTGTCTCTCCTATAAGGTAATTTTTACGTTTGTCACACGGCTTGGCCACACAGCCATGTAACCCTTCCACACGGCTTACAGCTTCTCACACGGGCTGGCCACACGGCCGTATAACCCCTATTTTATAGTTTTGCCCAAAATTTTTTAATTTGCTAAATTTAGCCCTTGTACAATCCCCGAATTATTTTTTAGATTTTATTCACTCAATTAAGTCCTTGTTATTATAAATATGCTAAAATCTATGAGTTGATGACTGAATTACTACTGTTATAATGTATAATATGTGAATGTTACATGACTACTGTCACTGTATTTTTGATACACTGTTAATGTTATTTTTACCACTGTATTATTCATTACATGCTCAGCATGCCTACTATTACTGTTGAATCAAATACATATTAAGCATGTCTACTACCTCTATTGGACTGAATATATGATAAGCATGCCTACTATTTATGTATTGTATTGTTGCTAGCATGCCATATTGCATTGCATGGGGTGGGACGATTGTAAGGAGAAAGTACTGGCAATTTAATAATTTGTAAACACTGGTGGTTCATCCACAACCTACTGATAATTTATCTCAAACACTGATGGTTCATCCATATCTTACTAATAGTCTATCTACAAACTTTTTTTAAATTACTGGTGGTTCTTCCATAATTTTTACTATTGGTAGTTTATCTGCAAATACTAGTGGTTCATCCATAAACTGGAGTGTTATGGTTGGAATTCTTACTAAGGAGTGTAACGAGGTATGGGTAAGAATTTTCCTGTTATATATGCATTGCATTGACATTCATAAGCATACCTGGATGAACTGTCGAATTCCGCTATGCTATGAAATTGCAAATGTTATGAGAACTATTATTATGTATGTTTTGACTATTGTTTTGCACTGATTCACTTGTGATCGGACTCATATTGAGCTTTTTAAGCTCACTCCCCTTAAATTTTCATCTTTATAGATAACCCGCCAGGTTAAGACCTGGACTCGGCATCTGAAAGGTCTCAGCTCGAATCATTTTTTTAAGGATATTTTACATTTATTATTGGAAAATTTTTGTTATTCTGAAAATGTATTGTTTTCCTTTTGAACTATGGCATGAGAATTATTTTGGATTTATATAGCATGTGTGACATTTATTTTGATTATAGGAGGTAGGAATATAGGTTTTAATTAAGGCATAATTGTAAAAAAAATACCCTCAAAGTTTGGGAGGTTTTTGTTTTGTGCCCTTGATCTTTCTTTTTATTGACCCTCAATGTTACGATTTTTTCAGAAATCAACCCAATTTTAACGGTAAATGTGAGTTAACCATCAATCAAGTGGCAGGTGATGTGTCACTAAACTAATTAAAATTACGTCAAAGGCAAGCGCACCTATCGAATAGTAGTATAGCTATGGTGAGTAGGAATATCGTATCCACGAGGACTAAGGCTTAGTTTGGATGAGCGGTGTGTTTACCTCCGGTGAGGTTAAAAATAGCGGTGGCGGTGAGATTAGTTACTGTAGCGGTGAGATTGGATACTATATCAGTGAGATTAGAAACAATGGTAGAGTGTGTGTTTGGATTCAAACGCAGCTGTAGCAGTGAGGTGAAAATAAAAAATGACTATTAAGGACATCATATTAGAATTGATATATAATAGAAGTTTTTATATTATTTTACTTATATAAAATTATTAAAAAATGTGAATTTATAAATTCAATTAATAAAATATTAAAATGTATCTTCCAATATTTTATTATAAATATTTTAATGAATTATATAATCAATTTAAATTATTTATTAGACAAAATGATAATTATTTTTAATTTTTTATAGTTAAATATTCTTTTATAACAATGATAAATATTATTTTTGCAAATAGTAACATTATACTTGGACCAAAATTCGAAGTATCTAAATGAATGATTTTTAATAAAAAAAATATATATAGTAACATAAGACATAACAAGTTTCATTATTACTAGAAATTAGGTTATGATACAAAATTGTTTTTACAAATATTGATTCATTAAACTATTTGCAATGGTTTCCCTTAACATTGCAATTTCAAGGTCACTTTCACTGTTAGAAGAACTCGATTCACCTTTATCAAAATGGCCTGAAGAGATTGGCATGTCGGGTATATTCTCAAATTGTCGAAAATCCTCATCATTTGACCAAGAATGTCTTCGAATGTAATTATGCAAAACCATTGTTGCAATAACTATTAAAACTTGCTTGTCGAATGAATAGCTTGGAATATCTCTTAATATTGGCCATATTTTTTCCACACTCCAAATGTTCGTTCAATCATAGAGCGTAACAAAGAATGGGCATGATCAAAGTTTTTTTTCCAGATGCTCGATGATTACCTCGATGAAAGTCAGGTAAATGATATCGTTCCCCCTATATGGACCTAGAAAACCTGCCATTTGTGGATATCCTGAATCCACAAAATAATATTTTCCTACAAAAAAGTAAAACATAATATCAAGCTTAAAAATAAATTAAAAATTTTAATATTTTTTTATGTAAAGATTAATTAAAAAATTAAAGATCAACCTAGTGGAGGGTGTGGAAACTTTAACTTTTGTTTTCTAGGTGCTTGTAAAAAAATTCTACTCTCATGTGCTATTCCTTCCCAACCAGGAAATGCAAAAATAAAGCACATGTTGAAGTCACAAACTGCCATAATATTTTGAGTTGGTTCACCTTTCCGTCCGATATTATGTATTTGACAAGAAGGCGAAATGCATGCTTTTATGTGTGTTCCATCTAGGGCCCCAATACAATCCTTTAAAATAAATACAAGTAATGAGATAAAAGTTAGAAATAATTTATATTTTAAAAATATAATGATTGTGTAAATTTTACCTTAAAGTGAGGCCAATATCTTATATCATGTCGAATATGGTTCGATACTTCCTCGAATTGACCTTCAGTAGGTTTAATCGTGTCTATTCCCATTCGAGCAAATATATGCAACATATTAGTAAAAATTTGACTAACAGTTTCCCCAGATCGTTGAAATCGCTCTACTGCATTTGAATTTGATTCTCTATTTCCAAGAATATACAATGATAATGCTAACTTCTCCATCGCAGATACCTTCCCATGCTTTAAGCCATAATTTGTTTGCAAATCATGCAACAAGCTGTGAAATATATTTTTTGGCATCCTAAAACTATTCATGCAACGATCATCATGCCCATTTAATACTTCGTCCACCCACATTTGACCTGTATAATTTGAATTCATACATGATTGCTTAGTGAAATAAGTTTCATGGTGTACCAATACACTGCTTAACACTTATTCTTACTCTTCATGATAATTATTGTGCTCAACTTGTGTAACAATTGTGGCTATTCTTCATTGAGCTTCTTCACTTAATTCAGGGGTATCATAATTCATATAAAAACTATTATACATATTGTTAAATTCATCCATAACCTGAAAAAGTAATCAATTGAAAATAAATTAATAACTTGTGACATTCTATACAACACAAAAAATTAAATAAAAGCATAGCATAAAAATACCAAACATAAAAAATATCTTACATTAGTTTTACATATAAAAAAGTAAATCATACATTAGGTTTACATATAAAAAAGTAGATCATGCATTAGTTTTGCATATAAAAAGTAGATCATACATTAGTTTTACATATAAAAAAGTAGTATAGTTATATTACAATAATAATTCTAAGGAGCTTATGGTGGAGGTGGTGGATGGTATGGTTGGAAAGGGAATGAGGATGTTGCTACTAAGGATGAAAATGATGCAATTGGATTTTGTTCAGCATACTCACGTCGAAGCCACCAAACCCTAACATCTAGATCTAAGTTCAAAAACACTTCTCGTTTCACTGGTATTTGGAATATTTTGATGGCAAAATAGTACAGTTCATTTTTTTTTTGGAATTTCATCTCTTAAATCAAGCAAAGCATCCATTGCATTTGAAATAGTATATTGAGAGTGAGGAAAAATAATTTCATTCACTGACTTCCTTGCACTAGCCATACTCTCACACAATTTCTCAATATGAGTAGCTAATGAATTTCTTGATGATTTTCTACTTGAACTTGATTTTTTTCCTTTACCGTGTACAACCCCAAGTGTTTCCTTTCTTCGATTAGGAGTTTCATGAAAAGGGTTTGATGGTACGTCATTAGGAGGGATACTTTCATTCTTATTACTATTTTCATCTGAATCACCAAATCCCTCATTAGGTGTATCATCTACCATAGGAACCCCACTTGGAAGAACACCAGACGAAGGTGCCCATGCATTCTCTCCGGTGGCTACAATGCCACCAAACATTTGCCACATTAAATCATTCAATCGTGGTTCAATTCCTTTCTTCTTAAATCCTTTAAAATCAGGATGTTCCTACATAACATGTTAAATGTTAAATGTTATATTCAGATTTTTATATTTGTAAATTATTAATTTTACAAACTTTATGCATTAAAATAATGAAAAAATTAACACTAACCTGTATTTTTTCAGCCCACCATTCTTCGGTAGCATCGACCATCTTTTTAGATGGACACCATCCAACACCTGTAGATTCCTTAAGCAACTCCCTCCATAACCTCCATTCCTTTTTTAATGTATCCCACTTATATTTCAATTGAGGTTTTCCATAATTTTTTTGTGTTTTTGCTTGAACAAGAGCAACGAAATTTTCCCATCCTTTTGAGTTTAGATGAGTTGTCGATCTATTACCAGCATTGACTTCATTCACACAAAGTTCACAAAATATCAACGTCAGTTCATCATCCTAAACAACTTTTGTTGCTGAGGTACTATCTCCCTCCACAAATTTCCGTGTCTTTACCATCTATTATTATTTTGATTTTAAATGTCAACCAACATAAAACCATAAATATATAATTAGATAAAATAATATAGTTTCATAAAAAATTAAGAATAACACATCACAAAAAGATGAAAGCCATAAGATGAACACTAAAAAAAAATTCTCAAAGATCCATGGTAAACAATAACGAGGATATAGAAAGGATAATTGATTATGACTATCTTTTCAAAAGTGTAAGCAAACATGAGCAGTTTGGTTTTTCTTAGCAACACTAGTCATCAAATTTTTACTTTAGTCTCAAAAAAAAAGCATGAATTTAATCACTCAAGGTTATGGCATCAATCTCATAGTATAACTAATTATTTAAGTTGGTAGTAATTTCAACTAATATACGATGATAGTGCAGGAATAAAAAAGTGGAGTTCATTCCTTATGTTTTGTGGAAGTATATCCAATTTTTAAGTTCAGTAATGAAGGTTATGGCATCAATCTCTTAGACAAGCTCTTCTTTCAATAAAAGAATGTCTGTTCTGACTTCATTCCTTATGTTTTGTGGAAGTATATCCAATTTTTAAGTTCAATAATGAAGGCTACAAGATTACCATATTTTTTCTCCTCCAATGTACTGAAAAATAAGAGCCAAATGTAGTTAAGTTTAAGGATAATTATGATTTTTTTCCATTTGGTTAGAAAATTTCTAATGAACATTATGAAACTTGTTCGGTGTACAATGTCTTCAGGAACGGAAGGATTAATGTTCATAACTTTTCAAATGGATTCTTGTTTATATGTTTGTTTAAACTTCATAATTAATATTATGACGCGGGGTTTGCAAATAGATAGTTTAGTTCTTAAATATTTATTGAACTTCAATTTAAAAATAAATTGCTAACATTTAATATTTTTAATACTTTGCTTTAATCATAAAACCTAAATGTTAATTTTGAGTCATCATACATCATTGAAGTAAAAGAGATGTTTATTTTCAACTGTTGTACATGTATATGATTGAAATATAGATTTGCTATCTTTGTCTCTGTTATCATTGAATCCATTTATTATTTTCTTGATCATTTAGCACAGGAAGATACAATGCTGGGATTGTTTATTAATTGAAACCTGGAATATTCAATTCAATTCTTAAGCTACAATTATTAGATTAGATTAGATTAGATTAGATGTTTATCTAAAATCTCTACAATCAATTTTCATTTCATATTTAATTCAATTTTCATGTAGCAGAGGTTGATTTCTGATGTTCTTAAATAAAAAACTAAACAGCTTCCTATCTATTCCTAACACCTAAGACAAGCATCCTAACAAGCAACAAAAAACAACAGTCAAAAAGCCCATAAAACACCAAAAGGCAACTGCAAAGTAAAACCATTTCAAGCACAAATGCAAAAGAATGTTGAATGAAAAGCTGCCTGAAACCACCTAATTGAGCAAATTTCAAATAGCAAATAGTATAACAGGGTGTCCCTATATGCAAAGTCCATAACTCTCAAAAACCATCAAACAGTAAGCATCATTGCCCATTAATATCTCTAGCCTTTCGCAAAATCCACTACCACCATGAGTTAAACATTGACCTCCTCTCCATTCCGACTTTAGCTAAAGAATCTGTCATGCCATTCTTTTCATGAATCACATTATGAAAAACACTGAACCAATCTCTATCACCATCCTTTACTAGTTTCATCCCCATCTTCATAATAACTTTTAAACTCTCCTACTTGTTCTGTTTTACTATTAATCATAAATATATTCTATAAGCTCTTCTTGATCTGAACTAATGTAAACCTCTGAATCTTCATTAATTATATTATCTCTCTCAGATAATTCTATATATTCTATTTTATTTATAGTTTTTATATTTTGTCTTCTATCTTTTTTCTTAGGACATGTATTAGCTAAATGACCTTTTTCTCCATAATTATAACATTTACAACTCTTTGTATTTTTTTCTGTAATTTCTTTAACTTTCTTTTCATATCTATCTTTTCTAACTAAGGGTCTTTTTCTTCTTTTTCTAGCAGTTGATCTTTTAACTTGTGTGTATTTCTTTCTTCTTTTTACTGGTCTACCTGGTTTTCTTCCTACTATGTTTCTTATTTTGTTTCTATATTGTATATTTCTTTTTCTTCTATTTAGTCTTTTGCTAACTATATCTAATTCTTTAGGTTCTTCTTCAAATTCAAAACTATCTGTATCATTATCTTTTTTCCATAATAACTTTTCTTGTTCAAAAGGTTGTCCTATTTCTATACCTCTATCTTTATTTTTCTTATTAACATAGAATTTATTACTTAAAAGTATAAATTGTTCCGAAATTAACATTTAAAGCAACTAATCCTCTAACCATCTCTATACCTGATAATTTACAATACATTCTTAAACTCTTTTCTTTGTTTCTATCTATATCTGTTATAGTAAAATCTGGATATATAATAAATCTCACATATTGATAAAAATAAATTTCCTTTTAACTTTGCTATAATAGCACTTTCATTAGGTATCTTGATTCTATCATTAGCTATATAAATTTCTACTGGTGTATTTATTCCAGCTCTAAAACTAGCTTTAATAACTATTTCTATTGCACCAAAATGTATATATTTGTTATCTTCTCTTTTTATTTTACTTCTTTTTAAATCATTTTGATATTCTTTTTCTGAATATATACTTAATCTCATATTTCCACTATTAGCATTTTCTATGTCCCTATGTCTATATATTCTATGTTTCTAGTAAATCCTCTAACATTCATAGAATCTTTTAATGGTAACCAATCTTCTTTTCTAAAAACTCCGTATTTAGCTAAACAAATTGAAGCTCCTGTGTCTATGATACAATGATATTTTCTAGTCTTAAAACCTGGTATATAAAATCTTTTACACCAACAAACTGCTATGTTTTACACCAAAGCAAAAACCTTGATTTTTTTTTTTGTCAAATTAAAAGCTTCCATGTTTTACAGCAAAGCAAAAACCTTGATTTTAGTCAATTTTTTCATTCTTTTGTCAAAAATGACATATGCGGCCTCCTTTCGATAACAGAGAGGTAGAATGGGTTTCAGACACAAGATCAAAAAAAGAAGTAGAAAAAGTGTCTTTAATATTACTAAAGGAAGGGTCGAGTCTTTTCTCAGCTTGCAACCCATACAAGTAGAAATCTCAATGTTAAGTGCAGACCCCCAACATTCCAGTAGAAATAAAAACATAAAAGAGGGCAAAGAAATGAAAGAATGAAAAGAAATGACACACAGAAATCATCAAGAAGAAACCAAAGGGATAAATTTGCGCTTAACACTTACAATCACATGCTTATCAGTCGTCGATTGAGGAGGAGTTGACACAACTTGCAGCAGAGGTATTTCTTTCCCCGTTATCAGCAGAATTTGGCTGCCAAATCTGAAAAAAATAAGATTGAGAAAGCAATTAGTTTAACTTTCAAGGATAATATAGTAAAATAATAAATAAAAGTATGGGTATTTTTGTCTATTAAAAATACCTCTGCTGCACCAGTGAAGTTACTGCTGCTGAAAGCTTCAGTTTTATTTTGCTGCATCAGTGTGGTGAAAATTGATTTTGGTTGCACTGAAATACTCAACCAAACAGGTTGCCAGTGAGGTTAGTAGCCTAACTGCACCTCACTGGTGTTAAACAGTGAACCAAAGGAGGGTTAAAAGTACTAGTAATTACTGTTTTCCTATTATTTAGCCGATAAATTGAGATGACTTGTTCTTAATCTAAAATCAACTAAACTAATAACTAAGAACGCAACAGAGAATGAATTAGGAAAAATAATCGAATAACACAATATGATAGGCAATACCTAAGAAAGAATCCACCTAGACTTCATTTATTATTCTGAATTTGAATTAAACGATTTATTCACTTGTGCCTTGATCCGTAAAAATCCCTAAATTATGTTAATATCTCTTTCGAGAGTAAAAACAACTGACTTTAGGTTGATTAATTGAAATCTCTTTCTAATTAAATCTCCTATTGTCGCATTAACTCATTCTATGGATTCTCCTATTAGATTTAACTCTAATCCAGTAGATTTATGCCACCTTATTTCTCTGATTGCATGCAACTCCACTCAATTATGCTAGATGTACTCTTAAACAGGGACTTTTGCTCCAATGAGATAAGCACATTAAGCATGAATTAATATCCTGAAATTATTAAAGCATGAAATAAGCATACATAATTAAGAACAAGAATCAAGTACTTATCATGTAATTCAGAAATCAAATAATAAGATTCATATAGGTTTCATCTTCCCTAGGCATCTAGGGAATTTAGTTCATAATCTGGAATAACATCATCTCAAAGTTAGGAAAACAACAAGACATAAAAAAACCCAATAAAAATTCTAAAGAAATTGAATGGAAATCTTCAATATTGAAGGAGATCCTCTTCTAAAATGAATCCAATGGCATTTTTCGAGTCTTTTATTCATTATTCTCTTCGTGCCCCCTTAGGTCCTTTTCTAGTGTGTATTTATAGACTTTAGAATGCTCAAAAAACCTAAAAATTAGGCTTTTCCGCGTGTTTGGGAAATAGGGAGTGATATCGACATGGGCTAGAACATGGGCATGTGGTCAACCCGTCTGGCTCACACAGGCATGTGCCCAACCCATGTGGATAATGCTCAGGCAGTGTGGATCCTAAAAACAGCTCTTTTTGTCCAATTTTGGCCCGTTTTTCACTCCTTCCACTTCCTTATGCTTACCTAAGTATAAAAACATGAATTTAAAGGATTAGGAGCATCAAATTCACTAATTTACATAATAAATCATCCAAAAACACATTAAGAATGGGATTAAAATATGTTACTTTTATAGCTTATAAAATATCCCCACACTTAAGCATTTGCTTGTCCTCAAGCAAAATCCTCAACTCACAATTAAGAATTAATCTTTCTCAATTTGTAATTCTCATCAAGAATGTCCCAAAATAATCCATACATAATCATGCATTGGCAATTCAACTAAAAGAACACTAAAGTCTCAAACAATCTAGGCTAAAAAAGATTTAGCACGAAAACATAGGTGTTTCTCTTTATCTAAATAATTACCTTTAATTCAAAATCGACAAGAATCGACATCCTCAGTAAGATTCACTCAAATCCCTCGAAGTGTTTAAGGATCAAAAATAAGTACTCAATAGTCAATCATAAAAAGTTATTACCATTGGCTTGCATGAAAATCAAATCTCCACCACTATAAAATGATATGATACGCAAATCAAAAGGTCTTTAAAAGCTTGTAATGGGGCTTAGGTTAAGCGTATGGAGAAAGGCCGAAAATTTGGCTAAAATCGAGATTAACTTAATAAATTACCAAACTAGAAAAATAACAAATGTAGAATTAAAAACAGGTGCCAAAATTACGAACTATTCAATAATAAGAAAATGAGCTTGTTCTCAAAATATGAATTTAACTGTTCAAGTTCATAGCTAAATAATAAACAATATGTAACTGAATAAATGTATATAGATATATTTTTCTTTCCTTTCCTTTTTTTTTAAGAACAAGAATTAATAATTCAGCCAATAAAACAAAAGAACATAATTAGGCAACTAACCAAATCAAATCTCGATAAAAACAGAGTTAATAAAGTGGGAAAATTCTCAACTAATCAAAAAGAATGAGTTATGGGTTAACATTAATGGGTAATTTAAGAAACAGTGTGTTAGGCTCAACGGGGTTCACTAAGGGTTAATTATGTAGGTAGGCTTTTTATAGGATAAGTGGGTTAAACCTAACTGCCTTTATCATCTCAGTATATCAAATCAAAAGGTGTGGTCTTGACATGTATAATCGATGCAAGTTCTAGAATAACAAATCATATTGACACACTCATAACCAATAATAAAAGTGAGGAAGAAAAATGCATGCTCTAAAGTCTCAAAATCGCACTAAAATTTACGGTTTTTGATGTCAATCTTGCAAATTTCAAACTTCAAGGTAATACTTAAATTTAGAGAAACAACCTAAAAGATTTTCATTTCTAAAACGTAGCCTATCATGATTAATTCTCTCATGTCTTTAAGTTTAAATCAACCCATACATAATTATCTACAAATTAATCTAAAACACAACAATAAAAATCTCAAATCGATAAAAATTCATTCTAATAATAGTATGAGAAAATTACTTAAACACAAAACATAATTCAGGGACTTTCTAATAATTATATAAAGATCCTCCTCACAGTTAAGAAGTACATTGTCCTTAATATACAAACACAAATAATCACAATATAAACAGAATATAAGAAGAGAGGGAGAAAACTGAAATTGCCTTGAATATTGGAGGAAATTCCCAGAATAGTGAAAAGTGAAATTGGAGACAAATCTAAATGTAGAGCATAATTCCGAGCAAACTAGTAAGAAAATAAACACAAATAAAGAAGATTAAGGAAGTAAAACTCAATTAGAAACAACCATAAAAATAAATATAGCTCAAAAGATAAAAAACAAAATAAGTCTAAGAAAATAAATATGAACATAAAAAGAAAAATAATAATAAAACTAAATAATAATAATAATAATAATAATAATAATAATAATAATAATGAAAAAGAACAAATGGACTCAATGGTCCTCATCATCAGACATGTCGTGAGCTGTCGGCGCCGAAGAGGAAATATGGGGATGCTGACAGATCTGCTGCAAAGTCGCATCGATATTGTCAAACTGCTAGAAGCACTACTGCTTGAAACGAGTGAAACACTTGGAGAGGTCCATCAAAATGGTAGCAGAATGAATAGGACGGTGACTCGAAGGTGGAGGATGAGATGGATCCTTGTGATATAGTGGGACATCATTAGTGAAGTCCTCTAGGTCATTCTGAGAGTTAGAATAAAGTAAACGGTACTGAGGAGGATCCACTCGACGAAGTCCCTCTATTATCCTCATATGGATCATAGACAAGATTCCCTACAGAGACATCTGGCTAACTAAAATAAGTGTAGAGGACTGCTCTAGTGTGTCGAGGAGACTGAAATATTGAGAGAAGCGAGTCACATAAGAACCTAAACATATAGGGCGCTTCCTATGGCGGTTAGTCTGATGGCGAAAAGCTAAGGCAATGAAGTATGCCAAATCAAAGATATGCCTAGTGGCCATGCTCCATAGAAAATATACATCGGTAGTTCTAACGACTCTAGTGTTCTCTCTCCTGCCGCTCAAGGTATGAGCTAGAAGGGTACGTATATACCGCAAAGCTAGAGGGAGAGAAGTAGCCTTTGAGCGACTCGCATCATAGGGGATCATACTCGCCATAAGATCTGTCCAACAACAAGAGGGCGAGTAGTGGATGTGCCGATGTAAGCGGAGCAAGTTCTTGGCACTCATAAACTCCTCCGTGTAAAGGCCCAAAGCAGCGCCAAACTCAGGTACGCTCATATGGCGTACTAGGCCACCAAATTGAAAAGTGATGGCGCCCTGCTCGCCATACAATGTCATCTCATGCTGAAGATGAAAAGTCAAGCAAAACTCCAAAGCTAGCTCCATGTAGGTGAGCTCAACGATATAAAAGAAATGGTCCAATGGGGCTATAGTAAGAAAAGCCCGATAAGATCGGTGAGGTGGACCTAATCCAAAGCAGCCCAATCAATACATCGGCCCAAACCGAGTGGTCACACTCGAAGGAGCTGGAATAAGTCCTCTTGAGGGCCCGCAAAAAATTTAAGATAAGGATGGCGAACCATGGTGGAGGAGCTGGAGGAGGAGGTCGAGCCGAGGCCCTTCCTCTTTTTTGAAGCGGGGACGGTGACCTTAGACTTGCCACAAGTGTTCGTCATGGTGTGCCTAAAAATAAAAGAATTCATCAATAAATAAATCATCACCAAAGGCCAATAAGGTAAAATCCAAGTAGTCTAAATAGTAAATAATTTCTGAAATAATATGTACGAATACCCAAACATGCAAAAACCATAACGTAAAACTATCATGAAGCAACATGATGAAACAATAAAGAAAAAATAAATCATGACATTCTCAAAACAAGAATAATAAAAAACAAAAATTCATAAATAAATAACAATTCTAATGCTAAGAACAAAGAACAAATAATAATAGAAACAATGAGCAATTAATTCAACTAAGGAATATCAATAACTATCATACTAATCTTAAACAGTAACAAATAGAACCAGAAAAGAAAAATGACTCATAATAATACTACTAATAATAAACAATAAAGAAATAAAGTAATCTAACTAATAATAATAGATAAGAAATAAATAAATAAATAAAAGAGAAGGGCAAAAAGGGAAATCGACTAAACGATGGACTGTGACTGAAGGTAAGGAGGCTGGTGCGAACGGCGGCCGAACGGTGGTAGGTCATGCGTGGGGGTGTGTGAAGAATGGAGAGGGAAGATAAGGGAAGGGGTGGGAGAAAATGAAGAGATGGAGGTTGTAACAGCCCGTTTTCGGTCAAATCAGAATAGTGGTAAATATACCATTGGATTTATGAGTGGACAATTATGGGCTTGTATATTAAGTGTTTTAAAAGAATTAATTAAGGTTATATTTGTAATTTAGTATTATAATGACTAATTAAATAAAACAAATTGGAAAATGGTGTTTCATTCATCTTTCCTAGTCGAAACTAGGGTGAAAGAGAAGCCATTGAAGGGTTTTTAATTTCGGCATCTTCTAAAGCTTATCTAGGCATGATTTTTACTCGGTTTTTAATGATTTTTATCTTTTTGAACTCGTTTAGCTTAATACAGTTAGCCCATACCTCCGATTTCAAAACTGTTAAAGATTTTGAATAATTCCATTGTTGAATGCTTGAGTATTTTGAATTTTCTTGATAGATTATGAATGTTTGTTGATAGATATACAAGTTTTATAAAGTGATTTTTGACAAAAATGTCAATTAGGGGTTTAATTGTAAAAATGCGAAACATTAAGGCCAAATGTGTAAAATTACTAAATTATAAATTATGGGCTAAATTGAATTGAGTGGTTATTGAATGTGCTAAATTTGACATTATTTAGATTAAGATAAGCTGAGATCGGGATTAGATCAGGGAAAAGGAAAAGTTGATGAATAGTCACTAATTTTCCATCTGATCTATACGAGGTAAGTTCGTATAATTAGAATTGAGTATTTAAATGTATGTATTTAATTGAATTGAATGTATGTGAATTGAGGAATTGAATTATTGATCATTGAATGTTTAAATGATAAAGTAAAATAATACCGAGCCCCGTTTGAACTTTAGAAAGTCGTATGATACCAGTGACATGTCACTAGGGTTACTGTTTTGGTCGAGATCCTGCATGTGTTACGAACTCACCACAGCTTGTATGAGCTTACCGATATATCAGCTCGTATGAGCTTACTATTTTTAGCTCGTTGGAGCTTACCGTTTCAGCTCGATAGAGCTTACTGCCTATCAGCTCAGCAGGAGCTTACCGATCATGGCTCGTAAGAGTAAAAATGATAATGAATTGACAGATTACCGATTAATACACTTAAAGTGTACCACCCGAGTATCCCTCGAAATTCTAATAGGTTCAACGGGCATAATACTATTTCGGATTTTATGATAAAGTACGGAATTGGATATGAGTTATATGAAATGTATGAAGGTAATGTTATATGATGGTTCATGATATTAGTGGAAACGTCCATGTATATGAGCTTGATTGTCATTTGAATCCTTTATGGATAAATTGTTGGTTATGTGCAAATTGAGATACTAACCTATTGATGTATCCATGTGTTAGGCATTTGAATCATTTTAGTTGGGTTATATTGAGTTTGATTACTTATATTATGAATAATGGTAAGTTTAATTCTATATTTTATAGCTTACTCAAGTATAAAGCTTACTCTATTTATTTTTCCGTGTTTTATAGAGGTTTGATAGCTCGCTCGATTCAGACGACGTTAGAGATATGCACACACTATCCAAACAACTTGTTGATACTTTTAAACTCTAAGAAATGTGTAAATATAGCATGTATAGGCTAGTTATAAGGATGTTGATTTTGGTACATGTTTTGGTATATATTAAGCAATGTGATTTGGCTTAATTGGGTAATATGTATTGGTTGCTTAAATATATGTATGCTTTGGTATATTTTGGCAAGTATGGTGATGGTGTGTAATTATGCAAATAGCTATATTGATATATGATGAATATATGAAATGAAATTGCTTGAATGTGAATTAGTATTGGGATGATTTTAAGGTCAAATTATAAAACATGTTATGTATGTACTTTATAGCAAGTAATGTGGTTGATTTTGGTACTTGTTGAATGTGTAATTGATGATGATTAGAGACTTGAAATGGTTGAAAAATAAATGGTATGATTTGTGCATTGTATGATTTGGTTTGGCTGCATGTTGAGGTGTTGAATTGGTATATTTGGTCAAGTTGTAGGTACTTGAAATTTGGGTGGCAAAATGGCCTTGTAAATGGCCTATTTTTGTCCACATAGGAAGGGACAGGAGCGTGTGTCTCAGCTGTGTGTGACACACGGTCAAAGTACACGGCCGTGTGTCCCTTGCTGTTGTAATTCGAATTAAGTCAGAATAATTCACATGGCCTCACACACGGGCGTGACCGACCGTGTGGCATAAGTCAGTATACCCTATAGGTTTGGCACGGCCAAGCACACGGCCTGGACACAAGCGTATGAGGCCATTTTGAATAAGCACACGGGCTAGACACACGGTCGTGTGACTGGCCGTGTGACCCAAGTCAGTATACCCTCCAATTTTCACACGGCCAAGCACATGGGCATGCAGTCGGCTATGTTGTTCAAGCCAGTATGTATGCCCTATTTTCACACGGCCTATGACACGGCTTGTCTATAGTCGTGTGAGGCACACAGCCTGTTAACATGGGCGTGTGTCTTTTGAAATGAAATTTTTTCTAAGTTATTCCGAAACATTCGAATGTTATCGGTTTAGTTCCTAATGCATGATTTGAGGCTCGTATGTTTTTTTAAGTAGGTTATAAGTAAGAATGTATTATATTAATTATAATGTGATAAATGTTTGAATTTTAACATACTTGAATGTGTTATATGTCTGGTAATACCCTCTTAACCTATTCTGGCAACGGTTATAGGTTAGGGGTGTTACAGGGCCGAGGGAGAGATGGGGGCTGTGGGCAGTGGAGCTGGGGTGAGGGAGAGATTACTAAAAGTAAGGGAAGAGGAGGTGCGAAAGGGGAGTGACGATGGTCACTGGAGGGAGAAGGGTGAGGGAAAGGCGACGGCTAGGGTTGGTAGAAGAGTTGAGGAAGAAGATAAAGTAAAAGAAAATGAGAAAGGGATTAGGGATTAAAAGGAGGGACACTATTGTATAAGGCCCATGTTGGGCCACACGACTGTGTCACACTCTCGTGTGGTACCTTTTTAGCCCGTATGCATTTTAAACTACAAGCTCAGTCTTCACACGGCCTCGTACATGCCCGTGTGTCCAGGTCGTGTGTTATACACGGCCGTGTGACTTGTCCTGTAACTCTCTAACTTGTTTTAAAATTGAAAACTTTAGCTCCAAGTTTCACACGGCCTAGGACACCCCCATGTTGTCCACACGACCATATCATATGGCCGTGTGAACTATCGTAAACAATATCTCTGTTGATTTTTGAAAAATTAAGTCACAAGATCCACACAACCAAAGACACGCCCATGTGTCTAGGCTGTGTGGGTTACACGGCCATGTCGCCAAGCCATGTAACTCATTATTGAGTTTCTTAATATTTTAAAACTAGGTCTTTAGGATCCACACGGCCAAAGACACGCCCGTGTGTCTAGGCCATGTAACTCACTGTCAAACCCCTTAAAGTGTACATAGTCTAGGACATGCCCGTGTGTCCAGGCCGTGTAGGTCAAAAACCTAGATTCTTATTTATTTAATTAGTTTTTAAAGAATACCATGAAATAAAAATAAGAGAATTAGCAGTGTTAATACTTGGTTTGCCTACCAAGAAGCGCTTCTTTAAAGTCTAAGCTTAACTTACCTCTTGTTCGCATGGTCACGGTGGTTCACGGAGTCGAAACTCCTCTTTCTCGCTGTCAAGTCTACTATTAAAATATGGTTTGAGTCAAGTAATATTTACCTTAAAAATGCCAAGTTCAGAATGAGTTACCTCAACTGTACCGTATAGGAAGACATTCAGTACGGTAAAAGAAGTTGCTCCATTTGTATTGAGCTCTGAAGTAGCGATTCGAGGGTCCATTTTATCCAACAATACTTGGTCTCCAACTGTAAATTGGTTTGTTCCATCCTTATGCTCATCATGGCGTCGCTTTGTTTCTGCATTAGGTATTCTTAGTTTCTCCTTGATATGTGTTTGTCATTCATCTATTTCATCAATTTGTAGTATTCGTTCCTATGAGTTGTTCTATTTTTGTCACATGAACTAGAACGTGGCTCCATTGTCCGTTTCCGAGGTGTTTCCTGCAAAGAAGGTTGAACCACATGGTTACTTATATTAACAGGACTTATAAAATCATCTTCATTACTCGATGTCTTAGCCGAATCACGAGCTTGGAGAGTGATAATTTTTGTCACCTACACATAGCATTAGTTCACCTATACCAACATCAATAATAGTTCTAGCAGTTGCTAAAAAGGATCGTCCTAAAATCAGGGGTACGTCACTATCCTCATCCATGTCTAAAATAACAAAATCAACTGGGAATATGAATTTATTAATTTTAAAAAGAACATCTTTAATAATACCCCTAGGAAATCTAATAGTTCTATCTGCTAATTGAATATTCATTCTAGTTTGTTTGGGTTTCCCAATACCTAGTTGCTTAAACATTTTATAAGGCATGACATTAATACTTGCCCCTAAATCAGCTAAAGCAATATTCACATTTAAACTACCAATTAAACAAAGAATCATAAAACTCCCTGGATCTTTCAATTTGTTGGGTAGTTTATTTTGCAAAATAGCTGAGCAAACTGCGTTTAGCTCCATGTGCAATGAATCATCTAACTTCTATATGTTTGCTAAAAGCTCCTTTAAAAATTTAACGGAATTGGGCATTGGCGAAAGAGCTTCAATAAACGGTAAGTTAATATGCAACTTTTTAAGTAGTTTAATGAATCTACCAAATTGTTCATTAGTGTGGTCTTTCTTCATTGCATTCAGACTGGAACTTCAGGTTTATATTCCTTACAGTTCGATTTTTTTTCATTTTCGCTTACCTCAACCTTACCCTTTCCTACCATACTTTCTTGTCTCGGTTCTGGTTCAAATTTGACTAACCCTTCTTCAGCTCACACAGTAATGGCATGAAGTTGCTCCCTTAGGTTAGTTTTGGTATTACTAGGCAAGCTACCTTGTGGCCTTTCTAAGATTAGCTTAGCAACCTGACCTATTGGTTCTCAAGCCCTTGGATGGACGTTGTCGATTTTTAAGTGTTTTTTCAGTGTTTTAGAAGCGGGTTTCTGACTTCGAAATAAACTTCGTCAAGATCTCCTCAAGGTTCGGATTCTTCTCTTACTGGTAAGGTGGTTGAAAGCTTGGAGGGGGTTGTGGTCTTTGATTTCCTTGACCATCCCAAGAGAAATTAGGATGGTTCATCCATTCGTATTGCACTACATCACCAGATGTATCTGCGTAGAAACACATAAACTATCACTTTTCTTATTTAATTGTTCTACTTGATTTGATAACATGGTGACTGCATCAAGATTGAAAACACCGGATGCTCTATTAGACTTTGTCCTCATAACTTGACGTTGATAATTATTCAATGCCATCTCCTCTATAAATTCATAAGCCACTTTAGGTGTTTTATTGTTTAGAGTACCATCGGCTGTTGTATTATTAGCTGCCTAATTGAGGGATTCAAACCGTTGCAGAAGTTTTGAACCTGTAGCCATAGAGGTAACCCATGGTGAGGGCACCATCTCAATAAGTCTTTGTCCCTCTCCCTGCATCATATAGGGTCTCTAAATCTATTTGCACGAAAGAAGAGATACCATTCCTTAACTTGGTCATCTTAGCCAGTGGGAAGTACTTCAGTAAAAACTTCTCAATCATTTGCTCCCATTTAGTGATAGAACCTCATGGTAAAGAGTTCAACCACTGTTTAGCTTTATTCTTTAATGAGAAAGGAAACAACCGCAAGTGAATGGTATCGTCAAAAATGCCATTTATCTTGAAAGTGTCGCAGAATTCCAAAAAATTAGCCAAATAAGTATTTGGATATTCGTCTTGCAAACCATAAAAATGAAAAAACTGTTGAATCATCTGAATAGTGTTCAGCTTCAGTTTGAAATTATTTGTAGCAATGGCAGGTCTCACAATACTCGATTCAGCCCCAGTTAGAGTGGGCTTGGCATAATTGTACATAGTATGAGGAGCAGGATTTGGATTTGCATAATTCACAACAACCATAGGAGGTAGTCAATTATTCTGATTATCAGCCATCTCCTCAGTAACAATAATAACGTCCTCTTACTCTTCCACTATATTCTGTCAACTCTGCTTGCTTCTCTACGATTTCTACGAGCTGTGCTTTCAATTTTGCTTTCAAATAGTAATGGTCCTGACGGGTTTCTTCTAGTCATAAACTAAAGGAACCAGCCAGAATCAAATAAAAGAAAAATTAGAAAACAAAAAGTAAACTAAAAACAAAAATAAAATGCAATAAAAATAAAATTGGCTAAATTAATAAAAATCAACTGTTCCTAATGTTTTAGTCCCCGGCAACGGCGCCACAAACTTGATGTGTCACTAAACTAACTAAAATTATGACAAAGGCAAGCGCACCTATCGAATAGTAGTATAGCTATGGTAAGTAGGGAATATCGTATCCACAAAGACTAAAAGTACTAGTAATTATATTTTTCTATTATTTAGCTGATAAATTGGGATGATTTATTTTTAATCTAAAATTAACCAAACTAATTACTAAGAACACAACAGAGAATGAATTAGGAAAAATAATCGAATAAAACCAATAAGATAGGCAATACCCAGGAAAGAATCCACCTAGACTTCACTTATTGTTCTGAATCTGAATTAAACGATTTATTCACATGCACCTTGATCCGTAGAAATCCCTAAATTATGTTAATATCTCTTTCGAGAGTAAAAACAACTAACTCTAGATTGATTAATTGAAATCTCTTTCTAATTAAAACCCCTATTGTCGCATTAACTCATTCTATAGATTCCCCTAGATTTAACTCTAATCCGGTAGATTTATGTCATCCTATTTCTAGGATTACATGCAATTCCACTCAATTATGCTAGATCTACTCTTAAATAGAGACTTTTACTCCACTGAAATAAGCACATTAAGCATGAATTAATATCCTGAAAATATTAAAACATGAAATAAGCATACATAATTAAAAACAAGAATCAAGTATTTATCATGTAATTCAAAAATCAAATAATAAGTGATAAACCGTAAATTATACATATTTTTACCTCATGCTTAGCCTAAATTCTGGATGAATTATCATTGAATTTGTGGGAATTGGTGCTTTTAATCCTTTTATTTCATATTTTATACTTAAGTGAGCATAAGAAAGAGAAAAGAGCAAGGAACGGGCCGAAAACGGGCAAATTAGGCCCAATTCAATAATCAACACGGCCTGGAGGTTCACCAAATGGGTCTGTCACACAGCTGTGCCACTTTAACAAGCTCGAGCACAGCCTCCACATCGACTCACACGGGCGTGGCACACGAGCGTGTCACTGTCGTGAGGAAGTTCAATTTCACTCGGAAAAGGCTACTTAAGGGCAAAGAAAGACATTCTAAACTCTATATAAAGACCCTAGGAGGCAACTACAAAGACACACATTATTCCCACCAAGACGGGGAGCTAAAGGCAGGGAATTACTCGAAAGGAAGTCGATTGATCTATCTCAGAAGTCAGGATCTACATCAAAACAGAGGATCTCCCTTCAATCTTTTCAGGAGTTTTGGGTTTTCTTATGCTTTGTTATTTTATTTCTTCTAAGATGTTTTCTTTTATAATTATGAACTAAAACCCCAAATATCTAAGGGGGATGAAACCGAAGATAGATCTTGTTATTGTTATCTGAACTGTGTGATAAATATTTGATTTGTTCTTAATTGTGTTTTTAATTCTTAAATTGATATTTCTGATATATTGATTTAAGTCAAATGTGCTTATGCAGAGGAGCAAAAGTCCCTGCATAAGAGTAGATCCAACACAATTAAGCAGAGTTGATCACAATCCTAGACATAGGACGACGAAAATCTACCGGATTAGAGTCAAATCTAATATGGGGAGCCATAGATCGAGTTAATGTAAGACTAGGCATTTTAACTAGAAAGAGATTTCGGTTAATCAACCTAGGATTAGTTGTTCTTATCCTCGACAGAGGAATTAACAAAATTTAGGGAACTCTCCAGATCAAATCAAATGAAGAAATCATTTGGTTCAGAGTTAGATAACAAGTGAAGTCTAAGTGGATTCTTCCTTAGGTATTGCCCTCATCAATCAATCTTTCCCAAAAGCACTTTCCTAACTTACTCTTTGTCATTTCTTTGGTTAGCTTAGATTAGTTTACAACCAAACCCACTTTATTTTTAGGCTAGATAATAGGAAGGAAGTCATTACTAGTACTCATAGTTCCTCGGATTCAATATTCCCGTCTTGCCACTGACTATACTACTATTCGATAGGTGCACTTGCCTTTTTATCATGATATTAGTTAGTTTCCAGGTACGATCAGATTTTATTACTTCATCACAATCACGAGATCAAGTTTTTGGTGCCGTTGCAGGGGACCTAAGATATTAGGAACACTCGATTCCTATTACTTTAGTCATTTTTTTAATTTTTATTGCAATTTATTTCCTATTTTTATTTTAGATTTTATTTACTAAAATTTTCTTTTTCTTTTTCCCTTCTATGTATCTCTAGTTTATGACTAGAAGAAACCCGGGAGGACCATTATTGTTTGACGACGATTTAGAAGCTACAGTTCGTCGAACTCGCAGAGGGATAAGAAGAAGCTTGCAATATCCAGAACAAAGTCAAGAAGAAGAACCTGAACCTGCTGAAGAGATGGAGGCAAATCATGATAATCAGCTACCTTCTGTAGTAACCGCAAATCCTATTGAGCAAAATCCTGCTCCGCGTACTATGTATGATTATGCTAAACCTAATTTAGCAGGCACTGAATCTAGCATTGTTAGGCCCACTATTGCTGCAAATAATTTTGAACTGAAACCTAACACTATTCAGATGATACAACAGTTTGTTCAGTTTGATGGTTTGCAGGATAAGGATCCTAACTCACATCTAGCCAACTTTTTGGAATTATGCGATACATTTAAAATAAAGGCGTTTCTGATGATGCCATTCACCTTCGGCTATTCCCATTCTCCTTGAGAAACAAAGCCAAACAATGGTTGAACTCTCTACCATGAGGGTCTATCACTACATGGGAACAAATGACCGAGAAGTTTTTACTTAAGTATTTTTCGCCAGCTAAAACGACTAAATTAAGGAATGAAATCTCTTCTTTTGTGCAGATGGATTTAGAAACACTCTACGACACATGAGAGAGATACAAGGACTTATTGAGAAGGTGCCCTCACCATGGGTTACCTCTGTGGTTACAAGTTCAAACTTTTCACAATGGTTTAAATCCCTCAACAAGGCAGATGATCGATGCAGCCGCTGGTGGAACAATTAATAATAAAACATTAGAAGCAGCTTACGAGTTTATAAAAGAGATGTCACTGAATAACTATCAGTGGCAAGTCATGAGAACAAAGCCACAAAAAGCTACCGGAGTTTTTAATATTGATGCAGTCACTATGCTTTCCAATCAAGTAGAACTTCTTAATAAAAAGATTGATAACTTTGTTGGTTCTACACAGGTACACCCAATGATGCAGTGTGACGCAATTCAAGGAATTACTCCTCCTATGGACATGGCATGGAAACCAAGCAAGCCAACTATATGGGTAATAATTCTAGATATCAAAATAACCCTTATAGTAATACTTACAATGCAGGTTGGAGAAACCACCGCAATTTTTCATGGGGAGGACAAGGAAATCAAGGACAACCACCTCTTCTAGGATTTTAACAACCACCGTCCCAATAAGAGAAAAAGTCGAACCTTGGAAAGATGCTCACAAAATTTATTGCCGTGTCAGAAACATGTTTTCAGAACACCGAAATGGCACAGAAGAACTAGCAAGCATCCATTCAAGGACTCGAAACTCAAATAGGCCAGCTCGCTAAGCTAATTTCTGAAAGACCACAAGGTGGGTTACCAAGCAACACTGAGACTAACACTAAGGAGCAACTTAATGATATGGATACAATAGATGAGGAAGGGTTAACCAAAACCAACCCAGAGCCATGTAAGGAGACTATGGTAAGTAAAGGTAAGGACGAGGTAAGTTCCAAAGAAGCAATTGTCAAAGAGTATAAGCCTCATATCCCATACCCAAATGCGCTAAGGAAAGACCGCACAGATGATCAATTCAATAAATTTCTTAAACTTTTAAAGAAATTACATATTAACTTACCATTTATTGAAGCTCTGTCACAGATGCCAAACACCGTTAAATTCTTAAGAAAGCTACAACGAATAAACGGAAGCGAGATGAGACATCTCATGTGGAACTGAATGCAATGTGCTCAGCTATTTTACAGAATAAGCTGCCCAACAAACTAAAAGATCCAGGGAGTTTTACAATTCCTTGTTTACTCGGTAGTTTAGACGTCAAAAATGCTTTAACTGATTTAAGGGCTAGTATTAATGTAATGCCTTATAAATTGTTTAAACAACTAGGTCTTGGGAAACCTAAACAAACTAAGATGAGCATTCAATTAGCTGATAAAACTATTAGATTTCCTAAGGGCATAATTGAAGATGTGCTTGTCAAAATTGATAAATTCATATTCCCAGTCGACTTTGTTATTCTAAACATTGATGAGGATAGCAATGTACCCTTAATTCTAGGGCGTCTCTTTTTAGCAACTGCTAGAACAATAATTAATGTAGGAACAGGCGAGCTAACACTTCGTGTAAGGGATGACAAAGTTACTTTACAAGCTCGTAACTCTAATAAGTCTACTGATAATATAGATAATATTACGAGTCCTTGTAATAAGAATGATCTTACCATCCAACCTTCTTCACAGGATACACTTCACATAAGGGTGACCCAACCACAAACGAGTCCATCCAAGGAAAACGTACATGAAAAACAAATGCTCCAAATTGAAGAACTAGATGAGTGGCTGAACTATCAAGAAAAGCCCAAAATATGCCACACCAACCCAGAGCATCACCAAGACGACCCTCAGGTAAAAACGAATCAAATCAAGGTAGAGGATAAGGTAATCTTAGGGGAGGACGATCCTCAAATCTTGAATTCAAAAGCACATACAAGTGACACACCTTACTTCACGGTAATGAAAATATTTCCCTATGGTACAGTCGAGATAACACATGAGTCACTCGGCACTTTCAAGGTAAATCATACTCAACTCAAACCTTATGTTAATAATAAAATTGAAAGTAGGATAGAAGAGTTTAAACTCTTCAAACCACCGTGACCATGAAAGCTTAAGGAAAGTCGAGCTTAGACTATAAACAAGCGCTTCTCGGGAGGCAACCCGAGCACTGACATAGTAAAGTATTTTATTTAGGCTCTCTAATACATCAACTAACCCTTTGAATGCAGGTTTTTCAAACCACACGGCATGCCCACGGGCGTGCGTAGACCCGTATGGACACTATGAGCAAACACACGACCATGCGATATGGCCGTGTATGAGCAGGGTAAGATTTCCCTAACACGATGGCTACGACAACTAGCCACAGCCGTGCGAGGTGGCTATGGCTAATCCTAACAATTCAACACGGGCGTGCGACATGCCCGTGTCCCAGAGCCGTGGCCAATCCTATTAATTCAACACGGGCATGCGAGACGCCCGTGTCTCAAGACCATGGTTAAACCTGCCATTTCATACACGGGCGTGTGACCCCTTACACGACCGTGGTAGAAGCGAACATCGAAAGACACGGTCATGTGACACGGCCGTATGCCTCAACATGCCCTAGGAACACGGCATGTGTCACAAATTAGGCGCGTCAAAATCCCTAAATTTTGAACCACACGGGCTAAACCCGAGTCACACGGGCGTGTGCCATGCTCGTGTGACCCAAAATCCTATATAAACCCCCACTATTCATCTTCTTCTCCACTAAAACCCTAAAAACCCCTCCACTCAAAACCCATACCAGCAGTCTCTAGCGCCGCCGCCAGCCTCAACAACACCACCACGCTCGTGCAAGCATCACCACGATCGTGTTCCACTCTTAACCCCACGCTTTCGGTTCCCTTTTCTTACTTTCTCTCTTAGTTTCTAATGTCTTTCATCTAATTATATGTTAATAATCTCATTTATTTAGTCAATTGCATTATTATTTGATATGAATTTCATTCATTTAGCATGATTAATCTAGAAAATTCATTATGCCACTTTGAATCATTCTTTGGCTGCCATCTTCACCTATCATATGCAATAGGCTTTAGACATACATTGATTATAAAAACCCAATAAAACAAGCCATTGCTTTCTTGCTAGAAGGTTTATGCTTAGGATGAATCGAATATGGTATTTAGATTAGTAAAATTGACCCTTGCTTAGTAAGTTTTAATTAGCATTAACTTGCCATTTTGTTTAAGAACTTATGAACCCTCCTGATTTATTCTTTCCTAAGTCTAATTTATTCATTTTTTTAGGAATCATGTCATCTTCGAGAGGGAAGAAAGCTGCTATACCCACTTCCAAAAACCAAAAGGGGCCCGGAGGTTCCTCTTCCAGACCCACTGCTGAGATACGACACCCTTTCTCCAATTCCTGTAGAGTTCCCAAGAGGAACAGTTCCAAATATTATGAGCGAGACCACTCGGAGTGGGAAGATGCATTAATTGGGCCACACTAAAGCAGGTCTAACTAGCAGACGAGGTTCGGGCCTTGTTGACGACAGACCCATGGGACCAGTTTTTCCAAATCATTGAGCCTACTTACCTCGAGCTCACCCTAGAGTTCTGCTCAACGTTCCACCTCTAAACAGTCATGACTCAACACGACGATCCAGGGACAATTCAGTTTCGTTTAAGAGGCCTTGTTCGACAACTCAGTGTACCAGAGTTTGGTACAGCACTAGGCCTGTACACCGAGCAGTTTATGGAGGAGGAGGACCTCTCTGAGCTCTATCGCCACATACACCTCTCTCCAGTCAATTGTTGGCATGCCTTAGTCCCTAGCCAGCCCACATAAGACCCCAGTCGCTCCAAAGCGACAACTCTTGCCCCTTCACTGAGGTACATCCACGCCTTACTCTCGCACACATTAACGGGCAGACGCAAGAGCACCAGCGCCGTCAACACCCACGACACCTACTTTTTATGGAGCATGATGAACGCACATGTGATCGACCTCGCCTACTTCATCGCCCATACGATTCAGAATCAGACCGAGAGGCATCGGAGAGGTGTGATCTCTATGGGCCCTTACATCACGCGATTGGCTCGCTCCTATGGCCTCTTCAACACAGCGGCCCAGACATCCTCTTACACCTTGATCGGCCAGATGTCCCCACAGGGCATCCAAACTATGCTGCACATGAGGATGATTCAGCGTCAACGTGGGAGTAACCCTCCTCAGTACCAATTAGCTCAATCTGTCGAGTAGGAGGACCCAGTGGACATTACTGATGATGTCCCACCATAGGAGGAATCACCTACTGAGCCACCACCTACTCGCCGCCCAGTTCATGCGGCAGCTTCAGGCTACGTCACTTCTAAGTAGTTCGCCCAATTCCAGCAACAATGTTTTCAGCGATTCGATCACATTGATGCTACATTAGCTCAGATTTGTCAGCAACTCCATCTCGCACCACCGCCCTCACCTTGCGGACCATCTGAGATTAGAACTTTTTATTCCTCTTATCTTCTTTTTTATTTGCTTTCTTGATCTTTATTTTTACCTTCTCTCACATTTTATGTTTCTTTAAGATCTTTAGATTTTTCTTTATCTTTATTTTGATCTTTATGTTTATTGAATATTTTATTTTAGATTACAATTTTATTTTTATATCGGCTATTTCCTAACGAGCAAATTGTGTTTAAGTTAAATCCCTAAATTCTTATTTATACTATCGCAGTTTCAAAGGAGCTTTACAGCTCATATCCATATCTAATGGGAAAACCTTGCCACGACTGACATGTCCTAATCGACCATGACCCTAGCCACTACGACCATAGCCACTACGGCCCCGATCATCTTATCCTTTTAGCATGAAAAGTGGGGATACACACTCTTCTCTACAAATTTTCACACCTAGCTCAAGGAATTCATCTAAAATTCAGGGAGTTTTACTTCTCTCCCTATCTTATGATTTTATGCTTCTATTGCTACTAATGTATTTTTGTACATTGAGGGTAATGTACATTTTAAGTGTGAGGGGGAATTCACTTTCAGTCGTTGCATTCTCTTCAAATCCCTGAATTTCATACCACTGACTTTTTGCATTGTTCTCAAATTTCGAATTCTCTGCATTATTCTCAATCTCCTATTAAGATGAATTCTGATTGATTTATGATTTTTGTTGATATGTTGAGAATTAAGACATAGGTACTTATGCTTTGATTATTCAAACTTTAAGACATTAGGGAATCAAGCATGATAAGTTGAAATTTTTGAGAATTTAAATCTTTCTAGGTTGTTCTCCCCAATTTTAAGTGTTATCTTGAGATTTGAAATTCGTAGGATTGACATCAAAAGTCATAATTCTGGTGAGATTTTTGAGCCTTTTGAGCATACATCCTTTCGTGCTCACTTTTATTGTTGCTTTGAGTGAGTCAATACTAATTTGTTATTCTAGAACTTGCTTCAATTATACATGTCGAGACCACATCATTGATTTGATATACCGAAATGATAAAGGCACCTAGGTATAACCCACTTACTCCATAAAAGCCTACCTCCATAAATTAACCCCTAGTGAATCCCATTGAGCCTAACAACCCATTCTTTGACTTACCTTTAATATTAACCTATAACCCTTTTTTTTTTTGTTGAATTACCTTCAATTATTTTGATCCCTATTTTTGTCGAGATTTAAGTTAAATTATTATCTAACTTTGTTCTCTTTTTCAGTTTGTAAAGTTCATAAATATTTAATTTATTGTATTTGATTTGTTCTTAAAAAAAAGATTGTATATACAATTAATTCAATTGTAATTCAATATTTTTGCATAGTTCTAGTATAAGCTTCCGAATCCAAAACGATGTCATCAAAAAGGCTTCATTCTAGGAATATGTTTCAGTGATAGAGATTTTTCTAGTTAAGATGATTTTTCAATTCAATCTCGATTCTAACCCTCTTTTTCAGCTTGTGACAACACCCCTAACCAAAGTCCCATTACAACCATTGAAAGACCTTTTGATCGATGTGTCATACAAATCTATAGTGGTGGGGATTTGATTTTCCTACAAGCTTATGGTAATAACTTTTCAAGTTGACTAATGAGTGCTTAATTTTTGAACCCTAAACACTTCGAGTGGATAGAGTGAATCTTAGTGAGGATGTCAACTCTTGATGATTTTGAATTGAAAGGTAATTACTTAAGAGAAGGAAGAAAACCTATGTTTCTGTGATAAGATTCTCAACTTAGAGTGTTTGAGACTTTAATGTTCTTCTAGTTGAATTTTCATTGTATGATTACTTGTGGATTAGTTTGAAACATTATTGATAATAATTATAAGTTAAGAAGAATGATTTTTAATTGTGAGTTGAGATTTTGCTTGAGGACAAGCAATGGCTTAAGTATGGGGGTATTTCATAAACTGTAAATCATACATATTTTTATCTCATGCTTAGCCTAAATTCTGGATGAATTATCATTGAATTGTGGGAATTGGTGCTCCTAATCCTTTTATTTCATGTTTTATACTTAGGTGAGCATAAGGAAGAGAAAAGAGCAAGGAACGGGCCGAAAACGGGCAAATTAGGCCCAATTCAATAATCAACACGGCCTGGAGGTTTACCACATGGGCGTGTCATACGGCCGTGCCACTTTAACAGGCTCGAGCAGGGCCTCCACATCGACTCACATGGGCGTGGCACACGGGCGTGTCCCTGTTGTGAAGAAGTTCAATTTCACTCAGAAAAGGCTACTTAGGGGCTAAGAAAGACATTCTAAACACTATATAAAGACCCTAGGAGGCAACTACAACGATGCACATTATTCCCGCCAAGACGGGGAGTTAAAGGCAGGGAATTACTCAAAGAGAAGCCGATTGATCCATCTCAGAAGTCGGAATCTACATCAAGACAGAGGATCTCCCTTCAATCCTTTCAAGAGTTTTGGGTTTTCTTATGTTTTCTGAGATGTTTTCTTTTATAATTATGAACTAAAACCCCAAATATCTAAGGGGGATGAAACCTAAGCCAGATCTTGTTATTGTTATCTGAACTGTGTGATAAATATTTGATTTGTTCTTAATTGTGTTTTTAATTCTTAAATTGATATTTCCGGGATATTGATTTAAGTCGAATGTACTTATGTAGAGGAGCCATAGGAGTAGATCCAACACAATTAAGCGGAGTTGATCACAATCCTAGACATAGGACGATAAAAATCTGCCAGATTAGAGTCAAATCTAATATGGAGAGCCATAGATCGAGTTAATGCAAGACTAGGGATTTTAACTAGAAAGAGATTTCGATTAATCAACCTAGGATTAGTTGTTCTTATCCTCGAGGAGGTATTAACATAATTTAGGGATCTTTACAAATCAAATCAAATAAAGAAATCATCTGGTTCAGAGTTAGATAACAAGTGAAGTCTAGGTGGATTCTTCTTTAGGTATTACCCTCATCAATCAGTCTTTCCCAAAAGCACTTTCCTAATTTACTCTTTGTTGTTTCTTTGGTTAGTTTAGATTAGTTTACAACCAAACCCTCTTTATTTTTAGGCTAGATAATAGGAAGGAAGTCATTACTAGTACTCATAGTTCATTGGATTCGATATTCCGGTCTTGCCACTGACTATACTACTATTCGATAGGTGCACTTGCCTTTTATCGTGATATTAGTTAGTTTTCAGGTACGATCAGATTTTATTACTTCATCACAATCATGAGATCAATAAGAGTTATATAGGTTTCATCTTCCCTAGGTATCTAGTTAATTTAGTTCATAATCTGGAATAAAATCATCTCACAGTTAGGAAAACAACAAGACATAAAAAAACTCAATAAAATGTCTAAAGAAATTGAATGGAGATCTTCAATCTTGAAGGAGATCCACTTCTGAAATGAATCCAGTGGTGTTCTTTAAGTCTTTTCTTCATTCTTCTCTTCGTGCTCCCTTAGGTCCTCTTCTAGTATGTATTTATAGACTTTAGAATGCTCAAAAAGCGTAAAAATTAGGTTTTTTCGCGTATTTAGGAAATAAGGAATGATATCGATACAAGCTGGCACATGGACGTGTGGTCAGCTCGTGTGGCTCACATGGGCGTGTGCCTAGCCCGTGTGGATCTTGAAAATAGCTCTTTTTGTCTGATTTTGGGTTGTTTTTCACTCTTTTCACTTCCTTATGCTTACCTAAGTATAGAAACATGAATTTAAAGGATTAGGAGCATCAAATTCACTAATTTACATAATAAATAATCCAAAAATGCATTAAGAATGGGATTAAAATATGTTACTTTTATAGCTTATCAGCAGGTTAACAAAATAGCCTATGTGGCATGGCACATAAGCATGATGCCATAGATGACATCATCAAAACAATTTTTTTTTCATTTTTTCCATCTTCTTTTTTCTTCTCTCTTTCTCTCTTCCCTTCTAAAACATTTTTTTTCTCAATGATTTTCCAAATTTTCGCTCTTTCCAAACACCCAAATTCGGATTATCTTATTTAGAAACATGATTCAGAATTGAGAAACATGTGACTAACCAAGAAAACATAATATTACACTAAGAGCCTAATATTCTCCAATATTTACAAGAAACTGATTTCTTTAATCTTTGCATAAGCTGTAAGCAATCAAGACTTCACAATAACATGAGACAAACCTCTCTGACTAGCCAAGGAGCAAAGTTGATAAATTACAATTGTTTCAGCAGAGGTGTAAGGGCATTATCGCCATTAAAGTCCCTGCAAATCACTACAATATCAAATTATGCATCATAATTAAGCTTCAACCAAAGGCGAAGCCTTCTTATCTTATTCTATAATTGAACTTCAAATCAAGAAAAAAAAAGTATGTGATCCAGCAATTCCAAATCATGCTCAGATTTTTTTCTCAATGCTTTCCCAGATTTTCTCAATGCTGAATTTGGAGGTTAAAGTTGGTAGATCTAGCTAAATTAGTATAAAATGGGATGTGGGATTTGTTGGGTTTTTGTTAAAACACTAGAAATTTAGCTACTTTTTGTTGTATGGATTCGTTTTATTCTGTTTGGTTGGTGAGAAAACTAAAGAAAATGGATTTTATTAGTTTGCATGCCCTTTTGGATGTTTGTTATATGCCATTTCATTAACAAAGATGTGTTTATTAGAAAAAAAAAAAACTAATAACTCATGGAGGCGTTGAGAAATCTAGAAAGAAAGAAAGAAACTAAAGGTGTGTCTGGAAATAGAGAAAATCTGGGGAGGCTTTGAGAAAAAAATATTCTAGAGGGGAAGAAAGAAGAAGAAAGAAGATAGAAAAAAAAATAAAAAATTGTTTTGATGATGTCATCTATGACATCATGCTTATGTGGCATGCCACATAAGCTATTTTGCTGACCTGCCGTTAGACTAACAGTCAACTCATGTTTACCGTTAAAATTAGGCTAATTTCTAAAAAAATCGTAACATTGAGGGTGTCAATAAAAAAAGGTCAAGGGAACAAAACCAAAACCCTCCAAACTTTGAGGGTATTTTTTGCAATTATGCCTTTAATTAATTATGCATGAAAAATTATTTTTATTAAAAGTAGATTTGATATCACTTTCTCGCTACATGACTAAGTAAATAAGATTTAAAAAAATACATGCATTTATAATTTTAGAATTCAGCTTCTGCAAAACAATCATTAAGATCAGCCAATGTTTGAAACTAAATTGTAACCCTTTTGAAACACACTAAGTTTTCTTTAGAAATGATAGCAAATGTTTTAAACAACTATTTTTAAACTCTGATAGTTCTGCTAGGCCTTTTCGGTGGCTAATGTAATCTTTCAAATTCGGTCTTAACGTCTAGGCCAGGTTTGGAGGGTTACACATTTTATATACTATTACCATTAACAATCAATATATGTATACCATACATTTCTTTCTATTACAATAATACATTCAATCTCATTACAGTTCAAACCATTTAAATGTATCATTATCCCATTTTCGTATCAAATATATTGATTCGTTATATCTCCATATCGACCCTTCGAGCTCGTATAAACCAGTTTGCATGGTCTTTCACATGCTATCATAAATCACATTTCACATATGTATACTTATAATGTCAATACATATCATCATTCAATTCAAATCTCATTCATCAAATTCATATTTTATAATCTGATTTAAAAATTCAATTTAACGTTTCGCCTAATGCAGTCTTAGTAAAAACAGACTTGGAAACGTGGGTGAACTAAACCACATCAAAATAACTTGTATGAGCATAAACTACACCACACCAATTCACCTGAGTGCAAAGCCCGTAGGTAAAAAATGCATATACATATGCAAATATATCCTTTCACCACACCAATATCTCCAGAGAGATAATAAATACTTAATGATTTGCAACAAATGTTGGATCCCAAATGACATCATAATCTCTACATTGTTAACAAACCTGTATAGAAATGTGCATGTGACCCTATTGGCATGTCAATTTTATCCTAGTATTTCTACTAAGTTTACATGGGCATCAACCATTCATATGTCATAGCCTCATTTCATTTCATAATCAATTCATGTATATCCAATTTCACATAACATAGTTCATACTATATTCACATTATAGATTATATATCAATTATATCACACACTCTTTTATACTATATTCAATTCAATCCAATTTTCTCAACATTCAAAATCATTTAATACAAATAATTTTATACAATAATATAAACTTAGCTCAATAGTTATTCATGCAATCAACATGTAAATGTATATATATAATGATCTCAAATCATAAAAGTACAAATTGATAATTTGGCTACTTGTCAACGACTCTCACCTTTCCTTTCTCTCGTGATGGTCCTGCGTCACCTTTGGTTATATTCGATAATTCAATAAATAAAACTATATCAAATTACACTCAATTCACAATCAAATACATAAACACTCATGTTTTACATTTTATTCAATTTAGTCCTTATACTCAATATATGCATATATTTTGATATTTAGCTTTAGATCAAAATTCGATTTCACATTCATTCGTTAATTAGGGACTCCATATTTCTATTTATAGCACAACGTGATGACAAGTTTTCAATTTATCCAATTTATTCCCTAATGTTACAAAGGTTTCTAACAAGCTTAATTAGCTTTACAACTTAGTTATTATCATGATTCAAGCTTAATATCTATCAAATTCAGGCCTAATTCATCAATTTCTCTTTAATGACAATTTTTTAAAAACTTAACAATTAAACAAATTGATACATGGACTAGCTACATCAAACTTCCATGATCATAAATCTATAAAAATTACAAAGGTTTGGTTACCTTATCTAATTGTTGCTTGAATGTTTGAAGAAATTTTTTAACTTTCTTTCTTTTTCATTTATGGTGGACAGTGCAAGACTTGAAGATGATGACAATTTTGGTTATCATTCCACTAGCTTTCATATTTATAGTTAGTTTAGGCTTTAATTAAATTTATTCAATTAGTTTAATTAAAATTTTATTATTCTAATCTAACTAGTAATTAGTCTAAGTGGAAACATCATCAACATCCACTAACTCATGTTATGAATTGGTTTATTTATCATTTTGATCTTTTGGATTATTGTTATCTAGGTCCTCAAATTTTTTCTTAATTAAAACTTAATAGCAATTGGACTTTTATAATTTAGTCCCTAAGTTTTAATTAACTAATTTTTCGATTAAATTACTTGACCGAACTTTATTATATTTTCATAAAAACTTCATAAATATTTATATTTTATCCTTACGGACTCAATTTACAAAACTGAAATTTTAAAATTACGTTTTCCATCACCATTGAAATTCGGGTCGTTACATTCAACCCTCTTTAACAAGTCTTCAATCATGGTTTTCAATAAAAATGGCTTACTGAGATTCACACAAACTACCATTTGAGCAAAGCATCCTCTCGAAGTATTTTATCAGTCTTAGAGTCCACCTTGATCACTTTCATTGTCGTTTCACCAATTGCATGCAAAATACTATGCTTATGCATTTCACTAGGCAATCTAGGAAGCCTAATCCAAGCCACCACCTTCAAAGGGTATGGCTGCACAATTGACTTTTAAACCATTTTCAGACATGTAGTCCACCTTGATTATTTTTCCCATCATTTCGCCAATTGCATGCGGGATACTACGCTTATACATTTCATTAAGCAATCCAGGAAGCCTAATCCAAGCCACCACCTTCAAAAGGTATGGTTGCGCAGTTGAGAAAGGAGGGGACCATAGTTGTGTTGACAAATATTGCCTAAACCTTCGAAGAGAACTCTCTTACAATCAGACATCGATTTAAACCTTACCAGAAAATAATCATTCTCAATGTCCATAAGTTGGATCAATTGAGATGGGTTCTATAAAGCGTGAATCTTATTAGACAAAATGTTGAAACTAATCTTCCTCCCAAAAAGTTTGACAATAACAGTTTATGTCATACTTTGCTCAAGGAAAGAATGTACTCTCTAGGAGAAACGAATAGAGGGGACACCCGTAACTGACCCTGTTTCAACATCACCTTCTAAAAGATCAATATCTTCATCCTCAAAATTAGTCATATCCGCCTAACCATCTCCTACATCATTCAACAGAATGTCCTCGAACGAGGGTGACCTGCCATTGTCCATATCCATGGCCACTCCACCCTCGTCCGGTGGATCGTCCTCACGGCTTTTAACCTTGTTTGTAACTTTACCCACTGAGCCATAGCCATCGAGAGAGCATTTATTGTTGAAAAGGTCTTAATTATGTTAATTTATTTTCTTGAAATTTTAAAAATATATTATTTCATGAATTAAAAAAATAAATGCGCATTTTACAACTAATATCCAATATCTTGTCCTTAATTGCTTTCCTTTTTGAATTGAAAGAGTATTTCTTTTAACAATTACAATATTGTTAAAATCTAAAAAAGAAGGAAAAAAAGAGCTTCAACTTGAAGCATAAATGAAATAATGGTCAGCATCTTCAACCAGAAGTTTCGAGGACACGTTTATAATAACTTATAGGGTTAGACTTGAAAGCATGATTTAAATTTACCAGAAAAGGAAAATAAAAAAAATATTGCTTTGAAATGGATAAATGAAAAGAAAACTAAACAAATTAATAGCGTATGAGAAAACTTCAAAACTCGTAACCTCCGAACTGTGCTGCATTATTTTATGTTAAGGGGCAAGCTTGCTCTTTGTCTCAAGCCATTACACGTAGATTAACAACCGTGACGAGCGACGCTATCGTGTTATCAAAGCTATAAAGATTTCGGCCCTCTGATTAACTGCCATTTGTTTATATTATATTAACTCTTCGAACCCTTCAAGTCATCCAACTCTTTGCATATAAATATTAGCTAAAGCAATCAATCCCTAATCTGTTTCACTGAAACTGTCTTGACGAGAAAGTTTTAAAAAAATCAGAAGAAAACTTGTCTCCAGGGAAAAAGATGATCCGCTTCACGAAGATAACATCAGGTCAGTTGATATTCACATGAATGGCTTTCTGGGTTTTGGTTGTTTGGTTTCATGGATCGAAAAGCTTATTAGATTTATTGTTTATCTCAGGGAGATCAGAGATGAGGCGTGGAAGTAACTTGAGTGACAACACAAATGTTAATGAAGAGTACAAGGAAGCTTTTAGAACCAAGTCTTATGTGGAAATGTGGAGTCAAGTTCATGGGCAGTTTAATCAAATTTCTAGCTTTGATAGACTCCCTTCAACGTCATCGATTCCTGGTCATCAAATAAACCTGTCGGAGTACCTGCTTAAACCAAGGCAAGAAACACTAGATAAAATAGAAAGCTTGAATGTTCATCACCTTCTTCTAGACTATTTCGATGCTGGCTTGGAAGCTTGTAATTTGTGTGAACTACTCCTTCGAAGCATCCATCAAACGCGCGTTTATTATCAAAAGATTAGAAAGGTGATCAAGATAAGCAAGAGGGTTCAAGATTTTTCGGATGAACACTGCAGCGTCATACTCAAGGAGCTAAAAGGATTTGCATTGCTTAAAAATCCATTGTCGATCATTACTCCACCGCAATTCCGGAAGATTCATGAGAATAACCTGGATTTGTTCCGAAAGCTAACATCCAAACGTGAAAACATAAAACGGAAAGCCAAATCCAAAAAGATCTCCAAACAGATTGGGAGTCTTTGTTTAGTAATTTCTAATACAACTCTCGTGATTGCCTTGCTCATACTTGCATTCCACAGCATGATTGGAATTGTAGCAGCACCGGGGGTTGCCGCCTGGTTTATCGGCATAAGGAAGAAGAAGAAGAAGAAAACCGGGTCATCATCCATTCAGCAAGGGCATAACACAAGCTTGCTTGAAAGAGTTGGTGAGCAACTTGATATCTCAGCTAAAGGGATTTACATTTTGATCAATGATTTCGATACCATAAGTAGACTGGTATGGAGACTGCACGATGAGATCGAGCACCTTAAAGCCATAGCTAATATGTGCATTAGAAATGGAAAGATTGAGGTACTGAAGGAGGTTGTAAGGGAATTTCGAATGCACAATTCAAGCTTCTTGGAGCAACTGAAAGAGCTTGAGGAACATACTAAGTTATGTTTTCATACGATTAACAGATCCAGAAGGCACGTTATAGAAGAAATAGTCGATTCGCTGCCATAGTTTATCTATGCTTTCAAGCATAATCCTTGGTAATGCTCATAGAGTGAAGTGAAGACATTGATCATGGCATGATTACGTGCCTTGAAGATTGAAGGTCTGTGGTTTACAGTTATCAAGGAAAAAGAATTGACTGCTATAGAGTTCAGCCAGTGCCGGTTCTTTTATGTCCTGTTTGGATCAAGAATTATTTCATTCTTTGTATAAATATATATATATATAGTATACATGCAGGCTCCATTTACATTAAAATCTGAAAGTTAGTTTTGCATAGAGAAGTTTGCACTTCGTCTTTGTAAATGTAAAAAACATCATAAATCATCTGCATCAAGAAGTTGAAAATGGCTTTACTTTTTTTGCTTCTATCATTCATGGGATTGGAAAATAAAACAGTTCTATTAAATTATTTAGCTGAAGAAAATACAAACAAAAATGAAGCATTGTGCTGCATAGTTCACCCGACCTAAATCTAGGAAAGTAGAAGTATAGAGCTTTTCGCAATCAGAAAAACCGTTGATGAAGGGATTCCTTCTGCTTGAATTCTGCGATCAAGTATAGAGCAGGCTTCTCTTGGTTCCTGTATTTCAGCAGTTTAAGTTCAGCAAAGTGCTCTCAATTTCTTAAATTCTTCAAGGCTCAACAAGGAAGCCTTGACCTTCAGCCAGTCTGCTGGCTTTGGCATTATAATTGCTATGTATCCTTCTCTATCTGCCTGCACTCAACAACAACAATAAATCCTAGTTTTAACAACAGAAGAAACTTTGCCACACTTACACGACATTATTAAACTAAACGAGCTCCAAGCTAAATAATATTACAATGTTGTACCCAGTAACAAAAACTCGACCTTTGTCTCGAAAAGCTCACAAGATTTAGATTACCAGTTCTCCACAATTCTTTATTCACAGTTCGCATGAATATATTTGGAATTTTCTTTACTAACATTTACACCAATACTATAGGTTATATGATTATTTCTTTCTTCTCCACGAACTGTATAGTCTGATTCACCAACTTATGCGATGCTTTAAAAATATTAATTCTTTTATCGTAACATATGCCTTTCGAATTATTGGGAAGAACATGGAGTGCTTGAGATGACAAAGATATGTCACCATCACAACTCACAAGCATTCAATTTCGACCACAAAATGCCGATGTTATGAACATATATGAACTGAAGAACCAGTAAAAAAAGTAGCTAATTATTATACTCACTGATGAATGAAGCAGCTCTGGCTGTTTGATTAATCTTTCATTCACTTCCAAAAGAGAGCCTTTAACACAACACCTGCCCGAAACTGCTATTCATTTCAAATACGGACAAAAAAGGAAACGAGAGGAGGGAGAGATGAAATGCGAAAATAATCATACCCACCTTACAATATATGAATCACCATTGGTGCAAACCTTGCACAAAGCTGTATTGGACTCGAAGTGTTGAGCATTCTAGAAAAGGGACATATTTAACTTCAATAAGACTTTGTCAAAGCTAAATGCAGGGATTAAACTCTTGGATATCCTAATAACAAGTGATAATGCATTTTATGTTTGTTTTCACAATTTAAAAGAATTACTAACAATTAAATATCAGAAGGATAAACCTCTTTACCCCCCCCCCCAAAAAAAAAAGTGTTAGTAATGACTTACAGAAATAAAAGAGAGAGAGAGAGATACCTTTTTTCTCTTTCCGGTGACTTTCATACCACTGCGATCGGATTTGCCAACATTGAAATCAACGGCCGTGATCCCACCCTTATCCTTAAATGCCAAGTGAGTTGAAGCCAGGCCAACAACACACAATCTACAAATTCATATTACTTAAGTTTTTTCTCAATCCAAAATTTCCATTTTATAAAACCCCAAGAAAAGTTTGGAATTCTTACCCATTGGCATGACGATAAACATACTGATCGTTTCCTGGTTTCATAAAATCTGTAAATTTTAACTTTATTTTAGGGCTCAGAAGTCAGAACACTTTATTAAAAATAATTTTTATTCACTGACATCTTCAACCAATGCATAGAAAATCATGAACCAAGTTATTAGCTATTGCGTTTAACAGAAAACCGGTAATATAAATAAAAGCATGTAACTTAAAGCGCCTAAGCCCTATGGGTTCCTTATCAAAACCCACAAAAAATAGATAATCCATTATTGATTGAAAAAGAAGAGGGGTGGGGAACCTGGAGCAAAGTAAGAGGCAAAGTTGAATTCAACAGCAGAGGGGGGAATGAGAGGAAGTTGGGTTATGTCAGGGACCAGAAGCTTGTGTAACTCTTCATCTTCATATTCTGCATTTTCTTGTACTGATTGCTGCGGTTGTTCTTCGTCTTGTTTGTCCTGTTGCTCTAAGTTGGTTGGGACGGCTGTTTCTTCCAGTTTTTGTGTATGGTCGACCATGACATCCGACATCGATTTAAAAACGTGGGAGAGAACAAGGGTTTTTGACTCTCTCCTCTTTTTTTTCAATTTTGAGTATTTGATTGCTCCTTAACTGATCTCCTTTGTACTGTTCCAGATTCTAGAAGACTGTAATCCTTTTGTTTAGGCCCAAAACAACCGAAATCCAAATTAGTGGGTTCATTTCTGAAATCCGAATTGAATTTTGTAAAGCTGGGATTGGCCCAATCGAACTACAAACTCATGTCAAATTTGCTTGTAATAATTCCTTAAAATATTTTCAAAGTATTTCGTTGTAAACGACAAAATTATATTACAATTTGATTTGTGCACTTACAAATATCACATCTATTTTTATATCTAATTGCATATTTCTAAGCTCCAACACACATATGCTGGGACACAGTTATCCCTTTATGTTGCAGAAGAAGCGAGAATTCCTAAGCCTCATGTACCTCGAACTACGAATATATTATATGCTCAAACAGTTAGGAAGGCTTGGCAAATTAGATCAAGATTAAAAAAGGATTTGCCAGTCATCTAAAAGCCTTTAAATATTACCACCTAAAGAGACATGGGAGGAATGGGCTACAAATTGACAAGGAAAGATGTTGAAAGAATTAGGAAGGAAAATAGATAGAAGAGAGTGGCACAACTAAATGGATAGGAACTAGAAAGTTAAAGGCTTACAATTCATTTGCTCTACGAGACTTTTCGCTCTATGAAGTATGTGGATCTAAATAGTGTTCCAAGTAGGTTGGAGATTGATGGAGTCATACTGGATTTAAATATGGTGGGAAAGGAAGAGTCGTTAGAGGAAAACAACCAGGTCCACTATGACCCGGCTGGGCTAAATAATTGGCAACTCATATTGTTGTCCATTATCCTTGAAATTGTTGAGATATAATTTTCAACATTTTTGTTTTCAAGGTTTTTCTTCTTGTATGTTTAATTACGAAAGGTAATGTTTTAATGAGAGGCCCTTTTTTTTTTGTTTTTCTAAACTATGTAAAATGGTTCTTTTTCAATAAAATTAAGTTCAGATTATATTTTCACTCGTGCCTTTATATTATTTATTCATTTGTTTTCATTATATGTATACCAATATATGTATTCATAGATAATTTAAGGATTTTCATAATGAACAAATAAACTATCTTAATGACATTATCGAACCAAATTTTCATGATACAATATATTCTAATGATCTTGAAACTAAAGACGAAGTCGACATACTAGAAGAGATCCTGAAATTGGTGGAGCAGGAGAAAAAACCCATAGAGCCTCATTTAGAAGAGATAGAAATGATAAATTTAGGGGATGATGAAGTTAAAGAGAGAAGTTAAGATAAGGACAACCTTCGCACCTGATCAACGCCAACAATGGAGTTATGCCTCATATTTTTCATACATACTAACATAGGCCTACGAGGCCTTAAACATACATTGGAAGTGGATTGGGACTTAACCGAGAACTTTAGAGCACTTAGAAAATTTTTTATCAAAACAGTGTCACACGCCCGTGTGACTTGGGACACGCCCATGTGGCAGGCCGTGTGGTCGCACACGCCAATGTCCCAACCCGTGTGAAAAACATTGAGCATTCTATTTATGACGTCATCAACCATTTAGGGTCACACGGCCAAGTCAGACGCCTGTGTGCTAGGCCGTGTGGCAAATTTAATTATCACATTTAAGGTGCAGACTTCACACGGCCTGGGCACATGCCCATGTCCTGAGGCCATGTCCTTCACACAACTGAGACACACGGCCATGTCTCTGCCCGTATGTTTACTAGTGGACATTCTATTTTGCAAAATTAAAGTGCAAGGGACACACGGCTTATCAACATGCCCATGGGGCTGACCGTGTGTCACGCACGACCTAGACACACGCCCGTGTGTCTATCCGTGTGGCCAAAATATAAGGCTATTTACCAAGTCATTTTCCACCCTAAAACATGATCGAACACTTACCAATTTCAACAACACATAATATGGCATAATCACACAACCAAATATCCAGAATCAAGACATCCACACTTCGAACACATACCACATTCATTATACATATACATCAAACATTGCTCAACTTAATCATGCAAGCTTGCTCATTCATAACCACATTAACATGTAAAGTTTAGACATAACCAATATTGGCCAATTCCAAATGGCCTTATACAAAATGAACCATCAACATTAGCAGCCAATATTTTTGGCCAAAACAATTACGACACATAACAAAATGAATAAGTCACCTATACATGCCATAATCTCAAATGTTGAAATCAAAATACCAAATCAATTGTTGATAGTGTGTATGGAACCCCGTTGATCTCCGAACCTCGAACTAGCTTGACAACTCTATAGGGGAAAGAGAAAAGAAGGGGAGTAAGCTATATAACTTAGTAAGTCTATATGCAAATAATAGACATCTCAAACATATAAAGCATACAATTAATATGAAAGAATTTGCATAAATCACACTAAGGATTTATGTTTACAACTTACTCATTTCAACCTTACCAAAGGTCCAATATACACATCGATCACATTACTTATGAATTTCACACTCATACCTGCATCAGCTCATAACACAGCCATTTCCACTTGCTTTCGCACTAAGCCATATCATTTAACTACCCGTTGAACCACTTGGAATACTAAAGTATACTCAGAAGTTTTGCACATAAATGTCACACTCATTTGTAGCCAAAGCTACCACTTATCACCTATCACTTAAGAGCTCACTCTCGAGCTAATCACGGTCCTACTCACATAAGCTGACGGTCGTGATGTAGCTACACAATGCTGCTCACACAAGCTTACAGGTATCTGTAACACATGCCGGATTACCTAGCCATTGGTAGGACGTACTAGACCAACACTCGGATCACTTCATCACTTAAACACTTTGTTTCCTAGTGACATGTCACTTATATCCTATTCAATTCCTAAGATTCAATCGGGATTTTTCTCACTTGCTGATAATTGGTCAATATACATATTTAGATAGTTATCCACAATGCATACAATATTAAAGCATTCAAAACGTAAATATAAAAACACATTATTTACATACAAACTTACCTCGATATAAAATGATTATTCTTGCAATTTAGTCCACGACCTTTTTTTCCCGATCAAGGTCGATTCCACGTCTCTCTTGCTCTATAATAACACATTTAACTTATTTAATATCACATTTCTCAATTCAGTCCAAAAACTCACACTATCTCAAAATTACATTTTTGCCCCTAAAGTTTGACATATTTACACTTTAGTCCCTAGGCTTGTATAAAGAAATATACTCATTTTCTTTGTTACCCAAGCCTAGCTAACACACATACATGTTCATATCAGCCCACCTTTTACACTAAATCACATTATATACACATGTTTTACAACTTTTACAAATAAGTCCTTTTATGCATTTCCATAAAAAATTACTTAGTAAAAGTTGTTTATCACACCTCAAACTTTCATTTCTACCATTAAACATCAAAATACATGCATGACACACATGGGTAACCCTAGTTCAAAATAATGGTAGAAATAGGTAAATCGAGCTATAAGGACTTAAAAAATGTAAAGAACATTAAAAACGGGACTAATATGCACTTACTTTGAGCTTGAAAATGAATGAAACCCTAGTTATGGTGTCATTAGGGATTTTCGGCTATGGAGGAGGAGGAGGATGGACAACATTTTTTACTTATGTTTCCCTTTTTATTCTTTTAATAACCAAATGACCAAAACACCCTTCACTTAAAACTCTGATGTTTTGTCCCTTCCATGTCCATTTTTGTCCAAACTAAACTATATTGGTCTAATTACCATATAAGGACTTCTAATTTAAGAACTCATCACAATCAAATCCCTTTATCAATTGAAATACACATTTTGTAAACTTTGCAATTTTGTCCTAAAAATTAAATTAGGCATTTTATCAACAAAATTTCTTAACCAAATTTTCACACATGCACTCAATCATATAATAAACCTCAAAACTTTATCGCAATAAATTTTTCTACTTCAGATTCATGGTTTTGAAACCACCATTCCGTTTAGGCCCTAAATCGGGTTGTTACAAACCTTCTATGCAACTAAGTATTGGCTAACCGATTGGTGTTGAAATAATATATATGCATGTTCCGCATGGACGAAGTGAGTACCTTAGAGGTCACATCAGTCAATTTATTACTCTTTTGAATTATTTAAAAAATGTTGAGGTTCAAATTGACGATGAAGATCAAACTATATTATTATTGTGCTATTTACCCCCTTAATTTATACAAGTCTTTCAAAGAGACCCTGCTTTATGACAGAGATAATCTCTTATTCTAGGATGTGAAGGGTTATCTGTTGAGTAAAAACAAACTCGAAAATAAGTTTGGTTTGGATAGCAAGTCAGATAGGCAAGCCTCAATTTTGGTAGCATCAAGGAAGCAAGACAAAAGATGTTGCTATTGTAAGAAGTTAGTTCATGTCAAGGCAAATTGTTACAAACTGTAAAATAAAAGGGTTACTGAGAGCAACGAGGAAATTTTAGCTGGTGTTAATTTGACCAATGACAGGGTGATGATTTTTTGTTTGTGTCAACAAGTGAAAGCTTCGAGCTGATGTCTGAGTAGATTCTAGATTCGGGGTGCTCTTTCTATATGTCTTCCAACAGGGATTGGTTCTCTACATACAGTTCAGTTGAAGGTGGAATTGTGCGAATGGAGAATAGTTCACCTAGTAAGGTAACCAGTATTGGAACTTTTTAGATCAGGATACACGATGAAACAATTAGGACACTGTAAGATGTCAAACATGTGCCTAACTTAAAGAAAAATCTCATCTCTTTAGGAATTTTGGACAAGAAAGGTTATAGAATTAACATCAAGTCAAGTGACATTAAGGTATCCCGTGGGGCTCTCATTTCGATGAAAGGTAAAAAGATTGACAGTCCTTATGTTTTGGAAGAATCGGTGACCAGTAAAACATGACGTCTCTCATCTATTAAATAGTCAAAGTGGACTCATTTGAAGCGGAGACAACTTAGTCATAGAAGGGAACAAGGTATGTATTAAACCAAGCTTTTTTTGATAAAATGTTTTGATATAACAAATTGAACTGTTTTTGAATAAAAATTAAAATTAAACAAAATTAACAAAATGATTTTTTTAAAATTAAAATCTAAGAGATAAAATGTTAAACATCTACTGTGAACTCTTAGAAAATTTTTGAAACAACTTTAAAATCAAAGTTAAAATGATTTTCACTTAGTAAAAGAACTTTTAATAAATCAAACCATTTTTAAACAAGTCAAAATTGCTCCAGGCCAAAAAGTATCGATATTTTTTTGGCCAAGTATTGATATTTTCTGAATTATCGATACCCTTTTCTTAAAAACGATACCAAAGTGGAATTCTGTTTTTGTTAAAATATGTATATATTTTAAATTTATTTAGGTAGATAAGTTTTATTCATATTCTAGGAATATTTTATTTTATCTTTTAGTAGTTTATTAGAATAAGGGAACTATTCTCCCTTATGTTTTAGTAGTTTATTAGAATAAGGGAATTATTTTCCCAATTAGGATTAGGACTCTTTTCTCTATTTAAGTTTAATTCTTTAGTTAATAAGATAGAACAGTTTTATTAAAAGCTCTCTTGAAAACTTTCATGGCATCTGAGATAGGTTAAATCTCTTGTAACATCATGGTTAAAACAGCCTTCACTGGAGATAAGAGATCCAGCAATCAAACAGAAGAAGAAAGTTCTACCGTTGAAACAACTACCAAGACTACAATGACTCAATGGACAAAGGCGTCTCACCTTTCTTTTCAGCTGACATCTCACAAGCTGAATGGCAAGAATTATCTGGAATGGTTATAGTCCGTAAAATTAGCAATTGATGGGCACGATAAGCTAGGTCATTTAAATGGAGAAGTCAAGCAACCACAGGTGGGTGATCCAAAGATGAGCAAGTGGAGGTCAGAAAATTCTATGATAATTGTGTGGCTTATTAATTGCATGGAAGCATCCATACGTAAACCTTTTCTTTTTCTCCCAATTGCTAAAGATGTTTGGGATGCTGTAAAAGTCACCTATTCAAATTTAGAAAACGCTTCACAGATCTTTGAGTTAAAAATAAAATTTTAGAAAGCTAAGCAAAGGAGAAATGAAGTTACTTTTTATTATAACAAGAAAATGTCTATTTGGCAAGAACTGGATCAACGTTATAATGATGAATGGGAGTGTCCCGAAGATGGTGTAAAAGCTATGAAAAAAGAAGAGAATGAAAGAGCTTATTTGTTTCTGGCTGGTTTAAATAAAGAATTTGATGAAGTGAGATCTCGAATCCTAGGAAAAAATCACTTCCAAATCTTCGTGAGATTTTTTCTGATGTTAAAAGAGAGGAGACAAGGAGAAAAATAATGTTAAAGCCAGGGTTTGAAGCTAATGATGATAATTTTGCTTTTGTAACTATTAAAAATAATGATGATAGTGAAAAAAGGAAAAAAACCTTGGTGCGATCACTGTAAAAAATATTAGCACACCCGAGAAACGTGTTGAAAGCTTCATGGGAAATCGACAAATGGAAGAAAAAAGATTAGTAATGGTCGTGGTTCACAATTAGGGGATAGCAGAGCTTTCCAAACAACTAATGGAAATTATAAGGGCCAAAGTTCTTTGGAAGGGTCTCCATTCACTAATGAATAATTAGAGCATCTACACAAGTTTTTTTCAATCACTACAGTTTGAATGAATTCTTCTATTCCTAACTCATCCAATAATCCTTCTTCTTCTTTGGCCCAATTAGGTACTGATTTTTCTATTTTTTCAGTGTCAAGCCTTGTAAAACAAACACGTGGATCGTTGATTCTGAAGCTAGGGATCACATGACTAGTAATCATTTTCTTTTTTCAACTTACACACCTTGCGCAAGAAACAAAAAGATCAAAGTAGCAGATGGGTCCTTCTCAGCAATAGTTGAGAAAGGCACTGTTAAAATTTCGTCTTTCTTGGTTTAACATGATGTTTTACATGTGCCAAATCTAGCTTGTAATCTTATATCGGTCAATAGATTATCCCAATCCTTAAATTGTCATGTTATATTTGACTCCTCTATGTGTATATTTTAGGACATGGTCTCGGGAAGGATGATTGGCAATGCTAAAAAATTTGGTGGAATTTACTTTCTTGAAGACGACCATCTAAGTCAACCAACAACTACTTTATGTTTAAATTCTGTTTCTGATTTTGATAGGGTTATGATTTGGCATTATAGGCTTGGACATCCTAATTTTTACTATTTAAGATATTTGTTAGCTAATCTATTTAAAAATAAAAGTCATTTATCATTTCATTGTGAATTTTGTGAATTGGCTAAACATCATCGGTAATTCTTTCCACCTCAAAAATATAAAGCCTCCAAACCTTTTTTGTTAATTCATAGTGATGTTTGGGGACCTTCAAGAGTCTCGACTTTTTCAGGAAAACGTTGGTTTGTCACATTTTGTTGATGATCATACTCGTATTTGTTAGGTGTTTTTATTAAAAGATAAGTCTGAAGTTAAAAATGTGTTTCAATCTTTTATGCTATGGTGAAAACACAATTTGGTGTGAAATTAGAAGTATTTTGAACTAACAATGATGGGGAATTTTTTAGTGACCAATTAGGTGTTTTCTTAACCAAACATAGAATAGTCCACCAAATTTCTTGTATAAATACACCACAACAAAATGGGATTGTAAAAAGAAAAACTCAACATCTTTTGGAAGTAATTAAAGCCTTGATGTTCACTAGTCAAGTACCACGTTATCTTGGGGGCGAAGCCTTGTTAACAGCTACATATCTTATTAATAGAATGCCCAGTAAAACCCTAAACTATAGAACTCATTTTCGTCTCTTTAAAGATAACTTTCCTAACTCTAAATTGATCACAAATTTATCTCTTTGAGTTTTTGGGTGTAGTGTTTTTGTTCATAACTAGATCCTAGAGTAAAAAAATGTGTCTTTGTTGGTTATGCTTCTAATAAAAAGGGTTACAAATGTTATGATCCAATTGATAGGAAGATTATTGTTACCATGGATGTCATATTTGTTGAAACACAATCTTATTTTGATTCTAATCTTTAGGGAGGGAATTATAGTAAGGAAGATTTTATAATTAATCAAGAAAAGACTAGGAATATACAAAATAGGGATTCTAATAATGAGGAAAGTGAATTTATGATTAACACAGAAATTAATGATGTTAATGTTAATGAAAAGGAGTATGAAGGTGTAGAGTATGCTCATTAGAATAAAGAACAAACAAATGAATTAACTGTTTACTCAAGAAGAAATCGAAATCAAGAAAGTGGAATCCACTAGATTCATTACCAAGAATCTGACCTGCAAGATCCTGTCAAAAGTCGAGGTAAAGCTCATAATCTAGCCAATGAATTTTCTGATTTAGATATTCTAATTACCAAAAGAGAAGGTGTTAGAAATATTATCAAATATCCCATGTCTAACTTTGTATCCTACAAAGCCTTGTCTTCAACATTCTCAACCTTTGTTTCGTGTCTCGATACTATTAAAATACCAAAAAATGTGAAAGATGCTTTACAGGTTCCTGAGTGGAAGGAGGCTATTTTAGAGGAGATGCGCGCTCTTGAAAAAAATGTACATATGGAATTACCTGTAGGAAAAAAACAGTGGGTTGTAAATGGGTGTTCACAACCGAATTCAAACCAGATGGATCTTTAGATAGATACAAAACCCAGTTGGTGGCTAAAGGGTACACTCAAACATATGGGATAGATTATCTTGAAACATTTGCTCCAATAGCCAAATTAAATTCCGACAGAGTTCTTTTATCAATTGCTATTAATCTTGATTGGTCTTTACAACAACTAGATGTGAAGAATGCTTTCCTAAATGGGAAACTTGAAGAAGAAGTTTACATGAATCCTCCTTAAGGTTTTGAAGAAAAATTTGGAACTCGAGTATGTAAACTCAAGAAATCTTTGTATGGCCTAAAGCAGTCTCCTTGAGCTTGGTTTGAACGGTTCACTCAAGTTGTTAAAAAACAAGGTTACTCACAAGGGCAAACTGATCACACAATGTTCTATCGACATTCACAAAAAGGTAGAATAGCAGTTATTATAGTTTACATCGATGATATCATTTTTATAGGAGATGATATGGATGAAATAAGGCGTCTCAAGGAGCATCAAGCATTAAAGTTTGAGATCAAAGACTTGGGTCCTTTGAAATACTTTCTTGGAATGGAAGTTGCTTGATCAAATAAAGATCTTGTGGTCTCTCAGAAAAAATATGTGATTGATCTTTTAAAAGAGGATGGGATGAGTAGTTACCGCCCAGCTGACACACCAATTAGTCCAAATGTAAAATTTGGAAATAAATAAGGTCGATTAGTTGATAAAGGGCAGTACCAAAGATTAGTTGGTAAGTTAATTTACTTATCACATACAAGGCCAGACATAGCTTTTGCAGTGAGCTTAGTGAGTCAATTTATGCACTCCCCAATGAAAGAATATGAAGAAGCAGTGTTTCGAATTCTAAGATTCTTGAAGAGTTCACCTGGAAAGGACTTATTCTTCAAGAAATCTGAACAAAGAGGAATTGAAACTTATACAGATGCAGATTGGGCAGGCTCAATAACAGATAGAAGATCTACTTCGGGATATTGTACATTTGTTTGGGGAAACCTTGTAACTTGGCGAAGCAAAAAATAAAGTGTTGTAGCAAGCAGTAGTACAGAGGCTGAGTTTAGATTAATGGCTCAAGGAATTTGTGAAATGATGTGGTTAAAAAGAATTATGGAAGAGCTGAGGAAACCAATAACTTCACCAATGAAGTTGTACTGTGATAGCAAAGCTGCCATTAGTATTGCTCACAACCCAGTCCAGCATGACAGAACTAAACATGTTGAGATTGATAGACACTTTATCAAGGAGAAAATTGAAGAAGGCCAAGTGTGCATGATATTTGTTCCTTCAAAACAACAGATTGTTGACATACTCACCAAAGGACTCTCTAAGACAAGCTTTGATTTTCTTGTAAGCAAGTTGGGCATGATTGATATATATGCACCAACTTGAGGGAGGGTGTTAAAATATGTATATATTTTAAATTTATTTAGGTAGATAAATCTTATTTAGGTGGATAAGTTTTATTCATATTCTAGGAATATTTTATTTTATCTTTTAGTAGTTTATTAGAATAAAGGAATTATTTTCCCAATTAGGATTAGGACTCTTTTCTCTATTTAAGTTCAGTTCTTTAGTTATAATATAAAACAGTTTTATTAAAAGTTCTCTTGAAAACTTTCAGTTTTCACAAACCCTAATAAATATCGATACTTTTTGATTAAGTATCTATATTTTTTGAAATATCGATACCCCTTCTTAAAAGAAATATCAAAATAGCATTATGTTTCTCAAAACCTACAAAGTATCGATATGGTATCGGCACCTTGTTATAAAGTATCGATAAAATTATTTTGGTATCGATAGTAAAACTCCAGCAGTCATTAAATTTAGCATTTATTACAAAAATTATTGATACATTTTTATATGGTATTAATACTCGGTGTTGCATGTGAATTATATGCTCTGATTTTTACATCCCCAACAACTCTAATCACCTCAATGGTTGGAAATCAATTAGAAGGTATAAATACCAACATCTTAAGATCCTTCAACAACAATAAAGTACTTTCAAGCAAAAATCATCAATCAAACAACCTTTGAGCTTACTATTTCCATATTCTTTTTACATACACTTGTGAGTTTTACTTCTATCCTTTTTCTCAAGTGTATTTTATTGTATTTGAGCTTAATTTGTAAACAGTTTGATCTTGTAAGGATTATTTCTTTGTTTGCTTATATGTACCTTGAGAGGGTTTGTTTCTTAAGATTTGGGGTAGAAATCTTAAGGGAGCTATAAGGTTAAACATTATCCTCAAAAGTTATCAAATTAGTGAATTTGGGAAAATCCTTAATTGTAGAAAGCTAAAATAGTGGGGTAGATAATTGGGGCCGAACAACCCAAATTATCATGTTCATCTTTCAATTTTCTTTCTAGCTTTCACAAAATTTTTAAAAGTCAATTCACCCCCTCTTGGCAATTTCGGTTTGATTTATCGAGCTAACAGTATGATCGTTTTGTAGAAGAGGGGTCATCTTTTGGATGTAAGTTTTAAAAAGATAGGGCATTGCTTTCGTAAAAATCAGACTCGGGTCAGTTTTGATTTGGCAGTGCACAAGTTGAAGACTAGAAGACTTCTAGCTTCTAAGCATAGCTTCGACTTAGTTAAACATCCTACATAGTTTGGGATAAGCTTGTAGCTGGCTTTGGCAAAGAAAGCACTGTGGAAATACAAGTCAAGGTGGAGATTTGTGGAGTTATACCTCGCTTTTTTTTACTTTTCTTCTCCCAGCTAAACTCTATTTTTAGTTTCTCACCTAAACTCTTATTAGTGTAGATTATTTTAATATTATTTAACCTGCGAATTTTGTGTTTACATTTTGAGGGTTCTTATTTCGGGTTTTGAGTTTAGTTTTATCTTTACCTTTTATACTATTCATTTTTGCCGTTTTAGTGAAATTATCTTTTCTCGTGGTTTTTTATCCTCTTTAGAGGGGTTTTTTCACGTAAAATATTTGTATTCGCTCTTCTCAACTTTTATTATCTCGTTGTTTATACAGGTCAATCCCCAACACCAACAACTAAAGGATTTACTTTGTGATTATTCAAATTTCTTCACATGGTCATATCAAGATATGCCCGGTTAGATGTGAGCATCATTGAGCATAGATTTACTTTGAAGCCAAATTGTAAACCGATTTACCAAAAGTTGACGAGAATGAAGCCCGAAGTTGCTTAAGATCAAAGAAGAAGTCAACAAAAAATTTAATGCAGGATTCTTGGAAGTAACCAAATATCTAGAGTGGGTCGTAAACATAGTGTCGGTGCCGAAGAAATATGGAAAAATAAGAATGTATGTGGACTACCGGGATCTAAATAAAGATAGTTCCAAAAACAATTTCCCTTTGTTTTTTATTAACATATTGGTAGATAGCACTACTAGACACTGTACCTTCTCCTTCTTGGATGCTTTCTCGAGGGACAATCAAATCAAAATGGCCAAAGAAGACATGGAAAAAACCACATTTATTATGATGTAGAGAACTTTTGTTACAAGGTTGTACCATTTAGTTTGAAGAATGCTAGGGCTATATACTAGCAAGCCATGGTGACACTCTTTCGTGACATGATGCATAAAGAGATAGGGATCTATATAGATGACACGATCGCCAAATTAGCAAAAGAAGAGAACCACATGGAAAACCTTCACAAATTGTTTGAAAGGCTAAGAAGGTACAAATTGAGATTAAATCCAGCAAAATGTACTTTTGGTGTGAAGTCGAGGAAAGTATTAGGCTTTATAGTGAGCGAACGAGGCATCGAAGTAGATCCAAACAAAGTCAACACAATCAAAATTTGGTACGAACTTAGAAATAAGCGAGAGGATTCTTGGGACAATTGAATCGTATATCCCGATTCATCTCTCAGTTAACTGCCAAATGTGATCCCATCTTCAAATTATTCCCAAAAAATAGCAATGGCAGAAATATAAAAGCGTATTGTCACTAGTGCAAAGGAAGCCTTTGATCTTATATTTGGTAGGGTCAGAAAATCTCATGGGATGTATTTTGGGACAACTAGATGACTCAAATAAAAATTGTAAATAATTATTTTATATTAAACATTATTGGTGGTTCTATTAACATGTATAACACACGATTGTTGATTAGAGAATTTACTCAGAGATCGGGACGTGATTAACATTCCACCTCTAGTCTGATTGTTGAACCCACAACTATTCACTTGATTGTCAATATTTTTGTTCAATGTAACCAGCCTATTCATCAATTAGATGTCAACAATGTTTAGGGTCACATGAAGATGTCTATATGGACCAACCAGCTATCTTTGAACATACTTTCTTGTCTACCCGTCCCTGTAAGCTCAACAAGGCAATCTATGCGTCAAATAGGCTTCACGAGTCTAATACTATGAAATAATTTGATAACAGAATTTCTTCAAGTCTAAATTAGACTCAATTTTTATTCATTCTCAAAAAGTTTGGGTTCATTGTTCATGTACTTATTTATGCGGCTTGCATAATTGTCACTAGTAATAATTTATCCGTTGTTCGTCATACTGTTCATAATCTCTCTAATACATTTTCTCTACGGCTTGATAAACTTCATTAGGTTTTTTTGGATGTTGAGGTGATCCCACATACTAGGGGTCTTTACCTATCTCGACACAAATATATTGCTAATCTTTTGTATTATGTCAGCATACATGATACCAAAGGTGTACCTACTCCTTCGAGTTCTACTACTTTTGAGTGTTACTCCTGACGACCCCATTGTTGATGGATCTTACTATTGAACGATTGTAGGCAAGCTTCAATATTTAGCTTTCACGTGACCTGACGTTGCCTTCTAAAGTCAATAAGCTTTCACAATTCGTGTATTGTCCGCCAAGCACACTAGAAGGCAATAAAACGACTGCTAAAGTATCTCGATCGCACCTCTTGTTTTGGTCCTCAAATTGCTCGTGAACATGACAGCCGCCTTCTCATTTCTTTTAATTTTGATCAGGCTTGTGATCACTTCCGCTATTGGCTAGGTTACTTGTTTTTATTGTGTTTCAATTTCATGTTCCTCAAAAATATAATGTGCAGTGTTTTGCTCTTCAACAAAGGTTGGATACCGAGCAGTTACTACTGCATTAGCTTAAATTAGTCCGCTTAGCTGAAACAAAGTGCGGAGGTACTTTGACCCAACTGACCTTTAAAATGGCTAGTGATTTGTGTAGAAGTTGGGTTGAACAAATAATGGAGTCTTTCATCTTAACCCAAGCTTAGTGAAAGACAAGTGTAACTTTCATCAACATAGCAAATAACAGATCTGTAAAGTTTATTCTATTTAGGCGACTCACTAGTTATGCATAATTTAAATAAAGTTTAGTCTCTTTAGAATTTGCTGAAGCTGCAATGGTTTATCGTGCTTCCTATTGACAACTGAATATAGTCTTGAAATAATCTTCAAGAACCAGCAAGCTAAGTAGCAAACCCTAAAACAAATTATAAAGGGAAAAATTTTCTGTTTACAATTTGTTCAAAACATATAAGCTAAGGCTACAAAATAAACCAAAAAAGAAAGACATTCTGCCTCCCTATGGTGTGAGGCGGCTGCACTATTGAAAACCTTAAATGCAACTATTCTAAGACTACCCATGAACATCAACACGAAAACATCCTAAAGTTAAAAACTGCTAGTAATAAACAACGAAGAAAAAAATGAGAACACCCTAAGACTATAAAATAAAGAACAGACAAGATAAACGAAAAGGAGAAAAAATTCATAAACATATAACTAGATATGCATAGCATCCGACACCGTCATGTCCATATCATTCAAGGAATGCCACACACCACCTCATGCAGCTGCATGGATTGGCCCATTAGATCTAAACCCACGGCCCCTTCCACGGTATCCCCTGCCACGGCCACGACCTTCAAAGAGCAAATCAAGAACCATTAAGCAAGTCCCCTTCAGGCCATCAAGAAGTCTATGATTGCTTCTCCTCATTAACTTCTTTTAGTGCCACATCATCTTACTAGTATTCCAAGTGCATTTTTTTATTCACCGTGTTTAAAATAGTTTATTGCAACACGTCAAGGGAAAAAATAGAACCAAAAAAATTGGTCATTATGTAAATGCACACCACAGTCCATGATGAAAACCATTAAACATTCTAAAACTTTATGGAAACTAAAAAATGGAAAACTCACCACGGCCACCTTGGGGAGGGGCTTCATAATTGTAGCCTTCATCTTGCGGCCTATCAAACTGAGGTCCATTGTATCCTCCACGTCCACGGCCCCGGACCCCACGTCCTCTTCCTCGGCCTCTACCCCTAGCATAGCCACGAGTGCGGTCCCAGCTTCCATCCTCATACTCAGCAGAGACAAAACCGTTCCCTGAATAAGAATACAACTAAGTATTTGCCTCAATATTTCTTACATTACATTCAAAAAAATTTAGAGCCACGGTAAGTCTTGAACCAAACACTCAAAACCAGCTTACCTCTACTCCTAGGCCTTCCTCTACCACCACGGCCCCTACCTCGGTCATTAGGTGAGCCCTCTGCTAAACAAAAAGAAATCTATAAAAGGAAATATGGGCATTCAGCATAACCCAAAAAAATAGTGCAGGTAACGAAATGTGTCCAGTACCTCCTTCATGATCGACTTCTGTGGATGCTTTCACCTGATCAGCTGGTAATGGAGGCTGGTACCTGTATGAAGTGATTCATGAGTCACTGACCAACTTTGAGAATTCAAAGACCATCAAGCCACCATCATGAGAGCATTAAACCTTCCATTTGCTAAAATTCTCCAGTTTCCAACATTCATAAAAATGTAATTAAACTAGCACGGTTGTAAAAAAGCCAAGTCCAACTTGCTTCATATTAACAAAAAGAACCCATTTGACCTTCACTTAAAAATTAAAGTTAAACAAGTATAATGAGGAACAATGTACTTGTATCAGTAAAGGGAAACAAGTGCAGGAAGTTACCCAACAGAGGACGTATTCAATTCTTTTTTCGAAAGGGTTATAGTGATCATTGACACATGCCTGGTGGTCTCCAATCTGTGATAATTAAACAAATTACTAATTCCCTAAAGAAACAGATTAAGTGCATAGAAAACCCTAAACCTTTATTGCAAAAAGGTTTTAAATATAGCCCTTACGGTAGAAGTCCTTCCTCAAGAGGCTCCCACATATCTGTTATATCCATGGATCCAATTGATGTAATCTGATGTAAACCAACGATTCTTCTCTGCATTAGAAGTACATGGAAGACATTGTCAGCCTCCTTAAACAAGAATCAAAAGTATGAAACCCTTCACATAGATTAAAAAGGTAACTTAATTTACCTTAATTAACTCCACAATGGTCACAGTCTTGTTAATGGCCCTTCCCATTGCCTTAAAAACTACTTGACTCGATCCCTTCTCCTATAAAACAAAAATCGTTTTACAAACACTTAAGATATTAGACTTTTCTCAAAAGCATCGAACACCCAAATGAAATAAAGGTCTAAATACGCAGAAATTAAACCAAAAAGAAAATAGAAAACCTGGAGCAGAGTCATGGCATAAGTGATATAACTACGCATCCTTCCTTGACTGGTAATCCGAATCTCATTCTCGTCAATGGGTGTCTCTGCTTTCGGCTTCTCCACCCTCTGGTAACGATCCATCTATACACCGCCCAAAAAAAAAAAAGAAAATTAGAAAAGATGAAAGAGAAGCAAAAGCGAGGGGAAAATAGGATTAGATCTGAAAAATACAACCTGAAAAGATTTGGAAAAGGAGTAGTAAAGGAAATAATGGGGGGAATAAGCTCAACCAAGAGAGAGCCCTCTTCTACGGCTTATATTTCTTTTCTTTTACGCCCTAAAGCCGCTCTCTCCAGATGTTTCTTCTTACTTTTATATCTTCTAAAACTGCCCTAACCGACTCCTTTACCCGGTTCACCCGATTCTCTCCTTCCCTTAAATTAAACCGTGACTTTTTTATCAAGTGCCATGCCGTTGTTTAAGAAGAAACACCAACTTCTCATCTTAAATTTTTAACTGTTTATTTAATTCATAAAAAATAATATGATTTAAACAATTAACTCTTATTAATAAAATTATATAAATGTTGATTCATATTTAAGATATCATATTATTCATAAAAAAATTTAAGTGTAATGAAATTTTGAGCTTATGTTATTTATACTAATAAAATCTTAATTTTATAGTTCAATCAAAGTTTTATTTAATTATGTTTTGTTTACTTTATTTTTATATATCTATATTCATACTATTTATAAACTCATTTATTGAGTGGGTGTCACCAATCAACTGAGTCTCATCTCAGTTAAGAATTATAAAAAAATATATTCTATTTGCAAAGTTATATGATTATGTGGGTATTTTTTTATTTTTTATACCTATATAAATCAATAAAAACTTGTCTAGAATAAGATTTGGACCAATAACACCATGTGAATAATTTTTTTTCTTTTATCATTTGAGTATATATGTTATATTTGAATCTATATTTATTTTATTTATAAAACTATGTACTAAGTAGGTGCCAACTCTAATAAGGAATTATAAAATAAAAAATGTAAAGTAAATTATATGATTAAGTAGGTGTTTTTTATTTTAATAAACATGTATATCTATACTATTTATAAGGTCATTTATTGAGTTGGTGTCACTAAGCATAGTAAGTGAAATTAATTTGTTGTCCTAAATTATATTATTTGAGGGTATTTTATTTTTTATTTAAAAATTAATAAAAAGATGCATAAAATGAGATTTGAAACCATGCCAATTAGGTTAGTAAAACCTCAAATTTACCACTTAACCAAAATTTTATTTTAACAATACATACATTTTAATTTTATTATGCATATTTTATTACCTCCATCAATTGTATGTAAATATATACTATTAATCAAATCCCTTACTGAGTTAGTGCCACGAGTCAATCGTTCACTGACTCAATTACGTAAATTACAAAAATATCATCCTGTATGTAAAATAAGTCATATTATTTGAAGGTATTTTAATCTTTTATTTTAACAAAAACCAATAAAAATATGCAAATAGTGGGATTTAAACCCACATCAATTTCATTAGTAAAATTTTTAATTTACCACTCAACTAAAGCTTCATCTTGATATTTTTGTATATTTTAATTTTATTATACATATTTTATTACCTCCATCGATTGTATATATTAATAATGTATTTGATTGAGTTGGTGTTACAAGTTAACTCAATATTGATCACAACAAAATGATAAATAATTTAATCAATTTTTTAAATATTACAATGTGCATATTTCATGTGTTATTATTAATAAGTTTCAAAGCATTAGTTTCATTATTTATTGTATATTATTTATAAACACACATTTGCGTACTAAATTTATGGTTTCTACACTTATACACGTGTAATGGAATTTTTATATTGATGACGTTGATTGGGTTAGTATTACAAATTAACTAGACACTAACTCAAGATTAATGACAAAATAATAATAAGCAATTGTAATTATTTAATATTCTTAATCTGATGTATTTTTCAATTTAATATCATACATTTTCATGTGATTCTAATAATTAGTTCAAAACCATACTTTTTTATTATTTATTGTATGTTACTTTTAAATACGCCTCTATGTTTTAAATACATTATTTCTACACGCATAGGCGTGTTATAAGATTTCTAGTATTAATAATATTGTTGATTGATGTGTCACAAATTAACTCAACACCAAATCAACATTGATGACAATACCGTGATAAACAATTTTATTCATTTAGTATTATTAATATGATATATTTTTTAGTTTAAATTTCTTTTTACTCACAATTTAATCTATTTTTTAATTTTAATATTGTATCATGTGTTATTATTAATTAATTTCAAACTATATGTTTTATTATTTGTTGTATGTTATTTTTAAACACATTTTTATATTCTAAATATGTTATTTTTCACACATATATGTATGTAATAAATTTTCTATTATATTAGAAAATACTTTTATTGAATTTGATTATATAACATTTTCTAAATTTTTTTTTTTTTACTCACATGGCAAATATTACATGCATTTAAAGCTAAATAAACAAATGAAAAGGTTGAATATGCAATTATAAGGTTTTTTATTCTTGATTTGGTTATGCAAGGTTGCTCATCATTATCTTAGAAAAAGTTCATGGCTTCGTGATTATTATTTTTTATTTTAAATAAACTACATAATTAGTCATCGAGCTTTTATAAATTTTTATTTTAGGCATTAAAAATTAAAAAAGTTACAAATTAGGCACTGATGTCAACAATCATTTTCATTTTATTCACTCAATTCTAATAAGTTTTCATTCCGATCACACTGTTAATTTAATGTTATTATATATTCATTTTAGTCACCCAACTTTAATAAATTTTTATTTTTGTCACTCATCTACTTTTTGAAAATTAATTATATATTTTTCCAAAACAACCTAAATTTTTATAGGAAATTAACTTATTTGGCTAAGGAGAGGAAACCCAATTTTTTCCTTGTAACTCAAATCTTTGTAAAAACCCAATTTTTTCCTTGAAGAAACCAAAAATTTACCTTTTTACTAAAAAAGCTAAAAATTAATTCTAAAAAGGAAAAATAAAAGAAAATAAAGAGATGAAATAATTTTTTTCCTATAAAAACCTCAGTATGTTTCTATAAAACCTCATATTTTCCCCTTTTATAGGTAAAAACTAAAATTAATCCTACAAAAGGAAAAAAAATAAAGGAAATTAATAAGATAAATTGGTTTTTCCTATAACCCCTCAATAATTCCTGTAAAATTACATGTTTTTTCTTTTTATTGAAAAATAAAACTAAAATTAATTTTAAAAGGGAAAAAATCCTATCAAAAACCCATGTAATTCTCTATAAAATTCTATATTTTTCTCTTTTACTGAAAAAACTAAAAATAATTCTAAAAAAGAAAAAATAAAATTAATTTTTAAAAAGATGAAATGAGTAAGCAAAATGAAAATTTATTAAAGTTGGGTAACTAAAATGAGTGTACAATAACATTAAATTAACAAAGGGTGACCAAAATGATAACTTTTTAAAGTTGGGTAACTAAAATGAAAGCAGATGTTAAAGGTAATGGCCAATTTGTCGTCTTTTTTTTTTTTTGGTCCTAAAAATGAAAATTTATGAAAGTTTGATAAGCATCTGTATAGTTTACATTTATTTTAAAAGTATCACATAATTCAATTTAATAGAAGTCTCTTCACGATCTTATCAATTGGATTGTAATTATTAGATAAAAAATAGAGATATTAAATTTCAAATATACAAAAAATATAAGGATCGAGAACATAATTTTATCCTAAATAAAAATACCAATTTTAATATGGGTAAAAAAATACTCCAAGTCCCCATACTCTTCATATATTAAAAATTTAGTCCCTACTTTTATTTTCAGGAAATTAGTCAATTTATTTTTTGGATTTAAAATTCGGGTCTAATTGTTAGCACATTAATATTTTTCTATTAAATTTACTAGTGAGACATTTTGAAATTAAATAAATTACTCAATTAGTAACTACATAATAAAAAAATTTGAGACAGTAATAGATCTCAATTTAACAAAAGAATTTTAATGGTTTTAACAATTAAATTTGTATTTTTAAATCCAACAATAAAAAGTTAAATTCCTAAGAATAAAAATAAAAGTCAAAATTATATAGGAGCATAGCTAGAGGGCTGGAAGGCCCCCTTGATATTTTTCTATTAAATTTACTAGTGAGACATTTTGAAATCAAATAAATTACTCAATTAGTAACGACATAAAAAAAATTGAGACAGTAATAGATCTCAATTTAACAAAAGAATTTTAATGGTTTTAACAATTAAATTTATATTTTTAAATCCAACAATAAAAAGCTAAATTCCTAAGAATAAAAATAAAAGTCAAATTTATATAGGGGCGTAGCTAAGGGGCTGGAAGGCCCCTTAAAATGAAAAATTTTCTATTTAGACCCTTTAAATTTTTAAAATTTTAAATTAATAAAGGTAAAATTGCACTTTGCCCCCTTAAAAATGATAAAATTTTGATTTAATCCTTTAAAAATTATAAAGATATAGGCTATTAAAATAGTGAAATTGTATTTTTATTATCGGCAAAATTACAATTTAATTTTGGCTCCCTAAAAAAAAATCTCGCTTCACCCATGCATTTATATATATATTATAAGGTCTAGGTCTCAAAGTTGACATAGACAACTTAATTTATTGACACATGAACGACTTGAGTTATTGACACGTGTAAAGCTAAATTTATTTTAAATTATTATGATTAGTTAAGAAAACTTTTTTTTTTCCTTTACAGAATTAACTTTCCTCTCACTAAAACATTTTTATAACATATATTTGTCATAAATAAACAATAATTTTTAGTGACAATTATTAATTCATTAACTAATTTTTAGTGAGTGATATATGGAAATAACAAGTTGACTTGACATTACATATATGATAATATATTTGCCACATTAACTTTTAGAATTAGCATATCTTAGTTGAATGAATTTAATAGTTATTGTTTGGTGATGACTAAATTTTTAAAATTTGAGAAATACAATGACTAAAATGATAAAATTAAAATATATGGGCTAAATTCATAACTTTCGTAAAGTACAAGGACTAATAAATATTTTACAGTAAGAAAATTTTATAAAGAGTTATATCACTATTTAGGGCCTAAACTTGATAACTTTTCCCACATTAGAGCCTGAACTTTTTTTTTTGTCTGAGTTAGGTCTTAAACTTAACAATTGTTCTCATATTGGCTTGGACTAGTAAATTATTACCACATTGGGGTTTGAATTTTTTTTTTCCAAATTAGCCCCTGAACTTAATAATTATTCCTATATTGAGGCTTGAGCTTTAAGTTTTTAAGGACTAACTTGGACATGAAAAAGAGTTTAAGCTCCAATGTGGGAACAGTTGTCAAGTTTAAGGCCTAACTTAGACAAAAAAAAAAAATTAGGCTCCAATGTGAGAAAAATTGTCAATTTCAAAGGTGCAACTTGGAAAAAAATTCAGACCTTAATATAGGAAAAATTACCAAGTTCAGGTCGCAAAAAGTGATTTAACCCTATTAAAAATATAGAGTTCAGAGGAGGTAAGGGACTTGCTAGCTCTTTGAATAGATTTTACAGAATTATTTGCAGATATCTGAACCAAAATTTGCGGATCCGAATATTAACATTATTATCTGTTGCAAATAAACTCCCTCAAATATCCATTATTTGAATTCACATTCATTATTTGGATAACAAATTCGGATATTCGCAAATATATGACTCTGTATAACTAGTTACAAAATATTTAAAATTTCGCTTCCAACAGGGTTCAAACACATAATTTCTGACAATTAAAACAATATTTTAACCATCAATGCTAATCCTCAACTTCAATTAAAGTTTACACAAACTAATAAATAACATATGAATATTAATAAATATATTTTCTAAAATTGAACATTTTAATTAATAATAAAATTATTAATAAAATTAAATACAATAATTAATAATATATTTAAATATATTTAAAAATTTATCAAAAAAATTGTTGGATTTGGTGTCCTAAGTGTAATATTTTCATATATATACACTTGTAATTTTCAAATAGTTTGGTTAATAAAATTATTCATTAATTACATTAATACCCTTTGTATGTTGTCCTCACATGGTTTTCGCATATAAAGCAAAATAGAAGTAAATATTAGCTCATTGGTTGTCTAACATTTAAATTATACTAAGCGGTATTACGTGGTCAGATCGTAATACGAAAAGACAACTTATAAATGAACCTAAACATGTCCTTAGTCTAATCGAAAATGAGCAAACCAGTTGAAAGACTAATATGTCGTTTATCAAGTCCAATTAGGGAGATGCATTGAAGATTGGAGCAGATGACTCCTAGAAGATAGAGAAATAGATGTGACTGGCTAGACTAACAGCACAATGAACAAGACCTAAGAAGAATAGATCCTAAATCTGTTTATGGATTTATTCACTTGTGACGTTCATAGTGTGGCATAACTAAATCCTGGGTGGATGACGGACTATGTATGCATGACTCATATACTTTAATGTAAGTAGAAGTCTGAGTTCAAATAGATAAGAAATCGAAAACTGATATGTTGGATATACGACTTTTGTAGTATGTAGCGTCATTCACAATAGTAGAATTCATAACCTGAGATATAGGTAAATGATATCCTCTCATTTGGCATTACATGGTTGATGAAAAGTAAACGTGGTCACAGGTCGTTAATCTTTGTGATGAATGACTTGATTACTATTTGATAGTAATTGACTTTTTACAAAGGAAGATGTAATGGTTACCATAAGATAAAATAGAATCATATTGGGAGAACGAATATTATCTCAAAAAGATTAAGGATACTCTATTAGGGTAACAAACTTATGACAAGGTAATTGGACAAGTATTGATCAAGTTACTTTCATAATAGTATGCCATTAGGGAGTGTAACAGTCTAATTTTCAATGTTGTCGAAAAAGGCAGTTTTGAAACCCCATTTTCGTATACCAAGTCCATAAATATTTTAATATTTACGGAGTTGGTAAAAAATTTTATTAAAGTTTGGTCTTTCAATTTTTTTATTAATTGTTTAATTAAAGTAAAAGGACTAAATTGTAAAAGTTTTATCGCTATAAGTTTTTAATTGGCCAAAGATTAAGGGACTTAGGTTGCAATTAACCTAAGGTCTAAAATGGAAATTAAACCAATTTGAAATTTGATTTAGTGTTTTATGATGGAAGAATCCAGTTATTTTAATTAATAATGGTTGAGTTTAGCTAATTAAGTTAATTAAGTAATTAATTAAGTTCTAATCTAAGTATAAAAGCCAAAAATTAAGTAAAGTTGTCATCTTTCTCCATTCTTCTTCTTTCCGTAAAACAAAGAAAGAAAAAAGTCATTTTCTTGTAATTTTTATGTTTTTGAGGTCATGGGAGCTTAGTTAGACTATGCACCAATTTGCAAATTTGTTAAAGTTTTTGAAAATTTTCATTATTGATTTCTTGAAGAAATTGATAGTAAATTGATAGATTTTAAGTTTAGATTATGAAAAAGGATTAAATTGGAATGTTTATTTGTTAGTTTTGTTCATAAGGACTAAAGTGAATAAATTGTGAAATTAATATGAAATTTTAGTACAAATAGAAAGTAGAAGGTCCCTAAGGGATGAAATCGAAGTCAGTTTTTAAATCAAAGCTCAAAATTAAAAGATACTATTATTTTGGTTTCAAAGACTAAATTGAATAAAATGTAAAACTTGAAGGGAATCTAAAAATGAAATTATTAAATATAATCATACATGAAGAACATAGAAAAATTCAGTCTCATTTTACACTATAAACATAGCACAATTGTAGCTCTGATATCAATTGTTAAAAAAAATCTAGTTTGAAAACGATTTTCTTACACAGTGGAAAATAATAATTTCGAAAATCGGCCCAATTTATGATATTTATAGTAATAAACCTTAGATAGAAATTGTACCTGTGTTTTTTATAGATGGATCCTTGTCTTTCTTGGCTTTCAACCAAACTATCTTTTTCGTTATTCTTATACCACGAATTGCTTCAAGTTTGGGCTCGAACAAAACGAAGCAAACACAAAAATTAGAAATAGTTTTCTTTTCTTTTAGGGTGAAAACGGAAATTCTCTCTTCAAAATAGAAACCGACAAAACCATTAGTCTAAAAAATATATTTCGTTCTTAGATAATAAAAATCTCTCTATTTTTGGGCAGAACAACGATATCTAAAAGTTTTGTAAATAACCTTATCAGTGCCATCTATTTATAGGGACAGAAGGTAGAATCCTTATTGAATTATAGAAGTTTTTTTCAATTACAAAAATGAAATCCTAGTTCAACTAGGATGTAGGGGGGACAACCATAGTTAATCATACTAGGGTTCTTCGTCCCCCTTATTACATAAGGGGCTTTTGGGCCTATTCCATATCGAGCCCAATTACAAGTACTACATGAGCTTTTAACCCAATACTTTATAAATTTATCCACCCAATATTTGTTTTTCTATTTCTCAAAAAAATAAACTTCAATATATTTGCAATTAAATAATTTTCTCAACCCAATTCTAATTTCGTTAAAATCATGACAACTTTATCGTAAAAGAATTTATGAGAAAATATATTTAATATTTTCGCATTCAATGGTTCAATATGACCAAATGATTTATTTCTATTTTTTAACTCCATTTAATTCAAAAAACATAAATTCATTTTTCAGGACATTTTCATTTTTTATTTTTATTTTTATTTTTATTTTGGAGAAAACCACATTCATTTCCAAATGATTTTATTTCTCCATTTTTATTTTCATTTTGGAGAAAACCTTAATCATTTTCAAATGTTTCCAATTTCTCCATTTCACCAATTCTATTCATTTATGCTCATTTGATCAAACATGTAATTTATTTCTGGTTTCGACAAATTAGCGGAAGAGACCGATTGGACTTATACAATTGAGGCTCCAATAATTTATAATAAAGTTTCAACTTTTCACTTATTAATTATAAACTAATTTAGTCATGAGTCATTCTACTATAGTATCGTGACTGAGCTCTCCCCACAACATACCATTATGAAAGTAACTCAATTAGTGCTCGTCCAATGACTTTGTTATAAATGAGTGACTTTCATAGGATATGCTTAATCTCTTTGGGATAATATCCATTCGTCCAATGACCTTGTCATAAATTAGTTACTCTCATAGGATATGCTTAATCTCTTTGGGATAATATTCATTCTCCTAATATGATCATATTTTATCTCATTGTAACCATTACATCTTTCTTCATGAAAATTTAATCACTATCAAATAGTGATCAAGTCATCCATCACAAAAGACGAACGATCAGTTGTAACACCCGTAACCCGTATTCGTCGCCGAAACAGGATTTAGAAGCATTACCGAGATTTACAGATCAAAACTAGACATTTTTTGTCACGTCACATTCATATCGAAATTTAATCATATCGCCCCTTATATAAGCTTCGAGGCCCAAAACACACGTTAGAAACAAGTTGGGACTAAATCAGAAACTCAGGGAATTTTTTGTGAAATTTCAAAATTTTTCATAAGTGTAGGGGACACACGCCCGTGTGGTCAGGCCATGTGGCTCACACGGCCAAGTGACATGCCCATGTCTCAGGCCATGTGGGATATGACTCGTGTAACTCTTTGACTTGCAACTAAATTAAGTGCAGGGGTCACACGGCCAAGCCACACGCCTGTGTGCCAGGCCATGTGATCAATTCTGAGCACTCTATTTTGAAATTTTAAGATGTAGGGGGCATACAGCCAGAACATATGCCCATATGCTAGGTCGTGTGTCACACATAGCTGAGACACACGCCCGTGTCTCTATCCGTGTGGACGAAATAAGACCATATTCCAAGCCCTAATTCTCACCCATTTGGTCATCCACCTACACAAACACTTTAATTCATCTAAAAGTCAATCCAAATCATTTAAATCAAGCTAAAATCAAGTCTCATGCATACCATATTACTTTATAAATCCATAATTGTAAACTTATCTATTTGATCATAAATATTTAATATCATACTAATGTTCATAAACCACATTAAGCACTTATATCAAACATGAAATTAACTCATAAGTTAATATACTAAAACACATTCATCACAAGCCATTCCAATGGCCATTAACAACCGAAACATTTGTATGCCAACATTGGCTATCCAAACCTATACATGCCATTATATCTAAAAATAATTTCATAATTTTACCAAAGTACACTGATGGATAGTGTGAGTGATCTCCGCCAAGCTTTAACCCAATGAGCTTCCGAGTACTATAAAACAGAAGAAATACCACTGAGTAAGCACTCCATGCTTAGTATGTTCGTATAATGGGAAATTAACTTACCATGCATTTACATTTATAGTATACATGCAAAAATACATCCAAAGCAATTTATCCATTAGCCTAACACACATAACCTCAACAACATGTTAGTCATATATTTCATAAGCGTATCAATTACAGGGATGAGCTCATCAAGTACCAGAATTCCATATATTTCATGTATATAACGAATACAGCTTCATTTTTATTTCACATATTCTCAGGTCAAGATTTTAACCATTGAATCATTTAATATCTCGATGGATACAAGGGTGGGACACATAAAGTGTACAAATCAGGAATCCGTCAATTTATAACCGGGAGTACTCATTAGAGCACTTAATCAGAAAGCACACTCTCAACCATACAACAAAATGCTCATATGAGCATGTAATGGGAAGCTTATTCGGGCTTAATAATGGGAAGCTCATAAGAGTCATAATCAGAAAACTCGTGCGAGCTTATAACGGGCAGCTCCGAAGAGCAATTAAACAGAAAGCATCAGATAGCCATATAATGAAAAGTTCAAGCGAGCACTAACGGGAAGCTCCGGAGAGCCTTTAACGGGAGGTTCACAATGAACCTATAAACAGAACGCCCATTAGAGCGTGGGTGTGTCTATAACATATGCAGATCACAATCATTCGGGATGCTCCAAAGAGTATTTAACGGGAAGCTCGCAAGAACACTATTACAGGAAGCTTGAGAAGGCTTGTAATGGGACACTCTTTCGAGCTACGGTATGTCCGCAACATATGCAAGGACATTATCATTTCGAGAAACAGAACCTTGCATCCAATCGAGTTTCATTATCCAAGCGGAACTTATTTATTTATCAAGGATTGTCAGTTATAAAATAAATTATATATATATACATACATAACATTATACAATTTACATATTCATTATTCAATATAAGCATATAAATATACACAATTTAGTTACATAAACTTACCTCGATAAGTGTTTGTGAATTGATGTCTACTAATCTGTCACTTTTTCTTTACCTCGATTTAGCTCCGTATTTGGTCTATCCGGATCTATATGAGTAAATTTAACATCAATGTAATACAATTTACATTCAATTTACTTCAATTCACATCTTAGGCAAAATTACCATTTTGGCTCTATACTTTTACTTAATTATGATTTCGTCCCTAGGCTCGAAAAATGAAATTTATACAATTTATTCCTCATTCCAAGCCTAAATAATTTCATATATATCAATAGAATCCCACAAATTCCATGAAATTTTAGAATTTTCATGAATTCAAAAACTTTTCAATTTAATCCCTAAAACATGATTTCATCTAAAATTCCTTAATAAAATACCTTTAAATACCCATCAACATCTCAATTTCATCATCTAATAACTAAAATAATATGAACTTATCAATGGTATCTTCCAAAACTTTCAACAAAAGAAAAAATTAATGAAATAGTAAGTTGGACCTAATTGTAAAAGTCCCAAAACATAAAAATTTTAAGTAAAAACCAAGAATTAAACTTACATGAAGTTAAAATATGAAAGACCAGCTTAAACCCTCTTCAATGGCTATTTTTGAGAGAAAAATGATGAAGAAAATTTCTAGAAACTATTAAAATCACATTTGACCATATAAACTTTATTTTAATTCCAATTTTTCCCTTAATCACATAAAATCCTTGATTTTTTTCAGGCTATGCCGCCTCATCCCTTTTAGTCCTCCCTTATTTAATTGTTAAGCTATTTAATCACTTTAGCACGTTTTGCATATTTTTTAATTTAGTCCTTTTTAATTAATTGACTATCGAAATATTAAAATTTTCTAATGAAATTTAATACTACCTTAATGACACTCCGTAAATATTTATAAAAATATTTACAGCTCAATTTATAAAATCGAGGTCTCGATACCTCATTTTCTAAACCATTTGATCTAATAAATCTTTATAAAACACAAATTATTATTTCAAAAATCTTTTAAAAACCACATTTGACTTGTAAATATTAAATAATATAATTTACGAGCTTATTTTCCAGATTTAGTGGCCTCGAACCACTATTTTCGATATCACTAAAAATTGGGTTATTACACTTGTGATCACGTTTACCTTTCATCAACCATGTAATGCCAATGAGAAGTTATCATTTACCCATGTCTCGTGTAACACCCCAAACCCGGCCTAGACATTATGGTTGAATCTGGTAACGCCACATGAGAGTGTTTTTAGAAAAGCATTTTGATTATCAAAAACTTGTTCAGATTATAATCTTTTAGCGCAAAAGTCTTGAAAATCGTTCATTAATACGAAAAACTATAATTAAGTTTTAAAACGCATTTATGATGTCACAATTTATAAATTAACAAGAATAACAATTTGAAATCCCAAAGTAAAAATCAAACAGTCCAAAGGTCCGCATTACATAAAAACTCCCAAAATAATTAAACACAGTAAAAACAGTGAATAACTAGTAAAATCATGAAATCCAATAAAGTGTCTAATAATGGTCACCCTCAAGCCCTCCGCTGCACCGATCCATCTATTGTTGGGGATTTCCTGAGAGACAAATAAATGAAGGGGTGAGTTTTCACAAACTCAGTGTGTACATCCCCACAGTAAAGCATGCATATGAATAGATATCAATCAATCAATCATAAATCGAGCCTGAGCTCTTAACAGAATCAGTATGGACCGTAGCCCACTCAGTACAGAATTAGATTAGATATAATCGAGCCTTAGCCCATACAAAAATTATATGCATATCAAATCAGATACAAATCATGCCCACCAACCCTGCACACCATCTTCGTCCACCCTACACACTATGTAGGGATAAAATCGACTCGCCTAGCCCTACACACCAAGTATGAAGATAAAATTGACCCATCCAGCCCTACACACCATGAGGTACCGTAAAACGACACATAATAAATAAAGGCAGTACAACTACTAGTCAAATAACTAAAAGCCTTTCAGTCTTCCTTCTCTTCAATAACCATCCCATCCCAATACAATGCAACATGAATAATGTCATGGCATGCTTTTATATAGTAAACAGATCATACAGATTTATCATAGCAGATACAATACACATGCTAAACATAACATGCTATCACATACATTTACTTAACCACATTTCAGAATAGGGGTCTCAGTATCGCTTACCGACCCTTTTACCGGTCACAGTGGACTAAGGCGACTCGTGCAACCCTTCAGAACAATACAAATTAATGGGCTCACATGCCATATGGCTTGCCCGTGTGGGCCCACATGTCCGTGTGGCCCACACGACCCAACTTTGGCCTTACGCGTGTGGATCACACGGCCTGGCCCAAAACCTCAGACTCCCGTGTGGTTCACCTGTAGGGGCTCACACGCCTGTGTGGCTGACACGGCCCAATTGGCCTAGTACGTACCTCGCACACAACCTAGCCAGCCTCACGCGCTCGTGTCCGTCGTGCCCGTGTGGCACGCGCACGGCTTGGCTTGTTGATCACACGGTCATGTCTCGCCACTCGGCCTCCACACAGGCAGTCTGCACGCCAGTGTGGCATTCACAGCCTCATTTTTGGCTTTCGCCGAATCGCGTTTTCAGTGCGTTCAGAGTACACACCTGGTTTAAAATCGACAGAAACGCTATTCTGAGCACTTTCAGACCTAAAATCAATAATAGGTAGTCCAAAATCAGTCACTTAATTGTTACAATTAAAAACTTAACGAAGAATCTCGACCTAAAAATGTTACATCTCTTACATTGAACGAATACCAACGAATTCCACGCGCCTAACTCGCTGCTCGAGAACGAAGAAAATTCCTTTAATCAGTTCCTAAACATCCAAAAAAATCCCCCTCATATCGCAACTAATAACCATAACAAAACACAAGAATCGAAGCTTACTCAACCGACAGAACCAATGGCAGAACGCAAATTAACCTGAATGGAAGGAAAATGGAAGAGAGGAAAGGAAAAGACAAAAATTTCGGCAGCAAGGAATCTTTGGGAAGAAAAGGTCAGAGACAAAGGTAGGGAAACGTCATAAATCTAGAACTTTTGGGAAAACTGAACAACTAACCAGATAACTCTTGATTCTCTCCACTACTCTACTACTTAGTATCACATTAAAACTCAAATTCCTACACGATAAAAGCAGCAAAAATTGATGCCCGCATTGCAATTCAAACACAGGACCTCCAACCATTTAACACACCACTTAACCACTAGACCAGCAGGCCCATTCTGGCAGAACTTAACCAACTTTCACTTAAAAGCCTAATTACTAAGAGCAATGCTTTATTCAATAAAAACCAAAATTTAACCCAAGTCTTGGCTTGAACTTGGGACCTCCTTAAACACACCCAGAGCACGTAACCACTAAAGCAGTGAATTATTTGTGTCAAAATCATGCAAAAAGATATTCAGAAGATTTTCATGCCACAAATTCACAAAAGCCGAAAATAAGAAATTTTGGGGCGTTACATCTCGGGCTATGAATTCCACTGTATGAATAACACTACATACTATAGAAGTTTTACACCCAACACACCAGCTTTTGATTCATTATCTTTTCGAACTCGGGCTCTTACTTGTACCAAAGTGTACAAGTCACGCATACATAATCCATCATCCACACAGGATTTAGGTATGTCACACTATGAACATTACAAGTGAATAAATCCATAAGCGGATTCATGACCTATTCTTCTTGGGTCGAGTCCGATATACTATCAATCTAGTTAGTCACATCTATGTCTCTATCTTCTGGGAGTTATCCATTTCGATGCCGAAGACAAAACATCTTTCCAATTGGACTTGATAGATGATATATTAGTCTTTCAATCGGTTTGCTCATTTCTAATTAGACTAAGGATATGTTTAGGTTCGTTTACTAATATAAGTTGTCTTTTCGTATTATAATTTCACCATGTAATACCGCTTAGTATAAGTTAAACATTACACAACCAATGAGCTAATATTTGCTTCCATTTTACTTTGTGTACAAAAACCATATTAGGACAATCATACAAAGTATAATGTAATACATGAATTTATTTTATTAATCAATATATTCAAAAAAATTACAAATTTACAAACGAATATACTACATTCAATGCACCAAATCCAACAGATGTATGTATTGGTGTGGTATGTATAATGATTTTCCTTAAGGTATATGTTGATAAATGATTATTTTGGTTCATGGTTAATGTCACAAAAGTGTTGATGAATGAATTTTATGTGTATTAAAAGTGAAATGGTATGTTTAAAAAGATTTGGCAAAGGTAAGGTTAAGCATTTGAATGAATTTGGTTGGTATGCTCTAGTGGTATTGAAAAGCTTAAGTTTAACTAGTGAAAATGTATTGAATATCTTATTAAGACATTGAATTGAGTGTTTAAACTTGATGGGTATGGTTTTAGGTATGTTTTGGACCAATTGAATTTGGTATTTGATGCAAATGTTGTAGGTTTTGTTTGGAATTATTAAATTAGGTATCAAATGGTTTTATTTTTACCAAACAAGGGCCACATCATGAACATGAATTTTGGATGTTGCAATGTTACCATTATAGTGAGTGACATCGTGACGAGCTAAGACTTGTCGTCTCGTTGCAACGTGACATACTGTACTTGCCATGTAGTGACGAGCACTAGATGAAGTCACGAAGTCAAACCATACATTTGTAAAATTTTATAATTTGGTCCTATTTCATGCTCGGGTTAATATAAGAGCATTGGTAAACTCAATTAAGACTCAAATCTGATTGTTTATCATGAATTGAATGTATTTGACATTAGATTTCATGTGTAAAAGGCTAATTACTGTAAATTTGAATGTTTTAGCCTCAGTGATGAATGTAGCATTCCGTAGCTTAGATCTAGTGATCAGGTCAAATGATAGGTGTTACATTTAATAGTATTAGAGTTGTAGTTTAGTCAATTTTAGGATTGAAATGTGGTGGGTGTTGAGTTTAGAAATACATGCCACAATAACTTGTGATAGTGTGATGCCTTCTAACCCGAATTGACACTATTTTCTTATCTAGATAAATCATGTCGGCCGACTCCAATCGAGTCGTATCTGATGAATTAGAAAGAAATATTCCTACTTTCGATCAAGGAGCTGCCCAAAGTTTTCTCGTTCTGCAAGGGTTAGGGAAAGAGGCAAGAGATGCCTTCTTCCAAATGATAAACTAGTGGTTCACCCAATTTATGGGAACTACCCCTTCAACTTCACAACCTCCAACCTCCTCCCCCGATTATGCCTCCTGTGATACCCCTTAGACCTCAAGGTCCTTATATGGTATACGTTACCCTTCCTCCAATTGATAAACTCTGTAAATGCAGAGTGGAAGAATTTAAAGGCAAGAAATGTGACGATCCCGCGAGAGTTGAGTATTGGCTAGAAAACACTTTGAAGGTTTTTGATGAATTAATGTGTGCTCTGGAAGATTGTTTAAGATGTGCGGTATCTTTGATGAAAGAAAAGCTTATCAGTGGTGGGTAACTCTCATCCCTATAACTCCAAGAGATCGGGTGAATTGGGATTTTTCTAGATCGAGTTTAAAAAAAAATGTCAACCAGTTATACCTGAAAAAGAAGAAACGAGTAAGAATATTAGTAAAAAGATAAATAATAAAGTAAAGAAATTATATAAAAAAAATTGATGGAAGAAAAGGCAAAATTTTTAAAAATTTTATTTACATTCCATATTAATGTTTATACGGAACTTCTTATTGTTGTTTCTGAATTGGATTTTTATTGATCAACATTTTATATTTAAAAAAGTATTTATTTAATATTTGGTAAGTTTGTAACATTAAAAAAGGTAATTGTATTTCAAATTTAATAACGCAAAAAGCCTCTAATAATTCCTATTATTATTTTTATCAAAAGCCCCTAAAAATTGGCTTATTATAATAATAATAATTTTATATATGGTATAAATCTTAGGACAATAAAATCTGAGTTTATATAAATTTGAACATTCCACTACTTGTTATCATTAGGGTGATTTTAGTGATGTTCAATAAAATTTTCAGGATCTATCGCAAAATTGTAGGTTTAAGAAAACCGAAAGTTAAGAAATAAGAATCCAGAGGGCCCTTACCTCTCTAGGCAATGAAACTAGTAAAATAGGAGGAGGAAAGAGGCAAATATATAGAAAAAAAACAAAGTATAGTTCCGCAAGATCAGAGACACAAAACTTGACTAAGATGCCTTGGCAAACCAAAGCATCTCAAACTTTAAAAATCCTACATAAAACAGGCAAAAACTTCAAACCACATATAACCAAAGAAAAAACACTCAATCTGCTTCACCGCTAAAACCTTTTGGCCTCTTCACTTCTTCTTAGCAGCAGACTTGGTAACCTTGGCACCAGTTGGATCCTTCTTCTCGACACTCTTGATAACACCAACGGCCACGGTCTGACGCATGTCCCTCACAGCAAAACGACCCAGGGGTGGGTACTCAGAGAAGGTCTCCACAACCATGGGCTTGGTAGGAATCATCTTAATCATACCAGCATCACCATTCTTCAAGAACTTGGGTTCCTTCTCAAGCTCCTTACCAGATCGCCTGTCAATCTTGGTCAAAAGCTCAGCAAACTTAACAGCAATGTGTGACGTGTGGCAGTCGAGGACTGGGGCATATCCATTTCCAATTTGTCCAGGGTGGTTCATAATGATGACCTGAGATGTGAAGTTGGCAGCCTCCTTAGCAGGGTCATCCTTGGAGTTGGATGCAACAAAACCACGCTTGAGATCCTTAACAGCAACGTTTTTAACATTGAACCCAACATTATCACCAGGAAGTGCCTCTGAAAGAGCTTCATGGTGCATCTCAACTGACTTTACTTCAGTTGTCAGACCAGAAGGGCCAAATGTCACAACCATACCAGGCTTCAAGACACCAGTTTCAACACGGCCGACTGGAACAGTTCCAATACCACCAATCTTGTACACATCCTGAAGTGGGAGACGGAGAGGCTTGTCTGAAGGCCTCTTGGGCTCGTTGATCTGGTCAAGAGCCTCAAGAAGAGTAGGGCCCTTGTACCAGTCCAAGTTGGTAGACCTCTCAATCATGTTGTCACCCTCAAAACCAGAAATGGGAACAAATGGAATCTTGTCAGGGTTGTATCCCACCTTCTTCAAGTAGGAAGAGACTTCCTTCACAATTTCATCATACCTAGCCTTTGAGTATTTAGGGGTAGTGGCATCCATCTATAAAGAAAAAAAATTAACACAAAAAAAATTAGCATTGAAGTAATCCAATAACACGAAATGAAAACAGATAAATGATGTTTACCTTGTTGCAACAGCAAATCATTTGCTTGACACCAAGGGTAAAAGCAAGCAACGCGTGCTCACGGGTCTGACCATCCTTGGAGATACCAGCCTCAAAACCACCAGTGGTGGAATCAATAATCAAAACAGCACAGTCAGCCTGTGATGTACCAGTAATCATATTCTTGATAAAGTCCCGGTGTCCAGGTGCATCAATCACAGTGCAGTAGTATTTGGTGGTCTCAAATTTCCACAAGGCAATATCAATGGTGATACCACGCTCACGCTCAGCCTTAAGCTTGTCAAGCACCCAAGCATACTTGAATGACCTCTTGTTCATCTCAGCAGCTTCTTTCTCGAACCTTTCAATCACACGCTTGTCAATACCACCAAGCTTGTAAATCAGGTGGCCAGTGGTGGTTGATTTCCCAGAATCGACGTGGCCGATGACCACAATGTTAATGTGAGTCTTTTCCTTGCCCATTCTGATTCACTGCACAGAACCACAAAAACAAAAAGAGGGGAACAGTTAAATCAAAATATTTTCAAAAAAACGTACATATGAAATTTCGCATGGATCATAAATCTAAATATTTTAAATACTGCTAGAAAGCAAATCTCTAAACTCAGAGCTACGCTGATTCAAATTAATAAGTCAGAGATGAAGAAAGGCATGGTCTCGACTAAGGTTATGCTGAATAATAATTAAAAAGCCGATGAGAAGACAATATCGTAACAAAGGCAAACAGTATCATCCCGAAAAATAAGTAAACAAAATATACAGCAAAATATTTTCAGATCACCTTATTATCTTAGATTCAATCCAATAAAAACAAGATCTGTCCCGAAATCAACATTGAAAAAGAAAACAAAAATCGAATCTCAAATAAAGATTGAAATCAACAAACAAATCACAAATTTCAACACAAAAGGAATCCATCTACACATATGAACAAAGCCTCATATCATTATCTTCGATAAAATAATAGAACAGAAGGGAAAATGGGATGAGAGAGGCTACTAACCTTGAAATCGAGGTAACAAAAAGCAATAGACGGCGACGGAAGGAACAAGAAAATGAAAATGAAGAACTGGGTTAAGAGCTAATGGCTCTGCCTACTATATATATTCAGCAAAAGCAACAAGAGCTAGGGTTAGGGTTACACAAGGAGATTCAATTACAGCAGTTTTACAAAATTGTCCTTGTATTTCGTTTCATTGACTGCAGTCAAAGCCGGGGGTTCTCTGGGAATTCCGTGGATACTAAGTGTGCATCCAAACTACTGGCGAAACGTCGTCATTTTGTATTCCACTTATTTATTAATTAACCTTTTTTGTCACCAATAACACATTTAATTATTTCATTTTAATTAATTAAATAAAGTAATTATTATTTTCAAATATACAATTAGTTTTTTTTGAAAAGGATTATACAATTAATTTTATCTATTTCACGTTAAATAAAATAATTAAAATATTTTATAATAAGATATTATTCATCTATAAATTTTAATAGTTTAAATAATATAAGTGCAATTCAATATGAATATAAAATCTTAGTTAATATTTACTGAACTTTATTTTTTTAAGATTTAATGAGTTTGAATAATTTTGAGAAATTGTAAAAAAATATAATTTGTTTATTATATTATAAAATCCGGCGTTTTAATATAATTTATTAGTATATTACAATTATTATGTGATAATATAAAAAGTAATAGTAATTAACTATTAGTTAACATGGTGGCATCATATTACTTAACTTAGATATATCTTTTAGAAGTTTTATAAAAAAATAATAATCAAATATATAATAGACTAATAAAAATTTAAATTTATAAAATCATTTAGTATAATTACATAAATTAAAAATAATAAATTTCACATTTATTTTTTAAAAGTTATCATATACACAACTATATATTTTTTTAGAACAAGCAATATATAAATATAAAATTGTATATTTTATTAGAAAAAAAATTATTGCCATGTGCAAATCTTTTAATTTGATTAAATTAATTTTTTTTAATTTATTGAGAATGAAAAAGAAAAAAAAAAGAGGAAATTAAAAATGGAGAAGAAATAAAATATATTTTTGTATTTATGTAATGTTTTTGTATAAAAATATATAAAATAACTACAATCATTTTTATTGTATTAATCATTCTTATTAGAGCTAATTTAAGTTACAAAATGATATATTCTAATGCGAGATGTCCGCATTGTGATAACGAAGTTAATGATGCCTTGCATGTAAGTCATAATAATGCAAGTCTCAAGGCTCAATTTCAGGCTCATGAATGTGATGAACTTATACTACCTCAATAACTGATGTAGTCGTTGAGAGCACCAAAAATATCATATTCCCTACAAAATAATGAAAAAGAATAGTAAAGGGGAAGTAGGGTCGAATCCTCAAGGACTGGACTGTTCGAATGCTTGTTTCTCGACATTCGGGGCAGAATCGTGCCAAAGAAAACCTGCGTTCCTGAAAAAAATAAAAAAAAAACAGAATTTTAAAGTTTTTAATCTGGGAATAAAATAAAATAAATAAAAACGAAATTAAAAGCTGAATTGAATTTTTAGAAATTAAAAGTAAAAATAAAGTTGAGAAAAAGATTTCTTATGGTGATTTTCCAGCCTCCGGTTGCCTCGATTCGCCTTGGGTTCAATCCTTGGCTTTTAAGTGACCATTCTCAAGCAGAATAAGCCAGTTATAGTGGAAGATGACGCCTACAAACACCAACTCCAAGAATTTAGACTTAAGATCTGGCGGAACCTGACTCTAGCCAACAATCGCTTCTGTGGGATCATCTTATGCTAGATCATCACTTCTCAATGGCGAATCCCACGCCATTTTGTCTCTTGGGCTCGCCAACCTCTGACGCAATAAGCTAACGAACTGACTGTGTAACATTCCCAAAACATACAAAACGGCCGCCTTTGCACACGTTGAAAAGATCATCTATTAAGGGATATAGATAAAAGCGTCAGCCCCGTAATGCGGAGAAGCAATGAATATCTTGTTGAGAAGGCTAAGGTGGGTTCTAAACTTCATGAACCTTTTTTTGGGAAATTTCGACAACCTTCGGCTAGATTATATTTAATGACTTATGATTTTTGAGAAAAAACAAATAAAAATAATGGAAAGGGAAATTTTATAGAAATATGAAAAGAACAAAAAGACTGAATTTATGGGGAAGAAAGTGTTTACAGAAAAAGATGGATGAAAATTCAGTCACTTCATCCTTATTTATAGTGCTAAGAAAGATAGTCTAGTCCTACTTAAATTCCTAAAGATAATTACAAATAATTAAAGATAAATAAAGATAAATAAAATAAATCCTAAAATTAAATAATCTTGAATAATTATCCTAATTTAATTGAAATTAAAATAGAGTCTTATGATTCAAAATCTCTTCTTTTTGCATTTTTAACCCTTGTGTCTTCCATACTTGCACTTTTGGCACCACATTTTTCCTGTGTCGCATGTTGGCCCATTTAATCTTCAAATTCATGCTTTTCACCCTTAATTTTACTTTTTGCCTCCAATTTAGCCCCTATAAGATAAAAAATCATAAATAGCTCAAATTAGTAGGATCATACTCAGAATAAATGTAACGACCTCAAAAGTACAGATATCGGAGAATAAGTAATCGGATATCCGTTTTTGGTAAACGGACTCGTAAATATTTATTAAAAATTATTTATGAATTTAGTCATGTGTTTAATTAGATTTTGATTAAGTAAATTTAGCTTAATTGAGAGCAATTAGGAAAAAGGACTAAATTGAATAAGGGATAAAAGTTTAATTATGGAATAGAAAAATATTAAAGGACTAAATTAGTGATTAAACCAAATGGGTGATATGTGTATGTTAGAAAATAAATACATGTGTGCTTATATTATTGGTACAAGTGTATATTAGATATATATTTACTTAATTATTAAGTAAAAGATATTTATTGATTTGTTGTTATTATTATTAATAATTTTGTAAATATTATAATTTGTTTAATAAATAATAAATGAAGACAAGTGTGTGGTAAGGATTGGTACATGTGTATATATGTATATGTATACAAATGTATGTAAATAATTAGTTATTATATTAGATATTTATAATAATTAATTAATTAAAGTAAATAAATAAAGAATAAAAGAAAAAGAACATAGAAAAGAAACAGAGAAAGAAACGTGAGATAGAAAAGAAAGGAAAGAAAGAAAAAAGAGAAACAGAGAGCAAATGGGAAAGGAAGGGAGAAAAAGAGAAAGAAAAAGAAAAAAGAAAAACTATGGTTTTGATACTTAAAGCTTTAATAGGTAAGTCAATTAGGTCATTTCCTTTTAATTTTGATGTTTCATAAGCTATAGAACAAAGTTTTGATGAATTTAAGTTAAGATCTTTGAAGTTTTAAGGTTTGTGAACATAGTATATGTTGAACAAAAAGTTAGAATAGGGGTTTAATTGATAGAATTTTAAGTGAGAATGAAAGAGAGGATTAAATTGTAAAAGATGCCATAAATTTTATGTAGTAGGGATTGAATTGGAATAAGTTTTAAATCTGAGTTCTAATATAAATATTGGATAGTTAAGTTAAATATGGGAAGAGATTAAGCAGAATTGAAGTATGAATTGAGTTGTAAAAGTAAGTAAATTTAGTTAGAAATTATGTGCAAAATAAGCTATAAGAAACAGTTTTAAACAGTAACAGAATCTTAATTTTGAAAAATCACCAAAAATAGTATAAATTGAATTAGAAGTTGAATGAGATATATAATTAAAGCTTAATGAGTCTATTTTTAGATAAAAGAAACAGAACAAGCAAAGGAAGTCTATAAATTGAGATATTTAAATTTTTGTAAGACTGGTTCAGGAAGATTTCGAGATACTCTGTTTTAACTTTAGAAAATCATTAAAAATTGTACAAAAATAGTTATGAGTTGTAATTTATATGTTCAGAATCCTTAGTGAGTCTAGTTTCAAGAGAAATAGACGAGAACATTATCCGAGTCCTGAGCTATGAGATAATTGAACTTTAGTACAGGAGGGTCAGAACTATCAGACAGTGAATCAGGGGTAAATTTGAGGAATAAACTGTATTAATTGGTAAAACTAAAAATTCTGGAAATTTAATGGTAAAAAGGTACACGAGTCTAGTTTCAGGGAAAATTAGCGGAACTTGATTTGGAGTTTCGTAGCTCCAGATATGAACAATTTAGTGACTGTTGTGTGGGTAGACAGCTTTAAAGGAATATATGAGTAAATAATAGGATTGTGTAAAAAGAAAGTAGAATGAAGAGGAAGAATTGGAATTGAATAAAAGTTTAATTACTTAAATTTTAATGCTGTAATTAATAATGTAAATTATTATTATTTCCGTAGTAAATAAAGAATTCGAGACATCGAGCAAGGAAGGAAAAGAGAGAAGCAAATGAGGAGTAAAAACGAGAAATCCAAGTTAGTATTACTATAATTCAAATATGATTATTTGTTAAATTTTAAATTAATATGTATATAATAAGCGAATTGAGGTAAGTATCAAGATTAAATAGAATTTATTATTCGTAATTCTTGAATTTTGAATAATATGTCTAGTAAATAAAATAAAGGTTGATATTGGTATTGAATTAAATAAAAATTGAATCGTATGTGAAATGAACGAAAATTTCTGATAATATGATCTGAATTAAAAGAATTAATGCGATATTGAAATACGTATTGAATTGGGAAATTGATTTGAATTGTGAATATGAGAAATTATGAATTGAATGATATTGAAATGAAGTATGCATATTTAAGAGAGTTTGATTGGAATTGAATATGATTATTTTGAAATGTATATGGAATGAAAGTATGAGAAATTGATTGAGTTGAAATGTGAATTGAAGTGAAAATATTTGATTTTGTGAAATTGAAACAAATTGTGATTGAATTGAGAATTATGTGAGAAATGTGATCAAAGTGTACATTGATGTGAATTTGATTGAAAACACGAGAAAGTGATTTAAATTGATATGTGTTTCCGATACCCTATTAACTAGTCGGGCTTAGTGGATATAGTTGGCATGCCATAGGATTGGAAGTGTTCAGGGTTACTTCGACCTCGAGTCGATGAGACACTTGGAGTGTCATATTGCTTCGGATAGATTCGATGAGGTACTGGGTACCACTTTACTTCGGCTAGGCCGATGAGACACTGGGTGTCAACTTTGCTTCGAACTATCCGATGAGGCACTGGGTGCCAATCTGGTGTGTTTGGTTGGATCCGTGTATCCGCCAGGGTCCAAGTCAAGTTAATAGGGGTAAATAAGTGAACTGATAAATTCCGAATGATTGTGATTGAGCTATAAAAAGAAATAGCAAAGGGAATTTATGAAATGAAATATGAAATGTGATTTGTGTTATGAGATTGAATGTTTGAATCAAAGATTCAAGAAATGTTCAAAGTTGGATTATGAATTGAAATATTATATGAGATTGAGAAGCAAAACTAAAGTTCATAATTTGTGTGAAATTTATATAAATAAATAATATGAGAATTTAATTGAAAAGAATAGTAAAATTTGAATTACATAATTTGAATGTGAATCTGATATGTGAAAATGAAATTAAGATATGATATTTTAAAATAAGAGATAAGTTGAAGAATTGATTAAAGTAAGTGATGATATATGAAATTAATTAGTTGAAATTGCTATTGAAATATGACTTTAGTAAGAACAAATTGCAATAGAATTAATATTGAATAAAGTAATAAAATTTAGTGAATTGCATGTGATACGAAATGAGGTAATGAAATGAGATATGAAAAAAATTTAATGCAAATTTGATAATGAAATAATGTATGTATTAGATTAAATTCAAGCCTTGAAATAGTGCTTATTATTATTAAATAATTTGATTTAAAGTATGAAATAGTTATTAAGTAATTGTAAAACAAATTGAATATACAAAAGTTATTGTATAATTTGAATTATGGTAATACCACTGAGTATTTCCAATACTCAGCGTACGGTTGTTTTCCGTGCGCAGGTTAGGTAAAGTTGAGGTTCAGTCAAGCATCCAAGTTAATCCCGATCTCAGCTCCAATTTGTGGTGATGTATCTATCTTTTGATATTGTGGCATGTACTAGGTTTAGTATGAGTCACTTGTAAATTTTTATGTTTTGAATACAAATATAGTTCTTATGTATTATATGATGTTTGAAATGAAAAGAATGTCAATTGGGTTAGTGTTATGTGAAAATGAGTGGGATATGAATTGTGTATTTGAGTGCAGGAGGGCCAAGGCTTGGTAGATAGCCTCACACGGCCTGAGTGGTTGGTTACACGGGCGTGTGACCAGACCGTGTAGAATTTGACCGATTCTTCCACAGGCTGAGCACACGGGCGTGCCTTAGCCGTGGGAAGCACACGGCCTGACTCCACGGGCGTGTGAAATAGCTTGTGGCCGTGTCGGGTAAGTCAGAATGTTCCACGGTTGCCTAGCATAGGCGTGTGAAAGCCACACGGTTTAACAACACGGCCGTGCTAAAAGTAACACGGGCGTGTGTGACGATGCTTTTCATGAAAAATTTTCTAAGTCACGACTTGTTAGGATTCGAATCCTAACCATCCGAGATGTATGTAATTAGTCCGAAAACAGTTAATATGAATGTTTATACAATAAATTACACAATATTTTATATTCATTTCCGATCAAGTTCTGTAAAGTTCCGTTAAGTCCGGTAATGTTCTGTACTTGATTCCGGCGACGGTCTCGGGTATAGGGTGTTACAATAAACACATAATTAATACAAAAAAAATGTTATTCTAGAGTATTATCAATAACATAATCAAATGTCAAGCAAATCAAATCAAGATTCGATCAAAAATAATATCTAAGAATGAATCTTTTCAAGGAAAAGGGAAATGATACATGCATGGAATGACTAAAATTTATTAAAGTCAATTCAACCAAACTGTCAATTTACAAGCTGAAAAGATTAGTCAACTTGCGATGAATTTTTGGATGGGATTCAGGCATTTATGGGCTTAGATGTTTGATTAGTGGTTGAAGAACTATCTCTTATCTTCGAAATGCACTTTGAATAATTGGATTTTGAGTTTAGAGCTCAAGTTATGACCGTTTCAGTGAAGATTGCGCGAGTAGAATTTCTGGACATGGATATTATGGAGATTACAAGTTTCAGGCTTTTTATTCAAGTTTAAATCATATTGGGTTCGAGTTTCAGACTTAATTTTTATTATAGACTTATTTTATTATTTATTTATTCCTAATTTTGGATAATTTTAAAGTATTATGTCAACAAGAAAGTTTAGCTTAAAACTATTTGTTGTTTAGATCAACCAGAATTTCAATATACTTCAGAGTTTTATTTAAATATACTTAGCTAGCCTATATAAAGGCCTCTTCATTGTACATAATCAAGCAATTAATTTGTTATTCACTTTAAGTTTTTTATTTAAAAATTTCTTTTGAGTTTTCTTTTAAAAGTGATTTAATAATCTTTTCAGATTGTGGAGATCATCTTTAAGTTTTTTTCTTGCCAAGATTTCTTTCTTTGGGGAAATTAAAGCTGTTTAAAGGGGGTTGTAGATTCATCTTGTTTCCAAGGTCCCTTTAAGACTTCTATACGCCATTTTCCATCTTTTCCGTCAATCTTCTTTATTTTCTTTTTTATTCTATTTTGTTATTGTTTAATTATTCAAATCTTTGATTTATTTATTTATTTCCTATCTTAATTATTTAGTTTAATTGATTCCATTTATTTTTTTTCTAGATCCAACTTAGATTTTTTTGTATTCCATGTTGTGTCAAAACTTAAGTGTCTTTCCAATTATCTATAGCCTTAAATTAAATCCACAACTTGGATAAACTTACTATGTTGCTCATCTCTCATCCTTATCACATGACTACCATTTTGCTAAAGAGGTTTGGTTTAGGTTCAGCATCATGGGGTTTATTAATAATAATGAAGACATTGTCATTTACTGGATTTTTAACTTATTTTGGAAATATAAGCGTGATCACAAACTACAAATTTTAGTAGCCATTTAGGTCTAATGGTGCTTTGGAAACATTTGTATTCATGAAGGTGAAATTACATCTACTGATCAAGTGTTTACCTTCATTTTGGGTTACTAGAAAGAGACATTGGATCTCCATAATGACCAAAGCTCAGGTGGTCTTCTTCCCCCTCCCCAATGTTGGTCAAAGTCAATTTCGTCACTAGACTCCGTGCAGAATAAAAAACATTGAGTTCAAGGATTATAATAAGAAATAGTGAGGGGCTTATCATGAGAGCTTTGTTGTAAGTGGAATAGTCACGTACTTGACGTGCTCGTGGTGGGAACTCTTGTAGAGTATTAGGCATTCAAATTTGTGGAGGAGTTGGCTTTCAACTTGATAATTTTGGAAGGGGACGCACTATTCGTCTCAACAAACTCGTAGCTGAACAAATAGATAGATCGTCAGTTATGTCAGAAGTCAAACCGATTTTAAAGTCGGCTAAAGCATGCAGATAAGGTGGCTCTACAAATTCACTTAGAAAATGGCAACTTATTAAAGAAAACGTAAGTACTAAGTATACAGATGAGGTGGTAAAGAAATTAGCTTGCAAGGTGGATAGCAAGCTGTTAAGAAATTGTTCTGCAACTTGATAAAACAAGCAAGGTGGCAATTTCATATTTGTTTCAAGATTGACTAAGCATGGGCGTGGGATTAACTTAAGCATTATCTAGAATTAATGGATAAGATTGACAACAAATTAAACAAGTTAAGTCAGTTTAAATAAGTTTATAAATATATAAGAAAGTGTTATGAAAAGCATTAGTGTGTATGTGCTGAAAGTGAAAAAAAATAAAGAGTGAGTGTTGAGAAGAAAAGAAAGAAAAAAGAAAGAAAGAAAGGGTAGGGGTTGTAAACTAGAAACTAGTATAAAAAAAGAAAAGAAGATATTTGTATTGTGTGCTATTTGTGTAATAAAATTACTATTTGAGCTATTAATTATCCATTACGCTTCTATCAATTGGTATCCAAGCTAAGTTCGTGTCTGTGTCACAATGGCAAACTTGATGCAACCACAGATCCCGAAGTTAACAAAGACAAATTATGGCAATTGGAGCATTCAGATGAAGGTTTTGTTAGGCTCTCAAGACTGTTGGGACGTAGCTGAAGAAGGATATGTCGAGTTGAAAATACAATTGTTGAAGCAACTTTGACAAACGAAGAAAAAAAAGTATTAAAAAAAGCTCGTAAAAAGGATAAGAGGACCTTGTCTTTATTTTTCAAGGTGTTGATGACTCGACCTTTGAAAAATTTTCAAATGCGAAAACATCAAAGGAAGAGTGGGAAATTTTGCAAAAATCCCTTTAATGAGCGGAAAAGGCCAAAAAGGTACGTTTACAAACCTTTAGAGCCGAATTTGAGACGTTGAAAATGAAACCTTCAGAAAGTGTTGATGATTATGTCACCCAAGTTAAAACAGTGGTAAATGAAATGAAAAGGAATGGAGAAACACTTGATGATGTCAGAGTAATGGAAAAAATTATGCAGTCATTAACACGTAAATTTGATGATGTGGTTGTTGCCATCAAATAATCAAAAGATCTATAACAAATATCAATTGACGAACTTGTGGGTCCCTCCAAGCCCATGAGCATAAAATGAAGCAAAATAATGATACTAAAAATTTGGAGCAAGTCTTGCAAATTAAGCTGTCATGCAATAAAAACAGAGCTAGCAATAGTTTTAGACAAGGTACAAGCAATCATAGAGGATGTAAAGGTAAAAATAGAGGTGGACGAGGAACACGTGGACGAGGTAATCAATCATCTGGTAGAGGCCAAACAAGTGAAGGATATCAGACATCAAGCCGTGGACAAGGAGTTCGAGGCCAAGGCCGAGGTCGAGGAAGAGGTAGATTTCAATAAAGAAATAAATCTCAAATACAATGTTAGAATTGCAACAAATATAGCCATTTTAGTTATGAGTGTAGAACAACTCCCGAGGTGGAGGAGAGAAATCATGTAGTAGTAACTAAAGAAGAAAAAAAAACGTGGAATCTAGTGTATTCCTCACTTATAAAAAAATGCAAAATCAAGTAAAAATATTTGGTATCTTCAAATTGTGCCAGCAATCATGTGTGGCTGAAAAGACTTATTTTTAGAGTTGGACGAGAATATTCACGGCCAAGTAATGTTTAGAGATGAATCGCAAGCCATGGTCAAAGGTAAAGGCAAAGTTACTATTACACAAAGACGATGATTTCATCAATAAAAAACAAGGTAATGATTAAAGCCCTCCACTAAGTCCTATTGCAACAACTCCTACAACATCGTCATCACCAATCAGCAGCAATACCAGTAGTTCAGAGGAAGCAGACAGAACTCATATAAATAACACTTGATTATTCATTATTTTGTTTAATGACAGAATATGATCCATTAACATATGAAGATGTAATTGAAGATGTCAAATGGAGGAAGGTAATGGTTGAAGAAATTGCAACAATAAAAAGAAATGACACGTGGGAGTTAACAAGTCTACCAAAAGGACAGTCTAATTGGAGTTAAATGGGTGTACAAGATGAAGACCAACAAAGAACGAAAAATGGAGAAATACAAAACTAAGACTAGTTGTAAAAGGCTACAAACAGAGACATGGAGTAGACTATGATCAAGTATTTGCTATGGTTGCCAGAATTGATACTATAAGGCTTCTCACGACAATTGCAGCACAAAATAAATGGAAGATTTATCAAATGGACGTGAAGTCAGCATTCCTTAATGGCTACCTAGGGAAAGAAGTTTACATTGAACAACTACCTGGATATAGCAAACACGGATAAGAACACAAAGTTTATCACTTGAAGAAATGTAACGGCCCAATTTCAGTGAAATCGGAACAGTAGTTTCAGGACCACAAATCTAAGCTAGAAAGAAAATTTATTTTAATATTATTTCATGGTCTATATTATGATAGGAAAGTCGTATAAAAATACTGATAGGAAAATTATACTGACTAAGTGATTAATTAGAAAAAGGACCAAATTGCATAAAATGTAGAAGTTAAATTCTAGAAGTTAGAAGGATTAATTGGTTATGAAATTCAAAACTTGAGGTCCTTATATGGTAAATAGACCATTAATTAAAAGTTAGTGGATATTTATGGATGAATCATCCATGGAAATTGGAAAAGAAAAAAGGACTAAATTGGAATTCAAAGAAAATAAAAGATGATTATTAGTTAACATGAAAAATATCATCATTTTATCATCTTCATCCCCAAAACTTTGATGGAAATCCTAGGAGAGAGGAAGAAAACTTTCTTGGCATAAATAAGTAAGTAATCAAGTCCCGTTTTTAGTAATTTTTATATTTTTGAGATCGGGATAACCCATTCTTTCTATTTTGGGGATTAATTTGAAAAGTTATCAAAGTAAAAAGTTTGTGCCATGGATGAACATGCTAAAAATTTGAAATTTATGGTAGAAAATGAAAGGTTGTTAGTAGATAAACAACTTTTACAAAGTGAATTTGCATGAAATTGATATTTAGGGAATAAATTGTAAAGTTGTAAAATTCAAAGAAAAATTCTAAATTTTGTGAACCATAAATGCTGTAAATGATATATGGAAATTTCTATTAGGCTTGGAATAAGGATTAGATTGCATGAATTTAATTTTCTGAGCCTAGGGAAAAATTGGAATTAATGAAAAGTTTAGGGGCAAAAGAGTAATTTTGCCTAAAGAGTAAATTGAACTTAATTGAATATGAATTGAATGAACTTGATGATTAAATTTGATTATATAGTTCTGGAAAACTCAAATACGAAGCTAGATCGAGGAAAGGAAAATATTTCAGATTAGTAGATTTTCGTGTATAACCAAGCATCGAGGTAAGTTCGTGTAACTTAGATGAGTATGAAAATGTGCTGATTTAAATGATGCATTGAATTGAATGTGAAATATGAAATTGTGTATGTGAAATGTATAAATGTTGCAAAATAAGAAATGAATACATGTTCAGAAATATTTGAAATGAGTTAAGCTCTGTTGAATGTTGGATTCCGATGGATAAAAGTGATTTCACTTGTTAAATGAGGTTCTGCATTTGTTGCTGATGGGATTTAGCTTGAACAAGTAATCCTATTGACCCCATTATAGATAAGATTTAGCTCGGACGGGTAATCCTGATATAAACCCTCTCGAGCATATGATACAGATTGGATTTAGCCCGGACAAGTAATCCAGATCAAGCTCTTTAGAGCATATATTATAGAAAGGATTTAGCTTGGACTGGCAATCTTGATTAAGCTCATATGGGCATATGTTGGAGACAAGATTTAGCCTGGACTGGTAATCCTGTTGTATGGTATGTGGCTCAAGAGTGTGCTTTCTGATTATGTACCCTAATGGGTACCCCTGAACATGAATTAACGGATTTCTAAGTTGTACACTTTAGGTGTAATACCTGAGTATCCATCGATAATTCAGCAATTTAACGAACAATACCCTAACATGAGTAATGATGAGATTAAAAAATGTATTGAACGCACATGAAACACTTGAAAGGTTTGGCATGATGAGCTCATTTATGTTATAGATGTTACGTGAATCTACTTGACTAACTTAAATTGTTGAAATTGTGTATGTTAAGTTGTTAATCAAATGGTTTGGATGTTAATGTGTATGATTAATTTAATGAAAACTTATGGTAAGTTAAATTCTTGTTACATAGACTTACTAAGCATTAAATGCTTATTAGGTTTTATTTCTCTGTTTTATGGTGCTCGAAAGCTCGAGAATGTTGAAGAATGGTCGGAGAATCATCACACTATCTACCGACTTATTTTGGATATACAAAGATACTTTATTTTGGTATAATGGCATGCATAGGCTATTAAGACCAATGTGGATGTTGATTTGGATGAATGTAAACTAGTCATTGGAATTGCTAGTAATGACATGATTTTGGTATATTTATAAACTAAATTATGGTTTTACATGTATGTTGGTATGGTTTGAATTGGTTGGTTGGTATTGGTAAAGTTTTATACAAGTTTTGGATGAAAAAGGGTGAGGAATAAGGCTTGGAAAATAGCCTTATTTTATACACATAGATAGACACACGGGCGTGTGTCTAGGCCGTGTGTGACACATAGTCTGGTACATGGGCATGTAGCTTGGCCGTGTGTCCCCTGTATCCTAAAATTAAGAAACAATATGCTCTGAATTGAGCACATGGGTTGAGATACGAGCATGTGTCTCAGTCGTGTGGGGTATACGACATTGAACACGGGCATGTCTTTTGACCGTATGAAACCTGCACCTAATTTTCAAAAATTAAATGAACCACATTGCCTAGCACACGGGCGTGTGATTTGGCCGTGTGACTTCATTTTTTTCATGGGTTGCAAGTCAGAAAGTTACACGGGTAAGAGACACGAGCGTGTGACATCACACGGCCTAAGATATGGGTATGACATATGGCCGTGTGAGCCACACGGGCTTACCACACGGCGTGTCCCTCACCACACAGACATGTGGCTCCTAAATGTGAGAAAAATTTTGGAATTTTATGAAAAATTCTCTAAGCTCTCGATTTAGTCTCGACTTAATTCTAATGTATGTATTGGGCCTCGAGGGTCTAATCAAGGGACGTTGATAAACTACAATATATACATACTTTTATCCCACATTTAGCATATTTACGAATGAATTATCATTGAATTTGTGGAATTTGATGCTCCTAAACCTTTAATTTCATGTTTTATACTTAGGTGAGCATAGGAGAGTGAAAAGAACGAGAAACGGGCCAAAAACGGAGAAAATGGGCCAAAGTTAGAAAACAACACGACTTGAAGTTCATGACACGGGTAGGCCACACGCCCGTGCCAAATTAGCAGGCTTGAACACGGCCTGGGGTTGAATCACACGGGCGTGCCACACGGGGGTGTCCCTGTCATGACGAATTTCAATTTCATACGGAAAAAGCTACTTAGGGGCTAAGAAAGGTATTCCGAAGTCTATATAAACACCCTAGGAGCAGACTTAAAGAGGAAGCCGACACGAAGGGTAGAAGGCAGGGAATTACTCGAAGAAAAGCTGATTAATCCATCTTAGAAGCTAGGATCTACATCAAGACTGAAGATCTCCCTTCAATCCTTTCAGGAGTTTTGGGTTTTCTTTGTGTTTTGTTGTTTTCTTTATTTTGAGATGTATTCTTTTATAAATATGAACTAAATCCCCAAATACCTAAGGGAGATGAAACCTAAGACGAATCTTGTTATTGTCATCTAAATTATATGATAAATATTCGATTTGTACTTAATTGTGTTTTTAATTCTTGAGTTGATATTTCAGGATATTAATTCAAGTCAAATGTGCTTATTCAGAGGAGCAAAAGTCCCTGTTTAAGAGTAGATCCAACACCATTAAGCGGAGTTGATCGCAATCCTAGACATACGAAGACGAAAATCTGCCGGATCAGAGTAAAATCTAATAGGGGGATCCATAGATCGAGTTAATGCAAAACTAGAGGTTTTAATTGGAAAGAGATTTCAATTAATTAACCTAGGGTTAGTTGTTCTTATTCTCGACAGATATATTAACATAATTTAGGGATCTTTACGGATCAAGTCGAATGAAAAAATCGTCTAATTTAGAGTTAAATAACAAGTAAAGTCTAGGTGGATTCTTCCTTGGGTATTGCCTTTATCATTCAGTTTTCCCAAAGTAATTCTCCAATTTACTCTTTGTCATGTCCTTAGTTTAGAGTTAATTAGTTTAAACAAAATCCCTCCTTATTTATAGGCTAGATAATAGGAAGAAAGTTATTACTAGTACTTTTAGTTCCTTGGATTCGACATTCCGGTCTTGCCACTAACTATACTACTATTCGATAGGTGCGCTTGCCTTTCAACGTGATAATAGTTAGTTTCTAGGTACGATCATTATTATTACTTCATCAAAATCACGATCAGACATTTTGATAAAACTCAAAAAATGTATAGTACTTGACTCGATTTAGTTGTATATGTTCTATAAAACTCCGGTAATGCCTCGTAACCCTGTTCTGACGACGTATACGGGTTAAGGGTGTTATAATAAAGCTTTATATGGACCGAAGCAAACCCTTAGAGCATGAAACACAAGAATAGATGAATACTTTCAAAAGAATGAGTTCATAAAAAGCCCATATGAGCATGCCCTATATACGAAGAAAAATGGAGCTGGTGACATCATGATTGTGTACTTATACGTGGATGATATGATTTTCACGGGAAATAATCCAAGTATGTTCAATGACTTTAAGATAGCTATGACCAAAGAATTTGAAATGACATATATTGGTTAACTGTCATACTTTCTTAGAGTCGAAGTGAAACAAATGAAAGATGAAATATTTATGACTCAACAAAAGTATGCAAAATAGATTTTAAGAAAATTCAGAATGAAAAATTGCAAGTCGATAGTGACGCCAGCCAAATTAGGCATGAAATTAAGTGTTGATTCATCTAGAGAGCCAGTAAATCCAACATTATTTAAAAGTATCATTGGAAGTTTAAGGTACTCGACTATCATGTGACCAGATATCATATACGCAGTGGGAATTGTTAGCAGATACATAAAGAAACCAAAACAAGATCACCTGATTGCAACGTAGAAAATTTTGAGATACATCAAAGGTACAATAGATCATGGTTTATTTTACACACATTCACAGAGTTCAAAATTGGTTGGTTATTCAGATAGTGATTATGGTGGTGACTTGGATGATCGCAAAAGCACATCCAGATATTTATTCCATATTTGCTCTGTGGCATTTTCATGGTCATCGAAAAAGCAACAAACAATAGCCTTATCAACATGTGAAGTAAAATACATGGCTGTTGCAACATGCACGTGTCAAGCAATTTGGTTGAAGAATATTTTGGGTAAATTATCTATTATACAATAAGATCCAATTACAATTTATGTTGACAACAAGTCCACAATATCTCTTACAGAGAATCTGGTGTCTCATAGTCGAAGCAAGCATATTGATACAAAGTATCATTTTATTCGAGAGCAAGTGAAGAATAAAAATGTGGAGTTAGTTTACAGCAGAACAAAAGATCAATTGGCAAATATTTTCAAGAATTAGTTTATTGCAGAACAAAAGATCAATTGGAAGATAATTTCAAGAAACCATTAAAAACAGACGTATTCCACAAACTCAAAGACAAGCTTGGAATGAAAAGCTCGGTTTGAGGGGGAATGTCAGAAGTCAAACCGATTTTAAAGTTGGCTAAAGCATGCATATAAGGTGGCTCTACAATTTAACTTAGAAACGTGGTAGCTTACTAATGAATACGTAAGTACTAAGTATATAGATGAGGCGACAAAGAAATTAGCTTGCAAGGTGGACAGCAAGCTGTCAAGAAATTGTTTTGCAACTTGATAAAACAAGCAATGTGGCAACTTAATTTTTGTTTCAAGATTGACTAAGCATGAACGTGAGATTAACTTAAGCATTATCTAGAATTAATGGATAAGATTGACAGCAAATTAAATAGGTTAAGTCGATTTAAATAAGTTTATAAACATATAAAAAAGTGTTATCAAAAGCATTAGGGTACGTTTGGTTCACTGTAATAGAATAGGGTTGTAATTGAATAAAGCTGTAATGGAATAGAGTCGCAATCAGTAATTCAATTGTTTGGTTAAATGCAATGGAATAGAGCTGTAATAAAATTCTTGTGTTTGGTTGAATGGAATAGATGTTGTAATAGTATAAGGGAAAATACTTAAATGACCAAAGTACCCTTAGCAAAATTTTTTTTAGGTAAATGATTATTGTTATTGTTATTAAATTTTAATAAAATTTTTGTTAAATATATTTTATTAAAAAATAATAAATAATTTAATCATATTTTAACATAATTATTATTAAATCTAATTTAATAACATTCTTAATATAATTATTATTATATGAATTAAAATCATAATATATAATACTATAAAAATAATATATAATCTACTTTATTATTTTTAAACTACAATACATATTTAATGTGCTAAAATATCATCAGTGAAACAAATAATTTAGTTATTCTACAATAAAAAACAAAATATTAGAAGTAATAAATACCTTGAGAATTATATTTCACATCCAAGTATAAATAATATCCATATATTAACAAAAAGTTACATGATTTCATTAGTTTATATGTCGTAATCCATATGTTATAAAATTTTACAACATAAAAAAGTTACAACAATGTAATGACATTCTATCATGTCATTATACCATCCAAATATTACAAACACAAAAAGTTACCAAAATATTATCAACACAACCATAATTTTTAATGGTCAACAAGAAATCTTCTGACCCATTCCAATCGCACAGAAGAAGGTAAACTAAAGAAAATGAGCATTTGCGTTGGATGATCTGGAATTTTGCTCAATGCGCGATAGCGCTCATCCTTAGTTCAACCTTCTACTCACATAATGTTGGATATAATTTTACAGCGCTTTCTTGAATGGTCATTTCTGACTTGTGTTGAATTAGCACTTCGGAGGCAATACTCTTACTGATTTCAAGGCCAACAGTCTGTATGTTTTCCGCCAATAAAGTGGCAACATCATTAACTGAAGTAGAAGAATCACTTGCATCAGAAATCTCTTTTTTCTTCTTTGAAAATGTGGAATCACCTTGGTTTCTAGCTGGTTGCGATTGTGTTGCTGAAAGATCCATGTCATCCAAAGAAACATCAGCTTCGCATCCATGGAAATCGTTTCTTTCTTCATGAATATTTGTAGTAGCTACATCCTTAATATATATTTCTTCAATAATATCAACAGCTGTTTGAACATCTTTCCTAGTGGCTCAATCTTTTGCATAGATAAGCAGTAAGTTGGTCATAATAAGGGAAACTCCGATGTTTGAATTGAGCAGCTTCTTTATGGCTCTAAAAAAATGAGGAATTCATATTAGATATAAGTTTGATCAAAATAAGATAATAAAGACTTGAAATAATTCTTACATTCATATATGAGTTCCGCACCACATCTTCAGCAACAACAAACTGCCTATGCTCATCCCAACCAAAGCTGCTATTGGTTTTTCCACTAAACATGTCATAAACGATTGACCAATCCCTTTTCAATGTCCTAATCCTCGATTCAACATTAGGTTTAGCCTTCAACATGGCATAGGGTAAAACTTTTTCTAACATTTTTTTCCAACTCATCTAAATAACTGGCTTTGAATCCCGTATCTGCATTAAAGGTTCCAACATTGTGCAAGTCGACCATATAAGCAACCAACACAGCATCTTCTTCTGGAACCCATTTCCTTTTGGTTCATCGAGAATTTTGGAAAAAAACACTTGCTTGTGAAATGCTTGACATAAACTATCTTAAGAAAAAATGCAAATTAAAATTAAGTTCAATATTATGCATCAAAAGGTCAACACTTTATAAAATTATAACACATGATGAATCAAAAGAAAATAAATTATCAATCAACAAGTCTAGTACAATACAAAAAAAAACAATTCAAACACCACCAAAGTTTCATAAACTAGATACATGAAATAACGTAAACAACTTAACATTTACTATTTTTACCCTAAACCTAACTAATTTCTAGATGCTTGCCATTCATCGAACATTTGGATGGCTAGTTCCATCCTTCAAGTAGCTTATGTATCCGATGGATGAATATTTACGATATTCGGTTCATCGTCATCTATCACATTACTAGGTAATGCTTCGCCCAACTCCTCTTCAATAGGATCAAGACTCATATAGGTTCGAATAAAATTATGGAGCAAACAACCTGCAATAATGATTCTATTGTGCACCCTCACAGGATAGAATGATGGACTCCTAAGTATTCCCCATCTAAGTTTTAATAACCCAAAACATCTTTTAATAACATTACGCGCTGAACCATGTTTCATATTAAAAAATTCTTCTGGAGTACTTGGCTGGTAACCCTGACGCCATTCATTCAAGTGATATCTTGTCCTCTAAAAGGCGCAAGAAATCCCTCACAATTTGTGTATCTAGCATAAACTAGATAATAACAACCTATAAAAAGGAACTATTTATCATGGTTAATTTTCCAAAAAAGTATGATTTTAAAAATTAATTCAAATTCCTCTAATGTTACACTTTCTCATGAGGAACTTTTAGTCTATGTCTCCTACTAATGGCATCTTGAAGAACTCGTCCATTAGCAACAGAACCTTCTAGACCAGGAAGAACATAAACAAAATGCATATCAGGTGTACAAACACCTAACATATTTGTTTCTATGTCACATTTTCGCGTTCGATATCTAGGTTTATCAACTATTGGAACCCTAATCTTGATGTGGGTTCCATCTAAAGCACCTAAGCAATTCTACATCACATGTATAAAACCTCGGGTTAGGATACTATATTTAAATCTAAATAGACTAAGTTATGTACGAGCTATATATAGAACTTACTCCAATACCTTGAAGCCTTTCCTCATTGGGTCTGTAGAATTAGCTATAATTGGCTCTGCCTTTTTAAATAACACATCTTGTAAGTGTATGGCAGCGTTTAAAATATAAATGATCTGCTAACGGTTTCTTCGGATCTATTAAAGTGATGCTTGATAACTCGATTTTTAAGGTGATGAGAAATGATATGTGAAAGCATTGCCACTTGCTCATCAACAAGCATGTTCCTTGACAACTTCAATCCCCCTAAAGTTTATAACATCTCACATAGTTTAAAAAGGTAATTCTATTCATCCTAACTTGTTCAATACAATTCTCATCACTAGCATATATAAGTCTTTTCACATAATCTCGTTTTGCATAAAAATCTAAAATATAGGATGTAATCCTTAGTCTATAAGTATGTAGGCTATGGATGGCACCCAATGCAACTAAGAACCAACTCGCAACTGTACACATTTGCAACCATATTGTAATAGCAAAGACCAATTCTTTTACGCCTCTCACTTTGTACTATTAAAGGCAGACGAGCCATTACTGCACGATATTAAAGTGTTACATATCTTCAAATCGTAGTAAAAGGGTCACATTTCTCCAATACTAATTTCAATAATAGTAAAACAAAATCAAAGAATTTAACAGACATTCTTAATGAAATGCTTAGGACAATTTAGTCCTGACCCTTGAGGGCACTGCAGGTTGGCCTTGATATGGTGATTATATGACGAAAGTTGGATGTTATCCATATTAGGATATAGGTAAATTATAAATTATATTAATGTTATGTAAGAATATGCCTTTGAAAATATAAACTTAATTTTAAAATTCACATAGCCTTTGAAAAAATTATAAATTTTGTAATAATTGAACTCTAATTTATATAATATAAAATTTATATGTAAATTTATATTGAAAACGTAAAATAAAATGAGAAATTTATTTATATTTTAAATCTTAATGAAAGGATATCAGAATTTTAAAGATCATGTGAAAATAAAATAAATATATAGAAAAAAAAAAGAGTTCATTTTGGAAATTTTCAACATTTTATATAATAAAAAAATTGTAGAATTTGATAGGGGGACACCAAAATTAGTAATTAAGTATGAACTCTTAAACAAAAAAATGTATAGAATACCTAATCCCAAAGAAAAGAGATTTCGTAACTTTGTGATGTTAATATTTTTTTCCTCAAATTTGATATAAAATCAAGATTTTAGCAAATAGGAATCATAAAAAATGAAAAATATAAGATTCCATTCACAGTACCATTTGGTCAATATAAATGAAATATAATGTCATTTGGATTAAAGAAAGGAAAATAATAAATGATATTTCAAACCTCATTTTCAATTTACAATTATTTGACATTGATGTTTCAGAAAATATGAAAAAATACTTCAAACATTTAAGTATATATTCATCAAGGTTATAAAAGGTAGTAGTTTAATAATCTCTTTAAGTCCAAAATAGTTTATTTCAACAAAAGTAAAGTCATAATATCACCCAAGGCCATCCATTTATCTCCAAAAACCATGGGTAATTTGATACATCTAAACTATACACAACATCCTCAACAAACATATATATACTGTGGTTTTAATTGTATCTGCATTTGCAATTCAGTTTTTGTTTTTGAACAAGAAATGCTTTTCACTTTACAAGCATCAAAATTTGATTAAATTTGAACAATCAACTCCGTAATTAACAATGCAGCCGAATTTGTTAGCACATATAGTTACAAAAACAAAAAATTATTTTGTAAAAGTTACAACAACTATGGAAGATATTCAAAAGGATCATGTCAAGGGACCTATTCAAGTGGTAAAGATAAACACTACTTTGAATTACACTATTAATGACAAAGCAAAAGCATTGCCAGAAATTATAAAAGAAAAATTATCAGACATCCTCAGAGAGAAGCGTGTCCAAGGATTAAATCAAATAAGTAAAGAGCTTAAGGAACTTCTAAAAAAAGATACCCTAATCTGGATCTATGAGAACCGAAAGAATAAATTATTATATTCTCTTGCAAGAAAATAGAATGATCAAGCTACCAAACAACAAATTTGTCATTGGATCTACACCATTAATTGCCCAGATGCACCAGAAGCGGATCACACTAGAGCAATTCCTAAAAACTTTGCATCATTGGACGTAAAAAAGAAATTATGCCACCTGAAAAGTATATTCAATTGCTAAGTGGTAGGATCTTAATGTAAACAATGTATCATTAGTCATTAAACATATATATACATGCTATCTAGACTGAAAAAGCTAATTGCTATTAATTTAAACTACTTTTTTTGTTAATTACTTGGATCGAGGCTCTCATGGAAAACAGTAGAGGCCATCTAATGTGCATAGATTGGAAAGTTATATAGCATTAAAACTTAAAAGCAAATACCTTTGATTTTCTTTTCAATTCAGCCTACTTGATGGCTCGAGTGCAAAGCTGCACAACCCTCTTGTGAAGAGCATGGGATTTCCCTGGAATCAAAAGTCAAAAGGACCATTTTAATCAACTCTAAAAACATTTTTTATTTGAGCCAGAAAGCCCAAAAATTATACAAAACACAAATATAAGTGAAGCATGAGAGGAGACCACCAAAGATAAAGCAATAGACAAACCCCTCATTAGCTAAAAAACTATAAGCACCTAAAATCAAACAACAATGTAACACCCCCTAACCCTAAACCGTCACTGGAACAGGGTTACGAGGCATTACCAGACATATCAGATCAAAATCATTGAATTTCATTTATATATCTCAATTCAATTATCTCGTTTCAATTCATATTCAAAATCATTCAATATCATTTCTATTGCTGATTCTTTTATTTTCCCCTATTAACACAACTCGGACTTTAACGGATACACGGATCCAACCAAAACATACCAGTACGGCACCTTGTGCCTCATCGGCCTTACCGAAGTAAGTCGGTACCGAGTACCTTATCGAAATTATACGAAGCAATAATACGACACATAATGCCTCATCGGAATTATCCGAAGCAATATTACGACACATAGTGCCTCATCGACTCGAGGTCGAAGTATCCCTAAATACTTCCAATCCTATGGCATGCCAACTATATCTGACTTAGTCCGACTAGTTAATAGGGTATTCGATTCACTTTCTCAATTCAATTTCAATCAAATTCATATCAATCACAAATTCTCATATTTTCAATTTAATATCACAATAACTTATTTAATTCAATTCAAATCACTTTCAATTTCCAATCAATATAAATTTAAATACTCACATATGATCATAATTCAATATCATTTCTTACCATGCATATTAATAGAAATTTAACAATTGATAATAAATAAATTCGAATTATAGTAATACAAACCGTAGTTTTTCTCGAGTTACTCCTCGTCAATCTTTTCCTTTCCTTTCTTGGCCGATGTCTCCTGCACGATATTAGCTACGAAAATTAAATTAAATTTACAATCATCAATAAAATATCAATTTACATAAATTACTTTAAATTTTCTATTCAACTTTTACCTTAATTCCAATTTAATCCTTCGCTAAAATTATCTTCATTTCCATCACAATTGATACATTATTTTCACTTAATTTCTACTTATAGCTTAACTTAACTCTCTAATTTTCATCACAAAACCTTTATTTCGAATTTCTTTCAATTTAGTCCCTATTACACAAAATTTGTAACTTATTCTACCATTTAATCATTTACCCAATTCTAACTTGAAATTCTATCAATTCAACCCCCAATTCATCAATTTACTCAATATAAACTATGTCTAAAAATCTACTATCTTTCAAAGTTTCAACATACACCATGTAGTATTTTATTCGAGGATCATAATAACTCAAAAATTACAAGAAAATGGGTTAAATTGACTTACCAAATTAACTTGGAATCTTTAAACCCTATTTCCCTTTTTCTTTTTCTTTCTTTCTTACCTTTAAAACCCTATTTTCCCTTTTTCTTTCTTTCTTTCTCCTCTGTTTATTCTCTGTATCGTTTTCAATTTCTATTCTGTTTCTCTTTCATTTACTTACTTTATTTTAGCTATATAATATAATAATATAGTTATAATAATATAATATTATACTTTATAATTAAGTAACATAATAAAATATATAATTTAAACATAAAAATCTAATTTTTTTTCCTCAGTAAACCGCCTCAATCTTTGGAATAGACATAATTTCCTTTTTGGTCCTTTTAATTTTCTTTAATCTATAATTAATTTTCATCCTTATTGCAATTTAGTCATTTTTCATAATTATTCCTAATTAAGTCAAATTCACCAAATCAAAATCTAATTAACTATACAACTAGCTTCGTAAATATTTACTAAAAATATTTACGAATCTGATTTATCGGAACAGAGTCCCGAGAATACATTTTTTTCAATTTGGTCCTTTTTAATCAATTATCCATCGAAATGTTAGAATTTCTTAACGAAACTTTAATATCACCTTAATGACACTCTATAAATATTTATAAAAATATTTATGGCCCAGTTTATAAAAATAAGGTCCCAAGACGTTATTTTCTAAAACCACTTGAACTTAATAAATCACTTATATAATATAAATTATCAAATCAAAAACTTTTTTTAAAAATCACATTTGACTCGTAAATATTAAATAATAATTTTTACGAACTTACTCGTCGAATTTAGTGGCCTCGAACCACTATTTCTGACACCACTAAAAATCAGATTGTTACAAAGGAAATTGAAGAAAACAATCAGAAATAGTAACCTTAAAAAAACCCCTAAATCAAATTTACAAAAACTTGAAAAAAATCGAGATAGAAAAAGTCTTAAAATATTGAGCAAAAAACTCTCGCCCTCCATGGCGTTTCTGTTCTACATGCTGTCAATTTACAAAGGAATTTACACAATCAATACCAAGAAAAACCAATGAACCTTCAACTAGATCACAATTTAGATTACAAGTTGCAATTTTTTTAGGTTATTACAAAATGACAGCTTCGGAGGTAGTAACCACATGCTTTTATACCTCCTTTTACAACAAAACCATTCTTGTCTTAACAGCCTGTTTTTGTTTGTTTAGCGAGAAAAAGAAAAAGGGAATATAAGCGGCGTGGGCATAGACTACACCAGCATACGAATTAGCAGTAGCGAGTGAATATGGAAACGAATCCCACAAGCCTATTTCTTTAATTCATTGGCACGCCAACAACCTCTTGATAAATATATACATGCATCCACCATAGGATTGAAAGGGGAAAAGAAAAGTTGAAAGAGGTGAAAAAACTTTAACTAAAAGGAATCAGATAAAAAAAAGTACCCTTTACTGTATTGGGGGAGATGAAGATGAAGGGCGAATGGATGCTTGATTTGAGGATAAATGTTGAGGAAGAAATTTGGAGAGAATTTTGAGAAGAAGAGAGGCAGGCTATTTTGGTCCAAAAATGTAACAATGTTATTACAGGTATGGTGTTGAATAGGCATTCAGACCCCTAACCCTTGAATACCTATTACAAGAGCCAAGGGAATAAAGGTGCAATAGTAATTCTATGGAATCACTTAAACGGTGAACCAAACTATTGCTTTACTGTAGCGCGCTGAATAGTGACGGAATGGAATAGCAGTTCCATCCAACCAAACATGATGTTAGTGTGTGTGTGCCGAAAGTGAAAAAAAAAAGAACAAAGAGTGAGTGTTGAGAAGAAAAGAGAGAGAAAAAAAAAAAGAAAGAGTGGGAGTTGTAAACTAGCAGCAACTAGTATAGAAAAAAGAAAAGAAGATATCTGTATTGTGTTATTTGTGTAATAAAATTAGTATTTGAGCTATTAATTATCCATTACGCTTACAACAAGTTAGTGCTTACATATGGGATACTAGACAAGTACTAACAGTGTTTATAAAGCTTCGAGTTCAATACATTCAGAAAGAAGGCAATCAAGCAGTGCAGCTAATGGCTAACGAAGGTTTTCATTTACATGTTGGACTGAAGAGGCTCCAACGCGAATTGAAGCCACAGAAATGGAGGATAGTCGCTTGATCTACCCGTCTTATTAGCTGTTGACTACATGCATGAATGGGTTTAGGGTCCTTTACGACTATGAAGAGTGTTCTGAAATGGAGTTTTGCAGTAGGTCCTAGGTGTTTGTTATTTACATTGATACTTTAGAGATCGAAACAATGAAAATTGAAGAATAAAAAGCATGGATGTATAACATTTACATATTTTAAACATCATACAAATAAATATTTATTTTAATATTGTACATTTACAATTTGAATTATTTAATAATAATTTCTTGTATATATATATTTCAATTGTATTACGTACATTAATTATCTAAAATACATATACTTTATTAAATAATAAAAATTAATTATATATATTTACGATATAAAAAAAATTAATATATATAAAATAAAGAGTCTAGATAAATTCAGTACTGATCAGAAGACTATTTATTGTTTGTCCCATTTTTAGAATTAATAAAAATAGCTTGTCGAAATTTTGAAAACTACAATGAAAGTTGCCACAAATAAATTTTTTTAATTTAGGTTTGATTGGCCTTGAAGAATATTTATCATTTTAATAAAACTTTTAAAAAGTAAAAATTATTAAAATAAAATTTTTTAGTCTACAAAATCAATATTTAAATTTGGGAGTTCGATTACGTGAGGAAAGTGTTGGCACCCTTACTACATCTATTAAAAAAAGCAACACCATTTAGGCTGCCTTTGGATCTATGTTCAGCCCCAGTGCAGTGAGATTGCTATGGAAAATTGTGCAATCGCAACTCAATATTGCCTTTGGATGACAAACTTACATTGCAGTAGAAGAGGTGTAATCACACCACACCCAAAAAATTCCACTGATCTATTTTTATCCAATCAAAATTTTAAAGCTGCGTTTGTAGCATTTTAGCCTTTTTTGTCCTTCCTAATAAATCCCATAAAACAATTTAAAATAAAACAAATCAACCATAATAAAATTTATAATATAAAAGTAAATAATTATAAGTGGTTAAATATAAACCTAAAATAAAATATCTAACTATATAAATAAAATAATACTAAATTATTGAATAAAATAATAAATCTTTGATTTCTTTCTCAAATTTTAATTATTTTTTTAATTAAATTATTATTAGACATAAATTTATTTGAAATAATTTTAGTTATTTACTAATTTTGTAAATGTTAAATAATCTATATTTTTTGTTGTATATCATGTTTAATCTAATGTCCTTAATAGTCATTTTCCATTTTTATCTTATCGTTACAGCTGCGTTTGAATCCAAACATACACTCCACTATTGTTTCTAATCTCACCGCTACAGTATCTAATCTCACCAGAGGTAAACACACCGCCCATCCAAACTAAGCCTTAATCATATGATATCTTTAACTTGATTTAATAAATTTAAAATTTGTTTTTTTTTTTTTAAAAAAAAGCTTGCATAATCATTTATTTTGAATAAAATGAATTTGTTTACGAAATGAGAATTCCAACGCAAACCTGACAATAATTCTCCAATCATAAAATAAAAATTCATGTGATATTCAATTAGGATGAAAAATTATTAAAGGTCTCACAGTACCTCTTAAGTTTTAAAATTAAACTTGGGTGAAACCTGAAGTGTGAAAATGAACTTGTGCAACATCAAAACTTTTGAAAATGAGCCGGGTGGAACCAATGTTTCGTAAATACGTACTAAAGCAGAACCAGAACTTTTGAAAGCAAACCTAGATGGAACCAGTCTTTCGAAAATACCTACTAGCTACAACTTTTGAAAATGAACTCAAAGGATTGAACCAAAACTTTTGAAAATGAAACAGGATAAAACCAAAGTTGCTTAAATGCTTACTAGGTGGAACCAGAACTTTTGAAGATGAGCTTTCAAAAATACTTAATTGGGTGAAGCCAAAACTTTTAAATTACATTGCATAATTGAAAGGAAAAAGGCAACCTCCTCCCTGCTATTATGAAGACGGTTCACAATCACATCGAGGGAGTAGTTATTTACACTAGTATAGATTAGGCAGAATAAAATCAAGTATTTTGACCTATCTTTACCATTCAAGTCGAATCGAATCAAAATTTTTTCAGTTAGTCGAGTTGACAAATTCTATTTTAGCAATCGAACTCATTTTGAATTTTTTCAAATCGAATCGAATCGAGTTGAGTTAACCAATCCTATTATTTATACTTAATGTTGCGTTTAGATGGACCGATTATTTAACTAGTAGACGAAGTACAAAATTATTTAACTACATGAACAATATAATGATTTTGCATTTTAATTTAATGGGTAAACATTTATCAAAACGATATAGTTTTGCCTTTTAACTTAATCATTTTGAATTTTAACTTTTAAAAAAGTAAACATTTATCAAAACGCCGTAGTTTTGTCTTTTCTTATTCGAATTTTCAGATAACTCGAATTGTGTAATTCATATTCGAGTTAAACAGAAAAACGTAATTTTTTATTCGAGTTGATTCGAATAACTTGATTAACTCAAATAACTCAAACTAATTAATTTAAATTTTAAATTTTTTATTAAAATTTTCAAATCGAATCAGATTTTGCTCACCCCTACTACGGGTATTTATAAGAGAAAGATGAGCCTTTATCCCCAAATCTAAATGCTGTGGTAGGGTGGTGAGTTTTAGTCTAAGATGTCATTCGACTTGACTTAAAAGAACTAGTTGAGGGAGTTATTGAATGTGATGGATTGAAGAGTGCTTGCAAGAGTTCTTCCTAATATATCTTCTTTGGATTGTGTAAGTCCCAGGAAGATGACATTTAGGCGAGGGTGTTAAAGAGGTTGTAAGGGCACAAGAAAGGTTATAAAGTTTGTAAGGGTGAGTGATGTAGGGTTGCATCTTTGTGATCCAAGCTAGGTTGTTTGAACTAGGCCTTGTCGGTTTGGGCTTTATATTAGTGGGTATTTCATGCCTTATCCTAGCTAAATATAAGGATTTAACAAACTTTAATAAAATATATTTTTAAGATTGTAAATTTAAAAAATAAAAATATTATCTAAAAGTCAATTTAGTAATGTAATGTACATTAAATGATATTTTCTTCTATTCTTGTAATTTATAATATATATAAATACAAATTTGAAGCAAGAATACCATTTAGAGTTCATTATATTACTAATTACTAAATTGGCATTAAAAAGGTAAATTTTTATTATTTTTGAGTTTTTATTCAATTTCATTCAATTCAACCATACAGTTGAGTTCAAGCAGAACACAACTTATTTAAGAATAATTAAAATTAATTAATTATTAATAAATAATAAAATGATATCAATAATATTTTTATAATATAAATTTTTTTATTTAAACTACACAATTAAGTATGTTGATTATTAATCAAAGATATTATTTTAAATTAATTATTATTAATTTAATGTTATAATTATATGCTAATTAAAATTAAGATTTATCATTATAAACCTTATTCAACTCCACAAATATGAAGCAAGGGTTAAAAGGCTAGAAGTGGATGATAGGTTTTGTTTTTATATCCATACACAATGTAAGATTATAATGATAATTTTTTGTCTATAATTTGCACCAAAAATTTGTGGTTTGCTCAAATTCAATTTTTATTAGTAATTTCCATGCCCCATAAGTCTGTACGATTTGTTTCTTAAAAACTGCTTGTAATACTTCGTGAGTTACAATTCAGTGGCTGTCAAGTTTGAATTATATATTGATATTGAAATTATAATATATTTTATAAATTTATAAATTTTTATTATTTATTTTTAAAATTTTAGAATTATTTAATTAATTTTTAATTTTAAAGTAATTAATTGTATCAAAAGATCAATATTGATCGAAGATGATGACAATGATAATAAATTGAAGAGGAATATCAGGATCAAAGATGATCTAAGCTAGAATATTTAAATATAAGATAAATTACACCAAGGTCAATCTAAAATAATATTATTCCTATTTTAGTTATTTTAATTTTTTTATCAATTCAGTCACTTTAATTAAGAAATTATTCAAATTAGTCACCGTCATTAAAAATTCTGCTAATCCACCAATAGATTACTGATGTGGTACATTAATCTATTAAATAATTGACACATGACATTTTATACATTTGAATAAAGTTACGGACTTATGGACCCAATTTTTTTCTTTGTTTAATTGCAACTAATCACCAATCCTCGTGATAATCATCAATTCTAGATATCCAATCTGGCTTCGGTCCTCGAAAGTAGCAGCTCTTGCTTCGGGGAGAAACCGTTGCCGGAACTGGTTGCTGCCCCGGGGAAGTGTGGACATCAGTGTAGCAAACGTCCTTGTCTGGCTACCTTCAATCCTTGTTCAACGATTCAGCTCATCTCCCCATCTTCGTCCGTCAACGACAACGATGTTCCTAAGTCCATTTTTTGGCCAATTGGGAACTCGTTTCTCCTTCGATCCAGATTATTTCTTTGACAACTGTTTCTGGGTTCTTCTATTTTGGTAATTTTCATTAACCCATTTTAAGATCCTTTTGTTTAATTTTTGCTTGTTGAGTCCTTTCTTATTTTTTTTTTTTGTTCAATTATTTGTTTTGGATGACATTGATGAACATTGAAACTTTATTGCAACTTAGTTGCTTTGTTTTTTTTGCACATTTTTGTTTAGTAATGAGATAAACATTCACCGTAGTTTTTCTTTTTTTATAGGAGAGCTGTTTTTTTTTTTTTTTTAGTAATTTGATGTTTAATTAGTTGAATTTCAACGGAATTGTAGCTGAAAATAATAAGTTTTAGCCTTTTTATTATTATTGAAAAAAACACTAGAAAATGACTCATTCCTTTTTTTTTTTTTGTGAAGTCGAAAGTTAGTTTAAAATTCGACTGACTCTTAGTTTGGGCCAATTTACTTAAAAAGGTTCATTTCTAAAATTATTTACGGAAATGGGTCGATTTCATAATTATTTATCGGATTAGGCCGTTTACCGTGAAAACGCTTCTATGTAGGCATGATGTCAGTGTGCGTGATAGGAAAACGCTTCCTTGGGGGAGTGTTTTTGTCCACGTTAGCCAAAAACGCTTCCCTGATGACGCGCTTTGCTAACGTGGACAAAAATGCTCTCCCAAGAAAGCGTTTTGCCCGTTTTTCTCGCTAGGGTTTTTATTAGGGTTAAGGTTAGGGTTTTTATTGTTTTAGGTTTAGGGTTAGGGTTTTTAATGTTTTTAGGGTAGGGTTTAGGATTTTGAAAGGGAAAAAGTAATTAAATTAGGGTTTATGGTTTAGGGTTAATTAATTAAATTATGGATTTAGGGTTTTTTTAATAATTGTGTTTAGGATATTAGAAAAAATATATTAGCAATATTTTTTTTATATTTTTCTATAATAGTTTCTGTAATAATAATTTTGAGAAGACATTTCTGAACAAATAGTGTTAAAAATGCTTCAAGCAGGATGCACTGTCAGCTAAAGTACTGAAAAAAGCTCCCACGTGGACGCTATTTTTCTACAGTAGTTTCTGAAGAAATAATTATGAGAAGACATTTTTGAACAAATAGTGTAAAAAACGCTTCAAGCAGGATGCATTGTCAAGAAAAGTATTGAAAAAAGCTCTCACGTGGACGCTCTTTTTCTATAGTAGTTTCTGAAAAAATAATTCTAAGAAGACGTTTCTAAACAAATAGTGTCAAAAACGCTTCAAGTAGGATGCACTGTTAGCAAAAGTATTGAAAAAAGCTCCCACGTGGACGGTCTTTTTCTACAGTAGTTTCTGAAGAAATAATTCTGAGAAGACGTTTATAAATAAATAGTGTCAAAACGCTTCAAGCAAGATGCACTGTCAGGAAAAGTATTGAAAAAAGCTCTCACGTGGATGCTCTTTTTCTACAGTAGTTTCTAAAGAAATAATTCTGAGAAGACATTTCTGAACAAATAGTGTAAAAAACGCTTCAAGTAGGATGCACTGTCAGCAAAAGTATTGAAAAAAGTTCCCACGTGGAGGTCTTTTTCTATAGTAGTTTCTTAAGAAATAATTCTAAGAAGACATTTCTGAACAAATAGTGTCAAAAGTACTTCAAGCAGGATGCACTGTCAGCAAAAGTATTGAAAAAAGTTCCCATGTGAACGGTCTTTTTCTACTGTAGTTTCTTAAGAAATAATTCTAAGAAGACATTTCTGAACAAATAGTGTCAAAAACGCTTCAAGCAGGATGCACTATCAGCAAAAGTATTGAAAAAAGCTCCCATGTGGACGCTCTTTTTCTACAGTAGCTCATATTTGGCCTGAGACTATAAATAAGCCAAATTTCATTCTAAGGCTACATAAGTTACAGCAAGAGAAATTGAGGCTAAAGTAGAATAGAAATTGAAGATGAGTGAACGTATTGGTGCTATTATTTACTGTGATGGTAAGGTTCGTGACATCGAGAACGATGTTATTTTTTTATCAGAGAACACAGCGCGACTGGCTTTTAGCCAGAACATAGAGTTGACAGAACTTTATAAAAGAATTAGGCGTAAAATATTCAGAATGATGCCAATGAAAGTTTTGTCTATTAAGTATCAATTTTGTGCTTCAGTTGATCCCGTGACATATGATTCATTCAACATCAAAGGTGCTCGTAGCTTAGAGGCAATGGTGCAGACTCATCTCGTTAGTGGATCATCTTATCTTGAGTTATATGTACAATTTTCATCGTCAAATGATGCATTTGCGGCTTCAACATCTACTGTTGGTCGAGAGGAATACACGACCGTTGCCCGACACTTTGTTAGTGAGTGGCAAAATACAGAAGCGCCCGTGTTTGGTAGCAGTACGGAATACATAACCCCTGCGTGACACTCCGTTAGTGGATGGGACATGCACCTCGGTGGGTCGATATTTGATGCTGAAAATACGTACTGAGGAATGACATAAACTTCTGGTGGTTGGCAATCCACATCTAATTGGGAGCATTATGAAAGGTCCACAAGAAGAGATGATGTACTCCCTACGACGTCCACCGGTGAGGGGACCTCGTATGTTGCAGATGATGGTCGGTCAGATGATGAGTCCGATATGGATCCACCTCGAGAGCCCGGCCTCGATGGTGCAGAAGTTGGATTATTTTTTGAACCAGAGCCTGTTCCAACTGAACCTGAAGATGTTGAAGGGGGTTCAAATGAAGAAGAAGAAGATCCGCGATTCAGGGCGTACTCGCCTCCAGCCCACATGCATAATGTCAATCGATCTGTAGATGATGCGTTGGAGTTTTCAGATCTACCACACAGAAGGCGTGACCGTACAAGTTCGTCATTAGATTCGGTTGAATTAGAAGTTGATAAGGAGTTTTCCAATAAGAATAGTTTTCTTAATGCATTGACATAATATAGCATCATGAACGGGGTTAATTATAACGTGGTTAAATCCAGATCCGATAAGTTTGAGGCCAAATGTGCAGTGCAAGATGGTACATGTTCATAGAAAATCATGGCTTCGGTTAGGAAAAGAACAGGCTTGTGGGAGATAAAAAAGTAAAAATGTCTATATACTTGTGTTGCCGGTAGAGTATTTAGGGTTTTTGAATATTACATAATGTTGTATTAGTTAACGTATTTCGTTGACAGGTGTTTCATAATATCATCCTAAGATGGATTCTGATATGTTGGCTACCTTAATCCTACTGACGGTGAAGGTGGATCCTAAGACTTCAGTGCCGGTCTTAATTACCAATATTCCTAGCCAATTGAAGTACAAGCCTTCTTACCGCAAAGCTTGGATAGCTAAGCAGAAGGCGTTGGAAAATATGCATACTGGGTGAGACGCTTCATATAATGAACTGTGACAGTGGTGTCAGGTGTTAGAGAGATACGTCTCAGGTTGCATAACAGACCTTGAAACGACACCTACATACTACAACAACCGGTTGCTCTGTGGATGCAAAGTGTTCAAGCAACTATTTTGGAGCTTTAAGCAATGCCGAAACGAATTTCGTTACTGCAAGCCTTTGGTACAAATTGACAGTACCTTCATGTATGGTAGATATATCCATCAGCTATTGCTAGATGTGGCACAGGATGGTGATGGGAGAATCCTTCCAATTGCGTTTGCAATAACACCGAGGAAGTTAACCGACGATTGGGATTTCTTTCTTTCTAGGTTGAGGAGGCATGTCTGCTCCCAACCTGATATCTGCATTATATCCGATCGGGGCACTGGAATACTAGCCGTAATTAAGCGACATGGAAGCCTATGGCATCGTACACACCATCAAAATTATCTAAGGCACGTTACTTCCAACTACTACGGGCAATATCCATCTAAAAGTCAACAACAAGTGACCAACATGTGTAATTAATCTCTATTAATATAATTTTGTTTCTAATATTCAATTTATTCTGAACGGAAGAGTGGTATGTAATTTTCCCTATCAACTGATATTGGCAGGGTATGAGATAAGTAAGGACCATTTTCATGAGATGTTGGCAGTTTTTACGTTCAGTTAACGAATAAGGAGCAAACTACCTCTGTAACATACCTTTTGAACAGTGGACACAAGCATACGATGGCGGCCTACGGTATGGTCATCTGACCTCAAACCTGGCTAAATGCATAAATTATGTTCTAAAAGGAACACGTCATTTGCTGATAACCTTGGTTGTGTGAGAGACATATTTTCGTTTAGCGGCACTATTTCCAAAATGAGCAGCGAGTTATAAAGGCCCACTGCAGGAAGGCGATGTATGGTGCTGAAAGATATTGTAAGAAATTAACAAAGCGAAGGCGTAGGCTAACACCATGCGTGCAGTGTGTCACGATTGCGACAACCTATGGTTTCAGGTGACGGAGTTTGATAGACCGAATCAAGGTATTACTGGGGGGCAATATCGTGTACATTTGAGAAATAGGACTTGCGACTGTGGGATGTTTGACGCACTTCGTTATCCACGCGCTCATGTAATTGCAGCTTGTCAGAATCTCTGTCTAAATCCCATGAGCTACGTGGACGAAGTGTACAAACTAGAAACCATGTACAACATGTAGAGACACGTATTTCCACCTGTCCCAGATGAACATAAGTGGCCGCTTGTATCGCTTGCTCCGTTTAAATTGTTACCGGATAGAGAATTACGCCGCAAATCAAAGGGTCGACCTTGCTCGACTAGAATACGTAACAATATAAATATCCGAGAAAGAACCAACCAAGAGAAGTTGTGTGGATGGTATAGGAACCCAAGCCATACAACTCGATCATGTCCAAATCGGAATAGTTGATATTTCTTGTAGAAAAACTATGTTCCATTGTTTATATTTTATTAAATAATATTGTTTTATTTAAAAGAACTTCTATTTTATTAAAAATATAAAAGTAAATTACAATGTTAAAATGTTCAAATTATATTAAAAATATTTAAAATAATAAAATATTAAAATATATGTTAAAAATATAAAAGTAATCAATTTGTTAAAAATATTAAAATAAATTTTTAAGATAATAAAATAATAAAATATATGTTAAAAATATAAAAGTAATCAATTTGTTAAAAATATCACAATAAATGTTCAAAATAATAAAATATTAAAATATATGTTAAAAATATAAAAGTAATCAATTTGTTAAAAATATTACAATAAATGTTCAAATTAATAAAATATTAAAATATATGTTAAAAATATAAAAGTAATCAATTTGTTAAAAATATTACAATGTTAAAATGTTCAAAATAAATAAGTTTGTACAAATATATTAAAAATAATCAATGGTGGTGACGGTCGGAATCAGTGCCACATAGGGGTCGTCGACGGTTACGCGCTAGATTTCTCCTTGATTCAGCTTCTGACGGGTGTTGTGGTTCCTCAGGCAGGGATTGTGGTTCCCCCAGTAGGGGATCTGGTTGTGGGTGTTTGGAGGATGACCCACCTTGATAAAAGAATGAACCCGGAGGTGTTTGCATCATCCATGGCGAAGGTGTTTAAATCCCATAAGGCGATGGGGATTGGTAAAAAGAAGAGCTCCCCGACGGCATCTCGTGCGATCCCTCATGTGATGACGACCTATATATCGACGGTTGACTCGGAGTAATCAGGAAAGGAGATGAACCGAGCCATGCATTCCAACCTTCCATAAGACTGGGAAAAGGAAACATATAAGGGTTAGGAAACGCACCTGGCATAATCTAAAAAGGATGTGATGTGGGTGTCGTCGATTGAAGCACTGGGTCGAGTGATTGTGTGGGTACAGTTGATGGGCCGGGTGATTGTCTGAGCACTGTTGATGGGCCTGCGTCGTCGTTCCTTCTTCTTGGATTTAAAGGGCCACGTCGTTCCCTTTGGACACGAATTTGTCGTCACCTCTCCTCTTCCGACAGTAAATATGGTTTGCCATGGATCCTAAACCATGGCATGTATTCTGGCATGCATGCTAACTCTGGAACGATGATTGGTTCCCGAGTAGGTATATAATCATATCGATCTTCCTACATTTCGATATAGTGTGATCAGTATTTTGGCCAATCTGTATGCAATTACCGTAAGTCACCTTTGTGCTCATCATCAAACACCTCAGGTTCCACGGGAATTGGTTGCCGGAATCCAAATTGTCGCAATACTCTATCTGACTGGTGCATCTCCACGGTAGCATAGTTGATCAACGGGACCTTCAAATGCCAAATGTTCGGCTTTTGCAAGAATTCATTCAGAATTACTGCTCGAATTATCGGATCCTCGTATGGTGTCCATTGAAACTATATGAACATGATAAAAATCTTAGTTAAATACTAAATACTAAATACTAAATACGAAACAACTATTTTATTATGTATATATATTTTATTTAATGCTTACTTATGCTTCCGATCATTGGTCTAATAGAAGCCGTATATCTTCAAGAGAGGTAGGTATTCTGACATAACTCTCCAAATTCCACCTAATTAAATAAATTTTTAGCATACAATTAATTTTTAAATCTACTTAATAATTGTAAAATCTAATATAAAATTTACCTCGTTATGAGTGGAAATGTATATGATCTACTCGAGGACGTAAAAATGGAAAGAGAAACCATGCCCATGATTACAGTAGTGATAGGCAACCTCTTATTTTGGCTTTGTTCGGTCGCATCGCCCCGCACATTTCCTTGTACAACATTACCAACATTGCAGACCCCTAACTCAATTCGCTGACTACTCTAAAATCAACGAGTTTCAGCACCATCTCAGATGTACGAGGTTTCGTGACAAGTCCGGCATCAGATAACCTCCAATCATTTCAAGAATGTATGCCCGAGCATATCGTATTCTTTCAAGTTCAGTCGAATCATTATTTGGCTCCAAGAATGTGTCTCGTAACCCGCCCATCTCGATTCAACCTCCGTTAATATTATCCGGAATAGCACCCAAAAGCTCGTAGCATACGACTCCCTAGTCAAGAGATGATATGGACCCGATGACTACGTGCCCATCCACCGGCAATCCTAATTGCAAATGCACGTCTTTCAGAGTGATAGTACACTATCCGCATGGAAGATGAAAAGTATGCGTCTAGGGTCTCCACCTCTCTATCAACGCACTGATTAGTTTCGGGTCTAACTTGCACCCCCGGCCTATCGTGGCCACATGTCAAAATCCCGCTTCCCGCAAGTAATTCTCGATCAACGGTGATGGAAGACCAAACATATTACGGATATAGCATTGCAACACTCGATCTACAAACTATTATAAAAATTTATAAAATAAAAATTAATTAAAATTGCATAAATGAAAAAAAAATATTAAATAGTATTGAAAAATTAATTAAAATAGCATAAATGAAAAAAAAATCAAAATGTATTGAAAAATTAATTGAAATTTCATAAATGAAAAAAATATCAAATAGTATTGAAAATTTAAAATTATCACTTACCATTGTCATTTGATCGACGGAGATGTGCTTATTATCGAGACGGATTAATTCCCCCGCCATTGCTAACACGATCGGATTTTTTTAATTTAAAAAATTTAATTCAAAAAAAATTTAAACAAAGAAATTTGATAGAATTTTAAGGAAAATTCAAAGAAATTTGATAGAATTTTGAAAGGAATATTGAGAGAATTATGAGAATTATGAGAGAAATGTGTGAAAAAAAAATGAAGGGAAAGGAATTTTGAGAGAATTATAAGAATTGTGAGAGATTTGTGTGAAAAAAATTGAATTGGGGGCCTTTTTATAGTTTTTTTTGGACCGTTGGAGCCCAACCCAACGGTCAAATTTATAGTAGTTACACAGGCAAAACGTCCCCCTGGGGGAGCGTTTTTGTCCACATAAGCAAAGCGTGCCCTGAGGGAAGCGTTTTTGGCTGACGTGGACAAAAACGCTCCCCCAAGGAAGCGTTTTCCTACCACACACACTGACATCGCGCCTACGTGGACGCGTTGTCGCTGTAAACGGCCTAATCTGGTAAATAATTATGAAATCGGCCCATTTCCGTAAATAATTTTAGAAATGGGCCTTTTTAGGTAAATTAGACCTTAGTTTGCTACGCATGTTCACACTTTCTGATGGCGCAAACGGTTTCTCCTCGGCACAAGAGCTTCTACTTTAAGGATGATGATGATCATCATGATAGGTGGTTTTTATATTGCAAATAAAAAAAAAGTATTTTTGATTAATTATAGAAAAGTTTTAGCTTTAGTCAAAAGTTAAAATAAAAATTATCAATCACTTAATGAGTTAATGTGCCACGTCATTAATTCGTTAGTGGATTAACAAAATTTTTAATGGAGTGACCAATTCGAACAATTATCTTAATTGGAATGGCTAAATTGACTAAAAAATTAGAATGATAAAAATAAGAACAATGCAGTTTTAGAGTAACTTGTAATGCAGTTTACCCTTAAATATATTTGTAATATTATTAATATTTATTTTTAAATTAGATTTAATTTAAACTTTTAAGAAGTTATATTATTTTAATTTTCTAAATATAATTTTATTTGAATTATTTATTGGTAGTTGAAGTTTTTAATTTATTTCATATTATTATTTGTACTAGATTCAATCCCAATACTTGTTTCATTTTGAAAGTTAAACTATTATGAAATTGGAAAATATATTATAATAACTCGTCTCAATTAGATAAGTTGGTTTTGAAGAAGATTTATAAAGTTTAAGGGTAAATTGTATTAAAGGTCATTAAACTATTAGTAACCTTACATTTTAGTCACCCAACTTTAAAATGTTACAAAATGGTCACTAAACTATTTAAAAGTTTTCATTTAAGTCATCAAGCTGTTAAAATAGTTTATTTATGGCATTCTTTGTTTAGACTACTTACACCAATCGAAAGCTCTCATTCCCTTTTTCTTCTACATTTAAGTCTTTTTCATGAAACAACTTTGAATATTACAAATTTATGAACAAAAATCCAAATAACTTTCTTCTCTTATCTCCACATTGATGATTAGGTAGACTTGGATCTAAGGTATGTTCTTTTATCCAGTAATGAGTATTGATCTACCATACCGATTTTCGAATAATTGCTTGGAGCTCGCTAGCCAAACTTTAAAAAAAAACCTTAACAACCCAACGACAAAAATAAAAACTTTTGAATAGTGCACTTAAATGAAAACTTTCGAATAGTTCTGTGACCATTTTATAGCCTTTTGAAGTTGTGTAACCAAAACATAAACTTACTAATAGTTTAATTACCTTAGGTATAGTTTACCCAAAATTTAATTTGATTATATTTAATACAATTTAAATATATTTTTAATTAATAACATTGTTATATGGTTTTAAATTAGAAAAGATATTTAAAATATAAAACGTTAAAAAGATAGTTTCTAATATTAAACTTTTTTTTAAACTAATGTTTTAACATTAAACTTAAAAATTATTAATTAATTCCACCATTTTAATACATCAAAATCACAATATATTTTTTTTTCTATTATTAGTCTACACATACAAATTAAATCAAACTCTAATCTCAATTACTAATATTATGATTTGAAAATATTTTGTTAAATATTATATTATTTTTAATAATTTCAAATATCGATGACTTATATTAATTATATAAAAATTATTTTATTAAATAATAAAAATATAAATATGTATATTCACATGAAAGACATGTGATATCGAAAACTAGTATTAGTAAATGTGTAACTCAAAATTACTAATTCAAATCATACTGAATGTGTAATTTAACATGAATACAAATTATAGTTTTAATAAATATATTTCTAATATTTGAAATTTAAAAATAAAAATAAAATATTGTTCTAATATCAAATAAATAATATAATGAATAAGAGGCATTTTTGTCTATTCAAAACTTTATATAAACTTTACTTATATACAAAAGATAATATATAAAATTATTATTTTGAAGATGTTATAAGAATAATTACAAATTGAATCTAAATAAGTATAATTAGAATTGAATAATACAATGAACAAATAAACTAAAAATTAAAATATATTTAAATTTAAATAAAATTTGAGCAATATTATGTTGTTGTTGAAGTTCTCTTTAATTGATCAATGTGTGATATTTTGAATCCTCATTACTAATGGAATCGAAATGATCTTTGAATTGATCAAAAGATCCTTTCAATTGGCGAGAATTTGTTCATTGAACGGAACTAGATTTTGTGGAATCATATTGAATATTTGACGATATATTTCATACCTTACTAAAAAAATCGACCCTTGTTTATCAACCATACATTGCCTAACCAAATTCAATTCTCTCTAAATATGTTTATTAAAAAATCTGATTCATGTGGATTCTTTTCTTAACTAATGAAAAGGTCTTGATAGAATTATCGCATATGAAATTGAGTAGCCCACTTGTCTCTCAAAAAGAAATGAAAAGCATGCTCAATATTTTTGCCGTTGTAAAACTTAAACTAAAAGTAAAATTTTTAAAAAATGCATAATTTACATATAATAAGATTTAAAAGATAACAAAATGCATTGTTTATGTAAATAATACGAAAATAAACATAAGAAATGAAATGAAGGTACGCCAACAACATTATGTGAACGTGAGAACATCCAATGTGGCAAAGTTAATCCAAAATCGTTGGCTTAAAGAACACTAAAATCCAACGGCTAGAAGAGAAGGCCTAAACTCGCGAGGGAGCCTTGAATCTATAAATGTCCAGACCTCCCATAACCTCCCATTCGTATTTCTCTCTTTCAATCCATAACTAGGCGACTCTTCTTCTAAAAGGTTAGAATTCCTTCCTTCCTTCATCACCATTGACATTGACTTGCGGAAAAATTAAACCATCAAATGCTACTGCACTGTGACTGATGCACCTGGACACCGTGACTTTATGAAGAACATGATTACTGGTACCTCACAGGTTGACTCTGCTGATTTGAATATCGATTCCACTACTGGTGGTTTCGAGCTTGGTCACGTTCTCTCACATTTTTTCTTTTTTTTAAATAAAAGATAAATTATATTAATTCAAATATTTAAAAGCACCACTCAGTTTATCATGTTGTAAGACTTTAAGGATCTCATTGGGAGCCACATCAAAAATTTGTAAACTCGACTTCCACTTTAGACAAATTTAACTAGCCGATTCGTGATAATGTTGTGTTCTCTAGACATATATCTATTTATCATTGCCATTTAGATCTTATAGTTCGTTAAAACTTTTTAAGTAATTTAATCAATTTAAAAGTAAAAATATCAATATTTATTGAAAAAAGTGCACATTTGTTATCAATAAAAAATAATAAAGATGCATATCGTTAAAAAAGTAAAAAAATTGGAATTTGATTGCCTTTTTCTTTTTTATCAATTATAAAGTGTAGTTTAATAAGTCAATAACACGGAAGGACTACGTACGTATTACCAAACTTTGAGTACAAAGAGCCATGTGATGTGATCCATAAACAACACAACACCAACGCCCATCGCGCTGGCTTTTTGCTTTTACACATCTCCAAACGCTTTTGTGCTTGTTTATTCCCATGCTTTAAAACTCTTTTCCGGTGGGACCCTCACTTGAGATTTGAATAATTGATATCACTCACATCACCATCCATCCCGTACCCATTCTGAAATAGGGTTTTTTAATATAATAATATAATATAAATAAATATTAAAATAGGATAAAAAGATTAATATTGATAAAATTAGACAAAAATTACGGTAAATATTTGGTCTCGCCTAATCAATTGGTGACACTATTTTTTCTTTTAAAAAATTATTTTTTTAGGTATAGTCTGATCAATTGGTAGCACTTATATTTAAAACTCAAAATGCATGTTTTTATCAATATATGCATAAAAATAAAAAAAAGTTATCTTTTTATTGGTGCCATATATGTATCAGGCGACATCCTATTATTTTTAATAAAATTATATTTTTATTAGTGCCAGCCTGATGATTTATCACGAATATGATCTGTCGATCACATATCCACATTCTAATACCCAAAAATTATCATAACAATTTTTTTTAGGTTAAATTTTTTATTATTATTATATTATTATTTTTTATTATTATAAAGGGGTTAGTTTGGTCTCAACCCTCACACCAAAATTTTTTAAGGTTTTTCTTTTTTTTATTAGTGTAATTAATTATTTTAATAGTAATTTAATCTGTTTAAATTATGTTATTTTATTAAAAAGTTCGTATTTATTATACCAAAAATCAAAACAAAACTAAGTTTTAATTTTTTTAATATAATTAGTTATGTTAGTAGATGTTTGTACTAATTAATTTGTATCTTTGATTTTTTATTTATTTATATTACAAACATTTGGATGGTTTTTCTTCTCTCTCTATAGACGAAGATCTTCCAAAAAATCAAGTTTTTTTTTGCTATTATTATAATTATTATTAATAGATTAGAATTATGTTAAAGTTTAATTTTTTCAGGTATTCAAGGCTTTGTTTTCAACTTTATTAGTATACTAACCTTTGAACTATATTTCATATTTTTATTGGTTGATATTATTTTTTAAGGTAAATTGAGATAAAATTAATAGTTTAAGTATTAATTCTAAGCGTGCTTTTTTTGTTTTTTGTTTTTAAGTATTAATACTAAGCGTGCTTTTTTATTTTTTTTTTGTTAAGTCAAATATTAAAATTTTAATTGTTTTTGCATATATGGATATGAGTTTTTTAATTACTACAGAAGATCACACAATTAGGACGATCCATTTACTGGTAAGAGAATGTTCTAATGTTGTACATATTTTTTGGCATAGTTGCACGTAATTTTTTATTTGATTGTGAGATCTTAACCAATTTTGTAATATGATTAGGGTCCATACTGCGTAGCCATGGTCCGAGCTACAGGCCAGACGCATAGATTATGCCCTACTTAGATGCCACAGGATTTGGATCATCGGCATTAATTTGTGTGTTTGAGCTGAAGGTCGACTTAATATGTAACATCCTGAATCAAGCTTAGAAGTTTAGATCGAATTCGAAATGATACATTGATCACCGAAGTGATCGTGAGAAAATTTTACAAAAACAAGTCAACCTTAATTTCTTTATTGAAACCATATAATCATTTACAAACCAGTTATAAATAATTGCAAATAAGTTATTATAAAACCGAAATGAAGCGAATGATTAAAAGTTTAAAACAAAAATTGTACCATAGTATTATAAAACCTTACAGTTCAATAACCAGACACATAAGTATAAATTGAAAAACACAAACTGATAGCCCAACTTGTCGAAACTATCCAAGACCTTCGCATACTGAGTCTAGTATCAGAAATAAAAAAAGTACATGAAAGGGAAACAGAAGGGGGTGAGCTACACGAGCTTAGTGTGAGATTAAAACCAGCTAACCTCAGAACCAGAAACAGAAACAGAAACAGAAATAGAAATAGAAATAGAAATAGAAATAAAAACAAAAACAAAAACAGAAACAGAAACAGAAAACGATACATATTTACAGAGCTATACAAAACCAGTTAGTACATTTTTAACGGACATATCGGCAAATAACAATATTTAGAGCATGTTAAAAACATACTCAGACACACAGTCACATGTACTATTCAGTCACAGTAACAATAATTCTTAACTAGTCACACAGTCACAGTAACCATTCAGTCAGACAGTTACAATTAGACAGTCTAACACGCAGAATTGTCGAACGGATAACTAGAACGTACTTATAGAATTAGACGGTAAACTCAAGACAGAAGTCTCGACAGATAGTAACGATTCACATGTATCAAAACACAATCAGTCAACACACCTATCCAGCCAACACACCTCTCCGTCCATCCCTACACTTTCTGTAGGGTTTAAAACACTTATCCAACTTTACCCACCCAGCCCTACACTTTCTGTAGGGTTTAAAACACCCACCCAGCCCTACACTTTCTATGATGTCATCTCGGGTTGCCCGGCAACGATGGCTATCAGTAAGTCCACAACCCTCAGGGTATTGGGACTACCCACGACCCTTTGAGTATTGGGGCTAATAGTAAACAAATAAACTACCACATCAGTTAATAATAATACGCAACAATGCTGACGTATAAGCTGCATAGTACTATGCGGTAACCCGCAGTACAGTCGTGCAGTATGAACTTCCAGATCATATGAGGGTACGTAGTATAGCTAATGTACATACGGTACAGTGTGATGCTTTAAACCGTTATACCAGCAAGGTTGCAACAAGGCTGTCAAATCAGATAGCCATACGCAGTAAAGCTAACGTATATGCTGTACGGTGTAGTGCGATAATCCGCTATACAGACCAGTCGTAGTAAAACTACCAGTTCAGTCAGTATTAGTCTTCCTTCTCTTCAAAATCCCACCCAAAAATGTTTTATGCATATGTATAAGTGTAGATAGACGAACAGTAACAAATTACCAATTTCAGATAGTCATTCAGAGACAGACATTCGTAATCAATCAATCAGAATCAGAAATGTGTACACTCATTTACTCGGTTTCAGTATCAGTCATGCCATGCAAATAGTCACTAGTATCACATAAATCAAACCTAGAATAGAGTTGTAATTACCCTCACTAAAGCTTAGCCGAGGGTTGAAACACATAGAGCCACAATTACACTTAAATTTGACCTAAAACCAACATTTGACGAGGTAGGGCCATACGCCCGTGTACCCCAGCCATGTGGGATAACATAGGCCGTATGGGGGTCAAAAAGCCCGTGTAGAAGATGGCACACAGCCGTGTGACAAAGGCACACGCCCGTGTGATGCAAGGATACGGCCGTGTGGTTAGGCCATGTGACTCCAAACCCCTAATCCTCAATTCTCAAATTCACATGTCCGTGTGCCTAGGGGACACGGCCGTGTGAGAAACGATAAAAATCCCCAAATAGGCCACACGATCATGTGGCACCAAAATTGACCTGGAAACATTAATGTCTAAATTCACACGGCTGTGTAAGTCGACATACGCTCGTGTGGCCGGTAGACTGGTTAGGAAACCACCCTTAAACGACCCTGAAATCATCGTTTCAACCACCTAATCCTACCCCAACCTATGTCGTATCAAGTATGTATCAGAATAGGGAATATTACACTCACTTTCAAAGACTAACAACCCTAAACTAGTGAATTAACACAACATAAAATATGCCAAATCAATTGTTTACAAAACAAATAGGAAAACGATGAGTCAATGTTCAAATCCCACACCTGTTTTGCAATTGGAGATAACGACGGTGGAGTGATAATCCAGAACCCGCAGATAAATTGTTGTTAAGAATTATTTAGAAAACAACAGAGAATCAAAAAGTGAAGAAAAAGAGAGGGCAGGAGAAGAGAATGTGATTTAGAAAAAAATAACAATAAAAATAAAAATAAAATAAAATAACATTAATAAATAATAACTAAAAAAATAAATAACAAAATCATACTAAATAATTACTTAAAATCATATTGAAGAAAAATTGTTTCCTAAAATGCACACAAAAGGACTCAAACCCAGATCCCAGAGGTACATAACACTCACTCTACCACTAGACCAGCAGGCCTATTCTGTCACTAAAATGCACAACTAAACACATATGTCAACCTCCTCACTGTCCCTTCTCTCAAAACCCAAAACTTCTAAGCCTCAAGATTCGAGGCGTTACAATTTACCCTCCTTAAAGAAATTTTATCCCTGAAATTTCCACTAAAAAAAGAGTCAAAAATCACAGACTATACCACTACGTTCCCGTTGCGCACTCTAATCCCAAAACACTACCACATGTAACTTGAACTCAAGACTTCACACACACACCCAGAACACTTAACCATTGAAACAGACAAATATAACACAAACAATCGCTATACTCCAAACAACATATCCAAACATTTCTAATCATACCTGACTTAAAATCGTCGAGGGCACTCTCAAATCCGTTGCTCTTTAGACCCGCACCTGAGACACACTCCTAACTTCTTCCAACAGTCGCCTGGATAACGCTTCTTACAGTGTGTACAACCTGCTACGTTCACCTCATTACAAGACCATCTTTACTATCACTCAGATGCATTCTAACACGCTTCGCAGAGCAAGGCTTCGACCTTGAGGAACTGCCACCTCTCTTCTTCTTACAATCCTTACACTTATCTTGCACTGATTCTCTATTTATTTCTAAGCTAGCCTCAAAAACTTTTTTTAGTACCTCTCTTACTACTAGAGTTAGTACCTCAGTACCAAGCTCCGGGTTATCACTACCCGAAGTTAGTAAACTCGTATTGATCTCTAACTCCTGAACAGTCTCACGTTTCGGAGAAGTAGACGATCCCTTGCTATCATGTTCACCTTCGATATCCATATCTATCATATGGCTAACTTTAGAATATCTACATTTTCAGAACGCATACACAATTAAAATACCAGAATCTATAGTTCTAATCTTACAGTTCTAAATTTTACCTGGACTAGCATCAGAGTCTCAGACATTTCATTTTTGTGAACCATTTTCAAAACATAAACCATTTCAATATTGTGTGGTACAGTTCTTCAAATTTTTTCAAAATAATTACTTGTGCACACGTTCACGTAAAAACATAGGCCGAATTTTTGCAAACCTAACTCTGATACCATTAAATGTAACACCCTGAATCCAGCCTAGAAGTTTAGACCGAATTCAGAATGCTATATTGATCATCGAAGTGATCGTAAGAAAGTTTTACAAAAATAAGTCAACCTTAATTTCTTTACTGAAACCATATAATCATTTACAAACTAGTTAATAATAATTACAGATAAGTTATTATAAAACCGAAATGAAACGAATGATTAAAAGTTTAAAACAAAAATTGTACCACAATATTATAAAACCTTACAGTTCATTAACCATACACATAAGGATAAACTGAAAAACACAGACTAATAGCCTAATTTATCAAAACTATCCGAGAACTCCGCGTACTGAGTCCAGTATCAGAAACTAAAAAAGTACATGAAAGAGAAACAGAGGGGGTGAGCTACAATAGTTTAGTGTGAGATCAAAACCAGCTAACCTCATAACCAAAATAGAAACAGAAACAGAAAACAGTATATACTTACAGAGCTATACAGAACTAGTTGGTACACTCTCAACGGACGTACCGGTACCGACAAGTAACAACATTTAGAGCATGTTAAAAGCATACTTAGACACATAGTCGCATGTACCATTCAGTCACACTAACAATAGTTCTCAATCAGTCACACAGTCACAGTAACCATTCAGTCAGACAGTTACAATCAGACAATCTAACACGCAGAATTGTCAAACAGATAACTAGAACGTACTTATAGAATCAAACTGTAAGCTCAAGACAGAAGTCTCGACAGATAGTAACGATTCACACGTATCAAAACATAATTAGTCACAAGTTCTATTCAGTCAGATAGATACAAATAGAGTCTATCACTCAAAACAGTCAACAAATGCGTATGAATGCAGTTAAAATATAAAACCTACCCATCTAGCCAACATATATTTCCATCTATCCATACACACACTTTTTGTGATGTCATCGCAGGTTGCCCGGCAATGATTGCCATCAGTAAGTCTACAACCCTCAGGGTATTGGGACTACCCACGACCCTCTGGGTATTGGGGCTAACAGTAAGCAGATAAACTGCTAGATCAGTCAATAATTGTAATAGCTCGATTTTAGCTAAATCAGAACACTGGTTTCAGAACCACAAATCTGTGGTCATAAAATTATTTTAATATTATTTTTTATGTTTACGACATGTGAATATATGTATGTGAAAGTTTCGTGAGTTAATTTTATCGATTGGTTAGTTAATTTGACAAAAGGACTAAATCTTGTAAAATGTAAAAGTTGTATTCTATTTGTTTAAGTGCTTAATTGCTGTGATTATTTAAATGTGAGGTCATTATAATGTTATTGGACCATTGATAGTGGTGATGGTCATAAATGACCTTATATTATGTGATATATATGTTTATTAATTAAGGTTAAAATTGTAAATTAGTAATAAAGGTTAATAAAATTAAAACAAAACACATTTCTTATTCTCATCATCTTTGGTCGATTATTGAAGAAGAAAGAAATCATTTAAGCCATTTTAGGGTTTGACACTTTAAAAGCTTGATACGCATGTGATTTTAGCTCAGTTTTTGATGATTTCTATATTTTATGATCGTTACTTTGAATACTAGCTAGCCCGTGCCCTAATTTTTGAGTTTGTTGATGATTTTGTGAAGTGCCATTGATGAATGCTTAAGCTTTGTGATAGTTAATGATGAAAAATGGATATTTGTTGATAAATTATCATATTTTGTTAAGTTATTTTTAGTGAAAATGCTATTTAGGGACTAAATTATGAAATTTGCAAATTGAAAAGTTGAAATGTGAAATAAATGAAAGATATGGGTTGCTAGGGGTATTATGGTAATTCGACCAAGCATGGGTTTTGTCAGATTTTGTGTAATTTGTGATTTTGTGAAATAAAGACTAAATCATGAAAAATGTGAAATATGTGAGGTAAAAGTGTAAATGTGTTTTAAAGTGTGATTTGGATTAAATTGAATGAACGTGTGATTAAATTAGTTACATTTGAATTTACATAGATTAAGAAAGAAAGAAATCATATTTAAATCGGGGAAAATCGAAGGTTGTCGATTAGTAGATTCGATACGTTCCTCCTATTCCCGAGGTAAGTTCATATGCAAACAAATGTCTTTAAATTGAATTATATATTTTTATATGTTATTGAATTGCATTAGATGTTAAATGATCAGGGATGAGCAAGAATCAATAGAGTTACGGCATTCGAAAGCCCCGTACGAACCTTAGGAATAGTATAGGATACAAATGTCATGACATTAGGAGTTCAGAGATGTGTTTACGTGAAAGACCATGTCTGGGACATTGTCATCGTATTGTGATTTTGTGTAAGTCCGTGTCTGGGACATTGGCATCGATATATGATTTCGTGTAAGACCATAGCTGGGCTACTGGTATCGATACGTGAAAACATGTAGGACCATGTCTAGGACATTGACATTGTATGAGATATACGATACTTTCGAGTATCCTTATTTATTTCAAATGATTTAACAGGCAAAGTTAATACGAAAAAAAATGTGCAAACAAGTTAAACGACTCAGGTGCGTATGAAGTTAATATGAGTATTGAAAGAGATGGTAAGTGCTGAAATTAAAGGTGAATATATGTATAATATGAGAAAATTTGGCACTTATTTATATGTTTAGCCATGCTTTGCATATTTGAATTGAATTGCAATTGTTTTATTTGATAACTTTATTTGTATATGGCTTACTAAGCTTTTGAAAGCTTATTTTGTGTGTTCTTTCCTTTGTTTTATAGATTATTAAAGCCAGCTCAGACTCGGGGATCGTCAAGAATCATATTCATACTATTGATCATTATTTCGGTACTTTTGAAGCTTGTAAATATGATATATGGCATGTATAGGCTAGTGTCAATATGATACATTTTGTGTTGTGGATTTAGCCATATGATTTGGCTTGAAAATGATGTAGTTGATGGGAGTATAATTAACTTTTAGTATGTGTTCATATATGCTAAGTGATGAATATGTTATGCCCTATGAAATTGGTCAATTTGGTATGGTTGCTTTGATGGTTGAATTGGTAGTTTTCATGGTGAAATATGGATGGAATGTTATGAATGGAAAATGATATATATTTGTATGATATTAAGTAATTAAATTGGTGAAAAATGGTATACATTGAAATAGGTAACTTGATGATTATCACATATAGATTTGGTATGTTTTGATTAGGTAATTGTGTTTAGAAATGGTTGAAGAGGATATGGTATGAAATTTGTATGTTTTGGACTTGTTTTGGATGTCCTTTGTGTTGATTTGGTGACTTGTTTTGAGCTTGTAGGGTTGACCCTTTTGGGGTGGCAAATTGGCCTTGTAAATGGCATATTTTTGTCCACACAAGCAGAGACACGGGTGTGTGTCTCAGTCGTGTGCGACACACGGTCATAGTACACGGCCGTGTGTCCCCTGGTGTGGCAATTTGAATTAAGTTAGTATGCTCCATACGGCCTCACACACGGGCATGTGATTGGCCGTGTGGTACAAGACAGTGTACCCTATAGGTTTAGCACAGCCAAGCACACGGCCTAGACACGGGCGTGTGAGGCTGTTTTGAATAGGCACACGGGTTGGACACACGAGCATGTGATTGGCCGTGTGACCCAAGTCAATATGTATGCCCTGTTTCCACATGGTTTGTGACACGGGTGTGTCTAGTGGCCATGTGAGGCACATGACCTGTTCGCACGAGCGTGTGGCGTTTAAAAGTTAGAAAATTTGACAAGTTTTAAAATTTTTTATATCTGACCGGTTTAGTCCCGAACCTTCATTAAAGCATGTTTAAGGTCTCGTAGACCTTCTAAAGGGACATTGTGTTTATGAATGAATGTGATATGATGATATATTATCAATGTATATTAAATGTTTGTATATTGATGTGAATTGTTCGGTAATGCCTTTTAACCCTAGTTCGGCGACGGATACGAGTTAGGGATGTTACAATAATAATACGCAGCAATGCTAACGTATAAGCTGTATAGTGCCATGTGGTAACCCGCAATACAGTCGTGCAGTATGAACTGCCAGATCAGATGAGGGTACGTAGCATAGCTAACGTATATACGGTACAGTGCGATGCGGTAAACCCCTATACCAGTACGGTTGTAGCAAGGTTGCCAAATCAGATAGTCATACGCAACGAAGCTGACGTATATGTTATACAGTGCAGTGCAGTAATCCGTTGTACAGATCAGTTGCAGTAAAACTGCCAGTTCAGTTCAGTATCTGTCTTCCTTCTCTTTAAAATCCCACCAAAAAATGTTTTATGCATATGTATGAGTGCAGACAGACGAACAGTAAAAAATTACCAATTTCAGACAGTCATTCAGAGACAGACACTCGTAATCAATCAATCAGAATTAGAAATGTGTACACTCATTTACTCGGTTTTAGTATCAGTCATGCCACGCAAACTGTCACTAGTATCACATAAATCAAACCCAGAGCAGAGTCGTAATTACCTTCACTAAAGCTTAGCTAAGGGCTGAAACACACAGAGCCACAATTACACTTAAATTTGACCTAAAACCAACATTTAGCGAGATAGGGCCACACGCCTATGTACTCTGGCCGTGTGGGATAACATAGGCCGTGTGGGGGTCAAAACACCCGTGTAGAATATGGCACATGGCTTTGTGACAAAGGCACACGCCCGTGTGATGCAAGGACACAGCCTTGTGAACCGACCGTGTAACCTTTTATCCATTTGTCCTAAAACGAGTGCAGGGCAGACACAACCGTGTGAGGGTCTCACACGCCCATGTGCTTTACCAGACACGGCTGTATGTCTAGAACACACGCTCGTGTGAGATCCCTGAATCCCCAAATCAGCCACACGACTGTCTGGCCAGGCCGTGTGACTCCAAACCCTTGAATTCTCAATTCCCAAATTCACACACACCCGTCTGCCCAGGGTACACGGCCGTGTGAGAAACGATAAAAATCCCCAAATCTGCCACACGATCATGCAGCCAGGCTTTGTGGCACCAAAATTGGCCCAGAAACCCTAATGCCCAATTTCACATGACCGTGTGAGTCGACACACGTCCGTGTGGCCGACAGAATGGTCACGAAACCACCCTTAAACGGTCCTGAAATTATTATTTTAACCACCTAATCCGACCCCAACCTACGCTGTATCAAGTATGTATCAGAATAGGGAATATTACACTTGCTTTCAGTGACTAACAACCCTTTATTAGCATATATTTCATTTCCAATCCCTTTTACAATTAATACCCTTTTATTTTTTAAATTTGCACAATTACCCTAAAATTTTACAATTTTTAAAATTTAGTCCCTTAATTAGATAATTCATCAAATTAACTAATTTTCTCAAATAAATAATTTATCTAAAAATTTTATGCCCTCAAACAGCCCCTAATAACCATCAAATTCATAATCGAACCCTAATATTTTGACATTTTCACAATTTAATCTTAAATATCAAAATTTAACAAAAATCATTTTACCAAATCATCACACTATACAATCAAAGCTCCAAATACATGATATTCATCATAAACATCCAATATTCAACAATGGAAACTTCCAATATTTGTAACATGATCAGAAAGAATGTATGCGCTAGCTGGACCTAGTTGCAACGATCTTAAAAACATAAAAATTACAAAAGACGGGTAAGAATTGAACTCACATGCAAGCTTCTATGCTCAACCGATTCTCCAAGCTACTTCTATGATGTTTCGGCAACCAATTCTCCAATCGATGCTCAACGACTGAAAATCGGGTTGTTACAACTCTCCCTTTTAGGAAATTTCATCCTCGAAATTTTTACCTGGAAATAGATTCGGATATTGTAATCTTATTGATTCTTTGATTTCCTAGGTAGCTTCTTCTGAATCAAATTTTAATACAGATTTACTAACGGAACTCGTTTATTCGGTAATTCTTTGACTTCCCGAGCTAAAATTCTTACTTATTCCTTCGAATACGTCAAATCTGACTGTAACTCAATCTCACTATGAGGAATCACATGTGAAGGATCAGATCTGTATCGTCTCAGCATCGATTCGTGGAACACATTATGGAATTTCTCGAGTTTAGAGGGCAAAGCTAATCTATAAGCTACAGGGTCGATTCTTTTAACAATTTCATATAGCTCGATATATCTCAGACTCAGCTTTCCTTTCTTGTCGAACCGTAACACCTTCTTCCATGAAGAGACTTTTAAGAATACCCGATCATCAACAACAAATTCTATATCTTTTCTTTTTAAATTCGCGCATGATTTCTGATGATTAGAAGTAGTTTTCAAACTATCTCGAATAATCTGATCTTTATCTTCAATTTCTCGGATCAAATAAACTCCCACCATTTTAGATTCAATCAGCTCAGACCAATACAACGATGTTTTATATTTTCTCCCATAAAGAGCTTCAAACGGTACCATTTTCATACTGGATTGATAACTGTTATTATATGCGAATTCAGCCAACGGTAAATACTTTTCCCAATTACCATGAAATTCAAGTATATAACATCTCAATATATCTTCAAGAATCTGAATCACTTGTTCTGCTTGCCCATCAGTCTGTGGATGAAACGCTGTACTGAAATTAAGCTTAGTACCTAGAGCTTCATGAAGTTTTCTCTAAAATCTCGATGTAAATCTCAGATCCTGATTTGAAATAATTGATGTCGGAACTTCGTGTAATCTTACAATCTCAGATACATATAGTTCCGCTAATCTATTTAGTGAAAAATTTATTTTAACTGGAATAAGATGTGTCGATTTAGTTAATCTGTCAACAATCACCGAGATCAAAATTTTCTTTCTCGAAGTTACAAGTAAACCAAATATGAAATCCATCATGACTCGCTTCCACTTCCATTCAGGAATCGTAACAGGTTGTAGTAGACCCGACGATACCTGATGTTGTGCTTTCACTTGCTGACAAATCAAGCATTTAGCTACAAATTCACAAATTTCTGTTTCATACCCGGCCACCAATACATATGTTTCAAATCATAATACATCTTTGTGCTACCAAAATAAATAGAGTACGTACTTCTGTGAGCTTCAAAAATGATATCATTTTTCAAATCTAAATTACTCAGAACGCAAATTCTATCGCGATAACACAATGTACTACTATCATCAACATTGTACTCTGAACTCAAATTATTTTGAACTATCTATCATTTCAACACCAACTTCAGATCTTCATCTTGCAATTCTCGAATTGATTGAAGAAACAAGGGTTTCGTTCTCAACTCTGCTAAACAGAACATTCAAAACTAAATGAGCGTTCATTACTCGAAGTGCAAACAATGACGACTTTTGACTGAGTGGATCCGTAACCACATTAGCCTTTCCTGGATAAGAATTAATAACCATATCATAGTCTTTTAGTACTGTAACCTCCATTCCTGTCTCAAATTCAATTCTTTCTGAGTCATCAAATATGTTAAACATTTGTGATCTGTAAACACGTGACATTTTTTGCCGTATAAATAATGTCCCCAAATCTTTAAAGCGAATACAATCATGGCCAACTCGATTGAGTAGGATAATTCTTCTCATGAGACGTATCACTATAAGCAACATACACTACTCCAGCTTCAGGCTGAGTCAAGCTTGGGGTTTTCGTTAACATGTTCTTTAGCTGATCAAAACTCTGTTGACACTTATCGGACCAAACAAACTCAATATTTTTCTATAATAATCTGGTTATCAGCGAAGCGATAATCTAAAAGTTTTTAACCAAATGTCGATAGTAACCTGCTAAACCCAGAAAACTTCGCACTTCAAAAATAGTTTTCGAAGTCTTCTACTTCATTACAACAGAAACTTTACTCGAATCAACTCAGATTCCATCGGCTAATACTATGGGTCCTAAAAATCCAACTTCTTGAAGCCAAAGCTCACATTTACTAAATTTTGCATACAACTGTTTTTTTCTCAAAATCTGTAATACGATTCTCAGATGGTGAGCATGCTCGGATTCTGTCTTGGAATAGATCAATATATCATCAATGAACATAACAATAAATCTATCCATATGAGGTTGGAAAACTCGATTCATTAAATCTATAAAGTAGTAGTGGCATTAGTCAAACCAAATGGCATTACCAGAAACTCATATGACCGTAACGAGTTCTAAAAGCAGTCTTTGACACATCACAGTCTTTAAACTTCAATTGATAATACTCAGATCTGATATTTATCTTTGAGAACACTGTAGCACCTTTCAATTGATCAACCAAATCATCGATACATGGCAAAGGGTATTTATTTTTTATCGTGACATTGTTCAACTATCTGTAGTCTAAACACATTCTCAAAGAGCCGTCTTTCTTTTTCACAAACAATATAGATGCACCCCAAGGAGACATGCTCGGTCGAATAAACCATCAATCTAATAATTCTTGCAACTGTGCTTTCAATTCTTTTAGTTTAGCTGGCGCCATACGGTACGGTGATATTAATATAGGTGTAGTTTCAGGAACGAAATCAATTACAAACTCAACTTCACCATTAAGAGGTATACTTGGCAACTCTTCAAGAAATACATCAACGAACTCACTAACAACCGGTAACTAATCTAGTTTCAATTCTGAATCTCTGGTATCAAGAATATATGCTAGAAATGCTTCGCTACCTTTTTGAATCAATCTCTGAGTAGTAAAAGCTGAAATAATTCTAACATCTTTCGGACTCTAAAACTCAACTGAAATCATCTCTCATGTCTGGCATTTCAAACCAACCTATTTTTGTCTACATTTTACCACAGTATCATGCAAAGATAACCAATCCATACCCAGAATAACACACGACTAAGATACACTTCTGTGTCTCAGGCCGTGTGGCCCCAAAATGAACCTTAAAACACAAGTTTACCATTTCATAGTTGCTTAAACCTTAAAAAACTCAAATACTAATCCAAAATGACAATAATCGAGCCATAAACACCTCAAACCAACCTAAATAGTGTCTAACCAATGTACCCTCAATGGTACCACAAGTATATAACATTTTCACAACAAAATAAATATCAATTCAATTCATAAACCCTTTTAAACAATACCTAATCAATATACCTAACAAAGTTACCACAATCACCACAATTCAAATACATATATATCATACATACTAGCATTACAATTATACCTCATTCTCATACCAATATGCAAGTTGGTTATATAAACAAAATATCATTCATAATATTTACATAAGCTAAAATTTGATCAAAACTGCATAAAAGCCTATACATGCCATATAGTACGAATTAAAAGTTTTAAAAACTACCGAGATAAACTGGATAGTTTGTCTTGAGTGTCGATCTGATCATCCAACCTTCTGAAAATCTACAATGACATTAAACAACACAAATAAGCTTAATGAGGCTTAGTAAGTTCGACGAGTTAATCCAAAATTTTACCGAACAAACTATAATAAATCAAACAATAAAAGTCATCCAAGAGAACTCCATGTCATTCACAACTTTAATCGATAAATATATATGTGTTCAAATCAATACAAAAATAAATAACATATCTTTCAATTTCGTTAAATAAATCATCTTACTGAGATTTTCCATTAGAATAACGACTAAAGGGTAAGAGTACATCGTCAACAGAAGCTCATAAAAGCTGATCCTTCCGAATACGCCAACAGAAGCTCGAAAACTGAATAGAAGCTCGTAAGAACTGAATAGAAGCTCGTGAGAGCTAATCCACCCAATCACGCCAAACAGAAAGTAAAACACGAGAGTTTGCAACAAATGCTGAACCCCGATTTGCTTGGGTAAAATATTGATATCTCCCTCTAATACCATCTCCACTCCAAACACCCCGTCATACACCAAATCACAAATGTACTCAAATCCTACGTTTAATTCAAATATAATATCCAATTCAATATTATAATTCAAATAATAATTCATTTCCAGCAATAGAATATATATGCATAATACCAATCACCAATGATTACAAATATTAAATTTTAATCGTACAAACTTACCTGGACTAAATTGTAGTCATTGCAGAGGTTTAAAGACTATTTCGCTATTTTTCCTTTTCCACGAGTATTTACTTGATTTTGATTTAAAATGTAAAATTCTTCATTTATTAGCATATATTTCATTTTCAATCCATTTTACAATTAATACCCTTTGATTTTTTAAATTTGCACAATTACCCCAAACTTTTACAATTTTTGTAATTTAATCCCTTAATTAATTAATTCATCAAATTAAATAATTTTCTCAAATCAATAACTTATCCAAAAATTCTATGCCCTCAAACAGCACCCAATAAACATCAAATTCACTATCCAACCCTAATATTTTGACATTTTTATAACTTAATCCTAAAAATCAAAATTTAACAAAAATCACTTTACCAAATCATCATACAACACAATCGAAGCTCCAAATACATGATATTTATCATAAACATCCAGCATTCAACAATGGAAACTTCCAAATTTTTAACAGGATCAGAAACGAAGGTACGGGCTAGCTGGACCTAGTTGTAACAATCTCAAAAACATAAAAATTACAAGAAACAGGTAAGAATTGAACTCACATGCAAGCTTTTATGCTCAACCGATTCTCCAAGCTACTACTATGGTATTTCGGCAATGACATAAGAAGAAATGAAGAAGAAAAACTTATTTCCTCTAATTTGTTTTTATCTAATTTCCATTTATTTACAATTATGCCATTAAAATCCCATTAATGTATCATTTTAATTTCTCTTAACGTCTAACACTATCCATTAGGGACTAATTATTATATTGGTCTCTCCTCATGTAATTACTAAGCTATTTAATCATTTAATTGAACTTATTATTAACTTTTGCACCTTTTTTAATTTAGTCTTTTTTCTTTAATTAACTATCTAAACGTTAATAAACCAAAATTTAATACGGATTTAATAACTCTATAAATATTCTCAAAAATAATAATTACGAGTTGACACGATGGAAATTTGTAGTCCCGAAACCACTATTCTGTCACTACTTAAAATCGAGTTGTTACACCATACACTTGAGAATGTCGCAATGCAATTAGGGCTCCCCATGGATGGTGATGCGATAACCAGTTCAAGCGGCATAGTAGATCCTACAGCTTTCTGTTTTAACTTGTTCCGACACTCTTCCGGTTATGGTATTGATAAGTTTACTGGTTTAAAATTTTCTTGGCTAAAGGTAAATTTTGAAACATTATCAGATTATGTGACCAAGATGGAGAAGATACAGGTTGTTCGGGCCTATATACTACAACTTATAAGGGGTACTTATGCTGGATTCCAATAATAATATAGTCCACTTGATGTACTTGGCCTTACTTAATAATTTGCAATGTGCCCGTTTATACAGTTGGGGTTCGACAATATTAGCTACGCTATATTGTGAGCTTTGTCGGGTGACAAAGCACAAAATTGTCGATATAGGTGGTTGCCTGATACTGCTACAATCTTGGACGCTATATAGGATGTCATTTCTGGCGTCACTGGGTCACTAAGCGCATTGGTTCCTACTTATGAATAGGTAAAAAAAATTAAATTTGGACTAAGATTTTTTTCATGAAAATATTTTTTAACGAGTTTGATTTATATTTTTAGATGGTATACTTGTCCTAACATTGGGAAGTCAGAAACACTCATTGTATACTGACAGATAATCGAGGCATACACTGGCGATGAGGTAATTTAATTTCAAATCATTAAAATATATTAATGTTATGTAATTATTTTATTTATTAAATTACATTGTAATTATTATTTTAACCATATGTTTAATTGTGCAATTTATGTGGATGACGTATATCGCGTCGGATGTTGCTTCCGTCATTCCTTCGTTGGTTAGAGCATATACAACCGTGTGGTGTGTTAACGCGTCCATTATCAATTTTCAAATGGTGGAGTGGTATGCCTGGGATTGGGTGTTGTCAACATATTTTAGACATTCCTATACAATTGGGAAAAGATGTGCACGGAATTGGCAAGAAGGGGAAACATGCAAAGAATTGGGCATTAGAGTATCAACCATATATTGTGTTGTGGAATGCCCAATTGGAGAGAATGCCTTATTTAGAATCATGTTTTCCTAATTTCACTTCCTCAAGGGACTATCAGTGGTGGTACATGCGGAATGTGTTCCGCTACTTATATGGTGATCCATTAATGTTAGTCCTTTCATATATGGAACGATGAGATCCCCTACAAAGCCATCCTTGTAAGCAATCTCCTCTACCACCTGAGCCTGAGTCCTAGCCCTAGCTTGATCTAACATTTTCGTTGCTATACACACACTCAACCGACAATTTCTATCACCCGAAGATGGGGGGTTAGCCCCAGTCTGAGTCGACACCTTGCATATCAATTTCGAGGTTAATTAGTCTCTGTTTGAACTGATGTGGCTCCAGCTCATACCCTGAACCGTTACAACATGATACGTGTCGTTTGGAAAACTCTAAACATATGGAAAAAAGGTGAGACAAATAATTACCCATATTCACAACTTGTCTTCGCCAATTTGCATTTTTGAATTCCTTGTAGAAGTTCATCGTAATGTGCTTGATGCAGAACACGGATCTCCACGGAACACCTGAACGCCTAGTTGCGGCAACTAGCCCCTTTGATCTATTGGAAATGATGCAAACATTATCTTGAGTGACAACATTTCTCAAGTTCTCCACGAAAAATTCCCACGACTCTGAGTTCACTCTTTCGACAATGATAAAGGCTATCGATAGAATGTTTTGGTTCTCGTCTTTGTAACTGCAATGAGGAGGATCTGTATTTATTTCCCTATAGCTAGGTCTCATCTACTTATACAAACGACTTGCAATGGGGAAAGACCCGAATGCAAGGACCGAATGTCCAAAACATATGGTGAAAAGTTCTTTTCCCTAAATGTAATTGGTTGCCCTGGTCGTGATAAAGTAACGTCTGCAAATCAATGATAGTCCCTAGAACGTGTTCTCGCATTGTGGCAATCCACCCTTGGAGTTCTTTGTACGACGCATCCCAATTTCTGAAAAACTTATCCATGGCCATCTGTTTAGCCAACAATGCATTCTTGTATAAAACTTAGTACTAAAATCGTTATTACATTTTGGCAATTAGCACTGATACAATAATGGTGGGGTCATCTTTAACCATTGTCTATATGCAGTTACAGATGATTTTTGAATCAAGTTTGCGTTGGTCCTACGTCAAACGAGCAGAAGTGGATGTATGAGGCCCAACATATTTTTGTATCTCCCACTGTTGGTACCTTTGAATAAATGCAGCTTGTACCTTCCATTTACACCCTCCTGTTAACTTCCAACACTTACTATCATAGATCTTCATTTTAGAGTCAGGCACCTTGTAGTCTACAGACACCTTCAAACTATAGCGCTTGATAGCATTGACACACTCGTCTTTGCTCTCGAATCTTTGACCCACAAACAACTCTTTCGATTCAGGATCCTCAAACATTAGGTAAGCAGATATGATGTCCAGGTACTCGGGGAATCGGGAGCATAGGTTACATCGAGATTGACGATCGACATATAGGCCCCGAGATCATTGCGTATGACGATGCCACAACTCAAGTTTCCGACCAAAAGGGTGTGATCATTTCCATCATTTTGTCCTTCATCGTTGATATCGTCTTGGACATCTTTTAAATCGGGGTCACTAAAATCTTTACCTTCATGATCAGAACAATCATTATTATCAGATCCATCTTCACCAAGCAGATCAGTTCCAATAATGACTGGATGTATCTGTAATCCACCACCGTATTGATTTGAGTATCCAATGTTGAGATTGATGTCAAAACTGTGCACAGACAACCTGGGAACTTCTGTACACGGGTCTTCAACTCCATATTGTTGACTTAATTGTGTTACATTTTCAACGGGCTCCATATCAGTCTAGTGTTTAACCTCCCTGGCGAGCAATACAATGCGACCATTGTCTCGACATCGTCATTGTCTAGAAGTTCCATCTTGGTAAATTTGATAGGATTTGACGAAACTGGAAACTTGTAGAATAGTTTCGTCATCCTCGTTCCACAACGCCAGGAAATTTTTTCACTGACCTTCTCTTTTATATCACCGATGGGCACATTCATATTGAATCCCATTTTGATTTTTTGATGAGTGTCAAAAATAGAACCAGCGGTCGTTTTTTAAATAACACTATTGAAATTAATTACTACAAAAAAATAAGTCTCCATTTTTTTTGAAATTGCAAAAATTAAAACAAAAAAATAACAATAAAAAGTAAACATACACAATTATAATAAAATAACTAACTTAAAAAAAAAAAGAAACTTGTGGCTATTCTTTAAACCATAGTAAACAAAATAAATTGTAATATAAAAAAATTAACATACCAAAACAATTAGTATTAACTTTCTGACACAAATAACATACCTTAATGCTAACATTAACAAACTATTACTAAAATACCAGTGAAGTAACTTAATTGCAATTTCCGGATGGAAAAAGGGGAGGAGGTTCGAATTTTTTTTGTCACTTCAACTCAAGAACTAAGGTGTTGAGGCTGGGAGACCAAACCAACCCCCTTGTATAATAAATAATAATATAATAAAAGACTTTTCGCTGAAAAGAAAAAAATAGCTGATATTTTAAGCTGGTATTTACTGTAGTCTTTGCCTAGTTCTGTGAATATTAATATCTCATTCTATTATGGTATTTATTTTATATTATTGATGTAAAAAATTCGATTATATTGTTTTATGAATAAATTAAAATAATTACTTTTCTTTCATCTTATAGAAAACTTTAAGTTTATATGCTTATTATTTGATGATTTTTGTTGTGGATAATATTGTGATGATCTTTTATTCATTTTAAATTTATTAAATGATAATTTTATTATTTGCGTAGTTAATTTACAAGTATTTGATATAATTTATGAATATTTTATTTATAAAATTTATTTAGTATTATCTATTTGATATTTGTAAATATTTTTATATATATTAAATATTTTTTTAGAAATATCAATCAATCTGAGAAAATACACCAAATAGATAAATATCAATATGTACTAGTTCCAATAAAAAAAAATGAAAATTTATTTTTTAAAATGAAAATATCGATAAATCTAAAACAATTATATCTTTCTTAATTAATCCTCTCTCACTTCCACCCATTGAAAATTTGTTTTTTTTTCTAATTAAATTCTCAACTCTCACTTTATTATAAAATTTTAGTATTCGGTTGATAGAATGTAAAATTGCCCATAAACACATTTTACTAAATTGTCTTTGTAATAAAACTTATTTTTGTAACAAGTTTAGTTACTTTAATATTTTTCGTCTCAATTTTCATAAAATTATAATCAATTATTACAACTCTTACTTTTATTACAATTTGTATATATTAATAAGTAAATATATAATGTTGAAATAAATTTATAAATTTTAATTATAATAATTCATGAAAAGTAACTGCATCGTCAAGAATAATTAATGTACTAATAAATAAACTATTAAAGTAAAGGTTAAGTTTTGCTACTAGACACTATACTTCACATAATTTGTGAATTTAGTACATGTACTTTATTTTAATCAATTTTAATTCTTATACTTTTAAAATTTTTAAATTTTAGTCTTAACCAAATAGTAGCCATTAAATTTGTTTGGTTAAATTATGCTATCAGTATTGTATTATGCGTAAAGTTATAGATTTAATTCATGTTCTCTAATTGGATCATTTTTAGTCACTATATTTTTTAAATTTCAAAATTCCAGTTATAATGCCCCAAAAATTTAAATGTTTGAGTGTTGAATTTTATTGTAATTAAGTCTCTGTATTTGTAGTCCTATGCTTTACTTATGTAGTCGAGGTTAGGAGTTCAAGTCGCATTTTTAGAATTTTTCTATTTTATTCTAAGTAACCCCGGTCCTAAAATTACATAATTAAGTCTAATTTTGAGCAAACTTATGTCAAGAATGAGCTTCTTGATTTGATGGTTAAGCTTCGATATTCTATCAGGTTCTATGTTCAAGTCTAAATATATGTGTTAAGAAATATTTTTGCTAACTGTTGGAATTTTGGCTGGTGGTTTAAACAATTAATTTAACGTCCTTCTTTCTAATTTCCCAATTCTTTCTTCTTTCTTTTTTTTTTTTCCTTTTCTTTTGCTTGACATTTGTTACTGGTTTCTTCCATTTTATTATTACCATCCGCTTATATTTGTATTCTTTGTTTGTTGTTGTTGTCGGTAAGTTCGTTTCCATCAATTCTGTGAGTTCGATTGTGCAATATCTGAAATCGTTGGTTGTTGCCTTTTTGCCAAGAAATTTGTTTCTTGATTAATGATGGAATTCTTTGTTTGCGTGTTCGATTATTGTTTTTAGGAGGAGGTCTCGAGAACGATAGTCCCTCTAATGCTCTTAATTTGTTAATTTTTGTTGGGTGCGGAGGTAATGGTTATGTTGAATTGGGGTTTTTGTTGAAATGTGTTGCTAAACTTAGTTGCGCGTTAATATTAATAATTGTTGTGAACTATCGTTAATTGGTTATTGACTGTCCATTCTAGGCATCGGGAGTCTTTTACGTTGTTCTTACTTCGAAATCACTTCAGGTACGTGTCAAAAACCCCTATTTTTGCAAATTTTAGATGCTAGAAAACATGGTTGTTGACACCACACGGTCGTGTGACAAGCCGTGTAACACACTATTCACCACATACGAGCCACACAAGCAAGAGACATGGCGTGTGTCCAGGCCGTGTAACTCACGAGTACAAAATAAGGATCACACGGGCTAGGGACACGGGCGTGTGTCCAAGCTGTGTGACTCGTTGTTTATGAATTAGGACTACATGGGCATGTGTCAGGCCGTGTGGGACACACGGGCGTGCGCCAGGCCATATGACGTATGGGTAAAATTTGAAACTCGTCTCTAAAAATGTAAGCATCGTATAACACGAACATTGGCCTATCATAATGTATTTATGACCTAAATTAGATTATATGAGTGCTATATGATGTTCTGAAAGTGAGATTTGATTATATAAATGTATACGCACTGTGATAGCTGTCGATGATATTAATCTGTATCACCTACATATGAATTGAATCTGAATGACTGTGCATATGTTATTAACATTTGTAAACTGTATTTGCATTGGTTTGGAATTATGTAAAGGAGGAAGTAATATGTTCTGATTTAGTGGCTAAGCCACGATTTATATGTGAATCTAGCGTTTTGTTGTAATCCGATCTGGCATTTAGTCTGCATCTCAATAGATGTGTCAAACTAACACTATATGGTGTGTAGGGCTAGATGGGTATTAAATGCCCTTAACAATGTGTAGGTGTAATAACCGAAAATTCACGAGCACCGAAAAAGTGAGTTATAAGGCCTTCGTCTTAGTAAACCGAGTTCGTAAATAATTATTAGGAATACCTATGAGTCTAGTAGTGTGTGTAATTAGGTTTTAATTAAGTGAATTTAGCTTAATTAAGAGCAATTATGGAAAAGGATTAAATTGAATAAGGGGTAAAAGTCTAATTATACATTGAAAGAAAGTAAAAAGGGCCAAAATGGCAAATATGCCATTTGGCAATAGTTGAGGCGGCCAACTTAGATAAATCTAAGATTTTTCTTAGATTTTATGAATTATTTATTATTATGAATTATTATTGTGGTTTTCTATTTAAATATTATTATTAATATTATTATATTATAAAATAAAATAAATAAAGACAAATGTATGGTGATTAAATTATACATATATTTATATATTTGTAATATATTTATTTAATTATTTTTTATTTAAGTAAGTAGATATTTATTATTATTAAGTTAAAAAGATAATTATTAATAAAATAATTATATTATAAGATTTTTATTTAATAAATAAATTAAATGCATGACAAGTAGATGGTCATGATATTGGACAAGTGTAAAATATATGTGTGTACAAATGTAATACAAATATTTTTTATTAAATAGATATTTGTTATAATATTATATAATTATTATTAAGTTAATAAAATAAATAAATAAATAATAAAAGAACTAAAAGAAACAAAAGGGTAAAATAACAGAGAAGCTTTCGAAATAGAGCAGGGAAAGAAGAAAAAGAAAAGGAAAAAGGGGAAACTAAGGTTTTAAGGTTTGAAATTTTAATTAGTAAGTCAATCAAGCCCTTTTTATTTAATTTTGATGTTTTAGAAGCTTTAAAACAAAGTTTTGTTGAAATTAAGTTGAGGTTTTGAAAGTTTTTAGGTTTTTGAACATAGTTCATGTTGAACAAATAGTAGATTAAGGGTTTATTTGATAGAATTTTGATTAGAATTGATTAAAGGATTAAATTGTAAATTAGGCTATAAATTTTGTGTTGTAGGGACTAAATTGAAAGAAATTCAAAATTATAGAATTATGATGAAAATTTGATAGTTAAATTTAAGTTTAGATGGAATTTGGATAGAAATAAGATATGAATTGTAATGGAAAATTAAATGAAATTAGTTAGGACTAAAATGGGATTTAAGTGAAAGTGGAATAGAAATTTTAATATTTATTTTAAAATTAATGTTATATTAATGATATGTAAATTATTGATTTCGTAGCTAACAAAGAACCCAAGACATCGGCTCAAAAAGGAAAGGAAAGGAAAAAGTTATTGATGAGTAGACACGAAGAAAATTCGGTTTGTATTACTATAACTCAAATTAATTTATATCAAATGTTAGGTTTTAATATATGTGCATGCCAAGAGAATTGAGGTAAGCATTATTTTTTATATGAAAGGGAATTGAAATGAGCAATGAATGATAATGTCAATTAGTATGTGAAAAGTGTATTGATTCGGAAATGAGAAAGTGTTTTTGAATTGCGTTGAATTATGATTGAATTGAAAATGAAATTGCTATGTGATTCGGATACCCTATTAACTAGTCAGGCTAAGTCGGATATAGTTGGCATGCCATAGGGTTGGAAGAGTTCAGAGATACTTCGACCTCGAGTCGATGAGACACTGGGTGTCATTATTTACTTCGGATAAATTCGATGAGGTACTGGGTACCATTTTACTTCGGCTAGGCTGATGAGACACTGGGTGTCACTTTATTGCTTCGAACTATCCGATGAGGCACTGGGTGCCATTTTGGTGTGTTTGGTTGGATTCGTGTATCCGCCAAAGTCGGAGTCTTATTAATAGGGGTAAATAATATGAGAAGACAAAATTGAATAGAGATGGGAAATTTGTGCATATAAAATGAAATGTGATATGAAATTGAGAAATGAGATTGAATGAATGAATTAATGGTTCAAAAGACTATTAGTATTTAAAAGTGATGTTTATGATATTAAGTTGATAATTAATTAAATTGAATTGCTATGGATCTGAAATAAAGATAAAGTGTGAATTAGTATCATATGTGTTTATATGTTTTATGGTTAAATATGTGAAATTCATTTAGTTATTTATAATTTGAATTATAGTAATACTACTAAGTATGTCTATACTAAGCGTATAGTTGTTTCCGTGCGCAGGTCAGAAAAAATCAAAGGTCCCGGTTCAACATCCTGATCAATACCGACCCAGCTCAACATTGGTGATGTATTTCCCCTTTTGGATAAAGTGACATGTACTAGGTGGTGTATAAGTTATGTATATAGGTCAAGTGATTTTTGGTTGTAAAGAATTGGCTAATAATGTTTGAATGGTAAATGAAAGTTAAGTTATAAAATAGTAAGTTTGGTACTAAGTTGAAATGGAATGAATGAAATTTATGATTTTATCTTTTATATGTTATTGTAATTGTCATTTGATTTAAGTAATAAGTCAATGGTTTAAAGATGATTTAGGTATATTAAGTGTGTAAATGTATTGGTTGAAATATTGCTATTGAGTTGGTTTCGGTTTGAAATATACAGGGTGGCTAGATTAGTAATAAAGACTAATATAGAGTCTACACGGTTTACCACACGGGTGTGTGGCCAGACCGTGTGAGACACACGGCTAGCACATGGGCGTGTGAACTGGCCGTGTGTCCCCTACATCTTAAAAATGAGAAACAGAATGTCCAAATTTTGGCACACGGCCTAACACACGGGGCGTGTGGTTCGTGTGACCCACACGGGCTTTGAACATGGACGTGTATCAAGGCCCTGTGAAAACTGCACTAGATTCAAATTAAAAATAAATCCACACAGGCTAAGCGCACGGGCGTGTAGCTTGGCCGTGTGAAATTAATTTGTACATAAAGTGGAAGTTTGAGAGTTACATAGGTAAGGGACATGGGCGTGTCCCAAAACATTAAGGCTGTGTTGAGCCACATGGCTCAACAACAGGGGCGTGTCATGGGTCACACGGGTGTGTTCACAATCCACACGGGCGTGTGAGCCTTGTACTGAGAAAACTTTTAGAATTTCACGAAAGATTTCCCAAGCACTCGAATTAGTCTCGAATCACTTTTAACTCGTATTTTGGGCCTCGATGGTCCATATAAAGGACTTTATGATTATTTTACATTATGTTAGAAAATTATTTGTATATTATTCGTTAATTTTCCAATAGGTCCGGTAATGCTCTATAACCCTGTTCCGGTGACAGTTTAGGGTTAGGGGGTGTTACAGAAGGGGTGGTCGGAAATGATGTGTAGCGGATAGGGGTAAGGATAACTGCATATGTTTTTAATATATTCTGTATCTGAACTGGAATTGTTCTATCATATAACTGATACATAAATCCTATACGGAATATTCTTTGATTCTGATTGGAACTTGAGATTGGGAACTTCTTATCAAAACCATGCTTCTAGTTGAATCTATATTGATTATGCACTGAGTTCTCTACTCATTGTGTTGTTGACTACATTTCAGGTAACTCACAGGCTTGACCGGGTCGGCGTAGGGGAAGCTCGCTCAATCTGCTTTATCACCTTATTATATAATTATCATGTAGTTTTAGTATTTCTTAGTACTATGACTTTTCTAAGATTTTTGAACTGTATGTTGGATTTAATGGTTGTCATGACTTGTCAATTGGTTTTATCTATACTTATAAAACTTGGTTTTCTAAATAATGTTAATGTAACTCTTTGGACTTGATCCAGACGCCTAGGCCGAGTTTATGGTGTTACATCAGTTTTAATGCAAACAACAATTGATAAATCTATTAATTAGTTTTTTTTTGAGTAATATGTGGAAATAGCGAGATAGGATATGTGATAATATATTTGGCGCATCAAATTTTAAAAATAACATAACATAACTTAATGAATTTAATAACTATCATTCAGTCAGGACTAAAATTTTAAATTTCTAAAAGTACAAGCACTGAAAATGACCAAATTAAATTACAGGTACTAAATCCACAACTTACACAAAATACTAGGTCTAATAAAAGAATTTGATCTAAAGTAAAATAACAATTATAATTTTAAAGTATGACATCTACTGTTTCGCTGTCAATGAAAAATAATATTTTCATTTTTAATTAATCTTAAATTTTATTTGAAAAAAAAAACCCAAATTGATTAAAATAATAAAATAAAGAGCAAATCGATCCAAAGTTTTAGATTACATCTTTAATCTAAGATAAAGAATAGGTTGTAATGAAATTATATCTTATATTGCGATATCTTAACATTATTTGGGAATATAAAATTATAAGGTAGCCAAAATATTAAAATTCTAAATTACATAATTTTATTTCCAAATTATAATATAAAATTCAAATGGGAAAACATGAATGTAACATCTTTGTGTTTGCTCATTCGGCATCCTTTATCTTGCGGTATATTATGAATGTATTTCTTCTTAACTAAGGAAGATATAATTGTTGAAGGAAATAAATAAAATTTAAATAAAACAAAGTACTTTAAATTAAAATAATATTTTAATCTTATTGGTAATTGAATTTTGATCTAAATGTCTGAGAAAATGTAATTTTTTTTAGTTTTATGTTAGTGTAAGTAGATTCCCTTTTATATAATGCTAGTATATTTTATGTTTATTTAAATTTAATTCTACTTAAAATATGAGTTTAATTTTTTTTAAATTCGCTCATATTTTATAAACTATTAATCCAAATCTATTTTAAATCAACCTACATTATTTTAAAAAATATATATATTCTTATGAGTAAATAGGACTATAATAGTCTCTCTTTTTTATATATATTTCTTTACTTTTATTATTAGTCTATAATTATCTATATTTATAAAATGTATATTTCCAACACCTTTTTAAGTAATTTAAAATTACCTATTTAATTTATTTATTTTAATTCCATTTGAATTTTTAGAAAAAAATTATAATAATCATTTCAATTTACTTCTTTTTCTTAGATCAAATCTAAATAAAATAACTTTTATTTTCTTTTTTAATGTTTATTATAAAAGTAAGTTAAGATAATTGCAACTAAATATTTAATTCTAAAAATTTCAATCCCAACATTTTACATTTTACTTCCTATGTGCATGACTTGATCCAGCATCAATCCCTAATCTCTCCTCCATCTGGCTTGATCATGACTTGATGCAACATCGATCCTCAATCTCCCCACCATCTGGCTTGATCCGTTCTCGAAGTTCTCAATCATCCTTGCAAGTCTTGCGAACATTAGACAAATTCTTGTAAGTTCAAGCGAACTCTGTGAGTTCCTTTGCTACCATAAATAATCATATCACATGAGGGTAATGAATGTAAAATAAACTGAACATAAATTAACCCCTTACTCACTCAAGGCGTATGTTCTTTATCAGGGTGACGAACTCCACCTAATCCTCTGAGCTACTCGACTCACTATAAGACCTTTTCTTAGTCGAACTCTTCCTTGAATGTAATCCAGATACCTCGCTAAGTCCTATCCTTACTTCTCGTCTATCATTCCTTTCATACACCTCGCATACAAGGTATTTGTTGTCCTCTATCTTACTTGGTTTACGCCTGTCTACCATCATGTACCTCTGTGGTGGCACTCTATTGTCTTTCTGCCTAATAGTCTTTAGGTCATACCTTTTTTTGGCTGACTTCCATGGTTGAACCAGCCCTTGGTGGACTCCCTCTTTCCATACCATAGTCTTAAAGGACTCATTGACATTTTTGTATTGTGCTAACTAATAGCGGACCTCGTCACTCTGGCTAACCCAATCTCATTCCATCCGATTGGTAATAATGGTGGGATTACTTCCAGTAATCCACCTTATGTACAAGACTAACCTGAGACCTCACCTGTCCCTTGTAATGAACATTTGACTTATTGTCTTGGCAGACCATCACTCATTAGACTATTCAAGTTTGATTCCCTTCTTATGTAAGTTATGTTGGAAAAACGAATTCGGAAAATGCACCGAAAAGTAAATTTTGGGAAAAACTAGAGTTTTAAAATTTTTTTCTCAAACAAGATCTTGGTTGTGATATCTAAAGTAATAAACACTTAATTAAAATTGTACCTTTTTGATTCGTCTAGGATGAACGCTTCGACCGAGTATGTAACACCCCAAACTTGGCCTGAACGTTATGGCCGGATAATGCAATGTCACATGGTAGTGCGTTTGAAAGCCGTAACTTTGCTTTAAATAATTTCCATCTAGAAACTTTTTATTGTTACTTAATAATTCCAAAATATTGTTATTTAATCGGTCGAAAGTTTTCAAAACGTTTGTTCAATGCGGAAGCTTTTAAAACAATTGCGTATTATGAGTATTTTGTTAAAACATTTGTTTCTTTTGAAAACCCAAGATATCCTAATACTAGTAGTTATAAACCTAACCAATAAAAATCCCAAATTAAAATAAAAATCCATAGAGGTCATATTTACAATAAAATACCTAAATAAAATTTATAAATAATAAATAAGTAAAATAGTATGAAAGAGATCGTGTGACCACCGCTGAGTCTTCCGCCGCTCCGATCCGCCTAAGTCTGGGGATTACCTGTACAGATTAAACAGAGGGGTGAGTTTATGTAAACTTAATGTGTAATCCCCTTGCAAACAATCAAACAGTATGCAAACAATCACAATCTGAGCCTAAGCCCTTTTTCAGAAGCAGTAACAGTTTGGGCCTTAGCCCATCTCAATACAGTAACAATCATGAAGTGGGGCCTTAGCCCATTACAGTAACAGTATCAGTCATGCAGTATATAGTATGCAAGTCCTACCCAACCAACTGTTATACACTATCTCTTGTCCAACCATGCACTCCTGTGGGGATTAAATCACCCACTTATCCCTACACTTACAAATAGCACCTGTTGCGGCACTAAACAGTATTTGCAGCTGAGCTGCCAATATTAGGCTCGAAGCCATCAGTAAGTCGCAGTTGTGCTACCAGTATATTAAGCTTAAAGCCTTTTAGTACACTTCCTCTGCATATCATCCCATCCCTATGCAATGCAACATACAGTCATGGCATGCTATCATATAGTATCATGTATGTAATCAGTACAGTATATGGTAATCATGCTCAATATACAGTCATTCATACTTCAATCAGTCAATTAGGGATTAAAGCATTACTTACCGACCCCACAGTAGGTTCACAGTAATCTCGGGCGACCTGTGCAACCTTAGCAATCAACTCTGTAAATTGGGCTCAAACGCTATTATGATCTGTCTATATGGGCCCACACGGCCCAAGTCGGCCTTGGCCGTGTGGATCACATGGCTTGGCCTAGTATCCACACGCCTGTGTGGATTATCTGTATGGGCCCACACACTGGTGTGGCCCACACACTGGTGTGGCCCACACAGCTCAATTGGTCGAGCCTGTATGTCACACAAGGCCTTGTCTGGCCGTACACGGTAGTGTCCTTCGCACATGGCTTGGCTTGTGGATCACACGCCCGTGTTTCGTCACACAACCTACTACACGGGTGACCACACCCAGTGTAGTGTCGACAGAATAGTTTTTCGGCTTGAGCTGATTCCCGTTTTTTGTGCAATTAAGTACACACCTATATCGTTTTTGATGAGTAAGCACTCTCGAACACTCCAAAACCTAAAATCGAGGTACTCAAATAATGAGTAAGCACTCTCGAACACTCCAAAACCTAAAATCGAGGTACTCAAATATAGTTTAAGGGTTTTACAAGCGATTTTGATAAACGAGAATGAACAAATGTTTGACTTACCACTAAATTTTGAGCAATCCCTAACTACGAAACTGTACGAGCAAGCTACAAACCCACACGATTCGCTGTTGCCAAAGTAAAACCCGATATTAATGATAGTTCATAAGTTCTTAATAGGAACCAAAGGACGACTTCCCCTTTACCTACCAAACGTGAAATCTGGGAAGAGGAACCGCAATTTCTTGATTGTACGAACGGAAGGGATGTAAAAAGTAGGGGAATTTCAAGGGACGAATTGACAGCAAGGGAAAGGAAAGAACGGTAGAGGAAAAAAAGGTCAGAAGTGAGAGGGAAATTTTTTGGGGATTTCAAAAATGACAAAAAGAAATAAAATCAGATTTTTGATTAATCCCCACATCCCCTAATCTGCTCCCACCAACTCACAATTACTCAACCACTTCAGTATTTCGGCTAATCCAAAACACCCATACGGCACAAGCAGCAAAAATAAATCCCTTGCTCGCACAGGGATTCGAACTCTAGACCACCAGCATATTAACACTTCACTTAACCACCAGACCAGCAGGCCCATTCTGATATATTTTTACAACAATCAAATAAAGGCCTACTGAACAAAAGTAAGGCTTCAATTAGAAAAACTCAAAATTTGCCCAAGCCATGGCTTGAACTTAGGACCTCTCAAATACTCCCAGAACACTTAACCACTAAAGCAGACAAATACTTGTGTCACAAATATTTGAAATCAAATATACAAACTTTGGGGCGTTACAGAGTAGTCTTTTCCACTATCCTCAAGCTCATATCTGCCGAGTGTGGGTTTGTTCAGAATCAAAAAAATTTCACAAAAATTACTAGTGGGGTAATTTTGCAGTTTTTCTAAACTTTTGGGTTAAATTGTATGTAACAACTTATTTTTTAGTGGTGTCAAAAATAGTAGTTTCGAGGCCACAAATCTGATGAGAGAGTTCATAAATATTATTATTTAATATTTACGAGTCAGATATGGTATTAAAATAAATGTTGAATTGGTAATTTATGCTATTTGAGAGAACAATTAGGTTCAAGTGGTATGGCTCTAAAGTCAAGTGGTTTTAGAAAATGAGGTATCGGGACCTCGTTTCTATAACTCGAGCCTAAATATTTTAATAAATATTAATGTTATATTAAAGTTTCGTTTAGAAATTTTAATGTTTAGATAGTTAATTAATTAAAAACGACTAAATTGTAAAAGGTGCAAAATATGGTAATTATAACATTTAGATGATCAAATGACTTAATTAATAAATGAGGAAGGACCTAAATGGTAATTTAACCCTATTCAATATGTTGGACGACATATTGAAATGAAAAAATGATAAAAAAAATGGTATGTATAATGGCAAAGTTGTAAATAAGTTAAAATTTAATGAAACAAATTCAAATATTAATCAAGTTCTCTTCATATTTCTTCAACCTTTGGCCAAAAGCACCATTTTTGACCTAAGGAGTTTCGGTTACTTCTTGGCTTTGCATGATAGGTAAGTTTTATGTTTCTGAAATCATTGCAACTAGGTTCAGCTAGTCCGTACCTTCGTTTTTGAATCTGTTAAAGATTTTGAAAGTTGCCATTGATGAATCTTTGTGATTTTAATGTTAAATGATAAATTTAAAGTATTAGTTGTTATTTATAAGTATTTTGTTATGTAATTTTTAATGATTTAAACGTTTAGGGATTAAATTGCTAAAGTAATAATAATTTAAGGAATTGATGTGAAATTGTTACAAATGTGGGCTGTAATGGAAGCTATTAACATCGGGTGGTATGGGGTTTCAATAAAATTGGTTTATTTACATGATTAAAATATCGGGACTAAATTGAATAAAAATAAAAAGTTGAGGGTAGTAAAAATGACAAAAAGGACTTAATTGCATAAAATGATTTGGTTTTGTTGTTTGAATTAATGAATTGAATGAAATTATTAATTTAAATCAAGAACAAGTGAAAATCCAAGAGAAGAGAAAATTACCAAATAACCCCTATACTTAGTCACTGTTGCAAATTAGTCAGGTAAGTTCGTATAGTTTAAAATTTGGCATCTATATGATATATTGGATGATATGAAATAGTATAGTAGATATATTTGATTATAAATGTGCTAAATATTTGAGAAAATTTGCTGAAATTCAATACTTAGATCGAATTGAACGCGGGGTAGAGTACAATTGAGATATGGTGTGTTATGGGGGATTGGAGTGGAGATTATTGTAGAGACTGTTTTCTCGAATAGGGTGAGGTTCAGCATTTATTGCAAACTCTCGTGTTATACTCTCTGTTTTGGTGTGTTTCAAATGGATTAGCTCTTATGAGCATCAGTATTGTAACACCCTATACCCGAGACCGTCGCCGGAATCAAGTACAGAGCGTTACCAGACTTAACGGACCTTTTACAGAATTTATTCGGCAACAATTAAGAAATTTCATGTCAATTATCACATAAACGCTCTTATGGGATGTTTTCGGATTAAAAACATACATCTCGGATGGTTAGGATGCGAATCCCAAAGAGTCGTGACTTAGAAAGTTTTACATTCAAAAGTATCGTCACACACGCCCATGTGACTTTTAGCACGGCCATGTTGTAAAACCGTGTGGCTTTCACACGCCCGTGTAATCAGGCTGTGTTCTTCCCACGGCTAAGGCACGCCCTTGTGCTCAACCCGTGGAAGAATCTATCAAATCCTACACGGTCTGGTCACACGCCCGTGTAACCAGCCAGCCAGGCCGTGTGAGGCTATATACCAAGCCTTGGCCTCCCTGAAACACTAAAATACAAATTTCCATCTAGTACTAATATTCAACCAATTAAATCTACAAGCCATTATTCAAATTGAGCTATATCTTATGGCCAAAACAATTGATAAACACACAAAACACCAAATACCTATACATGCCATAGACTTACGAGATTTATTATTATCTTTACCTCCCATAATAGCATGATAGTGTGATGACATCTCCAACGATCTCCAACCCGAGCTAACATTCAACCCTAAAGAGATGGAAAGAAAAGGGGAGTAAGCTTCAAAGCTTAGTAAATTTATATGCAAATATAATAAACAAGTAATAACTCATTTGAATTAATTCTTAAAATTTTGTTTTCAAAGTGATATAATCACCATTTTGCTTAAATACACTTTTTACCTATGTTCCCATTGAGCTGTCTTTTGGAGTCACTGTCACTAAATTATTTATTTCTTGAGCTACAAAGCTCCGAATTAAGTTCTGTAAATTTTTCCCGAAACTAGACTCATATATATTACTACCATATAATTTTCAGAATTTTTGGTCTAGCCAATTAGTACAGTTTATTCTTTAAAGATTCCCCTGTTACTCCACTTGACAGTTCTGACCTTTCTCTACTAAAAATCAGTTATCTCATTGTGAAGAACTTGGATAAGGTTTATGTTTATTTCTTTTGAAACTAGATTCACCATGGAGTTCATACATATAAATTACACTCCATAATCATTTTTATACAATTTTTAGTGATTTTCCAAATTTGGAACAGGGGATTTTGAAGTTCATTCTGACCCTGTCACAAAAACTTTAAATATATCCTATTCTGTAAATCTTCCATTTACACAATTTCTTTCATATGAAAATAGACTCAATAAGATTTAATTACATATATCATTCAGCTTCTAATTCAATTTACACAATTTTTAATGATTTTTCAAAGTCACATGTCTGCTGTTGCTCAAAACTGCCTTATAGCTAATTTTACTCTTTCATGTTTTCTTTGTAATATTTTCATTTACACTAATATAACACTTAACATGTCCATAGCCAACCATTTCAATGTATACTTATTATCAAATATTTACAAATATTAATAATAGCACTTACTCCAAATCATCCTTACCACAAATTCGATCTTACATTGAGCAAGAGCATATTGTTCGCAACATACACACATATATATACCTGCACTCATTTATCACGTAATAAAACCCATCCAATAAAGTTTCACATATATGCTTGAGCTCAATTGCACATTTAATCATATGCTTTCTCATCTTATTTATTCATCAATTTACCCGTTGAACCATTTGGAATACTAAAGGATACACAGAAACTTGCACATAAGTGCCACACTGAATTGTAGCCGAAGCTACCACTGATATGTAGCCGAAGCTACCACTAATATGTAGCCGAAGCTACCACTGAAATGTAGCCGAAGCTACCACTGATCACTAAAGTATTCCTAAGGTCCAACGGGATTTTACTTATATATTCAATAACACTTTTTCATTTCATTTATTTACTTATTTAACCAAAGTCCATTCAATTTCCTCATTTCTTCTATTTACCCCTATTAACATGACTCGGACCAAGGTGGATACACGGATCCAACCAAACACACCAGAGTGGCGACCAACGCCTCATCGGATAGTTCGAAGTAAATCAGATCTATGGCACACCAAGTACCTCATCGGCCAAGCCGAAGCAATGTGGCTACCAAAGCCTCATCGAAACTATCCGAAGTAAATCTATGGCACACCTAGTGCCTCATCGACTCGAGGTCGAAGAATCCCTGAACACTTCCAATCCTATGGCATGCCAACTATATCCACTAAGCCCGACTAGTTAATAGGGTATTAAAATCACTTAGTAATTTCACTTCTACTTTAAATTCACTTGTCAATTAACACTTTGGTCACATTTATCACATCTTTCTCATTTCAAACATAAATTGCTTCCAATTCACAAAGTCATACATTTCCACATATATATAAATAACATATTCAACAATTAAATCTCGATCATATTCAATTCAATTCATATACCATTATTTTTTCTAAATTTCATTTCCAAATAGGTAAATCTTTTCTATCACACTCTCGGTTCAAAACCAAATATACTTTCTCATTTTCAGATCAATAAATATCACGTATATAATAACTTAACAATACATAAATTTATTTAAACACAAGTTCTTTATTTACATATAAACTTACCTGAATCATCAACGAATTAAATCTCGAGATTTAGTCGAAAATTTCTCTTTTTCCCCGTTCTTGGACTTATCACACCTTTCTTGGTCTAGATTAACAAACAAAGTACAATTTATCAATAATTACTCATTTACGGACACAATTCATATTTGGGGGAAATTTCCAAATTTACCCCTTAACTTTTCAAAAATCACAAATTAGTCCCCTGGACTCAAAATCTCATTTTCTTTATTCCATGGGCTTATTTAACCCATTTTCACACTTATGACACTCAATTCATCAATATTTAACACAATTAGGCATGATTTGTAAACTTTGCAAATTAATCTCTTTTTACACAATTTCTTCCAATTTCAATCTCAAAAACATGCATATAACATCTTTAGCTTTCATTTTCTACTATTAACCAACCAAGTACACACTTAACATAAATGGGTATATTTTTAAACTCCAAAATCTCTTGAAAATAATGGTAGAATCATGAAATATAAGCTTAGGGAAACACAAAGATACGAAAATAATCGAAAACGGGGCAAGATTGCACTTACAAATGAGCATGAAAAGCAAAGCAATCCCTAGCTATGGTGAAGAAGAAGAATCGGCAGCATGGAGAAGAGGATGAGCAGATTTTTGGGTTAAAATTTGTCTTTTATGACTAAAAACACCCAAATGACCAAATTGCCCTTGATGCTATAACTATACAACATTTCTAGAAATGCCCTTTTATGTCCATGGCACTATTTGATGGTCTAATTGCAACATAAAGACCTCTAATTCAAACCCCCATTTCAATTGGGTATTTAAACTCTATACATCACATTTTGTAACTAATGCAATTTAGTCCCAAACATAAAATTGGACACTAAATCAATAAAATTTTCAAACAATATTTTCACATCAAATATCAATAAATCAGATATTATCAAAAAGTCACAAAATTCAAATTTTTACACTTCGGATTTGTGGTTACGAAACCACTATTCCGACTAAGCCTTATTTCAGGCTGTTACAAGTATGTTTCGGATAGATTAGCTCTTATGAGCATCTGGTGTGTTTCGGTTGGATTATCGATAAACTCATATTCGTAAGTCATTCATCAGATTGTAAATCTTGGTAAGATAATTTTTTAGTGATTTTTATGGACTTTTCATATATTTGAGTTTGAATTTAATGTTACAATTTATTGATTGAGATTGTGGATGACAGGAACACGTATGGTTGATTTTTATGTTTATGCTTTGTACTATGCAAATGAAATGGGAAAAAAAAGGGAATGAAATAGTAAATTCATAACTGGGATATAATATGATGATATAAAAGGATTGATGAGTTAAAAATGTTGTACTTATATATAAGAAATCTACTTATGCTATGAATGAATTTACTTATATCATGGATAAATACACTAAGTCCTGAATTGATAATGTTGTTTAGACTTATGTTATGCATTTGGAATGGAATGGAAAGTAAGTATGAGTAAGTGAATGGTTCATAATCTTATGAAAAAGGTTGATGATTGCGTAATATGTCTTATAAAATCCTATTATGTTATGAATGAAAAATATATGTGATGTTGATGGACTTACTCATTTGTGAGTTGAAGGTTATATAATTTTGTAAATCTTATGACATTGGTATAGGTTTATATTTATCTTATAAAGTTCATTATTGAAATGGATTATTATGTTTAAAGTTTATATGAGCTTACTAAGCATTCATTGCTCATGTAATTATTTTCCTTTACTTTACAGCTTATCAGAAGCTCAATTGGTTGAAAATTCGTCAGAGATCTATCACACTATCCAAAATACAAATTGGTAGTTTTTGAGTAATTTGGTTACAGTTTACAATGGCATGCATAGGACGATTTGTAATGGTATTATAATGCGTGTATTAATGATGTTTTGGTATGAGAAAGCTTTGGAAAACTATATTGGTTTGGTACACCTTGATATCTTACCAAGTAATGTGATGTTGATTACTTTAAAGTGCTTATTGACATGGTTCACTTCGCATATTGATGATAGTTTGAAAATGGTTTGAAAGTGATTTGATAAGTATACATTATGTAACTTAACTATGTTGGTACATTTGATGCCTTGTTAGTTTGTGTCATTGTGACTATATCATGTTGCATGTTTTGTAATGAAATAGTAATGGTCATATTTGTGATATGGTTTGTTAGAAGTTGAATTAGGTTTGATGATGGAAATATGACCAAATAAATGCATGTTTAGGTAAGTTTAAATGTTTGAATTTGAGGTGCCTTGATTGGCATATTGGTTGATTGATTTGGGACCATTAAATTGGTCATTATTTGTATGTTTTGGTAAGGTTTTGATTCTTTGATAATGTGCACTAAAGGTCTTTAGGAGGATGCATGAGTTGATGTTGGAAATGGCTTGGTTTTGGGCAAATTCATGTCCACACTGCTTAAGACACGGGTGTGTGACTTAGCCGTGTGTGACACATGGCCTGGCGACATGGCCTTGTGTCCTCTGTAGGTTTTATTGCATGCAAGTCAGGTAGCCCGTGGGCTATTTCGAATATTACATGGCCTGAGACACGGGCGTGTGTCTCAGTCATGTGAGGCACACGATCTTGTGACCCCTGTTTTGTAAATTTTATAACTTTTTCCTAGACCTTCCAAATTGTTTCCAATTTAGTCCCAAATCGCTTCTAAGGAAATTTTAGGGCTCGATTAAGGGACAATATGTATGTGAATGATTGTTTTATAATGTGTTTATGATCATGTATGAAATGTATGTTTAAATGTTCTATTTGTATGGCAATATCCCGTAACCCTATTCCAACGACGGATACGTGTTAAGGATGTTATATTGTAAATTAGAAAAAATATCTCTAGAAATTTTCTGGAATAATCTCTTTAAAGAATTTTCTCTCTACAACTTTCTATTGAATTCAAGTGTGTGTAAATGACCCAATACTCTCTTTATATAGGAAAAGTTTAGAGAGTTCAACCATAATTAAACTTAATCACTTTAATATTAAATTAATATAATATTTATTTAGATTAAATTTAATATTAAATCTTATTAAAATAATAGAATATTTATCTACAAGATAAATATTGAATTAAAATTAATATTAAACTATTAAAATAATATTATTTTTAGAATAATTCATCTGAAATCAAATTATCTGGTATAGTCCTAGTAGGAGTGTAACTCTTTTATTGTTCAACCACCAACGACCAACTAACGCCGACCATCAGGATGCCACCGTTGCAACCACTGGCACCATTGTATCCGGTGATGCAAGTGCGACACCCTTACGACACCTTAAGCCGATTTGGCTATTGCCGGTTCGGTCCGAGTCAATGACGACCCGACTGGTCTGGTCTAGCCACCGGTTGGACCGTCGACTTGGTTTCACATAATGGGCCAGTTCGACCAATTTGTGGCTCTTGGTCTCGATTTCAGGCTCATGGGTCCTATTTACGATCTTAGGTCCAATTTTCAAGTTCAATTTCCCATTAGGCCAATTGTCTAGCTTGAAAATTAACTTCCAAAATATCATATTAATTTTAATTGATTTGATTAATTTAATTTTACTTTATCAAATTAATTTTTCCAAAAGTCACTTAGATTTTCCAAATTAAATTTTCAAGAAATTCTTTAATTAAATTCTCTAATTGAACAATTCTCACGACCACCTAATTTAATTCCACATCGAATAAATTGACTTAATTAAATTATTCCCAAAGTCGTAGAATTTTCTTCAGATTCAAATACAGTCCAATTGAGCTTTTGTTGAGCTAGCGGAGGGACCAATTAGACATATACAATTAGGCTCTATTGATTGCAATTATGTCTAGAAGCATCATTCCTCTAAATCACAATTACTTAATCATGAAGTCAGTTCATAAGAAGTACCATGATTGGAAACTCCTTAATGTATACTCTTTACGAAAGCAATTCATCCAACTGCTTTGTCTAATGACCTCGTCATGTGTGTGTTACCCTCATATGATATCTTTGATTCCTTTGAGTTAAATCCGGTCACTCAATACAATCCGATTTTATCTCATTGTCACTATTGTGTCTTCTTAATGATTAGTATAATCACTGTCAATAAATGATTGTGATAAATTTCTCATTTGAGAACAAGCAACACGTGGCCACCTTCCATATTAATCAGTGCACACAATGCCAATGAGAGGATATCATTAACTCTTTAATTGAGCTGTGAAATCCACTATTACTAGTAAAGCCATGACATACACAAGTCATGTACCTAATATACCAACTATGAGCTCGATCATCTTTAGAGCATAAGCCTCCATTTATATCTAAGCACATGAGTTGCATATGCATGGTCAGTGGCTAACTTAGGATTTAGGTAAATCACAATATGAACGTCACAAGTGAATTAATTCACAAACAGATTCAAAATTAATTCATCTTGGGTCCAGTCAATGTATTATTTTACAAATGAATACATCTATATCTCCACTCGTGGAGTCAACTACTCTGATAGCCATGACTAGCCATCTCCCCTGTAACACCCCAAACCTAGCCTAGAAGTTAGGCCCGAATCTGGCGTGTCACATTGAAGTGTTTTTGCGAAAAACCTTATTTTTCATTGAAAACCCTTCTTAAAGAAACTTGAGTAAAATTCCAATTTAAAGTTGTTTTTCAAACGGCTTGTATTTAAAAATCAATCAGTCTTTCTATAAGTTAAAAATTATTTTTTGAAATTTTTAGGAAAAATATTTTTAAGTGCGGAAGCTTAATTTTGAATAAATCCATTGTTTCAAAATAAGACGTGAGATAACTTAGAGGAAATAAAGTAAAGCATTCAATGTAACAAATAGCAGAGTTTATTGAGAATAAGCCTTATCACAATCCGAAATCAAAATACTTAGGAACTATAAAGAAAACAAATAAAATAAAGCATCTCGCTAGCTGGCCACCTCCGAGTCCCTCCGTTCATCGAACCGCCTACTAAGGGTTTTTTGAGAAAATAAAAGAGGGAGTGAGTTTCGAAACTCAGTGTTTACAACCCTCAGCAATCATTAACATGCAAGCAATCAATTGGGCCTAAGCCCTAATCACAGTATCATCGTAATATATCACATATGCAATGCAGTAAAAACCCTCTCCAATAATCCATCCGCTACACAATATTTCCCGACCAACCTTGTACACTTATGGGGATTTCTAAATCGACCCACCCATCCGCTACATAGCAATGGTAGCCCGGTTGCGGTACTACCTAACGTTGCAGCAAAGCTGCTAATCACATATTGGGCTTTAAAAGCCAATGGTGGATCCACGGTCGTCAAGCAACCATGCGATCCTCAAATTCTTCCTCCGTACCATAATTCCCACCCATATGCAACCTAAACAGAATATCATATGAATGCTGCAATTATACATGTAACATAAATCCTACATTTAACACATAGGGGTATTTTAGTCATTTTTGCTGTTAGGGCATTTCGATCATTTTTAAGTTTTATGGATTCAGTACCTACCTGGCCCGTTAACAAGTCCCCGTTGGCCAAAGTGAACAAGCACTATGCACCAGGTAGGATTCCAAAGAAGAGGAGGTGGGTCATTGAGACCGCTTAAGTACCAAGCTCTTCCTAGATCCAATCCTAGACATGTATATACCCATTACCACACTTCAACCTTATGACTTTTCCATGGTTGCATTTGTGTTTTTAAGTTTTATGAATGTTTGGCAGTTAACAGATACTAAGCCCAAACCCATGTGCAAAGGCCATTCTCAACCATATGGCCCATTAAGCCCGAATCACAATCGTATGGCCCATTAGGCCCAAATCCAATTCAAATCATGTAATATGCATGACTAACTCAATTCATATAACCAAATCAATAAATTTCACAAAATTTAGCCTCAGTGGGCCCATTTAGCCACTTTCGGCATTTCAGCTTTTCGGCATTGCCGAAATCGTGTGTGTAGTGTTTGTACACACCTGATTGATGACCCACACTACACTATCCTCAGCCCTCTACAATCAAAACCACTTTCGAATCAATTCCAAACCCTACTATAACTTTATTAAATCCTGAAGCCTTACCGTAGCCTTACCGTGTACCTTTGGCTTTTCTAGCCTTTTCTTTAGCAATTAATCCCGAATATTCTTAGATCTGCATCAATACACATATTCTATCAACATCAGATGACTCGTCTTCCACACGAGTCACCTTATAGGCTACACATATATTCGGCCACCCCTTTAAGAAACTGAAATTGAGAATGAGACACTTACCGAAACTCACCTTGAATCTTGCGGCCTAAATTTCCACTGAATATGCAATCGACTCCTAACCCCTTTGATTGAGTTTAGCAAAATAGATTGTAATAGAGAACAAGAGAAATCGGTAAAGGGTATGGCTCTTCGGCTTTTAAGAGAGAAAAGAATAATGGGACCACTAGGGGTTTCGGCAAAATAATGGATGGCTTAATTGGCAAGGGAAAGATTTGGCTATGGATGAAACAAAAGGGAAAGGAAGAATTCGGCAAGAAAAAGAAGAAAGAAGAGAAGAAGAAAGAAAAAAAAATACAAATTGGCACTTGAGGAAAAGATGAGAAATTTGGCATTAGCCTAGGATCCCAAATTCGGCACATATTTATAGCCCATAGCCTCAATTCCCAATTCAGTTCCATCACTTCCCCATTCTCATCTCCTCGTTTTTCTCCCTGATAACTCCTCAATCTTTTTCCTAAATTTTCTCTTCTGATTACCTCTCTGAGAGTCCAGCTTCACGCCACTACCAATCTTCTAGAAGCCTAAAATTAAACTCTAAAATAAATTTAATATTTTCCCTTTTAAACTTGGACCCAAACTCTACTATGGGCCTTCTAACACCCAAATAATATTTGCCTAAGACTACTAAGCACATATTCACATAAAAAACCACAAAAAAGAAGTTTGGGATTTTTGGGGTGTTACATCCCCAATTGGAATTGTAGACAATATAATAATCTTTCTCAGTATTTGAATCAAATGTTCACTTTGATTCTTTTACGAAATTACGTACTCATTTAGATTATCTACTAAAGTAAGTTGTTTTTCTTGCAATGTAAATGTTCTTACAATGCCACTTATCTTCAGTTTAAACTTAGATAATCAATGAGCTAATATTTGCTTGTCACAATTTCACTATGCATGCAAAATATAAAAACATAAATACAAAGGACATAATAGTAAAATGTGAAATTAAATTTGTTTATTTAGTCATCATTCAAATAAATAGAAAATAGTTACATGTTAACTACAATATAGACATATTTCCCAACAAGTTCTCCCTACAGAGCTAGCTTTATGGCATGTTTCCGTAAAAGACTATCCTCAAATGACTACGTTTACTTGCGATCCTCAGGTAATTTCCCTCTTACATCTTCATAATTAGGCCAGCTCTCACACGACCTATCTTGCTCTAATTCTTGTCGGGTATTCGCCTACGCCTTGTCAGCTTCCACATTAATCTTTACTACTTTAAGCATTTTTGGTAGATTCTTCATGATTCTCTTGCCATACTTACGCTTTCTTTTAACTCTTCTTCTTCTTGCGTGGTTTCTTATACTTAGCGTACTGGTAGTATACCCCGCACTTGAGATCCTGGTGGACTTTCTGCATTCGTTACATGGAAGACTCTATGGGTTACCGTAGCCGGGCTAGGGTATTATACTATTATCCCTGTTTCTTTTGTCTTGTTGGACTTACCCCGTGTTTACTATTTCGACAAACTCTATTTGTGTTTATTGTTCCAACAAACTATCTCTATTTTGTATTTATTGTCCCAGCAGACTATCTCTGTTTTGTGTTTACTATCCTAATGGACTACCTTTGTGGATGCCATGGAGTCTTTCATAAGGTCTTATACTGATCCGTCATCCTGGCATACTATCATATGATGCCATGAAGTTTTTCATCCATGGTCTTACTCATTATACCTGACTGTCATAACATCTTTCCTTTATGGTCTTACACCGTATAGCTTATACCTTGTAACATGTTGCCATCACGTCTTTCATCTATGATCTTACGCTATTACCTCATACTAGATTTCCATAGCGTCTTTCATGTAACAGCCAATTTTTAGTGCAATCGGAACAGTGATTTCGGGACCACAAATTCGAGTTAATATTATTTCATGGTTTGTATTATGATTGAAATATCATATGAAAATTTCGTAAAGAAATTTTATCAGTTACATGTCTAATTAGATGGAAAGGACCAAATTGCATGAAATGTAAAAGTTGAATTCTAGTAGCTATAGGTATCAAATAGCTATGAAATTCAAAATTAGAGGTCCTTATATGGCAAATAGACCTTTAAGAGGAGTTAGTAGATAAGTATGGTTAGTCATCAATGGAAAATTAAATAAAGAAAATGATTAAATTGGAAAGTAAAAGATAAAAAGATGATAAATAATAAAATGAACTAAAATATCATCATTTTATCATCTTTCCTACATTAAAGACATGGAAAACCTAGTTATGTGTGTTGAGCTTAAGAAAACTATTTTAGCTTAATTAGGTATGTATTCTTGTCCCGTTTTTAATAATTTTTATATTTCTGAGATCATAATAGCTTAGTCTAGCTATCTCGGGGATTAATTTGTAAAGTTATCAAAGTACTAGAGATTTGCCATGGATGAATATAGTTGAATTATGATGTTTTATGGTAGAAAATAAAATGTTGTTGATAGATAAATAACTTTTGTAAAGGGAATTTTGATGAAATTATAATTTAGGGACTACATTAAAAAGATGTAAAATTCATGAAAAATTTCTAAATTTTGTGAAATACAAGGGCTACTATTATGATATATAAAAATCGGCTAGGCTTGGAATAAGGATTAAATTGTATGATTTCATTTTCCGAGCCTAGGGACAAAATTGTACTTAATTAAAAGTATAGGGGCAAAATAATAATTTTTCCAAAATATGTATTGGATTTAATTCAGTATGAAATTGTGTTAAATTGATATTAAATTCTTTCATATAGATTCGGATAGACCAGATACAGAGTTAGACTGAGGAAAAGAAAAAATATCGGATTAGTAGATTTTGCGTACATGAACACTTTTCGAGGTTTGTTCATGTAACTAAATTGTATATTTATATATTTGAATTGAATTGCATGTATGTGATTGTATTACTTCCATGTATATGAAATTAATCACATATCCGACGATGACTGATAAGTATTAAGTCCCGTTTGAATAAATGAAATTCGATGGATATAGGATTCCCAAATTGGTTGTGGTCCTGCATGTGTTGCGGACACACCACAACTCGAAAGAGCGTCCCGTTATTAGCTCTCATGAGCGTCCCATTAGATGGTTCTTGTGAGCTTCCCGCTAATAGCTCTTCGGAGCATCCCGATTAGTTGTGATCTTGCACGTGTTGTGGACTCACCACAGCTCTTATGAGCGTCTCGATATATAGCTCTTCAGAGCTTCCTAATTTAAAGGCTCTTTAATGAGCTTCCCGATTAATTGGTTCTCCAGAGCTTCCCGATATTGCTCGCTCGAACTTCCCGATTATGGCTCAGATGAGCTTCCCGTTTACATGTTTGCATGGGCATTCATGTACATGATTTGACGAATTACAGTTTTGTACACCTTGTGTGTACTACCCGAGTATCCATCGATATTTTCAATGATTCAATAGGCAAAATCCTGATATGAGAAAATATGAATTCGAATTGAATTATTACCCGTATATACATGAAATGGAATTGGATATATGAACACAAGAAATGGAAAGTTATGAACATGAAAAATTGATGTTTGATGAGCTCATACATGTTTATTGGTGTTTATATGACTAACATGATTTTTGAGGATATGTGTTAGGCTTTTGGCCATATTGTTTGGAATATGTGTTGTATGCTTACCTTATATGTGAAATAATGGAAAGTTAAATTTCATGTTATACGAACTTACTAAGCATTAAATGTTTACTCTGCTTTATTTCCTCTATTTTATAGTACTTCGGAAGCTCGTTGGGTTGGAACCTTGGCGGAGATATCTCACATCATCCATCGGCCTATTTCGGTATATATAGAAAAATTTATTTTGGTTATAATGGCATGTATAAAGTAATTTAACCAATGTTGGCTTAAAAATATTTTGTTGTAAATAGCCATTAGAATGACTTGAGTTGGACATATTTTGATATGCATATGTATGTGTGGCTTAATATGTTTGTTGTGTTTAATGTGGTTGAGTAATGGATAATTTATGAATATGATAATGTATGGTTTGAGATAATATGATCTGAGAAATATGCAAATAGGTTTATATGGTCAATTAGGTAAGATTGAATACTTGGATATATGAGGTATTATGATATGCGTCAAACTTGGGTTTGGCTTGATTCAAATGTCTTGTGTTGCCTTGTGAATGTTTTTAAGTATTGATGTAGGTGGAAGACAAAATGGGTCAGAAATGTGGCTTAGAAAATAGCCTATTTTCGTCTACACAGGCATATGTCTCTTGCACCTTGGAAAAATTTTGATATTTGTGAAAAATTCTCTGAGTACTCGATTTAGTCCCGAATTATTTCTATTGCATATTTTGGGCCTCGATGGCGCATATAAGGGACAATACGAATTGATTATGGCTGATTTTTTATATGAATGTATAATGATATAAAATTTTTTGTATTTAATTTATAAATTCCAGTAATGCTCTGGAACTCTGTTTCGGCGACGGATAAGGGTTAGGGTGTTACATTTCATATATGGTCTTACGCCATATACCGTCGTCACGATGTCACCCCAAAGGACCAATCGATAGTGTAACAGCCTAATTTTCAATGGTGTCGGAACAGTGATTCGGGATCACTAAATCCGACAAATGAGTAGGAAATATTATTAATTTAGTGAGTAGAAGTTAAATGTGAAGTTAGGAAAAATTTTGAAATAGTGAATAGTGTACTAAAAATAAATATTAAAATAATTAGAATCGAAAACGAGGTATCGAGACCTCGGGAATTTTAAATCGAGATATAAATATTTTTATAAATATTTATGGAGTATTAATAAGTTAGTATTAAAGTTTCGTCAAGAAATTTTAAAGTTCTGATAGTTAATTAAACAAAAAGGACTAAATTGTATCAAATGCAAAATTGTGAGAAATGATTAAATAGCTTAAATGATAAAAGAAAGAGGGTTTAAAAGGAAAATAGACCCAAGGTCTATTTGAGCTGGACGGCAAGGGCATGAAATCAGCAAGAAAATAAGGAGAATTAAGGGCAAAATTGGAAAATTGTAAAATTTACTTAATAAAGCTAGGACTAAAGTGGAATTATCTAGATTTCTCTTTATTTTTCTGCATTCTCATGAGCAAAAACGCCGTGGAAGAGTTCCCTTAAGCTGTTTTTTCATATTTTTACTTCAAGTAAGTTCAATTCTTGATTATTTCTTGAAATTTTTGTGTTTTTGTGACTTTTGCAACTAGGTCCACTTGTTGAATTCATTATTTTTTGATTCTATGAAAGAAATTGAAAGTTTCCATGAATATGTGCTGGAAGTAAATGATGATTTGGCATGGAATTAGAGTTTTAAATTGTTTATATGCTGATTTTATTAAAAGAATTGAATAGAAAGTGAATGTTTGAGACCTAATTGTAAAAGAGTTTGAAGTTAGAATTTTATGTGGAAATTCTGAATTTCAATAGTTATGAAATAACCTATAATGTCTATGGAAAGTATTAATAGAGAAAATTATCTTAATTGAGGGGCTAATTGAGCAAGGACTGAATTGTATGAATTGTGAAATTTGGGGCAAAATAGAAATCAATATTCTGCACTAAAACTGTTTTGGACAGCAGCAGTGGTCTAACTTTGAAAAATCACCAAAAATTGTAGAAATCGAATTAGAGAATGAGTAAGATATGGAATTAAAGCTTATTGAGTCTATTTTCATATAAAAGAAGCAGAGCCAGTAAATGAATTCTGTATTTTGAGATATTTATATTTTTGTGAGACTGGTTCAGAATGATTTCGGGATCCTCTGTTCTAACTTGGAAAAATCATTAAAAATTGTATAAAAATTATTATGGGACATAATTTATATGGTTAGATTCCTTAATGAGTCTATTTTTATAAGAAACAAACTATAATATCATCTGAATCTTGTATGATGAGATAATTAATTTTTAGTAAAGAAAGGTTGGAACTGTCGGACAGCAGAACAGGAGAGACTTCAATGAATAAACTGTACTAATTGGATGAACCAAAAATTCTGAAAATTTTATGGTAAGAATGTATGAGTCTAGTTTCAGGGAAAATTAGTGGATCTTAAATTGGAGTTCTGTAGCTCAAGATAAAAATAATTTAGCGACTATGACACAGATGGACAGTTTTGAATATAAATAAGTAAATAGTGAAATTATTGATAATGTTACTTATAGCATGTTATATAAATTAAGGATGTGGAATGGAGAGGAGGAGGAGGAAAATATGTATGAATATCCAGCTAGCATGGTTAATTTGCATATTTTAGGCTCAGGGACTAAATTGAATAAAAGTAAAACTTTATGGGCAATTTTGTAAAAATGTTAGAAATGACTAATTTGCATGAAATGGATTATTTTGTTATTTAAAATTGCAAAATTGAATGGAATTATTAACTTAGTTCAAGATCGGGGGAAAAACATGTTTTAAAGATTAAATTGAAAAAGTGTTAAATTTATAGAAAATTTTAATATTTTATAGAATTCATGGGTTGTTATCAATATGTATGAGAATAACGGCAAGAAATAAGGATTAAATTGCAAGAATTTTATTTTCTGAGCCTAAGGATGCAATCGTCATTAATTAAAAGTTTAGGGGCAAAACGGTAAATTTTGTTTAGAGCATTAGTCGAATGTATTAGAATATGAAATAAATGAAAATGACGATCATCTTTATTTATAGAGATCCGGATGACTCAAATATCAGACTAGAAAGTGGAAAAGAAGAGATATAAGATTATTGAAATTATAAACATGAATAAGCAACGAGGTAAGTTAGTGTAGCTTGAATTGTATTTTTAAATACATGAAATATCGATATAATGAGTTACTTAATTTATGTTTATGAAGTAAAGGCAAGAGAATAATATTTATCGTGACATGTAAATATGTGATTTTCATTGATATGTTGATACAAGAAAATTAGGTATGTTAAGACCATAAATTCAAGTAAAACATGTCGAGAAAAATTAAACACGTTTAAGAGACAATATGTTTAATTTTAATTGGTTTCAAATATGAATGTTAGATGAAGTAAAATATCTGATAAATAAATCGGTAACTCTGATAATGCTCCGTAGCTCTATTCCGGTGACGGATTCAGGTTAGGGGCGTTACAGATAGTCGATACTACTGTCGCGGTAAATTCCTTTCCATGGTTCTTATTTCCAGAATCCTCCTCCTATTACCTCATTTACACCACCTAACCTTAATGCTCGAACACTGCAGTGTTCCCTCCGCAAGAACCAAAGTTTCGTCCGTGGCAGTATCTAACATGATCACTCTCTATTTCCCTTTCTAACTTCATCTACACCATGGAGGTTTTTCCCACAGTTTTCATGTAAAGCATGCAGATACCATCATATTTCATGTTTCATAAACATGGCACACTCAAAGAACATAGATTATAACTACCATGGTTGGAGTCATAAGAACTCACCTGAAGCTTCATTGTCTTCATAATTAACCTTCTCGAACATTAGAGCTTCCATTCTCCTGGCAACCAAGCATTTCAACCAAAAGCATGGATTATACTTAATATTCTCAGCTTAAACCCATTTTTCTAGGAACATGCATAACTCTTAAAATGATTTTGAAGTACATAACTTCATCTATCTATTCTTACGTACATAGAGAGGCTAAGAATCTTACCATCTTGTTGGTTTCCCTTCTTTTTCATCTCTATCCTCATGAAGTCTACTCCATGGAGAACCTTTTATGGCTATTCCTTCTTCAAGCTATTGAAGAAGGTGAAGAAGAGAAAATGAAACAAAGTCAAGAAGAAAACTATCCTTAGGAATCCATTTCCCAGCTATTTATAGCTATTTTTGCATTATTACCAACCTTATGAGAATTGTCCATAGCTAATTATTATGCCTCCCATTAAGGAACCGATCAGTTGTCAACCATGTCCCATTTAGTTTCTGGCTTTCTTGTTTCTTTCAATAGAGGGTATCAGCTTGCGGTCTTTTTCAATTTCGTTCTTTCATTATTTGAAGTTTTCAGGTTAATTGAAAACCAGGTGTTACAAGAATACATTTCGTTAATAAGCCATTTATCATATTCGATTGTTTGAGACAAGTGTTCTTGGCTTGATAGTACTGTGCTTTCCAGCTTTTTTTATTCCTATCATATGACCTAAAATAAATACTATTGTTAGAGCAAATAATTACTTGTTACCCATGTACTATACAATGGTTGGATTCTATACTATTATTGAAGAATTTGACTGAATTGGTTTTATCCATAAATCAATTTCAACTTAGTTGTGAAATGACTAAAAACCATGTTTTTTTTATAAAATAAGTTATTATATTATAAGTATGTTTCTATAAGTATGTTTCTATCTTTTTACATTTTTATATTAAATCAATAAAAACCCACATATAATAAAGTTTGAACTTAAGCTAAAGCTCCTATTTATTATTTCTTACAAAATTTTAATAAATATATTATATACTACGTTTTTTACACACAACATGAGTGTGTCATGATCATGTTTGTAGAGTTTGAGTCTTTTAGCCTACAAATTCTTTGTATCTTGAAGCTTTTGTTTTAGAGATGACATTTTAGGAAAGGTAATCACGAAAATTGTAATGTTAGTCTTTATAAATTGTAAATGGATATTGTAACACCTCTATCCCGTAACCGTCGCCGGAATAGGACGGGGCGTTACCGGAAGGTCAGAAAATAGATCAGAACAGAATTATCATAGAATACATCAGAATTCGGAACCAAGAGTCCCTTATAAGGCTTAATAGACCTCAATATGCATTAGATAGGATTCGGGACTAAACCGATCACATACAAAAGTAAAATTAAATTCAGAAAATCTTTCACATTTTTAGTTCGGGCACACGCCCGTGTGGCTTGGCCATGTGGTACACATGGCCGTGCCTCCTACCCGTGGTCAAAACTGACTAACTCCCCACAGTCACTAGACACGCCCGTGTGTCTAGCCCGTGGGCAACACTGATCATATTGGCACGACATGATCACACGCCCGTGCCTTATGCCCGTGAATGAAACTGACCAAAATGCTACAATGTAGGGGACACACGGTTGGAGTACACGCCCGTGTCTCCTGGCCGTGTGGCACAATATAGGCTTGGTTTAAGCCAATTTGCCACCCCTTCTTAAGGTCATTCAACAAGCATATGAGAACAACAATTTTACCACAATTACTAACCAAATCAAACTCAAATCATACTTCATTATAGCTACTTCAACATCATTTAATCACAAGTACAAATGCATGATAAACACTTCCAAATTTCATACCATTATCAACATTATGCACACATGCAAAACTTATGCTTAAAACTTACCACTTCCTCATATTAGTATGCTCCAAAATGACCAAAACAATTTAGGCCAATGATCATTACAAACTTAACCAACTTGGCATCATAAGCTATAGGCCCAAGTTAATCACCACATACCATTCCATCCAATTCACAAGCATTATAAATCATCACATTCAAGCTTAAAACACAAACACTCTAGCCTATACATGCCATAATTCAAATATTTACAAATCCAAAAGTACCAAAAACAAGTTCGATAGTGTGTGACGATCCTAGACTTGTCCCGAGCCCTCGTAGCTACGATATCTATAAAACAGTTGAAAACACAAACAGGATAAGCTACAAAGAGCTTAGTAAGTCAAATACAATAATTGAACTATTAAGTCACATAATGTACCAAACATAAGCAAATAAGCCTAGCCATTTCCAAGCTAGTTCATAAAACAAACCATCATCCACTTCTCGTATATATATATATATATATATATATATACACACACTTCATTCCCACAATTTAACACATACTTCTCACATGACCGATCACAGAACATAAGTCTCTATTCTCGAAAATATAGTACGATATAAGTGTACCTGAATCAGACACATAAGGTAAGCATTTATTCATTTAACAGACTTTCTCTTCAATTGTTCAGAAACGTACAGAGTTCAGACAGGCCTTATACAATGCCGACGTCCCGGACGTGGTCTTACATGTTATTCAAAGTCGATGCCACTGTCTCGGACAGGGTCTTACACGAAACATAAGTGATGCCAGTGTCCCAGACACGGTCTTATACACTATCTCAAATCAATGCATTCGTCCCAGACGAGGTCTTACATGATATCGTCTTAACATTTCTCAACCAAATACAATTATGAATTTCTCAATCAGGCTCTCAAGGCCGTCCAATGCAGTTTATAGTTCAAGTAATATTATCAGACAGTTAATATAACACATATTTGTAAATTGACTTACCTCGTACGGAGTTAACGGATATGAGTCGACTATTTGATGATTTTGGACTTCTCTCGATCTAAGTCCATTTTTCTTTGTTCTTGATCTAAATCAATTCAAATTCAACCGTTCAATTATTTATTTCATTCAATTTAATCCATAAACACACAATTAGGGAAATTTGCATTTTAGCCCACACATTTATACATTTTGATACTTTGGTCCCTAATTCATAAAAACATCAAATATGCACAATTTCATTTCAAAATGGCCTAGCCGAACCTTCATAGCTCTCATATAAGCCCATATAACATATTTGTTTCACAATTTAGTCCTCCCAAAGTCTCATTTTTACAAATTAGTCCATATAGCTTAATTTCACCAAAATTTCATGGTAAAATATATTTATTTACTCCTATCCATCATAATTCAACTAAATTCATCACAAAGCTTCAAAAATCAACAGTGACACTATTCATCAACTTCATCAAAAACAAAAATTGAGACATGGGCATGAAAGATTTCGAAACAACGATTACAAAAACGTAGAAATTATCAAAAACCGATCAAAACTTGTACCTTAATCACTAATCCAAAGTGTCGAAATTGAGAAAGCATGAACTCTTCTTCTTTCTTCTATTTTCGGCAAAAACAAAGTGGAAATGGCCATGTTTTTGTTTCATTTATTTTAGTATAAAACATATAATATCAAATTTCCAATTTTAACCTCCATAAACATTAATAAAAACATATGTAATAAGGTCATTTATGACCACTCATGCTTCAAATGGGTAAATTGCCACATAAGGCCATCACATTAAAAAGCCACATTCAATTGGCACTTTTCACATATGGAATGCTATATTTACCTTTAATGCAATTTAACCCCTTTTTATAATTAAGTACAGAAACAGTCAAATTAAACCACAGAAATTTATCAGATGCTAATTCATATCGAACAGAAACAGAGAAATAATATCAAAAATATTTTCAAACTCAGATATGTGGTCCCGAAACCACTTTCCGACTAGGGTATAAGCCGGGCTGTTACAAATATGAAAAATACCTTATTTTAAAAAAGGTTAAAATATGCTTTTAGTTCCTGTACTTTTTTATAGAATTTGAGATTTAGTTTTTGTATTTTAAAAGTTAAAAATTCAATCATCCTACATTTTTAGTTTAAAAATCTTAGCCCAATCACCATTTTCGTTGGTAGTTTCTTTCAAAATTTGTCAACTTAGTATGTTTATTTTTCTATTAAGTATACGTCACATAATATGAAGATAACTTAATTTATGTGCCAAATTGATAAATTTTGACGAAGAATATTAATAATGGTAATAATTGGAGTGAGATCAGTAAAATAAAAAGACAACGTTTAATTTTTTAAGTATATGGATTAAATATCAAATTTTGTTAAATTAGGATGATGGAGAAGAGATTTTAACCAAAAAGAAATATTACAAAAAATTGAAAGCAAGCAAGGCAACACAATCAACGTGTGAAATTTGTGAAGAAGGGCAAAAGGTTTCTAGAAAAGCTTTAACCGATGGTGGAATACAAACAAAAGGAAAGGATTAAAAGTACTTTTAAATTAGGGTCTACGGGTTGCGCGTTGCCAAGTGTCGTTTAAGTGGGCCCCAATATAGTGAGAATTCAAAGCTACAATTTTTAGAGCCTTGCAGCCGTCTCATCCTCCCACGCACTATTTTTATCTTTATCTTTTTCAAAAATTTTGAGGAAAATTAGATTACGGTGCTTATCATATGAGTGAAATTTTATTTAATAAAATTTAAATCTTGAAGTAGGTAAATTCCTATTGAATGTGTATTTCGTTAGATTTTATATAAAAATATAAAAAAATTATAATAATATTTGTTCTTTTATTAATTTAAGCCAACTTTTAAATACTAATATATTTTATTGAAGTATGAGATAAAAGTAAATAAATATTAAATTTATCTTTTAATATTTATATATTTTTCTATTAATTTTGTCTTTATTTTTTAATTAATTTTGGCTCTTGACTTTTTAAAAAAATTAAATTTAATTAATTTAAAAAAATTAAAATGGTGTTTGTTTAACGAGAATACTAACTAAAATATTAAAATTTTAAATATTGTAGCCTCCATGATAATGGATGTGTATTCAACGCAAATATTTTTGAAATTTTATGAACTTTTTATATTTTATTTTTAATTTTTTATAATTTTTGAATTATTATTTGTTAAGGTCATATATATAAAACAAATAATGTTATGTTAAGATGATGTGTATATAGACTATAATTCGAGTTGTTATGTTAACAATGTTAAAAATCAATGTTTTGGTCATAATTTCTGTTAAAAAAGAAAATTTTAATTTTTTAAAAATTAAAGATAAAATTTAGCAAAAAAAAGGCTAAATTGATAGAAAAAATGTAAATGCTAAAATAATCGTCATGTTTAAATAAAAATATAAGAAGCAATTAAAATAAAAAAAGAAAATAATAATAATGTTAAAAAGGAGGAGAGAGTTAGAAATACAGGTGTCCACTACATCTTTATGACAGACACGGGACCTTACCTACCTTATCTAAGATAGCTTGGAAACGCTGGCCTGGAGTTTGGTTTTTCTTAACAAAAGCGAACCCAATGTGTCGAACCAAAAGGTTATATGCGTGGCAGATGACGGTCTTGACCAATTAAATATAAGTCAAGACGTCGCAGCATGATAGTTAATGGACCCGAGGAACAGTGGGAGTTTGGCTCATTGACGATACTTTTGGAGTGAATCGTGAGTTTTTTTTTTTTTTGGGGGGGGGGGGTTGAATTGCTATCTTAGGATAAAGAATATGGTTCCATGCAATATAACCTTTGAAGGACTGATTTAATCTTTTTATAAGCAAACGAGAAGCGAGAAAAGAAGACTAGTGATGAAGTAGGAAGGAAATGGATTTGGACGACAACTCCAGGAATCTTGTTCAAGCTTTGACAAATGGTGATCCCGAGAAGATTTCAACATCTAGATTTTCTTCTCTTTTGGCTTCTAAAGATCGTGATTATCTTCTATCCTCAACTACTCAAGATGACCAGGTCAGTTTTCCTTTCATGGAAGGAAATAAAGAACATGTCTAGCATCTTCTTCTTCTTCTTCTGCAGTGTCTATTATTATTTTTTAGCTGCAAACTTTAAGTTGTGGTCAGACATGAAAGCACGCAGCCACCTTTTGGTCTAACTCACTTATGGCTTCGCGGTATAATTTGTACTCTTTCATCATCATAGATCCATTTCTTTTCTATCTTCTTCTTTACCCAAGACTTCTTTCTGAAATTACATAAACCTTCCAGAATATCGTTTCTAGAACTATATATATATATATATATATATATATCATTATTTGGTATTATTCTCAAAATATTTAACTTTTTTTATTAGCAACATATTTCAGGAACTTCTATAGGGTTTTAAAATGGAAAGACCCACCTGCTAATACTTTGTTATATATGTATTATAAGGTCCAGCAAACTAGAATTTGGTTATGGTATAATCATCTGGGTATATTATAGCACCAAACAAAGAATGAAGAAATATATGGGATGTTGTTTGGTAGAACATGTTTAATTGAGTAGATCTTATGTTATTTCGCTAGTGGTGGTTGTTAAACTCGACAATGATTTGATTTAGTTTTGAAGGGAATTCTTTTTTAGGGGTCTTTTATGTATTTATGACAATTAGGTGATGATCACATTAAATAATTAGAGGAAACTGAGAAGTGGAGCATTGTAAGTTCATAAGATGAACAATCTAAGTCGGTTACCTTTCTTGTCGGTAATTCAAACATGTTGGAACACCATTGGTGGTGAAGAGATCTTGTTGTTTTGATGTTCTTGTGGGCGGTTATGAATTTTGCTTGTCGGGAAGGGAATTAGAAAGGATTCTTAGCATGAATGTGGGATGCATACGTGATAATGTTCAATATATCGATATATCGGCAAAAACTATTGGAAATATGTCGGTGATCGTCCTTTTAATTTTCTAAGATACTTCTTGTCGCGACAAAAACATGCCAAACATGCCTGTCCTCGTCGAATATAGGTTCCCCCCACAGCGGTTGTGCTGCGAACATGTGACATTATTGTTCTTCACTTTAGCCTAACAACAAAGCTAGCTATTGCCATTACACACATGGCGTATTATCCTTACAACATTTCAAAGCTGGTGGCACGTCGCTTTCACAATTTTTCTAAGGTTGGGGCTTGTTTTTTTTGTGGAATAGATTGGTATACGTATTTCCTTACTGAAAATGTATGTAGGAGTGTCCTTTGTGCTGGCTTGCGACGAAAAGGGTATTTGAGGAATAAGCTTGACTTTTCATTAGTAATTGAATGGTTCCATTTGACCTTTAACCATTACTGGTTATAGCAGGTGAAAATTTCGGATCTTGAGGGCAAGGTGATTGGACTTTACTTCTCAGCTAACTGGTATCCACCATGTAGAAATTTCAATAAAGTATTGATTGGCGTGTATGAGCAGCTGAAGAGCAATGGGTCTAATTTTGAGATTGTATTTGTGTCATCTGATGAAGATTTGAGTGCCTTCAACAGTTACCGAGAAAGCATGCCATGGCTTTCAATTCCATTTTCTGATTTGGAGACAAAGAAAGCCTTGAATCGAAAATTTGAAATTGAAGGCATTCCTTACTTAATCATTTTGCAGCCTGATGGTTCAACTTTACATGACGGCGTAGAACTAATTTACAGATATGGTATTGAAGCCTTCCCATTTACTGAAGAAAAATTGGAAGAACTGCGAAGGGAAGAGAGGATGAAGCATGAGAGTCAGACCTTGACCAATTTATTAGCAAACCCCGGAAGAGACTATCTTTTGGATCAAACCATGACTAGAAAGGTCAGTGCTTATACCTCATTTCCATATTATAAATATGCTTTGTTACCCATCGACTATAGTGAATAATATATACATCCTCGTGGCATTGGTATCCATCTATGGTAATGAAGAAAGCTCTCTTTAATTCTTTATAGCCTCAGTTGATACAAACATGTATTGAGCATTTAGAAATTGACAAGAGTATAATTTCAGGTTTGCTACTTGAGTAGCCCCGCTTGTAGATCATTTTGTCCTTTTACCCTTACATTTGCAAGGTATCCGCACCCAATAATTGGATTCTCATTCACATCTGAGGCAAGGGCGAGACTCTGTTAATCACCAGCATAATGAGCCCTCACTTGTGTGACCGAGATGGATGCATGTTTTGAGATCAATCTATGTATGTTGAGGTTTGATTCAAGCTTATGTATTTGCTTTGCAGGTGCCAGTTGATTCGCTGATAGGGAAGACAGTTGGGCTCTACTTCTCAGCACAATGGTGCTTTCCATGTGCTAAGTTCACTCCCAAACTGATATCCGTCTACCACAAAATCAAGCAAAGTTTGGAAGGAAAAGGTGGTGGTGAGTATTTCGAAATAGTTTTTGTGTCGAATGATCGAGACCAAAGTAGTTTTGATTCCTACTACGGTACCATGCCATGGCTAGCTTTGCCTTTTGGAGACCCAATTATTAGAACCCTTGCAAAGTACTTCGATGTGCAAGGCATTCCATGTTTGATAATCATAGGTCCCGACGGCAAAACAGTTACCAAGCAAGGTAGAAATCTCATAAATCTGTACCAGGAAAATGCATACCCTTTCACTGATGCAAAACTGGAGTTGCTGGAGAAAGAAATGGAGGAAGAAGCCAAGAGATTACCCAGATCTAATTATCATGCAGGTCACCGCCATGAGCTTACTTTGGTATCGGAAGGGAATGGAGGGGGGCCGTTTATATGCTGCGATTGTGATGAGCAAGGGTCCGGTTGGGCTTACCAGTGTCTGGGGTGTGGCTACGAGGTGCACCCAAGATGCATGAGAGCTGTCGACCCTGCAACTGCTGCCTCAGTTCAACACACCTGATCGTTCATATATGCTAAAATGTTGCTAATTCAGCTTTCATATATGTTATTGTAGCTAATGCCCATGAATATCACATTTGAGAGTAACATCATAATCCTTTATAACTGATCAATAATTATATTGTCGACTCAGTTTGCAGGTAAATTCGTTTTTTTTTTGGGAAAATGAAAAATATGAAATGGTAAAACTTAAAAAAACTTAATGAATTAACCTCATTCATACCATAAAAATAAAAAATATTTTCAAAAATAAAAATTGGAAACAAAAGGAAATTAATTGCTGTAGAATTTGGGCTACAAAGCGGCCACTCACATGGCAATGGCCCAAAGACATCAAACTGCAAAAGGCTCCACATAATAATAAAACTAAAATTTGTACACGGTATTGGGGGGGCTGTCGTGGCAGCTTCATTTTGTGCTGGTAGATATAAGACATGTGAAACTTCTTTGAAGTTTCCATATTTCTGGATTTTTCTTATTATTATTATTATTATTTTATTTTAAGATATATATAGGTTGGCTTTTCGTTTTTCATATCTGCAAACGAGCAATTTTTTTTCTTGCTACTTAGCACACGGAAATGATCAAAATAAAATCTCATCCTTTTTCATAAAATCACAATTATATTAAGATTTATATTTAATGTGAAATGTAAAAATTTTAATTAAATTAATTTCATGAGTTAACTGATATCAGTTCAATTGAAAAATATTAAAAATTATTTATTTAAAAAACAATAAACATCATTATAATTATATTTTTATCATTTAAAATTTTTATATAATTTTTTAAAAACAAAACAACTAAAATATTATAAAGTTATTAACATCAACTAATAATATATGAACTTATTGCATCACATATGCATTTAATATGTGGGAAATTATTATATTATATTGAATTTAATTCACTCATAAAAATATGGGTAAAAGTGATTTATAAAGTTATGATGTGTTTTTTTTAATTAGTTTTTATTTTTAATATAATTTAAATTATCGATATGTCTCATTTTTATTTTAATATTATAATTATAATTTTTTTAATTTCACAAAATTAATGTAATTTAACTAGTAACACCAAATTTAGTAAAAAAAATATAACTAGTATATATATATATAGGTTTTTAATTCTTAACTCATTAATCTATATTTACTTCTCCAACCCATCACCTAAATTAGTACTTAACTATAGTTAATTGAGTAATTATAGCATGTATTAATATTTTGGAGTTGAAAATAACAGAAGTTGGAATTAGAAACGAAAGGGAATATGCTACGATGCTAACCTCATCTTTATAGCCAAAAAAAAAAAAAAAAGGGGGGGAAAAATCTATTTCTCCATCAATACAATTAGTACGAATAGGACAAGTGTAAGTAAGACATATGAATTTTATCAAAATCACATTGAATCATTTATTAAATAAGAAATGATAAATGTAATATTGAATCTTAATTTTAAGACGTTTTGCAATCTCATAAATGATTTGTCAGTTAGTGCTTAATTTCTCCATTTATTTTCACAGTTCTAATCGTTTACTTGCTCAAATAGAACTGTCCAACTCAAACTAGAGATATCTTGTCATTTTGGGTCATTCGCACTTTCCAAAACATAATCGAGGTAAGAATCGAGTGTTTCAAACCTTTGCAAATTTAGATTCCATCACTAGCCTTTCAAAAACACGGTTGCTTGTTTGGATCTGAAACAATGTTTTCAAGTTTTTTTTTTCTTTTGATCTGCTCAAATATTTTATCAGTGTAGACAATACTGATATATGTTTCTGATTCGTTTTCTTCTTAATGTTTATAAAATATTAATCACCTTTCAACTTGAAGATGGGTGCTGAAAAGAATTTCATTGACATGGAGGGAACTCTGGAGATCGGAATGGGTAACTTATTCATTTTACATTCAAAGCCTAAAATCTGAATTCTGACCATTGCCTAATTTCGAGATTTTTTTTTTTTAATCTATCATCAGTAAATTTCATGATGTTGGAGTCGTTTTGTTTTTAATCTTTTAGTTGACTGGTTATGTAATATGTTTAAATTCATGACATATGTTCGTAATCGTTCTGTGGATTAAAACATACTTTAAGTTAAGATGGATATTTTAGTTCTTTAATTTTTTTAATTAAACAGCTACTTTGTGTTTTTATGGTTAATATGATCTAAGGCTAGTGGGATGCTATGGTGAGAATTTATTGTTATTCAATTGGTGTGAAGATTATCTAGAAGATTAAATGGGGGGTTTATGGTTTGCAGAGTATAGAACCGTGTCCGGTGTTGCTGGACCATTGGTTATTCTTGACAAAGTTAAGGTAGGTTGCTCTTTTATCCTTGATGGTTTTACATTCAGTGTTAATGGGTAGTTGTTTGATTGTAAAATGCGAATAATTTTGATATGTTACAGGGTCCAAAGTATCAGGAGATTGTCAATATTCGTTTAGGTGATGGAACAACTCGACGAGGTCAAGTCTTGGAAGTTGATGGAGAGAAAGCAGTTGTGCAGGTGTTTTTCCTAGCATTGAAACCTAGAATTCTTTGCACATAGGAGATGATTCATGGCATATTTTATTTAATGATAATCCCAATATTTGATTGTTGTTACTTGTTTTAAGTCCATATTAATGGATCAGGAAATGCGGAGGGGAACAACATAGTGATAGAAAAGATGTATTTACCATTTACTAAATCCAATAATATCATTTCTGTGAGATATGAACTCCTGAGAGCAGTTGGCAACAATTGGTTCTGGACTGACTTTAAGTCTGTACTGTGGCATCTTATTCTTTTCCCCTTTCTCCTTTTAACAGGTTTTTGAAGGAACATCTGGAATTGACAACAAATACACAACTGTGCAATTTACAGGAGAGGTAATAAGTCTGCTTTGCTTTGGTGCTATAGGTTTTATTTTACCGTGGCTTGTAAAACTAGGATGGCAGATAGAATGGTTACCGTTATAGAATCTTTTGAAAGTTAAGTGTATTGGAATATTTGTTTTCACCTTGTTCTGTTTGATGCAATTGTAGCTGTCTCATAACAATTTTACCTTTAAATATGAATGATGCTGAGCTTTCCAAAGTAGGGAAATTCTCTTAACACACAGTTGCATCTTCATTCATCTTTGTCTGTGATTTTAAACTTTTAACAAAAGGGAGGTCATTTTAGTTATCTTTTGTGACTGTTGATTGTTGAGCCACTTCTAATGTATGTTTTGCAGGTTTTGAAAACTCCTGTGTCATTAGATATGCTAGGGCGCATATTTAATGGCTCTGGAAAACCCATTGATAATGGACCTCCTATTTTGCCCGAGGCATACCTAGATATTTCTGGTAATGTGTTTGGCAAACTGTCTATTCTAGTCATTTATAGGTGAGAAAGTTTCTTTTACCAGTGCTAATTTATGTCCTTTTTCTTTCTCAGGGAGTTCCATCAATCCTAGTGAGAGAACTTACCCTGAAGAGATGATTCAGACAGGCATATCAACAATTGATGTGATGAACTCAATTGCTCGTGGACAGAAGATTCCTCTTTTTTCTGCTGCTGGTCTTCCTCATAATGAGATAGCTGCTCAAATTTGTCGTCAAGCAGGTCTCGTAAAGCGATTGGAAAAGTCTGATAATCTCCTTGATGTATGTCTACATTGCAGCTTACTGTGGTATTAATAAAGTTTGCCTTGATTGTGTGCTTGATGTTCATGGTTTATTTTGTGGATGTCAATGATTTTTGTTTTTGTCACTTAAGTGAGCTGATACACATTCTTTTTGGAAGCTAGATGCCTGTTTATTTTTCTTATTCCACTTTCAGATTTTTTATTGTCCTGTTCTGTGGATTGACTTTTAGGATCAGGAAGAAGATAATTTTGCCATTGTGTTTGCTGCCATGGGGGTGAACATGGAGACAGCTCAATTTTTTAAGAGAGATTTCGAGGAAAATGGATCTATGGAGAGAGTGACCCTTTTCTTGAACCTGGTACTTTCCACTAATTAATCTCATTCTCGCTGCATTTTTCTTTTCCCGCAAGTAATTCAAGTTAAGTATATTCATTTCATTTTGAGTTTTTTTTCCCCATTGAAGATGACTTTCTCTATGAGTATTGATTTCAAGAAATTAGTCCCTTTCCTCTTCTATTTTTTTTGAAGAAATTATAACTGGTCTATTTAATGTGTTTTACAGGCCAATGACCCCACTATTGAACGAATTATTACACCTCGAATTGCCCTCACAACTGCAGAGTATTTGGCTTATGAATGTGGGAAGCATGTTCTGGTTATATTGACAGATATGAGTTCTTATGCAGACGCTCTTCGTGAGGTACATATGCTTTATAGCTGTTATTGGAGGATATATACGTGGTACATAATTTCTTTGTCAGATTACTGCTGTGCTGACAAATAGCATTATGTTGGTGCTTTTTGAACATCTCTCTATTTTTAACTCAAATTTAGAAGGCAAACTGTTATTTCTTAAGACCTTTTTGGAGCTAGAAATGACTTCAGAAAGTGAATGTAATCCATTTTACAGGGACTTTTGACTTAAATCTGACAAACCGCTGAAATGATGCTCTGTTAGAATGTCATATGCAAATGCTGGATTCATATCATTCATCATGTTTTGTGTGTGCCTATAGGTATCTGCTGCTCGTGAAGAAGTCCCTGGAAGGCGTGGGTATCCTGGTTACATGTATACTGATCTGGCAACAATTTATGAACGTGCAGGACGTATAGAAGGAAGAAAAGGTTCCATCACCCAAATTCCCATTTTGACCATGCCTAATGATGGTAAGATGCACCTTCAGCTCAATATAGCAGTCGTTTAAGTTTGAAAACTGTCTATCTGATATTATATTCGGTTGATTATCATCTGTGAACCAGATATAACACATCCTACACCAGATCTTACTGGTTATATTACTGAAGGGCAGATTTACATTGATAGACAACTTCACAATCGACAGGTAAGTGAAACAATATTCATTATTGTTTTGATCATGGGCGTAGCTTTAGAATCTATTGATACACACAATAGAGATTTAGATATTGTCAATGATGTTGAATTGACATGAAGTCGAGTATTTAATGGAGGTTTAAGTTTCCAAATAGATTTAATTTCAATTGGAGATGCCTGTGCTCAAGTTTGGACAATATGCCTAATTTTTAATTTTCTGAACAGATATACCCACCAATTAATGTACTCCCTTCACTCTCTCGATTAATGAAGGTATGGCTATTACTTATTTTCAGTTCATTAATTCATCTTGTATGGGAAAACCTACCTCCTTATTTATGAGTCGACGCATAAGTTAAGAGTTTGTGCTAAGCTTTTCCTTCTGTTATATATGTTTCAGAGTGCTATTGGTGAGGGGATGACTCGTAGAGATCATGCTGATGTGTCCAACCAGGTATGATTGAGAAGTTCTAAAATGAAATAAGGGTCCCTCTAGCTTAAGTAGTAGTATTATTATTCATACTGAAACCCTCCGAACCTTGATTTCAGCTCTATGCAAATTATGCTATCGGAAAAGATGTTCAAGCAATGAAAGCTGTGGTTGGAGAGGAAGCACTTTCTTCTGAGGATCTGGTTTGCATCTCTCTATCTCTTGGTTTTGCATGCACAGGAAAGCTACTTCAAAGATAAAGCTCTGTATTAATAATTGCATTTTGATTTTCTGTTTTGTTATCAATGACACAGCTTTATCTGGAGTTCCTAGACAAATTTGAGAGAAAATTCGTGACTCAAGGTGCTTATGATACTCGCAACATCTTCCAGTCGCTTGATCTAGCATGGACTTTGCTCCGTATCTTCCCTCGCGAACTTCTCCATCGTATACCTGCAAAGACACTTGACCAGTACTACAGTCGCGAATCGTGAAAGCAACAAGCTGAGCTGGTAAAGCATTTGCCTTTGCTGCATGGCCTTAACCCAGTACTCCGTCTTGGTGAATAGCTTCATTGCGGTGCGCAACATTTGTTTCATTTCCTTTTCAGATACAGTTCCAATCAAGTTCATGCTCTGTGATTATAATTTATTTTAGCTGTTGAGTATTCTTTGTTTTGAGAACCCAACCCATAAGCTTTTTCGAGAATATTATTTTCAGCTTGTTATTCTCATTCAAACCTGTTGTTAAGACTTGGATTGCCAAGGAAAAGACTGGTTCTGTTTTAAGTTAAGATCTGGCAATGTTGGATGCAATTAGAGGTGTTCATGGGTTGTGTCATGGGTTTAAGGGTTTAAGTATGATGTTAATATAATTCATAGTTGTTCAAGTTTGTCTCAGCTCAAAATATGGGTTTAAATTTTTTTAAGCTTGACAATATTTATAAGTAGCTAATTCAATCCAAGCTCATTTTAGGTTTGCAAATATTATTTTTTAAAGATTTTTGAATAATATTTATATTATTTTGAATTTAATATTTAATTTTTTAAAATTTTTAAAAATGTTTTATAGAGGTATCTTAGTTTTACATGGTAAGATTATATACTATTATAGATTTATTTTGTGTCATAAATTACATAATATATAAAAATAATATAATATAGTATATTATAAAGTTTATAAACTTAGAAAACAAATCAGGTTGGGTTTGGGCTTTGAATGTGTAAGCTTGTACCCATTTATATTTTGAGTGGGTCTAAATTTCTTGTTTAATATATTTTCTCAGTCTTTTAAATTTTGGTTAGACTTTTGGATTTAGGTAGATAACTCGACTCATGAACAAATCTAAATATATCAATGTTGGAGTTGGTGATTTGTAAAATTAAGTCTAAATTAAAATTTTAATTATATAATTATATGAAGTCAAACTTTTAGTACTATATCAAAGTTTAAAGTTAAAGTTATACGATTGCACTTGATATTATGTATTTAAGTTCTATAGCTTTTTTTCTTTATAGTTTTGATAATAAGAACTTCAATGCTAGAAAAAACCATGTTACAGGATAGAAATGAGCTCATGAGGGAACTGCAAGAATCTGTTTAGAGGGCACATGCTCCTCTTAGTATTCTTTGCTACCCAACCGGGACCTCGTAACAAAAACGACTAGCGTAAGAGAAACTGACATTACAACGTCCTGTTAACTAATGACAGATATCATCTCGAATAGCAACAAATTCCCACAAAGGTTGGTATTTTCCTTTAAAACAATTGATAGCAGTTTGGCTATCGGATTCAAGGATAATGTTCCGCCATTGTTGAGTTTTTGCCAACATTGATCCTAACCGAATAGCAAGAGCCTCGGGCACAAGAGGAGATCTAGCAAAGATGAAGGCATTTGCACCTGTAATGAATAAACCATCGCTACCACGGGCAACTGCAGCCAAACTAGCAATTTTGCTTCGCTGATCAATGGCAGCATAAACGTTTATTTTAATAACACCATGCGGAGGTGGGCTACTGACATCTATTTAATTATCAAAGTCCAATATTTATTTCAACAAAAATTTTATTATTTTTGAACTGATAAAAGAAGAATATTAGCATATAATACTGATGTTGGATATCGCGATAGAAGTAAAGAATTCACTCAACTATTAAAAAAGATAACTGACATGGAAATCGACGATTTTCCATCACACATAATTGAAGAAATAAAAAATACATGAGAAAGGTACTTGAGAAGAAAAGCAATAAGGATGCAATGTGTGGAAGCAACCAGATCTATGTCCAGACAAAAATAGATCTAATAATGCCGAAATAAAAGAAACGTAATAATTCTGATAAAATTAAACAGAGTTCAGAATTTCTAAAAATCTCCTAGACTGAAATCGATTGGGCGTCATCTACTGGAAAAATAAAAATCGATTGGGCTTGTTTGAAATGAACCATTTGGGTTTAGTTTCTAGTTGTAACTTTGAAACTCAAGAAAACTTGCAGGCTTGAGGGTCAAAGTTCATATTTTGCTACAACATAACACCACCCTAAATTGTTATAACCAATGTAAGAGGATGTTGCAAACCATGATTCCGGGGAAGTTGAAGTTCACAACGGCTCAAGCAATTGACATGACTGTCTCTTGATTGGAGAGTAAATCACATTGTATAACAAGTAGTTGTTACTGATCAATTGTACTATCAGAATGTACACTGTAACACTGAGCAGCCAAGGTTGCTATGCCAAAAATTGGCCTCTGGTCAAATTGTATGCCAGCAAAGTTGGTCAGACGCACCAATGAGCATCAATTAGGTGGTTTTGTTTAGGATTTGAGATTTGGTATTTTAGGTATTTGTATAAAATTTTATTTAATATTATAATCTTATTTTAATAATAAAATTTAACATTGATAAATAAATGTTCTTTTAAGAGTAATAAATGTTTTATAGTATAAAATATTAGTATTTTAATAATATAAATATAAATATAAATATAAATATATATTTAAATATTTCTTATCTTCATTTATTCCCTCTAAATTCAATGTATTACTATGCACTTTCATATATGTAATATATACAATTTCAAATTAAATTTTAATTACGCATTGATTATTATTAAATCTATATAGGATATTAATTATAATATCTTATTATAAAATAAATTTTGAGAAAATAGTTATATAATTATATTTGTTTCATACAAAAGTAACTTTCAAACAATTGGTTTAGGAAAATTTACCAAATAATGAAAAATATTTTACCTAAAATCATTCTAATGTCATAAATTTTATATAAGTTAATTTTTCAAAAATAATTTTTAATCAAACAAAAACAACCAAATTTTATATAAATTATATGATGCCATTTTATTAAAAATTTGAAAAATAAATCTAAAATAATATTATTTATAATAAAATAATATCATGATAATATTAAAAAAAAGATTTGATTAACTATTTTAGAAATATTCTATCCATAGCATATAGATGGACCTATCAGGGACTTTGTTCAACTTGGAATTTCTGGTTTCTATAATGAGAATCGTGCATTAGTAAATTTTATCATATTTAGGATATGAGTGAACTAAAATATTTTATATTAAAATAATATATTTAAAAATGATAAAAAATTATTATTAATAAAGTGATCAGAGTTTTTTTTTATATATAAATCCGGTGATTTTGTGTTTGATTTCCAACTAATGATTTTTAATTATTTTATTTAAAAAATTATATAAAAGGATGAAAAGATAGAAAATATTTTTATAATAATATTGATTATCCTTTAAAATAAGGGTATTTTAGTAATTTCACAGTTAAGTTAGTGTTAAGTTGACTCGTAACATCAACTCAATCAACCACCTTATATATAGCATAGATTTGAAACTTATATAAAAGTATAAAAAGAAAAAAAATATCCTTATAATAATATTAATTATCTTTTAAAATAATAATATTTTAATAATTTTATAGTTGATTCATGATATCAACTCTATTAACTAATTTATATAATAATAATAATAATCTCTCAAAGAGATTGATTTAGTTGATACTATAAAATGCTTGAGTGGTAAAAATTAAGGTTGATTAATGGATTGACGTTGCCAACTGTCTCTTTTGATGAGCTATACATAGCATGTGTCAAATGTTAATGCCAAAGCCAGTTAAGTAGTAGCATGTTTTAAATATTTAGGATTAAGTAACTAGAGATCTATTGTACTTGTAAACAATAAGGTTAAAGAATGAGTCAAGATTAGGACAAATACTTTTATTTTTATTAAATTTTTTAAAAATTAAATTTATTTGTTTCCGAGAAAATAATAATAAAAAATACAAATTTGAAAGGATTTAAAAAAATTTTAAATTCCATCTAAATAATCACACTATAAAGAAAACATAAACTTCAAAATGTAAGTTTTATTTAATTAAAATATATAGTTCTAATAACTTAAATATTTCTAAAAATATAGAAACACAATAAACACAAAACTTGGTAGAGATTTTCATAAACTCAAAATATCCTTGAAGCTTGGAAGAGGCAAATACTCAAAATATCAACTATAATTATGGTTTTGATAATGTGGAAACAGCAAAAGGATAGATTTACGGGTTGAATGATGTAAAAGGTCTTTAAAGTTAGAAATAATTGAAGTCCTAAGACAGCTTTTCACGCACTCAATCACCCTAACTCAAGCTTGCACGCTTTGAAGCGTGAACACTTTCAAACCATTCTTCCACGCCTTTGCCTATACTAATGAAATATAGGAAATCAAATTTTATGTAACTCTCATAAAATATAGATTATGTTTATTGAGTAAATTATCTAAAATAATTTTTTAATATTATAGTATCAACTGATGATATTATTAAGAATAACAATTTTTCAACAAGTTATTTTGATATTTTGAAATTTAAAATTTCAATATTAAAAAAATTAGAATTTTTAGTAATGGGATAAACAAGTATAATTTGACCATTTTTTAGTGCATTATTTTAGTTTTTACCTCCTTTTCAATTTAATCATTAATGTTTTTTTTTTTTACCTCAATCAAAACTTAAAAAGATATTCTTGGGTGACCAAAATAAAAGCAACCTATAAGTTGGATGACCAAAATGAAGTGTAAATATGATGTAGCATGTATAGTTTACTACCATTAGAGATTTAATAGTTGGGTGACTAAAATGAAAACACCCTCAAAGTTAAGTGACAAAATTGCAAAGATTTCATTTTAGTGAAAGCACCTTAAAAATTGAATAACCAACTGGGTAGTTTACTATTTTTATTTTTTTCCTCAACTTCTTTTTCATATTAAGCGTAAAAAAGTTTTCATTTTCTTTTGCATTTTTATTTTCACTTGAACTTTTAGTTTTTCTTCCTTAGTATTTAAGTAGAGAATTTTTACTTGAATATGTAGATATATATATATATATATATATGACAAACTTATTTTTTTTAAAGCGGTACATTAACATCCATGTTATGTAACACCCCATATTCGATTCAATCGTTGGATCTGAGCTACGAGATGCCATATTTGTTGCCAGAGCAACTACGATAAATTACAATTCAAATTTAACAACTCATACATGCTATAAGTTCATTACACAACCACAAAATGTTTTACAATCATATTCAGGTCTTATACGAGCTTACAAAAACTCTTTTGATAACTTGAAGTCAAGTAATGACTAAAATGTAAAATTTCAAAAATATTGAGTTGGCATCACGACATCAATGGTTCCAAGTCACGACACCACTCACTGTCCATTCCTCATCGCAACGTTAAAGGTGTTGTTTCATAAGGTCCATATGTACCAATTTACAACACCTGAAATAAATGCTCAAATGCCTTATTTCAACCAAATAAGCTAATATACAATTCTCATATATACTTAACAAGCTATATGTTTAATTCAATTTGACATTAACTAAACAAACTTCAAAAAGATCATTTACATTACAAAATCGACTCAAAACTTAAGTACATGCCAGTTACCGAAAACATAAAGAAACTATACAAACATTGTTGAGTCGAAGGTTGCAGATTGGATGTTGAATCATTTCTCGGGACTTCAAGATCTACCAATACATGTGCACAAAAATAAACAAATAGTACGCTGAGCGATAAAGCTTAGTAGAACTTCCGTGATTCAAGTCATAAAATGAGCATAATCACAATAAGAATTCAATCAATGTATGTTAAGTTACAACCATTTTAATCCTCATGTTCATTAGTCAAATACTAATCACATACACCATATCATTTGATAACTAATTTAAACATTCTATGCCATACTTTCTATTAACAAATATACAATCATTTCCACTACAATTTTGTAACACCCCTAACCCGCATCCGTCGCCGGAACAGGGTAAGAGGCATTACTAAACCTATTGCATCATTTATACATCCATTTCACATACATTATCATACACAAACATATCTCATTCAAACATAATTACATTGCTCCTTAAACGAGCCTACGAGGCTCTAAACATGCATTAGGGGTGGTTCGGGACTAAACCGATAACTCAGGAAAAACTTTGGAAAAACATAGAAAACTTCTCAAAACAGGGGACACACATCCGTGTGAACAGGCCGTGTGAGACACTTCCGTGTCACAGGCCATGTGGACATTCGAAATGAGAACATATGACCGTGTCCTAGACCGTGTCCTACCTCGTGTAACTCTCTGACTTAGGTCACACGGCCGACCACACGCCCGTGTGTCTAGGCCGTGTAACTCACTGACTTGTTTCTATTAATTGCTTCAGGGGACACACAGCTGTGTACCATGACCATATGTCACACACGGCTAAGACACACGCTCGTGTCTCTGCCAGTGTGGACAAAAACAGGCTATTTACCAAGCCATTTTGCCACCCAACTTGCACATACCTACAACAATTCAAATGGTACCATTTCTAGACACAAATAGGCAACTAAACAAAATCATTTCATGCACAAATCATACCATTATAATTCCATTTAGTCAAATATCCAATTCAATACCATTTACCTAACCAAAAACATACCAAACCAACATGGTTCATTAATCATAATTCACATATATTACTTAACCTATAATCAACCAATTCATCATCCAAAACCAATCCACAACAATATATTACCAAAGCAATTATGCATCACATTTCAACATGCCAATAGCTTAAACACTTATATCATTTACAAGTCATACCAAATGACCAAATATATCTCCATTACACTTATCAAAAAACCATAGCCTATACATGCCATATACTATATATATAATTTCAAAAGTACCAAATAGATGTTCGATAGTGCGATGAAGTCTTTGACGATCCCCGGATCCGAGCTAACTCTATTTCACAATAAAACATAGGAAAATAAAACGAAGTAAGCTTTGCAGCTTAGTAAGCTTGTATGATAATAAGCTTAACATAACAAATAAGAGCAATTTAATCAAATAAGCATAATAAGCTATAACACATATCAATTCACAAACTTTTCTCATGTTTAAAACATGATTACATATGAATTCATCAACTTACTGTAACACCCCAAACCCGGCCTAGAAGTTAGGCCCGAATCTGGCGTGTCACATTGAGGTGTTTTTCGAAAACCTTATTTTCATTGAAAACGTTTCTTATTAAAACTTGTTCCCATTTAAAACTTGTATAAAATCTCGAATCTCGTATGCATATTTTTAAAACGTGGTTTATTAAAAAACGTTCTCTTGTAAAATGTTATTACCTTTAAAACCTTAATTGTTACGGAAGTCTAATTTAAAATAGTTGCGGAAACGTGATATTTTAAAAAATAGTTGTTGTTTTGGAAAAATCGTGTTCGACTTCTAGCAATTATAAAACAATAAATAAAATCCCAAATGTAAAAACTAGAAAGTTTAAAAGACCTTATTACAACCCAAACCGGAATAAAGTACTTAAAAGTAAATCAAGACAGAACATAAGCAATGTGTGGCCTTCTCCGAGTCCCTCGCAGCATCGATTCTCCTAAAGCTAGGGATTACCTGCACAATTATTAAACGGGGTGAGTTTTATGAAAACTCAGTGTGTAATCCCCTACCATATAAAACGAACAGTCAGTCATACAAAAGAATTAAAAGTCTGGGCCCCAGCCCTACTACAATTCCAGTATCAATTGGGCCTTAGCCCACTATAACAGACAGTACTAGATGGGCCTTAGCACATTACAGAATCAGAAACATTATCTGAATTAGAATCAAAATCAGAATCAGAATCAGGTGGGCCTAAGTTCAAAATAGAATCAGTAATAGTATAATGTAGATATGCAGAACAAACTGGGTGGAAGCCCTATACAGAACAGATCAGTCTGGGCCTTAGCCCTACACAGAACAGTGTGGGCCAAACCCATAGCAGAATAAAAAAAATATGCGAATGCAGCCCCAACCCAGTCTAGCCATCACACCACCCGTACCAACCCAACACACCATGTGAGGAATAACTCGACCCATCCAACCCTACACACCAATGACGCAACCATGCTACTAATAACAGATAACGTGGTGAAGCCACCAGAATCAGAATACGTGGCAAAGCCACTAGCACAGAACTTCTTCCAAATCTATGTCCCAACCCAATATGTCGTGTATGATATGCTCAATCATCACACATGTATGCAGAATGGCCATGTTCAGTATCAGTCATTTAAACACATATTAAAACATATCAATCACACAACCACGGTCACGTCAATCAAATCACTGTCATACAAACATAGTCAAATCCGTCAAACACACAGTCTAAGTCAGTCACTTGCCTATAAGGGTAAAACAGTCATTTATCACCCTAGGGGAAAAATGGTAATTTTACCTCACAGGGGTATCTCAGTAATTCTACCCTACATGGGTATTTCGGTAATTCTACCCTACAGAGGTATTTTGGTAATTCTACCCTACAGGGGTATTTCGGTAATTTTGCAACCCAGGATATTTCGATAATTTCACAAACCAGGGGTATTTCGGTAACTTCACAAACTAGGGGTATTTTGGTAATTTTGTAAATCAAGGGTATTTCGGTAATTTTAAAATTTAGGGTATTTTCGTAATTTGTAAATTGGGGTGTTTCTATAATTTTGTAAACCGAGGGTAAAACGGTAATTCTAACAAATCAGGGGTAAAACGATAACTTTACAAATCAGGGGTAAAACGGCAACTTAACAAATCTGGGTAAAACGGTAACTTTATAAATCAAGGGTAAAACGGTAACTTTACAAATCAGGGGTAAAATGGTAACTTTACAAATCAAAGGTAAAATGGTAACTTTACAAATCAGGGGTAAAATAGTAACTTTACAAATTAAGGGTAAAACGGTAACTTTACAAATCAGGGGTAAAATAGTAATTTTACAAATTAGGGGTAAAACGGTAATTTTACAAATTAAGGTTAAAACAATAATTTTACAAATTAGGGGTAAAATAGTACTTTTACAAATCGAGGGTATTTCTGTAATTTTACAAATCGAGGGTATTACAGTAATTCTACCCTATAAGGGTATTTCAGTAATTTTATCAATCCTTCAGAAAGTTTACAGTCGCCTCGAGCAACTCAAGTATTCTAAACAGAGATAACGTTGCGAATGGGCCTAAGGCCCGTTCTTGTCCCAGGTGCGCCCACACGCTCGTGTGGCCCTATAGCCCAAAACTAGCCACAGATATGAGATTCACCTAGTTTAGTCCAATATTTACTACACAATCATACAATTTGCCCGATTGGGCACACATGCCCCATTTCGGCATTCCGGCATTTGCCGTTCTACAGCTAGAGTGGGGTGAAGTACACACCTGATAGGTATCTGAAGTTAATCCACGCTCTGAATGCTGCTATGCCCAGAAGCCAACAATAATCGCACCTTTGACTCCCTAGGGGGTGTGTCGATCAACTACGATTACCACCACCGTGATCCAACGGCATACAGATAAATGAATAAGCCAAGAAAGGTATGCCTACTCTCTTCATGGTTTGCTCTTTTTAAAGCCAGCTCCTCACATATTCTCATGTTAGCTTCCCGATGTGGGATTCTCCATCAATCCCCAAAAACTAAAGCATTAGCAAAATAATCAACCTTTGTGTGCAAAGTGTGCAAAAGGATTCGAACCATAGTCCTCTCAATAACCATGTCATGCCACCACCACTAGGGCACAAGCTCCTTTGTGTCATAAGTCCAACACATTTAACTTTAAAGCCCGCCTACTCGCTTCTAGATTTATTTAAAAGAAAAACCAAAATAAATTGCAAGAGCCAAGACTTGAACCTTAGACCCCCTTGCTTCCTTTATGGCGTCACTTCCTTGTCCCCTAAGTGGCACCACGTTGCCACTACACCACACTCCTTTTTGTGCATTATTTTACCCTGATTTATTTAAGAGTCATACCACTTGAGATCAGGGTTCCACTAAGGCTAAAAATAAAAATTTTTCCTATGGCCTAACTTGAACCCGAGACTTCATAGTACCCTCTAAACACTCCAAAATCACACATTTGAATTATTTAAGCCGCCTTTTAACCGATCTAAAACTCAAGGCCCAATACTTCTAGGCCCAAAATTCGGGGCGTTACACTTACCTTCAATCGATACTCATATAGGTTCTGTACGTGCCTTTATCACTTAAATCGATCTTACTTTCATCCTCGTCTCGTTTATGCCCGTTGAACCGTTCGGAATCACTAAAGGATACTCGAAAATCAAACATATACAGTATTAATGCCATATCCTAGATCTGGTCTTACATTTAATCTCATATCGGTGCTATAGCCATGTTATGGTCTTACACAAAATCTCATACCGATGCCATATCTCAAAATTTACAATTTGTTCTACAATTTAATCCTTTTTCTATTTCTAGCTTAAAAATCTATCAATTAAATCACTAATACTAAAACTATTCAACAATAAAAATATCTAAAATCTTAATTGATGTTAAATTTTCATCATGGGTCGAGTAGTACTTAACACCGAGATTCCAAAAATATAAAAATTACAAGAAAATGGACTAAATTAACTAACCAATTTTGAATTTAAACCCTAAGACCCCTATAGCCGTGCGTCTTTCTCCTCTTTTCTTTCTTTCTCTTTTCTTTCTTTTCTTTCCTATTTAATTTTCATGTTCTCTAACTTTCTTTTGTTTTGTTCTAATACAATAACTATTATTATTATTTTATAACTTATAAATATAAATTATATTTCATTCATTAAAACATATAATATATATTAAATTATCATATATATTTAATACAAACCATCAATGTCGTCTACTATACATATATAAAGGTATATTACTACTTTAATCCATTAATTAATTTTTAATCTATATTTCAACATTAACGATTACAAGTTAGTCCATGAACTTTAATTAACTATTTTCTTGATTAAATTACTTAATTGATCTTCAATATATTTTCATGTTAGCTTCATTAATTTTTCTATTTCATCCTTACGGACTCAGTTTAAGAAAATGGAGTTCCAAAACTACATTTTTCGACGCCACTTAAAATCGAGTCATTACATGTTATGTTCCCTTATAGTTTAGAACAATTAATATGTCGTTTAATCAATTGTTGATGATGAGATGACACCACTATGACCTTGACACATATGGATGTCAAAGTTCATCTAAATATTTTAGAATTTTTTTAGGGATCTTGTACTTTGTTGTTACAAATTTAGCTTGACGTAGTAAGAGCTCGACACCCATGGATGTTAATGTGACGCCCTAAAATTTTTTCTATTTGATTTCGTGTAATTATGACACAAATCTATCTATCTGCTTTAGTGGTTAGGTGTTCTATGAGTGTCTGAGAAGTCTTGGGTTCAAGCCTTAACTTGAGCAAAAAATTTTGTTTTTAATTGAATAAAGCCTAGCTCTGTTTAGTAGGCTTATAGGTAAATGTGGGTAAAACTATATCAGAATGTGTCTATTAGTCTAGTGGTTAAGTGGGTTGTGAATATGCGAGAGGTCTTTGGTTCGAGTCTTTACACGAGCTAGGTCATGTGCCTCACACGGCAGCGACACACGCCCGTGTGGCTAGGCCATGTAACTCTTTGACTTGGGTCACATGCCTATGTGTGTGTTACTCGTGTGTGACACACGCCCTTGTGGCCAGGCCATGTGCACCCAAAAGTATCTTAAAACTCAAGTTTACCAATTCTTACTTGCTTGGGTATTAAGCAACTCAAAAACCATTCGTTTAACCTATTCAAAACACAATTAAACATACTCAAAACATGTCAAAATAATCATCCTAGGTGCCTAACCAATGTACCTTCATTGGTACCACAAGTTATATCATCAAAATATATCATCCATGCATCACTCAAATCAAAGTTTTAAACATGCCAAAACCAATCAATTTAGCCTAGCTTATAACTACCTAACACATCAAACTTAAAATTCACATATACCTAAAAAGTCTTGGTTCAAACCAACATGCCAATTTATGGCTTCAAACACAAACATATACTATATATACTCAAACCGACATTATACTTTAACTCTATTACAAACCATTCACAAAATAACTATCAACTTAAGACATCCTAGGTACATGCCATCACAAAAGGTAAACATAACTACATTTGAGATCGGGACCGTTGTTGGATGCTGAGTCGGTGATCAAATACCTAACTTACGAACGAAAAAAAAATCGCACACTGAATAAAACTCAGTGATATTTCTATAATCCGAACAATTAAAGATATAACGATACAAGATTACATAATTTGAATTATACGAACATACTATTGTCTAAGCTTACAATTACCATATTCCATCATTTCAAATTCATGCATATTACCATATCATTTCATACCATACTAAATTTTCACATGCTATTATATTTGATTTGTTTAACAAATATCTCAATTCACATCACTTGCTATATAAATAGCTTTTCACATATCAATCCACATTTCATTTAAACAATGACATTATCTATTCCATATTCAATTAATGAGTACATAACTCATATATTCCATTTGTTCACAACATATTTCACATTTCATTTTCAATTCACTATCTTATTTCCATTTCACATACCATGCCATTTCAATATCAATTATAGAACTTTATTATTTATTTACCCCTATTAACACGACTCAGACTCGAATGAATACACGAATTCAACCAACACATCAGTTTGGCACCCAATGCCTCATTAGATAAATCTGAAATAATAACTGCACCCACTGCTATATAAATTGACACCCAGTGTCTCATCAGTTAAACCGAAGCAAATTGGCACCCAGTGCCTCATCGACTTGAAGTCGAAGAAATCCCTGAACTCATATCTTATGGCATGCCATCTATATCTGACTTAGTCCAATAAAGTTAACAGGGTTTCATTTGACTTTTTGAATATAACCAATATCCAATACTCATATTTGCACATTATCACATTTACACATATATTCATTTTAATTCAAATAATCAATACATTCATAATGTATATCCCAATTCAATCCATTTCAATCAACTATAATTTCAATTCACTATCAAAGTGCCAAAATACTCACCTCAACCACTTTACCATATGCATTAAATCAAATTACAACAATTAAGAACTAAGTTCGGATTATAGAAATAAAAACCGTGGATTTTGAGCTATTCGACATCGATTTTATCCTTCCCCTTTATAGTTGAGGATTTCGGTATGACGTTAGTTACGGAATTAAAACAATTAAAATACATTAATACTACACAATTCAATTCCACATTGAATATTTCAATTTTTACTCAATATTTGCTTAAATTCTAATTTAGTCCCTAAACCGAGACTAATTTTTATTCTTCACATTTAATCACATATTTTTATACTAATTTCACTTTAAGCTAAATTTAGCTCCCTATTTTCAATTAAACCCTTAAATTTCAAATTTTTTACAATTTAGTCCCTATTACTCAAAATTTACAATTTGTTCTACAATTTAATTCTTTTCCATTTCTAGCTTAAAAATTTATCAATTAAATCACTAATACTAAAACTATTCAACAATAAAAATATCTAAAATCTTAATCAATGTTAAATTTTTGGGTCAGGTAATACTTAATACCAGAATTCCAAAAATATAAAAATTACAAGAAAATAAACTAAATTAACAAACCAATTTTAAAATTGAACCCTAAAACCCCTATAGCCGTGCGTCCTTCTCCTCTTTTCTTTCTTTCTCTTTTCTTTCCTATTTAATTTGCATGTTCTCTTACTTTCTTTTGTTTTGTTTTAATATAATAACTATTATTATTATTTTATAACTTATAAATATAAATTAAATTCCATTCATTAAAACATATAATATATATTAAATTATCATATATATTTAATACAAACCATCAAGGCCGTCCACTATACATATATAAAGGTATATTTACTAATTTAATCCATTAATTAATTTTTAATCTATATTTCAACTTTTACCCCATACACGATTTAGTCCTTATACAATAATAATTCTTAATTCATGAAAATTCACTTAACCAAAATCTAATTAACTATACAACTAACTTTGTAAATATTTTTAATAAATATTTACGAGTCCAATTTACTGAAACAAAGCCTCGAGAATGCACTTTCTGACACCCTAACTATAGGGTCGTTACAAAATCTTAATTCAATCATCATCATTTTTGCTAGTTTCCATTAGAATTTGTTAACTTAGCATGTTTATTTTTCATCAATCATATACCATGTCATATGAGATCAGTGTAATTAATAAGATAATTATCCTCACTGCCAGCAGAGTAAAAAACTCTACAAGCGGGTCTAAATTGATGCCAATTATTTTTACGGTATAATAAATAATAATAAAAAGCTTGCATCATCCTAGGCTTGCTTGTGAAGTCTTTTTAATCCACGAGTAGTGGATAGAATAATTGCCCTAATTAGTATGCCAAGTTGACAAATTTTAATAAAAAAAAATGTTAATGATTTGATTGGGATTTTTAAATTACAAAAATAGAAGGATTTAATTTTTAACTTTTTAAGTAGAGAGACTAAATCTCAAAATTTATCAAAATACAGGGACTAAAAGCACATTTTAACCAAAGAAAAAGAATGGTGGTTAAAGCTCCAAGCTGTGAAATTTCCCTCTTTACTTCGGCATCAAGAAGACAAATCAATTTACACTAGACCCCGCATCGAGTTTGTCCTGATTTGTCTGTCATTTCTGTAAAGTCGATACACCAATGTGTTGTGGGAGTATCGAAATCGACTTGCGAGAAACATTTATATGTGAATAAAACGGAAAGGTTTACACTTCACTTTGTCTTTAAACTGACGTCTTCCTTGACCACTTTCTTGCTTTGAAAGTGTTTGCTTGTAGATCGAGAGAGCTAGCTTTAGATTTTTTCTTTTTTTGCTTTTCGTGCTTCCTCCCATTATATATAGCTCTAGCTTGTGTGACAAGTTGAGAGAAACAGAGAGAAACAGAGCAATGGAGAAGTTGTCAGGGCTGAGCCACCTCTTTATCACAATCTTCCTGCATAACTTCGCCGCGTTCATGGTGATTCCCGCCATCACAGATGTTACAATGGCGGCGCTTTGTCCTGGAAAAGATGAATGCTCTATCGCAATTTACTTCTCCGGTTTGCAACATGCGGTAACAATATTGTCATGCTTTAGTTTTACTTCCTTCTTGCATATACTTGATAAAAGTACCGTTAAGACGCTGTGTTAAGAGTTAATTTGCATTTTGCGTTATTTATTTAAAAAATAAGTAAATTAATTTACGTATATTAAAATGAAAAGTAAACTGGTCATTTCTATTAAAACTTTAATCTATTTCTATTGTTAAAAATTGACATAATTGACAAAATAACAAGACAATTACATGCAGTGTGACTTGTGCACCTTATGTTGACATACAAGAATTAATTTTTAACAATAAAAATAAATGAAATTTTTAATAAAAAAATTAATTTACTATTTTTTAAGTCTTTAACTTATAATATAAGGGCCTTCATAGTACTTTTACCCATATAGAAAGACGCTTCATTGCATCCCAAACCCAGATATTGAGTTGCATTAGATTCCAATTTTACCACCTAATTAGCACAATAATAAGCTGAGTTGACTCAGGATATAGCTCAGTAGGTAGAATTCTGCTCTTATCGTCGTTGAGTGTCTAAATGTCTAAGGTGTTCTTAATTACATTTAATTGAAGGTAATTAATGTTAATTGGAAAGTGATATCTAGATTGTAAAGTAGAAAAGTAGAATATTGGTGAACTGCTATGTTAAGCATTAGGAAACAGTAAGCTCATCCATGGAGGATATGAGCAATGGCAAAAAGTTACAATCTCTATTTGTCTCACTCACCCTACGAAATTTCCCTTCAATTTTAATTTTCAAGGGTATGCTTCTTTTCTTTTTTACTTTTTTAGTTCACCCCAATTATATATGTGGACCACCAAGTTTTCTATCCAACTTTATTCTATCATATATATAATATTTTTTCTCTCCAATTTTACAAAAAAAAAATTATTTAGTTGTTCATTTAAACTTTTTTATAACTCTAAAATTAGTATCTTTTTATCAAATCACCCAGAAAAGAATGAAAAAAAATTAATTTTTATTAACCTTGCTATAAATGGATTGTCACATGTATATCACATTAATAATTAATTAATTTTTTTAAAAAATATTTTTTATAATTTTTAAACATATTTTCTTATATTTTTAAATTTTTTGAAAATTAATCAATTGTTGATGTCGCCGCGTATATATCATGTTAGCAAAGTTAACAAATATAAACTTTTTGCATCAATTTTAAGTGATTTGATAAAAAAATTACAAGTTTAAGGGCTAAAATAAGTGAAAAATTAAATAGAAGGTTAAAATAACTTTTTTTATAAAGTTGAAGGACCAAAAAATTCATTATACCTATAATTAATTAACCCTAATTTAATTTCTGCTTGAGAATTAAGATAGATTAATATTGCTAAACATAAGGTCCAAAAGGACAAATGCTTGGTTTTTTTTTGTTTTCATCTTAATAAATATTAGGTACATAATTTTCTTTGATCTTGTTTCCTAAATTCATTGAAAAGGTAACTCACAAGTCAGAAGCAATAATTTGTCATTGTCATTAATCCTTTGAAGTGTTGCCAACAATGCTAATTCAAGCAATTGAAAACATCGCTATCCATAGGAAATAGATAAAAAGAGTAAAAATATCATCGAGGGGAGTTGTATTTTATTTTTATCTTGTATTTAAAATAAATTTATATATTTTAAATTAAAGAGTAAATTAATTTTTTTTGTTAAATTTTTATGATTAAAAATTAATTTTTGTATATTAATATAAAGTATACATGATTATTGTGTATAATTATTTAATTATTTTAATGATAAAATTCGATAAAATTTTAAGCAAAAATACCAGAACTAATGTAATCCTCCCGACAAAAAAAAGGCGAGTTAAATGAATCTTCGCCCTTTGACCGTTTTTCATATGTTGGGAATCGGTTGATCCAAGTTTCAACGGCGTTAATACTTAACAGAGTGCCGCTTGGCGCATGAATCTTGATTTCCCTCCTCTGTGCTGTCACTCTAAAATTATTACAACAGTTAAATAGACATGCACCAATGGGCGCTTACGTTATTAAGTTTGAAAGAGTTAACAAGCGAGGTGTCCAACATCTCCCAACTCCCAAAATACTCTCTTCTTTTAACCTTCTCTGATCTCTGAGCTGCCTGACAGAGAAAGAGATATGGTAAAATTACCGGTTTTGACCCATCTTTGTTTCACATTCTTTCTCTATAACTTTGCAACATGCATGACGGCTCCCGTCATCGTCGATGTTACCATGTCTGCTCTTTGTCCTGGGGAAATTGAATGCTCCCTCGCTATATTACTCTCTGGATTTCAACAAGCGGTACTCCGTACTATTCCCCTCTCTATCTGTGTTCTTCTAACCTAATTGCATGCTGTTTTGGTAATTTAGATACATTTATCACAATTTTCATTTCAACTTTACTGTAATATTCAATACTAAATTCTCAAATTCCAACCTTAGAATGACATTTTTTGCATCCAAATCAGTATGTAATCTCTTCTCCATTTTCCAGGGGTAGTTATTTTTTTAAGGTTAAAGTAAAAGATGATCATAATTAAGGGCTTAAAGTTGGTGGTTCCTAGCTTGTGACTGATTACTATTAGCACAAGGACAAATTTTAATGAGATAAATGAAAGGAAACTTCCCCTCGGTTTCAGGGAAGAAACTCTCAGTTTTTGTCTTTGTGTGGGGAGTTAAAAGAGTAGATGGAAGGGTCCGCCCCACACACACATTTTTGAGCCGTCTTTCAAATGTCGGATATGCTGCTTTGCTTTGTTTCTTTCTTCCGCTCCCTGAATATCGTCTTTTATGAACCGGCATTTACAATAAAGTAACATATGTTATGGTTTACTTTTTGTTTTACAAATACACTCCCCATTTTGTGGGGTTAACGAAAATTGTGTTTTGTCTTGCGCCACAAACCAAGTTAAAATTTTGATAATTATGGGTAAAAATTTGTATTGATTTTATGAAAATACAATAATAACATCTCCTCGTAATAGTATAAATTGATGAATAAGATGTTAAAATGGTATATATAAATTATAACATGAAGGAAAGTGCGGTTTATGCAGATCATTGGGCTTGGATCCCTTGTGATGATGCCTCTCATTGGTAATCTCTCGGATAAGTATGGAAGGAAGGCTTTGCTGACACTCCCTATCACTCTCACCATAATCCCATTAGGTAATTGCAGACCCCTTTATTTTATCACTATCAAAATCAAATTCAAGTTTATATCCTACTTTCGCTATGTCGAAACCCAAGTGAGGCACAGTAATTTAACACACCTATATTATTCATCAATCAAATTAAAATAACTCTGCTGTCGGATTAAATTTGATTGGTTTCAAGGAAATTCAATCCAGTTCGTTGGGTTTTAGTTTTTTTTTTTTTTTTAAATATTTTCAAATAAAATTATACTGGGCTTTAAGAGAAAGCCAACAAAGGAAAGTTCTATGAGAAGTTTTTGGTCATAAAACTAGTGGTCGATTTTCGTAATTGAAAAAGACAGTGGCAAATGTATTACGTGCCGGGAAATTAAACTCCAAGAATGGGTGATTGCCTTGATTTGTAATCAAAATCTATTTTCAATTAAAAAGAGGGGAACATGGAGGAGTGGCAACAAAGCATTAACCAGCCCTTTTTGTTTTATAAGTCAAAAGTTAAATGTGTGTTATTATATGAGGATGATGGGTGGGCCTCCTTGGTGCTGAAAGATCATTTTCTAGCGAGCTCTTACCCCTATTCATGGAATGTAAATCAACATGTAGTAGGATCCAGCATTACTACATCCCAATTTCGCATACCAAATTGTAATGCATGTTGTCGAGAAAAGCTGGATAACTGTAATTGTCCAAGATAATGAGAAATTAAATGGAGATGACGTATTCATTTTTGTTGGCAGCCATATTGGCTTACAGCAGAAGCAGGAACTTCTTTTATGCTTACTACGTCTTCAAGATTCTGACTTCCATGTTTTGTGAAGGAAGCGTCCATTGCCTCTCTCTTGCTTATGTGGTAAAACATCTCTTTCCTCTCTTTTCCACACTGACTAACCAAAAACTTAACCTTGGTTTAAATCCAAATAACACATTTTAAAATCACAATAGTCTTTTACTGTTTGATACGGATTATCCGAAATGTTATTTGCCATGCAGGAGGTTGTTGGAGCTGCTGTTTAATGAAATTTTACTAGGCATAATGAGGACCAAACTAAAACCAAAAACTCATTTTACCCTTCTATTTATTTTTTATTTTTTCGTTTCTTTTAACACTTATTGTTTGTTAAATCACCTAAATGACAAGAAAAGTTATCGATGTTAGCATAGTATACACGTGAGTTTTTATATGGTTATCGTGTCTCTAGACATCTAAACATCAAAGCCAGAGGTTTGAAATAAGGGAATTAAATATTGAGACTTGTCTCGAGATATAAGAGGTCAAGTCTCGAGACAGTGTCTAAACATAAACTCACTGTCTCAAACAAAACAAGTTTAAAACCTAAAACAGACAAAAAATTTTAATAAAGAGTTAAAATAAATATTTTTGTAAAATTAAAAGGTCAAATAAGTTATTATTACAATTTATTATATATATTATTAAAAAAGAAGCCAAGTTATTTACACTAATAAATGAATGGGGGTATGAGGTTATCATTGGTCCCAAGAGGGACTGCCTCCGTACTGTAGACTGACGTACATACCAGATCCAAGCCTGGCTATGTTGATTGTTGTCCAAGAAGGATAAATTGGAATTTGGGCCTCAGATTCCTTTTCTTCTTTTGCTTGCCACATCTACTAAGCCCAATAGAGGCTGAGACAAAGGTTTGGAACAGTTCCAAGTCAGGGTTTGTTTTTGGGCTTAGTGAGGTTTTGTCTGCTAACGGCGGTTTCAGTTACACAGTTCCCTCCATGATTCCTATGCCATCTAATTGTTCTTCAGTGTCTGAAATTTGAGTTGTGTTTTTGTTTTCAGGCAGACAATGTTCCGGAAGGTCGACGAGCATCAGCTTTTGGGATTCTTTCAGGCATCGGGTCATCTGCCTTTGTCTGCGGAACTCTGTCTACCCGTTTCCTCTCTACTGCTTCCACTTTCCAGGTTTCTGATTACCTTCTTCCTCCTTTTTAATCTCCGATGCAAATTTCTTCAAAATGAGCGGCCTTTGAATATCTCCGTTTTGACTAGGTCGCGACAGCAATGGCGATGCTGTCAGCGGTTTACATGAGGGTTTTCCTCCCGGATTCGATCGTAAATGATAATCTTTCTACTCCAATTATGTCAGAAGGAAAACTTGATGGCATTGTTAATCAGGATGAAGAGTCAGACAAGAAAATTCAGATGTTTAAAACCCTACCTTCAATAGAAGATATGCTTGCCTTGTTGAAAAGCAGCTTGACGTTTTCGCAAGCAGCAATTGTTTCTTTTTTCAGCACACTTTCCGATGTCGGCCTCCATGCTTCTTTACTGGTACTTTTCTAATCCCATTCTAACTGTGACTCTCAATTTTATAAAACATTTTAGTACTCGACTCCAATTGAGAAGATGAACCAGTTGAACTTTGTTTGCAGTATTATTTGAAGGCCAGGTTTCACTTCAACAAAGATCAGTTCGCTGATTTAATGGTCATCACTGGAATTGCAGGGACTGTATCCCAGGCATGACTCTTTCTTTTCTTTTTTTTTAGTCATTTGATTCTTCTTTTATTTGCAATACTTTTTCTGTTGATCTAAAATTGAAAGCAATCTTTCAGCTTCTTCTCATGCCCATACTAGCTCCTGTTCTTGGAGAAGCGAAATTGCTGTCAATAGGGCTTTTCTTTAACTGTGCACATGTAAGCTTACATGTTCATTTGATATTTCATAGATTTAGTGTTGATCATTTGATTATTATGACATGATCTTATGCATAAACTGTTGTAATTGAATTGCTTCTTAAATTCCTTATTTAATAATTTACGGGGTTGAATGCAGATGATCTTCTACAGCATTGCGTGGTCTTTTTGGGTAATTCTTGAAACTTAAAACTAACATTCAAAACTTATTTTCCTTCAATTTTTAATATGATTAACTGCCCCTTTTGCTTCAACTAGATTAAGTTATATTTTAATATGGCTGATACTATGGTTTGTAAAATGACAGGTACCTTATGCAGCAGCTCTGTTTTCCTTATTATATGTTTTTTCACAGCCATGTGTAAGTTTGTTTTACTTCATTTAATGTTACAAAATCTTCAACACATCCATCATCTACCATATTTTAAACCCATTTTTTTACTTTAAATTTTGCAGATAAGGAGCATCGTGTCTAAACAAGTCGGACCCTGTGAGCAGGTATTCTTTTGGTAGATAAGCTCCTTTTCGACGGCATTTTACCACAAGTTTTGTGAATATGAATCTTGTTTTTATTAAATAAGTAGAAGTCTTTTCCCTTTTCATGTTTTCATACCGCCTCTCATGTATTTGGTGGATCCTTGGAGGACTGTATGATATGACCCCATATGCATATCAGAATGTGTTGAATACGGTTTCTTTAAGAAAAGTGAAGAGTTCAAGCAACATAGGTCTAAAATATTTTACAGGCAAATCCAATAAACACAAAGTAAATGGATAGAAATGAAATTTGATGCAAATATGCAAATTATGTATAGTTTCCCTTGATAAGAACTATCTACCTATTCTGATTAGTTACTTTGGTTTTGTTTATTTGTTTGTTAAATCAGACTAATGCCTTTGTCCTTTTTGACTATTTTTCTCAGGGGAAGGCTCAAGGGTTCATATCAGGCATAGGTTCCTTTGCTAATGTTGCTTCTCCCTTACTTTTCTCTCCTTTAACAGGTTAACTAAAACTCCAGTCATTTCATCCTTAGGCTCCTTCTAACTTACGACTGACATACTTTACTCAAATCTTCCAGCTTTGTTCCTGTCGGAAAGAGCACCGTTTAATTTCCCTGGTTTCAGTATCATGTGCGTTGGGTTTGCTTCGGTAAGAACATCATTTGTTCATAGTTGGTATTCATTTCCTCTATGCAGAAAGTCAGACTGTGGACATGGTATGGAGTAATATAAATTCAGTCCTTCAGTCTATGTTAGTCAAACTTTGGTGCTGGTGTTGGGATATTTTCAATTTCTTTTTTTGTGATTTTTGTTGTTGGAGGGTCATACCTCGTACTCATGTACTAATAGAAAAAATTTGATGCAGATGATAGCGTTTGTCCAGAGTTTAATGATAAGGGCATTTCCTCCAATTTCAAATGAAAGAGTTAGCAACTTGCACTAAATGGAGAAGGCAAGCAAGGTCTGAATTATTCCTTACTGAACTTTGCATTACTCTAAAAGAGAATATACGTATTAGCAACCACTGGAATTGGTCAAATATAACTTCTCAAGTTGAAATGGTGTGGATTAGTGCTGCTGCAAGGAGCCTTGTTTCAATTGCATTCGCAAGAAACACTGCATGGTGGTTCTTCGTTCTATAAAGCACATGATTGATGAATTCTTTTTAAATTCATTATGTACCATGTCTTTATTTGTTTAGAATTGGGAGTTATGATCCCTTGAACTCTGTATTATATAATCAGTTTTTAGTTTGTAGGTTGGGAGAAAAAACAAAAGCATGTTTGGTTGGCATGAAATGAAATGAAGCTTTCCTGCAGGTGAAACTGCAAGAAATTTGGGGGCATAACCAAATTCATGGATACTCGTATGTCTTCTTTCTCAAACCAATGCCTTAAAAACAGCAAGGTCTAGTGTCTCATGTTCATGTATTTTTATAGGACATGGGTTCGAATATTTTATGCACTTGCTAATTTTGTCTCTCTTCAAACATTAAGGGAATGTTTGGACAGCACAAAATAATTAGATGATAGTGTAATTACATCGTAATCTCATGTGATATTTGATATTGCAAATTGTAAGAATTTTAAGAGGGGTAACAAAAATTAATTGATCATATGTAATATATGTTAGTCCAAGAAAGTAATTGATAATACAATCGCTAAAACATTATATGCAATTTTATATAATTTCTCTAGCATTCTTAATTCTCTTTTTTAACATTTAACATCTACAATATCACTCTTTATTATCATCATCATCTATTAGTCATTGATCGAGTTCATCATTATCTAAATTTGAATTTGTATTCATGTCATTAAAAATTATCATGATCTCTCTCTTTCATGCATACAATGGACCATCCCAACTTCACCTACAAATGAGGTAATAAAAAATGCAATATGTTAGTATGATTCAATTTTATTTTTTTTTATATTATACTGGGTTGATATTGTTAATGTGAAAAAAAATTAAAACAAAAAAATCCTCTCAACAATATTTGGAAATTTTTGAATACTTCAAATTAAAGTATTCGTGAGTCAAATTTTTGTAACACTTTTTTTTTTTTTATAAACAAGCATATTTCTATAACATATAGCATGGACATGTAAATAAATGATGTTCATATTTTTTTCCATACTCTTTTTTATATAAATAAGTGTATTACAACACTTTTACTTTTTTATAACATTTAAATTATTTGTTGAAAAATATGAAACTGGCAATTTAGTGTTAGAGGAGTATCCACTCTCTTGCCTATCAAATCTGTGGACAAAAGTTTCCATATTTAGGGTGTTGACAATTTATTAAATTATTTAATTGGATTATATTGATCGAATGATTGATATTTAGCCATTATGGAAGATCATATTGCTTGGGAAATAGTATATAGGTGATTAAATTGATTCAAAATTACCAATGCAACTTTTGAATCATAGATTTTGGATTGGATCGTGATTTTGTCGGATGAGCTGTCAAGAATTCATATTTACATTGTGTTATTATTTTAATCCATTATTCTTATGGTATTGTTGTATTAGTGGGATTGAATTAGATCTTCATTGTAAACAAGTCTCAAAACAAAGTCTATACATTTAAGAGACTTGCCCAAATGAATGTAGGCACTTGATATGTTATTGTGAGAATATTATTACAGGAGTAGTATTTTGATAGTAAAACCTTTGTGTGGTGGTTTTACTTGTTGGGTTCACAAAGTGTGAATATGGTGAGGAGAGTATCGTATTTTCAAAGTAAAAAAGTAAGAAAAATTATTACGGTGTATGTGATTAAGTAAATTCATTTGTAATTGTTAATTAAAGTGTAGTAAATTAGACTCTACAAATATAAGAAAATCAATCGAACAACTCTATTTAATGCTTGAAAGAGTGTTAGACCATCTTAGCCACTACTTTGGTTCAACATATTGGTTCTAAGCTATATTTATAAACAATGACATTAAGCTTATACATAGTTGGTGAGAGGTATGGATGATGTTTTATATAGAAAATAAATTAAGGTGAAGCTGGAAAACAAGCAACCAAAATCCCTGCCGTTCCCTTCCACAACTTGGGATTGTTGTCAGCGCGCAGCTTATGATTTTACTAAAATCTCCATGGAATAAACCAAGTAATCTTAAAAGGACAATCTTAAGTGAAAAAGAAAAAGACAAAAATAATCAACAACTTCAAAAATTAGATATAAAATTGGGTTTTGAAAACATTTAGATCTCGATTGCGGAATCAAATAATGTTGGCATAAAAGCTTGAAGCATGGTGGTGCAGTGGCATGGGACCTTGAGAAACGTCTGCCATCACGTGACTGACAACTACGCAACGTTCCTCACCAGTTGCTTTGAGCTTTCCCCTTTTTGCTCCCTTTTAACCTTCCATTGAAATCATGGTTTGTTTTAAAAGGAAAGTAAAAATGAAATGAGATCAAAATGGTGTAGCTTAAACAACGGAAAATCCAGGCGTAAATAACTGTCACGTGTATCTTAAAACACTACCTTCTTTCCCAGCATAAATAAGAAACATAACCACTTTAGCCAAAAAGAAACAAAACCGTATACTTCTGGAATTCCGCTCCCTGTTACAGCCTTCGGTTTTGGCCGTTGGCTTTAGTCGGAGAAAACAAACTGGGATTCTGCTGTTTCGAAAATAACGTCCCTACACGGCAGTGAGTTTGTTGTTCTCCGGTTATTGCCAACACCAATGTGAACACTAATTAATTACTAAAAACAAAAACAATTTTATTTTCAAGCTGCTGTAACCTACCTTGCCTCCCTTTTACATTGCTATTCATCATCTTCAATTTTCTCATTCACCGTCTTTGAATAATTTTTCATTATTTCTCGATTTGATTCAATGGGGGAAGATGTTTCGGATCCTGTTGTGTTTTTGCATGGCGACCTTGATTTGAAAATCATCGAAGCTCGATGTTTGCCAAACATGGATTTAATGGCGGAGCGTCTCCGTCGATGTTTCACGGTGTTCGACGTGTGCAAAGCCCCGTGTACTAGAGGAAAGAAGAAGAACCACCGCCACCATAATATCATCACCAGCGACCCTTACGTAACGGTTGGCCTAGCCGGTGCTACGGTGGCGCGCACGCGCGTGATTTCGAATTCCCAAAACCCGATTTGGAACGAGCGCTTCAAACTAGCCCTCGCCCACCCGACATCTCAAATCGAGTTTCACGTTAAGGATAATGACTTGTTCGGCGCTGATTTAATCGGAGTCGCAACGGTGCCTGCGGTTAAGGTTCTCTCCGGTGAAACCATTAGCGGTTGGTTCCCTATAATTGGTTCTTATGGAAAACCGCCTAAACCTGACTGCGCGGTTCACCTGGAAATGAGATTCATCAAATGCGAGGAAATGCCTTCATACAGATATGGGATGGCGGCAAACCCAACGGAATTCGGAATAAGAAACTGTTATTTCCCTGTCCGGCACGGGGGTTCCGTTACTTTATACCAAGACGCGCACATCCAGGAATCGATGGTGCCGGAGATTGAATTAGAGAATGGAACTGTGTTTAAGCACGAGTCGTGTTGGGAAGATATCTGTCACGCAGTTTTAGAAGCGCACCATTTGGTTTACATAGCCGGATGGTCGATTTTTTCGCAGGTGAAGCTCGTAAGAGAGCCGACACGGCCATTGCCAAACGGTGGGAATTTGAGTTTGGGGGATTTGCTGAAGTACAAGTCGGAAGAAGGGGTTAGAGTTTTGCTGTTAGTCTGGGATGACAAGACTTCCCATAGCAAGTTTTTCATTAACACGGTACGGGTTTTCTTTTGAGATATCCTTGGCAAACTTAGAATCTTTTATTTGTTTTTCGATTTTTCAACTATTTTTCTCGTCTTTGGTCTTCACTGATGTTAGCTTTTGCAAAGTCATCGTTTTTCTAGTGGGAATTTTGTACTAAGATTTCTTTGTTTCTAGATTCTGCATTAGGCTCTGTAAAGTTGCTGTTTCAAAGTCTTGTACTTCAGTTCAGTCTAAAGAAGAAAACTAGTCAATGATGTTTTTGGCTTTTGATCAAAGTGCTAGCCTTTTGTTTTTCCTGACGTTGCCGGGCTGCTTCTAATAAAATCAATGCAACAGCTTGAGAAAGTGACGTTTTAGTTTAATATTAATGGAGATTCCTTTTGGGGACCAGGCTATATTCTAGTTTATGCTAGGTGTTCAAATTTTTTTGAACTTTGAAAGTGTTTAAATTCAGGCAGGAGTGATGCAAACTCATGATGAAGAAACCAGGAAGTTTTTCAAGCACTCATCGGTTTCATGTGTATTGTCGCCCCGTTATGCTAGCAGTAAACTTAGCATTTTCAAACAACAGGCATGCTTTATTCACTCTAGTTATTCATATTTCACATTTTTCCATCAAAACTGCTGACTGCTAGATAGTGAATTAGCAATGCTAAGGATGTGGTGTGGCATGTAATCCAGGTTGTTGGAACCCTATTTACACACCATCAGAAATGTGTGATTGTGGATTCTCAAGCATCTGGAAACAATAGAAAGATCACTGCTTTTGTTGGAGGTCTGGACCTTTGTGATGGTCGCTATGATACACCTGAACATAGACTGTTTCGGGATCTTGATACTGTATTTCAAAATGATTATCACAACCCAACATTTTCTGTGAGTATATCTTTTGTACGGGTATTTGATTTAATCTGCTAAATTGAATTTGGATATGCTTTTAATTAGCCATATAACCTTCAATTAGCATCAAGAACTTTTAGGTCATTGCTCTTACCGGTTTAAATATTTTATAATTGTTAGGCAGGAACCAAGGGCCCAAGGCAACCATGGCATGATTTACATTGTAAGGTTGAAGGGCCAGCTGCTTATGATATTCTTTCCAATTTTGAGCAGCGCTGGAGGAAAGCTACAAAATGGTCGGAGTTTGGACTTAAATTCAAAAGGGTTTCTAGGTGGCATGATGATTCTTTAATAAAGTTAGAACGGATTTCTTGGATACTAAGCCCTTCCGCAAAAATTGCAAATGATGATCCTTCTTTATGGGTTTCCAAGGAAGAAGATCCAGAGAACTGGCATACTCAGGTAAGTACCACATGCCTCTTGAAGCAAAGTACGTAAGTTTGATTTAACCTTTTGATTAGGGGTTCTTTGAATTGGCAGGTTTTCCGCTCTATAGATTCAGGATCTGTGAAAGGGTTCCCGAAGAATGTGTTTGAAGCAGAATCTCAGGTTTTTATTTCTATTTCCTTTGTCTTTACTCTCTTTATGATTAAACCACAGTATAACAATATTAATATTTAACTCACTGTATTTTCACTTAAGTCTTACTTTATCTTACTGCAGAATCTTGTTTGTGCAAAAAATCTGGTGATAGACAAGAGCATTCAGACAGCATATGTGCAGGCAATTAGAGCTGCTCAGCACTTCATATATATTGAGAACCAATATTTCATTGGATCGTCATATGGTTGGCGATCTTACAAAGACTCAGGTTTAGGAAACATTCTATCTACTCTTTACTGCTTTGGATTATTGTGAAAAGGTGTTGCTTTCTGTTGCCGAGAGCTGAGACATCTTTTTCTTTTTGGGGCCTATTATTAGGTGCTCAGAATTTAATTCCTATGGAATTGGCCTTGAAGATTGCTAGCAAGATAAGGGCACAAGAAAGATTTGCGGTTTATATTGTTATACCCATGTGGCCTGAGGGTGACCCTACTTCAGCCTCCGTGCAAGAAATACTCTGTTGGCAGGTAATCTGATTTTAGTTTTTTCTCTTCCTCTTTTTTCCCCTTTCTGAACTGTTTATTACTAGAATGAAACAGTGATTGTGCTTTACACTAGTAGTAATGTAACCTAGAATTGGAGAAGATGAGTGTAAAATCAAACTCATTGACACTAACAGATTATTCATCATTATTTCTAGTCATTGCTTAATATTTCATTATTTTATCGCTTAGTTTAGTTTTCTTTTCTTTTTTTTTTCAGGCACAGACAATTCAAATGATGTACGGAGTCGTAGCACAAGAATTGAAATCCATGGTTATCAAGAATTCTCATCCACAAGACTACCTAAATTTCTACTGCCTTGGTAATAGGGAAGAAGTTCCCAAAAGTTCTGGGCCAAGTTCATCCCAATGTAACCATAGTGAAACGGTAACCAAACAGTGACACTACCTTTGTCATTTGTTTATATACTTGGTTGATTGCTTGTTAGAACTTGATTGTGTCGGCTCTGTTTGGTCCCAAGCCAGAACTTGGACAAGTTTACTTTTGTTATCAGCTTTAAGGGGCCACTTGAATTGATTTTTACAACATGATTTGAATTGAGGTTTTTTATGGAGCTAAGAATGTGAAGGTAAATCACTATTTTCAGGTTTCAGCTTCACAAAAGTTCCAACGGTTTATGGTTTATGTACATGCAAAGGGAATGATAGTAGATGACGAGTATGTGATATTGGGGTCTGCCAATATTAATGAACGATCTTTGGCTGGATCAAGGGACACTGAGATAGCAGTGGGTGCATACCAACCCTATTACACATGGGGTGAGAGGAAAAGACATCCACACGGTCAGGTTTGAATTTTCATCCTTGCCATCTCAGTTTTTTCTCTGATGCTCAAGACCTAAAATTGCTGACAAATAGAATGATCTTTGATTTCTTTTTCTTTCATTTTTGACACCTGAAGGACCTTGTTCTAGTTTAGACCTAGATGATAGAATTTAATCCACAAATGTGAACATCATAAACACAATCTCGTGTTTGGATGCAAATTATAAATCTGTCTATTGGAGAAGTGATGTTTGATCTGATTGATGGATGATGATGCAGGTTTATGGATATAGAATGTCACTGTGGGCTGAACACATGGAAAAGGTGGATGATTTTTTTAAAGAACCTGAAAGTTTGGATTGCGTTAAGGCTGTGAACAATATTGCTGAAGAAAATTGGAAAAGCTACACGAGCGAGGCATTTACGCAATTACAGGGACACCTACTCAAATACCCCATTGAGGTAGATAGCAATGGTGAAGTAAGCCACTTGCCTGGACAAGAGACCTTCCCGGATGTCGGTGGCAAGATACTTGGAACTCGAACAACACTTCCTCGTTCTCTTACCACATAGGTTCCAATGTTTTCCATGTTCATATCCTTGTATGGGTTCAGTTCAACACCGAAGAACGGGAAACAAGGTGGGGGCAGGTCTGGTTCATCCTACATATATATATTGTGCAGATAAACGATTGTCTGGGATCAATTCAAAAACAGAACGGGAACAGGGCGGGGAAAGTCTAGCTCTTCCTATATAGACTGTAGATTGCAGAAGCATCCTTGTGTTAACAGAGGACTGGGTTGAATTTCATGTACATGGTCGGTTTAATGTGAAACCTTAGGCATTGCAATCAGCAAAATCTATACTAATTGACAATTTTTTGTAATTCTCCAACTAATTTTGATGTGGCACATATTCTTGGAATTCCATCAGAGAAAGGGAACATAATAAGAGGATATCCACGCAATTGAATATCAAGATATTAACAGTCAATTAACAGTTTAGCACCGTCATACAGGCAAAACAGCCTTGAGGAAATTTTACACACTGAGTTACTAGTGTTTTCACGCTAAAGAGCATTTTCTTTTATTTTTTATTTTTTTACAACTACCCTGGAAATACAAAGTGTCTAGAGTAATTAACTTCACCAAGACAGGCAAAGGGCAAAGCTATATACGAACATGACCGAAATCAATTTCCCAGTATGAGCAAAGAAATGTACGCTTTATGAGCCATCAAACACATTGCCGTCACCATCATCGTCTTCATCGAACAACTTGAATCCAACATCCCATTGGCCATCCCTTTTATAATTGAAGCTGGGGTTGACATAGCATTTCATACCATGGAACAGATTCAAATTATCCACCAGCTTGTGGAAAACATTGCATCCACAACACTGCATTCATCCCCATCACCAAATCACTTCCAAACCAGAATTCAGAATACCCAAATAAAAGACTCCACCTTGATACTGAAATTCGATTCTCTTACTTTAGACAAGTTACCTGAACAAATACGGTGCCATCGGTGTAAGCATGGGGATTGATGGCTCGAGTGGTTCGTTGACCGCAAACATTGCAAGTGAAGGCCACACGCATCCGTCGACGTGGCGACTTGGTGAAGAGAGACCATGGAAAGGTGGAAACTTGCTCCGTATTGGATTGGTCATCATCGGTTCGGGCGGGTACAGATGGACCCTCCATGCCGGATCCTGTTGTCCATCCTCTTACAGACGCCGCGCTTAGAACCAACCCCATCGCTGCATCCTAAATTGAAGTCCACAAAGCCAAACCCGATTCACTATTTTGTCCTTGAAAAAAAATACTAGCTTTATTTGTTTTTACCTGGGAGAAAGTTTGATTGCCGACAAGAGGAACGATGCTTGTGTTGCTAGGATCAGATTGGATATCGGAATCGTTACCGTCCTCTGACAATTAAAAACAGAAAAAAAAAACAAAAAGAGAGAGAGGGGGGAAAATATTGAAGTTAAAACGATTATTACAGCCAAGGAAAGACATAAACGAAAAAAAAGAAAAAAGAAAGATTGAAATTAAAGGATGATATTAAGTACTTTTGGAATGGGTGGGAAAGCGGATGATTCTAGCCGGGAAATCTTTTCGTTTAGGAGAGAAGATGGAGAGAAGGGCGAGGGGTTGAGAGCTGAGAGCTTCCATGGGCGAGGCGGTGAGTTAAACTGTGTGGTCGATGGAGACCAAAAAAAAGAGCTTGAAATAATGGCTCTTTCACGATTTCGTTTGATCTTCAACACACAAATTCAGGGTCAGAAGTTTGAAGGCCATTGCCGTCGAGACACGTTACGGAGTAGCTTAAAACCATTCATTTATTTTACGCAATTTAGTGAACAAACAGCCCATTAGAACCAGCGAATCAGAGACAACCATACTCGAAATCCAACCCAACATGACTTGCGGTCTGGCCCTTTCTCAAAGCTTTTCTGCTGTTTATAGATAGTTAGGTTAATATACAGTTTGGTACCTGAGATTGATTTTAATATTCAATTTGGTACCTGAGTTTGGCTTTGATCTTCAATTTGACATTTAAATTGTTTCAATTTGATACTTGAGTTTTTTATTTGCTCAGGTACCAAATAGTATATTAACCTTAAACAGTTCTTATTTGCTCAAACTTTTCTATTAGTCCCTATGCTATGTGTATGTTTGAGAATTTAGTCTATTTATCCTAATTCGATTATTTTTAGTCCCTGTACTTTCATATTTTGAAATTTCAATCCTGATGCAAATGGTTATTGTTAAATCCATCAAGTAAAATTTTTGCTATTAGTCTTATACTATGCATAAGTTATAGATTGAGTTTTTGTTCTCCAATTTAATCATTTTTTTAGTCTTGTGCTTTATCGAACTTAATCCTAAAAATAATCGTTAAATCTATTAATTAAGATATCATGACATTTTTGTCAGGATTATATGAAAATAACAAGACATTATAATGGTTATATATTTGCCACGTAGGATTTAAAAAAAAAAGTAGAATGTAACTGCTAGTGTTTGGATTAGGAGTTATATATCAATAGTCTAAAAGTACAAGGACTAAATACATAACTTAGATATAGTATTGGGACTACTAATAGAATTTGGTCACGCCTGCCGTTTGCTTGAGGTAGATAGATCAAATTAAACCAAAATGCAAGTAGATAGATTAAATCTAGGATAGTATAAGGGGTAAAACTAGAATTGAACTTTCGTTGGAATTGCATAACTTCGCTGAACTATCATTACTTTGGCGCCATTCAACCTTGATTCTTGGGACAAAAGAAACATGTATTTTTCAACTTATGGTTTGGAGTTAAAAATTGGAAGATAAGAAAAACGGGTTTTTGTTCAGCATTCTCTTTCTTTCTTAAACCAGGAGCTCTTTGTAATGCCATTCCTTTTCTCTTCTACTTCATTCTCATTTAAAATTAGACTCACTTGTCTCAGCTTTGATTGCTATTGTAAACTCTTGCTGTCGTGTCTCCTACTGTCAGGCCTTTCATGCTTGAGTTATCAAATATGTGAATTACCTCACGAATTCATTGGCGAGTAGTTGGTGACTAAGTATGCAAAATTAAGATATCATGAAGATGAACAAAATTTATTTGGTGAAATGCCCGAACAAGATTTGGTCTCCTAGAATTCTTTAATTTCAGGATTATCTCGAAGTGGGCTTACAACTAGATGCATGAGTGCGTTTTGTAGAATGAGATTTGAAATAGATATGCAATGATAGGAACTAAGGTAAACTAAGCTAAAACTTTACTGAGATTTAAGAGAATGAATGAAGAATCTGAATTCTGTATATTCTGTGCTTAATCGTCTCTATTCACAAAGACTGATATCACCTTAACTAATTAACCACTTTAGTAACACATCATAATCACTAATACTTTAATACTCTATCATGCATCCATCTTCTCGACCGGCAAAACCCGAAGAGAATTTTGAAACCGAGAAAAATTTGTTACAGAGAGCGGCTTGGTAAAAATATCGGCAACTTGATCACAGGCAGGGACCTCTCCAACAATAATATCCCCATTAGTGACCTTTTCACAAACAAAAAATAAATCAAGCTCGACATGCTTGAACTTAGAATGAAGAACTGGATTAACTGCAACCGTAACGGCACTAAAGCTATCACACCAGACAGTAGGAGTATCAAGCGACGGAACCTGTAGCTCATGAAGAAGTAAGACTAACCAAGTGACATCACTAGTAGCCGCAGCAAGCCCTCGATACTCCGGTTTAGCCGTAGACAGAGAAACTACCTGCTATTTCTTGGAGCACCAAAAAATAGGTGCATCACCAAAATAAACACAGAAGCCTGATGTAGAACGTCGGTCATCAAAATCTAGACCCTAGTTGGCATCGGCGTACCCCACAAGTGATAAACGTGAAGACAGTCAAAAAATAATACCATAGTTAAGCGTCCCACAGAGATACCGCAGGATTTGTTTTAAAACAATCATATGTGTAGTAGTAGGACTGTGCATGAATTGACAAATGCGATTCACAGCGTACGCAATATCAGGACGCGTAAGCACCACATACTGTAAGACACCAGCAAGGCTCCTATACACAGTAGGATCACACAACCGGTCACCATCATCTTTAAACAACTGCACTGAGCTAACCATAGGAGTATAAACCGGCTTTGCATTTAAAAGCGAGCTTCTAGCAAGTAAATCCCGAATGTACTTTTTCTGATACAGATGAATACTGCTAGAGGAAGACAATGTAACCTTAATCCCAAGAAAGTAATGCAGATCCTCCATATCTTTGAGAGAAAACTTAGCATGCAACTGACCAACAAAACTAGTAATAGCTGTCGAGACATTACACCAGTAATGATTGTATCATCTACGTACACAAGAACATATAGCGTAGTACCTGATACAATTCGAACAAATAACGACGCATCAGACCGAGAGATAGTAAATCTAACAGAAAGTAAAAACTACTTTAATTTATCAAACCATGCTCAGGGGGCTTGGCGAAGCCCATACAAAACCTTCTGCAACTAACATACCAGTGGCTTTCCATTTGGCCTAAACTGAACAAACCTCAGAGGTTGTTGCATGAAGACTTCGGTACCCAGATCTCTGTTGAGAAACGCATTATTTACATCAACTTGACTAAGTGGCCATCCCTTCGACACTACAACGGACAGAATGACTCGTATAGTGGCTGGTTTAACCACTGGACTAAAAGTTTCTTTAAAATCACACCTTGGTACTTGAGCACAACCCTTAGCAACCAATCGAGCCTTCCGACGATCAATAGAGCTATCAGGCTTCCTCTTAATTTTGAACAACCACTTGCATCCTATTGCTTTTCACCCAGAAGGAGGTGACACAAGCTCTCAGGTAGAATTGGCCATTAGCGCATCATATTCTGCTTGAACAACTAATTTCCACTCTAGATGAGCAACCGCCTCATCAACAGAACATGGCTTAAACTCAACAGTTTCAGCAGATAACACATTGGGCCTAAAGACACCAGCCTTCGACCTTGTAACCATTGTATGCGTATTCTCTAAAGACGCACCAGGATATGGTAACAATACTTCAAGGAATGTAGGACTAGAAGAAGACCCGCTCGAACCAGACCTTGAAGTATTAGGAACACATGCCGGTAGGCTACAAGTGATAGACGGAGTAGCAGACTCAGCACGTACCACCTCCCGATCTGATGTCTCACTACCAAAACCAGACAAAGGACAAGACGACACCACGGGAACAACCGGAACTCGTGAAGTGTCAGGATGAACAGAGAAAGATGGTTGAACAAGAGGAATATACGTAGCACTAGACATAGAACGACCAGCATCAGGCACTGGCGGAAGCGAAAATAAAAACCAGTGCTTATCAAACACCACATGATGAGAGATAATCACCGACCGTTCTGGAGTAAGGCAATAATAACCTTTGTGTTGAGAACTGTACCCTAAGAACGTACAAGGTTGAGATCGAAACTCCAGCTTATGACTCAGAAACGGGCGTAGATATGGAAAACAGCAACAGCCAAAAACCCGAAGATGGTCATATTATGGTGCATTCCCATAAAGTTTCTGATATGGGGATTGTCCTTCAAGAACCGGAGTAGGTAGCCTATTTATGAGATGTACCGCACTGCGGAATGCATAACCCTAGTGCTGCATAGGCAGGTTAGCCTGAGCTAGCAAGGTGAGACCAGTTTCCACTATATGCCGATGCTCACGCTCCGCAACCCCATTCTGTTCAAAGTGTGAGGGCAAGAGATACGATGAAGAATACCCTAATCGACAAGAACAGATGCAAACACCCGAAATTCTCCTCCCCAATCACTTTGAAACTTCTTAATAGTCTTCCCGAGCTAAGTTGCTACCATTTTCTGAAATTGACAAAAACACTCAATTGCTTGGGACTTGCGTTTAACCAAATATACCCATGTGAATTGACTACACATATCTACAAATGAAACATAGTACAAATTTTTTTCACATGCAATCGAGGCCGGGCCCCACAAGTCAGAAACAACTAACTCAAACGATTCCATATACTCAATAGTGGACTGGGAAAACGGGAGTTTATGGGACTTTCCCTTTTGACAATCAATACACACATTAGAAAGTGATTTCTTAATAGAAACAATTCCACATTTATTCAAAACAGCAATAACAACTGAAGATGAGGGGTGCCCAAGCCTATTATGCCACAAAGTAAACTTACCAGTACATGACGAATTGGCTTGAAGATCAACATTGTGAACCTCAGACACTGAAGGTAATGAAGGCGAGGAATCAACAGAAAACAGATAAAGCCCATCACGAACTCAGCCCCACAATAAAGTTTCCCCCGTTTGGATGTCCTTAACAACACAATAGGAAGGGTGAAACTCAAAGAACATATCGTTATCCCAAGCAAGCTGTGACACAGATAAGAGATTCTTGCGAATGCTCGGAACACACAACACATTATTCAACCACAATAACTTTGAATTTGCAGAAATAACCGTATCCCCAACAGATAAAATTCTAGTAGGAGCCCCAATACCCATTAAAAGTTCAAAGGTACTTGAATAAGGGTATGAAGTATTTAAATCCACGGCATTCTGATAGACATGGTTAGAAGCTCCAGAATTCGGGTACCACGATGTAGTTCCAGTCAGTGTGGGAACATACGGATCAACACTACCATAGCTAGAATCATACCGAGACGTATCTGAAAAATCAAACGTATGAAAATCTGGAATTCTAGACAACCCAATACCCTGAGAATTATCAACATCAAAAACCCGAGCTTGAGGTTTTGTAATCCATAGAACCGGTCAGAACGAATCTATTAATACCAATAAAATTCGTAACCGGAGACCCAGGAGACTGTTGTGACACATATTGAGACCCAGATGGCCTAGGCATTCGGCCTACTAAATTCGGCCCATTGGCAGCCGCATAGTAGTGCTCTTGCTGCTGGCCCAAGTCATGGTGCAGCCTTTTGGCTACATTCGGCTTACTAGAAGGCTCATAAGCATGAGGTACATAAGGCCAATAAGAAGGAAGACCATCAGGAACCCAATTGGGCTGGGCATAAACAAACATAGCAGAAGGGTTTTGGTGCCAAATCCACTGCTCACCTTCAGGTCTCGGAGTCGGAGGACACACACGACCAAACTCACCGCCTCTAGTAGCCATGGCCTCTGACGTGCCACCATAGTCTCTGTCAAAGCGATAATAACACCGCTGTGCCACATGTCCAAACCGGTTACAGATTTGGTACTGTACCTGCGAACGGAAGCCAAGGTTACCACGCACCCTCGTCAGCACTCGACCACCATAAGCACCATGAAAATTAGCCTCAACCTTCGTACCAGAGGCCTGAACAATATGCGCAACCATCGGCACGTCTCGCACTGCATGTAACTATCAATTCTCGAAAGCCATGAGTATATCCACCAGTTTTGGAAATGTTAAGGGCTCCGACGATGCCGAAACCACCATAAAAATCGAATCAAAATCAAAGGTAAGTCCTCCAAGAAGAACTTTTACCTTCTCCGCCTCCGAAATGTCTGAGCCCGACGCCTCAAGCAGGGCGTAGAAAGTGTTGATTTTGGACACATACTCATTGACAGAGGATTTGCCCTTTCGAACCACATGCAGATCGTGATGGATCTGAGAGAATTTTTTTAATGGAAGTAGCGTCAAATAGATGACTTGCTGCACACTAGATATCATAAGCGGTTTTAGTCGAAATGAAATAGGAGAGGAGAGAAGAGCTCACCGTAGAAAGGAGCCACGAGGTAAACAGTTTATCCTACTGTGTGAACCAGATCGTATCCAAATTCAGAGCGAGACATCTATCAGTCGTGGCCACCACCTTCGATGGTTCAGTAACAGAACCATCCAAAAGCCCCTAGAGACCGTAACCATCGACAATAAGCCGAACTTGATGCTGCCCTTGAACAAAATTAGACTCGTCCAGCTTAGCAATCTCATGGCGAGGGAAGCTATACACAAATCGTGAATTCGAAGTAGGAGTAGGAAGAGATTCACCAGTTTGCTGGCCAACCAACAAATCCATGACCTCGGAGCGGAAGCAATCATCAAGATCTTAGGCGACTGATACCATGATAGGAACTAAGGTAAACTAAGCTAAAACTTTACTGAGATTTAAGAGAATGAATGAAGAATCTGAATTCTGTATATTCTTTGCTTAATCGTCTCTATTCACAAAGACTAATATTTATAGGAGAGGACTGCTAACTGCTTTACTTAACACCTTAACTAATTAACCACTTTAGTAACACATCATAATCACTAATACTCTAATACTCTATTATGCAACCAAATTTTGTCACTTATTTATTATCTTAGATAAGGGAGCTTTAAGTGAAGGCTAGTAATTAAAGGTTTTACAGTGAAATTGGACTAAATGAAGTGAAAATCTTGAATGCACTTTTAAGTGAAGCTTTTTCGTTATTTGAAGCAACTCCACTTCAGAATTCGTTGTCGGGGAATTTAATCGTAGCAATTTACGCTCAAAATGGGCTTGCCGAAGAAATTATGGGAATTTTCATAATGATGAGAAAGGCTGGAGTTGAGTTTGATCAAGCTACCATGTTAACTGTTCTTCAGGCTTATGAAAACATGGGCGTGAGAATATAGCTGGGAGTATTCATGGTTTAGTTTCAAGGTTTGGTTTAATTGCTAATGTGACCATTGCAACTGCACTTTTAAACTTGTATGTGAAGTTAGGGTGTTTACCTGCTTCAAGTAAAGTTTTTGGAGAGATTAGCTATTTAGATAAAGTAGTATGGACTGCCATGTGCGCATGGCTATGGAAAAGATGCAATAAAGCTCTTTAAAGTTATGGTGAGAAGTGCACAGCCTGATCATGTTACCTTCACTCGCTTGTTAAGTGCTTGTAGTCATTCAGGACTTGTCAACGAGGGGAAGCATTACTTCAAGATTATGTCTGAAGTTTACGGGGTAGAGCAAAAGTTAGATCATTATTCTTACATGGTTGACCTTCTTGGCAACTCGGGACTTCTCACTGATGGATATGATGTGATTAAGTGCATGCCGAGAGAGCCAAATTCTCGTGTCTGGGGTGCTCCTCTTGGTGCTTGCAGAATGTATGGTAATACTGAACTTGCAAATGAAGTTGCAGAAAGATTATTTTCTCTAGATACATCATATGCCAAAAACTACATCATGATGTCGAATGTGGAAAGATGCCTCAAAAGTGAGGACATCAATGAAAGAGATGGGTCTCAACTCTCAACAGAATAGTTGGATGTAGTTTCATTGAGCATGGAAATAAAATCCATCGCTTTGTTATGGCTGATAAATCTCACCCTGAGGCAGATGGGATATATAAGAAGTTGAAAGAATTTATTGAAAAGATAAGGAAAGCCGATTTCATGTCTGAAACAGAGTTTGTTTTACATGATGTTGAGGAGCTTAAAGAGAACATGATCAAAACATAGTGAAAAGTTAGCTATGGCATTTGGGCTTTGCTTCAGCGCCACTTATTATAACAAAAACCTTAGAATATGCGGTGATTGTCATAGTATGGTAAAGGCTGTAGCACTGATTGAGAAGTGTACCATCTTAATTATTCAAAGCGGTTTCATCACTTGTCATGGATTATGTTCTTGTAGAGATTACTGGTTTAACATTGGAAACAGAGGAGTCATGTGTAAAGAATTCTTTGATTGATAGGCTGATTTGTAACTTCATATAAACTACTAGTTGCAATTGTAGTTGTTGCATTGAAGACAGAACTATAATAACCCCACTTTCGGTGTTAACGAAGAGTATAAGGAGGAGCGCATGTACAGCTCCAAGCTCCACTGTACTAAGTACACAGAGACAGCATACGTTCGTATATTTTGGTTGATGCGAAAAGCAGACAAGTTGGAACATTCTTCTCTTCCCTTCGCGTCTCCCTTGCCAGTAAAATGAGCATTGATATGAAAATATCAGAGACCAAGTGGAATTCCTTGTCTTTCCTGCCATGAAAGTAAGACATTATGCCATCACCCCCAATGAACCGTGGCTCGTGGTAGGCAGCTTTTCTGGCACCCACTTTTGAAGGTATTGCTCTGAAACATAGAATTCCAAAGAGAATTCATGCAAGTTTGAATTTCATTGTTCTTGTTGCTGCAGCTAGAAATGATTGAAATTATATAACGTGATAGAACTTTGATGCATGGATTGATTTTTCGTTGTTATGTACCCACTGTGAAGTAAATAAGGAAGTTGGGTGTTTGATAGCGCATAACTTGTAGTACTTGTACATTTTTGAAAAATAGGAATTTAGCTTTTTTATTATTAATTATAAAATTATTAATTTTTTTCTGTTAAATTGAAGTTAATTATAAAATTATTTTTTAAATTACATGGCTACTAAATAAATATCTTTTTTTTATTTCAAAAATGTCATAGCAACAAATTTAATAAAAATAATTCAGCAGTGTTAACAGTTAGACTTAAAATTTAAAATTTAAAAAATAGAAAAATTAAATTCCTAATTTTCAAAAAAAATATAAGATTTATATAGCATATTTTAACCAATTAGGGTAAAACAAAAATCAATTGTCTTCACTAAGAAAAATACTCAATTGACCTTCACTAACCAAAATAAAAGTATTAATAAAAGTTTTTTGAAAAATATTAAAAATTATAAAATTAAAAAATATTATAAATGCATTTTGCATGAATGACAAGAAGGCTAAAAATAACATAATTTATTTTATATTCAAGCTGACACTAATTTTATTAAAATAAATTAATAAATACATTTTTATAAATTTATATTTTAAATTAATTTAAACCTAGAAGGAGAATAGAGGAATTTGAAGTTAACGAAGCATAGGCACAACCATTTCATTTGAAGTTAAAGAAGAATAGACGAGTTTCATCTGAATGGGTACAAATTTTGAGGTTGGTTTTTGGTTTGTGGATATGCAAAGATGAAGAAGTGGAGCAATCATTGAGACTGATCAAAAGCGTGCAAGGCACCACCCTTTTTCTTTTTTTTTTTCTTTTATAAACTTTTATATTTTTTTTAAATACATGGCATGATAAATGTTATTTTTTTATTGTTTCAAAATAAATTTGTTGAAAACAAGTCACTTAAGTAGAGGTGAGTATGGGTCGAACCGGATCGGGTTTGGGCTGGGCTCAATTAAAAATTTAGGCCTGTTTGTTATGTTTGGGCCTGGCCCGACTCGACTCGAAAAATAGGTCTAAAATTTTTCCCAAGCCCGACACGGATAAAAATGTTAAAATTCGAGCCAAACCGGGCCCGCCCATATTAAATTTTATATTATTTTAAAAAATATATAATACATAAAAAATACTAAAAATATCAAAATAAATACTTCCCAACAAATTGAAAATAAATTTAAATATATATATATATATATACTTAAATAACACTAAAATAGATGCAACTTAACAAGCAAATGTCTCTAAAATAATAACAAAATTAACAATAAAATAAATTTTATACAATATCCAAACAATAACAACAAAATAGTAGCAACATAATAGTAAAATGGTAGCAAAATAGGGAGAAAACAACAAGAAAATAATATTTAAAAAAGTAAATTTTTTTGTCCTTTAGTGGATTCGAGCTAGGTTGGGCTCGGGCAAAAAATGCCTTACCCGAGGCCCGGTCCATTTTTTAAACGAGCCTTATTTTTTTGTTCAAGCCTATTTTTCGGGCCTATATTTTTTCTCAAACCCTCCCACATTTCAGGCGAGCCTTTAGGCCAGACCGGGTGGCCCAGCCCATAATCAGGTCTCCACTTAAGTAGTTAAAAATTATTATGTGGAGTTAGTTTATTACTAATACTCTTATGATATGTTATCTTTCTCTAAGTGGTAATTTTTTAAAAATTGGATTGGTGGTTAAACTGGTTAGAACATGTAGTATTAAATTAATCGATTCAATTGTCAATTCAACAATAATTAATTAATTAATTAAATTTTCATAAAATTAAAAAAAATTATATACTAGTTTTGTCCCTTTTTTTCTCAGATTTTATTTTTTACCAATTTCAAACAATTCACTTAAAAGTTGATACCGATGTTTGGTCCAATCAGCCAATCCAATTCAATCTCATAAAAGTTAAATGATTTCCATTTATTCCATTAAGTTGAATTAAACAAGTTTACTATTTTTTAATATAAAATTTAGAATTACTCATAAGTACTCTCAAATATTTAAATAGGAAGAAAAATACGTCTCATCATATTCGAACTCACACCCTCTTATTTTAACAGTAATATTTATACTAACCGAATTAGAATACAATCAAACATTAAACAAGTTTAATTCCCATACTAAACTTTAATAAGCTTTACTTGAGTTGTTAAAGAAAGAAAAAGATGAAATTCCAGAATGCTGGAATCTTTGGGTGGCTCCTGGTTTTAGAGACAGCCCATTGTTTATCACTACCCTAATATCTTCATTCGCTGCATTGAAAGTTAATATTAGTCTTTAAGATAACAACGAGCTTTTAGAGAGAAGATATAAAGAAGCAACATCTCACTTCTTTGTTTTTCATGCCATCTTATAAATATAAACTTCACAAACGCATGTTCAACATATATAAAATTGAAATGAGATATTGTTGTTAATATCAAACATGATTTGGATATAATAAATCAGACGTGAATGCCTGGGGATTAAATTATAAATACAACCCAACCCCATTTAGCCCACATCCAACATTATTAAAGAATTGTAGACCCCTTTACAAAATCATGGTGTGTGGTAAATATTGGTTTCTTTTATCATCCATGAATTACTCTTTGTGGGTTCAGGATTTACTATTGGACTCTTTGCATTTACCATTTGAAGAGTATAGGAAAAAAAATTTTTACTCAAATAATATAAAAAATGATTAATTACTAAAAAATATGAAGAACATATTAATTACGAAAATAGGCATCTGCTACGGTGTTCTAACGGTGCTGCCTGATATATTGGTGGCACCAGATTAAAATGTGATGATCTAAAACATTTAAGGACATGATATGTAAATTTGCCGTTTTAATTGACAGCTGCAAAAAGGGCTTTAAGATGCCGCTTGACAGTGCAGCAACACAAAACATTAAAAAAAGTTAAGTTGCTTCATAAACCCCTTTTGTTCATATTTCTTTTATTCCCCTTTAACACAAAAAATATAGAGACCTCTTATCAATTAGTCTAAAAAGTTTTTTTTACTAGAATATATTTTTGTAAAAAAAGTCAATTCCAACTAGAAATAAATTTCATTTAGTTTTCAAAAAAATAATTTTTTTGTTCAAATTATGTCTTACATAACAGTTAACGATATTCATAGTAGTTTTCTTTCACTTACATTATATTTGGAAACTATAAATTTAACTAATAATTATAATTTATAAATAATAAAATATTTCTAAAGCTTTTATAATTATAATTTTATATCGTGTCCGCAAATCAACTTGATAATAAAATTATAATTATTTTTCAAAAAATAAATAAAATTTATTTCTAGTTGAAATCGATTTTTTTATAAAAAAATACTTTTTGATATTTTTGAACTAATTGGTAAGAGGCCTCTCTATTTTTGGTGTTAAAAGAAAATAATAAACAAGGGGGTTTATGAAGCAATTTACCCTTTTAATGTTTGTGGCGGCACTTTTAAAGCCTTTTCTTCAGTTGCCAATTAAAATAGTAAATTTACATATCAAGTCCCTGAATATTTTAGGTCATCACATTTCAGTTTGGTGCCGTTAATGTAACGGCCCGGTTTGGACCCTAGTCAAAAAAGTGGTTTTGGGACCACATATCCGAGTCTAAAAAGTATTTTAATATTATTTTCCATGTCTGTGTTATATGATTTAGTATCTGTGAAATTTCCGTGACTTAATTTGTCTGTCTCTGTGCTTAATTATGAAAAAGGATTAAATCGTTTAATAAGTAAAATTAACATGCCATATGTTCAATGTGCTTAATTGGAAATAGCTTTTGATTTGTTGGCCTTATGGGGCAATTATACCATTGAATAGTTAAGTGGTCATAAATGACCTTTTTACATGTGATTTTGCATGGTTTTGTATAGAGGTAATTTAGTAAATGAGACTTTTAATGAGTTATAATTGATTAAACAAAAGAACATGGTCTCGTATACATGTTCTTCAACCGAAATTACAAAATAAAAGAAGGAAATAAAGCTTCCTAGGTTTCAGCACTTTGGATTAGTGATTAAGGTATGTTTTGAGCTTAGTTTTTGATAATTTCTACGTTTTTGTAATCGTTGCTTCGAAATCTTCCATGCCCATGTCTCAATTTCTGTTTTTGATGAAGTTTATAAATAATGCCATTGATGATATTTGAAGCTTTGTGATGAATTTGGTTAAATTATGATGGATAAGTATTGAATAAACATGTTTTACCATGAAATTTTGATGAATTTGAGTTATGTGGACTAAATTGTGAAAATGAAAATTTTGGAGGACTAATTTGAAAAATAAATGAAATGTATGAATTGGTATGAGTTACATGTACATTCGGTCAAGCCATAGTTTTGATGAAATTGGTATATTTGTGATTTTGTGAAAAATGGACTAAATTGTGGAAATGTGCAAATGTGAGGGCTAAAATGCAAAATGCCCTAGTTATGTATTTATGGATTGAATTGAATGAAATGAATAATTGAATGGTTGAATTTGAATTGATTTAGATCAAGAACAAAGAAAAACGGACTTAGATCGAGGGAAGTCCAAAATCGTTGAATAGTCGGTTCAAACCCGTTAAATCCGTACAAGGTAAGTCAAAATACAAATACGCGTTATATTGATGTCTGTTATAAATTCTTGATTTATAAACTGTATTTGGATGGCCATGAGAGGCTGAAGTATTATTCTGAGTCATTTCCGAATGAGTAATGGTAAAATAATATCATGTAAGACCTCGTCCGGGACGTAGGCATTGATTAGAGAATTACGTGTAAGACCGTGTCTGGGATACTAACATCGTATATGTTTCGTGTAAGACCCTGTCCAAGACAGTGGCATCGGTATTGAATAACATGTAAGACTACGTCGGGGATGTCGGTATTGTATAAGGCCTATATGATCTCTGTGACGTTTCTGAATGATATAAGGAAAAATTTCGAGGAATGAATGAATGTATAATTCATATGTCTGATTCAGGTACGTTTGTTTCGTACTGAAATTACGAGCATGTAAGGTATGCTATTGTGAACTATGAGTATATTTGGCTCATGAGTTATTTACATGAGATTTCTATCCTATTGTGTTTAAGGATTGCATATGTTTGTTTTTGGCTTACTAAGCTCATTGTAGCTTACTCTGTATTTTCTTTCAACTGTTTTACAGATATCGTAACTACTGAGGGCTCGGGGATAGTCAAGGATCCTCACCACACTATCGAGCTTGATTTTGGTACCTTTTTAAATGTATAAAGTTAAATATGACATGTATAGGCTAGAAGGTCTATGTATTAAGCTTGAATATATTTTTTTTAAATGCCATGAAAATTGGCTAGCAAATAGTATGTTTGTGTTTGGTTTTGGTATACGGTTTATGATGCCAAATTATGTAAGCTTGTAATGGTTATATGATCTAGTTGTTTTGGTCATCTTGAAACATGTCAATGTGATGAATTGGTAAGATTTGGATGTGGTATGAATGAGATATGTATCATGTGTTTAGTCATGAACTTTGTTTGTGATTTATTTATGCTTGGTGTGAGATTTGTACATAAATGTGTATATGAATGGATTGATCATATGGAGGTATAATTAGGCATTGAATTTTAGTTAAGATTGTGGTATTGTTGTGGCATGAATTGGCTTGTAGGGATTGACCCTTAGTGGGTGGAAGGTATGACTTAAACCAAGTCTGTTTAGTGCAACACGACTATGGCACACGGGCGTGCCTTAAGGCCGTGCTAATTTTCCAGTATTGACATAAAAACTCACACGGCCAAGACACACGGGCGTGTCATATGGCCGTGGCAAAAAGTTAGTATGCTTAACCTGTTTTGGGATGGTCTTGGTGCATGGGCGTGCTTGAATCTCGTGTGAGGCACACAGCCTAGTCACACAGGCATGTGACCTCCTAAATTTGGAAAATTTTGCATGTGTTCTGAAGTTTGTGAATGTGTTCGGTTTAGTCCGGACCTTATCGCAATGTATGTTTGAGGTCAAGTAGACTTCCGAAAGGGACTTTATGTTTGAATCTTATTTTAATCTCTGACTATTCTGTTCTGATTTGTTTTAAATATCTAGTAACGCCCCTTCCTATTCTGGCGACGGTTACAGGATAGGGGTGTTACAGTTAATATGTCAAATTATACCATTAGAACACTGTAGCAAATGCGTATTTTCATAATTAGCCTATTTTTCATACCTTTTCTGTAATTAATTATTATTTTTATATTATTTAGGTAAAAAAATTCATTTATAATTTTACTAAAGTGTTATTAACCGAACATCCTCCAACTTGGTAGATACCTTCTTTATCAACATTGGTATAAAATATATAGAATGGATGGTATTCATTTATTTTTTATTGTGTCATGATGTCACATCCATACTAATAGAAACATAAAAAAAAATTCGCTTGACAATTCATACCCCATTTTCATTTTCCATTGACCAATTTGCCCAACCACCATCAGACCCTTTGTTTTAAAAAGAATATATGTATATATACTAGTGCCAAAAGGACTAAAATGTATTGTCTTTATTTACCTCACAAATATCCCAACCTCTGTTGTTGCATGAAAAATTCTAATTTAATAATTTGGAAATTGATAAGTATACACAAATACAAATAACAAAAAATCATTTCACATAAATGTTATAAATAACATAAAGTTCTAATCACTGAACCCTAAAAAATACATAAGTGTCGTTGAGATTGAAGATGCATTCCACAACCTGGTGGATGTTGATTTTGTGCTAGTTTTATGAAAGTAGATCCTAGATTAGTGCATCATCATCTCCCAATCATCCATTTCAAGTATGGGTCAAAAGAACTTGAAGTGTACACTTGGCTTCCCTGTCAGAGATAAATGATGCAAGGGATGTAGGCGTTCAAGTGTGTTTAGGCTCATTTGACTGAAGAACTTTGTAAATTATGGATTCATCAATTTCATTTCCATAATCTAAGCCACAAACAATGAGTAAGAGACTTTTTCATGATTGGATCCCTCACCAAATAGAATTAAGACTTACCAAGATAGTAGGTCAAAAAGGCATAAGAGTTGATGCTGCATCGGCGGCTCCAAGTCTAGCTAAGAGATTAAGATGCTTAGGGATGACCTTGATAATGTGCTTTTTGATAGCTTGATGGTACACTTCATTCCTAGACTACCAAATACTCCGCCGCTGAGTAAAACTGCTTATAGCTTATCTAACTAAACAATTGTATATATACTTTAGGGACTCAGAAATTACCATTATAGATAGTTTTATGGTATATGCTTAACTCAACTTGTCAACCTTAAAACTAGACTTACTTGCATACTCATTCAACCAATATTGATCTTGCCTTCTTAGATCTATCATCCAAAAGTTGCTCAATATGTAACACCCTATATCCGACCCAAATCTATTGAACCCTGATATAGGGTGCCACAATACTTAACTACTTAACAGAAATTTTACAACTGGAAAAAGTCATATAGAACATACTTCTTATTTATTTATACTCTTTTCTAAGTCTAAAGATGTTGTAGGAAGCATTTATTAATTTCAATAGATTCTCAAAAATAGTATAAGGCATTACAATTTAAATCTTTGTAAACAAACTTAATCGTGGCGTTAAAATTTTTGTTCATTATATTCTAAAGAATGCCCCTATAATGACCCGAAAGTCAAGGGTGTCGAAAACAATAGTTTCAGAATTCTATTTTCCAATGATAAAGTCAGTAAATATTATTTTATTAATATTTACGAGGATATATTACCGTATTAAATTGAATTTTTGTTTAATAATTTTGGTTATTTGGAAAGTTAGACAAGGTACAAGTGTATAAGTTCTAAAGTTGGTGATTTTGGAAATTGAGGTCATTTCCATAAATCGGGCATATAAATATTTTTATTTAATAATTAAAGAGTTGTATTAGAAAAGTTAAATGAAATTCAATCACGTAATTTGGTGATTTAGGAATTAATTAAGGTATAGGGACTAAATTGTAAAAGCGATAAATATGTAATTTACTTAAGGTTCGATAATTAGAACTCATGTTAGGGATTTATTTAGCAAATATACCCTTGAATCAATTATGATGGCCGGTTGTAACATAAAACATATATGTATTATATATAATAAAACATTAATAAAGCATCATGTATAATGATTAAATGATAATAGAATAAACTAAGTTAGTGGAGAGTAAAATAAAAAACATTTCTCATTCATTTTGGGCAAAGTTTTGAAGCTTGGGAAAAGGAGAGAATGCACGGTGAAGGGTTTTCTTACTTTCAAGTTCAATTGGTTAGTCAATTTAGTCCATTTTCTTATAATTTTTATGTTTTTGGAACCCCGATAATACGAGCTAACTAACCCATATAGTGTTTTTCAGTAATTTTGAAGAATGAAGATGTTTCCATTGTTAAACTATTGAAGTTCGATGTGTTATTTTGATAAATTTTAATGTTAGAAGTGAAATAGGACTGATTTGTAAAGTCAATTGGCGATTTTGTGTAATAGGAATTAAAATGTATAAATTTCAAAATTTATGGTAAAAATGAAAAATAAGAAGTTAAATTAGGTCTATAGTGACATCGAAATAAAATTTCAGGCTTAAATTGAAAGTTAAGTTAGTCCCAATTTTAGGGACTAAATTGAATAAAATGCAAATTTTCATAAATTAGCAATTGAATGTGAAAATGATTGTGTATCGATAATTTGGTGTATTTATGTTAATTCGTAGCTAACGTCAACTAGGATTCCTCAAGACAAAGAGGAAAAGATAAAGTTATCAATAAATAGCTCAGGGTTTACGGTTTGTGTTTCTATAACCCGAACTACTTCAATTGTTGCATTTATGAATTGTATTGCATAGGAAGATCACAAGGTAAGCTAAAAATGATAAAGAGAGTTGAATTGATTAGATTTAGATTTATTATTTGCAGAGAGCATTAAAGTGAATAGTTTTGGAAATATCATATAATGATATAAATATGAAATTGAACCTATTTTGAGATATGATATATATATTATTGCATACATGTATTGAAGTATAATGGATGAAATAACAGTATGGATTTGGGACATTGATTATAAATGAAATTGAATAAAGGATACTGGAATTAAGTCTGGAAATGTGTATATAATATTGAAGTGATAAAATTACTTTGATTGTTATAAGGAGAAATATATATGTGTTACAAGTATCTTATATTGAATTATCATAAGTAAATCGAATTATAATATTAAATGGTGCATTATGACATTAGCTCTCCAATATTAATTTGCATTAGATCTTGTTGTTAAGTCACGCATTACATAATTTATATTATAATTCAATGTTGGATACATAAATACCACTGAGTTATACTTAGCGTACGTTTCGTTTGTTCGTGCTCAGGTTAGGTATTATTCAATTCGTACGTTGATTCAACATCCAACGACAATCCCAAACTCAAGTATTGGTGATGTTCTTATTTTGGTTTTGGTATGTACCTAGAAGTCTTTTGGTTATAAGTTCATTTTGTATCTTGATGGTTTTACTTATTATGTTTATAAAGTATATATAAGTATGTATATGTGAGAAGGTAATGGTATTTGGTTGATGAAATGTCAAATTGCTTGAATTGTATGCTTAATATCCTTATAGATGAGAGAAATGTCTTGTTATGCTATATGTTCTTGGTTGATGTTTAGATGTGGAAGGATGTTTGATGTGTTTTGATATATTTGATGTTAAAGCATGAAGATGATTTAAAGGCTGGTTGTGTTTAGGTAAGTGATTGAGAAAGTGTCTTATAATTTTAATGAATATATATGTTTAAGCATATTCAATTTGGTTGTTTTGAATTGTAAATTGAGGTGTCTTTGTATACATATTGGTTAGGCACTTAGGTTGAATGGTATATGACATGTTTTTACATGAATTGGTGTGTTGTTGAAATGGGTAATTATATGTGTAAATGGTATGGCTTGGTAACCAAGCAATGGCAGGTGAAATTATTTGATTTTGAAGTTATTTTAGGTGCACATGACCTAGGGCACTGTCTACTACACGGCCTTATGTCTCACACAGTCACCCCACACGGCCATTTGGCCTATTATATTTTGGTGCAGGTTTGTCCCACAAGGTCACAAGTTGTTACACAAACTGTGACATGGCCGTGTGACCCTATTCTCGAACTGTGCATGGTTTGGCCACACTACCATGTTTTTGAGCCTCACGGCCTGGGCTCTGTCACACTGCTTGGCCACACGGCTGTGTGATCCTTTTTTTTTTCAATTTTTCTACATTTTTCTATTTTATTTCAACTTAGTCACTAATTGTTTCCAAATTTATTTTTAGGTTTTGTAAGCTCAAAATAGTATAGATGCTATGAATGGTGATTGATTTTGAATATTTGATATTTGAAGTAATATTTGAATAGTTTATGTTATCATTTGATTTGTTAAATATTGTAATGCTCTATAACCCTGATCCGGCGATGGAGATTGGTAGGGGTGTTACATCCTCTCTGTATGCATAATATCGCTCTTCGATTGCCACCATGGCGCATTCCTGGCTTGATCCCTTCTGGCACAATGGTTCCATTCTAGAGCCTGCATTACAAATAAACATCTATAAGTTCAATGGAACTTAGTGAGTCTCAAACAATATTACTTTTAACTTTGTTGTTGGATTCCTCTAATTGAAGATTTTGGACTTCCTTTGAGACTTTGACAGATACTTTTCTAATTCTTGATGAATAATTATACGCCTATCTCTACACTTAATCACTTTATACACATTTTGCCCCATGAGCGTATCATAAGATTCACCCCATAATGCGGATCCTATTTTACAATCCCTTTTTAAGATAGAATTTATATACATTTCTCAAAATGCTATACATGTAGATAATGCTCTCGGCGTATTCTTATATTGGCTCTGGCAGTGATAGAATTTCAGTCACATTGTATCTTTAAGTTGATTTAGACAACGAACTTGGTTCGATAAAGACAATATTTTAGATCATCCAATAAAAGCTCAAATGACTTCGATACAAAATGTGAAAACTTCCGAGTTTGGCGGGCACTTACACCATCCATAATTATATATATGCCAAGCTCTCTCTCTCTCTCTCTCTCTTTGACCTAGTGGGTTACTTATGGCAGATTTCATTAATCAAATACATTACTAAGATCTCTTTTAAAAAATACCTCAAAGGCATACCCAAATCTCGCCACAAAGACAGACTAACAACTTGTCACTTAGGTGTTACAGAATTCGCCTTACAGGCTTTTTGGATAACTCTTTTCAAGGGCTTTCTAGATAACCTCGCCACAAAGGCTTCCCAAACAATACGCCATATAGGCTTTTTAGGTAATTCACCACATGTGCTTCCTAGATAACCTTACCACAAAGGCTTTTGTAAACTTAAAATTATATAGGATTTTTCTAGCAATTTTTATCACCTTTTGACTTAATAATTATATTAATCTTGAGTAATTATTAATAAATTAAGTGGATTTTGTTTAAATGTTAATATTGGCAATGAATTTATAAAGTATGCAAAATTATGCTTTATTTCATGATTTTTGTGCATAAAGTATATTATTTTCATGTTTATTATTAATATGTTAATTTTCATTATGCAATGGGTCCATGAAAGATTAGATTTTCATAAAGTTGCATGGACATGAACACATCCACCTTACTTGGACGACAAAACCATGCAAAATTGGGTCTGAAGAATGTTAATTTTATCTAGCTAAAATGTTGTTACAAAGTGGAAATGTCTGGTTATTCATTGGATCATGATACCGTCCAATAAGGGGGAGTCAAGCCTAATTTCGACACAAGCATATGGCTGCCCAAAAATCAGCTTTAGGATATTTTGTTGGAGGTCCATGCAGTTGCAATTTAATCAAAAAGAGCCTTGGCAGATTGCCTTTGAAACCGTCCACTCTATGCCTAATTATAGCATGATTTTATGCCCAAAATAAGCAACCAAATCACCTCACTTTCCACATATTGTGGCCCGCCAAGAAATGGAAAAGATGGAAGGACTCCTGTAACACCCCTAACCCATATCCATCGCCAAAACAAGGTTACAGAGCATTACCAGACAAACATAATAGTAAATTATTCAAATCATACATTGATATAATCATAATCAAATTTCATTCAAATACATTCATAATGTCCCTTAATCGAGCCATCGAGGCACTAAAAATACTATAGAAACAATCCGAGACTAAATCAAAAGCATTTGGAACTCTTAGGAAAAAGTTGTAAAATTTGGACTGTAGGGGTCACATGGCCATGTGGCCAAGCCGTGTGGACATTTGAAATAGGGACACACTGCCGTGTCCCAGCCCATGTCCATGCCTGTGTAACTCACTGACTTGGGTCACACAGCCAAGCCACACACTCGTGTGCTAAGCAGTGTACCTTTCGAAATGACCTCACACACTGGTGTGTCAGGCCGTTTAACAGCTTGACTTGTATGCATTGAACCTACAAGGGACACACGGTTGTGTCGCATGGCCGTGTGTCATACACGGCTGAGACACATGTATTTGTCTCAGGCCGTGTGGCCTAAAAATGAACTTTAAAACACAAGTTTACCATTTCAAGTGGCTTGGACCTTATGAAGCTCAAATACCAACCAAAATACCAATTCAAAATGACATTGTTCAAGCCAAAAACACATCAAACCAACCTAATAAGTGCCTAACTAATGTACCATCATTGGTACCACAATTATATACAATTTTACAACAAAATAAACATTGATTCAATTCATCAATTCACTCGAGCAATACCTAATCAAAATACCTATCAAAGGTACCACAATTACAATAATCCAATTATATATTCAATATACATATTAGCATAACATCTATACCTCATTCTCAAATAATATGTAAGTTGGTTATTTGCACAAAATATCATTCATAATATTTACATAAGCCAAATATTAACTAAAATCGCACAAGAACCTATACATGCCATATAATCTGAATTAAACGTTTCAAAAACTATCGAGATAAGCTGGATAGTGTGATAGTGCCAATCCGATTGTCTAACCTTTTGAGAATCTACAATGACATTAAATAACACAAATAAGCTTAATAAAGCTTAGCAAGTTCAATGAGTTAAATGATAAATCTTACCGAACTAACTATAATATTTAAACAATAAAAATTATCCAAGAGAACTCTCTGTTATTCACAACTTCAATCAATAAATATATTCATATTCAAATTAATACAAAACAAATAATATGTCTTTCAAATTCATTAAACAAATTACCTTACCAAGATTTTCCATTCAAAGAATGACTTATGAGTAAGAGTACATTGTCAATAGAAGCTCATAAGAGTTGGTCCTCTCGAATACGCCAACAGAAGCTCGAAAACTGAACAGAAACTCGGAAGAGCTGATCCACCTGAATCACGCCAAACAAAAAGTATAATGTGAGAGTTCGCAACAAATGCTGAACAACTGTTTAGTTGGGCAAAATGACGATATCTCCCTCCAATACCATCTCTACTCTAAACTCTCATCATACACCAAATCACGAATGTACTGAAATCTCACGTTCAATTCAAACTGAATATCAAATTCAATATTATAATTCAATCAATAATTCATTTCCAACAATAGAATACATATATAATACCAGTCACCAATTAATACAAATGTTAAATTTTAACCGTATGAACTTACCTAGACTGAATTGTAGTCATTGTAGAAGTTCAGGGACTATTCTGCTTTTTTTCTTTTTTTTCATGAGTATCAACTGGATTTTGATATGCAAGAGTATAAAGTGGCAAAACCTTCAAGTTAAGCTCCCATGGTGTTTCGGCAATGAAAATTAGAAAGATGAAGAGAAAATATCTTTTTCTTCATTTAATTTTCTTTTAATTTCTTAAAAATTACTATTTTGCCATTAAAGAATAAAAGATTTAATAAATTAACTACATAATGGCATCCAACACCACTTCTAAGGACTATTTATTATATTGGTCCTTTCTAACTCAATAATCAAGCTATTAAATCACATAAATACTATAATTTCTATATTTTGCCCCTTTTTCAATTTAGTCATTTTTCTTTAATTAACTAACTAAACGTTGATATTTCTAAACCAAATTTTAATACTACTATAATGACTCTATATATATTCTAAACATAATATTTATGAGTCGATACAATGGAAATTTGTGGTCCCGAAACCATTGTTTCATCACCACTAAAAATCAGGCTATTACAATTCCAATCCCTATTTTTAGTAAACTTCACCCTCAACCTCACCTATAAATACCACACTACTCTTACCTCTCAAATCATCCCTCATCCTTCATTTTCACAAACATTATTCATTTTCTCATTCCCTCTCTTGCTCTTTTCTACCCATGGATAGCCATTCCATTTTCCCTTCCATTTTAGCCAACAAAAGCCTTGAAAAAATCACCTCTTGGCTGACCACCTTGAGGAACCATTAGCAAAAGAGCAATGAGCGGATCGATGGAACACTTCTAATCCAAATCTGAAAGGCTGCTGAATTGAAATAGAATTTACTCTTTCCTTACTAGTTGTTTAATTTAATCATGTTTGCGATGTGTTTTATGATTTTTTCATCAACAATGATAGCTTAATTCTGTTTAGTCAGGATGATTGTGTTAATTCAATAATATTTGTTTGAATCATGTTTAAAGTGTTTGTGCCTCAGTCGATCATGTTTTCAATTAAAATCAAGATGTATTTTATTCATACGTGATTGGATGCATTCAAATTAGTTGAGTGATCCTAATCAGACGACGGCTAGTAGACACAATAATTAAAAAGTGCATGCTTAATTTAGATCATTAAACCTGACTAAATTGAAGGTTCATAATAACTTTAATTAGCTCTATTATCTTGCATAGTTTTTAGGTTTATGTGATTAAACTGTTGCAAACTTAATCTATCCCTTTCACCTCACAAAAATACTAAGAAATCCTTAGTTTAATATGATCAGTAAAATGCATATTTCACTAAGTAAAATATTTCAAAAGGACTTAATTTGGCTTCTAAACTCGTGAAAGATTGAGTTGCCATGGAAAGTTTTCCGAACACTATTAAGCATGATGAAAATGAATTTATTTGATTAATGTAATTATCCTAGCCTATACATGTTATTGATTGTTGAAGTTATGTTTCTGTTGCTAAAATTCATTCATACATTTAGCTAAATTTTGCATACTTAGTTTAAAATTGCATTAAGGATCAATCTTGCATTTAGTTAAATTAATCTAGTTTAATCATCATCACTCAAATTATTGTGTTTTTATCACCAAATTGTTAATTGATGATTTTGCAGATAATTTATTAACATACATAGTCCTTGTGGAGACAATAACTTATTTTACTTACTTATTATTTGAACAACTGTGTACACTTGTACAAAAATCTTGTTACAGCTTACATATAACTTGCCACAAAGGCTCGATTTGGCTTGCCATCAAGGCACCACACAAACCGTCATGTTTGACGATATGTGTAACGACTTGAAAATCAATAGTGTCGAAAACAATGCTTTCAAAAATCTGTTTTTCGATGGTAAAGTTTGTAAATATTTTACAAAGGTATTATAGTATTAAACTGAAGCTTAGTCTAATAATTTTGGTTATTTGGAAAATTAGACAAGGAATAAGTGTATCCGTTCTAAAGTTAATGATTTTGGAAATTAAGGTATCAGGACCTCGTTTCCACAAACTAGGCTTGTAAATATTTTTATTTAATATTTACATAGTTATAGTGGAAATGAATTGAATTTCGATCAGGTAATTTTATTGAATTAGGGTTTAATTAACGTACAGGGCCTAAATCGCGTAAGTGATAAAAGTGTGAATTGCCAAAGATTCATAATTAAAATTTAATGTAAGGGGCTTAAATGGAAAATAAACCTTAATTATAAGTTATTTGGTTGGTTAACTAAGTGTGATACATGTGTATATTATATAAACATTAATTAATTAAAAAATAAAATAAAACAAAATTTAATTAAATGAAAAAGATGATAAACTAGTGGATGGAGTTTTTCTCTTTCCATCCCAAACAATTCGAAGCAAAGAAGCAATGAGATAGACGAATGACCTAAGGTTTTTAAATTCCAAGCTTTAATTTAGTTAGTTCAATTTAGTTCTTTTTTTTTGTAATTTTTATATATTCGAAATTTTGATAGTTTAAGCTACTCGATCCATGTTGAATTTTTTGGTACTTTTAAAGAATTAAGAAGTTTGCATTGTTAGATAGTTGAAGCTTTTTGTAATATTTTGATAGATTTTAAATTTAATATTTAATAAAAAGGATTAAATTGTAAAACTAATGGACGATTTTGTGCAATAGGGATTAAATTGCATAAATTTTAAAATTTATGGTAGAAATGGAAAATAAGAAGTTAAATTAGGCCTGTAGTGAAATCAAAATAAAAATTTGATGCTTAAATTGAAAGTTATGTTAGTCTCGATTTTAGGGACTAAATTGAATAAAATGCAAAGTCATATAAATTAGCAATTGAATGTGAACATGATATTGGATTGATGATTTAGTGTATTTATGTTAACTCGTAGCTAACGTTGACCTAGATTCCTCAAAACGGAAAGGAAAAGATAAAGTCATCAACAAATAGCTTGGAGTTTATGGTTTGTATTTCTATAACTTGAACCTTTTCAATTGCTGCATTTACAAACTTCGTTACATGATAATAACATAAGGTAAGTTGGAAATGATAGAACGAGCTAAATTAAATTCGATTCTAATTAGTTTTTGTGATAAGGACTAAATTGAATAGATTTAAAAATATGATATATATATTGTTATAACCGTGCAATTGAATTTGATTTGTGATGGTTTGTGCTGGAACATATGTGAATTGATTTAGTTGGTGAAATTATGTTGTAGAATTGAGAAATTAATTATTATAAATTTAAAGGTTAAATATAAGATTGGTACCTGAACTTGTTCACTTCTCCCAAATTGGTACCTATAATTTTTTTTTGTCCAAACTGGTACCTAAGACTAACAACGTTAAATTCAAGACAGGTGGCAGAATATGATTGTGACACATGACATAAATGACATCATGATGATGTCGTAATAAAAAAATTAAAAATCAATAAAAACATTTTTAAAACTATTTTTTTCTAGTGATGTTTCTTCTTCTCAATCTCTCTTTTTTTTTTCTTTTTCCTGGTCCCTTTTCTTCTTCCCAATTTCCTTCTCTTCTTTTTCCCTGTGAATTTTCTTTTTCCCAAATTACTTTTCTCTTTTTTTCTATGCTAAACATGTTTATATTTAACCCTAAATTTAAATAAGGATGGATAGTGGATATCAATTTATAGATTCAAAAATGTAAAATTTGACTATATAAATGAGTATATGTTTTGACATGTAGATAGTCATATTAATCTGCATGTGAACTCTCATTTGTTGGTTCATGCATTACATGACTTATATTATGATTTAAAGTTCTGATATAGAAATACCACTAAGTTATACTCAGCGTACGATTTTATTTATATTGCGCAGGTTAAGTACTTTTTCATTTGATCGTCAATTTCAGCATCCAATGGTAATCCTAGGCTCAAGTGTTGGTGATATTTTTATTTTGGTCATGGCATGTACCTAAGATGTCATTGGTTAAATAATGTTTATCTTGGATTTGTTGGCATTTTAAGGATCAAGTATATAAATGTATATGTATACGTTAGAAGTGGTTAGGTTAATATTGTCTTGTTGAAGTAATTTGGCATATATGCATAATGATTTAATGGTTGAGAAGATAATATGCTAGGTGTGTATTTGGTTGGTGCATAGATGTGAAAATGATGATTGATACATTTGTTTTGGTCTTGCAATGAATGGCAAGTTTAGTGCATGTTTTAATAGTTGAATTTGAATGTTTCATTATGTCTTTAAAAAGGTTTGAAGATGCATGCTTAGTTGAGCATGTTAAGATGCCTTGATGACATATTAGTATGTTTTGGTTGAATTGTGTATAGATGTGTCAATTGTGGTATATTGGTTAGGCACTTAGGATGGTTGTTGTAAATGATGTTTTGGCATGATTATAATGCTTTTGGAATTGATTGTGATATGGTATATTTGGTTGCTTGTGACATAAGTGAAATAGGGTTATAAAGCTTATTTTGAAGGTAATTTTTTAGGCACACATGTCCTAAGACACGGCTTGACACAAGGTCGTGTGCCATACATGGGCTCATGGCACGGTTGTGTGGTCTATAAAATTTTAAGTGATTTTGGTGCATATTGACATAGAGAGTTATACGGGTTGCTCACACGGCCGTGTGACCTATCTATAAGGTCATGTGACCCACTCGCATAGCCATGTGGCCTATCTCACATGGGCATGACTCTTGTACACGATTTAGCAACACGACCGTATGATTCATCCCACACGGACTAAGCTTTCGGACAAGGCCAAGGGATACGTCCGTGTGACCCTTGTTTTCAGATTTTTCCCAAGTTTTGTTTAAGTTCCAAATTTATTCTTGTTCATTACCGAGTTGATTTTAAACTTTTATAAGCTTAATATTTATCCAAAATCTATTAAAACACATGTTAAATTGATTGTTTATGAATTGTGATAATTAATCGAGAATTTTAAATTATAATTTGTATGTAAATTGTTTATAATTGTCTGTAACATTCTATTACTTGGGTTTGGCGACCAGAATGGGTATAGGGTGTTACAATATGGATTTTCCTAAACTCAGCATTGCCTGAGGTTTGACCATCATCACTCTCAAGATATGCAGAAACCTTAGTAGACAAAAGTGGCTCATCCGCCATTTCTAAAATTTGTCATGGCTATGGTCTTTACACATATCTGCCACACTGATTTTCTTCCCAAGTTTACTGTCCCAACGGACGTCACCAAAACACCACCGCAGAGTCCATGGTCATGTTAAATATTTTTCGATACTCCATCCGAACCTCTTTTTTCACTAACCATACTTTTTTATGCATCACTTAGTTAACATAATGGGCACATTTACATAGAATTCATTCATACTCTTAATAGAATCATACATTCATACTCTTAATAGAATCATACTTTCCCCACACATAAATTTTCATACATGCTTACCACACATAATCATTTTTATGCACCACATCTTACATTTCAGTACATACATAAAAATGCTTCACACAAACACACACACATACATACATACTGCAACTCCTCAAGAATATATGTTTATCTATATGGACATCAACCATACAAGGAAGCATTATAAGATAACATATAGGAGTCAGGTCTAGAGACTCACAAAAGACCTATCTTTACGCCAGCTTGGAGCTTCTGTTTCAATTGTCTTTCCTTATCTAGCAAATGCTTAAGAGATCATGGAAATTCTATTAGAATCCCAATTTACAGATAGTTTGCTAATGTTTCAACTACATGTGACCCTTAAGCAGGGCCTTCCACTTACACCCTGCTGTTCTTACATCTTTACTCCTCAACAATCTTAACATACAAGGTTATAAGACTTATTAGAAGGTTGAATCATCCACTGATTAAACAAAATCTTAGCTCTAGCTTAATAAAAAAGAAGAGAACATTTAGTTTAAAAAGAAATACTAGAATGTTTAATAGAAAGAAAAACCATCTAGGATGTCCCTCTTCATTCACTTTATATACTCCCAGTACCTTTGATTTTCCTACCAAATCCAGGGGTAGGTAAAAGAAAATCCAACGAAGATCTACTTTACTGTTGACCAGTCATGAGAAGGGTCAAATCAATCTAATTGACTCCTAACTAATCATGTTATAATAATCAACTTGAATAGTGCTCATGTAAACCGAGCGTACTATATCTTGGTGGTAACTTGCGTATGGCGTGGTCTTAAAGACAATTTCATCCTATGGTTTTCTCATACACTTGGTAGGCTCTTCATGCTTAGCTAAAACTCTGGGCCATACTCTCCCTTAGGCGTACTCTTTTTTTGGCTATTCTTTATTCACTTGAAGATGCCCTATAATTTAATCCTTAGATACCACCAACTGATGAATACTTTAGTGCTAGTATATATCAATATTCTAACTCGCCAACAAGTCAGTAGGGTGACAGATTATACTACCATAGTGTACTAAAATAGTTTACATACATACTTTACTCACCTTTTCAGATTCGTCGTTTTTGGGTGTGACACAATATTTTAGGGATCCCTTGAAATTTCTTGGACAGACACGAATTGGCTTTTCACCCAATTAAAGTGTTGCCACTCCATGATGTGATAAAAGATAATGGGCACCAGTGCCTTGAATGACGCATACCATTAGAAAAAAAATCTCTAGTATAATGGCAAACACCTTGTTGTCCAAGTGCAACATCTACCAAAACTACAAAAATATACAAATACATGTGTATTCATTAACAAGAACACTAAATTTCATTAAATTCTAATACTAATGCAACATTAACATACCTCTTCACTGCCTTGCCAATTGATTTCTTGATACATCCTTATCAAGTGCCTGTTATAGCAAGTATGATCCCAGCGACCCTAAATCTATTTCATTGTTCAATGTAATAGGAGATATTAAGTAGTGGTGCTAAAATAATTTTAAGATAGTAAATAATGTGATTTTTTTACCTTATAATGAGAAGGAACTACCATGGATGGGGAAGGATGGGCATTAACCAATGTGTATGTATCTATTCCCATGTTTGCAGGGGCCATTAGTTCACTTTGTTAATCAGTTCACGAACCACCAAGCAAAGCACCCTATATAGGTATGCTAGAGTAGCAAAACCCTTGCTGAGTCTACCGATTGCCTTAAAAATCCTCTAATAGAGGAAGATACATGGTATATACCTTGTTACCAGATAACATTCCTTCAACCATTCAGAACCTCCAAGCATTGACGTGTTGATCCACGTCTTCTGCAGTGGCATGTGGTGGAGGGGTCAATTTAACAACATTTTCCAACCATGTACACTTCACTCTGCACCCATCTACATCATTTTCGATTTCTCCCTAAATAGCACGGCACCCTACAACTAATTGCATTCATATTCCAGGTTGATGCCTCTACTGGTGATAACAATTCCCCAATGATTGGAAGGCTGGTCATTAAAACAACATCTAGTGTAATGGTTACCTCTCTGCATGGAAAATGAAATGTAAATGTTTTTTCTTTGCCTCCATCTTTTCAACAATACGACAACCAACTCTGCAATGATATTAAACATTGCCATCGATAATGCCACATTTAAACTAACATCCTTTTAGTGATCTTCAATACACAATTGGGCTTTGTGAATTTTAAATCATGTCAAATTCACAAAACTCGATCTATTGATTGTTAAAATAACAAAAAAAAAAGCAATGTTATATCTTAGAAAATCTTAAAAGTATTTTTGCAAAAAAAGTTGAAAAGATTTGAGTTAAATATTTCACCATATTGATGATGTATCTGGCAATGTGTTTGATTATTTTTTTCTCGATTATTGAATTAAAAAATAACAAGTTTTTCTTGGAGAGTTGAAGAGTTTGAGTAGATTTTGGGTAGGAAAAAAAAGGATGGGGTGGGTTTTATAAAGTGAAAATCAACAACTATGATAGTCGACTTCCACTATTTTTAGTTTAGTTGGTTTGGCCAACGACCAAATAAATTATCTGGTCAAACTTTTTAACCCTGACCTCAACTTCTACAAGTGTCAAGGTACTTTGCATGTACTTTCAGTATTACCTCTTGGTACGCGTTACATGAATTAATATGATGATTTAACGTCACCCTTAATTTAATACCTGGAAATATTGATATATTTTTAAAAAATATATATTATAAATTTTTTTTATATAAATCCCAAATTATAATCTATTGACTGAGTGTTTATTTACTCACAAATTATTTAGGTTTGAATTGAGGTTGTAAAAAAAAAAAATCATACACAAATAATAATAAAAAAAAAGGTAAAAAATTATATTATAAAAGTGAGAAAACAGACGTTAACTTTCCAACATCAGTGGGCCACTCTAAATGGTAATGTGATAGGCCTTTGTTTCCTTCTGAACCCACTAGTGTTTCCATGAATAAAAAAAATAAATAAATTCAGGTGATTGATTTCTTCTGAAGGACAGGTCACTTATTAATGGGTTTAAATAATTATAAATATTATTTAAACAATGATTCTTACACATGTAAATCTGGAGAAGGTATTGTGTATATAAAAAGAGAGTAAATCTGGAGAAGGTTGCAGCGTTTTTGTGAAATAATTGGTGAGGGTGAGGGGACAAATCTTATCCTTAAAGACAAAAGGGTTTGTTTCAGTTGGATATAAAGTGTTTGGGGAAGGGTAATCACTTAGCTATCTACTTTTATTTATTTATTCATTCTCTTTCTGGGTATGCACTATTTTAATCAATAATGTGTTTTTTCTTTCAATCGGGGTAGAATTCCACTTCTTTGTTTGATAATATTAACACTCTGTCAATTCTCTTATTAATTATAGTTGCTAAATCTTCCAAAATATCTCACAATTTAATATTTAAAATTAAACCAATTATCCATATGTCGTATCTTCCTTTTTTTTTTATTTATCATTTTGGGTTAATCTTTTTGCTTACTAATCCTTGTTTTGCACCATTTATTACAGACTTGAATTCCAGCTTAAAAAATAGGCATAAAACAAAAACACAATAAAAATTAGGTGATTAATTAGGAATTTTCCCTTTTGACAATGTTGATAGAAGTTTCTGTTGTAAGATGTTAAGGTTTAGATTCAAATTTCATAATGGATAATTAGTATAGAAATTTTATATATATATGAAGCAACGAAAGCATAAATAAAATCATTGAGTTGTAAATTTATTCTTTCAGTTTCAAAATATTCTCTTTTAGTTATATTTAAAGTGAGCCACTTATTTAAAATTAAAATTAAAATTAAAATTCCCTTAAAAATGTGTTGTTGCATTAATTACAAATTTCAAATTATTAAACAATTTAAATAATTTCTCAATACGCTTTTTTATATTTGCATTATTGATCCTCAATACTTTTTTTTGAATTGTAATTTACTACCATCACAATTTATTACCATAATAATAATAATAGACAATAAATATATTTACTACTTATAAATTCAACAATTCATCTAATATTAAACCTTATTTGCCACATCTATATATAAAAGCAATCAAAGATTCATTTTTAAAGTAAGTTAATTTCACATACAACAATAAATCATTAAAAAATAAATTTTAATGTCAATGTAAAACGTAATAGAAAAATCATTAATGTTGATTACAAAAATTAAGATAAAAATTAGGAGAAATAAATCACAATAATTAAAGAATAATTTGTATCAAATAAAACCAATATTCAAAGCTCACCATTCTTCCTTCCATTTCATGCAAGTATAAAGGCCTATAAATAAGATTCGTGATGAAACGTAACAAAGAAATATAAATCAAATCAATGATAGTTTAAGGTTTTTTAACATTATTTTTCTATTTTAAAATTCTTCTTATTTTTACTTTATATTCTTTAATTCTATTTTGCACCATTTTTTAACCTTATTTATTCTCTAATTTTTGACATTAAGATTATGGAAGGGAATCATCTACTAAGGAATTGAATAATGAATTCAATGATAGAGTGATCGAACGGTAGAAGTATGAGGCTGAAATGTAGGGAATATTTTACAACCAGCAACATTAAGAACTTAAAATGCACAATAATATTATGAATATTTATCAAGAAGATTTCATTGATTCAACCAATCGATGGGTTGAACAATATGCAATAATTTATACGATATTTAGGGTACTATTATATATTATTTGTGAAAATGTACAAATTTTTTAAAATTAAAAACAATTAATATATTATAATTAATGCATGCACACTTACGAAATTAGTTCTCTTCTGAATGATGGAATGAGATTTATTTAAATGGGTAAAGTACACCATTAGTAGCTAAATTATGGATAAATTTTTATTTTATCACTTAACAAAAAAAATTATAATTTGGTCATTAAACTATTTAAAAATTTTCATTCACCGGACTATTAAAATTGATGCTACATGGCTTTCTTTGTTTGCACTGTCTACATAAATCCGAAAGTTTTTTTTCCTTTCTCTTTTATAGTTCAGTTTTTCTTTTTTAAATCAACTTTGGGTATCATAAATTTATGAACTAAAAATCAAATTTTTTTTTCTAAATCTCCAACACTGACCGTCAGAATGACTTGGATAAAAAATATGTTGTACTTGTTGAAATGTACAGATCTATCATACCCATCGTTAGATTGTTGTTTGGAGCTTGTTGGCAAAACTTTTTTTAAAATAAAAAAAACTTAATAACTAAGTGGCTTAAATAAAAACTTTTAAATAGTTCGATAACTTAAATGGAAATTTTTGAATAATTTAGTGACCAAATTACAACATTTTTTAATTAATTGATGAAAACAAAATTTTAATTATTTACCCTATTTAAATTTACTCTAGGGATTTGATATGACCAGAGGCGAAGCAAGAAGAAATTTTTAGGGGGTTGAATGAAATTTTAATTTTTTATAATCTATGTATTTATAATTTTTAAAGGATTAAATTAAACTTTTATAATTTTAAGGGGACTAAAGTATAATTTTATTTTTACTAATTTAAAAATTTTTTAAAAATTAAAAAGCTTAAATAATAATTTTAAATTTTACGAGACCGACCCTTAGATTCTCCACTGGATAGGACTTCAAAAACATTGGAAGAAGTGTTAATACAATTTATTTGTGATTTTATTTCCCTTTCGATATTATAATTAAGGTTGTGAAAATATTGAAAAAAACTAAAAAATGGTTTCAAACTGCAAGTGTTAAATTTGGTTCAAATATATTTTCAATTCTTTTAGAAAAAATGGTTTTCAGAAAATAAAAAATTATCGTTACTCAAATTGAGTTTTATTTCTAGTTAATTTATAATTTATAAAATAAAAATAAATATTATAGATTTAAAACTATAAAAAGTAAATTTTAAATTTTAAAAATCGATTAACAGATAAAATTAGATTAGTTAATTTATTCCTTCTAATTATTGTAAAAAGTTGCGTAATACTGCAAAGAGGATTGACTTGGTATTTCATAAATATTGATAAATCACAAAAATTAAGGTGTAATTAACGTTAAACCGAGGCAGTTGGAAAGTCCACGTAGAACCATGGGAGGCGGGTGGACCCAAACGTGTCAGTGACTCAAATCACAACTCCACCGAGTTAAGACAGACTCACTTATATCCAAAACGGAAGATTCTTGGGAATATACCGTCTTCATAACCCAATCTGTCGCGTGACACCCCCCCCCCCCCCCCCGGTTTTCCTATATAAATACTGCTCTCTTATTCCGCATTTCCCCCACACTTTTTTAAATTCTCAGCAAACAGACAAGCTGCCAGTCATGAGTAACATCTCATCCTCTTTCACTCTCTCCCAATCCCAACAACAGCATCTCTTGGAAAAACTCGATGTCTTCAAGGTCAAAGGCAGAGATAAACGCGGTCGTAATGTTCTTCTCATCATCGGCAAATACTTTCCTGGTACCTTTCTTGGTTTTCTTTTTTTGCAAGTTTCTGACCATTTTTTTCTTAATTATGTTTTTCTAATTGGGGTTTTGTAACAGCTCGCATGGTTAGTAGTGAGGTTCTGAAGAAGTATTTAGAAGAAACGATTTTCCCCAAATTAGGGGCAAAACCGTTCTCGGTGGTGTATGTACATACAGATGTTCAAAAGAGTGAAAATTTTCCTGGAATATCAGTTCTTCGATCAGTCTACGATGCTATTCCGATGAACCTCAAGAACAATCTCCAGGTTGTTTATTTCTTGCATCCTGGATTACAGGCCAGACTTTTCCTTGCCACCTTTGGCCGTTTGTTTTTCGACGGAGGGTGAGTGAGGGCCTCTTTCCCTTTTTGTTTTCTTTCCGATTAGTTGGTGAAGGTCTCTTTCGATTTTTTATAAAATTATAAAAATTCAAACAAGGATAACAAAGCCACCCACTCTGGCCCACTTTAGCCACTGAAAAAGGATGATAAATTGATAATGATAAAGGATGACAATACCATTAGTGCTTTTTCTCCCGGCTTTATTGTCCATCCTCATCCACCTTTTAGTTGAAGGGTCATTTTAAAGGTAAATGTAATGAATGATTGAATTGAATGGCAGGTTGTATTCGAAACTTAAATACGTGAGTAGGCTTGAGTTTCTATGGGACCATGTGAGGAGGTTGGAGATGAAAATACCAGACTTTGTGCATGATCATGATGAAGAGCTGGAGTACCATCCCATGATGGACTATGGGTTAGAGAGCGACCACCCTAGAGTTTACACTGAGCCGCCCTCCATGGATCCTATTTCGATGTACTCTATGAGGTGTATAGCTTAAGCATTAAGCCCGTGTTGAAAGGTTGAAACTGTAGATTTGTAGTTGATACGTTACGGGTTTTGCTTTTTGATAGAGGAGAGTTTTGGTGTTCATATTGTATAAAATGGGAGTTTGTAAATGGAACCTTAAGACTTCATTGGCAGAGTGAGCAACTGAGTGATCAAAAACGCTATTCGGCAAAATGGATAAAATCAAACTGTTAAATATGAAAAAGATCCTCAATGAAGCATACGTATGTTGAATTGCTAATGGCATCCTACAGCATTCCTCATCTAGGCCTCTGCCTATAACAAGTTAATTACAGAAAAGAGGACCTGATTTGCAGAATCTGAAACTTCTATATATCACAAACTTTTAAAACCAACTTGATCACATGGGTTTCTACCTTGAAGGATTTCTAGCATGCAATAAGGGACAAGACGATGAGATAATGTAATATGTTTGCATGTGCCACTTTTAAGAACAGATACAAACCCTGATGTTGAAGTTGTGTTACTATATTGAAAACTATGTGGGCAAGAGCTGACCAAAGAATGTAATATATTATCACGTAAAAGCAGCGACTAGTTCCTCATCATTACAAGTATTTGCAGAAACTGAATCAGGAGGAGGATGGTAACCTTCATCTTTAATTTGCTTGCTTAAGATTCGTAGCTCTTCACGTATCGTTTTTATCTCTGGATGCATTTGGTCTCCGACGACGAACACGTGAACACCGTCTTTTAGTTCAATCCAGCTGCATCCAGGTTCCTTATTTACTCCTCTAAGTCTCATCATCCTCCGGACTCTCTCCACGTCTTCCAGCCTGCCCAAGGCGATATAGATACTTGATAATAACACATAAGCGGATGATTCTTGAGAGCCCAACTCCATGAGTTTCTCTCCAGCATATGCCCCCAATTCATAGTTCCGGAAATTCCGGCAAGCACTTAATAGAATACGCCATAGACACATGCCATGGTCTATGGTAGCTGATTCAATAAATTCCTTGGCTTCATCTAGCTTTCCTGCACGGCCCAGCATATCAACCATGCAAGCATAATGCTCTACACTTGGAACAATTCCAAATTTGTCAGACATCATATCAAAATAAGCCCGACCTCTTTTCACCAATCCCATGTGACTACAAGCTGAAAGAATGTTAACAAATGTAACATAGTCTGGCTCGGTTCCTTCCAGCTGCATATCCTCGAAAAGTTCAAGAGCTTCATTACCATGCCCATTCTGAGCAAGCCCTGATATCATTGCATTCCATGACACTATATCTCTCCTTGGCATCCTCATAAAGACAATGCTTCCGTCTTCTAGACTCCCGCACTTGGCATACATGGTTGAAAGGGCACTTCCGATTGGGATTTCCAGACCAAATCCATGCTTAATGGTACAGGCATGGATTTGCTTTCCTTGTTCCAAAGCTGCAAGACAAGAACAAGCTTTTAGAATACTAGCCATTGTGAGCTCATTGGGCATAATCCCCTCAATCCGCATTCTAGCATACAAATTCATTGCATTTTCGTTCTCCCCATTTTGTACATATCCTCCAATCATGGAAGTCCATAAGACCATATCAGGTTCTTGTAAATAATCAAATCCCTTCCGAGCATCTAATGTACTGCCGCATTTTGCATACATATCAACCAAAGCTGTCATTATGTATACTTGCGATTCATATCCCAATTTCAACAAGTAACCATGAACTTGCTTTCCTTCTCCAACGGCAGCTGTATCACTACAAGCATTAAGAACCCCAACAAGGGTAAACTCACTAGGTATGATCCCGGCAAGATGCATATTTGAGAAAAGCTTGAGAGCCTTACAGGAATCCCCACTTTGTGAATAACCAGTGATTATAGCCGACCATGTAATCGAATTTTTATCACCTGATAATTCAAATGTCTTAAGTGCATCATCCAAGCTCCCACATTTAGCATACATGGTAACAAGAGCATTGCCAACAGATACAAACACCAGTAACCCATTTTTAACCGTGAGGCAATGTATTTGACTACCGGTGCTAAGAAACTCAGGATCCGCCAATGCACTAAGGATGCTAGACAATGCATACTCATTCTCTTTCTCATCTTTTAGACGCATTAATTTAAAAATCTCAAAAGCCTCCATAGCAGACCTTTGCATTGCGTACCCAGAAATCATCGTAGCCCAAGAAACCGAATTCCTTTCCGGCATTCCATCAAACACCTTACGAGCCTCAGCCAAAGCACCCGATTTACAGTACATATTCAGAAGAGAGCTCCCGACGAAGACATCACCAAAGCTGTCGGTTTTAATTGCAAGCGTATGAGCTTGCAGCCCACTAAAAACATCCGACAAACTCGATGCAGCAGTGAAAACGCCCGCAAAGGTGTGGGAATTAGGCAAGACATTCTCTGCTCGCATTCGCTGAAAGAGTTCCATAACAAGCGACGATCCTGTCAGACCCTGTTGAGAGCAACCATTTATGAGGCAGTTCCATGAGACAACATCCTTGTCTTGTATATTATCGAATACACTTTTGGCGTGGAACAAGTCCCCGCATTTGGCGTACAAGTTAACGAGGCTGTTCGAAAGGTACACGCAGCAAGCTGAACCATCTTTTACTATTCGAGCGTGTACGGCTCGACCTCGCAACAGGTTTTTCTGTTTGGTACATTGAACAAGTTCTGAAAAACAAGAGCGATATCGAGGCGAAGTCATCAAATCTGTAAAGCTTGGGTTTCGGCTTTCGTTGATGAAACATGGTTCAACTGAGAGCAACAATGCAAAAGCATCAAAGATCAAAGCGCAAAACCCCAAATACTAAATGCGCTCTCGGCTAGCCCATAAGACCCAAGAAATAGCCCAAATTAGCTATGGACCTGGCCCATGTAAACCCTTTTCGATGCTTAAGCTTTCTTGTTTTCAGTCTGCTTAATACTCGAGCTTTCCCATCGACAATGGCTCTCTGCGATATATATGCAAATTTTAAAAGACTGAAGTATCCGTCTTTGTACATCAGATTCAAGAACCTAATTATAAGAGTAAACTGCCAGAACAGTGGCTTAAAGGAGTTTCCAGGGCTCAGATTATCAATTACTAGTAAAATAATTAATGTTATATGTATAGAAAAATGTAATGATGAAAGTACATGAGAATTGGGAGGTGGCCCGCATGCATCAAAAGTGAAAAAGGTAGCTTTAGCTTTGCTACAGTGAGCCAATAATCATGGATGCATGCATGTCCACATATATATATATAAATCCGACTGCTACATGCTAATTGATTTTCAACCTCTCATCAAGATTATATATAGCTTGCATCAATTACCAGTAGTTTTTATGCTTATTATAATCGTAAAAAAGCCATTGTCCCTACAACTGCATCATAGCATAAAAGCTAGCTTTCTAAAAAGGAAAACATAAAGTATATGAGAATAAAAGTTGACGCTTTGAAATATCACAGGGCGCAGTGAGCAAAGCGCATGAACTTTTCTTTAACAAAGCTAAGATTAATGAAATGCATTGAATTAAAAAGGAGACTGAAAAGTTATTTCAGTTTTAGTATATCAAAATGTTTTTATATGATTAGCCAGTTTTCAATGCTTTTGCATGCACCATCCTGGATACTGCCTGCCTATGATACTGCTTTTTCTTTCACCGATGAATCCCTTTTTTTTTACCTTACTGAAAAAGTAGCGGACAGAAAGCCTAAACTACTCATTTTGCAGTACTCTGTGTTTTTTTTTTTTGTTAGAGTACACACAGAGCCAAAAACTTCCATACCTTGTCTATTCAAATGTCATGCACTTTCCTTTTTCATTTCTTTTCATCTTTTTTTGATATGACGTGGGTTTCCTTTTTCATTCCAGTTAAGCATTTCAATTTAAAATAGTTTCCTACCAAACATAATTCATTGGGTGAGTCTAATTTCTTAAGATCAAACTCCATTGTTAAAAGAAATTACTACTGAATTTGCTGGTATATGTACTCCCTCTGCATGGCTTGAAATGAAATTGACATAACATAACATTTAATGGAGCACGCATTTAGTTAACAATCATTTAATACTGTCATTAATGTTTGTCTTAGTGACAACTAAAAAATTCTACATTTTAGTTTGGTCACCAATGTATTAGCCGTATAGTTTCATTTACAGCTACCGACAGGTTGTGTTGGAGGGTTTGTTTGACAGAAATCCAATAGGACTTGCATTTGCCCGGTTTTATCAGCACAGCTGTACATATGCACGAGTTGAAATGTGGTAGGAGCTTGCATCATATACATGAAAGTTGTACAGGTAAATAAGGTTGATGCAATGAGACTATTTCAGTGCTACATTTCAGGAAAAAAAGAAGTAATGAATATTAAATGTTTCAGTGTCCCAATGATTCAATCATGACTCTGACAGTAGCTGGCTGGGTATGGCAACTGGTATGTTCCTAGGGAGGGGCTAATGGGACGTTGAGAGAACAAAGTCAGCAGAGCCAATATCAGTCTGCAGCTGGCTTTCTGAAACAGATACTAACCCCCTTTTGTCTCACTTTGTATTTTGAAAATTTGAACTACAATTATGTAAAGCAATTAATTGGATATTATTGGGGGTAGATTTAAAGTCACTAAATGATGGAGTGAGTCAATAATTTTACCCATACGTGTAGTTTGCATTTGTTTTGCGGAATTTTACAATTTTTTTATGATAACGAAAGATTTTGATAATATTATTTTCGTGTTTAGGAGAAACAGAAATTGTGATTTCACCTTATTTTATCTCTTTTCAATGAGAAAATGACTAATTAGATTTTTTTTTAATTTTTAGTATTTTTAATTGGATTTGAATTTTTTCAAGAGAAAAAAGCTAAAAATCAGAAAGAAAATCTGATTTGTCATTCTCTCATTCGAAAGGAATAAAGATGACGTGGAACCACAATTTTATACCATCATTTCTCTAGATAAGATGGTAATTTCACATTCTGTCAATATTTTAGAATATATGAATTAATATCAATAGTATCTCTTAAGAAATTTTACATTCTTGTTGAAATACGAAATTTTAGAAAATTTTGTCTTTTTTATTTTAATAAATTTTATTATTTTTTATGTAAATAAAATATAAATCTAATTAAAAATACCCTTTTATCAAATGTTAGTTTTTTTATTTGAAGGAAATAGCTAATTAGTTACACTAACTTAAACCTCCTGTGAGAAACATTATCCCAATCATTGTGCACCACTCACAATATTTCATCTAATGGACTATTGAAAACTAGTAGACCTAAGGGGCAACCCAGCCCCATCTTTGCTAGAGTATCTGTAACAAAGTTGCATCCTATGTAAATATGATTGATTCTAACATCCCAATCCCATTCCATAATACCTTTAATCCTCCTTCCTAGTGCGTTTGGCTCAGCCTTTCCATGATTCGAAATACACTCGACCACTTTCAAATTATCAATCTCTATCATGATCCTTTTGAATCCCTTCCAATCCATTATAAGATTATTAAAAGCTCCATACAATTTTGCATCGAAAACTGAATAGGATCCTAAATTGCACAAGAAACCCTAGATCCAACTCCCTTGATAATCTCGAAAGATTCGACTTGCTACTACTACACTATCGACCTTTTTAATTGAACCATCCGTATTAATTTTCAACCACCCCTCTTATGGTAAGATCCACCTTGGCAACTCCACTTGTCTCTTTTCCAGTATACTTATCCCACAATCATTTAATGAAACAAATCCCATTTCAACACACATTCATTTACTCGCCTCTAAGAAGCCCTCCTTCTCAACATAGTCAGTTTCAAAAAAAAAATAAATTGTGGTGCTTCCATAGATTCCAACATATTGTACCAAATAATAAATCCTAATTAACCTTATTAGTAAAGTAGTTGTGCAACATCATGTTCTTTGTAATCCACTATCAAATATCAATATTAAAGAACTCACCAACTTTAGTAGGATGCACAAGGCTTACCCAAATATTCATAGTAGTTGGACAAGATCATAGAACATGGTTGATTGATTCAACTTTATTTATGCAAATAGAATAGTTCACATCAATAGTCATTTTCCTTTTAAAGCATTCTTCATTCGTGAGGAATTTGCCATTACAAACTAGCCACAAAAACATGCGTGCCCTTGCCTTGACCCTGACACTTCCAAAACTTCTGCCATACATCCCCATCGCTAGTAGTAGTAGCTATTTGTAAAGACAAATAAGTGATTTTATGTGAAATAACACTTACCATTCTAAAGCCACTTTGGAGTATGCTCAACATCCCTCTCACGAAGAGGTAATGTTATTACTATTATTCGTAAGACATTGGTAGGAATGATGTTAACAAATCGATCCAGTCCCATTTGCTAACCTAACTTACCATACTAGCTACAAATAAACCCTGATTGGGAAAAGCATATGCAAGTAAACACATATCCACTAGAGGAGAATCTAGGCCAAGCCAGTCTTGCCAGAAATCAACCTTTTTACCATTGTCTAAATTCCACACAACGCTACCATGCACCCTATCTAAAACATTTTATATTCCTCTCCATAGTCATGATGAGTTAGAACAATGTAGCACAATAGGTAGTACATCAAACCATTTATACTTTTCCTTCAACATTCAATCCAAAGATGATATTCATATTTAACTAATTGGAAACCCAGTTTCATTACAAATGACTTGTTCAAATATGACATACATAAAAATCCAAGTCCTCTTTCCTCCGGTGTCTTGCAAACCTGTTTCCAAATCACTAAATTCATTCCCCTATTCTGATCCAAGTGGAATAAAATCATGAATAATCCTATCTATTTCTAGGCAAACACTAGAAAGAATGACAGATGTTTGCATAGCATAAATAGGCATCGATGCAAGAATTGATTTCACAAGCATAATATGACTTACTAATGATAAAGAATGTGCTTTCTACTATACTAATTTCTCTTACATTTTTCCTACCATATAGCCATATATTTCTTTTTTTACTCAACTATGTAGTAGAAAGACCCCCAAATATCAACCAAGGTCCTCAATAATCGAAACACCCAACCCCTTACCAATTTCATATTTTAAAGCTCCATTAGTATTAATTGAGAAAAATGTTTGGGTCTTCCCTCGATTCATTGTATTCCTGGAGAATTGACGAAATTCATTTAGAACAGTGTAACAACCTACATTTTCTCTTTAGAGGTGAACACTCCTTGCCCAAGCTGATCATTGAAACTGAGCTACAAGAGGTTACTATGTGAAATTTACATAAAATATGCATACTTTAAACATACATGGCGGACCATGCCGCGGACTAATAGGTGACGGGTCGATCCTACAAGTCGTTCATCTACGCATTGAAATTTAGATAGCTAAATTGCGAATTATTCTGTGGGTACAATTATTGTGGAAAGTAAGGTGGACATCAAATTTGGAAAACTTTCTTGCGGATACATAAAATGGCAGACTTTTCCATAGATACCCCATACTGTGATAGGTCCCGTTAAATATAAAATATGGAAGAAAGTAGAACTGAATTTCATTTTTATTATCATACATCATCAAAATCTAAAGTAATCATTGTAACACCCCTAACCCATCTCTATTGTTGGATTAGGGTCACAGGCATTACTAACCAATCATAATATTTAATTATAACATATACAAAGGTGTAAGGTGACTATTAACATTTATATTATGCAGAGAACAAAGCATGCTAATTTAATATTTTCCATATTACTATTTTGAACAACTGAGTGATGAGATATGCAATGCAATACTAAACTTAGTCTTCTACTATTTATAATCTTATCACTATTTATCCTCTCTTGAAAGCTAGAAGTTGGATACTTAATAAGACTATTCCAATTATTAGCATCAGAGTATCGAGTTATACTCTGGCTATCTACATCCGATGATATTAGTAGAATGACTTACTTCACCTAGTTAAGGTTCACTACTTCATCTAAAATTAGCGTAAAAATACTCTTAAAGTTCTTAATATAAGTTTACGAGACCCTAAAATAATCAGAAAATAAATAGGGACTAATTTGAAATAATTCAAAAGGGTTTGGGGAAAATTTTTAAAAATTTTAAAAATAGGGGTAACACAGCCGTGTGATATGCCCTAGGCCATGTGGCTTTTGAAGTTGGGACACACGGACATGTCCCAGCTCGTGTCTTCATTCGTGTAACTCATTGACTTGAGACATACGGCATTGTGGAAACTATTATTGTACACGACCATATAAAGTTTCATACAGAGCCATTTGAATGCTCGATTGAAAACTATTATTGTATACGAATTTGACCAAAGGTAAGTAACATTCCCAACCTAATTCAAAATCAATTACACATGCTCGAAACATATCTTCTAAAATTTGAATAACACGTTCAGTTTGTCTGTCTGTCTGTGAGTAAAAAATTGTGTTGAAATTGAGTCTCGTACCAAGAGATTCATGCAACTGTTTCTAAAATCTCGAAGTGAATCAAGGATCTCGATCGGAGATAATCAACATAGGAACGTCGTGCAATCTAACAATTTCGTGAATATAAACTTCATCAAGTTTTTGAAGTGACCAATCAATTTTGACTGCAATAAAATGAGTCGATTCCGCAAGCTGATCAACTATCACCCAAACAACAATTTTCTTGCTTGGGAATAATGGTAACCCTGTTATAAAATCCATCATTATGGGTTCCCATTTCCACTCCGAAATTGAAACAGGTTGAATTAATCCTGTGGGGACCTAATGGTCTACCTTAACTTGTTGACAAGTTAAACATTTAGCTACGTATTCAACTATTTCTCTTTTCATTCCTAGCCACCAATACAATTCTCGTAGATCGCGATACATTTTCGTTCCTCTATGGTGAAAGGCAAAAGGACTATTGTGAGCTTCGTGAAGTATCAACTCCTTTGATTCTGCAACATCTAGAACATATATTCAATTTTGAAACCTTAAACAATCACAATTATCTATGCTAAAATTTTCTATTGAGTCATTTGGAACTATTTCTCTTTTTTTAGTTAACTTGTCATCATCTAATAATGCTAGTTTGATTTGACCAAATAACACCAGTTTGATTTTTAACTAAGCCATTAAGCTTCCATCATCATTGATAAGCAAACATTGCTCGCATTCAATTGCTGACTTTCTATTCAACGCGTCAGCAACGACGTTAGCTTTACTAGGATGATAATCAATAACACAATCATAATTTTTTAGAAGATCAACCCAAAGACACTATCTCAAGTTCAACTCCTTTTGAGTTAAAAGGTATTTAAGACTTTTGTGATCCGTATAAATGTGACATTTTTCCCCGTACAGATAGTGTCTCCAGATCTTTAGAGTAAATACTACAGTAACTAACTCTAAGTCGTGCGTCGGATAATTACGTTCATAAATTTTTAGTTAACGAGATGCATACACGATCACTTTTCCATCTTGCATCAAGACAAAATCGAGATCACTCAATGAAGCATCACTATAAACCATAAAATTTTTTCTCGATCTCGGTAAAATTAGAACCGATGCTTTAGTCAACATCTACTTCAATTTCTCAAAACTTCCTTGGAATTGATTTTTCCAAAAAACTGAAGGTTCCTTTGCAATAGCTTTGTCATCAGCAAAGCTATCTTCGAAAATCCATTTATGAATCTTCGGTAATAACTAGCTAAACCAAGAAAATTACGGACCTCTAACACATTTCTCAGTGATTTCCAGTGAACATTGGCTTCAATCTTTTTCGAATCCACTCTAGCTCCATCTGCGAGATAACGTACCCCAAAAATATTGCCTCCGATAACCAAAATTCGCATTTATTAAGTTTTCTATATATCTGTTTCTCTCACAACAATTGCAAAATGATTCTAAGGTGTTGCTCATGCTCGGGTTCAAATTTTGAGTAGATCAAGATGTCGTCAATGAAAACTACCACAAATTGATCCAAATAAGTTTGGAACATGAGATCTATAAATGTCGTAGGAGCAATAGTCAATCCAAAAGGCATCACTAAGAATTCATAATGGTCATAATGCGTACGAAACGTCGTCTTAGGTACGTCACTATCTTTTACTTTCAACTGTTAGTAACGAAATCTCAAATCAATCTTAGAAAAGACATAAGCTCCTTTTAGTTGATCAAACAAGTCATTGATAGTGGTAGGGGTAACAATTTTTAATCGTCAACTTTTCAATTGTCGAGAATCTATACAAAGTTGTATTGAGCCATCTTTCTTTTTAACGAATAATATTGGAGCTCCCTAAGATGACATACTAGGGTGTATAAAGCCACGATCCAGTAAATCTTACAATTTCTCATTCAGTTCTTTTAGCTCTTTGAGTGTCATATAATATGGGGACATTGGCACTAGAGCCATACCAGGAAACACTTCAATTGCGAATTCAACCTCCCGATCTGATGGTTCAGTAATTATTTGGGAAACACATCAGAGAATTCACAAATAGTACAAATCTTACTGCTCTGACTATCAACAGAATTTAAGTTAATGACATAGGTTAGAAAAGCATTACAGCCATGATTGAGAAATTTATTAACTTGAATTGCTGAAATGGTATGAGTCGAACCACTCATTCTGACAACATTCACGTCAATCATGTTACCATCTGCACTTTGAACCACAAACTTCTTTTTATAATTGTCTAAAATCACTCTGTCGTAACCATTTTTGTGAAAACAAAACGGACGTCGACTTAAAAGTATGAACTGGAGTCGCCACCGATCTTTTTATAGGGTGTAATCGGTCACCTCAAAAAAGGGGTTGTTTTTGATAAACTCTTTGATTTATTAAAACAACAATTTTGGTCCGCATACCAGAAGACTAGGTTCGGGAGTCAGTTACGCACGGGGAAGGATTAGCACCCCCGATACGCCCGGAAATCGGTACCTTGTTGATTAATTGATGTCTTTAAAGTCGATGATTCAAAAAATGGCGAAAATCTTAAGATACGATCCTTATTTGTTTTACAATCGTTTGGGGATTGGTCGAAAATGTGAAAAGGGCTGATTTGCCTTAAGGTAAAACGTCACATCCAATACGTTAGGATACGAAGTTTCGACCTTTGAAGCTCAAGTTGCCTTTTATTTAGAGTTTGAGTATTTATTTTGAAAGGATATTCGAATACTCGGGATAAACGAAGAAAATTGAAGCCCAATACGTTAGGGTACTATTTCTCAAATTCCTGAGTACCGAACATTGCCTCGGTTTTAGAAAATCTTATCTCGAGATAACAAAATATCATATCCAATGCGTTAGGACACAATATCTCGAATTCTCGAGAATAAGTTTTTATATTAAAATTGTGTTTGGACTTTGAAAGGCTATCCGGTCATTTAGACTTAAACGGAAAATCGAAACCCAATACGTTAGGGCACAGTTTCCCGAGTGTCTAAGTACGAATGTTGCCTTTTATGAAAATCATTTTTTACGTCGGGTAAAAAGGTAATTTGTAAGACGTGTGATGAAATGGCAATGAAAATAGAAGGGAATGCGATAATAAAAGATAATACGAACAAGAATGATGACATGATACGCAAATGATAATAATATATAGGGTTTTTATTAAAATTCATGTTTTAAGAAGGATATTTGGGTAGTTAGATTTAGACGAGAGAATCGAAACCCAATACGTTAGGGCACGGTTTCTCGAATTTCTGAATACCGAAACATTGCCTTTTTATAAAAAGGATCAATTTGACGTGGAAAGAAGGTTGTATAATTTGCAACAAAAGCATTAAATAATAATAGTAATACTAGTAATAACGTTAAAAAATAACAGTAATAATAGTAGTAATAATATTAGTGAAACAATAATGAGATATTAGTAACATAGTATAGATAATATAAAAATCACGATAGGCATATGAAAATAGTATTAAACAAAACGAATATATAAACATATAATGATAAGCAAGGTGAAAGCATATATTAAGGTACTAATGATGCTATATATTTATATGAATATATATATATATATATATATATATATATTAAAATATACAAAATGATATGAATGAGAAGTCTAGGTATAATGGTATTAAAAACATGGTATATATAAAAACACAATATACACGTAAAGAAAAAATAAATATGTATGCATACGTAATATAATATATAACATTACACGTAATATAGAAATGCATGCATGATAGTATTAATACATGTATGTACAAATATATATATAGTAATATTAGGAATATATACGTAAGATAGTATATATACGAAAAGCAAGTAATGAAATAATATGTACGTGTTAGTATATGTAAAATAATATAAAATAACACAATGTAAAAGTATGTAATTAGTTTAATATTATACCTAATACATATAGATTATAATATAATGTTAAAGTAATATAATAATAATAATAATAACAATAAATAAATATAACAGTAATAAATGATATAATAATAATACATACATATGTAATAAGATATAAAATAATATAATAATTAATATAATAATAATATTATTAAAATTTAAAAAGAATAACACTAAAAAGAAATAAAAGGATGAAATTGAGTTTAAAAGGAAGTGTTTGGGGCAAATTTCAAAATATAAATAAGCGAAATGGACTTATTTGAACACGGGTTAAACCCAGGAGGACCCGAAGCGTAATTTTCCCAGTTATTTAAAATGGACAGCAGCATAAGGGATCAAATTGGGACACAAGACAACCTCCCGGGCCAAATTGTAAAGAGGATAGGACCTGATTACACAGCCCCTAAAAGCGGAAAGACTGGGGTTGAAAATAACCCCAGTGACGTCTCAGCACGCGGATCCCAGGCGGATCTGGGTCAGGTCGACCCGACCCAGGTCGGTTACTATAAAAGGGCCATTTTTTCGGTTTTGGCTCATTTGTGCCGTGGGAAAGAAAAAAAGAAAAAAAAGAAAGGAAGAGGGGAAGAGAGAAAAGAAGGAGGGAGAGGGAGAGGGAAAAGAAGGAGGGGGTTGCTCCGGGCTCCGGTCACCGGACCGGTCAATGTCCGGTCACCGGTCGGTCACCGGCCGATGATCGGACCATCATGCGCCGCCGTTCGCCGGCGTTCCGGCCACAGTTCCGGTGGCCGGAAAAAGGTAAAAAATTCAGATTTATTATTATTTTAAAATATGTATGTATTTGTGCGTTATTTGAAAGAAAAGGAAAGAAATAAAACGGGGAACGGGTAAAACAGATTCGAATGAATATTTTTACCTGTTTCTGATTCGGTGTTTTTTTGATGTTTTGATGGTCTGATTTTGGTATTGCTCTTCTGATTTTGTATTGCCACTGATTTGTATTCGGAAAGGCTGAAATCTATTATCTTTGCTTCTATTGGAAAATCGGGGGCCAACCTCTTACATTGAATTTTACATCGGCTTATATAGCCTTTACAACACTATTTTCTATTGTTTTCTGTCGTGTCTCTTTTAATGTTTTTGCAGATGCAAATGGCGCAAGTGGAGGGCGGTGCTGAGAGCCAAAAGCGGTGATTGCAGTAAGTGGGGCGGTGGATGGAACTGTTGGCAGTGAAGCAGCTGAGTCAGAGGCGGCGTTAGGGCAGATTAGGGTTAAGGGTTTGTAACGGGTTTTGGGCTGATATTGTAGTGGGTTAGGGTTAATTTAAATTGGGCTTTAAAATTGTGAATGGACTGAGACTTTTAATTTGGTTTCGTTTTGTTTTTGTTATTTGGTTTATATGGGCCAAAATTGGTCATTACACACTCCATGTTCAGTAAGCTAATCCATACTAGAAATCAGATCAAAATTGCCAAATGACACTATCAATAAGTCAACGAGGAAGGATATATTATGTACTTCTAACGAGCACCTCCTACACACATGATCAACTAACATAGACTACCCCAAAGGACTTGACACAACCATAGATACTCTAGGCATCTCAGACTTGAAACTTTTTGATTTGACTAACTTAACATTAGCATAGAAGTGTGAAGATCCCGAATCTATTAAAGCATAAACAGGTTCTGAATGTCATAAAAAGATACCTGCAAGAACATCTGTAGCATCACCTTCCTTGCGTGTCCGTACAACATATGCTCGAGTTGGCGTTCTACCTCCGTCTAATGAGTAACAACATCACTTCCCTTTCTAACACTACCTCTGGTAATAGAACCACCACGACTAATTCCTAGATGCAGGTACAGACTTCTAAGAAGAAATAGGGGTAGCATTATCATTTTTCGGACACTCTCGAGCGAAATGCTCTATTGATCCACAACGAAAACAAGCTCGTGTTAGTTTTCAATATTCACCCTGATGCTTTTTCCCATAGTTTTCACAATTCAGAATTTCAGTATCTCAGGACGGGCCTCGGACACTACCCGTAAACATAATCGGTGGTCGATCTAAGTTTCTATTAGATCTTTTAGACTTAAAGATTGATTTCAAACTACCACAAAAATATTTAGTTCACTTAGATTGTGGATGCCAACTAGTAACTCCTAATCGTTTCCCAACAGTGCGAGTAACCTTAGCCTTTTTATCAAGACCTAAAACCTGTTTTTATCATTTTTTTCCCGTTCAACTAAATCGGCAAACTCTGTGATTCGATGCGATACCAACTGTACCCGAAGCTCATTATGTAGAAATCGTTTATAACTTTTAATTTCAGATGACACAAATTCAACAACGTACTTACTGAGTCGTAAAAACTCCCACTCATAATCAGCCAATATCATCCCGCTCTGCTTTAATAGTAAAAAATCTTGTCTTTTATCTTCAAGATACAATTTTTCAAGGTATTTCTTTTGAAATTCCTTTTGGAAGAAATCCCAATTGGCCCATTCAATAAGTACATGGCGTGTTGTTGACTACCACCAAGTATACGCTTCTCATTGTAGTAAAGAAACAACACAAATTACACTTTTGCGAGGGTCGAATTCAAGTTGTTGTAAGACATGTTTAGTTTTAGTAGATCCAATCCAAACTTTAGCTGCTAAGGGATCAACCCCAAAAACTTAGTCGCACCATATCTCCACAATTCTTTTATCGGAGCCCTTGGACAATAGGTGTAGGTACTATAGCAGAAGTAGTTCTCGCAACAAGCTGAAGAACATCAGTGATAACTCAAAGTAAATTTGAATAACCTACTCCCTCATTATTACCTCGCTCAACATTAGATTGTTGAGCACCAGCTGGTTAGCATTCAGTGTTATCGACTCAATTTCTTCATAATCCTCAGTACAATCGTCACTAGAGTAAAACTCTTGTTCAACTTTATTATCTAATTCATTTGCCACCTTTTAACAATAAAACAAAAATAATTATAATCAGCATCCAAATCTCGACTTAGACTCGACCTAATGTTGGCATGTACCTCTAGACTCAATTCTGAACTTGGTTTAGTCTAAGAATCGGCTAAACTTGTATCTTTGGTACCAATAAATATAACACCCCTAACCCGTCGTCGTTGTTAGATTAGGGTCACGAGTATTACTAACCAATTAGAATATTTAATTACAACATAAGCAAAGGTGTAAGCTGACTATTAACACTCATATTATACAGAGAGCAAGGCATGCTAATTTAATATTTTCCATATTACTATTTTGAACAATTAAATGATGAGATATGCAATGCAATACTAAACTTGGCCTTCCACTGTTTACAATCTTATCACTATTTATCCATTTTTGAAAGCTAGAAGTTGGATACCTAATAAGACTATTCCAATTATTAGCATTAGAGTATTGTGTTATACTCTGGCTATCTACATCCGATGATATTAGTAGAATGACCTACTTCACCCAGTTAAGGTTCACTACTTCATTTAAAATTAGCGTAAAAATACTCTTACAGCTCTTAATACGAGTTTATGGGACCCTAAAAATAATCAAAAAATAAACAGAGACTAATTTGAAACAATTTAAAAGGGTTTGGAGACAATTTTTAAAAATTTTAGAAACAGGGGTCACGCGGCTGTGTGATATTCCCCAGGCCGTGTGCCTTTCGAAGTTGGGATAGACGACCGTGTCCCAACTCCTGTCTACACCCGTGTAACTCACTAACTTGAGACACACAGCTACTTGTCAACCTGTATAACTCACTATCTTGAGACACAAGGCTGTGTGGGCAGGGCGTGTATGTCACATAGCTATGTGACAGACCATGTCTCAAGTTGTGTGTACTTATAACATCCCGAAAATTAGGGGTTAGTAGAATCAGGTTTGCGGATCGAGAGAGAGTGGTCATGCCTTAATTTTTTAAAATTATCTATGCATTTCTAGGAAATAAATGAGGTTTTATTTTTTTGGTTAAGTGTTAGTGAAACGTTCCGTGAAATCCAAGTTCAAATGCCTTCTCTCTCACCATTTTTATTATTTTGCAAATTTTGCCTTAAACCCTAGTATGCGACATGCCTTGTTTTTAAAATAAATATTGAAAAATTATTTCAAGAATGAGGAAGAAGCCTAATGGTTTAAAGAAATATGAGAAAGCATGGAAATTAAAGGAGGTCTCAAGTTCGAATCCTTTCCTTTGCGAAATAATTAAATTTTGCAAGATCCCTTGTTTTTTAAATGTGTGTGCCATCCATACCCTTGAACCCTAAGTATAAATATAGCTTTTTATTGTATTTTTCAGCCTTTAATTCAACTTTTACCTACCCTAGCCGTTCACCCTCTTTTTCTCCTCTTTTCTCTTCAATTTTCTTTCATTCTCCCATTGTTGTCGTCACCTACACCTAGTTTTACCATTCTTTCTTCTTTTTCTTTTTGCCACAAGATTTGTTAACATATTCTCCACCATATTAATATTATTTTTCCTCATTAAAATCAGGCCTAAATCTAAAATCTTGAACTCCAAGATCGATCTCGAACATTGCCAAGAAAGTGCCATTGCCGTTTCTATTGACTAGCTTGGGTAAAGTCTTTTCTCTCTTCAATATCTTAATTAATCTTGCCATTAAAAACCTAAATTTCCAGATCTAGAATTTGGGGGATTTTAAATCATTTCAAAGGTATTTTTCCAGAATTTAATGAGATCTCAAACCGTTTTAAAATTCAGCCCCAATTTTGGCCACCATGGGTGGTGGTGCGTGCGCCTATGTGCAAGAAAGGGGGCTGTTTTGTTTCTTGGTTCTTACCTATATTTTTCCAGAATTAATTTAAGTTCTTGAAACCTCCTAATTAGCTTTTAAAACAATTTCAGTTAGGGAAAAATGTTCTTGATCGATTGGCCATTCGGCTCCCACAAATCGTGAAGTGTAAGTGCAATTAAAGGTAACTAGTTTATTATTTCAACATAGTTGTTGGGTAAAGGTTATGAATTGATTAAATGAAGGAATTTAATCATTAGTTAGCCACTAATTTTCCAGTATATTATTGAATTAGGTGCTGACCCAAATGCCCCAAATCATCCGTAAAGGTGAAGAATGATTGTACGTACGGTTTGCATTGATACAGTGTAAGGAATATAACTAGTTTGGATTCATAAAATGGTTATAATTTCAATGATTGGTTTGAACTCATAAGTGGAAATTTGGGAGAGAGTTAATGGTAAATTAATTGAATTTATACTGAATTTTGGTTTAGGTTCGTTTAAGTAATTATTAAGGAAAATTGGAAGATTTGCTAGTGTGTTGTGGGGAAGCGAAAAACAAGGTGTGGGTCTTAAACTCATAAAATTGTTTGAAAATGTTAAATATCAGGTTATATTTGATAAATTAGATGGCTGATTTGATTGGCTTAATTGCCAAATTATTGATTTTGTGAGTGGCCGACCCAGGTATGTTTCGAGCCTTAAAATATTGACATGTTGGCAAAATTGCTAGTTTGATGGCATGAATGTTTGATTGAGTTTGTAATTGCATATTTGAGTTAGATATGAGAATGTTTGATTGAATGATATAATGTGTTGAGATATTAAGCTTATGTATGATTTAAATGCACGAGATATTTGTTATATTGTGTACTGAAAAGGGTGCTATTTATGCACAATGAAAATCTATAAAGTATGTGATATTGATTGATACCAACACAACGATAATTTCAAAGATTGGAACACTGTTTCCATTAACTAAAAGTATGTGATTATTGAGGACATGCTAAGCATGTCAAATGAATGTGAAAAGTATTGAGATATGATTATGTATGAGATTGTGTGACATATTGCATATGCATTGGGTTGGGACTTTGTGGTAGATAGAGGAGTTCCATGGAGTATCGGTGACATATTAAGTCTGCATTATTCATAGTCACTGCACTGCACCTGGAGTATCGAGGGGATTGGCAATTTTATCGCATATTATATGTTATTGGTGCTTATATCGCACTATTTGATATCCGGTAGATTTTTTGCATTATTGTTTATTCGGTGGTTTCACCACATTGAGCTATGCTCATAATGTTTTGGAGTTTGGCAGATGGGTTTTGGGGAACTCGTGGTGTGTAGCGGATGGTATGGGTAGGAACCTTTTTGCATTGCATTATGTGCACGACATATTTGGATGTTATTGATTTATGCTACACATTATATTTTGTAGTATTGAATGGTATCGAAATTAATGATTGTTACTCGAATGAATGATGACCTATGCTTATACATCGTTTGACTTCAATTTTGTAATAGCTATGTAATGACATGAACTTTCTATGATGGTTCTATTTTCTTCCGTTAATGCTAATATGTTTCACTGTATTTAATGTTTTTGCCCGTTTAAATCATTATTCGACTCACACTGAGCCTTTCATAAGCTCACCCCCAATAATGTTTAACTTTTCAGGTAAACCTCAAAATTAGGAGTGGACTCGGCATTCGGAGAATCACCTTGGACCTTGGATTATTGTTTTTAATTAAGTATTATTAAGTCTTTATTGGTTTTGGGTTGTAATTTTTCATTATTTCTGGTCTATGGCTTGGTAAATTTTCTTTTGGGGATTTTTGCATGCATGGATTACTTAAGCATAATAACTGGATAATGCATGATATCAGGCTTAAGTAAAATTTGATATTGTTCCCTAGTTTCCACTACATTGCAAAGGAACTATTTTTGAAAAAGAAATCGATAAGGCAACTAATTTTCCAAAATGATTTGAAAAATGGTTTTTTCGCTGCATTAGTTTAACTTCGAGTTTTTTTTAAAGAAGAGAGACAAACAAACAGTTTTTCTAAAACAACACTGTCAACAATAAAATGAATTCTAAGCATGCACGACCTAATGAATAAATGCTTTTAAGATAACTCAAAGTACAATTACAGTTTTCTCTAAAATGAATTTATTTAAAGTCTTCAAAAGTAACGTAAGTTAGTTTAGCCATTTCAGTGGCTAATGTAGCCTTCTCAATCTAGCTATAACGTCTAGGCTGGGTTTGGGAGGTTACAATACCTAAATGTAGTTTAAAACTTAAGTTTATCGAATCATGCTTACTTGGACATTGAGCAACCTAATTACCAACCATTTAACCTATTCAAACACAATTAAACATGCTTAAAACATGCCAAAACATCCATCTTAAGTGCCTAACCAATGTACCCTCATTGGTACCACATTTTATATTTCCAAACATATTAGTAAAATTTCAACCATTCAACACACACATTTATACCATGTTATCAAGACTTAACTAACGTTCTAATTATTTAGGCTAACAATTTAAAGCTAATCATATGCAAAACATCAAGCTTGACTAACTTGCCAAGACATACTTTTAACCACAACCATATGAACACATATATACCATTACACATGGAACTCAAAATAACATCACTTAACAACATAGCAAAATATCATTTTAGTCCCCAATCGATCAACTTATTATCATTAGCAAAAGAAATTTATAATGGTCAACTTTTAACACCTTTATGATTTCAGCCTTATACTAAATAGATTATTCAGTCAAACAAATCAAATGAGGGTTCCATATAACACTATAATAGACTAATAGATATTGAAAGTTACTGATTCAATCATCGATAAACGAGGTTCCAAAATCACCATTTCCAGCATTATTGAAAACAAATTGTTACAAGAGGCCTTCATGAACAGAACAGGTTATCCACAAAAAATAAGTACAGGATTGGTGGATGACCTTGATTTAATCTAATAAGCTATCAATTCTTATTTCTAACCTCCCTAACAATAGCTTGGCCAAGTCTTCCCATACACAATATAAAAATGTACTGCGATAAAGGGTTACTTCGCCTTATACCCCTAAGTGGTCTAAAGTCCTCAGAGTATGAGCCATTAAACAAAACTCTCATTGATGGCGTAGTAATACAAATCATAATAACATTTCACAGCCCAACCGAGGAATCAACATCTTCTAAAATATCCTCCACAAGGCTCTAGTCAAGTCTGTCATATGCTTTTTTCAAATCGATCTTTGGAGTCACCCAACCTTTACACTTTTTTTAATTTTCATTGAGTGCATGGTCTCTTAGGCAATAATTATATTGTCTGAAATATGTCTCCCCCACACATAGCTAACTTGATTTGGATGAGCGAAAATGTTTAGTAACCTCAGGATTCAACACTTTAGGAATGACGACAAAAATAGTACTATTAACCATGCTAACAATATCTTCCCCTACATAGCTGTCTTAATAAATCAACAAATCAAAAAGTTAATTATAATGACCCGACTTTTGAATGGTACCAGAAAATGTAGTTTTAGAACCCCATTTTTGTAAAACAAGTCTATAAATATTAAATATGAATATTTATAGGGATAATCTAAAAATATATTAAAGATTGGTCTAGTAATTTTGTTGAATTAATAGTTAATTAAGTCCTAGGCATTAAATTGTAAAAGTCCAATCACTATAGATTTTTAATTGATAAAAGGCTTGGGGATTAAAATAGCAATTAACCAAAGATCTAAAATGGTAATTAAATTAGCTTAAAAGTGAAGTTAATAGATAACATCCACTAAGCATGATTAAGGTTAAATTAAAGTAATTAAATCATGTTTTATTAATTAAGCTAATTTAATTAACCTTTAATCAAGCTATATATACTAACTTAGTGGATAGAGAAGCCATTTTTCTTTTCATTCATCCACCATTGTCAAAAATTGAAGAAGAAAAATGTAAGGAGTGGTCATGGCATTTGGCCATTAATTGTTAGGTAATTTCAAGCCCTTTTATTATAATTGTTATGATTTTGGGGTCAAGGGAGCTTGATTTAGCTAAATCATGTACCAATTTGTAAAAATTTTAAAGTTTTAGAAAGTTTCGGTTATTGATTTCTTAAAGTATTAGGCTTGAATTTGATAGGTTTTAAGCGTAGAATATGAAAAGGACTAGATTGTAAAGTTAATTTAGCTTATTGTTAACATTGTTACATTAGTGTCCAAATTAAATAAATGTAAAAATTTTCATGAAATCATGTTAGAAATAAGAAGAATAAGGTCTCTAATAAGAATATATGAAATCAGATTTAACTTGAAGTTAGGAATCGAAAGTTATGCTTATCCAGAGTTCAGGGACTAAATTGAATAAAATATAAATATTTTGGGAAATCCAAAATTAATTGGTATTTATTTGCATATAAAATAATTGTATAGTTCAAGATTTGGGCCAAACTGAAGCTAATAGGGGAAAACCAAATATTGTGGATTAGTCCCTAAAGTATCCACTCTTTTCACATTTTGAACAGGTAAGTTTATATGGAACTTAATAGTTTATTTTATATTGTGTTTGATTTGATATATATATATATATATATATATATATAAATGTTTAGATATAATTTGAATTCTAGTAAATTTGGCGCGTTTGACAAATTGTGGACTAAATAAAAATGTTAAGTGTTTATTAGTTATTACGTAACATCACAGGGTATAAATATGTAAATTGATTGATTACATGACATGTAAATGAATTATGTAATTAGATGTAGAGATTTTTAATGATGTATATATGGAATGCATGCCTTCTATGAACTAAGAAGGTCAAGATATGTTTGACATGCCAATAAGGTTATACTTTTAATAGAATAGGGATTTTACATGTTATTACAAGGTCTAGCATTTACTGTAAATTCTCGGATTATATGTATCATAGGTTTAGCCCAGACAGGTAACCTTGATATAGTGTCAGCTTGTGAGCGCAGTTCTATTGTAATGTCAACTTGTGTAAGCAATTTATTTGCCTATGTATCTAAGTCTGTTTTACTATAGTTCCATCGGGCGATATTCAATTGAATGAAAATGGAAACTTAAATGTGAATTGGAAATGAGATTGTATATATTTGATATTTGATATTCGATATGTGATAGGTATACAATTTCCTTAATGTTCATGATATTTCTCATGATATGTAAGTATGACTAACCTATTTGGTTGATAATGTTGACATGTATCTAGATGTGCCAAGGATAGCCACTTTTGAATGCCAAAATTTTTGACATTTTATTATTCTTTAAATAATCAAGGTAAGTCTAGAAATTCTTTACTCTAGTTGTTTTCTTTTCTTGTAGATTATCACCTTTACATTTTGTTCTTGATTCATTATTGGGTTAGCAAAAGAGCTTTCGTAAGCTTGTGTGAGACTTAGAAATGATTGTGCGACAAGTTGTGAATGTGATTTATGCTTATTTACATGTGTAAATGATTGAACGGTGTACAATTGTCTATATTTGCTCTGACAGTGATCGACCAATTCTTCTGATAGAATATGCTAGTGGCACATCTAACCTTGAAGCTTTTAATGGTTGCATTTCAAACACAGCAGTACACACATCTTCATTTGAAACAGCACCATTTAGTAGAGTAATGTCAACATGACTAAGATTTGGAAAGCGCCCTCGTATCATATAGCCTTTACTCAACTTCGTATCCCTCGAAAACAACTTAATATAGAAATCAAATACGATATGACTTAATTAACTATGATCATCAGACTAAGTTCCATCCTCCAACTTAAGTCGATTAATAATGTTTTCTTGCTTACGACGAATAGTACATAGATGGAAGAATCTAATATTTTGGTATTCGTACAAAAGCCAATTTAATCTCAAACACTGCTACCACAAGCTTTCGTCCTACTGTAGACCATTATTTAGCTTTAATCTTAACTCGTGGTCTAACTCCGATAAAAATACCAATGGTGCAATGTCAAAAGCTTTATCATTCCCAGCTAACCTAGTTAAGAGTCTAGAATTTTTCTTCACTATGTGCCAAAAAACCTCTTTATTCCACATTGGTACCTTACCAAAAAAGTTACGAATGTTCTCCCGATTATCCCCCTTACACTTCAGTTTGAACTTAAGAAATCATGAAGATTAGGGTGTCCCTACCAAGCAATCAAGAAACGAAAATGAGGAGGGACTATTCTCGGCTCCTTGTGCATTTCTTGTAAGAGTAAAGGTTGATGATCAGGGCCAATTCTTTCCAAATGTTGAATACTAAAATGAAGAAAACAAATAATCATTCATTGTTACAAATGCATTGATCTAATTGTTAGAATAAGAAGCCTCTCACCCAGGTGAACATAGGGCATTGAAATCCCAAATCAACCAAGCCAATATTAAAAACAAAATCACAAAAGGTAGTACTAACCTAATGCCTACCTTAAGCTCCTTCTTTTCTCTCATTAATAGTCAAAATAGAGTTAAAATCCCTTCTAAGAATCAAGGGTAAATCAGAGCTTCTATGTGTCCTCAATAGCTTCTCCCAAAGCATAAAGAAAATGTTTCGTAGTCACTACATTCAGAAATTCAACATGAATAAATTCTGTATTACTGTCCATAAGCTTAACTCATAGATCATTATTCTACATAAGCCAGATTCCCTAAGAAAATCTTTTTGTCTCTACTCGAAAAGAATTAAAGAACTTTGATTTATGAATAAACTTCTCAGGTACAATACCACTCACTCGAGTCTCAACAAGCACTAGCAATTGAGGTTTCTGTGTATTTAAAAAATGACTAAAAATATGAAAGAATTTGGGGTTTGCAACCCCCTGACAATTCCAAAATAAACGATATGCCATAAAAAACAAGATAATAACGAGACTAGAAATATAATCAATCAAAACTTAATTAAGTTGGTTCCCTATCCTAAATCTCCACCACATATTATTTTTGTTGCATACTCACTGTCCATTCCTCTTTATAGCCGATTGCACATTCCCAGCACCAATGCTCCAACATCATCGATAGCAAGTAGATTAGTGTGATCTGGAGGTCTATAAACCATCTGAAGCCATTCTTAGATAATTGGTTTCCTTGACACCCAAACATCCATTTTCTTCTTCACTTCTAAGCCTTTTTTGAGTTATATCTTTCATCTTTAGTACCTATCTCGTACTTAACACTGACTTAGTGAAGTTAGTGCCCAGACTAGCACTTATGCTACCTTCTTGTTTCCTGATTCACTCAATAGGAGACTCCTTCATAGATAATTCAATATGAGACAACCTAAGAGAAGCATTAGATTTCTCAACAATAATTGAATTTTGTTTCTTCGCTTGGCCGTGTAACATGTAGGTTTGTGCAAGTGTACACAGTCGTTATCAAGTAATAAGTGAGTAACGAGTTACTGTCTCCACAGGGATTGTATTTGTGTTAAATCTCTTAATTGTAAAATTATATTAACAATTTGGTAAATTTAAAAACACAATATGATTGAGAAGTGATGATTAAAATTAAATATATTAAACTAAATGCAATGATCCCCAATGCAATTATCCTAAATATGCAAACTATATGAATGAAATACATTTTAGCAAAATTAAACACAATTTGTAACAATTATAAAATAAATAAACTAGGACAATTACTTTAATTAAACTCAATTCATTATCAATGTGCTTAATAACATTCGGAAAAATGTTCCATGGCAACTCGATCTTTCATGAGTTTGAAAACCACATTAGGTCCTTTTTGAATCCTTTACTTAGTAAATATGCATTTTATTGATCCTTATTTACTAAGGGTTTCTTAGCATTTGTGTGAAGTAGCAGGGACGTGTTAGGTTTGAAACAGTTTAATCACACAAATCTAAAAACTATGCAGATAATAGAGCTTGGTTAGAGTTGTTATGCAACCTGCAATTTAATCGAGTTAGGATCTAAATTGAGCATGCACATTTCAATTATGTGTCCACTAGCCGTTGTCTGGTTAGGATCGCTCAGCTAATTCAGGTGCATTCCAATCACGTATAAACGAAATACAAACTTGATTTTAATTGAAAGCATGATCGATTGAGGCACAAACATCATAAGCATAAATCAAATAAATATTATTTAATCAAAGCAATCATCTTAGCTTAAATAAAATTAAGCTAACATTGTTATAAACAAGAACAAAGAACACATAGCAAACATTTTCAGATTAAATCAAAGAAAAGAAAGATTAAGCATAAATCAAAGTAGTTGTCACCCAAGACTCTGACAGACGAGGGCTCTTTCGTTCCTTTGCTTTGCTCCTTTGCTGATAGCTCTCCAATGTAGCTGACCAAGGGCTCTATAAGGGGCTTAATTGCTAAAATCTCTATGAAGAGATGATGTTAGGCGCGGGGAATAGAAAATGCTAAGAGAATTGAGAGAAAAGAGAGAATGATGAGGGATGAGGGATGAAAGATGATTAGATATGGTGAGGGGAGAGTTTGCTAAAAATATAAAGGTTTAGTCTCTTCAAGCTTCTTCAATGAGTGGCCAGCCATGATTAGTGGATTTTGAGATGAATTTTGCTTGATTTTTAAGCAATTTAAATGCCATAACAACTCATGACTGAGACACGGTCAAATGAAAATCTTTGGGCAAATCTCTAATTTCTTCAACATTGTAAGGACCTTGTGTAATTAAACCAAAAAGTGGTTTATGTGGACAGCCATGTGTAGCTGAAATTGGGTTGACTTGGTCTTCAATTTGGACCATTTTTTGTAATCCAAAAAAGTTATCAGACCTGTCCAAAATAAATCAATAAATTAAAGGACCAAAGAATAAAATTTAAATACTTAATTAAAGCTCAAATTATTAATGAAATATTTTAAAATGAATTATTAAATACAATTTTATATTTTATTATTTAATTTAATCATGCATGGCCCATTTTATGTATTAAAAATATAATATGTCCAAATAAATATAAAATAAGCCATTTTGTGCATGAAAACTATATAATAAAGCATAAAATCACATTTTAATAATTTCTATGTCCTAATTTCATATTTTCACTTATTTCATTAATTAATTAAACAATTACTTAGTTTTAACAACGAATTTAAGGAAATATGTGATAAATTACATAGGAAAAATATTATATATTTTTCAGTTTACAGGTCACCAAATGGACCCTTCCTATTGGCTTGATCCACCTGACTACTTCCCTCAATCTCATGCCCTTGTGATCCAACATTTTCTTTGCCTTTAAACTTGGTCCACACCTTTCTCATACTAGGCCAAGCAATAGTCACATTTTTACTCAATATATTGTGATTTGAATCACCCAGATTTAGCTATTCATTTTCCACCACCATATCATCTCTTCCCATATTCATCAAGGAATCAAATCGTGATCCAAGATTAACTTTTTTTCCCATCATTATCCCTTTTCCTTTTGCTTTTACCTTATAAATTACACTAAGTTTCTTTATTCGAGAAGTAACTTGTATCCATGGCCTAAACAATAAATCAGTTAGAGCATTATCCTTCTTGCTTGAGATATTAGTGTTGCAAACATATTCCATTATTGGTTGGGTCAGAACACTCATTTTTTAAGCACAATTCCCCTTAACGTTCCCATAACATCTACATTCCTAGCAAATCAAAGTAAGGCCTTAATACTCGACAACCTGGGTGAATCCATCAATATAAATATAAGGGATAAGTGGTTTGCTAAGATTTTCCATAATTGCCATTCTTGAATATTTGCCTTGTTGACCATCACTCGTATTATAGTCAATCTTAACAACTTTAGTAAGGACTTGTGATGTAACACCCCATACTTGACCAAATCACCGTGTCTGAGCTATGGGATACCACATTCGTTTTTGAAACAAGTACGATTATATTTACCCTTTTATATATGCTATTAAAAAAATTATTAAATCTCAATATGATTTTTCATCATTTTTGTAACAGCCCATTTTTGAGTTTGATCAGAACGAGTGGTTTCGGGACCACTTAACTGAGTCAAAATATTTATTTTATTGTTTTAATAAGTTTTATTACATGATAGAATTATAGTATGAAAATTTCGTAAAGAAATTTTACTGATTGAATAGTTAATTCGGCAAAAAGGACTAAACGCATAAAGTGATAAATAGGACTAAATCGACAAAAAGGACTAAATCGCATAAAGCGATAAATAGGATTTCTATAAGTTAAATGACTTAATTGGCTTTCGAATTGATAGTGGAAGCCCTTATGTTGATATTAGACCATACATAGTGGAAGTTTACATGAATGGCCATGAAATGAAAGTTTAAAAATGGTTTTAATTATGGATAAAATTGTAATTTGTTAATTAACTTATATTTTAGTTAAAACAAAAGCACAAAATGGTTTATTATTCACCATTTATGCCGAAAATACAAGGGAAAAAGATAGAAAAAGAATCATTTAGGGTTCGACTAGTTCAAGCACCAATTAAGGTATGTATTGAACTCGGTTTTTGATAATTTTTACGTTTTTGAGATTGTTGCTATGAAATTTACAAAGCCCATGCCGTAATTTTAGGAATTATTGATGATTTTTAAAGTTTTCCTTGTTGAATACATGTGTATTTTGATGTTTCTTGCAAAATTATTAATGGTTGTTAATAGATATACAAGTTTTATAAAGTGATTTTTGACAAAAATGTGAATTAGGGATTAAATTGAAAAAGGTAAAAATTTTTTGGTTAGAAATATGAATAAATGAAAGATATGGACTTTTATGAAGTATAGGAATATTCGGCCATGTATATGTATAGTGAGATTTTGTGTATTTTGTATAATTATGAATTAGGGACTAAAATGTTAAAAAGAGAAAATACAAGGGCTATTTTGCAAAAAGGTCAAAACACATGCATATGGATTAAATTGAATGTGTTGTTGAATAAATGGTTGATTTTGAATTCATATAGATCAAGATAAACAAATACCGGAACTTGATCGGGGGAAAGAAAAGGTAAACGAGTAGATATCGGGTGTACGAGCTAAAACAAGGTAAGTTCGTATAATTAGAATTGAATTATATTTATAATTGAAATTGTTGTAATATTTATTGATTGAATGTATATATTAGTTAATGGATGGAATTACCTATTAATTATTTGAATAAATTGATTATTGAGTCCCGTTTAAACCGTAGAAAGTCGTAGGATACAAGTGACATGTCACTAGGGCTACCGTTTGGTTGAGCTCCTGCATTTGTTGCAAACTCACCACAGCTCATGAGCTTACATGTTTAGCCTTCGGGCTTACCGTTTAGCCTTCGGGCTTACATGTTCAACCTTCCGGCTTACCGTTCAGCCGTTGGGCTTACATGTTCAGCCTTCGGGCTTACCGTTACTGGCTTAGGAGGAGCATACAATACATGGCTCGGAAGAGCATATATGATGAATTGATGGATTTACAGGTTTACTTATATACACTGTATGTGTATCACCCGAGTATCCCTCGATGTTCTCAAAGGTTCAACGGGCAATTTACCGATATGTAGTTTATGAAATACATGTCATAAGAGGTATAAGAAGTACATGGTTACATGATATATGTTACACAATTCATATGAGATTATATGTTAAATGAGGTACAAGTTACATGGATTATATGTTATAAGTATATGCTTACAAGATATATGTTACATGATTTTTATGTTATATGAGGTATATGATATGTATGGATAATTTGTTACATGGTTATATGATTATATGCTATATGAGTATTTGTTAAATGAATGAATTGATACATGAATTATGGATACATGGATGTTATATGTTTGTTTCATCTTTGTAATGGATGAATACATGGTTGTTATATGACTAACTTGTCTATGATGGTTGAATAGGCATTGAGGACATATGACTTGATTTGATAATGTTGTTTACACTTTTAAATGTTGATCGGTAAGTTTAATTCTATATTATATGGGCTTACTAAGCTTTATAAGCTTACTCTGTTTATTTTCCTGTGTTTCATAGATTTCAGAAGCTAGCTCGATTTCAGACCAAGTTGGAGATTGCAATCGCACTATCCAAGAAGCTTTTAGGTACTTTTGGAACTTTGTAAATGATGTGAATATGGCATGTATAGGCTAGTTTTTAAGTTGAATATTTTGGTCACTTATACTAATGAATGTGATATGAATTTCGTACTTTCTCAAGCTATGTGATACGGCTTGAGTTGGAAATGTTGGTTTGGGTATGAATGCTTAGTTTGATAAGTTCATTTTGTGATGATTTGGTAATGGTTGGCTTATATGAAAGTATAATATGTTATGTTATTCATATGGAATTTTGATGTTTGGTATATGGCATATGTGATATTTGAATGTGGTTAATTGATAGGTTTTATAGTAGTTGAATTGGTAAGTTTGGAATAGGCATGTTTTGGCTTATATTGATACATGTGTGGATGATCCTATTTGGCATGAAAACTGGTTGATGATGAATTAGCCTATATGTGTTTTGAATTGGCTAAAATTATTGCTCATTTGGTATGTTAAGTTGGTACATTTTGATGCTTATAGGTACTTGACCAATTTGGATGTGAAATTGGCTTAAACCAAGCCTATTTCGTGCCACATGGCCAGAGCACACGGGCGTGAGTCTCGACCGTGTGACCCCTACACCTTAGTCATATTGGACAGGATGCCACATGGCCAAAACACATGGACGTGTCTTATGGCCATGGTTGTAAGTCAGTAGCTCCCTAAATTTCATACGGCCGAGACACACGGGCGTGTCTTGTAGCCATGTGCACAAGTCAGTATGTATGCCCTGTTTTCACATGGCCTGGACACACGGGCGTGTCTGGTGCCCGTGTGAGCCACACGGCCTGGGCACATAGCCGTGTGACCTTATTCTGAAAATTTTCTTAAGTTTTCCTATAACTTCTACATGATATCAAATTAGTCCCTATGATATGATTAGAGTTTTATAAGTTCGTTTAAAGCATGATTTGATTATGAATGCTTGAAAGCTATTGGATTATGTTGATATATATGTTATATGTTTGACGTTACATTGTTTTGATCTGAATTACAAGTCTAGTAATGCCCCTTACCTATTCCGGCGACGGTTACGGGATAGGGGTGTTACAATTTTTGGGTTTTGTATGAGCTTACGTGTAACAACCCGTTTTTCAGTGGTGCTAGAAATAATGATTTTGGGAACACAAGTCCAGTGAGTGAGTTCGTAAATATTATTAATTAATATATATGAGTCAAGTATAGTATTATTGAAATTTTGATTTAATAAATTTCGTTAATTTATCATATAGTCAAGTTCAAGTGGTTAATTCTTTAAGTCAAATGGTTTCAAAAAAATGATGTATTGGGACCTCATTTGTAACACCCCTTACCTGAGTTCAACACCAAGACGGGGTACGAGGCATTACCGAACTTGTTCATGCTTAGATACATAAAACCAGGGTATAAAATTTCTTTCCTTATCAAAACCTTGCATTCATTCTCTTCATGGCCTTATTTTAGGCATATAAAGCCCAAAACCTATATCAAACATGTTTTGGAACTGATTCCGAGAACTTTCGAGCCCTTAGAAATTTTTTATTTATTTATTTTTTTAAAATAGGGCCACACACCCGTGTGAGAAGGGACATGCCTGTATAGGCAGGCCGTGTGACCTCACACGCCCATGTCCCTAGCCCGTATTTGATTTATTTTATTTAAGCCTACAGGGGTTTTGACACGGCATGACACACCTATGTCTAGAGCCCGTGTAAGAACTTGAGCATTCTGTTTCTTTCACACGGTCATGGCACAAGCCCATGTGCTCAGCCCGTGTTCAATACTGACTTAGCTAATTTAGAAATAGGGGACACACGGCCTATTAACACACCCATGAGGCTGACCATGTGTCACACACGACCTAGGCATACGCCTGTGTGTCTATTCGTGTGTCTAATTGCCAAATGAGGACTCCTAATAATTTCTCTTATGCTATTTCATTGCTGAAACCTTCTAGAAACTCATAATTTGCATCTTTTGCAATTTAGTCCTAAATGACAAATTAATCACTATTTCATGAAATTTCCTTCATGAAATTTTCTCAATATCATGCAAGCATGTCATAAACTCAAATATAATTATGAAACAAAAATTTTCAACTTTAGATTTGTGGTCTCGAAACCACTATTTCGACTAGGCCCCTATTTGGGCTTTTACAATTCTCCCCCTTTAGGGATTTTCGTCCCTGAAAATCTTACTAGTGAATAGGTTGGGATATTGCCTCCTCATAATTTCCTCAAGTTCTAATGTCGATTCTTCTACCCCATGTTTTTGCCAAAGTACTTTCACGAGAGCTATACTTTTACTTCTTAACTGTTTTACCTCTCGGGCTAAAATCTTAACCGGTTCCTCTCCATAGGTCATGTCAGGTTGAATCTCGATCTCTGCTAGGGTAATCACATGTGATGGGTCCGATCGGTAACGTCGTAGCATAGAAAAGTGAAATACATCGTGAATCTTTTACAATTCAGGCGGTCCTACATGCCCTATCCTCTCAGTGATTTTGTAAGGTCTAATAAAACACGAACTCAGCTTGCCGTTCCGGCAAAATCTTAAAACTTTCTTCCACGGAGAAACTTTTAAGAACACTCAGTCACCGACTCGGAACTCTATCTCTTTCCGTTTCAAATCGGCATATGACTTTTGTCTATCAGAAGTAGCTTTCAAGCAGTTTCGAATCACTTTTACTTTCTCTTCTGCTTCCTTGACTAGATCAACTTCGTAAATCTGATTTTCTTTGAGTTCTGTCCAATACAAAGGCGTTCTACACTTGCTTCCATATAAAGCCTCTTAAGGTGCCATTCTCAGACTTTATCAGAAACTGTGGTTGTAAGCAAATTCCACCAATGGTAGGTATCTTTCCCAAGTACCTTGGAATTCCAACACGCAACATCTAAGTGTGTCTTCAAGCACTTGTATTACTCTTTCCGACTGACCATCGGTTTGGGGGTGGAAGGCAGTACTAAAATTTAGTTTTGTGCCCAAAGCTTCTTATAGCTTCTTCCAAAATCGTGACGTGAACCTTAGGTCTTTATCTAAAATGATCGACAATGGTACTCCGTGTAATCTTACAATCTCTGAAAAGTACAAGTCAGCTAACTTATCAAGCGAATAATCCATACGCACAGGTATGAAATGGGCTGACTTCGTAAGCTTATCAATTACAACCCAAATAGCATCTTTCTTCTTTAGGGTTGTCGTCAAACCCATCACAAAATCCATGGTAACGCGGTCCCATTTCCACTCGGGAACCATGATCGGTAGTAGTAATCCGGAGGGTACTTGGTGCTCTGCCTTTACTTATTGACAAATCAAGCATCTCGCAACATACTCGGAGATATCTCTTTTTATGTTCGGCCACCAATACCATTTCTTCAAATCATTATACATTTTAGTACTGCTGGGATGGATAGACATTCGGCCACTATGTGCCTGACTTAAAATTCTCCTAATAAGCTCATCATTCTTTGGTACACAAAGTCAATCTCGGAATCTTATACAACCATCCGAATCAACATGGAAATCTGAATTGGTACTTGACTCGCACTGAGCTTTCTTGGCTCACAATTCACTGTCTTTTTGCTATGCTACAAAAATCTCATGAATAAACATCGGCCTTACTCTTATTTTTGCCAAGACCGAACCTTCATCAATTAGGGACAACTGTGCGTTCATGGCTCTCAAAGCAAATAGAGACTTTTGACTTAAAGCGTTTGCAACAACATTTGCTTTCCCTAGATGATAGTCGATGATTAACTCATAATCCTTTAGTAACTCGAGCCATCGTCGTTGTCGTAAATTCAAGTCTTTCTGTTTCATCAAGTACTTAAGACTCTTATGGTCCGTGAAGACTCGGCAGTGCTCGTCGTATAAATGGTGTCTCCATATCTTTAGTGCAAACACTATTGCGGCCAACTCCAAATCAAGAGTCGAATAATTCTTTTCGTGAGGCTTTAATTATCTCGAGGCATAGGCAATTACCTTGCCTTCTTGCATAAGTATACAACCGAAACCGTTTAATGAAGCATCACTGTAGACCACAAACTCTTTTCCTAGTTCGGGCTGCACTAAAATAGGAGCTTCAGTCAACAGCATCTTTAATCTCTCGAAACTCTGTTGGCACTTTTTTGTCCACTCAAACTTTACATCTTTTTGTAGCAATCTTTTCATAGGAGTGGCGATCATGGAAAATCCCTTAATAAATCTCTGGTAATAACCGGCTAAACCCAAGAAGTTTCTGACCTCGGATACATTCCTTGGCGATTTCTAATCAACAATCACCAAAGTTTTACTTGGGTCTACTCTTATACCATCAGCCGAAATGATATGGCCCAGAAATCCAACTTCCTTGAGCCAAAATTCACTATTACTGAACTTAGCATAAATCTGATTATTTTACAAAGTCTGCAAAATTGTTTTCAAATGCTGGGCATGTTCATCCTCGTCTCGTGAATACACTAAGATGTCATCAATGAAGACCATAACAAACTTATCTAGGTATGGTCGAAAGATGCGGTTCATTAAATCCATAAACACTGCTAGGGCGTTGGCCAAGCCGAATGGCATGACAAGAAACTCACAATGACCATACCTTGTCCGAACAGCTGTCTTTGGCACGTCGGATTCCTTAACTTTTAACTGATAGTACCCAAACCTCAAGTCTATCTTGAAAAATATAATGGCTCCTCGTAATTAGTCGAACAAATCATTGATCCTTGGCAAAGGATACTTATTCTTTATGGTCACCTTGTTAAGTTGCCGATAATCTATGCACAACCTCATAGAACCATCTTTCTTTTTCACGAATCACGGGAGCACCCTATAGAGAAGAACTGGGTCTTGTGAAGCCTTTGTCTGTCAAATCTTGTAGCTGAGCCTTCAATTCCTTTAACTCAGTTGGGGCCATTCTATAAGGAGCAATAGAAATATGAGTCATCCCTAGAACCAACCTTATACCAAAATCAACCTCTCTAACTGGAAGTAAACTAGTCAACTCTTCCAGAAATACATCTTGATACTCGCAAACCACTGGCACTGACTCTATTTTCAACTCTAACTCTTTAGTATTCATCACAAATGCTAGATAAGCTTCATATCCTTTCCTTATACACTTTTGAGCAACCAAAGAGGAAATCACTATAGGCAAACTTTCTTATTCATCTGATTCAACTCGAAGAGTATTCCATCCTCACATTTCAATTCAATAAATTTTCTACCACAATTCACTATCACATCATGAGTGGTTAACCAATCCATGCCAAGAATTACATCAAATTCATCGAAAGGTAATAGCATGAGGTTAGCTAGGAAACAATGACCCCTAATCATCAAAGGGCAATTTCTACATAGTTTGTCTACTAACACGCTCTTGCCTAAGGGATTGGAGACTTTTATCACAATTTTCATAGACTCTACAGGTATACTCAAACTAGGAACTAATTTAATGCAAATGTATGAGTGGGTAGACCCAGGGTCTATCAAAGTAATAACTAAAATTTCATGGAGAGAAAATGTACCCGTTATAACATCAAGCGATGACGCCTCTTTGCGAGCGCGAATGGCGTAAGTCCTTGCTGGGGCTCTACCCTCAGGTTTTGTAGTCTGTTCCCTTGGGACACCCTTACTACTCACTCCCATTCCCGGGGTTCTTTGACGTCTACCCTTGTTGGGAGCATTCCCAGACCTTGCACTCTGCTCTTTATCCTTCTCGACCATTTTTGGGCATTTTCTAATAAAGTGATCTGGAGAACCACACTTGAAACAAACCCTCTCGTGAGCTCGACACTCATCGAGGTGACACCTACCGCATTGACGGCACTCAGGTCTATTGGGTCGAGTGTTACCCACACTCACAACTGAGGTGGTCTGAGCTTTGGAGGCTGAATACTGTTTGCCTTTACCTTTACTGGAAAATCCCACTAAAGTAGCTGATCGTATAGAAAATTCTTTTGATTTCTTAGAAGAGAACTGAAACGACTTACTAAACGTTCTCTTCCTCGAGTCACGAGACTCCATCTCAGCCTTCCTCCTTTCCTTAGCCAATTCTTTGGCCTTGCAAGCCCTATCTACAAGCACTACAAACTCTTTTATCTCAAGGATGCCAACAAACATCTTGATGTCCTCATTTAATCCATCTTCAAATCGCTTGCACATGATAGCTTCAGTGGATACGCATTCTCGAGCGTACTTACTCAGCCTTACAAACTCTCGCTCATACTCTGTTACGATCATCCGATCTTACTTCAACTCTAGAAATTCTTTACGCTTTTGGTTAATAAACCGGGGACTGATATACTTCTTGCGGAACTCCTCTTGGAAGAACTCCCAATTAACTTTTTCCCTTGTTACCACTAATACAAGGGTGTTCCGCCAATGATAAACAAAATCTCGTAGGAGTGACACCACATACTTCATGCACTCTTCAGGGGTGCACGATAACTCATCGAATACCCTGATGGTATTCTCTAGCCAAAACTTGGCCTTTTCTGGGTCATCATCCTTAGTAGCCCAGAACACTTTTGCCACTTGCTTTCGGATTCTATCAACTGGACGCTTCTCTCGCCTCACTACCTCTACTATTTGAGGAGCTGCTGGGGTAGATTAAGGAAATTGAGGTACGAGGCATTACCGAACTTGTTCATGCTTGGATACATAAAATTGGGCTATAAAATTCCTTTCCTTATCAAAACCTTGCATCCATTCTCTTCATGACCTTATTTTAGGCCTATAAGGCCCAAAACCTATATCGGACATGTTTCGGAACTGATTCTGAGAAGTTTTGAGCCCTTAGAAATTATTTATTTATTTATTTATTTTTAAAATAGGGCACACGCTCGTGTGAGAAGGGACATACCCGTCCGGGCAGGCCATGTGACCTCACACGCCCATGTCCCTAGCCCATACTTGATTTATTTTATTTAAACCTACAGGGGTTTTGATACGGCATGGATACACGCCCGTGTCTAGAGCCCGTGTAAGAACCTGAACATTCTATTTCTTTGACACGGTCATGGCACACGCCCGTGTGCTCAGCCCGTGTTCAATACTGACTTAGCTAATTTAGAAACAGGGAACACACGACCTATTAACACACCCATGGAGCTGACCGTGTGTCACACATGACCTAGGCACACGCCCGTGTGTCTATCTGTGTGGACAGTAATTGGCTATTTTCCAAGCCTTATGCCACCCTGAAACATAATCAAACACAATACCAATTTCATGACACATATTAAGGCATAATATCATACTTAACTACTCAAAACTAAGACCTTCAAAGATCATCATGCATACCACTTTCATCCAAAATTAGCCTACTAAATCTTGCAACATTTATCATTCAAGAACCATATCACATTGCATAAAATATAAGTTAGACACATTAGGCCATTTCCAAGGCCATTGCAACTCCATTTGGTTACAAGAATGATGCTTAACAAAATATTGACACTTCCTATATATGCCATACATAAAAAGTGATTAACTTTACTATACCAAAAGAATGGCTTGATAGTGTGATCTCAAGCTCCAACTTTAATGATCCTCGAACTGGTACGACCAATCTACAAGGAAGAGGGAAAAAAAAGAGTAAGCACATAAAATGCTAAGTTGCATGAATAAAATAGCAACAAATTGTAGAATATTACTTGAACAATTATCAAAATTTTCATGTAATTTCTTACTCATTCTCATGGCTTACTCAATTATATACTTACTCGTGCTTCTCATGCTACATTGCTCATACTACATACTTTCAAATTACTCATACTTATTGAGTACAAACTTGCAACACTCAACATGGAACTTTAGCCTTTTTTATAAAACTCATTAACATGAATACTTTTCTCACTTAAGTTCCTTTTAGGAATACCGAAGGATACCCATAAGTCAATCTCATGAAATGATGCCAATGCCATGTCCCAGACATGGTCTTACATGGGATCGCATATCAATCTCAATGCCATGTTCCAGACATGGTCTTACACAAAATTTCATATTGAATGCCCAAGCCATGCCCCTGACGTGGTCTTACAGGGGATCCTTATCTCCTATCGGTGCCGAAGCCATGTCCCAGACATGGTCTTATACGGGAACTCATCTCGGATGCCTATGCCATGTCCCAGACATGGTCTTACAAGGGATCACATCTCAATGCCAATGCCATATCCCAGACATGGTCTTACAAGGGATCACATCTCGATGTCAACGCCATGTCCTAGTAAGACCACATCTCGATGCCAACGCCATGTCCCAAACATGGTCTTACATGGGATCTTGGTTTGGTGCCGATGCCATGTCCCAGACATGGTCTTATACGATACCTACAAGACTCATGGCATGATTATGGTATCCTTCATGTCATTTAAATTTACATGCAACTTATCTTTTCTTACTTTATTCATTTCTTAGAAAAATTCATGTAATTAATCTCATGGAATTCATAAATAACTCAATACAAGATTTCATCATTGCTTGGTAACATTTTCATGTCAATACTTCTCATGAATCTCATGGATTGCTTCAACCCTCTATTCCATGAAATTTAGCATTTCTTATACAAAATCATATTTATGTATATATGGAGTATCAAAATTTCCTAAGAAGTCATTATGGTAGATTTTACATAGTATATGGGCTAAATTATTGCATACAACTTACCTCGAGTTAAAATGTGGGAAATTTCTCAGTTTAGTCCACGACTTTTCCCTTTTCCCGGTTTAGATCCGGGCTTTGCGTTTCTTGATCTAAAATGATAAATTTGACTCATTTAGTACCCACATTGACTAAATAACTTGTAATCAATATTTTGGCAAAATTTATAATTTTCCCCAAATTTTTACATATTTACAAAATAGTCCCTAGGCTTGTAAAATGAAATGTATCTATTCTCTTGGCTACCCAAGCCTAATCGACACTCATTAGTGTCCATAAAGACCCACATTGCTCACAATTTCATGCTTTTACTACACAATTTACTAACTTAAACCCTAGCCCAAATTAGTGGTAGGAATAGCTAGATTATGTCACGAGGATCTCAAAAATATGAAAAGCATGAAAAATGGGGCTTGGAGACACTTACTTGGAGCTTGAAAAGTTGAAACAAACCCTAGTTATGGAGCATGAGAATTTCGGCACCCCTAGGAAGAAGATGAACACATTTTTGCTTTCTTTTTCCCTTTTTATTTCATTAATTACCCAAATGACCAAAATGCCCTTAAGTCATTTCTTTGATATTTTACCATTCCATGGGTATTTTTGTCAATCATGCTAAAAATTGGTCTAATTTCAAAATGAGGACTCCTAATAATTTCTCTTATGCTATTTCATGCTTAAACCTTCTAGAAAATCATAATTTGCATCTTTTGTAATTTAGTCCTAAAGGACAAATTAATCACTATTTCATGAAATTTCCTTCATGAAATTTTCTCAATATCATGCAAGCATGCCATAAACTCAAAAATAATCATGAAACAAAATTTTCCAACTTCGGATTTGTGGTCTTGAAACCACTATTCCGACTAGGCCCCTATTTGGGCTATTACAATTCTCCCCCTTAGGGATTTTCATGTAGTGGAGGGATGTATCATTTTAGTGTGGTGGAGGGATGATATAGAGATTATGAAAAGTTATATTTAGTCCTTATCATGATCTAAGCTTAATATCTATCAAATTCAAGCCTAATTCATCTTTGTCTCAACAATGGAAACTTTCTAAAAATTTAACAATTGAACAAAGTGATACATGAGCGAGCTAAATCAAACTCATATGACCATAAATTTAAAAAAATTAAAGGAAAAATACATGGTTACCTTCCTAAAATTGAAGGCCGAATGTTAAGATTTAAGAAAGCTTTTCTTCTCTTTTTTATTTCTTTACAATTTTGGGATGACATGAATAAGTGGGGAAAATGATGCTTTCATCTCCCACTATCTTTAATATATATTTTTTAATTAAATCTTAATTAACCTTAATTAGTTATTTTAATTAGGTAATAAATATAATTAATCAACTATTAATTAATCAAAATGGAATTAGCATTATTATCCACTAAACCATGCTAAGTAAATGGTTAAATAACCATTTTAACCCTTTGGATAATTACTATTTATGTCCTCTAAGCCTTTTCTAAATTAAAACTCAATAGTAATTGGACTTTTACAATTTAGACCTTCAGTTTTAATTAACTAGAACTTCAATGTATTTTCATATCAACTCCATAAATATTCCTATTTTATATTTATGGACTTTATTTACTGAAATGGGGTTTCGAAATTGCATTTTTCAACACCACTGAAATTCAGGTCTTTGCATGTGTAGTAGCTTGTAATAAATTCTTTTAATAGTAACGATATAGAAGTCATGGTAATTTAATCCACACTACCACCTTGGAAGGACCTTCACCTTCTGGAAAGAAATGCTTACCCTACATAATGCCCATAAATCTGCCACAGCCATTTGATAAGAACTTTGTCATAGTCCCTTTTATTTCTAATTTTGACTAGATGGAAATCATTATCAAGGCCATTCAATTCACAGCTTCCAATGAGATTTTACAATGAATGCACTCTATTGTCAAGCACTCTATAGCTGATGTTCCTACCTAATAGCCTAATAACAACAACAGTCTCCATATTTCTATCAATCATATTTTACACTCTTTTCTAAAAACAAATTGAAGGGATCTAGCCATCATGCAGAATAACGTCTTCCTTCTAGAAGACCACCTCAAACTCCTCAAGACTAGCATTAGAATCATTATTGATTGAAGTATTACGAAGTAACTGGTCCTTAAATGATGGCCTGACGACATCAGTTGTATTCATAGCCTAATCTCATTGGTCACTCTCCTCATCATCTTTTATTACAACCCATTTTTTAGTAGTGTCGGAAACAGTGGTTTTTAGACCACAATTACGATGAAAGAGTCCATAGATACATTTAATAAATATTTATGAGTTAAATATAGTATAATAGTGAATCTTGATATAATAGATTTTATTAATTGATTAGTTAGTCAATGTACATGTGATACATATTGAAAATTAAGTGGTTCTGAAAAATGAAGTTTCGAGACTTCGTTTCTATAAATCGAGCTGATAAATATTTTTATTAAATATTTACAGAGCTGGTATATAGGTGAATTAAAGTTTGGTTTTAAATTTTTAGTGAATGGTTAGTAATTGAGGAAAAATGACTAAATTGTAAAAATCATAAAAACTTGATTTTTATGGAATTTTAGTTGATCAAGGGGTTAATTAAGTTTATTTGAGGGATTTAAGTGATAATTAACCACTTTTTAAGAAATGGGGTGGTTGGTATTAATCTAAGCTAAAATATGTATTTAATTAATTAAATAAAAAATATAATATATGTTAAACACAAAAACATTTTTGTCATCTTCCCCACCCATTTGTTCTCACCATTCGAAGCAAGAAAGAATAGAAGAAGCCATAGTCAAATATCTTCAAGCTTTCAAACCGTGCATGTAAGTTAATTTTAAGTTAACTTTTAGTAAATTTTATGTTTTTGAGATTGTTGCAATTAGGCCCAACTAACCCGTACCTTTGTTTTCAAAACCTTCAAAGATTTAAAATGTGGTCATTGATGTTATCTGAAGTTTTTGAATGTTTATGGTAGATTTTGGAGCATAGAAATGAAATAGGAGTGATTTGTTAAGTAAATATTTTTAGTTTTGAGTTAGGGACTAAATTATGAATGTATTAAAATTGGTATGAAATTTTTGTAAATTGTGATAATAGGAGGTTGTATATGGACATAATTGAAGTGGGTTTAACATTTAGAGTTCAAATTTGGAAGATATAGTAAGTTTGATTTTGGGGATTAAATTAAATAAAATGAAAAAAGTTAGGGGCATCCAAATAATAAAATTAAAATTATATCTACTTGTAATAAGATGGTATAAGATGTTTGGAATTGATAGATTGAGTTGACTTATTAAATAGATCGAATATTGGACCAAATTGAAGAAAATTGAAGAAATGATAAAAATTGATGATTAGTCCTTGAGAGTTGTTTGGTTGTTGTCTTAACCAGGTAAGTTCATACAGAACTTTTCATTAAATTGTTATGCATTTGGAATTATAATTTTAATGATGTTTAATTAAAATTTTAATTGTTTATGATTCGATACAAAAAGGTGAGATAAAGAATTAAATTGAATACAATGAATTTCAAATTGAAATAATTATCGAGTTGACCTTAAATTGGACTGAAATAGGATATGTTATGTGATGAGGTGATGATTTAATGAAATGAGCTAACTTGATTTGATTTAGATTGGTTGATAGTGATAAGGGCTAAATTAAATATATATGAAAAATGTGTATGTATATATATGCATGTGTAATTGAATGTGCATATGATATGTATTTAGTATTGATGTGAATGATTATGTTTGAATTTGAATTGTTGGATTGAAATGCTGTTAGGAATCGACCTGATTAACCAACGAACAAGTAAAATTAGCAGAAGAAATTGAGAAATTGAACCCACAAATTTAGCGTGGAAAAACCCCTCTAAAGAGGATAAAAAACCACGGGCAAAGATAATTTTACTATAATGGCAAAAGAACAAAGAGTACAAAAGATGGAGATAATAACTAAACTCCGAAAACCCAAAAACAAGGAACCCTCAAAATGTAAACACAAAATTCTCTAAATGTGTTATGAGTTCTAATCTCTAATGGGTGTAATTTCTAAGGTTGTAAAAGAGCCTATTTATAGGCTAAATTCAAAGGTCAAATAATAATAAAATAATCTAAACTAATCAGTGTTTGATTGAAACAAATAAACAGAGTTTAACTAGAAGATTATTTCTCAAATTTGACTAAAAATAGGAGTCATATTTAACAAATCTCCACCTTGACTCATATTTCCACAACGCCATCTTTGCCAAAGCTCACCATGAGCCTATCTTAAACTATGCAGGGAATTAACTAAGTCGAATCTGTGCTTAGAAACTGGAAGACTTCTAGCTTTTGACTTGTAAACTGCCAAATTAACCCAGGTCTGATTATCACGAACATAATGCCCTAACTTTTCAAAACCTGCATCCAAAAGAGAACCTTTCTTCAACGAAACAGTCATACCTTTTTCCCTCCTATGACCAAGTTGCCTCTGCTCCAAACGAGTTGACTTCGACTCCATAACGGACAAGGGACGTCTAATTTCACCGATCATTGTAGAACCTTCCAGAATATAAAGACTGACAGTTCTTTTACCTTTGAACAAAACGAGAGATCCATGAGATACTTTAATGCCGCTCGACTCGATGTTGATTTTGCATCCTTTCAAGTCTAAAATACTCCAGGAGATGTGATTTTTTTGTAAATTAGGTACATGACTAACATCTGAGAGTGTCCTAATGTCCCATCTTGTATCCTAATTTTAATAGTACTAATACCAATTACCTTACTAAATGAATCGTTTCCCATGCGCACAACTCCATCTTCAGCCGAACTGTATGTGGAGAACCATTCTCTATTGGGACACATGTAGAAAGAACATCCAGAATCTAGGATCCACTCGGACATAAGCTTAGAGTTATCGCTCGTTGACACTAACAAGAAATCATCACCGCTTTCATCAGCCAAATTAGCACCAGCTACATTTTCCTCATTACTCTCAGCAGCTCTTTTATTTCGCAGTTTATAACAATCTGCTTTGACGTTACCTAACTTTTCACAATAGCGACGCCTTTTGTCTCATTTTTTTGATGCTACCAAAATGGAAGCTTGCCTATCTGCCTTGCTATCCAAATGAAGCTCATTGTCGAGTTTGTCTCTACTCATCAAATGACCCTTCACATCTTCGAAGGAGAGTTTGTCTCTGCCATAAATCAGGGTCTCCCTGAAAGACTTGTATAAGGGGTTAAAGAGTACAATAATAGCATAGCTTGATCTTTATCATTAATATGAACCGCAACGTTCTTTAATTCATTTAAAAGAGTAATAAATTTACTGATGTGATCTCTAAGAAGCTCACCTTTGTTCATGCGAAACGTAAATAGACGTTGTTTCAACACTAAACGGTTAGCCAGAGACTTAGTCGCATAAAGAGTTTCTAACCTTTTCCATAAGGCGGATGAGGTCTTCTCCATCAATACGTCCTACAATACCGTATTAGCGAGGTACAATTAGATTGCAGAAAAAGCCTTTTCATCAAGCTCTTCCCATTCTGTTTTATTTGGATTCTTAGGCTTTTTCTCGGTAACAACCTTTTTCAAACTGGATTGAACTAGAATTGCCATCATCCGAACTTGCCACAGATTGAAATTTGTCTCACCATCGAACTTCTCAAATTCAAAACCTTGTTGCTGCCATATCTGAATGGGCTGATCTATGAAAATTGAACTAGCTTTGATACTACTTGTTAGGAATCGACCCATTAAGCAACGAACAAGTAAAATTAGTAGAAGAAATTGAGAAATTGAACCCACAAATTTAACGTGGAAAAACCCCTCTAAAGAGGATAAAAAATCACGGGCAAAGATAATTTTACTATAATGGCAAAAGAACGAACAGTACAAAAGATGGAGATAATAACTAAACCCCGAAAACCCAAAATTAAAGAACCATCAAAATGTAAACACAAAATTCTCTAAATGTGTTATGAGTTCTAATCTCTAATGGGTGTAATTTCTAAGGTTGTAAAAGAGCCATAGGCTAAATTCAAAGTTCAAATAATAATAAAATAATCTAAACTAATCAGTGTTTGATTGAAACAAATAAACAGAGTTTAACTAGAAGATTATTTTTCAAATTTGGCTAAAAATAGGAGTCATATTTAACAAATGCCAATTGTGGCATATTGGTTGTATGTTTGTAATGGATTGAATGAGTTCTATGCAAGTTATTTCTGTACCTATATGTATTTATGAGCTAAGATATAGATTTGGGCATGAAATGAACTTCTAAAATTATGATTTTGACCATCTGGGTAAAAGTATCGATACCAGGGAACAAGGTATCAATACTTGACCAAATGAACAGTGTTTTGAAAACGGCAAAATGCCAAAATGGTTATTGATTTTTGGTATTGATGCCTTTTCTAAAAATATCGGTACTTGTTCCTTTTATATTGATACTTAGTTCCAAGTTTTGAAAATGTTCAAATTGGTCTTTAATCCTGCTCGAATATATTAAATTATGTTTGTATGCTCGATTTAGTCTCTGTTTGGTTCATAACTTTTGTTATGCACGTATTTATAAAAACTTGATGATTTAAATTGAATTCAATGTTTTGATTTGCATATGAATGTTTTGATAACTGTAGTAGCATCTTGAAACTCGAATTCGACGATCGGATCAGGTGAGGGATGTTACATATTTGTTCTTGACTTTTTTTTACCCTCTCCAACTCGATAGAGAGTGGAGATCCTGACCTCTCAACGCCTACTTTCAAAGAAGAACTCACAGCAAACTCCATTTAAATCCTCGATGAAATTTTTCAAAGATTAATCATTTATTATGATCAAGCTCGGGTTTTTTTACCATTTGTTAATTATCAATTATTATATTGTTTAAAATGATTATTTGAGTTTCAAATAATTTTAAGAGTAAACTGGTTGGTGATGCAATCAATTTTCATAAATAATTATAATTATGATTTATAAATTTATTTCAAAATCATATATATATATATATATATATTTACTTATTAATATATAAATTGTACTAAAAACATGATAGTTTATCATAATTTTATGAAAACTGAGACTAAAAAAATTATAATAAATACAATTTAATAAAATATGCTTATAAAAAATTGTACATTCCGTCATCAAAATATTACATTCTAGTTAAATGAATAGAATAAAAGAATTTACAGTAATTAGTAATATTGTGTCACAGCTGCTACCACGTATACAGGGCAGGTGGAGGAGCCAGGCGAAGTAGAACCACGCAGGAGCAAAAGAGAAAGAAAAATTCTAACCTCCCTAACAGATTTTGTCCTTTCTTAAGAAACAGACTATAAGTTGCGTGTGTAAATCCTAAATGGATATGAAAAAAAAACCTGAATTTTTCATTTTCTTTGAAATCTAAGCTCCTTTTTTCATTAATTCTATCAATTTTCTGCATTTTTAAATTTGATCATAACAAATTGGTGCTTTCATTGAGTCCCAACATGGTGAATCATTCTGAATCTATTAAAGCTCTGTAAGATACTACCGCTCACCATGACAAGGTTCTTGCCTCGTTACAAAATCATGTGACGACTCAGGAACAATGGAACGCAACTACCCAGCTCACACTTCAGGACATGGCCAATCAGTTACACGCCATATCTGCCTAGCTGGAAATCTCGGTGACTACATCAAGAGGAGGCGACATCACCGTCGATAGTAGTATAGTTTGGGGAAAGGCAAAGATTCGCACCGATTCCGATGATATTTTTTCTTTTGCTCCAAAGCCTATTCAAGTGGAACTCCATTTGTTTACTGGTAAAGATCCAGAAGAATGGTTAGCATCAGCCCATGATTTCTTTGAGTTCTATGGCACCGAAGACCATCACTGCGTCACCATGGCTTCTTTTCGAATGGAGGGCCTGGGGAAGAAATGGTTTCGGTGGATGCAACGCCAACAGTAATTGGCCGGGTGGAATCACTTGGTTGACTCGATTCGTAAGTGATTCACCGTTCTGGAAATTGAGTCACCAGCGGGACAATTATCTAAATTGACTCAAACAACAACAGTGGAGGATTATCAATCTCAGTTCGAAGACTTAGCTTTGCACACTCATAATCTATCCGACAAGTTTTTAATGGACTGTTTTATATAAGGCTTGCAGGCAGATATCAAGAATGAGGTGCTTAGTCATCGTCCTTCTTCCATGATCGAGGTTCAGGCGCTTGCTTGATTTCAGGAAGCTCGCTTACACGACGGACGACAATGGGGTCGAGCCTCCTCCAACAAGCTGCCACTTTTATTACCCACTCCTAATCTGAATGTTACTGAGCCTAAGCTTCAACCAGGTCGTCCACCCCCAGTCGCTCTACCCAATACAGCAATCCCCAATCTTCCACCTCCTCAATGTCTTTCTTCGGCTGAAGTTCAAGCACGCTAAGACAAGGGGTTATGTTATTATTGTGATGCTAAATATGCACTTGGTCATAAATGCAAAGACCCTCAACTGTTTCTTTTAGATGATGAAGGTACATCTATGGTATCTACTCCACCACACCCACCATCACTCCTTGTGGCCTCGGACGGTGATGACGTTGATGAACCCAATCAGAATCAGTCCTTAGTTTCCTTGAATGCCTTGGCAGTGGGGATTCATCCTAATACCATCCGAGTTGTCGGACACATTTCTGGTCATCCGGTTCGGATTCTAATCGATGGCGGTAGTACCCACAATTTTATTCAGTCTTGCATGGCCAAACATTTGGGACCGCCGATTACATCTACCCCCAATTTCAGAATCATGGTAGGCAATGGTCAAAAACTATCGAATGAGGGGTGTATCAAGGATCTTCACCTACGTGTTCAAGGGATTGAAATTGTAATAGACTTTTACGTGCTCCCATTGGAAGGTACCGAATTAGTTCTTGGGGTCGCGTGGCTGGCTACTTTAGGTCCAATAACAATGGATTTCTCCAAATTATCGTTTCAATTTCGCCAAGGTAACATCGACATTCATTGGTTGGGTGAGTCTAGTTTCGGTCCTCAACAGGTTCAGAAAAATTCTCTCCGTCGAATGGCTGACACAAATGTCATGGCCACGTGTTATCTGTTGCATCTTCAACAACCACCCTTGGTCGAACCTTCAGTTGAGTTGATGGACATGGTCGCTTTTCTAGACGAGTTTGTGTCAGTGTTTGTTTCTCTTCAAGGCCTTCCACCTGCTCGACAAAATGACCATGCCATACATCTCCAACCCGACATGAAGCCAGTCAATGTTCGCCCTTATCATTATCCCCATTTCCAAAAAGTAGAGGTCGAACACCAGGTTCAACAGATGTTGGATCAGAACTTAATTCGCCGGAGCACTAGTCTATTTTCTTCTCCGGTCCTTCTTGTAAAAAAAGGATGGCACGTGGCGGTTCTGTATGGATTATCAAGCATTGAACACCGTCACTGTCAAGGATAAATTCCCTATTCCAACAGCCGATGAATTGTTCAAGGAGTTGGGCAGCTCCTAATTTTTCTCAAAGCCTGATTTGCTGGCTGGCTACCACCAAATTAGAGTTCAGGCTGCCGATGTTCACAAAACTGCATTTTGCACACATGAGGGCCACTACGAATTTCTCGTCATGCCGTTCGGCCCCCGTCTACTTTTTAGGCTACGATAAATGATATTTTTCGCCCGTTTTTATGCAAATTTATATTGATCTTTCTCGATGATATACTTGTGTATAGTCGTTCGTGGCAGGATCATTTGGAGCATGTTCGACAAGTCCTCTTATGACTAAAAGAAACGAGATTTATGGCCAAAAGAAGCAAATGCTTATTTGGCCAGCCTACAGTCCAGTATTTGGGACATATAATTTCAAGAGAGGGTTTAGCTATTGATCAGTCTAAAATTGAGGCAATACGTAATTGGCCTATCCCCACAACTTTACGGGTGGTTCGTAGCTTTCTCGGTATCGCAGGGTACTACCGGTGCTTCATCAAAGGTTTCGCTTCCATAGTTGCTCCTATCTCCGACTTGTTACGAAAGGATCATCATTTTGAGTGGACTTCTGCAGCTCAAATGGCCATGGAACACCTTAAAATATGTCTTTGTTCCGCTCCAGTACTGGGTCTGCCTCAGTTTGATAAGGAGTTTTAGGTCGAAACAGACGCATCAGGTGTCGGTATTGGGGCGGTTCTCACTCAGGAGGTAGACCCTTAGCCTATTTTAGTCAGAAATTATGCCATCGTTTGTAGAATTCATCGACCTACTTTCGCGAGATGTACGTGATAACACAAGCTGTGGGTAAATTGTGCTAATATTTGGTAGGTCGTAAATTCAGTATTCTCACGGACCAACGTGCTCTACGCGAATTAAACCAGCAGACCATACAGACCCTGAAACAGCAATGATGGCTCTTTAAATTGGTCGGTTATGATTTTGACATTCACTATCGTATAGGGAAACAAAATACGGTCACGGATGCCTTGTCGCGTGAAACATCGGCCAGCTTTATGGCTCTCTCTCGGCATGTTTTTGGGATTATTGAAGCAATTCGGGCAGCGTCACTTGTCGATGGCGAAATACAATCGTTTCAAGCTGGTTTACAACAAGGTACTTCTGATTTAGTCGGATACGACGACAGAGATGGTTTAATTTTATTCTATGGACGTGTTCTAGTTCCTAACGAGACAGCTTTGCGCACCTTACTTTTGCGTGAATTTCATAATTCAGTATTGGGGGGTCATGCTAGGATTACACGAACCTTCCATCGTCTTGTTGTTAGATTTTATTGGAAAGGAATTCGTCAGGATGTTTGTCATTTTGTTACTAATTGTCAAGACTGTCAATGTATGAAGAGTGACAGCTTATCACCAGCAGGTTTGCTCCAGCCTCTTCTCATTCCTTTCCAAGTATTTGACGACATATCTATGGATTTCATTGTGGGATTGCCTATGTCTAATAGTAAAGAAGCTATTATGGTCGTCGTAGATCGTCTAACAGAGTATGGTTATTTTTTGCCTTACCTCGACATTTCGATAGTGCCTATATTGCTCGTGTTTTTCTGCACGGCGTGGTTAAATTACATGGTATTCCACGAACCATTGTGAGTGACAGAGATTGTCTTTTTCTAAGTGACTTCTGGACAGAATTGGCCAAATTACAAGGCACAGAATTATGTTTTAGTTTTGCTTACCACCCCTAATCCGATTGTCAAACGGAAGCATTAAATCGTTGTCTAGAGATGTATTTGCGCTGCATGACGGGGGATGACCCTAGTGCGTGGGAAAATTTTTTACCTTGGGCAGAGTATTGGTATAATACAGCGTTTCACACATCTGCTGGTATGACACCCTTCCAAGCATTGTATGGTCACGAACCTCCTACCATCCTTACATATCTGGAACGTAGCTCTTCTAATGGACAGCTAGCTCAAGAACTCTTGGAAAGAGACAAGCTTTTACAACTCTTGAAACACAATTTGACAAAGGCTCAAACTCCCATGAAGATTCAAGCGGACTGGCATCGTCGTGATCTCGAATTGGCTGTTGGCTGTTAGGCGTTTGTGAAATTACAGCAGTATCGACAACTGTCTCTGCGAGTACAGTGGCATAAAAAACTCGGGCCTCGCTTCTTTGGTCCTTACCAAGTTCTACAACGCATCGGGTTGGTTGCTTATAAGCTTGGCTTGCCAGACTCGACAAGAATTCATCCTGTATTCCATATTTCTCAGCTCAAACCTTGCATTGGATGACCACTACAGCAAATCACACCTTTGCCGCTGATGTGTGACAACATCTCGCTGGATTCTGGAACTTCAAACCTTGAGGACAAGGTTTCTTCTCCAGGAGGGGGTAATGTCACAGCTGCTACCACGTATACAAGACAGGTGGAGGAGCCAAGTGAAGTAGAACCACGCAGGAGCAAGAGAGAAAGAAGAATTCCAACCTCCCTAACAGATTTTGCCTTTTCTTAAGAAACATACTATAAAAGTTGCGTGTATAAATCCTGAATGGATATGAAAAAAAACCTGAATTCATCATTTTCTTTGAAATCTAAGCTCCTTTCTTCATCTAATTCTATAAATTTTCTGCATTTTAAATTTGATCATAACATATTGTAAGTAATTTTACATTCCATGATATTATTACTAAATATAATATTATAATTCTTATACCAAACACATCTTTGAACGTATGAATTATTTGTGGGAGTTTGTTCTCTCTTGAAAGCTCCTGGGAATTTAAAAAGAATTTTGACCACTACCATATAATTATTAGATTAGAACAAAAAAAGAAACATGCACAATCTTGCATATAATATAATACAAGGTGTAAGGAGGTAGCATAGGTCGTGGGAGTGATGAGATTGATGTTTAAAACGACAAAAGGTAATGTTTTGATTTTTGAGATTTCATTTATTTCGTGTAGCCAAGAGCCCAAGACCATGAACCATTTGTGATATTTTCTTTTGAGTTTTTAAGATTTTATATAGATGAATAATGGGATTGATTTCTCACATAATTTGAAACAGAAATGAGAAGGAGCTTCACCATAGTGACCTTGCAATTGGAAGCTCAACCACATGCATCCTATCCTATGTTGAATCAGTGGAAAACAGCTGCAGAAGTTGAAATGCAAAAAAGCAGTCAAATATAATGTTATAGAAAATTGACCAACGATTTACCTTTTAATCACATTTTAAATGGTCCAAAATTGCAGGTCAAAAAGGGTAGCTAATTGGAAACTTAAGCTTCCTTGGATACTTACTTTCCTACTATTAATGTCTTAAAATCACTCAATATTTGAAAGTGGGAAGATATATTTGGTTTACATACTAAACCAAAATATATGAGATAGAAAAGTAGAAGCAAAGTATAGAGACATAGGGGTCCATACCAGTAAATTTAGTGAACGATGTTACTCTGGTTATTGAGTTATTGACTTGATATAACCATTTTTTTCCCTACAAAGTCAATAAAATCACTGTTCAATTTCCTTACCTATTAAACCAAATGCACTTATTGCTCACTCATTGTTTAAGGTCATTTTGTCATAAATGAAAAGTAGAGGGAATGGTGCAATTGATGGTGGAAGATTTGCCAATAAACTTAGGGCTGCCTATATTGTTAAGCTTCGTGTCGTTTCCATGTTGTTTCTCTACCATTGTTATTAGAGAGATTTCTTGAATATTCTCAGATGCCATTAATTCTCAACATGTGCAACCATTCTCATGTACATCCCGTAATAAGAATGATCATGCAACTCCTTGATTTCGGAGAGTTGATTGAAAAAAGAAAGTGAAAAAAAATGCATTAACCAGTGAAATTCTCACTGACAAACCAAAATTTTGACAATAATTGAATAAGAAGATGGTGGATAATCAGCCTAGTTCATTTGAGATTTCAGTTCAAAAGCAACCATTAGCACTGACTAATCAAGTTTCCATTGACCATTACAATGTTGGGGAGCGTGGGTTATCCCTTCTGATAAGCGTTACATATAATCCCCAGTAAGTGGAGGGTTTATTTGCTCTAACTTTTGACATCATATGTCATTAAAACCACTAACTGTGCTTGTCAAAGCCTTCAAATAGTTAAATTCAATTTCCCATGGGTGAAAAAAATTGCCTGCAGCTCATACTTGGCTCCTCCAGCGCCCAGATGGGGTGGATCATAAAGTTGTAGCAAAAAACCCTTGTCTTTCCCTGAAAACCCTAACATCGCTCCTCTTTCAGTTTCAGAGAGAGAAAAAGTGGGTTGGTGTATTATGAGCGTTTGCTTCACCAGAAACGAGGGGATGGAAAGGAAAGGGGGAGGGTGAGAATGATGATGATGATGAAGAACGCAAGAAAAGACTGAAGGGGAAGGTGGGGTTTTACATCAGTAACGAGGGGAGAGCGAGAGAATAACCATGATGATGACGATGATCCTTTCATCCTTCTAAATATGCTCTCCATATAAACCATCCAGCCTGATTATATTTATCTGTCTTTTTCTTTTTTAAAGTCTGAAAAACGCTTCTTCCTCTTTAAGTAATTACACCCATCACTCTCTCTCTCTCTCTCTCTCTCTCTCTCTCTCTCTTATTTACTGTTCTTACTTCATTGCATCTTAAATAGGAGAACTCCATCAGCCCCTCTGATTGTCCTTAACAGTCATCTTCCTTCATCAGCAGGTGCCTGTGTTGCTTTTCTTTCAGTAGTGGTGATCACAAAGGCTGCTTGTTATCACCGGGGTTTAACAAAGGGCTTCTTACAGAGTTTATTGGCATTCTGTCCACCTCCAATCATGGAAACAAAAAACCCTTTTCTTTTTGCTCTCTGATCTCATCTTTCATGGAGGTGGGCATACTGCCAACTGGGCTCTGTTGGCTTCTCTTTGTAAAATCCTTGTGATGCATTTCTTCTACCAGCTCTCTGGATCCAGGTAAGCACCATGTCTACAATTTTTACACTTTTTTTATGCTGTTTTTCCTGTGGTGAATGAATATAAGGTAATGTTAGTGACAACATCACTCTTCTGGTCATCAACACTGAGCTTTGCAGAAAAGGATAAGAAAAGAAATGGAGTGAAGCCAAATTTACTAGCTGCCTAGTACTTTTCATCATTCTTCTGTTATTCACAGGGTTTGATTGTTAGCAGTTATGTGAGGTCTGAGGATGTGAGCAACATGAAGCACAAGCTTCAGGTTCTTATTCGGTCATATTCTACATTGATCTCCTTTGAGGCTTTTGACCTGCACAATTATTTTCTCCTTTTTCCCAGCCATCAAATAGTAGTCTTGAAGTTGCAGTGCTCCATCTAGGGTTTTATGATTAGCCTCTTGTTTTTGTTTTTAGTATGCATCGGTGTTGGGAAAGATGTTTGAATTTCATATCCAAATCCAAGTAAAACCCTTCAAAACAAACTACTCGGGATACTGTATTGTCCTAAAAACCAAACAACAGAAACAAGGAGATTTAATTAGATTTTCATAACATCCTAAATGATGACCCCATTGAAGGTTTTGAATCAAACATTTTTGTTTCTTGAAATACATTTGTCTTAAATTTACTAATATAATCATGTCGATTATCAGATATTACAATCAAAGAAAAAGTACATGTTGGTGGCTTCATGCATGATTGCCATCAATTTCATAATGTCAGATCATATAAACTACAGCACTATTCAATCTGTACAGCTATTCTTAGTTAGGGCAATTAGCCCTTGTACTTGATATATAGATTTTCTATACTCTCCCAAACCTTATACGTAGTCTCATGATTGAAATACTGACTATATTATTAGTCTTGAATTAATTGTTGAACGCAAATCAAGGGAAAACAAAAAATGAAAACCAGCATGCCTTTGCAGTGCCTGTTGCTAAACCCAACAGAACACCGATATTTTCACTCTTTCAATGCCTTGTTTTTCCCCTCATTGTTTCCTTTCATTTCTGAACACTGATGGTGAGTTATTGAGGTTTTATGGCCGGAGGGCGATGGTAAGTTGGATATAAAAGAATGGAGAGGGACAATTGCAGAAATTTGAAATTTTGAATAGTGATTTTAGACTGCTAGCTGCATTAGCTCTATATTCTACGGGTTTTCATCAACTTTTTGGAGGTGTTTTAATGGGAGGATATTGGTACTAGTCATCAACGATTTTGAGGTTACTTGGGGAGCCAGCAGGGCAAATTATATATATATGGGATGGATTATTTTTATAATACATATTTCTTTTACAATTGGATTTCCCGATTAACCCTTTTAATATTTGGTTTTCTAACTTTAAATTGTAGTTTTCTTAAAATTAAGTGTTGGGTTGATGAAATATATTTAATAGCATATGGCTCTGTCTCTCTCTCTCACACATACATATATAGAAGAATTGTTTGCTCCATTAAAGCAAGCTCCACTTTGTGATTGAATTATAAAACTATGTTTATTTGTGGCTTTTTCATGCCTGAAGTTGTATGAAATAATTGCTTTTTAAAAAAAAAAAAAATCATATTAATAAGGAATTCGTAGTATAATAATTTTTGTTACACAAGATTTGGAAGATTATGATATTTGTGTTGCAGAAATGCACGAGTTTAAATAATTTAAAAATAAGTTATTGATAATTAAACAATCTATAGGTACCCATAAATTTTCTTAAATATCCATTTAATTTATTAAAAAAATCACTTTGAACTAATTAACATTTTCCATTTTTCATTGAATAATGGAGTTAATAATTTCGATAGATTAAAATTTAGTAGTATTATTAGGTGGTGTAAAAAACACCACAAATTGATTTCATAAGTTGTAATGTGCTCTTTTTTTTTTTTTAAATTAATTTTTATATTTTTATATTTTTAATACAATTTAAAAGCACTTCACAACTTTTGAAATTTATTTATGAAATTATTTAAGGGAATAGATTATATTAGGATATCCTAAAAAGTATAGTTTTTAAGCATCAATAAAATAGTGTGACGTTATTAAATTTTAAAAATAATAAAGTATTATTATACACTAAAATAATTAATTTTTTAAATTATAAACAAACATATTTTCTTCTTTTATAAATTTTAATCATTTTATTTTTTTCCGTAAGTTAATACTTTTCTATTTTTGTGCAATCAATTTGAAAAAAAAAATTTTGTGAAATTTTTTTCATGTCATTGACACATAATTTTGGTAATTATTTTACCTTAAACCTCGAACCTCGAACTCGAACTCTAAACATTAAACATTGAATTATGAACTCCAAAGTTTAGGGTTTGGGTTCGAGTTTGAGATTTAGGGGTTTAGAGTTATGGGTTATAAATTTGAGGTTTGGGGTTTGAGGTTTTAAGTTTTGAATTTAGGATTTGGGGTTTAGGGTAAAAAAAAATACCAAAATTATGTGTCAATGACATGCAAAAAGTAGTTGAAATGTCATTAACTAATTGGAAATGGACCATGAATAATATGGTGGGAAGGGTCCATAAAATAATTTCTCTACGGATGAGTGTATAATAATAATTTCATGTCTTTAAAATTTGATGATGTAGCAAAATTTTATTGATACCTACAAACCTTAGTTTTTAGGATCATTCTAATATAAGTTATTTTCTTATTGTAATTATGCTACTGGTTTATAGAATAATTATTTTAAATTTTATTAAATCTTAATTCATACTAAGGTGGTAAATACTATTGGTGTATATTGATATTGTTTTACTTTAGTGTATTATTTTAGACTTATTTTTTTTAAATATATATATATATATATATATATATATAAAACAATGTTTTTAAATATCAAAGGAATGGGATTGAATAAATTTTAAATATAAAATACTAATAAAATATATAAAAGATGCTACACATAATTAATATATTTATATATTAAATAAATTTAATATATGTATATATTGGAAGGTATTACACATATTTGATCAAGACATTTATTAGCTAGGGTATACTCAATAAATTCTTTTTTTTCTCAAAAAGGAAAAAATTATTGTACCAATTGATACGTGATATTTTAGGTGGTACAAGTGAAATATATGGGTATGCATCGATACAAATTGAAATTTATATCAAAACGGAATCTAGACTTATTATTTTAGTTTAATATTGAAATGGAATCTAGACTTATTATTTCAATTTAATACCGAAACAAGATATTTTGACGGTTGGAAAAATATGTTATGAAAAAAGGTTTTATTGTGCAGAAAAAGTTTAAATTTTTCATAAAATTATACATTTGATTTTGATATTTATAGTAATAAATTTTACCAAATTTAGTACCAATGTTTCTGGGACAGAGAAATTCACTAAATTCTGGATCTAGTGTCTTAAAATCTTTTTGGTTTTTAATCGAATCTTCTCCGTTATTCTCGAGCCTTTAGATGCTTAGAGAAGAGGTTTTATTTAAATCATTGGATGCACGATGAAAATCAAAACTTTTTAGTGAAAAAAGTCGACTTTCTCTAGGAAAAATCTAAAACCAAAATTCCAAACTAAGAAATTGAATTATGATTGTTAAGGAGTTTGCAATTAGAATATCACAAATTTTATCTCACAGGTACTCACGAATTGAAATAATATTTTTCTATCTTTATTTTAAAATGTGAAAAATGCTCTTTATATTATAAAATAAAGAATAAAGAAAGTAATTAGGAGAACTTAAGAGAAGAATGTATTTTTATTAATTAATAGGATATTTATAATGCTTCTTTAAAGTCTATGTTTATAAAAATGAGAAGTAGATATGATATAAAATTTTACTACTAATATTGGACATTAGAGTCTAAAGTATATCAAGCTTCTTATTCTAATAAACATTCACTCTATAATAATAAAATATTTATAACACTCCTAGGCTTTCTTTGGGAGCTCAATAGCCTCTAGTGAGGTGTGATTGTTATGGAATTTGGTGCAAACACACCATTGTCATCCCTTTGGATCAAGGGCGAAGCCAGAACAATTTTTTAGGGGGGCCGGATGAAATTTTAATTTTTTATAGTTTATATCTTTATAATTTGTAAAGGACTAAATCGAATTTTTATAACTTTAGGGGGGCCAAAGTACAATTTTACCCTTACTAATTTAAAATTTTTAAAAAATTTTAAGGGTATAAATAGTAATTTTATGTTTTAGGGGGTGATAAACCGTAAATTATATATATTTTTACCTCATGCTTAGCCTAAGTTTTGGATAAATTATCGTTAAATTTGTGGAAATTGGTGCTCCTAAGCCTTTTATTTCATGTTTTATACTTAGGTGAGTATAAGGAAGAGAAAAGGGCAAGGAACGGGCCGAAAACGGGCAAATTAGGCTCAATTCAGCAATCAACACGGCTTGGAGGTTTGCCACACGACTGTGCCTGTGATAGCCCGAAATAGGGCCTAATCGGAATAGTGGTTTTGTAACCACAAATCCAAGATGAAATAAGTTAATTTTATGAATTTTATATTGCATTTGTTTATTGATTAAGTTCTGTGAGAAAATCGTTTAGAAATTTACTGCTTTTATGATTAATTGAAAATTTTGGATTAAATTGCAAATAGTGAAAAATATGAGTATTAGATGAAATAGGGACTTGATTGAAATGTGATATGAATATAGGAGTGTTTATGATGTAATTATGCCATGAGTTAGTAGTATGGACACAAAAGGGCATTTCTAGAAAAGTTTTTGAGAAACAAGGCTAGGGGCATTTTTGTCCACTTTGTAAAAATTATCATAAAAGATGAGAAAAAGATGAAAATGTTCATCTTCATCCCCAATTTTTCTGCCAAAATTTCCTCCTCCATAGCCAAGAGAGCTTTGGAATTTTTCAAGCAATTTGTAAGTGCATTTCAACCCCGTTTTCAATTATTTTCGTGTTTTTGAGTTCCTTGAGGCTTGAATTTCATGATTTTGCCATTTATTTGAGAAGAAATTAGGGCTTGAAAATCCCCATTTTAGAGAAATCTATTATTTGATGAGTTTTGATAGTAAATGAGTTATTAATGTATTAATTACGTGTTTTTACAAGTAGTTTTCGACAAAAACGTCCCTAATGGACTAAAATGAGAAAAGAGAAAAGTTTGTTCATAAGTATGTAAATGTGAGTGATTCTTGGATTGTTTTATTGGTAAAAAGGTTTAGTTGAGTCTAAAATGCAAGAAAATGAAGTGGAATTGAATTTCTGAGACTAGGGGCAAAATGGTCTTTTGCCCAAGAGTCCGATTTATGAATGTGTTTGGATAGAATATTGATAAAATTTGTTAAATGCATTTATTTAGATCAAGAAAGAAGAGAGAGTGATCGAAATAGTGGAAAGGAAAAGATAGTAGATTAGTACGAGCTAGTCGTTTTGTAATCGAGGTAAGTCATGAGTAAATTATCATGCACTTGCATTATCGTTAATTATTTGATAAATTACATGTGAAAATGTATGAATATGAATGGTGAATTGAATAATTGCATAATTTGTATATTATGGAAAATCCCGTTTGAACTGTAAGATTGATTTTGGATATGGGTGACATGTCACTTGAGGGTTCCGCTTCCGTATCCCGGGTGCTGGGTGTACTAGCATGTGTTGCAGTCACCTGTTAGCTTCTGTGAGCAGACCCGTGGATTACGTTTGCGATTTATTGATTGTGGTAGCTTCGGCTACATATTGTGGTAGCTTCGGCTACATATTGAGGTAGCTTCGGCTATGTATTGTGGTGGCTTCGGCCATATTATTGTGAGGCACTTGATGCCAACTTCTGTATATCCTTTTTCATTTCTGAAAGTTCAATGGGAAAAGATTAACGTTAATGTGCGAAGCCATGGTGTAGGGTAAATAAATTGAATAGGACATGTGCATGAAATATCTATAATTGAACAATGTGGTAAGAGTATGTAATGAGTAAGTTCATGAATGTTGCATTTGTATTATGTGGAAATCAATTGCTTTAATTAGATAATGTGCATCTGCTTTTAAATTACTTATGTCTTACTAAGCTACTTGTAGCTTACTTCTCTTCCTTGTCCTTCTTTTAGATTACCGAGCATATTACAATTTGGATTGGTGATCGAAGGAAGCTCGTCCTACACTGTCAAGCCATCTTGGTATTTGAAAACATAGTTTGTATTTTGATTTTTGGCATGTATAGGTGGCTAGTCTTAGCATAGGTATTCTTTTCTAAGCCTATCAAGTAGGTGTGTAAATGATAATTGCCTTGTAAATGGTATTTGTAAATATAGTTCTTGTGGGTAGATGCCTTATTTTGGTTGAATTTGAATGGTATGGATGTTTGTTGGGTTTGGAAGGGCCAAGGCTTGGCATATAGCCTAACACGGCCTGCACAGCAGGACACACGGGCGTGTGTCATGACCCTGTGGAATTTGGCAGAATGCTCCACAGTCTCATGGCACGGGTGTGCCTAGGCCGTGGGTGACACACGGTCTGACCCCATGGGTGTGTCCCTGGACCGTGCCTCCCCTGCACTTTAAATTGAATTTTGAGTACCACACGGGCTAGAGACATGGCCGTGTGTCTTGACCGTGTGGAGTACACGGCCCCCAAACGACCGTGTAGGGTGACCGTGGCAAATTTGACAGATTCGACCACGGTCTTTGGACATGGGCGTGTGAAGGCCATACGGCTTTATCACACGGCCGTGCTGTATGTTACACGGGCGTGTGACGTTGTTTTGAAAGAAAAAAAACTTTTCGGGTTTCCGATGTGATAGGATTTGAATCCTAATCATTCGAGATGTCCGTATTGATTTAGAAAACCCTCAATAAGATAAATTTATAATAATATGGCTAAAAAAATTAGAGTTTGTAGTCCGATAAGTTTGGTAATGCCTTCTACTCGATTCCGATGACAGTTTCAGGTAAGGGTGTTACATTTTAATTGGTATCAGAGCATGGTTTAGCTGATTCTCGGACTAACGTAGCAAGTGTAATAGTCAGTCTATACATGCCAAAATAAGACTTGATAGTGTGACGACTTCTAATGATTTCAAATTGTTTTCTATTATAGTAAATGGATCCCAATCGAGCTCTTACTGATGATGCTCAGAGTAATGCGCCTGCTCCCGCGCAAAGGACAGCGCCTATTGAGAATAGACCCGAGGCTCAGGGTTAAGGAGATTAGGCTCGGGTATCTTTTCTTTATATGATGAATAATTAGTATACGGAGTTCATTCGGGTGAATCCGAATGCTCAACCTCTCTCGCACCCTCCTGTCCCTCAAGCTGTTTCTATAGCTCCTCCACAACCAGAAGTGGTAAGACCTTCTAAACCCCTAGTGGATAAGATCAGAAAATATGGGGCCGAAGAATTTTGAGCCAGTGTGGATGATGATCCCAAGAAGGCTAAATTCTGGATAGAGAATACTATTAGAGTGTTGGAGGAATTGTCTTGTACTCCAGATGAGAGCTTGAAATGTGCTGTCTCATTGCTAAAAGATTCCGCTTATCATTGGTGGAAGACCTTGATATCCGTTGTGCCTAGAGAAAGAGTGTCATGGGATTTCTTTTTAGAGGAATTCTATAAAAAGTATATTAGTCAGCACTTCATCGATCAAAAGCAGAAAGAATTTTTGGAATTAAAGCAAGGAAGTATGTCAGTAGCTGAATATGAAAGAGAGTTTGTCAGATTGAGCAAGTATGCTCAAGAGTTTGTAACTACCGAAGAAATGCTTTGTAAGAGATTTGAAGATGGGCTGAATGAAGACATCCGACTACTTGTGGGAATCCTGAAAATTAAAGAGTTGGTAGTGTTAGTTGAACGAGCTGTCAAGGCCGAAGCATTAAGTAAAGATTAGAAGAAGGTTGAGAATGAAGCTAGAGATTCTAGGAAAAGATCGATGGGCCAATCATTTCAATCACAATCGAAGAAATCAAGAGAGATGAATTCTCGGTCAAATGTTTCGGTAAACTTTTCTCAGAGGGATCGTAGTAAGCAACATTTCAAACTGAAGTGACAAACTACTTCTGCAACAAGTGTTGGTAGTGTGAGATCTGATAGGCTCGAATGCTGATATTGTGGGAAGAAACATTCAGGTGAATGTTATGTGCGTAATCGGGCTTGTTTTAATTGTGGATCTCAAGACCATTTTGTTAAAGATTGCCCGAAAAGAGAAGAATTCGGGAAATCTCAAAATGTAAAACCAAGTAATGTGAGTAGGGGAAGACCATCAAGAAATGTGGGGTCTGGGAATAACAGTAAAGGTGAAAGAAAGGACACCCCTACAAGATCTGAAGCGAGAGCTCTGGCTCGGGCGTATGCTATACGGGCTCGTGAGGAAGCATCTTCACCGGAAGTGATTACTGGTACATTTTCTCTCTATGATAATTCTGTTCTTGCTTTAATTGATCCGGGATCAACTCACTCGTATGTGCGTGTGAATTTAGTATTTGATAAGAATCTTTGTGTTGAGTCCACTAAATTTGTAGTTAAAGTGTCAAATCCGTTAGGAAAACATGTGATAGTAGATAAAATTTGTAAGAACTGTCCTTTGATGATTCATGGTCACTGTTTCCCTGTTGATTTAATGTTGCTTCCTTTTGATGAGTTTGATGTTATTTTGGGAATGGATTGGTTAACCATGCATGGTTTGTAGACGAAAGATCCTTGAGTTGAATTGTGATAATGATGAAATACTCCAAATTGAAACAGATAAGTTAGTTTGTGTTCCGACTGTGATCTCTATAATGTTGGCTCATAAATGTCTGAAAAGTGGGTGTAATGTATATTTAGCATATGTGTTGAATACCAAAATGTCCGAGAAAGAGATTAGATCTGTGCCTATAGTTTATGAATATTTAGATGTCTTTCTGGAAGGATTACCTGATTTACCTCCGGACAGAGAGATAGAGTTTGGTATTGAATTACTTCCGGGTACTGCTCCGATATCGATTGCTCCGTATAGAATGGCACCGACTGAGTTAAAAGAGTTGAAGACACAGTTGCAAGAGTTGACTGACAAGGGTTTTGTGAGGCGAAGTTTCTCTCCATGGGGTGCTCCGCTTTTATTTGTCAAGAAAAAAGATGGGTCATTGAGGCTTTGCATTGATTATCGTCAGCTTAACAGAGTGACAGTGAAGAACAAGTATCCGTTACCTAGAATCGATGATTTGTTTGATCAACTTAAAGGTGCTTCAGTGTTTTCGAAAATTGATTTGAGGTCTGGGTATTATTAATTGAAGGTTAAAGAATCCGATGTGCCTAAAACTGCTTTTAGGACCCAATATGGTCACTATGAATTTTCGGTAATGCCGTTTGGATTGACCAATGCTCCAGCCATTTTTATGGACTTGATGAATTGGATTTTCGGACCTTATTTAGATAAATTTGTGGTGGTTTTTATTGATGATATTCTGATATACTCTAAAAGTGAGACCGAGCATGCTGAGCATTTGAGGATAATATTGTAGATTTTGAGAGAAAAGAAGCTTTATGCTAAGTTCAGTAAAAGTGAATTTTGGCTCAGTGAAGTGGGATTTTTGGGACATGTTGTTTCGAGAGAGGGTATCCGAGTGGATCCGAATAAGATTTCAGCAATTGTAGAATGGAAGCCTCCGAAGAATGTGTCTGAAGTTAGAACATTTCTGGGTCTTGCCGGATATTACCATCGATTTGTAGAGGGTTTTTTGATTATAGCTTCACTGATTTTGAAACTGTTGCAAAAAGAAGTTAAATTTGCTTGGACCGATGAATGTCAGCGAAGCTTTGAAAAGCTTAAACAATGTTTAACTGAAGCGCCGGTGTTAGTACAACCTAAGTCGCGAAAAGAATTTGTCATGTATAGTGATGCGTCTTTAAATAGACTCGGATGTGTATTGATGCAAGAAGGAAAAATAGTAGCCTATGCTTCTCGACAATTAAAACCGCATGAACGAAACTATCCGACCCACGACTTGGAGCTGGCCGCTATAGTTTTTGCTTTGAAGATTTGGCGGCACTATTTGTACGGTGAAAAGTGTAGAGTTTACATCGATCATAAGAGTTTGAAGTATGTTATGACTCAAAAGGAATTGAATTTGTGACAACGGAAATGGTTAGAACTACTAAAAGACTACGAGCTTGTGATAGATTATCATCTGGGTAAAGCAAATGTGGTTGCTGATGCCTTAAGTAGAAAATCTCTGTTTGCTTTGAGAGCTTTGAATACGAAATTATCAATGTCTGATGATGGTTCACTAAATACTGAGTTAGTGGCGAAGCTGTTGTTTTTGCAAGAAATTTTCGAAGCTCAGAAAGCGGATAATGAGTTATTGATGAGACGGACTCAATGTGAAATGAAGGATGATTCTAATTTTCAAGTTGATTCGGATGGTTGTCTATTGTTTCGTGATAGAGTGTGTGTACCGAGAAATACTGACTTGACTCAGAAGATTTTGCACGAAGCTCATGATAGTCGATGGTCAGTGCATCCCAGTAGTGTGAAAATGTATCAAGACTTGAAGAAAGTATATTGGTGGCCGGGCATGAAACGAGATATTTCCAAATTTGTGTCAAAGTGTTTGGTATGTCAGAGAGTAAAAGCAGAACATCAATTGCCTTCGGGATTGCTCCAACCAATTATGATTCCCGAGTGGAAATGGGAAAGAATTACCATGGATTTTGTTTCCGGATTGCCTATGACACCAAGAAAGAAAGATTCTGTTTAGGTAGCAGTTGATCGGTTAACCAAATCAGCTCATTTCATTCCGGTGAAAATGGACTTTCCTATGGACAAATTAGCGGAGTTGTATGTCTCTGAGAGAGTTAGATTACATGGTGTGCCTATATCTATTATTTTCGACAGAGATCCGCGTTTTACTTCGAGGTTTTGGAAGAAATTACAAGAGGCATTAGGTACTAAGTTAAATTTTAGTACTGCCTTTCATCCTCAGACAGACGGACAATCGGAAAGAGTGATTCAAGTGCTTGAGGATATGTTGAGATGTTGTGTTTTAGAGTTCGAAGGTAGTTGGGACAAATATCTGCCTTTGATTGAATTTGCATACAATAACAGTTATCAGTCGAGCATTAAAATGGCACCGTATGAAGCTCTATATGGGCGAAAATGTTAGACTCCATTGTATTGGACTGAACTTCGTGAAAGATATGTTCATGGGACTGATTTAGTAAAAGAGACTGAAGATAAAGTAAAGATAATTCGAGATTGTCTAAAAGCTGCATCAGATCGACAAAAGTCATATGCGGATTTAAAAAGGAAAGAAATCGAGTTCCAAGTGGGAGATAAAGTATTTTTGAGAGCCTCCCCGTGGAAGAAAATTTTAAGGTTTGGCCGAAAAGGTAAACTAAGTCCGCGCTATATTGGTCCATATGAAGTAGTTGAAAGAATTGGTCCAGTTGCCTATTGGCTATCTTTGCCTCCGAAATTGGAAAAAATTCACAATGTGTTTCACGTTTCTATGCTTCGTCGGTACCGATCAGATCCATCACATGTGATTGAGCCTACTGAGATTGAGATTCGACCAGACATGTCATATGATGAAGAACCGATTAAAATTCTAGCACGGGAAGTAAAACAGTTAAGAAATAAAAAGATTGAACTAGTAAAGGTGTTGTGGCAACGTCATGGAGTGGAAGAGGCAACATGGGAAACGGAAGAGGTTATGAGAAGTCAATATCCCCATCTGTTTACTGGTAAGATTTTCAGGGACGAAAATCCCTAAAGGAGGAGAGGATTGTGACAGCCCGAAATAGGGCCTAATCAGAATAGTGGTTTTGCAACCACAAATCCGAGATGAAATAAGTTAATTTTATGAATTTTATATCGCATTTGTTTATTGATTAAGTTCTGTGAGAAAATCGTTTAGAAATTTACTGCTTTTATGATTAATTGAAAATTTTGGATTAAATTGCAAATAGTGAAAAATATGAGTATTAGATGAAATAGGGACTTGATTGAAATGTGATATGAATATAGGAGTGTTTATGATGTAATTATGCCATGAGTTAGTAGTATGGACACAAAAGGGCATTTCTAGAAAAGTTTTTGAGAAACAAGGCTAGGGGCATTTTTGTCCACTTTGTAAAAATTATCATAAAAGATGAGAAAAAGATGAAAATGTTCATCTTCATCCCCAATTTTTCTGCCGAAATTTCCTCCTCCATAGCCAAGAGAGCTTTGGACTTTTTCAAGCAATTTGTAAGTGCATTTCAACCCCGTTTTCAATTATTTTCGTGTTTTTGAGTTCCTTGAGGCTTGAATTTCATGATTTTGCCATTTATTTGAGAAGAAATTAGGGTTTGAAAATCCCCATTTTAGACAAATCTGTTATTTGATGAGTTTTGGTAGTAAATGAGTTATTAATGTATTAATTACGTATTTTACAAGTAGTTTTCAATAAAAACGTCCCAAGGGACTAAAATGAGAAAAGAGAAAAGTTTGTTCATAAGTATGTAAATGTGAGTGATTCTTGGATTATTTTATTGGTAAAAAGGTTTAATTGAGTCTAAAATGCAAGAAAATGAAGTGGAATTGAATTTCTGAGACTAGGGGCAAAATGGTCTTTTTGCCCAAGAGTCCGGTTTATGAATGTGTTTGGATAGAATATTGATAAAATGTGTTAAATGCATTTATTTAGATCAAGAAAGAAGAGAGAGTGATCGAAATCGTGGAAAGGAAAAAATAGTAGATTAGTACGAGCTAGTCGTTTTGTAATCGAGGTAAGTCATGAGTAAATTATCATGCACTTGCATTATCGTTAATTATTTGATAAATTACATGTGAAAATGTGTGAATATGAATGGTGAATTGAATAATTGTATAATTTGTATATTATGGAAAATCCCGTTTGAACTGTAAGATTGATTTTGGATATGGGTGACATGTCACTTGAGGGTTCCGCTTCCGTATCCCGGGTGTTGGGTGTACTAGCATGTGTTGCAGTCACTTGTCAGCTTCTGTGAGCAGACCCGTGGATTATGTTTGCGATTCATTGATTGTAGTAGCTTCGGCTACATATTGTGGTAGCTTCGGCTACATATTGTGGTAGCTTCGGCTACATATTGTGGTAGCTTCGGCTACATATTGTGGTAGTTTCGGCTACATATTGTGGTAGCTTCGGCTACATATTGTGGTAGCTTCGGCTACATATTGAGGTAGCTTCGGCTACGTATTGTGGTGGCTTCGGCCATATTATTGTGAGGCACTTGATGCCAACCTCTGTATATCCTTTTTCATTTCTGAAAGTTCAACGGGAAAAGATTAACGTTAATGTGCGAAGCCATGGTGCAGGGTAAATAAATTGAACAGGACATGTGCATGGAATATCTATAATTGAACAATGTGGTAAGAGTATGTAATGAGTAAGTTCATGAATGTTGCATTTGTATTATGTGGAAATCAATTGCCTTAATTAGATAATGTGCATCTACTTTTAAATTACTTATGTCTTACTAAGCTACTTGTAGCTTACTTCTCTTCCTTGTCCTTCTTTTAGATTACCGAGCACATTACAATTTGGATTGGTGATCAAAGGAAGCTCGTCCTACACTATCAAGCCATCTTGGTATTGGAAAACATAGTTTGTATTTTGATTTTTGGCATGTATAGGTGGCTAGTATTAGCATAGGTATTCTTTTCTAAGCCTATCAAGTAGGTGTGTAAATGATAATTGCCTTGTAAATGGTATATGTAAATATAGTTCTTGTGGGTAGATGCCTTATTTTGGTTGAATTTGAATGGTATGGATGTTTGTTGGGTTTGGAAGGGCCAAGGCTTGGCATATAGCGTAACACGGCCAGCACAGCAGGACACACGGGCGTGTGTCATGACCGTGTAGAATTTGGCAGAATGCTCCACGGTCTCATGGCATGGGCGCGCCTAGGCTGTGGGTGACACACGGTCTGACCCCACGGGTGTGTCCCTGGACCGTGCCTCCCCTACACTTTAAATTGAATTTTGAGTACCACATGGGCTAGAGACACGGCCGTGTGTCTTGACCGTGTGGAGTACATGGCCCCCAAACGACCGTGTAGGGTGACCGTGGCAAATTTGACAGATTCGACCACGGTCTCCAGACATGGGCGTGTGAAGGCCATATGGGCTTATCACACGGCCATGCTGTATGTTACACGGGCGTGTGACATTGTTTTGAAAGAAAAAAAAACTTCTCGGGTTTCCAATGTGATAGGATTTGAATCCTAATCATCCGAGATGTCCGTATTGATTTAGAAAACCCTCAATAAGATAAATTTATAATAATTTGGCTAAAAAAAATTAGAGTTTGTAGTCTGGTAAGTTTGGTAATGCCTTCTACTTGATTCTGATGACGGTTTCGGGTAAGTGTGTTACAGTGCCACTTTAACAGGCTCGAGCACGGCCTGGTCGTCGATCCCTAAGGGCGTGGCACACGGGCGTGTCCCTGTCGTGAGAAAGTTCAATTTCACTCAAAAAAGGCTACTTAGGGGCTAAGAAAGGCATTCCAAAACTCTATATAAAGACCCTAGGAGTCAACTACAAGGGTGTGCTTTTCTCCCGCCAAGGAGACATTATTTTCCCGCCAAGACGGGGAGTTAAAGACAAGGAATTACTCGAAGGGAAGCCGATTGATCCATCTCAGAAGCTAGGATCTACATCAAGATAGAGGATCTCCCTTCAATCCTTTCAGGAGTTTTGGGTTTTCTTATGTTTTGTTATTTTATATCTTCTGAGATGGTTTCTTTTATAATTATGAACTAAAACCCCAAATGTCTAAGGAGGATGAAACCTAAGACGGATCTTGTTTTTTGTTATCTGAGTTGTGTGATATATTTGATTTGTTCTTAATTGTGTTTTTAACTTTTAAATTGATATTTTCGGGATATTGATTTAAGTCAAATGTGCCTATGTGGAGGAGCAAAAGTCCCTACATAGGAGTAGATCCAACACAATTAAGCGGAGTTGATCGCATCCTAGAGATAGGACGACGAAAATCTACTGAATTAGAGTCAAATCTAATATGGGGAGCCATAGATCGAGTTAATGCAAGACTAGGGGTTTTAACTAGAAAGAGATTTTAGTTAATCAACCTAGGATTAGTTGTTCTTATCCTCGACGGAGGTATTAACATAATTTAGGGATCTCTACGGATCAAATCAAATGAAGAAATCATCTGGTTAAGATTTAGATAACAAGTGAAGTCTAGGTGGATTCTTCCTTAGGTATTGTCTTAATCAATCCATTTTCCCAAAAGCAATCTCTTTCTTTACTTCTGTCGTTTCTTTTCAGTTTAGTTTAGATTAGTTAATCTAGAAACAAAACCCCTTTTTATTATTAGGCTAGATAATGGAAAGAAAGTCATTACTAGTACTCATAGTTCCTTGGATTCGATATTCCAGTCTTGCCACTAACTATACTACTATTCGATAGGTGCATTTGCCTTTTATCGTGATATTAATTAGTTTCCAGGTACGATCAGATTTTATTACTTTATGATCATCACTCGAGATCACGATCAAGTTTTTTGCGCCGTTGCCGGGGAACTAAGATATTAGGAACACTCGATTTCTATTACTTTAGCCATTATTACTTTTATTTATTTCCAATTTTTATTTTTGCTTTTATTTTTATTTACTAAAATTTTCTTTCCTTCCAGGTATCTCTAGTTTATGACTAGAAGAAACCCAGGAGGACCACTGCTTTTTGACGATGATTTAGAAGCTACAGTTCTCAAAAATCGCCGAGAGATAAGAAGAAGCTTGCAATACCCAGAACAAGGACAAGAAGAAGGGCCAGAACCTACCGAAGAGATGGAAGCCAATTAGGATAATCAGTTACCTCCTGTAGTAGCCGCAAATCCTATTAATCAAAATCCTGCTCTGCGTACTATGTATGATTATGCTAAACCTAATTTAGCAGGCACTGAATCTAGCATTGTTAGGCTTACTATTGCTGCAAATAATTTTGAACTGAAACCTAACACTATTCAAATGATACAACTGTTTGTTCAATTTGATGGTTTGCAGGATGAGGATCCTAACTCGCATCTAGCCAACTTTTTGGAATTTGCGATACATTCAAAATAAATGGCGTTTCTAATGATGCCATTCGTCTTAAGCTATTCCCATTCTCCTTGAGAAACAAAGATAAACAATGGTTAAATTCTCTACCACGAGGGTTTATCACTACATGGGAACAAATGACAAAAAAGTTTTTGCTCAAATATTTTCCGCCGGCTAAAATGGCTAAATTGATGAAGGATATCTCTTCTTTTGTGCAGATGGATTTAGAAACACTTTATGATGCTTGAGAGAGATACAAAGATCTATTGCAAAGGTGCCCTCACCATGGGTTACCTCTGTGGCTACAAGTTCAAACTTTCCACAACGGTTTGAATCCTTCAACAGGGCAAATGATCGACGCAGCTGCCAGTGGAACAATCAACAACAAAACACCCGAAGCAGCTTATGAGTTTATAGAAGAGATGTTACTGAATAACTATCAGTGGCAAGTCATGAGAACAAAGCCACAGAAAGCTGCAGGAGTTTTTAATATTGATGTAGTCACTAAGCTTTCTAATCAAGTAGAACTTCTTAATAAAAAGATTGACAACTTTGTTGGTTCTACACGGGTACACCCAGTGATGCAGTGTGACTCAATTCAAAAAAACATGTACAATCTCGTTTACTCCTCCTATGGACATGGCATGGAAACCGAGCAAGCCAACTATATTGGTAATAATTCTAGACCTCAAAATAACCCTTATAGTAACACTTACAATGCAGGTTGGCGGAACCACCCCAATTTTTCATGGGGAGGACAAGGAAATAAAAGACAACCACTGTTGGAACGTTGGTACCCCCAAGGCATGGTGGAAAAAAAATATTCCGGTGATCCAAACCATGGATCCATGTGTGAGGAACGAATCGGGGTGAAAAAGGTTTTGAAATTACCAAAATTTCAATCTGAGTAGACAGCGACGCCTTGGCGACCAGAATGCTAATCTACTATCAAACCAAGCCGCAACCTTTTGAGATGCCGACCTCTACGTAATCCACCCAGTTGACGATGAACAAAGAAATTCCCAAAAACTATTTTTTAGAGATATTTTGCTTGATGGTTGCGAGACCTTGTAGCAAAAAACGGGGTTTTATATTTATTCTCTTTTTAGGGTTTTTTTTCCTCTCTTTCTATATATAACTCCCCTTTTAATTGGTATGTATGTAATGAATTCTTAATTCATTAAATTTTAATTCGAACATAATAATCATAATAAATAAATATAATAATGTTTTAACCAAAAATTATAATTACATTAATTATAATAAATATTTCGGTAAACTATATTTATTTAAATTTATATACGAACCAAATTCATATATTAATAGAATTATGTTCTCTTTATGTGTACAACATCCTTATACGTATAATATGTTCGATATTTGATTGCCTAATTAAATTAATTCTATAATTAATTTAATTCATGTGACAACCAAACACAATACCAACTATGTTCTATTCCGTTCATTTCAACCATAGGGTGTGACCTTGTAGGTTCTTGTAACATTAGCAGTAATACTAGAACGATTCTAATGTTACAAACAATGAGTGGTATCTAGCAATGCATCATTGCTACCTAAGTTCCAAGAAGCATTGATTTGACTTAACCTTTTGTGATTAACCTTTCATGCATTAATCCTTAAGTCCTTTATCTCTAGAATGGACACAAGTCATGAATAGTCACACTTGCATAGTCCATCTTGATACCTTGAGTAGAATATGATACACAAATAAGTATGACATCTCATATCAACTTATTTGAGCATGGCCATGCATTTCTAGTCTCACTCAATCAAGTGGCCTAATATATTACTCCCATTATGTAGGAGAGACTTATCCTATATTGATCAACCATATCCCTCTACATAGATTGTGGTATATCCAACATCAACCTTTATAGAACAACTAGTTAAGGTGTACATTTGACTGTATCAAAATATACAACTCACGATGTTGGGATAATGATGATCTCAAGTCGAGGATCATATACATATTAATCATTATGTGTAATGTTGTGACAATTACATAATAATCCAAGAAACATACTCATAGCGGGTCAGTCCAATATGTTGTTCTCTAACACACATATTCATGCATTGATTCTGACACTACATATCAATGACACTACATATTCATCAATCAATTACATGTTAGTCTTAATGCATTATTGTTGTCCTAGTCAACAATAATACTTGAGTAAGGACCTTTTAAGAATAATCATATTATTCTTAGGACATTATTATAAAACAGTTTATTTATACACATAGAAAAGAAACTGAAATAATAATAACAACGCCATATATTAATAAACATGGTAAATCAAGTATGTTATTATAACCATCTCATGATTGATCTTTGGGCATACTCTTACAACCACCTCCTCCGGGATTTCAGCAACTACCATTCCAACAAGAGAAAAAGTCAAACTTTGAAGAGATGCTCACAAAATTTATCGCCGTGTCAGAAACCCGTTTTCAAAACACCGAAACGGCACTGAAGTACCAACAAGCATCCATTCAAGGACTCGAAACTCAAATAGACCAGCTCGCCAAGCTAATTTTTGAAAGACCGCAATGTGGGTTATCGAGCAACACTGAGACTAACCTTAAGGAGCAACTTAATGCCGTTGATACAATAGATGAGGAAGGGTTAACTAAAACCAACCCAGAGCCATGCAAGGAGACTGTGGTAAGTAAAGGTAAGGATGAGGTAAGTTCCAAAGATACAATTGTCAAAGAGTATAAGCCTCGTATTCCATATCCTAATGCTTTAAAGAAAGACCGCACAGATGAGCAATTCGGTAAGTTTCTTAAACTTTTAAAGAAATTACACATTAACTTACCATTTATTGAAGCTTTGTCGTAGATGCCAAGCGCCGTTAAGTTTTTAAGAGAGCTACTGGCGAATAAACAGAAGCTAGATGAGACATCCCATGTAGAACTAAATGCAGTGTGCTCAGCTATTCTACAGAATAAGCTGCCCAACAAACTGAAAGATCCAGGGAGTTTTACAATTCCTTGTTTACTTGGGAGCTTAGACGTCAAAAATGCTTTAGTTGATTTAGGGGCTAGTATTAATGTAATGCCTTATAAACTGTTTAAACAACTAGGTCTTGGAAAACCTAAACAAACTAATATGAGCATCCAATTGGCTGATAAGACCATTAGATTTCCAAAGGGAATAATTGAAGATGTGCTTGTCAAAATTGATAAATTTATATTCCCAGTTGACTTTGTTGTTTTAGACATTGATGAGGATAGCAATGTACCCTTAATTCTAGGGTGACCCTTTTTAGCAACTGCCAGAACCATAATTGATGTAGGAACAGGTGAGCTTACACTACGTGTAGGTGATGACAGAGTTACTTTACAAGCTCGAAACTTGATTAAGACTGTTGATGATAAGAATATAGTTACGAGTCCTTGTAAAAACATTGATCGCACCACCCAACCTTCTGTGCAGGATACACTCCACATAAAGGCATCCCAACCACAGACAAGTCCATCCAAGGAAGACGTACATGAAAAGCGAATGCTTCAGATTGAGGAACTAGATGAGTGGCTGAACTATCAAGAAAAACCCAAAATATGCCACACCAGCCCAGAGCATCACCAAGACGACCCTCAGGTAAAAACGAATCAAATCAAGGTAGGGGATAAAGTAATCTTAGGGTAAGATGATCCTCGAATCTTGAATTCAAAAGAACATACAAGTGACATACCCTACTTCACGGTAATGAAAATCTTCCCCTATGGTACAGTCGAGATAAAACATGAGTCACTCGGCACTTTTAAGGTAAATAACACTCGACTCAAAACTTACATTGATAATGAAATTGAAAGAAGGATAGAAGAGTATCAACTCTTCAAGCCACCGTAACTGAACAAGCTTGAGAGAAGTCGAGCTTAGACTATAAACAAGCACTTCTCGAGAGGCAACTCAAGCACTAACAAGTTTGATTTTCTTAGATTCATAACTAACTCCTTAAAACACAAATTCCCTAGGACCACATGGCCAGGCACACGGGCGTACCTAAAGCCGTGGACACCCTACGGGTAGAAATATGGCCGTGCTATACTGCCGTGGCCAAACCTATCAATTCATACATGGGCGTGGGATTACACACACAGTCGTGGGATAAAAGAATACCAAAAGACACGACCGTGCTGTATGGCCGTGTGCCCCAACATGCCCGTGCCAACGAACTGTAGGCGAGATTGAGAAGTCTCCACGGGCATAGGACACACTCGTGCCGACCAACCATGGCCACAATGATAGGACCACGAGACGCACGGCCAACCCTAATGTCACACGGCCGTGCGCCACGACCGTGGGGTCAAAATTTCCATTATTAAAATTTTTAAATTTCATTTTCATTTTCTTTACTTTTCATTTCTCTTTTTCCTTTATTTTGCACTTAAACTCCTATCGAGTAATACTTGAATTTTACACAGTTATGCTCCAGTCACCCCAAATCATGAACCTCAAGTATTCTTTCCTCCAAGTCAGCTTCCACAATTCAAGGATTCCATCCAATCAGGGAGTTTCACTTCTCTCCCTATCTTATGATTTTATGCTTCTATTGCTAGTAATAATATCTTCATACATTGAGGGCAATGTACATCTTAAGTGTGTGGGGGGGAACTCACTTTCATTCTTTGTATTATCTGGGGAACCCCTAAAAATTTCTGCAACTAACTTTTTGCATTGTTCTAAAATTTCGAATTATCACTTTTACTCTCTGCATTAGTCTCAATCCCCTATTAGGAATTAATTCTGATTGATTTATGATTTTTATTGATATGTTGAGAATTAAGACATAGGTACTTATGCTTTGATTATTCAAACCTTAAAACATTAGGGAATCAAGCATGATAAGTTGAAATTTTTGAGAATTTAATTTTTTCTAGGTTATTTTCCTAATTTTAGGTATTATCTTGAGATTTGAAATTCACAGGATTGACATCAAAAGCCATAACTCTGGTGAGATTTTTGAGCCTTTTGAGCATACATCCTTTCGTGGTCACTTTCATTGTTGCTTTGAGTGAGTCAATACTGATTTGTTATTCTAGAACTTGTTTTGATTATACATGTCGAGACCACATCATTGATTTGATATACCGAAATGATAAAGGCACCTAGGTTTAACACACTTACTCCATAAAAGCCTACCTCCATAAATTAACCCTTAGTGAACCCCATTGGGCCTAACAACCCATTCTTTGACTTACCTCTAATATTAACCTATAACCCATTTTTGTTGAATTACATTCAATTATTTTGATCCCTATTTTTGTTGAGATTTGAGTTGAATTATTATCTAGTTTTGTTCTTTTTTTCAGTTTGTAAAGTTTATAAATATTCAAATTAAATATTTGATTTGTTCTAAAAAAAGTGTATATACAGTTAATTCAGTTGTAATTCATATTTCAGTTATAGTTTAATATTTTGCATATTTCTATTATAAGCTTCTGAATCCAGAATGATGTCATCATAAGGCTTAGCTCTAGGAATATGTTCTAGTGATAGAGATTTTTCTAGCTAGATGATTTTTCAAGTCAATCTCGATTCTAACCCTCTTTTTCAGCTTATGACAACACCCCTAACCAAAGCCCCATTACAACCATTGAAAGACCTTTTGATCGATGTGTCATGTCAATCTATAGTGGTGGAGATTTGATTTTCCTACAAGCTTATGGTAATAACTTTTCAGGTTGACTAATGAGTGCTTAATTTTTGAACCCTAAACACTTTGAATGGATAGAATGAATCTTTAGTGAGGATGTCAAATCTTGTTGATTTTGATTGAGAGGTAATTACTTAAGAGAAAAGAGAAAACCTATGTTTCTGTGATAAAATTCTCAACTTAGAGTGTTTGAGACTTTAATGTTTTTCTGGTTGAATTTTCACTGTATGATTACTTGTGGATTAGTTTGAAACATTATTAATAAGGATTATAAGTTGAGAAGAACGATTTTTAATTGTGAGTTAAGATTTTGCTTGAGGACAAGCAAAGGCTTAAGTGTGGGGGTATTTGATAAACCGTAAATTATACATATTTTTACCTCATGCTTAGCCTAAGTTTTGGATAAATTATCATTGAATTTTTGGAAATTGGTGCTCTTAATCCTTTTATTTCATGTTTTATACTTAGGTGAGCATAAGGAAGAGAAAAGAGTAAGGAACGGACTGGAAACGTGCAAATTAGGCCAAATTCAGCAATCAACACAGTTTGGAGGTTCGCCTCATGGCCGTGCACCTTTAACAAGCTGAAGCACGGCCTGTTCGTCGGTCCACATGGGCGTGGCACACGGGCGTGCCCCTGTCGTGAGGAAGTTCAATTTCATTCGAAAAAGGCTACTTAGGGGCTAAGAAAGGCATTCCAAAACTCTATATAAAGACCCTAGGAGGCAACTACAAGGGTGTGCTTTTCTCCCGCCAATGAGACATTATTTTCCTGCCAAGACGGGGAGCTAAAGACAGGGAATTACTTGAAGGGAAGCTGATTGATCCATCTCAGAAGCCAGGATCTACATCAAGATAGAAGATGTCCCTTCAATCCTTTTAGGAGTTTTGGATTTTCTTATGTTTTGTTATTTTATTTCTTCTGAGATGTTTTCTTTTATAATTATGAACTAAAACCCCAAATATCTAAGTGGGATGAAACCTAAGACGGATCTTGTTATTGTTATCTGAGCTGTGTGATAAATATTTGATTTGTTCTTAATTGTATTTTTAACTTTTAAATTGATATTTTCAGGATATTAATTTAAGTCGAATGTGCCTATGTGGAGGAGCAAAAGTCCCTGCATAGGAGTAGATCCAACACAATTAAGCGGAGTTGATTGCAATCCTAGAGATAGGACGACAAAAATCTGTCTGATTAGAGTCAAATCTAATATGGGAAGCCATAGATCGAGTTAATGCAAGACTAGGGGTTTTAACTAGAAAGAGATTTCAATTAATAAACCTAGGATTAGTTGTTCTTATCCTCGACGGAGGTATTAACATAATTTAGGGATCTCTACGGATCAAATCAAATGAAGGAATCATCTGGTTCAGAGTTAGATAACAAGTGAAGTCTAGGTGGATTCTTCCTTAGGTATTGTCTTAATCAATCAGTTTTCCCAAAAGCAATCTCTCTCTTTACTCCTTGTCGTTTCTTTTCAGTTTAGTTTAGATTAGTTAATCTAGAAACTAAACCCCTTTTTATTCTTAGGCTAGATAATAGAAAGAAAGTTATTACTAGTACTCATAGTTCCTTAGATTCGATATTCCGGTCTTGCCACTAACTACACTACTATTCGATAGGTGCACTTGCCTTTTATCGTGATATTAGTTAGTTTCCAGGTACGATCAGATTTTATTACTTTATTATCATTACTCGAGATCACGATCAGGGGGCTGGGGCCCATGCCAGCCCCTAGCTTTGCCCCTGCTTTGGATGGCATTTTAACTTTGGCCAGTAAAAGTTTTGGCTGCAATGGAGTTAAAATTTTAGATTGAAGTATTTTGCTCAAATTAACCCCAATTGCTTTATTTTTTCTCTTTTACCAATATATTTTTTGTCTTTTTTTCATTTTAGAGCTGCTTCATTATTTCATCATTCAATAATGTTTTATTATTCTAATATTTGTTAAATTTTTTCTTATTAAAATTTTTATGATTTTAATAAATAATTAATATTATTAATAAATTTTATAATTAAATAATGTAATTATTTGATGTATAATTATTTATTTATATATATACATAATATTATTTTAAATAAAATTAGTTTCAATAAAATTTAATTATTTATTATATTTATAATAAAATATTTTTGATATATTATTTTTTTAATTATTTAATATTAATAAAAATTTTATTTGATATACATATAATTTTAATAAAACTTAATCTATTTATTAATTTCATAAATATTAAATAAAAAATATTTTTTGTTAAATTTTACGTCTTTTTTTTCTATTGTATTTATGTCTTCTAGATAAAGTCTTTAAAGGGCATTTTCTCTTTTCATTATAATTCACCTTACCGCTAAAGCTATGTTTAAATCCAAACACACACCTTGCCGCTATTTCTAATCTCACCGTTACAATAATTAATCTCACCGCCACCATTGTTTTTAACCTCATCAAAGGTAAACACATTGCCCATCCAAACTAAGCCTTAGATGTCCATTGATAAATAATGTGCCTCGTTAAAACTTTACTAAGATAAAAATCTTGTGGGAAAGAAAATTCTTAGTGAAGAAAAATGAGTACACATATCTATAATACCTGTAACGTATTGCCTCATTAAAAACCTTACCAGGAGAATCCAGTGGGACGAAACCTTGGTTAGGGGAAAAGTAGTACAACACATATTTACTTCCCATCATGACAACATCACATGATATCTCGAAATCTACATATTTCAATCTTGAATACTAGCTTTTTAAATAAATGCTTAAATGGATTTTTTGAACATTTATATCATAATTCTTCTAAAGGTCATGAGTGAGGAAGAATTTTAGGAAAATGTATTTTGATCTCTTTAGGAGTTCCAACAATAATCATAGCAAACTTTGTTCATGATACTTCTATAAAGTACATATGTTCAAATAAAACCAATTTGTATAAATATTTACATGAACATATTGAACACTTTCTCAAGAATTTTTATATGCTTTTAGCATTTTAAATCCTTTAAGAATTTTAATATAAATTTCACTATAAAGTGTTTTATATAAAAGGTTGTGACAACAAGCAATAGACGCATGTCAACTTTTTATGAATTGGCAAACTAATAAGATATCTAAAGGCTATTGCATACAACGGAAAAGAATATTATATCTTTTCATTATCAATGTCAAGACTTAGAGAAAAACTTCATTTTCTTATTTTGTTTTCACAAGACTATCAATTGGTACCTATTGGCTTTACAAATTTAGATATTTTGACTACTGGTCTAAAAACTTCATGATTTGAAAGTGAATTTTACTTGAATTGCGTCTTTTTATTTTGGCCAATTTATTCTATGTTTATATTTCTCGATAAATTTATTCAATATCCTCATTCTCTTTCATTATTCAACAATAATATTGCATGCAAAACTGTTGTCTAACAACTTTTCATTTTGGTTCCATATTTTCTTATTGACATAAATTATCAAGATCTTTTTTTACAAGAATTTTCATCTTTGAAACCAATCGATCTATCATGCTTCAGGCACACATTACTTTTATTTATTCTAGCATGTTGTCTTACTGGGACTTCAAAACATCAGTTGGTGTATAACATTTGGTTATTCCCATTAGGTTAGTAAATGCATCTGGTAGTTAACTTGTAATAAAGTGAATTATTTCATTCAACTATTATTTGTTTCCCCCTAATTTTGGTGTTGATACAACGTACAAGGGAATAGACAAGGAGGAGATTCCAATGGTGCAATAAAGGTCAAGAGTCAAAACAGGGACAAGAGGACAGGTTGATCAAGAAAAAAATTGCTCAAAGTAACTTTAGGATGCTAAAAGATTGATCATTTCTTCATCTTTCTCCAGGGTATTTTTAGGAAAGGTCCTCTTTTCCATTAATATGATGTGTCAGGATACACATTTAGTCCTGCTAAATGCGTAAAGAATAATCATGAGTGTAAATCATGTGTAATAGCCCATTTTTCAGTGGTGTCGAAAATAGTGGTTTCAGGGTCACAAATCTGACTAGTAAGTTCGTAAATATTATTATTTAATATTTACAAGCCAAATATGGTATTAAAATAAATTTTCAATTGACAATTTATGCTATTCGAATGTACAATTAGGTTCAAGTGGTAAGACCTTAAAGTCAAGTGATTTTAGAAAATGAGGTATCAGAACCTCATTTATATAAACCGAGCTGTAAACATTTTTTATAAATATTTATGTAGTGTTACTAAGGTTGTATTAAAGTTTCTTTAAGAAATTTTAATGTTTAGATAGTTAATTAATTGAAAAAGACTAAATTGTAAAAACTACAACAGTTAAATTTATTAACTAAATGAGTCAAATAGAATTATTCAAGGGATTTAAATGGTAATTATGCCATGTTGTATTATGATGGACGGTGAATGAGTGATTTTAGTTATTTAACTAAAAGTTTATAATTAAAATAATATTAATAATAAATTAAACATAAAATAAGAAAAAAAAACTTACCATCTTTTTCATTCTTCTCTCCCACCCAATAAGCCACCATGGAAGGAAAATTTGAAAGCTTCAAATACTTTTAACATTTGGCTTTATGCATTGTAAGAAATCTAAACTCGTTTTTTGTAATTCTTATGTTTTTGAGATCGTTGCAACTAGGTTCAACTAGCCCCTGCCTTTGTTTTTGAAACTGTTAAAGATTTTGAATATTGTCATTGATGAATCTTTCTGATTTTAGATGTTAAATGATAAATTTGGAGTATTAGTTTTTATTTGTAAGTATTTTATTAAGCGATTTTTAATGAATTTACCGAGTATGGATTAAATTGTTGAAATAGTAAAAGTACAAGGATTTAATGTGGAATAACATCAAATATGGGTTGTTTTAAGGTTCCAATAAATTTGTCTAAGCTTAAATTTGAGTAAAAATGGTTAATTTTCATGTTCTAGGCCCAGAGACTAAATTGAATAAAAGTAAAATATTGGGGGAAATTTCGTAAAATTGTCGAAAATGACTAAATTGCATAAAATGAATTGGTTTCACTGTCTGAATTAATGAATTTAATGGAATTGTTAATTTAGATCAAGAACTAGTGGAAAATCAAGGAGAAGAGAAAATTACCAACAATGTTACGACTATTGTCGAGCCCCATTTGAACCTTTGGAATACGTAAGATACAAATGACATGTCATTAGGGTTACCATGTTTCGGGTGCTGGTCTTGAATGTCCTATCAGTGGCTGAGGTCTTGCATTTATTGTAGATACTCAACAGCTTGTGTGAGCAGCATCACGTAGCTTACATTCTGACCGTCAGCTTGTGTGAGTAGACCCATTTCATAGCTCATGTGAGCAACGATGTAAAGGAAAAGGAAAGGTTACAGTTATTTGTTTATCAAACTTCGTGTAAGCTTTCCCGTGATCCAAAGTTATTCTAAATGGTTCAACGGACTTGACAAGTGTTTAAATGAACTATTGTAACACTGTAATAGCTTGAAATAGGGCCTAGTCAGAATAGTGGTTTCGCAACCACAAATCCAAAGTAGAAAAGTATATTTCATGGTCATTATTAGGTTTGTAACATGCTTGCATGATAGTGAGAAAACTTCCATGAAGAAAAATTTATGAAATAGTGATTAATTTGTCCCTTAGGATTAAATTGCAAAAGTTGCAAAATTGAGTTTCTAGAAGCCTTAAGGATGAATTGGCATTAGAAAAATTATTAGGAGTCCTTATTTGGCAATTAGACCAATTTTTGACACCATGGACAAAAATGCCCATGGAAGGGTAAAATTTTAAAGAAAGACCATAAGGGCATTTTGGTCATTTGGTAAATTAATGAAATAAAAAGGGAAAAAAAGAAAGCAAAAAGTGTCAATCTTCTTCCTATATGTCGAAATTTCCAAGCCCTCCATAGCTAGGGTTTCTTTCATCTTCAAGCTCCAAGTAAGTGACTCCAAGCCCCGTTTTTAGTTCTCTTCGTATTTTTGAAATCCTCGTAGCTTAATCTAGCTATTTCTACCACTAATTTGAGCCAGGGTTTATATTCAAAAATATAGCCATGCATGAAATGCAAGTATGTTGATGTCTAGTGGTAGAATATGAAAGTTTGAAGTGTAGTAAACATCTTTCTCTAAGTGATTTTTCATGAAAATCCTTAATAGGGACTAAATTGTAAAAGTATGAAAATGTGTAGTAAAAGTGTGAATTGATGAGAAATAGAGGCTTTTATGAGAATAAATAAAGTTTGGCTAGGCTTGGTTAACCAAGAAAATAAGTGCATTTCATTATACGAGCCTAGGGACTATTTCTGCAAATATGTAAAAGTTTAGGGGAAAAATTATAAATTTGGTCAAAGTATCAATTATGGGCTATTTAGCCAATGTGGGTACTAAATAAGTTAAATTTTTCATTTTAGATCAAGAAACACGAAGCCCGAATCGAAATCGGGGAAAAAGTAAGGTGGTGAACTAAATTGCATGTTTACCCACATTTTGGACCCGAGGTAAGTTGTATGTAATAATTTAGCTTTTTGCATGATGAAAATTATTATGATGATATTTCATGAATTCCATGTATTTCTATGAAATTTATTGTTATGAAATTCACAAAGAAATGATGATAAAATAAATAAGAAAGCCAAGTTAAGTATTAAAGAATACGAAGGGTACCGTAGTCATGACATGAGCAATTGTAGGTCCTGTGAAAGACCATGTCTGGGTTATGGAATCGTCACCGAACTGAGATCCCATGTAAGACCATGTCTAGGACATGTCATTGGCATCGATATGAGATCCCATGTAAGACCATGTCTGGGACATGGCATTGGCATTGTCATAAGGTCCCGTATAAGACCATGCCTGGGACATGGCGTCGGCACCGAGATGAGACATAAATCCCTTGTAAGACCATGTTTGGGGCATGGCATGGGCATCTAAGAGAGATCCCGTATAAGACCATGTCTGGGACATAGCATCGACATCGATATGAGATCCTGTGTAAGACCATATATGGGATATGGCTTCGGCATCGACTTGAGATCCCATGTAAGACCATATCTAGGATATGGCTTTGGCATATTACCATGAGAATGACATTAAGGGTATCCTTCGATATTCTAAGCATGTAATAGAGATTGTATCTAGGTTGATTAGCTAATGAGAGAGACTAAAGTTTCATGATGAGTGTTACAGGCACACTTGAATAAGTTATGAGAAAATATGAAAATGTAAGGCATGAGAATGAGCAAGACATGTGAATGAGTAAGTCATGAGAAAGAGCTAGTCACAAGAGTAAATAAATCATGAGAATGAATATGTTATAAAATTGAGTAAGTTATGAGAAAGAGTAAGAAGTTATATAAATTTCATGATGCCCTATTTGAATGTCTTTCCATGACATTTATTGCTATTTTATTTCATGCAACTTACCAAGCATTTTAAGCTTGCCCCTTCATTTTCCCTTTCCATGTAGATTTACCGAATTAGCTCAGGGATCGATTGAAGTCAGAGCTCTACGTCACACTATCAAGGAATTCATTTTGGTATCGTAAAGTTAGTTATTTTGATGTCTGGCATGTATAGGAAGTTTAGTCATTTTGATATGTGTCATTTGGAAGTAACCAAATATGGTGGTTATTATTGTCACTCAAGTCACATTGTAATAGCCTTGAAATGTGCTAAGATTATCTAAGTTATGTTTTATGCAATGTGGATGAAATTCATAAGTATGCAAGTTTACAAGTTTATGTAGATTAATGATGGATGAGAATGATATGCATGGTGGCAGGTGAATGCCTTAATTACAGATGTCTAGAATATACATTGTGCCATGAGTTGTGAGATTGGAGTTAGTATGAGTTTTTTTGTATTTCAGGGTGGCAAATAGGCTTGGAAAATAGCTTATATTGTCCACATAGGTTAGGCACACGGGCGTGTGTCTAGGCCATAAGTGACACACGGTCCGCACCAAGGGTATGTAGCTTGACCATGTGTCCCCTGCATTTTAAGTAGTTAACTCAGTATTGCACACGGGCTAAGCACACGGGCGTGTGCCTTGGCCGTGTAAACCCTTGGTAGTTTATAGTGTTCCAGAACAGTGTAGTACGCGGGATAAGAAGACCGACATGTCTAGGTCGTTTGAGGGACACAAGTCATAGACACGGGCATGTGCTCAAGCCGTGTTCAAACCTGTAGGTTTGAAATAAGAAATAAATTTAGCACAGGCTAAGGATATTGGCGTGCGTGACTACACGGCCAGCCCACACGGGCATGTCCCACCTCACACGGGTTTGTGGCCCTATTTTAAGCAAAATTTTTCTAAGATGCCTGAAAGTTGCCAGATTGGTTTTAAGCCACTCCCGATGTATATTTTGGGCCTCATAGGCCCATAGTAAGAATATTAGAAGCTTGTTTGAATAAGTTTTAAATTGGATATGGAATTAAGACACGATTTAATAAGATTTGAGCAAGGTTAAGTACGGTAATGCCTCGTACCCCGTCCCGGCATCGGACTTGGGTAAGGGGTGTTACATTTAGTGGTATCAGAGCTAGTATTTAGTCGATTCTAGGACTAAGCTAGCATATGTACGAGTCTAGCTAGACATGCCATAATTATGTACACATGTGATATGATAGTGTCATGACTCCTAACAATTTAAACATGTTTTCTTATAACAAATAGATCCCGAACGAGCTACGGCAGATGATGTAGAAAGTAATGCTCTGGCTCCCACTGAAAGGACGGTGCCAGTTGGATGAAAAAATAGACTAACTACTGTTAGCCAGGGAGGAGAGGCCCGGGAGGCCTTCTTCCAAATGATGAACGAATGGTTCACTAAGTTCGTTCAAACGAACCTGACCTCTCAACAACAAGCTCTACCCCCTAAAATTCCTAAATTTACCCTGATAGCTCCTCAAATAGTAGAGGTTGTGAGATAAGAAAAGCCCCCAGCTGATAGAATTCAGAAACAAGGGCAGAAGAATTCTGGGCTACTAAAGATGATGATTCAGAAAGAGCCGAGTTTTGGCTAAAGAATACTATTAGTGTATTCGATGAATTATCCTGCACACCTGAAGAGTGCATGAAGTGTGTTGTATCCCTCTTTTCAGATTCCGCCTATTAGTGGTGGAATACCCTTGTGTCGGTGGTACCAAGGGAAACATTTAATTGGGAGTTCTTCTAAGAGGAGTTTCGTAAGAAGTATATCAATCATCGGTTTATTTATCAAAAGCGTAAGGAATTTCTAGATTTGAAGCAATGTTAGATGACCATAACTGAGTAAGAGCGTGAGTTTGTGAGACTCAGTAAATACACTTGAGAATGCGTATCCACCGAGGCCATAATGTGCAAGAGGTTTGAGGATGGATTAAACGAGGACATTAAAATGTTTGTTGGTATTCTTGAATTGAAAGAGTTTGTTGTGCTAGTAGATAGAGCTTGTAAGGCCGAAGAGTTGGCCAAAGAGAAAAGGAAAGCTGAGATGGAGTCTTGTGACTCGAGAAAGAGAGCATTTGGTAAGTCCTTCCAATCCTCCTCCAAGAAGTCAAAGGGATTTACTACACGATCAGCTACTTCAGCAGGGTTCTCCAGTAAGGGCAAAGGTAGACAATATTTAGCCTCAAAAGCTTAGACCACCTCTGTTGCGAGTGTGGGTAACACCCGACCCTGTAGACCTGAGTGCCCTCAGTGCGGTAGATGCCACCTCGATGAATGCCAAGCACATAAGAGAGCTAGCTTCAAATGTGGTTCTCAGGACCACTTTATTAGAGAATGCCCCAAGATGATTGAAAAAGATAAAGATCAGGGTGTAGGATCGAGTAATGCTCCCTCTAGAGCTAGACTCCAGAGAACCCGGGCATGGGAACGAGTAGTAAAGGTACGCTGAGAGAATGGACTGCAAGACCCGAGGGTAGAGCCATTTGCGCTCGCGAAGAGGCACCATCACCCGATGTAATTTCGGGTACATTTTCTCTTCATGAAACTTCTATTATTGCTTTGATAGACCCGGGGTCTACCCACTCGTATATTTGCATGAAACTAGTCTCTAACATGAGTATACCCGTAGAGTCTATGAAATTTATGATAAAAGTATCCAATCCTTTGGGCAAATGTGTGTTAGTAGACAAAGTATGTAGAAATTGCCCTTTGGTGATTAGCGGTCATTATTTCCCAACTAACCTCATGCTTTTGCCATTCAATGAATTTGATGTAATCCTTGGTATGGACTGGTTAACCACTCATGATGTAGTAGTGAATTTTGGTAGAAAATTTATTAAACTGAAATGTGAGAATGGCGAAACTCTTCGAGTGGAGTCAGATGAATCTGAGGGTTTGCCTGCAGTGATTTCTTCCATGGTTGCTCAGAAGTGTATAAAGTAAAGGTATGAAGCTTACCTTGTTTTTGTGATAAATACAAAAGAATTTGAGTTGAAAATAGAATCAGTGCCAGTAGTTTGTGAGTATCAAGATGTGTTTCTGGAAGAGTTGCCTGGATTACCTCCGGTTAGAGAGGTAGAGTTTGGTATAGAGTTGGTTTTAGGTACTACATCTATTTCTATTACTCCTTATAGAATGGCTCCGACCGAGTTAAAAGAGTTGAAGGTTTAGTTACAAGAACTAACAAACAAAGGTTTTGCATGACCAAGTCATTCCCCGTGGGGTGCTCTAGTATTATTCGTGAAAAAGAAAGATGTTTCGATGAGGTTATGCATTGACTATCGACAACTTAATAGGGTAACCACAAAGAACAAGCACCCTTTTACCAAGGATTGATGATTTATTTAATCAGTTATGAGGAGCCACAGTGTTCTCCAAGATAGACCTAAGGTCTGGATACTATTAGCTAAGAGTTAGGGAGTCCGACGTACCCAAGACTACATTTTTAGACAAGGTGTGGCCATTACGAATTTCTTGTCATGCCATTCAGCTTGACCAATGCCCTTGCAGTGTTATGGATTTAATGAACCGTATCTTTCAGTCATATTTGGATAAATTTGTTGTAGTCTTTATTGATGACATATTGATTTATTCTTGTAATGAGGAGGAACATGTCGAACATTTGAGGACAGTTTTGCAAACTCTACGAGATAAGCAACTTTATGCCAAATTCAGTAAGAGTGAATTTTGGCTTAAAGAAGTTGGATTTTTGGGCCACATCATTTTAGGTGATGGCATGAGAGTTGATCCAAGTAAAATCTCAGAAATTGTTGAGTGGAAGCCGTCGAGAAACGTATTCAAAGTCAGAAGCTTTTTAGGCTTGGTCGGCTATTACCGAAGATTTGTCAAGGGATTTTTCATTATCATTACTCCAATGATGAAGCTTTTGCAAAAAGATGTTAAGTTTGAGTGGACAGAGAAGTGCCAACAAAGTTTTGAGAAATTAAAGACATTGTTGACTGAAGCTCCTATTTTAGTGCAACCAGAACCTGGAAAAGAGTTCGTAGTTTATAGCGATGCATCTCTAAATGGATTGGGCTGCATGCTTATGTAAGAAGGCAAAGTGATTGCTTATGCTTCGAGACAATTAAAACCTCACGAAAGGAATTATCTGACCCATGACTTGGAGTTGGCCGCAATAGTGTTTGCATTAAAGATTTGGAGGCACCATTTATATGGTGAGCAGTGTTGAGTACTCACAGATCACAAGAGTCTTAAGTACTTGATGACGCAAAAACATTTGAACTTACGGCAACGAAGATGGCTCGAGCTATTAAAGGATTATGAGTTAGTCATTGATTACCACCTAGGGAAAGCTAATGTTGTTGCAGATGCTTTAAGTCGAAAGTCCTTATTTTCCTTGAGGGCCATAAACATACAGTTGTCCTTAACCGATGATGGTTCAGTTTTAGCAGAGATGAAAGCTAGACCGATGTTCCTTCAAGAGATTTGTGAAGCAAAGTCAAGTGATGAAGAATTACAAGCCAGGAAAACTCATTGCGAGTCGGGCACCGATTCAGATTTCCAGATTGATTCAGATGGTTGTTTAAGGTTTTGAGATCGAATTTGTATACCTAGAAATGATACGCTCATTCAGAGAATTTTACATGAGGCCCATAGTAGTCGAATGTCCATCCACCCCGGTAGTACCAAGATGTACAATGATTTAAAGAAATGGTATTGATGGCTGAATATGACAAGAGATATCTCCGAGTATGTTTCAAGATGCTTGATCTGTCAGCAAGTAAAAACAGAGCACCAAGTACTCTTCGGCTTTCTACAGCCTATCATGGTTCCCAAGTGGAAATGAGACCGTATTACCATGGATTTCGTGACGAGTTTATCGATGACCCCGAAAAAGAAAGATGCGGTATGGGTCGTGATTGATAAGCTTATGAAGCCAGCCCATTTTATACCGGTATGTATGGATTATTCATTTGATAAGCTAGCTGACTTGTACATTTCTGAGATTGTGCAACTTCATGAAGTGCCATTATTGATCATTTCGGATAGAGATCCGAGATTCATGTCACGATTTTGGAAAAGAGTGCAAGAAGCTTTGGGCACAAAGCTAAATTTTAGCACCACTTTCCATCCACAGACCGACTGTCAGTCGGAGAGAGTAATACAAGTGCTTGAGGATATGCTTAGATGTTATGTATTGGAATTTCAAGGTAGTTGGGAGAAATACCTACCTTTGATTGAATTTGCCTACAACAATAGTTTTCAGTCAAGTTTGAAAATGACGCCTATGAGGCCTTATACGGGCATAAATGTCGAACGCCTTTGTATTGGACAAACTTAAAGAAAATCAGATTCACGAGGTTGATTTAATCAAGGAAACAAAGGAGAAAGTAAAAGTGATTCGAGACTGTTTGAAAGCTACGTTTGACAGACAAAAGTCGTATGTTGATTTAAAGTGGAAAGAAATAGAATTTCAGGTCGGGGATAAAGTGTTCTTGAAAGTATCTCCGTGGAGAAAAGTTCTTAGATTTGGCCGAAATGGCAAGTCATGTCCGCGCTTTATCGGACCGTATGAGATCACCAAGAGGATAGGACCGGTATCTTATCAACTAGCTTTTCCATCTGAGTTGGAAAAGTTCCATGATGTATTTCAAGTGTCCATGTTGCGACGCTACCGATTAGACCCTTCACATATGATCATACCGATAAAGATTGAGATTTAGCCGGACATGACTTAAGGTGAAGAACCGATTGAGATTCTGGCTTGAGAAGTCAAACAATTAAGAAACAAATATATAGCCCTTGTGAAAATACTATGGCAAAAACATGGGGTATAAGAGGCAACATGGGAGCTTGAGGAAAACATGAGAACCCAGTATCCTAACTTGTTCACCGGTAAGATTTTCGGAGACGAAAATCCCTAAGAGGGGAGAATTGTAACAGCCCGAAATAAGGCCTAGTCAGAATAGTGGTTTCGAGACCATAAATCCAAAGTAGAAAAGTATATTTCATGATCATTATTAAGTTTGTAGCATGCTTGCATGATAGTGAGAAAACTTCCATGAAGAAAATTTTATGAAATAGTGATTAATTTGTCCCTTAGGACTAAATTGCAAAAGTTGCAAAATTGAGTTTCTAGAAGCCTTAAGGATGAATTGGCATTAGAAAAATTATTAGGAGTCCTTATTTGGAAATTAGACCAATTTTTGACACTATGGACAAAAATGCCCATGGAAGGGTAAAATTTTAAAGAAAGGCCATAAGGGCATTTTGGTCATTTAGTAAATTAATGAAATAAAAATGGAAAAAAAGAAAGCAAAAAGTGTCCATCTTCTTCCTATATGCTGAAATTTCCAAGCCCTCCATAGCTAGGGTTTCTTTCATTTTCAAGCTCCAAGTAAGTGACTCCAAGCCCCGTTTTTAATTCTCTTCGTATTTTTGAAATCCTCGTAGCTTAATCTAGCTATTTCTACCACTAATTTGAGCCAGGGTTATATTCAAAAATATACCCATGCATGAAATGCAAGTATTTTGATGTCTAGTGGTAGAATATGAAAGTTTGAAGTGTAGTAAAATCTTTCTCTAAGTGATTTTTCATGAAAATCCCTAACGGGGACTAAATTGTAAAAGTATGAAAATGTATAGTAAAAGTGTGAATTGATGAGAAATAGGGGCTTTATGAGAATAAATAAAGTTCAGCTAGGCTTGGGTAACCAAGAAAATAAGTGTATTTCATTATACGAGCCTAGGGACTATTTTTACAAATATGTAAAAGTTTAGGGGAAAAATTATAAATTTTGCCAAAGTATCAATTATGGGATATTTAGCCAATGTGGGTGCTAAATAAGTTAAATTTGTCATTTTAGATCAAGAAACACGAAGCCCGGACTGAAACCGGGGAAAAAGTAAGGTGCTGGACTAAATCGCATGTTCACCTGCATTTTGGACCTGAGGTAAGTTGTATGTAATAATTTAGCATTTTGCATGATGAAAATTATTATGATGATATTTCATGAATTCTATGTATTTATATGAAATTTATTGTTATGAAATCCACAAAGAAATGATGATAAAATAAATGAGAAAGCCCGGTTAAGTGTTAAAGAATACGAAGGGTACCATAGTCATGACTTGAGCAATTGTAGGTCCCGTGTAAGACTATGTCTGGGACATGGCATCGGCACCAAACTGAGATCCCATGTAAGACCATGTCTGGGACATGTTATTGGTATCGATATGAGATCCCATGTAAGACCATGTCTCGAACATGGCATTGGCATCGACATGAGGTCCCGTATAAGACCCTGTCTGGGACATGGCGTCAGCATCGAGACGAGACATAGATCCTCTGTAAGACCATGTTTGGGACATGGCATGGGCATCCAAGAGAGATCTCATATAAGACCATGTCGTGGACATGGCATCGGCATCATCCTACGATCTCGTGTAAGACCATGTTTGGGACATGGCATCGACATCGATATGAGATCCCGTGTAAGACCATATCTGGGATATAGCTTCGGCATCAACTTGAGATCCCATGTAAGACCATATTTGAGATATGGCTTTGGCATCTTACCATGAGAATGACATTACGGGTATCCTTCGATATTCTAAGCATGTAATAGAGATTGTATCCAAGTTGATTAGCTAATGAGAGAGACTAAAGTTTCATGATGAGTGTTACATGCACACTTGAATAAGTCATGAGAAAATATGAAAATGTAAGGCATGAGAATGAGCAAGACATGTGAATGACTAAGTTATGAGAAAGAGCTAGTCACAAGAGTAAGTAAATCAGGAGAATGAATATGTTATAAAATTGAGTAAGTTACGAGAAAGAGTAAGAAGTTATATGAATTTCATGATCCCCTATTTGAATGATTTTCCATGACATTTATTGTTATTTTATTTCATGCAACTTACTAAGCATTTTATGCTTACCCCTTCATTTTTCCTTTCCATGTAGATTTGCCGAATTAGCTCGGGGATTGAAGTTAGAGCTCTATGTCACACTATCAAGGAATTTATTTTGGTATAGTAAAGTTAGTTATTTTGATGTATGGCATGTATAGGAAGTTTAGTCATTTTCATATGTGTCATTTGGAAGTAGCCAAATGTGGTGGTTATTATTGTCACTCAAGTCACATTTTAATGGCCTTGAAATGGGCGAATATTGTCTAAGTTATGTTTTATGCAATGTGGCTAAAATTCATAAGTATGCAAGTTTACAAGTTTAAGCAGATTAATGATGGATGAGAATGATATGCATGGTGGTAGTTGAGTGCCTTAATTACGGATGTCTAGAATGTACATTGTGCCATGAATTGTGAGATTGGAGTTAGTTTGAGTTTGTTTGTATTCCAGGGTGGCAAATAGGGTTGGAAAATAGCCTATATTGTCCACATAGGTTAGGCACACGGGCGTGTGTCTAGGTCATGTATGACACACGGTCCACACCAAGGGCGTATAGCTCGACTGTGTGGCCCTTGCATCTTAAGTAGTTAAGTCAGTATTGCATACGGCTAAGCACACAAGTGTGTGCCTTGGACGTGTCAACCCCTGGTAGTTTATAATGTTCAAGAACAGAGTAGTACACAGGATAAGAACACGAGCGTGTGCTCAAGTCGTGTTCAAACCTGTAGGTTTGAAATAAGAAATAAATTCAGCACGATCTAAGAACATGGGCGTGTGTGACTAAACGACTAGCCCACACGGGCGTGTCCCACCTGACATGGGCATGTGACCTTGTTTTAAGCAAAATTTTTCTGAGATGCCCGAAAGTTCCCAGATTAGTTTTAAACCACTTCCGATGTATATTTTGGCCTCATAGGCCCATGGTAAGAATATTAAAAGCTTGTTTGAAAAAGTTTTAAATTGGACCGAGAATTAAGGCCTGATTTAATAAGATTTGAGCAAGGTTAAGTACGGTAATTCCTCGTACCCCGGCCCGGCGTCGGACTCAGGTAAGGGGTGTTACAAACACCCCAAAACCTGGCCCAGAAGTTCAGATCGAATCTCGGAGGTTACATTGATCACCGAAGTGATTGAAGGGAAAATTTTAGTTTAACCATCTAGAAACAAATAGTATTTAAGTTACGTAAAACTATCCATTGTAAAATCCCGATAGTACAAAAATTTTTGTCTAAAAGACGCTTACCTACGTAAAACCCAAAATTCATACCACAATGTTCAAAGTAAAATTTATAGTTCAAACCATTTAATTTTCAATGCAAAATTTATAAAAATACTTTTAAAGTTGATTTTAGACGTGGCTGTCCAGGACCTCCGTACACTGAGTCCAACTATAGAAACAGAAAATGAGAGTACTTAAAAGAGGGAAACTAAAGGGGGCAAGCTACACGAGCTCAGTGTGAGATCAAATCAATAGAAAAATAAAAATTAAGTGCAACAATAAAATAAAAATATCACAATGGCAATCCGACATCCAAATAATCATCACAACCAAAACAGACACATTAGCACTAAACACATCGATCTATACACCGTTAATCTTGCAATCAGACAGATAGGCAAAATGTGAAACAAAAGTATCAACATGAAACCCACCCATCCAACAAAACACCTCTTCATCCCCCATTTACACCACAAATAAGCTATAAGAAGCTCAACCAACCCTGCATACCATATTGGACCTCGAATGGCCCATCCAACCCTACACACCATGCATGTGGAACAAAGCCACGTAAATAACAGTATGTAGTTGAGCTACCAGAAGTATCGTACTGTGCGGTAAACCGCTATACAGACGTATTGCAGTTGAAACTGCCAAATCATATTAGACTTCCTTCTCTTCGTATCCCAAACCCGAAATCATAATGCAAATGCAAGAATGTGCACCAAACACTATTAATTAAACAGATGTAGAAGATCGTAAGCAGTCAATCAATTACAAAATCGATGCACATAATTTCCAGACGGTCACACACACGCACCCACATCACTCAACCATTGAAGTAGATACTCATTTATTAAGCATTATCACATTAACGAGTCACTTAACTAATGCAACGATTGCATATAACAGATATGTTTGAGTCAAAATAGAGTCCCGACTACCTTTACTAAGACCTAGCCAAGGGCCGAAACACACAGAACCACAAACAAGTCATAAATCAACATAGTACAAAAATTTGGTGAGGTAGGACCACACGGCCGTGTGCCCCACCGGTGTGGAAATGCCCAGGCCGTGCGAAGGCCACATACACCCGTGTGGAGGCCACACACGCCCGTGTGAGCAGCCCGTGTAACTCACTGTCCAAAAGTGCTAAAAATTAAGAGCAGAGGAGACACGACTGTGTGGAGAACTCACACACCCATGTGAGGACACATGCCCATGTGTCCAGCCCATGTAGTACCAAAAAATCATCGAAAACCCTAAATTCTCAGTTGCACATGCTCGTGTACCCAAGGGAAATGGGCTTGTGAAAATCAACTAATTTCGCCAAATTAGCCACATGGTCGTATGGCACCAAAATTATCCTAGAAACCCTAATTTCCAATTGTACACAGCCGTAAGAACCACCTATGTGGAGCACACGCCCGTGAGGCCACCCGTGTGGTGGCGAAGTGACATCGAAACAAGCTAAAAATCGTGATTTTGGCATTAAAACGGCCCCCAACACTTGGTAACTCAGAACTATACCAGAATTTACAAAATAGCATGCAATTCAATGTCGAAAATCAATAGCTTTAGAACATACACACTCGAAACTATCAATTACTACAAAATTGATTTTAGCAAATAAAAAAATAGAGGAAAAAAGATTCAGAACCCACACCTTAATTCCCGATCAATACGCTAAAAACCAATCGTGACATGTTGACAACCACGATACGAACCCAATGCTTTTCAAAACCAAAACAAAATTGTTATCTTCTCTTTGTTTTCAAAAGATGCAAGAAAGCCAAAAAGAAAAAGAAAAGAAGAAAGAAACAGAGAGAAAAAAAAATGATGCAAAATGTGTAAAGAAAAAATTCCCCAAAAAATAAAATAAAAATAAAATAAAATAAACATTAAGAATAATAAATAATAATAATTAAATAATAAACAAAATCCATTATACTTAAAAACCATACTAAAGCAAAATTGTTTCCCAAAATGCACACAAGAGGACTCGAACCAGGGACCCTAAGGCAAACTATCATACAACCAAGCACTAGACTAGTAGACCCATTCTGAAACCAAAATGTGAAAACCCACATAATTGGTCGAGCTGCACGCATACCCTCATCACAAATCTCAAAGCTTCCAACCCCAAAATTCGGGGTCTTACAACTCACCCCTCCTTAAAGAAATTTTGTCCACGAAATTTCCAATTAACAGAACAGTGGTAGAACACAAGCTGCACCGCTACGCTTCTGCTGTGCACTCTAGTCCCGAAGCGCTATCACACTAGACTTGAACTCAAGACCTCACACACAACCTAAACACTTAGTCATTGAAGTAGATACAAACTTGTTTATCACACAAACAAACGTTATCCAAGGAATAAGCAATCAATGTCATTCAAATAAATAATACACAGAATCACAATAACCTACAACCATACCAGTCTCAATGTCGTCGTGGACACTCCCTAATTCAATGCTCTATGGATCCGCATTTAAGACACACTCCCAACTTCTTCCAACAGTCACCCGAATGATGCTTTTTACAGTACCCACAATCGATACGCTCGCCCCATTACCTGAACCATTCGCACAACCCTTACTAACACCCAATTGCGTTCTTATATGCTTTGAAGACTAAGGTTCCAACCTCAAAGGGCTGTGATCCCTTTTCTTCCCACAATCCACACACCTACCTTGAACTAACTCTCTATTCCTCTCTAAACTAGCCTTGAAAACTTTCTCTAACACCTCTCTCACCACTTAAGTCAACGCCTCGGTACTAACCTCCATGTTATGCTACCCGAAGCTAGTGGAACCATATTGACTTCTAACTCCTGAACAAGCTTGCGTCTTGGAGAAGCCAATGACTATTCGAGAGTCTCACCAGATTGACCCTCATGATCACGCTTACCATCAGGATCCATATCGGTCTTGTGACTAATCTACATTTTTAGAAAACGAATACAAAATAAATACGAAAATCTATATTTTTAATCTTACAGTTTTGAATTTCCACCTTGGACCAGCATCGTAGTCTCAAACATTTTATCTCTTCAAACTTAGTGAAACACACATAATTTTAAAATATTATGGTACGGTTTGCCAAAACCTTTTTTTTTAAATGAACAGCGCGCACATGGATACATAAAAACACATGCCAAGTTTTTTCAAACCTGGCTCTAATATCACCAAATGTAACACCCTAAAAGCCGGTGATAAACGATAAATTATACATGTTTTTACCCCATGCTTAGCCCAATTTCTGGATGAATTAACCTTTGATTTGTGTAAGTTGATGCTCTTAAACCTTTAATTTCATGTTTTATACTCAGGTGAGCATAGGGAAGAGAAAAGAACAAGAAATGGGCCAAAAACGAGCAATTTAGGCCCAATTTAATAATCAACATGGCCTAGGAGTTTGCCACATGGCCGTGTCACATGGCCGTGCCACCTTAAAGCTCAAACACGGCCCATTGTCGAAGTCACACGGCCGTGTCACACGGTCGTGGCACACGGGCGTGTCCCTGTCGTGAGGAAGTTCAATTCTACTTGGAAAAGGCTACTTAGAGGCTAAGAAAGACATTCCAAAGCTCTATATAAAGACCCTAGGGGGCAACTACAAACGGACACTTTTCTCACCTCAAGAAAGTGCCTTATTGCCGCCAACACAAAGAGTAGAAGCAGGGAATTACTCCAAAGGAAGCCGATTAATCTATCTCAGAAGCCAGATTCTCCTTCAAGATTGAAGATCTCCCTTCAACTTTCTACAGGGGTTTTTGGGTTCTTTATGTTTTGTTATTTTTATTCTTCTGAGATGTTTTCTTTTATAATTATGAACTAAATCCCCCAAATACTTGAGGGGGATGAAACCTAAGACAGATCTTGTTATTATTTTGAGTTATATGATAAATACTTGATTTGTTCTTAATTATGTTTTCTTAATTCTTGTTTTAATAGTCCTAGGTATTAATTCAATTATTGATATGCTTATTCAGAGGAGCAAAAGTCCCTGTTTAAGAGTAGATCTAGCATAATTAAGCAGAGTTGCATGCAAACCTAGACATAGGGAAACATAAATCTGCTGGATTAGGGTCAAACCTAATAAGGGAATCCACAGATCGAGTTAATGCAAGACTAGGGGTTTTAACTAGAAAGAGATTTCAGTTAATCAACATAGGATTAGTTGTTCTTATCCTCGACGGAGGTATTAACATGAATTAGGGATTTCTACGGATCAAGTCAAGTGAATAAATCGTCTAGCTCAAGAATCGATAACAAGTGAGGTCTAGGTCGATTCTCCCTTGAGTATTGTCCAAATCAATCAGTTTTCTGAAAGAGTTTCTTCCCCAATTCTCTTTTTCTGCATTCTTAGTTTAGTTTAATAAAAATCCCCTCTTATTTTATAGGTTAAATAATAGAAAGAAAGTTAGTACTAGTACTTTTGGTTCCTTTGGGTTTGATATCTCGGTCTTGCCACTAAACTATACTACTGTTCGATAGGTGCGCTTGCCTCAAGTCGTGATATTAGTTAGTTTTGGGTATGATCATATTTTATAAATTTTATTACTTTGTATCACGCGATATCACCCGGCCTAGAAGTTTAAACTGAATCTTGGAGGTTACATTGATCATCGAAGTGATCGAAGGAAAAATTTTCATTTAACCATCTAGAAAACAAATATTATTTATGTTACGTAAAACTTTCCATTGTAAAATCCTAATAGTACAAAAATTTCAGTCCAAAAGACACTTACATGCTTAAAATCTAAAATTCAGACCACAATGTTCAAAGTAAAATTTACAGTTCAAACCCTTTAATTTTAAATGCATAATTTATAAAAATACTTTTAAAGTTGATTCTAGACGTGGTTGTCCGAGACCTCCGTACACCGAGTCCAGCTACAGAAATAGAAAATGAGACTACTTGAAAGAGGGAAACTAAAGGGGGTGAGCTACACGAGCTCAGTGTAAGATCGAATCAATAGAAAAATAAAGATTAAATGCCACAATAAAATAAAAATATCACAATGGCAATCTGATATCCAAATAACCATCACAACCAAAACAGACACATCAGCACTGAACATGTCAATCTATATACAGTTAATCTTGCAATCAGACAGACAGACAGACAGCCAAAATGCGAAACAAAAGTATCAATATAAAACCTACCCATCTAGCCAAACACTTCTTCGTCCCCCATTCACACCACAAATGAGCTATAAAGAGCTCAACCAGTCCTACACACAGAGGACCCTGAAAGGCCCATCCAACCCTACACACCATGTATGTGGAACAAAGCCGCATAAATAATAGTATGCAGCCGAGCTGCTAGAAGTATCGTACTGTACAATAAACTGCTATATAGACGAATTGTAGTTGAAACTACCAAATTAGATCAGACTGCCTTCTCTTCTTATCCCAAACCCGAAATCATAATGCAAATGTAAGAACGTGCACCAAACACTGTCAAGTACACAGATGCAGAAGCTCGTAATCAGTCAATCAATTACAAAATTGATGCACACAGTTTCCAGATAATCACACAATACACACCCACATCACTTAACCACTGAAGTAGATACTCATTTATTCAACATTATCACATTAACGAGTCATTTAAATAATGCAATGACTGCATATAACAGATATGTTCGAGTCAAAACAGAGTCCCAACTACCCTTACTAAACCCTAGCCAAGGGTCGAAACACACAACCATAAACAAGTTATCAATTAACACAGTACAAAAATTTGGCAAGGTAGGACCACACGATCGTGTGCCTCAGCCGTGTGGAAATGCCTAGGCCGTGTGAGGGTCTACACGCCCATGTGAAAGCTACATATGCCCATGTGAGCAGCCTGTGTAACTCACTGTCCAAAAGTGCTAAAAATTAAGAGTAGAGGAGACACGACCGTGTGGGGACACATGCCCGTGTGTCTAGGCTGTGTGGTACAAAAAATCATCAAAAACCCTAAATTTTTAATTGCACACGACCGTGTTCCCAAGGGACAAGGCCGTGTGAAAATCGACTAATTTCCCCATATCAGCCACATGGCTGTGTGGTACCCAAATTAGCCCAAAAACCCTAATTCCTAATTACGCACGACCGTGTGAACTGTCTATGTAGAGCACACGCCCGTGTGGTCATGAAACCACATTGAAACAGGCTAAAAATCGTGGTTTTGGCATCAAAATAGCCCCCAACACTTGGTAACTGAGAACTATACCAGAATTTACAGAATAGCATGCAATTCAATGCCCAAAATTAATAGTTTCATAACACACACTCGAGATTATCAATTAATACAAAATCAACTTTAGCAAATCAAAAAATAGAGGAAAAGAGATTTGGAACCCACACTTTAATTCCCGATCAATACCCTAAAAACCAATCATCATACGTTGATAGCCACGATAGGAACTTGAAGATTTTCGAAACAAAAAAAAAGAGTGTTATATTCTCTTTCTTTTCAAAAGATGCAAGAAAGCCAAAAAGAAAAAGAAAGGAAGAAAGAAGCAGAGAGAAAAAAATGTTGCAAAATGTGTAAAGAAAAAATTCCCCAAAGAATAAAATAAAAATAAAATAAAATAAACATTAAGAATAATAAATAATAATTAAATAATAAACAAAATCCACTATACTTAAAAACCATACTAAAGCAAAATTGTTTCCCAGAATGCACACAATAGGTCTCAAATTAGGGACCCTGAGATAAAGTATCACACAACCAACCATTAGATCAGCAGGCCCATTCTAAAACTAAAACACAAAAATCCACATAATTGGTCAAACTACACGTATACCTTCATCACAAATCTCAAAACTTCCAACCCCAAAATCTGGGGTGTTACAACTATGACATAAATCTACGAAAAGGATTGAAATGGAAATGTTCAATGAACGTATATCTATGTTCATGGAAAGGATGATTTCAAAAGTAGTATCTTTGTGTACATCTAGCTTACCTCATTTTAATTCAAGTGAATTATATGTTAATGCACTAACATGTGTTGTGGATGGTGTTTAGGCTTCTACCAAGCTTATGGTTGTATTATATCATGCTTAATCTTGATTATATACATCAAAATGGTAAGTGTCCTAATGAATATATGCTTGTGTACATGAAAAGGTTGTATGAATTAAAAGATATATTTTCTTATGAAATGGCTTATTATGTGGTTGATCCCAAACGAGTGTATAAATACAATAACTTGTGTATTGATGATGATATTTAGGCTTTTGTCAAGCTTGTGTAATTGGTTGATGTTTACGTTTATGTCTTGTATTATACAAATGATACGGGTAAGAAAAAGTAATGAAACTATAAGTTTATAATGCAGATGTATTGTGATAATATAAAAGGATTGATGAGTTAAAGGACTTACTTATCTGTGAGAAATTTACTTATGCTATGGATGAATTTACCTATGTCATGAATAAATAGACTAATTCGTGAATTGATAATGTCATGAAAGTAAGTAAATGGAATGATAAGTAAGTAAAAGGAGTGGTTCATAGTCTTATTAAAAGGGAAATGATTGTGTAATATGTCTTATAAAATCCTATTATGTTAGGAATGAAAAATATATGTGATGTTATTGGACTTACACATTTGTGAGTATATGGATATGTAGTTTGATAAATCTTATGGTATTGGTATAGGTTAATAATTACCCTATAAAGTTCATTATTGAAATGGAATGTTATGTTTAAAGTATACGAGCTTACTAAGCATTCATTGCTTACTTTATTACACTCTTTTTACTTTTTAGATTATCAGAAGCTCGATCAGTTTGGAAGCTTGTTGGAGATCTATCACACTATCCAGCTATTATATCGGTAGTTGTTGATGTTTTGGCCAATGTTATAATGGCATGTATAGGTGGACTTGTGTTTGATGTTGGCTGGATTTTGGTTGATGGTTTTGGTATGCATATGTTGTTCTGGTATCTTGTAATGTTAGGTGGTTTATGTCATTTAGGTACTTTTTATACCTTATTGGTATGTGTTAATACGGTTAAGATATGATGCATGTTGAGTGACCAAATGGTATGTTTATGTGGAAGATCTAATGATCATATTTATGGTATTTTTTGGAAGTAGTATTGAATTATATGAGTATGACTAATGTAACACACGAACCCGACCTAGACATGATGGCCGAATCTGGTGGCATCATATGAGAATGTTTTTGGAAAATCATTTCGATTGTCAAAGACGTGTTCAGATTATTATCTTTTAACGCAGAAGTCTTAAAGATCGTTCATTAATACGAAAAACTATATTTAAGTTTTAAAAACGTGTTTATAATGTCCCAGTTTATAAATCAATAAAAATAACAAATTTGGAATCCCAAAGTAAAAATCAAAAGTCCAAAGGTCCACATTACATAAAAACTCCTAAAATAATTAAACATAGTGAAAACAGTAAATAACCAGTAAAGGCATGAAATTCAGTAATGTGTCTAACAGTGGTCACCCTTGAGCCCTCCGCTGCACCGATCCTTCTACTGCTGGGGATTACCTGACAAAAAAATAAATAAAGGGGTGAGTTTTCGCAAACTCAGTGTATACATCCCCACAATAAAGCATGCAAGTAACCAGATAATAGTCAATCAGTCATAAATCGAGCCTGGGCTGTTAACAGAATCAATGTGAACCGGTGCCCACTTAGTACAGAATCATATTAGATATAATCGGGCCTTAGTCGATACAGACAACGCATGCATATCATATTAGAAACAGATCATGCCCACCAACCCTGCACACCATCTCCTTCCACCCTACACACTATGTGGGGATAAAATCGACCCACCCAGACCTACACACCAAGTATGGGGATAAAAACAACCCATCCAACCTTACACACCATGAGGTACCGTAAAATGACAACTGCTAAATAAAGGCTGTACAGCTGCTAGCTAGACGGCTAAAAGCCTTACAGTCTTCCTTCTCTTTAATAACCATCCCAACCCAATACAATGCATCATAAATAGTGTCATGACATGCTTTCATATAGTAAACAGATTATACAAATTTATCATAGCAGATACAGTACCCATGCTAAACATAACATGCTATCATATACATTTACTTAATCACATTTTAGAATAGGGGTCTCAGTATCGCTTACCGACCCTTTAACAAGTCACAGTCAACTAGGGTGACCGTGCAACCTTTCAGAATAATTCAGAATAATGGGCTCACACGCCCATTTGGCCTGCTATGTGGGCCAACATGCCTGTGTGGCCTACACGACCCAACTTGTCCTTGCCTGTGTGGATCACACGGCCTGGCCTCAAACCCTACACGCCCGTGTGGTTCACCCGTGTGGCCCACGCGGCCTAATTGGCCTAACCCGTACCTCGCACAAAGCCTAGCTAGCCTTACACGCCCGTGTCTGTCGTGCCCGTGTGGCACGCGTATGGCCTAGCTCATCGATCACACTGCTGTGTCTTGCCACATGGCCTCCACACGGGCAGTCTGCACGCTCCTGTGGCGTCGACAGCCTCATTTTCAGCTTTCGTCGAATCACGTTTTCAGTGTGTTCAGAGTACACACCTGGTTTATTTTTGATGCGTAATCACTTCCAAGCACCTCAGAACCTATATTCGACATTCGTAAGACCCTTTTTCAGTCACTTAATCTGATTTGCTAAGAACGATTAAATCTCGAAATTAGCAATACTTACCCTCGAGCACGAAACCACATTCTTGCAATCCAAGAACTCGATTATGGCCTTCAATCAGTACCTAAACGTGTATATAAGGATTCCTTCATTAATCGCTTACTCAAAGAAACATCACTTGACCCAAGAATAAACACTTACCGATATCTCCACGAAGAACACAAGAATCGATCACAAGGAAAAGAATCAGAATAAAGAAAAATAGTAACAATTTCAGTAGTAGAGATGGACAAGAAGGATGAAATCGGCGGCACAAGGATGGCAAGAAGAGAGAAAAATGGCAAAAATTGAAAAAGTGAAAATGTAAAACTGAACTTTGGTAACCTAGGGTATCCTGACAACTCAAAATCCTTATTTTTCTCGACAACTTAGAAACCTCACCTATCCAAACTCTTACAAAATAAAATAGTAAAGATAACGTCCCAGTAACAACTCGAACACAAGAACTCAAGCATAATCCCTTGCCACTTAACCACAAACCAGCAGGTCCATTCTGATATATTTTACCCAACTTATATTTATAAGCCTAAATACCTAATATAAGGTTTTATTTAAATAAAAACCAAAATTTAACCCAAGTCTTGGCTTGAACTTGGGACCTCCCTAAACGTACCCATAGTACAAATCCACTCACGTAACACAATTAATTATGTCAAATAGTTGCAAAACAATTCCAGAAATTTTCATGCACAACAAATCACAAAAGCCGAAATTTTGGGGCGTTACAAATGAGATATGGTAAGTATACATGTTTAGGTATGCTTGAATGATTGTATTTCAGGTGTCTTGTATGGCATATTGGTTAAATGATAATGGCCTATTGAATTGGTTGTTTCATGGATGTTTTGGAGAAGTTTTGGTGCTTTGAAGTTGTGCACAAAATGCTTGTAGGTACACATTTGGGTTGGTGATGTAAATGGCTTGATTTTAGCCAATTTCATGTCTACACGGCCTGAAACATAGGCGTGTAACTTAGCCGTGTGTGACATATGACCATGCAATATGACCTTGTGTCCCCTGTAAGTTTTAAGGTTTTCAAGTCAGGCTGTTACACGACCTAGCACTCGGCCTAGCACACGGCCTGGCACATGAGCATGTGAGGGTATTTTGAAAATTAGACGGCCTGGCACACAGGCATATGGCTTGACCGTGTGACCTAATTTCTAAAGTTACACAGACACGAACACGGCCTGGGACACAGCTGTGTGTTTTTATTTCGATTGTTACATGGCCTGAGACATGAGCGTGTGTCTTAGCTGTGTGACCCCTGCAGTTCAATTTTCTAAATTTCTCTTAAATGTTCCAAATGTTTTCAATTTAGTCCCGAGTTATTTCTAAAGTGTTTTTTTAAGGCCTCAAAGGCTCGATTAAGGGATGATATGCATGTAAATGAATGATTTATGACATGTCTATGTTGATGCATGAGATGTATGTTTTAAAGTTATGTTTTTAGAGTAATGCTCTGTAACCCTATTTTGACAATGGATACGGGCTAGGGGTGTTACATCATGAGTCTTTATCAGTACGAAGTTGTTATGCCTAAATGTACTCCTTATTGTCTTAGAAGCGCATTTAGACTTAAATACGAGTGGATGCCTCCCTTTAGGTTGATTGAGTAGTCTGTTGAGGCAATGCTGCAAAAGGAGTCAATGCATAGGTCAATGATGTTTCTAGTGTTGACTCGTGTCTAAATTGACGGAGGGGGTATAAGAATAGACCCCTTAAGTCAAACAAGTGTTTATAAAGTGCCCTTCAATAAGACATGATCTGGATTTTGATCAAGGCTTGTCTTGCTGGAGAAGATAAAGAATCACCAGATTCCTTTTAGAATGGCAAACATAAATGTAAAGTTTTAAGGAAAAAGTGGCCATGATGAGGAATATCTGACACTGTACAAGTGGCTAGATACTATTGGTCATGGCTTTTGTACTTAAAACATTGCATCTAAGAAGGAACATTAAAAAAGTCTATAAATTTGGGTTCTTATCTTCCCTTAAACCACTTTGTTGTTTTTGAGTTCGTGCGTTTCCATCGCTTGGGATTTCTTCTTTTTAGTTTTAGTGCGGGTTTTTTTTCGTCATTGTTTTTGCAATTTTCACAGGAAAAATGGTTAGACTTGAAAGAAGAGGTGGAAAAGGTAGCAAGTCTTCACTGCAAAAGGGTAGAGGTAGGTCTTCTACTGTCGACAATAGGGTGAAGATGACTAATAGGGTGGCAGCGATGAATCCCATGATAGCTTTGACAATTGGGGACAGAAAAGGGTAAATTCGTGAGCATTGAAGGACTTTCGATAAACCACTAGTGATCGATGAATGCATGTGTAATATAATAGAACATAAAATACGGAAGATGTTGAGGTGCAAGGGTCTTCTCACAAGGCATCCCAAGTATGAATTTAATATTCCATATGGGAAGCATTACTTGAGCTCTATGTTTGGACCGCACTGTGATGGGGGAAGGCTAGGATTCTTCCTACCTTTATACCTGTTGGAGGTAGGGTTCCAATTGCCACCTCATCAGTTTGTCATAAATTTTTTGAATTCCTACTGTTTGGCACTCGAGTAGTTGGTTGTAAACTCATGGTTGCTAATAATTGGATTCATAATCAAATGCAGGCATAGGGGTATCTAGCCTAACGTGACATTGTTTCAATACATGTATATCTTTTAGGAGAAAAAATAATGAGGAGATGTACTTCATGGTTTAGAGGGAAGAAATTGAACAGCTTACTTATAAATGGATGGTAAGGTTGAAACCAGATTCCAAGCATTATAACCTAGTGGAGTTGAAATTGGGAGACTGTTGGAAAAAATTCGATTTATAATGATTTTTTTGCACAACGAAAAATTAAAATTTTGAAAATCGACCCAGTTTGTGATATTTATAGCAATAAACCTTAACCGAATTTCTACTTTTTTGGATAAGCGGATCGTTAATGTTTTCTAGCTTTCAACCAAACGATCTTCTCTGCTATTCTCATACCACGAATTGCTTTGAGTGTGAGCTTGAACCAATTGAATCAAAACATAGAACTAGACAAAGTTTTCCTTTTAGGGTGAAAACAAAATTTCTCTCTTCTTTAATAGAAACCAATACCATAATTGTAACATATTTTTATCCCATGCTTAGCATATTTTTGGATGATTTTTCTTGTAATTTAATGAATTTGATGATCCTAATACTTTAATTTCATGTTTTATACTTAGGTGAGCATTGGAAAGTGAAAAGAGCAACAAACGGGACAAAAATGGGCAAAATGGGCCAAAATCAGAATTCAACATGACCTAGACACTTCCACACGAGTACATCACACGCCTGTATATGACACATGAGCTAGCCACACACCCGTGTGTCACGGCCGTGTTAACGACCAACCAAGTCATTATTACAAAAGGCCTGGACACCTTCACACGGGCGGATCACATGGTTGTGTCCCTGTCGAGCCCTGTTTTAATTATACTCTGAAAAAGCTAATTTTTAGGTATTTTGGGCATTCTAAAGTCTATTTAAACACCCTAGGAGAGGATTAAAGGGGACGCACAAAGTAGAAAGTAAGGAATTACTCGAAAAACACCGATTGATTCATCTCAAGAGTAGGATCTCCATCAGGACTGAAGATCTCTCTTTAATTTCCTTTAGGAGTTTTTGGGTTTTCTTTATGTTTTTTTGTTTTCCCAATTTTGAGATGTTTTCTTTTATAAACATGAACTAAATCCCCTAAATACCTGAGGGGATGAAACCTAAGATGGATCTTGTTATTATTTTCTGAATTATACGATAAATACTTGATTTGTTCTTAATTGTGTTATTAATTCTTGTGTTAATATTTTAGGATATTAATTCAAGATGAATATACTTATTCAGTGGAGCAAAAGTCCTTGTCTAAGAGTAGATCCAACACAATTAAGCAGAGTTGATTGCAATATTAGAGATAGGATGATGAAAATCTACCGGATTAGAGTCAAATCTAATAGGGAAATCCATAGATCGAGTTAATGCAACAATAGGGGTTTTAATTAGAAAGAAATTTCAATTAATCAACCTAAAATTAGTTGTTTTTAGTCTTGAAAGAGATATTAACATAAATCAGGGATTTCTATGGATCAAGTCAAGTGAATAAATCGTCTAATTTAGAATTGAATAATAAGTGAAGTCTAGGTGGATTCTTCCCTGGGTATTGTCTTAATCAATCAGTTTTCTAAAAACATTTTCTCAGTTTACTCTCTGTCACATTCTTAGTTTAGTTAATTTTTTGTTTTAAAAAACCCCATTTATTTCTAGGCTAGATAATAAAAAGAAAGTTAATACTAGTACTTTTAGTCCTTATGGGTTCGACATTCTGGTGTTGCCATAAGCTATACTACTGTTCAATAGGTACGCTTGCCTTTATCATGATAATAGTTTAGTTTTAGAGGTACGATCATATAAATCATGACATCAAGTTTTTGGCACCGTTGTTGGGGAACTAAAATATTAGGAACACTTGATTTTTATTACTTTAGCCATTTTTACTTTATTGCAATTTATTTTTTTTTTAGTTTAATTTTTATTTACTAATCTTTCTTCCATTTGTCTCTGACAGGTGTCTATAGTTTATGACTAGAAGGAACCTGTCAGGACCTCTTCTTTTCGATAGTGAGATAGAAAGCACAGCTCGTAAAAATCGAAGAGAAATAAGGCGGAGCCTACAGTACATAGAAGAAGAGCAAGAGGACGATACCGATACTACTGAAGAGATGGAGGCAAATCCGAATAATCCACTACCTCTTGTGGTAGCTGCAAATCCTAAAAATTAGAATCCTGCTCCTCGTACTATGTATGATTATGCTAAGCCTAATTTAGCTAGTATTGAATCAAACATTGTTAGGCCTACTGTAGCTGTAAATAATTTTGAACTGAAACCTAATACTATTCAAATGATACAACAGTTTGTTCAGTTTGATGGTTTGTAGGATGAGGACCCTAATACACATTTAGCAAACTTCTTGGAATTCTGTGATATGTTTAAAATTAATGGCATTTCTGATGATGTCATTTATCTTCGGTTATTTCCCTTCTCTTTGATAAATAAGGCTAAATAGTGGTTGAACTCTCTACCAAAAAGGTCTATCACTACTTGGGACCAAATGACCAAAAAATTTCTTTTAAAATATTTTTCGCCAGCTAAAATGGAAAAGTTGAAGAATGATATCTCTTCTTTTGTGCAGATGGATTTAGAAATGCTCTACGATGTATGAGAGAGATACAAGGACTTATTAAGAAGGTACCCTCACCATGGGTTACCTCTATGGCTTCAGGTTCAAACTTTTTACAAACGTGTGAACCCTTCAACAAGACAGTTGATCGATGCAGCCGCTGGTGAAACCTTGAATAACAAAACACTTGAAGAGATTATGAATTTATTGAGGAGATGTAACTGAATAACTATCAATGGCAAATCATGAGGACAAAGCCACAAAAAGCAGCCAATGTTTTCAATATTGATATGGTCACTATGCTATATAACCAGGTAGAACTTTTGAGTAAAAAGATTGATGGTTTGTATGGTTCTACTCAGGTACATCCAGTGAGGCGATGTGATTCAAATGGAGGAGGGATGCACAACACAGACTATTTATCCTACAATCCTAGCATAGAGGATGAACAAGTCAACTATATGGGTAACAATTCTAGACCTCAAAATAATCCATATAGTAATACTTACAATGCAGGTTGGAGGAACCATCCAAATTTCTCATGGGGTGGTCAGGGGAATCAAAGACCACAAAACTCTCCACATTTTCAACAACCACCTTACCAACAGGAGAAGAAGCCAAACCTTGAAGAGATGCTTACAAAATTCATATCGATGTTAGAAACTCATTTTCAGAATACCAAAGTAGCACTTAAGAATTAGCAAGCATCGATTCAAAGGCTCGAAACTCAAATCAGACAACTTGCTAAGCTGATCTCCAAGAGACCACATGGTAACTTTCCAAGTAACACAGAAACTAATCCAAGGGAGCAACTCCATGCTGTCACTGTGCTTGATGAAGGAGGGTTAGTTAAAGACAAATCAGAATCGAGGTAAGAAGAGGTGGTGAGTAAAGGTAAGGTTGAGGTAAGCCACAAAGAACCAGTAGGTAAAGAGTATAAGCCTCGTGTGCCATACCCAAATGTGACAAGGAAAGACCGCACAGATGAACAATTTGGTAAATTCCTTAAACTTGTAAAAAAATTACATATTAACTTACCGTTTATTGAAGCTCTTTCACATATGCCAAATGCCATTAAATTCTTAAAGGAGCTGTTAGCAAACAAACAAAAGATAGATGAGTCATCGCTTGTGGAGCTGAATGCAGTTTGTTCGACCATTTTGCAAAATAAGCTACCCAACAAACTGAAAGGTCCAGGGAGTTTTTCGATTCCCTGTCTAATTGGTAGTTTAGATATTAAAAATGCTTTGGCTGATTTAGGGGCGAGTATTAATGTATTTCCCTATAAAATGTTTAAACAACTAAGACTAGGGAAACCTAAACAAACTAGGATGAGCATACAATTGGCTGATAAAACTATTAGATTTCCTAGGGGTATTGTTGAAGATGTGCTTGTTAAAATTGACAAATTTATATTCCCAGTTGATTTTTTCATCTTAGACATGGATGAGGACAGCAACATTCCCTTAATTCTGGGTAGACCCTTTTTAGCAACTGCTAGAACTATCATTGATGTTAGTACAGGTGAACTCACACTTCGTGTAGGAGATGACACGATCATTCTTCAAGCTCATGATTCTATTAGGATATCTAATGATAATATTACGAGTTCTTTTAATGTGAGTTACCTTACGACTCAACCTTCTTTGCAGGACAATCCTCACAAAAACGTAATGGAGCCACAATCTAACTCATGCAACACATACAAAACGGCTCTTGAGGAACGAAGATTATAGATTGAAGAACTAGATGAATGTCGGATGCATGTTAAGGAGAAACTAAGAACACACGAGGAACCAAAGTGAATCTATAACGAGCCTATAAATAAATCTAATAGTTTTATCAGCCAATTTTATTCTAGAGCATTCTTCGATCATACATGTTGAGACTACACCATTGATTTGATATATCAAGATGATTAAGGCATTTAAGATTTAGCCCACTTACTCCATAAAAAGCCCACCTTCATAATTAACCCTTAGTGAACCCCTTTGAGCCTAATAAACCATTTATTAATCTACCCTCAAGTTTAACCCATAACCCATTCTTTTTTATTCCTTGAGAATCTCCCCCATTTAATTTGATCCCCATTTTTGTCAAGATTTTATTTGATTAAATTGCCTAGCTATGTCTTCTGTTTAGTTAGTAAATTTTAAATATTTGATTTGTTCTTAAAAAAATTGCATATATAAAGTTATTCCGGTGTTAAATTATCATTTAATTTATTATTACAAATTGATATTCCACTTGAGCTTGAACAGTGTAACCCATGAGGAGGAGCTCAATTTTATGATTATCGATCCAGTAATGTAATTTCCCAGTTTCAATTATTTTTCTACTTAGGTAATTATTTAGATTAATCTCGATTCTAACCCTCTTTTTCAGCTTATGACCACACCCCTAAGCAAAGCCTCATTACAAACCTTTAAAGACCTTTTGATTGATGTATCATCTCAATTTATAGTGGTGGAGATGTGATTTTCATGCAAGCCTATGGTAATTATTTTTCATGTTTGACAACTGAGTGCTTAATTTTGAACCTTAAACACCTTGAGTGATTTGAGTGAATCTATAGTGAGGATGTCAACTCTGTATAATTTTGAATTAAAGGTGACTACTTAGGTGAAGGGAAATACCTATGTTTTCGTGATAAAATGCCCAACTTGGATTACTTGAAACTCTTATGATCTTTTAGTTGAATTGTCAATGTATGATTACTTGTGGGTTATTTCGAAACATTGTTGATAAGAATTATAAGTTGAGAAAAATCTATTTCTAATTGTGAGTTAAAGATTTTGCTTGAGGACAAGCAAATGCTTAAGTGTGGGGATATTTGATAAACCATAATTGTAACATATTTTTATCCCATGCTTAGCATATTTTTGGATGATTTTTCTTATAATTTAATGAATTTGATGCTTCTAATCCTTTAATTTCATGTTTTATACTTAGGTGAGCATTGGAAAGTGAAAAAAGCAAGAAACGGTCCAAAATGGGCAAAATGGGCCAAAACCAGAATTCAACACGGCCTAGACACTTCCACACGGGTACATCACACGTCTATATGTGACACACGGGCTAGCCATATGCCTGTGTGTCATAGCCGTGTCGATGATCAACCAAGTCAGTATTGCACATGGCCTGGGTACTTTCACATGGGTAGATCATACGGCCATGTCCCTACCGAGCCCTATTTCAATTCTACTCGAAAAAGGCTAATTTTTAGGTATTTTTGGCATTCTAAAGTTTATCTAAACACCCTTGGAGAGGATTAAAAGGGACACACAAAGTAGAAAGCAAGGAATTACTCGAAGAACGCCGATTGATTCATCTCAGGAGTAGGATCTCCATCAAGACTGAAGATCTCCCTTCAATTTCCTTTAGGATTTTTGAGTTTTCTTTATGTTTTGTTGTTTTTCTAATTTTGAGATGTTTTCTTTTATAAACATGAAATAAATCCCCTAAATACCTGGGGGGATGAAACCTAGGATGAATCTTGCTATTATTTTTTGAATTATATGATAAATACTTGATTTGTTCTTAATTGTGTTATTAATTCTTGTGTTAATATTTCAGGATATTAATTCAAGACGAATGTGCTTATTCAGTGGAGCAAAAGTCCCTGTCTAAGAGTAATCCAACACAATTAAGCGGAGTTGATTGCAATCCTAGAGATAGGACGACGAAAATATTCCAGATTAGAGTCAAATCTAATAGGGAAATCCATAGATCGAGTTAATGCAACAATAGGGGTTTTAATTAGAAAGAAATTTCAATTAATCAACCTAGAGTTAGTTGTTTTTAGTCTCGAAAGAGATATTAACATAAATCAGGGATTTCTACGGATCAAGTTAAGTGAATAAATCGTCTAATTTAGAATTGAATAATAAATGAAGTCTAGGTGGATTCTTCCTTGGGTATTGTCTTAATCAATCAGTTTTCTAAAAGTATTTTCTCAGTTTACACTCTGTCGCGTTCTTAGTTTAGTTAATTTTTAGTTTAAACAAACCCCATTTATTTCTAGGCTAAATAATAGAAACAAAGTTTTAGTCCCTGTGGGTTCGACATTCCGGTCTTGTGATAAGCTATACTACTGTTCGATAGGTGCGCTTGCCTTTATCGTGATAATAGTTTAGTTTTACAGGTGCGATCATATAAATCATCACATCAATTTTTCGTCAAAATAACAATCTTTTGAACCTTATGTTAATAGCTTTACTGATAGTATCTATTTATAGGAAAAGAAGGTAGAACCCTTATTGAGTTGTAGTGATTTATTTCAAATAGAAAAACAAATTTCTACTTAGAGATGGAGAAGGGTGGACAAAACACCCTAGTATTCCTACTAGGGTTGTCACCCCCTTCATGTTACATAAGGGGTTTAGGGTCTTTCTTACATAAGGTCCAATTACGAGTACTTCTTAGGCCTTTTTGATCTAGTACTCTATAATATGATCTAATCCGATTCGATTTTTTTATTTTCCAACATAAACTTTAATATTTACATATTAAATAATGTTCTCATCCCAAATTTACCCTAGTAATTTTTTTTTCAATTTTACCCTCGATAGGTAAAATTTTGACAATTTTACCCCCAATAAAATTTCCAGAAAATTCGTTCAATATGTCACAGTGAACAATGGAAATTTCGAGAAAAACATAAACTTATTCTTCTATCATTTTTTAAGTAGTCCTATATAAGATATCAAATTTCCATTTTCATTTTTATTTCCATTTTTGGAAACCTATATTTACATCTGAATGATTTTATTTTTCCATTTCGGAGAAAACTATAATCATTCTTGAATGTTTCCCATTTCTTTTTTTTCATTTCGTTCATTTCTATTCAAACACGTAATTCATTTATGGGTTCAACGAGCTAACTGATGGACCGAATAGACATATGTAGTTGAGGTTCAAATGATTTATAATTAAGTTTCGGCTTTTCTGTTAGAAAACGAGTTTGGAAAAAGCAGCGGAAAATACATTTAAGGACAGAGTTTTAAAGTATTTTTTCAAAATAAGAACTTGGTTGTGATATCTAAAGTAATAAATGGTTAATCAAAATTGTACCTTTTTGATTCGTTTTGGATGAACACTTTCACCAAGAAGTCTTCTCCGCTATCCTCAAGCTCACGTCTGTCGAGTGTAGGCTCTCGCTTAAAATTAGAAAAATTTTCACAAAAATTACTAGTGGGATAATTTCAGAATTTCTCTAAACTTTTGGGCCAAGTTGTAAATAAGAAACATACCTCTAGAAATTTTCTGAAACAATTTTTTCAAAGAATTTTTTCTCTACAATTTTCTTTTGAATTCAAGTTTGTGAAAAATAATGACTCAATGCTCTCTTCTTATAGGGAGAGTTTAGAGAGTTGAACTATTATTAAACTTAATGATTTTAATATTGAATTATATAATATTTATCAAGATAAATATTTGATTTAATACTAAATCTTATTAAATTAATAAAATATTTATCTAAAATATAAACATTAAATTAAATTTAATATTAAGATAATCACTTTAATATTAAATTAATAAAATACTATTAAGATAAGTACTAAATTAAATTTAATATTAAATATAATAAAATAATATTGTCATCGCAGTAGGAGTGTACTTCTGCTATTGCTCAACCACCAAAGACCCATTGTCGTCGACCATTTTTCGGCCTTTAGAATGTTGTCATCGCAGTCGTTGGCAGCCCAAGCTGGTGCGGTTTTTGTTGGTTTGGTCTAGGCCAGTGACAGCTGAACCAATCCGGTCCAACCACTGGTTGGACCGTCGACCTGATTTCACATACTAGACCCAATTTGACCAATTTTTGGGTCCTGGTCTCAGTTTTGGGCTCGCATGCCCAATTTACGATCTCATGTCCAATTTTCAAGTTCAATTATCCATTGGGCCAATTCTCTGACTTGAAAATTAATTTCCAAAAATATCATATTAATCTTCCTTATTTTGATTAATTTAATTTTACTTGATCAAAATTAATTTTCCCAAAATCACTTAGATTTTTTAAATTAATTTTTCAAGAAAATTCTTAATCAAATTCTCTAGTTAAACAATTCTTATGACCACCCAATTTAATTCCACATCGAATAAATCGACTCAATTAAATTAATTCCAAAGTTGTAGAATTTTCTTGTAATTCAAATACAGTCCGATCGAGCTTTTGTTGAGCTAGCGGAGGGACCAGTCGGACATATATAATTAGGCTCTAGTAATTACAATTTTATCCAGAAGCATCATTTTGATAATTCACAATTACTTAATCATTGAGTCAGTCTACAAGAAGTACCATGATTGAAAACTCCTTATTGTATACTCTTTCCAAAAGCAATTAATCCAACTTTTTTGTCCAATGACCTTGTCATATGTGTGTTACCCTCATATGATATCCTTGATTCGTTTGAGTTAAATCTGTTCACTCAATACAATCCTATTTTATCTCATTGTCATGATTTTGTCATCATAATGATTAATATGATCACTGTCAACAAATGACTATGATAAATTTCTTGTTCGAGAATGAGCAACCCGTGGCCATGTTCCATATTTATCAACCCACACAATGCCAATGAGAGGATATTGTTAACTCTTTAATTGAGCTATGAATTCCACTATTTCTAGTAAAGCCATGCCATACACAAGTCATGTACCCATCATATCGACTATTGGGTCAATCGATTACCTTTAAAGCATAAGACTTAATTTATGTAACACCCTATGTCACGCCCCAAAATTCTTGTTTATGTTCTTGCAATTATTTGATATAAATATCTGTCTACTTCAGTGGTTTGGTGTTCTGGGTGTGTGTGTGAGGTCCCAAGTTCAAGTTACAATTAGGGTAAATTTTGGCTTTTTATGTGCAAAGCCCAACATTTGGTAATTAGGCTTTTAGGTAAAAGTTGGTTAAAATATATCAGAATGGGCTTGCTGGTCTAGTGGTTAAGTGGAGTGTTGGGGAGTTGGAGGTCCTGAGTTCGATTCCCTACTTTGGCTATATTTTTGCTCAGCTATGATGAGGAATTTCGGTGGTGATTGAATTCTCTGTAATGGGGGTTCGATAGAGGGATTTGATGAGTCATTTAGAGGATGTGAGTTAACCTAAAACCTTATCGTGATTCTGTTTTATTTTTTGTTTTCAAAATCCCAAAATTTCTCTCTTATTCCAAATTTCTGCCGTCCTCCTTGTTTCCCCCTTTTCTACTATTTTTCACACTTTCCCTTACTCTCAAACTCGATTTCTGGCTTTAATGCATTTTTGGTAAGTTTAGTAATATGTTTTGTTACATTTTGCCGAAATGTTGGATTATTGAAAGTTCATTTTCTAATTAAGAAGCTAATTAAGGATCTGTGGGCTACTGTTCGACACTCTAGCAAAAAAAATCACCGTTGTTCGTTGAAGGTAATATTTTCGGTAAATTCTGAGAGTTTCATGTTTTTAGCAATTCAATTTAAGTGACTAATTTTGGACTCAAGATGGTCGATTATAGGTTCTGGAAGCATTAGGAGTATGAATGAGTTTGAAACAAACCAGGTGTATACTTAGACTGCACAAAAAACACGAACCAGCGAAAGCCGAAATACGATTCTGTTGACATCATACAGGCGTGTGGTCACCCATGTGGTAGGCCGTACATGGCTGTGTGATCAACCAACCAGGCTGTGCGTGTACGACACGGGCACCTGACACGGCCGTGTTATGGCTGGTGAGGCCGTGTGCGAGACAAGGGCCTGGTCAATTGGGCCGTGTGGGCCACACGGGTGTGTGAGCCCACATGGGTGAACCACACGGGTATGTGGAATTTTGGTCGAGACTGTGTGTCCACACGGCAAAGGCTAATTTGGGACGTGTGGGCCATACGTGTGTGTGGCCTCACACGGGTAGGCCACATGGGTGTGTGAGCCTATTTTTTCAAAATGAACGTAAGGTTGCAAGAGTCGCCCAAGTAAACTGTAACCTGACGTAGGGTCGGTAAGCATTATTTAGACCTCTAATTTTTTGATTTAATATTGTGATGTATGTGTTATCATGTTGCTATTAGCATGTGTATCTGTCTTATTGTATGATATGTTATTTTGCATTATAGCATGTCATATTTGTATGATCTGTTATTTAGAATTATAACATGCCATATTTGTATGATGCATTAAATCGGGGTCGGATTGATGAAGATGAATGAAGTATTCTGAAAGGCTTTTGAAGCCTATTATCTGGCAGCTAGGCTGCATATTTCTTATATGTGCTGTATTTCGGCACTGTGTGGTATGTAGGGATGGAGGGGTCGATTTTATCCCCCTATTCTGTGTGTTTGGATGGGTAGGTCGATTTTATCCCCACATAGTATGCTGGGTTGGACGGAGATGGTATGCTGGGCTGGTGGGCATAATTCGGTAATTCTGATATGTTTTGCATGCTATATCTGAAATGGGCTAAGGCCCTAAGTCATATCTAATTCTTTATCTGAGTGGGCTAAGGCCCATACTAATTTCGAAAAAGGCTCAGGCCCAAAATTTGTGTAAATCATGATTGTACACTGTTATTTGACTGTAGGCATGCTTTCTGTGAGGGATTACACACTGAGTTTGCGAAAACTCACCCTTTTCTGTTTAATCTATACAGGTAATCTGTAGCAGTAAGTGGGTCAGTGCAGCGGAGGGCTCGATGGTGACCACTACTTCTGAACTATTTATTTACGGTTTTTAATTTACATCATTTAAATTTTGGTTTGGTTATGTAAAAATTGGACATTGGACTATTGTGGTTTTAATTTGGGATTTTATTTGACTGTAGGCATACTTTCTGTGAGGGATTACACACTGAGTTTGTGAAAACTCACCCTTTTCTGTTTAATCTATACAGGTAATCTACAGCAGTAAGTGGGTCAGTGCAGCGGAGGGCTCGACGGTGGCCACTACTTTTGAACTATTTATTTATGGTTTTACGGTGACCACTAAATTTTGGTTTGGTTATGTAAAAATTGGACATTGGACTGTTTTGGTTTTAATTTGGGATTTTAAACTACTTATTATGGTTTTACGACTGCAACGCAACAAATGTACGGTTTTCTTAAATTAAACTAAAATTTTTGTAAATATATACAGTTTTGAAAGCTAAATGATTTCAATAGCTTTCGCATAAAACAAATGTTTTAAGGCAGAACAAGCAGTTCACGTCTTTTCCTAATCTAAGTAGAGGTAAAAACTAGGAAGTGTTTGGTGTATCGAAATGTTTTCAAAAACATTTTCATGTGACATCGCCAGATTTGGCCATAATGTCCAGGCTAGGTTTGGGTGTTACATTTAGTAGTATCAGAGCCATGTTACAAAACTCGGCTGTGGATTTGGGTTTTAAAGATTAGTTTTAAATAATATATTTGTAAGTAATTTGAAATACTTTTGGAGTAAGTATATGGTACACTAAGTCTCCGGCGCCGATCCTGTAAGTGTTCTGAAACTTTGATAAAGTTTATCTAAAATGTGATTAGTCATTCTGAAACTTTGTTTGAATTTTTCTGAGAATACTGCTAGTATGGTATGAAACTACTGTAGGTGGTAAACTCTACTATAACACTCTAGGTAGTGTAAACTGAAAAACTATAGTGAGACTATTACTCGCGTTAACTGACTCTGAAACTCTGATACTGTTCTGCATGAAATATTTGTTAATAAATACCGGAATTGTTAACTAACGCATAAAACTGTTAATACCAGATAAATCCAAATTCACGATGAGCATACGTGGTACTCGTGGATGGGATAAAAAGGTCGAGGTAGAGGTCGTAGAGGGGCTCGAGCTGAGTCCTTAGCATCTGACACTATTCCAAATCTAGACACTAGCGAGACACCGATGTCACCTATTACCGAGACTGGGTCAAGGTCTCATGATTAAGCGGCCGGGGACGACGCACTGTCCCAAGCTATGTTACAGATTTTGGAGAGGGTCGCTGGGCCCAATACTAGATCTGGGGGCCGTGTGTCGATTACAGAATGACTACGGTCCAATAGGGCTGAGTTATTCAAAGGTGTCATTGGAGTCGCACCTAACATGGCTGAATATTGGATGGAGGCTACGGAACGGATTATGGATGATCTGGATTTCACTAATTTGCAAAAGCTTAAGGGGGCGGTATCATTGCTTCGCGACGAGGCTTATCAGTGGTGGTTGAGGGTTAAAGAAGGCACCCAGCCCGACCGACTGACGTGGGATCTGTTTAAGATGGCTTTCCAGAGTAAGTATGTGAGAGCTAGTTATATTAATGAGAGGCTACGAGAGTTCCTTAATCTTACTTAGGGTGATCGTTCAATGGCTGAGTATGAGGCTGAGTTCCTTAGACTGAGCCCTTATGAGTGAGGCATGGTGGCGACAGAGTATGAGCGCTGTGTCTGGTTTGAGGATGGTCTCTAGGACAGTCTTTAAGTTCTGATAGCTCCTTAGAGGGAGTGAGATTTCACTACGTTGGTTGAAAAGGCAAAGATCGCCTAAAAGGTGAAGCACACTGAGCGTCAAAATTGAGATAGAGGAAAGAATAAGAGGGAATCGGAGCCCTCAAATTATGGGATGAGGCCTAAGAAAAAGGCTAGGTCTGATAGGGCAGTGAGAGCTAGGCCTCATGTTGCACCTACTATAGTGAAGCTTTATAGGCATTGTGGTAGACGCTATCCGGGCAAGTGTTGGAGAGCTACTGGAGCATGTTTAAGGTGTAGGTATCTTTAACATCGTGTTAGGGACTGTTTGTTGAGGGTTAGTCAGATGCAAGCTCCGGTTAATGAGGTTGCATAGCCACTGATGGTAGTTCAGCAGCCACCTAAGGGTCGAGGTCAGGCCAAGGGTGGTAACGGCATGGGCCTAGGGTAGAGAGCACAGGGCAGAAGTGCTGGACCGACTGAGGCGAGGTACCCTGCATTGGTTTATACTGCACGTTGCCGTGAGGATCCAGATGCTCCAAATGTAATCACGGGTACATTTTTAATATTTAATGTACCTTACTTTGCACTAATAGACATAGGCTCTCCACATTCATATATAGTTAGTATTGTGTCTGAAACAGTGGGAATTCCGGTCGACAATACAGATAGTGAGTTGACTGTGGTAAGTCCGTTGGAGCAATCTACCCGAGTTAGTAAGTTGTATAGAGATGTTTCATTAGAGGTCCAAAGGACTGTATTTCTAGCTGATTTGATGGACCTTCCATTTGAGGAGTTCAATTTAATTCTGGGCATGCACTCGTTAGTCAAACATTGAGTGAGTCTGGACTATGCTATGAAAAGGGTTATTCTGAGGACCGAGGAGGATAATGAGGTAGTCGTGATTGGAGAACGACAAGACTATTTGTTTAATGTGGTATCTGCATTAGTGATGGAGAAGTTAGTGAGGAAAGGATGTGAGGCATTCTTGGCCTACATCAGTATTTCTGATTTTGTGGACTCTTTAGTTAAGGGCATCAGAACTGTGAGAGACTTTCCAGATGTTTTTCCAGAGGAGCTACTGGGATTGCCTCTGAGTCGAGAGGTACAGTTTGGTATTGAGTTGATTCTTGGTACAACTCCAGTGTCTATCGCCTCTTATCGAATGGCGCCGAAAGAGCTAATAGAACTTAAGGCTCAGATTCAGGAGCTGTTAGATCATGGGTTCATTCATTACAACATGTCTCCATGGGGAGCACATGTTCTATTTGTTAAGAAGAAAGATGGGACAATAAGGATGTGTACTGACTATCGTCAGTTGAACAAGTTAACGATCAAGAATAAGTACCTATTTTCAAGGATAGATGATCTATTCAACCAGTTCAGAGGGGCTCCTGTGTTCTCTAAGATTAATCTGTGATCGGGTTATCATCAGTTGAGAGAAAAGAAGGCCAATGTGTATAAGACGGCATTTAGGACTCGATATGGACATTATGAGTTTCCAGTTATGCCCTTTGGGTTGACTAATGCACCAGCGACATTCATGGATTTGATAAACCATATGTTCCAGCCTTACTTAGGCCGATTCGTGGTGGTGTTCATCGATGACATTCTTGTGTATTCTAAGTCTAAGGACAAGCACGATGAGCATCTTAGAGTTGTTCTGTAGACTCTTTGAAAGAAATAGCTTTATGCGAAGTTCACTAAGTGTGAGTCCTGGCTCCGAGAGGTAACCTTTTTGGGACATGTGGTGTCTGCTAAGGGGATTCATATTGATCCTCATAAGATTGAGGCTGTGTTAGAGACGAAGTAGCCAAAGAATGTGTCTGAGATTCGTAGCTCTCTGGGTTGGCCAGATATTATCGACGTTTCGTAGAAAGGTTTTCCTTAATCGCAACTCTGTTGACTAAGCTTCTGCGTAAGGAAGCCTCTTTCATGTGGACTGATGCATAGTAGGAGAGCTTTGATAAGCTCAAGACTGTGTTAACTCAGGCTCCTGTTCTGATACAGCCTAAACCCAGAAAAGACTTTGTGGTATACAGTGATGCGTCACACGTGGGTTTGGGTTGTTTTCTGATGCAAGACAGTAAGGTGGTTGCTTATGCGTCTCGACAGCTCAAGACTCATGAGGTTAATTATCCGACGCACGATTTGGAGTTGGCAGCAGTAGTATTTGCTCTAAAGATCTGGAAGCACTATCTGTACAGTGAGAAGTGTACCATCTACACTGGTTACAAAAGCCTCAAGTATCTCCTCACTCAAATGGAGTTAAACCTTCGGCAGCATAAATGGGTGGAACTACTTAAGGACTACGATTGCGATATCGTGTACCATCCTGGTAAGGCCAATGTGGTGGCCGATGCGTTAAGCCGAAGGGTTATGTCCGACTTGAGAGTGGTGTTCGCTCGACATAGTCTTTTTGACGATGGAAGCCTGTTGGCTAAGATACAAGTGAAACCAAAATGGATTGATCAGATCAAAGATAAATAGGTGGGGGATAAGTCTCTTGAGTTACATTTTCGTTAGGTTGAGAGTGGTACTACGACTGATTTTGGGATTAACAGTGATGGGGTATTATGTTTCCGCCATCGAATTTGTGTACCGAATAATGAAGATTTGAGGTTGTTGATTCTGAGGGAGGCGCATAGTAGCCCTTATGCTATGCATCCTGGTGGGAACAAAATGTACTAAGATCTCTGAGAGGTACTGGTGGCCAGGGTTAAAACATGAGGTTACTAACTTTATTTCTCACTGTTTGACTTGTCAGCAGGTTAAGGCTGAGCATCAGTTACCTTCGGGTTTGCTGCAACCAGCCAGGATACCGATGTGGAAATGGGAGTGAGTAACGATGTACTTCGTTAGTGGGTTGCCTCTAACACCCACTAAGAAGGATTCTGTCTAGGTCATTATGGATCGATTGACCAAGTTTGCACACTTCATCCCAATCAGGATAGATTTTTCTCTACAGGAATTGGCCAAGCTTTACATTTTGTATATAGTGAAGCTACATGGGGTATTTACCTCAATTATTTCTGATAGGGATTCGTATTTCACATCTCAGTTCTAGCAGAAGCTTTATGAGGCTCCATGTTCGAGGTTAGACTTCAGTACTACTTTCCATCCTCAGACAGATGGTCAGTCGAAGAGGGTAATTTAGATACTGGAGGATATGTTGAGAGGCTGTATTATTGATTTTTGAAGCAGTTGAGAGGGGTACTTGCCTTTAGTGGAGTTCGTTTACAATAACAACTATTAGTCTAGTATACAGATGGCACCTTACGAGGCTCTGTATGGTCGTAAGTGTCGCACTTCCTTGTGCTGGATTGAGTTGGGTGAGCGATGTATTTTGGGTCCGGAGTTGGTTTCAGAGACTGAGGACAAGGTCCATTTGATTCAAGATCGACTGAAAGTGGCTTCTGATAGGCAGAAGTCCTATGCTGATTTGAAGATGAAGGACATCGACTATTTTCTGGGGGACTTGGTTTTCCTTAAGGTCTCGCCATGGAAGAATGTTCTGAGGTTCGGTTGTAAAGACAAGCTAAGCCCTCAGTTTATTGGGCCGTACCAAATTCTAAAGTAAGTGGGGCCAGTCCTATAGTACTTGGAGCTACCTCCAAAGTTAGATCGCATACATGATGTGATCCACGTCTCGATGTTGAGACGCTATAGCTCTGATCCCACGCATATTGTTCCTATGGAGGAGATTAAGGTTAGGCCAAATCTAACATTTAAGGAGGAGCTGGTTCAGATCCTAGATCGCGATGTTATGGTTCTGCGTAGGAAATCTATCCCCTTAGTGAATATGCTGTGGCGGAATCATAGCACTGGGGAAGCTACTTGGGAGCCAGAGGATTTGATGCGATAGCAGTATCCTCACCTTTTCTGATCAGGTAAAATTTCAAGGCCGAAACTTTCTTCAAGGGGGTAGAGTTGTAACGCCCCAAAATTCTTGTTTATGTTCCTAGAATTATTTGATTTAAATATCTATCTGCTTCGGTGGTTTAGTTTTTAGGTATGTGTGTGTGAGGTCCCAAGTTCAAGTTACAACTTAGGTAAATGTTGGCTTTTTATGAGCAAAGCCCAACCTTTGGTAATTAGGCTTATAAGTAAAAGTTGGTTAAAATATGTCAGAATGGGCCTACTATTTTGGTGGTTAAGTGGAGTGTTGGGCTGTTGGAGGTCCTAAGTTTAATTCCCTACTTTGGTTATATTTTTGCTCGGTTATTAGGAGGAATTTCAGTTGTGATAGAATTTTCTATAGTGGGGGTTCGGCTGAGGGATTTTAAGAGTCATTTAGGGGAAGTGGGTTAACCAAAAACCTGATCCTGATTCTTTTTGTTCTTTTTTGTTTTCAAAATCCTGAAATTTCACTCTTCTTCCAAAGTTCTGCCATTCCTCCTTCTTTCCCCCTTTGTTGTTGTTTTTCACACTTTCCCTTACTCTCAAATTCAATTTCTAGATTCTTTTCCATCATTATTGCACATCTCTGCATTTAGTGCATTTTCAGTAAGTTTAGTAATACGTTTTGTTACCTTTTACCGAAGTGTTGGATTATTGAAAGTTTGTTTTCTGATTATGGGGCTAATTAAGGATATGTGGGCTGCTATTCGGCACTCTAGCAACAAAAAATCCCCGTTGTTCTTTGAAGGTAATGTTTTCGGTAAATTTCTAGAGTTTCATATTTTTAGCAATTTGATTTAAGTGACTAATTTTGGACTCAGGATGGTCGATTATAGGTTCTAGAAGCATTAGGAGTACGAACGCATTTGAAATGAACCAGTTGTGTACTTTGATTGTACAGAAAACACAAATCGGTGAAAGCCAAAAAACGATTCTGTCGACGTCACATGGGCGTGTGGTCACTGGTGTGGTAAGCCGTGTGGTAGTACACGACCGTGTGATCTATGAACCAGGTCGTGCGTACGCGACACGGGTGCCTGACACGGCCGTGTGATGGCTGGTGAGGCCGTATGCGAGACACGGGCTCGACCAATTGGGTCGTGTGGGCCACACGAGAGTGTGGGCCCTCACAGGTGAACCACACAAGCATGTGGAATTTTTGGTCAGGTCGTTTGATCCACACGGCCAAAGCCAATTTCGGGTCGCATAGCCAACGCCATGGCCGTGTGAGCCCATTTCTTCGAAATGAACTGTAAGGTTGCACGGGTCGCCCAAGTCGACTGTGATCTGACGTAGGGTCGATAAGCATTACTTAGACCCCTGATTCTGTGATTTGATATTATGATGTATGTGTTAGCATGTTACTATTAGCATGTGTATCTGTCTTATTGTATGCTCTGTTAATTTGCATTATAGAATGCCATATTTGTATGATGCATTGCATCGGGGTGGGATTGATGAAGATGAAGGAAGTATTCTGAAAGGCTTTTGAAGCCTATTATTTGGTAGCTAGGCTGCATTTTTGTGATGTGTGCCGTATTTCAGCACTATATGGTGCGTAGGGGTGGAGGGTTCGATTTTATCCCCCTATTTTGTGTGTTTGGATGGGTGGCTCGATTTTATCCCCACATTGTGTGCTAGGATGGACGAAGATGGTGTGCTGGGCTAGCGGGCATAGTTCGGTCATTCTGATATGTTTTGCATGTTATATCTGAAATGGGCTAGGGCTCTAAATCATATCTAATTCAATATCTGAGTGGGCTAAAGCCCACACCGATTCTGAAAAGGGCTCAGGCCCAAAATATGAGTAAATTATGACTGTACACTGTTATTTGACTGTAGGCATGCTTTATGTGAGGGATTACACACTAAGTTTGTGAAAACTCACCCTTTTCTGTTTAATTTGTATAGGTAATCCCTAGCAATAGGTGGGTCGGTGCAGCGGAGGGCTCGACGATGACCACTACTTCTGAACTGTTTATTTATAGTTTTTACTTTTACATCATTTAAATTTTGGTTTGGTTATGTAAAAATTGGACATTGGATTGTTTTGGTTTTAATTTGGGATTTTAAACTACTTATTATGGATCTATAACTACAACACAACAAAAGTACGATTTTCCTAAATTAAACTAAAATTTTCATAAATATATGCAGTTTCAAAAGCTAAATGGTTTCAATAGCTTCCGCGTAAAACATACACGTTTTTTCCTAATCTAAGTAGAGATAAAAATTGGGAAGTTTTTGGTGTATTGAAACATTTTCAAAAATACTTTCATGTGACATCGCCAGATTTGGCCATAACGTCTAGGTAGGGTTTGGGGTGTTACACCCTAAACCTGTCTTCATCACCGGATTAGGGTTATGGAGCATTACCGTACAAGTGGAAAACATTTACCTTCATAACATTAAATATCTTAAACATATCATAAATCATTCATTCATATGCATTTTGTCCCTAAATTGAGCCTTCGAGGCCCTAAAAATAACATATAAGCATTTCTAGACTAATTTGAAACAAAACAGGAAGTTTAAGAAAAATTTGCAAAAATTGGAAAACAGGGGTCACATGGCCGTATGGCTAGGCCGTGTCACATCACCCCAGGCCGTGTAACTTTTGAACAAGGGACACATGACCGTGTCCCAGCTCGTGTCCTCACCTGTGTAACTCACTAAGATGCCTAATACACCCGTGTGTCAGGCCGTGTAACTCACTGACTTGAAACACTAACAAATCTCTAATGACACACGGTCGTGTCATACATAACCATTCAAACATTTAGACACACATTCATTGGGTTCAAACACCATTCAAACATACATAAACGTGCCATTTCAATCATCTTAAATCTCCTAACCAAAATGCCATTCAAAGTTACCAAAATAGCATCAAAACATCATTTACCTAAACATGTTAACATTCCCTCAATTCATGCATAAAGACCTAGTTCAAATATGTGCCAAAACATGTCATAAATTGACCATTTTCAAGCCATCATCAACATACCAAAAGAACCCTATTTACGAGTGCTTAGTAAGCTCGTATAAACTAAAACATAACTTACCATTTTATTTATACAATTCATAGTTTAAGCATAAACCATTACCAATGCCAAAAGCTTTGTATAAGCTTAAACAACATCATTAATTCACAAGTTAATGCACTTGTCCATGATATAAATGAGTTCATCCATAGCATAAGTAGATTTCCATATATAAGTACATCATTTAACTCATCAATCTTTTTATAACATCATGATACATCCCAATTGTATACTTACCATTTCATTTCTTTTTGTTGCATGTTGAACCATCTAAAATTACATCGGATACTCGAGAAAGCTCACACATATTGTGCCTTTACATATAACTGTAACCTTATCAATGCTCACACGAGCTGTGGGTCAAAATGAAAGCTACACGATGTTGCTCACACGAGTTGTAGTGAATCTGCAATAAATGCAGGACCTCAGCCATCGGTAAGACATTCAAGTCTAGCACCTATAACATTAAATGTAACAGCCCGATTTAGGGCCAAGTCAGAACAATGGTTTCGAGACCACGAATTTGAAGTAGAAAAATTTACTGTGATAAAGTTTTAAGGTTTATAGTATGATTGAATGCATGTGTGAAAATTTTGTTGAGAAATTTTATTGATAGATGGTCCAATTTGACTAGTAGGACTAAATTGCAAAAAGTGCAAAATATGTGTTCTAGAAGCATCCTGTGCTTAATTGAAATGAAATTGTAAATTAGAGGTCCTTATTTAGTAATTAGACCATTATATATCATGATGGACAAAAATGGACATGGAAGGGTAAAATTTTAAAGAAGGGCTTTAGGGACATTTTAGTCATTTGGTTAATAAAAGAATAAAAAGGGAAAAATAAAGCAAAAATTTGTCCATCTTTCTCCTACCTTGGCCAAAAATCACAAGGAGACCATAGCTAGGGTTTCGTCAATTTCCAAGCTTGATAATCAAGAAAGACAAGTTTCTAACCTAGAATAGGGGAAGAACAAGATTGTGGACTAAATCACAAATATTATCTATTTTTGTACCGAGGTAAGTTTATGTGTAAATAATACATTGTTATAATATGTTAAATGTTTAATTATTGCTTGAGTTTGTGTAATTGACTATGTGGATGAGTTTAATTGCATGAATGAGATAGATGATCATTCGATAAACGTGGAAGTTCAGTACGAACCCTCGGAACATTACAAGACACAAGGGTCATAACATTGAAGCTATTGAGATGTGTTGCCGTGTAAGACCATATCTGGGATATGACATCGGTATGGTAGTACGTGTAAGACCATGTCTGGAACATGGCTTCGCTACGAGGTTTCGTGTAAGACTATGACCGGGACATGGCATTGATATGAGTTTTCGTGTAAGACCATAACTGGGCTATTGGCATCGATATTGAATTGCATGTAAGACCATATCTAGGATATGTTATTGTATGATTGATGTACGACTCCTGAGTATCTTTAGTGATTTTGAGTGTTTCAATGGGCCTAGTTTATACGAGAATGAAAGTACATGCTAAGTAAGTATTACAAGTACGTACGAAGTCCATATGACTATTGGATGGAAGAATAAAGATGAGTTTAAAATGTGATGTTTAGTAATGCTGTTATGGTAAGAAATGGTTATGAGAGTTTGGTAATGTTTATACAATTTCCGTTATGGATCTCATATAATTAAGTTATAAATATGACGTTTATTATTTGCATATAAACTTACTAAGCTATATAGCTTACCCCTATTTTCTTTTCATTTTTTATAGTGTCACTAAACTAGCTCGGGGATTGGGAATCATTGGAGTTCACATCACACTATCCAAGCTTTATTTTGGGGTATTTATGATTTTGATATTTGAAAGTATGGAATGTATAGGGACTTGGTCATTTTGTGTATGTGTCATAGTGATTGGGCTAATGATATTGGCTCCTATTGGTTAAGTGATAATTTTGTACAAAGCCATTTGAAATTGGCTAATGTTGATTATAAGTACAATCATATGGTGATGCATTGCATGGATATGGCCCTTGCATGATTTGAGTTGATAATTATGGATGTTTGGTTGCTTAAGTATGCTATGAATCGTGTCTTTGAATTGGTATAAGTGTTTATGAGTTTTAGGGTGGCAATAGGCTTGGTAAATAGCCTATACATTGTCCACACGGGTAGACACACAGCCATGTGTTTGGGCCCTGTGTGACACACGATCAGCCCCACGAGCGTGTGAACAGGCCGTGTGTCCCCTGCAACTTAATTTCGAGAAACAAAATGCCCAGTATGGAGCGTACAGGCAGAAACATGGGTGTGTGTCTTAGCCGTGTGGATGGCACAACCTGAAACACGGGCGTGTGCCCAAGGCGTGTGAAGTCTGCACCTTAAATTCAAAAAATAAATTTGCCACACTACCTAGCACATGGGCGTGTGACATGGCCATGTGACCCTATTTTGCTTATGACGTCATAAACAAAGAGTTACACAGATTGAGGACACGGGTGTGTCCTGAACCATACGGGCATGTGTGACCAGACGGCCTACTCACACGAGCGTGTGACTCTCCAAAACATGGAAATTTTCTAAGTGTTCTAAAGTTTCTAGTTTAGTCTCGAACCACCTCCAATGTATGTTTAGGGCTTCATAGGTCCGTGTAAGGGATGATATACATGTGTATGAATAGTTTGAATTGAATGAAATTTTATGGCCCGGTTTTGTACAATTAGTTATGATTAAGTCAGGTAATGCCTCGTACCCTGTCCCATCATTGGACTCGAGTAAGGGGTGTTACATGAAATCCCTAATGACATATCATTTGTATCCTAAGAATTTTTAAGGTTCAACCAGATTCATTATCTGTCAGTTCATCATAGCATGAATACAATTATAGATATCGATTCATTTATAATACAACAATATAGCATATGTTCAATTTAGCTAACATTAAAACGAACACAGTTCATACGAACTTACCTAAATAACCAGGGCATAGAAGTAAAGTCAAACTAGTCCAAAGCTTTAGCTTTTCCTTGATTTAGATCCGATTGTTGTTTATCTTGATCTAAATAGATAATTTTAATAAATTAAATACTTATATTATTCAATTTAATCCATAGTTCATATTTCTATAAAATTACAAATTTGTGCCTAACATTTTAACTTTCCATAATTTGATTCTTAAGCTCATAACTTACTATCTAACCATTTTAACCTAAATCTAACTTAACTCATAATGCATGGGACCTTAAAGAAACTCATATTTATCAACAATTCACAACAAAACCCTTAGTTTCACACTTTTAACAATTTACCCTAATTGCCTTTTTCATCAAAATCACTTAACAAAATTTTTTTTTTACAACCAAAAATAATAAGCTATCAACTAACATCAAAACCTATTCAAAAAAATTCATGAAAAGTCCCTCAACCTTTAAAAATTTTAAAATTGACCCCTAGGCAAGCAATATTAAGCTAAAACGATCTCAAAAACATAAAAATCATTAAGAACGGTACAAAACTACATACCATGCATGAAGAAAATCAAAACAGAAGCTTCTCCCCCCTTTAATGGTGATTTCGGCCAAGCAAGAAGAAAATGAAAAAGATGATATCTTTTTCTTAGATTATTTTAGCTTTAATTTACCAATTTACCATTTTACCCTTTAAAAACTATCAAATTTGCAATAAAACCTAGTCCATAATTATCCACTAACTCATTAAATGGTTTATTTATTATTCAAGTCCTTTAGTTTAAGATTTCATAGCCATTGGACCCTTTTAACTAATAGATACACACTTTTTCACCTCTTACGATTTAGTCTTTTTTACCTAATTAACTCTTAACGAAATTTTAATACAAACTTAATATGATCTTGTAAACGTTAAATAAACATTCAAAAAATAATATACTCGTCAGAATTGTGGTCCCAAAACCACTGTTTCCTACATTACTGAAAACGAGTTGTTACAATTTATATAAAAGCACATGAGTTACATACTTATGGTCAGGGACTAACATAGGATTTAGGTAAATCACACTATATAAGACCCCTAACCTAATTCTTTCATCGAAATAGAGTTACGAGCCATTACCGGAGTTTATAAAACTATTACTGATAATTCAAGTCAATTACTATTCATTTTCCGAGATTAGTCGTAACGTCCCTTATATGGACCCTCGAGGTCCAAAACATGCATTAGAATCGAGTCGGGACTAAATCGAGATCTCAAGAAATTTTTTGCAAAATTTAAAAATTTTCTTTACTTTAAAGAGTCACACGCCCATATGGTAAAGGACACGTCTGTGTGGTTAGATCGTATGGATTCCCATGCTCGTGTCCCTAACCCGTGTAACTCTCTAACTTGTAACTCATGAAGAAATTGAAGTCACACGACCAAGTCAAACGCCCATGTGCTAGTCCATGTAGTTAATTTAATTTCTGAAAGTTAGGTGCAAGTTTCGCACGGCCAAGAGATATGCCCATGTTCTAGGCCGTGTATCTCATACGGCTGAGACACATTCCCGTGTCTCTGCCTATGTGCTTGAAACACCCCTTACCCGTATCCGATGCCGGAATAGGGTATGAGGCATTACCTTACTAAATCACATAAAACCATTCAACTTAAACTCAAAGAAATGCGTCCCAATTTAAAACTTTTTCAAACAATGTCCTACGAACCTTCATGTGGGCCTACGGGGCCTAAAACGTGATTTAGAAATGATCCAGGACCATTTCAGGCACTCAAGAAAATTTCTTCAAAAACAACTATAAATAGGGCACACGCCCGTGTGGAATGGCAACACGCCCATGTGGCTTCTAGACATGGTTGTGCCGATGGCCCGTGTGGTTCACACGACCTACAAATCCTAGAGACATGCGCGTGTCCCTCGTCCGTGTGGAATTAATTTCTAAAATTGAACCTACAGGGGTTTCACATGGCCTGGCACATGCCCATGTGCTCAGTCTGTCTCCCTCACACGGCCATGATACACCCGTACCGCGGCCCGTGTACAAAAACCTGGGTCTTCTGTTTTTGACGTCAACAATCACACGGCCGTGGCACACGCCTGTGTTCTTGGCTGTGCTCTCCACACGGTTGAGACACACGGCCGTGTCTCAACCTATGTGTTTACTACAGGGCAGTTAATTCTTCCCATGCAAGGTGCAGGGGACACACAGCCTAACCACACGCCTGTAGGATTGACCGTATGTCACACATGACCTAGACACAAGCCCGTGTGTCTACCCATGTGGACAAGAATAGGCTATCTAACAAGCCTTTTTGCCACCCTGAAATAAGATCAAATACAACCCAACACTTCATATCATGACTCAACATTGATTGTGCATCTAAATGTCTATAACTATGCGTTTTTCCAACAACCACAGTTTGCATAATGTGCATGCATGATTACTCTAAGCAACCATCTACAAATTCTATGAACTCATCCTCATTTCATTAATAATAGCTTGAACAATTTTGGCCAATTCCAATGGCCATTTACAAAATGAACTTTATAAAATAAATGGCCAACACAATTGGCTAACTAGAGTAACTTGTACCAAAATGACATTACTTAAAACACAAAATATAACTATACCGAAAGTTTCAATTGGTAGTGTGAACGATGACCTTGACGTCTTTGGATCCTTGAATTACTTAGGTGGCACTATAAGGGAAAACGAAAAAGGAAAGGGGTAAGCATAAAGCTTAGTAAGTTGCAAGTAAGTAAATAACAACAATTTCCATGTTAAGTCATACTCTCAATACACCATGATTTAAGCATGATAACAAAGAACAAGCACTATTTGACTGACTCGTTTTCATCCATTTTGAATTACATGACATGCTAGTGAGCTCACATTTCATACATTACATTTAAGCACCTGCACCACTTGCAAAGGTCATCACAATATCTCACAACAAGCATTAACTCTGAAATTTCCCGTTGAACTATTTAGAATATGAAAAGATATTCATTAAGCCTCCAACGTAGGGTATCCAGCCGATGTCATGTCCTAGACATGGTCTTATACTAGCTCCCATATCAAGTCGATGCCATGTCCCAGACATGGTCTTACAATAACTCTCAATGTATCGAGGCTGATGCCGTATCCCAGATAGGTCTTACACTGGCTCTCATCTATTGGTGTCGATGCAAAGTCCCAAACAAGTCTTACACTGACACGTAACAAGCTAACGCCATGTCCCAGACAGGTCTTACACTAGCTTGTATATCTTGAGGCTGATACATGTCCCGGACATGTCTTACACTAGCTCTCGCCTCAAAGCCGATGCATGTCCCAGACATGTCTTACACTAGCTCTCGTAATGTGGCCGATGCATGTCCCAGACATGTCTTACACTAGCACATACATTACCCAATGTCATGGCGTGAATATCCAATTCTATCCCAATTGTTCAACGGAGCTTTATTACACATGTTCTCATCATTTCATGAATAAAAATTCATCATTTAACAATTTATGCTCGAATAAACATTTTCATACATGATTCTTTTCACAATGCAATATCTTATAACAAAACAAGGATTTCATGCATACAATTAGTAATGTTGCTTTATTTACCTACAACTTACCTCAATATATAGGCAAATGGTTGATTTATTCGATCTGCTTGGCCTTCCCCCTGTTTAGGTTCGGATTTGGTAAATCTTGATCTATAACAATAAAAATTTACTAATTTAATCACCAATATAATTTAGTCAAGTCAAAAATCATAATTGTAGCAAAATAACCATTTTGACCCTAGACCTTAGCTAAATGACCATTTTACCCCTAGGCTCAGAAATTCATTTTTATCGAATTTCCTTATTCACCAAGCCTAAAAAACTCTTTTCACTTTATGGCAACACAAAATTCCTAATTTTTCACACAAATAACATCAACTTATCAACTTTGCAGCTAGTCTATTTTAGGTGTTTTTCCTAAACACCCTTTCACAAAAGTTGTTTATTTGACAACTAGAATTCATATTCTTCCATAAAAACCAAGCAAACAACATTTATACATTCATGGAAACATTCTAAACTTTCAACCATTTTGTAAAATACACCCCTCAAGAGGTAGCTTGCGCTACAAGAGTTCCAAAAATGCAAAAATATTCAAGAAAGGACTCTAAAATCACTTACTTGCAAGGAAGATAAGTGGCTGCAAGTTTCAAGCCCTCATAGACATATTCATGGAGAAAAATCGGTGGAAAAGGTGAAGAAGAGAAGAAGGTGAAGGCTAGTACACTAGACTAATATTAAATTAAGTTTTTAAGCCACATAACTTTGACTTTTTAATTCTTTTGTCTCCCTTGAACTCACATGGTCAGCCAACCTCATAGTCAAGGGCCTAATTGCCCTTTAAAACCCCCACATTCTGGTTCTCTGGCTATTTGACACAATTTACTAATAATTTGTAACTTTTACCTTTTATGTGATTTAGTCCTTTTTCGCGATTAAGCCTTCAATTGCATAAATTAATTCACTAAAATTTTCATGCACACTTATAAAAATACTACAACACATAAAATAATACTAAAATAATTTTCTCAAATCTCGGGTAAGTGATTTCAAAATCACTATTCCGACTAGGGCTAATTTCGGGTTGTTACAATTCTCCCCCTTAGGGATTTTTGTCCCCAAAAATCTTACCGTTAAAGAGGTTCGGGTACTAATCTCTCATAGCCTCCTTGGGTTCCCACATGGCTTCCTTGACTCTATGTCTATGCCATAAAACTCTCACAAGTGCTATGCTTATGTTTCTCAATTCCTTGAGCTCCCTAGCCAAAATCTTAACGGGCTCTTCACCATAGGTCATATCTGGACATATCTCTATCTCTGCTAGTGAAATCACGTGCGAAAGGTTGGAGCGGTAGTGACGTAACATTGATACATGGAAGACATCATGAATTTTCTCCAACTCAGATGGCAATGCTAAACAGTATGCTACCGATCCAATTTTCTCGATCACCTCATATGGTCCAATAAACTGTGGACTTAACTTGCCTTTCCTACCGAATCGAAGGACTTTCCTTCACGGGGAGACTTTCAATAACACTTTATCTTTGACTTGAAATTCAATCTCTTTTCTTTTTAAATCCGCGTAGGATTTCTGTCTATCTGAGGCGACTTTCAAACAATCTCGAATCACCTTAACTTTCTTTTTGGTCTCCTTGACAAAATCGACCCCGTGTATCTGATTCTCTTTAAGTTCGCACCAATATAAGGGCGTTCGGCACTTGCACCCATACAAAGCCTCATAAGGCGCCATCTTAGGACTTGACTGATAGTTACTGTTGTAGGCGAATTTAATTAGTGACAAGTACTTCTCTCAACTGCCTTGGAACTCGAGGATGCAACATCTCAACATATCCTCAAGAATCTAAATAACCCTATCTGATTGGCCATCAGTCTGTGGATAGAAAGCCGTGCTAACATTCAACCTTGTCCCTAATACCTCTTGTAACCTTTTCCAAAACCGAGAGGTAAATCTTGGATCTTTGTCTAAAATAATTGACAAGGGCATTCCATGTAGTCTCATTATCTCGGAGATATATAAATCAGCTAATCTCTCAAGTGAGTAATCCGTGCGAATTGGTATAAAGTGAGCCGACTTTGTTAGCCTATTGATATGCGTGATATGAAGTAATAAAATTTATAATAATGATCGCACCAAAAACTAACTATTATCACGACTTTAAGGTAAGCGTACCTATCGAACAGTAGTATAGTTTAGCGGCAAGACCGAGATATCGTACCCAAGGGAACCAAAAGTACTAGTACTTACTTCCTTTCTATTATTTAACCTAAAAATAAAAAGGGTTTTTATGAAACTAAACTAATTCTAAAACTAACTATGAATGCATAAAAAGTAAACTGGGGGAAAACTCTTTTAGGAAAAACTGATTGATTTAGGCAATACTCAAGGGAGAATCCACCTAGACTTCACTTGTTATCAATTCTTGAGCTAGACGATTTATTCACTTGACTTGATCCGTAGAGATCCCTAACTTATATTAATACCTCCGTCGAGGATAAGAACAACTAATCCTAGGTTGATTAACTGAAATCTCTTGCTAGTTAAAACCCCTAGTCTTGCATTAACTCGATCTATGGATCCCCTTATTAGGTTTGACCCTAATCTGGCAGATTTATGTCGCCCTATGTCTAGGGTTGCATGCAACTCTACTTAATTATGCTAGATCTACTCTTAAAAGGTTTGACCCTAATCCGGCAGATTTATGTCGCCCTATGTCTAGGGTTGCATGCAACTCTACTTAATTATGCTAGATCTACTCTTAAACAGGGACTTTTGCTCCTATGAATAAGCACATCAATACTTGAATTAATACCTAGGATTATTAAAACAAGAATTAAGAACACATAATTAAGAACAATTCAAGTATTCATCATATAACTCAAGATAAAGTTATAACAGGATCCGTCTTAGGTTTCATCCCCCTCAAGTATTTGGGGGCTTTAGTTCATAGTTAATAAAGAAAACACCTCAGAAGAATAACGATAACAAAACATAAAGAACCCAAAAACCCCTGAAGGATTGAAGGGAGATCCTCTATCTTGATGTAGAATTCGGCTTATGGGATGAATCAATCGGCTTCCCTTGGAGTAATCCTTTGCTTCCACTCTCTATTTTGGCAGAAATAAAGCACCCTTTTGAGGAGAGAAAAGCACACCCTTGTAGTTGCCCCCTAGGGTCTTTATATAGAGCTTTGGAATTCCTTTCTTAGCCTCTAAGTATCCAAATCAGAGTGAAATTGAACTTCCTCACGACAAGGACACGCCCGTGTGCCACGCCCGTATGGATCGACAAGAGGCTGTGCACGAGACTATTGATGGTGGCACGGTCGTGTCACCTAGTCGTGCTTGTCGGGGTTGGGCCGTGTTGGACTTTATGTGGCACGGCCGTGGGACATTTTGGCCCATTTTCTCCTTTTTTGGCCCGTTTCTCGTTCTTTTCTCTTCCCTATGCTCTTCTGAGTATAAAACATGAAATAGGAGGATTAAGAGCACCTTCCATATATTTAATGATAATTCATCCAGAAATTAGGCTAATCATGAGGTAAAAATATGTATAAATTATCGTTTATCACCTGTCCACGACAACTCATACTGAATCTTTTTTCTTTGGCGTCAAAGGTAGTCCTGACACGAAGTCCATAGTAACTCGGTCCATCTTCCACTCGGTAACTATTACAGGCTAAAGTCAACCCAAAGGTATTTGGTGTTCAGCTTGCTGGCACCTAGGCACTTGGAGACAAACTTTAAAGTGTCCCTTTTCATTCTCGACCACCAATACATTTTCTTTAAGTCGTTATACATTTTCACGCTGCCTGGGTGAATACACAAGCGACTACTATGCGCCTCTTGCAAAATCTTCCAAATAAGCTCATTATTCTTAGGCAGACAAACTTTGTCTCAGTATATCAAACATCCACCGGTGTCAACTCAGAAATCTGACTCATTACTCATCCCGTACTGATCTATCTTAGCTTGTAGTTCCTTGTAACTTTTCTGAGCTTCAACAATTCCTTGCAGAAATGTCAGTCTTCCTCTCAATTTGGCTAAAATCGAACCATCGTCTGTCATAGACAAGATGATATGATATGAAATGATTTTTATTTGAGGAAGAAGATGATATGAAATGATATTAAGGAAGAAGATGATATGAAATGATTTTGGCCAAGAAAGCTTACTTTCTCTTTCCTAGGGTTTCCATGGATTATTTGAGGAAGAAGATGATATGAAATGATTTTTATTTCTAGTTAATCATTTATCATCTTTTAATTTTTATCACTTTCCAATTTAGTCCTTAGTTTTTTTCTAATTTTCCATGGATGATTCATCCAAAATATCTACTAACTTTTCTTTAATGGTCTATTTACCATATAAAGACCTCAAAATTTGAATTCTATAGCTATTTGGTACTTATAGCTACTAGAACTCAACTTTTGCATTTCATGCAATTTTGTCCTTTCATCAATTAAACATGTAATCGATAAAATTTCTTTATGAGATTTTCACATGACATTTCTATCATACCATAGACCATAAAATAATAATAAAATATTTTTTTTTTTGTAATTAGATTTATAGTCCCAAAACCACTGTACCAATTTTTACCGAAAATGGGCTCTTACACACTATGATTGTCATAAGTGAATTGATTCATAGACGGATTTAGAATTAATTCATGTTGGGTCCTATCTAATATATCATTCTACCAATAAATGCATCTATGTCTCTGCCCATCAAGGCAACTACTCCAATATCTAAGAGTAGCCATCTCTTCAATTGGAATTGTAAACAACATAATAATCCTTCTCAATAGTTGAATTAAATGTTCACTTTGATTCTTTTACAGGATTACAGACTCATTTAGATTATCTACTGAAGTAGGTTGTCTTTTTTGCAATGTAAATGTTCTTACAATGTACTTATCATCGGTTTGAACTTAGATAATGAATGAGCTAATATTTTCTTGTCACAATTTCATTAGGTATGCAAAATATGAAAGACAAAAATACAAAAGACATAACAGTGAAATTTGAAATTTATTTATTCATCGTTTAAATACATAGAAAACAATTACATGTTTACTACAATATGGACACATTTTCCAATATTTTCGCCTATTAATTATAAACTCATTTAGTCATGAAGTTATTTCACTAGAGCATCGTGACTGAGCTCTCCTCAATGACATAACATTATGAAAGCAACTACTTAGTGCTCGTCCAATGACCTTGTCATAAGTGTGTTATCCTTAAAGGATATACTTGATATCTTTGGGATAATAATCGTTCTCCCAATATGATCCTATTTCATCTCATCTTAACCATCACATCTTCCTTCATGAAAATTCAATCACTATCAAATAGTGATCAGTTCATCTATCACAAAAACGGACAACCTGTGACCACGTTTACTTTTCATCAACCATGTAATTCTAATGAGAGAATATCATTTACCCATGTTTTGGGCTATGAATTCCACTGTTGTGAATGCCACTACATACTACAGAATTCGCACACCCAATGCACCATTTTTCACTTCTTTATCTATTTAAACTAAGGCTTTTACTTACATCAAAGTGTACGAGTCACAAATACATAGTCTGCCATCCACTCAGTATTTAGGTATATCACACTATGAATGTCACAAGTGAATAAATCCATAAATGGATTCAGGATCTATTCTGCTTGGGTCATGTTTGAAATACTGTCATCCAGTCAATCATATCTATGTCTCTATCTTCTGGGAGTTATCTACTCCGATACCCAAGATAAAACATCTCCCTAATTGTTGTTGATAGACGGCATATTAGTCTTTCAATTGGTTTGCTCATTTTAGGTTAAACTTAGGACATGTAAAGGTTTGTATACTAATACAAGTTATCTTTCTGTCTTATGACTCAACCATGTAATACCGTTTAGTATTAGTTAAATATTTAGACAACCAATGAGCAACACTTGCTTCTATTTTTCTTTGCGTGTAAAAACCATTTTAGGACAATAATACAAAGTATATTAATTTAATTCATGAATAATTTTATTAATCAATGTATTCGAAAAAAATTACAAGTGTACTTAGACGAAAATAGTACACTTAAGGCACCAAATCCAACAGAGAGTCCTTTGGGTTCCCCATTTAATAGAAAAGGCCTATGCCCACCATGTCACACCCTAAATCTAGCGGACTCGATTAGAAGATGTGTATATGTGAAGTCTGTTTAGGGTAGTGTAGTATACCCATTTGCAGTCTTTTAGCAAATAAGAGTTGGCATAAAGTACCCACCGTATAAGTAATTGAAGATTTTATCTTAGATTATTCTATTATTTAAGAAGAGAGTGTGACAAGCGAAGAGTAAGCCTATTGTGAGTTACCACCAAAAGTGTAGTACGCCTAGTTTGCTTGAGCATTGCGCTAATTTAGTTTTATAACGTGATCTGGTAGGAGTTAACTGGATTGATTGGTCAAATAGTATTTGTACATGATTCTAATTTATATTTCTCCCAGATTTTTCAGGTCATTTATTATGACAAATTGTAGATACAATCGGCACTTGTCAAGTTCCACTAAAGGGAACTGGATACATATAGAGAGAGAGAAGGGTTTGTCTGGAGGGTTTTTCTGCTTCCAATACTAATATCTAGTTTTTCTTCTTAAACTTATATGTTTCTCTTTCATTTATTTAGTTGGAAGCTAAGGTTTTTGAATAAATGAGTGGATGTTCCACATCTTGGCAAGTCTGATTATTTTGCATGTTACATTTTTTTAAATAAAAAGGTTGTTAAGAAGTATATGAACAGTGAGTTGTGAATAAGAGACCTTGAATGGGGTTCGTCTATAATTGAGATATTAGTTATTTGTCTATAAAAGGATTTTAATATTGGTTCTATGTTCTTTAAGTTGTCGTTGCTGCTAGTTCAAGAAGGATGTTGAGATTCGAACTTCAAATTATATTATAAGTGAGTATCAGGTGAGTTCTAGTCTTGACTCTTATAATTGTTCCAGAAAGTTCTTCATATGGTTGATGTTCTAGTAATGATGCATGACTTCTTGAGTGACTACTGAACATGTATATGTCATCTTTATAGTATCCGTGTGAATTTAGTTGTATGAGATGTTGCATGTATGGCTGCATGTGATTCTGTAAAGCAACTGTATGCGTGTACACAGAACATATATTGTGATGCATGATCATGTTGTTGTGGGTGAAGCATGTAAGAAGTATGATTTAGTTAGGAAATGAGTATAGCTTACATGAATATGTACTTGTGTTAGAAGTACGATGCATGATTGAAAATGTTGAAGAAATGAGGATTTCATGGTGTGTTGTGAAATTATGCTATGTGAGTTTTGATGTTGTGATGGTATTTAATGAAGTTTGTTGGGATAGTAAACATGAATTTTGGGACGAAAATTTTGATAAAAGATCATGTGTAACCCCCTAAGCCAGCTTAGATGTTATGGCTAGATTGAGAAGGCTACATTAGCCATCAAAATGACTAAGCTAACTTACGAAACTTTTGAAGACCTTAAGTAAAAAAAAAAGTTGTACTTGTACTTTGAGTTAGTTTAAGAACATTCATTTATTAGGTCTTCTGCCCTTATGATTCATTTTATTATTGACAATGTTACTTTAGAAAAACCAATTGTTCATCACTTTACTTTGTAAAAACTTGATGTTAACTAATGCAGTAAAAAAACCATTATTTAAATTTTGGAAATCTAGTTCCTTATCGATTTGTTTTTTAAAAAATGGTTTCTTTGTAATACAACGGAAATTAGAATACAATGTTAAATTTTACATAAGCCAGATATCATTCATTTTTTGGTTATTATCCATCCATGCAAAAAAAAAATCCCTAAATGAAAAATTACCAAGCCATAGACCAGAAATAATTAAAAATTACAAACCAAAACCAATAAAGACTTATTAATAATACTTATTAAAAATAGTCTAAGGTAATTTTTTGTATGTCGGGTCTGGTCCTAGTTTCGAGGTTTACTTGAAAAGCTTAACACTAGGGGAGAGTGAGCTTATGAAAGCTCAATCTGATTCAAACATTTATTTAAACAAACATAAATATCAAATACGATAAAATATATTACTATTAACAGAAGAACACAGAACCATCATTGGAATTTCATATCATTACATAGCCATTATCAAATCAATGTCAAACAATGTTTGAGAATGGTCATCGTTCATTCAAGTAACAATCATTAATTTCAAAACCATTCAATACAACACAATACAATATATAGCATAAATCAATAACATTTGAGTATGTCGTGAGCATGATGCAATGCAAAAAGGTTCCTACCACAACCATCTGCTACACACCACAAGTTCCCAGAACACGTCTACCGAACTCCAATGAATGCGAGTAAAGCTTAATGTGGTAAAACCACCAAATAAATATAATTGCAGAAAATCTGCCAAATAACAAATAAATGTGATAAAATTGCCAAATAATGAATAAGTGCAATAAAATTGCCAAATTCTTTCGAATCTCTGGTGCAGTGCACTAACTACGAATAAATGCGGAGTTAATATGCTACTAAATCTCCACGGAACTCCTTCGTCAACCACAATAACAATCCCACTCCAATACACATGCAGGATGTCATAATCTCATACATAGTCATGAATTCAATTCTTTCACCTTTCTTTGGCCTGATCAACACACCATCATATTATCAAATACTTTTAATGAATAGGATCATTGGTCCAATTTTCAATTTACCATCAGGTGGTATCATTTAACAAATCACAATATCATGTGTTGCTATGAACTTTTTTGTATACATGTATAGTAGTCTTTCAAACATTGCATTGCAAATTACTCCTACTAATCTATCATGCATATGACTTATTTTCATTAAAAATCATGTTATACAAACAACCAATCATACATCATATTATCTAACCATTCACAACAATATCAATCATGTAATTATTTAGTAAATTTAGCAACTCTGCTAACATGCCAAACAATTAGGGCCTGAAACGTACCTAGGTTAACCTCTTACAATTTTAATTACTTAGCTATTTAGCCAAGCCTGATTACCAAACTAAATCATCAATTATACCATTAAAATCATTATTGACATTCAATTTTTTGAGTTAGGACCCACACCTTATTTTACGCTCTTTCGCGGCATACATGTAAATCTTGCGGTTTCTCTAATAGATTTCAAATTAACTTAAATTAAAAATCAGCATTAAACTTGATCAATATGCCTTTTAATCAGCCCCCAAACACCCACTTATGGGTTCAATCCAGGCATTAGAACTATAACTATTTTTTGAATCCAAACTAATTAAATTTTTTACACTAAATGATGCAAATCGCAGGCACAAACGTCTTTCGGCTTCATTTTTGATTTGGGGAATTTAATTCGACACCTAAAAAATTTAAATACTGAAAAATTATTAGCTATTTCATATTTAAAATCTTTAATTTAATCAATTAAAAATTTCCCTCAGATCAAAATTGAAACTACACACTAGCCCATAATCAACCACTCTTCCACTTCGTGAATTGTCAGATTTGAGTCGCCGATTGATCAAGATTGATTTTCCCTAATTTACACATGATTAAAGGTTGATTAGGAAGGGTCCAAGAAATCAAGATATTTCTGGAAAAGGATTGGTAAAATTAAAGAAATAACAACCCCCTTTCCTAGCTTTAGGTGTACATACCATTACCAATGGTGGCCAATTTAGGGCTGATTTGAAATCACATTTAAAATCACTTGGAAGGCTAGAAAAATAATCTTTAAATACTTAAAAATCACGCTCATTCCAAATCTGGAAATTTGGGTGCTCAACCGACAAGATCCATCAAGAAATTGAAAGAAAATAAGAACTTACACAAACTAAGTGAAAGGGGCGGCAATGACTCTTCTTGGCAACAATGGAAATCATTCTTAGAGGTCCAAAATTTTAGATTTGGGGCTGTAAAAATACCCATTTAATATTTAAAAATCACCCCAATTCTAGATATGAAAAATTAGTTATTTAATTGAAATATCCATCAAGAAAAATGAAAGAAAATGGCACTTACTCAAGCAAGAAGAAAGGGCCAACAAATAAGGGCTACCAAACATTGAGAAAATTAGTTGCAGGTCACTAAATGATGCTGCAAAGAGCTATTGCTGTTGTTAGCTGGTGCTACACAAGGTGCAGCAGAAGTCGATAACTACCGATTGCATGTGACAAAAGTCGATGACTGTCGATTACGTCTGACAAAAGCTGATGACTATCTATGACTACTGCTTGTGTCTGACAGAAGCCTATGAATGCTGATACTGGTAGCAACAAAGGGAAAAGAATAGAAAATTTGAAGAGATGAGAGAAGAAGAGAGGGACGGCTAGGGTGAAGAAAATGAGATTAAAGGCTGATCAAATTTGTTAAAAATAATATTTATACCTAGGTTTAATTACGCATGGGTAGCCCACACATAAAAAAAAGGATTTTGTAAAATTTAATTATTTTACAAGGGAAGGGATTCAAACTTGGGACCTTAATCTACTTTCCAAGGTTCTCTATTTATTGACTAACCGGTACACTATTTCCTCATTTTGAAATAATTTTGCAATATTTATTTTAAAAATGAGGCATGTCACATACTAGGGTTTGAAGAAAAATTTGCACAATAACAAAAAGGTGCAAGAGAAGGGATTTGAACTTGGGTTTCAAGGAACGTTTCACTAGCACTTAACCAACAAACTAATACCTCATTTATTTCCTAAAAATGCAAAAATAATCTTAGAAATTAGGGCATGACCACTCTTTCTCGATTCACAAACCCGATTCTACTAACACTTGATTTTTGGGATGTTACATGATGACCATGGCATTTTCTGAAATGGATAGATAAGCTGCATTTATCTACTAGGGTTTCTGCATGTCCCAGGGTGATGATTGGAAAACCTCATGCAAGGATGAGTTTAGGCAAATCCATATCACAAAAACGATAGTTCTTGTGGTTCCTTAGTGGCAACCAAACAGAGCCTTTTTAGGCAAGGTATTCCATAAGTACCTTTGTGGCATATTGTGTAAGTGCCTTTATGGCATATTCTGTAAGTACTTTTGTTACGTATTCTGTAAGTGTTTTGTGTAAGATCTGGGTATGTTCTGAGGCTTCTTCGATAGATAATTCTACGATAAGGATCTGATACATCAGAAGATAACTTAGTTTGGTTAGTCTTATGATGAATTTGAAGGAGGTTCCTTAAAGAAAGTATGTATTTGTATTTCTAATAAGGGAATTGATAAACGATAAATTATACATATTTTTACCACATGTTTAGCCTAATTTCTGGATGGATTATCATTAATTTTGGGAGAATTGGTACTCTTAATCCTTGTTTTTCATGTCTTATACTCAGGAGAGCATAGGGAAGAGAAAAAAATGAAAAAGGGGCCAAAAACGAGAAAAATGGGCCAAAGTGTGAAAACGACACGGCCCAAGGAGTCGCCACACGGCCGTGCCACACAACCGTACCACATAAAGTCCACATGGCCTAGCCCCGACAAGCACGGCCAGGCCACACGACTGTGCCACCATCAACAGGCCCGCACACGGCCCTTATCGAAACCACACGGGCGTGGCACACGGGCGTGTCCTTATCGTGAGGAAGTGCAATTTCACTCGGATTTGGATACTTAGGGGATAAGAAAGCCATTTTAAACTCTATATAAAGACACCAGGAGGCAACTCTAAAGAGATACTCTTTTTTCTCTCAAGAAGGAGCGCCGTATTTCTGCCAACACAAGGAGTGAAAGCAAGGGATTACTCCAAGGAAAGCCGATTGATTCATCCCAGAAGCCAGAATTCTACATCAAGACAGAAGATCTCCCTAAATTCCTTCAGGGGTTTTTGGGTTCTTTATGTTTTGTTATCTTATTTCTTCTGAGATGTTTTCTTTATTAATTATGAACTAAACCCCTCAAATACTTTAGAGGGATGAAACCTAAGACAGATCTTGGTATTATTTATTCTTGAATTATTTGATAAATACTTGAATTGTTCTTAATTATGTGTTCTTCATTCTTGATTTAATAATCCTAGATATTACTTCAAGAAACTGATGTGCTTAGGCAGAGGAGCAAAAGTCCCTATTTTAAGAGTAGATCTACCATAATTAAGCGAAGTTGCATACAACCCTAGACATAGGGCGACATAAATCTACCGGATTAGGGTCAAACCTAATAGGGGGATCCATAGATCGAATTAATGCAACCTAGGGGTGTTAATTAATAAAGAAACTTTAATTAATCACCTAGGATTAGTTGTTCTTATCCTCGACGGAGGTATTAACATAGGTTAGGGATCTCTACGGATCAAGTCAAGTAAAGAAATCATCTAGTTTAAGAAGTTAATAACAAGTGAAGTCTAGGTGGATTCTCCCTTAAGTATTGCTCATATCAATCAGCTTTTCCCTAAAAGTTTTCCCCAATTTACTTTTTGTGCACTTTTAGTTAGTTTTAGAATGTTTTAACCAATCCACTTTTATTTTTAGGCTAGATAATAGAAAGGAAGTAAGTATTAGTACTTTTGGTTCCCTTGGATACGATAACTCGGTCTTGCCACTAAACTATACTACTGTTCGATAGGTGCGCTTGCCTTTAAAATCGTGATATTAGTTAGTTTTTGGTGTGATCAGTTTTTATAAATTTTATTACTTAATATCGCGAGTATCAAGTTTTTGACGCCGTTGCCGGGGAACTGAAATATTAAGAAAACTCGATTTCTATTACTTTAGCCATTATTATATTTATTTATTTTCAATTTTTATTTATTTATTTATTTTTTTATTTTATTTTTGCTTTTTTTCTTTGCTTTTTTCCTTCTAGGTTTTTCTAGTTTATGACTAGAAACAACCCAGCAGGACCATTGCTTTTTGACGAAGATTTAGAAGCGGCAGTTCGCAGAACTCGCAGAGAGATCAGACGAAGCCTACAATATCCAGAACAAGGACAAGAACAAAGGCCAGAACCTACAGAAGAGATGGAAGCAATTCAAAACATTCCACCACCTCCCGCAATAGTCGCGCCACCAGCAAATCAAGAAGAAACTCCTCGCACTATGTATGATTATGCTAAACCTAGTTTGGCTGGTACCCAAACTAGCATTATTAGACCTACTATTGCTGCTAATAATTTTGAATTAAAACCTAACACTATTTAGATGATACAACAATTAGTGCAGTTTGATAGTTTACAGGATGAAGATCTGACCTCATACATAGCCAATTTTTTGGAACTTTGTGATACCTTTAAAATTAATGGCGTTTCTGATGATGCCATTCGTCTAAGGCTATTTCCATTCTCTTTGAGAAATAAAGCCAAACAGTGGTTAAACTCTTTACCACAAGGCTCAATCACCACATGGGAACAGATGACCAAAAAATTTTTACTTAAATACTTTCTTCCAGCTAAAACAACTAAATTACAAAACGATATCTTTTCTTTTGTGCAGATGGATTTAGAAACACTCTATGATGCCTGGGATAGATACAAAGATCTTTTAAGAAGATGCCCTCATCATGGCCTACCTTTATGGCTACAAGTTCAAACCTTTCACAACGGTTTGAATCCTTCAACAACGCAAATAATCGATACAGCTGCAGGAGGAACAATCAACAATAGAACACCTGAAGTAGCTTATGAATTTATTGAAGAGATGTCACTGAATAACTATCAGTGGCAAGTCATGAGGACAAAGCCAACAAAAGCTACAGGAGTTTATAATATTGATGCTGTCACTATGCTTACTAACCAAGTAGAACTTTTAAATAAAAAGTTTGATCATTTTGTGGTTCTACGCAGGCACAGCCAGTGATGCAATGTGACACAACTCCAGTAAATATGTTCAATCCTGACTACTCATCCTCTAGACACAGCATGGAAACTAAGCAGGCCAACTATATGGGTAACAATTCTAAACCTCAAAATAACCCTAATAGTAATACTTACAATGCAGGTTGGAGAAATCACCCCAATTTTTCATGGGGATGACAAGGAAATCAAAGACAACAGCCTCTTCCGGGATTTCAGCAGCCACCACCACAACAAGAGAAAAAGTCGAATCTTGAAGAGATGTTCACCAAATTTATGGCCACATCAGAATCTCGTTTCCAAAACATGGAAACGGCACTAAAGAACCCGCAAGCATCAATTCAAGGGCTTGAGAATCAAATCGGTCAGCTTGCAAAATTAATTTCAGAAAGACCACAAGGTGGACTACCAAGGAATACTGAGCCAAATCCCAGAGAACATGTCAAAGCAATTACTCTAAGAGATGGGAAAGTACTAGCTGAACTAGAAAAGAAATATGCTCCAGAATCTTCAGGAGACAAGGCAGAGGAATCCAAGGAAAACACTCCACCAACACTTAAGGAATACAAACCGCCCATTCTATATCCTGCAAAGTTGAAGAAAGACCGTACAGACGCTTAATTCGATAAATTTCTTGAACTTTTTAAACAATTACACATTAACTTACCTTTTGTTGAAGCAATTTCGCAGATGCCGAAGTACGCGAAGTTCCTTAAAGAACTTCTGACAAATAAAAGGAAGTTGGAAGAATTAGCCACGATGGAACTCAACGAAGAATGCTCAGCTATTCTCTAAAATAAATTGCTGGCAAAACTGAAAGATCCAGGAAGTTTTACTATTCCTTGCTTAATTGGTAGTTTACTTATCGATAAAGCCTTAGCTGATTTAGGTGCTAGCATTAATCTCATGCCTTACAAAATGTTCAAGCAACTAGGTCTAGGGGAACCAAAGCCCACTAAACTAGCTGATAGATCTGTTAAATATCCTAGGGGAATCATCAAAGATGTGCTAGTAAAGGTAGATAAATTTATATTCCCTGTTGATTTTGTTGTGCTTGATATGGATGAGGATATTGAGGTACCTTTAATTTTGGGACGTCCATTCTTAGCCACTGCTAGAGCTGTTATTGATGTAGGGGATGGTAAATTAGTACTTAGAGTTGGTAAGGAAGAAGTCGTTTTTAAAATCTATGATGCTATGAAATTTTCTAAAGAACAAAATGATTCCTGTTATTTTGTTGATATTATTGATTACTTTGTTCAAGATAATTTTCAGGAACTTTCTATCGCAGACACATTGGAACTGTGTCTTGTTCAAGGTGGGGGGAAGGATAACGCCACCACTGAAATTGGGGAAGTAAGAAAGGAGTTAGATTCTAATGAAATCATCACAAGACACATAAGTTATGAAAGTATAAAAATGAATGATGAATTGAGACAGAAACCTTCCATTGATGAACCCCCTAAATTAGAGTTAAAGCAACTACCAGATCATTTAGGATATACCTTTTTAGGGGAAAATTCAACTTTACCAGTTATTATCGCATCAGATTTGAGCATTGTAGAAAAAGAGGAACTACTCCATGGGTTAAGGGAACACAAGCATGCTATAGCTTGGAAAATTTCAGATATTAAAGGAATTAATCCTTCCTTCTGCACCCATAAAATTTTAATGGAAGATGAATTTAAACCATCGGTGCAAGCTCAGAGACGATTGAATCCCAACATGAAGGAAGTTGTAAAAGCCGAGGTAATTAAACTTCTAGATGCAGGCATTATTTATCCTATTTCTGACAGTTCTTGGGTAAGTCCTGTGCAGGTTGTTCCTAAAAAGGGAGGTCTGACCGTGGTGTCTAATGACAAAAAAGAGTCAATACCTACAAGAACAATCACTGGATGGAGAGTTTGCATTGATTATAGAAAGCTGAATGATGCAACTCGAAAAGATCATTTTCCCTTACCTTTTATTGATCAGATGTTGGAAAGATTATCAGGTCACATGTATTATTGTTTCCTAGATGGCCTCTCTGGTTACTTCCGAATCTCGATAGCTCTAGAAGATCAGGAGAAAACGACATTCACATGCCCATACGGTACGTTTGCTTATCGTAGAATGCCTTTTGGTTTATGTAATGCTCCTGCTACTTTTCAGCGATGCATGCTAGCTATCTTCAATGAATTCGTGGAAGACATCATGGAGGTATTTATGGATGATTTTCAGTTTTCGGTAATTATTTCCAACTTTGTGTTAATAATCTAAAACGTGTTTTGATAAGATGTGAAGAGACAAATTTAGTGCTAAACTGAGAAAAATGCCACTTTATGGTTCAAGAGGGTATTGTATTAGGACATAAAATTTCTAGTAAAGGGATAGAGGTAGATAAATCAAAAATTGAAACCATTGAAAAATTACCTCCCTCTAATTCAGTTAAGGCTATAAGAAGCTTTTTAGGACATGCCGGTTTTTATTGCAGATTTATTAAAGATTTTTCTAAAATAGCTAAGCCTTTAACAAAGTTACTAGAAAAAGACGTGCTTTTCAACTTTGACCAAGAATGTTTAGACTCTTTTAACGCTCTTAAGGAAAAGTTAGTCAATGCCCCGATTATGATTTCACTTGATTGGAATCAACCTTTTGAACTAATGTGTGATGCAAGTGATTTTGCAGTAGGTGCAGTTTTGGGACAACGAAGAGACAAACACTTTCAACCGATCTATTATGCTAGCAGAACTTTGACAACCGCTCAAGCAAATTATACTACCATAGAAAAAGAATTGCTAGCTGTTATTTTCGCATTTGATAAATTTAGATCTTATTTGATTTTGTCAAAAGTCATTGTTTATACTGACTATTCTGCTCTTTGTTACCTTTTAACTAAAACTGATGCAAAACCTCGATTAATAAGATGGATTCTATTGTTACAGTAGTTTGATTTAGAAATAAAGGACAAGAAAGGAGCTGAAAACTTGGCAGTAGATCACCTTTCCAGATTAGAAAACACGCAACCCAAGTACATTGACAAAATAAACGATTTGTTTCCTAAAGAACAACTCCTATCCTTAGCAGATGCAACAGTTCCTTGGTTTGCTGATTTTGCAAATTATTTAGCAGCTAACATAACCCAAAAGGGCTGACCCATCAGCAAAAGAAGCGATTCTTTGTTGATGTGAAAAGCTACTTTTGGGAGGATCCTTTTTTTTTCGAATTTGTGCAGATCAGGTTATTCGAAGATGCATTACTGAAACAGAAGCATACCAAATTTTAAATCACTGCCATTCAGGACCCACAGGAGGACATCACAGTGGAGCTAGAACTGCTCATAAGGTACTCGAATCAGGCTTTTACTGGCCTACACTTTTCAGGGATGCCAATAGGTATGTGACATCTTGTAATAAATGTCAGCGAACAGGTAATATTTCTCAACATAATGAAATGCCGCAGAACTATATACTTTCATGCGAAATATTTGATGTATGAGGTATTGATTTCATGGGTCTATTCCCTACTTCATTTAGGAATAAGTACATCCTAGTAGCAGTAGATTATATGTCAAAATGGGTGGAAGCCCAAGCCTTACCTACTAATGATGCTAGAATGGTAGTACGATTTTTGAAGAAACTTTTCTCTCGATTTGGAACACCAAAGATAATTATTAGTGATAGGGGCACCCATTTTTGCAATGCCCAGTTTGAAAAAGTTTTAAAATGGTATGGAGTACACCATAGAACAGCTACCCCTTATCACCCACAAACCAGTGGCCAAGTCAAAGTGACAAATAGGGAACTAAAACGCATTCTAGAGAAAATAATAGAAACAAATAGAAAGGATTGGTCAAGAAAGATGCTTTATGGGCCTATAGAACTGCTTTTAAAACACCCATAGGTACATCTCCCTATAAACTTGTCTACAGAAAAAGTTGTCATCTGCCATTTGAACTTGAACATAAAGCATTTTGGGCTATCAAATTTTTAAGCCTTGATTTTAAGCTTGTAGGTGAGAAGAGATTAATGCAGTTAAATGAACTAGATGAATGGCATTGCAATGCCTACAAGAGCTCACGACTATATAAGGAAGCCATGAAGTGACGTCATGACAAACAGCTGAAACAACCTAAGTAGTTCAAAACAGGTGATCTTGTCTTACTCTACAACTCGAGGCTGAAACTATTTCCTAGAAAACTCAAGTCAAGGTGGTCAGGTCCATTCACTGTGCAAACTGTCTTTCCATACGGCACAATTGAGGTAACTTATCCCAACCACGGTACGTTCAAGGTAAACGGACATAGGCTTAAAAATTATAGAGATGAGAATTTTAAAGATAACAGGGAGGAGCTTCAGCTCCACGAAATCCCTTCGTGATACATCCAGGAAGAGTCGATCTTAGACTCTAAATAAGTGCTTCTCGGGAGGCAACCCGAGCACTAACTTAGTTACTTTTCTTTCTTTAAAATTTTAGTATTTTTCATGCATTAACTAACCCTTTTAAATGCAGAAATTTAGGACCACACGGCCTTGCACACGGGCGTGCCTCAGGCCGTGTGAACATTTAAAGTAGAGACACGGTCGTGCACTTAGGCCGTGCACAAACAGAGTGAAAATCTTCCCAAAACACGGGCTATCGATAAATCTCCACGGCCCTGCGACATGGCCGTGGCAACCCTTCAACTTAAACACGAGCTTGCACAAATCCCCACGCCCGTGTCCCCATACCGTGGCCTGTACTGTCAATTTAGACACGGCTGTGTGACTACCTACACGACCGTGTGAGTAATGAAGAACTGATCGCAAAAGGCCGTGGAACTTATCACATGACCGTGTGAAAAGTGAACACGATCATAAACGGCCATGCGAGATATCAACAAGGGCGTGTACTTCGAACCAGGCACGCCAAAACCACCGAATTTCAATTCATACGGGCAAACCCTGAGTCACACGGGCGTATTCCATGCCCGTGCGACCCAAAAACTATAAATAGGAAGCCACATTCATTCTTCTTTTTACTCAAACCCTAAAATTTCCTCTCCACAACCACCATAAACGCTGCCGCTAACCTTAAAACCACCACCACGCTCACATACAGCCGACACACGCCCATGCAATCTCACCCCACGACCGTTTGACCTCAAGCCACGACCGTGCAACCCTATATTTGGTTCTATTTTCTCATTTTTCTTATTTTTTATTTATATTTCATTTTTATCTAGTTAAATTTTACTTTATTCTAGATATTAATTCAAGCATAGAATTAGTCACAGTAGGATGAATAATCTAGAAAGTTAGGGAACATATTAGGATTGCATGCCATTTAAGTGCACAATTGTTTGCCATTTATTTTATGCATTTAGTATAAATACATACCCATATTGTTTGTTTTTGCTACCACTTAGAATGGATTATATATACTATCTTGGTTAGTCCCTATTTTATTTTTTAGGCACATTGTCATTTTAATCTACACATTTAATTTTAGTATAGTTTACAAATTAACTTCGATCTTTAGAACTAATAATTCTAACTTTATTTTAGGTAACATGTCATCACGCAGTAAGAAAGCTGCCGTTCCTACCTCAAAGAAATGCAAGGGACCCAGTAGTTCATCATCGAGGCCCACCTCTGAGGCTCGCCATCCGCTCCTTACATTTCACCAAGAGACCCAAGAGGAGTTATTCCAACTCCTACGAGCCCGTTCTCTAGGAACTGGGCGATGTATTGATTGGGATACTCTAGAACGAGTCCAACTCGTAGATGCTGTTCGGGCCCTCTTGACTACCGAGCCCTGGGAGTAATTTTTCTATATTGTCAAGCCCACCTACCTAGAGCTAACATTAGAGTGCTGCTCGATATTTCATTTATAGATCCCGATGAATCACGATAACCCAGGTACCATCCAATTTAGCCTCGGTGGTCTGGTACGATGATTAAGCATACCTGAATTCGGTATCGCGCTGGGACTCTGTACAGACGAATTCATAGCCAACGAAGACTTCCCCGATCTCCCCTGTCGTATTCACATCTCACCAATCAAATGTTGGCAAACCTTAGTTTCGGGAGGAGCTACATACAATCCCAGTAGCAGCAAGGCAACCACTCTCCCCCCGTCATTGAGGTACATTCATGCTTTTCTTGCACATACTTTGACAGGTAGACGGGAGAGCACCAACGTCGTCAACACTCATGACGCCTATTTCCTATGGAGCATGGCAAAAACGCACCCCATCGACCTCGCATACTTCCTCGCGCACGCTATGCAGCACCAGACCGAGCGTCATCGCAAAGGCGTCATATCCATGGGCCCATATATCACACGCTTAGCCCGTCACTTCGGGCTCCTCAACACCACGGCACAGACATCCTCATACACACTGATAGGCCAGATGTCCCTTCAGGGACTCGAGATTATGCACCACATGAGGATGATCAAGCGGAGACCAGGAGGCACCCCTTTTCAGTTTCGCCTCATACAGGAAGGCGAGGAGCTAGAGGACATTCCTGACGATGTCCCACCACCGGAGGATGATGCACCAGCCGAGCCACCACCCCCTCACCGCCCATCTCGTGCAGCAACCATCGATGCTGACATATTGAGCGCTTATCTAAATTCGAGCAGCAATGCTTCCAGCGCTTTGATCATATCGACGCCACACTACAGCAGATATGCCAGCACCTTCACATCACTTCCCCACCTCCACCGCGTGATCCACTTGAGGATTAGAGATTTCTATTCTTCCTAACTTTATTTTTATCTTAATTTTTATTTTTATTTTTTTAACACTGATCCCTATTTTTACCTTTTCCTTTCTTCTAACTTTATTTTCCTTTTTATTTTTAATTCATTTTATCTTTTTCACTATTTGAATATTGGTATTTTTAGAACTTAGTTTAGTATTTTCCTTTTATTTCTTTTTCTATTTTTCATATCGGCCAATCCCTAATGAGTAATCTCTCTTAATCCAAATTTCTCACGACTAATAAATACTTTCGTAGTTTCAAAGGAGCTTTACAGCTCAAATCTCTATGAAAATGGGAACACCGTGCCACAACTGCCAACTCTTCCAATCTCCGTCTCACTAATCCATCCAAAGCAGGGAGTTTCATACCTTTCCCTATCTTATGATCTTGTGCTTTTATTGCTACTAATGTTATCTTTGTACATTGAGGGCAATGTACATCTTAAGTATGGGGGGAATCTATTTTCAGTCTTTACACTCTCTTTGAAATCCCTGAACTTTTTCAAACTAACATTTTGCATTGTTCTCAAATTCTCACTTTCTCTTTACATTATCTTCAATCTCCTATTAGGAATATATTCTGATTGAATTTTGATTTTTATTGATATGTGAGAATTAAGACATAGGTGCTTGTACTTTGATTATTCAAACTTTAAAACACTAGGGAATCAAGCATGACAAGTTGAAATTTTTGAGAACCCAAATTTTTTTTTCATAAGTTATTTTCCTTAATTCTAAGTGCTATCTTGAGATTTGAAATTCGCAGGATTGGCATCAAAAGTCGTAATTCTGGTGAGAGTTTTGAGCCTTTTGAGCATACATTCTTTCGTGCTCACTTTTATTATTGCTTTGACTGAGTCAATACTGATTTGTTATTCTAGAACTTGCTTTGATTATACATGTCGAGACCACATTATTGATTTGATACACTGAAATGATAAAGGCACCTAGGATTTAACCCACTTACTCCACAAAAGCCTACCTCCATAAATTAACCCCTAGTGAACCCCATTAAGCCTAACAACCTTTTCTTTGACTTACCTCTAATATTAACCTTTCACCCATTTTTTGTTGAATTCCATTCAATTATTTTGACCCCTAATTTTGTCGAGATTTGAGTTGAAATTTTCATCTAGCTTTATTCTCTTTTCCAGATTGTAAGATTTTACCCAATTTACTGTATTGTACTTGAATTGTTCTAAAAAAACGTATGTATTAATTCAGTTGTAATATGTAATAGTTCAAATAGTTTTTGCATATTTCTATTTTCAGGCTACCAAAACGGAAATGATGTTGTTATAAGAATTAGCTCGAGAAATATGTTCCAATGATAGAGATTTTTCTAGCTAGATAATCTTTCAGTTCAATCTCAATTCTAACCTTTCCTTTCAGCTTGTGACAGCACCCCTAACCAATCCCCGTTACAACCATTACAAGACCTTTTGATTGATGTATCATATCAATCTATAGTGGTGGAGATTTGACTTTCTTGTAAGCCTATGGTAATACTTTTCAGGTTGATTAGAGAGTGCTTAATTCTTGAACCCTAAACACTTTGAGTGGATAGAGTGAATCTTTAGTGAGGATGTCAACTCCTGTTAATTAAGATGGAGAGATAATTATTTAAGAAAAGGGAGAAAACTTATGTTTCAATGATAAAATTCTCAACTTGGAGTGATTGAATCTTTACTGTTCTTCTGATTGAATTTTCATTGTATGAATACCTGTGAATTAATTTGAAATTTCATCGATAAAGATTGTAAGTTGAGAAGAATGATTCTTAATTGTAGATTGAGATTTTGCTTGAGGACAAGCAAAGGCTTAAGTGTGGGGGTATTTGATAAACGATAAATTATACATATTTTTACCTCATGTTTAGCCTAATTTCTGGATGGATTATCATTAATTTTGTGAGAATTGGTACTCTTAATCCTTCTTTTTCATGTCTTATACTCAAGAGAGCATAGGGAAGAGAAAAGAACGGAAAATAGGCCAAAAATGAGGACACGGCCCAAAGAGTCGCCACAACCGTGCCACACAATCGTGCCACATGAAGTCTACATAGCCCAGCTCCGACAAGCATGGCCAGGCCACACGACCATGCCACCATCAACAGGCCCGTACACGGCTATTATCGAAACCACACGGGCGTGGCACACGGGCGTGTCCCTGTCATGAGGAAGTGCAATTTCACTCGGATTTAGATACTTAGGGGCTAAGAAAGCCATTCTAAACTCTATATAAAGACCCCAAGAGGCAAATCTAAAGAGATACTCTTTTTTCTCTCAAGAAGGAGCGCCGTATTTCTGCCAACACAATGAGTAAAAGCAAGGGATTACTCCAAGGAAAGCCGATTGATTCATCCCAGAAGTTAGAATTCTACATCAAGACAGAAGATCTCCCTAAATTCCTTCAAGGGTTTTGGGAAAAATGAATAGTGTTTATTCTAAGAAGAATCCGTTGAAAGTAAGCTTTATACAAATATTCTTCTAAGAAGAAGGAATAAGATCTATATTGATTGGTAAGATCTAAAACAGCAAATGGGTGAAGTGAGAGTTGATAGGTTAGCATGGTAGTCGACGTGTAAGTGCAAGTCCAATATGATGAAAGTATCCACCAAAAACAGAGATGAAACCAAACCTACAAGATGAGAAATTCTACTAGAAAGACTCCAAGGTATTTTGAATTAAAATTCACTAATTTCGAGTGAGCTTACAAGCATTTTGTTCATGTTTCAGGTGTTGCTATAAGAATGATTTCACTAGGAGAGACCAAGTCAAGAATGCACCAAGGAAATAACGAGTTGGGATATTATGCATATAGAGGACATCTTAGGAGTTTGGCATATGGTTTTCTATGCTAAAGAGGGTTTCTTTTTAATAAGCAACTGTATTGTAATGTATTATATTATTTTTCAAAGCTTGTTGTATTTTTGAATGTTTTCTTTATCTTTTTTGTTCTGAAAACCTTTATTAAGAAAATTCAAAGTATGTTGAAAAAAGGTCATACGTAGATGAGTTAAAATTTATGCTAAGTGTTTTTACGTGTAACATTTAATATTCGAATCTAGTGTTTTGGGTCGGGTAGAGGGTGTTACATTCCAATTATATTCACTGTCCAAAGCTAGAGGACATTCACGAGGGGGAAGGAATTCACAATCTCCTCAATCATAATGGTCTCTTGACCATTCTTCAGGACATCTCCATTCGCGGGGTGTTTCGTTATTATCTTCGTGACAAAAGGGTGATGGGATATACCCCTCCAGACTTGATAGATATCCTAAAGGATATTAGGTGCTGCAAGTGGCATTAGCATTCTTAGCCTTATGACTCGAGGGATTATGTAGCTAAATATCTTCTAGGTTTGTGTTCAAAGCCCTAAAATTTTAGATTATGCGGAGCTTCCAGATTGTAAATGGAAAATCCCTCATGGATTTCCACACATGGTATCTATGATGAGGCCAGACTTGAAGAAACCTATTTCTTCCCTACTGTTAGCATTACCTCAGATGAGTATGATGCAATAGTTGGTAGGTACTCGAAGAGTATGTAATTCTTGCTTACTTTTTTTATGGTTTGCATGGTTATATGATTATTTTATCTTTTAAGGTTTTTTTGTAAGCCTTGCCTAAAATAACAGGGATGAGCAAATAAGTGCGACAATTTGGGTCTAAAAGGCTACCCGAGGAAGTTTCTAGCCTCGAGAAAAGGCGAAAGGTGGCAAAGTCGAAACGTGAGCATACACAATGGAGATATGGAGGATTTCTATCTAAGAGTTGTTTGCCAATCCCACACAGAGGGATCCCCCTACCAAAAAGTTCGTCTCCCTCCAGAATTGCAACTTCACTTGTAAAAGCACAGGATGTTCCTCTCTGAGAGGTTTCTAGTTTCATCTTTCCAGATAAAGGATCTCCTAAGAGGAGTTTAATTCAATGTTAATTCTCCAGGGGAGTCTCATTCAAGAGGTAAAAATTCAAGGATCTTTAGGTAATCGTCTAGTGTTCCACATCGTTGGTTATCTCATGTTTCTATTCCTGATTTAACTGCTTAATTGATGTAAATGTTGAGTTGGCAATTCTCCCTTTTGTAGAATTGACCAACTAGCAGGGAATTCCTACACTTCTCCCGATTACTTCTTGAATAACAAGGAAATGATTCAATAAGGCATGGCTAGTATAAAGGTGTAGTATCAACAAATAAATGAGTTGCTACAGAATGTGCAAGAAAATTGTAACATCCCATTTTCAGTGGTACCAAAAATGTGGTTTTGAAACCCAAACACCAATGGTTAAGTCAATTTGTTTTAATATTTAATATCTATTAATCTATTATAGTGTTTTATGAAATTTTGGTTTGTTAATTTGACTGATGGAATAATCTATTTGAGTATAGAGATGAAATATTAAGGGTGGTAAAACTTAACCACTATCGATTTATTTTGTTTATAGTAACATGATAATAGATTGGGGACTGAGTTCATAATCCAGCCAATTTTTGTAGTTAATGGTCGGACTGGTGTTAGTTTTTAGCTTACCTGTAATGATGCTAATCATAATTAATAATTAGATTAGACATATATATATTGTAGCATAATGGATGGAAAGAGGTAGTTTGATTTTTTTTTCCTTTCTTCGTCCTTTTCATCACAGTTTCTCTTCTCTATTAAGCTATGAAAAACTTGGCCAAGCTTTTTGTTCTTGCATGGTAAGCTAAATCAAGCCTATTTTGCTTGAATTTGATTTTTTTGAATTTGTCGTGGTTCAATCTAACTAATAGTAGTGTTTGTTTACTGTTACAGATTTCTTTATATTACCATTGTTGAATGTTTGAAAGTTGTGGTGTTAAATGTATAGATTAGATGAAAAGTTATGAAAAAGATATTTCATTAGTAAAATAAAAATTTGTCAAACAGATAACAACTAAAATGAAAATATTTCAAAACCAGCTTAGAATATCTATAAATATGGCTATAAAGAGCTTAACTGTTTAAGTTTTAGGTTAAAAGGAATGCTAAAGTGATGGAAATGATTTGATTTATGTGTTTCATAAGTTGATGAATAATGTTAGTTAATAAAAGCTGAATTAAAATTATGTTATAGATTAAGAGTTGAATCTGCCAAAAGAAGATCGCGGGAAAGAAAAAGTAGTACAGTAGACTATTGTGGCGAATTACTATTCCGCCAGGTAAGTTCATGCAATAGGAACATTATTTAACCTTGTTTCCTTTTTGTTCTTAAATTGTATAAACAAAAATGCGATAAGTAGATGTAGTTATTAAATATATATATATATATATATATATAGAGAGAGAGAGAGAGAGGCGAGAATACTAAAACATGATATGAAAGAATACGAATGGAATTTGTAACAGCCCGGTTTTGAGCCTAGTCAGAACAGTGATTTTGGAACCATAAATTCAAGGTCGGAAAAATATTTTAATATTATTTTTGGTGTTTACAATGTGTGATTATACATGTGTGAAAATTTCGTGTGATAATTTTATCGATCAATTAGTTAATTTGACAAAAAGGACCAAATCGCGAATGTAAAAGTAGCATGCTATAAATTAAAAGTGTCTAATTGATATGGTTTATTAAAAAAAAGGTCCTTATGATGTTATTATGCCATTGATAAGATAAATGGACTTAAATGGCCTTTTATTAAGTGATTTTAGAATTTATTCATTAAGATTATTTTTGTAAATTAGAAATAAATGATAATTAAATAAAACAAAACAAAAATCAAGCTTAGTTATCATCTTTTTCAACCGAGAATAGAGAAAAGAGTTAGGTTTTGGAGCTTTGTTGAGTTTAGCATTTTAGAGGCTTGATTAAGGTATGTTTTAAGCTCAATTTTTGATGATTTTTATGTTTTTGTAATCGTTGCTTCGTATTCTAGCTAGCCCGTGTCTTAATTTGTGAATTTTTTTATGATTTTTTAAAGTTCCATTGATGAATTCATGAGCTTTATGATGTTTAATGATGAATTATGGAGGTTTAATGTTTGATATCCATGTTTTGTAAAGATATTTTTAGTGAAATTGCATTTTAGGGATTAAATTGTGAAATGTTAAAAATGTGAGGTTAAAATGTGAAATAAATGGAAATAATGGGCTACTAGCGACCAAATGAGAATTCGGCTAGCATGAAATTAAAGAGAAATTTTGTAATTTTTGAATTTTGTGATTAATGACTAAATTGTGAAAAATGTGAACTTATAGGGGCTAAAGTGTAAAAAGGCCTAAATATGTGTTTGTAGATTGAATTGAATGAAATAGTGGTTGAATAAGTTGAATTTGAATTTATTTAGATCAAGAACAAAAGAAATCAGAATTAGATCTAGGGAAGTCAAATGTTGACGAGTAATCGACTCTTTTTGTTGTTTTCATTTTCGAGGTAAGTTCATATGTAAATAAACGTATTTTCATTTGAATTATATATGCATGATTGTTATTGAAACATATTGAATTGTATTGAGAACCTGAATATGTGAATACGAGAAAGTATCGACAGCGTTACGACGTCAGAAAGTCTCGTACGAACCATAGCAATAGTATAGTATACGAATGTCATGACATTAGGATTTCAAGGTGTGATATCGTGTAAGACCATGTCTGGGACATTGGTATCGATTTGAGATTACGTGTAAGACCATGTCTTGGACATTGGCATTGTATATGATTTCATGTAAGACCTTGTCTGGGATAGTGGCATCGATATATTATAACATGAAAGACCATATCTGGGATATGGCATTGTATGAGCCTTACTAGCTATTTGAGTATCCTTGTTGATTCTGAACAGTTCAACGGGCAGTGTCGAGAAGTGAATGAATATTTGAATGAGTAACAGATTCAGGTATATATGATGTTATATGAAGATTGAAAGAAAAGTAAGTGAAGTACATTATTTATGAATAAGTGAATTAGATGAGATCTATGAAGCTTGCATATGTGATTTGCTATGATTTCCATGGATGAATTGGCTTAAGTTTATATTATGTGTTAAGTTTATTTGTATATGGCTTACTAAGTTTTTGATAGCTTACTTTGTATGTGTCTTCCTCTGTTTTATAGATAATCGAAGCTAATGTAAGCTCAGGAATCGTCAAGGATCATCATCACACTATCGAACACTTTTTTTGTACTTTTGAAACTTTGTAAATATGGTATATGGCATGTATAGGCTAGGAATGTTATGGTATGTTTTGTATAGAGAATCTTGCCATGTGATGTGGCTTGAGATGAAGGATTTGTTTTAGTTTATGAAATGTGATGAAATATGGTGTATGAAATGTGTTCATATTTGGTCTCATGAATTTGGTCATTTTGGTAAGTTTGATATGAAGCTTAGTTATGGTAAGTTTGATAACAAAATGAGATGTGAAAATGGTATGGATGTTGTGGTTGAATTGGTAGTGAATAGATGAGAAAATGCTTGATTGGTTATGTATAAATTGTATGTCTTTAGCCTATGTTTTTAATATGCTTTAAATTGATAAATGAGTCTTGCATTGGTTGATGAACTTATGGAAAAAATTGTGAATGTTTTGGTATGGTTTTGGTTGCCTTTGGGTCATGAATTATGCTTGGTTTGATGCTTGTAGGGATGACCCTTAAAGGGTGGCAAATTGGCCTTGTAAATGGCTTATTTTTGCCCACACGGGTAGGGACATGGGCGTGTGTCTCTGCCATGTTGCTGAAAGGTTCAATTCGAATTGAGCCTGGGCACTCTACACGGTCTCACACACAGGCGTGTGACTAGCCGTGTGGCCAAGTCAGTATACCCTACAGGTTTGGCACGATCTAGATTCCTGGGCATGTCTATTGGCTGTGGGTGGCACACGAGTTGGCACATGGGCGTGTGGTTAACCATGTAACCCAAGTCAGTAACCTCCCTAATTTTCACACGGCCTGGCACACGAGCGTGTCTTTGGCCTTATGGTGCAAGATAGAATGTATGCCCTGTTTTCACACGACCTAGACACATGGGCGTGTCACACTGGTGTGTGACCTCTACTACTTAGAAAAATTTTAAAGTTTCGAAAAAATTTTCTATGTGATCAGTTTAGTCCCGAACCTTCTTTAGAGCATGCTTAAGGTCTCGTAGACCTATATAAGGGACATTGTGTATGTGATTGAAAGGTATTTGATGATGAATGAACATTGAATAATGAAATGAATGTTATAAGTTGTGTTTTGTTCAGTAATGCCTCGTAACCCTAGTCCGGTGACGGATACGGGTTAGGGGTGTTACAGAATTACAAAATGAAAATGTCCAAATGAACTTAGTAAAAGATTCATGCACATGGTTACACATTATTTCCTGATGATTTCGAGATCTAGCATTTGTTGCGGACTCGAAGATACATGTGGTACATATTTAACGAGGACTGGAAATATGATGTCGTTTTAAAGGTTTAGCCTAGATTGGTAATCTTACATGTATATGGCCTTAGCCAAGCTTTCATTGTGTTGATAAATGTTTAGCCCAGACGGGTAACCTCTCACCTCTGTATATGATTAGCTCGAATGAGCCTTTGATGTAAAGCGTACCTGTGTTTTAAACTCTTTTATGACATTCATTGGGTACTGTAAAGCATGTGAAATGTGAAATTTGCAAGTTAAGAAATGAGGGGAAATGGAAGAATTAATTATTATAATTTGAAGTCCACATTAACGAAAGGTTTGAGATGGAGTTGACAAAAGAAGTATCTGTAATAGTCCGTTTTCAGTGGTGTCAGAAAAATGGTTTTAGGGCCACCAAATCCGATGAGTAAGTTCGTAAATATTATTATTTTAATATTTACGAGTCAAGTATGGTTTTTAAAAAGGTTTTTGATTTGATAAATTATGATTTATAAGTGATTTATTAAGTTCAAGTGTATGACCCTAAGGTCAAATGGTTTTAAAAAATGAGGTATCGGGACCTTGTTTCTATACACTGAGCCATAAATATTTTTATAAATATTTACGAAGTGCCATTAAGGTGGCATTAAAGTTTCGCTGAAAAATTTTAACGTTTCAATAGTTAATTAATTAAAAAGGACTAAATTGTAAAAATTGAAAAGTCAATCATTATTTGATGTGAGTGATTAAATGGCTTATTGAATGAAAGTATATGGACTAATATGGTAAATATACCATATTACATATGAGCGGGTGGTTGGCTTTGTCTTATTATGAAAATATGTATGTTTTATTAATTAAAAATAAAACAAATCAAAAGGTAAATAATTAAAGTAAAAGATATCATCTTTTTCTTTTTTATGTTTTGCAGAATTTGAGAAAGGGGAAAGCCATTGTTGGACCTTCACACTTCGTCCAAGCTTCATAGGTTGCATGTAAGTCCATTTTAGCCCTGTTTCCAGTAATTTTTATATTTTTGAGATCGTTGCAATTAGGTCCAGCTAGCCCGTACCTTTGATTTTGAATATTTCCATTGATGAATATTTTGATTTTTTATGTTAGATGATGACTTAGAATGTTGATTGATAATTAAAAGTATTTTATTAAGTGATTTTTGATGAATTTACCGATTAGAGACTAAATGTTAAAATAATAAAAGTAAAAAGATTTGATGTGAAATTATTACAAAATTGGCTGATATGGGTGCCATAAATATTCAACTGTTATAATCCGGCATAAAAAATGGTTAATTTGCATGTTTTGGGCTCAGGGACTAAATTGAATAAAAGTAAAACTTTAGGGGTAATTTTGTAAAAATGTCAAAAATGACCAAATTGCATGAAGTACATTTTTTACTATCTAAATTGATAATTTGAATGAAATTATTAATTTAGATCAAAATTGGGTGGAAAATCGAGGAAAATAGAAAATTACCAAAATGCCCCTAAACTTTGGATTTCTGCAATTTAGCCAGGTAAGTTCATATGAACTATATTCTATATAATTTTGATAAAACTGAATGTTAATATGTGATTGTATTGTGATTAAATCAATATATATATGTTAGTATGCAAATTACCGTGTTATGAAACGATGTAAATCCAACGACGTAAGACGGTTGCCGAGCCCTATTTGAACCTTAGGAATTTGTAAAGTACACATGACATGTCATTAGGGTTTACATGATTCAGATGTTAGCCCTAAACGTCCTACCGGTGGCTAAGGCCAGGCATGTGTTGCGGATACTACACAGCTCGTGTGAGCAGCATCGTATAGCTGCATTCTAACCCACATCTTGTGTGAGCATGCCCATTTTCACAGCTAGTGTGAGCATTCTGATTCACAGATCATGTGAGCATACAAGTACATGAATTCACAGATTACAGTTATATGAGCTAACACACTATGTGTGAGTTATCCCGGGTATCCAACGGTATTTTAAATGGTTTAACGGGCATTATTCAGGTAAGAAATGGTAAGAGAATTATATGTATTATGACATGTACATATATGAACATCTTTGATATGATGATACATGGAAATTATGTAAGTTGAGATAAGTAATAAACTCAAGTGTTACATGTTGAGAATAAATGGTTATCAATGTTGAATTTATATGAAATATGTTCAAGTATGCTAACATGTGTTATTGTTTGATGCTTAGGCATGTGCCAAGCTATTGGTTGAATGGTATTATGTTTACTTATAAGTTGCATTCAAATGGTACATGCTTAAATGGAAATATGCTTGTGTTCATAAAAGAGTGGTAAGGTTTAAATTATGCAATTTCTTATGAAATGGTTTATCACATGATTAATTCGAAAAGAGTTATGTTTAAATACTCTAGCTTGTGGCTATGGTTGAATGATATGCTTATGTCTTGTGTGTTATGCATATGAAACAGGTATGGAAAGGTAATGAAATAGTAAGTTCATACTTGAAGTGTAAAATGATGAAAAAGGAAATGATGAGTTGAATTGATGTTGTTATTTAAGCTAAAGAAAATGCAATAAAGTAATGAAATGCAAATGAAAGTAAGAAAATTTGAAAAGGGTTTAAAGTTTTATAAAATCCTACTATGCTAAGGATGATATATATATGTGATGCTGTGGATTTATCCACTTTATGAGTTATTGAATATAGATTCATGAATCTTGCGGTATCGGTATATGTTTATTCTTGATATGTATAAATTTCATATTTGAAATTGATTGATATGACTAAAGTTTATACGAGCTTACTAAGCATTCATTGTTTATGTAGTTGTTTTTCCCTACTTTTTAGATTATCAGAAGCTTGATCGAGTTGGAAGCTAGTCGAAGATCCATCACACTATCTAGCAATTATATCGGTAGATTTTGATGTCTTGGTTAAGGTTATAATGGCATGTCTAGGTGAACTTATGGTTGATGATTAGTTGAATGTTAGTTGATGCGTTTGGCATGTATATGTCATTTTGGGTGATGTAGCCTTGGTACATTTGGTGCCTTGTTGATATGTGTTAATTTGATAATGTGTTAAAGCATGTTTGAATGGCCAAAGTGATATATGATGAATTGACCTTAGCATGGTCAAGATATGGTATGCTTTGGAAAGGTTTTGAACTTGATATGCACATTTATAGGTGTTTTTGGTTGATGTTTAGCCATTATGTTTTGGCTTGTAAATTTGGTATCTTGAATTATTAAAATGCTTGATATATGGATATGTGTGTGTGGCCTTTTGATGGATGACTTTATAGTCTTTATGATGCTTAGATGATGGAAGTTGAATATGGTCATTTTGGTATTAAAAATGTAGTTGATATTTATGGCTTATGATGCTAAATGTTAACTGGTAAATTAGGTACATATGAGTGTGGATTTGATATGGGTACAAAATGGTAAGTTTTGGCTAAACTAAGCATTTAGTTATACATGTTTAATTGTTGTGATTGAGGTTCCTTTTGGGCATATTGGTTGTATGAATATGTAACTATTTGGATAGCTTGTTGTTGTATGGTTTGGTGTACTTTAAGATGCTTGATTACATGTGGTAAATTTGTTATAGGTCTCTGCACGAATGGGTGAGAAAAATGGCTTGGAAATGGCCTACTTTTCGTCCACACGGTCAGAGACACGGGTGTATGTCTCAACTGTGTGTGACACATGGCCAGGCGACACGGCCATGTGTCCTTGTAGGTTTTTAAAGGTTGCATTTTGAGAGTTACACAGCTTGGCACACATGCGTGTGGCTTGGCCATATAACCCAAGTCAATGAGTTACACGAGCTGGGACACGGTTGTGTGTCCCCATTTCAAATGTCCACACGGCCTGAGACACTAATGTGTCTCTTAGCCGTGTGAGTCACACAGCCTGGCCATACGGCCCTGTGACCTCTATAGTTTTGAAAATTTTTATCTTTTTCTAAAAAATTCTATATGTTACCCGATTTGATCTCGACTTGTTTCTAATGTGTTTTTAGGGCCTCGAGGGCTCGTAGAAGGGACGATATGCATGTTATTGATTGGTTTTGCTATGATTAATGATATGAATTAAAATGTTTAAAAAATTTTGTTTATTTTGAAATGTAAACTTCAGTAATGCTCTGTAACTCTATTCCAGCGACGGATACGGGCTAGGGGTGTTATATTGTCATTGTATCAGGTTGTTATACGATATTATATATATAAGGGAATATATGCACCTACCTTGTTGGCAAACTGTGTTGGCAGATAGGTAAATTCTGTGTGTATTATGTTATCTATAATTTTTTCTAGATAAGCAAATTATTGAATTTGTATGAGCTGACTAAGTATTTTAAATACCTACATCTAGATTACTTTTTACCTTGTATGTTTTGGAACATCTAGCATAGGTCGGGTCAGTAAGGAGCTCACACTATCCACCAGTCATCGTGGTAGACTCTCGATTTATTTGAGTCAGTCTAAGTGGCATGTATATAGTCGTTTGATTATTTGTAAGCAAACTTTTTAAACCTTGAAGGAGGTTATTTTGAGTTTCGTGATATATGATAATAAATATGAAGATTAGTTTCATTATGTTTTACATTTTAGGTTCCGTAAGATTTTCCAAAATATAGGGTATCCGTGGAATAATCTGCCAACCTTTTGGATATTCTAAGGAATTGTTTCAAATTTTATATCGCCTTACTCTTGAAATAGTATCCTTTTGGGTTTTCTATATTTATTTCTAAACTAATCGTTCAAATGTTATGAAGTAACTTGTTTCCACATGTTAGTTGAAAATAAGGTTTTACTGACTAATAGATGGTAGTCTTCAGTTTTTGTCGTGTCTTCTTTTCTTCTTCCTTCTACAAATATTTTGTTTTCAAAATCTAGTTAATTGATAACCATCCGTTATGTGGGTGTAATAGCCCATTTTTAGTAAAAATCAGAACAGTGGTTTCGGGATCACAAATCTGATTCCGGAAAGAAAGTTTATTCTAATATTATTTTATGGTCTATATTATGATTGAAATGTTATATGAAAATTTCGTAAAGAAATTTTATCAGTTACATGTTTAACTTGATAAAGGACCAAATTGCACAAAGTGCAAAAGTTGAGTTCTAATAGCTAAAGGAATTAAATAGATATAGAACTTTAAAGTAGAGGTCCTTATATGGTAAAAAGACCATTTAAAAATGCTTGGTGATTAAGGATGAGGATTCATCCATGGAAAATAAAATAAAAAAAGGAAAAAATTGGAAAGATAAAAAAATAATGGTGATAAATAATAATAATAAAAGAAAATATCATCAAATATATCATCTTCTTCCCAAAAATGCTATGGAAACCCTAGGAAAGAGAAAGAATTTCATTCAAGCTCATTGAGTAAGTTTTCTTCTCTCATTTTTAGTAATTTTTATATTTCCGAGATCGGAATTACTTAGTTTATCTATTTTGGGGATTAATTTGAAAAGTTATCAAAGTATAAAAAATTTTCCATGGATGAATATGCTGAAATTTTGAAATTTATAGTAGAAAATGAAAGGTTATTGAAAGATAAACAACTTTTACAAAGTGAATTTTTATGAAAATATGATTTAAGGACTAAATTGTAAAAAAGTGAAATCTATGAAAAAAATTCTAAATTTTATGAAATACATGGGCTGTAAATGTTACATGTAAAATTCAACTAGGCTTGGAATAAGAATTAAATAGCAAGAATTTCATTTTCCAAGCCTAGGGACGAAATCATCATTTATTAAAAGTTTAGAGGCAAAATAGTAATTTTGCCTAAAATGTAAATTGGGCTGAATTGAGTATAAATTGATGTTAAATTTCCTCATATAGATCCGAATAGACTAAATTCGGAGTTAGAACGAAGAAAAGAGAAATATCAGATTAGTAGACTTTACGAACACAAACAGTAATCGAGGTAAGTTCGTGTAACTAAATTGTGTTTATTTATATGATTGAAATAAATGTTGTATATGTAATTGTAGAATTGCTATGTATATGAAATTGATTTAATTTCTGATGAATGTGTATATGTAAATTTTATAAATGGCATAAGTATATGAAATGATCACTATGCTCGAAAAAAATGTCAAGTCCCGTTTGAATGAATGAAAGTCGGTGGATACTGGATTTCCCAATTGATATTGATCTTGCATATGTTACAGACATACCGTAGCTCGAAAGAGCATCCTGATATAAGCCCTCTCAAGCTTACCGTTATAGTGTTCTTGCGAGCTTCCCGTTATAGCTCTTCGGAGCATCCTGATAGGTTGTGATCCTACATTTGTTGTGGACACACCTTAGCTCTTATGAGCATCCCGATTATAGGCTCTTCATGAGCTTCCTGTTAAATTGGCTCTTTGTAAGCTTTCCAATAGTGCTCGCTTGAACTTCCCGATATTTGGCAATCCGGAGCTTCCCATTACATGGCTCTTCGCGAGCTCCCAATATGGTTCTTTGTGAACTTCCCAATTATAGCTCTTATGAGCTTCCCGTTATATAGCCTAGATAAGCTTCCCAATAGGCTCTTTATGAGCTTCTTGAAATGGCTTTGTGTGAGTTTCTTGTTATAGTGCTTGAAAGAGAGCTTTCTGTTTAAGTGCTCCAATGAGTACTCCCAGACATGAATTGATGGATTCTGATTTGTACACTTCGAGTGTGCTACTGATGTATCCATCAATGTTTGCAATGATTCAACGGGTAAAAGTCTGACTTGATAATATATAAACATGAAATGAATTATTATACGTATTTGCCCGAAGTACATGAAAATGATGATACCTGATATATGGAAATATGAGATGATGATATATGAACATAGAATTTGCTTGATGAATATATTCATCCATGACTATAAAAATTGTACACCTCGAGTGTACTATCCGTATGACATTGATATTTCAAATGATTAAATGAGCGAAGTTTTGACATGAAATAACCTAAACTCAAGATGAAATATTATGAAAATGTACTTGAAATACCGGAATATGATTTGTATGTGTTTTATAAATACATGATGTGGAAAGTATATGTACATGGAAATTTGGTTATTGTTGAGCCCATACATGTTTCTTGATATTTGAATGATTTATATGACTAACAAGGGTGATGAGAATATGTTTTAGGGCTAGTGATCAAATTGATTGAACGTGCCTTATATGTTTATCTTGAACATAAAAAGGACTGGTAAGTTAATTACCATGTTATATGGACTTACTAAGCATGATATGCTTACTCTATTTTATTTTCCCCTGTTCTATAGTAATTCAGAAGCTCGTTGGATTGGAAGCTTGGCGGAGATCACTCACACTATCCATTTCCCATTTCGATATATATGGTAAATTAATTACGGTTATAATGGTATGTATAGGTTAACATAGCCATTGATGGCATTTAAATGTATTGGATTGTAACTAGCCATTGGAATGGCTTGTGTTTGATATATTTTGAGATGTATATATATGGCCTTAACATGTTTGATAGGTAAAATATGATATGATTAATGAATGGTAAGTATATGGATGATTGGATTAAGAATGTTTAATTGGACAAGATTTGAATATAAGAATTCAATTGAGTAGAATATTATGTATATGATTTGGTTTTAGCTTGGTCTTAATATCTTGAATTGATTGGTGAATACAATTAAGTGTTAATATAGGTAGAAATCAAGTTTGGGTGAGAAATAAGGCTAGGAAATGGCCTTATTTTGTCCACATGGGCAGAGACATGGGTGTGTGTCTCAATCGTGTGTGACACACAGCCTAGCATATGGGCGTGTATTCTGGCCGTGTGTCCCCTGCATATTAAAATTTCAAAATAGAGTACTTGGAATTGATCACACGGCCTGGCACACAGGCGTGTGACTTCGCCGTGTGACCCTTGCACTTAAATAAATTGAAAAACGGAGAGTTACACGAGTTAGGGAGACGGGCATGTGCCCTACCTCATATGCCACACGGCCTGAGACATGGGCATGTCACTAGGTCGTGTGGCTCACACGGCCTGACCACACGGGCGTGTGACCCCTAAACCTAGGGAAAATTTTGAAATTTCGCGAAAAATTATCTGAGTTCCCGATTTGTTTCTAATGCATGTTTTGGACCTTGAGGGTTCATATAAGGGACTTTATGTTTGATTTCTAACCTGATTACCGTATTTAATGAAATATCTATTTACATAATCTGTAAATTTTGGTAATACTTCGTAACCCTGTTCCAGCGACGGATACAGGTTAGGGGTATTACAATAGGTGTGTTAGAGTTGTGACTCAAATTCTTATTAAAATAAAATACAAGTGGCGAGATATTGGATTGGGGTTGCAACTGGGGGTATGGCTGCTAGAGGCCCCCGCGGTACGGTACAGGCTGCATCAAAAAGAATTCATATAAAAGTTTACTTCCTCTGTTTGATATTGATTTAAATAAGGAGTTTCAACCTTACTGCATTACTTCTATTGGATGTTGATTAGAATAAGGTTTTTTAAACCTATAAATAGATGCAGTCTATACTCCTTGTAATTATTCGAATTCAACATAGTGAATTTTCTTCTCCTCTGTCCGTGGTTTTTTCCCAAAAGGGTTTTCACGTAAAATCTGTATGTTCTATTTTTCTCTTTTTTTTGTCATTGTCAACATTCTATTTTTTTACAGGGTGGTTTGTGTGTAGAATTTATTTTTCCTATAAAATTTCTTCTCTTTTACTGGGACCTCTATAAATGGAGATGATCAAGCTCGGATGTTTCATGTGATCGACATATTTTAGTGAGCATTTCTTAAACTCTTTACTTTTATATTTTGCATACCATGTGTAACAGCACGGTTTAGACCCTAGTCGGAACAGTGGTTTCGGGACCACAAATCCGAGACAAAAAATATTTAAAAATTATTTTCTATGTTTATTATGTGTAAATTATTGTGTGTGAAATTTTTCGTGTTTTAATTTCATCGTTTGAGTGTCCGATTAATTAAAAGGGCTTAATCGCGTAAAATGAAAATTTGATGGTTTAATTTGTAAAGGCTGAATTGTTGTTGTCTTTTTAAATTGAAGTGCTTATGATGCAATTAAACCAATGGAATTATGCATGGACACATTCGGCCATTAGTTAATGGAAAGCAAATTATTTTATAAAGGTTAAATAGGTAAATTGATTAAAAATACATGTTGTAATAAAACATAAAACAAATCACATGCATTTAGTTCATCTTTTTGACCGAATAACACAAAAGAAAGAAAGAAAAACAAAGCTTAAGGGTTTGTCCATTTTTGAAGCATGATTCAAGGTGAGTTTTGTTTCTGTTTTTGATAATTTTTACGTTTTTTTTATCGTTGCTATGAAATCTACAAAACCCATGTCTCAATTTTTGAATTTGATGATGATTTTTTATTTTGCCATTGTTGAAAGCTTGTGATTTTTGTTATTTGATGTTAGAAAATGAAAGATATGTTTTGGATTAATATGTTTTGTATTGAAATTTTTGATGAATTTGAGTAATTAGGGCTAAATTGCAAAAATAATAAATTGAGGGACTAAAATGTGAAATAAATAAAATGTGGGGACTTGTATAAGCATGGGGAATATTCAGCCTAATTATGGTGTGTGCAAATTTTGCATGTTTTGTGTTTTGTGCAATTTGGACTAAATTGTTAAAAGTGTAAAATGTCAGGGGCAAAATGGTAATTTTCCCATTTATGTGTTTTTGGACTAAATAGAATGAAATTGTGTTTAAATGAGCTTAATTTGAAAATGTATAGATCAAGGACCAAACAAATCGGATTTGGATCGGGGGAAAATCAAAGTTGTCGAATAGTCGTTCCGTTCTGATTATCGTTGTCTGAGGTAAGTTTATAAGCAAATAGATGTTGAACTTCAATATGTGTGAACTTTAAATGTTAAATTGAATTTATGATTATATAAATACGATTGCTAAATAGTAATAAACTAGAAGGAATTATATATGAATTCGATTTGATCGATTTGTGATTTACTAGTAAAACCACGACTAGGACGTTGGTGTCGAGATATGATTCAAAAATATGTGGCACTAAGTGTGTGTAATCTTAATGGCAACAGTGATAAACGCCACTAAGTGTGCGAGACTAAAGCAGCGATGACTGAATTATTGGCACTAAGTGTGTGATATTTATATATAGATTCGGCTATTCATTTGGCACTAAGTGTGCGAGTACATTGAATATATAAGATTATCGTATGATATAGCGTATTGAACAATAAGGTGACATGAGAAATGTAATAGATAATTACGAGGAGGTACAGGTACGTACGAAACCTATGTGGTTGTTGACCTTTGTGTATGAATTTGAAAAGTGGTAGGAAAAATAATGAGTAGTGATTCATGAGTAAGAATTGAATAATAAGACTTATTGATATTGATTTGAAATAATGTGCTTTTGATGATGTTTAAGTGATTCATCGGGCAAAGATAAGTTATGATCGAATGTATAATCGAGCTAAAGTGATCAGGTATGTGACAATTAGTTACTTATGTGATAATAAGGTAAGTTGATATTGAAAGTGTGATATATAGTCATAGGTGATCATGTTAGCTAAATGATAAATTAAATGTGTGTTTATTCGACCAAATTAAGGTATCCATGTGGTTAAAGGTGAAAGTTGAATTTGTGATTAGAATTGTGTATATTCAACCTATGACAAGTAAACAAGATATCATGTTTAAGATCTATGTGCATATATGTATATATGAATATTTAATCGGTCAATGATGTATATGAGATTTTAGAAGTGATAAATAATTATGTTATTGAGCTCATATATATTCGGCCAAATTGAATTGATCCATAGTTATATGTTTGATAAGCACATTTTGCAAGCTCGAAACTTATACATGAAAATAATAGCATGCCTTAATCTTGTCAAATGGAATGATAGATACTATTGAGTTATTTATTTACTTAAGACTTACTAAGCTAAGTTAGCTTACTTTGTGTGTGTATACATTTGTCTTTGTTTTATAGATTTTAGAGATTTGTTAAGGGCTCGGGGATTGTTAGCGAAGTCTATCACACTATCATTTGTTTATCGGTACTTTTAAAAGTTAAATTTTGAACCTATGGCATGTATAGGCTATACTATTTTTGGATATATTTAATTTTGGATTATGTATATATTTAAGCCATGCGAAAATGGTTGGTTTATTTTGATAAGTAAGGTTTCAAGGTTTAGTCTATATATGGTTATGTTTGGTTGTGATTTTGATTGATTTGCCTTTGGTATATACATAATTATGAATATGCTTGATATGTTACTCATGGTTTTAATGGTTTGGCTATGTCTTGTTTGTGAATTGATGGATGTATTTGTTTGATGAATCAACCATGACATGTATACATATTTATGTGGTATATTGGATATATTATGTAAATGCATAACTAAGTGTTTCGGTAAAAAGGGTTAGTAATGGAAATAGTTGTATTTTAGGTATGTTTTGAGTTAGTTAGTTAAGTTATAAGTATGCCATGTGGGTGTGATGTAATTGATAAGAGTTTAATTTGCATTTGAAAATGACTAGGATTCGGCTCAGCAACGAAATAAAATGTTAGTTATTTGTTGGTTGTAAAATGGTCAATTGTTTTAGTTTATAATGATTACGTATGCATGGTTTGGTTGTTTAATTAATAAGGAAATGGTTTATAATTTCGGGAGTTTGAGACTTATTTATAATTGAATATGTATTATAAGGTTTTGAAAATTTTAGTATGAGTTATAAATAATACGATGTGTGTATTTGTAAAATGATGTCGTTATTATTGACTATGTTTCATATGTTTTGTAATGGAAAAATTTGAGCTGGTTTTGAGTATTAAATAATTGTACTTTTTTGTGGATATGTTTATTAGTCAAATGGAGGAAACATAGAATTATATTTATGTATATGTTAGACGTTATAATAGCATGCAATTTGGGTAAAAGCTAAATTGTATTATGTACTTAAAAAGTTTCAAAATAGTATAGTAAAATTTACTATGGGAGTTAAGTTTATTAAATTTGGATGTTTATTTGTGTGCTATTAAATTATGTTAATTTAAGAGTAATTATTGCCGCATAAGAGTGTGATGTTTAAGATGTGATATGTTTTATTTTTGTTTGAGTACAAAAAGTACACTATGTTTATTAATAATCCATAATATGTTCGGCCATAATGTTTAATAATCAAAGTTGCAATTATGTGTGGATACTAAATAATATTAATAGGTGTTTGATGAATGATAAATTATACATATTTTTACCTCATGTTTAGCCTATATTTTGGATAAATTATTATTAATTTTGTGAGAATTGGTGCTCTTAATCCTTCTATTTCATATCTTGTACTCAGGAGAGCATAGGGAAGAGAAGAGAACAGAAAATGGACCAAAAACCAGAGAAAATGGGCCAAAATGTGAAAACGCACGGCCCAAGAAGTAACCACACGACCGTGGCACACGGCCGTGTCACATGAAGATCACACGGTCCAGCCCCCGACAAGCACGGCCAGGCCATACGGCCGTGCCTCCACCGATAGAATCACACGGCCTCTTGTCGAAATCACATGGGCGTGGCACACGGGCATGTTCTAGTCATAAGGAAGAGGAATTTCACTCGGATTTGAATACTTAAAGGCTAAGAAAGGCTCCCCAAAACTCTATATAAAGACCCTAAGAGGCAACTCTAAGGGTGTACTTGATTTCCTCCTGCCAAGGGTAATCTTGTCCCTAAAGTGGGGAGTCGTCTCTCTGCCGACATGAAGAGTGAAAGCCAGGAATTACTCCAAGGGAAGCCGATTGATTCATCCCAGAAGCCGGAATTCTGCATCAAGACAGAAGATCTCCCTAAATTCCTTCAGGGGTTTTTGGTTTCCTATGTTTTGTTGTTTTATTTCTTCTGAGATGTTTTCCTCTTTAATTATGAACTAAACCCCTCAAATACTTGAGTGGGATGAAGCCTAAGACAGATCTTGTTATTATTTATTCTTGAGTTATATGATAAATACTTGAATTGTTCTTAATTATGTGTGCTTAATTCTTGATTTAATAATCCTAGGTATTACTTCAAGAATTAGATGTGCTTAGAGCAGAGGAGCAAAAGTCCCTGTGATAAGAGTAGATCTACTATAATTAAGCGGAGTTGCATGCAACCCTAGACATAGGGCGACATAAATCTGCCGGATTAGGGTCAAACTTAATATGGGGAGCCATAGATCGAATTAATGCAACCTAGGGAGTTAATTAATAAAGGAACTTTAATTAACAACTTAGGCCTAGTTGCTCTACGCCTCGACGGAGGGTTTAGCATAGGTTAGGGATCCCTACGGATCAAGTCAAATGAATAAATCGTCTAGCTCAAGAACCAATAACAAGTGAAGTCTATGTAGATTCTCCCTTAAGTATTGCTTATATCAATCAGCTTTTCCCTAAAGTTTTCCCCAATTTACTTTTTGTGCACTTTTAGTTAGTTTTAGAATTAGTTTAAATCAACTCTCTTTATTTTTAGGCTAGATAATAGAAAGGAAGTAAGTATTAGCACTTTTAGTTCCCTTGGGTACGATAACTCGGTCTTGCCACTAAACTATACTACTGTTCGACAGGTGCGCTTGCTTTTAAGGTCGTGATATTAGTTAGTTTTGGTGTGATCAGTTTTATAAATTTTATTACTTAATATCGCGAGCCGTTATCAGTGTTCATACTTAGATTATGAAATGCTATAATGGAAAATCAGAATATAAAAATTATTGCTATAAGTTTGACTTATACTAAGCATGAATTCAGTAAGATTTTCAGATATGAATTGTATATGCTATGTGGTTAATATTTCATGTTCTATACATATATGACAGAACAAAATATGTGTGTGTTAAAAGGTGACTTTAATGATTAACTGAAAGTATGAAAAATGTGTATTGTCAGGTAATGCCTCGTAACCCCATTCTGGTGACGGATATGGGTTAGGGGTGTTACACCATGTGTCTGATGAAATGTTTATCGGGTTATTGAGCCTTATTATGAGCTAAAATTGCTTATTGGTTGATTGATGAGTTGATTATTAAATTAATTTAATAACTATGTTTGATTGATTGTTTGTTCTATTATATCAAATCATTTAGTACACTAAAATTGACACATCTAGTAGAATATTTAGCTAAATGAGACCGAAATGAGAGTTTATCATTTGATAGTTTGATATAGTTGTGTTGAGTAATGAGACTAAGAGGAGAATTACATGCCTAAGTGAGACCGAGAGGAGAATTTAAGTGGTAATTCTTAGTTAGAATGAGATTGAGAGGAGATTCCTAGTTAGAAATGGCAAACAATACAATCGGGATAGGTTTATTAGCCTAATAATGGATAAAGCGACCATTGTTTCATCATTTACATATAATTCAAAGCAAGAAAGAATAAGTTTAACTTAGTGTGTTTAATTGATAATTTAGGATTAGTTTTAATATTATTTCTATTTGGTTGCACAAATAATTTTCGGGTTAATTAGATTAGTAATTGCTTAATTAGTAATTGACTTGACAATTGCATTCACCATTAACAATTCCTGGGGTTCGATCCTCTGAACACTTTGGTATTTCATTATAAAATTTCTATATTACAATTTGACTTATATACTTGCAGTACAAGTCATTTCAGAATATTATAAGTCAAAATTATCGACATTCAAAAATAAAATTGTTAGTGCCAATTACATGCCTTAAAGGTGCAATGTGAATTACAACTCATTTTAAAACTAGACTACTGTGCAACTTGCCATATATATTGGCATTCTTTTGATTGAAAAATCATGAATTTATTTTTACATCACATTGAAGATTTTAAGCATCAATATAGTGAATTGGATCATGTTGAATATTAGTCAAGCAAGGATATTTTTGAAAACTTTGTATAATCTCCTTAAATAAAGAAATCTAGTTTCTAAAGAAGAATAATCCTAAAATTTTTTGCATATTTGATTCCATATTAAAGGTTCATTTGAGAACATTTTAAAGGGAATACATGCCAAAAGTTTGCAAGCCTATCATGTTTATTTAAAGAAGCTTACTTATTTGCTTTTGCATGACTGAGAGAGAGAAAGCACTTATTTACTCATAGTTAGAAACTTATTTGTAGTGCAATTTGATTGTATGCAAAGTGTTTTTATATTTAATTTGTAATTAAACATTTAAAGGGAAAGTTTTTATGGGAAAGTGATATTAAATTAATGTATAATAATAAATTTACAACATGATTAACGAATTAAAAATTTAAATCATACCTTATATTATAAATTAATGGTTGATTACTTACTAAATAAGACCCATGGATGTAACAAAGTTTTCAAAATTATATAAACAATTTTTATTTTATTTTAGTTATTTATGCAATTGTATCTTAACGTGTTAGTGTAATTGAGCCTCAAAGCAGTCATATTTTATGTTACAACAATTATGGTAGCAAAGTAGCGTCAAAGTTCATCTTTATTTGTTGTTAAAATTACAAGTCGTAAGCTTTTTTTTAGCTTTTCCTTAAAGAAAGAGTAAAAGAATAAATTTCATAGCATAATCTATTGTTTTGCAGCTCCAAATCTTATCCTTAATCTAGTGTCAAGTTAAAGAAATGGACTACTACCAATAATAAATATCCACATTTTCTTTTTATTTTCACCAAAGGAATTATTTTTCTTCAAAAGAATAAATTCTTCACAACTGTGCTAATAAGACAAGTTATTCAGTTCACTGAATCTGTCTGATTTCCTCATATAAAACATATATCCACCCAGTGGCTCCTCATCATTGGGAAACCTAGAATTTCAGACTACTACATGCTAAGATAATGTTTGTTGGATTTTTTTTGTCATTAAATATTCATCTGTTGCGATACTTCTCAAATCATATTTTAAAATTACTAAACATGAAATTGATGACTCTTATAATATTAGAGTTCAGTTTTTTTTTTTTTTTAATTATCAAATGGGTATAATTATATTTTATTAGAGGTTACTTAATTTTTTTAATTTTTTATCACTTAATTATAAAAAAATTACAAAATAATCATCAAATTATTTAATTTTTTTTGTTAACAATTGTTTAACGTAGAATTATATTCAAGATAATTGTGTGACCAAAAAAGAAAAAAATTGAATAGTTGAATGACAATTATGTAATTTTTCATAATTAGATGAAAAAAAAATACTAATAATTAAGTGATCATTTTGTAATTTTTCATAATTGAATAATAAAAAAAACTATAATTAAGTGATTACTAATGTAGTTTATTCTTATATTATATGATTCTCTCATCAAATGATCTATCTTGATCAAAGCTCACGATTCAAACTTCAAGGGAAAACAATGATAGATTGGAACTTGTAGAACAAACGATTCCAATTCTTAGTTGGCAGTGGTCCACTACCATAGCTTGAAAGGATAGGAGTCTAATCACGGGAGTTAGATAAGATGGCAAAGGTTTCTCATACTTTAACCAATGGTCGAGAGTTTGATCATTGTCCTGGGTATAGAACAACTTTAAAACTCATGGCCAACATCAATCCTCTTAATGAGCCTACAAAATAAGGAGGATTAGTTACTGAACTCGCTCTAGATTTGGCTCAGGATTGCCCATTTTTCATTCCAGGGTCTCTTTGAATTTGAAAGTTATCACTTAGTAGATTTCCGTACCAAGGTTCAACCGTTGAATTTAGTAGATATGATAAATACCTTGAAAAATAAAACAGGACAAGAGTCCAAGAAATTAAAATAAATATAATTTTATATGGTATTTGGGGACCTTTTTTTTAATTTATAGGTTAATTGATTATTATGTGTTTTATTTATTATTATTTTTAAATATTAATTAAAAACTATTTTTTAATAATTAAAAATTTCACTATCAATATATCAAATAATTATTCATAAATAAAGAGTTTCTAACTGTATAAGAAAAAGAATTAGTTAATTAAAACAAATATAGATAAAATTAATTTTGGAAAATAATAAATATAGATAATTAAATTTTTTTAATAAGTGAAATACCAGTTAATTAAATATAAAACCATAAATAAACAATAATTTTTCCTTCCAAGGAATATAACTAACACGACAGATCTAAGATTCCAATAATATGGCAACATGTTAGAGCCATAATGGCGACATTTTAAGGCCGAAATCCCCTAGATACCGATTAGGGCCAACCCCATGGTGCAATAAATGGCTTACGATGTCTTCATCTATTACACATACCCGCATTAAGCGGCCGACATGTATATAAATTTGCGTCTATCCCAAAAAATAGAACGCAAGACAACTCAGTTTTCTAAGTTTTAACTACTATTTGAGAAGGTTTTTTTATCCTACAGGTTCTGCCAAGTTCAAGCTCTGCAAACATGGGTTCTCTCGGTTTCTTTGAGGAACCCTTTGGCCCTTTGAAGTATCCAAAAGCTCTCAGGGACGAGTCAGTAGTTGATGATTATCATGGTTTTAAAGTGGCTGACCCTTATCGATGGTAAGCACATTGCCTTAATTCTCTTTGTTTGATTATTTGATCACAAAAAGACAAAAAAAAGAAGTTTCCCTTCCTATTGGTTTTTGTTGGTATAATCGCTGAAGTTGTTTATGAATTGCATATAAGGCTCGAAGATTGTGATGCTGAAGAAGTAAAGGAGTTTGTGAAGAAACAGGTTGCTCTGACAGAGTCAGTGCTTGAAAAGTGCGAAACAAGGGGTAAACTTCAGCACAAAATCACCAATCTCTTCGACCATCCACGATACACTGTGCCCTTTAAGCGAGGCAATAAATATTTTTACTTCCATAACACCGGTCTCCAAGCACAAAACGTCCTTTACATGCAGGTTGTCAGAAAACAATACTTTTTTAAATGCTTAGTAGCGGATTCATGCTTCTTTTATTTCTTTATTTTTTTTAATCTCAGTCCAATTGGGTTCAGGATGGTTTAGAGGGAAAACCAGAAGTTTTGCTTGACCCCAACACCCTCAGTGAGGATGGAACAGTGTCGTTTAAGGCCCTGTCTATTAGTGAGGACGCCAAGTACTTGGCTTACGGGCTTAGTTCGAGTGGAAGTGATTGGGTGACTATTAAAGTAGTGCGAATCGAGGATAGAACACTGGAGGCTGATAGTTTATCATGGGTGAGTTCTTTGGTTCTTGCACTTTAATGGTGCAGCCTGCAGAGTCTGTCTATTACTGTTTCACAGTAATAATCTTGAGTTTATATTACAGATAAAGTTTACTGATATCAGCTGGACACATGATAGCAAAGGGTTTTTCTACAGCCGGTACCCAGCGCCCAAGTAATTGAACTCGCTTCTCATTAATTACTGCAAATTTTGTTCTCTGTTTTCTGCCTGCTAACTATCTCTCTGTCCCCTGATTCTAAAATGCAGAGATGGAGAAAACTTTTATTCTGGGATACAAACTAATGTTAACGTCTATCATGAGCTAAACTATCATTTCCTTGGTACAAATCAGTCTGAAGACATTTTATGCTGGAGAGATCCTGAAAATCCAAAGCACATGTTTAGTGGAAAAGTGACGGATGATGGGAAGGTAAGTTGATGTTTAAGCATGCATCTACAATTTCATTTCATTTTTGTGTCTAAGGGGAAATTCTTTGTATTCGTTATCGTGCAGTATCTTGTTCTGTATATTGATGAGGGATGTGGCCCTGTCAATAAACTCTATCTCTGTGACATGTCTACACTTCCTGGAGGTCTCCAAGGTTTCCGGGAAAGAAATGGCCCACTCCCGTTTGTTAAGTTGATAGATAAGTTCGACGCACAATATATTAATGTTGCTAATGATGATTCGTGGTTTACTTTCATGACAAACAAAGATGCTCCGAAATATAAATTAGTTCGAGTCGATCTGAAGGAACCGGGTAAATGGATTGATGTTATTCCAGAGAATGAAAAAGATGTGCTTGAATCAGCATGTGTTGTGAATGGCAATCAGATAATTACGAGCTATTTGAGTGATGTCAAGTATGTGATCCAAGTAAGGGATTTGGAAACAGGTTCCTTGCTGCATAATTTGCCTATTGACATAGGAACTGTTTACGGGATCTCTGCTCGCCGTGAAGATAGTATCGTTTTCATTGGTTTTACTAGCTTTCTTACTCCTGGTATAATATATCAATGTAACTTAGGAACTAAGTTTCCAGAAATGAAGATATTTCGTGAGATTAGTGTGCTTGGATTTGATCGGTCGGAGTTCAAAGTCAATCAGGTGATAAATCCTGCTCTATTCTAGTTTTGCTTACCTCTATTTTATATGGTTGTTCTTTATTTGGTATGTTACCTTTCTTTCTTTCCATTCATTTTAGGTTTTCGTGCCAAGTAAGGATGGCACCAAGATCCCAATGTTCATAGTTGGGAGGAAGGACCTAAATCTGGATGGATCACACCCTTGTTTGTTGTATGGATATGGTGGATTCAATGTCAGTCTCACACCATCATTTAGTGTTAGTCGTATAGTGCTTGCCAGGCACCTTGGTGCTTTTTTCTGCATCGCAAACATTCGCGGTGGTGGAGAATACGGTGAGGAATGGCACAAAGCTGGTGCCTTATCCAAGAAGCAAACTTGCTTTGATGACTTCATTTCTGCTGCTGAGTATCTAATATCTTCTGGATATACTATGCCCGAAAAGCTATGTATTGAAGGGGGAAGCAACGGTGGGCTTCTAGTTGGGGCTTGCATAAATCAGGTTTACTTCCCTTTCATTTATTGTTTTCCTTAATCTTGTTCAAAATATTAAGTCATTTTCCTTTCTCCAGAGACCTGAGCTTTTTGGTTGTGCGTTGGTTCATGTTGGTGTGATGGACATGTTGAGGTTTCACAAATTCACCATAGGTTAGTTTCTTTTGACCTTCTTTATATTAGATGATCACTGTTATATGTTGATTAAAGTTTTGGATTGAATTAGGCCATGCTTGGACATGTGATTTTGGCTGTTCTGACAAAGAAGAAGATTTCAACTGGCTTATCAAGTAAGTCAAAATTTATATTACTTTGGCATCTGATTATGAATTAACTTGAGACAAGGTTTTGGACTTTGGACTGACTGTTGGGTTCTACCTTATGTTTATTAGGTACTCACCATTACATAATGTAAGGAGACCATGGGAGAAACTTCCTGGTAGAACGTTGCAATATCCATCCACTATGCTATTGACTGCAGATCACGATGATCGTGTCGTTCCGTTACATTCATTGAAGATGTTGGCAGTAAGTTCCTTCTGAATACTCGTACTAGTTTCTACTTGTTCGATCCACCCGCATAAGAAGCCTGGAAATTCCACCATTTGTAAGGGCACTTGGTTTCTTTGTTCTTTTTCAGACAATGCAACATGTTCTGTGTACGAGCTTGGAGAACAGTCCCCAGACTAATCCGATTGTTGGACGTATTGAGTGTAAGGCCGGTCATGGGTGTGGACGTCCAACACATAAACTGGTAATCAGAGTCGTTAACCTTGTAAAGTTATCATCTTTTTAGCCACTGCCTGGACTATATTTCACCTTATGGCGTTTTTTTCCTGCAGATTGATGAAGCTGCTGACAGGTATAGCTTCATGGCTAGGGTGTTAGGTGCATCTTGGATAGAGTAACTCATACCAAATATGAAAATCTTCCTAGAGATAGGCCAACTTTTTTCCCGACAAGAAACTACAAGAAACTATGTTACAGTGATATATGTAGTTAAAAAATTACTCAGTTAGAATTCACAACGTTAACCTCAGGCTATATTTACAAACTATTACTTGTAAAGGAAACATGGATCAAGATAACAATAAAGTGTTCCTTATACTCAGTACGCACATACACAATTAACTGATGATCTAATGTTTATGTATGTCATGTAATGTGCCGAATTTTATACACAATTTATCTGATATTCTTTGAGCAAGATATTCTCGCTTTTCCTTCTTAAGATAGAGAACATTAACTGCATATATTCTATTAAACCAATACTTTAGATTTCCACTTGGTAAAAACTTAGGCGATTCTTGGACTGCCTGAGAATCCAGTTTAAAAGACAGGGGATTGTAGATTCGTTGCCCACTTCTAAAGGAACATGATACTGCCAAATGCCTATCTATAACTAAATAACACACGTCTGGCGTAAAAGAATAGAATGTTGGTGTGGGCGTGTGGCGGGGATAAAAGCAAACTTACCAGAAATTAATGAAAGCTTTAAGGCGTGTATCAATATTGATGTGGCGGAGATAAAAGTAAACTTAAGAGAAAATTGAACATATAAATATTTACGTAAAAAACTCTTCCGAAGAGGATTAAAACCACAAGCAAAAGAGGCTTCAGCTTATCATTAAATGAGTAAACAAATGAGAGTATAATATAGAGCTAAATGTACTAATTCTACAAATCTAAACCTCAAAAACAAAACTCTAACTTGAGAACAAAAATCTTTTCATAATTACCACGAAAACTCTCATCAAAATTTATCTGTGACTACATCTTATTACCCAGAAGAAAAACCTTGTAGTACTACACATCCCTAAAGTAATCATCGATCGACTGATAAAATATTAGAGTTCTAATTATACTAAAATACTCTTAAAGCAATCATAAATCGATTGATAAAAGATAGCGGAGTTTAATTAAGAGAAGATACTCAATTTTGGTGAGAAACACGTCGCAACGTACTTATTTGCGTTGTCACGACGTTGTCGGCTAACTTTGGTAAGTTCTTGCAAATTGTTCGATAAATGTGAACTACATCTCATAAAATTACTGACAAATAAATCTCGAGGATATTAAGAAACCTAATAACTATTTACATTTTACACTGACAGATTGTGGGAATATCAATTTCTATAAAAAAATTTTATATTAATTTTTTATAAAACAACCTAAGAATATGAAATATGGTGAGAAAATTTAAACAAACTTTACTTAAATTTCCTTTTAATGACATATAAATAAAATTTTAATCATATCTCTTCATACAAATATATATATCTAAACGAATAGTTGTATCTTTTTAACCATAAATGAATATAAAAGAAATCACTCGTCACTGGGAATACTTATAATTTTTGGTTTGAAAGAATAGAAAGTAAAATCTTGTGCTTTTTTTTTTGTTGGAAAACTTTGAGCTTGAAATAGATAAGACAGACTTAAACCTAGTTTAGATGGACGATTGGGTGCGATGCATTTCACTTACTTTTTGTTTCACACTACAGTATTGTTACAGTATCTAATCTCACCGACAGATAAATACACCGCCTATCCAAACTCATCCTTAAAGTTGAATTAGGCGGGTTTTTCTCTTTTTTAAGGAATAATTTACAGAGAAGCAAATAAAAGATTCCAGCGAAACTGGCAACACTTAAAAGATTCGAAGAAAACTGGAAAAGTCTGTTTAGCCAGCCCCACACGGCCTTCAACCTAGTCAAGCCGTTTCCTTTTCCCTATAATAGATGATTTCACGCGCATGCCACTCGCTCCTTTTTAATCTTCCTTACACTACGCGCCGTCTCGGAAACCTCGCTCCCAATCTAATAGTAAAAGTCTCAGCTCCACGGAAGAGTCGCCATTGCCTCAACCCTCTCTTTTCGACTGCTAGTCTCATGGGTTCAGTTTCTGCGTTGAAAGAGCCTTTAGAGTATCCAATTCCTCGCAGAGACGACTCTCTCGTTGACGATTTCCATGGCGTTAAGATTGCTGACCCTTATCGATGGTATCCTATTTCATTAAAATTTCCATCATTTTATTCAAATTTTATATCGATTATTTTGAAGATATTATTCAATCATTTCGCTTCCTAGGCTTGAAGATCCCGATGCTGAGGAAGTAAAGGATTTTGTTCAGAAACAGGTAAAATTAACCGAATCGGTGCTTCAGCAGTGCGAAGCAAAAGATAAGCTTCGCGAGAAAATCACCAAGCTTTTTGATCACCCACGTTATGAGGTCCCATTCAAGCGAGGCAATAAGTATTTCTATTTCCATAACACGGGACTTCAATCACAAAATGTCCTTTATGTCCAGGTTCGTAATCCAAGAATTCTATTCAAATGGATTTTCTTTTTTTCGTACATAAAAAGGGATTCAAGAGCTGACCTGATGTTGGGTTTTTCTTTTTCCAGGATAGTTTGGAAGGAGAAGCTCAAGTATTGCTTGACCCCAATTCGCTTAGTGAGGATGGAACCGTGTCTTTGAGCTCCTTTTCTGTAAGTGAGGATGCTAAGTATTTGGCATATGGGCTTAGTTCCAGTGGCAGTGATTGGGTGACGATTAAAGTGATGCGAGTTGAGGATAAATCAACTGAGCCTGATACTTTATCATGGGTGAGCTGATTGATTTGAGTCTTTGAGTGTTCAATTTTGTTTCAAGAGTCTGTTGATTGATTATCCTGCTAACCCTGCAATTCAATTCTGTTCACAGGTAAAGTTTTCAGGTATAAATTGGACCCATGATAGCAAAGGGTTCTTCTATAGTCGTTATCCAGCACCTAAGTAAGTAAAAATGATGATCTGATTGGAGTAGAGACAGACCTTTTTTTTTAAATTCTGAAAATAGAAAATAAGGTTATGGTATGTTTATTATGTAGAGAGGGAGAAAATGTTGACGCTGGGACAGAGACCGATTCTAACCTTAATCAACAGCTATACTATCATTTTCTCGGTACAGATCAATCTGAAGATATTTTATGCTGGAGAGATCCTGAAAATCCTAAGCACTTTGTGGCAGGTGGTATCACAGATGATGGAAAGGTAAATGGATGTCATGTTTGGCAACTAGAAATGTATGAACAACTTGGAAGGCAATCTAGTTTTCACATCTTTTTTCCTTGTATTCAAGTTGTAGTATCAAGCAACTTCTTTTAACTTAATTTCACTATATTTTCATGTTTCCAAAGAGTTAAAATCATAATGCTGCTAATGAAACTATTAGTTCACTGTTCTAACTGAAAGAGAGTCTGCAGATAAAATGCTAGGAGAAAGCAAATTTAATATTTTCTCATTCTATTTTTCCTTTTAAAATTTGTTGTGCAGTATCTTGTCCTAACCATTGGGGAGAGTTGTGACCCTGTCAATAAACTATACTATTGCGACATATCCTCACTTCATGAAGGTCTTGAAGGTTTCAGGAATAAGGATGGTCTTCTCCCATTTGTCAAGTTGATTGATACATTTGATGCTCAATATGAAGCTATTGCAAATGATGACACAGTTTTTACTTTCCTTACCAATAAAGATGCCCCTAAATATAAAGTAGTCCGAGTAGATCTGAAGGAACCAAGTAATTGGATTGATGTCATCCCAGAGGCTGAAAAGGATGTGCTTGAATCAGTATATGCTGTAAATGTTAATAAATTGATCGTCAGTTACCTGAGTGATGTGAAGTATGTGCTGCAAGTAAGGAATTTGAAAACAGGATCACTGCTGCATCAGTTGCCAATTGATATTGGGTCTGTTTTTGGGATTTCAGCACGAAGGGAAGACAGTGTGGCCTTTATTGGTTTTACCAGCTTTCTTACTCCAGGTATTGTATATCAGTGCAATCTAGGCACTGAGACACCAGATATGAAGATATTCCGTGAAATTAGTGTGCCTGGATTTGACCGCTCAGAGTATGAAGTCAATCAGGTAACTATTGCAGCAATCTGGTGATGTTAAACTTCTGATGGCGTGCATTTAGTATGTTCTCTTATTCTTTTATTTTCATTTAAGGTATTTGTGCCAAGTAAGGATGGTACGAAGATCCCAATGTTCATTGTAGGCAGGAAGAACATTAATTTGGATGGATCACACCCTTGTTTGCTATATGGATATGGTGGGTTTAACATTAGTCTCACACCAACATTCAGTGTGAGTCGTATTGTACTTACAAGGCATCTTGGTGCTTTTTATTGTGTTGCCAACATTCGTGGTGGGGGAGAATATGGAGAGGAGTGGCATAAAGCTGGTGCTCTTTCCAAGAAACAAAATTGCTTTGATGACTTCATTTCGGCTGCTGAGTATCTTATATCTGCTGGCTATACTCGGTCTGAAAAGTTGTGCATTGAAGGTGGAAGCAATGGTGGGCTTCTCATTGGGGCTTGCATAAACCAGGTTGACTGAAATTTGCTTGACTGCTTTTTTCTTTTCTTTTTTTTTTTGTATATATAATTCCTTGTATCTATATGTTATAGTATTCATTATTGAGCTATTTTGTTTTTGGCAGAGACCAGATCTTTTTGGTTGTGCTTTGGCTCATGTTGGTGTGCTGGACATGTTACGATTTCACAAGTTCACCATCGGTTAGTATGCTCTGCATCTTTTAACTCTATGGTATACTTATTTTTAGTGTTATATATATGCATGTATGTATATATATGTTGATGAATATTCTTTTTGAAGGCCATGCATGGACATCGGATTATGGATGTTCTGACAAGGAGGAAGAGTTTCACTGGCTGATCAAGTTAGTGACTTTCTTTTGTATGGAAATTTCCATTTAATTCAAATATTCAGCTTTGTAATATGGTTATAAATCAGACTTCTACTAGCAAATATCTGATCTGGTCTGATATCAAACATGGATGGAAAGGTGGTTTTCACCATTCAAGGGAGAAAAAACAGAGCATAAAATAAAGATGACCTGAAAGCAAAGCTAAAACACAAGTAATTTATTTGTGAACAAAATTTCTAATTTATCTTACTCTTTTGCAAGATACTCACCACTACATAATGTACGAAGACCATGGGAACAGCATCCTGGTCAGCCATTACAGTACCCTCCTACTATGCTGTTGACTGCTGATCATGATGATCGTGTTGTGCCATTACACACATTGAAATACTTGGCGGTGAGTCTTTGAATCATCATTTGTCATATATTTCACTCATCTGCACATCACAAACCAAGAAGCTCCAGAACATGTTTTTGTACTTTGCTTTTATATTTTAGCGTGTAAAGCTGGTCCATTGAATTTCTTGTGTTCTGTTATCTTATCAGACACTGCAATATGTACTGTGTACAAGCTTAGAGAAGAGCCCCCAAACCAACCCGATCGTAGGCCGCATTGAATGCAAGGCTGGACATGGGGCTGGACGCCCAACACAGAAAATGGTATGCTTTTATTTTGATTTCTTTTCAATTAAAAAGTGCTAACATGGGTTAACTAAGCCACCGGGGTAGTGGCAAAAAACTTGTTGCATTGATTAAGTTATTAATAGACACTACTCCTAGACATCCCTTACCCCCAGCCTCTGATAAAAAAAATGCTAGCATGGCTTGAGGTGATATTTAATATTTATGGGTTTAGTAAAAGTAATACATTAATGCTTTGTTTGGTAGGAGTTATTTTTTCCATACCTCTTGGTACATGAGTTAGTAATAAACCAATTTCATTTGATAAATTTTAGTCACATGTCTTCTTTTCAGCAAAGGGAAGGAGAAACTTTAACTTATTTTGAGGTTTTATTTTTTTTTATCAGAGTTCTATTTATTTTTTTAATTTTTAATTTAAATTTTTACTAATTATTATTTATGTAATGACAAATTATTTTAATAGTTATGTAATAATTAAGCTTTTACTTGTCTATGCACTAAATGTGCAAACGAGGCATAAATGCTAAAATAAGAATAGTAATAATTAAATCAATCCTTAGCCGAGAACTTGAACCTCAAGCTATGACCTATTGGTCGGGTAGGAATAACAAGGTTCGAATTATCCTTGTGCAAAAAAAAAAAAAAAAAAGAATTTCCTTAGCCAAGAACCTAACCAGTGTTGTAGGGTATATGCAACACAACTAACTGCGCTTATGGAGATTCTAGACTCCTGTATCAGTACGAATGATAATAATCCATCACTATACGTGATAAGACAGCTTTGGCAAAGTTCATATTATATTCGTTACTAGAGCATGTGATATTGGCTTTGTGTTGTGCAGATTGACGAAGCTTCTGACCGATATGGTTTCGTGGCTAAGATGTTGGGTGTATCATGGATTGAGTAGCCTTTTGTGCTGGAAAAATTTACTGCAATAGTATTTATAGTCAACTGTTGTGACTGAAGAATTCTGTTTGCCCTTTTTCTTATTCCTTCGCAGTAGGGCTTAAGGAAGATTCTTTTTCCCCCTTGTTCAATGGAAAGGCATCATTGCTTGCGAAGCTTGTGCCATCATTTTTTTTTTTCCGGATTATAAAGAAAATACTGTTACCATTTACCATACGATTAAATCAGCCATTTATCCCTATTTGCAAAAATATGAGCTTGCTTGTAAGTTACAAAATGAACTTTCCACTCTCTCCACTCCCCCTCCTGCCTTTTTTCTGTTAGAAGTATTAAGGTGGAATTAGGAGTGATAGTAGGTTGGGTTAGGTTTAAGAATGACATTAATGTATTTTATGTTTATTCAAATTATAAAATTATTTGAGCTTATTCATATTTATAAATGGTTAATCTAAATTTATTTTAAGTTCATTCATATTATTTTTTAAAAATATTAATTTAAAATTTAATAATTTTGTTTATTTTTCATGAAATAAATTTCAGAACTATACATGAACATCTATCCGATTTGATGTGCAATTTGACACAAAAATTTTAATTTGATGTAATTATATATATGAAATTTTATTGTGGTTTATATGTAAATAACCATTTTATCAATAAAGGCTTATTTTTAACTTTATTTACGAAAATGGGCCACTTTTTTCATTATTCATAAGAATGGGCTAAAAACATCAAAATGCGTATACGTAGGAGCGTTTTAGGGGGAAATTCTAGCAAAACGCGTCACTGAGGGAGTGATTTTGTCATGTCAGCACAAAATGTGCTAACATGGGTGCGCTTTGCAGACGTTACAAAATCGCTCCCTCAGGGACGCGTTTTAGCCCGTGCTTTTCTAGGGTTGGGGCTATTTGCATGTTTAGTGCTTAAGGTTTGTGGGTTTAGGGGTTTAGGATTGTAGTGTTAGTGTTTTGTTAAAATAATTTAGGGTTTTATTTATTTAAGGTTTAAAAAATTTTTAAAAATAAATTAGGGTTTAGAGTTTTTTTAAAAATTTAATTTAATTAGGTTTTAGTGGTTTTAAATAAATTAATTAAATTAGGGCTTAGAGTTTTTAAGAAAATTAATTAAATTAGGGTTTAGTATTTTTAAAAAAAATAATTTTTGTGTGTTTAGCTTTTAGGGTTTTTGTAAAAGGGTTTAGATTAAGGGTTTAGAAAAAATTATATTAACAAGAAGGATTTTGTTTTTTTTTACAGTAGTTTCAAAAAAATTAATTTTGAGAAGACGATTTTGAAAAGATAATGTCAAGAACGCTTCAAGCAGGATGCACTGTCAACAAAATTACTGAAAAAAGCTCTCACGTGGATGCTCTTTTTCTACAGTAGTTCTTGAAAAATAATTTTGAGAAGACGGTTATAAAATATAGTGTCAAAAATGCTTTAAGCAAGATGCACTGTCAGCAAAATTACTGAAAAAAGCTCCCACGTGGATGCTCTTTTTCTATAGAATTCTTGAAAAAATAATTTTGAGAAGACGATTTTGAAGAAATAGTGTAAAAAACACTTCAAGCAAGATACATTGTCAGCAAATTTACTGAAAAAAGCTTCTACGTGGACGCTCTTTTTCTACAGTAGTTCTTACTTGGCCTTAGGCATAAATGAGCCAAATTTCATTCTTATGTTGCAAAAGTTATAGCAAGAAAAATTAAAGAGGTTAAGCAGAATAAAAATTGAAGATGAGTGAACGTATTAGTGCTGTTATTTACTATGATGGTGAGGTCCGTGACACCGAGAACGACGTTGTCTTTTTATCGGGAGAACACAATATGACTAGTTTTAACCAGAACATCGATTTGACAGAACTTCGTTGTAACACCCCAACCCGTATCCATCATAGGAATAGGGTTACGAGGTATTACCGGAGTTTATAAAACTTTTTTTTTATCACATGATAACTCATTTTATAAGAAATTGTACAACTTGAATTTTACCACTCTTCTATAAACACATGTATATTTTCATTTGATCATTTACCGTTTCGACGTATCAGATAATAAACATATTACCATTTAACCAATAGCTTGGCACTTGTCTAAGCGTCAACAACAACAGTCATTAGTATACTTGAATATACTTCATATAATTTTAGAATCGATAAACTCATTGTATCAACATATCATACTTGAGATTATTACTTATTACGGCTTACCCAATTTCCATGTATCAACATATTAAAGATAGTCACATATTCATATAATATGATACATATTATTCTCTTGCCATTTCTTCAAAACATAAATCATTCATTATACCAAAATTTCATGTATCATTGTTTTCATGAATTTTGTATATATTTATTCCGGGACAATTCATAATCTTGAACATGCATAATTATCAGGTAAGTTTCATATACATGTATTTTCCATGTCATATTTTTAAAATATCGAATAAATATTGTTTTCGTGTATTTCAAGTTCAATTTCGTGATTATTGTTTCGTGCTCAAATTATTTCCATGTCAGGGCTTTATTCATTAAGTCATTCGAAATTTCATCGTCATACAATTAATATTATTAAAGTATACGAATCTATAATCATGGATGCATATATTCATCAATAAATTCCATGTACAAATATCATCATCTTATATTTCCATATATCCAGTATCATTGTCATTTTTCTTTTTTTTCTTTTTTTTCATTTTTTTTTCATGTACTTCAGGAATATATGTACAAATCTTTTTTATATACATATTTCCTTTTCTGGTCAGGATTCTTATCTACTGAATTTATCGGAATATCGATAGTTAAAATCATATAGTATACTTAAAATATGCAAATCCGTAATCCATCAATTCACATTTACCCTTTTTAGCTATGTGTTTACCATCTTCTATATTTATCCCGTTGAATTTCTCAGAATTTCGATGGATATCCAATAGTACACTCCTGGTGTACAATCTCATTAACCGTCAATTCATACAGGAGTACACTTTTAGTGTACAATTCCAGGTCCGTCAATTCATATGCATGTGTTGCCATGGTATCTTTCAACCATGGTCTTATTCATTGCCATGGTATCTTTCAACCATGGTCTTATTCATTTTCTCAATTTGTTGCCATGGTATCTTTCAACCATGGTCTTACACATTTCATTTCAGTAAGCACACTCCCGCGAACCTCACTCTCCCGCGAACCTCAATTCTTGGCACACTTCCGCGAACCTCAGCTCCCATGTATTCTTCGGAAGGGCCTATACACATATATTCTTCGGGAGAGCCACCAGCACACTCCCGCGAACCTCATTTCCTATATATTCTTCGGGAGGGCTGATATTAGGATTACCCTTCTGGGCTTAATCCTTTTTCCTGTATTCTTCAGGAGGGCTACATCAGAATAGGATCACCCCTTCCGGGCTAGATCCTTTTTACCGTCAATTCCTTTTCCAATGATCCATCGAAATTCATTTCATTCAACCGGGATTTACTTTCTTTTTATATCGAGTATTATCAATATTTCATCAATTATTATGCATTGATCATTCAAATCATATTTTTATCACATAACCACATATTTCAAGTGTTTAAAAATACAATTCAAGTTACACGAACTTACCTCGTTGCTTGTTCGTGTTTATAAATTCATTAATCCGATATCTTTTCTTTTTCACGTTCGAGTCTCGCATTTGAGTCGTTGGGATCTTTATAAATAAATTTGACCATTGTTTTCATTCATTCCATATTCTAATACATTCAATTAATGCTCTAGGAAAAATTACCATTTGGCCCCCAAACTTTTAATTAATGACGATTTTACCCTTAGGCTCAGAAAAATAAATTCTTGCGATTTAATCCTTATTTCCAGCCGTTGTCATCAGACATATTAATGAGAGCCCATAAATTCTATAAAAATCAAAATTTTCCATAATTTCAACACTTTTCAATTTAATCCTTAAAACATGTTTTCCCTCGATCTCGAACTAAATTAACAGTTTTCATTTAAAATTTTCAATTTAAATAATATAATAATCCATTTCATGTAATTTAATCATTTCTAACATTTTTACAAAATTACCCATAAAGTTTTACTTTTATTCAATTTAGTCCCTAAGCCTAAAACATACAAATTAGCCATGCTAACTGAATATTCATACATATTTTCCTCCTCCTCCTCTCCATTCCACATCCTTAATTTATATATTATGCTTATAAGTAACATTATCAATAATTTCACTAGTTACTTATATGTGAACATTCAAGCTGTCCACCTGTGTCATAGTCACTAAATTATTTATATCTTGAGCTACAGAAATCCAAATTAAGATCCGTTAATTTTCCCTGAAACTAGACTCACATCTTACCATAAAATTTTCAGAATTTTTGGTTTAGCCAATAAGTACAGTTTATTCTTTAAAGTTACCCCTATTCTGCTGTATAACTGTTCCAAACTTTCTTCATTAAAATTTAATTATCTCTTCGTACGGGACTCGGATGATGTTCCCGATTATTTCTCTTGAAAATAGACTCATTAAGGATTTCAAACACATAAATTTAAGTCCCTAATTATTTTTATACAATTTTTGGTGATTTTCCAAAATCAAAACAGAGGATCCCGAAATCATTCTGAACCAGTCTTACAAAAATATAAATATCTCAGAATACAAAATTCATTTACTTGTTCTGTTTCTTTTATATGAAAATAGACTCAACAAGCTTTAATTCCATATCTTACTCAACTTCTAATTCAGTTTCTACCATTTTTGGTGATTTTTCAAATTTAGCTTACTGCTGCTATCCAAAACTATTTTAGTGCAAGATATTAATTATTAAGCTTATATCACCCTTATTTTCTTTCTCTACACCATTTCCCATCACTTTATCTTATTTTCTCTTCACTACCATATCAAGAACATAGAATCATATATAAGGAAACTCTACATTAACATCATTTACATGCTTTTTCAATAATATTAAACTTAAAAATACATGGAAATCTTGATGTTCTTACCTTGTTTTATTGTTTCCAAACTTTAAATTCACTTTCTCTCTCCTCCAGCTTCTATTTCTTGAATCCAACTTGATATCTAACTCCTCATAGCCTCCTTAACATTTTTCTCCTTCGGTAGCTATCGAAATTCTTTTGATTTCTAGGTGAAAATGGTGAATTTTTGGTGGATGGTATGTTGTTCCTTTCTTTTCCACACACACACACATATATATATATACTAAATAAAATAATAAAATAATAAAATATCTTATTAAAATATTAATAAAGTAATATTTATCTTATTAAATAATTATAAAATATCATCACACCATCATTACCTTCTAGATTTCTCTCTCCTTCTAATTGACCATTTTGCCCTTCATGATCTTTTAAAATTCTATCCTTGAGTCATCACTTAATTTGGTAAAATTACGATTTAGTCCCTCATAATCCTTTCTCCTATTCAATTTGGTCCTAATTCATCTATTTTCCTTAGTTTCTAGATTATTCCATCCTTAAAATATTTACACTATTGGTTCTTCAATTTTTCCATATTTACACTTTAACCCCTCAAATTTTAAGTATTTACTCTTGGGCCATAAAACTTTTCTCACTTTTACGATTTAGTCCTTTCTTGGATTAATACATCATAATCACTTCCTACATAGATTTTGTTGATATAGCCCAAAATTTCTCTTTTTATTTCTTTATTTCTTTATTTTACTATATCAAGGATAGAAATTTTCGGGATATTACATTCGTAAAAGACTTAGACGCAAAATCTTCGGAACGGCGCCAATGAGAGTTTCGTCTATTAAGTATTGATTTTGTGCTTTGGTTGATCCCGTGACATATTACTCATTTGATATCAAAGGTGGTCGTAGCTTGGAGGCGATGGTACAGACTCATCTCACTAATGGATCACCCTATCTTGAGTTATATGTACAATTTTCATCGTCAAATGAAACATTTGCGACTTCAACATCTATTGTTGTTTGATAGGAATACACTTAGTGGGAGGTAGAACATAAAAGCGCCCGTGTTTGGTGGCAGTATGGAATACACAACTCCTGCATGACACTCGGTTAATGGATGGGACATGCACCTTGGTGGGTCGATGTTCGATGCTAGGAATACGTACTGGAGAATGACATCAACTTTTAGTGGTTGGCAATCCACATCAGATTGGGGACATTATGAAACATCCACAAGAAGGAATGATGTACTCCCTACGATGTCCACCGACGAGGGGACCTCATATGTTGCAGATGATGGTGGGTTAGATGATGAGTTCGATATGGATCCACCTTAAGAGCTTTTCTAAACCGAAGTCTGTTCCAACCGAACCTGAAGACGATAAAGGAGGTTCAGAAAAGAAGAAAAAGATCTGTAATTCAGGACGTACTCGCCTTTAGCCCACATGCATAATTCGATCTATTAGCAGATGATACGTTGGAGTTTCCAGATCTACCATACAGAATGCGTGGCCATACAAGTTCGCCATTAGATTCGAGTGAATTGGAAGTTAGTAAGGAGTTTTCCAATAAGGATAGTTTTCTTGGTACACTGAAACAACATAGCATCATGAATAAGGTTAACTGCCACGTGGTTAAATCCAAATCCGAGAAGTTCAAGGCCAAGTGTGCAGTGTAAGACGGTATATGTTCATGGAAAATCATAGTTTCGGTTAGGAAAAAGACAGGCATGTGGGAGATAAAAAAGTACAAAGGTTCACATACTTGTGTTGCTGATACAATATCACTAGTGTTTAGGGTTTTTGAATAATACTGTTATTACTTAATATTGCATTATTTAACATACTTCGTTGACAGGTGTTTCACAAGATCATCCCAAGATGGATTCAGATATGATAACTAGCTTAATATTGCCAATGGTGAAGGTAGATCCTAGGACTTTTGTGTCGGTCTTAATTGTCAATATTCGTAGCCAATTGAGGTATACGCTCACTCATCGCAAGGCTTGGATAGCTAAGCAAAAGGCATTGGAAAAAATACACAGTGGGTGGGATGCTTCATATAATGAGGTGTGGTAGTGGTGTCAAGTGCTAGAGAGGTACGTCTCAGATTATATAACAGACCTTGAAACGGGCCCTGCATATTACAACAACCGCTTGCTCCGTAGATTCCAAGTGTTCAAGAGTCTGTTCTAGAGCTTTAAGCAATGCTAGGACGTATTTGTATACTACAAGTCATTGGTATAAATTGATGATACATTTATGTATAGTAGATATACGTATCGGCTATTGCTAGCTGTGACACAATATGGCGGTGGGAGAATCCTTCCAATTGTATTTGCAATAACACTGAAAGAGCCAGGTGATGACTGGGATTTTTTTCTTTCTAAGTTAAGGAGGCATGTCTGCCCTCAACCTGATATCTGCGTTATACAGGATCGGGCACTGGAATTCTAGTCGCAATTGAGCGATAGGGAAGCCTATAGGATCGCACACACCATCAGTATTGTCTAAGGTACGTTGCGTCCAACTATTACGGGCAATATTGATCTACCACTAAATGACGGTAATTGACCAACATGGGTATTTAAGTTCTATTAATATAATTTTGTTGGTAATATTTAACTTATTTTGAATGGAAGAGTGGAATGTAATTTTCGTTATTAACTTATATTGATAGGGTACGAGATCAATAAAGACGGTTTTTATGGGATGTTGGTGATTTCGCGGCCAGTTAACGATCAAGATGCAGACTACTTTTGTAACATACCTTTCGATTAGTGGACATAAGCATACGATAGTGGCCTACAATATAGTCATATGACCTCAAACCTAGCTGAATGCATAAATTCTGTTCTAAAAGGAACGCGTCATTTGCCGATAACCTTAGTTGTGCGAGAGACATATTTCTGTTTGACGACACTATTTCCAAAGTGAGCAGTGAGTTATAAAGGCCAAATGTAGGGAGGTCATATATGGTTCCGGAAGGTATTGCAAGAAATTAACAAGGTGAAGGCGCGGGCCAACACCATACACACAGTATGTCATGATCGTGACAACCTATGGTTTTGTGTGACGGAGTTTGAAAGACCGAAGCAAGGTATTACCGGGCAGTAATATCGTGTACATCTAAGAAATAAGACTTGCGACTGTGGGACGTTTAACGCACTTCATTATCCATGCATTCATGCAATTATAACTTGTCAGAATCTCCGTTTGAATCCTATGAGTTATGTCGACGAAGTGTACAAAATAGAATACATGTACAATATGTGGAAACACATATTCCCTCCGATCCCAGATAAACGTAAGTGACCGTCTGTATCATTTACTCCGTTTAAGTTATTACCGAATAGAGAATTGCATTGTAAGCCAAAAGGTCGACTTGCTCGAGTAGAATACGTGATAATATGGATATCTAAGAAAGAATGAACCAACAAAAGTTGTGCAGATGGTGTAAGAACCCAGGTCATACAATTCGAACATGTCCAAATCGAAATAGTTGAAACTATATTGCATTATTTCTATTACCTTATTCAAAAGAACTTCTATTTTATTAAATAGGAGAAAATATAAAAATAAATTACTATTAAAATATTCAAAACAACTTTTATTTTATTAAATGAAATAATATAAAAATAGTTTGTACAAATATATTAAAAAAATCAACGTATGTGCCGATCGAAATTAGTGCCACATAGGGGTGGTTGACGGTTACACGCTGGATTCTTTCTTGGTTCAGCTTCTGACGGGGGTTGTGGTTGCTCTGGCGGGGATTGCGGTTGTTCTGGTTGTAGGTGTTGGAAGGATAACCGACCTTGATAGAATAAAAAATGAGGAGGTGTTTGCATTACCCACGGCAAAGGTGTTTGAATCCCATAAAGCGATGGGGATTAGAAATGAGATGAGCTCCTCGACGGTGCCTCGTGCGATCCCTTTTGTGACGATGGCCTATATATCGTCTGTTGAGTCAGAGTCATCGAAAAAGATGCACAGGGCCATGCATTTCAACCTGGCATAGGACTGGGAAAAGGAAACATATAAAGGTTAGGATACATATAAGGACTAGGATACACACCTGACATAATCTTAATGGCTATAGTGCGGGTACCGTCGCTTGAGACGTTGGGCCCGGTGATTGTGTGGGCGCTGTTGATGGGCCCGTGCCGTCATCCCTTCTCCTTAGATTTAAAGGGCTCCGTCATTCTCTTTCGACACGGATTTGCCAATGCCTCTACTCTTTCGAGAGAAAATATAGCTTGCCATGGATCCTAAACCATGGCATGTAATTTGGCGTGCACGCTAACTCTGGAACGATGATCGGTTCGTGAGTAGGTATATGATCATACTAATTTTTCCAAATTTTGATATATTCTGCGAAGAATACTAACCAATACGTATGTGATTGCCGTAAGTCGATTTTGTGCTCATTATCAAGCACCTCAGGTGTCACGGGAATTGGTTGTCGAAATCTAAATTGCCGCAACACTCTATCCGTCTGGTGCATCTTGACAGTAGCATAGTTGACCAATTGGACCTTAACATGCCAAATGTTTAGATTTTGAAAGATGTCATTCGAAATTACTACCCGAATTGCTGGATCCTCGTATGGTGTCCATTGAAACTATATGAACGTAATAAAAATATTAATTATATACATAATACTAAATACTAAATATGAAACGACTATGTTATGTATATATATTTTATTTAATACTTACATGCGCTTCTGACCATTGGTCTACTAGAAGCTGTATATTTTCAAGAGTAGTAGGTATTCCCACATAACTCGCCGAATAGTTCTACCTAATTAAATAAATTTTTAGCATAAAATTATATTTTAAATATATGTAATAATTATAAAATCTAATATAAATTTTACCTCGTTATGAGTGAGAATGTATATAGGTAGTTCACTTGAGGACGTAAAAATGGAAAGCGAAACCGAGCCCATGATTGTAGTAGTGATAGGCAACCTCTAATTTTGGCTTTATTTGGTTTCGTCGCCCCGCACATCTCCCGGCACAATGTTGCCAACACGACAGACCCCCAATTAAGTTCGCCAGCTGCTCTAAAATCAACGAGTTTCAATAGCCACCTCAGATGTACGAGGTTTCATGACAAGTCCGACATCAGATAACCTCCAATGATCTCAAGGATGTATGCCCGAGCATATCGTATTCTTTCTACTTCAGTCAAATCATTCCCTGGCTTCGAGAATGTGTCTCGTAACCAGCCCATCTCGATCCGACCTCTGTAAATATTATCCGAAATTGCACCCAAAAGATTGTAGCATATGGCTCCCCAATCAGCGATTGAACGGACCTAGTTATTACGGACCCATCCACCTACAATCTCATTTGTAATTGCACGTCCTCCAAAGTGATGGTACACTATCCCTAAAACGCTCCTATGTGGATGCGTTTTGGTATTTTTGGCCCATTCCGGTAATAAATGACAAAAGTGGCCCATTTCCGTAAATAAAGTTGGAAATGGGCCTTTATTGATAAAATGGTCTATGTATATATGAAACTTTAATTTTGATTTAATTGTATACATTTCAAAAATAAATATATTTTTATATTTTTATATTATAAATAATTATTTATAGTGCAGCATATATACTTAAAAAGTGTTAACAAAAATTTTATTAAATTGATATTTAATATATAAAAGTGTACAAAATCAAACTTTTTGTGTAATTTTAAGATTTTTTTTCATTTATCAAAATTTTATATATAATTAACTATATTTTTAAATATTTACATTTAGTATTATATTGTTATTAATTTAATTCTTTTATAAATTACATAATATTAAAAAAATAACCCATTATATTATATTACAAAATTAAAAAACAATGTCTAAACTTAGCATGACGTCTATTCTCATCTAATTTAATTGGGATGCATTTTGTATAAAAATGGTGTTTTTTTAAAGGATAGCACAGCCCGAACATTTTCAATTAATTAAAGGTTAAAACTGTATTTTTTAAAAATTTAAAATTTAATCCATATATTTATATTTTAAGGAATTTAATTCAGGTTCAATTAAATTTTTTGTTAAATTCAAATTAATTATATTTTTTAATTACATAACTACGAAGTAAATATTTTTTTATTTCAAAATGTTTAACTAAAAAAATTAATAGTATTAACAATTAGACTTGAAATCTAAAAGTAAATAGATTAAATTCTTTAAAAATATAAGTACATGGACTAAATTCAAGGACTATAAGATATTTTAACCTTAATAGAAATATGAACTATGATAGTGCATCATAATTAATGGTTGAAAAATGAAAACTGAAAGAAACAATAAGAACGTAAGTCTATTAAAAGAAAAAAAAATGCGACCTCGAGTTGAGGTCCATTAATTTAAGGTTACAAGCATAAAAGTTCCTCCATAGTTCACATTAGCAACATTAATGCCAAAACTCTGCTGTTCAATCCTAAACCCAAACCTGGAGATTTTGTTATATGCTGGGTTAGAGGGGTCGGGTGTGTCGGCCACTTGCCCTACCGCAGAGTAGTGCATTCTTAGGGATCGGATATTCATCCCTTAGCGAAGTTGAGGTGGTGTATACTCGCAAATAAAACTGTTGTCCCAGATACTGTCTTGCCCAAAACTCCGACCTTAAGTTCCATATTCCTACGTTGTCAAGTGCCACATAAATGGCAGTCCATGACTTGGGATACACCTGCATTTATCCCCACCCAAATATCACAATCTAGTTCTTCTGAGTGTTTTTTTTTTTTAGATGCTAGATGAAGAAAGATGTCATTCTTACCTGAGTGGTACATCGAGAAACCGCGTCACGGAGATTGTATCCCCTCCTACTAGCTGTTGTCCATTGCCCTCCATCCATACTGCATCCCAGAATATATCAAAAACCAATGTTTCAGCACAATTCCCTGCATATATCATTTGGATTATTGGGGGTAAAAGAAAAAGATGTGCTTACCCAACAACAAAGAAAGAGTAGCCATCAAGATGCCAACTCTGTACAATGTTCTCATTATTCTGAAACACTATCTCAATGAAAGCCCTGTAGTCAGCTTGCATTACTGAAGTATCAAGGTATATCTTTCCACCATAAGGATTATCAGATATGCTTCCTACACGAAAAACTCCTCCGATTTTGAAATAGTCAGCAAGTTTCAGAGGTGTGTCTGCTGGAACAAATGAAACACTGTTAACTGCATATCTTTGCTTGCCGTTAACTTGCCCGGCGGAATTCGCAAGCCTGATGGTTCTGGTTGTGTTAATGAGACCGTAGTGATATGAACCCTGTGGATTAGGCCTTGGTCCACTTGCTGTAAGGTTAGTCCTGAAACAAAAACATGCACATAACTAGATTAGAACACATAATATAAGGTTCACAGCTTGTCAGTGTCAGTTAAAACTAGGAAAAAAGTACCTGATAGAGCGGGCCTGGTTCAAGGACCAGTCAATTTGGATAGTTGGTCCACCAGGAGGAGGACCAGAGACAGGGCCAGCGGAATTGCTATATCGGAGAATTGCTGTAGAGGTGAGGACCCGACTGGTGAAGCGAGTGGAGACCGCAATGTAATAATCTTTTGCAGGCTGATCAGCTTTAAATAAAACTGAACATGATTGGCCAAGGTGAAGGTCTATTGAAGAGTAGGTAGTTTGCAAAGTGTGGGTTCCCTCAACTTCTACCAACGTCAACCGATGGTTTTGGATGCGGAAATTGAGAGAATTCTGCAATCCAACATTTGATATCCGAAGCCTGTAGGTTTTCCCTGCAATAAATGGTGCACAACATGTTTATTCTCAAATCACATCCTTCCGAAACAACTTAAACCACATATAATTAGAGTGCCTAATATACCCTGTTCAACGTTGAAGGAGGCACCGCCAGGTCCTCGACCGTTTATAAGGATTCCATCAGGGAAAGGCAGCTTCTTACCACGATCCAGGCGAGCTTTCAAATTCTGCACGAGCACATTTCAAGAAACCAAGTGATCCCAAATGTTAGAAGTGTCACAGCTTTTATGAAGATCATGCATTTTCCATTTAAATGCCAAGTAAAGTCAAGGGTTTGAAAAATGAAGGATGATTAATACCGTGTGATTGGACTTGTACCAATCTCCAATAAGAACAGTGTAATCTCCAGCAGGATCCGGGAAGGGAACCGGGATCCGAGGTCGGCTGAGGATCCTGATCCCTCCAAAACCACCAGCAGCCTTATGGAATGCAAGAGAAGAGAAGTAAAAGAAACTTCCAATTTGATCCTTGACCTGAAGAATGTATGTGAAGTTCTTTCCTGGTGGAATAGGACAGGTTGTTCCATATACACCATCTTCATAAGAATTCCTCCTCTGTTGGATTCCACTCCTACATTTACCATTTCAGTTCCAAATAACAGCATCAACCTTTTAGGATCTGCTAATTTTAGATGGTATCTTTCATCAAGTTCACAGCTTTTACCACTTGTATGCAACTTTTCTACTTTTCAGGACTTTACAAGTGATGAACAATTCAATTCAATATCAAGAACAAAATACTGCAATCTGACATTTTATTTGCAAGCTCATAAATGATGAACAAAATGTTGAGGTATGGAAGACATATTAGCTTCCTTTTTGTGGTATGCGTCCAAATCTCTATCAAAACATTCCCAAGTCCACCAACATTGCACCATCCCATTATCTCTTAGGTGGTGGTGGGAGACAGCTAATTAAAAACTGGGCCATGATGAATGATGGGTTTAAATTAGGTAGTATGGGCCATCCAACTTTCCCAAATTAATTCAACAGTTAAATCTTAAAATGCTGTCTCTCTCAATCAAGGACACTTTTGTTTTCTAGTTATATACTGATACTAGACACTGTTTTCTGTGTCTCCAAGACCTATGCCTTAAACCTCGGCATTCAAATTGCCGCTTTCATGGGCAGTCTTTCACTTTGCAGGAAAGAGTTAAAGCAAGGAAATGAATGGGGACAACCAGATCTGCCATGTGACCAACCACATGCAAGGATGGCAGGAAAGAAGTAAAACGAATAAAGCTGACCGATTCTTTTAATAACAAATCTTAGTGAACAACTAAGTGGGATGTTTGTCAGAATGGTACTAAGCTTAAAAATATGCCCCCACATGGCAGCTAGACAGATGATGATTAGTTACATTCGTGTCTTTCAAAAGAAAGGGTGGGTAAATGTTTGTGGATAGAAGTTGGATCTTACCAGGAAATAAGAAAAGGCTCGTTTAAACTGTTGTGGACGTTGATAATGAGATTGTCGTTGGTAACAGAGTGAATGTCAGGGCCAGGGAATTGACCATTGATAAGAATACCCTGCCAAAATCAAAATCTAACTAATCAATTCATCATCATATATGGTTTAAAACAAAAACAGAAAGATGTGAATGAATGAAGGGTCACCGTTTGGTGAACTCCAAGAGGATAAATGTCACCAAAGGTAACATTCCAGTCGAAGAATCTGTAGGGATCTTCAGCACCGGCAATGGCAAAAAGACCAGCTGTGGCACAAAGCAATACCACCGCCAAATGAAGCTGCATTTTGGAAGTATAAAATGAAAAAAAAAACACCCTTTCCTGGCTCTCAGTTCCTATGTAGCGAAAGTGAAAGACTTTAAAAAGAAAAAAGGATGGGAGTGGCACACTCTTTTAGTGCGGTACAGGGGATGATGTCTGTCTGCAAGTGTAAATAAGCCGTAAAGAAAAGAAAAATAAAAGGCAGTGTCGGTGGTGGGGTGCTTAGATAAACATTAGCAGTTGAACTGGGAATGTTTAGAGATGTGATTCAGGGTCACATGAGCTTCGGCTTCAATGCAAATGTATTGATAGCGAGGCGGTGGAAGAATGACTTCAATACAATACTAATATTATGATAGTGGTGGTGTCATGTGTGTTTTGTACTCTTCTCTTTTGTTTTGACCTTTACATGTGAAACTGCCAAGTGATTAATTTAAAGCAGGGAAACCCAAAGTCAAGATCCCACTTTTGATCTCGCATTATTTTTGTTCTTGTTAGAATCAATAAATTATGGTCTAATTTTAGTATTATACATTAATTCTAAATTTAGTTTTATACTCTAGTTTTATATTATTTTCAAATTATGTTTTACAAAAAATCATGTAATTTGATTTAATAAATTTAATTAAAATTGAAATTTAAAATATGAAAAAATATAAATACTAAAATTAATCAAATTTGAGGATAAGGAGTATGAGATTAATAACAAAATTTAACATAAAAATTTACTATTATTTAAATCAAAATTTAAAATTTAAAATTCAAGAATTACAATAATTAAAATATATATAAAAAAAACCTGATCGAATACATAACTTACTCATTATACAAGTAGTAAAGACATAATTCAACTTAAAACCATCATCGCTTCAATTAAAAAGTTTGAGGTTCATTCGAATTGAATTTTGTTTTCTACATTTGAGCTTAACTTATTATTTACTCCAATAATTTCAAGGACAATTTAGTTAAATTTTATAATATCTTATAGTATATTTTTTTATCCTCTTTCATTTATTTATATACAATTTTATCTTTAAATTGATATTAAAATAATTAAATTCGATTCAAATAATTTGAGTTTGATTAAACAAATACGAACGCTAATATTATATACTCTTATGATCATTTGTATTTGTTAGTTGCTTCATATTTTGTCTTAAAAATGTGAATTATGATTCAAGGATGCAGTTAGGGGCAGCAGGGGCTCGACCCTCTAAAATGAAAAATTTTTATTTAAGTATTTTAAAATTTTAAATTAATAAAATACTTTAATTCTCTCTAAAAATAATAAAAATTTGATTTAATCTTTAAAAACCGTTAAAATAATAAAATTATATTTTTATTATAATAAAATTTAAAATTTAATTTTAACTTCTAGAAATTCTTTTTCGCTTCGTCCTCCTATGATTATCATCAAAATAATAAACTATGAAGGAAACTAGCTAAGAAAATTCGTGGAATTTATTAAACATTACTAGGATTTCATTCTTGGTTCATTGAATCGGTAAATACCGAATATATTTTCATTTATAAAATTTAGATTGCATATTTCATTCATATTCATATTCATTTTTGTTTTTTGTTTTTCTTTTACCATAGTAACAATATGTATGCATGCATGAAATGAGATTGGCAGCACATTTCCTTTATTTAATTTTGTAGCAACCTGGGACAATGAGGAAATCATTAGCGGCCTGCTTTGATGGAACCTGAAGCAACATATATATAGACCCTATCATTATCCTTTAAACTTACGTCAAGCTTCTTTTTGGCACAAAAGAAAGAAAATCAAACAATTCTCTAGGGTTAAATATGGTTATTAGGCTACGTGGTTTGTGAAAGTTGTGAATTTATTTTTTTTTGTATTTTTATTTGATTAATTTTAATATTCTATTTTTCAAATTGATAAATTTTAGTCTCTACACTTTTTAAAATTTGAATTTTAATCCTAGTCCAAACAATAGCAATTAAATCCGTTTGGTTAAATTCAATTGCTAGTCTTGTTCTATGCATACAGTTATAAATTTAGCCCATTTTCTCCAACCGGATCATTCTAAGTCCCTCTACTTTTTGAATTTTAAAATTTTAGTCTTAACACAAATGACAGTCAATATTCCATTAACTAGATTTTTGTGAGTACTATGTAATAATAAGTTGACATGATATTACACACACGATAATATATTTGGCGCATCATATTTTGGAAATAGAAAAACTGTACTTAATGAATTTAACAATTATTATTTGGTGAGGACAAAAATTTTATAAGTACAAGGACTAAAAAAGACCAAATAAAAGTAAAGGGATTAAATACATAGCTATTACTAAGTACAGGGACTAATAGCAGAATTTAACCATTCTAAAATCTAGTCCTCCCATGCCTAAGAACATCCGCAAGAAACAAAGGCAACGGGGTTATACAAAATGGACAAGCCCATCTGTACCGTTTTGTGCCGAATTAGCTAAATGATCAGCGAAGTGGTTGTCTTCTCGTAAGATATGTCGAACCTCCAGCCCATAGCCCTCTTATATCAAGTCCAAACAGTCAACAGTATAAGTATTTAATTGATGCTCACAATCATAAGGTCGAGACAACAGCTGAACTACCCACAACACGCATAACTCAACAACCAAACGAGACACCCTTAACTCCTTGGCTATTTACAATTCCTCTCGAAACCCCATAGTCCCTCTTGCAAGCTATCTATTCTTTCGATTCTAAGCATGAATCCATGTATCCAATCACTAGTAGAGTTGTGCAGCAGCCTACCAGCCGTTACTATGCCTGAACAAGATTGTAGTGCCCTATCTGTGTTCAAAATATAACAATCTGCCAGAGAACACTACCATGCAACCCAATGTGGCCCACGATAGACCCTTGGGACCAAGCCCAATTGGGTTCAATTATTGGAAAAGACCTTAGCATATTCCAAGACTCGTGTTAGCAAATCTCCAACTCCCTTAGAGATGTGATCATTTCGATGCTTCCACGGTCCCCAAATTATCACTGAAAAGGTCTCCCATGGAAGTAGAAAGTTCAAACATCCTATGGAACGACAGTTCAATTCAAACAATCCAATGCAAGCAATCCAAGCAATCCAATGCCACAAACCATATCAAGAAACGAGCTCATTCTGGGTATTGCAAAAACCAAATCTAGCCCAGATTCTGGATCGAATATGTGCATTTACTGCCTTCTCCAACATCGAATACATGGATGGAACAGAGAACTTTTCTGGAACTCTCTAGTCCCTAGTAGCAAGTATCCTGAGCCTCTGAGCTATGGGAATAAGAAAGAGGGATAGCCTTAATGGCCAACCAAACATCCTTCGATAGCTCGAGGAGGACCGTGTTAATGGTTTCCATCAGCACCCACAATTGAAGAGACCATAGCATATTGTTTTATTTAGCGGCGTCATACCCACCCACCAATCGTCCCACAATCTAATCCGAGTAACATCGCCAGCCCACCATCTAATACCCTCTGTACAATGTTCCTGATCCGAAGCAACCCCTTTTAAACCGAGGATGCTATTGCCTTGGGCATTGCTTCCAAAAAGGACACCTCTGTAAGATATTTCTGACGAAAAACATTACACAAAAATGAATTCCGTCGTGAATGTAAACACTAACCAACTTTAACAAGCATCACCAATTTTCTCAATCGTGCCTTCCTCAACCCCAGACCGTCAGACACTTTCGGACAACAAATTTGATTCTAGTTTACTAAATGGTTATGCATGTAGTCCGTCAAGCCGCCCTAAAAAAAAGTTCTGATCTAATTTCTTATAGATGGATATCGGTAAAAAAGTCATTTGCATAACATGCAACAATATGACATTGGTGGTTGGTTGTATAAGCACCTTTCGACCTGCTAACGAAAGCACTTTACCTTTCCAATTGACTAACCATCACTTTGTCCACAATACCGACATACGTCTACTTTGAAGCCCTCCCATGCACAAGAGCAACTCCAAGATAGGTTCCCAAATCTGTAGCTAGAGGTATATCCCCCCACCGTACTGAAATAATAAGCCTCATCTCTCTAAATGTTAGGCGAAACAAAGAGCTTAAATTTTTCTAAATTAATTGTTAAACCCGAAGCCTCACCAAAATCCTTTAAGCAATCTTAAATCATACCCATTTGTTATTGTCACACCTCAAAAATCGGGTTGTAGAATCGTGTTAGTAGAATTAGGTAGCGAACTGAGAGTTAAATTTGAAATTCTAAAATTAGGATGTAGGGATTAATTAAATAATATTTGGGATTAAAAAACTAATCAAGGAAATTAAAATTAAGTGTTCGAGAATTCATTTTTTTAAAATGGATTTTAAAAACGGAACCCAATTTGAAAATAATTAAGAAAATATGTTTTAATTAAACAAAAGGACTGATTTGAAAAAGGAAGGAAAGTGGGAGTGGCTTAGGGGACAATTGCCCAATTTTTGAAAATTGGTCGGTTATTTAAACCACCAACCGTCCCTTCCCTTTCACTTTCATCTCCCATTCAAAATTTTCCCAAAATCAAAATATGAGTTTTTCTCAAAATTGATTCATCCTTATAAATTTTCTAACCTTCCAAACACCAATTCTTCCTTCAATTTTAAAGAAAATTGAAGTTTCCTTCATCAAATCCTTCATTGTTCTTCAAACATTTTTCACTGAATTGGATCTATAACTCGTCGTTTTCTTCAAATTGAGGTAACATTTTGATTCCTATTGATGATTCCAAGTTCATTGTTTTTATAATTTGAGATTTGATTAACTAATACGGGATTTTAATAGATCTAAAGCTTTAACACCGAAATTTGGTTAAAAAATGGTGAAATCTGAATTTTCGAGTTAACTTGTTGTTTTAGATTGATTTTCAACTTATTTTGAACTAATGAGAACGTTTTTTGAACTCAGTTTAACAAATCATTAATAAATTTCTATGAATTGAAAGTTTTCCCTCTTTTTAATGTTCATGTAAGCTTGATTTTTCAAAAAAGTTAGATCCGAGCGGTTATGTAACACCCATCGCCCTTATTCAACGCCGAAACAGGGTTCGAGGTGCTACCGGACTTAAACTCAACCAATCATGTAAAATCGGGCCGTAAAATTTCTTTTCGATCAATTTAAAACTTTTCACTTCACACACATACTGTCCCCTAAACGGGCTTACGAGGCCCAAACATACATTAAAGGTGGTCCGGAACCAAATCGGGGACACTCAAACACTCAAGAAGCTATCTTTTAAAAAAAAATTGCTATCAATCATACTATAAACCACATCACAAGAAATAATAACATACAAGCATAAGACTAATTATAAAGGTCCATAACATTATGAGCCGACATAGACTGATTTACAAGAATACAAACTACCTTAACCACAAGCCAATGCTTTTGGCTAAATCATAATATTACCTACTCAACTTTACAACCCTATACATGCCATAGACTCGGAAACACTTGGATTTACTTACGCTAATATCGTAGACTCGACAGTGTGATATTATCTCTGATAGCCTCCAACTCGAGCTAACCTGACAACCTAGGGAATATGAGAAAGAAAAGGGGAGTAAGCTTTACGCTTAGTAAGTTCATATGAAAACAATAAGCAACTCATTAACAAGTTTTACCAATGTTTACAACATAATCACAAGTTCACTACGAGCTATCTTCCTAAGCAACAGTCACCAATTTATTTATATCTGGAGCTAAAAAACTCCAAATCAAGTTCCGTAAATTTTTCCTGAAACTAGACTCATGTACCTTTCTACCATAAAATTTCCAGAATTTTTGACTCAGCCAATTAATACATTTTATTCCTTAAAGTTACCCCTGATTCACTATCTTAAAGTTCCGACCCTTTTATACTAAAGTTCAATTATCTCATAGCTCAGGACTCGGATAATGTTCTCGTCTATTTCTATTGAAAATAGACTCATTAAGGATTCCAAGCATATAAATTACAACTCATGGATATTTTTTTACAATTTATAATGATTTTCTAAACACAAAACAGAGGATTTCAAAGTCATTCTGATTCTATCTCACCCAACTTCAAATATCTCATTATAGGAAATTCTTTTGCTTTCACGATTTCTTTTATTGAAACTAGATTCATTAGGCTTTAATTCCATGTTTTATTAAGTCTACAACTCATCTCCCACTATTTTTAGTGTATTTTCAAATTTACACCACTGCTGTAACCCAAAGCTGTCCGGGCTAAATTTACTCATTTACAGTTATTGCTTATTAAAGCAATACCAAATCATTTCATTCATCATGTAAGAACACATAGCTATGCAACATAAGCATAGACCGATAATTTCAATGTCATCAAGAATCAAAGACTAATTCCAAATCATGTTGTTCTCACAATATTCACCATTTCCACATTTAAAACATTTCTTCTTTATTCGTAACCACATACATAGTTAATATACTTCCATGAATAATTTCACAAGAATCAATTGTTCACAAATGAACATATTCAAAATCCAATTCGAATCATTCTCACATAAATAGGTAAATATCACATACCTGGGCCCCTTAATACGTAATACGAATTCAATTTGTCATCTTAACATAGGATCTCGTTGTCATATACTTTTATTAAATTCATCGGCACTTGGCCTGCTAGGTATAAAACCCGAGTTTCATCACTGGCTCAAAGCCTCTAGACTTTTTAAGTCTGAAATTACTTCACCGGCATTACGCCTGCTAGGCTCAAGGCCCGATATCATTTCACCGGCATTACGCCTGCTAGGCTCAAGGCCCGATATCATTTCACCGGCATTACACCTGCTAGGTAATAACCTAAATTTGTCACCGGCACAAAGCTTGCTAGACTTTAAAGTCTGATATTTATTCACCGGCTTTACGCCTGCTAGGCTCGAAGCCCGATAATAATCACCAGCTTAAAGCTTGCTAGGCCAAAGGCCCGAATAATACAGTACTGTAGTCAATCCACAAAGTTTAGTACGTATCAAATCATATGCTTCCAGTTTCCACATAGCACAAACACATTAACAAAAGTTTAGCATCAATTGATCATAAGCACATAATATTCACATTATTTAATTTCATAACTTGCCATCCGGCCTTAACACATAGCAAAGTATAAGCTTACGCTCAACCGAATACTCAAGTTCCATTTAGCATGTATATTTACTTATGCCATAAATGGACAAAAGTTATACCCTATATTCATCAATTCATAACTTAATTTCATGAAATACAACTTACTCGATCACATTTGAACACATAACCGTCATACAAACACATCTTATATAATGTAATTGCATAATAAAACACATACGCACTTTATTACGAGCTAACAAAATTTTAGCTCATGTTTAACTTTTCCATGTATATTAACTCACGTAATAACACAATCGATCCAAAGTCTCGTAATAACGTTCGAGCATATTGCTCGCTAAGTACCACATTGATTCGAATACGACGGCACAATGCCTGCTAGGCTTAAAGCCCGAAATTCATCACCGGCACAAGGCCTGCTAGGTTTAAAACCGGAAATTCATCACTGATCACTAATATTTACCTCATCGAAGTTCACATTTAATCACTTTAGTATCAAGCCACATTCGGCTACCACATATGACTAATAATAATTTTATACACATCATGGTTTCCTTTAGATATCCAATAATCTCAAATCACAATATCTCTTCCAACACATATACGGCATAGTTCATTCATTGTAACACTCATTTAGTGCATCAAATTTCCAAACCCAATTCAACTTAAGCATACTAGCCACAACCAGCTTATAGCCTTAAATCAATACATATTCGACACATATACTAAATAAAATTAACATTCTCTTTGCCATATTAATTTAACTCTTAGGCATATAAAAAGAATCAAGCTTAAACACTTATGAACTTACCTTGAATGTCGTCGAACGACTACGAATCAACTATTTAATTAGTTTCGCTTTTTCCCCTTCCCGAGTTAAGCTCCTTTTTGCTCTTGAGCTAGGTAAAATAAATCGGTTTGTTTAATTACTTAACTATTTTATTTAGGTTCAAACATCAATAATTTCTCATAATATGAAACATACGGCAACTCACATTTCCGAACTCTTATACGAGTATCAAAGTCAACCCATACTTTTTCATTAATCACATTTGACAAAGTTTACAACCGAATTAACAACAATTTACTCACATCGTGATCCATGTCCACATTCGGCTATTTTAATATATATATATATATATATACACTAACCAATTAAACATTATAGCACAAGGACATTTTTCAATCCAAACAAAGATAATCTCATATTAACAATTCCCAAACGACAAATTTTATTATAATCATCTCAAATTACTAACAATTCAAACCTCGTATTAACTTAAGCTCATTCGGCCATTATAAGCAAAACAACTATTTTAGCCTTCAAATTCTTTTAACAATTACTCAAGCACTTATTCAAATTATTATTTAGTCTCACATTCGGCAACCACACATATAAACAAATTTAAGCATTCATTTCTAAAATCAAACATTAATCTCATTTTTCTCCAAAATGGCCGATTGTCAACAATCTTTTAAGCCATAGATATCAATTTTCTAATGACCGTATGCCATATAGCTCTTAAATTCACATTTCAAAATTTGTTAAACTTTAAACCCAACTTATAACCATCTTCCAATTAAAACATTCAACACCTATATTTTTTTATGTATACACTATAGTCGAATATCATTTTAGGCATTTACACAATCATTTCTCAAAACTATCAAAACCACACATTATACCATATTGACCGAATACCAATTGTCCTTGAAACCCCAATTCATCAAAATTTAACAAGTTTAAAATTCATCCAATAACCATTTAAAATCAAAATATCAAACATTCAAAATCTAGCTTAATATGAGCATGGCCGAGTATATACTTTATCACAACTCAAAAATTCTTACATCCACACTCAATCCTTTCATTTATTACCTAATTCCATTAATCAAAGCTCAATTTAGCAATGACCTACTTAATTCAAATAAAAACAATTTCAAAGGTTAAACTAAATTTTCACATTTCCATAATAGCCGAATGCAATTTACTTATTTTAGCCATTCATAGCAAATTTCACTAATTTATACTCACATATAAACATTTCCCAATACCCAACATCAATTTATCAACAATTTAGCACATCTAGATCATGGCCGAATGCATCATTAATAATAAATTCAAAAATTAACACATGGGCCATGTTAAGAACTCAAAAATTAACTCAATTTCACAAAATTGCAAGCAACTACTTGAAATTCATACCTCAACTTGACTTCTCAAAGGCCGAATACCCCTAGCTTTTCCCAATTCTCTTTTTCCTCAATTGTTTCGGCATAAACTAGAGAACATGCAAGTAAAATTTTATGTTTTATTCTTTAACAATTATTAGACTTATTAGGTTACAATATTAGCCTTTATAAATTCATTCCTTTTCCACTATCCAAAGGCCAATTTCGTCCATCTATATAATCACAATTACTTTGTTTTTATCACCTATTTTCTTTACATTATTTTATTCACATTTCATAATATAAATAAACATGCACATAATAATATTCACTTACCCCCACTACCGTACACCACTTTCTTAAATGGCTTAATTTCCATTCAAGTCCCTTATTTTAAAGAAACATTTAAAATTCGGCACTTGCACATTGTCCCACTAATTTTTCCTTTTATGCAATTGAGTTTTCAACTTATAATTCAACATCCAAACAACAAAATCAAGACACCAAATTTTCACACATAATAATTCACATAATTAAAATCACAGAAAATAATATTTAAAAATTTTCTGACTCGATTTAGTGGTCCCAAAACCACTTTTCCGATTAGGGCCAAATTAGGGCTGTCACAGGTTAGGTGAAATTAATGGCTTAAATCTATAATAATATGATATTTAAGATGTTTAGGAACATGTTTGAAGTTTATAAACGATAATTGAATGATGAAAACTCTTATTTCAGTAAAACGGGTTAGTTTTCGGTATTGAGAAAGAGGAGCATTGATTTGTGATTCCATTTCTATTTGATTGTGTTTGATGTCCATGAAACCAACCAAAAATTTGACAAAAGGAAAGTGCACTTATCAATTAATAGTATAGCTACGGTGAGCACAAATATCGTTCCTACGAAGACTAAAAGTACTAGTAATTACCGTCTTTCTATTATTTAACCGACAAATTGGAGTAATTGATTAAAACTAAAGTAAACTATATTAATTAACTAAAGAACACGACAAAGAATAAATCAGGGAAAACAAACGATTAACAACCAAGAAGCGAAACAATACCCAAGAAAGAATCCACATAGATTTCATTTGTCATTATCAATTTGAATTAAACAAATTTTTCACTTAGTATCTTGATCCGTAGAATTCCCTAAATTATGCTAATATCTCTTTCGAGAGTAAGAGCAATTGGCTCTAGGTTCATTAATTAAAATTTCTTTCTAATAAAAACCCATATTGTCGCATTTACTCGATCTATTGATCCCTTATTAGATTTGACTCTAATTCGGTAGATTTATGTTATCCTATTTCTAGGATTGCATGCAACTTTACTCAATTATGCTAGATCTACTATTAAACAGGGACTTTTCCTCCTCTATTCAAGCACATCAAATATGGATTAATAATCCAGAAATATTAAACTAAGAATTAAGCACATAAAATTGAGAACAAGATCCAAATATTTATTGTGTAAAACAAAAATAAAAAGACATAATTCATCATAAGGTTCATCTCTCTAGGTCTTTAGAAAATTAGTTCATAATCACAAATAAAAACATCTCAAAGACAGTATAACCACAAGAAATAAAGAAACTTATAATAAACTTCAAAAAAATCAAAATGAGATCTTCAATCCTGATAGAAATCTACTTCAGAGTTGGCTTCAAAAGTGTTTTCCGAGTTATTTTCTTCAATATTCTTTGATAGCTTCCTTTCCTCTTCTTATATTTGGTATATATAGGTACTAGAATGCCTGAAAACACATATTACACACTGAAGCCATAGTCCAGCTATGGACTTACACGGGAACACATATCACACCGATGCCATATCCCAAATATGGTCTTACACGGGAACACATATCACACTGTTGCCATATCCCAGATATGGTCTTACATGAAAGCACATATCACATATTTCCATGATCCAACCATGGTCTTTCCGTCAATTCATCTTAGTCATTGAACGAGAGTACTCAATCTAACGTTCCATGTAATTTGAACTTTTACATGATAACCTACCATAACGTTTATAAAATTTCATAATCAATCATTAATTTTAGCCTTATGAACTTACCTAGACTTGTTTGCAAAAGTTGTAACAATTTAGGGACTATTCTTGCAATTTTTCTTTTCCATGATTCGCCTCGGGTTCTTGATCTATAATTATAAAATCATTCAGTCATTAGCATTGATTTCAATTCCATTCTACTTCACATTTTATACCCTTTAATTTTTGAAATTACACTTTTTCCCCAAACTTTATAGTTTTTACAATATAATCCCTGACAAATTAACCCTTCAATTGAGCTAATTTTTCTCAATCAACACTTTATCTAACCATTATAAACTATTTCTCAACCATTGAGATTCAGAATTTCAACACAAAACCCTAATTTTAATATTTTTCACAACTAGGTCCTAAAATTCAATTTATATTAAAATCATTCAATAAAATCATCACATAACAAAATTAAAGCTTCAAATCCATGATAAAACATCATAAACTTCCAGCACTCATCTACGGAAACTTTTAAAATTACCCATGAAATAAAAAACTATTGAATTAGATAAGTGGACCTAGTTGTAAAAGTCACAAAAACATGAAAATTACAAAGAAAAAGAAAAAATTGAACTTACATGGTGCAAATATAAAAACCAGCTCTAAGGGCTCTTTAATGGCTGTTTTTGGCTGGAGAAGATGAAGAAAAATGAAGAATTCTCTAGATTTCTAATTTAGTCCACTTTTTACCTATTAAATTTCCCTTTTCCCATTTTACCCTTTGTTCACACTATTTTTTTGCTGATTTTCTACCCAACCGTCCAGCCCACATATATTTTAGGTCCATTTACTCTTCATATCCCTCTTATTTATTAATTGAGCAATTTAATCACATACCATAGTTTTACACCTTATTCAATTTAATCCTTTTCATTCAATTAACTACCAAAACGTTAAAATTTTCTAACAAAACTTTAATACTATCTTATTAACACTCCATAAATATTTATAAAAGTATTTATGGCTTGGTTTATAATTTTGAAGTGTCGATACCTCGTGTTAACTCAATTTACCCAATAATTTCTTTTAAAACACCAAATTCACCAATTCAAAAATTTTTCTAATGCCATACTTTCTTACAATTATTATAGTTTTCTAATTTACTTGTCGGACTTAGTGATCTCAAATCACTGTTCCGATACCACTGAAAATTGGGTCGTTACACTTTATCCATTTAGTACAATTAAGCTAATAGTGATTGACATTGCATCATTTACGATTTAGTCCTTTCTCCTTAATTAACTATCTAAACATTAAAATTTCTTAACCAAATTTTAATTCGACCTTGATAATATTCCATAAATATTTAACAAAATATTTATGAATCGTTTTATAGAAACAAGGTCTCCATACCTAATTTTCTAAAACGACTTAATTTTAGGGTCATACCACTTAAACCTAATTATTCATTCAAATAAAATAAATTTAAAATTTAAAATTTATTATAATACCATATTTGACTCATAAATATTAAATAATAATATTGACAAACTTACTCGTCGAATTTGTGGCCCCGAAAGCACAGTTTCCGACACAACTGATAAACGGGTTGTTACAATATAAGTCCCAAGAAAGTTAGTATATCATGTTTTTATACTAAAATGCTTATGTCTACATGAATTGATACATAAAATTAGATGGTTTGTATTCATAGTTGCTTCGAAAATGAATGTGACATCCTGTTGCTCGGACCCAACGATCGAGTCGAGTAAAAGGGTGTTTCATTTAATGGTATCAAAGTTATAGGTTTAGTAGATACTCAGACTAAATCAAGCTCGAAAATTGAGTCCAAAGGTACATGCCAAGGTTGAGTTGAGTCTAAGTCAAGATTTAGATGCTGATGGTTAATTATTTTATCTTATATTTAAAAATGTTTGATTAGTCAAAGTATGCTATTGAGTATCCAATGAGAAATGTGACCATTCCAACATGTGAACAATGTGGAAAGAAGCATAGAAGTGAATGCTGGAAAAAAATAGGAGTATGTTACCGATGCGGATCCTTAGAGCATTTAGCTCGATTTTGTCCAAAAAATAATAAGAATGTTTTTGCTATTATTCAGAGATCTAGGCATTACTTCATGTTTGACTTGTCTGTATTAGGATAGTAAGCCAATTTCATTGACATAGTAATTACGTCACACAACTGGTTTAATTAAACTTTACACATTTCCCTCAGTGATACCATCGTTTATTTGTTCTTTTAATATTAAGAACAATTCTTCTTATTTGATTTCAGTTGATCTATTGTTGATGACTTGAAAGCAAAAGATTTCATTTTTGGCTATACGAATCTTAGCATACATATAGCTTCCACCAATGAAATCTCATAAATGCAGTACCATAATGCCGATCTAATAACAAATCATTACTTGGCGGATTTCCCTTGTGATTTCTATTTTCACTAGCTGCCTTCATGGCTCCTTATGCATCTATTTCATCAAGAGGGGAATCCTCACGTATTCTTACTTGTGAAATTATAAAAGATACTCCATAAATAGTTTTCATAACACCCTTGCACCAATGATTACAAATATTCATGTAACGCCCCAATATTTTCTTATTTTGTTTTGTGAATTTTTTACACAAATATCTATTTGCTTTAGTGGTTAAGTATTCTGGGCGTATGTAAGAGGTCTCAAGTTCAAGCCTTATCTTGGAAAAATTTTGGTATTTTTTTTAAATAAAGCCTTAACCTTGCCCACTAGGTTTAAGTTCAATTGTTGGTTTGTGTATAACAGAATGGGCCTGCTGGTCTAGTGGATAAGTGGAATGTTAGTTTGCTGAACATTTTGTGTTCGAATCCTTGTGGGCAAAAGAGATTTTTTTTGTTCAGTTTGGTGGCTGAGAGTTTGAGTTATACCGAAAATCTAAGAAGTGGGTGGTTGAAATAGTGTAGGTAGTGGGATTTGAGTAAATCAATTTTCCCAAAATTCATCTCTTCAGAAAACTGACCATTCTCTCTGCATTTTCTATTTTCTTTTTCTTGTTGTTCCCTTTTTGTCGCCACCTTTTTGTTCCCTTGCTGTTATTTTCCGTTCTTGATTCCACCATCAACTTTTGAATTTCTGTGACTCGTTAATTTGGGTTTTGCGCGTTATTGGTAAGTTTTGGCCATTGCTAATCAAAACATTTTTCAGAGTATTTTCTAATAGGGGTTCCCTTTTGGTGTCTAGGAGTTAATCAAGGGACTGTATATTATTCCTAATCGATGAGTTAAGTGCGTGGAATTCGTGGTTCGATCGAAGGTATGGTTTTCGATAGTTAATGGATGAACATCTCGTTATAATCTCGTTTAAGTTTAGATAATGTTACTGAAATTAGGCATTGGAGTGTTGATTTTTAGGTTCTAGAGTGCTCGGGGACCATTTTAGCATCAATCAAAACAGGTGTGTACCTAAATTGCAGAAACAGGGTTCAGTAAAAACCCAAAAAATTAAACTGTTGACGCCACACGGGCGTGTGGTCACTCGTGTGGTAGGCCGTGTGCTAGAACACGGCCTTGTGTTTGACGAGTCCAAGTCGTGCGTGCAAGACATGGCTGTGTGGTGGCCTGGTATGGCCGTATGTGAGATGCGGGCTAGACCAATTGGGTTGTGTAGGCGTCACAGACTTTTGAGTCCACATGGGTAGTCCACAGAGGCGTGTGGGAATTTGGCCCAGGCCGTGTGATCCACACAGGCCAAGGCCAAACTGGGCGTATGGGCCCATTAAATGAATTATTTCCTAAGGTTGCACGGGTCGACCAAGTCGACTGTGAACCTACTGTAGGGTCGGTAAGCACTACTTAGACCCTAAATTGTATGATATTGATATATGATGTGTGTAATGAGCATGTTAGAATTACGCATGTTTACTGATCTGTATGTATGACTGTTAACTGAGCATTAGCATGTAAGCATGTATTGGTATGTTTGCATTAAGCACGTTTATTTGCATCTGCATTGGGGTGGGATGATGATTATCGGAGGAAGGGTACTGAAAGGCATTTATGCCTTTTTATCTGACAACTCAGCTGCAATATACTGTTATGTGCCGCATTCAGTACAACTTGGTGTGTAGGGCTGGGTGGGTGTTTTAAACCCCACACGGTGCATAGGGATGGTCGGAGATGGTGTGTAGAGGTTGGTGGGTAGGATACTAATTTTTTGTTACTGTATGCATATTGTATCTGAAATGGGTTAAATCCTAATTAATATCTGAAACTGTTTCTGAATCTATAATGGGCTTAGGCCCAGACTGTATTTGACTGAAAACTGTTGCTTGACTATATGCATGTTTTCTGTGAGGATTACACACTGAGTTTACGTAAACTCACCCCCTTTTTTTAATATGTACAGGTAATCCCCAAACTTAGACGGATCGGTGCGGCGAAGGACTCAGCAGTGGCCACTTGGTTGTTAAACTGTTTTGTTTCCATTTATGGTTTTCAATTCTTATTTGGTTAATTTTTTATGTAACTTGGGACTTTTAGACTATTGGCTTTTATTTTGGATTTTATTCGTTTTCAAAGCCTTTTAAAATGCAAAACTCAACAAAATACGATTTTTTAAAACTAAGGTTTTCTTAAATAGAAACAATTTTCTTAAAATGATTAGTTACTAAAGCTTCCGCTAAAAAGACACGTTTTAAGACAAACCAACTAGCAAGTGTTTAGCCAAGATAAACAAATGCTAATAAACTGAAATGGTTTTAGTTTGACAACTTTGATTTCAAATCTCATTCAATGTGACATTTCTAGATTCAGCCATAACGTCAAGGCCGGGTTTGGGGTTTTACATTTAGTGGTATCAAAGCTAGGTTGTAAAACTCGACTATAGATTTTGGGTTTCTTTTAAAATTTGGTTTTTGAAGAATTGATTTTCAAATGATTTCAAATGGTTTGACTAAGTATGTGGTACACCGAGTCTCCAGCGCCGATCCTGTAAGTATTCTGATAAACTGATTTGATACTTTAGATAGACTAATCTGAAAACACTTTAGTTAGTGTACACTGAAACTATAGTAGAACTGATAAGGACTGTGACTTACGAAAACAAACTCTAAATTTCTGAAACTGTTTACATAAAACATTTGTTAATAAATACTGAAACTATAACTGATGCATAAAACTTTTAATGTAGATAAATTCGAATAGACATTAGTACACAAGGTATCCATAGACGTGATACTAGAGGCCGAGGTAGAGGCCACAGAGGGCTCGTGTCGAGTCTTCTTTTTTAGGCGACATGCCGAATTTAGACACTAGTGAACACCTGTATCGCCGGCTACTGAGACTAGGTCTCAGTATCGTATGGCTGGGGGCGACGTATTGTCCCAGGCTATGCTAAGGATATTAGAGAGGGTTGTTGGGCCCAGCACTGGATTTAGGGGCCGAGGGTCGGTTACAAAACGATTTTGGTCCAATGGAGCTGAGCTTTTTAGGGGTATCACTGGAGTTGCCCCTAATGTGGCCGACTACTGGATAGAGGCTACTGAGAGGATAATGGATGATTTAGACTGTACCCTTGAGCAGAAATTGAAGGGTGCAGTATCCCTACTTCACGATGAGGCCTATCAATGGTGGCTAACAGTAAAGGAGGGCACTCAGCCTGAACATTTGACTTGGAAGTACTTTAAGACCGCATTTCAAAGCAAGTATGTGGGAGCCAGCTACATCGATACTTGTAGGCATGAGTTTCTGAACCTCACTTAAGGAGACCGATCAGTCATCGAGTATGAGGCCGAATTTCTGAGACTGAGCCGCTACACGCAAGGTATAGTGGCATCTGAGTATGAAAGGTGTGTCCGTTTTAAGGATAGCTTTAGGGATAATCTGAGGGTTCTGATAGCTTCGCAGAAGGAGCAAGAGTTCTCCTTCTGGTCGAGAATATGGAGATCGCCTAGGATGTTAAGCACGCAGAGCGCTAAAATAGAGACCGCGAGAGATGTAAGAACAAGAGGGATTCGGAGCCCTCAAGTTCTGTGCAGAGGCCTAAGAAAAAGGGTAGGTCTGATGGGCCGGTTAGAGCTGTGTCCCATGTTGCTCCTACTGGATTTCAGCCATGTGGAGATTGTGGTAGACACCATCAGGGCGAGTGTTAGAGGAGGACTAGGGCTTGCTTAAGGTGTGGGTCATTAGAGCACTGTATTCGGGAGTGTTCGCTAAAGGCCGATCAGGTACAAGCTCTGGGTTCTGGTACTGTGCAGTCATAGAGAGTAGTTCAGTAGCCACCTAAAGGCTGAGGTCAAGCTAGGGGTGGTAACGGTATGGGTCATGGATAGAGAGCACTAGACAAAGGTACTAGACAGACTGACGCGAGTTGTTTATGCTACTCATCGCCGAGAGGACAGAGATACTCCAAACGTCATTACAGATATGTTCTTAATTCATGATGTACCGTATTTTACTTTGATAAACATTGGTTTCACACATTCCTATGTAGCTAGCATTGTGTCTGAAAACTTGGGGATTATGGTTGAGAGTACTTCTAGTGAAGTGACTGTACTGAGTTCATTGGGCAATCTGTTTGGGTTAGCAAACTATATAGAGATGTTCTGTTAGAGGTTCAAGGGATAATTTTTCTGGCTAATCTAATGGAGCTTCTGTTTGGGGAGTTTGATTTGATATTGGGGATGGATTGGCTGGTTAAGCATCGTGCCAGTCTGGACTGTGCGACTAAGAGGGTCATCTTGAGGACTGAGGAGGATAATGAGGTGGTCGTAATTAGGGAACGATGGAATTATTTGGCTAATGTGATCTCTGCACTGGTGTCGAAGAAACTAGTTTGTAAGAGATGTGAGGCATACTTGGCCTATGATAGTGTTTCCACTTCTAGAGACTCTATTGTAAAGGACATCAGAACTGTAAGGGATTTTTTAGATGTCTTTCTTGAGGAGCTATCGGGTTTACCTTCGAATCGAGAAGTGAAATTTGGGATTGAACTTCTTCCGGGTACAGCTCTAGTCTTTATCACTCCTTACCGAATGGTACCGAAGGAGCTTACGGAGCTTAAGGCTCAAATTCAGGAATTGTTGGATCGTGGGTTCATCCGTCCCAGTATGTTTCTGTGGGGAGCACCTATACTATTTGTTAAGAAAAATAATAGGTCCATGAAGATGTGTATAGACTACCATCAGCTAAACAAGTTGGCTATTAAGAACAAGTATCCACTTTCGAGGATTGATAATCTGTTTGATCAGTTCTGAAGGGCTTTTATGTTTTCCAAGATTGATCTCTATTCTAGGTATCATCAGTTAAGGGTTAAGGAAGCTGATGTACATAGGATGACATTTAGGACTCGATATAGGCACTATGAGTTCCTAGTTATGCCTTTTGGACTGACTAATGTGCCGGTAACATTTATGGATCTGATGAACCGAGTGTTTCAGCCTTATCTAGATTAGTTTGTGGTAGTGTTCATAGATGACATATTGATTTATTCTAGGACTGAGGATGAGCATGACGAGTACCTTAGAGTGGTTCTTTAGACCTTGAGAGAAAGACAACTCTATGCTAAATTCAGCAAGTGCAAGTTTTGGTTACATGAGGTAACATTTTTGGGTCATATAGTTTCTGCTGAGGGGATTCGATCGATCCTCAGAAGATTGAGGTTGTTCTGGATTGGAAACAGCCTAAGAGTGTGTCTAAGATCCGCAGTTTTCTAGGGCTGATGGGTTATTATCGGCGTTTTGTAGAAGGGTTCTCCTTGATCGCAGCTCCGTTGACTAAGCTTTTGCATAAGGGAGTACCTTTTGTCTGGATTGATGCGCAGCAAACGAGCTTCGGGAAGCTCAAGACTGTACTGACTGAGGCTCCTGTTCTTTTACAGCTTGAACTTGGGAAGGAGTTCATGGTTTATAGTGATGCATCACATGTCGATTTAGGGTCTATGTTGATGCAGGATGGTAAGGTTGTGGCATATGCGTCTCGCCAACTTAAGGTACATGAGGCGAACTATCTTACGCATGATTTGGAATTGGCTACTGTGGTCTTTGCACTGAAAATCTGGAGGCATTATCTGTACGGTGAGAAATGTATTATCTACATGGATCACAAAATCCTCAAGTACCTCCCAACTTAGAAGAAGTTGAATCTTAGGCAGCATAGATGTGTTGAACGGCTTAAGGATTACGATTGTACCATTGAGTACCATCCTGGTAAGGCCAATGTAGTGGCCGATGCATTGAGCCGTAGGGCAATGACCGATCTAAGGGCAATGTTCATTCGACCTAGTCTGTTCGGTGATGGGAGTCTATTGGCTAAGCTTCAGGTTAAATCGAGTTGGATTGAGCAGATTCGGGATAAACAGTTAGGGTATGAATCTCTAGGTCTTCGGTTCCATCAGGTTAAGAGTGTCAGCACTTCAGATTTTAGGTTGAATAATGATGGGGTACTCTGTTTCCGTGGTTAGATTTATGTACTAAACAAATTGATCTGAGGCAGTCTATTTTGGGAGAGGCACATAGTAGCCCTTACGCTATGCATCTCGACGGGAATAAGATGTACCAAGAACTTCGCGAGTTATACTAGTGGCTGGGATTGAAACGAGGAGTTACTAATTTTGTGGTATGATGTCTGACATGCTAGCAGGTTAAGGCTGAGCAACAGTTACCTTTGGGTTTGCTGCAACCGATTAAGATTTCGCTATGGAAATGGGAGCGAGTAACAATAGACTTCGTTAGTGGGTTGCCTTTAACACCCACTAAGAAGGATTCTGTTTGGGTCATCTTGGATCGATTGGTCAAGTCTGTACACTTTATCCTGGTTAGGACAGACTTTTCTCTGCAGAAGCTAGCAAAGCTCTACATTTCTGAGATAGCGAGACTACATGGGGTACCGGTCTCAATCATTTCTGATAGGGATCCTCGCTTCATGTCTCAGTTCTGGAAAAAGTTATATGAGGCTCTGGGTTCGAGGTTGGACTTCAGTATTACGTTCCATCCTTAAACTGATGGTTAAACTGAAAGGATGATTCAAATACTAGAGGATATGTTGAGGAGTTGTGCTATTGATTTTCGAGGTAGTTGGGACGAGTATCTGCTGCTAGCGGAGTTCGCATATAATAACAACTTCTAGTCTAGAATTCAAATGGCACCTTACGAGGCTCTGTGTGGTCGTAAGTGTCGTACTCCTCTATGTTGGATCGAGTTGGGTGAACGACGAGTTTTAGGTCCTAAGCTGGTTTCTGAGACCAAAGATAAGGTCAGATTGATTCGGGATCGACTGAAAGTAGCATCTGGTGGGCAAAAATCTTATGCGGATCTGAAGAGACGTGAGATCGAGTCTTTTGTGGGGGACTTTATGTTTCTCAAGGTTTCACCATGGAAAAAGGTTTTGAGGTTCGGTCGTAAGGGCAAGTTGAGCCCTAGGTTTATTGGGCCGCACCTGAATTTGAAATGAGTGGACCCGGTCACTTATTAGTTGGAGCTACCTTCAGAGTTGGATTGTATTCATGATGTGTTCCACGTCTCGATGTTGAGGCGCTACAGCTCTGATCCTTCTCATATTGTCTCTGTTGAAGAGATTGAGGTTAGGCCAGACTTGACCTTTGAAGAGGAGCCGGTTCAGATTCTAAATCATGATGTAAAGGTTTTGCGGAAAAAGGCTATCCCTCTGGTAAAGGTTCTGTGGCAAAATCATAGCACTGAGGAGGCCACTTTGAAACCCAAGGATTTGATGCATCAGCAGTATCCTCAGCTGTTCTGATAAGGTAAATTTCGAGGTCGAAATTTTCTTTTAGGGGGTAGAGTTGTAACACCCCAATATTTTCTTATTTTGTTTTTGTGAATTTTTGACACAAATATCTATCTACTTTAGTGGTTAAGTGTTCTGGGTGTGTGTGAGGTCCCAAGTTCAAGCCTTGTCTTGGGAAAATTTTGGTATTTTTTCTGAATAAAGCCTTAACCTTGCCCAGTAGGTTTAAGTTTAATTATTGGTTTGTATATAATAGAATGGGCCTGCTAGTCTAGTGGATAAGTGGAGTGTCAGTTTGCTGAAAGTTCTGTGTTCGAATCCCTGCATGGGCAAAAGAGATTATTTTTGCTTGGTTTGGTGGCTGAGAGTTTAAGTTGTACCAAAAATCTGAGAAGTGGGTGGTTGAGATAGTGTAGGTAGTAGGATTTGAGTAAATTAGTTTTCTCAAAATTCCTCTCTTCAGAAAACTAACCATTCTCTCTGCCACTTTCCCTTTTCTTTTTCTTGTTGTTCCCTTTTTGCCGCCACCCTTTTATTCTATTGCTGCTGTTTTTCGTTCTTGATTCTCCCATCAACTTTTGAATTTTCGTGACTCGTTAATTTGGCTTTTACGCGTTATTGGTAAGTTTTGGCTTTTGCTAATCAAAACGTTTTTTTGAGTACTTTCTAAGAGGGATTTCCTTTTGGTGTCTAGGAGTTAATCAAGGGACTATATATCATTCCCAATCGACAATTTAAGTGTGTGGAATTTGTGGTTCGATCGAAGGTATGGTTTTTGATAGTTAATGGATTAATGTCTCCTAATAATCCCATTTATGTTTAGATAATGTTACTGAAAATGGGCGTTAGAATGTTAGTTTTTATGTTCTGGAGTGCTTGGGGATCGTTTTAGCATCAATCAAAACCAAGTGTGTACCTGAAACGCAGAAAATGGGGTTTGACGAAAAGTTGAAAAATTGAACTGTCGACGCCACACGGGCGTGTGGTCACCCATGTGGTAGGCCGTGTGCTAAGGCATGACCGTGTGTTTGATGAGGCCAGGCTGTGCATGCAAGACACAACTGTGTGATGGCCTAGTGTTGCTGTGTATAAGACACAGGCTAGACCAATTGGGCCATGTGGCCGCACAAGCATGTGAGTCCACAAGGGTAGTCCACACGAGCATGTGGAAATTTGGGCCAGGCCGTGTGATCCACAGGGGCCAAGGCCAAACTGGGCATGTGGGCCTACGTGGGTAAGTGATATGCTCGCGATATTAAGTAATAAAATTTATAAAAACTGATCACACTAAAACTAACTAATATCACAATTTTAAAGGCAAGCGCACCTATCGAACAATAGTATAGTTTAGCGGCAAGACTGAGTTATCGTACCTAAGGGAACCAAAAGTACTAATACTTACTTCCTTTCTATTATCTAGCCTAAAAATAAAAGAGGATTGGTTGAAACTAATTCTAAAACTTAACTAAAAGTGCATAAAAAGTAAATTGGGGAAAACTTTAGGGAAAAGCTGATTGATATGAGCAATACTTAAGGGAGAATCCACCTAGACTTCACTTGTTGTTAACTCTTGAACTAGATGATTCTTCACTTGACTTGATCCGTAGAGATCCCTAACCTATGTTAATACCTCTGTCGAGGATAAGAACAACTAATCCTAGGTGGTTAATTAAAGTTTCTTTATTAATTAACACCCCTAAGTTGCATTAATTCGATCTATGAATCCCCCTATTAGGTTTGACCCTAATTTGGTAGATTTATGTCGCCCTATGTCTAGGGTTGCATGCAACTCCACTTAATTATGGTAGATCTATTCTTAAAACAGGGACTTTTGCTCCTCTGCCTAAGCACATCAGTTTCTTGAAGTAATACCTAGGATTATTAAATCAAGAATGAAGAACACATAATCAAGAACAATTCAAGTATTTATCAAATAATTCAAGAATAAATAATAACAAGATCTGTCTTAGGTTTCATCCCTCTCAAGTATTTGAGGGGTTTAGTTCATAATAAAGAAAGAAAACATCTCAGAAGAATTAAGATAACAAAACATAAAGAACCCAAACCCTGAAGGAATTTAGGGAGATCTTCTGTCTTGATGTAGAATTCTGGCTTCTGGGATGAATCAATCGGCTTTCCTTGGAGTAATCCCTTGCTTTCACTCCTTGTGTTGGTAGAATTATGGCACTCCTTCTTGAGAGAAAAGAGTCTCCCTTTAGAGTTGCCTCCTGGGGTCTTTATATAGAGTTTAAAATGGCTTTCTTAGCCCCTAAGTATCCAAATCCAAGTGAAATTACACTTCCTCACGATAGGGACACGCCCGTGTGGTTTTGATAAGGGCCGTGTGCGGGCCCGTTGAGGTAGCACGACCGTGTGGCCTGGCCGTACTTGTCGGGGCTGGGCCGTGTGGCCTTCATGTGGCACGGTCATTTGGCACGGCTGTGTGGCGACTTCTTGGGCCATGTGGTTTTTATATTTTTAGCCTATTTTCCTTATTTTTGGCCCGTTTTCTGTTCTTTTTTCTTCCCTATGCTCTCCTGAGTATAAGACATGAAAAAAACCAATTCTCACAAAATTAATGATAATCCACCCAGAAATTAAGCTAAACATGGGGTAAAAATATGTATAATTTATCGTTTATCAGTAAACCACATGGGTGTGTGGGCCCATTAATTGAATTGTTTCCTAAGGTTGTACGGGTCGCCCAAGTCGACTGTGAACTTACTGTAGGGTCAGTCAGCGCTACTTAGACCCTAAACTGTATGATCTAGATATATGATGTGTGTAATGAGCATGTTAGAATTACGCATGTTTACTGATCTGTACATATGACTGTTAACTGAACATTAGCATGTAAGCATGTATTGGTATGTCTGCATTGAGCATGTTTATTTGTATTTGCATTGAGGTGGGATGATGATTATTGGAGGAAGTGTACTGAAAGGCATTTATGCCTATTATCTGGCAGCTCAGCTGCAATATACTGTTATGTGCCGCATTCGGTACAACTTGGTGTGTAGGGCTGGGTGGGTGTTTTAAACCCTACATGAGTATAGGGATGGTCGGAGATGGTGTGTAGACGCTGGTGGGTAGGATACCGATTTCTGTTACTGTATACATACTGTATCTGAATAGGGTTAATGCCCTAATTAATATATGAAACTGTTTCTGAATATGTAATGAGCTTAGGCCCAGACTGCATTTGACTGATAACTGTTGTTTGACTGTATGCATGTTTTCTGTGGGGATTACACACTGAGTTTGCATAAAGTCACCCCTTCTGTTTAATCTGTACAGGTAATCCCCAGACTTAGACGGATCGGTGCGGTGAAGGACTCGGTGGTGGCCATTCGGTTGTCAAACTGTTTTGTTTCCATTTATGGTTTTCAATTCTTATTTGGTTAATTTTTTATGTAACTTGGGACTTTTGGACTATTGGCTTTTATTTTAGATTTTATTCGTTTTCAAAGCCTTTTAAAATGCAAAACTCAACAAAATACGATTTTCTAAAAACTAAGGTTTCCTTAAATAAAAATAGTTTACTTAAAATGATTGGTTACTAAAGCTTTCGCTAAAAAGACACGTTTTAAGACAAACCAACTAGTAAACGTTTAGCTGAGATAAACAAAGGCTAATAAACTGAAACGGTTTTAACTTGACAACTTTGATTTCAAATCCCATTCCATGTGGCATCACCAGATTCGGCCATAACGTCTAGGCCGGGTTTGGGGTGTTACAATTCACATAAGGCAGATCTTGGCGAATAGTCCCTGTTGTGAACTATTAATAACGATTTATCTTATCAAACTTAGGTTCCTATTACGACCCTCCTAGATCCAAAAGGAAGACTCCGTCACAACTATATATAGGAAGTCTACTCATCTCAATCAAGTAGACAGATCTAGCGGTATGTCTCATCCCGCCTCTGTTCCACAATCAGATAGCCTATTCCTTATGGTCTTCTTTGAAACAGATAACATGTAGCCAAATTTAAGAGCAAATTCCCTAGTTGCTAATTCATACATGTGAGAGAGTCATGGCAGACTACCATACCTTCCATATACGATTTTGTGAAATCAGATAGCTCACATATAGTAATGGATTATAGGAGAACAAACTCATTCTTGCTAGACTCATACAGGTGAATCCCTTCATTGTGGAGTCGTTTTTGTAATTGTTAGCTCGATTAATCAATCCGAAATCGCTAAGAGGGTGTCAATTGGCTTTTAAAAATTTGTGGAAGCTTGAGTGAAATGATAAGAAAATTGAACACAACAATTTAGAGTGGTTCGACCCCAATTGCGTACTTCACTACCCTACATTTCCACAAGGATTTTCTCAAATTTACTAATTTGGTCAACATTTGAGGACAAGGTTTATCCTTATAACTCCCTTAATATTTTTATACAGATCTTAAAACTCAAACCCTCTCAAAGAGAAACAAATAAGCAAACAAAGAAATAACCCTTAAAAGATCAAAGTGTTTGCCAATTAAGCACAATTACAAAGAAAAACACTTGAGTTAATAGAAAAACAATGGAAGCTCACAAGTGTATACAAGAAAAGTATGAAAACTTTAAGCACGAAGGTTGATTGATTGGAATTTTTTTCTTTAATAATCTCTCTTGTTGTTGTAGGACATTTAGAAGCTGGTATTTATACCCTCTAATTGATTTCTAACCATTTTGGTTATTGGGATATTGAATAGAGTCGTTAGGGATGAAAATACTAGTGCATTAATGTCACTTGCAACAACAAGTATCGATAATTTTTCTACGAGGATCAATACCAATACCATTTTAATGACTATTTTAACCATGAATATCGATACCAAGGAAATTCTATTGATACCAAATAGAATGTTTTTATACCGTATCAATACTTGATGAATTGTTTGGAAGTTAGAATGTCAATTTTGTACTGATACTGAAAAGTGTATAGATAAAAGTATACCATTTTCGGCACTTGAAGAAATTTATCCATACCCAACAAAAGTTATCGATACCGGATCAATACTTGGTAAATATTTTGGAAAATAGAATGTTATTTTCGTATCGAAACCAAAAAATGTATCGATAAATACTCATTTAAATTTATCGATACTTGACAAAAAATATCAATACTGGATCGGCACTTTTTGGCCTGGAGCAATTTTAAAATGTTTGAAAGTTTGCTTAACAACTTGGACTTAAAGTATTTTCTAAGTATAAACAGCTTATCTTTTTAGATATCATTTAAAACAATTTTTTTTTGTAAAGTTTTGTTTAAAGTGATTTTTATTCAAAACATAATATTTGTTATATTAAAATAATTTTCCAAGTAAAGCTGAGTTCAACAATCTCCCCCTTTTTGATATAATAAAACATTTTGGTAAATTCAGTTTTAAATAAGTTTGCTCCATTTTTCTAAAATTCATTTTCAATTTAAGGCTTAGATAAAATTTGTTGTTCTTATCAAAATTTGGCATTAATTTATAAATTGGCCATTCATTTTCATTTTAAAGACATTGTTATATAAAAAAAATAACAAGTAAATCTTAAGAGAGAGATATTGTTAGTTTAATAAAAGAAATTGAAAATTCAGAACAAAGAACTAACATATGCAAAGTAAGCATGCAAGTATCTAAAAAGTACTAATATAGACATTAAAGTGCATTCATTCATAGTCATAGGAAATAAAAGCATAATGAACCAATGATGCAAATGCGAAAGCAAATGCTAGACTAATCCTCTTAAGGAGGAGGAATCGGTGGAGGAAAATTAACCATAAGATAAGCTAATTGATCCTCCAAAGAGGATAAACTAGAGCCCATGTTATCCTCCACCCTAGACACCCTAATGTTTAAACCTCTAAAGTCTTCTCGTAATGATCCAATAGCATCAAGTATAGCAAGAGTATCGACTGAGAACGCTGGTGCTTGTGGTGGAGCAGATGAAGTGGAAAGTGTCAGAGCTGGCTCGGGTTGAGGAACATCATCGTGCTCATCTCCAACTTCTTTATCATCAATCTTGTGTGATTCTGGTTGAACACCCTTGACCCAATTGTCAGTAAGTGGATCTTTCTTATAGCCGACATGATGAAGAGCACCAATGCCAAGAGGAGTAGGCAGGCCAAAGGAGGGTCGCCCTGGGTTGGGAGTTTTAGACATTTAAAAATATAACAGATTTATGTTCCAAAGGTAAAAATAATGGAGTTGGAAAGTGTTGGATCACCAGTACAGCCCATGTCATAGCGGAAAATTAAGTTCAGCGATCACATCTAGGGATCCATGTGCAAGGAACGAATCAGGGTGAGAAAGGTATGAGTGATTACCTTTAATCGCCTGAAATATCAAAGAAACAAATTACACAATTGTATGTCGATTCCAAGCCACTACGAAACGTTTTAGCCTCTGCGTAATCCACCTGGTGTGTCAATGAACGATAAGCATTCTCTAAAACTTTTTCAGGGGGAGAAAAATCTCTTGACAGCTACTAGACCTCACACACACCTTATTTCGGGTATTTTAGGTTTTTCTTAAAAACCCTATATATCTTAATTCGGGAATAATTGATATTTTTATATAAATGAAATCATAATAATTAATCAAATATAATAATTATAATTACCATAATTATAATAATTTTTGACCAAAAAATTACAATTATAGTAATTATAATAATATTCGATCCTAGATTATAATTACAATAATTGTAACAAGGATTTCAGTAAATTATTTTTAGTTAAATTTTATACGAATCAAATTCATATATTCATTTAACCATATTTTTCATTATGTGTACAACATACTTGTACATATAATTCGTTCTATATTTAATTGCCCAATTCAATTAATTCTATAATCAATTTAATTCATGTCACAGTTAAACACAATACTAACTATGTTTGGATTCCGTTCGTTTCAACCATAGGGTGTGACCCTGTAGGTTCTTGTAATGTTAGCAGTAATACTAGAATGATTCTAATATTACAAACAATGAGTGTCATCTAGCAATGCATCATTGCTACCTAAGTTACAAGAAGTCATGATTCGGCATAACCTCTCCGTGATTAACCCTTCATGTATTAAATCCTTTTGTCCTTTATACCTAGAATGGACACAGGTCATGGAATACTCACACTTGCATAGTCCATCTAATGTTTCTTGATATCCTAGGTAGACTATGAAAAATAAATAAGTTTGATATCTCATATTAACTTATTCGAGCATGGCCATGCATTTCTAGTCTCACTCAATCAAGTGGCATAGGATATTGCTCCCATTATGTAGGAGGGACAAATTCTATATTGATCAACCATATCCCATTATATAGATTTTGGTATATCCAACATCAACCTTTATAGAACAACCAGTTACAGTGGACATTTGACTGTATCAAAATATACGACTCACGATGTTGGGATAATGTTGATCTCAAGTCTGAGGATCGTATAATCACTATAAGTAATGTTTGAGACTATTACATAATAATCCAAGAAACATACTCATAGCTTGTCAGTCCAATATGTTGTTCTCTAACATACATACTCATGTATTGATTTTGATATCTCATATCAATGACAACACTTTGTCACCAATCAAGTATACATTAGCTTTAATGCATTATTGTTGTCCAAGGATACAATAATACTCAACTAAGAACCTTTTAAGAATAATCATATTATTTTCAAGACATTATTACAAAACAGTTTATTTATATACACAGAAAACAAATTGAAATAATAATGGTTATGCCTTATATTAATAAATGAGGTAAAATAAGTATGTTATTACAATCATCTCATGATTAGTCTTTGGACATACTCTAACAGAAAGGTCCTTACCAATGGCCTTGGTAATGTCATTAAGCATGATAAGTGCAAGGTCAAGACTCCTATTGTTTTGAAAACAACCAATCCACCAATAATCGATGGATTGAATAATAACATGTTTAGAAATAAGATGTAATATCCATCTAAGTATTAAATGAAGAAAATAATCATGGATATTGAGCCCAGATGTATTCAAGCTCGGAATGGTTAAGGCTGGATTATAAGGGCCTTTTTTCATCCTACACCCCACCAGGGGGAAGTGTTCAAAATTCTCTAAAATTTTCTATGCTAAGACGAATAGGGGTATTCATTAAAAAGGATTTGATAACAACAATGATCTCACTCGTTTCATCATGTTTGAGCAAGGCATTCAAATAAATGCTCGAATGAGATTGGCATGGGTTTGAGAGTGAATTTTGAAAAAATCAACCCAATCCATTCAACCAAAGCAGTAAGATAGGCAAAGTTAAAACCAGTTCAAGAATCCAAATTGAGTGGCCGAGAAACATTTACTTTGCGAGTAGAAAAATAAGTATTAAAACAATAATGTTCGTAGGAGGTAATAAAATAATCGTTTATTGAAACGTCGGACCACTAGGTGGGTTAGAGACGAGGTATCAGTATGAGCACGTTTCTTTAAAGGCATATTAGCTAAATGGATGCAACAGACTCACTAAATGACTTAAAAATATGGTTGGGAATTTTTTTTTTGAATAATTGGTAGGCGAGGATTTTGAAAAAAAATGTAAGAAAATTTTTTGGTTTTAGGCAACCTCCTGTATCAAAATAACAATATATAGATATTAAATAAACCTATTAACATAATTTTTAGTCAAATAAAAACCAAATATTGAGTAAAAATTCAAAATGAAAACAAGTGATTTTTACCTCAAAAATGGCTTGAAAGAGATGAAATTCTAGAGTAACCCTTGTTGAAATCTTATTGAGAGTAGAATGTGAGTTGTTTTGTTTGAAGATTTAAGGAAAAATGAAGGATTTGAGAGTTTTTGAGTGTTAAGGTTTTGAGGGTGTTTAAAATTGGTAAAAAGAGAGTTTTGAGTGTTAGGGTTTTGAGGATGTTTGAAAAACATGGTATAGGAGCCTTTAAAACTCGACGGGTATTAATAAAATTTCGTAAGTATCGATACTTTTTTTATAAAATATCGATATTTTTGTATCGGTATCGATACCAAAAGCCCATTATGTTTTACAAATGCAAAAAATTTTCCCAAGTAAACTTTTAAGTCCTAAAAACATCTTAAACTATCCTAAAATGGCTTAGCAAATTATAATGATTTCATATGCTTAAAAATGCAATATTTAAATATGATACATATGAATCATAGAATGTCATAAATGCATAAAAAAATTGATTATATCAACTCAGGAAAGTCTATTCAAACACATTCAAAAGGCATTGAAAACATAGCATACTAGACAATGTTGGCCAAAATAGATTAAACATGCAACATTAACTCCACCTAACTATTTGCCATACATAGTCATAAAACATTTTGAACACAAAATCAAGGTAAGTTAGTAATACCTAGTTCTCTCCTAAGTGTCCAAAATCTTTCCTTATCTAATAGGTTAGAAAAAATGACTGCTAATTGGTGCAAAGTGTCAAAAAATTTTAGAACTATATCTCTTCTTTGGACATTATCTCTAATGAAATAATGTCTAATTTCAATATGCTTAGTTCTAAAGTGTTGGATGAGATTCTTAGTGAGACAAATAGCACTAGTACTATCACACTTGATAGGAATGGTATCTACATCAATTCCATAGCCCATAAGTTTTTATTTTATCCATAAAACTTGAGCACAACAACTACCATTGGAAATATAGATAAAGGACAATGCAACACTATTTTTTTTAAAACCATGATACGAGCATGTTGCCACTACAGCAAAACAGGCTTTTAGCAGCATTTTTTTGGGCCTATAGTGGTGCTTATAAGCGCCGCTAAAACTATTTACGGTGTTTAAAAACGCCGCTATTGCTAACGCCGCTAAATATTGTGACATTTATATGAAAAAATGCCGCTATAGAACATGACCTTTAGCGGCACTTTTTCCACAAACGCCGCTATAGAACCTGACTTTTAGTGGCGCTTTACCCACAAACGCTGCTATAGGACATGACTTTACCGGCGCTTTTCCCTACAAACACCGCTAAAGAACATGACCTTTAAAAATTATTTTAATTAAATAATATTTATTTCTAAATATATAAAAAAATCTTTTTCAAAAATTGAATATGCTAATATTGGACAAATCCACATAAAAATTCCATTGCCAAATTTGCCATTGGAGTAGAGAAAATCTAACATTTTAGCTACTAATATTAAATTGAATCACAACGTTAGCTAAGTTCAAAGAATCCAATGATAAAGATTTCCTTATTCCCTATGCTACAGATAGCTTTAAAAGGAAAATCAAGCTCTACATTGGACATATATTTCTTCTCAAAACTAATTAAACATTCCATTCGTTGCATGACTTTAAAAGCGGAATAAAAATTGTACAACATCAAACTATGTTTTGTCAGAGCACGAATTTATCCCCCGAAAAATAAGATGGTCGCAACATCGTACAATATCGAACCTGAAATCAAAGAGCTGATGGTCACATCTTTGGACAAGATAATTAATGATATGTTTTGATCCTAGGAGTTCCAAATTTTTCTAATACCCTTGTAACACCCTTCACTTGAGTCCGCAGCCGAAACCGGATACGAGGCGTTACCGAACTCTCACTTACACGAACATTAGATTTAATTCCAAGTTTTCACATAAAAATTAAAATTTTTTAATTCATATACGTAACTTCCATATTGTGGGCCTACAAGGCCAAAACGATACATTTAAGGTGATCCGAAACTAAACCAGAACCTTTCAAACCTTTACAAAAATTTTGACATATACAGGGCACACGCCCGTGTAGGACAGGGACACGCCTGTGTGGGCAGGCCATGTGATCGCACACGCCCATGTCCCTTGCCTGTGCAGAATTATTTCTCAATTCAAACCTACAGGGGTTTCCACACGGCCGAGCAGACGCCCGTGTTCCATGCCCGTGTCCTTTACACGGCCAGTCACACGCCTGTGTCTTAGCCCGTGTGAACACTTGGGGGTATTCTATTTATGACGTCATCATGCGATTTTCCTCACACAGGCAAGCCACACAGCCTTGGGCTAGGCCATGTCCAACACACGGTTGAGACACACGGCTGTGTCTCCACCCGTGTGTTTACTATTGGGCAATTAATTTTTCATGCATTCAAGTGCAGGGGACACACGGCCTATCAACACCCCTATAGGGCTGGCCGTGTGTCACACATGGCCTAGACACACGTCCGTGTGCCTACCCGTGTGGACAATTATAGGCTATTTTCCAAGCCAATTGCCACCCTGAAACACAAACCAATTTTTTCCATTGATCAACATAGCACATGAACACATTCAAACTTACATAATATGGCTATCATTCAACCATTTCTACCTACCACAAGTATGCATACTCATCCATTCCATATTCCACATATACTTAGCAAATTTGCACCAACATATTACAATACTTTAACAAAATATAACATTACCAATTTTGGCTCATTTCAAATGGCCAATTGCCCCAAAGCATTACCAACAACATTAGACCCAAAAGACTATGACATAAAACTGAATGTTAAACCACCTATACATGCCATAACCTTCAAAGTTCATAATCAAATACCAAAATGATAGTTGATAGCATTGATGGAGTCCCGTCGATCACCAAACCTTGGATTAGCTTGACGAACCTATAAAGGGAAGGGAAAAGAAAAGGGGTAAGCTTAAAAGCTTAGTAAGCCTATATTTAAGCTAATGAGCATTTAAAACAAAAATTCATATGATAGAAGTAAGTTTCATTATGAATACACTAGGTTTGGTTATCACTTACTCAATAGCCTTACCACAGGTCACAATACATATAATTTGCATTTAACACATACAATATTTTCATATAACCCGCACATACACAATCTTAAAAACACAGTCAAATCTTTTCGCCCGTCATTACACTTTATCGAATCAGTTCAAATAACCCGTTGAACCATGTGGAATACTAAAGGATACACGGAATAAGGCACAAGTACCACACACACATATAATGTAGTCGAAACTACCATTTATCACATAAGGCTATATAATGAGCTATTTTCGGGTTTGCTCACACAAGCTAACGGTGTAGTCGATTCTACTTAGCGCTGCTCATACAAGTTGACAGGCATTCACAACAAATGCAGGATTACCTAGCCACTGGTAGTCGAACTAGACCAGCACCCGGAATCACATAAACAATCAATAACGGTTTATGATTTCCTAGTGACATGTCACTTGTATCCTACTGACTCCTAAGGTCCAACCGAGACTTTTCTTTACTTGTAAATTCTATTACATTGCATATTCAATTTTTCAATATAAATCTCAAATTTCTAGATAATTAAATAACTAAACAAAATAATTAAAACAACTCATTAATTTAGATATAAGACTTACCTTTTATGCAAAATGTTAGTCTTTTCGACTTAGTCTAACACCTTGCATTTTCCTCGGTCAAGGTTGATTTCGCATTGTTCTTGATCTATAACATCAAATTTAACTCGTTCAATACATGCATTATTCAAATGGACACAAAATCATCCTATGGTAAAATTTACCATTTTATCCCTAACTTTGTCAATTTTTACAACTTAGTCCTTAGTCTCGTAAAATGGAATGTATCTATTTTCTTGGCGACCAAAGCCTAGCCGAACCTTAATAGGGCTCATAACAGCCCACATTTCTCATTAATTTATCCTTTTACCACACATTTTACTATCTTTGCAATTTGGTCCCTATTAGGGACTTTCATGAAAAATCACCTAGAAAAAAGTGTTTACTACACTTCAAACTATCATTTCCTACCAAAAGAATTCAAAATAATTTCATGTCGCATATGGATAAATTTTTAAACATGAACCCTAGCTTAAAATAGTGGTATAGAGAGCTAGGTCTAAGTACGAGGATCTCAAAAATACGAAAAACATAAAAAACGAGGTTAGGAGTCATTTACTTAGAGCTTGAAAAGTTGAAAGAAACCCTAGCTATGGAGCTTATGAAATTCGGCCAAGGTAGGAGAAAGATGGGCGCTTTTTGGCCTTATTTTCCCTTTTTATTTGTTTTAATAACCAAATGACCAAAATGCCCTTAATGGCCTTCTTTGAAAATTTTTCCTTCCATGGGAATTTGTGTCCATTATCCTCAAAAATGGTCTAATTGCTAAATAAGGACCTCTACTCTATAATTTCATTTCAATTTCACACTAAAAGCTTCTAAAACACATATTTTGAATTTCCTGCGATTTAGTCCTATCGTTAAATCGGGCACTTTATCGGTTAAATTTATTTCCTAAAAGTTCACTATGCATTCAATCGCACAATAAACCTTAGAACTTAATCAGAATAAATTTTTCTATGTCGGATTCGTGGTCTCAAAACCACCGTTCCGTTTAGGCCTAATTCAGGCTGTTACAACCCTTCTAATAAACCAACTCATGTATCAAAATTTCCTTGGAAGCTCCTTCATTTATACAGCTTTTTCACATCTAAAAACTATACCTTACCAACTAATTTCGGTATGCATGAGATGACTTACCTACTTTAAAACCACTTACAGAAGCTCCACAACGAGTGCAGATGCACTTCCACCACCATTGCAAACACCACCAACTCCGTATTTTCTATTTTTCTGCTTTAAAACCCCAAAAGTGTGACCAAGATACGAGCTCCACTGCAACCTAAAGGATATCCCAAGGATACAGCTCCACCATTCATATTAACCTTCTCCTACAAGGAAAAAACTTAAAATTAAGAATGAAATAGCAACTTTGTTGCTGACAAAAGCTAACTGGGGAACAAAAAAAAAGAGAACTATTTTACAATATCACGTAATATTTGTCACACTTTTAGCAATTCATGCTATCAATTCACATGTTCAAGCTAGAACATAGAAATGCAGATACCTTAGAGAGAGAAAACTCACTGGATTAAGGTCAAGCAGTTTCTAATTTGCAAGAGCCACAACCTAGGGCATTGTTTCAAAACTGCTAACTTCTTTAGCAATAAATTAATATATTTAGAAAAATAAATGGAATCTTATAGCAAAAGCTTCATTGATTTCGTAGTAATCAACTTGAGAAAAATAAATTCCAAAACACATTTAATCTGCCCAAGAATCAGACAATATAATGTAGCCATTAATCAAACTGAACCCTATTCAATCCATTCGGATTTGAACAAACATACTAGACTCATGTATAAATGCTGGAAAACTTGTCCTTACCAGGTTGTTTAAAGGGCATAGACTCTTCAGGCAAGGTACATAACATTCTCCATTCATACCTATTATGGCTTTCATGACCTCCTTTCTCTTGAAGACGAAGCACTCCACATGGTAAGTCCATGTCATCATGAAACAACAACAAGAAAACATTACATAAGAGCAACTATAAGATGTTGTGAATTATTTTTCATAAACAAAGATGAAAAGAACTACCAAAATCTAAGAGGGAAATAAATGACAGGCAATGGTAAAAATACCACAATTACTTGATTAAGTGGTAGCTTATAATAAGTTGCTAGGGTTCCAATTTGCAATTAAATGGTTAAAGAGAAAGTTATGGCAAGTATGATGTCCGTTAATGAAATTCCAAATATGTATCATCAATTTACAATTGCTCAATAACTCTTTAACCACAAAATGATGAAACTTAACCTCCAAACAAGTGATACAAAACCAAATTTAAATAAATAATCCCTGACAACTAAATCCTTCAAATGTTTAAATCATAAGTGTTGCATTACTTTTTGAAAGAGTTGAATGTTTCTTGTTTGAATCATAAGCTACCTGTCTTACTAACTTAGCCCCAATGTTCTCAATTGGGTCCTCTAACTCAACCTTGAAATTGATACAGGCACATCATTCAATCAATGAAAATTCTTAAAACTTTTGATCAAGCTTTCAACTTCAAAAAAGGGTTAGAGCAAACACTCAATATACCTCCTTAGCCACTATCACACCATCATTAACGATTTCAGGAGAGCCATATTTGCTCTCTAGAGTGACATTCCTGCCTTTTGGTCCAAGAGTGACTCCAACCAAATCAGTAAGTTTGTTCACACCAATCTATAACAAAAGGACATGAAGTAAGCTAGAGCAAACATATAAAGGTTGTGAAGTTCAGTTGAATAATTAACCAGTTAGGTAACGTTTTAGCATTTGAAACAATGACTCACTTGTAATTTCTTTATGGCTGACCCATCCATATTGAAATGTAGCTCTTTTGCTGTAGAAATCTTGGGTAGACGAGATCTTCTAAGAACAACATTTCATCTACTAAGAAATGAATATGAAGAAATTGATGCTAAAGATGCCAGAATAGTGTACCTCTCATTACGATTAAGTCGAGCCCCAAAGTAGAAAGCCACATAGAGCAACCAACAATCACTATGCATAGCAACCAACGAAAGCCAGTCTTTGCTATTCATCCTATCTCTTGCAAAATTAATGCCCAAGGTCAGCTTAAGGAGCTCAAGTGAAACTTTTTCTGCCAATAAAGCTACCTCCCATGCATCATTTAGGTGACCATACAAACACAAGTTCTCCTTATCTAAGAAACAACAAATTAAAATAAGTTTAAAAGCTGTACTAAAAATTACAAATTCAAGAGCCTATAGAAAGCAGATCTTAGAGTTCATGGTTGCTCAATTTGGTATCTAAAAGAAAATACAGGAAAAAAATGTAACTGGTATGAATAAATTAACATATTTTCTCAGTACCCAAAAAAAAACTCTAACAACCCCAAAAACAAAAAAGAAAAATTCAATTAAAAATTTTCAAAAGAAGCACTCAAAATCACAAATTTGGGAGCCTATAGAAAGCAGAAACTTGGACTGAATGCTCAATTTGGCACCTAAAAGAAAATGCAGGAAATATGTATTGAATCTAAATAAATTCCTATCTGCAGGAAATATGTATTGAATCTAAATAAATTCCTATCTTTTTTCGGTACCCAAACACAAATTCAATCAGTCTCAAAGGCAAAAAGAAAACAAATCTGCATCTAGATTGAATAGCAGACATAAAAACGACAACCCAAAGGCACACACACACACCCACTAAAAAGCAACTCATTTGAAATTTACTTGAGAAGCCAGTCAAGATAAAGATTGAAAATCTAATGGCATATGAAAAAGTAGAAAACTTAAAACGATTAAGGGAAATTCAGCTTCAAAATCAAACCGAATCCAATTCCATCACATAAAGACTACTCAGTTAACTCCGAAATTAAACGCACCATAAGCAAAAAAAAATTCCCATCTCAATTTTCTAGTAAACTTTCTCAGCAACCAAACATAAATAGAAAAACTGAAAAAAAAAAAGAAATTAAAATACCCAAACTGACTTGGATTGCATTGCGAGTAGAAATCATCTACATCTGATCCAACCCGCACGAAAAACCAAAAACAAATTAACAAAACCCAAAATGGAAATTAGGGTTTACAAAAAAAGAGAGAAAAAAATACCGTAAGTGAGAGCACAAACAAAAGCGGAGTGTCGAGCATGTTACCTTAACATGACAGCATGTTATATATCTTATTCATACTGAAATATACAAGTTATCATTAAGATGACAGCATGTTACCTTTTCAACAATAAGAAAAGCATAATAGAGCATTGCGGCGCTAGGAGGTCGCCAGATGAAAGAGCGAACCACTGTGAAGATGGAAAGCTTGCAGCGGTTGATGGGAAAGAGAGGATAAAAGAAATAGAGTACTTTACCTTTTAGGTTTTTGTGGAGGCTGATGCTGATAACGGTTATGAGAAAAAAGAACCAAAGTTAATAAATGCTATCAAAACGGCACATTTGCAACGTTTATGGGAAAAATGTCGCTATTACTTTACCTTTAGTGGTGTTTTTTCATAAACACCGCTATTACTTTACCTTTTACGGCGTTTATGAGAAAAATGCTGCTATTGCTTTACCTTTTGTGGCCTTTATGCAAAAACGCCGCAATGCTTTACCTTTTGCGGCGTTTTCGATGCAAACGCCACTAAAAACACCGCTAAAAACCTGTTTTGCTGTAGTGTGCCTAGAAATTGATAAGTACCAGAGTTTCTTTTCCTATCTAATTTGTAAACTCTAAAATCCACATATGAGAATGTATGCAAGCTAAAGGATAAGTCTCTAAGATACCAAATACCTATGTTAGAAGTGTCTCTAAGGTATCTAAAGATTCTTTTAAGGGCTTGTAAATGTGATTCCTTAGGACATGATTGATATCTAGCACATAAGCAGATACTAAACATAATATTGGGTCTACTTGCGATAAGATAAAGCAAAGAGCCAATCATATACCTATATAACTTTAAATCGACACTTTCACCTTCCTCATCTTTGTCAAGCTTTGTAGAAGAGTTCATGGGTGTATCTTGTAGTTTGAGATTGTCCATCCCAAACTTCTTTAGCATTTCCTTTATGTATTTAGCTTGATGATAAAGATGACATCCTTTCTTTTCTTGATTTGGAGTCCCAAAGAATATTTAGTTCTCCCATCACGCTCATCTCAAATTCACCTTGCATTAGCTTTGAAAATCATTCACAACAAAAATCATTAGTAATGCCAAAGTTAATATCATCAACATAGATTTGTACTACTAATAAATCTTTATCTTTTCTTTTAATAAAAAGTGTTGTGTCAACCTTCCCTTTACAAAAACCTTTTTCAACAATAAAAATTGATAATATTTCATACCAAGCTCTAGGAGCTTGTTTTTTTAACCATATAAGGCTTTTGAAAGTTTGAAAACATGATTTGGAAATTTTAAATCTACAAAATCGGGTAATTGTTTAACATACACTTCTTCATTTAGAAAAGCACTTTTAACATCCTTTTGATATAATTTTAAATTATTAAAGCATGCAAAAGCTAAAAGCATCCTAATGGCTTCAATCCTAGCTACGGGAGCATAAGTTTCATCATAATCTATTCCTTCCTCTTGAGTGTAATCTTAAGCAACAAGCCTAGCCTTGTTCCTCACTATTTTGCCATCTAGCTTGTTCCTAAAAACTCATTTAGTATTTAGAGTCACTTTATCACAAGGTCTTTCAACTAGGGTCCATACTTTACTTCTCTCAATGTTACACCCCTAACCTGTATCTATCGCTAGGATAGGGTTACGAGAAATTACCAAAGTTTACAGAACAATTTCACATAATCCATGTCATACAGTATTCATCTCCGAAACTAATCATATCGTCCCTTGATTGGACCCTCGAGGCCCAATTTAAATATTAAAACAAGCCAAGACTAAATCAGAAAACTTTGAGAATTTTTCGCGAAATTTCAAATTTTTTCTTATGTCCAAGGGTCACACGCCCGTATGGTCAGGCTGTGTGGCTCACATGGCCAAATGACATGACCATGTCTCGGCCGTGTAGCATATGAGGTAGGGCACACGCTCGTGTCCCTAACCCGTGTAACTCTTTGACTTATAACTTAATTAAATGCAAGGATCACATGGCCAAGTGACACGCCCGTGTTCTAGGCCGTGTAACACACAGGCTGAGACACATGCCCATGTCTTTACTCGTATGTTCAATTCTAAGCATTCTGTTTCTAAATTTTAAGATACAGGAGACACACGACCAGATTAAACTCCCATATGCATGGCCATGTGTCACACACACGCCTGTATCTCTACTCGTGTGGACGAAGATAGGCCATTTTAAGGCCACTTTTCTCATCCTTACATAATCAACCTGCACACAACACTCTCATATACCAATATACCCCAACCAAGCAACCAATTCAAGCCAAAACATGTATTAAATATGATATAACATCACAAACACAACAATTTCTAATACATACTTACACATTTAAGTCTTACAATCCCAATTCAAACTATTTCATTTTCAAACCAACCCTATACATGCCATATAAACAAAAGGATGTTTAACAAAATCTACCGGAGCAATCTGGATAGTGTGACCCAATGTGTTGATCTAATCCTGCGAACTCACGTTAATCCATAAGGAACATTAAGCACACAAAAGTAAGCTTATAGAAGCTTAGTAAGTTCATAGGCTTAAAAAGTAAACCTTACCGAACATATTATAATAAATCATTAGACAAGCAATTCACTAATATTCCCTGCCATTCACAATTTCAAATACTGAATTCACTTGATTGAGCTCAATTTCAATTACTGCTTAAATTCTATCACTTAAACCCATATAACACTTACCAATCTTTGTCAAATTAGAGAACGTCTTACGGATTTGAGTACATCATTTACTTGATGCCATAGTTCAATTATGGTCTTACACTATATTGCCATGGACCTGCCATGATCTTACACTCATAATTCCATAACCTAGTTATGGTCTTATCATTAAGATGCCATAGCCCAGCTATGGTTTTACATGTATACACATATACTGTCATAGTCCAACAATGGTCTTACATTCACGATGCCATAACCCAGTTAGGGTCTTTTCACTGAAATGCCATAGCCCAGCTATGGTCTTACATTTAACACGTTCCCATGGTCCAACCATGGTCTTATCCGTCAATTCATCGTTTTTCACTAAACGATCATACTCAATCCTATGTTCCACCTAACTTGAACTTTCAATCCAATCTCATCTTTTTTATTATAATCATAATTCAATAACAAACATATGAAATAATGCATTGTACATTCCTAATTTAACAAATAATCACAAAATTTCAACCGTATAAACTTACCTGGGCTAGTTTGCAGAAGTTGCAGAAATTTAGGGACTAATTTGTTAATTTCTCTTTTCCGCGTTTATCTTCAGGTTCTTGATCTATAATGTAAAATTAATCACTTATCAGCATCTAATTCAATTCTAATTCACTTCATAATTTATTCCCTTCAATTTTAGAAATTACACATTTACCCCAAATTTTATAATTTTTACAATTTAGTCCCTAATCAATTAGCCCACCAATTGAGCTAATTTTACTCAATTAACACTTTATCCAATTATTTTAGGCTACAATACAACCTTTGATATTCAGAATTTCAACACCAAACTCTAAATTTTAGCTTTCTCACAATTAGGTCCTAAAATCAATTTCTATTGAAATTACTTGATAAAAATCATCATATAATAAAAATAAAGCTTCAAATCCATGCTAATTCATCATAAAATTCCACCACTCATCAATGGTAAAATTATCCATAGAATCAAAAACTAATGAATTAGATAGTTGGACCTAATTGTAAAAGTCTTAAAAATACAAAAATTACAAGAAAAGGACAAGAATTGAACTCACATGAAGAAAATATATGAAAAACCAGCTTAGAGGGACTCTTCAATGGCATTTTTGGCTGAGAATTGTGAAGAAATTGCTAGAAACTCTTTTAATTGATATTTTATTTGTTTAATTTTTACAAAATTTATAATTTTACCCTTAAATCACCTAATTCCATGATATTTCTCTGCTTACGCCGCCTCAACCATATTTTTATGGCTTATTTACCCTTCAAGTCCTTCCTCATTTAACATTTAGCCTATTTAATCACTTTAGCTAGTTTTGCACTCTTTTTCAATTTAGTCCTTTTGAATTAATTAACTATCAAAATGTTAAAATTTTCTAACGAAACTTTAATACTAACTAAATGACACTCTGTAAATATTTATAAAAATATTTACGGCTCAGTTTAAAAAATTGAGGTCTCAATACCTCGTTTTCAACCTAATTTACCTAATAAATTCTTCTAAAACACAAGATTCAATAATTCATAAATTTTTCCTAAAATCACATTTGGCTCATAAATACTAAATAAAAAAAATATACAAGATTACTTGTCAGATTTAGTGATCTCGAATCACTGTTTTCAACTCCACTGAAAATTGGGTTGTTACACTTAAATTGATTTAACTCTTCTTGTATAGCCAATATCGAATGTTAATCATCCAATGCTTCTTTCATATTTTTAGGCTCAATGCACGAGATAAATGCAATACGGGTAGGTTCTAATGATAAACCATAAATTATACATATTTTTAACTCATACTTAGCTTAAATTCCGGATGAATTATCATTGAATTTGTGGAAATTGGTGCTCCTAGTCCTTTTATTTCATGTTTTATACTTAGGAGAGCATAAAGAAGAGAAAAGAGCAAGAACGGGCCGAAAAGGGGCAAATTAGGCCCAATTCAGTAATCAACACGGCCTGAAAGTTTGCCACACGGTTGTGCCACACGGTTGTGCCACACGGTTGTGCCACACGGTTGTGCCACACGGCCATGCCACTTTAACAGGCTCGAACACGGCCTGGTAGTCGATCCACACGGACGTGGCACACGGGCATGTCCCTGTCGTGAGGAAGTTCAATTTCACTCGGAAAAGGGTACTTAGGGGCTAAGAAAGGCATTCAAAAACTCTATATAAAAACCCTAGGAGACAACTACAAGGGTGTGCTTTTCTCCCACCAAGGAGACATTATTTCCCCGCCAAGACGGGGAGTTAAAGACGCGAAATAACTCAAAGGGAAGCCGATTGATCCATCTTAGAATCCAGGATCTACATCAAGACAGAGGATCTCCCTTCAATCATTTCAGGAGTTTTGGGTTTTCTTATGTTTTGTTATTTTATTTCTTCTGAGATGTTTTCTTTTATGATTATGAACTAAAACCCCAAATATATAAGGGGGATGAAACCTAAGACAAATCTTTTTTTTGTTATCTGAGCTGTGTGATAAATATTTGATTTGTTCTTAATTGTGTTTTTAACTCTTAAATTGATATGTCTAGGATATTGATTTTAGTCGAATGAGCCTATGTGGAGGAGCAAAAGTCCCTGCATAGGAGTAGATTCAACACAATTAAGTGGAGGTGATCGCAATCCTAGACATAGGACGACGAAAATTTGCCGGATTAGAGTCAAATCTAATATGGGGAGCCATAGATCGAGTTAATGCAAGACTAGGGGTTTTAACTAGAAAGAGATTTCAGTTAATCAACCTAAGATTAGTTGTTCTTATCCTCGACGGAGGTATTAACATAATTTAGGGATCTCTACGAATCAAATCAAATGAAGAAATCATCTGGTTCAGAGTTAGATAACAAGTGAAATCTAGGTGGATTCTTCCTTAGGTATTGCCTTAATCAATCAGTTTTTCCCAAAAGCAATCTCTCTCTTTACTCCTTGCTGTTTCTTTTCAATTTAGTTTAGATTAATTTAGAAACAAAACCCCCTTTATTTTTAGGCTAGATAATAGGAAGAAAGTCATTACTAGTACTCATAGTACCTTGGATTCGATATTCCGGTCTTGCCACTAACTATACTACTATTCGATAGATGCACTTGCCTTTTATCATGATATTATTTAGTTTCCAGGTACGATCAAATTTTACTACTTTATCATCAATACTCGAGATCACAATCAAGTTTTTGGCACCGTTGCCGGGAACTAAGATATTAGGAACACTCGATTTCTATTACTTTAGCCATTACTACTTTTGTTTTTTTTCAGTTTTTACTTTTGCTTTTATTTTTATTTACTAAAATTTTCTTTCCTTCTAGGTATCTTTAGTTTATGACTAGAAGAAACCCAGGAGGACCACTACTTTTTTTACAACAATTTGGAAGCTACAGTTCGCAGAAATCACCGAGAGATAAGAAGAAGCTTGCGGTATCCAGAACAAGGACAAGAAGAAGAGCCAGAACCTACCGAAGAGATGAAAGCCAATCAGGATAATCAACTACCTCCTGTAGTAGCCGCAAATCCTGTTGATCAAAATCCTACTCCGCGTAGTATGTATGATTATGCTAGACCTAATTTAGCAAGCACTGAATCTAGCATTGTTAGGCCTACTATTGCTGCAAATAATTTTGAACTGAAACCTAGCACTATTCAAATGATACAGTAATTCGTTTAGTTTGATGGTTTGTAGGATGAGGATCCTAACTCGCATCTAGCCAACTTTTTGGAATTATGTGATACATTCAAAATAAATGGCGTTTTTGAAGATGTCATTCGTCTTAGGCTATTCCTGTTCTCCTTGAGAAACAAAGCTAAACAGTGGTTAAATTCTCTACCACGAGGGTCTATCACTACATAGGAACAAATGATAGAAAAGTTTTTGCTCAAATATTTCCCGCCAGCTAAAACGGCTAAATTAAGGAATAATATCTCTTCTTTTGTGCAGATGGATTTAGAAACACTTTACGACGCATGGGAGAGATACAAAGATCTCATGAGAAGGTGCCCTCACCATGGGTTACCTCTGTGGCTACAAGTTCAAAATTTCCACAACGGCTTGAATCCTTCGACAAGGCAAATGATCGATGCAGCCATCGGTGGAACAATCAACAACAAAACACCAGAAGTAGCTTACGAGTTTATAGAAGAGATGTCACTGAATAACTATCAGTGGCAAGTCATGAGAACAAAGCCACAAAAAGCTACCGGAGTTTTTAATATTGATGCAGTCACTATGCTTTCTAATCAAGTAGAACTTCTTAATAAAAAGATTGATAACTTTGTTGGTTCTACACAGGTACACCCAGTGATGCAGTGTGACTCAATTCAGGAAAACGTGTATAGTCCCGATTACTCCTCCTATAGACATGGCATGGAAACTGAGCAAGCCAACTATATGGGTAATAATTCCAGATCTCAAAATAACCCTTATAGTAACACTTACAATGCAGGTTGGCGGAACCACCCCAATTTTTCATAGGGAGGACAAGGAAATCAAAGACAACCACCTCCTCCGAGATTTCAACAGCCACCATTCCAACAAGAGAAGAAGCTGACCCTTGTCAGAAACCCGTTTTCAAAACACTGAAATGGCACTGAAGAACCAACAAGCATCCATTCAAGTACTCGAAACTCAAATTGGCTAGCTCACCAAGCTAATTTTTGAAAGACCGCAAGGTGGGTTACCAAGCAACACTGAGACTAATCCTAATGAGCAACTTAATGCCGTGGATACAATAGATGAGGAAGGGTTAACCAAAACCAACCCAGAGCCATGCAAGGAGACTGTGGTAAGTACATGTAAGGATGAGGTAAGTTCCAAAGATGCAATTGTCAAAGAGTATAAACCTTGTATCCCATACCCAAATGCGCTAAGGAAAGACCGCACAGATAAGCAATTCAGTAAGTTTCTTAAACTTTTAAAGCATATTAACTTGCCATTTATTGAAACGCTATCGCAGATGCCAAAGCCATTAAGTTTTTAAGAGAGCTACTGGATAATAAACGGAAGCTTGATGAGACATCTCATGTGGAACTGAATGCTGTGTGCTCATCTATTCTACAGAATAAGCTGCCTAACAAACTAAAAAATCCAGGGAGTTTTACAATTCCTTGTTTACTTGGTAGCTTAGACGTTAAAAATGCTTTAGCTGATTTAGGGGCTAGTATTAAAGTAATGCCTTATAAATTATTTAAACAACTAGGCCTTGGAAAACCTAAACAAACTAATATGAGCATCCAATTGGTTGATAAAACCATTAGATTTCCAAATGGAATAATTGAAGATGTGCTTGTCAAAATTGATAAATTTGTATTCCCAGTTGACTTTGTTGTTTTAGACATTGATGAGGATAGCAATGTACCCTTAATTCTAGGGCAACCCTTTTTAGCAACTACCAGAACCATAATTGATATAGGAACAGGCAACCTTACACTACGTGCAGGTGATGACAAAGTTACTTTACAAGCCCGAAACCTAATTAAAATTATGATAAAAATACTGTTTTGAATTCTTGTAAAAAGAATGATCTCACCACACAACTTTCTGTGCAGGATACACTCCACATAAAGGCAACCCAACCACTGACAAGTCCATCCAAGGAAAACGCACATGAAAAGCGAATGCTTCAGATTGAGGAACTAGATGAGTGGCTAAACTATCAAGAAAAACCCAAAATATGCCAGACCAACCCAGAGCATCACCAGGACGATCCTCAAGAAAAAACGAATCAAATCAAGGTAAGGGATAAGGTAATCTTAGGGGAAGACAATCCCCGAATCTTGAATTCAAAAGAACATACAAGTGATACACCTCACTGCACGGTAATAAAAATTTTCCCCTATGATACAGTCAAGATAAAACATGAGTCACTCTGCACTTTCAAGGTAAATCATACTCGACTCAAATCTTACGTTGATAATGAATTTGAAAGTAGAATAGAAGCGTATCAACTCTTCAAGCCACCGTGACCGAACAAGCTTAAGATAAGTCGAGCTTAGACTATAAACAAGTGCTTCTTGAGAGGCAACCCGAGCACTAACAAGTTGATTTTCTTAGATGCATAACTAACTCTTTAAACCACATATCCCCCAGGACCACAAACTAGGCACACGGGCATGCCTAAGGCCGTAGACACCTCACGAGTAGAAACACGGTTGTGCAATACTACCGTGGCTAAACCTGTCAATTCATACACGGGCATGGGATTCTAAACACGGCCGTGGGGTCAAATCACCATTACTTAATTTTTAATTTTAATTTTCATTTTCTTTACTTTCTCTCTTTCTTTTTCCTTTTATTTTACACTTAAACTCTTATCGAGTAATACTTGAATTTTACACAATTATGCTTAATTTTTCCAGTCACCCGAAATCATGAACTTTAAGCATTCCTTCCTCCAAAGTCAGCTTTCACAATTCAAGGGTTCCATCCAACATTCAGGGAGTTTCACTTCTCTCCCTATCTTATGATTTTATGCTTCTATTGCTACTAATGTATCTTTGTACATTGAGGACAATGTACATCTTAAGTGTGGGGGGGGAACTCACTTTCATTCTTTACATTCTCTTTAAACCCTTGAAAATTTATACCACTAACTTGTTGCATTGTTCTCAAATTCTGAATTCTCACTTTCACGCTCTGTATTAGTCTCAATCTCCTATTAGGAATTAATTCTGATTGATTTATGATTTTTATTGATCTGTTGAGAATTAAGACATAGGTACTTATGCTTTGATTATTCAAACTTTAAGACATTAGGGAATCAAGCATGATAAGTTGAAATTTTTGAGAATTTAAATTTTTTCTAGGTTATTTTCCCTAATTTTAAATGTTATCTTGAGATTTGAAATTCACAGGATTGACATCAAAAGCCATAATTCTGGTGAGATTTTTGAGCCTTTGAGCATACATCCTTTCGTGCTCACTTTTGTTGTTGCTTTGAGTGAGTCAATACTGATTTGTTATTCTAGAACTTGCTTCGATTATACATGTCGAGACCACATCATTGATTTGATACACCAAAATGATAAAGGCACTTAGGTTTAACGCACTTACTCCATAAAAAGCTTACCTCCATAAATTAACCCCTAGTGAACCCCATTGAGCCTAACAACCCATTCTTTAACTTACCTCTAATATTAACCTATAACCCGTTTTTGTTGAATTACATTCAATTATGTTTATCCCTATTTTTGTCGATATTTGAGTTGAATTATTATCTAGCTTTGTTCTCTTTTTCAGTTTGTAAAGTTTATATTTAAATTAAATATTTGATTTGTTCTTAATATATATATATATATACAATTAATTCAGTTATAATTCATATTTCAGTTATAGTTCAATATTTTTGCATATTTCTATTATAAGCTTCAGAATCTAGAACGATGTCATCATAAGGCTTAGCTCTAGGAATATGTTCTAGTGATAGAGATTTTTCTAGCTAGATGATTTTTCAATTCAATCTCGATTCTAACCCTCTGTTTCAGCTTATGACAACACCCTTAACCAAAGCCCCATTACAACCATTGAAAGACTTTTTGATCGATGTGTCATATCAAGCTATAGTGGTGGAGATTTGATTTTCCTACAAGCCTATGGTAATAACTTTTCAAGTTGACTAAAGAGTGCTTAATTTTTGAATCCTAAACACTTTGAGTGGATAGAGTGAATCTTTAGTGAGGATGTCAACTCTTGTTGATTTTGATTGAGAGGTAATTACTGAGGAGAAGGGAGAAAACCTATGTTTCTATGATAAAATTCTCAACTTAGAGTGTTTGAGACTTTAATGTTTTTTCTGGTTGAATTTTCATTGTATGATTACTTGTGGATTAGTTTGAAACATTATTGATAAGGATTATAAGTTGAGAAGAATGATTCTTAAATGTGAGTTGAGATTTTGCTTGAGGACAAGCAAAGGCTTAAGTGTGGGGGTATTTGATAAACCATAAATTATACATATTTTTACCTCATACTTAGCCTAAATTTTGGATGAATTATCATTGAAGCTGTGGAAATTGGTGCTCCTAATCCTTTTATTTCATGTTTTATACTTAGGAGAGCATAAGGAAGAGAAAAGAGCAAGAACGGGTCGAAAACGGGCAAATTAGGCCCAATTCAGTAATCAACACGGCCTGGAGGTTCGCCACACGACCGTGCCACTTTAACAGGCTCGAATACAACCTAATAATTGATCCACATAGGCTTGGCACATGAGCGTGTCCCTGTCATGAGAAAGTTCAATTTCACTCGAAAAAGGGTACTCAGGGGCTAAGAAAGGCATTCCAAAACTCTATATAAAAACCCTAGGAGGCAACTACAAGGGTGTGCTTTTCTCCCGCCAAGGAGACATTATTTCCCGCCAAGACGGGGGGGGAATTACTCAAAGGGAAGCCGATTGATCCATTTCAGAAGCCAGGATCTACATCAAGACAGAGGATCTCCCTTCAATCCTTTCAGGAGTTTTAGGTTTTCTTATGTTTTGTTAGTTTATTTCTTCTAAGATGTTTTCTTTCATGATTATGAACTAAAACCCCAAATATCTAAGGGGGATGAAACCTAAGACAGATCTTGTTATTGTTATCTGAGCTATGTGATAAATATTTGATTTGTTCTTAGTTGTGTTTTTAACTCTTAAATTGATACGTCTGGGATATTAATTTAAGTCGAATGTGCCTATGTAGAGGAGCAAATGTCCCTGCATAGGAGTAGATCCAACACAATTAAGTGGAGTTGATCGCAATCCTAGACATAGGACGAAGAAAATCTGCTGGATTAGAGTCAAATCTAATATGGGGAGCCATAGATCGAGTTAATGCAAGATTAGGGGTTTTAACTAGAAAGAGATTTCAGTTAATCAACCTAGGATTAGTTGTTCTTATCCTCGACGGAGGTATTAACATAATTTAGGGATCTCTACGGATCAAATCGAATAAAGAAATCATCTAGTTCAGAGTTAGATAACAAGTGAAGTCTAGGTGGATTCTTCCTTAGGTATTTCCTTAATCAATCAGTTTTTCCCAAAAGCAATCTCTCTCTTTACTCCTTGCCGTTTATTTTCAGTTTAGTTTAGATTAATTTAGAAACAAAACCCCCTTTTATTTATAGGCTAGATAATAGGAAGAAAGTCATTACTAGTACTCATAGTTCCTTGGATTCAATAGGTGCACTTGCCTTTTATCGTGATATTAGTTAGTTTCCAGGTACGATCAAATTTTATTACTTTATCATCATCACTCGAGATCACGATCATCTAACTAACCCCTCCTGTCCATGTGGACTAATCAATGTTCTTTCAATGAATCACCAACATACAAGGTTCCTTGAACACCCTTTAGAGATTCTTGATGGCAGATCATTATCTAATATCCTTGGTTACATCCTATTTTGTTTATTTGTACTCCAAGTAACTCTAGTACGTCAACTACCGTGACTACTTCTCGTTAGTTATCATCCTTATACACTGCTATTTCACACGATTACTATTCCCGCAGTCTTTTCTCATTTTCATTACATTCACATTCATGAGCGGATTCCTTCGACCCGTTACTTGACTGTTTCATGTTCATACTTCCATTTTCCTTTCAACCATTTTTCTTTATATGCAAGTTGCCTGACACTTTCTATCTAACTTTTCACCCATTTATTGTCTCAGTGAACTCTCTATGCCGCTATAGTCGATCCATGGTCTAATTATGCCTTAGTAGACTCAACTAGTTGCCATAGTCTAACTATGGTCCTTCACTTCATTATTACCATGTTTATCATCCCAGTGGACTATCTACGATGCCATAGCATCTTTCAACTATGGTCTTACATGATATAACCTCGTGTTTACCATCCCAATAAAGCATCCTATGTTTAGTGTCCTGGTAGACTACTAGGATGTCATAATGTCATCCAGCTATGGTCTTAGTCCCATTTACCATGATGTCATAGCGTCTTTCAGCTATGGTTTTACTTATTTTTATGGTGATGTCATAACATCTTTTAGATATGGTCTTACTCATCTTGATCATGATGCTATAGAATCTTTTAGCTATGGTCTTACTCATTTTATGTGTATAGCCTTCGATCAGTCCCATAGCCTAGTCATGATGATTATTTACTATTTCCCATTGCAATCCAATCATTCCTCCATTCGCCATCCTATGCTTGATGCTCGAACACCGTAGTGCCCCCTCCATAAGATCCGGAGCTTCATTCATCATAGTTTGCACTCAGCAACACTGAATGGCGGTATCTAACAAAATCACTCTCTTTCCCATTCCTAACTTCGTCTAACTCGTTAGTGTTTCCCATTCATGTAATGCTTCAATAGACATGCCGTGTATGTATTTCATAGATGAACTACCATGGAATCATAGTTACTTCATGCTTACTGAACTAACATGGCGGATACTTTTAGACCATGCAATCTTACTGCATACTTAGCTTTTTAAAGGTTTAGTGCAGAAACTCACCTGATATTTTCTGTCCTTGTCCACTGTAACTTTTTTAGACACCAAAGCTTCCATTCTCTTAAAAACTAAGCAAGACAACCAATTCATGTGTTAACCTCGACAAACCCCAGTTTAAACTCAGTTTTCCAGTAACATGCAGAACCTTTAAAATGGTTCTAAAAACCCTTAATTTTATTTTTTAAATCTTACATACCACAAAGGACTTAGAACCTTACCAGTTCACTGAATTTTACACCTTTCATACTAAAATCCCACGATCATCGCTCCATAAAGAGCTTTCCTTAACCACAGCTTTCTCGGAGCAACCTAAGACAGATGATGATGAAGAAAACGAAATAGATTTAGAGAAGAAGTCTCCCTGGGAAGTCACTCTCCAGCTATTTATAACCTTTCCCACACAGTCTTCAACCATATAAAATATACTCATTTTCAATCATTTTTCCCCCACTAAAGGGTCGACTGGTTCTAATCCAACTGAACCAGAATTGGATTTCAACCAAGTCATATTTCGTTTATAACTTTTCCTAATTTTCCAAAAGAGTCTACTAACTTACGATATCTTTCAATTTAACCCCTAACTTGTCTCTAGTTTCCAGATTTAAGGGGAAACTTGGTGGGACAAAAAATTTGTCCTTGAAATTTCCTCTTTCATTCAGCTGCAAAGGCAGACTTAAAGATACTCTCCCTTATCATCACCTTCTTATGGCTTACAGAACCTCTAGCTTGGTTCATCATTCATACATTTGTGTTATCTTACTCTACCTAACTTCCAGATCCTCTCAAACAATTGATGAATGTGAATCATTGCTTATTGGCAAGTATCTAACCCTTCCATTGTTATACTTATCCTAGTCCAAAAGTTCCTTTAAGTCCAACTTTTGGTGAATGCACTATAATAAACACAGTCTGACTATTATCCTCTTGTCTTAATTACCGGCAGATAATCTCATTGTTCTTAAATTCATTTATGCACTAGCCTGACCCACCTAATGGGTTAGTTCCTTCCTTATCACAGGGCAGTTAAGTTTGCCCACAAAACGTTTTCACTTCTACTTTTGTGGAATACCAAAATTTTTACTCTGATTTGGAATACTATTTCAACAATAAAAATGGCTTACAAACCCTGCTTGAAAAGACTGGTCATTGAATAGACTTATGACTAGCCCTACTATCATGAAGGTCACACCCGAATGGACAACAGCTGGTAGTTATTCTCGCCTTGGAATCTTAAAAGATACTTCATTCTCTCAATGCCAACTAGTGGCTTACGTGCATTTGAATGCTTCCTTAAAACCCATTAAATTTCTCCACAACTCCCCACGCTCTTCCTTGGTTATAAATAAACCAAAACGTCAAGAGGATTTTTACAACTCCTCAAACCTTCTACTTGATCATCTTGCCTAATGTTTCTCACCTCTCCTGTAACACCCCTTACCTGTATTCGACGTCGGAACAAGGTACGAGACATTACCGGACTATCACACAAATGAACATACAAATTCGGGTCATAAATTTGCATCCAAATTAAAACTTTTAGCAATCAATCATGATGTCCGTAAAATGAGCCTACGAGGCCCAAAACGTACATTGGAAGTGATTCGGGACAAAACCGTAAACTTTAGAAAATTTTACAATACTTAGAAAATTTTTCCACTAAACAGGGGTCATACGCCCGTGTGGTTTGGGACGCGCCTGTGTGGGCAGGCCGTGTGGTTACATACGCTCGTGTCCTTAACTCGTGTAACTTTCTGTTTATGATGTCATCAACATTTGAAGGTCACACATCCAAGTCACACGCCCATCTACTTAGGCCGTGTGGTCAATTTAATTTTCATAATTTTTCATCAAATAGGTGCAGACTTCACATGCATTGGGCACACACCCATGTTCAAAGTTGTGCCGTCCACACGGCTGAGACATGCACCCGCATCTCTGCCCGTGTGTCTATCCGTGTGGACAAAAACAGGGCTATTTACCAAGCCATTTTGCCATCCTCACTCACTCACATTTGCACAACATCACATGCCACAAATTTAAACATGTAAAAGCAACCAAACAATCCCAACCAAGACAATAACATGTCATTTTCATACCGTTATTAATCATGCCTAGAACATTAACCTTTCCACATCAATTTATGCAAATTTCCAAATTCTCAATGACATTTATAAAAATATACTCATAACTAACATTAATCAACTTCCAAGACTATATAAAAATGAACCATGAACCATTATAAGCCAACACATATGGCCACAAAACCGAGTCCATATACATGCCATGAACTCTAGATACTTGAATTCATCAATACCCGAAATGATAGCTTGATAGTGTGATAGGATCTTCGTCGATCTGCAACCCGAGCAAACTTGACAATACTATAAAACATGGGAAAGAAGGGGAGTAAGCTATATAGCTTTGTAAGTTTATATGCAAATAATAAGCATCTTAAAACATAACTTAATCATGCAATTTATATAATGAAAGATAAGACAAATGTCATTGAAAATCTCATAGTCATCACTTGCTTAATCAGAACCTTACCGAGAGTTCATCACTTATTGAGCTTATCACTTATGAGTTTTATTACTAATCATTTACCCAAAACCATCAATATAAGTACAAGATAAAATAAGTTGCTATAAAGCTCACATTTACAACTTATTTGGTCACATTGTTATCTCTATCAATTTACAAGCGTAATTTGACATGTCATGACATTAGCCTGGCAATCGTAATCTCTTCAATATAACAGGTTACTACGATCATCCAATCATTCCCAACCTCCTAACAAACATGCACATTAATTATAAACATTCACTTTTCAAGCATATATTTTAACTTCTTTCAAATGTTTAAACTCATATTTTCCCATAATCATTTTAATAAGCAATTATGCCAATCTTTCCTTTTCTCTCATATCCGATACATCACAATTTGTGCGAATAAAATATGCTATATCATAACTCAATTTGGATCGAAAGCCAATTACACAATCGTCAATCGAATTTACCATGTATTTCATATATCACAAGCATAAACCAATAATTACAAGGTTTTCATAAAAACATTCCCATGGAAACCATGAATTCACAATATCATGTAGTCAATGCTTATAGACTTTATGTACATATCTGTACTAATCCGTATCATAACCATATTCTTTCACATCTTTGACATTTCCCGTTGAATACTCAGAATATTAACGGATACTCGAAAAATTTTACACATAAGTGCCACATATGTAGCCAAAGCGACCACATATCTCGTTTTACATATATGCTTATTCTCGAGCTAGTCACGGGTCTGTTCAAACAAGCTAACGGTCGAACTTAGCTACCCAGTGCTACTCACACAAGCTGACAGGTATCCATAACACATGCCGATATACCTAGCCGCTAGTAGGATGTACAAGACCAGCACCCAGATCACATTATCACATAATCACACATAGCTCCCTAGTGACACATCACTTGTATCTTATTCTATTCCTAAGGTTCAACTGGGATTTCTCACTTATCGAAACTTTAAAAAATATATCCAAAGGGTCAATCACACAATTTATACAATAATAAAGCATTAAAATATAATATAATGATGCATTATTTACATACAAACTTACCTCGGCATAAAAGTGGCGAAAAAGACCTAACCGTCAAATACTCGTTTTCCCCCGTTCTAATTTCGAATCTCATTTTTCTTGATCTATAACATCACATTTAACTTATTTAATCATTATACTATTCAAAACATCCCAAAATCAAATTATGACAAAAATTGCATTTTTGCCCCTAAAGTTTCACATTTTTACAATTTATTCCCTAGACTCGTAAAATGAAATCTGTTCATTTTCTCAAAACCCAAGCCTAGCCAAACCTTATAAATTCTTATAGCAGCCCACATTTTTCATTTAATCATACTTTAATACCCATTTTACAACCTTTTTACAAATAGGTCCTTTTTTACATTTCACCGAAAATCACTTAGCAAAAGTTGTTTATCTTACACTAACATACATTTTCTACCATTAGACATCAAAATACATGCATGTCTAACATGGGTAAAATTTTAAACTTTGATAACACTTCAAATTAATCCTTGGAAAAGCTAGATGAGGTTACGAGGATCTTAAAAACATAAAAAAATCATTAAAAATAGAGCTAAAACGGACTTACAATCGATCTTGGAAGCTTGAAAACCCTAGCCATGTTTCCCCCTTGAGAATTTCAGCCATGGAGAAAAAGATAGACAAAAATTGGCTTTTAATTTGACTTTTTAATTCATTTAATTACCAAATGACCAAAATGCCCTTAATGAAAAACTTTAGAAACATACCTAACCATGTCCATTTTTGTCCACAAACTTAACTAATGGTCTAATTACCATATAAAGACCTCCAATTTAAAATTTCATAACAATTAGACACCTTTAACCTCTAGAACTCACATTTTGCATTTTTTACAATTTAGTCCTTTTAACTAAATTGAGTGCCCAAACGTCAAAATATTCGAACGAAATTTTCACATAATCATTCCATAAAAGTGTAGACCATAAAAATATATAAAACAATAAATTTCTTAACGTCAAATTTGTGGTCCCGAAACCACTATTCCGACTAGACCAAAATTCGGGTTGTTACATCTCCTTTCCTAACTTTCTATCTCTCATCTGAATACATCCTTGGGAGCTGTTCTCGGGTATTCTCATCGCAAAAATCCTAAAAATAGATCTTTTATTCTTTACTTTCCTTACTTTCCCATCAGCTAAATCTTTTATAGAATTCATAGACAAAGCAATAGTTCCCAATAAATAGCTCCTGATTTTCAAGTATACGCCTATCGGTTACAACATGGTGATTTATATCTTCCTCCGAGAAACATATTTTCTCATCCCTGTTTTTGTTCTTAAGGTGAGCCAAGAAAGAGGTCGACTAGGAGATGCTAAAGGCTACTTCTCCCGAATGAGATATTTTATCATAGGGAGTTATGCACCCTCTCCGTTTTTTATCATCCTAAAACAAGGCAAGTATCTATCTCTAGGATCGAGGAAGTTCTGTTCCTCAACTTCCCAGATCCTCCCTTAGTCTCGACTTATTATGACTTCTTTTGCAACTTTGTGAGGAAGCCACGTCAGTACCACTCACCTCTCTACTTAGTCCCTATTCAAACCCGACACAAGGGTCCTACTTGCTAGGTTTCAAACTCGTGGCCAAGTTTTCTCGCTACTAAGGGCCCCTCTAAGGTGAATCTCACTATTGTTCCAATTCCTATAAGGAGATTGACAGAGGAACCCGACAAATTATTCTGTTTCTAGCATTGCTCAATCATCCCTACTCCTTCCGAAGGAGTCAAACGAAAGGAGTGAAGACATCATTGAGGTCACATTCCACTAAACGAGTAAAAATATTTATTTCTCATTGTATCTTTTCTCTATCGTAATTGTCCTTTCCTAGATAATTGTAACTTCAACCACTGTACCTACTTAATTATACTTTCCTTATAACCTTTCAATTTATTTGTCTTTTCTATCATTACTATTCACCTATCTGGGCAAGTGCATCCATACTCAGCACTTATGGATTTAGCAATTTAAGAACTAGAGGGGCTCAGCTAGATTACTCGTTATGCACATAAAGGGGTACTTCTCCCAATTCCTAGGTCTAAAAGACCGACTAAACCATGCTCTAATACCACTTACCTTGTAACACCCCTACCTGACCTGTTTTTTGAATCTAAATACGGGCGTCATCGCTAAATCGAGTTAACGTACATACATGGAACACATTATTTTAGAATCATACTGTATTTCCTATTTATAAAATAAACTTACAATAGAGACTAAATTACTAAATAAAGTTCATTGTCCTGACTCCAAACCCTAAAGAAACTATTCGATTACAACATATTCAACCTTTGGCGAAGTCTCAATAGTACCCCCTCCTTATGTGCATGACACTTTCCCGACGCATTTTCTTGATCTCATACGGTTTGGCTTAGTCCCTCATCGAGTTCTTTATTCAATGAACCCTACAACTATAGATTCAATGTTTGTAAGTTCGAATGGACTTAGTGAGTTTTCACTTTACACAAAAACTGGCCCCCTCTTGAAAGGGTTTAAATAAATATATTTAGATACAGTAAACTCCTTGATCTATCTGGGAAATTTCTTTTAAACCCGTCACAATAAACTTTCTCTTATTCTCGATCCTATCTATTGGCGGACAAATCGTGAGTGATTCCCCTCTGACCATTCTACTAGTCTTTAATCAACCTTACAATTCCACTAAATGTCTCTCCACTTCTGTGGACTCTACCCTTTCTTATACTCAACTTCTTTCTTCCACTTATCCTCAATGTGGATTGATTCTTCCCACCATCATGTCCTATTAATGCAACCCTCCAAACTTCCTCCTAAAGGTTCTTAAGTATATTTCTTTTAGCTATCACTCCAAATTTGAATAGCCTATGGCAGACTCTTATTATCACCTTAACCACAATGGGCTTGCTATCATCCCATCCATTAGGATACCTAGAAGATTTCCAGCTACTCTGGTGAATTAAGTCACATTTGCAACAAGTTTTGGTTGGATCACATCTTAGTAATCCACATTGTTCGAGATACTATACTCATAAGTGTGATATATTTGTCTATTATGGGTCATTTTAACCTCTAGTTCACCTCTGACTATCATTGGAGTGGTTATCTATGCCTACTATCCCCCTCCAACTGTTCCCCTATGGAACCAACCATTTGGCGGTACTTTCCCAATGGTTTCCCCATTTTGGTAACTTTCTCTATGATTGGGATCTGACTAACCCCTCCTATCTATGTGGACTAATCGGTGTTCTTTCAATCAACCACCAATATACAGGGTTCCTTGAACACCCTCTAGAGATTCTTAATGGCGGATCCTTATCTAAGATCCCCAGTTATACCCTACTTTGTTTGTTTATACTCCAGGTAACACTAGTACGTCAACTCCCGTTACTACTTCTTGTTTGTTATCATCCTTATACACTACTAGTTCGTACGACTACTATTCCCGCTGTAACACCCCTTACCCGAGTCCAACATTAGGACGGGGTACGAGGCGTTACCATACTTGAACATACTAAAACTCATGAACCTGGGCCATTGATTTTCTTTTCAATTTAAAACTTCTTATTCATTCTCCTTTGGTCCTTATCATGGGCTTACGGGGCCCAATGCATATGTTGAAGATGTTCCGGAACCAATCCGAGGACTCCCGGGTACTTATGAAAATTTTACCCTAAACGAGGTCACACGCCCATGTAAGGTGGGACATGCCCATGTTCACCTCCTGTGGAGCATTCTGACTTACAACACACGGCCAGGGCATACACCCGTGTGCTCTGCCCGTGGCATAATTCCAGTATTGAATATTTCATGCATTAAGTTGCAGGGGACACACGGCCTACTTACACGCCCGTAGACTAGCCGTGTGCCACACACGGCCTATGCACACGCCTGTGTGCTTAACCGTGTGGACAATATTAGGCTACTTTCCAAGCCTTTTTGCCACCCTGAAATAAAGCTAAATACAACACCAATCCGTGCATAATATCTCATACTTTAAAATACATCAATCATGGGAAACATTCACCATTACATTTAAGTTAAGTAGAGAATATGTTAGGCCATATCCAGAGGCCTTTACAACTTAACTCAAGTATAATAATGACCAACACATATAGCCACTTAGGAGGCAATTAACAAAATGATCATCTTCCTATACATGCCATATAGTCAAGAGGTTTCTTACTATAGCAAAATAAATGGCTTGATAGTGTGATTACGAGCTCCAACTTCAAGTGATCCTCGAGCTAGATCGGCAAACCTACATGAGAAAAAGGAAAGGAAAGGGAATAAGCACGTAAAATGCTTAGTAAGTTGCCTAAATAGGCATTGATCATGCACAATTCTTACTCATTCTCTTAAATTGCTTATTCTCATATCTTACTCATTTCCATCAAGTAGTATTCCTCATAGCCATGCATTTCAATTACCCCTAACTTACTCATTCTTGGACCTGCAACACTCCACATGAAGTTTTAGTCTTTCTAATATAATTTGCTAACTCGTAAACTTTCCTTTAAAACATTTAGAATACCGAAGGATACCCGTAAGTCAATATCATAAAATGATGCCAATGCCATGTCCCAGACGTGGTCTTATATGGAATCACCATCGATGTCGATGCCACGTCTCAGACATGGTCTTACACGAGATCGTACTCTGACGCCGATGCCATGTCCCAGACATGGTCTTACACAGGATCTCATATAGGATGCCCAAGCCATATCCCAGACATGGTCTTACAGGGGATCTGTATCTCATATTGATGCCGAAGCCATGTCCCAGACATGGTCTTATACGGGACCTCATCTCGGATACCCATGCCATGTCCCAGACATGGTCTTACAGGGGATCACATCTCGATGCCAATGTCATGTCCCAGACATGGTCTTAGATGGGATCTCAGTTCAGTGCCGATGCGATGTCCCAGACATGGTCTTACACGGGACCTACAATACTCAAGACATGACTACGGTATCCCTCGTATCAATTTTACTCGCATGTAATTACTTTTTTCATGATTTCATCACTCTTTGGTAAAATCTCACATCAATAATTTCCTGAATCTCATAAATTTTGCACATTGCCTCATCAATTCAACATCATAGTACTTATACATGTTTCATATAGATATCATACCAAAACTTCATGGAACATTTAAATTTTATAAAACATACTCGAGTCCAAAATGTGGGAAATTCCTCGATTTAGTCTATGACTTTTCCCTTTCCCCGATTTCGATTTGGGCTTTGCGTTTCTTAATCTAAAATGATAAATTTGACTCATTTAATACCCACATTGACTAAATGGCTCATAATTGACTCTTGGGCAAAATTTACAATTTTGCCCCTAAACTTTTGCATAATTGCAAAATAGTCCCTAGGCTCGTAAAATGAAATGTATCCATCCTCTTGGCTACCCAAGCCTAGTCGACACTTACCAGTGTCCATACAAGCCCACATTGTTCAAAATTTCATACTTTTACTACACATTTTCATACTTTTCAATTTAGTCCCTTTTAGGGATTTTCATACAAAATTACTTAGAAAAAGAAGTTTACTACACCTTAAACCTTTATTTTCTACCATTAGACATCATTTTACTTGCATGTCATACATGGGTATATCTTTGAATACAAACCCTAGCTTAAATTAGTGGTAGAAATAACTAGATTAAGCTATGAGGATTTCAAAAATACGAAGAGCATGAAAAACGGGGCTTGGAGACACTTACTTGGAGCTTGAAAATGAAAGAAACCCTAGCTATGGAGACCCTTCAATTTTTGACACAAGGAGGAAAAAGATGGACGCAAATTTTGGCTTATTTTTCCCTTTTGATTACTTAACTTTACCAAATGACCAAAATGCCCTTAGGTCCTTTCTTTGATATTTTTCCCTTCCATGGGCATTTTTGTCCATCATGCCTAAAATTGGTCTAATCGCTAAATAAGGACTCCTACTAATTTCCCTTATGCTATTTCATACTAAAACCTTCTAGAAACTCAAAATTTTCATCTTTTACAATTTAGTCCTATTGGACAAATTAGCCACTATTTAATAAAATCTCCTTCATAAAACTTTCTCAATAACAAGCAAGCATGAAATAACTCGTGATAATTCATGAAAATAAAATTTTTTACATCAGATTTGTGGTCCCGAAACCACTATTCTAACTAGGCCATAATTCGGGCTGTTACACCCGCAGTCCTTTCTTATTTCCATTATGTTCCTATTCATGGGCGGATTCTTTCGACCCGTTGCTTGATTTTTGCATGTCCATACTTACATTTTCCTTCCAACTCTTTTTCCTTGTTTGTGGGTTGTCCCATACTTTCTATTAGATTTTTCACCCATTTATTGTCCCAACAGACTCTCTATGTTGCCATAGTCAATCCATGGTCTTGCACAGTATACCATCCCATGTTTAATGTCCTGGTAGACTCCATTAGTTGCCATAGTCTAACTATGGTCTTCCACTTCAGTATTCTCGTGTTTATCATCCCGGTGGACTATCTAGGATGCCATAGCATTTTTCAACTATGGTCTTACACGATATAACCCCGTGTTTACTGTCCCAACGGACCATCCTACGTTTAGTGTCATATCGGACTGTCCCATGTTTAGTGTCCCTGCAAACTGTATATGATGCCATAACGTCTTTTAGCTATGTTCTTACACAGTTTAACCCATGTTTACCATCCTAGCAAAGTATTAGGATACCATAATGTCTTTCAGCTATGGTTTTAGTCTTGTTACCATGATGCCATACTGTCTTTCAGCTATGGTTTTAGTCTTGTTACCATGATGCTGTACTGTCTTTCAACCATGGTGCCATAGCGTCTTTCGGCTATGGTCATACTCATATTTATGGTGATGCCATAACATCTTTCAATTATGGTCTTACTCATCTTTATCATGATGCCATAACATCTTTCAGTTATGGTCTTACTCATTTTAGGTGTGTAGCCTCTAATTGGTCCCATGGCCTAGCCATGATGTTTATTTACTTTTTCCCATTGTAGTCCAACCATTCCTCCATTCACCATTCTAATCTTGATGCTCGAACGCCATAGTGTCCCTTCCGTAAGGCCCGGATCTTCGCTTATCACGATTTGCACTCAACAACACCATATGATGGTATCTAATGAAATCACTCTCTTTCCCATTCCTAACTTCGTCTAACCTATAAGTGTTTCTCATTCATGTGATGCTTCAACAAGCGTGCAATGTATGCATTTCTTATATGAACTACCATGGAATCATAGTTAATTCATTCTTACTGAACTAACATGGCGGATACTTTTAGACTATGCAATCTTACTGCATACTTAGCCTTTTAGAGGTTGAGTTCAGAAACTCACTTGATGTTTTCTGGCCTTGTCCGCTTAGCTTTTCTAGACGTCGAAGCTTCCATTCTACTTAAAACTAAGCAAGACAACCAATTCATGTGTTAACCTCGAAAAATCCCAATTTAAACTCAGTTTTCTAAAAACATGCAGAACCCTTAAAATTGTTTTGAAAACCCTTAACTTTTTTTTTCTAAATCTTACGTATCATGAAGGACTTAGAACCTTACCAGCTCATTGAATTCTCCTTCTTTCCAACTGAAATCCTACGATCATCGCTCCATGCAGAGATCTCCTTAACCACCCCTTCCTCAAAGTAACCCAAGGAAGATGATAAAGAAGAAAACAAAATAAATTTGGAGAAGAAGTCTCACGGGAAGTCATTCTCCAACTATATATAGCCTTTCTCGCACGGTTTTCAACCATATAAAATCCACTTGTTTTCAATCATTTTGTCCTCTATTAAGGGATCGGCTAGTTATAATCTAACAAAACCATAATTGGATTCCAAACAGTCCTATTTCATTTCTAACTTTTTCCTGATTTTCCAAAATAGTCTGCTAACTTACGGTATCTTTCAATTTAACCCCTTACTTGTCCCTAGTTTCTAGATTTAAGGGGAAACTGGGTGTGACAAATTTAGACATCTTAATTAAAATAAGCAAACTTGAATTCAATTATGTAACCCCCTATACCTGACCCGATCACTGAGCCCGAATTCTAGGACGCTACACCATCATCTCCCTTCATATTCATCACAAACGGTCTCATTATTACACATGCATCTTTTTTTTCTTTTAATATAATAGCATTCACATGAAATGTAAGTCATACACACTCTAAGGAGGTTGAATCATGCTAAACATTCATTGAATAATCATAAAAAGTACTAAACATGCATTAGGACCATTTAGCAAAATTTCTCAAAACTATTACGTAGGTATCAATACTAGAAGTGTGGTATCGATAATTCTCTCAAGTGGTATTGATACCGCTTGGAAAATTGATACCAAATTAGCTTATTGTTTCTCGTCTTAAGAACCCAACTTTTGAAAAATATTGGCACCACTGAAAAAGTATCGATAATTTTATCCCGAGTATCGATACTCGTACTAAAATATCGATACCAACTAGCAAAACTGACTTCATGTACTTTGAAAATTTTAGAGGTATCATTTTTTAAAACCCGAATATCGATACCTCTGTTCCAAACCTTAAAAAAACAACTATCATCACATAGATCATTCCAAATTAGTTTTAAACATCATGCATCAAATACCACGTAAATTTAGCACCAAAATGTCCCAAATATTAGTCTCAACATCATATTTTAAGTCTACAACTTACCAAGCACATTTGGCATGCAAACAACTAAAAATCATTGCAAAACCAACACAAAGTCTACCACGTTGCCTTTTATTTCCAAAAACATAATTAAGCAAATAACACCTACTAATAGCAACCAAAATTTTTGGCTTGGATCACCCTTCAAAACCACACTGCTCACACCGGCACTACTTATCTGCAATGGTTAAAAAGGTGTGGGTGAGCTTAACAAGCTTAGTGATTGCTCAGAATAACCACTATGTAAACAAGTCAGTATGCAACAGCGAAACATGCATATATCATATCCACAACATCTCTAACTCTAATATCATATTTCACACTTTTAAACATCTTTCATGAATTCTTTTACATATTAATCACATGAATATTTAAGCATATAACACAGCACATATAAATCACGTTTAATCACATTCAGTCACATTTTATGCTAGTTTGGCTCTTGAGGTTATGAAACATAAAGTGGACTCTATCACCACACATCAGATACACGGATCTCCAACACACCAAAATAACTCATAGAGTCGAACATGTCCCATAAGTGAAGCATATAACACACCAAACACATATATCTAGGTGAATGGAGCTTAGCTCATAGTCCCTTACCCATCCGAAAACTATCCCTGAGCCACAACGCCCCAAAAACCACATCACAATGATGAGTACTCACAATCTTATGATATGTTAACTATATCCAACGGTCTCATAAGATCATAAGGCCAAAATATCCACATTATTATCACATATTTACTTATCATTTTTCGCACATATTCACTGCATATTCACATCGTTAGCACATTATAATCACTGTCACAATGTATAGAAACATACCCACATATTTACTGTCACATGGCATGAATAACATACCCACATATTCTCTTTCACAACAATCATCATAAGCTTATGGCACATGTCAGCATCTCATATATGTTCATATTTTCACAATTGCACAAGCACACATATATCACATTTAATCATAGGTGTGAGAACACTTATACTCATAATTTAGAATAGGGGTTTAGGCTACCTCTAAATTGCCAATTACACAATGAATCATCTACGAGCAGTGATTCCAAACACTCACCAAAAATATGCTTTCGATGGAAAGTTGAAAGCTTAAACAAGCTTTTCTTTGCCTTTATCTCTACTCGTTGAAGGTCATATTGACTCCGACACTTCAACAAGACAAACCACACAATTACAATCAACAATCAGTCATTAACTCACCTTAAACAATCAAAAACAATAGTCTAAGCTACGTTCTCTTTTAATCGAAACCTTCGACATAAAAAACTTTAAATTCGTATATCTCAGGCTACACTTGATCTTTTTGCACGAAACAAATTCCATTCATCTACATATTCATCAACGACTAATTCATAACCTTTAAGCTATTCAAAATTACACGTTTCAAGGTATTGAAATTTTTTGACGTACAATGGCCATTAAAACTTGAGAAATCCTTAATGAAACTTCAAAGTAACTTTAGAAACCTTCTAATTATATTGAAACAAGTTAAAAAACACCTTGAAACCATGTTTTAATCCACAATCTCGAAATCCACCATTAACGACCTAATTTTTTACTTTTATTTAAAACATGCGTTTTAATGGCTAAAAATTCAGTTTAAGAGACTAGATATCATTTAAAACTAATAAAAAGACGAATGGTTACCTTTGATGGGAGAAAACGGCTATGACGCAAATCTGGGAAACCCATAGGTGAAGAAGATGATGAAATTAATGAAACTTTTAGATGTTTTTCTTGGTTTCAATCAAGATTTATGGTTAGGTTGATGGTAGAAATCAATAGGAATTGGGATTTGGAAGTAAAAATCAATTGGGAGAGATGAGAGAGTAGAAGGGACGGCAACACAACAAAGAGGAGTTTTTCTAACGTGAATAATTTGGAGAATGGGGTTTTTTAGGTTGAGTTTAAAAATTGGCTAAATTGCTTCATAAAAGCTCTCAATTTTTACTCTTTTACAAATCAGTCCTATTTCCAAAATTAAAGGTCGTAAGAACCCATTTTCAAAAATTGATTTAATTTTCTAATAGCCATTGTCTAAAATATTATTGATTACCAAACTTACGAAATTCATAACACATTTGGGCTAAGATTCCTATTTTACCCTCAAAACTTCTAGGCCAAATTTTAGGGGGTAACAAATTAGGTATTTACTTATTCTCTTCACTTGAACTTAACATTTCTCTTTTCAATTCAAAGCTTTCATTTACTTTGATCACCTTTCCTTCATCTTTTCCTCTTTTTCTCCATGCATACATATACAAAACATAACCATTATCTTGGCCATATTTTACCAACAAATCAAATTTCACCACATTTCAACCTTAATTTCCATAAATTCTCTCTTATTTACCTCTCAACACTTAGATATTCTAATCTCGTGATTATGTCTCCTGATATCAATTAAATATGTTCAAATTATATTTAGGCCCTTTTCGTATAAAATGGAAAATTTACACTTTAAAACCTATACTTTTCCACTTTATTCAATTTAGCCCATATATTGATTTTCCAACTCCACATACCAATACATATTCATGTCAAAATAATAAAAAATATTTCTTAAAATTCCGCTCATTTTCCTAAAATGGTAAATCTATACTTTTAGTCCTCCAACTTTCAAATTTTCACAATTTAATCTTTATCAAATTTTATTATTCATATTTTCTCTCCAAATATTTATTTCACTTTTGAAATACTTATTCTTTCTTGAAAACCAAATGGGCCAAGTTGGGCCAAGCTCGGGCCTTGAATGTTCAAGCTCGAGCCCGGTCCATATTTTAAATGACCTTAATTTTTTGTCCAGACTCATTTTTCTAATCTAATATTTTTGCTCAAACATTCCCAAATTTTGAGTAAGCCTTCGAGCTTAGGCGAGTAGCCCGACTTATGAACATGTCTACCATTAATGTAGTTTATTATTATTATTATTAAGGTTAATATATATGAAGGTACACGAACTTAGCAACTTCTGTCTATTTGGTACCTAAACTATTTTTACCTAATAGGTATCTATCTAAACTTGAAAATTGTAAGCCAATTTGGTACTCTTTTTAGGAATTTGACTAACACCATTAAATATTTAATCTCAACTAATCATATTATGCCACGTGTATTAAAGAGCCAATCATATTGTGTTACTTGTATTAAAAATATTTAATTTAATTTTTTAAAATTTTCTGTTAATTTTTATCGATTAAAAATAAAAAAAACTTAATTAATTAACCTTTTCAATTATTTCTTTACTTTTAATTTTTCATCCTTCTTCTTCCATCTCATCACCATCATCTTTCATCATCACCGTTCAAATCGTCACCATTCAAGTCTCAACCCAACACCATCACGTCTAAGTCATTCCGAACTTAATTTTTTTTAATTCTAAAATTTTTATAATTTTTTAAATGTGTAAAACTTTATTAAATTTTATACAGATTTTAAGATCAAAAAATAAAAATTATTAAAAATCATTTAAAAGTTTAAGTTCAAAATGAGTCTAGGCAACCTCATGTCCAAATTCATTCAAGAAGATTTTTCTAAACTATATAAAATTTTAAAAGTTACTTTTCTTAAAAAAAAAAATATGACGTGTATTGATGTTTTAATTCTTATAGTACTTTTAGACTACATAAAATAAAAAATATACAATATATATATATATATATATATATAATTTTTTTTGTAGTTTTATTAATTCTACTCATAAAATTTAAAAAATGAATGTAACCCAATTATTTTCTGACACGTGTAGCACTAATGGTACTTGACCATAAGTAATGGAATTTTAAAAGTAAATAAATTATTTCTACGAGTATTTCATATAATTTTTTTTTATTTTACTTGAACAAAAAGAACAATTTATTAAATTTTAAAAGAGTCTTAAATATAAAAAAAATCAAATAACTTGAAGAATGAACAATTTAAAATTCATTATCTTAAAAATAATTTTTTATAATTTTAAAAATCATCCTGAATAAATCTCAACACATAGTTGTCAAAATTCTAAAAAAAATTCGAAAAATTATGTCCAAATTCATTCTAGAATTAAATTTTTGAATGATTTTTGATAAATTTTTAATTTTTAATTTTATTTAACATTTTATAATTTTTAATAATATTTTACAAATTTATATTTTTTAAAAGAACTAAAGTATTTTTATAATTTAAAAGAAAAAAATTCTTGATGTCCTAGTAGGTTACGGGCATAACGAAAATATTGATCAAACAACTTAATTAATACAATTCGAAAATTTGAGGACTTAATTAAATTTATTTTTTCACAAAAAACTTAAAACTTTTTTTTGGTCAAAATTTGAAACTCGCCAATAATTTAACCATATCTATAAAAAGATTATATAAAAAACAATGAGACTTAAATTGGAATAGCAAAGTTCAGATTTTGAGACTCGCAGTGCTAAGTTCAATGTGTTTTTTTTTTATATATAAAGTAATAGCTTATTTTGACATTGTCTTACCAATTCTGAATTTAAATTTTATATTTCTTAAGAAAATATAATCATTTGTTCATTCTTATGAAATTAAAATCGTATAATTATATTCACATACGTATTCATGTGTACCATAAATCATAAGAACCTTAAAAACAAATACATATCGAAGATCAGAGTTCATCGATTGTTCTATATATATAATGTTTTGTAGTAAACTATTTAACAAATTGATTTATATATTTGTGCCGATAGATTTGATATTAATATACAAATTTAATTAGAATATCAATATCAGAAAATGTTACTCCAAAATCAACAATAATATATATTTTTTATTGATATTACATCTAACATGCAATAAAGAAAAAAGACTTACCCGAATAAAAATCTAATAGAAGATGTAACCCAAAATTTCAACCACATCACAGTTTTACTAAATATATAGCAAGCAATTGTTTTGAGAAATTAGAGACCTAAAAAATGCAGTATAAAGAAGAAACAGATACAGACAAAACACAACACAAACAATAATCCCTACCTAAAACACATGTAACACAATATTTGAACTTACTGATCGTTTCCAACACCAAGTATCCACTGTGCAAGATGTGTCAAATATGGTTCTGCTTGGGAGCTGCTGCTCAAAATTGGTCTCAGGCTCTGAAGCTCAGCATTGAATTCTCTCTCAAATTTACTGCAATGTATATTAGTTCAAGTTAGAGTGATGAGAGAAAGAGGTCATCATAGCCACCCATTCTCCACACTTACAGAATGGAATCAGTAACGGCTGAGTCTCTAGTCATGACTTTTTGCACTTGAGATGGATTCTTTGATTTCAATTTTCCTGAGGCAACCGAACCATCAGACTGCTCATCTAACTTGGTAATGTCAATAGACGACGAGATTAGCCATTGTGTTGCTGCTGCATATTGTAGGCACAATGATTTCAACTTCTCCACTTTCTGGGACAGTAAAAACAAACAAACATGAATAATGAAAGTGAATTTCCCACAATCAAATCTTGTGTATTCAAGGGCTGTTTCAGACTTCATTTCCAACTACATCTTTTTTTTCACTTCAAAAATTGAAATATGCTTCATTCACCAGTTCTTATTAGATTCTAATAATATAACTCTAAAACACCATTTTAGTCTAACAAATAGCAACAGACTAGCATGTCCAATTTATTAAAAGCTGTCCCAAAAATACTGATAAATGAGAAGCAACAAACCTTTATCAGTTCAGGCAAAAGAAGTAAGCATTCTTTCAGACACTTATCAAGGAAAAAATCATGATGCTGGATGACCTGTTACAAGTGGAAGGATGTTCAAATATAACTTGTGATGCACTAGTTTATCACCAAAAAATTTGTATTTTATATTAAAAACAGATATGCAGCATTTAGAAGTCTAATTAGGATGATACCTCGTCAATGCTTTTTGCAGTCTGGAGTCTACCATGCATCACATGCCAATTGGGTTCAAGAACCTGAAAAGAAGGATTTCAAGAATGTTATTTAAAAGCACCAAGCCAACTAATTGAACATCTCAATATAAGTTCATATTTTCTTCCTCATCCTTTTTTGTGCCTTTCCTTGATAAAGCTAAGAGTCAAAACCCAAAGTCCATCTTGCTAGTGGCTTTGACTACCACAAATGCAGAGATTTCCCAAAGTAAAGAAATACTGAGGTTCAGTTATGCCCAAAACTGAAATAAAGTGGAATGGAGGATAAAGAGTATGTAAGACTCGTCTGACTTCATGAGCTGTTCCTTCTAGGCCTTACAAAAGTTTTCAGAGCTGCTATGGTGCAAAGGATACAAAGAAACCTGCCTCAAATGTTAGATAATGCAGAAGACTGTTAATAAATCTCAGCATGCTCCGACAGAGGAGAGATGATCTAGAGATGGCAGTTCCATGAGAATTAAGAGCACGAACTCCCTGCAAAATTTGTTGAAGTTATAGGATAGCATAGAGCAAACACATAGAAGGTCGCCAGATTACAACAATAAGTTCAAGTCCATACTTGATGCATTTGCCAAGAACCACAGAGCTGGCGTTCCACATGCTTACAATGAAAAAGGAAGCGGAAAATCAACTGATATTTTGTTAAAGCTTTTCTTGATATAACAATTGACAGTGGCCACTGAATCTGAAAACACACAAAATATCATGAGCATAAGGATGAAAATACATGGTTGCAACGTGAAATGAAGTAAAAGTGATGTCACCAATGGATTACAATATAAGGAGCTTCCACTCACAATAAACCATCAAGCAAGTATAAAGAAACAACTAGGGCAGAGCACAATTTGGTCAAAAACAAAGAAACCTATGCATTACGTACTATCATTTACTTTGTTTTCTCAAGTGTTTTATGTGAACCAGTTTATATTTATGATGCTACAAATTCAGTTCTCAGTTGCCCATTTAGGCAGGCTTCATCTGTTGCATGACTCTAGTGTTGGGGCAAATGAGGTGAGAATGAATTCCCAATACACTGAAGCCATTCACAGAACAGGCACTTAGACAGTTGTTTTCTATTTTAATATAACTGTTTATATTTGACTTGAATTTGTTGCATGACTGTAGTGTTGGGAGAATGAGAAGAGAATGAATTCCCAAAACACTGAAGCCATTCAGTGAACAGACACTTAGACTCTTGTTTTTATTTTAATTTAACTGTTTATATTTGACTTGAATTGAGGGCTCCTTTAATTTTTAATTATTTCATTTCCTTTTTTTTTTTTTTTTTTTTTTTTTTTTTTGCTTATTTGGTCAAAACCAAATAAGAAACCAAAGCAAACTAAATTACTCCAATTGGGTTTTCATTATAATATAGTTTGGTTTGGTTTCAAAAAGAAAGTTAGAAATCAATTTCTTGGTTTGTTTTTTATTTAACCAAAGTAAAAGTGCACACCCCGAGAAACTACCACGCAAATCATGTAATTCTTACGATCGACTATTATTTCACCTTGAAAAAGAAGTTTAAACACAATCCAGAAAATTTTGGAAGAACCAAAATATAATTTTACTAAAACATTTTAACCTTAAAAGAAATCACAACATTCAAGAGACTCACTAACAATGGCTATACTCCCTGCAAGTAGGTCCCTTTAATTAACTTGTTATTTGAAGACTCATGCAAGAACAGACATTGTACAGTAACTAAAAAAAAAAAAAAAAAGCCTACCTTATAGCTCAAGGAAAATGTCTCAAGACCAATAATGCTTATTGGCTCCTCTAGATCATTACAATGAGAAACATTCTTGATGTCAAGATCCTTCAGTCTGCTCAATCCTTTGAGAACCGAAGACCTCTCCTGAGAGTTAAAACATTAGATAATAATACAATATAGATACAATCCAAGTTTTTCCCATACAAAGAAATGAGGAACAGAGGAACCACTTACCACACAACATTTTAAGTCCTCATGACAAGGATCTGCTGCAGCAGCCGTGGTACGCAAAGCTAGATCCAGCAGAGACTACATATTCAAGAAAAAATGGATGAAGAGAAATAAATTCACATATTTCAGATAGCTTGCCTTTTTAATAACATTTATTTTGCAGTTTCCTTTTTAAATTTTATTGAGTAGAGATGTAGAAGGCTTGTCATATGCACCTCATATGGTGAACAATCAAAGAAAAAGATGGGAAAAATGATAAAACCTGCAGTTTCTCTACAGATATCTCATCATGCTTTTTCAAGAGCTCCTCTCGAGCTATATCCATAAAATGAACCAAGAAATCACCCTGCAATTTGATAGCACCTGAATTAGAATGACTACATAAATCATCATGAAAACATATGTCTATCATACAACTATATACAATCACTCTCTAAATGTTGGACGGGAATAGGAATAGAATATTAATTTTATTCTAGATCCTATTATTCCAAAATGTAGTGCTGTGTTTGCATATGATCACTCCAAGAACGAACTCAAATTTAAAACTATTTTAATCTATAAAGCCAATTACCTTATTTTTCTAAAACATAGAAAGGATTTTCAAAATGCTCCAGCACTTTAAGCATATATTTGGTAGCCAGAATCAGGCATCTGAGACTGCCTTCATTTTCCTTTTATCTCTCCCTACTCGGACTCCTGCCCTCTCTCAACTATTTCAATCCCTCACTCTATCAATCCCTCCCTATGATGCTAGTCAATACTTTTCCAGTAAACCAACTATTTTCACAGCCGCCAATATGTTCTTCTCAGTTTGCAAACATCTATGTGTTTTCTTGTTCTTATTATCTTCTCAGTTTTGCAAGCATCTACGCGTTTTCCTTTTCTTATATCTTCTCAGTTTTGCAAACACATTGTCTCAGGCTCTTCTTGATAGGAATGATTGAGGGGGCTAAGAAAGGAAAATGTTACTCCCGTGGTTAGGTAGCCACTTTTCTACTTTGTAGCTTTAAACATTGGATTAACAGTTTTTTCATCCGTATCCATTTCCATTATTCTTACCAAGCAAAGAGATAATAAAAGCTGAACCAAACTAATTGTGTTTACAAGTGCTTAAAATGGTGTAGAAGAGAGGAAAATAGGCACTTACTAGAGTTTTAGCAACTTTGAGAACTTCTAAAGGACCCTCCGAGAGGAAATTAGGGTGCCTCTCAAAGTCATTTGAGAGGAAAATAGGCACCCTAATTTCCTCTCTTCAACACCCTTAAAGTTAAGGTCCAACAGCATACCCTATTATTAGGGTGCCTCTCAAAGCCCTTTACTTTAAGGGTCCTTTAGAAATTCTACAAGGTCAAACTTCCTAGAGTTTGGCAATCCAAATTAGTAGCTAGCTAGTGCAAAAGCAATTTGGTTGATCCCTTAGGAAGAAATATGGGAGCTACCCATTCTATAACTTAAAAAAAATTATCCATGCGCTAGATATTATTTTAGCATATGCCACCTTGTCACACAAACATTTCTATTTCAATGAAAATGAAAATTGAAAAAAGGTTTTTTTTTCCCATACCAAATACACACAAACTATTTCTTATTCTCTTTTCAGTTTTTTAGTATATTAAGATCATACTTTTCACCTAATACTTCCCAAAGTAGCTTTGGATACCTCAAGGAGTTTTCTATCCATCCATCAACTGGTATCTCTTTACAATTTATTATGTCCCCTATTGAATTATCATCTTCAATTTATGCATTCTTCAGTATTTATACATTTATTTCATTTGGTATCATTAAATTACTAATTTTAGGTAAAAGTTTTAGTTAAAAACCAATCAATTTCAAAACTTATTTTGATAAATATCAAACATAGAGATAGAAAATACAATGGTCAATGATGAAAATGGAATAGATGATCTAAGCAATATAAAAGGGTATAGATCCCTACAAATGCAAGTGCTTGGCTTCCGAGAAAATGCATTTAGGGCTTCACCAATTGAAGGTCCTCTCATTGAATGCACTCAACATGTTCTCATTTGAAAGATTCTTCTAAGAAGCCACTCAAGGAGTGAAAAACTTTTAAATCCTTGAAACTTCTAGTTTCAATCCTTTATGCAGTTATCAGAACAACACTTACATTATTAAATTCTCCTCTTAGATCCATTGCAGGCCAAGAAATAAGACCACAGCAATGATACTACTACTATTACCATGCACCAGGACAGTTAAAGCTTTGGTGCTTGAGTTTTACAAAGCTCAACTAAGTACTAATCATGTTAAATAGTTAGAACTTGAGAACTAGTCCCAAATGGTTACAATATGGTTTAAATATTGGCTAATAATCATATAAACCGAATCACAACTTAACCTAGTGTGACTACTGTGAAAAATCAGTATCTTTTTTCATCATTTTACAATAGAACACATACATATTTATACATATAGTTTTTAACCTAACTTAGGAAACTTTACATTAGGAAACAGACTAATTCTAGGGATCTGTACAGCCTTAAAGTTAGGGATAGAATGCCTTAAAGTCAGGGATAAAATATCATAATTGATATGCCCAAATATTCTTGAAATCTGACACTCCCCCTCAAGCTGGGAAGTGGATATCATCCATTCTCAGCTTGCTTATTAATTTTTGAAACAACTTTCCAGACAATCCTTTGGTAAGTATGTCTGCTAGTTGTTCACCAGTGGACACAAATGGAGTGCAAATTAAGCCACTGTCCAGCTTTTCTTTTATGAAATGTCTGTCAACCTCAACGTGCTTCGTTCGATCATGTTGAACTGGATTATGAGCGATATTGATAGCAGACTTATTATCGCAATATAACTTCATTGGACCTTCCCACTTGATCTTTAAGTCTTCTAAAATAATCTTCAGCCATAATAATTCACAAACTCCAAGAGCCATTGCCCTAAATTCTGCTTCTGCACTAGATCGAGCCACAACGTTTTGTTTTTTACTCCTCCAAGTCACCAGATTACCTCCTAGGAAGGTGCAATAACCAGAGGTTGATCTTCTATCAACCATAGATCCTGCATAATCTGCATCAGTGTAGGCTTCAAGGGTTAAATTTTCTCCCTTTTTGAATAAGATCCCTTTGCCTGGTGTGCCTTTTAAGTACTGTAGGATCTGATATACAGCTTTAAGATGTGGTTCCTTAGGATTGTGCATAAACTGACTTACAACACCCACTGCATAAGCAATATCTGGTCTGGTATGAGACAAATAAATAAGCTTTCCCACAAGCCTTTGATATGACTTTTTATCAACTGCTGCATCTTCTAGTGCTTCTCCAAGTTTGTGATTCACCTCTATGGGTGTCTCTACTGGTTTACAACCCAACTTCCCTGTTTCGGTCAGCAAATCAACTATATATTTTTGCTGAGATATGAATATTCCTTCCCGAGAATGTGCCACCTCAATACCAAGGAAATATTTTAACTTGCCTAATTCTTTGACTTCGAATTCTTTTACTAGGCATTTCTTTAACTTCTCCATTCCTTCTAGATCATCACCAGTTACTATGATGTCATCAACGTAGACTAATAGAGCAGTCACTCCCCCCTGAAGGTGAATGTTTCATGAACAGAGTGTGATCTCCTTGACTCTGTTTATACCCTAACTTAATCATTACTTTGGTAAATCTTCCAAACCAAGCCCTTGGGGACTGTTTTAATCCATACAAAGCCTTTTTTAGTCTGCAAACAACCTGTCCTGTACTTGGACCAAATCCTGGAGGAACATCCATGTATACTTCCTCTTCTAGGTCACCGTGTAAAAAGGCATTTTTTATGTCAAATTGCTGTAATTTCCAGCCTCGGTTGGCAGCTAGTGACAACAATACTCTTACAGTGTTCATCTTTGCAACAGGAGCGAATGTCTCAAGGTAATCTATCCCATACATTTGAGTGTACCCTTTAGCAACCAGTCTTGCTTTGTACCTCTCCAAAGAACCATCTGAGTTATACTTCACTGTGTACACCCATCGACATCCCACTGGTTTCTTTCCTTCTGGTAATTTCACTAAGTCCCATGTCTTATTTTTTTCCAAAGCTTCCATTTCAACTTTCATGGCATTTCTCCAATTCTCATCTTCTAATGCCTCGAATACAGTTTTAGGAATGGAAATAGAGTTTAGGCTAGTAAGAAAGGCTTTGTGTCGATGGGACAAGTTTTTGTAAGATATAAATAGGTGCAAGGGATGTTTTGTACAGGCTCGAGTTCCCTTTCTAATAGCAATGGGAAAATCATCTAAATCTGTATTATTAGGATTCAAAGTAGGTTCAGCAATTACCTCAGACTGTATAGGAGAAGAGGATGATTGAACTTGCACTGGTACCTTTTTTCTTGAGTAAACCTGTAAAGGACGCACTGTCCTGAATTCCTTTTGGTGATTTTGGTGCACTATGTTCTGTTTGTGTAAGAGGTATTGGTTCAAGTTGGGTAGGTTGGTTAGTAGGTAAGGTCTGAATGAGGATGTTTGGTTGCTGGACAGAAGTGATGTTTGGTTGCTGGACAGAAGCTGGAATGGGAGTGTTTGGAGCTGGAATTGGAGTGTTTGGAGCTGAAATGGTGGAAGTATTTGAGTGCTGGACAGTAGCTGGAATATCAAGAAGAAAAAAATCTTTGTCCTTATCTTCTGTGAATAAAATCTCCCCCTGAAGATAAGGACGAGTAAAGAAATTTTCTTGTTCAACAAAGGTAACATCAGCTGTTACAAAAAATTTTTTAGTGGCTGGATGATAACATTTGTATCCCTTTTGAGTGGAAGAATAACCAATAAAGACACACTTAACAGCCCGTGGGTCAAATTTCCCTCTATTTTGAGAATGAACATGAACAAAGGCAACACAGCCAAATATTTTGGGAGTGAGATTACTGGATGTATTGAAATCAGGAAAAAATTTGGCTAGAATTTGCATAGGACTCTGAGACTCAAGGACCTTTGTAGGCAACCTATTTAACAAATGAGTAGCAGTTAAAACAGCCTCTCCCCAGTACTGTTTAGGGACATTTTTTTGGAACAATAGGGCTCTTGTGATAGCTAAAATGTGACCGTTCTTCCTTTCGGCGACACCATTTTGTTGTGGTGTATGTACACAGGATGACTCATGTATAATGCCTCTTTCTTGGAAATATTCTGAGAGGAATTGATTAAAATAATCCTTTGCATTGTCTGACCTAAACCTTTTGATTTCAACCCCAAATTGTGTTTTGACCATATTGTAAAAAATGGAAAAAACAGACCTAACATCAGATTTTTGTTTTAAAAGAAATACCCAAGACACACGAGTACAATCATCGATAAAAGATACAAACCACCGAGCTCCCGAAATATTTGAAATAGTAGATGGCCCCCAAACATCACTATGAACAAGAGTAAAAGGAGTAGAAGTTTTTTTATTGCTTACTGGAAAAGAGGTACGTTTATGTTTTGCAAGTTCACAGACATCACAATGAAATTTTTCAATAGTAATTCCTTTGAACAATGAAGGAAACATAATTTTAAGGACTCTAAACGATGGGTGACCAAGGCGAAGATGATAGAGCCAAATTTGGTCTTTATTGGTTTTAATAGATTCGGAAATGAAGGATAAGGGTAAGGAATTCAGACCACTAACTTCTTCATTGGGTTCTTCAAGATAATATAGGCCATTTATTTCCTTAGCATGTCCAATCATCCTCCTCGTATTCTGTTCCTGAAAAAAACAGTTATTGTGACAGAAAACCACTTTACAGTTAGAATCTTTGGTAATTTTTTGAATGGATAGAAGATTGGTAAAAAGTTTTGGAACATGAAGAACATTTTTTAGAGTAAGGGTTTTGTTTATAACAATATCACCTTGACCGGCTACTGTGATCATAGAACCATCAGCCACTGTTATTTTTCTATTACTAGGACAGGGTGTATATGAAACAAATTTGTGTGAGGAGTTGGTCATGTGGTCTGTAGCTCCTGAATCAATGACCCAAGAACTTTTGGTGTCTGTATTCAAGGCTTTAGAATTTTGAGAAGAGGATATACCTGGAAAAAACAAACTACAAGTACCTGTCGAAGAAGATTTTTTCAATGATCCCAACAAATTTCTTAACTTCTCAATGTCCTCCTTCTCAAATTCAATCGGCAATTCCTGAGAATTTTTTTCATCTTGCTGACTTGCTGTATTTGCTCGTCCTTGTCCCCTCAATTGTTCACCCCTTTTTGAAAAATTTTTGTTTGCTGTTTGTGGCTTACCATGGAGTTTCCAGCATCTGTCCTTAGTGTGACGAGCCTTTTTACAGTAGGTGCACCACACGGAATCCCTGTTAACCGATTTTGTACGTTCTGCCTGTCTATTATCTTCATCAATCGGCTGCTCCAGGCCGAATCTTTTCTCACCTACAGCATTTGTAACCAATGCTGAACTATCAGCTTGATTGTTCTCCATCATAACTCCTCTTCTTCCTTCCTCAGCACGAACAATCGCAATTGTTTCATTTAGTGATGGTAGTTCCTCTTTTCCAAGAATTTGGACTCTTACTGCATCAAACTCAACATTTAATCCAGCAAGAAAATCATAAACTCGATCTTTTTCAACGAACCTTTTCAGGAGTGCTGCATCTTCACTACACTTCATCTGAATGCACTGGTAATGATCCATCTCTTGCCATAAACTTTGCAACAGATTGGAGTATTCTGTTATGGATCGATTTCCTTGCTTGATGGATGAAATCTTCATTTTGATTTCATAAATTTGAGCCGCATCTCGAACTTTAGAGTATGTCTGCTTCACAGCTTCCCATATTTCTTTGGAAGTGCTAAGAAACATGTATGTATCACTGATTTCTGGCATCATAGAGTTCCATAACCAAGACATTACCATAGAGTCTTGTTCATCCCAAGCATCAAACTTAGGGTCTCCTTCCTTAGGTCCTGTTCCGAGCAAGTGACTCAACTTTCCTCTTCCTTTCAAGAAGGTACGAACCAGTTGGGACCACTTCAGATAATTTTTTCCATTTAGCTTGTAAGCTACTGGAATAGCCTGAAACTCACTCATTGAGTTTGAGTTGTTAACAGGAATTTCTGGACTACTAACTTTGACAGTTTCAGTCATATTGGAATAGGCTTAAGGACTGGTTGGGAGATAAGAAAAAACAGCCTTAAAGAAATCGGCTTAAAAAAATCTCAGAAATCGGGTTTAAAGAACAGGCTCTGATACCATGTGAAAAATCAGTATCTTTTTTCATCATTTTACAATAGAACACATACATATTTATACATATAGTTTTTAACCTAACTTAGGAAACTTTACATTAGGAAACAGACTAATTCTAGGGATCTGTACAGCCTTAAAGTTAGGGATAGAATGCCTTAAAGTCGGGGATAAAATATCATAATTGATATGCCCAAATATTCTTGAAATCTGACAACTACTGAATGCCAAGCATGCCCCGCATAAGGCTATTGAAAACTTGGCGCTGACATACACTCATCAAAAGTTGTGATCTACAAAAGGCGGTCCTTATCTATCTCAACCAGCATACTAGAAAAAACAATTACACAAATTGTGTACTTTCTGTTAGAGATAACTGGTAACCACATTCAAAACCATACTATACATAAATAAAGATTGATTTCCATCCCAAAGTATACCATATTTAACATATTTACCTGGTCAAGTAGAAGATACTGCTTTATAGACCGCAACTTTCCTATTAAATCATACTGGAACATTAGACATGAAAGTCAAAATTAGATAAAGTTCTGGCAAATTCTCTTAATGGATGACCAAAAAAAACACTTGAAAAGTAGCTTTTAAATTACTTAGTAGTAACAATTCATGCTCACCTTTTCCTTAATGAGACTTAAGAGCTCACCACTCGCAAATTCATAAGCAGCTTTTACACACTCAAGGTATTGATGGTTTGATCCAAAAGTCATTAATTTAGAAGTTTCAGACACAGGGACCTAAAAATAATATCTAGTTAGAGGTATGTCACAAAGCAAAATGGACAAAGGAGGTTCTCATTTAAAGAATCAGACCTGAACATTGTACCCACATTCTCTCATGACATTCAGATATTTCCCGGTAGTCAATATTGTACCAGCAATATTTGCAAGGAAGCTAGGAATGTCCTTCTTGAGACTATAACGTTGCCTCCAATACTTAGCATCATAATCTTGAGTAAGGCTCTCCTACAAACCTAAAAATTATAAGTAAAGAAAGCACAAATTTGAAACACAAATATAAGTGGATAGAAACAATATACCTTTTGAAGAGACTTGTTCTCAGCAATAAAAAATTCACCATATGGATCATCAATTACTCCTTCATAGATCCACCTATTTGTTGGAATTTCCCCATGATAATTAATTTAATTATAATGCTTCAAAAAACCCTACAACTCTTCAAAAGGTAAGAAACTGAGAAAATTTAATAGCATTTTCATGTTGAACACATTGATGTTTATAAAATAGGGATGGGAATGGATTGATATTTGGAGTAGCGATGGTATCCTATGTAATATTTTTCAGATTCAGGTAGTAATGTTTGGATATCCAATATCCAAATCCAATTTACTTTTGGCTTCGAGAGACTCGGGACATTATCCAAATTCATTTTTAGTCGATTGTTGTTTCTTTATTAATTTATGGTTGTTTTAGTTTTATAAATGGACTTTTATCATCTAAGGTTTTCTTTTGTTGTATTTAAAAGCTGTTACTTGTTAATAATGTGTAAACTAAAACTTTAATTTAATTACCGTTTGATTTTATATCTTTATTTTGACAAAAGAAATTGATTTAAATAACCAAGTATTTTCTTCTTTGATTTTATATCTTTGTTATGGAAACAGAAACAGATGTAAGTAACCGAGTATTTTAACAGATTCAAGCCTTTAACATATGGTTCTATCTATTTCAGATTAGGATTTGGATAACAATATTCACATTTAATTAGACAATAAACAAATTCAAATAGTATGAAAATTAATCAATTCAGATATGGAAATTTAAAAAGTGTCAGTGCCATCCCTACTTTAAAGTCATAATCAGACTTGACAAGTAGAAAAGAACACTAAACATTTTTTTATTACTAGGTCACAAGAAGAGCTTCCTAAATACCTTGTATAGGAACTGTAAGCAACTTCTTCACTCAAAAACAATTAAAAAAAGCCAAAATATTTAAGCAAAAAAATGTGTAAGCCACTGACTGTAGGCCTTCATGATAAGTAAAACTGAATTCAATTTCTAGGCATTTAAATCTAAAAAGGCTAGATGCAAATTATAGAGAGCTGCTTCAGGATCAAGCTACAAAATAAATTGTAAAGGCATAAGCATTGAATGCCATTCCATATATGCAATTTCTCCATTTAGAATAGAGCCCCTTTTCAAAAACAAGACACTTATATATATATTATTTTTAGAATATTCACAAATTTATTGTACAAATTCGAATTTTGATGTTATCAATAACCTGCACTTCTCCAGTAAAAAATGAAACATGGTCTTCTTGCAACCATGATATCTTTCTGAGAATTACAAGAAAACACAATCTGCTCAGTGAACTAATACTTATCAAGTGACATGGGGACTTTTCCATTACTAGCCATAGGATGTTTTGCCATAATTTTAACTCATTTATATATCAAGGGTGTAAATATCACATAACATGGATGGTAATAAGGAAGCTACCTACTATTACATTCAAACATGCATGGCCAGACTGAACAAAAGCAACTCGCTCATTTCATGTAAGGACCAGATGTGGGTTTGGGAAAACACTAATGTCCTGCTTAACACTCATTCTCTTTGAAAGCCAAGCCTTCAACCAACACAACCCCTAGCATAAACCCCGAAACTAACCAGATAACCATATTTAACTAAATCCGTTCAATTATTTCATTCAAACAAGCCAAGATACTCAGACCTGATACATACGTATTCAAGTTTTGTTATGGGCCGAACCTATGCTAGGAAAGGCCATTAATTTCGATTCTCTAGTTAAAGCTTACGTTGCGCTTTTATTTCTTTCCTTAGGTTTCTTGATTATACTTTTATTTAAGTTGATTTATTTTCCTTCTAAGAATAATCTTCCTCTTTATGTAATAAAACTAGTCCTTATTTAAAGGGACGTATGAAATAATAAAATCCAAAGAAGAAAATCTAAGGGACGTATGAAATAATAAAATCCAAAGAAGAAAATCTATAAAAAACCCTAAAGAGATTTGGCTTTCTCTCTCAAACGAGTCCTAAGGCTTCAAGCTCCCTTTGATGTGTTGAACTATCAATCACAATAGGTCATTACATGAATCGAGATAAAGTGAAGACAATTGACTTCGACTTCTCCGTCAATTGCCCTGTGACTCAGTCCTGTTCGCGTGTTCATAACAACTCTATAATAGTAGTGAAATAATTGACGAGCATTCCATATCAGTTGATGATTCGTCGGAAAAAAAATTTCTTGGAAACACATTTTCCAACTCTCCACCAATAATATACTTTTTAGAGTGGGGGAAACAGATACACATAACAAGATAAAGTTAAAACTCCTGAAGCATAACAGGCTTTCAAGCATAGTACCAACAAAAATCAGATCTACTGCAGTTATTACAGGGAACTGGGTACCTTTCCAATATGCTAAGGTATGCATTGCTAGCAGAATGAGTCATTTTCTCAAGCAATGACCTCACTGCACTATCACCAGCCATAGCCTTTGCCTGAAATCGAATAAGCAAATAGGACAAAGCAAACAAATATCATTTTCTTAAGTTCTAATGCGATAATAAATAACTAAAATAACTATATTTTCCTGCATCAATCAACTAAGATAACATCTCACCTGGCTTTGCAGCAAATTAAGCACAGCAGAACCTGCATAATTATTAGCTGAAACCTTCCTTATCACAGTGGACAATGCTTGCATGGAGCCCATCATCGGCTGCGAACAATGGATGAAAGCATACTTAGTGAAACACTCTAAAAACAAAAGGATTAAGAATAGAGCCAAACCTGACAATAAAACCACAATCCTTGAATAGAAAGTCTTCTAAGTCGAAATTGGTGTTCAAGTTGTGCAACCATGGCCTGATAATCCTGATCAAGAAAGTTGACATATGGAGAGGAAAACATTATGCAGAATGTCAAAACAGTTATCATGAAACTATTTAACAGCAAATCATACAAAATATGAAGGATGATAAACAAAACACTAACATCCTACATAAAGACCATACTGACCAGGGAACCATATGTTTCAATTGACAAGAAGTCATAAAAAATGGCAAAGGGAGTTGGAATTAATTTGTAACCCTATTTGAACCCCCCAAAACCCTATTTTCTCAATGGCCTAAAAACCTGACAGATTACGCTTTTTCCAACTATAAAATAAAATGCCTATCATTTATCTATTGTGGACATCTATATCAAATAAACTAGCAAGCATGCATCATGAATACAATCACAAGTTGGTATATATTCATTTGCTTGACAAAGAAACAACAAACTATAGGAAATGAGAACCTACATGTGCAAATTAGATAATAATAGCCATTACTATAAAAAATAATGTTTACAAGGATGGTAAAAGAACAGATAGCCTAACCACTTCTTGAATAGAAAGAAATAGTATATTATCTAATGAAAAGCATTGTAGCCTAAAGAACCTACCAAAAGGAATGCTCTCAGTGCAGCAGCAAAGGCATGATTGACAAGCCCATGCTTGAACTGAGATCTGGACTCTACAAACTCATCAATCAGGAGATAGCTCTCACACAAAGGAAATATCCGTTTTGCTAATTCCTGCAATGGTTTCTCAATCAGTTAAAGTATTGTGCAAATGCAAGTGAGAAAATCACACATGATACATTTGCAACACCATCTCATCAATTATTAACATAGACAAAAATTATCCAAAATGGCCTCCATCATGCTCCAAGACTAAAATGGTCCATGGAAGTAATTTATCGATACTCAAGGGAATTATTTTTACTTCCAGGAATATAGTCTTTTATCTTCAGCAATCTGGATTTAGAGCAAGTGTGCTTCTAGAGTCCCTAAAGAAACCATGCTCAAGCAGTCTGCTACTAGAGATTCTTTATTTTATGGAATCGAACCCAAAGCTAAACTGCATATCCCTTTCATGGTTAACAAAGAATAACAAAATGGTATTTATAGTAGCACAGCAGTGCATCAAGTTTTTTCAATCAACATAACAGTAAAATTCCAGAGTAAAAGCAATTCAGCCACAAAGGATAGCTGAACACTTGTTTGTGCCAACAGAAGAAAATTTCTAACCTGAAGTGCTAAATCCATAGATGCATCAACCTGGAAACTGACAACATCAGCCTTTCCATGCACTCTTTTGATTGAAATGTATCGTCCTTCAATTCCAACCAACGCAAACAGGAGATCATCAATGAGAATAAGTTCCTACAAACCAAATTAACCAATTAATACCTACACTAATTGTGAGATCTTCACAGGTTACAACCAATTAAACAGTTGCAGTACAAACCACGCAAAGTAGAACGTAGATTACTGCACATAATGAAGAAAATGCCTCGGTATGCAGATACGTGTATGCTCTTATAACAATTTTATGCATAAATGAAAAGGAAAATCAGCTCACATGTTGCATTTTTCTCCCAAAAATGTGCAGCCCCAAAATCTCATAGAGTTCATAATTTTCAACCAACCCCATGCAAACTAGAAATAAAAACAGTTTAGGTAAATGATCAACTTGTATGAAAGTGGCAAAACAAGAGAGATGCACTGAATTAAAGACTACAGTTCAACTCATTAGTAGTAAGTACCAAAAATTAAAATCCCACAGCTAGACATATAAGATAAAGTAGCAGAAAATTGGATAATTCAGTTGTTGGCCAAAAACAATCAGGTTGCTTAGATTTTCAGAAATGAAACTACAACTCTAAGTTCCAGCAAAAGCCAATCATACCAACATTCTTCGTTACCAGGACTCGGCAATTTGGGGTGCAGTACCGTGTCGACACGATCCGACACGGGATACGGGTCAGATCCGGCAAAAACCAGCGGTCACGGAGCTGGGTGAGAACTGAGATAAGAAAAGAAAAAAAAAAACTGATTTGCAGAAACGACAGAGAGAAGCGGGACGATTGTAGGAGGACGATGATAGGAAAAAGAGAAGACTGTTCAAATAAATGAACAAAAAATTAGGGCGTAAATGTGTAATTAGAGAAGAGAGAATAATATATAAATTAAAAGGGTAAACTACATCATTAGTCCTGTCACTAAAGCTTTCAATAATATTTAATTTTTGTGTTGTATAATCATCAATTTTATTTTCTCTCAACTTAGGGTGGGTTTAGATAGGCGATTGGGTGCGGTGCGGTGCGTTTAGCTTACTTTTTATCTTACGCTATAGTATTGCTACAGTATCTAATCTCACCGCCATCGCTGTTTTTACACTAACCGCAGTTAAACACACCGTCCATCCAAACTCATTCTTAGTCTTGATTTTACATAAAAGTTATTAAGAGATAAAGTGTAAATTTACCACCATATTATTAGTGAATATTGAAAATTATTAGTATATTTTATTTTGATTATCACTAAACTTTAAATTTTATTAAATTTTACCATTAATCTTGATTTTTAATTAAATTTTGATTTTTGATTATTTGAAAATATAATTTGACAACAAAATATTATTTAATATATTTTATTTTAATAGTTAATAAAAATTTAATTCATAAAATATTATACGATAAATTTTTATTTAATAAAAAAATACTTGCAATATACTAAACTTTTTAATTCTTTAAGAGGTTTGTCTAAAGGATTGACGATATACCTAGGAACACGTTTCAAATACCATACATGAGTTACTGGACATGCCATCCTTATGTATCCCATTTGATATCTTCGTACTCAAAAATCAACAAATTCAACTCTGCATTGTTCACAAAATTTAAGGTCATCATTTTGATTTCTAATTACTCAATAATTTCCACAAGTGCAAATTTCACTTTTTATAGGTCCAAAAATTATTTCACAAAAAAATACATTCTTTTCCGGTTTATTAGTTTTGTAATAAAAAATAAAAAATAATAAAAGATTAAGTTTACTCTTTTATAAAAATTGTTTTTATAAATTGTTGATACTATATTAATTTATTTATTTTAAATATTAAATTATTATAATAAAAGATTAAGTTTACTCTTTTATAAAAATTGTTTTTATAAATTGTTGATACTATATTAATTTATTTATTTTAAATATTAAATTATTATTAGATTTGTCTTTAAAATATTTTTAAATTAAAACAGAAATCAATTTTTATTGACAAAATTCAATCAAACAAAAATAAAGTAGAAAATTTCAAGATAAAGTAAAAATATAGTGGTAATTTTCTCTTTGAGCTCAAAAGTATAATGACAAAAATCAATCAAAATAAAGTATAGTAGCAAATTTCAAGTTTAACCTAAAGTATAGTAACGGATTTACACATTAACCCAATTAGTAATATCTTCAAATCAAGTTTTATCTGCTTGACTAATATTACAGAAACTTGTGAAATCAATTCTAATGTTGTTTTTTAGCAAAAAAATACAATATATACCGCAAATTTTTTTTTAAACTCAATTCATGTAAATTATTTTTTAGGACTCAAATTGTAAAAAAAATTATATTTAAAATTTTTCTTTTCTTATAATGAAAAAGTTACGTCAAGAGGTTAAAAAAATAGAGATCCAATAAAATTGCTTAATGTTTTTATTTTTTAAAATTTTTTAAAGAATGAGTGTGGAATATTTTTATACAGATAATACGGAGAAAAAATTTGGAAGGTTCAAAAACAATTTTTCCTCATTTTCTCTCACTTTATCTATTTTAGAAATTTTTATCTACTTTTATTTTAATTTAAATTTTTAGAATATTATATTTAAAACCTATTTCTATCATTTTATATATAATCAGGGTCAATTTGGTAAAAAGTATAAAAATTGAGGACAAAAATTGTTATTATATCAACTAAAAAAGTGCCACTTAATAGTTGAGTGACCCAAAAACAATTTCGAGAACTTTAGTGACCGAATTGTAAATTTTTTAATTAAATAACTAAAACATAAATTTACACATAATTTAGTGACTAAATGTAGTTTACCCAAATTTAAAATTCAATGCTTTATATTTTTTATTTGTAATATTTACAATTTTGGTCCTTACTCTTTAAACGTTGTTCAACAATTAAAAAATATTTTAAAAATTAATTTTTTTCAATGAAAATCTTAAAAGATTGTGAAAATTTAAAAACTTTAAAAATAAAAATAAATTTTAAAACAATTTAAAAAATATGATAAATATAAAATTAAAGAAAAATATCTTTTTACTCCATTAATGGAATAAGGTCTCTTCAAGATTTGAATTATTTATTTACATTGTTGGAGACTGACCCGATTAAACAACGAATAAGTAAAAATAACAAAAAAATTGAGAAATTGAACACACAAATTTAACATGAAAAAACCCCTCCAAAGAGGATAAAAAACCACAGGCAAAGATAATTTTACTATAATGGCAAAAGAACGAAGAGTACAAAAGATGGAGATAAAAACTAAACCCTGGAAACAAAGAACCCTCAAAACGTAAACACAAAATTCTCTAAATGTGTTATGAGTTCAAATCTCTAATGGGTGTATTTTCTAAGGTTATAAAAGAGCCAATTTATAGGCTAAATTCATAGGTCAAATAATAATAAAATAATCTAGACTAATCAGAGTTTGATTGAAACAAATAAACAGAGTTTAAATAGAAGATTATTTCTTAAATTTGACTGAAATAGGAGTCATACTTAACAAATCTCCACCTTAACTCATATTGTAACACCCTTAACCTATATCCGTCGCCGGAACAAGGTTTAGGAGCATTACTAGGATTTACCAATCAGACTCAAATATTTCATATTACTTCACATTCATATTAGAAATTAGTCATAAATTTATCATATCATCCCTTATATGAGCCCTCGAGGCCCAAAACATACATTAGAAACAAGTCGGGACTAAATCGGAAACTTAGAGAATTTTTCGCAAAATCTCAAAATTTTTCTAAGGTACAAGGGACACATGCCCGTGTGGCCAAGCCGTGTGCCTCACACGGCCAAGTGACACACCCGTGTCTCAAGACGTGTGGCATTTGAAGTAGAGCACATGGCCGTTCTCTAGGCCGTGTAACTCTCTGACTTATAATTCTTTTAGGTGCAGGAGTCACACGCTCGTGTGCTAGGCCGTGTGAAAATTTCTAAGCATTTTGTTTTAATTTTCTTAAATTTTTAAATTTTTTTTATTTTCTTTAAGTTGCAGGGGACACACAGCCAGAACACGCTCATGTGCTAGGCTGTATGTCAGACACGACTGAGACACACGCCCGTGTGGACAAAATAAGGTCATTTTCAAGCCTTATTCTTCATCCAATTTTATCTTCCACCTATATAAACACTTAAACACATTCAAAAGTAAATCCAAGGCATTTAAATCTAGCCAATTTTAAGTCTTATGCATGACATATTATTACTTATTGTAACACCCCTTACCCGGGTTTATCGCCTTTCTGAGTACGAGGCATTACCGGACAATATCACCATCATTCATGCACAATCGAACCACAAATTTTCAATCCAATTTAAAGCTTATTCATAAAATACCATACAACCCTTAACGTGGGCCTACGAGGCCCAAAACATGGTTTGGGAATGGTCCGAGACCAAACCGAGAACTTAGAAGAAATTTGGAAAATTTGACCTAATATAGGGCACACGCCCATGTGAGACAGGGGCACGCCCGTGTGGGCAGGCCGTGTGGTCACACACGCCCGTGTCCCCTACCCATGTTGAATTATTAGAAAATTATTTTTCATTCGAACCTACAAGGGTTTTTACACGGCCGAGCACACGCTCGTGTCCATCACACGACCTCGACACGCCCGTGTGGCCTCTCCATGTGAAAAACTAGGACATTTTGTTTATGACGTCAATATGCCATTTTGGTCACACGACCACGGGACACGCCCGAGTGACCAGGCCGTGTGACGTCCTTTAACTACGAAAAATCCCATGCAAAATTTACACGCCCTACACACATGGCCGTGGGGGCCTAAATTAGGTTATTTTCTAAGCCATACTTTGCCCCAAAACACATGCTATCACTACTACTTTTAACGCCACATAACAAACACATCTTTAGATATCAAAATGACTCCATTTACCCATCCACCACCCAATTCAATTTAAACGCACACAAAAACACTAAGTATTTCATGAATTTCCTCATAAGGATAGATAACAAAATATCATCATCAATGGCTAAATCACTTAGCCTTGGTTTCAAAATGACTTATCCATGACATTTACCACAACATAGCCAAACCAACTTATATCTACAACACCAATAAGTCCCTATACATGCCATAGTCTAAAAAGTTCATTTTACTATACCAAAAGATAACGTCGACAGTGTGGGTGATCCTCCGACTCATTCCGATCCCGAGCTGGCTTGACTGAATCTATAAGACAAGGGAAAAAAGAAAAGAGTAAGCTTTAAAAGCTTAGTAAGTCTATATGTAAATAATTACCATCATAACAATATTTATCCATACCAAGGTTTATCTCTCACATACCAACTTACCACCTAAACTTACCAACATTTTCATACAAATCATGCACATTATTTTTACCCATTTAAGTCCACATGCACCCTTGCATTCACATACATTTTCCCACAATTACACTTGCCCAAAAGTATACACCTGCACACACAAGTCATGCTACCACACCAAGTCTATTTAGTAAGTATTCCCGTTGAACTCTTCGAATTAACATTCGATACTCGGTAGACTTTCCGCTCATGATTCCACCAACACATAAGTTCAGCTTTCGGGTACACAAGGTGAAGTTCACTTTATCACCCGTGTGACCTAGCCATTAGTCTTGTAGCCTTCGTGTGCACATGGTGAAGTTCACTTTATCACCCATGTAATTTAGCTACATATGATATTGCTTTCATGTACACATGGTGAAGTTCACTTTATCACTCATGTGACATAGCCATTTAGCCTCGTAACTGTCGTGTTCACATGGTGAAGTTCACTTTATCACACATGTGACTTAGCCATTAAGTTTCATAGTCCTCGGGTCTACATGGTGAAGTTCACTTTATCACATATGTGACCTAGCCATATTTATCCGTATTACCCGTTCTTTCCGAATGTTCAAACGGGAACTCTCATTTCCATACTTTCAACATCATACAAGATTATTCAATAGCAAAATTTCATAACATCCATTAGAATCATTAATGTACAAATGAAACGGACACATTACTTACATATAAACTTACCTCGACAACAAAAAGTAATATTTTGCAAGTTAATCCGAGACCTTGCCCTTGCCCTGGTCAAGGTTGATTCCTCGATCTTTTCGATCTATAATGACACATTTAACTTGTTTAATGCACACATTGTTCAATTTAATCTAAAATCATCCTACGGCAATTTTTACCATTTTACCCCTAACTTTGTAAATTTTTACAACTAAGTCCTTAGGCTCGTAAATTGAAATGTATCAATTCTCTTGGTTACCCAAGCCTAGCCAAATATCCATGGCACTCAAAACAGTCCATATTTCTTTCAATTTATACTTTTACCACTTAATTTATTAACTTTACAATTTGGTCCTTTTTAAGGACTTTCATGAATGATCACCTAGTAATCATAGTTTACCATACCCTAAACCTTCATATTCCACCATTAGACATCAAAATACTTGCATGTCATACATAGGTAAAATTTTTGACATCAACCCTAGCTTAAAATATTGGTAGAAATAGCTAGAACAAGCTACTAGGATTCTAAAAATACAAAGAAAATTAAAAACGGGGCTCGATTGCACTTACTTATGAGCTTGAAAATCAACAAAACCCTAGCTATGGCTTCTCACCATATTCGGCCAAGGAGAAAGGATTATGGACACATATTGGACTTATTTTTCCCTTTTTATTTCTTTTATTAACTAATGACCAAAATGCCATTCATTAAAAACCTTTGATATTCCACCCTTCCTTGGGCATTTTTGTCCAAACTAAGTTAAAATGGTTTAATTACCATATAAGAACCTCTAATTTAGAAACCAAATTCAATCAAATGCCTTTATGGATTAAAACCCATATTTTTCACCTATTGCAATTTAGTCTAACATACCAAATTGGACATGTAACTAATAAAATTCACACACCAAAATTTCACATATTTATCCAAGCACCCAATAAACATCAAAACTAAATCGGAATAATAGCAGCCATAGGCTCAGAAAATTCACACACCAAAATTTCACATATTTACTCCTATACTTTTAATTAATGACGATTTCATCCCTAGGCTCGGAAAATAAAATTCATGCAATTTAGATATTTTCTTATATATATATCAATAGCAGCCATGAATTCCATGAAATTTTAGAATTTTCCATGAATTCAACAACTTTTCAATTTAATCCCTAAATTATGATTTCATCCAAAATTCTTTAATAAAATACCTTTAAATATCAATCAACATCACAATTTCATCATCTAATAACTAAAATCATATAAACTTATCAATGCTATCTTCCAAAACTTTCAACAAAATAAAAAACTAATGAAATGGTTAATTGGACCTAAGTGTAAAAGTCCCAAAACATAAAAATTTCAAGGAAAGAGTAAGAATCAGGGGCGAATCCAGGGGGCTGGCATGGGCCCCGGCCCCTCTAAAATGTAAAAGTACTACTTTGGCCTTTGAGTTTTTTTTGAAAATTTCAAATTAATAAAGGTAAAATTACACTTTGCCCCCCTAAAATTATAAAAATTCAATTTAATCCTTTAAAAATTATAAAGATATAGACTATAAAAAATTAAAATTTCTTCCGGCCCCTACAAAATTGTTTTGGCTTCGCCCCTAGTAAGAATTAAACTTACATGAAGCAAATATTGAAAAAACAACTTAAACCTTCTTCAATGGCTGTTTTAGAATTGAAAATGATGATGAAAATGTCTAGAATATCAATTTCTCATTTATTTTACTTAAATTTGGCAAAATTTATAGTTTTGCCCTTATTTCACATCAATTTCTTGATTTTGCTATGCTTATGCTGCCTCAACCATCCCATGTGGGTCCAATTGCCTTTATAGTCCTCCTTTATTTACTATTTAGGCTATTTATCACTATTTCTTTAATTAGCAAGTTTTGAACATTTTTTAATTTAGTCTTTTTTAATTAATTAACTACCAAAACGTTAGAATTTTCTAACGAAACTCTAATAATACCTTAATGACACTCTGTAAATATTTATAAAAATATTTACGGCTCGGTTTATAGGATCGAGATTTCGATACCTCTTTTCTAAATCACTTGACCTAATAAAGCCTTATAAAACACAAATTACTAATTCAAAAATCTTTTAAAAACCATATTTGGCTCGTAAATATTAAATAATAAAAATTTACGAGCTTATTTTCCAGATTTGGTGGTCTCGAACCACTGTTTCCGACATTATTAAAAATCAGGCTATTACACATATTTTCACAACGCCATCTTTGCCAAAGCTCGCTATGAGCCTATCTTGAACTATGCTGGGAATTAATTGAGTCGAATCTATATTTAGAAATTAGAAGACTTCTAGCCTTCGACTTGTACACTGCCAAATCAAAACTAACCTGGATCTGATTCTCTTGAAAACAATGCCTTAACTTTTCAAAACTCGCATCCAAAAGAGAACCTTTCTTCAATGAAATGGTCATACATTTTTTCCTCCTATAACTAAGTTGCCTCCGCTGCAAATGAGTTGACTTCGACTCCGTAACGTATGAGGGATGTTTGATTTCATCGGTCACTATAGAACCTTCCAGAATATAAAGACTATCGATCATTTTACCTTATAACAAAATAAGAGCTCCATGAGATACCTTAATATCGTTGACTCGATGTTGATTTTACATCCTTTCAAGTCTAACGTAATTAAGGAGATGAGATTTTTTCATAAATCAGGTACATACGTAACATATGAGAGTGTCCTAATCGTCTCATCGTGCATTTTAATTTTAATAGTACCAATACCAGTTACCTTACAAGATGAATCGTTTCCTAAGCACACAACTCCATTTTCAACCAAATTATATGTGGATAACCATTCTCTATTGGGATACATGTGGAAAGAACATCCCGAATCTAGGATCCACTCAGACGTAAACTCAAAGCTTTCGCTCGTTGACACTAACAAGAAATCATCACTACTTTTGTCGGCCAAATTAGCACCAGCTACATCTTCCTCGTTACTCTCAGCAATCCTTTTATTTTGCTATTTATAACAATCTGCTTTAACGTGACCTAACTTCTTACAATGGCGACACCTTTTGTCTTGCTTCTTTGATGCTACCAAAATGGAAGCTTACCTATCTGCCTTACTATCCAAACCAAACTCATTGTTGAGTTTGTCTTTACTCAACAAAGGGCCCTTCACATCTTTGAACAAGAGTTTGTCTCTGCCATAAATCAGGGTCTCCTTGAAAAACTTATATGAATGGGGTAAAAAACACAATAATAACATAGCCTGATCTTCATCTTCAATCTGAACCTCAATGTTCTTTAAATCATTTAAAAGAGTAATGAATTGACTGATGTGATCTCTAAAAAGCTCAACTTTGTTCATGGGAAACGTAAATAGACGTTGTTTGAACACTAAATGATTAGCCAGAGACTTAGTCGCATCAAGAGTTTCTAACCTTTTCCACAAGGCGGATAAGGTCTTCTCCATCAATACCTTCTTCAATACCGTATTTGCGAGGCACAACTAGATTGCAGATAAGGCATTTTCATCAAGCTCTTCCCATTCTGTTTGATTTAAATTCTTAGGCTTTTTCTCGATAACAACTTTTTTCAGGCCGGTTTGAACTAGAATTGCTATCATCTGAACTTGCCACAGGTTGAAATTTGTGACACTATCAAACTTCTCAATTTCAAATCTTGTTGCTGCCATCTCTGAACTTGTTGATCTACAAAAATTAAACTAGCTCTGATACCACTTGTTGGGGATCAACCCAATTAAGCAACAAACAAGTAAAAATAACAAAAGAAATTGAGAAATTGAACACACAAATTTAATATGGAAAAACCTCTCCAAAGAGGATAAAAACCAAAGGCAAATATAATATTACTATAATAGCAAAAGAACGAAGAGTACAAAAGATGCAAATAAAAACTAAACCCCAAAAGCAAAGAACCCTCACAACGTAAACACAAAATTCTTTAAATGTGTTATGAGTTTTAATCTCTAATGGGTGTATTTTCTAATGTTACAAAAGAGCCTATTTATAGGCTAAATTCATAGGTCAAATAATAAAATAATCTAGACTAATCACAGTTTTATTTAAACAAATAAACAGAGTTTAATTAGAAGATTATTTCTTAAATTTGAATAAAATAGGAGTCATACTTAACATACATGTTAAATCAAACTTGAACAATTTTCTTTTATTTAAATCATATTAGTTATAAATCAAAAAAAAATTTATGTAAATTTAATTATAAAAGATTGAATGGCAGTGGTTGACCTTTGTTAAAAATATTAAGAAAATATTAAATTTAATTTTAAGTACATTAATATTAAAAAAATAATACTATAATACTAAAAGCTTGTCGGTTAGAAAGTAATGTTGGAGGGAGAATAGAGATTGAAAAACCTAAACTTTTTCTTATTATGTAATGCAAGAGAATGCTTTGCTGATTTAGGGTGGGTTTGGATGGACAATGTATTTATATGTGGTTAGTGTAAAAACATCGATAGCGGTGAGATTAGATAATATAGCAATACTGTAATATGAAACACTAAACACACCGCACCCCATTACCCATCCAAACCCACCCCTAATTTTTACATTTGCATGCAAGAAAATCACAAGCAAATCGTAAAATATACCTTGTCATTATTATGCTATGATTTTATATTGTTTACTAAAAATTAAGTTCTGTATGAAATGGTTAATAGTATGTAAATTAAATTAATTTTAATTATTTTCTTATTTGACAAATAATATGATTAAAAATATACTTTAAAAATTTATGTAACAATTATTTTAATTGATGTAACAAAATAATATATGTTTTACTTGTATGGGATGATATTTAAAGTTTTTGTTGGACATTTATTTGATCTACCATATTTATCTCCCACCTCTAATATTATATAAAAAAATTGTTAAATCCATTACCATTATCAAATTTTTATTTTTTAATATGTTGTTTAAATTATGTATATATCAAAGTGATTTTAATTTATTAAATTGATTATGGTTTAATTTACTTTTTAAATAGTGATTTTAATTGTGTCTTCATTATTTTGAATTAAATATTAAATTATTTTATATTTTTTTATAAATTAAATGGATAATTTTAAATTTATTTCATTTTTAATAATATATTTAAATAAGGTTTACCTTTTAAAATCGGAAGACGGAAGTTTTAGTATATTAATAACATAATTACTTCAAATATGTTGCAATAAAAATTGATAACCAAATTTGTTGATTTTAATTTCTAAATAAATGATGAAAATAATCGACTTGCATCATAAAGATGTGGACTAACTTGCATGTAATTAAAATTTTTGGTACAAAGGTAAAAAAATAATTAAGTCCAAATAAAGTTAATAAACAATTCAAAAGCATTCTCAGTCCAACAAATTGCCTCGCTCTTCGGATGGTAATTGTCTCTTGGTTGCAATATGCTGTTTTGACGTCCCGATGGAAAATTTTGATATCTTCAAAAATTGGCAGTTTCCATCCTACTTAGAACACTAAATGAAATATCTAATCAAAATAACCCTAAAAAACATTGATCGAATGTGCAAATATTTATTAATCATTAATTCACCCAATTAAATTAAGTAAAATTAAATTAATTAAAATTAATACGATATTTTTAAAAATTAATTTTTAAGTCAGACAATTGACTCAATGAGTAATTGAACTTGAAAATTGGACATAACATCGTAAATTGAGCCCGGGAGCCCAAAACCGAGATCAAGACCTAAAAACTGGTCTAATCGAGCCTGGTATGTGAAACCGAGCCAACGATCTAACCGGTGGCTAGACTGGACTGGTTGGGTTGTCACTGACCCGGATCGAATCAACAATAGCCGAATTGTCTTGGGGTGCCGTAAGGGTGTCGCACCTGCATCACAGGATGCAGTAGTTGCAACGACGATATCCCAATGGCCGGCGGCAGTTGGTCTTTGATGATTAAGCAATAGAATAATTACACTCCTACTGTAACTCTATCAGATAGTTTAAGTTCAAATTAACTATTTCAAAAATAATATTATTTTAATAGTTTAATATTAAAATTTAGCTATTGAATTTGGTGAATGAGATTTAGAATTATTGATTGGGCGTCTCTTTTTATATTATAAATTGAAATAATTTGTACAACATGTTTAAAAGTAAACATTTAAGATAGAAAATTGGTTAGGATGAAAAAACATAAAAAGAATTGTTTTTATGTGTTCGAAGTTTTTGTGAGCTTGCATGGATGAGCTCTCAATGAGTTGTAATTTGGATTACAAGTGTTTTATAGGTGTAGTAAAATATTAAAAAAATGATACATAATAATTTTTAAAGTTATTTGTGGAACAAAAAAAATACACTATCAATGTACAAATATTAACCATATATTTAAAAATGTCCTCAAACTATAATAGCTTATTGATAAAAGACCTTCTTTTAAAAAGTTGACATTGTTTGATGATATTAAATTTAATTTGAGAAAATAATATGAGAGTTATTTGCTTGTTTGGAAACACATATAAGTCTAATTATACAATATGAAAGGCAAATTACTTAACCTAATAAGATTTTACATGTTAAAGCTCTTTTCACACACCTATTTCACATACTTTTGAATCGTGTTTTTCCTACCCCTACTTTTAATATTGTATACAAAAATTTATTTTTATACAATCAAGTACATGTATCTTTTTAACATTGTTTAACCTAATAAAATTTGAAAATTATAAAAAAAATTATTTTTTCCCTTTTTAACAATTTCATTGGCCAAAAAAATTAAACAATTCTATATTTTATATTTTACCCTTTGTTTTGAAATTTTATTAGATTAAAATATTCTTAATAATATACATTTTGTAATACCCCTCGTCTGACCCGATCGTTAGGTTTGAGCTACAAGATGCTACATTTGTTACCAAAGCAATTATAGTCAAATACGCAGTAATTACTCATTCACACATGCAACTGTCAATCACATTCAATTCATGTTAAGCAATCAATTCTGAGTCTTAATTGAGCTTACGAAAGCTCTTTTGTCAACCCAAGCACGAAAAAGATCCAAATTGCAAACTTTTAGAAGTTTAGGGTGGACGTCACCAAAATAGTAAGTCATGTCACAACCTTAGGCCACTCGACCCCGCGACGCCACTTATTGTCAATAGGCATTGTGATGAGGAAGGTTGATCGTCGAGACATGACCCCTATTTTTGGTAAAAATGAACCATTTGGTACCTATTTCATAGTTTCCAACTACAACAAGTCATCACTTTTACTTGATTCAAAACTTACCAAATCATGGTAAACAAGCTCAAACATTCAAATTCAACATCTTAACAAGACAATTAACACTTATTCATCAATTAAATTTAATAAGTCATTGTCATGGAATATAAATCAACCAAGTTATCCAAATACTAAACCTTATCTATACCATACCACATTGAGAATTACCATTTCACTTTATTCCATGACATTTCACATGTCGTACATATAATTATAGCTTATTACATCTTTTAGCATAAAAATGCATATATGCCCAACAACATGTATGATTTAAAACACCAGATAAATATATCATATGTAATGGTTAAGTCAACTTGCTAAGTATTAAACACATTCACATACTAAGATACAAACCATGACACTTATATACATGCTACAACCCTAGACTCAAAATGATTATATAACTACCGATTCAATGATAATGTGAGCTCCAAGATGATCCTGTTTGTCGTGTTTCGCAAAGTAATAGTCTACAAGGAAAAGTGAAAACAAACTAGATAAGCATATGAGATGCTTAGTAAGTTCATATATATTAAATAAAACTTACCTTATTTTTTTTGTAAATACAAAAAGCAACCTTAACTTGGCATAATTTGGCTAGACATGGAAAATCAAAACATCAACAAAGTAAGTATTAACTTATAATTAAAACCATATGATACCACAATCACTTATCATACCAATTTATGTCATTTTAATTACCTAATTTCAAAACTTATTCAATCAAGGGATGAGAAAATCACATTCATGATAAAGTCAATATTTCAATACATTGCTCATGCTCAATTCAATATTTTTTTTCATTTGAACATCAAGTTCATATCATCCCATTTCAATTTTTCATTTTCATATTTACCGTTTCTCTTGATGAACCCTAGTAAATGGACTCAGATACATAGGTACCTACACCACACTAGTTGCCACATCCCAAATATTGGGTTAGAAGAAATTTGGTCAGTGAAACCTAGAGTGGTCATGTTCTGATTTTTTAGTTAAGATTGTGAAATTATGTCAAATGAGTTAATTTGTGCAGTGGATAGGTGTTGTGCTTGTGTGTGAGGATTTGGATTCAAATCTTTCCTTTGAATTTTTGTTAATTTTGTCTTAAATCCTATCCTTGATCATCTGGTATAAAGAATATTTTTGCTCAACTATTAACAAAATGAGCCTACTGGTTTAGTGGTAAGGTTTTAACATACCCTTTAATCTTGTGTTTGAATCCCAACGCATGTAAACAAGAAATAATTTTGTTATTCTCTGTTGTGCCACCCATGTGGTTGAAATTGGAATGAATTTGAATTCTACAGAATATGATAGGTGGTTAGTTATTAGAGTTGGTGGTGGTGTGGGTAGTTTTGGGAAAAAAAAGGATTTATCCCTAAAATCACTCTCATTTTCTACCTTTCCTCTCCTCTTCTTTTTTTTCACTTCAGTTTTCTTTCTTTTCCTTTTTTGTTTCCTTTCTTTTTTGGATGTGATACTGTAAATTGTTGCCACCATTTTTCCTTATGACGTTTCTTTGTGATCATTTTATCAGCTGATAAGTTTTATGTATCTTGTATAGAAATTTTGTTTTGGCATTTTCTCCTAGTATGATAGATAACTCTAATTAATTGGCCAATTGAGTGGTTTATTTGTTTTGTATTCTGTTAGGTGGGTTTCTTTACATGTGTGACGAACACTTTTCTAGTGGTCTAAGTATAGTTTAGGGCCGTTGTTATTTGCAAGGGTAAGTGGATGGAGGTTCCAGTTAAGGGCTAGTTTCGTTTAGTTCGTAATAATTGATTGTTTGTGCCTGATTTAGTGGTCAATTTTAGTATATGAGTTGCTAATTAGTTCGTTCTAAATGCGTTTTAGGTGTTGGTTTTCTCACTGTCGGGTTTGCTTTAGAAAATAGTAAGGTGTGTAACAAAAAACCCGAAAAATAGGGAATGGTGTGAAGCTAAAAAGTGGGCTGTCGATGCCACACAGTCGTGTGCTAAACCATGTGACACAATCTAGGTCAATTGGGTTGTGTAGGCCACACGGATGTGTGAGCCCATTTTTGAAACTTTTCACCTAGGCCCATTTGACTCTGAAATCATAATTAGACCTTCCATGGGCTCTGTTTGGCTTAAATAAGACTTAAAATGTAACATTTGTTGATATGTACTTGTATGTGATATAGGTAAGGTATGTGAAAAATACATGTATGATCTGTGTTCTGTTAATTCTGAAAGCATGATTACATATGAAAAGCAAGCATGACATCAATTTATGAAATATATATGTTAGTTTATTTATGCATGTGCATCGGGGTGAATTTGATTTGTGATAAAGGAAGTGTATTCTGGTAGAATTACTGCAATTTTGGCAGTTAAACAGCAATATTTGTCTGGCAGCTCAGTTGCACCTTTATGAGTGGCATACCACTACGACCCGATGTGATTGGATGGATGGACTCTTGTAGTCCTAATTGGTATGATTGGTTGAATGGAGTTGGTGTGTAGCAGATGGGGGTAGGGTCTGTGATTGCATTTGTATCTAAATTTGTGTCACTGATTGTTGAAGTTTTACCTAATTTCAAGTGGGAAAACATATTGTTGGTGGCTCACTAATGCTAGAAATGACATCTTGTATAGCGTCCAAGACTGTAGCAATATCAGAAATCCGCATATATATATATATATATATTGTGTATGGTTTTTTGTTGTCCAACAAAGCTCACAGTACAATGTTGCTAATATTGCTAAACCTCAACTGTACGAGCAAGCAGCTTGAAAATCAACAAACAGAGGCAAGTACATTAGGTGGACTTTATTATTATTTGTATGCAGCATGAGTACCCCCTATCAACTGGAGTATATATGCCCGAGCAGCACACATTTTCTCCCACTCAATGGCTCTACTTGATAAGGTTTCAAAATTTTGATTTGACCAGGAAGATTTTAAATTGGTAAACTTAGCATCACCATCATACGGCGGTCGTCCAAGTAACTGATAGCAAAATGCCGCAGGTTCAAACATTTTACTTGAACCCGTGACTACATCATCGTCAACTGAGAGCTCGAGTTGCAATGCAATATCTTCTAAGGTGATGGTGCACTCTCTACACGGCAAATGAAATGTGTGGGTCTCCGGGTGCCACCGCTCAACCAAGGTGGATATTAAATTAGCCCTTAGCTCAAACATCCTAATCAATGATGTTGTTCTATATCCCATGACATCCAAATATGGCAAAAATACGTTCGTTCACCCTATAGCTCAGACCATGGACATGAGCCCTCAAGACGCGATACTCATCCTATCCATAATAAATCAACATATTAGTTAAATATGTCAAAAAAATAATGACGTGCAACATTATAAATATTAGTTAAATATGTCAAAAAAATAATGACGTGCAACATTATAAATATACCCGTGAATAGCAAGTAGCAAATTTTTTTCCTGCACATTAGTCATCATGGCTATGTGATTGGTTACTCTAATCCATGTTTGTTATCTGCACAAATAAAATTGAATAAACATATCAGTTTAAAACATAAATGCTTCCAAAAAATAATATTTACCACAATCCGTTTTCGTTAATAATTTTAATTTTATTTTATTTAAATGAAATATTCACATAATAAAAATTTTAATCACCAACTAAGCAAAAAAAATACCATAACATGTATTTTTTCAACTAAAATTTAAGTATCTTTATTGAAAAATATATAAATATAAACACAACTAAAACTTTTCCTTCTCTCCAAAAATCAATCACAACCAAATTTTTTACCAAATAAAATATAATCTTAAACATTAAGTCTAAATATTATTAGTAAAAAATATTATAATATACAAATTATTATCACAAACTAAAATATATATACATTAAAACTATCGTAATCTATCCCTGCAACTTAAACATAAATATAATCTAAAATATTAAATATAAAAATTAACAATAATTTATAATATAAACATAGATATAATATACAAATTATTTTAACAAACAATAAAAACATACATTAAGACTATCGCACTTTCTCCCTAAAACTCCAGCACAAATAAACTTTTATTCTTAAAATTTCAACGACTAACACAAAAAATATAAGACAAATTTTTTTTGTACCCTTAGTTTCGAAACTGAGATGGGGGGACCAATGGTTTAAATAAAAAAGAGAAAGAAAAAAAAGAAAGCTGAAAAATCGCTATTGGGGGTGGGAAGGTTGTGATCGCTCCCCTAACAACTATTTTTTTAGCTTTTTTTAATAGGTCATTTTTAAAGTTAAAGCAGTGGCTCCTGACACACCAACGACACTAATTAAAAAAAATTTATTTCAACTGCTTTTTTTTCCTGACAAGCCATTTAAAAAAAATTAAAGCGGTGTCGTCCAACACATTAGCGACACCAATAATTTTTTTTTATTTTTTCTCTCACCATGAATGTATTTTCACGGATATTTTTAGAAATACATACTGGAGCCGCTTGACACAGTGGCGGCACCAATAAAAAATTCTTATTTTTTAAAAACATCATGATTGTTGCATGATTGGACAAAAAGTGGGATGGTGCCGCCAAAGTGTTAGGCAACATCGAGAAGCACTGTAGCAGCGACGAAGCTAAAAATTTTTTTTGAGGGGTGAAATTAAATTATATATTTTTTTATGATAGTAACAAGGCAATCTCACAATTTTAATAGTTTATATATTTATAATATTTTTAAAATAATAATTTTATTATTACTAATTTAAAATTTTATCAATTATAAAGAGACTAAATGAAAATTTTTCATTTTAGGGGAGTCGAGGCCCTTGTTAGCCCCCTAGCTCTACCATTGTATGTAGCAAACACTCCATTTTCATAATTAATTTATTCTTCACCCCATTTTTTATTTAATTAATTTTTAATATTATTTTTATAAAAAAAACCCAAATGTGCATAATAAAATTAAAATGTATAAAAATATTAAAGTAAAACTTTGGTTTAGTGATAAATTAAAAGTTTTGCTAATACGATTGGTTTGAAAGATTTCACCATATGCATATTTTTATTAATTTTTTTAAACAAAAAATATTAAAGCACCTTTAAATAATATAACTTATTTTAATTACAAAAAGATATTTTCATAATTTTTTTAATTAAATTGACCCAATTAAAAGTGACAACAACTCAGTGACAGCTTAAATAATAATATTTATGTATTTTTTTAAGGAAAATAAGGTTTCATTATCGGATCGAAAATATCATACCAAAAAGAAAGACAAAATCTAACCCCAAGCCTATATGTTATGTGCCATACACCCAATTCCTAGTGCCCTTCCACAATGGCTACATTCTGTGCATCAGCCAAAAGAATATCACACAAAATACCTAGAATGACAGTTTGAGTACACAAGTGAGCAAAGAAAAAGGCCACCCGAGCCAACCTATGAGCTATTGATTAGCTCCTCGTTGAGCCAAGTGAAGGACACTTGTGCAAACAAATGCAGAAACTGACGGTCGCATGCATATATAAATAGATAGATATAGTATTTTTTTTGTAATTTAGTGTTATAGCATAATAGTTAAAGATACTATGATAAGAAAAAATACATATTACTACTAAAAATCATAAAATTTGAGGTTAACTAACTTGAATAAGATATATTTGATAGATGTAAATCATAAGAGTTATACATTCTTTTTTCATGTTGACTCTTGTGTCACGTCAGTTCAAAGCTCGTGACCATTGCACCAAATGCAGTCCAAAGAGGTCTATCAGTTATATGGGGCTCATTTGACCTAAGAGAGCTAGCCCGATTCAAAGAGTTGTTGGAGAAGCCTGTCAGATTGAAGTCTAGGTGGCCCAATGATGAAGATATGGCAACATATGCTACCTTAGTAAATAGAGAAACTAACCTTAGAAGATTGAAGTGAATCATATTTTATTATATTAGATTGGATTTGATTATGTAATCTTGTAAATCCCTAGATTTAAGGGATAGGATAATCTTTTGCGTCGATGTAACTTGATCTAGACTGTCAGTTTTGGCGGAGCTCAACTATAAATAGAGAGCTTTCCCGTCACTTGTAACTCACTTTATTCTTTCTTTGTTTCTTGTATTCTTTGAGAGAAGTAATACAGTTGAAAACATTTACTCAAACACCTCTCGTGCATAATTTTTGGTGGGTTTCTTTTTTTTGTGCTTTCTTTTGGCAGTGTTGCTTCCACTATATAAATTGGTGCATTGGAGGAATTCTTTGTGAATCCTCAATTGCTTAGTGGTTAGGTTGACTTAGGAATGTTTGCATCGAAAGGATCACCTAAGGCCACACAGAATACGATATGAATTGTTGTCAAATGTAGAAGAACGTGTTTACAAACTCGAGGATTCCTTAGAAGACGTAAAGGATTGCATAGAAGACTGTTTGGAGGACTCTAGAGACTATGTGACCATGTCTCTCAAATCCACTATTGTTAAGGTAAACGAGTTGTTAAATTCATACAGGGATAAGCTGATGGAGAGGAACGATGCTCTCGAGGCCATGGTGATGGCTTTGAAGGAGGAAATAATGGCCATGACAAAGGCTTTGAGCATAAGAATAGAGGAGCTTGAGGGAGAACTTATCTTGTATGGAGCAGCCGTGGGGAATGGAGTATTGAGTGCATCACTTAATTGTAAGGATGTCCTGAAGTCGAAAGAGTTTGCAAGGACAAGGTCTATATGCGATGTGGAAAATTTCTTGTGGAGGACAGAGCACTACTTCTGTACCAAAGGCATCATGGAGGATGTGAGTAAGGTAAATACTGCTTCCCTATTTCTTATTGATATTACGCTTTTATGATGGCGGGGCAAGTCCACAAATAAAAGGCATTATGAGATTGAGACTTGGGACAAGTTCTAAAGTGAGTTGAAGGGGTAATTTTATCCAGAATTTACCAAAAAGGAAGCTTGGGAAAAGTTACAATGGCTTACATATTGAGACACAGTAGGGGAGTATATTCAAGAGTTCAATGAACTCATGCTCCAAATTTCAAATGTGACAGAGAAAGAGGCGTTACTTGTTTTCATGAATAGATTAAAACTGTGGGTCAGACAGAAAGTGGAACGAGGATGTGTCCAAAAGCTGTCGAAAGCCATGACGGTAGCGGAGTCTGTGGTCAAGCTTGATCTAGGGAAAGATAAGCTTGAGTCTTCTAAGTCTGAGGGTATGTGAAGTTAATCACGAGGAAGATAATGGTAGTAGCAGCGGCAACAATGGTGGTAATGGGAAACCACGAGTTGGGAAGAAGAAACCCAACAAAAAGAGAGGCAAGTTGAGATGTTTTCTTTGCAACGGTCCACACTTGTTGAAGAAATGTCCAAAAAAATTTACACTTTCTAAGAAAGATAGGCCGGAAGGTAAGGCCATAAGATTTCGTTCGAATGCAAGGGGTGTCGAAGCCAAAAAGGCCAAAAGTGAGAAGAAGCTAGTGAAGTTCTTCTTATGTCATGGTTTGCATAGTTAGTGAAAATGTTTAAGGAAGTCTGCCATTGAAGGGGATGATGCGTCAGACAAGGAGCCCAAGAAGTTTGGTTTGAGCAACAGAAAATTCGAAGCCAAAAGGGCAAAGAGGAACAAGAAGAAGTGAGTAAAATGCTTATTGTGCTGTGGTTCTCATAAGTTGTAGAATTGTCTAAAGCAAACTGTGGTAAAAGAAAAGGCAACATTAGAGCTTCTTGAGTCATCGGAGGGGCTTCTACTTAAGGAAGATGTGAGCTTATCATCGGACTTATGGGAAAAAAGTGACGATAAAAATAGTGAAGCTAAGACCAAGGAGGCTCAATTTGAGTAAAGCGACGGAGTTGGCCGAGTTGTCGGCGAGGTTTCCATCCATAGAAGAGGTGAGTTTGGCATCAGACTTAGAGGAAGAAGTAGCGATGCACACTTTGAAGCTAGGATCAATGAGGCTCACTTCTGTTTGTTGAAAAAACAGGTTTGGAAAATGCAGCAAAAAGTAAATTTAAGGAAAAACCAGAGTTTTAAATTTTTTCCAAAACAAGATCTTGATTGTGAATCTAAATTAATAAACACTTAATCAAAATTGTACATTTTCTATTTGTCTAGGATGAACGCTTTGACTGAGTAGTTTTCTCCGCTATCTTCAAGCTCACGTCTGCTGAGTGTGGGCTTGCTTCGAATTAGAAAATTTTTCAAAAAAATTACCAGTGAGGTAATTTTGCAATTTTTCTAAACTTTTGGGTCAAGTTGTAAATTAAAAAAATATCTCTAGAAATTTCTAGAATAATCTCTTCAGAGAATTTTCTCTCTATAACTTTCTCTTGAATTTAAGTGTGTGTAAATAATTACCCAAGGCTCTCTTTATATCAAAGGGAGTTGAGAGAGTTCAACTATGATTAATCACTTTAATATTAAATTAATATAAATATTATATTAAATTTAATATTAAATTTGATTAAAATAACAGAATTAAATTTATCTTGTAGATAAATATTAAATTAAATTTAATAATAAGATAATCACTTTAATATTAAATTAATAAAATACTATTAAGATAAGAATTAAATTAAATTAAATATTAAACTATGAAAACAATATTATTTTTGGAATAGTTAATTTGAAATCAAATTATCTGGTAGAGTTCTAGTAGGAGTGTAACCCTTCCACTACTCAACCATCGATGACCAATAACCGTCGGCACCGCCGTGTCCGGTGATGTAGGTGCAATACCCTTATGACACACCGAGCCGATTTGGCTACTACCAGTTCAGTTCGGGTCAATGACGACCCGACCAGTACTATTTAGCCACACGTTGGACCATCTACCCAGTTTCACATATCGAGTCCAGTTCAACCAGTTTTTGGATCTTGGTCTTGGTTTTGGACTCTTGGGCCTAATTTACGATATCATATCCAATTTTCAAGTTCAATTACCCATTGGACCAATTGTCTGACTTGAAAATTAATTTCTAAAAATATCATAGTAATATTATTTAATTTGATTAATTTAATTTTACTTGATCAAAATTAATTTTTCTAAAAATCACTTAGATTTTCCAAATTAATTTTTCAAGAAAATTCTTTGATCAAATTCTCTAATTGAAAAATTCTCACGAACACCTAATTTAATTCCACATAGTATAAATTGACTCAATTAAATTATTCCCAACGTGGTAGAATTTTCTTTTAATTCAAATGCAGTCCGATCGAGCTTTTGTTGAGTTAGCAGAGGGACCAATCGAACATATACAATTAGGCTTTAGTGATTGTAATTATGTCTAGAAACATCGTTTCGATAATTTGCAATTACTTAATCTTGGGTTCAGTCCACAAGAAGTACTATGATTGAAACTCCTTATTGTACACTCTTTACGAAAGAAATTCATCCAACTGCTTTGTCCAATATCCTCGTCATGTGTGTTACACTAATATGATATCCTTGATTCCTTTGAGTTAGATCTGTTCACTCAATATAATCCTATTTTATCTCATTGTCACCATTGTGTTTTCGTAATGATTAATATAATCACTATCAACAAATGACTGTGATAAATTACTCGTTCGAGAATAAGCAACCCGTTGCCACGTTCCATATTTATAAATCCACACAATGCCAATGAAAGGATATTGTTAACTCTTTAATTGATCTATGAATTCCACTGTTACTATTAAAACCATGCCATACACAAGTCATGCACCCAATATACCAACTATAAGCTTGATCATCTTTAGAGCATAAGCCTCCACTTATATCAAAGCACATGAGTTGCATACGCATAGTCAATGACTAACTCAGAATTTAGGTAAATCACACCATGAATACCACAAGTGAATTAATTCATAAACAGATTCAAAAATAATTCATCTTGGGTCCAGTCCAATGTATCATTCTACCAATGAATACATCTTTGTCTCTACTTGTAGAATCAACTGCTCCGATAGCCAAAACTAGTCATCTCCCCAATTGGAATTGTAGACAACATAATAATCCTTCTCAATATTTGAATCAAATACTCACTTTGATTCTTTTACGGGATTACAAACTCATTTAGATTATTTACTAAAGTAAGTTATCTTTCTCGCAATGTAAACATTCTTTACAATACCACTTATCTTCAGTTTGAACTTTAGACAATCAATGAGCTAATATTTACTTGTCACAATTTTTCTATGCATGCAAAATATAAAAAGACATATATACAAAAGACATAATAGTGAAATGTGAAATTAACTTTATTTATTTATTCATCATTCAAGTAAATAGAAAACAGTTACATATTTACTACAATATGGACAAGTTTCCCAACACTATTGACACATTGGAGGAGCTACCACCTATGGGAGATGTAGGTTGTGCATCAAACTTTGGGAAAGTGGTGATGCAAGTTGGATAGTTGACCAGAGTAAATGCGAGAAAGGTACATTCCAAACACTTTTTATAGTGTTTTTCATTTTAACTTATTGGCTTGGCAAAAACGTAGAGGCTTTTTCAAAGTTCTTAAGCAATGAGACCGAGGGACTATGGGCATTTGGGAGCCAAGTTGTGTGAATCAAGAGGATTCTGTTCGAAGTGAGTTAGGATATAGGCAAGAGAGAGTTATGGCTTCTTGCTGACAAAATCTACTAATGAGTGGGAAGGTTTGAGTTAAGAGGCGACGAAAGCTAAGGCAAAAGTTTTGAAGGAAGGAAAAATCTAAGGCATCGAGATAAGACGAAGGCGAATCAAGTCAGTGCCATTCTAAAGGCGCAAGAGGGTGTTGCAAGAATGGGTGGTGGAGAATGTTACGGGCCGCAGTTCAAAGCTCGTGACCATTGCACCAAATGCATCCCAAAGAGGTCTATCAATTAAATGGGACTCATTTGACCCACGAGAGTTGGCCCGATTCAAAGAGCTGTTGGAGAAGCCTATCAGATTGAAGCCTAGGTGGCCCAATGATGAAGATATGACAACATAAGCTACCTTGGTAAATAGGGAAACTAATCTTAGAAGATTAAGGAAATCTAATCTTATAAGATAAGATTGGATTTGATTTTGATTATGTAAATTGATTATGTAATCTTGTAAATCCCTAGATTTAAGAGATAGACTAATCTCGTCCGTCGATGTAACTTGATTTAGACTGTATGTTTTGGGGGTGCTCAACTATATAGAGAGCATCCCCCTCACTTGTAACTCACTTCATTCTTTCATTATTTCTTGTATTCTTTGAGAGAAAGTAATACAATTGAGAAAATTTACTCAAACATCTTTCGTGCATAGTTTTTTGTGGCATTCTGTTCATTTGTTCTTTCTTTTGGTAGTGTTGCTTCCACTATATAAATCGGTGTCTTGAAGGAATTATTTGTGAATCCTCAATTGTTTGGTGGTTAGGTTGACTTAGGCATGTTTGTATCGAAAGGATCGCCTAAGGCCACACGAAAAGTGAGACGAAAGTTCTAACCCCGTGACACTTGTAAATGGTTCACTAAATTTTAAATTTGGAAAAATATTTAGACAATTGAGACTCAATTATGGTAAAAATTTTATTTGTTTTTTTATATTTACAGAATATTTTTCACTAACTTTTGCAGACATTTGGAATGTAACCTACTATCAACATTTTTTATGTCCTTAAAAATGTGTTGCTAATTGCTGTGTATAATTCTTTTCAAGATTTTCATTATAATTAAATTTTTTAGGCTTATATATTAGTTTTCCACATGTCATATTATTATGCTAAAACTCTTCCAACAAATTGAATTTCCTTTTTACCTTTAGTGTAACTCTTCCAACAAATTGAATTTCCTTTTTACCTTTAGTGTATATATATTATTTGTATTGTAATCAATATAAATTAGGATTATTATATACAATAATTTTTGAATTTCACAATCTATAGTTATTTGATATTTAAAATTTTTTTGGATCTAGTTGGTGTCTAAACGGTAATAATTTTTTCATCTCAACTAATAAGATAATATCATATGTATTAAAACAACTAATTAAATTACTACATGTGTATTAAATATTAAAAAGTTTTAATTATTTAATTCATCTTCTTTCCCGTCTCCACTTTCGATTCTTCTTCCATAGTTTTCAATTAAAAATCAATTTTCATTTTCCAATAGCCAAAAAACCAATATCCCAAAAATCCCAAATCTTTTAATCCCTAATTTCATTTCTTCTTATCTTTTTAGTTTTGTTTCTTCTTCATACCAGAAAGAATCAACATTACTATAATAATTAAGAATGGAGGTGTTCATGGCACAATAATTTCCACGACTGAGGAGATGTTAAAGCTTGCTTCGAATTTTTTTTAAAGAGGATATCGCCTATACTGTTAAGACGATGGGGCCTTTGAAAGCACCGACATTGATGGCTTTTCAGCAATTTTTTCCAAAGGAACTGTTAGGTTTCATTCGAGGCTATGGTCAAGAAATAAGTCCATGCTAAGAGAAACTGAGAGTTTCTTGTAGATCTCTGTCGAAAAAACTTTGGAGTCCTCCGGATTTTGGTTTTATCAAATTCAATTTTGACGCAACCTTTCAAAGTGACTCTAGAAATTCTACAACAACAGTATTAGCTAGATATTCTAAAAGAAAAGTAGTAGGAGCAGAAACTTATCTGTTTGAGGACGTTGTCGATGCGTTTGTGGATGAAGCAAGGGCGTGTGAAAGAGCTTTACTCTTTGCATTTAGAATGGGTTTCCGGTGCCTGCTTGTGGAAGGGGATTCCCTGATGGTAATCAAAAAGCTCAAGGCAAAGGGAGAAGACAAATCAATTATTAGATCGATTATACATCATATTCGTACTTTGGAAAATTGTTTTGAAGAAGTACTTTACCTTTTTGTTTCTCGATTGGTCAATGGAGCATCCCATACTTTGGCGATGGAAGGAAAGAGAAGACAAAGCTCTGGTATTTGGGTTGATGGGGTTTCAGTTTTAGTAAGAACGTTAGTGGAAAAGGATCGGATGGTTTGGGCACAGAGACATCAAGTTTCATCATAGATTGCTTTGAAGATGGAGAAGGATCTTTGAATCTCCATGGCTGGACTCAAAGGTTTTGGGTTTCTTTTGACTCATCTCAAGATTGTTTTGCTTTTTACAAAGGAGAAGAAAACTGTTTGGCTGGTATATTGATTGTGAGCTATCTTGGTTTTTGATTTAGGGTGGTTTTGGTTCTCTTGAATTTATGGTTTTGTTTTTCCTGTGTGCGGTTTTTATTTGTTTTGGCCGTTTGGGCTACTGCTGTGTTGCCTTTTCATTTTGTTTCTGTTGTGAACTTTTGCCTACCCACTTCGAGCCGTGTGTTTAATAAATACCAGTCATTTCTACAAAAAAAAAAAAGAACAGAGGTGTTCACAAGTGCACTGGTCAAATTATAATATAATTTAGTACAATGAAATACTTAGAAGTATTATGAGGATCATACCTAAGGGAGGATGGAATAAATAATAAAAATAATTTTTTACAATAATAAGGCTAAATAGTAATAATTACTTCCTATAGTGCTATAAATCATAAAATAGGTTAAGAAATAAAAATAAATAAACAACAAAAAGAAATTAATAAAGAAAAAGAAACAAACGAAATATATCAATAAAACAATCAGGAAGATTAACTCGTTTCAGGGTTAATAACTAACTTCGAATTAGGGTTTTAGAGTGGATCAGTAATTGATTAACTAATTATTACCTCTCGGGCTCTAATTAACTAATTGATCGATTGATACTCGCTTATCTCTCGACCTCACTTTCTCAATTAGGATAAATTACAATTTACGCGGTTCGACTTATCTTCCTACCTTGTCTAGCCTATGATAACTTATTAGGTTGTCAAGCCTAACAGTTTAAGAACACATAATTTATACCAACTAATCTCTATCGAGAAACCCAAATCCTTTGTTTATCACATCCTCATCCATTTGTTAGTCTCCGCTAAGGGATTTTGCCACTTATGTTATTCATAATATCAACTTCGATTGAATAAACCATGTGAAAAATACGATTGATTCGGGGAAGAAAAGATATTTGAATAATCATGGATTGAATATCGAATGGGGAATGGAGTAACAAATCTCTTTATTAGAATGAAGAAATAAAACGAATGCAAAGGAAAATATAAATTGAACACTTTAATTAAATAAACAAACTTTTGAATCAAAACTGATTCAAGAAGAAAAGAATAAAGTTATAAAAAGCTGAAAAGAAAATAATTTAGAACTATTTCTAAACTACTAGGGTTTTTGAAGGCGTCTAGGACGATTTAGTTACATTCATTCCTTAATGTCTTATTTACAGTGGTGTTGGCGACCCAAATTAAGTCTTCGAAACGTCCTAGGTCTTCGAATAAGTTTGATTGTGTGGATGAAAATAACCCTAATGAACTTGGCAGCACGCTAGCCTTGTGTCACACCACTCCCCTTGCGTGGCGCGACACAACATACAACTTCAGCCTAATGTCGTTCTTTTACTACTTTGATGTCCGGGGAAGCTTGTGCATCACTCGACCTTTTTTTAACGTCAATTGGGCATTTATGTCTCCATCCTACACACTTAATTGAACCAATTAGAATAACCTAAGCCTTGTGTCGACCAATAGGGTCACAACACCTACAAAAAGTGTTTAAAATACTTATTTTTATTAACTTTCTATCTTAAGGTCTGATTACTGAAGACGTAAATTAAAATACTAAATTACCTAGAAAACAAGCTCCTTAAGTGTGAAATTGACCCGAATTAACTACTACATTTGACAGTAGGTCAGTCTTCATTTTAAAAAAATTGAGGTTAAAAAAAATTATCTTCATATTCAAAAAATCTCAAATCTCAAACCATAATCCCCAATTTCTCCAACACAATCGACCATTGTTTCTTATTTGATGACATTAGTTGCCCGATTTTCAATAGTATCGGAAAAATTTGATTCTAAGGTGGAATTTATTAAATCGGGTTAGCTACAAAAAGTTAAGGTTAAATAATTACGGTGGACTTATTAAGAGGAATTAAACTAGATTAATGAGTAAATATAGTTCAAGGATTAATTTGTAAAGTGAGTGAGATGGAAAGAATTAATTGGAGAATTGAGTGGGTCCTTATCTTGCAATTAAGCCATGGCCCTAAGTATAATTTTACTGTAAATGAAATGATGTTAGTGGATGGTGTTGATCACTTCCATTGCCTTCCACTTATTTTTATCATAATTAAGCTTTAACCGTTTATTTATTATTATTATTTCTTTATGTAAAATGTAAATGTTTTTAGAAAATAAATTATGATTATCAAAATAGTTATATTTTACTAATTCATGATTAAAAAATCAACTCTACCTTGTGAATTATTTTATTTAAAAATAAATTGTTTATCAATCAGTTATCTAAGATTTTTAATGATGTTACTTGTTGCAACTGCAACATAATATTAATTTAAATTTAAGGTTATTGGTTAGCACTCAACATCAAATATCGGCTTTTTCACTTCAATAACAAAAAATAATTAAATAATAAAATGAATAATCCTATAAATTAATTATTGAAATCCATCGTTTTATTATCAAAATAATATACTATTTTTAGGTATCAAAATAATATACTAAAATGAATTGATTAATTTAAATTAATTATCAAAATAATATACTATTTCTAGGTGTCGTCTGATAGCTTGATGGAACTATATCAGTTTTTTTTTTTTTTTTTTTAAATATTTTTTTATTAGTATTGTTTAATAAATTGGCGACACGAACAACAATCTTATCTGAAATTTGTTTTATTTACCCAACTTACGCAGGATTCGAGTGGGCAAGATTTGTCGTGTTTCAAGCTTTCTTCAGCTTTATACAACTGGCCGATTGGGCTCCAATCTTCACCGCTACCAACCTATAATCAGTTTTAGTATTTCTGTTACCATGGAAGACGGCAAATCCTCAAGCCAATCTGCCGGAAAACCAATTCGATGCAAAGGTATCTGTGTCTGTCAATGAACTGTTTCCAAGTTCTGTTTTTTTTTCTCTTCCTTCTTTGCTTTGCTTTGACCGATAGAGCATAATGTAACCGGGTGTTTCTACTTGCTTTCAGCTGCAATTTGTCGCCAAGCAGGGGAGCCTCTAGTGATAGAGGAAATCATGGTGGCTCCTCCGTGTCCCTACGAAGTTCGAATCCGAATTATTTGCACCTCGCTCTGTCACAGCGACATTACATTTTGGAAATTGACGGTCTTTCCAACTCTCTTCATTATTAACCTTTTTTCTTGAATTTCGTCTTTTTTTTTTCTGTTACTTACCCGAAATTTATTTCTGCTTGAAGGTGCCTCCCGCTTGTGTTCCCAGAATTCTTGGTCACGAGGCCGTCGGGTGAGCTTCTTTGACTTTTCTTTTTCTTCCGAACTATATTTTTTTTCTCATCATGACAGCAGAAGATTGACTTCTTGTTAGAAAAATTAAATAGAAAAAAAAAAAAAATCAAAGCGGGTAAAATATTTTACTTAAGATTGATCAATAAAAACTTCCTACATTTCACGAAAAATAATGAAAATCACTAGTATAATTTTTTTATGTTTTGATGAGATAGGGACATATCTTTTTTAATGGTTTAGGCCATCCTACTTCAGGAAAAATCTTTGTTAATAAAATCTCTTCAAGACTTCAACATTACTGAAATGATGATCTTAGCCAATCTTTATGATTCAAACCCGGAGAACAAATTCATATTCGTATAATTCACAACTGTTTTAGGGTGGTGGAGAGTGTGGGTGAGAATGTAAACGAGGTAGCACCAGGAGATGTTGTCATTCCAACTTTTTTGTCAGAATGTGGAGAATGTGAAGATTGCTGTTCAAAAAGGAGTAATTTATGTTCAAAATTCCCATTCAAGATCCATCCTTGGATGCCTAGATATGAGAACAGCAGATTCACTGACCTTAAGGGAGAGGTCTTATATCATTTCCTATTCGTCTCCAGTTTCTCCGAGTATACGGTTGTGGATATTAACCATGTAGTCAAGATCGATCCTGCAATCCCTCCAAACAGGGCATGCCTCTTTGGCTGTTGTATAGCTACAGGTAATGGGGCTTTCATCTTATTTGCACTTCGGTTTCCAAATCTGACATCTAACCTTTTCGGTTTTTAAGGGGTTGGTGCTGCTTGCAAAGTGGCAAATGTTGAGGCAGGATCAACTGTTGTTATTCTTGGGCTGGGATCGGTTGGATTAGCGGTATGATCTTGAACAAAACTTCCACTCGCTATTCGACACCTATTTATGTTTTGTTGAATCAACAACCTGAGTACGATAGAGTATTGGCACAGTTTTTATAGACCAAGTACTTCTTCAGCTGCTTAACAGTCTCATAACCTCCTGTTTCAAACTTGAACAACTGACTCACATTCAAAAAACAACCAGCTGTTATATAACAGCACAACAACCTGAAAACTTTATTCAAACGATTAACACAGCATGAATAGCACAGCTGTATATTGATCGACATGTTCTGATTGACCGACTCACTGCTTGCTTTGTTTTCTAGGTTGCAAAGGGAGCAAAGCTGTGTGGTGCAAATAGAATTATAGGAGTGGATGTGAACCCAGATAAATTTGAGATTGGTAAGTAAATTTATGTCACTGAATTTTCATTAAATTGGGACTCAAAGATCACTTTAACGATGGCCAGAGTCACCTTATAGTGGTTGATTACCAAGCTGAACAGTTCTTACATAACAATAATGGCTTGTTTCGTGTGGTTTCTTTGTTGATGTTTCTTCCTTCATATTTATGCAGCAAAAAAATTTGGAGTGACCGAGTTTATCAATTCAAAAGACTGTGGGAACGAATCTCTAAGCCAGGTCTTGCTCCCACTCAAACTTGTACTAGTGATTGTGACTTGTATAGATGCAACCTTACAGATGAGTCAATTTTGAAGGCATGCCCCGTATGCCAATCATGCATAAAAATAAGATATTTAATACCACATGGCTTGTGATTTTTGACGTCCTTGTTGATAGCTTGATGACTGATTAAGTAGTTTTTGATGGAGGAGTGTAAATGTTGTGTGAAATATTGTTTAAAATAAATATGTAGCAGAAAAGCAGATTCTAAGGAACAGTTATCTTGAATGATGAATTTAGTAACATTTTTAGGTTGTGTTTGTTATATTTCGTATCTAACTTTGAGCAGGTAGTGAAAGAGATGACTGGAGGAGGTGCGGATTATTGCTTTGAATGTGTTGGATTAGCATCCTTGGTACAAGAAGCCTATGCAAGCTGTCGAAAGGTAAGCATATGTTCCCAGATTAACATCACTTCCTCACTAGCTTACTTATATTTGCACGTTTCTCTGTGTGGTTTTTTCCTTGTCCTATATGATATATAATTTACAAGTGATGAGATTAGTAAGTACTCTATGATGTATAGCATTCTGGCATTTTGGGGTTTGCAAATTGTAAAGATTAAGACTTGTGTGCAACTTTTTTGCAGGGTTGGGGAAAGACTATAGTTTTGGGAGTGCAGAAGCCAGGGTCTCAGTTGAGCTTAAGCTCATTTGAAGTTCTTCATTCAGGGAAAACCCTCACTGGAGCCTTGTTTGGAGGGGTCAAAGCCAAGTCTGACCTTCCACTTCTGCTAAAACGTTACACAGACAACGTAAACTCTCTTCACATTTATTAACTTGTTTTTCTTGAAAGATTGGAATCCATTGGCGGTTCTCATGCGATGCATATATGTATTGCAGGAGTTGCAGGTAGACGAATTTGTGACTCACGAGGTAAAGTTCCAAGACATCAACAAAGCCTTTGAATTACTTATGGGAGGGAAGTGCATCCGATGTGTGATATGGATGGACAAATGAGTGATTTACACACCGGCCCCTTTATTCTCATCAAGTTAAGGAGTTTCCAATATTCTCTATGCGTGTATGCTGTATTAATTTATGTTAAAATTAATAATTTTTTTAAAATAATAAGCTGGGATCCATTAAGTAAAGGGAAAAATCAAACGTCAAATAAAAAACTACTTGGAAAACAACAACCAAAAAAAAAAAACCCCATAAATACATTAAAGAATAATTTGACTAACAAAAACTAACCCTAAAACAAAAGCCAAAAAAACCCAAAATAGAAACACAAAGAAAACCCTCCCTTTCAAAACAAAAAATCAAGTAGCCAACTAAAAAACTCTCTCAAATACACCAGCTGATAGATCAACAGTGCGCATCTCAAAGAGAGAAAAGAGATTGGTAGCCAAATTCGGAGTAAAAGATGTTTGAATAGATCAAACCCAAAAATACCCAAATCAGGTGTTCTTTACCCAGTGCGACCAGTCCACTTTTGCTATTCTTTCCACCGTTGTCGATGCCTCCTCTACCCAGAATCTTGCCTATTGGAATTGACGACCCTCCCTTGCCAAGGAATGCGCTGCTCTGTTTGCATTTCGTCGAACATTCAAGAAGGTAATTGAATAAAAAAAAACCCACACAATCTTTAGTGTCTTCAAAGATTGGGCTTAGAACAGAGTTGTCCTTGCTGCAAGAATTCAATCGCTTAATGACAGTCAAGGAGTTGCCTTCCGTTTGTACTTGACAAAAGCCCATATCAATTGCAAATGTGATAGCTTGTTCACATGCCCTAGCTTCAGCTATAAAACGCATCTGCCACATGAATCACAAGGTAAGTACATGCCCCCATAATCTGTCTCAAGTGATTTTGTGCTAAAACTCATGAGATAGTTGAGTGTGTAGTTGCATTCTAAGAACTGTCAAAACAAAACAATCATTTAAGTTTCGTTTTAGTGACACAATTTTTGAAAAAATAATAAAATAGTTATAAATATTATAAAAAAGTGACAAAATAATCACTAATTAATAATTTCCATTAGAGTATTAATGAGCCGCTAATGTAGCAAGTTAATTGCTTACGTGGCTAGTTAACTTGTCATATTGAATGTGCACAGTAAAACCCACCTAATTTAAGAAAAAAATGAAAAAAAATTCCTTAAAAAACCATTAATAACAGAGAAGAAAGAGAAGAGTGTAAAAAAAAAAAAAGTCAAGTAACCGCTAGGGAGTTTTGCGAAGAAGATTCAAGAATCATTTCTTTTTCCTGTTTAAATAGGCAATATAATTAACTCATGTTTGTTTAAATTAAATAGATAATAATACTTTGCTAGAGCAGATTAGAGGATCTTTCTCCGAATTATTTTTCTGTCAGTTGTCTTAGTTAGTTAATTTAATAGCACTCATAAGTAGGCCATTGCTTGATAAAAATGGCATTGGCTCTCTAACTCTTAACTCATTATTCACTAACCCCAACTGAAAACAAATACAAAATTTGAACCCAGAGGTTCCATGATGACATTGTGCCCTCAAATCTTGACTCATTCCCATTGCGCACCAAGTTAAAAAGGTTTATGAAGATTGAAAAGAGCCATAGAACACAGTTTGCCAGAAATGTGGTCATTGAAGAAGCTCTGCTGTATGCTGTGTTTTAAATTGGTTCTATAACCATTTAGTGAATAAATCTCTACTATTGATAAACTAAATTTGGTGCACTAAAAATGTCGAAGTTATTTTAAGAGTTACCAAATTTCTTTGTATTTTCATTTCAAGAAAATTGCTAATGGCAGATTGGCAGGCACAGATGCAATATAGCAGAGGATTTAGAGAAGCAGAAACCTATAGTTTTTGTTGGAACATTTTGAAAACATTCTTTTATAGGTAAAAGAATATGTTCCATAAATGAAATTTTATGTCTTCAATAAGAATTATAAATAGCTGCATCTTTTGATTATTTAGTATTTTCTTATGTACTAATCACTTCATTTAAAGTTTACAAAAGAAGAGAGCCAAGAAGAAGAAGAGCAAAGACATGATGTTTCAATGACAAAGAATCAGATCCCGTCAAATTAAGTAAATAAAACTTTTTTTTTTTTTTTATAGTTTCTTCTTCTTCTTCTTTGTTATTAAGGGTTTTTTTTAACTTTCTTCTTAAATTGGGTGGGTCTCCACTGTGTATATTTTAACGTGGCAAGTTAACTGGCCACATCAGCAGTTAACTTGCCACATCAACAGTCCCATTAAGACTCTAACAGAAACTGTTAATCAATGACTGTTTTGTCATTTTTTTATAACGTTAATGACTTTTTTTTCAAAAGTTTAGTGACTGAAATGAAACTTAGTTGACTATTTTGTTAGCTATTTCGAAGTTGAGTGACTGTTGGTGTAATAACCCGATTTTGGGCCTAGCTGGAACAGTTGTTTCGGAACCACAAATTCGAGGTCGAGAAATTATTTTAATTTTATTTTTTTGTGTTACAGCATGATTATATGGATGTTTGAAAATTTTGGTGAATTAATTTAAACGACTGCATGCTTAATTTTGAAAAAGGACTAAATCGTATAAAGTATAAAAGTTTTGTTCTATTAGCTAAATTTGTTAATTAGTTATGAAACATTAAAATAGAAGTCGTTATTAAGGAAATAGACAAATATTAATGTAGTAGCTGGATATGGAGACAAAAATCATGAAAGGTCAATGGTTAGTAGGCATTAGGTGACAAAATTGACTAATGAATAAAAAAAAAAGGCCTAGTTATCATCTTTTTTTTCATCTTCTCTCCACTGATTTTCTCTAAGAAAATTGGCTATGGGAGCTTGAAATTTTTAGCAACTTTAGACCCTTGCAAGTAAGTGATTTTGATAGTCATTTTTGTTGATTTTTATGTTTTTAGAACCTTTATAACTTAATCTAGCTAATGAGGGGACTATTTTGTAAAATGGTTGAAAGTCTAGGGTTTTTCCATGAGAATATTCATGTTATTTGTTGCATTTTTATGAAAAAAAATGAATATTGGTTGTTAAATAAACAACTTTTGTTAAATAATTTTTATGAAAACACCTAAAATGGGCCATTTTGTAAAAGTAGTAAAATATGTGGTAAATGTGTGAAATAATGGAAAATGTAGGCTGCTATAAGCATAAAAAAGGTTCGGCTATGCATGGGTAGTAAAGAAATTGAACACATTTCATTTTACAAGCCTAGGGGTAAAATCATAAATATGTGAAATTTTAGGGGCAAAAATATAAAATTTTCAAAGTGTAATTTTTGGACTGATTTGAATAATGTGATCGTTAAATAAGTATTATTTGATATGTTAGATTAAGAAAAATGAAATTCGAGCTTAGATCGAGAAAGAACGAGATTATGAACTAAGTCAAAATAATTAGCCTCTTTTGCATTCGAGGTAAGTTGCGTGTAAATATTACAACCTTATTGTGTTTATGCATTGATTACTTAGCATAAAATGTTTGATTGTGATCATGAATTTGTATGATGAGAATGATATGGTCAAATCCTGGTTGAATTGTAGGAATAAATCGGATATTTATGCCATAATACTAGGGTTATTCGAGAGCTAGTGTAAGATCATGCTTGAGACATGAGAGCGGCCTTGACATGTGAGTCAATGTAAGACTATATTTGGGACATGGCATCGACATTGATGTGAATGCTAATGTAAGACTATGTTTGAGATACGGCATCAGCACCGATAGATGGGAGTTAGTGTAAGATCATGTTTGGGGCATGGCATCGGCACAGATAGAGGATAGCAGTGTAAGATCATGTCTGGGACATGGCGTCGGCCTCGATATATCAGAGTCAGTGTAAGACTATGTCTAGGATATGGCATCGACTTTGATGTGTGAGCTAGTGTAAGACTATATTTGAGACATTGCATCAGTATTCTACCTTACGTATGAGGCTGATTCGGATACCTTGTAATATTCTAATGGTTCAACGGGTGATTGAAAACTTATGTCGAGAATGAGAAATGTTATGACTATGTTGTGAGTGGTACAGGTACCTAAACGAAATTTATGAGGATTGAGTTTGATTTATGTTGTGTAAATTGTATGGGTGAAAATGAGTAAGTTATGTTCATGAGAATGATCTTATGATTATATGCCTATACTTATGATGTATACATGTGGGGTGAATTTGATTGATGATCATGTGTGAGACTTTTAGGCCAAATTAAATTGAGAAATGATATGTTCAAATTTTTGTTGTTGATGTATGGGTTAAATTGACCAATGAATGGCATGAAAATATTTGTTAATGGCTAGTTATGGATATGTTTTGGTAATATGTATGTTTGAATGAAAGTTAAAACAAACAAATCATGGAAGAGTAAAATTAGTAATAAAATAGTTTTAGACAGTAGCAGTTGGGTGATTTTGAAAAATCACCAAAAATGGTGGAAATCGAATTAGAGATTGAATAAGATATGAGACTTATTAAGTCTATTTTCATATAAAAGAAATGACGTAAGTAAAAGAGTTACATATTATGAGATATTTGAATTTTTATGAGATAATCAGAATGATTTGGAAATCCCCTATTTTGACTTGAGAAAATCACTATAAGTTGTACAAAAATAATTATGGGTTATAATTTATATGCTTAAAATCCTTAATGAGGCTATTTTCAAAAGAATAAATAGGAATATCATCCGAATATCGTATGAGAAGATAATTAAATTTTAGTGAAGAGGAGTTGGAATTGTCGAGTAATGAAACAGGAGAGACTTTAAAGAATAAATTGTATTTATTGGCTAAACCAAAAATTTTGAAAATTTTATGGTAAGATGATATATGAGTCTAGTTTTAGGGAAAATTTGCAGATCTTAATTTGGAGTTCCGTAGCTCAAGATATAAGTAATTTAGTGACTGTGACTCAAGCAAACAGCCTGAGATGAACATGTGTAATAGTGAAATTATATGTAATTACGTTCGTATTAAGGATTGGTAAAAACATATTAATTAATTGCTTATTATTTACATGCCAATTTACTAAGCTATAAAGCTTACTCCATCTTTTCCATTTCTCTTAGTGTTGTCAGGTTGGCTTAGGGTTAGAGATCGTCGGAGGCAGCATCACACTATCAAATTATCAATTTTGGGTATTGATAAGTCTTAAGTATTTTCGAGTGAGTGGCATGTATAGAGACTTAGTTATTGGTGATATGCACTCTTAGGATTTGGCCAAATGTATTGGCTTATATTACTTCATTGTATATGGTCATGAGATGTGGCTCATATTGGTTATGAGTATGTAAGCCTATTTGTGCATACATGTGGAAAGGCTTTGTTGTAGTTATGTGCATACATGTACTAAGTTCTTGTGTAATGTGATCATGCTTGTTTATCATGAATGGTTAGTATCATATTATATGTGTTGATGATTAAGTTGAGATTAATTGAGGGTATGATATGTGCCTATAAAATGTATAAGAGGGTAAAAAATTAAGAACAACAAAAAGGCTTAAAAAATAGCCTAAGTGTTGGCCATACGGGTAGAGGTATGACTGTGTGTCTCAGGTGTGTGGAGGACACGGCCTAGCACACAGGTGTGTGACTTGGCCGTGTGACCCTCATTTGTTGATGATGTCATAAACAGAGTTACATGGGCTGAGGACACGGACGTGTGTGACCACATGGCCTATCCACACGGGTGTGACCCTATTTTTATGAAAAATTTTCCAAGTGTTGGGAAATTTTTGAAAGGTCTCGGTTTGGTCCCAAATCACCCCAAAGTATGTTTAAAGCCTCGTAGGCTCGTTTAAGGGACAATGTGTGTATGTATGAAAAGTTTTAAATTTGATTGGAAAAATTATGTCTCGATTTTAAATGTTTGTATGGGTTTTAGGTCCGATAACACCTCGTATCTTATTCCGGCGTCTAATACGGGTAAAGGGCGCTACAGTTAGTATAATTTACCCTTAATTTTAATAAATTCTGGATTAGGTAATCTCCAGTTTTATTGTTGGGTAGGTACTGTGATAACCTTGAATTTCTCGTATATACTCGAAAATAAACCCATTAGTTCACTCACTGTCTGTTGAACACTGTCATGAACAAGACGATTCCTTGTAAACCAAACTGCCCATAAGATAAGTGAATAATTTCCTAGACTTCTCATTTTCTATACAAAAAGTTTCATCCAACCAGGACTTGTAGTCAAGTTAAGATGAGACGGGGAAACAGTAGGTTTAACCTTTTTATTATTTGGTAGGTGACCGAGCAAAATCGCAGTAGATAATCAACCGATTCCATTCCAATTTGGCACAGAGGATAGAACATAGAATCATGCATATTTCTTCTGTTTAGATTAACATATGTAGGAATGAAATCATTGTAAATTTTTCATAGTGCAATTTTTACTTTACCATTTAGTTGTAGCGCCCACAATATTGTGTAGAATGGGTTATTATTCTGGTTCATGTTATTAGGATAGACATCTGGTCTTTTAAATTTGTCCAATACTAGTAATTTATAACCACTTTTGACTGTGTAATCCCTTGTACCCTGATACCTCCAAACCACGATATTTGTCTGCTTTAACTTGGCAATTGGGATATGAAATATGCAGTCAATTTGTTCCCCATCAGTAATAGCGCGAACAATGTCTTCCTTCCAAGTATAGTGTTCCAAATTGATCAAATGGTCCATCGTAGTGGAACTAATATCAATATTGTGACAATTGATTCTGCCATTTCCAGGGTCAAGAATCCAAGAGTCATTCCAAATATTTACAGTAGACCCATTTCCTATTCACCAGCCATTCCTTTCTCAATCAGACCCCTAGCAGCTAGAATACTCCTCCAGGTAAAGGAAGGGTAAGAACCTACCTCAAATTATTCTAAAGTGGTATGAGGGAAATAGTGCATTTTAAAGACCTTAGTTAATAAGCAATTTGGTGTTTCAGAATTTGCCAATATTACTTTGCCAACAAAGTAATATTAAAAATTGATAAATCACGAAAACCCGATCCACATTGCGACTTTGGGAAACGTAACTTTTGCCAAGAGCTCCAATGAATTCCTTTTAGCATTTTAGAGTTCTTCCACCAAAATCGGTTGAGAATTTTTTCTAATTCAATACATAAAGATTTAGGTAAAAGGAAACATTGCATGGATAAATTGGAATAGATTGTAAAATTGATTTAATTAGAACCTCCTTCCTTCTGATAAATAGGAACCACATATTCTAATTTTTAATTTTGGATCGAAAATTGTCAACATAGGTCGTAAAAGGCCATCATTTATTTTTACCTACCATCATAGGTAGACAAAATACTTCGGATTTGTTGAGATACAGACTTTCCAACCAGATCCTTCTTGACTTCTTCGATGTTTGCCCGAAAATACAAAAGCGATTTATCATAATTCACTTTTTGGTTAGACGCATTTTCATATGTAAAGATGACCGAGGTAACCTTTTCAGCTCTATCTTTTGTTGCATCCCCAAAAATTATACAATCATCAACAAAGAATAAATGATTAATGGTTAAAGATCCTTTCCCTATCCACACATCATTTATCGACCCTTCAGATTTCGCCTAATTCAAAATAGTTGAAAAACCTTCTGCACACAGTAGGAATAAATAAGGGCTGAAGGGATCACCTTAATGTAGACCTCTTGACGGACAAAAATTAGAGCTAAGACTGCTATCTATCTCGACCGTATAGGAAACTGACGTAATATGACTCATAATTAAAGTAACCCAATCAGTATGAAAACCTGAATGAAGCATCATCCTAGCTAGAAAATCTCATTCTGCCTGATCATAAGCTTTGCTCATATCCAATTTGAAAGTAAAGTTTCCAACCTTTCCTTATCGTCTAAATTCTAGCAAATGCAAAATATCATAAGCAATCAAAACATTGTTAGATATTTGCCTTCTGGGTTTAAAAGCTCATTGCATTTCAGTGATATACTATGTGAGAAAACCACCCATTCTGTTGACCAAAACCTTCACAATAATACATTACAGAGACTAACAGGACGAAATTGCATGATAGTACATAGTTTACAAACCTTTGGGATGAGAACGATATGTGTTTGATTGATACCTTCCAAGTCAATGTCTCTCCAAAGCACTGCAAGGTAAAATGACGTCATGTCCTTTCTCAAAATCTGCCAATATTGTTGAAAAACTAATGCGAAAAAGCCATCAACTCTTGGAGCTTTGAGAATGACGATGTCTTTAATTGCCATACATATCCCCTCCTCTCGAAATGGGTTTAATAAAGTAGCATCCATCTCATTTAGAAATTTTCTTTTCCACTTTACTAAAAATATGTGAGGTATCTATAACACCCCTTACCCGTGTCTGACGCCGGAACAAGGCATGAGGCATTACCGGACTTAAACATAAGCAAACGTACATTTCAAAGCCATAAAATTTCATTTAATTTAAAATCATTTATACACGAGCTTATCGTCCCTTTTACGTGTAACGCCCCAAAATAGAAGGTATTTTATTGTGTATAAACTGACACAAATTGCTTATTTGGTGTGCTGGCTAGATGTTTTGGGTGTGTTTGGGAGTATTGGAGAAGCCTGGGTTCAAGTCTGGTTTTTTGTAAAATTTTAAAATTTTTGCTCTTAATGGAATCTGGATGTTAGCATTTAGGCCTTATATTTCAATGTGTTGGATTTATGTCACAAAGAGCCTAATGGCTTGGTGGCAAGTGGCGTGACCTAGCAGCTATGTGAGCGAGGGGTTCGAATCCCATAACTGGCAAGGAATATTTATTTTGTTGCATGGGGCGGCAGGTAGTTGTGATGGATTCAAACTCTACTGAGTGGTTGTGGACTTGATAAAAGGGGAGAGGATCAAGGGATAGAGTATTGGTTGTTGGGGATTTGGAGGAGGAAAAGGTGGAGAGAATCAAGGAATTTGGAAGCTTGGAGAGTTGTAGCTGAATTAGGTATCTTGGGTGTGCAAATTCGACTAAGGGGTCCTTGGTATGCATTCTCGGCAATTTGACAATGAATAGGTGTCGAATTACCTCTTCTGTTATTTCGGGTTTCATTTTTTTTGGTGTTTCTAGGTTCTTTCTCCTTAGTGCCGAATTGGTACATTGTTCTTTTGGTTTTTGGTTCATTCGGTATTAGCTTTGGTTGTTGTGTTTTATTCAACAAAAGTCTCTCCCTTTTCGGTCAATTAAAGTTAGTCATTTTCGTGAGCAATTCTTTTATTTTCTTTTTCTCTCCTTTTCTGCCCCAATCTGTTCTCTTGTGGCTTCATTCTATTTTGGTGCCGAAAATTTCTTCTCTTCCTCTCTATTGTACTACTTTTCTCTTCCCTTTTCTTTTATCTCTTCTTGCCTATTCGTAACCTTTGCCAATTTGGTTTCTTTCCCTCCTCGGTTCTTTCAGTTTTCTTTAGCCAAACCTTACTTGTTTTTCTGTCCCTCCTATTCCCTTTCTCTTCTTAGGCCAAACACCTTCCTGTCGCTCTTTTTCTTTATACCTTGTTTCTGTAAGCCGATTCTGCTGCACCTTTCTTATTATTGGTGGGTTGTGGTAAGTTGTTTCTTGTTTATCTTTGGATATATAGTTTATTCATTGTTAAGCCGAAAATGTTAGTCTTGTGTGACTGATTCTTTTGTTCCTTTTTATATGGATATGTTCGTTGGGTTCCAAAACTCTCGATGGGTGAAGGACTTTTCAAGGGATTCAAGACCCTTCTGTTGGCAATTAATCAATAATGGGGGTAAGTGGACTTGTTATGGCCGAATGCCCATTCTTCTCTCTCTAGTATAATGATTTCTTAAATAGTGGATATCTGATTAAGCCTTCTATTATTTGTTGGATATTAATGGATCTCATCGTTCATGCAACGGGGCATTAAGTGGAGTGTTGTTAGCCTTCAAATAACATTTTAGACAGTCTAACCCCACTCGTTGATTAAGGCAAGTATTGAGTTTTCCTTTCAGGATTGAGTGTTAAGTGGGTGTAATCTATTGCCAAATGTTTAATCGAAGGCCTTGTTTGTTGTAGGTTGGTGATCAAAGCCACTCGCAATTTCGAAAAAGGTGTGTAATCTCACCCTTATTTTACTGTGAATCGGCAAAAGCTAAAATGCCGGAACTTTGGCATTTGCGGTCTCGCGAGCGTGCGATCACTCGTGAGGTAAACCGAGCCCACCAATCATGGGCGACAAACTGTAGAGGCCTCAACGAGTGTTTTCGTGGGTTTGGGTCGTTATGGGCCTCGTTGGGTTAAAATGGGCCGTGTGGGCCCAATAGGCTTATGGGCCCACACGAATAAAATCGACAGTAAGTAGCTGTGATTGAATTCAGGCTAAATGGGCCACACGAGCATGTGGGCCCACTTGGGCCTAGTAATGGGCTCTGGGTCCATACACGATGTAACATGCCATTTTAGCCCGGGTTCATACCATAACCAAATTAAAATTAAAAACCAACATAAAACCAAATTAAATAAAATAAAAAATCAATAAAAGGTCTAATGTCCAGTTTACATAACCCAAACAAAAAACCTATTACATTACAGCTCAAAATAATAAGTTTAAACTTAAATTAAACTCCTAAAACCTAGATCCGAATAAACTTGACCCTAAATTTAAACCCAAATTACATGGCCCAAATACTAAACAAAATCAATCCCCAAACAGGCCCAAATGACCCGGGTTTTTGGTTTCAAAAATTGAAACCCTAGGGCCAGCGCCGCAGCCTCCTCAGTAGGGGTCCCTCAGCGCGTTTCTCACACGTGCGCCACCACCACCGATAGCCTCCCAGTGTGTACCTGCAACAAAATAACAGTAAAGATTAACAAGAGTAGCAGCCAGGATAATAGATTATACAGTTAGGCAAAATAATTTTTGCATTTTTGATTTTTATTTTTGCTATTTTATTCGGCTATAAATATAAGCCAAAAGCAATTGTAAAAGGGGATTCCCATTTTTTGTATTCACGCACTCACGAAAAAAAAGCAAAGCAAATAAAAAAATAAAGATTCATTTTTGAAGGAGATTTTCAGATTCAAATACTTTTTTCTTTTTTCATTTTTTCTTCCATTGTTTCTTTACGCATGTGAAAAGAAAGTAGGAAAGATCTGTTCGTTTGCCTTCGAATCTCTGTTTGCTTCGTTGCAATCGAAGCTTAGGTGGAGATTTGAAGCCATCAAGTGCCTTCAGATGAGGCCTAATTGGCTTTCGCGTGACGTTCTGTCGTTCATTGTGGCGGAATGGCGATCGATTTGGCTTATTCGGCTGAGCATAGAGAGAGTTGCTTAGATTTTTGGGTGGTTATGTTAGCGGCTGTGTTGTTTAGAGTGTGTGTGTGTGTGTTTTAGGCTTTTTTTTTCCTTTTTAAGATGTATAGAACGACGTCGTTCAAGTTTAACTCCATGGATTTGAAATGACGTCGTGAAGCGCAATCCGATGGATCACCCGATGACCCAACCCAAATGCGGTTAGATTCGTGTGTTTTGGTCTCCGAGGGTATATTGGCGCAATTGATCCTTCTTTTTCACTCTACAGTTTGATTGAATCCCATGTCTATTTCTGCCGTTTTCTCGTAATTTGCCAAGGAATTTTGTGTTGATTTCATCTTGGTCCACGATCCAACTTAGCGTTTTGATACCTGGAATATTTGTATTTTTAGTCCTTTATTACTTGTATGTATTTTATTTTAATCCTCATTACTATTTAATGGTTTTATTTATTTATAAATTATATGTGTATTAGGCATTGTATTATTTTCTACGTGTGTTTTATTTTAGATTTACCTATGCATCTACTTTATCTCTTATAAAAAAACCTTATTTTAAATTGTATTTCGTTTACTTCAATTATTTTCTATTATTTATATGTATACATTTCTGTATTATTTTGTACATTATTAGCTTATATCATTTAAATTCCATTATTCATGTATAAATATTTCTTTCTTTGGTATTTTCTTTGAATTATTTTTATATATTTATGTATTCTTTTGCATATTGTGATTAAAGTTACCTATGCTCTTCAAAAAGTTCCTATGTTTTATTATATAAATATAATATATCGTATTTTAAACACCTTGTATGTATTATTATATTGTATGTATCTTTTTAGATTCTCATTGTTTATAAATTGGTTTCAAACATAACATTTTCTTATGTAAAGTTATATTCATTTCAAAACTCATATATGTATTATTTAATGTAAGTATATTTTTGTGTTAAATTCTCATACTTAGTTTTAAATTGAATTTTATGTATTTTATCAATTGTACCTTAATAATTTCAAACCTTTCTTTCCATTTGTTTTAGGGTTTATTATCTCGTATATATGATAGTTTGCTTTGTATGAACTGTTAACTTATGTTTTTAAATTGCTAATATTGGTGTTCATGTGACATAATATTATATAGGATTTTTGCTTTTGAAGAAGCGATTTCGCTTTATATTTTTATTTCCACAATTATTGGTTGTGTCTTTGTTTTATGTTTTAGCATCATGATTTTAATTTCAATTTTCGCCTAATTTCAAACCAAATACGCTAAATCATTTTTCTTTAAAATTTGCCAATTTAAATATTTTTAAAATAAGACAATATTTAGTGTTTGGAAACTCGAGAAATTGTGCCCTAACGTGCTGGGTTGCGATTTTTCGTTTGACCACATAACTAAATAACCTTTTAATTGCATATTTTAAAAAATCAAAAGTGACCTCGATATTAAAGGTTTAAGGTAGCATATCCTAACGTGCTGGATGTGGTAACTTGTTCCTTTAAAACGGGTCTTAAAACTCAATTCAAACCAAATGTTCTTTAAAAAATCGCATTTCAAGTTTTTTAAGAGATTTCAACATTAGGACAATTATTAATCAAAATGGTACCGATTTTGGGCATAGAGGGTGCTAATCCTTCTTCGTGCGTAACCGACTTCCAAACCTTATTTTTTCGTAGACCAATTTTTTAGAAGGTGATCCAATCACACCTAAACAAAAAAAATTGGTGGCGAGTCCATGTTTTTAAAAGTTGATCCCCGTTTTTCTGAAAATTTAAAAATGGTTTCGACACACGATTTTGGCCATATAAGACACCTGAGTCACTCGAAGCGATGGTAGACCCTTTGAGAGGTTGTTATCTGTACTGAGACCCTAAAATTAGTAAAATGACCAAAATACCCCTGAGGGGTAAAATTACTGTTTTACCCCCAACTGACTAAATGACCGTTATACCCCTAATGGTAGGTTGATTGATGTGTATATGATATTTATATGACTGATACTGAATGTGTCATACTGCATACATGTATTATTTATGTCACGACATACTGCATGGGGTTGGGTTCTGATATGGAGGAAGTACTGTATAGTGGATCTGCCACATATTTTCTGTTACTGTTGGCTTTGCCACGTATTTTCTGATTCTAGTGGCTTTGCCACGTTTACTGTCACTAGCAGTTCTGTTACGTTATTATTACTAGCAGCTTTGCTGCGATATTGGTGTGTTGGTTGGGTGGGTTAATTTTATCCCCACATGGTGTGTTGGGTGATACGTGTGGTATGTTGGTTGGATTGGGATGGGTTGCATTATTTTACTGTGTTGATTCTGTAATGGGCTTAGGCCCATACTGTTACTGTATAGGGCTAAAGCCCAGACTGTTCTGTCACTGATAGGGCTCAAGCCTAGACTGTATCTACATGCACTGTTCTGTTTGGCTGATAGGGGATTACACACTGAGTTTTCGCAAACTTACATTTTCTTTTAACTGTATAGGTAATCCCCAGCCTTAGACGATTTGGGCCGTAGAGGGACTCGGAGGTGCTGCTATTTTACTTTTGATTTTATTCACGTAATCTCCATATTGGGTTTTAATTTTTGTAATAAGGCCATTTGAGAATTTAACTTTTAATTGGGCTATGATTTCTTATTTTAAACTACTAGAGTAGGATAAACGACTTTTCAAAATAATAACTGTTTTCAAAGAGAAACACGCATTTTAAACCTCATGGTTTTTCAACAAGAAAAGCTTTTGCGGTTTTGATCAGTCTAACAAATTAACGATAACAAATATGGCAATAATTTTGCTAAAATGTTTTCAACTCTTAATAACGTAATTTGCTAAATTTTTCTCAAGCAATGAAAACTAGATGGGTTTTAAAGTAAATTCGGATTTTTATCAACAAGTTTAAATTTTGGAAAGCTTTTTGACGGGATGATTTGATAAACACAAACACAAAAAGATTTGAACATAAAATGAACCTTTAACCAACAATTCCGTTTCTTTTTACGACACTTTGACGTGACACGTCAAATTCGATCAAACATATGGGCCAGGTTTAGGGTGTTACGTTACGGGCTTACGAGGCTCTAAACATATATTGGAGGTAGTTAGAGACTAAACCGAGAACTTTCAAAACTTTTACTATACTTAAAAAAATTTCATTTTTTTGGAATCACACGCCTATGTGGGCAAGCCGTGTGGTCACACACGCTCGTGTCCTCCACCCGTGTAACTCTCTGTTTATGACGTCATCACATATTTATGGTCACATGGCCAAGTCACACACCTGTGTGCTAGGTCGTGTGGCGAATTTAATGCTGGCATTTAATGTGTAGACTTCACAGGGCCTGGGCACATGCCCATGTCTTGTGGCTATGTCTCTCACACGGTCGAGACACTCGACTGTTCTTTGCCCGTGTGTTTACTACTGGACATTTTGTTTTGCAAAATGGGGGTGCAGGAAATACACGGCCTATCAACACGCCCATGTGGCTGACCGTGCATCACACACGGCCTAGACACACTCTAGTGTGTCTACCCATGTGGATAAATATAAGGCTATTTACCAAGCCTTTTGCCACCCTAAAACACAAGCACACTTACACTACTTTAAAGGCACATAATATAACATAGGTCAGCTATCAAACATACTTAAATCAAGTCTTCCACACATCATTCAAATACCACACCTTTCAAGACTATACATTACATAATTAGCGACTTAAACATGCAAGCTTCTATACATTACATAATTAGCGACTTAAACATGCAAGCTATCACTTCCATGAATAACATCATCATGCAAATTTTACTTAAAATCAATATTAGCCAATATCAAATGGCCTTATACAAAATGAATAGAGTATCATCTTGAGCCAACATATTTGGCCAAACCAGTATGACACATAAAAAAACAAAACACCAAGTCCCTATACATTCCATACTTAAAATGTTAAAACTAGCTATACCCAAATACTTCAAGTGATAGTGTAAATCGAGCTCCGACATCTTACGATCCCCGAGCTAGCTTGGCTACACTATAAGAAAAATGAAAAAGAAAGGGGAGCAAGCATAAAGCTTAGTAAGTTTGCATGTAAATAATTAATAACATTAATCATGCCATATCATGTACATGGTATAACTATAACTTGTCACAATGTCATCGAGTATCATAGTTACATCATAGAACATGTCATTTACATAATGTACCATAAAACTCATGTTCATGATTCCTTCATTCACTTCTTACCGAGACCTTATCAATACATAACTATAAAATTATGAGATTCGTGTACATACCTGTACCCTTTAAACATGTTCATACCTTGTCACTTCTTTGACATACTCTTGAATTACCAATTGAACCACTTGGAATACTAAAGGATACTCGGGAAATCTCATACACATGGTCAGATGCTAATGCCATATCCCAGATATGGTCTTATACGAGATCTCATATCGACCCCATGTCCCAGACATGGTCTTACTTGAAATTTCATAACGAAGCCATATCCCAGATATGGTCTTACACGGGATCTCATAACCCTAATGTCATGATATTTGTATCCTATTTATTCCTAAGGTTCAACCAGGATTTCGAGACATCAAAATCTCGTCACATTGTCATTGAGTCATTGTAATTCAAAATTCATAGAACAATTATACATATCATGCAATAATAAAGTATTAGATACATAATAAAGTAATGTTGCATTATTTACCCACAAACTTACCATGATAACAAAATATGACTAGTTATACACTTTACTCTGCAACTTTGTTCTTTCCTCAGTTTAAGTTTAGACTCTGTTCCTTTTGATCTATAATAGCAAATTTAACTTATTTAATCATCACTTTGTTCAAATTAGTCCATAATTCATACTTTGGCAAAATTACAATTTTTTCTCTAAATTTTCACATATTTACAAATTAGTCCCTAGGCTCATAAAATGAAATATGTCCATTTTCTTTGTTACCCAAGCCTAGCTGAACCTAACACATGCTCATATCAGCCCACATTTTCGTTCAAATCAAAATTTTACTACTCATTTTAACAACTTTTAGAAAAAGGTCCTTTTTAGGCGTTTTCATGAAAAATCACATGGTAAAAGATGTTTATCACACATCAAACTTTCATATTCCTTCATTAAATATCAAAATACATGCATGTTACACATGGGTAAATTTTTGAACATGAAACCTAGCTCAAAATAATGGTAGAAATAGCTAGATCGGTTGGTGACAACTTTAAAAATGTAAAGAACATTCAAAACGGGGCTAAGATGCACTTACTTGTGAGCTTGAAAATGTCAAAAACTCTAGCTATAGAGGGCTTAGAATTTTTGGCACCTACTTGGATAAGATGAGCAACCTTTTTACTTGATTTTTCCCTTTTTATTAATTTATTAACCAAATGACCAAAATGTCATTTTTACTAAACTTTCAAAATTTACCCATTCATGTCCATTTTTGTCCAAAAATAAAAAAATTGGGAAAATTGCTATTTAAGGACCCCTAATTAATAATCCAAAGCTATTTCATACTTAAAGATTCTAGAATCTTATATTTCGCAACTTTTGTAATTTAGTCCTAAAAGTCAAATTGAACACTTGTTCACAAAATTTCTTCTTGAAACTTTCACACAATCATGCAAAAATGTCATGGACCTCAAAACAATCATAAAATAGATATTTCTACTTTAGGTTTGAGGTCTCCAAACTACTATTCTGACTAGGCCCTAAATCTGGATGTTACAACTCTCTCCCTTTAGGGATTTTCGTCCCCAAAAATTTTATCGGTGAAAAGGTTTGGGTATTGGTTTCTCATAGCCTCCTCGGGCTCGCATGTAGCCTCTTCAACTCCATGTCTTTTCCATAACACTTTCACAAGGGTAATACTTTTATTCCTTAATTGCTTGACCTCTCTGGCCAAAATCTTAACCGTCTCTTCACCATAAGTCATATCCGGTCGAATCTCAACCTCTGTAGGTGAAATTACATGTGAAGGATCTGATCGGTATCTTCGCAACATAGACACATGAAATACATCATGAATCCTTTCCAACTCAAATAGCAAAGCCAACCGATATGCCACTAGCCTTATCCTTTCGGTAATCTTATACGGTCCAATAAAGTGCAGACTCAACTTGCCTTTTCGGCCAAATCTGAGAACTTTCTTCCATGGAGATACTTTGAAGAATACCTTATCACTGACTTGAAACTCAATTTCTTTTCATTTCAAATTCGCGTAGGATTTCTGTCTATCCGAGGCAGCTTTTAAGCAATCGCAAATTACCTTTACCTTTTCTTCGGTTTTTTAACTAAATCAACTCTGTGAATCTGATTCTCTTTGAGTTCAGTCCAATACAAGGGTGTTTGGCACTTATGCCTATACAATGCCTCATAAGGCGCCATTTTCAAACTCGACTGAAAACTATTGCTGTAGGCAAACTTAACCAGCGGTATATACTTTTCCCAACTACCTTGGAATTTTAATACACAAAATCGGAGCATGTCTTCAAGTATCTGAATCACTCTCTCTGACTAGCCATCGATTTACGAATGGAAAGCGGTATTAAAATTAAATTTCGTACCCAAGGCGTCTCGTAACTTCTTCTAAAACCTCAAAGTAAACCTCGGATCTCTATCCAAAATGATTGACAAAGGTACTCTTTGAAGTCTCACAATTTTAGAGATATACAATTCGGGTAGCTTATCAAGTGAGTAGTCGACACGTACCGGAATAAAGTGAACTGACTTCGTTAGTCTATCAACCACAATCTAAATAGTATCTTTCTTTCTCAGAGTCAAGGGCAACCCCGTCACAAAGTCCATAGTAATACAGTCCCATTTCCACTCGGGAACCATCACAGCTTGAAATAAACCTGAAGGTACTTGGTGTTCAGCGTTTACTTGCTGACAAATCAGGCATCTCGATACAAACTCAGAAACATCCCTTTTCACCAATACAATTTCTTCAAGTCATTATTCATCTTTGTACTACCTAGATGGATAGACAAACAGCTACTATGTGCCTCATGTAGAATATTCCGAATAAGCTCATCATCTCTCGGTACACAGATTCTATCTCGAAACATTAAAGATCCATCAGAACTAATCCAAAATTCTAATTCCATACCTGGCTCACATTAGACTCTTTTGGCTTGTAATTCACCATCGTATTTCTGAGCTTCACAAATCTGTTGGAGAAACATCGGTCTAGCTGTCAACTCAGCTAGAATAGAACCATCATCCGGTAAAGCCAACCGTGTATTCATAGTTCTCAACGCAAACAAGGATTTCCTACTCAAGGCATCGATGACCACGTTCACCTTTTCCAGGTGGTAGTCAATCACTATCTCATAATCTTTTATCAACTTTAGCCATCTCTGTTGCCTTATGTTCAAATCCTTTTGAGTCATCACATATTTTAGACTTTAATGCCTAACTTTTCTCACCATATAAATGATGTCTCTAGATCTTCAATGCAAACACAATGGCGGTTAACTCCAAATCATGAGTCGGATAATTCTTCTCATGCGGCTTTAGCTGTCTCGAGGCATAAGCTATTACTTTGCCTTCTTGCATTAGTACACAACCCAATCCATTCAAGGATGCATCACTATAAACCACAAATTCTTTTTCCAGTTTAGGTTGTACTAAAATCGGGGCCTTAGTCAACAATGTTTTTAGTTTCTCAAAACTCTGTTGGCACTTTTCTGACCATTCGAACTTGACATCTTTTTATAACAACTTTGTCATCGGAGTAGCAATCATGGAAAATCTTTTAACGAACCGTCTGTAGTAACTAGCTAAGCTCAGAAAGCTTCTAACCTCTGACACGTTCCTCGGCGGTTTCTATTCAATAATAGCCGAAATTTTACTTGGGTCAACTCTAATGCTGTCACCCAAAACAATGTGCCCCAAAAATCCCACTTCTCTAAGCCAAAATTCACTCTTACTAAACTTGGCATATAACTGTTTGTCTCTCAAAGTTTGCAAAACCATTCTCAAGTGTTCAGCATGTTCAGTCTCATCACGAGAATAAATCAGTATATCATCAATAAAAACGTCAAAAAATTTATCCAAGTACGGTCAGAAAATACGGTTAATTAAATCCATAAATACAGTAGGAGCATTCGTTAAAACAAAAGACATGACAAGAAATTCATAATGACTATACCTTGTCTGAAATGCACTTTTTGGCACATCCGAGTCTTTAACTCTCAACTGGTAGTAACTAGATCTTAAATCTATCTTTGAAAACCCTGTGGCTCTCTTCAATTGATCAAACAAATCATCGATCCTAGGCAAAGCATACTTGTTCTTTATGGTTACCTTATTGAGTTGTCGGTAATTAATGCAAAGCCTCATAGAGCTGTCTTTCTTTTTCACAAATAATACTGGTGCACCCCACGGAGAAAAACTAGGTCTCGCAAAACCTTTATCTGTTAACTCTTGTAACTGAACTTTTAGCTCCTTTAATTCTATCAGAGCCATCCTATACGGGAAATCAAAATAAGTGCCGTACTAGGTATCAAATCAATACCAAATTATACTTCTCTAATAGGAGGCAATCCGAGCAACTCTTCTGGAAACACATACGAATACTCACATACTACCGGCACTAATTCAATTTTCAACTTAGACTTTTTTGTATTCAGTACAAAGGCAAGATAAGCTTCACAACCCTTTCTTATACATTTCTAAGTAGTCATAGAAGAAATCACTACAGGCAAGTTATCCGGTTCACCTGGTTCAACCCGAAAAATATTCCCATTTTCACATTTTAGTTCAATAATTTTCTTTCCATAATCTGCTATCACTTCATGAGCAGTTAACCAATCCATACCAAGAATTATATCAAATTCATCAAACGGATATAGCATAAGATTAGCCGAAAAACAATGACCTCTAATCATCAAAGGGCAATTCCTACATACCTTGTCAACTAATACATACTTGCCTAGAGGGTTTGACACTTTAATCACAAATTCTATATATTCAACAATCATATTCATACTAAACACCAATTTCATACAAACATACGAATGGGTTGATCCCGGATCAATACAACATAAGTATCATAGAGAGAAAAAGTACCCGTAATCACATCCTCTTCGCGAGCGCAAATGGCATAAATTTTTATAAGTGCATTACCCTCGGACCTCTAGCCGAGTCTCTAGGTGCACTCTTACTACTCGTTCCACTTCCCTGATTTCTCTGTGGTCTACCTCTAGAGGGAGCATTTATCGATCTCACACTTTGATTCCTATCTTTCTCAACCATCTTAGGACAATCACGAACAAAATGATCAGGTGAACCCCATTTGAAACAAGTTCTATCATTCGCTTGGCAATCATCGATGTAACGTCTGCCACACTATAGACATTCTGGCCTACTTGGTCGGGCATTACCAACACTCACAATTGAAGGGGTCTGAGCTTTAGAAACCAAGTGTTGTTTACTCTTATTTCTGTTTAAGAAGCCATTTAAAGCATTTGATCGAGTGGTGAACTCTTTCAATTTCTTGGATAAAGACTAAAATGACTTAATTGTCTCTTTCTCGAATCATGAGATTCAACTTCAACTTTTCTTTTCTCTTTGGCCAACTTCTCGGCCTTACAAACTCTCTATACGAGCACCACAAATTCTTTTAACTCGAGAATTCTGACTAGTAACCTGATGTCTTTGTTTAACCCGTCTTCAAACCTATTGCACATAATGGCTTCAATAGATACGCACTCTCGAGCGTATTTGCTAAGTCTCACAAAGTCACGTTCGTACTCAGTTACAGTCATTCGACCTTGCTTCAATTCAAGAAATTTCTTTCTCTTTTGGTCAATAAACCTTTGGCTAATGTACTTTTTACGAAACTCTTCTTGAAAAAATTTCTAGTTAAATCTCTCCCTCGGTACAACTACATAAATGTGTTCCGCCACTGATAAGCCAAATCTCTCAAGAGGGACATAACACATTTCATACACTCCTTTGGTGTGCAGGACAACTCATCGAATACTTGGATGGTATTTTTAAGCAAGAATTCTGCTCTTTCCGAGTCATCATCTTTATTAGATCAAAATTCCTCGGCTCATTGTTTCCGAATTCTGTCAACCAGAGTTTTTCCCTTCTTACCATTTCCATAACTTAGGGAGCTACAGGGATAGGCTGAGGGTTTGGAGGGGTTAGAGCTTGTTATTGAGTGGCTAGATTCGTCTGAATGAACTTTGAGGACCACTCGTTTATCATCTAGAAGAAGGCTTCTTGAGGATCTCCTCCCTGACTCATAGTCACATGTCTATTCTCATTTTCAGTAGGCACCATCCCTTGAGTGGGAGTCGACGCGTTACTTTTAACATCATCTGCCAATGCTTTGTTAGGATTCATTTATTATATGAAAGCACATTTTAAAATCGTTAGGAGTCCTTACACTATCATAATGATATACATATATACATGCTGTATAGCTAGACTAGTGCACACGCTAGGTTAGTCAGAGAATTGACTAAACACTAGCTCTGATACCACTAAATGTAACACCTCTTACCCGTGTTCGACGCCGGAACAGGATACAAGGCATTACCAGACTTAAACATAAGCAAACGTATATTTTCGGGCCATAAAATTTTATTCAATTTAAAATCATTTATACACAAGCTTATCGTCCCTTTTACGGGCCTACGAGGCCCTAAACATCAGTAGAGGTGGTTAGGGACTAAATCGAAAACTTTCAAAACTTTTACAATACTTAGAAAATTTTCATGTTTTGGAGAGTCACACGCTTGTGTAGGCAAGTTGTGTGGTCACACACGCTCGTGTGGCTCAGGACACGCTCGTGTGGCGAAATTAATACTCGTATTTAATGTGCAGACTTCACACGGCCTGGGCACACGCCTATGTCTTGAGGCTGTATCTCTCATACGGCCGATACACACTACTGTGTCTCTGCCCGTGTGTTTACTACTAACATTCTGTTTTGCAAAATGAGGGTGCAGGGGACACACGGCCTATCAACATGCCCATGTGGCTGATCATGTGTCACACACGGCCTAGACACATGCCCGTGTGTCTACCCGTGTGGACAAATATAAGGCTATTTACCAAGCCTTTTGCCACCCTGAAACACAATCACACTTACACTACTTTAAAGGCATATAATATAACATAAGTGAGCTATCAAACATACTTAAATCAAGTCTTCCACACATCATTCACATACCACACCTTTCGAGCCTATACATTACATAATTAGCGACTTAAACATGTAAGCTATCACTTTCATGAATAACATCATCATGCAAATTTTACTTAAAATCAATATTAACCAATATCAAATGGCCTTATACAAAATGAATCAAGTATTATCTTGAGCCAACACATTTGTCTAAACCAGTATGGCACATAATAAAAACAAAAAAAGACCAAGTCCCTATACATTCCATACTCAAAATGTTAAAACTAACTATACCCAAATACTTCAAGTGATAGTGTGAATCAAGCTCCGACGTCCTACAATCCCTGAGCTAGCTTGGCGAAACTATAAGAAAAATGGAAAAGAAAGGGGAGTAAGCGTAAAGCTTAGTAAGTTTGCATGTAAATAATTAATAACATTAATCATGCCATATCATACACATGACATAACTATAACTTGTCACAATGTCATCAAGTATCATAGTTACATCTTAGAACATGTCATTTACATAATGTACCATAAAAATCATGTTCATGATTCATTCATTCATTTCTTACTGAGACCTTATCAATACATAACTTAAGAATTATGAGCTTCGTGTACATACCTGTACCCTTTCAACATGTTCATACCTTGTCACTTTTTTGACATACTCTTGAATTACCCATTGAACCACTTAGAATACTAAAGGATACTTGAGAAATCTTATACACATGGTAGGATGCCAATGCCATATCCCGGATATGGTCTTACATGGTATCACAAATTGGTGCCGATGCCATATCCTAAATATGGTCTTATTCGGGATCTTATATTGACGTCATGTCCCAGACATGGTCTTACTTAAAATTTCATAACGAAGCCATATCCAAAAATATGGTCTTACACGTAATCACACAACCAAATGCTGATGTCATATCCTAGATATGGTCTTACACGGGATCTCATAACCCTAATGTCATGACATTTGTATCCTATTTATTCCTAAGGTTCAACCAGGATTTCGAGACATCAAAATCTCGTCACATCGTCATCGCGTCATTGTAATTCAAAATTTATAGAACAATTATACCTATCATGCAATAATAAAGCATTAGATACATAATGAAGTAATGTTGCATTATTTACCCACAAACTTACCTCGGTAACAAAATATGACCAGTTATACAATTTAGTTCGAACATTATTCTTTCATCGGTTTAAGTTCAGACTCCGTTCCTCTTGATCTATAATAGAAAATTTCACTTATTTAATCATCACATTGTTCAAATCAGTCCATAAATCATACTTTTGAAAAATTACAATTTTACCCATAAACTTTCACATATTTGCAAATTAGTCCCTAGGCTCATAAAATGAAATGTGTCCATTTTCTTTGTTACCCAAGCCTAGCCGAACCTAACACATGCTCTTATCAGCCCACATTTTCCTTCAAATCAGATTTTTACTACTCATTTTAACAACTTTTACAAAGAGGTCCTTTTTAGGTGTTTTTATGAAAAATCACTTGGTAAAAGATGTTTATCACACATCAAACTTTCATATTCCTTCGTTAAACATCAAAATACATGCATGTCACAATGGGTAAATTTTTTAACATGAATCCTAGCTCAAAATAATGGTAGAAATAGTTAGTTGAGGACAACTTCAAAAATGTAAAGAACATTCAAAACGAGGCTAAGATGCACTTACTTGTGAGCTTGAAAATGTCAAAAACCCTAGCTATGGAGGGCTTAGAATTTTTGGCACCTACTTGGAGAAGATGAGCAACTTTTTGTTTGATTTTTCCCTTTTTATTAATTTATTAACCAAATGACCAAAATGCCCTTTTTACTAAACTTTCAAATTTTACCCATGCATGCTCATTTTTGTCCAAAAATATAAAAATTAGGAAAATTTCTATTTAAGGACCCCTAATTAATAATCCAAGGCTATTTCATACTTAAAACTTCTATAATCTCATATTTTTCAACTTTTGCAATTTAGCCCTAAAAGTCAAGTTGAACACTTGTTCACAAAATTTCTTCATGAATGTAATATCCTGAATTAGGGCCTAATCAGAACAGTGGTTTCGTGACCACAAATTCGAGATAGAAATAATTATTTTATTATTATTTTGATGTTTATGATGTGATTGCATGATGGTGTGAAAATTTCGTGAAGAAATTCTATGCATAAAGTGCTTAAGTTGAAATTAGGGACTAAATTGAATAAGTTGCAAAACTTGCATTCTAGAAGCTTTTAGTATGAAATTGCTTTGGAATATTAATTAGGAGGTCTTAAATAGAAATTTGACCAATATCTAAAATTTTGGACAAAAATGGGCTTGTACATGAAAAATTTCAAAGAAAGGCATTAAGGGTATTTTGGTCATTTGGTAATTAAAAGATTAAAAAGGGGAAAAAGATGGCAAAATATGTCCATCTTCTTCATTACCATGAAATTTCAATGGTTCTCCATAGCTAGGGTTTGTTTCAAGCTTCCAAGCTCAATAGTAAGTGATTCCAAGCCCCGTTTTTAATGTTCTTTACGTTTTCAAAGTCCCAGTAACATGATTTAGCTTATGCTAGCAATAATTCAACCTAGGGTTCATATTTGGAAAAATACCCATAGGTGAAATTTGTTTATTTTGGTGTTTTATGATAGAATATAAGGTTTTAAATTATATTAGACAACTTGTGCTACTCGGTTTAAGTAAAAACGAGTAAAACGGCTTAATCGGTAAAAATACCTATTGTTCATAAGTGCATGTTGTAGTTGGAATTTGAGCTTGCTAATGGTAAATAAATGATAAACATGTCCTAAAACATAAGAATTTGGGATAAAGTTTAATTTTCGAGCTTTGGGGCAAAAGCATAAATATGCAAAAATTTAAGGGCAAATTAGTAATTTTGACAAAGTTAGAGTTAAGGACTTTTTTGGTAAATGTGAGTATTAAATAAGCTAAACGTGTTATTTTAGATCAAGAAAGACGTGGAATCGACCTTGATCGAGGAAAAGAAAAGATTGTGGACTAAATTGCAAAATTTCTATATTTTGTACCGAGGTAAGTTCATGTGTAAATAATGTAACATAATAATTATTTTTAAGTTAATTGATGTTATTTATATGATATGCTGATTTTTATCATGAAATATATGCTTTGTGGTTATTATCGAATAATATGCAAATTATGTGTGCTACTTGTTAAATATAAATTGCTACCGAGTATTGGTTTCGGTATTCTGTGGAAGACGGCAAGGATATGTGATTGAGGAAAATCCCGTTTGAACCTTAGGAATAGATTAGGATACAAGTGACATGTCACTAGGATGGTTGGGCATCCGAGCTCGTTGAGTTGAGTCCGAGTTCACTTATGGATGCGAATGTCCGAACTCATTGAGTTGAGTCCGATTTCGTGAGATGTAACTAGGCATCCGAACTCGTTGAGTTGAGTCCAAGTTCACTTATGGATGCGAACACCCGAGCTCGTTGAGTTGAGTCCGAGTTTGCTTATGGGCAGGTTACATGGTTACTTGATTATATATGTGACACTTATGTGTAAATTATCCATGTATCCAAGTTATATTCCGAGGTGTTCAACGGGTAAAATTCTAGCGAAATGGAAGAACACTCAAGAGGCAAGTATCATTTTAATAAGTGTTGTGAAATGGACACTTTGGACAGGTATGTACTTAACCCTCGGGTTGAAACTTGATACAACAACAATAATGTGGTAAGATGATGAATGATGATTAGAAATGTGATATATGTTTTGGTGATACCATGCTAGTGTTATTTGGAAGAATTGCTTTGTTATGTTACTTGTTATTTGCATGTGAACTTACTAAGCATTTATGCTTACTCCCTCCTTTCCATTCATTGTAGTTTTGGACAAGCCGGCTTGGGAATCGGGATAGGTTGAAGGTTCGTTCACACTATCCCAAGAACTAGTTTGGTAAAATGGCTTGTATAACTCAAATATGGCATGTATAGCAATATACTTATTTTGTGTAATTAATCTTGCGATATGGTTGTGGTTTGGTTGAGAAAATGCCTGAAAATGATTAGTCCTTGGAATGGTTAATTTAGATCATGTATGAGACCATGTATGTTCAAAGTGTTAATAGTTCATGAATTTCCATAGAAAAGTGAAAATTTATCATAAAATAGAATGTTGTAACATCAGTGACGTGAGTTTGAAAAATCACTAAAAATAGTAGGAACCGAATTAGGTGATGAATTAAATATGAAATTGAAGCTTAATGTGTTTACTTTCATATGGAAGAAGCGAAACAGGTAAAGAAGTTATATGTAATGAGATATTTGAGTTTTAGTGAAACAGGGCCAGAGCGATTTCTGGATCCCCTGTTCCAACTTTGGAAATTCACTACAAATTGTACAAAAATAATTAGGTGTCATGCTATGTATGTATAGATTCCTTATTGAGTATAGTTTTAAGATAAATAAATGGCATAGCCTTTTGAATTTTTTATAGAGAGAAAAGTGGTTCGTAGTGAACATAGGTCAGAGCAGTCGAACACTGAAACAGGGGAAACTGTAACTAATAAACTGTACTAATTGGCCTGACCAAAAATTGTAGAAAAAAATTAGTAGATAGATATATGAGTCTAGTTTCAGGGAAAATTTACAGATCTTAATTTCAAGTTTCGTAACTCGAGATATGATTTTTTGAGCGACCATGATGCGGAAAGATAGCTTATTCTAAAAGTTAAAATAAATGGTTTAAAGTTGTTTAAATGGTAAATTAAGTTTAGTAACACCTCAAGCTCGACTCCAGTGACGGTCTCGGGTAAGAGGGCATTACATTTGGTGGTATCAGAGTAGGTTTAGTTAGTTCTCGGACTAACGTGTTTTATGTACGGATTTCGCTATACATGCCATATGTGTATATTGTGATAGTGTGATGACTTCTGACCTTTTAAATGATTTTTTTATATAGTAAATGGATCCCGATCCAACTGCGACAGATGAAGTAGAGAGTAATGCGCCAGCTCCGGCTGAAGGGGTAGCGCCGACTGAAAATCCACCTCCTACTGTTGGTCAGGAAGGAGGAGAAAGGGGTCGAGAAGCCTTTCTCCAAATGATGAGTGCATGGTACACTAAGTTCGTTCGTACGAACCCGAATGTACAACCTCCCTCACCTCCCCCAATTCCTCAACCTGTACCCCTGATGCCTCAAGGTGTGGATATGATGAAATTCCAAAGAACTCCAGTTGATAAAATTCGTAAATTAGGGGCCGAAGAATTTAGAGCTAATGTGGATGATGATGCCGAGAAAGCAGAGTTCTGGCTTGAAAATTCTATCTGGATATTTGATGAATTGTCTTGCACACCTAAAGAATGCTTGAAATGTGCAATATCTTTGCTGAGGGATTTAGCCTATTATTGGTGGAAGACATTGGTTTCTGTGGTACCGAAAGAGAAAGTGACTTGGGAGTTCTTTCAACAAGAATTTCGGAAGAAGTACATCAATGAAAGATTTGTTGATCAGAAGCGTAAAGAGTTTCTCGAGTTGATGCAAGGCAACATGACAGTTACTGAATACGAAAGGGAGTTCGTCAGATTGAGTAAGTATGCCAGAGAATATGTTCCTACAGAGGCCAAGATGTGCAGATGATTTGAAGACGGGCTCAATGAAGACATTAAGGTATTTTTTGGGATTCTTGAACTAAAGGAAATGGTGGTACTTGTCGATCGAGCTTGCAAGGCTAAAGAACTACTTAAAGAAAAGAAAAAGGCAGAATCTGAGACACGAAATTGGAAGAAAAGACCAATGAGTAATGCACCCTCACAGCAACCTAGAAAATCAAGAAATATGAATCCTCGTTCCCAAGTTTCAGCTGGACAATCATCTAGGAGTTCTAAGAAGCAAAATGTGGGTTCTAAATCTCAGACTACTTCGGCAGCTAGTGTGGGGAATTCAAGATTTGTTAAGCCCGAGTGCTAGCGGTGTGGTAGAAATCATTTTGGTTCGTACAGAGCAAATGAATGTTTTCGATGTGGTTCTTCGGATCATTTTATTAGAGACTGCCCAGAGAAAGTTGAAAAAGAAAGATTTCAAAGCGCGAAAACTAGTGGTACAGATTCGAGAGGAAGGTATTCAAGAAAAGCTGAGAGTGAAGCAAGCAGCAAGAATGTGGTCAGAGATTCAGCAGTAAAATCTGAAGGAAGGGCTCCGGCTAGAACTTATGCCATTAAAGCACGTGAAGATGCTTCCTCACCTGACGTGATCACCGGTATATTTTCTCTTTATGATGTTAATGTTACTGCTTTAATTGATCCCGGTTCTACTCATTCATATGTGTGCATGAAATTGGTGTCTAGCATGAATATATCTGTTGAGAACACAGAATTTATGATTAAAGTGTCAAATCCGTTACGCAAATGTGTTATAGTTGATAAAGTCTGCAAGAAATGTCCTTTAATGATTTGGGGTTATTACTTTTCGGCTGACTTGATTTGTTGCCGTTTGATGAGTTTGATGTTATTTTGGGCATGGATTGGTTGACATTGCATGATGCTATAGTAAATTGTAAACAGAAAGTTATTGAATTAAAGTGTGAAAATGGTGAAACTCTGCGGGTTGAATCAGATAAATCAGAGGCATTGTCTAGTGTGATTTCTTCAATGTCGGCTCAGAGATATTTGAGAAAGGGTTATGAAGCTTATTTAGTGTATGTGTTCAATACAAAAGAAATTGAAAAGAAAGTGGAATCAGTGCCGATTGTGTGCGAGTTTGCAGATGTATTTCCAAAGGAATTGTAGGGTTTACCTCCAGTCAGAGAAGTAGAATTTGGTATAGAGTTGATGCTAGGAATAGCTCCGATCTCGATTGCTCTGTACAGAATGGCACCAGCGGAGTTGAAAGAATTAAAGTCGCAGTTGCAAGAGTTGACCGACAAAGGCTTTGTGAGACCGAGTTTTTCACCTTGGGGTGCTCCTGTATTGTTTGTGAAAAAGAAAGATGGTTCAATGAGACTGTGTGTAGACTATCGGTAGTTAAACAAGGTGACAATCAAGAACAAGTATCCGTTGCCGAGAATTGATGATTTGTTTGATCAGCTGAAAGGAGCGATGTGGTTTTCAAAGATTGATTTGAGGTCTGGATACTACCAGCTGCAAGTAAAAGAGTCAGATGTGCCTAAAATTGCTTTTAGAACGAGGTATGGTCATTATGAATTTTTAGTTATGCCGTTTGGGTTAACAAATGCTCCTGCTATGTTTATGGATTTGATGAACCGTATATTTCGGTCATACTTGGATAAGTTTGTTGTGGTATTCATAGATGATATTTTAATCTATTCAAAAGATGAGACCGAGCATGCCGAGCATTTGAAAATAGTTTTGCAGACTTTAAGAGATAAGCAATTATATGCCAAGTTTAGTAAAAGTGAATTTGAGACAACGAAGATGGTTAGAATTGTTGAAAGATTACGAGCTTGTGATTGACTACCATCCAGGAAAAGCAAATGTAGTTGCCAATGCCTTGAGCAGAAAGTTCTTGTTTGCTTTGAGAGTTATGAACACTCAGTTGGAAATGTCAGATGATGGTTCGATTCTAGCCGAGTTGAAAGCAAGATCGATGTTTTTACAAGAGATTTGTGAAGCTCAAAAAAGCGATGAAGGATTGCAAGCCAAAAGAAAGCAATGTGAGGTTGATACAGAGTCAGATTTCAGAATCGGTTCTGATGGGTGTTTGATGTTTAAAGATTGGATTTGTGTACCGAAGAATGAGAAATTGATTCAAAAGATCTTGCATGAAGCACATAATGGTTGTTTGTCGATTCACCCAGGCAATACGAAAATGTATAGTGACTTGAAGAAAATGTATTGGTGGAATGGAATGAAAAGAGATATATCGGAGTTCGTATCGAAATGCCTAATTTGTCAACAAGTGAAAGCTGAACACCAACCTTCAGGGTAGAAGAGACTACATGGGAGCTTGAGGAAACTATGAGGAATCAATACCCACATCTGTTTACCGGTAAGATTTTCGAGGACGAAAATCCCTAAAGGGGGAGAGTTGTAATATCCCGAATTAGGGCCTAATCGAAACAGTGGTTTCTTGACCACAAATCCGAGATAGAAATAATTATTTTATTATTATTTTGATTTTTATGATGTGATTGCATGATGGTGTGAAAATTTCGTGAAGAAATTCTATGCATAAAGTGCTTAAGTTGAAATTAGGGACTAAATCGAATAAGTTGCAAAACTTGCATTCTAGAAGCTTTTGGTATGAAATTGTTTTGGAATATTAATTAGGAGATCTTAAATAGAAATTTTACCAATATCTAAAATTTTGGACAAAAATGGGCTTGTACATGAAAAATTTCAAAGAAAGGCATTAAGGGTATTTTGGTCATTTGGTAATTAAAAGATTAAAAAGGGGAAAAAGATGGCAAAATATGTCCATCTTCTTCATTACCACGAAATTTCAAGGGTTCTCCATAGCTAGGGTTTGTTTCAAGCTTCCAAGCTCAATAGTAAGTGATTCCAAGCCCCGTTTTTAATGTTCTTTACGTTTTCGGAGTCCCAGTAACTTGATTTAGCTTATGCTAGCAATAATTCAACCTAGGGTTCATATTTGGAAAAATACCCATAGGTGAAATTTGTTTATTTTGGTGTTTTATGATAGAATATGAGGTTTTAAATTATGTTAGACAACTTGTGCTACTCGGTTTTAAGTAAAAACGAGTAAAACGGCTTAATCGGTAAAAATACCTATTGTCATAAGTGCATGTTGTAGTTGGAATTTGAGCTTGCTAATAGTAAATAAATGATCAGCATGTCCTAAAACATAAGAATTTTGGATAAATTTTAATTTCCGAGCTTTGGGGCAAAAGCGTAAATATGAAAAAGTTTAGGGGCAAATTAGTAATTTTGACAAAGTTAGAGTTAAGGACTTTTTTGATAAATGTGAGTATTAAATAAGCTAAATGTGTTATTTTAGATCAAGAAAGACGTGGAATCGACCTTGATCGAGGAAAAGAAAAGATTATGAACTAAATTGCAAAATTTCTATATTTTGTACCGAGGTAAGTTCATGTGTAAATAATGTAACATAATAATTATTTTTAAGTTAATTGATATTATTTATATGATATGCTGATTTTTATCATGAAATATATGCTTTGTGGTTATTATCGAATAGTATGCAAATTATGTGTGTTACTTGTTAAATATAAATTGCTACCGAGTATTGGTTTCGGTATTCTGTGGAAGACGGCAAGGATATGTGATTAAGGAAAATCCCGTTTGAATCTTAGGAATAGATTAGGATACAAGTGACATGTCACTAGGATGGTTGGGCATCCGAGCTCGTTGAGTTGAGTCCGAGTTCACTTATGGATGCGAATGTCCGAACTCGTTGAGTTGAGTCCGAGTTCGTGAGATGTAACTAGGCATCCGAACTCATTGAGTTGAGTCCGAGTTCACTTATGGATGTGAACGCCTGAGCTCATTGAGTTGAGTCCGAGTTCGCTTATGGGCGGGTTACATGGTTACTTGATTATATATGTGACCCTTATGTATAAATTATCCATGTATCCGAGTTATATTACGAGCTGTTCAACGGGAAAAATTCTAGCGAAATGGAAGAACACTCAAGAGGCAAGTATCATTTTAATAAGTGTTCTGAAATGGACACTTTGGACAGGTATGTACTTAACCCTCGGGTTGAAACTTGATACACAAACAATAATGTGGTAAGATGATGAATGATGATTAGAAATGTGATATATGTTTTGGTGATACCATGCTAGTGTTATTTGGAAGAATTGCTTTGTTATGTTACTTGTTATTTGCATGTGAACTTACTAAGCATTTATGCTTACTCCCTTCTTTCCATTCATTGTAGTTTTGGACAAGCCGGCTTGGGAATCGGGATAGGTCGAAGGCTCGTTCACACTATCCGAAGAACTAGTTTGGTAAAATGGCTTGTATAACTCAAATATGGCATGTATAGCAATATACTTGTTTTGTGTAATTAATCTTGCGATATGGTTGTGGTTTGGTTGAGAAAATGCCTGAAAATGATTAGTCCTTGGAATGGTTAATTTAGATCATGTATGAGACCATGTATGTTCAAAGTGTTAATAGTTCATGAATTTCCATAGAAAAGTGAAAATTTGTCATAAAACAGAATGTTGTAACAGTAGTGACGTGAGTTTGAAAAATCACTAAAAATAGTAGGAACCGAATTAGGTGATGAATTAAACATGAAATTGAATTTTAATGTGTTTACTTTCATATGGAAGAAGCGAAACAGGTAAAGAAGTTATATGTAATGAGATATTTGAGTTTTAGTGAAACAGGGCCAAAGCGATTTTTGGATCCCCTATTCCAAATTTGGAAATTCACTACAAATTGTACAAAAATAATTAGGAGTCATGCTATATATGTACAGATTCCTTATTGAGTCTAGTTTTAAGATAAATAAATGACATAGCCTTTTGAATTCTGTATAGAGAGAAAAGTGGTTCGTAGTGAATATAGGTTAGAGCAGTCGAACACTAAAACAGGGGAAACTTTAACTAATAAACTGTACTAATTGGCCAAACCAAAAATTCTAGAAAAAATTAGTAGATAGATATATGAGCGTAGTTTCAGGAAAAATTTACGGATCTTAATTTCGAGTTTCGTAACTTGAGATATGATTTTTTGAGCGACCATGATGCAGAAAGACAGCTTATTTTAAAAGTTAAAATAAATGGTTTAAAGTTGTTTAAATGGTAAATTAAGTTTAGTAACACCTCAAGCTCGACTCCGATGACGGTCTCGGGTAAGAGGGCATTACAATGAAACTTCACACAATCATGCAAATATGTCATGGACCTCTAAACAATCATAAAACAAATATTTCTACCTTGTATTTGATGTCTTGAAACCATTATTCGGACTAGGCCCTAAATTGGGATGTTACAGTATCACCAACATTAGAAGCTATAAACAATTTTTGAAAATAATCGGATGCTAGCTTTTTAATCCCATCTTCATCAAATACCCAATGCCCTTCATCATCTTCCAAACTTCAAATAGTATTCCTCTATTTTCTTCCGTTAGCCATCTTATTAAAAAAGGTAGTGTTGCGGTTACTGTTAGAAAGCCAATTAATTCGAGCCCATTGTTCCTAATAAATCTTCTCTTTATCAGCTTCAATATTCAACCCTAATTGGATTTCTGTCAACTCAGCGAGGGTGTCATCATCTAGATCTCTTGCAATTAGCTCATTCAGCTAATCATTATACTTTTTTTCTGAATCCGTCGGTCCTTGCAAATAGAATGACTCCACTTGACAAGCTCTTTTCTTAAATTCTCAAGCTTCATAGGTACATGTTCCTCAATCGACTCCTAATAATCTTGTACTAATTTCTCATATGACTCCTCTAGAAACCATTTAACATTGAATTTAAAAGGTTTCCGTTGGATCCCTTGAGTCAATGTACGCCTCCCCTTTTTATCCACCAAAACTAGGCAATGGTCAGACATAGAATGACTCAAATGAGTGGTTGAAAAAGCTAATAAATAATTCCACCAGGCTGAGTTTGCAACCCCTCGATCTAGTCTCTCTCGAATATTGGTTGAAGCAAACCGGCCTCATTCTCAAGTGAACCAATGCCTTATATATCCCAAATCACTATGCTCACAATTAAGTAACATTGATTGAAAAGCAACCATACTCCTAGAAACGACCATCTTGCTTCTCAAAAGAATAAACAATCTCATTAAAATAACCCACGATAAGCCATGGTAAGCTTTGGTCCTGACCCAATTGTCGAAAAAGATCCCATGTTCTTTCTCTAAGTCGTTCTTCAAGATGCCTATAAAACCCAGTAAAACGCCAGGGAAATCCATCATCCGTATCCTATATCACAACATCAATGTGATGTTGTGAATAACTACGTAAAGTCACTGCAGTATGTTGCCTCCACCCTAATGATAAGCCACCCTTAGACCTATTCGCACCGATATCAGTACCATATTGAAACTAGCACTTCCTTCTAGTTCCTTCCATATGTCTAACACTAACTTTCGTTTCCATCAGAAACAATATTTGGGGACTAAACTATTTATATTTATTCTTGAGACAATGAACTGTCCGTGGCTTCCCCAACCCATGAACGTTCCAACTAAAGCTTTTCATTGCGATCGCCTGCCCTACCTCGCAGAGCCAACCGATAAGTCTTCATTTTCATGCAAAGCACTTATACCTCCCAAACCCAAAATAGAATCTGTGTTACAAATAGTTCTTTAACGTTTTTCCTCTCATTTGTTTGAATTGGTCTATCATCCCTATCTCTATAAGCCCAATCGTATTATCCATCTTACCTCATAATCCAACTCCATTCAAAATGTTACCATGAAAATCCGAGCAAATCTCCTTATTAGTGGCGTCAATTATGAAATTGGGAACAAAATTCCTAGCAAGATTCCCTAAATTATGCTGCATCGATACTTTTTCCTTATTTGCATAATGACCCATTGTTCTATCTTATTCATGCAGCCACCTACTGACACCCACCGATCTTTTTCCTGACAGAGCCCTAAGAGTGATATCTCAGCCAAAAATAATCGTAGTCAGATCAACCCTCACCCGCACCGGACAAAAACTTTTTTCATGTCATAATTTGCCAAATGAAATAGAAAAGACTAAGTTTTTATATTGAAAACGAGCATAATAAAATCGGTCTCCTGATAGAACCTTCTTCTTCCGTTTAAGAGGCAACCGAACATCAATACGAACTCTAACTTGTATGAAATGTTATACCCCAATAGAAGTAATCCGAGTATCATAAATTAAAAATTCTCCAAAAAAAGCCCCAAATCTTGTTGCCATTATTTTCGACATAAGTCACGGTGGTAGATCATGTATTTGAACCCAAAACAACGCATGATGGAGAGACAATTGAAGGTTATCCTCCCCAATATCTAACTTTTGTAGTAAAAGGAGATGATTGGTAAAAGACCACGACATTTCGTCTGTTCATATCAACAACATAAAAGAACTTAAACATATAACGTTTCTCTCCCAAATCCATAATGGCTATTCCCTCAATTGGATGCCAGTGATCATCCAGAGTATTTCGTAGTGATGGGAAATGAACTACACTATCCGTCAAACAAGAACCCATCAGACAAAACTGCAAATCATCAGTAGAATTTTTTGGATCCTCTCGGAAAGCCTCCTCTTCTTCATTTGCAAGATGCAGATTCACCATGTTATCCTCTATTGGAGCACAAAAGCAAAATAGATGGTCAGAAGGATAACTAGTAACTGAAAAACAACCAAAGCATGTAAAAAAGACAAACAAAATTAATAAATTTTAACTAAGTAGTTGTATTAACTTATTTATATTTAAATCTATATAAATAAAAATTTATTTTAATTAAAATATTTTTGGTTAATTTGCCATCATTAGATTCTAAACTTTTGGATTGTTTTTAAAAAAAAGAAAATTGTGGATATTTAACAATTTAAGGATAAAATTTTGGTTTCAATACTCAAATTTTTTTGGACCAATCAAATACTTATATTGGGTTTCATTACAAAAGTTTGGTTCCCAAGTCAACACTCTTTGCATAGCCTAATGAATATTAACACGTAGGCTATTGACAAAAATGATATTATCATAAAAATTAAAAATTATAAATAAAAAAATCGAAATATGTATTTAATATTTTAAAAACTAAGAATTTAGGTAAAAATTAAAATATTTTTATAATTTTTTATAAAAAGCCAAAAACATTATAATGAAATATCTTTATTAAAAATTAAAAAATATAATTGTTATAAAAATAAAATCACGAAAATATTCATTGAGAGACGTAATTTCTTTTACTTTTATAAAAGTAATTAAAAAATTATATTTTATATAATTTTTTAGTTTTCGAATAATAACATTATTGTTACTATGCAACAAAAACCAAATTAAATATAGATATTTGAAAAAAAAAATTATCAAGTAAAACTTATACATTAAATAATATATTAATCTTATTAAACTTTACGTAATTTTGCGGGCCTTATTGTTTTTTGGTCTGTGTCGGTGCCTGTTGGTTTTGTTTCAACATGTTTTATGCATTTATAGTGGTATCTTTAGCAGTACTTGATGCTTTGATTTTATATTTTTAAATCTAACCTTCTATGGTTGTATATTTTTTAAATTTATATATTTTTATATGTTTTGAATTTTTTAAAATTTATGAGTAAATTGAGAAAATATATTTTTATTTTATTTATAAAATTAAATAATTATTAAAAATATTATTAATTGAAAAAAATAATAATATGCTTATAAAAATAATTAAAAATAAAAAATACATTAATATGCTTATAAAAATAATTGAACCTTAGACTCAATGATGTAATCACAATTATCTAACTATCTAACGAAATGAATTAATATGCTAAAAATATTAATAAAAAATAAAAAAAATGCTTGAAGTAACATGAAATAAAAAATACAAATGTGATTAGTAAAAGAATCGAACTTGAGATGTAATTACAATTATCTAACCATCTAAGGAAAAAGCTAAAATGTTAAAAAACATTAATTATTGAAAAAGGTTAAAGTAACATAAAAAAAAATACAAATATGAGTAGGAGAGAAATTAAACTTGAGATTCAAATATGTAATTACAATTATCTGACTATCTAACCAAAGAATTAATATGAGAAAAAAATTAATTAAAATCTTAAAAAGCTTAAAGCAATATGAAATAAAAAATGTAAATGTGAGTATGAAAGGAATCGAACATGAAATTCAAAGATAAAAACACTAGCATTTAACCATTTAACCAAAGCTGAAAGCACATATAATTGAAAGCGTTTTCCTACCATATTCATTGAAAACATGTCCAGCTGAACACGTTTTTTCAAAATCAATATAATTTGATAATTATGGTTAAAAATAAGCATTTTTAAATAATTCATTTTATTTTTATATGTTTTGATTTTTTTAAAAATTGAGTAAATTAAAATAATATATAAATATTAGAATTAAATTTTTTTCTAAAATTATGACTAAATTAATATAATATATAAAAATTAAAAATTAAAAATATTATTATATCAATTTTTAAACTACCACCTATTTTTTGTCAAACACTTAAAGAGCACCTAAGCATAATTAAATCACCTTCAATGTAATTTTCTTAAAAAAATGTATGATTAGAAATATGTACAGGCGCCCATGTTCTGAAAAAGAAAATTGAAAATAGTATTTTTTTATATAATTAAGTTTTTTTTATTAAAGAAATGTTTTAGTTCATTACAAATTTTTGTTAGTCAACTATGGATTTTTTTTCTAGAAAACGATTTATGATTATTAAAATACTTATATTTTACTAATTTGTAGGTTAAAAACATCAACTCAACCTTTTGATTTGATTTAAAAAAAATATATATAAACCTAACCATCTAATTTTTTAAACGATGTTACGAATTAGAGTTACAACATAGTTTGAAAATTGTAACACCCTTAATTAGTCTCCATAGTCAGATTAAAATTACGAGTATTACCGTACATCTGGAAATATTTAAACATCATAATATTTAAATAAATTAAACATATCATAATCCATTCAATCACATGCATTCTGTCCCTAAATTGAGCTCTCGAGGCCCTAAAAATAGCTTTGAGGCAATTCGGGATTAATTTGAAACATAACGGAAAGTTTAGGAAAAAGTAGAAAAAATTGGACACAGAAGTCACACGGCCATGTGGCATAGCCCCAGACCATGTAACTTTCGAGAAAGTGAGACATAGCTGTGTTTTAACCCGTGTAACTCACTGAGTAGGGTTACACACCCGTGTGCCAGATTGTGTGCTTGGCCGTGTAACTCACTGACTTGAACTCTAAAAAATCCTCAGATAACACACGGCCGTGTTGCTAGGCCGTGTGAACCCAAAATTTACCAATAATCAAGTCATTTCATACCCAATTCATGCATAACTAACCAACCCCTTTGTGCACACTTTCAAGGGGCTAAAGCATCATTCAAAAACACATAATCATGCTATTTCAAACAACGTAATTCACCTAGCCAATATGTTATTCAAAGGCACCACAATTGAATTCAAACATCGTTAACCTAAACATGCCAACATTACCTTATTTCATTCATAAAATCTAGTTCAAATACCTACCAAAGCATATCACAAATGACCATTATCAAGGCATTTCAAACATACCAAAAAAACCTTATATACGACCATTTGAAAGTGACCAAAACGACATAAGTTGGTAAGGTATTGAAGTGCACCAAACCAAACATAACATTCAAAGCATAAACACACCAAATCATCATTACAAAACATCCTACACATGCCATTATAAACCTTGGCCAAAATACTCAAAAACTACCGAATTGTATGTTGGATAGTGTGACAGGTCCCCGACGAGCTTCCAAACCAATCGAGCTCTTGATAAACTATTAAACAAAGGAAAGAAACTACATAAGCAATGAGTGGTTTGAAAGCTCGTATAAGCTAAAACATAACTTAACATGTTATTTATACAATTCAAAGGTTAAACATAGTTCATCACTAATGCCATAAGCTTATTAAAAGCCTAAACAACATCTCCAACTCACAAGTTAGTATAATTGTCCATGATACAAATGAAATCAATCATAAAATATGTAAATTTCCATATGTACTAACATCATTTAGTTCATAATTTCTTTCATAAAGTCATGATTCAATCTATTTGCATACTTACCATTTCATTCCTTTTTCTTACCCGTTAAACCATTTAGAATTACATCGGATACTCGAGAAAGCTCACACAAAGTGTGTCTTTACATATAACCATAACCTTTCCTTTACATCAATGCTCACACGAGCCATGAAATGGGCCTGCTCACATGAGTTGTGGGTCGGAATGTAAGCTAAATGATGCTACTCACATGAGCTGTGGAGAATCCGCAACAAATGCAGGACCTCAACCATTGGTAGGACATTCAAGACCAGCATCCGAGCCATGAAATCCCTAAAACATGTCATTTGTATCCTAAGAATTTTTAATGTTTAATCGGGATTTGATATCCGTCAATTCATCATAGCATTGATACATTTGTATATTGATTCATTTACATTAAAACAACATAATAAACATTTAATTTAGATAACATTAAAACAATTACAATTCATATGAACTTACTTCGATAATTAGGGCGTAGTAATATAGTCGAACAAATCTGAAGCTTTTGCTTTTCCTCAATTTAAATCCAAACATGGTTTATCTTGATCTAAATAGATAATTTATATCAATTAAGTACTCTTAGAATTCAATTTAATCTATAGTTTATATTTATGCAAAATTACCAATTTACCTCTAACATTTTAACTTTTCACAATTTAGTCCTTAAGCTCACAACTTAAAATCTAACCATTTTAACCTAAATCCATGTTAACCATAGACACAATGAACATTGAAATAACTCATATTTACCAACATTTCACAACAAAACCCATGAATTTATACTTTTAACAATTTAATCCCTAAATGTAATTTCACCAAAAGTCACTTAAGAAAACATGTTTATTTTTCAACAAAGATTCATAACCTATCAATTAACATAAAAAATCATTCAAAAGCATTCATGGTAAGTCCCACAACCTTTAAAAATTTTGCAAATTAACCCCCGGTGTAACAGCTCATTTTTAGTAAAATCAGAACAGTGGTTTCGAAACCATAAATCTGAGGTCAAAAAATTTATTTAGTTATTATTTTAATGTCTATAGTGTGATAGTGAGTCATATAAAAATTTCGTGAAGAAATTTTATCGTTTGCATGCTTAATTTGTGAAAAAAGACTAAATTGCATAACATGTAAAAGTTGTGTTCTATAAGTTAAAGGGGTCTAATAGCTATATAATGATAAACTAGTAAATAGGTATATAATGATAAATTAAATAACATAAAAATAAGGTTATCATCCTTGTCTATCATCTTCAACCGAAATTAAGGATAGAAAACACCATTGAAGGGGCTTGAAGGTTCGGCTAAATAATCCTTGGCATGTAAGTGATTTTTGACTCAGTTTTTAAAGATTTCTATGTTTTCAAAATGGTTGTATCTTAATCTAGCTAGCCTAGGGACTAATTTGTGAAACTATTAAAAGTTTAGAGTTTTGCCATTGATGAAAATATATGTGTTTTGATGTTTGATAGTAGAAAAAGAATGGTTGTTGTTAAATAAACAACATTTATTAAGAGATTTTAGTTGAAAATGTCAATTAGGGATTAAATTGAAAAATATGTAAAATCCATAATGAAATTGTGAAATAAATAAAATATATGGCTTGCTAGGGACCTATATGAAATTCGGCTAGCATGAGTATGGGCTGAATTGCAACAAATTGCATTTTTATGAGATAATGACTAAATTGTAAAGTAGTTAAAAGTTAAGGGGTAAAAGTGTAAAATTACAAAAATATGTATTTTGGGCTAAATTGAATTGAATTATAATTGAATAAGTTAAAATTGATTATATAGATAAAGAAAAGTAAAGATCAAAATTAGATCGGGAAAAAGACAAAGTTATCGAGTAGGCGATCAAATCTATCGTTTGAATACAAAGTAAGTTTGTATAATTAGAATTGAGTATTTTTATATGTGACAACCCGAATTAGGGGCTAGTCAGAATAGTGGTTTCGTAACCACAAATCTGAAGTGAAAATTTTTAATTATGTGAATTTTTGATGATATCTGCTTGATTGAATATTAGAGTTAAAATACTGTTTGAAAATTTTACTGTTTTGATGCTTAATTGCTCTATAAGGACTAAATTAAGAAAAGTGCAAAATGTGCCTATTAGATGATAATTGAACTTGATTGAATTTTCACATGAAATAGGAAGCTTTTATGTGGCAATAGGACCATTAGTGAGTGTTATGGACCAAAATAGCCTTACATGGAAAAATATCTAAGTAATAGATGGAAGGGCATTTTTGTCAAATGTGAGTAAAAGACAAAATAAGATGAATAAAACATAATCTTCTCCATGGAAAAAAGTCCCCATGTTCAGCCAAAAATCCCTACCTCCATAGCCAAGGGTTTCAAAATTTTTCAAGCTTCCGTGTAAGTGCAATTTGGTCTCTTTTTCAATTATTTTTGCATTTTTGGACTCCTTGAAGCTTGTATTTCATTATTCTACCATTTATTTGAAGAAAAATTGAGGTATAAAAATTTACCCATTTGTGGAATGAGTGTCTTTGGCTCACTAATGGTAGATAATGGAAGTTTTAAATGCTATATGCATGTTTTAATGGATGAAATTGAATGAAAGTTCATAAAGAGGGACTAATTTGTAGAGATTACAAATTGTTCCTAAATGTGAGGAATGATAAAGAATTGAGTGTTATATTTGTAAAAATAGGCTTAATAAGCCTATAGAATAAAGAAAATGAAATTTCGATGTCTAAGGGACTAATTAGTAATTAATGCAAAGTTGAGGGGTAAAATTGGAAATTTACCCCAAATGTGAACTGTGACCGTATTGAAATAGATAATTGATATCTGTGCTATATGTGTTAATTTAGATCAAGAACGGTCTGAAAGAGCCCGTGATCAGGGAAAAGAGAAAGCCCTCGACTAATTTCGAAAATTAGTCCTTTTTGGCAATCCAAGTTATATGTAATCCTAGCGAATTCGATTAGTTCTTTTAGAATATTTGCTTATACGAGGATACATGGATAATTTCTCTGTGAGGTGACTGAACGTACGAAAAATAGTATTAACTGTAAATTCTGATTGATCATTATATGTACTTCTGAAACTACTGATTTATGCATTATCCGTAAATCCCGATTGAGCAAGTAGGAATAGACATAGGTATAGGTGACATGTCACTTGAGGCCTACTATTCTGACTGTTATAGTTACCCAAGTGCTAGGTAGTTTTGCATGTGTTGCAGACACCTGTCAACTTATGTGAGTAGGCCCGTGGTTAACTTCTGTACTGTTACTGATTGTAGCTTCGGTTACCGCACTGATTGTAGCTTCGGCTACCCTACTGTTAATAGCTTTGGCTACTTCATGGCTTCGCCATGTCTGTATGGCACTGATGTGCTAACCTCTGTATATCTGTTCATATTCTGAAATTGCTCAATGGGAATTAGATTAACTATGTTGTGATGAAGTGATTGTACAGGTGAACTGAAAATGGTACGGTATACTGAGAATGTTATTGCTAAGCATGTTCATGGTTGGTATGTGGAATGAGCACAAAGAGTAAGCTAGTTGTATAATGATATGTGATTAGCATCTATGATGCTAATTTAATGATATATTGAATTGTTTCATTGCTATGGATTTCATATGACTTACTAAGCTATTGTAGCTTACCCTTTTCCTTTTTCCATCCTCTGTAGATATTGAGCTTGTTAGATCAGGATCGTAAAGTTGGAACCGCAACACACTATCAAGCTTCTTTTGGTATATTTCATATTTCAAGTGTAATTTATGGCATGTATAGAACAGTTTGTGCTTGTAAATGGCTATGTTGGTATGCCTAAGTTACGTGACTCTTATGATATTTTGTAAGTAATGCTTATAAATGAAGTTCTTTTGAGTAATTTATGCTTAAATTGGTTGATTATGGTTATATGTGTGTTTGAATGGGTTCAATGGAGGCCAAGGCTTGGTGTATAGCCTGACACGGCCTATACGGCAGGGTACACAGGCGTGCGCCATGACCGTGTGGGATTTGGCAGAATGCTCCACGGGTACATGGCACGGGCGTGCTTAGGCCGTGGGCGACATATGGCTTGACCCTGCAGACGTGCCCTTGAACCGTGCCTCCCTTGCACCTTAATTTAAGTTTTAATATACCACACGGGCAAGAGACACGGCCGTGTGTCTCAACCGTATGGGGTACATGGCCTCCAAACGGTCATGTAGAGCGGCCGTGGCATAAGGGACAGTTTTGTCCATGGTTGTCGAGCATGGACGTGTAAAGACCACATGGTTTATCAACATGGTCGTGCCAATAGTCACACGGGCGTGTGACGGTGTTTTAAAATTGAAAATTTTCTGAGCGTTCGTTATGATAAGATTCGAATCCTAACCGTCTGCAAGGTCCGTAATGGGTTAGAAAACCTTTGATAAAGGTGATTCTGAATTGAAGTGCATGCAAATCTGTAACTGTCCTCGAATAAATTCTGTAAGGTTTATTCTGAATCTGGTAACGCTTATTACCCGACTCCGATGACGGTTCCGGGTAAGGGGTGTTACATTATATACTTATTTGAAATGTATGTATGTGAATTGAGAAACTAAATTATATAATGATCGAATGCCTAATTGATGAAGTTCGAAGAATACCGAGCCCATTTGAACCTTAGAAATTTGTAGGATACAAGTGACATGTCATTAGGGTTACCGATTTGGTTGAGATCTTGCATGTGTTGCGGACTCACCACAATTCGTATGAGCTTATCAATTTTCAGCTCGTAAGAGCTTACCATTTTTTAGCTTATTTGAGCTTACCGTTACTTCAGCTCGGAGGAGTTTACCATTTATAGCTCGAAAGAGCATATATGTAGAGGAATTGATGGATTACAGTTTAGTGTACATTGTGTGTACTACCCGTGTATCTAACAATAATCTAAGTGGTTCAACGGGCACAATTTTGTTATAAGTTACATGAGATTGAAATGAATTAGTACAAATGATACATGAACTATATGGTAATGATATTATATGATATATTGAAGTATGAAATGGAAGGTATATGTATATGAAGCTTGATTGAGTGTTATATTCATCTATATGATTTGATGATTATATGTACTTTACATGACTAACCTGTTGTTGAATTCATGTGCATAGGCGTTTGACAAATTGATTGGAATATATTATGTTTACTTACCTAAATTGTGAATAAATGGTAAGTTTAATTCTATGTTATACGAGCTTACTAAGCTTTATAGCTTACTCAGTTTATTTTTCTATGTTTTATAGTGACTTGGAAGCTCGCTCGGATTGGAAGTCATCAGAGATCACATCACACTATCCAGCTATTGTTTTGGTACTTTTGAACTTAGTGAATTTGGTTATGTGGCATGTATAGGCATTTTAGTTATATGGTATGTATGAGTCTTTTGGCTAATGAAGCCTATATGAGTTTGATATGTATTTAGCCATGTGATTTAGCTTAATTTGTTATATGTGTTGGTATGTATATATATATGTATATATATATATATATATATGAGTGATTGGTTTATCTTGTATGATTTTAAGTGTATTGATATGTTTGATGAATTGAATATTAAATTGGTAAGATTTAGATGTGGCCTAATGATTATGAAATAGGCATGAAAGTGAATATAGACACTTGACCATTTAGGTGGTTTTTGGACATGAAATTAGTATGTGTTTGAATGGTCATTTGGGATGATTATGAGTAATGTGTGGTTGGTAATAAAATGGTATGTTTTAGGCCTAATTTGGTTGAATTGATTGCCTATTTTGGTTGTGGATATATGCTTTTAAGTTGTGTAGGTTGGCACCAAATTTGGGTGAAAAATGTGGCTTGGAAAATAGCTTATTTTTGTCCACACGGGCGTTTGTCTCAGCCGTGTGTGACACACGGTTAGGTGACACGGCCATGTGTCCCCTGTAATTTTTTTAAAGGAAATAAGTCAGTGAGTTACATGGGCTAGTCACACAGGCGTGTGGTTGGCCATGTAACACAAGTCAAAGTGTTACACGGGGTAAGACATGGTCTGGGACACGGCCATGTGATCCCATTTCGAATGTCCACACGGCCTGTGACATGGGTGTGTCTTTTGTCTCACACGGCCTGGCCACACAGGCATGCGTCTCCTGTATTTAAAAAATTTTCAATGTTTTCCCAAAATTTTCCTAAGTTCTCGGATTAGTCCCAAAATGTTTTAAATGCCTGATTTGGCCTTTGAAAGCTTGTATTAGGGACTATATGAGGGTGTGTGAATGTTTTATGTTTAGAATGAGAAATCTATATGAAATGTATGATGAAGTATGTTATAAGTTTGGTAATACTCTGTAACCCTATTCCGGTGACGGATACGAGTTAGGGGTGTTACACCCGGGCTAGCTGTATTAAGCTAAAACGATATCAAAAACATAAAAATAATTAAAAACGGGACAATTATACATACCATGCATAAGAACAATGCTAGCCGAATGCTCCAAGCTCTTTTAATGGTGTTTTTAGGTTTTAGAATGAAAGAATGAGAAATATGATACTTGTTTCATCTTTTCTTTATTTAGTTTTTCATTTAATTATTAAATTACTTTATTAACCTTATTAAATAATTTAAACTACCAAAAAACCTACCCATCATAATCCACTATCTTAAAACATCATATAATTGCCATATAAGTCCATTAGCTTTCCTTTCCATAGCCATTTAGACCTTTTAATTAATAGAACTCAACTTTTACATCTATTACAATTTAGTCATTTTTACCTAATTAACCATTTAAACATCAAAATTTTTTAACGAAATTTTAATATGACCTTAATATAATCCCATAAACATTAAAATAATAATAAAGTAATAACTAGTTCGTTGGAATTGTGGTCCCGAAACCACAGTTTCTAACACCACTAAAAACGAGTTGTTACAAAAAATTGATAATGAAATTTCGGTTTAATAAAGAAGTCAACATTTTAACTTTTCATAGCACTTTTTAAAGCAATGGTGAGTACTTTAAATTAATAAGTCACACTTTTTCACGGTACTCTTTTTCAATAACACTTCTCAAAAGTGCTTTTTAACTATAATAGCAATGGAGAACTAGCCTTGACTAGGATTATAGCAAAAAAAAAAAAAATGATGGGTTTAGAAAAGAAAAAATGTACTTTGTAAAAAATCTAAATTTCAAAAAATTAAAACTTAGTAAAAGCCCAGACAATATAATAAAACATTTTCCTCTTCTCTCTTTCCCTCTTCTTTCTTTATTTCATAATTATCGAGAAAATTTGTAGATAGACCATTGATTGTAGAAGCTTTTATGATTCTCAAGAATGAAAGTTGTGGTGCAAGCCTAGATTTTGTTTTTTAGAAACTCGAGTAGCAGTAATTGGTCTAATAGTGAAATCTGAGTCTTGCATTGAGATGTACTTTGTTAGAGCTTTTATGGTTTTCAGAAAAAAGAAGAATCGAAATAAAATTTGAAAAGCAATTTCTGGGCAAAACAACATTAAGTTTTTATGTGATTAAAAGTGTTCAACAAAGGTGAAAAACAAATGGAATTTAGTTTTGTTAAGATTTGGGAACCGCCAGCCTAAATGACCCAATAAGATTGAGATCTCCGACCTGGATAGACCTGACTCGAAAAAAGAATGTTTATGTACATGCATAGTTCACTGGGGACCCCACTGGAATGCTAGATGTTCATAAAGATAGCTCGTATAGGTAGCTTGCAAAGAGAGCTCGCGTAAGCCTAGTAAGAATAAGGTTGCGAGCTATTTCTGTAAAAGGGATTGCGAGCCCTACAAGGGATCCCACTCGTGACTAGCAATACAAGGCTCAATGGAAGAGTCAACCCCAAGATTAGAAAAGACCACGTGCTTTGCAAGCATGTGTCAAATTAGCCAAGGGATGCGCAAGGAATGTCAGCACCAAGGACAAAAAATGTCCGTACCATCGGCCCAAAGACCAAGACAAAATAGTGAGCCCTATTATGAGCTGTAATAGTAGCAGTAGGAACATGTATAAATACCTCCTGTATTTCACTTAATACGATACGAGAAAAATATTACCCAACCATTGGTGCGGTGAGCGTGGACTACTTCCGATTGGCAGATTTTCTCCAATTTGATTCAGTTCTCTTCAGCTAAAAAAAAAAATGACTCACCCAAACGAGACTTTTCCTTTTATCCCCTCCTCTGGTCAAGCAAGAGCGTCAAGTTCTTGCCCCCGACATGATGAGGCAGACTTGTTTGCCACTTGGTTTGCTAATAGACCCGAAAACCTTGACAATGCAGTTGACCGAGGGTCATCCCCTTCACTAGACCTTAATCTCTTCTCGGGCCAGAGAATACCCTCTTAGCTCAACCAGGAACCACCCCCACCGCAGTTCTTAGCCCTCCAGGAGTAGATGAAGTTCACGAGGGAATAGATGGCACATGCAGAAAGGTACATGCTGACAACTCGGGGTTCCAAGGAAATGACAACACCCAAGAAGAAGCCCCGAGTACCCAAGTGAAGGAGTAGCTGAACGAGATGGATAAGGTTCATTGTGATGTGCGAGCCTTGCACCCTGAGTCACGGGACATAGTTTGATTATTCTGCTCTAACAACCTACTGGCTTTTGAAATTGCGATAGTGGGTTTGCCCTGTGATTTCAAGGTATCTAAGGATATGTTTGAAGGAAGAAGAGACCCAAGAGCCCATCTGATGGAGTATAATGACTATATGAACGTGTTGGGGTCATCAGACGCGGCTAAATGTAAGACCTTCTCTACAATGCTGAAAGCAAGTGCCAAGGACTGGTATCTTTCCCTCTTACAAGGCTTAGTTCACAACTTCTTACAACTAGGAAAATGTTCTTGTGAAGATTCAAGGCCCACTGAGCAATCATGAACACACTCATGGGGCTAATATTAGTAAAGCAATGGGAAGGTAAGTCCCTTTAAGACTACGTAAGGAGGTTCCATATGGCTACACTTAACATAAAAAACTTGGAAGATCAGTGATAGATAGATGCCTTCATCATGGGAGTGCAAAACAACCACGTACAATACTTGATCACAAACAACAAACTGTAAAGCCTAACTGACTTGTACAAGCGGGCACATAAGTTCACAGAGGCAGAAGAAATTAAGAGAGCGTCGTTGGCCAATTTCTAAAGAGAGGAAAAACAACCCAAAAGTAGAGAGAGACAACGCACTAGGCAACCTCCTATCAACTAATCCTTTTAGGTTAGGATTGACAGGCTACACAAGACCTTATCCCAAGACGACACACTTAGAAACCAGCAGAGGCCCCAACAAGAACACGTGATGTGTTACCCCCTAGGGCAGGTTTGATGTTTACACCCCGTTGAATGCCACGCTAGCTTACATCCTCAACCAAGTAAAGAGTCTGGGCATCCTTCCTAAACCACCCCTAATTCGAAGTACTGGTAGAAGGACAAATTCTAGGGACTGATGTGCCTTCCATGATGACACGGGGCATAAGACCGAAGACTATTTCACGCTTAAAGATGCTATAGAAGAAGCGGTTTGGAATCATGAACTTGTTGATTTCATATATCGAGGAGGTCTATGGCAAGGCCAAAGCCCGCAAGGATCGAATCCTAATTGTAAGCAAATGGTACAAGGCACCATTCATGTAATTGTAGGCACCAACGACAAATGGATGCAGTTAATTGCAAAACGGTGAGCACACATGGGGGGTGTGATGTCATTCAGTGCCCCAAAAAGGCCTCGACATTAGAAAAATAGAATGTCGAGTTTAGAAGTGACGATGATAAGCTAATTTGTGATAAGGAAGGAAACAACCTACTGGTGGTTTCGGCTACGATCGCAGGCTTCGAAGTTAAAAGGATACTTGTCGATAGTGGTAGCATAATGGAAGTCCTATCTTGGGAAGCATATGAGAAAATGGGTTTAAAAGAACAGTCCTTGTCCGGGGCCAGCCCTTTGTACAGCTTCGCGAGCCACCCTGTTAAGGTAAAAGATGCTATCACGTTGCTGTTCACTTTAGGTGACGGTAAACATACGGCAACAAAGTTCGTCCAATTCTATGTGGTTAACCACCCGATGACATATAACCCCATCTTTGGAAGACCAATCATGAGGATGACAAAGATGGTGATGACGACCTTTTGTATGAAGATCAAATTCTCAACAAGTACTGACATTAGCTTTTTGTTATCCAACCAATGTATGTCGAGATAATGTCACATGCTGTTGTCACATGTTGTCCGTCAGGTAGGCAAGGCAGCCTCTGATCGAAAAGTAGAGTCCACCAAGCCAAACTATCGACTTAGATGATCTAGATGTAAGAGAACAACATAAGGATAAGAAACCACAGGCAGCGAAGCACACCGATACCTTACAGCTATTCTGTGACAATAAGGAAAAAATAGTTAAGATCTTGTCGGCGCTAAATAAAGAAAAAAAAAGATGATACTGATCAAATGCCTGAGGGGGAATTTGAATGTCTTCACATGGCCTGCAACATATATGCTAGGCGTGGATTCGTAGGTAATGGTGCATAGGTTGAATGTGCTCCCAGAAGCAAAGTCCGTAAAGCAAAAAAAGAGAAAATTTGTACCACAGGTAATAGAGGCAGTAAGGCAGGAGGTCTCTAAATTGTTGGCCACCGAATTTATGAGGGATGTGGAGTATCCGAACTAGATCTCAAATATGGTAATGGTAAAAATGTCGACAGGTAAGTGGAGGATGTGCATCAACTTCACCAACCTGAACAAGGCATGCCCCAAAGATAGCTTTCCCCTAACATTAATAGATCGCCTAGTTAACACCTTTGCTGGGCACACGTTTATGAGATTCATGGATGCATTTTCGGGTTATAATAATATCTTGCTGGATCATGATGACCAAGAAAAGACATCTTTCATCACCAAAGAGGGTCTCTTCTGTTATCGAGTCATACCAGTTATACTAAAAACATAGGTACAACTTACAGAAGGTTGGTAAACAAGATATTCAAGGAATAGATAGGTTGCGGCTTGGAGGTATACGTAGATGACATGCTATTAAAAAGCGAATCCATGGAGAAATATGTGTGGAACCTCTCTGATATGTACATCACATTGAAGGCCTATAGCATGATGCTTAATTTAGAGAAATGTGCCTTTAATGTGCGAGCTGGCAAATTCTTGGGTTTCATAATCATAGAAAGAGGAATAGAGGCGAATCCAAAAAAATTTAGGCCATTACGGAGATGCCCCACCCCCTTGCTAACTATAAAAGAAATCCAACACCTCATGGGAAGGATGGTGGCCTTTAACAAGATTATTTCCAGAATGCCAAACAAGTGCCTCCCATTTTTCAAAATTCTTAGGAAACCCTTCTTATAGATCGAAGAATGCCAAATCGCTTTCAAACAACTAAAACAATACCTTACTTCCCTCCACTGCTAAAGTCACCTCAAATGGAAGAAACACTATACCTGTGCTTAGCAGCCTCAAAAAAGACAATCACAATGTCATAGTCAAGTATGATGGCACCCTCCAAATTTCGGTGTACTATGTCAGTAAGGTGCTTCAACATGGCGAGCTCAAATACACAAAAATAGAAAAATGCATTTATGCCCTAATCATTGCAGCTTGCACGCTACGACCATACTTCCAGGCCTACCCAATTGTTGTAGTCACTGACCAGCCAATGAAGCAGGTTCTCGCGAAGGTAGACACCTTGGGAAGGATAACGAAATAGAGCATCGAACTCACAGAGTTCGAGATAGATTTCATCACGCGAACAGTGATAAAATGGCAGGTGTTGGCAGATTTCATGGTAAAATGCTCGTTCGAAAGAAGTAAAGACATAACAGGTAACATAAATTGTATTTTGATCCATTAAATAGTGAAATATCTTAGAGAGATAATGTAATATGCGAACACTAATGAAAGTTAGCAATTTAATGATGACACATTTTATGATGAACAATACTACTCTAGCTATTCTCATATTTTATGGAAAAGTGATACTCACTTTTCATTTTGTACTAAAGTTACTTTTCATTATTAGACACCACCAATAGTAAACACACCCCTAGGGATTTGCACACAATAGATAGACTGAAGGGTTGGATGCTTTACGCTGACTGCTCTGCAACCAAAAAGGATCGAGGGTAGGCACACTTGTGATAGACCCAAAGGGCAACGAGTGGCAATATGGATTATCGTTTGGCTTCCAAACATCGAACAACAATGCCGAGTACGAAACGTTGATCTCTAAACTATAATGAGCACGCTAGTTGGGCGTTAGGAACTTGACCATACATACCGACTCCTAACTCGTAGTGAAGCAAATACATGGCGAGTACAAGGTGAAAGAAGCAACACTAAAATGGTATCATATGATGGTAATCCAATTACTGGTGGGGTTCAACAAAGCCAAGATCAGGTAGCTCCCAAGGAAAGACAACACATGTGAATATGCTCTTTCAAAGTTAGCATCCTCCATCACCATTAAGCAGAGAGGAAAAATCCTACTCGAATACAAGAAAGTGCTGAGCTACAGTGACCCCCAAGTGCTTTCTACGACCCAAGAAGAAACATGGATGGCCTCTATAACCCATATGCTACAAGTTAAAAAGGAAAGCCAAGACCGATAAGAGCTTGAAAAACAACAACGTAAGGTGACAAGGTACGACATCGATACAAATTATGAATACTTGTTGAAATCCTCCAATGAAAATTACATATCAGCCCATTGCAAACTTATTACATACTAAGTGGGAACAACATGTTTTGTTTGCCTTTTGATAGATACACCCTCCTGGAGGGTGTGCTATATAAAAAAGAGTTTTTGCACCTATTACTGTAATGTCTTGCTCCCTCTGAAGCGACGTATATCATGAGAGAAATTCATAAGGGCGTTTGCGGCGATCACTTGGGAAACAGATTGCTAGTGTAACAGCCCGCTTTCAGTAATATCAGAAACAATAGTTTCAAGACCATAATTCTGACGTGTAAATTATTATTTTATTATTTATTAAACTTGTATGAGATTATAATAAGGTCGTAGTAAAATTTTGTTAAGAAATTTTAATGTTTAAATGGTTAATTAAGTGAAAAGAACTAAATCGTAAAAAGTGTAAAAGTTGAGTTCTGTTAGTTAAAAGGGATAAATGGCTTTGAAAAGGGAAGTTAATGGACTTGAATGGTAATTATACCATATATGTTGATAGTAGATGTTTATGGATAGGTTTTAATGAAACTTTAAATGGTTTTAAAAGAATAATTAAGTAATTTTATAAATTAGTTAAAATATTAATAAACTAAATCTAAGGGGGATGAAACCTAAGACAGATCTTGTTATTGTTATCTGAGCTGTGTGATAAATATTTGATTTGTTCTTAATTGTGTTTTTAACTCTTAAATTGATATTTTCAGGATATTGATTTAAGTCGAATGTCTTATGTAGAGGAGCAAAAGTCCCTGCATAGGATTAGATCCAACACAATTACATGGAGTTAATCGCAATCCTAGATATAGGACGACGAAAATCTGCCGGATTAGAGTCAAATCTAATATGAGGAGCCATAGATCGAGTTAATGCAAGACTAGGGGTTTTAACTAGAAAGAGATTTCAGTTAATCAACCTAGGATTAGTTGTTCTTATCCTCGATAAAGGTATTAACATAATTTAGGGATCTTTACAGATCAAATTAAATGAAGAAATCATCTGATTCAGAGTTAGATAACAAGTGAAGTCTAATTGCCTTAATCAATCAGTTTTCCCAAAAGTAATCTCTCTCTTTACTCCTTGCCATTTCTTTTCAGTTTAGTTTAGATTAGTTAAATTAGAAACAAAACCCCCCTTTATTTTTAGGCTAGATAATAGGAAGGAAGTCATTACTAGTACTTTTAGTTCCTTGGATTCGATATTCCGGTCTTGCCACTGACTATACTACTATTCGATAGGTGCACTTGCCTTTTTATCGTGATATTAGTTAGTTTCCAGGTATGATCAGATTTTTATTACTTTATCATCATCACTAGAGATCACAATCAAGGAATCAAATGGTTGAGACATGCGCCTGTGTGCTTTGGCAGTGTGGCACAAAATGGGCTTGGTTTAAGCCACATTTTCCCATCCAATTGCCAAGTACCTATAATACAACTTATATACCATTCAAGATGCAATAATGATCAACCATTTCAGTCAATTACCAAACCAAAACATAGCTCAATTCATTATCATCCAATTTATACTCATCATCCGAACCAAATCATACCAAAATTTCAAACACAATAGCATACCAATATACACTTACCTTCACCTATTAGTATCATATTCAATCACTTATTAAACTTGCCAAAATCAAAACATTTTTCATACTAAAATGACCATTACTCAAGGCCATACTTGCATCACCTATAAATTACCAAAATAAGCATATTTATAACTATTTGTTAGCCACATCTCATGGCATAACTTATAAACATTTCTAAACATAACCTAGAGACATCTAGCCTATACATACCATAATTCAACGTATTCACTTACAAAATATACCAAATAAAGAATGATAGTGTGGTGATGATCCTTGATCCTCGAGCTTTTGTTAACTTCGATAATTATAAAACGAAGTAAATAAACACAAAGTAAGCTACAAAGAGCTTAGTAAGCCTTATACAAATAAATCCACAACAAAGAACAATTTTTAACCATTAGAACCATATGATCTATGGCATAACATAAGCACAAATTATAATTCATATTGATCTCAACTAATCAAATTCATTTACTCAAATTCACATATCATATTCATATAGCTCACATATCAACTGATCATATACCTACATACCTCTTATTCTCCAAATTTCTTATATATTCATAAGTACCAGAGTTTAGATGCGCATTCGTATTCTTCTTCACTTTCTCAGAGTGCTCGTTGGACCAATCGGAATTAACTAGGATACATGGATGGCTCAGACTCATACAATGCCTACGTTCCAGACGTGGTCTTACATGTAATCGAATATCGATGCCACTGTCCCAGACAGGGTCTTACTCGAATCAATATGATGCCAATGTCCTAGACATGGTCTTACACGAAAACACATATCGGATCCTATGTCATGACATATGTATCCTAACTATTCCTAAAGTTTGAACGGGGCTTTTCGGACTTGTTCACATGCTCGTAATTTAATTCAGATTTCACATATTCAACTCTCATAGCCATATAATACAGTTCAATCAATATAATAGATATTATAATTCAATTTAGCGCATTTATTTGTATATCGACTTACCTCGTAGGGATGTGAATGGACAAAAACGACTATTCAACAATTTTTGACTTTCCCCGATCCAATTTCGTTTTCTTTAGTTCTTGATCTATATAAATTAAAATTAAGCTCTTTCATTCACTAACTTATTCAATTTAATCCAAAAACATATAATTAGGACATTTTACAAATTAACCCTTGCATTTGCAGATTTTTCCAATTTAGTCCCTAATTCATAAAATCATCAAATTCACAAACTCCCACTACACATATACTTAGCCAAATTCTTACCATGCTAATACAAGCTCTCACATTTCATTTATTTCATAAATTAGTCCTCCAAAATTTCATTTTCACAAATTAGCCCAAATTGCTCAAATTCATCGAAAATTCATAGACAAAATATATTAACCCAACATATATCTCTCATATTTCATCAATTAACACTTCGAAGCTCACAAAATCAACAATGGCGTAACTCAAAATCATCTTCAATTTCTCAAATTGAAACATGGGCTTGATAATAAACTAAGCAACGATCACAAAAACATAAAAATTATCAAAAACGGATTAAAAACTCAAAATCATCTTCAATTTCTCAAATTGAAACATGGGCTTGATAATAAACTAAGCAACGACCACAAAAACATAAAAATCATCAAAAACAGATTAAAAACGAACCTTTAATTAAGCTAGAAGCTTGCCGAATGCATGGAAGCTCCAAACCCTTTCTTTTTCTTTGTATAATTGGTAAGATGAATGAATATATCACTTACTTCATGTCTTGTTTTAATTTTAATTACTTTAATTCACATTTTACCAAATTAACCTTATTAAACAAACATATAAATCACATATAATAAGGTCATTAATGACCACTCATAAATTAAATGGTATAATTACCATTTAAGGCCATAATCATTAAAAGTAATATCAATTAAACACATTGAACATATAACATGTTCATTTTACCTTTTATATGATTTAATCCATTTTCATAATTTGGCATAGAAACAGACAAATTAAATCACAGAAATTTCACAAAAATTAATTCACATAACACAGACATAGAAAATAATATTAAAATATTTTTCAAACTCGGATATGTGGTCCAGAAACCACTATTCTGACTAGGGTCCAAACTGGGCTATTACAACTCTCGCCCCTTAGGGATTTTTGTCCCCGAAAATCTTACCGTTAAAAAAATTCAAATGTTGTTTTTTCATCACATTGTCAGGCTCCTACGTAGCCTCTTCTAAACCATGACGATGCCATAAGACCTTGACTAACGAAATCTTCTTATTTTGTAGTTCTTTCACTTCACGAGCTAGAATACGGATAGGTTCTTCTTCATAAGTCATATCGGGCTGTATTTCAATCTCAGACGGATTAAATACATGAGATGGATCAGTTCTGTATCTTCAAAGCATGGATACGTGAAATACATTATGAATCTTTTTAAGCTCAGATGGTAGAAGTAATCTATAAGCAACCAGCCCAATTCTCTCGATGATTTCATAAGGTCCAATGAACCTCGGACTCAATTTGCCCTTTTTACCGAAACGAAGCACTTTCTTCCACGGAAAAACTTTTAAGAACACTTTGTCGCCAATCTCAAATTCGATGTCTTTGAGTTTCAAATCCGCGTATGATTTTTGATGATCAGAAGCTGCTTTCAGACTATCTCAAATTATTTTCACTTTCTGTTCAGTCTCTTTAATCAAATCAATTCCGTATATCTTATTTTCACTAAGCTCAGACCAATATAACGGTGTACGGCATTTTCTACCATACAAGGCTTCGTATGGTGCCATTTTAGTTCTAGGTTGAAAGCTGTTATTATAAGCAAATTCAATCAATGTCAAATACTGTTCCCACGTACCTTTAAACTCAAGAATGCAACATCTCAACAAATCCTCGAGTATTTGAATGATTCGCTCAGATTGACCATCTGTTTACGGGCGAAAAGTAGTGCTGAAATGTAATTTCGTACCAAGCCTCTTGTAATTTCTTCCAAAATCGCAAAGTGAATATCGAATCTCTATCTGACAAAATTGACAATGGCACCCAGTGCAATCTCACAATGTCAAAAATATAAAGTTTAGCTAACTTTTCAAATGTATAATCAGATCGTACTGGAATAAAATGAGCTGATTTGGTTAATCTGTCAATTACAACCCAGATTGAATCTTTCTTTCTCGAATACAGGGGCAAACTAGAAACAAAATCTATTGTCACCCCATCCCATTTCCACTCTGGTATCATGATTGGTTGTACTAAACTAGAGGGCACTTGATATTCAGCTTTGATTTGTTGACATACTAAGCATTTCGAAACAAAATCAGAGATGTCTCTTTTCATTCCTGGCCACCAATATAGCTAGTTAAATTGAATGTTCATTATAACCATAGCATTTGTGAGCAAACCCATTTCACAGCTCATGTAAGCATCGATGTAAAGAAAAGGTTATGATTATATGTAAAGGCACACTATGTGTAAGCTTTCCCGAGTATCCAATATAATTCTATATGGTTCAACGGGTAAGGAAAGGAAAAGGAAATGGTAAGTGTGTAACTACAATGAATCATGATATTATGGTAATATTGATGATGTAAAAATGTTATGTTTATACATGGTAAACCATATATCTTATGGTTGATTTCATATATATATTATGAACAAGTATACTAACTTGTGAGTTTGATGATGTTGTATAAGATCATACTAAGCTTATGGCATATGTTTTGGTTTATACTTATGCTATGAATTGTAATATAAAAATGGTAACTTATGTTTAAGGTTTAAATGAGCTTACTAAGCACATGTTGCTTACGTAGTTTTTTTTCTTTTGTGTTATAGATTATCGGAAGCTTAACCAGTTTGGAACTTTGTCAGAGATCTATCACACTATCCAACAGTTAATTCGGTAGTTTTTGAGTATTTTGGCCAAGTTTAATAATGGCATGTATAGGATGTTGTGTAATGGTGCTTTGATATGTTTATGTTTTGAAGATTATGTTTGGTTGGCGCACTTTAATGCTTACCAAACATTGTTATTTTTTGTCACTTGCTAATGCTTGTAAGTAAGGCTCCTTTTTGGTATGTTTATAATGGCTTGACAGCGGTCAATTAAGACATGATTTGGTAGATATTTAAACTAGGTTTTATGCTTAATATAGGGTTATATTGACATGTTTATGTAAATGATGTTTGGATGCAATTGTGGTGCCTTTGAATGGCATATTGGTTAGGTGAATTAGGTTGTTTAAATTAGCATGATTATGTGTATTTGAATGATGCTTTAGTCACTTGAAAGTGTGCATAAACGGATTGGGTAGTTATGCATGAATTGGTTAAGAAACGACTTGTTTTTAGGTAAAATTTTGGGTCTACATAGCCTGAGATACGGGCTGTCAGACGACCGTATGAGATACATGGTCGTATCTTTTATGAGTTCGTTAGTGTTCAAGTCAGTAAGTTACACGGATTAGCACACGTCCTGGTATATGGGCATGTGGGGGAACTCCGAGAGTTACGCAGCTTGGCACACGGGCATATGAAATGGCAGTGTGACCACACTTAGTGAGTAACACGGGCTGGGACATGGCTGTATATTGTTGTTTCGAAAGTTACATGGCCTGAGGGTATGTCACACGACCATGTGAACCCTGTTTCCAATTTTTGCCACTTTTTCCTTAACTTTTTATTTTGTTTCAAATTAGTCCTGAATTACCTCTAAGCTATTTCTAGGGCCTCGAAGGCTCTATTTAGGGATGAAATGTATGAGAATGAATGGTTTATGATATATTTAAATTATTAAATTTTATGATGTTTAAATATTTTTGATTGTACGGTAATGCTCTATAACCTTAATCTGGTGATGGAGAGGAGTTGGGGATGTGGCATTTAGTGGATCAGAAATTTGGTTTAGTCAGTTCTTAGATTGAGCGTAACATGTATGGAGTCTAGAAATATATGCCTTTATGTAACCTTTGATAGTGTGATAATTCCTGTCTCAAACTAAACTATGTTTTCGTATAGATAAGATGGCATCCAACCAAGTCGATTTCGATGAGGTAGAAAGTAATGCACAAGCCTCCATTCACGGAGCAGCTAGTTTTGGTAATGGGCCAATAACCGAGGGCCAGGGAGGTAGGGCTAAAGAAGCCTTCTTCCAGATGATATCTGAATGGTTTATAGAGTTCATGAGAACGAACCCAATTGCTCAACAACCTCCACCCCCTCTTGTACTTGAACCTGTCCCTATTACTACTCAAGGTTTGAAACAATTATGTGAAAGCAAGCCTCCAGTTGATAAAATTTGAAAGTATGGGGCTGAAGAGTTTTACGGTTCAGCTGAAGATGATCTAGAAATAGTCGAGTTTTGGTTAGAAAACGCTGTGAGGGTTTTTGATGAATTATATTATACACCAGTTGAATGCTTAAAGTATATTGTTTCTCTGTTGATAGACTCAGAGTATCAGAGGTGGAACACCTTGATCGTGATAGTACCTATAGACCATGTGAGTTGGGAGTTCTTTCAGATAGAGTTTAGAAAGAAATATGTTAGCTAGGGATTTCTTAACAAAAAGCAGAAAGAGTTTCTAGAATTGAAACAGGGTCGTATGATTGTAGCCGAGTACAAGAGAGAATTTATACGACTCAGCAAATATGCTCAGGAGTGTATACCATCAGAGGTTGTTATGTGTAACCAGTTTGAAGCCGGTTTAAATGAAGACATCAAATTGTTAGTTAGAATTCTAGAATTGAAAGAATTCATGGTTCTGGTTGATAGACCATATAAGACCGAAGAACTTAGTAAAGCCAAAAGAAAAGCATATTCTTAGGCTCCTGTTCATCAACTTCAGTAGGTTTCTCGATCAGAGATAAAGTGAAGCAACATTCGAGTTTGAGACCTCAGGCTACATCTATAGCAAGTGTAGGTAGTGTTCGAAACAATAAACCTTGATGTCAACAATGCAATAGATGACATTTCAGGGAGTGCATATTGAAAGACAGGTCATGTTTCAAATGTGGTTCCTAAGATCATTTTCTCAGAGACTGCCCTGTAAGATCAAATAAAGAGAAAGTTCAAAATGCTCATTCGAATAATACAGTGGTGAATGGGAGACCGCCTAGAAATAATGGTAATGTGGGTAACAGTTAAGGCGGAACAAAAGATTCTACTATTAGATTTGAGGCAAGGGTACTAGCTAGGGATTATGCGATTTGTGCTCGAGAGGAAGCTTCAGCACCTGATGTGATTATTGGTACATTTTCTATCTTTGATACTAATGTTAATGCTTTCATTGACCTAGGGACAACCTACTTGTAACACCCCTAACTCGTATTCATCACCAGAACAAGGTTTGGGACCATTACCGGAGTTTACAGAACAAATACATATAATTCATGTCATTTCCTATTCAAATTTGAAACTATTCATAACGTCCCTTGATTGGACCCTTAAAGCCCAAATTAGGGATTAGAAACAAGCTGGGACTAAATTGGGACCTCAGAGAATTTTTCATAAAATTTTAAAATTTTCTTATATATGGGGGTCACATGCTCATGTGGTCAGGCCGTGTGGCTCACACGGACTACCGACATGCCTATGTTTCAGGCTGTGTGGTATATAAGGTAGGCCACACGCCCGTGTCCCTAACCCGTGTAACTCTCTGACTTACAATTTAATTAAGTGCATGGGACACACGGCCAAGCCACACACCCATGTGCTAGGCCGTGTGGTCAATTTAATTTTAAAAAATTAGGTGCAAGTTTCACATGGCTATGACACACACCCATGTGCTAGGCCATGTATCCCACATAGTTGAGACACACGCCCGTGTCTCTGCCCGTGTGATGTAATACCCCAAACCCGGCCTAGACGTTATGACCAAATCATGATGTGTCACAAAGAATGGGTTTCGATAACGAAATCCATACGTTAAAACCAATTCAGTTCTTCCCACTCCTACTTGCTTTTATCTATTGTCAATGTGTTTATTCAATTAATCAATTTGGCCTAAAACGTGTTTTATAGCGAAAGTTTACGAAAACGTTGTATTTAAGGAAAACGGTTCGTGTTATTAGAAAGCATTTGTTTTAGTAAACACCATAATTTTTTATATCAGTCGCAATTTAGGTAACAAAACAAAAATCCAAATCCAAATCAAAAAGAAAATCAATCAAAAAGTCTAGAGAGTCCAATTATTACAAAAAAAATCCAAAAATAGTCCTTAAAATAAAAACCATAAACCTAATCAGTTTACGAACTTGTGCTCACTGAGAGGCTCCGTCGTACTGATCCACCTAAGCATGTGGATTGCCTGAATAGAACAGCCAAACAGATGTGAGTTTTCGTAAACTCAGTGTGTAACCCAACAGAATTAAGCATGCAAACATAAAGATACAAAGTCAAGCTCATGCCCCTTTCAGATATAGTAAACAGAACCAAATATACATATCAGATACACCATGTGGGGTTAAAAGCACCCACTCATCCCTGCACACCGTATCATGCCATTACGACACATGTCAGATAATGTACAGCCAAGCTGCCAGAATATAGGCGATAATTGCCGTATAAAATACTTCCTCCTCATATACAAATCCCACCCCAATAATAGATGCAGAAATCAGATTCAGATATAACATATTAAACATGCTCAACATGCTTATATACAGATAACAGATATATCTATAACAGTACAGTCAGTCATACATTTAGCATCCTACTCAGATCAGTCTATCAAATTATCATAGCATACAAAATAGGATTTAATTATCCCTTACCGACCCTACAGTAGGCCCACAGTCGATCGGAGCGACCCATGTGGCCTTAGGGAAAATTCCAGAAATATGGGCCCACAAACCTGTGTGGCCCACATGCCTAGTTGGCCTTGCCTGTGTGGCCGATACGGCCTGGCCTAAAATTTGAACGCCCATGTGGCATGCCCATATGGTCCCACATACCCGTGCTGCCCACATGGCCACACTCGAGTTACCACACAGCCGTCTCTTGCGTATTGCCATGCCTACATCAATCACACGACTGTGTCACACACACGGCTGGCCACGCACCAGTGTGGTGTCGACAGAACAGTTTTTTGGCTTTTGTCGAAGTTTAATTTTCTTTGTTTCGGGTACACGCCTTTTATCGATTTGATGCACAAACGCTCTTGAGACCACTGAACCTAAGAAACAACATCCAAAAACCCTAATTTAGTACACATTTATGAACTCAATCCGAAACCAATCCACATACGCAGCCTTACAACATCAACCAGTGAGTTCGAGGGCTTACCACCAACGAATAGAGACCTTTAATGATCAAATCGCTGAAGGAGAACCAAAAGTTTCTTAACTTTCCCCTGGCCAAAAGTAACCACAGAACCCCCTATTAGAACACTAGCCATGAAACAAGAAGATCGTAACAACGTAAAACTTACCCAACAAACACAGTCAAACATTACACAAGAAGAAGGCAGATTTCGATAATCGAAAAGGAGAGGGAGAAGCAAAAATTTGACAGAGGATAAGAGGGAAAAGAGAAAGTTAAAAAGATAAAAGATTTTTGGGAAAATGAAAAAAATAAAAATAAAAACAAAAATAAAGAAGAAGATATGAGATCAACTCTCTAGATTTTCTCCCACTAACCTCTAACTCTCAACTTCCTAAGAATTTTACTTCCACCGAAACTCTATCACAAAAATCAAGAAAAATAATACTCATGCCTGCGCAGGGATTTGAACTCAAAACCTCCAACACACTAACTCCCTTACCACTCGAACCAGCAAGCTCATTCTGATATGAAATTACAGACAATTTAATATAAGCCTGCTGAACAAGGATAAGGCTTGGGTCCAAAAATGACAAAATTAGCAAAGGTGAGACTTGAACCCAAGACCCCTCACACATACCCAGAACACTTAACCACTAAAGCATATATACACTTGTGACAAATATTCATAGAAATAGAAATAAATTATTCACGGTGTTACATATGATCAATTTTGTTTCTAAATTTTGAGATGAGGGGACACACGGCCAAACCATATCCCATGTGCCAGGCCGTGTGTCACACACGGTCAAGACTCACGCCTGTGTGGACAAAATAAGGCCATTTCCTAGCCTATTTCTCGCCTAAAACTTGCAAACAACCTATTCCAACACTTACAAACATATACCAACCAATTCAATTTATATAAATAAAGTTTAATACAAGTTCACATGTATATTCAAATGATTAAACTTACCAAATTCATCATTTGTGTACTTAAGTAAATTTGTATCATTTATAATAATTCAATTTCATTTACCATTTGATTCATATCTCATATACTACTTAACCATTTCAAAACATATCAAACATGATATGGTCTTATAATTATATACCAAAACATACCATTCTAGCCATTCCAATGGCTAGTTTACAAACATCCATTTCATACCAACATTGGCTTAATAGCCTATACATGCCATTAAACCAAAATAAGATGTCTATCTATACCAAATTGAGCGGGAGAATAGTGTGATGATACTCCGACCGATCTCTAACCTTACGAGCTTCCGAGCATTATAAAACAGAAGAAAATAAACCTAGCAAGCATTTAATGTTTAGTAAGTTCGTATAATAAGAATTTAACTTACCATAAATTTACATTTAAAATAAGTACGTGATAATGCATTCAAGCAATTTGGTTTAAAGCCTAAAACACAACTTCAACAATCATGTTAGTTAAGTAATTCACATAATACCAAGAACATGGATGAGCTCATCATTTAATGTCTTTCATATACATATGTTTTTCATATCATTATTCCATATTACATGTACATTTCCATGACATTTCATTTCAGATTCAATGTAACCACGTCAGAAATTTCTCGTTGAATTTATTTGAAATATCGATGGATACACTCGTATGGTACACTTAAAGTGTACAAAACTAAAATCCATCAATTCATATCCGGGTGTACCCAATTAAGGATCATAATCGGGAAGCACACTCTCGAGCCTTGCAATGGGAAGCTCACACAGAGCCATTTCGGAAAGCTCATAAAGAGCCTATCGGGAAGCTTATATGAGCTATTTAACGGGAAGCTTATATGAGCCATAATCGACAAGTTTACGAAGAACCATATCCAGAAGCTCATGAAGAGCCATGTAACAGGAAGCTCCAGATAGCCAAATATCGGGAAGTTCAAGCGAGGACTATCAGGAAGCTCATAAAGAGCCTTTAATCGGGAAGCTTACAAGAGCCTATCGGGAAGCTCATAAGAGCTAAGGTGTGCCCACAACACATGTAGGACCTATCGGGATGCTCCGAAGAGCTATAACGGAAAGCTCACAAGAACACTATAACGAGAAGCTCGAGAGGGCTATTATGGGATGCTCGTTTTGAGCTATGGTGTATCTACAACATATGCAAGACTACAACCAATGCGGGAAACTTGTAGACATCGATTTTCATTTATTCAAAAGGTACATATCCTTTATCAGGGAATATCGAATATTTAATCCATTTTATATACATGACAATTATACATCTCACATATAAATTGTAACACCCCTAACCCATATCTGTCGCCGGAATAGGGCTATAAGGCATTGTCAGAGTTTACAGAACATTTACAAACAATTCAATTTAACTACTATTTATTTTTCTAATTCAATCATAATGTCCCTTACATGGGCCCTTAAGGCCCAAAATGTGCATTAAAATCAAATCGGGACTAAATTGGAATCTCAGAAAAATTTTCACGACAATTCAAAATTTTCCTTAAATAAGGAGTCACACGCCCGTATGGTGAGGGACACGCTTGTGTGGTCAGGCCATGTGGCTTACATGCCTGTGTCCCTAACTCATGTAACTCTTTGACTTGTAACCCATGAAGAAATTGAAGTCACACAGCCAAGTCACACGCCCTTGTGCTAGGCCATGTGGTTAATTTAATTTTCACAATTTAGGTGTAGGTATCATACAGCCTTGTCACACGCCCATATTATAGGCCGTGTACCTCACACTACTGAGACACACGCCCGTGTCTCTGCCAGTGTGCTCAATTTTAAGCATTCTGTTTCTCAAATTTAGGGTGTAAGGGACACACAGCCAAAACACATGCCCATATACTAGGCTGTGTGTCATGTGGACGAAAATAGGCCATTTAAGGCCATTTGTCTCACCCTTACACAACCAACCAGCACATAAACACATTTATATACCAATATAGCCCAACCTATCAACCAAATCAAGCTAAAATATGCATTTTATATGATCTAGCAGATCTAACATATCAAGTTATAATACATACTTAGTCATTCAAGTCTTACCATCAATTCAAACTATTTCATTATCAACCCAACCCTATACATTCCATATAAATCAAAAGTTGTTAAACAAGATCTACTGGAGCAATCTAGATAGTGTGACTTGATGTGTTGATCCGATCCTTTGAATTCACATCAATCTGGGCTAATTCTAAAGGTTGCAACGATTCAGGGACTAGTCTGCTATTTTCTCTTTTCCTCGATTATCTTTGGGCTCTTTATTTATAGCAAGAGCATGAAAAGCCAGCTTAGAAGAACTCTTTAATGGTGTTTTTAGTTGAAGAAAGATGAAGAAAATGCTAGAAACTATTTTCATTTAGATTTTTTGTTAATTTTGCAAAATTTCCAATTTTACCCTCAATACACCAAATTTTCAGATTTCTCATGCTAATGCCGCCTCATCCATCCCAATTTTGCCATATTTATGCCTTAAGTCTTTCTTTATTCTTCATTTAAGCTATTTAATCACATTTCACAAGTTTTGCACCTTTTTCACTTTAGTCATTTCTATTCAATTAACTATCAAAATATTAAAATTTTCTAACGAAACTTCAATACTAACTTATCAACACTCCGTAAATATTTATAAAAATATTTACGGCTCAATTTATGAAATTGAGGTCTCAATACTTCATTTCTAACTCAATTTACCTAATATTTTTCTTCAAATCGCATAATTCACTAATTTAAAAATACTTCTATAACCACACTTAACTCGTAACTTATTAATTAACAAATTTTCTAACTTTCTCGTGGAATTTAGTGATCTCGAATCACTGTTTCAACACCACTGAAAATTGGGCTGTTACACAAATCATTTAATTCAAGCATAAAATTACAAGAGTAAGTTACACGAATTTACCTCTATACTTGTGTCATATACAAAATTTACTAATCCAACAGTTTTTGTTTCCCTCGATCCAACTCGGTATTAGGCCTTTTAGGATCTAATTAAGCCAAGAAAGCTTACTTTCTCTTTCCTAGGGTTTCTATGGAATGTTTGGGGAAGAAGATGATATAAAATGATGAGATATTAGATTTTTATTATTATCATCTTTAATTATCTTTTCTTTCCAATTTCATCCTTTATCTTTTTCCATTTTTCCATGGATGATTCATCATAAATATCTACAAACTTTTCTTTAATGGTCTAATTACCATATAAGGAACTCTTCTTTTTGAATTCCATAACTATTTGATCTTTTAGCTATAGAACTCAACTTTTGCATTTTATACAATTTGGTCCTTTCTATAATTAAACACATAATAGGTAAAATTTTCTTATCAAAATTTTCATGTAACATTCCTATCATAATGCAGACCATGCAATAATATTAAAATAGATTTTCATTTTGGCTCAGATTTGTGGTCTCGGAACCATTGTTCTGATTTCACTGATAATGGGTTGTTACAACTCTCCCTCTTAAGAATTTTCGTCCTCAAAAATCTTACCAGTAAAGTGGTTCAGGTATTGCTTCCTTATTGTTTCTTCCGGTTCCCAAGTAGCTTCTTCTATTCCATGTCGTTTCCAGAGAACTTGTACCCGAGCTACCTTTTTATTCTTAACTCTTTGATTTCCCATGCCAAAATTCTAATCAGTTCTTCATTGTAAGTCATATCAGACTGAATCTCAACTTCTGTTGGAGAAATAACATGTGAATGATCTAATCTATACGGTCATAACATAGACACATGAAAAAGATTATGAATTCTATCAAGTTCTGGTGGTAATGCCAATCGATAAGCAACAGGTCCGATTCTTTCAATAATCTCATATGGCTCAATGAATCGTGGACTCAGTTTTACTTTACGGCCAAACTAGAGAACTTTCTTCCAAGGTGATACTTTCAAAAATACTTTACCACTAACCTAATATTCTATTTCCTTTCGTTTAAGATCGGCATAAGACTTTTGATGATCAAAGGCTGCCTTCAAGCTATCCCGAATCACCTTCACCTTTTCTTTAGTCTCACGAATCAAATCAACTCTATGTATCTTTTTCTTACTTAGTTCAGTCCCATAAAATGAAGTTCTACATTTATGACCATACAGAGCCTCGTATGGTGCCATTTTAATACTAGACTGATGGCTATTATTGTAGTCAAATTCAACTAAAGGCAGATATTTTTCCCAATTACCTACAAACTCTAGCACACAACACTGAACCATATCGTCCAAAATCTATATAATACGTTCAGATTGGCCATCAGTCTAAGGATGGAATGAAGTATTGAAATGTAACTGCATACCTAGAGCTTGTTACGAATTATTCCAAAATTGAGATATAAACTGAGGATCTCTATAAAAAATAATGGAGTCTGGCACCCCATGTAATCTGACAATATCATAAATATACAATTATGCTAATCTATCCAGAGAGAAGTCCATACGTAGCGGGATACAGTGCGTAGACTTCGTTAGTCCATCAACGATTACTCAAATAGCATCTTTCTTCTCCTGGGACGGGGGCAATCCCGACACAAAGTCCATAGTAACTCTTTCCCACTTCTATTCCAGTATTGTAACTGGTTGTAATAATCCCAAAGGCACCTGATGTTCAGCTTTAACTTGCTGACATATCAAACATTTAAAAACGAATTCAGAAGTATTCCACTTCATTCCTAGCCACCAGTACATCTTTTTCAAATCATTTTACATTTTGTTACTACCAGGATGAATAGACAATACTACTGTGAGTTTCATTCAAAATCATCTATATAAGCTCTGAATTTCTTGGTACACATACTTTACCCCTAAATAACAGACAATCATCAGACCCAATTTGAAATTCTGAATCAAAATTTGACTCACATTGTGCCCGTTTAACTTACAGCTCATCATTATTGTTCTGAGCTTCACAGGTCTAGTGCAGAAATGTCGACTTAGCTTTTAACGCAGCTATGATTGAACCATCATCAAAAAAAGTTAATCGAGTATTTAATGCTCGCAAAGAAAATAATAACTTTCTACTTAAAGCATCTATTACCACATTGGCTTTCCTTGGATGATTATAACTATATCATAATCCTTTAATAGCTCAAGCCACCTGCGTTGTCTCAAGTTCAAGTCTTTTTGTGACATCAAGTATTTCAAACTTTTGTGATTAGTGAATATATGGCATTTTTCACCAAACAAATAATGTCGCCAAATTTTCAGTGCAAAAACAATGGCTACCAATTTAAGATCATGTATCGAGTAATTCTTTTCATACGGTTTTAGTTGTCTAGAAGCATAAGCTATTACTTTACCTTCTTGCATCAACACACAGCCTAAACCATTTAATGGCGCATCACTGTAAATTACAAATTCCTTACCCGATTCAGGCTGTACTAACACAGGTGCCTCAGTTAATAAAGCTTTTAATATGTCAAAACTCTGCTGACATTTATCAGACCTCAAACATTACATCATTTTGCAACAAATGAGTCATCAGAGAAGCTATCATCGAAAATCCTTATACAAATCTCTGATAGTATCCGGTTAATCCCAGGAAATTTTTGACATCAAACATATTTTTCGGTGGTTTCAAGTTAACAATTGCTGAAATACTCGGATAAACTCTAATGCCTTTACCCGACACTATATGTCCCAGAAAACTAACTCCTAAAGTCAGAATTCACATTTACTGAATTTTGCATACAATTGCTTTTCACGCAAAATTTACAACACAATTCTTAGATGATTAGCATGTTCATTTTTATCTTGAGAATATACCAAAATATCATCTATAAATACCACCACAAACCTGTCTAGATACGGCCTGAAAGTTCTGTTCAACAAATCCATTAATACTGTAGGTGCATTGTCAAGCCAAACAGGATTACAAGAAACTCATAGTGCCCATAACTTATTCTGAAAGCCGTCTTTGGAACATTTGATTCTTTTACCCATAGTTGATAGTAACTAGAGCAAAGATCAATATTCGAAAATACAGTGGCACCTTTCAAGTGATCAAATAGATCGTCAATTCGAGGCAGTGGATGCTTGTTCTTAATTGTGACTTTGATGAGCTGTCTGTAATCAATACATAACCTTAGCTATCCATCTTTCTTCTTTACAAACAAAACTGACGCACCCCAAGGTGAAAAACTAGGTCGAGCAAAACCTCTGTCAGTTAATTCTTGCAACTGTGCTTCCAATTCTTTTAATTCTATTGGAGCCATTTTGTAAGGTGCTATAGATATAGGAGTTGTCCCGGGAGCAAGTTCTATGGAAAATACTACTTCTCTAATCGGTGGAAAACCAGGTAATTTCTCTGGAAACACATTAGGAAACTCACAAAAAACTGGCACTGACTTGATCTTAGATTCAGACACTTTAGTATCTAATACATAGGCAAGGTAGGCATCATACCCTTTTCTAATATATCTCTGTGCAGTCAAGGCTGATATTACATTAGACAACTCATCCAGTTTATCCAATTCGACATGAAGTAATTCACCATTTTGACATTTTAACACAATGTATTTCTATTTACAATTCACCACTGCATCATGCTAAGTTAACCAGTCCATTCCAAAAATTACATCGAATTCATCAAAGGGCAACAACATCAGTTCAGTCGGGAAACAATAGCCCCGTATCATTAATGGACAATCTTTAAAACTTTTATCCACCCATACATATTGGCCTAGGGAGTTAGAAACTTTAACCACAAATTCAGTGAATTTAATAGGTAAATTTTTAACATACACTAATTTTGAACATATGTATGAATCTGTCGAACCAGGATCAATTAAAGCAGTTGTATCAGTGTCAAGAAGAGAAAATGTACCAGTAATAATGTCTGGTACAAAGGCATCCTCTCTTACACGTATAGCATATGTCATTGCTGGTGCTCTGGCCTCAGATTTGACTATTGAATCTTTCGGTCGCACCTCGGCTACTGCTGGCATTGCCGGGATGGTGAGGTAGTCTACCTTTAGAGGGGGTTACTTGGTTTTGAAGTCTGAACAACATCTTTTTAAGGTCTTTTTGGGCAATCTCTGAGATAGTGATCAAAAGATCCACATCTAAAACAAGTTCCACTTATACAACATTCACCGAAATGCAATTTATTACAATTTTTGCATCTTAGTTTATGACTTCCAACACTTCCCACACTTGTAACGGATGGAGACTAAGATCTCGGATTAGAACGTTGAGAGCCTCGTTCTCTTCCAAAATACCCCATAAATGCGGTAGAACGATCATGATACCTTTTTTATTTTTTTGAAGCAGCTGCTTGTAACTTCCCCATAAATCTCTTACTAGAAATCGAGGTTTCTCTCTCTGGTTGTCTCTTCTTTTTGCTCAATTCCTCTGCTTTGTATGCTCGATCAGCCAGTACGACAAATTCCTTTAATTCAAGAATTCCAATCAATAACTTGATATCTTCATTTAATCCTTCTTCAAAATGTTTACACATATTGGCCTCATTTGGGACCCATTCTATGGCATACTTACTCAATCGAATAAATTCCTATTCGTATTCGGATATATCTATGTTTCACTATTTAAGCTCTAGAAATTCTTTCTTTTTCTGATCAAGAAATCTCTGGCTAATATATTTCTTTCTAAATTCTGTTTGGAGAAACTCCCATGTAACATTTTCTCTCGGTACAACAAAAACCAGAGTATTCCACCTCTAATAAGCCGAATCTTTTAACAATGATACAGCACATTTCATACATTCAGTTGGCATGCATGATAATTCATCTAAAACTCTGATAGTATTTTCTAACCAGAATTTAGCCCTTTCTGGATCATTATCAACTATTGCTCTAAATTCTTCGACCCTATATTTACGAATTTTATCTACCAGAGGCTTATTAATTCTAACAGGTTTAACACCATGTGGCATTTCGAGAACCAGTCAAGGAGCAGGAGGGGGAGGTTATTGTACAACAAGATTTGTACTAAAATATTTTGTGAACCACTCGTTCATCATTTGAAAAAAGTCTTCTTTTGCCTCCTCACCTTAACCCTCAAATTCAGGCCTTCTACTACTAGATGTGGCTCTTTGAATGGAAGTTGGAGCATTGCTCTCAACTTCCTCAAATTCGACTCTAGCTTGGTTGGATAACATTACTATATGAAAAACACATTTACTATGTTGGTCCAAGAATTGACTAAATCATAGCTCTAATACCAATAGATGTAACTCTAACGCCCCTTACCTGTATTCGACGCCAGGGTAGGGTTCTAGGCATTACCAGACTTAAACATAAACTTTTCTACAACCTGAATCATAAATATCCATCCAAATTTAAAACTTTTCATCCATACACATAACGTCTCTAATACGAGCCCTCGAGGACCTAAACATACATTGGAAATGGTTTAGGACTAAATTGAGAACCTTGGAAACACTTAAAAAATTTTCAAGCTTTGGAGAGTCACATACCCGTGTGGGTAGGCCGTGTGGTCTCACACGCCCGTGTCCTCAACCCGTGTAACTCTCTGTTTGTGACATCATCAGAAATTTAGGGTCACACGACCAGGTCACTTGCCCATGGGGCTGTCCCTGTGTCACACACGGCCTAGGCAAATGCCCGTGTGTCTACCCTTGTGGATAACAACAAGGCTATTTTCCAAGCCATGTTGTCACCCTTCACTACACACATTCACACCATATAACATAGTACCAATTTAAACTTATACATACACTCAATTCAGCCACAATCAACACTATAACTTGGCACTCGCATGCACATACACAGTTTTAGAATAAGCCAAATTAAATGGCCAAACACATATTATTCAATTAAATCAAGACACTTGGCTACTTCTATCCAACTCACTTAGACTTCAATAATAAAGGCCCATACACTTTATAACTAACTAGCCTATACCTGCCATACATCAAGTTTAAAAACTTCTCCATACCATTGCATTAACTGGATAGTGTGATGAAATCTCTGATAGCTTCCAACCCAAGCAAATCTTCAAAATCCTATAAGCATAGAAAAGATAACACGAGTAAGCTATAAAGCTTAGTAAGCTCGTATGTATAAATATTTAAACAATTCATTTACATGCTTTTACCAATCCTCTTAATGTGTTTGATCTATCGTGTGTGTGATGATAAAGTAATATGACCGTACCTAAAAATTAACTATTATCACGATAAAGGCAAGCGCACCTATCGAACAGTAGTATAGTTTAGTGGCAGGACCGAAATATCGAACCCACAAGAACTAGAAGTACTAATAATAACTTTCTTTCTACTATCTAGCCTAGAAATAAAGGGAATTTGTTTTAAACTAATCAACTAAGAACACGACAGAGAGTAAATTGGGGAAATTACTTTTGGGAAAACTGATTGATTAAGACAATACCCAATGAAGAATCCGCCTAGACTTCACTTGTTATTAGATTCTGAACTAGACGATTTATTCACTTGAGTTGATCCGTAGAAATCCCTAAATTATGTTAATATCTTTTTCAAGACTAATAACAACTAACCCTAGGTTGATTAATTAAAATTTTTTTCTAATTAAAACCCCTAGTGTTGTATTAACTCGATTTATAGATTCCCTTATTAGATTTGACTCTAATCCGGTAGATTTTCGTTGTCCTATGTCTAAGATTGCGATCAACTCCGCTTAATTGTGTGGATCTACTCTCAGACAGGGACTTTTGCTCCACTGAATAAGCACATTCAACTTATATTAATATCCTGAAATATTAACTGATAAACCGTAAATTATACATCTTTTTACCTCATGCTTAGCCTAAATTCTGGATAAATTATCATTGAATTTGTGGAATTTAGTGCTCCTAATCCTTTTATTTCATGTTTTATACTTAGGTGAGCATAAGGAAGAGAAAAGAGCAAGGAACAGGTCAAAAACAGGCAAATTAGGCCCAAATCAATAATCAACATGGCCTGGAAGTTCGTCACACGGGCGTGTAACACGGCCGTGCCACTTTAACAGGCTCGAGCACAGCCTCTACATCGACTCACACGGGCGTGGCACACGGGCGTGTCCCTGTCGTGAGGAAGTTCAATTTCACTCGGAAAAGGCTACTTAGGGGCTAAGAAAGACATTCTAAACTCTATATAAAGACCCTAGGAGACAACTATAAGGGAGTACAGTAGAGGGGACATTATTCCCGTCAAGACGGGGAGTTAAAGGCAGGGAATTACTCGAAGGAAAGCTGATTGATCCATTTCAGAAGCCAAGATCTACATCAAGACAGAGGATCTCCCTTCTATCCTTTTAGGGGTTTTGGGTTTTCTTATGTTTTGTTAATTTATATATATTCTGAAATGTTTCTTTTTACATTTATGAACTAAAACCCCAAATATCTAAGGGGGATGAAACCTAAGACAGATCTTGTTATTGTTATCTGAACTGTGTGATAAATATTTGATTTGTTCTTAATTGTGTTTTTAATTCTTAAATTGATCTTTTCAGGATATTAATTTAAGTCGAATGTGCTCATGTAGAGGAGCAAAAGTCCCTGCATAGGAGTAGATCCAACACAATTAAGCGGAGTTGATCGCAATCCTAGACATAGGACGACAAAAATCTGCCGGATTAGAGTCAAATCTAATATAGGGAGCCATAGATCGAGTTAACGCAAGACTAGGGGTTTTAGTTAGAAAGAGATTTTGGTTAATTAACCTAGGATTAGTTGTTCTTATCCTCAACGGAGGTATTAACATAATTTAGGGATCTCTACGGATCAAATCAAATGAAGAAATCATCTGGTTCAGAGTTAGATAACAAGTGAAGTCTAGGTGGATTCTTTCTTAGGTATTGCCCTCATCAATCAGTTTTCCCAAAAGTAATTTCCCAATTTACTCTTTGTCATCTCTTTAGTTCATCTCTTTAGTTTAGTTTAGAATAGTTTACAACCGAACCCCTTTTATTTCTTAGGCTAGATAATAGGAAGGAAGTTATTACTAGTAGTTTTAGTTCCTTGGATTCGATATCCCGGTCTTGTCACTAGCTATACTACTATTCAATAGGTGCATTTGCCTTTTTATCGTGATAATAGTTAGTTTCCAGGTACGATTGACTTTATTACTTTATCTCATCACGATCATTATCACAAAAATTAATAACACAATTAAGAACAAATCAATTATTTATCATATACTTCAGATATTAATAACAAGATCCGTTTTTGGTTTTATCCCCTTAGGTATTTGGGGGATTTAGTTCATAATTATAAAGGAAAACATCTCACAATTGGAAAAACAACAAAACATAAAGAACCCAAAAACTTCGAGAGAAATTGAAGGGAGATCTTCAGTCTTGATGTAGATCCTTGCTTCTGAGATGAATCAATCAGCGTTCTTCAAGTTATTCCTTGCCTTCTACTCTCTGTGTCTTTTGTTTCCCCCCTTAGGGTGTTTATATAGACTTTGGAATGCCCAAAATACCTAAAAATTAGCTTTTCCCGCGTGAAATTGAAGTTGGGCTCGACAGGGTCACGCCCGTGTGACTCGGGCTCAGGCTGTGTTCAACACTAATAAATGCACACGGGCGTGTGGATTACTCGTGTAAAAATTCTTTAGGCCGTGTTAATGCTAATTTAGGTTTATTTTGTCCGTTTTTGGCCCGTTCCTTGCTTTTTCTCTTCCTTATGCTCACTTAAGTATAAAACATGAAATTAAAGGATTAAGAGCATCATATACCTCGATTCCAATGATAAATTGTCCATCAATGTGCTAAGCATGTGGTAAAAATATGTAAATATTATGGTTTATCAAATACCCCCACACTTAAGCCTTTGCTTGTCTTCAAGCAAAATCCTCAACTCACAATTAAAATTCATTTTTCTCAACTTATAATTCATATCAATAATGTTTCGAAATAATCCACAAGTAATCATACATTGAGAGTTCAACTAAAAGAATGTCAAAGTTTCAAACAATCCAAGTTGAACCTTTTATCACGAAAACATAGGCATCTCCCCTTATCTAAGTAATTATCCTTAATTCAAAATAATACAGAGTTAACATCCTCACTAAGGATCCACTCAAATCATTAAAGGTGTTTAAGGGTTTAAAAAATAAGCACATATTAGTTAACATGAAGAGTTATTACTATAAGCTTGCATGAAAATCAAATCTCCACCACTATTAATTGAGATGATGCATCGATCAAAAGGTCTTTAGAGGGTTGTAACGAGGTTTTGGTTAGAGGGTGTGGACACAAGCTGAAAGAGAAGGTTAGAATCAAGATTGCGCTGAAAATTTTATCTAACTAGAAAAATCTCTATCACTAAAACAAAATCCTATAATTAAGCTTTTCTTCATGAAAAATATCGTTTAAGATCAAGGGTTCATAACTTCATAATAGTATGCTAGACTTCAACATTTTTTTTAGAACAAATCAAGTAATTAAACTTTACTAAGGGGGAGAACATAGCTAGATAATTATTCAACTCAAATCTCGACAAAAATGGGGATCAAAGTAATTAAGGGGATTTCAACAATAATGGTATAGAGGTTAATACTTGAGGGTAAATCAGTGGATGGTTTGTTAGGCTCAAGGGGGTCCACTAAGGGTTAATTATGAAGGTAGGCTTTTATGGAGTAAGTGGGTTAGACCTAAGTGCCTCTATCATTTCGTTGTATCAAATCAATAGTGTGGTCTCGACATGTATAATCGAAGCAAGTTATAGAATAACAAATCAATATTGACACACTCATAGTAACAATAAAAGTGAGTAAGAAAGTAATGTATGCTCTAAAGGCTCAAAATCTCACAAAAATTATGGCTTTTGATGTCAATCCTGTGAATTTTAAACTTTAAGATAATACCTAAACTTGGGGAAACGACCTAGAAAATTTTTTAATTCTCAAAAATCAACTTATCAGGCTTGATTCTCTAATGTCTTAAAGTTTAAACAATCAATGAACAAATACCTATGTTTTAGTTCAAGACATATCAATAAAAATCATAAGCCAATCAAAACTCATTCTAATAGTGATATGAGAGAAGATACTTAAGAACAAGACAAAATTCAGGGGATTTAAGATAAGGAATGTAATAACTCCCCCCCCCCACACTTAAGATGTACATTGCCATCAATGTACAAAGATGGACTCACAGAAAATGTAAGCATAAAATCATAAGATGGGGAGAGAAGTGAAACTTCCTGAATATTGGATGAAATCCTTGAGGTAGTGAGAGCGGAGTTAAGAAGGATACTCCGGTGGTGGTAGAGGTTGGGTTCCATATTCAAAATGCCAAATGGAAATGTGATCGTGCTATTCAGTGTTATGGTGGTTATGGTCGTGATGAAGCAGGACATGGCAGTCGTGGAGTACCTTTCCCATTAGAGTTGGATTTGGCCTCTTGAGTTCTTTGACTGCGATAACATCAATAGTGTTTTTAGGGGTATATATTAGCATGGTTACTCATGAAGAAACAGCCATAAGGATAAAATTTCAAGATAGACTAATATAGTTTTGCAAGACATGAAAATAGGAATAAAGATAAAGATAAAAAATGTAAAATTAAAAGTAAAGATAAAAAGAAAAAGAAAAATAAATGGACTCAAAAGTCCTCATCGCCAGACGGTTCGCAAGGTGGGGGCGGTGGAGATGAAATGTGGAAGTGTTGAGAAATCTATTGTACAGTAGCATCAATATGATCGAATCATTGAAAGCATTGCTGCTCGAATCGTATGAATCACTCAGAGAGATCTGTCAATGAAGCAGCCGCATGAACTGGGTGATGGATCAGTGGTGGCTGAGATGGTGGCTCCTCATGAGGTGGAGGGACATCATCAGTAATATGCTCTAGGTCCTCCTGCTCAATAGATTGAACTAGACGGTACTAAGGAGGATCGTATCCACGTCATCGCTCGATCATCTTCATGTGGAGCATACTCGATATGCCCTGTGGAGACATCTGACCGATGAGGCTGAGGGAGATGATTGCACTGCTGAGTTGAGGAGAGCGAAGTATCGCGCTAAGCGTGTCATATACGAGCCCATACAAATTGCCCCTTCCTATGTCGCTCCGTCTAATGTCGAATGGCAAGGGTGATGAAGTAAGCAAGGTCGAAGACGTGCCGTGCATCATATTCCATAGGAAATAGTTGTCGTGAGTGTTAACGATGACGGCACTCTCTTGTCGACCCGTCAATGTATGAGCGAGGATGGCGTGGAGATATCGTAGTGAGGGAGAGAAGGCCGATGCCTTGGAGCGACTGGGATCTTATGTGGCTGAAGTAGAGACCAGGGCCCTCCAACAGGCAGAAAGGGAGTAATGGATATGGCGATGGAGATCGGAGAAGTCGTCGTCATCCATGAACTCCTCGGTATAAAGTTCCAATGTGACACCGAACCACCGAGACTGAACTAGACCATTCTGGGATCGTCAAACTGTGACATAACCGTCTGTAGGTGGAATGTCAAGCACAATTCTAGGGTGAGCTCTAAGTAAGTCGGCTCAACAATAACGAAGAAATGCCCCCACGGATCAGTGGTGAGGAGAGCTCAAACAGCGTCAACGAGTTGGACCTGTTCTAAGGCGACCTAGTCAATACATCAACCTACGCAGAGGGGTCTAGCGCGAAGAATCTGAAGAAGCTCCTTTTGGGTCCCTTGTGGAAACTGAAGAAATAGATGGCGCACTTTGATAGATACGCTCGTGGATGTAGCTCCAGGGCATTTTTATTTTTTTGAAGCGAGGACGGTTGTTTTAGACTTACCACGTGGAGGAGTCATTGTGTACCTGTAGGAGAAGGTGAACTGTTACCATAATTAAACAACAAAGATAAACATCCAAAAATAATGTTCAAGAACTCAAAAGTCTTACAGCCATGCCGAGTAACAAAGCAAATCATGAGAGTTTGAGTAAAGGACAAAAGGGCGGGGATAATAAGAAATGTGATTAAGCTAATGATAAATATGTGGGCAAAATTGCCTAATTAAAGTTAATAGGAAAAGGATTCATCGTGTTGCTGAATAAAACAATTGAATGTAATAGGACTCATATGCGAGAAAGAAGTGCAGAAAATGGAATGAAATGCTGAAAAACTAAATGCATGATTCTAATAGTATATGTAAAAAAATGAGAAAGTCTGATTTACTATAACAAAAGAACTAAAGAACTAGGAGGATAAGAAATAAATAAAACACAAAGAAATAATAAGTAACTAAAAGAATAAATGAATGAATGCGGTAAAAAGAAATAACCGACGGTGGTCAAGATGTGGTCAGAGGTGCAACGGCGTAGTGGTCGGTGTTGGTTGTGGGGAGAAAAGAGGGAAAAAAGAGAAGGAATTTGGGGTTTTGTGTGGAGAAGAGAAGAAGGGGGAGGGGAGGGTATGTGTGTAAAGGAAAAAGGAAGGGGAAATACAAGAAAAAGAGAACAGGGAGAGGAGAGGTTTGGTCGCCGAAGCACGGAGGAGGAGGGGGCGTCGCTGGCTAGGGTTTGGGGGAGAGGAAGAAGATGAATAGTGAGGGGTTAAATAGTGATTAGGGCACACGGGCATGGCACACGCGTATGTGTCTCGCGTTTAGCCCATGTGTTTTGTGAATTTAGGGTTTTCGCGTGCCTGATTCTTGGCCCACGCCCGTGTTCTTTAGTCGTGTTGGTTCACACGGTCGTGTCGCACGGTCGTGCCCTACTTCGTTCGCTTCTCCCACGTCCGTGTTCTACCTCACACGCCTGTGTTTCAGTAGTCAGTATCGACCATGATCTTTAGGCACGGGGCGTGTCGCATGCCCGTGCTTTTTTCTCAGTGTCGCCCACGGGTAATGGACACGGGCGTGTCGCACGCCCGTGTGATTTACTCAGGTTCGTCCATGGCCATATTGCACAGTCATAGGGTTTAGTTGAATGCCCGTATGCTCTTGAACAGTGTTGGCCACGGGTAATAGGCACGCTCGTGTGCCTTTATTGCATCCCGTGTCTCGGTAACTTTTCAAAATTTCAAAGTCCAGTTTTTACATGGCCATATTGCACGGCCATGTTCCTGCCCGTGGTGTGGCCACAGCCTCAAGCACGCCCGTGTGCCTTGCCGTATGGATTAGTAAAGCCTACGTGTAAAGTCTCAGTTAGTGATTGTTAGATACTGTGAATTGAAATTGAGAGAGAAAAAGAAATGTTAGTGCTCGGGTTGCCTACAGAGAAGCGCTTGTTTAAAGTCTAAGCTCGACTTACCTCGTTCTTGCATGGTTATAGTGGTTTGAGGAGTTTGAACTCCTCACTCCTGCTATCAGTCTCGGTGTCAAAATAAGGTTTTATTCGAGTATAATTTATCTTGAAAGTGCCGTGTTTAGGATGATTAAACTCCATCATACCATAAGGATAAACCTTTATTACCGTGAATAGGGGTATATCATTTACATTAAGCTCAAACTCTATAATTCTAGGGTCTGTTTTATCTAATAATACCTTATCTCCAACCTTAAATTGACTCGGTCTATCTGTAAGCTCATCATGGATTTGCACCGGTTCTATTTGGCGTGCCCTAGGTTCCATTTTTCTATAGTTCTACCATTTGTCTAGTTCTTTAATTTGTAGCATTCGCTCTTCATGAATTGCTCCCTTATCGTTGTATGAACTTGAACGTGGCTTAATTGAGTGTTCACTATGAGTGTCCTGCAAAGAGGGTTGAATAGTGAGTTATTCTTATTAAGAGGATTCGTAATATCATCTCTATCATTAGTCATCTTAACAGAATTACGAGCTTGAAGAGTAATCGTGTCATCGCCTACACGTACTGTGAGTTCACTTGTGCTCACATCAATGATAGTCCTAGCAGTTGCTAAAAAGGGTCGTCCTAGAATTAATGGTACATCACTATCCTCATCCATGTCTAGAATAAAAAAGTCTACTGGGAATATAAATTTTTCAATTTTAACAAGCACATCTTCAATAATACCCCTAGGAAATCTAATGGTTTTATCAGCCAATTGAATGCTCATCCTAGTTTGTTTGGGTTTCCCAAGACCTAGTTGTTTAAACATTTTATAAGGCATTATGTTTATACTAGCCCCTAAATCAGCTAAGGCATTTTTAACATTCAAACTACCAATTAAGCAAGGAATCGTAAAACTCCCTGGATCTTTTAGTTTTTTAGGTAGCTTTTTTGCAAGACAGCTGAGCAAACTGCATTCAACTCCACTTGTGACAACTCATCCAACTTCCGTTTGTTTGTTAAAAGCTCTTTTAAGAATTTAACAGTGTTTGGCATCTGCGAAAGTGCTTCAATAAATAATACGTTAATATGTAATTTTTTAAGAGCTTAAGGAATTTACCAAATGGTTCATCTATGCGGTCTTTCCTTGTCGCATTCGGATATGGGTCACGAGGCTTATATTGTTTACTAATTGGCTCTTTTGTGACTTACCTCAACCTTACCTTTAATTACCACAGCTTCTTTCCTCGGTTCTGATTCGTTCTGAACAAACTCTCCTTCGTCAAGCATAGTAATAGCATGGATTTGCTCCCTTGGATTAGTTTCTATGTTACTTGGCAAGCCGCCTTGTGGTCTTTCAAAGTTCAGCTTAGCAAGTTGTCCTATCTGGGTTTTGAGCCCTTCAATTGATGCTTGCTGATTTTAAGTGTTGTCTCGGTGTTTTGGAAACAAGTTTCTGACACTGAGATAAATTTTGTGAGCATCTCTTCAAGGTTCGACTTTTTCTCTTGTTGGTAGGGTGGTTGTTGGAAGCTTGGAGGGGGTGGTGGCCTTTGATTTCCTTGATTCCCTTGTCCTCCACATGAGAAATTTGGGTGATTCCTCCAACCTGCACTGTAAGTGTTACTATAAGGATTATTCTAAGGTCGAGGATTATTACCCATATAATTCATTTGCTCGTTTTCCATGTCATGTCCATACGGGGAGTACTTAGGATTTGCGTCATACTGCATAACTGGATGTACCTACGTAGAACTAACTAAACCGTCAATCTTTTTATTCAAAAGTTCTACCTGGCTAGAAAGCATAGCGACTGCATCAATATTGAAAACACCGATAGCTTTTTATGGCTTTGTCCTTATGACTTGCCACTAATAGTTATTCAGTGACATCTCCTCTATAAACTCATAAGCCTCCTCAGGTGTTTTGTTGTTTATCGTTCCACCGACAGCTGCATCAATCATTTGCCTCGTTAAGGGGTTCAAACCATTGTGAAAAGTTTGAACTTGAAGCCATAAGGGTAACCCATGGTGAGGGCACCTTCTGAACAAGTCCTTGTATCTCTCCCATGCATCATAAAGTGTTTCTAGATCCATCTGCACAAAAGAAGAAATGTCATTCCTCAACTTTGTTGTTTTAGCCAGCAGAAAATATTTAAGTAAAAATTTTTCGGTCATCTATTCCCAAGTAGTGATGGACCCTCGTGGTAGAGAATTCAACCATTGTTTAGCCTTATTCCTCAAAGAAAAAGGAAACAACCGAAGGCGAATGGCATCATCATAAACGTCATTAATCTTAAAAGTGTCGCAGAATTCCAAAAATTTGCTAAATGTGTGTTAGGATCCTCATCCTACAAACCATCAAACTGAACAAACTGTTGAATCATCTGTATAGTGTTAGGTTTCAGTTCAAAATTATTTGTAGCAATAGTAGGCCTAACAATACAAGATTCAGTACCATCTAAATTAGGCTTAGCATAGTCATACATAGTACGAGGGGCAGGATTTTGATTCACAGGATCTGCGGCTACCACAAGAGGTAGTGGATTGTTTAGATTTGCCTCCATCTCTTCAGTAGACTCGATTTTGTCCTGTTGCCCTTCTTCTACGTACTGTAGGCTTTGCCTTATTTCTCTTCAGTTTCTGCGAACTGTAGCTTCTATATCACTTTCAAAAAGCAAAGGTTCTAGCGGGTTCCTTCTAGTCATAAACTAGAGACACCTATCAGAGACAAATAAAAGAAAAGAAAATTAGCAAGTAAAACTAAAAATAAAAAGTAATTTGCAATAAAAGTAAAAAAGGCTAAAGTAATAAAAATCGAGTGTTCCTAATATTTTAGTTCCCCGGCAACGGGGCCAAAAACTTGATCTATCGTGTGTGTGATGATAAAGTAATATGATCGTACCTAAAAACTAACTATTATCACGATAAAGGCAACCGCACCTATCGAACAGTAGTATAGTTTAGTGGCAAGACCGGAATGTCGAACCCACAAGGACTAGAAGTACTAATAAAGTAATAACTTTCTTTCTATTATCTAGCCTAGAAATAAAGGGAATTTATTTTAAACTAATTAAATTGAACTAATTAACTAAGAACACGATAGAGAGTAAATTGGGTATATTGCTTTTGGGAAAACTGATTGATTAAGACAATACCCAAGGAAGAATCCACCTAGACTTCACTTGTTATTAGACTCTGAACTAGACGATTTATTCACTTGACTCGATCCATAGAAATCCCTAAATTATGTTAATATCTCCTTCAAGACTAAGAACAACTAAACCTAGGTTGATTAATTGAAATTTCTTTCTAATTAAAACCCCTAGTGTTGCATTAACTCGATTTATGGATTCCTTATTAGATTTGACTCTAATACAGTAGATTTTTGTCATCCTATGTCTAGGATTGTGATCAACTCCACTTAATTGTGTTGATCTACACTTAGACAAAGACTTTTGCTCCACTTAATAAGCACATTCAACTTATATTAATATCCTGAAATATTAACACAAGAATTAATAACAGAATTAAGAACAAATCAAGTATTTATCATATAATTTAGATATTAATAACAAGATCCGTCTTAGGTTTCATCTGCCTCAGGTATTTGGGGGATTTAGTTCATAAGTATAGAGGAAAACATCTCAAAATTAGAAAAAACAACAAAACATAAAGAACCCAAAAACTTCGAGAGAAATTGAAGGGAGATCTTCAGTCTTGATGTAGATCCTTGCTTTCGAGATGAATCAATTGGCGTTCTTCGAGTAATTCCTTGCCTTCTACTCTCTGTGTCTTTTGTTTCCCCCTTTACGGTGTTTATATAGAATTTGGAATGCCTAAAATACCTAAAAATTAGCTTTTCCAACGTGAAATTGAAGCAGGGCTCAACAGGGACACGCCCGTGTGGCACGCCCGTGTGACTCGAGCTCAGGCCGTGTTCAACACTGATAAATCCACACGGGCGTGTGGATTACCGTGTGAAAATTCCTTAGGCCGTGTTAATGCTAATTTAGGTCTATTTTGTCCCTTTTTTGCTCGTTCCTTGCTCTTTTTACTTCCTTATGCTCACCTAAGTATAAAACATAAAATTAAAGGATTAGCAGCATCATATACCTTGATTCTAATGATAAATCATCCATAAATGTGCTAAGCATGGGGTAAAAATATGTATATATTATGGTTTATCAGTGTGCTTAAGGTAATTCCATCATTATTGCATAAAATTTCACTACTCACTTATGTTCATCTCAAGTTGTTTACTCGAGTTACAGTCACTCAATTGTTTCTATCTGAAGCTGTGGAACTCCAAATTAAGATCCACTAGTTTTTCCTAAAAATAGACTCACATATCTTCTTACCATGAAATTTCCAGAATTTTTGGTTTAGCCAATAAGTACAGTTTATTCATTAAAATCTCCCCTGTTTTGCTATTCGATGGTTCCGACCCCTCTTCACTAAAAATCAATTATCTTCTCATACGGATTTTAGATAATGTTCCCGTTTGTTTCTTTTGAAAGTAGACTCATGAAGAATCTAATTATATAAACCATAACCCATAATTATTTTTTTCAATTTTTAATAATTTTCCAAAGTCAGAACAAGGGATTCTAAAATCATTCTGACTCTATTTCACTAAAATTCAAATATCCCAGAATATGGAAATCTATTACTTGCACAGTTTCTTTTATGTGAAAATAGGCTCAATAAGATTTAATTTCACATCTCATTCAACCTCCAATTCAATTTCTACCATTTTTGGTGATTTTTCAAATTCACACAACTGCTGTGGTCCAAAACTGTTCTATTTCAAATTTCACTCTTACATGACTCTTCATTTACACTAGATATGAAGTTCACAAATCAATTCTTTTCAATATTCATATGAATCAAATACATTCATACCAACTCATTCACATATTGAACAATATTTCATCATATATTGATCTCCTTATTTAGGAGTTTTACATACATACCTGTGCCAGTTCACAACATGCCCACATACTTTCACACTTTGCTATTTCGTTAAACTATTCATTAGACCTTGTGTAATGCTAAAGGATACTCAAAAGTTTTGCACATAGTGCAACACTTACATGTAGCTGAAGCTACCACTTATATGTAGTTGAAGCTACCACTGATATGTAGCCAAAGCTACCACTGATATATAGCCAAAGTTACCACTTATATGTAGCCGAAGCTACCACTTATCACATTTCACTTAGATGCTCATTTTCGAGCTAGTCACGGATCTGCTCACACAAGCTGACGGTCAGGACGTAGCTACACAGTGCTGCTCACACAAGCTGACAGGTATCCGTAACATAAGCTGGACTACCTAGCCACTGGTAGATGTATGAGACCAGCACCAGGAATCACTTATTCACTTTACACACATAAGCTCGTTCTCGAGCTATTTCGTGGGCCTGCTCATTCAAGCTGACAATCAAAACGTGACTACTTAGTGCTGCTCACACAAGCTGTCGGGCATTCGCAACATATGCCGGAGTACCCAGCCACTGGTAGTACTTAAGACCAGCACCCGAACTCACTTATTTCACTTAGGTTTCACTTAACACAATGACATGGCCTAACCATGGTCTTTTTTCGCCAATTCTTGTTTAACTATGCAATGATCGCAACCGAACCTGCATCTTACTCAATTCGAACATTTATTGAAATTTTCACAATCTAATCAAATATATGACAATGGTGCAAAATTAACACAAAATCAACAACATTTATCTACACACGACCTTATCTCGGCATGGAATTTTGCGAAAAAGACCAAGTTGTCACATTCTCGTTTTTCCCCCGTTCTAAATTCAAACCTCATTTTTCTTGATCTATAACAACACATTTAGATTATTTAATCATTATACTCTTCAATCCAGCCCAAAATCACATTATGGCAAAATTTACATTTTTGCCCCTAAAGTTTGACATATTTACACTTTTTCTCCTAGGCTCGTAAAATGATTTTTTTTCAATTTCTTTGCATTTTAGGCCTAGACTAACCATTTTCATAACTATAGCAGTCCACAAGTTGCACTTATTCACACATTTACAAACATTTACAACTTTTTACAAACTAATCCTTTTTGACAATTTCACTGAAAATCACTTAGTAAAAGATGTTTATTACACTCCAAACTTTCATATTCCTCCATAAAACATCAAAACACATGCATGTCATCCATGGATAAATTTTTAAACACAAACCCTAGCTCAAAATAAGGGTGGAAACAGCTAAATCGAGCTACGAGGATCTAAAAAATGTAAAGAACATTAAAAACGGGGCTTGGGGTACTTACTATTGAGCTTGAAAGATGAACAAACCCTAGCCATGGTGTCTCCATGCTACATTCGGCCTTGGTGAAGAAGATGGACACAATTTTGCTTGATTTTCCCTTTTTAATTCTTTTTATTACCAAACGACTAAAATGCCCTTCATTAAAACCTTTAGTATTTTATCCTTCCATGCTCATTTTTGTCCATCTTATATAATGGTCTAATTGCCATTTAAGGACCTCCACTTTAAAAACCCAATTCAAATAAGTAGCTTAGCTTCTAGAACTCACATTTTTCACTTATTTCAATCTAGTCCTAATTATCAAATTGGACACCCAATCGATAAAATTTCTTAACGAAATTTTCACACAAGCATCTAATCACATAATAAACATTAAAACTTAATCGCAATAAATTTTTCAACTTCAAATTCGTGGTTTTCGATTATAAATTATAAACATTAAAACCCAATTCGGGTTGTTACAATTCTCCCCCTTTAGGGATTTTCGTCCCTGAAAATCTCAATACTTTTACGTATCAGGTCTGCATAAATCCTCTATCAGTCTGAAACTGCTTCCTAACCATTATAAATTACTTTCACTTTCATTTTAATCTCTTAAACCACATCAAACCTGTGAATCTTTTTACCACTAAATTCTGCCCAGTGTAACGGAGTTTGACACTTGTAACTATATAAAGCTTCATACGGTGTTATTTTATACTCAACTGATCACTATTATAATACACAAATTCAATTAGTGTCTTTCTTTTTGCGAGTTAAGAGTAACCCTGATACGAAACCCACTGTAACTCTATTCCATTTCCATTCAGGTATTGCCATTAGTTATAATAGTCCTGAAGGCACTTGATATTCAACTTAAACTTATTGACAAGTCTAATGTCCAGAAACAAAATCAGAGAAATCTTGTTTCCAATCTGAACACAAATACAATTGTTTCCAATCAATACACATCTAGTATTTCCTAGATGAACCGACAATTTATTGCTGAGAGCTTCATGAAAAATTTTGATATAAGTTCTCTAAATTTCTCAGTACATAAATTACAATCATGGAACAACAAACAATTTTTTATTCTAATCTGAAACATTCAAATCAGAAATCGACTCACGCTATACCCCTTTCAAATTGCAAATTCATGACTCATTCCTAAGCTTCACTGATTTGTCGAATAAACATCAATTTAACTTTTAACTCAGCTAATATCAAACAAATATCCGATAAAGTCACTTGCATATTCATCACTCACAAAACAACCAAAGGCTTCTACTCAGAGCATCCACGATTACATTCGTTTTTCTCGAATGATAATCAACAACTAACTCATAAAATTTTAGCAATTCAAACTATCTTCGCTGTCTCAAATTCAGATCTTTCTACGACATTAATCACTTATGACTCTTATGATCGTAGACATATAGCATTTTTCTACATACAAGTAGTGTTGCAAAAATTCCCCATGCAAAAACAATATTAACCAAATCAAGGTTGCTTGTCATATTACTATTTCCATGTGTCTATAACTATTAAGAAGCATAAGCTGTCATTATACAATCTTTTACTTAAAATGTATTCCAAACTATTCAGTGATGTATAACTGAAAATCATACACTTTTTATTTCTAGGTCTGAGGATGGACTCAAATACATATCACTCTCTTAACTTTTCAAACAGATAACTCATTCAAATTAAACTACTAAGTCGATCTTAACTGTTATACGATAACTTTTCAAAGAAATTCTTTCTTATTGTGTTCAAGAAACATAATGACCCGTTTGACTCTTTGACATTTATAAAAATTACCTGGGAAATGACAACCAATATACATATTTGAGCTTAATCTTCCACATTTACACCTTTGTTGATGTCAATTGCTTTTAAGAAAACTAGAAAAGGATTACCTATAATAAAGATATTTCAACTATAGGTCATCGAAGCTTTGAACTATATTAGACTTTCAAGAACGTAACCCATATCAGATGATAAATATCTCAATGATGTCTCAAAGAAAATTAAAAAGTAAAACATCACTCATAGACACTGGAATGAATTGTGATAGAAGCATTATAATCTTCACATTATTTCAATCGCTAATGAAATCAATCAAGAAAAAATTTTAGTTAATACATATGCTTTAGACATTATACTTGAATATTTAATTTTATCAAAATCAACTTTGTCTTTAATGATGACTTTGCATAATTTAAATGGCTTTCAAAACGATTCGATATCTCTTCTAGTACTGTCTTTACTATTATCTCATTCTCTTATCTGACCACAGTCTTAATTTCTCAATCACGGAATTTTGTATTTCCGCACTTGTAAGTTTATGTAATCTAAATTTTTTTATGAATTTCACTGTAACACTTTATTGATAAGGCCGTGTGGTCTCACGCCCGTGTGGATAGGCCGTGTGGTCTCACACGCTCGTGCCCTCAACCCATGTAACTCTCTGTTTGTGACGTCATCAGAATTTTAGGGTCACACGCCCTTAGGGCTGACCGTGTGTTACACACGGCCTAGACAAACTCCTGTGTGTCTACCCTTGTGGACAACAACAAGGCTATTTTCCAAGCCATGTTGTCACCCTTCACTACACACATTCACACCATATAACATAGTACCAATTTAAACATATACATACACTCAATTCAGCCACAATCAACACTATAACTTGACACTTGCATGCACATACACAGTTTTAGAATAAGCCAACTTAAATGGCCAAACACATATTATTCAATTAAATCAAGACACTTGGCTACTTCTATCCAACTCACTTAGACTTCAATAATAAAGGCTCATACACTTTATAACTAACTAGCCTATACGTGCCATACACCAAGTTTACAAACTTCTCTATACCATTGCATTGACTGGATAGTGTGATGAAATCTCTAACAGCTTCCAACCCGAGCAAATCTTTAAAATCCTATAAGCATAGAAAAGATAACACGAGTAAGCTATAAAGCTTAGTAAGCTCATATGTATAAATATTTGAACAATTCATTTACATGCTTTTCACAATCCTCTTAATGTGTTCTCAAGGTAATTCCATCATTATTGCATAAAATTTCACTACTTACTTATGTTCATCTCAAGTTGTTTACTCAAGTTACAATCACTAAATTATTTTTATCCGGAGCTACGGAACTCCAAATTAAGATCTGCTAATTTTTCTTGAAACTAGACTCATAAATCTTCTTACCATGAAATTTCCAAAATTTTTTGTTTAGCCAATAAGTATAGTTTATTCATTAAAGTCTCCCCTGTTTCGCTATCCGACGGTTCCGACCCCTCTTCACTAAAAATCAATTATCTCCTCATACGGAGTTCAGATAATGTTCTCATTTGTTTCTTTTGAAAGTAGACTCATTAAAGAATCTAATAATATAAATCATAACCCATAATTATTTTTTTTCAATTTTTAATAATTTTTCAAATTCAGAACAAGGGATTCCGAAATCATTCTGACTCTATTTCACTAAAATTCAAATATCTCAGAATATGGAAATCTATTGCTTTCACCGTTTCTTTTATGTGAAAATAGGCTCAAAGAGATTTAATTTCACACTCATTCCTCCTCCATTTCAATTTCCACCATTTTTGGTGATATTTCAAAGTCACAAAATTGTTGCTATCTAAAACTATTTTATTTCAAATTTCACTCTTACATGACTCTTCATTTACACTAGATGAATTTCACAAATCAATTCTTTTCAACATTCAAATATATTCATACCAACTCATTCACATATTAACAATATTTCATCATATATTGATCTCCTTCTTTAGGAGTTTCACATACATACTTGTGCCAATTCACAACATGCCCACATACTTTTACACTTTGCTATTTCGTTAAACTATTCATTAGACCTCATGTAATGCTAAAAGATACTCAAAAGTTTTGTACATAGTGCAACACTTACATGTAGCTGAAGCTACCACTGATATGTAGCCGAAGCTACCACTGATATGTAGCCAAAGTTACCACTTATATGTAGCCGAAGCTACCACTTATCACATTTCATTTAGATGCTCGTTTTTGAGCTAGTCACGGGTCTGCTCACACAAGCTGACGATCAGGACTTAGCTACACAGTGCTGCTCACACAAGTTAACAAGTATCCGCAACATAAGCTTGACTACCTAGCCACGGGTAGACGTACGAGACCAGCACCCAGAATTACTTATTCACTTTACACACATAAGCTCGTTCTCTAGCTATTTCGTAGGCCTACTCACACAAGCTGACGGTCAAAACGTAACTACTCAGTGTTGCTCACACAAGCTGTTGGGCATCCGCAACATATGCCGGAGTACCCAGCCACTGGTAGTACTTAAGACCAGTACCCAAACTCACTTATTTCACTTAGGTTTCACTTAACACAATGACATGGCCTAACCATGGTTTTTTTCCTTCAATTCTTGTGTCACAATGCAACAATCGTAACCAATCCTGCATCTTACTCAATTTGAACATTTACTGAAATTTTCACAATCTAATCAAATATATGACAATGGTACATAATTAACACAAATCAACAACATTTATCAACACACGAACTTACCTCAGCATGGAATTTCGTGAAAAGGACCAAATTCTCACATTCTCGTTTTTCCCTCGTTCTAAATTCGAACCTTATTTTTCTTAATCTATAACAACACATTTAGCTTATTTAATCATTATACTCTTCAATCCAGCCCAAAATCACATTATGGAAAAATTTACATTTTTGCTCCTAAAATTTGACATGTTTACACTTTTGCCCCTAGGCTCGTAAAATAATTTTTATGTAATTTCTTTACTTTTTAGGCTTAGCCGAACCATTTTCATAACTATAATGGTCCACAATTTGGCTTGATTTTTCCTTTTTAATTCTTTTTATTACCAAATGACCAAAATGTCCTTCATTAAAACCTTTAATATTTTATCCTTCCATGCCCATTTTTGTCCATATATATAATGGTCTAATTGCCATTTAAGGACCTCCACTTTAAAAACCCATTTCAAATAAGTACCTTAGCTTTTAGAACTCACATTTTTCATTTATTTCAATTTAGTCCTAATTATCAAATTGGACACCCAATCGATAAAATTTCTTAACAAAATTTTCACACAATCATCTAATAACATAATAAACATTAAAACTTAATCGCAATAAATTTTTCAACTTTAGATTCATGGTTTTCAAAACCATTTTTCTGTTTAGGCCCTAATTCGGGCTATTACAGTAACACCCTTAACCCATATCCGTTACCAGAATAGGGTTTGGAAGCATTACCAGAGTTTATAGAACAAATACAGACAATTCAAGTCATTTCCTATTCAATTTCAAAACTATTCATAACGTCCCTTGATTGGACCCTCAAGGCCTAATTTAGGGATTAGAAACAAGTCGGGGCTAAATCGGGACCACAGAGAATTTTTAGCAAAATTTTAAAATTTTTCTTATATACACGTGTCACACGCCTATGTGGTCAGGCCGTGTGGTTCACACGGCCAAATGACATGTCGATGTTTCAGGCCAGTTGTATATGAGGAAGGGCACACGCCCGTGTCCCTAACCCGTGTAACACTCTAACTTTCAATACAATTAAGTGTATGGTATACACGGCCAAGCCACACGCCCGTGTGCTAGGCCGTGTGTCAATTTAATTTTTAAAAATTAGGTGCAGGTTTCACACAGCCATGACAGACATCTGTGTACTAGTCCATGTGTCTCACACAGCTGAGACAGACACCAGTGTCTCTGCCCGTGTGATCAATTCTGTTTCTAAATTTTGAAATGCAGGGGACACATGGCCAAACCACATGCCCATATGCCAGGCCGTGTGTCACACACGGTCAAGACTCACGCCTGTGTGTCTACCAGTATGGACAAAATAAGGCCATTTCCTAGCCTATTTCCCACCCAAAATTTGCCAACAACGTATACCAACACTTGCAAATATTTACCAACCAATTCAATTTATATAAATAAAGCTTGATACAAGTTCACATGTATATTCAAATGATTAAACTTAGCAAATTCATCATTTGTACTTAAGTAAATTTGTATCATTTATAATAATTAAATTTCATTTACCATTTGACTCATATCTCATATACTACTTAACCATTTCAAAACATATCAAACATGATATGATCTTATAATTATATACCAAAACATACCATTCTAGCCATTCCAATGGCTAGTTTACAAACATCCATTTCATACCAACATTGGCTTAATAGCCTATACATTCCATTAAACCAAAATAAGATTTCTATCTATACCAAATTGAGCTAGAGAATAGTGCGATGATACTCCGACTGATCTCCAACCTTACGAGCTTCTGAGCACTATAAAACAAAAGAAAATAAACCTAGTGATCATTTAATGCTTAGTAAGTTCGTATAACATGAATTTAACTTACCATAAATTTACATTTAAAATAAGTATGTGATAATGCATACAAGCAATTTGGTTTAAAGCCTAAAACACAACTTCAACAATCATGTTAGTCAAGTAACTCACATAATACCAAGAACATGGATGAGCTCATCATTTAATGTCTTTCATATACATATGTTTTTCATATCATTATTCCATATTACATGTATATTTCCATGACATTTAATTTCAGATTCAATTTAACCACGTTAGAAATTTCTTGTTGAATTTATTTGAAATATCAATGGATACACTCTATAGTACACTTAAAGTGTACAAAACTAAAATCCACCAATTCATATTCGGGTGTACCCAATTAGGGCACATAATTGGGAAGCACACTGTCGAGCCTTGTAACGAAAAGCTCACACAAAGCCATTTCGGGAAGCTCACAAAGAGCCTATCGGGAAGCTTATCCGAGCTATTTAACAGGAAGCTCAAAAGAGCCATAATCGAGAAGTTCATAAAGAACCATATCGGGAAGCTCATGAAAAGCCATGTAACGGGAAGCTCTGGATAGCCAAATATCGACAAGTTCAAGCAAGCACTATCGGGAGGCTCATAAAGAGCCTTTAATCGGGAAGCTCAAGAAGAGCCTATTAGGAAGCTCATAAGAGCTAAGGTGTACCCACAACACATGTAGGATAACAACCTATCGTGATGCTCTGAAGAGCTATAATTGGAAGCTTGAGAGGGCTATTGTGAGATGCTCTTTTTGAGCTATAGTGTATCTGCAACATATACAATACTACAACCAATGCGAGAAACTTGTATCCATCGATTTTCATTTATTCAAACGGTACGTATCCTTTATCGGGCAATGTTGGATATTCAATCTATTTTATATACATGACAATTATACATCTCACATACAAATCATTTAATTCAAGCATAAAATTACAAGATTAAGTTACACGAACTTACCTCGATACTTGTGTTGTATACGAAATTTACTAATCTGACACTTTTTGTTTCCCTCGATCCAACTCGGTATTAGGTCTTTCAGGATCCAATTAAGCCAAGAAAGCTTGCTTTCTCATTCCTAGGGTTTCTATAGAATTTTTTGGGAAGAAGATGATATAAAATGATATTAGATTTTTATTATTATCATCTTTAATTATCTTTTATCCTTTTCTATTTTTCCTTGGATGATTCATCATAAATATCTACAAACTTTTCTTTAATGGTCTTATTACCATATAAGGACCTCTTATTTTGAATTCCATAACTATTTGATCCTTTTAGCTACTGGAACTTAACTTTTGCATTTTATGCAATTTGGTCCTTTTCATAATTAAACACATAATCAGTAAAATTTTCTTATCAAAATTTTTATATAAAATTCCTATCATAATGCAGACCATGCAATAATATTAAAATAAATTTTCTTTCCGACTCAAATTTGTGGTCCCGAAACCACTGTTCCAGTTTCATTGAAAATGGGCTGTTACAGCACTCATATGTATGCACAACTTTAGTGTCGTATAAGAAAATACCTAGTCTACTAAATTTGTGGTTAAAGTAACGAATCATTTAGGCCAATATGTTTTAGTTGATAAAGTCTATAAAAATTGTCATTTGATGATCAAGATCGCAACTTTTTAGTTGATTTGATGTTTTTGCCATTTGATGAGTTTGATGTGATTTTTGGTATGGATTGGTTAACTCTACATGATGCTGTTGTGAATTGTAGACTAAAGCATATTGTGTTGAAATGTCAGAACGATGAAAGGATCCAAGTTGAATTAGATAGGTTGGATGGTACATCTAACGATATCTCAACTATGACGGCACATAAATATGTTAGAAAGGCTGTGAGGCGTATCTGGTTTACATATTTGATTCCAAGGTTTCAGAATTGAAATTAGAGTCAGTCCTGACTATTTGTGAATTCATAGATATGTTTCCAGAAGAGTTACCAGGGTTACCGTCGATTAGAGAGGTTGAGTTTGCTATTGAGTTAATGCCAGGGACATTTTCGATATCGATAGCTCCGTATAGAATGGCACCTAAAAAGTTGAAATAGTTAAAAACACAGTTGTAAAAGTTGACAGATAAGGGCTTTTTTCAGCCCAGTTGTTCTCTGTATTATTTGTTAAGAAAAAGGACAAGTCAATGCGGTTATGTATCAACTACAGACAACTCAATAAAGTCACAATTAAGAAAAAAATCCCTTGCCACGTATTGATGGTTTTTTTATCAACTGAAAGGTGCGACAATGTTTTCAAAGAACGATCTCTATTCTGGATATTATTAGTTACGAGTTAAAGAATAGGATGTACCAATGACTACTGTTAGAACCAAGTATGGACATTATGAATTTCTTGTTATGCCGTTTGGTTTTACCAATGCACCTGTTGTGTTCGTGGATTTGATGAACATAATATTCAGGTCGCATTCAGATAAATTTGTTGTTATGTTCATTAATGACATTTCGATCTATTCACAAGATGAAACAGAGCATTGCCAACATTTGAGAATTTTGTAAACTTTGCACGAAAAATAGTTATCTACTAAGTTTAGCAAATGTAAGTTCTAGCTTCGAGAAGTTGGATTTTTGGGACATGTGGTATCGGCAGACGGTATGAGGTCGACCCAAGTAAAATATCATCCATAGTTGACTAGAAACCTTCGAAAAATGTTTCAGAAGTTAGAAGTTTTTTGGGTTTATCCAGATATTATCAGAGATTTGTTAAAAGATTTTCAATGATTGCTATGCTGTTGACAAAACTACTTCAGAAAGATGTCAAATTTGAATGGTCAGAAAAGTGTTAGCAAATCTTTGATCAGTTGAAAGCATTGTTGACTGAAACCCCTGTGTTGGTTCAGCCTGAGTCTAGTAAGGAATTTGTGATTTATAGTGATTCTTCATTGAATGGTTTAGGCTATATTTTGATGCAAGAAGGAAAACCGGCAGCTTATGCGTCTTGACAGTTAAAACCACATGAGGAGAATTACCCAACTCATGATTTAGAGCTTGTAACTATTATGTTTGCTCTGGCGACACCATTTGTACGAAGAAAAATGTCATATCTTCATGGATCGCACAAGCTTGAAGTATTTGATGTCATAGAAAGATCTAAACTTGACGCAACATAGATGGCTTGAATTATAGAAAGATTATGATTTGATCATTAACCATCACCCAGGAAAAGCTAATGTTGTTGCCGATGCTCTAAGTAGAAAATCTTTGTTTACTTTGCAGGCTTTGAACACACGGTTGATGTTGATTAATGATGGTTCTATATTAGCTAAATTAAAAGCTAGACTGATGTTTTTGCAATAGATTTGTGAGATTCAAAAAAATGATGTAACACTCCAAACCCAGCCCAGATGTTACGGCCAAGTCTGGTGTGTCACATCAACAATGGATTAATCATGTTCCTCAGTTATTACGATTAGGGTGAGATTTGCAAAATTGTTTTTAAAGTTTAAAAAGAAAATCCAGGTCAGGTTCGCGAACATCCTATCTACTACCAGATTTTAATTTATTTTATTACGAGATCTTAGTCTTCTTTTTGTTATTCATTTGATACGTGTGTTTGATTTTGAAAAAAAACGTTGATTAACTTTAAGAAAAACCTGCGCAGCCTTAGTCTACCCATTTTGATCAAATTATAAATAAAGAAATAAAACCCAAATTAAAATACTTAAAGCGGCCTTATTACAAACCCAGAACCAAAATGAAAAATAATTTAAAAAATATGAAAGTAAATATTTTAATTAAAAACCATCGTGTGCAATCCACGTGGCCACTCTGAATCCCTCCAGCTCCAAGTCCACTAGCTTAGGGCTCTCCTGCATGGATGAAAGGAATGGGGTGAGTTTGGAAACTCAGTATGCAAAGAAAGCCCAACCAGAGCCCAAATCAGCTCAAGCTTACTGGGCCTAAGCCCTATCCAGATTCAGTTTAATTGGGCCTCAGCCTTATTCAGTAATCAGTTATCTAGGCTTTAGCCCTATACAGTAATCAGTGCGGCCCACATGCCCATTACAGTAACAAAACAGAAATAATGCATGTATACAAACCCAGCCCATGTCCAGCCCTACACACCACCCGTACCAACCCTACACACCATGTGGGGAATAACTCCACCCACCCAGCCCTACACACCACAGTCGCAACATAGCTACTTAATCAGATAACGTGGTCAAGCCACTAATAGTAAAACGAGGCAAAGCCCCTTTCAGTAAACGTGGCAATGCCACTTAGCACTTCCTCCATCAATAACCCAGTCCCATGCAATAGTTACACATGTCATGGCATACAATGAACAGATAAAGTATAGCATGCATTTCAGTCAAATTTAGCCCTGGGGTATAATGGTCATTTTGCACCTATGGGTAAAACAGTAATTTTCCACCCTTAAGGGGTATCTCAGTATTTATACCAGTTTTTAGGGTTTCATGCTTATTACAGTGATTAATAGTCCAATTTTCACCTAAGTAGGTTATCCAGCCCATTTACCAACTTTAAAGCTATCGGGCCCTAAATCCCCTGATGGGCCCTACAGTGTCTACTAGCTATTTTGGCCCACTAAGCCCGAGTTTTATGGCCGATTTAACAGTTCTAGCATACAAATCACAAGAACCCACTTACCGCTAGTTTTTACCCAAATGGGCCCATAAGCCCATTGGGCCAAAATTCAACCCATCGAGGCCCAAATTTACCGAGGTGCACGAAATCGCGCACACGTCCATCTTACCAATTGCAAAAACTGATCTTACCGGTCTTAACCGACCCACAAGCGCTCGCACGCTCGCAAGCCCACGAAATGCCAAAATTTTAGTATTTCGGCTTTTCGGCATTTGCCGATTTAGTCTACTAGAGGGTGATCGTTTACACACCTGATTTGTGACAGACGTTGACGAGATCTCCCACACGTGTATCCTACAATCGGTCACTACAATATTAGGCTATGAATCATTGATAACCAATGTAACCATGCTTACCATATTCAGCCAACATCCCTTAAGGCCCTGAACTACTTACCTTTGTTGAAAATATTGACTAGGCTCAGATCTAGTCGCTCCAAAGATCCTAGCCTCCAACACTCCTCGATCGGTAGCCTTTAGTCTACACTAGCACATAACAAAACAAATAATAACACCAATAAAGTCTCTTAGCCTCAATCGACAGCCACCCTATGCTCATAGAGGTTTTTGGCTTTTCTTGAATCACTACTTAATAGAAGATGAGATCCGAGTACTTACCACCAAAATTTCTTAGAGATTACTTCCACCACTCCACGACCAGATCCAAACTCGATCTAATCGATTCGCAAAGAAATAGATCTAAGAAGTTGAACAACACCTAGAAATGAGGGGTTTCGATTTTAGAGAAGAGAGTTTCAGTTTTAGAACGAGAAGTAGATGGATGAAGAAGAGAAGAGATTATACCTTGATTTCAGTTTCCAAGATAACAAATAAGTAAGGCTCGGTCCAATATGGAATTGACAAAAGGTGATTTAAAGTTTCGGGATTTTGGTTTAAGAGTAATCGGCTAAGGTAGAATTTGGCAAGCAACCTGTTGATTCGGGTTTAGCAATATTCGGCCAATGTGAAACTGGGCAATATGAGATTTTAGGGAAACAAGTTTAATTGATTGAGAAGAGAAGAGAGAAACAAGAAGATGAAGAGATTGAGAAAAGAGATGATTGCTTCGGTTTTAGGATGAGAAGTGATGGAGGGTTCGGCTCTTTGGGTAAAACGGCACAAAAGGAGGTTTGTAGGTCTAACTTTCAGCTTTTAGAACATATGGAAAGAAAGAAAAGAGAGGTAGGGGTACTATACCTAATCGGCAGAAAGAAAAAAGTCTCACTTGACAAAAAGGCTAGCTACTTAGGAGAAATCGGCACTTAACACCCCCAATTGCCAAAAACAATCCCTCCCAAAATTCCTAGCCGACTATGCACTTCCACCTTCCCAATCGGCCACACCCTCTCCTCTTCAAACTTCCTAAAATCTCTCCCCTTATCCCTCCTTGACTCAATCTCAATAGCATTTCAAACTCTACCCAACAGAGTTCCACTTGGAGTCCATCACGTGCTCAGCACATGCAACAAAAAATAAAATACCATACTGCTTACCTTGAGACTTGAACCTTGCCCCTTGCACACATCCCAACGCCACTTTCTTAGGCTCTAAGTGGCGCTACATTGCCACTTTACCAAGGGCTCACTTGTGTCTTATTTTACTCACTTTTTCTTAAAAGCTCACATAACCAAGACCCCTTCTCTTTATGTCCAAACTTTCGATAATTCTATCAGGTTTTAACTTAGGCTTGGGCCTTCTAAAGGCCCACTAACACACTTAAAACATAAATTTCATAGCCAAGCAACAAAATTTCATGCTTACACCAAAATCGTAAAAATCCCGAAAATTAGGGCGTTACAAGTGATGCTAAATTGATTGCAAAACAAGAATAGATTGAGTCGACACCTGATTCAAACTTTCATGTTAAATCAGACAGTAGTTTGTATTACAGAAACAGAATATGTCTTCTAACAAATTTTGATATCATTCAGAAGATTTTACAGGAAGCTCATAGTAGTAGCTTATCGATACATCTTGGTAATAATAAGATGTACGATGATCTGAAATTGATGTACTGGTGGCCAAGTATGAAATGAGAAATTTCAAAATTTGTATCAAAATGTTTGATTTGATAGCAATTTAAAGCCGAACATTAGGTACCTTTTCGTTTATTACAGCCTGTGATGATTCCATAATGAAAATAGGAATAGGTTACAATGGATTTTGTATTGGGATTACATCTATCTTTGAGAAAGAAAGATGTTTTGGGGGTTATTGTGGATCGATTGGCTAAATCCGCACATTTCATTCCAGTACATACGGATTACTCACTTGAAAAATTGGCAGGGTTGTACGTTTCTAAGATTGTTAGACTACACGGTGTACCGGTTTCAATTATCTCTGATAGGGATCTACGGTTTACTTTTCAATTCTAGAGTAAATTACACGAAGCTCTGGGTACTCTACTACATTTCAATACAATGTTTCATCCATAGACCGATGGTCAATTTGAGCGAGTAATTCAGATACTCGAAGATATGCTCTATTGTTGTGTTTTAGAGTTCGAAGGTAACTAGGAGAAATGTCTTCCATTGGTAAAATTTACTTATAATAACAGTTATCAGACGAGCATAAAAATGGTATCGTATGAAGCTTCATACGGTAAAAAATGTTGAACTTCGTTATACTGGACCGAGCTAAACAAGAAAAACTTATTCGATGTTGATTTGATTCAAGAAACTGAAGAAAAGGCCAAAGTAATACGTGACAATTTGAAAGTTGTTTCTGATCGTCAGAAATCTTACGCATATTTAAAAAGAAAAGATATAGAATTTCATGTCAGCGATAGAGTATTCCTAAAAGTACCACCTTGGCGAAAAGTTCTTCATTTTTGCCAAAAAGAGAAGCTTAGTCCTCGATTCATCGGGCCGTATGAAATCATTGAAAGGATTAGATCAGTGACATATCAGTTGTCTTTACCATTGAATTTAGAGAAAATTCTTAATTTGTTTCATGTATCGGTGTTACGACAGTATCGATCAGACCCTTCACACGTAATTTCACCTGTAGATGTTGAGATTGAGCCATATATATCGTACAGTGAAAAATCGATCAGAATTTTAGCTCGGGAAATTAAAGAGTTAAGAAATAAGAGGATAGCTTTAGTTAAAGTTTTCTGGAAATGTCATTGAATTGAAGAAGTTACCTGGGAGCCAGAAGAAGCTATAAATGTACAATACCTGAATGTAACACCCCAAACCGTCTCTGTCATCGGATTAGGGTTACAGAGCATTACAGTACGATTAAAGACATTTAACATCATAATATTTAAATAAATTAAACATTTCATAATCCATTCAATAACATGCATTTTGTCCCTAAATCGATCCCTTGATGCCCTAAAAATAGCTTTGAGGCTATTTAGGACTAATTTAAAACAAATCAAAACGTTTAGGAAAAAAATTGCAATAATTGGAAACAGGGGTCACACAGCCATGTGGGATCACCCTAGGTCATGTAACTTTCAAACAAGGGACACACGATCGTGTCCTAGCCTATGTCCTCACTCAAGTAACTCTCTAAGATGCCTCACAAGCCTGTGTGCTAGGCCGTGTAACTTATGACTTGGAACCCTAAGGAATCACAACTGACATATGGTCGTGTGTCCCTTGTTTTCAAAATTTACACGGCCTGGGGTGATTCCACACGGCCATGTAAACCCAAAATTCACCTAAGATCAAACCAATTCATAACCAAACCATGCATAAACATCCAACCCATTTGTGCACATTTTCAAGGGACTTAATCATCATCCAATTACACTTAAACATACCATTCAAAACATCTGAACTTGCCTAACCAATAAACCATTCATTGGCACCACAAATATACCAAAACATCAACTATCAATACATGCCATTTTGTTCAAACATAACAACCTAATTCAAACACCTACCAAAAACACATCACATTTACCATTTTCAATCCAGCACTAGCATACTAAAACATCATACATTCATGAGTTATCAATACAAAAGACTTGTACATGATAACATTTTCATTTCCATACATGATAACCTACTCAAATATGAACTAAAACATGTCACAAGCAATCATTTTCAAGCCATCATCAACATGCTAAGAAAACCTTATAAACAAGCACTTCAAAGTTACAAAAACAACATAGCTTTCCAAAGCTTATACAACCCAAAACATCATTAACACATACACCAAAATACCATTAGAAATCCTATACATGCCATTATAAACCTTAGCCAAATTACTTAAAAACTACCGAATTGTCTAGTGGATAGTGTGATAGGTCTTCGACGAGCTTCCAACCAAATCGAGCTTCCGATGATCTATAAAACAAGGAAAACAACTACGTAAGTAATGAATGCTTAATAAGCTCGTATAAACTTAAAACATAACTTACCACTTCAATAATGAAATTTATAAAATAAGTATAAACCTTTACCAATGCCATAAGCTTAATAAAACCCTATATAACACCATCAAACTCACAAGTTAGTATACTTGTTCATGATACATATGAAATCAACCATGTATAAACATAACATTTAATTCACCACCATTACCATACGATTATGATTCATTCCATTTGCTCACTTACTAATTCCAATATTTCAATTTAGAGATTAAATATAAACCATTACAAATGCCTTGAGTTTAGTATAAGCCTATTCAAGCATCGTCGAACTCAGATGTTAATAGGTTCATCAACAACACATATAAACCCATTTACATCATAAGTAGAATTTCATAAGATACATTACATAAGCATCAACCCTTTCACATAGTCATGAACCTTTCCATAAAGTCACTTACCATTCCATTCCTTTTTTTTACCTGTTGAACCATCTAGAATTACATCGAATACTTGGGAAAGCTCACACGAAGTGTGCCTTTACAAATAACCACAACCTTTCCTTTACATCAATGCTCACACAAGCTGTGAAATAGGCCTGCTCACATGAGTTGTGGGTCAGAATGTAAGCTACACAATGCTACTCACACGAGTTGTGGAGAATCCACAACAAATGTAGGACCTCAGCCATCGATAGGACATTCAAGACTAGCACCTGAAACATGAAATCCCTAATGACATGTCATTTGCATCTTAAGAATTCTTAAGGTTCAATCAGGACTTGTTATCCATTAAATCATCATATCATTGATACATTTATAATCTAATTCATTTATATTACAACAACATCATAAATAGTTAATTTAACTATCATTAAAACAGTCATAGTTCATACAAACTTACTAGACTAAATTACAGCAACAACTAAGTATAGGGGCTATTTGGTAATTCTATTTTCTCCTCAAATTTTCACTCATTCTTGATCTAAAATAATAATTTCATTCAATTCACTAATTATAATAGAAAAATCAATTAATTTTATGTAATTAAGTCCTTTCTGACATTTTTACAAAATTGCCCCCAACATTTTAGTTTCATACAATTTATTCTTTATGCCCAAAACATGCAATTTAATCATTTTTATTCAATTTTCAAGTTTAGCCGAATTGTTTGGAACCCTATTACAGCCCATATTTGCTATTATTTCATAGCAAGTCCTTATAATTTTACTAATTTCATATTTTAGTCCTTAAACATTAAAATTGCCAAAAATTACTTTACAAAATAGTTCTATCTAGCAACCAAGCTTAAGATTCTATCGTAAACTTTCAAAAATATCTCAAATTCATCAATGGCACATTGCATTACATTTGAAAATTTAACAAATTGACCCATGGGTTAGAAAGATTAAGCTAATACGATAATAAAAACATAAAAATTACTAAAAACGGGTGATGATTACATACCATGCATTAAATTTTAGCTTTGGTCAAAAGCTTCATCCCTAAAAATGGTGTTTTGGCCATCCCCTTCTCCAAATGAAAAAGAGGATATCTTTTTCCTTACTTAATTTTAAGTTTAATTAGCAAATTTCCATTTTACCCTTAAATATTAAACCAAATTTCACCAAATGTCAAGTCATGATCATACACTAACCTTAAAATTGGTTGAATTACTACTTAAGGCCCTTATTTCATGCTTTTAATCCATTTAATACAAGTAAAGCTATAGCTATTAAATTTCATATCTTTTACAATTTAGTCATTTCCAATTAATTAACTATCTAAACATTAAAATTTCTTAATCAAATTTTAGAATGACGTTAATAACACTCCGTAAATATTTAATAAAACATTTACGGCTTGGTTTATAGAAATGAGGTCCTAATACCTCCTTTTCTAAAACCACTTGACTTTAAGGTCACACCACTTGAACCTAATTATTCATTCAAATAACATAATTTGCCAATTCAAAATTTATTTTAATACCATATTTGACACGTAAATATTAAATAATAACATTTACGAACTTACACGTCGAATTTGTGGCCCCGAAACTATTGAAAAATGGGTTGTTACACCGAACCTATTTTCTGGCAAGATTTGTCGGGGATAAAAATTTCTTTAGGGGAGAGTTGTAACAATCAATTTTTAGTGATATCGGAAACAGTGATTTTGGGGCCACAATTTTGATGAGTAAATTATTATTTTATTATTTAATGTTTATGGAACTATAATATGGCCGTATTGTATTAAAATTTCATTAAGAAATTTTAACATTTAAATGGTAAATTAAGCGAAAAGGACTAAATTATAAAAAGTGTAGAAGTTGAGTTTTATTAGTTAAAAGGGCTAAATGGCATTGGAAAGGGATGCTAATGGACTTAAATGGTAATTATACCATATATGTTGATAGTGGATGTTTATGGATAGGTTTTAATGAAATTTAAATGGTTTTAAAAGGTTAATTAAGTAATTTGATAAATTAGTTAAAATGTTAATAAATTAAAGGATGAGAAAGCTATCATCTTTTTCATTGCCTTCAAGCCCTAGTTGTTTCCACCATTAAAAAAGATAATTAGTTCGATCAAGCTTATTTCCTTTCATGTAAGTGTATTCAAGCCCTATTTTTAATGATTTTTATATTTTTAAGTCTGTTTTAGCTTAATCTAGCTAGCCTGTTAAAGGTTGAGGGACTTTCCACAAATTTTTTTGGTTAGGTTTTGATTTTAATTGATATATTATGAATCCTTGTTGAAAGATAAAAAAGTTTTGTTAAGTGATTTTTGATGAATTTTAGAAGTAGGGATTAAATTGTTAAAGGTATAAATGCTAATGTTTTATTGTGAAAAGATGGTAAATATAGGTTGTTTCAAACTCCCTTGTATATATGGTTAACATGGATTTAGGTTAAAATGGTTAGATTTTAAGTTATGAGCTTAAGGACTAAATTGTGAAAAGTTAAAATGTTAGGGGTAAATTGATAATTTTGCATAAATATGAACTATGGATTAAATTGAATTTTAGAAGTACTTAATTGATTGAAATTATCTATGTAGATTGAGATAAACCACGTTCAGACTTAGATCGAAGAAAGGCTTAAGCTTCAAACTAGTCCGATTAAACTATTATGCCCTAGTTATCGAGGTAAATTCGTATGAACTGTAACCGCTTTTATGCGAGTTAAATTGAATGTTCATTATGTTAATTTGATATAAACAAACTTATATATACAAATATATTAATGCTATGATGAAGTGACAAATATCAAGTCCCGGTTGAACCTTAAGAATTCTTAGGATACAAATGACATGTCATTAGGGATTTCATGTTTCGGGTGCTAGTCTTGAATGTCCTACCGATGGCTGAGGTCCTGCATTTATTGCAGATTCTCCATAGCTCATGTGAGTAGCATCGTGTAGCTTACATTCTGACCCATAGCTCGTGTGAGCAGGCCTATTTCACAGCTTATGTGAGCATTGATGTAAAGGAAATGTTATGGTTATATGTAAAGGCACACTATGTGTGAGCTTTCCCGAGTATCTGATGTAATTCTAGATGGTTCAATGGGTAAGAAAAGGAAAAGATATGGTAAGTATGTAAATAAATTGAACCATAATCTTAAAAAAAAAGAATTATGAACTAAATGATGTATTTACCTATGGAAATTTATTTATCTAATGGTTGATTTCATTTGTATCATGGAAAAGTATACTAACTTGTAAGTTTAATAATGTTGTATAGGCTTTTACTAAGATTTTGGCATTGGTAATGATTTATGCTTAATTTATGAATTGTATAATTGACATGGTAAGTTATGTTTAAGTTTATACAAGCTCACTAAATATTAATTGCTTACGTAGTTACTTTTTGTTGTTTTATAGATTATCGGAAGCTCAACCGATTGGAAGCTCGTAGGAGATATATCACACTATCCAGCAACCAATTCAGTAGTTTTTGAGTATTTCGGCTAAGGTTAATAATGGCATGTATAGGACCTTTGTAATGGTAGTTCATGAAAGTGTAAATGGTTGATGTAGTATGCTTATGTCTTTGAAGTTTATGTTTAGTTGATGGATTTGTAATGCTTGTTAAGTTAGGTCATCTTGACCACATTTAGGTAATTGAAATGTATGGTCTTCAAGTATGTTTGTGATGGCTTGAAAATGGTCAATTGTGATATGTATTGGTAGATATTTGAACTAGGTTCTTATGGGTGAAATAAGGTAATGTTAACTTGTTTAGGTATGTTTGCGGTGCCTTTAAATAGCATACTGGTTAGGTGACTTAAGATGTTTGAAATGGTATATTTATTTTTGTTTGGATGGTGTTTAAATCCCTTGAATGAGTGCCCAAGTGGTTTGAATGTTTAGGCATAAATTTGACTTGAAATAGCTTGATTTTAGGTAAATTTTTGGGTTCAAACGGCCTGGGACACGAGCTGTCACACGGTCATGTGAAACATGCGACCAATTTCACAGCCTGGCACACGGGCGTTCGTAGTAATTCAAAGAGCTACACAGCCTGGTACACGGGCATGTGGGGCATCTCAGTGAGTTACATGGGCTGAGACACGGTCGTGTGATCTCTATTTTCTAAATTTTGCATATTTCTCTTAAAACTTCTAAATTGCTTCAAATTAGTCCCAAATTAATTCTATGACATTTTTAGGGCCTCGGTGGCTCAATTTAGGGACAAAATGCATATGATTGATTGAATTATAACGTGTTTAATTTATTTAAATGTTAAGATGTTAAATGTTTTTTGGTTGTACAGTAATGCTCTGTAACCCTAATCAGGCAACAGATACAGGTTAGGGGTGTTACAACCCCTCCAAATCATGACAAGACCTTGGCCTTTTGCAACGTACGAGTCAATATCCTCGAATCATTCCCCATAGCCACGACATAGAAAAGTTCATTGTAGGAGTTGTAGACTACTTCACCAAATTGAATGAGACAAAAGCTCTGACAACTATAACAGAGAAGCAAGTGGAGTCATTCATACGGAAGTCGGTTGTCTGTAGATTTGGAATACCTCGCACTATTATCACAAACAACAATACAAACTTTCAAGGGAAATTCATGAAATTTTGCACAGACCTTTAGATATCCTTGGCTCAAAGCTTGGTGAAGACCCCGTAAACATATGGCCAAGTGGAGGCTATAAACAAGAAAATTCTAACAGATCTCAAGATAAAGGTGGGCAAACTAAAAGGGGCTTGGTTGAAAGAGTTGTTAGGAATCCTGTGGGCATTGCAAACCATGCCCCACACCGAATGGGTGAAATGAGCTTCGCACTCGTTTATGGCACAGAAGTTGTAATCCTCGCAGATAGTTCTAAGATCACATAAAACACAACACTTTAACAGAGAAGCTAACCATAAGGCCCTAAAACTCAACCTGGAATTAGTAGGTGAGCTGAGAGAAACGGCTGAAATTATAAATGTAGTTCATGCTCAACAAGTAACTCACTACTATAACTCCAAGGTCAAAGAAAAGTAGTTTCAAGTAAGCGACCTTGTGCTGAGAAACATTGAAGCTAGCTTACCTGCTTTTTAACATGGGAAAATGGCTCCGAGCTGGGAGGGACCATACAAATGGTAAAGAAGATAGACTATGGAGTGTATAAGTTGGCTAGAATAGAAGGCACGGTAGTACTGCGAACCTGGAATGCCCGACACCTCAAAAAATACTATGTATGAATGCCCATCTTATTAATAAAATTTCATTCCAAAAAACCTTTTGTCAACAAAATCTAGCTTAGTAGGCGAAGAGCCGCGACCTCCAAAACAGTTAGCAAACTAAAGCTCCGAGCTAAAAAATCAAGGTTTTCAGGCGAAGAGCTACGACCTCTAAAACAGTTAGTGAGAGTAAAGCTCCTAGCTGTAAAATCAAGGTTTGCAGGCGAAGAGCCGCGACTTCCAAAATAGTTAGCGAGAGCAAAGCTCTCAACTGTAAAATTAAGGTTTGGAAATGAAGAGTTGTGACCTCCAAAATAGTTAGCAAGAGCAAAGGTCTCAGCTACAAAATCAAGGTTCACAGGCGAAGAGCCGTGACCTCCAAAATAGTCAGCGAAAGCAAAGCTCCCAGGTGTACTATCAAGGTTCACAAACGAAAAATTCTAAAAACCTCTCAAGTATGAAACAACTCGCAAGGTCATAAAAAATCTTCTTTAAGTAAATAACAGTTCATAAAACCACATCCTCAACATATTACCAATACATGCTACATGATACGAAGCTCGTAGACAATAGAAAGAAAACCAACAGGAAATAAAAACAAATACTTCTTTATTTAAGAAAAACAAGAATAGAACATTATTGTTCAATTACATCATCAACCCCCTAGCACCCTGGTTCGCATTGACTGGAGCAACACCCTCAGCAGCTGAGGAAGCAACAATAACACCCCCAATTATCGAAGGAGGAACCAAGTTCACTGCATCCCTAACAACAGATGGAGCCATGTTCAAAGTGGCAAAGCCCTCCCCCTCTTCCACAAAAAGCTCGCCCTTTCGAGTAACCACAAAGGATTCCCAAGCAGACCCAAAAAGATTAAAAATATTAAAACCCAGGCTGCTCATGTCTACATCAACAAGTGCATTGAAATCCACCTTGTGAACATCAAAAGGGCCACAAGTAACCTGGGCATGAAAAAGCAAATTCTCCTTGAACTTCTAGAGGGAGCCTAGGATTTTTGTGGATGCCTGTTGCTTAGAAGCTGGCAGGGCCTCACCTTGCTTCTGAAGGGTACTATCCACCTGCTCTTGGCACTCCCTAATAATCCTTTCCACCTTGGTGGAGAGCCTTGTGGTGACCCTTATTAACTCTGCCTCCGCAATTATACGCCTCTCTTTCTCTGCAGCAAGCTCAGCTTTACACTCTTCTGCCTTCATCTCTATAATCGTAAGGTGCTTGGTGAGGACCCCCTGTTTCTCATTTATTATCTCTCTCTATTCCCTCACCTTGTGATACAACTCACACACCCTCTCCAGCTCAACCTTGGTATCTTCGAGCTCCTTATTTTGGGCCTCTGTGTACCTTAGACCAGGAACGTGTAACACCCTCTAACCCTAATCCGTCGCCAAAATAGGGTTATGGAGCATTACCAGACTTTTCAAATCAATTGCAAACATTAAACAAATAATTTAACATACACTTAATAAATTAATCATATCGTCCCTTATTCAGGCTCTTGAGGCCTTAAGTATGTTTTAGAAACAATTCGGACTTATTCAGTTTTTTAAGAATTTTTCACGAAATTTCACAATTTTTCCTAGATGTAAGGCTCACACGCTCGTGTGGCCTTGTGACATACCCATGTTTCAGGTCGTGTCCCCTGTGTAACTCTCTGACTTACCTCACACGGCCAAGTTACACCCCCGTGTGGTAGGCTGCGTGCCTCACACAGTTGAGACACACACCCGTGTCTCTGCCTGTGTATAAATTCTTGAACATTCTGTTTTGAAAATTTTAAGATGCAAGAGACACACAGCCAACTCACACGCTCATTTCATAGTCGTGTGTCTCACATGGTCCAGTCACATGCTCATGTGTCTAGCCGAGTGGACTTAATATGAGCCTTAAACAACAAGTTTACCATACCCTGCAAATTTTTATATCAAACAACTCAAAAACTATTCGTTCAATCAGTTCAAGACACATTTAAACACATTCAAAACATATCAAATAGACTTTCTAAGTGCCTAACTAATATACCATCATAAGAAGTACCATTTAAGACCAATTTCAAACTATGCATTTTTCAACCCAATATTTGCCTATTTTTAATCATTCATGCATCAACCTAAATATATCATATTCAACTATTATTTTACCTATTATCATCCAATCACATCAACATTATAAGGCAATCATGCAAATACCACAATACCAAAACACAAGTCAATTACATGACTAATTTCAACAAAACACCTATAGATTAACATTTAGTCAAAATAACCTATATATGCCATTATAACCAGAATTAAGCCATCCATAATTACCGATAGAACTAATCGATAGTGTGATATAGCTCTGATAAGCTTCCAACCCATACGAGCTTCTAATAATCTGTAAGGTAAGTAAATAAAACAAACAGTAAGCAATGAATGCCTAGTAAGTTCGTATTGTAACACCCTTTACCCGAGACCATCACCAGAGTCGAGCACGAGGCGTTACCAGACTTATCTTACTAGTTTGGGGCATAAAAATTTGCTTTTAAAATTAATTCATTCACATTCATCCAATATATCCCTAAAATGGGCCCTCGAGGCCCTAAACATGCAACTGGAACGGTTCGGGACCAAACCGAGAACATTAAAAATTTTTTGATTACTTATGCAAATCAAAACAATTCATTTGCACTATTCATAATAAAACTGTCCACTTCTATAACAGTCACTAAAATAATTATAACTTGAGTTAAAAAACTTAAAATTTAAATTCGTAAATTTTCCCTGAAACTAGACTCATATATCTTCTTACCATAATTTTTTCAAAATTTTTGGTGTGGCCAATTAGTACAGTTTATTAATTAAAATCTCCCCTATTTCACAGTCCCATTGTTCTGACCTCTCCTTACTAAAAATAAATTATCTCTTAGTACAGTTTTCATTTAGTGTTTCTACTTGTTTCTAATGAAAATAGACTCACTAAGGAACCTATACATATAAATTATGACTCATAATTCTTTTTATATAATTTTTAGTGAATTTATAAAATCAGAACAGGGGATCATGAAATCCCTCTGAACAGTCTCACAAGAATTTAAATATCTCACAATACAGACTTCCTTTGCTTACCCTGTTTCTTTTCTATGAAAATAGACTCAATAAGCTTCAATTCTATGTCTTTTTCACCATTTAATTCCATTTCTAAAATTTTTATTTATTTTTTCAAGTTTGCATCATTGCTACTATTACAAAACTGTTTCATGGTCAACTTTTCCTCCTTCATCATTTCTTTGCATAAACTATCATTTAGACATACATAACATCAAAACATGTTCTTATTTAGCCATTTTAATAGCTAATCATCATCAAGCATTCACATAACATACTTAAATCATATCATAAAGACATACACACCAATTGCCAAGTCACTATACATGCCATAACTCAAAACATTTCAAACTACAAAATACCAAGATAGCCTTTGATAGTGTGAGACGAACTCCGACATCCTTTTGATCCCCGAATTGTCTTGGCTACACTATAAAAGAAAGAAAAGAAAAGAAGTAAGCTACAATGCTTAGTAAGTTTATAAATAAATAAATGACAACATTCACCAAATATAAATATACTCATTACACCATCAACCAACAAAATCTTTATTTCACTTCTCCACTTACTCTTTAACTTTCCCGTTTATCATTCTTTTATCTGAACTTTCTTGTAACATAGCTTGTATATTAGCCCAATGAACCGTTTGGAATACTAAGGGTACTTGGGTTTTCCTGCCTGATAATAGCTTGCCAATGCCATGCTCTAGGCATGGTCTTACATGGGATGTTCCTTGTCCTGCCAAAGCCATATATCTGATAAGGACTTACATGGGATGTTCCTCAACTATCTCAACCTACCAATTCCATATGTCTGATATGGACTTACATGGGATGTTCCTTAACTGTCTCAACCCAAAATGTCATACATCCCTAAGGTTCAAACGGGGCTTTCTGATACTTTTTCTCTGTTATCTCATCTTTAATTCAACTTGAAATATTCTCATAAAATAAATATATATATGCTGGAAATTAACAACGCTAATATAAAGTATTGAAATATTGCATTTATTTACCGTAAACTTACCTCGGTGCAAAATGCGATCAACTTGACAACTTAATCTTCTACCTTTTTCTTTCCTTGGTCTATCCCCAAATTTCATTCTTCTTGATCTATAGTTAGCAAATTTAGCTTATTTAATACCCACATTTATCAAAACAATCCTTAACTCTAACTTTGGCAAAATTATAATTTTACCCCTAAACTTTTGCATATTTACACTTTTGCACCAAAGCTCGGAAATTAAATGATTTCCATAATTCTTATGTTTTAGGACATGCTAATCATTTTCCCTTAATGGCAACATCAAATTCTCATTCTAACATGTACTTATGAACATTAGGTATTTTTACCAATTATGCCGTTTTACTCATTTTCACTTAAAACCGAGTAGCACAAGTTGTTCAACATAATTTAAAACCTCATTTTCTATCATAAAACACCAAAATAAACACATTTCACCTATGGGTATTTTTCCAAATATGAACCCTAGGTTAAATTATTGTTAGAATAAGCTAAATCAAGTTACATGGACTCCAAAAACGTAAAGAACATTAAAAACGGGGCTTGGAATCACTTACTATGGAGCTTGGAAGCTTGACAAAACCCTAGCTATGGAGAACCCTTTAAAATTTCGGCCTAATGAAAAAGATGGACACATTTTGCCATCTTTTTCCCTTTTTAATTCATTTTAATTACCAAATGACTAAAATGCCCTTCATTAAAAACTTTGGTTATTTCTACCCATGTATGTTCATTTTTTCCATGAAAACCTAATGGTATAATTTCCATTTAAGGACCTCTACTTCAATTATGCTCTTCAATTAAATCCTTTAACATCTAGAACTCATATTTATCAAGTTTTTCAATTAAGCCCTAATAGGCAAATTAGACATGCGATTCATAAAATTTTCTATCAATACTTTAACACATGTATCTAATCACTTGGTAAATCATAAACATTTATCAGAATTAAACTTTTCTATCTCAGATTCATGGTTTCGCAACCACCATTCCGTTCAGGCCCTATTTCGGGATGTTACACGTATAATCTTTAATCATATTAATTCTTTTCAAATATAAAATTTTACATATCCAAATATTCCCGTATTGTTTTTCCCTAATACTCATAAACTATATTAATCAATTCACAAGGTGAACAAATCTATAGTATCACACACATATACTTATTACCCCAAGCTTAATAAAATTTATATAACTTTAACTCTTCCACACTTATTCCATATGTATATCATATAGCCATGGTCACAACTTAGTGCATTTAGCCAAACTTTTTTTCATATTGAACACATAATAAATCATTTCATAAGAAATTTCATAATTTAATCTTTACCATTCTTTCATGAGCACTAACTTATTTTCTCTTAAATACTTACCATTTCAATGCTTCAACTAAATAAGCATACTACTATTCAAAGTTAGCATACTTGCACATCTTACATATAAATTCAATATTGATAAACTTATTTTCTCGACATGTCACACTTGGGTTTATTACTCATCACCATATACATAATTTCCTTGTATCAACAAATTAAAAATAATTACATATTTACATGTCACATTCAATATATCAAGTAAATAATATTTTACCAAGTATTTTAGGTATATACCAATAATAACCAGAAGTCTTTCAATATTAATTATATATATATAGATCATCTATACCACATACAATTTTCATCAATTTACTATTTCAAATAACTTTTCAATATCAATATCCATTTCATGAACTCATAATTCATGCATTTCATTTATATAATTCAATTCAATATCTCATTCCAATTCATATTCAATATCAATGATATTATCAATTCATTTGTTTACCCCTATTAACCTGACTCGGACTCGGATGGATACACGGATCCAACCAAAACACACCAGTTTGGCACCTAGTGCCTCATCGAATAATTCGAAGTAACAGATTGACAACCAGCGTCTCATCGGCCATGTCGAAGTAATTTGGTGCCGAGTACCTCATCGAATTTATCCGAAGTAACGACTTGACATCCAGTGTCTCATTGACTCGAAGTTAAAGTATCCCTAAACTCTTCCAATCCTACGGCATGCCAACTATATCTGACTCAGCCCAATACAGTTAATAGGGTTTCAATTCACTTTTTAATTTCCATAATTATCCAATATTCAAATATCAAAATTCCACATACATTCAATTCAATAACAATCAATATTTCTTATACCATTATTTTTATGAATTTCGTGTATATTTATTTATATAACAATTCAAAACCATGAATGTACATAATTATTAGACAAGTTTCATATAAATGAATTTTCCATGTCACTAACCAAGCCTTTCCAACTCAGAGAACGACTTACAGATATGAGTACATCGTTTTCTTTATGTCATAACCCAATTATGGTCTTTTCATTAAAATGTTATAGCCCAGCTATGGTCTTACATTTAAACATTGCCATGGTCTAACCATGGTCTTATCCGTCAATTCATCCTTTGCCACAAACGATGGTACTCAAATCCCACGTTCCATTAAATCCGAACATTCACTTTAGTTTCATTATTTATGTTTTTTAACAAATATTATAAATAAATATATAATAACATCCATCAATTCAATATAACTATCAAGGTTCAACCATACAAACTTACTGGGGCCTATTTGTAGAATTTGTAGAAATTCAGGGTCTAGTCTGTTAATTTCTCTTTTCTCCGTTCATCTTTAATTTCTTGATCTATAATATAAAATTACTCATTAATTATCATCTAATTTAATTCTAATTCACTTTACAATTTATACCCTTCAATTTTTGAAATTACACATTTACCCTAAATTTTACAGTTTTTATAATTTAGTCCCTTATCAATTATCCTATCAATTGAGCTAATTTTTCTCAATTAACACTTTATCTAATTATTTTAGGCTACCATACAGCCTTTGATATTCAGAATTTCAACACCAACCCTAATTCTTAACTTTTCACAATTAGATCCTAAAATCATTTCTATCAAACTAAATAAAATCATCATATAACAAAATTAAAGCTTCAAATCCATGTTAATTCATCATAAACATCCAGCACTCATCAATGGTAACTTTCAAATTCACCAATAAAATCAAAAACTAATGAATTAGATGGTTGGACCTAATTGCAAAAGTCTTAAAAACACAAATTTCAAGAAAAAGAGGAAGAATTAACTCACATGAAATGAACATATGAAAAACTAGCTTCTTGGAGACCTCCTATGGCATTTTTGCTGAAGGAAAGTGAAGAAAAATGAAGAAATATCTAGAGATTAAATTTAGTCCAATTTTTAACTATTAAATTTTATTTCTTTTTTCCAATTTTGCCCCTTGTTCACACTAGCTTTATTGTTTTCTTTTACACACTTGCCATCCAGTCTATTCCATGGGTGTCTAATTACCCTTTTGGTCCTCTATTAATTATTATTTGAGCTATTTAATCATTTTAGCAAGTTTTGCACCTTTTTTCAACTTAGTCCTTTTTACTTAATTAACTATCCAAACGTTAAAATTTTCTAACGAAACTTTAATACTAACTTAATGACACTCCGTAAATATTTATAAAAATATTTACAGCTCAATTTATGAAATCAAGGTCTCGATACCTCGGTTTCAAAACTAAATAATTCAATAAATGTTTCTAAAACATAAATCACTAATTCGTAAGCCTTCCTAAATTCACAATTGGCTCATAAATACTAAATAATAAATTTATAAGCTCACTTGTCAAATTTTAGTGGTCTCAAACTACTGTGTCTGACATCATTGAAAATTTGGCTATTACAAAGCGTCAACTTCATCTAATAAGTAGTGTAGAGATGAAGAGAAGTCCTCCCCAACCTCAATATGCACTCTTTCAAACGCAGGAGCCACTAGAGAATTCTTATGAGTAAGGGAAAGGGTGTCATCTTTAATGGTAATGGGTGAGTTCGCCTGGGCAATAGTTGGCAAGCTTGCAAGCTCACCACAAGGGAAAAATAAATGGGGGTGACTACAGCAACAGGGCATCTGCGATCAGCTCTCCTTTTTCAGCGATGTTCTAATAGAACACCACTCCCCTCCTCTTTGCTGGAAGGGCTGATACGCATGACCCCAAAAGAAGTCTTCCACCTCTTACAACCACTGCCAATCAAAGCGTCAATATCTATAACTTTGTTAAGCTCACGCGAGATGCTATCACTATCATTGTAATTATCCTTACAGACCTACTACCCCTTGCACCATCAACAACCCTAGAATTAGTAGAAGTAATTAACAAGTCAGTACATCCTCTAACCCTCTCCTCTTGCTTGAACTCAGGAAGGGCAAAGGGATAGAGCGTCATCCTACAATAATGGTAGCAGAAGCTTGCAGGATCTTCTAAACACCCAGTCAATATCATGTCTAGCTGATCGAGGGAATCATGAAGCCAAGTACTCCTCGCTAATCGCCCACCAACTGACCGTATGACCTCTTGGTCATCGGCCTTCCAACCATTTGACCAACGTGCAACCTCTAAAATTATGCGACAGCCTCATCAATGGCAAGACTCCTCTAGAAGGAGCACATGTCTTCACTAGGGGAAGACCACCTGGTTGGGAACCCAAAGTCTTTGCCAAGTATGCTGTGGACTTGGATATACTTCCCCCATTTCAAGCGAAGATTCTTGCATTGATTTTATTTAATTTTTTGTGCCTTCTGACGAGGGGAAAAGTAGTTGAACCCTGTTGATTCCCCTACATCATTCCCTTTCAACTGGTACAGGTGTTGGAAAACAAAGAGCCGACATTTCGTCACGTTGGCAACTATCGAGAAAGTACGCCATGGCTAACCACCAGGAAAAACCAGAGAGTTGGCTAGGAGCAAGGCAACACCTAGTGCGGCCCCAAAAGAATAGAAAATTCATAGGTAAAGTGGGGAAGCTGGATTCCCTACATAGCTATAGCCCACTTCATTTCTTCCGACGTGATGGTGTAGACATAAGGCTTCTTAATCATAATGACTAAAATTGGATTAACCGAGACGATTTGATTTTAGGCTCCTCTTATCTTCACCATGTTTCGAGTAAAAAGAAAACAAAAAAGAAACTAAGAAACAAAAAAGATTTATGAAAATTACCTTAATTCCAATTTGCAGAAAATGCCAAACAGTGAAGAAACCTAAAACCCCGAAGATCCCTTTTTAAAGAGATGTTCCTTAAACCGTTCAGATGGCCAAAAATGTAACAACCCGATTTAGACACTATTCAGAACGGTGGTTTCGGGACCATGAATCTGAGTCAAAAAAATATTTAAATTTTTTTGGGTGTTTTTAATGTGTGAATTTATGTGTGTGAAAATTTCGTTTGGAAATTTTAGCATTTGAGTGCTTGATTAAATAAATGGGCTTAATCGCGTAAAATGAAAATTTGATGGTTAAATGTGAAAGGGCTGAATTGTTGTTGTCTTTTTAATTTGAGGTATTTATAATGCAATATTACCATAGTTAAAGTGCTGGACGGTTTAAGGCATGATTTATAATGGTTTATTATTTTATAATAAAGGTTAAATATGTAAAATAATAATGTTATTATAATATGAAACATAAAATAAAAACACATGTTCATCTTTTTATTTCCATGACCGAAACATAAAAGAAAAGAGAAAGAAATAGGTTTTCAAAGGTTCAGCCATTGTTGTTCTTAATTAAGGTATGTAACTAGCTCGGTTTTTGATAATTTTTACATTTTTGAGATCGTTGTAGTGTAATGTACAAAGCCCATGCTTGAATTTCTGATTTTGATGAATATTTTGAGTTATGCCATTGATGAATAATTGAGTTTTATGATGTTAGATGACTAATTATGGAAGATATGTTTTGGGTTAATATGTTTTGTATTGGAATTTTTGATGAATTTGAGTAATTAGGGCTAAATTGCAAAAATAATAAATTGAGAGACTAAAATATGAAATAAATGAAATGTATGGACTTGTATGAGCGTGGGTAACATTCGGTCTAAGCATGGTGTGTGCAAATTTTGCATATTTTGTGTTTTGTGTAATTTGGACTAAATTGTAAAAAGTGTGAAATGTTAGGGAAAAATGGCAATTTACCCATTTATGTGTTTTTGGACTAAATTGAATGAAATTATGTTTGAATGATTTTAATTTGAATATGTTTAGAGCAAGCAACAAAGAAATCAGACTTGGATCGGGGGAAAACAAAAAAAATTGAATAGTCGTTATATCCCATCTGTCAACATCCGAGGTAAGTCTGTAAGCAAATAAATGTTGTTAGTTTTGAATATTTGAGAATTTAAAATGCTGAATTGAATTTTATGAGTATATATATACTTAGATGAATCTATAAGTAAGCTTGGTTTACTCAAAATTTATAATAGGATTGCATATATATTTTGTCTTGAATAATAAGTAATGAGTTGATTAATTCCTATGCTCATATTTGGCCAATTGATAAGAACTTATGATTGTATGTTTGTCGATTGCCATGCAACCTGTAATGTTTTGGTTTGGGTTTAGTATACGTCCACATGAGATAAATAAAATGATATATTTGCTAAGTGACAATAGTGTAATGGACTATGTTTCTAAAAGTTAATGTTGCATATCTTATATTTGGTTCTTTAGTATATGTATATTATTGAGGTATTAACTGCTAAAATTTTTATGAGGTAATTGGTTTTCCTATGAAAATGATGCGTGAATATTACAAAAATATTTGAAAGTATATTGTACATGACTTTGAGTTTTCATTGTCTATTGTATTATGTTTTAAATTATTTCAATAACGTTTTAATCAGACTTATGCTTTTAAAATGTGATTATTTTCTATGTGTATCCATGAATGTCTGGAAGTTGTGTCTCGTTCGGTAATACCTTGTAACCCCATTCTGACGACGGGTATTGGTTAGGGGTGTTATAAAAAAAACAGACCAACGACCCAGATGTGAGCAATAAGAAACAATTCATCTCTCAACGATCAGATTTACGCACCTAATATCTGGATTCACATGTGGCAAGGCAACTGTCATGCACCACGGCAGACGGCGTACCTGGCAAGTTGCATTTGAAATGGACCTATGGCCCACCACTTTATAACGTCATTTAGGCCCACTAAGGGGGGACTAGATTGTTAGGATTTGGGAACCACCAACTCAAATGACCCAAAAGGATTCGGATCTTTGACCCGGATAGACCTGACTTAGAAGAAGAATGTTCACCTACAGGCATAATTCGCTGGGGACACCACTGAAATGCTAGATGTTCGCAAAGATAGCTCACACGGAAAGCTCGCAAGGAGAGCTCACGTAAGCCTCGTAGGAATGACGTCACAAGCTATGTCTGCAAAAGGAATCACGAGCCCTACAAGAGATCCCTACTCGTAACTAGTAGGTACGAGGCTAGTTGGAGGAGTCAATCCTAGGATCAGAAAAGACTGCGTGTTCTACAGACATACGTCCGATAAGCCAAGAGATGCTCAGGGAATGTTAGCACCAGGGACAAGGAATGTCAGTACCATCGTCCCAAAGATTGAGACAAAATAGTGGGCCCTATTGTGAGCTGTAATAGTAGCAATAGGAACATGTATAAATACCCTTCTATGTTTCCCTTAATACAATACGAGAAAAATATTACTCAACTAATTTAAAAATTTGAAGTTGTTTTATATAATAAAAATTTGTAAGAAATATTTTAAAATCTTTTGGTTTTAATTTAAGAAATTTTTAGATTTATACATATTTAAATAGTTTCATATTTTAAAAAATTATAAATTTTCAATTATTTTTATGGATTTTCTATTAAATTTTAGTTTAAGATTTTTTTACATTTATTTTTAATAAAATTTTTAAAAAAATCAAATTGACTTTTTAACTATAACACAAGGATCAAATTAGCTATTAACCCTTTGAATTAAGGTGCAAAGTTTGTTATATAAATATATACAAAGTTATAAATATTTTTATAGTATCCACCACTGGTAATAGTGACTAATTCTTTCCCCTTTGGTGCTCTTCAAAAAGATAAATGATTGATCATAAAATGTGCTTCATTCCCATAAGCGAAGATTAAATCATTGACCTCATGGTTAAGAAATGAGATGAACAATTACCACACCACACCTCATGACTTAAGGGAATGATATTTAAACATTAGGAGGTTAATTTTTTTTATTGATTAGTATTTGATACACTGATAGTATATTTTTTTTATTTCATGACCTGAAAAAATTGTGATATGTTTTTTTAAATATATATACATTTTTTAATATTTTACTATAACTTATAAGACACTTAACAACCCCTTAACCTTATTTATGAAGTTTAAAAACTTCATTAACACTATACTAAATATTTTTTTCTTTTTCTATTGTAATTATTTTGGAACATTTTAAAAGATTTTTTTTTTCATTTTTACGCTAAATCATAAAATTTACCAACATTTTAACCAAAGTATTTAAACATATTCTATGTTCATATAAATAGAGTATCAATTGTCAAACAATTAAGCTTGCCACCTAATATTACTGTATTTTTGCTTAAAAACCTATAGATTAAATATATATATATATATACACACTGTATTTTTGCTTAAAAACCTATAGATTAAATATATATATATATATGAAAACAATTTGTTACATGAATTAGATTTTCACCATCTTAATTTCATTGATCATTATTCATTAACTACGGTCGAAAAAGTTTTTTTTAGACTTCCATATTTATTTTATAATTTAAGTTAATTTAAATATATATTTAGTAGTTAAATTTGACATTTTTCCAAATTGGTTTTTGTAATATTTTTTTTAATGTTAAATTAAATTAATAATATACTAAGTTAATGAAATAAAAATTTGAGTAACATCAACTTAGAAAAAAAATGTTAAATTCAAAAACTAAATTTTGTTAAAACTTGCATTTAACTTTTAGAGTGCACAAACCTAGTTGATAAAAAGGAAATACTACCATCATTTCTTAATTATTATAATAACATTAAAAACATTAAATATACAAACCCCTTTTTTTTTCAACTTACAAGCAGGAAAACAGACGCAGAAATTTATATGATCTATGCAACCAAAAAGAAAAACGGAGAACAGACAGTTCCAACAAATTAACAAACCACACAATCTCATAGACATCTTTTACTTGAAATGCATTAGATTGATTCCTTAATGGGGAGCAGTGGTCTCTTTTTCCTTCTCGTCCTCTGTTTTGGAGTGGTAACCAGGAATTTTCTCCTTGATTTTCTCCAAAAATCCCTTCTTCTCTTTTGTCTCTCCTTCATGGTTGTCGTTCTCAGTTGGGGCAGCAGCAGCTGGTGGTGGGGTGGAGACCTCTTCATCTTTCTTATGCTGTCCTGGGAGTTTGTCTTTGATCTTCTCCATGAAACCCTTCTTTTCCGGCGTCTCTGAGTGGTGAACTGTTGCTGCCTCATCGCACTTCTCCACTGGGACTGCACTGTCCTCTTCTTTCTTTCCCTTCTTCTCCTTTTTCTTCTTCTTCTTCTCCTCTCCGCCTTCACCTTCTTCCTCGTCACTAGACTGAACATTCATACAACGCATGTTATAATATATATGAAAAAGATTTGACTGTTTGAACTATGACTAGTAAGGAAGTAAAAAAAGTAATTACAGAGCTGGAGCTGCTATTGGATCGGTGAAGCTTGTCCAGGAGACTGTGTTTCTTCTCATCTTCCTTATGTTCCTCTTCTATCTTGACTTTCTCAAACTGGGTGGCGACCACCTCCTCTTGAGGTTGAGGCTTCTCCTCTTCTTTCTTCCCCAAGATATCAAACATCCCTCGCTCCTTGCTCTCCACTGCTTCCTCACCACCAACCTTGGTATGCTCCTCAGCCATTTTTTCTTTATCTACTACCACTAAACTCAAAACAAGTATGATGAAAGCTACCTAACGTATTACCGTATCAAGATTGTGGATCACTTCACTTGTACGTACAAAGTTGGCTACACAGATTGATGGATTTTAAGAAACGAGAGGAACTGGGTTTTTATAGTATTTTCAAACACGGATCTGACGCAGTTTGGGGAAAAGAGAAAAAACATTAAAAAAATTAACGCAATTTAAATGGGGTGGCAATCCAGCGCCATGTAACCGACCTCTGCATTGAACTTTGAGAAATATGTCTAAACAAACACTACTCTGGCACACCTAATTGATTCTACCTTACTCGCTTTCTCTACTCGACACCTGCCCCCTGAACGTACGTGTCAAATAAAGAAAGCGAGTGCAGATATGCTTTATTGGTGGGTAATAAGAGTCAAAGGCCAAAAAGAAATAAAAAAATCAGTGTGGCAGTATCATGAGAGCATGGTACCACTGGAATAGTGACACGTGGATAGAGGGACCCGATGGTCGGTGCAATGGGGCCCATACAAAGAGACGATTGTTGGAGAAAGGTGTCGAATTACGTCGTGAATAAGGAGGAGGGTTCGAGATTGTGGAGGGCCCCCGTGGCGTTGGCTTCGGTGTAACTTATCCTCCACTTTATTTTCGTCGCTTTCCCGGGATACGTTACTTGGAGCGGAGCCCCACGGACAAGTGGCCGGTTTAATATAATTGGATAAGGGAGATGGAAAGAAGGCGACAAATTTAGATATTGGAATAAGTCTTATCAACACATATGAGATATAATTTTATAAGCTCACGTCTTTAGCTCATGATTGTAATGCTTTTGTAATTATCTATACCGACTTCAATGACACCCTCTCTCTTTTTTCCTTTTTTGTTTTTTTAATTTAAAGTAACCCCAATACATAAATAGATAAACTACACTCCAACTTATATTTTTTTATATTAATAAATACACATGTCAATAACATTAAAATTCAATCGGTTAAAAAATTATATTTTAAGTGTAAAATAATGCATCAATTAATTTATAGTATGTAAAACAAACTTTAAAATAATAATTTATTTTTTTTAAATCAACGAGATCTACTCTAACAGTGGAACAAAAAGAAAATCCCCCAAATCCTTGAAGAGACTACCACACTTTTCTTGCATTGGCACAATCTCGTAAAACATGAATAATAGACTCTTCAACATACCTACAACTTGCACATGGAGGATCCCAAACAAAACCTCTCCTAGATCGTTGCGCATGAAGTTGTGGATTTAATAGTAAATTTATGCATAATGATACTGAAATAATAATGTAATTATTTTGAGGCTTTATTTGTAAAAAGAATTTAATTTATTAGTGTGATAATATTAATTAATATGATAGCATATTAATATTATTTTATTCTTTCCATTATTTTTAAAAGTAATGATTTTTTTATTATAAATTACACCAATTTTAATTAATTAATAAATATATATTTTAAAATTATAAAAATATATTATTAAAAAAACAGTGTTGTGATAGAGAAACTAAATAATTCGAAATGGCCGAGTACCAATCATGCCATTATTATAATGCAAGGATTTTGTTTTCTGATAATAAGGGATGCAAATAGAAGGGGCTTAGAAATTGAATGCAATTTTTGAATGAATATAAACATAAAAAATTTTAAACAACATCTCTATAATTTCTTGGTAAAAATACCTTTCCAATCCCTGTTATTTTTAAAATTAAGTAAATTAGTTCTTTTCAAAAAGATTGGAGCATTTTAATCTTTATCAATTTTGAAAGTGAGCAATTAAGGACAATCCATTATGTTGCAAATATCTTTAGTCAATTGTACACAATTTTGATTGGTATATAAACATATTTAACCTTTAATATTTACATATTTTGTCAATTTGATCTTGATTCTAAAAAATTTAACAAATTTAGGTCTTAGTATATATTAAATGTCGAGGTTAAATCTGTTAAATTGGAACCACATTGATAGAATGTCTAAATTTTAAGAGCTAAATTTATTATTATATCAATCAAAATTACATAGAATTGATGAAAAATATTAACCGGATCAAATAAAAAACATAAAGCCGAATGAATACCATAGACGGAAGGGAATAGCAATGATAACACTAAATAAATTTATCAGATCAATCATTGTCCCACTTAAAATTTATTCCAGACAACCAACAAATATTAAGTGCATTATATTGATACGGTCTATTGTTCGGAGAACATAAATTTAAATTTTAAAAATGACATTTGAGAAATGAAAAATTCCCACCTCCGAAACAAGCAAAGAAGTGAAACTTTACTTTGGAAATGCTTTCATCTTATTATTATTATAGAGCTGCAAACGAGATGCCCTCAAATTTTGGAAATTGCAAGCTTGATGATTTCCCTTCTTAGAATCTTCCCAGATGGATTCTTGGGTATTGAAGTTACAAATGCCACTTTCCGAATTCTCTTGTATGGTGCAACCTGTTTTGTTCAATTCATGGCTTAAGCTAAATCATCATACCCATTCACAATCTTAGGTTTAAAACACTATATATGTATGTATGTATATAATTGCTTACTTGTTTTGCTACAAAATCCATGAGTGCAGTGTCTGATATATTGCTTCCACTTTTTCTAACCACATACGCCATGGGATACTGCCCAACCTCTTCATCCGGAAACCTAATCGCAAATCACATAATCTCTCTGAATCTTGTGCAACAAAGGGTGTTTCAAGTGGAAGCAGCTCTATATAAACTTACGGTATGACAGCAGCATCAGAAATCTGTGGGTGAGAAAGTAGCAATGCCTCCAATTCAGCAGGAGGAACCTAAAACAAGTATAAACAGAGCCTGTAAATGGTTAACCTGTGATTTTGTATAGAATATATGAAGCAAATTGTGAACTATGCGGTGACCTGATATCCCTTGTATTTGATCAGCTCCTTCAACCTATCAACAACATAGACGTAGCCATCATCATCGATGTAGCAAAGATCACCGGTTTTTAACCATCCTTGTGAATCGAGAGTAGCTGCTGTGGCTTCTGCATTATTCAGATAACCTAAAATACCACCACCACCACCACCAGCAGGCCCACCAATCAACAACACACATCTCTAACTTTTCAGGATATCCAAATTTCATGTTAAAATATTACATATATCAATCCTACTATATAATTTTAGAGTTCATTACTGATTGGGGGCTTAGATTAAGAAAAATTATGATTTTTTTGTTAGTATAAAATTTAGGAAGCTATGGATGGGGATTTAAGATTTTATTACTAAATTAGAATATATGATTCAACAACTTTCCCTTAAGCTCATAATGTTTGAACTTTGGATAATCCCATATTTTTCTTATGTTATCTTGATAAATTGAAATTTCAGTCTATTTTAATCCAATTTCATTAAACATAACCAAGTACTCAAAGTGAAGTAATAAAAATTAATCACTAAATTATTAATAAATTCACATTTTAATTATTAAACTTTAAAAAGCTATAAAAGACCATTTGATAATTACGTGGATATTAAATATATTATACATGTGTTTCAAACGGTATTTTAACGGCGTTATGAATATTTTAAAATAATTTAATAATTATTTTGTAATTTTAATATTAATAATTTACTACCATAGTTGAAATTGAAATGGTTAAATAGTCAGCAAAATATATACTTTTTAATAAAATAATTATTAATATTAGAAAAATACAAAATTAGATGTGACAGCAATGCATTTTTTAAGTGGATTTCGTGTTATTCTTGCCCGGGGTCTCGCCAGGCAAAACTTCTTTATTCTTTTTAATTGCAAAGATATTTCTCCTGGGGTTAAAAACCCTGCCGAAAACATAATCTAAGCAAAGATCTTTGCACTTGATAAAAATATTTGAACTTGTATTGAATATACGCAATATGGGGACACACTCACCGTCTTCACCTAAAAGGGCGTCAAATTGATTGATCATAAAATTACGTACCTTTCATAATGGAGGGACCCCTTAGCCAAAGCTCCCCTTTCTGATTGACCTTCAAGGCCGTACCAGTTGTAGGGTCTACAATTTTGGCTTCCAAGTTGGGCGATAGCAACCCCACACTGCCAAACTTGAGACACTCCTCCGGCGTTTGCACTGATGCGCCAATCCCTGTCGATTCTGTCATCGCGTACCCTTGCCGAATATCAATGCTTGGAAACTTTTCCATAAACCTTTTTATCAAACCCTTGCTCAACGGAGCGCCACCGCACACTATTGATTGCAACGAACTCAAATCGTACTTCTTTCGTATCTCATCAGCTTCCTTCACCATTACCAAGAGTATAGATGGCACCAGGGGGAGGCAAGTGACACGGTACTTCTCCACTGCCGACAGCATTTCCTTCATGTCGAACTTCGGTAAAATAACTACTTTTGATCCTTGCGTGAGTTTCCCGATGGCAAAAGCTCCGAAGCCGTAGATGTGGAACATGGGAACGGCGCAGATATGGGTTTGCTCCCCTTTCTCTGGATTGCTCAAATGTGAAAAACTTTGCGTTAGAGCCATGAGGTTTCTGTGAGATGATATTACTCCCTTGCTGGCACCCGTCGTGCCCGAGGAATAGAGTAGAGTCGCGGCGTCATCTTGGTAAACTCGATCCCTGACTCGGATCTTGTCCTTTGTTTCCTTCTTTAACATTTCACTAATAGTAGTAACTATTTTGACTTGGCCTGTTTTTTCGGTCGCCACTTGCTCGTTGAGAAGTACGATGGGGAGAGGTGATCCAGCCAATTTTGGGACGACTTGAGTGGTAGTGAAGACGAGGACGGGCTCTGAATCAGCCATTTGTACCGCGATTTCACGAGACGTGTTGAGGGGGTTGCTAGTGGTTATAATAGCTCCAAGAGACATTACAGAGAGGCAAACAATGGGTAAGAAGATGGAGTTTGGTGCGATGATGATGACCACGTTGCCTTTCCGAATACCCAACTCGGACAGACACGTGGAAACGGAGTCAACTGATTGCCAAAGTTGGGAAAAGGAGAGGTGGCGACCGGTAGTGGCGTCGATGAAGGCGGTTTTGCCATGGTGAGGGTAAGAGGCGATAAAAGTGGTGATGTCAAGGGCGGGGCTGGATGGAAGTGGAAAGGGAACGCGTTTGCTGTAGAAAGTAGAATTGGAAGAACAAAACCCACTTCTGGGATCGATTGTTAAGCTGCTAATTTCAGCCATAACAATGGTTTGGGGTTTTATTCTCTCTCACTGACCTTCTTCCTCTGCTACTTCCTTCCTCACATTTTTATGTAGATTAAGAGCAGTACCCTGCGATCGCTTGCACGCTGCCTATTGTGGTATCCCTAGCATAATGTCAAATTCCGCTATTAATAATTACATTTATTATCGATTTGTTTTTTTAGTTAAATTTTATGCTCAATCTTTGACAAATGAGTCAAATTATTTTTTCTCATGATAATATTAAGAAAATAATATTTTTTTTAAATAATGTTGTCATATGACATTATTTATTTTATATCACATGCTAATAAATAATTTTAAAAATATAAATTTAAAATATTTAAAATTAAAAAAATAGTATGAAACACATGTGTATTGTCATAGGAGTTACCATGTTTAAAATTTTACCCTTTTAATTAGTATTTCTATTTAAAAACAACAATTTAACTTTTTTTAAAAGGTTAATTGTTAAATTTAACTTTTCTTTTTTAAGGTTGAGAGTTAAGTTTTACTAAAAATAATAATAAAAGTCAAATTGACAAAAAAAGCCAAAGTTGAAGGTTAAATTTGACATTATACCTTATTATTATTGAAAGTAACTGTTTTGTTAATTAATAGCTTAAGCTAAACCATGATATTCATTAGCAGTCTTAGGTTTAAACTACTATATAACTAGGTTTTTATCTCGTGCGATGTACAAGTTAAGTTGTATGTATCAATTTTAAAATTTTATATTTATTAGTTAAAAATTTGTAATATTTCGTAATTGAGAAAGTAAAATAAATAAATAAATATAAATGATTACTTTTTAAAATTAAAATAATTTGTATTATGATAAATATAAATTAACAACAAAATAAGTTAAATAGTTAAAATAAACTTAAATTAATTGTTGATATTTATTAAAATATCATAAATTTAAAAGTTTAAAAAATAATTTATGATGTCAATGTTTCATAATTCGATATCTACTCTGAATAGTTGTTTCAAAATATTACTATTAGTCTGATTTCAAAAAATATAACTAACAATTAATTAACATGTACAATATTTTAAAAATACGTGTTTACTTTTAATTAAAATGACATAGATTATTTATTGCAATATTATAATAAAATGTATAACAAAATTAATAATCTTTTATACACTTTGTTTTTTATAAAGTTGTCAAATTGAATTAATTATATAAATTATTATAATTAAAGTTATATATTATTTTAACTGTAAATTTAAATATTATAAAATTGGTGTTAATTATATAAAATAAAACAAATAATATTATTTGAGAATATAATACCAAATAGACGTGGTATGAAAAATTTTAAGATTCAAGGTAATGTCTAAATTATGACATTATATAAGATGTGACAGCTTTAGCAATGAATGCATTTTCTAAGTGGATTTGGTGCAATTATTTTCCATTATTTCGCTAGGCAAATCACCTTTTCAATATTTTTGGGTTTGAAAAAACTTATCCATAAAGCTGACAAAAGCGATATTAAACAACAATAATAATTCTATACGTCAGGGCCATGTTAGCGACGCACACCCTATTTCTAATTTTTTATCATCAGCAATAAAGATGTCCAGATTCTTTTATTCTGCCCTTGCGATTTGCCCCATCAAATATATCAACCTTTGGTGTCTAAACTTCGATAAAAAATTTAATTAATTTGATTGGGAACATCTTATTCAGTTAATTGATTTAGTTTTGTTGGAGGTTGGTTAAAATTTTTTTAAAAATTTGTTTAACGGTTAATTTAATTTGAAATTAAATAATTAATTGAACTTAATAAATAATATTATATATTATTTGTATTATTATTAATTCGGTTAATTCAGTTAAATAGACATTATCAATTTATTTATTTCAATATGTTCTTTTACTTGTTTTAACAAAAAAATATAAATTTCGGTTAACTTATCAAATTACCCGAAATATTTCGGTTCAGTTAATTTTTTGAAAAAATTTCGATACAATTAACAGTTAAAGGATTAAAAAATTTGGTTACTTTTGTTAATACTAGTTCAATTCGATTAACCATTTGAACACCCCTAATCTTAGGTTTAGGAGTGAAGGCATCAAACCCATTTTGGTGTTCTTATGTTTTCCCTATTAAAGTTTGAAATGTATTGTTAAATTTAGGTATCGAAATGGATGTAAAAGATAAAAATATCAAAGTAAATCTAACTGTTTAATTTAGGAATAAAAAATATATATTATTTTTATTTACTTTTTGTTAAAATTTGAAGAAAAATTTTAAATTTATCCTTGATTTGGCTCTTATTTCTCATCTACTTTGATTTACCTATCAATATTCAAAATACATACATTTTTTACTTATATGACAATGTAATGACTTTGTTAAGATTGAAAATAGTGATGGTAAAGAAATTAATCAATTAAGAAGTCAGATTAGATTACGGAAGTAATTTACTTAGCTTTATATCTATTCTCAGGTATCATTTTTAACACATTAATGGGGCAGACTCGAACATATTGATTACACCCAATACATGTATCATAATTTTTTACTGAATGTAATATGGGGTCTATAAATTTTTAAACGTCATAAATTATCAATCTAGTAAACTTGTAAATCAATATAGTTAAACACCAGATGAATTAACGATTTGCCAGAAATTTTCTAATCAATTTCCTTCGGGATCAACTCATAAGAAAGGACCAAGATACTTTGATTTATTACATTTTTGAAAATATGTAGTAGATTCCAAAATATTATACATGTAATTGGACCAGAGAATGCGATTGCGTTATAAGGTTGCAATTAAACATACCACGCAAGTTCTAATTGACGTAACATAAAACTTATTAGTCTGAAAGCACTGTAGAGAGCAATAAATGTCTACAAACCACCTAATTGACACCAACAAGTAAAATCTCCTTGTGCTTCAAGACCCCATTGTAACAACAAAGAATGTGCTAAATTATTAGCAGGGGTGGAAACTACGGCGGTTAAGAAATTGCAACCTTCCAAATAGGAGCTGACCAATCAATGAGTATACCATAAAGTTACAAAGGTTGTACTTGTAAACTAACCCCCTAAAGCAAAATAGGCACAAGGAAAGAGCAATAGAGCGGACCAACAAAACAATCCTTACGTAACCAGTCATACATAATATCAAATAAATCATTTTCATTTTTTGATAAATTTAACAAGGGCTATAATTGTATTTAAATTCAAACACAACAATGGAGACGAGAATAGGAAATAACCATTAAAGATATTTAAATTAAAGTATGTTTATATATAATAAATAATTTAAAATAATTAAAATTATATGTATATTAGTTAATGAAATATAAAATAAAAAGTATATATTTTTTAAATAAAAATTAAAATATAATAAAAATCTAAATTTAATAATTAAAACTATATTTGTGCTAATTAATAATAATGTAAAATATATAAATTATATTAATATTAAAATAAATAAATATTAAAAAAACAATATACAATTTTTAAGAATTAAATAAACTAAACTACAAGTGAAAGGGGTGAAATGAATTTTGTTTTCCTCTTCTTTAGTGAAATGGGGAGGTCCTCTATTATAAAAACATGATTCAATTAATTTTTTTATTAAATAAATTAATTTAGTCCTTATATTATTAAAAAAGAATTAAATAAAACTAAATTGGAGTAGATTTAACCTATACTATTTTAAAAATATCATTTACTAGTTAATATTTTTAAAAGTTTTATGGTTCTGTCAATGAAATATTCTGTTTGAGATTGAACTACAATTGGAAAAAGATAATTTTCAAAGACAATTTTTTATACATTAAATGTTAAATCTATTTGATACTTTTTAATAATATAGGACTAAATTGATTCATTTAATAATAGAAGGATCTAATCCTTATAATACATCAACTCTCAGGTACTTTAACTGAAATAATTACAATGTGTCGGATCTATGGATCAATGCTTGGGCTTAGCCGATTTCGTGAAAAAGGCCGGGTACAACGAAAAGAAACCAGCACATATGGGAACCAAGCCTTCAGTTGGTCAAATTCGCATCCAACGGTTCAGGATCGGTTTAAATCTTAGCAACCGGCAAGTGATTAATCCACCTTCGAACACTTGGGAACATTTCTGGTGTTTAGGGTTTGGTTACAGAGAGAGATGGGAGGAGGCCATGGAGGGAGTACAACTTACAAAGGTCTAACTTTGCATCATCCAAAGCGATGGCATGTTGTCACCGGCAAAGGCTTGTGTGCCGTTATGTGGTAATTTTTATTTTTCCTTTTTGTTTGAATTAATCGATATCCTGATTTGTTACCAATCTGACGTTCATTGGATTTAGTTTATCGATTGATTTTGTTGCGCTAAGATATTTGGGAATTTGGTGCAATTTCAATTATCATATCTGTAAAAAGAATTCATGGATACGCCTTGAAAGTGGAAATTTAATTTATAAAAAATTGGGGTTTTAGTTTGAAAGATGTGCAGCGAAGACTTGAGTTTGGATCAAATTAGTTGTTTCTCGAAGGATTTTATGTTTTAGAATAGTTGTCCGCAAGCTTTTCCATTAACGATCATGGATACTGATGGCTGTGTACATTGTCACTGTATTATCCTTGTGATTCATACATGATATAAGTGAGGTTGCTTGCAAACATTAATAAAGATTAGATTGCAATGCTGATGGATTTTCTGAAGTTTCTTTAATCTGGTGTTTCAGGTTTTGGGTCTTGTACAGGGCTAAACAAGATGGTCCTGTTGTATTGGTAAGAAGTTCCTCTTTTCAGCTGCCTTCATAATCAATCCTTATCTGAAGTAACTTGCTTTCATTCTCGGACTGACTTTGTTGCTCTTAGGGCTGGCGACACCCTTGGGAGGGCCATGATGACCATTCTCACGGTCATGGAGATAAGCATTAGGTACAATTTTTCTTTTCATGTGACTGCTAAGTCTGATTTGTTGAGCTTTGATTTTGCATATTTTGCATTTATAAGAGGTTAATCGAACACAACTAGGAGGGAGGTCATTTATTCTTGATGCTTGAAAACTTGATTCTTTTTCCTCTACTAGGAGTTACTATGAAACTCCAGTTCGTTGTTACTTTATTTAAGTCTATATATTTTGTGCTCTAAGTCTACATATTTTTAAGGAATTATGGCCTGTCTCTGTCATAATGGCATGTAATTGATTTCATTTGCATATGTATCTACAGGGTTCGAGGATTGATACAACAAAAGAGGAGAGAAAAACCGAGAACTATCATTATTATTAGATATTTTTTCCTCGATTTTTATATTTGCCTATCCTTGTCACTTAGTTAGGAGGCCTTAGGATTTTGGCATTCATTTGCTTTGCTGGCATTTTTTAATTTGTCTGTTGCTAATTTCATTGGTGCTTTTAGTTTATGTTTGGGTATATTTATATGCATGTCCTAAAGAGTGCAGAGTGACATGAAAGAAACTTGTTTTCCGTTTCAGTGACTCCTGGATTGTGTTTAGGCGCAGGAAGATTATCTGATTACAGGTTTGCTGTTGCAGATGCTGTTCCAAATGTCTTTTGTTAATTTCTTCGGTTGCAATAAAGTGATTGTGAAGGAAGATTGTAAGCAGAATGAGATGAAATATGAAACTCCATTTCAACATGATTGTTTTTGCTGTTTTTAAGCATGGATTTTTCTGAATGAATGCGTTGTGTGTGCACCCCTTTGTTCAGCTGAATGTAGATTTAGGCTAAGTTGAAGTATTCTTGATATTAGTCTATAGTATACTGGATACTAATTAAATTTTAACATTCTCAATGAGCAGCATGTCAACAACAAATGAGATCGTTTAATTTGAAAAACGCAATATACGTAAAAAAAAAAAAACAATTTTTTAGAGGGTGGACACAAAAGACATATCAATTAAACCTTATTTGATGCATTAGCTAAAGCAAAGTAGAATCTAATACCATATTAAAGAAGCGGATTTAATTGATGCTGAAAGTGCTGAAGACTGAACTAGGGGATCTGAGGATGCAAAGCGCATACAAGCAATCTTATTTGGTGTCCAACTTGCTGAATATTAGCTTAGATCTTGTGCAAGGCTAGCCCAGGCACGGCGATGAGTTTGAAACAGTGCAAGCACGAGACAGTGCAAACACGAGAAAAATGAGGCAGAGGTTGTTGGAATGACTTGGAAGACTTTTAGTACATTCCCCACTTATTTTTTTTTTGTTCTCTCTTGTGCTTGAGCGAATATACTTCCAGGTCCTCCCAAATTCTTTCTCGTTGTCTTAGGCTTCTTGTTGTAGAAACTAAGCCTACTTGTTGAGCATGTGGCTGGAGCTAAAGTCTTGTTCCATGACACAAGCTTCTAATGAATTGAGCGTCTCAAGTAGTCATCATGTCCAACCTACTTGTTGAGCATGACAAAGGCAGACTACCATTCTAAAAATTTGCATTCTAATCAATATTTAAATAATGGAAGCAGGTAGTGAAGAGCCGAAAAGCTTCCTCACGAATAATGGATGACAATAGGTTTTGTTCATCTCTTTAAACACTTTCTTTAGATTTGAATTTTCCCTCTAATCATCCAAATCCAGGGATGGTGCCTATTTTTTATCTTCTAGATGGTTTAGAGTTCCGGTTTTGTTATAAGATTCTTAATTTGTTTTCAGTTCATAAGATTTTCTAATTGTCATAAACTAAAATACCTACATGAAAATGATAGTCCGCGGTTTAGTTACATAACTAACCTAAATACGATTATTCTAATTTTTGTATCCACAACCTTGATAACATTACATAATAACAATTATATAATTCATCAACATCCATTTACATGTATTTCAATAACATGCAAAAGATCTTAGAATATTGTTCTAATTTTAGGTACCACAACCTTGACAAAATTACATAATAACAACTATATAATTCATCAACATTCATTCACATATATTTTTGATAACATGCAAAAGATCCTAGAATGTCACCCTTTATCAATCGAATCGAATCCATACACAGAAAAGAGAGTTTCAAATGATCTAATCCATGTAAATAACTAAATCCATGTGGGTGATACCAATGTTGGAAAACATGGAATGTGTGGCCCTAAAATTTTAATTTTTTTTATGTATCTATGATCAATTCAGATAGTTAAAAACAATAGAATATCAATCATCTAGTGTCATGGGGCTAGATTAGTCTGGCAAAGCGCGCTACTTTAGGTGATCCATTTGTTTCAAATCCGCCTAAGTCAGTCTTACTCTCAAAAGTAAGAATTTATAAAGGAAATTCTCTAGGGCACTAAAATAAAGCAAACCACACTCGAAAGAAAAAGAAGCTACGAACAAATAGAAAAGTCATAGAAAAGTAATGCGCATCAAGTGTTTGAGTAAATACTTTCTAACTATTCCTATTACTTTGAAGGAATAAAATTGAGTGATTACAAATGAGGGACAATGTCTCTATTTATAATTGAGCCCCCTAAATCCAACGATACAATTTAAAATTACATCGACAGTCGAGATCAAAGCCTATTTACAAGATAAGAGTCCTTAAAGATTTAAACTCTATACAATCTTATCCCTTAGGATTACGAATATTAACTATGGCAACTCAAGTTTTACTAGAGTGTTCCACTAGGCCACCAAGACTTCAACTAGATGGGTTTCTTCATACGTTCCATGAATCAAAGCCAATTCAAATTGATCAAATGAACCCTATTTAATCAGTTGATCTTAATGAGACATTTTGTGTGCATTTGTCATGGGCTTCAATCTGCAGCTCGTGACACTGGTACCTAGTTGTGTTCTGGTATGTTTTAACAAGTTGGAGAAGTTGATTTATGATTGAATTTGAGCTGTTCGTAGGGATTGCACTTCTTTATGGAAAGGGCCATACCTTGAGCTACATATATGCAAACCTAGTGATTCAAAAATCATTGCAAAATGGACTTGAATATCTACAATTCAGGCATAAGAATCACCCCAAAAGGTGGTCTGAAGGTTTCGAAAAGTCAAGTCCAATTGACCCTTATGAAACCCAACAATTAATCTTGAACTTTCGAAGAGGTCTCGACAATATACAATTTCAACACAAGAATCACCCCAAAATGTGGTCAGATGGTCTCAGGCAGTCAAGCCAAAGTTACCCTAGACAAAACCCAACAGTTAATCTTGAACTTTCTATGGGGATTTACATTACCTTACAAAAATGATCATACCTCGAGCTATAGGACACGAAATCAAGAAATTCAAAAACCTTTTCAAAGAGAACTAGAATGTCTAAAATTTAAGTAGTAGAATCATCCCCAAAAGTGTTGGGATCTAGTGTATTTAGTGTATCGATTATGTTTATGTACTTGTAATTTTTTGAACAAATTGATCAATAAAACTATTATTTTTATTAATATCTTTTATATATTGTCCTCAACGATTTTTACATACAAAGCAAAATGAAAATAATATTGCTCATTGATTATTTAGCGTTTAACTCACACTGAGTTGCATTACGTGGTCGGATCATAATACAAGAAGATATATTATATTAATAGATAATCTAAACAAGTCTGTAGTCTAATTGGAATTAAGCAATTCAGTTAAAAGAATAATATGTCGTATCAAGTCTAAACGAGGAGATATCCCGTCCTAGGCATAAGAGCGGATGACTCCTAGAAGATAGAAATCTATGTGACTGATTGGACTGATAGTACATGGGATAAGACTCAAGTAGAATAATCCTAGATCCGTTTATTGAATTGTTCACTTGTGATGTTCATAATGTAGCTTACCTAAATCCTGAGTAAGTGACGAACTATGTATGCATGACTCTTATACTTTGATGTATTGATAGTTTGAGTTCAATTAGTAATAGAGCCAAAAGTTGGTACTTCGGTATTTGACTTCTACATGACATAACTTCACTTGCAATAGTGAAATTCATAGTCCAATAAAAGATAAATGATATCATCTTATTGACATTACATAATAGATGAAAAGTAATATGGCCACGAGTTATTTTTCCTAAGATGAATTATTTAATTGCTATGTGTTAGTAATTGACATTTCATGAAGGAAGATCAATGGTAGAGCTAGGGGGATGGAAGGGGGAACTCATTCATAGCACTTTAGTGGAATGACTCCATAACTAAATAATATTGTAATTAATAGACGTAGGTTCGAGCCTTAATTATAAATTATTTTATCTTTAATTTATATGTTTAATCAGTCCCTCCAGTAGCTCGATATAACCTTGATGGTTTGCATTAATTGATGAAATGAAAAATTGTGAATAACTCTATGGCTAAATAGTGTTGTTATTAAATAGACGTAGGGTCGGAGCTTAATTACAAATTATTTAAGCTCTAACTTTATATGTCCAATCGGTCTCTCCCCTAGCTCGATATAACCTTGATGTTTGTATTAATTGATGAAATGAAAAATTGTGAAACAATAAAGTAAGAGAAATATGTTGTGACAGCCCGAAATAGGGGCTAAATGGAATAGTGGTTTCGTAACCACAAATTCGAAGTGAAAATTTTAATTGTGTAAGTTTCTGATAATATCTGCTTGATTGAATATTGGTGTGAAAATACTGTTTGAAAATTTTATTGATTTGGTGTTTAACTGAATTTGTGGACTAAATTGCAAGGAATGAGAAATGTGCTTATTAGATGAGTAAAGGAGTTAACTGAATTATGATATGACATTGGAAGTGTTTATGAAGCAAATAGACCATTAGTAAGTGGTATGGACACAAAATAGTACTTCTAGAATTAATTGCTAGTTATGGCTTTAAGGGTATTTTTGTCAAAAAGGGAAAAAGATAAAATAAGATGAAATAAAACATCATCTTCTCCATGAAAAACACCCATGCTGTCGAAAATCCATTCTTTTCCATGGCTAGGGTTTCTTTGTTTTTCTAAGCTCATTTGTAGGTGAAATCTTGCCCCGTTTTCAGTTATTTTCGTATTTTTATGATTATTTGAGCTTAGATTTCATGATTCTACCATTATTTTGAAGAGAAATAAGAGTTTGAAAAATTACCCATTTGTGATAAGAGTGCGCTTGGGTGATTAATGGTAGATAATGAAAGTTTTAAGTGTTATTTACATGTTTTAATGGAAGAAATTGAATGAAAGTACCTAAAAAGGGACTAATTTGTAGAAATTACAATTTGTTCCTAAGTGTGTGAAAAATTGAGTATTTGAGTGTCATAATTATGAAAATGGGCTATATAAGCCCTTGGAATAAAGAAAATGAGTTTTTGATGTCCAAGAGATTAATTGGTAATTATTGGAAAGTTGATGGGCAAAATTGGAAAAATTGCCCAATTGTGATTTGTGAATGTAATTGAATAAATTATTGATAAATTGTATTCTGTGTGTTAATTTAGACCAAGAAAGATTTGATAAAGCCCGAGAATGGGGAAAAGATAAAGTTCTCGACTAATTTTTGGAAATCAATCCTTTTTGGGCAATCCAGGTAAGTTATATGTAAATTTCTGGCATATTTGTTAATACAAATTAAATGTTTATCATTGAATTGTTATATGGAATATAATCATGCCATGGATTGGAATTGAACATGTCTCTGGGATTGTGAGAATAAAGTATTTACTGTAAATTCTGATTGATCATTGAATGTGCTTCTGGAATTACTGATTTATATATCGTCTGCAAATCCCGATTGAGCAAGTAGGAATAGACATAGATATGAGTGACATGTCACTAGAGGGCCCTACTGTTCTGACTATTATAGTTACCCGGGTGCTAGGTGGTCTTGTATATGTTGCAAATACCTGTCAGTTTATGTGAGCAGGCCAGTGGTTAACTTTTGTACTATTACTGATTGTAGCTTCGGTTACCGCACTGATTGTAGCTTCGACTATCCTACCGTTAGTAGATTCAGCTACTTCATGGCTCTGCCATGTCTGTTCGGCACTTATGTGCTAACCTCTGTATAACTGGTTATATTCCGAAATTGCTTAATAGGATTAGATTAACTGTACTGTATGCTAAGTGAACATGCAGGTGAATTGAAATAGTACAGTATACTGTGATTGGCATCATTAAGTATGTGTATAATTGATGTGTGGAAAGTGCTCAGTGAGTAAGTATAATTGTTCAATGATATGTGGTGGCATTTGCTAAATGAAATTATTTTTAAATTGCTTTGAAATTTCATATGACTTACTAAGCTCTTTGTAGCTTACCCCTTCCTTATTCCTTTCCTTATAGATTTCCAAGTTAGTTAGATTGGGATCGAGACGTCGGAGTACGCTACACACTATCAAGTTTCTTTTGGTATATTTTGTGATTTCTAAAGTGTAATCATGGCATGTATAGATGAACATTAGTATGGATATTCATTTTGTAAACTTATAAGCTATGTGCCCAAATGTAGTATTTTGAATATTAATGTTTATATAAGTACTCATTTTGATCAAAATGTTCATTATTTTTGGCTGAATTGGTTGTGCTTATGAGTGGCTGTGTTTCAGGGAGGTAAAGACTTGGTAAATAGCCTGACACAGCCTGGATGGCGAGGCACACGGGCGTGTGTCATGGCCGTGGGGAATTTGGCAGAATGCTCCACGGGCGTAGGGCACGGGCGTGCCTAGGCCGTGGGCGACACACGGCTAGACCCTATGGGCGTGTCCTTGGACCGTGCCTTCCCTGCACCTTGCACTTTTATTTAGTGTGCCACATGGGCAGGAGACACGGCTGTGTGTCTCAGCCGTAGGGTGTACACGACCCTAAACGGTCGTGTGGGGTGGCCGTGGTTGGGTGGACAGATTCGTCCACAGTTGCCAAGCATGGGCGTGTAAAGACCACACGGTCTAACAACACGGCCGTGCCAAGTATCACACGGGCGTGTGATTGTGTTTTAAAAGTGAAAAATATTCTGAGTGTTTGATTTGATAGGATTCGAATCCTAACCATCTGAAATGACTGTTGTTGGACCAATTTTCTCTGCCTAGCCCACTAATCAAGCCCATTAACCACTAGCCCAATCCTATAGCCCAAATCCAAAACAAAAAATGACAGCCCAAAACCAAAACAAAATTCACCCCAATACCTTAATCCTTACATCGTACGTGCCTCCACCATCCACCGTACCTCCGAGACGTGCACTACCAGTAGCCCCTCTTTGTCACGCCTCTTGCTTCCGAGATATCCGCAATAACACCTGTAACATGAGGCAAACAGATAGCAACCAATAGAAGACTTTATTTGTTTTTTTCTAGGCTATAAAAAAGTCGTTCTCAACAATGTAAAGGGATCTTTTTTTTTACAAAAATCAGAGAGAAATATACGAAAACAGCAAGTTTTGAGTAAGAAGCTTTCATACATTCGAATAGAATAAGGTGGTTACAATCTTTTCGTTTAGTTTTTTTAAATCTTTAGAGCTTTTTGTGGATCTATCTTGTATTTTTGAAAAACAAAGTTTAAAAAAATAAAAAAGATTTTAGAAGGGCCTTACCCGGTTTTCGTTGGTCGCCGATGAGCGCGCATGGGGGGGAGCGCTGCGATGATGGGCGCTGCGCCCTAGCAGAAGGAGAAAAGGGCCGAACCCTTTGGTTTTTCTTCTTTCTTCGGCAGAATGGGATTAAAGAAGTGAGGGGGTTTCTTTAATTTTAATTTTAATGGCAGACAGACAACATTTTTGTTTTAATTACAAGGAGAGTGGACCACTTATTTTTTTCTTGGGCTTATTGCGCACCGAGTCCCTTGTTTGCGTGTGGTCACTGGATTGGGTCCTTTTATGCTACTCTTTGTTTTTTTAAAATTGGCCCCCAAGGTTTTTTTTCTGTTCCGTTTTAGCCCCACTTAAGTTATGCCGTTTTGGGACAAGGGAGTATTTTCCCAATGAATCCCTTCAGTTTTGTGCGCATTCAGAATTAGCCCCTCTTGAACTTTCGTTATTTTTAAATTTGCCCGAAATTTTTTATTTGGGTTACGAATTGGTCCTATTTTAGTCGCTGAGCATTAAAGCGTGTGGATATTTGCTCTCTAGGCCCTTCCCCTTTGCATGCACATCCGATTTGGCCCTCATAACTTCTGTTTATTGCGATTTTACCCCCAAAACCTTTGTTTTTGATACAATTAAATCCTATTCGATTATTTTAGCCAAATCTATCATAATTAATTTTTTTTTAAATTTTTTATCTTTTATTATATTTTTATTATACTATTATCTATTATATTTATTATATTATTTGTACATTACTTTTGTTCCTATAATATTCATTTTATGCTTATTTTAAACTATCATATTACTATTATTATTTTTCTTCTATTTTTTTATTAAAAGTTAATTATTTTAAATATAATTTAGTATGCTTATTATATTTTATTTATTATATTTTATATACTATTCCTTTTTATCATTTATCATTATCATTTTATTATTATTTTTTTATGTATATATTTTTCGTTAAAGTTTTAATAGACTTACTACGTCATTTTTATTATTTTTATATTCCATAGTTTTCTCGGTTACTATTTTTATGCCAAATTATTATTATTTGTTATTTCTTACCATTATTAATTCACCATAGTATTGTTTTAATGTTAATTTTATCACTATATTTAGTATCATCATTGACATGTTATTCTCATTTCCATTATGTATTCTTATATCATTAACATCACTCTTGCTATGTTTATATGTTATTATATTTGTTACTATTGTTATAATTATTATTAATTTTTCTTATGTTTATCATATTTTAGGTAATAATATGTACATTGTCAAACTCATTATTATATTGTTATTTTTATATCGCATACTATCATTTTTCTCAAATTTTTAAAATTCCCAAATTCGTTTATTCAACGGTTTATTCACACTGGTTTTCTAAAATAAAGGCAATGTACGGTATTTAAAGAATTCAAAGGATCGTGCCCTAACGTATTGGGTGTCACTTTCTTTGTTTATTTTGAATATCTGAATATCCTTTTATCGGTTCGCTCTCAAGATTTTTGAAATAAAGGCAATGTCTGATATTCATGGAACTTAAAGGATCGTACCCTAACGTCCTGGGTTTCGCTTTCTTTGTTCGTTTGAATATTCGAATATCCTCTTAAAACTAAAGCACACGTTTTAAAAGTCAACAAAAGGAGGATCGTATTTTGAACTTTGTCCAAATCTTTAATTTTCGACATTTAAGATACCAATTAATCAATTAAGTACCGATTTTGGGCGTGTCGAGGGTGCTAATCCTTTCTCGCACGAAACTGACTCCCGAGCCCGTTTTCTTAAAATTCGTGGACTAAAACGTTTTATAAGGTGGCCCAATTACACCTCAAAAAAGATTGGTGGCGACTCCCAACTTTCGTTTTCAAAAGTCGATTCCCGTTTTCAAAATAAAAATGGTTTCGACAGCTATAATATGATCTGAAACTCTCAATAAGGGAATTTTTGAACTGAATTGCATGTGATTGCCGCAACTGTTAATTCAAGTCCGTTAATGCCCCGTATTCGACTCCGGTGACGGTTTCGGGTTAGGGGTGTTACATATGTTGTATGTATCACTATTCATAGTGAATATGTTTTTCATTATAAACAAAGGATGACTCAAGAATTAAATTAATTTCTTCTAATAATTATTTAATTTTTAATTAAATAATTAAAGCTCGAAGTGGAGATTAAATTAATTAAGTCATTATAGTTTCATGAGAACAAGTTAATTAAATTAATTTGCTCATACATTCTAATATGGTAAAGTCATTATGATTTTAAGGAAAATAGAATTGGGTTGAGGAAATAACTTAATTAATTTAATTAATTAAATGAATATCCAGATTGAATAAATTATATGAGTTGATTTAAAGACTAGATAACACATATAATTGACTCAATACATGAGGAAGCCTAATAGGCCCGATTTAAAGGGAAGGGGCAGCAAACCCAAAGTCTTAAAAGAGGGATGTCACCGCCCCTTGTAACACACCCCTAGTAGTAGTCATGTTTTCCTATTAAAATATCATTATTTAACCATTTTTTATTTATTAAGACTTTTGTTATTTTCTCTATAAATTGAGACTAAGGGCTAGGTCAAATAACATACTTCTTTACGTCGACATTCTATCAAAATATAGTTATTTTAAGAATAAAATCTATATTTTGAAAAAATTGATCTTTGGCTTCTAACCCTAAAGTTTCACTAAAAGTTTTCATTGATTTGTAAATAGAGCTCACACACTAACAACTCGAAGTTCAGGATAACAAAAAAGATCAAATGGTTGAAAGTTAAGAATGACTTAATCTACCTGATCAAAAGACACAAGTATAATCTAAATAACAAGATTAAAAATATCATTTATTGTGGCAACTTTACATTATAATCAAACGTGTAATTATTCTATACACAACTTTTAAGCTAATAAAAATATCATTTATTATTTGTTATATATCACATTTACATTTCAATTATTTTTATTTTTCTTCATTACGTTTTCAATATTAAAACTATTTTATTAAAATTATAAACCTAAAAACCTCTGGTCTATGTTTCTACGGAGAAGCAAACGATGATTAAAAATGGACTTTAACCGTCCAAATCGACTCACTTTGATTTTGGACCATTGGAGAGATTATGGCTAAAACGTGTAACCTTATTAATTTTTTATATATTCAAAATATTTATATCTAAATTCAAACTCAAATATCTTTTATTTGGATATATATGTTTTAAAAGTTTTTAAATTTTATGTCATAAATAAATAAATTTAATTTATTACTTGTATCATTAGTGTTACGTTAGAAACTGAGAAATCAGACTGAAAATTTGCATACAAAACCTTTATCACTCCACGTATACTTTATTCAACAAATAATTTTACATTTATTTATATTATGTGTATGACATAATTTAATATTATATAATAAATCAAATGATAATATTAATTTGTATCTTTATTATACATATACAAGTTCTCAAATTGTTTGGGGTTAAAAATATTTTATGCTCAAAATTTTGAAGCTTGAATTGTTCTCCAGCCCAAATCATTACAAATTTAAATCTATACCGACAAACTCTAACTATACCTTAATCTACGAAATTAGTTGTATTGATTGTGAGTGATGTACTTTGTCTTTTAGTTATACAGTCAACCTAAATTTCTGCCCTCACCTGGTGCCAATTATGTTTAGTTGTTAAGCTGCCAATTTACGCATACGAAATAAAAATAATTAAACCTGATCATCCTCGTCCCCATTGCATGCGCATTTTAGGGAACAGCCAACCACCACCTATGTTTATTTATTTCCCATAATCGTACAGAATCAATTGTTGCATTAGGCTGGGTATCCAACCAGGCTGTGTCAACATTTATAAGCAATTTATTATGTCGGATGCTTTGGGGGGCTGAATCCTGATATATAGCTAAACATGTACAAATCAATTATCCATCTCTAGATTATTAATCAGACATTACCACTATGCTTAAATTAGCCACTGCTGGTTAGCTCAATTAAGATGAGACTCTTGAAGGGAGAAAACTAACAGTTGCAAGTTTTACTCTTGAATTCAAATTTAAGTAATTCAGAAGTAGGGATTGTAAATATATATATATATATATATAAAATCCATTCCATCTGATTTGATAGTGTTACATCTTTTTTAAGTCGAATTTGAATAAATTAAGTTAATTTTAAATAATAATTAGATAAATCGAAATCAAATTCTATTCAACCTAACATATTTATGTTTTTAATTCCTAATTAAATTTTACTCTTCCAAATTCATTTTAACTCAAAATTTGCAGGCAAAGCAACTAATATACGTAAACCATATATAAATATATATGTTTGTAAACAAAGCATGATTTGTTAGCAACTAATATACGTAAACCGTATATAAATATTTATGTTTGTAAGATCCACATGGTATCAATGTATCAATAAATTTATTAAAAGAATTGGTTTGAAGCAACAAAAATTGGATTAAATCAGATCCAATATTATAAAATTTTTAAATTAAGTTGACATCGAATTATTATATTTTAAATAGGGATGAATTTGAAAGGGAGTCACAGTGGCAGAACTTCAAGCCAGGGTTGCAATCACTATTGAGAAGAAATGTTTGTGAAGGATTTAAATGGGATCATGACTGAATTTTGACCTAGTTAGTTTTGTTTCAGCTTTGAGTTTCTATTTCTATTAAATATACAATCACTCTGAAAATGTAAAGGACAGGAGTGCGTTATTTATTGAAAACAATGAAAGAATACAACAGCATAAGGTTATTCAATTGCTAAATCAGCCTATCTAGCTATTTAGTTCTAATTAGCATCAGATCCATAAGGTAAAAACCATGAAGTTTGGCAATTCACAGTGAAATTAAAGAGAAAAAAAAAGTATATTTATATTGTGTATATGTTGATTAATTAGTTGGTAAGTATGTTAAGAAGTAGAACTCTAGTCTGAATCAAACGTCTAAACATGCACTCTATCTCAGCTTCAAGATCCTCAATCGTTATTTCCACTGCCTCCAATCTTTTATTCGCGCTTTGAACTGCTATTTCATCGCTTACATCATAAACTCTCCGCCAACTCGACCTCATGAACTTGGCTACCAAATACCCTTTACTTGACCTTCTTTCCAACCAAGGAATAGAAATGAGGGAAAGCAGCGACTCCACCACAGATGTGGCAGTCGCACTCACTTCTCTTAGCAAATCCACAACCACTGTCAGGTTGTCGTCAATGTCACAAGTGATGATGGGCTTGTTTCTCATCCCTTTCAGTGATTGCAAGCACTTGAGGGTCTCTTTCTTTAGTTTCTTTGAGTATCGGTTGTAAACTGCTATTTTGGTTCCAATATCAGCCTCATCGGTGCTTACACGGCGCAAAGTGAATTGTAGGTCTTGTACATGTTCCTTGACAAGTAAAAGAATGTCCCTGGAAATGCCACAAACATCCAACATCCTTAGAGATGATTCGGACACTTGATGAACCCATTGCTCTTGACCTTGGTGAACAAGCGCTCGCTTGATTATTGGTGAGTGCAGGAGGTCGTTAGCTGAGTTATGCAAGTCTCTGAGAGCATTGAAATTCAGGTTTGCCATTGTCGAAATATAAAGAGATTAATAAGAATGGATTGAGGCTGACGGAGGAGGGGGGGGGCTGTGGAAGGCCAATTGCTTCTTCAACCTGGCTTTATATTGATACCATAAACGACAACTTATCCTAAACTAGATCTCAGATCCATGGGAAAAGGAATACGAAGTATCGTTGACAGTCAGTACGGGCTTGGGACAATTGGTAACAGCTAAGGGACCAAATTTGTCTGTAGGAACCTTCCGCATGAGATAGAGACAAGCCATTTTTATGATATTCCGACGTCTTTTCATTTTCATTATCCTACATATATATATATATATAATAGATAAAAGATCAAGAATACGATATTCCAAATATATAAGTAAGCTTTAAAAAAAAAGGATCATATTCATATTGAATAAACATACTCGGAAGTCAGAGTAAGTTGTTGGGTGTTGTGACATCAACTGGTATAAGAAAAAAAGAATGCATGCACGAGGAATAGGATGCCAGCTTGTGTTCATTTCTTTCAGGCAGAAGAGACAAGATGTTGCAGAAGGGGGATTTAAAAATTTAGAATGCTAATCTTTATATATATATATATATATATAATAGCGTCTTGTGTTTTATTGTTTCTGGTAATCTACTGTGTTGTGGTTATGTTAACTGAGAAGGCAACAGAAAATCTGATAACTGATATTCTAGATTTGACACTCCCGGTGAGGGAATTTCCGAGAAAGTTAAATGAAGATTCCTTCATATATTTGAATAAATAAAACTATGCTGCTGCATGCGCCATGCGTTAAGACGGCTCTGCAATTGTAAAAGATGAAAACTCACTCCCGTTGGTAATGCAAAGAAATTGAGAAAAAATATATATTTTTAAACCGTCACTATTTGAGAGAATTGATTATGTAAATTTACTGTTTCACCCCTTCAGAAAACAATATAATTAGGATGTGATTTTCCTCATTTTTCATAGAACATAACAAGAGAAAAATAATATCTCTCATTCTTCTGTTCTCTAAATTCTAGTGTTTTGCGAAATTACAAGAGAAAAAGATGCTGTTTAGGAGATTGAGTTTTAAGCGAGACTCATTCTGTGACCTCTTTAGTTCTTTTTGGGAATGGAACCTAGTGTGGTTTTGCCGGTTTTCTTCCAGCTTATTTTTCAATCAGATTTTCAACCAATTGCTTTCATTTTTTCGGTTTCAATTCCTTTCGAGAAGAGTAATACCAATTATGTTCCACCTTTTTCATTCGAGTGTACAAATATTGAAATACTGTATTAACCTTAAGAGATGACGTCCACTACAAGATTACATCGATCAGAAAAAAATTTCTTTTAAGGCCGTGATTCTTTCATGGCACAATGATTGCTTTATTTATTTACACTCAAGTTTAATTTCCTATCAATGCTAACGGTTTTGTTTGTAGTCTCCAACTCTATCCATAACACTCACTACCTTATGCTTTGTTGATTGTTTTGGGGGCTTAACTCGAAGTCTAGCTATCTAGCTATACTTATGTTTTTAGGTTAAGTTCTTCTATTAGTTCCTGTACTTTACAAAATTTGTAAATTTTATCTTTGTATTTTAATTTTATCATTTTTAGTCTTATACTTTTCAAAATTTAAAATTTTAGTCATTAATAAATGATAATTGTTAAGGTTATTAAGTTCCACTATTTACAAAAGTTGATGTGGTAAATATATCAACTTGTTATTTATTTTCACATATTATTTACTAAAAATTTAATTAGATGGGTTAACAACTGTTATTTGTGTCAATATTAAAATTTAAAAATTTGAAAAGTATAGAGATTTAAAATGATCAAAATTGAAGAATATGAACTAAATTTACAAAATTCAATTATTACTATTTATGTCTGAATTCAAATTTCAAAAATTAAAAAATATAAATACTAATGGCAGAAATTAACTTTTTTTTTTTAAATTACCACACCTAGAGTTGGGACTATTATTCCCCAAATTTCATTTTCATTTTGCTAACAGGTGCTAATATAATTATGCCCGGTCGGTTGAAGTGATTTTTATTTATTTAATTAATTTTGCAAGTTGCAAAACTTCCCTTAATAATGACGCTTAGTATATCTTTTTATATTATTTATAAATGAATTAAGTACTTTTATGTAGGGATGAAGTAAAATTATAAAATTTTGAAGGTTTAAATTAAAAAATTTATTTTAAAAGGACTTACATTAAATAATTAAATTTTAGGAGGAAAAAAATATAAAAAATAAATTAAAAGTTTAGATAAAAATTTTAATATTTAGCAGAGACTAAAAATGATAAACTCTCCTGCAGGACAAGGTGTTTAAATAAATAAGCCAGCTGAAGAGTTAAGGATATGAAGTATAATTGAGGTTCTAAAGAGTACTTTTTTTTTTTAATTTCTCAAGGTTAGGTATTTTTTAGAGTAAGCCAGTAATTAATTCTCTGCATTTATAGGCCTATTAAGAGGTAGATGTTGGCCGCAAGTTTTAAAGCTGCTCCATACCTAGGGCGAAGATCGAACCCTCAACCATTGGTTAAGGTAGGAGAAACCCTTACCATCTCACTTAACTCTCGTAATTTAAAGAGTACTAATTTTGTGTAATGCCTAAAAATCCTTAATATTTATTTCGTGTGTTTGTGACACAATATCTGTTTGCTTTAGTGGTTATGTGTTCTAGGAGTGTCCAAGAAGTCTTGAGTTCAAGCATTGTCTTGTGCAAAATTTTTATTTTTAATTGAAAAAAAAAACCCTATCTTTAGCCAGTAGGCTTATAAATAAATATTGGTAAAATATGTCAGTCGAAACCATGTTTTTTGAAAACGGGAATCAACTTTTGAAAACGAAAGTTGGGAGTCGCCACCAATCCTTTTTGAGGTGTAATTGGGCCACCTTATAAAACATTTTGGTCCACGAATTTTAAGAAAATGGGTTCGGGAGTCGGTTACGTACAAGGAGGGATTAGCACCCTCGACACGCCCAAAATTGGTACTTTAATTGATTAATTGGTGTCTTAAATGTCGAAATTTAAAGATTTGGACAAAGTTTAAAATGCGATCCTCCTTCTATTGACTTTTAAAACATTTAGGTAAGTCAAATGTATATTAAAGACCATCTCACCTCGAGGTAAAACATTACATCCAGTACGTTAGGACACAACATTTTTGACCCTCAGATGTGAGCTTGCCTTTAAAGAGTGCGTTTTAGCTTTAAGAGGATATTCGAATATTCAAAACGAACAAAGAAAGCGAAACCCAGTACGTTAGGGCACGATCCTTTGAATTCTTTAAATACCGAACATTGCCTTTACTTTGAAAAATTTTGAGAGTGAACCGGTAAAAGGATATTCGAATATTCAAAACGAACAAAGAAAGCGAAACCCAGTACGTTAGGACACGATCCTTTGAATTCTTTAAATACCGAACATTGCCTTTACTTTGAAAAATTTTGAGAGTGTACCGGTAAAATGATATTCAGATATTCAAAACGAACAAAGAAAGCGAAACCCAGTACGTTAGGGCACAATCCTTTGAATTCTTTAAATACCGAACACTGCCTTTATTTTGAAAAATCTTGGGAGCGAACTGGTAAAAGGATATTTAGATATTCAAAACAAACAAAGAAAGCAAAACCCAGTACGTTAGGGCAGGATCCTTTGAATTCTTTGAATACCGAACATTGCCTTTATTTTGAAAAATCTTGAGAGCGAACCGGTAAAAGGATATTCAGATATTCAAAACAAACAAAGAAAGCGAAACCCAGTACGTTAGGGCAGGATCCTTTGAATTCTTTGAATACCGAACATCGCCTCTATTTTAAAAACAATTGAGAATAAATCTTTAAATAAATGAATTTGGGCGATTAAAATTAAAAACGAGAATAATGACATGTCACATAAATAAACATTACAATAAAAACTTAGCAATATATATTAATACCTAAAATATAGTAAACATAAGGAAAATAAATAGCAATAGAAATAACAGCAGTAATAAATATAATGACATGATAAATATAGTAATAATTATATTAATGATAAAATTAAAAATACATAGTGATAATGAAAATAATATGTCAATGATGATATTAAGTATAGTGATAAAAGCAAAATTAAAATAATAACTATACTAAATTAGTACATATAATAATATAGTATATAAAAGAATAATAATAATAAACGGTGGTAATTTTAAAAGGAATAATAGAAATAATATAACAAATATAATAAGTAAAATAATTATCCTATCAGAAATAATTAACTTTTAATAAAAATGTAATGAATATATAATATTAAAAAATTCAAATATGAAACAGAACTCAAACTAATTAGTTTAATAGAAAACTAATAATAAAAAAGGAAATAAATATAATAATAATGAAAATAACTAATATAATAATATGGTTACTAAAGTTCAAATTAATTGATTTAACAGTAAATAATAAAAGGGGAAGTAAATCGAATTAAAAATAAAGGTTTGGGGCGAAATTTAAGAAAACAAAAGCCACAAGGGCTAAAATGAACGCGCGAGCAAAGAAGGAGGACTAGGAGAGCAAATTTTCTCACGCCTCAACGCGCAGTGTTTAATACGGGACGAAAATTTGATAAAATCAAAGTTTTTGGGCCAAATTATAAATAATCAAAAGTTCAAAAGGAACCCAATTGAAGACGGCCTCAAAAGCGGAAGGACTGAGGGCGCAAATAGACCCTCAGTCCAAAAACGCGTGGATTCTAGGCCCTGGGTTGGGTCAAACTCGGGTTGGCCCCAAAACGACGTCGTTTTGGGGCCATTCTGAAGATCACAAAACAGTGCCGTTTTACTATAGTATAAAAGGTAAAATTTTGTAAAAAATTCCATTTCTTCCTCTTTCATTTCAAAAAACCCCTCCCCCCACTTTGTTTAGTCTCTTTGCAGGTCAGAGAAATCCGGTGGGACTCCGACCGGCCACCGTCGCCGGCCTCCGTCGCCGTACATGGCGGCCGAAGTTCAAAAAAGTAAGTTTTTTTCCCTTTTAAAAAAAAAGATTTTGTACATATATATTGTAGAAAATAAGCAAAAATAATAAAAACAAAATAGGGAGATAACCTTAAAATTAAAGTTTCTGACTTGTGCTTTGACTGTTTTGGTTGTTTAGCCTCGATTTGATATTCAAATGAATATTTTCAGTATTCTCTCTGTATTTTTATCAAAAAAAAAGGGTCCCTTTTTACATGTTTACAGTAGGCTTTTATAGCCGAAGAAGTAAAAAAAATAAATCCCGAAGATCCCTTTTTATTTTCTGTTGTATTTTGCTATTGGGTTTGTTGCTGTACTTGTAAGTACGAGGATCACGGAGGCGCGGACGTGGCGAAACGAGGTACCGCATGGTGCGGAGGGTTGGCGCGCGATGTGCGGAGCGGCGCTGGAGAGGGACTGCTCCCTTGTGACGTTGAGGTGTTTAGGCTAGGGTTTGGCGGCTTTGGGCCTTTGGGCTAGGTCTAGGTTTGGGCCCTGTTAGGTCTTCTGATTTGGGCTCGGTTTGGGGTTTGGGTAGTCTGTTAGGTTAATTTGGGTAGTAATTTGTGTTGGGTCTGGGCCGGGCATAAATTGAGTCTAACATATGTCAGAATGGACTTGCTGGTCTAGTGGTTAAGTGGGAAGCAAAGGAGTAGGAGGTCTAGAGCTTGAGTCCTCGCGCAAGTAAGGGATTTATTTTTATAGCCTGTGCCGTGTGGGTAGTAGAGTTTGACCAAAATGCTGTAGAGTTTGAGTGGGGTCTGAATTTGGTGGTTGGGGGGAATATGTTAGAGTGATTTTAGGAGAAAATGTTGGGATTTGGATAGTTGAGTGGTTGGAGAATTTTGAAGAGAGATTTTGGAGATAGGATGAGAGTTGGTGCCGAATTGGAGTTGCTTTTCTCAAAATTTCGATGAGGGAATTGTTTTCCCTCCATTTTTTCTTTCTCATTCTTTTCTTTTTTTATTATTTTCTTTTCTCTGCTGACTGTTTTCCTGCTATTTTCTTTTTCTACCTTTCGACTTTGTTCTTCCCTACGGCAAACATCCTTTTCTTTTCTCTTGCTGACTCCTTTTTTTTTTCTCTCCTCTCTGTGACGTTTCTTTCCTCTCTACGCGGATGCCATTCTTCCATTAAAACCCTTCGTTTGGCTGTTGAAATTTCACCATAATTACTGCGGTTCGTCTTTTTCTCTCTTTCGACCTTGTGTTGTTATACTGTACCTGCGGCTTCCTTTCTCTTTCGCATTTCAGTAAGTTAATGAAATGTTTCGTTATGGTTATTTAACCGACCGGTTATTAAGGTTTCGACTTTTTTTTTGGAGTCAATCACGATTTGAGGGTGGCAGTTTGGTACTTTAGCTCGGAGGAAACACCGTGTTTCGTCGGAGGTAAGGTTGAGATAATTGAAAGTCAAATGACTTGATGTACCTTCACTCAATTTTCGTTAATATCATTGTTTCTTTGATAACTTTAACTTCGTGGACTTGGTTTTGTACCTAATTAAAATGTTGTTTGGTGTTGATATTATCTTAACAGCGGGTAATCGTTTTGATTGAGGTTTCTTTTGTGGAGATTTAAAACTTTTGTTTAGAGTTTCAAGGTAGGTATCGTGCGTTTGGAATGGAAGTAAATTCGGTTTTGTGTTGTTGATGTAATGGTATTAGTTTTAAGCGCGACCGATTTTGGTCATGGAATGTCGTTATTTAGGTTCTTTTTGTCTTAGGAGCAGTTGCGTACCAAAAATCACATCAGGTGTGTAAACACAATTCTGCAAACTGAAATCGGCAAAAAGTTAAAAAGTATGAATCGTCGACACCATACAGGTATACGGCTACCGTGAGGTAGGCCGTGTGATGAATATGGGCATAGAAATGAAGAGGCTAGCCATGTACGATTCATAGGCCAAGTCGAATTGTGCCGTGTGGGCCCCACGGGCATGTCGGCCCCACACGGGTGAACCACACGGGCGTGTAAGATTATTAGGCCAGGCCATATGATTCACACGGCTAAGGCCATTTTGGGCCTTGTGGGCCACACGAGCAAATTACATGGGCCTGTGGGCCTATTTTCACTGTTTGACTGCTAAGGTTGCACGGGTCGCCCTAGTCGATTGTGGACTTACTGTAGGGTCGGTAAGCTTTACCTAGATCCCTAACTGACTGTATGACATTAGAATATGTATGACTGTATACTGAGCATGGTATTTATACTGTTCTAATTATGTGTATGTTTCCATGGGATGACATGTCACGACTGTATGATGCATTACATGGGGTTGGGATAATATGATTGGAGGAAGTGTACTGTACTGGTAGCTCTGCTGCAAATCACTGATGGCTCTAAGCCTATTATACTGGCAGCTCCGCTGCAAATACTGTTTAGTGTTGCAATCGATGCTAATTTGTAAGTGTAGGGATGGGTAGGTGATTTATTCCCCACAGGAGTGCAGGGTTGGACAGGAGATGGTGTATAACAGTTGGTTGGGTAGGACATGCATTCTTATACTGTCACTGTTACTGATACTGTAATGGGCTAAAGCCCTACTGATTACTAATAATGTGATGGGCTAAGGCCCAAATTGATACTGCTATTGTGAAGGGCTTAGGCTTAGTCTGTTACTGCTTACATTTTGACTGTATAATTGCATGGGGATTACACACTGAGTTTTCGTAAACTCGCCCCTTTTGTTTTACTGTACAGGTAATCCCCAGTCATAGGTGGATCGGTACAGTGAGGGGCTCATAGGTGGCCACACAACCGCATATATTTTCGTACTTGATTATGTTTTTAAGTATTATTATTTGTGATATTTTTACTGTAATATGGTCTTTTTGGATTTTCATGGTTAATTTGGGATTTTTATTGTTTTTTTACAATTGCTAGTAGTGGGATTAATCGAGTTTTCAAAACGAATCAAATACTTTAACAAAATACACTCAAATACGCAAACTGTTTTAAAAAGCTTCCGCAATAAAACATATTTTGAAAATTAACAACGTTTTGCAAAAGAATAATTTTGTGGTAATGGACAACATTTTGAAAATGAATGACGCATCCTAGAATTAACATAAGTTTTAGTAAAAAGAATAAATAAGAATATAGGTTTTTACGAAAACTTATTTATTTTGAAAAACACTACCATGTGGCATCGCCAGATTCGACCATAATGTCTAGGTCGGGTTTGAGGTGTTACATTTTATGCCTACAAAAGATCTGTTTTATTATATAACTGATCTGGTGATGATAATTCAATAAACTGAGGTTTTAGTCTACAATCACTCATTTTCATCATGGGCAAGCAATGTTCTATTTCCAGCTTATGAGTATTGCATTACCTCTGCACTTGGGCTAAATTTTAAGATCAAACCAACCACTAACCACTCCAGATGACTGCCAATATATGTTTCTTGAACTTTTAAAAGAAAAAGGAAAAAGCTAGAGAGAGACCAAATAGAGAATAAATTATTTTCAAAGTTTTCATTTAAAAGAATAAGAACATACATTAGATCTAAATCGATCTGATAGTCAGTATCGAGGATTAGAGAAAAAAATTGTTTAAACTTTGGTTCGTAGATTCGTGATGTCCAAAGTTGTTTACAAAAATCTTTAAAAATATAAAATACTACTAAAAATTGTAAAAATTTTAAAAAATATAAAAATTATAAATTTATTAATATATTTAAAAATATGTTATAATTTTTATAAATCGTAAAAATAATAAAAATATCATAACATTATAAAATTTATTAGAAATTGTAAAATATTATACATATTATAATAAATTATTAGAAATTGAAAAAAGATTGTAAAAAAATATTAAATTTTTAAAAAATTGTTTCACCCCAAAAATTGGGTTAGAAGAAATTGAGTTTTGGAAACCAAGTATGGTTATCCTTCTATTTTGAGTTTAGATTTTGGAAATTTTTAACAAGGAAATTGATTTGATTCAGTAGTTAAGTGTTCTGGTCATGTGTGAAAGGTTCTAGGTTCGAACTTTATTCCTTGAAATTTTGTTATTTTTATTAAACCCTTACTCTTGATCACCTGGCATAAGTTCTGTTTTTGATAAACTAATAATAAGAATGAGCTTGTTGGATCAATGGTTAAATGTTTGCATACCTTTTAGTCTTGGGTTCGAGTCTTGGTAAAAGTTAGGTAAATGTTTTTACTAAACTACCTTGTGGGGTAGTTTATTTTAGTTAATTAGACTTTCCCAAAACAAAACTCCCTTTTTGTTTCACATTGTTTCATTTTTTTTTCTAACGTTACGCTTTTGCTTTCTTTTTTATTGATTTGGTTTCACTGTTTCAAGTTCATTTCTTTTTGTGCTATGTTACGTTACATTTATTTTGTAAGGGGTCTGATTTCTCTGTTTTAGTTCAATTCATTGGCCGGTAAGTTTAATTTAAAGTTTTGGTGTCAAAAGTTCTTCGACATAACTGCGATTTTAGAATGTTAGTTTTTAGCGATTTGACTGTGAATTAATCGTTTTGTTGGGCAATTACTTGTCGTTTAGGGATGAAAATTCATCCTTGTTGCTCCTATATCGAGTCTGCATTAGGTAGGTGCTGAAACCCCTATTTTATTTACGTTTTCAGTTGTCGGAAAATGAGACTGTCGATGTCACACAGCTAGGGACATGGGTGTGTGCCCAGGCTATGTGAGCCACATGGGCAAGGATATGGGCATGTACCTAGGCCACATGAGCCATACGAAAAAGGAAATGAACGTGTGTCTAGGCCATGTAACTTACTGTTTACCCTTTAAAACCACACGGCCAGGGACATAGGCGTTCAGGCCGTGTGAGCTACACAGGCAAGGACATTGGCGTGTGCCTAGACCGTGTGAGCCACACAAGCAAGGACATGGGTGTGTACCCAGGTTGTGTGAGTCACCCAGGCAAGGACATGAGCGTGTGCCCAAGCCATGTGAGCCACATGGGTAAGGACATAGGCATGTGTCCAGGCTATGTGGCATATGAATAGGATTTGAATCTTATTTTTTGAGGCTGTGAGTGTTGCCCAACCCGAGCACTGATATCCATAATGTATTTATGACCTGAATTTGATCGTAAGAGGACTATCTGATGCTCTAAGACTAATATATGGATAATATATGTGATACCTGAATGTGTTAGACTGATCATAAACAACTTGTGATCTGTACGTATATCTGTTATGTTTGAACCTAAATGAGTAGGATCTTTCAAAATATAATGTGCTATTGTCTATGTGTGCGAATTATTATATCAACCTATATTCTGTTAAATTTGTTGGTACACCTCTGCATTGCTCTATTAATGAAGAATATGTGATATCTGAACATGTTAGACTAATTATTACTGATTCTGATTTATAACCGTGTATGTGATTTTATGGAAAATCTCATATGGTCCATTGAGGTTTGATAAGTTTGTTTTACAAAACATGGACCCTCATATTTACTAATTCTGTTATTGAGAGATAGCATGACTTACATGCTCATTACTCTGATTTTGCATAAACATTCCACGACATATTGCATGTGACTTAGATTGAAGTAAAAGGAGGAAGCTTCTAGCAGTTTAATGATCTGCACTATCTGGGGGGTTTATCTATACTTTTATTTTGGTAGTTCGACTGTACTATAGTACCTTGACCACATATATTTGATTGACAATTTGTAACACCTCAAAATTTTGGCTTTTATGTTTTGTTGTGCATGAAAAATTCTGAAATTGTTTTTGAGATTATTTGGTATAAATAATTGTCTGCTATAGTGGATATGTGTTTTGGGTGTGTTTGGGGAGGTCTCAAGTTCAAGCCAAGACTTGGGTTAAATTTTGGTTTTTATTGAATAAAGCCTAACTCTTGGTAATAAGTTAAAATATGGCAGAATGGGACTGCTGGTCTAGCGGTTAAGTGACAAGGAATTGTACAACTAGTCTTGTGTTTGAAACACAGTGTGGAAATTACTTTTTGCTACAAATCACACCTAGGAGTTTGAGTTTTAGTATGATTCAGAGTAGTGGAGTAGTGTAGGGAATCAAGGGATTAGCTGGGTAGTTGTTCAGTTCACCAAAAAATCCTACTCTCCCATATTCCTAAAAAGTTCTGCCAATTTTCCCTTCTTTCTTTTTGCTTCTGTGCTGCCGATTCTTTCCCATTATTTCTTCTCTATTTCGATTCTTATATTTCCTTTTTCTGATCGATTCTAGCTTTCTTCGTTAAGACATTTTACCGATAAGTGATTCTTCCTAAGGCTAGCGTGATTTTCCTTGATTAAGTGTCTAAAAGGAGGAATCGTTATACTTACGTTTAGGTACTGGTTGAGGCTTTGATCGAGTTTTTCGGACCTCAAGAACACTGTTTTGTGCTTGTTGCGATAGTGGTAAGTTAGTTTTATGATTTTAGATTTAATGGTTAAGACGCGATTTTGGGTTCTAAAGGTTGGATTATTCTGATTATTAGGTCTTAAAGTGCTCAGGATTGCAAAAGCATCGAAAACAAATCAAGTGTGTACCCCGGATGCTCTGAAATTACGTTTCAATGAAAGCCAAAAATGAAACTGTCGATGCCACATAGGCGTGTGGACTGCCCGTGTGGAGGCTATGAGATGATACACAGTCATGTGGTCGACGAGTGAGGTTGAGCGCGCACCGCACGGGCGCGACGGACACGGGCGTGTGATATTGGCTAGGCCGTGTGTGAGGCACGGGCTAGACCAAATGGGCCGTGTAGGCCAAATGAGCGTGTGGGTCCACACGAGTGAACCGCACGGGCATATAAGGTTTTGGGCCAAGCCGTGTGATCCACACGGGCAAGGCCAAGATAGGCCGTGTGGGCCACACCGGCGTGTGGGTCCACAAAGGCAGACCACATGGGCGTATGAGCCCATTAAACTAAATTATTCTGAAAGGTTGCACGGGTCACCCTAGTCAACTGTGACCTGTTTAAAGGGTCAATCAACATTACTTAGACCTTGTTCTGTGACATGATGCTGAGATGTATGCTAGCATGTTATATTTAGCATGTGTAATAATACTGTTCTGATCTAATTTGAGTGTGATACGTATGATATGTTTACTATATGAAAGCATGCCATGACATTATTTATATTGCATTGTATTGGGTTGGGATTGATATTAGAGAGAAGGAAGACTGTAAGGCTTTTAGTCGCTTGACTGACAACTATACTAGCTTTACTTGTTATATGCCGTTTTACGGTACCTTATGGTGTGTAGAGCTAGATGGGTTGATTTTATCCTCATATTTGGTGTGTAGGGCTGGGTGGGTTGATGTTATCCCCACATGGTGTGTAGGGTGGATGGAGATAGTGTGCAGGGTTGTTGGGCATTTACTGTATTGATTGATATGCATGTATGTCTGTATGGCTAATGCCCGAATTTATCTGCTACTAATTTGAGTAGGCTAAGGCCTACACGGATTCTGTTAAGAGCTCAGGCTTAATTTATGACTGATTGACTGATATTTGTTAGATGTATGTTTTACTGTGGGGATGTACATACTGAGTTTGTAAAAACTCACACCTTTTTATTATTTGTCTATTAGGTAATCCTCAACAGTAGATGGATTGGTGTTACGGAGGGCTCGAGGGTGACCATTGTTAGACACTCTACTGGATTTCATGGTTTTATTGGTTATTTTCTATTTTACTATGTTTAGATATGTTGGGAAATATTTATGTAAATTCTGAACTGTTTGATTTTTACTTTGGGTTTTCAAATTGTTATTTTTATTAATTTATAAATTGTGACATCACAAAAGCATTTTAAAACTTAATCTCAGATTTTTGTATGAATGAATGTTTTCAAAGTTTCCGTGATAAAAAAAATATAATAATTTGACCAAGTTTTTGATATTTGAAACGGTTTACCAAAAAACTCTCATGTGACGCCACCAGATTCGGCCATAATGTCTAGGCCGAGTTTGGGTTGTTACATTTAGTGGTATCAGAGCCAAGTTACAAAACTCGGCCGTAGTTTCTAGGTTTTAAAGGATGGTTTTGAAAAAATAATTTTGAAATGTTTTTGTTACTGAGTAAGTGGTATATCGAGCCTCCGGTGCCGATCCGAGTAAGTTTCTAAAATTCTGATATGTATTGTTGAAGCATGCTTAGTATATACTGAAAATTTGTTTTGACTGAAACTGTATTCTGAAACTACTTGGTAAGACTTTACTGAAACACTCTAGGTAGTGTAAACTAAAATTGCAGTGAGACTTGTATTCGCGAAAAACTGACTCTGAAACTCTAATACTATAATGCATAAAACATTTGCTAATAATATATTGGAACAGTAAACTAATTTGCATAAAACTTTTAATACATGTTAATTTGATAAATACGATAAGTACACGTGGTACTCGTAGACGGTGTACTAAAGTCCGTGGTAGAGACCGTAGAGGGGCTCAAGTTAAGTTCCTTGCTTCTGATACTATACTGGTGGTAGATGCTAGTGAGACACCGGCATCGCCTACAACTGATAGTGGGACTGGACTATATAATCGTATGGCTGGGGACGACGTACTGTCCCAAGCCATGCTTCGTATTCTAGAGAGGGTCGTTGGACCCAACACTAGATCTGGGGGCCGTGGGTCGGTTACGAAACGACTTCGATTTAATGGGGCTAAGGTATTTAGGAGCATCGCTGGAGTTCCTTCGAGTGTGGCTGAGTATTGGATGGAGGCTACAGAGCACATTATGGATGATCTAGACTTTACTGATGAGCAGAAGCTCAAGGGGGGCTGTGTCTTTGCTTCGAGACGAGGTGTATCAGTGGTGGTTGACTGTTAAGGAGGGCACTCAACCCGACCGGGTGACATGGGATTTATTTAAGATCACTTATCAGAGTAAGTATGTGGGAACCAGCTACACTGATGCTAGGCGACGTGAGTTCTTGAAGCTCACATAGGGGGATCGTTTTGTGGCCGAGTATGAGGTCGAATTCCTGAGACTGAGCCGTTATGCGAGGGGCATGGTGGCGACCGAGTATGAGCGCTGTGTGTGGTTTGAGGATGGTCTCCGCGACAGCTTATATGTTGTGATAGCTCCACAAAGGGAGCGAGATTTCTTAGCCTTGGTTGAGAAGGCCAAGATAGCCGAAGAGGTGAAGCGTATTGAGCGCCAGAACTGTGATAGGGGGAAAGCTAAGACAGATCCGGAGCCTTCTAATACTGCTACGAGGCCTAAGAAAAAGGCTAGGACTGATGGGCTCGTGAAAGTTAAGCCTACTGTGGTGGTTTTTACTAGGATAACTATCTGTCAGCACTGTAACAAGAGTCATCCAGATGATTGTTAGAGAGTTACTAGAGCATGTTTGAAGTACAGATCTGCTGAGTACCGAGTTAAGGACTGCCCACTGAGGGGTAACCAGATACAAGCACCAGTTGTTGAGACTGCACAGCAGCCGCGATGGTACAACAGCCACCTAGGGGCCGAGGACAGACTAGAGGTGGTAATAGTATGGGTCGAGGTCAGAGAGCACCGGACAGAGGTGCTGGGCCGACTGAGGCGAGACAACCTGCACTGGTTTACGCTACACGTCGTCGTGAAGAGGGAGATGCTCTAGATGTCATCACAGGTACGTTTCTCATTTTTAATGTACCGTATGTTGCACTGATAAACATAGGTTCTATACATTCCTATGTTGCATGTTCTGTGTCTAAGACCTTGGGGATACCGTATGAGAGTACTTCTAGGAGATATCAGTGGTAAGTCCGTTGGGACAGGCTATTAGAGTTAGTAAACTATTCAGGGCAGTTCCGTTAGAGGTCAAAGGGATTGTGTTTTTGGCTTATTTGATGGAGCTTCTGTTTGGGGAGTTCGATTTGATACTGTGCATGGATTGGTTGGTGAAGCATCATGTGAATTTGGATTATGCTGAAAAGAGGATTGTTCTGAGGACCGAAGAGGATAATGAGATAGTCGTGATTGGGGAATGACAGAATTATCTGAGTAATGTGATCTCTGTGTTCATAGCAGAAAAGTCAGTAAGGAAGGGTTGTGAGGCATTCTTAACCTACATCAGTGTTTTGAATTCTGAGGACTCTTCGGTTAAGGGCATTTATACTGTGAGAGACTTTCCAGATGTGTTTCCAGAAGAACTACCAGGTTTACCTTTGAGTCGAGAGGTGGAATTTGGGATTGATTTGATTCCTAGCACAGCTCCAGTGTCTATTGCCTCTTACCGAATGGCACTGAAGAAGCTTACTGAACTTAAGGCCTAGATACAAAAATTGTTGGATCGTGGGCTTATTCGTCCCAGTGTGTCTCCATGGGGAGCACCTGTTTTATTCATAAAGAAGAAAGACGGTATGATGAGGATGTGTATCGATTACCGTTAGTTAAATAAATTGATGATAAAGAATAATTACCCACTTTCGAGGATTAATAATCTTTTTGTCCAGTTCAGAGGGGATTCAGTATTCTCAAAGATCGACTTGCGATCGAGTTATCATGAATTGAGGGTAAAGGAGGCCGATGTGCATAAAACGGTGTTTAGGACTCGATATGGACATTACGAGTTCTTAGTTATACCATTTGGGTTAACTAATGCACTAGCTGTATTTATGGATCTGATGAACCGAGTGTTTCAAACCTTCTTGGACCGATTCATGGTAGTGTTCATCGACGACATTTTGGTTTATTCTAAGAAAGAGGATGAGCACGATGAGCATCTCAGGGTTGTTCTGCAGACTCTCTAAGAGAAACAGTTGTTTGTGAAGTTCTCCAAGTATGAGTTCTGGCTTCGAGAGGTGACTTTCTTAGGGCATGTGGTGTCTGCTAAGGGGATTTGTGTGGATCCTCATAAGATTGAGGCTGTGTTAGATTGGAAACATCAGAAGACTATGTAAGAGATTCATAGTTTTCTAGGGTTGGCAAGATACTACCGTCGATTCATTGAGGGGTTCTCTTTGATCGCAGCACTATTGACTAAGATGTTGCGTAAGGGAGTTCCTTTTGTTTGGACTGATGCACAGTAAGAGAGCTTCGAGAAACTCAAGACAGTTTTGACTCAAACACCTGTTCTGATACAGCCTGAGCCTGGGAAGGACTTCGTTGTTTATAGTGATGCATCACACGTAGGTCTGGGTTGTGTGCTAATGCAGGACGATAAGGTTGTTGCTTATGCGTCTCGACAGCTCAAGATGCATGAGGTTAACTATCCGACGCATGACTTGGAGTTGTCGCAGTGGTTTTTTCTCTTAAGATTTGAAGGTATTATCTGTACGGTAAGAAGAATACCATCTACACTGATCACAAGAGCTTTAAGTATCTCCTTACTCAGAAGGAGTTAAATCTTAGGCAGCGTCGATGGGTTGAGTTGCTTAAGGATTATGATTGCAGCATAGAGTATCACCCTGGTAAGGCCAATGTGGTGGACGATATGTTGAGTCGTAGGACTATTACTGATCTGAGAGCGTTGTTCACTCGACTGAGTCTTTATGATGATGGGAGTTTATTGGCTAAGGTCCAAGTGAAACTAACGTGGATTGGGCAGATTAAGGATAAGCAGATGGGAGGTAAGTCTCTAGAGTTACGGTTTCGTCAGGTTGAGACTGGGGTTACTTCAGATTTTGGACTCAATGATGATGGGGTTTTGTGCTTCAGAGGTCGCATCTGTGTGCTGAATGACGAGGACTTGAGATAATCGATTTTGAGAGAAGCGTAGAGTAGCCTTTATGCTATGCATTTCGAATGACGAGGACTTCAGAGTTGTACTGTTGGTTGGGGTTGAAGGGTGAGGTGATCGATTTTGTTACTCGCTATTTGACTTGTCAGCAGGTTAAGACAGAGCATCAATCGCCTTCAGAGTTACTACAGCCAGTTCAGATACCGATGTGGAAATGAGAGCGAGTGACGATAGACTTCGTTAGTAGGTTACCCTTAATACCCACTAAGAAGGATTCTGTATGGGTCATCGTGGATCGATTGACCAAGTCTGCCCACTTCATTCTGGTTAGGACAAGCTACTCTCTTCAGAAACTGGCTAAGTTGTACATCTTTGAGATAGTGAGACTGCATGGGGTTCCTGTATCGATCATCTCCGATAGAGATCCTCCGTTTACATCGCAATTCTGGTAAAAGCTTCATAAGGCTTTAGGTTCTCGGTTAGACTTCAGTACTACTTTTTATCCTTAGACAGATGGTTAGTCGGAGAGGGTGATTCAGATATTGGAGGATATGCTGAGAGGGTGCGTCATCGATTTTTGAGGTAGTTGAGAGGAATACTTGCCTTTAGCAGAGTTTGCCTACAACAACAGTTACTAGTCCAGTATTCATATGGCACCGTATGAGGTGCTATATGGTCGTAAGTGTTGCACACCCTTATGCCAGACTGAGTTGGGTGAGCGATGAGTACTGGGTCCAGAGTTGGTACCAGAGACTGAGGATAAAGTTCGATTAATCCGTGAGCATCTGAAAGCGGCTTCTGATAGGTAAAAGTCTTATGCTGATCTGAAGAGAAAAGATATTAGTATTCTGTAGGGGACCTAGTTTTTCTCAAGGTCTCGCCATAGAAGATGATTCTGTGGTTTAGTCGCAAGGGCAAGCTGAGTCCTCAGTTTATTGGGCCGTATTGGATTCTAAAACAAGTAGGGCCAATCACGTATTAGTTGGAGCTACCTCTAGAGTTAGATCATATTCACGATGTATTTTACGTCTCAATGTTGAGACATTATTACTCTAATTCCACGCACATTATGCCTGTGGAAGATATTGAGATTAGATTAGATCTGACGTTCGAGGAGGAGCTGATTCAGATTTTAGATCGCGGCGTGAAGGTTCTGCAAAGGAATTCCATTTCATTTGTGAAGGTGCTGTGGCGAAATCATAACACTGAGGACGCTACTTGAGAGCCGGAGGATTTGATGCGACAGCAGTATCCTCATATCTTCTGATTAGGTAAAATTTCAAGGACGAAATTTTCTTTAAAGGGGTAGAGTTGTAATGCCCCAAAATTTTAGCTTTTGTGTTTTGTTGTGCATGAAAAATTCTAAAATTATTTTTGCGATTATTTGGCATAAATAATTGTCTGCTATAGTGGATATGTGTTCTGGGTGTGTTTGGGGAGGTCCCAAGTTCAAGCCAAGACTTGGGTTAAATTTTGGTTTTTATTGAATAAAGCCTAACTCTTGGTAATTAGGTTTTTAAGCAAAAGTTGGTTAAAATATGGCAGAATGGCCTGCTGGTCTAGTGGTTAAGTGATAAGGAATTGTGCAAGTGGTCCTGTGTTCGAAACATAGTGTGGGAACTAATTTTTACTGTAAATCGCACCTAAGAGTTTGAGTTTTAGTATGATTCTGAGTAGTGGAGTAGTGCAGGGAATCAAGGGATTAGCTGGGTAGTTGTTCAGTTCACCCAAAAATCCTACTCTCCCTTATTCCTAAAATGTTCTGCCAATTTTCCCTTCTCTCTTTTTGCTTCTGTGCTGCTGATTCTTTCCCATTATTTCTTCTCTATTTCGATTCTTATATTTCCTTTTTCTAATCGATTCTAGCTTTCTTCGTTAAGACATTTTGTCGATAAGTGATTCTTCCTAAGGCTAGCGTGATTTTCCCTGATTAAGTGTGTAAAATAAGGAATCGTTATACTTACATTTAGCTACTAGTTAAGGGCTTTGATCGGGTTTTTCAGACCTCAAGAATGCTGTTTTGTGCTCATTGTGGTAGTGGTAAGTCAGTTTTACGATTTTGGATTCTAAAGGTTGGATTATTTTGATTATTAAGCCTTAAAATGCTCAGGATTGCGAAAGTATCGAAAACGAATCAGGTGTGTATCCTAAATGCTCCAAAATCCCGTTTTGGTGAAAGCCGAAAATGAAACTGTCGACACCACATGAGTGTGTGGACTGTCTGTGTGGAGGCCATGTGGCGATACACGATTGTGTAGTTGACGAATGAGGCTGTGCGGTGCCGCACGGGCTTGACAGACACGGGCGTTTGATGCTGGCTAGGCCTTGTGCGAGGCACGGGCTAAGCTAAATGGGCCTTGTGTGCCACACGGGCATGTGGGTCCACACAGGTGAATTGCACGGGTGTGTGGGGTTTTGGGCCAGGCCATGTAATCCACACAGGTAAGGCTAAGATGGGCCGTATGGGCCACACGGGCATGTGGGCCCTCACGGGCAGGCTACATGAGCGTGTGAGCTCATTAAACTGAATTGTTTTGAAATGTTGCATTGGTCGCCCTAGTCGACTGTGACCTGTTTAAAGGGTCGGTAAGCATTACTTAGACCTTGTTCTGTGACATGATACTGAGATGTATGCTAGCATGTTATATTTAGCATGTGCAATGATACTGTTCTTGTAATGACCCGAATTTTAAGGTTATCAGAAAAATGTATTTTCGGGTCTCTATTTCTGAAAAAAATAGATTAATAAATAATTATTAAAAATATTTATGAAGTAAGTCGAGTGGTTCATTAGAGTTTAATTGAGTGAATTTAGTTTAATTAAGAGTAACTAAGAAAAAGGACTAAATTGAATAAGGGGTAAAATTTAAATTATAGATTAATAGAAAATAAAAAGGACTAAATAGGCAATTATGCCTATCTCATTAGATGAGGCGGCATAGCATGATAAAATCCTAGATTTTTTTAGATTATATTATTATATTATTGTAAATTATGTTAATTATATTATAATATTATTTTGACAATTGCATGGTAAATAAAATAAATGAAACAAATTAAAATAGTGACAAATGTGTGGTAATTATAAAATACATGTGTAATAAATTGAATACATACATTTGTAATACGTATATTTAATTATTAGTAGATATTTATTATTTATAAAAGATATTTATTAATTAAATAATTATATTATAATATTTCTATAAAATAAATAAATAAAGGTATGACAAATGTATGGTGATAAGTGAATACATATGTACTAATAATATACACATGTGTAATTAATAAATAAATATTACATATTATTTAAGTATAAATAATGTTATATTATATATAGATATAAAACAAAACAAAAAAAAAAAAAGAAGGAAAAGAAACAGAATAGAAGAGACGAAACAGAGAAGGAAGGAAAGAAAGAAAAAAAGAAGAAGGGAAAATTGGGGGTTTGAAGCTTAAAGTTTAAATAGGTAAGTTAATTTAGCCCTTTTTACTTAATTTTGATGTTTTAGAAGTTTTGGAATAAGGTTTTAGTGAAATTAAGTTGATATTTTGAAAGTTATTAGATTTCTAAATATGGTTCATGTTGAATAAAATGATGAATTAGGGATTAAATTGATAGAAATTCAAGTTAGAAGTGAAATAAGGATTGAATTGTAAAGTAATTCATAAGTTTTATATTGTAGGGACTAAATTGAGGAAATTTCGAAATTAGGAAAATATGTTGAAAATTTAATAATTAAATTTGAGTTTGAATGAAATTTGAATAGAAATAAGGTGTGAATTGGTGTTATAAATTTGGTTATTAACATTTTACACCAAAATAGCTTTGGGCAGTAGCAATGGTCTGACTTTGAAAATTCACTAAAAATTGTAGAAATTGAACTAGAGGATGAACAAAATATGAAATTAAATATTATTGAGTCTAGTTTCTCATAGAAGAAACGGTGTAAGCAAAGAAATTTTAGATCATGAGATATAATAATTTTTGTAAGACTGGTTCAGAATAACTCCGAAATCCCCTGTTCAGTTTTGATAAAATCATTAAAAATTTTACAAAAATAGTTATGAGATGTAATTTATATTTTTAGAATCCTCAGTGAGTTTAGTTTCAAGAGAAATAGACGAGAACATTATCCGAGTCCTGATCTATGAGATAATTGAACTTTAGTACAGGGGGTCGGAACTGTCAGACAGTGAATCAGGGGTAACTTTGAGGAATAAACTATACTAATTGGAAAAACTAAAAATTCTAGAAATTTTATGGTAGAAAGATACATGAGTCTAGTTTCACGAAAAATTAACGGAACTTGATTTGAAGTTTCGTAGCTCCAGATATAAACAATTTAGTGACTGTTGCGCAGGAAGACAACTTTAAAAGAATATATGAATAAATGATAGAATTGGGTATAAAGAATGTAGAATGAAGAGGAAGAGTAGGAATTGAATAAAAATTCAATTATTTAAATTTTAATGCTGTAATTAATAATGTAAATTATTATTATTTTCGTAGCTAGCAAAGAATTAGAAGTATCAAGCAAGTAAGGAAAAGAGAAAGTAAACGAGGAGTAAACGAGGAGTAAACGCGAGAAATCCGGGTTAGTATTACTATAATTCAAATTTAATTATTTGTTATATTTTAAATTAATATATATATGATAAGCAGATTGAGGTAAGTATCAAGAATGAATTAAGTGATAAATATGTATTGGAATTGAATTTATTATTAGTAATTGTTGAATTTTGAATAATATGTTTAATAAATAAGAATAATGTTAATATTGATATTGAATTAAATAAAATTGATTTAAATTGTGAATTGAATGAAATTGGAATGAAGTTTGAATATGTATGAACATTTGATGAAATATTGATTGGGAAGTGGAAAAGTGATTGGAATCGAATCAAATTGAGTTGAAATGTGATTTGAAGTGAAACTATGTGATTTATGTGAATTTGAAATTGTGATTGAATTGCTATTGTGATTGAATTGAATCCGAATGATTATGATCAATTGAAAGTGAAAGTGATATGGATATGTGATTTCGATACCCTATTAACTAGTCGGGCTAGGGTAGATATAGTTGGCATGCCATAGGATTTGGAAGAGTACGGAATTTATTGGCTTTGCCGATCAGGCACTTTATGTGTCGTATTTCAGGCACTATGTATCATATTTTAGGCGCCTCTTGTGTCGTATTTCAAGCACCTCGTGTGTCGTTTCAGGCACTTTATGTGTCATATACTGATTAGGTACTATATACCGTTTTAGGCACAATGTGCCGTATTGGTGTGTTTGGTTGGATCCGTGTATCCGCCAAGGTCCGAGTAAAGCTAATAGGGGTAAATATATGAAATGATAAATTCAGAATAAATGTGATTGAGCTATTGAAAGAAATAAGAAAGTGAATTTGTGAAATAAATTATGATATGAAATTGGTGATATAAGAAATTGATTAGTGAAATTGTTATTGTTGAGACATGACTATAGTAAACACAAATTGTAATAGAATTAATATTGAATAAAGTGATAAAAACTTAGTGAATTGTATATGATACAAAATGAGCTAATGGAATGAGATGTGAAAATTCACTGAAAATTGGATAGCGAATTAATGTATGAATTTGATTAAATACAAGTCTTGAAATAATGCTTATTATTATCAAATAATTTGATTAAAAGTACGAAATAATTATTAAGTAATTGTAACATAAATTGAATGTATATAAAGTATTGTATAATTTGAATTATGGTAATACCACTGAGTATACCCATACTCAGCGTACGGTTTGTTTCCATGCGCAGGTTAGATAAAGATAGAATGTTGAATCAGCATCCTAAGCCGATCCAGAATTCAATAAGGTAAAGTGTGTTAATTATTGGTAATGGCATGTACCTAGGGTGTCGTATGTGTGTGTCATTTTGAAATTGTAAATGTAAGGATGAAATAAATAGGTTTGGGTTTGGTTATGATATATAATAGAATTTGGTTAATTTGGTATGAAATCGATTTATTTGATGATATATGATATTTGAATAGAATTAAATTTTGGATAATATGTAAATGTTTAAATTTGGCAAATTATGAGTGTATCTGGTTGTGTTGGTAATTATGTTTATTTTAATTGTAAATGTCTGATAGGTCCGGTAATGCTCCGTAACCTCGTTCCGAGAACGGTTTGGGGTTAAGGGGTGTTACAGTTCTGATCTAATCTGAGAATGATACATATACTGCCTTTACTTGTTATATGATGTTTTACAGTACCTTATGGTGTGTAGGGTTGGATGAGTTGATTTTATCCCCATATTTGGTGTGTAGGGTTGGGTGGGTTGATTTTATCCCCACATGGTGTGTAGGGTGGACGGAGATGGTGTGCAGGGTTGGTGGGCATTTACTGTACTGATTGATATGCATGTATGTCTGTATGGGCTAAGGCCCGAATGTATCTGATACTGATTTGAGTGGGCTAAGGCCTACACTGATTCTGTTAAGAGCTCAGGCTTGATTTATGACTAATTAATTGATATCTATTATATGCATGCTTTACTGTGGGGATGTACACACCGAGTTTGCGGAAACTCACCCCTTTATATTATTTGTCTGTTAGGTAATCCCCAACAGTAGATGGATTGGTGCTGCGGAGGGCTCGAGGGTGACCATTGTTAGACATTCTGCTGGATTTCATGGTTTTATTGGTTATTTTCTGTTTTACTATATTTAGATATTTTGGGAAATATTTATGTAAATTCTAGACTGTCTGATTTTTACTTTGGGTTTTCAAATTTTTATTTTTATTAATTTATAAATTGTGACATCACAAACGCGTTTTAAAACTTAATCTCAGATTTTCGTATGAATGAATGTTTTCAAAGCTTCCGCGATAAAGAAAAGATAATAATTTGAACAAGTTTTGATATTCGAAACGGTTTACAAAAAACACTCTCATGTGATGCCATTAGATTTGGCCATAATGTCTAGGCCAGGTTTAGGGTGTTACACAATTTAACTGCATATTGATAAGCCATTGTTGTTGGGCAACCCAGGGTGGCGGGTCATCGTTGCCAGGCAACCTGGGATGGCTTTATTTGTGTGTTTTTTATGGATGAGTTCGAGAGAGAACTCTATTTTGGTGTATAATGGAGTTTGGGACGATTTTTTCTAATAAATCTGCATTCTGATCTATTTGAACTGTTTTGTTCTGTTCTATTCAGTATTGCTCTGCTCTGTTCCATCCTGTTCTGTTCTGCTCTATTCGATTGTATTCTATTTGAATTGTGTTGTTTTGCTCTGTTATGTTTTGCTTTGTTCTGTTGTACTACCTCCGTTGAAACCTTTGTGATACTCTAGATCTATTCCGTACTGGTTATACAACTGTTAACAAATGCTTTTGTTACTATGATTTATATATTACGTTCTGTTTATTTTTATTTGAGTTTGGTTATTCGCGTGCTTGGTGACTCACCACTGTCTTACTTTTATCTGTCAGGAAAAGATTTGATTTAGGATTGGATGGTGTGCGGGAGCTCAGATTGTTTTGCACTGAGATAACTACAATTTAATCCTTTGGATTTGTAATCTGTTTTGGACTTGTCTTATTTTTCTTTTTATAATTTCGTCAGTGTTTGCCAAGTCTAAAATGAAACTACAAAATCATCCAGACTAAAATGAATTTCTGGTTTTCAAAGTTAAAACTCTGAAAAGAAGTACATTTTTACTACGTTGGTATAACTCGTCTAGACTCGGCTTAAACTTCTAAGCTGAGTTTGGGGTGTTACAAATATAATAAAAATTATTGCAACTTGAAATAAAGTATACCTGCACTAATTACATTCAAAATATTAAAAATTTTATATAAAAATAGTATTTTGTTAAAAATACAATAAATTTTTATAAAAAAATCTAAAAATATTTTAATAAAAATTGAATCAATCTTATATAAAATTTTTAATATTTTAAAATACATCATGTTTTAGTATTTTTCCAGTATTACAACATGTTTATTTGACTTGGCCCTTATTTAATGTCCGTAGTAAACTTGTTTTATCCATCATCATGCTCATACTCTCTTTATTTTATATTAAAGTTCTTTAGAATATTCCAACACTTAACAAAAATGGTAGACTTAGAGAGAACAATGACATTCGAATATTTCCGAATATTTGATTTGCAATTGTGATAATAAATGTTAAGGATCCAAAGAATATTTATATTCAAATATTTTAAGGAAATGATTCGTATCTTAATATTTAGATATCCACCTCTGTAACAACCTGTATTTTCAGTGGTGTCGATGATGGTGGTTTTGGGGCCACAAATCCGAAGAGTGAGACGGTAAATTTTACTATTTAATATTTACGAGTCAAATATAGAATTGCGTTGAAATTTGATTTAATGATTTTTGTTAATTGTAAGAATAATTAGGTTCAAGTGGGATGTCCCTAAAGTAAAGTGATTTTAGAAAATGTGGTATCGGGACCTCGTTTCTATAAACCGAACCCGTAAATATTTTATTAAATATTTATAGAGTTTTATTAAGGTTATATTAAATTTTGATTAAGAAATTTTAGTGTTTAGTTGGTTAATTAATTAAAAAGAACTAAATCATAAATGTTACAAAAGTGGGTTTCTATTAGTTAATTGGGTTAAATGGTTAAAGAAATATAAAGAAATGGACTTAGGTGATATTTAAACCATATAAATGTGTAGCGGACATTTATGGACAAAGACTTATTGTTTATTAACTAAATTATTAAGGTTAAAAAGGTAATTTAATAATAAATAACATAAACAAATAAGAAAAGATGACTATCATCTTCTCAAAGTGGTTTTGTTCTGGCCGAAACACCATGGAATTAAGCTTGGAAAATTCAGTTCTTACTCTTACTTGCATGTAAGTGATTTTAATTCTATTTTTAGTAATTTTTATATTTTTGTGATCGATTTAGCTTAATCTAGCTAGTCCGAGGGTCAATTCGTAAAATTGTTAAAAGTTTAAGGACTTACCATGAATGAGTTTTGTTTTTGTTTTTTTTTTTTGAATTTGATTGATATAATAAGCTTGGTTGTTGAATAAACTTATTTTGTTAAGTGATTTTTGATTATTTTAAGGTTTAGGGACTTATTTATGAAAATGGTAAAATTCAACGAAAATATTGCAAATTGATGATACATATGGGTTGTTATAAGACTAGGTAAAAATTGGCTAACATGAATTTTAGCTAAAAATTGTAAATTTGCAAGTTTCGAGTTTAGGGACTAAATTGTAAAAAAATTAAAATGTTGGAGGTAAATTTGTAAATTGATAAGGGAAAGGTTTAATCGCATAAAACTAGTTGTTAGAATGCTGGAAATGTATTAATTGGGTTAAATTATTATTTAGATCAAGAAACAATGTAACTGGATTTAAATCGAGGAAAAGCTAAAGTTTCAGACTAATTGTTGACTCTATTTCAGTAACCGTTTCAGTTGAGGTAAACTCGTAACCTGGTTAATTCAATTAATTACTGTTTCGATAAATTATTATCTATTTGTGTATATTTGTGAATCAAATTTGTTGGCTTGAAGGAAACGAATAAGACCATAGTTGAAAGATATTATGGCACTATATCGGAACTGAATAAGACTATAGTTGAAAGAAACTATGGTATCAAATCGGAAACGAGTAAGACCATAGCTGAAAGACGATGGCATTATGAATCAGACAATAAGACCATGGTTGAAAGACACTATGACATCAAGTCGAGAATGAATAAGACCATGGTTGAAAGACACTTCGGCATCCTTCAACCATTTTCTATTCAGGTAACATGTTTTGGGTGATATATGTATTATAAGATTAAATATGAGATGAATGTTTTGACTAATATAGTTTGTAATAAATATTTCTGCCTTGGTGTAATTATACGTTTCATATGCCTCTAAGTATGTTAACTAATGATATTTGTGGTGTATAGGGAATTAAACAGATATACGAGTATTTTTCGAGTAGACAATGTTATTCTATTTGGTTCGACGGGCAATTAAAGTTTAAAATGAAAAGGTGTGTATATGAAATGAGCTATGTTATTGAGAATATGGAATGAAAATATAATATATGTAGTTGAATGGAAATCATAAAATGGAAATGTGTATGTATATATTGGTTCATGTTAATGAACATATGAAAAGGAAAAGTATGGATTGAGAAGGGAACTAATTGAACATATGATGAATTGTTGTATATTGAAATTTATTTTATGTTATATACCATGTTTCTTAAGTTGAGATATTTTTTAGTATATCTACTAACCATGTGGAATGTTGTGAATAGGAAAGGAAAGCATCCATATGATTGTGATCAATGATTGAATGGTTTAATCATTTTATGTTTGGTAAGTTTAAGTTTCTTTTTTACAAGCTTACTAAGCACTAGTTGTTTACGTAACTACTTTGTCTGTTTTGCAGGTCATCGGAAGTTCGATTGGTTGGAATCACGTCGGAGCACAATCACACTATCCAATCACCATATTGGTAGTTTTTGGTTAATTTGTAGAAAGCGGTTATAAATGGCATGTATAGGGCTAAATGTGGTCTTGGTCTTTTGGTTGTTTTGAGTTGTGATTTGCTTAATTATGGTATAATGCCTTGGAGTTGTTGTTTTGCAAATGATGATGTAAATAGATGTTGTTGGACTTGTGTATGTCCTTTTGTTAAAATAGGTAAACAATGGTTAAATAGAATTATGTTTGATTTGTGATTGTGGTGCCTTTTGTTGGTACATTGGTTAGTCTCATAGGTTGATGAAATTGGTATGTTTTAAGTGTGTTTAAAATGTCTTTTGGTCATTTTTTATATGTATTGTAAAAACATAGCTATGTCTTGTTGATATGTGAATGAGGTTGATCAATTATGTGTGGATAAATGTAATGGGTGCTAAGGTTTGAAACGTAGCTTTGAATGAGTGAATTGGTGTATGAATTAATGTGCCTTTTGATGGCATATTAGTTAGATTTTGAATGGATGATTTGGCATGTTTCTAGTATCCTTAAATGTGATATAAAAAATATGGAATAAGCTAGGTATGGTGTGATTCGGTGTGCAAGGTTTGATGCTTAAAATGGCTTGTTTTAAGGGCAATTTATGCTACACACAGCCTGGGACACGAGTTGCCACATGGCACATAGCCACTTCACATGGCCCTGTGTTATTATTGTTTTATGTGCAGGTGTAACATGGTCTGGCAGACAGTCTACAACACAACCATGTGACCCAACATCAAATGCACGCACAGTTTGGCACATGGCCTGTGAAACGAATGTATGGTCCTATTTCAAATACTCACACGAGCTAGGACACGGCCGTGTGTCCAGACTTTGCATGTCCACACGGTTTGGGCTATGTTACGTGGCCGTGTGACACTTAATTTCCCAAATTTTCATGTTTTACCAAATATTTCTATTTTGTTTCAAATGTATCCTCGAACCTTCCCAAGTTATTTTTAGGGCTCCGAAGGCTAGGTTTAAGGCACGAATGTGTATGTTTATTATGATTATATTAAGTTATTAGTTATTGATATTAAGATATACAATTGTTTCTATTATGATGTTAAATGTTGTAATTTGTACGGTGATGCTCTGTAACCCTAATATGACGACGGAGACAGGTTAGGCGTGTTACAACTTCACTTTTAAAAATTTTAATTGTGAATTAAGATGTTGGTCTATAAACAAATAATTTGTCTTGAGATGGTAAAAAATATTTGGAATAATTAAAAGCATTATTTAAATTATTATTTGAATTGAAATAACATTATTTTCATTATTTAAATAAATAAAAAACTTATCCTGTAACACCCTAGTACCCGATTCGATCGTCGGGTCCGAGTAACAAAATGTCACATCCATTGTTGGAGCAACTACCATCGAAAAGACTGTATTTAAATCCTTTAAAGACTTAAATATTTCATGATACAATCATTATACATTAAGCAAACTTTTCCAAGACTTAATCAAGCTTACAAAAACTCAATTACTAATCCAAACATGAAATAATACCAAATTTGTAAAGTTTTCAAGCTTCAGAATAGGTATCGATACCCTTGATAGGTACCGACACCATTTTTAATTTCGATGTTCAAAAAAATCAATTTAAATTAAAAGGTATCGATGCTATGCTTATAATACCGATACTTACCTCTGGGCACTAATATTAATACCTTGAAATTGCTACCATTTTGAGGTTCAATATTTTACCAAAAATTAACAAAAACCAATCGTATCGATACCCTTGTAAAGTATCAATACTCTAATATAGAGTATTGATACTTTAGTTCAATATCGATACTATATTGGGATTCTATTCTTAAAAATTGCTTGAAAAATGTTAAGTACCGATAGATTTCCTAGGGTATTGATTCCTTAGTGCCAAATAAGTCAAAATATTCCATTTTGGTATCTATTCTATGTCTAAAACAAAACATACTCAATTGGTTCTTATAAGCACACTTAAAACCTGCATAAACCAATTCAAAACATACCTAACATTTTAATTCAACCATTTCTCAATCAACCAAACAATCATACATCAAATAAGCACCTAGCTACACCATTTCCAGCTTGTAAATTCTCAAACCATTCACCTTTGTACAACCATTCAATTTCTTCATTCTGAATATACTAATTGAATTTCCAAATTTGGAATTCTTATGAAACATATATAACTTAACGTAAAACCATCATTTGCATGCCTTCATATAGCCATTAACCATACACTATTTCCTTTCAAACTAAAACACATCCTAAAACAATAACCAATTGACATATCTAGGGGTGTGTAAATTTTGATTAAAGCTGATTTAATCGATTGAATCGAATTAATTTGGTTAATCGATCAGTTAACTTATCTAATTCAATCGACGATCGATTAATAATTTTTTGGAAGTTTGATTAACGATTAATTCGGTTCAAAATTATTTAATTAACTGAATTAACTAAACTTAATAATTAATATTATATATTAACCCACAAGGCCATTACCTACCAGATTTAGTCCCCAAACACTAACCCACTCCTAAAATAAACATAATCCATTGACTCACAAAAAAAGAAGAAGAAAACATAACATCTTAATTCCTCCTAAGCCTAAAAATAATGCACACGGTACACTCAAATCTCACACACTAAAAAATCCATAACCCAAAATTGAAAATCCCTAATCTAAAATATCATTGTTTGTCACCATCGTCCGGCGTCCACTAGTGTAACACCCCTAACCCGTATCCGTCGCCAGAATAGGGTTACAGAGCATTACCAAACTTATTACATAAATAATCATACAAATCACATACATTTTCCATTTCCAAATAATTATCAATCAAATACATTCACATTGTCCGTAATACGAGCCTACGAGGCCCAAATCATGCATTGGGAGTGGTTAGGGACTAAACCGATAAATCAGGAAACTTTTTAGAAAACCTAGAAAATTTTCAAAATACAAGGGACACAAGCCCGTGTTGCCAGGCCGTGTGTCTCACACGGCCAAAAGGCACGCCCGTGTCACATTCAAAATGGAATCACATGGTCGTGTCCCAGACCATGTCCTATCCCGTGTAACTCTCTGACTTGTATCACACAGTCAACCACACGCCCATGTGACTAGCCCATGTAACTCACTGACTTGTTTTCATTAAATACTATAGCGGACACACGGTTGTGTTACCTGACCGTGTGTCACACATGGCTAAGACACACACCCGTGTCTCTGCCCCGTTTGGACAAAAATAGGCTAGTTTACAAGCCACATTTCTCACCCAATTTGGTACCAACTTACATAACACAAAAGCATACATTCACAATGAAAAATAGGCATTCAACTAACCTCAATCAAGCTTAAAACCATGCTTTACCAATATCAACATCCATAAGACACAAGTATCACACTTAACCTTTCAATTTCACAACAATTTCCTATTCACCATTTACCTATTGTCACATTCCATTTTTTTACATTACTATACCTCAAACCATAAACAAGCATATAATCAAATGTCCAAAATTAAAAGTGCCAAAATGATAGTTGGATATTGTGATGCGATCTCCGATGACTTACGAATCGAGCGAGTTTCCGAATCACTATAAAACATAGAAAAGAGAACAGAGTAAGCTATAAAGCTTAGTAAGCTCGTATAATATAGAATTAAACTTACCTATTATTCACAATTTATAAATAAGCATAGTAAATCCATTCAAGTTGTCAAATGCCTAAGCACATGAATTCATCAATTGGTTAGTCATGTAATACACATATAATCATCAAATCAATATGGATGTACTCAACAATCATTCAAACTTTATGTACTTATATCTTCCATTTCATACTTCACTATATCATATAACATCAATTTCATATAATTCATATAACCTGTAGTAGATTTATGCCCGTTGAACTACTTAGAATATCGATAGATGCACGAGTGGTACACACAAAGTGTACTAATCAGTAATTCGTCAATTCTTGTACATATATGCTCTTTCAAACTATAAACAGTAAGCTCCTCCTGAGCTGAGGGAAACAGTAAGCTCTAATGAGCTGGGAAATAGTAAGCTCTTACGAGCTGAAATACCAGTAAGCTCATATGAGCTATGGTGAGTCCGCAACACATGCAAGATGTCAACCAAACAGTAACCCTAGTGATATGTCACTCGTATCCTATGAATTCTTAAGGTTCAAATAGGGCTCGGTATTATTTGACTTCATCATTTAGGCATTCAAATAATCTTGTAATTCATTTCTAAATTCACATATATAAATACACGATTTTAATTATACGAACTTACCTCGTATTCAAATGATAGATTTACTCGTCTACTCGATAACCTTGTCTTTTCCCCGATCTAATTCTGAGTTTTGCTTTTCTTGATCTATATAATATCAAATTCAATCTATTCATTACTCATTCTATTCAATTTAACCCAAATTATATATTTTGGAAAAATTATACTTTTGCCTCTAATATTTTAACTTCTTTACAATTTAGTCCTTATCACATAAAAATGCAAATTTCATTCAATTTGACCATAACCCATTCTAGCCGAATTTCTCTTATTAGCATATCAGCCTATATTTTACATTTATTTTACATTTTAACCACACAATTTTCATATTTCTCAATTTAATCCATAATTGACATTTTCACTAAAAATCACTTAACAAAACTTGTTAATCTAACAACAAAGATCCATTTCCATCATCAACTATCAAAATAAACATAGATTCATCAATGGTAAGAACCTAAACCTTTAACAGTTTTGCAAATTAGTCCCTAGGCTAGCTAGACTAAGTTGCAACGATCACAAAAACATAAAAATCATTAAAAACAGATGGAAAATATACTTACATGCACCAAGGAATATGGCCGAACCTTGGAAAGTCTCTAATGGCTTCCTATGTTTTAGTTTTTGGTGGAAGGATGAAGAAAGAGATAACCATGTATTTTCTTTATTTTACTATATTTATTTATCAATTTACTTAATTAACCTTTTTTATAAAACATTAAATTCACCCAATACATGTCCATAATTGTGCACTCACCGATATAATGGTCTAATTACCATTCAAGTACTTATACCTTTCAATTCTATAGCCATTTAGTGCATTTAACTTATAAAACTCTAGTTTTACACTTTACGCGATTTAGTCTTTTTAATCAAATTAAGCATTCAAACAGTAAAATCTTAACAAAAGTTTCACACAATCACACTATCATGCTGTAGACATTAAAATAATAATAAAATAATTATTCTAACCTCAAATTTATGGTTTTGAAACCACTATTCTGATTTAACTAAAAACAGGTTGTTACAACCAGTCACACCGTCTAGCATACACTAGGTCACCATCATCATTCAACATTCGTCTGCCATTGATTTTGACTTCACCCAAAATCTCGAATCGAAAATATCTCAAAATCCCTAACCCAACACAGTGACCAGTGATGCACCTTCGATTTTAACTTCACTCACCACCGTCCGACATTCACCTTGGATTTTTCAAGTGTTTTTTGTCAAAGGCATATTCTTTTTGTTTTCACTGAAATGGATTTTTTCTATTGCTTCCTTTTTTTATGACAAAATTTTCATTTTCGGATATTTCTGCAAATATGTTGCTACTTCTTTGTTCTAAACATGTGTTTGTGAATGTAATTAAGTAGGAAGGAGTAGTGGATAGATATTTGAAATAACCCAGCACTTGTGTTTGTGAATGCTTATTCCTATTCAATTTGTATGTAAGTCTTTCCATCTTGCCTAGACCTAGATGGTCAATAAATTAATATAACACCCTTAACCCGGTCCGGTTGATGGACCCAAGTACTAGGGTGCTACAAGCAATTACTATACAATTTCAACCATTTAAACATTAAGAAAAAATAATTAAATGTGAAATAATTACATTCGAGCATACATATGAACCTCTTAAATCTAATTCAATTAAATATTGAATATACGAAAGTTTAAAAATAATTTAAATAAAATTAGGGACTGATTCGAGGCAAAAATAAAAAGTTGAAACAAAAGAAATCTAGAAACAGGGGACACATGGCTGTGTCCCCAAACTACGCAGAAAACATTCAGCCTATGTGCTTGGCCACATGGCCATGTGTGAGAGTCACACGGCCGTATGGATAGGTTATGTAACAACCCGATTTAGATCCTAATCGGAACGGTGGTTTTTGGGACCACAAATCTGAGTCAGAAAAATATTTGAAATTATTTTCTGTGTTTATTATGTGTGAATTTATATCTGTGAATTTTTTGTGATTTAATTTTGTCGTTTGGGTGTCTGATTTAATAAAAGGACTTAATCGCATAAATTGAAAATTAGCTAGTTTTAATTGTAAGGAATGAATTGGTAATGGCTTCTTAAGTGGAAGTATTCATTATGCAAAAAGTCCAAATTTTATATACTAGTGGAAGGCACTAGATAATTAAATAAGTTTTCTTATTAAATATGTATATTTATAAATATATGTTATAATAATAAAATGTATATAATTATATATATATATATATATATATATAAAATATGAGTTATGAGTGGAAGCCATGTGCATGTGCTATGGACGAATATGTACTTGGTAAGTAAGTTTTAGTTAATGATTTTTAAAGGGTATAATAGGAAAACATGTATTGATAATGTGTTTGTATATATTATAATATGTGATAATTAAAAACAAGCATATTCTCTTCACTGAATATCAACTAAGAAAGAAAAGAACAAGGGTTCAAAGGTTCGACCATCTCCCAAGCTTGATTCAATGTTTGTTTTTAGTCAGTTTTTGATAATTTTTACGTTTATGAGATCGTTGCTTCGAGTACTACAAAACCCATGCTTAAATTTTGAATTTTGATGAATATTTTGAGTTATGCCATTGATGAGAGCTTGTGATTTATTGTTTGATGGTGAAATATGAAAGATAGGTGTTGGGTTAACATATTTTGTTTTGGAATTTTTGATGATTTTGAGTAATTAGGACTTAATTGCAAAAATAAAAAGTTGAGGAAATTTATGGATTTGTATAAGCTTAGTGAAGATTCGGCCTAAGCATAGTAAAGTTAAATTTTGAATATTTTGTGTTTTGTGCAAATTGGACTAAATTGTAAAAAGTGTAAAATGTTAGGGGCAAAATGGTAATTTTTCCATTTATGTGTTTTTGGATTGAATTGAATAAAAATATATTGAATTAGTTTAATTTTGAATACAGTTAGATCAAGAACCAAAGAAATCGTATTTGAATAGGGGAAAAACCACGGTCGTCGATTAGTTGTTCTGCTCCGATTACCGTTGTCCGAGGTAAGTTTATAGCCAAATAAATGCTGTTTATCTTGATATTTAAGATTTTATTCTATGATCAAATGAAAAAGTTTATATATCTACAAGGTTTCGATAATTTTTACATATTGATAGTTATGTATATTCGGATGAGGAATAAGTAAAGTTAGTTGATATGTTTTGATATACATATGCGGGTTATGTTTGATAATATGGATGCATTGATATTCGGCATTGAGTTTGAATTGGGGATCACTCGATATTACTTAATGGCTGATTATTGATTCGGCTGTGATTTGTTATAAGTGAATACATAAAAGGAAATGATTGATAGGTTGCTAAGGAATGAATTAATGTTATATGTGTACTTAAGTGCTCAGTTGAAAATGTATGGATTTAGTTCACAAGACCTTTGATATATGAATGATATGTGTGAGATCAAATTTTATATCAGTGATATTCGGGCTTTAAGCCTAGCAGGCCCTGTGCCGGTGGGTTATATCGGGCTTTAAGCCTACCAGGCCTTGTGCCAGTATGCTATATCAGGCTTGTTCCTAGCAGGCTTTATGCCGGTGTATTATTTAGGGCTTTGTGCCTAGAGGGCTTTATGCCGATGAAATATCGAATGTGCTAAACGAGTTAAATGGCCATGTATGAATTGGCTTATTACCTACTTGAATTATGGTAAGTGAGTTATTGATATTTGACGCAAGTCATGTATCATGTAAATGAAGAATGTATGTGAATAAGTAAAGTGTAATTGGCCTTTTGAGATAATAATGTGAAACTTTTTAAAATGATTCTTGAATATGTGTATTTAAGATTATGTATATGTGAAAGATTAATCATATGTAAGTTGAATGTGCATATTCAGCCAAATTAAAGTACTTATAATGTTCAAGATGAAAATTGAATTTGTGAGTAAGTATGTATATATTCGATCTATGACAATTATATGAGATATTTAACCACGATATTTGTGTTTACGTTGATATGAAGAACACATGTGACCATGAATGAGATTATGATCTTAAAGGTGGATTGTAAATATGTTATTAACTAAAAGTGAATTCAGTTATTCGGAATTGATGGGTAATGATATAGTTGGTATAGGTATTTGGTAAGTTTAGGAAGGGTTAAGATTATAACAGCATATTAGTTTGGTCAAGTTGAGTTGATATTATTATTAATTTATTTGTTTGCTTATGACTTACTAAGCTATGATAGCTTACTCTGTGATTTCATATTTACTCTGTTTTATAGATTTTGAATTCAAGCTACTAGCTCGGGAATCGTCAGAGAAGCTTATCACACTATCGACCGCTTTTGGTATTTTATAAGTTGCATTTTGGAACTATGGCATGTATAAGCTAGAATGTGTTATGTTTGATTTTGGTCATGTATAAAGGTTATGTGAGAATGGCTTATTTCCTATACTTGGATTCTATTTGGCCTTGGTTATATTGTGGGGCTGTTTCGATTATCATGTGGTGTGCAATAGATGCTTATAAATCATGTTAAGTGTTTACATATTAAGGTTTGGTTATGACAATTAGGTGTAAGGTGATTAATGTAGTTAACAATGACTTTAAAGACACGGTCATGATCTATAATTATGATATGTTTTTATGAATCTTTAATATTTATTTAGCTAATGTGAGACATTAAGTTCGACTGTAAAAAAAGAAATAAATAATTGTGTTGTTTCAGAAATATTTGAATGAATAATTTGGGTAATTGGTTAATTACGTATTTGAAAATATGCTAATAATGAAATTGCTTTGGCTATTTGTGGGATAAAATTTTGGTATAAAATGTGTATTTACATTCGGCTAATGTCAGGTAAAAAAAATGATGTAAGTTTGTGTTGCCGTACGCATTGATGCTATATAAATAAATGCTGTTAGATTTTGGTATGTTTGATTTAGGTAAAATACATTTCTAAACGGTTGCTTTATTATGATTCGAATTGGGCATAGATTAGATTTATTTTAGTTACTTACTTGAATGAAACATTGATCATAGCATGGTTATATTCGGTTAATGCAATGAAATAAAATGACCATATGAATAGTGCCTTAGTTTATAAAAAGGGTCAATAATGGGTTGCAAGCAAGAATTGGACTATGCGAAATGATACATGCGGACTTCATGAAAATTACCATTCCATGTTCTTTAAAATTTGTAATAATGGTTAGTGGTCACAATAGAATGACGCATATTTGCTTATTTTGATATTGCATGCAATGATGTGTATTTGGTTCCTATCATTTGATTAAATGGCTTATATTATTTTGTATACATGTATACTAATGCCGAATTGTATAAGTCATAATTATGACATGTGTTATATTATAATTTATAATGGTACTGTTTAAGTTGAATTATTTGTAATGTTATTGAATTTTGCATATACGACATTTCGAAGTAATGTTTATAAAGTGGTTTTGATTTCTTGTGAACTATATCAGGCATGTGCTTGAATAAAATATTATAACTTAATTAAGTAATATGTTAAATAGACTATTTATGATTGAAATTTTTTGGAATTGAAATTTTAATCATGTGTATAACTGTATTAATTTGGGGATTATGTTTCGTCAAGTAATACCTCGTAACCCTTTCCAGTGACGGATACGGGTTAGGGGTGTTACAGGTTATACAGTCATTTGGATAAACCGTGTAACTAAACTCGTGTGCAATAAAATGACAAAAATGTTACAGACGACACGACTGTGCCATCAGCTCGTATGTGGCACACGGTCATGTGCCAAACTGTGTATACCTAGAAAATACCTTATAAAAATTATAATTCATCCTAGCAACACTTATACCATAAGCAACCATTTGCTACCAATTTAACCTATTCAAAAACATTTTAGTTAAACCCAAAACATCATTGGAATCAAATATCCTAAAAATTTAACCAATATGCCACAATTAACACCTTAAAACACATTTCAAAGTTTACAAAATCTAAAAAAAAAAAAAATCAACTATATACAAAATATAATGCCCCCAAAATATCTTATATTTATTTCTGTGTGTTTATGACACAAATATTTGTCAGCTTTAGTGGTTATGTGTTTAGGGAGTGTTTGGGAGGTCCCAAGTTCAAGCCTTGACTTGGGAAAATTTTGGTATTTTTATGAATAAAACCCTATCTCTAAACAGTAGGCTTCTAATTAATTATTTTTAAAAACATGTTAGAATGGGTTAGCTGGTTTGGTGGCTAAGTGGTGTGTTTGGTATGTTGGAGATCAAGAGTTCAGGTCTTTGTGCAAGCGAAGGATTTATTTTTGCTAGATGCCGTGGGGGGTGTTTGAGTGGAGTCAGAATTTGGAAAAGAGTGGGGTGGGTAGTGGACGGTTTGGTAGATTTAGAGATAATGGGAGTATTTCATAGGATTGAAGAGCAAAATAAGGGAATTCTCATATTATCTAGATTATTATTGATTTTATTTTGATTCTTGTGATCTTTTTCAAAAAAATAGTTCCCCATATTGTTCCCAAAGTTTTGACGTTAGTTCCCTTTCCCGTCTAGTTTACTGTTCGTCATTTTGCTCCTCCTTTTGCCGAATATTGCTAGGTGAATTTTCGCTACATCTTTTGTTCCTTTTCCGCTTTTCACACTTTCCTTCCCACCATTTTCTTTTTCTTCTTCTCACCGTCACCTTCTCTGTTTTGCCTCTTTCAGTTATTGATTCCCCTTTTCGATTCATTCGCTCTTGCGTTCTAAATTGCACTTTGCTCTGTCGTCAGTTTGGCAAGTGATTTAGGTGTTTCGTTGTCTCGTTTTATATGTTACTGAATGAAGGGTTATATTTGTACTCTTGGGGTTTTTAATTGATTGTGTTCTTTTCAATTTTTTTTTTCAATTTCCTTTCCTCCCAGCAAGGAAATTTCGACTCCTCCCTTACACTCTTTTTCTCCGTTTTTTTCAGGTGGGGTTTTTCTCCAACAATAGTCGGTTGTGTTATTTGGTAAGTATGGTTTGATTAAAGTTTAAAGTGAAATTCGACTAAGGGTTTAACGAGAAGGTTTTATGACTTTTGTTTTAGGTGGAGACAAAGAGTTGGTTGGTCCATCTTCAAGAAATTGAGTGTGCGATTTCGGTTGATTTCGGTAAGGGGTTTTTGATTGTTGATCTATTTTTAACTTCGTTAGGCTTTGATTGAATAAAGAATTAAGTAGTTGCTTAAATGATGTTTTGGTTGAATCTAGGTTTTGGGGTACTTGGAGTGCGCTTTAACTACAAATAAATTAGGTGTGTAATCACAACATTGAAAATCGGTAATCGGTGAAAAGCCAAAAAATGGGACTAACGACGCCACTCGGGCGTGTGTCCGCCTGTGTGGTAGGTCGTGTGACTGAACATGGGGGTGCGATGATGAGACTGGCCGTGTGCGATACACAGGCAGGACCGAATTGGGCCGTGTGGGCCACATGCCCGTGTGGGCCCACATGGGTAAACCACATGGGCATGTGGGATTTTTAGGCCAGGCCGTGTGATCCATACGAGCAAGGCCATTCTGGGTCGTGTGGGCCACACGGGCAAACAACATAGGCTTGTGGGCCCATTTTTACTATTTGATTGCTAAGGTTACACGGGTCGCGCGAGTCGACTATGGACTTACCATAGGGTCGATAAGCTTATCTAGACCCCTAATTGAATGAAATGATTGTATGACTGGTTTATATATATGTACATACATTTACATGATTATTGAGCATGATGATATTTACTGGATTGATATTGTATACACTGTTGCCATGTTATAGTATGTCATGATTGTATATTGCATTACATTGGGTTAGGGGTTGATATTGTTCGGATGAAGTGTACTGAAAGGCTTCGAGCCTATTTTATTGGCAACTCAGCTACAACTACTGTTTAGTGCCGCATTTGGTACAATTTGGAGTGTAGGGATGGGTGGGTCAATTATATCCCCACATGGAGTGTAGGGTTGGACGGAGATAGTGTGTATAGGCTGGCTGGGTAGGATTTTGTGACTGCATATCTGTTACTGTACTGATACTGATACTGTCATGGGCCAAGGCCCTAATGCATGACTTCTTCTGTACTGAGATTGGGCTAAAGCCCTAACTGAAACTGAATCTGATAATGAAAAGGGCTTAGGCCCAGACTATGATTGCATCCTATCTAATTGTTTTATATGGGGATTACACACTGAGTTTTCACAAACTCACCCTTCTGTTTTATCTATACAGGTAATCCCCAGGTTTAGGCGGATCAGTGCGGCGGAGGACTCAATGGTGGCCACACGACCTCATTTGACTCTATTTCATACTTAATTATGGATTAAATTTTATTGGGAGATTTTTTACGTAACATGGCCTCTATAGATTTTTACTTTAATTTGGAATTTTTAATGTTTTTGGATTACAGCTGCTAGTATTAGGAAAACTCGAGTTTTTAAAAGAATCAAACGTTTTGACAAAATACTCAAAAATACGCAAATGGTTTTAAAAGCTTCCGCGTTGAATAGCGTTTTGGAAACTTACAACTGAGTAAAGAACACAATTTTAGAATTAATAAGTAACCATGAAAAGTTTCTAAACGGAAATGTTGTTAGCAAAATACGATTTTCAAACACTACCATGTGACATTGCCTGATTCGACCATAACATCCAGGCCTGGTTTGGGGTGTTACGCAAAAGACCATTTAAGACCTTAAACATCCTAGGTACATACCATGACCAAAAGAACAAACCGTCGACGTTTGAGTCCAAGATTGCCACCGGATGCTGAATTGACAATCTGATCAATGAGTACCTAACCTGTGCATACTACAGAAATTAAATCATCCACTAAGTAAAAGTTTAGTAGTATCCCTATAATCTGAATACTTAAAACATTTTTCGAAGTAGTCAAAAAATTCATATCCCATAATGTCATTCATTGTTCATATATTAACTCTTATTCCCATTTCCTCTCCTTATCTTCCTTAATAACGTACTCGAACTTGGATCTTTACGTGATTCCGACTAACATACCAAGTTTGGCACACAGTGCCTGACAAATAAATCTATAATAACAAATTGCACTGGCCGGTAAAACTGACAAATGAGTGTGCCCAGCATTGGTCAATATAATAGACAAATAAGTGTTCCCTGCACTGGTGGTAAAACTGAAAAATAAATGTGCCCATTACTGGTTGGTATAACTGACAAATAAGTTGCCCTGCGCTGGTCAGTAAAACTGAAAAATGAGTGTGCCCAGCACTAGTTGGTATAGCCGACAAATAAGTGTGTCCTGCACTGGTCAGTAAAATCAAAAAATGAGTGTTCATTCATTCAAAACCAATGTTTCAATTTCATTTTAACATTTCACCAATTTGTTCCAAAGACTAACTCACTTTGTATACTTGCCAAACAAAGTAACATATATATATATATATATATATATATATAAGAATAATAATTGAAATAGTTAGGTTATAGAAACACTAACCTTTGAACATTATAGTTGAACATGCATACAACATAGCTGATAACATTCACCCACTTTATAATATTCTGAATATAGTATCGATGTACGCTCAAATAACACTAATATTGTAAGAATCGAATAGTATTAAAACAACAATATTTGAACAACCTTGAATTATGCTCCTTTTTCCTTCCCATTGAAACAATAATATAACAGAAAAATCAAGTAAAGCATTAAAACGACATGAAGCATATAAGATATAACTAGCTTTCGAAAAACACTTATTCGCCCATAATATTAGCACTAAGATTGGCATAAACTTATTTAATCTTAACATCTAATTTAACATAAACATAATAGAAATATCTAGCTTGGACAACAATTAAAACATATTTTGGATGACATTTAAAACGTATTTTGGAAAACATTTAAATCTTAGTTTAACAACATTTGAAACATACTTTTGCTAGCATTTAAAGCATATCAAATCTTAAAAAGATACAAAAATGCTTCTGCTCAATTTCAATCCAATTAATATATATAAATCAATTCCATATAACTACTTTAAGATAAATCAATTTTTTCTTAGCATTGGACTATACAATAATAATATAAAATATCATAACATACAGAATTTAATAAACATCAAACCACGAATTTGCTCACCGTAAACTTCAAGCTATTCATATCGTAATCATTTCATTCATATTTTTCGATTTAATCCTTTAATGCCAAAAATATTATATAATAAAAATTCTAATATTAAGCAAAACAATATAATAAAAATTGTATCATTAATTAATAAATTAAGTTCCATATGAACATACCTTATAAAAATAGCGACATACAAAACATCGAGGATTAATCCGCCAATTAGCTCAAATCTCGATCTATATAGTAATTCATTTCAATTATTAGTGCCAAGTGCTTTATAACATTCAATATAATGCATATTTCTTCCTATTAATAGTTTTCACAATTTCTTTAAAGTTCTACATTTTATTTAATTTAGTCCTTAAAACCGAAACAAGCTAAACTTTCATATTTGAGCTTTGATTTTTAAACCGGTTTCAAATTCATCCTTCAATAGCCCTCTATTATCAATAGTTATAGAATTTTATATCAATTTTGATATATTCACAATTTAGTCCCTATGTTCAAAATTAATAATTTTCACTTTATGAAATAATCATTTTTCATATTCAAGCTTAAAAGTTAACCATTTAACACCAAAACTTTAAACATTCAACTAAAGTAGCATCCTCAAATTTTGACAATAACAAAAATTATCAAATGGGTCAATTAGTTTATAGTACTGGGATTTCGAAAATATAAAAATTACGAGAAAACGATTAAATCGTACTAACCAATTTAAGCTTGAAACTTTCAAGCCCCCAGGTCGAGCGTGTAACAGCCTAATTTTTAGTGATGTTAGAAAAAGTGGTTTGAGACCACTAAAATCTGACAAATGAGCTTATAAATTTATTATTTAGTATTTATGAGCCAATCGTGAATTTAAGGAGGGTTATGAATTAGTGATTTATGTTTTAGAAACATTTATCCAAATAATTAGTTTTGAAACCAAGGTATCGAGACCTCGATTTCATAAACCAAGCCGTAAATATTTTTGTAAACATTTATGAAGTGTCATTAAGTTAGTATAAAAGTTTCGATAGAAAATTTTAACGTTTGGATAGTTAATTAAGTAAAAGGACTAAATTGTAAAAGGTGCAAAACTTGTTAAATTGATTAAATAGCTTAAATATCTAATAAGGAAGGATTTAAAAGGCAATTAGACCTAAATTAAATGGGCTGGACGGTTTGGGGCATGAAATAAGTAAGAAAACAGTGTGAACAAGGGCAAAATTGGAAATAACCTAAAATTTATTAGTTAAAAAGGATTTAAATGAAAAATCTAGAGATTTCATCATTTTTGTTCAGCTAAAAATGCCATAGCAGACCTCCTAAGCTTTTTTTCATATTTTATGCACCATGTGAATTCAATTCTTGCTTTTTCTTTGTAATTTTTATGTTTTTGTGACTTTTACAATTAGGTCCACCTATTGAATTCATTAGTTTTTGATTTTATGGATGATGTTGAAAGTTTCCATGGATGAGTGCTGTATGTTTATGATAAATTATCATGGATTTGAAGCTTTAAATTCATTATATGATGAATTTATTAAGTGATTTTAATAGAAATTAATTTTTAGGACCTAATTGTGAAAAAGTTTAGAATTAGGGTTTGATGCTAAAAATTTGAATACCAAAGAGTATATAGTAGTTTATAATGATAGAATAATGTGTTAATTGAGAAAAATAAGCTCAATTGATGGGTTAATTGATCAGGGACTAAATTGTAAAAATAATGAAATTTAGGGTAAAAGTGTAATTTCAAAAATTGAAGGGCATAAATTTTGAAGTGAATTAAAATTAAATTAGATTCTAATGAATGAAAAATTTTATATTATAGACCAAGAGCTCAAAGAAAGTCATGGAAAAGAGAATAACTGATTAGTCCCTGAATTTTCTACAACTTCTGCAAATTGGCCTAGGTAAATTAATGTTTATATATATATATATATATATATATATATATTTATTTATATTTATTGTTAAAAATAAATTATTGTTGAAACTATGAAATTGATTTGAGATGATCGAAAAGTATGGAACGCCGGATTGAGTACAGTCGTTCAGTGTAAAAGATGAATTGATAGATAAGACCATGTTTGGACCATGGCAATATTTAAATGTAAGATCATAGCTGGGCTATGGTATTTTCATTAAAATACCATAACTGGGTTATGGCACAAAGAAAACGATGTACTCATATTCATAAGTCGTTCACCGAATTGGAAAGACTTGGTTAGAGATATGAAAATATTTATATATATGAAATAGCCTGATAATTATGTATATTTATGATTATGAATCATTGCTAAAATAAATATACACGAAATTTGTTGAAATGATGATATTGATTTGAATGGAATTGATTCAAAAGTGTTTATGGCTATTGAAATTGAATGTGAACAAATTGAAATTGAAATGTGATTAGTGAATAATGATTGTTTTGAAAGTGAATCGGAAACCCTATTAACTAGTCGGGCTAAGTTGGATATAGTCGGCATGTAACACCCCAAACCCGGCCTAGACGTTATGGCTGAATCTGGCGATGTCACATGAGAGTGTCTTTGAAAATGCCTCGACAAGTTAAAAATTATTCCAGTTATTATCTTTACTTAAGTCAGAAAATTGTGAATTAACTTACTTGCTTAAACCCATTTCTTTTACGCAGAAGCTCTTAGTTAATTTTTAGAAAAATGATATTTTTGTGGCGTTTGCAGTTTAAACATAATCCATAAATAACAATTAAAAACCCAGATAAAACCAAAATAGTCCAAGTCCAAAATTACATAAATAACCCCAAAATAATTAAAAACAGTAATGCAGTGAATAATCAGTAAAACTGTGAAAATCAGAATGTATCTAGAGGTGGTCACCGTCGAGCCCTCCGCTGCACCGATCCATTTATTGCTGGGGATTACATGACATTTAAAACATTAAAGGGGTGAGTATTCGCCAACTCAGTGTGTACATCCCTACAATATAGCATGCATACAGACAGATAACAGAAACAGTCACAATTCAGGCCTAAGCCCTTACCAGAAACGGTGTGAGCCTCGACCCACTCAGAATTAGAATCAAAATATAATAAGGCACTCCAGCCCAAAGAGATACCAATATCACATGCAGAATCGATAAAAAATCATGCCCACCAACCTTGCCCACCATCTTTGTCCAACCCCAAACACCATGTGGGGATAAAATCAACCCACCCAACTCTAAACACCAAGTATGGTGAAAAAATCAACCTATCCAGCCTTACACACCAAATCGTACCGTATTACGGCACATGTTACAAATATGTAGCAAAGCTGCAAGATAACAGGCTAATAGCCTTTCAGACTTCCTTCACTTCAACCACAATCCCACCCAAATGCAATGCAACATAATATCATGACATGCTATAATGCAGATAAACAGATCGTACATACGTAATTAGTACAGAACAGTTATACATGCCGAGTGCATACATCTCAATATCAGATCAGAGAAATAGGGGTTGAATATATCTTTACCGACCCTACATCAGGTCACAGTTGACTTCGGCGACCTTTGCAACCTTATAGTTCGATACAGGAAAATAGGCTTACCCACCCATGTGGCCTGCCCTTTGGTCCCACACGCCTGTATGGTTAATTGTCACTTTAGCCCCTTTATTAAATCTCCTCTTTTTTATACTATTCTATATTTTTTCTTCTTATTTTCTTTTAATAATATGCATATATATATATATATATATATATATATATTTATTTATTTATTATAACATATACACATATGCTAAACAACCACACAAAGAAATTTAGTGGTTAATTGTCAATTTAGCCCATTTATTAAATTCCAAACTATAATCTTTTTATAAATCACACTTTTACCTCTAATTTCATTTAGTCCCTGTACTTAAATTAAGCACTAAATATAGGAACTTATCTAACCAAAATTCAATTTGTTTACAAATTAAATAAGTAAATATTTAATAAAAATATTTTCGAGTCCAGTTTATAGAAACGAGGTCCTCATACCTCAATTTTCAAAACCACTAACTTTAGAACCAATGCACTTGTACTTTTACTAATTGTCCAATTAGTAAATTTATTTGATCAAAATTTAATATAAAATTATAATTAACTCGTAAAAAGTATTTAATAATATTTCCTGACTCGGTTTATGAAAACAAGATCTCAAAATCGTAATTTTCAACTCTACTGACTTTAGTTTACTATCAATTAAGCAAAATTACAAGATCAACTTTAATATGTTTCTATACTAGTATCATAAATATTAAATATTAATATCTACAAACATATTTTATGAAAATGACATTTCAAAACCTAATTTTTGACACCACTAGAAACTGGTCGCTACTGTAACACCCCTAACCCATCTCCATCGCTGGAACGAGGTTACGGAGCATTACCAGAACTTATGGAATGAATACAGACATTTTGAATTATTTTTATCTTACATGTTAGAAAATTAATCATAAAGTCTGTAACACCCCCAACCCATCCTAGGAGTCTACACCAAATTCGGAATGCTACATTGATCACCGAATTCGGAATGCTACATTGATCACTGAAGTGATCATAGAAAAATTTTACAAAACAACTTATCTTCGTAAACCAAAATCGTAAATAACCACACAGTAAAAATTTACTATAAATATTAATATAGAACATGTTTAAGTTATGCGAATAAAAACATAAATTGGAAACTATACCATAGCCTTATAAATCTTTACAATTTAAACTTCAACTGAATAATGAATAAAACTAAAATTAAAAAAACCATAGTTTATCCACCGAGACTGTTCGAGACATCCGCGTATCGAGTCCAGTATCCAGAATCCAAAACTGTACCTGAAAGAGGAAACAAAAAATGGGGTGAGCTACTCGAGCTCAATGTGTTATGAAAACCAGTAAAACTATAGAAACTGAACAGAGATAGAAAGGTTTGGAAACAGTTCTGAAATAGAACATACTTATAGACCGTTTAAAACAAGAACAGACCATATGTAACTTTACAGTCATATGGCTGTGTCAAACATAGTAGTAGTATTTCCCAAGCATTACAGTCTGGGCCTAAGCCCTTTCCAGAATCAGTACCATTGTGGGCCTTAGCCCATCGCATTAATTATCTAGTCAAACGGTTGCAAACAAACCTACAAGGTTCTCATAGGCACGAGTGCCTTTCAGTCGAATATTAAAATAGGATATTTTAGTCCATCAGACATTTAGATATTTCCATAGATCAGTCAATCAGATATTTCAGACAAATAATACAATCACATACTGTCACAGCATCACAATCAGTCAATCAGATTCAACCAAATGCATATGAGTGCAAATGAGTTATAAAATAACCCACCCACCCAGCCAACACACCATCTCCGTCCACCCCTACACATCTTATGGGGATATAATCAACCCACCCATCCCTACACTCCGAGTAGGACCTCGAAAAGCCCATCCAACCTTATAAACCATAGGATGTCATCCTAGGTTGCCCAGAAATGATGATCATCAACATTGTCCTCGACCCTCAGGGAATTGGGACCGCCCTCGACCCTCAAGGAATTGGGGCTAACCATGTACAGTTAAATTGCTAGTCTTATATATTAGGTAGCAATGCTAGCATATGAGCTGTACTGTGCAATGCGGTAAACCGCGGTATAGACATGCAGTGTGAACTGCTAGGTCAGATAATAGTATGTAGCATAGCTATCATACATACGGTATAGTGCAATGCGGTAAACCGTTATACCGTCGAGTTGTAGTACAACTGCCAGATTAATCAAATCGTCCACGACCCTTTGGGTATTGGGATTACCCACGACCCAACCAAAAACGGTTTATGCAAATGTATGTATGCAAATGTATGAATGCTGATGCACTGATATTCGTGATATGAAGTAATAAAATTTATAAACTATGATCGTGCCCAAAACTAACTATTATCACGATTTAAGGCAAGTGCGTCTATCGAACAGTAGTATAGTTTAGTGGCAAGACCGAGATATCGTACCCAAGAGAACCAAAAGTACTAGTACTAACTTTCTTTCTATTATTTAACCAAGAAATAAAATGGGTTTTTATGAAACTAAACTAATTCTAAAACTAAACTATGAATGCAAAAAAAGTGAATTGGGGAAAACTCTTAGGAAAAACTGATTGATTTAGACAATACTCAAGGGAAAATCCACCTAGACTTCACTTGTTATCAACCCTTGAACTAGACAATTTATTCACTTGATTTGATCCATAGAAATCCCTAACTTGTGTTATTATCTCTCTCGAGACTAAAAACAACTAACCCTAGGTTGATTAATTAAAATCTCTTTCTAATTAAAACCCCTAGTATTGCATTAACTTGATCTATGAATTCCCTTATTAGGTTTGACCCTAATCCGGCAGATTTTCGTCGTTCTATCTCTAGGATTGCGATCAACTCCACTTAATTGTGTTAGATCTACTCCTATGCAGGGACTTTTGCTCCTCTACATAAGCATATTCGACTTAAATCAATATCTCGAAAATATTAATTTAAGAGTTAAAAACACAATTAAGAACAAATCAAATATTTATCATATAATTCAAGAGAGAATAATAACAAGATCTGTCTTAGGTTTCATCCCCCTCAAGTATTTGGGGGATTTAGTTTATAATTAATAAAGAAAACATCTCAGAAGAAATAAAATAACAAAACATAAAGAACCTAAAAACCCCTGAAAGGATTGAAAGGAGATCCTTTGTCTTGATGTAGATCCTGGCTTCTTAAGATGGATCAATCGGCTTCCCTTGGAGTAATTCCTTGCTTCTACTCTCTGTGTTGGCAGAAATAAGGCACTCTTTTGTGGGAGAAAAAGCACACCCTTGAAGTTGCCTCCTAGGGTCTTTATATAGAGCTTTGGCATGCCTTTCTTAGCCTCTAAGCATCCTTTTCCGAGTGAAATTGTACTTTCTCACGACAGGGACAGGCCCGTGTGCCACGCCCGTGTGAATCGAGGCCCAGGCCGTGGTCGGGCCTGTTGATGGTGGCACGACTGTGTGGTCTGGTCTACTTGTCGAGGTTGGGTCGTGTTTGAGCTCAAGGAGGCACGGCCATATGGCACGGCCGTGTGGTGAATCTCCGGGCCGTGTTGTTTATTGAATTTGGGCCTAATTTGTCCATTTTTGGTCCGTTCCTTGCTCTTTTCTCTTCCTTAAGCTCATCTGGGCATAAAACATGAAATAAAAGGATTAAGAGCACCAATTTCCACAAATTCAATGATAATTCATCCATAAATTAGGCTAAGTATGAGGTAAAAACCTGTATAATTTATCGTTTATCATGCACCAATTCAGAATACAATTTCAGGCATCCATTCAAAATCAACCATTTACAATCAATCAATCAGTTACAAAAACGTGCATACCTATATTCTCAGGTTCGATACCTAGCATAGCACATATTCAATTACAAACAATACATAATTCGAGGTCCGTACAGAGCCATGTTCACCCTCAGTAAACTTAGTCGAAGGGTTTGGAACATATAGGCTCACAATAGCATTCGACCTGCCCTAGGTTCAAAATTTGGCGAGTTAGGGCCAAACGACCGTGTGCTCCGACCTTGTGGAGCAACCCAGGCCGTGTGGGGACCCAAACTCCCATGTAAAGGGTAGTACACGGTCGTGTGACATAGGCACATGCCCGTGTGATAGAGGCACACGCCCGTGTGACAGAGGCACACGCCCGTGTGGTGTAGAGGCACGGCCGTGTGACCAGGCCGTGTAACTCAATTTTCAGTTTCTTTGAATTCAAATGTAGGGCTGACACGGCCGTATGAAGGTGTCACACGCCTGTATGGGCATTAGACACGGCTGTGTGTCCCATAACACATGCCCGTGCAAAATTCTTAGGTCCCAAATCAGTCACACGGCAGTGTGTCCCGAAGCACACGCCTATATGGGAACCCTAATTTCCCAAATCTGTCACATGGCCGTGTGCTAAGGCCATGTGATTCCAAATCCCTAATTCCCAACCTCACACCCCCATGGGCCTAAGGGACATGGCCGTGTGGATTCTGAAAAAAATCCCCAAATCGACCACACGCCCACGCCTGTGTGGTCGTCGAGGAGGCTACGAAACCACCCAATTTAGCCACAAAAATGTCATTTTGGCCACCATCACAATCCCTAACCTTTACCTTATCAACCTATATCAGAAAACAACAATTTCCCTACACTTCCATCGTCTAAAAACTCAAAAATGAAGGGGTACTGTATAGCTACGAAAAATCGAAGGAAGGGATTCGCAAAACAAGATATTAATTGATTAAAAAAATAGAATCTAGTAATAAGATTCGAATCCCACACCTAATTTGACGAGGAAGAGGACAATGGAGGAACAACAATCCAGGAGCCCCAATTAAAACGTTTTAGAAATAGGAAAAAGATAAACAAGGAGAATAAAGAGGAGAGGGAGAAGAAGTATCCCAAAATAGAAGATTAAAAAATAAAAATAAAAATAAAGTAAGAATAATAATTTTAACACAACAAAATATCAATGGTTATTATAATAAAATAATAACTAAATGGCATAAATAAAAAGTCCACACTAGGACTTAAACACAAGACCTTCCGCCAACTAACTATCCACTTAACCACTAGACCAGTAGGCCCATTCTGTCACTTAAACGTACAACTTCACTTATGTGTGCGCCCTCTACACTGTCCTTATGCTCAAGACCCAAAACTTTTAGGCCCAAAATTCAGGGCATTACAAAGTCCCTTATTAGGGCCCTCAAGGCCCAAAACATACATTAGAAACAAGTTGGGACTAAATTGGGAACTTAGAGAATTTTTCGCGAAATATCAAAATTTTTCTTAAGTACATAGGTCACACGCCCGTGAGGTCAGGCTGTATGGCTCACACGGTCAAGTGACATGCCCATGTCCTAGGCCATGTAGTATAAGAAGTAGGTCACACGGCTATGCCCCCAGCCCGTGTAACTCTTTGACTTGCAAAAAATTAAGGTGTAGGGGTTACACAGCCAAGCCACAAGCCCATGTGGTTAATTTTGAGCATTATGTTTCTTAATTTTAAGATACAAGGGACACACTGTCAGAACACATGCCCGTGTTCCAGGCTGTGTGTCCCATACGACTGAGACACATGCCCGAGTCCCTACCCGCGTGGACAAAATAAGGCCATTTTCGAAGCCTTATTTCTCAACCAACTCAAAACATTTAAATCTAGCCAAATCAAGTTCTATGCATGACATAACAACACATGTGTTTATATAATTAGTCTTACCTAATTGACCAAATACACACATTTGCATGTATCATCAAATGTACTATCTTAATCCTATCATCCACATAGCTATTATCAATCAACCATTTCAAACTCACATATCAACACACTAAGAACATTTACATATCAAAACATATCATTCATTAGCCATTCCATTGGCTAATCATAACCATCATTACATTGTCACCAATAATCATTTTTAACCTATACATGCCATTATTACCAAAATTAGTTTACTACTTATATACCGAAGAGTCCGAGGGATAGCGTGATGTAGCTATGACCAGCTTCCAACCTTCGAGCTTCCGAGTACTATAAAATAGAGAAAATGAAACAGAGTAAGCACTTAGTGCTTTGTAAGTTCGTATAACGGGAAATAAACTTACCATTCATTTGTACATTAAGTAAACATATACATGCATTCCAAACAACTTGGCCATAGCGTAAGCACACAATCTTATCAAATATGTAAGTTATCCATGTCATGTAAATATGAATAACAAAGATGAGCTCATCAAATACCCAATTCCACACATTTCATGTATTTTCAGATATCGATTTCATTTTGATTTTCACTTGTCTTCATGTCATAGTCTCACTCATTGATTCATTTGAAATCTCGATGGATACGAGGGTAGTACACATAATGTTTACAAATAAAAAAATCTATAAATTCATATCTGGGAGTAGTCATTAGAGCACTAAATCAGAAAACTCTCTCTCAATCACTATAACGGGAAGCTCATTGAGCAATGTAACGGGAAACTTATTCGAGCTTGGTAATGGGAAGCTCACAAAGAGTCTATATCTGATAGCTCTAGAGAGCACTTAAATGGAAGCTCTGAAGAGCACTTAATCAGAAAGCACTTGATAGCCATTTAATGGGAAGTTCAAGCGAGCACTAACGGGAAACTCTGGAGAGCCTTTAAAAGGAGGTTTACAAAGAACCTACAAACAGAAAGCTCATAAGAGCGTGAGTGTGTCTACAACATATTCAGATCACGACCATTCTGGATGCTCTAAAGAGCATTTAACGGGAAGCTTGAGAAGGCTTATATCGAGATGCTTTTTTGAGCTACATTATGTCTGCAACATATGCAGATCACTACCATTTGGAAACAGAACCCTGTATCCAATTGAGTTTTATTCATTCAAACGAAACTTAATCTTTATCGGGTATTTTCCGGATATATAATCAATTTCTATATATATAGCCATTACATATTTCACATACATAACATTCAATTCAAGCATGTAAATATATAAATTTAGTTACACGAACTGACCTCGATAATTGTTCGTGAGTTGTAGTCTACTAATCCGATACTTTTTCTTTTGTATGATCTAAGTTTGTTTTTGATCTATCTGGATCTATACGAGTAAATTTAACATCAATTTAATACAACTTACATTCAATTTTATCCAAGTCACATTTTAGGCAAAATTACCATTTTGCCTCTATACTTTTACTAAATGACGATTCCATCCTTAGGCTTGGAAAATGAAATTCATGCTATTTTATCCTTGTTCCAAGCCTAATTATTCTCACACATATGAATAACAGCCCATGAATTCCAAGAAATTTAAGAATTTTCCATAATTTCAACACTTTCCAATTTAATCCCTAAAACATGATTTCACCCAAAATTCTTTGATAAAATACCTTCAAACATCCATCAACATCTCAATTTCATCATCAAGTAACTAAAATCATATGAACTTATCAATGGTATCTTCCAAAACTTTCAACAAAATAAAAAACCAATGAAATAGTAAGTTGGACCTAAAGTCCCAAAACATAAAAATTTCAAGGAAGAAGTAAGAATTAAAACTTACATGAAGCTAAAATATGAAATACCAGCTTAAACCCTCTTGAATGGCTGTTTTTGAGCTGAAAATGATAATGAATTTCTCTAGAAACTTTAATTTCCCACTAATTTCATCTAATTTTAGCAAAATTTACAATTTTGCCCTTATTTCATCACATTTCTAGATTTTTTTCCTTGTCTACGCTGCCTCAGCCATTTCATGTGGTCTATTTGTCCTTTTAGTCCTCCTTTATTTAATTGTTAAGCTATTTAATCACTTTAACAAGTTTTGCACATTTTTCAATTTAGACCTTTTTAATTAATTAACTACCGAAACATTAAAATTTTCTAACGAAATTTTAATACTACATTAATGACACTCCATAAATATTTATAAAAATATTTATGACTCAGTTTATAGAATCAAGGTCTCGATACCTCTTCTATATCACTTGACTTAATAATTCCTTATAAAATACAAATTACTAATTTAAAAATCTTTTAAAAATCACATTTAACTTGTAAATATCAAATAATGTAATTTATGAGATTTCTTACTGGATTTAGTGGCCTCGAGCCATTGTTTCTGACATTACTGAAAATTGGGCTATTATAGCTACAACTACCTAGCAAGAACAACCAACAAACTTTTCCTAAAATTCCATCACCATTCGATTCCAATACCAGACCTATATGTTTTGTACTTGTTTTAACAAAAAAAGCATATAAATTTCTTTCTGTTAATTTGGTTAACTGACCGAATTAATCAAAATATTTCGGTCAGGTTAATTTTTTCGAAAAATTTTTGATCCGGTTAATTCAGTTAATCGATCGGTTAACCATTTGAACACCTCTACACTTATCTAAGCATTCCAAGGATGGTCAATATATACTTATATCAGCAAGTACTAATCATTCATACCATATTTCCATCCAACTTTTATAATTCTAGCATATTGTCTATTTACAACAAAACATATAATCAAATTACACTAACATAGAAAAATACTAAATGACTCTTTGTAACACCCCAAACCTGGCCCAGATGTTATGGCCGAATTCGGAGGTGTCACAAAGAAGGGTTTTGAAAACATAGTAGTTTCGTCAAAACATTCAGTTATTTTTTTCGTTCATATTCGTTTAAAACTTTTATCGAAAGTGTTACTTAGTTCATTTCCATTTTGTAAACATAATTTACAGTGGAAGACATGAAATCGTTATATTTGAAAATCTCATTTCAAACAACTTTGTTTTTGTTTTAGTGAAAACCACGTTTTTCAATATCCGTCGCAAATAAAATGTTAAAACAAAATCTCTAAACTTAACCAAACAGTTCGGAGAGTCCAATTATTAAAAGCTCCTAGAAAATAAACTTTAAATTAAAACAAAACCACAACATTTAATAGTTTATGAACACATGGTGTCCGAGTGCCTCCATTGCACCGATCCGCCTAAGTCTGAGGATTACTTGTACAGAACAAACAAATGGATATAAGTTATCATAAAGTTAGTGTGTGACCGAATAGAAATGGACATGCAATTCAAACAAAAACCTCGTATACAGTCAGATTTAGATTTGAGTCTATGCCCTTTACAGATACAGATAACAGATTTAGATATTCAGAACAAACATTCAGAATCTTACCCCCATCCTCTACACACCATCTCTGACCATCCCATCACACTATGTGGGGTTAAAAACACCCACCCATCCCTACATACCACATTGTGTCATTTTGACACATATCAGATAATATGCAGCCAAGCTGCCAGAATATAGGCGATGATTGCCGTACAAAACACTTCCTCCACATATACAGTCCCTAACCCAAACATAAATACAAATTATAAATAAAAAAAAAATTAGATTCAGTAATGTCATGCATATCATGCTCATAAACAACTGTTCTATACATATATACTTAACAAAATAATCAATCATGCATATTAGTGTCAAACTCAAAGTAGAATTTCAGACTATTAGATTACATGGTTTTAGGGTTTGGTTGCCCCTTACCGACCCTACGGTAGGCCCACAGTTGAAACCCTAGGAAAAAAATTTCAGAAATATGGGTCCACACACCCGTGTAGGTTGCTTGTGTGGACCCACACGCTCGTGTGGCCCTCACGCCTAGAATGGCCTTGCCTGTGTGGCCCACACGACCACACTCACACCACCACACGGCCATGTAATACGCATGGATATACTTTCGTTGGCTGCACGACCATGCCTCGCACACGGCCCACCATACGGGTGACCACACGCCCGTGTGGCATCTACAGAATAGTTTTTTGGCTTTTGTTGAATTTCAATTTTCTACATTTTAGGTACACACCTGGTTCGATTTTAATGCTACTACAAACACGAGCCCTACAGAATCGATAACAAAAAGAAACCCTAAATGCTTAAATCACTGCAGAAGCTTCAACCAATTCTACTCTTCCCCTAAACTGATAGCACCAAAGATAACCCTCATTAAGACACAGCCAAAAATTGCACAAAAAGAGGCATATTGCAAAAACCAACAAGGAGAGGAAGCAAAGAATAATTCAACAAAGGAGAAAAGAGAACAGAACATCGAAAAGTTGATAAGAATTTTAGGAAAAAAAAGAATAAAAATAAAAAAGGTCTATTTTAAAATACTACTAACATCCCAACTCCCCACAAACCACACAATCTCAACTTCCTTAGAACCTCTACACCACCAAAACACTAACACAAAACTGAGCAAAAATAAATACCTTTGCTAACGTAAGGATTCGAACACAAGACCTCAACACACTAACTCCTTACCATTTGAACCAGCAAGCTCATTCTGATATAAAATAGCATACAACCCTATATAAGTGATAAACGCTAATTTAAACATATTTTTACCTCATGTTTAGCCTATATTTTGGATGAATTATTATCAATTTAGTGAGAATTGGTGCTCTTAATCCTTATTTTTCATATCTTATACTCATGAGAGCATAGGGAAGAGAAAAGAATAGGAAATGGACTGAAAATGAGGAAAATGGGCCAAAAATCACATAACACACGGCCGTGCCACACGGCCGTGCCACATGAAGATCACACGGTCCAGCTCTCGACAAGCAAGGGCATGCCACACGGCCGTGCCAAATCACACGGCCTTTGTCGAAGTCACACAGGCGTGGCACACGGGCGTGTTCTAGTCGTGAGGAAGAGGAATTTCACTCGAATTGGGATACTTGGAGGCTAAGAAAGGCTCCCCAAAGCTCTATATAAAGACCCTAGGAGGCAACTCTTAGGGTGTGCTTATTTCCCCACAAAGGGAAGTATTCTTTGCTGCCAACACAGAGAGTGGAAGTAGGGATTACTCGTAGGGAAGCTGATTGATTCATCCCAGAAGCCAGAATTCTACAGCAATATAGAGGATCTCCCTAAATTCCTTCAGGGGTTTTCGGGTTCTTTTATGTTTTGTTATTTTATTTCTTCTGAGATGTTTTCTTTCTTTATTATGAACTAAACCCCTCAAATACTTGAGGGGGATGAAACCTAAGATGAATCTTGCTATTATTTATTCTTGAGTTATATGATAAATACTTGAGTTGTTCTTAATTATGTGTGCTTAATTCTTGTGTTAATAAACCTAGGTATTAATTCAAGAAATAGATGTGCTTAGAGCAGAGGAGCAAAAGTCCCTGTGATAAGAGTAGATCTACCATAATTAAGCGGAGTTGCATGCAACCCTAGACATAGGGCGACATAAATCTGCCGGATTAGGGTCAAACCTAATATGGGGAACCATTGATCGAATTAATGCAACCTAAGAAGTTAATTGATAAAGGAACTTTAATTAACAACTTAGGCCTAGTTGCTCTTCACCTCGACGGAGGGTTAGCATAAATTAGGGATCTCTACGGATCAAGTCAAGCGAATAAATCGTCTAGCTCAAGAACCAGTACAAGTGAAGTCTAGGTGGATTCTCCCTTAAGTATTGTCCATATCAATCAAGCTTTTCCCTAAAAGTTTTCCCAATTTTACTCTTTGTGCTTTTCTTAGTTAGTTTTAGAATTAGTTTAAACAAACCCCTCTTTTATTCTTAGGCTAGATAATAGAAAGAAAGTAAGTAATAGTACTTTTGGTTCTCTTGGGTACGATAACTCGGTCTTGCCACTAAGCTATACTACTGTTCAATAGGTGCGCTTGCCTTAAAGCGTCGCGATATTAGTTAGTTTTGGTGTGATCAAGTTCTTTATAAATTTTATTACTTAGTATCGCGAACGCAGATATCAAGTTTTTGGCGCCGTTGCCGGGGAACTAAAATATTACGAACACTCGATTTCTATTACTTTAGCCATATATTTATATTTATTTATTTTTCTTTTATTTTTATTTTCAATTTAATTTATTTTTATTTTTATTTTTCTTTTCTTTTAAATTTTTGAGTTTTCTTTGCTTTTTCTTTTTAGGTATTTTTAGTTTATGACTAGAAACAATCCAACAGGACCACTACTTTTCGACGAAGATCTAGAAGCAACAGTTCGCAGAAATCGTAGAGAAATTAGACGCAGTCTACATTATCCTGAACAAGAACCTGATCTAGAGCCAGAACCTACAGAAGAGATGGAAGCAAATCAAGATGTTCTACCACCTCCCGCAATAGTCGCGCCACCAGCAATTCAAGAAGAAGCTCCTCGAACTATGTATGATTATGCTAAACCTAGTTTGATTGGTACTCAAACTAGCATTGTTAGACCTGCTATTGCTGCTAATAATTTTGAACTAAAACCTAACACTATTCAGATGATTCAGCAGTTTGTGCAGTTTGATGGTTTACAGGATGAAGATCCCAACGCTCATTTAGCAAACTTTTTGGAATTGTACGATACTTTTAAAATTAATGGCGTTTTTGATGATGCTATTCGACTAAGGCTATTTCCATTCTCTCTGAGAAACAAAGCCAAACAGTGGTTAAATTCTCTACCACGAGGCTCAATCACCACATGGGAACAGATGACAGAAAAATTTTTACTTAAATATTTTCCTCCTACTAAAACAGCTAAATTACGAAGCGATATTTCTTCTTTTGTGCAGATGGATTTAGAAACACTCTACGATGCCTGTGAGAGATACAAGGATCTTTTGAGAAGATGTCCTCATCATGGACTACCTTTATGGCTACAAGTTCAAACCTTCCACAACGGTTTGAATCCATCCACACGACAAATGGTTGATGCAGCCGCAGGAGGAACAATTAATAATAAAACGCCAGAAGCAGCTTATGAATTTATTGAAGAAATGTCATTAAATAATTATCAGTGGCAAATCATGAGGACAAAGCCGACAAAAGCTGCAGGAGTTTATAATATTGATGCTGTTACTATGCTTACTAATCAGGTAGAACTTTTAAATAAAAAGTTTGATAATTTTGTTGGTTCTACGCAGGTACAGCCAGTCATGCAATGCGACGCAACTCCAGGAATATTGTTCAATCTAGATTACTCCTCTTACGGACATGGCATGGAAACTCAGCAAGTCAACTATATGGGTAACAATTCTAGACTTTAAAATAACCCTTATAGTAATACTTATAATACAGGTTGGCAGAATCACCCTAATTTTTCATGGGAAGGACAAGGAAATCAAAGACAACCGCCCCCTCTAGGATTTCAACAGCCACTATTCCAACAAGAGAAAAAGCCGAATCTTGAAGAAATATTTACCAAATTCATGGCCATGTCAGAAACCCGTTTCCAAAATACCGAAACAGCACTAAGGAACCAGCAAGCATCTATTCAAGGACTTGAAACTCAAATAAGCCAGCTCGCCAAGCTAATCTCTGAAAGACCGCAAGGTGGGTTACTAAGCAATATTGAGACTAACCCTAAGGAGCAACTCAATGCCGTGGATACGATAGATGATGAGGGGTTAACCAAAACCAACCTAAAGCCATGCAAGGAGCCTGTGGTAAGTAAAGGAAAGGATGAGGTAAGTCCCAAAGATGAAATTGTCAAAGAATTTAAACCTCGTATCCCATACCCAAACGCTTTAAAGAAGGACCGCACAGATGAACAATTCGGTAAGTTTCTTAAACTCTTAAAAAAATTACATGTTAACTTACCATTTGTTGAAGCAATTTTGCAGATACCAGACGCGGTTAAATTCTTAAAAGAACTCTTGACAAACAAGCGGAAGCTAGAGGAGAAATCTCATGTGGAATTAAATGCAATCTGCTCAGCTATTCTTCAAAATAAACTACCAACCAAACTGAAAGATCCAGGGAGTTTTACTATTCCTTATTTATTTGGTAGCCTAGACACAAAAAATACTTTAGCTGATTTAGGGGCTAGTATAAATGTCATGCCTTATACACTGTTTAAACAACTAGGTCTTGGAAAACCTAAGCAAACTAAGATAAGCATTCAACTGGCTGATAAAACTATTAGGTCTCCTAAAGGAATAGTTGAAGATGTGCTCGTCAAAATTGATAAATTTATATTCCCAGTTGACTTTGTTGTTTTAGACATTGTTGCGGATAGCAATGTACCCTTAATTCTAGGGCGACCCTTTTTAGCAACTGCAAGAACAATAATTGATTTAGGAACAGGTAAACTTACACTACGTGTGGGTGATGACCAAGTTACCTTACAAGCTCGAAACTCGATTACGATTGTTGATAATAATATAGTTACGAGTCCTTGTAAAAAGAATAATCTCACCACCCAACCTTCTGTGCAGGATACACTATAAATAAAGGCAACCCAATCACAAACAAGTCCATCCAAGGGAGATGCACCTGAAAAGCGAACGCTTCAGATCGAGGAACTAGATGAGTGGCCGAACTATCATGAAAAACCCAAAACAGGTCACACCAACCCAGAGCATCACCAAGACGACCCCTAGGTACAAACGAATCAACTCAAGGTAGGGGATAAGGTAATCTTAGGGGAAGACGATCCTCGAATCTTGAATTCAAAAGAGCATACAAGTGACACACCTTATTTCACGGTAATGAAAATCTTTCCCTATGGTACAGTCGAGATAAAACATGAGTCACTCGGCACTTTTAAGGTAAATCACACTCGACTCAAATCTTACGTTGATAATGAAATTGTAAGCAGGATAGAAGAGTATCAACTCTTCAAACCACCGTGAACGTACAAGCTCGAGCAAAGTCGAGCTTAGACTATAAATAAGCGCTTCTCGGGAGGCAACCCGAGCACTAACATAGTAACTTTTCTTCTATTTTGTTTTTAGTCTTTTTATACAGCAACTAACACCTTTGATGCAGGAAATTAGAACCACACGCCTGGAACACGGGCGTGCCTAAGGCCGTGTGACATCTTAAAATAGAGACACGGTCGTGCACTCAGACCGTGTACAAACAGAGTAAATTTTTCCCAAAAGCACGGGAGGTCGACAAATCCCCACGGTCGTGCGACATGGCCGTGGCAACCATGCAGTATCAACACGGTGTCGCACAACGCCACACGCCCGTGTCCCCAAGCTGTGGCCAACACTGTCAAATCAGACACGGCCGTGTGACTACCTACACGACCGTGCGAAAAAGCGAAAAAGTTATCCACGGCCGTGCAATATGGCCAACACGGGCTAACCCCGAGCCACACGGGCGTGTGCCTCTATTCTCCCATACGGTTCTATTTTTCTCATTTTTTTCTTTTTTTTTAGTTTCTTTTTTTATTTCAAATTTTATTTTTATTATACTTAATCCTTTTAATTCATTACAGTATTAGTATTTCTAGAACTTAGTTTATTATTTTTCTGTTATTTAAATTTCGATCTTTCATATCGGCCAAGCCCTAACAAGTAATCTCTATCAATCGAAAATTCCCATGACTAATTAATATTTTCGCAGTTTCAAAAAGGAGCGCTACAGCTCATATTCAAACGGAAATGGGAACACCCTGCCACAAATGCCGACTCTTCCTCATAAATTCATCCTAAATTTAGGAAGTTTCAATTCTCTCCCTATCTTATGATATTATACTTCTCTTGCTATTTATGTATCTTTGTACATTGAGGGCAATGTATATCTTAAGTGTGGGGGGGAAGCTTACTTTAAATTTCTACATTATCTGAAAAATCCCTGAATTTTTTTTCCTTATACTTTGTTCTCAAATAATTCTCAGTCTCTTATTAGGAATTAATTCTGATTGATTTATGATTTCTATTGATATGTTGAGAATTAAGATATAGGTACTTGTACTTTGATCATTCAAACTTTAAAACATTAGGGAATCAAGCATGATAAGTTGAAATTTTTTAGAACCCCCAATTTTTGCATAAGTTATTTTCCCTAATTTTAAGTATTATCTTGAGATTTGAAATTCGCAGGATTGACATCAAAAGCCATAATTCTGGTGAGATTTTTGAGCCTTTTTGAGCATACATTTTTTTTCGTGCTCACTTTTATTATTGCTTTGAGTGAGTCAATACTGAATTGTTATTCTAGAACTTGCTTTGATTATACATGTCGAGACCACATCATTGATTTGATATACCGAAATGATAAAGGCACCTAGGATTTAACCCACTTACTCCACAAAAAGCCTACCTCTATAAATTAACCCCTAGTGAACCCCGTTGAGCTTGACAACCTATTCATTGACTCACCTTCTAATTATTAACCAATAACCTATTTCTTGTTAAATCCCATTCAATTACTTTAACCCCTATTTTTGTCAAGATTTGAATAGAATTATTATCTAGCTTTACTCTCTTCTCTAGTTGCAAAATTGTAAATTTCCAAGTTATCATATTTGATTTAATAGTTCCAAAAAAAAAAAGAAAAAAAGAAAAAAATAAAAAAAAGAGAAAAAGAAAAAAATGAATACATACAGTAAAATTCGATTGTAAATTGTAAATAGTTCAATGAGTTTTTGCATTTTTCTATTTTCAAGCTACAAAAACAGAAACGATATTATCTTAAGAATTAGCCTTAGAATTATGTTTTAAAGTGATAGAGATTTTTCTAGCTAGATAATTTTTCAAGTTCAGTCTCGATTCCAACCCTCTTTTGTAGCCTGTGACAACACCCCTAACCAAGCCCCGTTATAACCCTTAAAAGACCTTTTGATCAATGTATCATATCAACCTACAGTGGTGGAGATTTGATTTTCTAGCAAGCCTATGGTAATAACTTTTCAGATTGACTAGAGAGTGCTTAATTTTTGAACCTTAAACACTTCGAGTGGATAGAGTGAACCTTTAGTGAGGATGTCAACTCCTGTTAATTAAGATGGAGAGATAATTACTTAGGAGGAGGGAGAAAACTTATGTTTCAATGAAAAAAATTTCAGCTTAGAGTGATGGAATCTTTAATGTTCTTTTGATTGAATTTTCATTATACGACTACCTGTAGATTAGTTTGAAACATTATTGATAAAGATTGTAAGTTGAGAAGAATGATTTTTTTTTAGGGATTGAGATTTTGCTTGAGGACAAGCAAAGGCTTAAGTGTAGGGGTATTTGATAAACAATAAATTATACATATTTTTACCTCATGTTTAGCCTATATTTTGGATGAATTATTATCAATTTAGTGAGAATTGGTGCTCTTAATCCTTCTTTTTCATATCTTATACTCAGGAGAGCATAGGGAAGAGAAAAGAATAGGAAATGGACCGAAAATGAGGAAAATGGGCCAAAAATGACATAACACACGGCCCAAGGAATCACCACACGGCCGTGCCATATGAAGATCACACGGTCTAGCACTCAACAAGCAACGGGCAGGACACACGGCCGTGCCAAATCACACGGCCTTTGTCGAAGTCACACGGGCGTGGCACACGGGCGTGTTCTAGTCGTGAGAAAGAGGAATTTCACTCGAATTGAGATACTTGGAGGCTAAGAAAGGCTCCCCAAAGCTCTATTTAAAGACCCTAGGAGGCAACTCTAAGGGTGTGCTTATTTCCCCCAAAAGGGAAGTATTCTTTGCTGCCAACATAGAGAGTGGAAGTAGGGATTACTCGCAGGGAAGCTGATTGATTCATCCCAGAAGCCAGAATTTTGCAGCAATATAGAGGATCTCCCTAAATTCCTTCAGGGGTTTTCGGGTTCTTTTATGTTTTGTTATTTTATATCTTCTGAGATGTTTTCTTTCTTTATTATGAACTAAACCCCTCAAATACTTGAGGGGGATGAAACCTAAGATAGATCTTGTTATTTATTCTTGATTTATATGATAAATACTTGAATTGTTCTTAATTATGTGTTCTTCATTCTTGATTTAATAGTCCTAGGTATTATTTCAAGAATTGGATGTGCTTAGAGCAGAGGAGCAAAAGTCCCTGTGATAAGAGTAGATCTACCATAATTAAGCGGAGTTGCATGCAACCCTAGACATAGGGCGACATAAATCTGCCGGATTAGGGTCAAACCTAATATGGGGAACCATTGATCGAATTAATGCAACCTAAGAAGTTAATTGATAAAGGAACTTTAATTAACAACTTAGGCCTAGTTGCTCTTCACCTCGACAGAGGTTTTAGCATAAATTAGGGATCTCTACGGATCAAGTCAAGTGAATAAATCGTCTAGCTCAAGAACCAGTACAAGTGAAGTCTAGGTGGATTCTCCCTTAAGTATTGTCCATATCAATCAAGCTTTTCCCTAAAAGTTTTCCCAATTTTACTCTTTGTGCTTTTCTTAGTTAGTTTTAGAATTAGTTTAAACAAACCCCTCTTTTATTCTTAGGCTAGATAATAGAAAGAAAGTAAGTAATAGTACTTTTGGTTCCTTTAGGTACGATAACTCGGTCTTGCCACTAAGCTATACTACTGTTCGATAGGTGCGCTTGCCTTAAAGCGTCGCGATATTAGTTAATTTTGGTGTGATCAAGTTCTTTATAAATTTTATTACTTAGTATCGCGAACGCGGATACCAATAAGCCCACTCAACAAGGGGAAGGCTTGGATTAGAAAACTAACAAAATTTGGCAACAAGGAAACTTCAAACCAAGACCTCACATATACCCCAAGACACTTAACCACTAAAGTAGATACACACTTGTGTTAAATATAAATAAAAACAAAAATAGATTATTCAGGGAGTTACAACCCACCCCCTAAAAGAAATTTCAGCCTCGAAATTTACCTGACCAGAACAGATAAGGATACTGCTAACGCATCGAGTCCTAAGGTTCCCAAGTGGCTTCCTTAGTGCCATGATTCCACTACGGAACCTTCACTAACGGGATAGACTTCATTCTCAGAACCTTAACATCACGATCCAAAATCTGAACCGACTCCTCCTCAAAGATTAAATCTGGTCTAACCTCGATCTCCTCGACAGAAATGACAGAAGACGGATCAGATCGATATCACCTCAACATCGAGATGTGAAACACATCGTGGATACGGTCTAACTCTAGAGGTAGCTCCACATGATAAGCGACTCGTCCCACATGCTTTAGAATCTGATATGGCCTAATAAACTGATATCACGCGATATGAAGTAATAAAATTTATAAAGAACTTGATCACACCCAAACTAACTAATATCACGACGTTTAAGGCAAGCGCACCTATCGAACAGTAGTATAGCTTAGTGGCAAGACCGAGTTATCGTACCCAAGGGAACCAAAAGTACTATTACTTACTTCCTTTCTATTATCTAGCCTAAGAATAAAAGAGGGGTTTGTTTAAACTACTTCTAAAACTAACTAAGAAAAGAACAAAGAGTAAATTGGGAAAACTTTTTAGGGAAAAACTGATTAATATGGACAATACTTAAGGGAGAATCCACCTAGACTTCACTTGTTATTGTTTTCTTGAACTATATGATTTGTTTACTTGACTTGATCCGTAGAGATCCCTAATCTATGCTAAACCCTCCGTCGAGGCATAGAGCAACTAGGCCTAAGTTGTTAATTAAAGTTCCCTTATTAATTAACTCCCTAGGTTACATTAATTCGATCTATGGTTCCCCATATTAGGTTTGACCCTAATCCGGCAGATTTATGTCGCCCTATGTCTAGGGTTGCATGCAACTCCGCTTAATTATGGTAGATCTACTCTTATCACAGGGACTTTTGCTCCTCTGCTCTAAGCACATCCAATTCTTGAAATAATACCTAGGACTATTAAATCAAGAATGAAGAACACATAATTAAGAACAATTCAAGTATTTATCATATAAATCAAGAATAAATAACAAGATCTATCTTAGGTTTCATCCCCCTCAAGTATTTGAGGGGTTTAGTTCATAATAAAGAAAGAAAACATCTCAGAAGATATAAAATAACAAAACATAAAAGAACCCGAAAACCCCTGAAGGAATTTAGGGAGATCCTCTATATTGCTGCAAAATTCTGGCTTCTGGGATGAATCAATCAGCTTCCCTGCGAGTAATCCCTACTTCCACTCTCTATGTTGGCAGCAAAGAATACTTCCCTTTTGGGGGAAATAAGCACACCCTTAGAGTTGCCTCCTAGGGTCTTTAAATAGAGCTTTGGGGAGCCTTTCTTAGCCTCCAAGTATCTCAATTCGAGTGAAATTCCTCTTTCTCACGACTAGAACACGCCCGTGTGCCACGCCCGTGTGACTTCGACAAAGGCCGTGTGATTTGGCACGGCCGTGTGTCCTGCCCGTTGCTTGTTGAGTGCTAGACCGTGTGATCTTCATATGGCACGGCCGTGTGGTGATTCCTTGGGCCGTGTGTTATGTCATTTTTGGCCCATTTTCCTCATTTTCGGTCCATTTCCTATTCTTTTCTCTTCCCTATGCTCTCCTGAGTATAAGATATGAAAAAGAAGGATTAAGAGCACCAATTCTCACTAAATTGATAATAATTCATCCAAAATATAGGCTAAACATGAGGTAAAAATATGTATAATTTATTGTTTATCAAATACCCCTACACTTAAGCCTTTGCTTGTCCTCAAGCAAAATCTCAATCCCTAAATAAGAATTATTCCTCTCAACCTACAATCTTTATCAATAATGTTTCAAACTAGTCCAAAGGTAATCATACAAAGGGTAATTCAATCAGAAGAACATTAAAGACTCAATCACTCTAAGTTGAGAATTTTATCATTGAAAACATAAGTCTCTTCCTTCCTTCTAAGTAGTTATCTCTCCATCTTAATTAACAGGAGTTGACATCCTCACTAAAGGTTCACTCTATCCACTCGAAGTGTTTCCTTAGTCAACCTGAAAAGTTATTACCATAAGCTTGCAAGAAAATCAAATCTCTACCACTAAAGTTTGATATGATACATTGATCAAAAGGTCTTTTAATGGTTTTAACAGGGCTTGGTTAGGGGTGTTGTCACAGGCTGGAAAAAGAATGTTAGAATCGAGATTGAACTGAAAAATAATCTAGCTAGAAAAATCTCTATCACTGAAACATATTTCTCAGCTAATTCTTATGATACTATTATTTCTGCCTTGGTAACCTTAAAATAGAAATATGCAAAAATTTGTTCAACTATTACAAGTTACAACTGAATTTCACTGTATGTACATATTTTTTTTCTTTCTTTTCTTCTTTTTTTTTTCTTTTTTTTCTTTTCTTTCTTTTTTTTTTATTAAGAACAATTCAAGTAATGTAATAAATTGAATAAAACTTTACAATCTGGAAAGGAGAAAAAAAAGCTAGATGAAAAATTCAACTCAAATCTCGACAAAAATAGGGGTCAAAATAATTGAATGCAATTCAACAAAAATGGGTTATTGGTTAATAATTAGAGGGTGAGTCAAGGAAAAGGTTGTTAGGCTCAATGGGGTTTACTAGGGGTTAATTTATGGAGGTAGGCTTTTTGTGGGGTAAGTGGGTTAAATCCTAGGTGCCTTTATCATTTCGGTATATCAAATCAATGATGTGGTCTCGACATGTATAATCGAAGCAAGTTCTAGAATAACAATTCAGTATTGACTCACTCAAAACAATAATAAAAGTGAGCACGAAAGAATATATGCTCAAAAAGGCTCAAAAATCTCACCAGAATTATGGCTTTTGATGTCAATCCTGGAATTTCAAATCTCAAGATAATACTTAAATTTAGGGAAGATAACTTATGCAAAAAAAAAATTTTGGGGTTCTCAAAAATTTCAACTTATCATGCTTGATTCCCTAATGTTTTAAAGTTTGAATAATCAAAGTACAAGCACCTATATCTTAATTCTCAACATATAGATAGAAATCATAAATCAATCAGAATAAATTCCTAATAGGAGATTGAGAATTAGTTAATAACAATGCATGAAGTACAATTTCAGGGATTTTCATAGATAATGTAAAGATTTCAAGTAAGCTCCCCCCCACACTTAAGATGTACATTGCCCTCAATGTACAAAGTTATATAAATAGCAAGAGAAGTATAATATCATAAGATAGGGAGAGAATTGAAACTCCCTGAATTTAGGATGAATTTGTGAGGAAGAGTCGGTAATTGTGACAGGGGTGGTCCTATTTCTGTTCAAATATGATCTGTAGACCTCCTTTTTTTGAAACTGTGGAAATATTTAATTAGTCGTGGGAATTTTCGATTAATAAAGATTACTCATTAGGGATTGGCCGATATGAAAGATAGAAAATTAAATAACAGAGAAATAATAAACTGAGTTCTAAAAATACTAATACTGCAATGATTAAAATGATTAAACATAAAAATAAATTTTGAAATAAAAATGAAACTAATAAAGGAAAAATAAAATAAAAAATGAAAAAAATAGGATTAAACATAAAAATAAATTTTGAAATAAAAATGAGGCACACGCCCGTGTGGTTTGGGGTTAGCCCGTGTTGGCCATATTGCACAGCCGTTGTGAACTTGTTTGCTTTTCGCACGGTCGTGTAGGTAGTCACACGGCCGTGTTTAATTTGACAGTGTTGGCCACGGCTTAGGGCCACGGGCGTGTGGCATTGTGTGAGCCCGTGTTGATACTGCAGGGTTGCCACGGCCATGTCGCATGGCCGTGGGGATTTGTCGACCTCCCGTGCTTTTGGGAAACTTCTGCTCTATTTGTACACAGTCTGGGTGCACGACCGTGTCTCTGTTTAAGATGTCATACGGCCTTAGGCACGCCCGTGTGCCAGGCCGTGTGGTCCTAGTTTCCTGTATCAAAGGTGTTAGTTGCTGTATAAAAAGACTGAAAACAAAACTAGAAGAAAAGTTACTAAGTTAGTGCTCGGGTTGCCTCCCGAGAAGCGCTTGTTTATAGTCTAAGCTTGACTTTTCTTAAGCTTATTCGTTCACGGTGGTTTGAAGAGTTGATACTCTTCTATCCTGCTTGCAATTTTATTATTAACATAAGATTTGAGTCAAGTATGGTTTACCTTAAAAGTGCCAAGTGACTCATGTTTTATTTCTACTGTACCATAAGGGAAGATTTTCATTACCGTGAAGTGAGGTATGTCACTTGTATGTTCTTTCGAGTTCAAGATTCGGGGGTCGTCTTTCCCTAGAAGTACCTTATCCCCTACCTTGATTTGACACGTTTTTACCTAAGGGTTGTCTTGGTGATGCTCTGGGTTGGTGTGGCATATTTTGGGTTTTTCATGATAGTTCAGCCACTCATCTAGTTCCTCGATCTGAAGCGTTCGCTTTTTAGGTGCCTCTCCATTGGATGGACTTGTCTGTGATTGGGTTGCCTTTATGTGAAGTGTATCCTGCACAGAAGGTTGGGTGGTGAGTTCAATGTTTTTACAAGGACTCGTGACTATATTATTATCAACAGTTTTAATTGCGTTTTGAGCTTATAAAGTAACTTTGTCATCACCTACATGTAGTGTAAGTTCACCTGTTCCTAAATCAATTATTGTTCTGGCAGTTGCTAAGAAGGGTCGCCCTAGAATTAAGGGTATATCGCTATCCTCATCAATGTCTAAAATAACAAAGTCAACTGGGAATATAAATTTATCAATTTTGACGAGCACATCTTCAATTATTCCCTTAGGAGACCTAATAGTTTTATCAGCTAGTTGAATGCTCATCTTAGTTTGCTTAGGCTTTCCAAGACCTAGTTGTTTAAATAGTTTATAAGGCATGACATTTATAGTAGCTCCTAAATCAGTTAAAGCATTTTTGGTGTCTAGGCTACCAAATAAACAAGGAATAGTAAAACTCCCTGCATCTTTCAGTTTGGTTGGCAGTTTATTTGGAGAATAGCTGAGCATTCCTTGTTGAGTTCCACTATGGACAATTCTTCCAACTTCCTTTTATTTGTGAGAAGTTCCTTTAAAAATTTTGCGTACTCCGGCATCTGCATAATTGCTTCAACAAAAGGTAAGTTAATATGTAATTTCTTTAACAGTTTGAGAAACTTACCGAATTGCTGATCTATGCGGTCCTTCTTTAGCGCGTTTGGGTATGGGATACGAGGTTTAAATTCTTTGACGATTTCATCTTTGGGACTTGCCTCATCCTTTCCTTTACTTACCACAGGCTCCTTGCATGGCTTTGGGTTTGTTTTGGTTATCCCCTCATCATCTATCGTATCCACAGCATTGAGTTGCTCCTTAGGGTTAGTCTTAGTATTGCTTGATAACCTACCTCGCGGTTTTTCAGAGATTAGCTTGGCAAGCTGGCCTATTTGAGTTTCAAGTCCTTGAATGGATGCCTACTGGTTCCTCAATGCAGTTTCGGTGTTTTGGAAATGTGTTTCTGATACGGCAATAAATTTTGTGACCATCTCTTCAAAGTTCGGCTTTTTCTCTTGTTGGAATGGTGGCTGTTGTAATCTTAGAGGAGGCGATTGTCTTTGATTTCCTTGTCCTTCCCATGAAAAACTGGGGTGACTCTGCCAACCTGCATTCTAAGTATTACTATAAGGGTTATTTTAAAGTCTAGAATTGTTACCCATATAGTTGGCTTGCTGAGTTTCCATGCCATGTCCATAAGAGTAGTAATTTGGATTGAACATATTTCCTGGGGTTGCGTTGCATTGCATAACTGGCTGTACCTGTGTAGAACCAACAAAATTATCAAACTTTTTATTTAAAAGTTCCACCTGATTAGTAAGCATAGTAACAGCATCAATATTATAAACTCCTGCAACTTTTGTCGGCTTTGTCCTCATGATTTGCCACTGATAGTTATTCAATGACATTTCTTCAATAAATTCATAAGCTGCTTCTGGCGTTTTATTATTAATTGTTCCTCCTGCGGCTGCATCAACCATTTGTCGTGTGGATGGATTCAAACCGTTGTGGAAGGTTTGAACTTATAGCCATAAAGGTAGTCCATGATGAGGACATCTTCTCAAAAGATCCTTGTATCTCTCCCAGGCATCGTAGAGTGTTTCTAAATCCATCTGCACAAAGGAAGAAATATCGTTTCGTAATTTAGCTGTTTTAGCGGGAGAAAAATATTTAAGTAAAAATTTTTCTGTCATCTGTTCCCATGTGGTGATTAAGCCTCATGGTAGAGAATTTAACCACTGTTTGGCTTTGTTTCTCAGAGGGAATGGAAATAGCCTTAGTCGAATAGCATCATCAGAAACGCCATTAATTTTAAAAGTATCGCACAATTCCAAAAAGTTTGCTAAATGAGCGTTAGGATCTTCATCCTGTAAACCATCAAACTGTACAAACTGCTGAATCATCTGAATAGTGTTAGGTTTTAGTTCAAAATTATTAGCAGCAATAGCAGGTCTAACAATGCTAGTTTGAGTACCAATCAAACTAGGTTTAGCATAATCATACATAGTTCGAGGAGCTTCATCCTGGTTTACTGGTTCTGCTGGTAGTGCTGGATGTGGTGGAACGTTTTGATTTGCTTCCATCTCTTCTGTAGGTTCTGGCTCGTGCTCAGGTTCTTGCTCTGGATAATGTAGGCTTCGTCTGATCTCTCTGCGATTTCTGCAAACTGTAGCTTCTAAATCTTCGTCAAAAAGTAATGGTCCTGTTGGGTTGTTTCTAGTCATAAACTAGAAAAACCTAGAAAAATAAAAAAGGAACGAAAATAAAATAAAAATAAAAAAAATAAACTTAGAAGTACCTAGAAAAAATAAGAAGAAAATAAAAATAAAAATAAAAATAAAAATAAAAATAAAAATAAAAATAAAAATAAAAATAAATAAATAAATAAATAAATATATTAATGGCTAAAGTAATAGAAATCGAGTGTTCGTAATATTTTAGTTCCCCGGCAACGGCGCCAAAAACTTGATATCGCGTGATATAAAGTAATAAAATTTATAAATAACTTGATCAGACCCAAACTAACTAATATCACGACGTTTAAGGCAAGCGCACCTATCGAACAGTAGTATAGCTTAGTGGCAAGACCGAGTTATCGTACCCAAGGGAACCAAAAGTACTATTACTTACTTCCTTTCTATTATCTAGCCTAAGAATAAAAGAGGGGTTTGTTTAAACTACTTCTAAAACTAACTAAGAAAAGCACAAAGAGTAAATTGGGAAAACTTTTTAGGGAAAAACTGATTGATATGGACAATACTTAAGGGAGAATCCACCTAGACTTCACTTGTTATTGTTTTCTTGAACTATATGATTTGTTTACTTGACTTGATCCGTAGAGATCCCTAATCTATGCTAAACCCTCCGTCGAGGCGTAGAGTAACTAGGCCTAAGTTGTTAATTAAAGTTCCCTTATTAATTAACTCCCTAGGTTGCATTAATTCGATCTATGGTTCCCCATATTAGGTTTGACCCTAATCCGGCAGATTTATGTCGCCCTATGTCTAGGGTTGCATGCAACTCCGCTTAATTATGGTAGATCTACTCTTATCATAGGGACTGCTCCTCTGCTCTAAGCACGTCCAATTCTTGAAATAATACCTAGGACTATTAAATCAAGAATGAAGAACACATAATTAAGAACAATTCAAGTATTTATCATATAAATCAAGAATAAATAACAAGACCTATCTTAGGTTTCATCCCCCTCAAGTATTTGAGGGGTTTAGTTCATAATAAAGAAAGAAAACATCTCAGAAGATATAAAATAACAAAACATAAAAGAACCCGAAAACCCCTGAAGGAATTTAGGGAGATCCTCTATATTGCTGCAGAATTCTGGCTTCTGGGATGAATCAATCAGCTTCCCTACGAGTAATCCCTACTTCCACTCTCTATATTAGCAGCAAAGAATACTTCCCTTTTGGGGGAAATAAGCACACCCTTAGAGTTGCCTCCTAGGGTCTTTATATAGAGCTTTGGAGAGCCTTTCTTAGCCTCCAAGTATCTCAATTCGAGTGAAATTCCTCTTTCTCACGACTAGAACATGCTCGTGTGCCACGCCCGTGTGACTTTGACAAAGGCCGTGTAATTTGGCACGGCCGTGTGTCCTGCCCGTGCTTGTCGAGGGCTAGACCATGTGATCTTCATGTGGCATGGCCGTGTGGTGATTCCTTGGGCCGTGTGTTATGTCATTTTTGGCCCATTTTCCTCATTTTCGGTCCATTTCCTATTCTTTTCTCTTCCCTATGCTCTCTTGAGTATAAGATATGAAAAAGAAGGATTAAGAGCACTAATTCTCACTAAATTGATAATAATTAATCCAAAATATAGGCTAAACATGAGGTAAAAATATGTATAATTTATTGTTTATCATAAACCTAGGGCTCAACTTGCCCTTACGATCGAATCTCAGAACTTTCTTCTATGGAGAAACCTTAAGAAAGACGAAGTCTCCGACAAAGTACGCAAAATCTCTCCTTTTTATATCTGTATAAGACTTTTGTCTATCAAAAGCCGCTTTCATACGATCTCGAATTAGTCTAACCTTATCTTCGGTCTTAGAAACTAACTCAAGACCCAGAACCCGAAGATCACCCAACTCAGTCCAACATAGCAGAGTACGACACTTACGACCATACAAAGCCTTGTAAGATGCCATTTGGATGCTAGACTGGAAACTGTTATTAGAGGCAAACTCAAATAGCAGCAGATAATCCTCCCAACTACCTCAGAAATCAATCACACAACCATGAAGCATATCCTCTAGTATTTGATTCACCCTCTCAGATTGACCATCGGTTTGAGGATGGAACACAGTACTGAAGTCCAATCTCGAACCCAGAGCCTCGTGCAATTTCTTCCAGAATCTAGAAGTGGAGCGACGATCTCTATCAGAAATTCTTAAAAAATGAAGCCCATGCAGTCTTACAATCTTAGAGATATAGAGCTTGGCTAACTTCTATAAAGAGTAGTGCATCAGAACTGGAATAAAATGAGCAGACTTGGTCAATCGATCCGTGATGACCCAAACAGAATACTTCTTAGTGAGTGTCAAGGGCAACCCACTAATGAAGCCCATCGTCACTTGTTCCCATTTCCATAAGGGAATCTTAACTGGCTGGAGCAAACCCGAAGGCAACTGGTGCTCAGCCTTAACTTGCTGACACATCAGATAACAATCAACGAAATCCATAACCTCACATTTCAAACTGGCCACTAGTACAACTCATGAAGATCACGATACATCTTATTACCCCAGGGATGCATAGCATAAGAGCTACTACGTGCTTCCTTTAGAATTGACTACCTCAGATTAGAATCATTCAACACACATATCCGACCTTGAAAACACAAAACTTCATCCTTATTCAGCCCAAAATCTGAAATACTACCGCTCTCAATCTGGTGAAATTGCAAACCCAGAGACTCATCCCTTAACTTCTTATCCTAAATTTGATCAATCTAAGTCGGCTTAACTTGCAACTCGGCTAACAGACTCCCATCATAAAACAAACTAAGGCGAGCGAACATAACTCTCAGATCAGTCATCGCTCTACGACTGAGAGCATAGGCTACCATATTGGCCTTGCCAGGATGATACTCTATCGTCCAGTCATAATCTTTGAGCAACTCAATCTATAGATGCTGCCTAAGATTCAACTCTTTCTAGGTAAGGAGATACTTGAAGCTCTTGTGATCAGTGTAAATAATACACCTCTCACCATATAAATAGTGCCCCTAGATTTTTAGCGCAAAAACCACAACAACCAACTTGAGATCATGCATCGAATAATTCCCTTCATGTGTCTTAAGGTGACAGGACGCATAAGCCACAACCTTACCATCTTGCATAATACACATTCCAAACCAACGTGCGACGATTCACTGTAGACCACAAATTTTTTACCTGGTTTAGGCTGTATCAAAACAAGAGCCTGATTTAGAACAGACTTGAGCTTCTCAAAAGCTTGATTATTGTACATTAGTCCAAACAAAAGGAATACCCTTACATAGAAGCTTATTCAAAGGAGCTGCAATCAGAGAAAACCTCTCGACAAACCGTCAATAATAACCTGCAAGACCCAGAAAACTGTTGATTTCAGATATGTTCTTAGGCTGCTTCCAATGAAGCACAGCTTCAATCTTCCTCGGATCTACTCGGATCCCCTCAACAGAAACCACGTGCCTAAAAAAAGTCACCTCTTGCAACCAGAACTCACACTTGCTCAACTTAGCGTAAAGCTGTTTCTCTCAGAGTATCTGAAGTACTACTCTAAGATGTTCATCACGCTTAACCTCAGTCTTAGAGTAAACAAAAATATCGTCGATGAAAACCACGACGAACTGATCCAGATATCGCTGAAACACTCGAATCATCAAATCCATGAATGCCGCCGGAGAATTCGTTAGACCAAAAGGCATAACTAGGAAATCGTAATGCCCATAACAAGTCCTAAATACAGTCTTATGAACATCAACTTCCTTAACTCTAAGTTGATGGTACCCAGATAGGAGATCAATCTTAGAAAACACTAAAGCCCCTCGGAATTGATCAAACAGATCATCAATCCTCAAAAGTGGATACTTATTCTTCACAGTCAATTTATTCAATTGTCGATAATTGATACACATCCTTATAGTCTCATCCTTCTTCTTTACAAACAGAACTGGTGCGCCCCATGTAACACATTTAACCCGTATTCTTCGCCGCCATAGGGTTACGAGGCATTACTAAACTTATAACTCAAACATACTTTCATTTTTCATAAATTTGCATACATAAGCATTTCTCATTCAAATACATTCATATTGTCCCTTATAAGGGCCTACAAGGCATTAAACATGCTTTAGAAGTGGTTCGGGACTAAACTGGTAACTCAGAACAATTTCAAGAAACTTAAAATTTTTTTTCATGAAAACAAAGGACACATGCCCATGTCAACAGGCTGTGTGTCTCACTCGGCCATCAGAAATGCCCGTGTCACAGGACGTGCGGACATTCGAAATGGGATCACATGGCCGTGTCCCAGAACGTGTCCTATCTCGTGTAACTCTCTGACTTGGCCACATGGCTTACCACACGCCCGTGTGTCTAGCCTGTGTGCCTATTTGAAATGGCCACACACGACCATGTGCTAGGCTGTGTGCCTCACACAACCACTAGACACACTCATGTGCCTAGGCCGTGTAACTCATTGACTTGATTTTTAAATAAGCTTCAGGGGACATACGGTCGTGTACCATGACCATGTGTCGCACAAGGCTGAGACGCACGCCCGTGTCTCTACTCGTGTGAACAAAAATAGGCTATTTGCAAAGCCATTTTGCCATCCTAAATTACAAATACCTATATAAGCTCAAAAAAATACCAAACAAAGACAATTTAGGCAGCCAAAAATCATCAACCAAATGCACAGTTCAAACCATTATAAATGTATCCATTCCAAATCCCAATTCACTACTATTTATAAGCCAAATACATGCCAAAACAATATCAAAACAATATGGTTCAATTGCCATAATTCACACATATATATAGCTTACCATATAGACAACCAATTCAATATCCAAAATCATGCCACAACAAGGCATTTCTCAAGAATTTATACACCACCAATCAACTAACCATTTGAACAACCATAACCATATCAAAACATACCATTTCATAAGGCAATATATACATCAAACTTTGCAATATTATCAAGCCATTTCATAAGGCCAAACACATAACCAAAACACTTACCAAAATTACTCAAGCCTATACATACCATATACCAAATATACAATTTCAAAAGTACCAAAATAGATCTCCGATAGTGCGATAATGTCCTTGACAATCCCCGAATCCGACCTAACTTTGATACACTATAAAACATAGGAAAACAAAACAAAGTAAGCTTTGCAACTTAGTAAGCTCGTATGATAATAAACTTAACTTATTAAATAAATGCAATTCAACTAGATAAGCATAATATATTGCATATCATATATCAAATACAAACCTTTCTCATGTTTATAACATGGTTACTCATGAATTACTCAATTTACCTTATTTCCATTCCTATATATGTTCTATACGTGCCTGTGACACTTAGATCATTCTTACTGCTGTCCCCATCTTGAATATACCCGTTGAACCATTCGAAATTACCAAAGGATACACGAGAATCACACTCATAGTATAATGCCATATCCCAGACATGGTCTTACATGTAGTCTCAAATCGGAGCCATAGCCTAGCTATGGTCTTATGCGAAATCTCATATCGATGCCATATCCCAGATATAGTCTTACACAAAACCTCATATTTATGTCATATCCCAGATATGGTCTTACACGAAATCTCAGTAACCTTAATGTCATGACATCAGTATCCTATACTATTCCTAAGGTTCGTACGCGACTTTCAACTGTCGTATCTTTGTCGTTCCTTTCGCGTAACTCATATTCAACCATTTTCAATTCAATCAATAATAATAAAACATTTATAACACAATTTAATAGCATTTGTTAGCATACGAACTTACCTCGTGTACGGAATTGACGAAACGGACCGAGTATTCAGTAACTTTACCCTTTCCATGATCTAAGTCCGAATTCTTCCTTTCTTGATCTAAATATAATCAAAATTTAGCTTATTTAATCATATATTCACTCAATTTAGTCCAAAACACATATTTGAGCACTTTTACACATTAGCCCTATATTTTCACACTTTTATAATTTAGTCATTTTTCACCAAATCACAAATTCAAGAAATTCCGTTAATACCCATGCTTGCTAAATTACTATTATACCCTGAGCAGCCTCTATTTTCCAATTTTTCACACATTTATCCACACATTTTTCTCATTTCACAAATTAACCCCTATTTTGTATTTTTACTTAATAAAACTTGTAAAACTATCAACAAATATTCATATTTCATCATCAAACATCAAATAACACATGTATTCAACAATGGAAACTCTCAAAACATTTAACAATTTTGCAAATAGTCCCTGGGCTAGCTAGAACTAGTTGCAACGATCAGAAAAACATAGAAATTATCAAAAATAGAATAAAAATCACTTACCAAATCACGCTTCAAGTGACCGAACCCTATATAGCCAAAGATGGTTTCTTTTCTTCTTCAATTTTGGTTGAAAATGATAACTTTAAAGGATGTTTCTTTTATTTAGTAAAATATAATTAACATATTACTAAATTACAACTTTAACATTTGTTTATAACATTTAAAATCACATATAAAATGCCCATAAATGTCCAATTACAAAACCAATGGCCTAATATCATCATAAGGACCTTTGATTTAACAATTCATAGACAATAAGCACTTTAATATATGAGAACATCAATTTTACATCGTATGTGATTTAGTCCTTTTATAAAATTAGACATCCAAACAATAAAATTAAATCACGAAACTTTCACACATACATGCTATCATGTTGTAAACACATAAAATAATATTAAAATAATTTTTTGAAATCAGATTTGTGGTTCTAAAACCACTATTCTGATATAGCAAAAAACGGGCTGTTACACCCTACGGAGACATACTAGGGTGGATGAAACCACGATCCATAAGCTCTTGAAGTTGAGCCTTAAGCTCTGTAAGCTCCTTCGGTGCCATTTGATACAGAGCGATCAATATTGGAACTGTACCCGGTAAAAGCTCAATGACGAACTCAACTTCTCGATTCAGAGGTAAACCCGATAACTCCTTAGGAAAGACATCTGAAAAATCTCTCACTATTCTGATATCTCCGATAGAAAAGTCCTCAGAATCAAAAACACTGATGTAAGCCAAATATGTCTCACACCCTTTTCGAACGAGTTTCTCAGCCACAAGAGCAGAGATCACATTGGACAGATAATCTCGAGTTCTCCAATCACAAACATTTTCTTATCATCCTTGGTCCTCAGAACGACCCTCTTAATCGCGTAATCATAATTTACTCAGTGTTCAACCAACCAATCCATACCCAGAATCAAGTCAAACTCCCCAAACGGTAACTCTATCAAACTTGCCAAAAATATAGCCCCTTGCACCTCTAACAGAACATTCCTATAGAGTTTACTAACCCACACAGACTGCCCCAATGGGCTCAGTAGAGTGATCTCACTAGAAATGCTCTCAACTAAAATCCCCAAGTTTTATAAAACAGTACTAGCTACATAGGAGTGTGTAGAACCTATGTCTATCAAAACAGTATAAGGTACCAGTGTTAACATCAGGGGCATCCTTATCCTTTTGGCATCAACAAGCATAAACCAATGTAGGCTGCCTCACCTCAATCTAACTAGCACATCTGCTTGATGCTATCTACGATCGGCCCTCTAAGGCTGTACAGAACCCAGTCCTGAAGTTTGCATCTGATCTGTTTGCTGTGGACTCTCCCTAATACGATACTCCAAGGACTCACGTCTTAAACAAGCCCATAACCTCTTCCAACACTCATCTAGATGGCGTCTACCACAATCACTGCATGACAGAATCCCAGTAGGAGCAATAGGAACCCCCACTCTAACCGACCCATCAGGCCCGGCCTTTTTCTTGAGCCTCTGAATAAAACTAGAGGGCTCCGAATCCCTCTTATTCTTGCCTATGTCACGGTCCCTATTCTGGCACTCAACATGCTTAACCTCTTCGGCAATCTTCGCCTTATCAAACAGAACCTTAAACTGTCGCTCCCTCTATGGAGTAATTAGTACCCTTAAGTTATCTTTCAGATCGTCCTCAAAGCAGACGCACTTCTCATACTCAGACGCCATCATGCCTCAAGCGTAGTAGCTCAACCTCAGAAACTCAGCCGCATACTCAGCCATAGATCTATCACCTTGCATGAGATTCATAAACTTTTGTGTACGAGCATCAATGTATCTCACACCCGTATGTTTCCCCTAAAATGTTGACTTGAAGAAGTCTCAATTTAGACGATCAGGCTAAGTACCTTCCTCAACCGATAACAACCACTGATAAGCATAGTCGTTCATAATCCTCTCTGGAGTATAGTCTATACCATTCATAATCCTCTTAGTGGCCTCCAACCAATATTACGCCACAGTAGGGGTGACCCTAATGACACCCCTAAATAGCTCAGCACCATTAGATTTGAGTCGTTCAATTACCAACCCTCGGCTACCAAATCCAAAATAGAGTCTAACGACCCTCCTTAAAACCCTCAGCATAGCTCGGGACAATGTGTCGTCCCTAACTGAATGGCTTTGAGAGGTACCATGTGCCATATAAATTTGGCATATTGCCCTTATGGCCTCTATCACGACCACGAATACCATGTAACACCCAAAGTTTTTAATATTTGTTTTTGTATTGATATGATACAACTGTCTGTCTACTTTAGTGGTTAAGTGTTCTGGGTGTGCCTGAGAGGTCCTAAGTTCAAGCCACAGCTTGGGTAAATTTTGGTATTTTTATGAATAAAGCCTTAACTAGGTTCAACAAGCTTAAATTTAATTATATGTAAGCTTATGTCAGAATGGGCCTATTGGTCTGGTGGTTAAGTTGAGTGTTGGTGCATCAGAGGTCTTGAGTTCGAATCCTTGTGTGAGCAATGGAATTTTTTTTTTTTTTACAAACAGCGTATGGGGTTGATGAGTTTGTTAAGGAGTGAAATTCTAATGGTGGAGAGCTTGAGGGAGTAATTCAAAGAAAGTGGATTAAGGGAGTTATCAGAAAATCTGAAGGGGGTGTCCTTGTTGGTTACTCTGTCAAAATTTGACTTCCCCTTCCAAATTTTTTTTTCTTTTCTCTCTAGCATTTTCTCCTCCCCTTTGCTGTTCTGTATATCAGTTCTTTCAACCGAAATTTTCCTTGTCTTTTTCTTGTTTGTTTCTTCATAATAGCAAGCTTTTGCAACACTTAGGCGTGGTTTAATCGTTTGGACTCAATCGAGAGTCTGGAATCAATGTTTCAGCGAGTTGATTCGAAGTGGTGAGCATTTTGGTAGCATATTGGTAATCTTAGGTTTGTGTAATCGGCAAAAACGAACCAGGTCTGTACCCAAAAACACAGAAAATGAGAATCAACGAAAGCTAAAAAATGAAACTATCGATGCCACACGAGCCTATGTACGAGGCTATGTGCGAGACACGGGCTCGACCAATTGGGCCATGTGGGCCACATGGGCATGTGAGCCCACATGGGTGTATGGAATTTTGGGCCAAGCTGTGTGGATCACACAGGCATGTGGGCCCAACGGGTAAGCCACATAGGCGTGTGATCCTATTTTTTTGAAATGATCTATAAGGTTGCATGGGTCACCCAAGTCGACTGTGACCTACCGTAGGGTCGATAAGCATTACTTAGACCCCTAATTTCGTGATCTGATTATGTGATGTATGAGTTAAGAATGTTACACTTAGCATTGGTGTCTGAATTGATTGTATAATATCTAATAAATTACATTATAGCATGTCATATTGTATGTTGTATTGATCGGGCTTGGGTTATATATATGGAGGAAGTATTCTGAAAGGCTCTTAAGCCTGATATCTGGTAGTATAGCTGCAATTGTCTGATTATGTGCCATATTTTGGTACAATGTGGTGTGTTGGAATGGGTAGGTCAATTACATCTCTACATGGTGTGTTGGGTTTGACAGAGTTGGTATGCAAGGCTGGTGGGTAGAACTTTGTTAATCTGTTTTATTCTGTATACTATATTTGAAATGGGCTAAGGCCCTAAGTTATTTCTGATTCTATATTTCATTGGGCTAAGGCCCTAGTATATTTTTTACTCTACATCTGAGTGGGCTAAGGCCCATGTTGATTTTGTATGGGCTCCAGCCCAGACTGATTATGACTATGTTCTAATGTATGTCAGTATGCATGCTTACTATGGGGATTACATACTAAGTTTGCGAAAACTCACCCCTTTTCTGTTTAATCTATTTAGGTGATCCCTAGTAGTAGACGGACCGGTGCAACGGAGGACTCGACAGTGGACATACATATTGATTTTAGACTGTTTCAGCTAAATCTATTAGTTTGATTATTTATTTAGGGGATTTTGGTTGTAAATTTGTGGACTTTGGACTTTTCGGCTTTAAATTTTTTATTTTTAAACTGTTGATGATTTTACTACTGATAAGCATGATCAAAACTTGTTTTATCTAAACACGAACGATTTTTCCTAGAAACTTAGGATTTCAAAATTAATAACGGATTTTCTTAAAATATAATGTTTTCTAAAAGTTTCCACGTAAAAGAGGTGTGTTTTAATTGCGATAAATGGTCATGTATTTTTTAATTTGGGGTAAAATAAAGATTCAATAATTGGAACGGTTTTAGCTTGTCAAATACATTTTCAAAAGCTCTATCATGCGACATTGCCAGATTTGGCCATTACATCCAGGTCGGGTTTGGGGTGCTACATTTAGTGGTATCAAAGCCAGCTTTTAAAACTCGGCTATGGATTTTGTTTTTAAAGATTCGTTTTAAAGAAATGATTTGTAAATGATTTGAAATATTTTTGGAATAAGTAAGTGGTGCATCGAGTCTCCGGTGCCGATCCTATAAGTTTTTTGAAACTCTATTTAGATTTGTCTGAAAATATGGTTAGGATATTGTGAAACTACTTTAGATAGTATACTATACTGAAAAACACTCTAGATAGTGTAAACTAAAAACTGTAGCGAGGTTATTACTCATGATAACCGACTGTGAACTTTCTGATACTGTCTGGCTTAAAATATATGTTCATAAAATATCAGAACTATTAGCTAATGCATATAAATTTTCAGATTTACAATTAGCATACGTAGTACTCGTGAACGGGTACAAGAGGTCGTGGTAGAGGTCGTAAAGGGGCTCAATCTACGTCCTCATCATCTAGAAATCTACCTAATCTGAATACTAGTGAGACACCGGTATCACCTGCGACAGAGATTGGGTCTCAAGATTGTGCAGCTGGGGATGACGCACTGTCCCAAGCCATGCTATGGATTTTAAAGAGGGTCGTTAGGCACAACACTGGATCTGGGGGCCGTGGGTCGGTTACAGAATAACTCTGGTCCAATGGGGCTGAGTTATTCAGTGGTGTCGCTAAAGTTGCCCCTAATGTGGCCGAGTATTGGATGGAGGCCACGAAAAGTATTATGGATAACTTGGATTTTACTACTGAGCAAAGCTTAAGGGGGTTATTTCTCTCCTTCGTGATGAGGCATACCAGTGGTGGTTGACCGTTAAGGAGGGCACTTCGCCCGAACCACAGAAATGGGATTTCTTCAAGATGGCCTTTTGGGGTAAATATGTGGGGGCAAGTTATATCGACGCTAGGAGACGAGAGTTTCTAAACCTCACTCAGGAAGACCGTTCAGTGGCTGAGTATGAGGTCGAGTTCCTTAGATTGAGTCGTTATGCGCGAGGCATGGTGGCAATTAAGTATGAGCACTATGTCTTTTTTGAGGATGGGCTCAGGGATAGTTTGCGAGTCTTGATAGCTCTGTAGAGGGAGCATGATTTCTCTCCTCTAGTTGAGAAGGTGAAAATTATTGAAATGGTAAAGCATGTTGAGCACCAAAATTGAGAGAGAGAAAAGAATAAGACGGATTTGGAGCCCTCGAGTTCTAGGATGAGACCTAAGAAAAAGGCCAGGTTTGATGGGCCAGTAAGAGTTGGCCCTCTTGTTGCACCTACTGGGGTGGCGCTTTGTGAGCACTATGGTAGACTCCATTCGAGTGAGTGTTGGAGGACTACTGGGGCATGTCTGAGATGTGGGTCGACCGAGCACCGTCTTAAAGACTGTCCATTGAGAACTAGTTAGATGCAAGCTTCGGTTACCGGGACTGCACAGTCGTCGAGGGTAGTTCAGCAGCCACCTAAGGGCTGAGGTCAAGTTAGGGGTAGTAACGGCATAGGTCGAGGACAGAGAGCACCGGGCAGAGGTGCTGGACTAAATGAGCTGAGGCAGTTTGCTTTGGTTTATGCTGCTCGTCATTGTGAGGACAGAGGTGCTCCAGACGTCATTATGGGTACGTTTTTTGTATTTGACATACCTTATCTTCCACTAATAGACATAAGCTCTACACACTCATATGTATCTAGTACTATGTTAAAACATTGGGGATTCCAGTCGGGAGTACTGATAGTGAGGTAACTATGTTAAATCCTTTGGGGCAATCTATCCGGGTTAGTAGATTTTATACAGACGTTACACTAGAGGTCTAACGGATAGTGTTTTTGGCTGATCTAATGGAGCTTCCGTTTGAGGAGTTCGATTTGATTGGGAATAGACTGGTTGGTTGAGCACCGGGTGAGTCTGGATTGTGTGACGAAAAGGGTTATCGTGAAGATCGAGGAGGACAACTAGGTAGTCGTAATTGGGGAACGATGAGATTATTTTACTAAAGTGATTTCTGCGTTGGTGGCAGAAAAGTTAGTGTAGAAAGGGTGTGAAGCATTCTTGGCCTACATTAATAATTCTAATTCTAGGGACTCTTGGTTAAGGACATCAAAACCGTGAGGGATTTTCCAGATTTTTTCTGAGGAACCACCGGGATTGCCTCTGAGCCGAGCGGTGGAGTTTGCAGTTGAGTTGATTCTTAGTACAACTCCGGTGTCAATCGCCTCTTGCCGAATGGCAACGAAGGAGCTTACACAGTTTAAGGCTCAGATTCAAGAATTGTTAGATAGTGAGTTTATTCATTCTAGTGTGTCTCCGTGAGGAGCACCTGTTCTATTTGTAAAGAAGAAAGATGGAACGATGAGGATGTGTATAGACTATCATCAGTTGAACAAGCTAACGATAAAAAATAAGTAGCCACTTTCGAGGATAGATGACTTATTCGACTAGTTCACAAGGGCTTCTATGTTTTCTAAAATCGACCTACGTTCGGGCTATCATTAGTTGAGAGTTAAGGAAGTCGATATGCATAAGACTGCATTTAGGACTTGATATGGACATTATGAGTTCCTAGTTATGCCTTTTGGGTTGACTAATGCACCAGTGGCATTATGGACCTAATGAACCGAGTCTTCCAGCCCTATTTGGATCAGTTTGTAGTAGTATTCATCGATAACATTTTAGTGTATTCTAAGATAGAGGATGAACACGATGAGCATCTCAGGGTGGTACGACAAATTCTCCGTGAGAAACAGTTGTATGCAAAGTTTAGTAAGTGTGAGTTCTAGCTCCGGAAAGCAACCTTTTTGGGTCAAGTCGTTTTGGTTCGGGGGATTCGTGCTAATCCTCGTAAGATTGAGGCTGTGTTGGATTGGAAACAACCAAAGAATGTATCTAAAATCCGTAGCTTTTTGGGGCTGGCAAGGTATTATCGACGTTTCGTAGAAGGGTTCTTCTTGATCATACCTCTATTGACTAAGCTTCTGCGTAAGGAAGTTCCTTTCGTTTAGACTGATGCACAACAGGAGAGTTTTGATAGGCTTAATACTGTCTTGACTCAGGCTCTTGTTTTGATACAGCCTAAGTACGGTAAAGACTTTGTCGCATACAGTGATGCATCACATGTGGGTCTAAGTTGTGTTCTGATGCAGGATGGCAAAGTTGTTGCTTATGCGTCTCGTCAGCTCAAGACGCATGAGGCTAATTATCTGACATACAATTTGGAGTTCGCAGCGGTAGTCTTCGCTTTAAAAATCTGGAGGCACTATTTGTATAGTGAGAAGTGTACTATCTACACTGATCACAAGAGCCTCAAATATCTCCTCACTCAGAAGGAGTTAAACCTTAGGTAGCGTAGATGGGTTGAACTACTTAAGGATTATGACTGAACTATCGAGTACTATCCTGGCAAGGCCAATGTGGTGGCCGATACCTTGAGCTGCAGGGCAATGACTGATCTGAGAGCAATGTTCGCTTGACTGAGTCTATTCGATGATGAGAGTCTGTTGGCTGAGTTACAAGTGAAACTGATATAGATTGATCAGATCAGAGGGAAACAGATGGGGGATAAGCCTCTTGAGTTGCAATTCCGTCAAGTTGAGAGTGGGGTTACTACTGATTTAAGAATTAATAATGATGGGGTATTGTGTTTCCGTGGTCAAATTTGTGTATCAAATGATGGAGATTTAAGACAGTCGATTCTGAGGAAGCGCATAATAGTCCTTATGCTATGCATCCCGCCAGGAATAAAATGTACCGAGATCTGTGAGAGTTATATTAGTGGCCAGGGTTGAAGCGTGAAGATACTAACTTCATTGCTCACAGTTTGAATTGTCAGCAGGTTAAGGCGGAGCATCAGTTACCTTCGGGTTTGCTAGAGTCGATTAAGATACCGATATGGAAATGGGAGCAAGTGACGATGTACTTTGTTAGTGGATTGCCTCTAACACCCATTAAGAAGCATTCTGTCTGGGTCATCGTCGATCGATTTACCAAATCTGCTCACTTCATCCCGATCAGGACAAACTTCTCTTTGCAAAAGCTAGCTAAACTTTACGTCTCTAAAATAGTGAGATTGCATGAGGTTCCTATCTCGATCATCTCTAATAGGGATCCTCATTTCATGTCTCAGTTCTAGAAGAAGCTTCATGAGGTTTTAGGGTCAAGATTAGACTTCAGTACTACTTTCCATCCTCAGACAGATGGTCAGTCGGAGAGGGTGATTCAGATATTGGAGGCTATGTTGAAGGGCTTTATTATAGATATCCGAGGCAGTTGGGAGGAGTACTTACCATTAGCAGAGTTTGCCTACAATAACAGCTATCAGTCTAGTATATAGATGACACTTTACGAGGCATTGTATGGTTATAACTGTCGCACTCCCTTATGTTGGATGAGTTAGGTGAGTGACGTATTCTAGGTCCGAAATTGGTTTCTTAGACTGAGGACAAGGTCCATTTGATTCGAGATCGACTAAAAGCAGGTTTTGATAGACAAAAGTCCTATGCTAATTTGAAGAGGAAGGATATCAAGTATTCTGTGGGGGACTTAGTTTTTCTAAATGTCTCATCAAGAAAGAAGGTTCTAAGGTTTCGGTGCATAGGCAAGTTAAGACCTCGGTTGTTGGGCCGTACCAAATTCTGAAGCGAGTTGAGCCATTCGCATATCACTTGGAGCTACCTCTAGAGTTGGATCGCATTCATGATGTTTTCCATGTCTCAATGTTGAAGCGCTACAGCTCTGATCCCACGCATATTGTTTCGGTGGAGAACATTGAGGTTAAACCAGATCTGACATTTGAGGAGAAGCCGGTCCAGATGCTGGATCGAGATATTAACATTCTACGTAGAAAATCTATCCCCTTAGTGAAGGTGCTGTGGCAGAATCATTGCACTGAGGAGGCCACTTAGGAGCCAGAGGATTCGATGCATCAGTAGTATCCTCACCTTTTCTGATCAGGTAAAATTTTGAGGCCGAAATTTTCTTTTAAGGGGGTAGAGTTGTAACACCCCAAGTTTTAAAAATTTGTTTTTGTATTGATCTGATACAACTGTCTGTCTGCTTTAGTGGTTAAGTGCTCTGGGTGTACATGAGAGGTCCCAAGTTCAAGCCACAACTTGGGTAAATTTTGGTATTTTTATGAATAAAGGCTTAACTAGGTTCAATAGGCTTAAATTTAATTGTATGTAAGCTTATGTCAGAATGGCTCTACTGGTCTTGTGGTTAAGTGGAGTGTTGGTGTGCCAGAGTCTTGAGTTCGAATCCTTGTACGAGTAAATGAATGTTTCTTTTTACAAATGGCGTGTAGGGTGGATAAGTTTGTTTAGAAGAGAAATTCTGATGGTGGAGAGTTTGAGGGAGTAATTCAATGAAAGTGGATTAGGGGAGTTATCAAAAAATTTAAACGGGGTATCCTTGTTGGTTACTCTGTCAAAATTCAGCTCTCCCCTCCAAATTCTTTTTTCTTTTCTCTCTGTCGTCTCACCTTCTCCTTTGTAGTTCTTTACATCAATTCTTTCAACCAAAATTTTCCTTACTTTCTTCTTCTCTGTTTTCTTGTAATAGTAAGCTTTTGCTACACTTAGGCTTGGTTTAATCGTTTGGAGTCAATCATGAGTCTGGAATCAACATTTTTTCGAGTTGATTTGAAATGGTAAGCATTCTAGTCACAGTATAGGTAATCTCAGGTTTGCATAATCGGTGAAAATGAACCAGGTGTGTACCTGAAAACACAAAAAATAAGAATTAGTGAAACCTAAAAAACAAAATTATCGATGCCATACGGGCGTGTGGTTGCCCGTGTGGTAGGTCGCGTTGTAGTACACGGTCGTGTGGACAACAAACCAGGCTGTGCTCGCGTGACACAAGCACATGACACAATCATGTGATGGCCGGTGAAGCCGTGTGCGAGACACAGGCTCGACCAATTGGGCTGTGAGGGCCACACGAGCATGTGGGCCCACACGACTGAACCAAATGGGCGTGTAGAATTTTAGGCTAGGCCGTGTGATCCACACGGCCAAGGCTACTTTAGATCGTATGGGCCACACAGGCAAGCCACATTGGCGTGTAAGCCCATTTTTCTGAAATGATACGGGTTGCCCAAGTCGACTGTGACCTACCGTAGGGTCAGTAAGCATTACTTGGACCCATAATTTCGTGATCTGATTATGTGATGTTTAAGTTAAGCCTTTTGCACTTAGTATGTATATCTGAACTGATTGTATAATATCTGGTAAATTACATTAATAGCATGTTATATTGTATGTTGCATTGCTTCGTGGTTGGGTTATGTCTATGGTGGAAGTATCTTGAAAGGCTCTTAAGCCTGATATCTGGCAGCACAGTTGCAACTATCTGATTATGTGTTGCATTTCGGTACAGCGTGGTGTGTTAGGATGGGTCGGTCGATTATATCCCCACATGGTGCATTGGGCTGGACGGAGTTGGTGTGCAGGGCTGGTGGGTGGGACTCTGTTAATCTATTTTATTCTGCATACTATATCTGAAATAGGGTAAGGACCTATGCTATATCTGATTTTGTATTTGATTGGGCTAAGGCCCTAGTATATTTCTGACTCTGCATCTCAGAGGGCTAAAGCCCATGTTGATTTCTGTATAGGCTCCGGCCAAGACCGATTATGACTGTGTTTTGATGTATGTCAGTATGCATGCTTATTGTAGGGATTACACACTAACTTTGCGAAAACTCACCCCTTTTCTATTTAATTTGTTTAGGTGATCCCCAGTAGTAGACGGATCGGTGCAGCGGAGGACTTGACAGTGGCCACACATAATGATTTTAGATAGTTTCAGCTGAATCTATTGGTTTGATTACTTATTTGGGGGATTTTGGTTGTAAATTTGTGGACTTTGGACTTTTCGGAATTCTTAATTTTTAAACTATTGATGATTTTACTATTGATAAGCATGATCAAAACTTAGTTTTCTCTATAAACGAACGGTCTTTCCTAGAAACTCAGGATTTTAGAATTAATAACGGATTTTCTTAAAATAAAATATTTTCTAAAAGCTTCCGCGTAAAAGAGATTTGTTTTAATCGCTATAAACGATCGTGGATTTTTTTAATCCGGGGTAAAATAAAGATTAAATAATTGGAACGGTTTTTGCTTGTTAAATATGTTTTCAAAAGCTCTATCATGTGACATTACCAGATTTAGCCATAATGTCCAAGCCGGGTTTGGGGTGTTACATACCACGTCCGCGAGTTCGACAAAAGCTCATTGTTTATTTCAAATTTTATCTACATTATACAGTTTTATGCATTAGTTCCAATGTTTGTTAGTAGATATTTTTGCGTAATTTATCAGAAGTTCAGAAATGTTTTCAAAAGTTTCAGTCTCTAACTATTTGAGTACAGTTTTCAAGAAGTACTATCTATAGTGTTTCCAGAATATTCTATCTAAAGTTTAGTAATAATTACAGGATAGGCACTAGAGATTACGTGTACCATATACTTTCTCAAATTAACCAAATTGTTTAAAAATCTTTTCTTTTTGAAACACAAGTTTGGAACCCACAATTCACAGCCTGAGTTTTGCAACCTGACTATGATACCATTAAATGTAACACCCCAAACCCAGTCTAGACGTTACGACCGAATTTGGAGGTGTCACGAAGAAGGGTTTTAAAAACAGAATAGTTTCGTCAAAATATTCAAGTTTTTTTTTAGTTCATATTCGTTTAAAACTTTTATTGAAAGTGTTACTTAGCTCATTTCCATTTACTAAACCTAACTTACAACGGAGGACATGAAATCGTTATATTTGAAAATCCCGTTTCAGAAAAAGTTTTTTTTTTTTTTTGTTTTAGTGAAAACACGTTTTTAAATATCCTTTGCAAATAAGATGTTAAAACGAAATCTCAAAATTTAACCAAACAGTCTGGAGAGTCCAATTATTACAAACTCCCAAAAAATAAACTTTAAATTAAAACAAAACCACAACATTTAATAGTTTACGAACTCATGGTCTCCAAGTGGCTCTGCTGCACCGATCCGCCTAAGTTTGAAGATTACTTGTACAAAACAAACATATAGATATGAGTTATCGTAAACTCAATGTGTGATCCAACAGAAATAGACATGCAATTCAAATAGAAACCTTGTATACAGTCAGATTTAGATGCGGGTCTATGTCATTTACAGATACAGATAATAGATTTAGATATTCAGAACAGACATACAGAATCCTACCGCCGTCATTTAAACACCATCTCTGACCATTCCATCACACTATGTGTGGTTAAAAACATTCATCCATCCCTACACAAATACAAACCTTATCCCAAACATAAATACAAATTACAGATATAGAAATATCAGATTCAGTAATGTCATTCATATCACGCTCATAAACAGATGTTCTATACATATATAATTAACAAAACCATCAATCATACATATCAATGTCAAACTCAGAACAGAATTTCAGACTATCAGATCACATGGTTTTAGGTTTGGTTGCCCCTTATCGACCTTACAATAGGCCCACAGTCGATCAGAATGACCTGTGCAGCCGTAGGAAAAATATTTCATAAAAATGGGCCCATACGCTCGTGTGGGCCCACGCGCCCAGATTGGCCTTGCCAGTGTGGCCCATACGGCCTAGCCCAAAACCCGCACTCTCGTGTAGCATACCCGTGTGGCCCATACGCCCTACTCTGCCTCGCCTATTTCACTCACATGGCGACACTGACACCACCACACGGCCGTGTCATGCGCACGGCCATAGCTTTGTTGGTCACACAACCATGCCTCGCACACGGCCAACTACACCGGTGACCATATGCCCGTGTGGTGTCGATAGAACAGTTTTTTGGCTTTTGTTGAAGTTTAATTTTCTGCGTTTTAGGTACACACATGATTCGGTTTTGATGCTACTACTAACACGAGCCCTCTAGAACTGATAACGAAAAGAATCCCCTAACGCTTAAATCACTGCAAGAGCTCCAACCGATTCTGCTCTTCCCCTAAACCGAGAGCAACAAAGACAACCCCTCATTAAAACACTAGCCACGAAATGTTAAAATCATACCAACACAAGACTTACTGAATGAACACAGCCAAAATCGCACAAAAAGAGGCGTATTGCAAAAATCGACAAGGAGAGGAAGCAAAGAATAATTCGGCAGAGGAGAAAAGTGAACAGAATGTCAAAAAGATGAGAGGAATTTTGGGAAAAATAAAAAGAATAAAAATAAAATAAAATCTATTTTAAAATCCCACTAACATCCCAACTCCCTACTAACCACACAATCTCAACTTCCTCAGAATCCCTAAACCACCGAAACACTAACACAAAATCGAGCAAAAAAATATCCTCGCTAACACAGGGATTCGAACACAGGACATCAGCGTGCTAACTCCTTACCACTTGAACCAGCAAGCTCATTCTGATATAAAATAGCATACAACCCTATATAAGCCCACTCAATAAGGGCAAGGCTAGGATTAGAAAAATAACAAAATTTGGCAACAAGGAAACTTGAACCCAATGCCTCACACACACACCCAGAACACTTAACTACTGAAGCAAATACACACTTGTGTTAGATATAAATAGAAATAGAAATAGATTATTCAGGGTGTTACACTCTCTTAGGTACATGCCGTCAAACTAATAAAAGAACATCACCGACTTTGTTTAGTCTGGAATTACGTCTAGATGCTATTGTAGGTACTTGTAATCTCGAATTAACCTAGTTTGTGCACGGAAAACAAAACCTTATACTGAATAATAAACTTAATTGTATTTCAACAATTCAAAGATCAATGCAAATTAAGCTATCATATGCAAATCATGTTATCAATTACATTATCTATACCATATGATTCAGTCTACACATTAAAAGGTTAAGTTAGGAGTAATCACATTAGTATATCAAATTCTAAATTGAATCATTTGATTTATCCACTGTTATACCAAACTTTCGAATTTTAATCTGGTTTACATAATATTTCACAGTAGTAATTCATTTTAAATATTCTTTTCACATTTTCATTATAAGTCCCTATGAATTTGATTCGGACTCGAATGGATTAGCGGATCCAACCAACACACTAATTTGGCACTCAATGCCTCATTGGACAATTTCGAAGTAAATAAGCCATGCCCTGCACTCATTGGCATAAGTTAAACAAAAATGTGCTCAACACTGAAGTAACTCATACTTGATCTACCTTATGGCATGCCAATTATATTTAACTCTACTCGAACAGTTAATAGGGTAATAACTATTCAATTTTCAATTATAGTCAATTCATAATTTATCATATTCAATTCATCAATAAAATAATCATTTAATTCATATAATAGCAAGAATTAGTCCAATTCCAATTCAATTTCTCATTTTCATCGATTTACACTATTTTCAAATTTATTCAATTTAGTCCATTAAGAAATCAACATTTTCACACCAATACCATCCAACTAATCAATCTCAACTTACCTCAATATCCTACAATGTTATACAATGCAATTATGCAACAATTTAATCAATTCAAATTGCAGAAAAACAAACTGAAAATTCTGAGCTATCAGCCGATGGCTTTAGCTTTTCATTTCCCTCTCGAGGATTTTGGGCTGACGTTAGCTATGGATTAATATAAATATATAATTTCGTCAGTATTTAATAAATTTCACAATCAATAAGCATTTTATACAAAATTTTTATTTTATTCAATTTAGTCCCTAAAACCAAAACTAACATATCTTTCAATTTTAAACTCCAATTTAACATCTGATTTCACTATTTCTCATTTGGGACCTCTTATTTCTCATTTATACAAAGAAAATTAAAATTCATGCATTTTAATCCCTAATGTACAAAACTATGAAACAACGTTACAATTTAATCCTTTTTCACTTTTAAGTTTCAAATCTATCAATTTAGCACCTAAAACTTCAAGGAATAAACAATGACAGCTTTCTAAAACTTTAAAAATTTTAAAAATTTATACATGGGCTAACTAGATTAAACTCCCATGATCTCAAAAACATAGAAATTACAAGAAAATGACTAAATTAAACTAACCAATTGAAGCTTCAAAGATTAGAACCCTAGGTTGAATGTTTTCTTTCTTTCTAGCTATGTACAATCGGTAGATGAAGAAGAAGGTAAAAATGTTTCCCTGTCTTTCCATTAACTTTTGTTTTATTATTTATTTTGGTTCATGTTTTATAATTTAATTAATTAAATTAGAAATTTTATAACTTTTTTTTATACATTTGTTTACCAACCATCCACTATTATTTCTAAGGTGGTATAATTTTTATTTTAGTCCTTGATTCATTTTCCAACTACAAATCTATAGTGATTGAACTTTTATCACTGTTACAATTTAGTCCTTGAAACTTAATTGCTTACTAATTCGGCAAAAATTACCTATCTAGAATTCATTTCACCTATTAAGATAATAATATTTACAGGTTTGGTTTAGGACAATGAGGTCTCAAACTTTTGTGTCTCTAAAAGTAAACTTTTCACCTAAAAAGATCTACTCATTATAAATTTTGCTTTATTGAATTATAAAACAATTATCATAGGTGATATCTTTCCAAGAGACAATGATCTCATGTTCAAGTTCTAGTAAATATGATTTGGTAATTTCTTTTTACTTTTAAAAAAATTGGTGTTTTTTAATATTTTATATATTTTTTTATAATTTTTAATTTTAATAATTTTTATTTTTGATAATTTTTTTATACTTTATTTTTCTCATTTTCTAAATCTTTTTTTTAGATTTTTTGGGACATGTGGTAGCAAATGATTAACTTGATATCTCCATTGTTAGTTTTTAAAGATCAAAGTGATGCACGTCTCAAGGCACAATTTTAGACCTATAAATATGATGGGCTCACACTACCTCAAGGCCCAACAACAATGTCAAAGGTCAAGCAAATCAAATCAAGATTTGATCAAAAACAAGATTCGAGGATAAATCTTGACTGACTTTTAATTATATTACTTTACCATCGATAGACGATTTTATTTGTGGGAAAGAGGTAAGTTGGTCATTGATAATTCTCCACATGTGCTAGAAGGTAAGAAAAGTAATGATACATTGGAAATTAAAATATCTAGACATACCTTGAATGTTTTGCATAAGTATGCTGATGATTTTATTTTTCCTTACGACATGTTTTCTCGTTGGTCAAGTTTCAATAAACAATGGTCTGAAAGTTCAATGGATTTTATGGGTTTATCTAGGTATTTATAGTTTATTTTTGTTGCATTCGGCAGGTTTATTAAAAAAACCTCATGCATTTGATCTTGCAACAAAATTTTATACCTTAAACTCAAAAAATGAATTTTTACATAATAATACTAAACTGCTTGATTTTTATAATTATGTGAAATTATTGACTCATCATTGGAAATTCTTATGGATGGCCATGCATATTCAAAGAAAGCTACAAGTTATTTTTTACTTGAACATCCATGTGCCTAATATTTCTTTGTCTAGTGTTGATGGTTTCTTTTTGAAAGAGAGATACTTGATCCATGCTAATTTGGGATACCAAAATCATATCTTTGATCCTAGAGATATTTTTGGGGCACAAAAAAGCTTATGTAAGTACTTTATCCATTTTATTATTATTTATTCTAATCTCTTTTCTTTCTCAGCAACTAAAGATTCAGGGATGAATCTTCCTGAGGAAAGGGAGAATGATATGAGTCTCAAGGCACAATTTTAGACCTATGAATGTGATGGGCTCACACTACCTCAAGGCCCAACAACAATGTCAAAGGCTAAGTGTAACAGCCGGTTTTTTAGTGGTGTTGGAAATAGTGGTTTCGGGGCCATCAAATCCGATGAGTAAGTTTGTAAATATTATATTTAATATTTACAAGTTAATTGTGACTTTGAAAAGGTTTTTGATATAGTGATTTTTTTATAAGCGATTTATTAAGTTCATGTGGTATGACCCTAAGGTTAACTACTTTTAGAAAATGAGGTATCAGGACCTCGTTTCAATAAACTGAGCCATAAATATTTTTATAAATATTTACGAAGTGTCATTAAGATTGTATTAAAGTTTCGTTGAAAAATTTTAACGTTTCGATAGTTAATTAATTAAAAAGGACTAAATTGTAAAAGATGTAAAATTTAATCACTATTTGATTTGAGTGATTAAACAGTTAATTGAATAAAGGAAAAGGGATTTAAAGGGTAATTAAACCATGGTCAAATTTTCCAAGCGGTGGTGTTATGATTGAATCCACTAGCTTTTGGATTAATTATTTTTTTAGTCCTAATTAGTTTGGGATTAAATTGTAAATAAGCTTATTTAGTTAGAATTTAATTAAATTGAAGAACCAATTGTGAAATTAAACCTTCCTTTAATGGTAATTATTCCATATATTTATTTGATAGACAAATATGGACATGCTTTGGTGTTTTATTTATTTTTTTAACTAAGGGCAAAATGGTAATTCAATAATTAAATTAAATTAAATTAAATTAAAACCAAAATGTTTCGTATTCATTTTGGTGGCTTCTTCTTCACAAATGAAAAGAAGAAAGAAACCATGGAAGCTTCAAATTTCGGTCATTCTTTTGATGGTGCATGTAAGTTCAATTTAGCCCCGTTTTCAATAATTTTTATGTTTTTTAGATTGTTGCAACTAGGTCCAACTAGCCCGTACCTTCGATTTTAAAACTATTAAAGATTGTGAATGATACCATTGATGAATCTATATGATTTTAGTTATTAAATGAAGAATTTTTCGATTAGGGACTAAATTGTTGAAATAGTAAAAATACAAGGGTTTGTTATGAAATTATTGCAAAAATGGACTGTAATGAATACCATGAATATTTGGCTAGCATGAATTTGCATTAAAAACAGTTAATTTGTATGTTTTAGTCTCAAGGACTAAATTGAATAAAAGTATAATGTTAGGGGCAATTTTGTAAAAATGTAAAAAATTTCATAAATAATTTTTTATTGTTTGAATTAATAAATTGAATGAAATTATTAATGTAACGCCCCAAAATTTTGGCTTTTGTGATTTGTTGTGCATGAAAATTTGTGAAATTGTTTTTGCGATTATTTGGCACTAAATAATTGTCTGCTTAAGTGAATGTGTGCTCTGGGTGTGTTTGGGGAGGCCCCAAGTTCAAGCCAAGACTTGGGCTAAATTTTGGTTTTTATTGAATAAAGCCTAACTCTTGGTAATCAAGCTTTTAAGTAAAAGTTGGTAAAAGTATAACAGAATGGGCCTGCTGGACTAATGGATAAGTGAAAAGGAATTGTGCAAGTGGTCCTGTGTTCGAAATGCAGTGTGGGAATTAATTTTTGCTGCTTGCGGTGGTAAGAATTTGAATTGGAGTAAGGGACCGGGTAGTGGGGAGTCTTAAGGAGAGAATTAATGAGGGAATATTGGATTATGCTCAAATATTTTTTTTCCTTTCTTTTCGCCAAAACATTCTTCTGCCGATTTTCTCTTCTTCCCAAAGTCCTTTCTTGCTGCCGTTTTTATTCTCCAAATCCTATCCATTGTTGCCGAAAATCTCCTCTTCTATTCTCTTCTTTTTTATTCTCGTTCTCTAATTGTGTAGCCGTGTTGTTGCATCAAACAGTGAGTTGGTAGGTTTCGGTTTATTAATTTAAGCGACTTTAGAATAAGAAATTAATTATGGTTTTACTACTGATTAGGAGTCAATTAAAAGGCTGGAATAGCTTTAGCATCGAAACAAGTCAGGTGTGTACTCCTAACGCACTGAAAACGCGATTTGACGAAAGCCGAAAATAAGGCTGCTGACGCCACACGGACGTGTGGACTACCCGTGTAAAGGCCGTGTGGCGAGACACAACCGTGTAATCGACGAGCCAGGCCATGCAAGTGCCATATGGGTACGACGGGCACGAGCGTATGAGCTGGTTAGGCCGTGTGCGATGCACAGGCTAGGCTAATTGGGCCGTATGGGCCAGACAGGTGTGTGAGCCCACACGGGTGAAACCACATGGGCATATGGGGTTTTGGGCCAAGCCGTGTGATCCACACGGACAAGGCCAAGTTAGGCCGTATGGGCCACATAGGCGTATGGGCCCACACGGGCAGGCCACATGGGCGTATGAGCCCATTAATTTAAATTTTTCTGAAAAGTTACACGGGTCGCCCTAGTCAACTATGACCTGTTAGAGGGTCGACAAGGTTACTTAGACATTGTTCTGTGATATGATTTTGAGATGAATGCTAGCATGTTATACTTAGCATGTGTATAATACTGTTCTGATCTGATCTGAGTATGATACGTATGATCTGTTTACTGTATGAAAGCATGCCATCACATTATTTATGTTGTTGTACTACCTTTACTTGTTATGTGTCGTTTTACGGTACCTTATGGTGTGTAGGGCTGGATAGGTTGATTTTATCCCTATACTTCGTGTGTAGGGCTAGGAGGGTCGATTTTATCCCAACATGGTGTGTAGGGTGGACGAAGATGGTGTGAAGGGTTGGTGGGCATGATCTGTTTTTGATATGATATGCATGTATGTCTGTATGGGCTAAGGCCTGAATGTAACTAATACTGTTCTGAGTGGGCTAAGGCCTACACTGATTCTGTTAAGAGCTCGGCCTCGATTATGACTGTTTGACTATTATATGTTTACATGCATGCTTTACTGTGGGGATGTACACACTGAGTTTGCGAAAACTCACCCCTTTATTTTATTTGTCTATTAGGTAATCCCCAACAGTAGATAGATTGGTGCTGCAGAGGGCTCGAGGGTGACTACTGATGGACACTTTACTGGACTTCATGTTTTTATTACTGGTTATTTATTATTTTATTATTTTGGGAGTTTTATGTAATGTGGATTGTTTGTTTTATACTTAGGGTTTTCAATATATTATTTTTATTGATTTATAAACCGCGACATCACAAACATGTTTTAAAACTTCATTATCGTTTTTCGTATTAATGAATGATATTCAAAACTTCCGCATTAAAGATAACAATAAGCTGAACACATTTTGGACAATTGGAAAGGTTTTCCGAAAACACTCTCATGTGACTCCACCAGATTCGGCCATAACGTCTAGGCTGGGTTTGGGGTGATACAATTAATTTAGATCAAGGTCGAGTGGAAAATTGAGGAGAATAAAAAATTACCAAAATGCCCCTGTACGAACGGTTAAAATTTAACATTTGTATAAATTGATGAGTGGTATTATATATATGTTCTCTTGTTGGAATTGAATTATTGTTGGAAATATATTATTGAATTAAACTCTCAGTTTAGACTAAATGCATGATTTGAGTACATTCGTGATTTGGTGTATAACGGGGGTTTGGAGTGGAGATGGTACTAAAGGCAGATATCGGCATTTTACCCAAGTAAACCAAGGTTCAACATTTGTTGCGAGCTCTCACGTTTTACTTTCTGTTTGGCGTGATTTGGGTGGATCAGCTCTTACAAGCTTCTGTTTAACTCTTTTGAGCTTCTGTTGGCATGTTTGGGAGGACTAGCTCTTATGAGCTTTTTTTACAATTTACTGTTATCCATAAGTCGTTCTAAAAATGAAAAATCTTGGTAAGGTAATATGTTTAATGAATTTTGAAAGATTTGTTATTTATTAAATATTGATCTGAACATAAATGGATTCTGTAACAGCCCTTTTTAGTGAAATTGGAATAGTGGTTTCGGGACCCCAAATCTGAAGTCAGAAGAAAATTTATTTTAATATTATTTTATGGTCTACATTATGATAGAAATATCGTATGAAAATTTCATTAAGAAATTTTACCATTTGCATGCCTAGCTTGATAAAAATCACTAAATTGCATAAAGTGCAAAAGTTGAATTCTAATAGTTAAAGGTATCAAATAGCTATGGAATTTAAAATTTGAGTTCATTATATGCCAAATAGACCTTTTAGAAGAGTTAGTATATAAGGATAATTATTAATCATTGGACATTGAAGAAAAAATTAAAGTTAATTTTGGAAAAATGATAAAATAATGATGATAAATGAAGTAAATAATTAAATTTATATCAATTTCATCATCTCTCCTAAAACAAAAACATGGAAACCCTAGCCATGGAATTTGAGTTGTAGCAAACTTATTTGGCTTAATTAGGTATGTATTCTTGTCCCGTTTTTAATGATTTTTATGTTTCCGAGATTGTAATAGCTTAATCTAGCTATCTCGGGGATTAATTTGTAAAAATATTAAAGTATTAGAGTTTTTCCATGGATGAGTATAGTTGAATTTTGAAGTTTTATGGTAGAAAATGAAAGGTTGTTGTTAGATAAACAACTTTTCTAAAGAGAATTTTGATGAAATTATGATTTAAGGACTAAATTGAAAAGATGATAAATTCATGGAAATTTTTAAATTTTATGAAATTCATCGGCTGCTATTGATATATATGAAAATCGGGTAGGCTTGAAATAAGGATTAAATTGTATGAATTTCATTTTTCAAGCCTGGGGACAAAATCGTAATTAATAAAAGTATATGGGCAAAATAGAGATTTTTCCAAAAGATGTGTGTTGGATTGAGTTGAATAAGAATTATATTAAATTGAGTTAAACTCATTCGTATAGATCCAGGTAGACCTAATACGAAGTTAGATCGAGGCAAAGAAAAAGTATCGAATTAGTAGCCTTCGTATCTACGAAAACTTATTAAGGAAAGTTCATGTAACTAAATTGTACATTTATTTGTTTTGAATTGAATATTATTGTGTGTGATTTGTATAATTTCCATGTATAATTATTAATCTCATATCCGACGAGTACCAAGTCCCGTTTGAACTTTAGAAATTCAAAAGATACAAATGACGTGTCATTAGGGTTCCCGATTTGGTTATAATCCTACATGTGTTGCGGACACACCATGGCTCTACGAGCTTCTCATTATCTAGCTCTTATGAGCATCCCGATATTTGGCTCTCATGAGCTTCCCGATTAATGGCTCTCTTGAGCTTCCCAATATTTGGCTAGTATGAGCTTCCCGTTATATGGCTCAGAAGAGCTTCCTGTTAACATGCTCGTATGAGTACGTATGTATATGAATTGATAGATTATAGATTTGTACACTTCGTCTGTACTACATGTGTATCCAACGATATTTTAAATGGTTCAACAGGCAAAGTTCTTATATGAAACAATATGAGTTCGAAATGAACAATTACGGGTATATACTTGAGTTACATGGATAATGATATTTCATGATATGTTGAAATATGAGATGGATGATATATGTATGTGAATCTTACCTAGTGATTATGTACAAACATGTTTATTGGTTATTGTAACACCCTTAACCCATATCCGTTGTCGGAATAGGGTCACGAGGCATTACCGGAGTTTACAGAACTACTTCAGATAAATCAAGTCAATTACTATTCACTTTCCAAGATTAATCATATTGTCCTTTAAAAGGGACTCTTAAGGTGCAAAACATGCATTAAAATAAATTCGGGACCAAATCGGGATCTCGGGAAGTTTTTCACAAAATTTCAAAATTTTTCTCACATATAAGAGTCACACGCTCATGTGGTATGGGACATGCCCATGTGGATAGCTCGTGTCGGTTCACATGCCCGTGTCCCTAACCCATGTAACTCTCTTACTTGCAACTCATGAACAAATTGATGTCACACGGCCAACTCACACGCCCGTGTGCTAGGCCATATGGTTAATTCAAATTTTAGAAAAATAGGTGCAGGTTTCACACGGCCGTATGACACGCCCGTGCTTCTAGGCCGTGTACCTCACACGGTTGAGGCACACATCCGTGTTGAGCCCGTGTGCTCAATACAAGGCATTCTGTTTCTCAAATTTCAAGATGCAAGGGACACACGGCCTTGACACACACTCATGTATCAAGCTGTGTGTCACATACGGCCTAGACACATGCCAGTGTGGACAAAATAAGGTTACCTTCCAAGCCCTATTTCTTACTCATTTTCATCCAACACCTGCACCAAACATTTCCAATAGCAACCAACAAATTCAAGCATAAATTTCAACCAATTTTATCATTCAATATGTCATATTTTCTCATGCACACTTGGTACAAATCTTACTTCTTTAAACTTGTATGTTTAACCTCAACAATTCAATCATTATCAAGCATACATATAAACTTTAATTTGTTTTATAACATACCAAAAATTAAGTCATTACTAGTCATTCCAATGGCTAGGTTACATTCATCCATTTCAATATATGCATTAACCTTACTAGCCTATACATGCCATTATAACCTTAATTAATTTACCATATATATAGAAACAGACCAGTGGATAGTGTGAGTGACCTCCGTCAAGCTTCCAATCTAACGAGCTTCCGAATCACTAATGAACAGGGAAAAATAAAACAGAATAAGCATATAATTCTTAGTAAGTTCGTATATCATGGTACTTAACTTACCATTTATTCTATTTCAAGGTAAACATGTAAGGCATGTTAAATCAATTTGATCTCAAGCCCTACAGATATCCTCATTGCCCTTGTTAGTAATATATTCCATAATAACACTAAGAAACATACATGGGCTCAACAATAACAAGATTTCCATAGTCATGCTTTCCACACCATGTATACTTATAACTTGTATACAAAATTATATTCATGTATTTTCAGGTACATTTTCATAACAATTCATATCGATTTTAGATTATTTCATGTTGGAACTTTGCTCATTTAATCATTTGAAACATCAATGTCACATGGATAGAACACTCAAGGTGTACAATTCTATAATCACAAATGAACATATCCATCAATCAAATTCTATGTTTAGGTAACATCATTTCATATTTCCATATATCATATATCATCATTTTCATGTACTTCCCACAGATACTTGTAATAATCCATTCCATTATTCATATATTCTCATGTCTAGACTTTTACCAATTCAATGTGTTCAGAATATCCATGGATACACAGGTAGTACACTCGAGGTGTACAAATCTATTCTCATAGATGAATATATTCATCAATCAATTTACATGTTCACATATCATAATTTCATACTTCCATATTTCATTAAATATCATTTCCATGTACTTCAAGGTGGTACATGTAAAAACTCATTTCTTTTCATGTCAGGATTTTATTCGTTGAATGACTAAAAATATCGATGGATACTCAAGCAGTACACACAAAATATACAAATCATTAAAATCGTCAATTCACGTTCAGGGGTACCCATTAGGGCACATAATGAAAAAGCACACTCTCTCGAGCCACATATCACATGTACCTTTTCAAGAATAAATTATTCCAAGATTCATTATCCATTTCCAAGTATTTACCCATTGAATTTACCAGAATTTCGATAGATACCCTGTAGTACACTTGAAGTGTACAAATTCATAATCTGTCCATTCACATTCATATTTATCAAAGAGCACACTCTTGAGCCTCATTTCACACAGTAGGATTATCAGTCTAGGCTAAGTCTTTTCAGTGACAAATACTCTATAAAGCTTGATCTGGATTACTAGTCCAAGCTAAATCCAGACTTGGGCTCAATTAGGATTATCGGTCCGGGCTAAATCCATTATATAACATATACATCGGGAGGGCTTATATCAGGATTACCTGTCCAAGCTAAATATTTTCTGCAACACATGCAGTATCCCTTTTTCCTTGATCCATCGAATTCCCTTTTTATTCAACCGGGACTTTCTCCTTTTCTCAGTAATATCAAACATTTTATCAGACAATTGTCTGGTAAGTGATCAATCTTATATATTTATGCACTTATGCAATTCAAATGTTTACATTTAACTCAGGCATAAAAATAATATTTTTGTCATTTATCACTTCTCGGGCATTATCATTTATTTCAGGTACTTTCATTTATAGGGCTTTAACGAATATATGATCATTTTACATATTTATAGCATTTATAAAATTTACATACACAACATTCGATTCAAGAATATAAACATATACAATTTAGTTATACGAATTTACCTCGACAAATGTTCGTATAAGTAAAATCTACTAATATGACATTTTCCTATTTTCCTCGTTTTGACTCTGAATTTGGTCTATCCGGATCTATATGAGTAACTTTTACATCAATTTAATCCTATTTAAACTCAATTCAGTCCAATTTACATTCTAGGCAAAATTACCATTTTACTCCTAAACTTTTAATTAATGATGATTTTGTCCCTAGGCTCAAAAAATGAAATTCATGCTACTTAATTGTAACGCCCTCTTACCCGAGACCGTCACCGGAGTCGAGCTTGAGGTGTTACTAAACTTAATTTACCATTTAAACAACTTTAAACCATTTCTTTTAACTTTCAGATAAGTTGTCTTTCTGCGTCATGGTCACTCAAAAAATCATATCTCGAGTTATGAAACTCAAAATTAAGATTTGTAAATTTTCCCTGAAACTAGACTCATATATCTACCTACTTATTTTTTTCTAGAATTTTTGGTCGGGCCAATTAGTACAGTTTATTAGTTAAAGTTTCCCCTATTTCAGTGTTTGACTGCTCTGACCTATTTTCACTTCAAACCACTTTTCTCTCTATACAGAATTCAAAAGGCTATGCCATTTATTTATGTTAAAATTAGACTCAATAAGGAATCTGTACATATATAGCATGACTCCTAATTATTTTTGTACAATTTTTAGTGAATTTCCAAAGTTGGAATAGGGGATCCAGAAATTGCTCTGGCCCTGTTTCACTAAAACTCAAATATCTCATAACATATAACTCCTTTACCTGTTTCTCTTCTTCCATATGAAAGTAAACACATTAAGCTTCAATTTCATATTTAATTCATCACCTAATTCGGTTCCTAATATTTTTAGTGATTTTTCAAACTCACGTCACTGCTGTTACAACATTCTGTTTTATGATAAATTTTCACTTTTCTATGGAAATTCATGAACTATTAACACTTTGAACATACATGGTCTCATACATGATCTAAATTAACCATTCCAAGGACTAATCATTTTCAGGCATTTTCTCAACCAAACCACAACCATATCGCAAGATTAATTACACAAAACAAGTATATTGCTATACATGTCATATTTGAGTTATACAAGCCATTTTACCAAACTAGTTCTTCGGATAGTGTGAACGAGCCTTCGACCTTTCCCGATTCCCAAGCCGGCTTGTCCAAAACTACAATGAATGGAAAGGAGGGAGTAAGCACAAATGCTTAGTAAGTTCACATGCAAATAACAAGTAACATAACAAAACAGTTCTTCCAAATAACACTAGCATGGTATCACCAAAACATATATCACATTTCTAATCATCATTCACCATCTTACCACATTATTGTTGTTGTATCAAGTTTCAACCCGAGGGTTAAGTACATACCTGTCCAAAGTGTCCATTTCACAACACTTATTAAAATGATACTTGCCTCTTGAGTGTTCTTCCATTTCGCTAGAATTTTACCCGTTGAACACCTCGGAATATAACTCGGATTCATGGATAATTTACACATAAGTGCCACATATATAATCAAGTAACCATGTAACCCGCCCATAAGCGAACTCGGACTCAACTCAACGAGCTCGGGAGTTCACATCCATAAGTGAACTCGGACTCAACTCAACAAGCTCGGATGCCTAGTTACATCTCACGAACTTAGACTCAACTCAACGAGTTCGGACATTTGCATCCATAAGTGAACTCGGACTCAACTCAACGAGTTCGGATGCCCAACCATCCTAGTGACATATCACTTGTACCCTAATCTATTCCCAAGGTTCAAACGGGATTTTCCTCAATCACACATTTCCCAGTCGTTTTCCTCGGAACATCGGAACCAATACGTTGCTTGCATCTCATACTTATCAATTTAATCACATACTTTTTATACCGATACATAATATTTCACAAAGCATAATATTCATAATAACAAGTATCATATCATATAAATAGCATTAAATCACTTAAAATAGCAATTACATTACATTATTTACACATGAACTTACCTCGGTACAAAATATAGAAATTTTACAATTTAGTCCACAATCTTTTCTTTTCCTCGATCAAGGTTGATTCCATGTCTTTCTTGATCTAAAATAACACATTTAACTTATTTAATACTCACATTTATCAAAATAATCCTAAATTCAAATTTTGGAAAAATTACAATTTTGCCCCTAAACTTTTACATATTTACACTTTTGCCCTAAAGCTCAGAAATTAAATTTTATTTCAAATTCTTATGTTTTATGACAGGCTGATCATTTATTTGCTATTAGCAAGCTCAAATTCCCACTATAACACATACTTATGAACAATATGTACTTTTACCGATTAAGCCGTTTTGTTCGTTTTTACTTAAAACCGAGTAGCACAAGTTGTCTAACATAATTTAAAACCTCATATTCTATCATAAAACATCAAAATACACAAATTTCACCTATGGGTATTTTTCCAAATATGAACCCTAACTCAAAATATTGCTCTCATAAGCTATACCGAGCTACCGGGATCTCAAAAACGTAAAAATCATTAAAAACAGGCCTTGGAATCACTTACTATGAAGCTTGAAAGTTGAAGAAACCCTAGCTATGGACAGAGGGAGCATTCGGCAGCAACTAAGGAAGATGATAACCAATTTTGTGTAATTTTTCCCTTTTTATTTCATTTAATGTCCAAATGACCAAAATGCCCCTCCTTACTAAACTTTCAAAAATTCCTTCCATGTCCAAATTTTGTCCATGAACTTAAAATTGGTCAAATTTCCATTTAAGACTTCCTAATTAATATTTCAAAGCAATTTCATACTAGAAACTTCTAGAATACAAGTTTTGCAACTTATTCGATTTAGTCCCTAATTTTAAATTAAGCACTTTATGCCAAGAATTTCTTCACGAAATTTTCACACAATCATGCAATCATATCATAAACCTCAAAATAATTATAAAATAATTATTTCTATCTCGAATTTGTGGTCACAAAACCACTATTCCGATTAGGCCCTAATTCGGGATATTACATTAATCCTTGTTCAAAGCCAAGCCGATTTTTACATAAAACATTTACATACCATTTATTTCATAAAAATCAAAATTTTTTCATGAATTTCTCATTTTTACAATTTAGTCCCTAAATCAAGTTTTCATCAAATTTTCTATAGTTCTGGCTTTTGTGAACTGTAGCACAAAAATATATGTATGTGTTACTGTTATTAATTTGACATAAATATATGTACGCTTAAATGGCTAAGTGTTCTGGGTATATGTGGAAGGTCCTAGGTTCAAGCTACAACTTGGGTAAATTTTGGGATTTTTATGAATTAAGCCCACTCTTTAGTAATTAGGCTTTTAATTAAAAGCTAGTTAAAATATATCAAAATGGGTCTGCTGGTCTGGTGGTTAAGAGGAGTGTTAGAGAAAGGGGGTCCTGAGTTTGATTCCCTACTTTGGTTATATTTTTACACGGTTGGGAGAGGAGTTTGATTGGCATCAGAATTCTAAGAGGTGGGGGAAGTGGGTGGAGAGAACTAAGGGATGTAGATTTGGGGGTTAGTTCAATTTGTTTTTACCCAAAAAAAGGTTTCGGCTATCTCTCTTTTTCCACACAAAATTTCTGACATTTTCCCCATTTCTTTTGGTTCCTTGTTGCCGAAATTTGTACTCCTCATCTCTTCTCTTTTCATGTTTTTCTTTTGTTTTGTGGGAGCAAACGTGAGATTGTGTGGTTCAGTAAGTGGTTGATTTCTACTATTTAAGTGTGCCTCTTTTAGGATTACTAATAGGGATTGTTATTTGGTTTGTCGGGTAGGTGAAGGGCTGGAATCGGTGGACATTACTGTTGGGATTTAAGTGTTAACTATTCCGAGTTGTTGACAGTAAGGTTTCATCGGTTATCATTCATCAACTCCGTTTGATTTAAATAGAATAACATTTTCAAGTAACTGAATTGGGTGAAATGTTGGACAATGTTAGGTGCTGGAGTGTACGGGAGGGTTTAGGCATCAAAAACGAACCAGTTGTGTACTCCGATTGCACAGAAAATGGAATTCAACGAAAGCCGAAAAGTATTCTGTCAATGCCACAAGAGCATCTTGACAGCCCTTGTGGTAGGCCGTGTGGCATGTGCTAGGCCATGTGGCGATACATGACCATGTGAACGACGAACCAGGCCGTACACAAGTGACATTGGCGCGACAGACACGACCGTATGAAGGTCAACGAGGCCGTGTACGAGATAAGAGCTCGGCCAATTGGGCCGTGTGGACCACACGGGCGTGTGGGCCGATACTGGTGAACTACACGGGCGTGTGAGATTTTGGACCAAGCCGTGTAGGTAAGGCCAATGTGGGTCGTGTAGGCCATACGGGCGAGTAAACCCACACGAGCAGGCCACATAGGCGTGTGGGCCTATTTTTCTAAAATGTACTGTAAGGTTGCACGAGTTTTCGAAGTTGACTGTGACCTGTCGTAGGGTCGGTAAGCATTACTTAGACTCTTGTTCAGTGATATGATATTATGATGTATGTGTTAACATGTTATCTCTACCATGTGTAATCTGTACTATTCTGAATATTGACGTATGATCTATTTATCTGCATTATAACGTGCCATATTTGCATGATGCATTGCTTTGGGGTGGGATTGATGAAGTGAATGAAGTATCTGAAAGGCTTCTAAGCTTGATATCTGGCAGCTAAGCTGCATAATTATGACATGTGCCGTATTACGGTACCATTTGGTGTGTAAGGTTGGATGGGTTGAATTTATCCCCATATTTGGTGTGTTGGGCTGGGTGGGTCGATTTTATCCCCAATGGTGTGTAGGGTTAGATGGAGTTGGTGTGCAGGTTTGGCAGGCGTGATTATGCTATTCTGATCTGTTATGCATGCTATATCTGTATGGGCTAAGGCCTAATTGTATCTGACTCTGTTCTGAGCGGGCTGTGCCCCACACCGATTCAGTAAAGGGCTCAGGCCCGATTTATCTGTTGTATGATATATGTCTGCATGTCTGCTGTCTGTAGAGATTTATACACTGAGTTTGTGAAAACTCACCCCCTTTCTATTTTATCTATTTAGGTAATTCCCAGCAGTAGACGGCTTGGTGCAGCGGAGGGCTCGACAATGACCACTACTACAGTTACATCAGTTTTACGGGTTACTATTTCTTTTACTATTTTAATATTATAATTTTTGGGAATTTTTTATGTAATTTTTGACTGAGGAATGTTTTGGTTAATTTAGGATTTAAAACTGTTTATTATGGATTTATTATCTGCAAATGCAACAAAAGTACGATTTTCTTAAATTTAACTAAATTTTTTCCTAAGTAAACATGTTTGTGAAAAGCATCAGTTTTTTGAGCTTCTGCGTTAAAAAAATAGTTTTAAGCTAATCGTTTAATTTACAGTTTCCTGACCTAAATAAAAGATAATAACTGGAACAGTTTTTATGTATCGAAAAGGTTTTCAAAATATGTGACATCGGCAGATTCGGCCATAATGTCCAGGCTGGGTTTGGGGTGTTACATTTAGTGGTATTAGAGTCAGGTTGCAAAACTCGGCTATGGATTTGGATTTTAAAGATTGGTTTTAAAGGAATGATTTGTAAATATGTTAAAATAATTTTTGGAACAAGTAAGTGGTACATCGAGTCTCCGGCGCCAATTCAGTAAGTTTTCTAAAACTCTGATGAGTATTGTCTGAAAGCATGACTAGTTTATTTTAAACGTCTATTTGGACTTTTCTGAAAATACAGCTAGCATGCTATGAAACTATTTTAGGTAGTACACCCTACTGAAACACTCTAGGTAGTATAGACTAAAAACTGTAGTGAGACTACTACTTACGATAACGGACTTTAAACTTCTGATACTGTTATGCATAAAATACTTGCTAATAAATATCAGAATTGTAAACTGGTTTGTATAAAACTGTTAATACAGATAATTTCAAAATTACAATGAACACACACGGTACTCGTTGAAATCGTGGTAGAGGCCGTAGGGGGGCTCGAGCTGAGTCCTTAACACCTAATACGATTCCAAATCTGGACACTAACGAGACGCCGGTGTCACTTGTTACAAAAATTGGGTCAGGGTCTTATGATCATGTAACTGGGGACGACGCACTGTCCCAAGCCATGTTACAGATTTTAAAAAGGGTCGCTGGGCCCAACACTGGTTCTGGGGGCCATGGGTCGATTATAGAACAACTGCGGTCCAATAGGCTGAGCTATTCAGGGGCATCACTAGAGTTGCTCCTAATGTGGCCGAGTACTGGATGAAGGCCACGGAACGTATTATAGATTATTTAGATTTTACTAATGAACAAAAGCTTAAGGGGGCGGTATCACTACTTCGCGACCAGGCATATCAGTTGTGGCTCACGGTTAAGGAGGGCACTCAGCTCGAGCATTTGACGTGGGATCTATTTAAGACGGCCTTCTAGAGTAAATATGTGGGGGCAAGTTACGTCGATGCTAGGAAACGTGAGTCCCTTAATCTCACACAGGAAGACTGTTCGGTAGCCAAGTATGATGCCAAATTTCTGAGACTGAGCAGTTATGCGCGAGGCATGGTGGCAGCCGAGTGTGAGCTTTGTGTCTGGTTTGAGGATGGTCTCTGGGATAATTTGTGTGTTCTAATAGCTCCTTAGAGGGAGCGAGATTTTTCAGCCCTAGTCGAAAAGGCGAAGATCGCCGAGGAGGTAAAGCATACTGAGCACCAGAACCAAGAGAAAGGGAAGGCTAAAAGGGATCCAGAGCCTTCGAATCTTGGGATGAGGCCTAAGAAAAAGGACAAGTCTGATAGGCCCGTGAGAGTTGGGCCTACTGTTGCACCTACTGGGTGGCAGTTTGTTAGCACTGTAATAGACGCCATCCAGGCGAGTGTTGGAGAGCTACTGGGGCTTGTCTTAGACATGGATCGACTGAACATCGAGTTAAGGACTGTCCATTGAGGGTTAATCAGATGCAAGCTCTGGTTAATGAGACTACACAGCCGTCGAGTGTAGTTCAGTAGCCACCTAGGGGCCGAGGTCAAGCCAGGGGTGGTAATGGCATGGGCCTAAGGCAGAGAGCACCGAAAAGAGTTGTTGGACTGACTGAGGCGAGACAGCCTGTACTGGTCTATGCTACACATTACCGTGAGGACCGAGATTCTCCGGATGTTATCACGGGTACGTTTTTCATATTTAATGTACCTTATTTTACACTGATAGACATAGGCTCTATACATTCATATATAGCTAGTATTGTGTCTGAGACATTGGGAATTTCGGTTGAGGTTACTGATAGTGAGTTAACTGTGGTAAGCCCGTTGGAGCAATCTATCTGAATGAATAAATTATACAGTGATGTACCGTAAGAGGTCCAAGGGACTGTATTCTTGGCTGATCTGATGGAGCTTCCGTTTGGGGAGTTTGATTTAATTTTGGGCATGGACTGGCTGCTTAAACATCGTGTGAGTCTGGATTGTACTACGAAAAGGGTTGTTCTGGGGACCGAGGAGGATAATGAGATAGTTGTGATTGGGGAGTGACGAGATCACTTGATAACGTAATATCTGCATTGGTAGCAGAAATGTTAGTGAGGAAAGGATGTGAGGCATTTTTGGCCTATATCAGTGTTTTCGATTCTGTGAACTCTTCGGTTAAGGACATCATAACCGTGAGGGATTTTTTAGATGTTTTTCTAGAAGAACTATCAAGGTTGCCTCTGAGCCGAGAGGTGAAGTTTGGTATTGAGTTGATACCTGGTACAACTCTAGTGTGTATCGCCCCTTACCGAATGTCACTGAATGAGCTTAAGGAACTTAAGGCTCAGATTCAGGAGCTATTAGATCATCGATTCAGTCATCCCAGTGTGTCTCCATAGGGATCACCTGTCATGTTTGTAAAGAAGAAAGATGGGTCAATGAGGATGTGTATCGACTACTGTCAGTTCAATAAGTTGATGATCAAGAATAAGTACCTACTTCCAAGGATAGACGACTTATTCGACCAGTTCAGAGGGGCTTTGGTGTTCTCTAAAATCGATTTACTATCGGGATACCATCAGCTGAGAGTAAAGGAGGCCAATGTGCATAAGATAGAATTTAGGACACATTATGGTCGTTACAAGTTCCTAGTTATGCCTTTTGGTTTGACTAATACACCAGCGGCGTTTATGGACTTGATGAACCGTGTATTCTAGCCCTACTTGGATTAATTCATAGTAATATTCATCGACGATATTCTGGTATATTCTAAGTCTAAGGACGAGCATATGAGCATCTCAGAGTAGTTCTGCAGACTCTTCGTGAGAAACAACTTTATGTGAAATTTAGCAAGTGTGAGTTTTGGCTTCGAGAAATAACCTTTTTGGGACATATGGTTTCTGCTGAGGGGATTCCTGTTGATCCTCGTAACATTAAGGCTGTGTTGGATTCAAAACAGCCGAAGAATGTGTCTAAGATTCGTGGCTTTCTAGGGCTGGCAGAATTTTATCGACGTTTCATAGAAGGGTTCTCTTTAATCGCAGCTTCATTGACTAAGCTTCTACGTAAGGGAGTTCTTTTTGTTTAGGCTGATGTGTAGCAAGAGAGTTTTGATAAGCTCAAGACCATGTTAACTCAGGCTCTTATTTTGATACAGCCTGAGCCCAGAAAAGATTTTGTGGTATACAGTGATGCGTCACATGTGGGTCTAGGTTGTGTTCTGATGCAAGATGGTAAGGTGGTTACTTATGCGTCTCGTCAGTACAAGACTCATGAGGCTAATTATATGATGCACGATTTGCAGTTCGTAGCGGTAGTCTTTGCTCTGAATATCTGGAGGCATTATCTATACGATAAGAAGTGTACTATCTATACTGATCACAAGAGTCTTAAGTATCTCCTCACTTAGAAGGAGTTAAACCTTAGGCAGCATAGATGGGTTCAACTGCTTAAGGATTATGACTGTAGTATTGAGTATCATCCTGGTAAGGACAATGTGGTGGCCGATGCATTAAGCCATAGGGCTATGACTGATCTGAGAGCGATGTTTGCTCGACTTAGTCTTTTCGACGATGGAAGTATACTGGCAGAGTTTCAAGTGAAACCCGCATGGATTGAGCAGATTAGAGTTAAACAGATGAGGGATAAATCTCTCGAGATGCTGTTCTATCGGGTTGAGAGTGGTACTACGATAGATTTTACGGTTAACAGTGATGGGGTATTGTGTTTCTGAGGTCGGATCTGCGTACCAAATGATGATGATTTGCGACTGTCGATTCTGAGGGAAGTGCATAGTAGCCCTTATGCTATGCATCCCAATGGGAACAAGATGTATCGAGACCTGCGAGAGTTATACTGATGGCCAGGGATGAAACATGAGGTCACTGACTTTATTGTTCGCTGTCTGACTTGTCAGTAGGTTAAGGCTAAGCATCAGTTACCTTTAGGTTTGCTGCAGCTGGTTAAGATACTGATGTGGAAATAGGAGTGAGTAACGATGGACTTCGTTAGTGGGTTGCCTCTAACACCCACTAAGAAGGATTCTGTTTAGGTCATCGTAGATCGATTGACCAAGTCCGCACATTTCATTCTAGTTAGGACAAACTTCTCCTTACAGAAGTTGGCTAACCTCTATATTTCAGAGATAGCGAGGCTACATAGGGTTCCTGTCTCGATCATCTCCGATAGGGATCCTCGATTTACATCACAGTTCTGGTAGAAGCTTTATGAGGCTTTGGGTTCGAGGTTAGACTTCAGTACTACTATTCATCCTCAGACAGAAGGAGAGGCTGATTTAGATACTGAAGAACATGTTGAGAAGCTGTGTTATTAATTTTCGAGGCAGTTGGGAGGAGTATTTGCCTTTAGCAGAGTTTGCTTACAATAATAGCTATCAGTCCAGTATACAGATGGGACCGTACGACGCACTGTATGACTGTAAGTGTCGCACTCCCCTATGCTGGACTGAGTTGAGTATGCGATGTGTTCTGGGGTTGAAATTGATTGCTAAGACTAAGGAAAATGTTCGTTTGATTCGAGATTGATTGAAAGCGGCTTCTGACATGTAGAAGTCTTATGCGAATTTGAAACGACGTGAGATAGAGTATTCTATGGGGGACTTGGTTTTCCTTAAAATCTCACCACGGAAGAAGGTACTGAGGTCCAGCTGCAACGGCAAGCTGAGCCCTCGGTTTATTGGGTCATACCGGATTCTGAAGTGAGTAGAGCCAGTCGCATATCAGTTGGAGATCGTATACATAATGTGTTTCACGTCTCGATGTTGAGACGCTATCGTTCTAATCCCATGCGCATTGTTCTGATAGAAGACATTGAGGTTAGACCGGATCTACCATATGAGGAGGAGTCGGTTCAGATTTTGGATCGCGACATTAAAGTTCTGTGAAGGAAGTCTATTCCCTTAGTGAACGTGTTATGGCAGAATCATAGCACTAAAGAGGCTACTTGGGAGCCAGAGGATTCGATACGTCAGCAGTATCCTCACCTCTTCTAATCAGGTAAAATTTCAAGGCCGAAATTTTCTTTTAGGGGTGGTAGAGTTGTAATGCCTCAAATTTTTTGTAGTTTTGGCTTTTGTGAATTGTAGCGCAAAAATATTTGTATGTGTTACTGTTATTAATTTGACACAAATATCTGTCTACTTAAGTGGTTAAGTGTTCTAGGTGTGTGTAAGGTCCTAGGTTCAAGCTACAACTTGGGTAAATTTTGGGATTTTTATAAATTAAGCCCACTCTTTGGTAATTAGGCTTTTAATTAAAAACTAGTTAAAATATATCATAATGAGCCTACTGGTCTAGTAGTTAAGAGGAGTGTTGGAGAAAGAGGGTCTTGAAGGTCTGCGAGGCCATGTGAGAGACACAGGCTCGGCCAATTGGGCCGTGTAGGTCACACGAGCATGTGGGCCCACACGAGTGTGTGGGATTTTGGGCCAGGCTGTGTGAGCCAATTTGTACTGTGTAGGCCATATGGGCATGTACATGGGCAGGCCATATGGGCATGTGAGCCCATTTTTCTAAAATGCACTGTAAGGTTGCATGGGTCGCCCAAGTCGACTGTGACCTGTCGTAGGGTCGGTAAGCATTACTTAGACCCTTGTTTTGTGATATGATATTGTGATGTATGTGTTAACATGTTATCTCTAGCATGTATAATCTATATTATTCTGAATACTAACATATGATCTGTTTATTTACATTATAGCATGCCATATCTGCATGATGCATTGCATTCGGGTGGGATTGATGAAGTAAAGGAAGTATCTGAAAAGCTTCTAAGCTTGATATCTGGCAGTTAAGCTGCATAATTATGACATGTGCCATATTACGGTACCATTTGGTGTGTAGGGTTAGATTGGTTGATTTTATCCCTATATTTGGTGTCTTGGGCTAGGTAGGTCGATTTTATCTCCACATAGTGTGTAAGGTTGGACGAATTTGGTGTGTAGGGTTGGTGGGCGTGATTGTGCTATTCTGATCTGTTATGCATGTTATATCTGTATGAGCTAAGGCTTAATTGTATCTGATTCTATTCTGAGTGGGCTGAGGCCCACACCGATTCTGTAAAATACTCAGGCCCGATTTATCTGTTATACGATATATGTCTGCATGTCTGCTGTTTGTGGGGATTTACACACTGAGTTTGTGAAAACTCACCCCTTTTATGTTTTACCTGTTCATATAATCCCCAACAGTAGACAGATCGGTGCAGCGAAGGGCTCGACAGTGGCCACTGCTACAGTTACATCAGTTTTACGGGTTACTATTGCTTTTACTGTTTTAATATTATAATTTGCGAGAACTTTTGATGTAATTTTGGACTGAGGACTATTTTGGTTAATTTGGGATTTAAAACTGTTTATTACGGATTTATTACCTGCAAATGCAACAAAAGTACGATTTTCTTAAATTTAACTAAAATTTTTCCTAAGTAAACATGTTTGCGAAAAGCATCGGAGAAATGGTTTTAAGCTAATCATTTAATTCACGGTTTCTTGACCTAAATAAAAGATAATAACTGGAACGATTTTTATGTATCGAATAGTTTTTCAAAACACCCTCACGTGACATTGCTAGATTCGGCCATAATGTCCAGGTCGGGTTTGGGGTGTTACACATTCACTTTGTAAAAGTTGTTTATCTATCAACAACCTTTTATTTTCTACCATAAATTTCATAATTTCAGCACATCCATCCATGTTAAACATTCTATACTTTGATATCTTTTCAAATTGATCCCTAAAATAAATAGATTAAGTTACCCCGATCTAAAAAATATAAAAATTACTAAAAATAGAGCTTGAATACTTACCTAATTTGGCAAAGAAAGCTTGCATTCTCTTTCCTAGGGTTTTCGTGGAATATTTGGGGCAGAAGATGATATGAAATTATTTTTATTTCTATTTAATTATTTATCATCTTTTAATTTTATCACTTTCCAATTTCATCATTTTCTTTTTCTAATTTCCCATGGATGATTCATCAAAAATATCTAATAACTTTTCTTTAATGGTCTAATTACCATATAAGGACCTCTTGTTTTGAATTCTATAGCTATTTGATACTTATAGCTACTGGAATTCAACTTTTACATTTTATGCCATTTGGTCCTTTCATCGATTAAACATGTAATCAATGAAAATTCTTTATGATATTTTCATATGAAATTTCTATCATACCACAGAACATAAAATAATAAAAAAAATTCTTTTTTAAAATCAGATTTGTGGTCCCGAAACCACTATTTCGATTTTTATCGAAAATGGGTTGTTACAGTTATGGTGTTGAGGATATGTGTTTAGGCTTTTGGCCAAATTGGTTTGGTTATATTAGCATACTTACCTTAAATGTGATTAAATGGTAAGTTAATTTCTTTGTTATACGAATTTACTAAGCTTAAATACTTACTTTGTGTTATTTTCCATGTTTTATAGTATTTCGAAAGCTCGTTTTGGTTGGAAGTTGGTCAGAGCAACTTCACACTATCCAGCAGCCTTTTTGGTATAATTAGTAAACTAATTTTGGTTATAATGGCATGTATAGGTTAATTTAGCTAATGATGTCATATAAATGTTTTGCTAGAACTAGCCATTTAAATGGCTTGTGATGGATAAATTTTGATGTGTATGTAAATGGCCCTATCATGTTTGACGTGTGTTTGAAATGGTTGAATGATAGAAATCTTATAGGTATATTGATGATTGGGTTGAATAGGTATATTAGGTAAATTATGCATATATGTATTTCATTATATAGGTGAAATTGGTTATTAGATTGATTTGAGTTATGTTGTCATTTAAAGAGCTTAAGGGCATATAATTGGTGTAACACCCTGAATTTTGGGGCTTAAAAGTTTTGAGGTTTGTGGTTAGGGTCAGTAAGGAGGTAGAACATATGTGCTTAGTTGTGCATGTTAGTGACAGAATATGGCTGCTGGTCTGGTGGTTGAATGAGTGCTAGTCGTCCCTGGTATCTGGGTTCGAATCTTCGTGTGTGCATTTTGTAGAACTATTTTTAATTTTTTTAATTGGTAACCTTGTTTAAGTTTTTAATTAATGAGTAGTTTTATTTATTTTATTTTATTTTATTTAGTTTTAATTTTTAATTTTTATTTCTTATTATTATTGGCCTGGATAATTTTTTCTTCTCTTTTGCCTTTTTTTTCTTTTTGGGTTTTCTTTTACCTTTTCTTTTGTTTCTCAAATAGTTTTGCTGGTTGGGTTCGGAAATTTCGCTCTTCTGTCGTCGAAACAGGTATGGGATTCGAACATTAACTACTTTTTTCTTCCATTTTATTTTGAACTGTTGATTCAACTTCTTGTAAGTATGCGCTAACCCGTTAGTTATGGGTTTTAGACACTGACAGAGAGGGGATTTCTCCCTCTTTTGTTGTATTTTTTATATTGCTAAGGTTAGGGACGGTTCTGGTGGATTAAATGGTGATTTCGAGGCTGTTTAATGGTGGTTTCGTGACCATTACGGTCGCAACACGGGCGTATGTCGATAAACACTGTCGTATGCTTTTGGGGAATTAGTGTTCCGGGCCAATTTGGGTGCCACACGACTTGACCATACGGCCGTGTGGCCGATTTAGGGATTTTGTCGAAATTCACACAGCCATGTCCTCTGGACACACAAGCATGTGTATTTGGGAGTTAAGGATTCAGGGATTTGGTTCCACACGGCCTGGCCACATGGTCGTGTGGCTGATTTGGGGAGTTAAGGATCCCACACGGGCGTATGTTTTGGACACACGACCGTGGTGGGCATAAGGGCGTGTGAGACCCTCAAAAAGTCGTGTTTGCCCTGCACTCTATTTTAGCTAATTTGGACAGTGAGTTACACGGCTGTGTCCCTACATCAAACGAGCGTGTACCCCTGTCCTACGGTCATATGCTACCCTCCACACGGGCATTTGACCCTCACACGGCTGGAGCACACGGGCGTGTGGCCCTATCTCGCCAGAAATTGCTCTAGATCAGACTTAAGTTTAATCGTGTCTCTATGTATCTGTCGATTAGCAAGGCCTAGATTAGTGTGTGGAATTGATATACCCTTGTTTAGGCGAAAAGTGCGATTGACGCTTGAGGTTGCTTTTTATTGATACTGATTCTAGATAATTTTTCTATAAGTGCTTGTTTGTTAAGTGCATTCTGCAACCGCACGAAAATTTTGTAACTGATTGACTGGATGTGAGTTTTTGTCTCTGAGTGACTGTCTGAAACCGATATTCTGATTCTGTTTGTCTGTCTACACACGTTCATATGCATAAAAGATTTTTGGGTGGGATTTTGAAGAGAAGGGAGACTGAGAATGAACTGATTTGGCAGTTTTACTGCAACTGGTCTGTACAGTAGATTACCGTACTGCACCATATAGCACATACGTCAGCTTCGCTGCGTATGACTATCTGATCTGGCAGCTCAGCTGTAATTTACCGGTATAGCAGTTTACCGTATTGCACTGTACCGCATACACGTCAGCTTCACTACGTATCGTCACTATCTAATCTGGCAGTTCATACTGCATGTCTGTTCGCGATTTACCGCATGGCACTGTACAAATTATATGACAGCGTTGCTGCATAATATATGGTTTGGCAGTTTAACTGCTACTGTTAGCCCTAATACCCAGAGGGTCATAGGCAGTCCCAATACCCTAAGGGTCATGGACTTTTCTGATAGTCATCGCTGCCGGGCAACTTGGGATAACATCATATGGTGTGTAGGGTTGAATGGGCCTTCGGGGTCCTATGTGGTGTGTTTGGTTAGATGAGCTAACAGCTCTTATGTGGTGTGATCAGGGGACGGAGAGGTGTGTTGGCTGGATGTAGGGGTGAGCAAAACTCGATTCGACTCGAAAAAATAAAAAAAATTCGAATTTCGAGTTAAACGAATCGAGTTATTCGAGTCAACTCGAATTTTTTTCGAATTTCGAGTTCGAATCGAGTTAAGTTTTTAAATTCAAATAACTCGAATAATTTGAATAATTCGAATATCAAACTATAATATTTTACATTTTTACCCAAAACTTCCAAACCTTTTCACGTTTTCCTCAAAACTTTTACTCCTTCCCACTTTCTCCCTAAAACTTTTACTCCTCTCCCATCCCAACCCCCCATCAACCCAAAATCCATTTCCCACCAAAATTTTACTCTCCAATTTACTTTTCCTCAAAATTTTACTCCCAAAACCCCTTAAAACTTTTTATTTTCCCCCAAAATTTTTACTCCCTCCCACTTTCCCCTTAAAACTTTTACTCCCTTTTCATCCCACCCCCATCTACCCCAAACTCATCTCTCCAATTTTTTTTAATATTTTCCTCCAAAATTTTACTCTCCCTATTTACTTTCCCTCAAACTTTTACTCTCAAAACTTTTTATTTTCCCTCTAAACTTTTACTTCTCACTATTTACTCCCAAATAAAAAATCAAAATTATCCAAAAAGAAAACCCATAAACATAAATAGTAATAATTTTATTTATATATGCTATTTATATTATTAAATTAAATTTCACATTTTATATTATTTATATTATTAAATTATTTATTCATATTGAATATTTATATTAAAATTGAATTATTAATGATGCCATAAATTATTCGTGTTAAAATTTTATATTGGTATTAATTTCACATTTTATCTTTAAAATAACTTTTATTAAAAAGTCACATTATTACATTTAATATATTTTTTAATTCCAAAATACATAGTGACAAGAATCTGAAGATAATTGAAACAACTAAGCAAACAAAAAAGCTAACACGTATATAAAAGATTAATAAATAAATTATGAGGTGATGAAAGTTAATAAAAATTTGATTATAGTGAAAATTTTTTATTACGATGGGTGATAGTGGTTACAAGAACCCAAAATTATTTTTTAAAATTTAACTCGAACAAATATATTCGATTCGATTTGATTCGAATTCTATCTCATTCGACTCGATTCGAGAAAATTTCAAATAAAGTTTGAATGATAAAATAAGATTCGAAAACTCGATTAACTCAAAAATTTTTTATTCGATTCGATTCGATTCGATCGAATGCTCACCCTTAGCTAGATGGGTGGGTTATTTTAGAACTCGACTGCATTGCATACGCATCTGTTTAGTGTTCTGTCTGTAATTTGATTGTTCTATTGACTGAAAAGTACTCATGACTATGTGAAGTCTGTAAACTCTAATTGTTTCCATTTGATGGAATGGTACTTGTGACTGAGTGACTGATTGTGAGTTGTTATACTCGAATTATTTTTATCTGTCAGGACGTATGTTCCGAGTTTATCTTCTAGTTTTGAATAACCTTGTAAGTATGTTTTGCTTTCATACTGCTATTTGGTATTCTGTTTTTTGACCCTGTAGTTATTTGGTTTTGATCTCACACTGAGTTCGTGTAGCTCACCCCCTTCTATTTCCCTTTCAGGTACACTTCTGAATTCTGATGCTGGACTTGGCATGCAGAGGTCTCAGACAATTTCGACGAAATGGACCATCAGTTAGTTTTTTTTTTTGTTTTTATATTTGGTTTGAACTGTAAGGTTTTATAAGACTCTGATACAATTTTCGTTTCAAACTTTTATGTATTTTTGGTTCGTTAAGAATAAATGATTTCAGAAATGGAATTTAGGATGACTTTTTTTTTGTAAAATTTTCTTATGATCACTTCGGTGATCAATGTAACATCCTGGATTCGGTCTAAACTTCTAGGATAGGTTTAGGGTGTACAGTTGGTATTTGATTGTATTACATGTTGAAGTATTGATTTTGGCTTGATTTGATTGCCTTGTTATGGCTTGTTGATGTCTAAAATGTTGATTTAGGTTGATGACAAATTGGGTGAGAAATAAGGCTAGAAAATAGCCTATTTTTGTCCACACAAACAAACACACGGGTGTGTGTCTCAGCCATATGTGACACGGCCATGTGTCCCCTTGTATCTTTAATTTGTGCAAAACAGAATGCTCACACGGCCTAGCACACAGGCGTGTGGCTTGGCTGTGTGACCCAAGTTAGAGAGTTACACGGGTTAAGACACAATCGTGTGCCCCTATTTCGAATACCCACACAGCCTAAGACATGGGCATGTCTCCTAACCGAGTGAGCCATGCGGCCTAGCCACACAGGCGTGTGTCCCCTGCACATTTGAAAAATTTTAATGTTTTTCGAAAAATTCTTTGAGTATCCGATTTAGTCTCAACTTATTTCTAAAGTGTATTTTTGGCGTCGAAGGCTCATAAAAGTGGCAATATATTTGTTTTTGATTGGTTTCCGATATGAATGTTATATAAAATATCTGTTTATTTGATCTGTAAACTCTGGTAATGCTCCGTAACCCTGTTTCAGTAATGGATTCGGGTTAGAGGTGTTACAAATTCAATAGTTGAGATTGTGGATGATGCCTAGGTTTATACTAAGCTTATGGCTACATTATATCATGTTTAATATTAATGATATACAATGAAATGATAAATGATAAAAATGGGAATATGCTTATGTTCGTGAAAAACTTGTATGATTCAAAAGGTGAATTTTCTTATAAAATGGTTTATCATGTGATTGACTCCAAATTAGTTGTATACTTAAATGCACTAACTTGTGTATTGATGATGGTGATTAGGCTTATGTCAAGTTTGAGATCATGATTGATGTTTATGCTTATGTCTAGTATTATACAAATGAAATGTGTAAGAAAAGGTAATGAAACGGTAAGTTTATTATTGAAATGAAATATGTCAAAAAAGGGATTGATGAGTTGAATAATGTACTTATCTATGAGAAATTACGTATGTTATGGTTGAACTTTCTTATGTTATGAATAAATATATTAATTAGTTAATTGATGTTGTTATTTAAGTTTATGTTTAGTAAATGGAATGGAAAGTAAGTAAAGGAAGTTATTCGTAGTTTTATGAAAAGATTAATGATGGTGCAAAATGTTTTATAAAATCTTCTTATGTTAGGAATGAATATATATATGATGTTGATACACTTACTCATTTATGAGTTGGTGGTTATGTAGTTGATAAATCTTGAGGCATTGGTATAGCTTTATATTTGTCATATAAAGTTTATTATTGAATTGGAATATTATGTTCAAATTTGGTACGAGCTTACTAAGTATTCATTGCTTACGTAGTTGTTTATCCCTTATTTTACAAATTATCGAAAGATTGATCGGGTTGGTATGTATTTTGATATCTTGGTAAATTTTGATATCTTGGTTAAGGTTATAATGGCATGTATAGGTGAATTATGTCTAATGTTTAATTGATGAGTTTGGTATATATATATGTCATTTTGGTTGATAATTATGGCATGAAATGTTTCCTTGAATTTAAGGTACTTAAGGTACTATTGATATCTTGTTGGTTATGGTTAACATGGTCAATTTGATGTATGTTCAGAAATAAGCAAAGTTGGTATATGTTGTATCGATCTCAATATGGCCAAGACATGGTATGTTTTGGAAAAGTCTTGAATAGATGTGCATGATTTAAATATGGTATGCATAATATGGTAAGGTTGGTATGTGTCAATTGTGTTATGTATTGGTATGGAAACAAGTCAATTGGTAAATGGTATAAATGTGGTCAAATGTGGTGAGATTATTTTTTTATATAGCATGGAAATAGTTTTGAGGTTAATTAGGTATGTATGGTTAAGGTTTCAACAAATATGCTCATATATATATATATATATATATATATATATAAGTTTGATGTTTGATGATTGAGGTGCCTTTTGGCATATTGGTTGTATGAACATTTGGTATGGAAATTAGCCATTCTTTGTATAATTTGAGTATGTTTAAAGGCCTTGTATACATGTACAAATTTCTTGTAGGTTTATACTTGAAAGGGAGAAAGAAATGGCTTGGAAGTGGTCATTTTCTTGTCCACACGGCCTCAGACACGGGCGTGTGTCTTTGTAATACCTCGAAAATTACTACAGTAAGAAAGAAAGATATTATCCTTGATATAGTAAAATAAGGAAATAAAGTGACAAAAAGGGAAATTTTGAGTTATGTCAACATTGTGAAGTATATTATGATATATTAATTCAAGAAAGGACAAAATCGTAAAAGTGAGAAAAGTTTTGTTGCCCAAGAGTAAATACTCAAAATTTGAGGGGTTAAAGTGTAAATATGAAAAATTTGAAGGAATAGTGCAAATATTTTAAGGGTGGAATGATCTAGAAACTATGGAAAATGGATGAATTAGGACCAAATTGAATAGGTGAAGAATTATGAGGGACTAAATCGTAATTTTACCAAATTAAGTGATGACTCAAGGATGGAATTTTAAAAGACTATAAATGGCAAAATGGTCAATTAGAAAGAGATAGAAATTTAGAAGGCAATGATGATGTTGGTGATATTTTAGATTAAATAAATTAATATTAGTTTATTAATATTTTAATGAGATATTTTATTATTATTTTATTATTTTATTTAGTATATAAGGAGAGAAAGATGAAGAATTCTCTTCATCTTTCATGCAACCAACGTGAGAAAGAGAAAAGAAAGAAAGAAATTTTCTTTTCTTATAATTTGGTCCTTTCACCAAAAATCCACCATTTTCACTTAGGAATCAAAAGAATTTCCAGTCATCAGAGAGAAAGATAATAAGGAGACTATGGGGAGTTAGAATATCAAGTTAGATTCAAGAAATAGAAACTTAAGGAGAGAGAAAATCAAGTTAAAGACTGAAATCAATAGGACAAGATAAGAACATCAAGATTTCAACACATTTTTCTAAGTTGATATTATTGAAAAAGCATGAAAATGATGTTAAAGTAGAGTTATTTTATATAAGGTTCTATGTTCTTGATATGTTAGTGAAGGGATATAAGAGGAAGTGATGGAAAATATTATAGAGAAAGAAAATAAGGGTGTTCTAAACTTGGTAATCAACATTTTGCACTAAAATAGTTTTGGGCAGCAACAGTAGTCTAACTTTGAAAAATCACCAAAAATTGTGGAAATCAAATTAGAGGTTGAATAAAATATGAAATTAAATTTTATTGACCCTAGTTTTTCATAGAAGAAATGATGTAAGCAATGGAATTGTAAATTATGAGATATAATAAATTTTGTGAGACAATGTCAAAATGATTTCAAGTTCCCCTGTTTTAACTTTGGGAAAATTATTAAAAATTATAAAAAAATACTTAGGGGGTTTAAATTTATATTTTTAAAATATTAATGAGTCTATTTTCAAGAGAAACAAACAAAAACATCATCCAAACCCTGTACAGAGAGAATAAATTTTTAGTAAAGAAAGGTCGAAGCTGTCAAACAGCAGAACAGGGATAAATTTAAAGATTTTCCTGTACTTATTGGCTAAATTATAATTTCTGAAATTTTTATGGTAGAAAGATAATTTGAGTCTAGTTTCAAAAACATCAAGCGAATCTTAATTTAGAATTTGGTAGCTCAAGATATAAATAATTTAGTGACTATGACTCAAGTGGACAACTTGATATGAACATATAAGTAAATAGTGGAATTATATACATTAAGTATGTGGAACGGAGAGGAGGAGGAAAATATATGAATATTCAGCTAGTATGGGTTTACATTAAAAATGACTAATTTGCATGTTTTAAGTTCAGGGACTAAATTGAATAAAAGTAAAATTTTAAAGGGTAATATTGTAAAAATGATCAAATTGCATGAAATGAATTATTTCCCAAGCTTGAAAATTGGCAGCTTTAGTGATTGGAATTTAATAAATTTCCCCCCATCCATGCATGTATCATTCTTCCTTTCCTCGAAAAGATTCATCCTCAAATCTTGTCTTTGATCGAATCCTGATTTGATTTGCTTAGCCTTTGATATTGTTGTTGGGCCTTGAGGTAGTGTGAGCCCATCACATTCATTGGTCTAAAATTGTGCCTTGAGACTCACATCACAAAGGATAAAATGGAGAAGTCTATTAATGTTAAAAATTGAAACGAGCAAAAAAAAAATCCTTTAAAAACCAAATTGAGAAAAATGATTTAGTTAAAAGATTATAGTGTGCATTAAACCTTTAAAAAAAGTATAGAGGAATTACAATTAAAACTGAACTAGTATGGATCCTACACATTTCGCATTACCTTAATTATTAATTATATTTTGAGTCAAATTATAGAGTAATATTTGAATACTTGTAACATCATATTTTTCAGTGTTATCGGGAACGGTGGTTTCGGGACCACAATTTCAGCTAGTAAGTCAATGAATTATTATTTATTGAATACTTATAGAATTTCTATAAGGTCTTATTAAAGTTTTATTTGGAAATTTTGAAATTTAGCTGAGTAATTAAGTAAAAAGGACTAAGTCGTAAAAATGAAAAAGTTGATTGCTATTTATAAAATGGGTTTAATAGTTTTAGAAACTTGTTTTGAGGTCTTTAATTAGTAATTTGACCATAATAGTTTCGTATGGATGGTTATGGGCTTTAAAATTGTTAGATTAATATGTTATTTAAGGGTGAATAAGTAAACAAAAAATTTAAGCATTAATAAATGAAAGAAAAAAAATAAACTATCATCATTTTTGCTTGTCTTTGCCGAAATTAGAGAAGGAATTCACCATGGTTAGGGCTTGAGCATTCAGTCACTTAAAGAGCTTGCATGTAAGTGATTTTAGTTTTATTTTTTAATAATTTTTATGTTTTTGAGATTTTGTCATGTGACATTGTTAAATTCATGAGTAATTTGAAGTTTGGTATTGGCTTTTGTGAGTTTGTAGTTGAGTATTGATAGTTTGTAAAGTAAATTTTAGTGATTTTGATATTTAAGGATTAAATTCATAAAGTTACAAAATTCAAAGTAAAATTGTGAAAATGAGTAATGTGTGGGCTATTTTGGAGAGTAAAAGAATCGGCTAATTTGATTTAAGCATGATTATGTTTATTTTGGTATATTTTTAAATCAATGACTAAATTGTATAAAGGTGAAAGTTTAAGGGTAAAATTTGTAATTGTGGTTAGAAGGACTTAAATGTATAAATTGAGTATTTATAACGTTTGAATGGATTTAATTGAACTAAATTGTATTCTAGATTAAGAATTTCAACGGGTAGACGACGTACGAGGAAAAGGAAAAATTATTGATTAGTCCCTAATAGCTAAATCATTTACCAGGTAAGTTTCTACTGATGTTTTAGTTATAATTTGATATTAATTTTATTAATTGTACCTATATACATATTGAGTTGTCATTATAATTTGATTTATAAGGAGTAGAAATAAATTTTCTAAAAAGATTTTGATGGATCGAGTAAAAGTTTCGTAAGTGAGAATTCTATTTGAATATCTGTTCTGGATCGAGCTCTTGCATGTGTTGCGGACTTGAGTTAACATGAGACTCGGATTTAGCCTGAATTAGTTATCCGCTGTCGTTTAATACATTTACCTAGTTTTAGCCAATCTAGTTTACTTGTGTTGTCATTGGTTCAACCCAGAAGGGTAACCTGATGCAACTAATTTGTATCCGATTAGCTCTTATGAGCATTATATGTTTCTAGACTTACGTATTGAATGCTTTTACAAAGATCCGTCGTAATAATAAAAGTTATCCGATACAGATTTGTTCCAACAAAGTATAAGAAGTTATAAATTCTGAATATCCGTATGTTTAAACGTTACTAACTTTGAATTTTCAAACCACGTTGAAACAAGGTTGAAGTTCAATTGAATATTTTCTTTTATCTACTTAATGAATATAGTAAGTAAGGAATTAATTTGTGGTAACTTATTAAGTATTTCTTATACTTACCTTGGATATTATATCTCTGTAAATCTTGAACTATTGGATCGTGTTGGTCAGTCACCAAAGCATACACCTACCTTTGTCATTTTTTGGTAGTTTTTAAAATCTCAATCTATGATTAATCATGGCATGTAAATAGGGTGTTTGTTTTGTAAGAATACGAACATGTTTTGGTACCTTGTATTGTAATGGATCCTTATACAAGTTTAGTGCTAATAACTATATTGCAAGTTTGATCTTTTGGTTATATATGGAATAACTCATATTTATTATTTGGTTATTAATGTTTAAATGGATGAATTGATGAGTGACTTTGTGATAGATAAATGTACTTTTGTTTAGGTGTTTGAATTGTGGTGTCAATGAGGACACATTGGTTAGGCACTTATGATGAATATTTTGGCATATTTTAAGTTTGTTAAATGTGTTTTTAAGGCATGGAATTGGTTAGTTTTGATTTGGCATGGTACCTAAGTTTTGGATGAAAATGTGTCTTGTTTTGCAAACTTTTTAAGGTACACACGGCCTGGGACACAAGCTCTCATACGGCCTACTCACACGACCGTGTGTTTTATTTGTTTTCGGTACAGGTTAGTCCACACAGACACAGAGAGTTATACGGTCTAGCCACACCGCTGTGTGACCTTATTTAACACAGGTACAGTTAGTTACACGGTTTGCATACACAAGCGTGTGAAATAGCCACATAGGCTTATGGAGTAGCCAGACAGCCATGTTCTGAGCCACACAGTCTAGGCTCTATCACACGACCTGGCCATATGGCTGTGTGACCCTATTTCCAAAAATTTTTAAAATTTCCAAAATTTTCTATTTTGTTTCAAAAGGACTCCTAATTGTTTTCAATTTTTTTAGGGCCCCGTAGGCTCGATTTAAACCATAAATGTATTTTTACCTTGATTTATATGACTTATTGAATGATATAAGATAATTTGTATAATCGTTTCTATTTGCATTTATATGTTCGGAATTGTAATGTAATGTAATACTCCATAACTCTAATTTGACAATGGGGACGAGTTAAGTGTGTTACAATATTAAAATATACTTCAAGTTTCTATACTCTTTGTATATTTGAAATTTAGTATTTGTACTTTATTTTTAGAAATTTAGTCTCTCTATTTTTCAAATTTAAAAGATTCAGATCCAATTTTTAACACTATTGAATTCTTTTGTTAAATTCACCGATGTAACATTTTAAAATTTTAAAAAAAATCACTTAATAGCCATGTAACAAAATAATGTCATTACAATAAATTTGAATTTAACAAATAATTTTAATAGTATTAAGAACCTTAAAATTATATCAACATTTTAATTAAAACAAATTATTTGTACTAATCAATAATATTGAAAAAAAAATTGAGGTATCGAATAATATCAAAAAAATTAAAATATAAAAATTAAATGTCAAATTTGAGTGTCATATAGGGATTAAAATTAAAATTTAATTATTATAAAATTTAAAATTTAAGTAATTAAAATGGGAAATTTATCATTTTCCTAAAAAGAGGAAATGAGCGTGATATCTAATAAATTAAATATGATTAGAAAGTAAAGAGGGGAAGGTAAGGATTATAGGCGGCCATAAAAGACGGTTGCCTGCTGCGGTGATCAAACTCCAGCCTTACTTTTTATCTACAGTCATGACTTGTCACTTATTCAGAGCCCCCCATTACCGACCAAAAAGCTTATTTTTAAACAACTTTTCCCCACCCACCACCTTTAGATGTTGATCAGAGTGAGAAAAAGGGCGTTTAGGCTCCTCCACATATTTATCTTCTTAAATAAACTAATTCCAATATTCCTGAGTGAAAAAGAAAAAAAATCTACTGCTTTATTAGGTTAAAAGAAAAAAATGAACATTATTAAGTTGGTCGAAAATAAGATAAATTCAGAAGAAAAATCATGGAAGGTTTGTTGGACATAAAAAAATTCGATATGGATGGAGAAAAATGGCAGCCCCCTCCACCATTCATGATTTTTCTTCTTCATACATCCATTCCATATTGTTAAAGTTGACTATTATTTTAATCTTTCCAAATTATAATACCTGATATTAAATTCAATTCTTTAATCTTTTATAAATATGCGGAGTTTAACTCGTATTTATAAGATAATATTGCGACGACGCGATGGACAATGTCTCGACAAGAAGAAAACAACGTGACAACGTGTTCTCAAATTTAACCAGATTTTTCTTCCCCTAGTTAAACTTTACTTTTTGTTTCCTACTTAAACTCTGATTATTCTAAGAATATTATAATCATATTAGAACTCTAGTTTTAGCCTATTTAAAGGGGCATTGTATCTCTGTTTTAATATGTCAATTAACAAGGGTTTTCTTGAGGGCGACAAGATATAGTCCATATAAGTTTTGGTGAGAGTTCTGTGATAACTATAAAGAGAATTTTGTTCCCAAGTTAATGCTTTATTTTCAGGGTTTGGGTAATATACGTTTAGTACATTTAGATTTATTTTCTCCATATTGTATTATTGTTGATTTACTCCTTTAATGAAAAGTTGAAGCCTCATTTACTCGTGATTTTTTTCTTTTTCAAAGGAGTTTTCCATGTAAATATTTGTGTGTTTGATCTTCTCTATTTTACTTGTTTGTTACTTATACGGGTGGATCCAAACAAAATGAGAGTATGATATATAAGTTGAGTCAAATTATCTTGTTATTTAGCTTATTTATTATTTCTTACAATAGATCACAAAACATTTGAAAATTGAATTTATATTTGATATAATATAATTCTATTTATATGTGTGTAAAACTAAAGTCATTTTATACCATTCTTATAAATATTTTAACTATCCAATATTTGGATTTATTGATGTAATTGTACTTATCATGCATATAAAATTTTGAATTGATCCGATATCTTTATCATATCGATCTAGAATAATGTATATATTAATATTTTTTGAACGATTGAAGATTTTTTTATGTAAATTAAAGATACTAACTTGGTTAAGAAAATTAAGAAGAAATCCTTTTGTAATTAAAATAAGTAACATTATTTGAAGGTACATTAGTCTTTTTATTTTAATAAAAACCAATAAATATGTGCATATGTTGAGATATGAACTCACACCAATTAAATTAATAAAACCTTATATTTTCCTTCATCAGTTATATTTCCACATTGATTGTAAGTTTGAATTTTATTATATGTGAAGTGGAAAAAAACATTAATTCAATTATAGAAAAACTAAATCAGATGTGGACAGACTTTTGTAGTTGAAATCTGAACACTAAAAGCGGTGCATAAAATAAATATAATCAACTCACATCCTTTTGAAATTTATAAATAATTCATCTTTTACGATTGTTGAAATCATCAACCGTTGGATAAAAATTCCTCAATTTCCATATCGTTTCAGCAATTATTACTAATGTCCTTCTTTCTCTTCCGCTCCGGAGAATTTTTGTAATATAAAAATTCATTAAAATGACCAAATTAATTCATTAATATTGTTTTGTTATGTAAAAAAAGAGATAGTAGTTTAATAACTGCACTCCACTAACACTAAACTCAATAAAATACTTAAAATAATGATAGATAAATATAATTACTATGGGCTTAAAAATAAAAAGTTATGATGTTTGAAACAGTAAATTGATTTATACAGAATTTATAATATATATACATATATATATATCTTTATATAATCTTAATTTTGTGATTGGGTTCTATTTTCACTTGTAGGAATGAAGTATATCTTATGGTCAATTATTTATCTTTTAAGAGAATATTAGTGATGAGAGAATTAGTCACTACTGTTAACTGTGAATACCTTAGTTAGGATAAAAATATATTTTAAAAATAATTAAATGATAAAATTTTTTATTAAATACTATTTCAAATAATAAAGAATATAAAAAAATAAAAACAATTATTCTGATTCTGAAATAATAATAAAAAATTTTATAAATGAGGTTATATTATTTTTTTAGGCTTAATATAAAAATTAGTCCTTGAATTTGATAACTTTTATACATTGACCCCTGAACTTCTTTTTTGGATCATATTGGTACCTAAAGATGGCATATGTTACACAGATTGGTCTCTACACTAACACCGCTTGTTTTTTCAATATTTTGTTGATGTGGGCAAGCATGGGGCTGACACGCGGGTTCATCTTATGTGGGCAAGCATGGGGCTGACACGCGGGTTCATCTTAAACATTCCTAAATTTAAAAAAAAAACCTTAAAATTTTTATTTTTTAATTTTGTTAAAAATATATAAAATATATAAATCATAAAACTTCAAAAAAATTAATGTATATATATAAATTAAAAATAATATATATATATATATAATTGAAATAAAAATAAAGAATATATAAAATGAAAATAAAAAGAATATATATAAATTGAAAATAAAATAACAAATTTAGTTAAAAATTTTAAAAAATAAATATGTTTACAAGATAAAAAAAAATTGGTTAAATTTTTAGTAAATTACAAGAAATTGGAAAAAAAATATAATTTTAAAAAATTAAAAGATATTTTAAACATTAAAAGAACAAAAATTGACTGCTTGAAGTTGGTCAACTCCCTATCAGCATCATTCAATGCTAGCCAAGCTCGGTTAACTTCGATCAACGCCTAATTAATTTTTTATTTTTAATTCTTTTGTAAATTTCTAAAAATTTTGACTATCTTTTTTTGTATATTTTTTTAATTTTATTTATTATATATTTTTAGATTTTATTTTTTAAAAGTTGAATATTTAAAGAGCAAGCTTTTAAAGGTTAAATTTTAACTTAATTTTTTATTTTTATTTTTATATATTCATTTTTTGAATTTTTATAATTTATAATATCTCTTAAAAATTAAATATTTTTTTCAAAAGGTTAAGGTTTTTTTTTTTAACTTTTTGAAGAATGATTAAAGATGATCAAAAAATTCTTCATAAACAAACTATGCTAGTGTAAGGACCAATCTATGTAACAGATATCAACTTTAGGGACCAATATGATCTTAAAGAAAAAGTTTAAGGGTCAATATGAGAAAAATTATCAAATTTAGGGGCAAATCTAATATATTATGCCTTAATAAAACTAGCAGTATTAATAATAAAGACTGATTTATGTAACGGATGCCAGCATGAAGGATCAAGGTGATCTAAAAAAGTTTAGAGACCAATTTGAGAAATATTACGAAATTTAGGGGCCAATCTATATATTAAAAGTTGTTCATAAAGCGTGGAATATTAATTGATAAAATAAAAATTAAGCGGGGAAGGGTAAATTTAAATATTGGGGAGTTTGCGCACGAATAACCAAGCAAATCTTTTCTTATGCACGTGTGGCAATGTTGTTTAGTCATAGTACGGAAGTATATGACGCTTGAACCTTGAAAAAGAGGGCTCAAGAGGGCATTAAAAATTGCCTAATGTCAAAATTTAAGATGATAATAACAATAGACAAATGCGACTCCACTGCCATCATTTTCCTAAAACATTTAAATTCAAATATATTTTATGGATAAAAAACTCACCTTGGATCTCATATCTAAGCCTTTGCTGTTTATTACATCAGTTAATTTTTATTTAAATATTATATTTAATTTATAACATTAATTTTACTTGTACCACTAAAAAATAACTATAAAGCCTTTTATTCAATAGATAATAAATATTTTTCTAATCGTGTTTTTATCTTTTAATATTTTATAGAAAACTTTTAAATATAAAATAAAAAAATATAAATTGAATGACCAATTATCGAATCTGGTATTGATCAAATTTTATATAAAAATATTTTAGATTAACACTAAATTTATTTCTTAATGTTTATACTTTTTTGTTAATTTATTTTTTTTAGTTAAATTTGTCAATTAACTTTTTAAAAAAGATCAAATCATTTTTTAAAATAAAAATATTGACTAAAACATTAAAATTTTAACAATGTTGGCATGATAACTAATGTGACAGTTTGTGTACTTAATGACATGGCACTATCTGTCATATCTGTCACGTCAACAAATAATTTAAATTTATAAAAGTATTCAAAAAATCAAAATAGAAAAAAAGAACATGAAATACATATAGATTGCCATGTGAACTGCTATGCTTAATAATTTAAAATTTTAGTCAGTACTTTAATTAAAGAAAAAACAATTTCACTCTTTTTAAAAGATTAATGGTCAATTTTGATTTTTAAAAAGATTAAGGGTTAAATTAAACTCAAAAAAAAAAATAAAGGTTAAATTGATAAAAGATACAAACAAACTAAACTTGGCATTATGCAAATATTTTATCACTCCACCTATAACTAGTTCAATGAATATTCTCTCCAAATAAATTTTTATGTATTTTTTTTCACTCGTTGTAATATAGTTTGGTTTTTAAAAATTATTAATTAATTTTTAATAAATTAATACTGATTGGTACTTTTAGAAAATCTAAATTAAATGTTTTTAGGTAAGTTTTTTCGTTAAAATATATCATTTTTTTCGTTAAAATATATCATAAGTCTTTTTATTTTTTTGATAATTTAGAATTTAGTTCTTATACTTTTACTTCCAAGAATTTAGTCTCTCTACTTTTCAAATTCTAAAATTTAGGTTCAACTATTAACACTATTAAATATATTTTTTAAATTTGCTAACATTTTCAAATTAAAAAAAAAAACTCATTTGGTAATTATATAATTAAAAAAATGACTTTTTAATTAAACTGAATTTAACAAAAAAAATAATATTTAACAGTTGGACTTGAATTTAAAAATATAAAAAATAGAGAGGCTAAATTTCTGAAAATAAAAGTATAAAAACTAAATTTTAAAAAATTAAATAACTTTAATAAAATCTCCGTACAGTAAGATTAAATAAAGAAAAGACGTAGTTAATCTGGTAGCCTATACATTTGTTGACATGCATGCAGGGCTTTACCGTATAGCTAGGACAAAAAAATGACATACTTTTTAGTAATTAGAGTGGGCGATGTCCATTTTCTGTTTAAAAGGAATGGTGATCCAAGCATGCCGTGCTGAGAACAGGGAACGCTTACCAATGCCCGACGGCAAGCAGGACTGATCTATATAGCTAGCGCCCTGCCCTGCGCCGCATCAATTTAATTAGCTTCTATACATATTGCATGCCAATGAAGACTCCAATAATGAAATAAGATAGCCATTACATTGCCCTTTGGTTTTTGTTGGAACTGAATCATTTGCTATTATTGCTTCTGGTGTTGGGCTTGAAAGTTGTAAAGGAAAAGATGTAACCAATGGATGAGGGGGGGGGGGGAGAAAAAGGAGTATCCTGTCGGAGAATTTGGTAAAGCAAAACATTCGGGGTTTTGATACCCACGTGGCGCGACAGGATTCCACGGGTAACAAGATTATTATCGAAACCATTACTACTACAACTTGTGGGGAGATGCTATAAATGGTGTAGTTCCAAGTTCCTCTTTTGGCATTGGGTCCTCCTTTTGATATGCCCCCAAGAATCTTTGTAAATACTCCATAGCTTTTCCCTTTCAGTTAAACCATCATATAGGAATAATACACACCCAAAGCAGGGAAAAAAAGAGGAGAGATGGAGGAGAATAAAGCAGTGAAATCGAGCAGGTTCAAAAGGGTTTGTGTGTTTTGTGGAAGCAGCTCCGGTAAGCGAAACTGCTACCGTGATGCTGCACTTGAGCTTGGAAAAGAACTGGTATTATTCCATTCTTCAATGCCGCCTTCTTAATTTCTGTCTCTCTTTTGTTTAAAAAACGTACTAAACCTCCTTTAATTTCTTGGCTCAAGGTCTCTAGGAGGTTGGATCTTGTTTATGGTGGAGGAAGTGTGGGGTTAATGGGTTTGGTTTCTCAGGAAGTCCACCGAGGTGGTGGTCATGTTTTAGGGTACCAAACCAATACATGCATATATTGACTAATTAATTTCTTCTTCACTTGTACTGGATTCATCTGTTGATTTTCTTTTATTTTATCCGCAGAATTATCCCCAAAACTCTGATGAGCAAAGAGGTGGTCTCTACACCCTCTCCTGTATTGGTTAAGTCACTTTGGGAAATGATGCATAAATATGGTTTTGTTTTGGTTAAGCAGATAACAGGGGAAACAGTAGGAGAGGTCAAACCTGTCACGGACATGCACCAAAGGAAAGCTGAAATGGCACGCCATTCTGACTGTTTCATCGCCTTACCAGGTCTCTCTCAGGAAAACCTAATTATATTATTATTACTATGCCTATTGCCTATGTAATTTTATTAATCACTTAACAGGTGGATATGGAACCCTTGAAGAGTTATTAGAAGTCATAACATGGGCCCAACTAGGAATCCACGACAAACCCGTAAAAGCCATTTCATGTCTCATCATGATGATGAATCTGTTGACTTGTAACAGTTTTCCAAATAACCAATTAATTTCATATCATGACCTCAGGTCGGGTTGATTAACGTGGATGGCTATTATAATTATCTGCTTACCTTCTTGGACAAAGCCGTGGATGATGGCTTTATTAAACCATCACAACGTCATATCGTGGTCTCTGCTCCCACTGCAACAGAACTTGTCCAAAAACTTGAGGTGGGTTTTCAATGCTTCCTTGTAGCATAAATTCTAATATATCTGCTCCAAGAATTTGGGATAATGTTCTTTTTTGTTGGGATAGGAATACGTGCCAATGCATGACGGAGTTGTTGCTAAGACAAGTTGGGAGGCTGAACAATTGGAGCTGAACTCTTCTTTGCAAACTGGCATTGCTTGCTAATTTCTCTTTTTTAATTTTCTATGATTTTTCTGCAAATGTAAGTATTCAACTAGCTAGGTTTACCCTGCGGATGAGTAGCAAGTGGGGGGGATGGTAATTTCATTGTCATATGCTCACTCTGTAAAAGTAGCAAGGAAAAGAACACCAAAAAAAGGCAGCTTTTTTATTCTCTTTTCCGAGTCTGTTGTTAGTGTTGGCTGTGCTGATAAGATAACCTCTTGTTTCATTGTTGTAGTTTGGTGGTAATGATTCAATAATGGAGTGCTTTTCTTCTTGTTTAATTTCATGTGCAATCAGTCCTTCAAAAATCATGGACCCAAAAGAAAATCTTTGCTGAATAAAGAATACTGGAAAGACAGGGGTCTATACACTGTAGTACTTCCAGTATATCAGGACTGGAGTGGTGGGAATAAAAGAAAAGCTTGGCAAAGCTATGATATATGTATTTATTTGCTTAAATTGTTATCCATACTTTTACTTTTGCTTTTCCTGGGTTTACCCGTCAAGAGAGAATACTGACAAGGAATGATGATGAGTGGCATGAAAAATAGCTAAAGAAAATCATGTCGGCTTAACAAACCTCGAAAGGGCACGTTGAGAACTCCATTTTCCAATTCCACACTCAGGGTTTTGAAAAATCATGCTATTCATTTAGATTAATATTCAGAAGAAAGAAGAAAATGGATCGCATTCAAGATTGGATATTGAGTTTCTTATCATTATAAAATAAATCTGAAATAAAATTTAATAAATTAATCAGGATCTATCATATTTAAATGCAGAAGTATACTTAAATTTATTAATTTCTTGAAATTTATGGATTTTAGAGTTTTGATCTTTCAAATTAGCACACAAATAATATGAAGAAGAATGTGGCTCTCTCTTTTTTAAAGATGAGATATTAGAAAAGTTACTTTATTATATTTGGGACCATAACCTTAATATATGATTTTAACACATTAGCCCTAATTTTTAATCAATCTATCAACAATTAGAAATTAGTTATTAGAGTATCTATACATATTTGACCATACATTATTTAATAATTAAAGTCCAATAAATTTTAAGTAAATTAGATCACTTTTAATTTATATTAACTTATTATGATAATAAATAATAACATATAATTACCCTTATTATATATGTGATATTCATATTTTTCAACATAATTATCCTAACGATATAGGATCTTACATGATTAAGTTGGGTTGGGTACCACTACTTAATCCTTGTCCCAACTCTTCATATCCTCATTGTACCTCAAAACTTTTTCACTTGCATCATTTATTTATATAAGATTTTAGACCCAAAATGGTTACATGCTTTTGCTCTAATTAAAATTAACAAACAAACGAGTGTATAATTACTGAATTTTGATGTTTGGTATGTTATCATTCATTTACATGCTACTATGAAGCTTAAGATTTAAATCATCTTTTGAATTCTAAATTTAGTAATTATTTTTACGTTCGGATTTGAATTTCTTTTTTAAATTAAGTCTTTAATTTCATAATTTTTTTCACATTAAAATTTAGATTTTTTATCTAAATTAATTCATAATATTTCTTTAAAAACTCTAAAATTTAAACTATAATATTAGAATAATTGTTAAATTTATGAACTAATTCGAACAAAAAATATTTAAATTTAATATAAAAACATTTTAAATCTCAATATAAAAACAATTACGAAATTTAAAGTTTAACTTAAAAAAAAAAATCAAACAAAAATAGTTTTCAAATCCATACCATATGTCAACACATACTTTTTGGTTTTGTGAAGGAATGTCTTGGTGGGATGCGATGGAGGATATTCAATGGGGGTAATGAAGGAATGCACCCCCATCTGATAAGTGTGACTCATCAACATTTAAGACAGCATGGCCGAGTCAGACCGGATCCAATAAAAAACTTAAGCTTGTTTGTTAAGCTTGGATTCGACTTGATTCGTCTTAAAAATTAGTTTCAAATTTTACAGAAACCCGGATCAAATAAAAAAATATTAAAACATGGGCGTGGTTTTGCCCACTCGTATTAATTTTTTGTTATATTATTTTTATATAATTTTTTTAAAAAATATAATACATAAAAAATACTAAAAACATTAAAATAAATATTTCCCAACAAATTAAAAATAAATTAAAAAAAGTATTTACACTTAAATAATACTAAGATAGGTGCAACTTAACAATTAAATGCCTCTAAAATAATAATAAAATTAACAATAAAACAAAAGTTATATGATATCCAAACAATAACAACAAAATGTAGCAACATAGTAGTGAAATGGTAGCAAAATAGTAAACAAAAAATAGAAAAAAAGTAAAAAAAAAAAAAAGAAGCAAGAACAATAAAAAAAAAGCAACATTTTTTTGTACATTCGAGTCGAGCCAGGCTCAGGCAAAAAAGTCTTACTCGAGGGTCGACTTGTTTTCTAAACAGACCTTATTTTTTTTGCCCAAGCCCATTTTTTAGGCTTATATTTTTATCCAAATCCTCTCACTTTTTAAGTGACCCGGCCCATAAACAGGTCTACTGGACCTCCAATTCACTAGGGAACTCTCGCTACAATATTAATGTCTCTACTTTAAGTAAAAAAAAAAAAAGTTTAATATAACATTTGGTATATGAACTTAACACTTTTTCCTAATTTAATACTCAAACTTGACACTTCCTAATTTAGTACCTAAACTTGACAATTTTTTAAAAGTTGGTATTTATTCTTTTCTGGTGTCCAATTTGATACTTGAACTTGACTCTTTTTCCTAATTTAGTATCTAATCTTCTTTTTTTGTTCGATTTGGTATTTGAACTTGACAAACGTTTACAAATTACTCCAATATACTAACAATGTTATTTTTTTTATGAGGTAGCAAAAATAATCAATGTATGACTGACACGTGACAAATAATATGATATTTTTTTGTATTTATATGTTCAATTACTTTTAGTGTTATTTACTTAATTAATTATTTTATTAATTGAAAATAGTGAATTTCTTTTAATTTGTGTTTAATTTTTTTTTCTTATTTAATATTAATTTGTTAAGCATATCTCAATACCTATTTTTTCACATTAATTTCCTTTAATATTGACAATATTTTTGTAGCATAACAAAAAAAAATATTGTTAGTGTTTTGCATAATTTATGTAACATTTAATAAATTTATGTACCAAATTGAACCTAAAAAATAGCTTAGGTATCAAACTAGGGAAAAAAATGCCAAGTTCAGGTACCAAATTGGGCCCAAAAAGTTTAGGTACCTATTTAGGAAAAAGTGTCAAGTTAAAGTACTAAATTAGACAAAAAAAGTTTATGCACCAAATTAAAAAAAAAAAAGTCAAGTTTAATACCAAACGTTATAATAAGCCTAAAAAGAATAAATGAGAAAATTGCAAAAGGGGTTGTGATAAACGAGATTATTAACAACAAGAATTAAATTGATGGGATAATTATTTAAGTTTTAACTTGTTCGTATTTTGGTCACTTAAATTTTTTATTAATTTAATTATTTTTGTCAGCTTAACTTCTTTTTTTAGGCACTCTATCGTTAAAATATTTTGGTCACCAAACATAAATGCTAACGTGGTGATACATACACAGACGGGGTAAAATTTATTAAATAAGCTGTCAATTTTCAAGTTTGGAGAATCAATTGACTTGAGACAACTTTTTAGATTCCATTCAGGCATTTCTAGGTTGAGTAGTTTCCATAGCGTTGAAAATATATATCTTATTTTTAAAACGTACTTTGGATTATTATATTTCGAGTTCGGAAGCTCAAGTTATGACTGTTTTAGTGAGGACAACGCGAACATAATTTATGGACAGGATTATTATAGAAATTACGAGTTTCAAGCTTTTAATTCGAGTTTAAATCACATAGAGTTAAATTTTTAGGCTCAATTTTATTTATATATGAACCCAATATTGTATATTTTAAGTATTTTAAATTATTTAGGAATTTTAATATACTAATTTAATCTATATAAAGGGCTCTTCATTGCATACAAAGTTATTAATTGTTTCTAATTTTTAATTTGGATTCCATGTTCTTTTTCTATCATTTATTGCTTGTTTTTATATTTGTCCCTTTTAATTTTTAGATCCAACTTGAATTTATTTGCATTTCAAATTGTGTCAAACTTTAAATTCTTCTTCATTCGTCTAAAGCCCTAGGTCTAATCAACAACTTGGACAAACTTTTGGTCATGTTCTGCACATTGCCTTCTTTTGGGTGGAATAATAATAATTTACACAATCCATCAATTTGGTTCTAATTCTAAAAAGTTTAATAAATTTATCTCACAATATTTACATATTCCGTTGATTTAGCCCTAATCCTAAAAAGTTAAAAAATATATATAATTATAAAAAATTCAAGACTAATATAAAAACAATTTTATATTACAAAATATAAAAAAAATACAAAAAATACGTTGAATATTTGTTAATATATATAATATATATTTTCTATTTTTATATAAAAAGATTCTCTTAGTGAATGATATCGTGAGACATTTCATTTTTAATTAAATAAAAAATTTAAATTAATATTTTAATATTAAATAAAAATTAAATTAAATTATTATTTAATATAATATTATTTTCTCTCTACTCCATTTTCTTCCCCACCCGTTTAATCCTTTGATTTTTCTTTTTATGAAATCTGGGTTTAATGGTTGAGTAATTTATTCTACAGTTCATATTCTCTTTTCCTCACCTATCTCAAATCTTCAAAACTATGAATTGGATCCACCAACATTACCACAGCCTTTGATTCAAAGCTTAAAACTCTGTTGCTTTTATGTCGGTGAATCAGGCGGTGGATGACCCAACACACCACCTACACCAGACATTGTCGATCTGAGTTTTGGGAAATTTTCTTTGGCAACAAGACAAATAAGGATTTCTTGAATTTTTACCCCTTTTCGATTTACCCTCTTTTTAATGCTCAAGTTCTAAAGAGGGAATACTTCAATTGCTACCCCAAGGTAACCATAAAAAGAGAAGTAGAATCCAACTCAGAGAATAACACTCCCCCATCTTCTACGATTTCAACTCAGACTTGGAACGCAAATGCTGAAAGTGGCAGTGGCTTTTGGGAGCAGAAGGAAAAAAGGGAAAAGGAAATGGAAATGGAAAATTGGTTTTTATATATTTATTGTATTTTGAATCTTTTTATAAATATATATATATTTGAAAATATTAAGATCTAATCATTGAAGGTAAATTTCTTCGATTAGATTAAGCATAAATTGATACATTGTGTAAAATTAAAATTGTTATTATACAACAAAAAGGAAGAACACTTCCTAGTTATGTACATAACCGACTAAATTAATTAAAAAAAATGTTAAAACTTTAATGACTAATCAAGAATTTATTGTCTCCAATCCATCGCCAATATGCAGTCATGAAAGGTTTTATCAACTTGCTTTTGTCATGGCCCGCATAAAGGAAGCTGTAACTTAGCGTAAACTTTTTACTTTTCGTGTTCCAGGATCATTCCAGGGACTCAAGACTTATACATTTGAATTCTGATTAAATTGTTAAGGATCTAGGAAATTATACTTTTACTAGAATAATTATTATAAATTTTAAATGTCCTTAGAATTCGATAAAATCATTCTTAATTATTGATTTGATTCCTTCTTTTTGTTGCTCCTTGGGTGTTTTAAAGAAAATGTCCAAAAGCTAACACTTTGTGACACTTTGCTGACATTGGTTTCTGTCACTTTGCAATCTCAACAATTCATTTTTATAATCACGGAATCATTGTACTTTGCTTTTTTCCTCCAGTTTTTCAACTATGGATCAATTGAACTCAAAATGCCAATTATTGCCCACGGATGGTCCTCATTTTTTTCCTGGAAATTTCAGAGGGGAGGTTTTAGGTTTTGGTTGCTCTAAAATCACAATGGTCCCTTCACTCACTTCTACAAGCTTTTCCCAAATATGAAGCTTTCAATAGGTATAGCCGTATATGGAACTCAATGCTAGTTCATATGCCCACGACCTCAAAATGAGACGATGACCATGATTGAGATTAAGAGGTTAGACTTTATACAGCATTGGGAATCCATTGCTGTAGCAAAGATGACATTATTCACTAATTTTGGCTATAGGGGTTCATTGTATTGTTCTGCATGAGCTCAATATAAAGCTTGCTATTTAATGCAAATGTTTGTAGAGCTTTGTACAGGTTTAACAGAGAGAATACATGAAATCAATTAAAGGAGAATTAGAGCTTAATTTTGTATGAAAAATTATATGCACGTATTGTTGGATAATGTTGAGAATACAGGGGAAATAGTGGATGGCATGGCAGTTCATTTCAAGGCCTTGGTAGCAATGTCTAATGCTAATGTTAAAGATTGGATCCTGAACTTTAGTGCTACACACGAAGCATAAAAATGATTCATTCTCACTTCCTACTCTTCATGTCTTTTGATCAGTAGTTTTGAGGATAAAAGAATTTTGAAAAGTAATAATAGTAATGATGATGAGATTTTGGGGAAAAGATTCCTTCTTTGGCTTCATAATTTACATTTTCAATCTGTAGAAATATACGGCTATTTGCAGACAAGCCCCCTTGTAAAAGAATCGGGGATGTCATTGGATATCACTAGTTTCATTAATGGTTGAGTAGGTTGAGAAGGGACATTCTAGTTTTAATCAAACACCTAAAGCCACACTCTAATCCCTCTTCAAGTTCTTGAATTGTTGATTCAAAGGCCTTCAAATTCTTCAGGGTCTTCTGCACTTGAGTCACATCAATGCTTTCTTTTTTGCCTGATTTGCTCTTGATAATTAGAGCTTCTAAACCATTATCTATGTTATCTTCTTTGTATACTGGCTTGGCTTGGACCAATTTTGAGACTAAGGACCAACCAGCTGGCTTTGATTTTGGGGAGTAGAGAAATGACAATAGGGACTTGAACACTGTGAGACTAACAGCCTCAACTTCGTTGAGCATGCTCACCAAGGCCGCCAAGTCATCGTCACTCTCCACAAGCGTCGCGTTGCTTTGTTGCATCCTCTTCATGTTGCCAAAGCAGTTGCAAACAATTTTAATGAGATGAAGTTCTCCCTAATCTCATTCACTAGGCTTGATTTGCAACGAATCTTCCTGCAGAGGGACGATTCAAGATCTCGAACACAACCTTTGATCTGAGAAAGAGCATCATTGGATGAGCTGCATTGCCCAATAACTTAAGAGATCCATCCAACATATCATCTAATAATTTATCATGTCGTCTTTCATTTGAGAAAGGCTTGTGGGTGGCTTGCAACTGAAGTAGGTTATCAGAACATTCATACATCTCCTTTAGAGCAGCCAAGTTCTTACATAGACTTGATGGAGAAGATGATGTTGCTTCCAAGGCTCTTAACCGGCACAATTTGTCCTCAACATCGGCTACAACGGGTGAGATTCGGATGGCAAGCTGTTGGAACGAGCATGGGATTTAGCTTTCATTGTTGTAATAGGAGCTTCCATTTTTTTCTCTGTTTTTCTTGAGATGCACACAATTCAAGGTTAGATGATCAAGTCATTCCAATGAGGCAGCTTTTATATAAGGTGAAGGCAACAGAAGGCATCTCTTTCATCAGTGTAGCACATTAGGATATTAGCCACTTTGTCCCCCCAGACATTAAGATGTAGAAGCCACAGCCCACACTATAATATTGCAAGTTCGTAAAAACCTTGTTCCATGACAGGACAGTGCGCCAATTACGGTCATGGTTTAGCATCTTCCAACAAGTGGAATCCTTTTTCTTTCGTTCACATGACAGCCATTAAAGCAATTCTTTATGGTCAGGATGTTGGTTCTGGCATAGGGTCAATTATGTGAAAGACAATCTGATAGAAATGAATACTGGAAGTTGGCCCTTTAGGATGGTCAAGGGATCATGACCATCCTCCAAGGGGGCGTAATATTTTATTATGAGATCAATTCCAAAAGCCAAGCTCTGCCACCTAAAATGTCTAATAAGAAAACAGAGTCGTATATTGTTCATATTGAAGAGCAGTCAGCTGAGTTGACAGTTGCTGAAATTACACTACAGTACGGTTGGATATTAATAAGAGCGACACCATAAAATGAATTGGTTAAGGAATAAAATAATGAAATGCACGAGTGGCAAGGTATCATGGCTTCCTGGCAGTAGACAACCAACATTGTAATCTAACAATCATGAAGGTTGCGCAGATCTCCATGCAACAATTAAACGATGTGGTGCCGCAATGGAATCTTTACAGCTCGTTATTGAGTTGAAGTAAATGCAGTCCATGCGCGTGGTTTTGATGAATAATCACATGCCATTAGCTGAGAGGTCAATGACTCGGTTTCTCACCAATCCATAAAACCCATGGTCATCTCAAGCGTGGCTGGGATTTTTAGCCCTTGTATGGGAATATTAATAATAAGAAAAATCAGAAAAAGAGAGGCAATTGGAGATGAATAATTTCCAATATATTGTTTTTCTTATGCTGTGTATGTGTACAGTTGAGATCAAAATCATATGCTACAAAATTGTGTTGGTCATTAGTGGTTTAGTATGTTGAGAAAGGAAACTCTAGTTTTCAGTAGTTGTCTAAAGAAGCACCCCAAATCCCCTTCTGTTTCTTTGATGGTAGCTTGAAATGCCTCAAGATCTATCAATAATTTTTGCACTTGTTCAAGTTTGATGTCTTTGCTTGACTTCAAGAGACTCAACTCGACTTCCAGTTTCTCGGCTTCAGTCGCTTCCATTCGGTCGCACAATGCACGCCTTGAGTGCAATAATTTTGAAACAATAGGCCAGCCGGTAGGCTTTGATCTTAGCTTTCGAAGCAAAAGAAAAGATAAGAGGGAATCAAACACTGAAAGGCTAATTTCCTCAGCTTCTCTTAGCATGTTCACCACACCCACCATTTCAGAATCATTGTCCAACACCACTGATTTACATTTCCGGTCCATTCCCTCCAAATTTCTGATCATTTTATTCATTTCTTTCCTGGTGACCATATAAGCTCTGATTTCACCTTCCAAGCAGGATTCACGGCCAGTTCTTCGCCTGATGGAGGATTCAAGTCCCTGCAAACCCTCCGTCATCCGAGACAAAACATCTCTAATGGTGCCACACACGTCCAATACTCAAAGAGATCCATCCAACACACCCTCTAAATGTTCAATACAAAGAGCTCTGGGAAACTGTAATTGAAACAAATCATCAACTCGGTGGTACAATTCTTTTAACCCTCCCAATCTGTTGCTCATGGACGAGGATGTTTCTTGTTGTGATGCCCTCAATCTGGTTAACTGCTCCTCAACACTTACAACTAGTGGATGAGTATTGATTGGCAAACTGCTTGAACGAACATGACCAGTTGAGGCAGCCATTTATGTGTTTCTTTTCTGTGCTTTGTAAACAACCCAAATTGATCTTAATATATACATAAAGGAGAAAGGGATAAGTGTTAAACTCTATAATTCCAAGCTTGCATTGGCTGTCATGTCGTGAGTTCCGGGGCAGCTCTACAGCTTACTCAATTATGGATATAACACGAGTGCTCCATGGCTGCAAGACATAAGGCGACCAGTAGAATTATGGTTTAACATTCATGAACCTTGAGGCATCTAAATATAGAAGAAAAACCCAAATCATTAACTTAAATATAATGATGTAATTTGGTAGGTGTGCAACTAGGCAAATGGTATCTCAATTGGAAGTCCAACAATTTCCTCAAAGAAATTAGAAAATAAATTACAAGGTATGTAAAGACAAAAATAAAGGTATTGAAATTGATGTGAGAGATAGAAGAGGTGAGGAAGAAGATATTTAAAACGGATGGATAAAAGGAGGAACACGTAGATGCAAGCCCTGCGACATCAAACCCCATGGCGTTGCTTAATCCAACTCTCTTACGCCTCCCAAATCACTAACTTCAACTCAGCCACACCATTTGATTTCTTCATTTCACACACCAACTCAACAATCAACCTATTAATACCCATACCATCCCATAGTAAGAGGATCTGATTGTCTCCCCTCTCATTTACCGCCATCAATGGCTAACTCTCTGCTCTCTTCTAACTTCTTTGGTACTCAACTTTTACTGTCTCCTCCAACACCAAAAACTACTAGAAAGTTGCAGGTTACTCAATCTATCCTCAACAAGAAACCCAACTCTAGCCACACTGTTAAAACCCTCCAATCTCATGCCACTCTTGCTGCCTTACTCTTCTCTTCCGTAGCCCCACAAGCACTCGCCGTTGACAACGCCCCACCCACTCCCCCACCTGTAATTGAAGCCCAGCCTACGAAGCCAAGCCCATCGAACCAGTCGCCCTTCTCCCAAAACCTCCTCTTAACTGCTCCCAAGCCTCAATCTCAATCCTCCGATCTTCCGGAGGGCAGCCAATGGAGGTACAGCGAATTCTTGAACGCAGTCAAGAAGGGGAAAGTGGAGAGAGTCAGGTTCAGCAAAGACGGTTCTGCCCTCCAACTCACCGCCGTTGATGGCCATAGAGCCACCGTGATTGTCCCAAATGACCCTGACCTCATCGACATCTTAGCCATGAATGGTGTCGATATTTCGGTATCCGAGGGTGATTCCGGTAATGGGCTTTTCAATTTTATTGGGAATTTGCTTTTCCCTTTCCTTGCTTTCGCTGGATTGTTCTTCCTCTTCCGTCGGGCTCAAGGTGGTCCAGGTGGCCCCGGTGGGCTTGGCGGACCCATGGATTTTGGACGATCCAAATCCAAGTTCCAGGAAGTGCCAGAGACTGGTGTTACCTTCTCTGACGTAGCGGGGGCTGACCAGGCAAAATTGGAACTCCAAGAGGTTGTCGATTTCTTGAAGAACCCAGACAAGTACACAGCTTTAGGAGCTAAAATCCCGAAAGGTTGTTTATTGGTTGGCCCTCCTGGTACTGGAAAGACTCTGTTGGCGAGAGCAGTAGCAGGAGAAGCCGGGGTTCCATTTTTCTCATGCGCTGCTTCTGAGTTTGTGGAGTTGTTCGTTGGAGTAGGTGCATCCAGAGTAAGGGACTTATTCGATAAGGCCAAATCCAAGGCTCCTTGCATCGTCTTCATTGATGAGATTGATGCTGTTGGGAGACAGAGAGGAGCTGGTCTTGGAGGAGGAAATGATGAGAGAGAGCAGACAATCAATCAGTTGTTGACTGAGATGGATGGATTTTCAGGGAATTCTGGTGTCATTGTTTTGGCAGCAACCAACAGACCGGATGTTCTTGATGCCGCTTTGTTGCGGCCGGGTAGGTTTGACCGGCAGGTTACAGTTGATAGGCCTGATGTTGCTGGGAGAGTGAAGATTCTCCAGGTTAGTCATTTATCAACACATTGCTTACTTGATAATTTCAATGCATTTGGCATGTTGTGAGTTATATGAATGCTTGCACTTGGAAAGTAGTGTTAGAGTTGTTATGTCATGGTGAAATTTCAATTCTCTTTCAATTAGAAATTTAGTGAAATAATTTGTCTTTAGCTTGCAACTTCATTGTCAACCTTTGCTTGGCCCTTTGTTGTTCTAAACTTTTAGTGCCTTCAATCCTATTAAGCTTTCCCGTATTTCATTGTAGGTGCACTCCAGAGGAAAGGCACTTGCAAAGGATGTTGATTTTGAAAAGATCTCTAGGAGGACCCCAGGTTTCACCGGAGCTGATTTGCAGAACCTGATGAATGAAGCTGCAATTCTTGCAGCCAGGCGCGACCTCAAGGAGATAAGCAAAGATGAGATATCTGATGCTCTGGAGAGGATCATTGCTGGACCAGAGAAGAAAAATGCTGTTGTCTCTGATGAGAAGAAGAAATTGGTTGCCTATCATGGTATGCATTTGTTCCCTGGTTGTTGCTTTAGCTATGATTTGATGCTGGGTATTTGACTTGCTTCATGCACTTCGGTTTGCAGAGGCTGGCCATGCTTTAGTTGGTGCACTTATGCCTGAATATGATCCTGTAGCTAAGATTTCTATCATTCCTCGTGGTCAAGCTGGTGGCCTTACCTTTTTTGCTCCGAGTGAAGAGAGGCTTGAATCTGGTCTCTACAGTCGAAGTTACCTAGAGAACCAGATGGCTGTTGCACTTGGTGGAAGGTCAGTTTCTCAAGTTCTATCTGTCCTTAATCGTAAGCCCCTTTTAGTGTTGGATGAGATAGGATGGCATCTGTCACCATAGGTAGAAAGCGAGAACATCTATCGGCATCTTTCTAAAATATTCTTAAGGAGTTTTCTCCTCATTACTTGTGCAGGATTGCCGAAGAAGTAATTTTCGGGGAGGAAAATGTGACAACAGGAGCATCGAATGACTTTATGCAAGTCTCACGAGTGGCAAGGCAGATGGTTGAAAGATTTGGATTCAGCAAAAAGATTGGACAAGTTGCCATTGGTGGAGGTGGTGGCAATCCTTTCTTAGGTCAACAGGTAAATTTTTCTTCAATTTAATATTTACTAATGTTGTATTTATAACCTGCATGATCTCGTGCCATCTCCGAGCTTCTGTGGGTGGTTGTCTAACATAAGCTGACTCGTAAATTCCATTCTTAGATGTCATCACAAAAAGACTACTCCATGGCAACAGCAGATGTGGTGGATGCAGAGGTAAGGGATCTAGTAGAGACTGCATACACAAGGGCAAAGCAGATAATCACAACTCACATTGACATTCTCCACAAGCTTGCTCAACTTCTGATGGAGAAAGAAACTGTTGATGGAGAAGAGTTCATGAGCCTCTTCATTGATGGAAAAGCTGAGCTATATGTTTCTTAGATTGTACATTATATAGTCCCCATTCAGTCCTTATATAACTATGACCCTCAAATGTTCAGATTCATCTGTGTATGCTTTCATAAGATAGGGAAAAAAATCTCAATACTTTTTCTTCCTGCAATTGAGAAAACCTATGATGTGGCCAAGAAAATTGAAAAATGGAACACAATTACAGTTTTTTGTCTAAAAAAATAGATGATTACTTCGCCTGTTATAAACATTAAATTAAAATTGGGTGTCAATTTTGCTAGTAGTCCTCGTTCTTTATGAAAGTTTTGCACTTAATTTTTGTACTTTAAATTGATCAGTTTTAGATTTTTTAATTTTTAAAATTTTAGTCTTTATTAATTTTTTTCAAGTTTTGTTATTTTTAAAATTTAATGCACCAAATGTGTTAATTAACACCATGTTTAGTTGGGGAAATAGAATAGCATTTCTCCTTATTCATTGATTAGTAAACTATTCTATTGTTTGGTTGAACCCAATACTTATTTAATGGAAATATTTTTTTTTACTTGTCTTTCCGTTATAACTATTTCTTGGTATCGCCGAAGAATAGTTATTCCATGCAACTTTAAATAACAAAAAAAAGAATTCTAGATTAGTCTTTGAAAACTTGGACTTAAAAAATATAAAAATAAAAATATTTGAAATATTCTAATATTAAATTATTTATTTTTATTTTTATTAAATTATATTTAATAATAATTATATTAAAATATGATTAAATTATTTTTAATAAGAATCATGTGAAAATTTAATAACAATAACAATAATAACCTACTTAATATAAATTCTTAGGTAGATTTTGCTAAGGCTATTCTAATTATTTCAATTTTTTTCCTTATGCAATTACAACGTTATTTCATTCAACCAAACATAATAATATTATTATAGTTCTATTTCATTTCATTCAATCAAACAATTAAATTATTGATTACAACTCTATTAGATTACAACTCTATTCTATTATAGCGAACCAAACGTAATATTATTGTTTTTATAGATTACTTACTAAAAATCTTATTATGGATTAGTGACTATCATTTTGCAAGATTAAAATTTTAAAATTAAAAAAAGTATAGACATTTAGAATAATTTAATTGGAGAATTTGAACTAATAATTTAATTTAACTAAATAGATTTAATTGTTATTGTTTGAATCTAGCTTTAACCTTAAAAGTAATCAAGAAACTAGCTTCCCTGTGATAGAGAGTCAATGAATTAGTTATGGTTGTTAGTCAAAATTGTTAATTAGTTGTTAAGTTGTTAAGCAAAATAGTTGGCAAGAAACTATTGATCATGTATTATAAATATAAAATGGTTGTGTACGAGACACTTAACAACAACAATTCCAAAATACATATTTGATTTCTTCTTCACAATCTATCTTTCATAATTAGTTAATAGGAAGTTACCTTAGATCTTAAGATGGTATCAGTCACCTCGTTCCTGCTCGTTGCTTTCGCTCCTACTGTTTCCTAGTTCCTACTGGTTGTCTATGCTCCTGGCTCATGGATCCATTGGTCGACTCTACTTCTGGTGAACCTTCTAACTTTGTTTTTGCTAATTCATGTTTAATTCAAAGCTTTCCTCGACATGAAACAGTAAAGCTGGATGCGACGAACTTTGTTCAGTGGCAGCATCAGGTACGTCTCATTATTGAAGGCTATGAATTACAAGGTCTTTTGGATGGCACCTTATTTGCACCAATGAGACTTGTGGTGTCGTCTGATGGCGATCTAACACCGAATCCAATAGCATCCTTGTTCATTCAACAGGATAAATTGCTGGCTTCATGGCTCATTTCCACGATTGATTCATCGTTGTTGTCTTCGTTTATAACTGCTAAAACTACCTTTGAAATTTGGAGTACTGCGAGTCATTTGTTTGCAGCTTCCTCTAGCACGAAGGTTGCTCGGCTTCGTTGCGATCTATACTCTGTGAAGAAAGGCATTCCACTGTACAAGAATATGTTTCAAAGATCCAGAATCTCTGCGCCTTACTTGCGACATCTTGATCTACTATACTGGATACTGAGAAAATAGAGATTCTTCTCGTTGGCCTACCGGTTGAATTCGACTCGGTTTCCATGTTGTTCTCTGTATCACCGGCCACCTTGACGTTTCAAAAGCTTGTGAAGTTCAAAAATCAACAGTTGAGGGCGGTGCATGATATGCCAATGGTAGCGAATGTTGTTGAGGCTTCTGGCGACGCTACGGTGGTTGATTCGCGTGGTATGCGAGGTGGACGTTCCTCGTAAGGGTCGCGCGACGGTCGAGGTTTTAGGTCTAGGGTGCAATGTCAGATCTACAACCGATTTGGTCATGTAACGCAGTAATGTTACTACTGCTTCATCGGGACTATGGTGGTCCGGACATGGCACCTCCGGCTACTATTCCGGGCGTGGAAAATGATGACCGTTTTGCTGGTTTTGTTCTGGAGTAGGGGGTTGGTGTTGTTTTTGGGGGAGATAGCCTCAACAACGTGTTTCTCGTCTAATGGAGCCTAGGGGTGCTTTTGACTATTCTATGCCTACATGGCCTAGGCCTCCATTTGGGCCTTATGAGGCCCTTCATGCATGTGATGTTAATCAGTCCACTTATGGGCCATATGACCGACCAGCAAAGGTGGAATTTAGATATGGTCTTGGGCGTGAATTGGGCCAACGTCAAGATGGGGTTGTTAATGGATTTGTCAGGCCGAATGATGCTGGCCAATATTCCGAGCCTTCTGGTTCTCATGGACCACATAGTGGGCCTGTCAATGTGGCTCCAATGTTTCACAAACTTCTCCTAGGTCCCCTATTACTAATTTTGTTGGTGTTGCAAGAGCTCATCCAACTGCTCCTCTTGAGGCTCCATGGCGAACTAAACCCTGCACTCGTGTTTTTGATGTAGATAATTCACAGTGCATTGGCTTACCCAGAATTCCTAACTTCCGTGCTTCTGACAATTCAGATGCCACACAGTATGACTCCAATTTTGATGGTCTTGGTCTGTATATCCTGGGACCAGTTAAGACCACGTCCTAGTATCCAGATTCTGGCGCGTCCAATCATGTTTGCCAAAATGCTGCCGATTTGAACGCTGCCACTCCACATTCAGGTACCTCTGAACTCTTAATGGGTAATGGGGCTCCTACTAAAATTTTATCTGTCGGGGACACTGTTATTCCTACAAATTCAAAGTTGGTCCATTTGACTAATGTGTTATGTGTTCCGAGCATTCGCAAGAACCTCATGCCCGTTTCACAGTTTGCTAAAGACAACAATGTATTCTTTGAATTTTACCCATCCTCCTGTGTTATTAAGGATATCCAAATACAAGAGGACTTGCTGCGGGGCCGAGTTCGTGATGGCCTCTATCAATTCTTACCCAATTCGCCCGCTTCGTCTACTCCAACTACTAATATCTATAATGTTGCATTTTAGGCTAGTTCATTTGTTTCTGATGAGTTTACGCTGTGGCACAATAGGCTTGGACATCCATCTTCTAATATTGTTAATGATGTTCTAAAAAAATGTGGCATAGCTTCTAATAAGAAATATCTTTCTCATGTTTGTACTGCTGTCAAAAGGGGAAATCCCATAAATTGCCTTTTCCTCATTCTACTACTGAATATGTGGAATTCTTTGAATTAGTTGTTTCTGATTTGTAAAGGCATGCCTCTGTTGCCTACGAGGGAAATCTGTATTATGTTTCATTTGTGGACATGTGCAGTCGTTTTACGTGGGTTTATTTGATTAAACGTAAATCTCAAGCACTTGATTGTTTCCTTCAGTTTTAAAAAATAGTCGCCACCCAATTTAGGAAAAGTATTAAGAAGTTTCAAAGTGATTGGGGTGGTGAGTTTCGGGCTTTTGCATCCGTTCTAGCTGGTCAGGGAATTATTCATCGCCTATCCTGTCCTCACACTTCTAAACAAAACGGAGTCGCGGAGCGTAAACATAGGCACGTTGTGGAAACTAGGCTCACGCTATTGGCACAGGCCAATCTTCCTATGGAATACTGGGGCTATGCGTTCTGTAGTGCTATGCATCTTATTAACAGGTTGCTCACTCCTGTTCTTAAAGGTCAATCCCCGTATCAAAAGCTTTATGGCTGTGAACCTCGATATGATCAACTCAGGGTATTTGGCTATTGTTGTTTTTCGTATCTACGACCGTTTGTACAATATAAGCTGAATTTTCGGTCTCAACCCTGTACATTTTTAAGGTATAGCTCTCAACACAAGGAGTATTATTGTCTTACACTAGATAGGAAAGTGGTTGTTTCTCGGCATGTGGTGTTTGATGAGCATCGATTCTTGTTTGTGTCACCGATGGTGACAGATGCTTGTAATTCTACGTGAGCTACTACCTATGTTTCGATACTTACATCTATCTCGTCGACAGTTCCTGCAACTTTTCAAGAACCTGATTGGTTTTCTCATCATCTCCCTTGCCAGGTACAGATTATGATTTTGTGTGGTCTGATTCTGGTGATACACTCGCCACTTGTATCCCGTTAGAAGAAGTCACTGTTGCCTCCGGCTCTACTTTCAGGGAGCATCAGTATTCACTGATCCCTCCTTCCACTAGTCCGTTACCAACTGCGATGCCACCGGTTCCTACAGTTTCTTCAGGAAATACTTACACTATGGTTACTCGGTCGAAGGCGGAGATTTTTAAGCTCAAGGCTTGGTGTGCAGAAGCTGGTGAATTTGAGCCCTGTTCTGTTACAGAAGCGTTTACTCATCCGGATTGGAAGTTAGCTGTCCATATAGAGTATGATGCTCTGATGGGTAATTCGACCTGAGAGCTCGTACAGTTACTGCCTGATCGGAGAACAATAGGGTGCAAATAGTTGTTCAAAATCAAGAGAAATCCTGACGGATGAATTAATCACAGAAAGGCACGGTTGGTTGCTAAGGGCTGTTCCCAAATACCTGGGTGTGATTTTAAAGAGACTCTTAGTCCAGTAGTTAAACCGGCTACTATTCGGGTCATTTGGTCAATTGCAGTTTCAAAAGGCTGGTCGATTTGTCAGGTCGATGTGAACAATGCCTTCTTAAATGGAGATCTTGATACTGAGGTTTTCATGCAATAACCTCCGGGATTTGTTCAGTATGACTGTGTTGGAAAGCCATTTGTATGCCGTTTGAAGAAGGTTTTGTATGGGCTCTACCAGGATCCATGGGCTTAGTTTAACAAGCTAAAACAATTTTTAGTGTCCACTGGGTTTGTCGTCTCTAAATTTAATGCCTCTTTGTTTGTCTGGATTACGTCTAATTCTACTTTATATGTGCTTGTATACGTGGATGATATTATTATTACTAGTAATGTTTCTACAACTATCACTAGTTTTATTTAACAGTTCAATGTTGAGTTCTCACTCAAAGATATGAGAGATCTTCATTATTTCCTTGGGATCAAGGTTACGTGCCCTTCCACCGGGTGTCTTCATCTATGTAAAAAAAATACATTCGTGATTTTCTTGCTCGAAGTTCACTCTTACATGCCAAGAAGGTTCATACTCCTATGGTTAGCTCGACTAGTTTGTCAAAGGATGATGAGGATCGACTATGTAACCCTACTGAATACCGAAGTCTCACTGGAGCTTTACAGTATGTAGTTCTTACTCATCCTGATATTGCGTATGCTGTGAACCGTATCTGTCAATTCATGCACAATCCTACTACTACATATATGATTGCTTTAAAACGAATCTTGCGATATTTAAGTGGTACTCTTGACTATGGTATTATTTTTCGACCGTCTAATCGCTTATCTCTTATGGGATACGTCGATGCTAATTGGGGTTGGATTTTGATGACTGACGCTCTACGTCTGAATACTGTGTGTGTTTTAGTCACACACCTATCTCGTGGTGTTCCAAGAAACAGTATGTGGTTTCCCTGTCAACGGCTGAGCTAAATATCAGAGTTTTGCTGTAGCTACGAGTGATGTTACTTGGTTGATATCGTTGCTTCAAGAGTTACAGATTTTGTCTGTTGATACACCTACTATCTAGTGTAACAATTCTAGTGCCGTTGCAGTTGCAGCTAATCCTGTTCTCCACTCCAAGTTCAAACATGTTGAGCTTGACTTGTTTTTTATTCGTGAGAAGGTTGCTGGCGGCTCTATTGCTGTTGAAGAGGTTCTTGCATGTGATCAAGTTGCTAACATTCTTACCAAGGCACTTTCTCTATCGCACTTTAATCGGTTTTGACATTTTCTTCGGGTTTTACCAGTCGAGAAGATGGATGAATGATAGAGAGTCAATGGATTGGTTATGGTTGTTAGTCAAAGTTGTTAATTAGCTGTTAAACTGTTAAGCAGAATAGTTAGCAAGAAACTGTTGATCATGTATTATAAATATCAAGTGGTTGTGTATAGAGACACTCTTCACAATCCATCTTTCATAATTTGTTAATAGGAAGTTACCTTAGATCTTAAGACCCTGCAACAATCTAAATTCTACTCATCTAATTATCGAAACGACTTGTTTAAACAATGGAAGGATAAAAAGTAAAAAGGAATAAGAAATTAATAATATGGTGGCTAGTATACAGTGCTGTCGATATAAAAATTTGGCTACCTTGCCGAAGCACATTGGCAAATTTTAGACAAAATATAATCAAAACCTGATCTTCAAAAAGGCAATAGCTATGAGTTATTTCAGAGCCATGCATCAGGGTAAACTAAGTCTGAATCAGCTAGTTTTAGATCCCCTACCAATACCACAATCTAATAATTTTCCATAATAACTAAGCAATTATACATTAAGCATGAGATGTTTAAGGGTATTCTTGAGTGGCCTTGCTCTCTTCCATGTATTTATGAAGCTCCTCATAAGCTTGCCTGGAATGGTTAGCAAGCTTCTCCATTCCCATGAAAATCTGCTTTAGACCATTTACCAAACTAGTAGCATCCCTGATATCACTACGAGGCGTGGCGTCTCTCGGTAGAAGGACATCGCTTTCTTCCCTTGCGAATCTTGTCATCATCTTCACTTGAGCTTGCATTAACTTTTGCATCTTTTGCCCCTCTTTTTCTAACATCTTTACTTTTCTTTCCATATCCTTATCAGCAATAATCCTTTGCTGCAAATCTACATTATACTGTTCCACTACTTGGTTTACAATCATTAACAATCCATGTACCGCTTCACCCACTTCCTTGTCCGGCAGTTTATCTTTATCCATAGCTTCCGACCACATGTTAAGGATCACAATAACTGGTGGTGTTCTACTTCTAACAGGAGATAAAGGTGATACTCCATCTGTTGCTTTATCAGGTTCATATAGGAGACATCTTCGAAGCCAACCATTCAAAGCTTTGAGAAACCCCCTCTGAGCTTCAATCCAACTAAAGAAACTAAGACTCCAGTTTTGAAGTTGAAGCTTTAGTCTCATTGCCACTTCAAGATGAGAATCATTAAGCTTATCATTCAGAGCAATGAAATCCAAACATTTGGCTTCCATAACCTTTTTGCATTGACAGCTATGGCATTCTAGTATTACGTTCCACATTCTAAACAATCTAAAAACAAGGTAAATTGCAGTTAGTCACCTTTCTTTAACCAATTCATTGAGTTATTGGGAATTGTACAATGTACCTGTGAATTAGTTCATTGACCTCTGGCCACAACTCCTCATCCATTAGCTTATTTATAGTAACTGCGACCTTGTCAATAACTTGAACTGCAACTCTCATCTTAGTAGATACAGCCCTTATCAAAGTTCTAGTGGAATCAACTCTGCGAGCATTACCACCCTTCTGAGTCAAGCTTTTCATCTGCCTACACGTCTTTGTATGAATTATACGTAGCTTTTCCTCAGCCTTCAAACATGAAGTAAAAGGAAAAGTTAAAAAAGGTAAAGTGAAAATCAAAAGCATCTTTGATTCATGACCCATACCTTGACTTCATCATAGAGTTTGGTCTCCCACATGTACAATTTCCTGAGAATAGAAGATAGATTCTGTGCATTATCAATCTCATCGTTCTTCGTTGAACTAACCTTGTCTTTCGGCAGTAAGGTCTCTGTTTCCGATGAATTTGAAGTAATGATATGAAGTATCTGGGTAGAACCTACATCACACAAACCATCAAAACTATTTGCAATTGAAATTCCAAACCCACTGTTTGTTAAGGGAATTTTTAAGACCTCACCTTGATAAACAGATTTTTTGTGATGGTAACGAAATTTTCCGGTGTCGAGCATTTTCAAAACTTCGTTTCCGGACTTAGAAGCTTTCTCAAACAGAACCTGCAATTCTTTCATTACCTCAGAAACACTTTGTTTATCGTTTTGAACTTTGGGTTCTTTTAAACCAGTCGTCTTCTCAACTTTCTCGGTCGCTGAATCTACTTTCTTCTTTACTGAAACAGTTTCTCCTCTCAGCTTTTCTTCTCCTTCCGCTTTTCTATCATTTGCACTGGATTTTTCTTCTCCATGAATTTGTTTTACTAGCTGTGCTTCATCGTCATTAGATCCTTGTTTGTTCTTCACAGCTTTGCTCGAATTATAAGGCAACTCGTATCTCTCGTAAAGTTCATCAAAAAAATTCAAGTAATCCCAAGCTGTGCTCTTCGGAGCCGGAGGTGGCGGTGTTTTCCAGCCTGAACCACTGAATTCGCTATTCTGGTAGGTATTACCGTGGTAATTAGGATTAAGCAAAGAATAGGATGTAAGGATGCCATGATTATGATAACTTGAATGTATTTCGTTTAAAGAAGTATAGAAATCTTTGTCTGCCTCATCCTCTTCCAAATCAGTATCGAACTGAATGTACGAATCTGAGTTTGAACTCAAGAGGGAACGGTCTTGCGAGGAGAGGGGAGAAGCTTGCTTCGGCAGTTTCTCGGTGGAGACGGCGGAGTCATTGCCAGACGTAGATTTGAAACATTGATCAAAGAAATGCCGAAGAGTGGGGCTCAAAGTCTTGAGCGATTGCATGTATGCCACGTGTGCATCGGCAAGGGCGTAGCTTTGCCGGAGAGCGTCGTCGAGGAAGTCACAGCGGTCGCGGCAAAAAGAGACCGCCGGGAGTTGGTCGAGTTTAGAGGCGGCGCAGCCCATGAATAGAACCCCTCTCCGCCTGCATGCAAAATAAAATAACGTTTAAAATCAAAGAAGCCAAGATTTTAAAGGTACTGAAAGCAATGTTTTTCTTCAATAGCCTTTATTTAAATAAAAGTGACAGACAGCATTCAAATTTTAGAATTTAACTCATATTTCCTCCGGTAAAAGCAACAGCTCTGTGAAAACCCTTTTTTTACTCCAATTTTGTACGCTTTTGTGACTGGGATTTTTACAAAATGAAAAAGGTGGCGGGCATAGAGATAACGTATCTTTCATTTTTTTTCTTTTTGCACTCTTGATCCCCGTCATTTGCAATTTTTTTATTTTATTTTAAAATTTTAACATTTTGTCCTATAATTGAGAAAATACAAAATTAAATCGAATGTTCATCTATCCAAAATATAATTTATGTTTGAATCATGGTTAAAAATATATAATTAATATTTAAGTTTCTTGTCAGTACCCTAAAGGTATTCTTTTCATCTCCTTTTAATTTGTAATATCTACTCAAAAAATGCAAAATTGATGTCAATGGAATACTTAATATCAAGTCATTTATCACACCACCTGTTTTTATCGTTTAACTACTTAAAAAAAAAAATCTTTGACTCAATCGTTGCTTGCCACGTACATATCTAAACTCATTTCCATTTTACCTACTATTATGAACAAGGGAGAAAATTAACTATGGAATATACATGGGTAATAATTCCATATTTATCCAAACTAATCCATTTGCTCCCATTTTTAATAAAATTCGGGTTAGAAGTATATATAAGTATTGTAACAGGTTTTTCCGTGGGTATCTAGTAACTACTTATATAAGGGCATAATCAACGATTTGACAATAAAAAGCAATAAGAAATCCAATATAAAATACTACTTTCAGTGTGACAGAATATGATTAATTAGCTAATGTTTGAAAATTTTATGTTGGTTTATTAAAATTGTATAAACCATACCTAAAACTCTTATTAATGGAAAAATGGAATCCCTTGTAGTGTGCAAAATAAATTTTGTAGCCAAGTACATACATTTCTTTCCCCCTACATGGATAAAAGCCGATAAACTAGAATTAACTCAGAGGGAACTTAACTTTGTTTGTTTTCCAATTTTTATTTTTATTGAGGTTATTATTATATTTTTTTTTATTTTAAGTTTTTATTATATATATATATATTAAGTTTTTTTAAAAATTTTAGATACCACATGGTAGGCAACGATTGACTCAATGATTTTGATAACAGAAGGATCAATTATGGTAATAGAACATAAATTTAGATACCTAAAATGATAAAAAAAAAAAAAAAAAGTCAGATATCTAAGAAGGAAAAGCACTATAATTTGGGTTTTTTTTTTTTTGTTTTTTTGGTTTAAGCCAATAGTATAATTTGCATTTTTAAATGGATTTTGTTAGTGAATGCTACATGTGTATATATATATATATATATATATATGATATTTTTTTAATCATATCTGATCAATCATATTAAAAATTATGATGAATAAAATTGTTAATTATCTTTTTTATTAGAAAAGGGAAAGGGTTTAATCACTATACTTATGACTTAATTAATAATCATTGTACTATCGTTTTAAATTTATTTATACACTAGCCCTATAGATTATCTAAAATCACTTTCTAACAAAATAATTTTTATACTAAAATATTATTAATAAATTTTAAGTTATAAAAAAAATTCTATAATTGGGTTCACTCCAATGTCTCAAAGTTGTAGCCGGACACAAAGATGGAAACCCTAGCTAACAAAACATTCATGTTAGTTCTTAGAAATTACTATCTTCCTAAATGTCAATAATATGGTTACTGCATGCATAACTGGTTTCATTGATGAATATTACAAAAGAAGGAAGAAAAAAAAAAAACTGAAAGAGTTAGATTTTGTGTTGGTATATCAAGGAAAAGAGAAAATATGGAAGAAAGAAAAGTACCCAGATAGAAGCCTTGAGGGTTACTCGAGCAGCGACGGATTCAATGAAGGCGATACGGTTCACTTCGTTGTAACTTGGGCTGCTACGGAGGCGATGAGGTTCGCTTCGATTCTGGTGTATTTAAATAGAGTGGCCTGGTTTCCAAATTGACAAAACTTTGCAGGTACCGTTTTGAAATTATAATTTTGGTAAAAATACATCTCTAGTCCCTCTCAATTTTGATATTGATAAAATATTGTACATATTTTTTATTGGTATAATAATAAAGTAAGTTCTTGATATTTATATATTTTGTATAAATATTATGGGATAAACTAGTTAAATCAAAGACTAAATTGACAGAAAGTATAAACTTTGATAGTTAAATTTGTTACAATACCAATTATAAAAATGTAACATTGTAATTACTTATTTTTAGCTGCTCACTTTCAAAATTAATAAAGAATTACTCCACCGTTTTAAGAGGGACTAACTTGTTGAATATCAAAAATTGAGAGGGAGCAGAGTAGCTTTTTGACCTATAATTTTTAATTAATTGTGGAGTGAAAAAAGAGGTGACTAGAGTTTTGAAGTAAATACGGAAGTGACCGAATGAATGATACCCAATTTTTCAGCAACGTCTTAATCCTATAATATGGCCATTTTAATTTGATGATGATGATTTTGACAAGGCAAAAGCTGGTATTAATTTCATATTTGAAAATAAACCATAAAGGGAAATCATGATGCATTTAATTTTTGTTGTTTTTGTGCGTGCATGATGATGATGATTTAACTTTTTACCATTGGTTGAACCAAAAGTGGGGGCGGGGGTGCGGTGTCAGCAGAATCTTTACTGTGCCCAATGGGGTGGAAATGGAGTTTTAACTGTTAACCCATTAGGGTAAAATTCGCTTTCACCAGCCCTGACCTGGGGAATGATACTTTTTGCAGAACCTGAAACTAAAGCCAAGAAAGCTTTTAGCGTTCGCATGCCTATTTGAATCTGCTAACTCTAATGGGGATTGTTCTACCTGCATTTACATCTCAACATTATCTCTCTCTTATTTTTACCTTTTTTGACATTTAATTACGTAATTAAAAAGAGATAGATTTTTTATCATTGAACTTGTTACTTGAAGATCAAAAAATTTATATCAATTTCCGGATGATTATATGGTACAATTTTGAAGTGTTATATTCAATGTTTTAATAGTTAGATCAATGGTTGGAATAGTTAAATTATTGATTTTAGATTCAATCGATTTAATTGGTTTAATTGCTAGGCCAACAATATTTAAAAATTTATTAAAATTAAAAAAAATCGGTTCAACCTGTTTAACTATTAATTTTTGTCTTAGGTTTTGACTTTTACTTGTTTCGAGCGGTTTTTAATACAATTGGTTTAACCCCTTCAACAACCAATTTTTGTTCCAAATTTAATATTTATCTATTTCGAGCAGTTTCCAATACAATTAATTCAATCTCTTTGTTTGAACTAATATACCAATCGGTTCTCGTTGCAATCAATTTGACTGATCAATCCAAAAATACTGATAACATCATCAAATCTTAACAAAATCTAAGTTTAGAGACTAAAAATAAATTTAATTGTCAAATTCAAATACTAAAATGAACAAAAAATACAAATACCAAAATATATCTAATTGCACAATTAAATCACCAAAGATCATATTATAAAAAATAAAATTAAAAAACACATACACCCAGATTTCCACAGACACAGACTGTTTAAATAGGTTAGGTGGGAAATCCGTAGAGGAGGCATGGTCCTGCCCAAGCTTTTAACAAAATCCTAATAACTAGGAAAGCCTATCTTTTTAGATGTTGACCGTGGAAATATAAAATATACTTCAAATTTTTATAACTTTTTAGATTTTAAATTTAATCTCCACTTTTATTTTAAAGATTTTAATTATTCTTAAATAGAAAATTTTCAACAAAAAACTAAATTTAGAAGCATATTTTGCTACTGCAATCACATGATTGTAGGAGTAGGAGTAGGTGTAGGTCTACCCTTCAACATCAGGGTGGCTCCTACTTCTCTGATTATTAGTGGCCAGAAATTGCAGGTGCCATTCATTTTCAGATCCCAACGGCTCAATCAACAGGATGTGATGCTTAGTATGAGTAAATAAGATGATGCACTTAAATTTGTTAGGTAAATAAAATAAAATAGAGAAGGAGGCACCCTGTTGGTTGTAGTGGTGTTAGGGGTCATGGGGCAACGGTTTTTCTTTTTTACTCTCTCTCAAAATAAAGTTAGCACCAAAATTTGTCTCACTTGAGAAGTGGAATTGGACATTGTAATCATAGCAACAAATGGATTGAATGATGATGTAAATCCCACAGGTGTCACGGGTTTGGATTAAATCCCACAATCTCACAATCACAACAGGAACGGCAATGTGGATGTCCCACTTCACCTACACCCTCTTCTTCTTTATACTTTACAGGGTCCAAAAGTATTATAGCAATCCAATTATTTTCACTTTAAATCTTTCTACTTCAAAAATCACAAGGAAAAGAAATTTGCTGTCATCATGTCTTTAGAGTGAGAATGACTTTTGGAAATAAGTTGGGGCCTAAACGAAACCCCAAGTTTGGTTAGTGGGTTGGGATTGTCCGCCTTCTTTAGTTTCAATTTTCAAAATAAAACTGAAAATAGACTACAAGTACTAGGCCCAGAAGGCTGTACCAATTTTTTCTTTTACAAGAGGTAAGGGGCACAATTATTCATACAACCAATGTATAATTTTAGTCTGTATTACTATTCATGGGGACATATGTCTTCAGAACTAAATCAGTAATCAAATCCATCATACTATTAATTTTCTATTTAATCGTTTTAAAAATCATTAAATTTTATATAAAAAAATAAGAGAAAATATTTTCAAATAATCCACATCAATTTGTAAGTCAACAAGTCTAACCCTTTTAATAGATTCAACTAGCTGATTTGGTTCGATTCAAACAACAGTGTTGGATACTAATATTTTTTGGGATTTGTGGTTAGGGATGACGATGGAGTGTGATGGTGACAAATGTTGCAAACTCCACTACTGCTCCATAGTTGACACTTTTTACCCCATCACTTACCCCACTTCATTATGGATGTATAATCTTAAAACCACTATCACTTCTATATGCATCCACCCCTATCCTACTTTAATTAATTTTTTGTTAGTTATTTCTAATGTTTTCAATTTTTTTAGAGGCAACATAAAAATGTGTTTCTCTATAAAACATTTCTATATTTTTACTCTTTTAATAGTTATATATATACAAGGGTAAAGTGAAGTGGGTTGGGGCAAGCAATTACCATAGCCATTTTACACACATTGTCCCAAAAAGAAATATCCACCTCGCCTTACTACGCATCCACTTTCTTTTTTTAAAACAAAAATCTACTTTATTCATAGCAAAGTGATAAGCTGTAAAAGTAACATATTTTAATCCCATTTTTATGCGTTTTTGGATGATTAATTGTACAAATTAGTGAATTTGATGCTCTTAATACTTTAAATTCATGTTTCTATACTTAGGAGAGCATTTGAGAGTAAAAGGAGCAAAAAAAGAAAAAATCGGGTAAACAAAGTTATTTTCAGTATCCACACGGCCTGGGCATTTCCACATCGGCTGGCCACACGCCCGTGTGTCATCCCATGTTGATATCGCACCCTACTTCCCAAATATGCGGAAAAACCCAATTTTTAAGCTTTCTGAGCATTCTAAAGTCTATAAATACCAATTAGAAGAAGACATAAGGGGTGCACTCAGAGAAGATCGAAGAGAACACTCGAAGAACGCCATCGAAATCAACTCAGAAGCAGATTTCCTTCAAAATCAAAGATCTCCATTTAATTTCCTTCGAAGTTTTACTGAGTTTCTTTATGTCTTGTTGTTATCCTAACTTTGAGATGTTTCTATTCAGGATTATGAACTAAATTCCTTATATACCTAGGGAGGATGAAACCTATGATGAATCTTATTATTTAATTTCTGCTCATATGCTATGAATACTTGATTTTTGTTCTCATTTATGTATGCTTATTTCGTGTTTTAATATTTTTAAGATATTAATTCATGTTTAATGTGCTTATTTCAGTGGAACAAAAGTCCTTGTTTAAGAGTAGATCTAACATAATTGAGTGGAGTTGCATGCAATCCTAGAAATAGGATGAAATAAATCTACCTGATTAGAGTCAAATCTAAGAATGAAATCCATTAATCAAGTTCATACGACGATAGGGGTTTTAATTAGAAAGATATTTTAATTAATCAACCTAGAGTTAGTTGTTCTTATTCTCGAAAGAGATATTAACATAATTTAGGGATTTCTATGGATCAAGATACAAGTGAATAAATCGTTTAATTCAAATTCAGAATAATAGGTGAAGCCTAAGTGGATTATTTCCTGATTATTGTCTTTTTCATTGGTTATCTTCAATTATTTTCCCATTTCATTCTTTGTTGTATTCGTAGTTAAATTAGATTAGTAAATTTAGATTAAAAACAATCACTTCAATTTATCGGCTAAATAATAGGAAAACGGTAATTACTAGCACTTTTAGTCCTTGTGGATACGATATTCCTTACTCACCATAGTTATACTATTGTTCGATAGGTGCGCTTGACTTTGTAGTAATTATAGTTAGTTTAGTGACCATCAAGTTTTTGGTGTCGTTGCCGGGGACTAAAATATTAGGAACACTTGATTTTTATTAATTTAACCATTTGTTTTTATTTCATTTTATTTTTTTAGTTTAATTTTTGTTTTCTAATTTTTCTTTTATTTGTTTTTGGTAGGTTCCTTTAGTTTATGACTAGAAAAAACCCGTCAGAAGCACATCTCACAGAAATTGTAAAGAAGCAAGGCAGAGTCGACAGGGTATAATAGACGAGCAAGAGGACTTTATTATTATTACTGAGGAGATGTGTGATAATCAGAATAATCAGTTGCCTCCTATGGTTGCTGCAAATCTTGCAAATTCAAATCATGTTCCTTGTACTACGTATAATTATGCCAAGCCCACTCTAACTAGGGCTGAATTGAGTATTGTGAGACCCACTATTATTGCGAATAATTTTGAATTGAAGCCGAACACTATCTAGATGCTACAACAATTTGTTCAGTTCGATGGTTTGCAAGATGAAGATCCAAATACTCATTTGGCCAATTTTCTAGAAATCTGCAATACTTTCAAGATTAATGGTGTTTTTGACAACGCCATTCACCTACAGTTATTCCCTTTCTTACTAAAGAACAAAGCTAAACAGTGGTTGAATTATTTACCATGAGGTTCTATCACTACATGGGATCAAATGACCGAGAAATTTCTACTAAAGTACTTTCCACCAACTAAGATAGTTAAATTGAGGAATGATATCTCTTCCTTTGTTCAGATTGACTTAGAAACCCTATGCATAAGAGAGGTATAAGGGCTTATTGAGACGGTGCCCTCACCATGGGTTACCTCTATGGCTACAAGTTCAAACCTTCTGCAATGGTTTAAATCTCTCAACTAGACAAGTGATTAATACAGCAGTAGGTAGAACTTTAAACAATAAAACACTTGAAACAACTTATGAATTTATAGAGGAGATGGCACTGAATAATTATCAGTGGCAAGTCATGAAGACAAAATCGCTGAAAGCAACCGGTGTTTTCAATTTAGATGTAGCCACCATGTTATCAAATCAAGTGAAACAATTAAATAAGAAAATTGATAGTTTATATGTTTCTATGTAGGTACATTCGGTGATACAGTGCGATACGAATAGAGGAGGAATAAACAATCCAGAATATCTACCCTACGGACCTAGCACAGAGAACGAACAAATGAATTATATGGGTAATAATTCTAAGCCTCAAAATAGTCCTTATAGTAACACCTTATGCAGGTTGGAGGAACTATCCTAATTTTTCTTGGGGTGTTCAAGAAAATCAAAGAGCACAACCCCCTCTAGGCTTCCAACAACCTTACCAGTAAGAGAAAAAGTCGAATCTCAAGGAGATGTTGACGAAGTTTATCTCGATGTCAGAAACCCATTCTTAAAATACTAAAGCAGTGCTTAAAAATCAACAAGCATCAATTCAAGGGCTTAAGAACCAAATAGGTCAACTTGCTAAGCTAATTTCAGAAAGATTATAAGGTAGCTTGCCTAGTAATACTGAAACTAACCCAAGAGAGTAGCTTCATGTAATTACTATTTGAGATGAAGAAGGGTTAGTTGAATCTGAATCAGAACCTAGGCAAGAATGTGTTATAAGGAACGGTAAGGTTGAGGTAAGCCAGAATGAGCAAAATCTGGTTGGTAAAGAATATAAACCTCGAGTGCCATATCTTAACACAACAAAGAGAGACCACACGAATGAACAAATTGGTAAATTTCCTAAACTTCTGAAAAAATTTCATATTAACTTACCGTTTATTAAGCTCTTTCGTAAATGCCCAATTCTGTTAAATTTTTAAAGGAGCTTTTGACGAACAAAAGGAAGTTAGATGATTCATCACATGTGAAGCTAAATGCAGTTTGCTCAGCTATTTTGCAAAATAAACTACCCAACAAATTGAAAGATTCAGAGAGTTTTACTATTCTTTATTTAATTAGTAGTTTGAATATTAATAATGCTTTGGCTGATTTAGGGGCTAGTATTAATGTCAGGCCCTATAAAAGGTTTAAGCAATTAGGTCTTAGGAAACCCAAACAAACTAGGATGAGTATTCAATTAGCAGATAGAACCATTAGATTTCCTAGGGGTATTATTGAAGATGTTCTTGTATAAAGTGATAAATTCATATTTCCAGTTGATTTTGTTGTTTTAGACATGGATGAAGATAATGATGTACCTTTGATTCTAGGTCGACCCTTTTTAGCAACTGTTAGAACTGTAATTGATGTTAGTACGAGTGAGTTAATACTTCGTGTAGGTGACAAAACGATCACTCTCCAAGCTCGTGTTCTGTCAAGACATCTAATAATCTAAATGATTTTACAAGTTCTGTTAATATGATAAACCATGTAACTCAACCTTCTTTGCAGGAAACCTCTGGGAAAAATGCAATGGAGCTATGTTCTAGTCTATACAACAGAAACAGAATGGTTTACAATGAACAAATGTTACAAATCAATGAGCTAGATGAATGTCAGACACCCGTCAAAGAGAAACCAAGAGAACACAATGAATAGCCAAAACAACGCCTTAACAAGCATGTAAATAGAACGAACCAATTTAAGGTTGGGAACAAGGTACTACTCGATAAAATGGATTATCGAATTGTCACTTTGGAGCTTGAGGCAAATGGATCATATCCCTTTACGGTACTGAATGTCTTTTCATATGATACAGTCGAGGTAATTCATTCTAAATTTGACACATTTAAGGTAAATAGTACTCGACTTAAATATTATTTTGATAATAGAATTGATAGCGAGAAAAAGGAATTTTGATTCCATGAACCACTATGACCATACGAATACAAAGTAAGTCGAGCTTAGACTTTAAATAAACGTTTCTCGGGAGGCAACCCGAGTGTTAACACTGCTAATTTTCTTAATTTTATTTCATGATATTTTTTTTAAAAATAATTAATTAATTTTCAAAATAAAAAATGTGATTTTAACCCACACGCCCTGGACACACGGGCGTGTCCCAGGCCGTGTGCACTATAAGGGGTTCGATAGTGAGTTACACGGCCTGGCGACATAGCCGTGTGACCCATACGACCTAGACACATGGATGTGTCCTTAGTCGTATGGATCCTGTGACTTAATCTTTTAAAAAATTGGTAGAGGCACGGCCTAAAATAGTCCACACGGCAGTGTGGCACACACAGCTTGGACACACGGAGGTGTCCTAGGCTCTGTGAAACTTGGAGCTAATTTTTTTCAATTTTAAGTCAAGTCAAAAAGTTACACATGCAAGGCACACGGCCGTGTGTGAGATACGACTGAGCCATACTAGCGTGGGAGAACAGAAGGACGTTGCACACGGCCGTGTGAAAACTGGGCCTATATTTTTAAAACGTACACGGGCTGAAAAGGAACTACACGGGCTTCTGACACAACCGTGTAGCCTAACACGGGCCTCACACGATCGTGTCTCATTTGACCTCCATACTTTAAATTTTATTTTTCCATTTTCATCTTCCCTAAACTTTCATCCTTTAACTCTAATAGCTGTCAACTAACCTCCTTTCAACTTCGGGTACCCCTACGCGACATTCTTCCTCGGCCTTTATCTTCTCACGCGAACCTTCACGCCCAAAATTCCCCTTTTTTCCTTCCCTTTCCAAGCCCCCACTATCGTTGCCTAAACTCCTTTCGAGCCTCACCAGCCTTCCATCATCACGCATCTCTGCCCTCGAACCTTCTTCCTTGGCCTTTTCTTCCCAACGCGAACCCCATCCCTCCGTTCAACAACTCAACCCCAAACTTTCCACTTCCCTTTCACAGCCTTCTCGCCTTCCACCAAGCCGCAACCTCAGTGCCACAAGCCTTACCCCAGCCTTCTCCTTCGACCCTGCCGTACCTTCTAACGTTAATAGCTGACCCGCGACCACCATCCTCTACTGCTCCTTCCTATTTTTCTATTTTTAGTTCTTTATTTTTATTTTATTTTATTTTACTTTATTATTCTCATTATTATTTTTTATTTATATTTTACATTTATTCTTATTAAAATTATTATTTTTTTAGTTTCTTTCTTAGTTTATTTTATTTTATTATTTTGCTTCTTTTTGTGTTAACTATTTAGTCCATTTCGTATTTTTATTTTTATAGTTTGCTTATGTTTTTCTTCACTGCTCCCTTAAATTTGTGTTATAATTTTGGTTATTACTTTTATTTCTAATATGGCAAGTGTATTTAGGTTACTATATGTTTTATTATTCTTCTTAACTACTCTTGTTATTATTCTTATTTTAAGGATGTCATGATTTGTTTTTTAGTTCTAATTTCGTTATTTTATTTATTGTTCTTTATTGTTTTCATCACTTTGATTCATAATATCTTTACTATATGGGTTTTGTATGCTTGGGTCTTTGTCCATACTGTTTTAGGAGTAATTTGCTATTTGGACTACTTGGATTTTACCTTCTTGGCCTTTGTTTGCATATTTGTTGATGCTTTATTTATTGTTGAATTCTTTTTTTTAAACATACCATGACAAACACTCATAGCAAGTCTAAAGCCATTGTCCCCGCTTCAAAAAAGCGGAAGGCCCTTAGCACGATCTCTTCTTCGAGCGCTTTTGTCGATGCCCACCACCCTTATATCCGATTTTCAGCTGGTTCCCAAGAGGACTTATTTCAACTAATTCAACTACGACCACTCGACTTAGGCCGATGTATTGATTGGGCCACTTTGGAGTAGGTCCAGTTAGCTGATCATATTCAAGCCTTTATTACTACAACCCCGTAGGACCAATTTTTCTCCATCATCGAGTCCACATACATAAAGCAGACTTTAGAGTTCTGCTCAACATTTACTCTACAATATATTATGATGACTCATGACGAGTCGGGCACCATCACTTTTCGACTGAGTAGCTTGGTGCACCATATGAGTGTACCTAAGTTTGGTGCTATTTTGGAACTATACACTAAGGAGTTTATGAGTGTCAAGAACTTCTTTTGCCTATATCAGCACATCCACTACTCGCCATTTAGTTGTTAGGTAGATTTTATGGCGAGTATGACACCTTATGATGCGAGTCGCTTGAAGGCGACTTCTCTCTCTCCGGCTTTGCGGTATATTCATGCCCTTTTAGCCCACACTTTAACTAGTAAGAGAGAAAGCATCAGAGTCGTCAGTACTACTGATACATATTTTTTATGGAGCATGGCCATTGGGCATATTTTTTATTTAGCCTATTTCATCGCCCTCGCTTTCTGCCATCAAACAGACCGCCATAGGAAATGTCCTATCTGTTTAGGCCCTTATGTGACTCGACTTGTTCGACATTTCGGTCTCTTCGACACACTAGAGCCTTCCTTTACGCTTACATTTACCGACCAGATATCCCCACAAAAAATATAGAGCATGACCCATATGAGGATGATCAAGTGGCTTCGTGGAGTAGATCCTCCTTAGTACCGATTATTTCATTTTAACTCTTAGAATGAACCCAAAGACTTCACTGATGATGTCCCTTTCCATTACGAGGACTCACCTTATTCTCCACCTTCGAATCACCATTTTGTTTCTTCTATTGCTACTTTAGCGGACCTCTCCAAGCAGTTCACTTGCTTCGAGCAGCACTGCTTTCAGAAGTTCAACAGTATTGACACGACATTACAGCAAATCTGTTAGAATCTCCATATCTCTTCTTCAGCGTCAATGACTCACAACACTGACGCTTCTGATGATTAGGACCATTAAGTTTATTTGTTTTATTTTTATTTCTATTATTATTAATATTCTTCACTATTTGTGTTTATTTTCTTATTAGTTTGCTCGGAATCATGCATTACATCTAGATTTGTCTACAATTATGCTTTTCACCATTCTGGCAATTTCATCCACTATTCAAGGCAGTTTCAATTTTCTCCCTCTTTTATGATATCCTGTTTATACAGTGATTGTATATGTTTGTACATTGAGGACAATGTATATCTTAAGTGTGGAGAGGTTATTTATATAATTATTAGAAAATCTCTGAATTATGTCTTGTATTTAAGTAATTTTCTCATACTTCCATTAGAATAAATTTTTGTCGATTTGGAATTTTGATTGATATGTTTTAGATTAATTTGCCGATAATTGTGTATTGGTTGATTTAAACTTTAAGACATGATAGAATCAAACATGATAAGTTATTTTTCAGTAATTAAAATTTTTCGGTTGTTTCCTTAAATTGAAGTACTACCTTGAAGTTTGAGATTTGCAAGATTGTCATCAAAAACCATGATTTTTTGTAAGATTTTGAGCCTTTATAGCATACATTTTTCTTGCTCATTTTTTTTATTGGTTATGAGTGTGTCAATTTGATTTGTTATCTAGAACTTGTGTCGATTATGCATGTCAAGACCACATCTTTTGATTTGATATACTAAGATGATAAAGGCACTTAGGTTTTAACCCACTTATCCCATAAAAAGTTTACCTATATAATTAACCCTTAGTGAATCTCGTTGTGCCTAACACACCTTTTCTTGATTTACCCATTAATGTTAACTCATAACTCTTTTTTTTGTTGAAACTTTTTCCCATTTTATTGACTCCCTTTTTGTCGATATTTGATTTGGTCAGTTGCCTAATTATGCTCTTTTGTTTGATTTGCTGAATTATTTCTTATTGTTAAAAAAAAGAAAAAAAATTAAAAAATAGATAATAAAAAATATTTATTATTATTTAATTCTATGCTGATTGAGCTTAAATAGTTAAATTCATATTTTGAGAAGAAGCTCATTTTTATTCTTGAATAGTTTTCGATTGATGTAATTGTTTTTAATTCAGCACTTATTTATTTTTTCTAATTTGGTAATTTATCAATTCAATCTCGATTATAACCAACTTTTTTGGCCTTTCTCCACACCCTGCTCAATTACCACCTCTTAAAGACCTTTTTTTTTTGTGTATCATCTCATTTTATAATGGTAGAAATTTGATTTTCATGCAAGCCTATGGTAATGACTTTTCATGTTTGACTATTGAGTGCTTATTCTTGAACCTTAAATACTTTGAGTGATGTGAGTGAAACTTTAGTGAGGATGTCGATTCTTATAAATTTTTAATTAAAGGTAACTACTTAAATAAGGGAAGACACCTATGTTTTCGTATTTAAAAATGCTAGCTTGGATTGTTTGAGACTTTAATATTCTTTTGGTTGAATTGTCAATGCATGACTATTTGTGAATTATTTTGAGACATTATTGATAGGAATTACAAGTTGAGAAATATTAATTTTAATGGGAGTTGAGGATTTTACTTGAGGACAAGCAAATGCTTAAGTGTGGGGATATTTAATCAGCTGTGAAAGTAATATATTTTAATCCCATTTTTTATGCATTTTTGGATGATTAATTGTACAAATTAGTGAATTTGATGCTCCTAATCCTTTAAATTCATGTTTTTATACTTAGGAGAGCATTTGGGAGTAAAAGGAGTAAAAAACGAGCCAAAATCGGGCAAAAGAGCTATTTTCAGTATCCACACGGCCTGGGCATTTCCGCATGGGCTGGCCACACACCCATGTGCCAGCCCGTGTCGATATCGCACCCTGCTTCCCAAATATGCGGAAAAACCTAATTTTTAGGCTTTATGAGCATTCTAGAGTCTATAAATACCAATTAAAAGAAGACATAAGGGGGAACTCAGAGAAAATCAAAGAGAACACTCGAAGAACGCCATCGGAATCAACTCAAAAGTGGATCTCTTTTAAGATCGAAGATCTCCATTTAATTTCCTTCGAAGTTTTATTGAGTTTCTTTATGTCCTGTTGTTATCCTAACTTTGAAATGTTTCTATTCAAGATTATGAACTGAATTTTCAAGATACCTAGGGAGGATGAAATCTATGATGAATCTTATTATTTAATTTCTATTTTTACACGATAAATACTTGATTCTTGTTTTCATTTATGTTTGCTTATTTCTTGTTTTAATATTTTTAGGATATTAATTCATGTTTAATGTGCTTATTTCAGTGGAGCAAAAGTCCCTGTTTAAGAGTAGATCTAACATAATTGAGTGGAGTTGCATGCAATCCTAGAAATAGGACAACATAAATCTATCGAATTAGAGTCAAATCTAATAAGAGAATCCATTGATCGAGTTAATGCGACGATAGGGATTTTAATTAGAAAGAGATTTCAATTAATCAACCTAGAGTTAGTTGTTCTTACTCTCGAAAGAGATATTAACATAATTTAGGGATTTTATGGATCAAGATACAAGTGAATAAATCATTTAATTCATATTCAAAATAATAGGTGAAGTCTAAGTGGATTATTTCCTGGGTATTGTCTTTCTCATTGGTTATCTTCGATTATTTTCCTTTTTCATTCTCTATTCGTAGTTAAATTAGATTAGTAAATTTAGATTAAAAACAATCACTTCAATTTATCGGCTAAATAATAAGAAAATGATAATTACTAGTACTTTTAGTCCTCGTGGATACGATATTCCTTACTCACCATAGCTATACTATTGTTCGATATGTGCGCTTGCCTTTGTTGTAATTATAGTTATTTTAGACCATTATAGTTAGTTTAGACCATTACAAAGCAACTCATAATTTCTATAGCACGACTCATGTTTTGTCATCCTTATTTATGGTTGCTTTTCCTAACAACATCGTCTCTAAGATTTGAACTTAAGTTCTCTTTTTAAGAGTGTAACATATACCGAAAACTTACTAGAATTTACATTTAAAAAAAACAATATAAGAATTATTATTTTTATCTTAATACCTTTCACTTTTCAAGTCTTCAAGGATGAACAAGTATACAACCTTAATCCTACAAAAATTGAAAGATGAGGTCCCTAACTCAAAAACATATTTAACTTTCTTACTTTTGCTTTATTGGAATGATTTCCTGGCAAAATAACAACTTCTTAATTTAAAAAAAAAAAATTCAAAATTCCAACTCCTAACTCCCAACTTCCAAATAACTACAATGAAGGTGATAAAATATTTCTTTTGTTCAATTAATTGCAGATTCTTCTTATTAGCTAATGAGATCGAGATAACCGAGACAACAACTAAGGGTCCACAAATTAGTTAGAAATGCTGGCTATCTCTATCTCTATACTTTTGCTTTTGCAGAGTGCCCAAGCACATACCTAAAATCTGCTGTCAATGGCGGTGGAGAATCCAAAATTTCTATTCTAAGTTAAGTTGAAGGGATCATTGAATTGAAGCTATCCCCAATTATTTGCACCATTCCTAAACTCACGATGAAGGAATGATTATTTTACCATTTTTGTCTTTTAAAATCATCATATCAAATGAAATCATCTAGTATTATTGCATGTACTATAATGAAATTATATTTTTCTTCCATGTCTCAAACGTGCATACCCTACCCCACTATCACATTTTTCTTTTTTCTTTTTTAAAAAATTGTTTCATTTCAGTAATAACGGATGCATTTCTACTCAATTTAATCTAATTTATTTCTTATGTCATGATTCACTTGGACACTGATTCAATTAGAGACATTACAGAAATGTCATTTTACAATTTAAATAAGTTAAAATTTTGTTTTTTAAGTAAAAATTTATGTTCTAATTACGTAGTTTCATAGCATACATATGTGCTAAATTTTCTAATTTAATTGAATTAAAAAAATTAAAAAAATTGGATTGGGTTGAGATATCTTTTATTTTGAAAATTTAAAATTTGATTAAGTTTAGAGAAAAGTTGCTCTACAAAAATACTTCAATATTTGTAACAAATAATTTTATTTGAAATTTTAAATTTTTTAACATTCTTTGTTAAAAAAGTATAACGAGAACGTGTAGTAAGAATGTAAGGTGAATTGTCATCTCTCCACTGTTTCCGAAAAAGGTAAAAACATTTTCCCTTTGTTATTATTATAAGCTAATGACTTAACTCTCTCTTTGCCCGTTTGATTTTAATTATAAAACTCGAATCGGAACACCTAATTAAGAAATTAAGCATTATCATTTTTATTATTATTGCTAAAATTGAAATTCTTTTTTAATAATATTTATCTTTCAATTGGAGATAAATGGAAAAAGGAAAGTTAGTTGTTATTTTTAAATTATACTTCAACGCTTAAAATTTTTATTTAATTATTAAAATCGTAAATATTTTATGTTAAATTTATTTTTCATATTACGTAATTTGATAGAAAATAAATATATTAAATTGATAAATTTTAAAAAAAATATTTAAACTTTGCAAAACAATCGAACAACTTAATCTCCTGTTAAGAACAAAGTGATGTCCAATTCATACAAAATAATAATAATAGCAATAATAATAATAAAAGTTACCGACTGTACACCATTGAAAACATGTCTCTGTGCAAGCACTTTTGAACACTAAATTTTCACAATTTTAATTCCTTTCTACTGGAGAAAAAGACATAAGAAGAGAAGAAGTTTACACAAACTAAAATTAAATTACATCTCTATTTTGTATCATGTCTGTGAGACTTGTTTTTCCTTTCTGATCCCTTCCTAGTTGGTGAGAGTATTGAGCAGCGAAACCCTAGTGTTTATCAAACTCCTGAATGCTTTTTCACTCCCACTTTCAACATCAGCTATGCACCCTTCCAAGTCTTGCATTCTCTTCAAAACCATCCTCACTTCCTCCTCTCCTTTCTTCCTCAAACCCCACATGTTGGCTTCTCCTATTTCTTGGAATTCTTTTATGCGTTCCTCCAACTTGACTTTCTTTGATTTCTTCGACGATGTCACCCCCATCCATGACGATTTTCTTGACGCAAATGACATGGATATTCCATTGAAAAGGGCCACCGAGACTGAAACTGTCACCTCGATGACGTCGCTGATAATGGCAGTCAGTTCAGTGTCTGCAATAGACACCACAGCTGATCCAGGAATTGTGTATGGACCGGTGCATGGGATCGAGGATACGAGTTTAGCTATCTCTTTAGCCATCTTTTTCCGACTTTTCAAATACACAGCCATCTTTGAATCGTCTTTTCTCCTTAGAGCCACCCGGGCCGCGAGTTGCTCTTCTTTGAGTGCGAGGAACGACGATTGGAAGATCCCATATGCATCAACGAAGCGCAAGAAATCTTCGAGGAGTTTCTCAACCCATTCACGCTTATGGCTTAACACTTGATGTGTTTGCGGAAGCTGAAGAAAGTCGTGCAGAGAATCATGAACGTCCTTTAGGCGGCTCAAACCATCACAAAGCCAAGCGGAGGTTCGGTTATCAGGATTCCAAGACCATGATTTGAGGTCAGTGATTTCATCCCTGAGTTGGGAAATTAAGGGATGAGATCGGCATGGAAGAGAGATGGATCTAATGTGGTGAGAAATGGGTGGTTTAGAAGGACGGGTAGAGGGTTTGTTTGGGAAAGAAAGTGAACGCCTGAAAACGCCAACCATCTTTGATTGTGAATTAGGAATGTGTTAAGAGTAGTGTGGTTTGACAAGGCGAAAGGGGAGATTGGTAGTATATAAAGGAAGTAAGGCGCACGAGGGGATGGATAAGAGGGGACTGGATCCGCGAATAAATATTAGGTGTTGGAGCTGGCAGTAAGGATTAAAGTAAATACTAAGGCATGTGGGTTTAGGGTTGCAAACCGAGGCGCTTATGGGTTCCATTTCCTGTGGAGAGGAGACAGAACGTGGTTTTGACACCCTGTCACCCTATAAACCCAAAACTCAGGCACTGACACTGCCTGCTGTTAGTAAAATTCATTTGACCCTTACTGAAATTCAAGGGGTGAATTTCGCACACAACCACCGTCAGTAACTTCCAACTACTAATTAATATGGCGGGGTGATGATTAAAAAGAAAAGAATGGACAGAGCATTGGGATGAGCCATCTGAGGGCATATGCCACAATTCCCTTGTTTTCTAACTAAACTAATCATACAAAACAATCTCAAGGGGCTTTAGCTGTCAACATTTGCGTGTAGTAGCAAGGGTAGAAAAGGCGTACATACTCTTAAAAATTTAACTCTGGTGTGATTTTAAAATTTAATTTTCATCCCCTAAATAGTAAATTAATTTGTGTAGTTGATTAGTAAAAGGCGTTAGGGCGGTACATGGAAATTGAAGAAGATTACGCGGAAATTATTAATTACAACAATACTAAAATCTTTCTTTTAAGTCAGCTAAAAGATTCTAATGACATTATTAATCCTCTCATCAGCCTTTCTTCACGGATGAAAATTTAGCTACTTCCATCCTTCCAAATCCATGCGTATCTTCTGCCATTTCCTTTTCAAATCATAAACAAATGTTCATCAATAAATATACTCTTAAAACCAAAATTTCGATTTCAACCTTGTATTTTCAACTACAACCATAAATCTCGAAAATTTTATTTTTTATAAATCGTAAAGTAAACATAAAATATATCTTGTGCCAAAAATATTTGAGAAAGTACTTAATAAGCCGACTAATTAAAATTATAATTGTTATACCCCTACCCCGATCGGAGAGTCCCGTGGATAACCCTCCACTTTATATTGTTTAGATGGTTGCTCAGTGTCTAGACTTGTTTATGGGCCGCGCTACTTGCCTAGGCCTGAAGGCTTGCCCAAAATTTAGGAAGGTTTAGGCAAAATATTAAGTCTAAAAAATGGGCTTAGACAAAATATTTAAGCCTGTTTAAAATATGGACCAAACTCGGGCTTAAACATTTAAGACTCGAGCCTAGCTAGTTTTAAGTTTATAATATTTTATATTATAATATTTTTATATATTATGTAATTTAGAACACATTTTAAAAATAAGCATATACTAAATATATAATACTACTCTAATGTAAACATTAAAATAATGTTAAAATGACTATATAAAAATTTTTAATAAATAAAAAATATATAAAATTATTAAATATTAAATATTAAAATAAAAAATTAAAAATAATATGGGCGGGCCTAAATGGACTTAGGTTAGTCCTTTGCAAATATAGCTGAGTTTGGGCAAAATTTTAAGTCCAAATTTCAGATCGAGCCGAGCCGAGCTTAGGAAAGCATAAAGTATATTAATAACATGCTTAGGCTTGACCCAAACCCGGCCGATGAGTACCTTTATCAATCTCCAACCACTTGTGTGTTTTGTACCATCCACAGAACTCTCCCGCTCTTGGTCTTGATTTGGGTGAATGGCCTTCCTCGAAACCATCCCTTCTATTCTTTCTTCACCCTCGTTGATATCATGTATCAACAATAATATATATTAGTTTTGATTACATATTATATATGTTATATTATTAAATTATAATATAGTGAACAAATTTAATAATTTTATAAACACAAAATATGAAATATGAACTTAAATGAATAAAAAAATTAAAGTATAATATCAATTATTTTGATTTGAATTTACATATTAATTATTTAAAATGTAAATTTTATTACAAAAATTGATGTAATCATTTTAAAAACATATAGAATCATTACTACGTATACTAATTTAGTAAACTTAATAAATGTCACCACAATTTAAAAAAGAAAATTAAAAGCACCAAAAACTTTTAGGAAACCATATTCTACGTCCTTTTAATTAGTTTTTTTAAAATATAATTTAAGCATGTTGAAACAGTTGAATAGAGGAAATTATTATTATTTTATTTAATAGAATTAATCATTACAAAATCTGAAAATACTAAAAATAATAAATAATGATACATTTATTTAAAGGAAGTAGTAAGGAGGGACAGACTGGTGGTCCTAGGTCCACATCTGCATAATTTGGTGGTATTTTTAGTTTTGTTATTTTAAAAATTTTTATTTTAAATATGAATTTTACTATTTTTTGTTGGAATTATCAAGGTTGTGCTAGCTTGAAATTTCTTAGTATTTTTTGGGAGTATAATAGAGAGCATAAGCTTGATTTGGTTGGCCTTTTAGAAATAAGGGTAAGTGGTCCCAAAGCTGATTTTGTTATTGCTAAACTCGATTTTGAATTTTCGCATCGTGTAGAGGCTATGGGTTTCTCTAGTGGAATTTAGATAGGATGGAAAGATTCCATTTCTATAGATATTTTGGGTAACCATTCCCAATTTATTTTATTTAGAATTTCTGGAAAGTCTTATCGGCAACTAGTGTTAGTCACTTTTGTTTACGGCAGTCCTAATGGTCAAAAGCGGAAGCAGTTATGGGATGCTCTCAAATATATTGTACCGGTGGATGGGACCTCGTGGTTAGCAATTGGAGATTTCAACGCTATTCTTGCTTCGTGTGAAAAAGAGGTGGACAAGTCATTAGAAAAGGATGTGCTCTCTTTAATGAGTTCATGGATTCTATGGGATTGCTTGATAATAAACATATTAATTTACATGATTTCTTATGTTTAATTTGGTTTATTTTTGAATTAATCCTTGGTAAATTGGTGTTTTTATGATTTAATCTTGTCAGGGATGCAATTGATAAAAAACGAGTAAAAATGGGCTAATTTGAAACACAATCATAGAGATGGGACCAAATAAAAAATATGGAGGAAGCTAGGGATTCATCATATATTTTGACTTTGTAAAAAGCTAAAAATAGGAAGACATTTTATTTTATTTTTAGTTTTATTTTTATTTATTTTATTTTAATTTATTAAATTAGCTAGGTTATTTTTAGTAAATCCCATGTATATAAATAGGGTATTGGTTCTTTGAAAATCATTCATTCATTTTTGTATTCCTACTTTGGATTTGAATTATCCTCTTTTCTTTTCCTACTTCATTTGGGAATTGAATTACTTTTGTCTTACTTTTACAAAGTTGATTTAATTCTCTTTTCAAATACTTTTCTTTCTCAATTTCCATCACCTTTCATACAAATTCCATTATCATCAACCTATCCTTCAAAACATTCAAAGCATGAATAATTTCATGATTCACTAAATTTTATCTTAACACATTTCTAAATTTATTTTCAATTTACATTTAATTAATTGTTTATTTTAGAATATTTACCTTCTTAAATATTCTAAAAACCCCCGCTTACTTGTTTATTTTATTTTTAGCAGGTACGTTTGGAGTCGTGGGCACGACACTTGTCACGACCTCTTGGCACGACGACATTCTATTCATAAGTGAACACAGAAATTAATTACAGATCCAATCCCTATGGACTCGACCCTACAACCACTCTTACTACTGTTTAGAGTTACTTTTGTAGGAATTATTTTTGGTGGATTCAACGCCTATCAAATTTTGGCGCCGTTGTCGGGGATTGGAGATATTTTTTTCAAATTTTTTGTTTGTTTACCTTATGACCAGATCAGAACCGAGAAATCTAGAGTTTGAGCCAAAAATTTAAAAATTGGTCCGACAATTGCAAAGAGAAGCCATACAACGCGGTAAAAGGCTAAATCCCGGATTTGAAACCATATCTTACACCGAGTAAATTTTTGACGAACCAGACGAGATGGCCGAACAAACGATACGCCAGCTCACAGCGGCACCAGATGAACAATAACCCTTATGTATAACCTATCCGATAGGAGGAACGCCGTTCGAGCTAAAGTCAGGTTTGATCCATTTATTTCCCACTTTCCGTGGGTTGCAAAACGAAAATTCACACACCTATCTTAAAGAATTCTATATGGTGTGCACAAGCATTAAGCCTCAGGGAGTAACCAAAGACCAAATCAACCTTCGTGCTTTTCCATTCTCACTAGTCGACTCTACTAGAAAGTGGCTATTTTATTTACCTCTGGGATCTGTTAACACATTGTCTGACATGTCACATTTGTTTCTTGATAGGTTTTTCCCTGCAGCTCGAGTGGCCGAACTAAGGAGGGATATCGTAGGAATCCGTCAGAAGGAGACTAAATCGCTCTACGATTACTGGGAGCGGTAAAAAAAGTTGTGTGCAAGTTGCCCACAACATAGACTAACTGAGCAGTCACTCTTGCAGTATTTTTATGAAGGATTGCTCCCGATGGAAATGAAAATGATAGATGTTGCAAGTGGGGAGGGGCGCTTGTTAATATGAAGCCTCAAAGAGCGAGAGAATTGATTTCAACCATAGCTGCTAACTCTTAACAATTCAGACCGACTACAGAACCCACGAAACGAGTTCATGAGTTAAGTTCTCTATCTCTAGAAGATAAAATTGACAAGTTGACTAACATTGTTCAAACTTTGCTTACAGATAAAATGAGCTTAGCGCGGTTTCGCGGAATTTGCGCTAAGCCAGACCATACGATGGACTCATGTCCGATTCTATACGAGGACTCGACAGAATAAGCAAATGTCGTCGGGAACTTTTCAAGACCGCCTCAAAGGTAATACGACCTCTACTCGAACTTGCATAATGTGGGGTGGAAAGATCACTCAAATTTAAGTTATGAATTGAATACTCAGTTCAATTAACCTTACCAGTAGAGATCGTCACAGAATCAACAATTACCACCCCCAAAGTTATCATTGGAAGCAATAGTGGAAAGGCTAGCCAACAGTATTGAGAAATTCCAACAAAAAATGGACATGCATTTGCAGAAGTTGGATAAACAAGTGAGCAAGTTCGCGCTCATAGTTAGCCGATTGAATTCTCAATGTAAGCTACCATCCCAAATAGAACCAAATCCTCGACACAATGTAAGTGCTATGACATTGAGTGGGAAGGTTTTGGAGTCTGAACCTGACACAAGTAGGGTTCACAACACTAGCCGAGATAAGGAGAAACTTAATACTGAAGCTCCAGTAGAGCCAATACCACAAAACTCGTTTGCAGTACCACCTCCGTTTCCTGAAAGGCTTGTTCAGTGCAAAAAGGAGAGATAAGAAAATGAGATCCTCGACACCTTCTGAAAGGTAGAAATCAACATACCACTTCTCGATGCAATCAAGCAGATTTTCTTGAAAGAATTATGCACAAGTAAAAGAAAACTTCTGGGCAATGAAAAGGTAAGTGTCAGAGAAAACGTCTCCGCCGTTCTGGGAAGAAAAATACCACCCAAGTGTAAGGACCAAGGTATGTTTTTCATATTTTGTAAGGTAGGTAGTGTCGGTATAAAGAAGGCAATGTGTAACTTAGGCGCGTCAATTAATGTAATGCCTTTGTCAATTTATAAACTACTTAACGCGGTTCCTTTGAAGGAAACATGTATAATTATTCAACTTGCAGATAGGTCAGTGGTGCATCCAGAGGGGGTGTTAGAGGACGTTCTTGTCAACGTAAACGAATTAATATTTCCTGCAAACTTCTACATCATCGACATGGGGGATGACAATTCAGCTGATTCATCAGACATACTTCTCGGAAGACCATTCTTGAGTACCGGACAGACAAAGATTGACGTATGAAGCGAGATACTCACTATGGAATTCGATGGGGAGGTGGTAAAATTCAATGTTTATAAAGCTATGAACCGCCCTAGCATAATTTCTAACGTGTCTAATGTTGATATAATCGATCATTTAACTAACTTACATTTAGAATATTACGACGAGGATGAATTACGAGCTGTTCTTTGCAGAAGTCTAGATTTTGCTGCCATTAAGGAACTGGAGGAGTGTATAACCCTTGAAGATTCTATTCATGAAACAGTGGCCTATATGGAGGTGCCACAACAATGGAGAAACCCAGGTAAATTTCTTGAGTTAACTCCTTCACAGACTAAGCTTGTATCATTTGTCCTGCACGTCTCGGAGTTGGAACTCAAACCATTTCCATACCACTTAAAGTATGCTTTTCTCGTCAAAGGAAATACCTTGTCGATGATAATCTCAAGGAAACTTTCGAGGGTAGAAGAAGAAAACCTGGTACGCGTTCTTAGGGACTATAAAGAGGTAATTGGATGGACGATAGCTGACATTAAGGGGTTGAGCCCCTCGACTTGCATGCACAAAATCCAGGTAGTCAATGATGTTTTTCCTAAAAGAGAGGCTCAAAGACGACTCAATTCGCCCATGATGGAAATGGTAAGAAAAGAAGTCCAAAAGCTACTTGATGCTGGGATGATCTATCCCATCTCTGATAGTAATTGGGTCAACCCAGTCCATGTAGTACTGAAAAAGACCGGCATAACCGTTACTGAGAATTCGAAAGGTGAAATGGTTCCCACTCGGGTCCAAAATAGGTGGAGAGTCTGCATCGATTACAAGAAGTTGAATTCCCTAATTCGGAAAAATCACTTTCCACTTCCTTTTATTGACCAGATGTTAGAACGTTTAGCTGGAAAGTCTCATTATTGATGTCTTGATGGTGACTCAGGGTTTTTTCAGATTCTAGTGAAACTAGAGGATTAGGAGAAGACGATGTATACGTGCCCATTTAGCATGTTCGCTTATAGATGGATGCCGTTTGGAGTTTGTAACGGACCAACCACTTTTCAGAAGTGCATGGTAAGTATATTTTTCGACTACATTGAGAAAATAATTGAGATGTTCATGGACGACTTTACTGTATATGGTGAGTCCTTTGAGGTATGTTTGTCAAATCTTGCTAAAATTCTGAAAAGATGCTTAGAATTTAATCTTGTTTTAAATTATGAAAAATGTCATTTTATGGTAGACAAATGATTAGTTTTAGGTCATATCATTTCTGCTGAAGGAATTTTTGTCGATAAAGCAAAAATTGACATCATTAACTCACTACCTTACTCTACGACTGTGAGGGAGATTCGTCCTTTCCTTAGTCATGCAGGTTTCTACAGGCGGTTCATTAAAGACTTCTCGAAAATCACGCAACCGCTTTGCAATCTTCTATAGAAGGACAAGGAGTTTGGGTTTGACCAATCGTGCAGAGATGCATTTGGCATGCTCAAACATAAGCTCATTTCGGCACCTATCGTTCAACCACCAAACTGGAATTATCCTTTCGAAATAATGTGCAACGCTAGTGACCATAACGTAGGAGCAGTCCTTGGACAAAGGATCGAGAAAAAACCACACGTCATCTGTTATACTTCTAAAACTTTGGATGCTGCCCAAAATAATTACTCGACCACTGAAAAAAAGTTTCTAGTTATAGTTTTTGCTTTAGTAAAATTTCGTCCATATTTGTTAAGAAATAAGATTTTGGTTTTTTTTTTATCATGCAGCCCTTAAATATCTAATCAGGAAGAATGAAGCAAAACCGAGACTTATAAGGTGGATTCTATTTTTGCAAGAGTTTGACCTCAAAATAAAGGATAAAAGAGGACGTGAAAATTTAGTAGCTGACCATCTAAGCCTAATTCCTCTGTCAAACGATGTAACACCATTTAAAGACGATTTTTCGGATAAAAGTCTGCTTGCTGCTCAGACGATTTTTCCTTGGTATGTAGACATGGTAAATTATCTTACTACATGTATAGTCTCTTCTAACTTATTGCGATCGAAAAAAAAGATCAAACGTGAATCGCGATATTATATTTGGGGCGACCCTTACCTTTGGAAATACTATTCCAATCAGGTAATTCGACGATGCGTTGCAGAGACTGAGGTAAAGTCGATTCTATCTTTTTGTCATTCTTATGCATGTGGTGGATATTTTGGGCCTAAACGAACAACGCATAAAGTTTTAGAATGTGGGCTATATTGGCCACATATTTTTTGAGATGCATATTTGTTCTGTAAAACATGCGAAAAATGTCAAAAGTCAGGAAAGTTGAGTCGAAAAAATGAAATGCGTCTAACCCCTGTGCATGTCTATAAAATATTTGAAATTTGGGGCATTAATTTTATGGACATTTTTGTCTCGTTGTTTGGTAACGTTTATATTATACTTGCTGTTGACTATGTGTTAAAATAGGTGGAAGCAAAGGCCACTCATCGTGCTGACGCCAAAATGGTAGTCGATTTTCTAAAAAGTTATATTTTTTTCCAGGTTTGGCATAACGAAAACTTTGATCAGCGACTGAGGTACGCATTTTTGCAATAAGGTAATTGATACGCTTTTGAAAAAATACGGAGTGGTGCAATGAGTCGCTACAGCTTATCATCCCAAATCGAATGGTCAAGCAAAGGTGTCGAATCGAAAAATAAAGTTGATTTTGAAGAAGACCATAAAGCCAGATAGAAAAGACTAGAGTTTGCGACTTAACGATGCACTGTGGACGTATCGAACAGCTTATAAAGGACCCATAGGTATGTCTCCTTATCAAATAATTTTCGGTAAACCGTGCCATCTTCCTGTTGAGCTAGAACATAAAGCATTTTAGGCGGTCAAGCAATGCAACATGGAGTTGGAAGCTGCAGGTAAGCATCGTAAGTTACATATCCTGGAACTTGAGGAAATTAGATGAGAAGCGTATGAGAACGCCCAAATTTATAAAGATAGGGTCAAAGCATACCATGACCAAAAGATAACCCGTAAACAATTTATGGTAGAACAGAAAGTATTACTTTATGACCCTATATTGAGAAAGTATTACTAAGTGGTTAGTGCCTTTTATTGTTACTCGCGTATATTTACAATGTGCAATCGAGGTTAAAAGTGAAGAATCCGGTAAAATTTTTAAAGTCAACGGATAGCAATTAAAGCCCTTCTACGAAAACTTTCAAGTCCACTTGGTAAATGAATTAGCCCTCGAAGAGCCATCTGATTAAATTTCCAGGTTGTTGAGCTAACGACGTTAAACAAAAGCGCTTTTTGGGAGGCAACCCAAATTTATTTTTCATTTATTTTAATTTATTTAATTTATTTAATTTTTAGTAAAATTTAGGGTGTAAATAAATAAATAAATTCCTATTTAATTCAGTCGATTTGGTGTTTTCAGGAACGTAATGAAGGTTATGAATTTGTCCGAAAGAGGGTTTTTTACCCAATTAATATAAGAAAAATTAAATACCAAAATGGGGTGTCAAATAGATTATTTACCAAAATAAGTTGTTTTTTGGGGTCGAGCCTATCTAACAGGCGCGACCCAATATTTTAATAATAAACATATTTTTTTAAATATTATTTTTTAATTTTTTTACTCCGGATCAGTATAAAATTGGTGTGGGAGATACGGGTTGCGCCTACCAAAAAGGCTTAACATGTGGCGCCTATCAGGTAGGCTCTACATGTTGCGCCTGTCAAGCAGAATCAACATGTTAAGCCTTTTTGGTAGGCGCAATCCGTGGGGCCCACAGGCTAAATTTTCCTTATATATCCCCCCCAAAACTATGAGCAGCATACAAAAAATTGATAGACAGAAAATTTAGCAGAAGTAAGAAGAGAGGAAGAAGAAGGAAAGAAAGGAAAACAAGAAGAAGAATAAGGTATTTTAGTTTATTTATTTTTAAATAGAATGTAGAACTTTGATAGAAATTTTATTATTTAAAGTGATTTTGTTAGATTAATAATTTTGTTAGCTTCTGAATGAAAAATTTGGCATTAAAAATTTCGAGAATTTTGAAATTTTTTTAACAATTATAGTATTGAAGATGGAGAATAAATTTTTCGTATACGTTTATTTCGATGGAGAAATTTTGACAACAAGCGTGGGATGTATATTTGAATGCCGCAAACAACTTGCAATGAGATTCAATAGAAATATCTCGTTTGATGGTATGAAGGAAAAAATTAGTGAAAAAATTTATAGGCATTGTTGGAGAAGTATTTCGAAACTTTTTTACAAGTTTCCAGTTTCGACGGATCCCATAAATTCACCAAATGGAACTTGTAGACGATGAAGACGTGGAGACGATGGTCACTCTTTACTGTCAGAGCAACCAAAATGCACCGATTCACTTATTTGCTGAGTTAGCTGGTGTGGAGGCAACGGAAGATCCAACTCCATTAGGTGAAGAAGATGGACCTCAAGAACCGTGTATGGTGGTTTCGATATTATACGTTGGTAGTCAATCAACTATACATGGGATCGACATTGAGACAATGGTCGCTCTTTACTGTCAGAGCAACCAAAATGCACCGATTCACTTATTTGCTGAGTTAGTTGATGTGGAGGCAACGGAAGATCCAACTCCATTAGGTGAAGAAGATGGACCTCAAGAATCGTGTATGGTGGTTTCGATATCATACGTTGGTAGTCAATCAACTATATATGGGATCGACATTGATCTTAATGCTGCATCCGAGACTGATGTGGTTGGTGATGATATATACCATAGTAGTGATCCTTCTGATTATGAAGTTGATATTGATAGTGATCCCGACGTGGACGATGCCCAGGATGATATTGACGATGAAGGAGAGTATGAGGATGGAAACATTAATGCGTCTTCAGTTGGGAACCAGATCCGTCGTATTGTGGTACACAATAATCCAGGGGCACACATGTCTCGGATAGACCCCGATATGGCGCATGTAGCCGAGTTTCCGAAGTACCCTGAGATACTACCTACTCACCAGATGGTCGTATATTCTGATCCTGAGGAGTTGTTCGTGGACTAGAGATTTGAAAGTAAAGAAGAGTACGTATTTGCCATTAAGCGGTATAGTTTGAATATATCAGTAGACTACAAAGTTGTTGAGTTTAAACCGACATTATATATTAGAGAGTGTTGGAAGTCGGCAAAAGGCTGCAATTGGAGGATACGAGCTGTATTTATCTAGAAGTCTCAGATGTGGGAAATACGAAAATTTGTTGGGCCTCACACATGTACTTCAACACGTATGACAGAAGATCATCAAAAACTTGATTCGAAAACTATCTGTACATGCATCATGCCAATGGTTGAAGACATGCTGACCATTAAAGTTTCGGTACTAATTGCCGAAATGCAGGCATGATTCCAGTATCTAGTATCATACCGAAAGGCATAGATAGCTAAACAGATGGCAATGGAGCAATTGTATGAAAATTTTGATGTATCATATAATGAGTTGCAGGGATGAATTGCAGCAATAAGGGAGTACGTACCGAGGACTGTCATTGAGTTGCAGACATAACCTTATTACGGCCCGGATAAGTAATGACAACCAGGTAAAAGAATTTTCCAACGGATGTTCTAGACATTTGATCCATGTGTACGTGCATTTCCCCACTACAAGCCGTTTGTGCAAGTAGATGGGACATGGCTATACGGTAAATATACACAAATCTTACTTATTGCGATTGCTTAAGACGGGAATAGGAACATATTCCCGATTGCGTTTGCCATTATAGATAAGGAGAACATGGAGTCATGAGAATTCTTTCTTACAAATCTGTGAAGGTATGTAATTAGTAATGATAATATTTGCATCATTCCCGATAGAGGGAAATGATTAATTGCCGCCATTAGGCGTTCCGGTGTGCCATGGAAATCTGTTTATTGCATATGGCAAGTTGCGGCTAACTTCCATCGAGATTATAAGAATACAAACTAAAAGAGACAACTTGTGAAAATGGGTAAAGAATAACCTTATCCTTTCAATATATAACCTAATTTTTTTGTGGCGAGACTGTAACTTATATTTTCTTAATACATACACAGCGTACGAGCTAGAACCATACATTTTTCCACAGATGATGACTCAGCTTGAGAGTGACATAGAAGGTCAGACAAACACATCTTTCCAGCAATGGTTGGGTAGCAGGGAGCCGTGGTAATGGGCTCAAAGTTTTGACGAGGGCTTTTGCTACAGTCAAATGACTACAAACTTGGTGGAGGGGATCAATGTTGTGTTGTTAAAAACGCGACATCTTCTGATTTCATTTGTCTTCTCAGATGGAGGCAGGATACGTGTTTGTCAAAGATGTCAGGGATGCAATGGTTGCAAACTATCGGATGGCAAGGTTGATGAATGTAGAAGTATATTCACGACGTAATAAAATGTTTCACGTTACAGAGACCATCGGTCGTCGACTCGGTATACCACCTAGGTCCTACGAAGTTGATCTCCAAAATAAACAGTGCGATTGTAGGAGGTTCCAGACATTTCATTATCTTTGTGCAAATGTTGTGGCAGCTTATGCTAAAGTCTCGCTCAATGTAGATCAATTTATCGATGAAGTGCATACCCCTGAATGCACGTTGCGTGTATGGGAGAATGAATTTCCTATGCTTCCTAACCTATCTACTTGGGAGGTTCCTTAGACGACCTTCAAGCATATCCAAGACAAAGGGTTGCGTAGGAACCCGAAAGGTCGTCCGTAATCATCCAGAATTCGTAACAAAATGGACATTAGCGAGAAATCCAACAGTTATGTGGAATGCAGAGTAGCCGGTCATAATTGGAGTAAATACCCACTCTGAAACTACCATACTAGACAATCATCGTGATCGGATAGAAATTGAGATGCTGTTCATTACATGTTTTTCATTGCATAATGAAAGAAAAAGTCTTGTCTCTTTAATTTTTAAGTATTTTAAAATTGATTACTTTCTAATACTCCTTCTCTTTTTTTTCTTATTATGTACTTCAACCAAGTAATTTCAAAATTCGCCCTCAAATTCATAAATCAAATGCCAAATAAAAAATTGATAAATATAATGCAAAAAAATTTATTACATAAATATGAAGTTATTTATATTACAAAACCCCTTAAAATTGATGCTGTGATTCTAGAGGTATATCTTTGTGGAGCTCGACGTTTACATTGCAGGCGACTACGACGATCAATGTTCTCTTCATTCATATGTAGGGGTGTGTGAAACATAGACAAAAAATTAGATGTCTTAAACACCATCGATGAACTCGAGCCGGGGGAGTAGAGAACAGTGGTAGATACGACTCTAGAAGAGTGAAGTATGGTGGTGGATACGATCCAGAAGGAGTAGAGAACGATGGTGGATATGACTCTGGAGGAGTAGAGTACAATGGTGGATACAAGTTGAAAGGAGTGGAGTACGGTGGTAGATACGAGCCGGAAGGAGCGGTGTACGGTGGTGGATACAAGCTGGAAAGAGCAGAGTACTGAGATAGATATGAATCGAGATGACTAGAGTACTGATGTGGTAGTTGGTTGAAGATGTCAAACTCTGAATGATATCCGTAGGTTGAAGAGCTCGGGAAATAGTCCTCGCCCGCCAAATCTGGATGATAAGAACTACTCCCGGAGTGTAGTTCCGGCTCTAGCTTTGGCTCTGGCTCCGGGTCTGGTGCATGATACGGATCTGGAAAATACTGCCTAATTCATGTCGTATGCGGGGGGACTACCATCGACCGCCCACCAAATAAAAATGGTTTTCCCTTCTCATAGTACCACTGTAGGTACTGTGGCGAGGGCTATAGATCCAAACAACAATCCATCTGAGGTACCCTACCAAACCGGTTGTTCCATATCGTAATATATTCTTCATGCTCATCTCCCCAATCAGTCCTATGGCTCTCCCTCTTGGTCATGCCATGGAGCTCTTCATCCAATCATACTGGCAGTGTCGAGATATATTGTATGCAACCGAACTGCCGGAGTACTCGATCGCCATGATACCACTTTACGGTCTGAAAATGGATAAGGGGTGCACCAATGCACCATAAGTTTTAGTGGACGTGGGCATACAATAGAATAACAACCATAATTTTAGGAACAAAATACGACATCCAAATGAACTGCACAGTTAATAACATTTTTATATTAACGCGGGTTGAGTGAGATAAAATAATAAAATTAAATTGATATTGAAAAAACTTACCCCCTCTCCAGAATGATTCTCGATCATTAGACGGTATATCAGAATCGTGTATGACCTCTCGATACCCAAATTCGTGCTCCATCTACGAAAACAAATTGTTAGAACAATATAATCCGAAAAAAGTCAATTAATTGTTATAACGTGTAAAGATTCATCACCTATTAACGAGTGGAAATATATATGATTGATGACTAATGGATGCCAAGAATGGCATCCGATAAAGTGCCCAAGACTGCAGCAGTATGAGGCATCCGCCTATGTCCATCGCAGAGGGATCTGTTGTCCGACAAAGTTTGCGGTACAACATGGCTAACACTACGGAACCCCAACTGTATGAATGCATGTTATGCAAATTGGATAGTAACAGTAAGTACATCAAGTGGACCTCACTGCCATATGAATCCGGCATGAGTACACCTCCTATAAGGTGCATAATATAAGCTCGAGTGGCCTGCATAACCTCTAATTCACTGGCAATACTCAGCAAAAACTCAAAATTGGACTTTAGCTATGAAAACTGCAAGCTGGGAAATTTCCCCTCACTTGGCGAGCGTCCAAGTAAGTCATAGAAAGGGTAGCCGGCCTGGAGATCGAACTTACACCCGTGACCACGTTCCCGTCGATGGGGAGCCCCAGCTGTAGTGCAACATCCTCTAGAGTGATGGTGCACTCCCTGCACGGCAAATGAAATGTGAGGGTCTCCGAACATCATGCTCGACTAGGCGGAAATTAAGTCATATCGCAGATCAAAAGTCCGGATAAATGCTGCTAATTCGAACCCAGCTAATTCTAAGAACGGTATTAGGCGTTCATCTGGCTAAAACCCTACACTATAAATACGACCCCTCAATACGCGGTACTAGACCTGACATTATTATATTAACGAAATAGTTAATACAATATAATTTCATTTAACAAATAACGTGACTATCAAATAAAAATTTCATTACCATCTCATTAATGTTACTTGATATGTGATTTTTATTATCAATCAACGAACCCATTTGTTGCAAATCTATAATTAAAAAATTGATTTTATTTAATTTATTTCAAAAAATACAATAAATTATTTCAAAATTTTAGAAACAAAACACGATAAATATCTCATAATTCCCGATCATTTACCTACAATAAAAAATTTATGTTAGATTACAATAATAAATAACTAAAATAAATATAAATGATCTCAAAGATAACAACAAATTTAATCAACATTTTAATCAATCAATAAAAATTATCAAATAAATAAATAATTATATAAATTTACATTATATAAAAGTTACATTAAAAAAATGATTAATTTATAAAATTGAACCATTAGAGCTCCTTAATTTATAAAATTGTTTGGTATTTGTTAATTTCTTTATTTCAAGTTTGCTTTTTAGTTTTTATAATTCTTCATAAAAAATGTAGCTATGATTTTCATTATCTTCTATAATAAAGAAACGTGCATGGATAAAAGATTGTACATTGATATTCATTGGGTTGGTGACAAATTTTATTAAGGAACTGAGTTAGGATATGAAAGCTCATGTTATCAAGATTATGTTTTTTGGTGTCGTTTTTTTATCTATGTAAGATATTGCATTAATATGTTATCAATGGGATAATGAATAAAATAATATTTTCATTGTTTATATCTATCCATGTCTTTTTTAGTTATATGTAATGAAAAAAAAACTTCAAATATTAATTTGAAAAACAAGATATAATTTAGGGTTAATTTGTAAATAAATCAAATTTGTATTACTAAAATCTCTAAAATTTACTATAAATATTACTATAAACATTAAACAACTATAGATTGATAGGTAATTATATATGACGTTATCATCTACTTAGGATTTAACAGTGATGTTTTGAACTAAGTTAAAATTGACAATCAAAGCAATAAATATGTAATAACTTTTGTTATTATATATGATTTTTTATTATTTAATAATAAAAATAAATTTCATTATTATATAATTAATATGAATTAACTAAAAATAAATAATTACATAAATATATACTAAATATTGTCTATAAATTATTACTAAAACCACTAACTTCGTAAGATAACTTGTTGAAAAGTAGCATTAGATTTTACATTTACTTATTATTCTTTAATTACTCTAATTAAACACTTATAAAATTTTGGTTTTAATTTTTTTTTCAATTTTCAATTAAACACAAAAATTTATAGCATAATCCTAAATTACTAACAATTTAATTTTAAAATAATTATAAACAATTTATAAATAATAACAAAAAATTTCACAACATCTTTTAATTAAACTATTTAAATTTTATACAAAATTATTTCCTAAAATAATACATTACCTTTTTTTTCTTTTCTTCTTCTTCTTCTTCTTCTTCTCTTTTCTTTTTTCTCTCTTTGGTGGCCTGAATGCTTCAAAAAATTGGGGGACCGTACCTTATAAGGCCCCCCATTCATTTTTTCCCCCCAAATGAAATGACAAAAGCTTGCAGGGGGTGGCAAGCATGCAGGGGGTGGCACGGGCCGAAACAGGCGATGGGACAGGAGCTGGCAGCTGCAGGGAGTTGGCCTCGTCGTCAGGCGCGACATGTGGTGCCTATGAGTCAGGCGTGACTCAATTCGCATACCCGTACAAAACCCGTATTTTATTATAAATATTAAAATAATATTAAAATAATAATATTTAAAAAATATTTATTATTAAAATACTAGGTCGCGCCTGTCAGATAGGCTCGACCCCAAAAAAACAACCTATTTTGGTAAATAATCTATCTGACACCCCATTTTGTTATTTAATTTTTTTTATATTAATTGGGTAAAAAAAATCCTCCGGAAGATAAATAATGGTGGTGGTGTGCGCACAACATAAAAAAAAAGAAAAAAAAACCCTCAAAATCCCTAACCTTTATAAAACTGCCAAACCTAAAACTAATACCCAACGACCCATTTAACCCACCTATACATACCCAAACACCAACCCAACAACACAAGTCCAAAATTAGCATAATACCCACCACCCAACCAATTAACTCACTTACCCAAAAACCAAATTACTCCCAAATAAACTTATTCTCAATAGACCCAATATAGGAAAAAGGGAGAAAGAAAAAAATGGGTCGAACGGCCCTCTAGCCCAAAAAGAAGAAAAAAATAGTGAAGCGAACAAGACCCAACCGGCCAAAAAGAAAAAAAAGAAAGAAAAAAATAGAAAAGAAAAAAAAAGAACCCCTAAATCCCTAAAAATTCCAAACTCCTTTTTCTATTCATCTTCTTCAAAACAAACCCAAACCCAAGACCAAGCCACATCGCCGCCGCCGCCGCCGTCGTCGAGTGCTGCTCTCACCGTCACCACCGTTTGCCACCTCTGTCGAGCACAAAGCTTGCGGGTTGCGGTTGCGTCGCAGCTACCACCGTTGCCGTAAGCTCTTCCACAAAGTACCATCAATGCCCCCGTCCATCGCTGCTACCACCCGACGCGGTTGACCACATCAACGCCGAGCTCTTGGCGATCGAGCCCTCGTCCTTACGCCCTCGGCCATCTCTACCCTTACTCCTCCATTTTTCTTTTTTTTCTTTTCTTTTTTTTACTCCACCTACAACCACTGTTCCTTGATCTTCTTTACCCCCACGTCACCGCCGAACGATACTCTCACCACCTCGCGTCATTATTACCCATCGGAGCCCTTACCCGTATGCCACCGCTCCTCTTCTCCCAAGCACTATTTTTTTCTATATTTTCTTTTTTTTTTCTCCAACACCAAACACAAAACCACCCTCCCAACACCTTAACCGATGCCAAAACTGACACCCACACCGTTACCTTTCATAAATCTGCCCAAAACCTAATCACCACCGTTCGCAGTCACCGACCACTGTCATCACCGTCATGCGCTGCCGTTACTCGCCATTACTGAAGCTGTTAGAACCGTTCACTTGTGACGCCAAGACGGTACCATGGTTCGAACTCGAAACCAAACGGCTGACAACTTTTCGATCTCACTCAACCAAAGTCGACACTGATTCTCCGCGCCTCCCGTCGTCGATATAGTCGACGATGAGCCCTCTCTACCTCCTCCAAGATGAATAGCCGCACGAAAGGGAGCCCATCGCCAATGAAGTCCGACCCTGGTCAAACCAGAACACTCGTACAACGGCTTTGCTATTCTCGAAAGGTCAATCTCAAATCCTCGATCTACTTTACCTTTACTAACATATTATACAGGTAATTCAGACGAGGACCAAACTTCAAACGACCATGTCGAGGCTCTCTCAACCACAAACGAACACGTCTTTCAACGACAAACACAATCATCCACTAATCGAAGTCGTTGACAATAGACACGTGAACCAGTGACGCCATTGCACAGTAGTACTGACGTTGCTGAAAATTTAAGTATACCCGTGAACGTAATCATCAAGGTAATCGTCGAGGTCGTGCAACCACTGTTCCTACTGAAAGACGATTGTGAGGATTTTTAGACTTTTCGACCCCGAAACATCACACACGATATGACGACATCCGACAGCATCCACTCCCTGTCTGTAAGCAAATCGATCTCACCACTCTTTATATGTTAAATATTCGCGATGATGTGATTGATTATTTTGATGCTATTGGTTGGAGTTCTTTTGTAAATATATCCTGTGATGCATATTATGAGTTGATCTATGAATTCTACACCACATTTAGCTTCAATATTAATGCATTACAGACTGTTGAAACACAAAGCATAATCTATTTTCATTTGCTTAGTAAGGACTTTCGGATGTCGATCTCTAATTTTAACGTTGCCATGGGTTTTGTTGAGCCTGACAATATTCAATTCGATTCCTATCATGTTGTTCTGTTAGATATTCCAAGTGACTTTAATGCTCAAGATGCTTATCGTGCTTTAACCCATTCTAATCAACTTTATAATCCAAAAACCACAAAAGACTTATTGGTGCATGAACCTTCTTTACGATATATTCACCGATTTTTGGCCTTTAGTTTTTCAGGACGAAATGATTCGTCCTCTATCTTAACTAGAACTTAATTGTTTTTCTTGTGGTGTATGATTTTGGATTTAAAGTTAATTTAGGATTTGAGTTTGCACGAAACTTTCATGCTGTTTTGTGATGTAATCGTCCATTAATACTTGGGTCATATATTACGAACTTAACCTTTACACTTTTTCCTTCTGAAGTTGATTTCTCGTCCTTGACATGTATATATAGTATGGACAGCCTAGATAAATATTGTTTGGATTCTATGGGTTTGCTTGCTGGCACCCCTACTGCGTGTTATTTTGTTCCTCCAGGTACACGGACTACTCATGAGAATATGGTTTTTTGCCAACGCCCACATTCCACTACTAGGGAGCAAGAGGAACAACCTATCACTGTGGAAGCATGTTTAAGCCAGATCGAAGCTCGACTTGGAATAATGGAAACCTAAGTCTCCACAATCCTTGACATCCTGCAAAGTCGTTACTCCCAACATTAACAACAGCGTTAAAAACACAGGGGAGTATCCTTCACTTTTCTTTTTAATTGTTTGGGTTGCTAATTTTCATTTCATATAACATATGCTTGAGGACAATTATAGATTAAGTGGGGGTGGGGGATGTTGAATTGGTAAGTAGATGACAAATATGCACGATTTTTGCTGCATGTTTCTCTGTTGCATGTGTTCAATCTTACGTCGAATTTGTTCGATAGTTTATTTAACTTTGAGCCTTTAATCTCATACTTAGTCAAATTGGACAACAAATTTTGAATTAAAATGTTCAAGTATATAGATATGTCGACATTTGTGTTTTAAAGTTTATATATGTAGCTAGATTATTTGTATAAATTGATTGTTTGAAAAAATTATATTTCCTTGTACATGAATAAAGAAATAAAATAAATAAGGTTCAAATTATGAGTGAAGTTTCGAAAATGTGTCCGAATTGAGTAACCGGGGTAAGGTGCTTGGGTTATCATCTTGTCTCGCGTAAAAAGGTTCGAGTGACAAGTCGTTAACTTACAAACATTCTACTAACTAAGCCTTCAAAAGTTGAAAAAAAGTTTAAAAAATATTATAATAATAATAATAATAATAATAATAATAATAATAATAATAATAAAGACTGTTTGAACTGAGTAACTAGGATAGGGTGCTTGGGTTGTCATCCTAGTTCGCGTAAAAAGGTTTGACCATGTCTAAATTTTCTTTACTAATGTATAATTAATTAAATAATGCCTTGCAAATTATTGGATTCAAACTCAGTTTAATGAAATTGTTTAGTTCACATATTTCAGTTTTATGACGCTTGTTAATTAAACTATATATCTTGAACATTGATTTATTTTTGCCTATATTGTTTGCATTGATTGAGGATGAGGAAAGGAAGCTCGATTTTTAAATTATAGAATGAATTCTAATGTTTGAAAGAACAACATGCTTAAGGGCAAGCATGAGCTAAGTAGGGGGATTTGATAAACATATTAATTTGCATGATTTCTTATGTTTAATTTGGTTTATTTCTAAATTAATCCCTAGTAAATTGGTGTTTTTATGATTTAATCTTGTCAGGGATGCAATTGATAAAAACGAGCAAAAAGGGACCAATTTGAAACACAATCATAGAGATGGGACCAAATCAAAAATATGGAGGAAGCTAGGGATTCATAATACATTTTGATTTTGTAAAAAGCTAAAAATAGGAAGATATTTTATTTTATTTTTAGTTTTATTTTTATTTATTTTATTTTAATTTATTAAATTAGCTAGGTTATTTTTAGTAAACCCCATGTACATAAATAGGGGTATTTGATTCTTTGAAAATCATCTATTCATTTTTGTATTCCTACTTCACTTTAGAGTTGAATTATCCTATTTTCTTTTCCTACTTCATTTGGGAATTTGATTACTTTTGTCTCGCTTTTACAAAGTTGGTCTAATTCTCTTTTCAAATACTTTTCTTTCTCAATTTCCATCACCTTTTATACAAATTCCATTATCAGCAACTATCCTTCAAAATATTCAAAGCATGAATAATTTCATGATTCACTAAATTTTATCTTAGCTTTAAGTCGGTGTTCTTTTCGGTCGAGAATTATGAGATTCATATTCGCACTAAAAATCCATCCAATCGGTATTCATTTTTTTCTAAGTATCGGGATAGACCAATTATCCTTTAAAGTTAAACTTAATTCCAAGTCAAAGTATCGGGATAGACCAATCATCCCTTAAAGTTAAACTCAATTCCAAGTCAAAGTGCATGTTGGGTTGGAGTCGTCTAACGCCTTGAATTTGGGCCTAAAAGTATTGGGCCTTGAGAAAGGGAACAGTTAGAAGACGGCATATAAGCATTTAATTGTGGAAGAAAATGACACAAATATTTGTCTGCTTCAATGGCTAAGTGATTTAGGAGTGTTTGGGAGTGTTGGAGAAGTCATAGGTTTAAACCTAGGCTTTAGTAAAAATTTTATTTTTAGTAAATAAAATTCTTGAGATCTAGATGGAAGGTTCTTAAGTTATTGTGATTAAAATATGGCACAAAAGAGCTTGTGGTTTATTGGTATGTGGCGTGTGGTAATTGCTAGAGGTTTGAGGTTCAAGTCCTGGGTTGCACATTGAAGATATTATTTTGCTACCTTTGCTATGTGGGTAGTAGAGTCTGACTGGAATACTACAGAATTGATGTGGTTGTTGAATTGGTCAATTGGAGTGATTTGAGGAGTAAGGTGGGAGAAAAACTAGAAGGATTGTGGTAGAGTTGGAATTGGTTGGTTGGAGAGATTGTGGAGGGATATTAGGAGACTTTTTAGGAGGAAATCAAGGGAGGTTGAGGTGAGGTAGAGGAGTGTGACGTTTTTGAACTGTAAGGATTGTGGTGGAGTTGGAATTGGTTGGTTGGAGAGATTGTGGAGGGATATTAGGAGACTTTTTAGGAGGAAATCAATGGAGGTTGAGGTAAGGTAGAGGAGTGTGACATTTTTGAACTATAAAGCATTTGGGAATTTCAGTTTTGGCAAGTGAGTGCTCATTTTAGGTTTTTGGGGGGTATTGCCGAACACACTTCTCATTTTTTCTTTGGCTTCTACTGTTGTGGAATTTTTTCGATTTTTTCCTTTTGTTGTTCTTTTGGTGCCTACTTCTCTATTTTTCCTTATTATTTTTTTGATCGAATTTGCATCTATTTGATCTCTTCTTTTTGTTTTCGATTTTCTCTTTCCTTCAAGCCGTGGAATCCTCTTATTTTCTCTCACTCTGTCACTTTTGACTCTAGCTTTGGCTTTGGCTGATCCTCCATTTTTGTTAGTGTTTAGCCATACACTCTACTGTTTCCTTTCCTAACCCTTGCCGAATCCTTGCTAGTCTTTCTCTATTCGTTTTGACCCGATGCCTTCTCTTTTGAGCTTTTGGCTGGATATTCCCCTCCTTTCTTTTCTTCAAGTGGGTTGGCTGATACTCTTTTCTCTCTCTGTGCCGCTTCTTTTTTCCTCTTCTTTGTCGATTTTGGTGGTAAGTGCTGTTAGTTGGTGTTTCTCACTTCTTCGCCCTTTCTGTCATATGGATAACATACACCTAACACCTTCTTTTGCTACTGGTGATTATTAGGGTTGCGTTTGTGCTAGTTCCACCTCTATCATAGAGGGTATTCAATTGAGGGCAGTGGGCCGATTGTTCTCTTCCTTATTTTTGGCTATTTACACTCGGTAAGTGGTTGTACGCTTGGTATAAACTATATGTGTATTCTATCTTAGTTGTTAAGCGCGTTGGATTGCACGTATCCTCTAAAGTGGGTGATCTTCTTTCGTCCAACCAAGGCAAGTGATAATGAATAGTGTGGATTAAGTCATAAGTGGAGATATTAGTCCTTTTGTGAAATGATTAATGAGGTATCTCAATTGAATATAAGATTGATGCTTGACGATTTTTTCACGCATGATTTTGCAAACAGGTGTGTACACACACACTAATTTAACTGTAAATCGGCAAAAGTCGAAAAGCCAAGAAACTGGCGATTGATGCCACACGAGTGTCCGATCGCACGTTTGGTGAACCGAGCCCATGAAACATGAGTGTAAGACTGTAGAATGATCGAAATATTGCTGTAGGATAAAATGACTATAATACCCCCATAGGGTAAAATGACCGAAATACCCCGTAGGGTAAAAGGATCGAAATACCCTCGTAGGGTAAAATGATCGAAATACCCCTACAGGGTAAATCTCATGGATATATAGGAATATTAGACCCGACTGTGTCGCACATATGGCTAAGGTCGTTTCTGGGCATAGCGAGCCACATGAGCGTGTGGGCCCTATATGGGCCATATAATGGGCTTTGGGCCCAATTATACTATTTGATTGTAAAAAGGTTGCATGGGTCGTACGAGACAACTATGGACTAACTGACGGGTCGTTAAGTGTACCTTGACCCCGAACTGAGAAATGATCGTTATGCCATTGTAGGGTAAAATGTCTATAATACCCCTATGTGATATGTAATTGATTAAGTATTCCATCTGATATTTATGTTTAGAATTCATGTGTGGTATTATGCTGCATGGGGATGGGATCTTGTAATTGGAGGAAGTTATTGATCTGTTAGGGTCGCACGGGTCACACGAGATGACTGTGGACTCACCGACGGCTTAAAGCAGCTTATATGACTGATAGCTTTGCTACGATATTAGTTAATGCCGCAACCGGTGCTAACATTGGGAGTGTAGGGATGGGTGGGTCGATTTAATCCCCACAGGAGTGTAGGGTTGGTTGGGGTTATATGCATTACATATTCTATTTTCTAATACTGTTATGGGCTAAGGCCCAACCGAGGCAGTTACAGACTAAGGCCCAACTGCCACTGTTACTATATTGGGCTTAGGCCCAGACTGATGTGTTACATGTTACTTGTTTGTTGGGGTAGTACACACTGAGTTTTCGTAAACTCACCCCTCTGTTTAATTATACAGGTAATCCCTAGTCGTAGGTGGGTCGGTGCTGCGAGGGACTCAATGGAGGTGGCCACATGATTGCATTTATCTTATACCTGATTTTATTTACTTTTAAATTTTGATTTGGGTATTTATTTTTGTAATAAGGTCTTTCTATAGTTTTAAGTGTTTATTGGGGATTTATACTTGCTTTATATAAACTGCTAGTTGTAGGAAAAGACGAGTTTTTAAAAGATAATAGATCTTGAAACACCGCGTTTCTGAAACACGATTTTAAGCTTCCGCAACAAACACTGTTTTGAAAGTATAATAACAATACAACATGATCATCAAGATGCTTAAACGATTTGAATTTTGACAACGTATGAGATACCTTGAATTTTCGTTAAGATCACAATGAGACTTTAAATTTTTAAACGGGTTTTTACGTGAAATCATGTTTTCGAAAAGCACTTCAATGTGACACTGCCAGATTCGGCCATAATGCCTAGGCCAGGTTTAGGGTGTTACAAGTCGTGTTTGCTGACAGTTGGAGAAACGAGTCGGCCGTGCTGTATTTGATTTTTTAAGAACAAATCAAGGAAAAAGTGATCGAGTTTAAACGATCCACGCGGTTAAGGCCGTTAATTTGAGTTGGGTTCTTTAGAACGCAAGGCTACCGGAATCTTCAATCGGGAACACGTGTATCTCAGTTAGATAATCGGTAAGGGTTGGTTTGCAAGACGTACCGGGACCGGTTACGAAAGGAAGAATTGGTGGTTAGGACGTTCTTAATCGCTGTAACCAACTTATCGTTTGGAGGAGAAGATCAATTTTTGAGGATCGATTTATAACAAGAAATTTACCGAGTCTAAGGCTAAGGCTTATTAATTTTGTTGGCATATTCCTAAATTTATTTCCAATTTACATTTAATTAGTTGTTTATTTTAGAATATTTACTTTCTTAAAACATTCTCAAAACCCTCACTTACTTGTTTATTTTATTTTTAACAGGTATGTTTGGAGTCGTAGGCACGACACTTGCCATGACCTCTTGACACGGTGACATTCTATTCACAAGTGAACACAGAAATTGATTACAGATCCAATGCCTATGGACTCAACCCTACTACCATTCTTGCTACTGTTTAGAGTTACTTTTATAGGAATTATTTTTGGTGGATTCAACGCCCACCACTTGATTTGGGGTTTAATGGTCCTAACTTTACTTGGAATATATGGGGAGTTTTTGATAGACTGGATAGAGCGGTTTGTAATGATGCTTGGAGTCTAAAGTTTCCTTTGTCCAAAGTATTACATCTATAAAAGCTTAAATCAGACCATAGATCACTCAAATTATCTCTTATACTTGAAGTTCAGCCTTTCTCTAGGAGACTTTTTCATTTTTTGGCTTGTTGGGTTGAACATCCGAGGTTTTCTAAATTTGTTAAGGAGAATTGGAAGTTTATGGGGGATATGTCAACAACTCATGCTTCTTTCACTGATCAAGTGAAATTATGAAATAAGGAGGTTTATGGTCACAATACGCATCAGAAGAATCTTTTGAAAAAAACTAGACAATTTTCATAAGGCGATTGATCGAAGAAGCTCAACTGTTTTAAATTAAGTTAGAAATCTGAGAAGTGCTAGAGTCAGTGTTACATCATGATGTGCTTTTATGTTAATAGAAGGCTAGGTGCGATTGGTTAGTCTTTGGGGATTGTAATATAAGATTTCTCCATAGGTGAACTTTACAAAGAAGAAAACATAGTTGCATTGTGGCTCTTAAAAATCAAACGGGGGAGTGAGTTATGGATGAAGACGAATTGAAGTAGAAAGCGGTCAACTTTTATAGAAATCTTTATAAGGAGAAATCTAGGGAAACGGGCAGTCTTGGGTGTGGTGCATTCCCGTTTCTCGAGTAAAAAGAGATCCAATTTCTTTGTATATCTATTTTTGATGAGGAGATTAAAAAGACCCTTTTTGACATGGTGTAATGCCCCAGAATTTTAATTTTGTTTTGTGAATGTGCGCAACATAATTGTCTGTCTGTTTCAGTGGTTAAGTGTTCTGGGTGTGTGTGTGAGGTCCCAAGTTCAAGCCATGATTTTGACAAATTTTGGTATTTTTATAAATAAAACCTTAACCTTGCTTAAAGGGTTTAAGTTTAATTGTTGGTAAGTTTATATCAAAATGGGCCTGGTGGTCTGGTAGATAAGTGAAGTGTTAGTGTGATGGAGGTCTTGTGTTCGAGTCTATGCAGGAGCATTATTTTTGTTTGCTCATCCAGAAGAGTTTGTGTTGGACTAAAAAGCTAAGTAGTTAGATGTAGTTGGAATTAGTGGAGTGATATGGGGGATTGAATAGTTGCCAAAATATTCGATTTTTTTCGATCTCAAATTTTTTTCTTACTCTGTTGTTTTCCTCCTTCATTCTCTCACCATTACTGTCGAAAATCCATTATCCCTCAACCAGTCTCTTTTTGTTTTCTTTCTCCATCTGTTTCTGTTTGTGTAAGCATGTGATTTCGTTGTTTGGTAAGTATCGGTTCTGTCTTTTCCTTTTTGGTTTCGTGTATAGTTTCTTAAATGAGGTTGTTGTGCTTCTTTTTTATTAGGCGAAGGACAACAATTGATTAGTACTACTGCAAAGAATTAAGTGTTGCAATTTCAATTGTTGACGGTAAAAGTTTCGTTAGATTATCAATTGTAGATTTTGATGGACTTTTGATTGAATGATAAAATAAGTGTTTAATTGAGTGCTACATTGGTCGATTTTGAGGTTCTGAAGGCTTAAGAGTGCTTACGCATAGAAAGCGGTACAGGTGTGTACCCAAAAACTTAAAAAATAGGGTTTCAGTGAAAGCCAAAAACCCCATTGTCGATGCAACACGGCGTGTGGTCGCCCTTGTGGTAAGCCACGTGCCCTAACACGGGTGCGTGATCGACAAGGCCAGGCCGTGTGTGCAAGACCCGACCGTGTGATGGCCAAAAAATACGTATGTGACACACGGGCTAGACTGATTTGGGCCGTATGGGCGACACGGCATATGGCTCATCACAGGTAGTCCACACAGGCTTGTGGGAATCTGGGCTGGGTGTGTGAGCCCATTTAACTGAAATATCTTCCAACGTTACACGGGTCGCTTAAGTCAACTGTAAACCTACTTTAGGGTCTGAAAGCACTACTTAGACCCTTAAATGTATGTACTGAGTATGATAATTATATGCATATATACTGAACTGTACGTATGACTGATTACCATGAACTGTATGTATAATTGATTACCACGTAGTTGCATGTCATTTACTGTATGTTTGCATTGCATTGGGTTGGGATAATGATATTTGGAGGAAGTGTACTGAAAGGCTTTAAGCCTATTGACTGGCAGCTCCACTGCAATATATATATATATATATATATATATATAATGAGAGGCTCTTAAGCCTATTGACTAGCAGCTCAACTGCATTCTACTGACATGTGCCACATTCGATACATTTAGGAGTGTAGGGCTGGGTGGGTGTTTTAAACCCCATAGGAAGTGTAGGGATGGATAGAAATGGTGAATTAGAGGCAGGTGGGTAGGATGTTGTTTTCTGATCACTGCATGCATGACTGTTACTGTGATGTGCTAAGGCCCTAATGCATATATGATACTGAAACTAAAAAGGGCTAAGACGCAAACTGCTACCGAAACTAAAATGGGCTTAGGCCCAGACTGTGTTTGACTATTTACTGTGATTTACTGGTTGTTTGTTTTCTGTGGGGATTACACACTTAGTTTACGTAAACTCACCCCATTCTGTCTTATCTGTATAGGTAATCCCTAGGCTTAGATGGGTCAGTGCGGCGGAAGACTTAGCGGTGACCACGATTATTAGCATTTTTTAGTATGATTTACGGTTTATGAGTATATTTTTATTATTGGTTAATTTTGATGTAATTTGGGACTTTTCGGACTTTTTCCTTAAATTGTGGGTTTTTATTGGTTTTATGGATTTTATAACTGCTCAACTTAACAAACAAACGAATCTTACTAAAAGAAAAGGGTTTTTCTAAAATATACAGATTTACTTAATTACATCGGTTTTCTCAAAATAAATTATTTTGAAAGCTTCCGCTACAAATTACGTTTTCACAAATTGACTTAACTGGTAAATGTTTTTTTTGAGATATTAAAAGTTAACGAAAATAGACAAATCGAAAATATTTTGACACAATGACTTAGTTTTCAAACACCCTATCATGTGACATCGCTAGATTGGGCAATAACATCTAGGACGAGTTTAGGGTGTTACACATGGCGCCTTTAAACGCATCAGGCAGTGATGGCTTACGCGCTATTCTCTATCAGAGTCAGTGAGAGTTTATTAGTCCTTTAATTTGTGAATGGGTCAAAAGGATTTTCTTTGGTGAAAATATTGATCCAGGCATTAATAATTCTCATATTGTCCTTATATCTAAAGTGCAACACCCGAAATGTTTCTCGCAGTTTCACCCTATCAGTCTTTGTTTAGTCCTTTACAAGCTTGTGATGAAGGTTATTGCTAATAGATTTAAAACGGTTTTTCCAAAAATCATAGGACTTGAACAAGTAGGATTTGTCGCAGAAAGAATTTAACGACTCGACAGTCACCGGTATCAAAAAGTGTGTTTTCGAGTGTCTATTTTCTTAAAACGGACTCGTAAATATTTATTAAAAATATTTACAAAGTTAGTGGTGTAGTTAATTAGGTTTTGGTTAGATGAATTAGCTTGAATTAAGAGTAAATAGGTAAAAGACTAAATTGCAATAGGGGTTAAAGTTCAATTATAAATTAAAGAAAAACTACAGGGACTAAAATGCAATTATGCCATTTTTATTAGTTGAGTTGGTTTAAGTGTGGAAATATCAAAGATTTTTATGTTAAATTGTATATATTTTAATATATTTACTTAATAATAAAGTATATTATATTATTATATTATTATTAATATAATATATTAATTAAAAAATAAATAAAAGAAAAAAAAAGAAACAAAGAATAGAGAAAGAAACGAAAGAAATGAGAAAAGAAAAAGAATGGAAAATTAGGGTTTTAAGGTTTGAAGTTTAATTGGTAAGTCAATTTAGCCATTTTCTTGTAATTTTGATGTTTTTAGAATCTTAAAACAAAATAATACTTGATTTATGTTGAAATTTTAGAAGTAAGTAGATTTTTAGATTTTGTTCATGTTGAATAAATTGAAGAATTAGGGGTTAAATTGATAAAATTTCAAGTTAGAATTGAGTGAAGGATTAAATTGTAAAATAAATTATAAGTTTTGAGTAATAGGGACTAAATTGAGAGAATTTTGAAATTTAGGGTTTTATGGTGAAATTAGAGAGTTAAGTTTAGTTTTAGGTGGAAATTGAATGAAAATAAAGAATAAATTGTGAAGAAAATAAAGTTAATTTTGGTTAAGGACTAAGTTGAAATTTAGATAAAAGTTGAATGAAAATTTAAAATATTCAAAGTAGAATGGTGTTGTATTGATGATTTTTAAATTATTTAATTTCCATAGCTAACGTCGTGTCGGAGGCTTCGACTAAGGAAAGGAAACAGTTGACAAGGAGTGACTCGAAAAATTACAGTTTGTATTTCTATAATCCGAATTTAATAATTAATTGTTGAATTTATTATTTAATGTGTATGGTAAGTAGATTGAGGTAAGTAAATAATATTGTGATATTGAATTGAATATAATTGAATTTTATGAGCATATGTAAATAGTTGAATTGAAATTATGAGAATTTGTGATTGGTGTGGATTTTGATTGAAATTGAATTGAGAAATTGAAATTGAAAACCCTATTAACTGTATTCAGCTGAGTCGGATATAGTTAGTATGCCATAGGATTGGAAGAGTTCAAGGATACTTTGACCAAGAGTCTATGAGACACTAGGTGTCACATTATTACTTCGGATAAATTCGATGAGGTATTGGGTACCAACTTTGTAACACCCCCTAACCCCAAACCGTCATCGGAACAGGGTTATGGAGCATTACCAAACTTATCAAACAATATATAAATTATGTGCAAATAAATGTTAATCATAATGTAAAATAATCATACAGTCCTTTATATAGACCCTCGAGGCCCAAAAATACAAGTCAAGAGTAGTTCGGGACTAATTTGAGTACTTATAAAATTTTTCGAACATTTTAAAATTTTTCTCAAGTGCAGGGCTTACACGCCCGTGTGAACTGGAGACACGTCCGTGTGACCCTATGACATGCCCGTGTTGTTGAACCGTGTAGCTCAACACAGCCGTGGTGGGTTGGGACACGCCCGTGTCCTTTGCTCGTGGAGCATTCTAACTAATTTGACACGGCCACGCCACACGCCCATGTGGTTGGGTCGTGTCTAGCCCACGGCTTAGGCATGCCCGTGCCCTTACCCCGTGGCCGAATCTGTTAAAATTTATACGGTCTGGACACACGCCCGTGTGTCCTGCTGACCGGGCCGTGTGAGGCTATCTACCAAGCCTTGGCCTCCCTAAAACACAAATACACAAATATACAACCTAGCTCATTTGCATATAACACTTAATCAAATGCCATTCATTACATTTCAAAACTTCTTCAGGTTTATAAACCATATTTACATTCAAAACATAAACATTTACAAGTGACTAATACCAAACCTAGTACATGCCACATTACCAAAAGATAGTTACGTCACCAAAATTTGAGTTGAAGCCGGGAATTGAATCGGATGCTGAGCCTGGCCTTAACTTTACCTAACCTGCGCAAGGAAAACAACCATACGCTGAGTATTAGAAATACTCAGTGGTATTATCATAATTCAAACTATAGCAACAATACAATATCATAACATGTATTAATGACTAATAAATCATACCTATAAATTCATACTAAGTCAACACAATTCAAATAAATGGTTCAATGTAAAATCATCAAGATTTCTAACAACTCAAGAATCTTTGGTTCCCTCCATAACCACATATAATTATCCAAATTCACATTTCAAGTATCACACTTCATGAACCTTTGGTTCACATCTCAATCTCATTGCACAATCTCATTTCACATTTCATATCACAACATCTCTTTCACTTTTCATTCACTGATTCAAATAATCAAATTCATATAACTTACTCATTTCATTTATTTACCCCTATTAACATGACTCGGACCTTGGTGGATACATGAATCCACTTAACATATCAGAATGGCGACCAACGCCTCATCGGCTTAGCCGAAGTAAAGTGGCTACCAAAGCCTCATCGGATAGTTCGAAGTAAATCTATGACACACCACGTGTCTTATCGGCCGAGCCGAAGCAAAGTGGCTACCAAAGCCTCATCGGAACTATCCGAAGCAAATCTATGGCACACCAAGTGCCTCATCGACTTGAGGTCAAAGAATCTCTGAACTGTTCCGATCCTATGGCATGCCAATTATATCCACTAAGCCCGACTAGTTAATAGGGTTTCGGAATCACTTATTCATTCCACTTCCACTTTAAATTGAATGAAATCGTTCCAATTCAATTATTATAATAACATTTCAATCTCAATTTGCTTCAAAATCACATAATCACATTTTCATCAATTAATTCCAAATCAATTCACATAATCATACATTCACCAACACTTTCTCATACTTTCAATCCATATACATGTTAATAGTCACATCCAAGCAAATTCAATTCAAATACTACTACTTACCTCAATTTCATTTTCATGCATTTATACATAATGAAATTGAACATATAATAATAAATATAATTGAATTATGATAATGCAAACCCGAATTTGTTGTATTTACTCCTCGATCACTTTTTTCTTTCCTTTCGTATTTGTCGTCTCAGTTTCCTTGTTTGCTAGAAAATTAGCATAATTACAATTAATTAACAACACACATATTTTATATAAAATAATAACTTTCCATACAACTTTTACCTAAATACCAAATTTGTCCTAACCATTATCATCTTCTTCCTTTTAACAATTCATATCATTTCCTTATTCAATTTCCATCAAAACTCCTATATAACTATCAAATTTTCACGATTTTTCCATAATTTCGAATTTCTTTCTATTTAATCCCTAAAACACAAAACTTATAGTCTAATTTACAATTAAGTCCTTTAATCAATTCAAATCAATAATTTAATCAAATTAATCCCAAATTTCATCATTTATTCAACATAAATCCTACTCAAATATCTATCCACTTCCATAACTTCCACCTAGTTTCAACAAAACTCAATTCTAAAGCTTCTAAAACATTTAAATTAAAGAATAAGGGCTTAATTAACTTACTTTTCAAACTTCTAAGCTTCAATTCTTCAATTTCCCCTTTTTCCTTTCTTTTTTCTTTTCTTTCTCCCAATTTCGTTACTTCTCTATAACTTTCTTTCTATTTCTTTTTTTTATTTTACTTTATTTCTTTTTACTTATTTTAATTACTATTATTATAAAATATATATTTAATAACTAATTATATACACACATTTGTACACACACATACTATGACACATGTAATTCATCTTTACCATACACTTGTCATTAATATAACTAATTAATAAAATATAATATTTACATAATTAATAATAATAATTATAATAAATAAATAAATATCTTTTACTTAATTAATAAGTAAATGCATATATATTATACATTTGTACCAATAATATAAAAGCACATGTATTTATTCTCTATTTTACACATTTCACTAATTTGGTCTAATTACTAATTTAACCTCTTAATATTTTTCTATTCTATAATTAAACTTTTATTCTCTATTCAATTTAGTCCTTTCTACTAATTATTTCTAATTAAACTAAATTCACTTAATCAAAATCTAATTCAATTCATAACTAACTTCGTTTCCTAAGACGAAGGCCCTACGACTCGTCTTTCCGGTGCTCGTGAAATTTGGGTCGTTACAAACTTACTTCAGCGAGACACTCAATGTCAACTTATTACTTCGAATTATCCGATGAGGCACTGGGGGTCATACTAGTTGACATGATTTGGATTGAATGAAGTTAATTGAAATGGTTTGGATATTATAGGTGAAATACTTATGAATATACATTGGATATGTTATTTGGTTGATTTTTTAACATTATTTAGTTGTATTTGAATATATTTTGGATTGGTCGAACGATTTTTTTTTTTAGTTGCTTGATGTTCAAGATTGCATGGTTGGTTAACTTGATGTAAAAGGCTCATTTTGAGTCCACATGGCCTGGCACACCGGCGTGTGACCAGACTGTGTGAGACACACGACTAGCACATGGGCGTGTGAACTGGTCATGTATCCCCTACATCTTATAATTTAGAAACAGAATGCTCAAAATTGAGTACACAGGTAGATACACATACGTGTGCCTCAGCCGTGTGAGGAACACGGTCTAACACATGGGAGTGTGACTTGGCCATGTAATCCATGCATTAATTGAGCTCCAAGTCAGAGAGTTACATGGGTTAGGGACACGGGCGTGTGCAACGCCACGGCCTGAAACATGGGCATGTCATTTTGTCGTGTGAGCCACACGGTCTAACCACACGGGTGTGTCTTTCAGTCACACGGGCGTGTCCCTTACCACACGGGCATGTGTGCTCTGCACCTAGAAAAAATTTTAGAATTTCACAAAAAATTTCTAAAGTATCAGATTTGGACCCGATTTGTTTCTAGCATATATTTTAGACCACGAGGGCCCAAAAAGGGATAGTATGATTAATTTATGAAGTGTATATGATTTGAATTGTTAATGTCTATAATTGATTTGATATGTCCGGTAATGCTCTATAACCCTATTTCAGCGATGGATTATGGTTAGGGGGTGTTACAAAGAAACATAAATGATAATATCATCATTGCACAAGAAGTTATTCATTTTATGAAGAGCAAGGAAAAGAATAAAAGATGGATGGCCATTAAAATCAACCTAAAAAAGGCCTATGATCGTGTTCATTGAGATTTCATAAATGCTTCTTTACAGGCTACAGGTATTCCTAACTTCCTTCGTAATGTAATTATGTCAACTATTTCTGGTTCAACTATGCAGGTGCTTTTGAGTGAAGTGCCATCCTAGAAGTTCAAATCGGCAAGAGGAGTTCGTCAAGGATACCCACTTTCACCCTACCTTTTCATCCTATGTATGGAATGGCTAGGGCATGATATCCATGTGGCTATGGCAAATAGTAGATGGTCGCCTATTCGGTTGACTAGATAAATTTCGTTTCTCTCCCATCTCTTTTTTTGTAGAGGACTTGATTCTTTTTAGTCAGGCAGAGGAGGAGTAGCCACAAGTTATTAAAGAAGTTTTAGACACTTTTTGTGGTGTTTCAGGCCATAATGTTAATCTACAGAAGTCCAATATGTGTTTTTCTAAAGGGGTGCACGAGGACAGTTAAAGGAGTATTAGTGGATTTTTTGGATTCCATGTGTTGCAAAATCTTGGTTCGTATTTAAGGGTTTCCCTCTTTTATGAAAAGGTTACGGATAATACTTTGTGCTTTGTCGTTGATAAGATGCAGAGTAAACTTTACATTTGGGATGCTCAGCAACTCTCTCTTACTGGCAGAATTACTCTAGCTCAAGTGGTCTTACTATCAATCTCGAGTTACTTTATGTAATCAATGATGATCTCGAAAGGTTTGTGTGATGAGATTGAAGCTATGGTTAGACAATTCATTTAGGGGTCTACTAGTGGTAATAAAAAAATTACTTTGGTGAGCTGGGGTTTGATAGACCAACTTAAATCGCATGGTGGTCTTGGTGTAAGGTCTCTTTGTGACCAGAATACTTCTTTCATAATAAAGTTGGGATTTAAATTAGTGACTGATCATTCTTCTTTTTGGGTTAATGTGTTTCGATCTAAGTATGGGGTTCAAGGTGGATTACCAGAGTCTTTATCGAGGGGATGGTGTTCTTTCTTGTGGAGATCTCTATCGAAGATTTGTCTGCTCATACGAGAGAATTTGCTCTAGTCTTTTGGATATGGGCGCAATTGTAACGCCTCAAATTTCCTTTTCCCAGCTTTTGTGAATTTGTGGCATGAAAATTTTCTGAATGTGTATATGCAATAATTTGACACAAATATTTGTCCGCTTCAATGGTTAAGTGTTCTGGGTGTGTGTGAAAGGTCCCAAGTTCAAGCCAAGACTTGGGCTAAATTTTGGTCTTTGTTTAATTGAAGCCTTACCCTTGGTTACTAGGCTTAAAAATATTTGTTTGTAAGCATATATCAGAATGGGCCTGTTGGTCTAGTGGTTAAGTGGAGTGATGGTGTGCTGGAGGTCTTGGGCTCGAACATCTACGTGGGCAAAGGATTTATTTTTGTTGATGGTATCGAGTAAGAGTTTGAATTAATCAGATTTTTGAGTGGTGAATTTTGAGTGGGCAAGCAGGAGAGCGATTTGGGGGATTAGAAAGCTATCGGGATTCTATTCTTTTTCCATTACCGAAAATTTCCCTCTTTTTAAAACTCTCTACCGTTTTCGACACTTTTTTTCCCTCTTTGGCTGCCGAAATTCCCCTATTCTTCATCCTTTCTTTTTGATTTATTCTCTTTTCCGATTCGTTTCTGTGGTGCACCGATTATTTCTCTTTGTTCGGTGAGTTTTAAGAGGGATTTAATTTGTTGTTTAGGAGACAATTTAAATTCGAGGGACTGCTAGACGGTGTTTTAATCAGCGAGGAATCGTTGTTGTTATTAAAGGTAAGGCTATCGCTGGTTTCGGGATTTATCGTTTCATAACAATTCGATATGAACAATTGATTTTTGGACTCGGGTTTGTCAAATATAAGTGTTGGGGTGCTCGGGAGTGATTACGCGTAAAAACGAACCAATACGCGTAAAAAACGAACCAAGTGTGTACTCCGATTGCACTGAAATCGCGTTTCAGCAAAAGTCAAAAATGAAACTGTCGACACCACACGGGCGTGTGAACTGCCCGTGTGGAGGCCGTGTGGTAAGAAACGGCTGTGTGATCGACGAACCAGGTCATGTGCGCTCGACACGGGCGCGATGGACACGACCGTGTGACGACTGGCTAAGTCTTATGCGAGGCACGGGCAAGGCCAATTTGGGCCATATGGGCCACACGGGCGTGTGGGCCCACATGGGTTGGCCAGATGGGCATGTTAGCCCACTTTTCTAAAATATTCTATAAGGTTACTTAGGTCGCCCAAGTCGACTGTGGCCTGTTGTAGGATCGATAAGCGTTACTTAGACCCCTATTTCTGTGATGTGATAATGAGATGTATGTGGTAGTATGTTACAAATAGCATGTGTACTGATTCTATTCTAATATGTCTGTTTGATCTATTTATCTGCATTAAAGCATACCATGATATTATGTTGCATTGCATTGGGTTGGGTTTATTGTTGAAGTGAAAGAAGTCTGAAAGGTTATTAGCCTGTTATCTAGCAGCTTTGCTGTATATTCCTGATATGTGCCATAATACGGTACGACTTGATGTGTAGGGTTGGATGGGTTGATTTTATCCCATATTTAGTGTGTAGGGCTAGGTGGGTCGATTTTATCCCCACATGGTATGTAGGGTTGGACAGAGATGGTGTGCAAGGTTGGTGGGCATGTACTGTTCTGATCTGATATGCATGTGATATCTGTGAGGGCTAAGCCCCTATTATATCTGATTCTGTATCTGTTTGGGCTTGAAAGCCCTATTATATTCTGATTTTGTTCTAAGTGGGCTAAGGCTTACATCGTATTTGTTAAGGGCTTAGGCCCGAATGACGACTGTTGTCTATTTTTGTTATCTGTATGTATGCATGCTTTACTGCAGGGATGTACACACTGAGTTTGCAAAAACTCACCCCTTCATTTGTTTTATCTGTCAGGTAATCCCCAGCAGTAGATGGATTGGTGTAGCGGAAGGCTCGATGGTGACCACTACTAGCTACGTTTTGATTTCATGGTTTACAGTTTACAATCTGTTTTATTTATTATTTATTTTTGGGAATTTTTATGTAATGTGGACTTGTGGACTGTTTTGATTTTTATTTTAGGGATTTTAAACGTTATTTTTATTGATTTATAAACTGTGACACCACAAATGCGTTTTAAAGCTAAATTAAAGATTTTTGTATGAATGAACGGTTTTCAAAACTTTCGCAAAAAAGAAATGTTTTCAAGTGAATCAACCAATACATAATTTCTGGCTGAGGAAAGATAACAATCTGAACAAGTTTTTTTTATAATTGAAACGGTTTTCTAAAAATACTCTCATGTGACGCCACTAGATTCGACCATAACGTCTAGGCCGGGTTTTGGGTGTTACAACAATATTAATTGCTGGAAGGATTCTTAGGTTCTTAATGTTGGGTCGCTATCCAAAAAGATAGCCTGCAATTCTAGCTTGGAAATGGATCGTTCCCTTAGTGATATGGATACGGAGAATGGGGATTGGAATTTGGACTTTTTCCTCGTTTGGTTATCTGAATATATCATTCAATAGATTGTAGGGATTTCGCCACCTCAACAAAATTCTGGTATGGATAGAATTATTTTGGAGGGAATTACGTCTGGTGCTTTCTCAGTTAAAAGTGTGTACAAAAAGCTTTGGGAAGATTCATAGAATGCATAAGAGGATGTTTGGAAGTTATAATGGAATTATCATGGGCCACAAAGGGTTAGAGTGTTCTTTAGACACCGTTTACTCACTAATGTTGAAAGTATACGAAAATGATAGGGTTTTGAAATTGCCTGTGGTACATATGGCCATAAATATGAGGATATCTTTCATGTGCTTTGGGATTGCACAACGGCAAGGGAGATTTGGATGCAGCTAATCCCTACAAGTAAACAATCTTTTTTTTTGCAGTGTCTCTTCACGAATGGATGGAGCTTAATTTAAGAAATCAGCAAGCCGTAAAGCTAGTGGGTGGAGTCAATTGGCCTTGTCTGTTTGAGATTATCATTTGGCGTATGTGGAAAAATCAGAATTTATGCACTTTTCAAGGTCTTTCTTGGTGTACCGAAGAGGTTATTAAAGCCTCCCTATGTTGGGCAAAGCAATATGTTTTGGTGTCTAGATTGCAAGACACTAAACTTTCTAGGAAGGATTCCATTCCTGTTCCTTCTAATGGTTGGGTCTATTTGAACACAGATGGCTCAGTCAAATATGATGATATGTTTGCTACAACTGGAGGGCTTTTGCGAAATCGTAAGGGAACTTAGATTGTTGGCTTCACAAGGTATTTGGGAAATTGTGAAGTTATTGATTCAAAATTATAGGGCATTCTAGATGGGTTGCAAATTGCACCTGATCGTGGCTTTCGGAAAGTTCTCATCTGGACGGACAATCTTGAAGCTGTTAACCTCATTCATGAAGAAGTTCGTAAAGGTTCTAATTATGCTTTAGTTACGAGAATTCTTTTGCTGCTGAAGCTTCTGAGTCATTGGAATCTTCAACATATTCCAAGAGAAGAGAATGGAATTGCAAATAAGATAGTCAAGCTTAGGAGAGATAGGGAACCAGGGTTGCGGTTCGTTAATAAGAATTATGTATTAAGTTTTCTTAATGTTTAATTTTTGAGTTGTAATTTCTTTTTTTACAAAAAAAGGAAAACTAATTTTCTTCTAATATAAAATTATTATATTTTTAAAAGAAAAAAAAGAAAAAAAACCTAAAATTGATTCAAGGAATTACCATAGTTATCCCGAAAAAGAATAAATTCGTCATAAAATCCCACAATCTTAAATTTTAGGTCTCATTTAGGGACAACATGAATAGATGTATGCAATTATCTATTTTTTAATTTAAAATTGAATTAATTGCTACACCAAATATAAAATTAATTCACAAAACAACCAAAATATATTAAATTTATACATCAACATTTCTTAACGCTAAACTTTTACACAATATGAGCATATAAATTTTACTCTAAAATCACGAATAATTTTAGGCATATATTAAACTCAACGATTATTATGAATAAATTAAAACACAATATACGTGATTGTATCAAAGTTTGCCTAAAATAAATGATTAAAACTGAAGTCGAAACAAATCGTTGCAACTTCTGTGATGGCTGGAGATGGAGAGTATGGCACCTGGATGCTGGTGGAGCGGAGGAACAAACGCGACACCTTGGACGGGAACAAAAAAGGAAATAATCATAAAGGGGAGAATTTTTGGGGTTAAGATTTCAATCTCAAGCAGGATTGAAGGCGTGTTCAACGGAAGAACATTTAAGTATGGAAAATTACAGGGATTTGAAGAATAAAGAAAAAGTCACGGTTGATCCTCATGAAAAATTTTGAACGGGTAAAAACTCTAGTTTTAATGGTTCCAAAAAAGTAAATGTGGGCCTGTCGGTAGGGAAGCCTTTAACTGGTCAGGCCTATGACCTAAAAACCCACAATTCCTCAAAAGATCACAATAAGATTGGGCTCAAGGCAGGCTTGGTCCCACAGTTTCATTCAACTACTAATCAGCAGGCTTCTTTGGTCGTCCAGCAGGCCTCCAGCAACTATGATTTGGGTCAGCAAAGAAAGGTCCAAGCTTTAAAGGAGACTGCTTCAGATTATTCGAAGCCTTCTAGTGCCACGTATAGTTCACGTCATATTATTGGTAAAATATTCAAGCCCTAAATTTAGGTTTATCTGAATCCTTTTGTCATTTAATTTCGAATTCACAGGCTGGTTGTGATGCAGATCACATAAACGTGAACACTCCTATTTCAGTCCAAAAGTAAGCGCAATCTATGGTTCACTTCAATCGTACATTTGAAGAGAATTCGTTTATTAATGTAGCAGTGAAAGAATAAGTGTTGGAGGCTAAAAACCATTCGACAGTGGTGTTAAAAAAAATACATTTTGGAGCCGGTTAGCGAGGAGGCAAGGGGTAGTGTCTTCTTGTCTAAAATTAAATTGCCTAGAGAGGTTTCGAAGGGGCAGATTGCAAATGCTAAAATAACTAGCTCTAAAGGAGTGTTGAAACTCAATAAAACACTAAAGGGACCGGGTAATCATTTCAAGACTTCTGGTAATACTCGGGTTCATTTTACTGATTTTATGAAGAATGCAGCAGAGATTATTGCGTCTGAAATTGATAGAAACTCTGCTAAAGATTTTTCGTGAAAAAAAGGCAAGCGGGAGGAATTCTCCTTAACCAGACATCATTAAGATAAGCTCTTTTTCCTTTTTTTTTATTTTATTATGATGAATATGTCTATTTTTTCTTGTAATGTGCAGGGGTGCACGTCAGACAAATTTTTGCGAGCCTTTCGTGAGCATAATAATCAGTATAAGCCTGATATAATTAGCCTTCTAGAGCCAAGAATCAGTAGGGTTAAAGCTGACACAACTATTGCTAAGTTGGGCTGGGATAGGTTACATCAAGTGGAAGCAGTGGGATTTTCTAGAGATATTTGGATTGGTTGGAAGAATTCATTTGAGTTGGAGGTGGTTGGCAATCACCCTCAATTCATCTTGGGTCGTATCTGCTCTAAATTGCATCTTCATCCGATTTTTGTTGCTTTTGTTTATGGGAGTCTTGATAAACAAAAAAGGAAAATTTTGTGGCATGCTTTAAGTCTCACAGTCCCACGCGCAAACGTTTCTTAGATGGCCATTGGTGATTTTAACGCCATCCTTTCATTAGACGATCAAAAAGACAGTCATGCCAAAGGTCACAAATACCAGTCTTTTGGTGAATTTATGGATAAAGTTCCTATGCATGACCCGGGTTTTCAACGTCCCCTGTTCACGTGGCATCGTGGTAATCTTTCTGAGAGACTTAATAGGGTTGTGGGGAGTGACGCTTGGATGGAAGCCTTCTCTAACTGTTTAATTACCCATCTTCCTAAAATCAAATCTGATCATCGGCCTTTGCTCTTGAAATTTTATTATGATAGTAGTTGTGCTCCTAATCGTCCCTTCCGGTTCTTAGTTGGCTAGCTGCATCATCAGAATTTCTTTGAATTTGTTAAGAATAATTGGAGCTTCAATGGTAATATGAGAAGTACAATTAAAGAGTTTACGGATAAGCTCAAAAAGTGGAGCAAATGTATTTATAGCCATATAAGTCAATGAAAGAGACAGTTAATGCACAAGCTTGTTAAGATACAGAATGTTTTGGATCTCTCGAGGTCTAGTTCTCTTTTTCAGAAGGAATTGATCGTTCGTGATGAGCTTGAAAATATTCTCCATCATGAGGAGATGCTTTGGAAGCAAAAGTCTAGATGTGAATGGCTAAACTTGGGAGATCATAATACTAACTACTTTCACAAGGGTACGGTTTTGAGAAGGAATTTTAATAAAATCACCGCTTTGTATAATACCGATAGGGAATGGATTTTTGATTTCGAGATTCTTAAGAAAGAAATGATTAACTTTTTCCAGAATCTTTATGGGGAGAAACCAAGTCCATCAGGGTTTCTACCTCCTAATGCTTTTCCAAGACTCAGTACTGAAGATGTTGATTCTCTTGGGAGAGGTGTTATGAATGAGGAAATTAGGACTGCACTTTTTGATATGGCACCCTTGAAAGCCCTAGGGAGCAATGAGTTTCAAGCCGCTTTCTTTCAGAACCAATGGGATAATATAGGGGGAGCTATTTGTGAATGGGTGAAGAAGGTTTTTGAGGGAGGAACCATTGATCCGGAGTTTAATAACACACTTATTGTGTTAATTCCTAAAGTTCTGAACTAGAAAATTTTCTCGCAGTTTTGCCCTATTATTCTCTGCTCTGTGTTGTATAAGCTGGTCATAAAGGTCATTGTTAATAGATTTAAGAGTATCTTCTCAAAGATCATTGGCCAAGAACAAGCAGGTTTCATTGCAAGGAGAAGAATTATTGATAATGTCATCATTGCCCAGGAAGTGTTACATTCTATGAGATCCAAGAAGAAGCTTCAGCGGATGGCTATCAAGATCGATTTGGAGAAGGTTTATGATAGAGTCAGATGAGATTTCGTAGAAGCCTCTTTTAATGCAGTAAGTATTCCTTCTTACCTTGTTAAAGTCATTATAAATGATATTTCATCTTCCTCCATACAGGTTTTGTGGAATGGTGTTCCTACTAAAAAATTTAGACTGGTTAGAGGTCTTCGGCAAGGTTGTCCTTTGTCCCCATATCTTTTTTTTGCATGGAATGGTTGAGTCATAGATTTCAAGCGGGTATTTCCTCAAAGGAGTAGAGTCGCATTCGATTATCTCGCATAGGACTGAATCTTTCACATTTGTTTTTTGTAGACAATCTGGTGATTTTCAGCAAAGCATATTTGACTTATAGTGGACTCCTCAAGAATTTTTTGATTAATTTTTGTGAGCTATCTGGTCATAAAGTCAATATCAGGAAAACTAATATTTTTTTTCTCCAGGGTTTTAACGAGTCCTTAAAAAGTGAGATCAATGACGTGCTTGGTTTTCAAGAATTTAATGATTTAGGCCACTATCTCGGGGTTTCGCTCTTTCACAAAAGGGTCACAAATGGTATTCTTAACTTTTTAGTGGAAAAAATTCGTAGTTGGCTTTCTAGTTGGTATGCGAAACGACTCTTATTTGCTGGAAGGGTTACCTTAGCACAATCTGTTCTTTTGACTATCCCAAGTTATCTCATTCAGTTAACTCTTATCCTTAAAGGGATTTGCGACTCTATCGAAGAATTAGCTAGAAAGTTCATTTGGGGGGCTACAGATGGGAAAAGGAAAGTAGCCTTGGTAGGGTGGAATAACATTTGTTAGCCTAAGCTACATGTAGGCTTTGGATTTCAACGATTAGAGGATCAAAACAAAGCTTTTATGATGGAAATCGGTTATCGTCTTATTTCTAAGACTAAAGCTTTATGGGTTCAAGTTCTTAGGGCTAAGTAAGGTTTCCATGAGGGTCTGCTAGATTCCATCATGCAGAATAGGTGTTCCTATATGTGGAAAGTAGTTGTTCAAGCTTGGCCTTTGCTGCGTAGCAATATGATCTGGTCTATCAATAATGGAAGGTCTGTTCGTTGTTGAGAGGATAATTGTGTTCCAAATGTTGGACCCCTTAATCAGTACATACCGAGTCAAGGCAATATTGTTTTGTAGAGTAAAGTTAATAAGATGGTTGTGGATAATGGGGAGTGGAACCTTGATCTCTTTAGATTATGGTTGCCAAAATAAGTGATCAATCGAATCATTAGCATTCCTCCTCCTTCAGACTCAACTAGGCCTGATGTAACGCGTAACCGTCGCCAGATATGAGTACGAGGTGTTACCAAACAAACACTCACTCGATTAATTGATTCCGAAACATAATTTTCGTGTAAAATTTAAAAATTTTTCAATAATACACATAATTTTGACATTATGGGCCTACGAGGCCCAAATGATACATTGGGTACGACCTGGGACCAAACCAGAACTTTTTGAGCACTTATGGAAATTTGACCCAAAATAGTGTCACACGCCAGTGTGACTTAGGACACGCCCGTGTTAAAAAACATCGAGCATTCTATTTCTTTCCCACGGCCGTGGCACACGCCCGTGTACTAGGCCGAGTCCTTCACACGATTGAGACACACGGCCGTGTCTCTGCCTGTATGACTGATCACTTAGGCTATTTCCTAAGCCCTTAATGTACTCTTAACTCTTCACACTCGTATACAATATATAAACATATATCGTACCTTTACCTCCTCCTATCTTGACCATCAAACACATGAAATATACCTAACCTCATTAAACATTTTCCACAATATATGCATAAGAATAGACTTATATACCCATAACTATTATATACCACATTTCATGGCTATATACATATATATATAAATAACATAGACCAATACATTTGGCCAATTCACAAATATACATACTACCAATAACTAAATCTCTATACATGCCACTCACTTGTAAGCAATAAAAATTGTTGTTAACCCCCCTTTACAAATCAATAGTGTGATGCTGCTTCCGACGGTCTCCAACCACAAGCCAACCTGACAACACTAAGAGAAATGGAAAGAAGGATGTAAGCTTAAAGCTTAGTAAGTTAGCATATAATAATAAGCAATTAAATTAACATTATGTTTCCATTTCTCAAAAGGTATTCTTAGGAAATAAAATCATTATTCATATGATTTCACTTTCTGCTCATATTCAGCTTAAGCTGTTTTCTGAGTCACAGTCACTAAATTAATTATATCTTAAGCTACAGAATTCGAAATTAAGTTCCGTAAATTTTTCCTAAAAGTAGACTCATATATCTTCTTGCCATAAAATTTTCAGAATTTTTGGTTTGGCAAATTAGTACATTTTATTTATTAAAATTCCCCCTATTTCGTTATTTGACAGTTCTGACCTCTCTCTACTAAAAGTCGATTATCTCACTGTATAGAACTTAGATTAGGTTCTCATTTGTTTCTTTTGAAAATATACTCACTAAGGAATTCAGACATGTCAATTACATGCCAAAACAAATTTTATAAAATTTCTAGTGATTTTCCGAATTCGGAACAAGGGATCTCGTAATCCACCTGACCTTGCCTCACAACAATATAGACATCTCACAAATTGAGAATCATTTGCTTACTCTACTTCTTTTATGTGAAAATAGACTCATTGAGCTTCAATTTCATATTTAATTTAATTTCTAATTCTATTTCTACCATTTATGGTGAATTTTCAAAATCACTACACTGTTGCTGTCTAAGTCTGTTTTATTTATAAATTTCACTTTCCCATGCTTTCCTATCAATAGTTTTAATTGTATATACTTACCTCTTATCAACCGTACCATGATTCGTCTATAAAACAAGCACATTGCTCATAATTTACACATACATACCTTACCATTTAAACTATATTAACAACAGTCTCAACTTTAGCTATGCATCAATTTCATCCATAAATCATAACATCAACTACATTCACCACATAAACATTTAATTCACATTTTCCCTTTCCAATCTCACTTTTGATTCTCATTTTAATTTCTTGTTCATTTCAGTAATCAATAGTTCAATGATCAATCAAACTAATATAAGCTTCTCATTTCAATTGTACAATAATCAATCAAACTAATATAAGCTTCTCATTTTCAATTGTACACTAATCAATCAAACTAATATAAGCTTCTCATTTTCAATTGTACACTAATCAATCAAACTAATACAAGCTTCTCATTTTCAATTGTACACCCTATTAACACTCCGGACTTTGACGGATACTCGGGTTCCAACCCAACACACCAATACGGCACATTATGCTTAAACGGTACATAGTACCTGATCAATATACGACACATATAGTGCCTGGAACGACACACGAGGTGCCTGAATACGACACACGAGGTGCCTGAATTACGACACACGAGGTGCCTGAATTACGACACACGAGGTGCCTGAAACGACACATAAAGTGCCTGAAACGACACACAAGTGCCTGATCGGTAAGGCCGATAATCCCGTACTCTTTTAAACCCTATGGTATGCCAATTGTATCCGAGCTAGACCGATTAGTTAATAGGGTATACAATCTATTTCTCAATTCAATTCCACTCTTATATCAAATTCAATTCAATACACTTTTCCATACATCATTCATAAATACAATTTCATTCAAATACAAAATTTTCATTCAATTCACTTTTCAAAATTTAATTCAATAAAATTACTTACCTTAATATTTACTTACCATACACAACTCAAATGCACATTCTCTATTCAAATTCACTACCAATCAATATATATATATATATCTCAATTTCACATATATATATATATATACATATTCAACAATTAAATCACATTCATATTCAATTCAATTCATACATCATTACTTACCTAAATTTCATTTTCAATTCAATCTTTCTATCACAATTTCGATTCAAAATCAAATACACTTTCTCATTTTCAAATCAATACACATTTCACATACTAATATTTTTGCGATTATTAAATATTCGTAATGAAAATTATAATGGCACATATACATCAATTTAACAATACATAAATTTATTTAAACATAATAGTGCTTTATTTACACATAAACTTACCTCGAATGCAATAGCGGTAAATTTTCCGTCTTAGCTCAAAGTCTCGTTGTTCCTCAACCTAAGCCCCAAATTTTTGTGTTTTCTTGATCTAACATATCAAATAACACTCATTTAACACTCACATTATTCAAATTAGTCCAAAAATCACACTTTTAAAATTTTACAATTTTGCCCCCTAAAGTTTATCAAAATTACACTTTTGCCCCTAGGCTCGTACGATAAATTTTATTCAATTTCTTTGCATTTTAGGCCTAACCAAACCATATCATGAATATACCAGCCCATAATTCTCATTAAAATACACACTTATGACCAATTTTACCACGTTTATGAATTAGTCCTTCCGGACATTTTCCTCGAAAATCACTCGGTAAAAATCGTTTCTCTAACCTTAGACATGCATAATCTACCATAATTCATCAAAATACACACTTAATCAACAATGGAAAAATTCAAAAACTTTAACAGTTTTGAAATTGAAGATACGGGCTAGCTAGATTAAGCTGTCACGACTCCGAAAACGTAGAAATTATTAAAAACGGAGCAAAAACCATACCTATATAGACCAAACAAGGTTGGCCGAACCTTCAAACTCCCATGGCTGCTGTTTTGGTTCTTCATTTCGGTGGAAGAAAGAAAATTAAAGATGATAGCTCTAAAATTTTTGTCTTATTATAACTTATTTCTTAATTACCTAATTACCCTTTTAATTTCTACCCAATTTCAATAATACCAAACAAATATCTCCCACTAACTTATTAATGGGCTAATTATCACATAAGGGCTTTCAATTTAAAACACATAAAAATTAGACACCTTATAAATATAGAACTTAACTTTTGCACTATTTACAATTTAGTCCTTTTGACTAAATTGAGTGCCCAAACGTTGAAATTTTCGAACGAATTTTTCATGAAAATTTTCCATGAAATCGTAGATCATAAAAATATAATAAAAATAATATTTTCCTAGTAGGATTTTGTGGCCTCGAAACCACTATTCTGACCAGGCTTAAAGTCGGGATGTTACACCTGATGTTCTTTCTTGGTCCAGAACAACGACTAGTATTTTTTTTGTGAAAAATGCTTACTTTATGCTTAATGAGGAGTCTTAGAATCTAAAGGATGTGAACTGAAGTATCGTATAGAAAATTCCAGGGCCTCAACGAGTTAAACCTTTTATCTGGTTAGTTCTTAAGTAGCAACTTTTAACTAATTTGGAAAGGGTTAGAAGAGGTATTGCACAAGACGCTTCATGTCAGCTCTGTGGTCACTCAACAAAGGATATTCTCCATACTCTTAGGGATTGCTCTTTTGCGAAAGAAATTTGGAAACAAGTCATCCCTTCTAATCACTTTGAGAGCTTCTTCACTAGTAATATTTCAGAATGGTTGTTCTTGAATTTGCATTCTCATCCTTCCGTTAGTGTAAGCAATTCTACTTGGACTTGCCTCTTTGGAATACTTCTTTGGCACATTTGGAAGAATCAAAATTTGATCATTTTCCAAGGGAATTCTATGAATCCTAAGGACATTATTAGTACCTCTTATAGCTAGGCAAATCATTTTTCCTCTATTCATAATGCAGCATTGGAGTGCTGCCCTAATCAGTCATCTGTTCATCAGAACTCAGGTATGTCTTTTTACCTTAATACTGATGGTGTTGTTCACTTTGTGTCTGGTTTCTCTGCTGCAGGTGAAGTAATACATGATGGTAAAGAAAAATAGATCTTAAGATGTAACAGCCCCAAACCGGGCTTAGTCGGAATAGTGATTTTGAAATCACTCTCCAAGGTTTAAGAAAATTATTTTTGTGTTAATTTATGTGTTTTGGTAATATTATAAGTATGCATGAAAATTTTGGTGAATTAATTTACACGAATGAAGGCTTAATCGCGAAAAAGAACTAAATCGCGTAAAGGCCAAAAGTTGTATTTTAATAGCCAAAGATGTTAAATGGATTGAAAATCAAAGTTTGGGGGTTTTAAAGGGAAATTAATCCCTTAAAACCCATGATGGCCGGCCATAGAGAGGAATGGGCATGGAAAAGTCAAAGGTAGGTAGCTTTAGGTGGCTAATGGATAAAATATTAGTCTAATTGCCTAGCAATCATTGCTTATCCATTCCTCTTTCACATTAGCCAATTTTCTCAGCCATTTTGGGGGTTTTAGAAGCTCAAAATTTCAGCCACTTTGTACAGCCACAAGTAAGCGATTCTTAAGACTTTTCTTGAATATTTTTGCATATTTGAGACCCTTGTAGCATGAGCTACATTTTGAGGGGCATATTGTGCAAAATGGTTGAAAGTTGAGAGCTTTACCATTGTTGAATAAATGATGTTTGCTGGAAATTTTGGAAAGGAAAATGAATGTAAGTTGTCCGTTGAACCAGTTTTATGTAAGAGGTTGCATGAAAACACTAAAATTGGACTTAGTTGTAGAAGTTGTAAAATAAGGAGAAATTGTGTGAAATAATGAGAAATTGGGGTAGTATTGAGGATAAAAAGAGTTTTTTAGGCTTGGTTGATGAGGAAATTTGATAAAAATTGATTTCCAAGCTTAGGGGCAAAATGATCATTTTGTCAAGAGGTTAGGGGCAAAATGGTCATTTTTCCAAAATGTGAATTTTGGATTGTTTTAATTAATTTAGTAATTAAATGGATGAATTTGTATTCATATAGATCAAGGGGAGCGTGAAGTCAACCTTGACCGAGGCAAGGGAAAAGCTTCGGAGTAAATTCTACATTTCCCGTACTTTGTATACCGAGGTAAGTCTATATGTAAACGATACCTCTTTTATGAATATTTTGTTCATGAATGTTTCATATTATGCGCAGTTAAATGTTATAGTTATATAATGAAATTGTGACAAGTGGAAGTACAATTAAATTTCCATAAATTATGAATAGATGTGAGTTAAGTGCGAAACCATCGGAAACAAATTAATAAAGGTGGGCTAAGTGTGATACCACCGTACTTTAAATAGTAAAGGTGGGCTAAGTGCGATACCACCTTACTTTAATTAACAAAGGCGGGCTATGTGCGATATCGCCGTAACTTATTATAGATGATGGGCTAAGTGCGAAATTTATCTTATTATGGCTAATGCCATTATAAATGACTATGTATGGACTTATTTTGCATGGATATTTTTTGTGAAACTCTTGAAAGAAAGTCTGTATGGTTGTGATGATAGATACGTGCAAGGATTGTATGTGCTAATCATTATGAGTCATGTGCGTAAAATTGTGTAGAGAATGTTGATTAAATGGCGGGAAGGGTAAGTGAACTCATCGTTGGAGTATTAGTATGTTTGATGCTATAGTTAATGGTCTAGTGCATAGTTGTGGTATAAACTTGTATATGTATAGACTTACTAAGCGTTATGCTTACCCTTTTTTTTCCCTCTTCTTCTTTACAGTGCTACCCAAGTAATTCGAGGATCCAAAGGTATCAGAGGCATCGCTCACACTATCAGTTGAAGTATTCGGTATAGTTGCATTTTGTATTTTGAATAATGGCATGTATAGGCTAGTTATTCATTTTGGGTGTAAGACCTAGTAGTAAGCCAATTATGTTGGCCATTTATGTTACTAAGTTTATTTTGTAAATTGCCTTTGGAATTGGCCTAAAGCCATTCAAGTTTCTTAATGAAATGAATGAATTTTCTTAGAAATCGTTCAAAGTTGCTTAGAAGTTTATGCATGCATTTTGGACATTGGTTGATGTATGAACATCTATTTAGGCACATTTAGATGAGTATTGGTGCTATGTTATGATGTATGTAGATTGGGGTTTTGTTTGTATGTGTTTTAGGGTGGCTAAGGGCTTGGTAAATAGCCCTATATTGCCCATATGGGTAGACAAACGGGCGTGTGTCTAGTCCGTGTGTGACACACGAGCTGCACACGGGCATGTAGCTTGATCGTGTGTCCCCTACACCTTGCATAGATAGCCTTAAATGCCATCAGATTCTCCCACGGGCATGAGACAAGGTCATGTGTCTCAACCGTGTGGAGAACACGGCCAGCACACGAACGTGTGCCACGGCCGTGTGAATGATGATGTCAGAAAAAGAATGTCCATGATTTTGCACACGGGCTGCGACACGGGCGTGCGCCAGGCCATGTGAAAACCCCTGTAGGTTGAGGTTGGAAAATAAATTTGCATGGGCGAGGGACACAGGTGTGTCCCTCGATAGAGCAAGTCGTGTGAAGTACACGGATTATCACCACGGCCATGTTTAAAGACCACACGAGCGTGCCGCCCTTCCACACAGGCACGTGCCCTAATTATAATGGATTTTCTTCAAAGAGTTTTGAGTGTCTGAAATGGCCCCGTTTGGTTTCTAAACCACGATTTAGACCTCGTAAGCCCCTTATTGAGGCCTATAAGGCATTGTTTGAAAAAGTTTCAAATTGGGACGTATTTTGGTTGTTTAAAATTGATTGTTTTGCATGAGTTTGGTTAGGTAATACCTCGTACTCCATTCCGGCGTCGGATACGGGTAAGGGGTGTTACATAGGATATAATCGACACTTGGGGAAATGTACAGTAACGATTGCTGAGCTGTGGGGAATATTGGATGGGCTTCGTTTCCTTCAGAAACAAGGTTATGATGAGATCATTATTCAGTCTGATAATCTTGAAAATGTTATCTCTATCTGTGATAGTAAGTTAGAGGGTTCAAAAAGCTCTCTAATAAGGAAGATTCAACAAATTCTAGCCTTTGAAGAGAAGTGGTCCTTGAATTATGTTCCAAGAGAGCCTAATCAGGTCGCACTGATGCTTTGGCAAAAATGGCTTTAACAAAGAGCGAAACATTGCACATGTTTGAAGAACTCCCTTTGGAGCTTAAAGAGATATTGAAGGAAGACTGTACTTTCGATATTGTGGCTAGGAATTAATCTTTGTAATCCTTTGTTTATTTACCAAAAAAATAAATGATTAAAAATTAAATTTTATATAAAAATTATGATGTGACTCTTATTTATCGAACAGTTTGTAGGCACTTAATAAAGACAAAAGTGAAATAGGCACGATGTCACGACAAGGGACGTCGTAATGATGTGACGAGTTTACCAATTGACAAAGAGGAAGATGTTGTGATGAGCATGCATGGGATGTCACGACAACATGACGTATTTCTTAATTAATACAACTACGTTTTGACGGCCAAACAGCCAAGCAAGACTTCTTCTCCCAGTAGAACTCTGATTATTTAAGGGATAGTTTAGCCGCTTTAGACCTTTAAACTTAGAATATTTAAAGGGGTATTGTATCTCTGTTTTGATAAGATAATTGAAGATGTAGTATTACAAGGTTTTCTTTTGGATGCAACAAGATGTAGTCGTAGATTAGTTTTGGTGAGAGTTTTCGTAGTAACTATAGAAAGAATTTTGTACCCCTTTTAAGAGAACTCTATGAGAGTTAGGGTTTGTTTTCGAGTTTGCTCTACAAGAGTCAGAGTTTTGTTTTTTAGGTTTAGGTTTGTACTTTTAATACATTTAGGTTTATTTTCTCTATATTATACTCTCATTTGTTTACTCATTTAGTGAAAAGCCGAAGCCTCCTTTGCCCGTGATTTTTATCCTCTTTGAAGAAGTTTTTTACGTAAAGTTTAGGTTTGATCTTCTCCACCTTTTCTATTTTTATGTTTATACGTGTCAATCCTAACAAAAAATTATAATATTTTAAATACATTTAAATTTGTTTATTAAAATAATAATAGACAGTATTTATTCACATAAAACCCATTCTGGCAAATTGTCATGTGCACAATCAGCCATGTTGCTGTTGACCCATTTGTCATGGTCTTCAGGTAACTCCAAAACATACAACCAATTTTGTTTATCAAAGATTCAAAGCAGTCGTGGAATTCCATAGACATGACAGATATGCTCTGCCTTCAACTCCTCGACTACATTACTATAATTTCGAGTTTAAAGGCCCTTAATTAAGCTGTCACTGCACCCTTTTATTTAAATTAATGCTGAAATTAAGTCACAAGACACTAAGCCAACATTTATTTTATTAAAAATAGCTTCTCGAAAATAATTTTTGAAATTTTGATTTATTTTTTAAATATTTTTTATGTTTTGATTATTTGGTGTAAAATTCTTTTTTGTTGTTTGATAAATTTTTTTAAAGTTATTCTTAGTGAAGAGAACAACAATATTATAATATAACTTCCTTTTGATAATTGAAATTTATTTTATAATAAGATATTATATATTTTGTAATAATTAATATCATATATAAACTTAATAATAAATAATGTTTAATTAAAACTTAATTTAAATTACATATATTACATATATGAGTGTGTATATTGACATATTAGAGTTGGAAATGATAACTAAATATAAGCATGATTTAAACAAATATTGATAGTTATATAATTGAAATATTCATATTCTATACCAGGTTAAAATATGTCATAAGTTTTTGTACTCTTTATAAATTTGAAATTTACTCATTGTATTTTTATTTTATGAATTTAGTCCTACTTTTTAGATTTCAAAATTCAAGTCCAACTGTTAACACTATTAAAATTATTTTTTAAAATTTAGGTTCATTATAACATCATTTTTTAGTTACATGGCTACAAAGGAAGTCTGTTTTATTTAAAATTATCGCATCAACAAAATTGACAAAAAAAAATAATAGTGTTTACATTTGGACTTGAATTTTGATATCTAAAAAGTAGAGAGACTATATTCTTGAAAATAAAAGATCAAGGAGCAAATTACAAAAATTTGTGAAGAGTACATGGCGTTATGACATATCTTAACCTTTTACTATATAACATTTATTCTTAATATATTTATAATTGTAATATATATTTATTATTAAAATAAAGTTATAATATTAAATAATTTATTAAAAATAATAAATTGTATTAATTATATTAATAATTTATTATATTATTAAATATAAATAATTAAATATGCATGTTTAAGAATTTTGAGATTATAATATTAGTATTTTAAAATTATAAATTAAAGTTATTATTAATATAATAATATTAAGTTTGATTCAAGTTGATTTTTATATAAAAACAAAGTTACTCATAAAGGAATGTTCTGTAAAATGACTTATACTTTTAAAAGTTTTAAGAATAAATTTATCTTGCAATTATTTGCATAAATAATTAAAATTAAAATTTAATATTAAAAGTTTGGGGTTCAGGATTTAAGAGTTAGAATTTAATATTTAAGATTTAAATTTTAAGTGTTTAATAGGGTCTATAACAGGGGTGAATTTAGAGGGTTGGTAAGGGCTCAGCCCCTAAAATGGAAAATTTTTCATGGAGGCCTTTTAATATTTTTAAAATGTTAAATTAATAAAGGTAAAATTACATATTGCGCCCCTAAAAATTAAAAAAAATAATTTAATTATTTAAAAATTATAAAGATATAAGCTATTAAAATTATGAAATTGTATTTTTACTGTTGTAAAAAATTACAATTAAATTTTTACTTTCTTAAAAAAAGTTCTGACTTCTCTCCTAGTTTATAATGTTTAAAATATGAAGTTTAATAGGTATAAACTTTTAACTTGTTTAAAACTAGGATTTAGAAATTTAAGATTTAATGTTTGTGTCTACAATTTTAGAGTTTTATATTTGTGTTTAAAATTTAAGAATAAGTTTTCTTGCGATTATTTATACAAATTAAGATTTAAAATAATTATTGGGTTTGTCCGTCATGCCCTTTACAATCATTTATTCCAAGCTTAGAACGGGTGTGAGTCAGCCCACGTGGTGCGGTGGAGATGAGATGATTAGAAGGCATCTTCACCACCTACTAAAGACCAACGACACACTCCCAGCATGTGGGATGTGAGAATAAGTATGACTCCTCCCCATCCAATATATTTCCTTATTTACTTGATTATCATTCCCATCAACGAATTTGACAACCTTTTCCCGAGATTTATTTAATTATGTTTATTAAACTTCAAATCAATTCTTAAGTGGAATACAGTATCACAAACTTTAAATTCAAATATTTGTTTAAAAGATATCCAACTGTTTATCATGTTTCTCAACAAATGTTGATCCATTTTATTTTATGTAGGACTATTAAGTAAAAATAAAAATACGATGAAATGTACTATAGTGGTTACTCATTTCATTTATTAATTATAAGTTCGAGGGTCTTATATTTTCTCACGAGAATAAAACACATTTTATAACTAACCATTTATCTCTTTAAAGAATATTGTAGTGATTACTCATTTTATTCTTTAATTATAAATTTAAAAATCTAAAATTTTTTCATAAAAATAAAACACATTTTATAATCAACCATTTATCTCCTTGAACAACACTCAAAGATGAGAGAATTAGTAAAAAAAATTGAGACTAGGATCATCAGCCCCTTTTCCAAATAGAGCATTCCTATAAGTGAAATCATAAAGGGTACCACACAGGCTAGACCCTAAAACAATGGCGCCGAGGCGTGCACTTCAGCCTCTAAAACGCATGGGATGGGCCTATAGCTGTGCGCCTCGAAAACCAGATTAATTATGGCCCAAACAGCTTGAAACTTATCGCTAGCCTTGTATAGTATGCTATGGATGAAGTTGTAGCCTCCTCCAAACGCCACGCAGTTAACGTAACACGTGCCACTCGGTCCTTTAACCTTTTTTTTAATGAGCTGGGGCAAAATGCAATAAAATGAACGCAAGGGAAGTGGATCAGAGACTCAAAAACGGTGGAAAGTGTCAAATTGTTGTTAATTCACAATCAGAATGGAAAGGAAAAGTGAAACAGGAGGAAAAGGAAAAGAGCAGAGTGAGAGTCATCAGCCTCCTCATATTTCACCCATGTATCCTGTGACACACAATGCTTATGGTGGCGGATTGTACGGAACCGATCAGGGACAGTCGAAGAAACCGGAAAACCCGCCCGCCGGTGAGACCCAAAGTGCTGATGGGCCCAATGAAGCCAAGAACGAGCCCAAGCACAAACCCCCTCCATCATCCGGTGATCGAGACATTGATATCACCGGCCAATCTTATATCCAGTAGATCGTCGCCGCCGCTTTTATAATTTAGTCTCTGTATTAGTTTCCTTTTCGACTGCTTGGCTAAGCTTGTGAATTAATAATTAATTAAACGGTATACTCTCATATTTTGGTTTCTGTTTTCCAGTTGTCAAGCTATATTTTCGTACGGGAGCATTTAGGGAGTTAAACACTTTTTACGATTTTTAATACTCACAGTAAATATATATATCATGAATTTCAAGAATGATATTTGTCATGGAAAATCCTAAGCCTGTATAATACTGAGATTAATATTAAAAAAAGAAATGGTTGATCATGGCATGAACTCTACTGCTAAGCCTATGCACATTGGTGAAGCTATAAACAGAAAAGTACTTGTTATCAACTTAGAACAAATGGATGATCTTGGAAGCTGATCATATATTAATTTTATTTTTAATAGAAATGATTCTTGCATAAATCGAACAGGAACATATATATATATATATATATATTACGAATTGACAGCATCAGTCTATTGAGGAAAATGGAAATCATTTGTCCAATACACAACATCTTGATCACCAAGTGTAAATCTATGGTCAAAAAGTGGCACTAACTCAAAGAGGTCATCTTCCTTGCTTTGTACCCCCTTGATAATTTGCGAGGCATCACCTTTAAGAATAATGTGGGGATAGCATGTTTGGAGAGCCTTGATCGCTGCAAAAGCTTCAGCTTCAGGTGCCGTACAATCTGCTTTGTGGATCTTGAAAGCATCCATATGGAAGACGTACCATCACTCCAGCACATCCTTGAAGAGCAGCTTGGTTAAAACCTGCATCAAAATTCACTTCAACCGTGTTCCCGTTTGGTGCTTTCCAATAACAATGTCCTGCTCTTCCAGATTACAGGTCTGGTCACTTAGCATTTGGGCTGCTTCCTAATCAGAGAAGTAGGTGTTGATTCGTTCTAGTATTCTTACTTCATAGTCGCTATTCCAAAGAGTAACAAGAAATTTGTCAAAATTATCCTTGTAAAGCAACTTGGCCGCTATTCCAAGCTGATCGGTTGCATTAGCAAAGACTCCTTTTGAGATCTCATTTGGAAATACTACGAGCACAGAAGACTTCGCTGCTAAAGTGGCAAATTTTCAAAGCATGCATAACGTCCTCTAACTCGCAATTACTTTGGCAACAATTGGAAGACGTTCTTGGGATTCTAGAACTGGTCTCCATACCTGCTGCTAAAATTTCATTCCAAAGTTTCCATGCACAAATCTTGATTTTAGATGGAACCTTGGCATTCCAGATGTGTTTCCAAACCATTCTATGTGGCCCCAATCTTGAATTTCCATCGAGCATGGTTTTAGATATTGTTTTAAGAAATTGTGTTTTCAAGTTCCGAACAAGTAGCAATATTGCTTCATTTAATATCACTTTTAGAAGAACAATAATTATTCAAAATAGTTGTTGTCCACAATAACAGCTCTTTGAGAATAATTTATTTAGAACATGAATTCAGTTTAGAATAATTGTCATCTAATGTAACTTTCATTTGAGAACAGATTTGTTGAGAATAATTATTGTTTGGAACAATTTCTATTTAGAATAATTTTGTTTTTTTTTTTTTGAAAGGATCATTATTCAGAATGAGCTTTTTGAAGAAAGTATCAGTATTGATCAACTCTTATTTTGAACAACTCTTATTGAAAACAATCTTTACACTAAAAATAATTATATTGCAAACAACTCAAGTTTAGAACAAGTCAGGATAACTCATGTTTAGGAACAACTTTCGTCTTGCAGAAGATATTTCACATAATACTATTGTTTGAGAATAGCGTAGAAGATTGTGTTGGTCAAAAGCCAAGAATATCCTTTACCACCTAAATCAGAGCACAAATATTAATTTGGTTAGGGTTATTGCTATAAATATTACAACCACCTGATTTTAGAATTTTTTTTAATTTTTTACTATGCAACAAAACCAATTTTTAAATCAAAATTTTCCAATATTTTTGTACTCGAAATGACTTTCAACAATATCTTTCAATTGTTTTTTCTGTCATTCAATTAGCAAAGTTGGAAATATAAAATGTCATGGCCTTAACCTACAATCTCTCTCCAATGCTTGAGCTAAAAATAATAAAGATACTAGAACACTAGAGCTGAAACTGGTACTATCTCTTTAGCAAAGAGTAAGGTGGTTAGAATTAGTGTGATCAGCCCAATGTAGCAAAAGAAAAAAGGACAAAAGAGAATGAATAAAACAATAGCTTTCATTTTTGAGTTTTTGGCTTGTTTGGTTGATGAATAAATGAGCATGGTTGATGAGAAAAAGTAATTATAAAATATAAAAATATTTTTAAATATATTTTATAATTTTCAGAATTAGAATTAAAATGATAAATTTTGTAAATATTGAGGGTTAAATTTGTTGAATTTTTTAGATTTAGGACCAAATTAATAGAATGTGTAAACATTGGAGGGCTAAATTTATTATTAAACCAATAAAATTTCACGTTAAACTTCCCTTATTATTTTAAAAAGAGTGACTAAATATTTAATTTAAAAATGATTAAATCAAAAAATTGAATTGAATAATTATTCTGATACTTTACCCTTAAATAAAATATCCTAATAAAAAAATATTATCCTAATTAAAATTATTATACTAAAATCTTAATTATTTAAACTATCATCCTAATTAAATTATTATCTATCTATTCTAAAACCAACACCAACGTTTTTTTTTTTTTTTTTGAATAAAAAGACATTACTATATTAAATTACATAGAAAAAGATTGAGGGATACAAATATTTCTTTCCTTATCTGCTTCAAGAAATTCTAATGCTTCTCATGGAGGGTCTCAAACAATTGTAAATCCTCATTTTCTGCAAAGGCCAAGTTGGCTAAACAATTCGCGTTTTGATTGTGTTCCCTAGGAATGCATCTTAATATTCATTGACCTTCTTGAGACAATATACGATAAACTCTTCTGATGAGAGCAGAATTTAAAATCTTCAAAACACTTTCATCTATGACTTTGACATCAAACTATCTGATTGGATTATCACTTTGTCATAATTTTTTTATTTTAAGCCATTTAAAATACCCTAAAATTTTGTATAAAAAATTGAGCATTTCCTTAAGAATAATCAATCTCTGTTTTCCTCGCACATAACTCCCTCAACTGCTATTGCACTCCCTAATTTCAATTGAACAGCACTATCAGTGTTGGTAAAAGTCCAACCCCCTACCAGTTGTTCCCCATAAAAGAATTTATAACCTTCAATCAACTCATCTTTATAGACCGAAGAAAATTGTTTGGCCCAACTAGTCCAACACCAACGTTTTTAAGTTTCAACTTTTCTTTCTTTTGCCGTTTCCATTTTAATTCTTTTTTTCAGTTTTTTTTAATATAATAACTTATTAACTAATTCCTAAGTTCCTAACGTTAGTTGCTAATTGAGTATTCCATTTAATGGTCCTTGCATTTAAACTAAGATTCAATTTACACTGAATTCTATGTGATGGCTTGATGGTTAAAGGTGTTTATTATTTCGGTATGAGTTTAAGCCACGCTAGTTACATTTATTGTTCGGACTTTGCCCTGTTATTATAATTAAAAAAATATTCAATTTACTCTCGAGAATTTAGTCTCTACATCTAAACAAAAATTTTAAATAGGTCCAAAGTCAATTCTTAAAGATTTCGAGATGGAGTTCTAGTTTTGAGCTACCCAATTAAGGCCTCCGTATCATAGTTAGAGAATTAGCTCTTGTTCAATTGTATCGAGTTTGTTGGCTTTTTTAGACTTTGTTTAGCTTTATTTTTCATTTAAAAAGCACTTTTAATTTTAAAGTTGTGTTAAACAATTAAATTTCTTGAAAGTTTTTATTTTTAAAAAAATACTTTTGCTCAAATAAAAAAGTTAAAATTTTTAATTTTTCATGAGTAAAAACACCTCTAAATCTAATTTACTTTTTCATTTCTCTAATTAACTTTTATAAATAATTAATGGTTATATTTAAATATTTAAAATATAATTTATATATTCTAATTAAATTTTATAAATAATTAATATTAATTACTTAAAATTTATATTTCATATTAAAATATTAATAACAAGTTATAATAAATTAATTTTTATATTCTTATTAAAATATGATAATATTAACTAATTTAAACATTATTTAAATACATATTTATTATTTTATAATATAATGTCTACAATAGACATTTTATTTTTTAAAAGTACTTTTTGATAGTAATAATAAACACTTAAATCTTAATCCAATCTTTTCAAAAATACTTACGAAAAACATTTTTTCACAAACACTTTTAAAAAATAATACTAAACTATCCCTTTTAAAAAACACTTTTAAAAAATAATACTAAACTATCCCTTACTCTCCTTCACTTGTATTGAGATTAAGTCTTACTGCTTGTAAACTTCTCATTCACCAAAAATAATCAATCTACAAAAACAATTATCCATCGTAATAGGAGTAGAACACAGCCCCAAACTCTTTAAATTTTTAAAAGAAAATTAATTAGGCCTCCAAAAGCCCTTCAAAAAAAAATTAAAATTTCTTATTAAACCCTTAAAATTTTTTAATTTCTAGATAAGCTCCCAAACTTAATCGCTGATTCTACCAATGCAAGGGCCTTTACAAAATGCTGATTCTAGATTTAGAAATTTACAACCTAACTAATCTGAAATATACCCTAAACTAAGTGCGTGTGTGTGTATATATATATATTAACTTTAAAGAATCATTTTGGTGTGATTTTCAACCCCAGTCCACAGATCTCCTCAGGCGTAGGTGCCTCCCAGTTGACAGCCTTTTTCTTCATTTCTCTAAAATCAGCAACACATTCCTCAAACATCAGATCCTTTACTTGCCGCCTCCCCTCAGCCAGTTTTTTACCGGCAGCTCTATCGAAGACCATCTCCCATCGATCCTCCCACCCACCATGAGCATCGCATAGCTCAATTATCCCGTTACGCCAGTTGGTCCAGCTCCATCTCTTGTCAAGCGACGACATCACATCGGCAACGCAACGCCCTTTACACACAGGAGTGCAGGGCCTGCATTTGGCCCCACTCAGTGGACCCGGGCTCGATAACGCCGCCACCGGAACTCCCATATGGGAAGGCGGGAATCGATACCTCCGATCCGTCACGACGCAGAAGGGTAATCTATTTTCTACGTAGGATATGTTTTGGGTGGTGAGTTGTGCTTTGAAAGCTGATTCTGAGTTGAGTCGCCTGTACCCGGCTGAGTCAAGTTTGGGGATGAGAGAAAGTCGGGAGAGGGCCGCTTTGGAAGTGTAAAAGTCGCCGATGCCAAGTCGGTCATTAAGGCCACCGTAGACAGATCCTGAAGGGACGGTGTATCGGCCGGCAACGAAGTGTTGGGGATTCAACGGCGCATTCCAGTAACCGTCTACTCTGGTGCGGACGATCCAATCATAGGTGAAGTTGTGTTGTTTTTGGTGTGAATCGATCATTGTCAGGCATCCCTCAACCAAATTAAAATACTGTAGAAGTCCCTGTACCGCAAAAAATCAGTCTTATAAATATTATATTAAAACTAGAAAAAGTCTTATAAAGAAGCACGTCAAAGTTAACCTTCTAGAATACAAAATCGTGACTAGTAAGGGAAAAAGCACAACTGTTGAATACAATCACTAACTAATATTGAATTGGCCTAGATGAATAAAGATTAAACAAGGCACGTGTGAATCTTAAGTTGGAAAAGTCAAAACGATAAGAATGAGTAGGCTGCGCCTAAAACTTCATCTTTTCAAAAGAAAACCCAATTGAAGTCAAATTCGATGTAACCAAGTTAAAACAGTTGACAGTTTGTACCTGGATGCCATTAGGGGAGTTGGCGGCCGTCAGGACTCGAACTTGCTCCGCCGTCTGCGGCACTATTTTCTGATCAAATATTCGCACCAAAGCCAGCCTTGGTGCAGTTTTGAGAAGCGATAATTTGAAGGCATTCTTGTCCATGGGACAGTGCAAAAAAAGGTCAGCATTAGGATACTCTTTAATAACCCTCTCCATGATGGAGGGTCCAGTGAGCTCGAACCTCCTGGCTCCACCCACCAAGCACACCGCCATCCTCGACTGGCGCAACTTACCAGTGACGTCGGGAGATGGAGTGGTGGAGAGAAAAGACCGGAGCGGGAAAAAGTAATGGATGGACGGTGTAGATGATAGAGCAATAAGAAGAAGAATGGAAAGAGGAACGATTATCAAGAAAAGGAGACGCCAATCAAGATCCGAAACCCCTTTCTTGATCAACATATTAATCTTTTCTGCCAGCTTTACCATCTTCGAGATGATTATGGAAGTTTAGAGATATGAAGGAATCACTTTTAGCGTAAGGAATATAAGGGTATTTTAGAAGAAGAGGGAATGTTTTTGCTTTTTCTTTTGGGTTCGCAAGGGCCAAGTCATTTGACCATCTACATAAGCAGCCTTGCGGTTACTTTGTACATAACATTAACGTGTTTGGGCTATTAGCCAACCTTAACTGACCGCGGATAATTAATTCTCACCAATAAATTCCTGTTTTATATTAACTTGGCAGGAATCACATATTCTTCCATAAAAAAGAAAATACATATATTTAGTTTTTAATATGTCAATACATTAGTCTTAACACTGATTCATAAAAATTCAGGCATTCACTGCAAGTGTAATATTCAGGTTTCATGTGTCATCATCAACAGACCATCGTTGAAGGGTTTTAAAAAATTGTATTAAGCCATTCCCACTTTCTTCATTTCAAACATGGTGGAGGCTTTTCTAAGCCATCGCATCTTAATTTGTTTGAAATAATGGTAAAATTACTTCATTTTTTTTTTATATTTTAAATTATCTTTAAGTTGACCACCTTCAAAATTTTTTAATTTACTCCAACTTCAATTTTAAATTTAATGCAATAAATTTGGTAACACTTTTAATTTTACATTTAGCTCTCTCTCTCTCTCTTTACATTTTAACTAGTTTTATACCCTGTTTATATTTTAATATATTTATTTAGAATATAAATTTTAAGTTTAGGGTATATTTAATTAAAATTTTAAATGATATTTATTTTATTTGTATCTTTGACTTAGGATATTTTATTTTTAAAAAGTAGAAAACTCATATTTTACCTTTCGAAAATCAATTATTTGTTTTGGAAAGGGAAACATTTAGTGAAAATAAATCATATAAAATATGATTTTTAACTCATAAAAATATCCTAATTTAATTTCGTTTTTATTAAGATTGCAATAATAAAAAACAAATTGCTCTATTTTTTTTTTTTTTTTTATAGAAAAACAAATTGCTCTATGAGTTGATTCCTTGAAAATAAATTAAGGAAATAAATCATATGTAATTAATTGACCTTGACTTTATTTTCTTTTCTTTTCTTTTGAAGTAGTAATTAATTGACTTTTTAAAATTATAAAAAATTGAATTTTAAATATAAAAGAAAATGAAATTATTTTAATGGTTCCTAATGGGATATAAAAAAAAGTAAAAGTAAAGGGAAATAAATATTCTTTTAAATTAAATTCAAAAATTCTATATATCTAATATAAAAGTCATTAGAAATTAGGACTAAGTACGGTAATTTAAGTATTAGAAGTTAGGAGTAGGGGTAATTTAGATATTCAAAATTAAAGGCAATTTAGATATTTTATAAAATTTTAATTAATTATTAATTTTTTTTACACAATGTTTAGAATAATTAATAGTTCCTCTTCAACTCATAAATAGGAATATAATACGCTTTAACGCACTTGAATCCACATGCTCCTGCATTGACAACAATGTTCATGCCAATTGAATTAAAACTCAATCGACTATTTTAATTATTGTTACATATTAATTATTTGTGCTTTTGATTGTTTTTTAATTTGCTGGAAGTTACTTTTGTTGTATTTCTTTGAATTAGTTCTAAAGTCACGTGTTGCACATGATTTTATGTGTTTATTTGTTAAATTTATTAAATAATATATTTCTATAATTTTTAAAAATTAAATGATAATCGATATAATTTACCATAAAAGTATTAATTTTGAAAATAATTGAAAGAATAAAATAATATTTTAAAAGTAATGAAAGTAAAAAGGTGAGAAACAATCAATAGTAAAATATTAAGTAATTAGATAAAAATAACTTATCATTCGAACATGAGTCAAATTTTCATTTAAAAGATAAACATTATTAATACTAATACTTTATATTATTAATAACTATTATTAAGTGATAATAATTATTATATTGATAATAAAAATATTATTAATAAAATAATTATTTTACTAATACTTTATTATGAATATAATTTTAATTTAAGATTTAAGATTTAAGATCAACATTATTAATAATTTATTAATATAATTATTTTATATTATATTATTAGTTTTATAGATTTAAAAAATAAGAGAAACAGAAATAAAACAAAATACTAATTTTTAATTTATTGATTTCTTTATCTTAATTTCTCAAATAAATATGAGTTATACTATTTATCGACGAAGGATTTGTGTTGAACTAAACCAATTTGATTAAATACAATTAGTATTTATAAAAAATAATATTTAATTTAATTATAAAATATATTTATTTTTTTTACTTTTAACATATAAATTATAAATAAAAAATTTATATATTATAAATTAGATTACCAATATATTATAAATTTATTTCAACTTTCATGAGTTATTTTGTATTGGGATTGATTTTATTTTTATTATTAATTTTTCTTGGTATGGTGAAAATTTGATTTTAATTATAATTTTTTCATGAAGTTGCGTTAGAGATTACAGTATTTTTTGTTTATTTTATTTTAACATTTCATTTTTATTTGATAATATTTTATCTATTAAACATTAATTTTTTTATTTAATTTAGAGTGGCTGGGTTCTTAACTTTAGAGACCACGGGTTACATCTATTTATGAGTCGGGTTACCAGTCTAGGCCTAAAGGCCTGCTCAAAATTTGGAAGGATTTAGATAAAAATATTAGGCTCGTTTAAAATATGGGCTGAGCTTGTGCATGAACATTTAAGGTTCAAGCCCGCCCCAATTTTAAGTTTATAATAATTTATATTATGTTATTTTTATACATTATGTAATTTAGAATACATTAAAAAAAACATATACTAAATATATAATACTACTCTAATGTAAACATTAAAATAATGTTTAAATGACTATATAAAAAGTTTCAATAAATAAAAAATGTATAAAATTCTTAAATATTAAAATGATATAATATAAATATTTTTTAAAAAATTTAAAAATATGCTTGGCTTAATCTTTTACAAATATGGGCGGATTTAGGTAAATTTTTAAGCCTATGTTTTGAGTCAGGCCAAACTTAGACTAGCATAAAATATGTTAATATTATACTTCAACTCGACCCGATCCGACTCATGAGCACCTCTACCATGAGTCAACCCCTATAACTTAAAAAGTTTTAACTTGTTTTGGATCCCACTAATATTTATTTAATTTGTATAAAATTTCAATTATCCACATTTATCAATTATAGAGGGTCAATTTTAACGTCGATTTTCTCAATTTGATATTTTATTGATTATTAAATATTTTGCAATAATATATACATTTAAAATATTTATACTAATTAGAAAGAAATATATTATTTTCATATATGTATACTTCTTGGATAATTTTTATTGCATAAAAAAGATTGATATAAAGAAATACACTAAAAATATGACCCCGCATCATGGGGTTATATTCCTAATTAAATGTATAAGTCATAGTATTACTTAAGATGTAAGCAACCAAGAAAAAGTACTCATAGTATAAAAGTAAATAAATAAATAAATAAATAAATAAATATATATATATATATATATATATAATGCAATATACATTATATTTACTAGAAATTCTATTACATGTATAGCATATACATGTGAAAACTATGCGCCTAGAACATAAATTTGTATTTAAAAATAACATATAGTAAACTATGCATGATATTAAAATAAAATAAATAGATTAAATTGTGAGTAAAGATTGATGTTTAAATAAATTAAAATGACAAGTCACCTTTTTGTGTATGATGGATATGACGAATCAAATTGTGACGGATAAAGACTATTAATGGTAGTGACATACATAAAAAAATCTAAAAAAAATCAAAAATATATATATTTTGTCACTATTAATATCTTACATTGGTGATGTTAAATAATCGTCATTAATTTAGTCAAGATTTCCCTCTAAAACTAAATGTTGGTGCCTAGCAATTAGTAACAAAAAGTAATGACAGTTTTTCAAATTGTCATATAAGATATACTATAAATATTAAACACGACAGCTCTTTGTATTCGTCATGTTTTAGGTATATTTTGTTACATTATTTTGAGCATTACATAGAAAGTTTGTCACTAATTGATGAGCGTTACATAGAAAGTTTGTCACTAATTGATAGACTTGTTGTAGTATGTTATTGGCATTTTTTACTGTGATTTTCACGGTGCATTACTTTGTTAGTAAATGATCCTCAAGTCATATTTTAATCCACCCTCAATGATGTTGGTCAAATTTTGGAAAGAATGAGGAGTAAAGATCGACAATCACATTCTCAAAAGCCTTATCTTTATCCTTATCTCACTTGAAAAACAAGTTGATTGTTTTACTTGTATATGAAGTTATGGATAATTATTGAAGATATCTCAAGAGATAAATTCAACCTTTTACTAAGAGTTTTAAGCTTATTAAAATGTTACTTAAAAACTCTTATGTTAGCCTATAAATAGGTTATTGGTTGTCGCACATCAAGGTGCACTTTATAAGTGTCATTTGTAAACAGATTCTTTGTGCTTTCACTTGTTATTTTGACTTTCTTGTTAAGTTTTCTTGACGAGATATTATTGATTGTAAGTGAGGTTATTTGGAGTGAGTGGTTTGTAGTAATGCGTTTATTGTTGGTGTTGCAATTACTTGTTTGTGTAATGGTAGATTGAACTTTAGTTAATAAGGGATCTAAACTTTTATTGAGTAAAATCATTCAGTGAAAGAGATTCTACAAAGTAGGATTGATAAATCCGAACTGTATTGAAATATATAGTGCATTGATTTCTCTCTTTGATTTACTTTTTTTTTATAAACTATTATTAAATTAGTTTATTTATATGTATGTTCAAACATCTATCTAAATAATAGTTGAGACATTGATTTGAATAAAGAGTAAACCTACTTGTACTCCTCAAAATACAAATCTTTACTAAACAATGATGAATATATAATGGATAATATTCTCATTACTATTTTTTTTTAAGGTCTCATGCTAATTTATTAATCTATATAAATTCCTTTACTAATATATAGAAATTAGGAATAAAGCCCACTTTGGGCTTCACTTCATTATGTTTTAACTTTATTTTATATTTTTTTATTATTGTTCTTGTTAATATTATTCATTAACTATAATATTTCATTAATTAAAAATCAAATACTTAAAATAAGTACACCATTCATAATGGACTGATATCAAGGTATTAAGTACACCATTAATTAAAAACATGATGCACTTTGACTTATTTAAAATGTAAAATTGATTTATTGCTTCATCTACCGAAGGTACAATCGTTGTTTAATTCTATTTGTTTTATCTTCTTCCATATCTGAAGTTGATCACCATCTAATTAGATTTGTTAATCCTTCTATTTAAAATTTGAAAGTTTTTGGATAAAAATATTAGGTCCGAAAAAAGAGTTTGGAAAAAAATTAGACCCGTTTAAAATATGGATTGGGATTGTACTTGAACATTAAAACTTGAGCTTGGTGCAACCTGGTCCATTATTAAATTTATAATATCTTATATTATGTTATTTTTATATATTATGTAATTTAGAACACATTAAAAAAATAAATCTATACTAAAAATATTGTAACATCCCGAAAGTTGCTACAGTAAAAAAGTGAAATATTATCTTTAATACAATAAAATAAGGAAATAAAGTGAAAAAAAGGGGGAAAGTTTGAGTTATGTCAACAGAATCTGTTTTGGAAGTATATTATGATGTATTATTTCAAGAAAATACTAAATTGCAAGTGAGAAAAGTTTTGTGACCCAAGAGTAAATACTCAAAATTTGAGGGGTTAAATTATAAATATAAAGAAGTTTAAGGACCCATAGTACAAATATTTTAAGGGTGAAAGGATCTAGAAACTAAGGAAAATGGATGAATTGGGACCAAATTGAATAAGTGAAAAAAGTATGAGGGATTAAACCACAATTTTACTAAAATAAGTGACGATTCAATAGAGGAATTTTGAAGGAGCATAAGGGGCAAAATGATCATTTAGCAAGGAATATAATTTTGAAAAGTAATGATGATGTTGGTGATATTTTAGATTAATTAAATAAATATTAATTTATTAATATTTTGATTTTACAGTTATTTATATTTTATTAAATTTTATTTAGTAATGATGATGCTGGTGATATTTTAGATTAATTTTTATGCTATTAAACGTGAGAAGAAAAGAAAGAAATTTTCTTTCCTTTATAATTTGGTCCTTTTACAAAAAATCCACCATTTTCACTTAGAAAACAAAAGAATTTCCATAGCCATCAAGAGAAAAATATTAAGGAGATTATGGGGAGTAGAGGTGTGCATGGGTCGGGCGTCCCGGCCCTGCTCGAAGGCCCGACTAAAATGTGGGAGGGTTTAGGCAAAAATATAGGCCCGTTTAAAAAATGGGTCGGGCCTCGGGTAAGGTATTTTTGGCCCGGGCCGGGCCCAAATTCACTAAAGGACAAAAAAATTTACTTTTTTTTTTTGTTTTTGAATGTTATTTTCTTGTTGTTTTCTCCCTATTTTGCTACCATATTACTATTATGTTGCTACTATTTTGTTGTTATTGTTTAAATATTATATGAAACTTATTTTATTGTTAAAATTGTTATTATTTTAAAGGCATTTGTTAATTTTGTTTTTATTTTAGAGGTATTTGCTTGTTAAGTTGCATCTATCTTAATGTTATTTAAGTCTACATATTTTTTTAAAATTTATTTTTAATTTGTTGGGAAATATTTATTTTGATTTTTTAGTATTTTTGATATATTATATATGTTTAAAAATTGTATAAAATAATATAAAAATCAATACGGGCGGGTTGGGCTGGGCCTAGATTTTAGCATTTTTATATGGGTCGGGCTTGGGTAAAATTTTAGGCCCACTTTTTTGGACCAGCCCGACCCAAGCCCGATGAATGGGCCTAAATTTTTAGTTGAGTCTGACCCGAACTCGGCCCGGCCTATGAACACCTCTGATGGGGAGCTAGAATATCAAGTTAGATTCAAGAAAATAGAAGTTTAAGGGGAGAGAAAGTCAAGTTAAAGTTTAGTTTGAAGAGAATAAGGTATGGATGTTAAGGTTTTATGTTAATTTTTAAGCTTAATATGTAACAACCCTTACCCGTATCCATCGCCAATTAGGGTATGAGGCATTACCAGACTTTAACACACACAAACATACAAAACCGAGTCATAAAATTTACGTCCAATTTAAAACTTTCCATTCATATGCATAATGCCCCTATTACGGGCCTTCAAGGCCCAAAACATGCATTGGAAGAGGTTAGGACTAAACCGAGAACATTCAAAATATTTACAACACTTAGGAAATTTTCATACTTTGGAGAGTCATACGCCCGTGTGGCTCTGGACACGCCTGTGTCCTCAATTTGTGTAACTCTCTGTTTATAAAGTCATCAACATTTCATGGTCACACGGCCAAGTCAGAAGCCCGTGTGTTAGGCCGTGTGGCGAATTTAATTTTCGCAATTAAGGTGCAGACTTCCCACGCCCATGTTCCAGGGCCGTGTCCTTCACACAGCTGAGACACACGGTCTTGTTTCTACCCGTGTGTTTATTATTAGACATTCTGTTTTTTAAAACTAGGGTGCATAGGACACACGACCGGACTACACGCCTATGGTGCAGATTGTGTGTCACACATGTCTGTGTGTCTACCCGTTTGGATAAATATAAGGCTATTTACCAAGCCATTTGCCACCCTAAAATACAAGCACACTTACACCACTTGAAAGGCGTATAACATAACATAAGTAAGCTATCAAACATCCCAAAATCAATTTATCCATACGTCATTCGCATACCACATCCATCATGCATATATCTCACACACTTAGCAACTTAAACATGCAAACTACCTCAATCATTAATAACATCATCATTTGTATATATCACGTATCAATATTGGTAAACTTTTAATGGCCTTATACAAAATGATCATTTATCAAAATAAGCCAACATTCTTGGCTCAATCAAATATGACATATATAACAAAATAACCAAGTCTCCTATACATGCCATAACTCAAGATGCCAATAGCTACATATACCAAAAGATAATTTGATAGTGTGAGAAGCTCCTCTGACGTTCTCCCAATCCGAGTTAGCTTGGTGACATTATAAGACAAGGGAATAAAAGAGGAGTAAGTTAAATAGCTTAATAAGTTTATATGCAAATAATGAGCATTATGAACACACATTTAACATACGATTGAAACTATAACAATTTCATAGATACTATCAAAACCTTACGATCATAACTTACTCATTCATAACTTTTCCAATAGTCATCACATAACGAACTCATCTTTTAGGAGTTTCACATACGTACCTGTGTCAACCCTTACATAATCACTTACACTCACACTTCGTTATTTCGCTGAATCATCCGTTGAACCATTTGGAATTCTAAAGGATACTCGGAAGTCTTGTACATAAATGCCACACTTATTTGTAGTCGAAGCTACCACTTATCACTTGTAGCCGAAGCTACAACTTATCATTTGTAGCCAAAGCTACCACTTATCACTTATCACTTAAACATTTGGTCTCCTAGTGACATGTCACTTGTATCCTATTCGATTCCTAAGGTTCAATCGAGATCCTTCTCACTTATCGAAGCTTGGTCGACATACACATTCCAGTAGTTATTCACAAAGCATATTGATGTTTTAGTATTAAAAAATATAATATAACAATGCATTATTTACATACAAACTTACCTCGGTCCAAAATGACAAGTTATTCGATTTAGTCCAATATCTTTTCTTTTCCTCGATCAAGGTCGATTCCTCGTCTTTCTTGATCTGTAATACCAAATTTAACTCATTTAATTATCACATTACTCAATTCAGTCCAAAAATCATACCATGGAAAAATTACATTTTTACACCTAAAGTTTGACATATTTACACTTTAGTCCCTAGGCTCGTATAACAAAATGTACTCATTTTTCTTTGTTACTCAAGCCTAACCGACATATATACATACTCATAACAACCCATATCTTACACTAAATCACATTTTATGCACATGTTTTACAACTTTTACAAATAAGTCCTTTTATGCATTTTCATCAAAAACTAACTAGTAAAAGTTGTTTATCACACATCAAACTTTCGTTTTCTACCAGTAATCATAAAATTACAGGCATGCCATACATGGATGAATTTTTAAACATGAACCCTACTTCAAAATAATGGTAGAAATAGGTAAATCGGGCTACGAAGACTTCAAAAATATAAAGAACATTAAAAAGGGGCTTGGAGACACTTACTATAAAGCTTAGAAGTCGAAGAAACCCTAACTATGGTGTCTTTAGGGATTTTCGGCCAAGGTGGAAGAAGATGGACAACATTTGGGCTTTATTTTTCCTTTTTATTCTTTTATTTACCAAATGACCAAAATGTCCTTCATTTAACACTTTGATATTTTTATCCATCTATGCCCATTTTTATCCAAACCAAACTATATTGGTCTAATTACCATATAAGGACTTTTAATTTAAGAACTCATCACAATCAAATCCCTTTAGCAATTAAAACACACATTTTACAACTTTTGCAAATTAGTTTTAAAAATCAAATTGGACACTTTATCAACAAAATGTCTTAACCAAATTTTCACACATGCATTCAATCACATAATAAATCTTAAAACTTTATCGCAATAAATTTTTCTACTTCAGATTCATGGTTCCGAAACCACTATTCTGTTTAGGCCCTAAAATGGGCTGTTACAACTCTTCCCCCCTTTAGGGATTTTTGTTCCCGAAAATCTTACCGAGAAATAGGTTTGGGTACTGTTTTCTCATAGCCTCCTTAGGTTCCCACGTAGCCTCTTCTACTCCTTGTATTTGCCATAACATTTTCACTAAGGTTATACTTTTGTTCTTCAATTGTTTGACTTCCCGAGCCAAAATCTTGATTGGTTCTTCACTATAAGTCATATCTAGTTGAATCTCAACTTCCGTCAGTGAAATCACATGCGAAGGATCAGAACAATATTGTCGCAACATCAACACATGAAACACATTGTAGATCCTTTTCAATTTTTCCGACAAAGCCAACTGATATACCACTGACTTTATTCTTTCAATAATTTCATACGGACTAATAAAATACGGACTTAGTTTGCCTTTTCTGCCAAATTTCAAAATCTTTTTCCACGAAGACACTTTCAAAAATGCTCTATCACCAACCTAAAATTCAATCTCTTTCCTTTTCAAATCTGTATACGACTTTTGTCTATCAGAAGCAGCTTTTAAACAGTTACGGATCACCTTCACTTTCTCCTCAGTTTCTTTAACCAAATCAACCTCGGGAATCTATCTCTCACTAAGCTCGATCCAGTACAAAGGAGCTCGACATTTGCGACCATACAATGCCTTATATGGTGCCATTTTTATACTTGATTGAAAATGTTGTTGTAGGCAAACTCTACCAAGGATAAATACTTTTCCCATCTACCTTAGAATTTCAATACATAACATCGAAGCATATCTTCGAGAATCTAAATTAACCTTTTAGATTGATCGTCAGTTTGCGAATGAAACGCGGTACTAAAATTCAGTTTCGTGCCCAAGGCTTCTTGTAACTTTTTCTAAAACCTCGAAGTAAATCTCGGATCTCTATTCAAAATAATAGAAATAGACACTTCGTGTAATCTCACAATTTCAGCAATATGCAATTCAGCTAGCTTATCAAGTGAGTAATCGGTGCGTACTGGAATAAAGTGAGCCGATTTCGTCAATTGATCAATAACAACCCATACGACATCCTTCTTTTTCAGAGTCAGAGGCAAACTTGTCACAAAATCCACAGTAATACGGTCTCATTTTCACTCGGAAACCATCACTGGCTGAAGTAAACCCAAAGACACTTAATTCTCGACTTTCACTTGTTGACAAACTAAACACTTCGACACAAACTCAAAAATGTCTCGTTTCATACCTAGCCACCAATACAATTTCTTCAGATCATTATACATTTTCACACTGCCCAGATGCACTAACAAACGACCACTATGTGCCTCTTGTAAAATTTTCTGAATCAACTCTGCATATTTTGAAACACATACTCTGTCACAGAACATCAAACAATCATCTAAGCCAATCTAAAAATCTGAATCACTATCTAATTCGCACTAAGCTCTTTTTGCTTGCAATTCACTATCATTCTTTAGAGCTTCACAAATTTGTTGAAGAAACAACAGTCTAGCTTTCAACTCGGCCAAGATCGAACCATCATCGAACAAAGCCAACCTCGTATTCATAGCTCTCAAAGAAAACAAGGAGTTTTTGCTCAAAGCATCAGCGACTACATTCACCTTCCCTGGATGATAATCGATCACCAACTCATGGTCTTTTAAAAACTCGAGCCATCTTCGTTGTCACAAGTTTAGATCCTTTTGAATCATCAAATACTTCAAACTCTTGTGATCGGTAAATATACGACATTTCTTACCATACAAATAATGTCGCCAAATCTTTAAAGTAAAGACTATGGCAGCCAATTCCAAATCATGTGTCGGGTAGTTCTTTTCTTGAGGTTTCAACTGTCTCAAGGCATAAGCTATCACCTTGCCCTCTTGCATCAATACACATCTAAGACCATTTAAAGACGTGTCGCTATAAATTACAAACTCTTTCACGGACTCAGGTTGCACTAACACTGGTGCCTCAGTCAACAATGCCTTCAATTTGTCAAAACATTACTGACACTTTTCGGTCTATTCGAACTTAACATCTTTTCGCAACAACTTAGTCATAGGTTTAGCAATCACCGAAAATCCATTGACAAAATGTATATAGTACCCGACTAAGCCTAAAAAGCTTCTAACCTCGGATACATTCCTCGACGGTTTCCAATTAACAATTATCGAAATCTTACTCAGATCAACCTGGATATCATCACCCGAGGCAATATGTCCCAAAAATCTGACTTCTCGAAGCCAAAACTCACTTTTACTAAACTTGGTAAACAATTTCTTTTCTCTCAAAATCTGCAATATAGTTCTCAAGTTTTCGGTATGCTCGGACTCATATCGAGAATAGATTAAAATATCATCTATGAAGACAACCACAAAATTATCCAAGTATGGTCAAAAAATCTAATTCATTAAATCCATAAATACAACCAAAGCATTAGTTAAACTGAAAGGCATCACAAGAAATTCATAATATCCATACCGTGTCCTGAATGCGGTTTTCGGCACATCAGACTCTTTAACCCTCAACTGGTAGTAACTAGATCTCAAGTCAATCTTTGAAAACACACTCTCCCCTTTCAATTGATCAAACAAATCATCGATCCTTGGCAAAGGATACTTGTTCTTTATTGTCACCTTGTTGAGCTATCTATAATCGATACAAAGTCTCATAGACCCGTCCTTTTTCTTTATGAACAAAACGGGAGTGCCGTAGGGAGAGAAACTTAGTCTCACAAATCATTTATCTGTCAACTCTTGTAACTGAGCTTTTAATTCTTTTAATTCAGTCGAAGCCATCCTATATGGAAAATTCAATATTGGTGCAGTCCCCGGTAACAAAGCAATAGCAAACTCTATCTCTCTGACCGGTGGTAACCTAGTCAACTCTTCTGGAAACACATCCGGATATTCGCAAACTACCGACACTGATTCAATCTATAACTCAGACACTTTTGTATTCAACACCTACGCAAGAAATGCTTCATAACCCTTTCTTATATACTTTTGAGCTGTTATTGATGAAATCACAATAAGCAATTCACCCGATTTATCTGATTCAACCTGAAGAATTTCATTGTTCTAACATTTCAATTCAATAACTTTTTGTCTACAATTTACTACCACATCGTGAAGAGTCAACCAATCCATACCCAGTATAACATTAAAATTCATCAAATGGCAACAACATCAAGTCAGCCGAAAAATAGTGACCTTGAATCATCAAAAGACAACTCTTACAAACCTTCTCGAGTAGCACATATTTGCCTAAGGAGTTTGACACTTTAATCACAAATTCAATAGACTCAACAGGTAAATTCTTATTAATCACCAAATTCATACAAATATAAAAAGGAGTAGAATTGGGATCAATTAATGCAATAACATTAGTATTATAAAGAGAAAATGTACCCGTGATAACATTAAGGGATGATGCATCTTTCCGAGCACAAATGGCATAAGCTCTAGCAGGTAGTCTAACTTCGGATCTCACAGTTGAATCCTTAGATACACTTCTGCTACTTGATACATTTCCCACATTTTTCACTGGTCTCCTTCTAGCCACTGTGTTGCTCGATCTTATATTCTGAACATCATCTTTCTCAACCACTTTAGGGCAATCCTTGATAAAGTGCTCTTGAGAACCACACTTGAAACAAGCCCGGTTAATCGCCCAACACTCACCAGGATATCGTCTACCACAATGCTGGCACTCAGGGTTATTAGGTTTAGCGTTACCAACGCTCGCTATAGATGTAGTCTGAGCTTTAGAACTCGAATATTACTTCCCATGAGCTCTATTTAGGTTTCCAACGAAAATAGTCAAACGAATATGCATATCCCTCGATTTCTTTGACGAGGACTGATAAGACTTACTCATTGGCCTCTTTCTCAACTCCCTGGCCTCACTTTCGACCTTTCTTTTTTTCTTGCTTAATTCTTCAGCGTTGCAAGCTCGATCAACCAGTACAACAAATTCCTTTGACTCTAAAATCCCAAAAAAACAATCTGATATCCTCATTCAGCTCATCTTGAAATCTCTTACACATACTAATCTCGGTAGAAACATATTCTTGAGCAAATTTACTGAGCCTAACAAACTCTCACTCATATTTGGCTACGGACATACGACCTTATTTCAGCTCTAAAAACTCTTTACGTTTCTGGTCGATAAATCGCTGGCTTATATACTTCTTTCTGAATTCTTCTTGAATGAATGCCCATGTAACCCTCTCTCTCGGTACCATAGATATAAGTTTCTTCCACTAATGATATACAGAATCCTTCAATAATGATACAACACATTTCAAGCATTCTTCAAGGGTGCAAGAAAGTTCATCGAATACCCGAATAGAGTTCTCAAGCCAAAATTTTACTTTCTCGGGGTCATCATCTACATTAGCCCTAAATTCTTCAACACCTTGCTTACGAATCTTATCAACTGGTGGCTTATTTAGTCTTACCAACTCTATATCTCGAGAAGCTATGGGAATTGGCTGAGGAACAATAGGGGGTGAGAAGGTTGAGCATTCTGATTCGCCCGAATGAACTCTATATACCATTCATTCATCATATGGAGGAAGGCTTCCCTAGCCCCCTCTCCCTGACTATGTGTTACTGGTCTACTTTCAATAGGTGTGGTCCCTTGCAGTGAAGCTAGAACATTACTTTCAGCTCATCAGCCGCTTCTCGATTGAGATCCATTTACTATATAAAAACATAATTTAAATTGTCAAGAGTCGTCACACTATCAAAATTTATATATGGCATGTATAGCTAGACTCTCACACCTGCTACATTAGTTCAAAAATTGACTAAATCATAGCTCTGATACCACTAAATGTAACACCCTTACTCGTATCCATCGCCAGATTAGGGTACGAGGCATTACCGAACCTTAACACACGCAAATATACAAAACTGAATTATAAGTTTTACGTCTAACTTAAAACTTTCTATTCATATGTATAATGCTCCTATTACGGGCCTTTGAGACCCAAAACATATATTGGAAGAGGTCAGGGACTAAACCGAGAACTTTCAAAATTTTTACAACACTTAGGAAATTTTCATACTTTGGAGAGTCACATGCTCGTGTGGGCAAGCCGTATGGTCACACACACCCGTGTGGCTCTAGACACGCCCGTGTCCTCAACCCATGTAACTCTTTGTTTATGAAATTATCAACATTTTAGAGTCACAAGGCCAAGTTACACACCTGTGTGCTGGCCGTGTGGCGAAATTAATTTTTCCAATTAAGGTGCAAACTTTAAATGCCCTGGACACGCGCCTATGTTCTGGGGTTGCGTCCTTCACACAGCTAAGACGTACGGTCGTGTCTCTACTATGTGTTTACTACTAGACATTCTTTTTGTAAAATTAGGGTGCAAGGGATACACGGCTGGACTACACGTCTATGGTGCAGACTGTGTGTCACACACGGCCTAGACACATGCCCGTGTGTCTACTCGTGTGGATAAATATAAGGCTATTTACCAAGCCATTTGCCACCCTAAAACACAAGCACACTTACACCACTTGAAAGGCGCATAACATAACATAAGTAAGCTATCAAACATCCCAAAATCAATTTATCCACACATCATTCGCATACCACATCCATCATGCATATATCTCACACACTTAGCAACTTAAACATGCAAACTACCTCAATCATTAATAACATCATCATATGCGCATATATCACGTATCAATATTGGTAAACTTTTAATGGCTTTATACAAAATGATCATTTATCAAAATAAGCCAACATTCTTGGCTCAATCAAATATGACATATATAACAAAATAACCAAGTCTCCTATACATGCCATAACTCAAGATGCCAATAGCTACATATACCAAAAGATAATTTGATAGTGTGAGACGCTCCTCCGACGTTCTCCCAATCTGAGTTAGCTTGGTGACACTATAAGACAAGGGAATAAAAGAGGAGTAAGTTAAATAGCTTAATAAGTTTATATGCAAATAATGAGCATTATGAACATACATTTAACATACGATTGAAACTATAACAATTTCATAGATACTATCAAAACCTTACGATCATAACTTACTTATTCATAACTTTTCCAATAGTCATCACATAACGAACTCATCTTTTAGGAGTTTCACATACGTACCTGTGTCAACCCTTACATAATCACTTGCACTCACACTTCGTTATTTCGCTGAATCATCCGTTGAACCACTTGAATTCTAAAGGATACTCGGAAGTCTTGTACATAAATGCCACACTTATTTGTAGTCGAAGCTACCACTTATCACTTGTAGCCGAAGCTACAACTTATCATTTGTAGCCGAAGCTACCACTTATCACTTATCACTTAAACATTTGGTCTCCTAGTGACATGTCACTTGTATCCTATTCGATTCCTAAGGTTCAATCGAGATCCTTCTCACTTGTCGAAGCTTGGTCGACATACACATTCCAGTAGTTATTCACAAAGTATATTGATGTTTTAGTATTAAAAAATATAATATAACAATGCATTATTTACATACAAACTTACCTCGGTCCAAAATGACAAGTTATTCGATTTAGTCCAATATCTTTTCTTTTCCCCGATCAAGGTCGATTCCTCGTCTTTCTTGATCTATAATACCAAATTTAACTCATTTAATTATCACATTACTCAATTCAGTCCAAAAATATACCATGGAAAAATTACATTTTTGCCCCTATAGTTTGACATATTTACACTTTAGTCCCTAGGCTCGTATAACAAAAATGTACTTATTTTTCTTTGTTACTCAAGCCTAACCGACATATATACATACTCATAACAACCCATATCTTACACTAAATCAATTTTATGCACATGTTTTACAACTTTTACAAATAAGTCCTTTTATGCATTTTTCATAAAAAACTAACTAGCAAAAGTTGTTTATCACACATCAAACTTTCGTTTTCTACCAGTAATCATAAAATTACAGGCATGCCACACATGGGTGAATTTTTAAACATGAACCCTACTTCAAAATAATGGTAGAAATAGGTAAATCGGGCTACGAAGACTTCAAAAATATAAAGAACATTAAAAAGGGGCTTGGAGACACTTACTATAAAGCTTAGAAGTTAAAGAAACCCTAACTATGGTGTCTTTAGGGATTTTCGGACAAGGTGGGAGAAAATGGACAACATTTGGGCTTTATTTTTCCTTTTTATTCTTTTATTTACCAACTGACCAAAATGCCCTTCATTTAAAACTTTGATATTTTTATCCATCCATATCCATTTTTGTCCAAACCAAACTATATTAGTCTAATTACCACATAAGGACTTCTAATTTAAGAACTCATCACAATCAAATCCCTTTAGCAATTAAAACACACATTTTGCAAATTTTGCAAATTAGTTTTAAAAATCAAATTGGACACTTTATAAACAAAATGTCTTAACCAAATTTTTGCACATGCATTTAATCACATAATAAACCTCAAAAATTTATCGCACTAAATTTTTTTACTTCAGATTTGTGGTTCCGAAACCATTATTCCGTTTAGGCCCTAAAACAGACTGTTACATAGTAGTGATAGAAAAGCATAAAAATGGTGTTAAAGTAAAGATTTCTCATAAGAAAATGTTGTGTTTTTGACATGTTGATGAAGATAGAAATTGAGTAAATGATTCAAGTAGTAGGAGAAGAGAAAAAAATAAGAGATTTTGATAGAAAAGAGGTATAGAAAAGAGGTAAGTACCGATGAACTTTCTTCTTATTTAAGGATTGAAATGTGATTTTTGTAAAGTGGTAATTAAGTAATATATATAGTGTGAAATAATTTATTAAGTAGAAGAGGAAATTTATAATAAAAGTATAATAGTTGGGTTATGTGTTAGCAAAAATATACAAAGTATTAGATAAGTGAAATTATGGGAAAATATGAAATTTTTTGGAAATAAGGACTAAATTGAAAGACTTGAGAGAAACTTGTGGTGGAAATAATACAAGTGAAATACATAGAAATTTGATGTGGAAAATGAGATAGTAGAATTAATTATGTGAATTAAGTGAGATGTCAAAGATAAATTGTGTAACGATGAATAGATAACTTTTATGAGAAAAAGTGATTAAATTAAAAAGTTATAAAAGTTTACAATGAAATATTGATAATAAAGCACATAGAGAAAAATAAAAGAATATGTGAATTTTGTAATCCAAACTACAATTATTTCTTAAGTTGAGGAAATTAATGGTTAAATCGTAAATTTGGAAAAAATTATATTAGAAATAGAAAAGTGAAGTGCATAGCACTTAGAATGAGAAAAAATTAATGTTGAAGTGAATTTTGGATTATTAATAAGTATTGAATTATGTTATATGTTTTTATTAAAAGTTAATATATTACTATATGAAATATTGGGCTAATGACTATATTACAAAATATATAAAAGTGATATGTGAATAAGGATTATTAGTGAATTATGGATGAATAATGAATTTAGAAATATATTACATTTATTAAATATAGTGAAGATATAAGTATACGGATTATTGGTACAATGATTAAATTGTAAAGTATGTAAAAGCATTATGCGAAAAGTGTAAAAGTGATATATGTGCATGATATAATTTGCCAAAGTAGATGAGATTAGAACTACTAGGATATTAGTGGCATGCCATTAAGGGACCCTAGCGCGCTCTGCGATTATTAGCAAATTAGTGCTCTCCGTTTAGCACATTTGTGCTATCTGTATAGCACTTTAGTGCTCTCTGTTTAATAGTGCATAATAATGCACATCTTTATCAGTTTCGTATATCCTAAGTGTTTTGTTTAGTCTGCTGGGCATCTGCTAAAAAGGTAAACAATTTTCGTTACAAGGTAAATGTTTATCTTTGATTCATGTTTGAAATATTGAATTAAAAATACATTGTGAAAGAAATAGTGGAAAAATCATGAAAATTTACACTAAATAGTGAAATATGATACTTGTATAAAAAGAGTAGTAATTTTTACAAGTTGATTTGAGGACTTAAGGACTAAATTGTGAAATAAGTAAAAAGTTACAAATGAATATGATAAATAAACAAAGAAACGAGATATTGGAAATTAAGAAATTTAATAGAATTTAAATATCATGGGTACTTACTAAGTCTTCACTGACTTAACGCATTTATTTTCAACGCGTAGGTAAAGTGATTTTGAAGAGTCATAATTGAGGTCGTAGACATCCATATCATCACATCTTTAAGTGTCAAGAGGGTATGTTTAATAATTTGGAATAGAATGGCATGTATTTACGAAGATCAAGTGTGTTCCAAGTAGTAGGGACTAAAATATAAATTATGAAAATTTTACTTTATTTTTTAATGTTCAAATATAGTAGTGATTAGCCAAAATCACTTTGGTTCCAAATGTAATATTCCTATATTAGGTTCCTTGGGTCGAACTAGGTATAGAGGTGTTACAAATATCATACTACTCTATTATAAATATTAAAATGATTTAAGATGACTATATAAAATTTTCAATAAATAAAAATTATATAAAATTAATAAATATTAAAATAAAATCATATAAATATTTTTTTTAAAATCATATGGGCGGGTTTGGATAAAATTTTAGGTTTATATTTCGGGCTGAGCTTGGGCAAACATAAAATATGTAAATATCATACTTGTACCCAGCTTGACCTGGCCTATGAACACCTCTACCTAGGGGTGTTCATAGTTCGGTTAAAATTGAATTAACCGATCAAACCAATCTAATTCGGGTAATCGGTCAGTAGTCGAATTTAGTTCGGTCAGAGGTCAGTTAATGATATTTTGGAATTTTGTTATCGGTTAATTCGGTTCGAAATCGAATAATTAATAGAAATAAATAATATATATTATATATAATATTTTTTGAACTATTAAAAAAAAGAAATTGAACATTAGCAACGTATTTTTTTATATGGTTTATACTTATTTTAATCAAAAGAAAAAAATATAAATTTTGATTCGATTAATATATTTGAAAAAAAATCGATTTAATTAACAATTATAATTTTTTTTACATTTCAAATAATTTAATTAATAGTAATTCGATTTAATTAATAATCGATCCGACCGTTTCAACATCCATTCCTCCCCTCTAATAAAATTTTGTTTTCACAACTTGTATAATTTTGCAAAAAAAAAAAAAAAAGTTTTCCTTTTGGCACAATATAATTTCTAGCATAATGTAGATTTTAAAAATATATTTTAAAAATTTTAATGTAGTAACTTTTTAATATTTTTTATAACATTTAATTAATTAAATTATTTAAAATAATTGAAGTTAAAATTAGGAAACATATATTCTTATCATTACTTAAATTCAATTTTAGAAAACGTTTTAAAAACATTTTAAATAATATAAGTTAAAAAAGAAAAAGCCCTATTTTATTCTCAAGACTTGAGAATCTTTCCTCCATCTTTCTAATGTTTTCTCTTTAATTATTTTTCGATATCAATCACTTTGAGATTTCAAATTTAATTTTAAGTTCCTGCATCACAATTTAAAAAAAAATAAGTAAGTAATTTTATATTCTAACTCATCAATACAAGTTTGTTTATCACAATTAGTGGAAAATTAGAAAAAAAAAAATTTAGGAGAATTGAAATTAAGTTGTATATTTATATAATATTTAAAATATAATTTTACTATTTTAATAATTTATATTTTTATAAAATTTAAAGTATTAAATCAATTTTTTTATCATTTTTTGAAGTTAACTTATAATTTTATCATTATTAATTAAAAAGTTTATAAATTATAAAAGAGCTAAAAGAGAAAGTTGCCATTTTTAAGGTATTGAAGCCATTGTCAACCTCACCTAGATTTACCCTCTATCACAATGGACAAAAAATTCTAATCTTATCAAAAAATCCAAAATATAGTAGTTTCTCATTGTGGGCATATAAGAAATTAAATGATTTGTTTACTTCTTATTTTTTGTTTTGCTCAATGGCAATGTCAGCTTCTAGGCTAGGCTATCGCTTGCCTTTTTCCTCTCCTATCAACCCTTCCTTTATTTCTTCTTCTCATTCACTACACATGTTTTCTCTCTTTTCGGTTTGCAAATCTATTTTGTGGGTATATTTGTTGTCTTCACAAGTTGTGATGGACAAATAACAATGCTTGTCATTCACTAAAACTCCATCGACCACCAGTAATTTTTTTTTTTTGAAAATTGGGTGGCTCTTCTTCAACTTCTTAATATGTTTATGTTTTGAGAGTATTTTAGAATAATAAACGATTTCACATGTCGATTTGGACTCGTGTTGTTTTAAGTTTTATATGTTTTTTTGTTTGTTTTTCCGTTGTTTAACAAGTCTTTAGTTTTAGAAGTTTTTGTCTGCTCTTGTAGCACGTTTTTTTAGTCTTGCTTATGCATGTAATCTTAGTTTTACAAGTAATTTTAGGGATGATTTTGTTGTCATCGTTCTACTTCGGTGAATGCTCGATTATTTTGTCAATTTTTGCAAGCCACTTTGGACCATCCGGGGCTGATTTCCTTATCATATTAAGTGCTTGCAATCACTCTAGATATGTCATGCTTGAGTTGTGACAAAGCCAATTGTTAACGTGTCATAATGTTCTATTGATGTTGAGGCTAAAATTTTTGTTGTGTTAATGGAGCTTGTCCTTCATCATCTACAATGAGTATTTACTATTTTTTTCTCTGAATTGTATGGCTCCATTCATTAAACGAATTAATGAATTTACCTTTAAAAAAATAAATTAAATGATTTTGATGATTATATGAATAAAATATTGATGTATTAAATGTTGTCATAGTAATTAATGTTTACCCAATTAAATTAAAATCCCTATTCTTATTTCTTCATGTATTAAAGCTGAAATAAGCGTTTTTATGAATATTTATCATCATTTAACTAATTACTATTTAACACTCAAATTATCTTACTTATCACTCTGTTGAAAGGCTATTAGTGTTTTATATTGGTTAAAATGTGTTATTGGTTTATGTAATTTTCACAAATTTAGAATTTAGTCTTTGAACTTTTATTATCATGAATTTAGTTCCATTTCCTTTTTAAATTTCAAAATCCAGATACAATTGTTAACGCTTTTATTTTTTTTATTAAAGTTGTTGGTGTGACATTTTGAAATAAAAAAATTCATTTGGTAGTAATATAACTAAGTAAAAAACCTAAATTTAATATAATAATTTTAAGGGTAAATTACACCAACAGTCACTCAACTTTGATGCAACTGACAAAACAGTTACTTTGATTTCAATTCAGTCACTCAATTTTCGAAAAATAACAAATCATCCTACTAACCATTTTCCATTACAGACGTAACGAAAAGATGACCTATCATCCCACTGTGTAAGAAAAATAAGAAGAAGAGAAAAATTCTAGCATGGTTCAACAACAACATGAGGTTGTAGATCGCGGCGACAGCGGTAGGGCAAGCTTCACAAAGAACAATTCTAGTGACGAGAACAATCGAGAGCTTTTCTTCATCATATCTGACCGAATGCACTATCTCATCTCATCTCATCTCATCTCAAGTCATCTCTTCTTCTTCTTCTTCTTCTTCTTCTTCTTCTTAGCCACATCGATAGCTCGGATCGTAGAGTATTCATACTAGATGCTTTGGACGTAGAATCTGCCATGGTTTAGGAATAAAATGATGCGGTTGTTGTTGTCACAATTGATTTCAAACCAATGGTTGCCTAGTTGGGAGGTTGGGTTGATAATCGAAAAGGGTAGCTTATTGCGACATTTCCCCACATAGTTGGATTGTAATATTTATTTTTGTAATAGCCCGAAATTAGGCTTAGTCAGAATAGTGATCTTGAAATCACTTTCTGAGGTTTGAGAAAAATTATTTTAACACTATTTAGGTGTTATAATATTTTTATAAGGGTGCATGAAAATTTTGGTGAATTAATTTACGCAATTGAAGGCTTAATCGTGAAAAAAGGACTAAATCGTAAGAAAGGCAAAAGTTGTGTTTCATTAGCAATTGGTGTCAAATATCTAGAGAAATAAAATTTGGAGGTTTTAAAGGGAAATTAGGCCCTTGAATATGAGGTTGGTCAGCCATGTGAAGTCAAGGGAGACAAAAGATTTAAAAAGGTCAAAGTTAGGTGTGTTTGGTGACTTAATTGACTAAAATAAACAAAGGCTTCATCTTTTTCATATTTTCTTCACCTTCACCAAAATTCTTAGCCGTTATTGGGGTTTAGAAGCTCAAAATTTCCAGCCATTTATTTCTCTCTCAAGTAAGTGATTTTGGTGATTTTTCTTAAAAATTTTTATACTTTTGGGACCATTGTAGCATGAGCTATCTATTGAAGAGTATATATTGTATTTTAGTGGAAAGTTTAGAGATTTTCCATGAATGTATAAGTGTTAATTTCTGGAGTTTTAGGGTAGAAAATGAGTCATTGTTGCTTAATAAACAACTTTTGTAAAAGGGTGTTTATGAAAAACACCTAGATTGGAATAGGTTGCAAAGTTGATAAGTTATTGGTATTGGGGTGAAATAATGAGAATTTGGGGCAACTATAAGAGTAAAAAGAGTTTGGTTAGGCTTGGTTAGTGAGGAAATTCGATAAAAATCGATTTCTGAGCCTAGGGGTATAATGGTCATTTTGCCAAAGCCTAGGAGCAAAATGGTCATTTTACCAAATTGTGATTTTTTAATTATTTAGATTGGATTGATGATTGAATTAGTGAATTTTTATTGATTTAGATCACGAACTACGAAATTCAAACATAGACCGGGGGAAGGCCAAGCTCGTAGATTGAGATCGATCGAGCTACCACATTTTATATACTGAGGTAAGTTTATATGTAAACTACACCTATATTGCTAATGCTTTTATTCATAATTGCCTTATATGATATGTGGTTGAATGTATTGTCATTGGATGAAAATGTGAGAAATGAGAGTACGGGTAAAAATTTCGTAAATCATTACTAAGGGTGGGTTATGTGTGAAACCACCAGATAATAATTGGAATTGGTGAGGTAAGTGCGTTATCATTCGTAAATTACTGATAAAGGTGGGTTATGTGCGAAACCACTATAAATTATCGACAAAGGTGGGCTATGTACGAAACTACTGTAACTTATCGAAAAAGGTGGGCTGTATACGAAACCACCTTATTTATTAATGTTACTATGTATAGCTATGTGCGAATTTATCTTGTATGGTTTATTGCATGGATGTGTATATTGTGGAATCGTTGAATTAGAATTCATGAGTGTTGCGGTAGTTAATAAGTGCAGGGAATGTATGTATTGATGAGTTGAGCTTTGTACGTGAACTTGTGTTGAGGATATTGATAAGGTGTGGGATGAGTAAGTGAAATTATGTTGTGAAAGTATCGGTATGGTTGAGCTATCTTTTAATTGTTCAATGCATGGTTATGGTATCAAATGTTTGCATATAGACTTACTAAGCTCTATGCTTACCCCTCTTTTTTCCATTTTCCTATAGTGCCACCTAGCTAGTTCATAGATCATCAGACGTCGGAGGTCTCGCTCACACTATCGGCTTTATCACTCGGTATAGTTGGTTTTTACATTTTGAGAAATATGGCATGTATGAGACTCTATTCTTTTGTAAACGTCATACTATTTTGGGAGCCAAATGTGTTGGCTTGAGTTTGAAATACTACCTTTTGTATAAAGCCAAAAGTATTGGCTAAAAATTTACATTTGGTCAATGAATGAAATGTTGATATTTCATGATTATGCAAAGTGGTGTGATGGATGCAATTATTATGGTAGTTGTATGATGGTTGTTAAGATGAATCATATTAAGTTATGTAGATGCCAGATTATGGCTATTTGTAGAGTATGAGAACCTTAGGGATGTTTGAATGTGTTGATTTTGTTTCAGGGTGGCAAAAAGGCTTGGTAGATAGCATATTTTTGTCCAACGAGTAGACACACGGGCGTGTGTGTGTTCGCCCCACAGGCGTGTGTGTGTTCGCCCCACAGGCGTGTACTTAGGCCGTGTGTCTCCTGCACCTTGTATGGATAGAATTAAATGCCCAGTAGTAAACATATGAGCTGAGACACGGCCGTGTGTCTCAACCGTGTAGAGGGCACGGCCGTGTGATTGCTGACGTCAGAAACATAATACCCAGGTTGTTGTACACGGGTCGCGACACGGGCGTGTCATGGCCGTGTGACCGACACAGGCTAAGCACACGGGTGTGTGCCACGACTGTGTGTCTGTTGATGTCATAAATAGAATGTCAAGGTTCTTACACACGGGCCGCGACACGGGCGTGTTATGGCCGTGTGAGGGACACGGGCTGAGCACACGGGCGTGTGCCAGGCCGTGTGAAAACCCCTGTAGGTTCGATGTTAGAAATTAAATCCACACCGGCGAGGGGCACGGACGTGTCCCCATGTGCTTAGGCCATGTGAGGCACAGGGGCCATCAGCACGGCCATGTCTAGAGGCACACGGGCGTGTTGCCCTTCCACACGGGTGTGTGCTCTGTTTTTAATGAATTTTTCTTGAAAATTTCCTAAGTGCCCGAAATGGTCTCGGATTGTTTCCAAATTTTGTTTTAGGCCTCGTAGGCCTTTATAAAAGTTCATAGAACATTGTTCAAAAAAGTTTTAAATTGGGACGCATTTCCACGAGTTAAGATTGAGTATTTGCATGTGATAATGTAAGGTAACGCCCTGTATCCTATCCTAGTGTTAGATACGGGTAAAGGGTGTTACAGTTTTTGGTTTTGGCCACACAACAATGGCAGCCACGAGGGCATACATTGGAAGCTATGGTTTGAATTTGGCATGGCAGAATTTGGATGGGGAGAGATTAGAAGGTAGAGAATGTGTAACACCCCTCACCCATATTTAACGCCGGAACAGGTTCGAGGTGCTACGAGACTTAAACTCAACCAATCATGTAAAATCGGGCTGTAAAATTTCTTTCAAAACAATTATGCTATAAACCACATCACAAGAAATAATAGCATACAAGCATAAGAATAATTATAAAGGTCCATAACATTAGTAGCCGACATAGGCCGATTCACAAGAATACATACTACCTTAACCACAAGCCAATACTTTTGGCTAAATCATAATATTACCCATTCACTTTACAACCCTATACATGCCATAGACTCGGAAACACTTGGATTTACTTACGCCAATATCGTAGACTAGACAGTATGATATTATCTCTGACGGCCTCCAACTCGAGCTAACCTGTCAACCTAGGGAATATGGGAAAGAAGAGGGGAGTAAGCTTTACGCTTAGTAAGTTCATATGAAAACAATAAGCAACTCATTAACAAGTTTTACCAATGTTTACAACACAATCACAAGTTTACTACAAGCTGTCTTCCTGAGCAACAATCACCAATTTATTCATATCTGGAGCTACGAAACTCCAAATCAAATTCCATAAATTTTCCCTGAAACTAGACTCATGTACCTTTCTACCATAAAATTTCCAGGATTTTTGACTTGGCCAATTGATACAGTTTATTCCTCAAACTTACCCCTGATTCACTGTCTGACAGTTCTGACCCTTCTGTACTAAAGTTTAATTATCTCATAGCTCAAAACTCGGATAATGTTCTTGTCTATTTTTATTGAAAATAGACTCATTAAGGATTCTAAGCATATAAATTACATCACATGGATATTTTTGTACAATTTATAATGATTTTCTCAAAATAGAATAGGGGATTTCGGAGTCACGCTGACCCTATCTCGCCCAACTTCAAATATCTTATTATAGGAAATTCTTTTGCTTTCATGGTTTCTTTTATGTGAAACTAGATTCATTAAACTTTAATTACATATTTTATTCAGCCTATTACTCATCTCCCACTATTTTTAGTGTATTTTCAAAGTTACACCACTACTGAAACCCGAAGCTGTCCAGGCTAAATTTACTCATTTACAGTTATTACTTGCTAAATCGATACCATATCATTTCTTTAAAAAAAAATGCAAAATCACATATGACAAAACATATCCTCCATGTATACAATTTCATAAGGGCCGAATATATCTAATCACATATATGCACTAATGGCAAGTCACTCGATTAGCTTCAATTTCATATAAACAAGAACACTTCAAAATCTCGATGCCGACTTTAATTCACTCAAATTGAGCTATAATTTAATACCATTTCCATATTAAAACATTCCTTCTTTATTCATAACCACATACATAATTAATAAAGTTCCATGAATAAATTCACATGACCAAATGTTCACAAATGAATATAATCAAAATCCAATACGAATCGTTTACACATAAATAGGTAAGTATCACATACCTGAGCCACTTAATAAATAATACGAATTCAATTTTCCATCTTATCACAAGATCTCGTAGTCACATACTTTCATTAAATTTACCGGCTCTTGGCCTGCTAGGTATAAAACCCTGAATCATATCACTGGTATATTGCCTGCTAGGTTTATAACCTGAATCACATCACGGGCATATTGCCTTGAATCATTTCGCACACTTAGTGCCCCAACAACCGATCTCGCACACATAGTGCTCGATTAAAGAATTCGCACACACAGTGCCTCTATTCATTCGCACACATAGTGCTCGTATTCATTCGTACACATAGTACTCATTTCCACTTGTTATTACCCATCAAAATGACTTAACCAAGTTTATAAAACATTATATGTATATAACATTATCAAAGCATACTACCATCTAGCCGAATATACGAAATTTCATATAAACACCCTTAACAGGTCATCTAATTAACTTCGAATTCATGTAGTTATGCACATTTTAATATTTCAATTTCCAACTCAAATTCACCCAAAATGCACTAAAATAAAATACCATTTCTCATATGTTCGATTCACATCAATCATCAAATTCATTTAATTCTCATGTACATAATTAGGTTATACATACCTGAATAATATAATTTATGGAACAAATCCACATCTCGTATTAGCACATAACCTTATAGCACCATACTTTTAATAGTTCACCAGCTTAACGCTTGCTAGGCCAAGGCCCGAATGTCACATTACAATAACCAAACACTTATCATTTCGTACCTTATTAATCTACATTTCACATTTGTATATATATTAATATATATACATAGCTGAATGTATAATTATACACAAAGGTTCCCATCCTTCTAATATATCACATACAGTATAGTTCACTCTTCAAAATTTATCTTTATACACATCATATCATCACGTCCATTTCAAATTAGATCTACTAGTCACATTCGACTTATAGCCTTAAATCAATACTCATTCAGCATATTGATTATATAAAATTAACAGTATCTTTGGTATATTTATTAAATTCATAAGCATACAAAAGAATTAAACTTAATCACTTAAGAACTTACCTCAAGGGTCGTTGAACAATTACGGATCGGTTAATCAATTAGTTTCACCTTCCCTCTATCCGAGTTTGGCTCTCTTTTCTCTTGAGCTAAAATTAAGACAATCAACTTACTAAGTCATTTAATCTATTTTATTTTTCATTCGGCACTTATGCTATAATCATAGCTAATATCAATTTCTAATATAAAACACTAATTTCATACCCTTTTTAACTATGTAATCGAAAACATTAAACCACTCAAACAACCATAACCGAATATACATAAACTCATATACATATATTCATAGATCAACTTTTAATATTTCATACTTATAAATATTAAGTAGCCGAATATACATATGCTTATACCAAAGTATCATACACTATTAAAATCATTTTATCAATGTATAAAGCCGAATCTTTAAACATTTGTTTGCAAATACTCAATTATTAAATCTTAATACCACATGATTGCCCTTAACTTATGGCCGAATATACTTCACAATTACTCACAAATTCAAATTAACATTATATATATTTTATCACATATCAAATAATTCACTTACCTTAACACATATATATATACCACATAGCCGAATGCACATATAACCTTTAGGAAAATTACAAAATTTACACTTTAATAAATTATACATATATCAATAGGCCAAATATCCATTAAATAAATATTTGCAAAATTCATTAACACATTCGGCATTGCTAAAAATTTCTCAATTTACCAATAATGACCGAACATCATTTATTCTTTAAAACCATATATATATATATATATATATATATATATGTCAAAATTAACAGTTCCACAACTCATTTTACAACCATTTCTACTTCAAAACACTAAAACACTACCCATCTTTATACTTATCTTCTAACCATCTCACATTTAAAATCATCCAACAATTATTCTTCATACATATAAGCCATAGCCGAATAGTCCTTTACACATACCATCAAAATTTACAGTTTGATTAAACCGTTTATTGACACAAACACTTTCAGCCATATATGCATAATTAAACATTCAATTATCCTTGTTCTTTATTTCCTTTCTTTCCCTTGGTGAAATCGGCACAAAGCAAGAGAATGATGCCTTTGTTTTATGTTTTATTCTTTATCAAATAATAGGTTTATTAGATTACAACATTAGCCTTCATAAAAATCATTTCCTATCCATTATTTAAAGGCCATTTTCGTCCATATATATACATATTCACATTGTTTTTATCACCAAATTTTATATTAATTAATAATTTCACACTTCATATAATATAATGTATAAATATATCATGCACAATATAATATTCACTTACCCCCACTACCGTACACCACTTTCTTAAATGGCTTAATTGCCATTCAAGTCCCTTATTTTAAAGAAACATTTAAAATTCAGCACTTGCACATTGTCCCACTAATTTTTTCTTTTATGCAATTTAGTCTTCAACTTATAATTCAACATCCAAATGACAAAATCAAGACACGAAATTTTCACACATGACCATTCACATAATAAAAACATAGAAAATAATATTTTAAAAATTTTTTGACTCGGTTTAGTGGTTCGGAAACCACTTTCCCGACTAGGACTAAATTAGGGCTGTCACAGAATGAGACCAAAGAGATTGATGGTAGATTGAAACAGATCACCATCTGTGAAATCAAAGATTATTGGGATGGAGAAGAAGAAGTATAAACATATTGGGCCATTTATGCAAAAAGTAAAAATATTGAGTCATTTATTAAAAAATTGAAAAGGAAAGACGAAAAAAAAATCACTCAACCTTGTCTCATCCAATGTGGAAGTTAATTGGCCACATCACTTGTCCCGTTAGCCCGGTAATGGAAAATGTTAATGGATGACTGATTTGTCACTTTTTGATAACATTAGTGATTAATTTGTTATTTTCCGAAAGTTGAATGACTGAATAAAAATTAAAGTGACTGTTGATATAATTTACTCTAATTTTAATAATGTTAATAATTAGACTTAAATTTTAAAATTTAAAAAATAAAACTATAAAGGGATTAAATTTCTAGAAATAAAAATAAATTCCAAATTTATAAAAAAGTATTGAGATTTATAACTTATTTTAACATTTTATATTTCATGCAAATAAATATGTGTTTCTAGAAAATTAGAAAAGAAAAGAAAATTATGAGGACTGATGTGAAAACACGTGGCGAATCAACAGAGGCAAAAGGGGACCCCGGGGTGCTTACGTGTATGATTAATCGCCGGATTGGGATTCCGAATTTGCCAAAGCCACAGCCAGCCATAGCCCGAGCGCGAGGGGCTGAAGCGTAGAGCTGCCTCTGCCACCGATCTCATCTCCAACTCTCTCTCTCACACACACACACACACATTCCTTAGCGCCACTCTTAAAACCTTAATATTTCTTGATGCTATTTTAAAGTTGATTGCAGTGTTGTTTACAAGTCCTCTGTCCGTCAAATGCATCATACCAAACGCAAAGATTCTACCGAAATTTTCTCTTACATTTGTCATGTTTTTCAACCCCCAATTTCCTCATATTTCGAAACTCCCCTCCTCTTCCTCCAAATCTACTTCCCTCATTTAACAAATTTCTCTTCATTTTTTTTTTTGAAATTTAACACTTTATATATTTAGGCTTTCTTTTCTCTCAACTCGTCCATGGCATTTTCTTAATCTATGTCGACAACTGACAGAGGATTCGCAACTCTGTTTGAGTTCAACCTCTCCAAGCTATACCTTTCCCATGGATTGGCGCCTCGTAAAAAACAGAGAATGTGCTTTCGGCTCACTATGTTGAGTCGAATCAGTTGCTGCTACCCCGACCCCGTCGTCCCAATCCGGAGAGGCAACGGTTCAGCTAATAGCAATGAGAAGAAAGGGGAGAATTGGCGGTTGGACTCCAAGAATAGCCTTCACAGGGTCCGAGTTCTGGCCTCTCCTTCAATGTCGTTTGCTTCGGCTCAGTACGTCACTGCTTTTAGCATTCTATACTTTTTCCTTTCAATCTTAAGAATGTATCTTCCTTTGCTTTAAAAAAAGAATCTAATCGAAGGATAAGTGACTTGCTAGTTACGCATTTTATTTTACGGAAGTTAATTTGTTTGTTCCTTTTTTTTTTATTTGTATGCAAAAACTTAAAATGTTCTGTTCGCTACCAAAGCTTGTAATGCAATGTTGATATCATGTTATGCTTATCACAGATCTCGATTTTCTTCCAAACAACAAAAGTTCTACCCTCAGTGTACGCCTCGAAATTCTGGTCCTCAGTCTCGTGATACTCTACCGACAAGAGGTAAAACAGAATGCTCATTCATCTGTTGAATCTTATTCTGGAATTCTCCATGTTCTTGTATTTTAGGTTTCTGATGGCGTTTAGATTACCATGGCTAATAAAGGATACGATTGTTTGCTTGTTTCTTCATGGTAGACACGGGTATTGCAAATGAGGAGGACTGGGGAATTAGCTTGTTAAATGAGAATGTTAATGAGTCTGGCACAAATGAAGATGGCAGTACCTGGTATCGACAAAGTGGAGAGGACCTTGGTGAAAATGGATACTTGCGTCGATGGACAATGATGGGTGGTAAATCCCATGAAGGATCCTCTGAATGGATGGAAACGGTATAATATCACTTTTGTTTCATGCTATTTTGATGTATGAATTTTGTTGATCTTCTAGTTGCAATTGAGCGGATATTCATAATGTTCTTTCAACAAACGCAATACATGAACTTATGACTGTATATTAAAACAATTAGGTATCATGTTTGCCACCATGGTTGTTTGAAGAGAACTCATTCTTGTGAGAAACTTATTTCTGTATTTTTCCAAACATGGAAGAGATTTCTGACAGGCCATCATTTGCTAAGATTTCTAAAGAACACCAAGTTATTCATGTTCAATTTGCTACTCAGCCAACTTGCTTTGCATATTGTTATCAATGCCTAACATCTATTTCTGTATTGATCTTTTCTTGAACATCTATTTCTGTATTAAATGGTCAATATGCGCACTCAAAATTATTCATGTTGAACATGAATTTTTCTACTCGGCAAGCCTGCTTTGCATATTGTTATTGCCTTATTGATGCCTAACATTTGTTTCTGTATTAAATGGTTGATATATTGGGTGGAACGATTTGAAGTATGTCTGTTATTATAATGTGAATGAAATAATTCAAATTAGTTAGAATATTTTATTCTTTAGAGCTTTGCAACAAAGAAAAATTAATCAGCCAAGTGTGTATTTTTTGTATTCTGGGAGTGGGAGCTAAGGTATTTGTATAATGAATCATCTTTTCTGTAAGATTATATAAACTCGAGAATGATTCGAGCTGTAGTTCGAGAGATGAAAGCACCCAGAAGGGGACATTGACGTTAACTGTTAGTTAAATTGAGGAAGAAAGGATGATTCTTAAAAATTTTGACTATAGAATTTCAAAACTACTGCCAAAATACATAATTTTTTAAAATTCTGTTACTTAACATGTATTATAACCCCAGTAAGTATTATCCTTGCCAGATGTTTTTAATTGGATTTATTGATCTCCTTGACAGTGGTGGGAGACAAGTGACTGGAGTGGATACAAAGAATTAGGTACTTGCATTTTTCATTGCTTTATTCTATCACCACTTCCATTGCTTTATTGTATCACCTAATTGTGTTAATTAATTTCTCATGCTTTATTCTTGCCGAAATGACTCTAAAATCATCTGAGCATGTATTTGAGTTACTTTTACCAGAGTTTATATTTCATAGGTGTTGAGAAGTCAGGAAGAAATGCTGAAGGAGATTCATGGTGGGAAACTTGGCAAGAATTGCTTCATCAAGATGAATGGAGGTCTTTATTTCCACATCATTCACTTGATCAGTGAATACTTCAATTTTTTCAATTGTCATATAGAGGCAAATATGATCTTTCCAGTTTACTATGCATGCAATTTTTCATCAGTGCAATCATTACTACATCTTTAAAAATGCAGCAATTTAGCACAAATAGAGAAGAGTGCTCAGAAGCAAGCTAAATCAGGTAGTGAAAATGCGGGCTGGCATGAGAAATGGTAAGTTATAAATCAATGTATGGAATTTATGATATTAGATTCCATTCTTGTTATATATTTTTACTATAAATACTTCCTATTGATGATAAACTTATTTTGCTAGGTGGGAGAAGTATGATGCTAAAGGGTGGACAGAGAAAGGGGCACATAAGTATGGTAGGTTGAATGAACAGTCATGGTGGGAGAAATGGGGAGAGCATTATGATGGAAGAGGATCTGTTCTCAAATGGTAATTTTCAATTAAGCTTTTTATGCAAAACCACTCAGTGTGCTAGTTGACTACTAGATTTGAATTAATTTAGTAGTTCAGATTCATGATCTTTTTTGCACCAATGGTCATTCGAGAGAAACCACGATACATGCCATGTTTTTTCTGGGAAGATTGTTCTTGCATTGATGGAAATTTCAACGACCTTTCCTTTTATCTTCATAAGAAAACCCTTTCTGATATTGAGATTATGCACTTTTCTTCTCTTGTGCTTTCCTACTTGGCATCACCTTCCTATGCCAAGCACTTTCCTGTGGTTGCATTAAATTTTCTATTTTGATAATTTTCAGGACAGATAAATGGGCTAAGACTGAAGTGGGAACAAGATGGGGAGATAAGTGGGAAGAGAAATTCTTTGATGGTGTTGGTTCACGTCAAGGGGAGACATGGCATGTATCTGCAAGTGGCGATCGTATGTATATTCATTTGATTTATTCTACTTCTGATGCATAATGTGATAGTTTTTTATTTCAAATTTGGGTTTTGCATAGCATCTCATAGGTTGGATAAGTAGCCATTGATTCTTATTATTATTTGCTCATGCTCCTTAAGCAAAAACTACTTTTGGTATTTCTCTAAAGTGGGCAGTTAGGATGACCACCATAGCCGTAGGCCAAAACCTGTTTCAGTTTGCGCAATGAAAATAAACATTCTCTTGAGCATCTCTCTAGGCACCTGACTTAAATCTTAATGGTCAAAGTGAAATGCACAACCGAACTGGATTGTTTAACTGTTTTGAGTTGTGAAGTGAAATGCACAACCGAACTGGATTGTTTAACCATTTTGAGTTGTGACAAGATTTTTTGGGAAGACTATTTTAGGTTTTCAATGCAACTTTTTATTCATCCACGGATGAGGAGACCTGAAAATTATGTATAGGCATTGAACAAGTGTGTTCTTTTGTCTTCAATGGGAAGTAAAGGCCAATTGGTTCAATGTTGTTCCCTTTCATGGCATTGATAATGATCTGTATTATATATCGCTCTTATGATCTTATCACATCTACTTAGTACAAGCTATGCTTTAATGGGTCACTAAAAATGAAATCGTTTACAAACTTTTGTTACTCTTGGTATAGAAGTGGCCTAAGGGATTTTATGCCTGAGATTACACACTATAAAGCTCAATCGTGATGGTATTTCATGTATGCCTTACTTGCTCATTGAATTGATTCGTTTATTGTAACTTTTGCAACTAAGGTATTCTGGTCTAATAGGTTGGTCAAGCACATGGGGTGAGGAGCATTTCGGAAATGGGTATGGAACGACTTTCATTGTTAGCTTTAGAATTTCCATGTTTTAATAGCGCATTTCCTTGTGCTAAATTGCATTCTGAATCATAACTGGACCGTGTTTATTTATTTGTTTATCATTTTCATTTGTATTTCTCTTTGATTCAATTCTACACAGGAGAGACTAAAATTCCCTTTGGTTGGTAAACAGGAAAGTTCACAAATATGGGAAGAGCACAACTGCTGAAAGCTGGGATTTAATTGTTCATGAGGAGACCTATTATGAGTAAGAAGAAGCAAATTCTTATCTGCATTTCTCTGTATATACTTATGAATTTGAAGAGAAAATTGACAAGTATTGACAAATTGTTGAAGGGCGGAACCTCATTATGGATGGGCAGATGTGGTGGGCGACTCAAGCCAGTTGCTAACGATCCAACCTCGGCCAAGGCCGCCTGGTGTCTTCCCAAACCTTGAATTTGGATCATCGCCTCCTCAAGTTGATGACCAAACCTGACTAGCCTCGCCCACTTCAATTTGAGTTGGAGGCGGCTTTTTTCCCCCTAGGTTTAGGTTTATATCAGTTAACTATTATTAGTTGTTAGTTGCAGTATGTGTAGCGGAACATTTTTGGATTATTGGTGTTGGATTGGTTAATTCTTATAAATTTGAAAAATGTTGGGTGGATTTTTTTCAATATAAGGACCTATAAATGTCACGGGACTAAAACTATCCGCGGCCCGTAACAATGTAGAATGTTAATTGGATCAGTTGATTTTGAGTTAGATGAATTCTTGTTTTAATTTTTTTTTCAACATATGAGAATTTGGGTTTAAAATTAGGGTTTTTTGAGTTGGATTATTGCAAATTAGTACAAATCTTTTATGTCATGTTTGGTTAGCTTAGTGGTGTGATAAGTGATTTATTCTGCACCATTGATTTTTCAGTGAATATTTACTATGTTCAATATTTATCTGAATTTCTTTTGTATAATTCGACACTAATTTTGTTTAATTTGATCAAATTGATATATATTATTTTAAATTTTTTATTCAAATCCAAGAAAAATATTAACTATTTGTTAAAAAATATTTTTTAAAACTAATTATCTTAAACATAAGATGGTATATATATTTTAAGCCATAGGAAATATAATGTTAAAAGGAGGAACAGATATCACAATTTTCAATAATTAAACACCTTAATGCGGTAACATCTATCTTACATCCATCATTTTGAAATTTTAGTGTTATAGAACACTTCTCTGTCACGTCAAGAGTACTAAAGGTGGCTTTAATGTTTTGCGTAAAACTAGATACACAAAACATTACCCAATTACACAAACTATTACAACTTGAAGGAGCTTGTAAAAGATCATAAAAAAGCTCGTTTTAAAGTGGTTGCATATGAAAGAAATACGAAGGTTCGTGTTTTTTTGGATAATAGTATTAAGAATATTAGTAATACTATTAGAGTTGATTGCTTGAAATTGCATGACAAAATGAAACAAAACCTTACGGTAATTTTGGATTAGAGTTTTGGTAAAATTCTTCTAATGAGTGATTTGTGGATATCATGCTTAGATAAAGGATTTATTTGTTGTACAGTATGTGGATGAGAAATGAAAGTTGAAAAGTATGATTTTAAATTTGTGTCATATTCTAACTTCACAAGTGTCTTGTGTAATACTATTTATACTTTCTTAATAGATTAAGGCATTGAGAAGAAAATTTTCGTATTATCTTAGACAACACATGGAATATGGATAACATGCAAGATTTGTTCTAGAACAATTTTGTACAACAAGATGTTTTATTGTCTACTAGTAATTTTTCATATCTGTTGTCTCAAATTCTGAATTTTGTTGTTTAAGAGGGTTTTAAAATGCTTGGTAAAACCTTGAAAAAAGTAATGGATAGTGTTGAATATATTGAAGAGTTGGAATCTAGAAGATAAAGATTAAACAATATGTAAGAAGAGTTAATTTGAATTAACCAAAAGAATTGTGTTATAGGTTAAATATGAAAATAGGAAACATATATAATGAGGGTGAAACGTTGCGTTTTGGCATGTGCTATATTAATGAACAGTGCATTTGGAGAGTAAAGTTCATAGTTGTATGGCCTAACTAACTTTTGTAATGACTCTTCCTTTCCACTTTTAACTTGTTGTTGAGAGGGGAAACAATTATGAATTTTGTTAAACACAATTTTCTTCCTCACTCCTTCTTCTTCTCCATTCTCTCTATCTTTTCTCTCTATTTTCTCATCTTTTCTAGTTCAAGCCACATCCAAGGTTTCAGAGCCTCGTTGATCCTCCATGGATGGTGATGGGGTCACTACTTGCTTGCAAAAGGATGTGGGACTTCTGCAACAGGAGGTGGTCAAACTCCAAGGTGAACTGTCAAAATGGGATGTTAAGTTGGAAACTCGACTGAAGGAGTTCAAGGATGATTTCAAAAGTGAGTTGAGGTTTGAGCTTCACAATCTGTTTGAACAATATTTGGGGAACCTAACACTCACTACAAGCAATACAGTTGCTCAAGTTAAGGGCAAGAAGATCTTAGGAGGGCCTCCACCCAGATTTCCTCTAAAAGAACCATTGGAGGTTTCTCTTGGTTTTCGGGCTAAGGAGTCTATGGCTACTCATTCTTCACTGGAAATGGGGAGTACAAGTATGTAGCCTCAATCAAGTCCTATGTAATGCAATGATAGATCTCACAAGGTTGATTGTTTATGATTTGACAGGTAAGATTTACAAGGGTGGTAGTCTAATCTCGAGTAAGGGCTACTAAATGGTGCTAAGGTTCGAAAGGTAATGTTGCATCTTGATAGGAGGGCATTGGACTAGTACCATTTCTACGCTCAAAAACAAGAAGGGCTATATATATTGAACTGGACTTGCTCTATGATCTGTCATAATTTGATATGTCAAATTAGGCTCTTTAATACACTCGAGGAGCTTATTCTCAAGAAATTTAAGTATCTTTTATATTTTTTTTCGATTTTTAGTTTCAAGCCTTAATAAACATTTGTGCTTAATTTTACCCATTTGAGACTCAAATTGGCCAAATAGTGCCATAGGAAACCTAACAATGTGATTGAGTTGGTATAGGGAGAAGATAATGGTCCAACTTCGAGGGAAACATCACTCAAAGTGGGTCTCGTGACACCGATGCCATGGAAGTCGCAACATCCAAACCTTTCACCTTGAGTATGCAAAACTTCAACACAAAATTAGCTTGGAGCATACTATCGTAGGAGTCGTAATACAAGGGATGGATGTCGCGACACTAAACCATCATCGCGATACCAAGCCCCCGAAGTCGTGATATCCTTGAAGGTGATGAAGTGGAGAAATTAAGGCCAACTCCAATGATGTTGAGACACTAAAAAGTGGGTGTCATGACACTTAAACCCCCAAGATACACAAGTTAGCTAATGTTTTGGATGTCACGACACTGAAACCTCGGTGTCGTGACACCTCTGCCTGACGGGTGAAAAACTGTAGGGGTAATTTTGTGTTCAAACAAGATTAAGTCTTTATTTTTCATTTAAGGGCATAATGCTCAATGTTAGGTTAGATGTTAGTAAACTACAAATACTACTTCATAATCTTTTTAAGATAGATTTTTGTGGCTAAACATTTGTTCTTTACTTTTCATATTTCTTAGTTTAGATTTTCAATTTTCAATTTTCTTTTCTTTTTGTTTTTGTCGTAGTATTTTTGTGTCTTCATTTTTGCTAGAACATTGTGGATGGAGATGTATTAAATGCTTACATTTCATCAGATGTTTATCTATTAATGAGTATTTTCTTAACCCATATCTTTTATATTTTATGCCTACCATGTGTTTGTTACAATGTTTGTATAGAATTGAAGTTTAATCTTGTGCCGAATTGTTGTATTGGTTGATTGATGAGTGAGTTACTTAGCTAAGTTATTATCTACGCCTTGATTGGTTGTTTGTTCAAGTGTATTAAATTTCATATTACACTAGAATTGACGCCTCTAGTGGAAGATTTAGATAGACGAGACCAAGAGGAGACTCTATCCTTTAGGACTTTGATACATTTATGTTGAATAATAAGACTGGGAGGAGATTTATATGTTTAAGTGAGACCAAGATGAGAACTTAGGTGGTATCTTTTAGTTTAGGATGAGACCGACAAAATATTCTTAGCTAGGAGTAGCAAACAATATAATCAACATAAGTTTATTATATTAGTTACTAATCCATGACTCATTCAACCATCAATTCAATCAATTTGCAGTGTTTCTAGTAAAAAGGAAGGAATTTAGTTTGGTATTTTTCTGTGTTAATTTAGATATAGCTTAAATATTATTTTTTTTGAACTTGCACTAATAATTTCCTACTTGATTAGATTAGTAATTACTTAACTTGTAATTAACTTGATAAACACAATTACCAATTTTGCAATCCCTTGGGTTCAATCCTTGGAATACTTGGGTGTTTCATTGTAACACTACAAATATTACAACTGGCTTATCACACTTGCAATATACCACTATATTTATGATTGTATTTTTATTGATTCATAGCCTCGGTGCATGTACACTGGGAGAGGTTTGGTTCAATTTACTTCCGAGATCCCATAGATGAACTAGTCACTTTGAAATAATAGGGAACTATGGAGTAATACCTCGATGTGTTTGTAAGTTTATTAAACCAATTGCAATTGCCTGATTCGTATGCCTTGAGTATTTTTGTTAGTAATCTAAAGTTGAAGATTGGTCAGTATTTGTAACTATTTGAGCCTAAATCATTAATGGATGGCTTTTAGATTTTAAGATAAGCAGAGAGTATTCTTTTTAATTCCCCCAAGAAGAGTCTCTTCACTAGTTTTGGTCATGCACCTTGATTTCTACCTACATCACCCCAGTCCACATCTCTAGGTAAACCAATATCCCCTGCTACCACTAGTTTTCCCTCTAGCATAAGTAGCTCTAAGGTGTCTCCTAAGGGGTTGACCCCAACTGTGATGGTTGAAAGAAAGCAAAAGAGCCTTTTTTGTATGTGTGGAGCTAAAGACCATATTGGCAATGTAACACCCCTAACCCAAACCCATCGACAGAATAGGGTTATAGAGCATTACGGGTGATTACAAATCAAATGGATAAAAATTTCAAACATTTTATAACATATTAATAATCATATCAAAACCAATCAAGATCATACATACTGTCCCTTATACGAGCCCTCAAGGCCCAAAATATGTGTTAGAAATAAGTCAGGACTAAATCAAAAACTGAGAGAATTTTTCAGAAAACATAAAAATTTTCAAAGCTGCAGGGGTCACACGGCCAAGAGACACACTCGTGTCTTAGGCCGTGTGGGCATCCGAAATAGGGATAGACGGCCATATCCCAGCTCATGTTTGTACCCGTGTAACTCACTGACTTGGGCCACACGGCCAAGCCACACATCCGTGTGCTAAGCAATGTACCCTTCGAAATAGTTTCACACGCCCGTGTGCCAAGCCATGTAATAGCCTGATTTGCAACCCTTTAAAAGCTACAAGGGACACACAACCGTGTGTCATACACGGCTGAGAAACATGCCCGTGTCTCTGCCCATATGGACCAAAATAAGTAATTTTACAAGCCATATTTTTCACCCAATTTGAGATGTACCTACACCTAAAATTTTTCATATAAGCCAACCATAATAAGGTACCAAAACTATGCATTTTCTAGCCTTATACAAATGGTATAATCACATACAACCAATATGCCCTTAGACACCTCAAATGACAATTTATAAGCGTGTCGACCATGTATTTAAACTTACCTAATTGATTAACTAACATATATGCATAGTTGTACCAAATTTTTCCATGTAAATTTCTTACCAAAACATAACCATTTGGTACCAAAACACCATTCTAAGATTAGCATCAAATGACCATATAAATCATATCCACAAAAGTGACAATTTACCATAATTTCATTCTATCATAAAGTACATATACAATATGCACATTCATGCCATAGTTCTCATCTTCCATAATTCAAGTATAGCAATCCAAACATCAACCATTAGAGAGCAATATTTACATACCATATACTAAACTCATACTATCATCAAAGTTCCAAGACACAAGCCAAATAGATAGCCAAAATAAAAATAAAACATGTAGGCCAACATTGTCCAAATTAACCTATACATGCCATTATAACCAAAATTAAACAACCGAATGTACCAAAAGAGCTGATGGATAGTGTAGTATAGCTCTGACAAGCTTCCAACCCGAATGAGCTTTCGATTCACTATAAAACATGAAAAATAACATAGAGTAAGCATTTAAGCTTAGTAACTTCATATGACACGGAATTTAACTTACCATTTTGTCACAATTTAGGTAAGTAAACATAGCATGTCCCAACACAATTTGGTCAAATGCCTAAGCACATATTCATCAACATGTTAGCCATGTAAAACACATATAATAGCCAATAATCATGGATGAACACAACAACTAATCAAGTTTCATATACATGTATCATCCATTTCATGTTCATATATGCCATATAATTCATGTATATACCTATAATAGTTCGTATCAAACTCTTATTATATCATATTAGAATAGTGTCCGTTGAACCATTTAGAATATCGTTGGATACTCGGGATAGCTCACACATAGTGTGCTAAACTGTAATCTGTCAATTTCTGTACATGTATGCTCATATGAGCTGTGAATCGGTATGCTCTCATGAGCTGTAAATCGGTAAGCTCATACAAGCTGAGAATTGGTAAGCTTTTACGAGCTGCAACCGGTAATCCCTAATGGCATGTCATTGTATCCTACGAATTCTTAAGGTTCAAACGGGACTCAATAATTGTCGTACATTGTCGAATATAGGATTGGTATTTATACATGGCAATTATACAAATTACATACATATAATTCAATTAAAACATATAAATACACAATTTAATTACACGAACTTACCTCGACGAGCATACGTAAATACGGAGGCGATTAATCTGAGATTTTCTCTTTGCCTCGATCTAACTCCGTATGAGGTTTAACTGGATCTATTCGGATAAATTTAACTCAATTTAATATATTTATCATTCAAATTAGTCCAAAACATATTTTGGCAAAATTACCATTTTGCCCCTGTACTTTTAATTTCTTTATAATTTAGTGTCTAGGCTCGAAAAATGAAATTCATGTAATTTAACCCTTACCCAAGCCTAGCCAATTTTTATACATATTACTAGCACCCCATATATTTCATAAATTCACAATTTCACCATACAATATTTTTTATTTTTCAATTTAGCCCCTAATTGATAATTTCATCAAAAATTATTTTACAAAAGTTGTTTATCTAACAACAACCATTCATTTTCTATCATTAAACTTCACAACTCATATATATTCATCAATGGTAAAACCCTAATAGTTTAACAGTTTCACAAATTAGTCCCTAGGCTAGCTAGGTTAAGCTACAACGATCTCGGAAACATAGAAATCATTAAAAACGGCACAAAAATCACTTACCAATTGAGCTCACAAGCTTGGCCGAACCTAGATTCAAAAATGGCTTCTTTTTTTTTGAAGAATTGGTTGATAATGATGAATAAAGATGATGGTTAATTTTATTTCTTTTATTTTGATCATTAATTACCCTTTTTACTAATTTAACATTTATAAACTTTAATAATTACACAATTGACAAGCCATCATATTCCACTAACATATCCAGTAACATATAAATGGTCTAAATACCATATAATAATTTCCACTTTAAAGTTCTATATTTGTTTAATACCTTAGATATTAGAACAGAACTTTTGCACTTTACGTGATTTAGTCCTTTTTTTATCAAATTAAGCATGTAAACAGTAAAATTTCTTAACGAAATTTTTATAAGATAATACTATCATGTTGTAGGCCATAAAATAATAATAAAATAATTTTTTGACTTTGGATTTGTTGTCCCGAAACTAATGTTTCGATTTCACTGAAAATGGGATGTTACAACTCTCCCCTAAAAGGGATTTTTATCCCTGAAAATCTTACCAAAAAAGAGGTTTGAATATTGCTTTCTTATAGCTTACTTGTGTTCCCAGGTGGCTTCTTCTATTCCGTGTCACTGCCAGATGACTTTTACTAAAGCTATGTTCTTGTTTCTCAATTCTTTTATCTTTTGTGTCAGAATTCTGATTGGTTCTTCACTGTACGACATATCTAACTAAATCTTGTTATCTGTTGGGGAGATAACATGTGAAGGATCAGATCAATACTGTCGTAACATAGACACGTAAAAGACATTATGAATCTTTTCTAGTTCTGATGGTAGAGCTAATCGATACGCAAAAGGTTTGATTCCTTGAGTAATCTCGTACGGCCCGATAAATCGTGGACTCAGCTTTCCTTTGCTACCAAACTAAAGGACTTTCTTTTAGGGGGATACTTTCAAAAACATTCTATCATCGACTTGAAATTCAATGTCTTTACGATTAAGATCGGCATACGATCTCTGACGATCTAAAGCTACTTTCAATTTATTTAGGATTACTTTTACTTTTTCCTCAATCTCCCGAATCAGATCAACCTCGTGTATCTTTTTCTCACTTAGCTCGGTCTAATATAATGGAGTTCAACATTTACGATCATACAGAGCCTCATATGGTGCCATTAATATTATTATAGACAAATTCGACCAATGGTAGATATTTCTCCCAGTTGCCTTCGAACTCTAATGCGTAGCAACGAAGCATATCTTCAAGAATCTGAGTCACATGTTTGGACTAACGATCAGTCTGAGGGTGAAATGCAGTGCTAAAATACAACAATGTACCAAGAGCTTCTTGTAACTTTCTCCAAAATCGCAAGGTAAATCGCGGATCTCTATTCCAAATAATGGAGACTGGTACTTTGTGTAATTTGACAATCTCAGAAACATATAACTTTGTAACCTGTCAAGGGAAAAATCTGTATGTACCGGAATAAAATGTGCAGACTTCATTAAGCGATCTATGATAACCTAGATGGCATCTTTCTTTCTTAGTGATAGGGGTAAACCTGATACGAAGTCCATAGTAACTCTATCCTATTTCCATTCCAGTATCATCATTGGTTGTAACAGTCCTGAAGGTACCTGATGTTCAGCTTTATCTTACTGACATATCAAACATCTCGATACAAAATCAGAAATCTTACGTTTCATTCCCAACTACCAGTATATCTATCTCAAATTACTGTAAATTTTATTACTTCCCGGATGAACAGACAGACTACCACTATTAGCTTCATGCAAAATTTTTTGTATAAGCTTTCGGTTCTTTGGTACACAAACTCTACCTTTGAACAGTAAATAATCAGCGGGTCCTATCTGAAAATCTGAATTAGAAGTTGACTCACACTGTACCTGTTTAGCTGGCAACTCATTATCACATTTTTTAGCTTCACAGATTTGCTGTAAAAAATTGGTGTAACTTTTAACTCGGCTAAGATCGAGTCATCATTAGAGAATGTCAGTCGTGTATTCATCGCTTGCAGAGCAAACAATGACTTTTTACTCAAAGCATCAGTAACTACATTTGCTTTTCTCGGATGATAATCAATGATTAACTTATAATCTTTCAACAATTCAAGCCATCTACACTATCTGTAACACCCCAAACCCGACCCGAATGTTATGGCCGAATCCAGCGTGTCACATTGAAGTGTTTTATCCAAAACCTTGTTTTCATTAAAAAAACCCTTCAAAAGAAATTTTAAGTAAAAACCCAGTTTGTACGTTCTTTTATAACAAGGTATATTCAAAATTCATTTTTAACTTTTTACTTCATGTTAAAAGTTACTTTGGAAAAATTTACGTTAACTGCGGAAGCTTATTTAAAAAAAAACAACAAGTGGTTTTAGAAAAGGAAAAAAAACTTAAAATGTGTTTAAAACGAATAAATCCATGTTCCAGTCTTAAAGCATCATAATGAATAGTAATAACCAGAGAAAAGGCCTTATTAAAATTCGGACTTAAACAATTAAAATACTAGAACTTTTAATAAAGAAAAAGAATCAAGTCTAAGTTGTCTTGCTAGTTGGCCACCTCCGAGTCCTTCCATCCGTCGAACCGCCTACTAAGGTTCACCTAAGAAAAATAACAGAGGGAGTGAGTTTCAAAACTTAGTGTGTACAACCCTCAGCAACAATATATACATCATGCAACTCAAGTCATCTTGGGCCTGAGCCCACTACAATAATAGCACAAAATCTTGAGCAATCATGTACGCAATAATACAATGCCCACCCCATCCAACCGATACACATCATTTTCGTCCAATCGAAACACATCTTGTGGAGATAACTATATCGACCCACCCATCTGATTCACATCAATGGTAGCGCCGGTTACGGTACTACTTAACGTTACAGCAAAGATGCTGATTATATATTGGGTTTAAAAGCCTTCATTGGATCCACGATCGTCAAGCGACTATGCGATCCTCATATAATACTTCCTCCAATATAATTCCCACCCACATGTAACATCATAACACATGAGTGAAACATATAGCATATAGTATACATAAGTCATACTTATAACACATAGGGGTATTTCAGTAATTCTACCCTACTGGGGTATTTCAGTAATTCTACCCTACTAGGGTATTTCAGTAATTTACTAACGTATAGGTCTTAATTAAAAACTTTGGCCCCTGAACAAGTCCTCATTGGCTGAAGTGAACAAACACTATGTACCAGGTAGGATCCAGAGAAGAGGAGGTGGGTCATTAAGACCGCTTAAGTACCAAGGTCTCCCTAGATCCAATCCTAGACATGCATATTCATATTGCCACACTCTAACTTACGACTTTCCCACAGACGTGCTTGATAAATTAATTAAGTTTTATGAGCTTAATAAGTTCATTAGAACCTAAGCCTAAAGTCCATTATAAAACCTTAGTAGGTCCAAATACTTTTCTAAATTCACATATGACCCATCAGGCCTAATCATATCTATATGGCCCATTAGGCCCATTCACAAATGTACGACCCATCAGGACTAATCCATTCTAAACATTCAACCAATTTTATCAGCTCATCACTTACTATCACTTATCAACTTTTACCGATTTGGGCCCACGAGCCCATCGGGCCCTTTTAGCCCATTCTGGCCCGATTGGCCAAAAAGTGACCCGAGACCATGAGATTACTCCCTTGGCCCCGGTTGTCGTATCGGTAACTCCACACGAGGGTTCGTACGCTTGTGTGGTTACCGACAGTAACCTTTCAGATTTTTGACTTTTCGGTATTCCGACTTTTTGGGATTTTGGCTTTTGCCGATCTGTCGTGTGTGCGGTGTATGTACACACCTGCTTAACAAAACACACTATGAACTCCTTAGCCACGAACCTATAATCGATGTCACTCAACAGTTAATCATACACTTGTCAAATACTATTACCAAAAGTTGAAATCATACCACTTCTCCTTACCTTGCGCGATTGAACCTAATAGCCATTGCTTAATCACTAACCATGATTATTTCCTAGATCTGCATCAACTTAACCATTAAAGATTGAATCATGAGTGATTCACATCCATCTTAAGTCACCCACACATCATCTAAGATCATTCAGCCATCAACCAATCCAAAATAAAGATGAGATACTTACCCAAAACCCGAAACGCATAAGGAGTAATTCGACAGAAATCTAGAGAACAAAGATTCGATATCGATCCCCAAGAATCAGTCGGCCAAAGTTGAAGAAAATAGTGATGGCACAGAACGGATTCAGCCAAAGTGTTTTCGGCTTTAGAGTCTAATGATGAAAAGAGATATTCGACACAAGGAAATCAAACAAAGAAAAGAAAAATAATTTGTTGAGAAGGAAAAGAGAAGAATCGGCACAAGATAGAAAGAAGAAGAAGAAGTCGAGACTTACTGAAAAAGGGGTTTCGACTTCTGAGTACTTTGAGAGAAAGGTGCTTAGAATGGCTAAAACCTGAAAGGGTAGATTCTATATTCAGCTCTTTGAAGAAGAACAAATAAATCACGAACGAAAAAAAATCACTTACTACCTAGATGCATGAAAGCAAGTCAAAACCAAAAGAGAAGAATGCCGAAAGAATGACAAGAGAATTCGGCATAACACTAATATAGCCGAAATTGCCTTCCCTAATTGCCTACTCGGCTCCAACTCCTCTCTTATCCCAATCCCCTAATTTTCCTCCAAATTATCCATATGATCTCCTCTTTGAATTTCTCACATGGACACCTCCTTCAGGAATTTAACTCCAACGCCACTACTAACCATCCAAGCATAAAAATTAAATCCCCAAATATTACCATGCTAGCACTTGAACCTTGGATCCCCTTGCTAGCTAATGACACCACCTCCTTGCTCCCTAAGTGGATCCACTTAGCCACTATCCCACAACTCCTTTTGTGTCTTATTTCTTCTCCATTTATTTAAAAGCCATACTACTCGAAGTCAGGGTTCTTCTAGTACTTAAACTAAAATTTCTCCACCTCAAAGCTCAAACTTAGAACTTAATAAATGGCCATTTAACACTAAAGCAGACATTTAATTGAGTCACATCCTTGCATAATTAAATACTTATGAGCCGTCTCTTAATTGATCTCTTGCTCAAGGCCTAATACTTTTAGGCCCAAAATCGGGGCGTTACACTATCTTAAATTTAGATCTTTCTATGACATTAGATACTTTAAACTCTTGTGATCGATAAATATGTGACATTTTTTGTTGAACAAATGGTGTCACCAAATTTTTAATGCAAACACAATAGCTGCAAACTTTAAGTCATGTGGTGGATAGTTCTTTTCGTGCAGCTTTAACTGTCTAGAAGCATAAGCTAGTACTTTGCCTTCTTGCATCAAAACACAACCTAAACAATTTAAAGATGCATCGCTGAATACCAAAAATTCTTTACCAAATTTAGGCTGAACCAGAACTGATGCTTCTATCAACAGTGCTTTCAACCGATTAAAATTTTGCTGACATTTATCAGACCATTCAAACTTCACATCTTTCTGTAATAGCCACGTCATTGGTGTAGCTATCATTAAGAACCCTTTGACGAATCTTCAGTAATAGCACACTAATCCCAGAAAAATTCTAACTTCAAATATGTTTCTCGGTGGTTTCTAATCAACAACTGCAAAAATTTTACTCAGATCAACTTTGATGCCTTCAGCCGATACTATATGTCCTAGAAAATTGACTTCTCAGAGCCAAAACCCGTATTTGCTAAATTTAGAAAACAATTGTTTATCTTGCAGAGTTTGAAAAATAATTCTCAAATGCTCAGCATGCTCGGATTCATCTCGGGAATATATCAGAATATCATCAATAAATACTATAACAAATCTGTCTAAATACGGTCTAAAAATTCTGTTCATCAAATTCATAGATACTACAGGGGCATTAGTTAAACCAAACAGCATCACAGGAAATTTATAGTGTCCGTACCTAGTTCTGAATATAGTTTTCGGCACATACGAATCTTTCACTCATAGTTGATAGTAGCCAGATTGAAGATCAATCTTCAAGAATATTGTGGCACCTTTCAACTGATCGAATAGATCGTCAATTCGAGGAAATGGATATTTATTCTTGATTGTAAGCTTGTTGAGTTGATGGTAGTCAATACACAATCTCATCGATCTGTCTTTTTTCTTAACAAATAGAACTGGTGCACTCCAAGGTAAAAAACTAGGTTGGGCAAAACCTCTATCTGTCAACTCTTGTAGCTGTGCTTTCAACTTTTTTAACTCAGTAGGAGTAATTGAGTAAGGTGCTGTCGATATTGGTGATTTTCCCAATGTAAGTTCAATAGCAAATTCAACCTCTTTGACTGGCGGTAATCCAGGTAACTCCTTTGGAAACACATTGGGATACTCGCAAACCACTAGCACTGATTCAAGCTTCAATTCAAAAATTTTAGTATCCAATACATAAGCAAGATAAGCATTGCAACCTTTTCTCACATGTTTCTGTGCTGACATAGCTGATATCACAATAGGCAACCCACTTGGATTATCTAATTCAATACAAAGCATCTCACTGTTTTGACATTTCAAAACAATAAGCTTTCATCTGCAGTTTATAACAGCATCATGTAGAGTTAATCAATCCATACCCAGAGTTACATCAAATTCATCAAACGGTAATAACATCAAATCATCCAAAAAATTGTAACCCCAAGTTGTCAAAGGACAATTTTTACAAACTTTATTAACTAGCACATACTGACCTAGAGGGTTTCATACTTTAACCACGAATTCAGTGGACTCAACAGGTAAATTTTTACTAGATACTAAATTTATGCAAACATATGAATAGGTTGATTCCGGATCAATCAAAATAGTAGCATTAGTATCATAAATAGAGAAAGTACCGGTAATAACATCTTGAAGGAGAAGCATCCTTACGTGGGCGAATAGCAGAAGCCCTAGCTAGTGCTCGTGCCTCAAATCTTACAGTAGAGTCTTTAGTTACACCAAGGCTACCACTCACATTTTCGAGATTACGAGGTGGTCCACTATTGGTCAAGAGTTGGGGCCATGTGCCATGGTTATGTCTTCCTCTACTCAACTCACTTTGTCAATATCTTCTTTAGACACTAGTGTTGCACTACAAAACCTTTAGAGGAGTATGTAAATATTTTTCAAACTTCTACTAGGTTGCCCCCTCCTATATTACAAGATTATAAGATCCCTTTAAAGGATAGAGGTTCAATGATCAAGATCAAGCCTTATAGATATCCAACTATTCAAAAAACTGAAATAGAGAAACTAATACAAGAAATGCTATAGGCATGCATCGTCAAGGATAACAACATCTCTTTTGCCTTTCCTATTGTCATGGTTAAAAAAAAAAGATAAAAGTGTTAGGCTCTATGTGGACTATAACCAGCTCAACCAGCTTATAGTCAAGGACAAGTTCCCTATCCCAATCATTAAAGAGCCGTTAGATGAATTGGGACAGGCCAAGGTATTTCCGAGCTAGACTTAAGGTCTAGATATGACGAAATAAGGATGTGTGAGCCTGACATTAACAAGACAACTTTTAAAAATCATGAGGGCCACCATAAATTTTTGGTAATCTCTTTTGGCCTTACACACACCCCTTCCAGCTTTCAGGCACTCCTTGATGCTATCTTCAAACCATTGCTGAAAAAATCACTTTTGGTTTTCTTTGATAACATCCTGGTCTACTCAGCAACTTGGCCAAAATGCCTCATCCACCTTAGAGAAGTCTTTCAATTATAAAAAATACATCAATTTTATGTCAAGTAAAACAAATATTGCTTTGGAACCTTTTAAATTAAATATCTCAGCCATGTCATATCTCAAGGGACAATGGCCATGGACCAAGCCAAAGTGGAATGTGTGGCTAAGTGGCCTTGTTCCTACATCTATCAAAGAGTTGAGAGGCTTTATGGTTACTACAATAAATTTCTTAAACACTATAGTTCCTTGGTTAGACTGTAACATCCCTCACTTGAACCAGTCGCTGGGTTTGAGCTACGGAGCGTCACATTCATTGCCAGAGAAACTACAAACATTTAACATTCAATTAACAACTTAATGCATACAACATAACAATTCCAAACAGTAACCATGATATACAACCATTCCTAAGTCTTATACAAGGCTATGCATGCTCTAAATTTAGCCCGAAATCAAACAATGACCAGTTTACAAAGATTACAAAATTTTAGGTTGACGTCGCGATGTGAAGGAGTTCCTCATCATGACATGACATATTGACTTGGGCCTCGTTGTGACGACGGGGTTCCTAGTCGCTTTGTGGCCTAAAATCTAGAGCTCGTTGACCTGCCTCAAATTGTAGTGGTAAATTAAGTAATTTTCTGCACTTAATGAGCTTATTTTCCAGGCATTTTTATATCTTTTCTTGCATTTTCACATTTCTTATTTTAAAATTAAAATATTGTAAAATAAGTATTTTTACACGTTATTTCAAGTTGGTTGACCTAATTGGGCCAATATCGACCTTAAGGTGGTTTTAACGAGCCAATTGAGTGTGTAGGACACTTAATTTTAAACCTAAGAGCATGAGGAACAACAATCAAGCAATGATGCAAGCTTTTAGAGTCGCAACACAATCGAGCTGGTTTAGAATTTGGCATTCTAAGTTGTGTGTCGCGACATACGTAAGACATGGGCCAAAAGTTTAGAAAGGGTGTTTCTGTTCGCACAACACATACTTAATATAATTAGGGCTTGTATTTGACCTAATTAGAGCTGTTAAACTCTTCTATTAATAGTTAAGTTGAGGCAAGTCTTAGGAGCTTTTTGCCAAGCCGTTTTAGGGTTTTTAGTTTAATAGATTTAGGTTTAGTTTAGGTTTATTTTATTTTAAACTTTGTTTTATTTCTTGTTCTTCGACTTAGATTTAATTTGTGTCTAAGCCTTTGTTATTAAATATTTTAGTATTTTTCTTTTATTTCTTGTTTGCAACTGATGAGATCTTGAGCACTGTTAAAGGATTTCGCTATTTCGAGCACATTAAGTCATCAAACAAATAGTTTCTATCTCTTTATCTTTTATATTAATTTGTGTTCTTGCATGATTAATTTAATTCTAGAAAAGATGGTTTTTGAGACAATGAGTGACTAAATTCTTAGGAAGGTTAACAAATAGTTGTGGGAGTGATTAACAAAAGAATTAGGGTTTTTCCAATAAAGTTAGTTGGCATAAATTCATGTGGTTTTAAACAATAGGATTGACGCTCCTATGAAGAAATCAAGGACAAATGAGGTCGTGAGATAAGTTTACAGAGTAAATCATGGATTTATCTCAGTCAGGAAAGTGAGGCTGAGAGGTAAGCGTGTACTGGTCGATTAGTTAAGTAGTAGAGGCCGAGATGTGATATTGTTTAGTTAATAACTAACTCCCTAATAAAACCCAAATTTTGAAGTTAATTACAACTATTGAAGTGAATTAATCTTCTACTTACTATTTGAGAGATTTTCATTTGTTAACTTTGTTTTAGTAGTTTAGTTTTTATTTTATCATGTTGGTCTTTAATATTGATTTTCGTAATATTATTTTTAGTGACTACTATTTAGACCTTCTGCTGTAGATAATATTTTTTATTTAATTCAACCTCTCTTGGATATGATCCTCGAATACTTCTTGTGTTCCGTTGTAACACTAAACTATATTACAATTTGACTTGTTCGCTTGCAGATATCGGACTTAATATATATTTATTTGCATAATTTTTACTCTAAACATTCCCGTGTTTGGAAGCGGTCAAGTTCTTGGTGTTGTTTCCAAGGAGGTTTCGACATTATATTTAAATTTATTTTCTACAGCTGGTAGGATAAATAGGAAAATTAAAAATTATAGATACAAAATTTACTTTATTCTATTTTTTATTTTTAATTTTTATTAAAATGTATTAATTTTTAATTTTTTCTATTTTTTATTTTAGTTTATGACCCGAAATGGAAGTCTCTAATTGAGCCATATCCTAATCCGAAGAGAATTCTGAGGCTCAATCGTTAATTTATGCAAAATGATCCACCTATGGTAGTTGATTTACCTTAGAAAAATCTACTGTTTGACAATCCACCTGAACCAAAAACACAAATCCATGGGGAGTTATTGATGGCTCAAAGGACATTTGGCGAGTATGCATTACCGACACTAGATGCCGTACGAGGTAGCATCGAATGGTTGGCAATCAATGCCAATAATTTTGAGATTAATATGGCAACGATCCAAATTATCCAAAACACATTGCAACTTTAAGGGAATATAATAGAGGATCAAAACCAGCACTTAAACTATTTCCTTCAATTGTGTAACACTTTCAAGTACAACAAGGTAACCAACAACGTTGTTCGTCTTCAGTTATTTCCCTTTTCTTTATGTGACCATGCGGCTGATTGGTTTGTCTCATTAGAACCAGGTTCCATAACCACTTGGGATGAATTAGCAGGGAAATTTTTACATTATTTTTTCTCGATTAGTAGATCTATTCAACTTTGTCATGAGATCGCCAACTTCAAGCAATTTAAAGGCGAAAAATTATATGAAGCTTGGGATCTATTTAAGTCACAGTTAAGGAAGTGTCCCCAACATGGAATGCAATAGTGGTAGCCATCCAAAATGTGGATGCCTATTAAGTAATTTTGGAGAAGTTGAACCGTTTGGAAGTGGCATCTAAACCAATTATCACAGAGCTGCACCAAAATTGCGAACAAAATTTAGAGCATCAATCGGATGAGGTTACTTACATAGGTAATAGGGATGGAAATCTCTATTCAAATACATACAACCCCGGTTGGAAGGATCACTTGAACCTATGGTAGGGAGGTAATCAAGGTGGAAATATAATACAAAATCATGCAAACCCTCCTTAACAACCTCCACACGTACAAAGATCTCAAGATAGATCCATGGGGAGTTACCATACTTTATGTCGTCAACAACTTGATCAGATAAAGGGGGAAATCCATTCAATGAAGACGGACATTCGACAAGTACAGTTTAAGTGTACTTTAACTCATAACATATTGACATATTTCAAAGAAAGCATTTAGAATCAAATGAGCCAAGTGATGGAAATGATAAGCAACATGCAAAGGAAATTTGGTACAAGAATTCCCAGTAATAGGGAGAATAATCTTATAAAGACGGAAAGTGGCAAGTGAATGATATCACCTTGCGATCAAGCAAGACTCTTAATGATATTAATTCTCTTATCAAAATAAGTGAGGATTTACAAAAATCTATTAAGGAACCCATGAACCAAAAAAGCATGATGAGCCAATCGAACAAATGACTGAAATAGTGGCTGAATTGGTGATATCAAACTCCACAACCACGAAAATAACATTCCTATTGTGGATTGAGGACAAACAAAAGAGGGACGAAGAGGATTTTGTAAGTTTTCCTAACTTATTTAAATCCCTTTTGTCAATTCTCTTATCCAAATAAGTGAGGATTTTGTTAATTTACCCTTTTTGGAATTAATCGATAAAATACCAAAATATGCCAAGTACTTAAAGGAAATTATGTCTACGCATAAGAAGATGAAACGCATAAGAAGATGAAAAAGAGAGAACAAATTAATATTGATGCCTCTTGTAGTGCTATCATTGCTAAGAAAATACCCCCAAAATTGAAAGATCCTGGTAGTCTTACAATCTCTATAGAGATAAGGGATATTTATTTTAGTAAGTCCCTTTGTGATTTAGGGGCCAACATTAATTTAATGCCTCTATCTATTTATAGGAAGCTCAGATTAGGGAATTGAAAAATACTTCAATAACACTAAAATTAGTTGATAGGTCTTTAGTATACCCAAAAGGTGTATTCAATGACATGTTGGTTAAGGTGAGGAATTTTGTCGTCCCTACAGATTTTGTAATACTTGACTTTAAAGAAGATTAAGATCCCCATTCTGTTGTGTTGGGCATTTTTTTACCACTTTTAAATCAACCATTGATCTTGAGAAAAATGAATTAACAATGAAAATCGATGGTGAGATAGAAGTGTTTAGATGTGGCTATCATTCCTAAGATGAGGGATTGGGAAAACAATTAGCGAAATAATGTTTTGTATTATCTGATGATATCCCTAACAACCTTGATTGGAGGTATTTTTCGAGTGTGGTGTGTTTAAAAATGCATGGTCCAAAGGAACGAGACAAGTGGAAAGATCCAGAGTTAATAAATCTCCAATGGACTGATTTCGATGATCAAAAAAGGAATAAAAAGTCGACGATGGATAGCAACAGGTTACTATACGAGTCTAGTATTCACACTTAATTTTAATCATTTCATTTTATTTTTGTAAATATTTTAATTTTTTTTGGATTTTTGAAATTATAATTATGGATTTTTAACTTTAGTTAGCTAGGAATTGGGTTAGAATAAGGCTAAAGTGACCTTAGAAGTGTTTTGAAGTGATTAGGCACGACCAAAGGAGTCCGACACACCTAAAAATTCTGATTTTGGACTTCCCAACACATGTCGCGACCTAGGAACCCTTGTGTTGCAACATAAAACTTTGAAACTGAAAATTCTTGATAACTCCATTATGTGTAACGACACATGGCTCTTTAAGTTGTGACATGCTACTTCCAACCAAAAAATTGGAAATTAAAAGAAGTTTTGTCACGACATGCACACCCTATTTCGCGACATAATATCAAAATCTACACTTTCTTTTTTCGAACTTTTATGAAATTTGATGATATTTGGTAAATAAAATATTTGTTTCAACCTCAGAAATTTGCAGGCACTATTGTGTTCTATGTTATAGTTATGATTATGTGCAAAGAAGAGATTTAAATCTACTTCAAAATATAGATATGGACAAAGTAATAAATTGTTTAACTGAAAAGAGAGGCGAATGGAAACGACAATCAAGTACAAATCTTCCACTTTCCTTTAAGCAAAGTAACATGTCTCCCGAAGCTAAGATGTGGTCACAATTTATCTGCACTTAGATATACTCTTATTTGAATATTTCTAACATCGATACTTTTTGAGCTAGCATGATTTATGCTATGTTACAGAAAGAAAAGATTTGCATCGGGGCATAGATATACAGAAGCATGATTCGCTGTGCTTGTGAAAAGAAAATAGGGTTGATCTTTCCACATATTATGATGACCCGATGCAAAAAGGAAAAGGCGCCTATGGACAGGTCTAACATTTGGCTTAAACCATCAAAGAATCCTATCAGTGATGCCATATATAAACACTTTATATAGGTTCAAGTCAACCAAATGAAAAAGCGAAATGATAGAAAAAAAAATCAACGAGAAAGTCTTTAGTCCTTGAAACAAAAAAGGGAATTCAAAGGTCAACAAAACCAAGAGGATTTGGAATGGGTAGTTCGATGGACGAAAGAGGTCAGACAAAGCTATGCTAATTATGCAAAAAGGCACAACTTGCAGATACCATAATTTCCACTCAGTTCGGGACAATGCAATACTGACAATGAAAACAAAGATCCTAAAGAGGAATATCCAAATAAGGAAAATGATTCTGAAGAGGACAAGGATTGAGGAGTCGGATCCAGGATTTTGAGCAATTCTTAATTTTATTTATTTTGGACTTATAATTTTTAGTTTTTGGATTATTTTGATTTTTTTGCTTTTAGGTTAGAATTTTTACTAAATTATATTTTTTTGTTAGCTAATTTCTGTGTAGAAACTCCAAACTTTGGATGGTATATTATTTTTCGAGCTCAACCGGGAAGGACATGATTACCCAACATAACAAGCGGCACTATCATGCTAAATCGAGTAATTTCATTCTTTATTTTATTTTTGAGCACATTAGGGACATTGTGCTAAATAAAGCATAGGGTGATATAGAATTTTTAGGATTTTTTTTTATTTTTCATTTTTATTTTTAGTAATATTTAGAGTTAAAAATTTGTTATGTTTTTTTTTGTTTATACTCAAGTTTGTAGGAATACAAGTGATTGGTTAGGAACATTGATTTGCCACAATTTGACGTGTCAAATTAGGCTTCCATTGCACTTAATGAGCTTGTTTTCAAGGTCTTTTTCTTGGTTTTTGCTTAATTTACGTTATTTGGTTTTAATAAATGCTTAATGCATTTTATGTCTATTTTGTGTTATTTTATGATCCAAAATGGCCAATTGTGCCATTAGGGACCCTAATGTGTGTTTGAGTGTTAGAGGGATATGTAGGTTGTCCAAATAGAGTGGAATTCAAGCCACAAGCAATGGTATCTCGATACCTGACTTAGAGAATCGCAATACCATCGACAGACTCTAAATGGAGAAGATTTAGGAGGTGATACCCCTTTAGGGTATCACGATACCCCTCGTGATACTCCCCTTTTGTATATTCTGACTAGGGTATCACGATACCCACTTCATGTATTGCGATATCCCTATTATAGGGACAAAAAATAACATTAGGGGCAGAGTTTGTCCACCTAAAGCACTAATCAAAAGCTGGCGTTCAATGGCACTTTTGTGGAACAACTTTGCGGCATAAATCAGTTATTAAAAGCCACTATTGGCTAAGGAAAAAGAAGGTTGTAGTTTAGGTTAGAAAGCTCATTAGTTTTAGGGTTTCTTTTATCTTTTAGTTTAGGTTTAAGATAGTTTTCTTTTACATAGCTTAAGGTTTACTTTTTCTACACATTTTCTTGTTCTTCTTAGTGTTAAGGTAGTTAGTTAGTTAATTTAGTTATTATTGTAGCTAGTTTTATTTACAAGTTAAGGACCTCCAAAGTAGTTGTAATCACTCTTTAATCTCTAGTTTAATGTTACATCAGTTTGTTTTCTTTTCATTTTCCAAAGATCTTAATTTTATTGCTTTTTCTTGTTCACGTTGTTGTTAGTTTAGTTGCTTTTACATTTCTCAAGTAAAATTCAAAGCTTTCATCTTTTTGTTCAAGTTTATGTTAATGGCTTCCATAGTTGTTTCTTTTATGTTTGCTAGCTTTAATATGGTAAAGGGTAACTAAACCCTATGTGGTTGGTTGATGGAAATGCTATTTGGTTAGTTTTTGGATTCAGAGACTAAATCACAAAACTAGACTAAATCAAATAGACTTCAAAACTTAGGATTGACGACTCTAAGGGAATGTTAATATAAGTGAGACTGAGAGAAGATCTTATTGGCCACCAATTCTTTAGTCCCGGGTTAACTGGTAAGATCGAAAGATAAATCAGACTAATTTCTAAGTTGGTAAAGTTAAAACCAAAAGGTAAAATAAAGCCAATTTAGGAGTGGGAGTGATTTAGATCCATAATTTGAGGGTTAATCAACAACACATAAATTAACCAACAGTTGCTTGTTATCGTATTTAGTAGTTTTATATTTGCATTATTTACAATTTAGTCATTTTTTGTTTTAGGTTATCAAGTAGTTTAATTTCTCTTAAATTAATGGTTTGTTGTACTATAGCAATTAGTGAGTAGCGAGCTAGACTCTTTTCTTGCATGCACTTTTGAATAGAAATCGCTAAATCACTGACTCCTTTAGGTTCGATCCTTGGAATACTTTAGTGCTCCTTTGTACCACTACAAATATTACAACTGACCTATACGCTTGCAGTAAAACCGCACTTTAAATTTGCTTTATAAAATCATTTGTTTTATGTGCATGGATGCACATGGTCAAAGTTGTTGGGGCCGTTGCTGAGAAGTCGGTGCATGATTTAATGATTTTTGTTTAATTATTGCATACTTGTTAGGGAGATAATTAGCAAAAGTTAAGTTTATAGATACATCACTTTATTTTTATTTTTATTTTTATGGTTTTCTTAATTTTTTCTTGTTGATAATTAACTGTAGTCATGTTTAATGACGATTATAAGTGGCCCAAAGGTTCGTTCGTGTCTAATGCAAATGGTACTTCAACACCCAGTTGAAATGATTACGGCCCCTAAGGAAGGCAAGGATACGATCCTTTTTATGATTCGTATAGTTATGCATGTCTAGTGGATACCAACAACCAAGGATGGGAAGGTAGTCATCTAACATACGACCTGTATTCCTCGTACTCTTACGAAAATGGGGGTATGTATTGGGAAAATCCTAGTGAAGATTACTAGCAAACCACTCAAAGTAGCATATTTGAGGATAGCATGACTGAGTGCCAAGAAAATTTGGAAACAATACAAAATCAATTGGACCTTGTGTTAGAAGTCATCCAACACCGAGTTAGGGAGCAAGCTCTAGTGGACAAGTGATAAACCATAACCATAAAAGTAACATATTTTAATCCCATGCTTAGCATGTTTTTGGATGATTTATTATATAATTTAGTGAATTTGATGCTCCTAATCCTTTAACTTCATGATTCTATACTTAGGAGAGCATAGGGGAGCAAAAAGAGCAGAAAACGGGCCAAAATCGGACAAAACGGGCTATTTTAAGGATCCACACAGCCTGGGCACTTCCACACGGGCAAATCACATGCCCATGTGAGCCACATAGGCTGGCCACACACCCATGTACCAGCCCGTGTCAATTTCGAACCCTACTTCATTTTTACGCGACAAAAAGCCAATTTTTATGGATTCTGAGTATTCAAAAGTCTATAAAAACACACCAGAAGAGGATCAAAAGACGACGTAGAGTAGAACGCAGGAATTACTCGAAGAACATCGTTGGAATCAACTCAGAGGCAGAATCCCTTCAAGATCGAGGATCTCCATTAAAATTTCCTTCGAAGTTAATTTGGGTTTCTTATGTCTTATTGTTATTTTAATTTTGAGATTTTTTTTTCCAAAGTATGAACTAAATTCCCTAGATACCTAGGGAAGATGAAACCTATGACGAATCTTGTTATTTAATTTTTTGAATTACATAATAAATACTTGTTTCTTGTTCTCAATTATGTGTTCTTATTTCTTACTTTAATAAATTCAAGATATTAATTCAAGTATGATGTGCTTATTCGGTGGAGCAAAAGTCCCTATTAAAGAGTAGATCTAGCATAATTGAGCGGTGTTGCATGCAATCTTAGAAATAGGATGACATAAATCTACTGGATTAGAATGGGGAATCCATAGATCGAGTTAATGCGACGATAGCGGTTTTAATTAGAAAGAGATTTCAATTAATCAACCTAGAGTTAGTCTCGAAAGAGATATTAACATAATTTAGGGATTTTTAAGGATTAAGGCAAGTGAATAAATTGTTTAATTCAGATTTAGAATAATATGTGAAGTCTAGGCAGATCCTTTCCTGAGTATTGTCTTTATCATTGGCTTATTCGATTATTTTCTTAATTCACTCTCTGCTGCATAGTTAATTAGTTAGTTAAATTTAGATCTAAAAACACCCCCTTAATTATAGGCTAAATACTAGAAAGATAGTAATTACTAGTATTTTTAGTCCTTGTTGATACAATATTCCGGACTCACCATAAGCTATACTATTATTCGATAGGTGCGCTTGCCTTTGTCGTAATTTTAGTTAGTTTAGAGACCATCAAGTTTTTGGCGCCGTTTCGGGGATCAAGATATTAAGAACACTAGATTTTTATTATTGTAGCCATTTTTATTTTTATTTCAATTTGTTTTTCATTTTTAATTTAAATTTTGTTTTTTAATTTTTTTTATTTGCTTTTGGCAGCTATGTTTAGTTTATGACTAGAAGAAATCCGTTAGGACCATTGCTTTTTGATAGTGAGATTGAAAGTTTCGCTCGCAGAAACAGTAGAGAAGGTAGAGTCGTCAAAATTTAGTGGAAGAGCAAGAAGACGTGATAATTAATACTGAAGAGATGGCTAAAAATCAAAATAATCAGTTAGCTCCTGTGGCTGCTGCAAATCCTACAAATTCGAATCCTGCTCCTCATACTATGTACGACTATGCCAAGCCTAATCTAAATGGGGCTGAGTTGAGTATTATGAGACCTACGATAGCTGTAAATAACTTCAAACTGAAGCCGAACACTATTCAGATGATCCAACAATTTGTTCAGTTCGATGGTTTGTAAGATGAGGACCCAAATACTCATTTGGCCAATTTTCTGGAGTTCTGCGACACTTTCAAGATAAATGACGTTTCTGATGATGCCATTCGCTAATGGTTGTTTCCCTTTTCATTGAGGAATAAGGATAAACAGTGGTTAAACTCTCTACCACAAGGTTCTATCACTACATGGGAATAAATGATCAAAAAGTTTTTATTAAAGTACTTTCCACCGGCTAAAACAACCAAGCTGAGGAATTATATCTCCTCCTTTGTGCAAATGGACTTAGATAGGAGAGGTATAAGGACTTATTGAAAAGGTGCCCTCACCATGGGTTACCATTATGGTTACAAGTTCAAACCTTCTACAATAGTTTGAACCCCTCAACTAGGCAATTGATCGACGTAGCCACTGGTGGTACTTTGAATAATAAAACACCTGAGGAGGCTTATGAATTTATCGAGAATATGTCAGTGAATAATTACCAGTGGCAAGTCATGAGGACAAAGCCAACCAAGGAAGCTGATGTTTTTAACCTTGATGCGGTCACTATGTTATGAAATCAGGTAGAACTTTTAAATAAAAAGATTGATGGTTTATGTGTTTCTACGCAGGTACATCCGATGATGCAATGAGACGCAAATGGAGGTGGAAGGAATAATTCAGAATATTTACCTCACGGTCCTAACATGAAGAATGAGCAATTGAATTAAATGCGTAATAACTCTAAACCTCCAAATAATCTTTATAGTAATACTTACAATGCAGGTTGGAGGAACCACCCAAATTTCTCATAGGATGGTCAAGGAAATCAAAGACCACAACCCCCTCTAGGCTTCCAACCACCTTACCAGTAAGAGAAGAAGCTGAATCTTAAAGAGATGCTAGCAAAATGTATTTCAGTGTTAGAGACTCATTTTTAAAATATCGAGACAGCATTGAAAAATCAACAAGCATCAATTCAAAGGCTCGAAAATCAAGTTAGACAGCTTGCTAAATTGGTTTCCAAAAGGCAACAAAGAAGTTTACCTAGTAACACCGAACCCAACCCGTAAAAGCATGTGAAAGTAGTTACATTACAGAATAGGAAGGTATTGGTTGCACCTGAAAAGAAGTTGCCACAGAAAGCTGATAAAGCAAATGATGAGGAAGTAAAACCTGAAGTGCACGAAACATCGGTGCTTAAAGGGTATAAACCACTGATCTCATATCCGGTAAAGTTAAAGAAAGACCGCATGGATGTATAATTCAGTAAATTTCTTGAACTTTTTAAACAGTTGCATATTAACTTACCTTTTGCCGAAGCTATTTCGCAAATGCCTACATATGCAAAATTTTTTAAGGAGCTTTTAACAAATAAAAGGAAGTTTGAAGAGCTATCTACCGTGGAACTTAACGACGAATACTCACCTATTCTTCAAAATAAACTACCAACCAAGTTGAAAGATCTATAAAGTTTTACTATTCCCTATTTAATTGGTAGTTTAAATATTGAAAAAGCATTAGCTAATTTAGGTGCTAGCATTAATTTGATGCCTTATAAAATCTTTAAACAACTTGGTCTTGGGGAACCCAAACCCACTAGGATGAGTATTCAATTAGCTGATAGATCTGTTAAATATCCTAGGGGTATTATTGAAGATGTCCTTGTAAAAGTAGATAAATTCATATTCCCTGTTGATTTTGTTGTGCTTGACATGAAAGAGGATGTTGAAGTACTTTTAAATTTAAGTCATCCATTTTTAGCTACTGCTAGAGCTGTTATCGATGTGGGTGATGGTAAACTTGTGCTTAGGGTAGGTGACGAAAAAATTATCTTTAAAATCTATGATGCCATGTGATTCTCTAGAGAACAAGATGATTCATGTTAATTTATTGACTCTATTGATCATGTTACTCATGATTCTTTTCAGGAAATCATTTATAAGGACACGTTGGAATTGTGTCTTGTCCAAGAAGAGCAGGTAGATAATAGTACCACTGAGATAGGGAAGATGAAAAATGATTTAGACTCTAACGAGTCTTCCCCAAGACAAAAGAAGTATGAGGGTATTGAAGTAAATGATGAACTAAAACAAAAACCCTCCATTGAAGAACCTCCCAAACTGGAACTGAAGCAATTACCTAATCACCTAGAGTATGCATTCCTTGGAAATAATTCCACATTACCAGTGATTATTGCTTAAGACTTACAGCCAAATGAGAAAGATGAGTTATTACAAGTACTGAGGGAGCATAAAAGGGTCATAACTTGGAAAATTTCTGACATTAGAGGGATCAGTCCTTCTTTTTGCACCCATAAATTTTAATGGAAGATAAATACAAACCATGTGTGCAAAGTTCAAAGAAGACTGAATCCCAATATGAAAGAAGTTGTTAAGGCTGAGGTAATTAAACTTCTAGATGCTGGAGTTATTTATCCTATTTCTGATAGTACTTGGGTAAGTTATGTGTAGGCTGTTCCTAAGAAGGGAGGTATGACTGTTGTAGCTAATGAGAAGAATGAATTGATTCCAACAAGAACATCACTGGATGGAGAGTTTGCATTGACTACAGAAAGCTAAATGATGCCACGAGAAAAGATCACTTTCCTTTGCCATTCATTGATCAAATGTTGGAAAGACTATCTAGGAACATGTATTATTGTTTCTTAAACGGACTCTCTGGCTACTTTCAAATCCTGATAGCTCCTGAGGATCAAGAGAAGAAGATATTTACATGTCCATATTGTATATTTGCTTATCGTAGAATGCCTTTTGGATTATGTAATGCTCCTGCTACTTTTCAGTGATGCATGTTAGCCATCTTTGATGAACTTGTGGAAGATATTATGGAGGTATTTATGGACGACTTTTTAGTATTCAATAATTCTTTCCATCTTTGTCTTAAAAATTTAAAACAAGTTTTAATGAGATGTGAGGAGATGAACCTTGTGCTTAATTGGGAAAAATGTCATTTCATGGTTCAAGAAGGGATTCTATTAGGTCACAAAATTTCTGGTAAAGGAATTAAGGTTGATAGAGCGAAAATTGAAACCATTGAAAAATTACCTCCTCCCAGTTCAGTTAAGGCTATTCGAAGCGTTTTAGGCCATACTGGGTTTTATAAAATATTTATTAAAGATTTTTCTAAAATAGCTAAGCCTTTAACAAATCTACTAAAAAAAGATGTGCCTTTCAATTTTAATCAGGAATGTTTAGAAGCATTTAATACTCTTAACGATAAATTAATCAATGCTCCGATTATAATTGCACCTGATTGGAATCTACCCTTTGAACTAATGTGTGATGCGAGTGGTTTTCCAGTAGGTGCAGTTCTTGGACAACGAAGAGACAAGTATTTTCAACCAATTTATTATGCTAGCAAGATATTGACAGCCGCATAAGAAAACTATACTACCACAGAAAAGGAATTGCTAGCTGTGGTTTTTGCATTAATAAATTTAGACCGTATTCGATCTTATCTAAAGTTGTCGTTTACACTGACCATTTAGGTCTTCGTTATCTCCTAACTAAGTCTGATGCAAAACCCCAACTCATAAGATGGATTTTATTATTGCAGGAATTTGATTTGGAAATCTAGGATAAGAAAGGGGCTAAAAATCTTACAGCAGATCACCTTTCCAAGCTTGAGAATCCACATCTCAAAGAGCTCGATGAGATTGAGATAAATTACTCGTTTCCTACTGAACAAGTTTTGGTTATATCTGACTCTGAAGTACCCTGGTTTGCAGATATTGCAAATTACTTAGCTGTTAACATCTTACCAAAAGGATTGACACATCATCAAAAGAAACGATTCTTTGTCGATGTGAAAAATTATTTTTGGGAAGATCCTTTTCTTTTTCATATATGTGCAGATCAAGTAATTCGAAGATGTCTAACAAAGTTAGAGGCAAGTAAAATCTTGGAACACTGCCATTCAAAACCAACAGGAGGACATTACAGTGGGACTAAGACAGCACATAAAATGATTGAATCAGGTTTTTCTTGGCTCACACTATTCAATGATGCTAAAAGGTATGCTACTTCTTGTGGTAAATGCCAGAGAACAGGTAATATCTCTAAACATGATAAAATACTTCAGACATATATGCTTTCATGTGAAATATTTGATGTTTAGGGCATTGATTTTATGGGTCCATTCCCTAGCTCATTTGGGAATAAATATATTTTAGTAGCGGTTGATTATATGTCAAAATGGGTGGAAGCTCAAGCTTTACCTACTAATGATGCTAAAGTGGTAGTGAGATTTCTTAAAAAGCTCTTTTCTCGTTTTGGAACACCTAAAACAATTATTAGTGATAGGGGTACTCATTTTTGTAATGCCTAATTTGATAAAGTCCTAAAAAAAATGGAGTGCACCATAGAACAACTACCTCTTATTACCCTCAAACTAGTGGACAAGTTGAATTGCAAACCAAGAGCTTAAACATATCCTAGAGAAAACTGTAGAGTCAAATAGGAAAGATTAGGCGATGAAAGGAGACGACGCTTTATAGGCCTATAGAACTGCTTTTAATACTCTCATAGGAACATCTCCTTACAGATTTGTTTATGGAAAAAGTTGTCATTTACCATTTGAATTAGAGCATAAAGCATTTTGGGCAATAAAATTTCTAAATTGTGATCTTAAACTTGCGCGTGAGAAGAGATTGATACAGTTGTACAGGCTAGATGAGTGGCGAGCAAAAGCTTATGAGAATTCACGATTATATAAAGAAGTGGTCCATAATGCTCATTTGAAGCAGCCCAAACAATTTGCAGTCAGAGATCTTGTCCTGTTATATAATTCAAAGCTCAAATTGTTCCCTGGAAAGCTGAAATCAAAATGGTCAGGTCCATTCGTGGTTCAAATTGTTTTTCCATACGGCACAATAGAGGTAACTTATCTAATATACGGCACCTTCAAGGTGAACAGACATCGATTTAAACTTTATAATGGTAAGGATTTTAGAGATGATTGATAAGAGCTTCAGCTCCACGAATCTTCGTAAATGTGTGCACAAGGCAAGTCAAGCTTAGACTCTAAATAAGTGCTTCTCGGGAGGCAACCCAAGTACTAATGCTACTAATTCTCCTATTTTTATCTTATACTATTAATTAAAAAAACTAATCAAGTACTTCAAAATGTAGGTTTTCAACCCACACGGCCTGAACATACGGGCGTGTCCTTGGCCGTGTGGATACCACGGTTTAGGCACACGGGCGTGTCCTTGGCCATGTGGAAACAGGACTTAAATTTTTCCAAAATCGACAGAGACATATCTACGATAAAATTACATGGCCATGTAGACTGCACGGCCATAAAAACTGAACGGCCTGGGCACACAGGTGTGTCTTATGCAGTGTAAACCTGGAGCTTAATTTTTTTCAAATTTAAAATAAGTCAGAAAGTTACACGGGCAAGGCACACGGCCTTGTGCAAGACACGACTGGCCACACGAGCGTGTAGGATGTCACATGGGCGTAGGAAAAGCGAAGAATGATATACATGGCCATGCGACACGACCGTATAAACCATACGGCCTGGACACACGGGCATGTCCAAGGCTGTGTGAATGATGGGCTATTTTTCTCCTCAACAAACACAGGCTAAAGACGATACACACGGGCGTGTGACACGGCCGTGTGGCCCAACACGGGCCTCACACGACCTTGTCACTGTTAAAACCTCTAAACCCTAAATTTTTTATTTTTTTATTATTTATTTTGTCTTCTTTCTCCTAAACCCATCTCTTCTTTCCTTTTTCTGGTCGTTGTTCACCCTTCCCTCTCCGATGCTGCACGACTCCCTCTCTTTACTCTGTCAGCCACCTACAACCACTTTCCCCTCTTATTTCTTTCCTTTTGTTTTCTTTATTCCTCCCCCTCACCATTCTTTCCCTTCTCCTCGCCTAGCCCGACCCTCCTCTTTAACCTTCTTCCCCAAACCGTGCCCTCAACCTCATTCTCGACCACTACTGTCTAGCCACCATCCTCCCTACCGACCAACTCACGCGACCACTCCATCACAGTCAGTATACTATAACGAACACAAGAGGCAAGTTAAAAGTCATCGTCCTAGCTTCAAAAAAGCGGAAGGGTCCTAGTGCGACCTCCTCAAGCGCCTCTGTCGAAGCTCGCCATCCCCTTCTTAGATTTTTAGCGGGCCTTCAAGATGACCTATTTTAGCTCCTTCATGTCCGACCATTAAGTGTGGGCCGATGCATCAATTGGACGACTTTGGAGTAGGTCTACCTTGCAGACCTCGTTCGGACCTTCTTACTACAGCCCCATGAGACCGTTTCTTTAATATCATTGAGCCCACATATATGGAGCTTACCTTGGAGTTCTGTATGAAATTCCATCTTTAGCATGTGATGATATCGTATGACGAGCAGGGTGCCATTATCTTTTGACTTGGTGGCCTAGTTCAACATATGAGCGTACCAAAGTTTGGTACTGCTTTGGAAATCTATACTGATGAATTTATAGGGGCCGAGAACTTCCTTCGCCTTTACCGTCACATTCACTACTTGCCTTCCTGTTGTTGGAAGGATCTCACAGAGAGTCAGATCTCTTATGACGCGAGTCGCTCGAAGGCGACATCTCTCTCTCCGGCTCTACGATACATTCACACCTTATTAACTCACACCTTGACTGGTAGAGAGAGAGCATAGGAGTCGTGAGCACTACTGACGCGTACTATCTCTGGAGCATGGAAACTGGCCATATATTTGACTTAGCCTATTTTATCGCCCTCGCCTTTTGTGATTAGACAGATTGCCACAGAAAGGCCCTATCTACTTAGGTCCCTATGTGACTCGCCTCTCTCGACACTTAGGCCTCTTCAACACACCAGAGATGTCCTCTACACTTACCCTAGTTGGCCAGATGTCTCCTCAAGGAATTTCAAGTATGATTCATATTAGGATGATCGAGCGATGACGTGGCGTGGATCCCCTTCAGTACCGTTTAGTTCATTCTGATCCTCAGAATGATCCAGAGGACTTCACTGATGAGGTTCCACTACATCACGAGGATCTACCTTATCCTCCACCTCCGAGTCATCAACTTGTTCATTCAACTACCACTTTGATGGACATATCCGAGTATTTCACTCCTTTCAAGCAGCAGTGCTTTCAGCAGTTCAACAGCCTTGAGGCGACATTGCAGTAGATTTGCCACCATCTCCATATTTCATCTTCGGCGCCGACAACTCACGACGCGTCTGTCGATGAGGACCTTTGAGTCCATTTATTTTACTTTTATTGTTTTTGTTTTTATTTTTATTTTTATTTTTATTTTATTTTATTTGTCTTTTATGTTTATTATTATCTTTTAAATACTTATTTCTATTTTAAACTACATTTATTTTTCAGATTGTTTCTAATCGAGTAATCCTTTAATCTTCTTCTACAGTTGTGTTTATTTTCTTATTAGCTTGCTCAGAATCATGCACTTCATTTAGCTTTATCTACAACTCTGCTCTTCACTATTCTAAGGACTTCATCCAAAATTCAGGGCAATTTCAGTTCTCTTCCTCTCTTATGATATTCTTACTGTATTGTCTTTATCTATATTTGTACATTGAAGATAATGTATATCATAAGTGTAGGGAGGTTATTTATATGATTATTAGAAAATCCCTGAATTATGTCTTGTTCTTAAGTAATTTTCTCATATTACTATTAGAATAAATTTTTATTGACTTATGATCCTTATTGATGTGTTTTGGATTAAGTCATAAGTAATTGTGCATTGATTGTTTAAACCTTAAGACAGTAGAGAATCAAGCATGATAATTTAATTTTTCAGAATTAAAAATTTCTAAGTTATTTTCCTAAATTGAGGTGTTATCTTGAAGTTTGAAATTTACTGGATAGACATCAAAAGCCATAAATTCTTGTGAGGTTTTAAGCCTTTAGAGCATATATTTTCCTTGCTCACTTTTGTTATTGGTTATGAGTGTGTCAATATTGATTTTTTATTCTAAAACTTGCTTTGACTATACATGTCAAGACCACACCTTTGATTTGATATACTGAGATGATAAAGGCACTTAAGTTTTAACCCACTTATCCCATAAAGAGCCTACCTTTATAATTAACTCTTAGTGAACCCCTTTGAGCCTAAAACACCATTCTTGATTTACCCTTAATATTAACCCATAACTTATTCTTTTTGATTCATTAAGAATTTTTCCTATTTTATTAACTCATTTTTTGTCAAGATTTGAATAGTTGACGAATTATGTTCCTTTGTTCATTTGGTAAATTATTTCTTATTATCCAGTAAAAAAAAAGAGAAAAAAATGCATATATATAGTGATTTCAGTTGTTTAATTTTTTCTTATTATCTCTATTGTTCGATAAAAAAAAGTGAAAAAATATATATATATGTTGATCATTACTAGTTTTATGTTTTTGAGCTTAAACAGTTAATTTTATATTCTGAGAAAAAGCTCGTGTTTTTGTTAAATAATTTTGATTGATGTAATTATTCAATATTAGTTTATTTTTCTAGTTAGGTAATTTATCAATTCAATTTTGATTCTAACCTTCCTTTTCAGCCTTTACCCATACCCCTAACCTAAGCCTCATTACAACCCTTTAAAGACCTTTTGATTTGTGTATCATCTCAATTTATAGTAGTAGAGATTTGATTTTCATGCAAGCCTATGGTAATGAATTTTATTGAGTGCTTATTTCTAAACCTTAAACACTTTGAGTGATTTGAGTGAATCTTTAGTGAGGATGTCAACTCTTGTTAGTTTTAAATTAAAAGTAATTACTTAGATAAGGGGAAATACCTATGTTTTTATATTAAAATACTCGACTTGAATTGTTTGAAACTTTAATGTTCTTTTAGTTGAATTCTCAATGTATGATCATTTTTAAATTATTTTGAAACATTATTGATGAGGATTATAAGTTGAGAAGAATTAGTTTTAATTGTGAGTTGAGGATTTTTCTTGAGGACAAGCAAACGCTTAAGTGTGAGGATATTTGATAAACCATAAAATTAACATATTTTAATCCCATGCGTAGCATGTTTTTGGATGATTTATTATATAATTTAGTGAATTTGATGCTCCTAATCCTTTAATTTCATGATTCTATACTTAGGAGAGCACAGAGAAGTAAAATGAGTAGAAAACAGGCTAAAACCGGACAAAACAGGCTACTTTAAGGATCCACATGGCCTGGGCACTTCCACACGGGCAGATCACACACCCGTGTGAGCCACACGGACTGGCCATATGCCCATGTGCCAGCCCATGTCGATTTCGAACCTTGCTTCGTTTTCATGCAAAATAATCTAATTTTTAGGGATTCTGAGTATTCAAAAGTCTATAAAAAACACCAGAAGAGGATCAAAAGACGACACAGAGTAGAACGCAGAAATTACTCAAAGAACGCCGTTGGAATCAACTCAGAGGCAGAATCCCTTCAAGATTGAGAATCTCCATTCAAATTTCCTTCGAAGTTTATTTGTGTTTCTTATGTCTTGTTGTTATTTTAATTTTGAGATGTTTTCCCTCCAAAGTATGAACTAAATTCCCTAGATACCTAGGGAAGATGAAACCTATGATGAATCTTGTTATTCAATTTTCTAAATTACATAATAAATACTTGTTTCTTGTTCTCAATTATGTGTTCTTATTTCTTGCTTTAATATTTTCAGGATATTAATTCAAGTATGCTGTGCTTATTCGGTGGAGCAAAAATCCCTGTTGAAGAGTAGATCTAGCATAATTGAGAAGAGTTGCATGCAATCCTAGAAATAGGATGACATAAATCTACCAGATTAGAATCAAATCTAATAGGGGAATTCATAGATCGAGTTAATGCGATGATAGGGGTTTTAATTAGAAAGAGATTTCAATTAATCAACCTAGAGTCAATTGTTCTTAGTCTCGAAAGAGATATTAACATAATTTAGGGATTTCTACGGATCAAGGCAAGTGAATAAATTGTTTAATTTAGATTTAGAATAATAAGTGAAGTCTAGGTGGATTCTTTCTTGGGTATTATCTTTATCATTGGCTTATTTTATTATTTTCTTAATTCGCTCTCTGCTGCATAGTTAATTGGTTAGTTGAATTTAGATATAAAAACACCCCCTTAATTATACGCTAAATAATAGAAAGATAGTAATTACTAGTACTTTTAGTCCTCATGGATACGATATTCTGGACTCACAATAAGATATACTATTATTCAATAGGTACGCTTGCCTTTGTCATAATTTTATTTAGTTTAGAGACCATCAACAAGTGTGTCGAGCCGAAAATGTTGAAGTGGAGGAGGAAGCCCCCTCTGGAATCGTTGAGCAACAAGACTTGAGGGTCAATCGTCGATAAAAGACAAAACGTAGAGAATTGATTAATGAGTTGAACATTAAATAGGAAATATCAGATTTTAGTGAGGTAAGTATGGAGGAGCCGCCACACTTCTCAGACGTTTTAGATGAAACCCTATGACAAGATCGATCAAGGAAGTGCTTCAATAGAGGCAAGTTCAAATGGAAGTGGAGAACTCAGAAAAAGTTGAGTTTGTGATCCCTGAATTGATGATCCTTCAGAAAGTGCAAAGGAATGGGTTTGGTTTCAATGAGAAATGGCTCAAAATGTACATATCAAAATGGCCTAAGTCAAGGCAAGATCGATATGTACATTTGCTGAAGGGGGCCTTGGTCAACCTGAAGATGAAAAAAAGAAGGGTCAAAGTCTCAAGGACTTCATGAAAGCTCTACTTCGGGAGCATAACGTATCGTCGAAGAACAATTTTAAATTTAAACTTAATTTGTAAATAATTAAACTTATTCGAATTGAGACCCAGTTTACTTTTGTTTAGTTTAGGTTTTAAATTTGTTGCATGTTTAAGTTTAGGATTTTGTAGGTTTAATTTTGTGTAGATAGGAGTTAGGCTGGGGGTATATTATAATGGTATCGTGATACCCATAGGTCGGTATCATGATACCATGAACAATTTCGAATGGAGGCTAAAGCTTCTAATTTCTTCCATAAGGTAGATGTCGTTTTCTCCAAAAGCACCTTCTGCAACACATTTTCTGTAAGGCGCAACTGAATTACAGACAGTGCCTATTCATCAAACTCATCTTATTCCAACTAATTCAAATCTATAGGCTTTTTCCCTACAACGACCTTCTTTAGACCGTTTTGAACCAAAATAGCAATCATTCAAACGTGCCATAAACTGAAATTTGTGATCCCATCAAATTTCTTAATATCAAATCTCATTGTTGCCATCTTTGAACAGGTTGATTGTGAAATCCTAATCAAACTTTGATACCAATTTGTTAGGGATAGAACCAAATTAAACGATGAACAAGAATGGATAGAGAAAATTACGCACACAAATTTAAGTGAAAAAACTCTTCGAATAAAGAGGATAAAAAATCACAAGCAAAGTAGACTTCAATAATAATAAAAATAATCGAAGAGTATAAGATGGAGATAATAAAAAAAAAAAACAAAATCTTAAACCTTGAAAACAAAGCTATTTGGCTAAAACACAAAATTCTCTTAAAGCACTCAAAAACTCTCTTAATGTTATTCAATGTTATTCACATTCTAGGGTTACTAAAGGCTTTTTGTAATAGCCCGCCCGATGTAGATCATACCGATATGTTATTAGCATATAATTGAGTAAGCCAGGGTAGAAAATGGGCGAATTATCAATTGAAGTGTTTGGTTTGTGTGTTGCGTAAATTTAATAGTACACCCTTTTGGGGGACACCTTACTGGAATTTGCTGTTTGGCGAACTCTAGGGTTTGGCGAACTCGTTTATGAGACGATCTACCAACCCCAGATGTTCTAGGCGAACTTGCTAGTTTGTGGAGCAATAGAGTTATTTTACGTGAAAATGATAACCTGGTGAGTATCGGTAGAGTCTAGTTGAAACCTAGTTCGAATTGAACTAGATACTATAGATGACAGCTTGATATGTTTAGGTAGCTAAATGACATGTTTAATTGGTTGCTTAAGTGTATAAGCAATGTTTTACCACTTTAGTTAGTGGTAGTAGTTGTGTTTGGTAAAAGATTAGATTTCAAATCTTGTCAGGCAAGCTTAATCTCATATTTCCAGGCCGATAGTGAGATTTCTGACCTTCCCACTAAGCTTATTTTTCATTGTCTGTTCTATAAAAGGATGTTTATAGTCGGCATGTTTCACCTTTGTTCCTTTATATGTTCTTCCCTACATCTCTAAGAATTTTTTTAGTTTTCTTTTCTAGATGAGAAGAAAATGGTTTCTAGAAGCTTGTCAAAATGTTATTGATAAATACCAGTTACCTAGTAATTTTTGGAAAACTCTAAGGTTGATGTCAAGGGAATTTACGTCTTTACATTAGGGCATGCATGATCTAATTTTAATAGATAAATAGTCTGATAATTAGGATTGTTTCTTATTTAGCTCAAGAAGCTAGTGAAGATCCAAGCAATAGAGGCAAATGACCAGTGAAATAGATTTTGTCCTAAAGTCTCTGGTGAGTTCTTTCTTACTTCCTTTGAATTATGAAACTTTTATGATATATGGTTGTGTAAGGTAAGTTGTCTTACTGAAGATGGTTCGAGGCGATATGTATTGACATATGTGTAATAAGTCCGTATTGTGTGTGTAAACATGGCTATGATCGAGGTAAAAATACAACATTGTGTGCGAGCCTACTGCCAGACTATTTGTGATATGTGAAAATGTGGAAAGAAGTTTTATTTGTGATACCTTCGGTAGGGCAGCTTTATTGCAAATCGGACTAGCAGATCATGGCCCGACTTTGCGGGAGAAAACATGTTCAATTTAGCAAGGAATATGAAAACAAATATGATTATGTCTAATATGCAATTATGGATTCTAAAAATAGGCCTGAGGCTGGCACAAGGTTGGGTTATAGGTAACATATTTTATTGAAAGAAGTATGTATAAGTTGGCGGCATGTGTCTGCCAAGGATACTATGTGTGTTGTTTTGACGAAGTGTTATTATCAGAAAATTGTACTGGCAACTTGGCATAATGTGTCTATAAGACTAAGTCTCGAAAATGCCTTTATTTTTTAGTCGATTATCCGTAACTTGATCAACATTATGTGCCTCTCTGGAGCTCACTAAGTTCAATTGAACTTACTTTGTTACCTTTTTTTTTTTTCCTCAAGCAATTGGTTAGTAGAAGAAGATTTGTAGAAGGGTAATGCATTAGAGTTGTCCCTGTAAGTGAGCCACTTGTTAATTTTTGTATCATGCATGGCTACAATGGCGGGTGACACATAAATCTGTTTTGTAATCAACTTTTGTATTTAACTTTATAGTTTGTATTGTTCTGTTTTTAAGAAGAGAATTTACCCTTATTATTGAAGTGTACGCCAAGCTTTCTTGAATTGCAAATTATGATCTCTTTTACACATAATCGCCAATGATGGTAGCAGAAGATTAATTGGCTGACTTTTATGACCCCCTATGGTTTTTTTCTTTGAACATGTGTTACTGATTTAGAGAGAAGAAAAATGGTTTGTTATTAAAAGCAGAAATCTTCATAATTGTTTTCTCAAGGATTTAAGTAATGCCAAAGAACCTGAGTCTGTCAATAACGCCCCGGTCCTTTGGGTGGCTTGATTGGTTGTTTAGTATACATCATGTCATCCTGGCGGCTAAGAGGTATTACACCTTTTTTATAGGTTAAGATTAGAGGTCTAATCATACTAAAATATCTCTGGTATAATCAAAGTTAGACTAAGAAAAATAACTCTGATGAAAGTCTAATACGCAATTTGGGAAATCATCGCATCGTGGTGACATCCTAGGCTTCCTTGTCGTGACATTGTCCCTGCTTTGGTTCTGTTTCGTCTTTGCGTCATTGCAACATCGCGCGATTTCACATCACGATGTTGCCTCTGTTTTGACTCTGACTTATCCGAAAATGCGAAACACACTCCACAATTTCTTTATTATTATAATGCGTATGCATACTTGGCAATGGATGATGCATACAATAAGCTTGAAGATTTCCCAACAAGAGAAGAGTTCGATAGGTTGAAACAAATTTTTAAGTTCTTGAAACCTTTTTATAAGATTGCTATTTTATTTTCAAGAGCAAATTATACTACTACCAAATTGTATTTTGACATGTGTATCAAATTAAGTCAAATCTTATGAAAGAAATTAGAAGCCTAGATAGTTTTTGGGAAAATATGGCTCTAGCAATGAAACAATATTTGGACAAATATCAAGATAAATATCGTCTAGTTTTGACATTGGGGATTATACTTGATCCACTCTTCGAGTTAAAATTTATAAGATTTTGTTTGAAAAAGTATTAATGATTTTGAAATAAAAATAAAAAGTATTTTTGATGAATTGAAAAAGATTGATAAGAAGTATGAAAATGCAAGAGCTTCATACAAGATGGAAATCTTAAAAGTGTTTTTTTTTTTTTTTTTTTATTTCTTTAGTATACTATATCGATTTATTTGAATGGTTAATTGGATATCTCATTTGATTTAAGTTAAATTTTGTGTTAACGTTTTATTTATTTTTTTAGTTCAATTATTGCAATGCCATGAATCTGATATTTTATTTTGAGGACTACAATTCTATTTGATATTCTTAGCTGGATATGCTGAATTTATGTCAATGGCAAGAGATACTTGAAGTGTTTTTATTACCATTGTTGCTTCATGATCAACATTTATCATAGATGGTAGAGTTTTGAACAAGTGGAGGTTATCTTTTATGTAAAATGTTGGAAGTTTTGACAACCACTCGTATTCGGTAAATTTGATAATTAAGCCATATGATGGTTGTTATTTGCTTTACATTATTGTTAAATGGTAAGGAAGAAGGAGAAAGGTTGAGAGTAGTGGAGAGACGGTTGTGGGAGGGGATTTACCGAAGTCAAATTCATCTACATGAGGATTTGATTAGAGTGCGTATGATGGAAAGTTCCAAGGCCCAAGCTTTTAACATATGGGTTCCTGGAGTAACTAAAATTTAAGGATTGATAATTACATAATCCGCCGCCTATCACTTTTGCTTTTGTATTGGATACAACTATGTCGAAATTTACATAAGCTTTTTCTCAAATCCGAAATGTATGGTCTCAATAAAGATTAAAAAAAGGTAAACCTAAAAATGAAAAACCAAACCAGTATCAGTAACAACCACGGCTGTATTTCAACCTTTTCTTTTCCCATGCCATGGTATTTGGATTGAGGACCCTTTGTTATGCTATGAAAAATCACCTAAAGGGGAGAAAGTTCCATCTTTTGACCTGCTGTCTATTGTATGCCTCATTATCAGTTAAATGCTCCTCAAATCTAAAACTCAAGTAAACACACGCACCCACACGCAACCATTGGTAACCTGGGGTTTTAATAGACAGGGTTTGCATTATCATCACAAAATTATGACTGCCTCAGATGGCCAAGAGAGAGGGCGAGGAATTTCAAGAAGGAACTCATTCTATTCAGTCTGAAAGCATCTCTTCCAACTCAGGTTCATCAGAGATGACTGCATCATAATCCGAACCTGTTCCATTATAATGGAGCTTCTCTTGAGCCCAAACTTGATTCTCATCATCATCCAGATCAGGCCATCTTGGTTCATCATTATCATCATAATCACTCTGATCATCACTTACTATAACCTCTTTTTTTCGTGATGAATCATCCAATTTCCCATTTTTCTTGCCTCTTGAATATGCAGTTGCCTTTTCCCTGGCTTCTGAATCTTCACATATACAAGCGGATGGATTCTCATGAAACTCACCCCTTCCTGGCCTGACCTCCTTTGGTTCCCCCATAAAGCCTCTCTGGAATGTACGAACTCTAGAGGCAAATGCTTCCCATGTCATGTTGCTTCTGCTCAAGAATAACCGATATAGTTTTTTAGCATTTGGACGAATAGTAGGCTTATGTCCAAAATATTTCCTGCAATAACACAAACAATGAGAAAAGTTGGCCAGCATTTACAGTTATGAAACAGAGAGACTGGAAGCAGGCTTGTTTACCTTCGTCCAGCTAATATCCTAGCCATGTTACCATTGTTGTTGGTGACAAACACATCACTCTCATCACAAACAATAAAGTCAAGTGCAGCCATTCGAGAAGAGAATGAGGAAAATGGTGCTAATTCTTCCTTTGTGGCAATGGTATCTTTGGAGTAGAAGTTCGGGAAAAGTGATTTTAAGGGTCTCAAAGTTTCCTCCCCTCCGTACACTTCACCAGAAGCCACATAGATATGAACGTCACTGCCATATCCTAGAGCTCTCAGCATCAAACCAACTTCCTCCGGGGTAAGTGGGCACTTTCCTTGCCTCCTTTGCTTATCAGGATTGTTTTTCTGCAAGCCAATAAACAGATCCATACAGCATTTGCATCAGATCAGGGATTGGAGCTGAATGATGTGAGTCACAAACAATACAAATTGGATAATTTAAAAGAACTGCAGTTTCTGTTCTCACAATAGCAGTCACTTCAAGAATTCCCTCTGCATCTCTCTCCCTCTCTTGTTCTTTCTAAAATCCTCACCCACTTGAACCTTTTATAATGTTCATAATTAATACGTCATGCAAATAGAAAGAACTGCATTCCCGCCCCCCCCCCCCCCCGGGCCCCCTTTCCATTGGAGGGAATACACAACAGTATTTATAAACTGAAAAATGATGAAGGGTGATCATAAGATTGAAATACTAAACTTACTTTCCAAATTGCAAGTTCTTTGCCTGTAAAAAATAAGAATCAGGATGCATTAAACTACTAAGAGTATGAAACTTGAGCCTTACATGTAAAGTTTTCCACCTCTTTCGTATTGCACCTAGTTCATTCCTTTCCTTTTCACCTCCACCATAATCACATCCTGAGAATGCAAGCATATCAGGCTCAAACCTGTAACAAAAACATTTTGCTGCATCAATAATCTTATACCTTCCTTTTATTATTGAATAGAAAAGAGAACGACGCATTCATTCATTGCCTAATGTGGACACATCTATAATGATGGTTGAAGGCATATCTTTAAAACATGCAAGATATTTTCACTGTAACATCAGATATTTGACCTTCCAGCAAATGGCCATGCTGCCATTTACAGACTATAAAGGAATTGGAGGGTTGTGTAATGTTGGTTGTATTATTCATTTTTGTAACTGTATCATGCATGCAGCAGTTTCAAACCTAAAGTATGTAGTCCAGGGATGCTTGTGCACACGGCTATTAAGCATGATAGATATACAGGTATAAAGATACATGCCTCAAGTGCAAAGCAATATAACGCTTGCTCCTCATCCTCATTCGATGAACAAGTGTTTTCCCCATTTCTAGAATAGGGTCAGCAAACTTCAGAGCATGGTAGTTAACTCGGCATCTTAGCTTCTGCAAATCTGTATCCAATTTGTTTGCAAGTCTGTAATCAAACTTGTTGAGCTGAACTGCATGCTTCGCATAACAAGAAAAGTGCCATTAGTGAAACCAACATATATTAGATAGCTCTAAAAGACAAAAATAATATCAACTCCCCTGAATTTTATCATTAGATAGAAAGAGTGACATCATGGTTGAAACAAAAACATGTTGAGACTGACGATGAAACAAATGTCAACAGAAATATAAAAGCCATCCAATAAAGGGACCAGAGATATGAGTTCAAAATTTCAAAAAGTTTTCCAATAAAACTTATTAGCATTCTGAAAGTTGTGTATGCTGGTTCTCTAGACACTTTCTGCTTCCAGTAATAATAAAACTACTTATAAAGGATCTAAAAGCTCAAGCTGATTTCCCACCATAGCTTCATGGTTATTCCCATTAAGGAAAGGTTTGTCATTATGAGTGCAAGGTTTCCATGCATCACAAATTTTTAGCCTTTTAGCTACCACTCTTAAATACTTTCAGATTCTATATAGCACATAGAAAGATAAGACTATTTGATGCAGGAGCTTAAAATTAAAAATAAAAAATATATTTGTATTATTTCAGCTTATTTTATTTAGTTTAAAGTATTAGATATGATTTTTTGACAGCTAGGATTATTATTACTTGAGGGTTAAGTCTAGGATAATGAAACTTTATTTGCAAGGAAGACTAGGAACTTTGTTAGCAAGTAAGTCTCCTATAAATATGCTGTAATAGAATTGACGGCAGCAGACTTTTATTACTATTTCCTACAAGTTAATAAAGAAACCTAGAGGTTTTCTATAACCCTAAGTTTTCTAGAGTTCCATCTTCTTTCCAATTCGTTTCTTCCGCCCTAATTCATTTCTATTGTTGCTGTTTTCTTCCCCAATCCACATCAATTTGGTAATCAGAGCCTAATTAGATTCTAGGGTTTGTTATTAAGCCATAGTTGTATCCATTAGTGGTCAAGGAAGACAATCAGTGTCAAGAGACAGAATTGGCTGGGCTATGACGTGCGACTGAAGAATTTTCGCGTGCAGTTTATGCTTGGCTGGGACAGGAACAAAAGGGAACCATGATGGAGATTCCTAAAGGTGCCCGCAACCAGTTTGAAATACCAGAAGGTAGTCTCGCTGATAAATTTGATTTTGGTGATGAAGAAAACGTCTTTCATGATGCTGGACCTGCAAACCATTTTGTACGAGGTGGATTGAATGAGTGGTTGATGAATGCCCTTCAAGTAAATGAGGGTGGAATCAATGTTGAAGTTGCTGATTCTCTTTGCAAGATGCATGTAGAAGAGAAAGATTATGATATGTTAGAACTGATTTATGATGAATATCCTGAAGAAAGCGAAACAATTAACATTCATACGGTTCATGGAGAGTATTTGGTTGTTCATACAATCATAGACACATCTTTAGAAGAAGGGGAGGATTGGAGGCAAGTTGAAAATCTCTTGGATATCTCAAGGGAAACTATGCCAGATGTTAATTCTGAAATAATAAAAAAAGCTGATTCAGTTTCTACAATTAAAACAGATTCTTCCGAGAGAGAATCCAAAGTTGAACTCAAGAAAAAGCAAGAAAACTTGAAGGCAAGCAACAGTGTAAAGGTGATGCAGCCTTTTAGAGTAAAATTACTTGCACTTGATGTGAAAGCTAAGTTTGCGAAAGATGTTACTGAAAATCTAGTTCCAATGATCTCGGGTGAAATAGGCATTGCTAAAATAGGAGAGTCTTCATGAAAGAGGTACGAATGAGGATTTTTTGTTGATAATTTCACATGACTGTTTTCCTTGGCATCCAGACAACAAATATTTGTTTGAAACTCTTGGTCTAGCACATTTTTTCTCCGAGACAACTTTTAAGACTATAGATGACCTTTATGAGTGGTTAGTAACGCCAAACACATTTAGGCGGATCATGAGTGAGGTAAGTAGACAACTTAAGCATTACAAAACAGCATCCAGCTGCTGTAATAGCTACCTTAAATGCAGAACTAACTATTCTGAACGTGCACAATCATGAGAACTCCATTAATTTCAGTGGAACACCAATCAGCTATGGTGCTAATGCTATTTCACTTGAAAAGTCAGTTTTAGCTGGGCAGACTAATATCTTGATATCGGGTAAGACTTCAGGGACTGCTTTGCTTGATGAAAGGTCATTGTTGGCGTGCATAGGTCGCACAATTCCAACTGGTTGCAGATTTCAAATCAGCTTAACACTGCCAATTAGACTGGGGAAAGTGCCTCCACTGTTACACTGGCTTGATCATAAGAAAAGCAAAATTTCATTCAATTTTTTGCCTTTCATTTCTGTTACACCGATTACACAGCCTAATCAGCTAAAGAAGGCGCTTCAATCAATTGATTCCAATAACGTGAAGGAGAATGCCCTTTTCAAGGAGTATGTAGCTATCAGTAAAAATGCATCTGATGCACAGCAGTTAGTAACACAGAATCAACATTCCAATGGAATTCATTTTTGATGAGTCCGGAGGTTTCTTCAATGTAAAAATATTGAGCCAAGCTAATGATCTTGGTAAAAGTAATGGATCACATTTCGAGAGATCAAGTGTAACTAGTGTTGAAAGCAACTCATATGGACATGGGAGGTCCGAGAAATCAAGTGTTGAAAGCAAGCCATCTGGACATGGAAGGTCTAATTCAAATGGTGTCGAAAAACAACAAGGCAATGACACCTTAAAACATCAGACCATACACAGGCTTCTTTTTTCTCTCATCATTTCATTCATATCATGTGCTCTTAGTGCATTATCTGATAAATCATCCATCCTCTCTTACGCTGCCTCTTTTACAATAGAATCACAAGAAATCATGATTGGCAGTACATGTGATCAACTGTTTGTACTTTCTTAACAGTTTTTGCACAATATGTCTGAATCTACATTTCCTTGCAATGCAAGAAAAAGATCAGTTATTTTTTCTGCTTGGATATATGACTGCAGATTTGCAATGTGGTGATGCTTTCCATTTATTTCACTACTATTGGTGCACTTCTTGTTTTTCCATGCTTACAAGATGAAGGTGTGGGTGAAACTGCAAAGTTGAGAAGATTAAAACGTAGAGCTGAGGATACTGAATTCTATGATGTGGATATGGCTAAGAAACTAAAACCCATCAAGCAAGGTGAATTTATTTCACAACGAGAAAAGGACTTTCTTAGTATCATGGTATCCGTATATAGCACAAGATTTCCCACATCCAATGCTTTAGAATTGTTCAAAGATGAGGAGACATACAATCTTGAGCTTTTGAATGATGAAAGTGTAACTAGCTTGGATCAGATGAAGGAAACGCTTGAGTTTAGAAAGAATGTCAGCATAGCATCGAAGTTTGGCAAATCACCTTGGGAAGCTATGGCTAGTTACACTTGTCAAAACTTTCTGATGAAGGACAAGGCAGCCACTTTCATCCTGAGTTGGACAAGGCTGTTTGCACCAAAATTGGGAAGGTTGGTGATCAAGGTTTGAGCATAGAAGATGTTTATAGTCTTGTCAGAATGCCAGGAGAAAAGGCACCTGAAATTATCATTCTTGCACTTCAAGAATTTGTAAGAGATCAGATAGTTTACTATTCTGTAATGGTTAAAGCTGCCAATAACCTTGACCAGGAAATCTAAGAATGAAGTTGCATGGGCATACAAAGTTAGGAGAAGGAAAACATAAAAACCAAAATCAATTATTACCTGTGGAGAAGCTTTTCAAACTGTTGATACGATCCAGGACAATTACATGAAGGAGAGACTGGAAAGAGCTGATCAAGAAAATTATGCTGAAGTGGTGAAAGTTCTCTTACCGGAGTCAAGTTTTCCAAGCCAGGGAGAATGACGCAGGAGCTTAAAATTAAAAAATAATATTTTATTATTTCAGCTTATTTTATTTAGTTTAAAGGATTAGATATGTTTTTTTAACAGTTAGGATTATTATTGCTTGAGGATTGAGTCTAGGATTATTAATTAAACTTTATTATCAAGGAAGAGTAGAAACTTTATTAGCAAGTAAGTCTCCTATAAATATGCTGTAATAGAATTGACTGCAGCAGACTTTTATTATTATTTCCTTAAAGTTAATAAAGAAACCTAGAGGTTTTCTATAACCCTAAGTTTTCTAGATTTCCATCTTCTTTCCAATTTGTTTGTTCAGCCCTAGTTCTTTTCTATTGCTGCTGTTTTCTTCCCCAATCCACATCACTATTACTCAATAATTCTTCAAAATCCTATCCAGCTCCAGGAACCAGCAAAACAACTTCTGCTTACAAGCATGGTTGATTTCAGAAACATATTTGTTGATTTTTCTCCATAAGGAAGGAAAAGATAGAAAGAGTAGAGACAGCTATACAATCACAATAAAAGAAAAAGTAAAAGTAAATAAAGAAATCCAAAAGCAGCTCCTGACCAGTTAAGGATTACACGTATAAATTGACCATTAAAAATATAGAGAATAGGAACTTACATGCCTTTTCAAAATAACCGGCAATACACGATTTTGGTAACATCTTTCACTACATTTCCTTGGAACACGCATGGTGTATGGAGTCCAACTCTTCCCTCCCCTTTTAGGCAGCTGCTTTATAATTTTAACATCTTTTGACAAAGATGATATGAACCAATCAACATCAAAGATCTCTGAGAAGTTACTGGACAAGAGAAAGCAGAAATTGTCACATAACATATTGACAACTGAATTCATGCAGAACTTCTTCCATTTAATATGGATGGCTAAATGATATTAGGAATTCAAATGGCTAAATATCTTTCATTACATTACAGACCTTGCATCTTTCCAAAAGGATTTTTGGTCCAGCTTTGGGACAACAAGAGTAGCATTCAAAATGCGAGCAGCAACAACAGCATCTGTAATCTGCCACATGCATTACTAGTAAGCTTGACCATAAAATGGCATCAATAGAGCAATAAAACAATGATCCACTCCTTGTGGTCATAAGACATTGATGGTAAGTCAGTAACAGAAAGTTCAAACTAGGGATCTAAAGGACCAATAGCTTTAAGCATGTCAATAGATCACTAAAGTTTCCATCAGACAGAAGCAGATAAAAGCAATGCCTCGTGCTTGTTACAGCTTTTGATTGATTTGCAGCACATCACATTATTTTCTGTTTAAACAGTTTAGTTCCCAATGAGCAATCCTTCAAGCAGACACTTCACTATACAATTTCGTTCCATATTTATATCCACTTGCAATTACAACTAAACTACTATATTTCCACTCTGACCAATCAAGAGAATGCATTTTTAAGTTCCGCCATTGCAAGCTCTATGAGGATTTAGCAAGAGAAACATGAATTTTACTTGCTGCCTTTGCAGCTTCTCGTGCTAATTAGGACATTGAACCCAAAATTAAGGCAGTAAAATGCTAAAAGACATCATCCTTGCAGATAAAATAACTGAATTGAGAAGTAACTATCACAATTACCCCGGTTCTTTGTTGGTTCAAGCCTCCACTAGTGGCAATAGCCAAATATCGAGTGGGACGTGAAACAGCTTCAGCTTCTGCATACAATAAACGCATTAATGCTTTTTCTGTTGCATTAAGTGTATCTGCAATTTCATAACTGTTCAAAGCAGTATAAAAACCCTAAATCATTACAATCCTTTTATCATTATCGTTAGACGATTTGACGTTTCCCAAATCCATTATCAAAGGAACCTAAAGTTTCTGCATAAAAATGTACAATTAATCAGTTAAATTAGAGAAAAAAAATGATTACACGCACTTGCAAATTTGGAGCTGACATTACTGCATCCATAAAAGAATTTAGCATTTCTCGAACTCCATATATCACGATCTAATTTTCCTCCGCTACTCTGATTCTCGGAAACAATATTAGATTAAATCAACGGTTGGTATCCAATGCAATCTAAATCAAAACGCATAATCACTAAAATTATAAATAATAATACAAGAAAAGAATGAAGCCTAACTGGAACATGGAAAACTGAATCTCCACTGGTAACAGGATCCTCAACGACTGCGTTGAACTACACAAAGGGAAAAAAGATAAAGTTATGCGTAAACAAAAACCAGACATAAATTCAACGCGAATTAAAACCTAGAAGAGAGAGAGAGAGAGTAGGAAATACAGAGTTGTGGTGATGGCGAAGGTGAAAGTGCTGCGATTCGTTTGGAGAAGGAGCGAGAAAGGAAAGGAAAGCGAAGAGGATAAGAAGAACACCGGAAATGGCGGATATGAACTTAACCAGAGAGCGGAAGCGGTTGTAGGAAAGGTTTCGCCGCCGTGGCAAGGCCATTGCAAAGGATTCAGGCGACGCCGGTTTTCACTCTCTTCCGAGCAAGAAGTAAAAGTGGGAGAGAGTGAGAAAGTGATTGATCTCTCTCTGCTACGACTCCGCCATAACTTGAAGCTAATTAATAGTAACAAAGTATTGCCATCGGCCCCGATAAGGACAAAATGAAATGAGAAGTAAAAAAAGTATGAACCAAAACCACCTCGAGACGAAACGAATAACAGGTGGGGTGAGTGCGGCGGTGATCTGGCTTTTGCCCAGTTTCATTTTAAAAAGAAAAAAGAAGACGAGTGTTTTACAATCACTATTCACTTCCAGTAGAAAGTCCTATGACACCCTCAAAAATGAGGTGAAAACTGAAAAAATAAAAAGATTTAAGTAAAAGAAGCTCAGTAATTCTGTCTCTCAAAAAGGCAAAAAATTAGTAATTACAAATCATGATTTTTTTAAATAGAAACAAATAACGAAGTATGTTTTGTACTTTTTAAAAAATAAATTACTTATATTGTACTAATTTTAGTGGGATGCATGGATTTAATATATTTAATAATTATTATATTATTTTAAAAATAATACATTCAAATAATAGTGTGATAGTATATAATATTTTAAATAATTTTTTAACTGTTTTTAGACCTTTTTTTAGGAAACATGTTTATACGAAGTATTTAAATTTTTTAATTAATATGAACCGGAAACTAATTTATGTATTAAACAGTTTTCAAAATGGGTAAACTTCAAAATAGCCACTTTCATTTACCTCAAGTTACATTTTAGTCACTTATATTTGAAATGTTACGTTTTAATCACTTACATTATCATGTTGCAACATTTTGGTCACTAAGCCATTAATTGTCGTTAATGGTATAATGGTAAGCTGACGTAATATGTTAAATCATCATTTTAAACGAAAATTTTAGGTTAAATTCTACAATTGATCTCTATATTTTTTTTCATTTTGAGCAATTTAATTTTTTTCTTTTATGTTCTTTTAACTTTCCCTTTTTTTTTTTATTTTCCTCTCTTTTCTATTTCTTTTAACATAGTTTTTCTATGTTTTTCATTTGTTAAAACTAATCACTATATTTTTATTTTTTAAACAATTTATGTTTTTAGAGTGAGGCGAGCTTGTGGACTAGTTTTAACAGATGAAAAACATTGAAAAACTACGTTAAAAGAAATGAAGAATGGAGGAAAACAGAGGGAGAAGCAAAAAAGAATGAAAAAGAAAAGGGAAAGTTAAACTAACATAAAAAAATTTAAATTGCTCAAAATGAAAAAAATATAGGGATCAATTGTAGAATTTAACCTAAAATTTTCATTTAAAATGATGATTTAACGTGTCACGTTAGCTTACCGTTACACTGTTAATGGCAATTAATGGCTGACCAAAATGTTACAACATGATAACGTAAGTGACTAAAACGTAACATTTCAAACATAAGTGACTAAAATGCAACATGAAGCAAACAAAAGTGACTATTTTAATAGTTTACTCTTTAAAAATTTTGTAAAGGTTTTTTTATTTAAATACATTTTCAAAAAGATTTTTTTTAAAAAAATAGGTAAAATGTTTTTTAATAACTCATTATTTTTATTAACAATAACTTAGAGTTAAGCATTTATGTTTATATTTAAGCATTTAATAATGTTGGTGTTACAAATCAACTGAATATCAATCCAGTTAAAAATTTATTGAGGTAATGTTTGAAACTTCACCTAGAAATTAGATTTAGGTTTAATTACTTATAATTATATAAAACTGGCATGTTTGCATAACCATTATAATTTGTGAGTCTTACTGAATTGGGTATAATTGTAGTAGACTTATCCATGGATCAAACGACTCGACCTGAAGGCCTGCTTAAAAAATGGAGATTTGAACAAAAATATAAATTCAAAAAATGGGATTGGATAAAAAATAAACCTGTTTTCAAAATAGGCCACCCTTTATTTTATTTTCCTTTCCCGACTTCTTTAGCCACCTTCCCCTAAATTCCTAATTCTAATCCTTAACATAATAACACTAACACCTCCAGGGGCGAAGCCAAGACAATTTTTAAGGGGGGCTGAATAAAATTTTAACTTTTTATAGTCTATATCTTTATAATTTTTAAAGGATTAAATCAAATTTTTATAATTTTAGGGGGGGCAAAGTGGAATTTTACCTTTACTAATTTAAAATTTTAAAAATTTATAAAGGGACTAAATAATAAATTTTCATTTTAGGGGGGCCAGGGCCACTGCCTGCCCCCCTAGCTACGCCTCTGAACACCTCTAAATCCATTCTCCACTCCAACACCTACGACCACTACCATCATTGTTAACCACTCTAGTCACCACCGGTCCATCATCGTTCACCAACCACCACTGTTACTTCTTTACAGAGAACTTAAAGGTAACAACCATCATCATTTCCACCATTTTTTGAACTTTTTTTTTTCTTTCAACTCTCTGTTTTTTTCTTTTATGGTTTTAAAGGTTTGCTTTTGATTTATAAGAGGAGTGTCACGAACTCCTTTACACTGTTGGCATGTTGTTGTTATTTTTTTATGTTTTAAGATAATATAAGAGAGAATGCTTTATTTGTCAACTATCAATTAAATAAAGACTAACTGCTACAGAAGATATTTTTCTTAAAGAAATGTTTGAACTTACTAATGTCGAATGTGATAAAAGCTTGCACCAAGGTGCAAAAGTCTCAGGATTTGGATTCTGTTTCTGGCCAATAGTCCATGTAGAGAATGAACTCATCCCTTTGTCTAAAGTAATTGGCGCTGAACCTTTAAAACAATCAAATCCAATTTCAAACAAAATGACACTCATGAATTGAAAAAAAAAAAAGCCAAAAAGAACACTTCAAGATTCAAAATCACTCAAACAACACTTGTAAATTCAAGAATAAAAAAGTAAGAAGTGAAAGAACGCATCTAAAAACTCAAATGCAAATCCAAATTAACTAAAATTAAACTAAAATAACAATTTATATGTCAATATAAAATAGCTGAAAACAAGAACTAACTATCAGCTATAGGTATTGCCACGGTGACAGTAGTTGAAGAAGTCTCGGCCTTCCCAACATTCACATCATCGTTGATCGGAGCCTCTTCGTTCCTACAATCGCTAGGATGCACTGTGGGAGATGTGCACATTTCTTTCGAAAGCTCTGCCTCTAACATCAGTTTCTCCACATTTTCCACCACACGCAAAACCTAAAAACAAAGAGTCTTCTAATGCGTTTTATGTAAAACCCAAGAAGATCTTTTGCCAATGTTATCGGAATGATGAGGAAGGTGGGAGGAGATATTTGTCTTAAAAAAAAAAGAGTTGTTACAAGAGACATTGAATAGGTAATTCAGAGCTTAACCCTCTGAATGGGTATGTGTGAACATAATGGGGCCCGCATGGAATAATTGATTCGACAGTTAAATTTGAACCAAATAAATATAGCATTGTAGCGTGGAATAAGGATGGAATGAAATGGCCACTCCGTCGAACCAAATATGTTGTAAATATCTCTAGTCATCTCTTAGAAACTTTGATTTAGACTTTTTTTTTAATCTACTTAATTGAATTGGTATCTTTTAACTTATAACTCTAAACGCAATTACACTCTTTATAGTAAATAAGATTATGATACATCTATAATATGAGTGAAAATTTTATACAAAATTATATAAAAATGAGATGAACTTTAATTCAAATTAAAATCATTAATATCTTATATTCAAATTTTATTATATGTAATAATAACTTAATTAAGTGCTTTCTTTTTTAAGCATAGCATAGAAATATAAATAAATGTAGTACAGATGACAAAGGGTTAAAGCAGCTGGTACCTAATATAATCTAAATATTAATGATGATGTTTTCCTAAAATATTTGTTTTTCAGTTACTGGAAAATTGATTTAAATATTTTCTATTAAAAAAATTCAAATATATTTAATTCTGAAATTATATTTTCCTGAGTCACTCGTTCATTTTTTATTTAGGGTAAATTATAAAAATAGTCATTTTTATTTGCCTTAGATTACATTTTAATCATTTATGTTTGAAATGTTACGTTTGAGTCACTTACGTTATCGTTTTGTTACAAAATAGTCACTCTAACATTAAATCCGGTACCTCCCTAATGGCAGACTTATGTGGCAGTTTAAATGAGTTTTAAATGTCAACTTGAATGTCCTATGTGACAGCCCAAATTGACTTTATTGAATTAAAAACCTATTTTTATCTAGCAACTGGATATTCAAGTTGATATTTAAAATTCATTTGAACCGTTACGTAGGACTGTCGTTAGGGAAGTAACAGAGTTTAATGATAAAGTGACCACTTTGTAGCAAAACAATAACATAAATGATTAAAACATAACATTTTAAACATAAATGACTAAAATATAATATGAGACAAATAAAAATGACTATTTTTATAGTGTGACATTTTATTTATGGATAATGTTTACTCATTTTGTTTACACCTGTGCCTAACCAAAACAGATGTAATAGCTGAATAAACCCGAGACCCAACCCGAACGACGAACCCGCTCCATTATAGGTAATCCTGTAGGTGCTAGTCCACGCTCTTCTGGTGAATGATATGAAACATAAACCTGCTGCAATTTCCAATTTCACACCAACCAACAAACCCTCATCTTTCGGAACTGCCAAAATACTCACCACTTTCACTTCCTCTTTACTTCATACCCCCTGCTAATGTCTACACTATAAAAATACCACTATTAAACTTCATTTTTTTTTGTTGTTTTGTTGAAAGGAAAATTCAAAAGTGAACAGAAGAAATAAAAGCTGCGAGGGAGAGCTAAGCTAAAGATGAATTCCTTGACCCTGAAACCCTCTTCTTTTGTATTGCAATCTTCTTTCACCGTCTTCTCTTCCTACGATAAGTCTAAACAATCCTTTCCTTCGGTTCGCTTCCCAACTAATATTAAAAGCAACACAAGATTGGGCTTGAGAATTAAAGCTTATGACTCTTCCAAAAGCGATGATGCCTCTAAGCCCAACGGTGATTCCAAGCCTCCCAATGGCACTCTGGTATCTCTCTCTCTTTTATGGGGTTTTTCTTGGATGGGTGTTTTATGCATGTCGTTTTAAGTGTCCCCCTTTTTTCTCTTTCCTCTTTCCTCTTTTATAAAGAAAAATCAGCAGCCTAAGGCCAGGCGAGATATTCTGTTGGAGTATGTGAAAAATGTGCAGCCGGAGTTCATGGAATTGTTCGTGAAACGAGCCCCTCAACAGGTTTGATTTTTCTTTTTGCTAAAGATTCTAATTTCTTAGGCCCTGGAAATGAAATGAAACTGAAAGTTCAAATGTTACTTTTTTTGGTCTAATTGTGCTCTCAGTACTTGTACCTTGCGCTCTTCTCGTATTTGAAATTTAACCCCTCTACTTTTAATCCCATGAATTTAGTACATCTACTCTTTTGATTTAATATAATTGAAGTCAAATTGATAAAACCCTCAAAGGACTTCCTTTTAAGTTTAAAAAATTGCCAAATAAGCATAAAAATTTTATATATGGGGTTGCAAGGTTTCTAATTCTGAATCAAGGGTAGTAAGATTCTTCAGCTAAAGTCTATTACTTTTTTTTTTCTTATATGGCTTTTCCTCGTTTTAAATTGGCCTTGTGAGCAAATTCTTTTATTTTAAATATACCATATAATCCAATTTAATGGAAGTTCTTTGACGATATTATCAATTAGAATTCAGTTGTTAAATAAAAAATAGTGAAGGGACTAGATCTTTTGAATTAAAAGTAGTTGTCTAAATTTCAAATGTGTGAAGAGTACAAGGATTGGGAGCATAATTAGACTTACTTTTTTTTCCAGGTTGTTGAGGCTATGCGGCAAACGGTGACAAACATGATTGGAACACTGCCCCCGCAATTCTTTGCTGTGACAGTCACCACTGTAAGCGTATTGTGATAAGACATGTTCTCTGTTTTGATTTTGACTATGTTTATCAGTGTTATTGAACTATAAGCATGTTGGTTTAGACAATCATCGGGATCTCTTCAGTTTCACTTTTAGGTTGCTGAAAATCTTGCACAACTAATGTATGGTGTTATGATTACTGGATATATGTAAGAATGCATGGCACAATATATGTTCTTTGTGGATATTTTGATTATATTTATTAGCGTTATTGAACTTTATTATTGTTGGTTTAGACAATCATTTGGATTTCTTTGATTTCCCTTTAGGTTGCTGAAAATCTTGCACAACTTATGTACAGTGTTATGATGACTGGATATATGTTTAAGAATGCACAGTATCGATTGGAATTGCAACAAAGTCTAGAGCAGGCTGCTCTTCCTGAGGTGCAAGAGAAAAAGGTACGTGTTTTTCCTCTTTTGCATCTTGAAAGAAACCAAGATGCTAGCTGTTATCTCGAGGCTGCTGCTATTGCTTTGCCACTGAATCCATACCCCAAAAGTATTGGTTCTCGGTTCTCCCATCACATCATCTCCATGGTGGTTTGTTCTGGTACCATGTATAATGGCCTGTTCTGACAGGGAGAAATCTCACATTGATAGATATGAGAAACAAAGCATAGTTACGTGGCATAGCATGATGTATTTCATTTTAGTGATATAACTGCATGGGTCAGTGGTGTTTATACAGAACATACCTGTTTTGATTAATATCTATTCTTTAAGTCGTTGAATCCTGTCAAGTTATCTGTGCTGTGTTTTACTCCAGAGAGATAATTTGTCCAATTTGATTTTACTGTAACTTAAGTATAGTTTGTCTGAAGTGACGAACAATCCAAAACTTGTAATTTTTTTTGTGCGAATTTCTTGTTTAAAAGTTTGGTGACAATTACTGATTGATTCTTAAATTTCTTGCACACTGCTCTTTATTTAATTTTCACCATGTTGACTGAACTGCTTAATGGCAATGTCATCTATATCGATAAACTCTTAATTCTTAATTGTCCAAATATTTTTCAATGGTGCTAAAGGGTTTCATGTTTACAGGATGTTCCAGATTATGCACCTGGTACTCAAAAGAATGTGTCTGGTGAAGTTATTAGGTGGAATAATGTTTCTGGCCCGGAGAAAATAGATGCTAAAAAGTACATTGAATTACTTGAAGCAGAGATCGAGGAACTAAATCGTCAAGTTGGTAGAAATTCTGCAAATGGTCCAAATGAACTGTTAGAATATCTCAAGTCTCTTGAGCCACAAAATTTGAAGGTAAACAAAGCTATTTATAATTTGATTGCTTTGGTTTTAGTTAACAGTTGATTCTATAGTTCGTTTGCATCTTGATTATGGCTAGAACTTAATGAATACTTGTTGCATTACATGAGATTTATCTACATATTTTTAACTCTAGTTGCATGCTCTGTAGGAATTGACAAGTAGTGCTGGGGAGGATGTCGTGTTTGCAATGAATACGTTCATCAAGCGTCTTTTAGCTGTTTCGGATCCTGACCAAATGAAGGTTACCATTATATTACTTTAAATAGTCTTGGCATTATAAATTTTCAGTCATACGAGGTAACCAGTTACCATTCATCTTCTTGCTCTTTGTTTTGGAGAATGAGAATCCGAGTCCCACCTTGTGATTCGGGAGATACATGCACCTTGTGAAAAAATGTGTAATCCTTGCATACTACAATTTCAGTTAATATTTGAAAGAGACATCCTTTTAACTTTACCATGTTTTGTATTACAGACAAGTGTAACTGAGACAAGTGCACCGGAACTAGCCAAGCTTCTTTATTGGCTCATGGTGGTTGGATACAGCCTTCGGAACATTGAAGTTCGATTTGACATGGAAAGGGTACTTGGCACTCCTCCAAAACTTGCCGAGTTGCCTCCAGGTGAAAATATTTAGGTGCCCACCCTGCAAATATACTCTATAGCAAATTTGGATCACATTAACCTGCTATTATTTATGTGGCGAAGCAGAGGGTTCATTCAGAGTGATTTACTGCTGTAGAAAACGTGGAAATTTTGCGCATGCCTTACATTTTTGGCTTCTGTAGTAGCTTTAAAACTTATTATGATACAAGTCTTTTCAACAGTAACTCCCTTTAAATACAACTGAATTTGGTTTTCGTCCAAGATGGAAAAAATTTAAATGCTCATCTATTACAAGTCAATATCAAATTCCTTATCGACATCTCTGTTTGGATGCTAATCACCACGGTTTCTATTTAAGTCAAATCTTTAATTTTTCTTTGCCCCATAGCTATTATTGGGAACATTAGATAAAACCCTGGAATGGTTTTTATGGCCCGCGTGCAATTTACCTTGCACGATGTTCCCCTGCTCCAAATCATTGCAAGGACTCGCAGTCTGCCCCCCAAATCATGGCTGCAGCCTGCAAAGTTGTGAAGAATCATGCTTATCATCTCGTATTTGACGCAACCATATTTTAAACCCGGTTGGATATTGACGGCATCCTTCTCGTTATGCCTGTTTACATGTTCTACCAAGCAGGAGCACCATTTTATACTCTGCAAAACTGTCACAAACCATTCAAGGAAATCTGCATAAGCTGATTTCATAAGCTCTAGGGTATTTTAGCGGGAAGCGCCTATAAAACAGTTCTAGTTGAATCATAATTAGTTGACAATCTTGTAGCCCATTGACTTTGATTCGGTGACCAAGAAACTGGAAACCCAAGAATAGCACACCATCGTAAGTTCAAAAGAGCCGCAGCTAGATGCTCATCATAATCCTTAAAGACTTGGAGTATCTTTGACTCAGCTTGTAAGTCCTCAGAACTCACAAAATCTTTCTCAAATTCTATCTTCTTTTCTTCCAGTGTCATGTCTTCATACGAGATCATCCACATACTCAAAACCTGCAATGCTTCCATGGCAGTGTTATGAAAACCACCATCAACATATGCAGAGAATACATAATTGCAGGTTACAGGGTCAGGCTGGACTTTGTCTTGGTGCATCCGCTCAATAATAAATTCAATTATGTCGATCCTTACCTGACATTCATCCATGAAAATCTAGAATCAGTGTCAAGAACTTATACAGCAGCAGAAGCACATCACCAGACTAATAATGTCCAGTAACTACATTTGTCAACCTTATTCTCTGCACACTATTGTTAGAAATAAAGAAAGAAATAGAAACTTTAGCAAAGGAATCCTAGGTACAATACACTTTCAACAGTCTCACGGCAATAGTGGCATGTTCTTAATTCTTTACAGAAAAAACATGTAAATCCCTCTAGTAAGGGATTTTTCTGACACCTTAGAGATGCAGCAGGCAATATCAGATAAGAGAATGAATTCTTGCATTATAACATAAACAATTTTCACGGTGTTAGTATTAGAATGTGTCAGGACATCCTACAGAAGCCAGCAAGCCAACTATGAGTTGGACTACCTTTGATGACACAAAAACTCACATTTTGAGTATTTTCATCTCACCCATAAAAAATATTTATGAATAGCATCTAGTGGGACAGAACCAGTAAAATCCGACAGGAATACCCAAGATAAAACCCTATCTAACGACAGGAGATTGCTCAGACATGCAGATGCTTACTAAGGCATCCTCAAGACAAGGATGCAGAATCCCTTTCTCTCAATCAGTTCAGATGATGAAAGAGACATGCATAGGCAGAAAATGGAGAGAACAGTAAATTCAGTTGCAAAACTTTATGTAGGTTGCTTTTTCCAATAGCATGCATTTGCAGAAGAAGTAAGGCCATATGTCCCAAGTGAAGGGGAGAGAGAGTGGAAAGATACCTTTTCACTTGCTTTTTTAAGGATGGTATTATACATTAATACATCCAATTGATGACCTTCTAAACTTGCCTGATCCATAAGACTTAATGCTTCATCAAAATTTTCATATTCCAGCAATATCTTCATAAAATGAACTCAAGTGTTAGAAAATGAATTTACCAACTGTATAATAAGTACAAACTAAATGCTTCCCTCTGTTACTCACAAAGAGACATTCATAGTACGGGACCTACAGGTGCAAATAAAATCTTTTGCTTTAGATGGATGCACATTCTAAGCAAATCCATTTCATACGTACTATGGTTATATTATGCAGGACAGCTAAGAGAAGTTTATTAGTGAAGACTAAAAGATCAAAATTACATTTTAAGGATAGGGATCTGAATATTTAACTTAAAGCGTAATATGAAATGCACCATAGCATAATGATGCCAAGTTCTCTATTTTTGTACTTACGGAAGAATATTTTCCAGTATGTGTAAGGATTATAACTTTTTCAAATCCCAAGTTTTCTTGAAGCTTTGGATACTTAAAAATTAATAAAACAAGTTTGGGAGATAAGTTCAGGATAATAGCATGCAAATGAATTAGAGATATTTTGGGCATCCAGAATAAATTCTTATCCATTTCTCTTTGATGTGCATACAATGGTGGCAATATTGCCACATAATTAATTTGATAGATGGGATAAGATAAAACAAGAATACCTTCATTAGTGCCGTGTATGTCCTTGTTTCCAGATAAAACCCATGACGCACCATCATGGAAACTAGAGCACAACCAGATTTGAAACATTTTATATAGCTACAACAATCAACCATTATATTGTATGTTGCAGCATTTGGTTGGAAACCAGATGATGTCATTTTTTTAAATATTTGTATCGCCATGTGACTCTGCACATAGAGGGAAAATATAATTTTATGCAAATATTATATATAAAACACAACTGCCAAAATTGCAAACAGTAAAACTACATTGTTAGAAGCACTCACTTCGTTAGCCTCAACAAGTGAATGCAGAACTACATTATAGATGGGTGCTCCCAACTTAGTATTAGTATGGCAGAAAAGGTTCTCAGCAACATGTAAGTACTGAAGCAGCTCTATTGTCATCCCCTCAGCTCCAAGTGCTTTTAGCTGAAAATTTTCCAGGCAAGTAACTCATACATAAGATTGGTCATAGTCCATATAAAACAGAAAATACATCGGCAGGAAGTTTACCAAGTTCTTCATTGATAAATGACTATGTTGAACACCATTTTTAGCCATATCCATTTCTATAGCATTTATTCGTTTTCTTGAGTCAACATGTGACAATCTGTTCCCCTCTTCATAAGGAGCATTCACATTACCAAACATTGAAAATAATAGCTCATATGTCCTGATATCTGGCTGAAGCTCTAGTTGTCTCATTTTAGCCAATATCCGAAGAGCTCTCTTTGGCTGATCCTGAAAAATCAATGCAACATGAATTTGCCCCAAAGGAGATAAATTATGCTTATTCACTGCTTGCTTTGGTTCCTTGGTCCTTTCTGTGCTGATACCCTCATTTACTGAATACATATATAATTTTATACGATGAAGTGGCTGTTGATCTCATTAATAACTAATATGCTTCTTAAATCTAAAACTTAATGGTTTATCATCCTTGTTGCTATATGTACTTTCTTATTCTCATTTGCTGCAGGATAGCCAGAGCCAAATAAACAATTTTGCTCCAAACAAGAGCAACAGGAGCATACCTTCAGTAGGGTTTCTGAAGCATGTTAGTAACAGGTGAGGCCTTGAAAGCAAGTTCTAGTATTAAGTGACTGATTGGGAAAAAGGAAAAGAAAAAAGAAGAGAACTGATTGATTAACTTACTCTACCAATATTCCCACATTCTTGGAAATAGAATGGAGGACTAATTACTGTTTTTCTAGTTTCATGAGCAAAAACTTGCTTATGCACTCATGGATGCATAATCAATGAAATTGAAGAGAAAATTTGAACAAGCCAGGGAGAAAACAAACAATTTGGTTTTACGTCCACTTACCATATTTTCACAAGCTTCAAGAAAAGCATTAAAAGGATATGGATATGGGCATTCACAAACTTGCTCCAATAGAGCCTCAGCTAAGTCAAGTTCTAATGCCTTACTACATTGTACCGAAAGAGCTGCAAGGGTTGAATCATGAGGCTTCAGATTTCTCTCTTCCATTACTTTTAACTGCACAGAATTGAGGCCAAATGGAAATTTGTTGGTACAATAAGAAATATCACCAAAGCATAACTAGTCATGCAATTAAATAAATACAGCCTACCATTTCCATGCCTGCACCAAATCCTCTTCTTTGAATAATGGCTCTCACAAAGCCATCATATGTATGGCTTGATGGCTGCAATCCAAGATTTTGCATCTAGAAAAACATAAAGATCAAAATACAGTAAGATTTTAACTATTAGGAGAGACATATCTCTCAAGTTACTTTAGATATGAAATTTATCTCCCTACGGGATAATTTCAGAAAGAATCATTATCCTAGAATTATGGTCTTCAAATCAGACATTGTTACTATTGCATAGAAAAACCAGAAGTTTGTGGTAGAGAAAAAGTCCTACAAGCATCATCAATTGCTCTGCTAGTCCATAAGCTCGAGCTTGTGCACAAGCGTGTAATACATCATTGATGGACAACCTCAGAACTTCCATAACAGGCAAGTTCTTATAGTTATTTAGCATGCCAACTGTAGCACTGATTGACTTTGATCTGTCTAAGTTGGAGGAATCAGTGTCAAATTTGAAGGCAAGAGACTGCTCATTCTCTCCTGATTGAACATTTTGTGATCCTGATTCACTTTTGGATGGTATGGGGATGTCTAATCTTGAAGAATACAACCTTCCTTCATCAGTCCTTCTAACAAAATGCTTCCCACTAATGGCTAAAGCCACCATATGTTGCAATGTTTTGTATGCAGATTTTAAATCTTTCAATCTTGTAAAGGACCAGATAAACCTTCGAAGAGAAATTATATTTAGACTGTAGTGTTTGATATAGTCCTCCCAAATTTCACGGGCCGCAGATAGATCTTGCTGCCAAACTGCAAGCTGAAAGATTAAGGGAACAGCAGAAGCAACCATATAAGATTACCAATATGATGGATCTGTCTATAAGATGTCAATACTTTAAATAGATGAATGACGAAACAAACTTTAAGATAGCAAACCACTTATTTCAATATTTTACATAATAGACAAGCTCTGAAGGGGACAACAGGGAACCTAGTAATATAAACCTACAATAAAAAGAAAAAAAAAAATCAAGATCAACACTGTTTCTACACACCTTGAGAAGCACTGAATATGTAATTTCATTTTTCCCAACCCTTTGCAGCTCCATCAAATCTAAACATTGATTAGCATGGATTATGCTTTTCATCTTTGCACAGGCTCCTAAGAAACAGTTGTATACAGGAAGAAGAGGATAGGTGCCATGATTCTCCCTAAGGAATTTCATGAACTTGCATGCCTGATGGAAATAAAACAAGAAGAAATGAGAAAACTTATAATGGAAATTGAGGAAGAGGAACTGCATAAGCATCCATCTACATACATTTTAATGTGATTCAGGACAATAATAACATTAATGACTACACAGAACAACTATAAGTACAACCATGCAGCAATGACAAAAGATTGTTCACAATTACACAAGAGAAAAGGTTGTAGGTTGTTCTAGTTAAGTTAAATCGATCAACACCCAAAGATACACTGAGGTAATACATTTAGAAGATCAGTGTTTAATAACTGAACAAACAGAACATCTAACAAAACCAGTAGATAAAAGGCATACCTCCTCCAAGTAACCTCCTCTACAAAGAGCTCGGACCATAAGCAAATAGCATGTATTATTCAAGTCAATCTCCTTCTCCTCCATTAATCTCCATGTTTCCATAACGAACTGTACAGGACAGTGAAAAAATCACAACTGTTACTGCCAAGTATAACCATTGATGCTATCTTTTCTTCCTTTTCCAGTTTGTCAAATATTACAAATATCCACATTATCTATGTCCTAAGCTTAAATCTAGAGAAGAGAAACACATTGAGGTTGACACAGTTGCATGCAGCTAGCTAAAATTCCATGTTGAACAGCTTACCAAAGGATCCGGTGACCTTGCACAGTAGTTAAGAATGTAAACGAAGTCATTGGCTTTTAAAGACTGGTTTCCGTTACCAAAGTCTAAAAGCAGGCTAGAAGCTCTACTTCTCTCACCTAAGCGAAGGGCATCAACAATTTGCACTTGAATGGACTTTGTTAATGGCTCTCCTTCATATCCCAAAAACACATTACCTGAGTTCACAAGCTTACTCTAAAGATTTCATTCGATATATATGCACGACAGACAAACAAAAGCTTACGCTGCAGCTATCAATTTCTTCAGTTAAATAATAATAATTAAAATAATGGAAGAGTTTGGCTAATGACCATTAATAGTTGCAACACTTCTACATAATTCCAATCTTCTGATAAAATTTCCTCGTCCCTGAAACAGCATTTGATTAGTCAACCAATAACTTGGAACAATAAACAATGTTTCCATAATTTAGAATAAAAATATATATTGGCAAATAGAAACATCTGATTACTGAAAGAAGAAAAATAAAAAGACTTACACGTTCAAGTTCACCCGATTTGAATCTACATAAGGTGTCTGCGATTGAGCGCAATGGAATCCTCATTCCCTATAATGTTACAGTGTTGAATGAAGAATTCAGCTTTTTCAGTGGGTTTTCCCTTTAGGGTTTAAGCATTTTGAAACATACATTAGTAGGATTCATAAGCAGTAAAAACAAAAGAATTAACGGCGTTCAATTCAACCTCCTCCCTTCGCTGCTTGGAACACGGAATTAGCTGATTTGCAGATATAGATATATACAAACAAACATACATACATACACCCGCACGCAGCGGATCGAGATTGTATGGCATTCCACTAATCCCACAATGTGGTCGGCCTTTGAGTCAATATTTGGCCCAATGTAATTGTCTAACAATATGAGCCACCTCTTGAGCCCAAAATGTCTGAGCCTAGGCTTAATAAGACCAACGTAGATACCTGACAAATTGGTAGACTCCATATTAATAAAATTATTAGTTGTAATTTAAAAATATTTTTTAGTCGAATCCTTTATTGACAGAAGCAAAGCGCCAAATTTTCGAAATAATAATTATGAGACTGTACATATTAATATATATACCAATTAAAATATCAAAATCCATTTACCAATCTGAAAATTCACTAAGAAACAAATCAGATAAAGCCGGCCAGCCCAAGATTAATGTGATAAAATCTATGTTGGCTGCGTCTCAAGCTATGTGGTTTTATCTGTAGATTGCGGCTCACTGTTCATTATCCTTCATAGTTTTAAACAACACCTGCGAAAATCTTGAACAACTGATTGCAAAAAAACACAGATAAAAATGATGTCAAATTTTATTCTTGTTCCTCGGAACCCACGCAAACTTACCTTTAAAAAGCTTAGCAAGTTTTCTTGTAAGAGAAACCAGAAGCAAGAAAACACAGAACATGGTGGTTGAAATCATGTTTAAAGAAAGTATCAAACCATCTTGCCCAACACCATATCACTTGAGAACCTACAAACATTCACTTTTGGATCAGCTTATGCCATCAGCTTATGTTCCAATGATCTTCTTTTATAGCCCCATAAATAGTGACTCTAACCATATGAATATAGTCGGTGAAAGATTAGAGAGGCTTAAGCAATCTCTATCGGAGACCTTAATTATTTTTTACCCATTTGCAGGAACGATCAAAGATGGTCTTTACATAGATTGCAACGACAATGGAGTTCAGTATGTTGAGGCTAAGGTTAGTTGTTGTCTATCAGAAATTCTTAGCAACCCAGACATCTTAATGATACGGAAATTGCTTCCTTCTAACATTAGCCGATTGGAATCTTCGGATGCTGAAATTCCTGTTGCTATGATTCAAGTAAACATACTGAAATGCGGTGGCATTGTCATTGGCACACAAACCTCGCATAAGATCATTGAAGGCCCTACTTCAACTACATTTCTCAAGGCCTGGGCGGCTTCTGTTCGAGGTTCAGGTGAAGTTCCAATGCCTAGTTTCATTGCACCACTGCTTTTCCCACAGAATAATTTGTTGCCAAGAGATACAATGTTAGCCATATGGCCTTCCTTACTAAAATTTGGCAAGTGTGTTACAAGCAGACTTGTGTTTCATGCTTCAGCCATAGCAACTCTCAAGGCCAAAGCTTCGAGCTCGTCGGTGGTGCCAAATCCGACCAGTGTGGAGTCTGTATCAGCCTTCATATGGATATGTGTTACAACCGCCTCCAGAATAAGATATGGATCCCGACGGCCGTCTGTTTTGTCTCATATAGTAAACTTGCGTGGAAAAACTGCAACATAATTGCCTGAACATTCAATTGGGAATCTTCTATGGATTGCAATTGCACAGTGTGATGCAGAGGTGAACTTAGAGTTTCAGTCATTGGTGGGTCTGCTAAGGAAATCTATAATGGAAACTAGTGGTGAGTTTGTTGAAGAATTACAAGGTGAAAGAGGCTTCCAAAAGGTTCTCAAGTGTCTCACAGAGTTAGGGGAAGTTCACTCTAATGGAGGAGCCGATTATGTTGCATTTAGCAGCATGTGTAAAGTAGGTATATATGAAGCTGATTTTGGATGGGGAAAGCCTATGTGGGTGAGTCCTGGTGGCATAGATGGATTAGTGTTTCAGAATTTGGTGTTTTTGATTGAAACAAGAAATGGTGATGGAATAGAAGCATTGGTGACCTTGGATGAACAAGACATGGCAGTATTACAAAGTCAAACAGAAATACTCTCATTTGCTGCCCTGGATCCAAGTCCTTTTCAACCTCACGGTATGTTTGGTTCACTGTAATGGAATAGGGCTGTAATTGAATAGAGCTGTAATTGAATAGAGCTGTAATGGAATAGAGCTGTAATCAGTAATTCAACTGTTTGGTTGAATGGAATGGAATAGAACTGTAATAGTATTCTTGTGTTTGGTTGAATGGAATGATGTTGTAATAGCATAAGGAGAAAAACTAAAATGACCAGAATACCCTTAGCAGAATTTTTTTTAGGTAAATGATTATTGTTATTGTTATTAAATTTTAATAAGATTATTATTGAATATAATTTAATAAAAATAATAAATACTTTAATCATATTTTAACATAATTATTATTAAATATAATTTAATAAAAAATATAATTTAATAACATTCTCAATATAATTATTATATGAATCAAAAAAATAAAAATATATAATTCTATAAAAAAATATATAATCTACTTTATTATTTTTAAACTGCAATACATATTTAATGTGTTAAAATATCATTAATGAAATAAATAATTTAATTATTCTACAATAAAAAACAAAATATTAGAAGTAATAAATAATTTGAGAATTATATTTCATATCTAAGCATAATATTCATATATTAACAAAAAGTTATAAGCTAAAAGTTTTAAGAACCAAGTTGATAGTCAAATTGATTTTATCACTAATTTATCAATGAATTAATTAAATAAATTATTAAAAATCGATTAACTAGTTTTTTAACCTAATTCAACAATTTATACAAATACATTAGGCAACCAATTTGATACCTTTTCCAACTCGATACCAATTTGATGCCTTTTCCAACTTGATACCCAAGGCAACCAATTTGATGTCTTTTCCAACTTGATACCCAACCAAATCCTGATTAAACCAACCATTTTGATCAAATCCAAACATCCATGATGAACCAATTTGATCAAGTTCAAACATCCATGATGGAAATAAGAGTTTTGCAAGAATCAAACGCGTTTTGAGTTTTTTATAAATAAATTCCACATGAGCATTAACTTGTAAAAGTAACGTCACAAGTTACAATTTTTGTTTAGGGACTACCTATGATATGAACAACAATGATAAAATTCAAAAATTTTTAATAAAAATATCACCATACTATTTTCGTTAAACATTCCTACTTATAACATGAGATTCATATAAAACATTACCAAAAACATGAAAAATGCTATTGATAGATTCATAGTTCATTATGTTCTACAACTCCAATATAAAATATACCAATATAAAACTATGAAAAAGGGCTCATAAAGAACAGTTATTACCAAATAACCAAATGTCAATGCCACAAAAAAAAAAAAAAACACTTAAAAGGATAGTTTTGCTAGAACATAATGTGCTAGTTTATAGCCTTCTCCCTCTTCTACCACCCTTTCTTCGAGTTCCATCAGTCGAAATGGGCGTAACATCCTCTGAAATAACATAAAGAATAACATCGTAAGGGTTCGACAGTAATATGTAAGGGAGAGCAAATTTCCTTTTATATAAAGACAATCATTAAAACACTAGGGAGTTCTGACTTAAAAATGAACAAGTTGCCTAAATGACTCCTCTCATCGAAGTCTTTCTTTCCTTTCGTAGAATTTAACAATAGGTGGAACTTTGGAAGTTTTTTCTGGCAAAAAATAAGCAGCCAGAAAAAGTGACAAAAGAAATGAGTCTAAAAGCTGACAAAACCAAACAGGCTTACAATTCCGTTTCTTTTCTTCATTTGATGAATTCTTCTGCAACCTGAAAAATTACACATTGCAGAGAAGGCAACATTAGATTATGCAAAAACGAGATTGTGAGCTTAAAAAGATCAGGAATCTAACAAAATATCCATATATCAAACAAACCAGCATCAAATTTGATTCAGTAAAATTTTCTATAAGAAGGTCAGGAAAATCTGCAAACTTAGCAATTGCAAGTTATAAAGTGGATAGATAGTATATAATCAAGAAACCAATCAGAAAGAAAGATGCCTTTTATATAAAAATAGCACCAAAAAAAGAGTTTACGTAAGCAGAGATTGAGAATGTACTTTAGCTCTTAAGTCATCTGCCAGTTCTCTCTGAGCTTGCTCACTTGGAGCTGATTTCCCAGATCTTAAACAAGCTCTATGAGCCACAGACCGAAACATACATCTTCTGTCTCCAGGTATTCCTGCACAATTTAAGACTTAGGGAAGTGATTAAACTGATACCTCCAATTGAAATTTGATAACTGTGAGCAAGCACTTTCTAAACAGGCTGCATAAGGACTAGGGTATAATCTGCCACTCATCAATAACAGAATAATCGGTATAGACCTTTTTCCCATGAGAGAATTGAGCATGAGAAGAATTAAGCTCATCTTCCTTTCCCTGCTTTGCCCCTCCAGCTTCTGCATGTACTGGTTCAGAACTCGAATAAAAAATTAACAAACCAAAAGCTATGCGATGAGTGAGAGAAAGAGAAAACCATACGGTTGTGTAAATTCAGGATTAGATACCCAAGTCAAGTTTATTAATCCAAGATTTTTCATCAGCGCAAAAGGAAAATGATTAAAAGAAATGTGCAAGATTATCAATAGTTTATCCAACCAAGTCATATAAGGAACAATGCACAACAAAAATAATAATAAAAGCTTAGAAACTAGATTAAGACTACAAACATTCATAACGGCAATTATCTAACTTCGTCACTCTTCATAGGCTGTTTTTTTCCAAGGGAGGCCTAAGATCTTAAGTACAATCATTATTGCTCCATCAATCACACCCACATTGTACTAGATTACCAGAAAACCAATTCAACTATCAGGTGTAATTAACAAAAGAATAATAAATATGCAAATAAAACAAGATGATGCTTGTTAGTTTTCCTACCAAACTTTCGTCACAACTTTCATTTTGGGAGGCTAAAATGGATACCCATCTGCAAAATAGAAACCAATCACTGATAAGCATCAATAATCAATGATCCATCCTATTTCAAACACGGCTAACTTTCCTTAAACTATCACCAATCGGTAGTATCTAACAACATTGCATTCAAAAGGCAATCGTCCATTACTTTACGGAGAAAAGCTCAACATCCCAAGTTTATAATTATAAACTTATTCGAAAATCTAAAACTGGATAAAAGATTCATTCTAAGGAAAACTTACCCATTATAAAAACGAAAAAGAAAAACCCCTTTACCCTCAGCCCAATTTCTTAACTAAAAAGGGGGAGGGGGAATTAAACTTAAAAACAAACCCATGAAAATTAATGTAAAGAAAGAGAAGAAATGGATAGTGAAATACCAGGCAATGTGATATCGATTTCAAAGGAGCCCCCTTCATAAGGAGTGCCAAGGGGACCAAGGATGATGCCAGTCAAGCGAGCAAGATTGTCTGATTTTGGAGAGACCCTAATACCCGAAGAGTCTTTTTCTCTGCTACATTCTTGTAGCTCTTTTTGAACACAAGCAAAGTCTATCATCTTCTCTCAATTCTCCTTGTTGGATCAAAACCCTATGCCCCAACAAGTAACGTGTTTCCCTTTACTCTTTTTACGCTATTAGTCTCAATCGAACATAGGATTGAAAGGGGAAAAGAAAAATTAAAAGAGGTGAAAGAACTTTAACTAAAAAGAATCAGAAAAAAAAATGTAACCTTTACAATATTTGGAGAGATGAAGATGAAGATGAAGATGAAGGGCGAATGGATGCTTGATTTAGGGAGGAAGAAATTTGGAGAGAATTTTGGGAAGAAGAGAGGTAGGCTATTTTGGTCCAAAAACGTAAACGGTGTGGTGTTGAATAGGTATGCAGACCCTCAACTGCTGAATACCTAAACGATGAAATGAGGGAATGAGACTGTAATAGGAATTCCATGGAATCACCTAAACGGTGAACCAAACGGCTGCTTAACTGTAGCACATGGAATTAGGGCGGAATGGAATAGCAATTCCATCCAACCAAACGTAACGTCAGTATTAAGCTTATTCTTGCTTGTCCTGGTAAATTATTTTTGTTTTTAAATTCTGCTAGAAAAGGCCTTTTTTGTTTTTTAGGCAAACGAGATGACAAATGTAAGAATAGACCAAATTTTGTTTCTACATTTTTACAACTTTGTATACAATGAAGGATAATTTTATTTAAACATAATTAAATAATTATTATAATTATTATAAATAAATATTAAATAAAATTGTTATTTAAATAAAATTATTAATATTTATTTACAAATCTTTTAAAATTTTTGATTAATTTAATTGAGATGTATCATGTATTATTCATCAATACATAAGATTTATCAAATATTATTGCATAATAAAATATTTAAGTGGGGCCATTTACCAAAAAAACCCTTTTGAAATCAAATTTACGGAAATGGCCCGACTTTTTTATTATTTACCGGAATGGGCCAAATACCGAGAAAACGCGTCCACGTCAGCACAATATCATGGTACAAGTCAGCAAAACGCGTCCTAGAGGGAGCATTTTGTCCACATCAGCATAAAACGCTTACTTGGGAGCATGTTTTGCTGATGTGAACAGCCCGTGTTTAAATTTTAAAAAAAGATCATTTTTTTAAATATTATAAAAATAGACCAATTTTTTTTCAAAATTTACAAGAATAAACCTTACAAAAGGCTTAAAGTGACAACACCATTTTTTTTAAAGTGTCACCAATTAATATGGAAATAAAACTTACAAAGTAAACCTTTATATAGATTCAAAGTCTCATTTCCCTTATTTTCTTAAGCAATGTGGGATATGAGATATGTGTATATATAGACTCATGAGTAGGCTTGTAGCTTGTTTCTAAACAATGTGGGATTCCTTCATCTTTTAATTAACAACATGAGATTAAAAACTACAGTATATTTTATACTTTTTTACTTAGAGTTTAAATTTTTTTTTACAAAAAGTTAAAATTTGTTACATTACAAATAAAACTTGTAAACTCTATAAGTAAAAAAATTATAAAATATAAAATGAGTATGGTAAAATATTAAAAAATAAATATTTAAAAAATTACTAATAGTCGAGTGATCATTTTGTAAGTTTTTATAATTCGATAGCTAAAAAATTATAGTTAAGTGACATTTTACCCATGTAATTTAATCTAGATATAAAAATATGAAAAATAATTATTATATTTTATTTATATTATATATTTCTATAAAAAAAAAACTTATTTAACATAATTATATACTATGTTTATCAATCTAGTCAAAATACATCTAAAATAAATTTATCAGCATTCATTACGTGATGAAAATTAAATTAAAATTAGAATTAAAAAATTAATGAGTATAGTAAAATATTTAAAATAAATAAATATTTTAAAAAAGATATATCAATTTTTTAAAATTACAAAAAAAATACTATTTGAATGCCAAATACTCACCATTTATTTATTAATCAAACATTCATAATATAAAATAAAAAATAAAAATTAAAAATTAAAACTATAACTTCTAAATTTAAATAATGGAAAATTATTTTAAAAATTAGAATTGCATTGATATTAACTTCAAACATTTAAAATTGAATAGAAGATTATTGCATGTACAAATTTCATATGTGCAATTTGTTCTCTTTTTTAATAGTTCTTGTGTATATGTTAACAATTCTAAAATGCAACAAGATTAAATATCTCAAAAAATGATTTTATAATATGAGAAAATGTTAATAAAATATAAAAAATAGAAATTGTTTTGTCAAAAAATTATAAAATATAGTGTAGCATTTAATCTCATGTTGTTAATTAAAAGAGGAAGGAATCCCACATTATTTAGGAACAAGCTGCAAACCTATTAATGAGTCTATATATACACATATCTCATATCCCACATTGCTTAAGAAAACAAGGGAAATGAGACTTTGAGTCTATATAAATGTTTGCTTTGTAAGTTTTATTTCCATATTAATTGGTGACACTTTAAAAAAAATGGTGTTGTCACGTTAAGCCTTTTATAGGGTTTATTCTAGTAAATTTTCAAAAAAATTTGGTCTATTTTTATAATATTTAAAAAAATGATCTTTTTTGAAAATTTAAACACGGGCTGTCCACATCAGCAAAACGCGCCCTCAAGGAAGCGTTTTATGCTGACGTGGACAAAGCGCTCCTTTCAGGATGCGTTTTGCTGACTTGTACCCTGACATTGTGCTGACGTGGACGCGTTTTCTCAGTATTTGGTCCATTTCGGTAAATAATAAAAAAGCCAGGCTATTTCCATAAATTTGATTTCAAAAGGGCTTTTTTTGGTAAATGGCCCTATTTAAGTGTCTATCAAGGAAAAAAAAGAAATGCAATTCACTATTGAAAGACGAGAAAATCTGCTGGTAATCATTGCATTTAAAGTGCCTTGACTGTGTAAAATTTTTTAACCAAAAAATGCACAAAGAAGCAAAACTATCCTTGGTTATTTATTTAATTCACGATCTGGGTTAAAGATTTCATAAGGAATACATTGAATGCTAATGGAAGCAAAAACAGCATGCCAATATAAAAAGAATCATAACATACGATCATATAGATATAAGTTTGTGTTAGAAGTTACAAAGTAATGGTTATGGTGGTCGAAATAGTTTCCAAGGAGTTTATCAAACCCACCTCTTCAACACCCCATCATCTTAGAACACACTTGCTTTCCTTTTTGGATCAGTTCTTCTTTCAATTTTTGTCCCTATGGTCCTCTTTTATATGGACCAAGAAAGAATCATTCCAGCAGCTACATCTAACTCCAGGAGGTCACAATTGCTTAAGGAATCTCTATCAGAAACCTTCACTCTTTTTTATACCTTGGCTGGAAAGATCAAGGGCCATCTTTCCATCGATTGTAATGATGAGGGAGCTTACTACGTAGAGGCTAGAGTTAATCATCTACTTCGTGAATTTCTCAGCCACACTGATTCATCTTATCTTTCTCAACTCCTCCCTGCTAAAGCTATTTGGGCAGCGACGATTGCAGGGGGTTAAATAGCCATGATACAAGTCACCACCTTTACATGCGGTGGCATTAGTCTTGGCACATTTCTCTCCCACATAATCTTTGATGGACCTGCCGCTATGTTAGTGTATACCGAGGGTTAATGTGGTTAAGCTATTATCAAGTAGGTGTAAGTAGCTATTCTGTTAACAGCAGTTAAGCTGGCAAATATGTGTATTAAATACCATGCACTAACCCTGTATGCATTCAATGAAGAAAGAGTTATTTTCAAACATGGTATCAAGAGCTAGGTTCTCTCTGTGATTTTTTTTCCTTTCTCTCGTCATGACTACAGAGGCAATTCCAACTGTTGATACTCCCAGGCACTCCACCAATCTTGGCGAAGCAGTTCACTCTTATGGCTCAGGTAACTTCTCTTCCCACACAGTTCAGTATTTTGCTAAACATGATACCATCAAACTAGGGGAACATAATTTTCTGTCATGGAAACACCAAATCTTGTTGATTCTTGAAGGCTATGGCCTCGAGGTTTTGTTCTTGGTACTGTTTCTGTCAAAACTATTTTTTGAAAAAAAGTGTCGGTCGACGTTTATTTTGAAAATGAAAAAAATGGAGTCGCCACCAATCCTTTTTTATTAAGGTGTGATTGGATCACCTAGAAATTTGGTCGTTTTAATAATATATCTCGATTTACTAAAACAATAATTTTTTTTGGTCTACGAAACTTGAGAAAACAGGTTCAGGAGTCGGTATGTGCGAAGAAGGATTAGCACCCTTGATACGCCCAAAATTGGTACCTAATTGATTAATTAATGTCTTAATGTCGAAAGTTGAAAATCTGTAAAGAATTTAAAAATACGATCCTCTCTTTGTATTAGTATTGATTTTTACGAAGAATTTGCTTGAGTAAATCAAAACAAATGCTAAAGATTTCTTACCCCGAAGTAATAAAATGTCACATCCAGTACGTTAGGACACAACATTTTAAACCCTCGAGAATAAGCTTGTCTTTCGATTTTCAAAACTCATGCATTTTAATTTTAAAATGATATTCGATCATTTGGGTCAAACGAGAAAAATCGAAACCCAGTACATTAGGGCACAATTTCTCGAATTTCCAAACGCAGAATATTGCCTTTAACTTAGAAAATTTCCTTTTTATGAATTTAGGTGAAATGAACGACATTTGTAATGATATACAATATTACGATAAAATATTACAATAATAATGGTGTAATTACAAAAATGAATATAATATTAGTATGCAAGCCTTGATAAATAAAGCAATAAAGCATAAATGCAAGATATAAAAATAAACAAACATAACATAAAAACGTTTACGAATGGATGAAATAATGAAACCATATGTAAAAAGAAAACAAATAATGAATAAATAGATAAATAAGTAAATTTTTGGTAGTAAGAAAATATACAAATCAACAAATATTTAAATAAAGAAAATATTAAACAACAAATTTTAAGATATATGTAAAGAAATATAAAATTATAAATAAAAAAACAAACATGATATATATAAAAAAGGTGATTGAGATATATATGTAACGGAATATAAAATAATAAATAAAAAAAGGTTAAAATAAATAAATGAATTAAATAGATTAAGAACGTGATTGAAATCAAACTAAAATTCAGGGTACAAATCATAAATAATAAAAAGAAAGTTATCGGGGACCAAAATGAAACAAGCCTAAACCAATAGGGACTATATGGGAAAATGTTCCCTAAGTCTCTGGTGCGTCGTTCAGACTGATATCTCGAGGGGCTAAATTGAAAAAGAAATTAAATTAACGGGTCAAATCTAGAAAAACATAAATAAGAAATTGGACCGAAATGAAAACGGCACCAAAAGCGGGAGGACCGCGGGCGTAAATAGCCCAAAGAAGAAAACACGCGGATCCTCTGATGGCCTGGGTCGGGTTTCGGGTTTCCTCCCGAAATGACTCCGTTTTGGGCGCGTTAGGGGGGACTTCAAAATGCTGCCGTTTCATGCAGCTATTTAAACCAAAATTTTATTTTATTTTTCATTTGAGCCATTCCCCTCTAAAAAAAAATGAAACTCTCTCAACGTCCTCCATATCTTCCGATCAAAGGCTCGACCATTGGCCGCCGCACCGGTCGCCGGCCACCGGCGATGGCACCCCCGTACATGGTGGCCGGAGTTCACCAGAAAAAGCCTATTTTGGCTATTTTTCTTCCCTTAGCCCAGATCTGAAACGGAAATACCCTAAAAACGACTGAAACTTTTGAAACAAGGAAGAAACCTTTCGGTTTCGTCCTCCGACCACCACAAATGTAAGATTTTTATTTTTTATTATATTTTTACAAACTTGATTCGGGCATTTTTTTAAACTAAAGAAAATGAAAATGAAAGGAAGAAAAAATAAAAGGGGTTTCGGTCTCGTTTGCTTTCCCGTTCGGGCTATCAACACACTATTTTTTATCAGAAATGGCAAACCTCGGTCGCCTACGGTGGCTGAATACTGAAGGTCAGGTATATTTATAATCCCTTCTTGTTTCTTTCGTTATTTTTTCTTAAAAAAAGGGCTAGTAAAAGGTAAGAAGAACAAAACAACAAAAAAAGAACCACCTTTAAGTCTTTATGAATCGATTTTTTTGTCTGCGTATTTTGTCTATTTGAAAATTAGTATTTGCTTTTGAATGTTTTCTTTTTTTGTATTTGATTGCCTCTATGTCCAATTACATCGTCTGGCTCTTAGGTTTATACAGCCGAAATAATACAATGTACTCTTATTACTTTATTGCTATTCTGTCTGCCATTACTGTTCTTACGTTGTTTCTGCTCTATTTTCTCTGTTTGCAGGTCAAGGAAGATGGAGCAGGTGGCTGATAGTTGATGGAGGTGACGGGCAGGTGGCTAGGGTTTCAGATTTTCTGAAACCCTAGTTTGACTAATGGGTTGAGTGGGTTTGGGCCATGTTTGTGTGAGGCTTAACTTGGGTCAAGGGTTTTATTGGGCTTTGTAAATTGAACATTTTATTTGTCTTGATTTTATTTGTTTGGTCTTAGTCCCAGGCGAATTCGGGCCCGTACAGTTTCATTCCCCCCAATTCCCAATACTGAAGGTCAACTCATTGATAATCTGGCGTTTCTTGTTCACAAGAGGCAAGATAAGTTCTTGGCTTTCTAGTTGTTATCGACAGTTACAGATGAAATCTTAGTTCACCTTACAATGGCCAAAACTAGTCTTGAAATTTGGACTGCCATTGAACAACGTTTTGAGACAAAGTCACATATAAATGTCTCTAATATGCGTCATTCTTTGTACTTGATCAAGAAAGGAAGTCTTACTGTTAAAGAATATTTATTCAAAGTTCGATGCTTGAGTGATGGTTTAACTGCAGCAGGCGGCCTAGTAACAGAACAAAAGCAAGTAAGCATCATACTGGCTGGACCCTCTATTGAATATGAATCCATTCGTATTTTTGCTTCAGCAACTTCTGTCACGCTTGATTTGTTAACCGAAATGCTTCTTGATCGCGAATCCTGACAAGTACTTGCATTAACTGAAGCTCATTTACAAGAAAACTTAACTTCTCGATCTTCCCAAGGTAGTATAGACAATTCGACTCAATCTAAGCAAGGGCAACAGGGACAAGGCTAAGGGTGGTCTCGTGGCCAAGGACGTAATAGTGGGCGTAGCTGGTCCCGTACGTTCCAAGCCTTAGTGTCAACTGTGTGGTAAAATTGGTCATATCGTTCAAACTTGCTATCATCGGTTTGATGAAAATTTTTCTAAGGTAAATTCGGGTCAATTGGTGTAAGCTAACTGTCATAAACTCTCTCCGTCGGTGCCTCATTGTTTTCCACCACTATCACCTAATGCTATGGTATCCACTCAGCCTACTTTTCGAGGTCTATGCTCCTCTCCTCCTGATCAGATGTGGTACCCTGACTCAGGGGAAACAAATCATATCACCTCTGACATGTCAAATCTCAGTAATGTCTCTTCCTATACAGGTACGGCTCAAGTTTTTATAGGTAATGAGGATCTTGCTTCTATAAGTAGTATGGGTTCATTTACTTTACAGGCTGGTTCTATACTTTTGCATCTTAAAAGTGTTCTATATGTACCTAATATCTGTAAGAATTTGATGTCAGTAGCACAATTTGCCAATGACAACACTGTGTATTTTGAGTTTCACCCTTGTTTATGCTTTATGAAGGACATATAGACAGGGACAACCTTGTTAGTGGGCCACATGCATAACTGGCTCTATAAGTTAAATTTTTCTCGAGCTGCTCCCTCATCTAACGTTCAATCAAAGATCAATGGTGCTCAACATCCTAGCTCAGTCCTCATTAACAATGTACAGCTTGACCCGTCTCCTTTGATATGGCATGCCAGGCTAGGCCATCCCTGTAATAGCACTTTAAGTCATTTACTACGCACTTGTAATGTGCCTTTCAAACAAAATAGTTTACCACATGTGTGCTCCTCTTATCAGCAAGGGAAAGCTCACAAACTCCCTTTTACGCCTTCTACAACACTGTACTCATCACCCTTTGAACTAGTTGTTTCAGATGTCTGAGGGCCATCGTATGTAAAATCAAATGAATTTTCTTACTATGTGTCATTTGTTGATATGCATAGTCGATATACATGGCTTTATTGTTTCAAGACAAAATCTGAGGTGTTCCAATGCTTTCTTCATTTCAATCATACGGTCAATATGCAGTCTGAAGGTTCAATTAAGATGCTTCAAAGCGACTAGGGAGGGGAGTATCGAGCTCTATCGAGTGAATTGTCTCGGCTTGGTATCCAACATAGGGTCATATACCCTCACACCTCAGAACAAAACGGGGTTGCAGAGAGGAAACGCAGACAAGTTGTTGATATGGGACTTACACTTTTAGCTCAAACATTTATGCCATTGGAGTTTTGGTCATATGCCTTCGCTCATGCCGTACACTTAACCAACAGACTACCTACCTCATACTCTAACATTGCAGCCCTTATGAACGACTATACAACTCAAAGCTTACTTACTCTTAGTTCAGAGTATTTGGATGTGCTTGTTTTCCTCATCTAAGACTATTTCAATAACATAAGTTACAATTTTGGTCAAAGCGATGTGTGTTTCTTAGTGTTGGCACAAATCAAAAGGGATACAAATGTCTAGATGTAGATGGTCGAATTTTCGTGTCGAGACATGTAATATTTGATGAGCATCACTATCCTTTTACAAACAACTTCTCTACAAAGTCACCCTTGGACTCACTTCGGTCAGGTCACCAGTTATCCCATCTTCCTATGGTTTACCTTACTAATCATAGTGTTCCTATGGTCTCTTCGTCAGGACCAAACACCAGTCCTCCTCACATTGGTTCACCCACAAGGTCTTCAAATGCACCTACACCCTCATCGTCTAATCAACATGAAGATCCTTCTTCTAGTCCACAAAACCTGCCTACCAGTGTTCCCACTCCAACAACTCAGTTCGATGCTCCCTCAAGGGACCTCAGCACTATCAACCTACACCCGATGCAAACAAGGTCGAAAAGTGGCATTTACAATGTCGAAACCATTTTTAATTTTTGAAAAAAATGGAGATCGACTTTAAAAAACATGGAGTCGTCACCAGCCTTTTTTTGTTTAGGTGTGATTGGATCACCTTTTTAAAAAATAATTTTGGTCTACGAAACAGAAAAGCATGTTCGGGAGTCGGTTACATACGAGGAAAGATTAGCACCCTCGCATGCCCACAATTGGTACCATTGTGATCAATAATTTTCCTAATGTTAAAATCTTGAAAAAGTTTGAAATGTGATTTTTTTAAAGAATGTTTGGTTTGAAATGAGTTTTAAGATTCACCCTTTTTAAAGGAACAAGACACCACATCTAGCACGTTAGGATATGTTATCTTAAACTTTTAATACCGAGGTTATCTTTTGATTTTCAAAATATGCAATTGAAAGGATACTTAGTGGTTTGGTTAAACGGAAAAATGTAACCCAGCACGTTAGGGCACAATTTCCCGAATTTCCAAACACTAAATATTGCCTTATTTAAAAGGTTTTCAAATAGACGTTTAAAACTGGCTCAAAATATGCTTATTTGGTTTGCTGTAAAGAATAATTAAAATGGACGAAAGTTGAATTTGAAATCATGATGCAATACATGGAATAAGGGTATAACAGTAAACAAGAAAATATCACCTCTACAAAAAAGAATAGCAATCACACCACATGAATATTAACATTTGCAAGATAACAAATTAAAAGCTAATTCTAAAGAAATACTAAACAAAAATTCCACCAAAAGATATAACAAGTTTTAAAACAAATGAAAAAAGAAAAGGATTTGAAACCGTAAATATATAATCGATAAGCTACGTAAAAAAACAATTAAGGGTAAAGTATAAAATTTAACATAAAAATATTATATTAAATAGCCATATATATATTTTGAAATAAATATTATATAGAAAAAAATGGTGTTATATGATACAATTTGAAACGACATTTATAAACAATAAAAATAAAAATTATGTTCATAATAATGCATGCAAAATATATGATATACAAAAGAATATAAGTAACTTAAATTACAATATACAAAAGAATGCATAAATATATATACATATAAAAAATGATTTAAAGATTATACCAAAATATATATGTATGTGAATAATAAAATCTATATGATATAAAATTAATAATATACAAAATAATTCAAAATATAATATATTGATTTGAAGATAATAATATATGAAATAAAAATACATATAGGTAATAATGCACATAAAAATATTTGAAATAGCGAAAATATATGATAAATATGATCTCTTAAAGAAATAAATTATGAATAATAAACTTAAAAGGAAAAACATATATAAATAAACATATTTAAAAGAAACTATATATATATAGATAATCTATAAAGAGAAAATATATAAATAAATTTATTTAGAATCAATAATATAAAAATGAAAATAAATTCTTTACGTAAATTATACGTGCATGTGTAAAATAATAGTATGTAGGTGAATTTAAATTATATATTATACCAATCCTTTTAACAAAATGATAGAAAAATGAATTTTAAAGTAAAAAAAAAAAAAAAAAACTACATAATTTGAAAAAAACATATACAACAAAAATAATACAACAATTCAACACAAATGAACTAATTCAAAATATTATATTAAGATATATTTCTTTAAAAAAATAAATAATACATAAATTTAAAAAGAATAACCGAATTATACACATACAAAAGAAAACTAAAACAACTAAATCAATATGAGATCAAATAAATATTTTAAATTAGTCTATTAAATCAATTTTTTTTCAAAAAATTAAATAAATAATGATCAAATTATAGGGAATAAAGATACATAAACTAAAATTTACAAAAATGGCCTCAATTGAAATAAAAACAAAATCAAACGAGTGATTTACAAACAAACAAAGTTACTAAAACATAATTAAGGACCAAAATAAAATGAGTACAAACGCATGAGGACTAAAAATGCAAATGATTTTACTCTCAAAACGCAGCGTTTTAAACTGGACTAATTTAAAATAGCGCACAAATTCCAGGGCGAAGTTTAAAATAATAAAGAAATAGGAAAGGGGCTCGATCGAAAGGCAGCACGAAATAAAGGGATCAATTGCGGAATTGTGCCCTTAGATATCGAAACATGCGGATCTAGCAATGTTCGGACCGGGTCATTGTGTCACCCTATACGGCACCATTTTGGAGCCATTGAAATAGGCCCTAAACGGTGTCGTTTCTTGCCCTTATATCAGCTAAACAAAACCCTAATCAAAACATTTTACCATTTTAAAACAAAATAGAAAAAAAAACCTAAGCGCCTCTCTCCATATTCGACCGAATGGATGAAGCTGACTACTATTTTGCCATTATGAACGGCGGATGGTGTCGCACGAATGCCCATCGGATCTCATTTGAAAGCATACGAAGGCTTCAAACCTCCTGATCCCCGTTTAGCTTTGATGATTACAAAGCAAATAGGGATTCAAAGGCACTGCTAAACAGATAAGTCCCTTATCCCTCTTTATTTCTTTGTGCATGCAATCAGTAAAAAAATGAAGAAAATGAAAACAATCAGAAAAAAAACTAGGGGAAATCAAGATTGAAAATCACCTTCGAATATCTTGATTTCACTATTTTTGCTATTAATCTCAAGTGTGGGTAAGTAACCATTTACAGATGAGAATCGGCCTTTTATAGCCGAATGGAAAGATTAGAAACGAAATACACATTTTTGTTTTTCTTCTACAATATTCTATGCTATTCTGTTATTGCCTATTTCATAGGTTTGCGCAGAGTGGGAAATCACTCGTGGGCAGAGACGAGGCCGCACGGAGGAGCCACTCGTGCGAGCAAAAGGGCCAAGAAATTCCAGAAGATTCTAGGGTTTCCTAAACTGCACCCTTTGTTGGGCCATTCGAGCCATGTATTTGGGTTATTGGGTCACCGTTTAAGTCTAAGTGGGTTTGGGTTTAGGCTTTGAATTTGGGCCACTGTGAATTCGGGTTATTTTGTAGTTTTAGGCCAATATTTATTGGACTGTAAAATTTGGACTGAAATTTAGACATTTGGCATTATTGGTTTTTATTTATTTATGAACCATTAAATTTAATTTTTGGTTTTTTATTTTTGTAATAAATAAATTTAATGGGCTTAGGCAACTTGGGCGTTCTAAATAATTTCGTTTTATTTTATTTTTTGGTTTTTTGGATTTTAATGGGCCCGGGCAGATTGGGCCTATTACATACAAGCCTAAAGTCTTCTCCTCCAATCTAGCTGAGAAGGAACCTACAACTATCTCCGAGGCATTTCAAAGCTCTGCATGGACAATAGCAGCTCAAAATGAGTACGAGGCACTACTCTCCAATCACACTTGGGACTTGGTTCCACTTCCTGAGGGACGATGGACAGTGGGTTGCAAATGGATATTCAAGATTAAAAAAACATGCTGATGGGTTGGTTGCAAGATATAAAGGAAGATTAGTGGTTAAGGGCTATCTACAAGAGGTAGAAGTTGATTTTTAGGATACCTTTAGTCCTGTAGTTAAGCCAACCACTATAAGAGCGGTTCTTGCACTAGCGGTTTCTTTTGGCTGGCCTCTCAGGCAAGTCGACATAAATAATGCGTTTTTGAACGGTGACTTACATGAAGAAATCTACATGATGTAACCTCCTGGGTTTGAACAGTAAGATGCCTCTGGTAAACAATTGGTATGCAGATTACGCAAAACCTTGTATGGCCTTAAACAAGCCCATAGGGCCTGGTTGCATAAGCTTAAGGAGTTCTTGGTGGCTACAAAATTTGAAGCCTCAAAAGCAGGCTCTTCATTGTTTGTCCATCACTCGGAGTCAAAGCTGGTTTATGTCCTCATCTATGTGGACGACATCATTATCATGGGGAATGATAGTGAACTCATTGATCGGTTTGTGACAGAATTGGATACTCAATTCTCCTTGAAGGACCTAGGCAAGCTCAACTACTTCCTTGGTATCGAGGTTACCTACAACAAAGGGGGAATTTTTCTCAGCCAAAAGAAGTATATCTTAGAACTTCTTTAAAAGGCCTCTATGGATAAAGCCAAGGGTACTCCCACACCAGCGACAACCACCTGCAAACTGTCTGCTAATGAAGGAAATCCTGTTGAGGACGAACATCTCTATAGAAGCATTGTTGGAGCGTTACAGTACATTGTGATCACAAGGCCGGAAATTGCCTTCTCCTTAAACAAAGTATGTCAATTCATGCACAAGCCATTAGATTCTCATTTTAGAGTTATCAAAAGGATCCTAAGATATCTTCAAAGAACCTTGGCGTATGGGTTACAGTTTACTCGTTCGTCAAAGATTTTACTTGAAGGATTTTTAGATGCAAGCTGGGGCTCCGACACAGATGATCAAAAGTCTACCTCTGGGTTTTGCATTTTTCTTGGAGGCAATCTAGTGTCTTGGAGCTCGAAGAAGCAACCAGTGGTGTCAAGATCCACCGCAGAAGCAGAATACCAAAGCCTTGCACATGTCACTGCCGAAATTACTTAGATCCAGTCACTGCTATCTGAACTTTCTGCTTCAAAACCTAAAGCCATTGTTTTGGTGTGATAGTGCAGCAGCTATAACAGTTGCAAACAATTCGGTCATGCACTCAAAATTTAAACATGTGGAGTTGGACTTATTTTTTGTAAGGGAAAAGGTTACAAGTGGAGTACTTTAAGTAGGCCATGTACCAAGCCAAGATTAGATTGCGGAAGTTTTGACGAAACCATTATCTGAAGGAATGTTCAACAAATTTAGAACTCAACTTCGAGTAGTTGAGAATACTTAAGGAGGAGGAAAAACTCAATAAAGATCGAGGCATGTTAGTGTATAGCGAGGGTTAATGTGGTTAAGCTGTTATCAAGTAGGTGTAAGTAGTTATTCTGTTAACAGCAGTCAAGCTGTCAAACGTGTGTATTAAATACCATGCACTAAACCTGCATGCATTCAATGAAGAAAGAGTTATTTTCAAACACGCTACAACGTTTATCAGCAGTTGGGCTGCATTGACTCGCAAATGTGGTGAAGAAGCTGGACCTTCAAATTTTGACGCCTCTTTTGTCTTTCCACAGAGCGTGGCATACCCTAGGGAGGCAACCTTTTCGGCCCTGTTTAGCCCATTTCTCAAAAAAGGAATATGTAGGTCAATGAGAATTGTTTTTGATGCCTCAGCAATAGATTTATTAAAGGTCAAAACAGCAAGTTCAAGTGTACGGGATCCGGCACAGGTTGAGGTTGTCTCAGCCCTCCTATGCAAGTGTATCATGGCTACTTTTAAAGCAAAATCCGGGATCCAGAAGTCAACTTTTATAACCCATGCAGTGAATCTTCGTCAAAGGGCAGTAACACAATTCTCAAAGCATTCAATGGGAAACTTCCTATGAATGGCAGCTGCACTAGTGAGAGCGAACGAAACAGGGTTGGATAACTTGGTTTGCCATCTAAGGAAAGCAATAAGAAAAGCTGACGGTAATTTTGTTACCGCCCTACAAGGAGATTGTGGATGGCTTAATTTTAGTGAGTACAGAAAACAGATAGGTAAGGAATGGAATGGTGAAGCTGGTGAGATTGATTTCATTGGGTTTACTAGTTGGTGCAACTTTGGTCTGTATGAGATCGATTTTGGGTGGGGAAAGCCAACCTTGATTACCTGCACTGCTTCCACCAAATCAGAAGCTGTGTTCATGAATACAATTGTTCTGATGGATACAAAGATGGGAAATGGAATTGAAGCATGGGTGTTCTTGGAGGAGCAGCACATGGTTATGCTAGAGCAGAAGCAAGAGCTCCTTGCGTTTGGCAACTTAGAACGGAGTCCATTGAGTTTGAAAGTGGATTACTCTGTTTGAGATGACTGAAAGAAATAAAATCTGATCAGTATATAAAAAATCAAGCTTTTCGTTTTCCCCTCATCAGTTTTTGTCAAAATGAATATATATTATATCTCCAGGAGACTTGACCGCTAAAATTTAAGTTTAGTCCCTTTACTTTTCTCAAAATAAAAATAAGATGTTTAATCCTTTTATAAATTTTAATGCTAAGTATAAGAATCTTGATGTGTTGTATTTTGATAATTCTTTCAATTTAATTAAATATTTTAATACTTCAACATTAATTGCTATTTGAATTTTGACGGATTGTTGACGTGGATTTCCTGGTTTTTCCAACTATTTTTCTCAATATTCCCCGTTTGGTAAGTATTTTTTTTCTTTTACATCGTTTTCAAAACTACCCATTTGTTCATATTGGAGAAACTGTTCTACACTTTGAAGAGTTTGGACTTCTGGCATTGGTGGCAATGGATTTAGTTTTGGAGAGCCAAGCTTTTGATATGGAGAAGAAGGATCTACCAGCTTGCTACCTCCATTGCTAGAGAGGATAACTTGTTCCGGGTCGACTGTAGAAAGGGAATAAGCGCAAGGAGTATGAAAGGGCAGCTTTATCGTCCGAGTTGGAAGTGTTGTGGTGGTGGTTACTATGGCGGAAGAAGACGATGAGGGCGACGAGAGAGAGGATGAAGGCGGCCGCAAAGAGGACGGAGGAGAGGGAGATGATGGTACGAGCAGGGAGGATATGTTGGTGAGTCCTGGTGGCATAGGTGGATTAGTGTTTCAGAATTTGGTGTTTTGGATTGAAAGAAGAAATGGTGATGGAATGGCAATATTACAAAGTCAAACAGAAATACTCTCATTTGCTGCCCTGGATCCAAGTCCTTTTCAACCTCAGTATTAAGCTTCTTCTTGTTTGTCCTGCGAACTTATTTTTGTTTTTAAGTTCTGCTAGAAGAGGCCTTTTCTTTTAGGCAAACGAGACGACAAATGTAACAATAGACCAAATTTTGTTTCTACGTACTTCAAGAAAATGCAATTCACTCTGGAAAGACCAGAAAATCTGCTGGTAATTAATTGCACTTACAGTGCCTTGACGGGGTCAAAGTTTTCAACCAAATAATGCACAAAGAAGGAAAAGTATCCTTTGATATTTATTTAATTCACCATACGATCTGCGTTGAAGATTTTATATACATAAGGAATGCTACTATGATATTTATTTAATTCACGATCTGGGTTGAAGGTTTTATATACAGCTAATGCAAGCAACATAGATAAATATTAAAATTATCCATTAATTTTGATTAAATATTATATAATGTCGTACATAAACTTTAATTCTATATATGAAATTTTGATTTAATTCAATTTTTATAATTCATTAACAACATTATCGAATTAGCACTATTTTACGTCGATATATTATATACACAAACAATTTTATTATATCCAATATAGAAATAAATGTATGGTTTATTTATTTAAATATGTACAATTGAATCAAAATCAAAGTTTCATTTATACATATGAACCACAATTCAAGTTTTAGGTGTATAATTGTACTAAATCAAAATTCATGTATTGAATTGCACACTGGATTGAAGTTCATGTATATATTTGATATTTATCCCTAATATAAAATGAATCGCCTCATACAATCATACAAAGATAATTTTGGGTTAGTGCCACGAGCTGCCGATCAAAATTCGTGACAAATGCACGTAAAACTTTCCATAGAGCTTAACTGGTTAAATGTGGTTTATTTTATTCACTTGAATTGGTCCAGATTGTAAAATATGTGGAAAAACCTATCTATTTAGTCTGGTGAATATGAAAATTAATATTAAGAGATTTAATAATTTTAAAAGATTTTATAATCTTATGGGAAAATCTTTTAAAAAACACAATTTATGGATTCCTTTTAATTTTGTAATATTAAAGTATCTTGGAAAATCCTTAAAAATCTTAATTTATAGATTGACTTTAATTTTGTAATATGAGAGGATCTTGGAAAATCCTTTTAAGTATTTTAATTTGTAGATTATCTTTAATTTATCTTTAGTTTCAGCTATTAATTTAATTTAAACTATTTCCTTAGATCAGGGGAGTTAAACGATAAATATAGATCTACTATTCATTTGTAATCATCCTACTCAGTTATAATTCTTGAAAGTATAGAAACACATAGTACTGACTCAAACAATTGCTAAGCTTTTTGGCGGCTTTTCTGTTAGTTCTTAATTTCTTTGACTTTCAAGTTTGTTTCTGTTTTATTTGGAAGCTAAATTTCTTTCTAAAGTTGCGTTTTGTCAAAAGTTCAGTTTTAACGGCCTGGAAAAATGGTTATGGTGGTCGAAATAGTTTCCAAAGAGTTTATCAAACCCACTTCTCCAACACCCCCTCATCTTAGAACACACATGCTTTCCTTTTTGGATCAGTTCCTTCCTTCAATTTATGTCCCTATGGTCCTCTTTTATATGGACCAAGAAAGGAGCATTCCAGTAGCTGCCTCCAACTCCAGGAGGTCACAACTGCTTAAGGAATCTCTATCAGAAACCTTAACTCTCTTTTATCCCTTGGCTGGAAGGATCAAGGACCATCTTTCTATCGATTGTAACGATGAGGGAGCTTACTACGTAGAGGCTAGAGTTAACCGTCCACTTCGCGAATTCCTCAACCTCACTGATTCATCTTATGTTTCTCAACTCCTCCCTGCTGAACCTACATGGACAGCGACGACTGCAGGGGGTTATATAGCCATGATACAAGTCACCACCTTTGCATGTGGTGGCATTGCTATTGGTGCATTTCTTTCCCACGTAATCGCTGATGGACCTGCTGCTACCAAGTTTATCAGCAGCTGGGCTGCACTGACTCGCAAATGTGGTGAAGAAGCTCCATGTCCGAATTTCGACGCCTCTCTTGTCTTCCCACCGAGTGTGGCATACCCCAGGGAGGCAACCCTTTTAGCACTGTTCAACCGGTTTGTCAAAAAAGGAAAATGGAAGTCGAGAAGAATTATTTTTGATGCCTCAGCAATAGTTGCACTGAAGGCCAAAACGGCAAGTTCAAGTGTACCAGATCCAACACGAGTCGAGGTTGTCTCCGCCCTACTCAGCAAGTGTATCAAGGCTACTTTCAAAGGAAAATCCGACAACCAGAAGTCAACTCTTATAACTCATATAGTGAATCTTCGTCAAAGGGCAAGACCACAAATCCCAAAACATTCAATGGGAAACTTCCTATGCTTAGCAGCTGCACTAGTGACAGCAAAGGAGACCGAGTTGGATAACTTGGTTTGCCATCTACGGAAAGACATACGAAAAATAGACGCTGATCTTATTACCGCCCTACAAGGAGATGGAGGATTGCTTAAATATTGCGAGTACATGAAAGAGATAGGTAAGGGTACAAATGATAACATTGATATTATTTTGTTTAGTAGTTGGTGCAACTTTGGTCTTTATGAGATAGATTTTGGGTGGGGAAAGCCTACGTGGGTTACCTGCGCCACTGAAAGCAAGTCAGAAATTGGGATGGTGAATACGATTGTTCTAATGGATACAAAAATGGGAAATGGAGTTGAAGCACGGGTGTTCTTGGAGGAGCAGCACATGGTTATGCTAGAGCAAAACCGGGAGCTACTTGCGTTTGGCATCTTGGATCAGAGTCCATTAAATTTGAAAGTGGGTTAATCTGTTTGAGATGATATATACACAAGAACAAGCAATAAAGAATTAATATTGATAGATAAATTGGAAGGGAATAAATTGTATTGAAAATAACTTGTATTATGATAATTCTAAATTGTGGTTGAAATTTTAAATGCATAAAATAATTATTATACATCATCTATGTAATGTTCCCTCTAATTCAATTTAATTTATTGATTTAAAATTCTATAAAAAATTATTAATTTAAAAATATTAAATAGATTTGATACAAAATAATTATAGTAAATTAACAGAAGACAACTAACCCTTGAAATAACAAAATCAATACAATTTTTTTATAGAGAATTTATACAATCAAATTACTTACTTTAATTTTATAATAATATATATGAGAATTGAAAAAGCCCTAAAAATATAATTTTAAAATCATTAAAGAATCCTATCATACATGTATACGTGAAATCACAAATGTGTGTTTAAATTATTTATCATTGTATAGCCATCAATCTTGAGCTAATCTCAAGTTAACTTGTGACACTAACTCAATCAAATACATTATTAACATATGTAATTAATGGAAATAATAAAATGTATATAATAAAATTAAAATTTATAAAAGTATTAAAAGTTAGAGAAATTATAAATACCAAATCTACAAGTTAGAGAAGCGGATATTATAAAACACATTTGGACTACCACGTAGGACTGCCGTTAGGGAGATAATGGAGTTTAATCGTAGAGTGACTATTCGTAATAAAATAATAACGTAAATGACTAAAATGTAACATTTCAAACATAAGTGACTGAAATATAATCTAAGGTAAATAAAAATGATTATTTTTATATGTTACCTTATAATATATTAATTGCTAACTATTAAAAACTTAAAAACTAAAATTTAGTTTTACTAAAGGACAAATTACGGTTAATGTTGAATGGAATTTGCTGGTTTGTGTCAATTTTAGATTAAAAAGGCGCAAATTTTTATTATTTTTAAAATAAGAAGATTAAATTATTTTTGAATAATATAAGTTGTTTTAATAGGTATTTTCATAATATTTTATTTAAATTGGAGACTTGATTGAGAGTAACATCAACTCGATCAAGAGTTTAAATAATAGTATAGATTAAAAAAAAAAGCAATGGTATAAAGAAATATTTTTGAAAAGGGATAAATAGTTTAACTAAACGAGAAACTATGGTTAATGGTTAGTGTTTAATGAATGGTTGGTGTCAATTTTAGATTAGAAGGGCTGGAACGATGGAAATGTGTTAGTATACACAATCGTATCAAGTAATAAAATGATAAATATATTGAGTTATCGTCTTCACAGAGACTGAACAATCAAATATTTGTGAAAAATTATAACTTAAACAAATTGGTGAAGGTAAAATAAAATGAGTTGAAAATGCGATGCAATTATATAAAGCGAATTAACTATCTAATTTAGCAAACTAAAATTATCTAAGTATGAAATTATCACAATAGAACAATCATCCTTCCTACTTTAGAATTATTCAATTTATCAAAAGATGTTACGGGAATTTTGTGGCTAAATTGACCATTTATTAACCCTAATCATACTTAGTAAAATATTTAACTTAATTATTAAACCTATCTCATATATTTCTATGTTTAATAGACTTAACGTCTCATAAGTAAAACAATTTACAAGGTTATGCAAGTTAATAATAATTTTGGTATTAATACAAATTTAATCTTTTCATAAGTAAAACCTTGTTCAGATTAAGTAATTAATTCATACATTCCTTCACATTAATCATGCAACAGAAACTTAATCATACTTTTAATTGTATGAATAAACAAATAAAAAAATGATATAAATAGAGCAGAATAGTGCGGAAGAGATCGTAAAGTTTGTCCAAATCGCGAATTTGACTCAGGGCTTTAGATGTTTGGAAAAAAATTTAGATTTTGATATAACTTGAAACGCAATCAAATCTAACTTGAAACGCAATCAAATCCAAGTAAGATAAAACAAATAAAATAAATAACTAAGATAAATAAAATAGAACAATAAATCAAAGATTAGAACCATAAGGAAGAGAATAAAGAAGATAGATGGAAAAGATAGAACATGACATGTAGAAGTCCTAAGAAGCCTGAGAAATATGAAAAATCTACAATCCCCTTCAAGCGGCTCTAATTTTCCCTCCAAAGAAGAAAACTTGGTAAGAAAAAAATTTAAAGATGATTTTCATAATTTGAAAATATTGTTAAAACCCTTCTAAAAAAAACTCGAGATAAATTCTTGAAAATAAGAATTTGTTAACTCAAAAGAGTTGTTGAATAATAATAAATTCCTTCTTTGTGTATAACGTAAAGGCCTTTATATAGACTAACTAAATAAATCTAAATAAAACTCTACTTAAAAGCCTAAAACTCAAACCCAATATGATTTAAACTCGAATTAAAAGCCCGAAACTCATAATTCCTATTATAATCATCTCCAAAAATTCTGCTTGCACAGTCTTTACTAAAACGGTTATAACTTGAGCTCCTGAACTCAAAATTGAGTTATTAAAAGTGCGTTTCTAAGTTAAGAGATAGATCTTCAAATGCCATAAAAACCTCTTAACCAAGAAATGTCTGGATCCCATCCAAAAAGCCATCGCAATTCTTCTAATTTCCCAAACTTAAAAATTGGCAGTTTCTTTGAATGGAATTAATAAATTTCACCCACCCATTTCGTGCATGTATCATTCCTTGTTTCTTCAAAAAGATTCATCTTTATATATTACCTTTGATCGGATCTTGTTTTGATTTGCTTGACCTTTGATCTTATTGTTGGGCCTTAAAGTAGTATAAGCTCATCACATTCATGGGTTTGAAATTGGGTCTTGAGACTCGCATAAGAAAATATAGAACATCTTTTGACAAAATTAAATAAAATAAACTAAGGAAACCAAATCATTCCAACACAAATGAATTTAAGCAATCATGATATTATTGAAAATCAAATGCTTAATTGAAATCATGTTTATGAATTAAACAAAATAAAAGATTGAAAAAAGAAGAGAAAACTCTAGCCGATTCTGGAAATTCCCGATGCATAATTCGTTTGTTCCTTCCTTCGTTCTTCTGGATTGCCGTCACAACTAAGCACTTTACTCCCAACAAACCCGACTAAGGCTACTCCCAAATCCATGCAAAGGCTCTTTTTCAAGAGAGGAAAATAAAAAATGGGAAGGAAAAGCAAAAACTAATGGAAAGAAGGGAGAATGAGAGTGAATGAGATGAATGTTTGATGAGTGAACGAGTAATTATGAGAGGCACCTGAGAGCTCTATTTATACTAATAGATGAGGGCTAAAAATAGCAATTAGGTGCCTTAATTTACTCCCTCAAGTGGCCGGCCATGCTGAGTGGAAGGGAGGTTGGAATAACTTTACTATTTTTGGCTTGTGGCTAGAAATAAAAAACATGAAAAGGGGAGGGGTTGGAACGACATTGAGAGAACTTTAAGGGGCTGTTTTGCAATTATTTTCACCAGCTTTTGGGAAGCTGATTCTGGACAAGGCTGGACTGTTTTGGGCTGCTACTTGGGCTTGTCCATCTTCCTTCTTTAATTGGTAAATTTGGGCCCTTTTCTTCGCATCAAGCTGTCCAATTTTATTCAACAAAATTTAATTGAACCAATCAATTTTTAGAAAGTGTGAGAACATAATTTGGTTTTCCATGGCTGTTAAATCATCAGCTAATGCTCCAACGATGCTCTATCAATTAATTTTTTTAAGATGCCTATTGAGTTGATTTTCCTTTCATTGCGGAAAGCTGTCCAAAATTAATCGAATTATTTAAATTTATTATAAAAATAACTAAAATTCAAAATGTATCATAAACTAATATTAATTTAATTATTTTATAATAAAAGCATAAAATCGGATAAAAATTACTTCAAATTTGCATAAAATAATGTTTAAAAGACATTAAAAAAATCTATATATTTTAATGTTTTCAATGACGGGACAATATATTTTTGTTAAAAAAATAGTTGGATAATCTAATTTTTATCTTTCTTGAATGGTCAAAGTACTAAAATTACATATAAATTAAACGCATCATACAGTTTAGTACAAGTTTGTGTTAAAAGTTATATAGCATTTGCGTTTAACAGTGACTGAATTGGTCATTCATTCTACCAGAGAAAATGGTTATGAATGTCGAAATAGTTTCAAGCAACGTATCAAACCCACTTCTTCAACATCTCATCATCTTACAACCCACAACCACTTTTTTTTTAAACCAAAGATTCCATGTTAAACCAAATTCTTGTCGTATAAACCATAATTAAAATTCAACACTTTCATCTCATGCCAGTTTGCTCCCTTCATAATCACAAACAAAGCGTCAGTCAAATATATTTGTAATTTATTAATTGTTTCTTTTTTTAGTAGAAGAATAATTTACTTAACATCTTTAACTATCATCCATGTTTAAATTATAAATATCTTCTTTCAACAGACCTTACAGGAGTAGATTTCCAAGCGCAACCAAGCAATTAATTTTGTCTCCGTTCATCTTAGCTAGCTGATCTACAACTTTATTATTATAACGTGGAATGTACTGAAACTTAATTTCGACGATACTACTTACTACTGTTAGATCATTTCGCAAAACATCAACTAATAACGCGTTATCACATTCTAATTGTCTTTCTAAAACCTCTGTCCTAAACTAATTTCAGTTCTTCTAACACAACTTTAGTTTCAATAGTAAAAATATCAACTAATTGTTTATTTTTTTTATTTCATTTTTTAACATTATTTTACTTTGTTTATAAGCGTACGTGGGCTTCCTTCATTTATATTTTATACTCCCCCTAACTAAGTCTATAATTAAATATCTCTTAAACTGCACAACCACTTTTTTTTTTTTTTTATTTCCAAATAAACAAAATATGCTGAAGACATGTTCTAATCTAATCTCTCTCTATAAATATATATTATAGAAAGAAAATACTAAGCCAGTATTGCTGCTCAAATTGAAATCACACACATAATATGACAATGTAAGTTGAAAATCCCCCCCCCCCCCCCCCCCCTCAACTACTACATACTTTTTTATATTTGTCAGCCAAAGTCTCGCAAAAAACCTCGTTTTTCAACCTCCTTAAACTAAATAAATATCCCGCCGAGTTTGGAGAAGAGATTTTATATTTGGGCACATTTGATTTCATCTAAATTTCATTTAAATAATAGTTTTTTATTTAGGTGAATATTTGATTCATTAGTGAATAATAATATAAAATTTTATTATTAAATAAAACAAGAAATTAATGAAAGATTTATCAATAAATATTAATAATTTTTTAAACATAATTAAATAACAATTAGTTTTAAATAAATGTTAAAACTCGAAACTTGAAACCTAAGACTCTAAATCTTTATACCAAAATACTAAATTCAAGAGTTATTAATATTTATTTATAATAATTATGATTAATGATTAATTATGTTGAAATAAAATTATTAGTGTTTATTTAGTAATCCTCCATATTTGTTTATTTAATTTAATAGTGATGTGTGTATGAGACTTATGCATTAATGGTGCATTAAATATTATTTATTTTTAATTTAGATTTAAATTTAGTCATAAAATATATTAATATTAATATAAAATATATTTTGTTAATAAATGAATGATGAAATAGGTGATTGGATTAGATTAAATCGTTAAAAAGTGTTTTTGAAAGCAAATTATGACTTAACCCACCAACAAATTTAATTGATAGTAGTATATATAATAATATTAATATTATGTTTGTTTGGTTGGAGTATTATTTTTAATGGTATATGAAAAGCAAGCAGGGGTGTTCTTGGAGGAGCAACGCATGGTTATGCTAGAGCAGAACTAGGAGCTACATGCGTTTGTCACTTTGGAACAGAGTCCATTGAATCTGAAAGTGTGTTAATCTGTTTGAGATGATATATACACAGCAACAAGCAGTAAAGGATTGATAAATTGAAAGGGAATAAATTATATTCACAATATTTTAAATTTTTAGGTATAAATAAGATTTTGTGATGTCTATAGTTATTATACACTCATCTATATAATGTTCTCTCTAATTTAATTTAATTTATTGATTTAAAATTTTATAAAAATTATTAATTTAAAAATAATAAATAATTTTGATAAAAAGTAATTAAAATAAATTAAAAGAAGAAAATTAACCTTTAAAATAATAAAATTAATACAAAAATTTCTATAAATAATTTATACAATCAAATTACTCACTTTAATTTTATAATAATAAATAAAACTCTACAATTTCTCATTGAAACATGAGAATTAAAAAATTCCTTAAAATATAATCTCAACATCATTAAAGAATGCTAGAAATCCTATCATATATGTACACACGTGTGGAAATTACAAATGTAGAACACAAATGTGTGTTTAAATTATTTATCAATGTATTACTATCAATCTGGAATCCATGTCGAGTTAGCTTGTGACACCATCTCAATTAAATACATTATTAATGTCTACAATTGATAAAAGTAATAAAGTGTGCATAATAAAATTAAAATGTATAAAAATATAAAAATAAAATTTTAGCTGAGTGGCAAATTAAAATTTTCATTAATGCAATTGGTTTGGGTAAAAATCTTATTATATACATACTTTTATTGTTTTATAAATAAAAAGACTAAAATACTGTAAAATAATATAAGTTGTTCTTACAAAAAGATATTTTTAAAGTTTTCTTAATCAAGTTGGTGATCTAATTAAGAATAACTCCAACTCAATTGAAAGCTTAGATAATAGTATAGATTAAAAGAAAAAAGTAATGGTACAAAGAAATATTTTTGAAAGTGGATAAATAGTTTAACTAAACCCTAAACTATGGTTAATGTTGAATTTTAAATTAGAAGGGAGCATATAGAGCACAAACATTTGGACAATCTAATTTTTCACTTTCTTGAATGGTCAATGTACTAAAATTATATACAAATGAAAAGCATCATACAGTCTGGTACAAGTTTGTGTTAAAAGTAATAGTGATTGGCTTAATCATTTATTCTACAAGAGAAAATGGTTATAGAGGTCGAAATAGTTTCCAAACAACTTATCAAACCCACTTCTTCAACACCTCGTCATCTTACAACACACAAGCTTTCCTTTTTGGATCAGTTGGTTCCTTCATCTTATGTTTCTATGGTATTATTCTATGTGAACCAAGAAACAAGCATTCCACCAGCTGATATCATTGCCTCCAACTCCATGAGGTCCCAATTGCTTAAGGAATCTCTATCACAAACCTTAACTCTCTTTTATCCATTTGCAGGAAGGATGAAGGACCATCTTTCCATCGCTTGTAATGATAAGGGAGCTTACCATGTAGAGGCTAGAGTTAACCTTCCACTTTGTGTATTTCTCAACCTCCCTGATTCATCTTATGTTTCTCAACTCGTCCCTAAATCTAACTGGGCTGAAACGAGTGCAGGAAGTTATATAGCCATGACACAATTCACCACCTTTGCATGCGGTGGCATTGCTATTGGCTCATTTCTCTCCCACGTAATCACCGATGCACCTGCCGCCACTACGTTTATCAGCAGTTGGGCTGCACTGACTCGAAAATGCGGTGAAGAAGCTCCATGTCTAAATTTTGACGCCTATTTTATCTTACCACAGTGTGGCATACCCCAGGGAGGCAACATTTTTAGGAATGGTCAACCCATTTGTCAAAAAGGGAATATGGCAGTCGAGGAGAATTGTTTTTGATGCCTCAGCAATAGCTTCACTAAAGGCAAAAACAAGAAGTTCAAGTGTGCCATATCCAACACGGGTCGAGGTTGTTTTAGCTCTCCTCAGCAAGTGTATTACGACTGCTTCCAAACCAAAATTCGACGTCCAGAAGTAAACTCTTATAACGCATTCAGTGAATCTTCGTCAAATGGCAAGACCACAAATCCCAAATTATTCAATGGGAAACTTCGTATGCTTAGCAGCTACACTAGTGACAGCATGTTAAGAAACGATAAAAAGATAGGATAGAATGAAAACATATTCAGTATCTTTTTTTGCTGCTACAGCTTGACAGTAATATAAAGAGTTGGTAGTAACTAATTAGCATACTTAGTACTTAATTACAAGTAACTAATCCCTAAATACTAGGAGCTTGTTATAACAACTTATTTACCAGATTCAACACTGCCCCTCAAGTTAGAGGGTGATATATGTCTATCACTCCCAACTTGGAGAATAAGTGTCGATGTTGTTGTACTGCTAGTCCTTTAGTGAGAATATTTGCAAGCTGTTCCTTTGTGGAAATATGTTCAGTTTTTACTAAGCCTTTTTGAATATTTTCTCTCACAAAGTGGCAGTCGATTTCAATGTGCTTGGTTCTTTCATGGTAAATGGGGTTCGCTGCAATTTGGATTGCAGCTTGACTGTTACAGTAAAGCAAAACTGGCTTATCTCCTTTGATCCCCATCTCTTCAAGTAATCTTTTTAACCATTTCAACTCTGCAACAATAGATGCCATGCTCCTGTATTCTGTTTCTGCTAAAGATCTTGAGACCGTACTTTGTTTTTTTGATTTCCAAGAGATTAAGGAACTTCCAAGCTTTATGCAGTATCCCGTTATTGATTTTCTAGACATAAGGCAGGATGCCCAGTCTGAATCACAATACGCAGTTAATATAGGAGCTCCATCAGAAGCAAGCAAAATTCCTTGTCCCAGATTACTTTTAATGTATCTCACAATCCTCAATGCAGCTGTATAGTGAGACTCCTTAGGCTTGTGCATGAACTGACTCAAGTGTTGAACACTATAAGTAATATCTGGTCTGGTGTTTGTCAAGTATAACAATATTCCAATGAGTCTTTGATAAATTGTTGCATCTTCTAAGACTTCATCATCATCTTTCGACTGCAATGTTTCATCAAATTCTATTGTTGTAAGCTTTTGATTCTGCTCTAACGGGGTGACTGCTACTTTCGCTCCTTTTAAACCAACATCTTCAATTAATTCAAGAGCATACTTTCTTTGATTTAGCACAATGCCTGTTTCCGACCTTAATATTTCGATCCCAAGAAAATATTTTAGACTCCTAAGATCCTTCATCTTGAAGTTCTTGTGCAATATGCCTATTAATTCATCGATCAAATCACTGTCATTTCCTGTAATCAGCAAATCGTCAACATATATTAACATGATAACTTGTCTAGATTCTATTTTTTTTGAAACATTGAGCGTCATGTTTGCTCTGAATGTATCCATGTGAAATTAATGTTTTAGTCAACTTTAAATTCCACTGTCGTGAAGCCTGTTTCAAGCCATATAGAGATTTGAGCAACCTATAGACCCTATTCTCCCTCTGGTTGCGAAATCCCTCAAGAAGAGTCATGTATACTTCCTCATGTAAATCACCTTGTAAAAAAGCATTGAAGACATCTAGTTGATAAAGAGGCCAGTGAAAGAGAGCTGCAAGGGCAACAACAGTACGGACAGTGACTTATTTTGCTACGGGAGAAAACGTGTCTTGAAAGTCAACACCTTCTTTTTGATTGTATCCCTTGGCGACTAGCCGAGATTTGAATCTTTTAATAGTGCCATTAGAGTGATATTTGATCTTATACACCCATTTACGACCAATGGAAGTTTTCCCATGAGGTAAAGATACTACTTCCCAAGTGCTATTTGATTCCAAAGCTTGAATTTCCTGTTGCATAGCCTCTATCCAACACTTGTGTTTAATAGCCTCAGAATAGGATTGTGGTTCAACAAGATGTGATATGGTGGCAGCAAAGTGGCGGGTATGTAAAGGTAAATGATCATAAGAAAGAGGGAGAGGATATGAACTTTGTACTGTAAGTGAAGACGATGAAGAGGATGGAGGAGAACATACAGAGTCTCGTAGCCAAGGTGGTCGTGTAGTGGTTCGAGTGGATCGTCAAAGTGGAGGAGGTAAATGTAAAGGTGGAAATGAAGAAGGATCTAATATGAAAGAAGGTGAAGAAGAATCGGAGGAATGAACAGGAGAAGGTATAAGAGGATTAGAAAGAAAAGTGGAGTCTTTGATGGGACCAAAAGTAGTGATGGGAAACATCGGAGGAGAAAGAGATGAAAATTTAAAGGGAAAAATGGTCTCATAAAAAATAACATGGCGATTAACAAAGAATTTCGTGGAAATAAGATCAAAGAGAATGTACCCCTTTTGATCTAGAGAATAACTAAGAAAAACAGAAGGAATAAACTTAGGGGAAAGTTTTTTATGGTAATGAGGAATGGTGGCATAACATAAGCAACCAAAAACTCTTAGATGATCAAGAGATGAAGGAGTGTTATGGAGCTTTTCATAAGGAGATTTCTAAGACAAAATGGAGCTAGGTAAATGATTGATAATGTAGCAAGCTATTAACACACATTCACCCTAAAATTTAGAAGGTAAATTAGAGTGAAATTTCAAGGCTCGAGCAAGCTCAAGGAGATGGCGGTGTTTGCGTTTAGCAACCTTATTTTGTTGTGGAGTATCGATGCATGAACTTTGATGGATAATACCAAGGGAGGAAAAAAATGTGAACAGGTAGAGTTAAAAAATTCAGAACCATTATCGCTGCGAATGATCTTGATATCAGTTGAAAATTGTGCTTTGAGAAAGGTAATAAATTGTTTGAGAGTAATAGAGGCATCACTCTTGGTCCGCAAAAGGTAGACCCAAGTCATTCGAGTGAAATCATCAACTATAGTAAGAAAAAATCGATGACCACTATGAGTTGAGATTCGATAGGGTCCCCATAGGTCAATATGAATTAAAGAAAAAATATAAGTTGTACGAGTAAGACTATGAGAAAATGGCAATTTAGTTTGTTTAGCTAATGGACAAACAGAACAAGTAGATAATTCATTAAGATCATGTAAAACAGCTTGTAATTGAACAATTTTTTTCATTGTGGAAATAGAGGTGTGACCAAGGCGAGCATGCCATACATGGGGATCATTATGTAAAGCCATAAAAGAAGTAACAATAGGCAAAGAAGGTTTGTCAAATTTGGAAGGAGGTACAAGATTAGAAGGAAGCTGTTGTGGCTGGAAGTAGTAGAGACTAGCATGTTCTTTACCAATCCCCAGCATCTGTCCACTACAAAGGTCCTGTAAAAGGCAAAAAGAAGGATAAAATGACACAAAATAATCAAGGTCTTTAGTAAGTTGAGAAACATAAAGCAAATTGCAATTAAAATCAGGTATGTACAAAACATTAGTGAGTTTATAAATAGGGGAAAGAATATGATGGCCAATATGAGTAACAGTTGCTGACTTTTCAGTAGGCAATTGAACACACGAGTTGTTAGGAGCAAGAACAACAGAAGAATTCAAGCAGTGAAAGTCAAATGTCATATGGTTGGTAGCGTTTGTGTCAAGGATCCAGTGAGATGATGTAGAGGAAGAGAGCGTACTAGCTATCTGAGCAGTAGCAGAAATAGAGGAATCTTTCTGTAAAATATTCAAAAGTTGCTGATATTGTTCCGATGTTAAAGTAGGAGCTGATGTAGTCGGCACAGAGGAATGAGGAAGATGGTCATCGGAATTAATCGAAGAGGTGACATTAGTGGCAATTGATTTCTTGCGAGTGAACTTAAAATCGAGAGGGAAGCCAATCAATTTATAACATGTGTCACGTTTATGACCCCGAACATGGCAATGATCACAAGTGACATTGAATTTAAAGCTTGGAGCTACCAGAAGAAGTAGTCGAGGAATAATGGGCAGTTGGTTTAGATCAAGAGAGCAATGGAGAAGATATCTGACGTTGAGATTCTTCCTGAACAAGCATGGAATAAGCTTGGTTGGCTGAAGGCAGCGGTTGCATAAGCAAGAGTTGACTTCATACAGTAGAGTAAGAATCATTGAGACCCATTAAAAATTGAAAGAGTCGTTGTTGAAGAAAAGAGGCAGATGCGATTCGAGCATTTTCACAGTCACATGGAGAGCAAGGCACCAAAACATCATACTCATCCCATAAAAGTCGGAGTTGTATGAAATAGGTGGAGATAGAAGCAGTACCTTGAGTGTGAGAAGAAATAGCATGATGGAGATAATAAATTCTAGACCCATCGACTTTACTGTAGCGTTCTTAAAGATCCTTCCAAACAAGGGAGGCATTCGAAGTGAAAACAATACCAGCTGAAAGTTTTTGACAGACGGTGTTGAGGATCCAAGAGAGTACAATAGCATTGCAACGGTCCCATTGAGGATGAAGGTCAATTGGGAAATCAACCCGTGAGCAAGTGCCATCAACAAATCCAAGTTTTTTTGGCAAGAAGAGCGATTCGCATGGATCGACTCCATATAGTATAATTTTCAAAGCCAAGAAGCTGATGAGAGACCAACATAGTACCATGAGTATCAGAAGGATGAAGGTAAAGAGGGTGATGAAAATCAATGAGAGAAGAAGAGGGATGGATGGCCATTGAGGAAGGGTATGAAAAAAATCAAAGAGGCAAGGAAAAAATTTTCCTAGATACTGATACCATGTTAAGAAACGATGAAAAGATAGGATAGAATGAAAACATATTCAGTATCTTTTTTTGTTGCTACATCTTGACAGTAAAGAGTTGGTAGTAACTAATTAGCATACTTAGTACTTAATTACAAGTAACTAATCCTTAAATACTAGGGGATTGTTATAACAACTTATTTACCAGATTCAACACAGCAAATGAGACAGAGTTGGATAACTTGGTTTGCCATCTAAGGAAAGCAATAAGAAAAATAGACATTGATCTTATTACCGCCCTACAAGGAGATGGTGGATGGCTTAAATATTGCGAGTGCATGAAAGAGATAGGTAAGGCATCGCATGGTACAAATGATAAGATTGATTTTATTGTGTTTAGTAGTTGGTGCAACATAGGTGTTTATGAGATAAATTTTGGGTGGGAAAGCCAACCTGGGTTGCCTGTGCCCCTAAAACCAAATAAAAAACTGAGATGGTGAATATGATTTTTCTGATGGATACAAAGATGGGAAATGGAATTGAAGCATGGGTATAATTAGAAGAGCAGCACATGGCTATGCTAGAGCAGAACCAAGAGCTACTTGCGTTTGGCATCTTGGAACAAAGTCCACTGAATTTAATAGTGAGTTAATCTGTTTGAGATTATATATACAAAACAAGCAATAAAAAGTTAGCATATGACTCACAAATTCTTATTCAATATGAGTTGGATTTGATAGATAAATTGCAAACTACGCAATACATTCATTTTCTTTTGTTTGGTTATTATCTATAAAATATCATTTGTGCAAAGGAAAGAGAAACCAATAAACAAAACTTTGAGACTTTTTTTATAACATTAATTAGGGTAAACATTTGATTGAATCGAGTCGAATTTAGTGAAAAATTTTAAGTTAATTCAGTTGATAAGTCTTATTTTATCATCCTTTTAATTTTTTTTAATCAAATTAAGTAAAATGAAATTGGAGTAGAATATAATCGAGTGAAATCGTTCGATTTCAATTAAAAAATTAAACATGTCAAATTAAAATCTTATTACAATATAATTAGTTCTATGTTAGAGCGCATGAATTTGAAACAATATATATTTGAAAACGTTTTCAAATTTTTTTTAATATGATAAACTTGAATAACTAATTAACTTGTCCCAAAATTATTGTTTTAGAAAGTTTTTTTAATTTTTAACTATCTTCTTATATCCTTTAGATTTTATTTAAAAAATTTATATTTTTTTAAAATATAAATTTTAGAATTTTTATAAATATTTTAAATTTTAAAAATTATTTTAATTTTTTTTTATAATTTTTGTTGAGATAGAGAGCAATTTGCTCATTTTCAAAATTGACAGGGATCAAAAGGGTATTTACACTAATATGTTATTTGAATTATTAGAATTATTCGAATCGTAAAATTCAACTTGGCTCAAACTCAAAACTCGAATTACTTATTTGAGTTGACTCAAATAACTCAAACAATCGATTTGGTTAACTCGAAACTCAAATTTCTTTTTGATTTTTTAGAATCGAATCGAGTTTTACTCACCTCAAATATTAACATCACATTTAAATCAAATAGAATAATAATGAATAATATGAATTGAAATAATTTTGGATATCCAATTTATTCATTACAAATTTAAATAATATTTAATTTTCAAATATTCAATTAGTTTACATCAAATCAGAAGCCTTGTTATCGTGGATAGAAAAAGGGGAAATGAAACGAAGGAATTGGTTTTGCTGGAGGAGCAGCGCATGGTTATGGTAGAGCATAACAAAGAGTTCCTTACGTTTGGGACATTGGATCAGAGTCCATTGAATTTGAAAATGGGTTATTCTCTTTGAGATTATTTTACACGAGAGTGCAACAAAGACTTAAGAGTGTGAAACTCATAAAGTAATAATGGATGTTTTTGTTATAATGGTAAAGTTATTATTTTTTTATTGATTATGCATGGTGCCTTAAAGTTTAAATTTTATTATGATTAAATTTTTATTGGTTTATTATGTTTAAAAAGATAAAAACATCCTTATAAAATAATTTAATTTGTATGTGAGAATTGGGTGATTAAAATTCAATTTGACAAAATTAATTTTTTTTAAATTTTGAGTTAATTGCATTAAGTTGTTTTTTTGTTTTTTAGTCTATTTGAATAAGTAATTTAATTTTTCGAGTTCGAATTAAGTTAAATTTTATAATTTAAGTAACTCAAATAATTTGAATAACAGATTAGTATAAATACCCTTAGTCCTTATCAATTTCAAAAATGAACAAATTGGTTCATCTCAACAAAAAATACAAAATAATCAAAATAAATTTCAAAATTTCAAAATATTTATAAAAAATTTCAAAATTTCAATTTTTTTAAAATTCCAAAGAATATAAAAAATGTAAAAAATGTAAAAAATTTCCAAATATTAATTTTGAGGATCTAAAAACGTAAATTACCAATTCAAGTTTCTCATACTAATGTATCTTATTTTGCTTTGATAGGGTTTTCAAATATATATAATTTCAAATTTTTGTATTGTAATATGGAATTAGTCATATTGTAACAATATTTTAATTTAACATGTTTATTTATTTTAATTTAACTCGAACAATTTCACTCTATTCGACTTGGCACAAATTGCATTTCATTCAACTCGATTTCAAGGAAATTTCAAATCAAGTCAGGATGATAATGTAGAATTTATCAACTCGACTAACTCGAAATTTTTTCGCTTGATTCGATCGAACACCCACCCTTATATGAGAAGCTATTTTAGTAATTTTATAATTGAGTTGGTGTCTGGTTAACTTTGACACCAACACAGTAAAACACTTACAATAAGTATAGATATTTAAATTTTAAAATCTTCCATATAATTAATACTACTAATTTTAGACTTGTGTAGCCAATTAAGTCTTATCTCGGTTTGTAATATCCCCATACTGGACCTACTCATCGAGTCCGGCATCAAGATGTTACATTTATTATAGAAGCAACTTTAGAGAAATTCAATTCAAATACTCTTCCTAATCAATTTAACAGATGAATTTACAGTTGGTATTAAATTTATAAATTATATTCCAAACTCTCATTTCAACAATTTATGGGTCATATAGGACTTATTTGCAAATTTTTCAAACTTCAACGACGACGTCATGACGTCGACATCTTCACATCTCGACGTGACTGATTGACTTGGGCTATCATGTCGTCAACGGAACCCGTCGCGACGTGCACTCTGTTTCTATGAGAAAGGAAAGACTAACTTTGGGGACAAGAGAGTATGCATGCAGTTAGTTATTGATTTTATGAGGATTATTAAAACATTAATGACCTTAAAAGCATAATGTAAGAAGCACTTAGAGGGTTTGTGGGTGGAACACGTTGGTGTGAGCAAAAAATTATTATTTAGGAAAGAGAGGGACAGAGTGAGGGATATTTATTTTTAATATTAATATAAATTTTAAATTTATTAGTATATTTTTAAAAAATATTTATTTTTATATATTTTTTAAAATTTAAATTATTTATTATCAATAATATATATTTTTTTATTTTTATATATTTTTAAAATTTATTATTATATTCATCTTCAAGTCTTTATTGTTGGTTTTTGATGCAATCGTAAACTAATTAAAAATTTGACTAAAGTAAGTATATCTACTAATTAATAGTATAGCTATGATGAGTATAGATATCGTTCGAAGACTAAAAGTACTAGTAATTACCGTCTTTCTATTATTTAACTAAAAAATTGGAGTAATTGATTAAAACTAAAATTAACTAATTAAATTAACTAAAGAACACAACAAAGAACAAATCGAAAAATAATCGAGTAACAACCAAGAAGCGAAACAATAACCAGTAAAGAATCCACCTAGATTTCATTTGTCATTATCAATTTGAATTAAAAAAAATTTCTTCATTTAGTATCTTGATTTGTAGAAATCCCTAAATTATGCTAATATCTCTTTCAAGAGTAAGAGCAACTGATTCTAGGTAGATTGATTGTAATTTCTTTCTGATTAAAACCCTAAGAGCAATTGATTTTAGGTAGATTAACTGAAATTTCTTTCTAATTAAAACCCGTATTATCGCATTAAGCCAATATATGGATCCCCTTATTAGATTTGACTCTAATCCAGTAGATTTATGTCGTTCAATTTCTAGGATTGCATGCAACTCCACTCAATTATGTTAAATCTACTCTTAAACAAGGTCTACTCCTCATTTGATTCAATCACATCAAACATGAATTAATATGTAACACCCCAAACCCGACCCAGACGTTATGGCTAAATCTGGAGGTGTCACGAAGAAGGGTTTTGAAAACAGAGTAGTTTCGTCAAAACATTCAATTTTTTTTAAGTTCATATTCGTTTAAAACTTTTATCGAACGTGTTGCTTAGTTCATTTCCATTTTCAAAATGTAATTTATAACAGAAGACATGAAATCGTTATATTTGAAAATCCCGTTTCAGAAAAACTTTGTTTTTATTTTAGTGAAAATCATGTTTTTAAATATTCGTCGCAAATAAGATGTTAAAACGAAATCCCTAAATTTAACGAAACAGTTCGAAGAGTCCAATTATTACAAACTTCTAGAAAATAAACTTTAAATTAAAACAAAACCACAACATTTAACAGTTTACAAACTCGTGGTCTCTAAGTTGCTCCACTGTACCGATCCACCTAAGTTTGAGGATTACTTGTACAGAACAAACATACGGATATGAGTTATTGTAAACTCAGTGTGTGACCCAACAAAAATAGACATGCAATTCAAACAGAAACCTCATATATAGTCATCTTCAGATTCGGGTCTATGCCTTTTACAAATACAGATAACAGATTCACATGTTCAGAATAGACATACAGAATCCTACCCCCATCCTGTACATATTATCTCTGACCATCCCATCATACCATGTGGGGTTAAAAACACCCACCCATTTCTACACACCACATTGTGTCATTATGACACATATTAGATAATATGCAGCAAAGTTGCCAAAATATAGGCGATGATCGTTGTATAGAACATTTCCTCACACATACAATCCCCAACCCAAACATAAATGCAAATTACAAATACAGAAATATCAGATTTAGTAATGTCATGCATATCATGCTCATAAACAGATGTTCTATACATATATACTTAACAAAATAATTAGTCATGCATATCAGTGTCATACTCAGAGTAGAATTTTAGACTATCAGATCACATGATTTTAGGGTTTGGTTAGCCCCTTACCGACCCTACGGTAGGCCCACAGTCGATCGAAATGACCCATGCGACCCTAGGAGAAATTTTAGAAATGTGGGCTACATGCCCTTGTGGGCCTACAAGCCCAGATTGGCCTTGCCCGTGTGGCCCACATGGCCTGGCCCAGAACTCTCACACCCCTGTGGCCCACATGCCTTACTTGGCCTAGATTGTGTAGCCCACACGGCCACACTCACACTATTACATGGTCGTGTCATGCGCACGGTCATACTTTCATTAACCACACGGCCATGTCTCGTACACGGCCAACCACACGGGTGACCACATGCTCGTGTGGCCTCGATAGAGTAATTTTTTGGCTTTTTCCAAAACTCGATTTTCTGCATTTCGGGTACACATCTGGTACAGTTTTGATGCTACAACAAATACAAGTCTTTCAGAACCTAAAAATCGACATACCAACACTCAAAATCGGTCTTAATTTACGATTAAACTGAAGCTACGAAATTGACAACAATTCCAAATAAACATCTATCACTTACCTCAACACCTCGAATGATTCCAACTAAGATTCCGCAAGAGGGGAGCCTCGTTCTTTGCGATTTACTGCTGCCAAAACAGAAAATAAGGTTCTAACAAAAAAATTAGAAAAATGAACATTTCAAAACAAATACTAGAATCTCACTTACCAAATAACCAAGGAAAACGGATAAGCAAAAATACCGAGATTGGCGACAAATCAGAACAAAACAAAAAGAAGAATCAACAGAGAAGAAAAATGATAAACAATAAATTATACATATTTTTACCTCATGTTTAGCCTATAATTTGGATGAATTATTATCAATTTAGCGAGAATTGGTGCTCTTAATCCTTCTTTTTCATATCTTATACTCAGGAGAGCATATGGAAGAGAAAAGAATAGGAAATGAACCGAAAATGAGGAAAATGGGCCAAAAATGACATAACACACGGCCCAACGAATCACCACACGGCCGTGCCACATGAAGATCACACGGTCCAGCCCTCGACAAGCACGGGCAAGCCACACGGCCTTTGTCGAAGTCACACGGGCGTGGCACACTGGCGTGTTCTAGTCGTGAGGAAGAGGAATTTCACTTGAATTGGGATACTTGGAGGCTAAGAAAGGCTCTCCAAAACTCTATATAAAGACCCTAGGAGGCAACTCTAAGGGTGTGCTTATTTCCCTCAAAAGGGAAGTATTCTTTGCTGCCAACATAGAGAGTGGAAGTAGGGATTACTCGCAGGGAAGCTGATTGATTCATCCCAGAAGCCGGAATTCTGCAGCAATATAGAGGATCTCCCTAAATTCCTTCAGGGGTTTTCGGGTTCTTTTATGTTTTGTTATTTTATATCTTCTGAGATGTTTTCTTTCTTTATTATGAACTAAACCCCTCAAATACTTGAGGGGGATGAAACCTAAGATAGATCTTGTTATTTATTCTTGATTTATATGATAAATACTTGAATTGTTCTTAATTATGTGTTCTTCATTCTTGATTTAATAGTCCTAGGTATTATTTCAAGAATTGGATGTGCTTAGAGCAGAGGAGCAAAAGTCCCTGTGATAAGAGTAGATCTACCATAATTAAGTGGAGTTGCATGCAACCCTAGACATAGGGCGACATAAATCTGCCGGATTAGGGTCAAACCTAATATGGGGAACCATAGATCGAATTAATGCAACCTAGGGAGTTAATTAATAAGGGAACTTTAATTAACAACTTAGGCCTAGTTGCTCTACGCCTCGACGGAGGGTTTAGCATAGATTAGGGATCTCTACAGATCAAGTCAAGTAAACAAATCATATAGTTTAAGAAAACAATAACAAGTGAAGTCTAGGTGGATTCTCCCTTAAGTATTGTCCATATCAATCAGCTTTTCCCTAAAAAGTTTTCCCAATTTACTCTTTGTGCTTTTCTTAGTTAGTTTTAGAAGTAGTTTAAACAAACCCCTCTTTTATTCTTAGGCTAGATAATAGAAAGGAAGTAAGTAATAGTACTTTTGGTTCCCTTGGGTACGATAACTCGATCTTGCCACTAAGCTATACTACTGTTCGATAGGTGCGCTTGCCTTAAACGTCGTGATATTAGTTAGTTTGGGTGTGATCAAGTTCTTTATAAATTTTATTACTTCATATCACGCGATATCAAGTTTTTGGCGCCGTTGCCGGGGAACTAAAATATTACGAACACTCGATTTCTATTACTTTAGCCATTAATATATTTATTTATTTATTTATTTATTTTTATTTTTATTTTTATTTTTATTTTCTTCTTTTTTTTTTAGGTTTTTCTAAGTTTATTTTTTATTTTTATTTTATTTTCGTTCCTTTTTTATTTTTCTAGGTTTTTCTAGTTTATGACTAGAAACAACCCAACAGGACCATTACTTTTTTACGAATATTTAGAAGCTACAGTTTGCAAAAATTACAGAGAGATCAGACGAAGCCTCCATTATCCAGAGCAAGAACTTGAGCACGAGCCAGAACCTACAGAAGAGATGGAAGCAAATCAAAACGTTCCACCACATCCAGCACTACCAGCAGAACCAGTAAACCAGGATGAAGCTCCTCGAACTATGTATGATTATGCTAAACCTAGTTTGATTGGTACTCAAACTAGCATTGTTAGACCTGCTATTGCTGCTAATAATTTTGAACTAAAACCTAACACTATTCAGATGATTCAGCAATTTTTACAGTTTGATGGTTTACAGGATAAAGATCCCAACGCTCATTTAGCAAACTTTTTGGAATTGTGCGATACTTTTGAAATTAATGGCGTTTCTGATGATGCTATTTGACTAAGGCTATTTCCATTCTCTCTGAGAAACAAAGCCAAACAGTGGTTAAATTCTCTACCACGAGGCTCAATCACCACATGGGAACAGATGACAGAAAATTTTTTACTTAAATATTTTCCTCCCGCTAAAATAGCTAAATTACGAAACGATATTTCTTCATTTGTGCAGATGGATTTAGAAACACTCTACGATGCCTGGGAGAGATACAAGGATCTTTTGAGAAGATGTCCTCATCATGGACTATCTTTATGGCTACAAGTTCAAACCTTCCACAACGGTTTGAATCCATCCACACGACAAATGGTTGATGCAGCCGCAGGAGGAACAATTAATAATAAAACGCCAGAAGCAGCTTATGAATTTATTGAAGAAATGTCATTGAATAACTATCAGTGGCAAATCATGAGGATAAAGCCGACAAAAGTTACAGGAGTTTATAATATTGATGCTGTTACTATGCTTACTAATCAGGTGGAACTTTTAAATAAAAAGTTTGATAATTTTGTTGGTTCTACGCAGGTACAGCTAGTTATGCAATGCAACGCAACTCCAGGAAATATGTTCAATCCAAATTACTCCTCTTATGGACATGGCATGGAAACTCAGCAAGCCAACTATATGGGTAACAATTCTAGACTTCAAAATAACCCTTAAAGTAATACTTATAATGTAGGTTGGTAGAGTCACCCCAGTTTTTCATGGGAAGGACAAGGAAATCAAAGACAACCGCCTCCTCTAGGATTGCAACAGCCACCATTCCAACAAGAAAAAAGCCGAACTTTGAAGAGATGGTCACAAAATTTATTGCCGTATCAGAAACACGTTTCCAAAACACCGAAACTGCATTGAGGAACCAGCAGGCATCCATTCAAGGACTTGAAACTCAAATAGGCCAGCTTGCCAAGCTAATCTCTGAAAAACCGCAAGGTGGGTTATCAAGCAATATTGAGACTAACCCTAAGGAGCAACTCAATGCTGTGGATACGATAGATGATGAGGGGATAACCAAAACCAACCCAAAGCCATGCAAGGAGCCTGTGGTAAGTAAAGGAAAGGATGAGGCAAGTCCCAAAGATGAAATCGTCAAAGGATTTAAACCTCGTATCCCATACCCAAACGCACTAAAGAAGGACTGCACAAATCATCAATTCGGTAAGTTTCTTAAACTGTTAAAGAAATTACATATTAACTTACCTTTTGTTGAAGCAATTATGCAGATGCTGGAGTACGCAAAATTTTTAAAGGAACTTCTCACAAATAAAAGGAAGTTGGAAGAATTATCCATAGTGGAACTCAACGAGGAATGCTCAGCTATTCTCCAAAATAAACTACCAACCAAACTGAAAGATCCAGGGAGTTTTACTATTCCTTGTTTATTTGGTAGCCTAGACACCAAAAATGCTTTAGCTGATTTAGGAGTTAGTATAAATGTCATGCCTTATAAACTGTTTAAACAACTAAGTCTTGGAAAGCCTAAGCAAACTAAGATGAGCATTCAACTAGCTGATAAAACTATTAGGTCTCCTAAGGGAATAATTGAAGATGTGCTCATCAAAATTGATAAATTTATATTCCCAGTTGACTTTGTTGTTTTAGACATTGATGAGGATAGCGATATACCCTTAATTCTAGGGCGACCTTTTTTAGCAACTGCCAGAACAATAATTGATTTAGGAACAGGTGAACTTACACTACGTGTAGGTGATGACAAAGTTACTTTACAAGCTCAAAACGCAATTAAAACTGTTGATAATAATATAGTCACGAGTCCTTGTAAAAACATTAAACTTACCACCCAACCTTCTGTGCAGGATACAATTCACATAAAGGCAACCCAATCACAGACAAGCCCATCCAATGGAGAGGCACCTAAAAAGCGAACGCTTCAGATCGAGAAACTAGATGAGTGGTTGAACTATCATGAAAAACCCAAAATATGCCACACCAACCCAGAGCATCACCAAGACGACCCTCAGGTAAAAACGTGTCAAATCAAGGTAGGGGATAAGGTACTTCTAGGGGAAGACGACCCCCGAATCTTGAACTCGAAAGAACATACAAGTGACATACCTCACTTCACGGTAATGAAAATATTCCCTTATGGTACAGTAGAAATAAAACATGAGTCACTTGGCACTTTCAAGGTAAACCATATTCGACTCAAATCTTATGTTAATAATAAAATTGCAAGCAGGATAGAAGAGTATCAACTCTTCAAACCACCGTGAACGAACAAGCTTAAGAAAAGTCGAGCCTAGACTATAAACAAGCGCTTCTCGGGAGGCAACCCGGGCAATAACTTAATAACTTTTCTTTGTTTAAAATTTTTCTAGTATTTTTATGCAGCAACTAACATTTTTTATGCAGAAATCTAGGCCATACGGCCAACCACACGGGCGTGCCTAAGGCCGTGTGACATCTTAAAACAGAGACACGGTCGTGCACCCAGACCGTGTACAAACAGAGCAGAAGTTTCCCAAAAAACACGGGAGGTCGACAAATCAACACGGCCGTGTGATATGGCCGTGGCAACTTTACGAATTCCACACGGGCTATCAACAATTTTCCACGGCCGTGCGACATGGCCGTGGCAACCCTGCAGTATCAACACGGGCTCACACAACGCCACACGCCCGTGTCCCCAAGCCATGGCCAATGCTGTCAAATCAGACACGGCCGTGTGACTACCTACACGACCGTGCGAAAAAGTGAACAAGTTCACAACAGCCGTGCAATATGGCCAACACGGGCTAACCCTGAGACACACGGGTATGTGCCTCTATTCTCTCATTCGGTTCTATTTTTTTCTCATTTTTTTCCTTTATTAGTTTCCTTTTCATTTCAAAATTTATTTTTATGTTTAATCCTTTTAATCATTACAGTATTAGTATTTTTTAGAACTTAGTTTATTATTTTTCTGTTATTTAATTTTCTATCTTTCATATCGGCCAATCCCTAACGAGTAATCTCTATTAATCCAAAATTTCCACGACTAATTAAATATTTCCACAGTTTCAAAAAAAGGAGGTCTACAGATCATATTCGAACGGAAATGGGACCACCCCTGCCACAATTACCGACTCTTCCTCACAAATTCATCCTAAATTCAGGGAGTTTCAATTCTCTCCCTATCTTATGATATTATACTTCTCTTGCTATTTATATAACTTTGTACATTGAGGGCAATGTACATCTTAAGTGTGGGGGGGAAGCTTACTTGAAATCTTTACATTATCTATGAAAATCCCTGAAATTGTACTTCATGCATTATTCTTAACTAATTCTCAATCTCCTATTAGGAATTTATTCTGATTGATTTATGATTTCTATCGATATGTTGAGAATTAAGATAGAGGTGCTTGTACTTTGATTATTCAAACTTTAAAACATTAGGGAATCAAGCATGATAAGTTGAAATTTTTGAGAACCCTAAATTTTTTTTTCATAAGTTATCTTCCCTAAATTTAAGTATTATCTTGAGATTTGAAATTCGCAGGATTGACATCAAAAGCCATAATTCTGGTGAGATTTTTGAGCCTTTTTGAGCATACATTCTTTCGTGCTCACTTTTATTATTGTTTTGAGTAAGTCAATACTGAATTGTTATTCTAGAACTTGCTTCAATTATACATGTCGAGACCACATCATTGATTTGATATACCGAAATGATAAAGGCACCTAGGATTTAACCCACTTACCCCACAAAAAGCCTACCTCCATAAATTAACCCTAGTAAACCCCATTGAGCCTAACAACCTTTTCCTTGACTCACCCTCTAATTATTAACCAATAACCCATTTTTGTTGAATTGCATTCAATTATTTTGACCCCTATTTTTGTCGAGATTTGAGTTGAATTTTTCATCTAGCTTTTTCCAGATTGTAAAGTTTTATTCAATTTATTACATTACTTGAATTGTTCTTAATTAAAAAAAAAAGAAAGAAAAAAAAAGAAAAAAAAGAAGAAAAGAAAGAAAAAAAATATATATGTACATACAGTGAAATTCAGTTGTAACTTATAATAGTTGAACAAGTTTTTGCATATTTCTATTTTAAGGCTACCAAGGCAGAAATAATAGTATCATAAGAATTAGCTGAGAAATATGTTCCAGTGATAGAGATTTTTCTAGCTAGATAATTTTTTAGTTCAATCTCGATTCTAACATTCTTTTTCCAGCCTGTGACAACACCCCTAACCAAGCCCTGTTACAACCATTAAAAGACCTTTTGATCAATGTATCATATCAAACTTTAGTGGTGGAGATTTGATTTTCTTGCAAGCTTATGGTAATAACTTTTTAGGTTGACTAAGGAGTGCTTAAATTTTGAACCCTAAACACTTCGAGTAGATAAAGTGAACCTTTAGTGAGGATGTCAACTCCTGTTAATTAAGATGGAGAGATAACTACTTAGAAGGAAGGAAGAGACTCATGTTTTCAATGATAAAATTCTCAACTTAGAGTGATTGAGTCTTTAATGTTCTTCTGATTGAATTACCCATTGAATGGTTACCTGTGGACTAGTTTGAAACATTATTGATAAAGATTGTAGGTTGAGAGGAATAATTCTTATTTAGGGATTGAGATTTTGCTTGAGGACAAGCAAAGGCTTAAGTGTGGGGGTATTTGATAAACAATAAATTATACATATTTTTACCTCATGTTTAGCCTATAATTTGGATGAATTATTATCAATTTAGTGAGAATTGGTGCTCTTAATCCTTCTTTTTTATATCTTATACTCAGGAGAGCATATGGAAGAGAAAATAATAGGAAATGAACCGAAAATGAGGAAAATGGGCCAAAAATGACATAACACACGGCCCAAGGAATCACCACACGGCCGTGCCATATGAAGATCACACGGTCCAACCCTCGACAAGCACGGGCAAGCCACACGGCCGTGCCAAATCACACGGCCTTTGTCGATGTCACATGGGCGTGGCACACGGGCATGTTCTAGTTGTGAGGAAGAGGAATTTCACTCGAATTGGGATACTTGGAGGCTAAGAAAGACTCTCCAAAGCTCTATATAAAGACCCTAGGAGGCAACTCTAGGGGTGTGCTTATTTCCCCCAAAAGGGAAGTATTCTTTGCTACCAACATAGAGAGTAGAAGTAGGGATTACTCGCAGGGAAGCTGATTGATTCATCCCAGAAGCTGAAATTCTGCAGCAATATAGAGGATCTCCCTAAATTCCTTCAAGGGTTTTCGGGTTCTTTTATGTTTTGTTATTTTATATCTTCTGAGATGTTTTCTTTCTTTATTATGAACTAAACCCCTCAAATACTTGAAGGGGATGAAACCTAAGATAGATCTTGTTATTTATTCTTGATTTATATGATAAATACTTGAATTGTTCTTAATTATGTGTTCTTCATTCTTGATTTAATAGTCCTAGGTATTATTTCAAGAATTGGATGTGCTTAGAGCAGAGGAGCAAAAGTCCCTATGATAAGAGTAGATCTACCATAATTAAGCGGAGTTGCATGCAACCCTAGACATAGGGTGACATAAATCTGCCGGATTAGGGTCAAACCTAATATGGGGAACCATAGATCGAATTAATGCAACCTAGGGAGTTAATTAATAAGGGAACTTTAATTAACAACTTAGGCCTAGTTGCTCTACGCCTCGACGGAGGGTTTAGCATAGATTAGGGATCTCTACGGATCAAGTCAAGTAAACAAATCATATAGTTCAAGAAATAATAACAAGTGAAGTTTAGGTGGATTCTCCATTAAGTATTGTCCATATCAATCAGCTTTTCCCTAAAAAGTTTTCCCAATTTACTCTTTGTGCTTTTCTTAGTTAGTTTTAGAAGTAGTTTAAACAAACCCCTCTTTTATTCTTAGGCTAGATAATAGAAAGGAAGTAAGTAATAGTACTTTTGGTTCCCTTGGGTACGATAACTCGGTCTTGCCACTAAGCTATACTACTGTTCGATAGGTACGCTTACCTTAAACGTCATGATATTAGTTAGTTTGGGTGTGATCAAGTTCTTTATAAATTTTATTACTTCATATCACGCATATCAAAAAACGACACAACAAAGGAAGGCAAAACGAAATTGACATCATTTTTTTCTCTAGAAAGAGAGAATTTTTGAAAAAAATAAAATAAAAACATCTCAAATCCACTATTTTTCTCCCACTAACCCACTAACTCACAACCTCCTTAGACTTTTAGTTCAATCGAAACTCTATCAGTCAATAGAGTAAAAATTAATACCTTGCTAACGCAGAGATTCAAACACAAGACCTCCAATACATTAACTCCCTTACCTCTCGAATCAGCAGGCTTATTCTGATATAAATTTACAGAAAATATAATATAAGCCCACTCAACAAGGGTAAGGCTTGGATAAAAAAAATAACAAAATTTGGCAAAGGTGAGACTTGAACCCAAGACCTCTCAAACACACCCAAAACACTTAGTCACTCAAGTGGATACATATTTATGTTAGATATAAACAGAAACAAAAATAAATTATTCAAGGCGTTAAAACTCTACCCCCTAAAAGAAATTTCGACCTCGAAATTTACCATATTAGAACAGATAAGGATATTGCTGACGTATCAAGTTCTTAGGTTCCCAAGTGGCTTCCTCAGTACCATAATTCTGCTACAGAACTTTCACTAACGGTATAGACTTCTTTCTTAGAACCTTCACGTCATGATCCAAAATTTAAACTGGCTTTCCTCAAAGGTCAAATCCGGTCTAACCTCGATCTCCTCAACAGAAATGACGTGAGATGGATTAGATCGATATCGCCTTAACATCGAGACGTGAAACACAACATGTATACGGTTGAACTCTAGAGGTAGCTCCAACTGATAAGTGACCGGTCCCACATGCTTTAGAATTTGATACGGCCTAATGAACCTAGGGCTTAACTTGTCCTTACGATCGAATCTCAGAACTTTCTTCCACGGAGAAACCTTAAGAAAGACGAAGTTTCCTACAGAGTACTCAATATCTCTCATCTTCAAATCTGCATAAGACTTTTATCTATCAGAAGCCACTTTCAGACGATCCTAAATCAGTCTAACCTTATCTTTGGTCTCAGAAACCAACTCAGAACCCAAAACCTGACCCTCACCCAACTTAGTCCAACATAGCAGAGTATGACACTTATGACCATACAAAGCCTCGTAAGGTGCTATTTGGATGCTAGATTGGAAACTATTATTGTAGGCGAACTCAGTTAGCGGCAGATAATCCTCCCAACTGCCTCAGAAATCAATCACACAACCACGAAGCATATCCTCCAGTATCTGAATCACCCTCTTAGATTGACCATCAGTTTGAGGATGGAACTCAGTACTGAAGTCCAATATCAAACCCAGAGCCTCGTGCAATTTCTTCCAAAATTGAGAAGTGAAGCGAGAATCTCTATTAGAAATTATCGAAACAGAAACCCCATGCAGTCTTACAACACCAAAGATATAGAGCTTCGTTAACTTCTGCAGAGAGTAGTCTGTTCGAACTAGAATAAAATGAGTAGACTTGGTCAATCGATCTACGATGACCCAAATAGAATCCTTCTTCAAGGGTGTCAATGGCAACCCACTAATGAAGTCTATCGTCACTCGTTCCCATTTCCATAAGGGAATCTTAACTGGCTAGAGCAAACCTGAAGGCAACTGGTGCTCAGCCTTAACTTGCTAATACGTCAGACGACGAGCAATGAAATCCGTAGCCTTACATTTCAAACCTGGCCACCAGTACAGCTCACGAAGATTGCGATACATCTTATTACCCCCGGGATTATAGCATAAGAGCTAATATGTGTTTCCCTCAGAATTGACTGCCTTAGATCAAAATTATTCGGTACACTGATTTGACCTCGAAAACACAAAAATCTATCCTTATTTAACCCAAAATATGAAGTACTACACGAAATCGCAAACCCATAAACTCATCCCTTAACTGCTTATTTCGAATATGATCAATCCAAGTTGGCTTAACTTCCAACTCGGCTAATAGACTCCCATCATCAAACAGACTAAAGCGAGCGAACATCGCTCTCAAATCAGTTATTGCTCTACGACTAAGAGCATTAACCACCACATTGGCCTTACTAGGATGATACTCTATCGTGCAGTCATAATCTTTGAGCAGTTCAATCCATCGATGTTGCCTAAGATTCAACTCCTTCTAGGTAAGGAGATACTAGAGGCTCTTGTGATCAGTGCAGATAATACACCTCTCACCATACAAATAGTGCCTTTAGATTTTCAATGCAAAAACCACAGTAACCACCTCGCGATCATGCGTTGGATAATTCCCTTCATGTGCCTTAAGCTGACTGGATGCATAAGCCATAACTTTACCATCTTGCATCAATATACATCCCAAATCGACATGCGACGCATCACTAAAGGCCACAAATTCTTTACTAGGTTTAGGCTGTATCAAAACAGGAACCTGAGTCAGAACAGACTACAGGTTCACTCACAGCACTCAAAGTGTTTAAGGCTCAAGTAATATGCACTCAATAGTCAAATAAGAAATGTCATTTCCATAAGCTTGCTTAAAAAATCAAATCTCTACCACTATAAAATGAGATTACATACCAATTAAGAGGTCTTTAAAAGTTTGTAATGGAGCTTAAGTTAAGGATATGGAAAAGGTCAGAAAAGTCGGTTATAATCGAGATCGAGTTGATAAATTACCCAACTAGAAAACAATCAGTTGCTGAATTAAGAGAAATTACAAACTAATTATTCAAGCTCAATCAAATATATATATTTTTCATTTCCATTGTTTTTCATTTTTGATATTTTTTATTCATTTTTGATATTTTTTAGAACAAAAATAAAATTTAGCAATTAAAAAAAAAATGAAACATAGTTAGGCAACTAACCAAATCAAATCTAGACAAAAAAGGAGTCAATAACGAGGATAATTTGACAACTTACATATGTGTTAGTAAAAACGAGTTAGAAAAAATGTATTAGGATCAACAGGGTTTACTAAGGGTTAATTCAATAGGAAAGGTTTTTATAGGTTAAGTGGGTTAAATCCTAAGTGCCTTTATCATCTCAGTATGTCAAATCAATAATGTGGTCTTGACATGTATAGTCGAGGCAAGTTCTAGAATAACAAATCAAGTTGACATACTCTCAACCAAAAATAAAATAAGCACGAATAAATATATGCTCTATAGGCTCAAAAGCTTACAAAAAATGAAGGTTTTGATGTCAAACTTGCAAATTTAAAATATCAGGATAATACTTCAATTCAGGGAGACAACCTAGAATATTTATTTATAAAAATAACTTATCATGCTTAACTCTCTCGTGACTTAAAGTATAAATAAATTAATGCACAAATATCCACAAAAAAAATCCAAAACAACATCAATAAAAATTTCAAATAGAAAAAAATATGACTCTAATGGAGGGTATGAGAAAATTACTTAAGCACAAAAAATAATTCAGGGATTTTATCACAAATATATAAACAACCTCTCCACACTTAAGATGTACATTGTCCTCAATGTACAAACAGATATAAACATAATAAGCACAATATCAAAAGAGAGGAAGAGAACTAAAACTGTCCTGAATATGGATGAAATTGCCAAAATAGTGAAAGCTGAAATTTTGGGCAAATCTAAATGTAGTGCATGTTTCCAAGCAAACTAATAAGAAAAGAAACAAAAATAAATAAGAAGATAAAGAGATTGCACACTCGAATAGAAACAACCATCAAAATAATAAAAATAACAACATAATTCAAAATAAAAATAAAATAAAGTAGTCGCACCAATAAAAATAAAAAAAAGCCAAACAAAACACAAAGACAAAACAAAAATAAAATAAAAATAAAAGTACAACTAGAAATAAAAATAAATAAAGCAGAAAAACAAAACAGATCAATGATTGTCGTCATGAAAGGCATTGAGATGGAGTGGCGCATATTTAGAATGAGAGATATGAAGGTGCTGACGAATCTGATGTAAAGCCGCGTCGATGCTATCGAATTGCTCAAAGCATTATTGCTTAAATCAATCAAATCGCTCGAAGAGGTCTTCGAGTGTAATAGTAGGAGCACTGATAGGGTGACTCGGAGGTGGAGAACGAGGTGGGTTCGCATGGTGAGAAGGATCAACGTCAGAAAACTTCTCATGCTCATCCTGACGGTTGGAATGAGATAATATGCATTGACGTGGACCCACTCCTTGCTGTTGCTCGATCATCCTTATGTGACTCATAATTAATAATCCTCACGAGATCATATTTCCAACTAACATAAAGGAGGATGTCTGCTTCGGAATATCAAGGAAGTCAAAATACCTCGCTAGGTGAGTCATATAAGGGTCCAAATAGATAGGACCCTTCCTACTATGGTCAGACTGGTGGTGAAAAGATAAGGCGATGAAGTATGCAAGATCGAAGGGTCATCGCGTCGCTATGCTCTAAACAAAGTAAACATCATATGACTTAAAACATCAGTGCTCTCCCTCTGACCAGTCAAAGTGTGCTCCAAAATGGCATGGATGTAGCATAGTGCCAGAGGTAGAGCAGTCACCTTCGGCTAACTTAGGTTATATGGTGTCATAGTTGTAGCAATGTCAGTCCAACAGAGAGAATGTGTGTAACACCCCTTACTCGAGATCGTCGCCAGAATCGAGCACGAGGCGCTACTAAACTTAATCTATCACTTAAGCAACCTTAAATCGTTTATTTAAGCTTCTCGAAATTTGCTACCATTCTGCATCATAGTTGCTTAAAAATTCATATCTCGAGTTCCGAAACTCAAAATTAAGATCCGTAAATTTTTCCTAAAACTAGATTCATATATCTATCTACTAGTTTTTTTCTAGAATTTTTGGCTAGGCCAATTAGTACAATTTATTAGTTAAAGTTACCCCTATTTTAGAACTCGACTGCACTGACCTCTACTTACTACGGACCACTTTTCTCCCTGTAAAAAATTCATATGACTATGTCGTTTGTTTCTATTAAAACTAGACTTAATAAGGATTCTTAAAATATAAAGTGCACCACCTAATTATTTTTTTACAATTTATGGTGAATCTCCAAAGTTGGAACAGGGGATCCATAAATCGCTCTGGCCCTGTTTCACTAAAACTCAGATATCTCATAAAATAAAATACATTTACCTTTTATTCTTATTCCATATGAAAATAGACACAATAAGCTTTAATTTAATATATTATTCACCATTAAACCATGTTTCTAATATTTTTAGTGATTTTTCAAAGTCACGTTATTTCTGCTACTTGAATCTGTTTTTAAGCTACTTTCACATTTTCCTTAATTTCCATGTGATAGTTACTACTCAATCATACATACTATTAAACATGTATATCATTAGCCATTCTATTAGCTACTCACTAGCAAGTATTTACACATCATTCATTGATCATATCATATCAAAGAAGCCAAGTTCCTATACATGCCATACACGAAACGAAACGTCTAACTATACCAAAGTGATTCCTTCGATAGTGTGATTGGATCTCCGACGTTTCCTTCGATCCCCGAGTGGCTTGGCAAGAACTATAAGAAGAAGGAAATAAAGAGAGTAAGCACTAGGCTTAGTAAGTTTACAAGCAAATAAATCACAACATTCATCACAAAGGATAATTATGCATAATGTCACCTAGTATCATAAACTTTCTTTACATCTCATTTTCTGCCTTCTTCTTTATTCACTTACCTTCTTTCTTACCTGACCTTTCATTATTCATAAATACAATCTACCTTTCCTTTGCTGATAATTCACTGTAATTTAACTTGTACAATGGCCCGTTGTACCACTCGAAATACTAAGGATACTAGGGTCTTTCCTGTCTAACAATATCCTGCCAATGCCATGTCCTTGACATGGACTTACATGAATTATTCCTGTCTCCAATGCCATATATCTAATATGGGCTTACATGGCTCATTCCTGTCTCCAAAGCCATATATCTGATATGGACTTACATGGCTCATTCCTGTCTTGTCCTGTCCTGTCAACCCCAAATGTCATGACATTTCGTATCCTAACATTCCTAAGGTTCAATCGGGGCTTTCTAATGCTTTTCTCTGCTACATCGTCTTTAATTCAACTTTGAATATTTTCATAAAATGAATATATAAATGCTGGAAATTGAAAATATTAATGTAAAATAAAGGAATATTACATTTATTTACTGTAAACTTACCTCGATACAAAATGTGACTAAACTTTACAATTTAGTCCTTTACTTTTTCTTTTCCCCGATCTACTCCCGAATTTCATTCTTCTTAATCTATAATAGCAAATTTAACTTATTTAATATCAACATTTATCAAAACAGCCCTTTACTCAAACTTTGGCAAAATTACATTTTTGCCCCTAAACTTTTGCATATTTACACTTTTGCCCCAAGACTCGGAAATCAAAACTTATCACAAATTCTTGTATTTTAAGACATGCTGATCATTTATTTACCAACATCATCTTCAAATTCCTACTATAACATACACTTATGTACAATAGGTATTTTTACCAATTAAGCCCTTTTACTCGTTTTTACCTAAAACCGAGTAGCTCAAGTTGTCTAGCATAATTTAAAACCTCATATTCTATCATAAAACATCAAAATACACAAATTTCACCTATGGGTATTTTTCCAAATATGAACCCTAACTTAAAATATTACTAACATAAGCTTTATCGAGCTACCGGGACTACGAAAACGTAAAGAACATTAAAAACGGGGCTTGGAATCACTTACTATGGAGCTTGGAAGCTTGAAACAAACCCTAGCTATGGAGAACCCTTGAAATTTCGTGGTAATGAAGAAGATGATCAATTTTGTGCTATTTTTCCCTTTTAATTTCATGTTAATATCCAAATGACCAAAATGCCCCTCCTTACTAAACTTTCAAAAATTCCATCCATGTCCAAATTTTGTCCATGAACTTAAAATTGGCCAAATTGCTATTTAAGACCTCCTAATTAATATTTCAAAATAGTTTCATACTAGAAACTTCTAGAATGCAAGTTTTGCGACTTATTTGATTTAGTCCCTAATTTTAAATTAAGCACTTTACGCATAGAATTTCTTCAAGAAATTTTCACACCATCATGCAATCATAATATAGACCTCAAAATAATTATAAAATAATTATTTCTATCTCAGATTTGTGGTTACGAAACTACTATTCCGATTAGGCCCTATTTCGGGATGTTACAATGTGACTGATAGATGTGTCGGTATAATGTGAGGAACCCCTCAACACTCATGAACTCCACAGAATAAAGTCTAAGGGTGACTCCGAAGTTTGGGATGCTTAGATAACGCGTCGTACCACCGAGTCTGAAAGAAATAGTGTGCAACTCTTTATGTCTCGACATCACATGCTGTAGAAAAAATGTTAAAACAAAACTCTAATGTAAGCTCTAAGTAGGTGGGTTTGACGATGGAGAAAATCGATCCTATGGAGCTATCTTGGAGTTTACTTTTTTTATCTAGTAGGAACACGCTTGATGGTAAGAAAAGATCTTTTGCAAGAGGGTTGGCTAGAGGTTTCTTGTAAAAACATTAGCCTTGCTCAGTTCATAATGACAATATTTTGACTTTTTTTTTTAATTCCGTGGATTATTCTCATTATGCACATAAAGAAGGAGCCGTATGAGGTGAAAATCTCATGTACGGTTTTGGAACGGAGAATTCTTTGAATCAAATGATGACCATAACGAATGCCAACTCAATCCAAAGGAAATTATGTGGAGGCCTTATAGAATTATTATGAAGCTATGCGACTAGAAATTGATCCCTATGATTGAAGGTATATACTATATAACATAAGTCTTATCCACCCAAGTAATGGAGAGCATACAAAAGCTTTAGAATATTATTTTCAAGCACTAGAACGAAACCCGTTCTCACCACAAGCTTTTAATAATATGGCTGTGATCTGTCATCATGTGTGACTATCTCCACTATAGAAAGATAAAAAAAGGAAAGAAAGAGCAAATATGCTAGTAAATAAACACGCTAGTAAATAAAATACTAGAAAAAAATAGGCTTTCTACATACTGTATTGTCCAAAAAACAATTTTTGTCAGCTGTAACAAAAAAAGAAACTTCATAGAAGTCAAAATATGAAGAAATATACATATGCCTAGATACTTTATTTTATGGATAAAGATCTAATTGATAGAGGAAGCATCGTAATGATCATTTAGCGAGGCTTTGAGTTGATACAATAAATAAGAATTGCTTATTTATATCATGATATGAGATATAAAATAGGAATTGACTTATGTAATAGAGCTGATCCCCTAAGTTATTGAGCAGCGGTGTAACATCAGATCAAGAGCCATATGCTCACTATGCCACAAATAATGGTGAGTACTCTCAAATCCTATGGTATGCCAACTATATCCAATGGATCCACCGTGCAATGTTGCCAATATAATCATACATACAAGGCATGAAATATGTTGTTTAATCACTTAATTTAGGATGTTAAAATGCAAGTAAAAGTAGGTTGCTAAGTAATTTTAACATCAATAAAATTAAGCATAGCAAATATCATTTTCCCAATATTCATATACCAATTAGAACACCTTTATTAAATGTTCAATAAATCAACAATTCATGCTCAAAATATCAATTTATTATTAATCATGCTAAAAGCATAATATACAACTTACCAAACCAATTACCATTTTGCTTTTTTATAAAATAAAACCTATTTTTGCAAATCTAACCATCCAATATGCAATTAAGTCATTAATAACACCAGTTAAACCTTTAATTTAACACATAATCAGGTCAATACACCAAATTGCCCTTCATATCACTCACCTCCACACTTAGCTTTTTAAGAAAAAATGTGTTCAAACAAGCAAGTTTGAGCTTCAATTCTGATTTGCATGTTCATCCTCTTGATGTGGAGCTTTAACAGAGTCAAAGTATGCATTACAAACTAACAATAGCAATAAGAAACATGAAGTTTGATAAAGTATACAAATCTATATCATTACTTTAAACTACCTTACCAATGTTGCACAACTAAGCCGAAATACTGAATTTCTTAACTAAACTCCCTTTTTAGCACCTCAAACCACTTCTAATCTTCATTTCTAGTTCAATAACATGTACTTTAAGTGTTAATTCCATCATTTAATCCATTTCATAATTTTTCGAAAAAATCATCCATGTTCTTGATCAAATTTAAATTTCTCAAAATTGATCGATAAAACGTAGTTGATATTTTGGTTTAAGATTAAAAGCCTCTTATTAGACCTATTTTGATATTATACATCCATTAATATTTGGATTTCAACTCAAAATTAAAGATCCACCATTGTTGATCTTCAAATTCAAGAAAGAAGAAATTAAAGTTGAAAATCCATTATAATCACTTTAATTAACAAATAATGATTGAAATGAACTTAAAAATAAGTTTAGAGATGAGGATTACCTTTAATTAAACTCAAATAATTGATTTTGACGTTTGAATCAATATGCTTGAAGAAATTCGGATGACTTTTTGCCCAACTTTGAAAATTATTTCGAGAGATTTTAAAAAGAATTTTGAGAGAAAATGTTTAGATCTATTCTTTGATTTTTGGTTTATGAAAACAAGAAAAAAAAGAATATAAAAAGCTCTCAATTCGAGTAAGTGTTTTTAAAATTGAAAACCCGCACCTGATTTTCAAATTTTGAGGAATTTGCCATCAGGCCACTCCCCCTTTTCCTTTGTTTTACAATTTTCTCCTTTCCCTCCAAAATTTTGAATATATGGTTTATTTGCTATAAAACCACTTACACATTTCTATTTTTTTTTCAAATTAGTCCTATTTAATTAATATTTAAAATCATCCAATTAAACCCATTTTTACCCAAAAATTAATTAAAACCATAAAATTAAATTTTCTAAAAATATTTTTATTTTTTTTGGAATATTATTTACCATTTTTTAGATGAAATTAAGCTAACTAATTAAGAATGTAAATCGCTAATTAACCCGATTAGTTCCCAATTTTCACTCGGAACCTAGTAAACTTACTCGAAGCTACTAAACTTATTTTCAAGGCCTTACAATATATATAAAACCACTTCTACTCGCAGTACTAATAAAAAAAACTAAAAGTAATAATAATAAAGAGAAAAAAAAATAAAACAAAAAGGAAAGGGAGGGAAGAGCCAAAAGGTAGGGTTTTGCGAAGGTGTGCAGTAGCAGCGCACGCGGTGGAGGTACTGGTCGACGGAAGAAATCGGTCAGCGATGGTTCAAAATGAATAGGACTGAGAAGGGCCGACAAGAAATAAGGACTCCGACAAGGGTGAGAGAAGTGGTGAAGGTAGATCGAGTTGATAGAACAGAGATCTAAGGGGGAAAGGTCTAATAGGGACGACGATGGGTGGAAAGAAGGGGACGGGGGTTCGGAGGTGGGGGTTCTTGTCATGGTCGATCAACTAGAGGGAAGGGGACAAAGTTTGAGTGGCTCGAACAACGCATGTGACAATGATGAGGAAACAAGAAAGATCGACAGTGAGAGGTTTACGGCGGGAAGGAAGATAGGTGGCGAAGGAAACCAGTTGAAAGAGAAGGGGTGGGGGAAACATCATGGAGAGAAAAAAGATAAGACAAAAAATATTTAGGTTTTCTAATTCATTATGGGAAACACGATTGTGTATAAGCCCGTGTTGGGCCACACGGTTGTGTATTGTGCCCGTGTACATCCTCTTAGGCCGTGCGTCATTTGAGAAATTGATCATGATTTTGATTAAGTAATAAAATTGATCGTACCTAGAAACTAACTATTATCACGATAAAAGACGAGCGCACCTATCGAGTAGTAGTATAGCTAGTGGCAAGACCAGAATATCGAATCCAAGGAACCAAAAGTACTAGTAATAACTTTCTTCCTATTATCTAACTTGAAAATAAAGGGAGGTTTTGTTTAAACTAATTAAATCTAAACTATACAAAATACGCGACAAATAGTAAATTGGGGAAATTACTTTGGGAGAGCTGAATGATTAAGGCAATACCTAAGGAAGAGTCCACCTAGACTTTACTTGTTATCTAACTCTGAACTAGATGATTTCTTCATTCGACTTGATCCGTAGAGATCCCTAAATTATGTTAATATCTCCATTGAGAATAAAAACAACTAATCCTAGGTTGATTAATCAAAATCTCTTTCTAATTAAAACCCCTAGTCTTGCATTAAATCGATCTATGGATCCCCACATTGATTTGACTCTAATCCAACAGATTTTCGTCGTCCTATGTCTAGGATTGCGATCAACTCCGTTTAATTGTGTTGGATCTACTCCTATACAGGGACTTTTGCTCCTCTGCATAAGCACATTCGACTTAAATTAATATCCTAGAAATGTCAATTCAAGAATTAAAAACACAATTAAGAATAAGTCAAATATTTATCATATATTTTAGATAACAATAACAAGATTCGTCTTAGGTTTCATCCTCCTCAGGTATTTGGGGATTTAGTTCATGTTTATAAAAAGAAACATCTCAGAATAAAGAAAATAACAAAACATAAGAAAATCCAAAACTCTTGAAAGGATTGGAGGGAGATCCTTAGTCTTGATGTAGATCCTGGCTTCTGAGATGAATCAATCGACTTCCTTCGAGTAATTCCCTGGCTTCTACCCTCCGTCTCTTGGCGGGGACACTGTGTACCTTTTGTAGTTGCCTCCTAGGGTCTTTATATAGAGTTTGGAATGTCTTTCTTAGCCCCTAAGTAAGCTTTTTCTCGTGAAATTGAACTTCATCACGACAGGGACACGCCCGTGTAACACGCCCGTGTGAGTCGAGTCCCAGGCCATGTTCAAGCTTGTTAAAGTGGCACGGTCGTGTAGGTTTCCCGTGTGAGGAGCTCCAGACCGTGTTGTTTCCTTGCTTTGGCCCATTTTTCCCATTTTTGGCCCGTTTCTTATTATTTTCACTTTTCTATGCTCACCTGAGAGTAAAACATGAAATTAAAGGTTTAGGAGCATCAAATCCCACAAATTAAGGAATAATTCATCCAAAAATAAGCTAAGTTGAGGATTTTATCATAGAAACGTAGGTTTTCTCCCCTCTTCTAAGTAATTACCTTTTAATTCAAACTTAACAAGAGTTGCCACCCTCACTAAAGATTCACTCTATTTAATCAAAGTGTTTAGGGTTCAGAAATTAAGCACTCATTAGTTAACATGAAAGGTCATTACCATAGGCTTGCATGAAAATCACATCTCCACCACTATAGATTGATATGACACATCGATCAAAAGGTCTTTTAATGGTTGTAATAGGGCTTTGGTTAGGGGTGTTGTCACAAGCTAAAAAACAAGGCTAGAATCAAGATTGAATTGAAAAATCATGTAACTAGAAAAATCTCTATCACTGAAACATATTCCTAGAATAAAACCTTTTTCTTCTGAATACATCGTTTAAAAACAGAAGCTCAAAATTACATGGAAATATGTGAAACATTGAATTACAACTGAAATATACATACATTTTTTTTAAGAACAAGTCAAGTACTTTACAAACGTAACTAACTGAAAGGGAGAACATAGCTAGATAATTATTCAATTCAAATATCAATAAAAATAGGGATCAAATTAGAGTGAGGGAAATTCTCAAAGAATCAAAAACAGGTTTATGGGTTAGTATTAGGGGTAAATCAATAAACGGGTTGTTAGGCTCAAGAGGGTTAACTATGGGTTAATTTATGCAGGTAAGCTTTTATGGAGTAAGTGGGTTAAAACCTAGGTGCCTTTATCATTTCGGTTTATCAAATCAATGGTATGGTCTCGACATATATAATCGAAGCAAGTTCTAGAATAACAGATCAATATTGACTCACTCAAAGCAACAATAAAAGTAAGCACGAAAGGATGTATGCTCAAAAGGCTAAAAAATCACACCAGTATTATGGCTTTTGATGTCAATCCTGCGAATTTCAAAACTCAAGATAATACTTAAAATTGGGGAAAACAACCTAGAAAAATTTAAATTCTCAAAAATTTCAACTTATCATGCTTGATTCTCTAATGTCTTAAAGTTTGAATAATCAAAACATAAATACCTTTGTCTTAATTCTTAACATATCAATAAGGATCATAACTCAACCAGAATTCATTCTAAATGTTAGGGCCAAGATTCAGGGATTTGAGAACAATGCAAAAAGTTAGTGGCAAAAATTTTCAGGGGTTCGAGGATAATGCAAAAAGTGAAAGTGAATTCCCCCCACACTTAAGATGTACATTGCCCTCAATGTACAAAGATAAAGTTAGTGAAAATAGAAGCATAAAATCATAGTATAGGGGAAGAAGTACAACTCCTTGAAAATTAGATGGTATCCTTGAATAGTTAAAGCTGAATTGGAGAAAGGACTACTTGAAGTTCATGATTCTGGGTGACTGAAGAGAATAAGCACAACTGTGTGGAGAATTCAAGTATTACTCGATAAGAAATGAAGTGCCAAATAAAAAGAGCAGGAAAAATATAAAGTAAAGAAAATTAAAACTAAAAATAAAGTAATAGGGGATTGGGCACACGGCCGTGAAACACACCCGTGTGCCTTGGGCCTAGCCTGTGTGATTTGACTTTTAAAGGTTTTGGCGTTCCTGAGTCGTGGCACACGCCTGTGTTCTTTGGGCGTGTTAGGGCACACAGTCGTGTCGCACGGCCGTGTCCTGTGATGTTCGCTTCTCTCACGCTTGTGTATGGGGTCACATGCTTGTGTATGAATTGGCAGGTTCGACCTCGGGGTTAGGGCACAGATGTGTATCCTGCCCGTGTCAATTTAGCAGGTTTGACCATGCTCTGGAGACACAGGCGTGTCGCATGCCCGTGTTGATTTGCCAAGATTGGCCACGGTTACATCGCACGGCCGTGGCTATTTGTCGTAGCCTGTGTGTTGGGAAAATTTTGTCCTTGTACACGGCCGTGTCTTTGCCCATGATGTCCCCACGGCCTTAGGCCCGCCAGTGGGCCTGGCCGTGTGGCTTGAAAAACCTGCATTCAGGAAGTTAGTTGATGAATTAGAGTTTGAGAGCTTAAATAAAAGAAATTTACTATGTTAGTGCTCGGGTTGCCTTCTGAGAAGTGCTTGTTTATAGTCTAAGCTCGACTTACCTCAAGCTTGTTCAGTCACAGTGGTTTGAGGAGTTCAAACCCCTCTCTCTTGCTATCAGTTTTAATATCAAAATAAGGTTTAAGTCGAGTATAATTTATCTTGAAAGTGCCAAATGTCTTATGAGTTATCTCGACTGTATCATAAGGAAAGATTTTTATTACCGTGAAGGGAGGTATGTCACCAGTATGGAATTTTGAATTCGAGATTCGAAGATCTTCCTCCTCTAAAGATACCTTATCCCCTACCTTAAATTGATTCGTTATTACCTTAGGGTCGTCATGGTGATGCTTTGGTTCGATGTGGCTTATTTTTGGTTTCTCTTGGCGGTAGTTCAGCCACTCGTCTAGTTCTTCAATCTATAGCATTCGTTTTTCATGGATGGTTCCTTTGTTATCGTATGGATTTGAATGTGGCTCTGTTGCACTTCTATGATGAGTACCTTGCAGAGAAAGTTGGACAGTGAGATTATTTTTAGGACAATGACTCGTAAATAAATCTTTATCATTAAAAGTCTTATTAGAATTACGAGCTTGCAAAGTAATTGTATATCAGTGAGTTAAAGACCGAATGCTATGTTTTTTTTTTTAGTTATGCAGTAATAATGATTTGTGATTAGCTCTTTAAAAAAAATCACGACAGAATGTATGTTGACATATCATGATAGCATAGAGAAGAATAGTTTTTGAAAAGTTATTGTCTTTTAGTTGAGACTGATTCAATTAAGCAATTGATTGAGTTGTATATATATGTTTGAATTATTCATGGCTTCAGAGGTAAATGCTGATTTTCAAGAAAAAAACAGATAAATGACCTGAGTAAAGAGTATATATTCTAGAAGTTATGGTACAGAGTTGTATATGCATATCAGAATGGTTGCATCAGAGGTATACTTTTTTTGCAAATCCAAGTTGTCTGATTTCTAAATTTCTCACTGTATGAAGTTTAATTTGGCTTGAATTCATGCTAATAAAGTATAGACAGTTAGAGATATTGACAATTGAAGTATCCATTATGATTCAACTTGATTTGAATAAAGAGTTTATGGTTTCTAGAAATGTGTTTGTCGAAACCATTTTTAAAAACGAAGATTTTAGAAAACGGGGTTCGACTTTAAAAATTGAAAATGCGAGTCGCCACCAATCAGTTTAAGTGTGATTGAACCACTTTTAAACTATTTTGTTTGAAAATCATTTGTTTTGGTCTACGAAATCAAGAAAACGGGTTCGGGGGTCGGTTACGTACGAGGAAGGGTTAGCACCCTCGTAACACCCAAAACTTGGTACCAAATTGAATAACTTTTTTTTTTTGTCTTTGATGCTAAAATTTTGAAAATATTTAAAAATATGATCCCTTATTGAATATAGAATAATTTGAATTTTAAAACTGAGATTCCTTCGTTCAAAAGAATATGAATATCACATCCAGCATGATAGGACACGATATTCTAACACTTTTGTAACTAAAATCATCTCGTATTTTATAAAATCATTGAGAAGGGTATTTTAGGCATTTAGATAAACAGGAAATCGCAACCCAGCATGATAGGGCACTATCTCCCAAATTCCTAAATACGAAAAACATTGCCTTTATCTTAAAACATTTTTTATATTTATTTTAATATAATGTAATTAAGAAAATTCATTACAAGATAGCAAAATTTAAATGATTATAACACATGCTTTTAATATAAATATAATATAACAACATTTCATGCAACATATAATACGGAAATAATAACACAAATTATCAATTTTATGCAAATATGTACAATAAATATCATAAAAGGAATAAAACAAATAAAAATGTATATTAAAATTATCAAATAAAAAAAAATTGAAAAGTTAAACATAAAGTACTTTAAGAAATTCAATTTTAAAAAAAAAAAAACATATACATATAATAGAAGCAAAATTTTGTAAGAACTTTTTATAACATAAAATAAATCAGAAATTTACAAACTATGCAAAATAATATAGTATATATATATAATAAAGTATATGATATAAAGTATAATATAATATAATATAATAAATAATAAGCCAAATTTTATTTTCATAATAAACTATCTTATAATATAGTATAATAATAATAATAATGTACAAAAAATAATAGATAATTTTAAATTATTATGAAAATTTAAAAATATACGATAATAAATAATAATTCAAAATAAGATGAATAATCAACTTTAAAAAAAATATATAAAAAATATAAAATAATTATTAGTGATAAAATATTTGTATATAACAATAATAGAAAAATAGATAATAAATTTTTATAGTAAAATAATAAAAAATAAATATGTTATATAAAAGGACTAAAATTAAAATGAAATAAAACTTTTTAGGGCTAATTTAAAAAATAAAACACAAAATTTGGACCTTCTGGAACGCGCGTTAAAATTTGAGGGACTCATTGGGAAATTTTTCCTAATCCCTAAAACGACGTCGTTCTCAATATTGGCCTTGAAGTAACAATAGGGATTAAATTGGAATGAAAATAAAATCTTAGGGCCAAATTAAAATAAAATAAAAATTGATTTTCAGATTTTAAAATACGAGAGGACCATTTGGGCAATTAGCCCTTTTAGCAAAACACGCGGATCCTCCCCGGGTCTTCGGGTCAACGCGCGGATCCTGGAGGCCTAAAACGACATCGTTTATGGCTTATGGGACTAAGCCAAAACGATGTCGCTTTGAAAGGGTTATATAAACCCATCATTCAGCAAAAAAAATCATTAGGTCACTTCCCCTAAAAAAAAACCTCAGAAATACTCTGAGTGCCCTCTGAGCTCCGGTCTCTGACCGTCATGGCTCCGATCCTCGGGCTTTCCCACGCGCCTCACGCGCCACCATAGGTGGTGGCCAGAGGTTCGAGAACTCTTCATTTCGCAGGTAAACTCTATCCATTTCCTTTATTTCATATTATTTATTATTTTTTTAAAAAATATTTTAAAAAACATAAGACAGTAAGTGAATCTGAGATTTTGAAATCGTTTGCTATGTTTTTGAAAAATATAAACTAATCTCTTGTTATTATTATCTGTTCATCCAATATACTTGAAAGAAAAAAACAAACATTTAAGAAAATCACCTTGAGAATAGAAAGCTTTTTGAGTCCTCTTGTAATTTCTGGTTTTCTTTCTTTTTTCCCTTCGTAAAAAAGGTCCCTTTCTAGGTTACAAACAATGGCTTTATAGCCAGTACATTTTTACATATTCTAGAAAGAAATCTCTGATTTCTTTCCATTTATTACCTACTGTATCTATTTGTATCTTTGACTGATCTGCTAGGATTCTCTTTTCCATATCTGCTATTATTTTGTTTCCCTTTTCTGTTTGCCCGTGTACTTTCCATTTCGCAGGTAATCTTGGCGTCCAAGGCTCTTCTGTGCATTGATCGGGCCACCAAATCGGGACGGTCATGGTGCTGACGAGTCCAGTTGGGTCACTGACTGGCCTTGATTGGAGGCTGAACCATCGAGAGGCTCCGGGGTGCATTGATGGCGCCAGCTGGCCTTGCATTGATGGCCTCGATTTCGGGGACTGGACAGACGCTCCCCGAACATTCCAGAAGCAAATGCGGCGCGAGGAGAGGGCTAGGGTTTTCACCCTAGCCAAAAGTTTAAAATTTTTGGCCCCTTGGGCCATTGCTTAGTAGGTATGGGTTTCGGGTGTATTTGGGCTACACGGGCCGTGTACTTAGATGGGTCAGTCTGCTGTGTTTAGACATTGGGCCCCAAACATTTGTAACATGGACTTTCATTTTTTAATGGACTGTTTAAATAAATATTTAAATAAATATTTATTTGCTTATTTATTTATTTTCTGTTTTATTTCAAGCCCGGTCAAATTTGGGCTTCTACAGCTGCCCCTCTTTGCTCATTGCTGTGTAACGAGAATCGAGCAAAGATATAAAGACCAAATTTGGCCGGTCCTTAATCTGCCTCTTGCCAACTTACAAATATCTTCAATCTGTTCTCCGTTGCACACAAAAACACCAAATCCGCTTGCTTCAATGAGAAAAAGCCTAAATTAGCTATGTCTTTGGTTTGCTCCTCGCCAGTACAAGGACGCCAAACCATATTGGATCTGCTTCAGTATGAACATATGAATGCCCGATCTGCTATGTATCTGCCCTCCACTGAATATGAAGATGCCAGACTTCGATTTGCTCTCAGCCAGTACAGAGACGCTAAATCATCTTAGATTTGCTTCAACGTAGTCACGCGAAAGCCAAATCAGCTATGTCTTCGGTTTGCTCCTTGCCAGTACAAGGACGCCAAACCATCTTGGATCTGCTTCAGTATGAACATCTGAATGCCAGATCTGCTATGTGCCTGCCCTCCACCAAAAATAAAGATGCCAGACTTCGATTTGCTCTCCGCCAGTACAGAGACGCCAAATCATTTTAGATTTGCTTCAACGTAGACATGCGAAAGCTAAATCAGCTATGTCTTCGGTTTGCTCCTCGCCAGTACAAGGACGCCAAACCATCTTGGATCTGCTTCAGTATGAACATCTGAATGCCAGATCTGCTATGTATCTACCCTCCACTGAATATGAAGATGCCAGACTTCAATTTGCTCTCTGCCAGTACAGAGACACCAAATCATCTTAGATTTGCTTCAACGTAGTCACGCGAAAGCCAAATCAGCTATGTCTTCAGTTTGCTCCTTACCAGTACAAGGACGCCAAACCATCTTGAATCTGCTTCAGTATGAACATCTGAATGCCAGATCTGCTATGTGCCTGCCCTCCACCAAATATGAAGATGCCAGACTTCGATTTGCTCCCCGCCAGTACAGAGACGCCAAATCATCTTAGATTTGCTTCAACGTAGACACGCGAAAGCTAAATTAGCTATGTCTTCGGTTTGCTCCTCGCCAGTACAAGGACGCCAAACCATCTTGGATCTGCTTCAGTATGAACATCTGAATGCCAGATCTGCTATGTGCCTGCCCTCCACCAAATATGAAGATGCCAGACGTCGATTTGCTCTCCGTCAGTTCAGAGACGCCAAATCATCTTAGATTTGCTTCAACGTAGTCATGCGAAAGCTAAATCAGCTATGTCTTCGGTTTACTCCTCGCCAGTACAAGGATGCCAAACCATCTTAGATCTGCTTCAGTATGAACATCTGAATGCCAGATCTGCTATTTTCAGCCTATTACCCTATCGTTTAGGGAGTTAAGGCGCGTCATCTCTGATCTACATAACCTGTAGAATGCGTATGCAATCATGCCTAATGACTAGGATGTTATGATCAAATGCCCCTAATTAAAATGCAAAATGTTATGAAAATGACCCCTATCCAATATGTCACCGTTCATATTTTCCTACAGTATTGTTCCTGCCCAACCTGAAGGCTTATGGATGCTAAGATCTCCTGAAGATGGTTGTAAGACCACCTTTCCTTAGAATTGAATCATTGGTTCTGTCTGCTCGTCCTTTAAGATTGGAAGAAAAGAAACTTTTCGAGTTATTACTTCTGTGAATTTCTTGAACAATCTACCTGTTTTGGTTTCCTTGTATTATCTAGCAACTTCAGAGTAATACGCAAAACTTCATTTGTGAAAATTTTAGCCCATTTATTATTATTTCCATGAAACATATTTAAAGGACAATGTAAGACGGAAAGAAAATCTTTAATATCAATTGTATTCGAATGAATCAAAAAGATACAAAGGAAATTAATCTGATAGCCTATCTTTGAGAAGAAAAAGAATCCAAAGATAGCAAACAGGCAAGGAGTTATATGCCCTAGATATCGCCGCTTGAGCACTCGTACATCAACTTTGTGAAGACATATGTTTAGAAGATTCAAAGTATTCTGTCGATGCCCCAGTATGTCACGCATTTCTTTCTTCGCTGAACAAATTTACTGGGTGCTTCGAAATTTGAGTCGCCCTTTCAGGTTTTCAACTCAAAACCCCTTTGGTCACAAGGCGCCTTTTGCGGGTTTTCACCTTGGCCTCTCCATTTTTTTTTTGGACCCCAAGGTGCCCTTTGCGGGTTTTCACCTTGGATTCTATTCTCCTTTAAACAAAGTATTTCTTAACTGAGTCTGAGTTCACTGGATTGGGTAAACTTTTTCCATCCATTTCTATTAAGATCAACGCACCACCAGAGAAAGCCTTCTTCACGACATACGGACCTTCCCAATTTGGCATCCATTTCCCCCTAAAGTCCTTTTGGATAGGAAGGATCTTTCTTAGTACAAGGTCTCCCTCATAGAATTCCCTTGGGCGGACTTTCTTATCATAAGCTCGTATCATTCGTTTCTGGTACATCTGACCGTGACGAATGGCTCTTAACCTCTTTTCCTCAATCAAGTTCTATTGATCATATCGAGATTGGACCCATTCAGTTTCATCTAATTTTACCTCCGTCAAGACTCGCAGAGAAGGTATTTCCACTTCAATAGGTAACACCGCTTCCATCCCATAAACTAATGAAAATGGAGTTGCCCCTGTAGAGGTTCTAACAGATGTTCGATAGGCCAAGAGTGCAAACGGTAATTTCTCATGCCAGTCTCTGTAAGTCTCCGTCATTTTTCCCACTATCTTCTTGATGTTCTTGTTGGCAGCTTCTACTGCCCCATTCATTTTTAGGCGATAAGGAGAAGAATTGTGATGTTTGATCTTGAACTGGTCGCAAACCTCTGCTATCGTTTTGTTGTTCAAGTTTAACGCATTGTCGGATATAATCCTCTCAGGCATTCCATACCGACAAATAATTTCCTTTTTCAAGAATCGACTCACAGCTGACTTAGTAACATTCCATAAGAAGCAGCCTCTACCCATTTCGTGAAGTAGTCAATGACCACAAAGATAAACCGATGTCCGTTCGAAGCTTTCGGTGATATGGGCCCAATGACATCCATGCCCCACATGGAAAAGGGCCATGGAGAAGTCATAACATGCAAAGGTGAAGGTGGTACATGAATTTTATCCCCATAAATCTGACATTTATGGCATTTCCTGGCATAGTTGATACAGTCTCCTTCCATAGTGGCCCAATAGTAGCCAAACCTCATAATTTGCCTTGCCATCATGAAACCATTCGCATATGTCCCACATACACCTTCATGAACTTCCTCTAAAATCAACTTAGCTTCCACAGCATCGACACATCTTAAGAGCACTTGGTCCTTCCTTCTCTTGTACAAGATATCTCCATCCAAAACATAGTCACAAGCTAACCTTCTCAAAGTTCGCTTATCATTTTCATTAGCTCGTTCAGGATATTCATGATTTTTCACATATCGTAATATATCTTGATACCATAGGTTACCATCCTTTTCTTCTTTCTTGACATTGTAACACTGAGCCGGAACCTTATAGACACTCATTTGAATTGGTCTCATCTCCTCTTCTCTATTTGCCTTAACCATTGAGGCTAAGGTAGCCAAGGCATCCGCCATTTGGTTCTCGTCTCGCGGAAGATAATTAAAGGTGATGTCCTCGAATTCCTCCAGTAATCCCAAGACTACCTTCCGATAATTGAGTAATTTTGGGTCCCTTGTCTCCCATTCTCCCCTAAGTTGGTAAATTACCAATGTAGAGTCTTCATATACTTCTAAGGTTTTTATTCCCCGTTCTATAGCCGCTCGTAGTCCCATGATGCATGCTTCATATTCGGTCATATTGTTGTGCAATCAAAATCTAATTTGCATGTGAACGGGAAATGATCACCATTTTAGGATACTAGAACTGCCCCAATTTCATTCCTAACAGCATTAGATGCCCCATCAAAATTGAGCTTCCAAGGAGAATCTTCCGTTGCTACTATACACATTAACTCCTCATTTGGAAAGTCAAAGTTTAATGGCTCATAGTCCTCTAGAGCCCCACTAGCTAAAAAATCTGCTACCGCGCTTCCTTTTATAGCTTTCTGACTTACATAGACTATATCGAACTCTGAAAGTAATATCTGCCATCTCGCCATTCTTCCATTCAAAGCTGACGACTCCATCATGTATTTTAATGGGTCAAGTTTTGAAATGAGCCAAGTGGTATGGTATAGCATATACTGTCTTAGTCTCCGAGTTGTCCAAATCAGTGCGCAACACAACTTCTCGATTGGCGAATACCTCATCTCACAATCAGTGAATTTCTTACTAAGATAATAGATCGCCTTCTCCTTTCTTCCTGACTCGTCATGCTGACCTAGCACACACCCCATGGAATTGCTGAATACTGACAAGTACAGTATTAATGGTCGATTTGGGCTAGGTGGAGACAATACCGGAGCATCCAACAAATACTGCTTGACTTTTTCAAAAGCATTCTGGCATTCCTCATCCCAAGTACCTGGACTGTGCTTTCTAAGTAGGCGAAAGATAGGATCATATTTTTTGGTTAGTTGAGAATTGAACCGAGCAATATAATTCAATCTTCCTAGGAATCCTCGAACCTCTTTTTGTGTTTACGGTGGAGGCAATTCTTGTATAGCTTTGACTTTGTCTGAGTCAACTTCTATTCCTTTTTCACTAACTACGAAACCCAACAATTTTCCCGATCTAGCTCCGAAGGTGCACTTTGCCGGATTGAGCTTCAACTGAAATCTCCTCAACCTTAGGAATAACCTCCTCAATACCTCAATAAGCCCTTCCTCCGTTCGAGACTTAGCAATCATGTCATCCACATATACTTCAATATCCTTATGCATCATGTCATGGAACAAGTTCACCATGGCTCGCTGATAAGTTGCCCCTGCATTCTTTAGTCCGAACGGCATTACTTTGTAGCAGAAAGTGCCCCACAAGGTTATAAAGGTGGTCTTATCCATGTCTTCTGGATGCATTTTTATCTGATTGTACCCCGAGAAGCCATCCATGAAAGAAAACAATGAATATCCCGCCGTGTTGTCCACCAAAGTATCGATATGTGGCAAAGGAAAGTTGTCTTTAGGGCTAGCTTTGTTCAGATCCCTGTAATCAACGCACATTCGTACCTTCCCATCCTTCTTAGGTATCGGTACTATGTTTGCTACCCATTCAGAATATTTGACCTCTTGCAAGAATCCCGCATCAAATTGCTTCTTAACCTCATCCTTTATTTTCAACACAATGTCTGGCCGCATTCTCCGCAACTTCTGTTGGACTGGTTTACAATCTTGTCTTATTGGGAGACGATGTACTACAATGTCAGTACTCAATCCAGGCATATCCTGATACGACCATGCGAATATATCCTTGAATTCCCGAAGCAACTCAATCAGACTTTGCCTTGTATCTTTGGCCATCAAAGTTTCAATTTTCACCTCTTTCCCTTCCTCTAAGGCTATTTTTTCTATTGCCTCTTTCTCATGGGGCGTAATCTGCTTCTCCTCATGCTTTATTAACCTCAACAGATCTGAAGACACATCACATTCTTGATCATCTCCAGAATCCTGAGATTCCTCTATACACATGTCTTGTTCGTAAGAAAAATCCGGCGTTGTAGTATCAGTGCTCATATCATTGATATCCAAGGCCCTGTAGGGGTATAAAAGAATATACAAAGAATGAATGAATGACTATTTATGTGCGATGAATGAATTGTAAAAAGTTAAGAATACATTGGAACTGATAATAAAGTCATGTTTTATTGAAATAATAATAGACGATCACAAGCCTATTTCACAAATATAATCTCATTATTCCTAGGCTCTAGAATAACAGACATGTTTCGAGAATTACTCTGAAAAATTCCTAAAGACTACAGGAAATTCCTCCGTAATCCAGTTGTTCAAAGAGCTTCCCGGTTCGTAAGGGCAAATACCCTCGAAGTTTTTTCGCTCCAATCCTTCACCATGTATAGCATTGATTTGGTGACTTCCTTTCACAAGCAAACCTCCCGACACGAAAGTTTTAGATATCGGAGGGAATGCCATCGGCTCCCATTCCACTTCTTTTCTGTCCAAACGCGCCCTTCTCCTCTCTTGACGCTTGACAATTTCTCTCATCTTTTGCTTATGGTCTGGCTTGAAACCCAAACCAAAATGGTCCTTCTTTTCAACCACCCTTGAAATTTGAAATTCTCCTTGCAAATGCTTCCCTAATCCTTTCCCTGGCAATGCCCCTTTTTCCATCATTACTTGTAGGGCCATCCTTGTAGCTCTTGATATCCTGGCTACCGGCATCTTTTCCCCTTCTACGACAAAAGTTGCATTGATGATCTCTAAGGAGCGAAAAGAACACTTAATGGCATCTTCATCTGCTTCGACATATGGAGCCCTACTAGTAACTGCTGCTATAATGTCCTCCTCAGCGTTGATAGTTATCAACCGACCATCCTTCACTAACTTTAACTTTTGATGCAATGAGGAGGGTACCGCCCCAGCTGAGTGTATCCATGGTCTCCCCAATAAACAATTATAAGAAGGTTTAATATCCATCACCAAAAAATCGACTTCATACGTATTTGGCCCAATTTCTAGAGGGATGTCAATTCGCCCCATAACCTTCCTTTCGGTTCCATCAAAAGCCCTCACCATATTATGACATGTCTTCATGTGTGAACTGTCAATGGGCAATCTGCTAAGGGTAGATAATGGCAGGACATTCAATGCTGATCCGTTGTCAATAAGGACACTTGGAAGTGTGTATCCTTTGCACCGAGTAGTGATATGTAAGGCTCTGGTTGACCCCATTCCTCCTTGAGGAATCTCATCATCATTGAAATAAATGAAATTATCCGCACTGATGTTGTTTATCAAACGGTCTAACTTATTAACAGATATGTCATGAGTGACATATGTTTCATTGAGCACCTTTAATAATGCATCTCTATGCACCTCAGAACTCAGAAGTAAGGACAATACTGATATACGAGCTGGTTGCTTCCGCAATTTCTCAACCACATTATACTCACTGTGCTTAAGGAATTTTAGGAATTCCTTAGCCTCTTCCTCCCTTACTGGCTCCTTAATGGGCACTTCAACATCTTTATTTCTTTCCTCAGCCTCTTTTATTTCGGTGGGATCCACTCTAATGCCCCCCATATCATAGCGTTTCCCACTCCGAGTATGGGAACCTTCATTTTGCGCGCCCTTAGATACGCTAGCTATGCTCTCCTCTTCGGGTACTGTTACACTACAATTGTAGCTCTATGGTACCCTTTTGTCCTCCTTATAAGGGAAAGGAGCAGGTTTATGAATGACCACTTTAGGCACCGTCTGTGCCCCCACTTCGTCATTCGTCGGCATGAAAATAATAATCCTCGGTCGACTGATTCCTTGTTGCTCGTTTTCTAACGCGCATATCTGCAATTCTTTATTATCCATAAAGCCCTGCACCAAGGCTTTAAAATCTTCACAATCTTGGATCTTATGTCCTCTTTTTCCATGGAACTCACAACAGTTTCCTACTCTTTTTATACTGTTTTCAGAGGTCACCATACCTCTCTTCACCATTTCTTCCCATATTATCCTCATAGACGTCCTCACCTCCTCGACATTCTTCTTTATTCCTTCTTCCCTTACTTCACTGACGGCATTCACCCCTTGATTGCCGTGATCTGGTAATGGGTTTTTAGTATTAGGGGCACTGTCGAACTTCACAATCCCCATCTTGATGAGCCTCTCAACAACTCTCTTAAATCCAAGGCAGTTTTCAATTGAATGCCCCGGTATCCCTGCATGGTATTCACATTTAGCATTGGCGTCATACCATTTAGGGTACGGCGGCTGTAGTGGCTTCAAGTGAAACTGAGCAATAGCACGTGCATCATATAAGCTTTGGTAAAGTTCACGATACGACACAGGGATAGGGGTGAACTGTGTTTTCTCCGCATTTTGTTTTGAACCTGATTCTTATTTCTGAGTGCTTTGTTGTTCAACCGCGACTGCTTTAGGTTGACCAACCGTGATTGTCCTCAAGTTGAAATTGTTTACATTATTCACCTCGTTATCCTTGCTCCTTGAGGTCGATCTTTTAGCCATCTCCCCTTCAATCTTGCCTCCTCTTATGGCGTTCTCAATCATCTCCCCCGCCATAACTATATCCGCGAAACTTTTTGTGGTGCTCCCAATCATATGAGTAATGAACGGGGCCTTCAGCGTATTGATAAATAACATGGTGGTCTCTTTCTCTAGCAGCGGTGGCTGTACTTGCATTGCCACCTCTTTCCATCTTTGAGCGTATTGCCTAAAGTTTTCATTAGGCTTTTTCTCCATGTTTTGTAAAGTGATCCTATCAGGCGCCATATCCGTCACATGGTTGTACTGTTGCATGAAAGCTTGTGCAAGATCCTTCCACGAACTGATTTTAGCACGGCTCAACTGATTGTACCACTTGGCTACCGCTCCCACTAAACTGTCTTGAAAACAACGAATCAGCAGCTAATCATTGTTCACGTACCCAGTCATTCTCCTACAGAACATTATAATATGTGCCTCTGGGCAAGTAGTCCCGTTATACTTCTCAAATTCGGGCATCTTGAATTTGTGAGGAAGCACCAAGTCTGGGACTAAGCTTAAATCCTTAGCATCAATCCCATGATGATTGCCATTATTTTTCAGCATCTTAAACTTTTCCTCCAACCATTTGCAACAGTCCTCCAATTGTTTCGAGGATTCAGTCGCCATCCTTTCCTTCTCCATTATATCCAAATCAGGAATATTATCTCCTAAATTGAATCCCGATCCAGACGGGAAATTCACAGAAATTCCAGCATCAACCTGACCATGTTGAGGCCTTACAGTAACAGACGGCCTTCTAGGTGGTGTTTCAGTTTGTATTGGTTCATGAGGTGGAGTGAAACCTAGAGGATGATCCTCGCCCTCTTCACCAGTGATAGCCATAGGAGCTTTTCCCTTATCAGTGGCCCTTAGCAGCTGAGCCATTTCGGCCATCATGTTCCTTTGAGATTCTAACATCTGCTCTCTCATGTCATTCTGTATCTTCAATAACTACTCTTGTAATTGGTCTTGCATTTCTTTCTGAAGTTGTTCAAATCTTTGATCCATATTTTTGGTCTTGGTGCGAGTACCGTAAGGGTGAGTGGGTTCCAGATTTTCTCTCTCTCACTATAATAATTTTAACTAATTAGGGTCTCTCTATAACCTTTAAATGCACATGATGTAATGAGATGCTATGCACATGTATGAATGAAAAAGGATATCGATTCTGATTCAACTTCATTTTAGAAAACATTACTTACGGAACAAAAATCTTTTCATAAAACGGATTACAAATACGCTTTCGCCCGTAGGCCTAAAGTCTTAACCCAATCTAATAATGAAGCTAGCTCTCGACCCCTATCTGATACAGACTCATAGACTATACTTAACACACTAGCTCGTGCCGTTAAATCCTGCAAGTGTTCAGCAACCCCACGAATCTGGTTTATAGCTTCCTCCATGAGGTGATCTCTTCTTCGGACTTGTTCCTGCGAATGGTGAAGTTCTTCTTTCCAATGCTTCTCTCGTGCTTCAGCCTGCTCGATTCGATGCTCACAATTATGCAAGGCTGTCTCCAACTCCTCTACCTTGCTTTCTAGCTCCTCAATTTTACCTAAGCTTGCCTTCAACTCGACTGCAGTGTTACGACTTCGGTAGTGATGTATGGTACGTCCCAGTTCGGTCACCTTAGTTTTTAACCCTTGATTTTCCTCTTTCAAGCTCTGGCTTTGAGTTTGCTTTTCTCGAAACCTCCTTTCCCAATGCTCAACTTTAGCCTTTTCTTCTTGGATTTCTTGCTGCCACTGATCTGAAGATTTCCCCAATCCAGCCCTTTTTAACAATGATTGTGCCCTCTTATAATGCATCTTTAAATCATCTCTATCCTCCTCAATTTTCCTCTTTTCCCTTCTCACTTTCTCAGTCTCCATCTTTTGGACATCAACATCTAAGCTCAAATGCAACTTCTCTTCCTCAAGCTTCTTGATCTTCTTCTCAAGCTCTAAATTCTTCCTCTCGAACTCTTGCTTTATAAGCTCCAACTCTGATGGAATTACTCGTAGGCTTTCCTCCAACGATCTAGCAACCCCCAAAATTGGCCTAGGGATGTTATCATTAACTCTCTGGTTAAACCATTTCTTGTACTCAGGAGTTGACACTGAACCCTCAGCCAAAATCTTCATATAACAAGGCTTCTTCCAAGCCTCAGAGATATCTCGCATCCTTTTCTTATAGTGATCTCCTTTATAAGAGAAATCGCTCTGAGCCAAACCTTGCGTAATCGGTATGAATTGCCTTGCTTTGTATTGTCTTAAAACAAGCAATGACGCATATCCAACAACTCCCCAAACCCCAAAAAGAGGTACCCAATCAAAGCTGCCACAACGATAGAGAATCTCACTAGGGATCATCCAAGGTGCCTGCCACATAATATCTTCCTCTCGAAGGTTCTAAAGAATATCAATCCACCTTTCTTCCGAAATGTCATCTCTCTTAGGCTTAGTAGCTGCCTCCTTCAAGGGAGAATAACCCTCAAAGAATACTCGACAAGGAGGTTTATCAAGTTTCCAGAAATGGCCGTGGAACCAAACAAGTAACAACTGCGCACATCCAATAAATCTACCCTCGCCGGCTCTCCAACATGCGCTCAAAGATCTAAAAGTCTCCGCCAAGATGGCCGGTACTGGTGTATTCTGCTTACCAACGCGATCAAACAAATCTGCGACCGCCTCATTTATATGCCCCAACGCCTTTGGGAAAATTACCAAACCGTAAATACCTAAAGCAAAGACATCAACCTTTTTCTTCATGTCTGGGTGCACCAATATCAAATCTCTCAAAACGGCCCATGGAACACACTTACTATCTCCCTTTTGCTGTACACGAGCTACAACCCACTGCTCACTCATCCCAGTAATTATCATCAACCTTTTTGTAAAAGTCGGAAGGCTAGCAGGCCTCACATAAGCCTTATGCCCCTGAATGCTCGGACAACGTAATAAAGTCGTATACTCTTCCAAAGTAGGTACTAGATCAACATCACCAAACATAAAACAACTATAAGCAGGGTTCCAGAACTGTACCATAGCTCGAAATAAGTGTCTATCTACTTTGATGTCTAGCAAGTAAGAAATATCTCCATAAGTCTGGAAGAAAAGCTGCCTAGCCTCATCATCCAACTGAGCCCAAATGTTCCTCAACTCTTGGAAATCAAACTGAGTCGAACTAACACGAGTAAAATCCCACAACTCCGATACATATCCCTCAGTGACACTATCTCCTTGACGAAAGAGTTGTCCTCCACTTTATTAAGATATTCGTTCCTCATTATAAAACTCCCTAACTTAGAAATCGAACCTTGAATCGACACCTTTTAATGATGAATGACATGCAATAATAACAAAATAAAAAACGAGTTAGTATTGCAAACATATATAACAAACAAGCGCTTATAAAGGTAGGTACTAGAGGGTATCACCATACTACCTAGGGCGAGCACTTAAAGTTCATTATATGAGGTTCGGTTCTAAAGTAAAGGGTACCCAAACCAGCAGATTCCTCGGTCCTCACCCATTATAGGCTCATATGGACCAAGTTCGGTTTAGGGGAATTCATTTCCCTACGACCATACGGAGATGAAAATCTCACGAAGTCTATAGGTACAGATGTTTCCCGGAAGCAATCCGCTAACTCATACGAAGGTGAAAACCTCACGAAAGCTTAGTTTCTTACTCCCACTTAAAGGTGTGACCAACGGTCATGCAAATGCAATGTGTGCAGATAAAATAACAAAACATATGCAACAAACACATGAAAAAGAGATCTTTGTTTTTAAATCCTTTCAAATTTTTAGCATTAAGACAAAAAGTTATCAATTTTTGGCTTGACTCTCTTATTGTCCCCAGTGGAGTCGCCAAGCTGTCGAAACCATTTTTAAAAACGAGGATTTTAGAAAACAGGGTTCGGCTTTAAAAATTGAAAATGGGAGTCGCCACCAATCAGTTTAAGTGTGATTGAACCACTTTTAAACTATTTTGTTTGAAAATCATTTGTTTTGGTCTACGAAATCAAGAAAACGGGTTCGGGGGTCGGTTACATACGAGGAAGGGTTAGCACCCTCGTAACGCCCAAAACTTGGTACCAAATTGAATAACTTTTTTTTTGTCTTTGATGCTAAAATTTTGAAAATATTTAAAAATATGATCCCTTATTGAATATAGAATAATTTGAATTTTAAAACTGAGATTCCTTCGTTCAAAAGAATACGAATATCACATCTAGCATGATAGGACACGATATTCTAACACTTTTGTAACTAAAATCATCTCGTATTTTATAAAATCATTTAGAAGGGTATTTTAGGCATTTAGGTAAACAGGAAATCGCAACCCAGCATGATAGGGCACTATCTCCCAAATTCCTAAATACGAAAAACATTGCCTTTATCTTAAAACATTTTTTATATTTATTTTAATATAATGTAATTAAGAAAATTCATTACAAGATAGCAAAATTTAAATAATTATAACACATGCTTTTAATACAAATATAATATAACAACATTTCATGCAACATACAATACGGAAATAATAACACAAGTTATCAATTTTATGCAAATATGTACAATAAATATCATAAAAGGAATAAAACAAATAAAAATGTATACTAAAATTATCAAATAAAAAAAATTGAAAAGTTAAACATAAAGTACTTTAAGAAATTCAATTTAAAAAAAAAAAACATATACATATAATAGAAGTAAAATTTTGTAAGAACTTTTTATAACATAAAATAAATCAGAAATTTACAAACTATGCAAAATAATATAAAATATATATATAATAAAGTATATGATATAAAGTATAATATAATATAATATAATAAATAATAAGCCAAATTTTATTTTCATAATAAACTATCTTATAATATAGTATAATAATAATAATGTATAAAAAATAATAGATAATTTTAAATAATTATGAAAATTTAAAAATATACGATAATAAATAATAATTCAAAATAAGATGAATAATCAACTTTAAAAAAAATATAAAAAAATATAAAATAATTAATAGTGATAAAATATTTGTATATAACAATAATAGAATAATAGATAATAAATTTTTATAGTAAAATAATAAAAAATAAATATGTTATATAAAAGGACTAAAATTAAAATGAAATAAAACTTTTTAGGGCTAATTTAAAAAATAAAACACAAAATTTGGACCTTCTGGAACGCGCGTTAAAATTTGAAGGACTCATTGGGAAATTTTTCCTAATCCCTAAAACGACGTCGTTCTCAATATTGGCCTTAAAGTAACAGTAGGGATTAAATTGGAATGAAAATAAAATCTTAGGGCCAAATTAAAATAAAATAAAAATTGATTTTCAGATTTTAAAATACGGGAGGACCATTTGGGCAATTAGCCCTTTTAGCAAAACACGCGGATCCTCCCCGGGTCTTCGGGTCAATGCGCGGATCCTGGAGGCCTTAAACGACATCGTTTATGGCTTATGGGACTAAGCCAAAACGATGTCGCTTTGAAAGGGTTATATAAACCCATCATTCAGCAAAAAAAAATCATTTGGTCACTTCCCCTAAAAAAAAACCTCAGAAATGCTCTGAGTGCCCTCTGAGCTCCGGTCTCTGACCGTCATGGCTCCGATCCTCGGGCTTTCCCACGCGCCTCACGCGCCACCATAGGTGGTGGCCGGAGGTTCGAAAACTCTTCATTTCGCAGGTAAACTCTATCCATTTCCTTTATTTCATATTATTTATTATTATTTTTTAAAATATTTTAAAAAACATAAGACAGTAAGTGAATCTGAGATTTTGAAATCGTTTGCTATGTTTTTGAAAAATATAAACTAATCTCTTGTTATTATTATCTGTTCATCCAATATACTTGAAAGAAAAAAACAAACATTTAAGAAAATCACCTTGAGAATAGAAAGCTTTTTGAGTCCTCTTGTAATTTCTGGTTTTCTTTCTTTTTTCCCCTCGTAAAAAAGGTCCCTTCCTAGGTTACAAACAATGGCTTTATAGCAAGTACATTTTTACATATTCTGGAAAGAAATCTCTGATTTCTTTCCATTTATTACCTACTGTATCTATTTGTATCTTTGACTGATCTGCTAGGATTCTCTTTTCCATATCTGCTATTATTTTGTTTCCCTTTTCTGTTTGCCCGTGTACTTTCCATTTCGCAGGTAATCTTGGCATCCAAGGCTCTTCTGTGCGTTGATCGGGCCACCAAATTGGGACGGTCATGGTGCTGACGAGTCCAGTTGGGTCACTGACTGGCCTTGATTGGAGGCTGAACCATCGAGAGGCTCCCGGGGTGCATTGATGGCGCCAGCTGGCCTTGCATTGATGGCCTCGATTTCGGGGACTGGACAGACGCTCCCCTAACATTCCAGAAGCAAGTGCGGCGCGAGGAGAGGGCTAGGGTTTTCACTCTAGCCAAAAGTTTAAAATTTTGGGCCCCTTGGGCCATTGCTTAGTAGGCATGGGTTTCGGGTGTATTTGGGCTACACGGGCCGTGTACTTAGATGGGTCAGTCTGCTGTGTTTAGACATTGGGCCCCAAACATTTGTAACTTGGACTTTCATTTTTTAATGGACTGTTTAAATAAATATTTAAATAAATATTTATTTGCTTATTTATTTATTTTCTGTTTTATTTCAAGCCCGGTCAAATTTGGGCTTCTACAGTGTTAATGAGAAATTTAAAGTGCCTTGTGAAATCAGTCCTTAATTCGTCATCTGGTAAGATTTTCGGGGGATGAAAATCTCTAAAGGGGGGAGAAATGTAACATCCCGAAACAGGGCCTAAATGGAACAGCGGTTGTGAAACCACAAATCTGAGATAGAAAAGTTTATTATGATGAATTATCATGATTTATCGATTGACTAGATGCATGTGTTACCGATAAGAAATTTTATAGATTGCATGCTTAATTTGTCTATTAGAGCTTATTTGTAAAAGTTGCTGTAACAGCCTTATTTAGGGCCTAAACGGAACGATAGTTTCGGAACCATGAATCCGAGGTGAAAAAAAAAATTTATTCCGATTTAGTTTTAAGGTTTATTTATTGATTGAGTAATTGTGTGAAAATTTGCGAAGAAATTTTATGTATAGGTGCCTAATTTGATAATTAGGACTAAATTGTAAAAATTGTAAAATGTGATTCTAGATGTTAAAGGGGATTTAATTGAAATGAGTTCTTAAAGTGGAGGTCCTTATTTAGTAATTAGACCATTGGATAATTTGGTGGACAAAAATGGGCATGAATAGGACAAATTTGAAAGAAAAGCCTTTAAGGGCATTTTTGTCATTTGGTAATTAAAAGAATTAAAAAGGGAAAATAAAGCCAAAATTGGTCCATCTTCTTCATGGAGGCCGAATATAGCATGGGGGAAGCCATGGTTAGGGTTTCCAAGCTTTCCAAGCTCAATAGTAAGTCCGTTCTAGCCCCGTTTTTAATGTTCTTTACGTTTTTGGAATCTTGGTAGCTCGATAAAGCTTATTCTGCCCATAATTTAGGCCAGGGTACATATTTGGAAAAATACCCATAGGTGAAAAGTTTTTATTTTGATGTTTTATGATAGAATATGAGGTTTTAAATTATGCTAGACAACTTGTGCTACTTGGTTTTAAGTAAAAACGAGTAAAATGGCTTAATCGGTAAAAATACCTATTGTTCATAAGTACATGTTATAGTGGGAATTTGAGGTTGATGTTGGTAAATAAATGATCAGCATGTCCTAAAACATAAGAATTTGGGATAAAGTTTAACTTCCGAGCCTTGGGGCAAAAGTGTAAATATGCAAAAGTTTAGGGGCAAACTTGTAATTTTGCCAAAGTTTAAGTTAGGGACTGTTTTGAATAGTACATTAATTAAATAAGTGAAATATGATGTTTTAGATCCCGGAAAACGAGATTTGGACCTAGAACGGGAGAAAAATCAAAAATCGAGAAAGTTGGTAAAATGGTCGTTTTGGCATCGAGGTAAGTTCATATGTTTAATAAGAAATTAATTATGCATATTTGGATGTTAAATTGGTATTTTAGCTATAAATATTTTAGTAGTGAATTTAAGATATAGTAATTATTGTTCGATAATAATTCGACATTAAAAAGATAAATTTTAAAAGGTTACATGTAAGCCCATATCTGAAATATGGCCTTGTATGATATTGAGAAAGTAGAGAAAAACATAGTTTGAAGGGGATAAATTGAATCGAAGAGGAGTCGATAGATAAAAAGTATCAGAAAGCCCCGTTTGAACCTTAGGAATGTTTGGGATACAAATGTCATGACATTTGGGGTTATCAGATAGGACAGGAATAATCCATGTAAGTCCATATCAGACATGTGGCTTTGGAAAGACAGGAATAATCCATGTAAGTCCATATCAGACATATGGCTTTGGAAAGACAGGAATATCTCATGTAAGTCCATGTCAAGAACATGGCATTGGCAGGCTATTATCAGGCAGGAAAACCCGAGTATCCTTAGTATTCCAAGTGGTTCAATGGGCTAATGTACATGTTAAATTACAGGAAGGTTCAGGTAAAGAAATGATAAACAGGTCCAAGTGAGTTCGTAAGAACACCATAGTTATTAGTTGAGGAAACTTTCAACAAAGGAAAGGTAATTTATGTTTATGAGTTTTCAGTTTACACCATGAGAATGACAGAAGTTGAAATATCTTAATATCAGGAAGGAATATAACTATGATCAGTGAGATGATGTAGGCATGCAAGGGAAATTAGTAAGTGATGAGCCTATAGCATATAGAGCCATTGGTAAGGCCACAGATAAGTAAGTTGGGAAAGTAAGAGTTTAGCAGTATTTATTCAAGCTGAAACAGCTTAGTAGTAAGCTAAATTTATTGTTGCTGCTTATTACTTTACATGTGAACTTACTAAGCTTTATAAGCTTATTTCTTTTCCTTTCCCATATTTCAGAGTACTTAAAAGCAAGCTCGGGTTGGAGGTCGTCGGAGATCGCTTCACACTATCGACTATCAAGTTACCAAATGGGCATCTTCATTTACAAATGTCCTAGTTTATGGCATGTGTAGGGACTTAATATTTAGTAAGTGTCAATTATGATATGGCCAATGTATGGCAGGTAAATATTTGATAAGGATTAGATATTGAAATAGCTAATTAAGAATATGTTTTGATGTTATGTATGCCTAAATGAAAGTGAATACATGGAAATCATGAAAAAGTGAAGTTAGCATTAAAACAGTATTAGATAGCAGCAATGACGTGAATTTGAAAAATTACTAAAAAATAGTAGACATGGAATTAGATGGTGAGTGAGACATAGAATTAAAGCTTAATGAGTATATTTCCATGTGAAAGAAATAGGGGAAGCAAAGGAGTTGTAAATTATGAGTTATAAGAATTTGAGTGAGACTGCTCCAGATTGATTTCGCGATCCCCTGTTCTGACTTTAAAAATTCACCATAAATTTTACATAAATAATTAGAAGTTATAGTTTATATTCCTATATTTCTTATTGAGTTTAGTTTGTAATAAAACAAGTGGCATTGTTATTTGAATTTGGTACTGAGAGAAATCTGTTTCGTAGTGAACAGAGGTCAGGGCAGTTGAGCAGTGAAATAGGAGAAACTTTAAATAATAAACTGTACAAATTGGCTAATTCAAAAATTCTAGAAAAAAAGTAGTAAGAACATATATGAGTCTAGTTTTAGAGAAAATTTACAGAATTGAATTTCGAGTTGCAAAACTCGAGTTATGATTTTTTTAGCGATAGTGATGCAGTTGGACAGCTTTATTATGGAACAGGGAAATGATATGTTTTGTTCCATTTAAGTAATCGGAAAATTTTCATTAATCCTGGTTGGTCCCGAATCATTTCAATTGTGTGATTTAGCGTCTCGATGACCCTTTTTATTGAATGAATGAAAATAAATTAATTTTAGAAGCAAATTTTATACCCAAGTTGAGTAAGTTAAGTCCGGTAATGCCTCGCGCTCGACTCCGGCAACTGTCTCGAGTAAGGGGTGTTACATGTTAATAATTTTTGTATGTGACAAAGTTATGGTATGTGAGTTTTACATGTATGATCTATGTTCTGATGAATCTGAATGCATCATTTCTTCTGAAATGCATCTGTGACATTTGTAAATAGTATATCTATTAATGTGATTGTCTGCATCGAGTTGGGATATGATATGAAAGAGGAAGTGTTGGCAGTTTAATTTATCTGCCTTATCTGGTGGCTCAGCCACGTATATCTGATCCTGGTGGTTTATCGCATATTGTTATCTGGCAGCTTCACTGTGCTAGTTCTGAAAAGTGACATACGTTCACTTATTGGTGTGTAGGGTTGGATGGGTACTTGATACCCTAACCAATGTGTAAGGATGGATAGAGATGATGTGTAGCAGTTAAGGGTAAGACTTATATATGCATTTGATTACGTATCTATTTCTGAAAATGATTTTGCATCTGATTTTTAATGAAAAAATATGGAATCTATATCTGAGCATAATTTGATATATTCTCTGTAATATTTATGCATTTGATTTTTTATTTGTGACAATATGCACACTGAGCTTGTAAGCTCACATTTTGCATGTTTCCTTTTAGGTAACTAGCAACCTTCGGGTGGATCAATGTAATTAGAGCTTGGTTTATTAATTGCATTTACCCTAATATTTTTAGGTTTATGTAACTCCTCGAAATTTGACCATAACGTCTAGGTCGGGTTTGAGATGTTACATTTAGTTGTATTAGAGCCAGGTTCAAAATTCAGGCTATGATTTTTAAGTTCAAAAAAAAAATATGAAAAAGAGTTTTAAAGATTCAAAATTTTGTAATTTTTTGATTGAAGAGTTTGTGGGAATTACCGAGTCAAAATTTATGAAAAAGAGTTTTAAAGATTCAAAATTTTGTAAGTACTTCTATTTTTGCTCTGCTTTATAGTTAGAAAAACACTGTAGTGTTAAAATTACTCTACTTTAGCTAAAAACTGTGATAATTCTGTAAAACGCTTTCGACATAAAATCTTTAACTTCAACTGATGCATAAAACTCTAAAATTGTAGATAATTTATAATGAGTTCGTGAGGAACCCATGGACGTGGTACCCGTAGGTGTTGAAGGGGGGCCCGAGCTATAACACCCCAAACCTAGTCTAGACGTTACGGTTGGATTGTGAAGATTACATATTATGTAAAAACAATACTACTTCAATTGACAAAAACTCCTTAACTCAATAGAAACCCAGTTTGATTATTTCGTTGATACGTTGACGAAAATCACATTTGTTATTTTACCAAAACATATTTAATATTCTTATTTGTTTGCAAGATAAAACATTTTAGCAAATTTCAATAAAACTTATAGCTGAAAACATTATGGCAAATCGATCATATAATCATAATTCATTTTTAGTTATCTTGATTTAAACATCGATATAAGTTTAAACTTTCCCAAAATAAATACCAAAATAGTTTTTGACATCCTAAACAAATTTAAAATGTCCCAAAAGTCTATAAAAATTTTAGTCCATAACATACTAAACCAAAAACTTGAATACAGAGCTCTAGTGTCGTCGTCCAATCCTAAGTCTAAGGTTCACTTGAAACGAAACAAATAAGCGCATGAGCTTTATGTCAAGTGTGTGATTTAACCCACATAACGTGATAAATATATACACTATATATATCAAAATGTGTCATAGCACATCAAAATCTTGTCGGAGTATATCTTATATCATACCATATTGGACTACATATCATATCATATCATATCTCATATCATAACATATCATACCTTACCCCCTTCCTCTACACATTGTCTTTGTCCAACCAATCACACCAACTAGGACTACAAGAGCCCATCCAATCAATCACACTAATATGTGGCATATTAGTGGCGGTATGCCACTCATAAATATGCAACTAAGCTGCTAGATAGAAATCTTATGGTCAAGCCGTCATAGTTGCAGTGAAAACTGCCATATAAAACTTCTTCTATCATGTCACACCCCACCCCAAAACATAGACATGTACATAATCATAATATCATACACACATATATCATAAGTCCTACAACATGCATGAGCACATATTTTCTTTTAAGGAACATAACATAACAAGACATACTTAACATGCTTCCTACGCATACCTATTTTTGTATACTGAAACTTACGCTTTTCTGGGCCTACATAATGCCCACAGACCTAATTTCTGAATACCTTAATCGGGCCTCAAAATTGGCCCAAAAGGACCATACGGCAAAAAAATCTAGCCTGTGTGGTCCACACAGCCTACCACACAGTCGTGTAGACCACACGGTCATGTGGACCATGCAGTCGTGTAGTCCACACGGTTTACGACACATGCTATTTAATCACACTCGGTTGTGTGCTCCACATAGCTCGGCACACAGCCTACCACACAGTTGTATGGACCACACGATCTACAACACGGCCGTGTGGCCCTCGTTAGTTTCAAAAATGACCCCTGTTTCATAATTTTCTCAAGTTTTAAGGTATGCTTCGGGTTAGTTTCACACACCTGATGACGTAATTCAATAACCATAGTATCAAGAATTCACAAAACCCTACAATCAATCAACAAATCACACCAATTAACCATCAAAGTCCTACCCAAATTCAATACCCAAGGTTTGTATACTTACCACTCAAAAACAACACCAAAGACGAGAACTACTCCGTTGGAGGAATTAGATTCTCACCCCCTTCGCCTAATCGAAAACACAAGAGCACTTATCAAAACTAAGAACGAAGATTAGGCATAAGCACAACTCCTATCTTGCTCAAGAAACAATTTCAATACAAAAGAACAAAAATTATTAAACGAAACTTACTCCACTTTTAACAATACGATCAAATAGCGTACACCGTGCACGTACACAAGGGGGAAAACAGAATAGCAGAAATTAAGTCAGCAGAAAAGAAGAACAGAAAAGAGTCTCCAAAAGGGAAAAAAAGAAAAAATAAACGGACGTGAGAAGGGTGGGGTTATTAGATGTGCAAATGTAGAGTAATTTTAGTGATTTATTTTATTTTGATAACTTAAAAATAAAAAAATAAAATATCCAATAATAATCCAACCACCAGGCTTTTGTAATTCAAAAAGAGCTCAACTACTAACAAATAACAGGCAACAGAAAACATTTCATATGCCCACGCCAAGATTCAAACTCCAGACCCAAGAGTACACTGAAACTTAACCATTGAACCAGTAAGCTCATTCTATCATAACTTGCCCAGAAATAAGATTTAAACCAAACAATCATGGATAGGAATAGAACAAAAACTTAACAAAATTCCAAAGGAAATACTCGAACCCAAAACCTCACGCACATAATCACACACATCCATTGAACCAATTTAAATTATTTGACATAATTTAACATTCCATATTTAAGAACTTAGAGGCATTACAACTCTCCCCTCATTAAAGAAATTTCGGCCTCGAAATTAACCTGACTAAAAAAGATAATGTAACATCCCAAAAATCGGGGGTTAGTAGAATCAGGTTTGGGAATCGACAGAGAGTGGCCATGCCTTAATTTTTAAGATTATCTATGCATTTTTAGGATATAAATGAGGTATTGATTTTTTGGTTAAGTGTTAGTAAAACGTTCCTTTAAACCCAAGTTCAAATCCCTTCTCTCTCACCATTTTTATTATTTTGTAAATTTTGCCTTAAGCCCTAGCATAGGACATGCCTTGTTTTTAAAATAAATATTACAAAATTATTTTAAGAATGAGGAAAAATCCTAATGGTTAAAAGAAACGTGAGAAAGCATGAAAATTAGATGAGGTCCCAAGTTCGAATCTCTTCCCTTGCAAAATAATTAAATTTTGCAAAATCCCTTATTTTTTTAATGTGTGTGCCATCCATACCCTTGAACCCTAAGTATAAATATAACTTTTTATTTTATTTTTCAGTTTTTAATTCAAATTTTACATACCCAAACCGTTCACCCTCTTCCTCTCCTCTTTTCTATTCAATTTTCTTTCTTTCTCCCATTGTTGTCATCGCCAATACCTAGTTTTACCATATCTTTCTTCTTTTTCTTTTTGCGACAAGATTTGTTAACATATTCTCCACCATATTGCTTTCATTTTTCCTCATTAAAATCAGCCCCAAATCCAAAATCTTGAACTCCAAGATTGATCTCAAACATTGCCAAGAAAGTGCCATTGCTGTTTCTCTCGACTAGCTTGGGTAAGGTGTCTTTTCTCTTCAATTTCTTAATTGATCTTGTCCATTCAAAACCTAAATTTACAGATCTAGAATTTGAGGGATTTTAAATAATTTCAAAGGTATTTTTTCTAGAATTTAGTTAGATCTCAACCCATTTTAAAATTCAGGCCAATTTTCGCCACCACGTGTGGTGGTACATGCGCCTATGTGCAAGAAAGGGGGCTGCTTTGTTTCTTGGTTCTTGCCTATACTTTTTCAGCATTAATTTGGGTTATTTAACCCTCCTAACAAGCTTTTAAACCCATTTCAATTAGGGAAAACGTTCTTGATCGATTAGCCATTTGGATCCCACAAATCGTAAAGCGTAAGTGCAATTAAGTGTAACTAGTTTGTTATTTCGATATAGTTGTTGGGTAAAGGTTATGATTTGATTAAATGAAAGAATTTAATCATTAATTAGCTACTGATTTTCCAGTATATTATTGAATTAGGTACTGACCCAAACACCCCAAATCATCCATAAAGGCGAAGAACGATTGTACGTACAGTTTGCTTCGATACAATACAAGGAATCTAACTAGTTTGGATTCATAAAATAGTTATAATTTCAACGATTGGTTTGAACTCATAAGTGGGTGTTTGGGGGATGGTTTAATGGTAAATTGATTAAATTCATACTGAATTTTAGTTTAGGTTCGTTTAAGGAATTGTTAAGGAAAATTGGAAGATTTGCTAGTGTGCTGCAAGAAAGCAAAAAATAAGATGTAGGTCCTAAACTCATAAAATTGTTTGAAAATGTTAAATATCATGTTATATATGATAAATTAGCCTGCCTATTGGATTGTATTAATAGCCAAATTATTGATTTTGTGAGTGGCCAAACCAGGTATGTTTCAAGCCTTAAAAGATTGACATGTTGACAAAATTGCTAGTTTGATAGTATGGATGTTTGATTGAGTTTGTAATTGCATATTTGAGTTATGAGATATGAAAATGTTTGACTGAATGATGTAATGTGTTGAGATATTAAGCTTATGTATGATTTAAATGCACGAGATATTCGTTATATTGTGTACTGAAAAGGGTGTTATTTATGCACAATGAAAATACGTAAAGTATGTGAAATTGAATGATATTGATTGATACCAACACAATGGTAATTTGAAAGATTGGAACACTGCTTCCATTTACTGAAAGTATGTGATTATTGAGGATATGCTGAGCATGTCAAATGAATGTGAAAGGTATTGAGATATGATTATGTATGAGATTGTATGACATATTGCATATGCATTGGGTTGAGTTTTTATGGTTGACGGAGGAGTTCCGTGGAGTACCGGCGGCATATTAAGTTCGCATTATTCATAGTTAGGGTACTGCACCTGGAGTGCTGAGGGGATTGATGATTTTCTCACATATTATATGTTATTAGCAATTGTATCGCACTATTTGATATCTGGCAGATTTTCTGCATTATTGATTATTCAGTGGTTTTACCACATCGAGCTAGGGGTGAGCAAAACTCGATTCGACTCTAAAAAATCGAAAAAATTCAAATTTCGAGTTAAACGAATCAAATTATTCGAATCAACTTGAATTTTTTTCAAATTTCGAGTTTGAATCGAGTTGAGTTTTCAAATTTGAATAACTTGAATAATTCAAATAAATTGAATATCAAACTAAAATATTTTGCATTTTTACCCCAAACATTCAATCCTTTTTACTTTTCACTCAAAACTTTCACTCCTTTCCACATTCCTCCCAAAACTTTTATTCTCCTCCCATCCCAACCCCCCATCTACCCAAAATTCATTTCCCACCAAAATTTTACTCTCCTATTTACTTTTCCACAAAATTTTACTCCCAAAAACCCTCAAAACTTTTTATTTTCCCCCAAATTTTTTACTCCCTCCCACTTTCCCCTTAAAACATTTACTCCATTCCCATCCCACCCCCACCCACCCCAAACCCATCCCCCCAATTTTTTTAATATTTTGCCTCCAAAATTTATTCCCCCTATTTACTTTCCCTCAAACTTTTACTCCTCAAAACTTTTTATTTTCCCCCTAAACTTTTACTTCTCACCATTTACTCCCAAATAAAAAATCAAAATTATCCGAAAAAACCCTAAACATAAATAGTAATAACTTTATTTATATCTACTATTTCTATTATTAAATTAAATTTCACATTTTATATTATTTATATTATTGAATTGTTTAGTCATATTGAATATTTGTATTAAAAATGAATTATTAATGATGCTATAAAATATTCGTGCTAAAATTTTATATTGGTATCAATTTCATATTTTATCTTTAAAATAACTTTTATAAAAAAATCATATTTTTACATTTAATATTTTTTAATTCCAAAATACATAGTGACAAGAATCTGAAGATAATTGAAACAACTAAGTAAGCAAAAAAGCTAACCAGTATATAAAAGATCAATAAATAAATAATGAGGTGATGAAAGTTAATAAAAAAATTAACTACGGTGGACAAATTTTCTTACAGTGGGTGACAGTGGTTACAAGGACCCAAAATTATTTTTTAAAATTTAACTCGATTAAATATATTCGATTCGATTCGATTTGAATTCCATTTCACTTGACTTGACTTGAGAAAATTTGAAATCAAATTAGGATGATAAAATATGATTTGCAAACTCGATTAACTCAAAATTTTTTCATTCAATTAGATTCGATTAAACGCTCACCCCTACATCGAGCTATGCTCATAATGTTTTGGAGTTTGGCAGACAGGTTCTTAGGAACCTTTTTGCATTGCATCATGTTCACAGCATATTCAAATGTTATTGATTTATGCTACGTATTGTATTTTGTTGTATTGAATGGTATCGAAATTAATAATGGCTATGAAACGATATGAAATTCCTATGATGGTTTTGTTTTCTTCTGTTAAAGTTAATCTGTTTCATTATATTCGATATTTTTGTTTGTTTAAATAATTGTTTGACTCACACTGAGCTTTTCACAAGCTCACCTCCCAATAGTGTTTAACTTTTCAGGTAAACCTTGAAATTAGGACCAGACTCGGCATTCGGAGAATCACCTTGAACCTCAAATAATTTTTCTTAATAAGTATTATTAAATTTTTAATTCTTTATGGTCTGTGACTTGGTAAATTATCTTTTGGGGATTTTTGCATGCATGAATTACTCAAGCATAATAACCGGATAATGCATTATATTGGCCTTAAGTAAAATTTGATATTGTTCCCTAGTTTCTGCTGCATTGCAAAGGAATCGTTGTTGAAAAAATAAATCAATAAGGCGACTAATTTTCCAAAATGAATAGAAAAATGGTTTTTTCGCTACATTAGTTTAACATTTGTTTTTTTAAAGAAGAGCGACAAGCAAACGATTTTTCTAAATCAATACTGTCAACAATAAAATGAATCCTAAGCATACACGACCCGATGAATGAATGCTTTTAAGCTAACTCAAAGTACAACTACGATTTTCTCTAAAATGAATTTATTTAAAGTCTTAAAAAGTAACGTAAGTTAGCTTAACCATTTTGGTGGCTAATATAGCCTTCTCAATCTAGCCATAGCATTTAGGCCGGGTTTAGGAGGTTACATTTAGTGGTATTAGAGCCTTGGTTCAAAACCTTGGACTGAGTTTTTAAATCTACTTAAGTAAGTCTACATGCATGCATACATGAAAAAGGGGGAAATTTTGGGAAAAACAAGCCACAAACAATTTTAAAAATGATATTCTACAAAGAAAATCAGGTCCGAGACTCCGGTACCTATTTCCATAGAAAGTTATTGTTAAATTATAGGTAAACACTTGAGGTGTATTACTGTAGACATAGAACTTAAATAGTTAGTATTTAATTTTTATTTGAAATTTTAAGATAGGAAACTGAAAATTAATTGAAGTTAGCTAGTGATTATTTTTTCTCTGAAACTGTAGATCAAATTTAAGACCATAGGATACATAATTAACAATATTAGGATAAGGAAACATGGGGCTCAGCATCGAGTTACCCAATTTGTGTCATTTGCTTTTCAAGGAATTGTGCCTAACCTTAAGAAGGTTGACATTGTGATTGTGCCTACTTCTGAAGGTGAAAACCAGGAGGTTGGGGATGATGCATTGTCTGTCCTAAGCGATATTAGGAGTTTTAGAAAAGGTTTTGTAACGCCTCAAGTTTTGGGCCTAGAAGTATTGGATCTTAGAGTTTAGTGACAGTGAGAAGGTTGTACATATGTGTTTACTTGTGCAATCTAGTGACAGAATGGGTCTGCTGGTCTGGTGGTTAAATGGAGTGGTAAGTGATTGACGGTCTTGTGTTCGAATCCCTGCGTAAGCAAGGGAATTTATTCTTTTATTATTTTGACTTCTTTAATTATGTTATTATTTTATTTATTTATGATATAATTATTGGATATTTTAATTTTTAATTTTTTATTTTTTTGTTGGGTTTCTTTTTTTACGTTTCTCTCTGTTCTTTTCTTTTGGTTTTTTTTTTCAATTTCTTTATTCTCTGTGCTTTGAATCATTTGCCTATGATTTCTGGATTATCGCTCCTCCGTCACCTACTCTGATCACAAAAACAGGTGTGGGATTCTGACCTTGTCTACATAATTTTTTTTTTGCAAATTTTCTATTTTGGTAAATATTGTGGGCGTGGTAACCCTTTGGTTTTGGGTTTTGATCATTGTAAGTGAGGGAAATATGTCATATTATAATGCGCTCCTGATGTAGTTAAGGTTGGTGATAGTTTGGATGGCCAAAACTGCGATTTTTGGGCTGATTTGGGGTGGCTTCGTGACCTCCCCGACAGCCATTCGGCACACGCCCGTGTAGATTTGGGAACTAGGGTTTTTGGGCCACATTGGGAGCCACACAGCTTGGCCACACAGTCGTATGGTCAATTTTAGGGATTTTGTCGATTTTCACACGACCGTGTCCTCTGGGCACACGGGCATGTGGATTTGGGAATAATGGATTCTAAGTTTTGGGGTCACACGGCCTGGCCACGCGGCCATGTGACTGATTTAGGAAAATTAAGGCTTCTAAACGGGTGTGTGTTTCGAGACACACGACCATGTGATTGATTTGAGGCCTAGGGATTCCACACGGGCATGTGTATTGGGACACACAGTCGTGTATAATGGCCACACGAGCATGTGACACCTTCGCACAGCCGTGTCTGCCCTGCACCCTATATTAGTGAGGTTGGACAGTGAGTTACATGGCCTATTCACACGACCGTGTCCGTGCAGCACACGAGCGTGTGCCTTTGTCACACGGCAATATGCTACCCTCCATACGAGCATTTCGACCCCCACATGGCCTAGAATGCTCCACACTACTGGAGCACAAGGGCGTGTGGCCCTAACTCGCCAAATTTTGATTGTAGGGCGATTTAAGTGCAATCGCGATTCTATCTGTTCCAACCCTCAACTAAGCTTATTGAGGGTAGATATGACTATGCTCTGACTGCGGTTTATGTATTACTTGTGATTAGTTGTATGAAATGTTAGGTACTGAATCTGAGTATGTAAGGGTGCACGTTTCTGCAACTGATTGACTGGTTGTATGGGACTGCTTCTGAATGACTGTCTGAATTTGCATTCTGAATTGGTACATCTACATACACACATCTGCATATAAAGTTTTTGGGTGGGATTTTGAAGAGAAGAAAGATTGACTGAACTGGCAATTTTTACTGCAACTAGACTGTACAGCGGACTACCGCACTGCACTATACCACATGTACGTTAGCTATGCTACGTACTACTATCTAAACTAGTAGTTCATACTACATGTCTATATTGCAGTTTACCGCATTGCACAATACAACATATACGCTAGGGTTGCTGTGTAATATTTGAGACAGGCAGTTTATTTGCATATTGTAGCCCCTAATACCCAGAGGGTCATGGGCAGTCCCAATACCCAGAGGGTTGTGGACTTTACTGATATCAGTATAGCAGATTACCACATTGCACAGTACCCCATATACATTAGCTACGCTACGTACGACTATTTGATCTGGTAGCTCAGCTGCAAATTTCTGTCCGTGTCGCATTCGGTACGACTTGTAAGTGTAGGGATGGGTGGGTTGATTAAATCCCCACAGTAAGTGTAGGGTTGGATGGAGAGGTTTATTGGCTCGATGGGTGGGTTCTTATTTTATAACTCATTTGCACTCATATCATCTGGTTGATTCTGTGACTGAATGTGATTGTACTGTTCGACTGAGAGGCATTTCTGCCTATGCAAATTTTGTAAACTCTGACTGTATCTGACTGATTGAATTGATACTTATGACTGAATAAGAATTACTAATTTTGTGACTAATTGTCTCTCATGACTGCGAAGCGCCTGTGGCTTTGTGTAGTCATCGAACTTTGATAGTAACTGATTGATTGAATAGATTGTGTGACTGATTTAGATTCAAATTATCTGATGGCACTTCTGTCTCAAGGTTACTGTCTGATCCTGTAAGTATGTTCTGCTTCGGAACCATTTCCAGGTATTCTACTTTAAATCGGTAGTTAGATGGTTACTGATCTCACACTAAGCTCGAGTAGTTCACCCCCTCTTCTGTTTCCCCTTTTCAGGTATAGTTTGGGATTCTGGATGTTGGACTTAGTACGTGGAGGTCTTGGACAGTCTTGGTGGAAGCTATAGGTTTTAATTTCAATTTTTAATTGTTAATCATTAAAGTTTGAATTGTAAAGTTTTATTATACTGTGGTAAAACTACTATTTTAAACTTGTTCGTACATTATGTTTTGTTACGTTTGCAAATGGTATTTTTAAATGATTAAACGTCATGATTTGTTTGGAGATAAACATTTTCGTAAAGGGAATTTTGAACGACTTTTTTTATTTGTAGAGATTTTCTCGCAATAACTTCGATGATCAATGTAGCACCCCTGATTCGGCCTAAGCTCCTAGGCCTAAGCGTAAGTGCAACTAAGGGTAACTAGTTTGTTATTTCGACATAGTTGTTGGGTAAAGGTTATGATTTGATTAAATAAGGGAATTTAATCATTAATAAGCTACTGATTTCCAATATATTATTGAATTAGATGCTAACCCAAATGCCCCAAATCATCCGTAAAGGCGAAGAACGATTGTACGTACAATTTGTTTCGATACAATGTAAGGAATCTAACTAGTTTGGATTCAAAAAATAGTTATAATTTCAACGATTGGTTTGAACTCATAAGTGGGTGTTTGGGGGTTGGTTTAATGGTAAATTGATTGAATTCATATTGAATTTTAATTTAGATTCGTTTAAGGAATTATTAAAGAAAATTGGAAGATTTGCTAGTGTGCTGCAAGGAAGCAAAAAATAAAATGTGGGTCCTAAACTCAAAAAATTGTTTGAAAATGTTAAATATCATGTTATATATGATAAATTAGCTTATTTATTGGATTGTATTAATATTCAAATTATTGATTTTTTGAGTGGTCGAACCAGGTATGTTTTGAGCCTTAAAAGATTGACATGTTAGCAAAATTGCTAGTTTGATAGTATGGATGTTTGATTGAGTTTGTACTTGCATATTTGGGTTATGAGATATGAGAATGTTTGACTGAATGATGTAATATGTTGAGATATTAAGCTTATGTATGATTTAAACGCATGAGATATTCATTATATTGTGTACTAAAAAGGGTGCTATTTATGCACAATGAAAATCCGTAAAGTATGTGAAATTGAATGATATTGATTAATACCAACACAATGGTAATTTGAAGGATTGGAACACTCTTTCCATTTATTGAAAGTATGTAATTATTGAGGACATACTGATCATATCAAATGAATGCAAAAAGTATTGAGATATGATTATGTATGAGATTGTGTGACATATTACATATGCATTGGGTTGGGATTTTGTGGTTGACGGAGGAGTTTCATAGAGTACCAGCGACATATTAAGTCTGCATTATTCGTAATCAGTGCATTACACTTGGAGTATCGAGGGGATTAATCACATAGTATATTTTATTAGCGATTGTTTCGCACTATTTTATATCCGGTAGATTTTTTGCATTATTGATTATTCGGTGGTTTTACCACATCGAGCTATGCTCATAATGTTTTGGAGTTTGGTAGACGGGTTCTAGGAAACTCGTGGTGTTTAGCGGATGGTATGGATAGGAACCTTTTTGCATTGCATCATGTTCTCGACATATTCAAAGGTTATTGATTTATGCTACGTATTGTATTTTGTTGTATTGAATGGTATCGAAATTAATAATTGTCACTCAAATGAATGATGACCTATTCTCATACACCGTTTGACATCAATTTGATAATCTCTATGTAACAATATGAAATTCCTATGATGGTTTTGTTTTCTTCTGTTAAAGCTAATTTGTTTCATTCTATTCGATATTTATGTTTATTTAAATAATTTTTCAACTCACACTAAGCTTTTCACAAGCTCACCCCCCAATAGTGTTTAACTTTTCAGATAGACCTTAAAATTAGGACCAGACTTGGCATTCGAAGAGTCACCTTAGACCTCAAATAATTTTTCTTAATTAGTATTATCAAGTCTTTATTAGTTTTGGTTTGTAATTTTTAATTATTTTTGGTATGTGGCTTGATGAATTATCTTTTGGGGATTTTTGCATGCATGGATTACTCAAGCATAATAACCGAATAATGCATTATATTGACCTTAAATAAAATTTGATATAATTCCCTTGTTTCCACTGCATTGCAAAGGAATCGTTTTTGAAAAAATAAATCGATAAGGCAACTAATTTTCCAAAATGACTAGTAAAATGATTTTTCTGCTACATTAGTTTAACATTCGTTTTTTTTAAGGAAGAGCGACAAGCAAACGATTTTTCTAAAACAACACTGTCAACAATAAAATGAATCCTAAGCATACACTACCTAATGAATGAATGCTTTTAAGCTAACTCAAAGTACAACTACGATTTTCTCTAAAATAAGTTTATTTAAAGTCTTAAAAAGTAACATAAATTAGCTTAGCCATTTCAATGGCTAATGTAGCCTTCTCAATCTAACCATAACATTTAGGTCGGGTTTGGGAGGTTATGGATAAGGATATTGCTAACATATCAAGTTCTTAGGCTCCCAAGTGGCCTCCTTGGAACCATGATTCCGCCACAGCACCTTAACCAAAGGGATGGTCTTCCCCACAAAACCTTAACCTTACGGTCCAGAATATGTACCTATTCTTCCTCAAAAGACAAGTCCGAACTTAACTCAATCTTCTCCACTAGACCTACATGGGAAGGATCAGACCGATAAAGTCTCAACATGGATACGTGAAAGACCTCATGAATGCGACCTATGTAACCCCTTATACCCGATTTGGAAGTTTACCCGAGTTATAAAGCATTACATTAATAATACTTTAATGTTTAAAAAAAATAACCAAATAATTCATATGATATCAGAACACTATCACTTTTGATGTCTTACAAGCATATCAATACCTAAATCCAGCTTAGGGAACACTTAAAATAAATGAGGATTAAAACTTGATTAAATTGGAACACATACAAAAATATTGGTTAAAAGTGAAAAATAGGGGTCACACAGCCATGTGACAAAGGCCAGCTCGTGTGGCCCCAAACATGGTCGTGTGGCTATTCTACATGTCTATATGGCTACTCTACATGCTCATATTCTCAAACCATGTACCATTTGAAGTATGGGTCACACGGTCGTGACGCAGGCCGTGTGCTAAGCTGTGTGTATATTCGAAGTTGGGTCACACGATCGTGTCGCCAGGCCGTGTAACTCTTTAAGACCGTGTGGTTCATCCTACACTTCAAATTTAAAAGGATACACAACCGTGTGGTATGACCGTGTGTGGCACATGACTGTGTGATAGACCGTGTTTCAAGCCATGTGCTCCCTAAATAACCCTTAATACAAGCCATTCTAAACTCAATTGCTTGGGCACCAATCCAACCCCATTCAATAATATGTCTAACCAATATGCCATCAATAGGAACCACAATTCACACATCAATTTTGATCCAAATCAACATTTCAAGATCACTCGCTAAACCTAATTGAAACATAACAAATCCTTTTTATCTATTTTAAGAAACATCACTTTCATATTCATACACATAATGACCATTTCCATCTCATTATGAAACTTGATGTTAACCACAAATAACTATCACAAAAAAATCAACCACATGAACCAAATATCCAAAATAACATTCGCAAGCTACTATTTCAACTAAAGTTGTTTATCAACTAAAGCCTATAAGTATAAATGTATATACAAGGATGCCTAGTTACATGCCACTTTAAACCAACCCAAAATGAACAAAATAACTATCGAAATTATAGTGGATAGTGTGTAATCTCTTAAGCTGATCCAATCGATGTCACGATTCTAACATACCTACAAAATTAAATCAAACAAGTAAGCTCAAATCAAGCTTAGTACGTTCGTGAAATTAACTTGTTAAACTCGAAAATTTAAATATAACAATTCAAGAACTTATCATGAGATCAACGATCATAATTTACCTATCCCATTTATCGGGGACAGTTCGATTTATAATATCCACATTACTAAATATCACAAGTCATGAACTAAAACTCCATATATATATATATATATATATAAGATCGTATAGTTCGAGATCATTCTTAACTCATCGTATACTTAAAATAGTACTTTCTGTACAAATTACCTGATACAACACACCGACATGAAGCATGCTAAGCATAAGGTGTAACAGCCTAATTTTGGGCCTAGTTGGAACAGTGGTTTTGGACCACAAATCTGACAAGGAAAATTTTATTTTTATCATATTTTAAGGTGTACAATTTCACGGAATGATTTCACTAAAATCTCATTTGAAAATTTTGACTTTTAGGCACTCAATTTGGTCAAAAGGACTAAATTGTAAAAAGTGTAAAAGTTGATTTCTATATGCTAGAGGTGCCCAATTGTTATGATTTTTTAAATTAGAGGTCCTTCGATGGAAATTATACCATTAAATAATTTTTTGGACAAAAATAGACATGAAATAGGTGAAATAGAATATTTTTAATTTAGGGGCATTTTTGTCATTTAGTAATTAAATGACTTAATAAACAAAATAAAAGCCCAAAAATTTGTTCATCTTCCTCCTTGGCCAAAAATTGCAATAGGAAGCCATGTCTAGGGTTTTCCAAGCTTCCAAGCTCGATTGTACGTTCATTCTAGCCCCGTTTTTAATAATTTTTACGTTTTTGAAATCCTCGTAACAAGATCTACTTATTTCTACCATTAATTTCAGACATGGTTAAAGTCTAGAGTTTTGACCCATGATGAATATATGTGTATTTTGATTTTTAATGGTAGAAAATGCATGTTTATGGTTAGAGAAACGACTTTTACTAACTAATTTTCAGTGAAAATGCCTAAAAGGACTAATTTGTAAAAGTTATAAAACATGTAGTAAAAGTGTGTTTTAATGGAAATTTTGTGCTACTATAAGCATGAAAGTGGTTCAGCTAGGCTTAAAAAAATGAAGAAATCGAATGAAAATCATTTTACGAGCCTAGGGGCAAAATTGTAAATACAACAAAGTTAGGGGCAAAAATGTAATTTTGTCAAAATATGATTTTTGGACTAAATTGGTTAGTGTAATGATTAAATAAGTTAAATGTGATGTTTTAGATCAAGAAAAACAAAGTTCAGAACTAGAACGAGGGAAAAATGAGTAATTAATGGTGTAACACCCTTTACTCGTATCGGACGCTGGGACAAGGTATGAGGCATTACCCTACTAAAACACATGCAAAACATGTAACCTCAAGTCAATGAAATCTATCCTAATTTAAAAATTTTTCAAACATTGTCTTACGGTCCTTAATATGGACTTGTGAGGCCCAAAAGATGGTTTGGAAATAATCTCGGACGAAACCGAGTGCTTAGAAAACTTTCAAGAAAATCCATTAAAAACAGGGCACACGCTCGTGTGGAAGGGCAACATGCCCGTGTGGCCTCTAGACATGGTCGTGCTGATGGCTCGTGTGGTTCACACGGCCTAAGCATTTAGGGACACGCCCGTGCCTCCCGTCCGTGTGGATTTACTTTCTAACATCGAACCTACAGGGGTTTTTCCACAACCTGGCACACGCCTGTGTGCTCAGTCCGTGTCCCTCACATGGCCATGACACTCCCGTGTGTAAAAACATTGACATTCTATTTTTAACGTTAATATCTCTTAAGGGTCGGTTGTGGCATACGCCCATGTGGGAAGCCATGTCCTCCACACGGTTGAGACACACGGCCGTGTCTCAGCCCGTGTGGTAAACTGCTGGGCATTTAATTTTGCCAACCTAAGGTGTAGGGACACATGGCCTAACCACACGCCTGTGGGGCGAGCTGTGTGTCACACATGGCCTAGACACACGACCGTGTGTCGACCCGTGTGGACAATATAAAGCTATCTACCAAGCCTATTACCGTCCTGGAACAAGTTGGTACAAATAATCACCCAAATAGCCACAATTTTAATGTCCCACACACTCAACTAAGTAAAGTGCACATTCATGAATAACTCCAACATTTTAATATATCAATTTCCAACATTAGCCATCATTCATGGCCTTATACAAAAAGAGTCAAATTCTAAAGCAAGCCAACACATTTGGCTCCAAAATTATATCACACTTAAAAAAATAATAAAATCCTATACATGCCAAATTCATAAGATTAAAACTAACTATACCAAGCGCTTCAATGGATAGTGTGAGCGATGCCTCCAACATTCTTGGACCCTCGAGCTATTTAGGGGCACTATAAGAAAATGGAAAGGAGAGGGAGTAAGTACAATGCTTAGTAAGTTGAATGTAAATAAAAACAACTATTTCCCGTGCATTGTTATAATCACAACATAACATGAATCACTCATAATTCATGAATATACATAAACTCAACTTACTCATATTCCTTCCTTAATATCCATACAACGTGTAGTGAGCTCAAATCTCATATATATATATATATATATATATCATACAAGTACCTGTAACACTCACAACAAGGTCATAACCTTTCTTGTTAACATAAACTATAGATATCCCGTGGAACTCCATGGAATACGAAGGGATACTCGATAGCCTCGAACATAGGGTAAACGTCGACGCCATGTTTTAGACATGGTCTTACACTGGCTTACATGTCAAGGTCAATGCCATGTCCTGGACATGGTCTTAGACTAGCACACATATCGAGCCGATGCCATGTCCCAGACTTGGTCTTACACTGACTCTCTCATATCGAGGCCAATGCTATGTCCCAAACATGATCTTACACTAGCTCTCGTATGTCGAGGCCGATGCCATGTCCCAAACATGGTCTTACACTAGCTCTCGTATGTCGAGGCCGATGCCATGTCCCAGACATGGTCTTACACTAGCACATATCTCGAGGCTGATGCCATGTCCCAGACATGGTTTTACACTAGTTCTCATATAGCCCTAGTTCCACGGCACCATTATCCAATCTATTCCCACAGTTCTATTGGGATTTCACTATAACAATCTCATTTTATCATTCCATAGGCATAATTAACATTTTATGCAATATCAACAAATCAATGTATAAGCATAAAAGAAAGTTGCGATATTTACACCCAACTTACCTAGGTATATAAAATGTGAATAGCTCTCGATTTAATCCGTTTGCTTAGCTTTCCCCCGATCTAGGTTCCAGTTTCATACTTCTTGATCTATAAAGGATAAAATTCACTAAGTTAATCATTATATTAGTCTAAACAATTCAAAATTCATAAATTTGGAAAAATAACTATTTTGCCCCTAAACTTTCACAAAATGACCATTTTACCCCTAGGCTCGGAAATTGATTTTTGTTGAATTTCCTTGTTAACCAAGCCTAACCAAATTCTTTTCACTCTTATGATAGCCCATAATTTCCATTATTTCATGCAATTACTACACAATTTATCAACTTTATAACTAAGTCCAATTTAGATGTTTTCCATGAACACCCTTTCACAAAAATTGTTTATTTAACACTTATGATTCATTTTCTTTCATAAAACTTCAGCCAAAAACATAAACACTTTCATAGTGAATCCTTAAACTTTTAACCATTTTGTAAAATAGTCCCATCAATAGATAGCCCATGCTACAAGGGTCCCAAAAGTACAAAAATTACTAAGAAAAGTCACCAAAACCACTTACTTGCAAGGATGAGAAGTAGCTGCAATTTTGAGCTTCGAAAATGCCAAAAATGGCTAAAAATTTTTGTGGAAGGGATGAAGAAATGAAGAAAATGGTAGCTAGACTATTAGGCTATTATTTTATCCCAAATATCTTACCTAACTTTGACTAATTTTGATTCCTTATTTCCTTTTTGTTTCATGGCCAGCCATCACTCCTTGGAAGGCTTATTTGCCCTTTAAGGACCCCTAATTAAGGTTATTTAACTATTTGACACAATTTACTAGTAAATCATCACTTTTTCCTTTTATGCAATTTAGTCATTTTTCGCAATTAAGCTTCCAAACGCTAAATTAATTCACCAAAATTTTTATGCACTCATATAATTATGCTATAACTCATAAAATAATATAAGAAATAATTTCTTCGATCTCAGATTAGTGCTTCTGAGACCACTATTTTGACTAGGCCCAAATTCAAGCTGTTACAGACGGTTAGGTCCTTTTCACCATTGTCGCATTCGAGGTAAGTTCGTGTCTAAATGATGCAACATTTCATTATTAGGTATTCAATGCTTTAATATTGCATGAATTGTGTAATTGTCTTCGTGGCTTTGATTAATGTTGACTCGATGACGATTTGACAAAGATTTGATACCTCGAAATCCGGTTGAGCCTTAGGAATAGTTAGGATACAAATGTCATGAAATTAGGGTTATTGAGATCCTGTATAAGACCATATCTTGGATATGGCATCGACATGTGATTTCGTGTAAGACCACGTCTAGGACATGGCTTGGATATGAGATTTCGTATAAGACCATATCTGGGATATGACATCGATATGAGAATCGTGTAAGACCATAGCTAAGCTATAGGCATCGTTATGTGATCCCATGTAAGACCATATCTAGGATATGGCATTGGTATGATTTTATATGTATGTGATTCTTGAGTATATTTTAATATTCCAAGTGGTTCAACGGGAAATTCAAAGATTATGCCAAAGATTAGAAAGTAAATGATTATGTTACGAGTTGATACAGGTATGTACGTAAAGTTTATAAGTATTGACTTCATGATATTATGAATTCATGATCACTATGAAAGTGACTTGAAGTTAACCATGTGATCATTGGTTTATGTGTATGATGAATAAATACATGGTAAAGTTGGTTGATACTTACGAAAAAGGGCTTTTAGGCCAAATAGAATTGAGACATGAAATGTTTTATTTGCCTTGAGTGTGACTCAATGAATATGAATTGAAGGAAAGATTGGTATTAATTTCTGTTAAAAATATTTATGAAATCTTGTGATTAAGTGTTTATGTTTATGATGTGTAAATTCATGGTAGATTCAGCTGACGAACATGTGTAAGGCCTTGAGGCCAAATCGATCAGTGAGATACTAAATGTTTTTCATTTGAATTGTGATTTATTTGTTATAAGGAAAGGGAAATATTGACATGATTTCCTATTGAAATCATTAAGAAAGTATGTGTAGAAAGAGTTTAGACAAATTTGAAATGTGTTAAGCTATATGCAAGAAAACATGAATTCACATAAGTAATGTGTACTTTTACTATGATTTTTGAAATGATTTCCTAATTATGAAACATGTCACAATGAAGAGATTATGGTTGTTAGGCTAAAGTAAAGTTATGTTAAATTATGTTGATAAATAAAAAAAAAATAAACATGAAAAATGATTATATTAAAATCTTGAGATTTATAGCTATTTTATATGGACTTGTGCTTATATTGTCAAGCATGGTATATGATTAGCATGAATCGTTCATTATTTTCATACGGACTTACTAAGCTTCGTAGCTTACTCCCTTTCCTTTCCCATATCTTTTAGGATGGTACGCTAGCTCGGGTTGGAGATCGTCAGAGATGCTATCACACTATCAAGCTATCAAATAGGGTAAAAGAGTGCAAACCTTTGACTCTATTGCATGTATAGGGACTTAGTCATTTTGGGTATGTATTATTATGATATGGCCAAGTGAATTGGCTTGTAATGATTAAGGATTTGATTTGGTGTATATCCACATAAGTTAGCTTATATTGGCTAATTGGGTTGTAAACCTAATTAGATGTGTATGCATGAGTTAATGCCTTGATGTTGAGTGAATGTCATGTTCAAGCCCTGTTTGTGGATGTTTGATTGCCAATTAGTGTCATGTTAAATGCTATTGAGATGTATTAGTATGTGAATGAGGTTGAGGGTGGCAAATGGCTTGAAGAATAGCCTTAAAGTTGTCCACATGGGTAGACACACGGGCGTGTCTAGGTCATGTGTGACACACGGTCAGCCCCATGGGCGTGTGAATAGGCCGTGTGTCCCTTACACCCTAATTTTACAAAACAGAATGTCCAATAGAAAACACACGTGTAGAGACACTGCCGTGTGTCTCAGCTGTGTGAAGGACACAACCTTAGGACATGGGCATGTGCCCAGGCCGTGTGAAGTCTGCACCTTAAATGTAAAAATTAAATTCGCCACATGGCCTAGCACACAGGCGTGTGACTTGGCCGTGTGACCCTAAATGGTTAATGATGTCATAACAAAAAGTTATACGGGTTGAGGACATGGGTGTGTCCCAAGCCCCACGGACGTGTGTAACCACACGGCCAGCCCACACGGGTGTGTGACTCTCTAAAACATGAAATTTTCTAAGTGTTGTAAAAGTTTTGAAAGTTCTCAGTTTAGTCCCTAACCACCTCCAATGTATGTTTAGGGCTTTGTTGGCTCAAAATAGGGACGTTGTGAATATGTTTGGAAAGTTTTTAATTGGACGCAATTTTTTCGACTTGAAATTGTATGTGTAAGTGTGTTTAAGTCTGATAATACCTTGAACCCTGTCCCGGTGTGGATACGAGTAAGGTGTCTTACACAAGGCTTGATATATTACACCAGCATGAAGCCTGTTAGGTTCAAGACCTGAAACATTACACTGGCACAAAGCCTACTAGGCTCAAAGCCTGATTTCACACATCACAACCATTAGAGTAAAACAAATATCAATGAATTTAATATAATATATTAAATATAACACAAACTTACTTGTGCAATGACAACCAGTACTCAACGACGTCTACTCAACCGTTTTTCCCTTCCCACATTTATCTACTAAGCCACTCTTTTCTTGATCTAGGTATATTAATTTAACTCAATCAATTTAATTGAATATCTTAAAACATTTAAAAATCATCTAGTTCATTGTTCAATGGCATTTTACATAACTAACCCCAAACAATTACATTTATACAAATTTAATCCTTAATCCTTAACCTTCTAAATTTATACAAATTGAGCAAGAAGGACTTGTGCTAATTTCTTACTAGTCCTTAAGCAGTCCTTAAACAACCAAATATTAGCTAGTAGCCCTTGGAATTTTGAAATTACAACAAATTGATCCCTAACCACAAAACCAACCAAAATTCTGTTACCATACAATTTAAAAACATCATCAAACTTATAAACTCGTCTACTAACAGCAAAACATCTAAACATCAATCATGGTAAATCCAAAAACTCTTAACGATTTTACAAAATTACATACGGTTACATAGATTGAGCTATTACAAACTCAACAACACATAAATTACTAAAAATGGGAACTAAAATCACTTCATGGAGAAGATGAAACATGATTTTTCTCCTTTGTTTTACAATTAATTTCCTTAATCACAAATTTACCTTTATGATTAAAACCAAGCCATCATTAAAATGATGGTCACTACCGTCCAATACACCTAAAAATGATTAATTTACCACTTGAGCCCATCAATCCATTTTTTCCTTTACCTTTTTACTGCATTTGACAACTAAAAATTAACTTTCGCAGCTTTTACAATTTAGTCATTCTTAATTAATTATCTAAACATTAAAATTTCTTAACTAAATTTTTATGCGACTTTCACACGACCAATTCTATTAAATTAAATAATAATAATTGTCTCTTTAACCAGAATTGTGGTCCCAAAACCAATGTTTTCGATTCTTCTATTTTTCGAAACAACTCTCCCCCTTAAAGAAATTTTCATCCTAAAAAATCCTACCAAAAAATAGATATGGATATTGTGATCTAATTTATTTTTCTGCTTTCCACGTAGCTTCTTCAACTCCGTGCCGATGCCATAACACTCTAACTAAAGGTACACAATTATTCTGCAACTCCTTCACTTCCTGAGCCAAAATCTTAATCAGTTCTTCGCTATATATCAGATCAGGCTGTAACTCAATCTCATTCGTAGATAGCACATATGATGGATCGGAACGATAGCAACGAAGCATCGAAACATGAAAAACATTGTGAATTCTATCAATATCTAAAGTTAATGCCAGCCCATACGCCACATGTCCAATTCTCTCTAAAACTTCATACAATCCAATGAATCTCAGACAATGCTTTCCCTTTTTGCAGAAACGCAACACTTTTCTCTAGGGCAAAACATTCAAAAAGACTTTCTCATCAATAGAAAACTCTATATATTTATGCTTCAAATTAACATAAGATTTTTGACGATCTGATGTAGTTTTCAAGTTATCACGGATAATTCTAACTTTATCCTCGATTTCTCAAGCCAAATCAACTCCAATTAACTTTCTTTCATTCAGCTCGATCCAATACAAAGGGCTTCTACATTTACACACGTATAAAGCCTCATACGATTGTAACACCCCTAACTTGTATTCATCACTGAATTAGAGTTACGGAGCATTACTATACAATAAAAAACATTTAAACAATATTTCATTCACTAAAATAAACATATTATATATCAATCATTCATGCTTATTCCATCCCTAAATTGGGCCCTCGAGGCCCTAGAAATACTATAGAAATGATTCAGGACTAAATTGAAAACATTTGGAAAGTCTAAGAAAAAGTTGCAAAAATTTGAATACAGAGGTCACACAACCATGTGGCCAGGCCGTATGCCTCATAGGGCTAAGATACGCGCCCCTGTCTCAAGCTGTGTAACCTTTAAAATAGGGATACACGGCCATGTCCCAGCTTGTGTCTTTACTCATGTAACTCTTTGAGTAAGGTCATACGGCCGTGTAACTCTCAAAATTACCCCACAAGCACGTGTGCCAGGTCGTGTAACTCATTTACTTTCATATATAGGAACCTTTAAGAGACACACGGTCGTGTCGCCAGGCTATGTGTCACATACGGCTAAGTCACACGCCCATGTTTCAGGCCGTGTGGACCTAAAATTCACCTAAAACAAGCCAACCCAACACCATTTCATGCATGACCATTTTAACAACCTGTGCACACTAAAAAGGCATCATACCATACCTAAACATACATATATTTACCATTCCAAAGGTCCTAATTCAACTAACTAATATGTCATTCAAAGGCACATCAAAAACAATCAAAACATCAACAACTAAAATATATCAACATTGATCCATTTCTTGATCGTAACTTAGTTCAATCATGTCCCAAAGCATACCACAAGAATTCACTTTCATACCATTATAATTATACCAAAAAGAAACCTATTTACAAGCATGATAAAATACCTATTGACATAGTTTAGTAAAGTATCAAATTGTGTCAAAACAACCTATTTAGCCACATATACATGCCACTACCCTAAGAGACACAACAACTACCAACTTTGATGGATACTGTGAGTCGGTTGACTGATGTAACAGTCCATTTTTAGTGAAATTAGAATAATGGTTTCGGGACACAAATTCGAGGTAAAAATTTATTTTAATATTATTTTATGTTCTAATGTATGATAGAAATATCATATGAAAGTTTTGTTAGGAAATTTTACTAATTACATGTCTAATTTGATGAAAAGGATCAAATTGCACAAAGTGAAAAAGTTGAATTCTAGTAGCTGTAGGTATTAAATAGCTATGGAATTTAAAATTGGAGGTCTTTATATGGAAAATAGACCATTTAGAGGAGTTAGTAGATAAGAATGATTATTCATCATTGGAATTTTGTAAATTATTAAGGTTAATTTTGGAAAGTAAATGATAAAATGATGATAAATAAATAAATAAAATAAAACAAATTATCATCATTTTTCATCATCCTTCCTAAAATAAAACATGGAAACCCTAGCCATGGAAGCTTGAAGATAGACAAGTTTATTTTGCTTAATTAGATCCAGATAGACCTAGTACGGAATTGGATTAATAAAAAGAAAAAGTATCGACTTACTAGCTTACAAATTTACATATACTTGTCGAGGTAAGTTCGTGTAACTAAATTGTATATTTATATGTTTAAATTGAATTATATGTATGCGAAATGTATAATTGCCAAGTATAAGTATTGATCTCATATCCAACAAGTACTAAGTCCCGTTTGAACTTTGAAAATTCAATGGATACAAACGACATGTCATTAAGGGTTCCCGAATTGGTTATGGTCTTGCATGTGTTGCAGACACACCGCAGCTCATAAGAGCATCTCGTTATTTAGCTCTTATGAGCATCTCGTTATATGGCTCCCACAAGCTTTCCGATATTTGGCTCTTATGAGCTTCTCAATTAATGGCTCTCTTGAGCTTCCCGTTTATGGCTCATATGAGCTTCCCGATAATTGGCTCGCAAGAGCTTCCCGTTATACAACTCACATCAGCTTCCTGCTTCATGGTTCAGAAGAGCTTCTCGATTACATGCTCGTATGGGCATTCCTGTATACGAATTGATGGATTATAGATTTTTACATTTCGTGTGTACTATCCATGTATCCAATGATATTTTAAATGGTTCAACGGGCAAAGTTCTAATATGAGACAATATGAATTCGAGACAAATTATTAGAGGTATATACTTGAAATACATGGATATGATTTGTACATGTTATATGGACACATGATGTGGAAAGTATATGTATATGGAATTTTTATTATTGTTGAGCTCATACATGTTTCTTAATATTCATATGAAATATATGACTAACATGGTTGATAAGGATATGTGTTTAGGCTATTGGCCAAATTGCTTTAGATATATATCTTGTGTGCTTACCTTAAATGTAATTAAATGGTACGTTAAATTCCATGTTATACGAACTTACTAAGCTTAAATGCTTACTCTGTTTTATTTCTCCTATTTTATAGTAACTTGGAAGCCCGTTAAGGTTGGAAGTGAGTTGAAGCTACATCACACTATCCATCTGCCCATTTCGGTAGATATAGTAAATTCATTTTGGTTATAATGGCATGTATAGGTTCGTTTGGCCAATGATGGCATGCAATTGTTTTGTTGTGATTAGCCATTTGAATGGTTTGAATTTGATGTATAAACATGTGGCATTATCATGTTTAATGTGTGCTTGGTATGGTTGAATGATGGATAATTCATAAGCATATTGATGGTTGGATTGGATTAGTATATTAAGTATAAATGTGCTTATATGTGTATTTGGTTAATTTGGTAAGTATGGATTCTTGGATATATGTGATGATATGTTATGTTTAAGACTTGAGTTTGGCTAGTTTTAAGTTGTTTTATATGGCTTGATGATGTGCAAAAGTGTTGATGTAGGTTGAAGATAAATTGGGTGAGGAATGTGGCTAGAAAAATGGTCTATTTCGTCCACACGGGCAGAGCACAGGTGTATGTCTCAGCCGTGTGTGACATACAGCCAGAGACACTGGTGTGTGTCTCAGCCGTGTGTGACACATGGCCAGGTGACACGGTCGTGTGTCCCCTGTATCTTTTAATTAGTGCAAAACAAAATGCTGATACGGCCTAGCACACTAGCGTGTGGCTTGGCCGTGTGACCCTTGCATCTTATTAATGTAAGTTCGTATGCTCACACGGCTTACCACACGGGCGTGTGGCTTGGTCGTGTGACCCAAGTCAGAGAGCTTATAAGTTTAGACACAGGCTGGGACATGGCCATGTGTCCCTATTTCGAATGTCCACATGGTCTGAGACACGGTCGTGTCTCTTGATCGTGTGAGCCACACGGCCTGGCAACACGGGTGTGTATCCCCTGCACTTTTGAAAATTTTTAATGTTTTCTGAAAAATTCTCTGAGTACCTAGTTTAGTCCTGACTTTTTTCTAACATGTATTTTGGGCCTTGAGGGCTCATATAAGGGACAATATGATGGATTTCGATTAGTTTCTAATATGAATGCTAGATGATATGAAATGTCTGTTATTTGATCTATAAAATTTGGTAATGCTTTGTAACCCTATTCTGGTTACGGATTCAAGTTAGGGGTGTTACAATTGATCATTCCAAAGTGTCAGCAACAGAACTCTACAAAACAATCCACAAGACCCGGTAATTTTACACAACTTATTAAAATCATAGTATTACTTTCAATCTAAAATAATTAGATACAATTCATATACTATTAGATTTCAGGGTTACTAGAGTATAACAACACACGTAAATGTGTTTAGGGGTATCAAAATACAAACAAGGGCACGTATGTGCAAACAAGTGTACCGAAGTATAATAGGGGCACGAATGTGCAAACATTCAATAATTAATTATTGATTTTTAGCTAAGGAACTATAATGTAAAAGTACAACTAGAAATTAATTTACTTATTGAAACACTATGAACTTACCTACTATTCGATTTCAACCAGCATGCAAAGACTAATCCGCTATATTCCCTTTTCCTCGGTTATTCTCTTTTTTATCCAAGTTTTGATCTATATGATAATTAAATACAATATATTAATCTCATACATATTCCATATTTCATATAATATACAAACCCTTAAATTCTTATTATTTTCACATTTTCCCTAAACTTTTACAATTTTTGCAATTTAGTCCTCTAACCCGAAAACAGTCAATTCTATTAAACCTTTTAAAAAATCTATTGCACATCAAAATTTACTATTAAACCTTCATATTTTGACATTATAACAATTTAATCCTTAAATCAAAATCTTACAAAAATCAATTCAACCAAATACCAAAATCAAAACTTCAAACACATGGTTATCATAAAAAACATTCAAGATTCATCAATGGTAACTTTCAAATTTTTTAATAGATTCCAAAAAGAAGTTGTGGGCTAGCTGGACCTAGTTTCAACAATCTCAAAAACATAAAAATTATTAATAACGAGGCTTAGAATCACTTACATGCACACACCAAAGCTAGTTGAACCTCAAAGCCCAAAAAATGGCTATTCTTCTCTTCAAATATGGTGGAAAGAAACAAATGTAGAAGATGATACTAGTTTTACTTCATTTTACTATTACTTAATTATTAAATTACCTTATTAACCTAGCTTATTAATTTTAAAAATCACTTAAACTGTGTCCATAATTGTCTACTAGCTTTATAAATGGTATAATTATGATTTAAGTCCATTCACTTTAAAGTTTCATAGCAATTTAATTAATCATGCAAACATTAAAATTTCTTAACAAAATTTTAATATGACCTTACCAATATCCTATATACATTAAAATAATAATAAAATAAAAATTTACTAGTCAGATTTGGGGTCTCGAAACCATTATTCTGATTTCACTGAAAGCAGGTTGTTACACATTTTATGCTCGATTGATAGTTGTTATTGTATGCAAATTTAGCTAACAGTAAAAATTTTTCCTAGCTACCTTTAAACTCAATGATACAACATCGTAACATATCTTCGAGTATCTGAATCACTCGTTCTGACTGGTCGTCCACTTGTGGATGAAAAGTTGTACTGAACTTCATTTTGGTACCAAAGGCCTCATATGACTTACTCCAAAACCTGGAAGTGAACCTTGGGCCACAATCTGGAATAATTGACAAGGGAATCTCATGTAATCTAAGAATTTCAGAGACATATAGTTCAGCTAATTTTTCAAGCAAGTAATCTGTTCGCCCAGGTATAAAATGTGTGGATTTTGTCAATCGGTCCACAATGACCTAAATCGCATCTTTTTTCTTCAGTGTTAATGGTAACACTAATATAAAGTCCATCTTAACCTGTTCTCATTTCCACTCAGGAATCATGATTGACTGTAACAAATCTAACAGAACTTAATGTTTGGCCTTTACCTGTTGACACACAAGGCATCTCAAAACAAATTTAAAGATTTCACGTTTCATTCTTGGCCACCAATATCTTTGTTTTAAATCACAATACATTTTAATGCTACATGGATGCTGATCTCGTGATGTGATGAAGTAATAAAAACTGATCGAACCTATAAACTAACTATTATCACGATAAAGGAAAGCGCACCTATCGAATAGTAGTATAGCTAGTGGCAAGACCAGAATATCGAATCCAAGGAACTAAAAGTACTAGTAATTACTTTCTTCCTATTATCTAGCCTAAAAATAAAGGGAGGTTTTGTTTAAACTAATTAAATCTAAACTAAACTAAAGACGCGACAAAGAGTAAATTGGGTAATTGCTTTGGGAAAACTGAATGGTAAAGACAATACCTAAGGAAGAATCCACCTAGACTTCACTTGTTATCTAACTCTGAACTAGACGATTTCTTCATTCGACTTGATCCGTAGAGATCCCTAAATTATGTTAATATCTACGTCAAGAATAAGAACAACTAATCCTAAGTTGATTAATTAAAATATCTTTCTAATTAAAACCTCTAGCCTTACATTAACTTGATCTATGGATCCCCATATTAGATTTAACTCTAATTCGGGAGATTTTCGTCGTCCTATGTCTAGGATTGCGATTAACTCCGCTAAATTGTGTTGGATCTACTCTTAAACAGGGACTTTTGCTCCTCTGCCTCAGCACATTTGACTTAAATTAATATCCCAGAAATATCAATTCAAGAATTAAAAACACAATTAAGAACAAGTCAAATACTTATCATATAGTTCAGATAACAATAACAAGATTCATCTTAGGTTTCATCCCCCTCAGGTATTTGGGGGTTTAGTTCATGTTTATAAAAAGAAAAATCTCAGAATAAATAAAATAACAAAACATAAGAAAACCCAAAACTCTTGAAAGGATTGAAGGGAAATCCTCTGTCTTGATGCAGATCCTAGCTTCTGAGATGGATCAATCGGCTTTCCTTCGAGTAATTCCTTGCTTTTAGCTCTTCGTCTTGGCGGGAAGACTATTCTGGCACTGTATTGTCCCGTCCACTTTTGTAGTTGCCTCCTATGGTTTTTTTATAGAGTTTGGAATTTCTTTCTTAGCCCCTAAGTAGGCTTTTCCGCGTGAAATTGAACTTCATCACGACAGGGACACGGCAATGTGACACACCCGTGTGAATCAATCTTAGGCCGTGTTCAAGCATGTTAATGTGGCACGATCGTGTGGGTTGCTCGTGTGCTGAACTCCAGGCCGTGTTGTTTCCTTGCTTTGGCCCATTTTCTCCGTTTTCAGCCCGTTTCTTATTCTTTTCACTCTCCTATGCTTTCCTAAGTATAAAACATGAAATCAAAGGATTAGGAGCATCAAATTCCATAAATTCAATGATAATTCATCCATAATTATGCTAAATATGGGATAAAAATGTGTATAATTTACAGATTATCAAATACCCCCACACTTAAGCCTTTGCTTGTCCTCAAGTAAAATCTTAACCTACAATTGAAAACCATTCTTCTCAACTCATAATCCTTATCAAGAATGTTTCAAACTAATCCACAAGTAACCATACCTTGAGAATTCAACTACAAGAAAATTAAAGTCTCAAACAATCTAAGTTGAGAATTTTATCATAGAAACATAGGTTCTCTCCCCTCTTCTAAGTAATTACCTTTTAATTCAAAATCAACAAGAGTTGAGATCCTCACTAAAGATTCACTCTATCCACTCGAAGTGTTTAGGGTTCAGAAATTAAACACTTATTAATCAACATGAAAAGTTATTACCGTAGGTTTGCATGAAAATCAATCTCCACCACTATAGATTGATATGACACATCGATCAAAAGGTCTTTCAATGGTTGTAATGGGGCTTTGGTTAGGGGTGTTGTCACAAGCTCAAAAAGAAGGTTAGAATCGAGATTGAACTGAAAAATCATCTAATTAGAAAAATCTCTATCACTGAAACATATTCCTAGAGTAAAGCCTTTTTCATTTGAATAGTATCGTTTAAGCACAGGAGTTTATAAATTACATGGAAATATGCAAAACATTAAATTATAACTGAGATATACATACATTGTTTTTAAGAACAAATCAAATGTTTATAAATTTTACAAGCTAAAAATGAGAACATAGCTAGATAATCATTCAACTCAAATCTCAACAAAAATAGGGATCAAAATAAATGAAGGGATTTCAACAAAAAATTGGGTTATAGGTTAATATTGAGGGTAGGTCAATGAATGGTTTGTTAGGCTCAATAAGGTTCACTAGGGGTTAATTTATAGAGGTAGGCTTTTATGGAGTAAGTGGGTTAAAACCTAGGTGCCTTTATCATTTCGGTATATCAAATCAATGATGTGGTCTCGACATGTATAATCGAAGCAAGTTCTAGAATAACAGATCAATATTGACTCACTCAAAGTAACAATAAAAGTGAGCACGAAAGGATGTATGCTCAAAAGGCTCAAAAATCTCACCAGAATTATGGCTTTTGATGTCAATCCTGCGAATTTCAAATCTCAAGATAACACTTAAAATTAGGGAAAACAACCTAGAAAACTTTAAATTCTCAAAAATTTCAACTTATCAAGCTTGATTCTCTAATGTCTTAAAGTTTGAATAATCAAAGCATAAGTACCTATGTCTTAATTCTCAACACATCAATAAAAATCATAAATCAATCAGAATTCATTCTAATTGTTAAGGCCAAGATTCAGGTATTTGAGAACAATGCAAAAAGTTAGTGGCCAAAATTTTCAGGAGTTCGAGGATAATGCAAAGAATGAGAACGAACTTCCCCCCACACTTAAGATGTACATTGCCCTCAATGTACAAAGATAAAGTTAGTGAAAATAAAAGCATAAAATCATAGTATAGGGGAAAAAGTAAAACTCCCTAAAAATTGGATGGTATCATTGAGTTGGAAGCTGAATTGGAGAAAAGACTATTTGCAGTTCATGCTTCTGAGTGACTGAAGAGAATAAGCACAATTGTATGGAGAATTCAAGTGTTACTCGATAAGAAATGAAGTGCAAAATAAAAAGGATAAGGAAAAATATAGAGAAAAGAAAATTAAAAATAAAAATGAAGTAATAGGGGATTGTGCACACGGCCGTGGCATGTGCCCGTGTGCCCTGGGTCTAGCCCGTGTGTTTTGTGGGCTTATGGTGTGTCCATAGGTGATAGGCACAGGTGTGTCGCACGCTCGTGCTAATCTCTCAGTTTTAACCACGGCTTATGGGCACACACCCGTGTTGATTCGGCAGGTTCGCCCACGGCCATGTCGCACGGCCATGGTGATTTGTTCTAACCCGTGTTTTGGGGAAAATTCTTGCTCTGTTTCCACACTGCTGTGTTGTACGGCCGTGTCTCCACCGACGGCCTTAGGCACACCGGTGTGCCTGGCCGTGTGACTCTGGAAAATCTATGTTTTAAGGACTTAGTTAGATGTTGTAAACTGAATTTAAAGGAATCAACAATGTTAATGCTCAGGTTGCCTCCCGAGAAGCGCTTATTTAGAGTCTAAGCTCGACTTACCTTACTTGCATCTTTACGAGGGTTCGTGGAGCTTAAGCTCCTCCATATCATTCTTAAAATCGTCTCCATTGTATAGTTTAAGTCGATGATCGTTTACCTTGAAAGTGTCGTTAGTTGGATGTGTTACCTCAATTGTGCCGTAGGGAAGAACACTTTGGACTATGAATGGGCTTGACCACTCGATTTTAGCTTTCTAGGGAATAATTTAAGCCTTGAGTTGTAAAGCAGAATGAGATCGCCAGTTTTAAACTGTTTGTGTCGCTTTAGACGTGCGTCATGGCGCCGCTTTGTGGCTTCCTTGTATAAGCGTGAGTTTTCATATGCATTATAGTGCCATTCGTCCAACCTGTTTAACTACATGAATCTCTTTTCTCCTGCAAGATTAGGGTCGAAGTTTAGAAATTTGATCGCCCAAAATGCCTTATGTTCTAGTTCAAAGGGCAAATGACCACTTTTCCCATAAACGAGTCAATAAAGAGATGTTCCCGTGGGAGTTTTAAATGCAGTTCTATAAGCCCATAAAGCGTCATCTACTTTCATTGCCCAATCTTTTCTATTTGCTTGTACGGTTTTCTCTAGGATACGTTTTAGCTCTCTATTAGCTACTTCAACTTGTCCACTGGTTTGAGGATGGTAAGGGGTAGTTGTTCTATGGTACACTCCATATTTCTATAAGACTTTCTCAAACTGAGCATTGCAGAAATACGTTCCCTATCACTGATAATTGCTCTTGGTGTTCCAAATTGAGAAAAAAGTTTTTTAAGGAATCTTACTACCATTCTAGCATCATTAGTAGGTAAGGCTTGGGCTTCTACCTATTTAGACACGTAATCAACAACTACTAAAATGTATTTATTTTCAAATGAACTAGGGAATGGACCCATGAAGTTGATGCCCCACACATCAAATATTTCACATTCAAGCATATATGTCTGAGGCATTTCATCACGTTTAGAGATATTACCTGTTCGTTTGCATTTATCACAAAAAGTAGCATACCTGTTGGTGTCTTTAAATAATGCGGGCCAATAAAAACCTGATTCGAGTATTTTATGGGTAGTCTTAGTTCTATTGTAGTATCCTCATGTTGGTCCTGAATAGCAGTGTTCCAAGATCTTGTTTGCTTCAGTCGTTGTAACATATCTTCGAATGACTTGGTCTGCACAAATACGAAAAAGAAAAGGTTCTTCCCAAAAGTAGTTTTTAACATTAGAAAAGAATAGCTTCTTTTGCTGATGTGTCAACCCTTTTAGGGTTATATTAGCAGCTAAGTAATTTGCAATGTCAGCAAACTAGGGTACCTCGGAATCAGATATGACTAAGAGTTGTTCTTCAGGAAACGAGTCGTTTATTTTAGCCTCATCAAGTTCTTTGAGATGTGGATTCTCAAGCCTGGAAAGGTGATCTGCTGCCAAGTTTTCAGCTCCTTTTTTGCCTTGTATTTCCAAATCAAATTCCTGCAATAATAAAATCCATCTTATTAGTCGAGGTTTTACATCAGACTTAGTTAAAAGGTAACGAAGAGCGGAATGATCAGTATAAACGATGACTTTAGACAATATTAGACGTGGTCTAAATTTGTTGAACTCAAAAACCACAGCTAGCAATTCTTTTTCTATGGTGGTGTAGTTCTCTTGTACGGCTGTTAGAGTTTTACCCGTATAGTACATTAGCTGAAAATGCTTCTCTCTTTGCTGTCCAAGAACTGCACCTACTGCAAAATCACTCGCATCACACATTAGCTCAAAAGGTAAATTCCAATTAGGTGCAATTATAATTGGAGCATTAGTGAGTTTCTCCTTGAGAGTGTCAAAAGCCTCTAAACATTCCTGATCAAAATTGAAGGGTACGTCTTTTTCTAGTAATTTCGTTAACTGCTTAGCTATTTTAGAAAAAGTCTTTAATGAATCTTCTATAAAAACCAGCATGTCCTAAAAAACTTGTAATCACTTTAACTGAACTAGGGGGAGGTAGTTTTTCAATATTCTTAACTTTTGCTTTATCTACTTCTATCCCTTTACTAGAAATTTTGTGTACTAGCACAATACCTTCTTGTACCATAAAATAGCATTTTTCCCAATTGAGAACAAGATTTGTTTCCTTACATCTGATTAAGACTCATTATAAATTTTTGAGGTAAAGTTGAAAAGAGTTACCGAATACTGAAAAGTCATCCATAAATACCTCTATGATATCCTCCACAAACTCGTTAAAGATCACTAGCATGCAACGCTGAAAAGTAGCAGGAGCATTACATAATCCAAAAGACATTTTATGATAAGCAAACGTACCGTATGAACAAGTAAATGTCATCTTCTCTTAATTTTCAAGAGCTATCGGGATTTGAAAATAGCCAGAAAGTCCATCCAAAAAGCAGTAGTACATATGTCCTAATAGTCTTTCTAACATCTGATCGATGAAGGGTAAGGGAAAGTGATCCTTGCTAGTGGCATCGTTCAATTTCCTGTAATCAATACAAACTCTCCACCCTGTGACAGTTATTGTAGGAATTAATTCATTTTTTTCATTGGCAACAACAATCATGCCACCTTTCTTAGGAACAACCTGCACAGGACTCACCCAAGTACTGTCAGAAATAGAATAAATAATTCCAGCATCTAGAAGTTTAATTACCTCGATTTTGACCACTTTCTTCATGTTGGGGTTCATTCTTCTTTGAGCTTGCACACATGGTTTATATTCATCCTCCATCAAAATTTGGTGGGTGTAAAAAAAAAGAACTGATTCCTTTGATGTTAGAAATTTTCCAAGCTATGGCTCTTTTATGTTTTCTTAACACTTGGATTAATTCCTCCTTCTCCTTGGGTTGCAAGACTGAAGCAATAATGACTGGTAGTGTAGAATTGTTTCCTAAAAATGCATATTCTAATTGTTTGGGTAATTGTTTGAGATCTAGTTTGGGAGGTTCGTCAATAGAGGGTTTTTGTCTTAGTTCATCTTTAATTTCCATGCCCTCGTAATCTATTTGTCTTGGGGAAGGTTCGTTGGAGTTTAACTCAGTTATTACCTTTTTTATCTCAGTGGTGACTTCGCCCTCTCCCCTACCTTGAACGAGACACAGTTCTAACGTGTCTTTAAGAGTGATTTCCTGAAAAAAATCTCGAACAGAATAATCAATGGAATTAATAAAATAATAGGAATCATCCTGTTCCCTAGAAAATCGCATGGCATCATAAATTTTAAACACAATTTCTTCATCACCTACCCTAAGCACAAGTTTACCATCTCCTACATCAATAACAGCTCTGGCAATAGCTAAAAATGCTCGTCCTAGGATTAAGGGTACCTCAACATCCTCTTCCATATCTAACACGACAAAATCAACAGGGAATATAAATTTATCCATATTAACTAATACATCTTCAATGATACCCCTAGGATATTTAACACATCTATCGGCTAATTGAATACTCATCCTAGTGGGTTTTGGTTCCCATAAACCTAGTTGTTTGAACATTTTATAGGGCATTAAGTTAATGCTGGCACCTAAATCTGCTAATGGCTTTTCAATATTTAAATTACCAATTAAACAGGAAATAGTAAAACTTCCTGGATCTTTCAATTTTGTGGGGAGTTTATTCTGTAGGATCGCTGAATATTCTTCGTTAAGTTCCACTGTGGACAGTTCTTCAAACTTCCTTTTATTTGTTAGTAGTTCTTTCAAAAATTTTGCATATGTTGGCATCAGTGAAATAGCTTCACCAAAAGGTAAGTTAATGTGTAATTGTTTAAAAAGTTCAAGAAATTTACCGAATTGAGCATCCATACGGTCTTTCTTACATTTTTCTGGGTATGGGATGGGTGGTTTATATTCCTTGAGTACTAGTGGAGCATTTTCTTAGGGTTCGGCTTCCACAACTTTTTCCTTTTTAGGCTCTTGTAATACCCTCTTTTTAGGTTCGACTAGCATTTTCCCACTCCTTAGTGTAACGGCTTTAACGTGCTCCTTAGATTTAGTCTTTGTGTTACTTGGTAACCCACCTTGTGGTCTTTCAGAAATTAGCTTAGTGAGCTGGCCTATTTGAGTTTCGAGTCCTTGAATGGATGCTTGCTGGTTCTTAAGTGTCGTCTCAGTGTTCTGGAAACGGGTTTCTGACACGGAGATGAATTTCGTGCGCATCTCCTCAAGATTAGGCTTTTTCTCTTACTGGTAAGATGGTTGCTGAAATCCCAGAGGGGGTGGTTGCCTCTGATTTCCTTGTCCTCCCCATGAGAAATTGGGGTGATTCCTCCAACCTGCATTATAAGTGTTACTATAAGGGTTATTTTGAGATCTAGGATTATTACCCATATAGTTGGCTTGCTCGTTTTCCATGCCATATCCATAAGTGAGGTACTCGGAATTGCTCATGTTTCCTTCAATTGAGTCATCTTGCATCACTGGGTGCACCTGCGTAGAACCAACGAAATTATCAATCTTTTTATTAAGAAGTTCTACCTGATTAGAAAGCATGGTGACCGCATCAATATGAAAAACTTCTGCAGCTTTTTGTGGCTTTGTTCTTATGACTTGCCACTGATAGTTATTCAGTGACGTCTCCTCTATAAACTCATAAGCTGCTTCTGGTATTTTTTGTTGATTGTTCCACCGGCGGCTGTATCGATCTTCTGTCTCATCGAAGGTTCAAACCGTTGTGAAAGGTTTGAACTTGTAACCAAAGAGGTAACCCATGATGAGGGTACCTTCTCAATAAGTCCTTGTATCTCTCCCAAGCATCGTAAAGTGTTTCTAAATCCATCTGCACAAAAGAAGAGATATCATTCCTAAATTTTTCCGTTTTAGCCGGCGGAAAATATTTGAGTAAAAGTTTTTCGGTCATTTGTTCCCATGTAGTGATAGATCCTCTGGGTAGAGAATTTAACCATTGTTTAGCTTTATTTCTCAAAGAGAAAGGGAATAATCGACGACGAATGGCATCATCAGAAACACCATTTATTTTAAATATGTCGCAGAATTCCAAAAAATTGGCTAAATGAGCATTAGGATCCTCATCCTGCTAACCATCAAACTGAACAAATTGCTATATCATTTGAATAGTGTTAGGTTTCAGTTTAAAATTATTTGCAGCAATAATAGGCCTAACAATACTAGATTTAGTACCAGCCAAATTAGGTTTAGCATAATCATACATAGTACGAGGAACAAGATTTTGCTCAACAGGATTTGCGGCTACTACATGGGATAGTTGATTATCTTGATTTGCCTCCATCTCTTCAGTAGATTCGAGTTCTTCTTTTTGTCCTTGTTCTGGGTACCGTAGGCTTCTTCTTATATCTCTACGATTTCTACGAACTGTGGCTTCTAAGTCGTCGTCAAAAAGAAAAGGTCCTGACGGGTTTCTCCTAGTCATAAACTAGAGATATCTGCCAGTGAAAAAGAAAAATTTAGTAAATAAAACCTAATATAAAAACTAAAAATAAATAAAAGTAGTAATGGCTAAAGTAATAGGAATAGAGTGTTCCTAATATTTTAGTTCCCCGGCAACAGCGCCAAAAACTTGATCTCGTGATGTGATGAAGTAATAAAAACTAATCGAACCTATAACTAACTACTATCACGATAAATGCAAGCGCACCTATCGAATAGTAGTATAGCTAGTGGCAAGATTGGAATATCGAATCCAAGGAACCAAAAGTACTAGTAATGACTTTCTTCCTATTATCTAGCCTAAAAATAAAGGGAGGTTTTATTTAAAATAATTAAATCTAAACTAAACTAAAGACACGAAAAAGAGTAAATTGGGGAATTGCTTTTGGAAAATTGAATGGTAAAGACAATACCTAAGGAAGAATCCACCTAGACTTCACTTGTTATCTAACTCTGAACTAGACGATTTCTTCATTCGACTTGATCTGTAGTGATCCCTAAATTATGTTAATATCTCCATCGAGAATAAGAACAACTAATCCTAGGTTGATTAATTTAAATCTTTTTCTAATTAAAACATCTAGACTTGCATTAACTCGATCTATGGATCCCCATATTAGATTTGACTCTAATCCAACAGATCTTCGTCGTCCTATATCTAGGATTGCGATCAACTCCGCTAAATTGTGTTGGATCTACTCTTAAACAGGGACTTTTGCTCTTCTGCCTCAGCACATTCGACTTAAATTAATATCCCAGAAATATCAATTCAAGAATTAAAAACACAATTAAGAACAAGTCAAATACTTATCATATAGTTCAGATAACAATAACAAGATTCATCTTAGGTTTCATCCCCCTCAGGTATTTGGGGGTTTAGTTCATGTTTATAAAAAGAAAAATCTCAGAATAAATAAAATAACAAAACATAAGAAAACCCAAAACTCTTGAAAGGATTGAAGGGAAATCATCTGTCTTGATGCAGATCCTGGCCGTGCTAATGGCCCGTATACCTTACACGGCCTAAGCACACCAGGGACACGCCCATGTCCAATACCCGTGTGGATTTAATTTCTAACATCAACCTACAGGAGTTTTTACACTGCCTAGCGCACACCCGTGTGCCAAGCCCGTTTCCCTCACACGGCCTTGACACACTCGTGTCGTGGCCTATGTGCAAGAACCTTGACATTCTATTTCTGACATCATCATTCACATGACCGTAGCACACGACCGTATGCTGGTCGTGTCCTCCACACGATTGGGACACACGGCTATGGCTCATGCCCGTGGGAGAGCCTGATGGCATTTAATACTATTCATGCCAGGTGTAGGGGACACGCGGTCAAGCAACACGCCCGTGTGCAACCCGTGTGTCTACTCGTGTGGGTGATATAGGGCTATTTACCAAGCCCTTAGCCACCCTGAAACACATACAAATATCACCCCAAACTTCATACAATATAACATGGCACTCATACTCATCTAAATGCCCCTAAATAGATGTTCACACACCAACTAACTCCTAACCAAAATGCATGCTTAAACTACTAAGCAACTTTGCACAATTTCATTGTAAATTCATCTCATTCCATTAAACAAATAGAATGATTTTAAGTCAATTCCAAAGGCCATTTACAAAATGATCTTCATAAGATAAATGGCCAACACAATCGGCAAATTAAAGTATCATACACAAAATGACCATATGACTTATACATGCCATTACTTAAAACATAAGACATGACTTTACCGAGTACTAGAGTTGATAGTGTGCACGTTGCCTCCGACGTCCTTGGATCCTCGAGTTAATTGGGCAGCACTAAAAGGAAAATAGAAAGGAAATAGGTAAGCATAAAGCTTAGTAAGCCGTAAGCAAATAAATAACAACAATTTACCAAGTCATGATAAGCTTCCATTTGTATTACAATCATGCATAGATCGAGAATAAATACAACATAACTTACTCTATTCCATCCTTTACTAATCATATAACATGCCAGTGAGCCCACCTTTCAGGTATTACACTAAGTACCTGCATCACTTACAGAGATCGTCACAGTATCTCACAACTAAACATTCACTCTGAATTTTCCCGTCAAACTATTTAGAATAAGAAAAGATATTCGTTAAGCCTCCGAAATAGGGTATTGAGTCGATCCCATGTCCCAGACATGGTCTTACACTAGCTCTCATCTATCGATGTCACTGCCATGTCCCAAACAGGTCTTACACTGACAAGCAACAAGCCGACCCCGTGTCCTAGACAGGTCTTACACTAACTCATAAATCCTAAGGCTAATGCATGTCCTAGACATGTCTTACACTATCTCCCCTCTCAAAGCCATTGCATGACCCAGACATGTCTTACACTAGCTCTCGTATTGTGGTCGATGCATGTCCCGGACATGTCTTACACTAGAACAGATGTCACCCAATTGTCATGGCATGAATATCCAACCTATTCTAATTATTCAATCAAGATCTATTACACAAGTTTTCATTAATTTATAAATAATCATCGTCATTTAACTTTTCATGCTCGAATAGGGTTCTCATAAACATCTCATAGACATATGTTGTAACAGCCCACTTTAGACCCTAGTCAGAACGGGTGGTTTCGGGACCACTTAACCGAGTCGAATTATTATTTTTATTGCTTTAATATGTTTTAAAGCATGATAGAATCACCGTGTGAAAGTTTCGTTTAGAAATTTTATCATTTGACTGGTTAATTTGAGAAAAAAGATTAAATCGCATAAAGCGATAAATTAGAGTTCTATTTCATAAATGGCTTGTTTGGCAATGGCTTTTTAAATAGAAGGCCTTAAGTGGTTATTTCACCATTTTTTAAGCTAGTGGACACTTATGCCCTTATTATTATGGTTTTATAAATAATGTTATAAAGGTTAGTTTTGGTTTTTAATTATTATATGTTATATGTTCAACAAAACATGAAATTTTTTATTCATTTTATGTTCTTCTTCACAGATTCTCATAAACAAAATAAAGGTTTTTATGCTTTCAAATATTCGGTCACTTTAAGCTCCAATTTGAGGTTCATTTTTGTCCCGTTTTTGATAATTTTTACGTTTTTGTAATCGTTGCTTCGTATATTAATCGACCCGTACCTCAATTTTTGATTTTGATTATGTTTTTGAAAAATTCCATTGATGAATCCTTGATATATTGATAGATTTTGATGAATTATTGTATATTATGTAAGAAAATACAAGAATTTTAAAGTGATTTTTAAAGAAAATGGGTTTTGAGGATTTGATTGTAAAAAAGTAGAATTTTTAAGGTTAAATTTGTGATTAATTGAAAGATATATGCTTGTATAAGTCCCTTGAATATTCGGCTATAGTGAATTGGGGGATTGATTGTGTAATTTGTCATTTTTGTGATGAGAGGACTAAATTGCAAAGTAGTTGAAATTATGAGGGCTAATTTGCAAATATGTTAAAATATATGTTTTGGATTGAATTGAAAATGTGAGTTAGTAAATAGCTGAATTTTGCATTAATTTAGATAAAGATGATCGAATCCCGGAACTTGATCGGGGAAAACAGAAAATAGACGAGTAGATACGGGATTACGAGGTAAGTTCGTATAACGAATTTAATGTATTTATATATGTTCATACGTATTGTTATTTGAAAATATGAAATGCTAGATGATTAAATAGCCTAATGGAACGAGTATATATGAGATTGAAATAGAAATGTTAAATTGTTACAAGTGATAAATTGAATACCGAGCCCCGTTAGAACCGTAGAAGTCGATAGGATACAAGTGACATGTCACTAGGGCTATAGGGTGGTTCGAGCTCCTGCATTTGTTGCGGACTCACCACGTGCTCATGAGCTACAGGTTTATCCTTCGAGATTACATGTTCAGCCTACGGGCTTACCGATTATCCTTCGGGATTATATGTTCAGCCTCCGGGCTTACCGTACAGGCTCGAAAGAGCATATATGACGCATTGACGGATTACAGGTTATATGTATATACACTGTGTGTATCACCTGAGTATCTTTCGATGTTCTTATAGGTTCAACGGGCAATACCGATACATGTTACAGGAAAGGTTAATTGATATTTGAATATATGAGAAAGATGTTATGTGAATACATGAATGGTATAAGGTACATGTTATAAGAGTTATGTGCTATACATGAGATAATAAAGTATATGAAATACGTGTCATATGATTTACAAGATTTGTATATGTTACATGAAATGAAGTTTTTGATAAGCTTTTATATATATGATATGTTATGAAACTACATGAACTAATGAGTGTGAGCTTGTGCAATAGGCTATAAGATCATATGTTTGTAATGGCCTTACTTATGGATACCTCATTGAAATGGTAAGTTTCATTTCATGTTATATGGACTTACTAAGCTTTAGAAGCTTACTCCGTTTATTTCTCTCACTGTCTTCTAGATTCGGAAGCTACCTCGGATATCGGATGAGTCGGGGATCGCTATCACACTATCGATAAAGCTTCGGTACTTTTGAGTATTTAGCAAACATTTGGTCATGGCATGTATAGGCTAGTACTTTAGTGAACATGATATATTTTGGTAAATGATCAAGCTATGAGATGTGGCTTGGGTCATGTATGAATATAATCAAGTACTTGAGTTGTCCTTTAGCTATATGTGCTTATGGAAAGATATGGGATTTTGATGAGGTTATAAGCTTGCATAATTGATATGTATATATGTGTGGATGAGTGCATGGAATTGGTCATTTAGGCCTTTGAGTTGGTGTGCTTGAATTGGTATGTTTTAGGTTGGTAGAATAGCATGAAATGTTGTTGGTTAATGGTTAGTAGAAATGACCCATATTGGGTGGCAAATTGGCTTAAACCAAGCCTATATCTGTGCCACACGGCCAGGGAACACGGGCGTGTGTTTCGACCATGTGTCCCCTGCACCTTGATGTTTTGGTCAGTTTTGGTACACGGCCTAGACACACGGGCGTGTCTGGTAACTCGTAGTCGCGTGAAATTTGGCAGTATAGTCACACGGTCTGCTCTGTTTTGTACACGGGCGTGTCTGGCAGCCGTGTGATATTTGACAGTTTCGACCACAGGGTAAGGGCACGGACGTGCCTAAGCCGTGGGCGACACACGGCCTAACCCATGGACGTGTTGGACAGCCATGTAGGGTAAGTCAGATTCGACCACGAGTTGAAAGGTTTGGGGGTGTCGGGAGGGACACGGCCGTGTGAGAAGAACACGGGCAAGGGGCACGGCCGTGTGTCCCTAACTTAAAAATTTCACAAATTTTCCCTATCTTTTAGCATGTTTCCAATTAGATTTCCAATAGTTATATGCATCATTTTATGATCAATTGAAGCATGCTCTAATGATAGATGATACGTGATGGTTCTTAATTAAAAAGTTTAAAATTTTACTGCTCCGGTATATGTTACAAGTCCGGTAATGCCCTTTACCTATTCCGGCGACAGTTACGGGATAGGGGTGTTACATTTGGTTGGTATCAGAGCTACGGTTTAGTCGATTCTAGGACTACCGTAGTGAGTATTAGTCTAGCTATACATGCCATGTACATGAAATGTGATAGTGTGATATCTCCTGACATCCTCTGAAATCTGTTTTATATAGTAATGGATCCGAATCGAGCTTTAGCTGATGATGTTGAAAGTATTGCGCCAGCACCCGCTCAAGGGGCTGTGCCTTCTGAATCGGGCCCTGCTGTGGCCAATCAGGAAGAAATTAAACAAGCTTTCTTCCAAATGATGTCTGGATGGTTTAGTGAGTTTGTGCGAGCAAACCCGGCTGCTCCGCAACCTCCACCCCCTCTCGTCCCACAACCTAACCCTGATAATGTACGAGTTGTGGATCCTCTGAGATTGAACAGACCTCCTGTCGATAAGATACGAAAGTATGGTGCTGAGGAATTCCAAGCTTCAACAAGTGATGATACTGAGAGGGCTGAATTTTGGCTTGAGAATACGATCAGAGTTTTTAATGAACTAGCTTGTACTCCTGATGAGTGCCTGAGATGTGCTATTTCTTTGCTTCGGGATTCAGCATATCAATGGTGGAATACATTGACCTCGGTTGTACCACGAGAACGAGTCGATTGGGATTTCTTCCGGACGGAATTCAGAAAGAAATACATCAGTCAACGATTCATCGATCAGAAAAGAAAAGAGTTTTTAGAGCTGAAACAGGGTCGAATGTCTGTAACTGAATACGAGAGAGAGTTCGTTCGACTCAGCAAATATGCTCGCGAATGTGTTTCTACCGAAGCAACAATGTGCAAAAGGTTCAAAGATGGGCTAAATGAAGAAATTCGACTATTAGTCGGAATACTTGAGCTGAGAGAGTTTGTAGTTCTCGTTGATCGGGCTTGTAAAGCCGAAGAGCTTGCTAAAGAAAAGAGAAAAGCTGATTCTGAATTCAGAGAAGCTAGAAAAAGGTTTGCGGGTAACCGTATCAGTCTGGATCCAAAAGATCAAAGGATTTTCATCCTCGTCCTGCTGCTTCTACGGGCACATCTATCCAACAGAAAAGCGTTAAGACTTCTCATTCGAGACCTCAGACAACTTCTGTAGCTAGTGCGGGTAGTGTAAGAATTCCCGGATCAGAGTGCAAGCATTGTAATAGAAGGTATTTTGGAGAGTGTCGACTGATGAGTGGGGCATGTTTTCGATGTGGATCGTTAGATCATTACTTGCGTGATTGTCCTGAAAGATCTGTACCTGATAGAGAACAGTCGACTAAGACAAATAATGTTGCATCGAGAGGTAGACCGTCGCGAAGTGTTGGGAACCAAAGTGGATATCGCAATGTGGCGAGAGATGCTAATGTGAGCTCTGAGATGCGTACTCCTGCGAGAGCTTATGCAATACGTGCACTCGAGGAAGCCTCGTCGCCTGATGTTATTACCGGTACTTTTTCTCTCTATAACACTGATACTGTTGCGTTGATAGATCCTGGATTAACTCATTCATATATCTTTATGAAATTAGTGTATGAAAAGAATTTAAGTGTTGAGTCTACGGAATATGTAGTTAAAGTATCGAATCCATTAGGAAACTCTGTGTTAGTTGATAAGATATGTAAGAAATGTCCGTTGATGACTCGGGGATATTATTTCCCGGCTGATCTGATGCTCCTCCCTTTTGACGAATTCGATGTAATACTGGGCATGGACTGGCTAAATGCGCATGAGGCTATTGTGAATTGTCGAAGTAAGAGTATAGAATTGAAATGTCAGAATGGTGAGATTCTTCGGATTGAATCAAATGATTCGAATGAATTACCGATAGTGATTTCTGCCATGAGGGCTCAGAAGTATGTCAGAAAAGGCTATGATGCGTATTTAGCGTATGTGATGAATTCTAGCAAGACAGAATTAAAAATTGAGTCTGTACCAGTTGTTTGTAAGTTTTCAGATATTTTTCCGGAAGAATTATCGGGTTTACCGCCGATTAGAGAAGTTGAATTCGGTATTGAATTGTTATCGGGCACTACTCCGATATCGATAGCTCCATACAGAATGGCACCGACGGAATTAAAAGAGTTGAAAGCACAGTTACAAGAATTGACGGATAGAAGTTTCGCGAGACCAAGCTTTTCACCTTGGGGTGCTCCCGTATTATTTGTGAAAAAGAAAGATGGAACGATGAGAATGTGTATTGATTACCGATAGTTGAACAAGGTAACAGTGAAGAATAAATACCCTCTTCCGCGGATTGATGATTTATTCGATCAGTTAAAAGGAGCTACTGTATTTTCAAAGATTGATTTGAGATCGGGTTATTACCAGTTGCGAGTTAAAGATTCAGATATACTGAAAACTACTTTCAGAACACGATACGGACATTATGAGTTTCTGGTCATGCCTTTCGGGTTGACAAATGCACCTGCAGTGTTCATGGACTTGATGAACCGTGTATTCAAACCGTATTTAGATAGATTCGTTGTCGTGTTCATTGATGACATTCTGATCTATTCATGTGATGAGGTAGAGCATACTGAGCATCTGAGAATTGTGTTGCAAATTCTGAGAGATAAGCAGTTGTTTGCCAAATTGAGCAAATGTGAATTTTGGCTTCGAGAAGTTAGATTTTTAGGTCATATTGTTTCTGCGGAAGGCATCAGAGTAGATCCGAGTAAAATATCTGCTATTATAGACTGGAAACCCCCGAGAAATGTATCTGAAATTAGAAGTTTTCTGGGATTAGCGGGATATTACCGAAGATTTGTTAAAGGATTCTCGATGATTACAGTGCCGCTGACTCGATTGTTGTAGAAAGATGTGAAATTCGAGTGGACTGATAAATGTCAGCAGAGTTTCGAACAGTTGAAAGCCCTGTTAACAGAAGCTCCGGTTTTAGTTCAACCCGAATCGGGGAAAGAATTTGTTATATACAGTGATGCATCTATTATCGGACTGGGCTGTGTATTGATGCAAGACGGGAAAGTCATAGCTTATGCCTCCCGACAATTAAAGCCGCATGAGAAGAATTACCCGATGCATGATCTTGAGTTAGCTGCTATAGTATTTGCATTAAAGATTTGGCGGCATTACTTATATGGTGAGAAAAGTAGAATTTTTACCGATCATAAAAGTCTGAAGTGTCTGATGTCACAGAAAGATTTAAATATGCGACAGCAGAGATGGCTCGAACTACTAAAAGACTACGAATTTGTAATTGATTATCATCCAAGGAAAGCTAATGTTGTAGCTGATGCGCTAAGTCGAAAGTCTCTGTTTACTCTGCGAGCTTTGAATGCTCAAATGACGTTATTTGATGATGGATCTGTTTTAGCTGAGCTAAAGGCTAAACCGTTGATTCTGCAGCAAATTTTCGAAGCTCAAGGGACTGATCCCGATCTGCAAGCTAAACGACTTCACTGTGAGTCTAATTCTGATTCTGACTTTTCTATAAGGAACGATGATTGTTTAATGTTTCGAAATAGAATTTGCATACCGAAAAATAGTGAACTCATTCAGAAAGTTCTACACGAGGCACATGACAGTCGATTTTCAGTTCATCCGGATAGTACTAAGATGTATAACGATTTGAAACAGCAATACTGGTGGTCAGGAATGAAACGTGACATATCAGAATTCGTATCGAAATGTTTGATCTGTCAGCAAGTTAAAGCTGAACATCAGGTACCGTCAGGTTTATTACAGCCTATTATGATTCCGGAATGGAAATGGGACAGAGTCACTATGGATTTCGTATCTGGATTACCTCTGACTCTGAAGAAGAAAAATGCAATCTGGGTTATCGTTGACAGATTGACGAAATCTGCACATTTTATACCGGTACGTACTGATTGTTCTCTGGATAAATTAGCGGAACTATATGTATCTGAAATTGTGCGATTACATGGTATATCGTTATCCATTGTGTCTGATAGAGATCTGAGGTTTACCTCGAGATTCTGGAAGAAGTTTCAAGAGGCTTTGGGAACGAAATTGAGTTTCAGTACAGCATTTCATCCCCAGACCGACGGTCAGTCTGAAAGAGTTATTCAGATTCTGGAAGACATGTTACGGTGTTGTATTCTTGAATTCGAAAGTAATTGGGAGAAATACTTGCCTCTGATAGAGTTTGCATACAATAACAGTTTTCAGACGAGTTTAAAGATGGCTCCATATGAAGCATTATATGGTCGTAAATGTCGAACACCGCTATACTGGACGGAATTGAGTGAGAGAAAGTTACACGGGGTTGATCTAATCCGAGATACAGAAGAAAAAGTAAAAGTAATACGCGATAATTTAAAAGCAGCTTCAGATAGACAGAAATCATACGCAGATTTGAAACGGAAAGAAATAGAGTTTCAGGTCGGAGACAGAGTATTTCTGAAAGTATCACCATGGAAGAAAATTCTTCGTTTTGGCAGAAAAGGAAAGTTAAGTCCTCGTTTTATCGGGCCGTATGAAATTGTGGAACGAATTGGACCTGTAGCTTACCGGTTATTGTTACCGTCTGAGCTTGAAAAGATTCACGACGTATTTCACGTTTCAATGCTTCGACGATACCGATCTGATCCGTCTCATGTCATTTCTCCCATAGATGTGGAATTACAGTCTGATCTATCGTACAGCGAAGAACCGATTAGAATTCTGGCCCGAGAAATGAAAGAGTTGAGAAATAAGCGTATAGCACTTGTAAAAGTTCTCTGGTGTAAACACGGAATAGAAGAAGCTACATGGGAACTCGAGGAAACTATGCGAAAACAATACCCTAACTTGTTCGCTGGTAAGATTTTCGAGGACGAAAATCACTAAAGGGGAGGAGAGTTGTAACAGCCCACTTTAGACCCTAGTCAGAACGGGTGGTTTCGGGACCACTTAACCGAGTCAAATTATTATTTTTATTGCTTTAATATGTTTTACAGCATGATAGAATCACCGTGTGAAAGTTTCGTTTAGAAATTTTATCATTTGACTGGTTAATTTGAGAAAAAGGATTAAACCGCATAAAGCGATAAATTAGAGTTCTATTTCATAAATGGCTTGTTTGGCAATGGCTTTTTAAATAGAAGGCCTTAAGTGGTTATTTCACCATTTTTTAAGCTAGTGGACACTTATGCCCTTATTATTATGGTTTTATAAATAATGTTATAAAGGTTAGTTTTGGTTTTTAATTAATATATGTTATATGTTCAATAAAACATGAAATTTTTTATTCATTTTATGTTCTTCTTCACCGATTCTCATAAACAATGCCTATTTATAGTGTAAAATTGAACTCTAATTCATTTACATTTCATATCCGAATAATATCCTGATAAGGATGTAATAAATACTGACTTGATGGTTGCTTCCACGTAGTCATTTTTATTTGTCGTTTTCATGGTGGTTGTTTCCACATATCTCTGCATCATGGCTTGCATCATCTTCCATCAACATCTTTTTAATGAGATAGTTGCAAGTCTCCATCAATAATTAAGTGATATTTTTACACGTGTCTGGTCTCGGGATTATCCTTCTTGGATATTTGTCAGATTCATTTCTTCTATTTCATCCAGGTGTAATGAATCTGGTGAGAGTGCTAGTGAGTTCCAATTTTCCCACGTGTCCTTGATTTCTATTGTTAATGGATAATCATCAATCTCCATCTCAGCTATCTTTTTTAACAGCTGTACTGATTCTTCATCACGGTTTTGATGAGGTCTTTCAGTATTGTATGCCAGTATTCTCCTTCCATCAGTCCAGAGGACATAGGTATTATGTTGAAGTAAATACTAAGCTTTAAGCATTAAATCAATTCCTGCTTGGACTTGATAATGTGAAAAATTATTATAACACATGTCAATGGTTTTTGACAAGTGATCTTTATCTTCATCAACCGATGAGAGGTTTATTCCTCCAAACATCGTTTGAATAGTCCAAATTTGATATGGCTGAAAAAATCTTTCATGTTCAGCGATACCAATAAGACTGCTAATTTCTATATGAAAATAGTAAAAGAAATCCATATTTAGAAAGCTCGCTAATCGTGATTTTACGATAGCTGGAAAATCTTTTAATAAATCAAAAGAAAGATTTTGGACTGTTATTTCTTTAACAAATCCCCATTCAATACTTGTTATATCAAATGGTTCATGATTAAGCCTAAATTTTATAGTAGGAAATTTTTCCCCTATATGATTTGTAAAAACATAGGCTTGTAGAAAATATTCAGAAAAAGTTTTTCTAAATTGAATTTGCTGGTTGCAAATTATAGAATTTATTTTTGTAAAAATATCTACAGGTAATATTCTTCTAGCTTTATTAAATAAACACCTTCTGAACATTTTATTTATAACAGGACTGTTTATCCCATTATCAATAAAATATTGGAATATATCGAGAAAATTATTTATTTCTTTGATATCCATATATTCTATATAGCATTCGTCCCAATCTCTGTATAAAATAGATTTTAATAAAAGATCATGGGCTTTATTATCTTTAGTTGTTTTTTCAACTAAAATTTGAGAGAAATTGGTAAGAGCTCGTCTAAAATTTGCTCTTTGTTCTAAAATATGGGTTTTCCATATTTTGTTAATATAATTATAATATTCCAGTGGTAATCCTGAATTATAAAAATCATTTATTTCAGAGAGCGATTGTTGAGATAAAAAGTTTTCTGCTCCCCTAATAACTTCAGCCTAACTGGTTTGAAATGCCGAGTTAGGGTCTTGTGACCATTGAGATTGACTTACCGGGTTTGGCGTCAATGAAAATTGAGATCCAATTGGTTGTCTTACTATTGGATATGGTACATAATATCCCTGATTAGGATAAAATTGTACTTGTGGAGGCATAGGAACAAATCCTTGGTTGGATTTTGTTATTTTCCCTTTGTTGGGTACTTTATGGATAGTATGCCATTCTCCCATTAGAGGTTTTTTACCTCTATCCATAATGCCTGCTAAGACAATTAGCAAATAAAATTAGGATTTTTAACAGTTGGTATTTCTATAGAAGTCATGTCTATAGACAATATAACTGAATTTTTATAAATAGAAAATGGTAAATATTGTTTTATAAAATCATTACCTAATAATATATCTCATTTCATTTCAGGAAAGCCTAATATTTTAAGAATTACAAATTTTATATTATTTATGTAAATTGGTATATTCTTAGCTTTATAATATACTAAAGTCTTATTATTATCTATACCACTAACCTTTATTGGTCTTTTTACAGGTTTCCAATATTTTTTGGGAATAGCATTCATCTTACAACTACTTGTTGTAGCATCTGTATCTATTAAAGCATATAAAGGAATTTTATCTTTAATTTTTATTTCTATATAAATACAATTTTTTATATTTTTTGCCAAAGTTTGTATATTTTCAATTCTAATATTTCTAGAATTTCTACTTGGTTCATAGGGAAGATAGGGATATGAACTGTTTTCATCCCTATCGGTATAGAGGAGGTTGTACTTTTATTATCTTCTTCTTCCTCTATTTGAGAAGTTGAAGGTAGAACTAAATTATCTTCTGTATTTGTTAACAGATTATTTTTAAAATATAACTTATCACCTGAGGCCATATATTCAATAGTACTTACAGGTTTTGAAGTACTTGCATTATTAATATCTCCTATTATCCAGTCTTTTGGAATAGAAAGATCTTTTAAATGTAATAATTTAGGTTGTATTTTTGTAGTAATTTTATTTGGTTCAAAAAGTTCAATAATTTTATTATTGACTTCTTTTATCTCTACCTCTGCAGTATTAGTGTATTCATTTATAGCAGTCCAGCTTATTGCGAGATCTTCTGCTAAATCCTTAATATCAGAATTTTTTGACTGAATTCTTAAACATAGACACTCTTCTATTAGAGGGTCCGTAATGGATATAAAGTAATTTGGTTTTACCTTAAATCCTATTACCCCATTATATAAATTTGATTGAATTCCTCCAATAAGTGCTTTTATTGGGTTTTCAAATCTTTTATCTAATAAAACTGCTATTATAGGTACATCATGACCCCTTCTAAATAAAGCTCTTATTGTGATCATAATTATACCGAAATGTATATATCTTACCTGAGGATATTTCTTTCTAATCCTCTTAATTTTTTCTTTAGTAAATAAAGGGATTTCAGTTAATCTGCCTTTAGTATCTTTAGCGACTGTATTACCGCTAATTTTTTCAATATGTCTTTGTGACCATATTTTAAACTTAGATATTTTATATATTTCTTCTTTAGAAATATGATTTTTAGTAATCTTTTCTATCATTTCTTCTGAGAAGTCTTTTTCTTCTCCTATTAAATTTCCTAATTTTATATCCTGTTGTTCAGTTTTAGGAATTTCTTCTAATTGATTATTATGTCCTAAAATAAAGATATATTCTTCATTATCAGTGTCGGATTCGGTTTCTGATATTAACTCATATAATATTTCTGTAGGATTTATTTCCTCACTAAAACATATTTCTAAATCTTGTTCTTCAAGACTTTTAATCATTTTTCTGGCATTTTTCCCTTTATTAGGACAGTTTGTGGCTATGTGACCTTCTTCATCACATATAAAGCATTTACAAATTTGTTTTATCGGTTTTTTAGAAGTTTTTCTTCTTACGAATTTTTTCTTAGTATTATTTTTATTATTATTATTACCAGTATATTTTTTATTTCCTGGTTTCCATTTTATCATCTTATATTTTTTATTTTTATAATTTTTATAAGTCTTAGGTTGTATGGATTTACAACCAAACTCCCATTCTCCTTCTAATAATTTTGTACAATATCTATGACTTAATTTATTCTTAACTTGTTTAGCTGCTTTACTTTGTAAACAATGTAAAGTAATTCTTTCTTTAGCAAAATTAATCCTATTTCCTATACTATCTATATCTTCTTTATCTATACCAGTTGCTTTACTGTGTTTATCTAGATAGGAAGCATATTTATCTAGATTGGATATTCTTTGCCATGATACTAGGGATATACAAGTGTTAGTGTAAGACCATATCTGGGATATGGCATCGGCCTCGTTACGTGTTAGTGTAAGACCATGTATGGGACATGGCATCGACACGGATATGTGCTAGCCAGTGTAAGACCATGTCTAGGACATGGCGTCGGTGTTGAGACGAGTGCTAGTGTAAGACCATGTCTGGGACATGGTATCGACCTCAACAGGCAAGCTAGTGCAAGACCATGTCTGGGACATGGCATCGGCTTGGATATGTGTCAGTGTAAGACCATGTCTAGGACATGGCATCGGCACGGATAGAGGAGAGCCAGTGTAAGACCATGTCTGGGACATGGCATCAGCCTCAAGATATGAAAGTCAGTGTAAGACCATGTTTGGGACATGGCATCAGCCTCGAGATATGAGAGTTAGTGTAAGACCATGTTTGGGACATGGCATCGACTTGACATGTGAGCCAGTGTAAGACCATGTCTGGGACATAGCATCGGCTTGATACGCTATGTTTGAGGCTCATTGAATATCCTTTCGTATTCTAATAGTTCAATGGGAAATTTAAAATTAGTATTAAGATCGAGAGATATTATGGTGGCCTTGTGAGCGGTGTAGGTACCTAAATGAAATGTATGAAATGTGAGCTCAATAGTATGTTGTATGATTAATAAAAGAGGAAAATGAGTAAGTTATGCTTGTAGCCATTCTTTTTATATATCATGCACAAATTGTGATGTGTTGAGAGTATGTTATAGCATGGTAAATTGTTATTTATTTACTTGCAACTTACTAAGCTCTATGCTTACTCTCTCTCCTTTCCATTCTCTTATAGTGCCGCCTAGCTAGCTCGTGGATCAACGGACATCGAAGGCTTCGTTCACACTATCAATTAAGCATTCAGTATAGTTAGTTTCTAGCATTTTGAGAAATGGCATGTATAGGGACTAGTCTTTGTTAAGTTCATTTTATTTTGGGCCAAGCCTGTTGGCTTATTTCAAGATACAGTATTTTGTATAAGGCCATAGATAATGGCTGATATTCATCATTGATATATGCAAATGAGGTTTTTATGATGTGCAAAGTAGTATGGATAAACATGTGTACTAGGAATAGTAATATGAATGTTTTATTGGATTGGTTATATGAAGTTGTGTGAATGCCAAATTATGGTTATTGGTTGAGTATTGGTACTTTGTGATGAATTGGTATGAGTTTGGTCTTGTTTCAGGGTGGCAAAAGGCTTGGTAGATAACCTTATTTTTGTCCACACGGGTAGACACCGTGTGTGACACACGGGCGTGTGTCTAGGCCGTGTGTGACACACGGTCCGCCCTACAGGCGTGTGGTTAGCCGTGTGTCCCCCTCACCTTAGGTTGGCAAAATTAAATGCCCATCAGTATACCACACAGGGTGAGACACGGTCGTGTGCCCCAACCATTTGAAAGACACGGTTTAGCACACGGGCGTGTGCCATGGCTGTGTGACCCTTAAGAGTTGCTGACGTTAGAAACAGAATGTCAAGGTTTTTGCACATGGGCTGCGACACGGGCATGTCATGGCCGTGTGAGGGACACGGGCTGAGCACACGGGCGTGTGCCAGGCCGTGTGAAAACCCCTGTAGGTTCGATGTTAGAAAATAAATCCACACGTATATGGGGCACGGGCGTGTCCCTAAGTGCTTAGGCTGTGTGAACCACACGGGCCTTCAGCACGGCCACATCTAGAGACCACACAAGCGTCTGCCCTGTTTTTAGTAGTTTTTGTTGAACTTTTCCTAAGTACTCGAAATAGTCTCGAATTGTTTCCAAACCATGTTTTGGGCCTCGTAGGTCCATATTAAGGATTGTAAGACAAGTCTTGAAAAGTTTCAAATTTGGAATGGACTTTGTTGCATCGAGAATGTATATTTGCATGTGCTTTAGTAAGGTAATGCCTCGTACGCTATCCCGGAGTCAGATACGAATAAGGGATGTTACATAATTCATTTAAGAGCCTCTACAACCTTGAACAAAGGCAAATAAAAATTTACTTAAGTGTGGTAATTGAAACGATGGCTACTAAGCAAAATGGTTTAATAAAATATGTTTATACTCCAATACACAACACAAACTAGGAAACATATGAATGGTATGCAAACCTTAACTTCTTTCTTGTACAACTCCGTACAATTTTGGTTGAATCATTAAATATATACACCATGCAATTTTAATGGTGAAAAAATTCATGGACTTATGATATATATACATGGGATTTATTTAATATATAGAATATATATTAATGGATTTTGGTAATATATATATAAGTGTGTGGGGTTCTATATATATTATATGCAGGGATATTATTATATAATATACAAAAATTTATAAATTTTGTTTTATCTAGTATATATATAAATGTATAAAGTCACTTAATAACTAAAATTTACTTCGCGACAAGTTGAAAAGATGAAACTAGAAATACCAAACCTGGAAGTCAGAGAAATCTGATCTTAGAATTTGACCAAACAAAACAAAATCTTATCAGTACATGAAACGCAAGCTTCTCCTTAGCTCTATAGATAATGGTATTTGTTTTCTTTTTCTTTTTCTTTTTCTTTTTTCAGTATAAATATCATATTTGTTCTCAAATGCCCCATACCACGAAATGGACAAAGAAAACCCAAATACAGAAGAAACCAAAGAGAGGAAGAAGAATATAGCATGGTAAATTGGAGTCCAGATTTCTGAACCGGTGCTTCATTCCCAATACAAGCAAGCGCATCTCCTGCATTTATGAAACAGGAGCTCCTGATCAAACATTAGCAGGGAACCGGTGTTCCAGCCACTTTGGATATGCCCGCTTGTATAAGCTCATGCAAACAGTATCGTGTTGTTGAAGGCCCCCATTAAATATGCATTTCATTGCACCTGATAAATGAATCGAACAAAAAGCAATACTCAGCTTTCTCCTCGAAAACTAGAGCCGGAACCCAAGTGTATTCGACAAAGATGGGCATTCAGCAAGATATGTATATTTGATAGGATTAACGTACCATGGGTACCAACGGGTTCCTTAACTCGACCACGACGACCACACTTCGTCCACACTTCAACAGGCTGCAACCACATCCAAATCAAGAATATAATTTATGTAAAAAGTAATTTTTCCACTGGCTATTCAACTATAGAAACAAAATATTTTAAATCACTTGTAACAGATTATCCTACCTTAAACCATCTCACATCCTCTGGATTATGGAACATATATCGTACTGTGGCTTTTAACTTGGATACTCGTTGAGGATAACTGCATCAAGATATAATCCAAATCAACATAGCCAAACTACATAGATCACTTTTGCATTTTATAGGTATTGTTTCTTTTAAGTCTGAAATTCTAGAATAAACATAAACCAGTAGAAAAATCATCTTCGAAAACTTTTATCACCCAACAAAAGAATGCATACCCAGTTAAAATAATCTTCTTTAAAATTATTCTATCGGGGTCGATACTTCTCAAGGAACCAACAGCAGCAACTGCAGGTGTGCCGGCTCCTGCTGCACCCTTCAGAGCAATCAAGGGGAGAGGTGGAAAAGAAATGGGGGCATATATTGATGCCATTGAAAAACGTCCGGCATGAAGAAACCTTTCCATCTTGTGCTTGTCTGAATTAATATTGTCAGTCGAAAAGATTGGTCTGAAAATAAGCAGAGAGATTTCAGGATTCTGGTAAAAGGTTCAAGACAGTAGTAAGCTACAAAGAGACCATTACCTAGCAACAAACTGACGGAAACCAACATGGAATATGAGTTCTTCCTTAGATTTAATTGGAGCATCATAACTATCATGCTTTTTTATACTGCAAAAGGAATTCATATTGGGAAAAAATAAATAAATAAGGGTGAATTGTTGCTAGTTGCTACTCATTACCAGGAAAGTGTGAAGAGAAATATATACCTAAAATGAAGAACAGACATCTTAGACTCATGTTGCAGGAGACCACATAAAACAATGGGTGCAGTTCTTGAGGCTGCACAAAATTTGGAAGCAACTTGAAAAGGAACCTCCTTGATATAAAACCTAGCAAATGAACCAACTGGCGCACAGTCATCCCTGCCCTCTTGCTCCACTTTTAAAGCTTTTGCAACAACATGCTTTTGTGTTCTTGCAAAATTATCAAAAACAAAAATTCTGGCATATTCTGGAGGTAGAGATTCCTAACAATAACCAGTAAACTTTTAATAACTTCATAATATTAACCCAAAACAAAGCTCATCAAAATGATATCACAATAAATTACTTTGGGGTCCCACGAGGATGTCCTAAAAGACTTGAGGCCTCTATATTTTGCAAATCGCTTTCTAGCAGGAACATCTAGTGGAGTATCCACTTCATCTGGAAATTCTGAAATTAACATTTAATCAACGGTAAATTAGCACCTACATTACAAGAGGTGTTCATACATGGCTGTGAAGATTTGAGAAGAGTTTTCAGAGAAAAATGTATGCATTGGTGTAGTGGGGTAGTAGCTACCCAATCTCATCAAAAATTCAAAACTTAACTGCAGACTAGCTATCATATGCATGCCCTCTCCTCACTTGTTAATACTTTCAAGACTAGAATTAGTGACTTCAATTATGAGGAGAAAAGGGCTTACAAGGGTCAAATTTTAGAAGTCAGCTATAATAAGATGTTCCAATTATAGGTGTCCTCGCCCCCCAGCCCCCCCAATATAGATTATTCTAGCTTTACACAATGTGACAACTAATCATAAGAAATGCTCTGAAAAAACACTCTAGGACTCATCGGAAAACATAAATACCCTCATCTTCGGCATGTGCCTCTTTTATTTTTTTAATCTCATCCTCTATCTGTTCCCTTGTCATATTGTCCCCTTCCTGCATGTATAAAAGAAAAAATCATTCACATACAGAATATTTAAGAGAAAAAGAAACAACATGAATGCCGCAAAAAGCAAGGATATGCAAAAACATATAGCTGGCACTTCCTCATAATTCATTAAGTACAAATTGCATTGGGACATAAGCATCAAAGAGACACACCATCATCACTGAATCATTTTCAGTTTCTTCATCAGAGTCCCTTAAGTGCAAGGAAGCTTGATCTTCCTCAAAGTCAGGATTATTGGTGTCTTCTTGACTAGGAAAGCCACTTTCTCCTTCATCCAACAACATGCCATCATCATCCTCATCATCATCTCCATCATTCTCCACGCCAGAATCCTCTCCATCTGTATCATCTACGATCCAAGCAGCCTGAATGGCAGACAGTGGTCACAAATGGATTGTTATGCATAAACATGATAAATAAGAAACAGAAAGGTGGACAGCAAATGTTAAAGAGTCCCAGGAACTGGCAAGACAATTCAGACCTGATACTCAGAAGTGCCTCGAGGGAGAGCTCTCTTTCTTAACCTCTTCTGCTTTTGATTTCTTTCAGCCTCAGCCATTTCTGCTTCAGTGGGCCATGTCTGTCATAATAAAACAGCAGTATAAATAGCACCCAACATCCCCTAGAAGAATGCATAAGGGTGTGTGCATACCACTATTAAGTAATTTTACTAATTTAATAAGAAAAACTCAATTACAAAGTAGCTAAGCAGACACAAAATTAGTTTGCACTTTGTAGATTGGATTGGGGGCAAGCAGCAACTTAATCATCTTATCAAAGGCACACCTCTAATATGTAACCAAAAGTTTGAAAAAATACAATCCTTGCTTTTCCTGATGTCTCAATTCAATTTAATTATACTCATCTTTTAAGCATACTCGGTATCAAAATTCCTTGAATTCTTTACTACAGGTTTTGATGCGTGCATGACGATTACTATTACTCCAAAAATAACACATTTGAGTGATTTGATTAATAGTTGAAAGAAGCAGAAAAATGAGATGAAACAATATCAGGGAAGTCAGTATTTAACAAGAATGAGGAGACCAAAGTAGTAACTCTGTTGATCTACATGCCAAAAAGCAAGTACCAAGTCATGACAGAGTAACCATAGGAAATTGCGAGCAAGATATTTAAAGCTCTAATATCCAGGTTACCTGTTCTCCAGCAAGTGGGTCTGGAACATTCTCAACAAGCAAAGGCTCCTGGCTTGATGGATCAGGAGCTAGGGAACGAATTATCTGGACGCGAAGAAGCAAAAATGAAAAGTTCATTACCCACTTCATTGCTACCCAGTACACAAGATAAAGGCTTTTCTTGCTTCTGAAATAGTGTTCAAGTTTCACTAAAATAAACGTACCTCAGCATCTTGAATGTCATCAGAATCCATAGCATTATGATCTTTTCTAGCATTTAAAGGGATAGGATCCTTCATAATGTCAATTCTACTCAATTGAAAATCCCCCGCACCAGACACATGAACCTAATGTATAAGACCGTAAGAAGCCACCACCAGAAATACATGTGAAGCAAAAGCTTAGAGAGATATAACTACCAGCTGGTTCACTGAGAGGCTGTGAGCACGTGTATAACCAGTGAGGAGAAGTGTACACTTCTCTGGACGGGAGTCATCTGGTACCATATCAACCTAAAACATAGCAGTTCGTAAAATTTTACCTTCAAAGGTTTTTGCACAAACAAGCAACATGAAAAAAAATTAATGGATTGTACAAGGATTGGACAACCGCCCATCCAAAAATGATTGTGTACAACCTATCACTCAGATTTTTTATAGGTGAACATCTCCAAGACTTACATTGCAAAAATACCTTCGTTAAAGTTTCCTCACAATCAATGCTACTACTAACAATGTAAAATTCATAAAAAAATTTACAATAACTTAGAAGTACTTTTTGAGCAATAAGATAAGGCCGTTGATTTCTCCAATGCGGAGTTGTGAGTCTTTGCTCCTTAAAAAGCCACATGAACTGCAATCAAAATATCAGTAAAGTGTATTAGAAGCAGGAAAAAATGTGAATAAACGGAACACAATCATTATACAATTCCATCTCAATCTGATTAATTCACAGATATATCAATTAAACCCAAAAAAAGATAACTCATTGCAGGGAATATCGCCTTGTGCAAGTCGTCCTTCGTATCTGCGGGATAAAACTTGCAATCCTCTGGAAATTCAGAAGTAAGGCTGGAAGTAACGATCTTCTTTGCATCATTTCGTCTTTTAAGCTCAGTAGGCAGATCCTGGAGGAAAAAGCTTCAACCTCAGTACTTGCTTTCTTAGAGAGGTCACAAGTATAAAAACCATATAAAGTCATGAACTAAGAACATACACGAATGAAAACGACAGTGCTCGGTAAACCTAGAGACCTGAACACCGAAAGGCATTGACTTCCAAATGAATCAATATAGTCATATGTGCTTTGTTCAGTAGCTGATGCCACAAAAGCAATCAAATCAGCAACCTACAATTAAACAGGCAGTTGACCATTCAAGTGAACAAAAAAAACAAGAGGGTTACTAAATGAGGTTGAACAATATATCACCAAGATGTAGACAATTTTTTACCTTGGCCATTTCCATACACGATAATAAGTCCCCATGAGGAGCATCCAGTACCTAGACAGAACAACTTGACGATTAAGAGGTTGCTAGTTCTTGCACTTAGGATCAAGCATAAAGGGCACATCTTTCAATAATATTACACTGAACCTCACAGAATGATAAAATGATATCCACCACAAAATTGACAAATCAAAAAGAAAGCTGAGCTTGAAATTATTAACTAGCAGCTTTTTTTAACTAATAACATGAAACAAAAACACCGGGAGTGAGGCCTACTGTTGCTCGCAGTTTGTACTCTGAAGAAGTTACTGTTGATGAAAGACCTCCGCCAACATCTGCTGAAAGCAATCTCAAAATGTCTTCACCAAGTGAACTTACATTCACGGATGCGGAAAGAGGGAAAAGAAGCTGTGATAAAAAAATAATAATAAGACTTTAGGGAGGAAAACAATAGGCACTTGAAGCAACAATATGGGAAGAATTAATTTATACAAAAGGCTTACAATGACACGGGGAGGGCCGGCTGATCCACTTGAAGCCCTTTTTTCTTTCAAAAGAGCTTCCTTCTTCTGCTCTCGTAGCTACAAAATCGAATAGCACTGTCCAGTGTGAGATAATAAGCATTAGAGATATTCAAATTTATTCTCACTCACCATCCTGCTTCGCTGAAGCCGAGCAGCTCGAGCTCCCTGCGTTACATTACGATTCGATTTTGCAATCCGGTTCTTATCTAAACCACCAAAAGATAAAGAACCATTTAAAAAAACAGATAAAATTCTTAGTAGAGAAAACAAAATCATAATAATATATATATATAAATCTAAACCATTGAAGTTGAACAGAGCGCGGCAACCTTTTTGAGAGATTTTATGAACGTTCCTAGAAGATTTAGAGGAGAAACGGGTTTTGTGAGGCTTATTGACTTGAGCTCGAGATCCTCCCATGGTGATGGAAACAGTGGGATAAACGAACTCCTCCAATGCAGAGAAAATAGTTCAAAATCTTTCAAAGTTATTTAGGGTTGGCGGCGGGATAAGCTACAGAATTATTTATATGTTATTATTTATGGATAATTAATTAGATAATTAATCCAAAATTTGCAATTTAAGGTGACATAGTTCGTTAAAATAACAAACAGTTAAAAAAAATCACTATTATAATAAATTTAATCCTCAATTTTTTTATTATATTAATTTAATTATAATTTTAAAAAATTAATATTAAAAATTTATAATAATCTCAATTTAATTTTAATTTTAAAAATTTATATTGTTAAACAAAATTGATCTAGGTTTCAGCTAAACTCTACACAAATAGTTAATTAACTATAAAAAATTTCATTTTAGACATCTAAAATAAAAAATTTGTAATTTAAATACTTACATTATATAGTTCGATCATTTTGATAACTCTCGTTAAAATTATAAATGACAAGTTGAAGTGATAGTTAAAAAAATTAGTATAAATAACAAATTTAACCATTAACTTTATATATTATATCAATTTAACTATAATTTTAAAAAATTAACATTCAAAAGTTACAAATAATCTCAAAATTTAACCCTCTAGCCCATACCCAGAGTCGTTATCCAATCTTCCATTGCACAAAATATATATAAACTTTTAGGTCATTTGTATTTGTTGGTCATGTAATCTATAAGAAAAGAAAGATTAACTCTACGGACAAGAAAATACGTATACTTAAGAGGATTTATGGGTGGAACTCGATCGTGTTTAAACAAAAAAATTTATTATTTAATTGGAAAACAGAGGCACAGACTGAGGGATTTTTATTTTATTTAATATTAATATAAATTTTAAATTCATTAACATTAATATAAATTTTAAATTCATTAACATTAATATAAATTTTAACTTCATTGTTATATTTTTTAAAAATATTTTTTTAAATTTTTTATATTATTTATTGTCAAAAATATTTTTATTTTATATATTTTTTAAAATTTATTGTATTTTTTGAAAAAAATATATATTTTTATATTTTTTTGAATTTTTTAGAATTAAAATCATTTGAGACTATTTTTAAATTTTGAGGGTTAATTTTTTAAAATTATTAAAAAATCAATATAATATGTAAAAATTGAAGGCTAAATTTATTATTATACCAAATTTTTTAACTACCACATTAGCTTGTCATTTGTGATTGTAATGAGAGTGACCAAAATAATCGAACTATGTAATGTAGGTACTTAAATTACAAACTTTTTATTTTAGGTGTCTAAAATAATTTTTTTTATAGTTAATTAACTATTTGTGTAGTTTACCCTAAATCATATTTGTTGAGCTTCTTAACTAAATAACAAAAAAACATTACTGGGAAGCCTTCATTTTCATGATGTTAGATCTAGAACAAGTTTGTTCTCAGGCAGCGGAATCTAAACTAGCTAAACTTATAAAGAGCACTAATCAAAAAAAAAAAAAAGCTAACTTTTCTAGAGAAAAAAAAGTTTAAATGTTTTTAAAGTAAATGACACAATTGAAATAAAATGATAGAAATTATAGAAGAAAAGGAATTTTTCTTTTTCTTTTTCTTTTTCTTTTTCTTTTTCTTTTTCTTTTTTTTTTTCTTTTTCTTTTCAGTAACATGGTTTAAATGATAGAAATGAAAGAAATTTTCCTTTTATTTTTTTGGAAAAGAAACAACTTCAAGGAACTAACTACAATAAAGCTAATGGGAGTCTATATTAACCATTGTTGAATGAGCATCTTCTTAAAACAAAGATCGAGCATGATCGGGTGGGTCTTCAAAAGTTGTTAACCTATTAAGATTACTAGAAATAACTTTGGCCATGCAATCTACCAGTTTATTATACTCTCGCGTGATATGCCGAAACTTAAGTTGCCAAACTTGCTTGCATAAATCATGTATTAAACAAAGTTCAAAAAGGTTATTATCAATCGTATAATCGTTCCCAATTATATCAATCAACAATGCATTCTCGCTTTCAATCACAACCTTGTGAAACCCTTTCTTCCAAGCTAGAGTGAGTCCTTCATATATAGCTTGTGCTTCAATCTAAAAAATGTCTGATACACCGACCTTCATAGCAAACCCAAACAGCTAGCCTCCTATTAAATCTCGAAGAACACCACTAATAGTAGCATTAGAGTACCATAATGATAGTGTGTTATCCGTATTAAGCTTCACCCATCCTTCCTTCGATGGATACCAATTATCACGAGTGATTGTGCTACACATAAATCAATCCATACATTTATCATTAATGATACTTCTTGTCCATACCATGCATTTTGAAATCAGATTGCCACTATTATTACTTGCTTGTTGGAAAATGAATTCATTTTGACCATTCCAAAATATCCAACACAAGATTGAAAAGAAAGTTGGTATTTTCTATCAACTTCTGTGATGCCTCCCTCATTCATGATGTTCCATTTCAACCAAGTTTCTAGTGGATAATTAAATAAAGAAGCCCAAACATTTCTAGGTACAATAGTCTTCCAAACTGTGATAGCAAATTGGCAATCCCACACAACATGAATTGTTGTTTCCATAGGTTCACCACACTACACACAGTCAGCATCATCAACCATTCCACATCTCACTCTCTCTCCCTATTAGTAAGTAGTCGAGTATGTTGAAACAGCTATAATAAGACCTTTACTTATTGGGGAGTATTAACTTTCCAAATCATCAAGTTATCACTTTGTGGTAACAGATCTCTTCTCTTAACAAGTTGTTTGTAAATTTTAAAAGAAGAGAAGCGACCAGCATATGACCATCTCCATACAAGTTGAACATGACCTACAACTTGTGTAGGCGGCAAAATTGCTGCAATACAAGCTAGGATGTGTTGAGGAAGAAACAATTTAAGTCAATGCCAATTCCAAGTTCAACCAGCTGTGACCAAATCACAAACTCGGAAAGTTTCATCATCAGGGATTGCCAAATATATGAGCAGTTACTACGTTCTATGGACGTTGGAATAACCCCATGCACATTGTATTTGTTCTTCAAAACTCGAACCCAAAGAGCATTTGTATTAGTAACAATATTGTAACCTAATTTTAGAAGAAAAATCTTATTCTGGTCATTTAGACTTTGAACGCCCAATCCTCATTTCTTAATGCGCAAGCAACAATCCCTCCAATTAACTAAAGCAAGCTTTCTTTTTGACATACTCTATCCCCATATAAAATTAGGTGCAATTTTTTCAATTTCTTTGCACACTAAAATTAGAATACAAGCAATATTCATAAAATAATTTTGTATAGCAAGAAGCACAGATTTGGCAAAAGTAATTCTTGCTACCATCGAAAGTCTTCGAGCATCCCATCTGTTAAGCTTGGCACAGACTATATCAACCATAAACCGAAACGTATCAATAGAAACTCGTATATGAAATGCAGGCATCCCTAAATATTTTCCCAAATCATCCACCCTTGAAAAGTTGAGTCTATCACTCACATTTACAACCACTGCTTCAAGAGTGTTGGATGAAAAGAAAATTTAAGTTTTTGTCTATTTACTTTGTGTCCAGAATAAGAGCAAAAAGTACTTAAAATAGCATTAATAAGCTCAACACCTTGACTATCAGCTTTAGAAAATAAGACTAGATCGTCTGCAAAGAAAATGTGTGAAACACTTGGACTTCGTCGTTAAAGCAAAAGTGGTTCCCAGTATTGTTGTCAACTATCCGATATATTAAATGTCCCAGACGCTCCATTCCTAAACAAATAGATAAGGAGATAAAGGCTCTCCTTATCTCACCCCTCATGTTAGACAAAAAGGTTATTTGATTGTTTCATTCATAAAACCTGTATTGTCATCGAATTGACAAAATGCATAATCACATTGGTAATAGTATTAGGAAAGCCTACATCCATAAGTGTATCTTCTAAAAAGTCCTACTAGATTCTATCATATGCCTTTTCAAAATTGACTTTGACAGCCATCCAATACTTTTTACTCTTTGTTGTCTTCATTGTGTACACTGCCTCTTGGGCAATGATAATATTTTCTGAGATATTACGACCTGCTATAAAACTAGCTTGCTTTTATCGTATTAATTTTTTATAAGAGGACGAAGATAGTTCACCGAATTTTTAGTGATGATATTGTAAATTATGGTACAGAGACTAATCGAATGAAATTGGTTAAGGGACTATGCACCAATGGTCTTTGAAATTAAAACTAGAAATGTGTTGTTATACCAGGATCTAGCATGCCCCCTTCCATAACACGTCGGACAAGATGATAAACATTTTACCTACCAAATCCCATTGAGATTGATAAAATTTTGCATGAAATCCATCAATACCTAGCACAGTCAGAGGCGACACAATAAACACCACCTTTCGAACCTCTTCCATTTAGATTGAAGCAATTAGATTTACCTTTTCATTTTGTAAAAAGATTGGAAACTGACCTCTGTAAGGAAAGCGACCAACAGGTTGAGGCTCTACTGAGTAGAGTTGTTTATGAAAATCAACTACATTCTATTAAAGAAACTCATCATCAAAACACCACCCAATATCGACAATTTGAAAAGCTTCAATCCCATTTTGCTTTTTATAAGTAAGAGTACATCTATGAAAGAATTTTGTGTTTCGATCTCTACCAGCTAACAATTCACTTCTTGACTTTTGGTCCCACAAAACTTCTTCTTAGAATAAAATATTCTTTAAATCAGATTTAAGATTCACTTCACGGGGTCGAAGTTGCATAGAGCCAGAAACTCCAAAGCCTTTTGAACTTGTTCTAACTCTACTGCAATTTTTTGCTAAAAATGTTACCAAAGACTCACTTGTTCCAATTTTGAACCAAAGTGACAAACCTCTCCAAGTTTGAAACAACATCCACTAAATTATTCCATGTATTTCGAACCAAGTCCTTGAACTGTAGATGCATAAGCCAACTAGCAAGGAATCGAAAAGGGCGTTCACGATGAGTTGAAAAAGTCAAGTTCATGGATACTAAAAGAGGTTGATGATCAGACTTAAGCTTGTAGAGATGACAGTCTATAGAATTAGGCGCAAAGGATTCCTACAGATCATTACAAATAGATTTGTCAAGGCATACAAAAAGAGTGCCTTGATTCCAAGTGAACATAGGTCCTTGAAACCCCATATTATGGATGCCATGTTGAAATAGAAAAAAAGTGAAACAAATTACAACCCGATTGTCTAGTTACTGTACCTCTTTTGTTCTCCACACAATTTAGAATGGAATTGAAATCTCCAACTATGACCCATGGTTCTATAATGTCACTAGGAAGAAGATTTAGATATTCCCAAATATTTTTTCGATTGGTCGGTTGTGGGCTTTCATAAGTTGTTGTATAGAGAAACAAAGTAGGACTCAAATAGTTTCGAATGCACATATGGACGAATTGAGGATAGGCTATCAGAACTTCCATAGAAATATTATCATTCCAAAATATCTAAAGACCACAAGCATAACCATTAGCTTCAAACTGGAAAGAATTAGCAATCCCCAACTTAGCAATAACATCGTTTTCTCTTTTTCTGTTAATACGTGTCTCGAATAAAGAAACAAGATCAGGATGGAACTTCCTTATAAATTCCTTAAGAAAATTATAAAACCGAGAATGATTGCACCCTTAGAAATTCTAGACAAATATTTGAAGATTCATAATCATAATCATATAACAATAAATTAAGAAAACCAGAAAAAAAACCAACTTAGGCCAAATCAACGTCGAGAAGGGTCTCGTCATCTGACACATAAACCCAACCATTGTCTCCCTCCGTAGTTGAGTCTCCTTCAATAACCTGAGATAGTCCCTAAACTATACCTTCCAGTACCATAGAAATAGGTAGGGTAGCTTCACCCTCGAACATACTCTCTATAGGTTCTTGCCTCATGTTTTCCCCAGTTGCAATTGTCTCAATCATTATTGGTATTTTTCCAGTATTTTCTCACATATTGTTGATATGTTGTAATTTGTTATGTCAAATTAGGCTCCCCATTATGCTTAAAGAGTTTGTTTCCAACCAATTTTGAAACACCCCTAACCCGTATCTGTCGCCGGAATAAGGTTATGGAGCATTACCGGACTTATCACAAAAACAAACATATATTTTCACATCCATTTTTCATTTCATACAAAAACTATTCAATCTTAATCATATAGTCCCTAATATGAGCCCTCGAGGCCCAAAATAATAATTAAAATCAATTCGAGACTAAATTGATAACTCACAAAAATTTTAGGAAAACATTGAAAATTTTTAAAGTACAAGGGACACATGCTTGTGTGGCTAGACACACAGCCAAAAGACACGCCCCTGTTATAGGCCATATGGACATTCAAAATGGGATCACATGGTCGTGTCTCAGACCGTGTCTGACCTCGTGTAACCCTATGATTTGTGTCACACGGCCAACCATACACCTGTGTGACTACCTCGTGTAACTCACTGACTTGCTTGCATTAAAAACTACAGGGGACACACGGCCATGTCACCTGACCGTGTGTCAGACACGGCTGTGACACACGCCCGTGTCTCTGCCCGTGTGGACAAAAATAGGCTATGTTCCAAGCCACATTTTTCACCCAATTTTGGTGCCAACTTATACACTTCAAAAGCATATAACCACAACATAGATAGGCCTTTAAACCAACCAAAATCAAGCCTAAAATATGCAATTTCAATACCATTAACTCAAGTGCTAACAAGCATCCCAATTAATCATTATAAACATGTCATTTTCACTTCCAAAAGTTACCTAAATGATCAAAAGCATATATACACCTTAATGCCCAAAATCATAACATGTAAACCAATTCACCAATTCATCCAATAGGTATCAAATTAGCAATTCACAAAAAAGGCATTTCCATGACAACCATTAGGCATACTCAAGGCAATCAAACTTCATACAAAATGAGGCCAACCAACTATATATATACATACCAACATATGCCAAATCAATCCAACTCACATGACTAATACATAATCAAAACATATAGGCTTTATTAGCCAATAGACCTATTCATGCCATATAACCAAAATACATTGAGTCCAAAAGTATCAAAACAACTGCTAGATAGTGTGATGAGATCTTCGATGACTTCTAATCTGAGCGAGCTTCCGATTAACTATAAAACACGTAAAAGAAAACAAAGTAAGCTATGAAGCTTAGGAAACTCATATGGCTAATAAGTTCAATTTACCAGTTCATTCACAATCTAAAGAAACATAAGTAAACATAGGTAAATTTCATTCAAATCCAAGATTTGCACATTAACTCAATCATATTAAGCATGTATGAATTCATCAACTATCACTTACTTGTTGAACTTATCACGAGTACCTGAACTGATCCATATCATCTCTTATATCCTCGTACCATCATCTTTTCCCGTTGAATCATTCGAAATAACATCGGATACTCGGGCATATCACACACTAAGTGTCATATACGTGGTTAAACCACCTCTATCACATATCTTATATCGATGCTCATCTCAAGCCACCACTAGGTCTGCTCATACAAGCTGACGGTCAAGACATAGCTACACGGTGCTGCTCACACAAGCTGTCGAGTAACTGTAACACATGCCTAAAAACTCAACCACCGGTAGGACATATAGGACCAGCACCCAAATTACATAAATCACGGTAACCTCTAATGACATGTCATTTGTATCCTATCTATTCCTAAGGTTCAATCGGGATCTATTATTTGTCGATGCCTTGTCGATAATTTTCGCAATGTCGTTTTATCACAATTACATAATTTAAGCATTTAAACACATGTAACATAAAGCTTATTAAGCATACGAACTTACATCGATATAGTACAGATGAAAACGATCATCTAGTCGATAACTTTATCTTTTCCTCGATCTAGTTCTGTACTTCGTTTTTCTTGATCTATATAATCAAATTGAACTATTTTAAGCTTCAATCTATTCAATTTAAGCCAATTTCACATTATGGTAAAATTACAATTTTACCCCTAAACATTTGACATCTTTACAATTTAGTCACTATCTCATAAAAATGCAAATTCATGCAATTAAGTCCACATCCATGCTAGCCGAATTTTATATAGACCCATATCAGCCCAAATATTTCATTTATTTGAACATTTCACCATGGAGTTTATACATTTCTCAATTTAATCCCTAATTAACATTTTCACTAAAAATCACTTTACAAAACTTGTTTAACTATTATTAAACTTTCATTTTCATCCATCAAACATCAAAATACTCACATATTCATCACTGGTAAAACTCAATTACTTTAACAATTTTGTAAATTAGTCCCTGGGCTAGCTAAGTTAAGCTACAACAACCTCAAAAACTTAAAAATCATTAAAAACGAAGTTATAAAACATACCATGCAAGCACCATAACCTAATCGAACCCTAGCAAGCATCCATGGAGTTTCTTCTTGCAATATTCAGTGGAGAAAGATGAAAACAAAATGACACTTTTTGTTTATTTCTTAATTTACATTAACATATTTACTAATTTACTAAACTAACCTTATTAATTTACTTTATAATCACTTCATTTTATGTCTATAATTGTCCACCAACTAATCAAATCATTTAATTACCATATAATTCACCCATATGAAAAATTCATAGCAATTTAACACTTTTAGCTAATAGAACACAACTTTTACATTTTACGCGATTTAGTCATTTTTCACAAATTAAGCACTCAATCGATAAAATTTCTTAACGAAATTTTCAAGCAATCCTACTATCATGTTGTAAACCTCAAAATAATAATAAAATAAAGTTTTCAACCTCAAATTTATGGTTCTGAAACCACTGTTCCGATTTCACTAAAAACGACTATTACAAATTTATATGTTTTTATCGTGTTTTTACTTAGTTTTCGTTCTTTTCTTTAATAAGTGAAATAGTTAGTTTTATGGAACTTTTGAGACTCGAAATGGTCAAATGCATCATAGGGAACCTAATGGTTGATTGAGTGTTGTAAGAAGTCATCGGAGGCCCGAACATGAGTGAAAACATCACCTAGAAGGAAGGTATCATGATATCGAAGCATGAAAGCCATGATACCCTTGTCAATGTTGAAACGAAGAGGATTGAGGCCATCTACAATGGTATCACAGTACCAGCCATAGGGTATCGCGATACCCAAACATCCAAGGACCCCCTATTTCAAAACTGCCGTGGGTATCACAATAACACTATCATGAGGAGACAAAAATTGACTATAGAGGTAGTCATTATCCAATTCCTATAATACCCTATACCCGGTCTAGTCACTATCCTGAGCTATAAGATATTACAGCTATAATTCATCACCAATCATTCACAAGTTTTTTAAACAATTTGAAACCTAAACTAAGCTTGAAAAACATTTAAAACAAACAGGAATCAAATCTAGATTAAATTGAAACTTCTATGAAATTTTAAGTGAAAATATGGGTTACATGGCCATGTGAAAAAGGCCATCTCATGTGGCTACCCCACACTCCCGTATGGCTACCCCTACATGCCCGTGTGCTTAGGTCGTGTAACTCACTGTGCCCGTGTGAACAAACCTACAATGGAAGATAACAAGACACACGGCCGTGTGACTGGGTCGTGTGTGACACACGGTTGTGTGATAGCACATGTCTTAGGCTGTGTGTACCTAAAAATGACTTAAAAATCAAGGCAACTTTCACATATTACTTGGGTAACAAACCAAACCTAAAACCAAACAATTTTATACCTTCAAATGCATTCAAAAAAGTGCAAAACATAGCAAAACATACAACCTAAGTGCCAAACCAATGTGCCCTCAATGACACCACAATTCAATTACCAAACTAAAAATCACATTTCATACCAAATTAGTTTCCATACAAAGTTCTTAAATCCATTCATTTATCCATTTAGGTATTATGAACCAACAACATTATCAACAAAGCTTAACATCATATGCCAACCTAAATACCATTACAAAAATGATTGTTAACATACATTACCAAAAGGTCACCTTCATCAAAACGTATATCAACTTTACACATAAAGACATTTACAATCAAAATACAAATACATTCACAACCTTAACATAACATTGTCCTATATACATGTCATTTATAACTAGACCAAAATTAACAAATAACTATTGAATAAAATGCAGGATAGTGTGATCTCCAAAACTTCCAATCAACAACAAAAGTCTAACAACCTACAAGGAAATAAAACCAAAACAAAGTAAGCTTACATATAGCTTAGTAAGTTTGTAAAAAAAACATCACATATCTTTTACTTAATTATAAAACATACAAAGCATAAAACTAAAAATTCTTGCTAATATACCAACGTTTCAACTTTCCGAAACATTTAGACCTGGATAATTTATATCATTAAGATACCACATGATAAACAATCATAAACCAAATCATTATTATAATAACATCTAATTTCAAATAGTCAAAAGAATAATACTCATTCAAGTTAACTTTAGAACATTAACCGACTCACGATGCTACTCATACAAGCTTCAGAGTATCCGCAACACATGCAGGATCTCAAGCCATCATTATGGTCTATATCATCGGTACATGTTACATGTTAAATAATCATCAACTCAAAGCCTACTAAATAATCACTGACTTAAAGCCTATTACATAAACATCGGCTCAAGGCGTACTAAATACACACCAGCTTAAGGCCTGCTAAATACACACTGGCTTAAGGCCTACTAAATAATCATCGGCTCAAAGCCTACTAAATAAACACCGGCTCAAAGCCTACTAAATAAACACTGGCTCAAAGCCTGCTAAATAAAAATCGGCTCAAAACCTGCTAAATAAGCACCGACTCAAAGCCTATTAAGTGAAGTACATTACGTACTCACTATATTTATTTACTATTTATTTTATAATCATTCAATAGATAATAATAAAAAACATTAAATCTAATTATAGTGAAATGTATCATAAATAAAATTCATTATAAACATAGGAATAGTAGTACAAACTTACTGAGCACGGCAGCTAACGATACACGATGATGATTATTCGACAACTTTTCCTTTCTCTCGTTTATCAACAAACTGGTCAGTTTCTTGATCTAAATATAATAAATTAATTTAATTCACCAAATTTAACATCTTAAAATACTTACATTAATACAATTAACCACTTAATGATATTTTACATTCTTACCCTAAACTTTTACCTTTTATTCAATTTAGTCATTATCACAAAACTTACAAAATTTCCACAATAGCCTAAAAACATTAGTGTCAAATTCCTTATGGCCCCTTGACAACCCCTAAACATTTGAATATTAGCAAATAAACCATGCCAAATTTAAGATTATAAGAATTTAATCCTTGTAAGCGAAATTAACATAAAACCCTTAACAGATTAATCCAATTTCCTATCTATGTTCACAAATCTATCATCTATCAACCAAAAGCTCCTAATAACAGCAATGTCAACATTTTAGAACTTTAACAGTTTTAAAAATGGGTGTACAGGTTAGCTAAATTAAGCGAAAATGATTACAAAAACATAAAAATCGTTTAAAATGAGAACCAAATTCACTTACATGCTCCTTAAGAACTTGGCCGAACCTTGAGCATGGCTTTAGTGTTTTTTTCTTTCTAATTTTTGGTGGAAACCACAACAAAGGAAGAAGATGATAATTTTGTTTTTGTTTTGTTTAATTGTTATTCACTTAATCACTATTTTAACCTTATAATAAAACTCATATTTTAACTAAAAGATAACATAACCGTCCACTACCTTTTAAATAGGCACAATTACCAAATAAAACCCCCATTTCATACTTTAATATCCTTTAAGCACAAATAAATTAATAGCACTAAATCTTTGAAGTTTTTCGATTTAGTACTTTTTATTAAATTAACTAGCTAAACGTTAAAATTTCTTAACCAAATTTTAATACGACCTTATCTTAATTCTATAAACATTAAATAAATAATAAAATACTAATTTACTTGTCGAAATTGTGGTATCGAAATCACTTTTTCCAACACCACTAAAAATAGGTTGTTACAATTTCAACACCTATAAAAAAACACATTAAGAGGCATTTTGGGCACAATTTTTGGGTTGTAATCAAATTAAAAAGCCACTTTTGGCAGAGAACAAGTGTAGAGTAGAGTAGAGAATTTTTAGTTTTAATGTTTCTTTTTTTTTTTAGCTTAGGTTTAGAGTAGTTATTTCTTCTTCATCTTTTTTGGGTTTTATTTTATCACTTTTCGGGTTTTCTTTAGTTCCTTAGTGGTAGTTAAGTTAGTTTTTACTATAGCTCAACTTTATTTACTCATTTAGTGCTTTAAACTCTTATGTATTTTTAGTCTAATCCTTAGGCTTAATATAGCCCAGCTTTGTTTTATTTTCTATGATAAAAATTTGATCTTTTTTGTTCCTTTTCATCACCATTATTGTTATTTCTATTTTCTTCAAGTAGTTGTTAAGAAATCTCCAACCTTTATTGTTCTTACTTTTGATGCATGTTTGCTAGTATGTTGGGCATTGTTTGTTTAGAAATGATTAGGAGTAGCTAAATCTTTGGTGGTTAGTTGATAGACGTGTTATTTAGTTAGTTTTTGGTACAATGACTAAATCAAAAAAACTGGACTAAATCAAATAGACTTCAAAACTTAGGATTAACGACCCTAAAAGAAAATCAAGATAAGTGAGATCGAAAGGTAATATTATTGAGCACCAATTCATTATTCCTAGGTTAGTCGGGTGAGATCAAGAGAAAAACCAGACTATTTTGTCTAATTTGGTAAAATTGAGATCGAGAGGTAAAATTTAGCCAATTTAGGAGTAACAATGATTTAGATCCCTAATTCAAAATTTAATCAATAATATGGAAATCAACCAACCACTGTTTATTATCATATTTGTTAGTTTTACACTTTACGTTATTTACAATTTAGTCTTTTTCTGTTTTAAGTAATTAATTAGTTTTAATCAACTTCATTTATTGCTTGCCATAATATAGTGTTTAGTGAGTAGCTAGCTAGACTCCTTCATTACATGATTGTCAAGTAGGAATCATTAAATCACTGACTCCTTTAGGTTTGATCCTTAGAAGACTCTAGTGCTCCATTACCACTACAAATATTACAACTGACTTGTCACACTTGCAGACACCACACGTAGTTATTCTGATTTGATTATCGTATTAGTGTTAATTCTCAGCCTTGGTGCACACACGCTAAGAAACGGTCAACTGCCTAGCAGGTATATTACCTATCGCCAAAGGCAATTTCTTCTTTGGTTCCATAGATTTGACTATTTTGTTCCTGTTAGCATCTAGTTTTTTACTCACGTTAACTACCTGAAAAATAACTAGCTCGCTTACAACATCAATAGCTTTAGGCCCCATTTGTGACCCATCATCAAAGGAATTGGATACTCGACCCATGGAGGACTCTCATTTCTTATTTGATGGCTTTAAAATACAAAGTAGTTTTCGGTCCACTAGGCACCACTATGCATTTTCCTTTGGAATTTAAAATTATTTTTTTAGAAACCCCTTTATTAGTTCCCATTTTGGTCACATTACTATCTATCTCAATCCCCAAAATCTCACCCCTTAAATCTCCAATATTCTTTCAAGATTTAGTATTTCCATCAACAACATTATTCCTTTGATTATTGCCTAAAAATTTGAAACGTGAACCTCCATTACGTCTACCGTCTACCACTATTCCCCTAACTCTTCGTCGGTTGTGGCCTCTGCTTTAGTTTTCATTCTACTAACATCCATGGCTCGAACTGCTCTTTCTCAACTTTTTTCTAAATTTCCACAATCTTTGACAATGGTTGATTTGACTTCTCCCCCATCAACGATGTCGTTCCAGATTTTAATGAGCATATGTCTTGGTTATGGCCAAATCTTCCACAACCAAAACAAACATTGGAAAAAGATTCATATTCAATATATTGCATTTTTCCATCAATCTTAACTTTCGAGACTAAAGGTTTCCCTAATTCAATGCACACAATAAGTCTCACAAATTTTCCTTTGGTGTTACTGTTTGTGTTATGATCAATCTTATAAACCGATCCAATGGCTTCACCAATAACCTTAAAGAGGCACTATTTATAAAGTCATTCAAATAACCCCGATAATCGAATCCAAACCACCATCTTTTGGGAGGTATCTTGAGTTATGAAAAAGAAAGAAGACCACGGCCACACCATAAGGTATTTCCCAAAGATGGTCCATAGTTCACCAATCAAAGTAGCAGAGTTGTCCTCTTCATCTTGAAATTTCACCATGTGATAATTGTTTTCCAAGTCTATTAATTGTATCAATTTCTTTGGTTTCCAAAGACTTTGAACTTTCCCAAAAAGCATACTAAAGGCTATCCTTCTACACATCAGCTTGATAATGAAGTCCTAGCCATACGTTTCTTAATATGCTTATGCACCCTCTCTGAGAAAGTAATCAATAGAATCCCATCCACAGTTTCCACCATCACATCACCATGAATAAGTTTAAATTCCTCCTCTCGAATTGCTCTTGTCTCCTGAGAACTAGTCCACACAAGTTTTTCTTTCCAAGACATCTTCTCACCCTTCAAATCATCCACTTTCACCCCATTCTTATCAAAAATTGGATTTTCCAAATCAGGCAGATCTGTTGGCCACCAACGGACTTTCTTGGTCGAACGACCAAGGTTGTCGTTCGGTTGAGTGGGATTGGAGCTAATCGCAAAGTCGCCATAGGAAACCTCCATTACAGAACATTCAAATAAATAAATTTGGTTTTAAATTTTTCATAAAAATATTTAAAATAACTAAAAATACTAATTTCTTTATAATAGTTAAAGAAAATTTCCTTTTATGCTTAAGTGGAGGGGATTATTGCAATATAAACTTTTCATAGTAAAGTTTCAAATTTCAAAATTCTATAACTAGGTAACTATAGAAACTTTTCGATGAAGCATTGTTTAATTTGTTACAAGTAGATGCTCTAGTTGATTGACACATCATCCTTATTAATACTAAAAAGACTAGTTTTTTTTACTCGGCAATGTGTGGGTTTAATTGTATGTATCAATGAAAATATATTAAAATTATTTTATAGCTTTCTATAAATTTACTTTTATTATAATATTATAAATAAATTTAAATCATTTTATAACTTTTTATATATTTTGTAATTCAATATTTTATTTGATAAAAATATTGTCTTAATTTTTTATAAAGTCTATTTATACTAAATGATTTACATTCGTTTTGTTTTTTTAGACTTAATGGTGTAAAAAGTCCTCAAATTTTTTCAAAAAAAAAAAGCAATTAAACCCTTACTTTTTTTATTGCATTCAATTGGGTACTTAAACGTTTAAAATGTATAAAAAGGCCCTCAAATTTTTTCAAGAAAAGTAATTAAGCCCTGCTTTTTATTTGCACTTAATTGGGTACTTGAATTATAAAAATGCATCAAAAAGACCCTTTGACTTTTAACCTTAACAGTTGACTGTTAAAGTTAACTGCCCCTAATTTTTTTCAGTTAAAACCACGTCGTGACACAACCACGGCTTAACATGTGGCAAAAAAAATTATAATAAATAAAAATCATTTAAAGTTATAAAAAATATTAAATTTTATAAAACAATATAAAAATATTAAAAATTAGAAAAAAATGTAAAATTTTATAAAAATTATAAAAAATTATAAAATGCACCAAAAATGCCATTTAACCATTAACTTTAACCGTTGACCATTAAAGTTAACAATCCCTAGTCTTTTCCAATTAAAACCATCACATGTCGCAACACAATGTAATATGTGACAAAAATGATAAAAAATCAATAAAAGTTATAGAAAAATTATAAAATGTTTCTTTTAGTACGATAATTTTTATACTTTTTTATGAATTTTATATTTCTTTAAATTTTTATAATTTTCTTATGACTATAAAATTTTATAATTTTTTCTATATTTCTATATATTTTATAATTTTTTTATGATTTTTATAAAAAAATTATTTTTTTATTTTTTTACAATTTTTATAATTTTTTTCTAATTTTTAACAAAATTTAAATATTTTTTATTGAAATTTAATCATTTTTATAACTTTTATTGATTTTTTTATCATTTTTTTGCCACATGTCATGTCATGATTGTGAGACGTGGTGGCTTTAACTAAAAAAATTAGGGAAAGTTAAATTTAATAGTCAACTGTTAAAGTTAATGGTCAAAGGGCTTTTTTGATGCATTTTGACAGTTCAAGTACCCAATTTAGTGGGGGGAAAATAGGGGCTTAATTGCTTTTTTTGAAAAAGTTTGAAGGACTTTTTGATGCATTTTGAAAGTTCAAGTACCCAATTGAGTGAAAAAAAGGGGGCTTAATTGCTTTTTTTTAAAAAGTTTAAGGGTCTTTTTAATGTATTTTGAAAGTTCAAGTACCCAATTAAGTGCAAAGAAAAAACATGAGCATAATTTTTTTTTTTAAAGTTTGAGAGCGTTTTACCCCTTAAGCTTTTTTTAAAAAAACTCAATCCTTTAAATTTAATATAAAATCTATATAATGAATCACAATTAAAATAAAAAAATCATTTAGCATGAATTATAATAAAATTCCCTTTTACTTATTAGTTTGAAAAAAAATTTAAAAATAAATTGTGAAAGAAATTTAAAAATTAAAATTGATTGCAAAATCTATTAAAAATAGAAATTTTACCTTATTTAACATAATCATACACAATTCATAAAGTTATCTTCATTAAAAAGAAAAACGTAAAATATATTTTTGTATTGGTTTAAATTGTAAAAACTGAATTCAATCAAATAAACTTCAAAAACTTGGAATTGATGATTCTAGAGGAACATTTGGTCAGGTTAGACCGAGAGAAGATCTTGTTGTGAACAAATTCGATTTTCCCAATTTAGTTTAGTGAGGTCAAGAGACAAATTAGACTAAATCGTCTAACTGGGTAAAATGGTGACCGAAAAGTAAAATTGGACCAATTAGAAGTTTAAGCAATTTATATCCCTAACCCAAGAGTTAATTAGCAACATGGATATCAACCGGCCACTTTATTTCATCAGATTAATATTCTTATTTCGCTGTAACACATAAATATTACAATTGAAATGTCACACTTGCAATAAAATTCGTTTTCCATTTTTTTATTTTTTGCTAATTCCCTGTTCGAACTACGAACACCGACGTGCATGATCAAGTCGTTAGCGTCGTTGTCAAGGAGATTTGTGTGTGATAAGTTGAATTATGTTGATTTATTCATGCTTTGTTAGGGAGATAATTAGTGAAAACTAGGTTTATAGATACATCATTTTATTAAAATTGATTTCATTATTTAATAATAACTGTAGGTGGCCAGAAGATCAATTTATGTTTGATGTGAATGGTATTTCAAGGCCTAGTTGGGGGTATGATGGCAATTATGGGAGATAAGGATATCAGTCTCCTTATGATTGTCATGGTTACACGTATGGAATGGATAATTACAATCAAGGATATATAGTTAGGTAGTAACTCAATATATGATCATTATTCCTCGTATTCTTATTAGGATGAGAGTATGTAACAGCCTAAATTGTAGTGGTGTCGGAACAGTGATGTGAGGTCACTAAATCTGACGATTTAGATTAGGAAAAATTAAAATAAAATAGTATTTAAAAGTTGAGTGAGTTGTTAGAAATATTTTTAAATAGGTGGAATTATAAATTAAAGAGAAATTATTAAATAAATTAAGTTAAAACCAAGTTTTCGAGACCTCGATTTGAGCCAAAAATATTTTTATAAATATTTATAGAGTGTTAGTAATGTGGTATTAAAATTTCGTTAGAAAATTTTGACGTTTGGGTGGTTCATTAAATAAAAAGGACTAAATTGAAAAAGGTGTAAAAGTTGCTAGAGTGATGAAATAGCTCAATGGTCAATTAAGGAAGGACCAAAAGGGAAAATTAGCCCAAGGGAGATATTTTGGGCCGCAAAAACAGAGAAAATCAGGAAAAATTGATGAAATAAGGGTAAAATTGGAATATTGCAAAATTAACTAAATAAAAATGGGACCAAATTGGAATATCTAGAATTTTCTTCATTTTTCTTCATTTTCATTAGCTGAAAAACAGCCATGGAAGAGGATTCAAGCTGGTTTTTCATACTCTAGCTTCATGTAAGTTTAATTCTTGTTTTTTTCCTTGAAATTTCTATGTTTTTGGACTTTTACAATTGGGTCTAACTTACTATTTCATTAGTTTTTTATTCCATGGCTAATTTTTAAAGATTCTATGGATGAGTGCTGGAAGAATATGATGAATAAACATAGAATTAAAGCTTTAATTTTGATATATGATGATTTTATCAAGTAAAATTGATGGAAATTGATTTTAGGACCTAATTGTGAAAGAGTTTGGAATTAAGGTCTAGCGCTAAAATTCTGATTTTCAAAGGTTATGAAGTAGTTTAAAATGATAGAATAAAGTATTAATTGAGAAAAAAATTAGCTCAATTGAGGGGTTAATTGAGCAGGGACTGAATTGTAAAAACTGTAAAATTTGGGGCAAAATGGACTAAAACAGTTTTGGACAGCAGCAGTAGTCTAATTTTGAAAAATCACCAAAAATTGTGTAAATCAAATTAGAGGATATATAAAATATGAAATTAAAGCTTATTGAGTCTAGTTTCTCATAGAAGAAATGGTGTAAGCAATGGAATTGTAAATCATGAGATATAATAAATTTTGAGAGACAAAGTCAGAATGATTTCGGGTTCTCCTGTTCTGATTTTGGAAAGTCATAAAAAATTGGAGAAAAATAATTAGGGGCTTATATTTATACGTTTAAATTTTTAATGAGTCTATTTTCAAGAGAAACAAACGGAAACATTATCCAAATTCTGTACTGAGAGATAATTAATTTTTAGTAAGCAAAGGTCAAAGCTGTCAAACAACAGAACAGGGACAAATTTGAAGATTTTACTGTACTAATTGGCTAAAGGATAAATTCTAAAATTTTTATGGAAGAAAGATATATGGATCTAGTTTCAAAAACATCAAGCGGATCTTAATTTGGAATTCTTTAGCTCAAGATAAAAATAATTTAGTGACTATGACTCAAATGGACAAGCTTTGAATATACATATAAGTAAATAGTGAAATTATAGATAATGTTACTTATAAGTGTGTTATATACATTAAGGATGTGGGATGGAGAGTAGCAGGAAAAATATATGAATGACTTATGTATAAATTGATCACATGCTCGATTATATTTGATAAATGTTAAACTTTGTTAAAATGAAAATTGTTATAAATTCATGTTGAATATTTGGTATTGCCTAATAAAAGAATGTTTTATATTGCTTGACGAATGTTAAGCCAAATAATTATATAAATGTTATAAGTGGACAGAGCGCAGATTGAGTACAATCGTTTAGTGAAAAGTGATGAATTGATGGAAAAGGCCATGGTTAAGCCATGGCAAAGTGTAGATGTAAGGCCATAGCTGGGCTATGGCATTCAAAAGTGAAGAATTGACGGTGAATTACTCAAGTAAACTGAGATTCAACATTTGTTGCAAATTTTTGTGTTTGCTTTCAGTTTAGCTCTATGAGCTTCCGTTAACTCATATGAGTTTCAGTTAACCCTTATGGGTTTCAGTTCAGCTCCTATGAGCTTCAGTTTAATCTTTGGGTTTCAATTTAGCTCATCTGAGCTTTAGTTCAACCCTTATGGGTTTCCATTCAGCACTTATGTGCTTCAGTTAGCCTTTGAGATTTCATTTAGCACTTGTGTGCTTGAGTTAGCCTTCGGACTTCCGTTTAGCACTTATGTGCTTCAGTTAACCTTTGGGCTTCAGACCATGATGTACTTAAATCCGTAAGCCGTTCCTTGCATTGACAAGTTGGTAAGTAGAAAGTGAAACGTGTATGAAAGAATGTGGTAAGTATTATCATGGTTATTATTGAGCTCATTCACATGAATCTATCATTTGAAATTGTGATAGACAGGAAGAAATAGTGAATGGCATGCTTATGTATAGTTATGTATTTATCTGAAACACAAGAAAATGAGGGTTATTGATATATGGAGACATGAGACTATGATATATGAATATAGAATATGTTTGATAAATGCATAATTATGGAATTGTGCAACTCAAGTGTACTATTTGTATAAAGATAGTATTTCAAATGGTTTGATGAGTACAGTTCCAATATGAGATAGTCTGAAATCAAGACAAATTGTTATGAAAATGTATTTAAAATACAGAGATATGATTATTATATGTTATGTGAATAAATGATGTGTAAAGTATATGTATATAACAAATCTAATGTGAGTAGAGCCCATACATGTTTCTTGGTATTTATATGAATTATATGACTAACAATGTGATAAGGATAAGTATTAGGGCTCGTGACCAATTTGAATAATTATGCTTTGCATATTTATGTTGAATATAGAAAAACGTGTTTCGGAAGCTCGTTGGTTGGAAAGCATAGCGGAGATTAATCACACTATCCATCAACTCGTTTTGGTACATATGGTAAGTGAATAATGGTTATAATGGTATGTATAGGTTATTTGGCCATAGTGGCATATGAATATTTGGATTGTATGCTAGCCACTGGCATGGCTAGAAATAACTTGATTTTAGAGTATATTCACAAAGTGAATTATGTTATATATGTGTGTGTGTATATATATATATATATATATATAGGTTTAGTATGGATTGAAATGGTAAAATTGGTTGGGAAAAATAAAATTGATTCGGTTGTTAGGTACTAGAAATGTTTGTGCAGGGCTGGATGAGATTGGGTAAGAAATAGGGCTTAGAAAATAGCCTTATTTTAGCCACACGGCCTGACCACACGGGCGTGTCCCTAGTCCACACAAGCGTGTGGCCCTGTAATTGAGGAAAATTTTTGGGATTTTGCAAAAAAGTCTCTATGGTCTCGATTTAGTTCCGAATCAATCTTAATACATGTTTTGGGCTTCGAGAGCTCATCTAAGGGACATAATAACATATCTCGAAAAATGAATAGTATTTGGTTCAGATTAATAGAAAGAGTGTTCAGTAAACTCTGGTAATGCCTTGTACCCTATTCCGACAACGAATACGGGTTAGGGGTATTACAGAGTATATATTGTGAAGAGTCTACCGAAAATCATTATAATCAAGGATAGTTAGGTAATTACTCAACATATTATCTTTATTCTCATTGTTACACATATGAAATGAATAGTTACAATCAACCACCAAATTATAAAAATAAAAACTGTGAATATCTTAGGAAAAAAAGTATATTATCGAATTATAAAAATCAATTTATTAATGAAAAATTATAAAATAATAAATGGATGAAATATAACAAAATTTTAAGTTACCAAATGTCAAAACTCTGTAATATTATTCAAATCAACAAACATCAATTAATAGGTTAATGTGTCAAACGATTATGCTTGAATAGAGTATAAAGACAAAATAACAACAATGGTACTAGCTACATACTCTTTTAAAGTTTAATGGAGTGATTTTTTTTTAATTTCAACTTTCAATAAAATAGAAAGCATCTAAAAGTTTTAAATAATTTCAACTTTTTTACCTTCATCCAGTTTGAAGATTTGTAATTTTTCATTAAATAATTAACATTTAAAATTTTTCAGCAATTTAAATACTTTTACATTCTTCCAACTTAAGATGTTATGCTTTCCATCAAATGCTTATAATATATTAAAATTCAAAAGTGGATGTTTAATTCAAAAGAGCTTTCCTCTTGTGCTCTCTTAGTTACAAAATCAAATAGCAATAAAGTGAGTCTCAATGTCTAATTTCAGACCTATAGATAGTGATGAGTTCACATTATCTCAAGGCCCAACAATAATATTAAAGACTAAACAAATTAAACTAAGATTTAAGAACGAATCTTTTCGAGGAAAGAGGGAATGATATATGCACGCATGGGATGAAATTTATTAAATTCAATTTACTGAAGCTGGCAATTTTTAAGTTTGGGAATCAGTAGACTTGCGACGACTTTTTAGATGGGATCCAAATATTTCTTGGTTAAGATGTTTTCATGGAGTTCGAAGATATATCTCTTGTCTTTGAAACACACTTTGATTCACTTGATTTTGAGTTCAGAAGCTCAACTTATGACTGTTTTAGTGAAGACTGGGCGAGCCGAATTTCTAGACAAGATTATGACAGGAATTACGAGTTTTGGGCTTTTAATTCGAGTTTAAATCATATTGGGTTCAGGGTTTAGGCTTAATTTTTATTATATATTAGCTAAATATTGTATCAATTCTTATTATTTTATTATTCCAAATTTTTAATAATTATTAAGTAATTTAAGTTTTTTATGTCAACAAGAAAGTTTAAAACTACTTCTTATGTCTACAAGAAAGTTTTTTATGTCAACAAGAAAGTTTAGTTTAAAACTACTTCTTCTTTAGATTAATTAGAGTTCTAATATACTTAAGAATTTTATTTAGATTTATTTAGCTAGCCTATATATAAGCCTTCGCATTGTACACAAATCATTAATAAAGTTTTCAACTTTGAGAGTTTATTTCTTATACAAGATTTTCTTTTATGATTTTTAGAAATAGTTTTCTTCTCGATTTTTTTTTAAAGGAGTCATAGGAATTAATTATTCACCCTTCAATTTGCCAAGGAATACTTATTGGATGGTTCATTAGAGTCATTTGCCAATGATTATTTATTGGAGGGTTCATTAAAGCCATTAATTGAGTCTGATGAGGTTAAAATCTCAAATGGTTCAATTTAACATTTATCCTTCTATCTATCATATTCATCGATTTATCGTTTCATCTTTCACTCTACTTTAATATATATTTTCACTATTTAGTTATTATTTTGAATATTCATCCTTTATTTTCTTATTTTTATTATTTCGTTTGTTATTTTTTAAATTTATTTGATTTTTTCTTTTCAGTTTACATATAAATCTTTTCTTCTTAAGTCAAATATCTTGAATCTTTTCTTCTTACGTCAGATAACTTGAATTTGATCCTGATCCGCTTCCCCTGCTCCAATTTGTATCAAGCAATGTCCAGTGTGGGATAATAAGCATGAGAGATACTCAAATTAATTCTCACTCACCATCTTGCTTCGCTGAAGTCGAGCAGCTCCGGCTTCCTGCGTTACGTTACGGTTCGATTTTGCAATCCGATTCTTGTCTAAATCACCAAAAGACAAATAATCATTCAAAAGAGGCATAAAATTTTAAGTGGGGAAAACAAAATCATAATTAAGTATATATATCTGAACCATAGAAGTTGAACAGAGAAGGGTAACCTTTTTGAGAGATTTTATGAATGTTCCTAGAAGATTTAAAGGGGAAACGAGTTGTGTTACGCTGTGTAAATTTTGAGGTTATTTTTTTAAAATTATACCTAAACCCATATAGAAAAAAATAGCTTTTCAGTAAAATTTGCAACCAAAAAGGTTTTAATTATCAAGAAAGAACAAAAATATAATTCAAGTACAAACTTGTTGATTAAACCCTATTTCTAAATAATAATATTTTGTTTCAATTTATAGTTCTTTTAAAAATTATTATTAAAAAAATCATTTATCACTCGCTGTATGAAACAAAAACAAATGTAAAATAATTAAATGTTATTATACTGAAAATTTTATTAATGCCTAAATATTAGAAACTAAACGAAATAAAATCTGATCAGTATGCAAGCTTCTCTTTAGCTGTATGGATAATGGTATTTGTTTTCAACTGCCCTAACTAACAAAATGCAGCTTCTGTTGGCCAAAAAAAACGCAGCTTTTCTTTTTCTGTATAAATATCATATTAGTTCTCAAATGCCCCATATCACAAAATGGACAAAGAAAACCCAAATAGAGAAGAAACCAAAGAGAGGAAGAATATAGCATGGTAAATTGGAGTCCAGATTTCTGAACCGGTGCTTCATTCCCAATACAAGCAAGCGCATCTCCTGCATTTATGAAACAGGAGCTCCTGATCAAACATTAGCAGGGAACCGGTGTTCCGGCCACTTTGGATATGCCCGCTTGTATAAGCTCATGCAAACAGTATCGTGTTGTTGAAGGCCCCCATTAAATATGCATTTCATTGCACCTGATAAATGAATTGAACAAAAAGCAATACTCAGCTTTCTCCTCGAAAACTAAAGCCGGAACCCAAGTGTATTCAATAAAGATGCGCATTCAGCAAGATATGTATATTTGATAGGATTAACGTACCATGGGTACCAATGGGTTCCTTAACTCGACCACGACGACCGCACTTCGTCCACACTTCAACAGGCTGCAACCCACAACCAAATTAAGAATATAATTTATGTAAAAAAGTAATTTTTCCACTGGCTATTCAACTTTAGAAACAAAATATTTTAAATCACTTGTAACAGATTGTCCTACCTTAAACCATCTCACATCCTCTAGATTATGGAACATATATCGTACTGTGGCTTTTAACTTGGATACTCGTTGAGGATAACTGCATCAAGATATAATCCAAATTAACATAGCCAAACTACATAAATCACTTTTGCATTTTATAGGTATTGTTTCTTTTTAAGTCTGAAATTCTAGAATAAGCATAAACCAGTAGAAAAATCATCTTCAAAAACTTTTATCACCCAACAAAAGAATCCATACCCAGTTAAAATAATCTTCTTTAAAATTATTCTATCAGGGTCAATACTTCTCAAGGAACCAACAGCAGCAACTGCAGGTGTGCCGGCTCCTGCTGCACCCTTTAGAGCAATTAATGGGAGAGGTGGAAAAGAAATGGGAGCATATATTGATGCTATTGAAAAACGTCCGGCATGAAGAAACCTTTCCATCTTGTGCTTGTCTGAATTAATGTTGTCAGTCGAAAAGATCGGTCTGAAAATAAGCAGAGAGATTTCAGGATTCTAGTAAAAGGTCCAAGACAGTAGTAAGCTACAAAGAGACCATTACCTAGCAACAAACTGACGGAAACCAACATGGAATATGAGTTCTTCTTTAGATTTAATTGGAGCATTATAACTATCATGCTTTTTTATACTGCAAAAAGAATTCATATTGGGAAAAAATAAATAAATAAGGGTGAATTGTTAATATTCATAACCAGGAAAGTGTAAAGAGAAATATATACCTAAAATGAAGAACAGACATCTTAGACTCATGTTGCAGGAGACCACATAAAACAATGGGTGCAGTTCTTGAGGCCGCACTCAATTTGGAAGCAACATGAAAAGGAACCTCCTTAATATAAAATCTAGCAAATGAACCAACTGGCGCACGGTCATCTCTGCCCTCTTGCTCCACTTTTAAAGCTTTTGCAACAACATGCTTTTGTGTTCTTGCAAAATTATCAAAAGCAAAAATTCTGGCATATTCTGGAGGTAGAGATTCCTAACAATAACCAGTAAACTTTCAGTAACTTCATAATATTAACCCAAAACAAAGCTCATCAAAATGGTATCACAATAAATTACTTTGGGGTCCCACGAGGATGTCCTAAAAGACTTGAGGCCTCTATATTTTGCAAATCGCTTTCTAGCAGGAACATCTAGTGGAGTATCCACTTCATCTGGAAATTCTGAAATTAACATTTAATCAACGGTATATTAGCACCTACATTACAAGAGGTGTTCATACATGGCTGTGAAGATTTGAGAAGAGTGTTCAGAGAAAAATGCATGCATTGGTGTAGTGGGGTAGTAGCTACCCAATCTCTTCATAAAAATTCAAAACTTAACTGCAGACTAACTATCATATGCATGCCCTCTCCTCACTTGTTAATACCTTGAAGACTAGAATTAGTGACTTCAATTATGAGGAGAAAAGGGCTTACAAGGGTCAAATTTTAGTAGTCAGCTATAATACGATGTTCCAAGTATAGGTGTCCTCCCCCCCCCCCCCCCCCAAATATTAGATTATTCTGGCTTTACACAATGTGACAACTAATCATAAGAAATGCTCTGAAAGAAACTCCAGGACTCATCCAGAAAACATAAATACCCTCATCTTCGGCATGTGCCTCTTTTATTTTTTTAATCTCATCCTCTATTTGTTCCCTTGTCATATTGTCCCCTTCCTGCATGTATAAAAAAAAAATCATTCACACACAGAATATTTAAGAGAAAAAGAAACAACATGAATGCCGCAAGAAGCAAGGATATGCAAATACATATAGCTGGCTCTTCCTCATAATTCATTAAGTACAAATTGCATTGGGACATAAGCATCAAATAGACACACCATCATCACTGAATCATTTTCAGTTTCTTCATCAGAGTCCCTTAAGTGCAAGGAAGCTTGATCTTCCTTAAAATCTGGATTATTGGTGTCTTCTTGACTAGGAAAGCCACTTTCTCCTTCATCCAACAACATGCCATCATCATCATCCTCATCATCATCATCATCATTCTCCACGACAGAATCCTCTCCATCTGTATCATCTACGATCCAAGCAGCCTGAATGGCAGCCAGAGGTCACAAATAGATTGTTATGCATAAACATGATAAATAAGAAACAGAAAGGAGGACAGCAAATGTTAAGAGTCCCAGAAACTGGCAAGACAATTCAGACCTGATACTCAGAAGTGCCTCGGGGGAGAGCTCTCTTTCTTAACCTCTTCTGCTTTTGATTTCTTTCAGCCTCAGCCATTTCTGCTTCAGTGGGCCATGTCTGTCATAATGAAACAGCAGTATAAATAGCACCCACCATCCCTAGAAGAATGCATATGGGTGTATGCGTACCACTATTAAGTAATTTTACTAATTTCATAAGAAAAACTTAATTACATAGTAGCTAAGCAGACACAAAATTAGTTTGTACTTTGTAGATTGGATTGGGGGCAAGCAGCAACTTCATCATCTTATCAAAGGCACACCTCTAATATGTAACCAAAAGTTTGAAAAATACAATCCTTGGTTTTCCTGATGTCTCAATTCAATTTAATTATACTGTCTTTCAAGCATACTCAGTATCAAAATTCCTTTAATTCTTTACTACAGGTTTTGATGCATGCATGAAGATTACTAATACTATTACTCCAAAAAAACACATTTGAGTGATTTGCTTAATAGTTGAAAGAAACAGAAAAGTGAGATGAAACAATATCAGGGAAGTCAGTATTTAACAAGAATGAGGAGACCAAAGTAGTAACTCTGTTGATCTACATGCCAAAAAGCATGTACCAACTCTTGACAGAGTAATCATAGGAAATTGCGAGCAAGATATTTAACGCTTTAACAACCAAGTTACCTGTTCTCCAGCAAGTGGATCTGGAACATTCTCAACAAGCAAAGACTCCTGGCTTGATGGATCAGGAGCTAGGGAACGAATGATCTGGACGCGAAGAAGCAAAAATGAAAAGTTCATTACCCACTTCATTGCCACCCAGTACACAAGATAAAGGCTTTTCTTGCTTCTGAAATAGTGTTCAGGTTTCATTAAAATAAACGTACCTCAGCATCTTGAATGTCATCAGAATCCATAGCATCATGATCTTTTCTAGCATTTAAAGGGATAGGATCCTTCATAATTTCAATTCTACTCAATTGAAAATCTCCCACACCAGACACATGAACCTAATGTATAAGACCGTAAGAAGCCACCACCAGATATACATGTGAAGCAAAAGCGTAGAGAGATATAACTACCAGCTGGTTCACTGAGAGGCTGTGAGCACGCGTATAACCAGTGAGGAGAAGTGTACACTTCTCTGGACTGGAGTCATCTAGTACCATATCAACCTAAAACATAGCAGTTCGTAAAATTTTACCTTCAAAGGTTTTGGCACAAACAAGTAACATGAAAAAAAATTAATGGATTGTAAAAGAATTGGACAACTGCCCATCCAAAAATGATTGTGTACAACCTATCACTCAGATTTTTTATAGGTGAATATCTCCAAGTCTTACATTGCAAAAATACCTTCGTTAAAGTTTCCTCACAATCTATGCTACTCCTAACAATGTAAAGTTCATTAAAGAATTGCAATAACTTAGAAGTACTTTTTGAGCAATGAGATAAGGCCGTTGATTTCTCCAATGCGGTGTTGTGAGTCTTTGCTCCTTAAAAAGCCACATGAACTGCAATCAAAATATCAGTAAAGAGTATTAGAAGCAGGAAAAAATGTGAATAAATGGAACACAATCATTATTCAATTCCATCTCAATCTGATTAATTCACAGATATATCAGTTAAACCCAAAAAAAGATAACTCATTGCAGAAAATATCACCTTATGCAAGTCGTCCTTCGTATCTGCGGGATAAAACTTGCAATCCTCTGGAAATTCAGAAGCAAGGCAGGAAGTAATGATCTTCTTTGCATCATTTCGTCTTTTAAGCTCAGTAGGCAGATCCTGGAGGAAAAAACTTCAACCTCAGTTCTTGCTTTCTTAGAGAGGTCACAAGTATAAAAACCATATAAAGTCATGAACTATGAACATACACGAATGAAAACGACAGTGCTTGGTAAACCAAGAGACCTGAACACCGAAAGGCATTGACTTCCAAATGAATCAATATAGTCACATGTGCTTTGTTCAGTAGCTGATGCCACAAAAGCAATCAAATCAGCAACCTACAATTAGACAGGCAGTTGACCATTATAGTGAAAAAAAAAAAAAAGAAAGAGGGTTACTAAATGAGGTTGAACAATATATCACCAAGATGTAGACAATTTTTTACCTTGGCCATTTCCATACATGATAATAGGTCCCCATGAGGAGCATGCAGTACCTAGACAGAACAACTTGACGATTAAGAGGTTGCTAATTCTTGCACTTAGGATCAAGGATAAAGCGCACATCTTTCAATAATATTACACTGAACCTCACAGAATGATAAAATAATATCCACCACAAAATTGACAAATCAAAAAGAAAGCTGAGCTTGAAATTATTAACTAGCAGCTTTCTCTAACTAATAACATGAAATAAAAACAGGGGCAGTGATGCCTACTGTTGCTCGCAGTTTGTACTCTGAAGAAACTACTGTTGATGAAAAAGCTCCGCCAACATCTGCTGATAGCAATCTCAAAATGTCTTCAGCAAGTGAACTTACATTCACAGATGCGGAAAGAGGGAAAAGAAGCTGTGATAAAAAATAATAATAAGACTTTAGGGAGGAAAAAAGTAGGCACTCGAAGCAACAATATGGGAAGAATTAATTTATACGAAAGGCATACAATGACACGGGGAGGGCTGGCTGATCCACTTGAAGCCCTTTTTTCTTTCAAAAGAGCTTCCTTCTTCTGCTCTCTTAGCTACAAAATCGAATAGCAATGTCCAGTGTGAGATAATAAGCATGAGAGATATTCAAATTTATTCTCACTCACCATCTTGCTTCGATGAAGCCGAGCAGCTCGAGCTCCCTGCGTTACATTACAGTTTGATTTTGCAATCCGGTTCTTGTCTAAATCACCAAAAGACAAAGAATCCTTAGTAGGGAAAACAAAATCATAGTTATATATATAAATCTGAACCATTGAAGTTGAATAGAGAAGGTCAACCTTTGTAAGAGATTTTATGAATGTTCCTAGAAGATTTAGGGGAGAAACGAGTTTTGTGAGGCTTATTGACTTGAGCTCGAGATCCTCCCATGCTGATCGAGACAGTGGGATAAACAGACTCCTGCATAGTAGGGAAAATAGCTCAAAACCTCTCAAAGTTAAGTTCAGGGTTGGCAGTGGCGGGATAAGCTTAGAGGTGTCCATGGGCAGGGCCTGACCAAAATCTTAGGCCCTATTGATATGCCCAGGCCCGGCCCAAAAAAGGGGCTTAGATTTTTGTCCAAGCCCGGCACGAATTATATTTGCTAAACTCGGGCCCGGCCGGTATTTTTTTTGAAAAAAATTATATAAAATAAATTTTAAAAATATAGAATATCAAATACACTAAAAACATTAAAATAAATATTTCCCAAAAAAATTGACTAAGCAATAAGGAGAAGGATTAAAGCAATTTTAAGAATACCATTGTGTGATGGAGGTAAAAAGGATAAATGATGGCACGGTCTTACATTAAAGCTGAGATTTATACACAGTAAACAAATTTATAGTTACATAGAATTTATCAACTGAACCATCACTCTTATATAATTTCCACAGCAATTTGATAGAAGCAGGCAGTACTTTCTGGCACTGCTTGCACAAGAAACTCAACTTGGACTTGTTATTACGAAATGCAACTAATATGATTTGGTCTGGTTATAACTAAACAGCTTAGTATTATGCTAGACAATAGCTGGTGGCTTTATAACCATTTCAACACCTGACAATTAGTCTATCTTCTCTTTTCACATTCTCTTTTCCCATCTTTCTTCCACCAAATTGCTTATTGTGTTTTCAAGCTGAGCATTTTACAACACAATCCTCATCAATCAGGTTTTTAGCAAGAATTAAATTTTTCAATGAGGATAAACCATAAATGTGCCACTACCACTTAATCTTCTATATCTTCTATATAGCATGAAAAAAAAATTACATAGTTCATGTAACATCTATCATAAAGTAGAGAGAACAGTTTAGGAATTTGGCTTGTCAAAAGTACGCAATTCCATTTGCGATCACAACATTACATAGACTGTCCATTCACAACAGTCTTCCCACATGTGTTCCAATGCAAACAGAGTCGGTAATTAACAAGATTTAAAACTCAATTAATATAACAAACAAAAATATATGAACCGTGGAAGCAGCAGTGGAAGTATGGTGCATATATACCGAGCAAACCAGTGGGACGGCGACGGCTGAAGGCTGGATCGGAGAAGCTGACGGAGGAAGCGGGAGACGGACGGGCAGCGGCGCTGGAGGTCACTGTGCGGGGTGGGGGTGTCGTCTCTGTGAATGAGTGAATGGGTGGGTGGGGGAACCGAGGTTGCAGAATTTGCAGAAGGCAGAGAAGCGAAAAGCACGATGTGGTACCTCAGATCGCACTGGAGGTGGTGAGCGGCATTTAGGGGGATGGGGAATTAGGGATTAGGAAGAGAAAGGGGAATGAGGGATATGGTAAATATTTATTTAGCAAAACAAATAAAAAGTTTGTAATTTGAGATTTTATAAATTTCGATGGTTAACTTTTTAAAATTATAATTAAATTCACATAATATATAAAAATTAAGAGTTAAATTTATTATTTTATCGATTATTTTACTTGTCACGTTAGTTTTTTATTTGTGATTTTAATTAAAGTAATTAAAATTATCGAACTATGTAATATAAGTGCTTTAATTGCAAATTTTTTATTTTAAGTGCTTAAGATTATCTTTTTTTATAATTAAATAATTATCTGACTAGTTTACCCTAAATTATTTTTGTTGAGTTGAAATCTAAATCAATTTTATTTAACGAAGCTAGATCCGTAACAGAAAAATGAAACAACAAAAAACATTACTTGGAAGCCTTCATTTTCACGATGTTAGATCTAGAACAAGTTTGTTTCTAGGTAGGGATGAAGTCAAAAGAATTTTTTGGAGAGTGAAAATTAAGTTGTATATTTTTACGATAGCAAAAAGGTAATTTCATTATTTTAATAGATTATATATTTATAATCTTTGAACGATTAAATCAATTTTTTAGTATTTCTAGGGGATCGTAATTTAATTTTATCATTTTTAATTTGAAACTTTATAAAGTATATAAATACTTAGATGAAAATTTTTTCTTAGGAAAGTCGAAGCTCCTACCAACCCTTGGTTCTGCGAACAGAATCTAAACTAGTTAAACCTACAAAGTACACTAATTAAACAAAAAAAAAAAACTAACTTTTCTAAAATAAATAAAAGTTTTTAAAGTAATTTACAAGAACGAAACAGGTTGTAAGAAAAAAAGAGAATTTGGGATGATAGAAAGGAAAGTTTCAAGCATAAGTGGCAGGGAATTATTGCAATCTAAACTTTCATAGTAAGGTTTCGATTTTCAGAATTCTATATCAAGGTAACAGTGGAAATTTTCCAATGTAGCATTGTTTAATTTGTAACAAGTAAATCGTCTAATTGATTTACACATCATCCTTATTAATGTTTAAAAAATATTTTTTTACTTGATAATACACGAATTTGATTATATGTATCAATTAAAATATATTAAAATTATTTTATAATTTTGTATAAATTTATTTTTATAATAATATTATAAATAAATTTAAATCGTTTTATAATTTTTATATATTTTATAATTCAATATTTTATTTGATAAAAGTATTGTTTCAAATTATTGTCAAATTTATTTATGCTAAACGATTTAAATTTGTTTTATTTTTTAAAACGCAATCTTGTAAAACTAATATACGGTTCATATAATGAATCATAATTAGAATAAAAAATTCATTTAGCATGAATTATAATAAAATTACTTTTTATTTGTTAATTTAAAAAAATTATCTAAAAAAATAATTTTTGAAAGAAATTTAAAAATTAAACTCGATCTCAAAATTTATTAAGAATAGAATTTTTATCGCATTTTACTCAATCATACATAGTTAATAAAGCTATCTTCATTAAAAAGAAAAACGAATAATATATTTTTTGTATTGGATTAAATTGTAAAAATTGAATTAAATCAAATAAGCTTCAAAACTTGGAATTGACGACTATAGGGAAAATTTTGTTAGGTGAGACCAAGAGGAGATTTTGTTGTGAACAAATTCAATTTTTCCAATTTTGTCTAGTGAGGTCGAGAAATAAATTAGACTAAATCGTCTAATTAGGTAAAATGGTGACGAAAAGGTAAAATTAGACCAATTAGGAGTTTAAGCAATTTATATCTCTAACCCGAGAATTATTAGCAACATGGATATCAACTGACAACTTTATTTTATCAGATTAATACTCGTGTTTCGTTGTAACACATAAATACTACAATTGACCTGTTCATAGAAGTCGTTTTTTGTTTCTATATTTTATGCTAATTCTCTACTCGAACTACGAACACCAACATGCATGATCAAGTCGCTAGCATCATTCTCAGGGAGATTTGTGTGTGATAAGTTGAATTGTGTTGATTTCTGCATGCTTTGTTAGTGAGATCATTAGTGAAAACTAGGTTTGCAAATACGTCGTTTATTTATGTTTTAATGGTTTCATTGTTTAATAATAACTATAGGTGGCTAGAAGATCAATTTGTGTTTGATGTGAATGGTATTTCAATGCCTAGTTAGGGGTATGATGGCAACTATAGGAGATAAGGATATGAGTCTCATTGTTTCAACACTGTCAGGGGTATCACAACTTTCATACTTCGATATTGTGATACCCCCATTCTCGATGATGATTCTGCTCCATCTCAACTACTGTGGGCTCCCTGCATCATCCACCAACCTCATTAGATGCCCCGAATGTCAATTAGTCATCTCAGGTCTCAAAATAGCATAAAATGCACAATAATAACTTATTTGTGCAAATAACAAAAAACTAAGTAAAAACATGACAAAACATATAACTTGCTAGGAAACAATCTCATTAAGTGTAACGGAGAGCCTAATTTGACATATCAAATTACGATAGATCATTACCATTAAAGAGAAATTGACGATTTTGGGTTTAAATTGAAGAAATTGATAGTCAACAATTTTAGATTGTAAAAAAGACTAATTTGTAAAGCTAATTAAGCTTGTTAGATAACTTTGTAATATTAGGGACTAAATTGAATAAATGAAGAACATGTCATGAAATTATACTATAAATAGAGAGTATAGGGTCCCTAATGAGAGAATGTGAACTCAGATTCTGATCCGATTATAGATATAAGGACTAAATTTAACAAAATACAAAATATGTTTGACTTTGTATTTGAATTTGTATTTAAATGTGAATTGAATGAAATTTAATATTGCTTTATTTATTGAATTATCGAACGTAGCTAAAGAGGACATCGAGCCATCACGAGAGATAGAAAAGACGAGAGTTCTAGACGAGTAACGACAATTACAGTTTGTAGTTTTATTATTCGAGATCATTATATATATACACACATTTACATGTTGCTTGCATGAATAACTATCGAGGTAAACTTATATTATCATATAAAATCATTCATATTGAATGATATTGAATGTCGAGAAATTTGACTGAATTGAATATAGTGTAAAAGAGTGTGTGACATAATTGGTATATGACATGTGACATGAATATAATATGAACTATGTTATATGAAAATGGACTGTACGAATTGATGATGAAATGAAATGAGAGTATGGTATATGAATGGTTGATGCCCATGTAAACTTAGTAGAAAGGTTGGGATACAATTGACATGCCAATAATGTCATATGCACATTTCTATATGGGTTTGTTGACAATGTGGAGATTATGATATGTCATTTGGGATCCAACATTTGCTGCAAGTCATTGAGTATCTATTGCCTCTTCGGAGATCTTGGTGTGGTGGAGGGATGTATTTGCATATGTATATGCATTTGTTGCCTACATGCTAACTTAGACAAGAAAAGTTCAAGCCTGATGTGTGAACAATTGCCAAGTTTAAGGTCTAGCTTGGACACAAAATAAGTTCAAGCTAGAGGTGTTCATAGGCCAGGCCAAACCGGGTTTGGGTCGGGCCTAAACAAAATGCTAGGCTCATTTTCTAGGCCTGGCCCGACCCAAAATATGGGCTTAAAATTTTGTCTAAGTCCGAGCCTGGCCTGACCCATTTTTATTTTTTTAGATTTTTTTATTAAATATTTTTTAAATATAATAAATCAAATACATTTAAAAACATAATAACAATATTAAAACAATAAACAAATAAAAAATGATACTAAAACAATTCTTAAAACAATACACAAATTGAAAATATAATAAAAAGTTGTTATATTAAAATTGAAACAAGTTAGAACTAAAATAAAAACAAGATTAATAATAAAATAAAAGTTCTACAATATCTAAATAATATTAAAAACAACAATGGAGCAACATAATAAATAGTTGCGAAACAATAATAAAACACCATAAAAAGTAGCACCAAAATAGCATCAAATAGCACCAAACAACATAAAAAACAACAAAACTGCACAAAAAACAACATCACCAACAACACCAAAACAACACCAAAAACCTGCAAAATATAATCAACCAACCAAAGTTTCTATACATTAACCAATCAACATATTTAATTTTATAACAAACTATAAATTGTAAGCTAAATTAAATTGTCAACAATTAAAAAGGTAACCTAAAAAGCAATCGAAGAAACATCATCCTTATCTTCATTATCATTCTTGCAACCAATTTCTAACATAAAATAAGAATAAAAAATTAGATAATCAAATTGATAAAAATATTATAAAATCACAACTATAAAAAGAGAATAATAATTACCTATTGAAAATCTCTTAGCTTGCATCCAATCATTAAAGTAAACAACGGCTTGAACCTTTTTTGGCTTAAGTGAACTCTGGAAAGGTGTGATAACTTTCTTACCCATGCTAAAAGCCGATTCGAAAGCTACAATCAATATTGGAATTGCCAAAAGATCACAAGCCAATAATGAAAGCTCATTATATCGAACTGAACTTTTGCTCCAATAATCCAAAACATCTATTTGACTATTCAACTCAAGCTCCGGTTCTTCCAAATAAATGTCTGATTGTGACTTTTCACTCTTAGTGCTAGATTCATTCAAATACCATTTATAATCATCACTCTCATCAAAATCTCCCCCAAAATCAGCAATGATAACATTATGTTGATGTAAACTACAATCAACAAGATTTTTATCCAAAACATTAGAACTCTCAGCCAATGAGGAAGACGTGGATTTGGATTTCTTAACATACTCGTCAAACAAGAGTCTAAGATTGCTAAGAATACTTTGAACGAAATCTAAAGCATGAATATCATAGATTGTAGTAAAGTAATACTTCACATAATTCAACTTGTAACGAGAGTCTAAAATTGCAGCACATAACAATATCAATGAATACTCAGCCCAATATTTATTAAATTTCTCTTGCATTTGCCTAACCATTGGAGTTAAAAAAGAATGAGGACTTTTAACTGTATCAAGCAAGACCATGTGAACCTTCTAAACCCCTCTAAAATAAAGATTAGTCGTTGAATAATTAGAACTAGAAAAACCACAAGTTGCATCATAAAAGACTTTCAACAATTTGCAAAGAATAGCAACATTTCTTAACTCCTCGTTAGAAAGTGCAAATATTGGATAATCTTTATCCCCGTTGGCCCCAATAATCTAGCACATCTTTATAGTAAAGAGAAGATTCATGCATCAAGTAAGTAGAATTCCATCTCACACACACATTTTGACGCAACTTTTTTTGTCACATTCAAATGAAAACTGTAACACCCTAAACCTGGTCTAGAAGTTTAAACCGAATTCAGAATGCTACATTGATCACCGAAGTGATTGTGGGAAAATTTACAAACAAATTATCTTGTCAAACTGAATACCCAATTGCTTAAACATCATTTAATAAAAACTGCAGACAAGTTTAGTAAATAGTCGAAATCAAATAAACGAGTAAAAATTTAAAACAGAAACCGTACCACAAAATTATAAAACTTTATAGTTTCAAAACAGTGTAATCAAAATATAAATTAGAGCGTAAAACCAAACTAATCTTTTAAAACCGTGATCGTCTGAGACCTTCGCGTACCGAGTCTAGCATCAAAATCCAGGAAAATACCTGAAAGGGAAACAGAGGGAGTAAGCTACACGAGCTCAGTGTAAGATCAAAACCAGCTAACCTCAGAACCAGAAACAGAAACAGAAAGCAGTTCAGATGCGGAACATACTTATAGAGCTATACAGTACTAGTTGGTACATTCTCAATGAACGTACTGGCAAATAATAATATTTAGAGCATGATAAAAACACAATCAGACACACAGTCGCAAGTACCATTCAGTCACATTAACAATAATTCTCAATCAGTCGCATAATTATAATAACCATTCAGTCAGACAGTTACAACCCAAGTATACAAAATTCATACAGTCATAAGTGCTTTTCAGTCGAACAGAAATAGTCAGATGTACAGTAGTGTCATTCAGTCAAACAGAAGCAGTCAAACAATTGTGACGCACGTAGTCCACTCAAACAAATACGTATGTACGCAGTTTGATTCTAAAGTAACCCACATATCCAGCCAACACACCATTTTCGACCATCCCTACACTTTCTATGGGGTTTAAAACACTCACCCAGCCCTACACTCCAAGTGATGTCATCCTAGGTTGCTCGGCACAATTGCCATTAGTAATTCCATGACCCTCAGGGTATTGGGACTGCCCACGACCCTCTAGGTATTAGGGCTAACAGTAAGAAGTTAAACTGCCAATCCATGTATTACGCAACAAAGTTGAGGTATAAGCTGTACAGTGCCATGCGATAGACCGCGGTATAATCATACAGTGTGAACTGCCAGATCAGATAAAGGTACGTAGCATAGCTAATGTACATGCATAAAGTTCAATGTGGTAAATCGCTATACCGATAAGTTGTAGTTGAGCTGCCAGATCAGATAATCATACACAGCGAAGTTGACATATATGTTGTACGGTGCAGTGTGGTAATCCGCAGTACAGACCATTTGCAGTAAAACTGCCAGTTTAATTCAGTTACAGTCTTCCTTCTCTTCATAATCCCACCCAAAAATGTTTTATGCATATGTATGAATACAGATAGACGAACAAAAACAAATTACCAATTTTAGACAGTCATTTAGAGACAAACACTTGTATTCAATCAATCAGAATCAGAAATGTGTACACTTTACTTGATTTTAGTATCAGTCATGCCACGCAAATAGTCACTAGTATCACATAAATGAAACCCAGAGCAGAGTCATAATTACCCTCACTAAAGCTTAGCCGAAGGTTGAAACACACAGAGCCACAATTACACTTAAATTTGACTTAAAACCAACATTTGGTGGGATAAGGCCACACGCTCGTGTACTCACATCGTGTGGGATAACATAGGCTGTGTGGGGGTTAAAACACCCATGTAGAAGGTGGCACATGGCCTTGTGGCAGAGGCACACGCCCATGTGAAACAGGGACATGGCCGTGTGAACAGGCCGTGTAACTCTCCTTCCATTTGTGTTAAAACGAGTGCAGGGTAGACACAGCCGTGCGAGAGTCTCACACGTCCGTGTGCCTTACCAGACACGGTCGTATGTCCGGAACACATACCCATGTAGGATCTCTAAATCCCCAAATCAGTTATACAGCCGTGTGGCCAAGCCGTATGACTCTAAATCCCTGAATCTCTAATTCCCAAATTCACATGCCCGTGTGCCTAGGGGACATAGCCGTGTGAGAAATGATAAATATCCCCAAATTGGCCACACGGCCATATGGCCAGGCCGCGTGCCACCTAATTTAGCCCAAAAACCCTAATTCACAATATAACATGGCCATGTGACTTGACACATGACCGTGTAGCCACCAGGGAGGTCACGAAACCACCCAAAAAAGCCCTAAAACCGCCGTTTTAGCCACCCAAACCGTCCTCAACTTTAGTATTATCAAAAGCATAATAGAAAGTGAAGTTTTCCCCTCACTTCCAACGTCTAAAACCCAAAACCTTTGGGTTAACACACATTCAAAAATTATCGAATCAAGCGTTTGCAAAATAAAACTAGTAAACAGAAATAATGTAGTTATGGTTTGAATCCCACACATATTTTATGATCGAAGACAACGACGGTGGAGCGAAAATCTCGAATCCGCGAATAAACCGTTGTTGAGAATTATTTAGAAAATAGAAGAGAATCAAAAAGTGAAGAAAAAGAGAGGGGAGGAGAGGAGAACGGGATATAGCAAAAATAACAATAAAAATAAAATAAAATAACATTAATAAATAATAATAAAATAAATAAATAACAAAATCAGACTAAATAATTACTTAAAATCATACTAAAGTAAAATTATTTCCCAGAATGCACACAAAAGGACTCGAACTCAAGTCCCAAAGGTAAACTAACACTTACTTTACCATCAGACCAATAGGCTCATTCAGTCATTAAAACTCACGACTAAACACATATGTGCAACCTCCTCACTGTCCTTACTCTCAAAATCTAAAACTTCTAAGCCCCAAGATTTGGGGCGTTACAAAAACTTTGGTCGGCCACATCATAAAGTCTTTTCCTACGAATTCCCGACTTTTATGTATTTAATTCCATTTTGAATCTTACCGACAACATCATCAGCAAGTTCCAAACTAGCTTTAACTATAAGATTCAATATATATGCACAACATCTAACTTGAAAAAAACACCATCACATAAAATAGCTCGGTTTGCACGAAAATGATTTTTAAGGCAAGAAACCATAACATTATTATAAGAAGCATTATCCAAAGTGATGCTAAAAATTTTCTTGTCTATACCCTATTGAGATAAACATAAAACAAGCTCATCCGCTATGTTCAAACCATCATACGGAGGAAATAAAACTCTAAACCTTATGATTCTCTTTTGTAGCTTCTAAACTTTGTCAACCCAATAAGCAGTAATGCAAATATATTCATTATTAGTATGCTCTGAGTTCTAATTATCGAAAGTTAGACAAATTAAACTAGGTGATTTAGCCATGATCTTTCTCTTTTGCATAATACATTAAGACATCCCTAGTAGCTGTATATCTACTTATATTCTTAAAATTAAAACTAGCAATTCTCATCATGTTTCTAAATATCGGTTCTTCAATTATCCTAAATGAATGCTTGCTACACACAAGAAAAGTAGAAACAGCTCGACGACACTCATCAGCATCAAACTTGTAGGTTTTTATAGATGGACCACCCCCTAATGATAGTTGAGTGGCTATGGTGTATTGAGTGGTATCCTTATTAACTTTTTTCAAACAATTATTTAGATGACATCTTAAATGAGAGGTTTCACTAGAAGATTTAGTAGAGATACTCTTACAATGATTACATTGTGCTTTCAATTCATTTTTGTTCTTGCATTCAAACTTTGTCATTTCATCCTACACTTTTGAAATGGTAGACTTTTGACGTTTGAGAGCACTTTCATACTTATTAAACATATCGTCCATAGGTATAGAAGTGTTCGAACCAGCCACAGTCATAAAAACTCAAGTTCCTGAAATCCAAATAAACCAAAAGATTATATAATTGTTCAACAATTGTATATAATATATGAATTATTCCATTGTTATTATTTACTATCATAAAATATAAGCCCAAATTAAAACCAATCTAGTACAGTTAAGATTAACTGGACTTCAATTATCAAATAACGTATATGTTAAATATGAGTAGATAATAAAGTAACTAATTTCTAATTCATGATGAACTAAATAGAAATTAAGATTAATGTACAAAGGATACATATTAATGTTATGAACCTTAAATTACATATAACATAACTTTTCCAACATTCTATCTTTAAAAAAAAAAAAGTCATTTTCTCTAAAATACTTATATACTAATTTGGAATAACAAAGCCAGAAGGTTCAAGGATTTCAACATATAAATGGATTCAAGTATGTTTCTGCATCTAATTTCTGTTCATGGTGATATGGCATAACAAATATTATAAAGATGTAGTATTCTATATTCATGTTCAAGTATGACTTAGACATAAATACCAAATATAAATACATTCATAAAAATAAAAAATAAAAACCAAATCAGATAAATGAGGTTTTTTAAAGGAGGGAATGTACCAATGAAGTCCCTAGATCCATTTCCCCCATCCATTCAACTTGAGGAAATAATGTAAAGTTTCCTTTGTCATTAGCATAGGCCATAGATGAAGATCTTGGCATTGAAGATGTTATGACATTGAAGTAAACAGTAACATAATTAGAGACATTCAACCTTACATTTGAATATATTTGACAAAACAAAGATAACTTGAATTTTTTTATGTCAAGCTGGTTTTGTCTTCTACATATAACTTTATTTCAAATAAATTAAATAATGGAAATTTATAAAAGTAATATAATTAAAGACGTAAATGAGATATTGGTGTTTAGGTATTATTCCAATTTGATTCGGAAAAAACTCGAACTCGGTACAATAATTATTGAGTTGAGCTCAAGTACGATCAAGTAGAATTTGAGTACTTTAGTACTTGATTCAATTAGTTTGTAAGCTTAATTAAGCTTTTCATTTTAATAATTTTTTATATTATGAAATTATGTTTTTACCTTACTATATAGAAAGAGCTTAAGGGTGTAAATAAGATATTGGTGTTTGCAAGAGCTATTAAAATTTGATTCGAAATAAAAACTTTGGATTTGATTGGTAATTATTATGTTGAGCTCGAGCTCGAGCAACTTGAACTATTGATTGGGTCAAATTCGAACACTTTAGTACTCGATTCGAACAACTCATGACCCTAATTGAGCTTTTCATGACCCTAATCTTGAGCATAAAAATTGATAAACTCGATTAAGTTTGAAGTTAAATATTGAATTTCGAATCAAATTTGAGCTAAAACTTAGCACTATTTGAATTGAGATTACCCCTAAACATTATATATAACAAAAATAATGCTAAAACAACTCTAGGTTTTGAAATTTTATAAAATTAACTTTAATTTAAATATTATATTGTTTACTTAACGAAAATATTAGTGTTTAAGAAACTCATTTCAACTTTTGTTGATCAAAATTTTAACTTATCATGTTAAAAATAAATTATTATTTATAAAAAAATAAATTATTATTGATGTAAGACTAAACAAGATGTTACAAACTAAATACAAAATTTTTAATAGTAAATAGTATCTAGTTAGAATGCAAAGCCCCCCTAGCGTTGAAGATGCAATGAATGCAAACCAAATGCAACTAGTTTGTGTATATAGAAAACAAACAGTCCGCAAATGAGCCTTCCATTCCGGTCAACAATAATCACAACAACCACAAACATTTGCGGGAATGATGAGTTACCAAGCTCAGATGTGCTAGAATTGGCTGAGAACGCTTATAGTGAAATGCTTGCTGCTGGGTTATACTAAATAAGATCAATGTCAACAATTTTGCCAGGTGTCTATGTGGTGTTGGGAAATTTGAGAAAGCATGTAACATTATTCATGAAATGATGTGTAAAGGCTTTATACCTGATACTAGTACATACTCCAAAGTGATTTTTTATTTGTGTAATGCCTCTAAAGTAGAAAAGGGTTTTCTATTGTTCAGGGAAATGAAAAAGAATGGTGGCGTACCTGATGTATATACATACACTATTTTAATTGATAGTTTCTGCAAAGCTGATATTATTGAACAAGCACATAATTGGTTCGATGAGATGGTAAAAGGTGGTTGTGTCCCTAATGTCAACAGAACGTTGAATCTGTTTGGTCTAATGAATGTCAGTAGAGCTTTGATCAGTTGAAGAAGATGTTGACTGAAACTCCAGTTTTAACCCAGCCAGAATCAGGTATACCATATGTTGTATATAGCGATGCGTCTTTAAATTGGTTGGGTTGTGTGTTAATGCAGTCGGGAAAAGTCGTAGCGTAGCATATGCTTCTTGGCAATTAAAACCGTATGAGAGGAATTATCCTACACATGATCTTGAATTAGCTGCAATTGTGTTTGCTTTGAAAATTTGGAGACATTATTTATACGGTGAGAAATGTTATGTGTATATAGATCATAAAAGTCTGACATATTTGATGAAATAGAAGGAGTTGAATTTGAGATAGAGACGATGGTTAAAGCTACTGAAAGATTATGACTTGGTCATTGATTATCACCGGGAAAGGCTAATGTGGTGGCAGATGCACTCAGTCGAAAGTCATATTTGTTTGCACTTCAGGCAATGAATACTTATTTGTCTGTCAATGGGGATGGTTCTGTATTAGCAGAATTGAGGACGAAATCTTTGTTTCTTTAACGGATTCGGGAATTGCAAGATAATGATTTGAAGTTAGTATTGAAAAGACAAATGGTACAATATAACTTGAGTTTAGAGTATACCATTGAGGATAGTGTTATGTTATTTTATCGCAACAGAATTTGTGTTCCGAATAATTCAGATATGAAAAATGATATACTTTCTGAAGCTCACAGTAGTAGGTATTCCATTCATCTTAGTAGTACAAAGATGCATTATGATCTGAAACGGATGTATTGGTGGCTGGGTATGAAACGGGAAATTTGTAAGTTTGTAACAATATGCTTGATCTGTCAGCAAGCGAAAGTAGTATATCAGGTACCGAGGGTTTGTTACAACCTGTTATGATTCCTGAATGGAAATGAGAGCATATTACGATGGATTTTGTATCCGGATTACCTATGAATCCGAGGAAGAAAGATTCGATTTGGGTTATTGTTGATAAATTGACCAAGTCAACATATTTTATTCTGATTAGAATAGATTTTTCGCTTGAGAAGTTAGCAGAATTGTATATATCAAAGATTGTGAGATTATATTGGGTTCCAACATCTATTATCCCGGATTGAGATCCGAGGTTTACATCGAGGTTTTAGAATAAATTACAAGAAGCCCTAGGTACTAAGCTAAATTTTATCACAACATTTCATCCTCAGACTGATGGGCAATCAGAGCGAGTGATTCAGATCTTAGAAAACATGTTGAGATGTTGTAGACTTGAGTTTGGAGATAGCTGGGAAAGGTATTTACCTTTGGCTGAATTTGCATGTAATAATAACTATCACTCTAGTATCAAAATGGCACCGTTTGAAGCTCTGTATGGAAGAAAATGTAAGACACTGTTGTATTGGTCTGAATTGAGTGAACCCAAGTTAGTAGGAGTTGATTTGATTCGAGAAACTAAAGAAAAAGGTCGAATCATCCGGGACAGTTTAAAAGCTACTACAGATAATCAGAAATCATACGCAGATTTGAAAAGAAGGGATATAGAGTTTAATGTGAGTGATCATATATTCCTAAAAGTTTCAACGTGGAAGAAAGTATTACAATTTGGTAGAAAAGGAAAACTGAGTCTAAGATTCATTGGACCGTATGAAATTGTAGAGAGAATTGTCCCTGTAGCTTATCAGTTAGCTCTACCTCCAGAAAGATTCATAATGTATTCCATGTGTCTATGTTGAGACGATACAGATCAGATCCCTCACATGTGATTCCGCACACAGAAATTAAGCTTCAACTGGATATGACTTATTCTGAAGAACCTGTAAAGATTTTAGCTCGGGAGGTTAAAGAATTAAGGAAGAAACGGGTACCGTTAATGAAAGTATTATGGCACTGTCATGGTTTAGAGGAGGCTACTTGGGAAACGGAAGAATTGATGAGATCACAATATCTGAATCTATTCTCAGGTAACAAATTTCGAGGACGAAATTTCTTAAAAGGGGGAGAGTTGTAACAACCCAAAATTCAGTGGTGTCGGAAACAGTGATTCAAGATCACTAAATCTGACGATTGAGTTTAAAAATTTTATTATTTAAATATTATTTATGAGCTAAGTGTGATTTTAGAAGACTTTTGAATTATTAATTAGTGATTTAAAAGAATTTATTAGGTTAAGGTTAAGTGGTTCCAAAAACGAGGTATCGAGACCTCGATTCCATAAACCAAGCCATAAATATTTTTATAAATATTTACGGAATGTTAATAAGTTAGTGTTAAATTTTTGTTAGAAAATTTTAACGTTTTGATAGTTAATTGAATAAAAAGAACTAAATTGAAAAGGGTGCAAAGCTTGTTAATTAGAGAAATAGTGATTAAATAGTTTAAGTGAAGAGTAATGAGGGACTTAATGCATAAATATACCAATAAGGGATAGTAGAGGAGGCATAAGAAGAGAAAAACATCTAAAATTTGATGTAACAAGGGCAAATTTGGAACTTTTACAAATCTAACAAATAAAAATCTTAATTAAAAGAGTTTCTAAGATTTTCTTCATCAATTTTCAGCTAAAAACAGCAATTGAAGAACCCTTAGAAGACTGGTTTTCATATTCTACAGCTTGTAAGTTCAAATTTTGTTTATTTCTTGAAATTTTCATGTTTTTGAGACTTTTACAATTAGGTTCAACTATCTAGTGTATTAGTTTTTTATTTCTTTATTGATTTTGAAAGTCACCATTGTTGAATGTTAGAAGTTTATGATGAATTATCCTGAAATTAAGGCTTTAATTTTGTTATATGATGATGTTATTAAGCAATTTTGATAGAAATTTTTATAGAAATTGGACTCAATTTTCCCTTTTTGCCAAACCGCAATACTTTCTTCCACGGGGAAACTTTCAGAAATACGTGATCACCCACATTGAACTCTATATATCTTCTTTTCAAGTCCGCGTACGATTTCTGATGGTCTAAAGCAGCTTTCAAACTGTTCCAAATAAATTGAACCTTTTCTTCAGTTTCTCGAATCAAATCAACTCCTACTAACTTAGATTTACTCAATTCGGACCAATACAAATGAGTCTTACACTTTCTCCCATATAAAGCTTCAAAAGGTGCCATTTTGATACTGGATTGATAGCTATTATTATAAGAAAATTCAACTAAAGGTAAATACCTTTCCCAGGTACCACCGAACTCAAGTATGCAACATCTCAACATATCTTTAAGAACTTGAATTACCCGTTCTGATTGCCCGTCAATCTGAGGATGAAACGTGGTACTAAAATTTAACTTTGTACCTAGAGCTTCTTGTAGTTTACTCCAAAACCTTGATGTAAACTTCGAATCCGATCCGAAATAATAAAGGTTGGGACCCCATGTAGTCTTATAATCTCAGATATATACAATTTCACTAACTTCTCAAGCGAAAAGTCAGTTCTGACTGGAATATGCGCCGATTTGGTCAATCTATCCACTATCACCTATATTAAATCTTTCTTTTTCGAAGTCACTAGTAATTCGGATACAAAATCCATTGTAACATGCTCCTATTTTCACTCAGGAATTATAATAGGTTGTAGCAAACCTGTTGGCACCTGGTTTTCTGCTTTCACCTGCTGACAAATCAAACATTTTGCCACAAATTCACAGATTTCCTGTTTCATATTGGGCCACCAATACATCTTTTTCAAATCACAGTACATTTTTGTACTACTCTGATAAATTAAACACATACTACTATGAGCTTCTGATAAAATATCATTTTTCAATTCTGAATTATTTGGAACACAAATTCTATTACGATAATATAACATATAACCATCATCAATGGAATATTGTAAACTCAGATTATCTTGAACCATTTGTCATTTCAATACTAATTTCGAATCCTCATCTTGTAACTCCCGAATTCATCGAAGAAATACAGGTTTTACTTTTAGCTCGGCTAATATTGAACTATCTTTATTAACGAACAAATGAACATTCATTACTCGAAATGCAAACAAAGACAACTTCCAACTGAGTGCATCCGCAACCACATTAGCTTTTCCCGAGTGGTAGCCAATAACAAGATCATATTATTTCAGTAATTCTAGCCACTGTCTCTGTCTCAAATTCAACTCCTTCCGAGTCATCAAATACTTCAGACTTTTATGATCTGTGTACGCATAACACTTTTTCACCGTACAAATAATGTCTTTATATTTTCAAAGCAAACACAATTGTAGCCAATTCCAGATTATGTGCAGGGTACTTCCTCTCATGCAGCTTTAACTGCCGAGAAGCATAAGCTACTACTTTCCCAGACTGCATTAAAACACAACCCAAGCCATTCAAAGATGCATCACTATGCACAACATGGTATACCTGATTCTAGATGAGTTAACACTGGAGCCTTTGTCAACATCTTCTTTAACTGATTAAAACTTTGCTGATACTTATCAGACCACACAAATTTAACATTTTTCTGTAGTAGTCGAGTCATCGGTAAAGTAATCATCGAAAAATTCTTGACAAAACGACGATACCCTGCTAACCTCAGAAAACTTCGGACTTAAGTAATATTCTTTGGAGTTTTCCAATTCACTACTACCGACACTTTGCTCGGATCCACTCGAATTCCACCGACTGACACAATGTGGCCTAAAAATCCAACCTCGTGAAGCCAGAATTCACATTTACTGAACTTTACATACAACTGTTTCTCCCTCAAAGTCTGTAGTATAATCTTCAAGTACTAAGCATGTTCGGATTCTGTCTTTGAATAGATCAGTATGTCATCAATAAACACAATCACAAATCTATCTAAACAAGGATAAAAAATTTGGTTCATTAAATCCATAACGACAACAGGAGCATTGGTCAAACCAAATGGCATTACTAGAAATTCATAATGACCATACCAAGTTCTGAAGACAATCTTCGGCACATCACATTCTTTAACTTTCAACTGATAATACTCGGATATAAGATCTATCTTTGAAAATACAGTAGCACCTTTCAACTGATCAAACAAATCATCAATACGCGGAAAAGGATATTTATTTTTAATTGTTACCTTGTTCAACTGCCTGTAATCTATACACAGTCTCAAAGAACCATCATTCTTTTCACAAATAAGATAGGTGCACCCCAAGGCGACATACTTGGTCTAGTGAACCTTTTGTCTAACAACTCTTGCAACTGTATCTTTAACTCTTTTAACTCAGCTGGTACCATTCTGTATGATGTTATCGATACCGGAGCTGTTCCCAGAACCACATCAATCACAAATTCGACTTCTCTATCAGGTGGTAAACTTGGCAATTCTTTAGGAAATACATCAGTAAATTCATTCACAACTAGCAATTGTTCTAACTTTGATTCAGAACCCTGAGTATCTAGAATATAGGCTAAGAATGTCTCATTTCCTTTGTGCAACAATCTTTGAGTAAAAAAAGCTAAAATAATTCTAACAGTATCATTCAGATTCTCAGACTCAACTGAAATTATGTCTTTTGTCTGACATTTCAAACTAATCTATTTCTCACGACAATTCACTACAGCATCATGCTTCATTAACCACTCCATTCCCAGAATAATATCAAATTCCTGAAAGGGTAATAGCATCAAATCAGCAGGGATGTAACACCCTTAACCTGTATCCATCGACAGAATGGGGTTACGAGGTATTACCAGACGAAACACAACTTCTAGACAATCAGAGACATATTCATGCTTAAAATTTAAATATCAATCAAATGATAACATAAAGATCTAAGTTTAAATTCTTTATTAATCATATTATAAAAATTTTCAAACATTTACTTAATTACGAAATCATGAGCATATAGTGTCAAAAATAACATTATATCACTTAGCATATATGATTATCAAAGTCATTACAAGTAATTCAATTAAATAATATAAACATAAATTATAAAGAGAAGACATATGTAAAATACTTATAATTATTGACATATACATTCGGTACCATATTAAAGATATGCAAATATATAAACAACTTAAACAAATCAATATTGGCATAATATACTTTATTACATAAAATTTCAAATATAATAGATATGCGTCACCTTAAAAGATTCACTGTCCATTTAAATCAATTTTAAAATCACATCAAATGGTAATTTCTCAAAGTACATATAATCATGTACATGAACCAGCTTTGCAGGCAAAGAATCGTGATTTTATAAAACTAAAAACACTATTCATTTGGTCATTTATAAAGTTTTGGCCGAATACATTTGTGCTAAATTCATAAGTTTCATTTAATAACCATTTCATTACTAACCCAAACTTCATACATATAACATTACCTAGCATTATGCGCAAGTCACTAACTCTTTACATGTGCCCAATTTGGCAAACCACATATGCATGATAGAATAAACCTCAACTACATCATATCCTATAATAGTTCAACTTTTCATACATTAGCAGAATATAAACATCCATAAATTCAAATACATCTCACACATATGACAAAATTTTAACAAGGTCCATATATACACAAATTTTCAATTACACAAATCCCAAACGCCATCTTATTACCATTACACATAAGTCACATAAAGATCTAGTTTCTATTCCCATTACCGAATACATACATCATTCAAATTTAGACATACTAACCTCAAACCTTAATAAACCATGTTAGCATCACTTCTATTTTAAGTATGCACCAAATACAATATCAAATTATAATGAACCACTTCAAGCATATTTCCCATCTGTTTATATACCATAACCGAACAAGCAAACCATATCAATTACATCAACCATATCCTTTAATCAAAACATATAAACATACTTAACACATTAAGCAAGCCACATTCACATGGCTTATACATTTATACATAACAAGTTCCAAAAATTCACAAGAAAGTTTAGCCTATACATGCCATAAGATTTCATAAGTTTAGTTTCTAAAATACCGATAATTAGATGATAGTGTGGATGACTTCACCGACGATCCTCGAGCACGTACGACCTCCAAAAATCTATAAAACAATTATAGTAACAATCACACAAGTAAGCTAATTTAGCTTTGTAAGTCTTAAGCTAATTAAACAATAAACTAAGTTTACTAAGGTATGTTTAAAAACATATAATTTAAACTTTTAAATCTATACATATAAAACAAATACATTAATAAGATCACATCATTAAAACTGAATATACATATTCATAATCACCATCACATGTTCAATTCCATAATCAAATTAGTTCATATATCCGAATTCACATATATTTATAAACATATAATCATCACTCAAATATTAACATATCGTTCATATACATCAATAAGACTAAATATAAACCCCATTCAAACTCATATACTAAACCAACTTCATATAAATCCTTTTTCATCATCTATATAAAAAAATATATCAACTAACCTTACTATCAAATAAACAACCAACCATCACGTACCTGAACATTTTAATTCGTTTACCAAATTCACTTACTTCATTCGCACAAAGTTTCATAAGCTTAAATTCTTAATAACTCACCGGCAATAAGCCTGCTAGATATAGACCTAAATTTACACCGGCACAAAGCCTGCTAGGCATATAGCCTGAATTATGATCACCGGCAATAAGCCTGCTAGGCATATAGCCCGAATTATATTCACCGGTAATAAGCCTGCTAGGCACAAAGCCCGATCAAATTCACCAGCATAAGGCTTGCTAGGCTCAAAGCCCGAACATAGCTATTATAAAGCCGTTCCATTAGACCGAATCATCCAAATATTCAATGTAATTCATACAAACTTTCAAAGGTTTTTAACTCATTCGAATAAACTCAACCACATTAACACAATATTACATCACATTCGGCTACTATACTATACAACCATATAATTCAAATTATCATAGTAAACTATTTTATATTCAAAATAAACAATGTTTAATTACTTAAAGACTTACCTCGGATATCAACGAACGGTATTGATCGACTATTCAACTATTTTGGCTTTTCCCCGATCCGAATCCGATTTTCTCTTTTCTTGATCTAAATTGATATAAATTAAACTTATTTAATCAAAATATTCAACCCAATTCACTCAAAAACACATAAATGGAAAAATTGCACTTTTGCCCTATACATTTTACACATTTAGTAATTTAGTCTAAAATTCACAAAACACCAAATAAACATAATTTGCTTACACTAAACTATGGTCGAATATTCGCCTTGCCCCTATAGGTCCTTACAATTAATTTATTTCACAATTTAGTCCCTCTACTTATCATTTTTGTAATTAAGCCCTAATTACTTAATTTTCATGAAAATTTCCAATACAAACTTAATAATCTAACACAGATATTTTATTTAACAATTTCAAACTCAAATTTCACCAAAGCATCAATAATGACAACTCAAGAATACATCATCAAAATTAAAAATTCGAACATGGGTCGAGTAGTACTCAAAGCAACGATTTCAAAAACGTAAAAATTATCAAAAACCGAGTTAAAACTTACCTTTAATCAAGCTCCAACAATGGCCGAACCTAAGGAACTCTTGTTTCTTTTTTCTTTTCTTTATATTCGGTCATGTAACATAATTAACCATGGCTTTTGATTATTTTATGTTTTATGTTTTATAACATTATTAACTATTTTACATTTTTAACCTTTAACTTAAATTTATGAAACTATTATACACAAGGTCACTATCGTCCATATTAATATATCATGGCCAATTTGCAACTTAAAGCCTCCATATTAAAAGAACAACTACTATTTGGCCCTTTCACAATTAACCACTAACTTTTCATTTTACGCGATTAAGTCCTATTATTAAATTAAGCACATAAACAATCAAATTTTCATACGAAACTTTCACACATCCAAATTCACATATAATAAACACGAAAAATAATATTTTAATAGTTTTTTGACTCGAATTCGTGGTCCCAAAACTACCATTCCGATTAGGGTCTAAATCGGACTGTTACAAGGGAATTCACAGCCTTTTACTTTCAATGGATAGTTACGACACACTAAATTAATTATCACATTTTGGCCTAATGGATTTGTAACTTGAATATCATAATCAGTAGACTCAACATGCTAACTTTTTCATGTTACTAATGCAGTACAAATATATGAATGCATAGATCCAGGATTAATCAAGGCATACACAACAACACCATAAAGAGAGAAGTACCCGCAATCACATCTAGAGTTGTAGCTTCTTATCTCGCTGGGATAGCATAAGTATGGACAGATGCCCTAGTCTCTAACCTAAAAGCCGAATCTCTCATACCCAAATGGGTAGTCCCAGCGGCACTACTTTGGCATGAACGTTTACTTTGTTGTGAAGTGGTCATCTGTTTCTCTTTTTGTCCTTCTTCTTCTCTTCGCAACTGAGGGTAGTTTCAAATAAAGTGATCAGTAGCTCCACATTTATAGCAAGCCCCCGGCTTACCTCTGCATTCATCGAGGTGATTTCTTCCCTAGTATTGGCACTTAGACCTAGGAGTGTTTTGGACACTGCCCACACTAGCAGCAGGTCTAAAAGATACCCCAAAATTAAATTGTCTTGCTCTACTCTTACTTGATCTTTCCAGTGTTGAAGTGGCTCGACTAAAATCATCTCTCGATTTCTTTGTCGGCAAAGCTGAAAATGACTTAATGAGCTTCTCTTGTAGGATTCTTTGTTCTTTCTATCCCATTGCATTTTTTTATTATATACCTCTTCCAATTTTTGTGCACGACTGATAAAACAACAAATTCTCGTATTTCACTACCTTCAATCATCATTCTGATTTCATCATTTAGCCATTCCTCGAACCATATACACATTTCCTTCTCAGTTGGTACAATGTCTCGAGCATATTTGCTGAGGTATACAAATTCTCTTTCATGCTAGCCACTATCAACTTTCTTAACGCAAATCGAGGAATTCTCTTTTTTTCTTATCCAAATACCGTCTACCAACATATTTCTTTTTAAACTCACTCTGGAAAAATTCCCATGTGATTTTCTCTGCCAGTACCATGGCCTCTATAGTTTCCCACCAACTATATGCTTCTTTTTTCAATAAAAAAATAGCACATCTTAGATAATCATCAGGAGAGCAAGCCATCTCTTTAAAAATTCTTACTATATTTTGGGGCCAGTACTCAGCTTTAACTGGATCATCATCAAATCTTCCCCGAAATTCTTCAGCCCCGTACTTTCTGAGCTTTTCTAGTGGAGAACGCTTACTAGATTCACTTACCAGAGGAGGTGGAAAAGTAACAGAATGTGCTACTGATGGTACAGTATAGGGAGGAGGTTGTTGAGCCATGTTTCTTCCTTGCATAAAGTCACTAAACCACTTATTCATCAATTCATAAAACATACTTTTAAGCTCTTGTTTTTGAGCTGGAGGAATTGAGACATTACTACTTGTCCCGTGTTCGGACTCTGAACTCTACTATTAGCTTCTTCATGTTCAGCATGTTCAGATCGATCAGACATCTTTACAATCTATAAGAAAAATAAGGATTAGATTGGATCGTACACATCACATTATCACAGATTTATATGGCATGTATTTCTGGACATTTTACACACTACTTTCATCCCAAGAATCAGCTAAACTGAAGCTCTGATACCAACAAATGTAACACCTCTAACCCATATCCGTCGCTAGAATAGGGTTAGAAGGCATTATTGAAATTTATAGAATATTTTCAGATAAACCGAGGCAATTACTATTCACTTTCTGAGTTTAATCATAATGTCCCTTTAATGGACGCTCGAGGCCCAAAACATTCATTAAAAACGATTTGGGACTAAATCAAAATATCTCAGGGAATTTTTTGCAAAATTTCAAAAAAAATTATTTATAGGAGTCACACGCACGTGTGGTAAGCGACACGTCCGTGTGGTCAGGCCGTGTGAATTCACATGCCTATGTCCCTAACCCGTGTAACTCTTTGACTTGCAACCCATGAAGAAAATAGGTTCACACGGCCAAGGCACATGCCCTTGTTGCTAGGCTGTGTGGTTAATTTAATTTTTAAAAATAGGTGCAGGTTTCATACGGCTGTATCACACACCCGTGCTTTCAGGCCGTGTGCTTCACATGACTGAGGCACACTCCTGTGTCTCTGCCCATGTGCTCAATTTTGAGCATCCTGTTTCTAAATTTTAAGGTGTAGGGAACACACGACCAGATCACACACCCATGTGTGACACACGGCCAAGACACAAGCCTGTGTATCTAACCGTGTGGACGAAAATAGGCCATTTGAGGCCATTTTTCTCACGCATACATTATCAACCTGCACATAAACACATTTATATACCAATATAGTCCAACCAATCGACCAAAACAAGCCAAATATGCATTATACATGATATAACATTACCATATTTAATACATACATATTCACTAAGTTTCACAACCCCAATTCAAACTATTACTTTATCAAACCATCCTATACATGCCATATAAACCAAAAGATGTTTAGCAAAAAGTACTGGAGAAAATCTGGATAGTGTGACCCAATGAGTTGATCCGATCCTCTGAGCCCACATCAATCTACAAAGAACATGAAGAACACAAAAGTAAGCTTATAGAAGCTTAGTAAGTTCATAGGCACTTAACATAAATCTTACCAAATTTGCATAGAAAATTCACAAACAAATAATTCAATAACACTTCTTGCCATTCACAATATCCAAATGGTGAAATTACTTATTTGAGCTTAATTTCATTGATCATTAAAATCTATCATATACATTCAATTGATTATTAACTTTTTCAAATTAGAGAACGTCTTACGGAATTGAGTACTTTATTTTCACGATGCCATAGCCCAGCTATGGTCTTATATGGAATCACATAATCACATATCGATGCCATAGCCCAGCTATGATCTTACACGAAATCACTTAAGCACATATCGATGCCATAGCCCAGCTATGGTCTTATATGGAATCACATAATCACATATCGATGCCATAGCCCAACTATGGTCTTACACGGAATCACATAATTACACACCGATGCCATAGCCCAGCTATGGTCTTATACAGGATCACATAGTCACATATTCACATATTACCATGGTCCAACCATGGTCTTTTCCATCAATTCATTTTTTAACACTAAACGAAAGTACTCAACCCTGCGTTCTACTCAATTTGAACATTTATTTCAATTTGTCATACTTTCACAACAATCATAATTCAATAATGAATTTATTACAATAATACAATATATTATTTAATGAACTGACAAATATTCATTTAAATTTAGCCATATGAACTTACCTGGGCTGATTTATAAAGATTGCAATAGTCAAGGACTAATCAGCTATTTTTTCTTTTTCCCGTTTATCTTCGGGCTCTTGATCTATAATTATAAAATCATTCATTCATTAGCATTCATTTCAATTTTTCTCTAATTCACAATTTATACCTTTTAATTTTTGAAATTACACCTTTACCCTAAACTTTATAGTTTTTACAATTTAGTCCCTAACAAATTAACCCATCAATTGAGCTAATTTTTCTCAATTAACACTTTAACTAAACATTATAAACTATTTCACAGCCCTTGATACTCATAATTTCATACCAAACTCTAACATGTAAATTTTTTCACAATTAGGTCCTAAAAATAAATTTCTATTCAAATCATTCAATAAAATCATCACATAACAAAATTAAAGCTTCAATTTCATGCTAATTCATCATAAACTTCCAGCACTTATCCATGGAAACTTTCAAAACTACCCATGGAATAAAAAACTAATGAATTAAACAACTGGACCTAATTGTAAAAGTCTTAAAAACACAAAAATTACAAGAAAATGCAAGAATTAACTCGCTTGATGCAAAAATTATGAAAAATCAGCTTAGAGAACCCTCCTATGGCATTTTTTGTTGAAGAGGATGAAGAGAGTTGAAGAAATATCTAGATTTTCAATTGGGTCACTAGTTTTTATTTTTAATTTTTAACCAAATTACCATTTTTGCCCTTAGTTCACACTTAATTCTTGATTTTTCTCTGCTTATGCCACTTCACGCCTCTAAGAAGGGTCCATTTACCCTTTTGGTCCTCCTTTATTCACTACTTAATCTATTTAATCACTTTCACAAGTTTTGTACTTTATTCAATTTAGTCCTTTTCATTCAATTAACTATCAAAATGTTAAAATTTTCTAAAAAAACTTTAATACTAACTTATTAACACTCCGTAAATATTTATAAAAATATTTACGACTCAGTTTATGATATCAAGGTCTCGATACCTAGTTTTCGACCCAATTTACCTAATAATTTCTTTTAAATCACGAAATTTACAAATTCAAAAAATATTTCTAAAATCACACTCGACTCATAAATATGAATTCGTTTAATTTTCTAAACTCACTCATCGGATTTAGTGATCTCGAATCACCGTTCCCGATACCACTGAAAATTGAGCTGTTACACGTGTGGTATGGTTGTATGTCCCCTGCATCCTAAAATTGAGAAACAAAATTCTCAGGATTGAGCACACGGGCAGAGACACAGGTGTGTGTCTTAGCCGTGTGAGGAGTACGGCCTGAAGCACGAGCATGTGATATGGCCATGTGAAACCTACACCTGAATTTTGAAAATTAAATTAAGCACACAGCGTAGCACACGGGCGTGTGTCCTAGCCGTGTGATTTCAATTTCTTCATGCCTTAGAAGTCAAAGAGTTATACGGGTTAGGGACACAGGCGTGTGCTGCCACACGACCTAAGACATGGGCATATCATAAGGCTGTGTGAACCACACGGCTTGACCACACAGGCGTGTGACTTCTTTATGTGAATTTTTTTTTAAAATTTCGCGAAAAATTTTCTGAGATCTCGATTTAGTCTCGAATTGTTTCTAATGCTCGTATTAGGCCTCGAGTGTCCAATCAAAGGACATTATGATTAATCTTGGAAGATGAGTAGTAATTGGCTTAAATTATCTGTAAATATTTTGTAAACTCCGGTAATGCCTGATAATCCTGTTCCGGTGATGAATACGGGTTAGGGGTGTTACAGCTTATGCAAGGCTCACAAGGTCGAAGAGGCACACGATTTATTGTAAGCCATGTCAGTAGTTGGTTGTAAGCCAAACCAAGTTGTGTATGATGCTCTTATTGATGGATTTTGCAAGGTCGGAAAGCTAGACGAAGCATAATAGGTGTTTTTTAAGATTTCTGAGCACAATTGTAGTCCAAATTATATTTATACGTACAGTTCATTAATTGACAGGTTGTTTAAAGATAAACGACTAGACTTTGCTTTAAAAGTCTTATCCAAAATGCTTGAAAATTCTTGTGCTCCTAATGTTGTTATATACATAAAAATGATTGATAGCCTATGTAAGGCTGGTAAAACAGATGAGGCCTATAAGATTATGTTAATGATGGAAGAAAATGGGTGCTCTCCTAATGTGGTGACTTACACTGCGATGATAGATGGCTTTGGCAAAGTAGGTAAAATCGAAAAAAGCCTTGAACTTTTAGAACAAATGGGTTCCAAGGGTGTTGCTCCGAATTTCATCATGTATAATGTTCTGATAAACCACTGTTGTATAGTTGGCCTATTAGATAAGGCTTATGAACTTTTGGAAGTGATGAAACAGACATACTAAAACATAATCAAAACACAAAATTCCTAGTTTCCATTCGAATTAGGTACAGTTTAGGTGACCAAAAAAAATGATACTAAAACATAATCAAAACACAAAATTTTCCTTCATTTTCTTGGTGGCCAAACAAAAAGAAAGTGAAAATGAGATTTCTTACCTGAGTCGATTGAGAAAATCAAATGGGCGCCGGTGATAGAGGAAGTAGGTGGGAGGTGGAGATGAAGGTGGTGAGCGACGCTGACGAACAACACTGTTGGATCAGTGGAGGTGGTGAGCTTAGGGGTTTTGGTTCTGGAATTGAGAATAAGGGGGAGGAGGGCACGAAAGTGAAATTGAAACTAAAAGTAAAGTTAAAAATTAAAAATAATTAAAAATAAAATAAAATATTTAGTATATAATTTGGGCCGAGCCCAGGCTAGAAAAGTCTTACTCGAGGCCCGACCCATTTTCTAAAGGGCATTTTTTTTGTCCAAACTCATTTTTTGAGCCTATATTTTTCTCCCAAACCCTCCCATTTTTCGAACGGGCCTTCGAGCAGGGTCAAGTGGCCAACTCATGATCAGATCTAGTTCAAGCCCTAATGTGAGAATAATTGTCAAGTTCAGACACTAATCCTATATTCAAATTAAATTTTACAAATAATTAATATTAATTGCTTATAAATATTTAAAATTTATATTTTATATATCAAAATATTAATAATGAGTTACAATAAATTATTTTTATATTATTATTAAATTTCATAACATTAATAAATTTAAATATTATTCAAATATATATTTTTACTTCACAATATCATTTAAAAATATTTTTTAATAATAATAGTACAACACTACCTTAAACCAAAATTTTCAAAACCAGGACAATGTTTTAAAAGCAACGAGAAATTAACATCCAAACTGGTTGGAATAGAGAGAGTGAGGGTGTACCCCATAACTAAATGGGCTAATGGGTTGGATTTAGCTATATCACATTTTACTATAGTTCCTGTAGCCCGTCTTTGTACATCAAATAAATAATTTTGTTATTTGAAAGAGAAAAAAGAAAAATCTGCTTGGCTACGGTCACCACCACAAAACTAACCGTCAAAAGAACCGATAAAACTAAAAGCAGCTTTCTCCACTCTCCCTATTCCTAACGCTAACGACGCTGAAATACAGAATCAGAAATAAGAATGCTTTTGCTGCCGCCCCCCCTCCCCGTGCGATTCCCTTCCGTCCAACTATCTTCGCCGATCATTCGCCTCCAATTCAGCCACCACACATCCCTCTGCGCGTCTGCTGCCGCCGCCGAAACCTCCATCACTCTCTCATTTGATAAAGATAGAGACAGAGACAGGTACGGTGATGAAAATGACGACGAAAACGATGTTCTTTCTCTTCACAAGCGCCGTTACGACTTCACTCCGTTACTCAATTACCTCTCCCGCTCCGACTCGGCGTCTGACTCGGACTCCGACTCTGCCTCGCCCACTTCACTCGACCCTATTGAATTCCAGTTGGCCGAGTCATATCGCGCGGTACCTGCTCCACTCTGGCACTCCCTGTTGAAATCTCTATGTGCCTCTTCTTCTTCGTCCTCCTCCTCTTCTATCAACTTAGCATACGCTGTCGTTTCGTGGCTTCAGAGACACAACCTTTGTTTCTCCTACGAGCTTCTCTACTCGATTCTAATCCACGCGCTTGGTCGTTCCGAGAAGCTGTACGAAGCGTTTTTACTCTCTCAGAGGCAGAGCCTTACTCCCTTAACATATAACGCCTTAATCAACGCGTGTGCCCGCAACGACGATCTCGAGAAGGCTCTTAATCTTATGGCAAGAATGCGTCAAGATGGTTACCAATCTGATTTCGTGAATTACAGCTTGATAATTCAATCGCTTACCAGGAACAACAAGATTGATTCATCTCTTCTACAGAAGCTTTATGGAGAAATTGAGTGTGATAGAATTGAGGTCGATGGGCAGCTTTTGAATGATATAATCGTTGGTTTCGCCAAAGCGAATGATCCAAGCCGGGCTCTAAAGTTTTTAGCTATGGCGCAAGCAATTGGGTTAAGCCCGAAAACGGCTACTCTTGTGGCGGTCATTTATTCCTTAGGTTGTTGTGGGAGGATTGCGGAGGCTGAAGCTGTTTTTGAGGAAATGAAAGGAAGTGGACTGAAGCCTAGAACCAGAGCTTATAATGCGCTTCTTAAAGGGTATGTGAAATCAGGTTCTTTGAAAGATGCAGAATTAGTTGTATCCGAGATGGAGAGAAGTGGGGTTTCTCCTGATGAGCATACATATAGTCTTTTAATTGATGCTTATTCCAATGCCGGTAGATGGGAGAGTGCAAGAATTGTATTGAAAGAGATGGAAGCCAATAATGTGAAGCCGAATTCTTTTGTTTATAGTAGGATTTTAGCAAGTTATCGAAACAAAGGAGAGTGGCAAAGATCTTTTCAGGTTTTGAAGGAAATGAAGAGTAATGGGATACAACCCGATAGGCATTTTTATAATGTGATGATTGATACTTTTGGGAAGTATAACTGTCTTGATCATGCCATGGCCACCTTTGATCGTATGTTGTCAGAGGGGATCGAGCCAGATACTGTTACTTGGAATACGCTAATAGATTGCCATTGTAAAGCAGGGTGGCATGATAGAGCGGAGCAACTGTTTGAGGAAATGAAAGAAAAAGGGTATTCACCATGTACAACTACGTATAATATTATGATAAATTCATTAGGAGAGCAGGAGAGATGGGACGACGTTAAGAGCTTGTTGGGGAAGATGCAGGGTGAAGGTTTGTTGCCTAATATTGTGACATATACCACACTTGTAGATATTTATGGAAAGTCTGGGAGGTTCAGTGATGCCATAGAGTGCTTGGAGCTGATGAAGTCTGCTGGATTAAAACCTTCCTCAACCATGTATAATGCCTTGATAAATGCATATGCACAAAGGGTAAGTTATGCTATCATTGTTTCAGTTCTCATTCTCTCATGTTAGGCCAAAGTGTCCTACTTAACCCTGATCATGCACTGCTATGATATGCATTCTTTAATTAACTTGATGGTTTTAGAGTTAGCTGATGCTGTCTTGGTCATAAAAACGTGTTTATATATTCTCCACCACTAGGAGGCAGAGTTATGTATCCTATTCGTAAAGCCTTCATGAGTTGGTAAGTTCATAGTATATGAATATGTTGACAGTTCTGATACTCTTCAATATGGTCTGTATCTTGATAATTCTCGTGTGTGGTTCCTGATTAGTAGGAAACTGTTGGGCAAAGCGTACCAGGTGTACCTTTGAGGAGTGAGTCAAATGCTTGGGAAGGATTTATTTGGGTCTATGTTGTTACGAAAACAAAATTTAATAGTCTAGTGATCTGCTTGGCACAAAGACTGCATTTTCTATTGGCATGCGAGATCATTAATTTTGAGGTTTAGCTAGAGCTACCTCTATTGGTTGAGATGCTTGTAGCATACCTTTATTATATTTTGTTTGCTTTTAAACAGGGTTTATCTGAGCAAGCAATGAATGCATTGAGGGTTATGGGAGCAGATGGCTTGAAGCCTAATCTCTTGGCTCTCAATTCATTGATAAATGCTTTTGGTGAGGATAGAAGGGATGTTGAGGCATTTGCTGTGTTGCAATACATGAAGGAAAACGTGAGTACCCTGTTACCTTTGTTTGCTTGCCTTGAAGTTATTGGTACTATTCTTTTAGGTCATAATTATGACACTATTATCTGGTTCAATTTATATACAGGGTGTGAAACCAGACGTAGTCACATATACCACACTTATGAAAGCTCTTATCCGTGTTGACAAGTTTCATAAGGTATAACGTGTCCTTCCTGTTATGAGAATGAGATACTAGCCCTCTGCTTTTCTGCATCACAAATAATATTTTCTGTGCCTTCGTATAGATAGCCATTTGGATCAGTTGCATGCTAGCTTTGCTTTTTGCTGTTTTTGTATTCCTTCTCCCTATATGACTATGTTGAGTCATTTGATTATAGTTATTGGAGATTTGAATCTCGGTTGTAAGTCACCATCTACTGAAACAACTATAAACTTGCATCTTACTGAGATCTGACTATCCCTCACCCCTCCCCTCTCTTCTGTAGCATATAGCAACATTTATTCTAGTTTTCCTGTCCACTAAAAAACGTTGAAAGATCAAACAGATTTGTGGTATTGGTCTGATCAATTCTGCTTCTACATCAGTTGCTCTTAACGTAATGCATTGCATGCATCATCTATTTACAATTGTAACATCCATGTTTTGTTATTTAAAGATACTCTTTGTGGTTTGGATTCAGGTCCCAGCTGTATATGAAGAGATGATTTTGTCTGGTTGCACTCCTGATAGGAAAGCTAGGGCAATGTTGCGGTCTGCTCTAAGATATATGAAGCAAGCAGTGAAGTCATAGTTGACAATCCATAATCCATGTGGCTAAAGCAAGTCATGACTGGACAAATTATTGTTTTGAGTTATCAGTTTGAGGTTAGTAGACATGATCTTTTGATGTATGAACATTTTGTATAATTCCATCGTGAAAATAAGCTTGTTTTCTGCTCACAAGTTACTTCGTTTAAAAGAACCTACAATAAAGTGTTCTTTAATTGAGAAGTGAGTGGGTACTTTTTAACCCCATGTCACTTTATAGCAAATAAAATGATATCTTCTGCTATATCCAGTAAATTGTTTTCCTTCATAAACTGTTTTGCAGGAACCATCAATTCATGCTGCCATGCTGGCCAGGGTCATCCTTGTGTGACTCAGTGGAGTGGTTGAACCCCACGAGTAGTATTCCGGAGCTTGGAATGAGGAACATTTACCTTACGTTAGGACTATTATACATATGACATGGTGACACCTCCCCCCTTTCTCTTCTTCTCTTTGCATTTTTGTTGAACATTTTTTTCACCATCTCAAAATAGAAACAATATGATTGATTGCCTGTATCTTGTGTATTATATATAACAAAACAAGAAACATTCTATAGAAAAAAAACAACATTCAAAATGTACTTTAACCTCTGCTGTTTTATCTATAGAAATAATAGTTGTTGCAATCCGACTTCGGGATAACCTCTGCTGTTTTATCTATAGAAATAATATTTGTTGCAATCCGACTTCGGGATGCCTGCATATAGTAGCGAGTGCAAGTTTTGCAAAATTTTTATCTCAGTCCGCAACTTTAAAATCTGAATATGTTTCTTTTATATATATATATATATATATATATATGTTGAATGGGGAGAAGATCCACTCTTTTAGTAGAAGTCTTTGAAGTGATGTCTATTGGACAGTTGATCGTAGATAATGTTTTAGAATTTAAGTTTTGTCTCTTAACTCTGCGAAAAACCTTAAGGGTTTAAGGGTTTACGGAGTGAAAGTGTCTCAGATGGTGAAGAGAGTGCATACTTAAAGGACTCATAGAGTTTAGCTAAGTGGTGCCATATTTCTTTGAAAAAACTAATTATGTCTTGGTTGATGGTTCGAATTACATTTTATGTATTCACCAATTAATTATCTACACATATTTCATACTCTCCATCAATTTAGACACTCTCATCAACAAAATATAATTTAAATGATATTTATTTAAATTTAAATTAATTAAATTATTTATCAAATTTTTGAATTTCGAATTAGGATAGGATATGTTTACAAAATAGATTCAACTAGTGAACATCTGAAGATTAATATTCACACAGGTTCTAAGTTTGTAACAAAATGTGATTAAAATATCAAAATTCTATGATTATCTGAATCCGCAAAAATGAAATATTTGTAAATATGTGCATTTATTGGTAGTCAATTTGCCTGCAAATGCTGTCAGGATTGTCAAAAATAAAAATAAAAAATAATGCACGCAATTGCTTCAGCTTGTGCCTTACGTTTACCCACAATCGCAAAATTTTCATACCCTCGATTTTTGGTGCTTAAAAGATTGATTCTATATCAGAAAAAGAAAATAAGTTACTACCAAACAAAAGGACTTTCCAGTTCCAATTGCAGCAAACACGCGAGGTTTAGCTTTGTGACACACCCAAAATGGTAAAAATACTATCTACATTACCCAATAAGAATGTACTCAACATACAAAAGAAAAAAGGCCTCTAATTAACGTGTACAGAATCACAACATACATCTTTATCAAAAGAATGTATCATGCCGTTGTCCCGAGTTCGTATTCTATGTAAAAAAGTTCAAATAGGTATGGCCGAAACAATTTGCCTGCCGGTTTTAGAAATTCGAGAACAGAACATGAACAATAACAGTACTGAGGATAACAAGAAAAGCCGGAAATATGTTCTTATTTCCTGCATTCCAACCTCAAGAACCTCCATCTTCTTACCGTATCTGTTTCTCCGTCCCATTAAGTAGCCATCAAAGTATTCATCGATGGATACCCATTTGTCCATGCTAGATACAGCAGCCTTGGAATGGACATCAATCTGATGTGGTCCCAGCTTAAATATTGTGAAAAAAGCTGCAGACCAGTCATTGAGAACTCTCTGTAAATCCAAATAAAATATTCGTTAGTTGTTACAGCAAATAAACAACCTAATTTTATCATCAATTAACTACAGTTTCCAACAAATGAAGTTTAGAAAATTCTAGATATTTGAGATTATATATTTGGAAAAATAAAGTGAAAGAGAAAACAAAAGCAAGAAACCGATTTCAGAGGCAAGTTAAACTTACCTTGAAGGTGGTATGGTCAACAGGATTGAACATTCTAAAGCAGTCTTTTAATGTGGCTGTATTATCTCCATAGATCTGTCACCCAACATGCAGCTGTGGCTGTTAATGAGATAAATTCGCTTTAATTTATCCTGTGGAAAGAGAGTTCGCAATTCACATACCTCAAAGGTGAATGACATGGGAACTCTTACAACATCATACATGTAATCTGTTGCTGTCCCATGTGCCAGATACCTGAAACAAGTAACATCCATATATTAGTGGGATGAGATTGCATGAAAAACAAGTGAATATATCAAAACACAGTTATTATTATCGTTATCATTATAGTTTTATTTATTTATTTACTTTTAACAATGTTTTTGAAACCTGATAGTAGGTTGGACTAGGTGAAGCTTTAGATTGCAATTCCGCCAGTACGACAGGTTCAACCAGCCGGCCAATTGGAAATTTTGGCATTAAGTGCATGGTTTTGATATAAAGTATGAAGTATAGTAAAAAAACAAAACAAGCATTTGGCTTAACGGTATGGTCTACAGTATAGAAATAAAAGGTCAAAGTTCAAATTTCACCACTTGCAAATAATTTTGAATAATAAGATAATAACGTAAACCCTAAAACTGATTCAAGTAATAGTGTAATCCTATTTTATCTGGCACAAACGTTTCTTGATCAGTTCAATAAAAGCCAGTTTTCAAACAGTCCAGTTTTTTTATTCTGCTTTAACTTTTTGGAGAGGGAACAGAAAGGTTTCCATTAAAACTCCTTTGGTTTCATATATAGCAACTCACTGAACTAGAGTGCTCTAGTACAAAAATAGATATTGTAGGAATGATGTCATTGTCATGAACTAAAAACTACTTGTAACCCAAAAAATGAAACTACATACGACTTCTACAGGATGGATAAGTTGAGCAAAAATAGCTCCCAGAGACAACGTTAAAAAATAAATAAGGAAATAAAGAAATAAAGAGAGAGAATGAAGCTGTAAAATGACTAGTTGCCCATGTGAAATGCTTTAGTGGGGAGTGATCCTATCCCTCAAATTCTTGGACTATTATAAGTAGATACTATATACTTAATATAACTAGCATGACGCTATTCATCATTTCTTCAAGTATAAGAATACAAACCCGACAGAACCTCCACCAGAACCAATCATGCAACGCTTGTGGCAATGGGCGTTGTTCAGCTCTTCAAGCAACAATCTCATTCGTTGTGATGGCAGTCCATCTGGGGTTCTGTTTTTGTGGTCATATGGCATAAATAGTGCCTACATGAAATCAAGAATTAAATCAAAAGCAAGAAGTGGGTCTGGAATGACCTACAGCAATGGTTAGCTCCAATAAAACAGAATTTAGCCGGAGCATATAGGCAAGACATCTGACCTATCCTTACAAGACAAAAAGCATAAAGCAATATTATACAGGATAAGACATCCAAAGTTTTCTCTTGATTGCACATACTACAGCTTTATTTACAACATTGTGTGTTTTTGTGATATATGGATGCACATTGCAAACTAACAGGATTAATTCCTCTTGACGAAACATTTTAGGTGAAAAAAAATGTCTCAGTGAATTTAAATACTTCCTAGAGATTTCAGTGTCCAAAAAAGGTACTTTAATGCTGCAATCATACGAAATAATAGCTTAAGGGTTGCATAATAGTTAAGGCAAAATCAGTAATCAGAAAGGAAGAACTATTAACATGCAATTCAGGACCACTCACCTCCATTCCAGAGTGCACATTAACCCATATGTGAGGATCAAATGATATGGCAAGTTTCCGCATGATTTGGGTTTCAGGCTCACTAAAAGGAGCAATTCCAGGATTCTCTTCATATGGATCATAGTCCTATAATCGAACAAAATATTAGAATGGAAAACCTCATCATGTAAAAAAAGTACAACTTAAACATGAAACAGTCGTAAGAACTATATGTAATAGGATTTGGATGAAGAAAATGGGCAGCATGATGAACCTTCTCCTTCTTTCCCCAATCTACACTCCAGTTCCTATTGAGATCAACTCCTCTCCCTGCCAAAGAAACCCAATTTAAATCTTTCAACTTCTTATCAAGATCATAGATATTATATATCGTTGAGAGATAAATTGAATTACCATTTCTCCTTTCACAAAGATTTCCTGCTTCAACAAGCTTGCGACCATTCAGATTCTCCATTGGCACTACCTGCCATGTTATTGGACATTAGCACTCAAGTGATAAATGGTCCATATATTATATCTCTCAAGCAATCTAGCATCACATGCTCATTTAAATAAAAGAAAAAATCTTATCCATATTTCTTCCTGTAGCAAGCTCATAATTGAAGTTCGAGTAAACTAAAATTTCGTAAACAACCCACTTCACTAATCAGAAGCCCAACAAAAGCAATGAATGTCTTGCCAGTAAATAAAAGTTACCTTTATGACAACATTTTCAAGGGTACCATTTAAGGAAGCTCGGTCCATTTTGGGTAGAAACTGCTCTTCGCTTAAGATTGACAAGATCCGCAATGCCAGTTCAGATGTAATAAGCTCCCGTCCATGCTGCCCAAAACTCTGGAAGACAATGAATAATCTGTCAAGAACACCAGCAATTACCAATCTGAGATCATATATTAACTACATACTAGATAAGAGAAAAAGGTTAGCAGATACAGTGATTGTCTGGAAATTTAAGCAGTAGATTCAATCTATTACAATATTTAATAACTGAAAGGCAAAAACATCAATAGTTCTTGCTATACTATTCACCAAATATGATTTATGGAGGAACTTACAAGAAGGATCCGGAACTTGGATTTGTCATCAGTCTCTTTCCTACTCTGGCAATAAGTAACAACAGTTAACTCCGATGTGTACCCTTTGTTTCTGGCTTTAATTGTTTCTACCTGTTTATGGTGTGAATAATATAAAATCAAATTCTCACACAAAAATTGTTTCCAACTATAAGATGCAGTTCACCTACAGTGAGTTTGTCAGGGTGTCGATGGACCAAAGACTTTATTTGTTCAATCAAATCATCACTGCAAAATAGTATAAAAGTAAATTAAAACAAGAAACAATATTTTAAAAAAAAACTCTTAACCCCAAAGTTCAACAGCACTTTTAAAACAAAGATTGAAGAAAAAAAATGTTTGGTGTCTGACCTAGACCTTTCAAACTACTTCAACAATTTAGATTAGATTAGTTCATTTCTCGCTCCAGCCTATTCTCTGATTGTTACTCCTTTTGTTCTCATGTTAATGATTCTCGAGTTCTAAAACACAACTTAAACTTAAAATGTATGGCAGAAAGGTCAAAACCTGACATTCAAATACATTCTTGCACATTCCACCATGCCGAATTAATCTCAGAACGGCAGAGTACAATGTAATTCTCCAAATCTAGCCTGGGTAAGCTTAATTTTACCTTATCTGGAGGTTTAAATTAGAGAGCTTCAAATCTCAGCTTGAAAGGAAGATCGGATAGTCAATTTGATTACAGCAAGCTAAGGAAGCATGAAGAAAACATTTTGTTACAGTAATCTCCCTACTTGAAGCATCAAGAACACATTTTCATAGAGATTACTCTACTCGAATCTACTTAGATTTCACATTGTCAGCTGTATTTCAAGCTAACGTATTTGACGCATAACAAACAACTCTGTTTAATTCCTTATTTGGGTTCAAAAGATTCGTCCAAATCATCCGCCAAAATGTTAAAAAGAAGTTAAAATAGAATGTTCTAATTATTGATTCCACGAAAGGGTAAAGAAGAAAAAAAGTGTACATCGAGCACGTTTAAGATTTGGGATCATCAGAATATTGACGATACTATAATTTTGATACTAAATCGAACGCTATACACGCACCAAAAAAAGAATAGCTAAATTGTGTATCGAAATTGAAAGGAAACAAAAATAATAACTAGAAAGAGAAAATAGACCTGGAATGGTAGAGATCCCGGTTGATGGGAGTAAAAGAAGGTCGAGCGAGATCAGAATCGGCTTTAACGACAGTGAAACTTGGCAAGGAAGCAAAAACGGAGAGGAGGTAAGAGAAGAGAAGAAATGAACCACCCATCGCCGATAAAATCAGAACAATAACGCTGACCCTGCGAGTGGTGGACTGGACCAGCCAGGCTTCTGTGTTTTATTTTATTTTTTTCATTTCATGTTTTCTGGGAATATGATACTATAAATAGCCATACAAATATATGCATACACTGTAATTTGCACTCGTACCAATTTGATTAGATTTTTATTTTTAAATGTGTTTTATTCTAGAATCTCATTTCACTTTACATTATAATAATCAAAGGATTATTTTAGAATAATACTAATCAAATACTAGTAATTAACTTCCTTTCGCTCTGCTAAAAAAAACCTAGGCTGGATAGCTGAATCCTACCGCCGATTTCCCTGTTAATAAACCTCTTCCTTCGCCTTCCACTACAGTTTTACCATGCTTCTAAATATTAATTTTTTTTTTATTTTTTGAATTTTAAAATTTTCGTCCGATAGTTTACATCATTAAAATTTTTTTATTAAATTTGTAAATGTAAAATATCAAAACTAAAAAATGTTACTTAATGAACTTGAATTTAACATGATTATAGTATAGAAATTGAAATATTATATAATCTAAAAAAAGGTAAAATTCTATGTATTTTGGCACCTATACATCAACATTTGATAGAGTATTTAGGCTAATAATTACATGTTAAAGTTATGTCAAAAATTAAACATACATATTGAAATTCAAATTTTAGCATAGTTAGGAACGAAATCTAAAATTTGATCTTGAGAGAAATTGAACGTCAATAATGGTAATGTATCGTAAAGAGAAGAAAGAAAAATAGAACACACAGAATACGTGAAAACCCTTTCGAGAAAAAACCACTAATAGAGGAGAAAGAAAATTCTCTATGTCAAATTCGAATGATTACAATAGGAGAGAAGATTACATCTATTTATAGATTTAAAATCTTATTCTAATCAAAGTCAAATAGAAATAATGCAGTAGAGTTAAAACACATTATTCTAATCAACATCAAATAGAAGAAGTAAATTTCTGTACGTATTTGGACACCTTATTCGATCATTCAGCCCTCATAAATCCTCTATCTTGCCATAGGAATTTGGGTCACACGATTCTAACGGATCTCAAAAAGGAAATAAAAAGGTTGTATTTAGACACATATATATCAACATTTTAATCATAATGAAGTATTTAGATTAACTATGATAATATAAGAATTGATGTAGCAAATTATGTAAAAAATTAGAGTATAAAATTAAATTTAAAATTTAAGCATATTATTGGAAATAAAATTGAAATCGGACCATTCTTATAAAATCTAAAAATAAAAAGAATGCCTTGGACATTCTTTTCTATTGAAGTATAAAAATTAAATTTGAAAATTGAGCAGGACTAAAACTGAAATTGACCATTTTATAAAATCTTAAAAAAAAAAAGCCGATATTTAAGTATATTATAAGGACTAAAACTGAAATTGGACCATTCTTAAAAAATCTTGTTGCATTTTTTGGACATGCCTTTTTTATATATAGAGGTATAGATAATGAAAACATAATGTTTAAATAAGAGATTTAATCATTAATTTATAAGTAAAGTAAAGCGATATAAGTATATTTCTAAGATTGAATCTTTCTTTCATTGTATTATATAATTTAGTATTTATTATTTTTCCACGTTTGAAGTAGTAATCCAAATGTTACTAAATTTTCTTTACAAGGATAGTTATTTTTCCAAAGATCACAGAAACACACATTCTGTTTTTAAACTTAACTTTCCATCCTAAAATCTGTAAAGTGCAAAGATTAGCTTTCCCCATTTCATTTCATCAAACATTCCTCAGTAATATTGTTAACCAAAATACTCAAAAAGAAAAAAAGAAAGGAAAAAATCGCCATCTAAAGCCAGTAACTTCTAAGAAGATGCAGAAAAAGTTGTTTGCCGCAGAGTCTCTGTCTTGGATCGCCAGTTACTTCTTGCGATGAACAATATGTAGCAAGGTCTATGTAGTCATCAAAAGGTACACAAGGCCTTTTAGATACTCTACAATTTCGGATCCCCCAAGCTTTGAACTTCCAAATACTCTATCAACAAAAGTTATTGGAACCTGTGGGCAGTAAATATTCAAATCAATGAGATTTCCAAGGTCTAAATAAGCTGCCTTTGCTGCATGATTTATTGATTTTAGAACAACTTGATGGTTTAAAATGAAATAGAGGATGCAATGAAAACCAAACAGGGTGAAGCATATGACCAACACCCCGATCTAGATAATTTCTGTACAATCTGGTGAATACAGGGCAGAACATTCTCTCCATCACAGAATCCCGTCGACAGATAAATAGGAAGAGATTGAGTTAAAAGAAAATATTGAATAAAACAAATTTAGCATTCAAGTTAGTTGCGGAACTTGCTAAAAGGCATGGTACTCAAGGCCGTGTCCTGTCTTGGGCTTTTAAAGTGCAATATACTGACATTAGAAGAAGATAACAGAAGTTTCAACTCTTACATAGAAATGAATTATACCTCTTCTATGTGACAGCCTTTTCTTGAAGCCCTAACAATCATTTCCATTTGAAATACGTATCCCTTGCTAACGCAGGAGGAAATGACATCTTCAAGCACTGATTTCTTATAAAGCCTTTAAAAGAGACAGGGAAAAGTAATTGTTTTATCTAAAAAAGCTATGACAGCCTGAAATAGCCCATTTTCTGTTGATTAGATCTCGTACCTGAAGGATCCGGTTAAGTCCGATACACCAGGCCACAAAAAAGTCTGAGCAAGAACATTGGCTCCCCTACTTGTTAGCTTGCGCATCAGATTCCATCCATGCACACCACCGCCTTTGACATATCGTGTTCCAATAACTATGCTGGCACCAGTTTCCAGCTGTTTCCTAAAAGATGCCATGCACCAGCACAGTTGAAGGATTTGAGTAAATCAGGTATAACTGTGAACCCAAAAAGGATCAACAAAAGGAGTTCTTACTTGATGAAGCTTGGCAAGTATTTTGGCTGCAAAACAAGATTGAAGAAATAAATCAAGCACTGAAGTGTTGTAAGATTTAACTGGCAGAAGAGGCATATAAACACAGCATAGCACTTACATGATGTGATAGATCAGCATCCATGATTACAACAAAATTTCCAGAGGCATGCTTCAAACCATGTATATAAGCCGTTCCTGAAACCAATAATGGTTCAAAGCGCAGATCAAGGCATCAAGCTACTACTCCTGAAAGGTAATAATTTTCACTTACCCAATCCAAGCTTCTTAGGTCTAGGTCTCAATAACTGCATAATTAAGGGAAAAAGAAACAGATGTAAGCATAGGAATTGATCAGCAAAACCGACTGCATATGGATTGAATTTCAGAGGTATATAACTTACAATTCGATCTTCACCATACAGTGTCTGCAGCTGTTTCACAACTTCTTGAGTACCATCTGGGCTCCCATCATCCACAACAATTATTTCAAAATCTACATCCCTACTCCAGACATGAAAAGTTACAACAGCTTATGTACAAAGATATCTCAAAAATAGCAGATGCTTATAATTATTCAAGCATAATGATAGAAAGGAAGGGAAAGTTAGCCAGGAAAGAAGAAATTAACACTACGGTTATAAAGTTTTGAATTTGGAAGGAACAGAAAGCTACAAATTCACTCATTTTCTTTCATTCCTACCAAACAGAGTGTGAAAGATTTCTCCATATCCGTCATCAAATTCAAATAATCTGAAGAATAAGAGAACAATATAATAAAAATACATAAAATTAATCAACAGAAAATTCTAATACCATGGAAGACCCACAACATAACTCGATAATAACAAGAAAAATAAAGCGCGAATTTGAGAAATGTAATCGGATCTCGGTGGAGCATTTCAAAAGATCGCGATGAAAGAGATCCATGTAATAAGGGAAAAAAAGGAGAGATTTGGGATGGTTAGGGACATACCGGAGATGTTTGAAGATGAGATAGACGATGAGAGCAATGTTGAGGCGCTCGTTATACGTTGGTACTATTATACTGTACTTGTTCTTGGCAGCATCCATTTTCGTCTTCTCTTCAAAACCTTAACCAATTTTAATGCCGTTTTCTCCGATTATGGCAGCAAGAATCCTTGATCGAAAGAATTCGTCTTCAGTACTGTTTTTTCATTTGATTTTTCGTTTTTCGAGCGATGCTTGTTTCAATTAAATTGGGCTAAGAGCAAACAGAGTAGTATAAACTCAATGGGGGTAAGGGCATAGAAGAAGGCCCATCAAGCAGGAAAACAAAACAATTGGGCTAATCTCAGACCGTCATATTTTGGGCTAAAATTTAAACCAGAGTTGGGTTAGATAAGAGTTAATAGGATGAAAGGAGAGAAGTAATTAGTGAAAAAACCTAGGGTTCTTCGACTTGTACGGAAGCAAAGCAGGCGAGGGAGAAACAATGAGTCGGAGTTTGGGTATACCGGTGAAGCTACTGCACGAGGCGTCGGGTCACATCGTAACTGTGGAGCTCAAGAGTGGAGAGCATTACAGAGGAAGCATGGTCGAGTGCGAGGATAACTGGAATTGCCAGCTCGAGAACATCACCTTCACTGCTAAAGTACCTCCCTTTATATTGTCCTTTTTGTTTTTTTCTTTTACTGTTTCTTAATGACTTTGATTTCCATATGTTTATTTTGGATCTGTTGAATTCAGGGTTTTTGTTCCCAGTTAGTGATAAACCTTAAAATGCTATAAACATATGATGTTAGATTTAGGCATAGGATCGCTGGGCTTAAACCTATAAATGGGTTAAATCCTATGAGAGAAAGGAAGAAGTGAATGGAGTTTATACTCCAATTTGAATATATAACTCAGCAATAAGTCACTGCTATGTCCTACTTTGTCCTTGAGCTTTGATAATTGGTTGTTGTGTCATTCTAATTAGTTTGTGTATGTGTGTGTGTGTTCTATCCATTTCAATAAAATTTAGACCTGAAATCATATCCCACAAATGTCTGGTAGCTGATTTAATGAAGTAACTTAATTTCTGACTTTCTTGGAACATGTTTCTTTACTATTTGTTGTATACAATTAAAACGTGCACTTGGGACTTCAGAATTTCACAGTTTTTTTTTTTCCTTCCAAGATACTTCGTTGTGATTTAAATGCATCATCCTTTTTTAAAAGCATGTGCACATCCACTTTGGACCTAGCTTGGTTTTGTCTTTCCTCGCATTTGCATTAATTTGTAACTGATTTTAAGATGATTGCTTTGGCTTGGCTTTCAGGATGGGAAGGTTTCACAGCTTGAGCATGTTTTCATTCGAGGCAGTAAAGTCAGGTATTATCTCTCTCTTTCTCTCCCTCATAGCCTTGTTCCTTTGTTTTTAATGGGTTGTATGTAGTGTAGGGTGTGCTCTCTCCTTAGATAACATTGTTTAGATCAGATAACATTGTTTGGCTATTAAAAAGGGGCATATTTTGACAGGTTTATGGTCATACCAGATATGTTGAAGAATGCTCCTATGTTCAAACGTCTAGATGCTAAAATCAAGGTACATTTTACTAGTAAGTTTTAAGTTTTCTTTAAGAAGATTTCTAACTTCCTTGTGTAACTTCATGAAGGGCAAGAGTTCATCTCTTGGAGTTGGCAGAGGTAGAGCTGTTGCAATGCGAGCCAAAGTAAGTTCATCCGTCCAGTAATGAAGATGGACCCCCATCAGTAATATCCTTGACTAGTTTTTGTGCTACCAATTTTTAACTACACTCTTTTTTGTTTTTGCAGGCTCAAGCTGCTGGCCGTGGCACAACAGCCGGGAGAGGTGTTGTGCCATCTATTCGTAGGTAACTTGGTATTGCGAAGTGCTTTGTAATCTCTTCTGTCAGAAGCATCATTCATCATTGCAGACCACTTGAGATGCAAAAGGATTGACTCTTTTCATATTGTACTCTTCATATTTGATGTAAAAGGATTGACTCGTTTCATTACGTTGAGGAAAAAGAAATTAGATAGAGGTGACGTCACTTTGCCTGAATAAAAAATGACTGCTCAATTTCTGTGTGAATGTTTAAAATGTTTTAATGACTTTTTGTAAGGCAGTACCTTTCGGAAAATGATAGATGTGTATTGGAGATTTTTAATTTTGCTTGGTAGGCTGTAGTGATAGATGTCTAGCAAAGAAAGGAATGGAAATAACATCAAGACAAATCATTTATCCAATGGGGGGGGGGGGCTTAAGTCTAAGTTGCTTGTGATATATAAACAAATAAAAATGGGTTTGTTGGAACAGTTCTACAATTTATTCTCTCCGGGAAAGAGAATGAAAAACAAGCATAATCTGGTTAAGTTCAAATAAGATATAAAACTAAAAAAAGGCAAACACTGAGTCAGACAGCGTCATATGCGCAGGGGCAACTTGTGTTGCTCTTTTGCTTCCCTATCCCCTCTCAGTTCATAGTTAGGTTTCTTGGCAGCTTTATTTGGTCAATAAAAAGGCAAATGCTTTCAAGTTGTGCTAGGATTTTGCCTCAAGGAGAAAAGTTGCTGGTTCAGTTTTTGCAGCATAACCATACTTAGATGTGCAATACTTGCGTTGTACGCCTGTAAGTTTCCCTGTCCCTGCTTTCTGATGGAAAGTAACCATCATTCTTGAGCAATCCCTACACCAACAGAACAAGCAAATAACATGAGTAAGCTTTTAGATGGAAGTTACTGAAATTTCATGGTAACTGAAAAGAGGAAAGAGCCAAAAGACTTTACATAAGCTGCTCTTCTTTGTAGTTGGTATACCACTCACAGGTCTTGCTCCAATGCTTAAACCCACCAATAGTACACTGAGCAGTGAAAATAGCAGCAGCAGCTAATAAAGAAGGTGGAAATTTAAGCATTTCATATTCGACTAGGCACAGCTCGATCATGAAGAACGACAGAAGCTCAAGCTGGTTCAAAGTCAGATTTAAAAGCCATCTCAGATTCAATTAATGACAAAGCAAAAAATGATAATGTTTTTGTTGTCACAAACCTTCTTGTTAGATTGAGCAGCTCTGAGAAATCTCCTCATAAACACATATGGCGTAGGAGAAGATAGATTGAATTGTAAAGTATTGATCATCAATTTCTCCTGCAAATCAAGATGTATATATGTATCACCCTTTTTTCTTATACTCATCAATATATTTATGAAACACAATGTTGAATCACAAACCATGTCAAGCACTTCTTTCCTGCTGTAAGCCTTATCAGAAATCAGAATCAGATCCTCCACAACCGGAACAGAAACTTCTTCGTATTTGCAGGCAAGAAGCATGGCTGTTATTCCAACCAGCTGAAGTTTCTTCCTCACAACTTGATGGACTGATAAAAATCTATCAATTACATTGACTGTCAGATATAGGGTCTCTTCCATCAGCTCAAACTTGTAATGAACCTGCAATTGATGGATGTTAATTTAATTGCCAGGATGCAACCAATTTCACCCCATAACAAGAAGCAATGTCAATTAATGCAACATTTTCCTTACCTCTATCAGCCAATCAATGAGGATAGCTCTCATCTTTTCGTTGATGTCATGTTGTTGTGCCATATAATTTGGAGGGGCACAACCAGTACACTGCAAAAATTAAATGAAAATGGTTCAGAAAATCAACCAAAACAAAATGATTAATCACTCCCATCTTTTTAAGTTGCAACTGAGCACGAAATCACCTCTGCTTTCCTGTAGAATTTGTATAAATCATCAATGTACTCAACAACTGCAAGCGGATTCTTTTTATCTCCATTGTCAATGTCCAAAAAAGGCCCTTCAGCAATGTCTTCCATTTCAACCTCCTCCTGCAAGCAGAAGCAAAGCATCAGTGCCATTTGAACAAAAGAATGGTACTGATTGATGTATAAGTTAGAAAAGGGAGGCGTGCCATACCATCCGGTCAATCTCCTCCAACATAGCTTCAACATGTCGCTCAAACATAGGCACTTCGGTGTCATTACTTTCCTTGGGGTCATCCAAATCTATGATAGTGAAATCATCCGATTCATTTGGAACCTGTAACTGTAAATTAAACTATTAATCTTCATATTTTGAACAATACCTAAATTTCTCATTGTAAAAAGGGTACCTCTGGTTTCATTTGCTGCTTGTTCGCCATCTCCGCAGCAAATTTCCTGATAAAATGAATCATAAACAAAAAAAGGATCAAGAAGAAGATAAATCTGGGAAACCAAAACAAATATCACATAAAGAAAAAAAATTACCGACCTAGTAATTGGTCTATGCACATGTGTGGATGGGATCTTATTAGAGACTGCATTTCTTCTGTATTAAAACGCAAAGGAAAATGGAAAAAGAATATCAAAACTGTGCCTTGATTACAAAATTTCATTCTCTAGCTACTGAGAAGAGAGAAATAGAAAACTATTTGTTTAATTATAAAAAAAAGAAGTCTCATTTTTGGACCCTTGAGTTCCAAGAGAAACCCCACTCCTCATCTACATCATTTATTCAAACCAACAAAAGCAAACTAAAAAAACCGTGCTTTCTTTTCTGTTATAGGCAACCAAACAGAGAGAGGATTTAAGAAATTACTCACTCAGATAAAGGTCTCTTTTTGACAGCACAAGGGAAAGGTGGAGCTCCAACTACATCCCGATTAACGACGCTCAATGCCCTCCGATTCTGCCCAGTCGCCTCCGCGAACTTCCCCCGGGCCCCGGCACGCAAACCCACTTCTATTTGAAATTAAAAAAGAAGAAGAAGAAAATACATCTTTAAAACTTTAAATATCGAATAGTTATTTAAACATCAAACGCAAGTTAACAGAAAATGGGGTGGAATTAGTCACCTTGTGAGGGTCCGATAACTCCTGGATTGTTCTCATCTGATCCAACCATATCTTCCGTATCTACAAACAACAACTCCATACAATAAGAACCCCCTTAACATAGGCATCCCTACAACTCCATTGAAGATCTTCAAACTCAAGACTCCATATCAAAATCAAAGCGATTTTATTATTATTATTTTAATAATATTGATTAAATTGAAAGAAATGCTAAAGACCCAATAAAGAAAGAAGATCATAAAATCATCTTAAACAAGGAAATAGTCAAGAACCTGTCTGAAATGAATTTCCTCGTTGATCTTTGCCCGCTCTTCAGAATTCCAATCAGAAAAACCCCGTCTCCTTCGATGCTCAATTCACCGAAAAAAAAGGAAATTAAAAAGAGAGATTACTCGTATTTGACATTTGAAGACTGGACGGCGATGGAGTGATCTCTCTCTCTCCCACTGTCACTCTTTTTTCTCCTCTCTTCCGTTCAGGTTTTTGGGGGTTTTTTCTTTTGGTTTTGCAGAAAAGGACCGAAATTAAATAAGCATGCAAACAAGAAATTCTTTATTTTCAAATCTAACGGCTAGTAAATTGAATGAAAAGACACAACGCTTAACTTAACATACCACGTGCTTTCAAATTTTGCTCCTTTTTTTTATTATGATTATCCATTATCCATGGTTGTTGGGTCGGATCTAGCTAACTGTAAACAAATTGGGGCCATGGATCAATCTGATCCAAATACATAACCCCATCCCTCTCAAGTTCCCATCTAGTAGGAAATATTAATAATTTAATAATTAGATCCCTCATATTATCTATTTTTAATTCAATTCAAAATAAATAATTTAAAAATTCGTAAAAAAAATTATAAAATATATCCAATTTTAGTCTCAGTTCCGAATCCTTATGTTTGAATAAATAATTTATCCGAATAAATTCAAATAAATATGATAGAAAAATTAATCAGTGGCGGGGAAGTAGTATATGTCCACATCCTGTGAGATTTTTTTTACACCAAAAAGACTTAAAACCTTAGAAAATCAACCCTTATCTATCCATCACATTCGATAATTAGTTGATATACTTGTGGATTTGAATAACGCACTTTAATTTTAATAAAAAATCAGTTCATCAATTTTACACGTTCCACGTTTTCCATACACTTTTTATTTTATTTTATTTTATAAAACACTATAAAGGCGATAGAAGTGAATGTAGAGAGGGCAGACAATTTAAACCAAATTCAGTTATCTTGAACCAGTTACAAAATTAAATAGAAAAATCTAACAAATCTTTTATCCATTCCAAGTTCAGGAATAATGTTGCATAAGTTTAATGATGATGTCAATTGAACCCAAACATACTGGCCTGGATCTCGGCTCAAAGTAAATCATCACAATCAAGTACATAATCCGCAAAACCTCCATGCCCGCCCAATTGCTGACGCATCAACTTTGAGCCTCCCAATCGATGGTCGGTTGACACCGCAATAACGCATTATGAATGAAGATAAACATGCATATTCCTTATTTAATAGGGTTAATTCTTTAGTTTTCTTTCCTTCTGTTTTTTTTATTAAATGAAACATTTAAATATATTTTTTAAACTCAACATGTTTTGACGTTCAAATCCCAACCAATAAGAATCCACTATAATGCCAACTCATTCAAATAAAAAAAAATTTTTTCCTTCCATGTCATCAATCTACAAACTCGTGAAGTGCAGGGCCAAATTTATCAAAATTAAAATAAGGTAACTAAATTCACCAATCGAGTAAACCACAAGGACTAATTACAGAAATTGACCTAATCTGTTCAAACTTGCATGGTTTCATTGGTTTGTCACCTAATTAACATATTAGATTGTATTTGTTTTGAAATACTATCAGTTTCAAAAACTTGAAAATCTACTCTAACAATTTTATTCTAGAAAAAAATATATGAAAAACACACTCCCTGTCCTTTGAAAACTATGGTTTTTTCTTTTCACAATTATTATTTGAGAGGAGTTAGAATTAAGGTTAAATTATCTTTCAGTCTCTGTACTTTGAAACAGTTAAAAATCCTACATAATATTTTATGTCACAATTTACCAACATGACGTATTGATTAGGCTAACTTTATATAAAGTGTCATATGATCGATGGAAAATAAACATTTCAAATTGAAATTCTTTTACAAGAACTGTTAACAATATTAATGATTAGACAAGTATTCTTAAATTCAGAAATTAAGTATAAGGACTAAAACTCAAACTTTGCAAAAGTACAGGAACTGGTAGCAGATTTTAACCTTTAATTAAATTACGTACATGTGTAATTCCATAAGCAAACCATGGGTGTCCATTTACGAGTAACGAACTTTGAAAAGGAATTATTCTATATTAAGAAGCCAAAACTTAACCAATGAACACTCCAACATTCATGGAAATTAGGGTTTGTTTTTTTTTTTTTTTTGGTTTATGTTAATCCCATCTCCCTCTTTCGACTCTGGATGTTGTTAACGATTCATGTTTGACGTATATAACTTTCAAACCATATATATCTCTCTATGTGCAATCGGATTATATATATTGAGTTAGTCTCAAGCACAGTAGATAGATTAGTTGTGTAGATCTAGGGAAAGAGGTAGCTAGGTAGCAGAAAGCTGCAGATGGTGATGGATGTTGGAGAAAGAGACGGAGATGGCGAAGATGGAGGATGGGAGAATATGGGGGAAGATAATGGGACGAAATCACCCACCGATTTGGTGGATGAAACGGTGAGTATGATTGAGTACGTCGCTCGATTTGGGGATTACCGAAGAGCCCAAAGGAAAGAATGTTACAATCTGGCTAGGCGCATGAAGATTCTGTTACCTTTCTTCGATGAGATTCGGCACCATGGTTCCCCCATCAGCCACAATTGCGTCGCTTCTTTGTCTAGGTTGAAGAAAGCAATCCGTTTGGCAATGAAACTATTGAAAACTTGCAATGAGGGTAGCAAGATTCACCTGGTAATAAGAGGATGTGTTTAATTAATTTGTGGATTATATTTGGTGTCTCATATCATATCATCATTTTTTTTTTCTTCTAAATCTCATTGTTGCTTACATAAATATATTCTGGGTTTTGCCTTTGTAATTCAGGCATTGGAGAGTGAGGCTATAATGATCAAATTTCATAATGCTTACGTAAAGTTAACCCAAGCTTTGGAAGAGTTGCCTTTCGATGAACTTGAGGTATCTGACGAAGTGAGGGAACAGGTATGGAATTATTATCTTTTTTTGCTTTTTCAACCCTTGAAGAATTATTTGGAAACCCAAAACTATACTCAATGCATGCCTTCACCCATCTTAACAACATATATATATACATATACATACATATATATATAATAAGGGACAAAAGCTAGGAATTTACTGTTTGTGTTCGAAATGAAATTAAAAATATTTTGAGGCAAAAGGTAGGAAATTTTGGGTTAAAATGGTTTAATTTGAATGATAAATTTCTTGGAGAGACCGAAAATGCAATTTTTTTTTTCCATTTTATCAAAGTTAAAATGAATTAAATTGAACATTGAAATTTTTAAGAGGGATTAGAAGTGCAATTTGCATCATTCAGAAAAGCTGCCTCTTGACTTGGTCGCCATATATATATATACATATATGAGCTTTTATAAGATAATTAATTTGATAGGATATATGTTTGGGATTCACAACATGATTACTTAACATTGATTCTTGGTAATTGAATGTGGATTGTTGTTCAGATTGAGCTGATGCTGACTCAATTAACCCGGGCCAAAAAGAGAACAGACACGCAAGATATAGAGCTTGCAGTAGATCTGATGGCGGTATCCTCAAAAACCGATGAAAGGAATGCTGACATAGCCATAGTAGAAAGGCTAGCCAAAAAGCTAGACTTACATACCGTTGAGGACTTGAAGATAGAAACCATAGCTGTAAAGAAACTTTCTAAAGAAAGAGGCAGCACTGCAGAATCTATACAGCAAATTGTACAACTTCTCAACAAATTCAAGCAGGTTTTAGGCATGGAAATTACCAATGTTCTTGATGATACTGACACGCCTCAGAAGTTGTCCAAGTGCCACTCTTTGGTCATCCCTCATGAGTTCCTCTGCCCCATCACACTTGAAATCATGAGAGATCCTGTTATTGTTGCCAGTGGACAGGTAATGTAAAAGACAACATTTGTATGCAAGCTCACCATGTTATGCTATGGGAAACTTATTGATTTTTTTTTTTTTTATTCCAATGAAATCCAGACATTTGAAAGAGAGAGCATCCAGAAGTGGTTTGATTCTAACCATCGCACATGTCCGAAGACCAGGCAGACTCTAGCTCACTTGTCAGTAGCGCCTAATTATGCCCTGAAGAACCTGATCACACAATGGTGTGAGAAGAACAACTTTCATCTCCCCAAGAAAGAGGATCAAGCATCTTCCAGGAAGTTCTTTGTTGATCATGAAGACGAAATTTCATGTCTGGTTGAACAACTATCTTCCAGTCAATTAGAAGTGCAGAGAAAAGCCGTAAAGAATATTCGTGTCCTTTCCAAGGAGAATCCAGAGACCAGAGTTTTGATTGCTAAACATGGAGCCATCCCACGATTAGTAAAGCTATTGTCCTATCCAGATTCTAAAATCCAAGAGCATGCTGTTACAGCTCTATTGAATTTATCCATAGACGAGTCTAATAAGAGGCTCATAACGGATGAACACGCGATACCAGCAATCATAGAGGTGTTGCAAAATGGAAGTATGGAGTCGAAAGAGAATTCGGCAGCCGCTTTATTTAGCTTGTCGATGCTGGACGAGAACAAAGTGACGATAGCTCTGGAAAACGGCATTCCTCCGCTTGTAGATTTGTTGCAGGACGGCACAATTAGAGGTAAAAGAGATGCTGTCACTGCACTGTTCAGCTTATCACTCCACCAATTAAATAAGGTGAGGGCTATTGAAGCAGGCATAGTCCCACCCTTAATGCTGTTACTGGAGGACAAGAAACTGGGAATGGTTGATGAGGCCCTCTCCATCCTCTTACTTCTTGCAACTCACGCAGAGGGGAGACACGAGATGGGACAACTTTCATTCATTCAAACTCTGGTTGACATCATCAAAGATGGAACCCCTAAGAACAAGGAGTGTGCAACCTCGGTTCTTCTTGAGTTGAGTTCAAATAATTATTCACACATTCTTGCTGCCCTTCAATTTGGTGTATATGAGCATTTAGTTGAGATCGCTGAGAGTGGAACCAATAGAGCTCAGAGGAAAGCAAATGGCCTTTTACAGCTTATGAGCAAGTCCGAACAAATTCCATAATTCTTCTCAACATTATACATACATATATCATCTATATATGGAAATCCCAATATCTCAATTAGTTGATTATTCTTTTGCTTTCGTTTTCTTTTCTCTCTGGATAGAGATGATCATATCTGTTCACAGATATTAGAGTATACATATTCAACGTTTTAATTTATGGCCCTTAACTTAGGAGCAGTCTTTTACTTGTATTGCATGCATATACTTAAGAAATTTCTTGAGTCTGGTACATGAGGAGCCACACTGGCCTTTCCTTATTTTTACCTTAAATCTCCTAATAATTTGTAACTCTTATTTCCACTTATTTTCTAATTTATGTAATAAAGTTGTAGTTAAATCTTGTATGAATAGTGTACAAGAGTTTTAATATTTCATGATGAACAAACATACAAAATACAGTCATATATTATGATGTTGGAGTTGGTTGCCCTTTTTCTGGCCATTGGGTTACTTCCTTTATATCCCTATGTCTCTGCTCAGCCAGTGCTTGGCTAAAAACTGTTCACAGTTGCTCGTTAAAATATCCATGCGAGTATTAACATTAAATATAATAGTTTTTTTTTTTTTTTTAATACAAACACTACCCACTTTTTTAGTTAGGAAAATCAACTCAATACTTATTTCACCACTTAAAAGAAGCTTTTTCTTTTAGTTTTAAGAAAATGTTTTACACTTCTAGAGATAGTAATTGAACTTTAATGTAAGACTTTTTATAATAAATTACAATTATGTTTTTTTTTCCCGACATTAGTTCCAACTAATATATATATTTCTTTTAATTTTTAAATTATATAGTTTGAAAATTTTATAATTTAAAAAAATTAATTCCAACTTTTATTTTTTTTCAAATATGTTATTCTCATAGCCAAATTTTGTTTGGGTCTTGCTTTGTAAAATAATTTATTTAATGAAATATTTTATAAAATATTTTTATTTAAAAATTGTTTTTGAATGAAACTTATTGTAGAGGGGTATAAAAAGTTTATAAAATTAGCATCTAATTTATAAAATAATTCTCATTTTTTTTAAAAAAATATTAAGACTAAGTTTATAGAACAAATTTTAAAAATATTTTATCAAGTCCTGAAAAGAAATCAGTTATTAAGGGTTTATTTCTTTTATTAATGAAAAAAATTCACATTACATAAAGTGATAATTTAATGTTACTTGTTGAACATTTTTTATCTACCAAAAAGTAGATTATTTTAATACTGATACTGTTACAACTATTTTAATATTAATGTAGTGAATAAAATTTCCCTTATTATTACACCGACCAATCAAATTATCAAACAAACCATCAATCTTATCTTCATAATAATTAATTTCATTGTAACTTATTCCCATGTTTCCTAAATTGACAATACATTCTTCTTGTTATTGTCACTTCTTTCTAGAAGCTTTCTCTCCCTGAGAGCTAAACTGACTCAACTTTCCTTTACAAAATCCTTGGGGGTTCTAATTTCTCTTTTGGCAAATCTAATCTGTTTGGTCTGTTAAAGTAGTGAAAGATAGGTGCACCGCTTGGTGTTAAGTAGATGTGACTAAGGTTGACATGGCGAGGGCTATCTGGTCTGCTCAACCCTCGGTTTGATTTTCATGATTTTGAGTGGTAAGGTTTTTTTTTATAGATAAGCTTTCCAAGAAAGAGAAATCTTTGCAAAGAAATGAATGGAATGTACTGAAAAAACAGATAGAAATGAAGGTTAAAATAGATTCGATAATATTGACCATAACGGTAGTTGATAGTTGATAAGGTGAAAAAGGATATATGATTGATGATAAGGTTAAGCAATAATAATAATAATAATAATTGAGAAAATTTTAAGAGTTTAAATTTTCAAGTGTCAAAAATTCTTTTACCGTTGTGAAATATTCTTATTTATAATGTTTCAGAAAATAGGAGTTACAAAATTGACAATTAACAGAAATAATAAAATAAATTTATGTTATAATAACATTAATGGTTAAGATGATTTTTCTTGAATGAGAATTGTTCATGAATAATAATTATTTTGACTTTTTTAAAACGTGAATTGTTCTCAATATAAAGATTATTCCAAATAAGAGTTGTTCTTGAATAATGCCTATTTTGGAAGAATACAATTGTTCCAAATAATAATTGTTCTAAATAAAAGCTCTTCTAAACTTTAGTTGTTCTCAACAAGAGTTGTTCTAAAATAATAACTACACTAGATGACATTTGTTCTAACTAAAGCCCTATTTTGGGCATTGTTAATATTAAACAATATTTTTCTTGAACAACAACCGTTCTAAATAAGAGTTGTTGCTTCGGAAGACATATGTTTGGTAGCACAATTTTCTGAAATATAATGTTCTTTATCTCAAGGAAGAGATAAAATGTTAGTAGTCAAAATTAAGCACTTACATTTTGCCCCCTACATGAGAATTTTTGTAGAAGTTTTCATGCAAGAAGAGTGTAGGAAAAATAAATAAATAAATAATATACTTGTAAAAAATAAAATTCATGTGAATTTTTCATTTTGTTGCCCCTTGTATGAATTTTAGTGTTGGTAAGAGAAAAAAAAAACTCATGTTTAAATGTTTTCTCTTAAAAAAAATTGTGGATAACATGCTAGTTGTTGGAAAAAAATCCAATTCAAAAATGATTTTTTTTGTACAGCGAAAAATAAAAATTTTAAAAACCGAGCTGGTTTGTGATATTTATAGTAATAAACCCTTTACCAAAATTGCACCAGTATTTTCGAGTAGATAGATCATTGTCATTCCTAACTTTCAATTGAATTACCTTCTCCGCTATTCTCATATCACAAATTGCTTCGAGTGTGGGCTCGAACAAATTTAAATCAAACACAAACCATAAATTGTTTACTTTTACTTTTAGTGGGAAAGCAAAATTCTCTCTCAATAGAAACTAGTAAAATTATTATTTTGAAAAATAAAATTGATACTTAGAGAATAAACTCTCACTATTTTCGGAAAGAAAAACAATATCTCAAAGTTGTATATTTAGTTCTTGTTAAATTAGTTTTATTTGATAAAGTATTTTGATATAACAAACAAAAAAAATTTTAAATGAATTTTTTTTAGAACAAAGAATTAATAAAGTTCAAAGCATAAAAATTATTTCAAAACTTTCAAACTGTTATAAAATAAAAAGAGATGGAGAGAATAAAGAATAAAGAAAATTTGAAAACAACAAAGAATGTACTTTATTGATCAAAAGAGGTGGTTACAATGTTTCATCAGAGTCTTTATTTATAGGCATAAGAAGTATAAAAGAAGTAGAGATCTAATTCTAATAACTATTAGAATTTAAAGTATACCAAAACTTTATCTTGATCATGATGGACATCCACTTAATAAGATATTCATAACACTCCTCTTTAGATGTCCATTGGTAGATAATGTGTCTCATTAAAACCTTATTAGGAAAAACCCTATGGGATAAAAACCTAACGAGAGAAAAAGAGTACATAATCTATAATACACATAATATGTTGCCTCATTAAAAATCTTACTAAGAAAACCCAATGGGGCAAAACCTCGGTTAAGGTAAAAAGAGTACAACCCGTATTTACTTCCCCTCATGAAAACATCACATACTTTCTCATATTCTATGTATTCAATCTTGAATACTAATTTTTCAAATGACCATTTGAATGTATTTGTTAAGCATTTATATTACCATTCTTTTAAAAGTCATGAGTGAGGGAAATTTGGCGAAATATATTTTGATCTCTTCAGGAGATTCAACAATAATCATAGCAAACTTTAATCATGATTCTTATATAAAAACACAAATAGGTATTTTGGATCATTTTATAATCCTCCTTCAACTACTCAAATTTACCATATATGTTCAAATTATTTCAGTTCATATAAATGAATAATTTCTCGAGAATTTCAATATGCTTCTAGCATTCTAAATCCTTCAAAGATTTTAATATAAAATTTACTATATAGTGATTTATAAAGGTTGTAACAACAACCATTAGACGTAAGTTAAATCTTTTATGAATTATCAATTTAATAATATATCTAAAGGTTATTACATCCACCACAAAAGAATATCATATCTTTTCATAATCAATACCAGTACTACTTCATTTGCATCCTCATTGGCTTTATACCTTTAGATATTTTGACTACTGGTCCAAAAACTCCTCGAATTTAATTGTACTTGAGTTACGTCTTTCTATTTTGATCAATTTATTCCATATCTATATTTCTCAATAAATTTATTCAAGATCCTCCTTTTATTTTATTATTTCAATAATAATATTGCATGCAAAATCATTGTCGACTACTTTTATTATTCGGTTCCACATTTTCTCAAATTAACATAACTTATCGAGATATCTTATTTTCATTATTTTAAAATTCAATTTCAAGTGCTTAAATCTCTTCTGAAATTTTACTTATTAGTTATGTCTTGAGTCTCTTCTGGAGCACTCGCCTCCACTATATATTAACACCCCAAACCCGGCCTAGATGTTATGGCCGAATCTGGTGGCGTCACATGAGAGTGTTTTGGAATCCATTTCGAATATCAAATATTGTGCAAATTATTATCTTTCATTTATCATGATACCTTATAAATCATTCATTAAACAAAATTTGAAATTAAGTTTTAAAACGCATTTGGAGTATCGCGATTTAATAAAAATTAATAATAACAATAAAACAATTTGGAAACTCTAAGTATAAAACGAAACAATTCGAAGGACCACAATACATAAAACTCCCAAAATAATGACAAAATAATAAAATAATGAATAACCAGTAATAAAAGTAGGAAGTCTAGTAATGTGTCCATCAGTGGTCACCCTCGAGCCTTCTGCAGCACCAATCCATCTACTGTGGGGGATTACCTGACAGATAAATAAAATAAAAGGGTGAGTTTTAGCAAACTCAGTGTGTACATCCCCACAGTAGAGCAAGCATACATGCATATAACAGAAACAGTCACAACTTGGGCTTGAGCCCTTAACAGTTACGGTGTAGGCCTTGGCCCACTCAGATCAGTATCAGATACATTCGAGCCTTAGCCCGTACAAATAAGCATGTATAGTAATTAGTACAGTATGTGCCCACCAACCTTGCACACCATCTCTGTCCACCATACACACCATGTGGGGATAAAATCGACCCACCCAGCCTTACACACTAAGTATGGGATAAAATCGACCCATCCAATCCTACACTCTTTGAGGTACCGTAAAACGACACATAATAAATAAAGGCAACGAGACTACCAAATAACCGACTAAAAAGCCTTACAGTCTTCCTTCTCTTCAATACCAAACCCAACCCAATGCACTGCAACATAAATATCATGGCACGCTTTAATGCAGAACAATAAATCTTACATATATGTCAGAACAAAATCAGTACACATGCTATCTCATACATACAGTTTAACCTGTCACGGAATAGGGTCTAAGTAATGCTTACCGACCCCTTTAACAAGTCACAATCAACTAGGGCAACCCATGCAACCTTTTAGAACAGTTCAGATTAATGGGCTCACACATCCATGTGGCCAGCCCGCGTGGGCCCATACACCCGTGTGGGCTCACACTCTTGTGTGGCCCACACGACCTATTTGGCCTAGCCCGTGCCTCGTACACAGCCTACTTCGTCGACCAAACGGTCGTGTCTTGCACACAGCCTCTACACGGGCAGTCTACATGCCAGTGTGGCGTTGGCAGCTTCGTTTTCGGCTTTCTTTGAAACACGATTTTAGAGCTATTAGGGTATACACTTGGTCTTTTTCTGATGCCTAAGCACTCTTGAGCACTTTGGAACATATAATCGTCAATTGTAAGCCCGATTTTAGTATCTTATTCTGAAACGTTAAAAACGAATAATTTTCAAAACTACTGACAACCTTGCCTCCAACGAAAAAATGATTCCTCGCTGTTTAGAACGTCAACTAGCAGTCCACAGGATCCCGATTGTCTCCTAAATAGAAATATTCCCTTAATAACCCATCATCTAATAAAACGAAACAATAAAAGCTTCTCTAGACTTACCGATTAAGCAACCCAAAGATGAAAGCAACGATTGAAAGGAGGAAGGAATGAAGGAAATGAGCAGTAAAATTTTGGCAGCAAGAAGATAGGTTTGGAGGAAGAAAACGGCAGCAAATAATAGGGGAAGAGAGAAAAAAATGGATAGCCAAATTTGCCAAAAAGAAAACCTAACTGAACAGAATTTTGGTTTCCTGATAACCTCCAATTCTCTCAACCACTTTATTATTCAGTATTATACTCAAACCCAAACTCCTACACAGTGCGCAGCAAAAATAAACCTCTTGCCCCTTGTAGAGATTCGAACTATCGCCCTCAATTAACACCAACATTCCCTCAACCACTAGACCAGCAGACCCATTCTGTTATGTTTTCACAATTAAATTCTTATAATCCCTTTATCCAAGCATCAAGCCTTATTAAAAAAAAACCTAAAATTTTGCCCAACTACACACCCCAGATCACTTAACCACTTAAACTAACATATATTAATGCTAAATTAAAACAAAACATATATTTAGATATTCTCATGTTCAACAACCACAAAAGCCGAAATTGGCAAAATTTGGGGTGTTACAATATGACCATCTAGAATAATTTTCATCTTTGGAACCAATTAATCTATTATTTATTCTAACTGATTGTCCTACTAGGACTTTGATTCAAATTAGAATATTAGATGGTATATAACACTTGGTTATTCTCATTAAGGTTGTAAATACATCTAACAGTTAACTTGTAATAAGTTATCTTTATTGAACTTCTGGTTCAATTACTCCCCCCTAACTCATTACGAGTTATTGTTTCTCTCCCCCTAATATTGGGAAAATTGACAACTCATGTCACAATTAAATCTCGAATTAATTGCTCAAAAATATTATAAGGAACTCGTATAAATATACATTCTCAATCTCTTATTATGACTTGTGCGTTGTGATGGAGCAGTTGGAACATATACCCAACATCCAAAACTTGTAAGATAGGAAATATTTGGCTCTTGACCAAAAATCAATTGTAATGGGGAGTATTTATAATTTATTGGCTTGATGCGTACAACATGTAAATCAATACAAGCATGAATCTCATGCTAAAATAGAAAGTTTTGTTCTCATAAGTAATGGTTTAGCTATTAGTTAGAGGCATTTGATAAACAATTCAACTAAATCATTTTGTGTGTGAACATGAGTTACAGGATATTCAAATTTTATCCCAATTGACATGTAATAATCATTGAAAACTTGGGATGTAAACTCACCAACATTAGCAAGATGAATTGTTTTAATTGCATAATCTGAAATTAATCATTTAAACAAGCAATCGTGTAAACGGCAGGTTACGAGTTGATAACGCATGTGATTATTTTGTAGATGCATCTACCAAAATCATATAATATCAAAACCATCCACATAGTGGATGAATGGGCCCATATTCATTTCAGAAATGTAAGACATTAAATCTCAACTTTAGCTAGTGAGTTTCTAAGAACCAATTTTTATTGAGAACAAGTAACAAATGAGAATTCTTTAAATTAAAGAATCTTCTGGATGTCCATATGAATTTTCAATTAATTTTCGCATCATATATGATTTAGGATAGTCTAACTAGTCACGCCAAGTAGTAAACGCATTTGTATTAGTAAACTTCTAGTTTACTTTAACATGTGTTTCAATTGTACTCAATTGTAACAAATTGATAATTTTATTATCATTCCTTTTAATTTGTATCTACATATAAGTACTATTGTGACATTTACTACTGAAAATGCCTAAATCAATGTGAAGTCTATAATGCCACCAAGTCTATAAATATAATTTCCAAATAATCATATACAATATTCGCTTCAGGGAATATGCCAAAATCTCAAATGCCCAAAAATCTATTAATAGCAAACTTTGAGAGTGGATCTTATTTTCCATGTGTATAATAGGTATATAACCAATGACTTTTCATACATAAGTTTTCTCTTTTGCAAGTTCTCATCAGTAATATTTTACCACGTAATTTTAATTGAGAACTTATTCTAAATACTATAGAGTTATACTCACAGTTTTTAAAAAATACTTACAACTTTAGGTGCATCCAACCATAATAAGCTTTAGATAGAATTATCATATCCTATTGCTCATGAGTAGATCTTTCACAGACAAATATTTTACTTTTAACCCTTTAATAGGGATGATGACAAAAGAATATCATAAAGATTATAAATTAATAACTCAATCCCTTTTTTTTATTCATATGAAATATAATATTTTCCTCATTCACAATCTCAATATAAGATCCATTACAAATAAATTTTAAAAGTAATGCATTAACCATTACAAATTTTATGCTTTTTAGATAGTGATATATTAGCTCTTCTAGAGCTCTCAACTAATTTTGTATTATCAAATATTGGAATAATATTTGTTTGTTTCAGTACCAAATAAGATAAATATTTTCTATTTGTAATGATAGAATTTATTACTACATTTTCATATCATTCCTCAAACAATATTAACAGAAACAAAATATTTGAGCATACGCCACATATGTGGCCAATAATCTTTCATATCACATTGATAACATAAGTTATCTTTACCCTTTGAAAAGTTATCTTGAGAACTCTTATTGTTCTTTTATTTATTACTATGTTCCCACTTTTAGTGGTCTATGAGTATATCTTTTATTTTCTTTATGTTTACATTCACTTCGGGGAATGCAACAAATCTAGTAGGACGGACTTATAAACATCCCAATAGATTCTTTATTTCATAATCACCATCGCAAACATGCGTGAGATTTCAAATCAAAATCTATCTATGCATGTTGTCATGATTAGTCTCCAATTATAATAAACAATAAATAAAACATAGTAAAATATACCTGAAGATCTTTAACATCATCGTCATCACTAGAAAGTATGAGATAGTTCAAAAATATTCTTGATTTCATATAGATAACAGTATCAAATATTTCATCATCCTTAAGAACAAAAAGTAAAATAAGTTAATCAAAACAATGATAACATATAATGAAAGAAGAATGAAAAATAATAATCAAATATGAAACATTAAATTAAAGAAACTTCTTATAAAAACTTTTCATCTTGCTGTCAAAGAAATTGAAAATCATGGAGGATAAATTTGATTATCGATAAAAAGAACAATCACTTTAAGCGAGATCGTGCTGGTAACGTGTTATAAAATAAAGAGAGATGGGGAGAATAAACAAAGAAAATATGAAAGCAACAAAGAATGTACTTTATTGATCTGGTGTTTGAATTAATGGTTTCAAAATATGGTAAAACTATTTCAAAACTACAAGATGAAAAGAATTCACTCTCTAAAGTTAAGCATGAACTTGAAAGTAAAATAAATGATATGCAAGCTATTATAAATGATTTTGAGAAAAAGAATTGTGACTTGCATAATTTACTTTCTAATGTTCATGATGATCATCAAAAGCAACTTGAGTTGCTTAAGAGTGAAAAAGTTCACTTTAACAAAGTTTTACTGAAAAGATTTATAAGAAGAGAAAGCTCAAAACAAAACTTTGTTAAAACTAGCTTTAATTTCTATGAACATAGAGTTCCCCCAATTTTTTTCAAAGGAAAAATTATTAAAAGTGTATGGGTCCCTAAAGGACTCATAACTACTCAAGATAATAACATCTTTTCAAAATAGATACTTAAAGGGACTAAAATTATAGGAACTAATATTTATGGACATAAAAGTATTTGGGTACCAAAAATCAAAGTTTGATTCTATGTTTGTAGGAAGAGGAGCATTGATTCAAGGTGGACAATTCAAGTAAAAACTCATGGTACCTTGATTATGGATGCTCAAAGTACATGACCAAATGACAAGAGCCACTTTATTAATTCAAAACCAAAAAGTGAAGAAGAAGTTACTTTTGGTGACAAATCCAAATGACAAATAGAAGGAGTTGGCTCTATTGGTAAAAACTATTCAATTCTTATTGAAAATATTTTCTAAGTCAATGGTCTTAAGCATAATCTACTAAGTATTAGTCAATTGCGTGATAAAGATCTCAATGTCAATTTTTGAGTCTAATGGATGTAAAGCAATTGACATTGTGTATAATAAGATTATGCTTGTAAGACATAGGAAAAGAAATACATTTAAGTTGCATTTAGATGACTTGTATGATTTAATCATATGTCTTGTTGCTAAAAATAAAAATAATTCTTTATTGTGGCATAGAAAACTAGGACATGTTAGCATGAGCATTTTGTATAAATTAGCCAAAAATGACTTAGGGATTTTCTTAAAATTGAATTTGAATTAGATAAAGTTTATGATGCATGTTTTAAGGGTAAACATAAAAAGGGTCTCACTTACACCTATTAATGATGTATCAACTAGTAGAATTTTTCAACTAATTCACATAGATTTATTTGGTCCTATTAGGACAACTAGCTTGGGTGGAAAAAATATGCTTTTGTGCTTGTTGATGACTATTTTAGATTTACTTAGGTTCTTTTCTTAACTACTAAAGATAAGGCTTTAGAAGAATTTATCACATTTTCAAAAATGAATCAAAATGAAAAGAAGTTACTTTATCACTAGTGTTAGAAGTGACCATGGAACTGAGTTTTGAAATCTTGGTTTAGAAAATTTTTGCAACTCAAATGGAATTAGCCATAATGTTTCTGAACCTAGAATCTCTCAACAAAGAGGAATTACTGAGAGGAAAAATAGAACTTTAGAAGAAATGGCTAGAACCATGGTTTGTAAAAACATTTTACTAAAATATTTTTGGGCAGAAGCCACAAACACTGCTTGCTATATTGTTAATAGAGTAATGATTAGACCTATTTTAAAGAAAACTCCATCTGAACTCTTCAAAAATAAAAAGCCTAACATAAGCTATTTTCATCTTTTTGGATGCAAGTGTTTTGTTTTAAATAATGGTAAAAGTAATCTTAGTAAATTTGATGCAAAAAGTGATAAAAGAATTTTTCTTGGTTATTATTTAAATTCTAAAGCTTTTTGAGTATTTAACAAAAGAACTTTAATAGTAGAATAGTTTATACATGTTGTTTTTGATGACTCTAACCAACCTCTTAAAAAGGACTCTTGTATTAATGATGATGTTGATGTAAAAAAATTTCACAATGATGTTAAAGTTGATCAATCATCAAGTGAGAAGATACAAGAACAAGCTCAAAATGCTCTTAAAGAGCTTATAATGAAGGAGAGGGAAGTAATTCATCCAAGAGAGTTCAACTACGTGAAGGATGGTAAGATTTTGGGAGATCCACCCAAAAGGGTAACCATTCGATCTTCTCTTAGAAATACATGTAATTATGGTGCATTTATTTCATGTATTGAGTCGAAAAATATAAAAGAAGCATTAGATGATGAATATTAGGTATTGGCTATGTACGAAAAGTTAAATCAATTTTAGAGAAGTAATGTTTGGACCTTAATTGATAGACCTAGTGAAAAATCTACTATAGGTACTAAGTGAGTTTTTTAAGAATAAGCTAGATGAGAATGGAAACATAGTGAGGAACAAGGCTAGACTTATTGTTGAAGGTTATACTCAAGAGGAAGGAATATATTATGATGAAACATATGCTCCCATAGCTAGAACGGAAGCCATTAGGATGCTTTTAGCTTTTGTGTGCTTTAATGACTTTAAATTATATCAAATGGATGTAAAAAGTGTTTTTCTAAATGGTTTTATAAATGAAGAAGTGTATGTTGAACAACCACTCGATTTTGAAGATCCAAAATTTCCAAACCATGTTTCCAAACTTTCAAAAGTTTGATATGGTTTGAAACAAGCTCCTAGAGCTTAGTATGAAAGATTATGAAATTTTCTTGTTAAAAAAGGTTTTAGTAAAAGGAAGGTTGACACAACATTTTTTATTAAAAGAAAAGATAATGATTTATTAGTAGTTCAAATATATGTTGATGATATTATTTTTGGTTCTACTAATAATCTTCTTTGTCAAGAATTTTCTAAGCTAATGCAAGTTGAATTTGAGATGAGCATGATGGGAGAACTAAACTTTTTTTGGGGACTCCAAATTAGGCAAAGGAAAGATGCCATCTTCATCAACGAAGCTAAGTACACAATGGAAATGCTTAAGAAGTTTGGGATAGACAATCTCAAACCACAAGCTACACCCATGAGATCTTCTACAACGCTTGACAAAGATGAAGAAGGTAAATATGTTGATTTAAAATTATATAGGTCTACGATTGATTCTTTGTTCTATCTTATTGTAAGTAAATTGGATATCATGTTTAGTGTTTACTTGTGTGCTAGATATCAATCATGTCCTAAAGAGTCACATTTACAAGCCCTTAAGAGAATATTTAGATAGCTTAGAGATTCTCTTAATTTAGGTCTTTGGTATCCTAGAGACTTGTCCTTTAACTTGCATACATTATTGAATCAGATTTTAGAGGCTGCAAACTAGATAGGAAGAGCACCTCTGATACTTGTCAATTCCTAGGCAACATGCTCATATCATGGTTTTCAAATAAACAAAATAGTGTTGCATTGCCCACCACCGAAGTAGAATATTTCTGCCGGTAGTTGTTGTACTTAAGTTTTATGGATGAAACAACTTATGGACTATGAAATTTATATAGATATAATTCTTATCAAGTGTGACAATACTAGTGCTATTTGTCTCTATAACATCCCTAACCCCTCTCTGTCGTTGGATTAGGGTTACAGGCATTACTAACAATTCAAACAATTGATCAATCATAATTAAACATATAAGCTAGCCATTAACAATTTAATATACAATCGAATTACAGATCATACTATGCACTGCTAAACTTGGTCTTCCACTGTCTACACTCTTATCACTATTTATCCCTTCTTAAATGTGAAAATTCGGATACATACAAAACTATTCCAATTATTAGCATTAGAGTATTGGACCACACTCTGACTATGATTATCTTTTTATTTTATCTTCGATGATGTTAGTAGAATGCACTTAATGTGGGTTTGCTAATCCATCGCAATTCAGAGTAAAAGTTACTTTTACAGCCCCTATTTCGAGTCTATAAGATCCTAAAAATAGTTTAAAAATAGGTAGGACTAATTCGGAACAATTCTGGAAGATTTAGGCCATTTTTGAAAATTTCTAAAAATATGGGACCTAGGCTGTGTGACTCTCGAAGTTAGGACACACGGTCATGTCCTTACCCGTGTAAGTCACTGACTTGAGACATGTAACACCCTAAATAGGTTATTTCTATTTCTGTAAATATCTGACACAAGTGTGTAACTATTTCAGTGGGTTAAGTGTTCTGGATGTGTGTGGGAGGTCTTGGGTTCAAGTCCCATGTTAACAAATTTTGTTATTTTTCTAATCCTAGCCTTGCCCTTGTTGAGTGGACTTATATAAAATGGTTTGTTGATCCATATCAGAATAAGCTTGCTAGTTCGAGTGGTAAGAGGGTTAGTACGTTAAAGGTTCTGTGTTCGATCGAATCCCTATATTAGCAAGGGTGTTAATTTTTGCTCGGTTGACTAATAGAGTTTCAGTGAAGCCAAAATTCTGAGGTAGTTGTGAGTTAGTAGGTTAGTGGGAGAGATATGTGGGGTTTGTGTTTTATTTTTTAATTATTTTATTTTTATTTTTTTCAAAATTTTATTTTCTCTTTCCTCTAGAAATTTTGACGTGAGTTTCTTCCTCTTTTCTTTCCCTTTGCTAATCTGTGCAATTTCTCTCTTTTTTTCTCGCGTTATACTCGAATATTTGGTGCTTGTATTGTGGGATATAGGTAAATGGACTATTTTTTGTTTCAATTTTTGGTAAACTGTTAGAGATACCCTTTCTATAATTGTGTTTTCGGCATAGTTAGGGGTTTGAATCCTATGGAATTCTTGTGTAGAAGGCGATGGTGCAAGAGTTTCGCTTTGATGGCCTAACCATTTTGAAATCTATTCTTATCGACGGTAAGTTGCATGTGTTATTTCGAGTTATGTGTTGACTCGTAAATTGATTACTAAGTGGTCAATGGATTACTGTTTCTTAGGTTTCAGAGGGCTCAGGGTTGCTGTAATATCTTAGACCAATCAGGTGTGTACCCGAAACGCAGAAAAATGAGCTTCGACGAAAGCCAAAAAACCTCACTGTTAATGCAACACGGGCGTGTGATTGGCTGTGTGCGAGACACGGTCGTGTGATCCACGAAGGCGTGGCCGTGTGCGAGACACAGGCGTGTAGGTCACACGGACTAGGCCGAGTAGGACGTGTGGGCCACATAGACGTGTAGGCCACATGGACTTGTGGGCCCACACAGGCATGTCACACGGGCATATGAGTTTTGGGCCAGGCCGTGTGGGCCACACGGGTAAGGCCAATCTGGGCGTATGGGCCCACACGGGCAAGCCACGTGGGCATGTCGGCCTATATTTCAGTAATTTTCCCTAGGATCACACGGGTTGCTCCGTTCAACTGTGCGCCTATTGTAGAGCCGGTAAGGGCTAAATAAACCCTATTTTGTATGCTATGATATTCTGATAGACTGATTTGAGTAGGATACCAAATGTATACCTGACTATACTTTTATATATATATCTATTATATGTATATAAATATGTTGAGCATGTTTAAGCTGTTATATCTGAATTTGATTTCTGTAATTGTTATTGGGGTGAGATTTATATATGTGGAGGAAATGTTCTGAATGGCATTCATCGTCTATATTCTGGCAGCTTGGCTGCACATTATTTGATATGTGTCATAATGGCACGATATGGTGTGTAGGGTTGGGTGGGTGTTTTTAACCCTAAATGGTGTGATGGGATGGTCGGAGTTGGTGTGTAAAGGATAAAGGTAGGATTTTGATTATCTGATCTGTATAATTGATTATGTTTCTGTATTTGAAATAGGCATAAGCCTGAATCTGAATATGAATATATATGAGTTTTTTACATGTTTGTATGTCTGTTTTTGTTGGGTTACACACTGAGTTTACGTAAACTCACCTCTGTTTGTCTGTTCTGTTCAGGTAATCCACAGACTTAGACAAATTGGTACGGTAAAGTCTTGCAGTGACAACTAGTCTACGAACTGAATTTAATTAAAGGTTTTATTTACTTAAAGGATATTTCTAGGAGATTTGTATTAATTGGACTCTCCAAACTGTTGATTAATTTTTGGGATTTGGTTTTTGTTTAACATTTTGTTTGGACAGCTCACTAAAAACATGGTTTTTACTAAAATAAAGGTTTTCTGAAAATACGAAATTGGTTTATGAAATATAATGGTTTTAAGGCTTCCGCTATAAATTATGTTTTGGCAAATAAATTAATTAAATAATGCCTCTGGTTATAATTATAAAACATGAATGTTTTGGTTAACAACTATACAAATTCTTTATCGAAATGATGCGGTTTTCAAATCCTTTTATCGTAACACCACTAGATTCGACCATAACATCTAGGCCGGGTTTGGGGTGTTTCAAGACACACAGCCATGTCTCAGCCCGTGTAACTCGCTAACTTGGGTCACACACTCATGTGTGTTGCCCGTGTATGACACATGGCCGTGTGCACCTAAAAGTGCCTTAAAACTCAAGTTTCCTATTTCCTATTTGCTTGGACACTAGGCAACTCATTTACCAATTGTTTAACTAATATGCCTAACCAATTTACCCTTATTGGTACCACATTTTACATGTTCAAATACATCAACAACACATCAAAAATTCAAGACTTTCATTGATACCACATTTACCATAATTGAACTATCACTTACCTATTTAAGCTACCAAACTTTAAACTATCACATACCAAAATCTAAACTAGGCTAACATACCAACATAGTCTCAACCACGACCATTACACGTTTAACCATCATTTCACTAGAAACTAAGATAACAACACCTTAATAACAATATCAACAAAAGACTCCCTAGGCACATGCCATTACAAAATAAGATATACTACACTTGAGCTCAGGATTTGTTGTTTGATGCTGAGTCGGCGCTACGTTAAAGAGTACCTAGCCTGCGCACAGAAAAAAAACCGCACGCTGATTATATCTCAGTGGTATTTCTATAATCTGAATAATATAAACTTGATATAAGTAATTAAAATGCAAAATGCAACAAGTATATGCACGTGTGTTTCAAATCAATAATATAATTTTACTAACTCCTTATTCACATCTAATAAGATTTTCACATGTTCAAATATATAAATATATATATCAATGGCAATTCATTTAACATTTGAATACATCTACTCATGCAATAGCATAATTCATATCTTTGACCAATACTTGAATTCATTCAAGTTTGACATCTCAATTCATCATTTCATATTTCATTTCTCATCTCATAATCATTTCTCATCTTTTCCATTTCAATATTTTCTCATCTCATATTCATTTCTCATCTTTGTCATTTCAATATCAGTCACATAAATTATTATTTTACTTTCCTCTATTAACACGACTCGGACATGGACGGATGTACGGATCCAACGAACACCAGTTTGGCACTGGATAAATCCGAAGTAATAACTGCGCCCAGCTCTATATAAATTGACACCCAGTGTCTCCTCGGTTAAACCAAAGCAAATTGGCACCCAGTGCCTCATCGACTCAGGGTCGAAGTAATCCCTAAACTTTTCCTATCCTATGGCATGCCATCTATATCCGACTCAGCCCCATACAGTTAATAGGGTTTCATTTCACTTTTCAATACAACAAATGTCTCAGTTTCACATATATACATATTATCACAAATAAGCATATATTCAATTCAATCATTATATTTTCAATAAATTCCAATATACCAAATCAATTCATTTCAATCAACCATGAATTTAGTTCAAAGTCAAAGTACAAAAGTACTCACCTCAAGTGCTTATCATATGCAACAATTCAAAATGCAATAATTTATAACTTAGTTTGAATTATAGAAACACAAACCATGAATTTCGAGCTATTCAATGTCGATTTTATCCTTCCCCTTTTTACTCGAGGATTCCGGTATGACGTTAGCTATGGAATAAAACAATTAAAATACGTTAATATTAGACAATTCAATTTCACATTAATTTTCAATTTTCACACTATATTTTACTTATTCTTAAATTTAGTCCCTAAATCGAGACAAATTTTAACCTCGACATTTAAAGTTAAATTTTTATATTAATTTCACTCTAAGCTAAATTTGGCTTCCTCCTTTCCAACTTGACCCCTTAATTTTAAATTTTTCACAATTTAGCCCCTATTGCTCAAAATCAACAACTTACTACACAATTTAGTCCTTTTTCATTTCTAACTTAAAAATTTTTCTATTTAATCTCTAATACTTAAATTATTCAACAATGTCAACATCTAAAATCTTGAACAATACTAAAAATTACAACATGGGTCGGGTAGCCTTAGATACCAAAATTCCAAAAACATAAAATTTACAAGCAAATGGACTAAATTGCACTAACCAATTTGGATTTGAACTCCAAAATTTTCTAGCCGTGCGACTAGCTTCTTCTTTTCTTTTCTTTTCTTTTAATTTGCATGTACTCATCTCTTTCTTTCCACTTTTTTTCTATTTCTTTTAATTTGTTTTCATTTTATTTATTTATTATCATTATTATTAAAGTTACTTTAATAAATATATCATATACATATGCAACTTCATTAAACCATAACCAGCCACCTCCCACCATTTCAATATATGGTAAATTTGCTACTTTAGTCCCTTCTATTTATTTCAATTTATAAATCAATTTTTAGCCCTTACGCGATTTAGTCCTTGTACCTTAATAACTTCTAATTTCACAAAATTCACTAATTCAAAAATTAATTAGCTACTAAGCTAGCCTCGTAAATATTTATGGATCTGGTTTATGGGTACGGAGTTTCGAAAATACACTTTCTGACACCCTTAACTATCGAGTCATTACAGTCTCCCTAAAAATCGCATCCAACATTCTAGAACTAAGCATATTGAAATTAGACATCATTTCATGAAAGATCATGTCCAAAAGGCAAATGTAGTTCTAGAATTTGTTGACACTTTGAGCCAATTAGCTGACATTTTGACAAAACCTTTAGTTAAAGAAATATTTTGGACACTTAGGAGAGAGTTAGATATTACTACCTTACCTTGAATTTGTGTTTATGTACATCCTTGCACTTTGATGTTTTTCAAAAATATTTTATGGGTAAGAAAATTTTTGAAAAAGCAGGAATTTTTTTAAATGGCTCTAATATGCAATTAGTTAGGGGGAGTATTGTTTTTGCATGATTAGTCTATTTTTTCACACATTTGGTCTAGTTGGTATTAATGTTGACTGCCCTTGATTGTGCTAATGTAGATTTTATTAAATGATTAATATTCATTTTTTTGTATGCCTTACAATATGTTTCATATACATTATTCTCAAATTTGGCATATTCTAGCCTATGAATTCATTAGAAATTGTTGTTAAGTTATTCTAAGCTAATTTAGAACATGTTAGAACTTAAAACCCAAGTTGGGAAAATTTTCTCCACTTTGAAAAACAGTTTCAACATTTGGTATTGATATTGATACTATTTTATTGATACTTATTTAAATAGTATCGTTACTCATTGGGTTTTTCCCCTTTTCAAAACCCTCTTAACCCTATCTTTCAAAATCTTCAATTTCTTTGTATTTTCTTTAAAATCTTTACACAAATCATCCTACATTATCATTTTCCACTAGGATTCTACAAGTTTGCTCTCAAATTTCACAATTTCAAAGCAATTTCGAGGCAAATTTTTTTTTTCCTTTGGGATATTTGTTGAATTTTTCTTAATTTGTTGATTAGAAATGTGTTTTTGGGTTGGTTTGGAATATATACTTGTATTTACTTGTAGGAGGTTGTCTAAATTTAGTCAAAATCTTACAATTTTTCTTTAAACCTTTTGCCTACAATGAGTTTAATAAATTCCCCAACCAAAATTTTAAGTGCTAATAGGGTACCTCTAGTCTAGTGTCAAGTGTAAAATTATGTGTGATTTTGTGCAAGTATACATGTCGGTTCAAGTAACAAAATGATGAGTGAGTATTGTTCCCATGAGGATCAAATTGAGGCATAAAATTGATAAAGTTTTTGTAATATGGTTAATGTTATGGGAAGACTGACGAAAGATGCTATGGTAAACTAAGGAAAGTATGCACTGATAATTCAAAGGAATGATGATGTATGCGAGAGATGGAATTGATGAATAATTGGAAATTCTATGGCAAAAGAGAGAGCAGAAATGTAATGGCAATAATGAGAGTGATTATCCGAATAGAATGTAAACAAAGAAATTAACAACTAAATATGCTGTGGCAAAGTTACTACGACAAAGAATAAGGAAAGAGTGGTGTTGATTCAGAAGGTCAGGATTACTCAAAATCAACCCTTATTTGTCAATAATGCATTAGCAAAATTGTATCTACTTTACTATACAGAAGAATTCTAAAATGACCTGCCTCTCATGAAAGCAAAACCTCAAGTTACCTTACCCATGTCTATAGGCTTTTTAAATATCTTGCATGGGTTCCTTCTATATGATCTGACTCTATGTATAGAGTTGACTACAAGTGTCTATCGAATACTTGCTCATTTCATTTAATTTTAATCTAACCAATGCAACTCTTTCAGAATTAGAATCAGTTTATAAGTATGCGAACAATCTTATACATCTAGAGATCGTTGCATTTTAATTAAGAAATAAGAACAATCAAATGAACCAATAAAGTAAATTAGAGATATATTGTATCCATAAAAACATTTTAAGGTTTCATCAAAAGTAATCCCAACCTTATGAGATTTAGCTTATGGGTTGGGAAATAAAATTCCAAACCAAAATATTATCCAAAATTGTGTTCAACTATTTCCATTCAATCTTTCGAAAGAACATTAATGGAAATAATGGAAGAACTTCGAGAAACAATTTTCGATTGCCCAGTTCACACTTTGACAGCACAGCGTCCTATGATGGCTAACAAGGACTACCTTCGACTTTTTTTCCTTTGCGTAGCCGAACCTTTATTCACACCTAAAGATCTCTCCCACTTTTTTTTTGCCATTTGTGAGGTCCTTTCATCGGCCTTTATAGATAGATTAAATAGCTAGTGATTATCTTATCCTCTTTTAGGGGGATTTATTTGGTACAAGTTTGAATTTAAGCTAGGACATTTGTACGAAAATGTTGACTTGGCCTTTCTAGCATTGCCATGGCATCCGTGTTGGAAAACTGTCTGTAGTTTGGCTTGAGAAAACTATACTCCTTTATTTCCTCATTTCAAAACTTGTTCCTGCCACACCAACACACAAAAAACTCCACTGTAAGAGATTTAAAGCACTTAATTCCAATACAATCCAAATCCTAATGCAATATTAAAAATGCTAACTAAAATGTCCTAAAATGCAACAAAATATACTTAAGTACAAGCAATTAGCTAGGTCGAAAGGCATGAAATATAACTATTTTCAAGAGTTACCATCTAGTTAGAATATTTGTTAGGAAATGTCCTCATTCCGGTCCTACATCTTTATCTAGTGGTCAACCCATTTCTTTCAATGATTGTTTTAGAGATAAAAATGATTCTTACCGGTTTGATCACTATTTTTCAAAACAAAAAGTTAATGTTTCTCACATCCTTGATATCAATTTTTTTGGCCAAAGTCAATTTTCAGGTTCTTGAAACATTAGCCGATTGGCATTGGATTGACTTTTTAAAAATTCATTCACTGGCACATGCTAATATTGTTAGAGTATTTTATGCAAATGCTAGTCTCGAATGTGATGACTCCGGTGAGAATGTGATTGCTATTAATTCTTTTCTCATGAATACTCCTATTCGTCTAACTATTGGAACACATTAGCAAGGAGCTCGAGAGTAAGCTCTCTTTTCCTTTTGGCATACTCTTGTCATAAATTTTTAAATTCCTAAATATTCTAACCCATGTCGATTCTCTTTTGGTTAAGAAATATTTAGTTTTGTTGCTTTTCATAGAGCTGGTTTTAAAAATGACCATTATATCCTTCAAGATGATGATGATGATGACCTTAAAGATGACCAAGATGACATTCCTCCAACCAAGCAAGACCCTCTACCAACTTATTCATCTGCTTAACAATCTACTCCGTCTTTCTTCGATGACATGTTTGCCACGATCCTCCTTCGCCACCTAAGGATGCTTAGTTTAGATCATTCATACAATTGCATCATGCATCTTTTAATTTGTTAATATACCTTTCTATTGTCCTACATTACTTTGGAATATTTTCATGCTTCTTCTTAGTGTTAATTCTATGTTTTCATCTTTTTATATTACTATTATTGAACTAATAAAAATTCTCTCTTAAACTTTATTTGGTTTTTTTTTTATAACAAAAAGGGGAGGAGAGAAGAGAATGATAAATTATTGGTATTTGGTTGGTTATTCCTATGACTAATCCTTTAATGTTAGCATCAAATGACCAATTTTGTTTTCAAATCCTTGTTTCCAAATTTCATAAAAATCAAGTCATTGATTCAAATTGAAATTTAAAAAGGGGAGTAACAAATTCAAAAATAAATTTACCAAGATGTTTTGTTACATCAAAAATGGGAAGATGTTAAATTAGCTTTACTTGATAAATTATTTTGATATAATAAACAAAAATATTTTTAAATGAAAATTTGTTTTTAGAACAAAGAATTAATAAAGTTCAAAGCATAAAATTATTTGAAGACTTCCAAACATCTTAGAAAATGTCTTGAACACTTAGAATATTTTGGACAAAGTTTAAAATCAACTTTAAACACTTTAACTTGATTGAAACAATCTCAAATCAATTGAAAAATTGTTCCTTACAAAAAGTATCGATATTTTCAAAAATGTATCGATACCACCATTATTTTTATCGATTCCAAAATTGCTCTTTGACTTGAATAAAAAATTGAACAAAAACAATAAAGATCGATACTTTTAAAATTATATAGATAGCTATTGATTTATATCGATGTCAAATTTTATATTGATACCACTTTTGCATTCTATTTTTATAATCTTTCAAAATGTGACAAAAAGTATCGATACCTTTTATTAGGTATCGATAAATTATTCTTGGTATTGTTGGAAAAAAAGTTTAACAGTCACTTAATGTTGGCATTAAATGCTAAGTATCGATACTCGTAGAAAAAGTATCAATACTTTTTATTGCAGGTGAATTTAATGATATGGTATTTTCATCCCCAATAGCTCTCTTTATTTTCTCAATAACCGCAATGGTTGAAAATGAATTAGAAGGTATAAATACCAACTTCTAAAGGTCCTCCAACAAGAAGAGAAAATATTCAAGTTTAAAGATCAATTAATACAACTTTTGTGCCAAATATTTTCATACTTTTCTTTTATACACTTGTGAGCTTTATTTCCATTCTATTTGCTCAAGTGTTTTTTTATTGTAATTGAGCTTAATCTGCAAACACGTCAATCTTGTAAGGATTATTTCTTTGTTTGCTTCTTTGTATCCATTTGAGAGGGTTTCCATATTAAAATTTGGGGTAAAAACCTTAAGGGAATTTGTAAGGTTAAACATTATCCTCAAAGGTTGTTAAATTAGTGAATTTGGAAAAATCCTTAGTAGTGGAAAGCTAAGGTAGTAGAGTAGACAATTGGGGCTGAAGCACTCTAAATTCTTATGTTTATTTCTCTATCTTTTCTCTCTAGCTTTCACAATTTTTTTTAAAAGCCAATTCACCCCCTCTTGGAAATTTCGGTTTGATTATTTGAGCTAACAGTCCTATCGGTGCCATCTATTTATAGGGAGAAGAGGTGAAACCCTTGTTGAATTGTAGAAGTTTATTTCAATATAAAAATGAACTCTTAGTCTAATTAAGAGTAGGGTGGCGGCAACCTTAGTTAATTATTCTAGTGTAACATCCCAAAATTTAGCTTAATGAGAATGTAAAATATATATATATATATATATATATATATAAATAAGAAGTTAGCTAAATGGTTAGTTGTTAAATATATATATATATATATATATAAATAAGGAGTTAGCTAAATGGTTAATTGTTAAATGTGTAAGCATAAAAGTTAGTTGGAGGTCCCAAATTCAAATCCATTCTCTTGCAAATAAATTAATTTTTGCAAAAGTCCATTGTTTTTAAGTGTATTTGCTGTCCAAGCCTAGTAAACCTAGGTATAAATACAAAATTTTTACAAATAATCAGCCTTTAGTCCTCTCTTCCCCTACCTTAGCTGTCCCTATCCTCCTCTCCCTTTCCCGATTTTTATTTTATTTTCCTTTTCCCTTCTCATGCCATTGTTGTCGTCGCCCCTACCACCACCATTCACCATTGATTTTCTTTCTTTTGTCACAAAGATTGAGCATTATCTTCTCCATTACTTTGCTTCCATTTATCTAATGTGATTTCTACTATGGTAGCTGGTATCGCGTGATATGTAGTAATAAAATTTATAAAAACTGATCACACCAAAAACTAACTAATATCACGATTTTAAGGCAAGCGCACCTATCGAACAGTAGTATAGTTTAGCGGTAAGACCGAGTTATCGTACCCAAGGGAACCAAAAGTACTAGTACTTACTTCCTTTCTATTATCTAGCCTAAAAATAAAGGGGGTTTGTGTGAAACTAATTCTAAAATAAGCTAAAAGTGCACAAAGAGTAAATTGGGGAAAACTTTCGGGAAAAGCTGATTAATATGGGCAATACTCAAGGGAGAATCCACCTAGACTTCAATTGTTATTGGCTTCTTAAACTAGACGATTTCTTCACTTGCCTTGATCCGTAGAGATCCCTAACCTATGTTAATACCTCCGTCGAGGATAAGAACAACTAATCCTAGGTGGTTAAATAAAGTTTATTTATTAATTAGCACCCCTAGGTTGCATTAATTCGATTTATGGATCCTCCTATTAGGTTTGACCCTAATCCGGCAGATTTATGTCGCCCTATGTCTAGGGTTGCATGCAACTCTGCTCAATTATGGTAGATCTCTTCTTAGAACAGGGACTTTTGCTCCTCTACCTAAGCACATCGGTTTCTTGAAGTAATACCTAGGACTATTAAATCAAGAATGAAGAACACATAATTAAGAACAATTCAAGTATTTATCATATAATTCAAGAATAAATAATAACAAGATCTATCTTAGGTTTCATCCCCCTCAAGTATTTGAGGGGTTTAGTTCATAATTAATAAAGAAAACATCTCAGAAGAAATAAGATAACAAAACATAAAGAAACCAAAAACCCCTGAAGGAATTTAGGGAGATCCTCTGTCTTGATGTAGAATTCTGGCTTCTGGGCTGAATCAATCGGCTTCCCTTGGAGTAATTCCTTGCTTTCACTCCTTGTGTTCGTAGAAATATGGTGCTCCTTTTGGGTGAAAAGAGTACCCCCTAGAGTTGCCTCCTAGGGTCTTTGTATAGAGCTTTGGGATGCATTTCTTAGCCTCTAAGTATCCAAATCCGAGTGAAATTGCACTTCCTCACGACAGGGACACGCCCGTATGGATCGACAAGAGGCCGTGTGTGGGCCTGTTGAGGGTGGCACGACCGTGTGGCCTGGCCGTGCTTGTCGGGGCTGGGTCGTGTTGGACCTTATGTGGTACGACCGTGTGCCACGTCCGTGTGGTGACTCCTTGGGCCGTGTTGTTTTCACACTTTTGGCCCATTTTCTTCGTTTTCGGTCTGTTTTTCATTCTTTTCTCTTCCCTATGCTCTCCTGAGTATACAACATGATATAGAAGGGTTAAGAGCACCAATTCTCACAAAATTGATAATAATTCATTTAGAAATTAGGCTAAACATGAGATAAAAATATGTATAATTTATCGTTTATCAAATACCCCCACACTTAAGCCTTTGCTTGTCCTCAAGCAAAATCTTAATCCCTAATTAAGAATCATTCCTCTCAACCTACAATCCTTATCAATAATGTTTCAAACTAATTCACAAGTAGTCATACAATGAACATTAAAGATTCAATTACTTTAGGTTGAGAATTTTATCATCGAAACATAAGTTTTCTTCCCTGCTCCTAAGTACTCATCTTTCAATTGAAATCAACAAGATTTGACATCCTCACTAAAGATTCACTCTATCCACTCAAGGTGTTTAGGGTTCAAGAATTAAGTACTCTCTAGTCAACCTGAAAAGTTATTACCATAGGCTTGCAAGAAGATCAATTCTCCACCACTATAGTTTGATATGATACATCGATCAAAAGGTCTTTTAATGGTTGTAATGGGCCTTGGTTAAGGGTGTTGTCACAAGCTAAAAAAGAAAGGTTAGAATCGAGATTGAACTGAAAAATTATCTAGTTAGAAAAACCTCTATCACTGGAACATATTTCTTGAGCAAATTCTTATGATGACATCATTTTCGCCTTGGTAGCCTTAAAATAGAAATATGCAAAAACTAATTGAACTATTACAGATTACAACTGAATTAATGCATACGTTTTTTTTAAGAACAATTCAAGTACAATACAATAAATTGAATATTGACAACTTTACAATCTGGAAAAGAGAATAAAGCTAGATGAAAATTTCAACTCAAATCTCGACAAAAATAGGGGTCAAAATAATTGAATAGAATTCAACAAAAAAATGGGTGAAAGGTTAATATTATAGGTAAGTTAAAGAAAAGGTTGTTAGGCTCAATAGGGTTTACTAGGAGTTAATTTATGGAGGTAGGCTTTTATGGAGTAAGTGGGTTAAATCCTAGGTGCCTTTATCATTTCAGTGTATCAAATCAATTATGTGGTCTTGACATATATAATCAAAGCAAGTTCTAGAATAACAAATCAGTATTGACTCACTCAAAGCAATAATAAAAGTGAGCACGAAAGAATGTATGCTCAAAAAGGCTCAAAATCTCACCAGAATTATGGCTTTTGATGTCAATCCTGTGAATTTCAAATATCAAGATAACACATAGAATTAAGGAAAATAACTTATGAAAAAAATGGGGTTCTCAAAAATTTCAACTTATCATGCTTGATTCCCTAATGTTTTAAAGTTTGAATAATCAAAGTACAAGCACCTATGTCTTAATTCTCACATATCAATAAAAATCATAAATCAATCAAAATATATTCCTAATAGGAGACTGAAGATAATGCAAAGAGTGAAAGTGAGAATTTTGAGAATAATGCAAAATGTTAGTAGAAAAAAGTTCAGGGATTTCAAAGAGAGTGCAAAGACTGAAAGTAAATTTCACCCCCACACTTAAGATGTACATTGCCCTCAATGTACAAAGAAGCATTACTAGCAATAGAAGCACAAGATCATAAGATAGGGAAAGACATGAAACTCCCTGAATTCTGGATGAATTTGTGAGACGGATATTGGAATTGGAAGAGCCGGCAGTTGTGGCAGGGTGTTCCCATTTCCATATGGATTTGAGATGTAGAGCTCCTTTTTGAAACTGCGAAAATATTAATTAGTCGTGGTAATTTTGGATTAAGAGAGATTATCCGTTAGGGATTGGCCGATATGAAAGATAGAAAATAAATAGCAGAAAAATAATAAACTAAGTTCTAAAAATACTAATACTCAAATAATGAAAAAGGATTAGAGACAATAAAATTCAAAATAAAAAGGAGACTAAAGTTAGAAATAAATGAAAAATAAAAATCAAAGTGAAAAATAAAAACTAAGATAAAAATAAACAGAAGAGAAATAGAAATATCTAATCCTCGGATGGATCACGCGGTGGTGGTAGCGTGATGTGGAGATGCTGGCATATCTGCTGTAAAGTCACATCGATGTGATCGAAGCGCTGGAAGTATTGCTGCTCGAATTGTGAGAAGCGCTCAGATAAGTCAGCATAGGAAACTGCCGTATGAACTGGTCGGCGAGGGGGTGGTAGCGGCTCGGTAGGTGCATCCTCCTCTGGTGGTGGTGGTGGGACATCATCAGGAATGTCCTCGGGATCCTTCTGATCGGCATCTCTAAGTAGCTGGTACTGTGGAGGATTGGTCCCACGTCGGCGCTAGATCATCCTCATGTGAAGCATGCTCTGGATGCCCTGTGGGGACATCTGGCCCACTAAAGTATATGAGGATGTCTGGGCTGCGATGTTGAATAGGTTGAAATAGCGACCTAATCTCGTGATGTATAGGTCTATAGAAATTACGCCTTTACGGTGCCTCTCTGTCTGATGCTAGATTGCATGGGCGATGAAGTAGGCTAAGTCGATAACATGCGTGTTTGCCATGCACCACAGGAAGTAGGCATCGTGGGTGTTTACGACACCCATGCTTTCGCGTCGTCCCGTCAATGTATGCGCGAGTAAAGAGTGAATATACTTCAGAGGTGGGACAAGGGCGGTCGCTTTGAAGCGACTAGGGTCGTACGTTGATAATGCAGGGACTAGGGCCTCCCAACACCTAGATGGTGATAAGTGGATATGGCGATGAAGCTTAGAGAGATCATCCTCTTCCATAAATTGCTCAGTATAGAGACCGAGGGCTATGCCGAACTTTGGAACACTGAGATGGTGTACGAGACTTTCCAAACGAAACTGGATTGTTCCTGGATCATCGTATCTATTTATCACGGTCTGAACATAGAATGTTGAGCAGAACTAAAGAGTGAGTTCTAAGTATGTAGGCTCCACGATCTGGAAAAACTGCTCCCATGGATCGGTCATTAATAGGGCCCTGATCTTATCTGTTAGGTGTATTTGCTTGAAGGCGGCCCAATCTATGTATCGGCCAGCGGTTACAGGGTGAGCTTGGAGTATCTGAAATCGTTCTTCTTGGGAGGCTTGCAGAAATTGAAGGAATGGATAGCGGTTCTCAGTAATGGGTCGCGAGGATGAACCACCGGGTCCCTTGCGTTTCTTTGAAGCGGAACGGCAGCTTTCTTACAGCGCGATGATGACATAGTACTGGGAGAGGTGCACGGTCGTGGGAGAGGATTGAACGGTTGTGGGACGCTTTGCACAGGCATGGGATAGTCCTATACGAGCGTGGTGGTGTTTTGAGAATCGGCGGCGGCATTTATGGTGGTTGGAAGAGAAAGATTTTAGGGTTTGAGTGAGGGAGAGAATGAATAGTGGCCCCTATTTATAGTTTTTGGGTCACACAGGCATGGTACACGCCCATGTGACTCAGGTTTTACCTGTGTGATTCAAAATTTGGTGGTTTTGGTGCACTTAGTTCGAAGTACATGCCCGTGTTGGCCATCTCGCACAGCCGTTTACGTTCTTGTTTGCTTTTCACACGGTCGTGTGATAGGTCACATGGCCGTTTGTGATGAGGTTTTCATTATTCACACAGTCGTGTAGGTAGTTACAAGGCCGTGTCTAAATCGACAGTGTTGGCCACGGTCTGGGGACACGGGCGTGTGGCTTTGTGTAAGCCCGTGTCTAAGTTGAAAGGTTGCCACGGCCATGTCGCACAGCTGTGTCGTTTTGTCGGTAGCCCGTGTTTTTGGAAAAATTGTGCTCTGTTTACACACGGCCTGGGTGCACGACCGTATCTCTTCTTTAAGTGTTCACACGGCCTTGGACACACCCGTGGGCATGGCCGTGTGGTCCTAAAATTCTGCATTTAAAAAGGGTTAGTTGATGCATAAAAATACTAAAATTAAAATTAAAAAGAAAAGTTACTAAGTTTGTGCTCGGGTTGCCTTCCGAGAAGTGCTTATTTAGAGTCTAAGCTTGACTCTACCTGGATGTATCACGAAGGGATATTATGGAGCTGAAGCCCCTCCCTGTTATCTTTAAAATTCTCACCTCTATAGTGTTTAAGCCTATGGTCGTTTACCTTGAACGTACAGTGGTTAGGGTGAGTTACCTCAATTGTGCCGTATGGAAAGAAAGTTTGAACAGTGAATGGACCTGACCACCTTGACTTGAGTTTTCTAGGAAATAGTTTCAGCCTTGAGTTGTAGAGTAAAACAGGATCACCCGTTTTGAACTGCTTAGGTTGTTTCAGCCGTTTATCATGACGTCGCTTCATGGCTTCCTTATATAGTCGTGAGCTCTCGTAGGTATTGCAACGCCATTCATCTAGCTCATTTAACTGTATTAATCTTTTCTCACCTGCAAGCTTAAAATCAAGGTTTAAAAATTTAATAGCCCAGAATGCTTTATGTTCAAGTTCAAATGACAGATGACAACTTTTTCCGTAGACAAGTTTATAGGGAGATGTACCTATGGGTGTTTTAAAAGCAGTTCTATAGGCCCATAAAGCATCGTCTATCTTTCTTGACCAATCTTTTCTATTTGTTTCTATTGTTTTCTCTAAGATGCGTTTTAGTTCCCTATTTGTCACTTCGACTTGGCCACTGGTTTGCGGATGATAAGGGGTAGCTGTTCTATGGTGTACTCCATACCTTTTTAAAACTTTTTCAAATTGGGCATTGCAAAAATGGGTGCCTCTATCCCTAATAATTATCCTAAGTGTTCCAAATCGAGAGAAAAGTTTCTTCAAAAATCGTACTACCATTCTGGCATCATTAGTAGGTAAGGCTTGAGCTTCCACCCATTTTGACATATAATCTACTACTACTAGGATGTACTTATTCCCAAATGAAGTAGGGAATGGATCCATGAAATCAATACCCCATACATCAAATATTTCACATGAAAGTATATAGCTCTGAGGCATTTCATTATGTTGAGAAATATTACCTGTTCTCTGGCATTTATTACAAGAGGTCACATACCTGATGGCATCCCTGAAAAGTGTAGGCCAGTAAAAGCCTGATTCGAGTACCTTATGAGCAGTTCTTGCTCCACTGTGATGTCCTCCTGTGGGTCTTGAATGGCAGTGATTTAAAATCTGGTATGCTTCTGTTTCAGCAACGCATCTTCGAATAACCTGATCTGCACAAATTCGAAAAAGAAAAGGATCTTCCCAAAAGTAGTTTTTCACATCAGCGAAGAATCACTTCTTTTGCTGATGGGTGAGCCCTTTTGGGGTCATGTTAGTTGCTAAATAATTTGCAAAATCGGCAAACCAAGGAACTACTGCATCTGCTAAGGCTAGGAGTTGTTCTTCAGGAAATAAGTCTTTTATTTTATCGAGGTACTTGGGATGTGTGTTTTCTAGTCTTGAAAGGTGATCTACTGCCAAGTTTTCAGCTCCTTTCTTGTCCTTTATTTCTAAATCGAATTCCTGTAACAATAGAATCCATTTTATTAATCGAGGTTTTGCATCAGTTTTAGTTAAAAGGTAGCGAAGAGCAGAATGGTCAGTATAAACAATGACTTTTGACAAAATCAAATAAGATCTGAATTTGTCAAATACAAAAATAACGGCTAGCAATTCTTTTTCTGTGGTAGTATAATTTGCTTGAGTGGTTGTCAAAGTTCTGCTAGCATAATAAATCGGTTGAAAGTGCTTTTCTCTTTGCTGTCTCAAAACTACACCTACTGCAAAATCACTTGCATCGCACATTAGTTCAAAAGGTAGATTCCAATCAGGTAAAATCGTAATCGGGGCATTGGCTAACTTTTCCTTAAGAGTGTTAAAAGATTCTAAACATTCTTGGTCAAAATTGAAAAGCACGTCCTTTTCTAGTAATTTTGTTAAAGGCTTAGCTATTTTAGAAAAATCTTTAATAAATTTACAATAAAAACCGGCATGTCCTAAAAAGCTTCTTATAGCCTTAACTGAATTAGGGGGAGGTAATTTTTCAATGGTTTCAATTTTTGCTTTATCTACCTCAATCCCTTTACTAGAAATTTTATGTCCTAATATAATACCCTCTTGAACCATAAAGTGGCATTTTTCCCGGTTTAGCACTAAATTTGTCTCTTCACATCTTATTAAAACACGTTTTAAATTATTAAGATAGAGTTTAAAAGAATTACCCAAAATTGAAAAATCATCCATAAATACCTCCATGATATCTTCCACGAATTCGTTGAAGATAGCTAGCATGCATCGCTGAAAAGTAGTAGGAGTGTTACATAAACCAAAAGGCATTCTATGATAAGGAAAAGTACTGTATGGACATGTGAATGTCGTTTTCTCCTGATCTTCTGGAGCTATCGGGATTTGGAAGTAACCAGAGAGGCCATCTAGGAAACAATAATACATGTAACCTGATAATCTTTCCAACATCTGATCAATAAAAGGTAAGGGAAAATGATCTTTTCGAGTTACGTCATTCAGCTTTTTATAATCAATGCAAACTCTCTATCCTGTGATTGTTCTTGTAGGTATTGACTCTTTTTTGTCATTAGACACCACGGTCAAGCCTCCATTTTTAGGAACAACCTGCACAGGACTTACCCAAGAATTGTCAGAAATAGGATAAATAATGCCTGCATCTAAAAATTTAATTACCTCAGCTTTTACGACTTCCTTCATGTTGGGATTCAATCGTCTCTGAGCTTGCACCGATGGTTTATATTCATCTTTCATTAAAATTTTGTGGGTGCAAAAAGAAGGATTAATTCCCTTAATATTTGAAATTTTCGAAGCTATAGCCTGCTTGTGCTCCTTTAACACATGGAGTAGTTCCCCTTTTTCTGTAATGCTCAAATCTGATGCAATAATAACTGATAAAGTTGAATCTTCCCCTAAAAAGGCATATTCTAAATAATCTGGTAGTTGCTTTAACTCTAATTTAGGGGGTTCATCAATGGAAGGTTTCTGTCTCAACTCATCATTCATCTTTATACTTTCATAACTTATGTGTCTCGTGATAATTTCATTAGAATCTAAATCATTTCTTACTTCTTCAATTTCAATGGTGGCTTCATCAATAACAGCTCTAACAGTGACTAAGAATGGACGTCCCAGAATTAAAGGCACCTCAATATCCTCATCCATGTCAAGTATAACAAAATCAACAGGGAATATAAATTTATCTACCTTTACTAGCACATCTTCAATGATTCCCCTAGGATATTTAACAAATCTATCAGCTAGTTGAATACTCATCCTAGTGGGCTTTTGTTCCCCTAGACCTAGTTGCTTGAACATTTTGTAAGGCATTAGATTAATGCTAGCACCTAAATCAGCTAAGGCTTTATCAATAATTAAACTACCAATTAAACAAGGAATAGTAAAACTCCATGGATCTTTCAGTTTTGTCGGCAGCTTATTTTGGAGAATAGCTGAGCATTCCTCATTGAGTTTCACTGTGGCTAATTCTTCCAACTTCCTTTTATTTGTTAGAAGTTCTTTAAGGAACTTCGCGTACTTCGGCATCTGCAAAATTGCTTCAACAAAAGGTAAGTTAATGTGTAATTGTTTAAAAAGTTCAAGAAATTTACCGAATTGAGCGTCTGTACGGTCTTTCTTCAACTTTGCCGGATATGGAATAGGCGGTTTATATTCCTTGAGTGTTGGTGGAGTGTTTTCCTTGGGTTCCTCTACCTTGTCTCCTAGAGATTCTTGAACAGACGTCTTTTCTGGTTCAGCTAGTACTTTTCCATCTCTTAAAGTAATTGCTTTGACATGTTCTCTGGGATTTGACTCATGTTACTTGGTAGTCCACCTTGTGGTCTCTCTGAAATTAATTTCGCAAGTTGACCGATTTGATTCTCAAGCTATTGAATTGATGCTTGTTGGTTTTTTAGTGCCGTTTAAGTGTTTTGAAAACGGGTTTCTGTTGCGGCCATAAATTTGGTGAACATCTCTTCAAGATTCGGCTGTTTCTCTTGTTGTGGTGGTGGCTGCTAAAATCCCGAAGGAGGCTGTTATCTTTGATTTCCTTGTCCTCGCCATGAAAAATTGGGGTGATTTCCCCAACTTGCATTGTAAGTATTACTATAAGGGTTATTTTGAGGTCTAGAATTGTTACCCATATAGTTGGCTTGCTCAGTTTCTATGCTGTGTCCATAAGATGAGTAGTCTGGATTGAACATATTTCCTGGGGTTGCGTCGCACTACATCACTGGCTGTGTCTGCGTAGAACCAACAAAATTATCAAACTTTTTATTTAGAAGTTCTACTTGGTTGGTAAGCATAGTGACAGCATCAATATTATAAACTCCTGCGGCTTTTGTCGGCTTTGTCCTCATGACTTGCCACTGATAGTTATTCGTGACATCTCTTCTATGAACTCATAAGCTGCTTCGGGTGTTTTATTGTTGATTGTTCCTCCTGGGGTTGCATCGATCATTTGCCTTGTGGAAGGATTCAAATCGTTGTGAAAGGTTTGAACTTATAGCCACAAAGGTAATCCATGATGAGGGCACCTTCTCAAAAGATCTTTGTATCTCTCCCAGGCATCGTAAAGTGTTTCTAAATCTATCTGCACAAAAGAAGATATATCGTTTCGTAATTTAGCTATTTTAGCTGGAGGAAAATATTTAAGTAAAAATTTTTCGGTCATTTGTTCCCATGTAGTGATTGAGCCTTGTGGTAAAGAATTTAACCACTGTTTGGCTTTATTTCTCAAAGAGAATGGGAATAGCCTTAGACGAATGGCATCATCAGAAACGCCATTAATTTTAAAAGTATCACAAAGTTCTAAAAAATTGGCTATGTGTGAGTTCGGATCTTCATCCTGTAAACCATCAAATTGCACTAATTGCTGAATCATCTGAATAGTGTTAGGTTTTAATTCAAAATTATTAGTAGCAATAGTAGGTCTAATAATGCTAGTTTGAGCACCAGCCAAACTAGGTTTAGCATAATCATACATAGTACAAGGAGCTTCATCTTGTTCTACGGGTAGTGCTAGAGGTGGTTGAATGTTTTGATTTGCTTCCATCTCTTCTGTAAGTTCTGGCTCTTGTTCTGGATAATGTAGGCTTCGTTTGATCTCTCTGCGAGTTCTGCGAACTGTTGCTTCTAAATCTTCGTCAAAAAGTAATGGCCCTACCGGGTTGTTTCTAGTCATAAACTAGAAATACCTAGAAGGAAAAAGCAAAGAAAATTAAAATAAATAAAATAAAATAAAAATAAAGGCTGAAAATAAATAAAAAAAGTAATGGCTAAAGTAATAGAAATCGAGTTTTCGTAATATTTTAGTTCCCCGGCAACGGCGCCAAAAACTTGGTATCGCGTGATATGTAGTAATAAAATTTATAAAAACTGATCACACCAAAAACTAACTAATATAACGATTTTAAGGCAAGCGCACCTATCGAACAGTAGTATAGTTTAGCGGTAAGACCGAGTTATCGTACCCAAGGGAACCAAAAGTACTAGTACTTACTTCCTTTCTATTATCTAGCCTAAAAATAAAGGGGGTTTGTGTGAAACTAATTCTAAACTAAGCTAAAAGTGCACAAAGAGTAAATTGGGAAAACTTTCGGGAAAAGCTGATTGATATGGGCAATACTCAAGGGAGAATCCACCTAGACTTCACTTGTTATTGGCTTCTTAAACTAGACGATTTCTTCACTTAACTTGATCCGTAGAGATCCCTAACCTATGTTAATACCTCTGTCGAGGATAAGAACAACTAATCCTAGATGGTTAACTAAAGTTTCTTTATTAATTAACACCCCTAGGTTGCATTAATTCGATCTATGGATCCCCCTATTAGGTTTGACCCTAATCCAACAGATTTATGTCGCCCTATGTCTAGGATTGCATGCAACTCTGCTCAATTATGGTAGATCTGTTCTTAAAACGGGGACTTTTCCTCCTCTGCCTAAGCACATCGGTTTCTTGAAGTAATACCTAGGACTATTAAATCAAGAATGAAGAACACATAATTAAGAACAATTCAAGTATTTATCATATAATTCAAGAATAAATAATAACAAGATCTGTCTTAGGTTTCATCCCCTTCAAGTATTTGAGGGGTTTAGTTCATAATTAATAAAGAAAACATCTCAGAAGAAATAAGATAACAAAACATAAAGAAACCAAAAACCCCTGAAGGAATTTAGGGAGATCCTCTGTCTTGATGTAGAATTCTGGCTTCTGGGATGAATCAATCGGCTTCCCTTGGAGTAATTCCTTGCTTTCACTCCTTGTGTTGGTAGAAATATGGCGCTCCTTTTGGGAGAAAAGAGTACCCCCCTAGAGTTGCCTCCTAGGGTCTTTATATAGAGCTTTGGGATGCCTTTCTTAGCCTCTAAGTATCCAAATCTGAGTGAAATTGCACTTCCTCACGACAGGGACACGCCCGTGTGGATCGACAAGAGGCCGTGTGTAGGCCTATTGAGGGTGGCACGGCTGTGTGGCCTAGCCGTGCTTGTCGAGGCTGGGCCGTGTTGGACCTCATGTGGCGTGACCGTGTGCCACGGCCGTGTGGTGACTCCTTGGGCCGTGCTGTTTTCACACTTTTGGCCCATTTCCTTCGTTTTCGGTCCGTTTTTTGTTTTTTTCTCTTCCCTATGCTCTCCTGAGTATACAACATGAAATAGAAGGGTTAAGAGCACCAATTCTCACAAAATTGATAATAATTCATCCAAAAATTAGGCTAAACATGAGGTAAAAATATGTATAATTTATCGTTTATCAGTAGCAGAAAAGATGGTGCGAAAGGGGTGAGAAGTGTTTCTGGCTTATGTCCGAGATGCTAGCACTGTTGATCCTTCAATTGATAGTATTCGTATAGCAAGGGAATTTCCTGATTCTTTTCCTAATGAATTGTCGGGGATACCTCCGGATTGAGAAGTGGAATTTGATATTAAATTGTTGCCAAGAATGACACCGGTGTCCATTGCTCTCTACCGTATAACACCCAAAGAGCATAAGGAGTTGAAGGTGCAGTTGTAAGAACTGTTGGATAGGGGTTCATTAGACCCATGTATTTCGTCATGGATTTGTGAAAAAGAAAAATGGTACCTTACAGTTATGTATTGATTACCAATAACTAAATAAGTTAATGATCAAGAATAAGTATCCTCTACCAAGGATTGATGACCTATTCAATCAGTTTAGAGGTGCAACTGTCTTTTCCAAAATTAACTTGAGATCTGGGTATTATCAACTCAAATTAAAAGAATCTGATATTCCCAAAACTACTTTTAGGACTCATTTTGGACATTATGAGTTTCATGCCATGCCTTTTGGGTTGACTAATGTGCTAGTGGCCTTCATGAATCTTATAAATCATGTCATTCAGCCTTTCCTTAATCAATTCGTTGTGGTTTTCATTGATGACATCCTTATGTATTTTAAGACAGAAACTAAACATGATGAATATTTGAGAGTGGTCTTATAGATACTCCATGAAAAGAAATTGTTTGCTAAACTTAGTAAGTGTGAATTGATGTTTTTAGGTCACGTGGTATCGGCTAAGGGTATTTGCGTAGATCCAAAAAAAGGTTGAAGCTATCTTAGATTAGAGGCAACCAAGGAATGTCTTAGAAATTTAGAGTTTTTGTGGTCTTGCTGGGTATTATCGAAGATTTGTTGAGGGATTTTCCTTAATAGCAGAACCATTGACTAAGCCATTGAGGAAGAATGCTCTTTTTGAATGGGGAGACGAACAACAAACTAGTTTTGAAAAGTTGAAATTCGTGTTGACAGAAACTCCAGTCCTAACTCAACTGGAATTCGATATGTAGTATGTGTAGCAATGCTTCACATGTTGGGCTTGGCTATGTTCTAATGCAATATGGTAAAGTGGTAAACTCTACCTTGAGACAGCTTAGGCCACATTAATGTAATTACCCCACTCATGATTTAGAGTTGGCAGCCGTGGTGTTTGCTCTCAAAATTTGGAGACATTACTTGTATGATGAGAAGTGTATTATCTACACTGATCACAAGAGTCTCAAATATCTCATTACCTAGAAGGAAATTAATTTGAGGCAATGAAAATGGATTGAAATATTAAAGGATTACGACTGTACGATCGAGTATCACCCCAGAAAGGCCAATGTTGTGGCCGATTCTTTAAGCAAAAAGGTAATGTTTGATTTGAGGGTTATATTCGCTCGCTTGAGTCTCTTTAATGATGGGGGTATCTTGGATGAAACTTTAACACCTCGATTTAAACATGTTGATAATGGATCAACTCAGGACTTTGGGTTAATTCCAAAGGCATTTTGTGCTTTAGAGGGAGGTATTGTGTGCCTAACAATCAGAATTTGAGAATTCCATACTTCAGGAAGCATATATCAATCCTTATGCTATGCATCTTGGTAGTACTAAATTGTATCGTGATTTGAGGGCAGTGTCTTGGTAGTCGGGTTTTAAGTGCGAAGTAAGTGAATTTGTATCCAAATGTTTTACTTGCCAGCAAGTTAAAGCTAAGCACCAATTTTTGTCAGGGTTGCTTCAACCGATTCAGATTCCATAGTAGAAGTGGGAGAAAGTGACAATGGACTTTGTTAGTGGGTTGTCCTTGACACCTACTAAGAAAGATTTGATTTGGGTTGTGGTAGATAGATTGACAAAGTCTACCCATTTTGTTCCTGTATGCATTGATTATTCTCTATAGAAGTTAGCTAAGCTTTATATTTTTGAGATAGTGAGATTGCATAGCATGCCAATGTCAATTATTTCAGGTTGAGATCCTATGTAACACCCCTAACCTGTATCTGTTACCAGAACATGGTTATGAAGCACCGAAGTTTTCAAATCAAACGAACATAAATTTTAAACATTTAAAATCATGTCAATAATCATATTAAAACCAATCAAAATCATACATATTGTCTTTTATACAAGCCCTTGAAGCCCTAAATACGTACTATAAATAAGTCGGGACTAAATCAGAAACTCCAAATTTTTCAAAAAACATTGAAAATTTTCAAAACTGTAGAGGTCACACGGCCGTGTGGCCAGGCTATGTGAGCGTTCGAAGTAGGGAGACATGGCCGTGTCCCAGCCCGTGTCTGTGCCCGTGTAACTCACTGACTTAGGTCACATAGCCAAGAGACATACCCGTGTGCCAGGCCATGTCTCCTTCGAAATAACCTCACACACCCATGTGCCAGGCCGTGTAACAGCATGACTTGTAACACTTTGAAAACTACAGGGGACACATGCCGTGTCGCTTGGCCGTGTGTCTCTTGGCCGTCTGTCACACATGTCTTAGACATACGCCTTTGTCTCTGCCTGTATAGACTAAAATAGGCCATTTTACAAGCCATTTTTCTCACCCATCTTGGTATGTACCTACAACCAAAAATGCACATATATACAAGTCATAACAAGGCACCAAAATCATGCATAATCAAGCTATACACATATGGTATAATCACATACAACCAATATGCCCAAAGGCACCTCAATTGACAACATTAAAACGTGTAAAGCCATGTACTCTATTTAGCCAAAATAATCAATTAATTTCTAACAATATTTGCATCAATACATACCATAAAATTTACTTACCAAAACACAAACCATATTAAGATCAATATTTACATGCCAAGAATAAATTCATTTGAACACCAAAACACCATAACTCAAGCCAAACCAAATGGCCATTTCAACAAGTAAAACATGTAGGCCAACATTAGCTAAAATAACTACACATGCCATTATAACCAAAATCAAAATAACTGAAAGTACCAAAAGAGTTGATGGATAGTGTAATATAGCTCTGACAAGCTTCCAACCCGAACGAGCTTCCAATGCACTATAAAATACAGAAAATAACATAGAGTAAGCATTTAAGCTTAGTAAGTTTGTATAACATAAAACTTAACTTATCGTTCCATTACTGTGACAGCCGTAATTCGACCCTAGTCGGGAAGTGGTTTCGTAACCATTAGACCGAGTCCCAATATTAATTAGATGCTAATTTTCATGTCTAATATATGTGAGATTGTTGTGTGAGTAATTGATTAAAAATTTGGTCCCGTTTGAATGTGAAATTTATTGAATTGGACTTGTGTGGAAAATGTTAAAAGGTGTGTGGAATTTTTTTTTTAAAAAAAAAGGGGACCGAATTGTTGCAAGGCTTAAAAGTTAGTACTTGCATGTCAAATTTCCCTAATTGTAGTAAGTGGCCGGCCATGACATGTTTTCTTCCACTAAATCATATTTTCTTGCATTATTAAAATGAAAATGGATTTAATAAATTGATAAATAAAAACATATTAAGTAAATACTTGAGAAAAGTGTTCATCTTTTCTCTTTGATAGCCGATTGTTAAGAAAGAAAAACTAAGAAGTGGAAACTAGGCCATTCGGTCAATTGAAGGTCTAAAATCCAAGATAAAACTTGTTAATTTGATTTTATTTTGATGTAATTGAGTTCCTATCTTAGTTCTTTCCTAAACCCATGAATTGAAATTTTGTAATTTAGTGCTTTGGGTGTTCGGTTATGAGTTGAAAGAGTTGAATCTTGTAGGTGATGTTAGAAATGGATGAATGAGAGTAGATAGACTTGTAATAAAAAAATTTTATGTGTTTATGAGTTTGTAAGTTGAGGTGTGAAATTTTGTGTATGGTGGCTTAATTGTTAAGGATCATTCGGCTAGGGCTATTAAGCATGGAGGATTTATGTTTGATAATTTTATTGATAAGATGACTAGAAGTTAAATTCAAGCTTAATAAATTGTGTTAAAAAAAAGAAAAAGAAAAGAACAATGAATATAAAAGCTTGAAATATTCGGTCAATAGGTATAAGTGGTAAAAAATGAGATTTTGGTTTTATATAATTATATATATATTCGGCCATGATAAAAGTGTACTATGTGTTTATGCATACATGCGATTAAGGTAGATGAAATTAAAGTTTTGTAAGTTAAGTTGTTAAGGCCGAATGGTTGTAGAATAGGCATAAATAGATGTTATGCACCTGAGTATATACAATTGTATATACGGCATTGGTGGTTAATGGCCATTGGTAATATGGTGAATGTTTAATACCTTAACATTTAGACTTAGTTATGTGTCATGAAGCTATAGTATAAATTGAGAAATAAATAGAAGTATGTGATATTAAACTATGCATTATATGTATATGTATATGCCTTATGTATGTAATTCACGCTATAGAAACATTCGGTTATATCGTTTAAGTTATGAATAAGAAAGCTAGATAAACTATATAAATCTTTGTTTGAGCATGCGAACTAGATGAGGATGTAAATGATTTGTTGTCTATCGAGACATGTACTTTCGGTCATAGATGAAAAAAAAATATATATATATGACATTTTGGGGCGTGGATGTACTAAAATGCAAATTGAACTATGAGTCTAGAAATCTTAATGAAATGAAAGTATGGATGAAGTTGCATTCGGCTATGAATAGAAACTATTGAATGAAGATTTCCATGCATTAATACAAATTTGCCGAATGGGATTGTTATTAAATTTGATAGTATCATTGATAATGAAAAATAGCTAATAAAGTCTAAATTGGGTTCCTAGCTATATTCGGAAAAAGTGAGTGAACAATTAAGTTGTAACGAGTTACTATTTTGTTTAATTTTAGCTCAAGAGCCAAGAGAACCAATCCCGGATAGAGGAAAAGCGAAGGTGGTGGAATAGCCCATCTGTAGTTGTTCGAAAGTAGTTAAGGTAAGTCTTTAAGTGTTTGGATTTGATTTTCTTGTATGTCTAAGAATAAATCGAGCATGGAAATACAATGCTAGATCTTATACATGTGAATCGCCGAATAAGCAATGAATTATGACTATAAGCCAAATGTGTTATGTTTGTGTATATAAATTGAAATTGAGTGAGGCATTATGATATATATTAAAAATAAATCAAGAAGGTGAAAATAGTGTTTGTGATGTCATTGAGTGAATAGAAACCTATGTGAATATATAAGTATACATATGTATATGTGTTTGATCAGGTGATTATAGGCAATTATGAAATTCAATGTGAAGTGCCGATTATGATAATTTTGAAAAAGAAATTTTCAATTTGACTATTTCGATATTGAACTGAAATCGGGCCTATGAGCCTAGCAGGCGTAAAGCCGGTGAATTGAAATCGGGCCATTGAGCCTAGCAGGCGCAAAGCCGGTGTATTGATTCTCAGACTTTAAAAGTCTAGCAGGCTTTAAGCCGGTGATAAAAATTCGGGTTTACACCCAGCAGGCCAAAGGCCGGTGAATTAAAGAAAGGCATAAATCTTGTGAGAATCTATGCTAAAGTGATAAATTGAAACTAGTACTGTGTGATAAGTGGCTCAGGTATGTAACACTTACCTCATTTTTACAAGAATGATTCGATTTGGATTGAGTATATAATTACATATATATATAGGTTTGTACGTATTCATGAACTTTTGATTCGTGTGAAGTTGTGCAAAGAATTATATTAAATAGAGATGTAAAAGAACATTGAAAAAGTATTCTCGATGTGAAATTGTACTACCTTATGACTCAATCTAAGTGATTAAATGTTATCATTAGTGACTTGCGGTTTGTGTATTTATGGAATTAAGGTATTCGGCTCTTGTGAATTTGTGAACCTAATGGCTTTGAAATGTCCACTTAGGGTGATATTGTATTGTAGAAGGTTGTGATGATGAATATTCGGCCAAAGTGATGTTGTTGATAAATCTTGTATATTATTGATTAACAAAATCATTTTTTTTAAGTTAGGCTTTTTTTTTAAATTCACTTAAGACTTACTAAGCAAATTCGCTTACTCGGGTGTTTCTGTTACTCTGTTTTATAGATCACGTTTTGAAGTTACGAGCTCGGGGATTCAAGTTCAAGTCACCCACTCTATTGACATTATATTTTGGTATTTTCGAAAATGTTTATTTCCCTCTAGCAATGGCATGTATAGGCTAAGACCTTACGTCGGCACCGAACTTCTTTTTGATTCATACATGTATATATATACTTATGGCCATGCGAAAATGGCTATCGTGTTACTTTATATGCGTTGGAAGTTTGAATGAATGTGCTAGTAAAGTTATAAATGTTTTAATCTTTGTAAGATGATCATTGTTCGGGTATGCTTACCATTAATTACTAAGTAATTAGTAACCGTCTTTTAATTAAGGACAATGTATTGAGAGTACAATCGTTACACATGCTCTTAGGTTTAGATTTGACGAGAGTAAACTTCTAAAAGTTTTAGTGACTGCTTATGTATAGATTTCTGTTTATATAATCATGCAAAGTAAATGTCGGGTAATATCTCTCGACCCTCCTGCGAAGGTTAGGGGTCTAGGGCTGTTACAATTATATAATAGGTAAGCTAACATAGTATATTCCAACCATAATTTTGCCAATGCCTATGCATATACCTCAAGCAAGTTAGCCATGTAAACATGTACATAAACCAAACAAACATGGATGAGCACAACATATAAATTATGTTTCATATACATGTATCATCCAATTCAATTTTCCATATACCATGTAATAACATTTCCATGTAATTCATATGTGTCTTGTAATAGTCCGTATTGAACCCTTACCATTTCATTTCAAAATAATGCCCGTTGAACCACTTAAAATACCGTTGGATACCCGGGATAGCTCACACATAGTATGCTAAATCATATAATTGTAATCTGTCAAATCCTGTAAATGTATGCTCACATGAGCTGTGAATCAGAATGTTCACACGAGCTATGAATATAGGTCTGCTCACACGAGCTGTGGGATAAAGCGTAGCTACACGATGCTGCTCACACGAGCTATGGAGTATTCGCAACACATGTCGGACCTCAGCCTTTGGTAGGACATTCAGGATCAGCATTTGAATCGTGTAAACCCTAATGACATGTCATTTGTATCCTATGAATTCTTAAGGTTCAAACGGGGCTCGGTATCGTCGTATGTCATTAGATATGCAGCTGGTGTATATGTATAGCAATTTACAACACAAGTATACTTCATTTGAAAACATATATACACAATTTAATTACACGTATAACACCAAGGGGAATATCGTCTGGTTTTGGTTTTGTGTTTCTATAAGAACGATTTGCTTTGACCTGCTATCTGACATTCGGGTTCTGATTCTGAAGTCAGTTCGGTTTTGAACTCACATTGAGCTTGTATAACTCACCCCTCTTCTATTTCCCTTTCAGGTACACTTCTAAATTCTGGCACTGGACTAGGTATGCAGAGGCCTCGGATAGTCACGGTGGTACAAATTAAATTATCAGTTCTTATTTACGGTTTCTTCAATTTTGAACTGTAAGGTTTTGTAAAAAACTGTGGTACAATCTGTTTTTGTTTAATCATATAAAATTTTCATTTGCTCTTAACTTCGACTAAACTTTAATTTTTCTGAAGGAAATCTAAATGATTAAATTTTTTTGGTTCGTAAGGAAGTAAATATGTTTGGAGTGGAATTGGAGTTAACTTGTTTTAAATTTTCCTACGATCACTTCGGTGATCAATGTAGCATCCTAAATTTGGTCTAAATTTCTAGGCTGGGTTTGGGGTGTTACAACACGAACTTACCTCGACGAGTATACGTAGATACGGAGGTGATTAATCTGAAACTTTCTATTTGCCCCGACCTAAAACCGTACGAGGTCTGTTTTAATATGCAATTGGATTTGTGTTGGCCGAACCTAGCTTTTTCAATGGCTTCATTTTCTTATGAAAATCGGTTGAAGAAAGGTAAAAGATGAAAGCTTTGTCTTTTGTTTTATTAAATTTTAACTTTATTTACTAATTACCAAAATAACCTTAAAAATTAATCAAAATTTCAATAATGCCAAACCATGTTCACCCATTATCAACATTTATGGTCCAATTACCATATAAGGACTCTTACTTTAAGGTTCTATATTTATTTAATACTTTTAGCTACTAGAACTCAACTTTTACACTTTATGCGATTTAGTCCTTTTATCAAATTGAGCATGTAAATGGTAAATTTTCTTAATGAAATTTTTATACGGTACTATTATCACGCTGTAGGCAATAAAATAATGAAAAAATAGAATTTTTAACTTCAGATTTGTAGTCTCAAAACTACTGTTCTGATTTCACTAAAAACGGGCTATTACATCCCAGATTCACTTCTCAGTTCTATAAGAAGTTGCACGAGACATTGAGTACTCAATTGGATTTCAGTACGACTTTTCATCCACAATCCAATGATTAGTCAAAAAGGTCATTCAGATTTTGTAAGATATGTTGATGAGTTGTGTTATTGACTGTCAAGGTAGTTGGGAACAACACATACCAATGGCGGAGTTTACATATAGTAACAGTTTTCATTTAAGTATCAAGATGGACCCTTATGAAGCTCTTTATGGTCGTAAGTGTCGTTCACATTTATGTTAGACTGGAATAGGAGAAAGAAAGCTTAATGGTTCAAAAATTATTACAGAAACCAAGGACAAAATTTGGTTAGTTCAAGATAGGTTGAAGGAATCTTCTGATAGACAGAAGTCGTATGCAGATTTGAAGTGCAAGGACATTGAGTTTAATATGGGGGATTTGGTTTTCCTCAAAGTCTCTCCATGGAAGAAAGTTTTAAGGTTTGGTCGAAAGAGAAAGTTGAGCCTTAGATTCATTGGTCGGTATCGAGTGTGTAACACTCCTAACCCATATCCGTCGTCGGATTAGGGTTACAAGGCATTACCGATCAAAAACACAGCTCAGAACAGTCATATAATATTGCATGTACAAAGACATATCAACTTCTTTACAAAAATTTTCAAACTCAGATAGCGACCATTTACTATGTTCATATAATTCAAATGTGCACATATGAACCATTAAACCACATAAAAAAATTAATCATACTTTATTATTTATAATACATATACGAACCTAGTTTTTAAACTCAATCAAAACAGTATCATTTATTTAATCCCATATTCGAATCAACCAACATACAAAAAAGCCATATTACCTGCACTTTATGAATATAATACTCGAATCAAAAGGACCTCACATACATGGTATTCGAATACTTAAATTAAGATCAAGCATATTTTATTCCATATATCAATCACATATTTCATCTCAATCTTTTGTACACATATAATTCAATGGCTAATTATTAAACGTATCATTTCATAAACCTAAGTGCATTAACAAATCAAGTTAAACCAATCCATATTATACAATCTATTAGTTACTCAGATATAAGTCATTAACAAGTATCACCAAATGGTCAAATATAGTTTTAGTACAGTACAATTTCATGCGCACTATGCTATAGTAACAATAGCTATTCCTAAGCTCAATTGCCAAATCAAGTATACCAAATTTATAAGCTTTACACATTTATATATTAAACCAACTCGGCCATATCACACAACTTAATTTCCATTAACATAAAAGATAATAACTAGCAATATCACATGACCAATCATACCTCTTTTCACGTTTCAATTTATACACATATTACCATATCAATTTGAGCCATTTTCGAACACCAATAATAAAACATATCATGCCTAGTTTGCATGCTAAAAATCATGTCTAGACATCACCCTTTCAACCATCTAATGCACCATTAAAGACCGAACCTAAATAACCAACCATTCAAGCTTAATATATGTGCATACTTTGCCATTACAAACTGAACCAAAATAGCCAATCCACAATCAAATATATATTCTTCATTTTACCCTATTATCAAGCCAAATTATACAATCATCCACTACCCAAATTATACCACTTTTCATCCTTCCAAAATGAGCTAACTAAAAAGCCGATTATATATCATACTTACCATTTTTCATTACCGAATCATATAGCCAACATCACAAACGTATATACCATGAAACATACTTCCAAAATAAGCTTAAGACATGACCGAATACACACAAGCATTAACATCATGATCAAGCCATTTTCACATGGCTATAAATACACAAACTTCAAAACCAAACATATCAAAACTAGCTTATACATGCCATATGTCATAAGTTCAAGCTTTCAAAGTACCAAAATGCTGATTGATAGTATGATGATGATCCTTGACGATCTCCGAGCTCGAGTTAACTTTATATATCTATAAAACGAAGAAAGAATACACAAAGTAAGCTTTGAAAGCTTAGTAAGCCATAAGCAAATAAATCATCGAAATAGTCGAACCTAATTAGTTCCATACTCATATATAATCACATTTCTCATGTAGTTCATATGATCACATTAAGTATCCACACTTAACTTTTCTTTCAATATTCGTATAAACCTCATACGTACCTGAATTATTTAGCTCAAATTCACCTTCGGTCCCGTTTTGGCATTGCCTGTTGAACCATTTGGAATCATTAAGAATACTCGGAAACACATATATCACATACAATGCCATATCCCAGATATGGTCTTACATGTTATCACATATCGATGCCTCTGTCCCAGACAGGGTCTTACACGAATCATATACAATGCCAATGTCCCAGACATGGTCTTACACGTTTTCTCACTTCGATGCCAATGTCCCAGACATGGTTTTACACAAATCACACATCAGAAATCCTAATGTCATGACATCAGTATCCTAAAGTATTTCTAAGGCTCATACGGGACTTTCAACTTCGTAATTCAATCAATTCATGCTCTAATCAAGTCCTCCAATACTCAATTCAATTTGAAAATATGTATAAATATACAATTCAAATTGGCAATATATACATGGTTGCATATGAACCGGAACGACTATTCGACAACTTTCGACTTTCCCCGATCCAAATCTGATTTCTTCTTTTCTTGATCTAAATCAATTCAAATTTAACTTATTTAATTACAAATTCATTCAATTTCATCCAAAAACACATAAATGGGCATTTTGCACTTTAGCCCCTAACATTTCACATTTTCACAATTTAGTCTCCATTTCAACACAACACAAAATACTCAAATTTTCATTAAACTCTATTAGGAAGAGTTCTCCCTAGGTCCCTAGCAGCCCATTAATTCTATTTATTTCATATTTTGACCCCTCAATTTTTAAATTTCATAATTTAATCCTTAATAAGCATTTTTATCAAAAATCATTTAATTAAACATAATAATCTTTCAACAAATATTTATTTTTCATCATCTAACAACAAAAACATCAAGCTATCATCAATGGAAAATCATTAATATATCAACAAATTCAAAAATTCAAGCATAGGCTAGCTAGTATTCGAAGCAACGATCTCAAAAACGAAAAAATTATCAAAAACCGAGCAAACTACATACCTAAATGAAGCTCCCAAGTGTGTTGAACCTTAAAGCATTCAAATGTTTTCTTTTTCTTTGAGTTTCAGCCAAAAATAAGATGAACATGCATGGTTTTTACTTTATGTTTTATTATATTAACTTATATTACTAATTTACAAAACTAACCTTTATAATTTAATATGAAAACCATATATTATATACCCAAAACCATCCAATCAATTAACCAAGGGTTAAATAACCACTTAAGGGCTTCATAATTAATTAATCATAGCAAATAAACACTTAAACAATTAGTATGCCACTTTTACATTTTACGCGATTAAGTCATTTTTATCAAATTAGCTAACCAATCGGTAAAATTAAATCACGAAATTTTCACACATATCAAATAACGTGCTGTAGACACCAAAAATAATATTAAAATAATTTTACAACTTTGAATTTGTGGTTACAAAACCACTATTCCCATTAGGCTAAAATCGGGTTATTACAGAGTGCTTAAAAAGATTGGCCCCTTGGCTTACCAACTCGAGTTGCCACCTGATTTAGATTGTATTCACAATGTGTTTCACGTCTTGATGCTGAGGCGATATCGATCGGATGTACTAGTTGAGGAGATTAATGTTAGACTGGATTTGACATTTGAGGAGGAACTAGTTTAGATATTGGATCGTGAAATCAATGTGCTAAGGCGTAAGAAAATTCCATTAGTTAAAGTACTTTGGTGAAACCATTGCATTGAAGAGGCTACTTAGGAGCCGAAGGACTTAATTTAGCTTCAGTATCCTCATCTTTTTGAATCAGGTAATTTCGAGGATGAAATTTCCTTAATGGGGTAAAGCTGTAACATCCCAAAATTTAGGTTAATAAGAATGTATATATATATAATAAGGATTTAGCTAAGTGATTAGTTTTTAAATGTGTAAGCATAAAAGTTAGTTGGAGGTCCCAAGTTCAAATCCCTTCACTTGTAAATAAATTAATTTTTGCAAAAATCTCTTTTTTTAAGTGTGTTTGCCGCCTAAGCCTAGTAAACCTAGGTATAAATACAAAATTTTCACAAATAATCAACCTTTAATATTCTTTTCCAAGCTATCCCTAACCTCCTCCCCCTCTTTTGATTTTTATTTTCTTTTCCTTTTCCCTTCTCCCACCATTGTTGCTGTCCCCCCTACCACAACCATTCACCATTGATTTTCTTTCTTTTATCACAAAGATTGAGCATCATCTTCTCCATTACTTTTCTTTTGTTCATCCTAAACTAAATCAGCCCTAAATTTAAAATCTTGAACTCCAATATCGATCCTAAACATTGCCAAGAAACTGCCATTGTCATTTCTCACAACTAGCTTGGGTAAAATCTCTTCTTTCTTCAATTTCTTGATTAATCTTGCCAATTAAAAACTTAAATTTCCAGGTGTAGAATTTAGGGGAATTTTAATGATTGAAAAGATATTTTTCCATATTTTAATGGATCTTTAAATCATTTTTAAATCAGCCCCAATTTTGGCCACCATGAGTGGTGGTGCGTGCGGCTAGGTGCAAAAAGGGGGTTGCTTTGTTTCTTAAATCTTGACCAGTTTTTCTAGCCTTAATTTGTGTTCTTGAACCCTCATAATTAGCCTTTAATTACATATCAATTAAGGAAAAACATTCTTGATCAATTGGTCATTCAGATATCTCAAATCAAGAAGCATAAGTGAGATTAAAGGTAAACTACTTTGTTGTTTCGACATAATTATTGGGTAAAGGTTATAGATTGATTAAATGAAAGATTTTAATCAATATTGGCTACTGATTTTCTAGTATGTAAATGTCTTAGGTGCTGACCTGAATGCCCCAAATCAACTATAAAGTTAAAAGATGTTCGCGTGTGAAATTCGCATCAAAACAGTGTAAGAAATCTAACTAGTTTGGATTTATAAAATAGTAGTAGTAATTTTGATGATTGGTTTGAACCCATAAGTGGGTGTTTAGGGGTTGGTTAAGATATGAATTGATGGAATTTGTACTGATTTTTTACTTAGGTTCGTTTAAGGCTTATTAAGGAAAATTAGAAGATTCGCTAATGTGTTGTGAAAAAGCGAAAGATAAGGTGTGCGTCCTAAACTCGTAAGATTATTTGAAATTGTTGATTATCACCTTATATTTGATGATTTCGCTTGCTGATTGGAATTGCTTAATAGCCAAATAATTAGTTTTTTAAGTGATTGAACCAGGTACATTTTGAGCCTAAATGATTGATGTATAAGCAAAGTTGCTAGTTTGACTGTGAATTCGTGATTGAGATTATGATGCATGATTGTGTTATATGGTATGAGATTGGTTGTTTAAGTAGCATGATTTGCTGAAATATTAAGTTTATGCATGATGTAATTGCATGGTACATTTGATATGATATATTGAAAATGTTGTTATACATGCATAATAAAAATCGTAAAGTATGTGAAACAAAATGATATTGATAGGCACCATTAAAATTGTAATCTGAAAGTTGGAACACTGTTTCCATGCATTGAATGTATTTAATTATTGAAGGCATGTTGAACATGTCAATTAGATTAAAAAGTATTGAATTGTAGCTATGTATGAGTTTGCATGACATATTGTATGTGCATTGGGATGGGATATTTTATGGTTGACGAAGGAGTTTTGTGGAGTACAAGCAGCATATTAAGTTCGCATTTATTCGTAGTCAGTGCACTGCATTTGGAGTACCAAGAGGATTGGCGATTTTATCGCATTATTTGATATTCGACAGTTTCACTGCATTATTGATTATTGGCGGTTTTACGACATCGAACTATGCTCGCATTTGTTAGAGTTTGGCATACGGGTTTTGGGGAACTTGTGGCGTGTAGCAAATCGTATGGACAAGATCTTACATGTGCATTTTGTCATGATCATGTTCATTAATACTACTATTATTGATGTTAGATTATGCTATTGGATTCCATGTGAAATTGCTTGTATGAATGATTAATGCTTGTTTTTTTAGTCTCACGCTGAGCTTGTTAAGCTCACCCCATTACCTTAAACTTCACATGTAATGAACGAACTTAGGATCAGAATTGGCATGTGGGTGTACGATAGAATTTGGACTCAATTTTGTTTTGGGGATTTTCACGTATGCATGTTATTCATTCTTAGGATGATCTGACGAATTTATATACATTAAAATTGGACTATGCATGTTATTGGGCTACATTATTAATAGTTTGGTTAGTAATGGTAATTTTTTTCGTTGCGAAGAAATTAATCAAAATGCTTTTCAAATGCAATGTCGAGTAATGGGTTTTTTGTCCAAAAACTACACCTAATTCGCTAATTTGTCCTAAACATGGTTGGGTTAATTAAACGAATTTTTTTTTCAAAATTAATACTAAAAACCGCAATTTTATAATCAGAGAGTACATAAAGATTTTTAAATATCGTTTGAGTAGATTCGACACTTAGGTATCCAGTGTGACTTTCACGATTCGACCATAACGTCTAGGCCGGGTTTGGGAGGTTACAACTAGGGTTTTTCATCCCTAGCATTATCATAAGGGAATTTTGGGCCTTTCCCGTATCGAGTCAAATTACAAGTACTTCCTAGAATTTTAACCTAGTATTTTATAAATCAATCCAACCTGATACTTGCTTTTCTATTTCCCAAAATAAAATATTAAAATTTTAAATTAATTTCCCAATTAAATAATTTTCTCAACCCAATATTAGTTGCATTAAAATCATGACAACTTTACCGTAAAAGAATCTATGTGAAAATATATTTAATATTTCTACATTCAATAGATTCACTATGACCCATTAATTTATTTCCATTTTCAAACTTCAATTCTTTAATTAATCAATTAAATAATAATTCAAAAAACCATAAATTAATTGTTCATGTAATTTTCATTTAAAGAAAACCAAATTCATTTCCAAATATTTCTCATTTCTGTAACTTTACCATTTTTTATTCATTTTTGTTTATTTGATTCAACATGCAATTCATTTCTAGATTCAACAGGTTTGACACTCTAACATCATAGTAAGTCAACTTTACTAGTAAATTTCTTTCGATTACTAATGCAGTGCATATGTATGAATGCATTGATCCAAGATCTATCAAAGCATGTATAGTAACATCGAAAAGCGAAAATGTACTAGTAATCACATCAGAAGTTGTAGCCTCCTTTTTGGCTCGTATCGCATAGACTCTGGCTGATACACGTGCTTTGGATCTCACAGTTGTATCCCTAGTTCCACCACAGCTAGCTCTAACATTATTTTCGGATCTCGGTCTTCTACCTCTCTGTAGATTTGTCATCGATTTTTAACCTATTCTGAATTAGTCTCAACATTATTTTAGGAAATCTTTCAAGAAATTATCAAAAGAACCATTTGAAACATGATCATTTCTTCAATCTACACTCCCCGAAATGGTTTTTGCCACAATGCTCGTAAACAAGTTTGTTCATATTCCGAACACTGCTAGCACTAGCTATTGATGTAGCTTGTGATCTTGGATAATTCTGCCTGAATATGTCTTTTTTTCATATTCCCTGTAGAAGCAAAAGATTGACTTTTGAAATCTCTAGCCCACTTAGACGGAGGAGTCACGAATGATCTAATCATTTTGCGTTTCTCAGTATCCTTTCTTTTTAATTTGGCTTGTTTCTTTTCATTCATTATTTCCTCAAATTTTGAGCTTGTTCCACCAACACAACAAATTCTTTTAGTTCTAAAGCCTCAACAAGCATTCGAATGTCTTCATTTAAACCCCATTCGAATTGGGTGTACATCTTTACCTCAGTGGATACCAATTCTCGGGCATACTTACTGAGGCAAACAAATTCACGTTCGTATTTAGTAATAGCCATATCAACCTATTTCAATGTTATAATTTCCTTCATTTTCTTCTTGAGGTATAAACGGCTGGCATGTTTCTTTCTAAACTCAATCTAGAAAAACTCTCAATTCATCTGGTCTCTTGGAACAACTATCAACATTGTCCACCATTAATACGGCTCTTCTTTTGGTAATGATATAACACATCTCAAGCTATATTCTGGCGTAGACATCATTTCATCAAGCACTCTCACAATATTTTTTAGCCAATATTCAACTTTAGTCGAATTATCATCCTTTTACCTCTAAATTCTTTAGCCCCACACTTTCAAATTTTATAAATCGAGGGTCACTGAACATTTATCGAATTTGAGTTTTGAGGATAATGAGGTGTCGTAAAAGGCACGATCGGGGGTGGAGGTTGCGTTTCGGACTGCGAAGCTGAAGGGGTAGCATGTTTTAACTGATTGAACCATTAGTTCATCATTTGGAAGAAGACGTCTTTTACCTTGCTCCTAAGCCTTTGCGAAATAGGCATACTATTTGCAGCTTCCTAATTGGAAGTAGGAATGTTACTATCTACTTTGTTTGATACGACACGACTCAATTTGGTTGACATGGTTTATCTATAAGAAAAAAACATAATCAATTTGGATCAAAAGGCACCACACTATCACAGGTTATTGTGGCATGTATTTCTAAACTTAACACCCATTACGTTCAGTCCTAGAATAAACTAAACTGTAGCTCTGATACTACTAAATGTAATACCCTTTGCCCAACCCGATCGTCAAGTTTGAACTACAGAATGCTACATCCATTGCTAGAGCAACTACAAACATATAACTTTCAAATCAAGGTATAATTCATGCAAACATAAGTATTTCACAAAATAAACATGATATACAACCTCTCATGGGACTTATACGAGCCTACGTATACTCTAAAGTTAACATGAGATCGAATAAGGATTAATTTACATCATTTTCAAACTTCAAGATAACGTCACGACGTGAAGGGTTCCTCGTCATGATGTGACATACTGAATTGGCCTCATTATGCCAACGGAGTTCCTCGTCATGTCGTGGCCTAAAGTCTAGAGCTCGTTGTGATAAACATCACTTGACGTCGCGACGTGGACTCTATTTTTAGCACAAATTAGGCCATTTGATACCTATTTCAAGCAAACAATCAAACACAAGGTTTGGTGCATAATTGCACAACCTTACCTATACAAGACCATTCCAAAAAAAAAAAATACCAAAACATTACATTTTAACCAAATCAATCAACCAATATGCTACAATTTGGCATCAAAACATATTAATTCAACCTATTGATTTACAAATCAATCACATATGTTTGTAGCCATTTTATTCCATCATTTACCATACCATTTTATCAAGCAAACTTGTCATTCAAGTGCCACATTTATAGCTTATTGTTTTACCAAACATAGACATATATATATGTGACTTTCCATATTCAAAATTTAGTCAAGTTCAAACCAAACTATCAATCCAAAGTTAACACAAATATTAATACCTATGTACATGCCACATAACTAGACTTTAAAATGATTGAAAGACTACCAAGTCAATCACGAGATAATGTGAGCTTCTCGTAGATATGATCGTCACATTTCGTAAGTTGACAATCTACAAAGAAAGGGAAAAACTATAGAGGTAAGCATAACGAATACTTAGTAAGTCCATACATATTTAAACGAGAAACTTACCTCGATTTACAATTAAACTATTTAACTTGACAAAGTTTACTTAACATAGCAAACGACAATAACAAGGTAAGCTTAGTACTTAATCAATCATGTAATGTACAAAATTGATAACATATCAATAGATAAAATTTAAATATCTATCTCAATCTCATGTTAATCATGAAATAAATAACCATACATGTGTTCCAAAGCTTTATATTCAAATCATTCACTAATGCCATATTTGAACATCAAATACATTTTGTGTCATCTCGTTTTCTCATTTCATATTATCCATATTAACTGATGAAACTCAGTAAATGAACTCAAGTACACTGATGCTAATCACATATGTTGCTCGTCTGAGCTAAACATATAATCGTGTCAGGTTGCCCGTTTGGGCTAAACCTTTATATTGACACATCAAATAGCTAGGCCAACTTTGTAAATATACATGTCAAGTTACCTATCCGGACTAAACCTTTACACGACATTAGGTTACTTGTCCAAGCTAAACATGTGTCACATGTATCTTCGAGTCTGCAACAAATGTTGGATCTCGGTAATGATCAGTAATCAATCTGTATTCATGTGCATAATACATTTACTAAGTTCTTCAAGGTAATCCAACATATAAGTTCATATTCATTTCTTTACAATTTAGTCCAAATCTCACATTTAGTACCAAATCGTAAACAATCTAAATTTCAATTAAACATACATATATTCATAATTTTAAATAAATAAAAATTTAAACACAAACACACCATATGAACTTAATTTAATCAACAAACAAGTTGAACCGTAAGGACTAATCAGTAATTTTTCCTTTTTCCCGATTATCCTCGATTTGGTTCAATTTTTTATCTATATGATAATTCAATTCAAATTATAACATCCTACTAACTGCATGAATCAATCCAATTTTCATTTTTTTGAATGTCCTTAAAATTTTATATTTTATTCAATTTAATCCCTAAAATTGAAGCATAACTTTCAAATTTTTGCTTCAATTTTGAAACCGATCTCAATTACATCCTTCTATAACCTTCTATTGTCAATAATTATAAAAATTTTACACCAATTTCAAAATTTATGCACTTTAGTCCCTATGTTCAAAAATTAGTAATTAAACATTACAAACTAGTCGTTTTTCACTTCTAAGCTTAAAATCTAACAATTTAGTATACAAAACTTCAAGAAATAAACAATGGAAACTTTTGAAAACTTTAATAGTTTTACAAATTGGTACATGGGCTAGCTAAATCAAACTCCCACGATCTTAAAAACATAAAAATTACAAGAAAAAAATTTGAAATTGCTTACTAGAGGTGTACATGGGCCGGGCTACCCGGCCCAGCCTGAAGGCCAGCACGAAAAATGGGAGGGTTCGGGTAAAATTATAGGCCCGAAATATGGGTTTGGGAATGAGCCGGCTCGGGTAAACCTTTCTTGGCTCGGGCCCGGCCGGGCCCGGCCCGAATTATATACTAAATATATATTTATTTTTAATTATATTTACATTTTATTTTTAATTTTAATATAACCACTTTTTATTATATTTTTAATTTGTGTATTGTTTTAAGAATTGTTTGTCTCATTTTTTATTTATTTCTTATTTTAATATTTATTTTTATGTTTTTAAATGTATTTGATTTATTATATTTAAAAATTTTTTTTAATAAAATAAGCTAAAAAAATTTAATATGGGTCGGGCTGGGCTCGGGCTTAACAATTTTATTTCGGGCCGGGCTTGGACAAAATTTTAGGCCCATATTTCAGGTCGGGTCGGGCCCGGGCCTAAAATTTTGTCACCTTATTGCTTACTAATCAAATGACTAAAGATTGAAAGTTTTAAACCCTTTTTCCTTTCTTTTTTGCTACAGATAAGTGACGAAGGTGATTGAAATGTCATCTTTTTCTTTTATTTTTTTCTTTTATACCTTAATTAAAATTAATTAATTATACTTTATTTAATAAAACCTTAATTAACAAAACTAAATATTAATTAACTAAATTGGTGGATGAAAGATGTCATTCACCATTTTTTGGCTAAGTAATAATGGTTTATTTACTCATTTAGTCTTTCAATTAATTAAAAATCATACCAATTAACTTTTACCTCTTTTACAAAATTATTGTACCTTAATTAACTATTAATTTGACAAAATTAAGGGACCAAACTTCAATTAATTTTTATACTAACCTCGTAAATATTAAATAATAATATTTATAGACTCGAACATCGAAAATAGGGTTTCAAAACTACCGTTTCTGACATAATTAAAAAACAGACTGTTACACTTTGTATTGAACATCGGAACGGATGACTCCCAGAAGATAGAGACATAGATGTGATTGACTGGATTGATAGTACATCGGACATGACCCAAGAATAATAGGTCTTGAACTTTTTTTGTGGATTTATTCACTTGTGATGTTTATAGTGTGGCATACTTTAATCTTGAGTGGATGATAGACTATGTATGCGTGACTCGTATACTTCGATATAAGTACAAGCCTGAGGTAAAATAGATAAGAAATCGTAAGCTGGTGCGTTGGATATACAACATCTTCAGTGTATAGCACCATTCACAATAGTGGAATTCATAGCCTAAGACATGGGTAAACAATATCCTCTCATTGGCATTACATGATAGATTAAAAGTAAACATGACCACGGGTTGCTTGCCTTTGTGATGAATGACTTAATTACTATTTGATAGTAATTGACTTTTCATGGAAGAAGATGTAATGGTTACCATGAGATAATATATGATCATATTGGGAGAACGGATTTATCCCAAAGAGACTAATGATATCCTATAAGGGTAACACACTTATGACAAGGTCATTAGACAAGCACTGATCAAGTAACTTTCGTAATGATATGTAATTGGGGAGAGCTCAGTCATGATTCTAAAGTAGAATGACTTTGTGACTAAATGAATTTATAAATTAATAAGTGCAAAGTTGGAACTTAATTATAAATCATTTGAGCCCTAATCACATATGTCAATTTGGTTGTCAATTTGGTCCCTCCGCTAGCTCGTCGAAACCAAAAATAAATTGCATGTTGAATCAAACGAACAGAAATGAATAGAAATGATAAAGTTAGAGAAATGAGAAACATTTGGAAATGAACATAAATGGATAAAAATACATTCTACTAATTCAACTAAGGTTTCACTTCCTCTCCCTATAAATAAATGGTACCAGTAGAGCTAAAAACATAAGAAGTGATATACAACTTTGAGATATTATTATTCTGCTTGAAAATAATGAGAATTTATTTCTAAGTATAAATTCCATTTTTCGAGAATAACAATTCTACTGATTTCTATAAGAGAGTAATTTGCTTTCCTACTAAAATTAAAGGAAATATTTCTAATTATGTGTTTGATTCAAAATTGTTTAAGCCCACACTCGAAGCAGTTGTGGTATGAGAATAGCCGAGAAGGTCATTCTATTGAAAGTTGGGAACGACAAGGATTCGTCTCGCTCAAAGCATAGGTATATTTCGGGAAAAAGTTTATTACTATAAATATCATAAATTGTCTCGATTTTCAAACAATATTTTGTCTAACAATTCGGTGGGTGAGTTATTATAAAAGTCAAATTGCTGAAGCTTTTCACAAAAGTGCTAAGACTCAAATTCAAAATGTGGAGAACATAAGCCCATTTATATTAACAATAATGAAGAATATTCGGTTGCCTCTTAAACTTTACTGGTTTTCTCAATACTTATAGGCGTAACTGTTTTAGCCAACAATACATATAAAGCCTTTGGAGTAGTGGTTGCAATAACATTGGAAAATCCTCACTTTCAATAATAGGAAACACATTTATGGTGGATAGTTTAAGGCATTGTCATTTGTTAATACTATGACAAGTTTTGGTTGAGCTAGGAGATATAAGACTAAATGGGGTCGCTATTATTACTAGGAATAAGCAATGAAAGAAATTATTATGTATTTTAAATTCAGTGTATTGAAAATTAAAGCTATTACATTTATATATTGCTCATTTTCTGAATCAATTCCAAATATCAATTGAATGGAAAATACATCCACTATCAAGAGAGACAACAACATGAATAAGCTACAAGGGGAAGTACCATGTTTCAATTCCATGGCATTAACTATGTTTGTTTATATTTTTATCAGATGTACCAAATATATATATATATTCTTTTTTAATTTTGTAGTTTTTTTTATGAATTGCAAAAGGAAGGCAAAGTTTAACAATAATGCGACTAGCACAACTTAAACCCAATCCACACTTAAGGTGATAAACACTTTATAACTAATAGACCAACATATGAAATTCAGTTTTATAATTATTTTTAAGGTTGAAAAACATGAGACTAGAACAAATGGAAAAGATACAATACGCAAGCCTACATAAAAAAGTTTCTAGACTTCTCTAGTCAATAAACTAGATTCACAAGTCGATTTTTAAATATCAATAAATTTTTTCGATCATATAACACTAAAGAAAAAGAGAAAATATCAAGCATTTCCATTTTGTACTTATTTTAGGGATAAAAAGTGCAAAAAAAAAAAATGTGATTCTTTTAGTTACACGCGACGTAAGAAAAGCAAGCAAAATTTGCAAGTAACGCAAAATCTATAATATGTGTTCCCATTTTAATGGTCTCATTGATATTTTGTAAAATGATGTATTTTTCAAACAAGGTTTGTTGTGTTCTTTTAATAAATGTGGGTCCCAGGCTAAGGTTCAGTCGTGTGGCTAACCATAGCTGAATGGCCCTTTATAATCTTATCAGCATATTCTCCAATGTTACCGCTTTCACACTATCTTCAGAAACATCCTTCCAATCTATTCACTTGGATTTACAGTTAAAAATTATTAATATTTATTGGGTTATAATACAAATTTGTCTGAGAAATGGATTTTGTCATGAATTACAAATAAATTTATTATTGTACTAATTTTATTGTTTCACTTTTATTTGATTAAATTTTATTTACAGATAAATTTTAATCAAATTATTTTATTTTTACATTTAGCTTTAATATTTAACATTAATATGATAATTAATATAATATTAAAAATAAATAAAAATAGTTACTTATAAAAATAAATTTTTTTCTTTTATGATATATGCGTTTTTATTTTTTTCAATTTTTATTTCATTAAATAGAAATTATAATTTAATTTATTAATTCTTAATATTTAAAAGTTAAATTATTTTTAACTACTAAAATAAAATATTTGAAAGTATTTTTTTCTTTTTAAATTATGTTTTCATATCATTAATTTTAATATTGGGTGGTAAAATTTAATTAAAAAAATTAAATTTGGTTTAATAAAATTTAAAATTTAATAATAAAATTAAATCATATAAGAGTTAAATGATAAATTTACTTATATTTTTAAAATATAGAAGTAAATATCAATAAAAATATAATATGATGACAATTTTATACTTTAAACCATTTTTATTTAAATAATAAAAACTAAATTAAATATCATAAATTATGTAAACTTAACAATTAAAATTTAATGAAATTTTATGCATTTGATAGCTTAATTTTGAATTAAATCCGGCCGGGCCAAGGCCAGATAGATGCTTAAGTTTAAAGAAATTTGCAATGATGTTGATTAAAGTGGATATTATCGACTGCTTGGTTTTATAATAATAAATTAAATTTAAATTAAATATATTTATTTATTATTATTTTAAAATATTATTAAAAACCAAATATTTTTTAATGATACTTATCCGAAGATAAGAGATAAAAGCTGAAATTACAAAGACAGAGAGCACACGTTTCAAGGAGTTTAGTGAAGACGTGTCATAAGAAGAGTGGCCCATTTCACCTCCACCCATAAGTGGTGTACGAATTGGGTCTAGCAAAATTCCAAATTTTGGATAAGGAAACATAAACTGCTTCACTTCTCATATATATTTTAATTTTTAATTATTTCCTTTTTGCCATTGAAAACCGCTGGACCCCATCTTTTCCTACTTCTTTACCATAAATATTGGTGCATATTCCAATTTCTCGTCATTCTTTACGATAAATATGTTCTCTCTTCTATGATTGTATCAATTTTTCTTTTATATTTTGATATCTTTATTGGGATGGTATCTTTGGAGGTATCGTTTTTGTATTGATATTGGTAGGTTTGTTTCGGTATATTATTTAGAATTTATTGTTCTTTTTTAAAATATTTAATATATGTATATTAAAAGTATTTAAAAATATTAATTAATGAGATTAAATAACCTCGAGTACAAAATATTTATAAAAATTAAAGTTTTAGTTAAAATGACAAAGAAAATATTTTAAAAATAAAACTTGAGTTTAAATCTTATTATATGTAAATTTCAAGATATAAAAAGATATCCATCAATTATATAAAATAATTTTTAATAAGTTTCACAAATTCCATTTGTCATTAAAAAAATTCAAAATAAAAAGTTAAAAAATTATTCTATAACCATGAATATAACAATTCAAATTCAACAAATTTAAAATAAAATAATAAAAAAATTCTCAATAAATAAATAAATAAATTTAAATTTAAAATATATTTTAAAATTATTTTTTGATACAAATAAATAATAAAATTAAAATATATTTCAAAACAATTATTTTTACAAATAAATAATAAAAATTTAAATTTATTTTAGAATTAATTATTTTGGTACCGATTGATGCTAATGGAATCAATCGATACGCACCAATACGGTCAATATTGACCGAAATTTGCACCAAAATAGAATTTAAAATATTTTGTTCCAATTTACTACCAAAATAAAATATTTCTACCAATAGGACGATGCCGAAACAATACCAACCACCATGATATCAACATATAAATGAGATATAAAAATATATATTAATTTAAGACATAAAAAATTTTCATCGAATTTTATAATTAGTTAATTTAGACTTTTTTTAATAAAACATTTGAACTTAAAAAAGGAAAAATTAAAATAACATAAACGTTAAAAAATTGTAATAACTAAGTAAAAATATAATAAATATCACATTCAAAATAATAGACAATTGTTGAGATTAATAAAATATAATGTATAGGAATATGAATAATTAATAGCTAATAAAATAATTTCCAGCACATTAAACATATAACTTCAATAAAATATTGTTGAAGACCTTTAATTTTGTTGCGGGCATTCGGCGAGACGTTAAATTGGGTGGGAGATATTGAAAGTATCGGGATTCGGGAGGGAAATGCAGTCACTGCATGTTTTAGATAAAAGCGGAGAGATACAAAAATAGAAAGGCGAGCCACGTTCGCTTTATAAATAATCATCTCCTTTCTATCGACACACGACCCTTCCGTTACGCCTCAAGCTCTCTCCTCCTGTCTTCGTCTACTTCCCTCTTTCTCTATGGATCCCTACAAGGTACCCTATCTTTTCTCCCTTTTTATTATGATTTTTATTATTAATCAATTGCGCTATTTCTTTCTGATTCTATTGATTTATTTATTTTTTAAATCGAATCGAACATGATGTATTTGTATATCATCTTTGATCCTCGATGATTTTTTTTTTTGTTGATTTCAATCATGTATATTCTTTAAGATTTGTTCCTTATCTTGGGCTATTAGAAATTTGATGATAAATCATGAAATTTATTTGACAACCATTTCAAATAATTATCTGTAGTTTGCGAATAATCGTTCCTTTTTGGTATTCTAAATTGGTTGATACAGCACCGTCCATCAAGTGCTTTCAATTCACCATTCTGGACTACCAATTCTGGCGCTCCAGTTTGGAATAACAATTCATCACTCACTGTTGGACCCAGAGGTATATATGAGTTTCCCCCCTTATTATCATGATGAAATTCCTGAGCTACTGACTGTTTATTAGTCATGATTTATCTTCCATAATAAGCATCCTCGTTGTTTTGGTGTACTTATGTTGTTCGTATTTCATCATATGGTTACCATAACCAAAAAACCTTCTTTTTTACTTTTGGGCGGGGACCTGGGTTTCCTCTTGGCATTTTGTGTGGGTCAATTGTAAAACTTGATAACCATGTTGAAGTTTTTGTGAGAGGAATATTTTGTCTTTTTAGTACAAGGTGTTGACAAGTTGGAGCGCACTGTTTTATTTGACAGGCCCAATTCTCCTTGAGGACTATCATCTGGTGGAAAAGCTTGCCAACTTTGACAGGGAGCGGATTCCAGAACGTGTTGTCCATGCTAGGGGAGCAAGCGCAAAGGGTTTCTTCGAGGTTACCCATGACATTTCTCACCTTACATGTGCTGATTTTCTACGAGCACCTGGAGTTCAAACCCCTGTTATCTTGCGATTTTCAACTGTCATCCATGAGCGTGGAAGCCCTGAAACCCTCAGGGATCCTCGTGGTTTTGCAGTGAAGTTCTACACCCGAGAGGTATGAGTTCACCTGCCACCTCCTTTTGTCACTAAGCTCCTTTGGTGGTTGTAATTTGTAAAGGAAAAAGAGGTTTAGAGCACTTGTAACTTCGGTTATTAGCTAAAACATGCTCTGAAGAAATGTATGTACATATGCATGTATTACATTCATAATTGTCTTCTTTTGGTAAAAGTCCTAGTTCATTAATGAAGTCCTGAGTTTATTATGCATTACTTCTATAAATATTGTTTATTTGCCAATGTGTTGATCAGTTCTTGTTCTGAACTTTTTATATGAACTCAGGGTAATTTTGATCTTGTGGGAAACAATTTCCCAGTCTTCTTTATTCGTGATGGAATGAAATTCCCTGATATGGTCCATGCTCTTAAGCCCAACCCTAAGTCCCATATTCAGGAGAATTGGAGGATCCTTGATTTCTTCTCACACCATCCTGAGAGCTTGCATATGTTTACTTTCCTCTTTGATGATTTGGGTGTTCCACAAGATTACAGACACATGGAAGGTTCTGGTGTAAACACATACACTCTGATTAACAAGGCTGGCAAAGCACACTATGTGAAATTCCACTGGAAGCCCACTTGTGGGGTCAAATGCTTGCTGGAAGATGAGGCAATCAAGGTTGGAGGAGCTAATCACAGCCATGCTACTCAGGATCTCTATGACTCAATTGCTGCTGGCAACTATCCTGAGTGGAAGCTCTTCATCCAGACAATTGATCCTGAGCATGAAGATAAATTTGACTTTGACCCTCTTGATGTGACTAAGACCTGGCCTGAGGACATCTTGCCCCTGCAGCCTGTTGGCCGCTTGGTTTTGAATAAGAACATTGACAACTTCTTCGCCGAAAATGAACAGCTTGCATTTTGCCCTGCCATTGTGGTTCCTGGAATCTACTACTCAGATGATAAGTTGCTCCAGACTCGTATATTCTCCTACTCTGATACCCAGAGGCACAGACTTGGGCCAAACTATCTGCAACTCCCAGCCAATGCTCCCAAGTGTGCTCATCACAACAATCACCACGAAGGTTTTATGAATTTCATGCACAGGGATGAGGAGGTACTTTGCTCTTTTCCATTAATTTCTCCTAGCACAATAATGGATTCCTGAATGTCTAAATGTGCTGAACTAAATATATATATATATATGCTTCTTCTAAAGAGCAACATTGATTTTAATGCATGCTATAAGTCATGATGGCCGGAGTTCTGATCCAATGGTATGACACTGTTTTCCAGATAAATTACTTCCCTTCAAGGTATGATCCTGTTCGTCATGCAGAGATGTTCCCTATCCCACCTGCTGTTTGCACTGGAAGGCGTGAGAAGGTCAGTTCCTGTACTTTCTTATGTCTTATGTCAAAGTAATGTCTTTAATTTCAACCGTGTTTAGCAATGCAGTTCATGTTTGTTCAAGTTTATTAGCCTATAATGTATGTTTGTATTTTGTGCAATCTGATTTGACACAACAATTTGCTTGATTTTGATGGTTAAAATTTTGATATAAAAATGCAAAAAGGAGTTCGGAAAAAAAATCATGGTTTAAAGCAGTAGCAAAACAGCATGTTTTGGGCTTTTTCGTGGTTTAGGATAGAGGATAGAGAAGATATTTACTCTCTACTTTTCAAGCTTTGCTTTCATTTAAACATTTAGTTGCAGTTTTCGGTTTTATCTACAAATTGCTCTACCTTTTGTTTGAGAGTAATGTACTTACTAAGTCTTATGGTCACAGTGCATCATTGAGAAGGAGAACAACTTCAAACAGCCCGGAGAGAGATACAGGTCCTGGGCAGCAGACAGGTATAATTGGGTTCTCTGCTTTGGTAAATTAAAATAAATGCATATATTGGACTTTTGATCGCTGACTTCTTATTTTCTGCTTTGCCTTGCTTTAACCAGGCAAGAGCGATTCATCTGCCGCTGGGTTGATGCCTTGTCTGATCCACGTGTGACTCATGAAATTCGCAGCATATGGATCTCATATTGGTCTCAGGTAAAAACACTCTTTCCTGCCAATGCTTCACAAAGTATATATACGTTTGAGCTTTCATAGGTCCAATCTTTAGAATTAGCTTTACTGAGAGTTTGATGGATGACTGGCATGTGATACAGGCTGATAAATCACTGGGTCAGAAGTTAGCATCTCGCCTTAATGTGAGACCCAGCATTTAGACATGGAGTTGCGGAGGATGAGTAAAGGACTGAAATGTAGAAAGGCCATCATCTAGTTGTTTCGGAAGCATAAACTTATTGTTGATCCTTTTGATCTGTGTGCCATAACTGAAATAAAGTCTCATATACTATAAGTTTTACGCTTATGGTCCTAATTAATAAATGCCGTTTTATGTGTACTAGTATTATTTATTTGCACTGCTGCAGTTCAATTGGAAGCTGGAGAGATGCAAGACAGGAGATAATTAGGATAATAAAACAGCAAATCCCATTGGGCTGGACCGTCAAATTTAGAGAAGGCGAAATTTGGATCCATTTTTCACGGATATTCCAAATTATTTATCCAAATAAATTATTAGTATTTATTTGAATACTTGAATCTGCATCATCAGATACTGAAAGTGTTGGTATTGGGATGAGTCGAAACATTTTTTAATCAACCATAGTAAAATAAAAGCTAACCGCTAGTTGAAGCAAGTAGGTTAGGGTTGTAGACAGTAGACAGACCTTATAGGGTATGTGGGTTAGAATAAAAAATATGCTTTGTCAGTGTCTCGCACGGCGCTTGTACGTTTCTTCCAAGTTGCTGGCTCAACCCAACTTGTCTTTGTAGATTGTAGTCGGCTACTCTCTCGCTTCCCTTTCTCTTACCCGATCCCAGCCACAAATTTTATACACATTAATCTTTGCCCTTTTTAGGCTTAATTAAAAAGTTACCCTTCAACTATACCAAATAAATATTGCTGGTATCTATTTACTCACAGATTTTTTTTTTGAAATTTTATAAGAAAATTGGAAAGGAAAAAAATAAAAATGATTTTTAATTAACTTTATTACAATAATTATTGGAGTTTTACCCAAAAAGAAACCAGATTATATTTCTAAAAATCACAATAATTCTGGAAAATAATCATCTAATCTCATTAGCCACCACTTTTATTTATTTATTTAAATTTGGAAAAAAAGAGAGTTAGGTTTTCTTAGCTCACTAAGATTCCATTTGTGGTTAAAACCCTAATCATGGGACCAAGAAGCAAAGAATAAGACTGTCCTCTGACGAGCTTGAAAGCGCGAACAAGAATGACCTACTCTTAACACCATAACAAAAGAGAAAGCTTTGGCAAAGATTACCAACGGCGTTGGCCACGCAGGACTCATCAGCATGGTCACACGACAGGTCATCGCCACTCGTCGCCGTCCTCTGACGCTTCTGCAGCCCCTGTATTGCCCCCTCAATTAGACCTCGTCTCTCTGCCTCGGCGCTGTCAACATTTTAAATTCAATAATAAGTTAATTATTTTTAACTAAATTTATTACAGTAATAAAAATATTTTTTATTTTTTCCTTTTTTTAATTTTCATGTACAATTTCAAAAGAAGATAAAGTTGTATGGTGACGTTGCAGTCGTTAGTCTTTTTTTTTTTTTTACAGGTAAAATGGGCTAAATAAGGCGTAAAAGCTAGGTTTTTTTTTAAAGGCCGTTTTTTTTAATTAGGGAAACAAGCTGGTTTTAGGAGAAAGAAATGGAAAATGGGTGCGCTTTCTGTATAGTTGGCAGGAAAGCGCGTTTAGCTGAACGCGCTTTCCCTTTCTCTTTCCTCGCCTAGGGTTAGGGTTTTTAATTTTCTTAAGGTTAGGGTTTTTGGATTTATGAATTTGGATTTTTTATTGAAACTATAGAAGTTTATAAGTAGATTTGAAGGTCAGGGATGTGATAACGCGTCTCAGAACAAATACATTTCATATGTCATGGCAAGATAGGACCATCACCTCAAAAACTCATCGTGGAAAAATCAAGTTTCGAGCTTGATACGATCAGGGGTCGAAGTCTAGGTGAAGGTCCCAGCTAGCGACCGTGATGCAGCCACAAGTTTGAGTGGAATCGGGAGGTTAGGTGACGGTTCAAGATTTTTGGATACCTGCAAATGGTGCCCTCTATATACCAAACATAAGATTGGGGTCATAATCATATGAAAAAACTTTGGTGACATCCGATGTAATCAACATAATTTTTTTCTCTATTTCCAAGCAATTGGTATCTTTAACATTTTATTCTTATCCAAAGACTGACATCGAGTTGGACAAAAAAGGGCTCTCAAGTGGAGAGTGGATATTTTGGCATAGTAGAGGTCAAACTCAGGTCGACGCGGCAGTGCTTGTAGTTAAAAGTGAGCAAAATTAGATTCGACTCGAAAAAATTGAAAAAAAAATTGAATTTCGAGTTAAACAAATCGAGTTATTTAAATTAATTGAGTTATTCGAGCCAATTTAATTTTTTTTCAAATTTCGAGTTCAAATCGAGTTTGGTTTTTGAATTCGAATAATTCGAATAATTCAAATAAACCGAATATCAAACTATAATATTTTATATTTTTACCCCAAACTCTCAGACCTTTTTACTTTCCCTACCTCCTACTACCCCAAACCCATTCCCCCCTCCCCCATTTTTTTGAATATTCCCCCCTCCTCCTAAAATTTTACTTTTCATTTACTTTCCCCAAAAAAATTTACTCCCTCAACCCACAAAACTTTTTATTTTTCCCTTAAATTTTTACTTCTCACATTTTATCCCCAAATCAAAAATTAAAATCATCCAAAAAAAAACCTAAACCTAAATAGTAATAATTTTATTTATATCTACTATTTATATTATTAAATTAAATTTTACATTTTTTACTATTTATATTATTGAATTGTTTAATCATATTGAATCTTTTAAGTTTTTGTTAAAATTGAATTATTGATGATGTCGTAAAATATTCGTGTTAAAATTTTATGTTGGTATCAATTTCACATTTTATCTTTAAGATAACTTTTATTAAAAAATCACATTTTTTACATTTAATATATTTTTTTAATTTCAAAATACATAGTGGCAAGAAACAAAAGATAATTGAAGCAACTAAGAGGGTAAAAAAGTTAACCCATATATAAAATATTAATAAATAAATTATGAGGGGATGAAAGTTAATAACAAATTCGATTACAGTTGACAAATTTGATTACGGTGAGTAACAGTGATTACAAGGATCCAAATATATTTTTTTAATTTAACTCAAGTAAATATATTTGATTTGAATTTCATCTCATTCGACTCGATTCAAGAAAATTTCAAATCGAATTAGGATGATAAAATAGGATTCGTCAACTCGATTAACTCAAAATTTTCCATTCAATTCAATCTGATTCGATCGAACGCTCACCTCTAGTTGTAGTTATTAATGGGTTGTTTAATAACGACGATTATTGTCGCCCCAAAAGGAGCATCACCTTTACTGCACTGCAACAACCGCTTCTAACCTGAAAGTTCTCTTATGTCTACGATGGTGCTAACCTTCGAATAAGAAGGAAGGTTAAAGTTACTGATTGCCTGGAAATGGAGAAAAAAACTACACTAATTATGACGGGAAGCCACAGAGTTTTTGTAACACCCCTAACCTGTATTCGTCACCTGAATAAGGTTTTGAGGCATTATCGGAGTTTTACGAAACATTTACAAATAACTCGAGATGACTACTATTCATTTCCCGAAATTTGTCTTAACGTCTCTTAAATAGACCATCGAAGCCTAAAACATACATTAGAATCGGTTAGGGACTAAAATAGGATCATAGGAAATTTTTTGTAAAATTTCAAAATTTTTGTCACTTACAAGAGTCACACGCCCGTGTGGCCAGGCCGTGTGGGTTCACACGCCCGTGTCCCTAACCTGTGTAACTCTCCGACTTGCAACTCATGAACAAATTGATGTCACACGGCCAAGTCACACGCCCGTGTGCTAGGCCATGTGGTTAATTCGAATTTTCAAAAAATAGGTGCATGTTTCACACGGCCATGAGACATGCCCGTGTCCTAGGTCGTGTACCTCACACAGCTGAGACACACGCCCGTATCTCCGCACGTGTACTCAATAGGGAGCATTCTGTTTCTCAAATTTCAAGATGCAAGGGACACACGGCTAGGCTACACGCCATGTTCCAAACCGTGTGTCACACATGGCCTAGATACACGCCTGTGTGTCTACCCGTGTGGACAAAATAAGACTATTTTTCAAGCCCTATTTCTCACCCATTATCATCCAAAACTTGCACAAAACCTCACCAATACCAACCAACCAATTCAAGCATGATTTCCAACCAATTTTATCATGAGATATGTCATATTTTCACATGCATACTTAGTACAAATCTTACCTATTCAAACTTACATGTTTAATCTCATTAATTTAATCCATATCAAGCATACATGTAAACTATAATTTGTTTTATAAACATACCAAAAATTTAAGTCACCACTAGCCATTCCAATGGCTAGGTTTGTAATGACCCAAAAATTACGGGCATCGAAAAAGTGTATTATCGGGCCTTCATCTTAGTAAAACGGATTCGTAAATATTTATTAAAAATATTTATCAAGCTAGTTATGTAGTTAATTAAGTTTTAGTGAGGTGAATTTGTCTAAATTAAGGTTAATTAGGAAAAAGGACTAAATTACAATAAGAGTAAAATTTTAATTATAGATTAAAGAAAGTTACCAATTACTAAAATTGAGGCGGTTTATATACATAAATATCATGAGATATTTTTATTAAAACTTATTATATTATATTAAATTATTATTATGTTATATTATATTATTACATTATATTATTATATATATAAAACAAATGAAAAAATAGAAATAAGAAAGAAACAGAATCGAAATAGAGAGAATAGGGAGAAAGAAAGAAGAAACAAAAAGAAAAAGAAAATATGGGGTTTTAATGGTTCAAACTTAAATTGGTAAGTTAATTTAAGTCATTTTCTTGTACTTTTTGAGTTTTTATGATACTAGAGTAAAATACTATTGAATTTATATTGAAATTTTGGAAGTTATTAGATTTTTAGACACTAATTTTGTTGAGTAAAAGTGTAAATTAGGGATTGAATTAATAGAATTTCAAGTTAGAAGTGGGAGAAGGATTAAATTTTAGAATAGGATATAAATTTTGTGTAATAGGGACTAAATTGAACGAAATTTAAAATTAGGGTTTTATGATGAAAATTAGAGAGTTAAGTTTAAGTTTAGTTGGAAATTGAATAGAAATAAGGTATGAATTGTGATGGAAATATAGATGATTTTTATTTTAGTTAGGAACTAAATCGGAATTAAGGTAAAAGTTAAGTAGAAAATTTAAGTATTAGATATGAATGGTGTGTTAATGATTGTAAATTATTTTAATTTTCGTAGCTAATGTAGTGCCGGAGACATCAGCCAAGAAGGGGAAAGAGAAAGCGAACGAGGATTAAATCGAGAAAAAAATTTCGGTTTGTATTACTATAATTTGAATTATTTATTATTAAATGTTAAATTTAATTTGTGTATGGCAAGTGAAACATGAGGGAAGTATTACTATTAAGTTGAATGGAAATTGAATTGAATGATAAATATGTATTGGTATTGAATCGCATATTGATTAGAAAGTGGAAAAGTGAATTTGAATTGAATTGTGATTGAAATGAAAATGAATTTGAAATTGAAATGTGGTTTGGATACCCAATTAATTAGTCGGGCTAAGTCGGATATAGTTGGCATGCCATAGGATTAAAAGTGTTTAGGGATACTTCGACCTCGAGTCTATGAGACACTAGGTGTCATTATATTACTTCGGATAGATTCGATGAGATACTAGGTACCAACTTTCTTCGGCATGGCCGATGAGACACTAGGTGTTAACTATTGCTTCGAACTATCCGATGAGGCAATTGGTTCCATATTGGTGTGTTTGGTTGGATTGTATCCGCCAAACTTCAAGTCTTGTTAATAGGGGTAAATAAGTGAAATGGCAAAATTAAATGAAAATGAATTATTTTTGCCCATGAAATGAAATGAGAAATGAAATTGAGAAATGAAAATGAAATGAATGATTCAAAAGTTTAAGTAGTGATTGATGTTCAAATGAAATGTTAAATGAAATTAAATTGATGAATAGCTATTGAAGTTGCCATTAGTGAGAAATGAAAACTAGGGTATGAATGGAAATATTGATGAAATAACGTGATATGATTAAATGAGAAAAATGTTAATATTTTATTATAAATTTAAATTATAGTAATACCACTGAGTATAATATACTCAGCGTATGGTTGTTTTCCGTGTACAGGTTGTAGAAGTCAAATATTTTGGTCCAATATCCAAAGCCGATCCCGACCTTAGAAATTTGGTGATGTATATTTCTTTTGATAATAGTGGCATGTATCTAGGCTATGTGTATGTGTCATTATTGATTTGATTGTGAAAGATGATATATGATGTTTTGGAAATGGTTAAATGAATGTTAATGAATTAATAGGGCACATTTGGTACTAAATTTTGAAATGGAATTGAATGAAGCTTACTAAACTAATTTGAGTGATACTATGAAATGCTTTTGATTATATATATTAAGTAATTTAATAGGTTAATGTTTTTGATGTGATCTAAGTGCATTTGCATATAAATTGGATTGGTTGTGACATTAGTATTGGGTTGATTGCGGTTTGAAATTTGCAGGGTTGGTTAATTTATTATAAAAGTCTCATATAGAGTCTACACAGCCTGGCGCACGGGCGTGTGACCAGTCCGTATGAGACACACGGCTAGCATATGGGCGTGTGAACTGGCCGTGTATTCCCTGCACATTAAAAATTTGAAATAGAATGCCCAGGTTTAGGCACACGGGTAGAGACATGGGTGTGTGTCTCAGCAGCCGTGTGAGGCACACGGCCTAGCACACGAGCATGTGGCTTAGCCGTGTGACTTCAATTTCTTCTTAGTTAGCAAGTCAAAGAGTTGCATAGGTTAGGGACACGAGCGTGTGCTACCACACAGCTTAACCACACGGGCGTGTGAGCCCTGCACTTAAGAAAAATTTTAGAATTTCATGAAAAATTTTTAAAGCACTCAAATTGGTCCCGAATCATTCCTAACACATATTTAGGACTTCGGTAGTCCATTAAAGGGGCATTATGAATATTTTATAACATGTATGTTATTGGTTTGTATAATGTTTGAAATTGATCTAAAATGCCCGGTAATGCTCCGTAACCCTATTTTAGCGACGGTTTAGGGTTTGGGGTGTTACAATTTTTGGTATTAGAGATATTCAGATTTAGCCGATTCTCGAACTAAATCATGCTCATAATTGAGTCTAGAGGTATATGCCACTATTGAGTCGAAACTGAGTCGGGATTTAGATGCTGATATAATTGTTTGATTTTGTTTTATAGTTAAAATGTTCGATGAACATATGGATGATGTAGATCAAGAAATGTACACTGGAGATAGAGAATTAGATGAAACTGAATCAGCAACTTTGAGTGTAAATCCGATAGGGAATCAACCCCCTAATGTAGAAAGGGGAAATGTTAGAGAAAGAAATGATTCCCAACTACTAAGAGTTATAGCTGATGCTTTACAACGAGTAGCGAAGACTACACCTGCTACGACATCTACTCCTACTACTAAACGGTCCCCGATTAAATAATTACGTAAGTACGGTGCCACTTAATTTTTATGTCTAAAAGAAGTTGATCCATCCACGGCTGAAAATTGGATGGAGTCAACAAAGAGAGTTTTATAGCAATTAGAATGTACCCCTCGGGAAAGTTTGTTGTATGTTGTCTCATTATTACAAGGGGAAGCATACTTATAGTGGGAATCAATGGTCAGACATTTATCGATAAAGCAGGTAACCTGGGATTTATTTCAGAAAGAATTTCAGAAGAAATATGTTGGGGAATTGTATATCGAAGATAAAAAGCAAGAGTTTTTGATGTTGAAACAAGGTGATATGTCAGTGGTGGATTATAAGCGAGAATTTTCCAGACTCAGCAGATATGCTTCAGAATTTATACTAATAGAAGCTGATAGTTGCAAAAGATTTCTATGGGGTTTGCGAGATGAATTAAGGGTACAGTTGGTATCTCACCGGATTACTGAATTTGTAGTCTTGGTTGAATGAACTAAGATGGTAAAACAAGTTTTGGGTCTCGATAAAAAGTTCGAAATTGCTAGACTGACCAGGAAACGCACTGAAACTACTAGTTCAAATCCTCAACCGAAAAGATCAAGAGAGTCTCATGGTGGTTAGAGACCAAGTTTTAGATCAAATAAATGTGATAGAAATCGAGGAAAACAGATGACAGTCTTCACTGGTAGTGTGAGAAGTCCATCTCGAGACACTGACATTCCGAATTGCAAACACTACGGAAAGAAACATTAAGGTGAGTGCTGAAAATTAACTAGGGTTGTTTTCGATATGGGTCTATAGATCATTTTATTAGAGATTGCCCAAAAAATGAAAATGCTGCACCTGTGACATCAAAAAGATCAATATCTACTGCTAGAGGCAAAGGATCTGGTAGAGGTGGTTTAGTTTCTAGAGGAGGTGCAAAAAGAGGAAGTGAATAGTTACTCAACAGTTAGAAGCTAGGGTACCGGCTCGAGCCTATATGGTCCGGACTCGAGAAAAAGGCGATGCTCATGACGTGGTAATAGGTATATTTTTACTGTATTCAAAACCTGTTTATACTTTAATTAATCTAGGGTCTTCACACTTATACATAAATTCAAAACTCGTTGAGTCGGGAAAGTTAAAATCTAATATGTCTAGAGTATCTATAGATGTGTCTAGTTCGTTGAGACAAATAGTGTCTGTAGATCAAGTATGTCAAAGATGCTCGTTGATGATACAGAATAGAATTTTCCCTGTTGATTTGCTGATAATGTCATTTGGTGATTTTGATATAATTCTAGGAATGGATTGGTTGTCTGAACATGGGGTGTTTTTAACTTGCTATAAAAAGAAGTTTATTATTCAGATTGAAAATGGAGGCAAGATTAAGGTAAATGGTATTTGTATTAATGGGTCAACACGTATCATTTCAGCGATTCAGGCTAATAAACTACTTCATCAGGGTTGTGCAGCTTATTTGGCTTATGTCATTAATTCTGATTCTACTGAAAGTAAATGCAGTAAGATTCAAACTATTTATGAGTTTCTTGATTTTTTTCTTGAAAAATCATCAGGATTGCCACTAGATAGAGAGGTAGAGTTCGCGGTTGAAGTTTATCCTAATACAGCTCTAATGTCAATACCTCCATACCATATGTCACCTACAGAATTAAAAGAGTTGAAGGTACTGTTACAGAATTTGCTAGACCCTGGCTTCATTCGACTTAGTATTTCACCGTGAAGAGTTTCGATATTATTTGTTAAAAAGAAATATGGTTTGATACGACTATGTATTGATTATCGGTAGTTGAATAAGATGACAATTAAGAACTGACATCTGTTACCTCGCATAGATGATTCATTTGATCAGTTAAATAGAGATTCTGTGTTTTTGAATATTGATTTGAGGTCGGGGTATTACCAGTTGAAAGTGAAAGAAAGTGATGTACCGAAGACAGCATTTCGTACACAGTATGGTCACTATGAATTTTTAATGACGCCTTTCGGATTGAATAATGCCCCAGCTGCTTTTATGGACCTTATGAACTATATTTTTCAACTGTATCTAGATCAGTTTGTGGTGGTCTTCATTGATGATATTTTGGTTCATTCGAAGTCAGAAGCTAAACATGACCAGCATCTCATAGTTGTTTTACAGATATTACAGGAGAAACAATTGTATGGGAAACTTAGCAACTGTGAATTTTGGTTATCGTAGGTAATATTTTTGAGACATGTTGTGTCTGCTAATGGAATTAGAGTTGATCCAAAGAAGATTGAAGCAATTGTTCAGTGAAAAGCACCGAGAAATGTATCTGAGTATGTAGTTTTCTGATATTAGTTGGATATTACAGAAGATTTGTAAATGGATTTTCGAAGATAGCATTACCGATGATGAAATTGCTACAAAAGAATGTTCCTTTTATTTGAGAAGATCAGTGCCAGAGGAGTTTTGAACTGTTGAAGCAAGTATTGACCAAGGCACCTGTTTTGACTTTACCCTAGTCGGGAAAAGATTTTTTTGTGTATAGCAACGCTTCTTTAAGTGGTTTGGAATGTGTGCTAATGCAAGATGGAAAGGTAACAGCTTATGCATCTCGTCAATTAAAATCGCAAGAGTGTAACTACCCGACGCATGACCTGGAATTAGTTGTTGTGATTTTTGCATTGAAGATTTCGAGACATTATCTATATAGTGAGAGATGTTATATTTAAACTGACCATAAAAGTCTCGAATATCTCTTAACTCAAAAGGAGTTGAACTTGAGATAATTTCGGTGGATTAAGCTTCTAAAATACTATGATTGTGTTATAGACTATTATCCGGGAAAGGCTAATATAGTAGCTGATGCATTGAGTAGAAAAACTGAAATCGAATTACGGGAAATGTTTGCTCAGCTTAGTACTAGTGATGATGAAGGTTTACTAACTGAGTTGAAAGTTAAACCAATGATGTTAGATCAAATTAGGGCAACCCAGCTAGAAGATGACAAGTTGATAAAGAAAAGAGAAATGGTACAAAATGGTATGATAGAAAATTTCAGCATTGATGAGCAAGGTTGCTTGAGGTATCGTGATCGGATCTATATTCCAGCTGTTTCTGAGTTAAAAGAATTGATTCTTCGCGAAGTACATGGCAATCAGTTTGCTTTACACCCCAGATGAACAAAGATGTATCAGAATTTACAAGAATTATATTGGTGGCCGGGGATGAAAAGAGATATAATTGAGTATGTAGGAAAATGTCTAACTTGTCAACGAGTAAAAACAGAGTATTAGGTTCCTACAAGATTACTATAGCCTATTAACATTCCCAAATGGAAATGAGATTGTACTACGATGAACTTTGTTATGGGACTACCACTGTCAGCAAGTAAAAAGAATACTATTTGGGTGATTGTTGATCGGCTTACTAAATCGGCTCAATAGCAATCAGAACCGATTGGTTATTACAGAAGCTTACTGAAGTTTGTATTTAGGAAATTGTGAGATTGCATGGTATTCACGTATCTATAATCTCTGACCGAGATCCACGGTTCACATCAAGATTTTGGAGATCATTGCATAAGTCTTTGGGTACTCAACTTATTTTCAGTACAGCTTTCCATCCGCAGACTGACGGACAATTTAAACAAGTTATTCAGATTTTAGAAGACATGTTTCGTGCTTGTGTCATTGACTTTGAATCAGGTTGAAATGTTATTTACCTTTATCTGAATTTGTGTATAATAATAGTTTCTAATCAAGTATTCAAATGGCTTCGTATGAAGCATTATATGGTCGTAGATGTCAATCACCAGTTTGGTGGATGGAATTGAGTAAAAGAAAAATAATCGGGCCAGAGTTAATACAAGAAACATAGGAAATTGTCAAGAAGATTCGAGATAGATTAAAAGTAGCCATTGACAGACAAAAGTCATATGTAGACTTGAAACGCTGGGACATTGAGTATTCTTTCGGTGATAAGGTATTTCTCAAAGTGTCTCATTGGAAGAAAATATTGAGATTTGGCCGGAAAGGAAAGGTAAGTCCTCATTTTATTGGGCTTATGGGATTGTGGAAAGAATTGGGCTAGTTGTCTATCGTTTAGCTTTGCCTCTAGAGTTACAGAATATCCATGACGTTTTTCATGTTTCTATGCTACTGAGATATAAATCAGATCCTTCTCATGTCATTTCTATTAGAGATATAGAAATTCAACCTGATTTGTCTTATGAAGAAGAGCCAGTTGAGATATTAGCCCGGGAAGTAAAAAAGTTACGAAATAAACAGGTTCCTTAGTAAAAGTATTATAGTGAAGTCACAGTATTGAAGAGGAAACTTAGGAACCGGAAGAAACAATGAGATCACAGTACCCCTACCTTTTTTTAGGTAAATTTCGAGGATGAAATTTATTAAGGGGGAGAAATGTAATGACCCAAAAATCACAGGCATCAAAAAAGTGTATTATCAGGCCTCCATATTAGTAAAATTGATTCGTAAATATTTATTAAAAATATTTATGAAGATAGTTATGTAGTTAATTAGGTTTTAGTGAGGTGAATTTGTCTAAATTGCGGTTAATTAGGAAAAAGGACTAAATTGCAATAAGGATAAAGTTTAATTATAGATTAAAGAAAGTTAAAAGGACCAAATAGGCAATTATACCTATTATTAAAATTGAGGCAGTTTATATACATAAATATCATGAGATTTTTTTTATTAAAACTTATTATATTATATTAAATTGTTATTATGTTATATTATATTATTACATTATATTATTATATATATATAACAAATGAAAGATTAGAAATAAGAAAGAAACAGAATCGAAATAGAGAGAATAGGGAGAAAGAAAGAAGAAAGAAAAAGAAAATTTGGGGTTTCAAGGGTTCAAACTTAAATTGGTAAGTCAATTTAAGTCATTTTCTTGTAATTTTTGAGTTTTTATGATCCTAGAGTAAAATACTATTGAATTTATGTTGAGATTTTAGAAGTTTTTAGATTTTTAGACACTAATTTTGTTGAGTAAAAGTGTAAATTAGGGATTGAATTAATAGAATTTCAAGTTAGAAGTGGGAGAATGATTAAATTGTAGAATAGGATATAAATTGTGTAATAGGGATTAAATTGAAAGAAATTTAAAATTAGGGTTTTATGATGAAAATTAGAGAGTTAAGTTTAAATTTAGTTGGAAATTGAATAGAAATAAGGTATGAATTGTGATGGAAATATAAATGATTTTTATTTTAGTTAGGAACTAAATCGGAATTAAGATAAAAGTTGAGTAGAAAATTTAAGTATTAGATATGAATGGTGTTGTATTAATGGTTGTAAATTATTTTAATTTTCATAGCTAATATAGTGCTGGAGACATCGGCCAAGAAGAGAAAAGAGAAAGCGGACGAGAATTAAATCAAGGAAAAAATTTTTGGTTTGTGTTACTATAATTTGAATTATTTATTGTCAAATGTTAAATTTAATTTAATGTTAAATTTAATTTATGTTTATCGTAAGTGAAACATGAGGTAAGTATTAATATTGAGTTGAATGGAAATTGAATTGAATGATAAATATGTATTGGTATTGAATCGTATATTGATTAGAAAGTAGAAAAGTGAATTTGAATTGAATTGTGATTGAAATGAAAGTGAATTTGAAATTGAAATGTGGTTTGGATACCCTATTAACTAGTCGGGCTAAGTCGGATATAGTTGGCATGCCAGAGGATTGGAAGTGTTCAGGGATACTTCAACTTCGAGTCTATGAGACACTAGGTGTCATTATATTACTTTGGATAAATTCGATGGGGTACTGGGTACCAACTTACTTCGGCAGAGCCGATGAGACATTGGGTGTCAACTATTGCTTCGAACTATCCGATGAGGCACTGGGTGCCATACTGGTGTGTTTGGTTGGATCTGTGTATCTGCCAAACTTCGAGTCTTGTTAATAGGGGTAAATGAGTGAAATGGCAAAATTAAATGAAAATGAATAATTTTTTCCCATGAAATGAAATGAGAAATGAAATTGAAAAATGAAAATGAAATGAATGATTCAAATGTTTAAGTAGTGATTGATGTTCAAATGAAATGTTAAATGAAGTTAAATTGATGAATAGCTATTGAAGTTGCCATTAGTGAAAAATGAAAACTAGGGTATGAATAAAAATATTGATGAAATAATGTGATATGATTAAATGAGAAAAATGTTATTATTTTATTATAAATTTAAATTGTAGTAATACCACTGAGTATAATATACTCATCGTACGTTTGTTTTCCGTGCACAAGTTGTAGAAGTCAAATATTTTGGTCCAGCATTCAGAGCTGATCCTGACCTCGAAAATTTGGTGATGTATATTTCTTTTGATAATAGTGGCATGTATCTAGGCTATGTGTATGTCATTGTTGATTTGACTGTGAAAGATGATATATGATGTTTTGGAAATGGTTAAATGAATGTTAAGGAATTAATAGGGCACATTTGGTACTAAATTTTGAAATGGGATTGAATGAAGCTTACTAAACTAATTTGAGTGATACTATGAAATGCTGTTGATTATATATATTAAGTAAGTTAATAGGTTAATGTTTTTGATGTGATCTAAATGTATTTGCATATAAATTGGATTGGTTGTGACATTAGTATTGGGTTGATTACGGTTTGAATTTTGTAAGGTTGGTTAATTTATTATAAAAGGTTCATATAGAGTCCACACGGCCTGGCACACGGGCATGTGACCAGTCCGTGTGAGACACAAGGCTAGCATATAGGCGTGTGAACTGGCCGTGTGTTCCCTACACCTTAAAAATTTGAAATAGAATGCCCAGGTTTAGGCACACGGGCAAAGACACGGGTGTGTGTCTCAGCCGTGTGAGACACACGGCCTAGCACATGGGCATGTGGCTTGGTCGTGCGACTTCAATTTCTTCTTAGTTAGCAAGTCAAAGAGTTACACAGGTTAAGGACACGGGCGTGTGCTACCATACGGCTTGACCACACGAGCGTGTCCCTAATCCACACGGGCGTGTGAGCTCTGCACTTAAGAAAAATTTTAGAATTTCACGAAAAATTTTCAAAGCACTTGAATTGGTCCCGAATCATTCCTAACACATATTTAGGGCCTCAATGGTCCATTAAAGGGGAATTATGAATATTTTATAACATGAATGTTATTTGTTTGTATAATGTTTAAAATTTATCTAAAATATCCGGTAACGCTCCGTAACCCTATTTCGGTGACGGTTTAGGGTTTGGGGTGTTACAATTGTTAGTATTAGAGCTATTCAAGTTTAGTCGATTCTCAAACTAAATCACGCTCGTAATTGAGTCTAGAGGTACATGCCACTGTTGAGTCAAAACTGAGTCGGGATTTGGATGCTGATATAATTGTTTGATTTTGTTTTATAGTTAAAATGTCGGATGAACATATGGATGATATAGATTAAGAAATGTGCACCGGAGATAGAGAATTAGATGAAACTGATCTAAAATGTTTGAAATTGATCTAAAATGTCCAGTAATGCTCCGATGACGGTTTAGGGTTAGAAGGTGTTACAAGGTTACATTAATCCATTTCAACATATATATTAACCTTGCTAGCCTATACGTGCCATTATACCAAATAAAGCCTATATTTATACCAAAATGAGTGAAAAGATAGTGTGATATTGCTCCGACTGTCTCCAACATCTACAAGTTTCCGAGCACTATAAAACAGGGAAAATAAAATAGAGTAAGCACTTAGTGCTTAGTAAGTTCATGTAACAAGGAATCTAACTTACCAAATGTTTCCATTAAATTAAATCAAATAGACATGCATCCAAACAAATGGATTATTATCCTATCATATACCATTTCAACATTTTGAGTTAATCAAACAATTTCATATATTACCAATACATAGATGAGCTCATCTTATTATGATATCCATATACTTAATTCTCATATCACATGTACCTTTTTAAGAATAAATTATTCCAAGATTCACTATCCATTTCCAAGTATTTACCTGTTGAATTTACCGAAATTTCGATGGATATCCTGTAATACACTTGAAGTGTACAAATTCATAATCTGTCAATTCCTATTCATATTTATCAGAGAGCACACTCCCGAGCCTCATCTCATCCCATATAAGTATGAGCTATTTGACATGATTGGCGAGGTCCATCTCGAGATGGTAATATCATTGCATTGCTCAAGCAAAAATGTTGTAATGGAGTTATACGTCGAGTTCGCCGAAGCTGGTGGATCTAGCCCATCTTTGACAACCGTTACGGCGAATACGAAAATCGAAGCTGAAGCAAAAAGTCCTACTACATAGTTGTGCGGCGGGTTCACTAGCCTGTTAAAAGAGGCTACTATGATGTTCCCGAAACATATATGGGCAGACACTCATCGATCTCTAGCACGAATCTAAAATTTGGTACCCAGTATCGGTCGAGATTTGAGCATAACCCATAGACATATGTGACATTTCTTCTGCCAGAGCCGATGATGAACCCGTCAAGTGACTCGTCTCCTTCTACATTATTGCTGTAGCAGTCATCGTTGCCTCTTCCGCCAAATTTTCCTACTCCTCGCCTCTGATGATAGTAAATACGACTTCCCGATGAATTTGAACTACGTCATGTAATTGGTATCTATTGTCGTGTCTGCTGAGAAAAATGGTTCACGGACGGGTAAGGATTCCATCCTATGATCTCAAGCCTGGATGTGCTCTTTATGCTTCTCTGCCTAATCCTTGTCGTTCTTCCTTCACATGTCCACCTTGTGCAGCTCTTTCATGTCTCGCGGTGGCAGTGGAATCCGTTGCCTCCACTCGAATTGCTGCAACACCTAATCTGCTTCGTGCATTTCCATCGTGACGTACAGTACCAATGACACTTTCTCGTTCCGCATATCCTGGCTTCTAAGCACTTCTGGTGATATGCAAATATCGTTACATATGATTCTTTTACTAACCATTGTGTAATTAATATAGGTTTGAAAGAATAAGTAACTAACCTTGACTTTGAAGCATTGATATAATAGTAGCCTAAAATCTACAAGCTCCTTCGACAATCCCACATAACTCGGCCCATGGTTCCATCTGTACGAGCAATATGTTAATAAAAACATATAATAAATAAAAACATTTACTGTACAAACTACCTATTTATTAATAAATTTAATATTTTTACCTTGTCACCAACAAGAACACGTATGAGTCAGTCACTCTGAGACGTAGAAACGGTAGTCACCACTAGGCTTATGACTGCAGTAGGAGCAGACAACCAATGATCGACGTTGCATTCGGTACCGTGACCCGACATAGCTCCTGATATAACGTGGATAAGACGGTAGACCCCCAACTTAGTTTTCTACATTCGATAAAGTCCACTAAATGTAGTAGCCATCTTACGTGCACCAAATTTTGAGATTTATTGAGCATTAAAATTCCTCCTATTAACCTTATGATGAATGCTTGGGCGTATTATTTTATGACCTCCTTCGTTGGGTCTTTAAGAAGCTCTTCGAAATTATCCTAAAACCGGTTGATCGATATCCAACCATCGTCAAACCTGTTTGAGACCTTCCCCAACATTGCTCTACAAAGGTCCACTTTACTGGGAACGACGGTTGATCCCTTGACGACTAGCCCATCCATCGACAGACCCAATTGTAACGTTAAGTCCTCGAGTGTGATTGTACACTCGCCGCATGGAAGGTGGAAAGTGTATGTTTTGGGCCACCATCTTTCCACCAACACGTTGATTAGTGTAGGATCGAGTTTGCAACCCCTAAGCATGCAAGATGTATGTAAGAATCCAGCCTCTTGCAAATAGCCATGAATTTAAGGGATCGGAAGCTTTCCCATATTATATATGAACCCTCTTCAAAATATGATCATCTGCCTATTTATAACGTAAAAAAATTGTTTCAAATTATAAAAAAATAATTAATTAAATTTAACATAATTGAAAATAACAAAATTTGAAATTTTGTCTTACCATTACTGATATGGGTAACAGAAATATGCTTTTCGTCGAAACAAATTAGAGGGGCAATCATTCGTGAGAAATCAATTTGAACGAATAAAATATGAGATAATTAAAAATATATTTTTAAATGAGAATATTGATAAGTTTAGAACAAAAAGTCTGAGAGAGTTGAAAAAAGGATGTGAATGAAAAAAAATAAAATATTGATGTTTTTTTAGGATAAAAAAAGTTACCAATAGCCCCATTAATTCTTTTTTACTGTTGGCGCGGCAACATTAGAAAAACCGTTATTTTTTTACCGTTAAAGAAAAACACTCCCAGTTGAATGCGCTTACCTATTAGCTGTGTAAAAAATGCGTTGAGGTAACTTATTTCCTTAATTTTAGAAAAAACGAACCAAATACCTAATTAAAAAACAAAAAACGGTTTTTACGCCTAATTTTGCTGGTTAAATGGGTAACGACACAGTAAATTAAGAATTAAAAACAGGTATAATTTATGAGTAATTTTTTAATTATAACGATGAAATTGAAGATTTTTTTTATTTAAATTTCTCATATAATAATATCTTATTTGATAAAAGTATTACATTAATTTTAAATTTTGTTTTTATGGTACATCAGAATACACTAGGTAACATAAGATTTTTGTTAATTTTTTAAATGGTAATGAATCTCTCAAACTACACTGCTGATGTGTTTTGTTTGAATGTATGTAAACTAATGAAACTAAGACAAAATGCTTATACAACTTGTCCCTGTTCCAACATCTTCATTTCAAATTGAGTTTTGTTGTTTTTTAATAAATAAATAAATATGTACGTTTTTTAGTTTAATAATTGAGAAAATTACAAAACCTTTGTTTATTTTTTTTTAATTAATTCAAACAGCGTATTCAGGTATAGCGAATACCACCTTTACATCACAAATAAAAAATAAATTGATAAATTTATTACAAATAAAAAAAAAAGAGGTATTTAATTTTATTGTATTGTTTTTTTTATACAATATTTAGAAAGTTTATAGTCCCTCATCAAATTATAAATAGGAAGATAGTATACTTTAGTGCAATTAAATTCACACATTAACAATAATATATTTACCAATTGGACTAAGACTCAATTGATAATTTTGATGTGTTTAAAATAATTATAACATGAAAAGAAAATTTAATGTTATTTTAAATTGCATAAGAATTGCCTTGATTAGGATTTAGCATAGTTAATATGATTTAAGAATTTATAAATTAATAAATCAATTTTAGAAATCCAGCAAGACTGTTCACTCTAGTTAGCATTAAAATAAAAGAAAAATCCAACATCAGGCTGGGCTAGTATTAAAACAGTTTAGCTGAGGTGAGCATCAATAATAATATTAAATAATAATAATAAAAGAAAGAAAGAAAAGAACTAGAATCATCTTACTTTTTAATGAAAACAACCCCATCACTATGTTCCAAAATTCTATTTCTTTACTGCATAAATCATTCTTAATTCCTAAGTCATAACCTTACCTAAACTAATTAGACATTGCGTGTACTGTATTCACACTCCATTACAATTTTTTTTTTTTTTTTAATTTTCTTAGTGATGAGGTAAAGTGTAGATTAGAATGAGTTTTTACTCTCTTTTTTTTTTATCAATTGAATCTCTTAATCATGCATTGAGATTGAGATTCCAATTTATTATACATTCCATTTACAAAATTTAGGATTTTAACTTTAAAGATAAAAAAAAAGAAGAGATTTTAGGAGTTTTAGGGTTTTAATTAAATATTGTTAGAAAAATTCATTTTTTTTAGAATTTTTTTTTAACCATCTTTCTCTAAACTTTTAACAATTAAAAGTATTGTTTTCGTATAGAAGTTTTGTTCTTAAACTTTACAAAAAGTTGTTTACAATTAGGGGGATATTTATAAATTTATTTCCTTTAAACTTAGATTAGTGATTCAAGATATGGTGTACCAAATTACTTCTATTATTATTTATACGTCTAATATTGACATTTTTCCCAATATAAATATTCTATTTTTATAAATTGTACACGGCTCTCTATAAATGTTAGGGACAAAGACTTAACATGGAACAACACATTCTATTATTGGAGATTCAAGTTAGATACTTGAAGGATGATACTTAGTCTATTGAAGCCAATTCTCCCTCAACGAATATGTTAAAATATATATTACTTTTAATAAAAAAATAAACATAAATCAATAATAATTTTTGAAAGAGTTGTATAAAGAAATAACAATTTTAGTTTTCAAAGGGCAGACTAGAAACAGTTTCCCGGGGAACATAGCAAAGAAAAGGAAAAGTCTAGGATGATGATGTTTTCAAGTTGGTCAAATTGATTGGAGAGGGCTTTAGCCCTCACTAGCGTGGATGCCATAATTCTCCACTTGCATTTGCAACTATAATTCTTATTTTCTAAATAAATAGGGTTGGAGTCTACTCAAGATTTTCACTTTTTAACATGGAAACTTCAACACACTGTTAAAACTAAGGAAATGAATGAACCTTTTTAACATTAGAGGTGGGGAAAGTACCACTCTTGTCTCTGAGTCTGACTCATTCGGTTGGAGGAGCCTTGGCCACGCATCGTGCACCAGTTGTTTACTGAATAAATAAATAAAAAGGGGATTGTTAATGTTTGTGGAAATAAATTAATGTAGAGAGGGAAGCTGGTGATGGTTAAGCAGAGCATCTCTATTCTCAAGGGACGTCCAAGTGGGTAAACACTCAGAAAGCAACCATTTTTTTACCACTTGGAGGAAGAAAATCTGATTCCACTTTCCTTATTTTAGTAATTAAATAGTAAACTCCATTATTCGTCATCAAAGCATACGTCTTGTTCTTCTTCTTCACCAGCGGTGGGCTGGAAAAGGTTGACTTTTCATTGAGAATATCAAGGCCCAATGAAGGGGTTTGTTTATGTATGACGTGGGGTCACTGCTTCAATGGCAGCAGAATCTTCATTCATTCTCATTTACCCAGGAATCATATTGAGTCTATTCCAAGGCAGCCGCAGATAATAACTATGAGCCCCAGACAGGTTTTATCTTAGAGAGGTATGAACAGAGACAGTCTGTTTCAAGCTTTTTCTTTTTTTTTTTATGAGATCTTTCTTTGTTGCTCCTCCACGTTCTTGTTTTTGCTTCTTCAGACAGATTTTTTTTTTCTCTTTGAACTACTATTTCAACTTACAAGCCACTAAAATAATAATAAATATTCCAGAAAATGAAACATTTTGATATGGTGATGTAGTGTCCGTTTGAGATTTGGGGTATCTTCAAGAATCTCCGCCTAGTAAATATACAACATCTTGAGTTGCTGTCTTGTCTTTTTATTTTTAAAGAAAATGAAAATCTCTTGGTTTTAATGGCTAATGTTCTGGGCCATGTTACTCCATGTTATTCCCTTACGGTAAAGTGAGAATCTTGAACCAAAAGTGCTGAAGATATCAGCTGACCAACTGGGGAAGAATATGTAGAAAGTGGGTTTTTTTTTTTTTTCAATGTTTGTTCTTTTATTCACGCTATTTTGAATTTTCATCATGAAATATGGTGCTCCTTAGATTGGGATTTATCCTTTGATTGATTCTTGTTCTTATTTCTTGTATTTTTTCCCCTCACTTTTGAGTTGACTGATACTAGATGTGGAACGGCATATGAGAAGCCTAATCTTTATGTGACGCACATTAATTATTCCTTGTCCTTTGACATAATCTTTTGCTGCTTAGAGTTCTCTGGAACTTCATTATTCTTATGATCTTGTCCTAGTTGGTGGTATTCCTCAAATATTTGATGGGTCATTATATTTTGAACAGATTCCCTGGTGAAGACTGGAATTGATACTGGAAGTTTTTTTTTTTGCCATCCTCTTTGATTTCTAAATCGAGTGGAATAACGTTGCCATGGAAGATACCATTTTCTCACAAGGCACCATGCTGGGTGGACTACCAGATTCAGCAATGGATTTCGACTACATGGATGGATTGTTGTTAGATGGATGCTGGTTAGAAACAACACAGGGATCTCATTTCCTTAATCCTACTCTACCCTTTTCAAATAATTTCTTTGATCCTGCATTTACATGGCCTACTTCGGAGTCTAACGCGGGTGATTTGGGCGGTGGCCTCTCTCACCAAGGAGAGAACCAAAGATCATTGTTGTCTGGAAATTCACATTGGAATGAAGCTCAAGGTGAAAGTTTGGTCAGTCCTCATTTTAGCCAAAGTCACAGTCTAGATAGTGATTGTGTAACTGACTGTTCTGAGCCGAATCGAAGATGGTGGATTGGACCAAGAGCGAATTCAGGTCCTGCAACCACTGTAATGCAGAGGTTAATTCAAGCACTTGGTTATATCAAAGCTTTTGGAAAAGAAAAAGATGTCCTTGTACAACTATGGTTGCCTGTAAATAGAGGAGGTAGACGCTTTCTAACTACCAGTGAGCAACCTTTTTCACTTGATCCAAACAGCCAAAAACTTGCAAGTTATAGGAACATCTCTGTCAAATATAATTTTCCAGCAGAGGAGGATTCCAAGGACATGGCAGGATTGCCTGGTCGGGTTTTCTTGAGTAAGGTTCCGGAGTGGACTCCTGATGTTCGATTCTTTAAAAGGGATGAATACCCAAGAGTAGGTCATGCTCAAGAACATGATGTCCGTGGTACCTTTGCCCTTCCTGTTTTCGAACAAGGTAGTGGAACTTGCTTGGGTGTTATTGAAGTTGTGATGACAACCGAGAAAATCAAGATTCAGCCTGAGCTCGAAAGTGTTTGCAAAGCGTTAGAGGTCCTTTCCTTTACCTTGTATTTTATGTTTTGTATTTACTTGGTTCTTGCTCAATAAACACTCCTTATCCTGTTTTCTTTGCAAGCAGGCTGTCAATCTTCGGAGTTCTATAACTTCTAGCACTCAAAACATAAAGGTAATTGTGAAAGTTATGGAATAAGTTCAATTGTTAAGAGTTCTAAACTTCTTGTTGTACTTATGGGTTGGACTTATGTTTTGTCAGGCTTACAGTAATTGCTACCAAGCCGCCTTACCCGAGATCAAAGAACTTTTAAGGTGTGCTTGCGAGACACACAGATTACCCCTAGCTCAGGCTTGGGTTCCTTGTATCCAGCAAGGTAAAGAGGGTTGCCGGCATTCCTCTGAGAACTATGTTCATTGTGTGTCTACCGTGGATGATGCTTGCTGTATAGCTGATCCTAGTATCCAGGGTTTTCATGAGGCTTGCTCTGAGCATCACTTGTTAAAAGGTCAAGGTGTTGTCGGGAGAGCATTTATGACTAATCAGCCGTGCTTCTCGACTGACATAACTTCCTTTAAGAAGACTGAATATCCTCTTGCTCACCATGCAATGATGTTTAATTTGCATGCTGCTGTTGCGATACGGTTCAGATCCATTCACACCGGCAAAGCAGACTTTGTCTTGGAGTTCTTCTTACCTGCGCACTGCAGAGATCCTGAGGGACAAAGGAAGATGCTTAATTCCCTATCTATCATTATACAGCAAGTATGCTGTAGCTTGCGGGTTGTAACAGATAAGGAGCTAGTGGAAGAAACTGATTTGGCAGTTAGTGAAGTTGTAGCACCTTCAGATGGCTTACCTATTAGAGAAGAGTCATCGAAACAGCAGTGCACTCATCATCATTCAAAGAAACTTTCTGGGGAAGGTTCATCTTGCCTCACTAAGGTTCAACAGAGTAGTAACACTGCCTTGGTACTCGAGAAAGAAAAGACAAGGCCGATGTTGGATGAAAAACTACCTGAGGTGGAGCAGCATCAACAACATATTAGCCTACAAGAAAGTGTTGAGTGCGGAGATTCTACTTTTAATGAGATTAGCTTTTCGAGTGTGACAATGGGAAAAACAAGTGAGAAGAGGCGTAGCAAGGCAGAGAAAACTATCACTTTACAAGTTCTCCGCCAATATTTTGCTGGAAGCCTAAAAGATGCGGCAAAAAGCCTTGGTGGTAAGTGTTACTCTGTAAAGCTAAAATTTATTAATGTTCGGTTGCTATTTTCTTTCTGGTTTATGGGCTTTATGTGTTTCGGAAAATCTCGTTTTATAGTATGGTCAAATAATGAAGATAAATGTTATATTGTTCTCTATTATTTCCTTGTAATTTGATGCCATTTCCTGTTTTCCTTTGATTTCAGTGTGTCCCACTACCTTGAAAAGAATCTGTAGGCAACACGGGATAAAGCGCTGGCCATCTCGAAAAATCAAGAAAGTTGGACACTCCTTACAGAAACTCCAACATGTCATCAACTCAGTACAAGGTGCCTCTGGCGCTTTTCATATTAGTAACTTCTATGCAAATTTTCCCGAGTTGGCATCTCCAAAATTGTTAGGAAACAGTGCATTATCAACCTCACCGCTGAATGATAAACCAAAGCAAATAAACATACAGCCTGAGGGTGGTAATTTCCTGTCCCAAGCTGCTCTCTCAAATTCACCTTCCTCCTCGTGTAGTCAGAGTTCCAGTTCAAGTCATAGCTGTTCGAGTGGAACACATAGACCTTCAAATTTTAACATGCCTGGTAAGGAAGATCATATAATTGAAGACAACTCTGGGGATGGTGAACTGAAAAGGGTCAAAAGTGATGTAGAGTTGCATGCGTTAAGTCAAGAAGGACCAAAGCTGTTCCCAAGATCCCAGAGCCTTAGATCTCTTAAGGAACAGCTTATTTGTGACAATCTTCAACCAATATCTAAGAACACTAGCCCAATTGCTCATGATTTAGAAGCTCAAAGGGTAAAGGTCACGTATGGAGATGAGAAAATCCGGTTCCGCATGCAGAGTAAATGGCGGTTTAAAGATTTATTGCATGAAATCGCAAGACGGTTCAATATAGATGATATAAGCAGATTTGATCTAAAGTACTTAGATGATGATTCTGAGTGGGTGCTATTAACATGTGATGCCGATATGGTGGAGTGTATTGATGTATGTGGATCGTCGCAGGGCAACACAATCAAATTGTCCTTGCAAGCTTCTCATCATCATTTGGACCAGTTTTCAGGTAGCACTGGTTCTTGATGAAGATCTAAAGTTGTAGTATCAGCATGTAGTAGTGATATGAATGCATTCTCTCAATGATTCGGGTTTTTGGCTCTTAACGTGATGTTTCCAAGAGCAGAAACCTTAATGCTCCTTGATGACGATAACACTTTCGGATGCAGTGCACTGCTGAGAATTGCTGTATATTTTAGTGATGAGCAGAGCAGCAAAAGCTGCTATGTCACAAAGAATACTAGTAATAGTAGTAAAGAGGATATTTTTTTGCATAGATTTTGATTCCTTTTATTGATATCCAACAAAATGTGGAATGGGTATTTAGTTTGTAAGGTAGCATTCTTTTTTTCTTGTTTATTGTTATGGTGACTATGGTGATGGAGCTAACATCTGTATAATCTGTTAATGTTTAAAAAAAAAACTATTGTTTTTGAAATATTGAAGCTTCGATTGGCCAATTTCAAAGGGGTGGAATGCTATCAGCTTGTATGGTTGGAGCATTAGTGGTGGGACTTCCAAATAAACTCATCCAATGGGAGGTGTATTAATCGACAACAATACATGTGTTTTGTGTTTCTTTCTGCTCTTCCATTGCATTAGGAATTGATGTTGCTGTTTGTTGTATTTGTTATGCTTGGTATTTTTTTTTAATTTAGTACCTAAATTTATTAAATATTATATAAATTATGCAAAACATTAACCGTGTTAAATTTTTTATTATGCTATAAAAATATTGTCAGTATTAGAGGAAATTCATGTTAAAAAAATAGATATTGAACTTTGCTTAATTAATTAATATTAAATAAGAAAAAAAGAGTTTAAAACTCCAAATCAAAAGAAAATTATTATTTTCAATTAATAAAATAATTAAATAAATAAAACTTAAAGTAATTGGACATATAAAATAAAAAAAATATTTCTTCTATCACATGTTAGTTATACATTGATTATTTTTACTACCTCATAATAAAAATAGTTTTATTACTGTATTGGGGTAATTTGTAATATGTTTGACAAGTTCAAGTACCAAATCGAACAAAAAAAAAGATTAAGTACTAAATTAGGAAAAAGAGTTGAGTTTAGGTATCAAATTGGACCCTAAAAAAGATTAAGTACCAACTTATAAAAAGGTGTAAGTTTAGGTACCAAATTAGGAAAAGAATATCAAATGCTAAATATTATATTAAGCCTATTTGTTACTGCAAAATAGACTTCTTTCTGATGGCAATAAAAGTAATGTTGGGCTGGGAATTGTCTGATGGGTATGGTTATTGGGTTAGGAGGTCCTACGGTGAAAGAGTATGGTTTTTATGGGTTGGGTCTGACTGTAGTCTAGTTCTAAGTTCAGCCCATTTTTAAGCCAGCTCGGTCCATAAACCATTTTTGTTATTAAAAAATAATAAAATAATAAAAATATGTTTTATAACTAATATTTATATATTTTATAATTAAATTTAAATTTAAAATATTTTTTATTATTTAAATTGTATTTGGTTGGACTTACTGGATTGAGCAGACTACCTAGCCACAGGTCTATTAGTAATACATCTGTTAGTAATTTGTATTTATTTTCATTTTTTATTAGCTAACCTACAAACATCCCATTAACTATGGCTGTTACTAGTAGAAATGAAGAAATATATTCCTATTCTTTTCTCTCTTCTACTGAAATTTTTTTAAAATTTTTGTTTCAAATGAAAAATTATAATTAATTAAAAGTTTTATCATTTGATTATTAATAAAAAATTATTACTATTCATAGAATAAGTTATGCCTCTTACTATTAAAAATTATGTTAACTATTAATAAAAGTTATGATTATTCAAGTAATATGTAATGAATAATTGTATTCATTCTTAATAGATGCGACTATCTAAATAGGCATATATTGAATAGTTATATTTTTGCGAAGAGATATGAGAATTCCTTTAAGTAAATGTAGAGTTTCATTTGCATGATATGTAAAAACGTTCTTTTTATTCTCCTCCATTTTCATATATTCAAATATAGTTCTATAAGGAATTATTACAAAAGTTCTTTATAAAAATTGATACTTTTACTATAGTTCGCTTAATGCTCAGTGGATTGTTTGCTAGTGCAAAACACAAACGGTTATTGTTCTTCATTGTGTCTTTGAGGTTTATTAGCTAATAACTCTTTTGCACATCAAAATATATGTGGAAGCAAATAAAACATTAAAGATACTGGACTGGTTACACGTCTTGAAGCCTTTAGTTAATTTCTCATAAGTTTATTTTATCTCCCCACATTAGCAATTTTAAGATTCTACTTTTTTCAAATTCATAAAAAATTAGAGAAGGTACACTAATTCACCCAACATTCACATGCTCTTATAAACATGGCAGAATGACTATTAATAATGGAGCAACATTGAGGCCAATGATCTCATGAACTTTTTATTTAGAAAAAAAAGATATTTGTAGAAGAAAATGTATGTAAAATTTATTATTTTACTTCTTTTAATTGAATTATATTTCAATTGTTATGTTTTTATAGAAATATTATATAAAAAAAGTATCAGTGCTTCATGCATTAATTTTTGATGAAAATCAAATATTATTTTGTTATATGCATGATATGTATAGTTATTATTGGTATAGAATTATATATTATATATTATATACATTTATGTATATATAACAATCCTGAAAGAAGAAAGAAAAAGTTAATGAAACTTTTAAGCAATGGAAGGAAATGATGTTTCGATTGATGTCTTAAGCTGAAAACTTATGTTTGTTCAGTGATTTCAAATATGAATAATCATGTTTATTTTGTAAACTTTCAAACATAAAATGTTATTTCTTTTTGAAAAGGCACTTATGTATCCATTTAAAAGTATTGAAAGATTGTGTCACACCCCAAAAGTGGTAGATTCGAGAGAAAGGTGAACAAATGTGAAGGTTATCTGTTTTGGAGCACTTTGGTAGTTAATCTGCCAATTTATAAGCTTCGGGCAACTAATGTTTGGCGTATAGAGTATCCACCCATAAAAGTATCTAAGGATTTATTCTCATAATATTCTTCAATTGAAGAAAGAGTACGACAAGCGAAGAGTAAGCTTTAGAATGTTGGTTGAGCATGACGCGCCTACTAAGTATATGTTAAAGCTGTAAGGGGTTAAAGTATTTTTAAGGCCACGCCATATACAAGTTATCGCCATAGGTATGGTACACCAAGTTTGCTCGAAAGATGCGCAAGATGGGTTCTGTAAAGTGATTGGTTGAGAGTTAGTTGAATGGTTTGACCGGTCAAATAGCGCCGGTATCGGATTTTCTTTTATATTCTCTCTAATTTTTGTAGGACATTTAAAGGACAAATTCTGTATGTATTTGACACTTGTCAAGATCCACTATGAGGTATTGAGTATATATATGGTAAGAAGGGTAACATTTAGATGGTTTTTCTTCCTTTCGTTCTATGCTTTAGCTTTCTTAAGATTAAATATTCTCTTCTTTCTCGTTAAACTAGAAGCTAAGGTTTTTGGGGTCATTGACGGATGTTTCAACCTCCTAATAAGTCTAGTATCTTTGCATGTTAGGATTTTGAAAGAGTAAAGATGTTATGAAGCATAAATAGTAAGATAAGAATAAAAGACCCTGCATGGGGGTCGTCTATAAGTGAGATGATAGCAAATTACTTATAAATGGGTTTTTAATTGTAAATCCATGTTCTTTTAAGCAGTTGTTGCTGCTGCTTCTTGAAGGATGTTGGGGCTTAGAACTTTGAGATATAGTAAAGGTGAGTCTTTATCTTGACTCATGAGTAGTAATTTATAATGGAAAATTGGATGTAGACGTCGTAATAGATAACTTGTAACAGCCTGTTTTTTAGTGGTGTTGGAAACAGTAGTTTTGGGGCCACCAAACCTGATGAGTAAGTTCATAAATATTATTATTTAATATTTACGAGTCAAATATAGTTTTAAAAAGGTTTTTGATTTGATAAATTATGTTATATAAGCGATTTATTAAGTTCAAGTGGTATGACCCTAAGGTCAAGTAGTTTTAAAAAAATGAGGTATTATGATCTTGTTTCTATAAATCGAGCCTTAAATATTTTTATAAATATTTACAGAGTGTCATTAAGGTGATATTAAAGTTTCGTCAAAAAATTTTAACGTTTTGATAGTTAATTAATTAAAAAGGACTAAATCATAAAAGATATAAAATTTGATCACTATTTGATTTGAGTGAATAAATGGGTAATTGAATAAAGGAAAAGGGACTTAAATAATAATTATACCATTCAAGGGTTGGTGGACATTAGTGGTCTTATAAATTGTTAATGTTTGATTATAATTTAAAAGGTAAAAGAGTAAATTATTAATTATGTATATTATAATAAAAACATGACAAAATTAATTATCATCTTCTTCATTTGAAGTTCTTCACTAAACCCTAAAATAGAAGGAATTATATTCGACCATACTTTGGCTTGGTGATTAGGTAAGTAAACTTTGCCCTTTTTTAGTAATTTTTATGTTTTTGAGATCGTTGCAACTAGGTTTAGCTAGTCCATATCTTTAATTTTGAAACTGTTAAAGATTTTGAATGTTTTCATTGATGAACCTTGTGGTTTTAGATGTTAAATGATGAATTTGAGATATTAGTTGTTATTTAAAAGTATTTTATTAAGTGATTTTTGGCGAATTTTCCGATTAAGGACTAAATTGTTGAAATAGTAAAAATACAAGGGTTTGTTGTGATATTATTAAAAAAAATGGGCTGTATTGAATGCCATGAATATTCAGCTAATATGGGTTTGCATAAAAAATGGTTAATTTGCATGTTTTAGGCTTAAGGACCAAATTGAATAAAAGTAAAACTTTAGGGGCAATTTTTTTAAAATGTAAAAAATGATTGAATTGCATAAAATACATTATTTTTCCGTATAAATTAATAGATTGAATGAAATTATTAATTTAGATCAAGATCGGGTGAAAAATTGAGGAGAATGAAAAATTACCAAAATGCCCATGTATTTTGACATTTCTGCAATTTAGCCAAGTAAGTTCGTACTGTTAGAATTTAACATCAATATGAAATTTTAAGTAGATTAACATAGTATGACTTGTATATCTATTTTTAATTGTTGATAATTAATGGTAATTTGAGATATAATATTGAATCTGATTACTCGGATTGGATTGAACGCAAGATAGAGTATAGTCGTGATTTCGTGTGTTACAGGGGATTGGAGTGGAGATGTGGAGTGATGTATATTCATATACCTGAGTAAACCGAGGTTCAGCATTTGTTGCGAACTTTCGTGTTATACACACTGTTTGGTGTGTTGGTTGGATTAGCTCTTATGAGCATTGGTGTGTTGGAGGGATTGGCTTGTGTGAGCATCTAGTGTGTTTGGTTGGACTGACAATGTACTCTTATCCATAAGTCATTCTTCGTATGAAAAATCTCGGTAAGGTAAATTGTTTATGAATTTGAAATATTTGTTATTTATTGAATATTGACCTAAACATAAATGAATTATATACATAAATACACTAACTTGTATAATGATGATGGTGATTAGGCTTATGTCAAGCTTGAGATTATGATTGATGTATATGCTTATGTCTGGTATTATACAAATGAAATGGTGAGAAAAGGTAATGAAATGGTAAGTTTATAATTGAAATCTGATATGATGAAAAAGGGATTAATGAGTTGAATAATGTACTTATATATGTGAAATTACGTATGTTATGATTGAACTTACCTATGTTATGAATAAATATATTAATTAGTTAATTGATGTTATTTAAGTTTATGCTTAGTAAATGGAATGAAAAGTAAGTAAAGGAAATTATTCATAGTTTTAATGAAAAGGTTAATGATGGTGTAAAATATTTTATAAAATCCTATTATGTTAGGAGTGAAAATATATATGATGTTGATAGACTTACTCATTTATGAATTGGTGGTTGTGTAGTTGATAAATCTTGAAGCATTAGTATAGCTTTATATTTATCATATAAAGTTTATTATTGAATTGGAATATTATGTTTAAAGTTTGTATGAGCTTACTAAGCATTCATTACTTACATAGTTGTTTATCCCTTACTTTACAAATTATCGCAAGCTCAATTGGGTTGGAAGCTAATCGGAGATCCATCACACTATTCATTGGCCTTATCGGTAGATTTTGATGATTTTGAGTCATGGTTATAATGGCATGTATAGGTGTTTTGTGTTTGATGAAATGGTCATTATATATATGACTTGTAAATTTGGGACTTTGATTAATGAATATGTTGTTACGTTGGCATGTAAATGTGATGTTATAATTGTTGGCATTTTGGTGCTTAAATGGTGAATGATGGAATGGTAAGTTAAATGCATGCTATGAAATGTTGTTTTGATATGCTTGAAGGTTGTCATTGAGGTATGGTTTGATATGGAAATAGATAGTGTACATTGAGTTAATAAATGGTTATTTTGGTAAGTTTGAATGTGGTTGGCATATAGCCAAGTTTATTAACGTTTAGTGATGATAGTTGTTGAATGGTCAAATTGGTATATTTGAGTATGATTGGTATGTGAACATTGTGGTAAATGTTGGTATAGAATTTGTTCTGATGTTTGGTTGATTTATGGCTAAACTTAGCAAATGTATAATCAAGTTTGATTGTTGTGATTGAGGTGCCTTTTAGGCATATTGGTTGTATGATCGAATACTATGATAATTTAGCTTGAATATGCATGTGTTAGGTACAATTTGGATGCATGAAAATAGGTGCATTTGGCTTGTGTAGGTGACCAAGTTTTGCGTGAGGAAAATGGCTTGAAAATGGCCTATTTTTTGTCCACATGATCTAAGGCATGGCGTGTGTCTCAGTCGTGCGTGACACACAGCCATGCGACACGGCCATGTGTCCTCTGTAGTTTTTTTAAAGGTTGCATTTCGAGAGTGACACGACCTAGCACACTGGTGTGTTGCTTGGCCGTGTGAACCAAGTCAGAGAGTTACATATGATGGGACACGGCTCTGTATCCCTACTTTGAATGCCCACACAGCCTGAGACACGGGCGTGTCTCTCAGCCGTGTGAGTCACACGACTGTGTGATCTTTGCAATGTGAATTTTTCCAACTTTTTCCATGAAGTTTTAAATGTTTTCAATTTACTCCCGAACCGTTTCTAAAGTGTTTCTAAAGCCTCGAGGGCTAAAAAAAGGGACGTTATGCAAGTGTTTGAATGGAGTATGATGTGTTTTTATAAATTATTGTAATCAAACTTTTAAGTTAAAAGCTTTTGGTATGCTCTGTAACCCTATTCCGACGACGGATACGGGTTAGGGGTGTTAAAGTATACATGTGTGAAGCATTGTAAAAAGCATTGCATGTTTATAAGTGAGCTATATGAGTTGTTGCATGAATGAGATGATGTATGATATGTATGCATGTAAAAGCAGGTATGGAAGAGTATGAATTAGTTAGGTGAGTGAATGAATCTGGGTAAGTGTAATTGATGTTAAGTGAGTAAATCATTCAATTGTGATGCCTCCAGTAGGACAGATACATTGCTAAATGGACAGACAGATCATGTTGACAATAAGTATACTCATGGTGTAGCCTTGGTGAAATGTAAACCGGACTGGTAAAACACAACATGAGGATGTGTAAGTCTATGTGGCTGAGACCCATGGCATAGTACAACAATGAAAATATTAATGGTGTTGCCTTTGGTGAGATGTAAATCGGACTGGCAGATTACCACGTGAAGATATGTATAAGACCATGAAGGAGAAAACCATAACACCTTTTGAGAAAGTCTATTGGAACAGTAAACACATAACTCTTTGTGATGCTTGTGTGGTGTGTTCTGCTAAGCCTTAGTGACGTATTCTGTATTGTCTTTGGGGTGAATCTTATAGTGCCTATGTGGCGTATTCAGTGATGCCTACATGGAAGAATCTGGTTAATCACTTTTGTGGCAATATTTGGGAAGTTTTGTGATTTCTTGATAACTAACTCTATGATAAGGATTTGATAAGTCTGAAGTTAATTTGATTTAGTTAGTCTTGTGATGAAATTAAATGAGCTTTAAGCGGTGTTTCTTGAAAAAGAGTATACATCTGTATTTCTAAAAAGGAAATCTGCCATAGTAGTATGTCAGTACAGGAAATTGACATATTCGTAGTTATGAAAGGTTTAAGTGTTCGCTAGACCTAAACTTGTCTACACTATTTAAGGAAGTAATTTTAGTTATTTGGTAACCACCAAATCTGAATGATTTTTAGGTCTCGTATAGAGGCCATTTGGAATCTAAGTCATTTCTCAAGTTGGGTGTTCTCATGTTATGTAACTTAGTTGTTTGGAATTCTTCTAGATGATCCAGAACGTTTCATTATTTGTATAAGTTATGATCTCGAGTTGATTCAAGATATGCTCTGATCGGTAATCTGATAACTACCAGAATCAGTAGAAGAATTTGCTAGAGTTAAGATCAGTATGGAGTTCAACTTAAGAGATCCGTTAGTTTTACTATTCGCTAAAAGTAGTATTTAGAGTACCCATCCTGGGGAAAAAAGTATTCTATGTCTATTTGAAGGAGAATCTGTCGAAGGTAGATTCTGTATGAATATTCTTCTGATAAGAATAATTGTTTTTCTAGATAGAAAATAAGATCTATATTGACTAGTAAGACCTGAAATCAGCTAAAGAGTGAAGGGTGAGTAGGTATGTTAAGTATGGATCATGACGAATATGTATATGTCTAATATTAGGAAAGTATTCGCCAAAGATAGAGATGAATTCCAAAATATTCATGGTAAGGAGTTCAATTAGAAAGGCAAAATATTCATGATAAAGAGTTCAACTAAAAATGCTTCGAGGTAATCTAGATTAAAACTCACTAAGTTTGTAAGAGCTTATGTTTGTTTATGTTTCAAGTTTTGCTATAAGAATGAGTACGCCAGGAGAGACCAAGCCAGGAATGTGCTAGAGTAGCGGCAAATTGGGGTATTATACATACAAAGAACATCTTAAAAGTGTGGCGTACATAAAAATCTATTTTTAATAAAGTTTTATATTATAACGTTGTATACTATTTAATACTAGAATGTTTTTAACTACCAATTACGTAATTTTTCTAAAACTTTTTAATTTTCTCTGTTGACCCCGCCCATAGATTATTTTTCTCTTATGTCAGCGAAAATCATTATATTCTTTCACCATTGTCTGATACACATCAGGATCTCATACCATGAGGTGAAAACAGAACGCTATTTCCTTTGGATTTTGGGGTTCCCTATATGGCAAATGCCATGTGCAAGTGTTTCACCAAAAATTACTTGTTTGATCTTGTAGGAGAGAAATATAAAGTCCCGGACAAATTTAAGTAACGAAAATTAAGGAAAAAAAAAAAAACAAATAAAGATTACATAGGACGAATACGGTGAACATGTCCGAAAAATACAGAGATATAAATCCCACAACAACTCTATCCCCAAGTATTAACTTTTAAATTAGATGAATCAGCTACCTTATAATATTGACAACAACAACGACAGCACCCAATATCATTTTTCTATTACTTTCTTCTTCTTTTCCTTCTCTAAACAAACCTTTACACGTTGGGATGGGATGGGGACAACTATTCTCCTTTTCCCCCCTTTTTAAGCCTTTGCTCTGGTTGTACATGCAGTTTCTATATCAGACATGGTAAAACTCTCTACAAAAGGAGTTATGAACTGTGTGAAAGATCATCAATTATAGCTGAGATGAAACCGAGGGTCGCTCATCTTGCTTCTCAACTCGTATACATCTTGACGGTGGACCGACCATGCTCAACACCACCTGAATAAGACATTTGGTCAATGCTTTTGCTTTGGAACTAAACTTATAAACTTACTTCTTGGCTTTCTACATTATTTCATTTCACCCTCCATGAAAGAGGAAAAAAAAAAAAAAAAAAAACAAGGGAGGGCTTACCGGCAAAAATACAAGCCCGTGTAAGAAACCTAGAAGGACTAAAGCTAGGTACATCTGGAAGTAATAGACCTACAAAATCCAAAGGAAAGAGGGTAATGGATTAAAATTTTACAGAAAAAATGAAAGGGTCCCATAATTGAAAAGTCAATGAAGGAATAAATACCACAAAAACTTCCGTCTTTGAGAAGCAGAGTACCAGCACCCCTACTAGCTTTGTCAAAGTGATTCCACTGCAAAAATTAAATCAGATAATGACAGTTAAGCAAGGGAAGACGGAGTGGAGTGTGGGTGGGGGGAGGCGGTATGCTTATAAGTTTAGGAACAGAACCTGAAGACAGAAGCTCCCATCGTTCCCAGAGCCTCCTTTACCCTTTCATTTCTATTCCCGCTGCTTACCTGCACAAGGAACTTGTAAGTTTATATCAGCAAAATTATGATGAATGTGGTAAAGATCCACACAACAAATCAGGAGGATGAACCAAGATTAAGTGAAAAGCCGAATGATACTAACTGAAAATGCATGTGTTATATGCACGCAGAACTCAACAGCAATACCCACTGACATAACAAGATTAACAACGGAGACGGCATTGAGTTGAATTCCGAGAATTGCCATCACACCCTGAGGAGTTTAACTTTGTAAGAGGGTATAAGATAAGCAAATGGAAGAAGTTTTATGGTGACAGTCAGAGAATAGAATACCATAAGATCAACGAGAATCATTGCCAACACCAACAAAATGATCGCTGAGGTCCACAAACTATATTTGGGGGAAAATGCCAAGAGATTAGTAATAATTATACAAGCAAGTAAAATAAAGAAATATTATAGTTTCATCTCTCCAAAGGTTAACGATGACTTTAGCTCCAAGTTAAAAATCCTTTTGCTGATTTTAAATAGCTGAATCTATCATCTATCATCTATTTAAAAAACAAAAATCGACTGATAATGATTTTGGTATTGGTATAATAAGTCAAGGGACAAAATTAGGAAGCTAACCTGCATGTAATAACTAAACAAACAATAAATACCGCACCTGCAAGCAATCAAACAGAAGAAAATAGATTTGACCATTAGAAATAACAACAAAATGACAAGCCATAGAATGCTGCGAAATAAAGACAGAACAAAATTAAATAAAATTTGAATCATTAATTTGTACCAGAAATGCCTTAAAAATAAATAATTTCAGGAAAAATGTGTATTAATTTATGACACTTTTGGGTAGGTTTCTGCAAATTACTAACCAATCGCAATTGCAAGGTTGATGAGAGCTGTCTTCCATATATCAAGGTATTGCTCAAAGAACATATAAAACACGGAATATGGGAAGATTTCCATCTGCACCAGAAAAGCTCAGTTTACAAATAGATATTATCTCATCACTAGCATACATTTAAATTTGCAAATATATTCAAAACAAGAGACAGCTTGCATGAGAAGCTCAATAACTTCCCATTAGATGTTGGCTGAGGAGAATTAATGAGGACCATAAAGTTGTATGATAAAGACTAACGATTGTACCGTGCAAAAGAAGAGCTAGATAAGGGTACCCAATTAAGCAGAAAAAACCATGTTTTTCTATTAAAGGACAAATATACAAACCAAAAATTTAAGACAGAATATTACAATTGATATCTTACCTTTAAAGAATCTGAAACCCTTGATGCAAATTTTCGAGCAGCCCTCATTGAGTTAACATAATCAATCTAAAACAAGTGAAAGCCAATTAATGGTGCTGCTGCAATACAAAATAAAAAGGAAAATTACCTAACAATGACTGCCTAACTGAGTATTAGTTCTACCTGCTTATTGAGTGGTGTATGGTAGGTGCGGAATGATGATGCCTTAATGATACCACTTTCATAGCCTGGTAACAGAATGTAAAACCAGTGACTACCAAATCCAAATTAGAATATGCATCATTTACAGATTCTATCTCAAAGTAAAATAGGCAAGTGAAAATTGTCAACGAATGGTAAATTGGGTGCAATTGCAAAAGAAAGATCTATTCAAACAAACCTGTGAGTTCCACACTGCTAGTGTAAGCACCATGTCCGCCTTTTGAACAATCAGCAGAAGGCAAAGCATCAAGGAACCATGGAAGTTTCTCCCTAAATTGGGCTGTAGAGGGGCGATCATTATGTAAATCTGAGTGACGGAAGCACTGAAACATCACATAATTGTTAGTCACAAGAACTGCTTATTTTCATGTTGACAAATATTACAGTAGTACCAAAATATCAGGCAGAATATAAGGGTGTATATTACCGTAGTGCAATCTTTGCACACTTCACTCAACCCACAAGCAGTGTCATTGGGAGAGCAACAAGGAGGCTGGAAGAAAGAAAATTTAATTTCAGTGAACCAAACCATATCCAATTGCCATAAATGAAATTCTAGGAAAACCTAATTCTGGCATGATATGAGAAACAGGATAGTGAACTCAGTGCTATCTTCTAAGAAATGCCTACTGTTAAGCCTAGCCAAGTATTAAGACACTAGATAAGGATATCTGGTTTTTCTGCTCAACAATGGAAGCACCATTACCAAAAGCCACTTAGCTGTAAAGCAATCCCCCACAGTCTTGGAATTAGATAAAAATTTTAGAACCAAATTTCCTTCAACCTATTATAGCAGTATAGTATTTTAAAGAAACATGTAATTTGAGGTTCAAGTGGTTATTTTTTCACAAGCAAAACACAAATCAGGCCATTTGGAAGGAACAACTCATTACTGGGGAATGAAATATTTTCAGCATATCACAGGAGGTGAATTAAATCTAACCAGTACCAAGAATAATAGGATAATAACCTGATCATCAGGGGGACAATAACTCCCATTAGTAAATTTCCGACAGCAACCAAATGCTTCTGGAGATAACCATACAAGAAAGTCATCAAGCCATGAAGCAGCTGGCTTAGCAATATAGCTTGATTCTGGTGTCAATGATGCTCTAGCTATCTACAGAGGAAACAGGATAAAGCTGTCATATCAAACAAAGTACATATAGCAACAACAGGAGGCAAGGTTTGTTGATAATCTTAAAAGCATAAACATTCTTTAAACTAAATAGAAAAGCGTGGTTTACTAAAAAAAATCTATATCATGAATGAACACTCAAGAGAGAATATACCAAACAATTTTACCTCATTTAAAAGAGAGTCTGAGTTACATTGGCTGATGGAGCACAACTTATTTGTATCTATTGATTCTGAACTGAGGATAGAAAAGCATCAGCATAAAAAAGCATATTTATCAACAAAATCAATTAGATGAAAACTTGAATAACTCCATTTCTTTTTCTTGATGAGCAATGAAGATTCACATCTTGGACAGCAAGTTTCTACTTCTTAAATGATAACACCTTCTGTAATATGAGGTAAGAGAAGAATATTCACATGGAGCTCTAATAGACTCAGCCTAAAATGGCAGTTTTCTGCCATTAGTAGTAAAACAAATTCCATCGTGTTCTTTTTCAGATGTTTATAATCATTCCAGATACAATTTAGACAAGAAAAATATACGCTTTTAGAAGAGCCAATATTAAGCTATGTCATTTATGGTATTGAAAATTGTAGGAATATTCTGTAAATATTTTAGGAATATTTTGTAGATATTCTTTTTATTACAATCCCTTACTTTAAGGGATCATATCTCCTTTTTAGTATCTTTCCTAACTTAGAGTTTCCTAAAGTAGTGACATAGGTTGTATATAAAAAGTTGTAATATGTTCTATTCAATTAAGAAGAAAATTCAGAGAATTACTCTGATTTCTACATGGTATCAGAGCAGGTTACGATTTCTTTTTCAACCTAGACCATGTCCGAAACTCCTTCTCCTACTTCGGAGATTACTTCCAATCCAGAAAATTTTTCTGGTTCCGATGCTCCATCAGATTCGTCTGGTCTGACTATCACCTGCCATCGATTGACTGGCAACAATTTTCTTGAATGGTCCCAATCGGTTAAGATTTTTCTCTTGGGCAGAGAAAGATTGGGCTACGCTACTGGTGAAATCAAGAAGCCTGCTGTGACTGATGCTGGTTTTGCAAAGTGGATGCGTGACAATGGTCAGGTTATGACTTGGCTCCTTAATTCCATGACCCCGAGTATAAGCAGAAACTTTCTTCTTTACACCACAGCCGCTGAAATTTGGAGTGCAGTCCGCGAAACCTACTCTAGCACGGATAACATTGCCGAATTGTATCATGTTGAAGAACAAGCAGCCACCCTTAAGCAAGGCACCATGCCTGTTACTCTCTACTACAATACCCTTACTGCTCTTTGGCAGCAATTAGATTTGTATGCACATTATGATTGGGTAGATCCAAGAGATGCTGCTCTTTATCAGCAAATTGTCACTCAACGACGACTTTTTCAATTTCTCCAAGGCCTAAATAAGGACCTGGACGAGGTTCGCGGCAGGGTCCTGGCTATTTCTCCTCTTCCCTCCCTTCGAGAGGCTTTCTCTATGGTCAAGAAGGAAGAAAGCCGAAGGTGTGTGATGCTGTCTGATGAACCATATTCCACTCCTGAAAGATCTGCCTTACTGACCCATCAATCATCTCCCACTTCCAAACGGGGGAGACCTTGGTGTGATCATTGTAAAAAGCCCGGCCACTCTAAGGAGAAGTGTTGGAAGATCTCCTCCATTCTGCCACTTAAAATTTTTGGCTGCACTGTTTTTATCCAAAATATTGCTCCTAATAAGTCCAAGTTAGATCCTAAGTCTTTAAAATGTGTATTGGTTGGGTATTCTTCACTTAAGAAGGGTTATAAATGCTATCATCCTCCTTCTAAACGATTTTTCACCACTATGGATATAACATTTTATGAGCAGGATCCCTATTTCACTCAGGCTGAAATTCAGGGGGAGACATGGAGTGATTTTCAGCCACATCAGGTATCTCCTCCTAATCTTCATTCTCAACCTTCAGAATTGCCATCTTTTTCGCCATTACCTGCAGATCTGTCACCTGTGACTGCTCCCATTGATTCTCCTGTAGTACCTATGACTAATTCGCCTACACCCACTTTAAACACTCTTCCTGAAAATACACCTACTCAAATTGACAGTCTTCCAAAAACACCACCACCCAAACAGCTTCGTGTCTACACAAGAAAAAGAAGACATATCCCTGAGACTGTTTTGCAATCTGATTCTTGCCGAGAATTGGATTTGGGTCCAGCTGCCGAAATGGAAGAAGAAATCAGTAAGTCCACTACTCTAGATGACTTTCCTATTGCTATTAGAAAAGGGGTTAGACAGTGCACCAAGCATCCTATTGAAAAATTTACTGGTTATAATTCATTGATGCCGTCTTTTCAAGCATTTACAGCAACCTTGGATAAAGAACAGGTTCCCACAAGCATAGCTGAAGCTCTAAAGGATCCAAAATGGAGAAGGGCTGTTGAAGAGGAAATTTGTGCACTAGAGAAAAATGCTACTTGGACCGTTACAGATCTTCCTCAAGGAAAAAAGGCTGTCGGCTGTAAATGGATTTTTGCTGTAAAGTATAACTCCAATGGCAGTATTCAACGATACAAAGCTAAACTAGTGGCCAGAGGTTTCACGCAAACATATGGGATAGACTTCACAGAAACTTTTGCACCTGTGGCAAAGCTTAACACTATTCGAGTACTCCTAAGTTTGGCTGTAAATTGCGATTGGAAATTACACCAACTGGATGTAAAAAACGCATTTCTTAATGGCAAGCTAGAGGAAGAAGTCTATATGAAATTGCCACCTGGCTTAAAGTCTATTGAAGGTAGCAACAAGGTTTGCAAGCTCAACAAGTCTCTATACGGGTTAAAACAATCACCCAGAGCTTGGTTCGAGAGGTTCACTAAAGTCATTCTTCAAAATGGCTACAAGCAGTCCCTTGCCGATCATACGCTTTTCATCAAGGTAACTTCTACAAATAAGAAAGCTATCCTAATTGTATATGTGGATGACATCATTCTTACTGGAGATGATGAGGAAGAGATTAGCAATTTGAAGAAGTTGTTAAACAGGGAATTCGAAACCAAGGACTTGGGAAAGCTAAGGTATTTTCTAGGAATGGAGGTGGCAAGATCAAAAGAAGGACTTGTGATCAATCAGAGAAAGTATGTACTTGATTTACTCAAAGAAACTGGTTTTCTTGGTTGTAAGCCGGCTGATACACCAATGGAGGCAAACTTGAGATTCAACAAAGAAGATGGGTCCTTAGTAGACAGAGAGAAATTTCAAAGGTTAGTTGGGAAACTAATCTACTTATCCTTGACAAGGCCAGATATAGCTTTTCCCGTAAATGTGATAAGTCAACACATGACTAATCCTACTGAAGAGCATATGGCAGCAGCAAATAGAATTCTCAAGTACTTGAAGAAAACTCCAGGACACGGCTTAATGTTTAAGAAGACACAAGACAGAACTGTTAAGATTTTTACAGACTCTAGTTGGGCTGGAGATCTCACTGAAAGAAGATCCACTAGTGGGTACTGCACGTTTGTTTGGGATAACCTTACAACTTGGAGAAGTAAGAAACAATCTGTTGTTTCAAGAAGTAGTGCTGAAACTGAATTTAGAGCACTAGCTTTGGGGATATGCGAAGGAATTTGGCTACTTAAATTACTAAAAGAACTTGGCGCAAATCAGGAGGATCACTTTGAAGTTTTGTGTGATAATCAATCTGCCATTCAGATTGCCAAGAACCCAGTTCAACATGACCGAACAAAGCATGTTGAGATTGATAGGCATTTTATTGCTGATCAAGTCAACAAAAAGACAGCCACTCTTTCTTACATTCCTTCAGAAGGACAGACTGCAGACATTCTTACCAAGGCTTTGCCAAAGCCTGTGTTCAATAAATTCCTATTCAAGCTGGGATTATACAATGTGTATTCTCCAGCTTGAGGGGGAGTGTAGGAATATTCTGTAAATATTTTAGGAATATTTTGTAGATATTCTTTTTATTACAATCCCTTACTTTAAGGGATCATATCTCCTTTTTAGTATCTTTCCTAACTTAGAGTTTCCTAAAGTAGTGACATAGGTTGTATATAAAAAGTTGTAATATGTTCTATTCAATTAAGAAGAAAATTCAGAGAATTACTCTGATTTCTACAAAAATTCTGTACATGCAAGGTTCATCATGTTTGTGCACAACGATACAAAAGTGAAAAACAACAATACTTGAAGCAGATGTTAATGTCTCTTATGCTTTGGACCAGGTAAGCATCCATTTAATCAAACAGAAGCAGATACCATGCAGTAAACTAAAGACAAAAAGAAACTGAAGGTTAAAATATGTTGTTTGTTCCTGTACTAGTATAGAATTTGAGATTTAGTCCCTAAGGTTAAAAAATTCAATCCTCCAACTTTTTCAATTTAAAAACCCTAATCCAATCATTATTATCATTTTTGATAGTTTCTATCAAAATTTGTCAATTTTTCATATTTATTCTGTCAATCATATGGCATGTAATATGAGGGCAGCCTACTCAAAATTCTAAGTTCACAAATTGACAGAAAATACTTACAATTTTAATGACTGGACTAAGATTTTTAAATAAAAAAAAGTAGGATTTAGTTTAACTCAGGGATTAAATCTCAAAATTTGTCAAAGTATAAGGGCTAACAGCATATTTTAACCAAACTAAAAATAACATGGAAATACCTATAATTATAGTTCTTCACAACAAAATACAGTGGTGGTCCAATTCTGAGATACTCTGAAACATTATTGAAATAGCCCTGCAGGATAAAATGCGCCAATTACTCAAGGATAAAAGAGGATATCATGCGAATCATTTCTCCATTCAGTTAAAAGGAAACAAAAATTCAACCTGCAGATACGAGTCTTGGGGAAGAACAATCTTTTGCTCCAAACCAGGCTCGATACGGGTGGACAGTGCCTACCAAATTTGCAAGCATAAGAAGTTTACTTCAAGTCAAACATAGAAGAAGAAGAAGAAGAAGAAGAAGAAGAAGTAGTAGTAGTAGTAGTAGTAATAATAGATCAACTTGACAGAGTTAAAGCAACTTACAATGCTAGCCAATGCAAAAGCAACAAAAACAGCAACCACTATAATTTTCACCCCCCAAAGATTGAGAATGGGAGCATGTACCTCCTAAAAGTGAAAACAGACACAAATTAATAAGCAAAACAAATGAAAATTGTTTCAAGAAAAGGTAAATCACCTTGTTAACTGTTGACACCAAAAAATTACAAAAATTCTGAAGTAGAAACAATTACCTTCATATATCGAGCCAGTAGCCCGGGTTTTCTCCCACCAATGCCTAAAGTTTCATAAGCAATTCTGTAGTTAGACTTCATGACAGTTTTACAATGAATGTGAGAGGGTTCAAAGTATTAAATAACTATGAAAACTAGATCTAATATAAAATCAGTTCAAAGAATCAAGATTATCATAACAATTACACTACATGATTCATCAATCATACAACTCCAGTATCCACCAACTATACCTTTCTCAGATTCAGCATATGTTGATGATGCTTTTATACATGGAAAACAATCAACCCTTCTACCCTCGGCTCGCAAAAAGTCAAAAACTATCAGAGAAACAAAAGCAGTGACCTGCAGAAGGAAATCCAACAGAACAGCCAGTGCTGCAATAGAATGCACGAGTGCAGGGGGAATGACGTAAGCAACATGAAAGGAAAAAAAAAAAAAATTCTATTTTTATCACTATAAAATGGACAAATATGTAAACCTGCAAACATGGAGAAAACACGGCAGGCGGGCATAGGAATGAAACTTCCAACTGCAAACACAAAAACCTCAGATAGACTAGCAAGGGTTATGGATGGCCCCACTTCCACAAGTGCATTGCTTATCCTTCCTTCTAGAGGTAAGTCCAAAGGTTGCCGCTTAACAGAGTGCACCAATATGCACATATTATCCACACCAACCTGTTACAAGATAAAAAGAGTTCAGAAGGTGAGCTACGACAGAACTTGGCAATAGAGAGATAGAATTTGCCAGGCAAAATGCTTGTAATTGTTATATAAAAATCCTCCAAGTCAAAACACATGATAGTTGTAAAATTAACATCATATGAATTTGAAATATTCTAAAGGAGGAGGGCACTTACTGCAAGAACAAGAAAAGGAATAACTTCCATTATGATTAGAGTAGATTTTACTCCAATAGCACTGAAAAATCCTACAGATCCAAGAACTGAGAGCATGACAAGCAGAACGCCAGAAAGGCCAAGCAATACCTGGAAGACAATCAGTACACATCATAGAAGATAAGTAACAGAAAAATTTTCAGACATTCATCCAACCCTAGCAGGGAGCTTTTTTTATCTTGTTAACCTAACTATTGCAGTCCTAGAATCAAAGGGATGCTTATTTATTGCTCCGTCCAAGCAGAACCTCAAGTCATCAGATAAAGCATGACTTAGAAATCCTCAAAACCAAGAGAAACTCATTTATTAGATATAGATTCCTGAAACCATAACTAGCCATACTTTGTTTAGATAAAAAGGTCGCCTAAAATAAGTTTCTGTAAATTGGAAACAACATATAAAAGAGGTCTAGAAAAAGTCATTCAAACGGTTGGATTCTAAAAATATAACCAATCTATCTCATTTTCTTTGTCCTTTCCTTCCTGAGATTATATCAAAATGTTCGTCCATCAGATAAAAAGTCTCTCTATTGCTGTTAAAAGAAATACTAATTAGGGGTAAACCTTCAAAAAGCTGTTCAGAGTGCATTTATGACTGAACCTTATGCAGTTAAACCTGTCCAGGCTTGAATTCTGTAGCACTTGATCAGATAAATTTCAGTACCCCTCAACAGAAAAGCTTAAGCTAGAATACACACCCAAAAAGAGAACAGAAGGAGATAGGAAGAAAATAATTTAAAAAAGAATATATTTTCCGTAAAGAAGAAACATGAATAAGATACCTTAGATGAAATGTAAAAGGAAGATAATCGGGGTGTATCACCCAAGGTCAGAGATATGTAAGCAAACATCACAAGATAGCTTATCTGCAATAATATAAGGCAGTAGACACAAGAAAGCAGTCAGAGAAAATTTCCAAAGGAAAAAAATCACATTTACAAGGTTAATAGTTTTATTCTAAAAGAAGCTAAAGGCAGGGTTGTTAGAAATTCCATTAGTTACAAAAGTTAAGCTTCTATATACAGGACTCAGGTATCATGTTTTCAAGCCATAATAGAGACAAACACCTACCAATATGGTTATGGCATCTGCGGTGCTCTCTCTTTTCAACTCTTCCTCAATGGAGCTTTCCGAAGAAAAAGAGAATGTCAAATTTCTAGACTCAACCATAGGCAACAACTCATCCTGTTCCATAACATAGCATTGCATGTGAAACTCACTTATCTGAGAAATGGCAATACAAGGCAAGTGCAAGACAATAAATAATCCTTGATATGATGCAAGTACAAGTACCAAACCTTTGCTAACTGAACAAAGGCCTTCTCCCAAGCAACTGCTTTTTGAGTTTCATTCCCTTCTTTGTCCAAAGCATTGTTTACCGGATAAGTTAGTATAAATGCAGAAGCCTGTATGATAAAGAAAATCTTAGGTTACCACATCCAATTATCTTTTAAAGATCTTACATCCAATGATCTGACTGTATTGACAGATCACGAAAGTAAAATTAGCACCTCAGTATAGTTGCTTCCAGAAAAACCTCCTAATACAGTGCTAGGATCTACTGGGGCTTTAAAAGCACTCATACATGATTCTGCAGAGGTATAATGCTGAAAGAATACATAGCATGTAAACATTAAAAGTCAACTCAGGTGACAAAAAAATAGAGTGAGACAAAACTAAAAGAATCAACAATTTAATTTTACTGTCAAAATCTATAACTTGAACATGCCTTAGAATAGAGGCTGGTTAAGTAGAATCGTAAAGAAGGCAATTACCTTTAAACCAAATAAATAAAGAGGTATTAGGATATACCTGAAAACAATAGTTCACGTGTTCCAGTCGATCATCAGCATCATAACTTGGATCCATCTTGAAATACTATCAAGAGAAACATGATAAAATAAAAATAATAAAGAAAAAGGATCAGAAAGGAGAACTTTTAAGGTGCTCTGGCAATTCAATGATGAGTTACTTGGGGCTGAAATATAAAACACAACAGAAAATGACAGATCATTATCTATTTCAGAGATAAGTCAAAAGTATAACACGAGAGTCAAAACACAGGCAGGTCGAAGAGCAGAAAACCAGGCTAAGTTCATGTCACATGCATGTAATTACAAAAGAATCATGGATTGTCATAACTAACAAACTAATAAGACATAACATCAAAATGTTTTCCGCTTCTGAAATATGCATATAAAAGAGCAACTAAATTGTCCATATAAAGTAATATGAAGCATATTGCTTTTCTGCTGAGATTGAACAATTTATGATGATATCCAATTCATCAGTTCCACTTCCATACTTTTAAATTTAAATTGCCAATTTATGATTCTATATGCTTCACTCATGCCAGATACGAGACAAGCACAGTACCTGTATAACACTTTGTGTGGCACAATCCTCCCCCATTGGCTTCATGCAAATATCTGTCAAAGATATCATTGAGCCAGAATAATTTGCCCGGATTCCATCAATCTGTTAAGTAAACTAAAGGTGTTTAAGTAAGACCTTTTTAAGAGAATGTAAATGTACAAACAATTACAATTCAGGTCAGACTGTGTTATGTTAATCCAACCTGAGAAATTAAAGTAGAACCAATACCTTCTTTTGAATTTCAAATAACAACTTAATATTTTCCTCAGTCACAATGCTGGGTGATTTACCATTCAAGGCATTTGGAATTGTTGCTAATATTAGCTGAAAAACATAGATAACATTAGTTATTCCAAAGTAATATGGTAAGACACATGCACCTGAAAAACAAAACCAATGCTCAATCCGATGAACATGAATTTAAACCATCAGTTCTTATATAATCTCCCATTAGTGAAGAAAATAAAAGGAATGTGATAAAATGTTGCTATGAGGAAGAGAACTATACAATCAAAGTTGATTTAAATAAATAGGAAAAGGAGAGAGGAAAATGAGAGAGGAAAAGATCATTATTTTTTTAAAATGTGAAATGAGGGCTATTAGATATGGAAATTATATTGCACATTGCTAAATCCAATGAAGAGGAATTTAAACCAATGGTTCCTATAAAACATCTCATTAGAGAAGACAAGAAAAGAACGTGAGAAAAATGTTGCTAGAAGGAAGAGAATCATATAAACAAAGTTGATTTTAATTAATAATTAAAAGGAGAGAGGAAAAGATAAAAAAAGATGTAGTGAGGGCTATTAAATATAGAAATGATATTGCAGGCAGATGGTAGAACCCTTAAGGAAACAGGAATATCCTCTCCGAAAAAGAATTAGCAGGAATATTTTGCTTTAAAGAAAAGATGTGAAAATATAAAAGTTGAAAGTTGCAAAAGCATGCCATATAACAAGAAAATTTTACTTAGCAGACCTTGACCTCAGAATCATTCTATGATATTCACCCTCTTACCAGCAATCAACAATAGGTAACCGTTATTAAAGAAAATAATAGGGGAACCAGATAACATGGTAAATAAGGGAAAATAGAATAAAATAAGGCAAAACCTGCTCAATTCTGTAAAAAGGAGCTAGGTTGCTGTCAAAAAACCGTTTCTCTTCCGCAGCTTTACTCCCAGGCCCTACCCATAGCTGACATTGTATTGATAACATATATTTCAGATAAAAGAAAAGTGTACCAAAAGAAGCATGTAATCAGAAGTATATCAAAATCAATCTCTGATCTCAAAATGCTTGACAGACAATCATAGGTGGTTATTTAGAGTCCACAATGATGAGCAATGATGCACAACTATAGAGAGGTTCAGTTTATATAAAGATACATCTAGCTGTTCAGCGGTCAACTAATACCTTCTCTGGCCGTGTTTCCACCTTGAAACGGACTAGACCCAAGCAAAGTACAAGAACCATTCCCACTGACAAACTCAATACTAGGGTTGGATGTCTGGCAACCCATAGTCCATATTTCCTGAACATAAGTATGTAAGAACAAAATCACAGACCTGACCGTTGCTCAAGTGATGTAAACTTATATGCATATAGAGAGTTAACCTGTAAAAATCTGACATGTATCCTTGCACAACAGAAAGTTGAACCCCAGTGCTACTTTGATTAGCATCCTCTAGCCTCTGAACAAAGAAAATCACGTGAGATTTAATAGGAAAAGCATATACCTAAACTAATAAAAAGAAGAAACAAAAAGGAAGAAGAAGAAGAAGAAACAAAAAAACTGTGACATGGAAAGGTTGTTAAATAAGAATTACAATTTTGTAAAGTTCTATGCCAAACATGAATGCAATAACCTAAACAGGAATATCGAGTGAGAAATAGAATGAGATCCAAGGTCAGCACAAAGTAAAAAAAAAAAGCACCTGCATGGGGAGATTGTCAGCTTTTTGCCTACTTAGAGAATGAGATTCACCACCCTCAGCTGCATCTGTAAATGGTTTCATTCTAAAAGACCGGCTTCTTTTTCTTGTCCGGTGAAACACACCCCATCCGAAGAACAAAGAAACCAATAAAATATAAAGGATGGCTAAAGCTAAATCAACACATTTGGCCTGCAGATTTTCAACATAGATACTTTATTAGAAAAACCCGTATTATAGCTCAAATTAGGAAACCAACTGCGCTTTCATATGAATTAAGGAATTCTCATTTGGAAAAATAGATAAAAATTAGATAATACAAAAGTAATCCCTCACCTTAAGAGATCCAATTTGAACTGAACATGTAGCCCCTTTATTGGAAGTAGATATAGCTGTATTAGAACAGACAGGAGATGAAGGACAATCACCACAAGAACAGCCCAGTGAAACATCTCTACATGAATATGTAGATACATTCATAGGCTTCATCCCAGATGATTCAGGAACAGTTGGCAGGAACTGAATGGCATATGGTGAACCTGGCATGTTGTTCGGCGCTCGCCTACCAATGAAAGCAAACCACTCTGCCAGAACCAATCAAGCGGATACAGATACTGAGACATGACATACAAGTCTCACAATATGAACTTGTAACTATCACCTCACCTTTAAAATTTTTAGCACCAGCACCAATAAATTCCAAAGCACGAGTATTCATGGTACCAAACTTGACATCCTTGCAAGATTCATACAACCCCTCACCAAAATCATCAGTTATGAAAAAGTCAATTCCGTCTACAGTCGAGTTATTTTTTATCTGCAAAGAGAATAAGATATATAAAGTAATTCATCATCTTTGACATAAAAATGTATCCATAAAGAAGTGCATGGCCATCTGTTTAAATAAGCTTACTTAAGACATTGTGTATGATAGCAGTGAATTCAGATTTTCACCCATAAAATAATGTTTGAAACTACAATATGATAAAAGATATCATTGCCAAGTTCAAATTGGTCAATGACATTGCCAAGTTTTTAGAAGGCATACACCAAGCCACAATCATATGACAAGATATCAAGTTTTCTTAGAACACGATCATGAGGATTAGTTGGGATCCCTGACCTTGGATATAGAAGTCACATTGATGAACAAACTTTGATTTGGGGAGCATGTGAGCTCACAGAACAGATTCAGAAAGTTTCTCAAGCAAGCTGGACAGCCTACAAGAAAAGGAATTGCCTGCAATAATGCACAAAGGAAATAAATAATGTTATGAAATGATGAAATTTAGGAGCATGCAATCGACTACCTCCAATCGATCAAAACCGACCGTGATGCTTAAATGGAATTCATTGTTTAAAATAGATTTTAAGCTTCCAGGTCAGACACAAATTTTATACTTCGGATCAAACTAGAAAGGCAAAGATTAGAACAAAAGTTAATCATGCCAATTAACAATCTAATGAAATCAAATGCCACATAAGTGAAGCAGTAATCATCAACTCGCCCTAGGAAATAGATGTCTAATAATGCAAGTCAGCATACCAACAACAGTAGAGTAGAGCAGAGTAGAGCGATAAATCTTACCTGCTGGACTTGACTCCGTAGTGTGTCAAATTGAGCTTCTGTACAACAAACGTTTCCAGTAATTGTGGGGCACAAACTTTGAATCTTTGACGAAAGTAACTCATCAGGCTGAGAGGTGTAAAAAGATGTAAACGTCAAATAATTACAGTTATATTTTGTAACAGGTTTTCCAAAGTTCTTCAAAACAAAAAATAAACCAAAAAAAAGAAGATTCTTGTGCAATTGGCCCATGGAATATATTTCATATCTTGCGAGACATTCAACTGCTATAAACCATAGTTAGTACAAAATTTATATGAGACAGTAATGAGCAACTAACCTTGACTGCTGGAGAACCATAAGGACAGTTCACTACTTTGCCATCACTTCGCTCTCCACAAATGTCATACATTGCACAATATCCTTCAGAATGCCTCTGCCTAGACATATCAAACACAAACACGAAAAAAAAAAAACAATTAATGATAATTTACCAATTAAAATTTTCAAACAAGATTAAGAAAAACATTTGTCATTAGTTATTGTATAGATTGTTAGAAAGCGCAAATTTAACCACGAATTGTTGGGGCTATTATTTTACAGGAGAAGATAATAGCACTAGGAACGTACGACACTCGCGTTACAATGACAGCTCAGAAAAATAAATTTGAGCTGTATTGAATTTTATTCTTTTTCTATTTTGTAACAAACTTAGCAGAGGTAAGCATGAATAAAAAGTCTTACCTTCGTTCATCGTTGCTCGTCTGTGCAACGGCCACTTGTACAATTAATAAAACCTGCAAATAAAAAAAAACGGCAAATTCAGTTGAAATTAACGAGGACAATTGAATCTTTTTCTTTTTGCTAAAACTTTCGCTAAATTGAAATGCCAAAACGAAAGAAAGAAAAAGATCTGCTCATGACCCCGTTAGCTAACAATTAGATGCGACTTATTTTGGTTTTTTTTCCCATTTTTTATAGAAGATTATGACCAAAGAAACAACAAATAATTTAAGATTCTGTTTGTGATAGAAACAGAGGAGGCAAAATATAACTTGAATTCTGCATTTCAAGCTTCGATTTCATTTTGAAAACTGAAGGAGAAAAAGAAACTTGATCAAGTGAAGTATTGACAAGCTTTGACCAAAAATAAGAAGCACAAAATCTGATTATAGATCTCTCAGAGTTCAATCAAGAGTCCAAAAAGGAAAGACAATGACACATATTTTCCCGCAAAAAAAAGAGATAAAAATTAAACGCCAAAAAGAAGTCAGAATAGAACAGAAAAGAAAAGAAAAAAGAAAGTAAAATTGGAACAGTGGAAGCAGAGGATGAAAGCGATGGAAGCGCTCGCCTGAAACAAAGCAATGGATAAAAGAAATCCAGTTCTTCGGCGAGAGAAGTCCATGTCTTTTCCCTGAAGAATTGCAGGTTTGGTAGTTTGAGAGAGGAAAGCAGAATTTATTTAGAAAGAAAACTGGTGAAGCCGTTTTGTGGAGTGAAGGTGTGAGGGAGTGAAGGAGGGAGGGAGTGAAAAAAGGAAAACTATATTTATAGCTACTTTGGAGCCAGAAAAATACTCGTTCACACCTGCCAACCTTACGCTTTTCAAGAGGAATTTAATTTAAATTGTAAATTGTTAAGGTAAATAATAATAATAATGAAATCCTTGGCACGGATTTATGATTGAGGACATGTATTCTATTTACGATAACACCCTCGCTTTCGGTTGGCTTCATTTGGTATTTGCGTGGTTTGGTTGGTTTCACATTGTAAAAAGTTTTTTTAATTATATCACTAACTGTGGTCAACATATTTTTCGATATTTTCTATATTAAAAATATTTCCTAATCGAGTTAACATTTGATTAATGGTGAAATTATGTTATATATTTTATAAAAGTTAAAATATATTTTTATTATATTAATTTATTTTTAAAAATTTTAAAATATTAAGTCAAAATTTTATTATTTTTGAGTGTGTAACCCAGAAACTACTTGCCGCCTCCTTTTGTCCCTAAACTTAATCTAAAAAATTAACCTTTATAAGGTATAATTGTATTGATAATTAAAATAATATTAAAATTTAAATCAAAATAAATATAAATAAAGCCTACAAATAATAAAATTTAAACTAAAGTAAGATTTAGACTAAAAATCTACACTTAATATACGGTTAGAGGTTTTCATGGATCAAGTTTGGGTCAGCTCTAAGTATGATATTAATATATTTTATACTTGTCCAAGTCTCGTTTAATCTGAAAATATGAGTTTAAAATTTTGTCCAAACTCATTCATATTTACAAAAGAAGAGCCCAAGCCCATTTAGGCCTGCCCATTTTATTTTTAAATTTTTTAAAAAATATATATTTATATTATATTATTTTAATATTTAATAATTTTATATATTTTTTATTTATTAAAATTTTTTATATAGTCATTTTAACATCATTTTAATGTTTACATTAGAGGAATATTATAAATTTAGCGTATTTTTACTTTTTTATTGTGTTCTAAATTATATAATATATAGAAATAACATAATATAAAATATTATAACCTTAAAAACGAATCGAGCTCAGGCCTTGAATGTTGAAGCCCGAGCTTGAATCATATTTTAAACAGGTTTAATTTTTTTATTCAAGTCCATTTTTTAAACTTAATATATTTGCCCAAACTCTTTTAAATTTTGGGTGAATAGCCAAACAATGAATAAGTCTATATACGATAAAACTTGAAATTTAAATCTAAAATTATTATATTTTATTAAGAGTGATATAGGAATATAATAATTCAGTAAATAGTTACACTTGTAATTTTACGCAAATTATAAATATTTAAATAACTCTTAATATATATAATTTCCAGATGATAAATATTTGTTGATAAAATATAAAATTAAAATAATAAAGATATGAAAAGGTTGAAAACATGATGCGCATGGCTAATGTATTTAAAAATAGTAAAAGTTAAAAGCTGTACTGTAAGTAGTAATTGAGTAAATAATATTAAAAAGCATAAAAACATTGGGTAATAACTAATTTGGGGAAAACATGTTGGTGACTTTATATTTTGTTACACAGTTGGAAAGGTATAACTAATAATGATGAAGAGCGAATGAGCGTGGTCGGGTAGGGACCAGAGGTGGATTAGAAAATAATCAGTCCATGTCACTCTCACATTCGCAGTTGTGGGAACTGGCTGACCCTAATTATGCGTGATTTTCAGACACAGGGCGATGAGGTTCCACTGACAAGCCAAAAAAAGGTCGTCAGCTTCAAAGCCTGCCTTACATTTCACAGTTTTTGGACACCTTGGAGTGCTATGGATGCTTCGATTTTAGTGTGTAGGTTGTTGAGTGAAAATGACCCAGGTCTCTTGTTGTTTTAAATTATTGGCACATCACTCTAATTTTAGGGTGACTTGTAAGTTTTTATTTCAGGCTCTGAAAAATTTTGTAATAAAATGTTTTAGTTTTAGTTATCATTTTACGTAGATTTTTAATTTATTCCTTTATTTAATTTTTTATAATTAATATATATTTTACTCATTCAATTTAAGTAGATTTTAGTTTTAATCCTTCATTTAATTTTTTTATAATTATTATGTTTTTCTTTCAAAAATTTTTTTAAAGTTTTATAGAGAAATTGAGTTATTCAATAATAATGATAAGTTTTTATCCTATAACTTAATTTCGCTGTAAAAGTTAAGTTTTCTAAGTAAAAACTCAAAATTTTCCTTTTATTAAAAAAATATTTTTAAAAAAATTAAAAAGATAAAATGTAAAAATGAAAGTTTTATATATATATATAAACGCCAGGTGTTTCCTTTTTTATTGAAAAAAAAAACTAAAATTCATTCTTAAAGAAAATGAAATTCATTTTAGTCACCAATTTTAATAGATTTTATTTTTGGTCATTCATTTCATTTTTTTATAATCTATTTTGTTTTTTTTCAAAAAGAAAAAAAATTAAAATTTTATAGAGAATTGAATTATTCAATAACGACGATTAATTTTTTTTATAACTTAATTCCGTGTAAAAACTAAATTTTTTAGGTAAAAACTCAAGTTTTTTCTTTTACTAAAAAAATTTGTTTTAAAAGTGAAAAATTAAAAAGATAAGATATTTTTTCTTGTAAAAATAAAAAAAAAATTATAAAAACACAAATAATTCCTTATAAACTCCCGTTTCCTCTTTTACTGAAAAAATTAAATTAATTCTAACAATAAAAAAAAAGATAAAAGGAAATTAAAAAGATTAAATGACTTTTCCCTATAAAAACCTAAGTCTTTCATTTTAAAGCTAGAGAATTCCCTATAAAATCTCATGCTTTAATTTTTAAAAAATAAAGAAAAATAAAAAGATGAAATGATTTTACAATGTAAAAACCCATGTTTTCCCAAAAAAAAAAAAAGTTTCTAAGTTTTTCCCTATAAAATCTAGGTTGTCCCCTTTGAAAGTCACTTTTAAGTTATTTAAATTCTATTTTTATAATAAAGTAGTTTATTTGTCGGATCAATATATTGAAGCATATAAACATGTGAGTGTATTAATTTATTTCATTTTTTCTCATTGAATGCCTGTTGATGAAAAATAATGTGGATAATGATTTATTTTAATTAATGATATGGTTTTTAATGTAAATGTAATTTTATTGGTAAACATTAGTTTATAATACTAAGTATAATGATTTTTTTTTCTGCAACAGATTAGGACTATTTTGAATTATATATATTAATTGTGTTTTATTGTTAAATTATTGTTATATTTTATAAAAAATTTATTAACATTGATTAAATACAAATTTAATTACATTATTAAAAATTTTTAAGTGATCTATAAATATAAAAGGGTTAAGAAAAATTATAATAATTATAGTGAAATAAATGTGAAGCTAATAAAATTTTTTTGGTATCATTATCAACATAATTTCATAATTTAAAATAAAGAAGAGAGAAGTTTGTTAATTGGAAATGTTTCCTTAGTTAGATAAACTTCCTAGGGTTGAGAAAACAGGTACAAAAGTATAGGTGGGAAATCTTTGGGTGAGCGATGTGAAATGGGTGTTGAATTAAGTGTCCACAAAATTATTTGCATTCTATTTGTTTTTGGAAAGTTTTATTAATGAAGCCGCCTACACATTTAACCAATGTCTTACAAAGAAATATACTACTTCTAGAATGAAAAAAAAGTGAAAATGTGCCCAACCACTCTACTCCACTCACATTTTGGCCACCCATTGCGTTTAAAGAAAATATTAATCTCTTAATATTTTATTTTATTTTATTTTTTTTTATTTCACTGGTTTGAAGACCAAAATTGTATGTGTTATGGTTTGGAAAATGCAAAGTGGAGAAAGCACTACAAACGGCTATTGCATTAAGATGAAATCACTTTAATTGAATTGAATTGTGTTGTTGCGTTAGGGTTGTGTTCATCCTGACAAAACCCTTTCGACTTTTTTTAATAATAAGAATAATGATATTATCATATCTTAGTTATCAGATGTGTCACATATTAGCATCGCTTACAAATATATAACTTATACGCAACAATAAATTGACTCATTCAATCCAATTAAGCAGCCTTCCTTCATAAATAAAAAATAAAAACAAAAACAGTCCCATGCCTCCCCACTAGATGTAATTATGGGCCGAGTCGGACTGGTTCAAGTAAAAATTAAGGTTAATTTGCTAGGCTCGGGTTGATTCGACCTGAAAAATGAGCCTAAAAATTTACTCAAGTTTGACCTACATAAAATGTTAAAACCCGAACTCAACCCGGCCAGCCCATATAATTTTTTTATATTATATTATTTTTTACATAACTTTTAAATATATATAATACATCAAAAATACTAAAAATATTAAAATAAATATTTCCAAACAAATTGAAAATAAATTTTAAAAAATATTTATACTTAAATAATACTAAGATAGATGTAACTTAGCAAGAAAATGTCTCTAAAATAATAACAAAATTAACAATAAAACAAGTGTTATACAATATCCAAAAAATAACAACAAAATAGTAGCAATGTAATAGTGAAATGGTAGCAAAATAGGGAGAAAACAACAAGAAAATATCATTAAGATAATAAAAAAAAAAGAATTTTTTTGGCATTTAGTGAAATCGGGCCGGGCTCGAGCCAAAAATGTCTTATCCAAGGCTTAGCCCGTTTTTAGAATGGGCCTTATTTTTTTTCTCAAGTTAATTTTTCGTACTTATATTTTTGTCCAAACCATCTCACTTTTTAGGTGGGCCTTCGGGTCTGACCAAGTGACCCAACCCACGAACAGGTTTATTCCCTACAGTAATCAAACCTTAATTCTATTAAAAAATAATTAAAAGATTAATTTTGTTTAGAAAATATTCTTATAAAAATTTAAAAAACAAGCTAATGTGATAAAATTTGAAATTAAAACAAATTAAGAATTTTAGTTTTTATTTGGTTATATAAACATAAAATTTTTTAATAATTTTTAAATATTAAATTTAGTACTCTATCTTGAATTCATATAATTATATTTTTTTATTTCATTTCTGATAATTTTTATTATAGATAAACAGGTACCAAATATATTTCCATTTAAAAAAATATTTTTATTTACTAAATGTGTTTTTCAATTAAAAAAATAAATAAAACGAATAATTTATTGACCTAGTGGCAATAGCCTCAATTATTTAAAAAAAAATAAAATGGAAATAGAAAATATATTAAAAACAAACAAACTGAGCCTTAGGTTTTGTTTGGGTTGAAGAAATAAATGTGGTTTTTGTTTTTCAGAAAATGAAAAATATTAAAAAAATGTTTGGATGAAAATTTTGAAAATAATTTTTAAAAAATAAAAATGAAATATGCCATAATTAGAAAGTAATAAAAAAAATCATTTTCAATTTTTACTAAAAATGTTTTATAAAATTAAAAATGATGACTTTAAATGAATTGATTCTGGTTCAAATTTATATATACAAAAATATTTTTAAATATTAAATTTGGTATTCTAGATTGAATCCATATAAAGATAGAAGATTTTATTTTATTTCTCATGTTTCTGTTATAGAAAATTAGGTATCTAAAATATTTTCATGTTTTTATTATTGAAAACATTTTATTTTTATTTTTATTTATTAAATTGTTTTTCAATTTTTAAAAATAAAAATAAAAATAAAAAATATTTTCAAAAATTAAACAAATTAAAATTTTAATTTTATCATTTCAATGATTATATATAAAAAATTTCCTTCATATCGTAAATGTAATATAATCTAATTATTATTTAATTAATTGATGAGTTTAGCTTACGAATAAATATGAGAAGGTAACTCTGATTTTAATGAATTTGATATTTATATTTTGATTTAAAAATAAAAGTAATTTAAGAATAATTGATAACGCTTTCAAAGTTTCAACTGTGAATTAAATTGGATTCCATCTTTGTTGACCATGTAAGATGTTAACCCCAACCCTTTTATTATTTGCCATAGCTTGCTGAAATATCTTAACAAGATGACTTATTTTAGAATATAAGCTATTAATTAAAATAAAATCCTATTTTTATTAATATGTGTTATGTAAGGGAAATAGTTAATCCACTTCAAGGTATATTTAAATTTAGACTTTAACCTAAGTTCAGGATAGAGTAATCATTTCCATTTCATGATATCATGATTATGTCACATCATAAATTTAAAATATAAATATGTATAATAAATATTGAAACATAAAATCACGTATTTAGAATATATTTAAAATTGATCAAGGTAATAAAGTGTGCACAGTTGAGTGGTAAATTTAAAATTTTTTCAACACCATTGACATGGTTCAAATCCCACAATATGCATATTTTTATTATTATTATTTTAAATTAAAAAGACTAAAGCGCTCTCAAATAATATAACTTATTTTACATATAAAAAGTTATTTTTGTAATTTTCTAATCGAGTTGGTGTCGGTTGACTCGTTACACCAACTCAGTCAATGATTTTATTAATAGTATAAATACGTGTATATATATATATATATATATATGAATGCCAAAATTTAAAAATAGTTTTTTTAAAAAGACTAATTTTTCTTTAAAAAAATATTATTTTTTATACAATTTTTACTATTACTTATAACTTCTCAAGTCCTTAAAATGAATGGTAATAGGTCCATAAGCCTGCTCAAAACCACATCGTCATGCTTAAAATGAAGGGTAATATGTGCTTCAGGACATTTGTATAATTTTCCAATCCGAGTTTATGTCCAACTGACTCGTGATGTTACACCTCGAAATTGGGGTTAGAAGAATTAAGGTTTGTTGGTTGGGTTAGTGGTTTGGATAGACCTTTAAGTTAGTTTCTGCATTTAGGAACATAATGAGCCTGCTGGTTCAGTGATAAGATGATAGCTTGCATTAGCTCTCATGTTTGAGTCCTTGTGTGTGCTTAGAGGAGGTTGATTTTTTTATTCCAACCCTAAAAAATGATAAGATTTTCTTAAAATTTTATTTTATTTTATTTTTTAAAATTTTGAAAAACGGAAATCCTTAAAAATCCTCACACATTTCCCACTCTTTTCTACATTAGTTTCACTTTCTTTTTCCCAATTTTCAAATTTTTGATCCTTTTGGCTAATATACTTTCTTTTCCTGACCATTGTTCTTTTGAAGTTCCCATTTTTGAAGTTCCCATTTGATTCCTTTGTATTCTTTCGTTTCACTGTTGGAATACTTCAAATCCTGTTAATTTTGGTGCGACCCTTCATTGTTTTTATATCATTATCGATTTCCAGCTCTTTTGTGTTTTCTTTTCACTCAACAAGGATTTGAAAGGTGTAGTATCGGTATAGTGATGTTGATCGGTCATTTGTTGGTGCTTGGAATCGCATTTTAAGGTGTGTGTTCTTTAACTCTTGTAATTAGGGGTCGTTTTAATACTGAATTGCATGATTCAACAGATTTTGGTATGGATTCTAAACCGCACAGGCAGCCACACAAGCGTGTGTTGTTTTAAAGGTTAGGCTAATTTTCTTGTCACACGGCCATGTGACCTTGGTTAGGGAATTTATCGATCACACAAGGTCTGGAAAATTCCCACATGGCTTGAGACACGCCTATGTCTTCCCTCCTTCTAAATTGTGAATTTTGTCACACGGGCAAAGAGAGTTACACGGTCTGCCCACATGGCCGTGTACTCCAATTACACAGGGGTGTCACTTAGCCATACAGTCATGTATTTCAGTCACACGGGCGTGTTCCTTAACCACATGACTGTGTAAACCTGTCACACGGTCTAAACCTTCCCACATGGCCTGGCCACACGGCCGTGTGGCTCTATTTTTGCAATTTTTACTCCTTATTCATTAAATGATTCGTTTGTCCCTGGTTGATTTCTTGTACGTTTAAACCTCTATAGGTATGTTTGGGACATGAATACTGATTGTTGGTTGACTGTGATGAGTGTTTTTCTGATTGATATGTTTACGCATTTGTACATATGTGTATAAGTTTTAGTTATTATGATTCGTTGAATTAATTTTGTGATATGGGATGGATTGAATGTGTTAATCAGAAAAGTGTGCATATTAATTATTTCTCTAACTTGTATTGGTCGTACGTATGATGTGAGTTATCAAAAACTGAATATGAACATGTCTGATTCAGAAATTATTCATACAAATGATGTGATTTGCATATGCATTGTGTCTGGGATATGATTATGAAAAGAAGGAAGTTTGATTTGGCAGTAAACCTACATTTCCATATTATAGCAGTAAAAATGCAATTATGTTAGTAGCTTGACTGCATAACATACAAGTGGCACACAACCACTTTAAAGTGTGATTTGATTGGAAGGGTCTACCATAACCCAAATATTGGTGTGTAGAGGTTAGAAAGGGTTTAGTATACCTTTATTGGTGTGGGCGTGGGACTTATAGAGATGGTATGTAGCGGTTCGATGGGCAGGTTGTTCGCCATATTGCATTTGTATATAATATTTGCACATCTGTATTGTAAAGTACTATGATGCTTTATTTTGTTATGATGATTGAGTATGATTTGAATTTTGCTTCTATAAGTTTGAGCTATTATGTGTTACTATATTTTTTTTTACTTTTTTTCGACTTTACTTATTACATCTGTTTTAAACTCACGCTAAGCTTCGTAGCTCACCCCCTTAGTTTTCCCTTTTTAGGTAATTCGCGAGGTTAGGTCCTGGACTCAGTGAAACAGAGGTTTCAGAGTTTTTCATTATGGTTTGCTTTAATAAGTTTTTACTAAGATTTAATAAAATATTTTCAATCGGATTGTAATTAAGTTATATGGACTTGGTATGAGTTTTGAATTTTGGACTCGTAAAGTTCTAGGTTATTAGTTTTGAATTAAAAACTATAATTTCATGCATGGGTTTAAGTTAACCGAAATGATATTTTCTTTAACAAATGTTTGTTCTGAAGTAACTATTTTTGGTATCAAGTGAGAAGAAAGGTTTTGATTTTACGTTGCAAATTTTGGTTTAGTACTTCGGTTAACAAAACTTTTAAATCTGTTTTGGTTACAAATTTAATACATGAGTTGTTAATTTGGTTTCAAATTAATTTAAGTGATAATTGAACTAATGTTTGGAAATCGTAAGATGAATTACTACTGAATTTTGTTAAAAGCTAGTAAAGGTGGTTTTAGAAAGGAAATTAAGAGATTTGTTTAGTGTTTGTTTTAGGGCCATTTTGGTGGCCAATGTAAGATCCAGTCGAATCTTCTAGGTTAGATTTTGGGGTGTTACACATGACACCAATTCAATTAGGTATTTGTTAATAATATAGATATCAAAAGACAAAATTCTTATAAATATCAAAAAGTGATAAAGTACCAACAATAACATCAAAAGCAGTAGCCTCCTCTCTAACTCGAATAGCATAAGTTTTAATAGGTGAACGAGCCTTGGATCTCATTGATGTATCTTTGGTTCCACCTCAACTGGCACCAGTACTACCACCAGTTGCCAGTCTTCTACCCTTTTGTAGAGCTAACTATAACGACCCAAAAATTTATGAGCATCGAAAAAGTGAGTTCTCGGGTCTTCATTTTACTAAAACGGATTCATAAATATTTACAAAGTTAGTTGTGAGTTTAATTAGGTTTTGGTTAGGTAAATTAGCTTAAAATAAGAGTAATTAGGAAAAAAGGACTAAATTGCAATAAAGGTGAAAGTTTAATTATAGATTAAAGAAAGTTAAAAGGACCAAATAGGAATTATGCCATTTTCAAATGTTAAGGCAGTTTACGATAGAAATATCAAAGACATATTTTTTAAATATATTATATTATATTATATTAACTTAATAAATAAGTAATATATTAATTAATATTATTATATTATATTATTATTATAAATTATAAAACAAAACAAAAGAGAAAGAAGAACAAAATTAGAAACGAAAACAGAGAAGAAAAGAATGGAAAGAAAGAATAAGGGAAATTTGGGATTCAAACTTAAATTGGTAAGTCAATTTAGCTCCTTTTCTTGTAATTTTTGAGTTTTTATGATCCTAGAACAAAATACTACTAGGTACATGTTGAAATTTTGCAAGTTAGTAGATTTTTGTATATAGTTTATGTTGAATTAATTGATGAATTAGGGATTGAATTGATAGAAATTCAAATTAGAATTGGGAAAATGATTAAATTGTAGAATAAGTTATAAGTTTTGTGTAATAGGGACTAAATTATAAGAAATTCAAAATTAGGGTTTGTGATGAAAATTTGAGGGTTTAGTTAAGTTATAAATAGAAGTTAAGTGAAAATAAGGTATAGATTGTGATAGAAATGAAAATAATTTTAGTTAGGGATTAAATTGAAATTAAGGTAAAATTTGAATAGAAAATTTAAATATTTGATGTGAATTGATGTTGTATTGATAATTTTAACTTATTTAATATTTGTAGCTAACATCCTGCAGGAGACATCGACCAAGAAAGGAAAGGAAAAAGTCGACGATGAGTGATTCGAAATTATGGTTTGTATTACTATAATTCGAATTTAGTTATTATTTATTTGTGAACTTTAACTAATATGTGTTGGTAAGTGGAATTGAGGTAAGAAATGATGTTGAATTATGAATTATGTTAATATTTGAATGTATATTGATTGAAAATTGAAAATGAATTGAATTGAATTAAATTGAATTAAGTGATGAAAATATGTGATTATTTTGAAATGTATATTGATTAGATATTGAAAGTGATTTGAATTGAATTAAATAAGTTATTGTGATATTGCATTGAATATATGAGAATTTGTGATTGGTATGAATTTGATTGAAATTGAATTGAGAAAGTGAATTGAAAACCTTATTAACTAGTCGGGCTAAGTTGGATATAGTTGGCATGCCATAGGATTGGAAGTGTTCAGGGATACTTCGACCTCGAGTTGATGAGGCACTATACGTGTTGTAATATTGCTTCAGATAATTTTGATGAGGCACTATGTGTCGTATTATTACTTTGGATTAAATCTGATGAGGTACTAAGTACTGATTCACTTCAGCAAGGCCGATGAGGCACAAGGTGTCGTACTGATGTGTTTGGTTGGATCCATGTATCCGTCAAAGTCTGAGTCAAATTAATAGGGGTAAATGAATGAATTGGAAATTAGAGTTGGTATTGAATGAATTGATTAATCATATGATTTTGTATATAATTGGAATGAGATATTGAATTGAGATATGAAAACGAAATGTTTGAACCATGGGTTCATGGAATGGATTTTTTTTTATATAGGGAAATAATGTGTGAATCAAAGTGGAGAAAAGTTATTTGAAATAACTATTGTTAATAAATTAAAGTTTAGTGCATACTTATTTATTTATTTATTTTGCTCTTAAAATGTGAATTATAGTAATACCACTGAGTGCATATACTCAGCGTACGGTTTCTTTCCTTACGCAGGATAGTTGAAGTCAAAAGTTCCGGACCAACATCTAAGTCAATCCCGAACTCAGCAAAGTGGTGACGTATAATCTTTTTTGTAAAATGGCATCTACCTAGGTTGTTGTATAGGTCGTTAGGTTAATACTTTTAATAGATTTAGGTACATTTAATTGTATTTTGGATTGGTTGAATGATGATATTTTGATTTCCTTGAGGTTTAAGAATTGTAGGGTTGGTTAGCTTGACGAAAAAGGGCTCATTTGGAGTCCACACGGGTTGGCATATAGGCATGTGAGCCTTGCACCTAGGAAAAATTTTAAAATTTCACAAAAAATTTCTAGAGTTCCCAAATAAGTCCCGATTCATTGCTAATGTGTATTTTGGGCCTCAAGGGCCCATAAGAGGGACATTATGATTTAATTGTGATATGTATACGAATTATCTGTTATTGTTTGTAATTTTTTAGAAAAGTCTGGTAATGCTTCGTAACCCTATTCTGACGACGGTTTAGGGTTAGGGGGTGTTACACTAACACTGACTTTACCATTTGTTCCTTGCTTTCATCTGGTCTTTTCGGACAATTTCTTCTTAAATGTTTTTTGCAATTGCAAAGAAAACAAGCTCCACTTTTCAATCTACACATACCCCCGTAATTTATTCCACAATGTTTATAGAATGGTCTATTTGCATTTTGAACACTTCCAACACTAGCTACTGGCATAGTCTAGGGTCGTAGAAAACTTGGTCTCAGCTTATCTCTCTTGGAGATCCCTGACAGAGTGGAGAAACGACTTTTAAAATCTCTCGACTTTTTAGATGGAGGAGTCGGGAAAGATCTGGTCATACTCTGCTTGTCAGAATCTCGAATCTTGGATTTGGCTTTCTTTTTCTCATTACGCACATCATTCATTTTCTAAACCCTCTCAAACAAAGCAACAAACTATTTCAATTTTAGGGCTCCCACTAGGGTCTGAATGTCTTCATTCGATCCTCACTCAAAACAAGTACACATTTCTGCTTTGGTAAATATGAGTTCTTTGGCATACTTTGTAACATCTTAAAACTCAATCTAGTAGTTTCAGTTAGTAGAATCGAGTTATTAAACCGAGGGGTTGTATCAAATATCATAAATTAGGGTCGTTAATGAGTAATTAAAGTATTAGAGTAACATAATCAGATTTTTATTTTATTAACTAGCTTAAAGCAAAAATCAATTTTGAGGTCTAACTTGAAAAAATAGATTTTAATTGAGTTAGGACCTAATTGGAAAAAGAAAGAAACATGGAGTGACCAAAATGGCAAATTGCCCAATTTTTTAAATTAGTCTTCTACATGGAGTACACCACCGTCTTCTTCCCTCTCTTAAACCCCAATTATTCAAAAGTTGTGCAAAACTTAAAATTAGAGAGTTCTTTGAAAATTTATTCATTCTTCAGATTTATTAACCTCCCAAACAACAAAATAACCCTCAATTTCAAACGAAAATCGTGTTTTCTTCCCTAAATTTATCAATTTTCTTCTTGAGTTCAAATCTCGACTTAGAGTTGTAGATCATCGTTTTCATCAAATTAAGGTAAATTCTGAATTTTTAGTATTAAATGAAGAGTATTTTGAATTCAAATTGAGTTTTAAATTATTATATTTAGATTTGATGTTTTTCAAGTAAGCTTAGATTAAAAAATGGCAAACTTGAAATCTTGAGTAAACCCATGTTTTTAAAGTTTTTTTTATTCATTTAAACTTAATTAGAAGGTATTTCACTTTAATTTGATAGTTTATAACTGATTTTTAAGAATCAAACATCCATTTTATATGTTCTTGAAACCTTGAAATTTTCAACAATTTTAGAACCACTGATTTAGGTGAAATTAATGGTTTAAATATGAATTAATTTACATTTAGGATGTTTGAAATTGAAATTGGTGATCAAAAATGAAATTAGAATGTCGAAACTATTTTTTGACAAAATAAGCTACTTTTCGATAGTGAGAAAGAAGAGGCTTGAATTGTGTTTTCCTTGTTGTTTGGTAGTGTTCAGAGTTGTTTTTGATGAGTTTTGGAATTTTTTGTTATGTGTGTAAAGTTTCAGATCAATTTGGAGCCACTATGAGCGAGTCTAAAGGTAAGGAAAAGCTTGTTTGAGCTTTCGGCTAGTAAGCAAAAGCGTGATCGATGAGTGTTTGGAGTCATTACCGGCATGCGCAATTCGAAGTGTTAATTAGGAGCTTAGGAATATCCTGAACCCCTATCCTAAGTTTCAAGTGTAAGCCTTCTTTATACTTTTTGCCTTGTCGTGAAATTATGCCTAATGTATGTTGAGTTGTGGAATATGAGACTATTATGACAGGTAGTGTGGCGGAGCACTTCTACGTGACATGTGATAAATTGATTTTATTGCTCACATATGTGGTCTGATATATGATGACTCAATAAGCATTATTGTGGCACTTAAAGTGCAATTAAATGTGAATACGATAAACATGCATTGTGTATAAGCTTGTGATGTTAATTAATGAATATGAACAAAGATTATGTGCATTAAAAAAGTAATAAAATATGTGTAATTGTGGATATTTCAGGTTTGTGATCTCTTGAAACTGTTAGATATAATTGGCATGCCATTGGATTGTGAGTACTCATCTTTATGTTTTGTGATTTGGGCGTTAAGGGCTTGGGTCAAGTTTGAGAAATAAAGTGAATGTCGAGCAAAGCTCCATTCATTGAAACATGTTGGTGTGTTCGAGAGTTTTTAGCTTTATGTTACACTTATGGGACATGTTAGACTCTTTAAGTCATTGGTGTGAGGGAGATCCGTGTATCCAATGTGTGATGATAGAGTCCACTTTTACATTTGGTAATCTCAAGTTGCCAAATTATCCTTAAATGATTCATGTATGAAATATGTTGTATGTATGTGCATGTGAGTACTTAAGATATGCATGTGAGATAATGTAGTATGTAACACCCCTAACCCGGCCCAGACGTTATGGCCGAATCCGAGAGTGTCACGAAGAAGGGTTTTGAAACTGATGATATTTTGATAAAACATCCAAGTTTAATAAAACATATTCATTTATATATTTATTACTAACTGTTACATGTTATCCTTTAAGGTTAACTAAATCATTTCGCGATGGAAGTTTGAAAAACCATTTAAATCAAAACCACGCTCGTGTTTTCAAAAATAACCTTTGTTCGTGTAAAATTGATATTTTGTCGAATCGTCGCAGTTTAGAAATCATAACGCAACCAAACCAAAAATTTAAAAGAAACAGTCCAAAAAGTTCGAAGAGTCTAAAAATTATAAAACTCTCACGAAAGCCAGAAATTTTAGTAGAAACCATTAAATAATAATGAAAATAGTTTCCCATCAAGTGGTCACCGCTAAGACTCCGTTGCACCGACCCATTTATGTCCGTGGATTCCCTGAATGGAAACAGACAAACAAATGTGAGTTTTTGTAAACTCAGTGTGTAACCCAGCAAAAACAGTCAGGCAACATACATAGTATTTCATATACGGTCAGATACAGATTCAGACCTAAGTCTATAACAGATACAGATATCAGAATCAGATAAACAACATAGTTTTATAGAATCCTACCCTTATCCTCTACACACCATCTCTGACCATCTCATCACACCATGTGGGGTTAAAAACACCTATCTATCCTTACACACCATATAGTGTCGAGGTGACACATAACAGATAATATACAGTAATGCTGCCAGAATATAGGCGAAAGGTCGCCGTACAGATCACTTCCTCCACATATACAAATTCCACCCCAAATATAGATACAGAATACAGATGCCAAAAACAACAATAAACATGCTTAACATGCTCGTATATAGATAAATACATACTTAACAGTACAGTCAGGCCTACATATCAGTTTCCTACTCAAATCAAACTATCAAAGTATCAGATCACATGAAATAGGGTTTGGTTAGCCCTTACCGACCTTACAATAGGCCTGCAGTCGATCAGAACAACTCATGCAACCTTAAGGAAAATTCTAGAATTCTGGGGAGCGTGAGTTTGCTGTTTTGGTAGAAAATGTGAAGATTATCGAAGAGGTTAAACGTGAGGAGTGCCAGAATAGAGGCCAAGAGCGAGGCCAAAATAAGAGGGATTTAAAGCCCTCTAGTTCTATTTAAAGGCCTAAGAAATGGACCAGACCTGATGGACCTATTAGAGTGGGAGTTCCTGTTTCTCCTACTAAGATTCAGCCTTATGGTAACTATTGTAGGCACCATTTGGGCGAGTGTTGGAGGAGATTAGGTGCTTGTCTGTAGTGTGGATCTTTGGAGCACCAGATTAGAGAGTGTCCACATCATGCTGATCTGATGCAAGCTACGAGACCGGGCTTTGTTTAGCCTCAAAGGGTAGTACAGTAGCCACCTAGGGGCCGTGGACTGGCTAGAGGTGGTAATAATATGGATTGAGGCTACAGAGAGGATCATGGATAATCTGGATTGCACCCCCGAGTAAAAAATAAAGGGTATAGTTTCACTGCTGCGAGATAAGGCTTACCAGTGGTGGCTGACTGTTAATGAAGGCACTCAGCCCGAACATCTGACCTAGGAGTTCTTTAAGATCGCCTTCGAGGGGAAATATGTGGAAGCTGGTTATGTGGATGCCCGTATGTAGGGCTTTCTAAATTTGACTTAGGGAGATCGATTAGTGGCCGACTATAAGACCGAGTTTCTGAGTCTGAACAGCTATGCGTAATGTATGGTGGCATCTGAGTATGAGCTATGCGTTCGCTTTGAGGATAGCCTCAAGGATAATCTGAGGGTTTTGATAGCTCCGCAGAGGAAGCGTGGTTTTTTTGCACTAGTTGAGAAGGCGAAGATTGTCGAGGAGGTTAAGCACGCTGAACGTCAAAATCAAGATAGAGAGGTGTAAGATTAAGAGAGATTTGGAGCCCTTGAATTTTACACATAGGCCTAAGAAAAAGGTTAGATTTTATGGGCCAATTTGAGCTGGGCCCCTTGTTGGCCCTACTAGACTGCAGCCTTATGGAGTTTATGGTAAACACTATCAGGGAGAGTGTTGGAGTAGGACTGGGGATTGTTTGATGTGTGGGTCACTAGAGCATCGTATTATGGAGTGTCCACTGAGGGCCGATCAGATGCAAGCTTAGGGTACTGGTATTGCATAGCCACAGAAGGTGGCACAACAACCACTGAGAGGCCGTGGTCAGGCTAGGGTGGTAATGGTACGGGTTGTGGGCAGAAAGCATCGAGCACAGGTACTGGATAGACTGAGGCGAGGCTGTTAGCTATAGTGTGTGCTGCACACCGCCAAGAAGATGGAGATGCTCTGGACGTCATCACGGGTACGTTTCTCATTTATGATAAACCTTACATTGCATTAATAGATATATGATCCACTCACTCCTATATAGTTTTTATTGTGTTTGAAAATTTAGGGATTTTGGTTGAGAGCAATACGAGTTAGGTTACTGTACTAAGTCATAAGGGTTAAAAAGTTGTTTAGAGACATCCCTTTAGAGGTTCAAGGGGCAATCTTTTTGTTTGATTTAGTGAAGTTTCAATTTGAGGAGTTCGACTTAATTCTGGGGATAGACTGGCTAGTCAAGCATTATGTTAACTTGGACTATGCGACTAAGAGGGTCGCATTGAGGACTGAGGAGGATAATGAGGTAGTCTTGATTAGGGAACGACGAGAATCTTTTCTGAATGTGATTTCTGCACTATTGGCAGATAAGTTAGTTCGTAAAGGATGTGAGGTATTCTTGGCCTATGTAAGTGTTTCTGATTCTAGGGACTTTACAGTTAAGGACATCAGAACGGTAAAGGACTTTCCAAGCGTATTCCTTGAGGAGCTACCGGGTTTGCCTCCGAATCGAGAAATGAAGTTTGGGATTGAGCTTCTTCTTGGTACAGCTCCGGTCTCTATCGCTCCCTATCGAATAGCACCGAAGGAGCTTGTGAAGCTTAAGGCTCAAATTTAGGAGTTATTGGATCATGGGTTTATCCGTCCTAGTATGTCTTCATTGGAAGCACTGATACTGTTTGTAAAGAAAAAAGATGTATCTATGTGGATGTGTATCGACTACCGGTAATCAAATAAGTTGACCATTAAGAACAAGTAGCCATTACCGATGATAGATGACTTGTTTGACCAGTTTTGAGGAGCTTCGGTATTTTTTAATATGGACCTCTGATCTAGGTGCCATCAATTGAGGGTTAAAGCGATTGACCTACAAAAAACGGCGTTTAGGACTCGTTATGGTCATTACGAGTTCTTAGTGATGCCATTTGGACTGACTAATACACCGACAACTTTTATGGATTTGATAAATCGATTGTTTTAGCCTTATCTAGATTGGTTAAGTTTAGCAAGTACAAGTTTTGATTAAATGAGGTGACATTTCTGGGTCATGTGGTTTCTACTGAAGGGATTCGAGTTGATTCTTGAAAGAGTAAAGCTGTGTTGGAGTGGAAGTAGTCTAGGAATGTGTCTGAAATTCGTATTTTTCTAGGACTGACAAGTTATTATCAGCGATTTGTGGAGGGTTTCTCACTATTGCAGCGCCCTTGACTAAGCTGCTACGTAAGGGTGTACCATTTGATTGGACTGGTGCGCAGTAAGGGAGCTTCATGAAGCTCAAGAATTTTTTGACTTAGGCTCCTGTTTTGATATAAGCAGAGCCTAGAAAGGAGTTCACAGTTTATATTGACGCGTCACACACTGGTTTGGGATGTGTGTTGATGCAGGATGGTAAGGTGGTAGCATATGTGTCCTGTCAGCTTAAGAATTATGAGGCGAATTATCCGACGCATGGCTTGGAGTTGGCCGCTGTGGTATTCGCACTGAAAATCTTGAGGCATTATTTGTATGGTGAGAAGTGTGTCATCTACACTGATTACAAGAGGCTCAAGTATCTCCTCACTCAGAAAGAGCTTAATCTTAGACAGCGTAGATAGATTGAGCTACTTAAGGACTATGACTACACCATTGAGTACTACCCTGATAAGGCCAATGTAGTGGCTGATGCACTGAGATGTAGAGCTATGACTGATTTAACGGTGATGTTTGCTCACCTCAGCTTATTTGATGATGGTAGCTTGTTAGCCGAGCTTCAGATTAAGTTAATATGGATTAAGCAGATTAAGGGTAAGCAGTTGGAGGACGAGATTTTGGGTCCTCGATTCCGATAGATTAGTGTGGTAGCACTACAAATTTTGGGTTGAACTATGATGGTATGTTGTGTTTCCGTAGACGGATATATATGCCGAATGATCCTGATTTGAGACAGGCCATATTGAGAGGGACACATAGAAGCACTTATCTTATGCATCCTGATGGAAAGAAGATGTATCGAGGCCTTCGTAAGTTATATTGGTGGCCAAGATTGAAACGATAGGTTACCGATTTTGTGGGGGATGTCTGACTTGCCAGCTGGTTAAGGCTGAGCATCAGTTACCTTCGGGTTTGCTATAGCCGGTTAAGATTCCTCTTTGGAAATAAGAGCGAGTGGCTATGGACTTCGTTGGTAGATTGCCTCTAACACCCACTAAGAAGGATTAAGTATGGGTCATCGTGGATCGGTTGACCAAGTTCGCCCACTTTATACCTGTTCATGTTGATTATTCACCACAGAAGCTGGCAAAGCTTTATATTTCTGAGATAGTGAGACTGCGTGGAGTATCGATTTTGATCATCTCTGATTGGGATTCTCGCTTCACGTCTCGATTTTAGAGGAAGTTACATGAGGCTCTGGGTTCAAGGTTGTACTTCAGTACTGCGTTCCATCCTCAGACGATGGTCAATCTGAGAGGGTGATTCAAATACTGGAGGATATGTTGAGGAGCTGTGTCGTTGATTTCTGAGGCAGTTGGGAGGATTAGGTGCCATTAGCGGAGTTTGCCTATAATAATAACTTCCAGTCTAGCATCCAGATGGCACCTTATAAGGCACTGTATGGTCGTAAGTATTTCAAACCTTTGTGTTGGATTGAGTTGGGCGAGCGTTGTGTTCTGGGTTCTGAGTTGGTTTCTGAGACAAATGATAAGGTTAGACTGATTTGAGATCGTCTGAAAATAGCTTTTGATAGGCAAAAATCTTATGCAGATCTGAAAAGATGTGAGATTGAGTATTCTGTGGGGGACTTCGTATTTCTCAAGGTCTCACCATGGAAGAAGGTACTGAGGTTTGGTCGTAAGAGCAAGTTAAGCCCTAGGTTTATTGGAACTTATCGTATTCTGAAGCGAATGGGACAAGTTGATTATCAATTGAAGCGACCTCCGGAATTGGATCAAATTCATAGCATATTTTACGTCTCTATTTGAGGCGCTACCGCTCTGATCCTACTCAAATTGTCCCTGTTGAGGAGATTGAGGTTAGACTAGACTTGACCTTTGAGGATAAGCCGGTTCAAAATTTTGGATCGTGACGTAAATGTCCTAAGAAGGAAGTCTATTCCCTTAGTAAAGGTTCCGTGGTGGAATTATAGCACTGACGAAGCCACGTGGGAGCCTGAGGATATAATACGTCAGTAGTATCCTCATCTGTTTTAGTCAAATAAATTTCGAGGATGAAATTTTCTTTTTAGGGGGTAGAATTGTAATGCCCGAAAATTTAAAATTTTGTTTTTGTGAATGTGTGACACAAATATTTGTCTGCCTCAATGGTTATATATTTTGAAAGTGTGTGGGAGGTCCCAAGTTCAAGCCATGACTTGGGGAAATTTTTGTATTTTTATTAATTAAGCCCTATCTCTGTTTAGTAGGCTATTAAGTAAAAGATGGTAAGTTTATATTAGAATGGGCCTGCTGGTCTGGTGGTTAAATGGAGTGTTGGTATGAAGGAGGTCCTGTGCTCGAATCCCTGTGTAAGCGGGGTGAATTATTTTCGACATAAGTGTTGTGAAAGAGTTTGAAATGAATTTAAATGCTGAGTAGTTGAGGTATAGTAGAATATGTGGGAGGTTATTGGAAAATCTGATTTGAGGACTCTTTTTGCTGAAATTTAATTCTTTCTCTTCCAATTTTACTGTCGAAAATTCCCTCTTCATTTCTTTTCCATTTTTTGGCTTTTTCTCTTTTTCCTTCCATCTTCTCTTTGACTCGTTTCTTTTTATTGGCTATCGCCATCACTTTCGCTAGTTTGATTCGTATCACACATCTCGGTAAATAAGTTTTGTACTTTGTAAGTTATGAATACTAAGTTGTTGATTGGGGGCTGTTGACGTTTTGGCAGCAGCTGGTCACGAGGATTAAGGCCATTCTCGTGCTGTTTCATAGCCAAATTGGTTCGTGGTGTTAGGGTTTGTGTCAGCCACTCAATAGATGAGTATTTTATATCGGCTTCGATTTAATTTGATGTTTTAGTGATTAATTTAGAGATATGTTGGTCAATTTTTAGGTTCTAGAGGCGTAGGAGTGATTACGAATCAAAATCGGTACAGGTGTGCACCCGAAAACACAAAAAAGGGGGTATCGACGATAGTTGAAAACTTTACTTTCGACGCCACAAGGGCATATTGTAGGCTATATGGTAGGTCGTGTGCTCCTACACGGTCGTGTGATCGACCAGGCTAGGACGTGCGAGAAGGACATGGCCGTGTGATGGCCAGGCAGGCCGTACGTAACACACAGGTTGGACTGAATTGGGCTGTGTGGGCCATACGGACGTGTGGGTCCACACAGGCATATGGGATTTTGGGGCAGGTCGTGTGATCCACTCGGCCACGGCCAAATTGGGTCGTGTGGGCCACCCGGGCAGGCTATAACGGCGTGTGAGCCCATTTTTACTGATTTGATTGTTAAGGTTGTACGGGTCGCCTAAGTCGACTATGAACCAAATGTAGGGTCGGTAAGCATTTCTTAGAACCCTAATTGTGTGATCTGACTAAATGATTGATATATATATTAAGCATGATGATGGTATGCATGTATACTGAACTGATTACATGTGACAGCCTTATTTTGACCCTAGTCGGAAAACGGTTTCGGGACCGCTAAACCGAGTCGTATAAATAATTGAATAAAATATTACATGTCTAAATATATGTGACCATGCTTGTGTAAATTTTTTTTATGCTTTAATTTTTACTAATTGAATATGTATTGAAGTAAAAATGACTTGTATGAGAAGTTTTAAATGTATGTGTGGCTAAATTCAAAAGACTAAGGATAGAAGGGTAAAAAAGAAAATGCAAGGTTTTGCATGTCAAATTTACCATTTTTGTTATTAGTGGCCAGCCATGTGGGTTAATGATTTAAAATATGTGTATTTTATGTGCATTTCATAATTATGATGCCTTATAATAAGAGAAAATAAATATTATATTATATGTATATCATATGTCATGAAATGGATAAAATAATAAAAAGAATGGTGAAAAGAACAAAGTTGTTTATCTTTGTTCTTCATTGCCGAATTCACCAAAAGAAAAAGGGAGAGAATTTTTGGTCATTCTAGCATCCAATTTAAGGTATGTTTCATGTGATTACTTCAAATTCTTGTAAAAATTTAGTAAGATACTTAGCTCCCTATTTAGCCCACGTTGAAATTTTTGTTTTGGTTGAGAATTGAGCATTCGGCCATGTTCATGAGTTAGCTAATTTGTTGATAGTTGGATGCTAGTACTAAAGGAATGGAAATTTGTAATTTTATTTGAGATACATAATTATTAGATGATGAATTGAGCAACGTTACATTTGCACATGTTGAGTATATGTAAGAATTTTTAGGTTGGTTTAGAAATGCTTATTCGGTCATGATAGTGATGAAATTCTTGTTGAATTTGATGAATTTGATTATAAGAGAAATTAAGGATGGATGTTAAGCTTTTAGCCTAATTCATGAGAGAAATTTGAACTCATGATGGTGTTAGCATTCGGCCATGAAAGGAAATTTTAAATTGAATAAGATCTCCCATGTATTTAATTGTAATGAAGATTGTTTGATAAATTGAGCTAGTTTAATTGATAATATGAAGGTTCAAGGTTAGTTTTGATTGGCTTGTACATTTAAGCCTTTCTTATTAGAGCCGATTGATGGTTATAGAACATAGTTAGGCAAATTTGGTGTTAAAGCATGTGATTAAGAGTTAAGGGTACCATTTTGCATATTATGTTCGGTTCTAGTGAATAATGAGCTAAGAAATTGCTTTTAAAAATGTAAGATAGTGAGCAAATAATCCATGCACATTTTGACACTAAACTCCACGTGATTTTGAGCTTGCTAAGTGATGACATAAAATTTTACTAAAGTTGGCGTATATGTGTGAGCTTAAACCGAATGGGATTTTGACCGAATGTGTGCATAGAGTACTAATAATGATGGAAAATGACTTATGGCCAAAGCAATTAGGTGTTAAAATATTCGGGTCTTGTTGATTGTTGCGTCATGAATAATGAGTTTGATTAAAAGACTATGTATACCTAAATAAATCAATAACTTGATTGTGATTGTGTTGTATTTATGCTTGGCCGAATGTATCTGGTAAAGGAAATATGTGTGTATCTTGGTTGGAATAAAAGTGTAATTATCAAGAGAGATGTGTGAATAAAGTTTAATATGATTAAACTTGTTTGACATAGCTCAAGAGCATAGAGGGACAACATCGGAAAAGGGAAAAGCTAAGATGACGGAATAGTCGACCCGTAGATACTCAGAAAGATACGAAGTAAGTTTTAAGTACTTAAGTTAGCATAAAAAGTTGGAATGGCTTGTTAGAAGTGTATAATATGTGAGTCACGGCTCAACATCCTTAATTTATCTAAATTGTTTATGATACGAGTTATGTATAAGCATATAGCCGAATGATCTTTAGAAAATAAGCTAGGAAAATTTGGTGGATACGTGATCCTTGTATGCATATAGACCGATTGTTAAATGAAAGTTATATATATATATATATATATTATGTGCTCGTATGCGAATGGAGCAAATGAAATTCTAATGTGATATGAAATTTTGATATGTATACTTGATCTATAAATGTGCGTAAAGATTCAGTGAGTTGTATCCGGGCTTAGTCCCGAAGGGCATTCATGCCGATATTGTATCCGAGCTTAGTCCCGAAGGGCATTCATGCCGATGTTGTATCTGGGATAAGTTCCGAAGGGCCTTAGTGCTAGTGCCATAACCGGGCTGAACCCCGAAGGCATTCATGTTGGAAATATGTGAGTTCTGCCATAATAATCTAAATTAATGTGCTCAATACCCTAAGTTAGCCAGGTGCGTATCGTATACAAATTGTGAATTGAATTTTGTTTGAGCTGTGGTTAATTATTTGGATAGTACTATTCTCGGCCATTGCTTAGGGTTGTATAAAAGTATATGGTATATATATGATACACGAAATTCGGTTCAAGTGGAAATATGATATGATTAACTATGAGCATGTGAGTGTTTTTGGTTGAAGCATGAAGTAATGAGTATATGTGATTACGCAAAATGTAGTAATTTAGCCTTGAAATGAAATTGGATGTATTCGGACAAATGATGAAGCTTGTTTGATATAATGAACTTATCCGTGGGATATGAAATTATGTTAAGGTAAATTACAGTAACGCACCCGTACAATGGTGGTAAATATAGTCATGGTTACATTCGGCCAAGAAAAAAGATAGTCAAGTATTGACATTAAAACGTTTTAGTCTTTTATATGATTTTATTTCTTAAAACTTACTAAGCATATATATATATATATATGCTTACTCTGTTCCTTTTGAATTCTTTGTTTTATAGATTTCGTTCTAACGCTACGAGTTCGTGGGTTCGAGAGCAAGTCATCTACACTATCGACATTATTTTTGGTACCTTATTAGTCTTTGCTTTGAAAGAGTGGCATGTATAGGCTTTTATATCTTTTGATCTAAAAAAAAAAAAAAGTTTAGACTTGCGTATATATTTATGAATAGCCATGCGAAAATGGCTTGCTAAGTACCTTATACATATATGCATATGGACTTAAGCTTGATAAAACTTCATTATGGTTGCATGTGAAAGAAATGCACTTTCAGTTATAAATGCTTGGTGTGATATGCTTATTGTGGTTGATATTTTGGAAGATCTAGTAACAGTTGATTATGTTTAAGATAACTAAATTTTGAGTTTGGATAGATATATGTATTCGGCAAGTATCTATATGATTAAATGATGCTTGATGAAAATTATTTGAATGGTACGTAGTTAAGTGGCAATTGAATCGTAAGTAAAACTGAAAGGAACTTTAGGATGTGCGGATATTCTTTATGCATGTGGGGATTCGGCATTTAGTTGGTTCTAAACATTCGGCTAGAGTAAAAAGAGTTGGTAGAAAATGCATTGAAGCATGTTTGGAATTTGTTTAAAATTTAGTACTTGTCTGGTAATGCCTCATAATCCCTTCAGCGACGGATAGGGGATTAGGGGTGTTACATTACATATATTGATACCATGAGATAGCATGTCATGTATTGTATGTTGCATTGCATGTGGTTGGGTTGATTATATTTGGAGGAAGTGTACTGAAAGGCTCTTAAGCCTAATATACTGGCAACTTAGCTGCAAATTACTGTATTGTGCCGCATCCGGTACTACTTGAAGTGTAGGGATGGGTGGGTTGATTTAATCCCCACGTGGAATGTAAGGTTGGACGGAGATGGTGTGTAGAGGCTGGTTGGGTAGGACTTTGCTACTAAATATTGATTGATTGATACTGATACTGTGATGGGCTAAGGCCCTAATGCATACTTGATACTGCATTGAACGGGCTAAGGCCCAAACTGCTTCTGATAATGAATAGGGCCGAGGCCCATACTGTTTTGACTGTGCACTGTGTTTATGTTTGTTTGTTTTCTGTGGGATTACACTCTGAGTTTACGTAAACTTACCCCTCTTTATTTAATGTGCACAAGTAATCCCCATACCTAGAAGGATCAGTGCGGCGAAGGACTCGGCGGTGACCACAGTTCCTGGACTTCATGGTTTAAAATTTATTTCTTTTGATTATGGTTTTATAATTAGTTTAATCTGATGTAATTTGTGGACTATTTGGGACTTTTTGCTTAAATTTGGTTTATCATTTTTATGGATTTATACTTGTTAGTCGTAGGGAAAAACTCAGTTTTCAAAAGGTAAAGTTTTATTTCCTAATATCACAACTACTTAAATGGTTTTTAAAGCTTCCGTGATGAGTTACGTTTTTAAACAATTAGATAATGGGTAAAACAAAATTTTGGAACTAATAAGAGATTAAGGTAGGTTATAATACGTAAATGATTTTAACTTAACAACTCGTTTTCAAAAACACTATCATGTGACATTGCCAGATTTGGCCATAACATCTAGGCTGGGTTTGGGGTGTTACAACTCATAACTTGACCACATACCTTCACATCTTTGACATTTCCTGTTGATACTCGGAAATCTTGCACATAAGTGCCACATATGTAGCCAAAGCTACCTTTTAGCTCATAGCACACATAGGTTCACTCTCGAGGTATTCACGGGCCTACTCACACAAGCTGTCAGTCATAATGTAGTTACCCAGTGCTGCTCACACAAGCTGTTGGGTATCCGCAACATATGCTGAAGTACCCAGCCACTGGCAGGACGTACGAGACCAGCACCCGGAATCACATACACATAAATACACAGGATTCCTAGTAACATGTCACTTGTATCTGATTCTATTGCTAAGGTTTAATCGAGATTTCTCGCTTGTCGAAACTTTAACGAATTTGCCCAAAGGGTCAATCATTATGTACACACGAACTTACCTCAGTACAAAATAGTTGGAATTGACCTAATCGTCAAATACTTTGTTCTTCCCCCGATCTAGGTCCAAACTTTATTTTTCTTGATAATCGAGCTTGGAAAGTTTGGCCAAACCCTAGCTATGGCTTCCTCTTCAAATTTAGCTATGGGGACTAAATTGAATGAAGATGAATACTTTTTATTTGTTTAATTTGTCTTTATTAACCAAATGACTAAAATGCCCTTAATGCCTAACTTTAAAATTTCACCTAACCATGTCCATTTTTGTCCAAACCAAAGTATAATGGTCTAATTACTATCTAAGGACCTCCAATTTAAAAGCTCATAGCAATTAGAAACTTCTAGCTTCTAGAACACACATTTTGCACCTATTGCAATTTAGTCCTATTAGTCAAATTAGATCATTTATTGGTAAAATCTCTTAATGAAATTTTCACACAAATATTCAATCATACAGTAGACCTTAAAATAATATCGCAATAAATTTTTCTACTTCGAATTTGTGGTCTCGAAACCACTATTCCGATTTGGCCCTAAATTAGGCTGTTACGCAGTCTAACTCCAGAGGTAGCTCTAACTGATAAGCAACCGATCCCACACACTTCAGAATCTGATACGACCCAATGAACCTAGGGCTCAACTTACGCTAACGACCGAACATCAGAACTTTCTTCCACTGAGATACCTTAAGAAATATGAAGTCACCTAAAGAGTACTCGATATCCCTCCTTTTAAAATCTACATAAGTCTTCTGTCTATCAGAAGTCGCCTTCAGACGATCTCGAATCAGTCTAACCTTATCTTTAGTCTCGAAAACCAACTCAGGGCCCAAAACCCATCGTTCACCCAACTTAGTCCAACATAGCGGAGTACGACACTTATGACCATACAGAGCCTCGTAAGGTGCCATCCGGATGCTAGACTAGAAAACTATTGTTATAGGTGAATTCAGTTAATAACAGAAAATCCTCCCAATTATGTAACACCCCTAACCTGTATCCGTCACTGCACTAGGGTTAAGAGGCATTACCGAACAATTCATATCAATATACAAACATTTAATATACACTAATCATATATCATCATATCACATTCATTCATAAACACAATGTCCCTTTTAGAAGGTATCAGGGACCTTAAACATGCTTTAATGAAGGTTCAGGACTAAACCGATCACATATAAAAATTTACAAAACTTGTGAAACTTTCTAACTTTTAAATGTCACACGCCCGTGTGAACAGCACACGGCCACCAGACATGCCCGTGTCATAGACATTGTGGAAACACGACATACATACTAACTTGGGTCACACGGCTGACCGCACGCCCGTGTGCCTGGCCATGTGAAAACTAGAGGGTATATTGACTTAGGTCACACGGCCAGTCACACATCCGTGTGTCCAGCTCGTGTGCCTATTCGAAATGGCCTCACACGCCCGTCTCTAGGCCTTGTGCTCAGTCGTGCCAAACCTGTAGGTATACTAACTTGTACCACACGGCCAGTCACACGCCCGTGTGTAAGGCCGTGTGAAGCATACTGACTTACTTCGAATTGCCACACTAGAAGACACACGGTTGTGTACTATGACTGTGTGTCACACATGGCTGAGACACACGCCCGTGTCTTGGCCCATGTGGAAAAAATAGGCCATTTACATCATTCTCAAGCCAAATCACATACTGAATCCACAACACAATGTATCATATTGACATTAGCCTATACATGCTATATATCATATTTACAAGCTTCAAAAGTACCGAAATAACAATTGATAGTGTGATGATGACCCTTGATGATTCCCGAGTCCGAGCTAGCTTTTATAATCTATAAAACAAAGAAATGAACATACAAAATAAGCTTTCAATAGCTTAGTAAGCCATATACAAAAAAATCTTTAAACAAACAATTTCAATTCAATTCAAATACGTAAAGCATAGCTAAACACATAAATAAGTGCCAACTTTTCTCATATTATACACACATTCACCTTTAATTTCATCACTTACCACCTATTTCAATACTCATATTAACTTCATACGTACCTGAGTTGTTTAACTCATTTACACATTCTTTCTCGTATTAACTTTGCCCGTTGAACCGTTTGGAATCAATAAGGATACTCGGACGTCTCATATATCTCATACAATGCCAATGTCCCAAACATGGTCTTAAATGTTTTCACGTATCGATGCCAATAGCCCAACTATGGTCTTACAGGAAATCATATATCGATGCCAATGCCCCAGACATGGTCTTACACGAAATAACAATACGATGCCAATGTCCCAAACACGGTCTTTCATGTAAACACATCTCTGAAATCCTAATGTCATGACATTTATATCCTATACTATTCCTAAGGTTCGTACGGGGCTTTCAGATGTCGTAACTCTGTCGATTCTTATTCATACCCGATCATTTAGTCTCTAATGCAATTCAATAACATATAAACATGTATAACTCAATTTAAAGACATATATTTGCATATGAACTTACCTAGGGAATAGGAGGAACGTATCGGATCTACTAATCGACAACCTTCGATTTATCCTGATCTAAATCCGATTTCTTTCTTTCTTGATCTATATAAATTCAAATTTAAGTAATTTAATCACACATTCATTCAATTTAATCCAAATCACCCTTTCAAACACATTTACACTTTTACCCCACATTTTTTACATTTTCCACAATTTAGTCTTTATTTCATAAAATCACAAATTACACAAAATATCACAAAACCCATGCTTGGCCGAATTACCATAATACCCCTAGAAGCCCATATCTTTCATTTATTTCACATTTCAACCTTTCAATTTACAAAATTCACAATTTAGTCCCTAAATAGCACTTTCACTAAAAATCACTTAACAAAATATGATAATATATCAACAAATATCCATTTTTCATCACCAACTATCACAAAGCTAAAACATTCATCAATGTCACTTCACAAAATCATTAACAAACTCAAAAATTATGGTATGTGCTAGCTAGTATTTAAAGCAACGATCACAAAAACATAGAAATCATCAAAAATCGAGTTAAAATCACATACCTATCAAGCTAAAGATCCAAATTCTAAAATTGCTTAAATGGTTTCTTTCTTACTCAATAATCGACCAAAAATGATGAGAATAAGAATAAAATTTGTTTTGTTTTAAATTTATTAACCTTTGTTACTAATTTACACTTTTAACCTTAATTAATAAACATATATATCACATAATATAAGGTTATTTATGACCGTCACCACTATCAATGGTCCAATAACATTATAAGGACCTCACATTTAAATAATCATAGCAATTAAGCACTTAAACAAATAGAATAAAACTTTTGCATTTTACACGATTTAGTCCTTTTGTCAAATTAACTAACTAATTTATAAAATTAACTCACGAAACTTTCACACACATATATTCACATGCCGTAAACATCATAAATAATATTAAAATAATTTTACAACCTCAGATTTGTGGTTCTAAAATCACTATTACAATTTAGCTAAAACCGAGCTGTTACAAACTACCTTAGAAATCAACCACATAGCTCCGAAGTATATCCTCCAATATCTGAATCACCCTCTCAGATTGACCATCGGTCTGAGGATAGAACGTAGTACTAAAGTCCAATCTCAAACCTAGAGTCTATACAGTTTCTTCCACAACCGAGAAGTGAAATGAGGATCCCTATTAGAGATTATCAAAATCGAAACCCTATGCAGTCTCACAATCTCAGAAATATATAGCTTCACTAACTTTTGCAGAGAGTAGCCCATCCAAACAGGAATAAAATGGGCGAACTTGGTTAATCGATCCACGATGACTCAAACAGAATCCTTTTTAGTAGGTGTCAGGGGCAACCTACTAACAAAGTCCATCATCACTTGTTCCCATTTCCACAAAGGAATCTTAACAGGTTATAGCAAACCTGAAGGCAACTGGCGCTCAGCCTTAACTTGCTGGTACGTCAGGCACAAGTAATAAAATCTATTACCAAATGTTTCAAACCTGACCACCAATACAGTTCACGAAGATCTTGATACATCTTATTACCACAGAGATGCATAGCATAATGGCTACTATGCACCTCTCTCAGAATCAATTATCTTAAATCAGAATCGTTCAATACACAAATCTAACCTCGAAAACATAGAACCTCATCTTTATTCAGCCAAAAATTAGATGCACTACCGCTCTCAACCTGACGGAACCGTAGAACTATAGAATCATCCCCTAGTTGCTTATCTCGAATCTAACCAATCCAAGTCGGCTTAACTTGTAACTCGACTAACAGACCTCTATCATCGAACAAACTAATACGAGTGAACATCGCTCTCAATCAGTCATCGTTCTACGACTGAGAGCATCCGCTACCATATTAGCCTTACCGGAATGATCCTCTATCATACAGTCATAATCTTTAAGCAGCTAAATCCATTGATATTGCCTAAGATTCAACTCTTTTTAAGTAAGGAGATACTTGAGGATCTTGTGATCGGTGTAGATGATACACCTTTCACCATATAGATAGTGCCTTCAGATCTACAAAGTAAACACCACGACAGTAAACTCGAGATCATGCGTCGGATAATTCCCCTCGTGTGATTTAAGTTGACGGGACACATAAGCCACAAACCTTACCATCTTGCATCAGTACACTTCCCAAACTGACATGCGACACATCGCTGTAAACCACAATAGATTTGAGCTTCTCAAAACTCAATTGTTACACATCAGTCTAGACAAAAGGAACATTCTAGCATAAAAGTTTAGTCAGAGGAGCTGCAATCAGTGAGATCCCCTCAACAAACCTCTGATAATAACCCCAAGTCCCAGAAAACTATGGATCTTGGATACGTTTTTTGGCTGTTTCCAATCAAGTACAGCCTTAATATTTCTAGGATCAACTTGGATCCCCTCAGTAGAAACCACATGCCTCAGAAATGTTACCTCTCACAACCAGAACTCACATTTACTCAACTTAGTGTACAACTGTTTCTTTCGAGGTGTCTGAAGCATTACCCTAAGATGCTCATTATGCTCATCCTCAGTCTTAGAGTACACCAAAATAATGTCAATGAAGACTATGATGAACTGATCAAGATACGATAGAAAACTCGGTTCATCAGATCCATGAATACAATCGAAGCATTCGTCAAACCAAAAAGCATAACGAGGAACTCGTAATACCCATAACAAGTCCTAAATGTTGTCTTATGAATATAAACTTCCTTAACTCTAAGCTGATAAATTTAAACTTTCTTAATTCTTATGAATACCTCAGCCCCACAAAACTAATCAAACAAATTGTCAATCCTCGGAAGTGGGTACTTATTCTTCACAGTCAATTTATCCAATTACCGGTAGTTGATGCACATACTCATGGTACCATCATTTTTCTTCACAAACAGAACTGGTGCCCCCCACGGAGACACATTAGGATGGATGAAACCATGATTCAAAAGCTGTTGAAGTTCAGCCTTAAACTTTGTAAGCTCTTTTGGTGCCATACGATATAGAGCGATGGACACTAGAGCTGTACCTAGTAGAAGCTCAATGCCAAACTAAACTTCTCGATTCGTAGGTAGACTCGATAACTCTTCGGGAAATATATCTAGAAATTCTCTCGTTGTTCTGATATCCCAGATAAAAGAGTCCCAAAAACTGAAACTAACATAGGCCAAATACGCCTCGTACCCTTTCCGAATTAATTTCTCAGCCACTAGAGCCAAGATCACATTAGATAAGTAATCTTAATGCTAACCGATCACAACCACTTCCTTATCATCCTCGGTCTTCAGAAAAACCCTCTTAGTTGCACAGTCCAAACTAACTCGGTGCTCAACTAACTAGTCCATACTCAGAATTAAGTCGAACTCCCAAAATGGTAGCTCCATCAAATTTACCGTAAACACAACCCCTTGTACCTCTAATGGAACATTCTTATAAAGTCGAGTAACCCAAAGAGATTGCCCCAATGGACTTAGTATCGTAATCTCACTAAAAGTACACTCAATAAAAATCCCTAAGTTCTTGGAAACAGAACTAGCTATATAGGAGTGTGTAGATCCTATGCCTATAACAGCAGCATATATAGCATAAAAAATAAAGAACGTACTCGTGATCACATTACGGGTGTCTCTGTCCTCTTAACATCGAGCATCATAAACAAATCCAGGCTGCCTCACCTCAGTCTTTTTAGCATCTTTGCCTGGCCTTCTCTGTCCTCGGCTCATGCCACTACCACCCCTAGCTGGTCCACAGCCCCTAGGTAGCTGCTGCACCGCCTTCTAAGGCTGAATAGAACTCGGTCCTATGCTTGCATCTGATCAGCATGATATGAACAATCTCTAATTCGATGTTCTAAAGACCCACACCGTATGAATAATAGTTTATAATGTTATGTTATTGATAAATGTTATGTTTGATGCGAATATATGTGAGAGATAAATTATGAGGCTTTACGACCTTCACTACCTTACCGATATAGAGTTATAATGAAATTCATCAGATTTAGATTGAATAAGTTCCCCAGTGTGAAATCAAAGAGCTCAAGGATCAAATGATTTATAACATGGTCAGATATGTGAATGGGTTAGTAAGTAAAGACTGTTCTGGAAAGATATGACAGATTGCTCAAGAGATCATTCGGATTATGCAATGCCACTATTAAAGAAGAATTTTTACTTCATTTGACTGAATTATATTGGTAGGATAATTAAAGAATGTATTATTGGAATTTATTCTGAATTGATTTTAAATAATGGATGAAATAATATGGGAATAGTGATGACAGGTTTATTCAGTGAAATAATGTTTGAATCGTACTGATAGCTGAAGGCAGTGATTATGGTTGAAATAAATTGTGATGATTTCTTTCAGGTATTCTACGTGTTCATCTATCTTCAGAGGTATGTGAAGCTGTATATCTTCAGATGGAATTCTTATTATATGAGAACGTTATTTAAATATACTGATATATGGAAACATTGTTGGATTGTTCAGGTTATGGTCGGCATTATTCTATTACCTTCGGTTTTTTATTATATTGTGTCAATAGAACGTCGATGGTAAAATTTGTATGATGTTGGTATTCAGTTCTACTGATTATTGATCTGTTAAATATACTTGAAGAATATATTACTTCTGTTACCATTGATTTCAGTGCATATGAATGGTGCTTTACTTCTGGATTTCTTCTAAGACATCATTGAAATATTTATCATTTGATATGGGTGTTTTCTCTAAAAAGTTCAGTATAGTATTATATATAGGAATTATAGTATTTTGGCTTGCTTATGATTCTATATTTTTATCCGTGAAAGATATTTATTGAATGGATACGATTATAATTGCTTCGATTATACAAATCTTGAATTTATAGAGATTGTGATTCTGCCTTAGTTGTTATTGGAACTATACTTGATTTTCATTTTTGTTCCAAATTGTATTATTGGTAGGAGAGATCAACTCACTTGTTTAATCTGATCGAGTTACTCGTTTGAAAGGTACTTGAATTTTGTGTATTTGAATTTATCCGTAGGTTCGAAAAATAAATCTTCTGCGTCCACAGATGAACAGACGGGGTGGTCTGAGTAAAGAATTTATATTCTAAAAGACATGATATAGAATCATAATTATCGTATCAGATCTAATTCACAAATGATATTGTATATTAAAGTTATTCTGATAGAGAAGGTTATTGTATTTGTGATTTTAGAATGATATGATACCTGTTAAGAAACTTATTGAGTGTGGAAAGGTTATGATATTGAGAGCAAAAAATCTTTGTTTACTTCACGGGTAATGAGTATACAGTTTACTTGAACAGAAAATGGTTCGATATTAGCTAAATTAAAAAAAAAAAGCTAAATCGGTACCTATTCAGCTAGTTGTGGGACTTGGAAATAAGGCTATGACTTGCAAGCTAAAAAAGTACAATGGAAGATGTCTTTTGATTCAGAGTTTCAGATTAGAACCGATGATTATTTGTTGTTTCGAAACAAAGTTTGAGTACCGAGAAATCCAGAGATTTTACAGTGAATGATTTATAAAGCTCATAGTGGTAGCTTACTAGGAATTAACAAATTATTATGTGCCTTCGGGACTGTTACGGTCTGAGATGATATATGAATGAGAAATGGAATAATATTATGATTGATTCTGTATTGGGAGTATTATTATCACCTAAAAAGAAAGGTCCACAGGGCTGATTGGATCAGAGAAATTGAAGAGATAGTTAAAGTAATTCATAACCGTTAAAATGATGTGAACTTGAAACGTGAAAACAATAAGTTGCAGTTAAAAGACTAAATCTTTGAAAAAGTATGGATATAGCATTACTTGATTTAGCCGTAAAGTGAAGTTAGGTCTATGATTCATAAGGTGGTATGAGATTAATGAGAGAATAAAGCCAGTGTTTCAAATATCTACATTGTGACGGTACAGATCAGACCTTTTGTATATAAATTTTCCTACTGAAGTTGTGATACACTTATATATGTAGTATAGTGAAGAATAGATCAGGATTTTAGTTGGAAACATCAAAGAAACTACATGAAAATCTAAAGGCCTATGAGAAAGTAATACTCTGATCTGTTTACCGATAAGATATTCGGGGACAAAAATCCCTAAATGGGGGAGAGTTATAACAGCCCAGTTTTGACCCTTGTCGGAGCAGGTCGTTTCGGGACCACTTAACTGAGTAAAAATAATTATTTTATTAATTTAATAAGTCTTACTGCATGATAGAATTACCGTACAAAAGTTTCGTAAAGAAATTTTGCTGATTAAATAGTTAATTAGGTAAAAAGGCTTAAATCGCGTAAAGCAAAAACTATGTGTGCCATTAGTAAAATGACTTATTTGATCATGGCTTTATAAATGGATGTCCTTACATGGTAATTATACCATTGCAAATTTGAGTGGATGGTAGTGGACCTTGAATTGCATGATTTATATGTTGTTTAAACAAGGGTAATTTGGTAATATAGTTATTATGCTTATATTAATAAAACAAAAAAAAAGAATTCAAAACATGGTTTATTCATCTTCATGCACCGAATAATGAAGAAGAAGGAAAGAAAATAATTTTTTCATTTGGCCAAACTTTGATCTTCAATTAAAGATCAAGATAATCAAATATTGGAACTTGATCGGGGGGAAATGAAAGATAGACGGGTAAACGAACATACGAGCAATTACGAGGTAAGTTCGTATAGATAAAAATCGAACTATTAAATACGTGTAATTACTTGAATTGAATATATATATGTGCAGAATGAATAATTTACCAGATATTTTAATTATCGGCTTTATGAATATGTTATGTTACTGAATTTCATGATATAATATAGAAAAGTGTTACAAGTCATATAAAATGTGCTTGTAAATGAAATGGATTGTATTTTAGAAATTACATGTTACAAAAGTTATATAATTAAATGAACTATATGGTGCAAGAACTATATAAATAAGTGTGATAGGAGATAAATTGATACATGAATATAAGTGTTATAAAGAGAAATGTTACATGAGATGTGTGATGTGTATATATATGAAATGGTACATGGCTTATGTAAATTACATGAGTATTTGATGACATGATTCATATGAATTATATATATATATATATATGAGATGTGGTTTCGAATTTCTTATTGGTTATATGTGTAAAGTGATTACTGAGTCCCGTTTGAACCGTAGAAAGTCATAGGATACAAGTGACGTCACTAGGGCTATAGGTTGGTCAAGCTCCTGCATTTGTTGCGGACTCACCACAACTCATGAGCTTACATGCTCAGTCTTCGGACTTATCGTTTAGCCTTCGGGCTTACATGATCAGCCCTCGGGCTTACTGTTCATCCTTCGAGATTACATGTTCAGCCTTCGGGCTTAGTATTACTGGCCAAGGAAGAGCATATCGTACATGGCTCGAAAGAGCATACATGATGAATTGACGGATTTACAGGTTTACATATATACACTGTGTGTGTATTACCCGAGTATCCCTCGATGCTTCCAAAGGTTCAACGGGCAATCTACCGATATGTAATATATGAAATACATGTTACAAGAGAAATAAGGAATACATTAATACATGATATATGTATATGATTCATATATAGATTATATGTTATAAGTATATGTTTATATGAAATGACATAGCATACATGAATTGCATGATACATGAACATGCTTACAAGGTATATGTTATATGATTTATATGTTATATGAGATACATGATTTATTTAGATAAATTATTACATGGTTATATTATTATATGTTATATGAAATGTATGATTGTATAGATAAAAGGTTACGTGGTACACATATGAATTATTGAAATGAAAGATGATATGTGATATAATATACATAAATGATTGATGAATTAATACATGGTTTAAATGAAATATAGTTATGAAAAGTGGCATGATTTATATAGAAGGTATATGTGACAATGAACTACTGTTGTTACTGATGAGTTGATGTTTATACGGGTATAATTCTACTATTGGTTATATGAATGAGTTACAGGTTATATAAATGGTTTGATTACATATATGGCACTTAGTATGCAAGATACTGGGCTTTCTATGTTGGTTTCAATGGTTCAACTGTAAAGATGATGTTACGAGAATAGAAATGATGATACGAATCAGTACAGGTATACGTGGTACACTTGACAAGTAAGTGATATTTGATAGCTTATATGGGGAGTAAGTGAAAAACTTATGAATTCATGCATGAATTACATGGTTAATAAATTAAGAAGTATTGAATTTGAGAAAATTGGTTTATATGTATTCAAGTTTATTTAAATGGTGAATTAATTGTTAAACCATAGGTAATACTGTTAATTATACGAGCTTACTAAGCTTATTAGCTTACTCTGTTTATTCTCTGTATTTTACAGTAATACAAATGCTCGCTCGGGTTGGAAGTTATCGAAGATTTCATCACATTATCCAAGAGACAATTGGTGTATATGAACTCTTTGAAATAGGGTAATATGGCATGTATAGGCTAGTTAATAAGTTGATTTATATAGTCATTTGTGTATATTAATGAGATATGATCTTTTGTATTTTGATCAAGCTATGTGATATGTCTTGAGTGAAAGTGGTTGATTTGATATAGAAGTATTATATGATGAGTTCATCTTGTGATAGTTTTGATAATTGGCAATTTGGTGTAGATGATATATAACTATGAATATGTGATATGATTGGTAGTTCTAATTGTATTACAATTTATCTTTAGATGCATATGTGCGGTCACATGAAATAGCCATTTTAGTATGAGCTTATTTGTGAAATATGGTAGGTTCATGTTTGAATTGATGAGAATATGCTATGTTGAAATGAATGAAAATGAGTTATGAATTATAGATTCAAGTTATGAAATGAATACATGAGAGATAATATAAGTTTGTGTTGTATATGGCATTGAATTGGTTGGTTATGAAATAGCCTATTATGTGACTTGAATTGGTTGAACTGCTTGCCTATCCATGCTTGAAAATCTTATGCAAATGATGCTTGTAGGTACATGACCATTTAGGGTGTGAAAATGGCTTGTACCAAGCCTATTTCGTGCTACACGGCCACAGCACACGGGCGTGTGACTCGACCGTGTGACCCCTGTATTATAGTTGAATTGGTCAGGATGCTGCATGATACGGGCTAGACATACGGCCGTGTCTTGTACCCGTGGGCTCAAGCCAGTAGCTTCCCAATTTTCACACGGCCTAGACACACGGGTGTGTCTTGTGGCCGTGTGCACAGGTCAGTATGTATGCCCTGTTTTACCATGGCCTGGACACATGGGTGTGTCTGGCAGCCGTGTGAGGCATACGGCCTGAGCACACGGCCTTGTGACTCTATTTCAAAAATTTTCTTAAGTTTCCTCATATCTTTTATATGTTTTCAAATTAGTCCCTGTAGTGTGATTGAAGCTTTATATGTATGTTTTAAGCACGTTATGTTTATATATGGTTGATATTGCTAAAATGAGTTGATGTTTGATAAAAGTTTAAAGTTTTACTATTTTGATTTGTGTTACAATCCCGGTAATGCCCCTTATCTATTCCGGCAACTGTTACGGGATAAGAGTGTTACAAAAAAACTCAGCTCCATTGGACCGGAGTCGTTCAGTTATAGACTCACGACCTCCAGACCCAGAATGAGGTCCAACGACCTTCTCCACCACTCTTAACATCGCTTGGGACAATGCATCATCCCCAGCCAAACGGCTTTGAGACCCAGTCTCAGTAGCGTGAAACTAATGCCTCACTCGTACCCAAATTTTGCTTACTACCCAGAGAAGACGACTCAGCTCGAGCCCCCTACAGCGTCTGCCGAGCCTACGAATACCACGACCGCGAGTTCTACTAGCACTCATTGTATTTTCAGTTTTATCTACATTATAAAATTTTATGCATCAGTTTCAGTGTTTATTAGCAGATATTTTATACTTAAGTTATCAGAAGTTCAGAAGTATTTCAGAGGTTTTAGTCTCTAACTAACTCAGTTCAGTTTTAGAAAGTACTAACTACAGTGTTTTCCAAATTCAGAGATACTTACAGGATCGACACCGGAGACTCGAAATACCACATACTCATTCAGGATAAAACAAATTTTGCTTGAAACTGGTCTTTTTCAAATGAAATTTTGGAACCCAAAATTCACAGCTAGAGTTTTAAACCTAACTCTGATACCACTAAATGTAACACCTTAAACCAGACTTAGACGTTATGGCCGAATTCGAGAGAGTCACGAAGAAGTGTTTTGAAATCAATGATAATTTGATATAACGTCCAAGTTTAATAAAAGGTATTCGTTTATATATTTATTACTGGTTGTTACATGTCATCCTTTAAGGTTAACCAAATCATTTCACAGCAAAAGTTTAAAAAATCGTTTAAATCAAAACTACGCTCGTGTTTTCAAAATAACATTTGATCGTGTAAAATTGATATTTTGTCGAATCGTCATAGTTTAGAAATCATAACGCAACCAAACCAAAAATTTAAACCAAACAGTCCAAAAAGTCTGAAAAGTCCAAAAACTTTGTTGAATCGTTGATGCGACACATAACATAATTATGTAGTCAAGTTGCCAGAATATGGATGGAAAGTCATCGTAAAAATCACTTCATCCACATATACAACTCCTACCCCAAACACAGATATAGAATACAGTTGCCAAAATAACAGAATATACTGTAGGATCGCCCGGTGCCTCCAAGGCGCAGCGGAAAATTAGAATAATAAATTTTACCGGCGATCCATACCATGGATCCATGTGTAAGGAACGAATCGGGGTGATAAAGGTTTCGAAATTACCGAAACTTCAATCTGAGTAGACAGCGACGCCAAGGCAACGGGAATCCTGAAGCACTATCGAACCAAGCCGCAACCTTTAACGATGTCGGCCTCTACGTAGTCCACCCAATTGACAATGAACGGAAATCTCTCAGAAACTATTTTCAGAGAGTATCACTTTTGACGGCTGCTAGGCCTTACTTTTATGGTTTTGGGATTGCCTATGTATATCCCCTTTAGGGTTTTTTTACCCTTGCCATATTTAAAACTTTGTGTTAATTGGTATATATTCATAATGAATATTTATTACCATAAATAATCCGAATCATAATAATCGTTATTAAATAAATATAATAACGTTTAACCGAAAATTATAATTACGTTAATTATAATAAAGATTTCGGTAAACTATATTTATTTAAATTTATATATATATGAACCAAAATCATATATTAGAAAATTATGTTCTTGATTATGTGTACAACATCCTTGTACATATAGTATGTTCAATAATTTGATTGCCGAATTTAATTAATTCTATAATTAATTTAATTCATGCGACAACCAGACACAATACCAACTATGTTTTACTCCGTTCATTTCAATTAAAAGGTGTGACCCTATAGGTTCTTGTAACATTAGCAGTAATATTAGAACTATTCTAATATTACAAACAATGAGTGGCATCTAGCAATGCATCATTGCTACCTAAGTTACAAGAAGTCATGATTCGACATAACCTTTTGTGATTAACTTTTCATGCATTAATCCTTAAGTCCAATATCTTTAGAATAGACACAAGTCATGGAATAGTCACACTTGCATAGTCCATCCTATGTTTCTTGATACCTTGAGTAGACTATGATATACAAATAAGTATGACATCTCATATCAACTTATTTGAGCATGGCCATGCATTTCTAGTCTCACTCAATCAAGTGGCCTGAGATATTACTCCTATTATGTAGGAGGGACTTATCCTATATTGATCAACCATATCCCTCTACATAGATTGTGGTATATCCAACATTAGTCTTAATAGAACAACCAATTACAGTGTTCGTTTGACTATATCAAAATATACAACTCACGATGTTGGAATGATGATGATCTCAAGTATGAGGATCATATACATATTAATCACTATGAGTAATATTGTGACAATTACATAATAATCCAAGAAACATACTCATAGCGGGTCGGTCCAATATGTTGTTCTCTAACACACACATTCATGCATTGATTCTGATACTCGATATCAATGACAACTCTTTATCATCAATCAACTACATGTTAGTCTCAATGCATTATTATTGTCCTAGCCAACAATAATACTTGACTAAGGATCTTTTAAGAGTAATCATATTATTCTTAGGACATTATTATAAAACAGTTTATTTATGCACACAGAAATGAAACTGAAATAATAATGGCAAAGCCTTATATTAATAAACATGATAAATCAAGTATGTTGTTACAACCATCTCGTGATTGATCTTTGGGCATACTCTTACATATACATGCTTAACATGCTCATATACAGATAAATACATACTTAACAGTACAGTTAGGCATACATATTAGTTTTCTACTCAAATCAGTCTATCAGAGTATCAGATCACATGAAATAGAGTTTAGTTAGCCTTTACAGACCCTATGGTAGGCCCACAGTCGTTCGAAATGACTCGTGTGAACCTAGTGAAAATTTTAGAATTTTGGGCCCACACGTTCGTGTTGCTCACACGCCCAGAATAGAATTAGCAGTGTGGTCCACACGGCCTGACCCAAAACCCACAAGCCTAACCTGGCTTAGACCGTCACATGGTCGTGTCAAGTGCACGACAACACCTCCGTCAGTTACACAACTGTGTCTCGCACACGGCCTGCCTCACAACTGTGTCTCACTTTAAGGGTACACACCTAGTTCGATTTGATGCATCAGTAATCCCAAGCCCACTAGATCCTACAAATGACATTACATGCTCCCAAAATCAGTTTTTAATCTACAAATAAACCACACCAATAAAATATTCAACTGTAAAATTCAAACGCATGCTACTTACCTAACTTCATGAATAAACCTAACTACGATTTTGCAAGAGAAGAATTACGTTCCTCACGATTTGCTGCCAAACAACCCAGAATCACATTACCAAAAGGACTAGAATTGGTATAGAATAGTTAAAAGAATTACCCATAATTCGAACAAAACTCATTACCCTCACTTACCAGACACACAAAGAGTTCAAAAATCGTATCACTGCGATTTTGGAAGAACAATTTTGGCAGAACCAAGAAAAAGAAGAGAAATTTTGGATGGAAAGAAATCATAGAGAAAAAGAACGTTAGAAACTGAAAGAGAGAGAAATTTGTGGGAAAATAGAATAAAATGAAATAAAATAAAAAGATTAAGTCAAATCCTACTACATTTACATCTCTTAACTACCCAACTAACTTAGAATCCCACTACCATCAAACCGCTATCAACCGCTGTCGCCAAAAATTATCACCCATGCTCACGCGGGAATTCGAACATAGGACCTCCAGCAAGCTAATTTCTTACCACTCGAACCAGTAGGCTCATTCTTATTGAGTTTACAAACAATACTACATAAGCCTACCCAGCAGGGATAATGTTAGGATAAAAAATAACACAATTTGTCAAAAGTAAGACTGGAACCCAAGACCTCACACACACACTCAGAACACTTAACCACTGAAGTAGATATTATTTGTACCGGGACTTACAAAAATAGAAATAAATTATTCAGGGCGTTACAAGAATTTTTAAAATACGAATTACATGTCATTAGGGAATTCATGTTTCGAGTGCTAGTCTTCAATGTCCTACTAATGACTGAAGTCCTACATCATATGGGTCGCATTGTGTAGCTAACATTTTGACCCATAGCTCATGTGAGCAGACCCATTTCACACCTCATGTGAGCATTATTGAAAAAGAAAGGTTACGGTTATATGAAAAAACACACTATGTGTGTGAGCATTTCCGAGTATCCGATGTAATTCTAGATGGTTCAACGGATAAGTAAAGAAAATGGCACGTTAAGTATACAAATGAAATAGTTTATGATCATATGAAAAGGTTGATGAGTTAAATGATGTGTATATGAAATTTATTTTCTATATGATTGAATTAATTTTCTATCATGGCTAAGTATACTAACTTGTGAATTTGCTAGTGCTTGTATAGGCTTGTACTAAGCTTATGGTTTTAGTAATGACATTATGCATATTTTATAGTTTATGCTAAAGGAATGGTAAGTTATGTTTGAACTTGTACGAGCTTACTAAGCACTCGTTGCTTACGTAGTTACTTTCTTTTGTTTTATAGATTATCGAAAGCTCGATTGATTAGAAGCTTCTTGAGGATCAATCACACTGTTTAGTAACCATTTTAGTAGTTTTTGTGTATTTTGGCCAAGGTTATATATGGAATGTATAGGACCTTCTGTAATGGTATTGCTTGAATGTGTAATGGATGTTTTGGTATGCATATGCTTTGAAGTTTATGTTTGCTTTGATGAACTTTTAATGCTTTGTCAAGTTAGGTCATTTTGGCTACTTTTAGGTTCTTGAAATACATGATATTATTGGTATGTTTGTGGTGATATGCAAATGGTTATATGTGATGTTATTTAGTAGTTAAGGAACTAGGTTTTTATGCTTGGAATATGGCAATATTGACTTGTTATGGTTAATGATGTTTTAGTATAAATGAGGTGCCTTTGAATGGCATATTGGTTAGATGAATTATGATGTACGAAATGGTATGTTTAAGTGTGTTTGAATGATGTTTAAATCTTCTAAATGTGTAACCAAATGGTATGGATGGGTAGGTATGGTTTGGCCTTGAAAGGACAAGTTTTTAGGTTCAATTTATGGATCACACGACCTGAGACATGGGCTGTCACACGGCCGTGTGACACACATGTCCTAACGACGGCCATGTGTCATTTGTAGAATCCTAGTACATGGCCTAAGAAACGGCCCTGTGTTGCAAGTCAGAGTATTATACAACCTAGCATATGACCTGTGATACAACCGTGTGACCCGATACGGGTGAAGACACAGGCTGCGACACGACCGCGTGTCCTTTTTTTCAATTGTTACATGGCCTAGGCTATGTCACACGGTCTGGCCACACAGCTGTGTGACCCCTATTTTTCAATTTTTGTAACTTTTTCTTAAATCTTCTATTTTGTTTTAAATTAGTCTCGAATTGCTTCTAAGCTATTTTTAGGGCCTCGAAGGCTCGGTTTAGGGACAAAATGCATATGAATTATTGGTTTTTAATAACACTAATTTATTTAATGCTATGATGTTCAATGTTTTTCGATTGTATGGTAATACTTCGTAACCCGAATCCGGCGACAGAGACGATTTAGAGATGTTACAGGTCCAGCCCGTGTGACCCCTGTACCTTGCTCCGATCGTCACTCATTTTGCTATCAAATGCTCTTCAAAGTATAGAAGCATGAATTTAAAGGATTAAGAGCATAAAATTCACCATTTTAAATCAAATAATCATCCAAAAACGTATTAAGAATGAGGCTAAAACATTTTACTTTTTACATTTAGCACGCGCACATGTGGTTAGACTCTAGCAGTACCAATGGTCAAAAAATAGATTTGGCTTTATAGGAAGTGCTTAGTGCACCCTAAAGATCTAGTGGTATGGATTTTTATAACCTACATTGTTTTAATATTGCAATGCTTGGTAAACAAGGATGGCGATTTGTTTCGATTCCTAATTTTTTTTTTTAGAAGTGTTCAAAGCCAACTTTTCTTGAGTGTGGATTTCTTGATGCAACAGAAGGTGGTAATCCATATTTCATTTGGAGGGGCATTGTTGTAACAAAATAGAACCCGTTTTTAGTAGTGTTAGAAATAGTGGTTTCGGGACCAGAATTCCAATGTATGAGTTCATAAATATTATTTATTTAATATTTACAAGGTCATTAGAGTGTTGTATTAAAGTTTGGTCCAGTAATTTTGATGTTTGGTTAGTTAATTAAAGAGAAAAGACTAAATCGTAAAAAATACAAAAGTAAATTGCTATTAGTTTAAAGGGGCTAATTGAGTAAAAAACATAATTAAAGGTTTTATATGGAAATTTAGCCATAATTATGATAGTGGACGATTGATGGTTAATTTTTTGATGGATTTTAATTAAATTTAAGTTAAAATAAAACGAATAAAACTTAAAACATAAAAAAATAAAAGCATAATCTTCTTCATTTTTTTTCTCTACGCCCGAAATTCCATTGTTGGTAAGCCTTCAAGCTTTGGCTCAGTTTAGCCCTTACATGTAAGTCAATTTCACATTCATTTTTCATGAATTTAATGTTTTTGATATCGTTGTTGCTTAATTTAGCTAGCCCAATGACTATTTTGAAATACTATCAATGTTTTGAAAATTTACCATTGATGTTCTTGAAGTATTTTATATATTAATGGTTAAGTTAGAAGCTTGGTGTTGAAATAGGACTATTTTGTAAAGTGGATTTGGATAGTTTTAAGTTTAGTGACTAAATTGAAAGTATGTTTATTTTGGCATGATTTTTTTGTAAAATTTTAATAATTGAGGGTTATATAGGGATGAAAATGAATTCAACATGATGGTTTAGGGATTCATTGTGAAAAATAAACTTGTTTCGGTTTAGAGACTAAATTAAACAAAATACAAAATTTTATAAAAATTATGAAAAAATGATAATAGGAAGTCTTATGCATCAAATTGGATGTTGTAAAGTAATTTGGATTGATAATTGAAATAAATTACTGTATAGATCAAGAATCGATAGATAATTATGAAAAAGAGAAAATTACAAACTAGTCCCTGATACTCCTATCTTTATTGTTTGGCCCTGGTTAGTTCATACAATATCGTCTTGTATATCTTGATAATGTTTTATTGAATTTTGTATTTTTGGGATATTGAACGTAAACTTAAATGCTACAATTGATACAAGGTGAGAAAATGGATCGAATTGAAAGTGTTATACTGTAAAATGTATCGAGCCCGGATGAACATAGGATAGGATACAATTAGCATTGCAATAGGTTACTTTACGTGCTTTATAGGATAGATAGGTGATAAGGTGATGATATATGACATGTTATTATACGCTGAATGTACTGAAATCCAACATTTGTTGTGGATTACCAAGTTATATCTATAGTGATCTTGACGTGTTACTGGGCAAGGATATGAAGCCTACGGGCTTGGCACTTGGTGCCCAGGCTTGTTTTTGGGGGAAAGTTAACCTTCGGGCTAGGCACTCAGTGCCCAAGTGTGTTCTTGGTTGGATTAGCTCAATGAGCATTCTGGCGTGTTTTGGGTGGATAATTGTGTATTTGTATCTGATCATATTAGTTCATCGGGTTGAATCGTGATTGTTAAATGATTGAATGACTTGTATGGATGTATGATGATAATATCTTGATGATTGTCTTGAAAATATACTCATATTTATTGATATTATATAGTGACTTGGTATTGAATCAACTCGTTTAGTAGAAACTTTATATGGCGTGTATGTGATGAACTCACCTGTTAATACAGTTGTGATGACAGGGTTAAATGTTAGTTAGTTATGTTGTTAAATTTAAATTATGACATTAAAGTATGTTATACCATTTTTGTACCTATGAACTCACTAAGCTCAGTTGAAGCTTACTCTGTTATTTTCCTATTTTCCTGTTGTTGTCGTGTTGCAAAACTGGGTGATCCGATCAATTAGAAGATCACATTATCCAGCCAATTTTTGGTAGATTTTGAAACCATTATATTTTTGTTTTGTGGGATGTAATAGGAGTGTTTGGTATATATGTACTTATGTGTTCAACAAAGTATGTATGTCTTGTGCTTGTACATATGATATGCTGGAAAGTTTAATAGTGAAAATTTTCATAGTATTATGGAAATCTTGAATGTGGATGGTGTATGATATATGATAAAATGAGATGAAATGCTAATAATTTGTAATTTGTTATGAAAAAAAAGGTTAGGTGATAGCTTGGTTAAAACTTATATGATTATGATTTGGATATCATGAAGATGGTATGTGCATCGATTCTTTGTTGGCAAATGTATTAGTAAATATGCCTTAATAAATTTTTGTCAGTTGCTGATTGAAATTATGGCATTTTGATACTTTAAATGACATAGTTTTATTAAGCTTGAATTTGATAGGAAATGAAGTTGAATTTTAGGTTGGAATGTTTTGGTGTGTTTTGAATTGATAATGGTTAATTGCATGCTTGTGGCCTAAGTAAGCACATACGTGTATGACTTGCATTTTAAGGTACATTTTAACATACACTGGCCGCCACACAGCCATTTGTCAGACATGGGCAAGTGACATGATCGTGTCCTCTGTTGGATCTTGTTAATTTTAGATGCACACAACCACAGTCTCTCAAACTGGCCGACGACACGACCATGTGAATATTTGCAAAGTTGTTCAATTAGGTTCAACACTTCCACAGTTAGTTACAAGGCTTGGTGACACGACCGTGCAACTCTGTAAAACACAATTTGATCTCTTGTACATGGTTGACTACACGATTGTATGCCTTAATCGCCACACGGCCGTGTGAACCCTGTTTCATGTTTTTACCCTACTTTTAATTATGTTTCGAATTAATCCCTACTTGTTTCTAAATTGATTTTAGAGCTTCGTAAGCTCGATATAAGCCCTGTACGAATAACATTATTATTGAATGTTTATTTATTAATGATTATTTTAAATTAATTTTGAATTGAAATAGCATATTCTTTTCTTGTTAAATGCTGTAACATCCTGTGACCCTCATCTAGCGATAGAGACAGGTGAGAAGTGTTACTATTTATGCGAATCAATAGTTGCAAAATTAACACTTAGCAAATTGGTTAGTGATAAGATAAATTAATTGTGATGGATTTTGTAATTGTACTAAAAATTAACCTAAGTATGCTTAAAATTAAAATAAACACAGAAGAATTAAGTATGCAAGTTTTTAAGAGTTAATCACAATAGCATGCATATGTTAGAATAAATTTCCTTCCTAACTTAGAATTATTTAAACAATGTTAAAAGATGTTATGGAGATTCCGTGGCAAATTGATTGTAACAGCCCAATTTGAGCTTAATCAGAACAGTGGTTTCGAGACTACTAATTTGAGGTCATAAAATTATTTTAATATTATTTTTGGTGTTTACAGTATGAGAATATGCATGTGTGAAATTTTCGTGATTTAATTTGATCGTTGGGATTCTTAATTTAGAAAAAAGGACCAAATCGCGTAAAATGCAAAAGTTGCATTCTACTTGTTAAAGTGCTTTAATTGCTTTGATTAAATACATGTGAGGTCCTTATAATTCTATTAGATCATGGTTAGTGGAGATCGACATAAATGGTCATCCATTATATGATTTTATAATGTTTGAGTTAAGGGTAGATTAGAAAATTGTTTATTAAGTTAATTAAATCAAAATCAAACAAAAATTCATTCATTTTCTCTCCATCTTCAACCGAATATTGAAGAAAGGAAAATCCATTGAAGCATTTTAGGTTTCGGCACACATCTAGCTTGATTGAGGTACGGTTTGAGCTCAATTTGTGATGATTTTTATGTTTTTGTGATCGTTGCTTCATGTTCTAGCTAGCTCGCACCTTGATTTTCAGAATTGATGATGATTTTGTAATGTTCCATTGATGGATTCTTGAGTTTTTGAATGTTTGATGTTAGAAAATAATTGGTTAATGATAGATATACATGTTTTACTAAGTGATTTTGAGTAAAAATGCATATTAGGGACTAATTTGTGAAATTTGTAGGGTTAAAATGTGAAATAAATAAAAGATATGGTTGCTAGGGACTCACATGATATTCAGCCAAGCTTGGGTTTAATGAGATTATGTGAATTTTGTGTATTTGTGAAATAGGGACTAAAATGTCAAAGTATGAAATTATAGGGGCTAAAATGCAATAATGCTCATTTATGTATTTGTGGATGAAATTGAATGAAATGTGTAATTAAATTAATCAAATTTGAATTTATATAGATCAAGAACGAAAGAAATCAGAATTAGATCAAGAGAAGTCGAAGGTTGTCAAACAATCGACTCATTTAGCCGTTCTCATTTCTGAGGTAAATTCATATATAAATGAATATGTTTCAATTGAATTAAATATGTTTAATTGTTATTGAAATGTATTAAGAAGCTAAATATGTGAATACGAGAAAGTATCGACAGTGTTACGACGTTAGAAAGTCCTGTACAAACCATAGGAATAGGACAGGATATGAATGTCATGACATTAGGATTCCGAGTTGTGATTTTGTGTAAGACTATGTATGGGACATTGGCATCGATCTGAGATTACGTGTAAGATCATGTCTGAGACATTGGCATCGTATATGATTTCGTTTAAGACCTTGTCTGGGATAATGGCATCGATATATTATAACATGTAAGACCATATCTGGGATATGGCATTGTACAAGCTTATGAGCTATCCGAGTATCCTTGTCGATTTTGAACGGTTCAACGGGCAATATCGAGAAGTGAATGAATATGTAAATGAATTCAGGTACGTTGACGTTTATATGATTAATGAAAGAAAAGGTAAGTGATGTACATGGATTATGAACAAGTGAATTTGATGAGATTTATGAAGTTTGCACATGTGATTGGTTATGATTTTCCATGGATGAATGGGCTTAAGTTTGTTTCATGTGTTATGTTTATTTGTATATGACTTACTAAGCTTTGAAAGCTTACTTTGTGTGTTTTCATTCTTTTATAGATAATTAAAGCTAGATCAAGCTCGGGGATTGTCAAGGATCATCGTCACACTCTCGAACACTTTGTTGATACTTTTGAAGCTTTGTTAATATGGTATATGGCATGTATATGCTAGGGATATTATGGTATGTTTAGTATGGTGAATCTTGCCATGTGATGTGGCTTGAGATAATGAACTTGATTTGGTTTATGCTCGGTAATGAAATATTGTAAATGTGATGTATGTATATGGCCTTGTGGAAATGGTCATTTTGTTAAGCTTGTTATGACGTTGTATTGGTAAGTTTGATATGAGATTGAGTTGTGGTTATGGCATGATTTTCGTATAAAGTTTGGATATGAAATGTGGTTGATTGAATATGGAATTTGTGTTATATTGAGACTAGATGAATGAATAATTTTGGCATGTGGAAATAGTGAGTTTTGGCATAGCAAATGAGTATGGAATTGGTTGATGATATTATTAACTAAATTGTGCATGTATTGGTGTGGATTTGGTTGCTATTTGGTCAAGAATTATGTTTAAATTGATGCTTGTAGGGATGACCCTTAAAGGGTGACAAATTGGCCTTGTAAATGGCCTATTTTTGCCCACACGGGTAAGGACATGGGCGTGTGTCTCTACCGTGTTGATCGAGGGTTTAATTTGAATTGAGCTTGGGCACTTCATACGGCCTCACACACGGGCGTGTGATTGGCCGTGTGACCATGTTAGTAAGCTCCCTAATTCTCACACGGCCTGGCACACAAGAGTGTCTGGTGGCCATGTGGATAAGTCAGTATGTATGCCCTGTTTTCCCACGGCCTAGACACACGGGCGTGTCTAATGTCGTGTAAGGCACATGGCCTATTCACACAGGCATGTGACCTTTGTTACTTAGAAAATTTTTAAAGTTTCGAAAAATTTTGTATGTGGTCGGTTTAGTCTCGAACCTTCTTTAAAGCATGATTTAGGTCTCATAGACCTTCTAAAGAGACTATATGTTTATGAATGACTATGATAAGATGATGTATGAGCTATGTATGTGTTATGATTGTATAATGATATGAAATGTTCACTAATGCCTCTTAACCCTTGTCTGGCGACAGATACGAGTTAAGGGTGTTACATTGATAATTAACTAACCTTATTCAATTAAGTTATAATGTTATACTAATTTAATTACTAAGTTTATCTAGCATATTTCTATATTTAATAAACTTACAACTTCATAAGTAAACATCATAAAAAGGTTATGTAAGGTAATAACATTTTTAATATTGTTACTAATTTAATCACAGAATGATCAAATATACAGCATACAAGTATTGTACCAATTAATTAAAATCTTGATCGGAATAATTAATTAATTCAGTTGCTTCCCTTCATCCATAATGCATGAGAAACATGTTCATAATTTTACTTGCATGAGTGAACAGATCAAATGCACAGAACACCATTAACAGAGTTAAATAATCTAAGATGTGAAATTTAAATCATTCTAACACCAACAAAATTAAGCAATCATGATTATATTAAAAGTAGAAAACTTAGTTGCAATTAAGTTTCTTGAATTGAACAAAAATAAAAGATTGAAGGGAAAGAGAATTGCTAAGCCGTTTATAATAGGTCTCCATGGCACCACTCACTTTGTTCCTCCTTCGTTCTTCTCTTCTTGCCTTGACTACGAAGCTTAGATACATTCAATATTTCAGAAAAATGGTTGCTCTTAAATCTTTAAAAAATGTCTTTCCTGTGGAAATGGAAGAATGGAAAAAAGTGAGAAGAATTGAAGAATGATGGATGCTTAGAAAGGAAATGAGAGATAAATAAGTGATGATGATAAGTGAATGTGGCTTCCCTATTTATACTTGAGAGTCCTCTTGAATCTTTGCTATTTTTAGCAATTGGCATCCCTTAAATTCCTCATAGAGTGGTTGGCCCCTTGAGTTAAGGAAAGATGATGGTTTGTTTGTCATTTTTAGCTTGATTCAAGCTTAATTCAAGGGAGAAGAGTTGAAAGGAGTGGATTATTTGCACAATTTGTGGGAAAAGGGTTTGGTTGTTGATTTTAGAAGCTGATTTGGAGGTTTACCAAGTCCCCCTTGGACGGTTTGACTTCTCATAGCGGAATTAGGCCCTTTCCTACCTTAGTGGACGGTTTAGGCTTCATACTTGGCAGCAGGATTGTCCACTTCAGTGACCCATTTGAAAGCTAGGTCAAAATGAATTTGAGAGTCTAAAAAATGAATTTAGGGCATCCTATGTTGATTAGCTATCAACCCACATTTGCATGGCCTCTATTGTAGGAATACTACAACATTGAGCATCGAATAGGTAAGCTTTCAATACTAACTTTTATTTTATTGCACCAAACTGCATCGAATTGGCAAAAGTATGTACAATTAACATGTAAATAAGTAAGATTATAAATTTAAATTTAATTTCGTCCTAATTTACAAATTTGTAATAAAACTACAAAATTTGCTATCAAAACACTTAGAATTTGCATGAATTACTAGCCTGAAGGTGCTCTAAATGTCTATATAATTTAGAGTTATCAACTAATGTAACTCATTGAAGATTGAGCAATGGTGCTACTATAAATGTTTTTAAGGATCTTTGGCTTTATGATGCTAATAATTTTTTTTATTAAGAGGACTCTTTTGCTCGAATTGGAGGATATTGAGGTGTGTGAGCTTTTTTTAATAGATAATTAGTCATGAGATAAAGATATGGTAGAAGGTCTACTGACACATTATGATGCTTATTGAGTTTTGAAGCAGTCAATTTTGATATAAAAATTTCTTGATAATTATGTGTGGCATTATAGCTCAAATGGAATTTATTTAGTCAAGTTAGGCTATGCAATTGCCTAGTCTTTATATGTTGTTTATAATGACCATTTTATGGAGGATTTTGGCAACAATTGATTGATAAAGAAATTAGTTTCCTACTTGATGACAACAGCTGTAGGGAGGTAGAAGATTTAGAACATGTATATTTTTAATTGTTATAAAGACAAAAAAAGCTTGGACAATCATTTGGTTTAATGGTGTGTAAGGACCTTTAGAGAGTTTTATCAAAGCAACCTTAATTGGTTAAAACACTTTCAATATGGAATGAGTACTAATCTTGTAATGGTCAATTTGGTTTCATAGGGACTTATTGCACTGGAAATCAAAAGAATTTGTCTTCATACATTGTTTATTTTGCTTATTTTTTCTTGGAGGATTGGCACTATTCTCGACAAGCTTTTAATTGGTTGATAATAAAGCAAACAATCTTAATGAGTTGGTTTGGGTGAGACCACCGTTTGGAAGATTCAAATGTAATATTGATTTTTTTTAATAAAAAGATTGATTCATCCTAGGAAATGATTGTACATGACTTTAGGGCTAGTTTTATTCATAATTACTCGGGCTCTCAAGTAGGTTGTATACATCCCATTTACTTGAGGGTCTAGCAATATGGTAAACTTTATCATAGCTTATGTTAATAAGATTGGATAATATTATTGTGGAGATCAATTTCCTCTATATTGTTAATGCTTTAAATAATTGATAGGTAGATATATCTAAATTTGGATTGCTTATTTATGACTGTAAAAAAAAAAAAAAACTCAAATCCAATTTCCATCCTTTCAATGGACTAGTACACAAGCTAATAAGACGGTTCATAATCCGTTAGGAAAAATAATTAAGAAACTTTAAGCAAGAAAAATAAAATATAATTTTAGTAAAATATGATGGCTTTGAGGTGTGCAAAACACTTTCCTTTAAGCTTTAAAATGCCTCCAAGATATAACAAAGCCTTCAACACTACAAGTAGAATAGTAAAAATGACTAATAGAAAAGTCATTTTATATAGACATCCAAAAGGAGTATCTTTCCATAAGATACATTTTCATTGGGATGTATATTTAATAAGATACCCTTTAATATGATTGTGTTATTTTACAAAATAGCTTTACATAAAGTTATGTAAATTTACGTAGAAAAGTTTCATTTTTACAACACAACTATAATTATACTTCACTTGACTTTTTTAAATAATAAATTATTATTACCTATCAACACTATAAGCTACTAACAATCCCGTGCTAGTTTAAAATGTTGGTAATTTACTTTATAGCTTTCACACAAACAAATATTTGCATACAAAATGGTATCACTCAATTTAAACCATCAATTAGTGGATGCATTTCAAACTTCTAATGAAGTTGTTGGTGTTTGAAAATTGAACCATGACTCCTAATATTAGAAGTGGAAATACACTACACATAATATTCATTTATTTTTCTGTTAGAGATTGTTCACTTTTATTACTATTATGACTATGTGCTTATCTTGCTCATAATAAACGTTTACAGGAGAGACCTTATATGTACTTACTGAAGTGACATCACTTCTTATGTTTATATAGGTAGAGTTCTTTTAATGTCTCCATTGTTTTAGACATTTAAACATTAGACAATAAACTCTGTTAAGAGTATTCAAATTCATCCACTATATGTAAGGGTTCACACTAGTTTCCATTAAACTTGTTTTAGAATGAGTTTTACTAGTACATCATAGAAACATAATGATAACTTTTTTTGCCCATAAAACTTTAAAATTAAAGGTTACCAATTAAATAGGTTCCCATTATCATTGGTTAATAATAGGGTTGAAACTCGTTCTAATTGTAGTGTTACTAATCAAACAAAATTATTTACTCTATCGCATTCATAACTTTAAATTAGAGATTGAATTTCTAATATATTAACGATTATAAGGTAAAATGTCCAAATGTTTATTTTATAACCTGAATTTAGACATCGTTTTCTTTTAGTAAGAAATAGTTAGCATTAGGTGTGGCCACAACTCTAACTCTCAATACTATAATTTTCAGTCATTTTATTTCCATCACTTTAATCTAGTTTGAATGTGAATAAATAAAGAAAGAAACCAATTACGTTAATCTTTTAAGATTAAGAACCAACTCAATGGCTTTTATTTAACAAGATAGTTAATCTTATTAGCTTGTATAATTTTACAAATTATACCAAATTTTACTACACTATGGTGGTATATATATTATTTCTTTAATATGTTCTTAATATATAAGAAACCAACAAACTCGTCGTCTGCAAAATGTACATTCTTTTACTAAATAAAGTATACTCCAATTATTAAGGTATTTGATGGATCCTTAATATTATTATTGCATTAGAAGAAGGCTTCCAACTATCTGCTTTTAATGAAATATTACTAGGATAACATCCCTTCGATATGTTGAAATTTGACTTTCTTTTATAAGGTTTCAAAAACTTTTACAACTTAATATGAAAGTGCATATAATTACGTAAATATAAAATAAAAATCACTCTTAATTTTATTTTTCTTTTATGAAAAGATAACCATATGACATTTTTAAACTTTTCCAAATACGACAAAAAAATTTACTAATGGACTACAAGTATATAAATCATTGTTATAAGCTTAAAAGACCAATTCCAACAGTCAAATGAGATATCTCAATGAAAAAAAATAATTGTTATAGGGTTGTGCCGATTTATTTAAGTTAATACAAAGTACAACAAGGGAGGAGCGATGAGGAGATCAAGGTGGTGCAATGGAGGCCGGTTCACCAGTAAAGGCCGAGAGGCAAAACAAGGACAAGATGATGGACTGATTGAGAGGATAAGTGCTTAGAGTAACTTTAGAGTGCTAATAGGTCGATACCCTGTTCATAGTTTTCTAAGGTATTTATAGGAAACGCCTTCTTATCTACTGGCATGATATGCCTAGATAAGCGTCCAATCTAGTTAAATGCATAATAGATAATCGTAGGCACGTATCTTGGGATTCTATCAATATAAGATAGTTAAGCCTAAATAGACTACTTGTTGTCTTGGAAGTGTGTTCACGTCAAGATAGCATTCACCTCTAAGCCTGGGTGGTAGGTCTTGTTTGAATTAGGACGAGTGGTCCAAGAAGTCAACGCGGAGGCAACAATGCCTTTTAGGCTTGCACAATGTCTTCTTGACAGATGGATATAACAATTTCCATCATTGTGCACCTTTTGGTTTATTCTTATGGCTTATTTATTAGTAAAAACATTATCGACTATTTTTATCTCAATACTTCTTCTAACTTTTTACCAACGGTTTTGTAGTTGTCAGTACATTGCTATATAATTTATTGTAATTCAGTGACATGTGCTACTACTTATAAGTATCATGGTTCGTACTCACACATAATAGTAGAGTGATACAATTTTTTTGGTGACAAATAGGAAAATAAAAATGACAAATTACATCACATAACCCAATCCCCCAAATGGAGATACTTCAAAAACTTGTAACCTTGAGTATCTAAATGAGCCAATTTGACCAGTCTGTTAGTTTCTTGCTTCATTTCTCTGGGGATACGATATATGTTCCAATGCTGAAACTAAGGAACTCGCTGAAGAATTCTCCTAACCAAAGTAGAATTTGATCCTCTTGTTAGTCCCTCCTATATGGAGGTAGCCACTTTAAGACTATCTGTCTGAACCAGCACCTTATCGTAGCCTCGGTCGATTAAGATGTTCAAGCCATCTAAGATGCCCCGCAATTCAACTTCGAAAATATAACAACTCCTTAAAATCTGCTGAAACCAAAGATCAATTTCCCAGCATGGCCTCATACAATTCCTCCTGTTGAAGTAGAGTCACTCTCAAATCTTACGGAACCATCAGTATTCAAGTAGACATAGTTTCCATGGAGGTTGCAACACGAAATTAGAATCTAAAATGATCATATTGGGCCCCTAACTACCATCAAGAAATGTTTGGCCCAGCTATGGGGGACCTTAATAGTGTCGATACTATTCCAAGACGTCCCTTGAAAAATAAAACAATTTTGGTTTTTCTATAAGTGCCATATGAAGATTCCAAACAAACATTTTCAATTGGCTTCCCCAAATTTCAAGTCATGTTTATTCTGCAAGTTTGAGACAATCAATTCCTTCAAATTACTTAAATAAAAGCTAACAATTTTGTCAGTAGGAATTAAAAGATTCCACACATCCTTGCAGTAGGATAATCCCTGATAGAATGCAGTGAATCCTTAGTAGTGTGTCCACAAACCTCACATGTCGAGTTATTCTCTATACCTCGTCAGACTCTTTCCAAGTTAGTGAGTAGCCTCTACTTAAGAATAAGCCTAATAAAGAACCAAATCATTTATGGTCCTTGAAACTGCTAAGGAATCTTCCAAACAGCCTCCTTCCGCTTCTAGTAAGTTTCTTAAAATTTTTGATATGCACTTTTAACTGAAAAGGAACTCGTCGACGTACCTCTCCAGATGATCCTATCAGCCCTAATTGTTAGGTATGGATAAAGAAATCCTATAATCTTACGAACAACCATATCTGATAGCTAAACTCGAAAAAAATCTAGGTTCCAAGTACCATCTTCTGCAACCATATCACTAAGCAAAAAATCTAGATCAAGATTAGAATGACCAAGAATCAGATAAATTAGAGACCCTGTATTTGGAACCCATGGATCCTGCCAACATATGACTTTTCTTCCATCCCCTATTGACCAAAGCAAATTCCCTAAAATCAGAGCCTAAACCTTAGTAAGGCCTCTCCACATGAAAGAGCATATACTCCTCGATAGGTGGTTGGGAATTCCATTAGTAACCCCATATATAGCTCGACTGAGCTGTACCCAAAGGGCTCTAGAGTTAGTCACAAGTTTAAAGCCCAACTTTATTATAAATGAAGTGTTATGATCCTGCAATTTTTGCAAACCAATCTCTCCATGCTTCCTAGGTTGGAAAGCATCTTCCCTACCGACCAAAGCAATTTTCCAAATTCTGCTCGAAGACCCCCAAATAAATTGACGGACCATGCTCTCAATTTCCTCACAAAGGCCCTTAGGAATCAGCATAGACTACATAAAGTAACTGGGGATTGCCAATAAAATAGATTAAGCTAAAGTAACTTTGCCAACTAAGGATCATTTCCTTGCCTTCCAACTTTGTAACTTGCTTCAAACCTTATCCACCACAAACAGCAACATGCTATTAGTTACTCTTTCAAGAAACAGAGGTACCCTCAGTTAGCTTCTAAGATTTTCAACTCTGCAAAAACCAAGGATATGACAAAGTATATCTTATGACCAGAGTAATCACAAAAGTTGTCCAACACCTCTTTTAAAATGGTGGCTTGATCCTCTTCTGCTTAACCAAATAAAATCAGGTCATCTACAAGAAAAAAAAAAGATGAGACAATGATAGACTTGATCAAGATAGGCATATAGGCCTCCATTTTCCAGAATGAATATTAGAGTGGATACTATGTTCAAGCCATTCCATGTACAACACAAAGAGATACGAAAATAATGGATAACCTTGTTGAACATCTCTAGACGGGTGAAATTTCTGTGTTGGAATGTCATTCCATAGAATCTGTATAGTAGAGTTAGTAATAGCAGACATAATTACATTATTAATAAAATTTGGAATACCTGCAGCCTAAAGGGAACTTCGATAGCCACGTGTTATTGCTGATAGCCCTATCGAATCACTTAAATACACCATCCATATGCTATGTAAATGGTGTACCTTTAAATCCCAAGTCGTGAAAATCGACGGATTCCATAAAATTCCCAAAGAAAGAACACATTTTCCCATTAACTCGTCCACCATTTTCTTTATTAGAGGCTAAAATTGCATTAAAATCCCCCACTGCCATCCTAGGGGAACTTGAACATGGAATAGTCACCTTCAGGGTATCCCAAAGTCCCCTGCGTTTACGATTATGAGGGCTACCATAAACAAAGACAACATAAATTGGTTGTTAAAGAGAACTATAAGAAACCTTAATCATAACAAATTGCGGATGACTCGCGTAATTTCCAACTGAATCAACTGCTTCCAACCAACTCAAATACCCCAAAAAAACCTATTACTTCTACCCGATAAGAATGCTTAAAATCGAGGCTAGCAATGATTGAGCCGGCTTTGCTACCACTAACTCTTGTTTCTAACAGGCCAACAATATCCTACTTATACTCTCTGTTATACTCTTAAAAAACTCGCAAGAACTTTCTACTAGCACACCCTTGACAATTCCTAGAAAAAAATAGATAAACTCATAAAAATATATAAGAAAGAACAAAGAGAAAGAAAACGTATCATATTTCATGTCTGTTAGATACCTTCTCGACTTTTCCCGTCGCTACTTTGGCCTTCCTCTTTAGTCTTCAAATTAATTTGTGAGTTAATAAGCTTGGCCATTGAGTTCATAGCGTATGCTAGTGGAACCCTTGTATTGCTAGAATTTTTAAAACGCTCCCTTTTTCTCGAATTATTTTACTAATGGCACAACTAGAGTGAACAATACCTTTAATCCCTGACCCCATTTACCTCTTCCAACTGTGGTACCAGTTTCAAGAGACTTGGCATGTTTACTTCTCCCAATATCCCTGAAGGTAACAACTGAGTGATTTTTAGGATTGAGAATTTCACTACTTAAAACCACCATTGACTCAACCAACCCATCAAAGGTAAGGTTAAAGTGAGCGCTAATTCCCACTGAAACCGATCTTTCCTTTTTTAAAAGCAACAATTGAGGATCATAGTCTGGAGCATTGATCATTTTCACTGTTTTATTAACAAAATCATTCAAAGTAGCCTATATCGTAAAATCAGTGATATCACAAGGGCTGCTGTTATGAAGAAATTAAGTACACCTCAACCTGTTCCTTGTTAATTTCCATAGCTTTTGGATCCACTGTGACATCATTGGGCTCCTGCGAAGAAGAAATAAAATTGGACTTTGGAGAAATCTTAATTGGGTTAGAAACCATGGTATAGAACTAGTCTGAGCTAAGTTTGCTGAAGCTCCTGGCTCATTACCCTCCAGCATATCAACTCTACTAACAGGCCCAGCAACCCTATCAAAATGCTAACCCGTTTTACTTGGAAGATTTTAGTCTTTATTTAGAATGAGCCATTTTCCTTGTTTTTAAAAAGTCACCTTTCTAAAATAGAACCCCCTAAAAGTTCCTCTTTTTTCCATTATTTACGCCATCACCAACCATCGACAACGTAGTAAAATGAGAGCCCACCCCATTTTTAGGCGAGATTTTTGTCATCGAATTCTCCTTACCCTTTGGATTTTTCCGTGATTTTCACTCAACAAGCATCTATGGGCCAAACGATTTTGATGTTTCTTTCAACTTCTCATTCTCTGATAAGTTCATCATGACTGCTTCTTTGACCATTTTGCCCTTCGTAGCCGGTTCTTGGTAAGGGAAGATATTATGGACATGGCCATGTCAGCCACACGAAAAGTAAACTACCGACAACGACTCATATTCAACCCGTTACACCATGCCATTAACCAAAATATGTGGTATGAGCGGTTTACCTAGATTGATAAAAACCACCATACAAGAAAATCTTCCTCTTGAACCACAATCTGTCTTAAAGTCAAGTTTGGTCACCTTACCAATTAGACTTCTAATTTCTTCCAAAATTTTCCTCTTGTAAAAGACCCTGGGTAAACTAGGAAAATGAACCCAAGCCATAGCAGATTTCGGAAATAGCTGAAGGGGATTAAAATTTAGGGTCCATGGTTGAACGGTGAGGTATTGTCTAAAAACAATTCACAGCCCCTGAGTGAGCACCTTTTCATAATCATCCTTACCTTTAAATTTGGTGAGAAAATAGTCGTTCTCAACATCCATGAGATGGAACAGAAGTGAAGGGTTCCAAAGACTAAAGATTCGACTGTGCAAGGTGGAGTACGCTATATTTCATCCCAACAATTTCACCACCATCGTGGTTGCGATATCACCCCCTAAAAACTCGAGATCCTCCTCTCCGAAATAAACATGATGTCCCTTTCCTAGCAATTTATCTTTTCATGACTCCATCGGCACTAGAGTTGAGTCCAACACCATGAAATTGTTAGTATCTGTCGAGGGATCCCTAAAACAAACTTTTTTTTTGTATTGCGATCCTTAATCGGAGTAATTTCGCTGCCAACCCCAATCAAGTTTTTCGACATAGTTTTTAGCAAAATTTTTTTAAAGAAAAACGAATTATGCAGTTTTTATTTTACTTTGTTGCTAGAATGATACAATTTTCTTACTTAGCAACTTGCACATGACCATTATAAAAAATAAAAAAATAAAAAAAATGCAAAATTAAAAAGAGAACTTACATGATTATTTTGATGAGAAATCGGTCTTGATTCATTGTAATAATAATTGAAGTCAAACAACCATTGCAATTTATTATTCTCTTGTCCGCCATTACAGCCTTGAATTTAAATCTCATATGAAAATCATATTAAAGCCTTAAGATGTTAGAAGAGTAATTAAGAAACTTGAAGCAAGAAAAATAAAATATAATGTTAGTAAAATATGATGACTTTGATGTGTGTAAAACATTTTCCTTAATGCTTTAAAATGTCTCCAATATGCAATAAATTCCTTAACACTTCAAACACTAATAGAAAAGTCCTTTATATAGGCATCTAATGTGTGAATCTAACCATGATATACCTTTCTTTAGGATGTATCTTTTAATGGGATACACTTTCATAGAATTATGTTGTTTTACAAAACAACTTTATATAAAGTTATGTATTTATATGAAAACTTTACGCACAAAATTTATATTTTTACAACATAATTATTTAATTAATAATTATAAATTGATAACCAATTTTATAAACTAGTAACATAATCTTCCAAGGTAACCTTATCTAATGTTAACTACTCATTTGTGATGCTATTCCTAATTGTATCTCTGAAGTTTTGCACAATAATAACTGCAATAATAATATCAATGAGACTATAGGACATTGAAGGAGTGTATGAAGTTACTCTTGAGTTGGGTTAGATTTTTTATTTTTTATTTTTTAGATTTGATTAATGATATATAAGGATGATGAAGAAAAAGAGGAGGAGGTAAATGTATTACTACATATTAATCAAGTATAAATTCAATGGCACTGTTTGAGATTCAAAGATGTAAATCAATAACTCAAAGTTATTTAAGCATTTTATTAATAAAAAGTTAAACATATGTATAAATCATAAAACAAATAATTATCATCAGCTAAGTTAATAAACATGGAAAATCAATTGATTTATATAATTATATATCCTCAAATTTCAATTAATGGCTACCAAGTAACAAGTAATGAGTTTATCATAATTTCATTAACTAGCAACAAACCTGTCAATCATTGTGTAACAATTGCCATGCATATTTTTCTTAAAATGAGAAATTGAAAAAAATATATACAAAAAAGTAGTTTATATATGAGAGAAAACCAAGTAATCCCCCCCAAAAAAACAACTTATTCCATTAATAGGAAGTAAAATAGATGGAAGCCACATATATAAAGAACAATAATAAAGAGGGATTTTTTTTCTTCTTTTGGTATGTGTTTGTTGGGAAAAGATTGTATGAAACTCTGATTTTACGTCATCTTTATCCCTTTCCAATAGGAGAATGACAAATCATATTTTTCCTCCTGATTTGTCATTCTCCTATGAGAAAGGAATGGGGATGACGTGGAATCACAGCTTTATACAATCCATTCTCGTGTTTGCTAAGAAAGACAAAAGAAAGTTATTAGAATTGTTTATTTGAACTTTGAGGGGGGAATCCATCATATTTATCTTTCAATTATGGTTAAATTATGTTATTAGTCTCTGTACTTTACTAAAATTGTAAATTTAATCTATATACTTTAATTTGATCAATTTTAGTTCCCAAATTTTTTGAATTTGTCAATTTTAATCCTTATACTTTTTGAATTTTAAAATTTTAGTCCTAAGCCAAGCATTTGTAGTTAAATCCATTTGGTTAAGTTCAATTATTAGTCTTGTATAGATGTAAATTTAGCCCATATTCTCCAATTTGATCCTTCTAAGTCTCTATACTTATTGAATTTTGAAATTTCAATCTTAATACAAATGATAGTCTTTAGTCCATTAATTTGATTTTTAGTGAGTAGCATGCGAAAATAACAAGCTGGCAAGACATTACGCATATGATAATATATTTGACTCATCATATTTTAAAAAATAACAGAACTTAATAAATTTAGCAATTATTGTTTAACGAGAACTGAAATTTAAAAATCTTTAAAATATAAAAATTAAAAGTAAATAGATTAAATATAAAATAAAAAACTAATAATAAAATTTAACCTTCATATAATTTATTCTTATAAAAGGAATTAAAAGTGGAAGAAGAAATTTATAGTGACACAATGTAATCATTTAAATTGAAAATGAGACATTTTACAATGTCAAATTTGATGAACTCTTGTTAAAGAAAATATAGCATAATCATGATCAATGACAGCTTTGCTAAAGCAGGCGTTGTTTGATTCCAGCCATTTTTGAAGCCACATTTATTCCCTATTTATGACTGTCCGCACAGATATAGCAAGCTTAGTCAAACACATATTTGTATAACAATTACTTTATATGTTGACAAAAATTACTCTATATATAAGCAATGAAATTTGAATTCATTTATTTCTTACTAAGATATTGAGTTAAGTCGAGTCGAATTATTGATAATTAGAATTAATCAAGTTGATAAATCTTAATTTATCATCTTAGTTTAATTTGATGTTTTTTAATTAGATCGGGTGAAATAAAATTTGATTCAAATTGAGTCAAATAAACTTGTTTGAATTAAATTTAACGATTGAATAAGTTAAATTAAAATCTTGTTGACAATATAACTAAATTCTAAGTTAGTGAACATAAATTTAGAACTATATATATTTAAAAATTATTTCAAAACAAAATAAGAGAAAAACAAGGTAATTTGGTTTAGTTATTCATCATTTTGAAAAAAAAGTATTAATTTTTTATATAAAATTTAAGATTATTTTATAAAATTTTGATTTTTAAGATTATTTTGATTATTTTATAATTTTTTGTTAATCTCAAAATTGATAAGAGTAAAAGAAATATTTACACTAATCTATTATTTAAATTGTAAAATTTAATTTACTCAAACTTGAAAATTCAAATTATTTATTAAATGAAAATTCAATTTGATAGATGGAATGAGTTACTCTATTGTTTGTATATATTTGAAAGAACCCTAACTGTTTATATTGGATGATGGTGAGGCGTTATAATATAATAAATGAGAGGGAAAGTGGTTGGGGCTTGGGTAAGCTCAGCTGCCATGAGTAAAATTTCATTAAATGTAGAGTAATGGGTCGTCTGCAGAAATATTTGGTCAAACTTGTTCTTAACATCGTCATTAAATATTCATATACATGCAAGATGGTGATGGTGGATATTTGGGTAGTATTAGCAAGTAATTAAGAGACAAGGAGTAGGGAGCAGTTGGGAAGATGGGAGTAATGATGATGAGACCCTGCACAGTAGGTCATCCACCAAAAGATTCTTGACTAGTCCCCGTCCAGGCCTTTGCAACTCATAATTAACATTGAGAATACGGATTTTATTTTTAAAAGAAAATAAATGTGCTTGACGAACCAGGTAATTATGATCAATGTTTATCTCATCTCACTTTAAAATTTATACATTACTTATTTATTTTATATATATACTATGTTGGGGGAGGCTGACGTGGTGGTAAACTCAGATGTTGAGAGCCCTAAGTAAGGAGGTTTTGTATTGAGCTTCGAAAAAGGTAAGTATTGTTAAATTTGTATTTTATTATTTACTTTAAAATGAATATATTAAGAGTTAAAATTGATCATTTTACTTCAAAAATTAAACTATCTATTTTTTAAGTAAATAGAATAAAATACAATTTAATTTTTAATATAAAATCTCCATAATATTATTTTTATTCTGTTATAGACGTATTTATAAACACTAGTAAGTTAAACCATTTTTTCAAGTGGACTACACGACTTGATGCGATGGATGGAATAGTATGAGTGACTGCAGTTTTATCTTGGGGTTTGAGTTTGGTGCGACTATAATCTCAACAAGCTACGATGTTAGGTGATGCTTGCCTCTAGACTTTAATAATATTAAATTAAGAGAGATATGAATACAAAGAGAAAGGAATGAAAGAATCCCAGACTCCCTCTTCCACTTTATTAGGATCCACCAGCGTCACCGTGATGGACTTGGCTCAACGAAAAATACAAACGCCAAGGCACAAGGGGCAACTTTTGAGTGAGGCCCCACTTTGAGTAATGATAGCGACTCATCTCACCTCGGTGCCACGCCTCGATCATGCAAAATATGCCCACACCACCATGCCACATGGACACTGGGAGAGGCAGGAGGACTCCTAATTAGTCCTTGACACACAACTCACACCTAAAAGCAGATTCCTTCATGCTATTTTCATTTTTTATATTTTGTTTCCTGACTGGGGAAGTAAAAAAAGTGCAAAGTGCCAGGTGGATTCGTGTACGAATTTCTTTTGTTTATTTTTGGCCTTTCCTAAATCCCATGCGGATTGTCAATTTGCGTTGCGTATTTGTGTGTGAGCACTGCTTACGGGTGATTGGTGCTTACAATCCGGCGCCCCTAACCTTTTGTGTGATGTGATTTGTTTCATATTTAAAATATTATAAGGTCCCCATCTTTTCATTAGCGAAAATAAATAGGTCGAGTGAAAACATAAATAAGGCTTCACTAGTAACTACACATGTCTGTTGTTTTTGATGACAAAATAAGGCTAATAAATAATCTTGAATGAGGAGCAGCAGGCTCTCAAGGCCCAGAGAAGCAGTCTTTCTTCGCTTTGAAGCGTTCAGCTCCTTTGCTGCAGCAAACTTGATAATCAATGCCTCCTTTACCTTTTGGCTAACTTTGAAAGTTGGACCATGCCTCTTTGAATTTCACATTTCATATCCTTGTCCCGTTATCTATCATTACAGTCCACTTGACTTTCCATGACATAAGAAGAATATATTATAAAATCATTAGAAAGACAAGGTCAATTAACTTTGAATTGATTCATCCAAAATTGCTTCTGCATTTTCATATGGAGCCTAAATTGTTGAGGAGGTGAAGTGTAAATTAGTAATAATACAAAAATTGCAATGTGTATATATGGTCCCAAATGTTAGGGCCTAGTTGAAGCCGACCTAATCATTGCTTGGTTTGTTTAAACTTTAGCTAAGTCGGAATGGTGGTCCTTAGTTAAAACAGATTTCTTTACTGCAAAAGTCTGCATACCAATGCAGTTTCTAGAGATACAAGAACTGGGATGTTTGTGCTTCTCCAAAGTTTTTGAGTTTGATCTGCAAAAAAGTGTTGCGAGCAGGGGCTCAAGGCTATTTCAAAGTGGTTCCATCTTGAATGTACAACCCCCCTCCTCCCCCCCCCCCCCACCACTGTATTATTTCTCTTGAATCCCAAAAATTGCACAAAATAATTATTACAAATGCTTTCATGTAATCATGTTTTTGGGCTCATCATTCAGCAGTTCAAAATAAAGAAAACATAATTTGAAGAAGAAACGTTTTCACGAATATTAATGATGATGCGTTTGACTTCACTGTCTCATAAAGATGTTATATGCTTCATGAAATATTATGGCAGTTCTAAAATTAAACTTACAATGATCTGGGATTTCATTCAAAATATATGGAAAAACAAATAGCCAAATAGTTCAATTTTTTTTCCAATTTGAGTTTCATCGAATAATTTGAGGTGTAACATCTAATTCCATAAAATTAATATCATAAAGATTGTTGTATTAGAAGTTTTTCTCTTAGAAATTTTATCCATTTCTATTGTTAAAAAGTTATCATTGTACATTAGAATAAGGTAAATGTGACACATCATGTGTTACTAAGTGATTATTCAATCAACCACATTAATTTTTAATAATACAAATAAATGAATTTTATTAAAAAAAATATCAAGTTATTTTTTATCTAACATATAAAAATTAATTTATTTAATTTTTAAATAGAAAAACAAGATGCAGTATGAATTATTATAGAGAGAGCTGTATCATAATCTTGCAAAATGTTAGATAATAATAAAGAAGGGACGAAGACATTAATTTAAATGTTGATGATAATAGGATGATTAGTATGGAATGCGCCGCCTAGTGCTTCCAGTATTGAACAGCAAACCAATGGGTTAGGGTCCACACCAGCCAACAAAATCATCAACATTTCAACTCCATAGGCATCAGATCACATTACACATTCAATAAAAAAAAAGGGTTGTCGGCAATGGAGAGCGTGCAGCATGTGGAATCATATTCCCTAAACCGTGATAAACCTCTTTTAATCATAATTTGGTTGTATAATCTATTAACAGTTTCAGCTTTTTGCATGCATGATCATGGCATTTAAATTTAACAATCCATTCTCTAAGTTTTAGTTCCAATCTAAGAAAATAAACAAATCCTCTTTTGTTTTTCTAATAAAATTAGATTGAATTTGTGGTTTGTAATATGAACCCAAGAAAAATATGTTTATTTATCAACTACAACTGTTATTTCCTTCGTTCTTGCCTTGTTTACCAAATGTGGATAGAAATGCATGGGCCACGGCTAATGGCTAATAAATAGGCTATGACTTTGTAAAGGAAGTGCTGCTAATTTAGTATCATGTGGGCTGTGGGCTGAGGGCTGAGGGCTACATAGCCTGTGTCGTGATATGGAGGGAATTACCATTCTTGGTACTCAACTTTGCCAACACCAACACAAAAAATTATAGCCTTGTAGGTAGGTCTGTAAATACTATGGAAAATTCTACTTTTTACTTTTTATCAAAATTTCTAATGCTTTTATCAGAAAGTTTGATATTGATAGAAATTAGAAAATGTTGGTATATTTTTGGAGCATACTGATACCACAGAACTGTTTACATATGCAACTTATTAAATAATATGATTATTTACCAACAAATATTGAGTGTAGTAGTACGGTATATTGCACTCTTAAAAGGTTATGTAAATTTAAACTTTAAAATAATACTATTAAAAGAGATAATTACAAACTTCGAAGATGGATCATAAAACATAGATATAGAATAAAAAAAACATGATTTTATGTTTTATGTATACATTATAATGTTTAAATGCACCATAACCCAAGTTGAGAATGTTTAGTAATTTTTTGTTCAACTGTCAATAAAATTGTACATAAATTTGTCACCTTTAAGGGTCCAATTCAGTAAGGTATTAAATTAAATGGACTTAATTTGGTTTGGTATGAATTTATATGTATAGAAATCTTTTATTTTATAATCGTAGCAATTAATTTTATTGTCACTATTTTTAATTTTACCGAAAATAAATACATCCTATTTTCGTTTCAATAGCTTCTCCAATGAATAAATAAGTCTTCTATCACATTGTATTTATTCACAAAAGATCTTGGTTTGTAACTTTATTAGATTCATATTGTTTGAATTCAATGAATTTAGTTTTAGTTTTACCCATTAAGAGCAAAAGTTTTATTCGATATTTAGATGTGGTTTAGATTTTTTTTTCCTAGATCAATTGGAATGCATATGACCATTGTTATAATTGTTCCCAAGGTATTTTGAGGCATTTCTGGGCAATTGAGAAAAAGGTTAATATATATATATATATATATTTATCTTAATTTGGTGTATTCTACTTATTTAATATCTCTAGTTGATACTTAATAAAGACTTAAATAAATTACTCCAAAAAGTTAACTTCTTTAACTTATTTGTATTTAATTAATTAAATTGTGTCACATATATTTAAAAATTCAATCAAATTTTATCATGTGTATTAAAAAAATTCAATTCCCTTCCGATTTGAATTTATTTTATTTTTATTTTTTATTAATTAATATACATTTAAAAATTAATCAATTGACAATACAATATTAAGGACAAGGGGTTAGGGTAACACGGTTCAAACCTGTGCCAAACGAATGTCTGATAAGGGTTTTAACCACACTCTATTCAAGTAAAAATAATTTATTTTTCTCTTTAAATCATATTATATAATGTCTAATCATATATATATATATATATGATATAACAAGGTACATACACTATAATTGCAACAAGTGGTGCAACCACGTCTTTTTTTCTATTTTTTTAGCTTTTAATTATTCATTAATTAAATTGAAACAAGTTTACAATCATTTAAAAATAAATATAAGAAGCTGATTGAGTCTTAATTCAATTAGCATCGGTATTGTTGCTAGTCTAGGAGGACGTGGATTCGAGTGCGCTGAAGCATATTATCCTCCTATTTAATGGTTGGGGAAGGGTTATGGCAAAGATTGATTTGGGGGCGCAGGGGGCGGTCGCTCCCCTTGGAATTGTCAAATTTTTGAATTTTATATATAAATTATCTTGTGTCCACATTGTATAACATTCGCCCTCTTGGTCAAATTGTCTTTCATATAATTCATCTTAAGCCATAAGGTTATACTTTATATTAACAAAGTATTTTTCAATTTTTAATTATATACATGTAATAATAATAATCAAATATTAATGTATGAGTCTTCAAAAGACTAAACTTAGAGGCTCAATATAGACTTTAAAGCTAAATTCCAGAATTAATTGATTTGGCCCATACTCATACATATTAGGTTGGTGACTTTCTTGTATTTTGATTTGTATGTCTTGCTAAGGAATTATCTTCCTCTAGTAAGGTACCGACACTGCCAAGATAAAAAGAAAGGAGTTTGATGCCGAGATTGAGAACACAAAGTAAAAAAATATAAATTATCTTCTTCTCGGCTCCTTATGCAAAAGAGCTCTCGGTGAATTTTTTGCATAAATTATGTTCTTTATTTATTTGACTTATTATTATTTTTCTTTTTCCTAATATGTTACTGTTTAATATATTATTACAGTCTTTAGGTTCTTTTTATTAAATTATGGTCAACAAAAAGATCGAACCTTTTTTTCAAGAAAATGGTGTTAGAAAGCAATAATGATCAATCGATTCATCAACCTTCTATTATTAGTGGAAAAAAAATAAAATATTGGATCTTCCTCCTGAATAAGAGTTCAACCAAAGGAAGTTCACACGGTGAGTTAAGTAGCTCAAAGGATCAGGTGAAGTCTGCCACCTTGATAAGAGCATTCGCCTTGGGTGAGTAGGAGTAAAATTTATGCTTTATTCATCTTACATTTGTTACCCTTGTGCAATAGAGTTAAATTATGATGTTGTAAAGGAACTCACTAAGTTCATTTGAACTTACATCAGTGTACTAATGTTCGCGAGACTTGAAAGGATGATCGAGGACTTCAAGGAAGGACCAAGCTAGATAGAATGGAGATCAGCGATCTTTGGAAGTTAGATCCATGCATATATAAAGGGAGTACCATTAGAGGCTTCGCCACAGGATCAATAACAACAAAGCCAGATAGTATACTTAAAATCTAGACTTTAGGACAGATTGTCCTCAGCTAAACGTTTAGAGTTTCTTTGTATACAAGTATTGAAGGACCCAACACTTAATGGCTAAGGGCTTAGTTGTAAGAATTATTTTTTTATTTCATTATTAGATAGTCTTTATTTTTAGACTGTTTTATAGCAGTTCAGTTAGAAATTATTAAGTATAGGTCCATTTGTGATGCTTCATACCTAGATCCGGCGAACAAGCCGTGTGTGAGGTGTTACAGAAACAAAATTCTGAATAAATTGCAAGAAATCTGCTACAACTCAAGGTGTCAATAGATGCTGTCAAGTGGCTTGTATTTCAAGATTGTGCCTTTAAGAGATGCGATGAAGCACAAGATTCAAGAAATCGAGGTAACTTTCTTGAACTAATAAAACTCCTGGCTTCTTATAATAAAGATATGGGGGAAATTGTCTTAGAAAATGCCCCTCAAAATGCACAGTATGTCAGTTCGACTGTTCGGAAAGAAATTTTTTTTATTTTGCTGAGTAAAATCTGTTAGAAAAATGGGTTTGGAAAACGCAGTGGAAAATAAATTTAGGGAAAAACCAGAGTTTTAAATTATTTTTCCAAAACAAGATCTTGGTTTTAATATCTAAAATAATAAACAGTTAATCAAAATTGTACATTTTCGATTCATCTAGGATAAGTGCTTTGACAGAGTAATCTTCTCCGCTATCCTGAAGCTCACATCTGCCAAGTGTGGGCTCGCTTTAAATCAAAAAATTTTCACAAAAATTACCAGGGGGTAATTTTGTAATTACTCTAAACTTTTGGGTCAAGTTATAAATCAAAAAAATATTTCTAAAAATTTTCTAAAATAATCTCTTCAAAGGATTTTCTCTCTACAACTTTTTCTTGAATTCAAGCGTGTGTAAATAATGACTCAAGGCTCTCTTTATATAAGGAGAGTTTAGAGAGTTCAACTATGATTAAACTTAATTACTTTAATATTAAATTAATATAATATTAAATCTTATTAAATAATAGAAAAATTATATTAAATTTAATATTAAGATAATCATTTTAATATTAAACTAATAAAATATTAAGATAAGTATTAAATTAGATTTAATATTAAACTATTAAATAATATTATTTTTGGAATAATTAATCTGAAATCACATTCTCTGGTAGAATTCCAGAAGGAATGTAACTCTTCCACTACTCAACCACTGACGACCAACCATCATCGGCCACCAAGATGTTACTGTCGCAGCCACCAACACTGTCGTGTCTGTTGATGCAGGTGCGACACCTTTACGGCACCCCGAGCCAGTTCGGCTGCTGTCGATTTGGTCTGGGTTAGTGATGACCCGACCGAGCTTTTGTTGAGCTAGCAGAAAGACATATCAAACATATACAATTAGGCTCTAGTGATTGAAATTATGTCGAGAAGTATCATTCCGATAATTCGCAATTACTTAATCATGGAGTCAGTCCATAAGAAATACCATGATTGAAAACTCCTTATTATATACTCTTTACGAAAGCAATTCATCTAACTGCTTTGTCCAATAACCTCAACATGTGTGTGTTACCCTCATATGATATCATTGATTCCTTTGAGTTAAATTCGTTCACTCAATACAGTCATATTTTATCTTATTGTCACCATTGTGTCTTCTTAATGATTAATATGATCACTGTCAACAAATGATTGTGATAAATTACTCGTTTGAGAACAAGTAACTTGTGGTCACGTTCCATATTTATCAATCCACACAATGCCAATGAGAAGATATCATTAACTCTTTAATTGAGCTATGAATTCCACTGTTGCTAGTAAAGCCATGCCATACACAAGTCATGTACCCATCATACCGGCGATAGGCTCAATCATCTTTAGACATAAGCCTCTACTTATATCAAAGCACATGCGTTGCATATGTATGATCAATAACTAACTCAGAATTTAGGTAAATCATACCATGAACATCAAAAGTGAATTAATTCACAAACATATTCAAAATTAATTCATCGTGGGTCTATTCCAATATATCATTCTACCAATGAATACATCTATGTCTCTACTCGTGGAGTTAATTGCTCCGATAGCCAAGACTAGTCATCTCCTCAATTAGAATTGTAGACGACATAATAATCCTTCTTAGTATTTGAATCAAATGCTCACTTTGATTCTTTTACAAGATTACGGACTCATTTATATTATCTACTAAAGTAAGTCATCTTTCTTACAATGTAAACATTCTTTACGATGCCACTTATCTTCAGTTTGAACTTTGGACAATCAATGAGCTAATATTTGTTTGTCACAATTTCGTTATGCATACAAAATATAAAAGACAGAAAATACAAAAGACATAATAGTGAAATGTAAAATTAAATGTGAAATTAACTTTTTTTTTATTTATTCTTCGTTTAAATAAATAGAAAATAGTTACATGTTTACTATAATATGGGCACATTTCCCAACAAAATCCAATGATTCATTCGGGAAGAGATTGAAGATTCAAAGTTTTCATTATAATGCATGAAGCTCATGATGAGTCAAAGAAAAGACAAATGGAAATTGTATTGCAGTTTGTTGATAAATAAGGTTTTATACATGAACGATTCTTTGATTTGGTTTATGTGAAAGACACCACATCATTAGCTTTGGAGAAGGCAATCTATGAAGTTCTTTTACGGCATTGCCTTAATGTTGATGATATTCATGGTCAAGGATATGATGGTGCAAGTAATATGCATGGCGAATGGAACGACTTGCGAGCTTTATTTGCTAAAAAATGTCGATTTGCATACTATGTTCACTTTTTCACCCATCGTCTTCAATTAACTCTAGTAGCTGCATCCAAGGAGGTTATTCCTATTTGTCAATTTTTTCATACTTGACTACTATAATTAGTTTGGTTGTTTCTTCAAGCAAGTAACATGATCAATTAAGAGACATTGAGGCATCTCATATTGTGAAGTTGATTGACAGTGGTGAGCTTGAAACTGAAAAAGGGAAAAAATCAAGTTAGTACTCTCCAACGTTCAGGCGAACCCGATGGGGATCTTATTTAGCTTCTCTGTAACACCCTAACCCGTATCCATCATTGAAATAGGGTTATGGAGTATTACCAGAACTTACAAAATGAATACAGACATTTTATATTATTTTATCATACATGGCAGAAAATTTATCGTAAAGTCTCTTATTAAGGCCCTCGAGGCCCAAAACATACATTAGAAACAAGTCGGGACTAAATAGGGAACTCAGAGAATTTTTCAAGTAAATTCAAAATTTTTCCTAGATGCAAGGGTCACACGCCACCCCTGTGGTCAGGCTGTGTAAGTGATACACCCATGTCCTAGGTCATGTGGTATATGAAGTAGGTCACACGGCCGTGCCCCCAGCCCGTGTAACTCTCTAACTTGCAAAACATTAAGGTGCAGGGGTCACACGGCCAAGCCACACGCCCGTGTGCCAAGCCGTGTGAAAAATACTGAGCATTCTATTTTGAATTTTAAGATGCAGAGGACACACGGCTAGAACACACGCTCATGTGCTAAGCCGTGTGTCACACACGGCTGAGAGACATGCCCGTGTCTCTGCCTTGTGAACAAAATAAGGTCATTTCCAAGCCTTATTTCTCACCCATTTGATCATCCACCTACACAAACATTTTAACACATCCAAAAGCCAATCTAAAACATTTAAATCATGCAAAACTCAAGTCTCATACATACCATATCACTTCATAAATCCATGTTTGTAAATTTATCTATTTGACTATATTTACTTAATATCAAACATGAAATTAACTCATGTGTTAATATACCAAAACGCATTCATCACAAGCCATTCCAATGGCTATTTACAACCAAAATATTTGTATGCCAACATTGGCTAACCAAAACCTATACATGCCTTTATATCTTTAATTAGTATCATATTTGTATCGAAATGTGCCAGTGAATAGTGTAAGTAATCTCCACCAAGTGTCTAATCCCACGAGCTTCTGTATTACTATCAAACAAAGAAAATAAAACTGAGTAAACACTTAGTGCTTAGTAAGTTTGTATAACGAGAGATAAACTTACCATTCATCTGTACATTAAGTAAACATACACATGCATTCCAAATAGCTTGACCATAGCCTAGGCACACAATCTCATCAAACATATTAGTTATTCATTTCATATAAATATCAATAACAAATATAGCGACCTAAAATTTGCATGGGCGCTAGTTGAGGTGATTTTTGAAAATTTGAAAACAGAGTTTCGATTTTATTTAAAAAAAGGGAGTCGCCACTGATCCTTTTCTCTAAGTGTGATCGGACACCTAATAAATCCTCTTTTTAAAAGAATTTTTTTTATAATTTTCTAAAAAAGGGCTTAGTTTAGGTCTACGTCAAAATCCCAGAGAAAGATAGGATTAGGGAGTCGGTTACGCGCGAGGAAGGTATTAGCACCATCGCAACACCCAAAATTAGAATCTCGTTAAGCGCGCGTTGTCTTAATTTTTAAAAATACGAGTTCAATTTAATATTTAATCGTGATCCGATTAAAACACAAGAATTTTTTAAAACACGAAAATTTTGAAACTTGAGAAATTTTTTGAAAACACGAAAATTTTGAAACACGAGAATTTTTTCATAAATTACATATTATCGTATTATAATCTAAAAATGAAATTTTAATAATTTTTGAATAAATCTTTTATTATTCTTATTATTACTCTTTAAAAAAATTGAATTTTCTAATTTCTAGAAAGGTGTTCTACATTCAACAAAAAATCAAAGATGTCCACCCAACATAGCAGTGAGGTCGATGATTTAATGCTAAAACGATTCATTGCTTTAAAAAATGAATTTAGTAAAAAATTTGTTTTGTAAATGAAATCACACAATAATATTTCAAAAAAAAAGCCAATAAAAATGTTAATATAATTGAAATAAGGCTACATTAAAAATATGGGCTAAATGGGTAAATAAAAAGGTGTCAAGAAATATACCAAAGCCCCAAGTTGTGGGCTGCTGAAATCAACCCATTTCCTCCCTTTGGGCTGCTGAAACAGGTTTAATAGGGAATGGGCCTGCACTACTTTTGGGCTGCTACTGGTAGCATGTATTGGGCTACCCTTTTTCTTTTTCTTTTTCTTTTTCTTTTTCTTTTTATTTATGCAGTCTCCTTCTTCTTTCCCAACTCTTTTTCTTCTTTTTACACCAGCCACAGTCAATATGCACCACCACCTTCAAAGCTCCGATTGACCCCGTCTAACTCCAAAACGAGGCTCTCCTTCCCCTAGCACCAGGTAATCTGAAAATGGAGTTGTGTGGTTTTATTTTGATTTTTTCTTGATTTGGGTATGTTGATGATAATGAAGTTGGGAAGCAACTAGCGGAGTGGTTGAATAGTAAGGTTTAGGGTCATTTTTGGGTTCGGAAGTGGGAGCTTTTTTGCTTGATTCGACTGTTGATAGTCGAATCTCTTGGGGTCTTTCTTTTTGCCGAATGTTGGAGAGCCACTTTTTTGGTTGATTTTCCTCTATTTATGCTTTAAATTTTCATCTTTTCTCTGCATTTTGCAGGTGGTGGTTGAAGGAAGGGTCTCCACCCATGCTGGCGGCCGAAAAATCTAAGGAGCAGGTGCCCAAATCACTTGATTCTGCCAGAAGGACCAAATTACAAAAGCAATGAAACTAGTGGGGTCGAGATGTAATTTCGAGAAAGTAGCAGGGTCAAAATGCAATTTTAAATTTTTTATATTTTTTATTTTTATTAAACACGAAAACGAGCCAGACAAAATTTAGTGCTTACAACAAAGATGAGCTCATGAAATACCAAGCTCCATACATTTCATGTATTTTTCAGATATTGATTTCATTTTGATTTTCACTTGTCTTGATGTCAGAATTTCACCCGTTGAATCATTTGAAATATTGATGGATACGAGGGTAGTACACATAAAGTGTACAAAATTAGAAACTCATCAATTCATGTCCGAAAGTACTCATTAGAGCACTTAAAGAGAAAGTTCTCTATCAAGCACTATAACGCAAAGCTCATTGAGCCATGTAACGGGAAGCTTTTCTGGGCTTAATAACAAGAAGCTCACAAAGAGGCTATAAATAGAACGCTCATAAGAGCGTGGGTATGTCTACAACATATGCATATCACAACCAGTCGGGATGCTCTGAAGAGTATTTAACGGGAAGCTTGCTAGAATACTATAATAGGAAGCTTGCAAAAACACTATAACGGGAAGCTTGAGAGGGCTTGTAATGGGATACTCTTTCGAGCTATGGTATGTCCGCAACAAATGCAGGACCACTACCGTTTTGGGAAATAGAATCCTGTATCCAATCAAATTTCATTCATTCAAATGGGATTTAACATTTATCAGGTATTTTTCGGATATGTAATCAGATTTTATATACATGGCCAATACACCATTCACATACAATTTATTCAAATCGATTCAAACATATAATTATACAATTAAGTTAAACGAACTTATCTCGACTAATTATTCGTGACTTGTAATCTACTTATTCGATACTTTTTCTTTACCACGATCTACTTTCATACTTGGTCTATCTGGATCTATATGAGTACATTTAACTCAATTTAATAGAATTCATCTTCAATTCATCTCAATTCACACTTTAGGCAAAATTACCATTTTGCCCATATACTTTTCCTTATTTATGATTTTGTCCCTAGGCTTGAAAAATGAAATTCATACAACTTAACCCAATGACACTCCGTAAATATTTATAAAAATATTTACAACTCATTTTATAAAATCAAGGTCTCGGTTCCTCGTTTTCGAAACCATTTTACCTATTAAATTCTTCTAAATCACAAATTACTAATTCAAAAGTTTTCTAAAATCATACTTGACTCATAAATAATAATTAAGTAATAAAATTTTTGAACTCACTTGTCAAATTTAGTGATCTTGAATCACTGTTTCCGACACCATTGAAAATTGGGCTGTTACATTCTCTCAATAGCTTGATGAGGATGTTCGATTCCGTCTGTATTATATTACAAGATATCATCGAGTCTAACAACCTTACTCAAAGGAGTGAAGCTGATGGAATATATGATGCAATGACATTCATTGAATTTGTTTTCAGCTTGTATTTCATGATTGAGATGCTTGGAATCACTGATGATTTCTGTCAAGCATTGCAATATAAATCATAGAATATACTAAACGCGATGCAGTTGGTGTCATCAACTAAAATGTTTCTCCATAAATTCAGAGAATATGGGTGGGATCCTTTGTTTGAGAAAGTGAAGTTATCTTGTAAAGATCATGAGATAGAAACCCCCAATTTAAGTGCTTTGTACAAAGCTAGTCGAGGTCGATCTCGCATCTAGAGAGATAACCTCATAATTGAGCATCATTATTTATTTGATATATTCATTGTTGGTATCGATTCATTGCTAATAGAAATGAATTCTCGCTTTACTAATGAGGTAGTAGAGTTATTTGTTCTTAGCTCCTCTTTGGTCCACGTGATAATTACAAAGCTTTTCGGGTGGAAGATATTTGCAAGCTTATGAATAATTTTTATCCAGACGATTTTACAGAGCAAGAAAAGCTAGACATGAAGATTCAATTGAAGCATTTTCAACTTGATGCTCATCAAAGCACGGAGTTGCAGAAAGCTTCTACAAGTCGTCGAGTTGTTTCAAGTGCTAGCTAAGACAAATAAGTCAAGTATTTATCATCTTTTTGATAAAATTATTTGTCTTATGCTAACTCTTCTCGTGTCTATTTTAACAACCAAATGAGCATTTTCAGTCATGAAAATTGGGAAGAGAAGGCTTCATAACAGAATGGAGGGTGATTTTCTTTCAACTTACTTGATGGCATGCATCGAAAAAGAGATAGCTCAAGAATTTTCAACAGATTCTATCATTGATGAGTTTGATCTTATGAAAAAACAGAGGGTGCAATTTAGGATGCCTAGTATTGAGAGATAGGACTAAGGCCAAGTTTTTTTAATTTAATTTTTGGAATTATAATGATATTTATGAAATTTTTAGTATAGTATTAGTTATTCTTTTTTGCATATTGGAAAGAAATATTGAATTTTATATAATATGATTTATTCTTTTGATTTTTTTTATAGTTAAATTATTCATTTTTTTAAAAAACATTAAATTAATTTGTTTGATAATAAAAAAATATCCAAGAAAAATTGAGATTTTTTTACGTTAAAAAAATATTTTCAGATTTAGAAGTTTCACCCCTTGGAGTAAAATTCTAGATCTGTCCCTGGGTTATGGGTAGTTTTAGGCATTATATCAAAAAGAGTAGATATGATAACAATCTAAAATGAAATTAATGTTAAAAAAATTGAAACCTAGGACATAATCATTTTGTATCAACTTTAAATTTAATTTTTTAATTAGTAAATAATAAAAAATTAAAATAACATATTAATAAACAATTTAAACACATTTAATTTTTATTATTAAAAAATAAAAGTTATTAATTAAAACATGTTTACTTGAATAGTACTAAAAATAATTATTAATTAATTTTAATATCCACATTTATTTTAAAAATTTTAAATTTTTTATAATAATTATTCATAAAATTTGAAACACAATAATAAATTTTCACATCAATTTTACCGTAAAGTTTGTATGATTGAGTGAAGCAAGAGGTTGGCTTAAGTAAAAAATTTCAAAAAATATAATAATATATGGTTAAGATATTAATTGCATGTACTTAATTTGATTTGGTTTGAAAATAAATTCAAGTAAATAAAATTGAAATATATAAGATAAAAAAGTGATAAAAACAAGACAAATTTCCTTAAAAATATGGAGGATAACTTTCTTTATATATGCTCCAAAATCTATTTTCTCTTCTCACCCATCATAAATTCTATCAGTTTTCTTTGCAATCAAACACTGGCTTCATTTGTCCTCTAGAATTTTTCAAGCATGCCAATTAATCAACGAGAGGAAAGGCACCATGTAAGCAACTGGCCACCAAAGTCATGAGGAAACCGGCTCCCGCCACCGTTTCAGGTCAGGAATGGTGGCCAACAAATCATTTGAAATCATCGAAAATCTGCGAGCAAAAAGTAAAGCTAATACTGCCCATGAATTTTATTATTTTTAATGATATATTTTATTCATAATAATACATTGACTCCAATATTCTTTTATATAATTTTTATAGGTTTTTATCATAAAGGAGAATAGAAGGTTTGAATTCTTCAAGAAGAACTAGATCTAATTTTTTTTATAAAATCGATTCATTTTGTAAACGTATATTTTTTGTGAGTACACAAAACTATTTTTATATTCATTTTTATATATTATATTTTTATTATAAATACTGTAATATTCTTTGCCAAACCCGATCGTTGGGTTCGAGCCACAAGATGCTATAGTCGTTACTGGTGTAACTACAGGCAATCATATGTCATTTAACCATTTAAATAAGTAATTAAGTATTAAACATATTCTCAATACATCACACAACCATTTCTAGGTTTCTTGCGAGTTTACGAAATCTCTTTTGTTAACTCAAATATGAATTAGAATCAAAACATAAAGTTTTTAAAAGTCTCGAGCTAACATCGCGACCTCAAATCTTCCTCGTTGTGACGACATCATCTTAGTGAGTCACATCGTGACAACATGTATACCAACATCACGATGTCACTCACTGTCAAACGACATTGCGACGTCAAAGACCTCTCGTCTCGAAGTTGTCTCTATTTTTGCCAAAATGCACATTTGGTACCTAATTCAAATGATTCCAAACCATTCCCTAAATGTTTTCATTCAATCTTTCACAAGAATAAAGTCATTAAACCAAATGGAAACTATCAACTCAAGAGATTGACATGAATTAATAAAAACATATACCAAGTTATAAAACATACTTATCATTTATCTTACCATTTCCAAAACATTATTCAACATAACCAATTCAAATGGACTAATTGATAGCTTAACATGCCAAACCATTCAAAAGTAAAATCATCATTTACTTTATCAAACTTAACCAAAATATGCACTATTAACTTATATACCAAATGGTACATCCAACGTCAAACATCACCACAAGTAACATTACAGTGTCCACTTCAAAATGACCATAAGCATACTAAGAGCTCTTATGTACATGCCACATAGTCTAGACTTAAAATAAACATATAACTATCGTCTTTAGATAGTGTGTGCTCATTTATTGATCCAGCTTGATAAGTTCCACAATGTTACAATCTACAAAGGAGGAAAACAACTAGAATAAACATCTAGAATGCTTAGTAAGTTCAAATGGAAACACTATGCTTACCTTGCTCTTATATAAACTTAATAGCAAACCTTAATTTGGCATGATGTTGGCTAAAACATGACATTCAAAAAATCAATAAGGTAAGTATATGTTTATATCCATGATCATTATATATTGCAAGTAGCTCAGACATATCAACTCATATTACATAACAATAAACTATCAAAATAACATATTCAATCCACAATTTATAATATTATACCAAGTGTCCATAATTCATGTTGAACTTATTTCTATCACTAAAGCATAAATACAATTCATTTACAATTAAATCCTTATAATTACCTTTCAATTTGGTGTCTAAGTCCATTTCAGCATATTTCAAGTTCCAATTTCATTTAAACTACTTTGCCCAATGAACCCTAGTAAACGGGCTCAGATATAGAGGTAAACTACACCACACCGATGGCTTGTCCAAGCTGAGTATATAGATTAGGTTACTCATCTGGACTAAACCTATATCACGACACATCAGGTTACTTATTCAAGCTAAACTTGTGTCACATAGTACCCGAGAATCCTTAACGAATGTTGGATCTCGCGAACATTTGTATTAAATCTCGTGCAAGTGTGCACAAGTGCCTATTGGCATACCAATCGTATCCTAAACTTTTACTAAGTTCATACGGGCATCAATTTCGTATATTTCAATAATATCCCTGTAATTGTTTTCATTTATACAACACACTCTGAAAAGGGGTCACATTTTACATTTCCATGTCATATATTCGTTCATATTTATACATTTTTACCTTGTATTACCACGTAATAATCCATCATTACATAATATTTCAATTCAATCTCATACTAGCCAAATATGCTAAATTCCATTTTATTTCATCTATATAGAAACATGTATATATTAAATTTAATACAAGCACACATATAATAAAAAGTGAGATAGTAAGTTCCATATGAACTTACCTATTCGACACACCAAAACAAGTTAATTCTTCAGGGATTAATCAACAATTTTAACTTTTCCTCAATTAACTCTACTTTGATCCAATTCTTGATCTATACAATTATTTTATATAATCAATCAATACCAAATGTTTTCTTATTATGAAATGATATGAATGAATCTACATGAATTCAATTTTTTAATATCCCTAAAATTTCACATTTTATTCAATTTAGTCTCTAAGCTCGGGATAGTCATAACTTTCAATTCCGAACTTCGAATTAAAACATGATTTCAAATAAATTAATTAAGGACCCTCTACTTCTTATTCCTACCAATTTTTCATTTTATTCAATTTGGTCCTTATGTACGAAACTAGCAATTAAGCTTTACAATCTAGTCATTTTCATAATCTAAGCTTAAAATCTATCAATTTCAAGGCTAATTCTTCAAGAAATCAACAATGACAACTTTCTAAAATTTTAACAGTTTTACAAATTGGTACGTGAGCTAACTAAATCAAGCTCTCATAACCTCAAATCTATAAAAAGTTTAAGACAATGACTTGAATTTACTAACCTATTGGATGACCGAATGTTTCAATGTTTAGAAGCTTTTCTTTTGCTTCATTTATGGTGAACGGCCAGGTGGAGAAGAAAGATTAACAAACTTCTCTCTTTCTTTCCACCAAATTTGGTATTTATACATTAATTAAAATTTGTTTTAACTTAATTAATTACATTTAATTAATACTAATAATACTTAATGATTCTAATCATCAACATCCACTAAATCTTATTCCAAAATGGTGTATTTACCATTTTAGACCTTTTATTATTTGCTATTATAATCCCCAAGTCTTTTGTGAATTAAAATTTTATAGTAATTGAACTTTTACAATTTAGTCTTTGAGTTATAATTAACTATTAATTCGGCAAAATTACCAAATCAAAATTTATTATTTTTTTATATTATCCCCATAAATATTTATTTTTAATATTTATGAACTCGGTTTACAAAAATAGGATTTCGAAATCACATTTTCCGGTATCATTGAAAATCGGGTCATAACAAATACAATTTCACTCTCATCAATTTTATTAACATTTAAATTATTTCAAATGTTGATAGTTCTATAGATGAAAGTGGATCAGCTTCAAAGAAAGTGATTTAAACCAATCAAGAAGTAGTATAAGAAAGAATTTAAAAAATATTTGAAAGAGAAAAAAAAAATCTTTCACACATCTAATTTTTGACGCAATTTTAATTCTTTTTTTTATCGAATAATTTTTACAATTTTATATTTTAATTACTCTTTAACTAATGAATAACAATTTTATATTTTTACATTAAATATATATGATTAGTGTTGAATAATTTTATGTATGTCTCATTAAAGGAAACATTCGAGTATTTATAGATATTATCATTGTTTATGATTTGATTCTACTATTAATGACTTAACCTCACTATTCATAGGACTAACACTCTGAGTAGGCCTCGGGCATGTTGGACATGTGTATTGTTCCAAGTCGCATGCTGGAGTTCGCACCACGAACTCCTTGGGTATATGCGAGCTAGGACTGCAGACTCCCTTTGACTCCTACTAGTTAATATCAGGAGCTCCATTCAACTCCTATGAAACGATACCGCGAGCTCCCCTAACTGTTCTCTCGTGTACGTCTCATGTGCATCCATCTGGTGAAGCATGGCCAAGTCGCGAGTCGGCAACCCGAAGCTTATATGGGCCTCAAGTTGGTGACTATTATTGTATTACAATATTAATTGTTGAGTAATTTTATGTGTCTCATTAAAGGAAACATTCGAGTGTTTATACATATTATCATTGTTCATGATTTGACTCCACTGTTCATGACTTAACCCCGCTCTTCATAGGATTGGCACTCTGAGCAGGCCTCGGGCATGTTGGACATGTGTAACACCCCAAACCTGGCCCAGACGTTATGGCCAGATCTGACATGTCACATTGGAACATTTTCGAAAACACATGATCTGATCCCAAAAATTTCCTTAAAGAAATTAACGATAATTTTAAAAGACCAAAGTGAATGGAAGCTGTGCACCAGGTAGGTATCCGAAACAGAGGAGGTGAGCCATGAAGGCTGCTTAAGTACCAAGCTCTTGATTGGATCCAATCCTCGACATGCCCACAACCATTGCCACACTTTAGGTTGCTGATAGTTTTCAAAATTTCTCGAGATGGAGTTTGTTCAAAGTGATGTTTTAGTTAAAACGTTATAATTTATCTTTGTAGGAGTTGGAAATCAAGAATTATTTAAAACATAACCTAGGTCTAGCCCATTTCAAAACATTATTAGTAGCCCAAAATATAGAGTTTTAACCCAAACAATCCCAAAAAGAAAATAATTAAAATGGCCTTATTACAACCCAAAAACAGATAATAATATGTAACTAAAACTCATTTAAAAGAAAGTCCAACTGAACATCATGGCCACTCTGAATCCCCACCGGCTCCAAGTCTCCACATCAAGGCTCACCTGCAAGGTTTAGAATAAGGGGTGAGTTTGGAAAAATCAGTGTATAACAAGCCCTTTCAGAGCCCAAATCCAAACATGCACAACTCATTTTCAACATATACTGGGCCGAAGCCTTTACTTTTTACAATAACTGGGCCGAAGCCTTTCATAGATCATATCACTGGGCCGAAGCCTTTATTATCTGTAAACGGTATGGCCCTTAGGCCCATTTCAATATCACAATTGTCAAGACATACATATATGCAGAAAACCCATTTTGGGGAGACTACTCAACCCACCAACCGCTACTCTCCACCCGTACCATCCAACACACCATGTGGGAAATAACTCAACCCACCCAACCAACACACCACTGGCAGCATCGCTGCTTAATCATATAACTGGAGGCCAAGCCTCTTTCGGTAACTGGGGCAAAAGCCCTTTTCGGTAAACTGAGGCAAAAGCCCTTTTCGGTATACTGGGGCAAAGCCCTTTAACACTTCCTCCAATCATATATACCCAACCCATGCATGTAATGATTATAACATGGCATATCGTATACATATCGTAGCATATCATGTGCATATCATGTGCATATCATACCATAGCATAAAATATCAATATCACAATCATCATATCCAGAATGAAACCCTAGGGGTATACTGGTCATTTTCACCTAGGGGCAAAATAGTCATTTTCCATGTTTAGGGGTAATTTCATAATTTCGTAATTGTATCGTTTATTAGGGTTTTCCATGTTATTTATCTATTCCACGTGTTTAAACAGAAATTTTCAGCTTATATTAGTGCAACCAAGTTATTGGGCCCAAAACCCCTAATGGGCCCTACATAACCGATTCAGTCATTTAGGCTCTTTTAACCTATGTTACGCAACGGTTCTAATAGTTTTAACATGCAATCTAACCAGATTCCATTTTTCTTAACAACTTTACCCAAATGGGCCCGAAAGTCCATTGGGCCCTATTTTAGCCCAACGAGGCCCAACTTACCAAATTTGCTCTAAATCGTGCTCTTACCTGTTCCATCAACTTTGTTTACTGCGTCCATCGTGAACGTACTCATCCACATACCATCTCGGGTTTCCAAGTTACAACAACAACAGAATTTGATATTTCGGCTTTTAAACAATATGGATCTAAGCTATTACGGGGTATGTTACACACCTGCTTAACAACGATTGACTTCCCAAAATCCTCCACGCACTCGTCCTAAATTCATATACTTAATGTATCAGATCTTAAAAATCCAAAAGAATAACACAATCTTATTAATACTATTCGGCCACTACCCCTAATGCCGTAGATTGCTTACCTCTGCAAGATTCGACAATTCGAACTAAACTTATTCACACTGATTCTCCAATCCTTGCTGCTCCTCCAAAGTAGTCCTCTTGCTACCAAAAGATCATAAAACGAATGAATAAGGCCTAATAATGCCCATACCACAAATCGACAACCTCCCTAAGCTTTAGGGGGTTTCGGCTTTACTTAGCATCTAAAATATCGAATAAAATAGAGACACGAGTACTTACCACGCTACTCTTTTTGAACTACTCTTGACTCTAAGCGAACCCGGCTCTCCCAACGCCAGCAACAAACACCCCTTACAAAGGTCTTAGAATTCGGCCACCAAGCCCCCCAGGGAAGATGTGTTTCGGCTTTTTACTCTAAAAGAGAAGATAGTGATTTAATTTGGTATTTTTGCAGTGGTATACTTGACATGGAATTGGGGTTTAGAGGTTACTAAAATCGGCTTCAAACGATGGAGAAAGCTTGAGGGTTGTGGCTTAGAAAAAACGGCATAAAAAGGACTTTCGGGATTCGGTTTCCTTGGCTATTCGGCTAAGTAAAGAAAAAGAAGAGATGAAGAGTAAGAAAAGAGTATAGGGGAGTAAAATGAAGGAAAAGAAAGAGGTTATGGCTTATGGGTAATTGGCAATAATGAAAAGAGAAGAGAAAATATGCCAAATAAAATTCAAAAGCCGAATTAGCACCAAGGAACACTCCCTTGGCCGGCCAACACTTCCCTACTTTCAAATTCTCCTAAAATCCCTCCTAGATATGCTCCCCCTTATCTCTCCACTATCCATGCACTTGACCGATTCAAACTCTTCTCACACAGAGTTATAATTGACTTCAAACTCTCACATGTACAGGACATAAAAATAAACACACATTTGTTCCCTCAGTGAATCGATCCTTGGCCCTCTCTCCTCATTTACACGCCACCTTTTTAGGAGACTAGTGGCGTCACTTAGCCACTCTACCAAGGCTCCTCTTGAGATACATTTTACCCACATATTTTGATAAGGCCTCCTAACCAGAGCCCCTAATTCTTTAAGTCCAAAATTCAAAAATTCTACCGAGTTTTGGTCAACTCATGGGCCTTCCATAAGCCCCTTTACACACTCTAAACATGAATTTCACAACCAAAAAATCAGGATGTTACAACTCTACCCTCCTTAAAGAAATTTCGGCCTCGAAATTTACCTTATCAGAACAGTTGAGGATATTGTTGACGCATCGCTTTCTCAGGCTCCCAAGTAGCCTCCTCTCTGCCGTGGTTTCTCCAAAGTACCTTTACCAATGGAACAGATTTTCTTCTCAGCACTTTAATGTCGCGATCAAGTATCTGCACAGGTTCTTCTTCGAAGGTTAAATCCGCTTGTACCTCAATGTCTGCAACTGGCACGATATGAGTAGGGTCAGAATGATATCGCCTTAGCATTGACACATGAAAGACATCGTGAATGCGATCCAACTCCGGTGGTAACTCTAGCTGATAAGCGACCGGTCCTATTCGTTTTACAATTCGATAAGGCCCAATGAATCGCGGACTCAACTTGCCCTTCTTACCAAATCTCAATATCTTCTTCCAAGGCGCAACCTTAAGAAAAACCATGTCTCCTACAGCATACTCAATATCCTTACGCTTAAGATCCGCATAAGACTTCTGTCGATCTGCTGCCTCTTTCAAACGGTCTCTGATTACCTTAACTTTGTCTTCTGTATCAGCCACTAACTCTGGTCCAAGTACTCGTCTCTCTCCCAACTCAGTCCAACAAGTAGGCGAACGGCATTTCCTCCCATACAGTGCCTCATATGGGGCCATCTGAATACTTGCTTGATAACTGTTATTATAAGCAAATTCCGCCAACGGCAAGTAATCCTCCCAGCTGCCTCTAAAGTCGATCACACAACCCCTCAACATGTCCTCTAAGATCTGAATAACTCTCTCTGACTGTCCATCTGACTGAGGGTGAAAAGCTGTGCTAAAATCCAGTCGCGTTCCCAACGCCTCATGCAATTTCCTCCAAAACCGAGATGTGAATCTTGGGTCTCGATCAGAAATTATTGATACTGGCACCCCATGCAAACGTACTATCTCTGCTACGTATAACTTGGCTAACCTCTGAAGTGAATAGTCGGTTCGAACAGGTATGAAATGGGCAGATTTCGTCAGCCTATCCACAATCACCCAAACTGAATCTTTCTTGGAAGGTGTCAAAGGCAACCCACTTACGAAATCCATGGTTACTCTTTCCCACTTCCAAAGTGGTATTTTCACTGGCTGCAACAAACCTGAAGGCAGTTGATGCTCGGCTTTTACTTGTTGACACGTTAAACATTTTCCCACAAACTCGGTCACTTTCCTCTTCAGTCCAGGCCACCAATATAACTCTCGCAAGTCTCGATACAACTTATTTCCTCCTGGATGCATGGCACATGGTCCACTATGAGCCTCTTTCAAAATCATCAATCTTAGATCAGAGTCCTTCGGCATACAAATTCTTCCTCGGAAACAGAGAACCCCATCACTATTTAATCTAAAGTCTGAATTCTCCTCTTTCTCGACTTGCTGGAATCGAGAATCCAATTACTCATCCAACAGCTGCTGCCTCTTAATCTGTTCTACCCAAGTCGGTTTCACTTGTAACTCTGCCAATAAGCTCCCATCGTCATACAAGCTTAAACGAGCAAACATTACTTTCAACTCTGCTATAGTCCTACGACTCAACGCATCAGCCACCACATTTGCCTTGCCAGGATGGTACTCAATCGAACAATCATAATCTTTCAATAACTCTATCCACCTTCTCTGTCTAAGATTCAGCTCCTTTTGAGTTAATAGATACTTAAGACTTTTATGATCTGTATAGATGATGCACTTCTCCCCATACAAGTAATGCCTCTAAATTTTAAGCGCGAAAATCACCGCCGCCAGCTCTAAATCATGAGTAGGATAGTTCACCTCGTGAGGCTTAAGCTGTCGGGAAGCATACGCAACCACCTTTCCCTCTTGCATCAACACACAACCCAAACCTACATGTGATGCATCGCTATACACGGTGAAATCTTTACCTGACTCTGGCTGTATCAACACTGGTGCCTCGGTCAAAACTTTCTTTAACTTCTCAAAAGCCTCTTGTTGCTTCTCAGTCTAAACAAACGGTACTCCTTTTCTTATGAGTTTCGTCAACGGTGCTGCTAGTACAGAGAACCCTTCCACAAACCTTCTATAATAGCCTGCCAACCCCAGAAAACTTTGAATTTCTGATACCGACCTCGGTGGCTTCCATTCCAGAATCGCCTCAATTTTTCGAGGGTCCACCTTAATCCCTTCAGCAGAAATAACATGTCCTAAGAAAGTCACTTCATTCAACCAAAATTCGCACTTACTGAACTTCGCATAAAGCTGTTTTTCTCTTAGTACTTGCAGAACGGTACGAAGATGCTCATCATGTTTCTCTTCCGTTTCTGAGTATACCAAAATGTCGTCGATGAACACAACTACGAACTGATCCAAATATGGCTGGAATACTCGATTCATCAAGTCCATGAATGCTGCTGGTGCGTTTGTCAGTCCAAAGGGCATAACCAAGAACTCGTAATGACCATATCGAGTTCTGAATGCTGTCTTATGAATATCCATCTCTTTGACTCTCAACTGATGATATCCTGACCGAAGGTCGATTTTTGAAAATACTGACGCTCCCCTTAGCTGATCGAATAGGTCGTCGATCCTTGGCAAGGGATATTTATTCTTGATCGTCAGTTTGTTCAACTGCCGATAGTCGATACACATTCGCATGGTTCCATCTTTTTTCTTAACGAATAGCACTGGTGCGCCCCACGGAGAAACACTTGGTCTTATAAATCCTCTGTCTAAAAGTTCTTGTATCTGAGCTTTCAGTTCCACTAACTCCTTTGGTGCCATCCTATAAGGTGCAATGGACACTGGAGCCGTTCCAGGTAGCAGGTCAATTCCAAATTCAACTTCGCGATTTGGAGGTAATCCAAGAAGCTCCTCAGGAAAGACATCTTGAAACTCCTTGATAGTCCTAACTGTCTCCACGGTCACTTTCTCAGGCTCAGCTTGACTTACAAAAGCCAAATACGCCTCGCCACCTTTCTGAATCAACTTCTCAGCTTTCAAGGCTGAAACCACATTAGACAAATAATTCCTTCGCTCCCCTATAACCAATACCTCCTCATCTTCAACAATTCTCACACCATCCTCTTGGCAGCACAATCCAATGTCGCCCTATGCTTAGTTAACCAGTCCATTCTCAAGATAAGATCAAATTTTCCAAATGGCAGCTCCATTAAATCTCCTACGAATACCCTATCCTGAGTATCTAAAGGCACCTCCCTAAAGAGTTTATATATCTTAACCGAGTGTCCCAAAGGACTTATCACTGATACCCCACTCACAGCTTCCTCAGGGAGCACACCCAACGCCTCAGATACATTACAGGCAACATACGAATGAGTGGAGCCAACATCTATTAAAGCAGTATAAGGCGTGCTATGAATGAAGAACGTACCGGTTATAACATCAGGAGCATCACCCTCTTCACGACGTCGTGCAGCATAAACCAACGCTGGCTGACGAGCTTCAGCATGACCAGCACCCCTGCCAGGTGCCCCACGTCCTCGTCCATTACCATTACCACCTCTGCCTTGCCCACAGCCTCTTTGTGGTGGTGGTCCTCCTCGCACTGGTGGATCAGCCCTTGGCCCAGCAACTCGATCCTGAGCTGCTCTCCTAGGACACTCTCTGAACTGATGTTCCTTGGACCCACATCGAAAGCATCCCCCAGTTTTTCTCCAACACTCTCCCGAATGTACTCTCCCACAGTCTCTGCAAGTCTGCGATCTAGCGATATTCACTGGAACTGCTCGAATTGGCTCCTCCACTCTGGCTCGCTTAAGATTTCGGTAGACAGCACCTAAGGGTCCAGAATCCCTCCTAAATCTAGGTCGATCCCTCTGACGATTCTGCTGTTCAACCCGTTTTACCTCCTCAACTATCTTAGCCTTTTCTACCAACGCAGCAAAGTCACGCTCCCTCTGTGGAGCTATCAGCACCCTAAGCTCATCTCGAAGGCCATCCTCAAACCGAACGCTACGCTCGTATTCTGTCGCAACTATCCCACTAGCATATCGGCTCAACCTTAAAAATTCTGCCTCATACTCAGCAACAGTCTTATTACCCTGAGTTAAATTCAAGAATTCCTTACGACGAGCATCTACATAACTAGCTCCAACATACCTGCCTTTAAAAGCAGTCTTAAATAGATCCCAGGTTACTCGCTCAGCCGGGGTACTCTCCCTTACTGTGATCCACCATTGGTAAGCCTCGTCTCGCAGCAACGATACCGCGCCTTTCAGCTTTTGCTCCACAGAGCAATCCAAGTCGTCCATAATTCGTTCTGTTGCCTCAAGCCAATATTCAGCCACATTCGGGGCTACTCCAGATATGCCCCTAAAAACCTCTGCTCCGTTGGCCCGCAGTCGCTCAGAGATAGATCCTCTATTCACTGTCCCAGTACTAGCCCCAGCAACCCTCTCTAAGACCCTTAACATTGCTTGGGACAAAGCATCGTCCCCTATAGCCCGATCATGCGACCCAGTCTCTGTTGCTTGTGGCACAGATGCCTCTTCAGCTGGCCTATGCCCTGAAGATAATGATTCAGCTCGCGCTCTACCGCGACCACGTCCGCGGCCCCATCCATGAGTTCCTCTGGTACTCATATCGAATTATCTGATTACGAATTTTATGACATTAGCTTAATATTTCAGTTTGTTTATTACGAGATGTCTTATAAAAACATAGTAGTTCAGAAATTGTTTCCGTTGCGTCGTATCCGAGCTATAGTTTCGATCTTACTGTTTTTAGCTCTTCCCTATCTAAAGTAACATAGTAGGGTCTTGATCCTATCTATAGTATCATAGCAATATCAACGATAGTATCATATAATTCTCAAACATCATTTTAGAATGATAAGGTAAGTATACTTACAGACTTGGTGCCGGGAACTCAGTGTGCCACTTCTTTCTTCAAATCATTCAGAACATATATTTAGCCACAAAATAAGTTAAAAGCATTTTAGAAATCCTTAAATTTGATTAAAAAGTCATTATTTGAAGTTTTGAAAAAAAACCCGTTAAAACCCATAGCCGAGTTGTTGCAACCTGGCTCTGATACCACTAAATGTAACACTCTAAACCCGGCCCAGACGTTATGGCCAGATCTGACATGTCACATTGGAACATTTTCGAAAACACATGATCTGATCCCAAAAATTTCCTTAAAGAAATTAACGATAATTTTAAAAGACCAAAGTGAATGGAAGCTGTGCACCAGGTAGGTATCCGAAACAGAGGAGGTGAGCCATGAAGGCTGCTTAAGTACCAAGCTCTTGATTGGATCCAATCCTCGACATGCCCACAACCATTGCCACACTTTAGGTTGCTGATAGTTATGAAAATTTCTCGAGATGGAGTTTGTTCAAAGTGATGTTTTAGTTAAAACGTTATAATTTATCTTTGTAGGAGTTGGAAATCAAGAATTATTTAAAACGTAACCTAGGTCTAGCCCATTTCAAAACATTATTAGTAGCCCAAAATATAGAGTTTTAACCCAAACAATCCCAAAAAGAAAATAATTAAAATGGCCTTATTACAACCCAAAAACAGATAATAATATGTAACTAAAACTCATTTAAAAGAAAGTCCAACTGAACATCATGGCCACTCTGAATCCCCACCAGCTCCAAGTCTCCACATCAAGGCTCACGTGCAAGGTTTAGAATAAGGGGTGAGTTTGGAAAACTCAGTGTATAACAAGCCCTTTCAGAGCCCAAATCTAAACATGCAAAACTCATTTTCAACATATACTGGGTCGAAGCCTTTACTTTTTACAATAACTGGGCCGAAGCCTTTCATAGATCATATCACTGGGCCGAAGCCTTTATTTTCTGTAAACGGTATGGCCCTTAGGCCCATTTCAATATCACAATTGTCAAGACATACATATATGCAGAAAACCCATTTTGGGGAGACTACTCAACCCACCAACCGCTACTCTCCACCCGTACCATCCAACACACCATGTGGGGAATAACTCAACCCACCCAACCAACACACCACTGGCAGCATCGCTGCTTAATCATATAACTGGAGGCCAAGCCTCTTTCGGTAACTGGGGCAAAAGCCCTTTTCGGTAAACTGGGGCAAAAGCCCTTTTCGGTATACTGGGGCAAAGCCCTTTAACACTTCCTCCAATCATATATACCCAACCCATGCATGTAATGATTATAACATGGCATATCGTATACATATCGTAGCATATCATGTGCATATCATGTGCATATCATACCATAGCATAAAATATCAATATCACAATCATCATATCTAGAATGAAACCCTAGGGGTATACTGGTCATTTTCACCTAGGGGCAAAATAGTCATTTTCCATGTTTAGGGGTAATTTCGTAATTTCATAATTGTATCGTTTATTAGGGTTTTCCATGTTATTTATCTATTCCACGTGTTTAAACAGAAATTTTCAGCCTATATTAGCGCAACCAAGTTATTGAGCCCAAAACCCCTAATGGGCCCTACATAACCGATTCAGTCATTTAGGCTCTTTTAACCTATGTTACGCAACGGTTCTAATAGTTTTAACATGCAATCTAACCAGATTCCATTTTTCTTACCAACTTTACCCAAATGGGCCCGAAAGTCCATTGGGCCCTATTTTAGCCCAACGAGGCTCAACTTACCAAATTTGCTCTAAATCGTGCTCTTACCTGTTCCATCAACTTTGTTTACTGCGTCCATCATGAACGTACTCATCCACATACCATCTCGGGTTTCCAAGTTACAACAACAACAGAATTTGATATTTCGGCTTTTAAACAATATGGATCTAAGCTATTACGGGGTATGTTACACACCTGCTTAACAACGATTGACTTCCCAAAATCCTCCACGCACTCGTCCTAAATTCATATACTTAATGTATCAGATCTTAAAAATCCAAAAGAATAACACAATCTTATTAATACTATTCGGCCACTACCCCTAATGCCGTAGATTGCTTACCTCTGCAAGATTCGACAATTCGAACTAAACTTATTCACACTGATTCTCCAATCCTTGCTGCTCCTCCAAAGTAGTCCTCTTGCTACCAAAAGATCATAAAACGAATGAATAAGGCCTAATAATGCCCATACCACAAATCGACAACCTTCCTAAGCTTTAGGGGGTTTCGGCTTTACTTAGCATCTAAAATATCGAATAAAATAGAGACACGAGTACTTACCACGCTACTCTTTTTGAACTACTCTTGACTCTAAGCGAACCCGGCTCTTCCAACGCCAGTAACAAACACCCCTTACAAAGGTCTTAGAATTCGGCCACCAAGCCCTCCAGGGAAGATGTGTTTCGGCTTTTTACTTTAAAAGAGAAGATAGTGATTTAATTTGGTATTTTTGCAGTGGTATACTCGACATGGAATTGGGGTTTAGAGGTTACTAAAATCGGCTTCAAAAGATGGAGAAAGCTTGAGGGTTGTGGCTTAGAAAAAAAGGGCATAAAAAGGACTTTCGGGATTCGGTTTCCTTGGCTATTCGGCTAAGTAAAGAAAAAGAAGAGATGAAGAGTAAGAAAAGAGTATAGGGGAGTAAAATGAAGGAAAAGAAAGAGGTTATGGCTTATGGGTAATCGGCAATAATGAAAAGAGAAGAGAAAATATGCCAAATAAAATTCAAAAGCCGAATTAGCACCAAAGAACACTCCCTTGGCCGGCCAACACTTCCCTACTTTCAAATTCTCCTAAAATCCCTCCTAGATATGCTCCCCCTTATCTCTCCACTATCCATGCACTTGACCGATTCAAACTCTTCTCACACAGAGTTATAATTGACTTCAAACTCTCACATGCACAGGACATAAAAATAAACACACATTTGTTCCCTCAGTGAATCGATCCTTGGCCCTCTCTCCTCATTTACATGCCACATTTTTAGGAGACTAGTGGCGTCACTTAGCCACTCTACCAAGGCTCCTCTTGAGATACATTTTACCCACATATTTTGATAAGGCCTCCTAACCAGAGCCCCTAATTCTTTAAGTCCAAAATTCAAAAATTCTACTGAGTTTTGGTCAACTCATGGGCCTTCCATAAGCCCCTTTACACACTCTAAACATGAATGTCACAACTAAAAAATCAGGATGTTACAACATGTGTATCGTTTCAAGTCGCATGCTGGAGTTCGCGATCCCCTCCATGCGAACTCATTGGATGTATGCGAGTTAAGACCGTGAACTTTCTTCGACTCCTGCAAGCTGATACTACGAGCTCCCTTCAACTCCTGCGAGCTGATACCGCGAGCACCCCTAACTGTCCTCTCATTGTACGTCTTTTGTGCATCCATCTGGTAGAATTTGGTCGGGTCGTGGGTCGACGGCCTGAAGCTTATTTGGGTCTCGGGTCAGTGACTATTAATGTATGACAATCTAGTCCCCCTAGTGGGCCTAAGAAGGGTTATAAAGTGGCGCTCCTTAGGGCAATCATTTCACGTTTATTGCAGCCTACAAAATGCACAACATCTATTGTGACTTTATGTCAGCTTCGCCACGTGTAGGGATGAATCATGCTCGCATGTATTTGATTGTTAGTGTCCCTCATTTATTTGAATCGTCAGAACGTGGAGGGAAGAGACTTCTTTAAAAGGGGTTTTCTAAAACCCTAAAACTCACATTCTTAATATTTTTGTAACCAGAATCAATCGAAGCTTTTCTTCAAGGTAAATCTCAGTAACTTCTCATCTTAGGTTTTAAGTTTCCTTTATTCTTTTCTTCTTCTTTTTGTGTCGAAAACATGTCAAGAATGAGAGGAGCTCATGGTCAATTATTTCCGCATTGCCCACCGCGAGAGCGTGCTTCCAAAACCCTTGTTGAAGCTAACATTTTCCCCTGCACTACAAAATACGAAAAGATGCATCGGGCCTTACGTGCACGGGGAATCGAGATTCCCAATTTCGCCTACAAATTCTCCCCTGAGGGCTCGCACAGGCTTGGTGATACTAGCGATGGCAGTTTCTTGCTCCCCCTTCACGCATTGGAAGTTGGGTTTTACCTACCTTTGAACCCATCTTTTGCCATCTCCTTGATGATTATCATATTGCTCCTGGTCAACTTTGTGGATTTTCGTAATGGATCACGGTGGCCTACTTTATTGATTGTTGCTGCTGCAATGAAATACCACAGCTTGAAATATCCCAGAGTCTGTATATGTTAAAGGCCCAGAACTGAGCGTATTCAATGGATTTTCATTACTTCTTTCCCTGCAAAATCTAATTTTTAATTAGAATTTTTTATCAAATGATAAGATATTTGTGTTGTATTTAAATTCAACTCCTAATATTTTTACCTTCTACATTATTAATTAGAAAAAAAAAAACCAAAATGTAATATATATATATATATATGTACTGTTGGGAATATGTGAGAAATGATTGCACAAGTACTACTCTATGAAAACCAGAGGCTTAAAGCCTAGTTGGAAATGCTGACATACACCACATTTGGAGATTTTGCGTTATGGTCCATTAAATTTGTTAAAATTTACCAAAACTTTTAACATTTATTTTTTTTTTAATTTATACCAATATCAAAATTTTTAACACTTTTGTCAAAGTTTTTGGTGTGCAATTCGAGTTTACAATAGAACTTTACCTACATTTAATCTCAAAGGAATAAAAGATTGTATGAAAGAGGAAGGTTAAAATAGATTTATCCATGAATCAAGCCGTGAAGATTGGTTCGAAACATGGGAAGATTTAGTCTAGAGGTTTGAAAACTGCAATGATAGTTAGAAATACGTTTGTGCTATAATTTGTGGGTACAAGGAGCCAGGTCGTGGAGTTGCTTCATCTTCATGGTATGTCTACCACACCTACGCTACATGGTATAAAACTAGAAATGTATCCATGCTAAGCTAGTCAGCACCGTACTTGTACGTGGATCATTTTTCTATTAGAAGTGATATGTATTGGTATATCGTTTTGAATTTATTATAATTTAAAAAAATATTTAATATATAAAATAATTTAATTCAAATAATTTTAAATATAAAAATATTAATCAATTATTTAAAATAATCATCAATAAATTTTATAAATAAAATTTCTACATCCAATAAATATAAAGTAAACAAGGAAAAAATTCACCTCACATTAAACAACAAAACTACCCATAACAATACTGAAAAAACAATCCCTTAATATGTAAAATGGAAGTTTAATGAAAACATATACATATACAAATTCTTTAATTATTTATTATTTATCAATTTTTTTATTTTAAAATTTAAAGTTGGTATAATAAAAAATTAAAGTTGGTAAAAATAATTTTATATTTTTTTAATATTATTCATGCATCAATCGGTGCACAATGTTCCGGACAACACAATTAGAATTGGGCGGAACGGACTCGTACCATTAGTACGAACCGAAATTTTTATTAGTATGAAAAAGAGAAATAACTATTCCGATTAATTATTAAAATGGTGCACATCAATTAATACAACTGAAATGTAATAAAACCGATACGAAATCAATTAGATTGTTTCAAGCATCTCACATAAAAATATATAATTAGCGGACCCTATTTATTTAATAATACAGGAGCCCTATAACATAAACCTCTTAAAATTTAATCATGGACAACCCAGGGTTTGTAAAAAACTATCATTCACAATAAGCGTTCAATTTGTAAAAGCAATAAGAAAACAAATAAACGTTAAATTCTATTATCTGTATAAGTTCTTTTATTTATACATTTAGTTTTTCTTCTAAAATTTGATTTTTTTTTTTTTTTATATTTCGAAATGTGTATTCTCAGTCATGGGTTTAAGTTTTAGCATTAGTTTTTTGGGTTAAAATATGCCAGAAATTGTATTTTTTTTAATTTAAAATTTAATTCCTATACTTTAATTTTTGAAGAATTTAATCTTTTTTTTTATTTCAAAATTCAAGTTCAATTGTTAATATTGTTTTTTTGGTTAAATTTGCCAGTTTGACATCTTCAAAAAAAAAAAAAAATTTACTTGGTAGCCATTTAAACCTGAATTTAAGAAAAATTTTAACAATATCAACAATTAGACTGATTTTTAAAATCTAAAATGTGGAGAAACTAAATTCATGGAAATAAAAATTACATGGACTAAATTTTAAATTTTTGAAGAGTAAAGGGATTTATGACATATTTTAACCTAGTTTTTGTAATCATATCTATTTCTTTTTTTACATTTAAAAGAAATAAAAAAATTATAATATTTATTAAACTATAAAAAATACATCAACTTTTAAAAAGTAAATCACAATCAAATTGTGCATTAGGAATATAAACCCTAGTTATCTTTTTTTACAATGAGAAGTTTAGGATTTAAGGTACAAAAGGAACAATGCAGGACAACTAATGAAGATGAGAACTATGATTATTATATTTTCATGAAAAACTTGCTGCTGCAGTACCATATGAATCGTAATATATTTTTTACCAGAAACAAAGAATGGGACAAAGAGTTATTCCCTGGGCAGATGATTTGACAATGCTAACATTCCCACAAGGATGAAAGACGAATATCCATATATCATCCATGTGACCAAAATTTTTGCTGCCCTGCTTCCATCAGAATCTTAATCGCTAAACTCCAAACTATGTGGGGTGCAATAACAAGCCAAAGACTGATCTAGTTTTAACGTGAGAACTGCATATAGCCCCCCCCCCCCCAACTGTATGTATATTTTATGTTTATGTCTATCTATATAACTTTTCCATTTACAAAAAAAAGAGGAAGTCAATGGAAGCAAAACAGAGCTCATATCCGTACAGAGAAAACTTTTCCATTCAATGAGAGTGTTCAAAACAAAGCTGACAACCGCTGATGTTGCTTCCCACACAATGCAATAGCCATATTTTCACCAAAGAAATGCCAGTCCTTCAATTACCCAAATACACATACATATACCCACTTATGTACTCACTTGTCGATGCATGTTGAGTTTGACTGAGTCCTCCTTCCATGCTTGATGAGGTAACAACCTAATATCAATTTATAGGAAAAATCCACATCAGTCAAAATGCTCATTCTATTAGTATTCTTTTGTTTGAATAAAGCAGTCAAAACCAGCTGTTTACTGTGATAATGAAAAAGAGATCATTCTGAACTATGCTAAAGTCTGCAATTAAGTATGAGTTGCAGCTTACTTTGTCGAAGTTTCTTGAAAGCTCTTATTGAATAACATCAACCCCTTCTGGAATTTGATTGATGAGGGGTCCCTTTCTCTGATTGCATCGGTGAGGACTGTGAAGCGTTGCAGACCTCAACATTACGTGACTCAGGGCTCCAATTCTGACTCTGAGAAGCCAAATATTCAAGTGCAACCACAATATCACCAATGAGTGGGCGAAAGTTGGCTTCTTCATTGAGACACATAGCTGTAATTGCAATTGCATAGTTCAAGCAACGGCGAGGATAACATCCTCGAATTAGAGGATCAACCAGTAGGCTAAACTTCTTCTGATCTTTTAAGTATGGGCGGGACTGCCAACACAAGAAAAGAATACATACACAAATAAATAAGAAATAAGGACATCAGAATCTAGTAATGGAATATAATTCCACTATTAATTGTTACTTATTAAAAACTAAAGATATTCTATGGGTCTAAAAAGAACTATAGCAACAAGTTCAGATTAAAGGCGTAAAAGAAGCAATAAAATCACACTTTGTACCAGTAAACATGTTTAGCAAAGAGAAAACATAACAACTAGCCAAGCAAAGCGTTGCAAGGGACGGCGTTAGAGAAATAACATATATATGAAATATAGCCACTAGAAGTGGAGGACGTAAAAAAGATTGGAAAGGAATCAAACCAGATCAAGCCACACATACACACACACAAAAACAAAAAAAGATAATAAATAAACGAAGGCTAACTTACCCACGAAACCAAGTTCTGCTCTCCATGCTTCTTACTAGTATCTATTGCCTTCCGTCCAGTTATCAACTCCAATAGCACCACACCAAAACAATATATGTCAGATTTAAGAGTTAATTTGCCACTCATGGCATACTCTGGGGCACAATATCCATATGTTCCCATCACCCGGGTTGAAACATGAGTATTGTCACCCACAGGTCCCAATTTTGCCAAGCCAAAATCTGAGAGTTTAGGGTTGAAATCATTATCCAGCAAAATATTTGCAGATTTCAAGTCACGATAAATGACAGGTGGATTGGCCTTGCAATGTAGATATTCAATTCCTCGTGCAGCACCAACAGCTATCTTTATACGATTATTCCAACTCAGAGGCTCTTGTCCGGGTTCTAGATCTGGAAAAATAAAATATAACCAGTGGCACTTGAGATATGAGGAAAAGTTGTAACATTCAGAAAACGATTATTTGTTTTCACACACAACTAGGGATGGCAATGGAACAGGGCGAATAATGCTAAATCCACTACCAATCCATAATTGTCATGCTCTGCTCCACCACTTGCCCCACTCTACTATGGATATATAATCTTAAAAACCACTACCACCTCCATGGGTGTTGAATACATCCATCCCTGGCCCAACCCACCCCTCCACTTCAATTTAATTTTTGCTAGTTATCTTTAATTTTTTCAATCCTTTTAAAATCAAATAAATATTTAAACATAATCCTTTAAAAAAATATATTTAAACATAAAATATATTATTTTTTCTATATTACATTATTACATTTATATCCTTTTAATAGTTTATATATACAAGGATAAAATGGCAATTTAATATGGTTGAGCGGGGCAGACAATTACCAAAACCGCTCCATACCCACTATCCAAAAGAAAAAATCCACCCTGCCCCGCATCCACTTTTCAAACAAAAAAATCCACTCCATCCCAAGCGGATCAGTTCAGAATCCATAGGGCGGTTCGTGTTTTGCCATCCCTACACACCACCATCTGAAACAGTCCCTTTACATATGAGAATGGTCTGATTAAAACTACATGAAATCTTATAAATAAAGTGGCAACATGACCAAACATCCAAGTGGGAAGACAATAGCATAAAACTAGGTAAAACGCATCACATTTGGTGCCAACATGTAAATATTTGCATTCCCAAGTTCTAGGCATATTCAATAGCGAAAATGAACACTCCAACAAGCATAAGGACTCCATTATCTGCTCCTTAAAGATTATTGCGTGATGCACAGCCATGCAAAGCACAAATTTCTAAGGCTATTCTACCAGCATTAGATGTTTTACATTCTTGCTTCAAGATGGATTTTCAAAATTGGTTGTCCTTAATTCATATAATAAGATGAAAATTCGTGCAAATTATGGCAGCTTTACACCTAAAACAACACCTAATGCCCAGAACTTAAAGAAAAATTCAGCAGAACAATCATTATTAGTTGATTTGAAAATTGAATTTCTCCTGACATTGCCCCAAGATCAACAGCAAAAACCTTACATGAAGACTAGAACTCTGGATTAATTAAAGTAAACCACACACTAAGGATATAGAGTAAAGCAAAAGGTTTACAATCCTAAGAAGGGACACTAAGAAAGGTAACAAGAAACAGTAGATAATGTGGCAAGTAAATGGATTCCATATTCAACAGAAATCTGCAGTAAATATATATTACCAAAAAGATGATCTTCCAAACTGCCCATTGGCATGTATTCATAAACCAAGAGCCTCTGATCTCCAGCAGTGCAATAGCCAATCAAGGTGACCAGATTAACATGGTGTAACAGGCTGAGCATAAGAACCTCAACAATGAATTCCTGATAGCCCTGAAGACCGTCATGATTAAGTTGCTTCACTGCAACAATCTGGTTGGTTACAGACAATAAATGATCCAACTCAAATTTCAAAAAGTTAAACAATAAGTAAATAAACAGCAGATTCTGGGAATATGCCAAAGAGATACATAAATTTGAAAGTCATACAATTTAAACCAGAAAGGCAAAGTGATGATAAGGAAAAGTGAAGAAACAAATTACCTCCCCCGTTTCCAATCGACCTTTAAAAACTCTTCCAAATCCTCCTTCACCAAGCAAATTGGTTTCTCTGAAATTCCTGGTTGCGGTTGCCAACTCTCGGAATGTGAAACTACGTGCCCCACTGCCTTTGGAGCCTTTTCCTTGATCACTTCCTTTCTTATGCTCTATTTACCAAATTAAAAAAAAAAAATTAATAATCAAATCCACTGTGAAGAAAAAAAGCTTCCAAGTGAAATTGGGTATGAAAACCCTTAGCATTACCGTCTAGACTTGCTTTTCTTTTCGTAGCGCCGGAAACTGGTTACCAAAAATAAGAACAAATAAGCAAATTATGCGCGCGCGCGCAAACACACACACAAAAAAAAAACCAAGAGAGAAGCGGGGGAAAGAAAAATGGACCTGAGGAATCAGCAGAATGGCGAGAATTAGTTCGACTTCCATTGTCAATGTCGATCCTTACATCTTTAGAACGAGGATTTAAGCAAGGAAAACAACTCATCCTCTATCAGTGCAATTAAACAACCCAATCTGAACTTTGAACACTCCCAAAACGAACCTACTTAGAATTCATTAACCAAAATCTCCCATAGCTTCTTTCCTTAAATCAAATCCACCTTTCCGCATCTAAAAGAAAGCAAAAACACTCACTCTTCTCTTCTCTTCTCTTCTCTTCACTCCAAACAAAAGACCAGCACTGGCGCAGCCTTAATGCTTTTCGAATTTCCAACCAACAAAACGCAGCGCAATAAACAGAGAAATCTCTGTATGAAAACGTGCCAAACAACGAAAATTCAGCCAATAATATTTTTAAAAAATTAAAAAAAAAAAAAAAACTCGCAAATGAAGAAGAAAATAATTAAAAGGAAGGTAAGCAAACAAAAATAGTAATAATGGAAGCGGATTGGAACAAGAAAATTACAACAACAGAGAAGAGAAGAAGGGGGAAGGGTAAAAGTGAGAGGAAGTTGTGTATTAGTAATCATGTGCCAAATTTAGTGTTTGTGAGATAGCGAGAAATTAAGGGCCAGATTTAGCGGCAAACAATAATGAGGCTGCCTTTTTGTTTCCTACTTTTATAAAATTAAATAATCTTTTTACAATAAATATTTAATTATACCCTTCCACCATCACTTTTTAATTTATTATTTGGCGTGATTTCTAAGTGTTTTGAAATTAGATGGAAAAATGAACATATGAAGTGCATGATTGTAGGCAGGTCGCTTTCCACATTTAAACCGTAGTGCCTGCCTTTCCTCTCCTTGCGTGGGTGGCCCCTCTGCTGGCTGGCTCCCTTGCTTTCCCCCTTCTGCCCTCCATCCCCTCCCTTTCTTACGCCATTTGACACTGATATCACACACTCTTTATTTTTTTTGATGGGATTGGGGCTACGCGTTTTGCAATAAGGACGACACGGCCCTGATTCATTCTTTCAACCACCCCCAGGATGGACCCCACCCCATTCTCTTTTAAATTTAATATCTCGCCTCTTTATCATTATTTCTTAGTACTGCACTGGTTGTGGGGTTTGGAAGAAGAAGAAGAAGAAGAACCACCATCTTCTCCCTCTTTCACTCTTTCCTAATTATTTGGATTTTGTGAATACAAGTCTTCTTTAGATAGGCGATGACTGCAATACGATAAAATTATTCATCTTATTACTATAATAATTAATTTTATCACCATTATTATTAACCCTATGTCGAAAAGTAAGAAAAATTTTGGGTTAAGATTTGGATTGGGTATGGTTTCTAAATTTTAGGAAAAGGAAATTAAAAGATGGTGTCAGGAAAATAAAAATGCATTCACGTCAAATCCATGTGATGCTTCTCAATAAGACAAAACGTCTCCCATGTATTAGATTATTTTCCCTTCTCCTTGCACGTATCCCAAACTTGAAGCTTTTAGTTCACCCCCAAAAGTTGAAAGTTGTAATAATAAATTTTGTTTATCTTTTGTGTCATTTGATCTTATTTCTTTCCTTACTTTGGATAACCATTTTCAAAATTTAGTCAATTTATTTTCTCATAGATGAAAATGGTAATTCAATCTTTAAAATTTTAATTATATTGACACCATCATTCACATCACAATTTATATATATTTCGTAAAAATTCAAAAAAATATAAAATTCAACTATTTTCAAAAAACTTCACAATATCTTTTAGAAAAAAATTATCCATAATAGCAGCGAAATACATATAGACTGTCACATAAATTGTCACATTAATGTTATTAATATTTTAATAGTTTAGTTAGTTAGCTTTTTCGTCCTAAATGTGAGTTTGGATGGGCAGTGTGTTTACCTACTATTAGTGTAAAAACTGCGATAGCGATGAAATTAAATACTGTAGCTTGAAAAAAGTAAACTAAATGGACTGCACTACACCCAATCACTCATCCAAACCCACCCTAAATTTTGCAGGTTGAGGGCTAACGTGATAAAAACAAAGGGGTCAAAGTCAAAAAATGGTTAAACATTAAGGACTCAATTTGTAAATAATAAGAGTTAATTACACTAGAATCCTAAAATTATGACCCTCATTTCAATTTGGTCCCCAAACTTCAAAATATTCTAATTACATCCCCAAACTATTGATAATATATCAATTAGATCCTTTCATTATTAAAAGTGTTAATTTAACCATTAAATCACACACCAAATATTATGTAGCTAAATTCAAAATGAAAAAAATTAAAGAAAAATAAAACATTGTGTAACACCCCAAACCCGGCCTAAAACATAGGCCGAGTCCGGTGTTTCATATTGAAGTGTTTTAGCGAAAACCTTGTTTTCATTGAAAACCCTTCTAAAAGAAATTTCAAGTAAAAACCCAGGCAGTACTTGCTTTTAGAACTAGGTGTATTAAAAATCCTTTTTTTTTTTAATTATTACATGTTGAAAGCCACTTTGGAAAAATTTTCTTCAACTGCGGAAGCTTAATTTTAAAAGCAACAAGTGGTTTTAAAATAACTTGAAAAGTATTTAAAAGGAATAAATCCATGTTCCATCCCTAAGCATAATAATAAATAATAACCAGAGAAAAGGGCCTAATTACAATCCGAACTGAAATAAAGTAAAATAATAAAATAAAATAAAATAAAAACTAAAAATTCATGAGAAAAACAAGTCCAAATCGTCTTACTAGTTGGCCACCTCTGAGTCCCTCCATCCGTCGAACTGCCTATTGAGAGTTACCTGAAACATTAAATTAAAGGGTGTGTGTTTCCCAACTCAGTGTGTACGACCCTTGGTAATCAAATCAATTCAATATACAAATATCACATTGGGCCTAAGCTCTAACAATATCCGTGGTCTTGGGCCTTAGCCCACATTGACCACAAATCACATCAGTTTCACATGAATGCAATGCACCCATCCCAAATCCAAGCCTGCACTCCATTTTCCTTCCAACCCTACACTCCTGTGAGGATATAAATATCAACCCACCTATCTCTTCACTCCAAAGGTAGCACCAACAGCGGCACTACTCAAACGTTGCAACAAGGCTGCTATTCATATAATGGGTTTAAAACCACCGGTGGATCCACGGTCGTCAAGTGACTATGCGATCCTCACATATCTTCCTCCGTTCCATTAATCCCACCCGAATGCAACATACATTTCATGAATGCAACATACAAATTTTCCACACATTAAGCATTTAGAGGTATTTTAGTCATTTCACTACCCAGGGATTTTTTGGTAATTTCTACCCTACAATGGTGTTTCGATAATTCTACTCTACGATGGCATTTTAGTAGTTTTACCCTACAAAGGCATTTTAGTAATTCTACCCTAAAGAGGTAATTCCGTAATTTCTACCCTAGAGGGGTATTTTCGTAATTTATACCCTATATGGGTATTTTCGTAATTTCTACATTTCGGGTTTTAGTTATGAACTTTAGCCTATCAACAAGTCCTCGCGGTTAAGGTGAATGAACACTATGCACCAAGTAAGATACCAGAGAATAGGAGGTGGGTCACTCGGACCGCTTAAGTACCAAACTTTTCCTAGATCCAATCCTAGGCATGCACACATCCATTGTAACACCCCAGACCCGGCCCAGACGTTATGGCCGAATCTGGCAATGTCACATTGAAATGACTATTTCTTCCAAAACAACTTTATTTATTTAAGAATATGTTCGGTAGAAAATTTACTTGTTTTTACAAACTTAAGTTTGAGATTTGGGAATTCAAGTTCATGTTAAGTCCAAAAATGAAAGCCCATATTTAAACGAAAACGCCCACATAATAATGCAATTTCAAACCACGTTTAATTTGAGAAATTTATCTAAGTAAATATAAAACTAGGCAGTCAAAACATTAATAAACCCTAAATACAATCGTATTAGAGACACAAGGCATTATTACATCAATTGAAAAAAAAAGTAATAAAACTAAGTAATTAAAAGGAAACAATTCATTTAAATCTATATTGAAAATTCCTAAGTAACTTGTAGTGTGGCTATCTCCGAGTCCTCTCCCGCGTCGAGCCATCTATTGTGGATCACCTGAAATATTAATAATAAGGGTGTGAGTTTCAAAACTCAGTGTGTGCGACCATTGTCAATCAAATCAATTTAATATTCACATATCACATTGGGCCTAAGCCCTAACAATATCGGTGGTCTGGGCCTTAGCCCACAATGACCTCATATCATATCAGAATTTCATGAATGCAAATGTTCCCATCCCAAATCCAACCCTGCACTCCACCCGTACCAACCCTACACTCCTGTGAAGATGTCTACATCAACCCACCTATCCTCTACACTCCAAAGGTAGCACCGGTCGCGGCACTACTCACGTTGCAACAAGGCTACTATATATGTACGGTGCAGCAAAGCTACTCGGTGGCTTGAAAGCCTAAGGTGGATCCACGGTCGTCAAGCGCCTATGCGATCCTCAAAACACTTCCTCCGTATCATCAAACCCGTCCAAGTGAAACATACAATTTATGAATGCAACATATACATTTTTACACATTTTCACATATTAAGCACTTAGGGGTAGTTTGGTCATTTCACTACCCAAGGGTATTTTTGTAAACCTACCCTACATGGGTATTTTGGTATTCCCACCCTACGAGGGTGTTTAGGTAGTTTTACCTTACAGGGTATTTTCGTAATTCTACCTTAGAAGGGTATTTTCATAATTTTATCCTATAAAGGTATTTTCGTAATTTTCTAATGATACAGATTTTCATTATAGATTTTGGCCCATCAACAAGTCCTCACGGTTAAAGTGAACGGACACTATGCACCAGGCAGGATTCAAGAGAAGAGGAGGTTGGTCACTCGGACCGCTTAAGTACCAAGCTCTTCCCAAATCCAATCCCAGACATGCACACATCCATTGCCACAACTTAGTCTAGCGACTTGTCCACGGGTTTGTTTAATTATTTAATTAAGTCTTATGTAAAATTTAAAAGATCAGAACTAGGCCTATAGTCCATTAAAACCCTAGCATACATTTCTACAATCCCATAAGACCCATTAGCTAGGCCCAATCATATTCATTAAATCCACCAAGTCTCAAGCATGCTTATGTAGCCCATTAGGCCCGATCACAATCCAATCATACAATCATGCATCTCAATTCATCATACAATTTCATATCACAATTTTGCCACTTTGGGCCCACAAGTTCGTCAGGCCCATTCGGGATTTTGAGATTTCGGCTTTTGCCGGTTTTCGTATGTGTAGTGTATGTACACACATGGTTAACGACTCGCACCTACACTATCATCAGCCTTGACCTACAATCAAAACCACTTTCAAATTAACTCCAAACCTTACTAAAACTTTATCAAATCTCGAAGCCTTATCGTAACATTACCGTGAACCTTCGGCTTTTCTAGCCTTTCCTTAGCGAATCGTCTCGAATATTCCTAGATCTGCATCAACACACATATTCTATCAATATTAGGTGACTCATCTTCCACACGAGTCACCCTTATAGGCTACACATATATTCGGCCACCCCCACAAGAAACCAAAATTGAGAATAAGACACTTACCGAAACTCGTCTTTGATCTCGCGGCCTAAATATCTACTGAGTGTGATCGGCTTTTAAAATCTTGATTAAAGGTTGTAAATAACAAAAACAAATTTGTGACGGAGGAAAGCAAAAGAAATCGGCAAAGGGGATATGGGTATTCGGCTTTTAAGAGATTAAAGAAAGAAATTGGCAAAGGGGATATAGGTATTCGGCTTTTGCAAAAGAGGAAAAAATAACTAGAAAGAAGGAGAAGAATGAAGCATTCGGTTTGGCGAAGTAAGGGAAACTCTTTAAAAAGAATTTGACACCCCCTATAAATACCCAAAGCCGAACCCCTAAAGTCCCAATTGGCTCCACTTCATCCACATCCCATCTCCTAATTTTTCTCCACGATAAGCTCACTTAACCTCTTCCTATATTTTCTCTTCTGACCACTCTCTATCAGAGTCCATACCAACGCCATTACCAACCTTCTAGAAGGCTAAAATTAAACTCTTAAAAATACTAAGCTAAGATCCAAAACTTAACTAAGGCCCAATACTTCTAGGCCCAAAATTCGGGGTGTTACAATTCACCCTTCTTAAAAAAAATTTCGTCCTCGAAATTTCTAAATAACACGGTGTCGTGTATCCACTACGCTCCCGCTACGCACTCTGATCTAAATAATTTTAATACACACCCAAGATATCCACCTATCGCAAACATTCTCAAACACACACAGAATAAGTACCAAATTCCGATTCAAATGTTTACAAAACCCTAACACTTCCACGGCATTTGCCGGGGCCTCTCGCACCCCTTCAAGCGCTCTTCGTTGCATACGTATTTCTAGATTAGAATTTTTATGAGATTAGTTCATAGTTCCACTGTTTAAAGAATATGTCTTATGTAAGTAACAATTTAAAAGTTGTTTCGCAGTCCTAAATCCACTACAGACTTAAGTTTCCTACAAGCTTTAGTCTCTAAGAACCTGTTGTCTAAAGTAGCCCAATATCTAAATACAGTTCAGTAATTTAAGTAAGTTCAGTAACAGAAAAACTTACTTAGCTCGACGTCGAGGGCTCGGTGAACCACACTTCAAGAATCTTGTAAAAAATTTTTAATCTATTTGTTTTAAAAACCCAAAATCCAAGGCCCATTTCACAGCTCGAGTTTTGTAACCGGGCTCTAATACCACTAAATGTAACACCCCAGACCTGACCCAGACGTTATGGCCGAATCTGGCGATGTCACATTGAAAGGACTATTTTTTCCAAAACAACTTTATTCATTTAAGAACATGTTCGGTAGAAAATTTACTTGTTTTTACAAATTTAAGTTTGAGATTTAGGAATTCAAGTTCATGTTAAGTCAAAAAATGAAAGCCCATATTTAAACGAAAACGCCCACATAATAATGCTATTTCAAACCACGTTTAATTTGAGAAATTTATCTAAGTAAATATAAAACTGGGCAGTCGAAACATTAATAAACCCTAAATACAGTCGTATCAGAGACACAATACCTTATTACATCAATTGAAAATAAAGTAATAAAACTAAGTAATTAAAAGGAAACAATTCATTTAAATCTATATTGAAAATTCCTAAGTAACTTGTAGTGTGGCTATCTCCGAGTCCTCTCCTGCGTCGAGCCATCTATTGTGGATCACCTGAAATATTAATAATAAGGGTGTGAGTTTCGAAACTCAGTGTGTACGACCCTTGTCAATCAAATCAATTCAATATATACATATCATATTGGGCCTAAGCCCTAACAATATCGGTAGTCTGGGCTTTAGCCCACAATGACCTCATATCATATCAGAATTTCATGAATGCAAATGTTCCCATCCCAAATCCAACCCTGTACTCCACCCGTACCAACCCTACACTCATGTGGGGATGTCTACATTAACTCACCCATCCTCTACACTCCAAAGGTAGCACCGGTTGCGGCACTACTCATGTTGCAGCAAGGCTGCTATATATGTATGGTGTAGGAAAGCTACTCGGTAGCTTGAAAGCCTACAGTGGATCCATGGTCGTCAAGCGACCATGCGATCCTCAAAACACTTTCTCCGTATCATCAAACCCGCCCAAGTACAACATACAATTCATGAATACAACATACACATTTTCACACATTTTCACATATTAAGCACTTAGGGGTATTTTGGTCATTTCACCACCTAGGGGTATTTTCGTAAACCTACCCCACATGGGTATTTCGGTATTCCTACCCTACGAGGGTGTTTTAGTAGCTCTACTTTACAGGGCATTTTCGTAATTCTACCTTAGAAGGGTATTTTCGTAATTTTATCCTAAAAGGGTATTTTCGTAATTTTCTAATGATACAGGTTTTAATTATGGATTTTGGCCCATCAACAAGTTCTCCCGGCTAAAGTAAACGGAGACTATGCACCAGGTAGGATTCAAGAGAAGAGGAGGTGGGTTACTCGGACCGCTTAAGTACCAAGCTCTTCCTAGATCCAATCCTAGACATGCATATATCCATTGCCACAACTTAGTCTAGTGACTTGTCCACGGGTTTGTTTAATTATTTAATTAAGTCTCATGTAAAATTTGAGAGATCATAACTAGGCCTATAGTTCATTAAAACCCTAGCATGTATTTCTATAATCCCATAAGACCCACTAGCTAGGCCCAATCATATTCATTAAATCTACTAAGTCCCAAACATGCTTATGTAGCCCATTAGGCCCGATCACAATCCAATCATACAATCATGCATGTCAATTCATAATATAATTTCATATCACAATTTTGCCACTTTGGGCCCACAAGTTCGTCAGGCCCATTCGGGATTTTAAGATTTCGGCTTTTGCCGATTTTCGCGTGTGTAGTGATGTACACACCTAGTTGACGACTCGCACCTACACTATCATCAGCCTTGACCTACAATCAAAACCACTTTCAAATCAACTCCAAACCTTACTAAAACTTTATCAAATCCCGAAGCCTTATCGTAACTTTACCGTAAACCTTAAGATTTTCTAGCCTTTCCTTAGTGAATCGTCTCGAATATTCCTAGATCTGCATCAACACACATATTCTATCAACATTAGGTGACTCGTATTCCACACGAGTCACCCTTATAGGCTACATATATATTCGGCCACCCCCACAAGAAACTGAAATTGAGAATGAGACACTTACCGAAACTCGTCTCTGATCTTGCAGCCTAAATATCTACTGAGTGTGATCGACTTTTCAAATCTTAATTAAAGGTTGTAAATAATAAAAACAAATTTGTGACGGAGGAAAGCAAAAGAAATCGGTAAAGGTGATATGGGTATTTGGCTTTTAAGAGATTAAGGAAAGAAATCGGCAAAGGGGATATAGGTATTTGGCTTTTACGAAAGAGGAAAAAATAACTAGAAAGAAGGAGAAGAATGAAGCATTCGGTTTGGCAAAGCAATGGAAACTCTTCAAAAAGAATTCGGCACCCCTTATAAATACCCAAAGCCGAACCCCTAAAGTCCCAATTGGCTCTATTTCATCCACATCTCATCTCCTAATTTTTCTCCACGATAAGCTCTCCTAATCTCTTCCTATATTTTCTCTTCTGACCACTCTCTATTAGAGTCCATGCCAACGCCATTACCAACCTTCTAGAAGGCCAAAATTAAAATCTTAAAAATACTAAGCTAAGATCCAAAACTTAACTAAGGCCCAATACTTCTAGGCCCAAAATTTGGGTTGTTACAATTCACCCTTCTAAAAAAATTTCGTCCTCGAAATTTTTAAATAACACGGTGGTCGTATATCCACTACGCTACCGCTGCGCACTCTGATCTAAATAATTTTAATATACACCCAAGACATCCACCTATCGCAAACATTCTCAAACACACACAGAATAAGTACTAGATTCTGATTCAAATGTTTACAAAGCCCTAACACTTCCACGGCATTTGCCGGGGCCTCTCGCACCCCTTCAAGCACTCTTCGTTGCATACGTATTTCTAGATTAGAATTTTTATGAGATTAGTTCATAGTTCCACTGTTTAAAGTATATGTCTTATGTAAGTAACAATTTAAAAGTTGTTTCGCAGTCCTAAATCCACTACAGACTTAAGTTTCTTACAGGCTTTAGTCTCTAAGAACCTGTTGTCTAAAGTAGCCCAATATCTAAATACAGTTCAGTAATTTAAATAAGTTTAGTAACAGAAAAACTTACTTGGCTCGATGTCGAGGGCTCGGTAAACCACACTTCAAGAATCCTGCAAAAATTTTTTAATCTAGTTGTTTTAAAAACCCAAAATCCAAGGCCCATTTCACAGCCCAAGCTTTGCAACCGGGCTTTGATACCACTAAATGTAACATCCCAGACCCGGCCCAGACGTTATGGTCAAATCTGGCGATGTCACATTAAAAGGACTATTTTTTCCAAAACAACTTTATTCTTTTAAGAATATGTTCGGTAGAAAATTTACTTTTTTTACAAACTTAAGTTTGAGATTTGGAAATTCAAGTTCATGTTAAGTCCAAAAATGAAAGCCCATATTTAAACGAAAACGCCTACATAATAATGTTATTTCAAACCACGTTTAATTTGAGAAATTTATCTAAGTAAATATAAAACTGGGCATTCGAAACATTAATAAACCCTAAATACAGTCGTATCAGAGACACAAGGCCTTATTACATCAATTAAAAAAAATTTAATAAAACTAAGTAATTAAAAGAAAACAATTCATTTAAATTTATATTGAAAATTCCTAAGTAACTTGTAGTGTGGCTATCTCCGAGTTCTCTCCCGCGTCGAGCCATCTATTGTGGATCACCTGAAATATTAATAATAAGGGTGTGAGTTTCGAAACTCAGTGTGTACGACCATTGTCAATCAAATCAATTCAATATACACATATCATATTGGGCCTAAGCCCTAACAATATCGGTGGTCTGGGCTTTAGCCCACAATGACCTCATATCATATCAGAATTTCATGAATGCAAATGTTCCCATCCCAAATCCAACCCTGCACTCCATCCGTACCAACCCTACACTCCTGTGAGGATGTCTACATCAACCCACCTATCCTGTACACTCCAAAGGTAGCACCGGTTGCAACACTACTCACGTTGCAGCAAGGCTGCTATATATGCGGTGTAGCAAAGCTATTCGGTGGCTTGAAAGCCTACGGTGGATCCACGGTCGTCAAGCGTCTATGCGATCCTCAAAACACTTCCTTCGTATCATCAAACCCGTCCAAGTGAAACATACAATTCATGAATGCAACATACACATTTTCACACATTTTCACATATTAAGCACTTAGGGGTATTTTGGTCATTTCACTACCCAGGGGTATTTTCGTAAACCTACCCTACATGGGTATTTCGGTATTCCCACCCTACGAGGGTGTTTTAGTAGCTTTACCTTACAGGGCATTTTCGTAATTCTACCTTAGAAGGGTATTTTCGTAATTTTATCCTAGAAGGGTATTTTCGTAATTTCCTAATGATACAGATTTTAATTATGGATTTTGGCCCATCAACAAGTCCTCGCGGCTAAAGTGAACAGATACTATGCACCAGGTAGGATTCAAGAGAAGAGGAGGTGGGTCACTCGGACCGCTTAAGTACCAAGCTCTTCCTAGATCCAATCGTAGACATACACACATCCATTGCCACACCTTAGTCTAACGACTTGTCCACGGGTTTGTTTAATTATTTAATTAAGTCTTATGTAAAATTTAAAAGATCAAAACTAGGCCTATAGTCTATTAAAACCCTAGCATGCATTTCTACAATCCCATAAGACCCACTAGCTAGGCCCAATCATATTCATTAAATCCACTAAGTCCCAAACATGCTTATGTAGCCCATTAGGCACGATCACAATCCAATCATACAATCATGCATCTCAATTCATCATACAATTTCATATCACAATTTTTCCACTTTGGGCCCATAAGTTCCTCAGGCCTATTCGAGATTTCGAGATTTCGGCTTTTGCCGATTTTCGTGTGTGTAGTTTATGTACACACCTGGTTGACGACTCACACCTACACTATTATCAGCCTTGACCTGCAATCAAAACCGCTTCCAAATCAACTCCAAACCTTACTAAAACTTTATCAAATCCCGAAGCCTTACCGTAACCTTACCGTGAACCTTCAGCTTTTCTAGACTTTCTTTAGTGAATCGACTCTAATATTTCTAGATCTGCATCAACACACATATTCTATCAATATTAGATGACTCGTCTTCCACACGATTCACCCTTATAGGCTACACATATATTCAGCCACCCCCACAAGAAACCGAAATTGAGAGTGAGACACTTACCGAAACTCGTCTCTGATCTTGCGGCCTAAATATCTACTGAGTGTGATCGGCTTTTAAAATCTTGATTAAAGGTTGTAAATAACAAAAACAAATTTGTGATGGAGGAAAGCAAAAAAAATCGGCGAAGGGGACATGGGTATTCGGCTTTTAAGAGATTAAAGAAAGAAATCGGCAAAGGGGATATAAGTATTCGGCTTTTGCAAAAGAGGAAAAAAGAACTAGAAAGAATGAGAAGAATGAAACATTCGGTTTGGCAAAGCAAGGGAAACTCTTCAAAAAAAATTCGGCACCCCTTATAAATACCCAAAGCCGAACCCCTAAAGTCCCAATTGGCTCCACTTCATCCACATCTCATCTCCTAATTTTTCTCCACGATAAGCTCTCCTAACCTCTTCTTATATTTTCTCTTCTGATCACTCTCTATCAGAGTCCATACCAATGCCATTACCAACCTTCTAGAAGGCCAAAATTAAACTCCTAAAAATACTAAGCTAGGATCCAAAACTTAACTAAGGCACAATACTTCTAGACCCAAAATTTGGGGTGTTACATATATTGCCACACCCTAGCCTAGTGACTTGTCCACAGACATGTTTGTTTATTTAATTAAGTCTTATGCAATTTAAGAATTCATCAGAACTAGGCCTAAAGTCCATTAAAACCCTGGCATGCATTTCTACAATATCATAAGACCCACTAAGCCCAGTCATGTTCATAAAGCCTATTAAGCCCAATCATGCTTATGTAGCCCAATAGGCCCAATCATAATCAAATCATACATCCATATCAATACATCATTCCATTTTCACATAACAACTTTTGCCAACTTGGGCCCACAAGCTCGGCAAGCCATGTAGCCCCGTCTAGCTCGGTTGGCCCAACAGTGGCCCGATACCATGAGATCGCTCTCTATGCCTCGGTAATCGTATCGGTATCCTTACACGAGTGTTCGCACACTCGTGTGATTACCTGTGCCACCCTTTTTGGCTTTTCGGTATTCTAGCATTTTGGGATTTCGGCTTTTGCCGATTGGTCGTATGTGCAATGTATGTACACACCTGGTTAATGAGACGTGTTACACTATTCTCAGCCTTGAACCTACAACCAATACCAATCCTCAAATCAATCCCATACTTAACCACAACATTTACCAAAAACTGAAGCCTTACCATAACCTTATCGTGTGCCACCAGTTCTTATAACCCCTCCTTAGCTACTATTCACGAATATCTTTAAATCTGTATTAATCTTAATCGTTAAAGACGAAATCATAGGAGACTTGTTTCCACTTAAGTCACTCTTTCTCTTACTATAGACTATTCGGCCAACATATCCCAAAATCAAGAACACTTACCCAAAAGCCGAAACGAATGGATAGTTTTTTAGCAGAGACTTGTAGATCCCTATCACGTTTGCAATCTTTGAACCTACCTTTATTAATACAGGGTTAACGATAAAAGAGAGTTAGATAGCCCTCTGACTTTTACCAAAACACACTAAGGATGTTTGACTAAGTACTTACCGAATCTAACATTTGATCCTGCGGCCTAGGTAGCTACTGAATGAGATCCAGCTTTTAAAACTTGATTAAGAGTAGATAACAGCAACTGATTTGTGATGGAGGGAAACAACAATGAATCGGCAAAAAGACAGGACTATTCGATTATAAGGGAGTATTTGGCTTTTAGAGAAAGAAGAAGAACACAACACTAATAGGGATTTCGTCAAAAAGGAATAATGGTTATTCGGCAATGGAAGAAACAAAATGAGGGGGAGAAGAAGAACAGTAATGGAAAACCAAAGAACCTTTCAAAGGAATTTGGCACCCCCCATTTATACACAAAACCGAAACTCTGCCTACTTTCAAAGTCCCAATCGGCTCTAATTCTTCCCCATCTCATCTCCTCGTTTTTCTTCCTGATAACTCCCCAATCCTTTTCCTAAATTTTCTCTTCTGATCACTCTCCTTAGAGTCCATCATCACACCACTTTCAACCTTCTAGAATGCCAAAATTAAACTCTTAAAAAAAATACTAAGCTAGGATTCGAACCTAATATCTCCTTGCTAGCCCATAACGCCACCTTCTTATACCCTAAGTGGCATCACTTAGCCACTCCACCACAAGGCTCTTTGATGCCATTTTTCCCTATTTTTATTTAAAATCCCAACTACTCACTGCCCTGGTTCCTTTAATAATTAATTAAAAATTCCTTCTCCTCAAAGTTCGAACCCAGAACTTCTCCAACACCCCTAGACACTCTAAATTTATTAAACCTTTAAAGCCAACATGTCATTTGTCATTTTCTTGCTTACTAAAAAATTTATGAGACCCAAAGCCCAAAGCCCAATTTATCTAGGTCCAAAATTCGGGGCGTTACACATTATCCCATAACTTTTAAAAGTAAAAACTAAAAATAACAAAGAGTGAACAACAAAGCTTTTTTGAAAGCTTTAAAAACCTCAAAATTAAGATTTTTACAATATTTAATTTTTTCTCTTAAAATTTTTATTTTAAATTATGTCACATAAGATTTTGATGTATTTGTTTAACAGTTATATTTACTATTTTTGTAATGTAATGACCTAATTGATATAATCTAAATAGTTTGAAAATGTAATTAGAATGATTTGAAGCTTAAGGACCAACACAAAATGAGGGTAAATGTTTGGGATATTTAGTGCAATTAACTCAATAAATAAAAATCTTGACTCTTGAGAAATTTTATATCAATACGACTTTTTTTTTTCCGAATTCAATTAACTCCTATTCAGCATCATTGATGGAAGCTTTCCCTTTCATTTCTTTTACTATAAAAATTATTAAAATAATATTTATTAGTGGTTGATTTTATTGTTTGTAAGATTTACGTAGTGATTTTAATTACAAATGTGAGAAGATAATCAACATGATTTTATCATTACTACGTTTAACACATTTTAATAGATTCTTAATCATCTTGAATTATTATATCTGATATTCTATTAAATTTATACAAAAAAAAAATCATTATAAGGAATTAATTAATTCTAATAAATATAACTCAGTTTTTAGCATACTCATTTTTCTTAATTGCAGCAACAAGAAAGATATAGATTCAAGTGTGCTTAAACGTATTTATTTTTCGAATTAAGTGCTGATGAAGAATTACAAGTAAAAATATGCATTATATATAAAAAAATATCAATTAGAGTTTCATTTCAACAAAAGTCATTTTCCATTATATTACAAACTCAATCGGTGTTATCAGAAATGGATTGTACCTATAGATAAAAGAAAACGATCTAATCAGTGGTCGATAATAAATTATAGAGCAAACTAGGACAAAGAAAAAAAAACAATCCAACCAAATGCAAATATATTTATTTAATTATTGTTGAACCAAAGATATAATCAATTGAACTAAAATTCCAAGGACTAATTAATTTGGCCATTGGTACGATCTTACAACATTGAAATCATTTGATATATTCATATTTAATGATCATAAGTTGTATTTTTTATTTAAAATGTGAATCTTTTTTTTATATATATATAGAGAGAAAATTTTAAAACTTGTTGATATACAGATTTTGCTAAAAGGGAGAGATCCACTTATATGGTGTAAAAATTAAAGTAATTTTACACACTTCGGTAATTATTTTTGTGATTAATATTTTAGCGATCCAAATGTTATATTTTATGGTCTATTTATGTAGATTATACATATCAAATTTTAATGTAAATTTAAAATTTCTAGCCATTTGTTTTATGTAAAAAAGTTCAATCGTTGAATATTTATTAATATATAGAGTATTTTAGATCAATATGATAGAGATGTTAGATCGGTTCGAAAATTTACATGCATGACAAGTATAATTATATTGATAAATTTAATGATTAAATTACTAAAATATTAATTATCTAAATAATTACGGGAGTATTTTTCTTCTTACATACAAATTACTATTTGGGTTGTATTTTCTTCTCCATCTATAAATTAATAAAATAACTTACAAACATATTTCTCAATTTTAGAAAACTCATTTATTTTCGATTGAGTTTTAGTTTTATTGATATCGGTATTGTTGTCAGTGCAAGAGGATGTGAGCTCGAGTGCATTGAAGTGCCATTATCTTGTTATTTAAGGGTTAAGGAGGGGTTATGAGTAGTCTTAGACATTATATCAAAAAGAACAGATACAATAAAAACCTATAATAAGATTAATGTTAAAGAAAAAATATATTTATTTAATTAATTAACCTAAATATTTAGAAATAAAATTATCTTTAAATAAAAAGAACTTACAAACAGTCGAAAATAAATTTTTTTAGTATTTAATACATAAACATGTAAATCTAGGAATGGAAGTGTAGTATAAAAATTAAATAGGCTCACTTCAATCTACTGTTTCAATTTTCCTTCCTTTTAATCTGACAACAAAGCGCAAGGCAACAGGTTGGAAAACAGTTTCTTTCTTTTCTTTTTTTCCTACTAAAACTCTAACCCTGTTGCCTTTAGGAGCAAAGTAATTGTGGAAAACTTTTTTTTTTCAATTATTACAATTTAGAAACTCATTCATTCATCTGTCGGGCTCGAAAATTTGGTTTCAACCAAAATATAAGTTTGAGAAATGAAATTAGATTTCACTCGAATTAGCTTAAATTTTTGTTGTTGTTGTTTTGCTACCATTTTACTATTATAATGATATTATTTTGTTGTTATTGTTTAAATATTGTATAACTATTATTTTATTGATAATTTTATTATTATTTTAGAGACATTTACTTGTTAAGTTGCAATTGTTTTAGTGTTATTTAAGTATAAAGGTTTTCTAAATATATTTTTAATTAGTTGAGAAATATTTATTTTAATGTTTTTAGTGTATTTGATGTATTATATTTTTAAAAATTTTTTCACATAAAAAATAATTTAAAAAATTTAATACGGGCAGGCCGAATTGAGCTCGAATTTAGCATTTTTAATTTGAATCATACTTTGAGAGAATTTTAGGTCTATTCTTTAAATATGAGCCTAAAATTTTGTATCAATTCAACCCATATTCAAGTATATTATATATGGATGTTATTCAATAATTTAAATAAAAAAAGGGAAGAAATTATGAGTAGATTAGAAAGTAAAAGAATTATTAAAATCCTCTACTCACCAAAAATACAATTGATCTTTATTTATCCAATTTGAAAATTTTGATATTTGAATGCTTGCTTAATCCTTATGTTGACCACTTTTGCCTAAGGTAAAAATAGATTTGATATTTAGTGTTAAGGCCCAAATTTGTTTCTCACCCAAGAAAATGGGCCAACTTTAATTAGGTGTGAGGTACAAAATTTTGTATTGCGTGTGAGTTGGAAGTTAATGTCTTGTAGTTGTGGTTTTTTTTAATATTAATTTTATTATAAATTCTTATTATATTTGTTTTTTTTAATATAAGATATTTAGAATTATTCATAGTTCTTCTCTAACTATTAAGTAGGAAGATAATGCAATTCAGTACACTCGAACCCACGTCCTCCAACATTAGCAATAATGCCGATGCTAATTAAACTAAAACTCAACCAACTGTAATTTTAAATTCTTTCTGGACACTATCCTTCAAAACTAATGCTTTCTTGTTTAGCCAAGGGGCACAACTTTATTCTTTACTGTAACATACAACAAATTTACCACTTCGACTATACTTAGATGGATTCACAAATTTGTTTGATTATATGCGTCGGATATTTGTTTGTTTGATGAAATAAAAAATAAGCAAATGTGGCTTCCTCGACCAAGGAAAAAGCAAAGTGTGAGTTAAATAACTTTGGAAGCAATCAAAGGATAGAATTTGTCATAAAATAGTCAGGTGGGCAGTGACACATACCTATGAAGTTTGGAGAATCGAGACAAGAATGCAACTTTGTGTGCATTTCAAGTACCGTCTTCGCTTACAAACTGCTTCATTTGTTAGCTGTAAAGCCTTGCCCTACTCTTAGCATTTATAAATAAACTAATGTTTGTGAAGTAGGATGGATTAAACTTGAATTCAAATAAAATAAATTATCAAAAAATTATAAAATTTTATTCAGTCGATTCATATTGATTTACGAATCAATTAAATTTTTTTTTTATTTCTTTATAAACTAATATTTTTATCAATTTTCAATTCAATTAACCAATCTAATTTAATTCAAACAACTTTAAAATAAACCCAACATTTTTAAAGAAAAATAAACCCCCATCTTTTCCCATAACTAAACAAAGCATAAACGTAAATTTTATTAAAAATTCAAAATTTATGTAATCATTCTCTTAAAATAATAACATTTACTAGATTTTAGATTAGGTATTAGCTGCTTGAACCCTTTGTGATCTCTACTATATTTAGTTATATTTCTATGCTATACTTAAAAAAAGTAGTTACATGGATTAATAGTAAGCATAATGAAACTTGAATATAAGAACTTAAAGGATTTTAACTTTATAATTATATGTTGGTTGAGTTTTAGCTCGTTGGCATTGATATTGTTACTAGTGCAGGAGGACGTGGGTTCGGGTGCGCTGAAGCGCATTAACCTCCTATTTAAGGGTTGTGGAGGGGCTATGGATAGTTCTAGGCATTGTATCAAAAAGAGCAACTATGTAAGAACCTATTGAGATTAATGTTCAAAAAAGAATTATAACTTTTCCCTTTTAATTCAAGTCTAGATTAAAAAAAGAAAAGCCTAAATCAAAGTTTCAAAGAGATCACTAGAGATAGTAATTAAGTTTTAATAAAAGCTAAAGCTAAAGCTAAAATAACCATAATTTACTATAAGAATCACTCATTTAAAAAATTACTTTATTTTTATCTTAATATATATATATATATATATATATATTAAAAAAACTATTTTTCACTTACATAAAATAATTATAAGTGTAAGATGTTTTCAAAAAAATGTAAGATGTAGAAATTTATTTTGTTACCCATGTGATGGATAAAGGTAATATTCTTATATCACATAATGGTTTGGGGATTTTGTTCTTTTTCATCTCTATTTGTATGGATGTTTGAGCTAGAGTGAATCATATTCGATCCACAATCACTACACTAACTGTTGATTGTTACAATGAAGATGTACAGGAGCTGATTCATTTAGGGGCGAAGAGCCCTGTGGAGAAGAAGAGATGGTTGAGACTCTGTAATAGGGGGTTGGAAGGAGAGTTAGAGGAGAAAGAAGTAGAAGAGGATCCCCTACTAGAGAGCTAGGAGAGGTACATATAGGTTGACTGCTCTATGCCACGTGTCCACCTTTAATAAACGAGCTTATACTCAAAAATTCTTTGTTAGGTTAGCAATGTGATCTACTGTGTCTGTGTAGGACAAATTACAAGTGTCTTATTGATATTGTTAAATTATCTAAATGACTAAGCGATGTGCCGCTGATTTTAAATTATATGCACCAAACATTTATTAATAAGGATAGATGAAAGAGGATTTTTTACACCCTAAATCCACTTAGCACCCATAAATTACTTTTAATACACGATGAATTAATTAAAGTTAAATGATGAATTGTTTAAGTAGCACTAATCGTGATTTGATTAGAAAAAATAATGGGAAAATGATAGCACATGGTTGATATAATTGAGTTATTAATTAGTAATTAGGGGGCATACTATAAATGATGCATTTTCTTGTATTAAGTTTGACATCACTCCATTAAAACTTTTTGTATAACTAAATGATAAAATTAATTTCAGTAGTTAACCAAGGAATGAAATAAAATTTGGTAGATAATAGTAGTATTTCCGCAAACAAAATTCCTTTTCTTTCTGTAGTTTACATATTTAAATTGAGTGCAAAGGGAGGGTTTTTTACCTATATATTATATAATTAAAAAAATATATATTGAAATGATATGTTAAAAAATTATGTATTAAAATGGTACATTCAAAGAGGTGGAGGGTGGTGCATAGGCGGCACCACCCTAGAATTCTGACACATTTCAGTTAAATAATAATAATAATAATAATAATAATAATATTTTAATAGTGTTGCTAAAGTAATAGGCGACATCACTTTGTCCAGCCAAATTGATAGGCGACACCACTTGTCCATTTTGGTGAGTTTCTATCATATAGGCACCATACCCCTTCAGTATAAAATACCACGTATATACCATTCTGGACAAGTGGTGTCGCCTATCAATTTGGCTGGACAAAGTGGTGTTGCCTATCACTTTGGCATCACTATTAAAATATTATTATTTTTAACTGAAATGTGTCAGAATTCTAGGGTGGTGCTGCCTATGCACCGCCCTCCACCTCTTTGGATGTACCATTTTGGTACATAATCTTTTTAACATACCATTTCAGTATTTTTTTAATTTTATAATATAAAAGTAAAAAACCCTTGTTTATATTTTATAAATTTTCAATTCAACAAATATTTATAGCCAAAAAAATTAATCTATAAATTCAATTATTATAGATTATTACGCAAAATTGTGAAAATAATATAAATTCGATATGTATACATAAATGTGTTAAAATTTACATTAAATAAATTATAAAGAGTATATAAGTTTCTTAGAATGAGATTTTTTTTCAAATTTTCATAAATAAAGAATGATTACATCTCATACAAACAAAAAATCAAAAGCATACGAAGTCACAAACCCAATTACATAGAGCGAGAAAAACAATCGAAGACCTTAGTCTTGTATAAGATAAAGCCTTGAAAGGCAAGTAAACTTATCACTCTATGATGGACAATGAACCTCCATTGCTTGAATAAGGCCTCCCTGCTTAAAATGGGAGTAAAGAGAGACCTCAACATAATATGTTGGCACTTCAGGCACAACAAATGCAATAGGATTCAAGCAAAATGGATTCTGATGAACTCGAGAAACATAGTCACAACAGATTAGGCAATTTGAGTCACCACGAACTCGACAAAACCACAGGTAACCACCACGTAGAACCAAAGCACGATCTAACCCATGGACCAAGTGTTCTTATTCCAATAATTTGTGTTAGTTCATGATGTGAAAAATAGTTGGAATCCAACAACAAGAACATAACCAAGAAATGGTTAGGGAAGGATGGCGACCAACTATTTAATGACCATACAATCAACCACCATGAACACTTTTATAACTTTTGGGCCTTTTGCCCAACCATATCGTTTGGGATCTTTTATCGAAGATCCGAAAGGTCAAACTCTTTGGAAATATAAGAGGGGAGTTTAGCTAATAACTCGCAACAGTTGGACAGTGTGAGGCTAATGATCAAAGGAAGGCTTATTTTTTATTTTTATAGTTCTAGAAAATCCAAGCTATTCTAGGAGAAGATAGCTGGAAAAAGAAAAGTGGGGGTAGAGACAGGTTTGCTAGTGTCCTTTAACGGTGGAATGCAAGTAAAAGAGTTGGTCGATGTGAGAAAAAACACACACATACACAGACACAGTATAACTTGAATGGGATTTTTTTTATAGGAATAACATTTTTTTTAATATTATAGTATAAAGGGTAAATTACAAAAATATTTATTTATGAATTAAGGTAGAGACTTGATGTTACTAAGATCTGTGTGAAGATTGAAGTTGATAGAGCTATTCCTAGTACTATTGAGGTTGAGCTTGACGATGGAATAAACTTTGATATATTGAGTGATGTTGTCTGGCTTCCTCCAAGGTATGAACACTGTACCTTTGGGCATAATACTTCTCAATGTTCTAAGAAGCTAGTTATTGTTCATAAATGGGTTCCCAATAACTTTGCAAAAATGAAATGATTGTGCAATTAGAGAAAAAAAAGTAGTATATGAATGGGGAATTGATAATCTTGTTATTCTAGTTGAGAACCAGTCAAGAGTGAAGGATGAAGGGAAGCAAGTAATGGTGGATAATCGATTTGAAGTTTTAAATAGTGTTGTTGAGGAAAGTGTTGTATCTCTTAAGCAGAATAGACTAGTTCTAATAAGGTTGTAGAGCTTATGGCCCCTTCGCGATGTGTAGAAAGCCTAAATGGCCTAGATTAACTCCTTTCTTTAGATAGTATATATATTAAAACACCCTCGTCTTAGGCGATATTTCTTGCTTGCGATAGAGGATAAGATAGCCTATGATCACCTACTATGACACCTCTGCCAGTTGCTTGGGTGCCACGTTATAGCTTTTGAGCAAGTCACAAGCAAAAGAATGGGAAGGAAGGTAGAACCTGGGTTCAAGTAAGTACAATAGGAGGTAGAATCCTGGACTTCCTCCCCTATATCTAGGCCTTAAAATCCCACTAAAGGGATAAGATCCTTTCGATATGCTAAATTCATACTTGTGATACTTTTAGGCAAGCCTCCAGTGTACTTGTAGGAAACATTGCTGATAGGTTCGTTTTCCTTCCTCTCAACTTGCTAATCTTCAACCACCTTCTTAGGTGCTTCGGTGATTGATTTGCAACTTGTCCCGACCATAATATCAAAATAGTATGGAGAAAAATATGAAAAAGCAACAAAAGCATGATTCAACCCTCAAATCTTAAGCAAAAAAACCTTAGCAAGAAAAATGGAACACAAAAGAACAAAAACCCAGGAAATTGAACCTTAAGGATCAACAACACAATGGAAAAAAACCAAAGAGAAAAACTCAGAATTCTAATATAGCAAAAATAGTTCCAGGCTCGAAGAAGGAAAAATACATATGGTTTTCTCAAAATGGTGTGTTTCTTGGTCTGTACGCTTCAAGAATTCACAACCACTAACACCCAAACACGTGTCCCATGAAAGGTTATAAGTCATCATTATTTTGACTCCCTATATCCAGTTGTCCAACTTTGTATTAAATGCGAATATTTTGGAAGCTTTGAGGCAATCCTTCATCTCTAAAAATATACTCAATACACACAAGGGGCAGCTCTAATCTTTTGAGCCAATTATCACCATAGCACCCATCGTGTTACTACCGGTGGGGATTGTCTATAGATAGTCATAAGGTAGACCACTTTATCAACTGGGGGGGTTGTTATAGCCTTCCTAGCTTAGACATGGCATCACGAGAAGCTACTTGAGAATCAGTCGTAAATGACCCCTCGCCTTTCATCGCCTAGTTGGTCACTAGGTGAACTGCCCTCCAGATAGACCACTTGCTACCTCGCCACTACCACTCAGATAGATCACTTGCCACCTTGCCACCTGCTTTTAGCGGGAATGCTCTTATCTACAAGAGGAACCACTGAGGCATAACAACCTCGTACTACCTTAACAAGGATATTGTTAAGGTAGTACCACGCTTGATGGCAATCAATGTGTAACCAACCACATGTTCACCATCACCCCAAGAATGTTAGTGACATGGCATAAGTGGACAAAGAACTCATTGCCTATAAATACCCTAAAGAATGAGGAAGATTGGATTGAACCCTTGACTTCCTTACTAATCCTAATCCTTTGTCATCCTAGCATACAATCTCTTCACACTTTTTCGACTCGACCTGTTTAGGTGATCCAACTTCCTTTTCACCACCATTTTCTTCTCCTTGTCTCCTCCCTTGCTGATACTCACTATCAACAAATTTAATGACCAAAATATAATTTAAACCATACATAAATGATTATTTTTATAGCTTACCCTAATATAAATTATTTCTGTTGAAAAATATAATAATTAAATTAATCGAATTAAAAATCATAAATATTAATACCCAATCATAATATATTCTCTTTGCTGCCTCCGGATAAAGTTGAACTAAGGACAAATTTTATTTATTGATGTAGATAAATGTGGACTAGCATAAAAGCTCAAATTTACATGAGGTAATTTTATCGATGAGGTAATTAAAAATTAAAAAAAAATTATCATATGTTTTATTTTTTTCTTACTACATATATAAAATTGGTAAAGTTTTAAAACTCAAGCATGTACCAAATATTGCTGAAATTAGTGAAATGTGGAATGGACCTAACTTACAATGGGAATAATTGAAAACATAGAGATTGGGATTTACTTAACCATCTCCAAATCTCACTACTTTTACAACTCCTCCTCAAACCAGGCATTGAAATTTGAAACCCTTTGCCATCACCAATCACCAACAACCATATTTCAAGCACTCATAATCCAGTTTTACCCTAACTTGTGTATTCCATTTACATAATTTCTTGCTGTGAATCACATGTAAACAGCTTACCAAAACTTAACTTACTATTCACAAGCTCGAAATAGTAAAAATAAATTTTATCATTTTAATAATTTATATTTTTATAATTTTTTTATCATTTTTAAAAGATTAAAATACAATTCTATTATTATTAATTTAAAATTTTATAGATTATAAAAAAATTAAATAAAAAATATTCCATTGGCTCAATAATTATACCTCCAATATGCGAAACTTGTTTGTTTCAATTTTTAGGTAAATCATATATATATTAAAAGGTTAAATAGTAACACACGTTGAAATCTTAAATATTTTTGAAGGCCTTTAATTTATTAACTTTGTACCTTCAAGACCCTTTTTATATCAATCAACTTCATATTTAACATTTTCTTTTCGTTTTTTAATTTTCATTTGTTTTATATTTAAGATTTTGGTTTAATTTAAATTTTTATTTCTTTAAATAATTAAAAAATAGTTTTTAAAATCTATTTGAAAAAAGAAGAAGAAGAAAGATTGAATATTTTTTAGATCATTTCCAAATAATTTAAATATTTTAAAGACTACTTATAGAGAAAAATTGACAGTTTTCTGTATTTCCAATACATTAAAAGTAAAATTTTTTTATACAATATAAAATTAATTTAAATAATAAAATTTTTATAACAATTATTTTTTAAAAAAATAGTAATTAATGTAATATATATACATTAATCTTAAAATATATTTTTCAAAAACTTTTTAGAATTTCAAGATAATAAATGAAAATAAATTTATCAAATTCATTTTTGATCAAATTATTGCACATTTTTTAATTACTAATTAGTCAAAATTTTATTAAAGATATAGGTCCAACAATAATAATGTTACACCTTAAAGATGACAATTTATATTTTATATTTACTATTCAGTCAAATTTTAGGATTTGTTAAAAATAATATTTGTTGTTTAAAAATGAATATATTAGCAAAGAAGTTAACAACTTGATTATAATTTCTAATAATAGTAATTATACAAAATTATTAAAAAAATACTTTTGTTAAATAATTTTGAGAAAACCTGAGTGAAGAAACAATCCAACGTGATTCCCCTATAAAGAAATTTCCACCCCCCTTTTATTTTATTACTTCGGTCGCCCTTTTACTTGGAGTCCACCTTCCCCAAACAAACCATGCCTCGGAAAGCCCCCACTTCCATCTTCCTTATTTTCCTCTGCCTTCTTCTCCTCACTTTCTATTCTCTTCTTCTCTCTCGCTCTGCCATCTCTTTATCCCCTACCCACCTCCGCTTTCGTCCCCGAAACCTCAACGCTCGATACGACGCTCCCGATTCTTTCAACCATGTTATTAGAGAAGATATCAATGAGCTCACTCACCGGACTCGACTCGTCACCTCCATTCAAGGTCCCGTCGAGTCAGTTTCCGTTCTTTTACCGAACTGGGAGGTCCTTGTTCTCGTCTCTCATGACACCCCGCTGACGTCGAATCTCGGAATCGGCAGTTTTTATTGCTTTTTCCCAAGAAACGAGACTTCCCCGGCGAAATTCTCGGGGGTCTTACCTTTCACCAGTGCCACCACGTTCAAGTGCACTCTTCCGAACCGAAACCGTAGGCTCCAGCCGTTTCACCAGCCCGTCCTGACGAGGTTTCCGGAGAGGGAAACAAACGTTATCTCTGCGGCGCCGGTAATGCCGCGGTGGGACTTCTTGGCATACGAGTGTTTCTCTACCGAGACAGACGTGGTTCTTTTCGTTAAAGGCGTTAACAACCGCCAAGGTATCAACAAGTCTCCAGAGGAATTCCGTTGCGTTTTCGGTAACGACATCAAGAACGCGGTTAAAACCCCCGTTACCAGCTCCAAGCAGGAGGTATTCAGGTGCCTTCATCCCAATTTAATGGAACTGAGTGTTTCACCTTCAACCACCGCCGCCGCTAAAAAAATCAAAGTCTCCATCGAAATCAACAGAGAAAAGCTGGTGGTCCCTTCGGCTGCGTATTACACTCCCCCCAGGCGGCACATGCCATCAAACCCAAACCCCACATCACTATTGTGCGCCACCACCATGGTTTATAACGTGGCCAAGTTCTTAAGAGAATGGGTCATGTACTATTCCAAGATTGGGGTGGACAAGTTCATCTTATACGATAATGGAAGCGATGATGATCTGGAGAGAGTCATAAAGGAGCTTAACGAAGAAGGGGACTATAACATCGAGAGGATTTTCTGGGTTTGGCCTAAAACCCAAGAAGCTGGATTCTCTCACAGCGCAGTTTATGCCAAAGATTCATGCACATGGATGATGTATGTGGATGTAGATGAGTTTATATTTTCACCTTCATGGCTTAAGAATTCTTCTCAGCCATCAAAAACAATGCTTAAATCATTGTTGTCAATATCATCCAATGGATCAATTGGTCAAGTTTCAATCAAGTGCAACGATTTCGGACCATCGGATCAAAAAAAGCACCCGGCAATGGGGGTAATACAGGGATACAACTGTAGAAGACAAGCCGAGCAACGCCACAAATCGATACTTCTATTGGAAGCGGTTGACCATTCGTTGCTTAACGTCATCCACCACTTTGATTTGAACAACAGCCATTATAATTGGAAAGAGTTGCCATTAGAGGCTGCAGTGATCAACCATTATAAGTACCAAGCGTGGCCTGAATTCATGACCAAGTTTCGAAGGAGGGTATCGGCGTTCGTTGCGGATTGGAGAACAAGGGTTAACCCAATGTCCAAGGACCGGACACCAGGGTTAGGGTTCCAACCCATCAAGCCAGAAGGTTGGGAAAATATGTTCTGTGATGTTAAAGATGATAGGTTAAAATTGTGGACTAAAAAATGGTTCGGTTCTCAAACACCACAGGGGTTAAAAATGGCATGGCAGCTATGAATTGAAGGTTGCAGAGGCATGCTTATGGATCACCCAATGTAGCCATAGCAATAGCTTTTAATGGCAGATTTTTGGATTTTCAAAACTGACGACACTATATTATATATATATATATATATATATATATATATGTGCGTGTGTGTGTGTGGAGTAGAGTACAGATTTAATATTAATCCTTGGTTTTCTTTTTCTATTCCTTTCTATGCAAGTAGAGGACGGAATTTTGTGTTTAGAGATGTCAACTTTTTGTTGTCAAAGTGAAAAGAATTTGTATTGCTTTTATTCCCATTTTGATTCAAATACTAATAATTGAATACAAGGAATCTAGCTGTATCCTCTTTAATTAATTAACCTTTATATTCGGGATTTCATCTAAACCATATACGCGAGATCGTAAATTACCACTTTTCTATTTTATACAAAAAAATGAAGTATTTTAAGTTGAATTTGGAAATTTTAATCTTTTTCATTTTTTTTGCTTTTAAATATTTTTTACTCAAACTTAATTATATTTACTAATATGGATTCACAAGTATCCTTTATAAAATAATAAATTATTTAATATATATGTCAACTTTTTATCACTTATAAAATAAATATATATATATATATACTATCAATGTATCAAATACATTTTGTTGTGGAAAATAGGGAGCGAAAAACTCATGTATAATTTTGTCTTTCTCACAAACCTCTTTAAGAAAGTTAGTGCTATATTTGCCCCCTCTATCGGATCTAAAACATTTTATTTTTCTATTAAGTTGGTTTTTTACTTCTACTTTATAAATGAGAAAACTTTGTTCACCTTCATCTTTTGTTCTTAAAAGATAAACCTTTGTATACTTAAAGTAGTCATCTACAAAGGTAATATAGTAGCATTTTCCATTTTTACTTTCTGTGTTCCTAAAGTCTGCTAGATCAATATGAACTAATTTTAAAAGTTAAGTTTTCCTATTAAAAATAGTCTTTAAGGAAGGTCTAGCATGATCGGCTTCAATACAGATTTCACATTTATTAAAGCTACTATTATCTAGATTAAGAAGTACATTCATTTTTACAAGTTTTGTTCAAAGAATGAATATTCACATGTCCTAATCTAGCATGCCACATGTCAAAAGATTCAACAATATAAACAAAAGTGGTGGCTTTACTATTAAACATAGTCTCAATTACAAATAAACCTCTACTCAAATAACATTTCCCCATATAATCTCTATTGCAGGAAAGTACAAGTTTATCGGATTGAAAGACTAGTTTAATGCCCGCCTTATTCAATAATCCACCACTAATCAAATTTCTATGTAGGCCAGGTACATAAAGGATATTACTCAATGCCAACATTTTACCACAGCGTCTATAACCTCATCTGTTATATGAGCTCGTGGTTTGTTTTTATTTTAGCAATTAGAATGTCAATGGCATTGGTATGCTTTGTGGACATGGATACAAACCGGGCGAGCGACGGTGGTGTACATGTGATAGACCTATAGCCTAATTACTCAATGGGAGCAAGAAGTAAAGTTATATAAAAACTCTCTTAATAACTTGTACTTAACTAATATGAGATATACCCGCCAACAACTCTTTTCATTACCATCACGTAGTATGCATCAGAAAAGAGATTGATGTCAATGGGAGATTGAAGGAACCTACAACTACAAACAATCAAAACAATACTTTTAATTGTAAAAAATATATTAAAATTCGTGAAACAATTTAATAATAATATTTTTTAATCAACCTCATAAAAATTTATTAACGTCTTACCTCATCAACAAAGAGAAAAATAAGCATCAGAAAAAAATGTACTTGATAAAAGTATCCTGATAAAAAAATTAGCAACACAAAATATACTGTATAAAGCGGATATCCTATCTTCATAATAATTTTGGACATCACTTCTAATTCCTTTTGAATTGGAGCTTTTATCAACAAACACTTGGACGCTATGTTCGGGACATCCCACAAATCTTGCCCCGAGTGCTTGATCTATGTCGTGGCTCTCCCACAATCTACTATCTCATCCATGAGACAACAAAATGGAAAAGGGTTTTATTTTAGAGAACTATACTTGAGATTATCATGAACAGTGATAATATAAATAGGATTGCATGTAGAAGCAGCGTATCAGTTTGATTTTAAAAACGTTTAAAAAAGAGAAAGAAAGAAGGCTTATCTGATATTATCCCTGATGTTATAGCATAGCATTGTATAAGTAGTTTGGATGAGGTCATTGTCGGGTTTGTCTAAGTATTGGTGGATGATAATGTCCAATTATCATGCAATTGAAGACTGGATGGGTCGTATATGCATTGAGAGAATGTGTTGAAAGGTAGCAAATGATTTTTCATCATGTAATTAATGTAATTCATGATTAGTCTGATTGAAAACCAATTTTTCTTTTTTTCTTTTTTTTTTTCAGTTTGATCCACTACTTTTATTCAACATTTGATTTGAGACAACTTTCCATTTAGTTGAAATTCCGAAATTTGGTGGAACTTGTTTTTCATGGATACAGTGGAAGACTTGGATAGGCGCAGAATTATGCATGTTGTACTCAACATACAGGCAGGTTTCTTTTTTTTTTTCTCTCTCGTTTTATATATATAATATAATTGGATGCATGGTGGATTTCAGAATTCAGAGTGTAATAGGTCAATTTTGGCCTGGGCTCGAAAAAATAATAACCGAAGTCAAAGAGGGCCAAATTGAAAGACAATCATTAAATTGTGGCCAAATCAAAAAGATAGAAAAAAACCAAGGGATTATCCAATTTTGTTGACTTGGTAAAAGGCTAAAAATAGAAAGATATTATTTTATTTTATTTTATTTTATTATTAAATTAGTTAGGCTATTTTTAGTAAATCCCGTGTATATAAATAGGGGTATCTGGTTCTTTGAAAGGGGATTACTTTTGGGGTATTCTTACGTCAATTTGGAATAGGATTATTCTCTTTTTCTATTTCCATTGGAATTGAATTATTTTCTTTCTACTTTCAATCATGTAAGAATTTTGTCCATTTCATTTCAATTTCTTTGTTTGTTCTAAATTCGTCCAATTGCTTTTAACCCTTCCGTTTTTTATTGTTTTACAATTAAGTTTTCATTTTTTTTAGGGTCCTAACGTTTGTTTTGACTGCATTTTTGTCTCCTTGAAGCTGTGTGTTTTGGAGGGTAGGGGTTGTTTCCCTTTTGGTTCCTCCTTGTTATTCGCACGCTCAAATTAGTCCATTTTCCTTCATTTATTTTTGATTTGCCCCAAAATTACTGTTTTTAGTTCAATTTAAACCATTTTTTATTTTTTATATTTTGCCATTAAATTAATTAATTTGAGTTTTATATTTATTATTATTAGATTTATTTTTTTGTATTATCATTTTTATTATAATTTTATTATACATTACTGTTAATAGTTAATATTATTTTATTACTAATATTATTTATTATATTCTACTATTATAATATGTTTGTACTATTATTATTATTATTTATAAATATTATGATTATCTATTTCCTATTATTAATATTATTTGATATAATCGATACTAACATTTATTTGCTGTATTTAATATTAATACTATTATTTTTTTATTTTTTTATTATTATTAACTTTTTTCCCTTATTATTAATATCTTAGTAGGCGGATTAATGTATTATTTCTATTTTACATTTTATTATTTTATTATCTATGTTATTATTGTCATCAAACTTTTTCTTTACTATATTATTATTATTTTTTGTTGGTTATCTTATATAAATATTATTATTATTTTTAGATCTATTATTATTTATTGTCTACCATTTCTCCTATTTTAACACCATTACTGCTACCTTTCTTCCATTATTATGGTTTTTATTATTTATTATTCCCGTTATTGTTATTTATCATTTTTTTAACCATTTTTATTATTTTTTTTTTTGGTTTTAATATATTGTTACCCTCATTAATGTTTTATGGTGTTCATCATTATCATTGTTTTCAAAATTTATTTTTTTAATCCATTTTTCCGATTTTCTTTTCTTTTTCTAAAAAATAAAGGCAATATTCTGTATTTAAAATTCGAACGATCGTGCCCTAACGTACTGGGTTTTGCTTTCTTTGTTTGTTTTGAATATCTAAATATCCTTTTACCGGTTCACTCTCAAAATTTTTCAAAATAAAGGCAATGTTTGATATTTAAAGAATTCAAAGGATCGTGCCCTAACGTACTGGGTTTCGCTTTCTTTGTTTGTTTTGAATATCTGAATATCATTTTACCGGTTCACTCTAAAAAATTTTCAAACTAAAGGCAATATTTGATATTTAAAGAATTCAAAGGGTCGTGCCCTAACGTATTGGGTTTCGCTTTCTTTGTTTATTTTGAATATCTGAATACCCTTTTTCCAATTCACTCTCAAGATTTTTCAAAATAAAGGCAATGTTCGGTATTTAAAGAATTCAAAGGATCGTGCCCTAACGTACTGGGTTTCGCTTTCTTTATTTGTTTTGAATATTCGAATATCCTCTTAAAGCTAAAACGCATGTTTTAAATGCAAGCTCACATCTAAGGGTCAAAAATGTTGTATCCTAACGTACTAGATGTAATGTTTTACCTCGAGGTGAGATGGACTTTAGTACACATTTGACTTACCTAAATGTTTTAAAAGCCAATAAAAAGAGGATCGCATTTTGAACTCTGTCTAAATCTTTAATTTTCGACATTTAAGATACCAATTAATCAATTAAGTACCAATTTTGGGTGTGTTGAGTGTGCTAATCCTTCCTCCTACGTAACCGACTCCCGAGCTCGTTTTCTTAAAATTTGTGGACCAAAATGTTTTATAAGGTGGCCCAATTACACCTCAAAAAGGATTGGTGGCGACTCCCAACTTTCGTTTTCAAAAGTCGATTCTCGTTTTCAAAAAAATGGTTTCGACAGCTTGGCAACTCTATTGGGGACCAATAAGAGGGTCAAGCTGTAAATCGATTATTTTCTATCTTCTTGTTGAAATTTAGAAATTCGATTTTTTCTAAATACACGATTCTCGCATTGCATTTTTTGTGGCCTTGTCGAATTTGCTCTATTTCGTTGAATCCTTGGATATGCTCTCGCATCATATTGCATGACCGTCATGGTCACACCTCTTAAGTGGGAGTGAGAAACTATGCTTTCGTGAGGTTTTCACCTCCGCATGGGCTAGGGGATCGCTTCTGGGGTACATTCGTACTTATGTCTTCGTGAGGTTTTCACCTCCGCATGGGCATAAGAAAATGTATTCCCCTGAACCGAACTTGATCCATATGAACCTATAATGGGTGAGGATCGAGGAATCTGCTGGTTTATGTACCCTTCCTTTAGAACTGAACCACATATAGTGAACCTTAGGAGCCTACCCTAGTTAGGGCTAGGCCAAACCTTAGTGGTCACCCAAATAGGTGCTCTAAGTTGTTTATTTTTCCTGTACTAACGTGTTCCGTTTTATTTTTTATTGCATCGCATTGCATTGCATTGCATTATCTTAGAAATGAGGTGTTGATTACTATTTGATTGCTAAATAGAAGAGCTTGTAATAAGGAAACGAATTTCTTGATAAAGTGGATTATAATACAGTCATCTGAATATGTCCAAGTAAACACAACGGAAGAAGGTTGATAGTTCTCAGAGGAATGCAAAACTTTACTCGAGGGATTCAAATTGACAAGGACCATGCGAGAGCCGTCATGTCTCAACTTTCTTAAGGGAGCTAATGAATAACACGAGTATAAGCGAGTGATAGATAATGGCCCGGATCAAGCAATGAGGAGTTAATAGAGACACCTTTTGGAAAATTTACCATAACGGCCGGACATGAAGAAAGGGATTGGTGTCTTCGCTTGGAATATGAGGGCAAAGTCGCATATATAGTCCGTTTTATGTAAAAAAATTTGCTTTCTAGAAAAGTTCTTCAAAGGGAATTGAATTCAGAATCAATGCCTTTCTTTTTTTCATTTATTTCATACATTTGCATTACAGTGCATCGTATGCATTACATTTCACAAAAGAACCTTATTAATTAGAGATCATATTATAGTTACCCTGGAACATCGCTACTACACTCGAAGAAAAACGAAAGCTATGGATCAAAGATTGGAAAAGTTGGAACAGATGCAAAAAGAGATGCAGGATCAACTGCGAACTCAGACGCAAGAACAGTTGGCCATGATCCAACAAGAGATGAGGGATAAAATGCTGGAATCCCAGAAAAGCATGCTAGAATCCCAAAATAATATGATAAGCCAGCTCACACAGCTATTTAATGGAGGGTCTGACAAAGGAAAAGGCTCTATGGTTGATACTGGAAATGATAATGAAGACTCTACTTGTCCTACAAGCTTTGCCCCAATGAACATTCAAGCGTAACCACCGAAGATGTCTGTTAATATTAGACCTCAGTATCAATTCGGTACCTCGGTACCAATAAATTTCCCAATAGGTTCAAGTTCATACCCCGGAGACCATCCTGTAACCCTTAATGTCCCCGACTTTGATGATGCGGTAGAAGTGGAAAAGGCAAAGGCGGAGCTTCCTAAACAGTTCGAAGACCGATGCAGATAGTTGGAGGAGAAATTCAAAGCATTGAAAAGTGCTGATTACCAATGCGGAGTGGATGTTAAGGAGTTGAGTCTGGTCCCAGATCTGGTACTCCCTCCAAAGTTAAAGATGCCAGAGTTCGAAAGGTACAACGGGACTAGCTGTCCTGAGGCTCATATCACAATGTTCTATCAGAGAATGATGGGATATGTCAACAACAACCAATTGTTGATTCACTGTTTCCAGGATAGTTTGACTGGGGCTGTGGCCAAGTGGTATAATCAGCTGATTCGTACTCAAGTCAAATCATTGAAGGACTTAGCGCAGGCCTTCATGAAGCAGTATGGCCATGTAACTGATATAACTCCTGACAGGATCACGTTACAGAACATGGAGAAGAAGTCGAGCGAAAGCTTCAAGCAGTATGCACAAAGGTGGAGGGAAGTAGCCACACAAGTACAACCACCTCTCTTGGAGAGAGAAACAATAATGCTTTTCATCAACACTCTGAAAGCTCCGTTTATTAACTATATTTTGGGAAACGCTACCATTAGCTTCTCAGATATAATAATGTCCGGTGAGATGATAGAAAACGTGATAAGATGCGAGAAGATAGATACAGGAGTAAGCACCCAAAGGTCAAATCTAAAGAAAAATGAAAATGAAGTGAATAATGTGAGTAAAGGGTATTCCAAATTGGTTACCGTAGGCCAGTCGAGGGCCGTGACTACTAGCTTTCAAGGCCCCTCAATGCGGGAATCCAGCTCGAGGCTGAACTCAAAAAAACTCCAGTTCACTCCTATCCCGATGACTTATAGGGAGTTATACCAAAATCTGTTTGATGCGCGTGTGGTAGCTCCGTTCTACTCGAAACCCATGCAACCTCCATACCCAAAGTGGTACAATGAAAACGCCCAATGCGAATACCACGCGGGAATCACGAGGCACTCGATAGAAAATTGCATCCCTTTTAAGAAGTTAGTTGAAAGGCTTGTTGACATGGGCATTGTGAAGTTTGACAACCAGTCCGGTATAGAAAATCCGTTACCCAACCATGTTGATAATGAGGTAAATGCGATAATCGAGAATGTGGGAAAGAGAATTTAACCTTTGCATACCTTGGAGTGTTTTGAACAATGGGACGGTACAAGAGATTCCTATATTTTTTTAGGGTTAATCTAGAGTAATATTCAAAACATACTTGTTGCTTTAAGCCTAAAGGCAATAAGAATCCTTTTATGAAATAGGCTTATGTCCAGCATTCTTTATTTTCAATAAAATGCATCTTTGTTTCTTATTTCAAATAATTGTTCTTTTTTATTGCCATTTCATTCATGATTACATTCTTGGATTCTATTGTTTTTCGGATCTTCCTTCGCCCACATAACAGGTCCCCAGATATCAATGATATGAGCGATACTGCTACAAACTTAAAATCTCCTTTTGAGCGAGATATGTGTTTAGTGGGATCTCAGGACCTTGAAGATGACTAAGATTGTAGCTTATCTCCTGATTTGTTTATGATGGTGAACAAGATGAGAAGTAAACCTCGTATTGCAAAGAATCAGTGGAACCCATAATCTTTTTTTATATGGGGCATGTATGTCGTCAAGCCGATTTTACCAAAAGCCTCTGACAAGTAGCGATTCATCTTTTTGTAGTTGTTAATTACGTTGCCAAGTGAACAGAAGCTGCTTCATATGTCAATGACGTGAGGTCAACAACCAGCAGATTCTATGTCAGTATGGAGTATAAAAAAGGATCACAACTGATGATATACTAATTTTAAATAGTAGCACGATATCAAAAGTATTCGGTTGGTTCAAGCGTAAACACCATATTGCCCGAAAATGAACGGTGCAAAAAAAAAAAAACGATCGTAGAAAATGATGGGCATTTATACTTAATGAACCTCTATTAGGGTAGCACATTTCTCATTGATTTATGAAATAGAGGTGATTTTGCCCGTTGAAGTTGGGATTTCTACTCCATCTGTGTTGAAGTCGGTTAATAGAGAATAAATCCTATTTTGATGATCAAGTGAACCTGATTGAAGAAAAGAGATCGAAAACTATCCGTTACGGTCGAATATGCCAAGATGATACGGAGTGATAACGAAAAGATCATTTCAGAAAATTTCATCAAGGAAACTTAGTTTAGAGAAGGGTCCTTCCCATACAATAGGATCTCAGAGAAAATGGATGTCAAATTGGGAATGACCTTATCATTGGAAGGGCATTGATATTGACCAAGATGGATGGCAAGAACTTGCCTAACCCTGCGATTTTGGATTTAATCGAAGAATACTTCGCTTTCAAAAAGAAGAAAAGAAAAAAGGAAAAAAGAGGAAAAAAGAAAAGAGAAAAAAAAGAAGAAGAGAAAAACAAAAAAAATAGAAAAAGAAAATGAAAAGGAGAGGCCAAGGTGAAAACCCACAAAGGGCGCTTTGAGACCAAAGGGGATTTGAGTTGAAAACCCGAAAAGGGCAGCTCAAATTTTGATAGAAAGTGAGGCATGCGGTAGTCTTATTATGCCTGAGTTAACAATGAGGAAGTATGCTACATCATGAGGCATTGATAAAGTACTTCGGATCCCCTAAACACATATTGAGCTCAAAATGATCATAAAAAAATTTGTACGGAAGAGCTCAAGCTGCGATATCTGGGGCACCTAGTTTTCTATCTTACCCGTGTTTGCTATCCTTGATTACCTTATTCTTTTCGAGATACGCCCCAATCAATTTTTTTTATTACCTTGGCTATCTTTGATTAATTTAATTATTTCGAGCTATGCTCTTAATTAATTTCATTTTTATCCCTTGTTATAATCTCTTTCAAGTATTTTGCATTGAAATAATGATTAATGAACTAATAATACTTTCACAAAAGGAGTTCTGCTTATTACTCTAGAAGTTTCTAAATAAATACGGGAATCTAAAACAAAACTATTGTTTAGAACTTACCAAGCCTAAAGGTTAGAATTGTTTGAGAGACTACCCCTTAAGATTTTCTGTCAAAGGCAAATATTGCGTTGGTAACACAATCTTGACAAATAATGAGCAATGTCAACCCAAGCTTTAAAAGGGATCATTCTCGAGAGAAAAATGATATTCTGCATCCATCCAAATATCAGGCATACACATCCGGTCATGACACCTAAGGAATGGTGTAACGGACCAAATTGATGGAAGAAGAGTCAAATCCTATATTCTTGAATTATGGTGGGAATGGATTTCCTCTAAGTTGCATTGGAAGGGTTTGAAGATAGTGCAAGCTTTATGTCCCAGAAGTACAGTGGACTAGACCTTAAAGTTATAGTGGGGCAAACCAGTTGAACAAAATGAGATTGGTTTTATGAGTTTTCTGTCAGAAGATATCAACTGAGCAAGAAGACCCACGTCGAAGAAATGATAACCTTAACACACAAAAAATAATGACAACCTAAAAAGGGATCATTTTCATGGCATTCTGCATTCATACAAATGTCACTCATAATACATTTAGTTAGGAGTATTTGACCCATTTTTGATCATGGCATCCTAATCATTTGGCATAAGCATAAACCCAGGAAATCACTTCTACAGATGGATTCCCCAGTGGACAGTGTAGCAAGATTGATTAAAATTACAGATTTTGGCAAGCCTTATCCCACTGAGCAAGAGTGGAGCAGGCTAAATATAGCAGATCTCATCCCACTAGCAGGAGTGGAACAGATCAAATTTCGACGAATCTTATCTCCATGTATGGTAATGGGGCAGATTCAAACCACCAGCCTTATCCCACTGAGCAGGAGTGGAATATGCTAAATATAGCAGATCTCATCCCACTGGCAGGAGTGGAACAGATCAAATTTTGACGAATCTTATCTCCATGTATCGGCAATGGGGCAGATTCAAACCACCAGCCTTATCCTACTGAGCAGGAGTGGAGCAGGCTAAATATAGCAGATCTCATCTCACTGGCAGGAGTGGAACAGATCAAATTTCGATAAATCTTATCTTCATGTATCAACAAATGGGGCAGATTCAAACCACCAGCCTTATCCCACTGAGCAGGAGTGGAACAGGCTAAATATAGCAGATCTCATTCCACTGGCAGGAGTGGAACAGATCAAATTTCGACGAATCTTATCTCCATATGTCGGCAATGGAGCAGATTCAAACCACCAGCCTTATCCCACTGAGCAGGAGTGGAACAGATTAAATTTCAGTGGATCTTATCCCACTGGCAAGAATAGAACAGATCAAATTTCGGCGGATCTTATCTCCATGTATCGATAATGGAGCAGGTTCAAACCACCAGCCTCATCCCACTGGCAGGAGTGGAACAGGCTAAATATAACAGATCTCATCCCACTGGCAGGAGTGGAACAGATCAAATTTTGACGAATCTTATCTCCATGTATCAGCAATGGAGCGGATTTCGGCCACTCGCCTTAACTCCCTAAGCAGTAGGGTAACAGGCTAAAAAATTACAGATCTTGTCTCCCTAAGCAGTAGCGGAGCAGATTGAAGACGGTGAGCCTTAACCCCCTAAACAGTAGGGTAATAGGCTAAAATTACAGATCTTATCTCCCTAAGCAGTAGCGGAGCAGATTGAGGACAGCGCGCCTTAACTACCTAAGCAGTAGGGTAACAAGCTAAAAGTTACAGATCTTGGCTCCCCGAGCGGTAGTGGAGCAGATTGAAGACGGTGAGCCTTAACTCCCTAAGCAGTAGGGTAACAGGCTAAAAATTACAGCTCTTATCTCCCTAAGCAGTAGCGAAGCAGATCAAAGATAGTGTACCTTAACCCCTAAGCAGAAGGGTAACAGGCTAAAAATTATAGATCTTATCTCCCTAAGCAGTAGCGAAGCAGATCAAAAACAGTGCGCCTTAACCCCCTAAGCAGTAGGGTAACAGGCTAAAAAATTACAGATCTTATCTCCCTAAGCAGTAGCGGAGCAAATCGAAGGCAGTGCACCTTAACCCCCTAAGTAGTAGGGTAACAGGCTAAAATTACAGGTATATCTCCCTAAGCAATAATGGAGCGGATCGAGGACGGTGCGCCTTAACCCCCTAAGCAGTAGGGTAACAGGCTAAAACTACAGATCTTACCCCACTAAGCAGAAGTGGAACAGATCAAATTTCTACGAATCTTATCTCCATGTATTGGCAATAGAGTAGATTTCAACCACTAACCTTGTCTCCACTAATCAGGAGTAGAACAGGTTAAATGCAGCAGATCTTATCTTCGCTGAGCAGGAGCAGAGCAGATGTAAGCCACAAGCCTTATCTCCATTGAGGAGGAGTGGAGCAGATTGAAAATAACAAGCCCGATACCCCTAGAGATGTAGGGGATTGGAATAAAGCTACGTGAAGAGGTTGAGTATCAAGAAGACAAGACTCGGCAGGCCCAGGCAAAATTAACCCTTTTAAAGTCTTTGCTCTATTCCCGTTACACGACAATGAGCAAAGAAGGGCAGCTGTAATAGGCCAATTTTGGCCTGGGCTTGAAAAAATAATAACCGAAGCCAAAGAGGGCCAAATTGAAAGACAATCATTAAATTGTGGCCAAATAAAAAAGATGGAGAAAACCAATGGATTATCCAATTTTGTTGACTTGGTAAAAGGCTAAAAATAGAAAGATATTATTTTATTTTATTTTATTTTATTATTAAATTAGTTAGGCTATTTTTAGTAAATCCCGTATATATAAATAGGGGTATCTGGTTCTTTGAAAGGGGATTACTTTTGGGGTATTCTTACGTTAATTTGGAATTGGATTATTCTCTTTTTCTATTTCCATTGGAATTGAATTATTTTCTTTCTACTTTCAATCACGTAAGAATTTTGTCCATTTCATTTCAATTTCTTTGTTTGTTCTAAATTCGTCCAATTGCTTTTAGCCCTTCTGTTTTTTATTGTTTTGCAATTAAGTTTTCATTTTTTTTTTTGGGTCCTAAAATTTGTTTTGACTGCATTTTTGTCTCCTTGAAGCTGTGTGTTTTGGAGGGTAGGGGTTGTTTCCCTTTTGGTTCCTCCTTGTTATTCGCAAGGTCAAATTAGTCAATTTCCCTTCATTTATTTTTGATTTGCCCCAAAATTGCTGTTTTTTAGTTCAATTTAAACCATTTTTTTTATTTTGCCATTAAATTAATTAATTTGAGTTTTATATTTATTATTATTAGATTTATTTTTTTGTATTATCATTTTTATTATAATTTTATTATACTTTACTGTTAATAGTTAATATTATTTTATTACTAATATTATTTGTTATATTCTACTATTATAATATGTTTGTACTATTATTATTATTATTTATAAATATTATGATTATCTGTTTCCTATTATTAATATTATTTGATATAATCGATACTAACATTTATTTGCTGTATTTAATATTAATACTATTTTTTTATTTTTTTATTATTAACTTTTTTCCCTTATTATTAATATCTTAGTAAGCGGATTAATGTATTATTTCTATTTTACATTTTATTATTTTATTATCTATGTTATTATTGTCATCAAACTTTTTCTTTACTATATTATTATTATTTTTTGTTGGTTATCTTATATAAATATTATTATTATTTTTAGATCCATTATTATTTATTGTCTACCATTTCTCCTATTTTAACACCATTACTGCTACCTTTCTTCCATTATTATGGTTTTTATTATTTATTATTCCCGTTATTGTTATTTATCATTTTTTTAACCATTTTTATTATTTTTTTTGGTTTTAATATACTGTTACCCTCATTAATGTTTTATGGTGTTCATCATTATCATTGTTTTCAAAATTTATTTCTTTAATCCATTTTTCCGATTTTCTTTTCTTTTTCTAAAAAATAAAGGCAATATTCTGTATTTAAAATTCGAAGGATCGTGCCCTAACGTACTGGGTTTTGCTTTCTTTGTTTGTTTTGAATATCTGAATATCCTTTTACCGGTTCACTCTCAAAATTTTTCAAAATAAAGGCAATGTTTGATATTTAAAGAATTCAAAGGATCGTGCCCTAACGTACTGGGTTTCGCTTTCTTTGTTTGTTTTGAATATCTGAATATCCTTTTACCAGTTCACTCTAAAAAATTTTCAAACTAAAGGCAATGTTTGATATTTAAAGAATTCAAAGGGTCGTGCCCTAACGTATTGGGTTTCGCTTTCTTTGTTTGTTTTGAATATCTGAATACCCTTTTTCCGGTTCGCTCTCAAGATTTTTCAATATAAAGGCAATGTTCGGTATTTAAAGAATTCAAAGGATCGTGCCCTAACGTACTGGGTTTCGCTTTCTTTGTTCGTTTTGAATATTAGAATATCCTCTTAAAGCTAAAACGCACGTTTTAAAGGCAAGCTCACATCTGAGGGTCAAAAATGTTGTGTCCTAACGTACTGGATGTAATGTTTTACCTCGAGATGAGATGGACTTTAGTACACATTTGACCTACCTAAATGTTTTAAAAGCCAATAAAAAGAGGATCGCATTTTGAACTCTGTCTAAATCTTTAATTTTCGACATTTAAGATACCAATTAATCAATTAAGTACCAATTTTGGGCGTGTCGAGGGTGCTAATTCTTCCTCGTACGTAACTGACTCCCGAGCCCGTTTTCTTAAAATTCATGGACCAAAATGTTTTATAAGGTGGCCCAATTACACCTCAAAAAGGATTGGTGGCGACTCCCAACTTTCGTTTTCAAAAGTCGATTCCCGTTTTCAAAAAAATGGTTTCGACACAGAGCATATCTGTGTTTTGCTTTATTTTTTAGATGTATATTCATCGTCATTTGCAGCAAGCTCTAATCCTCATTTCACCTAAAAAGAGTTTAAAATTTTGTTCAAGTCTATTTAAATAAAAATGCTAAATTTAAATTTGATTCGGTTTGTATTATTTTTTTTATATAAAAACAAATTTTAAAAAGATAACACATCAACAACACTAAAAACATTAAAATAAATGTTTTCCAACAAATTGAAAATATATTAAAAGAAAATCTTTATAATTAAATAACATTAAGATAGTTGCAACTTAACAAGCAAATATCTCTAAAATAGTAACAAAATTAACAATAAAATAAGACTTGTTTAAAAAAAGACCTTATTTTTTTATCCAAACATATTTTTTGGGTCTATATTTTTAGCCAAATCGTCTCACTTTTCGAGTAAACCTTCAAACCTGAACGGATTAGATAATGGAAGATGAATACTAATTTTACACAATTTTGTAATAATCATAAATTTCTTCAACTTCCTTTATATATTCGATATTCATGATTGATGCATAAAAATTATATTTGGTAAGGGGATGGTTGAGAAAATTTATAACTCCAAGTTACTCACAAATCTGTAATTGAGTTATAATAATACTATTTAAAATCAACTTCTATTTATCCAAATACAAAAAAATAAGTTTGAATAGAAAATCTGGGAGAGCCATCATTTGGAACAGCTGTAAAATAAAATGAATGGTAAAAAAAATCTCATAAATATTTAAAAATATAAATAAGTTGATGTACAAGATTATCTCATTTCTTATTTACTTCTATATTTGTATTGCATGCGAATAAATAATTTTTTTATTTGAATTTCTCTCTAAGTCTTTTTTATTTTTTATCTCATTTTTTTAATTAAATATTTTCGTGCGATCTGCAAATCGGAATTAAATTTTTTATTTATTTAAAAATAATAATTATTAAAAATTTCCCTTATTAAAAAGTTTTCAAAGAATTTAATTTTTGTTAGCCATGCTTTCCTTTTTCTTAATCTAAATAAATATTTTTATTTTTATAAAAGTATTCAATTATTATAAAATTAAATCAAATTATAATATGATTTATGATTTATTCTTAATTATTTATAAATAATAAAATTGAAAATAATCATGAAAATAATCATGATGTAACAAAAGATGAAAACAACCATTAAATACGACAAGACAAAATAAGGATACGTGGAAGCAACCACAAGATTGATGAGACAGGATCCTTATCAACAAACTATTAAGGATTCAACATTCAATTCATCCTTATCAGAAACACTGTGCGGAATTGAAAAAGAAATTAAATTGAGTTCAGCAATAGTAAATATATATAGGCATTGTTGTAGCCTAAGAAGGCATCGAGTTTTAGAATACTTTACTTTCTTTTTCCTTTTGTAAAGTTCTCTTAAAATTTTCCTTTACTAATAAAAACTTTCTCTGTAAATTATATAGTCTTCCGCTGTAGTGAGCCATATACCCCTTGTAATTGGTATTAGAGGGCCAGAGTAACGATACTTGGAAGCAATAATATCGTAGTATTATTGTAAGTTTCTATCTTTTATTTACAGTTCTATTTATTTCATAGTTATTTATCTTAAAACCCATATATCTGTACTTGTGTCTTTTGTTGCCTGTCGAAGTCCAGGGAGGACGTGTTTAGGCGTTTGGTAAAGACGTACTAAGATAACAGACAGTTTTAGGTACCAAAGATAAATAATATGGAAGAAATAGATTGTTTATATAAAGATAAAACTTGTAATCATGCTATGCATATTGACCCTAAAAATGAAAACAATATTTCGGCTCTTAGTAAAGGAATTAATAGTATTGTAGATATAACTTCTGTATATTTTAATAAGTTATATAATAAGGTTTGTAATATAGAGCAAAAGGTTAATAATATAGGAGAAGTAACAGATTTAGACTTGAAAAATGAATCTAAAGAACTATTATCAGACACTAATAATAAATTAGATCAAGTTCTTGCTAACAAAAGTATAGAACAAGAAATAGACTTAGGTCCTTTATATTATGGTAATAGTAATGCAATATTAGCTTTATCTGCGGAAGAAGAAACTTCTTCGGACGAGTCAACTACTAATAAAAAAAAAAAGAAAAACAAAAAAGGGAATATACAAAACAACAAAAATATGACTTCCAATGTTATAAAAAACTTATGGAACATTGGAAAGAAAAATTTTCTAACACAGAAGATAAACATGAAAGAATAGAATATTTAAAATTAATAGAACAACTTTATGAAAAACATAAAGAATTGTTTAAAATATTTAATTATCATTATATGTTAAATAATGATATTACAGATAGTAGTAGTAGTTCTAATAATTCTACTAAATCAGATGAGAATAACTCTATAATTTCAGAAGAAATAAATGCTACTGGTCATATTTCTGATGAAGAAAACACTTCAACAGAAGAAGAAATAGAAATTCCAAACCCAATGGATACTAACAAAACATATCCTTATGATTATGAAATTCCAAAACATAGGGAAATTGATAAACAAGATCCTTATGGTAAAAGAAAAATAGAATCAGATCTTCAAAAAGAAGATTATTTTAGATCTTTTAATAAAGATTACGAACAAGTTGAAAACACAACTAGAATTTTCAGTAATCAAACTGAAACAATAGCTACTAATGATATAAAACCTGAAAATACAGGAGAGTCATCTAGTCAACCTATACCATATTTTGTTTATCAGTTTATGACTTAATTTATTTTTCTTTTACCATAAGGATCTTGTTTATCAATTTCCTATAAGGATCTTTTGTTCAGTTTTAGGAATTTTTTCTAATTGTTTATTAGATCCAAATTCCCATTCACCTTCTAGTAATTTTGTACAATATTTATGACTTAATTTATTTTTCACTTGTTTAGCAGCTTTACTCTATAAACAATGTAAAGTTATTTTTTATTTAGCAAAATTAATTCTATTTCTTATAGTATCTATATTTTCTACATCTAATCCAGTTGCTCTACTATATTTTTCTAAATAAGAATTATATTTGTTTATACAAATCTCATCCCATGGTGGTGGTAATTTATGAAAATATTGGTTTTTTCAAAATTCTATATTATTATTTTTTAACTTTTGATATTCATGAAGATATTTTTTATAAAATTCTTCTAAATATCTAATATCACATAATTTACAATATATAACTAGATTGACTATCCTGATCTTTTTTATCAGTGTAACCACAAAATTTTGTTCTTAGAATTAAAGTTAAACCTTTTAATAAATCTTTAGGAGTACCTATTTGATTAATAAGTTGTTCCTTTTGTTGTTTACCTTTTTCAGATTCTTCCCATTTTCTGAGAAATTGTAAAACATCTCCTTGAAATGTTCCTACAAAATAATTTACAAATTTTTCTTTTGACCAAACATTGTTGTTATTGTTAACAACAATTGTTATTGACTGTGCCCAATCATCTATGGTTTTTTCATAGTCAGATAAAGGAAATTTTGTCAAATCTAAATATATTCCTCCTTGAGCAACATTTCTTTTATTTAAATCATCAATCCTATATGGTATAGGTTAACTAGATGACTTTCCTGTATTTTCAGGTTTTATATCATTAGTAGCTGTTGTTTCAGTTTGATTACTGAAAATTCTAGTTGTGTTTTCAACTTGTTTTTAATCTTTATTAAAAGATCTAAACTAATCTTCTCTTTGAAGATCTGGTTCTATTTTTCTTTTACCATAAGAATCTTGTTTATCAATTTCCCTAGGTTTTGGAATTTCATAAGCATAAGGATCTGTTTTGTCAGTATCCATTGGGTCTGGAATTTCTATTTCTTCTTCTGTTGAAGTATTTTCTTCATCAGAAATATGACTAGTAGCATTTATTTCTTTTGAAATTATAGAGTTATTCTCATCTGATTTAGTAGAATTATTAGAACTACTACTACTATCTGTAATATCATTATTTAACATATAATGATAATTAAATATTTTAAACAAGTCTTTATGTTTTTCATAAAGTTGTTCTATTAATTTTAAATAGTCTATTCTTTCATGTTTATCTTCTGTGTTAGAAAATTTTTCTTTCCAATGCTCCATAAGTTCTTTATAACATTGGAGGTCATATTTTTGTTGTTTTGTATATTCTCTTTTTTGTTTTTGTTTTTTTATTATTATTAGTAGTTGACTCGTCCGAAGAAGTTTCTTCTTTCTCAGATAAAGCTAATATTACATTACTATTACCATAATATAAAGGACCTAAGTCTATTTCTTGTTCTATACTTTTGTTAGCAAGAACTTGATCTAATTTATTATTAACGTCTGATAATAGTTCTTTAGATTCATTTTTCAAGTCTAAATCCGTTACTTCTCCTATATTATTAACCTTTTGATCTATATTACAAACCTTATTATACAACTTATTAAAATATACAGAAATTATATCTACAATACTATTAACACCTTTACTAAGAGCCGAAATATTATTTTCATTTTTAGGATCAATATGCATAGCATTATTATAATTTTTATCTTTATATAAACAATTTATTTCTTCCATATTATTTATCTTTGGTACCTAAAACCATCTATTATCTTAGTATGTCTTTACCAAATGCCTAAACACGTCTTCCTTGGACTTCAACAGACAACAAAAGACACAATAACAGATATATGGGTTTTAAGATAAATAACTTTGAAATAAACAGAACTGTAAATAAAAGATATAATAAGAAACCATATAACTTGTCGAAACCATTTTTTATTTTGAAAAACGAGGTCGACTTTTAAAAACGAAAATGGAGTCGCCACCAATCCTTTTTGTTTAAGTGTGATTGGATCACTTTATAAAACATTTTGTTTTATTTAAAATATTGATTTTGGCCTACAAAATTATAGAAAACAAGTTCGGGAGTCGGTTACGTACAAGGAAGGATTAGCACCTTCGCAACGCCCAAAATTGGTACCTATTGATTAATTAATGTCCTAACGTCGAAAACTTGAAAAAAAATTTTAAAATACGATCCCTTTAAAAATGCTTGAACAATTCGAGTTAGAATTTAAGATTCTTTTGTTTCGAAAGAATAAAATATCACATCCAGCACGTTAGGATACGGCATTTTAAACCCTCGAAACCAAAATCATCTCATGATTTGCAAAACTCATGCCCTTTAAAAAAATTAAAAAAAGATGTTTAGTTATTTGGTCAAACAAAAAATCGAAACACAGCACGTTAGGGCACTATTTCTCGAATTTCCAAACACAAAATATTACCTTATTTAAAAATTTTTTTTTTGAATTTTAGGAAAATTGATGCAATATTAAAACGATGCACAAAAACTTTGATAAAAAAAAATGACAATATGAAAATACAAATAAATATTTTATAGAACCTAAAATGGCCATAATCACATCATATATATTATTTAAGAAACTAACATCAATAATCAAAAACAAATGAATTAAAAAGCCATATATAACAATTTTTAAAAAACAAAGCAAATTGAAATAAAATGTAAAAACAACCTAAAATGATAATAAGAAAAATAAAAATAATAATGAAAAAAATAAAATAGCTTGAAGTACCACATAAAAATTTGGAATAAGTAAACAAAATACAAATTTACAAAAGGGTGAAAATAAAATAAATCTCTATACAAAAATTATAAATAAACGAATAAAAATAAAAAGAATAATTAATAATTAAACAATTAAATAGATAAATAAAAAAAGGTTAAAAAAAGGCCTAAGCCAACCTAACTCCCACAATATGAGGATTCAATGAAATTCCTCCACCAAAAATCCAACTCAAACGAAAGCAACTCAAAAAAAATGAAGATGAATGAAGAACAAAATAAGAACAAGCCACAGAAAATGAGAAAGCAAGAGAGAGAGAAATTTGAGTGAATGCTCTCAAGAATTGTTATTGCTCCCAAAACTCAAGTGATTTACAATGAAGGGAGCGGCCTCTATTTATAGTTGAGCATCCCCAAATCCAACGGTACAGGTCAATTACATCAATGGCTAAGATTAAAAGGTATCTACAAATTAAATCTCTAAGATTACAAAATCATATCTTTTAAGATTGCATATCATATCTTCTAAGATTGCATATCATATCTAAGATTGCATATCCTTAAAGATTATGTTCCCAGATGGACCTTCAATTTTTTCAAGTAATGGGTCATTCCGATCGAGCCAAATGATATATTGTAATTTTGGACTGGACTTGGACTTTGTTTTATTTTATTATTTTTTTGTATGGGCCTGGGCTAAATTGGCCTATTACAGCTGCCCCTCTTTGCTCATTGTCATGTAACGAGAATGGAGCAAAGACTATAAAAGGGTCAATTTTGCTCGGTCTTGCCGAGTTCTGACTTCTTTGAGTGCTTCTTTTCTTCAAGTAGCTTCATTTTAATCCACTGCATCTTCAGGTGCATAGAAATTGTCGCTCTGATCCGCTCCACTGCAATTTCAGGAAGATACGGTTTGTGTTTATTTTCCTGCTCTACTGCAACTTCAGGGAGATAAGGATTGTATCCCGTAGCTACAATCTGTTCCATTGCGACTCCAGGGAAATAAGATTAGCTGTATTCAGTCTACTCCGCTGCAACTTTAGGGAGATAAGGCTAGTGGCTTAAATCTGCTTTACTGCAACTTCAAGAAGATAAGATCTGCAATAATTTGTAGCTTCAATTTATTCCACTGCGACTCTAGAGAAATAAGATTTTCTTTCTTCAGTCTGTTCAGCTACAACTTCAGGGTGATAAGAACTGGTAATTTCACCCTACTCTACTGCAGCTTCAGGGAGATAAGGCTTACTTTTTTCAGTCTTCTCTGCTGCAACTTCAGGAAGATAAGACTTGCTTTCTCCAGTCTGCTCCGCTGCAACTTCAGGGAGATAAGACTTGCTTTCTTCAGTCTGCTCCTGTAACGACCCAAAATTTTCGAGCACCAGAAAGACGAGTCTTAGGACCTCCGTCTTAGGAAAATAAATCCGTAAATATTTATTAAAAATATTTATGAGGTTGGTTATGAATTGAATTAGATTTTGATTAAGAGAATTTAATTCAATTAGAAATAATTAGTAGAAAAAACTAAATTGAATAGAATGCAAAGGTTTAATTATAGAATAGAAAAATATTAAAGGATTAAATTAGTAATTAAACCATAAAAGTGACATGTGTGTATTATAGAATAAATACATGTGTAATTATACTATTGGTACAAATGTATATTAAATGTATATTTATTTATTTACTTATTACTTAAGTAAAATAATAATTATTAATAATTATGTAATATTATATTTTATTAAATTGTTGTGATAAAGACAAGTGTATGGTGTGGATTATTGCATGTGTCATAATATGTATGTGTACAAATGTAGTTAATATATTAGTTGTTATATTAGATATTTATGATAATTAATTGATTAAAGTAAATAAAACAAATAAATAAAGGATAAAAGAAATAAAGAAAAGAAAGAATAGAACAGAGAAGAAAACGTAAAGCAGGGAAAGAAGAAAGAAAAAGAAAGAAAGAAAGAAAAAGGAAAATTTAGGGTTTTGAAGCTTCAAGTTAATTTGGTAAGTTTAATTAAGCCATTTTCTTGTGATTTTGATGTTTTTGAAGCTTTAGAGTTGAATACTTTTGAGTTTTTGTGGAAATATTGAAAGATGATAGACTTTTGAATAGGGTATATGTTGAACAAATGATGAAATTAGGGATTAATTTGATAAAATTATTTATTTGAATTGATTTAAGGACTTAATTGTAAAATAGGCTATAAGTTTTAAGTTTTAGGGACTAATTTGGAAGAAATTCGAAACTATGGAAAAATGATGAAAATTTGATAGTTATATGGAAGTTTTGATGGACATTGAATAAGAAAATGATGTGAATTGTTAAAAGGAAGAAGATGAATGTGGTTAGGACAAAGTTGGTATTAAGGAAAAAGTTGTATGGAAAGTTAGAAATTTATATGAAATATGTGTATTATTAATTAATTGTAATTATGCTAATTTTCGTAGCAAACAAGGAAACCGAGACATCGAATACGAAGGGAAAAGAAAAAGTGGTCAAGGAGTAGCTCGGGAAATTATCGTGGTCAAGGAGTAGCTCGGGAAATTATCGGTTTGTATTATCATAATTCGAGTATTAATTATTTAATGTTTAATTTATTTAATATATGTGCATGGAATTAGAATTGAAATAAGTAGTGATATTTAATTTAAATGTGATTGGATATGATTGATGATTATATATGTATGTAAAATTGAATTATACAATTGAATTGAGCAATGTTAGTATGCAAATGAATTTGAGTTATTAATGTGATTGAATTGGTTGAAATGATTTTGATCGTTTGAGAATGGAAATGAAGTGAAAATATACGATAATGTGAGTTTGCACAAAATGTGCTTGAAATGAGAAATATGTGAGAAAAATGTGGCTAAAGTGCAAATGATGTCAATTTGATTGAAAATACGAGAAAGTGATTGAAATTGATATGTGTTTCCGATACCCTATTAACTAGTCGGGCTTAGTGGATATAATTGGCATGCCATAGGATTGGAAGTGTTCAGGGTTACTTCGACGTCGAGTCGATGAGACACTTGGAGTGTCATATTGCTTCGGATAGATTCGATGAGGTACTGGGTACCACTTTACTTCGGCTAGGCCGATGAGACACTGGGTGTCAACTTTGCTTCGAACTATCCGATGAGGCACTGGGTGCCAATATGGTGTGTTTGGTTGGATCCGTGTATCCACCAAAGTTCGAGTCATGTTAATAGGGGCAATTAAGTGAAATGAGAAAACCAATTGAATTTGTTTATTTGAATCATTGAATGAAGAGTGAAAATGATAATGTGATATGAAATAAGAAATGAAATTGTGCTATGAGATTGAACATATGAACCAAGGCTCTTGAATGGTATTATTGAATATGTATATGTGTGATTGAGAGGTGAACTAAATGTTCATGAATTGTTCAAGTTTGAAATGTGAATTGAATATTTGTATGTGATTGAAAAAAATGGTGAACCAAATATGAAAATATGGTAGTTGGGTACACAACTATATGTTTGATTTGTGTATGATATGGTATATTGTTGTTCCTATTATAATTTGAATTATGATAATACCACTGAGTATTTTTAATACTCAGCGTACGGTTGTTTTTCGTGTGCAGGTTAGGTAAAGTTAAGGTCAGGCTCAGCATCTGAATCAATCCCGGCTTCAGCTCACGTTTTGGTGATGTATTTATAACTTTTGGAAAGGTGGCATGTACTAGGTTTAGTATTTACTATTTGTAAATGTTTAATGTTTTGAATGTGAATACGGATTATAAACCTAAAGAAGTTTTTGGAATGAATGAATAAAAATTTGCTAAGTTTGGAATTTAAATGCATGGTATTTTATTAATGTTTATAAGTCAATGGTTTGGGCATTATTTGGGTATGTTTAGTAGGTGAAAGTGACTTAAAAATGGTGAAACATGCAATTTTCACACGGCCAAATCACATGGGCGTGTGCCCAGGCCATGTGGGAGAAACAGACTTGCACACGGACTAGACACACGGCCGTGTGAAGCAAGTCAGAACTGCCCACGGCCTGGCCCCACGGCCATGGGGATCCACACGGGTTGGCCACACGGGCATGCCCCAGGCCACACGGCCATGTGCCCCTGTTTTCAAAGTAAAATTTTCAAAGTTCCCGGTTTAATCCTAAATCATTTTCTAAACCTATTTTAGGCCCCGTAGGCCTATATTAAGAATTATTTGATGGAAATTTGATGGTTTTAGATTGAAACTCAAATTTATGTCTCATTTTTATTCGTATATTAGTGTATAAGTTCGGTAATACCTCGTGAGCCTATTCTAGCGACGGTTTGGGGTTAGGGGGTGTTACAGCTCCGCTACAACTTTAGGGAGATAAGACTGGTGGCTTCGATCTTCTTTACTGCAACTTTAGTAAGATAAGATCCGCCATTTTTGATCTGCTCCATTGCAATTTTAAGGAGATAATATCTACAACTTTAATTTACTCCACTGTAACTTTAGGGAGATAAGATTTATAGATTCACCGATGTTGCTACACCGTCCTCTGGGGACATGACCTCTAGAATCGGTTTTATACTTATGCCAATGAATAGGATGCTATGGTCGGAATGAATCAAATGCTCCTAACTAGATGTGTTTTGAATGCAGAAATGTTATGAGAATGATCCCTTTTTAATGCTTAGGGTGTCATCACTCGTTGTTTATCAGGGCTTTGTCACTGACGTATTATGCTATCATCTTTTCGGCTGGTATTTTGACAGAAAACCTGAGGAATCATACATACTGCTTAGCTGGTTTGCTCTACTGTAACCTCAGGGTCTATTCCACTGTACTTCTCGGATATAAAGTTTGTACCATCTTCAAATCACTCCATTGCAACTCAGTGGTATAGAATCTAAATCTTTTTTCATCCATTCCCACTATAACTCAAGGGTATTGGATTTGTGGCTTCTTCAATCAACTGATCTGTTACTATTCTCTAGGTGACACGACCAGATGTGTATGCATGAATGTAGAATGTCATTTTCTGAGAATAATCCTCTCTTTAACATTACTCGCTGTTTATCGAGATTGTATCATCGGCACAATATCTTGTCTTCTCTTTGACAGAAAATCTGAAGAGATAGTCACAATTTAAGCTCCTCTTCCTCAAAAATTTTCAGCCCTTAAGTTTGGTAAGTTCTAAACAATAGTCTTGTTTCAGGTTCTTGTATTATTTAGAAGCTTCCAAAGTAATATGCGAAACTCCTTTTATGAAAGTATTATTAGTCCATTAACCATTATTTTAATGCAAAATGCTTGAAAAAGATCATAACAATAGACAAGACTGGGATTGATTTAGAGCATAGCTTGAAATGAATAAATTATCAAAAATAGCAAATATAAAAAGGAAATTAATTGGGAATGCATCTTGAAAAGAAAAAAGTATTCAAAGATGGCAAATTCAATATGAGTAGGATGAAGAACTAGGTGCCACAGATATCGTAACCTAAGCTTCACTGTACAAACTTTTTGAGGACCATTTTGAGCTCAATATGTGTTTAGGGAATCCGGAGTACTTTGTCAGTACCTCAAGATGTAGCATACTTCTTCATTGTTAATTCAAGCATAGCAAGATTACCCTATGCCCCATTTTTTATCAAAATTTGAGCCGCCCTTTTTTCGGTTTCAACTCAAAACCTCTTTGGTCTCAAGGTGCCCTTTGCGGGTTTTTGCCTTGGCCTCTCCTTTTCTTTCTTCTTTTTTTTTTTTTTCCTTTTGAAGGTCTCAAAGCGCCCTTTGTGGGTTTTCATCTTGGCCTCTCCCTTTTTGGTAAAATACTTCTTGACTGAATCTGAATTCACTAGATTGGGCAGGTCTTTGCCATCCATTTCGATCAATATCAATGCTCATCCAAAACAGGCATTCTTTATTACATAAGGTCCTTCCTAGTTTGGCATCCACTTTCCTCTGAAGTCCTTTTGTATAGAAAGGATCCTCTTCAATACCAGGTCCCTTTTTCATCATAAGTCCGCATCATCTATTTTTGGTACACTTAACTATGATGAATACTTTCAAACCCTTTTCTTTAGCCAGGTTCATTAGAGACATTCTGCTTCATTTAATTTTTGACTCAATCAAAGCTTGGAGGAAAGAAATATCAATTTTCATGAGCAAGACTGCTTCTGTTCCATAAACCCATGAGAAAGGTGTAGCCCCAGTGAAAGTCTTGGCCAATCTTTACAAGTCTAGGTCATCTTCCACAATTTTTGTTGTTTTTGTTTTTTCCTTTTTTTTTGTACTTTTGTTTTTCTCTTTTTGGCTGCCTTTGCTGCACTGTGATTTGGTGCTTGATCTTTGAACAGACTGTAAAATTTTGATATTGTGCAATTGTGCATTATTAGACATGTTCATTTCTGGTATTCTTTGTCGGCACCTGATTTTTTTTGGGATTTAATAACTGTCGACTTTGTAATATTAGCATATGAAGCTACTTTCACCCTCTTAGTGAAGTAATCAACGACCATAAAGATGAATTGATGTTATCTAGAAGCTTTTGATGAGATCGGCCTCATAACATATATGCCCCACATATAGAAAATTTGTGAAGAAATGAAAGAGGCACATAAGTCTTAACTCCCTAATTTCGGCATAATTGATGCAACCCCCTTCCATAGTGAACCAGCAGTACTCGAACCTGATGATTAGCCTGACTATTGAAAAACCATTAGCATGTGCCCTTCTGACATATTTATGGACCTCTTTTGGCCTTAGCAGCGTCTACATATCTTAGTAGCCCAGGCATATCTTGATACGATGTGCGAAAACATCTTTGAATTCTTGTTATAATTCAATGATGTCTCGCTTTAACTTTATGGTAATGCAGGCTCCGATCTTTGCCTCTTTCTCTTCTCTTAGGCTCACGATGTTCACTGACCTTTTGTAAGGTAGGATCTATTTTCCATTTTGTTCTACCATCCTTAACAAATCAAGAGATTGGTTACAATCTCCGTTATCTTTAAAGTTCTGAGATTCCCCTAGACACATATCTTACTCAAAAGGAGACTCTGGGTTAGTAACAACGTTGCTCGTCATTGATATCTGGGGACCTATTGTAGGTATGAAAGCAAATTCCAAAGAATAAATGAATCTTAAGAACAATTATTTGTATGGTATGAATAAAGAATAAGAATATCTGAAAGAAAATCCAAAGAACAAAAGAATCTATACATAGAAAGAATATTTGTTCAAAAAAAAGATGCATTTTATTGAAATAAAAATTTTGGACACAAGCTTATTTCACAAAAGGATTCTTATTGCTTTTAGGTTTAAAGCAACAAGCGTATTTTGAATATTACTCTAGATTAGCTCTAAAAATATAGGGATCTCTTCCACAGTCCTATTGTTCAAAACACTCCCAAGTACGCAAGGGCAGACACTTGAAACTTTTATTCCCTGCCATCAATGTTCAAATTCCCCGATATTCCTTTCGGGCTTTTGACTTCTTTAAGGAATCACAACTCTCTTACCTCTTCCTTCAATTATCGCATTTACTGCCTGATTAGGTTTTGGTGAATCGTTGAACTTCACAATTCCCTTTTTAATGAAACTTTTGACCAACTTTTTAAACGTAGTGCAATTTTTAATTGAATGTCCCGTTATTTTCGTGTGGTACTCGCATTGGGCATTCGCATCATACCATTTTGGGAATGGAGGTTGCACAGGTTTCGTGTAGAACGGAGACATCGCACACACATAAAAAATATTCTGATATAGCTCCTTATATGTCATCGGGATAGGTGTGAACTGGAGCCTTTCTCCATTTGGCCTCGAGTTGGAATCTTGCTTTGAAAAGCCTTGATAGCTAATGGTTACGGCCCTCGGCTGGCCTACAGTGACTGATTTAGAATGCATGCTCAGGATATTCACTTTATTTTCCTTATTTATTGGGATTAATCTTTTGGTGTTTTCTTTCGCATCTATCTTCCCACTTTTTACTGCGTTTTCAATCATCTCTCCCGTCATCACTATGTCTGAAAAACTTTTTGTGGTGCTTCCTAACATATGAGTGATGAATGGGGCCTTTAAAGTGTTAATGAAGAGCATCGTAGTTTCTTTTTCTAGGAACGGGGGCTGAACTTATATGGCAACTTCCCTCCATCTTTGCACATACTGCTTGAAGCTTTCATTCGGTTTCTTCTCCATATTTTGTAAGGTGATTCTGTCAGGATTCATGTCTGTCACATGACTATACTACTTTATAAATACTTACGCTAGGTCTTTCCACGAATTAATCCTAGCACGGTTCAGTTGATTGTACCATTTAGATGCTGCCTCCACCAAACTGTCATGGAAGCAATGGATCAATAGTTGATCGTTATTAACATACCCAGTCATCCGTCTACAGAACATGGTAATGTGGGCTTCAAGGCAGCTTGTCCCGTTATACTTCTCAAATTCTGGCATTTTAAACTTGTGGGGAAGCACCAAATCCGGAACCAAACTCAGGTCCTTAGCATCAATTCCACCATGATTATCAACATTTTCCATGCCCTTGAATTTTTCCTTCAACCATTTGCAACGGTCCTCTAACTGCCTTGGCAGTTCCATTCTTGCCCCTTCCCTCTTTGCTATATCTAAATCGAGGATAACAGGATTAGTCGAATTGTCCCCTAGATTTGAGTCTGAGCCCATTGGGTAATCCATTAGTATTGAAGCATCAACCTGAAACTGTTGAGGCCTAATTATAACAGATGGTCTTCGCGGGTACACCTCAGGTTGTATCTGTACATGTGTTGGGGTAAAACCCGAAGGATAATCCTCATTATCCACCCCAGTATTGGCCATAGAGCTTTTTCCTTTATTCAACACCCCAGTCAACTGTTGGGTCATCTGAGACATCATGTTTCTTTAAGATTCCAACATTTGGTCCCTCATTTCTTGCTGGATTTTGGCCAGCTGCTCCTGCATTTGCATTTGTAACTGGTATTGCATCTCTCTTTGAAGTTGTTCGAGTCTTTCTAACCTTTGGTCTATATTCTTTGTCTTAGTGTGAATGTCGTAATGATGCTTAATCGATAGGCTTTTGTCGGTTCCCAAGTTAACTAAAATAATTATACCTAATTAGGGTCCTTTTTACGAAAATCTAATGCATATGATGAAATGCAATGCAAATGCATGAAATGAATGTAAAAAGAAAGAGAGACGTAGATTCTGAATTCAATTCCATTAGAATAATTTTTTTAGAAAACAAATTTCTTTACATAAAACGGATACTTATACGGCATTTCCCTCATATTCCAAGCAAAGACATTAATCTCTGCTAAATTCAAATCACGTGAACTTTCTAATAGATGTCTCTACTAGCTCCTTTTTTGCTTGATTTGGGCCGTGACTTACTGCTCACTTATTCCCGCTATACTCGTTAGCTCCTTTAAGAAAATCAAGACGTGGCGACTTCCTAATAATCTTTGTCAACTTGAATCCTCGGGCAACAAAGCAAATTCATATACCTCCATAAGCTATCAGCCTTTTCACGTTGTGTTTGCACGGACCATATTTGGGCAGTCGCATTATATTCCACTTTATCAAGAAATCTGTTTTCCATGACAAGCTTTTCTATTTAGCAATCGAATTTGAATCATCTCTTTTCTATGATGAGAATGCAATGCAATCAAAACAAAAAAAAAAAACACGTTAGCACAAGAGAATTAAATAACAAAATAGAGCACTTGTCCGGGTGACCACTAGGGTTCGGCGCAGCTCTACATAAGGTGGGCTCTTAGGGCTCTTTATATGCAGTTTAGCTCTAAGGTAAGGGTACCTGAACCTGCAGATTCCTTGATCCTCACCCATTATAGGCTTATATGGACCGAGTTTAGTTTAGAGGAATACATTTCCCTAGGGCTGCACGGAGATGAAAATCTCACGAAGACATAGGTACGGATGTATCCCGAAAGCGATCCACTATCCTGCAAGGAGGTGAAAACCTCAAGAAGGAGTAGCTTCTCACTCCCACTTAAAAGGGTGTGACCAAACGGTCATGCAATGCAATGCAAGAGTATTCTATGAGACTCGAACCACAGCAAACATATGAAATGACACAAAGAAATGCAATAAAAGGATCGTAGATTTTTAAATTAAATTTTCAATTTTTGACAAAAGGACAGAAAATAATTAATTTACGGCCTGACTCTCTTATTGGTCCTCAGTGGAGTCGCCAAGCTATCGAAATTATTTTTTATTTTGAAAAACAGGGTCGATTTTTAAAAACGAAAATGGAGTCGCCACCAATCCTTTTTGTTTAAGTGTTATTGGATCACCTTATAAAACATTTTATTTTATTTAAAATATTAATTTTGGCCTACGAAATTATAGAAAACAGGTTCGGGAGTCGGTTATGTACGAGGAAGGATTAGCACCCTCGCAATGCCCAAAATTTGTACCTATTGATTAATTAATGTCCTAACGTCGAAAACTTAAAAAAAATTTAAAATACGATCCCTTTAAAAATGCTTGAACAATTCGAATTAGAATTTAAGATTCTCTTGTTTCGAAAGAATAAAATATCACATCCAGCACTTTAGGATACGACATTTTAAACCCTCGAAACCAAAATCATCTCATGATTTGTAAAACTCATGCCCTTTAAAAAAATTTCAAAAGGATATTTAGTTATTTGGTCAAACGGAAAATCGAAACCCAGCACGTTAGGGCACTATTTCCCGAATTTCCAAATACAAAATATTACCTTATTTAAAAAACTTCTTTTTGAATTTTAGGATAATTGATGTAATTTTAAAACGATGCATAAAAACTTTGATAAAAAAACGACAATATGAAAATAAAAATAAATATCTTATAGAACACGAAATGGCAATAATCACATCATATATATTATTTAGGAAACTAACATCAATAATCAAAGACAAATGAATTAAAAAGCCATATATAACAATTTTTAAAAAACAAAGCAAATTGAAATAAAATGTAAAAACAACCTAAAACGATAATAAGAAAAATAAAAATAATAATGAAAAAAATAAAACAGCTTGAAATAAGTACTACATAAAAATTTGGAATAAGTAAACAAAATACAAATTTGCAAAAGGGTGAAAATAAAATAAATCTCTATACAAAAATTATAAATAAACGAATAAAAATAAAAAAATAATTAATAATTAAACAATTAAATGGATAAATAAAAAAAAAGTTAAAAAACACCTAAGCCAACTTAACTCCCACAATATGAGGATTCAATGAAATTCCTCCACCAAAATCCAACTCAAACGAAAGCAACTAAAAAAAAACGAAGATGAATGAAGAACAAAATAAAAACAAGCCACAGAAAATAAAAACGCAAGAGAGAGAGAGAGAAATTTGAGTGAATGCTCTCAAAAATTCTTATTGCTCCCAAAACTCAAGTGATTTACAATGAAGGAAGAGGCCTCTATTTATAGTTGAGCCTCCCCAAATCCAACGGTGCAGGTCAATTACATCAACGGCTAAGATTAAAGGGTATCTAAAAATAATCTCTAATATTACAAAATCATATCTTCTAAGATTGCATATCATATCTTCTAAGATTGCGTATCCTTGAAAATTATGTTCCCATATGGACCTTCAATCTTTTCAAGTAATGGGCCATTCCGATCGAGCCAAATGATATATTTGTAATTTTGGACTGGACTTAGACTTTGTTTTATTTTTTTTGTATGGGCCCGGGCTAAATTGGCCTATTACAATAAGAAAGAAAGATAAGTTAGGAAAGAAAGTTCTTCCATAATTAACTATTCCTAAAAATTGTTGAAGTTGTTTTTGATCTCTAATATTTTCAGGAAATTGTTTTATTTTAACGATAATATGATCTTGTAATTGAAGACCATCCGAAGATAATTTTAATCCTAGGAATTCGATTTCAGTCTTTTCTAATTCTATTTTCTTATGACTTAATATTATTCCATGTTTTATGAATTCTCTAGAAATGATATTTAAATGCTTTCTATGACTTTCTAAAGTTTCTGAAAATATTAAAATATTATCTATATAAAAAACACAAAATTTTTTATATTTTTTAAATATAGAATCCATCCATCTTTGAAAAACTTGTGGGGCATTACATAGTTCAAATGGCATTACATTCCATTGATAATGACCATTGGGTGCACTAAAAGCCGTTAAAGGTTTGGATTCTTTTGTCAGCATAATTTGCCAAAATCCTGACTTACAATCAAATTTACTAAAATATTTAGCATGTTTAGCTTGATTTATTAATACTTTCTTTCTTGGGATAAGATATCCATCAAAGGTAATATTTTGGTTTAATCTTTTATAATTAATGACCATTCTAGCTTTTTCTCTTTTTATTTCTGCATGGTTTCTTACCATAAATGCAGGACTAGAATGCGGACTATTAGTTTCTTCTATTAATCCTTTTTCCATTAATTCTTTTATTTGAATATCAAATTCATCTATATCTTGTTTAGTATAGATCATTGGTTTTACCCTAATAATTTTATTGGGATTTTCTAATTTAATTTCACAATATCTAGGGATATTTTTCCATAATTTTAATGGTTCTTCACTAAAATTATTTTCTAATATTTTAAACAACCAATGGTTTGTTTCAATTTGTTTAATCTGTTCTTTTTTTGGTGGAGTAAAATCTTTATCACAAATAAATTTATGATTTTCTACTAATGGTGCTTCTACAGAGGTATTTTCTGTAGATAATGTAATTATATTTTTATCAATAGAAAAAGGCAAATGTTGATATATAAAATTGTTACCTAATAATATATCTCCATGCATTTCAGGGAAACATAATATTTTAGGAATTAAAAATCTTACATTATTTATGTAAATTGATATATTCCTAGCCTTATAAGCAATTAAGGTTTCTTTACCAAATTCATAGTATTTACATAAATCATTATACCAATATTAATTTTTGACTTAATTTAAGGAACTAATAGCAAGGCCTCAAGGCCTAATCCTATTTTCTCTAAATTAAAATGATTAGAACAATGTTAATAAAAAAGTCGAGCTTGCCCTCCTCTTTTAGTTGTTTCTGTAACACCCCCTACCCGTATTCGTTGCCGAAATAGGGTACGAGGCATTACCGAAGGTTACCGAACAATAGTTTTTTTTTTTTAAACTCAATATATCCCCTTTATAAACATGTAACCTTTCCTGCAAAACTTAAACCGAGACCAATCCAAATCAACCAATCTAATTCAGCATATTTTTAAAATAGATTCATGCACATTCATAAGCTAATCTCATCACATACCAAACCAAGATTTGTTAGCCACACCAATGGCTAACTTTACATTCATTCTACATTAACATTTACTTTATTAACTTATACATGCCATTGATTTCCAAAATAAAGTTTCTGAATATACCAAAATATTGAGGTTGATAGTATGATGTATCTCCGACCGAATCCGACCTCCGAGCTCTTAATACTACAAAACAGGGAAAAAGAAAACAGGGTAAGCACAATGTGCTTAGTAAGCTCATGTAACAAGAATTATACTTACCTAATATTCTCAATACAATACAATAAGCATACATACATCCTTTCAATGCATTGTTACCTTAACATGCACAAACTCAACATTCAAGTTAGTACAATAATTTCAATGTATCAATAATATATACTGAGATTGATGAGCTCATCAATACCGTGATTTCCATTCCATTATTATTTTCCCATATTTATCCCGTTGAATTTCTCAGAATTTCGATGGATTTTCAGGGGTACACTTTAGTGTACAAATCCGGGTCCGTCAATTCATATTCATGTGCGCACATTTCCATTTCAGAGAGCACACTCCCGCGAACCTCATCTTTACAGTGGGATTACCAGTCCAGGCTAAATCCCCTGTAATATAAACTCATAGAGTATTGTCGGGATTACCAGTCCAGGCTAAATCCCCTGCAACGACAATTACTCTAATGAGCTTGGATCTGAATTACCAGTCCAGGCTAAATTCAGACCCTAATTTGGATTACCCGTCCGGGCTAAATCCATTTTCCACATATTCTTCGGGAGGGCTATATCAGGATAGGATCACCCGTCCGGGCTAGATCCTTTTTACCGTCAATTCCTTTTCAGAGATCCATCGAATTTTCCTTTCATTCAACCAGGATTTCTTCCCATTTTTATCAAATATACCAATGTTTCATCAATTTTCATATAATGAACATTCAATTCATATTCACATCCATAACATGCATTTCAAGTATTTAAGAATATAATTCAAATTACACGAACTTACCTCGATACTTGTTTGTATACAAAAATCTACTAATCCCAAATTTTTTCCTTTCCTCGATCTAGCTTCGTGTTTGAGTCTTCAGTATCTAAATAAATAAATTTATTCATCAAATTAACATTTCATGTTCATATGTACCATTTTCTACAATTCCACTACTATTTATAGTTCATCCAAGGCTGTCTACTTGCGTCATAGTCACTAAATTATTTTTATCTTGAGCTACGGGACTACAAATTAAGATCTGTAAATTTTCCCTAAAACTAGACTCACATATATTCTAACCATAAAATTTTCAGAATTTTTGGTTTAGCCATTTAGTACAGTTTATTCTTTAAAGTTACCCCTGTTCTGCTGTATGACAGTTCCGACCTTTCTTCACTAAAATTTAATTATCTCCTCGTACGAGATCGGATGGTATTCCTGCTTGTTTCTATTGAAAATAGACTCATTAAGGATTTCAAACATATAAATTTAAGTCCCAAATTATTTTTATACAATTTTTGGTGATTTTCCAAAGTCAAAACAGGGGAACCCAAAATCATTCTGACCTTGTCTTACAAAATGCATTATATCTCATGATTTACAATTCCATTTCTTACACTGTTTCTTCTATGAGAAACTAGACTCAATAAGCTTTAATTTCATATTTTTTTCACCCTCTAATTCGATTTCTACAATTTATGATGATTTTTCAAAGTTGGACTACTGCAGCTGTCCAAAACTGTTTTAGTGCAAGAGGTTTATTACTATTTTTCCCCTAAGCTTTTTAATAAGTGATAATTTCGTCCCTACTCAATTAACCTCTCAATTGAGCTGATTTTTCTCAATTAATAATTTATTCTATCATTTTAAACTACCTTATAACCTTTGGGAATAATAATTTCAGCACCAAACTTCAATTTCACACTCTTTTACAAATAGGTCCTAAATATCCACTTCCTTTACATTTTATTCCATAAATTCATCATATAATAAGATTAAAGCTTAAATTCCATACTAAATATTCATATACTTACAGCACTAAACCATGGTGACTTTCAATTTCATCCATAAAATCAAAAACTAATGAATTTAATAGTAGGACCTAGTTGTAAAAGTCTTAAAAACACAAAAATTACGAGAAAAAGGCAAGGATTAACTCACTTGGTGCAAAAATTATGAAAAAACAGCTTAAAGAACCCCTCCTATGGCGTTTTGGCTGATTAGAATGAAGAGAAATCTCAAGAAATCTAGATATTTCCATATTAGTCCTAGTTTTATTTAGTCAATAATGCAATATTCTAATTTTACCCTTAATTCATCCATTTTTCTGCTGATTTTATGCCCTTGCCGTCCAGCCCAAATAAATTTTGGGTCTATTTGCCTTTTAAATCCTTTCTCATTAAACACTTAAGCTATTTAATCATCCTAACAACTTTTACACTTTTTCTAATTTAGTCCTTTTCATTTAATTGACTGCCCAAACGTTAAAATTTTCTAACGAAATTTTAATACAATATTACTAACATTTCAAAAATATTTATAAAAATATTTTTGACTCGGTTTTACGAGATTGAGGTCTCGATAACTTATTTTTACCTAATTTCTTTAATAATTTCTTTTTCTTAACTAACCACTAAATCGGTAAAAAAAAATTTTATCGATATTTTCATACAAATTTTCCTATCATATCAATATTTATGCAAAAATATTAAAATAAATTTCTCTTTAAATCGGATTTGTGGTTACGAAACTACTGTTCCGATAACCTTGAATTTAGGCCATTACAGTTTCAACTTTATCTAAAATTACATTTAGTTTTAGTTTTGATTAATGTTGTAGAAATTGAATTAATTATTGAGTCAATTAAACCATTGATTTTCAATTCAATCGATTGAATCGGCGATTCAAATTAATTAATAATAAATTAAAAATCATAATTTGGTTTGATCAATTGGATCATCAATTTTTTTGTCCTAATTTTTTATTTTTACCGGCTCAATAAGTTTGTTTTATATTAGATTTGTTAGGGATTGACTCGTGTAAACAATGAACTAGTAAAAGTGAAGAGGAACAAACACAAATATTTTACATGGAAAACCCTCAAAAAGGAAAAAAAAATACGAGCAAAAAAGGCTTCAGCTTTCCACTAAATGAGAAAACAAACAAGGGTACAATATGGAGAAAATAAACCTAAAAGTATTAAACATACAATCCCAAACCCCGAAAATAAAATCCTAACTCAGGAACAAAATTCTCCTCATTGTTACCACGAAACTCTCACCAAAACTCACATACGACTACATCTTGTCACCCTCAAAGAAAAACCCTTATTGATTAACATATAAAAATAGAGATACAATGACTCCTTTAAATAGGCTTAGATTAAAGCTCTAATCATACTAAAATATCTCTAGAATAATTAGAGTCCAAATAGGAGAAGCAATACTGCTTGAAGTCTAAAACGCGACTACAAAATAGGAGAACACGTTGTGACGTGGCGTATCTCCTCGTCGCAACATTGTCTCTGCTTTTCCATTTCAACGTTGTTGTGTCATTGTAACAGCCTAAAATTTCAGTGGTGTTGGAACAGTGATCAGATCACTAAATCCGACAAGTACGATTAAGAAATTAAAATAAAATAATATTTAGAAGTGAATGAAATAATAGAAATATTTTAATAGGTTAAATTTAAATTTAAAAGAGAAATTATTAAATAAATTAAGTAAAAAATGAGGTATCGAGGCCCGATCTCATAAAATCGAGCCAAAAATTATTTTATAAATATTTATGGAGTGTTAGTAATGTGGCATTAAAATTTCGTTAGAAAATTTTATCATTTGGGTGGTTAATTAAATAAAAAGGACTAAATTGTAACAAATGCAAAATTTGCTAGAAGGATTAAATAGCTCAAGTGTTAAAAGAAAGGGGATTTAAAGGGAAATTAAACCTAAAAGAGTATAAGTTGGACGGAAAGGGCAAGAAAATCAGCAGAAAAAATAAGGGAAATAAAGGCAAAATTGGAAATTTTATAATTTTAACATATAAAATAAGGACAAAATTGAGAAATCTAGATATCTCTTCATATTTTCTCAGTGAAAACGCCATAGGAGGTCTGGAGAAAGCTGGTTTTTCATATTTTTACATCATATCAAGAATCCAAAGAAGAACGAGGAAAAGAAAAAGTTGCAGAATAGTCCCTGAATTTCAATATCTTCTACAAATCAACCGGGTAAGTTCATATGGTTGAATTTACATGCTTAATCGTGAATGACTGAGTGATGTAATGTGTTACTAAATATGAATTTGCTGTGGGATTGTGGAAATTGTGATAAAATGGAATAATAAAGGTGGAAATTCAAATTAGGAAAAACACAGAATTGAGTACGTTCATATCGTGTCATGAGATGAATTGAAGGATAAGACCATAGTTGATCTATGGAAAAGTGTGAAATGTAGGTATGGTATTATCCATACTAAGTTGTGGAACGTAGGTATGGTATTATCCATACTGAGTTAAGAAATGTAGGTATGGTATTTTCCATACCGAGTTGTAAAATATAGGTATGGTGTTTCAATGAGGAAAACCATACTGAGTTGTGAATCGTGGCACTGAGCAACAACGTACTCAATTTCGTAAAACGTTTCCTAATTTGATAATAAGTAATATAAGTGGAGTGCACCAAATGAAAGAGATTGAGTAGTTGTTAATGTTGAGCTCAACCATGTAAAGTATTATAATAGTGGTTGTGAATGGCAGGGAGCTTTAGTAAATGTTTTGTTATTGTTGGAAATATTATGTTTGGTAAGCATTACTTTTAAACCTATGAACTTACTAAGCTTCAATAAGCTTACTTGCGTGTGTTTGATATTTTTATGTAGATTGAACTGAAGTGAAGTTGGTAGATCGGATCAACACAACAAGGCACATTATCCAGATCAATTCCAGTAGCTTTTATTTTATGGTTAAAGATTTATATGGCATGTTTAGAGTTTAAATGAAATGAAGTAAGAATGTTATAAACTAGTTAACAATATTTTGTACTAAAACAGTTTTTGGTTAGTAGCAGTAGTTCAAATTTGAAAATTCACTATAAATTATGGAAATTGAATTAGAGGTTGAATAAGATATTAAATTAAATCCCATTGAATCTAGTTTCACATAGAAGAAACGATGTAAGCAAAAGACTTTCATATTAGGAGATATTTGAATTTTTGTGAGATTGGTTCAGAATGATTTCGGGATCCTCTGTTTTGACTTGTAAAAATCATTAAAAATTGTACAAAAATAATTATGGGACATAATTTATATGGTTAGATTCCTTAGTAGGTCTATTTTCATTAGAAACAATCGAAAACACTATATGAAAATCGTAATATGAGATAATTTATTTTTAGTGAAGAGAGGTCAGAGCTGTCGGACTGCATAACAGGGGAGACTTTAATGAATAAACTGTATTAATTGGCTAAACCAAAAAATTTGAAAATTTTACGGTAGGAAGATATGTGAGTCTAGTTTCAGGAAACATTATCAGATCTTAATTTGGAGTTCCGTAGCTCCAGATATAAATAATTTAGTGACTATGACTCGAGTGGACAACTTTGATGTGAATATAAGTAAATAATGGAATTTTTGTGTAATTATTCCGTAAACTTCGGTAACATCTTGTAACCCTGTTCCGGAGACGGATGTGGGTTAAGGGTGTTACAGTCATAGTGACGTCGAGCCTATTTTGGGCCTTCTTCAGTTACTCGTCAAAATGTCTTTGTAAGTGCCTGCAAAATGTCTGATAAATGCGAGACACACTCCATAAATCTCCACTTTGACATGTATTTATCATGCCTCCTTTTCCATGCCTCATCATGAGCCTAACTCAAATTTTGTAGAATACCAAACAATTTCAAGCAGTGCTTGAACTTGTAAATTGAAGTACTCTTAACTTTCAAGTTAAAGTTGTATAATGTAATAAGGGCCAATAATACTTGAATAAGAGAAAAAGCATCAACTCTCTCCACCTAACTATAACCATCTACACCAATCTTACCTCAAACACTCTACGAACATTCAAGTCCCAAAGACCAAAAAGGGATTAGATTCTTCTTTAAACCAGACACATGCCTAACATCTGACACGACTCTACCTTCAATCAGATTATGTGAAGAGCAACGAATCATCACCCTTGTCCTCGGTCACATCAACTACCTCCATAATTATTTGAAACTGTCAGAAACTAAAATTTATGATTCATCAAACTTCTTGATATCCAAAATCGTTGTTGTGTCACCGAAGAAGTCAATCTGTGGAAGTTGAACCAGACTCTAATATTAGTTTGTAGGGAATTAACTCATGTAATGTAACAAACAAGTAAATAAACTAAAATAGAAAAGATCAAACACGTAAATTTTATGTGGAAAAAATCCTCAAAAGAGGATAAAAAACCATAGGCAAAAGGAGATTTCACTATAATAAAAGAGAAAACAAATGATGGAGAAAATTAAAGAAAAACTCGAAGCCCCATAAGAAAAACCTTAAAAAAAAAAAAAATTCTCTCAATCTAAATATTTTTGTTGTGTGAAACTTAAAGTGATTAAGGCCTATTTATAGGTTGAAATTTGTAGCACATATGACTACAACAACCCTAGTTTAATCAGAGTTTAAGTGGGAAACTAAAACTAGAGTTTAACTTGGAAAAGAAAATCAGAAAAACTTGAGGTGCATGTCGCCATATCGTGATATGGCATCCCATCGTCGGAACGATGTGGCTTCCCAATATAATCAACTTATTCTTTTCTCCATTTCTACCAAAATCGATATCTTTAACCTACCTTCTTACTTGAAGGTCGAGAACGAGGTGGATGTAAGAGGACTCTTGGGTGAGCAACGACTGTGGCGGTGGAGTAAAGGTGATGCTCCTTTCAGATTGACAACGACTGTCGTTATTAAATAACTCATTAATAACTACAATCGTTGCCATGCCAACCCGATTTTGACCTCTACTCCGCTGAAACATCCGCTTTCCACTTGAGAGTCCTCTTGCATCCACCTGGGTGTCAGCCTTCAAATAAGAATGAGGTCAATGAAACTACCTTTGGTGGAGATGAAGAAAAAATTTACATTGATTACACTAGAAAGCCCTTTCATTTTTTCCTATGATTATAGTCTTAATCTTATGTATGGTATTTATAAGGCATCATCTCTGGGTATCCAGAAAGTTTGAACTCTTGACTGTGTAATGATGATCAACTAGCCTTCAAGTTATACTCTAACCCATGATCGCATAACGACGATCAACTAGCCTCCAAGTTATACTCTAACCCATGACCGCATAACGATTGTCGATTAGGACCTCTACTTAGATTTCGACATGTGATCGTATAAATCACTATTACCCCCGAACTCGACTTCCATAAGATGGGTTTCTAAGGTAATAGTCCCATCTCAGCACGTTATATGAAATGTGTCTCAGAGCATTATTGTATCCCTAGAAACTCAATTCTACCTTTAAGCTATTACAATGTCTACCTCGAATCCAAAATAATAAAAAAAAATCTTAAATCTTAAACAGTAAACCATAAACCCTAAACCAAACTCTAAAACCCTAAAAATCTAAACCCTAAAAAATCCTTCTTTGGTCGAGGGGAGAGAAACGAAAGTATATCTTGCTAAGTGCGTTATATTGCCAACTCAAAGGAACTGGACACGCTTTCCTGTTAATTGTGCAAAAAGTGTGCCCAGTTGGGTGTCTTTCACACTCTTTCTCCAAAATCGACCTATTTTTCTAGATTTTAAAAAAAAAGGCCTATTTGACCAAATATTTTTTTAGCATATATGCCTAATTCACCCAATTATATCATTTCAAAAAAAATTGATAATTAATTAAAATAATGAGAAAACTTAAAAATTAAAAAATAAACGCATTTGTTAAAAAAAAAACAAAAGAGAGAGCATTGTAATACATCAAACAATTATTTGTTTTGAATAACCATAACTTAATCAAATACTTCCTTTTAATAATAAAAATAATAAAATCATATTTAATAAAAAAGATTATAACAATGCAAAATGAGAGATAAAAATAATTAGTAAAAATACAAATACAAAATTGAGATGAATAAAGACATGAGATGTGTGCTACAAAAACTAAAAATGAAAAGAAAAACCATAAATAAATTAAAAACAAAAAACACTACAACCTACAGAATTAATTCAATATATTTGGATCACGTCAAAATGTTGATTCTAATGCCATATTTCCAATCATCCAACCCTTCAATCTTAACTTTAACCTCAATCAAGATTGAGAACTATATATTTCTTTCAAAATTTTCAATTTATATTTATTTATGCAAGATAAATATAAAAGAATATTGTAAACATGAAAAATAATATATATGTATATATTAACATTAAATTAATTGACCAAAGCAACCTGTTAATTCCACAAACTCGCAAACAAACTGGAAATATATAGTGTGTATATATATATATATATAAATCGTAAAAAACCAAAAAAAAAGTAATTAAACAAAAATGAAATTTTTGTACATCAAATAATAAATAATGAAAATATAATAATAGTGTTTAAAATCATAAGAAAAAAACCAAATAATTTTTTTTAAAATCATAAAAAAAACTAATTAACTTTTCAAAGAAATTTTTTCAAAAGGCTTAAATTGTTCTTATTATTATTTTTAAAATATTTGGACTATTCTTTTTAAATTATTTTATTTCTAACAACGTTTTCTAAATACTTAATCCTTTTTTTGCTCTCAATCTTTTCAATTCTCCATCCAAGGTGGAATCACATGTCCAGAAGTGTATGAATGGCACCTACTTTCTTCTACTGCAAAATGTTTCTTCCGATACTTACATCGTAGAAGCTGCAAAGTGAAAGATTAAATAGCTCAATTTGAGTAAAAAAATTGTATAGAATCTTAAAAAGTAAACAACCAAGGTTTTAACATATTGCAAAATGTTTCTTCCTATATACACATATTGGATTAATTGCACCAACGGAAGGATAATATAGTAGTTGAGAATAGATATAATAACAAATTTACCTCTTAATTTTTACATATTATATTAATTTAACACCAAATCTGGAGATTGATTCTCCGATTCGCACAACCAACTGGCATAATTTTCATTGCTAACCCAGGAGGGCCTGATTAAGTATCAGCAGGCCGTAGCTTGCTTAGTTTAATTAATTATATATTTTTATGTTTTTAATTAAGGAAAAATCTCAAAATTATATTGAACTTTTAATCAATATATAATTTGATACATGAATTTTAATTTGATGCAATTATATATTTGAAATTTTAATTATAGTTCAAATATATATATGAAATTTTAATTTTGTTTCAATCATGCATACTTAAAGAAATAAATATATCAATTTATTTTTATATTGAATAAATATAATTATTATTGTATAGAATATATAAATAAAAATGACGTAATATCAATAGTTAAGTTAATAATTTATAAAAATTAAATCAAATTAAATTTCATGTATAAAATTTTATAAAATTAAAATTTATGTTTAATTTTAAGATTTATTCTTTTTAATTAATATAATTAATTATTCCATTAATTAATTAAAATATTTTAGGTTTATATGAATAAATATCCTCTACGTCTTTCTGAAATGGCGGCGCCTACGGTTTCAAAATGGATACCATTCTGATATTTGTCATCATTTTTTATTGATAAAATGACATTTCTTATCATGTTTTGCTCTTAAGTCTTATCCACGCAATTTTCTTGAATTTTTATTATCAAAAAAGCCGTCCGTACAAGGTTTTTATATTTTAAATTAATTTTTTATTATATCAAATTAAATTATTTGAAAAAAAAGGGCCAGTATCATCGTTTTGGGTAACAGCTAATAAAGAAAACCACCATAGTCGGTCTCACCCTTCCAAAGTGCATGCATAAACGTAAACAATACCAGCGAAAGAAGAAAATTTGCAGTCTCTTCTCTATTGTTCCATCATTCTAGAGTTTAACCAATCCACTCAAACCCAAACATTTGAACCATGTGTATTGCCGCTTTTCTTTGGCAAGCTCATCCACTCTATCCCCTTCTTCTGTTACAAAACAGAGATGAATACTACAACAGGTATGTTTCCATTTCACTTCACTTATTCTTCTCTTTACTATATATATGCCTTATTTGTTTATGGGTGGAGTTGAAGGCCTACAAAGGCACTTGCATGGTGGGATGTTGATGGTTGTGAGATACTGGGAGGAAGAGATGAGGTTGCAGGAGGGACATGGTTGGCTTGTTCAAGACAAGGCAGAGTTGCTTTTCTTACCAATGTTTTGGAGCTTCATCACCTTTCCGGCGCCAAGACCCGCGGGGATCTCCCTCTACTTTTCTTGAAGGTATTTATATGCCCTTGAAAAAATTATTATTCAAGCAAGCTCAACTAACAATAATGGTGCCAAGTGTTGTTGATACAGAGCACAAAGAGCCCTATGGAATTTGCGGACCAACTGCTCAGAAATGCTCATCAATACAATGGATTTAACCTCATAGTGGCTGATATTGCTACCAAATCGATGGTTTATATCTCCAACAGGCCAAAGGGGGAACCCATTCACATTCAACAGGTTTCTCCAGGTCTTCATGTTCTTTCAAATGCCAAGCTTGACTCACCCTGGCCTAAGGTACCGTACACTATTATCTCCTTTACGCAAAAAAAACACACAGGTACAAGGAATTCTTCCATTATTACTTCCAGTCTTCACCCTGCAGGCTCTGCGGCTACGTAAAAGCATTAGACAAATGCTGAATAAATATGGCAAAAATGAAGTAAACGTGAAAGAAATGATTGAGAAACTTATGAAGGACAAAGTGAAAGCTGATAAGAGTAGGTTACCTGGCATTTGTGCTCTCGACATGGAATTCAACCTTAGCTCCATATTTGTTGAAATGGACACTCCTCAGGTAAAATTTCTAGTTCTAAACCACCCTTCTACTAAATTTATGAAAAATAATGTTAAAAGCTGATAAAAACCTAGAGTCGTTTTAACTAAAATATCATGCGTTTTGTGGGATTCAGGGGCTTTGTGGGACAAGGAGTACAGCAGCATTGGCCATACGTGCTAGTGGGGAAGTTAGCTTTTGTGACAAATATCTTGCAAAGGGTGTGTGGTTCGAGAAAACCATCAATTACTATATCCGGAATGAAACAAGGGATTTTTCTGAAGTTATGTGAGTATGTTATAAATGGAGTGATGTATGGCCGAGTGCCTGATAAAATGTTACATTTTGCAAGGAAGGACCTTGCTGATTGCTAAGTTGCTACTACACGAGTGCCTGTTAAATGTTTATAAATTCCCTAGAAACTTAAACAACATCAAAGATAACGCAGAGAAAACCCCGTAAATGTTCTTTCTGAAAGTAGATTATGCAAAAACAGTCGTAACCCATTGAAAAGAGGAAACCAATCAACCAAAAATAACACCACCTACAAAATACTTTCATAATAAAAAAATATATTAATGCTTTTCATTACTTCTATTAATTATCAATTTTGTAACTTATATTCTTAAAACACTATTAGTAAAAACCTTTCATCAGTGCGGAGTTTTGACATTTTAGAATTTTGATTTTTAAAGTTATCTTTAAAATTCCTTCAACTAGTTTTCTTTACTAAGCCTTATCGGTAGTTACATTTTTTTTTCCACCTTACCAATTGTCATCTGTCATTGTGTTCAGTGTTATCGAATTTACTCGTGCTTTTTTTTTTTGCTTTTTTCCAGTACATCTTATTTACTTATTTGCAATACTTTTTCTCTCCATAAAAAAACTCTCTATAAATGAATATATATATATATGTAATACATGTGTTCCTATTTAACAAAAAACAAAATTCCTGCCCATATTTTGCAACATCAACTTTATTACTAAAATAAAATAATAAGGATGACTTTGATTTACAACACTTAGTTTAAGATTTTTAATAAAATTTTAGTTGGGAAAGAATAAAAGAATAGAAAGAGAAATAGAGAAAAAAATAGGGATAGTTTGGGGGTGGAGGCCGAAATAATTGATGAGATGAGTGAATCCATCTTAGCTTAGCTAATTGTGGCATGGGACATGATCTGGAATGTGTGTTTTTACCTTGCCAACTTACAACCAATAATTTAAAAGTTGGCCAACTCCCATTTCTTTCTTCCTATCCTATCAACTATGATTTACTCCGTTTGGATAATATTATATTTTTTTCTATAATATTAAGGGTAAATATAGTAATAGTGATGGGATGGAAAGGTATTTCTAAATTTCATATCATTAATTAGCATTTCAATGCTAATGAATTTTATTTATATTTTAAATAGAAATATATTCATAATCAATTATATATGGTATTTATTATGACTTGGAAAATTACATTACCTGAATTTAATCATAAGCAGTCAAACATGCCAATGTAAGTGTTAATAATATGCAATTATGGTTTAACATAATGGATCTTAATTATTATGTGAATTTCATGTTTTATGAATAAATCCTTAATTTATACCTATTCATAAATAGATTATTGTCTAAGTTTGAAGGTTTGTCTCAAGTTTAAAAGAATTTGAGTAAAAATATTTAGTTTAAAAAATGAGTTTGGGCAAAAAAATTAGACTCGCTTAAAATATGAGTCATATTCGAGCTTGAACATTTAAAGACCTGAGCCTAGCCGAACCCAACCTCTTTTTTTTTAAGTTTATAATATTTTATTTTTATATATTATGTAATTTATAACGCATAAAAATTAAATCTATAATATCACTTTGTTAAGATGACCATATATAAAATTTTAATAAATAAATATAATTATTGAATTAAAAATAATATAATTATATATTCTTTTAAAAATAATATGGATAAACTTAAAATGGACTTGGATCAATTATTTACAAATATGGGTGAATTGTATTAGCAACTACTTATTTGAGTGATTAAGCGTGTCATGTTTTTTATTATTTTATTCAATCAAGCTGATGCATCCCAAATAGTAAAATTTTAGAGGCAATTGACAACTAAAAGAATATGTGGACTACAATTAAATAGTTAGAGACTAGAAAAAAATATTGTAACACCCTATTCTTATCCAATCGTCGGGTTCGATATGAGATGCGACATTCCTTCTTGAAGTGACTACAATTTTATTTTAATATCTAAAGCTGTAATTTAATTTATTCCTATACTCGAATTACTCATATTTTTTAATATTTAGCATCGAATCAAAATCTAATTTCATATTATTTCGTTAGGGATACATATGTTGTACTTTTAATCAATAAATAATTTCTTAATAGCTTTCAATTCAATCTCAAACGTCAAAATTAATTAAACCTCTAACTTTAAAATAATTTCACTATCTTTTAATACAAACTTAATAAATTCCAATTTCAAACTCAATTTCATCATTATTCACTAATGGCAACTAAATTAATACACATAAATTGGAGAATCTGATACATGGGCATAACTCAACATGCTATAAAGATCATGAAAGAAAACCTCTCTTACCTAAACTAGTTTGGATCAAATTTTGATAGAAAGCTTGGAAGGCTTTTCTTCTTTCTTCTTCTTAGGGCATGGACGGCACAATCTAAAGGGAAAGATGTTCATCTTATTCTCTTTCCCACTTGTTTTTTGTTTTTGCACCCATAATTAAAGATAATTAAGCTTAATTAACTTTTCTTAAAGCTTCATAATCTAAGTTTAAGCTAATTAAATCAAGACGGATGGATTCGTTGGTCCCACCCACTAACTCAAGGGTTAAATAACCATTACTTCTTTTGGTTATTTGTTAATTCGCTCCTCAAGTATTTTTTAAATTAAAATTTAATAACGATTATATTTTTATGTTTTAATTAGTGATTTTTTCTATTTAATTTCTTGACTTTTTATTAATATATTTTCAATTTTAAACACATAGTTTCTCCTATTCATAATTTTACCAACTCAAATTACATAATTAAATTTCAAAACTGTATTTTCGAAAAACGTCTAAAATCGAGTGGTTACAAATATCCCATTATTAAATTGAGTGTGCCAATAAGTACATGGACTTGTATAACTATGCTCAATTTTCTTTGATTAAATTAATATTCTAAGTAAATGAATGTACAAAGAATGAAATATATATATATATATATATATATATGCCCATTATTAACATACTAGTCTTGATGCAGATATTTTATTGTGTTTTGCCCAATGCAACAAAGACATACATTGTTTTTGAAGGTGGTAATTGGATCTGCACACATTTTCTGACTTCTGCCGCATTACAAATCATGAATTACCATCTTAAACTAAAAATATATATCAGAAAAAATTGAGAAATAGAATATTCATTAGGGAGATTTGTGAAATATAAGTTAAAAAATTATAGATTTAATTTTTATTTATTTATTTGTGATGTAAAAAAATAAGTAATTAGAGCATATTTAATATTTTTAATTAAATGTATTATCTATTTAAATTTTTTATTCACAATTTAAATTAATGTATTTTATTTTAATTTTGTATTATTATTAGCTTCAAATTATATGTTTTATTATTTATTAGATGTTATTTTAAAATGCATACATGTGTTCTAAACACATGGTTTCTACGTGCGTATGCGTGTGATAAAACTACTAGTGTGTATATATATAGGGGCGAAGCCAGAACAACTTTTAAGGGAGGGCCAAATAAAATTTTAACTTTTTATAGTTTATATCTTTATAAATTTTAAAGGATTAAATCAAATTTTTATAATTTTAGGGGGGCCAAAGTGCAATTTTACCTTTACTAATTTAAAATTTTAAAAATTTCTAAAGGGACTAAATAACAAATTTTCATTTTAGGGGGGCCGGGGCCACTGCCTGCCCCCCTGGCTACGCCTCTGTATATATATTACTTGTAAAGTTTTTCATTGAATTAATTTTACAAGTTAACCATACACTAATTTAATTAATAAAAAGACTAAAAAAGTAAATCTTTTTAAAACAAAATTTATTATAAATGTATTTATATCTTTTTAATAATTTTATAATTATTTTTATTTAAATATCTTAAACTACAATTTTAAATTAAATTGTAAAATGGACAGAGTGATTGAATTGAGAAATTTAAAGATTAGTTGAGTGTGGATTTTATATACTTTATAAAAATTACCTCTACAATGGTGTCACATAATTTAGTATGTGTAGTAGAATGCTTCATTTATAACAATGTAAAATTAATATGATTTTACACATTTTTATAATTTTTTCTATGATTAATATTTTGAAAATTAAATCGTCATATATTTCATGTTCAATTCATGTAAGATTAAAAGTTTAAAGTAAATTAAAAAATTTAACTATTTATTTTATATAAAAAATAACTTTCAATCCTTATATATATAAATTGTATTTTAAATCGATATAATAGAGATTATATGTATAAATCATTGAAAAAATTAATAAAAGAAGAAATTCGTCCCGAAAAAGGTAAAAGGTTTTTATGTAAAGAGATGATAAAAAGTATGACTTAATACTATGGTGCAGGTAGACGTATAGGAGTAGCTCACACGCCACCGTTTGAGGCCATTACATTTTCTACATAGAATGCCTCAAAATTGGTTGTGCCAAAGAATTGTGAGCTGTGACTAATTTAATTAGCCGCAAAATAATGCATAAATAATTTTTTTTTAAATTCTTATAATATTTTTCTTTTTTATATAATTCCTATAACTATTTATAATCCTTCCTCAATTCTTAAATAGGAGGATAATGTGTTTTAATGCACTCAAACTTACGACTTCATGTACTGGTAACAATGTCGATATCAATCGAGTTAAGATTCAATCAAAAAATAAATAATATCTATTTATACAAAATGATCAAAATTTTAATTATTAAATTACTATTTTGAGTGAATAAGAAAAAATGAAATTAAAATTACTGAAAACATAATGAAAATAAAACATCCATTTGGAAATTGCTTAAAAAATTAGTCATGAAATTAAAAAGGTTTATTTCTAAATTCCATTCATCTATTTTATGAAAATTAATAAATTAATCCTTCTATTTTAATTTATCAAAATTCAATCTTCACAATTTAAGAAAATCAAGAAATTAGTCCAACTCGTTAATACTATTACTGACTAGGAAACCAACAAATCAATAAATTAATAAAAACAATAGTTGAACAGTTTAAATAACAAAAATTAACAGCTCAAATTCATGCGTTTATTAATATTTGGATTAATTATTTAGTTCTTATAAAGTTGGAGGATGAAATTTTGACAAATAAAATAAATAAATAATATTTGCAGCTTTGATTAATTAAAGTAATTAAAAGAATTGCTTAAAACACACATATGATGATGGCGGTGGGCAAATATTAATGGTGGTAATCTAGGGTTTTATGATGTAGATTAAATTCGATGGCAATTATGAAAAAGTTAAGACATCACAATCAAGCCAAACTCGGCACACATGGAGTCGACTTGCTCCGCATTATTACTCTTCAATACTCTCATAAAATCAATTAAATCCTTTTTCATGTGTTGGAATAGGTAAAAATACTTCTCTTAATTTTAAAATTAAATAAATTAGTCCCAGAGTAATTTAATTTCTATCGATTTTGAAAGTGGGTAATTAAGGACAATCAATCACTGCGTTAATATTTTCATTCAATTATATATGATTTTAATTGGTATAATAATAACAAATTTCACCCTCAAAATTTATATATTCTATTAATTTGGTTTCAATTTAACAAATTTATCCCGCAACTTTCGTGTAAATGTTGAGAAAGAATTTGTTGAATCTTTTAGAATTAAGGTTAAAATGACAGAACATATTACTATTAAATGTTAAATTTATTATTATACTAATTAAAATTATGTACAACTAATAGAAGACATTAACGCCGTGATTAATTATTCTTAATTACTTATTTTTAAAATTAACAGTCAATTTACTTCAATCTTTTTTTAAAAAGATTAGTTTACTCGTTTTCGAAATTGAAAAAAATCGAAAAAAAAGTTTTTTTACCGCTGGAATATGTTTTTCTTTTATATAAACTAAATTAAACAAAATTAGAATAAACTTAAATAAAAATGATCTACTGGACAGGAATGCTTCCATTCTCTTTTGTCTAAACATATTTTATTATTTCAGTATTTAATTAAAAAAAGAACTAAGGGGTAAAAAGGAAATAGTCCAACTTTAGACAACGGCGGTGTCTAGGGTTTTCTAAACGGGAGCCTAAGCGAGTAATATAAATACGAGTGCTTTAGCCCACACGCGGCCTTGCGCGTAATTTGATTTAAGTGGTGTATTGACTATGAAACCCGCGGTGACCACTCTCGTATTTCTTCTTTTTAGGGGTGAGGTTGGATGGAAAATACGTGCATTAAAAAAAAATTTTTTTTCATGTTATAATATTGTTATAATATTTAATTTTATTGTTATTGTTATTTTTACATTAATTATATGTGAATTCGTCTAAACTTATTTTTAATTTTTAATCTAATCATTAATTTTTTATTCTTATCCATTCACTTAATTCATTGGAAAAAATATATATTTGTGTTTAATTTTTCTTAAATTCGTATTTTTTATTTATATTTAATCTAAATGCAGTAAATGATGATTTTTTTTAAATTTTAATCTTATTATAAGTTTTTATCATATATTTTTTTAAATACAATGCCTAAAACTATTTATAGCCCTTTTCCAACCCTTAAATAGAATAATAATGTGTTTCGATACATTCAAACTCACGTCTTCTTATACTGGCAACAATATCAATACTAATTGAATTAAAACTCAATTAACAATAATAATAATTATTTTAAATGGTTATAAAGATTAATATGAAAACCAATAAAAGGTAGTTGAATTAATAGAAATAGAATACTCCACTGATAAGATTCAAGTTTGATTTTTTTTTTTTTTATGTAAAATTTTCTTTCTTTACAAATATGTTGTAAACCTTTATTCGATATTGTATAATACTTGTGATGTCAAAATAATGCATTAAAATTTATTCAACTGTCAATTTAAGTGGAAAAAGTTGGAGATGAAATTTGTAATTAAACCTTCTTTAATTTATGTCTTTTTCCCTAAAAATAATTTTAAAAAAAATATTAAATTTTGGAAAGTGGTTAAGAAAATCATTATTATTATTGATTAGTGTCACTGAAGCAATGAATTTCATTGGGTTTGGTAATGGATGAGAGTTTGCAAAAAATCTTCCTTTTGGTTCGTAACCATTTTCAATTACATAGTTTAGGATAAGAATGTTAAAAACCTATGTTATATCCATAGAAATTGAAGGCTATAATTCTTATCATCACAACAAGCGCAAGCATTGTTGGGGTATATCCACTTCTCTTAAACAACTAGAATGTACAAGTAGCAGTAAAAGGAAAAGATAATAATGATTAGAAAGCTTGGCTAATTAATTTTGTAGTATATAGTCGGTCCAACACTGACTTATATCTAAGCAAAGTTCATGCATCGACTACAACATTTTTTCTCTGATTACCTTCTCTTTTCTTCTATCATTCTAGAGTTCAAACAATTCACTCAAAGCCAAACAATTGAATAGAATTGTCTAACCATGTGTATTGCTGCTTTCATTTGGCAAGCTCATTCACTCTACCCTCTTCTGCTTTTACAAAACAGAGATGAATACCACAACAGGTATGTTTCCATTTCCCTTCAATTATTCTTCTCTTGAAAATATATTTATCTTATTAATAAATATGGGTGGAATTGAAGGCCTACGAAGGCACTTGCATGGTGGGATGTTGATGGTTGTGAGATATTAGGAGGAAGAGATGAAGTAGCAGGAGGGACATGGTTGGCTTGTTCAAGACAAGGCAGAGTTGCTTTTCTCACCAATGTGTTGGAGCTTCATATCCGTCCCGACGCCAAGACCCGCGGTGATCTTCCACTCCTTTTCCTGGAGGTAAATAAATCTATATGCCTTTAAATTTTTTTTTTTTTTTGGTTGAAACCAGCTCACCTATCAAAAACGGTGGTCGTTCATTAAAAGTAAACACACTGTTCTTGATGCAGAGCACAAAGAGCCCCATGGAATTTGCGGAGCAACTGGCCACCGATGCTCATCAGTACAATGGATTTAACCTCATAGTGGCTGATATTCCTTCCAAATCAATGGTTTACATCTCGAACAGGCCAAAGGGGGAACCCATTAACATTCAACAGGTTTCTCCGGGGCTTCATGTTCTTTCAAATGCCAAGCTTGACTCTCCCTGGCATAAGGTACATTAACTTGTGTCATGTGTTATATTCCTATAAATTTATGCCCAAAGGCAGATGGACGCTGGAGAATTGATTCATCCACTCCCATTGTGCAGGCTCAGCGGCTAGGTAAAGGCTTCAAACAGATGCTCAATAGATACGGTAAAAATGAAGTAAACGTGAAAGAAATGGTTGAGAAACTTATGAAAGATAAAGTGAAAGCTGATAAAAGTAAGTTACCTGGCATATGTGCTCTCGACATGGAGTTCAACCTGAGCTCCATATTTGTTGAAATGGACACCCCACTGGTAAAATTCCAAGTTCTAAACCATCCTCCTACTAAAATTTATGTAGAACAATGTTGAAGCCAAAAAAAATTGTGGTTGTTTCAACTTACATATCCATCTATTTTCTGGAATACAGGGGCTTTATGGAACGAGGAGTACTGCAGCAATGACCGTAGGTGCTGGTGGGGAAGTTAGCTTTTATGACAAGTATCTAGAAAAGGGTGTGTGGTTTGAGAGAACCGTCAATTATCATATCCAGAAGCTCAAGTAGATTGAATCCATGTCAAAGCAAGGGATTTTACTACTCAAGTTATTTATTGATTTGCGAATGTTATAAGCATTTTAAGTTTAAACTAATTGTACCAAAGGAGTGATGTATGATGTATCCCGGTCTGCCTAATAATGCAAAATTCAATAAAACAATGGAAGAAAAATAAGAAATGTCACATTTTGCAGGGTACGACTCTGTCATCCTCTTTGCTAATTGCATTCAATTCGGAAACCTAAGAATCAGCCAAAAGAAAACGACATGTGCTGAGGTATATGAGGTTCCAAACACAAATGATATAGCTTATGGAACCTCCAAAGCAGAGCAGATGTTGCAGGCATTTGCATGTGTGCTGTCTTGAAAACCTACCTTATTTCTTTCTCAACAAGTCAAGCTGTGGGAATTGTATTAAGGCATGTTTTTAAGCAATTAAAACCCTGCCATCTCTACCTCCTTACAAACTCTTTACACTAGGTTAGTGTCCCAGAAACCATAAAAATTATAACCCAACGTATTACAAGGATTATCATCCAAGATCATATACCACTAACAACATATATGTAGTGGATCCAACATTCTTTTACTTTGCTTAGCAACTCAACCACGCTCTCAAGCAAGCCGTAAGGTTCAAGTTTCCAGCATGGGTGTCCTATAATCTTAGTATATATAGTGGAGATGTAAAATTAATATGGTTTTACATATTTTCATAATTTTTTTTACGATTAATATTTTAAAAATTGAACCGTCATATATTTCATATTCAATTCATGTAAAATTAAAAGTTTAGAGTAAATTAAAAATTCTAACTATTTATTTTATGTAAAAAAAAACTTTCAACCCTTACACATATAGATAAGAATAGAGATTATATATATAAAAATATAATTACATTGATAAATTCAACTATTAAATCATTAAAAAAATTAATAAAAGAAGAAATTATAAAATATGTAGAAATTATAAAATATGTAAAATTATGTAAATATTAGGGTAGTACAAATGAATACTCTTCTCATAATATATTAAAAGTGTTGATAATTAATAAAATGTACATATTCTATTGCAAAATTATTGTGTCTAACAAAAAAGGTAAAAGATTTTTATGTACAGAAATGATAAAATGAATGACTTAACACTATGGTGCAGGTAGCTGTAGGAGTAGCTCGTACGCCGCGTTTGAGGCCATCACATTTTCTAAATAGAATGCCTCAAAATTGGTTGTGCCAAAGAATTGTGAGCTGTGACTAATTTAATTAGCACTCATTTATTTTTCAATATTAATTTTTTATAATATTTTTTTTCTAAACAATGCCTATAACTATTCATAACCCCTCCTTAGCCCTCAAATAAAAGGATAACATATTTTAGTGCACTCAAACTCACCACATGGCAACAATATTGATGTCAATCTAGTTAAAAATTAATTAGAAAATAAATAATATCTAATTATAGTTGAATGAAAAAGATACAACTACAAAATATTGAAAATTTTAATTATATAACTGTTATTTTGGGTGAATAAGAAAAAATGGAAATCAAAATTACTGAAAACTGAATGAAAATAAAGCGGAAATTGCTTAAAATAATTAGTCATGAAATTAAAATATTTTATTTCTAAATTTCTTCCATCCATTTTATGAAAATTGATAAATTAATTCTTCAATTTTGATTTGTCAAAATTCAATCTTCACACTAAAGAAGATTAGAAATTAGTCTAATTCGTTAACACTGTAGCTGACTAGGAAACCAACAACTCAATAAATTAATAAAAAACCAATAGTTTAACAATTTATATACAACAAATTTACAAAATTAACAGTTTAAATTCATGTGTTTATTAATAATTGGATTAATTTTTTAGTTTTTATAAAGTATGAGGATCAAATTTTGACAAATAAAGCAAATAAATAATTTTTCAGCTTTTGTTAATTAATAATTAAAGTAATTAAAAGAATTGCTTAAAACACAAGTTAAGACACATATCATGGCATTGGGCAAATATTAATGATCAAAATTTACTCAATTTCAAAATTGAAAGGAATCGGAAGCTTTTTTTTTTTATCGCTGAATATAGTTTTCTTTTATATCAACTAAATTAAAACTTTCTTTCTTAGATTTAACTTAAATAAAATGTTCGTCTTCTATTCTCTTTTGTCTAAACATATTTTATTATTTCAAGATTTAATAAAAAAAAAAAAACTAAGTGATAAAAAAGTAATGCAACTTTATATTGCAGCGGAAAAAACCGAATATAAATACCTCCAGTCATTGCTTGAACCAAATGCCAAAATTCAAATGTTGTTACACCACTATTGAGCACGTCAAACCACCAGCGAGATCATTGAATTTAGCCATACGAAAATTGAAAACCGTCAAAGTCTTCTAAGGACTTGAAAATCTCACTAGATGGAAAAAAATTATTTTTTTATTTTTCAATGCTTATGGACCTTAAGCTAGTTGTTATTTATAATAGATGTTCCCCATCAAAACCACAAATTACATGAAAGTGGAGGGAAACGTGGAAATGACCCATGAAATAATGAAAACGTGGGATGACCCCCCGAACCAAAACCTAATGCATGTCCAACATGAACTTCTCCAAGATGAGTGGTAGAGGACAGGTTCCTTGCCAATACCTCCATATTTTAGTGAAAATCTAATAATCTAGTATTAGGAATAGTTGAACCTAACACAAAGTTTGCGGAGCTCACAATGTGACCCTATTCCCGCATCATCATCGATCCATGTCACTCATCTTACATTTGACAATAGTATCATACACAAGAGGACATAATATGTTGTGAACCGTACACAAGAGAACATAGTCCATGATGGAAAGCTAAAATTTTACGTAAATTGTATATTTTTACTCGACCACTCAACCAAAACTTTATTTTAGTGTATTTTATATATTTTAATCTAATTACACATATTATATTATCTCCGTCAATTGTATATTTGTACTTACTATTATTGATATAAGCGGTCTGATCCAATTAAAGGTCCATGATGAAAATGGGCTTAGTTTCCCTCAAGGCCCAATCATGAGATCCAAAACCAAGTAGTTGAAGTCAAAACTCAACTTATTCGTTCAAGACTTTATCACGAAAAAATTTTGAGAAGAAGAGTTGAAGCTTTAAGACCATGGGCTTTGGAGTTCAATACGAAGCGAGGATGAATTAGAAGAGTCCAATTTTATTCGTGGACTTAAAATCTCAAATCCATTATGACAAGCCCATGTGAAAGATGTTAACAAGTTTAAGCGTTACACTTTAATGAGCCCAATAAAGCCCCACACCTAGCCCATGTTATAATCATTTGACTTGTAGTCCATTTTTATAGTGCTACAACATAATTTTTAAATCCATAATAATCAAATAACTCGGAGCCATCAATAATATAGATCCATATTTAATTTAATTTTATAGTGCTACAATATAATTTTTAAATTTTTATAATTAAAAATTAGAGGAAATTAATAAAATAAATAGTTAGTAAATAGATTTCAAGGAATTTTATGGGGTTTTCTTTTATCCAAAAAGGGATGAGTAGGTTTTTATGGATAATTTATCTTAATATGATTCACTAAAAAGGGATGAGTAGGTCTTATGGATGATTTATCTTAATATGATCCATTTACTTTTTTTTAACAATCTCATTATAGGTTCTGATCATATTTGCTCTATTTTTTTTAACACAATACTTATAGCCCCTCCGTAACCCATAAATAGAAGGATAATGCGTTTTAGCGCATTCAAACCCACATCTTCCTGCATTATATGTACATTAAATATAAACATTTAAAACATATGATTGCTTGTTATGAATGCTATTAAGCAGATGTTCAACCTTTCACTTTTCATATCCCTTAATCTTCCACATTTCATCTTCTTTAACCTTTAACATTTCTTCTTCTTGTAACCCTTTTTCCTATTTATGTATTAGAATATGAAGAGTCTAATCTCTCTATATAAATAGAGAAGTATGCTACTTGTAAATATGATGAAAAATATAAAATGCAATAGAAATCATCATATTCTCATATCCATATTTTATCTATTATTTTTGTTTATAATACGTTATTAGCACAAGTTCTTAAATTAATCCAAAAGCCTTTTATTTTTCCTTTCGCTTGGACCAAGGTATGTGATACATTTTATCATGATGTCCATCATGATAAAATTACTTATGTTTATAATTTGTTTCACTTTTTTAAGGGTTCCACTAATCTCGTTATTTGTTAAAAACTTCTAACATAGTCAAATTACTTGTAATTTATTTTATGACTAAATTGTTATGATTATTTGAGTATTTTTTCCTGTTATGTTATGCTTGAAAGTTTTGTTAATGGATTACTTATGTTTACTTCAATGTTTGTTGAGGAACTACTTATATTTATATTAAATTTCTATTGTAGCTATATCATCAATGTCGAACCTTGCAAAACTTGAATTTGTAGCTCTTGATATTACTGGAAAGAACTATTTATCTTTGGATGTTAGATGTTGAAATACATTTAGATGCAAAATGCCTCGGTGAAATTATTAATGAAGGAAATGAAGCATCTAGTCAAGATAATGCCAATGCTATGATATTTCTTTGCCATCACCTCCATGAGGGACTAAAGACTGAAGCTTTGAATGTTAAAGATCCACTTGTCCTTTGGAATAGTCTAAAAAAAAGATATGACCACCAGAAAACCATAATATTTCCTAAAGCTCTCTATGATTGGTTGCGTTTAAGATTATAACATTTTAAATCTGTGAGTGAATATAACTCATGTAACACCCCTAACCCGTATCCGTCAACGGAATAAGGTTTAGGAGCATTACCGGAGTTTACAGATCATATTCAGATATTTCATGTTATTTCACAATCGTATCAGAAATTAATTATAATTTAACCATATCGGCCTTTTTATGGGCCATCGATTCCCAAATCATACATTAGAAACGAGTCGAGACTAAATAGGGAACTCATAGAATTTCTCACAAAATTTTAAAAATTTTCTTAGGTTCAGGGGTCACACGCCCGTGTGGTCAGGCCGTGTGGCTCACACGGCTAAGCGACATGCCCATGTCTCAGGCCGTGTGGCACATGAGGTAGGGCACACGCTGGTGTCCCTAACCCGTGTAACTCTCTGACTTGTAACTTAATTAAGTGCAAGAGTCACACGGCCAAGTCACACGCCCGTGTGCCAGGCCGTGTGGTCAATTCTAAGTACTGTGTTTTGAAATTTTAAGATGCAGGGGACGTATGGCTAGAATACACGCCCATGTGCTAGGCCGTGTGTCACACACAGCTAAGACACACGCCCGTGTCTCTGCCCGTGTGAACAGAATAAGGCTATTTCCAAACCTTATTCCTCACCCAATTTCACATTTCACCTACATAAACACTTAAACATGTTCACCAACCAATTCAAGACTTTTAAATTAAGCCAAAACTAAGTCTTATACATGAAAATTCATCGCAAGTATTCATGTATTTAATCTTACCTAATTAACCAATTTCACATATCCAACATATTAAAACCATATTTATATATATATATATATATACATTTCAAAATATACCAAGTTCAAGCCATTTCAATGGCTAATTACAACCAACATTTAGGTGCCAACAATGACCAAAATAGCTTATACATGCCATTATACCAAAGTCAAATTAATATTCATACCAAAAGTAGAGCGGTTGATAGTGTGATGTAGCTGCAACCAGCTTCCAACCTTTATAAGCCTACGAGTACTATAAAACAAAAAAAATGAAACAGAGTAACCACTTAGTGCTTTGTAAGTTCGTGTAACAGGAAATAAGCTTACCATTTATTTGTACATTAAATAAACATTCACATACATTCCAGATAACTTGGCCATAGCCTAAGCACACAATCTCAACAAATATATTAGTTATTTCCATAGCCTAAGCACACAATCTCAACAAATATATTAGTTATTCATTTTATGTAAATATTAATAACAAAAATGGGCTCATCAAATACCAAATTCCATGCATTACATATATTTTCAGATATTGATTTCATTTTGATTTTCACTTGTCTTCATGTAAGATTCTCACTCGTTGATTCACTTGAAATCTCGAAGGATACGAGGGTAATACACATAAGTGTACAAATCAAAAATCTGTCAATTCATGTCTAGGAGTACTCATTAGAGTACTTAATCAGAAAGCACACTCTCAAGCCATTTAATAGAATGGTCATATGAGCATGTAACGGGAAGCTTATCCAGGCTTATTAATGGGAAGCTCACAAAGAGCCTTTAACGGGTAGCTCCGAAGAACACTTAACGGGAAGCTCCGAAGAGCACTTTAACAGAAAGCACCGGCCAGCCATATAACGGGAAGTTCAAACGAGCACTAACGGGAAGCTATGAGGAGCCTTTAATGGAAGGTTCACAAAGAACCTATAACAGCGCTTATAAGAGCATGGGTGTGTCTACAACATATGCAGATCACGACCATTCGGGAAGCTCTGAAGAATATATAACGGGAAGCTCGTAAAAATATTATAACGGGAAGCTTGAGAGGGCTTATAACGGGACACTCTTTCGAGCTAAGATATGTCCGCAACATATGCGGGAACATTACCATTTCAGGAAACAGAACCTTGTATCCAATCGAGTTTCATTCATTTTATCGGGACTTATTCATTTATCAAGAATTGTCAGATATGAGATAAATTATATACACATACATGACATTTTTACAATTTACATACTCAACATTCAATTTAAGCATAAAAATATACATAATTTAGTTACACGAACTTACCTCGACAATTGTTCGTGAGTTGAAATCTACTAATTCGATACTTATTCTTTACCACGATCTAACTCTGTTTTTAATCTATCCAGATCTATTCTAGTAAATTTAACTCAATTTAGTACAATTCATATTTGATTCATCTCAACTCACACCTTAGGTAAAATTACCATTTTACCCCATACTTTTACTTATTTACAATTTCATCCCTAGGCTCGGAAAATGAAATTCATGAAACTTAACCCTTATTCCAAGCCTAGCCATTTTATATGTAACTATAATAGCACATATTTTTCACAAAAATCAGAATTTTTCATGAATTTTGCGTTTTTACAATTTAATCCCTAATTCATGATTTTATCCAAAATTCCTTAACAAAATACCTTTAAATATCCACCAAGATATCAATTTCATCATATAATAACTAAAATCATATGAATTCATCAATGTTAACTTCCAAAACTTTCAAAAAAATCCAAAAACTAATGAAATAGTAAGTTGGACCTAATTGTAAAAGTCCCAAAACATAGAAATTTTAAGGAAAAAGCAAGAATTAAACTTACATGAAGCTAAATTATGAAAAAATAGCTTAAACCCTCTTCAATGGTTGTTTTTCAGCTAAAAATGATGATGATTTTCTCCAGAATTTTCAATTTCTCTTTTATTTCATTTAATTTGGCAAAATTTACAATTTTGACCTTATTTCACATAAAGTCTCAAATTTTTTCTAAGCTTATGCCCCCTCAGCCATTTCATGTGGTCTATTTTCCCTTTTATTCCTCCTTTATTTACTATTTAGGCCATTTAATCACTTTAGCAAGTTTTGCACCTTTTTCAATTTAGTCCTTTTTAATTAATTGACTACCAAAACGTTAAAATTTCCTAACAGAACTTTAATACTACCTTATTGACACTCCATAAATATTTATAAAAATATTTATGGCTCGATTTATAATACCAAGGTCTCGATACCTCTTTTTCTCAATTTTTTGACCTAATAAATCTTTATAAAACAGAAATTACTAATTCAAAAATCTCTTAAAATTTTCATTTGACTCTTAAATATTAAATAATAAATCTACGAGATTTCTTTCCAGATTTAGTGGCCTCGAACCACTATTTCTGACATCATTGAAAATCGAGCTATTACAACTCAACTATGTTTAGAATCATTTTACAATCGAAATTATGTGGAGAGAAAATAATTGATGAGGATATGTTAGAAAAAACATACTCCACATTTCACGCAAATAATGTTGTCCTGTAGACACAATATCGTGAAAAAGGTTTTAAGAAATATCCTGAGTTAATATCTTGTCTTCTTGTTGCTGAACAAAATAATGAACTGTTAATGAAAAATCATGAGTCACGTCCAACTGGCTCTACTCCATTCTCTAAAGTGAATGTGACATCATATAATGGAAAGGATAAAGGCCATACTAGCAGTTGTGGTCGAGGACATGATCGTGGTCATGGTCGTGGTCGCAATCGAGAACATGGATGTAACAACCCGTTTTTTAGTCAAACTAGATCAGTGATTTTGGAACCACAAATCTGAGGTCAAAATAATTATTTTATTATTAAATTGAGGTCTACAATATGATAGTATGATTGTGTGAAAATTTCGTTAAGAAATTTTACTATTTGAATGCTTAATTTGATAAAAAAGACTAAATCGTGTAAAATGTAAAAGTTGTGTTCTATAAGCTAAATGGGTCTAATAGCTATAGAACTTTAAAGTTGAGGTCCTTATGTGGTAATTATCCCATTTATGAGATAGTGGATGATAGTGGCATGGTATTTGGTCTAATTAATAACCGTTTTAAAGGTTAATTATGTAATTTGGTTAATAATGATAAAAATAAATAAAATAAACTTATCATCATCTTCCATTATCATCTACCACCAATTTTTATAAGGAAGGAAGCCATTTTTGGTGCTTGATATTTGACCAAGCTTCCATTGCTCATATTGGTATGATTTTTGTCATGTTTTTAATGATTTTTATGTTTTTGATACCATTGTAACCTAGTCTAGCTAGCCCAGGGATTAATTTGCAAAACTGTTAAAAGTTTAGGTTTTTACCAGTGATGAATCTATGTGTAATTGGATGTTTGATGATAGAAAATGCAACCTTGTTGTTAGGTAAACAACATTTGTAAAGATTTTTTGTAAAATTGCAAATTATGGATTAAATTGATAAATGTGAAAATTGTGTGGTTAAAATGTGAAATAAATGAAAAATATAGGCTGGTATGTTAATAAGAGAAATTCGACTAGCATGGGTTATGGTCAAATTGAATGAATTTGCATTTTTATGTAATAATGACTAAATTGTAAAGAATTTGAAATATTAGGGGTAAAAATGTAATTTTGCTAAAATATGTAATTTGGGCTAAATTGAATAGAATGATAATTGAATGAACTAAATTTGATTATATATAGATCAAGAAAAGTGAAGTTCATAATTAGATCGAGGAAAAGGCAATGTTGTCGAATAGACAATAGTTTCCAACCGTGTTATATGAGGTAAGTTTGTATAATTAAAATTGAGTATTTAAATATGTAATTATTTGTAATTATTTGAAATGTATGTATGTGAATTGAGAAAATAAAATATATGTTCATTGAATGCCTAAATAATAAAGTCTGAATAATACCAAGCCCGGTTTGAACCTTAGGAATTCGTAGGATACAAGTGACATGTCACTAGGGTTACCGTTTGGTTGAGATTCCAACATGTGTTGAGGACTCACCACAGCTCGTATGAACTTACTAATATTTCAACTCGTAAAAGCTTACTATTTCTCAGCTCATTTAAGCTTACTGTTATTTCAGCTTCAAGTGAGCTTACCATTTATAGCTCGAAAGAGCATATATGTACAGGAATTGACGGATTACTGATTTGTACACTTCGAGTGTATCACCCATGTATCTAACGATATTCTAAGTGGTTCAACGGGCACAGTTTTGTTACAGATTAAATGAATTAATAAGAACTAGCATAATGAGTTGTATGAATTACATGGAAAAAGGTATTATATGCCATATTGTGATATGAAATGGATGATATATGTATTTGAAATTTGAATGATTGTTGTATTCATCCATATGATTTGATGATTATGTGCACTTTACATGACTAATCTATTGGTAAATACATGTGTTTAGGCATTTGACAAAATAGTTGGATTATACTATGTTTATTTGCCTAAATTATGAATAATTGGTAAGTTTAATTCTATATTATACGAGCTTACTAAGCTTTAAAGCTTACTCTAGTTATTTTTTCGTGTTTATAGTTTACGGAAGCTCACTCGATTCGGAAGTTATCGGAGATTGCATCACACTATCTAGCTATCATTTTGGTACTTTTAAACTTATGCATTTGGTTATATGGCATGTATAGAAGTAATGGTTATTTTGGTGTTTAGTTTTGTAACGGATTTAGCCATTTGAATTGGCTTGTAAATGATGAATGCTTGGTTATGTGTATAGCCATGTGACTTGGCTTATTTTGTCATACTTGGTCATGTATATATACATGTGCAAATGGCCTTTTGACATGTTATGCATAATTGCTATATAAATGCTTGTTGTGAATTGGTATTTGGAGTACTAAATGGTTAAAATTTGATATTGGTATGTTTATGGTTTGAGGCAAAGTAATGCAAAATTGAATATATCAATATAGGTAACTGGTGAATGTGAAATTGCTATGCAATTGAATGGTTAAGTGTGATACTTGTGTCTTGTAGATGTTGATATTGGTATAGCATGGTTTTTGGCTTGATGAGGTTGGTTTGAATGCCTATTTTTTGTTATGTGTAACGCCCCCAACCCGAATCCGTCACCGGAATAGGGTTATGGAACATTACCGGAATTACTAATTTTTTTATCAGATATTTTATTATTTAGCATTCATATTTAGGACCAATTAAAATCAAACATATTGTCCCTAAACGTACTTATTTTTCTCGACATGTTTACTTGAATTTTATTACTCGTCTCAGCATGCTTAGTTTTTTTTCTTGTATCGTCGTATAAAAAAAATAATCACCTATTTACATGTCAAGATAAATATCATTTTCTTGTCATTTTGTCATAAACTTAAAACAAGTAATTCATTATATCAAGATTTCGTGTATTTAAAAATACAATTCAAGCTACACTAATTTACCTCGTTGCTTGTTTATGTTTATAATTTCACTAATCCGATATCTTCTTTTTTTTTCCACGTTTAAGTCTCGTATTTTAGTTGTATGGATCTTTATAAATAAATTTAATCATCATTTTCATTAATTTCATATTCTAATACATTTAATTATTGCTCTAGGCAAAATTTCCATTTTACCCTTAAAACTTTTAATTAATTACAATTTCATTCTTGATTTCAGAAAAATAAAATTATTGTCATTTAATCCTTGTTTACAACCATTATTCTTATACATATTGATAAGAGCCCATGAATTTTATGAAATATCAGAATTTTTTTCATAATTTCAACACTTTTCAATTTAATCCCTAAAACATGTTTTCGTCTGATCTTGATCTAAATTAATATTTTCATTCAATTTTTTAATTTAAGTAATAAAATAATCCATTACATGCAATTTGATCATTTTTGACATTTTTACAAAATCACCCATAAAGTTCTACTTTTATTCAATTTAGTCCCTGAGCCTAAAACATGTAAATTAGCCATGCTAGTTGAATATTCATACATATTTTCCTCCTCCTCCACTCCATTCCACATCCTTAATTTAAATAACATGCTTATAAGTAACATTATCAAAGCTTTCACTATTTACTTATATGTATTTTCAAAACTGTCCATTTGAGTCATAGTCACTAGATTATTTATATCTTGAGCTACAGAACTCCAAATTAAGATCCGTAAATTTTCCTTGAAACTAGACTCATGTATCTTCTTACCATAAAATTTTTAGAATTTTTGGTTTATCCAATTAGTACAGTTTATTCATTAAAATCTCCCTTATTTTACTGTTTGACAGTTCTGACCACTCTTCAGTAAAATTTAATTATCTCTTTGTACAGAATTCAAATGATGTTCTAGTTTATTTATATTTAAAATAGACTCATTCAGGAATCTAACCATATAAATTATGTCTCAAAATTATTTTTATACAAATTTTAATGATTTTCCCAAGTCAGAACAGAGGATCCCGAAATTATTCTGAACCAGTCTCACAAAAATATAAATATCTCAAAATACAGAATTCCTTTACTTTCTATGTTTCTTTTATATAAAAATAGACTCAATAAGCTTTAATTTCATATCTTATTCATCCTCCAATTTGGTTTATACAATTTTTGGTGATTTTTCAAATTTAAGCTTATGTTGCTGCCCAAAACTGTTTCTTATAGTTTATTTTGCAATTAAATCCTAACTAAGTTTACTTACTTTTACAACTCAATTCATGCTTCATTTCTACTTAATCTCTTCCCATATTTAACTTAACCATCCCATGTTCATATTAGAACTCAAATTTAAAACTTCTTCCAATTCAATCCCTACTATATAAAACTTATGGCCTCTTTTACAATTTAATCCTCTTTTTCATTCTAACTTAAAATTCTATCAAATAAACCCCTATTTCATCTTCTTGCTCAGCATGAACTACTCTTAGAAATCTATGAACTATCAAAATATCAACTTAATCTTAACAAGACTTTGTTTTAAAGCTTTTAAAACATCAAATTTAAAGCAAATGGCTTAATTGACTTACCTATTAAACATCCAAGCTTTAAATCCTCAATTTCTCTTTTTGTCTTTTTCCTTCTCTTTTCTTCCCTTCTTTTCCCGTTTGCTATTCTGTTTCTTTTCCCCTTCTCCTCCTTTTTGTCTTTTCACACACACACATATATATACTAAATAAAATAATAAAATAATAATAAATATCTTATTAAATATTAATAAAATAATATTTTTCTAATAAAATCATTAGAAAATATCATCAATATCATAATTACTTTCTAGATTTCTCTCTCTTCCAATTGACCATTTTGCCCTTTGTGATCTTTTAAAATTCCATCCTTGAGTCATCACTTAATTGGGTAGAATTGCAATTTAGTCCCTCAAAATTCTTCACCTATTCAATTTAGTCCTAATTCATCCATTTTCCTTAGTTTTTAGATTATTCCACCCCTAAAATATTTGCACTATTGGTCCTTCAACTTTCCATATTTACACTTTAACCCCTTAAATTTTGAGTATTTACTCTTGAGCAACAAAACTTTTCTCATTTTGACAATTTAGTCCTTTCTTGAATTAATATGTCATAATATACTTCCCAATGACATAACTCAAATTTCCTCTTCTTGTCACTTTATTTCCTTATTTTACTATATCAAGGATAATATCTTACTGTAGAAATTTTCGAGGTGTTACATTATGAATGCATGCTTTTGGATTGTGTAGGTTAGCACCAAATTGGGTGAGAAATGTGGCTTGTAAACTAGCCTATTTTCGTCCACACAGGTAGAGGCACGAACGTGTGTCTCAGTTGTGTATGACATACAGTCAGATGACACGGTCATGCATCCCCTGTAGTATTTAATGAAAATGAGTCAGTGAGTTATACGGGCTAGTCACACGGGCGTGTAGTGGGCCGTGTGACACAAGTTAGATAGTTACACGGGGTAGGACACGAGCTGGGACACGGCCATGTGATCCCATTTTGAATGTCCACACGGCCTGTGACACGGACGTGTCTTTTGCCTGTGTGAGACACACGGCTGAGCCACACGGGCCTGTATCCCCTGTATATGAAAAATTTTCAAAGTTTTCCTAAAAATTTTATAAGTTACCAGTTTAGTCCCGAATCTTTTTAAATGTTTGTTTTAGGCCTCGAAGGCTCGTATTAGGGACTTGATGAATGTACATGAATGTTTTTATTTGGATATGAGAAATGAAAGTTAAATGAATGGTTGTTATTGTTATTAATCTGGTAATTGACAAGCGTTGTTTTGCCTATCAAAATAAAATAAACCTCTTCGAAAATAAATAAATAAATAAATAAAAGGGTACAATAGTGGAAGAGGGTCGATCCACAGGGAGTTTAATGGAATTCTTGATTAAATTTCTTGTTCCCGAACTAGGAGCTAAAATAGAAAATAAAAAGGGTGATTTGAGAAGTAACAAGAAAATAAAATAAACAAATAAAATTGCAAGAAAGATGTATTAAAATAGAAGTAATAAAATAAAGAAGGCGAAAGATTAAGTTGAATAAACACGAGTATAAGAATCGCCTCGAGCTAGTTTTGTCAATTCCCACGATCATCGAAAATAGATTTTTGCTCCGGGATTCATGTCGGTTACAGTCTACGAGGCTCAACCCATCGTAACTTGCTTTTCTCTCATGTAACCGATCTTCCCAAGTCTATCTTCGAAAGTCGATTCTTAAGTAAATCAGCCACGTCTATCACCGTTAAAATACTTAGTTTTAAAACAGGAAAAGCCCAACTCGAAAGTTGTCTCATCGAGAATCGTTTCCGATCTCGTCTTTCCTTAGCGGACCGCCGCTAATAGTGTTCATAGGAAGTCGAAATGCCACAGGCCGATCCTTCCTCCCAACTGTAAAATTAAATGATTCCAGACCAACAGATCCTTTTTAATTTGAAAAACGTTTAAAAATTTTAGTAAGGCCGATTGCCAAACTATCTAAGCAGAAAGACGAAAATGTATCCCGAAGGGATTTAAGCAATATTCAATTCTCACGTGAGGAATTGATTTGTACTAGCTCTTAGCTTGAGAAAAATTAGCCAAGCATGATATTGATTATCATACTTAACATTTTTTGATAATGTAAAAGCATAGAATAAAATAAAATAAAAGAAAGCAAAAATAAAACAAAAGAAGAAAACTTTATTGAGAATGAAAATAAAGTAGCAACAAGAACTTAAGACAAGAGATGATTCTTAGCCTTACCCAAAGGTGGGTATTTATAGGTTTCAAATTCCCAAAACAACAAGGAAACTAATAAAAAAAAAAGATAAGATAATATCCTAAAAATATAAAAATGTAATCCAAAATCCCTCAAAATCAAGTCAATAGATCAAGATAAGTTGTTTCTAGAATATTCCCGTGTTGACTTCTGATCTACCATGTCAGATCCGTGTCGTGCCCAGCGTCGTGCCCACGTCTTCAGCCACGACAGAAAAAAAACTGCAGATTAAGTCCTTTTATTGCCATTCCCAGTATTGGGTTCACTACACAAGAAATAAATCAAATGCAACCAATTAAGTAGTGTAAAGTTCATAAGACAAAGAGATTAGCAAGTAAAAAGTGTCAAATATAGAATACATCAGTAATACTCCGTAACCCTATTCCTGCGACGGATACAAGTTAAAGGTGTTACAGTGGACATAAACGAAGTGGTCTTTTCAGGAATACCCATCAGAAGTGGGATCATATGGATGGAAAGAATGATAAAAATACAACTGGGACAGTGAAAAGTTTATATTATTATTGTGAAGGTAAAAACCATTAGTCTCATACCTGTCATACACCAAAGCATCTTGTGGACCTAAATCAACAATCATTGAAGGACAAAGAAAAGAAAATAGAGACAAATTTTGTTGTGAGAATGGCAAATATGATTATGGTATCGTTGGTACAACTCATTTAGAAGTTGTTGATTTCTTCACCACCACTGAAGGGAATAATTGATCTTTTAATTTTATTATTATAGTTTTAAAGAATAAATTTTATACAAGTTTGTTATGTTATTAACAACATGGTTATTATATTATGTTTTAAACTATTTATGAAAATTTTATATATTTTGAAAATCTATGTGACATTTATTTGTCTTCTTTAAAGAATATGAATACTTATCAAATTCAATTAGCGATATATGGTGAAGACTTATGCTTAATAGGAAGTGCAACTACTCATACAATACTTAAGAATAAGAAATATTTTTCTCATTTGACAATGCAAAAAGCTAGTGTGAGTACTATATCTAGTAGTACCAAAATCATAGAAGGCTCCGGAAGACCAAATATATTGTTTCCTAAAGGAACTAAGTTTCAAATTAATGATGTGTTATACTCTCCTAAGTCTCAAAGAAATTTCTTGAGTTTTAAAGATATTCGCCATAGTGGATATCATATTAAGATAATAAATGAAGGGAATGATGAATATCTTCAAATTACAAGTATAATCCAAGGAATAAAAATATTTTGGTGAAATTGTCTGCACTCTCCTCTGTTTTGTACTACACAAGAATTAGTACAATTGAAGCACATGCTATAATAAATCAGAAGTTTACTGATGACTTTATTATTTAGCATGATCAGTTAGGCCATCTGGTTCAATAATAAAGCAAAAAATTATTGATAATTCATGTGGACATTCATTGAAGAGCCAGCATATTTTTCAAGTTAATAATTTTTCATCTGATGCTTACTCTCAAGGCAAATTAATGCAAATTAATCATTCGGTTATCACTAGGGAAGATAAATTATGAATCTGTCACTTTTCTTGAACGGATATAAGGAGATATATGTGGACCAATACACCCTTCTTGTGGACCATTTAGATATTTTATTATTTTACTTGATGCTTCAACTAGATGGTCGCATGTATCCTTGTTATCAACACGCAACCTAGCATTTGCAATGTTACTTGCTCAATTGATCAAATTACGAGCACATTTTCCAGATTTCCCTATCAAGACAATTTGTCTTGACAATGCTAGTGAATTTACTTCCCAAGCTTTCAATGATTTTTGTACGTCTATTGGAATAAATGTTGAACATCCTGTAGCACATGTTCATACACAAAACTGTCTCGCTGAATCATTTGTAACATCTAGAATTAGGGCCTAGTCAGAATAGTGGTTTCGAGACCACAAATCCGAAATAGAAATATTTGTATTATGATTATTTTCAGGTCTATGATATGCTTGCATGATTGAGTGAAAGTTTCATGAAGAAAATTTGTGAATAAGAGTCCAAATTGACTTTTAGGATTGAATTGCAAAAGTGGTAAAATATAAGATTCTAGAAGCTTTGGGGTACTTAATTGAAATGCATATGTAAATTAGAGCTCCTTACTTAGTAAATAGACCATTTTATGTCATAATGGACAAAAATGGGCATGGAAGGAAAAAATCTCAAGAAATGGCCTCAAGGGCATTTTGGTCATTTAGTTAATAAATTAATAAAAAGGGAAAATGAAGTCAAAATTGTGTCCATCTTCTTCATGCCATAGCCGAATTTTACAAGCCCACCATAGCTAGTGTTTTTGACATTTTCAAGCTCACAAGTAAGTGCATCCTAGCACCATTTTTAATGTTCTTTACATTTTTGAAGTCGTTATCTACCGATCTAGCTATTTCTACCTTTAATTTAAGCTAGGGTTTATGTTCAAAAAGTTACCCATGTGTGAAATGCTTGTATGTTGATGTTTAATGAAGGAATATGAAAGTTTGATGTATGATAAACATCTTTTACCAAGTGATTTTTCATAAAAACACCTAAAAAGGACTAATTTGTAAAAGTTACAAAATATGTAGTAAAAAATGTATATTAATGGAAATTGTGGGCAGTTATAGTTAGGAAAATGGTTTGGCTAGGCTTGAGTAGCAAATAAAATGAGTCCATGTTATTTTACGAGCCTAGGGACTAATTTGTAAATAAGCAAAAGTTTAGAGGAAAAATTGTAATTTTTTTAAAGTATGGTTTATAGATTGATTTGAACAATTTGATGATTAAATAAGTTAAATTTTTTTATTATAGATCAAGAAGAATGAAGTCCGAACCTAAACAGAGGGAAGAACAAAGTTGCGAACTAAATTGAATAATTAGTCATATTTTGGTACCCAGGTAAGTTTGTGGGTAAATAATGCAACATTTCTTCATTATGTATTAAATGCTTTATTATTGCATGATATGAATAATTGTTCCTATGAATTTGGTTAATAACGACCCAATGATGACGTGACGAGGTTACGATGATTCGAAATTTCGATTGAACCTTAGGAATAGTTAGGATACAAATGTCATGACATTAGGTATATGAGATTCCGTATAAGACCATATCTAGGATATGGCATCTGTATCTGATTATGTGATTACGTGTAAGACCATATCTGGGATATGGCTTCGTTATGAGATTTCGTGTAAGACCATGTTTGGGACATGGCATCGATATGAGATCCTGTATAAGACCATATTTGGGATATGGCATCGGCACCAATATGTGATCCCATGTAAGACCATGTCTGAGACATGGCGTTGGCATCCTACCATGTATATGAGATTTTCCGAGTATCCTTTAGTATTCCAAGTGGTTCAACGGGTAATCTAAAAAGTATGCCAAAAAAAAGACAAGGTATGTTCATGTTGAAAGGGTACAAGTATGTACACGAAGCTCATAACTATTGAGTTTATGAATCGATGAGATCTCGGTAAGAAGTGAATGAATAAATCATGACTATGAGTTTTACAGTATACTATGTGATTGACATAAGTAAAGAGGTACGCATGATATTTAATGACATTTGTGATAAGTTATAAATATGTTATGTGTATGATATTGCATGATTAATGTTGTTATTTATTTACATGCAAACTTACTAAGCTTTATGCTTACTCCCCTTTCTTTTCCATTTTCTTATAGTATCGTCAAGCTAGCTCAGTGATTGAAGGACGTCGGAGGTTCGATCACACTATCACTATCAATTGGAATATCTGGGTATAGCTAGCCTTTTATTTTGAGTATGGCATGTATAGGAACTTGGTCATTTTGTTATATGTCACATTGGTTTAGCCAATTATGTTGGCTTACGATGATAATTGATAAAAGTTCATTTTGTATAAGACCATTTATTTTGGCTAATGTCAGCTATAAATAAAGTTGTTTAATGATGCAATTCATGAATGTGGATGTTTGCATGTTTTGGATAGATAAGTGTCTAATGTTATGTATGACGGTTGAAGTATGTGAATAATGAGTTTATGTCATAGTTGATAATGTTTGGATGCTAAATCATGGAATGTTAGGTGTTGTTGAAATTTGTATAAGTTTGATTGTGTTTCAGGGTGGCAATTGGCTTAGTAAATAGCCTATGTGTTATCCAAACGTGTACACACAGGCTATGTCTAGGCCATGTGTGACACACGGTCAACCCTATGAGCGTGTGAACAGGTCATGCGTCCCCTGCACCTAAATTTTTAAGAAGTAGAAGACTCAGTATGGAACACACGGAAGTAGACACGAGCATGTGTCTTAGCCGTGTGAAGGGCACGGCCTAGAACATGGGCGTATATTAGGCCGTGTGGAATCTATTTTTGCTTCGAAATGAAAATTTATTCAACACGGACTGAGCACACGGGCGTGATTTTCAGCTGTGTGGACGACACGGCCTTAGGCACAGACGTGTGAAGTTTGCACTTAATTTACGAGAATTTAATTCGTCACACGACTTAGCACACGGGCGTATGGCTTGGCCGTGTAGAGTCATTTGTTCGATGACATCATAAACAGAGAGTTACACGAGTTATAGACATGGGCGTGTGTGATCACACGTCTTACCACACGACGTGTCCTAAGCCACACGGGTGTGTGACCCCTGTTTTGATGAAAAAGTTTATAAGTTTTCCAAAATTCATGCAGTTCTTAATTTAGTCCCGAACTACTTCCAATGTATGTTTTGGGCCTCGTAGGCTGATGTAAGGGACTTTATGCATGTGTATGAACGAATTTGAATTGAATGAATTTTTATGGCCCGATTTTTGCATGTATGTATATGTGTAAGTCTGGTAACGCCTCGAACCCTGTCCTGGCATTAGATACAGGTAAGGGGTGTTATATTTAGTGGTATCAGAGCTACTATTTAGTCGATTCTCGGTTATGTAGCATGAGTAGGAGTCTAACTATACATGCCATACATATTTTATGATAGTGTAACGACTCTTGACGATTTTAAAATAAGTTTTCGTATAGTAAATGGATACCGACCTAGTAGTGGCAGATGAAGTAGAAAGTAACGCGCCTGCTCTCGCTAAAAGGATAGTGCCACTAGAAAGTAGACTCGTGACCATGAGTCAAGAAGGAGTAGAAGGAGTTAGAGTAGCATTTCTCTAAATGATGAATGCATGGTATATGAAGTTCGTTCGAACGAACCCGAATGCTTAACCCCCTTTGCCCCCACCTATTTTTCAGCCTAACCCTGTAGCTCTCCAAGGTACAAACTTCATGAGATTGAATAAACCTCTAGTTGATAAGATCCGAAAACAAGGAGTCGAGAAATTTTGAGCTAATAAAGATGATGATCCGAAAAGAGTAGAATTTTGGCTTGAAAATACCATCAGAGTATTTGATGAGCTGTTTTACACACCTGAGGAATGCATGAAATGTATGGTATCACTCTTATGAGATTCAACTTACCAATGGTGGAACATTCTTGTGTCAGTTGTACCGAGGGAGAGGGTAACTTGGGAATTTTTCCAAGAAGAGTTCCGTAAGAAGTATATTAGTTAGAGATTTATCGATCAGAAAGAAAGGAATTTCTTTAGTTGAAGCAAGGTCAAATGACCGTAACTGAGTACGAGCGTGAGTTTATGAGCATTAGCAAGTACACTCGCGAATGTGTATCTACTGAAACCATTATGTGTAAAAGATTTGAAGATGGGTTAAATGAGGACATCTGATTGTTTGTTGGCATTCTTGAATTGAAAGAATTTGTTGTGCTTGTAGAGTGAGCTTATAAGGCCGAGGAATTGGCTAAAAAGAAAAGGAATGCTGAGTTGAGTCTCGAGACTCGAAGAAAAGACATATGGGTAAATCGTTTTAGTCATATTCTAAGAAATTGATAGAGTTTAAGTCCCGATCGAGTGCTTCAGTTGGGTTTTCAAATAGAAACCAAGGGAAACAGTATTTGGGTCATAAGGCTCAGACCACTTCAATGGTGAGTATAGGTAATGCCCGACCTAGTTGACCTGAGTGTCCGCAATGCGGTAGACTTCACCCTGGAGAGTACCGAGCAAATGATGGAACTTGTTTCAAGTGTGGTGTCCAAGATCATTTTATTAGAGAGTGCCCTAAGATGGTTGAAAAAGAGAAATTTTAGAGTACGAGATCCGGTAATACTGCCCCAAGAGGAGACCATAGAGAAATCCAGAAAGCGGAGCAAGTAGCAAGAATGCACCCAGAGACCCAGCTGTGAGACCTCAGGGTAGAGCTCCTGCAAGGACATATGTCATTCGCGCTTGCGAAGAGGCTTTATCTCCTGATGTGATTATGTGTATTTTTTCTCTTTATGATACTTTTATTGTTGCTTTGATTGATCCGGGATCAACCCATTCGTATGTTTTATTAAATTGGTATCTAGTATGAGTACGCCTGTTGAGTCTATAGAAATTTTGATAAAAGTGTCAAACCCTCTAAGTAGGTATGTGTTAGTTGACAAAGTATGTAAAAATTGCCCTTTAATGATTAGAGGTTACTGTTTTCTGGCTAATCTCATACTGTTTTCGTTTGATGAATTTGAAGTAATTCTTGGTATGGATTGGTTAACTTCTCATGATGTGATAGTGAATTGTGGAAGAAAATTTATTAAACTAAAATACGAAAATGGGGATATTCTTCGAGTTGAACCAGGTGAATCGGATAATTTTCCTATAGTGATTTCTTCCATGTCTGCTCAGAGATGTTTAAAAAAGGGTTATAAAGCTTATCTTACCTTTGTGTTGAATACAAAAGAATCTAAATTAAAAATTGAGTCAGTGCCGGTAGTAAGTGAGTATCCGAATGTGTTTCCGAAAGAGTTGCTCAGATTGCCTCCAATTAGGGAAGTTGAATTTGGTATTGAGTTAGTCCCTAATACTGCACCTATTTTGATTGCCCCTTATGGAATGGCTCCAACTGAATTAAAGGAATTGAACGTCCAGATATAAGAGTTAACGGATAAAGGTTTTGCGAGACCTAGTTATTCACCGTGGGGAGCACCGATACTGTTTGTGAAAAAGAAATATGGACTATAAGGCTTTGTATCGACTATCGGTAGCTCAATAAGGTAATCATAAAGAAGAAGTATCCCTTGCCAAGGATCGATGATTTTTTTAATCAATTAAAAGGAGCCACAGTGTCTTTCAAAGATAAATTTGAGGCCCGGTTACTATCAGTTGAGAGTTAAAGAGCCAAATATTCTGAAGACTGCCTTCAGGACACAGTATAGACAGTATAAATTCTTTGTCATGCCTTTTGATTTAACGAATACTCCTGCTATTTTTATGGATTTAATGAACTGTATTTGCTAACCGTACTTAGATAAATTTGTTGTTGTTTTTATTGATGATATACTGATTTATTCTCGTAATGAGACTAAGCATGCTGAGCACCTGAGAACTGTTTTGCAAACTTTGAGAAACAAGCAGTTGTATGCTAAATTTAGTAAGAATGAGTTTTGGCATTGAGAAGTCTGGTTTTGGGGACACATTATTTCGGGTGATGGTATTAGAGTTGACCCAAGTAAGATTTCGGTTATTGTTGAATGGAAATTCCAGATGAATGTGTCAGAAATTAAGAGCTTTCTAGTCTTGGCCAGTTATTACAGACGATTTTTTAAAGGATTTTCCATAATTTCCATTCTGATGACGAATTTATTACAAAAGGATGTCAAGTTCGAGTAGACAGAAGAGTGCCAACAAAGCTTTGAGAAATTGAAAGCACTATTGACTGAAGCCCCAATTTTAATACAACCTGAACCGGAAAAAGAATTTGTGATATGTAGTGATGCATCCTTAAACGGATTGGGTTATGTACTCAAGCAAGAAGGCAAGGTAATAGCTTAAGCCTCGAGGCAGCTAAAATCGCATGAGAAAAATTTTTCGACACATGACTTAAGAGCTAGCCGCTATTGTATTTGCATTGAAAATCTGGAGACACGATTTGTATGGCGAGAAATGCCAAGTATTCACTGACCATAAAGTCTAAAGGACTTGATGACTCAAAAGGATTTGAATCTACGACAACGGAGGTGGCTTAAACTATTAAAATATTATGAGTTGATGATTGACTATCACACGCGAAATGCGAATGTGGTCGCTAATGTATTGAGTAGAAAGTGATAATGATTTGCAATTCAAAAGAGCTTAGTGTGAGTCGGGTATTAATCTGATTTTTGGATTGGTTCTGATGGTTGCTTGATATTTCGAGATAGAATTTGTGTTCCTAACAATATTGAGTTGATTCAAAAGATTTTGCACGAGGCACACAGTATTTATATGTCCATTCATTCGGGTAGTACGAAAATATACAATGGCTTGAAGAAATAGTATTGGTGGCCGAGTATGAAGAGAAATATTTTCGAGTTTGTATCGAGATGCTTGATTTGTCAGCAAGTGAAAGCTGAACACCAAGTAGCTTCCGGTTTACTTCAGCCTATTATGGTTCCCGAGTGGAAATGAGACCGTATTACTATAGATTTTGTGACAGGATTACCTTTGTGCCAAGTAAGAAAGATGTTGTATGGGTTGTGGTTGATAGGCTTACGAAATTGACTCATTTTATACTGGTACGTACTGACTATTCACTTGATAAGTTGGTTGATCTTTATGTTTTAGAAATTGTGAGACTTCAAGAGATACCTTTGTCGATTATTTAGGATAGAGATCTAAAATTTACATCATAGTTTTAGAAAAAGTTGCAAGAAGCTTTGGGTACAAAGTTGAATTTTAGTACAGCTTTCCATCCGCAAACTGACGGATAGTAGGAGAGGGTAATTCAGATACTTGAAAACATGCTCCGATGATGTGTGTTGGAATTCCAAGGTAGTTGGGAAAAGTATTTACCGTTGGTAGAATTTACCTACAACAACAGTTTGCAGTCAAGTTTGAAAATGGCACCTTATGAGGCATTGTATGGACGTAAATGTCGTACACCTTTGTATTGGACTGAACTCAGATAAAATTAAATTCATGGGGTTGATTTAATAAAAGAAACCAAAGAGAAGGTAAAAGTGATTCGTGATTGTTTAAAAGCTATTTTGGATAGAAAAAAGTCCTACGTGGATTTAAAACATAAAGAGATTGAGTTTCAAGTCGATGACAAGGTGTTCTTGAAAGTATCTCCATAGAAGAAAGTTTTGAGGTTTGGTCGAAAAGCCAAATTGAGTCCACGTTTTATCAGACCATATGAAGTTACCGAAAGGATAGGACCGGTAACATATCGGTTGGCTTTCCCGTCAGAGTTGGAAAGAATTCATGATGTGTTCCATGTGTCTATGTTACGCCGTTACTGATTGGATCCCTCGCATGTGGTTTCACCGACAGAGGTTGAGATTTGTCCGGATATGACTTCTGGTGAATAGCCGGTTAAGATTTTAGCTTAGGAGGTCAAACAATTGAGAAAGAAGAGTATTTCCCTTGTGAAAGTGTTATGGCAAACATATAGGGTTGAAGAGGCTACATGGGAGCCCAAGGAGGCCATGAGAAAATAGTACCTAAATTTTTTCACTGGTAAGATTTTTGGGGACGAAAATCCCTAAATGGGGGAAAGTTGTAACATCCTGAATTAGAGCCTAGTCAGAATAGTGGTTTCATAACCATAAATCTGAAATAAAAATATTTTTTTATGATTGTGTTAAGGTCTATGATATGCTTGAATGATTGTGTGAAAGTTTCATGAAGAAATTTTGTAAATAAGAGTCCAAAGTGACTTTTAGGACTAAATTGCAAAAGTGGTAAAATATGAGATTCTAGGAGCTTTGGGGTACTTAATTGAAATGCATGTGTAAATTAGAAGTCCTTATTTAGTAATAGACCATTTTATGTCATAATGGACAAAAATAGGCATGGAAGGGAAAATTTTCAAGAAATGGACTTAAGGGTATTTTGGTCATTTAGTTAATAAATTAATAAAAAGGGAAAATGAAGTCAAAATTGTGTCCATCTTCTCCATGCCATAGCCGAATTTTACAAGCCCTCCATAGCTAGCATTTTTGACATTTTCAAGCTCACAAGTAAGTGCATCCTATCCCCGTTTTTATTATTCTTTACATTTTTGAAGTCATTATTTACCGATCTAGCTATTTCTACCTTTAATTTGAGCTAGGTTTGTGTTCAAAAATTTACCCATGTGTGACATTCTTGTATTTTTATGTTTAATGGAGCAATATGAAAGTTTGATGTGTGATAAACATCTTTTACCAAGTGATTTTTCATAGAAACACCTAAAAATGACTAATTTGTAAAAGTTACAAAATAAGTAGTAAAAAAATGTGTATTAATGGAAATTGTGGGCAGTTACAGTTATGAAAATGGTTTGGCTAGGCTTGAGTAGAAAAGAAAATGAGTCCATGTTATTTTACAAGCCTAAGAACTAATTTGTAAATAAGTAAAAGTTTAGGGGCAAAATTATAATTTTTCCAAAGTATGGTTTATGGAATGATTTGAACAATATGATGATTAAATAAGTTAAATTTGTTATTATAGATCAAGAAGAACGAAGTCCGAACCTAAACCGAGGGAAGAACAAAGTTGCAAACTAAATTGAATAACTAGTCATATTTTGGTACCCAGGTAAGTTTGTGGGTAAATAATGCAACATTTCTTCATTATGTATTAAATGCTTTATTAATGCATGAAATGAATAATTGTTCTTATGAATTTGGTTAATAACGACCCAATGACGACGTGACGAGGTTACGATGATTCGAAATTCCGATTGAACCTTAGGAATAGTTAGGATACAAATGTCATGACATTAGGAATATGAGACCCCGTATAAGACCATATCTTGGATATGGCATCTGCATCTAATTATGTGATTACATGTAAGACCATATCTGGGATATGACTTCATTATGAAATTTCGTGTAAGACCATGTCTGGGACATGGCATCGATATGAGATCCCGTATAAGACCATATTTGGGATATGTCATCAGCACCGATATGTGATCCCATGTAAGACCATGTCTGGGACATGGCGTTGGCATCCTACCATGTATATGAGATTTCCTGAGTATCCTTTAGTATTCCAAGTAGTTCAACGTGTAATCTAAAGAGTATGCCAAAAAAAAAGACATATGTTCATGTTGAAAGGGTACAGATATGTACACGACGCTCATAACTATTGAGTTTATGAATCGATGAGATCTCGGTAAGAAGTGAATGAATAAATCACGACTATGAGTTTTACAGTATACTATGTGATTGATATGAGTAAAGAGGTACCCATGATTTTTAATGACATTTGTGATAAGTTATAAATATGTTATGTGTATGATATTTCATGATTAATGTTGTTATTTATTTGCATGCAAACTTACTAAGCTTTATGCTTATTCCCCTTTCTTTTCCATTTTCTTATAGTATTACCAAGATAGCTCGGGGATTGAAGGACATCGAAGGCTCGATCACACTATCATTATCAATTGGAATATTTGGGTATAGCTAGCTTTTTATTTTGAGTATGGCATGTATAGGAACTTGGTCATTTTGTTATATGTCATATTGGTTTAATCAATTATGTTAGCTTACGATAATAATTGATGAAAGTTCATTTTGTATAAGGCCATTTATTTTGGCTAATGTTGGCTATAAATAAATTTGCTTGATGATGCAATTCATGAATGTGGATGTTTGCATGTTTTGGATAGATAAGTGTGATGTTGCGTATAACGGTTAAAGTATGCAAATGATGAGTTTGATAATGTTTGGATGCTAAATCATGCCATGTTAGGTGTTGTTGAAATTGGTATAAGTTTGATTGTGTTTCAAGGTGGCAATTAGCTTAGTAAATAGCCTATATGTTGTCCACACGGGTAGACACACAGGTGTGATAAGAAGATTTTACATGCGTAACACACATCCGTTGAGCACCTCAATGGTTGTTATGTCACTTGATGTAAATAAAGACCCTTTTGTCATCGAGAAAATGATGAAGATTTTCTTGGTCCTGAAATACCATATTTAAGTGCTATTGGTGCATTGATATATCTTACTAGTCATACATGACCTGGTATATCATTTTCTGTTAACTTATTAGCAAGATTTAGCTCTTTTCTAACCCGAAGACATTGGAATAGGGTTAAGCATGTTTTTCGTTATCTTCAAGGTACAAGAGTTTATTTTTTCCTAACCTACCCAAAAAAAGAATTGGTTGGTTTTACAAATGCAGAGTACTTGTTTGATCCTTACAATGCTCGATCAAAAACTGGTTATGTTTTCACATATGGTGGTACTGTAATTTCTAGGCATTCTATGAAACAAACAATTGTTGCTACTTCTTCTAATCATGTTGAGATTTTGGCAATCCTTGAGGCTAGTCATGAATGTGTATGACTAAGGTCTGTAATTTATCACATACGAAAAGATTGTGGTTTATGCTCTTAAAAAAAAAAAGCTCCAACAGTCTTATATGAAAATAATGCAGCTTGCATTGCACAACTTAAGGAATGATATATTAAGGGTGATAGAACAAAACGTATATCACAAAAAATTTTCTTCACTCATGATCTACAAAAGAATGGAGATATAAATGTTCAATGGATTCATTCAAGTGAGAATTTGACATATCTTTTTACCAAGGCGCTCCCTACTGCTACATTTGAGAATTTAATTTTCAACATTGGATTGCATTGTTTCAAAGATCTTAAGTGATGCTTACATGAGGAGGAGTAAATTTGCACTACATTTTCTTTTAAGGTTGTGACATACTGTGTATCAAAGGATTATGTACTCTTTTTTTTTCTTCATTAGGTTTTTATCCCACAGGGTTTTTCCTAGTAAGGTTTTTAATGAAGCATATCCTTTATACAATGAACATTTAAGGGGGAGTGTTATGAATGCTATTAAGTGGATGTTCAACCTTTCACCTTTCATATCCCTTAACATTCCACCTTTTATTTTCTTGAACCTTTAACCTTTAACCTTTTATCTTCCTTAAACCTCTGATCTTCTTGTAACACATTTCCTATTTATGTATTAGAATATGAAGAGTTTAATCTCCCTATATATAAAAAGAAGTATGTTACTTGTAAATGTGATGAAAAATATAGAATACAATAGAAATTATCATATTCTCATATCTATCTTTTATCTATTATTTTTGTTTATAACATTGCTCACCTTTTTACTTATTTCTAATGTCACATGTGTTGCACATGATTTTAAACATTTAGTTTTTATTAATTTTTAATTATTGTACTTAGTGTAAACGTAATACATATTATTTGAATTGTTGAAAATAGTTAAAATATATTAACTTATTTAACAATTCAAATATTATAAAAATAAATTTCAAATCATAATTAAAATATTTTATTGTATTTAACGTACAATATAATTTTACTACATATAATTAATACTAAGAAACATTATTCAAAATAATAATTAATTAATATAACCAACGTGGTTAAATTAATTTAGTGCAAATAAAAAAAATCCTAATCATTATTAACTCATTTGTATAAACTATAAAAATTAATTTATTGTATATTAAACTTTTCACTATTCAATTTTTGATTTAATAAATATCAAATAATGTAATAAAAATAAATTTATTATTTATTATATAAAGCGTTGAATAAGGTTTTTTTTTAATAGAATCAGAATTTCTATTTATAAGTATGATAAATTTTATTATCCAAAAATTTATTTAATAAAATATTTTAGTAAAATTAAAATTATTATTTATAAATCTTATAAACAATAAAAAAAATTTAAATTGACAAATTCAGAACTATAATCTAAAAAAAATTGTTATATATGTACATTTAAAAGTTTTTATAAACTCGAGTTTTTATAAACTCGAGTTTTTATAAACTCGAGTTTTTATAGAATATAGATATAGATAAATTGATTTTTTTTATGAATTTACCATCAAAATATTTCCTGAATCAAAATTTAATTTCCTTATTCATAAATTAACATCATTGAACAATACAGATTAGTTTCAATCACTTGGGGAGGATGATGGGCTGAATATGAACAAGGACTTACGAAACAGTCAGAGCATGTGCTCCCAACACTCTCTGATGATGAATCAACTTACTACAATTTTGTGCCTTCAATGAAAACATTAGGTGAATGAAATCTTACTTCTGGAGAGCATGTGGAAGATTTTATGCATTCATTCAGTGACTACCGCACTGTTTCTTCAATCGGGGAGCCGTATCCTCCATCAACTGCATTGATTAAACAGTGTTGAGGATATTTGTTTTCAAATACAGATGAGACCAAATGCAGTGTGATTGCAATATCAATTTGGGGGTATATGAGGGAGCAGCAAGAACCAAATCTGTTTGTTTCCTCCTACGTTTTAGAGAACGGTTCAAACTGGGCAGTGTTGTTGAACAGATGCATCAGCCGTCAGCTACGTTTTTCAAAATATTTTTCTTAGTTTTGACAATTCAAGATTACCTTTTGTTTCTACCTCACTCAAACCCCTCTTGTAAAACAAGAATAGCCCCTTTTGCTGTAAATGTTGGTTTTGAGGCAATTATTTAGTGTTGGATGACTCCTATTAATCATTGCAATCCAGCTGGTCAAAGCAAGCCAAAAGGAAATTGCAGATTTTTTCCCTGATCTTATCTAATCTGCTTCTCTTTTCTCTTTTCTCATTTCATATTCTTCCATCATTCTAGAGTTCAACCAATTCACTCAAAGCCAAACAATTGAATAGAATTGTCTAACCATGTGTATTGCTGCTTTCATTTGGCAAGCTCATCCACTCTACCCTCTTCTGCTTTTACAAAACAGAGATGAATACCACAACAGGTATGTTTTCATTTCACTTCAATTATTTTTCTTTTAAGGAAGGAAGCATCTATGATTAATCTATGGGATTTGTTTTATGGGTGGCGTTGAAGGCCCACAAAGCCAGTTGCATGGTGGGATGTTGATGGTTGTGAAATACTGGAAGGTAGAGATGAGGTTGCAGGAGGGACATGGTTGGCATGTTCAAGACAAGGCAGAGTAGCTTGTCTTACCAATGTTTTGGAGCTTCATCACCTTCCCAACGCCAAGACCCGCGGGGATCTCCCTATACTTTTCTTGAAGGTAAATCTATATGCCTTTCTTTGTTGGTTCAAGCGAAACTCAACTAACAGTAAGTATTGCTGATACAGAGCACAAAGAGCCCCATGGAATTTGCCCAACAACTGATCACAGATGCTCATCAATACAAAGGATTTAACCTCATATTGGCTGATATTCCTTCAAAATCAATGGTTTATGCCTCCAATAGGCCAAAGGGGGAAGCCATTAACATTCAACAGGTTTCTCCAGGTCTTCATGTACTTTCAAATGCCAATCTTGACTCACCCTGCCCTAATGTACATCTCTTTTACGCAAGAAAAACAACTCTTCCATATTACATTCCTATAAAGTCATACAGAAATGCAAATGGACACTGGAGATTTGATCCATCCTTTCCCACTCTGCAGTCTCTGCGGCTACGTAAAAGCTTCAAACAAATGCTGAATAAGTATGGTAATAATGAAGTAATGGTGAAGGAAATGGTTGAAAAACTCATGGAAGACAAAGTTAAAGCTGATAAAAGCAAGTTACCTGGCATTTGTGCTCTGGAGTGGGAATTCGAGCTTAGCTCCATATTTGTTGAAACGGACACTCCACTGGTAAAATTCCGTTCTAAATTTATTGAAAGAAAAAAAACAATGTTAAAGCTGATAAAAACTGTAGCCGTTTGAAATAGTATATTATGCGTTTTATGGGATACAGGGGCTTTGTGGCACAAGGAGTACTATAGCATTGACCATATCTGCTGGTGAGGAAGTCGGCTTTTACGAGAAATATCTTGAAAAGGGTGTGTGGTTTGAGAAAACCATCAATTACCATATCCAGAAATAAATCTAGAAACATTTCCTTTTTTTATGTACTATTTTTGGATATTTATTTAGAAAATATTATATAACAAGATTTAAAAAAAGTTTCCAATATAAAACGCAATCTATAATTAAACAAACCTAAAATAAACAAATTATTATTATTATTTCATAAAATAAACAATATAACAATCCATCATTCAACAAATCCAAAATAAATAATAAGAATTATATTTATACTTTAAATTTCATTCCTATTAATTAGTACATCATACTCTAGCAGGTATACACAAAGTCAACATATATGAACAGATACCATCCATACCAATTAAAATTTACATTCCAATTATTACCGAAACAAAATATATTGGCTAGTAAGGATGATACAGGAACGGAATTGACTAGCTTAAATTTTACTAAAACTTATTTATAAACCATTTTAAGTTTACATTAATTATACTAATGAAAAAAGTACATTATAATGGAGGAGAATGTTTCTAAGTGTTATATTTTGCGAGGAACCGACTGCGTTCCTCTTTGCTAAATGCAAATTTCTACTTGCTGATCGAACCCCCAACCAAATATATCTAATAGGTTACATTTGCTAGGAATCAGCCCAAAGAAAATACTCAAATCTATTTCAAAGAATATCTTTTGGACTGAAAAATCCCCGTCAACAAAGACGAAGCTTGTAGATGACACGAGACCCAATTCCCCAATTGTAATTGATCCGCTTTACCCATCTGGGAATGATACCATCCCCAAGCGGAAATAATATGTTGTTAAATGCCAATTTTTTATTTACCAAATACCAAACCTTAACACCTCTATGGTTAGAGGTTCAACCCTCGCTCATGGGAGTGAAACACATTCCATGATTAATCTTTTATCTTAAATACAACCAAAAAAAAAAAAAAAAAATCTTAGGCAGAAGGGTTGCAGCAAGACAGATTCATGATAAGGGACAAGTTATGGAATCGAAAGGAAATGGCTTCCTTGGCACAAACTTGTATAAGGGAACCACACAATCCCAAGTCGCTCTCTTACTGTTTGGCTTGCTATACGAGGCAGACTGGCTGTTGAGTCCAAGCTACTGTCATTTGGAAAGCAAGTTGATCCTGTGACTTGTGCAGGGAAGAAATTGAAATTAGTGATCACCTCTTTGGTTGTTGCCCTTATTACAAGGAGTTCTGATGCTGTGTTACAGTTAACTCACTCTTCTTGGCAAGACAAACTTGATTGGATGCTTGTTAATGTCACGGTAAAATCCATAGATCCAGCAATGATTAGTAGGGGGCCAGGAGACTGCAAAAGCCAGTCCAGCTTCCGTCCAATTAGATATAATGCACGGTGAGATGTAGGCTAGTTGATTACTTAAACTTTCGTTAATGCTTCATATGCAAGGGTTAGTCTAAAACTTTTGTTGATGGTTTCAGAGAAAACGAAAGGCTACAAGGTTTTTAGACACCTCCATTCAAAAATCACTGCTTGGTAACACAAGTTAACGTCAAGACTAATCAAAAACCATGTAATCCACTAAAAAGAGTAAGAACCTGTCAGACTACTCAAAATAGATCAACTGAAAGGAGAGCCTGTCAATAGTGATTATTTATTTTATATAAGGAAGCGTCGCAGAAAGGCTAATGGACTTATCCTACACATAATACACATTATTTAATAACTTTCGCAGTTGACCATATATAATAGTGGAATAAAATCTTTAAACCGTCAAACCACATTACATAGATAAACCACGTCCAATAATTAGCTCACAGCAGACAATAGAAGACCAACGATAAACGATATCTGTAAATAGCTTTGAAAGATTAGACGCACAAAAGAAAACCCATTCAAACGAATACAGACACCAATATTAAATACCACCACCCAAGAAATAACATTCACACAACCACACAAACCAGCAGCATCCACGACATATATACATTAATAGTAAAATGTGGCAACCCAACAAATATTGAACCATCACAACAGCATTACAATTAAAACGCCTGTCAAATCCCGTAAACAAGCAAGCAACCAACAAGAAAACCTTAAGCTTGTCATCAGATGCATTGGAGCAAAGCAGCAAAATTATAAAAGATGACAACAGTAAGACCAAATTATAGGACTAATTCTCTACAAAAGGATTTATCTAAGCCATTCAACTTTAAATCAAAAAGTACATATAGAAGCAGATTATCCCATCTACAACTATTAATTTCTGAAGGTCAAAAGGAACCAACAGGATTCAGAGGTACATTTCTCCCTTAGATGGCATGCGCATCTAAAAGAATAACATGGAAACATCGAAAGCATTAACATAAGGTTTTGATCAAACACTATCACAGCCTACATTGATTATGCTATCCACCACGGACCTTCCTACTCATCATCTTCTTCCTGCATTAAAATACGAAACAATTCATTAAGTCAGACAAAAGCAACCAACATCAACAACAGCAACAATTAACCGAAACATTGCAACTTACGTCTCCGCTGCCTTCTTCATCATCATCCTCATCATTCACCTCAGACACTGATTTGTCAGACTCAACATCTTCGTCTTTGGGACCCTCAGCCTGGAAAATCCATAAATTATTAGCTGCCCAAACAGATACATTATGCTCATAAATGAAAAACTGAATTACCTGTCTCTTATTGTAGGCCTTCATGTTCTTTTCATACTCGACCTTTCGCTTTTCTGCCTTGGCTACATAAGGTGCCTTTTCCTGAATATAATTATTTAAATTTAATCAGAACGCAGTTGCGAATATAGCTTTCGAATACTTCAAACGAAACAACTAAATACTTACAGCTTCAGACAAGCTCTTCCATTTATCTCCACCAGCTTTGCCGACCTAAAGTTCGCACATGAGAAATAGAACAAATAAATTTAACTAAAGAGAAAAAAAAAGCAAAGACCCGTGGCTATAAACCAAAATGAATAAATAAAATCGGTGACACCTACAGCGGCAACGGATTTGTTTTTAGGGTGATCCTTCTTGTATTGCTCACGGAACTCCTCCCTATAATACGAAGTGAACATCAACAATTTGGATGAGAAAATGAGAGGAAATCAACGAAATAAGAAAAATCGTTTAATTTGCCTCTTCAACGAGGGATTATGAACGCCAGAATCTCCAACGGAGCAAAGGAACAAACGCAAAAAAAATTAAAGGAAAAATTGACAAAAAAAAACAGTTGAGAATCGTTGACGATACAAATTGAGTGGCAAGATAAGAGAAGAAAATAAAATTACATGAAAACGAAGAAGGCACTAGCAGGCCTCTTTGGCTTGTTTGGATCCTTGGCAGCCTTCCCCGATTTCTTTCCAGCTTTGGATTTCACGGATAGCCTAAGAACAAATAAAAAATAGTCGACCAATAAGAAATAAAATTTCCATCCAGATCTTGGATCCTAGAAAACACGATATTAAAAAGCAAGAGAAAAAAGAATGGAAACAGGGGTACGAAAACTCACTTGGCGCTCTTAGTATCTGACTTGGATTTTCCTCCCTTCATGTTGAATCCTGCAAATTAAAATCGCAGATCAGTGGAAAAAGCGAGAGAAATCATGGAAAATTGAGAAAAAAAAATGGAGGAAATCGACGGAAAATACCTGGTTGGTGAGGTAGGGTTAGGGTTGAAAAAAGAGAGAGAGAAAAGGAGGAAACAAAGGAGAGATGAGATTGGGGATTGAGGGATGAGTTGAGATGCCGAAAGGCGGAGATATTAAGTTAGGGGCAAATTGAAATTCAATTGCGCACGAAATGAAAATTGGGGGTTTAGGCGGGATTTGTAAATTTCATGCCAGGTCAGCGATCTGTGTGCTTTTATATTATTGGCTGCGTGACTCCTAAGCTTTTGCCTTTCCCAGATTCACCTCTCTCCCTTTTGTGTTTCCTTTGTGCTTCTTCGCTCTCACTGCATGCTTTGGTTTCTCTTTTCTCCTTTCCTTTTGTTGACCTGCACGCCTTGCATGGGCACTGGGCCAAATTGGTAAATTCATGCCATAAATGTATAAAAGATATTTTTATATTACATATACGAGATTGAGATTTAGTTGGCCTTCTCCCACTCAATTCTAGCCCAATCCATTTGCAAAGCCTAATCATAAATCAATGGATGTATAACCAGGGCGGCCCGATCTGCCTTGTAAGTTTCATCTTTTCCACAAACTAGTTTGTGCCCTCTCCAGTATTGTATTTTTTTTTTTTACTTCCATTGTGTTTATATGTGATTAGTATAAAAAAGTAATAATAGTGAGATTAGATATTATAGCGTAATATAAAAAGAAAACTAAACGCACTTCACTGAAGATAAACGTCCATCCAAAATGACCCTTAACATATTTTTACGTTAAAAATATTTAATACAATTTATACTAAATTAAAATAATTAAATTACATATAATTAGCGTTTTTTACATCCATCGTGTGAGTAAAAGAAGAAAAACTAAAGGAAATAATTGTAGGTTTATTAAAAGAGGTGATTTTAAACAAATATTTATTTAAGTTTTTTTAATTGATTATGTTGTTAGAGTTTGACTACAAATTACTCGAGTATTGGTTTGGTGGAAAATTAGAACGATGGGAGGAGAAAGTGGAAAGTAGAAAGAAATTAAAACTTGAGTGTACTTAGGCTTAGCTTAGCATTTCTTCTCTAATGTGTTTTTGAAAAGCTCAAAAACATCTTCTTTAACAATATTTTTATCTCAAAAGTGCTTTTTAGAAGTGATACTGGATTGACCAGGGACGAAAAGTAAGCGGAAATAAAATAGAATAGATGATCATTTTCTATCCTAATACATAAAAATCAATTCTTCCAAATCGGAATGATGAAAAGAGAGAAAATGAGAGAAATGAGTATATTAGTTCAAAATTATACATTTGCCAAATGTTTATTTTCTTTCCTTTCATTTTTCAACTCTGCCAAACAATGGATGAAAAGAAAATTATAATTTTGTTTCCATTTTTCCATCTTTCCTACCAAACAAACTTATAAAAAGAAAAATTATAATTTTCATCTTTCTAGTTTTCTACCTTTCGATCCTTTTAGTTTTCTTTACACTTGCTAAGTAAACCCTAAAAGTCCAACATCCTATCGTCGTAGCATATGCTTATTAACAATTTAAGTTATTTTATTAAAATTTATTATATGAAATTTTAAAAATGCACTTCCTCTTCTCCTAATTGAATTTGTGCGCAAGTAACTCATAAAATCAACTCAAATTAAAATTTTATGAAAGTAGAAATAAAAACTAATATATATATATATATATATATATATTGTTATTTAGAAAACATTAAATTGCCTTTAGATTCTTTTATCCCCGATTTAAATTTGCATGTCACTATTATAACGATCGTCGAAAGACGAGAATCAAAGATCGGGTGTATGTGGTAAACTTATCGTCCTGGGTTTAAATTTGTTCTCTCTTCTCATTGATGCTTCTCTTTGTGGAGATTTATTTTAATAAGAAATTTTTTCTTTGGTGTAATTAAATTTTTATAAAATGAGTTTTCTAGAAATAGTTATAAATAAAATAAATTGGAACTTGTAGGGAAAATGTTATAAATAATTACAATTTTAAAATTATTTGTTATATATAGAAAAGTAGGAGCGGATGAAAATACTCTCTATTTTTACTTAATGAATAATTGAAAACTATACTGCACTTAAGACAAGGTTAGTAAACCGTTAAACTACTTGAGGTGTAGGGAAATTGTAATAGTGACACGTGTGTTTTTAGCGGTGCATCTCAATCATAACTTTTAGGTTGAATCCGATATAAATCAATAATTGTTATTAACTAAAGAGATAATGACCACAACCGCTGTGATTTTGGATTCAACCATTGCTTCAATGTTACATTACTTTGTCTATTGCATTTTTATTTATTTTAATCATTTCTGATATCTATTTTATTTATTTCTCATAACTTTGTTAATTGGTGAGTCAAGTAAATAGTGGAAGTTATCCACAGACAATTTTACCATGGGTTAATCTTTAGAATATTTCCAAATGAAGTTATTTTGTTCTATAAGGATTGAGGATCGAGTGTATGAGATAAATTTGTTGGCTTGGGTTTAAATTCGTTCTCTCCTCACATTAACACTTTTTTTTGTAGTGGTTTGTTTTAATGATAACCTTTTCCTTTAATAAGATTTAAAAATATAAAATTCCATTACTGTAAAATAAAACCTAATTATATATTTATTGTTTTAAATTTGTAATACAACTCTTTGGTGTAATTAAACTTTTATAAATGAGTTTTTTTAAAATAGTTATAAATAATTATAATTTTAAAATTATTTATTATATATAAAAAATACTGAATTTAAAAAACTTTTGAACGAATAAGAATACTCTATATTTTTTACTAAATAAATAGTTTGGGAGAAAATCGTCAAGTGAGGATCAGATTGCACTTAATATAAGGTATTAAGGTTGGTAAACCATTAATTTACTTCAGGTGTAGGGAAGGTGCAATAGTAAAACTTGTCATTTTAGCATTTAGAGGTGCATCCGAGTCATAACTTCGAGTTTAAATTAAATTCAGTATAAATCAATAATTCTCATTAACTAAAAGAGATCATGACCACTATTGTAGTGAATTTGGATCGAATATTACTTCAATGTTATATTATTTTGTCTATTACATTTTTTTTATATTTTAATCATTACTAACATTTATTTTATTTACTTGTCATAATTTAGTTATTCCGTGAATCAAGTAAATAGTTGAAGTTATCCATAGACATTTTACTATGGGTTTGATCCTGATAATGCTTCTTAGCAAAGTTTCATTCTAATTATTACTTAGTAATGATATTGTATACTTGTAGTTATTGAGGGAATAATCAACATTATTTTGAGGCTTAATTGAATATAAATTTTTTGTATAAAATTTATATACACTATTTCATTATCATCAAGTTTTTGGCATCTATGTTTTCTTCTATATAATTGATTAAAATAATTTTGGTTAAATGCTTAAATTAGGGTCCAACCTTTTAGGGATTGTTTACAAAAAAGATTTAACCTTTTAAAATGGTTATTGTTTATAAAAGTACTTAAATGAAGGCTAAACCTTTTAAAATGGTCAAATAATGTCCTAACATTTTTGAAATGGCTCAAATAAGGGTTAAATCTTTTTCAAAAGTGCTTAAATATCATATATCATGTTATAGATAGACCTGCTCATGTGTCGAGCCACCCAGCCCGGCCCGAAGACCTACTCAAAAAGTGAGAGGGTTTGAGCAAAATATAGACCCAAAAAATTGGCTTGGAAATAAAAAATCCGTTTAAAAAATGAGTTGGGCCTCAGGTAAGGCATTTTTTGCCTGAGCCTAACCCTGCCCGGCTTGAATTCACAAAAAGACAAAAAAAATCTACTATTTTTTGTTGTTTTAATATTATTTTCTTGTTGTTTTTTTTTTCTATTTTGCTACCATTTCACTATTATGTTACTACTATTTTGTTGTTATTGTTTGGATATTGTATAACACTTATTTTATTGTCAATTTTGTTCTATTTTAGTGTTATTTAAGTATACATATTTTTTTAAAATTCATTTTCAATTTGTTGGAAAATATTTATTTTAATGCTTTTGGTATTTTTTTATGTATTATATATATTTAAAATTATATAAAAAAATTAATATTGGTGGGCTAGGCCCAAGTTTTAACTTTTTTATCCAAGCCGAGCTTGGGTAAAATTTTAGGCCCATTTTTCGAGCTGGGCCGATCACGGGCCTAGCAAACGGGACTAAATTTTTTATTGGGCCCAGCTCGACTGATGAGCACCTCTAATTATAGATTATGTTTTGACTGTTTTCTCTCATTTTCAAGCAATATATGATTAGAATGTTATGTGTTTTATTCTAAACACTTTAGCATTTGACTAATTTTTTTCTACAAATTAGGTTAAAGCATGTGAAAGTTATTATTTAATCACTTTTATAATGGTTAAGCCTTTATTTGACCATTTTAAAAGGTTTAACGCTTATGTGAGCACCCTCTAATAAATTTTTTTTTGAATCAAAAGCTAGATCTTTTTTATTCAAGTGAAATAAGTAACAAAACTTCAAAACAGAAAAAGCAAAAGCCCAGACCAATAGGGTCCAAACCCAAACCAGAAAATTAAAACAAAAAGACCCAACAAAAAAATAGGCGGGGAGCTCTAGAAGCATCTATCTTCCAGCTGTTAAAACACGTTACCCGACTCTCAAAAGCAACAAACCCAGCCTGTAAGATGCCTAATCATAACGTCAGAAAATTAAAGAGTGCCATCTCCAAGAGAACTTTAGCAACGCATCATTTCTTCACAGACAATTGAAACTTTCAGCAAACCTTCCCTTAAACACTTCCGACGATTCAATTCCTCGGGGGCTCCCACGATCGTCAATCTTCCAACAAAGCTTCTTCTGCCCCAGCAATGGCCGCAATCTGCAGATAAGTTGTTTCCTTCCTTTGTAGCCCCTCATTTGCGATGAGATGAGCCACTTTGTTTGCCTCTCTTGAAACAAATCTGAATTCACATGATTCGAAACCAAAACTCATGCATTTTGAATCTTGTATAAAAGCCCTAATTTTTTATCTGTCTTCAACACCCTTTCGCAGTTTCGAGACAACTGTTCGGGAATCACCTTCAATTTCAACTTTCCTCAGTCTTAGATGTAAACCGAGGTGGACCGCCTAGAGACACGCCATAGCTTCAGCAGCAAAAGCAAATGGTATGTTCTCGTGAAACACCGTTTTGGAGCAAATCACTTCTGACCTTACATTTCTAACTATTAAACCCGAACATGATACTTTCATTTCTTCTTTAAAGGCCGCATCAAAATTGATCTTTAACCACGGATCTGTCAGAGTAGTACATCTACCCAAAGGAAGCCGACTCACTGGTAAGCAAGTACTCAACCCTTCTAGTTCATTAATATATTTCTTCACAAAATTAGCCATTTGAGGTCCTGTCTTAACTTTCCCTTCATGAATAAACTTGTTTCTAGAAGTCCAAAGTGCCCACAACGTACATGCAAACACCTTGCACTTAAAAAGAGAGAACAATACAAACACATTATTTACCCATTCGTTGAACTCTAAACTTTCCTCTTGAGTAGTCCAGACAAAGCCTAATCTTGACCATGTTTCTTTCGCTATAGGACAGTCTCTAAAGACGTGCTCTCTCGTCTCTACACCATTCTGGCACCTTCGGTAAGCTGCAGATCCCATGAGACGTCTGTAATTTAGGTTACTAAAAGTAGGTAAAAAGTTGTTAAAAATCCTCCAGTTTGTAATCTTTATTTTGGGAGGTAAATCTAGGTACCACATTCTTTTGTAGAAATGGTTGAAATTTTGTTGTGTATGATATTAACCCTCTTGTAAAAGTAATTTATGACCATTACGAACCGAATATTCTCCAGTCGGCTCTCCTCGCCATACTACCTAATCCTCCTGCTGATTCATTGGCAACGAAATACATAAAATTCGCTTCGCATCTCTCTCCAAAAAGGTATTGGAAACCAGCTCAGATCTCCATTTCCTCACGCTCGCATCAATTAAGTCTGCAACTGTTAGTAGATAGGAATTTGCATTCGGATTCTGAACTTTATAATCATGGCTTCCAGGTACCCAAGCATCACCCCAGATCGAAACACTATGCCCATCTCTAATCCTCCAGCCCATACCCTTCATCAGGAGCCCTTTTGTAGCCCAGACACTCTTCCAAGTAAAAGAAGGTGAATTTTTTATCCTCGCATTTAAGAAATTGGAATCCTTGAAGTATTTAACTTTTAATGTTCGTGCTAATAACGTATTAGGATTACGTATCAGCCGCCAACCCTGTTTGGCTAATAACGCTATATTGAACGAGCTTAAATTGCGAAAACCCATTCATCCTTCCTCTTTAGAATTGCATAACCTTCCAATTACACCAGTGAATTCCCTTTTTCCCATGGCTATTCCTCTACTAGAAACCGCCCAAGATGTTTTCCAGTTCAGCACACAGGGTTTTAGGTAGAAGGAAACAAGATATAGAATAGTTAGGAATAGCTTGTAGAATAGACTTTATAAATACATTTTTCCCCCTTGAGAAAGGTGCAATGTACTCCAGCTATCGATCTTTTGTCTCAGTCGATCTTTCAAAGTTTGAAAAGCCTTTTTCTTTCGCCGACCAACTAAACTTGGAAGCCCCAGATACCTCTCCATCTCCGACAAACAACGAACATTAAGAGTTTGTAAGGCTACATTTTTATCTTGATCACTAACATTCGAACTGAAAAAGACTGTAGATTTGTCAAAATTAACACACTGGCCCGAACATGCTTCATACTCTCTCAAAATATCTTTAATCACCTGAATTCCTTCTCCAGAAATCTCACCAAAAAGTATGCAATCATCCGCAAACATGAGATGCGTAATAGGAGGAGCTGATCTACAAATTTTTACCCCTGAAATCTTCTTTTCTTGACTCTCCAATCTTATCAACGCAGATAGCCCTTCTCCACAAAACAAAAATAAATAAGGGCTTAAAGGATCACTTTAACGTAGCCCTCTTGTTGGCTTAAACTTGGACCCTTTCTTTCCCATTAATCAACACTATATATTAGACTGAGTTGACACAATGAATTATGAACTCGATAAAAGCCTCAGTAAATCTCAATTTTGACATTATACCTTTGATAAAGGGCCATTCCACACGATCGTACTCCTTGCTCATGTCCAGTTTGAGAGCCATATAACCACTTTTCCCTGCTTTTTTATTTTTGAAATAGTGGAGAACCTCATATGCCAATAACACGTTATCTGTGATAAGTCTGCCTGGCACAAAAGCACATTGAGAATCGTCAATATATTCATTCAACACTTCTTGTAGACGATTTGCAACAGTTTTGGCAATAATTTTGTAGATTACTGTACACGGGCTAATCGGGCGAAAATTCTTCATATTGATACGATTCGTAACTTTTTGGATCAAAACCACTTGAGTTCCGATAATTTCTTCTAATGACTTGCTTTCATTCAAAATTTCCAAACAGAACTTGCTGGTATCTTTTCCAATAATAGGCCAAAACCTTTGATAGAAAATTACCGGAAGACCATCAAGGCCTAAAGCCTTTATAGGACCCATACCCTTTAAAGCTTCAACAATCTCCTCTTCAGTGTAAGGGGCTAACAATCGTTGATTCATACACTGAGTGATACAACAAGGAACCCCTGATAAGATATGGTTCAAATCCTTTGTTCCACAAAACTCAAAGAGATCAATAAAATAATTTCGGGCAATATTCATAATCTCATCACCTTCCATGGCCATCGAACCATCATTCCTCTGTAGACCACGAACACGATTTATTAGTCTTCTCTGAGAAGCGAACTTGTGAAAGAATGAAGTGTTTCTATCCCCCAATCTCAACCAGTTTGCCCTTGCACGCTGTTCCCAGTACCGCTCCTCCTTATCCATCTCCATATTTAAATGTAACTTGATATTGAGAATTTCGGTCAATGAATCATCTGACCTCTCAGCATCATTCAAGGTCGTCAATCTCCTGGTTAATCTTTTTACTTCAAGGCCCTTCTTAACTTTTATTCTAGCAGCCCACCTCATCAAACCATTGGCAAGTAATACAATACGATTCAAATAAGAACCCAAACTATTCCCCCAAAGATTTCTAATCTCTTCCTCACAAGAGTCTTCAAGTACCCACCAGGATTCGAATCGAAAACGATGAATTCTGTTACTCATTCCTCCAATACTCATCTCAATAAGTAAGGGACAATGGTCCGAGAAAGAGTGAGGGAGATGTCTTAGAGCGTAAGATGGAAAAAGCTGCAACCATGCATCATTCGCCACACCCCGATCAATTCTTTCTCGGATATTAGTTTCCAAAAGTCAGCCCATTTCCCAAGTGAACCATGGTCCAGAGTACCCAATATCTACCAACTCACAAGATTCTAGAGTTCTACGAAAATCCTCCATACGAGCCTCTTCCCTTAAAACTCTCCATTTTTTCTCAGTAGAGAAGAGAATATCATTGAAATCTCCTCCAACCAGCCACAGCAATGAATTACTCCTCCCTAATGTACGAAGTAACTCCCAAGTTCTTGCTTTATCTCTTACGTTCGAGGCACCGTAAAATCCTGTAAATCTCCATTTACGCCCTTCTTCCTTCTCTTGAATTTCCACATCCATATGATTTTTGGAGAAACTTTTCAAAGTAACCAACCACCCTCCGTTCCAGCCGATACTTAAACCCCCTCGAGTTCCTTCTGCAGATACTTCCACACCATTCAAAAAATCGTAACGACGTCTAATACCTTCCAGTCGACTAGCAGATAATTTAGTCTCTATCAAGAAGACCACTTGGGGAGGATAGAATTTCAGCATATGCTGAAGGAGACGAACTGCTCGCAGACTCCCCAATCTACGAACATTCCAACATAAAATTTTCATGGCTTCTGGTCGGCATACCCACTGGTAGCCACCGATACAATTTCAAAATGAGCTGATTGCCCACCCTTAGTTTCTAGCAAATCCTGAATTTTAGAAACGTTAGAATCCACTTCCTCAAACCTCTACCGTTTCTTGCCCTCCTCGATAGAGATTGCCACTTCCTCTAGTTCACAGTCCATTCTCATCAACTCCGGCCCATTAACCCGATCCACATTATCTTTCAACATAACTGGGCCTTTCCCACCCTGACGGGATTCAAATTGTTGATTCGTCCCAAACGCCACCTCTTTTCCAAAGGAAAGTCGAGAATTATTTCTATGATTCAACAAATTAGGGGATTTTTCCAAATTTATTCTAAGAGTTGGATTCAAATCTGCCCATGATCCCCTCCCATTATTATTCCTTAAAGTTGGCCCCTCACCCTCTAATAATTTAAACCTTAATTTCAACATTTACCTAATAATTTTACAAAAGAAATTATTTATAAATAATAATATAAAAGTGTATTGTTTTCCTTCCACATATATAAGTTGGCAATTAATGTTGCTGGTAAGATTGAAATTGCAACTTTAGTTCTTTTCAATGAAAAAATCAATCTAATGTTAAAGACTCTAATGTAAAACAACTCTTTCAAATTTAATATGACGTTATGATCAAACACTGATTATTAATTACATCTTTAACACTATTATACTATATTAATAACTATTTTGTAAATATTTTAAATATATGTAATTGTTATGGGGCTAGAGTTTTAGTTTTGCAATTTGTGTGGTATTAGGTATTTTTTCGCTTCAAATACGTCTAAGTCAATCTAACTCTCAAAAGTGAGAATTCTCATAGAATTTCTCTAAAGCACAAAAAATGTAGCGAAAGCAACTCAAATACAAAAGAAAACTCGGAATAATATAACAGCCACAAAAGGTAAAAGCACACCAAATGTTTGAGTAAATGCCCTCAATTAGTATCCACTACTAAAGAATGGAATACAATGTATACAATGGATGATTTGAAATGAGAGAGAAACTTTCTATTTATAGTTGAACTCTCCCAAATTCAATGGCACAACTCGCTTTACATCGATATACAATATCGAAACATATCTACAATTAAGAGATTTACATAATCTCTAAGATTACAAAATCAAATCTTATCAAATTACAAATCTTTTAAGATTACTTTCACTATTTATCAAGATAATTATAGTTTCCCATAAGTGCTTTGTTGGGTCACCAAAGCTTCAAATAGATGGGTTTGTCACTTATTTTTCGAATTTGGACTAATTCAAGTGAGTTAAATAAATCCTATTTAATTGATATACCTCTATGAGATGCTTTTTGTGCAATAGTCACTGTCTTTGAACCGAACCTGCAATATAGAAAGATGGATATGTAAAGGTTGGAACTATTTTTGAAAGTTTGAAAAGAAGTTTGTATATATTACAACCTTGGAGAAAAAAAATTAAAATTTAACGTTGCACGTCTTCTTGATGTATGTTACAAACATGAAACCCAATTTTTACTAGACAAAAATAAAAAGGTATAGCAGGAAAACAATTTATTTATAACATTTTTATTTATCCAATCTAAATAACTTCTATTATAAGTTCCGTAGCGAGTTTGTCATACAATTATTTTTTATTTAAAAAAAAAACAGGGAATTTGATGAAAATGTGGGATTTGGACAATGGTGGTTTTCATACCTTGCAAGATGTACTTACATTGAAATGTAAGTTAATACATACGATAATAATTTATTATTTGCTAGCAGAAGAATTATAATAATATTTTAAAACAACTTTTAAGAACAAAATTTGAAGATAAATAAGATATCTAATTATAGAATTAAGTGTATTACAATCACTTTTTTGGAAATTTTTGATGGATTTGAGTTTTATACTAAATATGAATTTTTTAGGTTTTAATTTATATTGTTCATAATGCAAAGTTTTATGTAACATTACAAAAAAATTTTCCATAAAAGAGCGAAGATTTGGAAAATTAACAATATTTTTTTTAAATATAAACTTTTTAAATTTATTAATCTGTTCAATGAATGGTACCATACAATTCAAGAGGAAAATAACGAACACTTGTTGTAGATGGTGAAAGACAAGCACCACCAACACAATAAAGACTTTAGCTTTAGCATCAATAGAACATCATGACACGTTAACAATTGGCTTTGTTACAACTCAATTACAAAATCAACTGGAGTGATTACAATCACGTAATACGATAAGGAAATCAATCCTGAATAATCTAAAGCGGTAAGCAAAAATCGATAAAAGAATCGAGCATTTACCAAACTAGAGAGGACGACAATGAAATCATCCCTAAAATCAGTTGTAAAACTAATGTTATATGCATAAACAAGACTAAAAAAACGTGCTACAAGAGCAGACAAAAACTTCTAAAACTGAAAACTTATTAAATAATGGAAAAACAAATAAAAAAATACAAAACTTAAAGACAACGCCAGTCCAAATCGAATTGTGAAATCATTTATTATTGTAAAATGCTTTCAAAACAGAAACATATTAAGAAGCTGACGAAGAGTAACCCATTTTCCAAGAAAAATTGCTGGTGGTCGGTAGAGTTTTAGCAAATGACAGGCGTTTGTCTTTTGGCCATCACAACTTGTGAAGATAACAAATATACTCACAAAATAAATTTGCAAATTGAAAAAAGAGAATACATGTGGAGTGAATGAGAAGTAGAAAGAAAGAAATGGTTGGTGGAAAAGAGAAAAAGGAAAGCAATAATCAACCCAAAGACTGACACCGCCATTAAGCAAAACAAAAGATAAGAAGTAAATAGCTGAAAAAAAAAAAAGAAAGAGAAAAATATTTAGACTTATTCAATGTTTGACTCACCCACCCAATCTTGAAGTCGAATTTGATATATAGGAGAGTTTAAATAAAAAAATATTAAACTCACACACTAAAAGAAGTAGAAGTTTATTTGTTAATTTAAAGGAATAAAGTATAGAAAAAGTAAATGACATTTTATTGCTAATGAATTTGACGATTCTAGTTATCTTTGAAAACGAAAATTTAAATTGCAACTTAAACCAACGTGAGTCATTCAAGGATTTCTTTATTATTTTTGTAATATGTATCATCAATAATTTTTAGAACAAATGGCTAATCATTTAGTTCTTTTATATTTTAATCAACAAATATCTATAATCATTAGTTTGAAATTTTAAATAATATTATAAGCTAGTTAATATTAATTTTAGTATTTGACTCCAAAGTAATTAATATTATACATTAATTAAAGGTACGATTTTTATTACATATTGTTAAAGAATAGAGTATCTTGCTCAAGTTGAAAAGTTAACTTGGACGGGTTTAATAAAAAATATTAAAATTTTTAAATAAATTTAAAAAATATTAGTCGATCGAGTCTTAATTCGATTGATATGAGTATTATTGTCAGTACAAGAGGACGTGGGTTCAAATGCGTTCATGCGTATTAACCTCCTATTTATAGATTGAGGAGAAGCTATAGATAATTCTAAACATATTATGTAAAAAAGAACATATATAATCATAATATTTTATTTTATTTTTTTACAATTTTTAGAATTATAACGGTCGGACATGATTATGAACTGCTTATGGTGCTTATTAACAAATAAATTGATAATTTTATTTTGTAAATACTTTTCGTTTTTTTACTTCTATTACTAAAAAAAAAGAAAGTTGAATAGGATTACGTTAAAATTTGTAACCTATCAGTTTTCTTGTTTAAACTCAATAAATATGTCATCACAAGTGTTAATTAATGACTTTTTCTCATTATTAAATAATTAAAGTGTTTTCTTTTTTTAAGTGTTTACATTTTGGCTAAATTAGGCTAATATGTAAATTTTTTTAAATTAGGTTTTTAAGCAGTTTTTTTTAATGTAGGAAAATAGGTCATTTTTGGAGAGAGAAAGGAAAAGCGCGCTCATTTAGGTGCGCTTTCTATACAGATAAAAGAAAAGCTCGTCCAACTGAGTGCGCTTTCTTCCTACTTGTATAGAAAGCTTACCCAGCTGGATGCGCTTTCCCTTTATCTTTCCTAGGGTTAGATTTTTTTAAAATATTTTTAGGTTTAGGGTTTAAATAATATTAGGGTTTTAATAGGGTTTGGAGCTTTTCAATTTAGTTCGAGATTTTCAATTCAAACTAGGAAATTTCAAAGGTAGTTTTGAGGAGTCGGAGATGTGATAACGCGCCTAATAACGTATACATTTCATATGTTGTGGCGAGATAGGACTATCACCTCAAATACCCAATTTAGGGAAATCAGGTTTCGAGGTGATTGTGTTTGATAAGATCAGAGGTCGAAGTCCAAGTGGAGGTCCTAGTCAACAGTCGTGATGCAGTCACGAGTTCGAATATAACCGGAGGCCAGTTGATGCATGGTCATGAGTTCAAGCTTTTTGGATACAGTGCAAATTATGCCTTATATATACCATACATAAGATTTAGGCCATAATCATAGGGAAAAACAAAAGGGATTTCCGGTGTAATTAACGTAATTTTTTTCACTATTTCTACACAGTTGGTATCTTTAACCTTTCATTCTTATCCAAAAGCTGACATCGGGTTGGACACAAGAAAACTCTCAGGTGGAGAGTGTAATACCCCTAACCCGTCACTATTGCTAAATTAGGGTTACAGATTATTACAGTACAAATCAGAACGATTTACTTCAAAACAGATCAACAATACCACTTGTTATTAATTATCATAACTTATTACAATCTTAGTAAACATACACATTTGGCCGTTAAATTGAGCCTTCGAGGCCCTAAAAACAATTCAGAAACGAGCTAAGACTAATTTGAAACAAATAAGAAATTTTAAGAAAAAGTTAAAAATTTTGAAAACATGGGTCACACATGGGTCACACGGCCATGTGACATAGCCCAGACCGTGTGGACATTCCCAAACCGTGTGGACATTTGAAGTTAGGACACACGGCCGTGTCCCAGCCCATGGGTGAAAATGAAGTTGGGTCATACGACTGTGTAGCCAAGCCGTGTAACTCTCTGAGCTCGTATGGTTCATACTACACCTAAAATTTAAATGACACGTGACCGTGTGGGGTGGCTGTGTGTGGCACACGACCGTGTGACAGCCAGTGTCTCAGGCCGTGTGCAGCAAAAGTTGCCCCTAAATCAAGTCATTTCAAGCCCAAAATTTGCACACAAAGATTCACCAATTCAACCATCATTAACATATATAAAGCATACCTCAAAACATCTATAAACATGCCACAATCATAATCAACCTATTTTTAACCAATATGCCATTCAAATGGCACCTCAATCATCATTCTATTCAATTAGATCAAACATGCATTATAACCTAAGCATATCTTCCTATGCTCGCACCATTATTATACCATTTCTATCACATATGAATGAACACAAATCACATATTTACAAGGCATTTTAGGTCCAAAGTCACAACATATACATACATTTACATAGCCATATTAACATATGCATAAGTTTGGTAGCAATCCAAACATACCAACTCAAACATCAAAATACCAAGTGGTAATTGGCTTATACATGCCAAATAACCATATCACAACATATCACACAATCATCTTCTTTCTACTCATATGAGGGCATGCATATTTATTATCATCTCATATGAATACACATCATTTATAGGCCTTCATCGAAAGATATGAAAATAAATAAACTTGGCACAATTTAAAAATAAATTAATTACCAATACTACACTTATAATCTTATTACATGCCATTTATAACCATTTGCCAAAATAACCAAAATTTACCAAGATGGATAGTTAGATAGTGTGATCATGCTTCGACGTAATTTCCAATCGGTCGAGCTTTTTGATAACCTATAAAAACAGAGAAAATCAACTAGGTAAGCAACTAATGCTTAGTAAGTTCGTATAACAGAAATTAAACTTACCAAATGCATTAATTAAACAACCATAAATGATTCCATTTAGCTATAGTCCAAATTTCCTTTTCCTATATACAACACTTCACAAGATTAGTAGGTGAAGTAATACACATATAAATTTAACCAAATAAGGCATATAACAACTCAAGCTTTTCAAATTCATCAATTACTTTCATCATATACTATTTACTTTCATTTTCATTACCTTCCACATATACCTAATAAGCATTTAGGTTTTATATATCATCCATCACACATATATATATATCCATTTCACATTCTACTATTTTGAGTCCACATAATTAATAGGTAATAAGTAAACATAACATATATTAAGAAATAAATTCTATGCATGTAACACCCCGAATTTTGGGGTTAGAAGTTTTTAGGTTTTGTGGTTAGGGTCAAAGAGAAGGGTGTACTATTATGTTTAGTTGCTTGTTTAAGTGTCAGAATAGGCCTACTAGTCTGGTGGTGGAGTGAGTGCTAGTGAATCTGTGAACTCTGAGTTCGAGTCATTGTAAGAATGTTTTTGGAGAAGTATTATTATTTTGCTTTGTTATGTTAAATAGTAAATTTGATTTAAGTTAATTTATAAAAAACTATTATTATTACTTCTTATTTTACTTTTTTTAGGCGTTCTCCTTTTTTTTTTTTCTTTTGGCTTCTGCTCTTTTTGGCTTTTTTTTTTTATTTCCCTTTGAAAATGTATCTTACTGGTAGATTTTGGAGAGCTTCGATTTTCGGTCATCGAGACGGTATTCGAACATCTCCGATTGCAATTCAGGTGTAGGTTTCGAACCTTTTCTAATTTATTTGTGAAGTTTTTGGGTTTTGTAGTTAGAGTCAAAGAGAAGGGTGTGCTATTGTGTTTAGTTGCTCGTCTAAGTGTCAGAATAGGTTTGCTGGTCTGGTGGTGGAGTGAATGCTAGTGAACCTTTAGAGTTCGAGTTCTTGTGAGAATATTTTTGGTGAAGTATTATTATTTTGCTTTGTTATGTTAAATAGTAAATTTGATTTAAGTTAATTTATAAAAAAAACTATTATTATTACTTCTTATTTTACTTTTTTTAGACATTCTCCTTTTTTTTTTCTTTTGGCTTCTACTCTTTTTGGCTTTTTCTTTATTTCCCTTTGAAAATAGATCTTACTGGTAGATTTTGGAGAGCTTCGATTTTCAGTCATCGAGTCGGCATTTGAACATCTCCGATTGCAAATCAGGTGTAGGTTTCAAGCCTTTTCTAATTTATTTGCGAATTCTAATTCAACTTTGCGAAAAGTTGACTATAGATGAGATATCGTTATTTTATGCTTAGAATGGGTATGGTTTTGTATAATTTTGATCTAACGAGGATCGGGAAGTACTTCATAGCTGAAAGCATGTTTTTCGAGGTTGTTTTAGGGTGGTTTCGTGACCACACATGCATCTACACGGGCGTGTGACGACTCACACGGCCATGTACTTTGGGAATTAAGGTTCCGGGTGAAATTTGGGTGCCATACAACCATGTGGCCAATTTTCAGATTTTGTCGATTTTCACACAGCCGTGTCCCCTGGTCACACAAGTGTGTGTGTTTGGGAATTAGGGATTTAGTGATTTGGTGCCACATGGCCATGTGGCTAATTTAGGGATTTAGGGATCCCACACGGGCATGTGTTCTAGACACACGACCATGACTGGTAGGGCACACGGGCGTGTAAGACCTTCACACGGCTGTGTCTGCTTGTACTCTTTTGGCACAATTGGACAATGAGTTACACAGTTTATTCAAACGGCCGTGGCCCTGGCTCACACGGGCGTATGCCTCTGCCACACGGCCGTATGCCTCCCTTCACACGGATGTGTGGCCCTAAGTCATCTATTTTGATTCTGTGTGTTTTTTATCTGAAGATTTGTGTGTGTGTTTTGCCTTGGCTGATCTTTAGTCAGGATGGCTAAGAATTCTGATTTGGGTTTCTGCTTAAGTGTATCTTTGATTGTCGTATGAGATGTTTGAATCTGAATCTGTTCTGTTGGGTGTGTGTGCATAGCTGTTCTGTCTGACTGTCTGAACTTGTGTCTCTGTTCTGTGAGATTGTATGCATACATACGCCTACATAAAATATTTTGGGATGGGTTTTAAAGAGAAAGAAGACTAATTCTGATCTAATCTGGCAGTTCAAACTGTAACCTGTTTGTAAAGAATATTTTTACACTGCACGGTACAGCTAATACGTTAGCACTGCTGCATATTCTTATCTAATCTGGCAGTTTAATTGCAATTTATTGGTATAGTGGTTTACCACATTGCATTGTATCATATATATGTCAGCTTCACTGTGTATCATTATATCTGATTTGGCAGTTTTAAACTACAAGTGGACAGTATTGCGGGTTACTGCACTGCACTGTACTGCATTTGATTTGGTAGTTAAACTGCATATTGATAAGCCATTGTTGTTGGGTAACCCAGGCTGGTGGGTTATTGTTGTCGGGTAACCCAGGATGACTTTATATAGTGTGTAGGGTTGGATGGGCCTATGAGGTCCTACGTGGTGTCATTCGGTTGGATGAGCTTAAATAGCTCTTACAAGGTATGATTAGAGGACAGAGAGGTGTGTTTGGTTAGATGGGTGAGTTATCTTAACATTAGACTGCTTACATATGCATTTGTTTGAGTGATCCGCGTGTGAGGTTTTCTGACTGCTTCTGTTTGATTGAATGGCATGTGTTGAGTTATCTGTGTGAATTTGATGTACTTTGATTGTTACGTTTTGTCGAGATGATAGTTCTCAGTGTGTTGTATGACTCTATGAGTATCTTTAAATTTGAGACGCTATTGATTTAAATACCGTAATTCTACTTTAATTTCGTTTCGTACTCACACTGAGCTCGTGTAACTCACCCTCCTATGTTTCCCCTTTCAGGTACTATTCTGAATTTTGATGCTAGACTCGGTAAGCGGAGGTCTCAGACAGTCTCGGTGAAAAAAATTACTAGTTGTGTTCTCAGTTTCTGTTTTGATATTCAGTTTTTAAACTGTTAGGTTTTTATAAAGCTGTGGTACAAATTCCATTTTGAATTGTTACTCATTATTTAATTTTGATTACTTATTAAACTTAACTATAATTCTATCGATTGGGTTTTGAACGACTAAAAGTTTTGGTTTGAATTGATAACTTGTTTGTAAAATAAAAATTTACTTACGATCACTTCAGTGATAATGTGACATATAAAATTCGGTCTAAACTCCTAAGATGGGTTTAGGGCGTTACATTTAGTGGTATCAGAGCCAGGTTTGCAAAAATTTAACTTTTGTTTTTACGTATTCGTGTGAGCATGTGCTTGTTTTAAAAAGGAATTTTTTAGAAACTTTACCATAGGAAGTTGAAATGATTGTGTTTTTGAAATGTTTTATGAAAATGAACTATCTGAGATTCCGATACTGGTCCAGGTAAAAATTTGAAATTTTAAGATTGGAAATGTAGAATTTGGTATTCATTCTGTGTTTGTTCTTTGAAAGTGTAGATATCCTAAGTTAGGCATAGGACGGATATGGACTCTGAAGATAGAAAAGATCGCGAGGAGCCATTTACTTCTTTGGGGTGTGAAACTACTCAGGATCAGGGGTCAATGCGATACCGCTAACTTCGGGTAGCTATAACCTGAAGTTTAGTACTGAAGCTTTGACTCAGGTGGTAAGAGAGGTGCTAGAGAAAGTCTTCGAGGCTAGTTTAGAGAAGCGTGGAGAGTAAGTGCAAAGTAGGTGTGCTGATTATGGGAAAAAAGATATCACAGTCCTTTGAGGTTAGAGCCTCGGTCTGTGAAGCATGTGAGAACACATTTGAGTAACAACAAAGGTAGTGCGGAGTGTACTAGTAGTGGTACGAGCGTTTCATTTTGTGAGTGTTGTAATAAGCGACATCCGGGTAATTGTTGGAAAAAGGTGGGGGCATGTCTTAGATGTAGGTCCACGGAGCATCGAATTAGAGAGTGTTCTCGACGTTTTTGAGACAGGTATGGTAGTGAATGTTTTCATATGTCATTGGAGCATAATAATTACGTGTTATAAGTGTGTATCTGCTTCAATGGTTAAGTGTTCTGGGTGTGGGTGAGAGGTATTGAGTTCAAGTCTAGAGTGGTAGTGGTTTAGGATTAGAGTGCACAGCAGAAGCGTAGTGGGGTAGTTTGTGTTATACCCTCATTCTGTTAGTAGAAATTTTAGGGAAAAAATTTCTTTAAGGAGGGGTGAGTTGTAACACCCCGAATTTTAGGGTTAGAAGTTTTTAGGTTTTGTAGTTTGGGTCAGAGAGAAGGGTGTGCTATTGTGTTTAGTTGTACGTCTAAGTTTCAGAATGGGCCTGCTAGTCTGGTAGTGGAGTGAGTGCTACTGAACCTTTGGGTTCTAGGTTCGAGTCATTGTGATAGTGTTTTTTGAGAAGTATTATTATTTTATTTTGTTCTGTTAAATAATAAATTTGATTTAAGTTAATTTATAAAAAACTATTATTATTACTTCTTCTTTTACTTTTTTTTACGTTTTTTTTCTTTTGGCTTTTGCTATTTTTTTTTGGCTTTTTCTTTATTTTCCTTTGAAAACGAATCTTACTGGTGGATTTTGGAGAGCTTCAATTTCCAGTCATCGAGTCGGCATTCGAACATCTCTAATTGCAAATAAGGTGTGGGTTTTGAACCATTTCTAATTTATTTGCTAATTCTAATTCAACTTTGCGAAAAGTCGACTATGGATGAGATATTATTATTTTATACTTAGAATGTGTATGGTTTTTTTATAATTTTAATCTAACGAGGATTGAGAAGTGCTTCGTGGCTGAAAGTAAATTTTTGGTAGCTGTTTTAGGATGGTTTTGTAACCACACAAGCTTCCACACGGACGAGTGACCACTCACACGGCTGTGTGCTTTTAGGAATTAGGGTTCTGGGCAGAATTTGGGTGCCACACGGCCTGGCCACATGACCATGTGGCTAATTTTGGGATTTTGTCGATTTTCAGAAGGCTGTGTCCGTTGGTCACACGGGCGTGTGTGTTTGGGAATTAGGGATTTAGTGATTTTGTGCAACACGGCCTCGCCACATAGCCTTGTGGCTACTTTGGGGATTTAGAGATCCCACATGGGCGTGTATTTTAGACATACGGCCGTGTCTGGTAGGGCACATGGGCGTGTGAAACCCTCACACAACTATGTCTGCCTACAGTCTTTTTGGTACAATTGCACAGTGAGTTGCATGGCCTGTTCACACGGCTGTGCCTCTAGCTCACACGGGCATGTGCCTCCCTTTATACGGGCGTGTGGCCCTAAGTCACCTATTTTGATTCCGTGTGTTTTTGATCTGAGGATTTGTTTGTGTGTTTTGCCTTGGCTAATCTTTAGTCAGGGTGGCTAAGAATTCTGATCTGGACTTCTACTTAAGTGTATCTATGACTGTCGTATGAGATGTTTGAATCTGACTCTATTTTGTTAGGTGTGTGTGCATAGCTGTTTTGTCTAACTGTCTGAAATTGTGTCTCTATTCTGTGAGATTGTATGCGTACATACACCTACATAAAATATTTTGGATGGGTTTTGAAGAGAAGGGAGCATGATTCTGATCTAATCTGGCAGTTCAAACTATAACCTATCTGTATAGTAGATTTTCGCACTACACGGTACAACTGATACGTCAGCACTACTGCATATTCTTATTTGATTTGGCAGTTTAACTGTAATTTACCAGTATAGTGGTTTATCGCATTGCATTGTACTGTTTATACGTCAGCTTCACTGCGTATCATTATATCTAATCTAGCAATTCTAAACTGCAATTGGACAGTACTGCGGGTTACCGCATTGCACTGTACTGCATTTGATTTGGCAATTAAACTACATATTGATAAGCTATCATTGTTGGGCAACCCAGGGTGGTGGGTCATTGTTGCCGGGTAACTCAGGATGACTTTATATGGTGTGTAGTGTAATACCCTCAGCCCATATCCATCATCAAAATAGGTTTACGAGGTATTACTAGAGTTTACAGAACATTTACAATTAAATTGTTAAGTACTATTCATATCCCGAAATTTGTCTTAACGTCCATTTGATGGGATTTTGAAGCTCTAAAACATGCATTAGGAACGATTCGAGACTAGATCAGGATCTCAAGGAATTTTTAGTAAAATCTCAAAATTTTCTCACATTTAAGAGTCACACACACGTGTGGTATAGGATACGCCCATGTGGGTTCACACGTCCGTGTCCCTTACCCATGTAACTCTTTGACTTGTAACTCATGAACAAATTGATATCATATAGCCAAGGCACATGCCCGTGTCAGTAGGCCGTGTTGTTAATTTAATTTTTGAATTTAGGTGCAGGTTTCACACGGCCGTATCACACGCTCGTGTATCCAGACCATGTACCTAACCCGGGTAAGGCACACGCCCATGTTTCAGATAGTGTGTCACATATGGCCTAGACACACGTTGGTGTGTCTACCTTTGTGGACAAAATAAAACTATTTTTCAAGCCCTATTTCTCGCCCAGTTTCATCCAAAACCTGCACAAAACATTTCCAATACCAACCAACAAATTTTAAACATAATTTTCCAACTAATTTCATCATTTAATGTCATATTTTCACATGCGCACTTAGTATAATTCTTACATCATTAATCTTGCATGCTTAGTCTCAACTAGAGCTGATCATGGGTCAGGCCACCCAGCCCGGCCCGAAGGCTCGCCCGAAAAATAAGAGGGTTTGGGCAAAAATATAGGTCCGAAAAATGGGATTGGATAAAAAAATGAGGCCCGTTTAGAAAACGGACTGGGCCTCAAGCAAGATTTTTTTGGCCCGGGACCGGACTGGCCGGAATTATATAATAATTTATTTTTATTTTATTTTTAATCATTTTAAAATTTTAATATAACCACTTTTTATTATATTTTCAATTTGGGTATTGTTTTAATAATTGTTTTAATATCATTTTTATTTGTTTTTATGGTTTTAAATGTATTTGATTTATTATATTTAAAAATTTTTTATTTAATAATATAAGCTAAAAAAATTATAATATGGGCCGGGCCGAGTCGGGCTCGGGTTTAGCAATTTTATTTCGGGTCGGGATTAGATAATTTTTTAGGCCCATATTTAGGCCCGAGCCTAAAAAAGAGCCTAGAATTTTGTTTGGGCCCAGCCTGAACCCGGCCCAGCCCGAACCCGGCCCAGCCCGGCCCATAATCACCTCTAGTCTCAACAATTCAATCTTTATCAAGCATACATGTAAACTATAACTTGTTTATTATCATACCAAAAAAATTAACTTAACACTAGCGATACCAATGGCTAGGTTTACATTCATCCATTTCAATACACATTTTAGCCTTAATAGCCTATACATGCCATTATACCAAAATAAGATCCATATTTATACCAAAATGAGCAGATGGACAGTGTGACGTTGCTCCGACCGTCTCCAACCTCTACGAGCTTCCAAGCACTATAATACAGGAAAAATAAAATAGAGTAAGCACTTAGTGCTTAGTAAGTTCATGTAACAAGAGTATAACTTACCACATGTTTCTATTTAATTAAATCAAACACATATGCATCCAAGCATTAGAATATTACCCTACCATACACAACCTCAACACTTAAGTTAATCAAGATAATTTCATACAATATCAATTTGTAGATGAGCTCATCATTTCATGATTTCCATATGCTTGCCACTTTCGTGTCACTTATACCTTTCATGACGAGGTCATTCATGTTTCATTAACCATTTCCAAGTTTATCCCGTTGAATTTATAGGAATTTCGATGGATACTCGGTAGTACACTTAGAGTGTACCATTCCATAATCCGTCAATTCATATCCACCCTTATCAGAGAGCACACTCCCGAGCCTCATTTCATACGGTAGGATTACCAGTCTAAGCTAAATCCTCTATAACATCTGCTCAAAGAGTATTGTCAGGATTACTAGCCCAAGCTAAATTCTTTCAGTGACAAATACTTTAAAGAGCTTAGTCTAGATTACCTGCCCGGGCTAAATCCAATCTATAACATATACATCGGGAGGGCTTATATTAGGATTACCCGTCCGCGCTAAATCCTGTTAACAACACATGCAATATCCATTTTTCATTGATCCATCGAATTTCCTTTATTCAACTAAGATTTTTCCCTTTTTCTAAAAAAAATCAAATATTTTATCATATTCATACATTAAACAATCAATTGTCATTCACATCATATAACATACATTTCAGGTATTTCAAGATTCAGTAGTAAGTTACATGAACTTACCTCAATATTTGTTTGTTGATAAAGTCTACTAACTCGAGGCTTTTTCCTTGCCTCGTTATAACCTCGTATTTGAGTCGTCCAGATCTAAATAAAAAATTTAATCATAAATTTCATTCAATTCATACTCAATTGAGTTCAATTTACTCCTTAGGCAAAATTACTATTTTGCCCCTAAACTTTTCAAAAGTTCCAATTTCATCCCTAGGCTTGGAAAATGAAATTCATGCAATTTAATCCCCTTTCCAAGCCTAGCCGAATTTCATATATATCTATAACAATCCATAGATTTCACAAAAATCAGGATTTTTGTAAAAGTTGTTTATTTACTAACAACCTTTCATTTTCTTTCATAGATTTTCAATTTCCAGCATTTTCATCCATGGCATAATTTCCATACTTTGATAAATTTTCAATTTAATCCCCAAAATAGAAAGAACAAGTTATCCCGATCTCAAAAATATAAAAATTACTAAAAACGGGACGTGAAAACTTACCCAATTAAGCTTGATTAGGTTTCTCCCTCTCTCTTAGGGTTTCCATCAAATTTGGGGAAGAAGATGATAATGAATGATGATATTTCCAATTCAATCCCTTATCATCATTTAATTTTTCTTAATTCCAATTTAGTCATTTTCTTTTTCTCAAATTCCATGGATGATTCACCCTAGATATTTTCCCATCTTTTGATTGATGGTCTAATTACCATATAAGGACCTCTAGTTTTGAATTTCATAGCTATTTGATCCTTCTAGCCTCTGGAACGAAATTTCTACATTTTATGCAATTAGGTCATTTCTCTAATTAATCATTTAATCGGTAATATTTTCCTATCGAAATTTCATACGACTTTCCTATCATATCATAAATCATGCAATAATATTAAAATAAATTTTCTCTCTAGCTCGAATTTGTGGTTACGAAACCACTGTCTTATATCACTGAATTTAGGCTGTTACATGTAGGGTTGGATGGGCCTACGAGGTCCTACGTGGTGCGATTTGGTTGGATGAGCTTAAATAGCTCTTACAAGGTGTGATCGGGGAATGGTGAGGTGTGTTTGGCTGGATGGGTAGGTTATCTTAACATCAGACTGCTTATATACGCATTTGTTTAAATGATCTGCGTATGAGATTTTCTGATTTCTTCTGTTTAACTGAATGGCATGTGTTGAGTTATCTGTGTGAATTTGGTGTGCTTTTATTGTTACGTTCTATTGGGACGATATTTCCTGGTGTGCTTTCTGACTCTGTGAGTATCTTTAAATTTGATACGCTATTGATTTGAATATCATAATTCTACTTTAGTTTCGTTTCGAACTCACACTGAGCCCGTATAGCTCACCCCCCTCTGTTTCCCCTTTCAGGTACTATTCTGAATTCTGATGTTGGACTCGGTATGAGGACGTTTAAGATAGTCTCGATGAGAAAAAAATTGCTAGTTATGTTCTCAGTTTCTGTTTTGATATTCAGTTTTTGAACTGTAAGGTTTTTATAAAGCTGTGGTAAAAATTCCGTTTTCAATTGTTATTCATTATTTAATTCTGATTAGTTATTAAACTTAACTGTAATTTTATCGATTGGGTTTTGAATGACTAAAGGTTTCAGTTCAAATTGATAACTTGTTTGCAAAAGAAAATTTTACCTACGATCACTTCGGTGATCAATACAGCATCCGAAATTCGGTCTAAACTCCTAGGCGGGTTTAGGGTGTTACAATGCATATTTCATCTGTCACATAATAAATTGTTATCCTTTTCATTGCATATGTGCATATCCATCTTTCCATTTCATATGAGTATTAGTACATTAAGTTTTTATACATTCCTTTTCATTAACCTTTACTTACCCATTGAACTATCTAGAATTACATCGGATACTCGGGAATGCTCACATAAAGTGTGCCTTTTCATGTAACCGTAACCTTTCCAATAGTGCTCACACGAGTTGTGGGTCGGGATGTTAGCTACACGATGCTGCTCACACGAGCTGTGGAGAATCCTCAACAAATGCAGGACCTTAGATATCGGTAGGACATCCAGGACCAGCACTTGAAACCGTATAATCTATAGCACCCCCATACCCGACTTGAGTGCCTAGTCAAGGCATCAGGATGTTACATTCATTGTCGAAGCAACTACTGAAAATTTCAGGTCAATTTATCATATTATTTAATTAACGTAAATCATTAACTAATTTTAGTAGTAATTGAATTACGATAGAACTAATTATGAGTTAAAGGAGCTCATTAAAACATCAACAATTGATCAAAGGCCAAATTGTAAAGTCCATAAAAATTTTTGGACTGTCGTCGCGACGTTGGGGTTTCCATATCGTGACATGGCGAACTTGTCATCGTGATATCATCTCCATTTTCCTACAAGTTCCATGCTTTATTTTTATTTGTTTATTTTATATCATTACCTGAAACGTATTCAAATGTCATAACCGCTACTTCATTTTACATATCATCCACTTACATCTATTTCTAATCTCAAGTCCTCATAAAAACATGATATTCAATCAAAGATAACAAAGTTTATAAAATTAACACAAATATTAAACTTTTACAAATAAGACCATTGGAAGACTTGTACTTGCAAAATTAGTTTACCCACTTTATGTATATTTCATATTTATTTCTAAATTGTGCCAATCAATTTAATTCTTCATAAAATTTTAACAAAAAATTCAATATCACATCAATTAACAATTATTCACTTATTATTTTATCAATTCGTTTAAACATACTCACATGTATTAATCATTCCATCACCTACAACCATTTCGAAACATTTCAAATTCATCTACTATATATATTCATATATTTTTTCTCCTTCTCCTCTCCATTCGACATCCTTTATGTATATATTTTTTAGAATCTTTAGCTTTTAGTATATAACATGCTTATATGTAACATTATCTACAACTCTACTATTTACTTATGTGTTCATATCAAAGCTGTCCACTTGGGTCATAATCACTAAATTATTTATATCTTGAGCTACAAAATTCAAAATTAAGATCCACTTGATGTTTTTGAAGCTAGACTCAAATATATTTTTACCATAAAAATTTCAGAATAATAAGTACAGTAAATTCTTCAAATTTGTCCCTGTTTTGCTACTTGACAATTTCGCCTTTCTTTACTAAAAATTAAATATCTCTTAGTATGGGGTTTGGATGATGTTTTCGTTTGTTTCTATTGAAAATGGGCTCATTAATAATTTAAACATATAAATTTAAATCCCTAATAATTTTTTTACAATTTTTGATGATTTTCCAGAGTCAGAATAGGGGAACCTGAAATTAATCTGACATTGTCTCATAAAAATTCATATATATCATAATATGAAATTCTTTTTGTTACATCGTTTCTTCTATGTAAAACTAGACTTAATAGGATTTAATTTCATACTTTAATTAACCTCTAATTAAATTTCTACAATTTTTGGTAAATTTTCAAAGTCAAACTACTGCTGCTGCCCAAAACTGTTTTAGTGCCAAATGTTGATAACGAAGTTTATAACACACTTCTTTCCTTTCTCTATAATATTTCCCATCATTTCCTGTTGTTTTCTTTCACTAACATATTAAAAACATAAAACCTTATATCAAAAAACTCTACTTTAACAACATTTTCAAGCTTTTTCAATAATATCAAACTTAAAAATATATTAAAATCTTGATGTTCTTACCTTGTCCTATTGATTTCAAACTTTAACTTGATTTACTCTCTCCTTCAACTTCCATTTTCTTGAATCCAAGGTGATTTTCTTGTTCTCCATAGTCTCCTTATTACTTTTCTCTCTTGATGATTATGAAAATTTCTTGAAATTTTAGGTGAAACTGGTGGATTTTTTGTGGAAGGACCAAATTGTAAAGACAATAAAGTTTTCTTCTTCTCTCCCCCTCACTCACCTTTGAAAGATGAGAGAGTCTTTTTTCTTTTCTTTTTAATATTTCTCTCCTTTTATACTAGCTATTTATAATAAAATATTAGTAAAATATCTCATTAAAATATTAATAAAGTAATATTTATCTAATTAAATAATTATAAAATATCATCAAAATATCTCCAACATCATCATTGCCTTCTAGAGTTCTCTCTCTTTCTAATTGACCATTTTGCCCTTCATGATCTTTTAAAATTCCATCATTGAATCATCACTTAATTTGGTAAAATTGCAATTTAGTCTCTTATACAGTTTTGCTTATTCAATTTGGGCCTTATTAATATATTTTCCTTAATTTCTAGATCCTTCTACCTTTAAGATATTTGCACTATTGGCCTTTCATTTCAACTTTTCCATATTTATACTTATGCCACAAAACTTTTCACTTATTTACAATTTAGCCCATTTCTTAATTTAATACATTATGTCTTGCTTCTTGATTTAACTTTCTTTTGATATCATGCAACTTTCATTTTCATTGATCTTATACCTTTTTCGCTAAGTTTTTATCTCATATTATTTACTACAAAGGGGGTTTTGAGGATGTTACATAATCCCTAATGACATGTCATTTGTATCCTAAGTAATCACAAGGTTCAAACAGGACTTTTGCACATATCTGATTCTTATACTATTTCACACATGCTTAATGAAATACACCCCTAACCCGTATCTGTCGCCGGAATGGGTTACGAGGCATTACCTGACTTATAATACAATTCTATGCATTCATTTCTCATACATTTATCAATAATTAATAATTATCATTCATATACACTCATATCATCCTTTAAAAGAGCCTACGGGGCTTTAAATATGCATTCAGGACTAAACCAGCAATATATGAATGTTTTAGGAAAAACATAGAAAATCATTAAAACAGGGGACACACGCCCGTGTGAACAGGCCGTGTGAGACCAGACACTCCCGTGTCACTGGCCATGTGGACATTTAAAATGGGATCACACGGCCGTGTCCCAGCCCGTGCCCTACCCCGTGTAACTCTCTGACTTGGTCACACAGCTGACCACACGCCCGTATGTCTAACCCATGTACCTATTCGAAATTACCATACACGCCCGTGTACCAGGTTGTGTGCTAGGCCGTGCCAATCCTGCAGAGTATACTGACTTATGCCATGCGGCCAGTCACATGCCCGTGTGTGAGGCTGTGTGGAGCATACTGACTTGTTTTCAATTACAACATTAGGGGACACACGGCCGTGTTCCATGACCGTGTGTCACACACGACCGAGACACATGCCCGTGTCTTTGCCTGTGTGGACAAAAATAGACTATTTACCAAGCCATTTTGCCACCCAATTTGCACATGCCTATATAAGATCATTTTGTACCATTTCAAAACATAATCCAAACAACATCATTCAATGCACATATCCTACCAATTCAACTCCAACCATTTCAATAATCAAGTATCACCAGTTACACATTCAAACAAGTACCAAATTAACATGCTTTAATAGCCATAAAACACCTATATAACATATCTCCTATTTCAACCTTGTAATCATCCAAATTACCAACCACAACTAAGCATTTTCAATTCACATATCCATCACATATCAATATAACCATTTGCACAAATACACTCCATCACCAAACTTGCCAAAACATACCATAACATGTATACTTATAAACAACGAAAACAATAAGCCAAGTTAAGCCAAATCTCATGGCTTAAACATACCAAAATATATACAAGTTTCACAAGCTAAAGTGACCATAATCATCATTTTCTTAACTAGCCTATACATGCCATTTTTACACATTTATTAAGATTCAAAAGTTCCGATCGACAATTGGATAGTGTGATGCGAGTCTCTAACGTCTTCCAAATCGAGCTAGCTTCCTAATCTTTATAAAACACGGAAAAGAAACAGAGTAAGCTTTATAGCTTAGTAAGCCCATATAATATATAATTTGACTTACCATTTATACATAATCAAAACAAATAAACATAGTATATCCAATTAACTTGTCAAATGCCTATACACAAGTATCCATCAACATGTTAGTCACATAGATGCATATAATCATCCATTCACAAGGATGTAAACAACTATCATTCACATTTCATTCTTTAATACATTATATAATACCCATTTCATATAACTTGTAAAACATTTGTAACATTTCATCTTCATTCATATAACTTAGAATTCATTCGTATAACCAGTAACTCATTCGTATAACTAGTAATAGAATTATACTCGTTAAACCTCTTAGAATATCGATAGATACATGGGTGATACACACTAACTGTATTAATCGGTAATCCGTCAATTCATTATTATATTCGCTCTTTTGAGTTGTGATCGGTAAGCTCCTCCTGAGCTGATGACAATAAGCTCTATCGAGTTGAAAACAGTAAGCTTTTACGAGTTGAAATATCGGTAAGCTTATACGAGCTGCGGTGAGTCTACAACAAATGCAGGATCTCAACTAAACAGTAACCCTAGTGACATGTCACTTGTATCCTACGAATTCCTACAGTTTAAATGTGACTCAATATTACTCGGTACTCAGTAATTCTCATCAATTAGGCATTTAATACAATAGTATCTTATTTTATCAATACCATTACATACATTTCAATAAAGTACATATAATTAAAATTCAATTCTAATTATACAAACTTACCTAGTATCGCTCGGATAGAAATTATCGACTATTCGATTAATTTGCCTTTTCCCCGATCTTGATCTGATATTGGCTTTTCTTGATCTATATAATATTAAATTTAACATATTCAATATTCGTTCTATTCAATTTAGCCCATAATTCATATTTTGGAAAATTTACACATTTTCCCCTAATGTTTCACACTTTTACAAATTAGTCCCTAGGCTCGTAAAATGAAATTCATTCAATTTTATCAAACCCTAAGCCTAGCCAAATATTAATCATGCTTACAGAAGCCCATATATTTCATTTATTCACATTTTTTACGACAAAATTCCAACATTTCTCAATTTACTCCCTAAATGACAATTTTGTCAAAAATCACTTTACAAAAGCTATTAATCTATCACTAAACCTTCATAATCTATCATCAAACATCTATTTACTCAAACATTCAACAATGGAAACATGCTAAATCTTTAGAAATTTTGAAATCGAAGGCACGGGCTAGCTAGACTAAGCTGCAACGATCTCAAAAACGTAGAAATCATTAAAAACCGATCAAAAACCGTACCTTAATGAGCAAAAATGCTTTGGCCAAACCTTAGCCCTAAAAATGGCTATTCTTCTTTGTGAAAATTGGCTAAGGAAGATGACAACACAAAATAATGGTTTTGTTTTATTTAATTTAACCTTTAATACTAATTTACTTATTTACCCTTTTAATATCCATCAAATTCCAATAATACCTATCTCATTAATGTCCACTAACATTTTAATGGTCAATTTACCACTTAAGGACTTCCAATTTAAAGTTCCATAGCTACTAAACACCTTTAGCTAATAGAACTCAACTTTTACGCTTTATGCGATTTAGTCTTTTTTACCGAATTAAGCGCTCAAACAGTAAAATTTCATAATGAAATTTTTATGCTATCAATCTATCATGCCGTAAACCTTATTAAAATAATAAAATAAATATTTTAACTTTAGATTTGTGGTCCCGAAATCACTGTTCTGATTTGACCCAAAAACGGGTTGTTACATACACATCCAAATTCTTTCCTTTCATTCCATTGTACCATCCATTACACATTAATTGAAGTTCATATTTTCATATATAGACTTTAATTTAATTAGCTTCACAACTTAATATATTATACCAAATTAATACAAAATTATCAATCCAATTATGCCTATCACAAATATGAGTTAACATTCCGTCCAAAACAACAATAACAAATTTAATCCCTATACAAACTTACCCTGATTAGAATAGTTGCTAAAACGGAGTCAACAACTAGTTCGGAACCTTAGCTCCTTCCTTGATTTAAATCCAATTGTAGCGTTTCTTGATTTAAATAGTAATTTTCATTCACTTAATACAATTCTAGCACTTAAATAATCAGTTTTATTTGATTAAGTCCTTCCATCATCATTTTACAAAATTACCCCAATATTTTACCTTTTATGCAATTTAGTCCTTAAACTCAAAACTTGCAAATTTACCATTTTTAGCTAAAATCTATGTTAGTCGATTTTCCCAAGGCTCATATTAGCCTATATTTTTCCATATTTTATACATTATACATGGAATTTTTACTGTTTCTCAAATAGGTCCCAAACCTTAAAATCTTTAAAAAACCACTTAACAAAATACTTATATTTAACAACCTAACTTAATAATCTAACAATTAAATTCACAAACACACTTAAACCATCCATGGTAGATCCCTAAAATTTTAATAGTTTTACGAATTGACCTCCGGGTTAGCTAGATTAAGCTACAACGATTACAAAAACATAAAAATCATTGAAAATGGAACAAATGTATGTACCATGCAAGTCAATTTAACCAAGGCTGAAATGGTGGTTTTTTTTTCCATGGAGAATCGGTTTCCACCATGAAAAGGTAGAAGATGAGAATTTTTTCTTATTTGTCTTATGTTATTTTGTTTTGTTTAATTACAAAATTAACCTTAAAACAACTTATATTATAAAATAAAATGCATGCTTATAACCGCCCAACTCAAATTCTTGGTATATTTGCCACATAAAGCCATTGAATCATAATTCTATTCCTAGTTAACACTTTTTGCAACTTCTACGATTTAATCCTTTTTACTAAATTAACTATTTAAACCTTTAAATTTCTTAAACAAATTTTAATATGAACCTAATAGAACTTCGTAAATATTCTCGATTTATAGAAACGAAGTCCCGATACCTCTTTTTCTAAAACCACTTAACTTTAAGGATATACCACTTGAACTTAACTATTCAATCAAATAACATAAATTATCATATCAAATTTTATTATAATACTATATATAACTTACAAATATTAAATTGTAATATTTACGGACTCACTTGTCAGATTTGTGGCTCCGGAATCATTATTCTAACACTACTAAAAAGCAAGCTGTTATAGAGAGCGGATGTTTTGGTAGAAGTAGAGGTCAAACTTGGGTTGGTGCGGTAGCAATTGTAATTATTAATGGGCTATTTAATAACAAAAACTGTTGTCATCCTGAAAGGAGCATCACCTTTAATCCATCAAAACCATTGCTTCCTACTTAAGAGTCTTCCTGTGTCCACAACAGTGTCGACCTTCGGATAAGAATGAAGGTTAAACGCATTGACTATCTAGAAATGGAGAAAAAATTACGTCGATTATAGCGGGAAGACCCAGATTTTTTCCTTATGAATATACCCTCAAACTTCAGTATGTTATTTATAGGGCAACAGTTTCAAGTATTTGAAAAGTTTCAGCTTGTGGCCATGTAACGACTGTCAACTGACTCCCTTATTATACCTTGATCCATGACCGTATAATGGCCGTCGATTGAGACCTCCACGTATACTACCACTCATGATCGTACAAAGCAAAATCACACCGGAACTCGACTTCTCCAGGATAAGCTTCAAAGGTAATAGTCCCATCTCGGTATGATATATGAAATGTGTACAGCTCGGAGCGATATCGCATCACCGACGCTTTAATAATACTTCAAACATCAACAAAAAAATTTTAGGGATAGAAATTTCTAACACCAAGAAGTGTTTTATAGAGGAGGGATGAAGAGATTGTGGGAGAAAATGTTTAAGGGACGATGAAGCATGGAGTGGAAAAGCCCTTTTATAGGCATAAAGAAGGGCTAGATTGCAAAATAGAAATTTTCTGCGGTAAAAAATGCGCTGTAAGAGTTGTGTCTATTTAAAACGTGCCCGAAAAAGGCTAAAAAATTTAACAGGTATGTACTTTTGATAATTAAAACCAGAGGGTTGTAGAGAATTTTTTGTATAATTGATGCACATTTCAAGGCATCAAATACTATTAGGAGCACTATTTTAATGAAATTATATAACTTCAGGAACGCACTTTCGAATAATATTTTGCATTCCATCGTCATTGTTCGACGAATGCGCCTTTTCATAAACAGACATTGATGCACGTATTCCCTTTATCGCTCACTTTATTTTTCTATTAAAGACACGCAATTTGCATAACTTAGACACACAACAAAAATATATCAAAAATTGAATTGTTGAGTCACGAAACTCGTGTGTACTTCTTTAGACAACCCTATAGTTTTTTTTGGTGTTGTTAATCCAATTTGTGACCGATATTTAAATGAGTTGACAGGTGAAATTTGTTATTTACTACTATGGTCAAATTTGTAATATGAAGGTTGGGGTGGTACTTGTAGGAGCAAAGTCCGTGGAATTGACATTCAATCGTGACATTCAATTGCGTGAGCTACGGACTAGAATTAGGAGGAAAGTCGGATGACCAACCCAGGTTAACTTATGCATATCTCCCTTAGAATGTAACAAAAACAAATATAGTGTTGAAATACATCACAGTAGTAATAAAAAAAATACCCCAATCACGTTGTGAGGGAGAATATGTGCTGTAGGGCTATGGACAACAATTGCGAGGAGGATTTCTTCGCACAATAGGAGATACGGGCCTATAAACTTCCTTGTTGCCACCGTCCGCGTCATCATAGCCTTCACCCCTACCCTCTTGCTCATCTTTGTCTCCATTGTCGTCATCGTGTTTGTCCTGGGCTTCCTTTCCATGTTGATCTTGATCTTCGTCTTCGTTTTCATGTTTGTGTTCGTATTCTTCTTCTTCTTCTTCTTCTTCGCCTTAGTCTCTATCGCCTTTCTTTATGTTTGAATAAGGTGTCGTCCTAGCCTCCATCGTGTATCCTCTACTCCACTGGTAGATGATTACAGTGATGACCCACTATGATAAAACAATGATGCTTGCGGTGATTATGTCACTACCGACGTGTAATTATAAGGTGCAACAAAACTGAAATATGTCAACATTGACCCAAGAATCAACACTAACATCAGTGTCTACATTGGTATATACATCAGTGATGGTGCCTACGTCGATTTCTAGCCTAACATTTGGTTTGGCATCAACATCGGCATCGAGGTTTAAAATGCGAGGGACATCGGTGGCTCAAAATATGTATTTGTGGCAACAAAAGAACCCGCTACGTGCGGCAGTAGTGCGTAATGTGGTGCTTTGGAAAAAAACACGGGATTAATGAAAAGAATAGGGACAAGTAGAGTGACCTGAACAGGATATTGCGTAGACATAGGCGACGCTTCTTGGGGCGGAGCCGATGATGAAACCCGCTGTGTGATCATATCTGGTCTTACGTTGCTGCTGGGGCAATCGTTGTTGCGTCTTCTAACGAAGTTTTCTACTCCTCGCCTCCGATGATAGCAGATACGACTTGCTGACGAGTTTGAACCACTACAAGTACTCCAAACAGGCCGCCGTATCTGTTGAGAAACATGATTCATGGGTGGGTAAGAAATTCATCCTACGATCCCAAGCCTTGATGTACTTCTTGTGCACTTCTCGCCAATCCTTGTTGTTCTTTTTGTGCATGTCCGCATCATGCAGCTCCTTCAAGTCTTGCAATGGCAGCGAAATTTGTTGCCTCCACCCAAACTGTTCCATCACTCGGTTCGATTCCTGTATTTCCACCATCGCGTACACTATCAACGGCATCTTCGCGTCCCACATCCCTCAATTATCCAACAATTTCGGCGGGATGCAATATATGATGTCAGTGTTGGCGTATGGCATCCATTCAAACTGAAATGAACTATTGTAAATTTTGTTATGGACGAACCTTTTTTTACAAATCATTGCTTGATTAACATAGGTTCGAAAGAGTAAGTAACAAACCTCGACTTTCGAGCGTTGATCTAATAACAGCTTAATGTCTTCCAACTCCTGGGGTAGTCCTACGTAACTCGACCCATGGTTCCACCCATAAAAGCGATATGTTAGTTCAAACATATGATAAATAAAAACATTTACTGCACAAACTAAGTGTTTATTAATAAAGGCATAATGCCAAAAATAGCCCCTAACATTTGGCAGTTTGGTCACTTTAGCCCTTCATGTTTTTTTTTTGGAGCACTTCAACACCTAACTTTTTTTAGTCAAATTGATCTGCTTTTAACGACATGCTAACATGGCTGTTAGTTGACTAACGGTCAACATTAACTACTGACATGGCGGTCCAAATGTAATTAAATGCTGATGTGACACCATTTTATCTTATATGCCATATTATCAAATGATTTTAAAACTATTAAAATTATTATTTTTTGAAATATAAAATTATTAATATTATTATATTATTTTTTAAAATATAAAATTATTAAATGCATATGATATCTAATTTCCACTGTTTTTTCTTTCCCGGTTTTTCTTTCCATTGTTCACCATCATCATCGTCGTCTCCAATCTTATTTCCCTTTGTTTTTCCTTCCACAGCTTCTTTAATATTTAATGTGAGATTTCATGTAAAAATATTTAAAAATTTTATGAGACGAGGAAAGATAGAAAATTGGAAAGATCAAACATTCAATTTGAGAGTATGCAAATCAAAGAATCAAAATTATATATATACAAACACACCAAAATAAAAAGAAGAAAACTGTAAACATCACCATTGAGATCAAGAAAACTGTAAACATGTTTCAGTGGTGCTGCCATGGAAAAATGAATTAAAATAAAAGTTTTTACAAGGGGTTAAATTATCCTCTCTATTTTATCCCAAACGGAGTTGTCTTCTCTAACAAAAAATTAAGGTTTTGGCACCAGTGACTAAACCCACTATTCTTCCTTTTTTTAGCAAACCCACTAATCTTCCGCATAATGTACTTGCATTATTTGAGTGATTTAGTGCACCAGTTGTAGATTTCTGTAATTTATAAGTAAATAAAAGGTTTAGGGTTTTAATCATTTAAATAAATAAGGGTTTCAAACTAAATGGGGGAGTTTGGGTTTCATTCATTTCGAACTAACCTCGTCGATTGTTAGTGCTTTATACTGATGATGAGTTTTCTACAGTTCCTGCGTCTGATTTCGAGATTGGAAGACACAAATGGTGATATATATGAATTTTTAAGTTTTATTTTTAAAAATTTTCAGATTTCATGGAAGAAAATGAGCAACCAAATTTTGGAGGATTAAGGGATTTTAGGGAAGAAACAATGGAGAAGAAGATGATGATGGTAAACAATGGAAAGAAAAATTGGGGAAGAAGAAACGGTGAAAGTTGAAAATCATATGCATTTAATAATTTTATATTTCAAAACAATAATTTAATAATTTTAATATCATTTGCTACGTAGTATATAAGACAAAATAGTGCCATATCAACATTTAATTACATTTGAACTGTCATGTCAGTAATTAATGTTAACTGTTAGTCAACTAACGGCAACGTTAGCATGTCCATTAAAAACAAAATAATTTAACCAAAAAAAGCATTAAGTGTTAGAAGTGTTCCAAAAAAAACATAACAGGCCAAAGTGACCAAACAACCAAACATTAGGGGCTATTTTTGGCATTATGCTATTAATAAATGATCTTTACCTTGTCACCAATGGAAACATGTATAGGTCTGTCACTCGTGGATGTAGAAATGGTAGCTGCCACTAGACCCATGATTGCAGCAGAAGCAGGCAACCGCTGGTTGACATCTTATCCTGTTCTGTGGCCCGACACAGCTCCCAATATAATGTGTCCAACACGACTGATCCCTAGCTCAGTTTTCTGCATTCTTTGAAGTCTACTAGGTGTAATAGCCACCTAATGTGTACTGAATTTCAAGATATATCGGGCACTAAAATGCCCTTGATTAACTCAAGGATGAATGCTCAGGCATACTGTTTTGTCATGACCTCGGTCGCATCCAAGGGAAGCTTCTCAAATTTTGTTGCCAACCAATTTATTGATATTCAATCACCATCAAACTTGTTCGGGACCTTTCCCAATAATGCCACCTAGAGATTCTCTTTTAAAGGAATGATCGCTACTTCCGTGACGACTGACCCATCTAACAGTAGATCGAGTTGTAACGCCACGTCCTCCAATGTGATTGTACACTCATTGTATGCAAAGATCTCGTCTCTTGCAAGTAATCACAAATGGCAGGGATTGGAGGCTTTGCCAAATTATGTATGAACGCCTCCAAAATTCGATCGTCAGCCTATTTATAAAGACAAAAAATTATTTTAATTTATAAAAAAAAATTTAAATTTAACTTAATCGAAAAAAACAGAAATTAAATTTTCGTCTTACTATTACTACTTGAGCGGTGGAAATGTGCTTGTCGCCGAAACGAACTAGAGAGGTTTCCATTCGTGAAAACTTAATCCGAATGGATCAAATACCAAATAATTAAAAAAAAACTAATATTTTAACATGAGAACATTGAAAAAATTTAAAAAAAAACTTGAGAAAATTTAGGGAGTTGAGAGAGTTAGGAGGTTAAAAAGAATTAAGAGAGGAGGATGTGAGTGAAAAAAATATTTTTGGGGGTATTTATAAGTAAAATTTTGATTGTTGGCCCTTTTAAAATTTTTTTACTGATGGAAGGGCAACAGTCATATGAACGTTGAGGGAAAACGCTTCCAGTTGGGCAAACTTTCTGTACAGGTGGCAGGAAAGTGCCCTCAGCTGGACAAGCTTTTCTTCCATTTGTACGGAAAGTATGCCCAATTGAACACGCTTTCCTTTTCTTTCTCCAAAAATAGTATATTTTCATAAAATATAAAAAAAAGTGCCTTAAAAGACAATTAAAAAAATCGACTTTTGTGCCTAATTTAGACTTATAAATTTAAATTTTAATGACCCTTTAATAATATTTATCGCAACTTTAATAAAATTTATATTTTTATTAAAAACTAATTTTAATAATAGTTTATAATTAGAGAAATTATTTGACATTATTTTAGTGAAGTTTTTAGACTTCACAAGTAAGGTCAGGGGTTGATAAGTGTTCAATAAGATATATTAAAAATATAACATATTAAAATAAATATTTTAAAAAAAGAGACGCGTGTCAACTTTTTAAATTTGCTTGTGGAATAAAAAAATATATTTTTAGTATACCAAATACTCACTCTTATAATTAATTATGTAGATGATATCTGTACAGCTCTATATAAGGCCTTCCTCGTGACACATGTCCACTAATTTTTTCCTTTTCAATTATAATTATAATGGTAAAAAAAATATATTTAGTCTTTGCATTTTAATTTGACATAATTCAAATGTCTACTTTTTACTTTTGTTTTTATTATAATTACAATGGTAAAATTTCAGTTTTGGTCCTCTATTATGCTCACATTTCATATTTAGTCTTTACATTTTAATTTCACATAATTTAATCTCTACATTTACAATGAAATTAGTTTAGTCTAAATAGTTAACATTTTTAACTATTTTAATTAATTTTTTTACATCATTTTAAAAAAATACTATTTTATCAAAAAATTTATTTTGGTGGCATAATGAATTGAAATCAGTGTTATTAAAAAAAATAACCGCAACTATAAAAAACATTAAGGGTGCTAATTATTCAAACTAACTAATGGCATGATTTTTTTTGAAGTCATTGTAAGATAATGGTAGAATTGCAGTTTCAATCTCTCTACTATGCTTATATTTGGGTTTTGGATTTTATATTTTAATTTGATATAATTTGGTCATCCACTTTTATAATGTCATCAGTTAGTACAAATAGTTAACATCTTTAACTATATTGATTAAAATGAATACGTGAATTTCTCTTAAAAGACCTTTCTAACACACTATATATATATTTGCATGAAGTTTGAATGAGTATTTTAAGAAAAAAATTGATCTCAACATTTTCACTAGAATAATTAAGGATATAAACCATTTTAATTAACTAAAAATATTATGTAGAGAAACCACATTATATCAAACTAAAAAAATAGATACTTACTTCTAAATTTAAATATAATCGAGAGATCATAGCCATAATTTGATCTAAACTAATCTATGCCCAACACGATGATTTGTCATTTGTTTTAATAAAAAGTTTGATATTTTTATAAAAAAATAGTTTTTAATTTAATTTAATTGGTATAAGTGAAAATATATTTACTGCAAATTAATATTTAATTAAAATAATAAAAAATTATATATATGAATTACAAGTGATAAATAATTATGTTTAAATAAAATTTATTCATATTTTCATTATTGATATTAATTGCTTTTAGTTCACAATATTATTTATAAAAGTTTTAAAATATAAATATAGAAAAAGGATTTCCCCAGACGAAGCTGGGGAAATTATACTAGTAACATTTCAAAGTTTAGTATCGGGTAATGTTTGATTTAATTTAATCATTTTCTCTATTTTTATTCTCCAAAAATTTAGTAAGAATGAGAATGAATTCAATTTTAGAAAATTTTCATCGAAAATCATTTCTAAATTATTTCCTATTTTTATAAAAATTTTAGAAGTAGGATTAAATTGACAAATCTTATAAAATTTAATGGCTAAATTTTTTAAATTTAGGATACAATTGCTAGAATATGTAAACATTAGAGAGTTAAATATTTAGTGTTAAGAATATAGGTATACTCTGTTAGTCTGAGTTGTTATTTTGTTAATTCTGGTATATACAAACTGCTAGTTTGTTAGCAGTAGTCACTAGATAGTAGTTAGACCATTCATCTATAAATATTCCAGTTGTATCATTCAAGAATCAGATGATATAACAATAATACATAGTTTTCAGTCAATTGATTTCCTTCAAATTCTATTTTCAATTCTCAGTTCATCTTTGTTGTATTTTACCTGAGTTCTCAACATGGTATCATTCACTTGACGGTATTGGGACCTGCCTTTTTTGCTTTGCGTCATGAACACCACGGCCTCCGCTGATTCTACGGCTGTCGAGCCTGGATCTCAGGCTTTCACTAGTGCTCGGCTTATTCAGTCATTTCCTTGACATGAAACGGTAAAGTTAGATGATAATACTTTCATTCAATGGCAACAGCATATCAGGCTTATTATTGAAGTATATGACTTAGCTGGATTTTTGGACGTTACTGTACCTGTTCCGCCGTGATTTCTTACGTCGCCGGACGGTTCCTTTATTCCTAATCCTTATGCTTTCGCATATATTCAACAGGACAGGTTGTTAACTTCCTGGCTTCTTTCAACTATATCTCATTTGTTACTAACGTCTTTTACATAAGCATGTTCGGCCTCTGATGTATGGTCCACCGCCACGTGACTCTTGCAGCAATGATTGGTGCCAAGCTCTCTCGTCTCCGGCATGATCTTCATTCTCTTAAGAAAGGTATGCTTTCGATTAAGGATTATGTTGCTAAGATCCAAACCACGAGCGCTTTGATTGAGGTGTCTGGCGCTCGGATCTCGGAGTCTGAGGAGGTTGAAATAATTCTTGCGGGTTGCCTCCGGATTTTGACACTGTTATCACCTTAGCGTCTTTCTCACCGGAACCGCTTCCATTACAATGCCTTATTAACATTCTGCTTGAGTATGAAAGTCATCAGATTCGTGCAATCCAAGATGTTTCTCTTCATGCTAATCTCTTAGAATCGGGCTCGTCGAAGTTTAGTGGTCTAGTACGGGGGGTTCCGATCTCGTGTGTGGTGCCAAATTTGTAGGCGTTTCAGGCATTTTGCTTAGAGATGTTACTATCGGTACGATCGGGATAACGACGGTGCGTCACTGGTAGATCAAAGCTTGAATGGCAAAGGTCATTCTGGTTCGGGGGCCATTGCTGGTGGTTTCTCTTTTCCGCCGTTGGCTCATGGCTTGTTTGCTGGATCTTTGGTGAATACATCATAGAGGATTCATCATCTTGAGAATAAATGGGTGGCGCCGAATAATAGTCAAAGGGATCCTAGGGTTCTTAATTCGTGTGAATTTTGTGATGGTACAGGTGGCTATCGTGGCTATGCTAATGGACCAGGTGTCGTACGTGGGGCCTGTAGTGATTTTAATTCATCAAATCCATTTGCTTTTGGTCAGTTTGCAAATGGGCCATATGAAGATAATGGCATTAATGGGCTGTTTGGCCCGCCTAGATTCCATTCAAATAGTGAGCATGCGCATGGTTGTTGTGGGCCACAAGAGTGTCCTCCTTCTAATGGGCCACAAGGCAATCAGGTTGAATTTGCTCCATATTCTAGGCTTGGTCCGTGGCGTACAAAACCACGGTCTTGGATTTACTCTGGTTCTGACCCTTGTATTGGGCTTCCGTGTATACCTGATATACATGCTTCCGATGTATTTGACACTTCAGGGTCTACTGTGAATGCTACATAGTTCGGGTCCAATTTTGCTGGTTCTGATTCATATGTTCCTCTACCAGTTGGTACTGCCTCGTGGTATCCTGATTCTAGAGCATCTCACTATATATGTCGTGATGCGTCTGCTCTGAATGGGTCTACTCCGTATACAGGTAACTCTTCGCTTTTAATGGGTGATGGCACTCTGACTAAAATTTTGTTTGTTGGAAACTCTGTGTTGTCTACTCCGGAAAAGTTGCTTCGACTTTCTAATGTCTTGTGTGTACCAACTATAAGAAAAAATCTCTTGTCTGTGCCTAAATTTGCCACTAACAACAATGTCTTCTTTGAATTTCATCCGACCCATTGTGTTGTCAATGACATCCAAACCCGGATAATCCTGCTGACGGGCCGCATTCGGGATGGGCTTTATCAGTTCTCTCCGCTCACTGTGTCATCTTCGTCAAGTGTGGCTCCCTCTGTAACGCCCCTACACCCGAGACCGTCGCCGGAGTCGAGTTTGAGGTGTTAATAAACTTAGTTTATCACTTAAACAATTTTGAAACCCTTTACTTTACCTTTCGGAATAAGCTGTTTATCTGCGTCATAGTCGCTAAAAAACTCATATCTCGAGTTACAGAACTCGAAATTGAAATCCGTAAATTTTCCCAGAAACTAGACTCATATATCTATCTACTAATTTTTTTCCAGAATTTTTGGTTGGGCCAATTAGTACAGTTTATTAGTTAAATTCTCCCCTGTTTCAGTGCTTGACTGCTTTGACCTCTGTCCCTTATGAATCACTTTTCTCTCTGTACAGAATTCAAATGACTATTCCGTTTGTTTTCCTTAAAACTAGACTCAAAAAGGAATCTTTACACATATAGCATGGCTCCTAATAATTTTTGTACAATTTTTAGTGAATTTCTAGAGTCAGAACAGGGGAGCTCGAAATCACTCTGACCTTGTCTCACATAAATTCAAATATCTCCTAATATAAAAATCTTTTGCTTACACCGTTTCTTTTATATGAAACTAGATTTAATGGGATTTATTTCCATATCTTATTCAACCTATAATTCAATTTCCATGATTTATAGTGAATTTTCAAAGTTGAACTACTGCTACCAACCAAAAACTGTTTTAGTACAAAATATTGTTAACTTGTTTATAACATCCTTACTTCATTTCATTTAATCTCTATACATGCCATATAAATCTATAACCATAAAACAAAAGCTACCGGAATTGATCTGGATAGTGTGCCTTGTTGTGTTGATCCGATCTACCAACTTCACTTCAGTTCAATCTACATAACAATGTCAACCACACACAAGTAAGCTTATTGAAGCTTAGTAAGTTCATAGGTTTTAAAGTAATGCTTACCAAATATAATAATTCCAAACAATACCAAAACATTTACTAAAGTTTTCTGCCATTCACAACCACTGTTATAATACTTTACATAGTTGAGCTCAACATTAACAACTACTCCATCTCTTTCATTTGGTTCATTTCTCTTGTATTTCTTAATATCAAATTAGGAAACGGCTTATGAAATTGAGTACGTTGTTGTTCAGTGCCACGATTCATAACTCAGTATGGTTTTCCTCATTGAAATACCATACCTACATTTTACAACTCGGTATGGGAAATGCCGTACCTACATTTCTTAACTCAGTATGGATTTGATAATACCATACCTACATTTCGCAATTCGGTATGGATGATACCACACCTACATTTCACACTTTGCCATGGAGCAACCATGGTCTTATCCGTCAATTCATCACATATCACGATACGAACGTACTCAATTCCTGCATTTTTCCTAATTTGGATTACCGTCTTTGTTATTCCATTTTATCACAATTTCCACAATTCCACGACAAATTTATATTTAATAACACATTACATCATTCAATCATTCACAATTAAGCATGAACATTCAACCATATGAACTTACCCGACTGATTTGTAGAAGATATTGAAATTCAGGGACTATTCCGCAACTTTTTCTTTTCCTCGTTCTTCTTTGGATTCTTGATATGATGTAAAAATATGAAAAACCAGCTTTCTCCAGACCTTCTATGGCGTTTTGGCTGAGAAATATGAAGAGATCTCTAGATTTCTCAATTTTGTCCTTATTTTATATGTTAAAATTATAAAATTTCCAATTTTGCCCTTATTTCCCTTATTTTTCTGCTGATTTTCTTGCCCTTGCCGTCCAACCTATTCACTTTTAGGCTTAATTTCCCTTTAAATCCTCTTTCTTTTAACACTTAAGCTATTTAATCCTTCTAGCAAATTGTGCATTTGTTACAGTTTAGTCCTTTTTATTTAATTAACCATCCAAACGATAAATTTTTCTAACGAAATTTTAACACCACATTACTAACACTCCATAAATATTTATAAACATATTTACGGCTCGATTTCACGAGATCGGGCCTCGATACCTCATTTTTGACTTAATTTATTTAATAATTTCTCTTTTAAATTTTAATTTAACCTATTAAAATATTTCTAATATTTCATTCACTTCTAAATATTACTTTATTTTTAATTTCCTAATCGTACTTGTCGGATTTAGTGATCTCGAATCACAGTTCCGACACCACTGAAATTTTAGGCTGTTACACCCTCTACTGCCAATGTTGGAATTCTACCTCAAGTTGCTAGTCGTGACAGTTTTACTCTTTGGCACAAGCGTCTTGGACATCCGTCTTCTTCTATTGTTAAGGATATGCTAAATAAATGTGGTATTAGTTTCAATAATGATTATATTAATAATGTTTGTACTACATGTCAAAAGGGGAAGTCGCATAGACTCCTTTTTTTCACTTTCTACCACTGAATACAATGATCATTTTACCCTGGTGGTCTCCGATTTATGGGGACCTGCGTCTGTTACCTGTGGTCACAATTGGTATTATGTTTCCTTTATTGACATGTGTACTCATTTTACGTGGATCTACCTTATTTGACAAAAGTCCCAGGCGGTTGACTACTTTATTCAATTTCAGAAACTAATTCAAAATCAGTTCAGTAAGACTATTAAACAATTTCAGAGCGATTGGGGAGGAGAGTTTGGCTCATTTACATCTGTTTTGACATCTCAAGGGATAATTCATCGCTTGTCTTGTCCACATATATCCGAACAGAATAGAGCCGCTGAACGCAAACATCATCATATTATCGACATGGGTCTCACACTATTGGCTCAGGCGAATCTTCCTATGGATTTTTGGGGATATGCTGTTTGCTGTGCTGTCCATTTTGTTAACCGACTTCCTACCTCGGTACTTAAAGGTCAATCTCTGTTTAAAGTTCTGTATGGACACAATCCTTTGTATGATCATTTACGCATCTTTGGGTGCTGTTGTTTTCCATGTCTTTGACATTTTCTAAGTCACAAGCTAGATTTCCCGTCTCAACCCTGTACGTTTTTAGGGTATAATTCCCAGCATAAAGGATATCAGTGCCTCACACCAGATGGCAAAGTCACCATTTCTCGTCATGCTGTTTTTGATGAAAATCAGTTCTTGTATCCTCTGTCAAATAGGGGTTGTTCTTCTTCTTCTTCTAGTAATTCTTTATCTTCAACATACATCCCTCTTGTCAAGGCTGATTGTTCTCAACCTCTGGAACATTCTTCTGCTCCAACACCTGTTATATCCCTCCGTCTTGAGGATTGTTCATCTAACAACTCTCTAGCTCCTGTGGGTTCCACTCTTGAAGTTCATCTACCTACTTGTTCCATTGATAACTCTCTGGCTTCTGTAGGTTTCACTCCTGAGATTTGTCTGCATACTAATTTGCCTACTGATGATTGTATTGCCCGTCCATCACCAGTCCCCCTGTTGTTTGAAAAAACACTCATCCGATGGTCACACAGTCAAAAGCTAGAATTTTTAAACCTAAGGCATTGATTGCTGAAGCTAGTGAACCTTATACAATTGAAGAAGTATTCTCTACTTCTGAATGGAGTGATGTTGCTCAAGTAGAATACGATGCCCTCATTCGTAATGGCACCTAGAAACTAGTTCCAGCACCTGCTAATCGTAGAGTGATTGGCTGCAAATGGCTTTTTAAAGTTAAGAAAAATTCGGATGGCACAATCACCCGTTGAAAAGCTAGGTTAGTTGCTAAAGGGTGTTCTCAAGTACCTGGGTGCTATTTCAAAGAAACATTCAGTCCTATAGTTAAACCTGCTACTATACGGATTATTTTGTCTATTGCCGTTACAAAAGGATGGCAGCTTCGTCAAGTGGACATCAATAATGCCTTTTTAAATGGGGATCTTACTTGTGAAGTGTTTATGCAACAACCTCCGGGGTATATCCAGTATGATTTTGAAGGTAAACCATTCGTATGTCGCTTGAAGAAAGCTTTATATGGATTGAGGCAAGCTCCCCGTGCTTGGTTTGACAAATTGAAAGATTTTCTCCTCTCTTTTGGGTTTTGTTTGTCCAAATCTGATCATCTTTGTTTGTTAAGGTTACGTCATCAGTCGCTTTGTATGTTCTTATGTATGTTGATGATATAATTGTCACTGGAAGGAGCTTACCTCTATAGACAGTTTTGTTCTACAGTTAAATAAGGAGTTCTCTCTTAAAGATCTTGGGGATCTTCACTATTTTCTAGGGGTCAAAGTTACTCGTTCTACCACCGGTCTTCATCTGTGCCAACAAAAATACATTCGTAACCTACTTGACAGAAGCTCTATGACTCAGGCAAAGAGTGTTCATACTCCAATGATTAGTTCCTCTCCTCTGTCTAAAGACGATGGGGATCCCCTTCCTAATCCTATTGAGTACAGAAGCTTGGCTGGGGCGTTATAGTATGTGGTTTTAACTCGGCCAGATATTGCCTACGCAGTGAATCGCGTATGTCAGTTCATGCATTCTCCCACTATTGTTCATTTAGTTGCGCTAAAATGGATATTGTGATATTTATGTAGGACTCTTAATTATGGTCTTATCATTCAACCGTTACATCAGCTTTCGCTAGTTGGATACACTGATGCAAACTAGGGACTTGATTTTGATGATCGCCGTTCTACAACAGGTTATTGTGTTTATTTCAGGCATGCCCCTATCTCCTGGTACTCCAAGAAACAACAAGTAGTCTCAAGGTCCACTGTTGAAGCTGAATGTCGGAGTCTTACTGTTGCAACTAGTGATGTTGCCTGGTTAGTCTCGTTGTTGCAAGAGTTACAACTACCGACTATTGACCCGCCTACTATCTGGTGTGATAACTCTAGTGCCGTTGCTGTAGCGGCTAATCCTGTGTTATATTCTAAGTTCAAACATGCCGAACTAGATCTGTTTTTTTGTCCATGAGAAGGTGGCTAATGGTTCTCTTGTTGTTGGTGAGGTACCTGCATGTGACCAAGTTGCTAATATTCTTACCAAACCACTTTCTGCTTCATTGTTTGCTCGGTTTCGGAGTCTTCTTTGGGTGTTTCCCCTCAAAAAGATGGGTGAATGTTAAGAATATAGGTATACTCTGTTAGTCTGAGTTGTCATTTTGTTAATTTTGGTATATACAAACTGCTAGTTTGCTAGCGGTAGTTACTAGATAGTAGTTAGACCATTCATCTATAAATATTCCAGTTGTACTATTCAAGAATCAGATGATATAACAATAATACATAGTTTTCAGTCAATTGATTTCCTTCAAATTCTATTTTCAATTCTCAGTTCATCTTTGTTGTATTTTACATGAGTTCTCAACATTTAGAGGGCTAAATATGCCACATTGTATTTCAGTTATTAACTTAACCGCGGAGTGGCAAAAAATTCAAATTTCGTAAACCTTATTGACTAAATCAATTCTTTTTGAAATTTGATGACTAAAATAGAAACACTTAATAAGAGTGATTATTCGGTTAATTCGCCTTAATTTAATTTATTTAAAAAAAAGTTGTTCAACATTTCAAAAAATTATTTAATATCAATATCAAACTAATCAAAAGTAGACCTACTTAGCAAATTATATTCTTTATAATTTTTGTAAGTCTAAATCCATAGATCAAAACTCTTATGAAAATGGACCCCCTCCGTACAAAAAGATCTTAATTATTGTTAGTGTTAAAAAAACCTAAAAAATTTCCCCTTTTTTTTCCTTTGCAGCGTTTGTTGCTTCTCTTTTATTTTTGCTTAGCAGTATAGGCCTTCGGGTTGGTTACTGCCCACTTTTTCTGCTTTTACCAATCCTTTTTTTCTTCTTTCCTTTCATTCATTCCATGTGCCTCCTCTCTTTTAGTTTGCAGATCCATGTTGTCATCTTAGGCTATAATGGATAGATGTTTGTGCCTATTGTCACTGAACCTCCAATGACAACTAGAAACTTATCTTAGAAAGTGAGGCTTGTTGCCACTAAACCTCCACCAACAACTGACAATTTCTTTTGGAAAGTAAGGCTTGTTGTCACTAAACCTCCACCAACAACCAACAATTTCCCCTGGAAAGTGAGTTGGTCATTCATGGAATGAATGAAATTCATTTTATAAAATACAATACAATCGCAATCTCATACACCCCCTACACACGCACACACTACACTACACTACCACACAAACAAACCTATAGATAGAACTAAGATTTGATCTCATGTATGGGTGAATTCTCTTTAGACAAGGCTACTAAGTTTGAATGAATTAAATTTTCTTTTAAAAGACTCATGAAAAAAATATAAAATAAAAAGAAAACATGTATAATATGTTAAGAGAGATATATGATAAAAATAAATTTTAATAACTCTAAATTATTTTGTAAAGTTTCATTGTGAAAACAAAAGTATAATAACTTAAATTCTAATCACAAATGCATCAATAAAGATTTTCTTTCTCCATTTTTTTTAAGCCAAAAGGACATTTATTACGATATGATTTCAAAACAAAGAAACAATGTACACCAATAGTTCAATCCTTGTAATAATAATAACTAGTTTGTCAACTTGTTAAGAGAAAAGATCCGCTAACACAAAGCGATGACTTGATGATTTGGAAAGTCAACACTCCTCAACTAGTAAGGGTTTTCTTGTGGCTGTTTTGACATACTCAACTGCTTATTAATGGGAGAGTGTGAGACGTGGAATGACTGATGATGCTAACTGTGTGCAGTGTGGTGAACTTGTGGAAACAACGATTCACGTTATGTGGGGCTGCCAATTTGCTATCACGATTTGGAAAACTATTGTACTTAGAAATGTTTGAACTTTTTTCTTTAATTATCCGTTGGAAACTTGGTTGAAATGGAATATCATGAATGAGGGAGGCATCACGGAAGGTGACGGTGAATGGCCAACTTTCTTTTCAATTTTGTGTTTGCTACTTTGGAAGGGTCAAAATGAATCATTTTCCATCATGCAAATAGTAACAGTAGCAATCTGATTTTGAAATGTATGGCCCGAACAAGAAGTATCATTAATTATAAATGTATAGATCGACTTCTATGCATTAAAACCACTCGTGATAATTGGTATCCACCTGAGAAAGGATAGGTGAAGCTTAATACGGATGGCACACTCTCGTTATAATACTTTAATGCTGCTATTGTTGGTGTTCTTCATGATTCAACAGGAGGCTGGCTAATTGGTTTTGCTATGAAGGTCGGTATATCTAACATTTTTCAGATTGAAGCACGAGCTATATATGAAGGACTCACTCTAGCTTGGAAGAAAGGGTTTTGCAAGGTTGTGACCGAAAGCGACAATGCATTGTTGATTGATATAATTGGGAGCAATTATGCAGTTGATAATAACCTTTCTGAACTTCGTTTAATATATGATTTATGCAATCAAGACTGACAACTTAAGTTTCAGCATGTCCCACGAAAGCATAATAATTTGGCAGATTACATGGCCAAAGTTGTTCCTAGTGATTTTAACATGTAATCGACTTTTGAAGTCTCACCTGATCATGCTTGATCTTTGTTTGAAGAAGATGCTCACCAAGCAATGGTTAATATAGGCTACCATCAACCTTATTGAAGCTAGTTCCTTAAACTTGTGTCTTTTTCTAAAAAAAAAAAAATAACTAGTTTGTATTCTTCTGTGATGCACAAATTGAATATTTATTATCAAATTATAAATTTTTAAAAATAAATAGATTAAAAAAATTACAATATATTATATGTTATGATAAATTATCATAAATTAAAAGTCAACAAATAGTCACTAATGTAATTGTGAAATGCATTTTGAGAAATGAGATCGAATAAAAAATATTTTCTTAAATTTTCCATTTAAACTGCAATTTCCAAGTTATGTTCACCATTTTTTTTTTTGTGCTTTTATTTTATAATAATTCTTGATTTCATCTTTGTTTGATTTTATATAATATTTTATAATATTATGTAACAATATAATTTAAAATTAATATAGCACAATAAAATATTATATATCATGCAAAATATAATCATATTTACTAAATTATACAATAAATTTAATTTTCATTAAATTAAAAATTGAAATAGCATTGCAATAAAAAATTAAATTTAAAACTGAAGTTACCTTTAAATTTAAAATAAAGTTAAAAATATATCATAGGAAATGACTTAATTATAATGATGTAAATAAAATAAGATATTAAAACAAGCTTAATAAGGAATTAAAGTATTAAATATAGTCGTGTAAAAATATAATCATACCTAAAATGAATTTAATTTAAAATCTAAATTTCGATATTTGCTCTCCTGAAGTTTCATCAGTAATCGAACTTATGAGAGAAAAAAATAATTTAAATTTAAAAGTTTACTAGAATTAATTTGGTTTTTTTTTTTGGGATTGGGAAAAAAAAAATTCTAATTTGGAATATCTTTTCCCGTAATCAATGTTCAGATCAAATATAGTGGAGATTATTGTCATATAAAACTCTTGATATATGAAAGGCTATTTAATGTTGGGGTTTAAAAAAAATCACCTTATTTTGAAATCTACGATTGATCTAATAAATAAATAAATTTAATACTTTAAAAGTTTACATACCAATTAAATTTTCACTTTTTATTAGACAATATTATTTTTCATTTTTCAACATAATATTAGTTTTTAAATAAATTAAAAATATTCAAATTAAATTTAATGTAGCAATCTTACATAAACTAAATTACCTGTATACTTTTTTTTTTCAAATTTGTTGGTATATTAAAGGTATTATTATATTCAATTCAAATTTACTACAATAATATTTAATATATTTAAATTATTAGACTTGCAAATTTTTATTAATCTGAATTTTTTTTATTCTCATAATCAATTTTTATATTAAATATAGTCTAATATTTTTTATTATACAAATCTGGTGCAATATTTTAATTTCTAATCTAATTAGTATCAAATATAATTGATAAAAAATATTTTTTCAAAAATAAAAATAAAAAAGTAGGGAATCTTGAAATTTCGAAGCGAAATTTTTTATTTTTAGTTATGAATACGATTACTAATGAATTTTTTTTTTCCAAATTTAATAGTATATATTATTAAGGAATTTATTTTTAAATAATATTATTTAAAATATGATAAATAACTACACAGGGTAGAATAATATAGTGATAAATGAGAGATTATAAGCATCCACATAGGAATTGTTTCCTTTTATTTTTGTAACTTCAAATTCGGCAAAATTTTAGAAATATGCTCAAAAAAAAATTAATCAAGCAACTATGTCGTTTTCTTTTTTTTTTTTAAATTTACCGATCTATATTGTTTTTGGAGAGAGAAAGGAAAACACGTTCTACAGGATGCATTTTCACTTAGCTAAAATTTTTTTTTTCTCATGGTTGAAAATTAGAATTTTGTAGATTTATTTTGTAGATTTATTTTTTATATGGTTAAATTTATTTTGTCGATGATTCCTGAGCCCTCAGTAGCTTTGATGATCTATAAAAATAGAAACGAACACACCAAGTAAGCTTTATAGCTTAGTAAGTCCATACTAAGTAATTCAATGTATAATCATCAAATATAATTCAACAATTATACAACTTAATACCAAATATACCATACCACAAACCTTTCTCAGAACACAAACATAATCAAGTCATCTCATTGAATCTTTCAATATTTCCTTCGTATAACCTTCATACGTATTTGTATCATCTCATTTTAATTCCTTCCTCAAATACAACCTTTACTCATTCGTTGAACAACTTTAAAGTAGGAATCGGATACATAAACATTTCGATCGATAAGTAACTATACCATGGCCCGTAGCCTACTCAAGCTAGCTTATCCAGTATCACCTATACCATGGTCCATAGCCAACTCAAGGTAACTCCCACACAAAACCTATACCATGGCCAGTAGCCAAATCAAGGTATTTCTCGCACCCATAGTGCCTATATCATGGCCCAAAGCTAATTCCCAACCTAATGACATGTCACTAGCATACCGAAACCATTTCTAAGGTTCAACCGAGCTTTTTCCACATTCATTTTCATCATCGTCCAAGTCCCGTAACTTTTCATTCGTTATTTCAATATTCTCTGAGTTCATATTCATCATAATTTACACAATGTCAATGCATTTAACATTCATTTATAATGAAACTACTACCTATGAACTTACCTCAAATGTGAAACGATAAAATGAATTGATTACTCGTCGACTTTCGATTTCCCCCGATCTAGACTTGGACTCCTCTTTTCTTTATCTATATGTATAAAAATGTAACTTATTCAATCTCACATTCATTCAAATCAATCCAAGAACACATATTTAGGGCATTTTACAAATTAGCCCTCACAATTTCACATTTTAACATTTAGTCCCTATTTCACAAAATCACAAAATATGCAAAATCTCACAACATCAAAGCTAGGCTGAATCTTCCTCTTGTTCATACTAGTCCATACATTTCATTTATTTCACATTTTAGTCCCTCAATTTATTATTTTCACAATTTAGCCCAAATTACACAAATTCACAGAAAATGCAAAGACAAAATATGTTTATCAATTTTCAAGCTTCCATAATTCACTAAATATCAACCTAAAACTCACATATTCATCAACATCATCTCATGAAAACATCCTCTATTTCAAAAATCATGACATGGGCTTGATAGATTACAAAGTAACAATCTTAAAAACGTAAAAATTATAAAAAACTGAGCTAAAACTCATCTTGAATCAAGCTAATCCATGGCCGAACCTAGCTTTCTTTTTTCTTTTCTCTTTTCTTTTGTATTTTCAGTAACAAGAACAAGTTAATGGCCATATTTTCATATTGTTTACAAAAAAGATAACTGAAATTTGTGTCACTCCATCCCTTATTTATAGTACTTAGAAAACCTAGTCTTTTCCTAATTAAATTCTAAAAGACAAATAAAGATAAAAAAGGATAAATAAATATAAATAAAGATAAAAGCTAAAATTAAATCTAAATAATATTCTTTAACAATTATCCTAATATAATTAAAATTTAAATAGAGTCTTGTGTTTATAAAATCTTGTAACGCCCCAAAATTTGTTATTTCATATTTTGTAAAATTTAACTCAAATACCTATCTGCTTCAGTGGGCTTAAGTTTGATTATTTGTAAAATCATGTCAGAATAAGCCTGCTGGTCTGGTGGTTAAGTAGAGGTTAGGTTGCTAAAGGTCCTGTGTTTGAATCCCTGCTTGAGCAAGGGAGTTTATTTTTGCTCGATTATCTAGTAAAGAATTTCAGTGGAGTTAGGATTCTAAGAATTGTTTCTTTCCTTGCTCTTTCGTTCTCTCCTCTTTTCTTTTTCATTTGAAACTTTCTTTTGTTTTCTTCCTCAGTTTAGCAAAAAAATTAGGATTTCTAATTGTGGAGTACTCGTTTGGTAAGTATAAGTAGTAAGTCTCATTTAAGCGGGTAGTTTTGCTTTAAATCTATTTTAAACTATGTTGATTTCTCCGTTAATGAGGAATTATTCTTTCGCAGTAGCGAATCGTGAAGGTTGTGGCTTTCCTCGTGATAGATTGGTAGTCAAAATCGAGCGGGGTTTGGAGGTAAGTGACGAGCGATCGAACTTGAACTTTTGATGGTCTCGTGAGTACAGTTTGATCTTAGTTTAAGACTAATTTTGGGATTCCTTATGATAATTTTTAGGTTTTGGTGATCTTAGAAGAGTTTCGACATCGAAACGTACCAGGTGTGTACTAAAAAATACAGAAAAATGAGGTTTTGACAAAAGCCAAACACCTCGCTATCGATGCCACACGGGCGTGTAGTCGCCCGTGTGGTAGGCCGTGTGCAAATGACATGGTTGTATGTTTGATGAAAGCCAGGCAGTACGCTGGACACGGCTGTGTGATGGCCAGGTATGCCGTGTGTGACACACGGGCTAGACCAAATTGGGTCGTATGGGCCATACGGGCATGTGAGCCCATACGGGCAAGCTAAATGAGCGTGTGGACCCATTTATCTGAAATGTTCCCTAAGGTTACACAGTTCATCCTAATTGGCTGTGGGCCTACTGTAGGGTCGGTATTAACTGTACCCTTAACTATTGGATTTGACTATGAGATATTCTAAACTGATTAGGACACTGATGTATGAGTATTTGTACTGTTATCTGTTATGTATAAACATATGCAATAAGTAAGCATGTGAGCATGTTAGGCTGTATATCTGATTGGCATGTTATCTATTTCTATTACTGTTACTGCATTTGGGGTGGGATGATTGATTATTGAAGGAAGTGTACTGCAAAGCATTTATGGCTATTATCGGGCAGCTCAGCTGCAATATTACTGATATGTACCGCATTTTGGTACAGCATGGTGTGTAGGGACGGATGAGTGTTTTAAACCCCACATAGTGTGTAGGGATAGCTGGAGATGGCGTGTAGAGGCTGAGGTAGGATCTATTACTGTTTTGACTGTTTGACTACATCTATTACTGTAATGGGCTTAGGCCTAAATTTGTATCTGATTCTAGCATAGGCTAAGGCCCGACTTTGCATCTGTAATTGAAACTGTAATGGGCTATGACCCAGATCTGCATCTGATTCCTTAATGGGCTTAGGCCCAAGATTGTAACCGATTGATACTGATAATCTAACTGTGTTTTTGTTTGTTTTTGTGGGGATTGCACACTGAGTTTACGTAAACTCACCCATTTTGTTTAATCTGTACAGGTAATCCCTAAACTTAGCCGGATCGGTGTAGCAGAGTACTCAACAATGACCATACGTTTGTTAAACTGCCTTATTTTCATTTACAGTTTTATTTTTTATTTGGGTATTTTGATGTAAATTGGATTTATGGACTGTTTTTGCTTTCATTTTAGATTTTAACTGTTTTTATGAATTTGTAACGGTTAAATTGAACAAAGCACAGATTTTTACTAAAAACTAAAGTTTTCGTAAATATAAACATTTTTACCTGAATGAAATGGATTCTAAAGCTTCCGCTGCAAAGATACGTTTTAAGACAAATCAACTAACAAGCATTTTTTCGAGTTAATGGAAGCTGATATACTGAAACAATTTTTTAATTTAATAACTTCTATTTCAAATCTCATTCCATGTGACATCGCTAGATTCGGTCATAACTGCTAGGCCAGGTTTAGGGTGTTACATTTATTGGTATCAGAGCCAAGTTACAAAACTCGACTGTAAATTTTGGGTTCCAAAATTTTGATTTTAAAGAAATGGTTTCCAAATGATTTGAAATTTTCTGGATTAAGTATGTGGTACATCGAGTCTATGACGCCGATCCTGTAAGCATTCTGTATTCTGATAAACTGTTATGACATTATAGATATTGATCTCTAAAAATAATTTAGTTAGTGTACACTGAAACTGTAGTGAAACTGATAGAGACTAGAATTTATAAAAACAACTCTGAACTTCTGAAACTGATTACATAAAACATCTATTAATAAACATTAAAACTGTAACTGGTTCATAAAACTATTAATGTGGATAAAACACCGAAACTATAATGAGCGCAACAGGTATCCGTGACGTGGTACTCGAGGCCGAGGTTGAGGCCGTAGAGGGGCTCGAGCTAAGACCTCATCTTTGGGCAGTACTCTGAATTTGGACACTAGTGAGACACATCGGTGTTACCTGCTACTGAGATTGGGTCTCAAGATCACATGGCTGGGGATGACGCATTGTTCCAGGCTATACGAAGGATATTGGAGAGGGTCGCTGGGACCAACACTGAATCTGAGAGGCCAAGGGTCGGTTACGGAATGACTCTAGTCCAATGGAGCTGAATTATTTAGGTGTGTTACTGGAGTCACCCCTAATGTGGTCGAGTACTGGATAGAGGCTACTGAGAGGATAATGGATGACTTAGACTGTACCCCTGAGCAGAAATTAAAGGGTGCAGTCTCCTTGCTTCACGATGAGGCCTACTAGTAGTGGTTGACAGTTAAGGAGGGCACTCAGCCCGAACGTATGACTTGGGAGTTCTTTAAGTTTGCCTTCCAAGGGAAATATGTGGGAGCAAGCTACATTGATACTGGTAGATGTGAGCTCTAAAATCTCACACAAGGAGATCGATCTGTGGTCGAGTTTTTGAGACTGAGCCGCTATGTGTAAGGTATGGTGGCATCTGAATACGAGAAGTGTGTTCGATTCAAGGATGGGCTGAGGGATAATCTGAGGGTATTGATTGCTCCACACAGGGTGCAAAAATTCTTTGTACTGGTAGAGAATGCGAAGATCGTCGAGGAGATCAAGCGCGCTGGTCACTAAAACAGAAACCGTGAGAGGGGTATGAACAAGAGGGATTCGAAGCCCTCGAGTTTAGTACAAAGGCCTAAGAAAAAGGCCAAACCTGATGGGCCGGTTAGAGCTAGGCCTCCTATTACTTCCACTGGATTACAGCCTTGTGGAGATTGTGGTAGACACCATCAGGGCGAGTGTTGGAGGAGGACAGGGGCATGTTTGAGATGTGGGTCCTTGGAACACCACATTCGAGAGTGTCCGTTGAGGGCTGATCAGGTGCAAGCTCAAGGTTTTGGTACTGCGCAGCCACAAAGAGTAGTTTAATAGCCATCTAGGGGCTATGGTCAGGCTAGACGTAGAACCAGTATGGGCCGTAGATAGAGAGCATTGGGCAAAAGTGCTGGACAGACAGAGGCGAGGCAGCCTGCCTTAGTTTATGTTGCCCGTGAGGACAGAGACGCTCTTGAACTCATCACTGGTACGTTTCTTATTTTTGATGTACCATATATTGCATTGATAGATATAGGATCCACCCACTCCTATATAGCTTGCTCTATTTCTAAAAATCTGGGGTTATTGGTTGAGAGTACTTCTAGTGAGGTCACGGTATTAAGTCTGTTGGGACAATCTGTTTGGGTTAGCAAACTGCATAGAGATGTTCCATTAGAGGTTCAAGGGATGGTTTTTCTAGCTGATTTGATAGAGCGTCCGTTTGGGGAGTTCAATATGATATTGGATATAGATTGGTTCGTCAAGCACCGAGTAAGTCTGGACTATGCGACTAAGAGGGTCGTCTTGAAAACTGAAAAGGATATTGAGGTTGTTATGATTTGAGAGCATCAGGATTATGCTGGTGGCAGAAAAATTGGTTCGGAAGTGAAGTGAGGCATTCTTGGCCTACAGCAGTGTTTCTGTTTCCTAAAATCTCTCCCTTCTAGGAAAACAGAATCAGATACAGATTTGAGACCGTGCGATGGACATGGCTGTGTGATGGCTAGGTATGGCCGTGTGCGACACACGGGCTAGACCAAATTAGGTCGTGTGGGCCGTACGGGCGTGTGAGTTTCTAGGCCAGGCTGTGTGATTCACACGAGCCAAGACCAATCTTGGCGTATGGGCCCACACGAGCAAGCCGCATAGGTGTGTGGGCTAACAAGGCAAACCACATGGGCGTGTGGGCTCATTTATCTGAAATGTTCCCTAGGGTTACACGGGTCGTCCTAATCAACTGTGGGCTTACTGTAGGGTCGGTAAGGGCCAATTGTACCATTAATTATCTGATTTGACTGTGAGATATTCTGAACTGATTAGGACACTAATGTATGAGTGTTTGTACTGTTATCTGTTATGTATAAATGTATGCCATAAGTAAACAAGTGAGCATGTCAGGTTGTATATCTGATTGGCATGTTATCTGTTTCTATTACTGTTGCTGCATTTGGGGTGGGATGATTGATTATTGGAGGAAGTGTACTGCAAAGTATTTATGACTATTATCGGGCAGTTCAGCTGCAATATTATGGATATGTGTATCATTTCGGTACAGCATGGTGTGTAGGGATGGATGAGTGTTTTAAACCACAAATGGTGTGTAGGGATGGTCAGAGATGGTGTGTAGAGGCTGGGGTAGGATCTATTACTGTTCTGACTGTTTGACTGTATCTGTTACTGTAATGGGCTTAGGCCCAAATCTGTATCTGATTCTGGCATGGGCTAAGGCTCGACTTTGCATCTGTAACTGAAACTGTAATGGGTTAAGGCCCAGATCTGCATCTGATTCTGTAATGGGCTTAGGCCCAATACTGTAATCAATAGATACTGATACTCTGATTGTGTGTTTGTTTGTTTCTATGGGGATTACATTCTGAGTTTAAGTAAACTCACCCCTTTTGTTTAATTTGTACAAGTAATCCCTAGACTTAGTCGGATCAGTGCAGCGGAGGACTCAATGGTGACCACACTTTTGTTAAACTGCCTTATTTTCATTTACGATTTTATTTCTTATTTGGGTATTTTGATGTAAATTAGACTTATGGACTATTTTTGCTTTCATTTTGGATTTGAACTGTTTTTATGGATTTATAATGACTGAACTGAACAAAGCATGGATTTTTACTAAAAACTAAAGTTTTCCTAAATATAAACAGTTTTACCTAAATGAAATGGATTCTAAAGCTTCCGCCGAAAAGATACGTTTTAAGACAAATCAACTAACAAGCAGTTTTTTGAGTTAATAGAAGCTAATATACTAAAATGATTTTTTAACTTGATAACTTCGATTTCAAATCTCATTCCATGTGACATTGCCAGATTCGGCCATAACGTTTAGGCCAGGTTTGGGGTGTTACAAATCTCTTCTTTACACTTTTGCCCCCAAGTTTTCCACACTTTGCATTTTCGGTACCATTTTTTTCCTATCTCGCATGTTGGCCTATTTTATCTTCAAATTCACTCTTTTTTCCCCTAAATTTACTTTTGCCTTCGATTTAGTCCCCACAAAATAAAAGACCATAAATAGTTCAAATTAGGTGCAACACCTCCATACCCAGTTCGACCCAATGAACCTGATATAGGAATATTACATTTGGTGCCAAAGTGATTCTGGCTAATCACTAATATATTTGAACATTAAAAATAAATAAATTCTTATAATTTATATTTTAGTCCTACTACTTGGAACACACTTGATCTTCTTAAGTACATGCCATTCTATTTAAAATTTTGAAACATACCCTCTTAGCATTTGGAGATGTGATGAGATGGATGCTGACAACTTCATTTACAACTCTTCAAAATCACTGTACCCAATCTGCGCACGGAAAACAAAACCGTACGCTGAGTAAAAACTCAGTGGTATTTTTATAATTTGAATATTTAAGAACAATATAATATAATATAATAGGCACAATTAAATTATAAGTACATATTTATGTCTAGTATCATAACTATCATTTTTTATTTTTTAAACAATATCCTAATTCACATAATTGCTATATAAATGATTATTCACAAATCAACCATATTTATTCGTACAATGGCATCACTCATGCAATACTCAATTCATGAGTATATAACTCATATATTCCATGTATTGCCAATATATTTCACATTCTATTTTCAATTCACTATATCACTTCCATTTCAATATCAATTATAAAACCTTATTATTTATTTTCAATTCACTATTTTGCTTCTATTTCTCATACTGTGCCATTTCAATATCAATTATAGAACTTTATGATTTAGTTGCCCTTATTAACACGACTCAGACTCTGACGGAAACACGGATCCAACTAAAACACACCAGTTTGGCACCCAGTGCCTTATTGTATAATTCGAAGTAATAAGTTGACACTCAGTGTCTTGTCAGCTATGCCGAAGTAAATTGGTAACCAATACCTCATCGAATTTATCTGAAGTAATAATTTGACACCCAGTTTCTCATCGATTCGAAGTCGAAGTATCCCTGAACTCTTCCAATCCTATGGCATGCCAACTATATCCGACTTAGCCCGATACAGTTAATAGGGTTTTCAATTCACTTTTCAAATACAACTAATATGCAATATTTTCATATTTCAATAACAATCAATATTTTCATCAATCACAATTCATATGATCTCAATTCAATATCAAAATAATAACAAACAAGACTCACCTTAATTACTTACCATAAACATTAATTTAAAATACAACAATTTAAAATTACTAAATTCATATTATAGAAATACAAACCAAGAGTTTTGATATATTCCATGTCAACTTTATCTTTCCCTGTTTTAGTCAAGGATTCCGGTATGACATTAGCTACGGAATTAAAACAATTAAAAATCATCAATACAACACAATTCAATTTCATATTGAATATTTAATTTTTTACTCAAATATTGCTTAATTTCCAATTTAGTCCATAAATAGAGACTAACTTTATTTCTTCACAATTAATCTTATATTTTCATAAAAATTCTACTATAAATTAAATTTAACTCCCTAATTTCACTTAAATCCATAAATTTTGAAATTTTCACAATTACCCCGGCTTTTACAACTTTTACAATTTAGTCCCTTAATAGTTAATGAAATCAACTAATTTTTCTTAATTAATACTTTATCCAAATATTCTAGGCTATCATACAGCCTTTAATAAAATGGAAATTTAATACCAAATCCTAATATTTTAACCATTTTCACAATTTGATCCTAACATCAATATTTAACGAAATCACTTTATAATATCATTATACAAAAAAATTAAAGCTCTAAACCCACTTGATATTAATATTTTATTTCAATATATTAATTTAAACAATAAAACAATTCATTTCATGCAATTTTGTCTTTTTTGACATTTTTGCAAAATTACCCTTAAAATTTTACTTTTATTTAATTTAGTCCCTAAGCCTAAAATATGCAAATTAGCCATTTTTAATGTAAACTCATGCTAGCTGAATATTCATATATTTTCCTCCTCTCTCCATTCCACATCCTTAATGTGTATAACATGCTTATATGTAATATTATCTATAATTCCACTATTTATTTATGTTCATATCAAAGCTATCCACTTGAATCATAGTTACTAAATTATTTATATCTTGAGCTAAAAAAATTCCAAATTAAGATCCGCTTGATGTTTTTAAAACTAGACTCAAATATATTTATATCATAAAATTTTTAGAATTTATAGTTTAGCCAATAAATACAATAAAATCTTCAAATTTATCCCTGTTCTGCTGTTTGACAGCTTTGACCTTTGCTTACTTAAAATTAATTATCTCTTAGTACGGGGTTTGGATGATGTTTCCGTTTATTTCTCTTGAAAATAGACTCATTAAGAATTTTAAAAATATAAATTTAAACCCATAATTATTTTTTTTACACTTTTTAATGATTTTCCAAAGTTAGAATAGGGAAACCCGAAATCATTCTGACCTTGTCTCATAAAATTTATTATATCTCATACTTTACAATTCCATTGATTACATCGCTTCTTCTATGAAAAACTAGACTCAATAGAATTTAATTTCATATTTTATTCAACCTATAATTCGATTTCCACAATTTTTGGTGATTTTTCAAAGTTAGACTACTGCTGCTGTCCAAAACTGTTTTAGTGCAAAATGTTGATTACCAAGTTTATAACACTCTTATTTCCTTTCTCTACAATATTTCTCATCACTTCCTCTTATTTCCCTTCACTAACGTATCAAGAACATAGAACTTTATATAATAAAACTCTACTTTAACATCATTTTCCTAGTTTTTCAATAATATCAAACTCAAAAATATATTGAAATCTTGATATTCTTACCTTGTTCTATTGATTTCAATCTTTAACTTGATTTTCTCTCTCTTCCAGCTTCTATTTCTTGAATCTAACTTGATATTCTAGCTCCTTATAGTCTCCTTATTATCTTTCTCTCTTGATGGCTATGGAAATTCTTTTGATTTCTAAGTGAAAATGGTGGATTTTTAGTGAAGAGACCAAATTGTAAAGAAAAGAAAATATTTTTCTTTCTTTTCTCTATTAACGTTGGTTGCATGAAAGATGAAGAGAATTCTTCATCTTTCTCTCCTTATATGCTAAATAAAATAAAAAAATAAAAAAAGATCTCATTAATATATTAATAAACTAATATTTATTTATTTAATCTAAAATATCACCAACATCATCATTGCCTTCTAAATTTCTCTCTCTTTCTAATTGACCATTTTACCCTTTATGATCTTTTAAAATTCCATCCTTGAGTCATCACTTAATTTGGTAAATTTACGATTTAGTCCCTCATACTTTTTCACCTATTTAATTTGGTCATAATTCATCCATTTTTCTTAGTTTCTAGATCATTCCACCCTTAAAATATTTGCACTATTGGTCCTTAAACTTTTTTATATTTATACTTTAACCCTCAAATTTTGAGTATTTACTCTTGGGCTGCAAAAATTTTCTTAATTTTGCGATTTAGTCCTTTCTTGGAATTAATATATCATAATATACTTTCCAATGTTGACATAACTCAGAATTTCCCTTTTTGTCATTTTATTTCCTTACTTTACTATATCAAGGACAATATCTTACTTTCTTACTGTAGTAATTTTTGGGGTATTACATTAGTAGGATCATACTCAAAATAAATATGTAATTAATACATAAAAACATGTTATTTTAGAGTGTTATCAATCATTAACTCATTTTAGTAATAATTGAATTTACGACAGAACTAATTATGGGTTAAAAGAGCTCATTAAAACATCCACAATTGATTAAAAACCAAATTGTAAAGTTTATAAAAAAATTTGAACTGTCGTCGTGACATTTATGTGTAGATTACATATTCATTTCTTAATCTTAGTACTTTTCACCATACAAATCAAATACTCTCTTACCAATTTAGTGTTTTAAGTCTCTATTATTCATCAAATACTTTCTATTTCTAGACTTTAGATTAAATACATGTTTCATACATCTCACTCAAAACATCTTGAACTCAATCTATTGAAAGACAAGTAGGTTTAGTATGAAACTTACCTCATTTGTCAAGAATTTCTTCATTTCTTATTCATTTCCATGCATTTCTCATATTCACCGCTTTCCTTTCTTTTTCTTCTCATTTTCTCCACTTTCATCTACTATTTTCTTGCTTCTAAATTAATGAACATATTCTCTAGAATCTCTACTTCATCTTCTCTCTTTAATTTCTAAGGAAATTTTTAAAAAAATTGGGTAAAAAGGTAGGTTTTCATGGCAAATGACTAAATTGTAAAGAAAAGAAAACTTCCTTTCTCACCATTTCATTCATGTTGGAAGGATCATAAGTTTTCTTCATCCTTCCTTTCTTTTTATAGTACCATTTTCTAAATAAAATAATAATAAATATCTAAGTAAAATATTAATAAAATAATATTCAACTGATTAATTAATTAAAAACATCATCAACATCATCATTACATTCGAGAATTCTCCCTCTTGCTAATTGACCATTTTACCCTTTTTGATCTTTTAAAATTCCATCATTGAATCATCATTTAATTTGGTAAAATTTTGATTTAGTCCTTTATAATTTTCACCTATTCAATTTGGTCCATACATGTCAATTCCATATCATAGTAAATTGGGTTATTTTCACTTTTTGTCCTTCAACATTCTTATTTTTACACTTTGCTCCCTTAAACTTTAAATATTTACACTTGAGCCAAAAATTTTTCACATATTTATGATTTAGTCCTTACTTTAAATCAATATACTAAAACCTACTAGTTAATTATTTTTTTAATACTCTTCAATATTCTCTTTTATCATCTTTATATCATTTTCTCATTTTACCGGAAAATCAATTATACATTATTCAATTTATTACTAATTTTATTATATATCAAATTTAGGGATGTTATATTTATACTTGCGCTATAGAACTTTTTACATATTTATAGTTTAGTCCCTTCCTTAATTCAATACATCATGTCGTGCTTCTTGATTTAAATTTCTTTTGATAACTTACAACTTTCATTTTCTTTGATATTATACCTTATTTTGTTAAGATTTCATTGCATATTATTTCCAACCAATGGGGTTTTGAGGATGTTACAAAAATTATTTTGTAGCTGGAGTCAAGTGGTATAGCATACAACTTGGCGTCAACTTCACAATTACATGTTCCTGAGCCGAGAAATATGAGACGAAGTGTGCAATGCGTGGAACAAGATGTCTATGGAAAGTCATGGCATTTGTTAGGAAGAAGTTGGCATTCTGGATGATCAGAAAGTTTACCGTGCCATATAAATGTGTTGTAGTTGGTATGTATCATGGTTAACAACATTGACTCAAATTTTTGACCTTTTTTCTCGACATTCTATTATGTATCACCCAATTTATTATTTTTCAGTAATGTCGATCGATCATCCGAAATTGGATTCGGATATGATATCTGACTTTATATTACCCATGGTCAAATTGAGTCCTAGGATTCCAGTCCTTATTTTTATCGTACACATTCGTAGCAAGTTTGGTTACACCGTGTTCTACCACAAGGCATGATTGACAAACTAGAAGGCTTTGGAGAAGATTCACAACGGGTGAGAGAAATCCTACAATGACTTGTGGCAATGGTGTTAGGTACTAGAGCGATATGTACCAAGTTCTGTAACCAAGTTGCAAACGGAGCCTACGTATTATGATGATCGCTTGGTCCTTGGAAAAAGAGTTTTCCACCATTTTTTATATACTTTCAAGCAATGCATAACTATATTATGGTATCATAAGCCACTTATCCAATTCGATGACATATTTCTCTATAGAAGATATGAGCATAAGTTGTTATTAATTGTTGCACAGGATGGTAACAAAAGAATCTCACCAATAGCTTTTGTAATAACTCTGAAAGAATACAACGATCACTAAGATTCTTCTTAACTAACTTGAGAAGGCATGTTGTGCCACAGCCTGATGTGTGTATTATTTCTGATAGGGGCACTGAAATACAGGCTACATTCGACCAGTGTTCAAGCTCATGGGATCGTGCACACCATAAGTATTGTTTGTGTCACATATGGTTTAACTACATGGGCTAATACTATAAGGATACGGAGTGGCGACATGTCATCAACATGGGTACGTTGTGCATAGTATTTTTTTTGGATAATAGTTTAACATATACATTTGGGTTACCTTTTTTTAATATAATATTGATTATCATCGATAGGGTATGAGCTCGTCCAACATTGATTCTATAAAATGTTGGAGAGATTATGGGTTGTAAACCGAGATGGTGCGACGTACCTCGATAGGATATAAATGAGTAGTGTATACATTCGTATTATGGAGGACTAGGATACGAGCACATGACGTCGAACGTCGAACCTAAGGTAATGCATTTTCCGTACTAAAGGGGACGCGTCATTTGCCAGTAACCTCGGTGGTCAAGGAAATGTATTTTTGATTAGAAATCTTATTTCCAAAATAGGTTGAGACATACATGAGACTGTTAAAGGGCAATCACATTTGGTGCTAGTTGGTGCTGAAAGATATCGGGGGAAATGTAAAAATCACAAACTCAATGACTTCAGTGTGTCACTCATGACCAAATCTAATATTCTGAATTAAGCAGACCCATAGACCTGATCGTGGAGTTATCGGTGGAGCATACCACATAGGCCAGAGACAAATGACCTGCGACTGTGGTAGATTTTAAGCACTTCGTTATCCATGCGCACATGCAATTGCGACATGTGCCTCAGAATATATAAATTGCATGACCTACGTTGTGTAAACTTGAACGCATGTACAATGTTTGGAAATCTGAATTCCCACATATCCCGAATGAAAGCATGTGGTCGCCTACTTAACACGCTCCTTTCGAATTGGTACCAAATAAGAACTTGTGGCACAAGCTGAAAGGTCGGCCGAACTTAACTTGGATATGAAGAAATATGAATATTCGGGAGCGGGGGGACACACTGGGGTTATGCACTTACTGTAGGAACCCAGGGCATATGAAGCCAATATATCCACATAACCCAGGAGCATTAAGGAGAAGAGTTAATTATAACACTAACTCATGTAGTGAAAACACTAACATATTCGTTTAATCATTAATTTTTCTATAAAGTGTAAATTAATATTCATTCTATATCCTGAAAATGTGTCATATAGGGCTTGTTTCCTTTTCCCAAAAATAGCGTAGATCAATAGATTTAAAAAAAATGACACTATTTTTTAATTAATTTTTTCCAGCATATTTCTAAAATTTTGCCATTCAAATTCCTAAATTATAATAATAATTGTTGAGGATCGACCTGATTAAGCAAAGAATAAGTAAAAACTAGCGGAAGAAATTGAAACATTGAACATACAAATTTAACATAAAAAACCCTTCCAAAGAGGACAAAAAACCACAACCAAAGATAATTTTACTATAATGGCAAAAAAACGAAGAGTACAAAAGATGGAAATAAAAATTAAACCCCGAAACCTGAAAACAAAGAACCTTCAAAACGTAAACACAAAATTCTCTAAAAGTATTATGAATTCCAATCTTTAATGGATGTATTTTCTAAGGTAGTAAAAGAGCCTATTTATAGGCTAAATTCGTAAATGCTAAATATATTATACTAATAAATACTAAATCTTCTAGAAAGAAAATATATTTTTGTTTAACTTGACTTGAAAGCAATCTCTTATTTTGTTTAATAGGAATTTGGGTCACACAACTCTAACAATCTCCACATTGACAAGAATTCTCACAATGCCATCATTGCCAAAGCCCGCCACAGGACTATCTTGAACTATGCATGGAACCAACTCAATCAAATCTGTGTTTAGAACTTGGAAAACTTCTAGCCTTCGACTTGTGCACTGCCAAATCAAAACTAACTCGGGTTTGATTTTCACGAGCATAGTGCCCTAACTTTTCAAAATCTGTATCCAAAAGGGAATCTCTCTCCAACGAACTAGTCATACCTTTTTCCTTCCTATGACCAAGTTGCCTCCGCTCCAAACGAGTTGACTTCGACTTCGTAATGGACGAAGGGACGTCAGTTTCACTGATCATTGTAGAACCTTCTAGAATATAAAAATTGATTGTCCTTTTACTTTTTAACAAAATGAGAGCCCCATGAGACACTTTAATGTCGTTCGACTCTGAACAGCCCGTTTTTCGATAAATCAAAACAGTGGTTTCAGAACATAAATCTGAGGTCAAAAAATTATTTTAATATTATTTTTGGTGTTTACAGCATGTTATTATATATGTGTGAAAATTTCATGAGTTAACTTTAGCATTTGGATGCTTAATTTGAGAAAATGATTAAATCGCGTAAAATGCAAAAGTTACATTCTATTTGTTAAATGTGTTTAATTGCTATGATTTATTAATGTGAGAGTCCTTATAATGTAATTAGCCCATTTATTATGTTGATGGACATTAATGGTCATGGATATCAAAGTTTTAATGTTATCTCATTAAGGGCAAATTGGTAAAACATAAAATAATGTTAATTAAAATAAAACAAAAGCAATGATTTTGTCCATCTTAATCCATTTCAACCGAATTTGAGAAGAAAAAATAGGTTTGAAGCTTTAGTGCATTCGGCACTTGCATTGCTTGATTGAGGTACGGTTTTAACTCAATTTTTAATAATTTTTATTTTTTTTATCTTTGCTTTGTAATCTAGCTAACCCAGGGACTATTTTGCAAAAATTTTAAATATTTTGAAAGATGCCATTGATGAATATTGATGTGTTTTGGTGTTTAATAATGAAATATGAATTTGTGATGTTAGATTTTCATGTTTTGTAAAGTAATTTTTGACGAAATTGCATAATAGAGATTAATTTATGAAATGTGTAAATGGTGTGGTTGAAATTTGAAATAAATGAAAGTTACGGGCTGTAGGGACCTATGTAGAATTCTGCTAAGCATGGGTATATTGAAATTTGTTGTAATTTTTGTTTTTTGTGAAAAAGGACTAAATTGTTAAAAGTGTGAAAGTTCAGGGGCTAATGTGCAATTATACTTAAATGTGTATTATGGACTAAATTGAATGGTTGGTTGATTAAATAAGTTAATTTTGAATATATTTAGATCAAGAAAAATGGAATTCAGATCTAGATCGGGGGAAAACCAAGGTTATCGACTAATCGACTTATTTCGTTGTTCTACCTACGAGGTAAGTTCGTATGTAATAATTTCATTCTAAATGTTTATTAAATGCTTTGATATTGTATAAATTGTGATTATGAGATTACAAATAACGTCTAAATTGTGAATATGACTCTATAAGATGTAATTGATTGAGAATCGATAAGTGAAAGCCCCGTACGAACCTTAGGAATATTATAGGATACAAATGTCATGACATTAGGGTTACCGAGATGAGATTACGTGTAAGACCATATCTAGGATATGGCATCAGTATGATATTACGTGTAAGACCATGTCTGGAACATGGCATCGATATGAGAATTCGTGTAAGACCATAGCTCGCCTATTAGCATCGATAGAAGATTACATGTAAGACCATATCTGAGATATGGCATTGTACGACCTATGTGTGATTCCCGAATATCCTTAGTGGTTCCGAATGGTTCAACGGGCTTAGTTCTGATGAGAACGAAAGTACAATCGAGTTAAGTGATACAAGTACATTGAAATTTATGTGAATATCGAATAGAAGAACAATGAAGAGCTGATATATGATCATGTGTATAACATGGAAAGGTTTGTGTGATTATAAGTGTTTTACTATGTATATGTGATGCTTATTGATTGAATTACATTTATTTTTTGAGTTAAGTTTATTACATACGAGCTTATTAAGCTATGAAGCTTACTGTGTTTTTTTTCCATATTTTATAGTGAATTAAAGCTAGCTTGGATCCGGGGATCGTCGGGAACATCATCGCACTATCGGACATCTACTGTGATACTTTTGAGCTTGTGTACATATGTTATATGGCATGTATAGGCTATGTTCACTTTGTTATATTTTGGCATGTTGAGTAATGGAAATGAGCCATGAGATTTAGCTTAGAAATGTTGTAAATATTGTGTGTATTTAGTCATTAAAATGGCTTGATAATGATTATGGTTTGTTATTTATAATATGGAGAGATGGCATTTTTTGGTATGGTTGTGGTTATGGAATATAACATATTTTGGCAAACTTGATTATGACTAAATAGCTTAAAATTGTCATGAGCTTGGCTTGTAAATGTTGGTATGTATTTGACCATTTTGGTATGGTTAAAGTGATAGAAATGTAGTTGTTCAATTATTAAATTATGTGGTGGACACTTGCTTGATAAATGCCATGTTGTGGCTTAGTTTGAAGTTGATGATTTGGTTGGTTATTTAGCTTGAATTGTAAGTTGGCATATACTTGTATATATTAAGGTATGATCATGTTGCTTTGGTACATGTTTGAGTAAGTGAAATGGTTGAAATGGTATAGTATAATTTATGTATAAAATGAGGTTGTTGTGGTTGCCAATTGTGTGTGAAAATGGTACCATTTATGCTATTGTAGGTATGTGTATTGTGGATGAGAAATGTGGCTTGTAACTAGCCTATTTTCATCCACACGGCTGAGCACGCAGGCGTGTGGCTTGACCGTGTGTAACACATGGCCTTAGTACACGACCATGTTTCCCCTGAAGCTTAATTAAAAACCAAGTCAGTGAGTTACACGGCCTAGACACATAAACGTGTGGTTGGTAAAGTGACCGAAGTTAGTATGTATGCCCTGTTTTCACACGGCCTGTGACACGGGCGTGTCCGTAGCCGTGTGAAGCACACGGCCTGTTCACACGGACGTGTGACCACTGTATGTTTGAAAATTTTTCTAAGTTTCCAAAATTTTTATATATGATCGGTTTAGTCTCGAACCTTCTCTAAAGTATGTTTAAGGTTTCATAGGGCCGTTTAAGGGACATTGTGATATGTTTGAATGGTATTTGAATATGAATGCTTAGTGATTGAGACATGTTTATTAAATGATGTGATTTGATCAGTAATACCTCGTAACCTTATTCCCGCGACGGATATGGGTTAGGGGTGTTACAGACTCAATGTTGATTTTGTAACCTTTCGAGTCTAAAATACTCAAGAAGATTAGATTCTTTCGTAAATCAAGTGTATACCTGTCATCTAAGAATGTCATAATCATTTCATCGTGCATCCTAATTTTAATAGTACCAATACCAATTACCTTACTGGATGAATCGTTTCCCATGTGCACAATTCCACATTCAATCGAACTGTATGTAGAGAACCATTCTTCGTTGGGGTACATGTGGAAAGAACATATTGAATCTAGGATCCACTCGGACGTAAGCTCGACATTAAAAAGAAACCATCACCGCTTTCGTCAGCTAAATTAACACCAGCTACATCTTCCTCGTTACTCTCAGTAACCTTTTTAGTTCGTAGTTCATAACAATCTGCTTTGAAGTGACCTAACTTCTTACAATAGTGACATCTTTTGTCTCGCTTTTTTGATGCTACCAAAATGGAAGCTTTCTTATCTGTCTTGCTATTTGAACCAAACTCATTGTCGAGTTTGTCTTTACTCAACAAATGACCCTTCACATCCTCGAACGAGAGTTTGTCTCTACTAAAAATTAGGGTCTCCTTAAAAGACTTATATGAAGAGGATAAAAAGCACAATAATAACATTGACTGATCTTCATCGTCAATCTTAACCTTAACATTCTTTAAATCATTTAAAAAGTAATAAATTGACTAATGTGATATTTGAAAAGCTCATATTTGTTCATGCGAAACATAAATAGATGTTGTTTCAACACTAAACAGTTAGCTAGAGACTTGGTCACATAAAGAGTTTCTAACCTTTTCCACAAGGCGGATGAAGTTTTCTCTATCAATACCTCCTGTAATACCTTATTCATGAGGTAAAACTGGATTGCAGACAAGGCATTTTCATCAAGCTCTTCTTATTCTGTCTGATCTAGATTCTCAAGTTTTTTTCTCTGTAACAACCTTTTTTAGACCAGTCTAAACTAGAATTATCATCATGTAACACCCCAAACCTGGCATAGAAGTTAGGCCCGAATCTAGCGATGTCACATTGAAGGGTTGCTTTAAAAAAAATGGTTTAGTTAAAAACTTAGTTCGAAACGAAATATGCTTGATAGGAATTTACTTAGTTAAAAATTTGAAGAATTAAATTAAATGAATAATTAGAAAAAAAACATGTTTATTAAATATAGTAGTAACTAAATAAAATCCCAAGTAAATAATGAAATCGAAGATACATAGCCTTATTACATCACAGTGGAGATTTAAAAGTAATTATCATAAAACACTTAATAAATCCATATTGAAAATTCCTAAGTAACTTGTAGTGTGGCTATCTCCGAGTCCTCTCCCGCATCAAACCGTCTATTGTGGATCACCTGAAATATTAATAATAAGGGTGTGAGTTTCGAAACTCAGTGTGTATGACTCTTGGCAATCAAATCAATTCATTATACGCATATCACATTGGGCCTAAGCTCTAACAATATCGGTGGTCTGGGCCTTAGCCCACATTGACCTTATATCATACCAGAATTACATGTATGCAAATGCTCCCATCCCAAATCCAACCGCTACACACTACCCGTACCAGCCCAACACACCTGTGGGGATGTCTACATCAACCCACCCATCCTCTACACACCAATGGTAGCACACACAGTGGCACTACCCACGTTGCAGCAAGGCTGCTATATATATATATATATATATATATTTATATACGGTGTAGCAAAGCTACTCGGTGGCTTAAATAGCCTACGTTGGATCCACGGTCGTCAAGCGACTATGCGATCCTCAAAACACTTCCTCTGTATCATCAAAACCCACCCAAGTGCAACATACAATTCATGAATGCAACATACACATTTTCACACATTTTCACATATTAAGCACTTAGGGGTATTTTGGTCATTTCACTACCCAGAGGTATTTTCGTAAATCTACCCTACAGGGGTATTACGGTACTCCTACCCTACAAGGGTGTTTCAGTAGTTCTACCTTACAGGGCATTTTTGTAATTCTACCTTAGAAGGGTATTTTCGTAATTTTATCCTAAAAGGGTATTTTCGTAATTTCCTAATGATACAGATTTTAGTTATGAATTTTGACCCATCAACAAGTCCTCGCGGCTAAGATGAACAAACACTATGCACCAGGTAGGATTCAAGAAAATAGGAGGTGGGTCACTCGGACCGCTTAAGTACCAGGCTCTTCCATGATCCAATCCTAGACATGCATATGTCGGTTGCCACACCTTAGTCTATTGACTTGTTCACAGACATGTTTATTATTTAGTTAAGTTTTATGAAAATTTGAGAGTCCATTTAATTAGGCCTAAAGTCCATTAAACCCTAGAATGCATTCCTACAACGCCACAAAGTCCAAACATGCTTATAAAGCCCATTAAACTCAATCATGCTTATAAAGCCCATTAAGCCCAATCATAATTCAATCATACAATTCATGCATACCATTTTATCATAGAATTTCATATCACAATTTTGCCAATTTGGGCCCACAAATTCGGCAGGCCCATACGGGATTTCGAGATTTCGGCTTTTGCCGTTTCGTCGTGTGTGTAGTGTTTGTACACACCTAGTTGACGATCACACCTACAATATCCTTAGCCTTGACCTACAATGAAAACCACTTCCAAATCAACTCCAAACCTTACTAAAACTTTATCAAATCCCGAAGCCTTACCATAACCTTACCGTGAACCTTCAGCTTTTCTAGCCTTTCCTTAGCGAATTGTCTCGAATATTCCTAGATCTGCATCAACACACATATTCTATCAATATTAGGTGACTCGTCTTCCACACGAGTCACCCTTATAGGCTACACATATATTCAGCCACCCCCTTAAAAAATAGAAATTAAGAATGAGACACCTACCGAAAGTCGCCTTCAAACTAACGGCCTAGATATCTGCTGTTTAAGCAGTCGGCTCTCCAACACTAGCTTAAGGATGGTAATCAAAGACGAATAGTGATTAAGGAAAAGAAATCGACAAGGGACCACAGGTATTCGGCTTTTAAGAAAAAGAAGGGAACTACTAAGGGTTTCGGCAATAATAAATGGCTATCTGGTGAAGGAGAAATTCGGCAATGGTATAGGCCTCAGAGGGTATTCGGCTTTTTAGCAGAAGAAGAGAGTCACTAGGGTTTTCGACTTTTAAAAAATGAGAAACAATAAGTCGGCAAAAGGAGAAAACTATGAGTATTCGGCAAAATAATAGATGGCTAAAATGCAAAGGGAGAAATCGGCAAAGATGGAACCAAGGGGAGAAAGAGAATTCGGCAAGAGGAGGGAAGGAAAAAGGAACTATAGCAAAGTAAAGAAAACCCTACTATGAAATTTGGCACCCCTTAAATAGGCAATAGCCGAACTTAGCCCTCCTTAGAGTCCAATTCTGCACCATCACTTCTTCTCTTTAATCTCCTAATATTTCTCTTTTATTATTACCTTAAAATTCTCTCATGATCACTCCCTATCAGAGTCCATTCCAACGCCACTACCTTGTATTCCTAATGCAAAAATAAAACCTTAAAAAAAATCCTCTCCAAGCCTCAAACCTTGGACCTCTTCTACTGCTTGTGACGCCACCCTTGCTCCCCAAGTGGCGTCTCCGTGCCACTGAGCCACAAGCCCAACTGTGATCCATTTTCCTCCTTTTTGTCTTAAAAGGCCTACCTCCAACCTCTAGGGTTTTCTTCAATCAAAAATTAAAATTTTCCTCAAAGTCCTCCCTAACTTAGGGCTTCACACATCTTTTATTACTCCCTAAAATTAATGTTCTAACACTACTAACCACACAAGTCGACATCAAAGCATAAAAGATAGGGTTTCGGGATTTGGGGCGTTACACATCATCTGAACTTGTCACAGATTGAGATTTGTGACACTATCGAACTTCTCAATATCAAACTTTGTTGCTGTCATATCTGAACAGGCTAATCTATGAAAATTGAACAAACTCTGATACCACTTATTGGGGATTGACCCAATTAAGCAATGAACAAGTAAAAAATAGCGGAAGAAATTGAGAAATTGAACATACAAATTTAACGTGTAAAAACTCCTCCAAAGAGGATAAAAAACCACGGGCAAAGATAATTTTACTATAATGATAAAAAAAAATGAAGAGTACAAAAAATGGAAATAAAAAATAAATCTCCAAACCTGCAAACAAAGGACCCTCAAAACGTAAATTCTCCAAAAGGGTTACAAGTTCTAATCTTAATGGGTGTATTTTCTAAGGTTGTAAAAGAGCCAATTTATAAGATAAATTCGTAGGTCAAATAAATTATGCTAATAAATGCTAAATATATTATACTAATAAATACTAAATCTTATAGAAAGAAAATATATTTTTATTTAACTTGAAATCAATATCTTATTTTTTTAATAGAAATTTAGATCACACAACTCTAATAATAAAAAAAAATAATAATAATAAGTGAATTAAGCATGTGAAACAAGACCCTAAAGCAATGCATGGAGATGGAGTTGTTTGAAATACAATATGTAGGGTATAAAGAATGAAATTTAGTTATGGGGTTGGATCGAGAAACGGATAGTCCGTATAACCAACAACAGGATTCTTTGTGTAAAAGGTATTTCTATCATACTTGTTAAGCACAGCATTGAGCTCTAATCTCCTTGGCAAATCAGGGTTTGCCAGAAACAAGCGTCCAAATGCAACCAGATCCGCTCCACCCTTAGCAACCACTTCATTTCCCTCTTCTCTATTGTATCCTCCGGCTACTATAAACGTTCCTTTGAAAGCCTTTCTCATCGGCAACAAGCTGTTCTTTGTTTTTTGACTCTCGAATTGGGTGATCATCCTTGGCTCTATCATATGGCAGTACAAAATCCCGTATTTGTTCAAGGATTGGGCCATGTAAAGGCCAAGTGCTTCTGGGTTTGAGTCGGCACAGTCGTTGTAATCTGCAAATGGAGATAGTCTGATCCCAACTCTGTCGGCTCCAATCTCATCGGCGACTGCTTCAACCACTTGTAGAGGGAAGCGGCAACGATTTTCTAAGCTCCCTCCATACTCATCTGTTCTATCATTCACTTGGTCCTTCAAGAACTGATCAATCAGATATCCATTAGCTCCATGAATCTCAACTCCGTCAAAACCTGTAATATAAAATCATTAGCCTCTTTTCCTGATGAATCAAGCAAAGATATTGTTTACATGCTGTTACAGCCTACAGGGTCTTTGGAATATTGCTTTTGATTCTGTAATTTAGTATGTGATCATTAACCAAAAAAATTGCCAAGTTGATAAATTTTACCAGAAATACTAACGGTTTTAATGATTGAACGATAAATTTTAAATTGAAAAGGTATTTAAAATCAGAGGCTAACACCAGATTCTAGCCTAAAAAAGAAAGGTGTAAATCTGAAGCCAAGCGGTGAGGAAGTAGTACCAGCTTGCATGGCATTTCTAGCAGCCTTTCTGAAGTCGTTAACGACTTGCGTTATCTCCTGAGTTGTTAACCGACGAGGAGCTGGAAAAGATGCCTCCGTTACGCCATTAATGTGAGTCTTAGCTTGTATCGGTTTGTCCGTACATGAGATTGGAGGCTGACCATCAGGTTGGAAACCTGTACACGAATATTATCAGAAAACCATTTAACAAATGATTGTGCTCCTTAGAGATGAAGAACAAAAAAAGCAAAGGATTACTCACAATTATCAGAAGCTCTACCAGCATGCCATAGTTGACAAAAGAATATGCTCCCTTTCTTATGAACGGCATCCACAATTGGTTTCCATGCCTCCACTTGTTGTTGCGTCCAGATGCCAGGAGTGTTTGGGTAGCTTCAAAAATTTGAAGGTTCAATTTTATATGATTAAATTCTACTAAGCCATAGGCATAGGAGGATTTAATTAAATGAAATAGTACGTACCCTTGAGCAGTTTCTGAAACACCGGATGCTTCTCCTATCAAGAAACCACCCTGCGTTGTTCTTTGGGAGTAATACAAGATGGCATGAGGTTGAGCAAGGAAGTTGTAGGATCTCAGTCTGGACATGGGTGCGAAAACTATCCTATAACATTAACAACAAACAGTGTTGCTTTAAAACTTTTGAACAGGATGAAACAATAAAAATCTTAACCACCGTTGTAGTGTATGTTGAAACCAGACAGACCTGTGAGAGAGACTAAAATTGGACATCTTGTAAGGAGCGAGGAGGGCAGGAATGAAATCCATATTCTCCTGTGAAGCAGTCATGATCTGGATCGCCCTTGGTTGATTAATGGATTGAGCGTTGCGTTACGCGGTTTGCAACGATGACAAGTTCGCTGCCTTTGGGTTACATTTTCTACTAATACGCATATTAAATTGTTTTAGTTTTTCATTTAATTTTTAATTTTTTTATCTTTAAATTTTTATTTTTTATTAAATCACTTTAAAATAAATGTAAAAGTTAATGTTTTTTAATTTTGTAGGAATGGATTACTACGCGGACGATACATTAACATTCAATTAAATTTTAAAAATTTTAAAATATATATATAAAAATATTTTAAAGATTAAAATCATTAAAATTATTTAAAAAGTATAAAAATTATTTATTTTTTAATTTTAAATAAATAATTAAATATTGACGTATTATTCATATGGTAATTTACATATCAGTAAAGTTAACAAATGTTTATCATCGATTTTGAAATGATTTAAAAAAAAATAAAAACTCAATAGTTAAAAAAATGAAAAATTACATGAAAGATCATAAAAAATTATTATATCTATTACCATGTGATTTGTGAATCACACGCCACACCGTCATCTACTTGGAAAGGAAATATGTATTACCTAGGTTCTTTTCCTTTTTAAAGGTAATTGCGTAGTTGAATGGAGAATGTTTTTCATTGTAAATGTTCTGCCCTTTGTCTGGTGGCTTTTTCATTTTTTATCTTTTTATATGGAATAAATAATTGTTTATTGTATTAGATATCCTTAAAGTTTAAATTAGTTTTCAAACTTTAAAATATTTTAATTACATTCTAAATTATTAATATTATATCAATAACGTCCTTTAATTATTAAAAATATTAATTTAATCATTAAATAACATATCAAATCTTATGTAGAATAATTTCGAATGAAAGTTCTAAAGAAAAGTAAAATATTACTATGTAACTTTTAGAAGTTAAAAATGAAAATAAAGTACAATTAAAGAAAGAGAGATAGTAAATAATAAAGCTTTTCTCAAAGCCAATATTTTTACAATATTCAATTTTTCTTTAAACTTTTTATTACTTTAAACTACCACATAAGTTTTAACATCTTATTTAATAGTTAAATAGCGATATTAGTAATAGAAGGACTTTATTAATATAACCTCGACAGTTTAAGAGTATAATTAAAATATTTTAAAAAATAAAAACTATATTTTGAGAATGTATGATACAATTAAATCTAAAATAAATAAAAACTCACACTTAATAAAATTTAAATCTAAACTTGTATCATTATCATTTTAACTAAAATTTTATTTGATTTTTAAATAATTTTTTAATAAATATATTTATTTTATAATTTTTTTTTTACTCACAACATTCGTAGGTGAATTATAGGTTAAGATCCCCTCCATTACGTTTTCATCCATTAATATTTAATACAATGATTATCACCATTCAAATATGTATGTACCATATATATAACCCGTTTATTAAATGTGAAAATCAAACTATGAATAGTGATTAAACATGCAATAAATATTAATGGATGAAAAAACAATCAAGTGTAGTCAAACCTGTGAACTATATAATTTAGTTTTTTTTTTAATTTTCTTTAAGAAAGATCACAAATTTTTCTAATACTACATTTTGTATATACTTATTCGGACAAATAAATTCATTTATAGTTTTAAAATTAGTGGTGTTTATGTTGATTGAACCTTAATTTAGTTGACATCGTTGCTATTGTAACATCAAGTGGGGGTTCAAGCAAGTTAATTTTTCCTCTGACATAAGGGTTAAGAGGGGTTATTGGTAAATGTAGGCACTATATAAAAAAGGAGAAATATATAGGTAACTTTTAATTATAATTTAAAAAAGATAGAGGAGTTAGTTTAGTGATATTAGCATCCTAACATCCACTGAAATGATAACATTGTCATTTTGGATTGTACACATGTTAGAATTTTTAAAGTAACCAAAATAGAATTATTAATATTAGTGGATAAGACAATTGGATATCATAGGAAATTAAAAGGGCCTTTGAATTTAGAAAAATTAATTTGAGGTATTGATTAAATTGTAAAGGTGTAAAAAGTGTTGGGCAAAAGTGTGAAAAATAAAAATAAGAAAAGATTGGATTAGATGGATGTGAAAAAGAGAAAGGACTTGAAGAGCAATTTAGCCAAGAAAGTATTTGAAGTTGTGGATGAGATTAAGAGTAAATAGAAACCACTTGTTTGATATGATTAGATATTTTCTTAATTAAATATTATTAATGATTTAAAATACAAAAGGAAAACAGGTTTTTTTTCTACGTAGAAAGATGTAGAAAAATCTTTCATTAACATCTTCACCATCTCTCTCCCACGTCTCTCTCATCTTCTTCTCTAATTAATATTTGTTTTCTTCCATTTTAGTGCCTTTCTATCATTTTCACCCCCTCAAGCTCAAAACTTCAAATTTATTCCATAAATTTTTAGTGAAATTAAAAGAATAACTCCATGACAAGTTAAGGTTGTTTTGTGAAGTTAGGGATTTGAGAAAGGTTAAGGTAAGGATGATGAAGTTTTTCTTAAGGATTTCATGCGTAGTTCATAAAAATGTATGGAAATAGTACGTGATTATTATTTTGATATTAATATTGTGTATGTTGCTACGTTAATTGTAGCGACGTAAAAATTTTAGCTTCGTTTAGTCGCCAATTGAGATGATTTATTGAGAATTTTGGAAATCGAAATTTGATTTTTTTATTTAAAACAGGGGAGTCGCCACCGATCTTTTTTCTAGGTGTGATCGGACACCTAATGAAACCTCTTTTTAACAGAAACAATCTATTTTTGGGTAAAAAGAAGGCCGGGTTCAGGTCTACGTCAAAATTTAGAGAAAGCTAGGGTTCGGAAGTTGGTTACGTACGAGGAAGGTATTAGCACCCTCATGACGCCCAAAATTGGTATCTTATTAAACACATGTTGTCTTGATTTTCAAAAATACGAGTTCAATTCAATCGTGACCCGATTGCAAAGATGAGCATTTTTAAATTTTTAATTTTTTAGAAGGACATCCCGGTTTTAACTCGAGCCGAAACGATTCACCCAACATAGCGATGAAATCGATGGCTTAGTCATAAATCGGGGCGTTACCTCATGCATTGAAATTAATTGAACAAGAATAAGGTATTTCTAAATACAAAAATAAAAATAAAAGAAAAGTAATATTGATGTTGAAATAAGATATGAACTAATATACTAAATTTGGAACAGGTAAAAATGATAAAGAGTTTAGAATATACAAAACAAATGAGTTATAAAATATTAGCGATGTGCATGTGATAATAACAATGATAATGCAAATACGAAATAGTAGTGAACATATACATATATAATACTAGAGTTAAAAAATATACAATATGTATTAAAAACAATTTAAATATATACGTAATAATAAAAGTAAAAAGTATACACATAATATAGAAATATGTACATAATATGGCGTTAAAAATACATATATGAAAATATATATAAAACAATATAAAAATGTATATACATGAAATAAGATAAAAATATAAATTAGTAGTATTACAAATATATATAATATATAAAAGATACTACATATACATGATATAGAGTTAGAAATAATATATATAAGAATATATACATAATTAATATATATATATATATATAAAACATTGGAAAACCATTAATACAAATATACACCTATATGTTAAAGATACATAAATAATGATAACATATATGTATTAAAAAATAAGACAGTACTATGATGGTGATAATAATACATAAAATGAAGTATTATAATATTGAGAAGATAAATATCATAATGAAAACACAATTCTAAAAATAATGATAAACATAATAATATAAAGTAATAACAATAGTGATAATATTAATGATAAACTTACAAAGAAAACAAAGTAAATGATAACAAAATGAAGGCAAATAAACAAATGCACATGTGGTTAAAATGAAAATAAACAAAAACAAAACAAGAATGGCAAACGAGACAAGCACCAAAACAAACAGGTAAATGAATGGATGAAATAAGTGATTTAAAATTAAAGGATTTAATCGGAACATTTAAGGAATATCAAGAACCTAAAGAAAGAATAAAAGGAAATGGGGGATCAAATTATAGCGTGCAACAGAAATAGAGGGTCCGAAAGGGAAAATATCCCAGTCTCTTTAAACGCAGAGTTTCGCATGGGGCTGAAATGAAACACAATGCAACTTTTAGGCTAAAATTGAAAGAAAATGAAAGAACCCAAAACCCGATCGAAATAGGCCGAAACAATGGAAGGGTTGATCTTGAAAATAAACCCCTAAGGCGTAGAAACGCGCGGGTCACAGCTCTCAACAGGTCAGGTCTTTGCGTCACATTCGAACGGCGTCGTTTTATCTCCGAAGAACCCTCTTAAAATGGCGTCGTTTCTAGGACACTTCGAAACACCCCGAAACGGTGTCGTTTGGCATCCGTTAGAAGTGAAAGAAACCCTAAAAAGAAAATCATTTACTAGCCTCTCTAAAAATTTTAGAAGAAAAGGCACACTCCCTTTTGTCAACCCCGATCTAGGGTTCGGCCAAACCCCATCGTTACTCGGCCGCAAATCCACCGTATATGGTGGTTGGGTATTGTAAACCCCTCCCGAGCCCTCTTTCATTCCTTCCTACGTCTTAAAAGACACGAAATAGAAGAGAATGGCTTCAAAATCGTTTTTATTTCCCTTCGGGTATTCGCCCAGGCCTAACCTCCTTCGATTGCCTCTTGAATCTTCGTCAGAATCTGAACAGATTCTTAGGTATTCAAATGTTGACAATGCTCGAAGGAGAGGCGAGGATAGCCTCCGGTAAGATTCTCGTTCCCCTTTTTTTTTATATTTTCCTTTTTTTTTTAAAAAATTTCAAATAAAAAATCAAAAGATTAGAAGAAAACCTTTGTTTTATTGCTTCTGTATATTTCTTGTTGTATTCAAAGAAATGCGTCTGACCAAAAAATACAATCGGTTTATGGTCTATATTTATAGCCGAATACAAAAGGCTTTCTTTTCTCTCGTTTCTTATTATTTTCTGCTTTTTGCCTTCCGTTTACCGCCTTTTTGGTTCGTCTAGTCTCTGTCTATGTCCTCTATTTGCTATTTCTGTTTCTTTGCATTCTTTTCTGTTTCCGTTTCTGTTCTTGTTGCAGGTCTATAGTGGAGTCAACGAGCGGAATCTTTCCGTTTTGGTGCTAAGGGGACAAGACCGAGCAAGTTTGGTGACGCGTTGAGCGCTGTGTATGCTGGTAGTAGTATGGGGCAGCGGCGCGGTCTGCAGGAGCCTCAGAAACCCTAGGGTTTCTGAGTTGGTCTAACGTTTGGGCTTGGTGGGCCTACTGGCATAGCGGGTTTGGGTCTGTTAATGGGTTCGGGTTTGGCAAGATGTAAATGGGTCAGGGTTAGGTTTTTAGTGTATCTGGGCCTCTGGTCTGGGTTAAAATTTGGGTAGGTTTGTAAAACGGGTATTGGGTTATGGACTTTGACATTTAGTTGTAATTTGGACTTTAATACTTTGGTTTTTTTTTTTTTTGATATTTTTGGTTTATTTTTGTTTGGTTTAAAATGGGTGCAAAATTGGGCTACAACATTGATAAAGAGAAAGAAGAAAAGTGAACATCAATTTGGTGATAAAGGTAAAAAAGTAACAAAAGAGTGAAGGAAGAAGGAAGGGCCCGTTCCAAGCATTTCATAATAAGTACTTCAAGAATTTTACTTTACCTATTTAAACCCTAAATAAAAACTTGACTAAATGGTGTAGTAATATTCATGAGGTTTATTTGAATATGAAAATGATGATATGTATTATGGAATTTATTTGAAAGTGAAGATGTACTTTTATAATCAATTAAATAGTTATGTGTAGTGAATTTGGAGAAAATGATTAAATTGCAAGAGTGTAAAAAGTTAGATAGGTGAAATAGATAATAAGATAAAACATTTAAGTGAAGTGTTAACTGTTGATGAAATAAATGTCAAGTTTAATTTGATGACTAAATTGTAAAAAGAGTAAAGTTTGAATTATTTTTATTTGTTGAGAAAATGTAGTGAAATTATATATTTAAATATCCACGTAGACAAAATGAGAACTAGTAGGATACAAAAGACATGCCATTAGGAAAATTTTTATGTGCGCAAATGATAGTGACACTACGGTGCAAGTGATAGTAGCACTCCGGTGCAAATGGCAATAGCACGCTCGTGCGAATAAGTGGCACTCTAGTGCAAATTATCGATTTTTTTGCATATCCTATATGTTTTATTGAGTCTACAATTAGGTATATTTTCAATGTAAGTAAATTTAATAATGAAAATGGTAAGTGACTTATAATCATTATTTCGATACCTTATTATAGTTATTATTTAAATAAGTTCAAGTATGATGGTAATACCTCATAAGTTGCATCCTTTAGTAATGAATAAGTTTTAAATGAAAATTTTAAATTTTGATGTACTTACTAAGCTTTCACAAATTTAACACGTTATTTTTCTAATGCGTAGGTAAAGATTTGATTTGAATCTCCAGAGCGAAGGTCAATTCTAACTCATCTCATCACAAAATGAAGTTTAGAAGAGAGTATAATTTTGATGTTTGGTTTTAGCTCATGACATGTACATAGGATATTCTAAGCATGTCTATGGAAGAATTCTAATGGAAGCATATGATAGTTTTGATCTTCGTTGATAATTTTGTAAACTTAGTTATGTTCAATTTTGTATTAAGTTGAATTAAATGATGCTCAATGTTGGAAATTGGCATAAATGAATGGAATATTGGTTGAATTGGATGATAGGTACCACATGAGCATTGATTTAGGAGTTGTGAATCAAAATGCATAAGATTCAAGGTGACAGAACACATGTCGCGACATCGGGTTCATGAAGTCACAACAAGCCTATTCAATGAGTGACGTTGCAACATGGTACTCTTGAAGTCGCGACGAGCTTAGTCGGAGAATGATGTCGCGACATGGTATCTTACAAGTCGCGACAAGCGCTCGATTAGTTTGAAACTTTACAATTTAGTCCATAAACAACTCTTGATCACCTAGGAAGCTTTTGCATAAGTATATAAATCATATTTTAATTGTACATTGAGTTTGATATCTTGAGTAAGAATGTTAAATTGATATGGAATTATTGTAGTTGCTCCGACAACGAATGTAACATCTCGATACCTTGACTAGTGATAGGGTCGGGTATGAAGTGTTATAGTGATTAAAAGATTATGCTTAAAATAAGGTATAATTAGTTTTAGAAATAAATGTGTTTCTAAAGTTTTAATTCAAAAATTATAAAAGACTAAAATATTCTTATGATTTCAACTTTTTTATTTTAGAAATTAAAGTTTTCTTTTGACATTTTATTAATAGTGAATTAATTTGTGATTTGAGGCGGATCCTTATGTAGGTAATTTTGAGAAATTTTGGCTTCTCTCTTGAAGTTTTTAGAAAATTTTAATTAAATCTCTTCAAAATTTTTAATATTTTCATCATATTTTTTTAAATTTTAATTAAATTCTATTAAAAAAAATTAAAAATTCTCATTACACTCATTAAATTACCAGTAAACTGCTTGTGATAGTATCTCAGTGGGGTTTTATAGTAGAATAGGTAAATTATTATTTCGGTTCGATGGGAAGAAAGGAAGAATAATTTTTTGGTTAAAATATGTTTCAATTTCTTCTATCTCTTTGTATATTTAGAATTTTATTTTTTTCTTTTATTTTATAAAACTTAGTTTTATTTTTTAAATTAAAAAGGTTTCAAAATATTACACCATTAAAATTTTTTTATTAAATTAAAGTTTATTACACTGTGATTTGTTTTGTTACAAAGTTACCGATTAAGTTAAAATTAAAGGGAAGAAGAAAAGGAAAATAAAGAAAAAATTTAAATTAATAAAAAAATAAAAGTATAGAGACTAATTTTAATAAATGAAAAATATAGAAAAACTACATTAAAAGAGATGGAGAATAGAGAAAAACAAAGGAAGAAGCAGAAGAAAATAGAAAATAAATAAATAAATTTAAAAGAACATAAAATAAAAAAAATTAAATTGTTCAAAATGAAAAAGACATGGAGACCAATTGTATAATTTACTCTAAAAGTATTGTTTGAAATAATAATTTAACGTGCCACGTCAACGTACGGTTACACTGTTAATGACAATTAATGGCTTAATAATGATAATGTTACAACACGTTAACGTAAGTGACTAAAACGTAATATTTTAAATATAAATAATTAAAATATAATCTGAAATAAATAAAAAATAACTATTTTAATAATTTACCGTTTAAATAACCATTTAAAATAAAATTTTCATATACTCAATTTAAATAAAATTATTTTATTTTTAAATAATAGTGTATTTAAAATGTTTGATCTACCTACTCACAAATTTTTTAATTATTAAATGAATTAGTCAATACAATTACTTGTTGTTCGAAATAATATATTTAGGGAAAACATTCATTGTTATTATAATTGTAAATTATGGCAAATTTTTGAAGTCACAAATCTACTGTTAAATAATTAGGGTGTTTATTGTTTTAGGTGTAACTTATATTTGAATCGCGCTTGTTACGTTATTGTTAGAGTTTTACTCTATTGTAATTCATAAAAAAAAATTGATTCAGCCAATTTAAAATATGTTATTAAAGAAAAAGCAATAAAGTACATGATGGTGGCGCCTTCATTAGATCTATTTATTTATTTATAATCTTAATATAAATTTTGATAATATCTACTCAATTGCCTATAGTCTCTCTCTAACTCATAAAATAAAAAGATTATGCGCTTCAGTGCACTTGAACTCACGTTTTCCTGCATTGGTAACAATGTCCATACCAATCAAGTTATGTCTCATTCAACTCATTAGATCTATTATTAGAAATAAATAAAAGTAGGGGAAATTTATTTATTAATTAATAAATTTTAATTTAAACTTAACCGTTGGTATTTCTTCGCTGTAAAGTTTTTACAACCTCGTCCAATAAAAATACTGATTTTGAAAAAAGATTCAATTTAGTCCAATCAACAACCTAATACTAGTAATTTGGTTTTACCTTAAATCCTATTACCCCATTATATAAATTTGATTGAATTCCTCCAATAAGTGCTTTTATTGGATTTTCAAATCTTTTATCTAATAAAACTGCTATTATAGGTACATCATGACCTCTCCTAAATAAAGCTCTAATCGTGATCATAATTATACCTAAATGTATATATCTAACATGAGGATATTTCTTTTTAATCCTCTTAATTTTTTCTTTAGTATATAAAGGGATTTCAGTTAATCCTCCTTTAGTATCTTTAGCGACTGTATTACCGCTAATCTTTTCAATATATCTTTGTGACCATATTTTAAACTTAGATATTTTATATATTTCTTCTTTAGAAATATGATTTTTAGTTATCTTTTCTATTATTTCTTCTGAGAAGTCTTTTTCTTCTCCAATTAAATTTCCTAATTTTATATCCTGTTGTTCAGTTTTATGAATTTCTTCTAATTGATTATTATGTCCTAACATAAAGATATATTCTTCATCATCAGTATCAGAATCTGTTTCTGATATTAATTCATATAATATTTCTGTAGGATTTATTTCCTCACTAAAACATATTTCTAAATCTTGTTCTTCAAGATTTTTAATCATTTTTCTAACATTTTTCCCTTTATTAGGACAATTTGTAGCTATATGACCCTCTTCATCACATATAAAACATTTACAAATTTGTTTTATAGGTTTTTTAGAAGTCCTTCTTCTTATAAATTTTTTCTTTTTGTTATTATTATTATTATTACCAGTACATTTTTTATTTCCTGGTTTCCATTTTACCATCTTATATTTTTTATTTTTATAAGTCTTAGGTTGTATGGGTTTACAACCAAACTTCCATTCACCTTCCAATAATTTTGTACAATATCTATGACTTAATTTATTCTTAACTTGTTTAGCAGCTTTACTCTGTAAACAATGTAAAGTAATTCTTTCTCTAGCAAAATTAATCCTATTTCCTATACTATCTATATTTTCTTTATCTAAACCAGTTGCTTTACTGTGTTTATCTAAATAAGAAGCATATTTATTTATACAAATTTCATCCCATGGTGGGGGTAACTTATGAAAATATTAGTTTTTCCAAAATTCTATATTACTATTTTTTAACTTTTGATATTCATGAAGAAATTTTTTAGAAAATTCCTCTAAATATCTAATATCACATAATTTTATTTTTGATAAAATATAACTAGATTGGCCATCCTGATATTTTTTATCAGTATAACCACAAAATTCTGTTTTTAGAATTAAAGTTAAACCTTTTAATAATTCTTTAGGAGTACCTATTTGATTAATAAGTTATTCCTTTTGTTGTTTACCTTTTTCTGATTCTTCCCACCGACGGAGAAATTACAAAACATCTCTCTGGAAAGTTCCTACAAAATAATTTAAAAATTTTTCTTTTGTCCAACTATTGCTATTATTATTAACAACAATAGTCATTGATTGTGCCCAGTCATCTATGGTTTTTTCATAGTCTGACAAAAGGATTTTAGTTAAATCTAAATATATACCACCCTGAGCAACATTTCTTTTATTTCGCCCAGAATGCATGTGGAAATATACAACATTAAGAATATTCCCGAGCACTCGTAGGTTGACTTTACATTAATTCATATATGTTTATAATTGTGATTTGTACTTGATTATTAGCTGATGTATTATTGCTTCTAATTTGTATTAAATTTTCATAGCAATATGAGGTGAAAACAACACATTTACTTTAAATAACATGTGTAACGATAGAATATTTTAATTTAAAGTAAATTATATTTAAAGTTATTAAATTATGAATGAGTTTAAGTTTTGATCACTTAAAGTTATAAAATAGTAATTGAATTATTTAAAAAATTTTATTTAAGTCATTAGATTGTTAAAATAGTATACCGCCTGCACCAATCAAAAGTCTCTTTCACTTTTACAATTTTTCATTAAAAAATTTGAACGTTAGAATTAAAAGATGATTGCCCATGGAACCAATATGTTTCCAAGTGACAATAGCCTGTTAACCTTCCACAGCCAAAAGGGGGAAGTCTTCACTGCTCTGTGAAACCAACCTCATGCAATGCCTTCCTCCCTAGGAGCCACAAGGCCCAAGCCTTCGAACAAGACACACGGCTCTACTCTTGGCTTGGAACGGGCAAACCAGAGGAGAGCCACAATGGAACTGAATCCATGCGCTGAACCAATGTCCATTTACCTTAATGCCTCTGCTTAGATTACAAGCAGGCACTACCCCACTCAGTGAGCAAGTTGCCTCTTAACCTATTATTTAAACATTGGGCTCGTTATATATAATATCAATTTAGGATCGATTATTCTTTCAGGAAAATCAAGCCAAGTGGTGACTTTGAGGTGCTACCGAAGTGTACTGTTCTACTTAAAATTGATTATCGACAAAGATCAAATAGATATTTCTGAATGAGAAACCAATGAATTATATAATAGAAATGAAATGAATTGATCTCGACAGAGCCCTCATTTAGCTACCATTATCATACAATATTGAATTGCATTTGTTCTTTTCTGTTTAACACCAGTTCCCTAGTTTGCTAGCTTTTCATTAGATACATTGACTTTAAACCTTTGTTCAGAATCAATTTCCTTTAACCATTATTTCCTTTAAAAGTGAATGGCTAATCAAAATTCAAACAGTATAATTCTATTCCATAACCGCATCACCATCGTCCACAGTTGATATTGTAAAATTATGTGGTAATAAAAAAGCCTCAAGTGATATTCCCTCGTTACCATCTCTCCTAATTAATTTCACATTGATGGGCACAACTTTAAGAAAGCCATCTGCTTTCAACTTTGTTAGGAGTCTAAGGAAAGTCCTATATGTAGTATTCTGTTACTCAGTTAGTTTATTATACACAAGCTGTCAAGTTGTTATTCAGTTGGTGATTTGTTAACAGTAGTTACTCATACATTGTATATGTACTAGTCATTGTACAGATTCAAGAACAAGTTAATTAATTAAATTCTCAATTCAATTTCTGAAATATTTTCAATTCTAGAAATCTTATCATGGTATCAGTCGCTTAGCTTCTTGGAGACATGTGCTTGTAAGTCTATGGCCACCTCTGCCTCTACGGATTCCACCACCACCACTCATAGTTGCTCGTTATTCACCGGTGCTCAGCTGATTCAATCTTTTTCATGTCACAACACTGTTAAGCTGGATGATACTAATTTCATTCAATGGCAACAGCGTATACATTTAATCACTGAAGGATATAATTTGATTGGCTTTCTAGACGGGACTCTACCTGCTCCGTTCAGATTTGTGTAGTTGCCGGATGGGTCTCTGGCTTCAAATCTCAACGCTTCAACTTATCTTCAATAGGATAAGTTACTCGCTTCCTAGTTTTTATCTACTATTAGTTCTTCTCTCATGCCGTGCTTCACAGATGCTAAATTTGCTTGTGACGTCTGGACGATGGCTACTCGTCTTTTTGCTGTCGTTACTAGAACCAAGGTTTCACACATTCGTCATGAGTTGCACTCGACAAAGAAGGGTACCCTGCCAGTTAAAGACTACATCGTAAAGATTCAGAACACCTGTGCATTACTAGAGGCGTCTGGATCTTGGATTTAGAAACAGAAAAGGTCAAAATTGTGCTTACGGGCTTACCATCAGAGTTTGATGTCGTGTTTACCTTTGCCTCGTTTTCGTCAGAGCCCTTGCCCTTCCAATGGCTTATAGATTTTGTAACACCCTGAATTTTGGGCCTAGAAGTATTAGGCCTTGGTTAAGTTTTGGATCCTATCTTAGTATTTTTAGGAGTTTAATTTTGAACTTCTAGAAGGTTGGAAGTGGCATGAAGATGGACTCTAAGGAGAGTGATCAAAAGAGAAAATATAGGAAGAGGTTAGGAGAGCTTATCGTGGAGAAAAATTAGGAGATGGGATGTGGATGAAGTGGAGCCAATTGGGTCTTTATGGGTTCAGCTTTGGGTATTTATAAGGGGTGCCGAATTCTTTTTGAAGAGTTTCCCTTGCTTTGCCAAACCGAATGCTTTATTCTTCTCCTTCTTTCTAGTTCTTTTTCCTCTTTTGCAAAAGCCGAATACCTATATCCCCTTTGCCGATTTCTTTCCTTAATCTCTTAAAAGCCGAATACCCATATCCCCTTTGCCGATTTCTTTTGCTTTCCTCCATCACAAATTTGTTTTTGTTATTTACAACCTTGAATCAAGATTTTAAAAGTCGATCACACTCAGTAGATATCTAGGCCGTTAGTTTGAAAGCGAGTTTCGGTAAGTGTCTCATTCTCAATTTCAGTTTCTTAAGGGGGTGGTCAAGTATATGTGTAGCCTATAAGGGGGTAACTCGTGTGGAAGATGAGTCACCTGATGTTGATAAAATATGTGTGTTGATACAGATTTAAGAATATTTGAGACTATTTGCTAATGAAGGCTAGAAAAGCCAAAGGTACACGGTAAGGTTACGATAAGGATTTGGGATTTGATAAAGTTGTAGTTTAAGGTATAGAATTAATTCGAAAGTGGTTTTGATTGTAGGTCAAGACTGAGGATAGTGTAGGTGCGAGTCGTCAATCAGGTGTGTACATACACTACACATACGGCAAATCGGCAAAAGCCGAAATCTCGAAATCCCAAATGGGCTTGCCGAATTTGTAGGCCCAAATTGGAAAAGTTTTGATATAAAATTTTGTGATGGATTGATATGTATGATTGTATGATTGAGTTATGACCGGGTTTAATGGGCTACATAAGCATGTTTGGGGCTTAATGGGTTTTATGGGTATGATTGGGTCTAGTGGGCCTTATGGGAATATAGAAATGCATGTTAGGGTTTAATGGACTTTAGGCCTAGTTAAATGGACTCTCAAATTTTCATAAAACTTAACTAAGTAATAAACATGTCTGTGGACAAGTCAATAGACTAAGGTGTGGCAACCGACATATGCATGTCTAGGATTGGATCATGGAAGAGCCTGATCTTAAGCGGTCCGAGTGACCCACCTCCTCTTCTCTTGAATCTAACATGGTGCATAGTGTTCGATCACTTTAGTCGCGAGGACTTGTTTATGGGCCAAAAATCCATAATTAAAATCTGTACCTTTAAGAAATTACGAAAATACCCCTCTAGGGTAGAATTACTAAAATGCCCCTGTAGAGTAGAATTATTATAACGCCTCGAAGGGTAGAGTTACCGAGACACCCTTGTAGGATAGAAATTACCAAAATACCCCTGAGTAGTGAAATGACTAAAATACCCCTATGTGTTATGAGTGTGACTGGTGTATGTTGTATGTGATGATGATACATTCATAAGATATTATGTTGCATATGGGCTGGGTTTTGATTGAAGGAAGTGTATATGAGGGCCACACGATCGCTTGACGACTATCGATCCAACGAAGGCTTTTGAGCCACGAGCAACTTGCTGCAATGTTTGAGTAGTGCCGCAACCGGTACTACATTTAGAGTGTAGAGGATGGGTGGGTTGATGTAGACATCCCCACAGGTGTGTTGGGCTGGTACGGGTGGTGTGCAGCGATTGGATTTGGGATGGGAATATTTGCATACATATAATTCTGGTATGATATGAGGTCAATGTGGGCTAAGGCCCAGACCACCGATATTGTTAGGGCTTAGGCCCAATGTGATATGTGTATAATGAATTGATTTGATTGCCAAGGGTCGTACACACTGAGTTTCGAAACTCACGCCCTTATTGTTAATATTTCAGGTGATCTACAATATACGGCTCGACGTGGGAGAGGACTCGAAGATAGCCACACTACAAGCTTCTTAAAAGTTTTAAATAGTTATCGAATTACTTTATTTTAATTACTTGTTCCTTTTTCAATGGGTTGTAAGAAGGCCTTCTGTCTCCGATGTGATTGTATTTAAGGTTTATTAATGTTTTGACTGCCTAGTTTTTTTTTACTTAGATAAATTTCTCAAATTAAACGTGGTTTTTAAATAACTTTATCATATGGGCGTTTTTGTTTAAACATGGGCTTTCATTTTTGGACTTAACATGAACTTGAATTTCTAAATCTCAAACTTAAGTTTGTAAAAACAAGTAAATTTTCTACCGAGCATGTTCTTAAATGAATAAAGTCGTTTTGGAAAAAAATAGTCCTTTCAATGTGACATCGCCAGATTCGGCCATAACGTCTGGGCCGGGTCTGGGGTGTTACGGACATTCTCTTAGAGTATGAGAATCGGCAGGCTTGAATAGTGCAAGAAGTGTCGCTTCATGCATATTTGGTCGAGACAGTTCCATCGCCCGTGGTGGTGGCTGTTGCGCGTGGCGGTTGTCCCCCTACTAGCCATAGGAAAGGGTTTCGTTCTTGTACTCAATGTCAGATTTGTGGATGGTTTGGCTATTTGGCTCAACGGTGCTACTACCACTTTAATCGCAATAACATTGGTCCGACGGTGGTGGCACGGTCTTCTTTAGCGTTTTCCTTTATTGATCTGAGCTCGAAGGTTGTTGGTTTTGGTATTCATAGAGGTTCACCAAGTGTGCCGACTATTGGTTGCCCGATGCCGTTCTCTGGCCCGCCTATTGGGTTTTCTTCACCAGTGTCGCAACAATTTCATCTTGGAAGCTAGTGCGGTTGTTCGACGACAATTGCGGCTCCCCTACAATTTTCACGCCCTAATGTTTCATCTAATCTGTTTGGCTCATATGGTTATGGGGTTACTTATGATTTTGGGCCTTTCAATTTAAATTCGAGCAGGCCTAGTAAGGGACCGAATGCTTATGGCTCTTCTCTTAGGCCACGTACTGCTGGGCCATTGATGAATGCAGCTGGGTCAATTTTACATACTAACGGGCCATCTGTTGCATGCCAAAATTGTGGGGAAATGTTTTCTCCCAGTGCCCTACCAAATAGTGCACATACTAGTGGGCTTGTTTCAAATTGTGTTCATTTTGAGGGTTTGCTTGATCCTGGTCAAGGGCTTCGGCCTAGTAGTGGTGGTCCTTCTAGATCGAATTCTGGGTTTTGTGTTCCCTGAATGACTAAACCTCGTGTTCTTGTTCATCCTACTTCCGCGTCGCCTTGTGTTGGGTTGCCTCGGGTTCTTGATTTTATGAGTCTAATTTTACAAATTCTACTGAGTTTAATGCTAATGCCACTCGTTTTGGTTCTAATTTTGATGATGATGACTCATATTTTTCTATGTTTGTAAGAACGTCTTCTTGGTATCCAGATTCAGGGGCTACATATCATATTTACCGAGAAACCTCTGCCCTGAATGAGTCAGCACCATATTCAGGTATCTCTCCTCTCCTCATGGGTGATAGGACTCTCATCAAAATTTTGAGTATTGGTAATTCTATTCTGCCCACGAAGACTAAATTGCTTCACTTATCTAATATTTTATATGTGCTAATTATACAGAAGAATCTACTGTCTGTTTCTCAGTTTGCTACTGACAATAACGTATTTTTAAATTTCATCCATCTTACTGTATGATTAAGGACATTAAGACTCATAAAATTTTACTATTGGGCCACATTCATGATGGGCTCTACCAATTTTCTCCGACGATTTTTGTTCACACTGCAGTGGCTCCTTTTGCTTCTGACACTGGGCCTCTGGGTTCTTCTGATAATTGTGACTCTTTTATTCTGTGGCACCGAAGGCTTGGTCACCCATCTTCTCCTGTGGTTAAGTCTGTATTAGACAAATGTCAAATTGTATTGAATAAATCTAGTATTACCAACATTTGTGTTGCCTGTCAGAAAGGGAAATTTCATAAATTGCCCTTTTCTCATTCTAATACTGAATATAATGAACTTTTTTTTCTCCGATTTATGGGGACTTGCCTTTGTTGCTTCTGGTAATTAATGGTATTATGTGTTGTTTATTGACATGTGCACTCGCTATACTTGGCTTTATCTTATTCAGCACAAGTCACAAGTTGTGGATTGCTTTACTCAATTTCAACAAATGGTCAAAACTCAATTTGGGCGAGATATTAAATAGTTTTGGAGTGGTTGGAGTGGTGAATATCGTGCATTCAAATCCGTCTTGACCGAACATGGAATTATTCATCAACTTTCCTGTTTGCATATATTCGAACAGAATGGTGTGGCAAAACACAAGCATTAACACAGTGTTGACATATGACTTACCTTGTTAGCTTAGGCGGATCTTCCAATAAGTTATTGGGGCTACGTGTTCTGTTGTTTGGTACATCTTATTAATCACTTTCCTACTTTTATTCTGAAATGGTAGTCTCATTTTTCCGTTCTTCATGGCAAAGATCCTACGTATGATCATTTACGAGTTTTTGGATACTGTTGTTTACCGTATTTTCGTCCCTTTCACTCTCATAAATTAGATTTTCATTCTCAACCGTGCACTTTTTTTTGGTATAGTTCTCAACATAAAGGGTATCAATGTCTTACACCAGATGAGAATGTTATTTTATCTCATCACGTTGTGTTTGATGAAAATAGTTTTTTATTCTCTAAGTCAGCTGCTAACTCCTCCTCGTCAAGTTCATATGTTTCTACTTATGTTCCGGTTGTCACTAGTAGAACCACTGAGTTTGTGCTCGCACGACCCACTGAAGTCTCAACTCTTGGATTTCATTTCTGTTTAACTCCGTCTGTTTCTACTGTATATCCAGATGACTCAGATTCTTCACCTACGAGCAGCATTCCCCTTAGGTCACCCTCTATCTAGCCTAGTCCTCCACCTGTTCATTCGCCTCTGCGTAACACATATTCCATGGTTACTCGTTCAAAAGCTGGAATTTTCAAACCAAAAGCTCTATCTGTTGAAACTTCTAACTATGAGCCCCTCACCATTGATTAGATGTTTGCTAGTAAGGAATAACGACAGGCTGCTCAAGCTGAACATGATGTTCTTATTCACAACTCTACCTGGGATCTGCTCAATCTCGTCGTAAGGCCCGGTTACTGGCCAAAGATTGTTCTCAAGTTCCCGAATATGATTTTAATGAGACATTTAGTCTTATGGTAAAACTTGCTACTATTAGAACCATATTGTCTATTGTTGTATCTAAGTGTTGGTAACTTCATCAAGTTGATATCAATAATACCCTTTTAAATAGGAATCTCACTGATGAGGTGTTTATGCAGCAACTTCCATGATATGCTCAATCTGGTTCACATGGTTAGCGTCTGGTGTGTCATCTAACCAAAGCCTTATATGGACTACGTCAAGCCCCACATGCTTGGTTCAATAAACTGAAATGTTTTCTTCTTTCTGTTGGGTTTGTCTTGTCCAAATCTGATGCATCATTATTTGTGCGTGTTACACTTACCTTTACTTTGTACGTTTTGGTTTATGTGGACGAAATTATTGTTACTAAAAGTCTGCCAAACAGCACTGATGTTTTTGTTCAACAGTTGCATAGTAAAATTTAGCTTAAAGACATGGGCCCCCTCCACTACTTTCTTGGTATTGAAGTTACACGGTCCTCTACTAGGTGTCTTCATTTATGTCAGGGCAAGTACATTCGAGAACTTCTTGACAGAAGTGGCTTGGCAAATGCAAATAGTGTTCATACACCTATGATCAGTTCATCTGTTTTATCGAAGGATGATGGAGATCATCTCAATGACCCTACTGAGTATAAGAGTCTTGTTGGTGCTCTACAATATATAGTCTTAACTCGATCTGATATTGTCTATGCCGTAAATTGAGTTTGTCAATTCATGCATGCTCATATTACTGTGCATCTAGTTGCGTTAAAACGAATTTTGCAATATTTACATGGTACGCTTGATTATAGGCTAGTTTTCCGTTCATCTGAAAGGTTGTCCTTAGTGGGTTATGCCTAGACCTGCTCATGGGTCAGGCTACCCGGCCTCGCCCGAAGGCCCACCCGAAATGTGAGAGGGTTTGGGCAAAAATATAGGCCCGAAAAATGGGCTTGGACAAAAAAATAAGGCCTGTTTAAAAAATGGGCTGGGCATCGGGTAAGGTATTTTTGGCCCAGCCCCAGCTCCAGCTCGGTTTGGCCCGAATTCACTAAAGGACAAAAAAATCTACTTTTTTTTTTGAATGTTATTTTCTTGTTATTTTCTGCCTATTTTGCTACCATATTACTATTATGTTGCTACTATTTTGTTGTTATTGTTTGGATATTGTATAAAACTTATTTTATTGTTAATTTTGTTATTATTTTAACGGCATTTGTTAATTTTGTTATTATTTTAGAGGTATTGGCTTGTTAAGTTGCATCTATCTTAGTGTTATTTAAATCTACATATTTTTTAAAATTTATTTTTAATTTGTTGGAAAATATTTATTTTGATTTTTTAGTATTTTTGATGTATTTATATATTTAAAAATTATATAAAATAATAAAAAAATTAATACGGCCGGGCCGGGCCTGGGTTTTAGCATTTTTATATGGGTCGGGCTTGGGTAAAATTTTAGGCTTATTTTTTGAGCCCGGCTCGGCCAGAGCTCAATGAATGGGCCTAAATTTTTAGTCGAGCTCAGCCCGAACCCGGCCAAGCCTATGAGCACCTCTAGTTATGCCAATGCCAACTAGGGATTAGATTTTGACAATTGTCAGTCAACGACAAGGTATTGTGTATACTTTGGACAAACACCAGTCTCATGGTCATCCAAAAAACAACAAGCAGTGTCTCGATCTATAGCTGAGGTTGAATATCAGAGTCTGGCTACCGCTACTAGTGATGTTACTTGGTTAGTTTCGCTGCTACAAGAACTACATTTGTGTTTTGTCGATCTACCCGCTATCTGGTGTGATAATGCTAATGCCGTTGCTGTTGCAGCCAATCCTATTCTCCACTCTAAATTCAAACATGTTGAGCTCGACCTTTTTTTTGTCAGCAAAAAAGTTGCTAATGGATCACTAGTTGTTGGTGAGGTCCCAGCTTGTGACCAGGTTGTTGACATCCTCGCCAAACCCCTATCTGTTTCGTCCTTTGTACGTTTTCGAAATTTTCTTCAGGTTTTACCAGAGGAGAAGTTGGGAGAATATTAGGAGCCTAAAGAATGTCTTATATGTAGTCTTCTGTTACTCTGTTAGTTTGTTATACACAAGCTGTCAAGTTGTTATGCAATTGGTGATTTGTTAATAGTAGTTACTCATAACAGCAGTTACTCATACATTGTATATATATACACTAGTCATTGGATAGATTCAAGAACAAGTTAATCAATTAAATTTTCAATTCAATTTTTGAAAATTTTTCAATTCTAGAAATCTTATCAAAGTTAGACCATCATTTGGAAACATAACTAGGACTCTGATGAGAGTCAGATGTACTAAAAATGAGTCTGATCAAATTTTTATGTGAATAATTTCACATATATTTGAAGGATTATATCCTCATTTTAAAGTTAAAAGCTATTCAAAAGTTAGATTATTAAAAGCTCAAATCATTTTGAACAATCAAAATGTTGTACATTTGTTTTTGAATATTTTAGCAGCGGTTTGTTGAATTATTTTAGCCATTTCTTTCACCTTATATCTTTAACTGACACCACCATTCATTAAATCCATACTCATCCTCCCAACCGAAGACTTGCTGCCGCACTCGATACAAGTTATTCCCTTTAACTGAACCGTTAAGATATAGAAGAACAAGAAGATATGCCCATTCGCTGGTTGTGTTGACTTTGAATGGCAAAGCAAGATGGCCTTAGACTTTCAAGCGTTGATGACGTGAGGGAGACGAACCTTTCTGTCTGTATAGCTTAGTTCTAGAAGGAGAACCGGGAGTAACTCAAAGTGATCAGTTTATTGGTAAACAAATTCTTTGAGTTAATCATTTACCTGTTATATACTTTTAGCATGGTCATAGCTTAGTTGTTTGATATCTTTGAGAAATTTCAATTATTGGTTGCTCCATGTGTCATAATTTGCTCGTGCAATTTACAGTGCTGTCACGTTATAATTAGTTATCTTAGGGATTGACATGTATAAACAACAAAATAATAAAAGTGGAGAAAAATAAATACAAATATTTTACTAGGAATGTAACACCCCTAACCCGTATCCGTCACCAGAATAAGGTTACGGGGTATTATCGGCCATACAACAATATAAATCATACATTTAGCACTCATTTCTCATATTCACCTATAATCATTCAATCTCAATCAAAGAGTCCCTAATATAAGCCTACGGGGCCCAAAACATGCTTTAGAAGTGGTTCGGGACTAAACCGATAACTTTAAGAAACTTTAAGAAAACATGGAAATTTTTCTATAAAACAGGGGACACACGCCCGTTTAACCAGGCTGTGTCACAGGCCGTGTGGACATTCGAAATAGGATCACATGGTCGTGTCCTACCCCGTGTAACTCTTTGACTTGGGTCATACGGCCAACTACACGCCCTTGTGCCCAGGCCGTGTAACTCACAGACTTGCATATATTAAATACTTCAAGGGATACATGGACGTGTCGCCTAAACATGTGTCACACATGGCTGAGACATGCGCTCGTGTCTCTACTCGTGTGGACAAAAATAAGATATTTACCAAGCCATTTTGTCACCCAAACCTACATCAATTCAAGCATGCCCAAAAGCAATATAACCAATGCATAAATGGACATTTAATCCAACCAAGACAAGCATCAAACATGCCTATTCCATAAGACATATAATTAATACATCTATCCATTCAATTTCGTACCAAAACCATTTTATCAATTCATCAAAAGGATCACTTCCAATTATGCACTATTTGACCTATAACTACAAAAACTTTAATCTCAATTTACCAATTCACAAATAGTATGAAATATAACTATTTCTAACAATATATCAACCATCATCAAACACAATTCTAAGCCATATGCATATGTATACTTACATAACCAAAACAACCACATTACATAAACATGTACATAACCAAAACATTTACCAAGTTAAGCCAAATCACATGGCTTAAACATACCAAAACATTTAGACTTCTATGGTCAAAATGACTTTTATACACATCATATAGTTAACTAGCCTATACATGACATATTACCACATTTCTAAAGGTTCAAAATACCAAATCAACAACTGGATAGTATGATGCTAATCTCCGTTGACTTCTAAATCGAGCGAGCTTCCAAATCTCTATAAAACATAGAAAAGAAAATAGAGTAAGCTATATAGCTTAGTAAGCTCGTATAATACAGAATTAAACTTACTATTCATTCATAATTTAAACAAGTAAACTATAACATAATCCAACCAATTTGCCAAATACCTAAGCATATAAAATCATCAATGGGTTAGTACCATGATGTCTATATAATCATCAAGTCATCATAGATGAAATCAGTAAGCATTTAAGCTCATGTATTTATAACTTTCATTTTATAATTTAATTCACCATACAACATCAATTCCATATAATTTACATAACATTTGAACCATTTCATTTTCATTCGTATAACATGTATTTCATTCATATAATATAACTAGTAACAACATTATACCCGTTGAACCATTTAGAATATCGATAGATACACGGATGGTACACTCAAAGTGTACTAATCGGTAATCAGTCAATTCATGAACATATTCGCTTTTTCGAGCTATAATCGGTAAGCTCCTCCTGAGCTGAGGGACAGTAAGCTCTATTGAGCTGAAAAACAGTAAGCTCTATTAAGCTGAAAAATAGTAAGCTCTTACGAGCTAAATATCGGTAAGCTCATACAAGCTGTGGTGAGTCCACAACACATGCAGGATCTCGACCAAAATAGTAACCCTAGTAAGATGTCACTTGTATCTTACAAATTCCTATAGTTCAAACAAGGGCTCGGTATTTCCTCGGACTTTATCAATTAGGCATCCAATGATTTGTATCTTATTTTCTCAATTTTAATACATACATTTTAATCAAATACATATAATTAAAAACTCAATTCTAATTATATGAACATACCTCGTATAGCTCGAATGAAAACGATCGTCTAAACTACGACTTTGCCTTTTTCCCGATCCAAATCCGATATTGGCTTTTCTTGATCTATATTTAATCAAATTAACTTAGTCAATTTTTATTCAATTCAATTTAGCCCAAAAACACCTATTTTGGCTAGCTTACACTTTTACCCCTATACTTTCAACTTCTTTACAAGTTAGTCCTTATCATATAAAATTACAAATTCATGCAATTTCATCCTACCCATGCTTAGAAAAATTCTTTATAGGTCCCTAGCAACCCATATTTATCAATTATTCACACTTCTAACCATGAATTTTACACATTTCACAATTTAATAAAATTTTACTAAAAATCACTTAATAAAATTTGTTAATCTAACCTCAAACATTTATAATCTATCATCAATCATCCAATTATGCACATATTCATCAATGGCAAAACTCATAGACTTTGACAGTTTTGAAATCGAAGTTACGGGCTAGCTAGATTGAGCTACAACGATTCTAAAAACGTAGAAATCACTAAAAACAAGACAAAAATGGACTTACATGCATGCATGATAGCTAGTCGAACCTTAAAGCATAAAAATGGAGTTCTTCCTTCCGATTTTTGGAGGACCAAAAGACTAAGGAAGATGATAGCTTGCTTTCACATTATTTTACTTAGTTTAATTATTAATTTACAATTTCAACCTTTAATAAAAACATTAAAAACACTTAATAATATGTCCAATTATGTTCACTCACATTAACCATGGTCAAATTACCACTTAAGGACCTCTCCTTTTTAAGTTCTATAGCTATTAAACACTTTTAGCTGATAGAACACCATTTTTACACTTTACGCGATTTAGTCCTTTTATCAAATTAAGCATTCAAACTATAAAATTTCTTTATGAAAATTTCACACAACTATTCTATCATGCTGTAAACCTTAATTTAATAATAAAATAAATATTTTGACTTCAAATTTGTGGTTCCGAAACTACTGTTCCGATTTGATAAAAAATGGGCTGTTATAAGGAAAACCCTCAAAGAGGGAAAAACCACGGACAAATGAGGGCTTCGAATTTTTTCTAAATCAGTAAACAAACAAGAGTACAATATGAAGAAAGTTAACTTACCCAAAAATCTGAATATAAATCTCAAAATCTCAAAGAGCAAACCAATTAAAAAAACCCTAAATCTCATAGGGCACTCACAAAAGGGATATAAAATACTATATATAATTACCATGAAACTCTCATCAAAACTCATATGCAACTATATCTTGTCACTCCCCAAAGAAAAATCTTTTTTCCTAATTGACATCTCAAAACAATGATACAATGCACCTTTAAATAGGCTAATTTCCCACTTTACATTGAGTTTAGTCTATAGATATACATGTTTGTATAATTCATGCGTACATAACCATTAAAATCTAGTCTGATCTCACAATTTTGATTCAAACATAGTTCAACATGTGTGTATTTAACCATGATTTCATTTGTTTGTGTTTTTGCTTTTGCATTAGAAAATTAATGAGGATGTTGTCAAAATTATTAGATACGATATCGTTTTCTTTTTTAAATCTTAAAATGCTCTTTTCAAACTTGAGTGAATATAAATTTTATTTTATAATAAAAATGTCACATTTAACAAAATATCCAGTTCTAAAATTAAATTCATTCAATTACATGAATTTATATGCATGTCAACTTTTTATGATATCATGTTTAAATATTAAACTTAACGTATGATTTTCCCAATTTGAAAACAACACGTATTAGACAAGGTACCAATTTTTAGGAGTTGTGAGAATGTCAATACCTTCTTCATATGTAGTCGACTCCCGAATCTAAATTCGTTTTACTCTGATTTTTTAACGCGGATCCAAAATTTATCTTTTTAAAAGAACTTCAAAAAATTTCTTTTTTAAAAGGTAATTTATATTAGGTGACCGATCGCTCGTCATCAAAAAGATCGATAATAACTCTTATTTTTTAATAACATTCAATGTTGTAATGAATTTTTTGCATGTTTTTTCAAATACTGTCAAAGTTACTTTTCAATTAAAAATAGTTTTAACATCTGTAATTTACATTTGATTTAACGAAAAATTGTGGTACATAGATAATAAGGTTAGTAATATATAAAAATTGAATTAAAATTAAATTTTGATATATATAAATCCACCGAATTAAAATTTGATGTATATTAATATTGTTTGTAAGCTGTGGATTTGAAAAAAAATAAAAAACACGCCAAGTACAGTAGACTAGTAAATAAATAATAAAATAATAAATATAACTTTTGGGACCTTAGGGAGCTTTCATTGGACAATCTAACCCATTTTGGGAGCGACCACTTAAAGTCTAAACAATAATCAAGTATAGTATTATTTGTTCTTTTGTCAACCAAGAGCATGATGATACAAAGGGAATAAGAGCAATAGCCACCCATGCGTGTAAAGGATAAATAGCAATGCATTGGAATAAAGTAGGAAAATTGAAAGATTGATTTGAAAGTTTTATATTGTTTAGTTTGGTTTTGGGTTAATGTTATTACTTAAATTATACCATTCAATTTGGCTCGAATCTTTTACATGAAATTCATTTTATCCAAATCAAATCGAATGAAAAAAAAATCTATATTTAAAGGAATAATTTTAATAGAATAATAGGTGACAATTTTAATGTTTATATGGACTAATTCATTTAACCTAACTATTATTATTCATAAAAAAGTTATAAAAGTAAGTTTTATATTAGAATAAGTGAATCATTTCTTAAATGTAATAATTATAATTGTAAGGGTAATCCTAATTTTAGAAAAAAATAATTTATTAAACTTTATAATATTTTATTTATAAAAAAATAATTATTTACAAATTGTCAATTATATATAAGTAATAGAACATTGTGTCTTAAGACATTGGAAGCATGTATCGAGACACCAAGAATAAAAATGACCAATTGTGATTCAAAATATTTGTTTAAGTTGTGTATATGAATTTTGTCATAAATTAATGTGAATAAGTAAAATTAAATTTTAAGGTTATAGAATAAGCTCAAATGATGGATATATGTATCAATTTCGAAAAAAAAAACACAAAAATAAAATGTAAAGTTTGAAATTGAGTCCAATAATAATAAATTAAGGCTCCTTTTGTTTCATTAAAAATGACTTTCAGAAGATGATTTTTAGAAAATAACTTACTTTTCTGAAAAATCTAATAGTTTATGGTGTTTGACAGATTTCTTAAAAATATTTTATAAAATTTATTTTCAAGGAAACAAACATACATTTAAGATTTTCTTACCTTTTAATTGTTTAATTGAGTTTATTTTATATCTATAATTTTATATTTTACATTGTTTTTGCATATATTAAAAATATTTTGTTAAATTCAGGTTAATTACAACGTCATTTTTTAGTTGCATGATTACCAAGTGAGTATTTTTTTAAAAATGTGTTATCAACAAAATTGACACAAAAAAAAAACAATGTCAACAATTGGACTTGATTTTCAAATCTGAAAAGTACAGGGACTAAAATCTTGAAAATAAAAGTACATAGACTAAATTGCAAATTTATGAAGAATACATAGACTTATGATATATTTTAACCTTTATACTACAAAACATTTATTATTAATATATATATAATTGAAATAAATATTTATAATTATTTTTGGTGAATAATAAATATTTATTATTAAAATATTAATATTTAATATTTTCAATAATATGTGATGAATATTATTTAAAATTATTATTTTTAAAATTTATTATCAAATAAAATTGAAAAGTTTATTAAAATAATAAATTATATTAATAATATTAATAATTTATTATATAACTAAATATAAATAATTAAATAGGTATTTTAATAATATTGAAAATTATAATATTTTATATTAATATTTTAATGATATTAAATATTTTTAAAAATAAAATAAAAATTCTTATTAATATAATAATATTAGGCTTGATTTAAGTTAATTTTCATATAAAAATAAAATGATCTATAAAGGAGTTTTTTTCCGAAAAATGATTTACGCTTTTCAAAATGGTAAGTCATTTTACAGGAAAAATGGCTTATTTTACGTTGACCTGTAAGTCATTTTCCGTTGACCAAATTGTTTTATATGAAAAAAAGACAGGAAAATGCAAAAAATATTTTCCGTAAAATCTTTTACATGTAAACAAACGAACCCTAAGTGTTTAAATATTACAAAAAATTTTGAAAATTTTTTTATGCAACATCTCTTGCTCGGTTTTGTTGTCGGATCAAATAATGATGCTACTTTTATTGATATCAGAGTTACAAGTTTAGTCGATTCTAGAATAAACTGAGAATATAGATCTAATTTAAAATGTACTTTATGAAATAAAGAAAATGTGATGTGATTATTTTCTAATGAAAGTAAAGCTGAAGTTAAGAATGAAATATATGATCATGTATGTGATATGAACTAGTATTTGAAATGAATTGAATATTGAAATGATGTGTGTTAAGGAATAAAATGGTTGTAATAGTTAGTCGCAATTAGTAGTTCACCATTGAATAGTTAACAATTAGTAGTTAGTTAACTATTAGTTAGTTAGTTATTAATCAGTTGTTAGCTATGTTGTGTATATACATTATAGCTGGTTGTTCAGCTGGATATGGAAAAAGTATTATTCATTTCTAAGTCATTAAAGTTGTTTTTCATCATGGTATCAAAGCCATAATTTTTTTTTAGTCACGTATTCTTCATGGCAGCTGAAGTTGTCTCTGGCAATGATGACGAGAATCGTCAGTCATTCAATACAACTGTTCTAGCAAATGGCTCATCCTCTGATCCTGGTCTTGGCTTCCTGCAAAAGGTTCAACAATTTCCTAAACATGACACTGTGAAACTCGATGATCATAACTTTCTTTTGTGGAAACAACAAGTTATGTTAATTCTTGAAGGGTATGGTTTGCATGAATTTGTCTTTGGCACTATTGCTATTCCTCCGCAGTATATGGTTGACAATAATGGCGCTTGTTACCAATCCTGAGTTCTTGTTTCACAAGTAGCAAGACAAGCTGCTAGCTTCCTAGCTGTTATCCACTATTTGTGATGATGTTTTGATCCATCTCAGTGGTGCAAGAACGACTTTTGAGGTATGGAGCACTGTTTTGTGTCGATTTGCTTCAAATCTACTTTGACAGTCTCTACTCTGAGACATTCCTTATACTCTTAGAAGAAAGGGCCATTAACGGTCAAATAATACTTGGCCAAGGTTAAAAGCTTGTGTGACACTCTCATGGCTGCTAGAAATGTTATTTCTAAGCAAAAACAGATTAACATCATTCTTCTTGAGTATTTCTCTTGTGGCTTCTGCGAATTGTAGCTTCTGTGATGAATATTCCTCTTGATCTTCTTGCTGAAATACTCAGTGATTGTGAGACTCGACAACAAGATTTGGTTTCAAGTGTATCTCTACAAGCTAATATTGCTCAACAACGAGGTACTGCTGATAGCAACACAAGTCTATTTGATCGAGCGTTTGGTACATCCTACAGGGGTCATGGTAGGTTCTCTCAGGGTAAAGGCTAAGGCAGGAACTTCTTTCATGGTAAACCTCAGTGCCAGTTGTGCGGACAGATTGGCCATACAGTTCAAATGTGTTATTATCTCTTTGATGAATCTTTTAAAGGAGTTTCTAATCAGCCTATGCAGGTGCATTGTCATCAATTTCAAAGTTCTTCCAATTTGTCATATGGTGGATTGCATTGTTGTTCTCACAGTGACAAGGTGTAAGGTTCTAACATGTAAGCTAATGTTGTCTCCAAACAATGGAAGTTTTCCACTAATGCAAAGGTTTGGTACTCCAACTCAGGTGCGTTTAATCATGTTACCAATGATCTTAACAATTTGGAAGAAGCAACACCATACACAGGTACCAATAAGCTTTTTATGGGAAATGGTGTTCCAATACTTGTGGCTCATACTGGCTCATGTTCTTTTACAACTGACAATAGAATTTTTCATCTAAAAAATGTTTTGCATGTTCCTCGCATTTTCAAAAACTTAATGTATGTTGCACAGTTTGTAAACGATAATCAGGTTTAGTTTAAGTTTCATCCTATACATTGCTTTGTGAAGGATATCAAGACAGGGAACATCTTATTGGTAGGCCACATGCATAATGGTTTGTACCAGTTTGATCTCTCAGACTCTGGGCGGTTAAGGACTATTTCTTCTTCTTCAGCCACTGCTCATGCTGCTCATCTGGGGTCCTTTGTTTTTAGTAATTTTGTGTTTGATTTGTGGCACAAGAGACTTGGCCACCCTTGTAATAAAATTGTCATGGCAGTTCTTTAAAAGAATAATATAGTTTCCAACAGCTGTAAGTTGCAATCACTATGTTTAGCATGCCAACTTGGCAAGTTTCATAAGCTTCATTTTTCTCCTTCTACTACTAAGTATTTAGCTCCTATTGAGCTCATTGTGTCTAATCTTTGAGGGCCAGCTTCTGTAACATCTAAGAGCCACTCTTATTATGTCTCCTTTGTCAATGCACATTCTAGATACACTTGGATGTATCTCATTAAACGTAAATCTGAGGCTCTTGAGAAGTTCCTTCATCTACAGAAGTTTGTTGCTGTTCAATTTAGCTGTCACATAAAAGTTCTTCAGTCTGATTGGGGTAGAGAATTTAGGTCATTTCCAACGGTTCTTACTCAACTAGGAATTCACCATCGCCTCTCTTTTCCTCACACTTCAGAGCAAAATAGTTTGGTGGAAAGAAAGCACATGCATATAGTTGATGTTGGTTTGACTTTGTTAGCCCAAGCTAGTGTCCCTATGCACTTTTGGGCTCATGCGTTCATCAGTGTTGTTCATCTCATTAACAAGCTTTCCACACATATTCTCAATGTCAAGTCTCCTTATGAAGTGTTGCATAAAACCCTTCTTAACTATATGCACTTGAAAGTTTTTAGTTGCAGGTGCTACCTATACCTCAGGCCATTCAACACTCATAAGCTGTAGTCTTACTCTAAGCCCTGTATGTTTCTTAGTTATAGCCCTATTCACAAAGGGTACAAATGTCTTGATGACACTGGAAGGCTGTTCGTCTCTCGACATGTAGTATTTGATGAAGCTTGTTTTCCCTTTGCTGATTCTGCCGGCTCAGATGGTGGTTTTGTCTCTCCTGGTCTTCAACCTTAGTTCTAGCATCAGTAGTCTCAAGTACCAGTAGTGCTCTCGTCTTTGCCTCAGTCTGGTTTTGGTCCTTCTCTTATGTTTGCTCCTTCAGGATCCATTGGTTTACAGTTCAGAACAGCTACTAACATCTTGCCTAAGGATACAACTAGCACTAATCAGTTTTCTCCTGCTCCTCAATCTTCATTCTTCTCTTCTCCTACTGAGGTCTCTCCACTAGCCTCTCGAGTGGTGTCTAGCAGTAATTAGGTTGGCGAAACATTGCATGCACCTCTTGTCAATACTCATCCCATGCAGACTAGGTTGTTAGGGAGAAGTTCAAACATGTCGAGTTGGATCTTTTCTTTGTTAAGGAGAAGATTGTTGCTGGAAAGTTAACAGTGGAACATGTTCCAGCACAAGAACAAGTAACAGATATATTCACCAAATCTTTGTCAGCTCCTTTATTTACAAAGTTCAGATCATATTTCAAGGTCATTACTAAACATGATCAAACAACAGAAGTGATAAAGATGGAGGCATGTTAAGGAATAAAATGGTTGTAACAGTTAGCAGCAATTAGTAGTTAACCATTGAATAGTTAACAGTTAGTAGTTAGTAGTTAGTTAACAATTAGTTAGTCAGTTATTAATCAGTTGTTAGCTATGTTGTGTATATATACTATACATAGTTGTTCAGCTGGATATGGAAAAAGTATTATTCATTTCTAAGTCATTAAAGCTATTCTTCATCAATGTGGGAGATGTGAAATGCGAAATATTTGCGAAAAAAAAGAGAGAAAAGAGAAAGAGAACAATATGATAATGTGATATGTGAATAAATGCCCTAGTGAGCTCATATGAAATATGATCAATTATTGAAAAGTGTGGTGTGATTAAAGGTCGAAAGCTCGAAGGGGACTAGAATAGGTGAAATAGGATATGTAATGTGTTTAATAGAGTTCTCGTATATGGGCCGAGAGTTCCTCTTTTGGCCTAGGGCTCTGTAATTTATTGAAACACCATATGTTCTGATTGAAACAAACTCTTCTGACATTTACCAAGGGTTGCAAAAGTGATGGAAATTACTAAGAAAATGTAAGAAAATAATGATCAATTTAACAATTGATAGAGTGTTATAAAGAAAAATTCATACCGAATGAATGATGAGAATGAAGTATGAATGATTTATGAAATTTGGATAATAGTGGAAAATGTGTATGAAAAAAATGTTCAAGCGTTAAGCAAATGAATTGAATTATGAAAAGTTATAGTTGTGTTATGAAATGATGATATGAAGAAAGACCAATATTTATAGTTATTTAAATTAATAAAATTTTGAGGACGAAATTTTGTTTAAGGGGAGGGGGGAGGAATTGTAACACCTCAAAAATCTCAGTGTCACCAATAGTAGTATTTTGGAAGATAAATAGAAAATTTTCCCAAAGAGTTTATCAATTGAATAATGGTATTAAAGTTAAAATTTGACATTGGAAAAGAAAGTATGAATAGTGAAATTTTAGTAAGAATTAAATTGAAAATTTGTGAAAGACGAAGTAAAAGCGCAAATTTACCATTTTAGAAAAAATGGGAAAAATTTTAAGAAATATTTTTTATGAATGTGACATGGATATGAATTGATAGGTGGATTCAAAAAATTGAGATATGGACTAGATTGAAAAGTAGTGAAAAGTACAAGGATTAAAATGTAATTTTCCCATTTATGGAAGAAGGATCTAAATGTGATTTTTCAATTCTAATAGATATTTGGAGACATAATCATGGGATTAGAATATCTAAGTGTTGAGGTGTAAAAAAGAGAAAAATTGTGGAAATTTAGAAAGAAGTTTGTTGAAATTTGATTGGTTGGTAATTAAAGGATTAAATTGAAAGAAAAAGAAACTATGTAGATTTTTCTACATAATAAAAGGCGTAAACGATAGCAACAACAAGCAGCTAATAATAAAATAAAAATAATAAAAGAAGGAAAGAAAAGTAAAGAAAAGAAAGGAAAAATCTAGAAACAAAGGAGACAATTCTCCCATCATTATAAATAGGTCCATTGGCTAAATTTTGAGTGAGGTTTTCCCACGGTTTCTTCAAAAATATATTTAGAAAAAATGTTTCCTATTTTATTTAATTTGGTCATTTTCTCATTTTTAACATAAAATCTTTGAAATTTTCATGAAATTAAAGTGAGATTTCACACCAAAGTCTAATTTAAGAGTGTTCTTTCATACAAAACCAACCATGGAAGCATCATGAGGAAGATGGAAGTGAGAGAAAACATAGATAAGTTGCTTAAATTATTATGTTATATTTATTTAATTGTATAATTTGATGTGTAATTGTAAAAATTATGCGTGCATTATTTTTTTTTTATATTTCAAGTTATGAAAGTATTATGTTTATGTATGAAGTGAATGATGAATGATATTATGAATAATTTGGTGGATGATTTTATGTGAATAATTGAAAGTAAGAAAGTGTGGATGATTTTACTATGAATATTTGAAATTGGAAATAGTTATTTTTTTATGATGGAATTGTGTATTTATTATGTTCGTAGTGGTAAATATTTATTTTTTTACATTGTTTGGATGAATACATATACATACATATATGTGTGTAGGGGTTAATTCGATAAAAAATTGAAATAAGGTCTAAATTGTAAAAATTTGAAAAGTTTGAATTACAAGAATAGAGATGTGGAAATCTAAAATTTTGATGCATAAATTATTTTGTGTGATTATGGGATATGAGAATTTGAAAAGAGAGCATTGTTTGATAAGATTCAAGGTTATAAGATCAAATTGTAAAGATTTAAAAATTTTAAAAATTTGGTAAAGGGGATTGATTTGTAAAATCTGGAAAATATGGGCATTTTTAGAAGGGATAAATTCTGTTTTTAAGGATTAAATTATAGAATAGTGAAAATTTAGATTTTAGGGACTAAATTGTAAGTATTGTTAAGTTTAAAAGCACAGAAATTGTTTTGTAATTTCTAGAAAAAAAATTAGGGATTAAATTGAACATAAAAATTATAAACTTGTTAAATGAAAATATTAAAATTAAGTTAAATAAGAGATTGAATTGTATTAAATGGAAATAATTGTATAAATATTTAGAAAATGGTAAGTTAAATTCGTTATGATTTGTACGTGATTTAGAAAATTTGTTTAAATTGTATATATATGAATTTTGTGATAAATTAATACGAATAAATAAAATTAAAATTTAAGGTTACAGAATAAGTTTGAATGATGTATATATGTATCAATTTCGAAATAAAACACAAAATTAAAATTTAAAGTTTGAAATTGAGTCTAATAATAATAAATTAATTCTTTGAATCTGAAAAATTTTGAAATTTTTTATGTTACATCTCTTGCTCATATCTGTAGGAGGTGTTAATGGATTGATAAATCGATATTGGTGAAAACATCAAATAATCATGACAATAATGGTGAGAAGCAATCGTGGTGGGTAAGGAGGCAAAAAGAGAAAGAAAATAGGGAGAAAGAAGAAGCATCTCCAACGTTGTTCATTAATAGGACAATGCTCGTCCGCAGCAGTTCAACAAAAGCAGCAATGGCGTAGCGACAAGTGTTCCTAGAAGGGAGGAAATAGAAAAATAATGAATGAAAAGAAAACAATTAAAGAAATAAGAAATGAAAAAAAAAAAAAGAGGAGAAATTTGACCAATTTTTTAACCTTAGTATCCAAAATAACAATTTTTTTTAAATGATCAAAAAAAGAATGAGTAAAGGCAATTTACCCAAAAATAAAAAGGGTAGAAAGGTTTTTCTGACTGAAGTATTGTTGTCCGAACCTAATCTAAAACCTTAAACCCTTGGAAAAATATCAGTGTAAGCGACAGTGTGCAGATTCCTTCATTTCGTCTCCGATCTCCACAAAATACTGGCCAAACCACCCATAGCTTTAACTGCTATATCTCGCCAGACCCAGACAGAGAAATGGGGTCAACCCTGGAAGCAAAGAGTTTGAGAAAGGCGGTGGTGCCATCAACACTCCTAGAGAACCCATCTCCTGGAAACCTCCAGTCAACTCGCCTTGCCCTCCATGTGTGTGTGTCTTTTTTTTTTCCTTATATGCATGTGTGTGTGTGTGTATATATTCCTCGCATTTACATGAAATCATTCATCCTTATTTATTTATTTATTTATTTAATGTTGTTTTTTCCCCCAATTCGTCGTAGGTGAATGAGGATTCCTCCTCTTGCTGGGTTTACATTGCATCCGGATGCAACATCTACAGACTTCAAGTATAAATAGATTGAAACTTTGTATATGTGTTTGGGTGTTTTAATGAATTCTTGCAACCCCCGCTTATTATTTTTAATCTTTGCTTTTTTGTAATTATTAATTTAAATAGATTCCGCTGGAAGATTCTTGGCTTAGCACAGGGAAAGAAGGCCTCCTTATTCCGGAGACAAAAGAGGTGCTCATTCTATGACTTTTAACAGCACGCCATTTATAAATTTTCTCCTAAAGAAGCATATGGACTCTAAATTAACCTGCCCTTCTGTTATTCATTAATTATGTATTGATCTTGTTTTGAGCTGTGATTTTGAAGGTTATAGAATCTTTGTTACTTAAACGGTGCCCTCATCGTTCAGAAATCCAAAGTGTTGTACTTACTGAAATAGAAAGTAAGTGGCATTGGCATTGATATTAGTGTATCTTTCCATTGATCATATCCTAACAGAATTCATTTCTATGGCTTATGTTATGCATAAAATTGCTAATGGTCCGTTGTAGTTCGAAGAAGATGGGATATTTCTTACTCATACTTTTTATTGACATTATCTTATTCTTTATCTTATTGCTCTAAATGATAACATATGATAGCAAGTTCCGTTATATTCATGGATAGGGAGAGATAGATAGAGATATGGTAGACGCTGTGTGTGGTTGATTTAGAAGCATTTGATCTTTAATACATTTTCGTTCTCAGGATACTTCTCTTCTTTTGTATCTCATTAGTATATTGGGGTTCATTTTTACATTCAAACAAATTGTCAAAATCTTGTTCTAGTGAGGTATCTTTTGGTACTAGACATTTAGGTGCCTCTTGCAAATTAACACAATGAAAGAAAGAACATTTATTCCCCTTTAAAATGCTTCAAGGTCTAACATCGGCTTTTAACTTGCATACGTTTGTTTGAAGTTATAATTAAACCTGCATGAGTTTTACTTCTGTCTAGCTGTACTTTTAGCTGTTTGTAGCATTGGAGTGGTTTAATTTGTTAATGGTACTTATTTTAGAATACCAAGTGGCATTGGCTCCTATATTGCTTGCTTCTTTTGTATGTTCTCTTGTAGCTATTAACTACTTCTCACGGTAATCATCTTTTTCTCATTGATATTTTTACACTTGTTCAAAATGTTATGTCTACAGGCACTGGTTACTTAGTATTGGCAAGTGTGGATGCTTATGGTCATCTTATTGTCTCTAAACTGGATGACAGTGGTAAAGGTACATACTCATATCACTATTGTTTGAGTGTGGGTTTGATGAAAACGTTTCTGGTGTATTCTTCATATTTGAAACACTAGTAATCTGTGGTGCTTCTCTTTTTGAGAAGCAATTATGAGCTTTTATGTTCTTGTTTAAGTCTTTGGCTCTTTTGCATGTGGAATTTTCTGTTTGGCAGGCATGTCTATCTCAGAAGAGACAAAAAGAGTTCCATACTTTCTCCTAAGGCTTTCTTAAGTGTTTTTCATGACTTCCATACAATGATAGTTATCTTTTCTTTGATTGGATGCGAGTTCTGGTTCATCATCAAATAAGGCCAAACCCGGTAGAATATTTTTGGCTTTCTGCTATGCTGCCATGCCGTAGATGATCTGCGGTCTTGGTTTTTTTCAAAACTTGCTAATTCTAGTTAATTTCATTATCTATGCATCTTTGTATATTACTTTTCTGCCGCCCTCTTTTGTTTGTTGATATGTTAGATTCATATGCTGTGTGGTTTTAGACAGTGAGCTGGAAATCTGGGGGGAAAAGCGTGTCTAGAACATTTAAAAATTAATCTGTTTGATATATAATATCCAAATTTCTTTGTGTTAACCCATTAGAATAATGAAGAAACGGGGGTAAACAAACAATTAATAGTGCCTCTATCTCTGCAGCAACAACTAAATGCAACTTATTTTCTTTGCTGGTGGACTTTGCATCATGTTGTTTGCCAACGTTGCATTTTTAAGTAATTAAGGTGTCTTCTCAATGTCTACTGTTGAAATTTTCAGATGTTGACAAGATTACTTATTCAGTGTTACCTCCGGATTTTGGTGTTGGAGAAGGTAGTTGGTCTGGGGTTTGCTTCAGTCCAATTCAATGGTCCATGGTATGTGATCTTCCATTGTATAACTTAAACTAATAAAATTCTATAGGATATTACACTTTATGGTTTGTTAGAGTTTCTGGTCTCTTCTATAGGATGTGGTTTTTCTATATCGTTTTTATTCATGTCTTAAGTGCATAGTATCTAAAGGACACTTGATTTTGCTAAATGTTTCTTATACCTAGTCAAAGCCACTATGGTTTTGAATTCTGCATTTGCAGCAATGATAAGTAGAAGTGAGATTACATTAAGGAAACTCAGCTTTAAATATATGCTATGCTCTAACATGTCGGACATGTTACTTCAACTTCTAGACATCTTCTGGGTCAATACTTAATGCACTTAACTATTTCTACCATAAATTTTTTTTTTCGATAAATTGAATTTTATCCTTTCCAACATAAATTAGGGCTTCACTTTGCACTAATTTCTTAATCCAGGCAGCTGTGGCACAAAGCTTCTGCAAAAATGTTGATGTTTATGACCAGGATATCCATCTTCGGACTTTGCGTACGTGAGTGTTATCAATCTATCTTCTTACATGTGTACCAGGTCATACTTATGTCCATCCTTGGTGAGAGACTCGAGAATTTTGCATTAAAATTTTCACTAGGGTACTATCCAAATAATAGTTCTCTGCTTTATGACAACATGGTTATTTGATTCTCAATTATGGACCTGGCTGCATATAATTTGAGTGCAGTTAACATGTCAAATAGAAAAGGTTTTGTGTGGGCATGTAAATTTCCTACTCTCATACTTTCTTACAGCTACTTGTGAATCATTATTTGCTAAAACCTCATATCTACTTTCTTGAGCTATCACAGAGAACCAACATACAACATCTGCTTCTGCAGCCTACCTGATTGTCCCTTGACAACATTGCAGTTTATAGAATGTAGAAGATTCAAGTTCCTAAGAACACAATAAAAAATATTTAATGTTATTGACATCCGGAATTTTTTATATGGACATTTTATATTGATTTATTGATACCTTTCAGACTTTGGTATCCATCTTCGCTAAGCTTCATGCGGAATTTAGGTCATGGGAATGAGAGTTCTATATTAACCGTAACTGAAGGCTGCCAGGTATATAATAATGCATTATATTTTATGTTTCTCAATGTGTTAAATAATCTTATGGTTCTGCTTCTTTTTCTGGTATTAACCTAGTTGTCTGTATGGGACTTGAGAATAAAAGAAAATGGTGGTTGTCTAAATCGTATTTGTGGTTCTGCTGGAGATATCTTTTATGCTGTCTGCAGTTCTTCAACTGGTAATATTGCAGTGGGTGGTGCTGATCGAACTGTGACTATCTATGATCCGCGCAGGTTGGTTACCATTATATATGTCAGTTTTAAAAAGTAAATGCACAATAACTCACTCTAATTAGTTTTCCCCCAATTCTTGCGGATGATTGGTTTATTATGATCTTCTGGATGATTATATTAACTTTTCCTTAGGGTGCCTCTAGTAGACAGGATTATGCGAGAATAATCAATCAATTTTATAAAATAATGTTTTTATACACATTTATAGAGGAGGATTGAATTTTGGCGATCTATGGCATTAGATTAGACCCCTGAGAAGGGAGTTGGATTAAGTCTGGCTAGGGTGACTTGACTTGTGTTAACAGAGCCAACTTGTGAAGGTCACATGAATAGATACACAGACAATTTTCTGTGATTCTGATTTTATCTATTATGGGTTCATTTTTACCATTTCCTACATATTGTTTGCATTTTTTTTTTCAGATTTGAATTCCATAAATTGGTAATGAAGTCATAAACAAACCCATTAAAGTGTGAGCTATATGTTAGAATTTGTCTTCTAGTAAAGGAGTAGAGATGAAATGATTTTTGATATATAATAGACTATTAAGGTTGGTCAAAAATAAAATCCATTTGTCCCGCTTCCAGTTTTGCCTATGTGACGAACTCATATGACAATCACTTTATCCTACCGCTAATCATGTTTATGAAATCACAGAGGAGGATATAGTCAAAATATTTAATCCAATTTATAGTCCTCCTAATGGACTTACATGACGGGCTGATTGGCTTGTGTATGGTAGTTTAATAAAAATTTTGTGGAATGTTTCTTCACCTTAGACACAATGAGATTATGCTGCACTAATATTACTTCTATGTAGATGGTCAGCAATTTCAAGATGGGTGCACTGTTCAAAATATGAGGTTAGTTGTTTGACTAAATTTCCTCCTGGTTTTTCATTAATGTTTATCAAACCTAGAGATGGAAATATGGTAACAGAAGACATTTTTATGTGCTCAACTTGACTTCAAGCATATGGAAGTGAACACTTACTAGAGAAGTTCCAGTGCCTTTTTTCTTGCCAGAGAGGTTCCATGTGATTTCATCATCTTGGGATTTAACATTATAGCCATGTATGGGTGTTTTTTTTGTTTGTTGATACTGCAGATTACTGGACTTGCTTTCTCGTCACTTGACCCTGATTACATCTTTGTTCAAGGGGTTGATTATGAGGTGACTGCTTTTCAACTTGCAATTTTATTTCCATGTGTAGTTGGATTCTAGCTTAGAAGAATGAGTGCTTATCTGTCTGACCTTCAGTTTCATGAGTCCCTTTACATATATGTAATATATAGCTGTGTAAGTTTCTATAGCTAGCATAGTAGTTATCCAATCATGTTGAGTAGTTTACTTTGAGGTTCCATCCAGTATGACTTTTGGATAATAAGGAAGCTTTGCAGGTTTTCTGTGGGCAGTGGCAAGAAAGCAGTAAGGTATTTTCATTTAGAGGAGACTCAAATTGGCTGGGATTCAGTAAGGTATTGAGTTCATAGTAAATTCTGGTTGAAATATCTGTTCTTTCTTAATGCTGGCACTCACAGAGAGAGTCGCTTGTCTTGGTTGGCCAGTGCCGAGGTCAAATTCTGTCATGAAACTCTTGTCTTGGTAGCCTTCTAGGCTAATCTTGTGTAGAGAGTGTGACAACAACGACCATATGTGACTGGGAACAAGATCAATATAATATTCTCTTTATTTATTACTACCCATCTTCTAAGATGTGGTAACCTTGTTGGTATGAGTAGTTACTACGATTTGTTTAGTTCTTTTGGTGATGTCTGTTTCATCCTTTTCAAGCCACCAAGATATCTTTCTTTAGAAATGTTAAACATGGATGTAATATCAGAAAAAAGATTAAATATATTTTGTCCTAGGTCTGCTTTCATTTAAAGCGTTGATGCTTGCATTCAGTGAACAGAAGTCATTTAACTAGTCTTTTTGTCGATTTCTGCTGCAGTGCTCTAACAGGGATATACTTGGTGGATGGTGTGATTCGGGCAGCATTTTTGTAGTTGACGTTATAGCTAAAGGATAGTGAAAAGGCCACCTTGAAGTAAGTGTCGTTAATGGATTTTCCTTGTGGCTGTTCGTCGGCCTTCTAATCCAGGAATTCACATTTAACTCCAAAACATGTTTAATCTAAGGCTATCACTTATCATATGTGCATGCAATCATTTCAAGCAGCCTCATTACCCCCAAGTCAAGCCCGCTATTGAACACACATAATTCCTCCCAAAAATTGTAGTATTTGATTATCTTTTGCTCCCCCCCCCCCCCCCCCCCCCCCCCCAAGCCTCCTGAAAGTAGAATTATTGAGGTTTGAAGTTGACTGTGCATGAGTTTGTGCATGTCAGCCACTAGTTCATTGCACGGGATATTACATGCAACTTATGCTCAAATTATTAATTTTACCATAATACATAAGGTCGAGCTGGTATTTTACTGGTTTCATTTGTTTTTTTTTTTTTTTATTGAACTTGTGCACAAATTATTGATAATATAGTATCCGTTCGCCTAGAGGTGAAGCCTTCAGCGGATAATTTGGTTTATCAAGTTTGGTTAATATCCATTTCTTCTGAATATTTAATGTTTTAAGTCACTATTAAGAGATGAACTTTGATGGTGGTTTATTATTATAATTATGAAACAGCCAAAATCTGGAGCCCTGAACAGAAATAGATGCATTTTTGGTTTTCTCCCAAGACAGAATATTTTCCAAGTAATCTTTAACATGACATTTCATTTCATTTTATAAAGCTTTTGTCATCATCCCTTGAGTTACTCTATGTACATTGATCTTGAGAAACAAATTAATGGAGTATTATTATTATTATTATTATTATTATTATTATTATTATTATTTTAAAAGGGTGAAAATTTGCAACACTTCTGCAGTTGGAATGGTGGTTTGTAAGTGTTGAAATCTAAGGTAAATTCTTAGCTATGATAAAATCTAAAGAAAGTATGAATGAATCAATTCTGTATATTAATTCCAAATCCGTCTCTGTACATAGTGATGGTACTATTTATAGCATACGAGTAATAGTCTTTGCTAACAACCTTGCTTAACAAATCTGTTACTAATAGTTGGCATAATCATCTTACAATTGAATACCAACTCTCTAACATTCATCCATTTTCTCCATTGATAAGACCTAAAGAAAATTGCGAAACTGAATAAAAGACGTCATGGAAAGCGGCTTGTTAAACACGTCAGCAACCTGATCACACGCAGGAACTTTCCCAACGAAAATAGAACCATTGGCAACCTTTTCACAAATGAAAAACAAATCAAGCTTAACATGCTTGAACTTGGAACGTAGGACAGGATTAGCAGTAACTGCAACTGCACTGGAATTATCACACAGACAGCAGGAGTATCAACGAATGACATTCGTAACTCTTGAAATAGTGACACCAACCAAGTGACATCACTAGTAGCTGCAGCAAGCCTTCAGTATTTAGCCTCAGCCGTTGATCGTGACACCACTTGTTGTTTCTTGGAACACCAAGAGATAGGTGTGTGACCAAAGTACACGCAATAGCTAGATATAGAACGCCGATCATCAAAATCCAGTCTCCAATTAGCATCAGCGTAAACCACAAGAGACAAAAGAGTGGATGGTCGAAAAAGAGTGCCATAGTCAAGCGTACCACATAAATACCTCAAGATTCATTTTAATGTAATTATATGTGTAGTAGTAGGATTGTGCATGAATTGACAAACACGGTTTACAGCATAAGCAATATCAGGATGAGTGAGGACTACATACTGTAACGCACTAGCAAGGCTTCGGTATTTAGTAGGATCAGACAATCTATCCCTATCATCCTTGGACAAGTGACACGAACTGACTATAGGCGTGTGAACCTTCTTCGCGTTTAACAGCAAACTGCGAGCAAGAAGATCACGAATGTATTTCTTCTGACACAGATGAAGATAGCCATAGGAAGAATACTTAACCTCAATTCCCAGAAAAGAGTGAAGATCACCCATATCTTTAAGGGAGAACTCAACATTCAACTGTTGAACAAAGTCAGTGATAACTGCAGAATCATTGCCAGTAATAATTATATCATCTACATACGCAAACACAATCGGACATAATTCAAACAAATAAAGACGCATCAGACTTGGATACCACAAAACCAGTAGACAGTAAAAATTGCTTTAGCTTATTAAACCAAGCCTGTGGAGCTTGGCGAAGCCCATACAAAGCCTTCTTCAAACGACAGACGAACGGTTTACCAAGCCAATCATATTGAGTAAACCCGAGAGGTTGGTGCATGAATACTTCAGTATCAAGGTCCCCATTTAGAAATGCATTGTTTATATCAACCTGATGGAGTGACCAACCTTTAAAAACGGCAATAGCTAAGATAACTCGAATAGTAGCCGGTTTAACCACAGGACTAAACGTTTCTGTAAAATCACACCCTGGCACTTGAGAACACCCCTTAGTAACCAACCGTGCCTTTCTACGATCAACAGATCCGTTAGGATTTCTCTTGATCTTGAACAACCATTTGCACCCTATTGCTTTCCGTCCAGGAGGTAAAGACACGAGGTCCCAAGTTTCACTAGCCATGAGCGCATCATATTCCGCTTTAACAGTAGATTTCTATTCTGGATGGGCAAATGCCTCCATCGCCGAACAGGGCTCAAAATCACTAGCCTTTACAGACAAAACCTTGGGTTTGAAAATCCCCGCCTTTGACCGAGTAACCATAGGATGAGTATTTCCTGTAGACTCAGAAGGACTCGGTAAATACACCCCTTGGGGAACGTCAAAAAATTGCCTAGCAGAAGATAATGACAAATGCTCTCTCAAAACGGTCCCTGAGGCATCAGTGACACAGTAAGATAAGTCACACGGAGCAGATTGAGTAGCGAAACTAGATTGCTCAACCTCAGAAGCTGGACCAGGCTGAGGACCCATAGAAACGGAAGAAGGGAATGATGAAACAAGAGGAACATAAGTAACACTCTGCGAAGAACGACGAGCGTCGTTCTCAATTGGTGCGAAGAACAAGAATCGGTGCTCATCAAACACAACATGCTTAGAAACAATCACTTTTCCTTCTGAAGTAAGACAATAATACCCCTTATGTTGAAAGCTATAGCCTAAAAATGTACATGGCTGAGATCGAAAGTCCAATTTATGTTGCACAAATGGTCGTAAGTACGAAAAGTAACCGCAACCAAATACCTTAAGATAATCATATTAGGGCACAGAGCCATAAAGCTTTTGATATGGAGACTAACCTCTGAGAACTGAAATAGGAAGTCTATTGATAAGATGAATAGCACTGCAGAACGCATACCCCAGTATTGCATAGGAAGGTTAGCTTGAGCTATTAGCGTAAGCCCAGTTTCCACGATGTGCCTATGTTTCCGCTCAGCAACTCTATTTTGTTCAAATGTGTGAGGACACGATAATCGATAAACTATCCCTTAGTCAGTTAGGACTGAGGCAAAAACCCGAAACTCACCACCCCAGCCACTTTGGAACTTCTTAATACTTTTCCCAAATTGATTTGTTATTATTTTCTGAAAATGCAAAAAACACTCAACTGCTTGAGATTTACATTTAATCAAGTAAATCCACATAAAGCGACTGCACATATCCACAAACGAAACATAGTATAGATTACCCTCACAAGCTGCTGGAGTTGGACCCCATAGATCAGAAACAATTAATTCAAAAGATTCCACATATTCTATAGTAGAATGATTAAAAGATAATTTATGTGCTTTGCCTTTCTGACAAGCAATACACACATGATCAAGAAATTTCTTATTAGAATTGATACCACATTTATTTAACATACTATTGACAATTTTAGAAGATAGATGGCCAAGCCTATTATGCCACAGCCGAAACTCATCAGAAACACACGAACTGGGTTGAAGCGCAACATTGCAAATAGCGTAGTTGTAGCAGAGGACGTCGATGACCCGGGCGAAAATTGATAAGTCCATCACAAACTCAACCCCGCAGCAAGGTTTCCTGCGTTTGGATGTCCTTAATAACACAAAAGGATGGGTGAAATTCAAAAAATACATTATTGTCTCGAGCAAACTGAGACACAGACAGAAGGTTCTTTCGGATGCTTGGAACACACAATACATTAGTCAAATGTAGCAATTTTGAATTTGTAGGAATAACAGTGTCTCCAATAGATAAAATTGTAGTGGGAGCTCCATTGCCCATTAAAAGTTTAAATGTACCTGAATATGGAGTAGTGGCATTTAAATCCGCAGCATTTTGACAAACATGATTTCAAGCTCTAGAATTTGGGTACCACGTCGTAGTGCCGATCAGTTTAGGAAGATACGGATCAGCACCCTCAAAATTCGAGTCATACTGTATGGTATCCGAGTAGTCAGAAGCACGAAAGTTAAAAATTCGAGGTAAGCTAACGCACTGTGAATTATCCACATCATGGGGCCGCATGAGAACCTTCAACACCAACATAGTTAACAATAAGAGACCCAAGAGAATTTTGAGAAATATTTGGAGTCACATGAATCGGCCCATTATCTTATCCAAACGGACCAGAAGGCCTAAAACACTGGCCTGCACCAGCCGGCCCAGAAAGCCCATTAAAATCACTTTCTTGGCGTTAGCCCAAAGGACGCCCGAAACCATGTCCAAGCCCCATTTTTGTTGACCACGCATATGATCCTAAAACATTTCGGCATGCATTATGTCCAGATGGCCCATATAGAAATCGGCTTGCATCATAGTCGTAAGGATTAGAATAGCACTCGGGCTGACGCCTAGCCCAACTATGTGTTGAATAGTCAACACCATTAGTAAACCTAGGACCCATTTGTGGACGTGGCTGAGACCATAGTCCCTAGGAGACACCAACAGTCCCTTGCGCCGAAGCAAACCTAGTCGAATCATCAGGAATTAGAGGCACAGGAAGCAGATCGCCATAACTCCGATGAAAGCGGTAGTAACACCGTTATGCCACATGGCCAAACTGGTTGCAGATCTAGCACTATACCTTGGGTCGAAAACCACGACCACCACGCATCCCTGTCGTAAGCGTCCACCGCGTGAATCAAAAGCCTCAACATTTTGCGCGACCAATGAAACGTCACGCACCGCCCTTATCTGTCTATTCTCAAATTCTAACAGAATATCCACAAGCTTTTGAAAAGTCAACGTGGCCGGTGAGACTGAGGCCAACATGAATATCGAATCGAATTCAACAAGAAGACCAACGAGAAGAACTTCTGTTTGCTCAGCATCTGACACAGCAGATCCCGACGCTGCAAGTAAGGCGCAGAGATTTTGGATTTTCGACACATACTCCTGTATGGTGGATCTGCCTTTCTTCTTCGAATACAGATCATAATGAAGTTGAGACACCTTCATACTGGAAGAAGCTGCAAAAAGATTACTGGCAGTGTTCTAGATTTCAAAGGCAGTTTTAGTAGTTATAAAGGAGGACAATAATGATGAATCAATCGTGGAAAAAAGCCACGAAGCGAGCAACTTATCCTGTTGAGCAAATAAGGAAGCCACTAGATTCGGTGTTAGATCGCCATCGGGTGACGCCACAAGCCGTAGTGGTGCAAACAAGGTACCATCCAAAAAACCTTGTAGACCATAGCATTCAATGATCAGACGTACCTGGTGCTGCAACTGAAGGAAGTTCTTGGCATCCAACTTCACTGTTTCATGTCGAGGGAGTTAGAAGGTTCACCAGAAGGAGATTCACGCTACGGATCCATGAGTTAGAAGTAACCAGAAGCAGCAACAACGAGCAGGAAGCAAACGATTCCAGAATCAGAACACGGCGACTGATACCATGTTGAAATCTAAGGTAAATTCTTAGCTATGATAAAATCTAAAGAAAGTATGAATGAATCAATCTTGTATATTAATTCCAAATCCGTCTCTGTACATAGTGATAGTACTATTTATAGCATACGAGTAATAGTCTCTGCTAACAACCTTGCTTAACAACTTAAGATCACAAAATTTCATTCACACACTCTTTACTTGTGAATGAAAACTTTTAATGGTTTCAACTTTCAAGTGAAATGACCTGACTTGACCAGAAGATACCATCAAAACTGAGAATTTGTGGCTGGCTGAGGCCCCCTCGTCCCCACTTTTTTCTTTTGGGTTAAGAAAGTTTAAAGGTCCAGATAATTGGCGGGAGCGGTATTCCCTCATCAAATTTTCACCCTTTTTTAGATCTTCATATATTTTGCATCTCTATATAATTTTTGGTACTATCTCATGATTTTTGGTTTTTTTTATTATAATTTTTGGTATTTTATATATATCTTTTGTATTCTCTTATAATTTTTGGTATTTGTTTATATTTTTTGGTTTGGTATTCTTTTATAATTTTTGGTACTTTCTCATTTTTTTTAGTATTCTCTCATAAATTTTGGTTTGGTACTCCCTCATAACTTTTGTTATGCCATTTGATTCTTTTTTTTTTTATGCTTTCAAAATTAAGTTTTGATATTAGAAAATAATTTTTGGTAAATAAAATATTATTCTTGCATACTAATAAATTTTGTTAGGATTTTGTTGGGACAAACCAATGGTATATTGGTAGAAAAGATATTATTTTTGTGTACTAATAAATTTATTTATCTACAAGGATAAGTTAACAAATATTGAAAATTGAATAAATAAAGTAAAATTTTAAGGCAAACCAATATTTGTTATTCCCTCGAAATTTAAGAAAAAAATCTAATAGAATAAGTGTTTTGTTTTTGTTATTTTAGGATTTATTATATCAGATTTTTAAGGAAAATTTTAAGTGATAACTATAGTTGATTACATACAAAATAACTATTAATTTTCAATAACGGTAGACTTACCATTACATTTAAATAAATTACGTAGTATGCAGCAATAATATTTTCTGATTATCAAATATTAGTTTCTCCTCTTAACAGAATATGTTGTTCAAATTTTTTTTATACAAAAAATTGATTTAGAGTAATAAGAATTATTTTTGAATATTAAAAAATTTAGAAAAAAAATTATTTAGAGTAATAAAATTAATTTTTGAATATTAAAAAGAATTATTTTTTAATATTAAAAAACTTCAATGAGATTTAGAGATGAAAAAAATTGATAACTTTTAGATTATTATTTTTCATACTAATATTTAGTACGAAAAAAATTGCATAATGATAATTTTTAAAAACTTGAAGACTTAAATAAGTGGAACAAATTTAGGAAGAGGAATCAATTTTTGGTAGTCTCTAATAAATTTTGGTACTCTTTCATATTTTTTGGTATTTATTTGAAAATTTTCATATATACTCATTTTTTTTTGTATTTTATCATAATTTTTTGGTACACCCTTAGAATTCTTGGTATGGTTTCCCAATGAGGATTTGGGATGAGAAATTTAAATTTGGAGTAAAAAAATTGTTTTTGAATATTAAGAAATTTCAATGAGATCTTGGAGATGAAAAAATTGGTAATATTTAAATTATTATTTTTTTATACTAATATTTGGTATTGAAAAAAATATGATATATAGTGGTCATTTTAAAAAGAGATAATTCCAAGATTTAGTTCTGTACTTTAACAAATTTGTCAATGCGGTATCTATTATTTTAATTTGTCTAATTTGATACTGTATTTTATTTTTGGTAACTATTTTGGTAGTTGACCATAACAACGCTACTTTTTTTTGTTGTCGCCCAACTAAGGGCTATTGATTGGGCGACATTCCATCTTACTGTTTGTTGAACTTGATAGGCTAGGCAAGGCCTTTATGAGCAATTCTATTTTTTTTTTCATAAAAAAAAATAAAACATCTTTTTAAAATTACTCCAAAAATTTTTTTTCCTACAACTAAATTTTTTAAAATAGATATTATTTTTCAAATCTTATTTTCACATTTGAAATTATTCTTTCTATATAAATAATATATATTACAAATTTTCTTTAAATTTCCCTGTTAGTCTTTCATTTTTTTGTTTTATTTTCAAATTTCTACTTCTCTACTAATTGATTTCTATTTTCTCGTTTTTTTAAAAACAAAATTCTAAAGCCGTGCAATACAAAGGGAGAAGGAGAGAATGGTCTGAGAATTTGTGAGATTTACAGGTACAATTGAAGAAATTTAAAGAATATTCATTGATAACCTAGCAATCATTTGGTTCAAAATGACAATCAGAAAAAAGACAGGGTCTCACTTAACCTTAAAACCAAAGGGACAAAACGCAAATCTGCAACAGTTTTTGATTGTTTATAAGAAACTGGATCCAAGTCTTACATTCAGTGTTCCCAAACGATCAGCTCCTAACCCCCTTGATCAACCCTTCAAAATCCCAAGACCCTTAAACCCCCATGGCTGCAGAAAATGGTTCGACAAAAAGATGGTGAGATGACTCAATTAAGCTATAACATGAGACGTGATGAGATGGCTCAAATTAAGCTTCAAAGAACCAGTAGAAAAGTGGCCTTCCATGCTCTTCATTCACAGTAACATACCTCAAAAACTACGAAATCGACAGCGTCACCGGCTGGTTCGACAGCTTAATTACTCTATTGGATTTCAGAGCTGGAAATGCATTAATGCAAGGAATTAAGAAACAAAAGAAGAAAAATGTGAATGAGTTGGAAGTGGACTAAAGACTTTTTTAGGTGGAGCTTGAGCGCCCATCCGTGTTTAAAAGTTGAGCAACTACAAATTTAAGGAATATTTAATGCGTTTCACTATGTTTTTGCGCAGAATTTAAGGAAATGATGGGTTGTTTTCGAGGTTGCATTAGGCTTAAAAAAGTCAAACCAAGAACTTGAATGGCTATGGCTAGGGTTTAAGAAGGAAAAAGTTGGAGAAAAATGAACATACAGAGAAAAAAAGGAAAAAGAAAGAAAATTATCTTTGAAAAAGAAAAGAAAATTGTTTATTTAATATTTTTAAGCTAAAAAAAGAAGGCAAAATTCAAAACAAGCTTATACCATTTTACACCAACTTTATAACCAACCAAGAAAAGCACATTTAATGGATCTCAGTTCTAATTTTTTATTATCAACATGAGCATACACAGGACATCCAAAGATCTTTAAATCAGAATAATCAATAGGATTACCAGACCGTACCTTTTGTGGAGTCTTTTTCTTAATAGCAATGGATGGAGATCGGTTGATCAAAAAATATGTAGTAGAGACTACTTCGGCCCAAAAAGACTTTGGTAAGTTAGTATTCGACAACATACATGTGACGCCCAAAAAAAAATCTCGAATTTTTTTTGTGTGATTTTTATGTGAATATGTGCTTAGTAGTTTTAGGAAAATATTATTTAGGTGTTAAAAGGCCCATAGTAGAGTTTGGGTCCAATCTTAAAAAAGAGAATATTAAATTTATTTTGGAGTTTAATTTTAAGCTTCTAGAAGATTGGTAGTGGCGTGAAGCTGGACTCTCAGAGAGGTGATCAGGAGAGAAAATTTAGGAAAAAGATTAGGGAGTTATCAGGGAGAAAAATGAGGAGATGAGAAGGGGAAGTGATGGAGCTGAATTGGGAATTGAGGCTATAGGCTATAAATATGTGCCGAATTTGGATCCTAGGCTAATGCCAAATTTCTCATATTTTCCTCAAGTGCCAATTTGTATTTTTTCTTTTCTTCTTTCTTCTTTTTCTTACCGAATTCTTCTTCTCCCTTTTGTTTCATCCATAGTCGAATCTTTCCCTTGCCAATTAAGCCATCCATTGTTTTGTCAAAACCCCTAGTGATCCCATTATTCTTTTCTCTCTTAAAAGCTGAAGAACCATACCCTTTACCGATTTCTCTTGTTCTCCATTACAATCTATTTTGCTACCGTCAATCAAGGGGGTTAGGAGTCGATTGCATATTCAGTGGATATTTAGGCCGCAAGATTCAATGTGAGTTTCGATAAGTGTCTCATTCTCAATTTCGGTTTCTTAAAGGGGTGGCCGAATATATGTGTAGCCTATAAGGGTGACTCGTGTGGAAGACGAGTTATCTGATGTTGATAGAATATGTGTGTTGATGCAGATCTAAGAATATTGGAGATTAATTACTAAGGGAAAGGCTAGAAAAGTCGAAGGTACACGGTAAGGCTACGGTAAGGCTTCGGGATTTGATAAAGTTATAGTAGGGTTTGGAATTGATTCGAAAGTGGTTTTGATTATAGGTCAAGGCTGAGGATATTGTAGTGCGGGTCATCAATCAGGTGTGTACAAACACTACACACACGATATCGGCAATGCCGAAAAGCTGAAATGCAGAAAGTGGCTAAATGGGCCCGGTGGGCCCTGAGGCTAAGTTTTGTGAAATTTATTGATTTTGTTATATGAATTGAGTTAGTCATGCATATTACATGATTTGAATTGGATTTGGGCTTAATGGGCCACTTAACAGAGATTTGGGCCTAATAGGCCATATGATTGTGATTTGGGCCTAATGGGCCATATGATTGAGAATGGGCTTTGTATATGGGTTTGGGCTTAGTATCTGTTAACTGCCAAACATTCATAAAACTTAAAAACACAAATGCAACCGTGGACGAGTCATAAGGTTGAAGTGTGGTAATGGGTATATGCATGTCTAGGATTGGATTTAGGGAGAGCTTGGTACTTAAGCAGTCTCAATGACCCACCTACTCTTCTTTGAAATCCTACCTGGTGCATAGTGCCTGTTCACTTTAGCCAATAGGGACTTGTTAACGGGCCAGGTAGGTACTGAATCCATAAAACTTAAAAATGACCGAAATGCCCTAAGAGCAAAAATGACTAAAATATCCCTATGTGTTAAATGTAGGATTTATGTTATATGTATGATTGCATCATTCATATGATATTCTGTTTAGGTTGTATATGGGTGGGAATTATGGTACGGATGAAGAATTTGAGGATCGCATGGTTGCTTGACGACCGTGGATCCACCGTTGGCTTTTAAAGCCCAATATGTGATTAGCAGCTTTGCTGCAACGTTAGGTAGTACCGCAACTGAGCTACCATTGCTGTGTAGCGGATGGGTGGGTCGATTTAGAAATCCCCATAGGTGTATAATGTTGGTCGGGAAATATTATGTAGCGGATGGATTATTGGGGAGGGTTTTTACTGCATTGCATATGTGATATATTACGATGATACTGTGATTCGGGCTTAGGTCCAATTGATTGCTTGCATGTTAATGATTGTTGAGGGTTGTACACACTGAGTTTCGAAACTCACCCCTTCTTTTATTTCTCAAGAAACCCTTAGTAGGCGGTTCGACAAACGGAGGGACTCAGAGGTAGCCAGCTAGCGAGACGCTTTATTTTATTTATTTTTCTTTATAGTTCCTAAGTATTTTGATTTTGGTTTGTAATAAGGCTTTGCCTTTACTATTTGTTACATTGAACGCTTTACTTTATTTCCTCTAAGTTATCTCACGTCTTATTTTGAAATTCCTCTAAGTTATCTCACGTCTTATTTTGAAACAATGGATTTATTCAAAATTAAGCTTTTGCACTTAAAAATATTTTTCCTAAAAAGTTAAAAAAATAATTTTTAACTTATAGAAAGACTGATTGATTTTTAAATACAAGCCATTTGAAAGACAACTTTAAATTGGAATTGTACTCAAATTTCTTTAAGAAGAGTTTTCAATGAAAAACCCGGTTTTTGGCAAAAGCACTTCAATGTGAGACGCCAGATTCGGGCCTAACTTCTAGGCCGGGTTTGGGGTGTTACAATACATCAAAATTTCTCTATTATCGTTCTATTCATTCATTCTGCAACACCATTTTGTTGTGGAGTATTAGGAACTGTCAAGTGTCTCACAATCTCTTCTGACTTGTATAGTTCATTAAACTCATCAGAACAAAACTCTAAGTCATTGTCTGTGCAAAGGTGTTTTATTTGTTTTCCTGTCTGGTTTTCAATCATAATTTTCCAAGACTTAAATGCAAAAAACACATAGCTTTTCTGCTTCAGGAAAAACACTAAATTTTTCTAAAAAAATCATCAATAAAAGTTAGCATATAATTAGCTCCACCTCTCAAACCTCTCAAAGGCACTTTGGATGACCCCCACATATCAGAATTAATATACTCTAATGTTTCCTTCGTGTTATGGATTCCTTTGGTGAATTGAACTCTTTTTTGCTTCTTAAAAACGTAGTGCTCACAGAACTTCAGTTTGCAAATTTCTTACCCATCAAGAAGTTATCTTTTGCTCAATTCTGCCATGCCATTCTCACTCATATGCCCTATGCGCATATGCCAAAATTTAGTAATATCATCATCAAACAAGGAAGAAGAAGCGACAGCTACAATAGAACCCTGCAAAACATATAACTTGATAGTCTTTCTCTGCTCTTTCATCACAATAAGGGAACCTTTGGAAATCTTCAAAACCTCACTTTTAGCTCTGCATTTGTAATCTTTTAAAACAAGAGTATTAAACGAAATTAGATTTCTCTTCAATTTTGGAACATGCCACATGTCACTGAGTGTTCTGACAACTCCGTTAAACATCTTAACTTTAATCGTTCCAACACTTGCAATTTTACACGAAGTATTATTTCTTATCAAAACAACACCTTTAAACACTATTTTGTAAGTTGTAAACCAATCCTGATTGAGACTCATGTGGAAGGTGTAGCCTAAATTAAGGATCCACTCCTCGCTCACTTTAGAATTGTTGATAGAGGCGACTAGAAGTTCACCATCGCTGTAGTCTTCTACAACATCAATTTCACCAGATTTTTTTGGTTGTTTTCCCTTTTGATTCGTAGCCTCCCTTTTGATCTTGTTCTACAACTTATAGCACTTAGATTTAATGTGCCCTTTTTTCTTACAGAAGTTACAAGTTTTACCTCTGTTTGAAGACCGCGAGGATTTCGTTCCTGTGTTCTTCCATGATCATCATCAGTATTTTGATCTTGTCTCCCACGAACAACGAGACCCTCTCCCTGAAAGTCAAGTTTAACAACAAGATGTTTCATCTTATCATACAAGGTCAAAGAATCATAAACATCATTAACTATGAGAGAATCACGTCTATATAAAATTGTGTCTCTAAAGATTGAATAAGACGGGGGCAACGAACAAAGTAGAATCAACCCTAGATCTTCCTTATTATACTGAACCTTCATGGCCTCCATGCTTAAGAAAATTTCTTTAAACATTGTTAAGTGTTCGTGCACAGACACACTTTCCTCCAAATGATGAGCATAAAGACGATGCTTCATATGCAGCTTGTTGGTTAGAGTTTTCAACATACATATTTATTCCAGCCTCTTCCATAATGCAGCGACGGTCTTCTCCTTCATCACATCCTGTAAAATTTTGTTAGACAAATGCAAATGTAATTGTGTTAACGCCTTTTGACCCTTACACTTCTTCTCATCATCCGTTAATATCGAAAGCATCTTATCTATCCCTAACAGGGCATCCTCTAGATCCATCCGTACAAGAACTGCCTGCATCTTAATCTGCCACGTCACGAATCTGGTGTTGCGATCCAATAGCAGAATTTCATACTTTAAAGACGCCATTACCGTGATTGAGATGAACAACCCGGAAGCTAGGATACCAATTTGTGAAAAATAGAACGTCGATAATGACAATTTATCACAAAAATAAAAAATAAGAAAAATAAAGAATATAGATTTTTACGTGAAAACTCTTTCGAGAAAAAAACCACGGATAGAGGAGAAGAAAATTCACTATGTCGAATTTAAATAATTACTAGAGAAGTAGATTATGTTTATTTATAGGCTTGTAAAATCATATTCTAATAGGAGTGTAGTAAGATTGAAACACCTTATTCTAATAAATATCAAATAGATGGAGTTTAATAAAGTTTTAAAATTCTTATTCTAAAATAAAATAAAAGAAGTGTAGTTGTATATGGATTTTATTTTTATTTTATTGTACTATTATATTTTATTTAAATAAGGATTTGAGTAACTCAATTCTAACATGCACAAATCCATGTTTGCTCACCACAATTTTACTGGTTCTTTTCCTTTTTTCTCCTTCAGGTCTTTTTGTTTTTTTTCACTTTTCTCATGTTGGCTGCCTTGGTTCTATATTCAGTAATAATCTATGGTTGGTTTGTTGTTTTGGTTTCAGGTATACGGTTGGGAAATCTATACTGTGATCCAATATCAGCCTCTGTTGGGCACAAGATCACTGCTAGACAACGATGGAGTCCAATCGCATTGCAGCTTCAAATTCTTAAGAATATATATGAGCAAGGAGCTGGAACACGAAGCAAGTAAAAAATCAAAGAGATAACATTTGAACTAGCACAACATGGTCAAATCTTTGAAACACATGTATATAACTGGTTTTAGAATAGGCGTGGTCGATCAAAAAGAAAGCTTCCAACCTCTACAAGTTCAGTCAACGCAAAAGCAGAAACAGATGTGAGCAGAAAAGAGAAAAGGACTAAACCAGTAGGTCTGGACTTCATTGACAACATTTCACAATGAGTTGAAATGTGAAAGCTTTTTTCTAGTTTGTAATCAATTATTGATATTGTTTATAAATTATGTACCCCGTCACAATATAATATTAATCAAATTTCACTTTTGACAAAGAAATGACAAAGATATCTCCTTTTGATTTATTGTTTAATTAAACAATGCTATAATAATTAATTATCCTCCCAAAGCAAGCCAATGTTCGCCTTTCTTTGAATTTTCTGTTGACCACATCTATCAATTAAAAGCCAATCAAAAAGTGGACTTTATTTAGTGGTGCTATAGCAAGTAACTTACATTTATTAATTTTTTTATAATGTTAATTATATAATTTTTTTAAAAAAATTTACTTATAATTGGGTATAGATTGAATCATTTACACAATTAATTAAATTTTTTTATAAAACTATTTACAAAGTTTAATAAAATTCTCTTGAGCTGCAAGTTTTTCTTAAAGAAATTTTCTACAATTTTCCTTTTTAGGTGCTAACATTGAGATCCCATTATGGATTTTGTTACAATTCACTTTGAATTCAGAGGTTTTTTTTGAAAAAGCTAAAATTGTGTTATTGTGTGAGGTAAATTTTTTTTTCCTTTTTATGAAAACAATTAGAATTTGATTAGTGCCATTCTCTAGTTTAGTTGGAAGTAGCTGCCTTAACTACCAATTCGGATTTTAGAAGCAAAAGGTAATGCTATGTGCGTAAGGCAATTGTAGTGAATAGTTTCTTTGCTACGTCCTGTATCCATTTCTAACTTTACTATTTTACCACTTACAATATTTTATTATTTTTTTATATTTTAACATATAAATTTAAAAGTATAATTTGACCTTTAAAATATATTATTTTTTCATTTTAATATTTAAATATTGATAATTAAAATTTCATTCCGTTAATCAATCTAATCTAAACCGCTTGATATATTCCTCATTTGGAATGCACCATACGACACTTTCAACTAATTAAAATATGATAAGTGATGTCCATACGTATGAAATTATATAAATAAATTCTTGAAATTTTAAAAAAATTAAGAATATATCAAAATTCAAAAATAAATTATAAAGAATATAAATAAGAATATTACATTTGACTCCAACCGGTTGTTAACTAATGTTGATTGGTTGTTAACCAATGTTGATTGGTTGTTGACCATTATTGACTAGTATTGACCAACCACTAACTAGTGTTGATCAATCGTTAATCGATCATTGACTGGTGTTGATCAGCTGTTGATCGATGTTCATCAATGAATGATTAAATATTACTTTGATATTTTTTTTAATTTTCTTAATAATTTAAGAAAATTTTTGAACATTAAATTTTAAAAAAGTTAAATTTGATTTGTTTTGAATTTAAATTTGATTTGTTGGTCGATGTGCATTTTAGTGCAAAATTGAGAGCCTTTTATAAAGTACTCTTGCTTCTTTACAACCACTTTCTTTGGAGAATCTAATCCCTTACATTATTACAAAGATTTTTTCATTTGCAACCTCAAATTTATTATTACATTTGCAGAGAATATATTCTTTGATTATAAAACTTTTACATAGAATCTTTACTGTTGATCTTCGTCCGCATTTGGTAGGGAATCACTCATGTTCATCGTCGATTGTTTTTGGCAAAGAATCACTCTTGTTCATCTCTATCTTCTTTTGCCAGGGAATCATTCCTGTTTACCCCTGTTCTTTTTTATTTTTTTCTAGTTTTAATGATTGTTACTACGGTGGTGTCATCTGTGAGGTCCAACGTTTTGATTGAAGATGTCGAGGATTTCTCATCCTCTGAGTTAGAATCTATGGAGTTGAGCATCTCAGCCTTAAGTTTTTTGTATTCCTTCTTGGTTTTGGCCTAAGCCAACATTGCGCTAGCAATTGATTTGGCTTGAAGAAACTTTGTCGTAGTTTGATCTGAAGCAGCGGACTCGCATAATATTGGGTTTTTGTTCAAAAAATCATTTAAATACTTGGAATCATATTTGTCATTATTAAATTTGTCCCACCATTTCGTTCTGAATTTTTGAACTAACAATGGAACTCTCATATATGGATCTTGTTCATAAGAATAGTTCTAGAAAATAATCCAAGAAATACACAATTTTGACAAGAAATGAATTGTTCACTAGATGCGTTTTTGGTCCAATTCTATAAATTTTGAATTTTTGTTGGTAGGATTTCAAAAGAAAATGGTTCATGCTAGTTCTACCATTTTTGAAATCAATTTGAGAATTTAAATTAGGTGCTATATTTGAAATATATGAGCTAAGAATGTCTTATATGTTAATTGTTAATAAAAAAATATATTGTACCGGGTTGTTTGATAATCCCAGTATGTAAAATATGGGTGTGACCGCGTGTGCAGAAAATAAACAATTTTATAAAACAATTTAAAAGTTCGGTTTTAACTGCAAACGTGCATTGTTAGTTGTAATATTTGTAGTGTCAATGGAACACTAGAGTATTTCAATGATCAAACTCAAGGGATTGCTGGTAAATGTATTTATCAGGTTAATTACAAGTTAAGCAATTACTAATCTAATCAAATTAGAAATTATTATTGCAAATTCCAAAATGAATTGTTTATAAATTATATTTAAATTATCAATTAAACTAATTAATCTAATTTTCTTCCCTATTACTTTAGACAATATAAATAATAAAACAATGGTCAGTTGATTTCTTCCCTATTACTTTAGACAATATAAATGATAAAACAATGGTCGGTTGATTTGTTAATTGCTAACTTGCTAATAAACCTATATCGATTATATTGTTTGTCACTTTTAGTTGAGAATCTCCTCTCGATCTCATCTTAGACTAAAAGATACCACCTAGGTTCTCCTCTCAGACTCACCTAAGCATATAGATCTCCTCTCGATCTCACTATTCGGCACAATTATATCGAACTATTTAATGATAAACTCTCCTATTGATCTCGTTTATCTAATTTTTTCACTAGAGACGTCAATTCTAGCGTATTAAGCATTTCAATATAATTGAACAATCAATTAATCAAGTATAAACATGAGCTTAAGATAACAAATAACTAACCAACCAACCATCAAACAATTTAGAACATAATGAAACTTAAATTCCAAACAATCATTTTATTAAACACATGGTAGACATAAAATAAAAAGTAAAGAGTTTAAGAAAATGCTCATTTAATTGATTAGAATCCGATAAAGCCTAAAAGTTTGATTCTCTCCCTTTTACATAGTCTTCAACAAGAAGAAATTAAAAAAAAAAAAAAGAGAAAATCTATTCTAAAAAGAAAAGACAAAACCTAATCTAAAAAAAGTAAAAAGTAAAAAGAAAAAAAAGAAAAAGAAAAGAAAAACCTAACATAAACTATGAAAACTAAGGAGAGTGTTCTGCCACCAAAAATATGAAAACAAAGGCTTATAAAGTTGTATTTATAGTCTACTAATAATTAATCTAATATTGATCATTATGCCCTTAAATGTAAAATAGGCTTAAGCTTGTTTGGACATAAAATTGCCCCTGTAATTTTTTCACTCATCAGACAGCGGTATCGTAATACCCATAACAGTCTTAAGATTGGGAGTCTTGGGTGTCTTGATATCGCGATACCAATGGTCTTTGAATTATAAAAGATATTTTTAAAATTTAAACTTAATTATAAAAATATATAAAATATCAACTAAAAATATTTGATAAATGTTTTATTAGTTTTTGAATAGTAAAACAGACTTTTTGGGTGGGGCAAGCTAAAAAGGGGCATGGTTTTGAATTTTTTTGGAACTAAGCCTTGATCCGACCCATGGACACTTCTAACAATGATACACACTGCGCACAACTTTATCTAATCATGGGTTTTGATTTTATTGAGTGTTTATAACTATGTTGAGGTTATGATATTTAGTAATTACTAGTTTGTTTATCCATTATAAAATTCAGAACTTAGTGCATTGCAAAAATTATGTTGTGGTTATGGTATTTAATAATATTTCACAAAATGAGAAATATAAAATAAATTCAAAAAGCAAAGTAATACTTTGCAAAAAGTGAACAATATAAAATAAATTCATAAAACAATGTAATTTATACATGTAAAAGAAGTAATGCATTAAGTACGTACCCATGTTAACTATTTCTTTCCATGGCTTAACATTATGGAATTCCGTCATAAAATTACATGTAATATGATAGATGTAGTAGATTGGATAAGCATTGGAAGAACTCCATTGACTTCCAAAAAGTGTTATTGATGCACTGATTGGTTTTTCTCAAAAAGATACTAGGCAAATATAATATGATGTTAAGACCTACAAAAATAAAACCGACTTAAAAAGATGAATTAATAGAAAGTGACAAGTAGAGTTGTATCCACAAAGATTAATAATAATTCTATTTCTCAAATAAAAACAAGTGAAATAAACAAAAGTGGGAGTTTTTAGAAATTAAAAACTTAAAGAAAAAGTAGTAAATAAAAATTTGAGAAAATCAATGAGGAAAACCTCTAGCCAAAGGTAAAATATTTGTTTAATTCATAGATTCGATCATCAATACAAGGATAACTTTAATGTCTTTAATAAATTAGTTTTAATTGTTGACTCAACACTAGATAACCAATCTCTCATTACTTTTTTGATAACCAAAAGACAACTCATTTGAAATTACTCTCATAACCAATAAATAACCTTGTAACCTAAGGCCCAAAATTTAATTTATCGGCTGCATTAAGAACAAGAGAGATCTAATTCTAACAAAAAAAAATCACCTCAATAAGGTTAATTTAAGCTAGATCACACATCCACACCCACAACACATAATCATAAACTATGACATAAACAATTTATGCAGTTTATCACTAGTATTAAAATGAATTAAATAATTACAGATTTAATTATTCTAATTGACAAGACAATCATTCTAAGCTATCAAATACTAGTAAGATATTTAATATACTTGAAAAATTATAATTATAATAGAAGATGCATGAATACTAAGGAACAATGAAAAATTTAAGCACAAAATAAGTTTTATGAATTTATTGAATCAAACTTCAATTAACCTTCGATTAGAAAAGAGGAGTTTAGAAAACCATAAAATAAAGAAAGCACAAAAATAAAATAATACTAAGAGTGGATATGTCTAAGTACCTTTCGTCTTAACTTAATAATGTCTGTTTATAGTGTGAGAAAATACAAAAGTGCCCTTAATTAACTAAAGCAAAATTTTTCTAGGTTTCTTGGCAATTTTCACTTCAAACTTCTAGGCCATTTTTGAATACCTTCCTAAAATTTTTTGGGCTTGAGTTGTGAGATAAATTTGGTTAGATCTTTCAATTTTCTTTGAATTGGTATATTATGGACCCAATACGGAGTTTTATACCTTAAGTTATAACCAAAATACTGAAATTGTGTTGTGTTGATAGTCTAATTCACAAAAATTTGCCAAAAATAAATTCTAAGCTCATTTTTCTCTAATTATTTCCTAAACAATAAAAAATAAAATATAAGTATAAATAATATAATTAAGAACATAAATAAAATGATTTAAGGGGAGAAATATCGCAATTAGATTGAGAAATTATGCTTTTATCAATATACCGTGTTGTTTAATAACATACCGTCATAAGTTTGTCAAAAAATAATGAGACTCCATGTTTTCTTTCTCCACAATCACACTCTATCCGAATGATGTTTTAGTTCCCGTCTTAAGCAGCAACAATTAGAAAGATCTACTTATACTTACTGTAAATCCAAGTCCTGTTTATTTGGACAATGAGCTTACAATTTGGCCATGTCTTAATCAATGGATCAAATGTCCAAAGTAATCGGTGAAATATTTTCATGCCTTCCACTAGTTGATCGAATGGATCTTATGCATGAGGGTTTGCAATTCCACCACAGAACTTGGTACAAATTGTCGTGTTGTTGCTAGCAATGACTGCAACTCATTGTAAAAGTTGTCCCAATCTCCAAACAATCGAGAAATGGCCTTCTGTTTTGCATGCTAAACTTTTTGATAACTGATGGTGTACTTATATTGAGATTGCACGTCGACGATCATAACAATAACTGGAATAGTTGCACGTGTCTTTGTCAATGGCATAATACAACTACAAATTAAGTCCGAATCTAATTTCTGGTGATCTTGCGAAAGTTGAGCAGAAGTGCATATGTGGGTTCTGTTCCATTTTCGGATCTCTGAAACTTATGTCCTCTTCCTAAGCATAACCCTAACTCTCTAATTACACCCATTCTTGTACATCCAACACTCGCTAACATACAAAGTCAGCGAAGATACCACAACTTTGTAATCAACACAAGTTTTGATACTATAGTACTTGATGGCTACCATAGTTGCATCCTTGGATGGAAATTGTGCCATTACATATAAGTCTTTAGAGTTTGCATTTGAACTCATCATATAGCTCGACACCATGTCAAGATATTCCGAAAATTCCAATGCCTCAATTGTATTTATGTCAATGTTGTGCATGTGGGATAGAGGTTCGTGGAGATGAAGAATGATATGACCAATCATCGTCGTTGTCATTATTGTTGACATTAAGAACTCCTTCAGATTCAGGATCATTAAATTTATTAATATCTTCTTATTCATTTGGAAATTTGTAGCGCTCATCATCGATCTTCAAATTAATAGGAATCAATGAGGTAGATGGTGCAACATCTTGGTATGAATTATCTAAAGCTTCCTTTGAGTCAAGATCCAAATTGATATAAATGATAAAATGAATTTTTGGTTGAATGGTAAAGTATAAATGATGAAAATTCTAAAAGCTTGGGTTCAAATAAGGTTATGTATGAATATATATTTTTCTATTTTTATGCATAAAATATATAAAATGATATAACTTATTTTGTAAAATAATGGTACTTTTATTATTAGCCAATTGAGTTGGTGCCTGATTAACTCGTGACACTAACTCAACAAAATGCTTAATATATAGTATAGATTATTACTTTGATTTATGCAATTTCAAATCTTTTAGTCAATTTACTAACGTGTTATGTATTTGGCTGTAACACTGGCACTAAACTTAATTACTCCCATTATATATAATATCGACAATAAAGAATTATATATACAAAAACATATGTTTATTAACAAATTAAAGATGAATGTGGGCGAAAAAGATTACGTAAAAAAAATAAACGAGACTCTGCTCAAAAGAATAAGATCAATTAACTTTTTTTTCTTTTGTAGTCACTAGCTCTTAAATTACTAATATAAAAATAACTTGACATCTTTTAAGATTGGCATAATAGCAATTTAACCTTTAACGTTTATACATTGTGTCAATTTAGTCTTGATTCTAAAAAAATTAACCGTCAACATTTACACATTGTCCAATTTGGTCTTTTTTGTAGTCTTATTTTTCTTTTTGACATTGAGGGTTAATCTTAAAAAAATGAAAAAAATATGAAAATTATTATATTGGATTTTGGATGTTTTCGTTTTTGGGATATTTAGTTGATAAATTTGGTTTTTTTAGCTTTTTAGGTGGAAGGGTCACAAAGAAAAGTAAAATTGCAAAAAAGACCAATTACACAATGTGAAAATGTTAAAGGGTTAAACTTTTTAGAATCAAGACTAATTTGACACAATGTATAAATGTTAAGTGCTAAATCAATTTTAAAAGCTGCTGTGTCATCTTTTAGTTAGCTATTTAACTGCTGGTGATGAAAAAAAAAAGAAAAAATTAAAAAATTAAGTGACCATTTTATAATTTTTTATAATTGAGTGGTAAAAAAGAAACTTAACAATAATTGAATGACTATCAGTGCAATTTACCAAAAAAATAAACGTGGTGTCGTGGAGCAATGTGAAATAAAGACCGCCGCTACCGGCTCCATTGCGACTCCAGATTTCATTTGTTTGCTAATAATGTGCTTAGACTTTGGGCTTTATCAGTGGAGGTAGATGGTAATGGACTCCAAGAAATATTGCAGTTGGGTTCCCATGCGATCAAGCCCACATCATAATTGACTCCGATTGTCTCTCCTATTTCACCCATTGCTTAGATTGAATCATTTAGGCAGTGGTCGTTCAAATCGCTTTTCTTCTCTCTCCACCTTCATCTTTATTATTGCTATTCGTTCTCCTCTCCTCGATCTCACCACCAAACACCCTAACTCCCATTCTATATCCACTCTCTCTGTTTTATCGCGTGTACTTTCTTTCCTTTTCTTTTATTGTTCAAATTGTATTTCCTATTTCGAGATTCAATTGTTTCGATTCTTTTTGTAACCTGTTGTATTTCCCCTTTACTTGAGTTTGTGATCTGGTTCTGGATTTTATTTTCCTAGCCTGATCTAGGAGAGCTATACAATTAGTTCAGAATTCGCTTCAATTCTTTGTTTGTGGGCGTTTATATGGCGGGGCAAACTCAGGATCAATTCGAAGTTTACTTCAGGAAAGCAGATTTAGACGGGGATGGCAGAATTAGTGGAGCTGAGGCTGTTTCTTTCTTTCAAGGATCCGGTTTGTCCAAACAAGTCCTCGCTCAGGTCCCTCTGTTTCTCCCCTTACATTTCATTTCTTATCAGAATCGGGATCTCTAGGAACTCGCTTTTACGAATATAGGTTAGATTGTATTTAGTTGTAACCTGGTGAAATTTCTTAATAAAACCTAAAGACTTGGCTGCCGTTTTTCTTTTCTACAATTATCACTCTCCTACTTCAGATTTCTCTTAACCAACTTGTGGTTTGCTTATGGGTTTTGTTCCTTGTACGTCAAGAATTTATCAAATACTTGAAACGTTTCAATTGTCTACTTTTTTGAGGATGTTATTAATAAGCTTTCAGAGTGCTAAAATACTTGTCTTTTTGGATGAAGTTTCACTTGGAAGTACAATATCATACATCTGCAATAGGAACTTATCTAGCTCTTTTTTTTTGGTGATTTAAATGTTGAATCTTGCCTTTGTTAGCTGCTGAACCAGCGACTGTTGTTTTGTTCTAGATTTTATTAATGTACTGTCTGTTACGCTGACACTTACGGGAGGCTACAAGTTGATGGGTTGTACATCACTACATCTATAGTTCGATATAGTAAAAAAATCGAAGAATCATTTTAATTCTGATGAAATAACAGATACAATGCCTTCAGCCTTGCGCTACTTTCTGTAGCATTTGGTGGTCTATGGTGGATTTCACGCAATGAATGGCATGGTTTAGGGATTGGAATTTTTTATTTCTGGATTTGAATTGGATTAGTACACGTGTAACTTGTACATATCTTATAGCGATTCTTGAGACCTATACCTTCTGTTTTTGTATAAACCTATTTGGCCAAGGAAGTTGATGTTATGGGTCCATTCATATCAATTTATCCTATGACTGCAGATATGGGCATATGCTGACCAAAGTCATAGTGGTTTCCTGAGCAAGCAAGAGTTTTTTAATGCTCTCAAGCTTGTGACCGTAGCACAAAGGCGTGAATTAACACCAGACATTGTCAAGGCAGCATTATATGGCCCTGCTGCAGCAAAAATTCCAGCCCCGCAAATTAATTTTCCCGCCACATCTGCTCCACAGATGGGTGCAGCTGTGCCACCATCCTCTCCAAGTGTTGGGTTCAGAGGACCAGGAGTTCCAAATGCTGGTATGAGCCAGCAGCATTTTCCATCTCAACAGAACCTGTCAATGAGATCCCAACAAACCATGCCTGCTGCTACTGCCCTGCACCCTTCTCAAGGTATTGCAGCTCCAGAGTTTTCTAGGGGAGGTAATATAGTTGTTCAACCTCAAGCTAAGCCTGCTGGTTCTACTCCACTTTCACATCAATCCATGCCCACCGGTGCTACTGGTCCCAGTTTAACAAATCAAAATATGTCTAGCAATTGGCTTTCTGGAAGGCCTGGTGGAGCTTCAACTGGGCCACGAGGGGTCGCTCCATCAACAGCACCAAGGCCACAAGCTGCAGTTTCAATGTCTTCCCAGCCTACCGCTAATGATTCTAAAGCATTGGTTGTTTCTGGAAATGGGCTTGCTTCTGGCTCGGCATTTGGAAGTGATGCGTTTTCAGCAACCTCGTTTACACCAAAACAAGAATTATCTACACAAACCTTTTCTCCCCACAGTGCACCTACCTCACCAGGGATTACACCGGTTTCAAGTGGGGCCCAACCCTTAGTTAAGTCCAACTCTCTTGATTCATTGCAAAGTACTTTCTCTATGCATTCTGCTGGTAGTCAAAGTCAAAGGCCATACTCGTCTCCAATCCAAGGCCAACCAGTTTCTTCCCCAAGCTCCTCTTTTACACCATCAGGAATCTCTGCTGGAGCTGTGAATGCTGCCCCAAATAGTTCCCAGCCTCCATGGCCAAAAATGAAACAATCTGATGTTCAGAAATATACGAAAGTGTTCATGGAAGTGGACACTGACAGAGATGGGAAAATAACTGGTGAGCAGGCAAGGAATCTATTTTTGAGTTGGAGGCTACCTAGAGGTATGATAATTTCTTATTCTGTTATTATCCAAATAAGTTTCTAAGATATGAATCTATGCATGACATAGATGGTTTATCTATTTAGTTTAACATGTATGGTGATTTCTTATGAAATAGTGTTAGGAATTTCACCACTGTTGAGATGCTGAGAACATATAATTCGTTATTGTGCTCATGGTCTAATGTCTTTTATGTTTTCTTTTTTCAAAATTTTATTTGTGAATATTGTCATCATAATTTGGAATTATATCAAAAAAAGGTTTGTTTTTGAATATTCTGGTTTAAGATTTTATTCTCGTAGGGTCTAGGTAGTGAAAATATTTTTTGCTGCTAAGGTGGTAAACTGATGATGCCTATGTATTTTTAGATGGTATCATTCCATGAATCCTTCTTTCTACTAAAACGTTTTGCAGTGTTGTCAAGGCATGCGCCTAGGTGCGCCTGTGCGTTAGCATTATACAAAAAAAAGGCCTCAGACCCTTCTAGGTGAGACCCATTTGATCAAGCACACACTTGGTGCTCCTAAACACTTTTTTGTAAGAAAATAAGCAAAAAGAAAGCCCATCTGATTGAATTTCTCTTTAATTTCTTTTATTTTTCACTGTTTTCATTTGATATACCTTTAGTAGTAAGAAATGGATAATTTTGAACTCTATACTTCTCAATATTTTAGTATTCAACGACAAACACTGACCATAAGGAAATCATGCATATTGACCAATGAAAAAAGTTGCTTGTTTTGTAGGTAAACTAGACCACACTTTAGAGTTTACTATATATATTAAGCTGTATATGTTATATATACACATTTGGACTTTCAAGAACGAATGCATATGCATATTGTGCTTTACTTCACTCAGGCTAATGCTTTTTTGCATCTTCTGCCTGAGGCAATATAAGGGTTCTAGCACCTAGAATGCACCTTTCACCCTTGACAACACTGATTTTTTGGCATACTTACTGAAGAAGTCCTATTAGTGCAGTGTTTCTGTGAAATATTTCCATGGTTGGTCCTGTTGGAGCAGAGACCTTTGTTACTTGGGTAAACATATTTAACATTGTCGCTTTTGTCTTTCACAGAGGTTTTGAAGCAGGTTTGGGACTTATCTGATCAGGATAGTGATAGTATGCTATCTTTGAGAGAGTTCTGCTTTGCTCTCTATTTGATGGAACGGTATAGGGAAGGCTGTCCTCTTCCACCTGCACTCCCTAGAAATGTTTTGTTTGATGAGACACTTTTGTCCATGACAGGCCAACCCAATGTTTCATATGGAAATGCAGCTTGGGGTCCCAATCCTGGTATTAGTTAGGATCCCTTCTAATTTATTTTCCTTCTCATTGTTGTCATCCAAGATTTCTCTTAATAAAACAATTATTGCTATTAGGTTTTGGACATCAGTCGGGGATGGCTGCCCAGACAATGACTCCGTCAGCTGGTGTAAAACCTCCAGTTCGCCCAAATGCTTCTGCTGATACTACTACAATGTCCAACCAACAAAAACCAAGAGAACCAGTGTTGGATGATTCCTTTGGAACCCAACCCAATAACAATGGACAAAATTTAGAGAATGGGGCAGCCGAAGATGTAATGGCCGATGGAAAAAAGGCATGGCATCTTCTAGATAAAGCTCAAATACTTTCTCTCTCTTTCTCTCTCTGGTACATACACACACATGTGGGTGCGTACCCACTTCACTTTTTCCTTCTCTATTCTTCCTCAGGTTTGGTGAGAGTTTGAGGACTGCTTTTTTATCACTGCTGTAAAGAATTTTTTTTAACTAAGCTAGAGTTTCAGTGGTTTTATATTCCTTCCCGAATAACAACAAGGAGCTTGTTTCTTTGAAATTGAGCAGGTTGATGGAACTGAAAAGGTGATTTTGGGTTCCAGAGAGAAGCTTGAGTTCTACCGTGAGAAAATGCAGGAACTTGTGAGCATTTTCTGTTTCACGTTTTTTTCTTATTTTCTGGAAATACAATGTGCTTGGAAAAAAAATCTCATTTTGATTAGAACTGTACTAAAGGATCTTATTCAATGATCAGGAACTAGAATGACTGACTATTAACAGTGCATGCATGATATGCTTGTTAGGTTGCTTCAGCATACTGAAACAATTCCCCCTCCCCCTCTTTTTTTAACATTGCATTAATAATTCAACATTGTTATCATTAAATGCAATGCCTGAATGCGGGTTAATTATTTTCCTAATTTAAGTAAGTGGTGAGTCGAATTGTATAGCATGCCTGGGGAAACTTGGAACATCAAAATTCAGCCATCATTATACGACTTTCGTCTTTCTTATTTTCAGGTCCTGTATAAAAGCAGATGTGATAATAGACTAAATGAAATCACAGAAAGGGCAATTGCAGATAAGCGTGAGGTACTGCCAAAAATCTGGAGAAGTGTTTGTCTCATTTATTTGGACATAATGTCATTGATTTCTGACTGACTATTTGTACTGTAGGCTGAAATGTTGGCTAAGAAATATGAAGAGAAATACAAGCAAGTTGCAGAAATTGCTTCCAAATTAACAGTTGAAGAGGCAAAATTTCGTGAGATTCAGGTAACCTTACTCTTCGCTTTATGCGTGAATGACCTTGAGTTGGTTTGGGCTAATGTTGTTAAGGGTGCTAGGCGCACTTGAAGCGCTAGGATCTCTATATAGCCTGAGATGCAAGGTGCAAAAAAGTGCTCATCTGAGTAAACCAAGGTGCTAGCATATAAATATGTATGTAAAATGTATATAAAAACATATGTAACTAATACATATAATTAATAAGCATTTATTAATTTATTAGTAAAAGAAAGATGAATATTAATATAATTCAATTTATAAATTCAAAACATTGGTTAATAGTTTAAGTTTAATAATTTACTGTATTGTAAAATACAACACCATAAGAATGAAATTGAATATCATCATCAGAAACTAGCTCTAAATTTCCTTCATCTTCATCTTCTCTTGAAAAGTTTTAACTTTTAAGAAAATTTTTTAAACCGGGCTGGTGGTTGAATCGGTCAGACCACTGGTTCTTCGGTCCAACCAGTTTGATTAAAAAATTATTAAAATTCATAAAATAATAAAAAATAAAAATCCGGTTCAACTGCCTAGTTGAAACCGGTTTTTTGCCCGGTTCAACCAGTCCGTAACTGTTCTGGGGTCAACCGGTTCAAAACCCCTCCCCGGACTGGTACCCCAGCCAGTTCCCGGTTTGGTTCAAACAACATTGCTTTTAAGAGTTAACTAGGTTTTTATATAATAGAATTAGGTCAATAATTAATTAAAAAAAGTGATTTATTATATTTTTCTTTTAAAAGTCAAAATTAAAAAAAAATAAACAGGAGAATGGCATGTCTCTTCAGTGAAGTGTGCTTTTTTTGCGCCTGACTTTGCAACAAAGGTGCCTGAAAAGCACATCAGGTGCTCACCTAATTGAAGTTTTCTCGCCTTGAAGTGCCTGAGGCGGTAATGACCATTTGAGCTGTGCCTTAGTGTCTAGGCACTCGCCTTGACATTGCTTTGGGCTATTTGAGGTTTTTGACCCATGTAAACTGTTCTATTGGGTTAACATTACTTTGTTTTACATGGAGGGGTTGTCACATAAATTTTCCTGATTGAAATATCTAGATGTTGACTTTTTCATCTTAATGCTTGAGTGTTTGTCGAGGCATCAACCTTTTTCCAGGATGAGAAGAGATGACTTGTTAACCTTTAAGCTTTATATAAAATGTCCGAGTCTTTGTTCTCTTGTTTTCTTTTTTCCTTTATTTTCATCCGAAAATTATATCTCTGTTTCAGTCTATTATTTCCTTCCATTGTTTCCTTAAGATGACATATGCCTACAACCTTTTGCCTACTAGCTGTTGTTACCATGTAGTATGTTGATCTTAAAATCCTTACAGACCCCTTTTCTTTATTTCACCAACTTTTGTAATTGTCTTGTTTTAAGGAGAGGAAGACAGAGTTGCATCATGCTATTGTTAACATGGAACAGGGGGGCAGTGCAGATGGTATTCTTCAGGTAAATTTAAACTGATCAAGTAAGTCATGGAGATTCAGTAAAATTTTCTGAAACTGAGGCATTGTGGCATATCTAGGTCCGTGCTGACCGCATACAGTCAGATGTTGAGGAGCTAATGAAGGCCCTGACTGAACGATGCAAGAAACATGGATATGATGTTAAGTCAGCTGCAGTAATTGAGCTTCCCACGGGTACCTTTTAGCTTTTATTAGAAAGAAAATTCTTCCTCACAACTTCCATTGAGTAAAGACCTGCACTGTAGTATGATATTCTTATCATTGTGTTTGGTGTTATCCTTGCATTTTACTCTTTGATCTTGAAAGCCCTATTTGAGTTCAATGCTTCCTTTCAAAAGTTATTTAGCTTGGTAGAATCTTCGGAGGTACTATTTTATTTGAGCATGTTTTTATGATTGTATTTGTTGATCTATCTACTGTAATTTTCATGGTTATGTCAAGATATATCATTTCATATTCCCTTAATTTCTATGTTTGTCTTTGGTCTCTGCTGACTGTACATGGTGACTCCCCTCATGATCCTTGCCCTCAATTTTTGCTTTTCCATTTTAAGCTGTTTGAGTCGTAATTAAAATGTTTCCATTGGAAAAGGTCAAATTATTTCACTCTTAAACTTTTCCAAACCTACCTTCCTCATAAAGAGTTGACAGTAATAGGATCTATTAAACAAACAATTTAATACTGCTTTCCATTTCTTCTTTTCCTTTTGACTTCTTAAAACACATGTTTAGTTGAAAAGTGGCAATAAAAACAGGCAGCAAACGGATGGGTTACCTCATTTATACCTTTTCAAAACTTCAGAGCTAAAGTTCTATACTTTGGCTGCTTGCAGTCATTTAGGATGCTAATGTCTGTTTAGATTCTCTTTTCGCATGGAACTGTAAAATTTTTGTTTTCATTTTTTTTTATGATCTTTAAGATCCTCTTAGTCACTTTAATAGAAAGAAAGAGACTTCTGATGTATGTTAATTCTTATGCCTATTATCTTTGTTTTGTATTTGGAATGACCCTTAGTTTTTCTTGAAGTAAATACAATTCCATTTACTAATTGTTTTGTCCTTTTCATATGCAATGCCTATTTAAGGTTGGCAACCAGGAGTTCCAGAGGGAGCAGCAGTCTGGGATGAAGAGTGGGATAAGTTTGAAGATGAAGGTCTTTCCTTCCTTTACTGTTTGAGAACTGCAAATAAAGTTTTGTGAAACTTGGTGGGGTTCTGTAACAATTTTATTCATCTGACTTTTCATTTCAAACATCAGGATTTGGCAATGAGCTTACTGTTGATGTGAAAAAAGGGGCCGTGTCTCAGAGAGGGAAAGCTTCTCCAGATGGTAGCTTGACCCCTGATTCCACTTCCTATGCTGATGAAAAAACTGCGAATCTCTTCAGTGCTGGTGAACGTGCCATCGAGAGCGAGTCTGCATATACACACAGTGAAGATGAATCTGCCAGAAGTCCTCGTGGTAGTCCTACTGATAGAAACTCTCTAGAAAGCCCATCTAAACCATTTTCTGATGACCCTTTTGGAAAGAGCACTGAAGCAGAGGCAGAAAGACACCAGTATGGATGAATAAACTTTTTTTAAGTTTTTTCTGTCAACTAGTGAGTTTGACATTTTTTTTTTTCTCATTTTCTTTTGCTAAATTCCTTTCTTTTTCTGGACAGAAGTTTTGATGAATCAGGATGGGGGACCTTTGATAATGATGATATGGACTCTGTGTGGGGTTTTAATTCTCTTAATACCAAGGTGACCCTGAACTTCTTGAAGCACATTTTTGTTTTTAGGTTACAAAGATGGTAGCTTCATCATTTGTGTAGAATTCCGACTTAAATGGTATTTACCCTTCGTGTATGGTGGTGATAGGGTAAAAGTAATTTGGGATACTTTGTTGGTTAGTCTAAACTTAATAGATGTCTTAACTCTTCATATTTTGTGAAGTTTTTTGTCAAGTTGCATGTAGGTCACATCGTGGAAACCTTATGTTCAGAGCTTTTAATCACAAGGCATAAATCTGGCTGCATTACCTAGCTTACCCTCAATAAACTCTGATTCTTGTGTGTTCAAAATATTTTGATGTGCTTGTTATGATCCTTTCTTGGTCTGATGTATTGAAATATATTTAGTCTTGATCTTTAATGTCACATGGCAGGACTCGGACAAGGCCAGAGACTTTTTTGGATCCAGTGATTTTGATGTACACACAAGAACAGAATCCCCAAATGCAGAAAGCTTTTATAATAAGAAGAGTCCATTTACATTTGAAGACTCGGTTCCCAGTACTCCACTCTCCAAGTTTGGGAACTCGCCATCAAGGTTCAGTGAGGCATCAAGGGATCAGTTTGACAGTTTCTCAAGGTTTGATTCCTTCAGCATGCATGATGGTGGATTTTCACAGCAACCGGATAGGCTTACAAGATTCGACTCCATAAACAGTAGCAAGGATTTTGGCAGCGGGTTTTCAAGGTTTGACTCCATAAACAATAGCAAAGACTTTGGCAGCGGATTTTCCCCACAATCTGAGACACTCACGAGGTTTGACTCCATAAGTAGCAGCAAAGACTTTGGCCATGGGTTCTCTTTTGACGACTCAGATCCATTTGGCTCCAGCGGTCCATTTAAAGTCTCATCAGATCAGCAGAGTCCGAAGAAAAGCTCCGATAATTGGCGTGCTTTCTAATTGGTAATCCAAAAGTTAAAATGATAAGAAAAAAGATAAGTAATTTTCCCTCGGGCTCTTATACACCTTTTCCTGTTTTTGTTGAGGTTTTGTTTGGTTGCCGACCTTTTTAACTATGTGCTGTTGTGTTTAATATTCTGCAGCATGGAATTGGATTGTTGTAAAGTTGTGCTGTATTTTTTGTTATATGGCGACATTTTTTTGAGGGGTGTTGGCATGCCAGAACAGTGATTGGAAAATAATAAACACACACGAAAAAAAGTCTCCTTTTTAAGTTGCTGATTATCATGGTAGGTTTGCTTTTGTAATCGGCGTGGTGATAATTTTATGTTTGTTAGAAAATAATTTGATATGCTGCTTCTGCTGCTGGAAACTAACCTATTTATGGTTTAGAGTTTGAATGGAACTGGAGCTTGTTCGGTGTTTCAATCATAGCGATAGCACACGTGGTTGACTTGATGGGAATCCTTTTTACCTTAACCGGACTCCTCGTTAATTTTATTGAGTCTGAAGCTGTAGGGTGAAAACTTATTTTTTGGTCATGCCCACAATTGCAGTCCCAATAATGCATTTTATGATGTGGTTTTTTTTTAAAAGATATATATATATATATATATATATATATTTCTTATAGCCATAGCTCTCGAACTTGGGATAGTACATGATTAACCACGATTAAATTCACATCTTGTTGTCACACCAGAATAAGACTCAATAAGATATGATACTAGCATGCAATGATACATATTTGCATTTTTAAAAAATTCAATCAAATTGCTTTAAAATTTAAATTTATGTGTAAACATTAAAATATTATCTCAAAATAAATAAATTATTTTTGCTAAAAATATGGCATATAATAGATTAGGATATTTGTGAATTTGAATAACAAATGCCAAAATTAGAATCCATTATTTGAATTTGAAAAAAAATATTTAAATGACGTGTAAACCATATACTTTGAAAAACAGAAAAATGGATTATGTTTATTATTGGGTTTTTTACTAAAATATTATAAAAAATAAAATATGAAAATAGTATATTTAAAAAAATTATATACCAAAATGGTATATTTAGGGTGGTCACGCCTAGGGGTGAGCATTCGATCGAATCGAATCGAATCGAATAAAAAATTTCGAGTTAATCGAGTTTTCGAATCTTATTTTATCATTCAAACTTTATTTGAAATTTTCTCGAATTGAGTCGAGTGAGATAGAATTCGAATCGAATCGAATCGAATATATTTGTTCGAGTTAAATTTTAAAAAATAATTTTGGGTTCTTGTAACCACTATCACCTATTGTAATAAATTTTTTTCACTATAATCAAATTTTTTATTAATTTTCATCATCTCATAATTTATTTATTAATCTTTTATATACGGGTTAGCTTTTTTGTTTACTTAGTTGTTTCAATTATCTTCATATTCTTGTCACTATGTATTTTGGAATTAAAAAATATATTAAATGTAATAATGTGACTTTTTAATAAAAGTTATTTTAAAGATAAAATTTGAAAGTAATACCAATATAAAATTTTAAGACGAATAATTTATGGCATCATTAATAATTCAATTTTAATATAAATATTCAATATGAATTAAACAATTCAATAATATAAATAATATAAAATGTGAAATTTAATTTAATAATATAAATAATAGATATAAATAAAATTATTACTATTTATGTTTATGGGTTTTTTTTGAATAATTTTGATTTTTTATTTGGGAGTAAATAGTGAGAAGTAAAAGTTTAGAGGGAAAATAAAAAGTTTTGGGAGTCAAAGTTTGAGGGAAAGTAAATAGGGAGAGTAAAATTTTGGAGGGAAAATATTAAAAAAAATTGGTGAGATGAGTTTGGGGTAGATGGGGGATGAGATGAAAAGGGAGTAAAAGTTTTAAAGGGAAAGTGGGAGGGAATAAAAATTTTGGGGGAAAATAAAAAGTTTTAAGGGGTTTTGGGAGCAAAATTTTGAGGAAAAGTAAGTAGGAGAGTAAAATTTTGGTAGGAAATGGATTTTAGGTAGATGGGGGGTTGGGATGGGAGAGGAGTAAAAGTTTTGGGGAGAAAGTGGGAAGGAGTAAAAGTTTTGAGGAAAAAGTAAAAAGGTTTGGAAGTTTGGGGTAAAAATGTAAAATATTATAGTTTGATATTCGAATTATTTGATTTATTCAAATTTAAAGACTTAACTCGATTCGAACTCGAAATTCGAAAAAAAATTCGAGTTGACTCGAATAACTCGAATAACTCGATTCATTTAACTCGAAATTTAAATTTTTTTTTCCATTTTTTCGAGTCGAATCGAGTTTTGCTCACCCCTAGTCACGCCTGATGCATAAGTGTCATCACTTTACCCTGACACAAAAAACTGTTAGAAAAAAATAAATTAAAAAAAATAGAAAATTGATGGGATGTGACACTGGTGGAGGGTTGATGCAGGCAGCACCGTTGGAGGGACTGGCGCAGGTGGCACTGAAGGTGGACGTGGCAGAGGCGGCACTGCAGGGACAATGAGACCCATGTATGCTGAGTGAGTTTGTTTTTTGTGTGTTTGGGGACCTTATAATGGTCCCCAAGTTCATTTTCAGCCGATGGGTGAAGAAGAAAATAAGAGAAGGAGAAGAAGAAAAGAAGAGAAGGAGAAGGAGAGGGCGGCATTGGCGAGGGAAAAATAGAAAAAGAAAAAGATAAGGAGAATAGAGAGAGGGAAGGAGAAAGGGAAGGAAAAATTTAAAATAAAAAAGAAAAGGAAAATTTTTTTATTATAAATTAATGGATTAATGTTAATTTAATTTATTTTTGTTGTTATTATTGTTGATTTAATTCAGATTTAATTTTTAAATTTATTTTTGTAAGGTATTATTTGATTAAAAAGGGATATTAAGGTATGTTTGTATTTATTTTATATTTTCATTCATTCATAATTTATTTTTAATGTTTATTGAAGTAAAAAAACCTATTTATGTTATGTACAAAGAAAGTTTTATTATTTTATGTAATTTATTTATTATATGAGTTTTAGGTTGATTAGATATATTTTTTTATGAAATTTATTTGGCATGTTATATTTTGATTATTTTAATATTTTTTTATTTCTTTTTATGTAGATGGGTTTTTTACTAAAATATTATAAAAAATAAAATACCAAAATAGTATCTTTATGAAAAAAATAAAATACCAAAAAAATAATTTTTTTTGGGGAAAGTGATGCCGGCGAGTTTTTTTACTAAAATATTATAAAAAATTAAAATACGAAAATAATATATTTTAAATGGGGAAAGTAGGCCAAAATCACCCAACAAAAATAATTTGGAAATATTACGACATAATCCCCATTGTTTTCCCATCTTTTTTATTTCCCAAGTTTAATTACATGTTTTATATTTTAAAACAATATACTTATCATGTTTTTTAATTATTATTGCATCACTCACATTATTATTAAATTTAAAAATTAATTTAAAATATATTGAACTACATGCCGGGTATATTATATATATATATATATTATATTTTAAACCAAAATATTTTACTTATTATCATTTAAAAATAATAATAAAAATATTCGTATTTATTATGTGTCGTTTATGTTAAGTTTTTGTTATTTTTTTTTATTGGCATGTTATTTTTAGTATTTTAATATAAATTTTTTATTTTTTATGTAAGTAAAAGATTAAACAATTGAGATGAAATTTGTGGATGGGACCATTGAGTTGGAATTTATAAGATATATTTATTTTGTTAATGTAGTATAACAAAAAATATGATGTGAAAAAAATTGTTTGGTAATTTTTTTAATTAAAAGCAATATATAAAATTTAGGTATTTTGATAAATATTTAAAATCCATCAAACATTGAAATTAATAACCGAAATTTGTTTTGAAATTACAGGTATCGCAATGGCTCCATTGATTAATAATGGTGATCACATATCAAACACAATTAATAATATGATAATATATTGTTATTTGTTAATCACGGGTTCTATTAGAAAAAGATCTATGTAATTTACGGAAATAATTTATGTATTTATAACTATTTTCTGTAATTTAACACTGTTAGGGCCCGTATCGCGCATTAAGGGGTCGGGTGAATGGTATAGGATATTTCCCGAATGAATGACTGATGTCATACTTGGAGTTAGCTAGATTCGGGTCAGCAGCATTGATTCGGACGTTTGATTTGTGGTACGATTTAATATCCGCATTGGTCAAGCGTTGACACCCGGAGACCTACACTTTTCATTTACCGTGTGGGGAGTGCACTGTCACTCTAGAGGATGTTGCATTGCAACTTGGGCTCCCAATCGACGAGAGTGCCGTAACGGGAGTAAGCGCGATAGTTTAGTCGATTGTCCTTTGTTATAGCCTATTAGGAGTCTCGTTCACTGATGCTGAGTTCAATTTTACGGGTTTGAAATTTTCATGGCTGAAAGCCAATTTTAAGTATTTATCAGTTAATGCCATTGAGCATGAGTTGATGTGCACAGCTCGAGCATAGATTTTGCATATTATAGGGGGTGTACTGATGCTCTATGTGAACAACAACAGGGTTTATTTAATGTATTTACCCTTATTAGCTGATTTATAGAATGTTCGCTCATATAGTTGGGGTTCCGCAGTTCTAGCTATGTTGTATCGTGAGCTTTGTCGGACGACAAAGCCTAATGCCGTAGATATAAGCGGATGCTGTAACGCCCCAAAATTTCTGTTTATGTTTTTGTAGTTAATTGATACAACTGTCTGTCTGCTTCAATGGTTAAGTGTTCTGGGTGTGTTTGAGAGGTCCTAAGTTCAAGCCTTGACTTGGGCAAATTTTGGTATTTTTAGGAATAAAGCCTTAACTGGGTTCAATAGGCTTATATTTTATACTTTGTAAATGGGCCTGCTGGTCTAGTGGTTAAGTTGAGTGATATGTTATTGAAGGTATAGAGTTCGAATTCCTGTACGAGCAAAGGATTTATTTTGCTGTATGTGCCATGTGGGTGTTTTGGTTTGGCCGAAATATTGAAGTGGATGAGTGGTTGAGGGTTAGTGAGAGAAAATTAGGGGATTTACTATCAGTCTTTGAGTTTCTCAAAAAAATTCTCTTCTTCCTTTAAACTTTTTTTTTCTGTCTTTCTCTACCAATTTTCAACTTTTCATACCTTTGCTCCTATCAAATTTTTCTTCTTGCCCCCATTCTTTTTTTCTTTATTCCCTTTTTGCTGCTACTTTTTTCAGTTTTGCTATTTGTTGGTAAGAGAGGTTCTGTTCTATAAATTTTGTTTTGGGGGTTGATGTATCGTTTTACTAAAAGTTTCGGTTGGTGTGTAAGAGCTTATTAAAGGGCTAATTATCGTTCATTAACGAGTTAGGCGTGTGGAATTCTCATTTCGATCAAAGGTAAGGATTTTGATAGTTGAGGATGGATGCCTCTTTACAATTCTGTTGAAGTCTCAGTTATGTTACTGAAATTAGGGCTTTGAGTTGGTTGATTTTAGGTATCGAAGTGCTCAGGTGTGATTAGGCGTAAAAAACAAACTAGTTGTGTACTCGATTGCATAGAAAACGGGAATCGATGAAAGCCAAAAAGTATTCTGTCAATGTCACATGGGTGTTTGATCGACCGTGTAGTAGGCCATGTGACGGAACACGGGCGTGTGATCCACGAGCCAGGCCGTGTACGAAGGGCACGACTATGTGATGGCCAAACGAGGCCGTGTGCGACACACAGGCTCGACCAATTGGGTCGTGTGGGCTACACGGGCGTGTGGGCCCACACGAATAGTCTACACATGCGTGTGAGATTCTGGGCCAAGCCATGTGATCCACACAGCCAAGGCCAATTTAGGTCGTGTGGGCCGCACGAGCGTGTGGGCCCACACGGGCAAACTACATGGACGTGTGAGCCCATTTTTACTGATTTGCTTGCAACGCTGCACGGGATGCCCGAGTCGACTGTAAACCTACTGTAGGGTCGGTAAGTAATGCTTAGATCCCTAATTGATTGAACGATATATATGTATGACTGTATATTGAGCATAATGATAATATTGAACTGATTATATATATGATACCATGAGATGGCATGTCATGTCTGTATGTTGCATTGCGTGGGGTTGGGATGATATGATTGGAAGAAGTGTGTTGAAAGGCTTTAAGCCTGATATACTGGCAGCTCGGCTGTAAATTACTGATGGCTTTAAGCCTAATATACTGGCAGCTCAACTACAAATTACTATTTAGTACTGCAACTGATACTATTTGTAAGTGTATGAATGAGTGAGTGATTTAATCCCCATAGAAGTGCAGGGTTAGATAGGAGATGGTGTACAGTGGTTGGTTGGGTAAGATTTGCATACTGTTACTGCGATGGGCTAAGAGCCCTACTGCATACTATTACTGTACTGGGCTACGACCCTACTGTTTACTGTTTCTGTGACGGGCTAAGGCCCTACTACATGACTACTACTGTACTGATATGGGCTAAGGCTCAAACTGTTTTTGTTACCTAAAAAGGGCTTAGGCCCAGACTGTGTTTTCTGTTTACTAATTGACTATTTTCTGTGGGGATTACACAGTAAATTTACGTAAACTCACCCATTCTGTTTAATCTATATAGGCAATCCCCAGCTTTAGACGGATTGGTGCGGCGGAAGACTCAGCGGTGACCACACGGGTTTCTTTTATTTGCTTAATGATTATTCATGATTTTAAATTTTCTTTTGGGAGGTTTTGATGAAATTATGGCCTTTACGGATTTTTGATTTAAATTTGAGATTTATACTGTTTTGTGGTTAAAAACTGTTAGTAGATTTTTTATTTAAATTTGGGATTTATACTGTTTTGTGGTTAATAACTGTTAGTAGTCAGAAAAACTCGAATTTTCAAAAAAAAATAAATGTTTTATAAAAAATACCCACGATTACGCGAACTGTTTTAAAAGCTTCCGCATTGAATAATGTTTTGAAATTGAATAACATTTTGAAACTTTCGACTAAATAAATGACTTGATTTTAGAACTAATAAAAGGTAGTGAAGAGTTGTTAAATAGAGAAATGATTTTAGCGATGATACGGTTTTCAAACATACTCTCATGTGATATCATCAGATTCAGCCATAACATCTAGGCCGAGTTTGGAGTGTTACATTTAGTGGTATTAGAGCTAGGTTACAAAACTCAATTGTGGATTTGGGTTTTTAAAACGTAATTTTTAAAGAACTGATTTTTGATGATTGAAATTAAAAATATTTTTACTGAATGTGGGGTACACCGAGTCTCCAGCGTCGATCCTATAAGTTCTTTGAAACTTTTATATATTTTAAATTGAAACTGCTATAGGTAGTATATACTAAGATTGCTATAGATAGACTGTACTAAAAACACTCAATATAGTGTATACTGAGACAGTAGTAAAATTAATAAACACTATGTTGTACGAAAACAAACTTTACACTTCTGATACTACTTCACATAATATATCTGCTTGAGTGTGTACACATCATCGATAAATTGTTCAACATTGAACGAGACTTTAGCACACATTGCCACGACATGCAAACATGAATAATTAAGTGTTTAGAACCTCCTACAATCGCACCGTCTGTTTCGGAGATCAACTCCATAAGACCTAGGTGGTATACCGGGTTGACGACCGATGGTTTTCGTAACTCGAAATGTTTCAAGACGTCGTGAGTATACTTCTACATTTATTGACCTCGCCATCAGACGATTTGCAACCATTGTATCCTTGACATCTTCGACATATACATGTCTCACTTCCATCTGGTTGACTTGTTACTGACCTATTCTTGACATCAAGATAGCCAACCTGTAGAATGTAGCCGAGAAGATAGACAAAATCGAAAGACATCGTGTTTTCAGCAACACAACGTTGATCTCCTTCACCAAGTTTGTGGTTATTTGACCATAACAGAAGCCCCCTTAAAACTTTGAGCTTATTGCCACGGCTCCATGGAACCCAACCACTATCAGAAAGATGTGTTTGTTTGACCCTTCATGTCACTCTCAAGTCGAGGCATTCTTTGGCGAAAAATGTGTGGCTTTAGCTCGTGCACTGTATATGTATTAAGAAAAGATAAGTTACAGTATTGCCCTAAAATATTAAAATTTATATTGAAAAGATAAGATTATTCTTTACCTATTCTCACAATTTGTCTCTGCTAGTGTGCATTCTTATAATCTCGATGAAAGTTAGCAGCGATGTGCCGGATGCAATAAACGAATCTCCATGGCACACTGGAACGCCTAATGGCAGCGATTAATCTTTTCCCTCTATCGAAAATGATGCAAATATTATCGTTGCTAATAACATACCTCCGCAGGTTGATAAGGAAGAATTCTTATAATTCCATATTCTCCTTATCTACGATAACAAATGCTATTGGAAACACATTCTTGTTACTGTTTTGAGAAATCGTAATAAGTAAGATCTGTGTATATTTTTCGTATAGCCAGGTCCTATCTACTTGCATAAATGGCTTGCAGTGAGGAAATGCGCGCACATTGATCAAACGTACATAACATCCGATGAAATTTTTTTCTCGATTGTAGTTGGTCATCCGGGCCGTAATAAGGTTGTGTCTGTAACTCAATGACAGTGCCCGGTACGTACTCCCGCTTAATGGCTATCTATCCTTGTAGCTCATTATACGACGCATCGAAATTCCCGTACAATTGCTCCATTACCATCTGTTTAACTATCCACGGCTTTCGATATGATATTCGATACTAGAATTGTGCCTGTATTTCGACAATCAGTACTGAAACTTTAATGGTCGACATGTCCTTCACCATTGGCATGATACACGTACATATAATTTTGGAATCAAATTTTCGATAATCTTCTATCATACATGTTGATGTGCATGTGTGTGGTCTAACAAATTTTCGTATCTTCCACATATGCAAATTTTGAAAAAATACAACTCGTACCCGCCAATTACAGCCTTCTGCCTCCTTCCAACACTCCCCACTATATAATGTCGGTTTAGATACTGCAACTTTGTACTGCACTGATATATTCATGTTGTAACCGCTTAATAGCAAATATGCACTTTTCCTTACTTTTGAATCTCTGACCTACAAACAACTACTTAGGATTGAAATCTACGGCCAGCTGTTGAGTAGATAGTATTTCAAGGTACTCTAAGAACTCCGCTACGTGTGCCACGTTGGGGTCTATGAGCAACATGTGTGGGCCAAGATTATTGTGTATCACAATACGTAGAATCTAGTTCCCCACTAAAGACGCGTTAATGTTTCCATCATCATTCACGCCTTCGTTGTCAATATCATCGGGGACCTCGTCTATATCGGGATCACTATTACTATCGATCTCTTGATCACAAAGATCACTACTATCGTATCCATCATCACCAATCACATTAATATCGGGTGCAACATTAAGATCGATATCGATCCTGCGTATAGTCGATTCCCTATTAACATACGATATTAGAGCCACCATACACAGTTCTTCAGCTCCATATTCTTCACCAGATGCTATGAGATTTTTAATTCGCTCCACAATAGCTAACTCAGCAAATAGCTGAATCGATGCATTTTGGTTACTCCAATTCCCACAATAAAAAATGATCATTGTCTTCACGTCTTCATCGTCTACAAATTCCATTTCGGTGAATTTGATGGGATTTGTCAAAACTGGAAACTTATAGAAAAGTTTCGAGATCCTTTTCCCACAACGTCTAACAATTTTTGTGCTTATCCTTTCCTTCATAGCATCGAACGAGACATTTCTATTACATCTCATTGGTATTTGTTGTCGACAATCAAATATACATTCAATGATTGTTGTCAAGATGATTCTATCAAAATAAACGCATACGAAAAATTGATTATCTATCTTTAATACTCAAATCTATTAAAAAATAAACAAAATTTCTCAAACTAATTTTGAACAACAAAAAATTACTTAAATAAAAAAATAATTAATAAAAAGAGACCAAAATTATATCAATATGCAATTTTTTCATTCATAAGTTCAGATTTTTTTAGTTCTCATTTTGTACACGAACAACATTTATCTTTACATTTAACCATTTAAATTCAGTTCTACGCTTTCTTCTATCTCCGATCTTATATCTTCCTCCGGGAAATTCTCTATATTAAACTTTGAATTCTCTTCAAATTCATTTTTTACAATCCAATTTGGAAATTCCTTGAGATCTTCCTTTCAATCTTTATAACGTGTATTGAATATAGAAATTCTCTTGATAATTTCCTAACAACTAATTTATTCATCCATGATATGTCAAACACATTTTGCTTCCCAATCAACTTTCGTGAACCTTCACTTTGTCTCACTATTTTCCTTACTTCATAAGAGATTATAAACTTCGTAAAGTATATAACTAGATTTCAATAAATTCGTGATATCAATGTCTTCCAAAGTTGGTCTAAAACGATTTGATACTCCCATTCTATTAATGTTCCTCTAAAGGTTAAGTATTGCACTTTATTATTTTTAATCATTTCATGACATTTTTATATCACTTCTTACATCTTTCGATTTACGGTAATAAGGTGTTAAACAATATCTTCTTCTGATTTCATTCTGTAATCTTGCACTTCTCTCATCATCTTATCAACTTTCTCCTTTTGTGCTGAAGTTATTATCTCATCAGGTAATATTAAATTTATTGCCATTTCTAACAATATTGATAACAGAAATATTTTCAGTTGTTATCACTAATTAACAATAACTTTATAATAGTTACTAACATAAAAACTTTCAAATATATTAAAAAAAAACATAATATTCACAATAAACACATAATTAATTTAAACATAAAACTTACTAACAAATCACAATAAACAAAATAATTTTGAAACAAAACATATAAATAACACTAAACAAATTATATAATAATAACAAAATAATTTTTTGTTATCATAAATCTATTCTATTTAAAATAAAAAAAAAACCTTTTTCTTTCTTTCTCTTTTTTTTCTTCTCTTCTCCTGCAAATTTTTTTTTACTCATATTCCTTACTGATGCCTTAAATAAAGGTAGAGGGAGTTTGGGGATGTGAGAGCCACCTATGACATAGGCTTCACTGGTGCCACTTCTGCCAGAGGCTTCACCAATGTCGCCTCTAGCTTGCCCTCCACTAGTGTCACATCAATTTTTTTAATAGATTTTGTTTTTTTTTTAACATAATAGTGTTTTTTTTAATAGTTTTTTGTGTCAGTGTAGGGTGGTGTTGCCTATGCACCAGGCGTGACCACCCTAAATATACCATTTTGGTATATAATTTTTCAAATATACTATTTTCATATTTTATTTTTTTATAATATTTAAGTAAAAAACCCTTTATTAAACCCACTTACAATGAGTAGGGAACAGGCAAAACCCCTTCTGTTTTAGTTCATGCATTAGCAATCTCCAAAATCTAAGATAAATGTAACAAGCATAGAATTAAATCCTGTTATCAGCACATTCACCCTCCCGGAACTATACATAAAACTCTCCTTTTTTCTTGAAATATTGGCACGTGAGTTGTTAAGTTTAGAAGAATAAAAGAAATGTGTTGGGATAACATAAAGGGGAATAATAAACATTGTGGAGAGTTACCAGAATGAAAACAACTATTTTTCATCCTTTCTGCCTTCCAATTTCATGTTGACTTGATCAAAAGCGCAGAGCATTTCCGAGCGCATATTCACTATCTCTACAAGTGTCTCTAGTGCTGCAATAATACAATTTGTAAGCTAAGTCTCATCTTGTACTGAAATATGTTCAAGAGCATTGACCTAAAAGTTCACACCTGCCTCAAATGATAGCTGGGCTGCTCGAAGCTTCGGAGAAACAAGAGTTCCAAACATTGACAGTGATTTAGATCTCTCCTTTTGAACCTAAACCGGAGACACAAAGTTTTCCAAAATGAGTCCATGTGATTGTTTCTATATTCGAATTTACTACTTGAAAACAATCAAATTCAACAGGAAAACCTATCATGTAAGCTTCCTTAACAAATATATCATAGAAAAAGGTTTTTCTAGTTGGCCCTGGAAACTACTAAAACAGAGACATCACAGCTACTTTCAAATAACTAAAATAAGCATTCTGCGAAACTGAAGCTGAAACCGAAAGCAAAACAACAACAAAGATGGAGCAAGAGTGGTAGAAATAGGATACTTACTGGGTCATCAACTTCACGTGAAGCTTTATTCTCAGATGAGGTCTTCTCCTCTTAAAACAGACAGAAGGAAAATGTGAGAAAACATACCAAACCATTAAGAAGCAATTATGGTTTGCACTTAGAATTCTGTAATTCCCATCATTTGATTTCAATTTAAAGATTACCTAAGAATGAGCCTAACAACAATAGTTCCAAAACACTATTTTTTTTTTTTTTTTTGCAAATAGTTTCAGACTTTCAGCTGATTGTATGTCTTAGTGCTATAATTAACATCCAAAGAGAGTGTCTACTTCTATATGGAGGGCCAAAACATACCACAAAGCTCGGTACTGCCTCTGTGTCGCAGCTGTGGATGTAATTTGTCCTGGCTAGATTGTTTCTCCCCCAACAAGGAGTTCTCATCACTAGAAGATGCCCATTTGCATAATGTAAAGTGTGGTTTGCCCGAGTCAACTATCACAGATCATAAATCAAATAAAATTCCTTATAGCAAAAAGGTAAACGAACAGGTAAAACCCATAATCATATGTTTCACTATGAATGAGAATTCAAAAACAAGGGGCTTTAGATCTAGCTGTCTAAAACAGTAAAACCTAATAATCATTTTCATATTCATATACAAGTACCCACATGCAGGTGCCACCAGAACAATCACACCTAAATGTTGTCAAGGGCATGAGGAGCACTCTAGGCACTAGAACCTTTACATTGGCTTAGGTTCAAGGCACTAAAAATGTATTGGCCTCAGTGAAGTAAAGTGTAATATGTATATGTGCGAGTTTTCTATGTGCCAGTATGTATGTGTGTGTATAAAGCTTCAGAAATAACAAACTCTAAACCGTGGTCTAGTTTATCTACAAAACAAGCAATTATTAGTCAACAAGCATGATTTCTTTATGGTCCATGTCTATAGTTGAATACTCAAGTATTGAGAAATATAGAGTTTAATATATCACTTTCTTACTTATAAAGGTATACAAAAAAGCGCATCTAGTGGCGCGCCAGGTCAAATAGGCCTTGTCAAAAAAGGCTTGATGTGCAAGGTGCAGGTGCCTTGACAATATTGACTACACCAAGTCCACTACTATAACATAACCCTCTGCAGTCTAGTTTACAAAGTCTGCTTGAAGCACTATGCCGAACAATTTATACCAGAATCTGATTGCTTTTGTAGATAAAGCTGATAAATACCTTTTCCCTCATCTTGGGTTACAAGCAATGATGTAGCAGCAGGATGAGACGTATGGTCCAACAAGACAGTATTCACCCGTGAAGCACCCATGGAATGTCGAGCACTTGCCAGTTCCAGCCATCCCTGATTTTTGGTGCTTTACTTATTAAAACCAAAACCAAAACAAGAAAAAAAAATTGGGGAAAAACAAAAGCAGAAAAAAAGATCGAAGCTGAGTGACATAAACAGGGAACTACAAGTAGATAAAACAATCAGGATTCAAAGGGTGATGCCTGGATCAATGCATCTTCTTATTTCACTTGGTAATGAACTTAACCCTGATTTACATGTTCATTGTCTAAAGCATTTCTGATAACTGAAGAACTAATTATATCTAATCAAAGTTGAAATTTCATCATTTATCAATCCAATCAAATATATCGGAGAAAGGGGGAAAAAAGAAAAGAAAAGATGTTTCTTACCCGGCGAAGTGTCGAAGATAAAGAATGAATGAGGGTCAAATAAGCGTCCATGGAGTCCATAAATTGTAAAACATTTGCATTCTCTTCTACTTCTTTGTCAGTTTGCCCATTTTCCAAGCTTGGGGTTCCATGATCTACTACTTCCATCTTCCGAAACCCAAAAATACCACCTTCTTCTCCTTACAGTCCCAACTCCCAATCCCAGTATGACTGAGATTGAGTTGCACAACTCGCAACTTAAAAAACACTGAGGGCATTATGGATTACATAAACTATAGGATCCTTTAGGCCTATAGATTAGAAAACTCATAGGTAAAGGCCCACGAACACATGTAGAAACGCTTTGAGCCAGGCCATCTGGAGTTTAAGCCCAATATCCTTGGGACGATGAACAGCATTGACTGAGTACACACCCAAAGTCGAATATGAGAGACTGATTACTATCCCATCATTCAGGATGATGAATTTGATTATTATGTACTCTTAATTTCTTGACTTTTGTTATGGAAAGTGAAGCTGCAGCTTTGATTGCGAGTATTATTCAGTTAATGAATGGGGCTCATTATGAGGAATTTACAATCAATTATCTACAGACCAAGAATGTATCTTTTACACGCTTTTGTCTTCCTTTTCTTAGTCATATAATCCGATATGAATATGATGCTTCGTGAGCCAAAATCGTATGACACTAAAATTTTGGACTTGCGCTGAACAATACTGTTGTATTATTATCAGCACCTTGCTAGAATGGTTTCACCATCCTCACCCCCATAGTCTTAACTTTGTTGGTGATGATTTTGCTTACACAAATCACTCCATCAGACATGGCCTTTGTGAATGTATACGTGCTTGACACATGGTATAGCTCTAATTTATCTCACCAAGGGCAAGTGTTGATTCCATCCTTTGCATAGTCTAGCTTGATCCTTGTCAATCACATCATCCCTCATCTAAAAGGTTATCATGCTCTCTAAGTGATCATCTACAATAAGGCTAGCATAGACACATGCCAAGACCTAGTGCTAAGGGATGATCATCCTCACCTATTAATACCCATCCTTGGCCTTAAGAGTTCTCCTTCTCCTATTTCTTCTTCTTCCTCTTCAACCTTCCTCTTCCATGCCATATACTTTTTCCTTTTTCTCCTCCGACAACTCTTAACATCTCACCATCATGTAAATTATCATCTCCCCCTTCTACCTTTTTTAATCTTCAACAATTGGTGTAGTCAACAGTGATAACATGACTTGTCTTGAGGAGGCCATTACCGAAAATCCCATTTTAACCACTAGTCTTATCACCCAGCACGTCGACTAAACAAGCTATCTATAACACCCCAAAATTATTTATCTCTGTTTCTGCATTTGTATGACACAAATATTTGTTTGCTTTAGTGGCTAAGTGTTCTGGGTGTGTGTGTGAGGTCCTAAGTTCAAGCATTGCCTTTAGCAAATTTTGATATTTTTCTAATTTAAGCCTGGTACTTGAGGAGTAGACTTATATTTAATTGTTTGGAAGTTTATAATAGAATGAGCCTGCTGGTTTGGTGGATAAGTGGAGTGTTAGTTGGCTGAGGGTTTTGTGTTCGAATCTTTGTGTTGGCATTATTTTTGCTTCAGTTGGGATAGAGTTCTAAGTAGTGGGTAGTTGGGTGGAGAGAATCTAGGAGAGTGGGGATATGGATATGGGGGTTATCAAAATAGTTCCTTTCATTTTTGTTTTCTTAAAAAATTCGACCACTCTCTATCTCTCTCCTCTTCTTTTCTCGACTTCCTATCGACAAACTCTATTCTCCATTCTTCATTGTCAATTCCTTTGTTCATTTGATTTTAGACTATTGCTCAATCTTGGATTGCGTTATTCGGTGTTTTTGTGTGTTTTGGTAAGTGATTTTAGTGCTCTGTAATCTTGATTTCTGAATAACCTATTGAAGAGTAATAATTTCCTGTTTGAGTAGAAAAGAATCGATAGATACGGGGACCTTTCATGCTATTTCGTAGCCAAAAGCTTTCGGAGTGTTGGGGGTAAGTGAAAAACGTAGAATTGGACTATTGTCGGGTTGTTGATTTCGGGTTAATCTCTAAATCGTGACTGATTTTAGACTTGGGTTTATCGATTTTAGGTTCTGGCAATCTCATGAGTGTTTCCGTATCGAATTCGTACTAGGTGTGTAGCTGAAATCGAAAAAAAAGAGATCTCAACAAAAGTCGAAAACCTCACTGTCGACGCCACACAAGAGTGTGGTTGCCCGTGTGGTAGGTCGTGTGTGAATGACACGACCGTGTGTCTGACGAAGGCTAGACACAGCCGTTAGTGGCCGGGTTGGCTGTGTGCAACATACGGGCTAGACCAATTTGGGCTGTGTTGGCCACACGGGCATGTGGGTTTTTGGGCCAGGCCGTATGATCCACATGGTCTTAGGCCAAATTGGGCCGTGTGGGCCACACGAGCGTGTGGGCTCAAACGAGCATGCCACATGGGTAAGTAGGCCTAAAATTCTAAATTTTTTCCTAGGATTGCACGGTCGTCCAAATCGACTGTGAGCCCACTATAGAATCGGTAAGGGCTAACTAGACCCTAATTTGTTTAATATGAATGACTGATACTATGGTTTGAGCATGATAGCTATACGCATGCCTGCATACTGTTCTGTATGTATGGCTATAACTGATTAATAGCATGTAAGCATGTTATATTCTATATTTTTACATTGAGTATGTTTATCTGCATTTGCATTTGGAGGTAGTTTGATTGATTATTGGAGGAAGTGTACTGAAAAGGCATTTATGCCTATTATCTGGCAGCTCAGCTTCAATATTTCTGATATGTGCTGTATTTCGGTACAACATGGTGTGTAGGGATGGATGGGTGTTTTAATCCTCACATGGTGTGTAGGGATGGTCAGATATGGTGTGTAGAGGCTGGGGGGTAGGATTTATTACTGTTCTGACTATTTGACTGCATCTGTTACTGTAATGGGCTTAGGCCTAAATCTGTATTTGATTCTGGTATGGGCTAAGGCCCGAATATGCATTTGTAACCGAAACTGTAAAGGGCTAAGGCCCTGATCTGCACTGATTCTGTAATGGGCTTAGGCCCTAGACTGTATCTGATGATATTGATACTCTATTTGTGTGTATGTATGTTCTGTGGGGATTACACACTGAGTTTACGTAAACTCACCCCTTCTATTTATTCTGTATAGGTAATCCCCAGACTTAGCCGAATCGGTGCAGCGGAAGACTCAACCGTGAACACACGTTTGTTAAGCTGCCTTATTTTCATTTATGGTTTTATTTCTTATTTGGGTATTTTGATGTAAATTGGACTTATGGACTGCTTTTTCTTTTATTTTGGATTTCAACTATTTTTATGGATTTATAATGGCTATATTGAACAAAGCACAAATTTTTACTAAAAACTAAAATTTTCTTAAATATAAATGGTTTTACCTGAATAAAATAGATTCTAAAGCTTCCGCTGAAAAGATACATTTTAAGACAAATCAAATAACATGCATTTTTTTGAGTTAAATAAAAGCTAATAAACGGAAGTGGTTTTAACTTGATAACATCGTTTTCAAATCACATTTCATGTGACATCGCCTAATTCGGTCATAACGTCTAGGCCGGGTTTGGTGTGTTACATTTAGTGGTATTAGAGCCAGGTTTAAAAACTCGACTGTGGATTTTGGATTTTAAAATTTAGTTTTTAAAGAACTAATTTTCAAATAATTTGAAATTTTCTGGGTTAAGTATGTGGTACACCGAGTCTCCGGCATCGGTCTTGTAAGTACTCTGTATTTTGATAACTGTTATGACACTATAGATAGTGATATCTGAAAATACTTTAGTTAGTGTACTTTGAGACTGCAGTGAAACTGATAGAGACTGAATTTGCGAAAACAAACTCTGAACTTCTGATACTGTTTACATAAAACATCTGTTAATAAATACTGAAACTGTAACTGATTCATAAAATTCTTAATACAGATAAATTCGAATAAACAATGAGTGCACGAGGTATCCCCGGTTGTGGTACACGAGGCCGAGGTAGAGGCCGTAGAGGGGCTTGAACTGAGTCCTCTTCTCTGTTTAGCATGCCAAATTTGGACATTAGTGAGACACTAGTGTCGCCTGCTACTGAAACTGGGTCTCAAGATCGCATGGCTGGGGATGATGCATTGTCTCAAGCCATGCTAAGAATATTGGAGAGGGTCACTGGGCCCAATACCTGATCTGGGGGTCAAGGGTCGATTACGGAACGACTCTGGTGTAATGGAGCTGAATTATTTAGAGGTGTCACTGAAGTCGCCCCTAATGTGGCTGAGTATTGGATGAAGGCCACCGAATGGATTATGGATGACTTAGACTGTACCCCTGAGCAGAAATTGAAGGGTGTAGTCTCATTGCTTCGTGATGAGGCCTACCAGTGGTGGTTGACTGTTAAGGAGGGCACCCAACCTGAATTTCTGACATGGGAATTCTTTAAGTTTGCCTTCTAAGGGAAATACATGGAAACTAGTTACATCGATGCTCGTAGGTGTGAGTTCCTAAAGCTCAGCCAGGGAGACCGATCTGTGGTTGAGTATGAAGCCAAATTTTTGAGACTGAGCCTTTATGCACGAGGTATGGTGGCGTCTGAATACAAGAGGTGTATTCGATTTGATGATGGACTAAAGGATAGTTTGAGGGTATTGATAGCTCCGCAGAGGGAGCGAGAGTTCTCCGTCCTGGTGGAAAAGGTGAAGATCACCGAAGAGGTCAAGCGCGCTGAGCGCCAAAACAGAGACCGTGAGAGGGGTAGGAATAAGAAGTATTCAGAACCCTCAAGTTCAGTTCAGAAGCTTAAGAAAAATGCCAGATCTGATGGGCTGGTTAGAGCTGGGCCGCTGCCTGTTGCTTTTACTAGATTACAGCTTTGTGAAGATTATGGTAGACGCCATTAGGGCGAGTGTTGGAGGAGGACTGGGGCATGTCTAAGATGTGGGTCCTTGGAGCACCGTATTCGAGAGTGTTCGTTGAGGGCTGATCAGGTGCAAGCTCCGGATTCTGGTATTGCGCAGCCACATAGAGTAGTTTAGTAGCCACCAAGGGGTCGTGGTCAGGCTAGGGGTGGAAATAGTTTAGGTTGAGGCCAGAGAGCATTGGGCAAAGGTGTTGGACAGACAGAAGTGAGACAGCTTACCTTGGTTTATGCTGCACGTCACCGTGAGGACAGAGATGCTCCTGACATCATCACGGTAACGTTCTTTATTTACGATGTACCTTACTTTGCATTGATAGATATAAGATCTACCTACTCCTATATAGCCTGCTCTGTTTCTGGGAATTTAGGGTTATTGGTTGAGAGTACTTCTAGTGAAGTCACGGTATTAAGTCTGTTGGAACAATCAATTTGGATTAGCAAACTGTATCAGGATGTTCTGTTAGAGGTTCAAGGGATGGTTTTTCTAGCTAATCAGTGCGACTAAGAGGGTCGTCTTGAGAACTGAAGAGGATAATAAGGTAGTCATGATTGGGGAGCATTGAAATTATTTGGCTAATGTGATCTCTGCACTAGTGGATAAGAAACTATTTTGTAAGGAATGTGAGGTGTACTTGGCCTATGTTAGTGTTTCAGTTTCTAGGGACTCTACCGTAAAGGACATCAAAATGGTAAGGGATTTTTCAGACGTCTTTCCTGAGGAACTACTAGAATTACCACTAAATTGAGAAGTGGTGTTTGGAATTGAGCTTCTTCCTGGTACAGCTCCAGTGTCTATCGCTCCCTATCGTATGGCACCGAAGGAGTTTACAGAGCTTAAGACTCAAATTCAAGAGTTGTTGGATCGTGGGTTCATCCGTCCTAGTGTGTCTCCGTGGAGGACACCTGTACTGTTTCTTAAGAAGAAGGATGGGTCTATGAGGATGTGTATTGACTACTGGTAATTGAATAGTTAATAGTTAAGAATAAGTACTCACTTCCAAGGATTAATTATTTATTTGATAAGTTTTGAGGGGCTTCTATGTTCTCGAAGATAGATCTCCATTCTGGGTATCATCAGTTGAGGGTTAAGGAAGCTGATGTACATAAGACGACATTTAGGACTCGTTATGGACATTACGAGTTCCTGGTTATACCCTTTGGTCTAACGAATGCTCTGGCAGTATTTATGGATTTGATGAACCGTGTGTTTCAACCGTATCTGGATTAATTTTTCGTGGTCATTATCGATGACATACTGGTTTATTCTAAGACTAAGGACGAGTATGATGAGCATATTAGAGTGGTTCTTTAGACTTTGAGGGAAAAACAACTCTATGCCAAATTTAGTAAGTGCGAATTCTAGCTACGTGAAGTAACATTTCTAGGGCATGTAGTATCTAATGAGGGGATCTGAGTCGATCCGAGAAAGATTAAGGTTGTATTGGATTGGAAACAGTCCAAGAATGTGTTCAAAATCTGTAGTTTTCTAGGATCATTTTTTTGAAGGTTTTTTCTTTGATTGCAGCATCCTTGACTAAGCTTCTACGTAAGGGTGATTTGTTTGTCTGGACTGATGCGTAACAAGTCAGCTTCGAGAAGCTCAAGACTGTTCTGACTCAGGCTCCTATTCTGATACAGCCTGAACTTGGAAAGGAGTTTATGGTTTATAGCGATGCGTCACATGTGGGATTGGGTTGTGTTCTGATGTAGGATGGTAAGGTTGTAGCTTATGCTTCTTGTCAGCTTAAGACACATGAGGCTAACTATCTGACGCATGACCTCGAGCTGGCTGCAGTGGTCTTCGCACTGAAAATCTGAAGGCACTATCTGTATGGTGAGAGGTGCATCATCTACACTGATCACAAGAGCCTTAAGTACCTCCTTACTCAGAAGGAGTTGAATCTTAGATAGCTAATCGTGATGAAATGAAGTAATAAAACTGATCGTACCTGGAAACTAACTATTATCACGATAAAAAGGCAAGCCCACCTATCGAATAGTAGTATAGCTAATGGCAAGATCGGAATATCGAATATAAGGAACTAAAAGAACTAGTAATAACTTCCTTCCTATTATCTAGCCTAAAAATAAAGAGGTGGTTTGTGTAAGCTAATTAGCTCTAAACTAAACTGAGGAAATGACAAAGAGTAAATTTGGAGATTGTTTTTGGGAAAAACTGATTGATGAGGACAATACCTAAGGAAGAATCCACCTAGACTTCACTTGTTATCTAACTCTGAACCAGATGATTTCTTTATTTGATTTGATCCGTAGAGATCCCTAAATTATGTTAATACCTCTGTCGAGGATAAGAACAACTAATCCTAAGTTGATTAATTAAAATCTCTTTCTAATTAAAACCCCTAGTCTTGCATTAACTTGATCTATGGCTCCCCATATTAGATTTGACTCTAATCCGGCAGATTTTCGTCATCCTATGTCTAAGATTGCAATCAACTCTGCTTAATTGTGTTGGATTTACTCCTATACAGAGGCTTTTGCTCCTCTGTATAAGCATATTCGATTTAAATCAATATCCTGGAAATATCAATTGAAGAATTAAAAACACAATTAAGAACAAATCAAATATTTATCACACAGTTCAGATAACAATAATAAGATCTGTCTTAGGTTTCATCCCCCTTAGATATTTGGGGTTTAGTTCATAATTATAAAAAGAAACATCTCAGAAAAAATAAAATAACAAAATATAAGAAAACCCAAAACTCCTGAAAGGATAGAAGGGAGATCCTCTGTCTTGATGTAGATCCTGGATTCTGAGATGGATCAATGAGCTTTCCTTCGAGTGATTCCCTGCCTTTAACTTCCCGTCTGGGTAAAAATAATGTGCTCAGCACTCTCCTCTACTGTACACCCTTGTAGTTGCCTCCTAGGGTCTTTATATAGAGTTTAGAATGTCTTTCTTAGCCCCTAAGTAGCCTTTCCCGAGTGAAATTAAACTTCCTCACAACAGGGACATGCCCGTGTGCCACGCCATGCGGGTTGACTTTAGACTGTGCTCGAGCCTGTTAATGTGACACGGCCGTGTGACACGCTCGTATGGTGAACCTCTAGGCCGTGTTGTTTTCACACCTTGGCCTATTTTCTCCGTTTTCGGCTCGTTTCTTGTTCTTTTCACTCTCTTATGCTCTCCTAAGTATAAAACATGAAATTAAAGGATTAAGAGCATCAAATTCCACAAATTCAATGATAATTCATCCATAAATGTGCTAAATGTGGGTTAGAAAATATGTATAATTTACAGTTTATCAAATACCCCCACACTTAAGCCTTTGCTTGTCCTCAAGAAAAATCTTAACTCACAATTAAAAATCATTCTTCTCAACTTATAATCCTTATCAATAATGTTTCAAACTAATCCACAAGTAACCATACAATGAAAATTCAACCAGAAGAAAATTAAAGTCTCAAGCATTCTAAGTTGAGAATTTTATCACAGAAACATAGGGTTTCTCCCTTCTCCTCAGTAGTTACCTTTTAATTCAAAATAAAAAAGAGTTGACATCCTCATGATATCCGCGTTCGCGATACTAAGTAATAAAATTTATAAAGAACTTGATCACACCAAAACTAACTAATATCGCGACGCTTTAAGGCAAGCGCACCTATCGAACAGTAGTATAGCTTAGTGGCAAGACCGAGTTATCGTACCCAAGGGAACCAAAAGTACTATTACTTACTTTCTTTCTATTATCTAGCCTAAGAATAAAAGAGGGGTTTGTTTAAACTAATTCTAAAACTAAACTAAGAAGACACAAAGAGTAAATTGAGAAAACTTTTAGGGGAAAAGCTGATTGATATGGACAATACTTAAGGGAGAATCCACCTAGACTTCACTTGTACTGGTTCTTGAGCTAGACGATTTATTCACTTGACTTGATCCGTAGAGATCCCTAATTTATGCTAAACCCTCCGTCGAGGTGAAGAGCAACTAGGCCTAAGTTGTTAATTAAAGTTCCTTTATCAATTAACTTCTTAGGTTGCATTAATTCGATCAATGGTTCCCCATATTAGGTTTGAACCTAATCCGGCAGATTTATGTCGCCTTATGTCTAGGATTGCATGCAACTCCGCTTAATTATGGTAGATCTACTCTTATCACAGGGACTTTTGCTCCTCTTCTCTAAGCACATCTAATTCTTGAAGTAATACCTAGGTTTATTAAATCAAGAATGAAGAACACATAATTAAGAACAACTCAAGTATTTATCATAGAACTCAAGAATAAATAATAACAAGATCTGTCTTAGGTTTCATCCCCCTCAAGTATTTGAGGGGTTTAGTTCATAATAAAGAAAGAAAACATCTCAGAAGAAATAAAATAACAAAACATAAAAGAACCCGAAAACCCCTGAAGGAATTTAGGGAGATCCTCTATATTGCTACAGAATTTCGGCTTCTGGGATGAATCAATCAGCTTTCCTGCGAGTAATCCCTACTTCCACTCTCTGTGTTGGCAGCAAAGAATACTTCTCTTTGTGGGGAAATAAGCACACCCTAAGAGTTGCCTCCTAGGGTCTTTATATAGAGCTTTGGGGAGCCTTTCTTAGCCTCCAAGTATCCCAATTCGAGTGAAATTCCTCTTCCTCACGACTAGAACACGCCCGTGTGCCACGCCCGTGTGACTTCGACAAAGGCCGTGTGATTTGGCACGGCCGTGTGGCCTGCCCGTGCTTGTCGAGAGCTGGACCGTGTGATCTTCATGTGGCACGGCCGTGTGGCACGGCCGTGTGGTAATTCCTTGGGCCGTGTGTTATGTCATTTTTGGCCCATTTTCCTCATTTTCAGTCCATTTCCTATTCTTTTCTCTTCCCTATGCTCTCCTGAGTATAAGATATGAAAAATAAGGATTAAGAGCACCAATTCTCACTAAATGGATAATAATTCATCCAAAATATAGGCTAAACATGAGGTAAAAATATGTATAAATTAGCTTTTATCACCTCACTAAAGATTCACTCCATCCACTCAAAGTGTTCAGGGTTCAAAAATTTAAGCACTCATTAGTCAATGTGAAAAGCTATTACCATAAGCTTGCAGGAAAATCAAATCCACTATGTATTGATATGACACATCGATCAAAAGGTCTTTAAATAATTGTAATGCGGCTTTGGTTAGGGGTGTGGTCACAAGTTGAAAAAGATGGTTAAAATCAAGATTGAATTGAAAAATCATCTAACTAGAAAAATCTCTATCACTGAAACATATTCCTAGAAATAAAGCCTTTTTGATGACATCGTTCTGGATTCAAAAGCCTATAACAGAAATATGAAAAAATATTGAATTACAACTGAAGTATGAATTACAACTGAATTAACTGTATATACATTTTTTTTAAGAACAAATCAAATAACATACTTTACAAACTTTTAGTTAACTGGAAGGGAGAACAAAGCTAGATAATTATCCAATTCAAATCTCAACAAAAATAGGCATCAAAGTAATTAGGGGGATTTCAACAATAATGGGTTATTGGTTAATATTGAGGGTAAGTCAAATGAATGGTTTTTTAGGCTCAAAGGGGTTCACTGGGGGTTAATTATGAAGGTAGGCTTTTATGGAGTAAGTGGGTTAAACCTAGTTGCCTTTATCATTTCGGTATATCAAATCAATGATGTGGTCTCGACATGTATAATCGAAGCAAGTTCTAGAATAACAAATCAGTATTGACTCACTCAAAGCAACAATAAAAGTGAGCATGAAAGAATGTATGCTCAAAAGGCTCAAAAGTCTTACCAAAATTATGGCTTTTAATGTCAATCCTGCGAATTTCAAATTTCAAGATAATACTTAAATTTGGGGAAAACAACCTAGAAAAATTGTAAATTCTCAAGAATTTCAACTTATCATGCTTGATTCCCTAATATCTTAAAGTTTGAATAATCAAAGCATAAGTACCTATGTCTTAATTCTCAACATATCAATAAAAATCATAAATCAATCAGAATTCATCTTAATAGGGGATTGAGAATAATACAGAGAGTGAAAGTGAGAATTCGAAATTTGAAAACAATGCAACAAGTCAGTGGTAAAAATTTTCAGGGGTTTCAAAAATAATACAAAGAATGAAAGTGAGTTTCCCCCCACACTAAATATGTACATTGCCCTCAATGTACAAAGATACATTAGTAGCAAAAGCATAAAATCATAAGATAGGGAGAGAAGTGAAACTCCCTGAATATTGGATGGAACCCTTGAATTGTGAAAGCTGACTTGGAGAAAGAACTACTTGAAGTTCATGATTCTGGGTGACTGGAGAGAACATGCATGATTGTGTGTAAAATTCAAGTATTATTCAATGATAAAATAAGTGCAAAAGGAGAAGGACAATTATAAAATAAATTAAAATTAAAAATAAAAAAATAAAAAGATAAATGCTAGGGATTGGGCACATGGCCGTGGCGCATGCCCGTGTGCCATGGGTCTAGCCCGTGTACTTCGTGGACTTATTAGGTGGCCACGGGTGGTGGGCACGGGCTTGTCACACTCCTATCCTAATTTCTTAGTTTCAACCACCGTTTATAGGCACGGACGTGTAGGGGCACACGGCCACAACACACGGCCGTGTCTTTTAGTATTCATTTCTCCCACAGTCATGTTTGTGGTTACATACCCATGTATGAATTAATAGGTTTGCCCACGGTTGTGTTGCACGGTCGTGGTAATTTGTCGACCCCTGTGTTTTGGGGAAAATTTGGCTCTATTTTTACACGACCGTGTCGCACGGTCGTGTTTCCAACTGCGGTGTGTCCACGGTCGTAGGCATGCCCGTGTGCCTGGTCGTGTGGCTCTAGAAGATACACGTTTTAAAGAGTTAGTTATGAATCTAAGAAAATCAAACTTGTTAGTGCTCGGGTTACCTCCTGAGGAACGCTTGTTTATAGTCTAAGCTCGACTTTTCTCAAGCTTGTTCAGTCACGGTGGTTTGAAGAGTTGAAAATCTTCTATCCTGCTTTCAATTTTATTATCAACATAAGGTTTGAGTCGAGTATGATTTACCTTGAAAGTGTCGAGTGTCTTGTGTGTTATCTCGACTGTACCATAGGGAAATATTTTCATTACCGTGAAGGGAGGTGTGTCACTTGTATGAAGTTTTGTATTCAAAATTCGAGGATCTTCCTCCTCTAAGAATACCTTATCCCCTACCTTAAATTGATTTGTTTTTACCTTAGGGTCATCTTGGTGATGCTTTGGGTTGGTGTGGCATATTTTGGGCTTTTCTTATTGATAGTTCAGCCACTCATCTAGTTCCTCAATCTGGAGCATTTGTTTTTCATGCACGTTTCCCTTGGATGGACTCGTCTGTGGTTGGGTCACCCTTATATGAAGTGTATCCTGCAAAGAAGGTTGGATGGTGAGATTATTCTTATTATCAAGCTTCGTAATATTATCTTTATTATCAATAGACTTATTAGAGTTACGAGCTTATAGAGTAACTTTGTCATCACCTACACGAAGTGTAAGCTCGCCTGTTCCTACATCAATTATGGTTCTAGCAGTTGCTAAAAAGGGTCATCCTAGAATTACGGGTACATTGCTATCCTCATCAATGTCTAGAAGAACAAAGTCGACTGGGAATATAAAGTTATCAATTTTTACAAGCACATCTTCAATTATGCCCTTAGAGAATCTAATGGTTTTATCAGCCAATTGGATGCTCATCTTAGTTTGTTTAGGTTTCCCGAGACTTAGTTGTTTAAACAATTTATAAGGCATTACATTAATACTAGCCCCTAAATCAGCTAAAGCATTTTTGACGTCTAAACTACCAAGTAAACAAGGAATTGTAAAACTCCCTGGATCTTTTAGTTTGTTGGGTAGTTTATTCTGTAAAATAGCTGAGCACACTACATTCAGTTCCACATGAGATGTCTCATCTAGCTTTCGTTTATTCATCAGTAGCTCTCTTAAAAATTTAACGGCGTTTGGCATCTGCGAAAGAGCTTTAATAAACAGTAAGTTAATATGTAATTTCTTCAAAAGTTTAAGGAATTTACCGAATTGTTCATCTGTGCGGTCTTGTCTTAGCGCATTTGGGTATGGGATACAAGGCTTATACTCTTTGACAATTGCTTCTTTGGAACTTACCTCATCCTTACCTTTACTTACCACAGTTTCCTTACATGGCTCTGGGTTGGTTTTGGTTAACCCTTCCTCATCTATTGTATCCACAGCATTAAGTTACTCCTTAGGGTTAGTCTCTGTGTTGCATGGTAACCCACCTTGTGGTCTTTCAAAAATTAGCTTAGCGAGCTGGCTTATTTGATTTTCGAGACCTTGAATGGATGCTTGCTGGTTTTTCAGTGCCGTCTCGGTGTTCTAGAAACGAGTTTCTAACACGGTGATAAATTTTGTGAGCATCTCTTCAAGGTTCGGCTTTTTCTCTTGCGGATAAGGCGATTGTTGAAATCCCGGAGGGGGTGGTTGCCTTTGATTTCCTTGTCCTCCTCATGAGAAATTTGGGTGGTTTTTCCAACCTGCATTGTAAGTGTTACTATAAGGGTTATTTTGGGATCCAGAATTATTACCCATGTAGTTGGCTTGCTCAATTTCCACGCCATATCCATTGTTAGGATTTTCAGAATAGCTCATGTTTCCTTGAATTGAGTCGCACTGCATTACTGGGTGTACCTGCGTAGAACCAAAAAAAATTAGCAATCTTTTTATTAAGGAGTTCTACCTGATTAGAAAGCATGGTGACTGCATCAATATTAAAAATTCCGGCAGCTTTCTGTTGCTTTATTCTCATAACTTGCCAATGATAGTTATTCAGTGACATCTCTTCTATAAACTCGTAAGCTGCTTCTGGTGTTTTGTTGTTGATTGTTCCACCGGCAGCTGCATCAATCATTTGCCTCATCGAAGGATTCAAACCATTGTGAAAGGTTTGGACTTGTAACCATAGAGGTAACCCATGGTGATGGCACCTTCTCAATAAGTCCTTGTATCTCTCCCAAGCATCATAAAGTGTTTCTAAATCCATCTACACAAAAGAAGAGATATCGTTTCCTTAATTTAGCTGTTTTAGTCAGCGAAAAATATTTCAGCAAAAATTTTTCGATCATTTGTTCCCATGTAGTGACAGACCCTCGTGGTAAAGAATTTAACCACTGTTTAGCTTTATTTCTCAAGGAGAATGGGAATAACCGAAGACGAATGGCATCATCAGAAACACCATTTATTTTAAATGTGTTGCAGAATTCTAGGAAATTAGCTAAATGAGCGTTAGGATCCTCATTCTGCAAACCATCAAACTGAACAAACTATTGTATCATCTGAAAAGTGTTAGGTTTCAGCTCAAAATTATTTGTAGCAATAGTAGGCCTACCAATACTAGATTCAGTACCAGCCAAATTAGGTTTAGCATAATCATACATAGTACGCGGAGTAGGATTTTGCTCAACAGGATTTGCGGCTACTACAGGAGGTAGCTGATTATCGTGATTTGCCTCCATCTCTTCAGCAGGTTCAGGTTCTTCGTCTTGACTTTGTTCTGGGTATTGCAAGCTTCTTCTTATCTCTCTGCGAGTTCTACGGACTGTAGCTTCTAAATCATCGTCAAACAATAATGGTCCTCTTGGGTTTCTTCTAGTCATAAAGTAGAGGCACTTAGAAGGGAAAAAGAAAAAAAATTTAGTAAATAAAACCTAAAATAAAAATAGGAAATAAATTGCAATAAAAATAAAAAATTGCTAAAGTAATAGGAATCAAGTGTTCTTAATATTTCAGTTCCTCAGAAACGGCGCTAAAAACTTGATCGTGATGAGATGAAGTAATAAAACCGATCGTACCTGGAAACTAACTATTATTACGATAAAAAGGCAAGCGCACTTATCGAATAGTAGTATAGTTAGTGGCAAGATCAGAATATCGAATCCAAGGAACTAAAAGTACTAGTAATAACTTCCTTCCTATTATCTAGCCTAAAAATAAAGAGGTGGTTTGTGTAAACTAATTAACTCTAAACTAAACTGAGGAAACGACAAAGAGTAAATTGGGAGATTGCTTTTGGGAAAAATGATTGATGAGGACAATACCTAAGGAAAAATCCACCTAGACTTCACTTATTATCTAACTCCGAACGAGATGATTTCTTCATTTGATTTGATCCGTAGAGATTCCTAAATTATGTTAATACCTCCGTCGAGGATAAGAACAACTAATCCAATGTTGATTAATTGAAATCTCTTTCTAATTAAAACCCCTAGGCTTGCATTAACTCGATCTATGGCTTCCCATATTAGATTTGACTCTAATCCGATAGATTTTCGTCGTCCTATGTCCAGGATTGCGATCAACTCTGCTTAATTATGCTGGATCTACTCCTATATAGGGACTTTTGCTCTTCTGTATAAGCACATTTAATTTAAATCAATATCTCAGAAATATCAATTTAAGAATTAAAAACACAATTAAGAACAAATCAAATATTTATCACACAGTTTAGATAACAATAACAAGATCTGTCTTAGGTTTCACCCCCTTAGATATTTGGGGTTTAGTTCATAATTATAAAAAGAAACATCTCAGAATAAATAAAATAATAAAACATAAGAAAACCCAAAACTCCTGAAAAGATAGAAGGGAGATCCTCTGTCTTGATGTAGATCCTGGCTTCTGAGATGGATCAATCAGTTTTCCTTCGAGTGATTCCCTGCTTTTAACTTTCCGTCTGGGCAGGAATAATCTGCTCAGCACTCTCCTCTACTGTACACCCTTTTAGTTGCCTCCTAGGGTCTTTATATGGAGTTTAAAATGTCTTTCTTAGCCCTTAAGTAGCCTTTCCCGAGTGAAATTGAACTTCCTCACGATAGGGACATGCCCGTGTGCCACTCCCGTGTGGGTAGACTTTGGGCCTTGCTCGAGCCTGTTAATGTGGCACGACCGTGTGACACACCCGTGTGGTGAACCTCTAGGCCGTGTTGTTTTCACACCTTGGCCCATTTTCTCCGTTTTTGGCCCATTTCTTGTTCTTTTCACTCTCTTATGCTCTCCTAAGTATAAAACATGAAATTAAAGGATTAGGAGCATCAAATTCCACAAATTCAATGATAATTCATCCATAAATGTGCTAAATGTAGGTTAAAAAATATGTATAATTTATAGTTTATCAGTAGCGTAGATGGATTGAGCTGCTTAAGCATTACGACTGTACTATTGAGTACCATCCTGGCAAGGCCAATGTAGTAGCTGATGCGTTGAGCCGTAGAGCAATAACTTATCTGAGGGCGATGTTTACTCGCCTTAACCTATTTGATTATGGGAGTTTGTTGGCTAAGTTACAAGTTAAGTCAACTTGGATTGAGTAGATTCAGAATAAGTAGTTTAGGGATGGATCTTTGGGTCTTCAGTTCCATCAGGTTGAGAGTGACAAGACTACGAAGTTTGGGCTGAATAACAATGGGTACTCTGTTTCATGGTCAGATTTGTATACCGAAAAATACTAATCTAAGGCAGTCTATTTTTAAGGAGGTGCACAGTAGCCCTTATGCTACGTATCTCGGCGGGAATAAGATGTACCGAGATCTCCACGAGTTGTACTAGTGGCCAGGGTTGAAGCGTGAGGTTACTGACTTCGTTGCTTGTTGTCTGACATGTCAGCAAGTTAAGGCTGAGCATCAGTTACCTTCGGGTTTGCTACAGCCGGTTAAGATTCCTTTATGGAAATGAGAACGAGTAACGATAGACTTCGTTAGTAGGTTGCCTCTAACACCCACTAAAAAGGATTTTATTTGGGTCTTTGTGGATCCATTGACCAATTCTACAGATTTCATCCTGGTTAGAACCAACTATTCTCTTCAAAAGTCGGCAAAACTCTACATATCGGAGATTGTAAGACTGCATGGGGTACCTGTCTCGATCATTTCTGATAGGGATCCTCGTTTCACATTGCGGTTTTGGAAAAAGTTACACAAGGCTCTGGGTTCGAGATTGGACTTCAGTACTGCATTCCATCCTCAAACCGATGGTCAATCTGAGAGGGTGATTCAGATATTAGAAGATATGTTATGGAGTTATGTTATTGATTTTCGAGGCAGTTGGGAGGATTATCTACAGCTAGCGGAGTTCGCCTATAATAACAGTTTCCAGTCTAGCATTCAGATGGCACCTTACGAGGCTCTGTATGGTCGTAAGTGCCGTACTCCCCTATAATGGACTGAGTTGGGTGAACGACGGGTGTTGGGTCCTGAGTTGGTTTCTGAGACCGAAGATAAGGTCAGATTGATTCGAGATCGTTTGAAAGCAACTTCGGATAGGTAAATATCATATGAAGATCTGAAGAGACGTGAGATTGAGTATTCTGTTGGGGATTTCATATTCCTCAAGGTCTCGCCATGGAAAAAGGTTCTGAGGTTCGGTCGCAAGGGCAAGCTGAGCCCTAGGTTTATTGGGCCGTATCGGATTCTGAAATGAGTGGGATCAGTTGCTTATCAATTAGAGCTACCTCCAGAGTTGGATCGTATTCATGATGTGTTCCACATCTCGATGTTGAGACGCTATCACTCTGATCCTTCTCGCATTGTCCCTATTGAGGAGATTGAGGTTAGGCCAGGTTTGACGCTTGAGGAGGAACCGGTTCAGATTCTGGATCGCTATGTTAAGGTACTGAGGAAGAAGTCTATTCCACTGGTAAAGGTTTTGTGGTGAAATTATAGAACTGAGGAGGCCACGAGGGAACCTGAGGATTCGATGTCAGCAGCATCCTTATCTGTTATGATCAGGTAAATTTCGAGGACGAAATTTTATTTTAGGGGGTAGAATTGTAACGCCCTAAAATTATTTATCTCTTTTTCTACAATTGTATGACACAAATATCTGTTTGCTTCAGTGGTTTAGTATTCTGGGTGTGTGTGTGAGGTTCTAAGTTCAAGCCTTGCCTTTAGCAAATTTTGATATTTTTCTGATTTAAGCCTGACACTTGAGGAGTAGACTTATATTTAATTGTTTGGAAGTTTATAATAGAATGGGCCTGCTGGTTTGGTGGAGAAGTGGAGTGTTAGTTGGCTGAAGGTCTTGTGTTCAAATCCTTACGTTGGCATTATTTTTGCTCGATCATCTGGTAATGAGTTTTGGTTGGGATAGAGTTCTGAGTAATAGGGAGTTGGGTAGAGAGAATCTAGGAGAGTAGGGATATGGATATGGGGGTTATCAAAATATTTCCTTTCATTTTTGTTTTTTCTTAAAAAATTCGGTCACTCTCTGTTCCTTTCCTCTTCTCTTCTTGACTTCCTGTCGACAAACTCTATCCTTCATTCTTCGATGTCAATTTCTTTGTTCCTCTGATTTTCGACTATTGTTCAATCTTGGGATTGCGTTGTTTGGTGTTTTTGTGCATTTTGGTAAGTGATTCTAGTGCTCAGTAATCTTGATTTCTAAATAACCTATTGAAGAGTAATAATTTCCTGTTTGGGTAGCAAAGAATCGGTAGATATAGGGCCCTTTCATGCTGTTTTGTAGCCAAAATCTTTCGGAGTGTTAGGGGTAAGTGAAAAACGTAGAATTGGACTATTGTCGGGTTGTTGATTTTGGGTTAATCTCTAAATCGTGACTGATTTTGGACTTGGGTTTTTAGGTTTTAGGTTCTGGCAATCTCAGGAGTGTTTCCGTATCGAATTCATACCAGGTGTGTACCCGAAATCGCAGAAAACGAGGTTTTGACTAAAGCTAAAAAACCTTACTGTCGACACTACACGGGCGTGTGGTCCCCCGTGTGGTCCCCCGTGTGGTAGGCCGTGTGCAAATTATATGGCCATGTGTCTGGTGAAGGCCAGGCCGTGCGCTAGACACCGCCATGTAGTGGCCAGGTTGGCCGTGTATAACACAGGGGCTAGACCAATTTAGGCCGTGTGGGCTACACAGGCATGTAAGCCTATACAGGTAGTCCACATGGGCGTGTGGGTTTCTAGGCCAGGTCTTGTGATCCACACGGGCCAAGGCCAAATTGGGCTGTGTAGGTCACACGGGCCTGTGGTCCCACAAGGGCCTGTGGTCCCACATGGGCCTGTGGTCCCACACGGACATATGGTCCCACACGGACCTGTGGTCCCACACGGACGTGTAGTCCCACACAGGTGTGTGGTCCCACAAAGGCATGCCACGTGGGCATGTGAGCCCAAAATTCTAAATTTTTCCCTAGGGTTGCACGAGTCATCCGAATCCACTGTGAGCCCATTGTAGGGTCAATAAGGTTTAACTAGACCCTAATCTGTTTAATATGAATGACTGATACTATGATTTGAGCATGATAGCTATACGCATGCCTGAATACTATTCTGTATGTATGCCTGTAACTGATTAATAGCATGTAAGCATGTTATATTCTGTATGTTTGCATTGAGTATGTTTATTTGCATCTGCATTTGGGGATGGGTTGATTGATTTTTGGAGGAAGTGTACTAGAAAGGCATTTATGCCTATTATCTAGCAGCTTTGCTGTAATATTTCTGATATGTACCACATTTCGGTACAACATGGTGTGTTGGGATGGGTGGGTGTTTTAAACCCTATATGGTGTGTAAGGATGGTTGGAGATGGTGTATAGAGGCTGCAGGTAGGATCTATTATTGTTCTGACTGTTTGACTGCATCTGTTACTGTAATGGGCTTAGCCCCAAATCTGTATCTGATTCTGGCATGGGCTAAGGCTCGAATATGCATCTATAACTGAAACTGTAAAGGGATAAGGCCCTGATTTGCATCTGATTCTGCAATGGGCTTAGGTCCTAGACTATATCTAATGATACTGATACTCTATTTGTGTGCTTGTATATTCTGTGAGGGTTACACACTGAGTTTAAGTGAACTCACCCCTTCTATTTATTCTGTACAGGTAATCCCCAGAGTTAGCCAGATCCGTGTAGCGGAAGACTCTACGGTGACCACACATTTGTTAAACTACCTTATTTTCATTTACAGTTTTATTTCTTATTTGGGTATTTGATGTAAATTGGACCTATGGACTGTTTTTGCTTTTATTTTTGATTTCAACTGCTTTTATGGATTTATAACAGCTATACTGAACAAAGCACGGATTTTTACTAAAAACTAAAATTTTCCTAAATATAAACGGTTTTACCTGAATGAAATGGATTCTAAAGCTTCCGCTGAAAAGATATGTTTTAAGACAAATCAAATAACATGTATTTTTCTGAGTTAAATAAAAGCTAATAAACTGAAGCGGTTTTAACTTGATAACATTGTTTTCAAATCGCATTCCATGTGACATAGCCATATTCAGCCATGACGTCTAGGCCGGGTTTGGGGTGTTATTTTATCCTCACCTAGCACGTCCTTACAACCCCTATAGTGACACTTGAAAACTGGTATAATCAACAACATAGTTATAATACCACATTCCTCCCCCTCCACCAAACATATGGCTAAAACCAAAATTCGATGAGTAAACAACCTAAAATCTTAACTTTAACCCCAATTCATTCTCCCAGCAATTTCTAGAACTAAAAAAACACATAAAGGCCCTAAGAAACCAAATGACAGTGAATTATCTACCTAGAACAACAACTTCATCCAATTGAGGTAATAAAAAAGTTAAGAGTAGGACAACCCCCGTTTAATTTCAAAGGCATAATGATTATGTTGTTTCTTCCCTTAATGCTCATGTTCACGATGCACACCTAGAATACTAACCATGATCGGTTTTTCATCAGGAGCAACAACCTAGCATGACGAAATGGAGGTGTTGAGCCAAGATATTTAGGCTCTAAGGCTTGATACTGAAGACATGAATTGCGTATCATGTTCCAATAACCCCTCATACTTGAGGTAGTAGTTGTCAATTTGCCACAGAGTTTTGAATTCCCTACAAAAATATATGAAGGTGATAAGGACCCAACCACTTAATGCAATACAATAACTACATTAATGTTTCAAGAGCTTTTGATACTCTTAAATGTAGAGTCTTCACCACCACCATAAGAATAAATAATTTTCCATAATTTGATACATCAAATTAGAGACTCCCATACACTCTAAGATCTCATTCTCAAGCAAATTAAGTATCCTTTCTATGCTTTTGTTGAATTTTAGCTTTCATCAGTAATAACTGTTATTGGTTGAGTTTTTCCCTTTTTAAGAACCAAATTGGCAACATGGTGCCATGGGGGACCTAACAAGGTGTTTGAGTTGGTGTAGGAGGATGACAAGGGCTAACCTCGAGGAAAACATCATTTAGAGTAGGTGTCGCAACACTGATGATATTAATGCTACAACATCGAACTCTTTCACCTTGAGGATGTAAAACTTCAACGCAAAATCAACATAGAGCCTACTGTCGGGAGAGTCGCGGCATCGAAGGTAAGATGTCGCGACACCAAGCCAATGTCGCGATATCGAGCCTCTGAAGTCGTGATATCCCTGGAGGTGTTGAAATGAAGGAATTGGAGCCAACACCAGTAATGTCGCAACACTAGGGGTAGGATGTCGCAACACTGAGACCCACCACAACAATGAGTTCACTATTGCCTAAGGTACCGTGACACTGAAGCCTGGGTGTCGTGACAACACTGCCTGGCAGAGAGAAAATAGCTACAGGGGTAGTCTTTTGTCCAACATCAACCTAAGCTAAAACATAACTTTTAGGGGCATTTTTGTCTAAAAATTGGAGTTGTATTCAGTTGTTAAAAGGCACTTTTGGCTGATAACTTTAAATAAGCCACCTTTTATTTTATCTTTTAAGCTTAGTCTTTACTTCTTCATTTTTTTAGTGTATTAGTTCATAGTTTTTCTGATTTTAGTTGGTTGTTTAGTTAGTTTTTATTGTAGCTCTAGTATTAATTGCACTTTGGTACTTTAACTTTGCTTTGTATTTTCATTTTCATCCAAGTCCTTCAAGATATTTTAGTTTATTTTCTTTCCAAAGTTTAAAAATATAAACTTTATTTGTATTTATTACCCCATTATTGCTGTCATCATCTTCTTCAAGCATACATCAAGAAATTTCTAAGTTTTTCTTAGTCCTACTCTTATGCTTATTTTTATGTATGATTTGAGTACGTGTTGGATGATTATATGCATGGAAATGATTATATGCATGGAAATGATTATTGGTAATTAAATTTATGGTGGTTGGTTGATAGAAGTGTTGTTTGGTTAGTTTTTGGGAACATAAACTAAATCATAAAAACTAGATTAAATCTAATAGACTTCAAAACTTAGAATTGATGCCTTTAGGTGAACATTAGAAGTTTAAGCCTTTTAGATCCCTAACCCAAAGACTAATCAGCAACATGAAAGTCAACCAACCACTTGTGTATTGAATCATTAATTGCATATTTTTGATTTTTTTATAATTTGGTCCTTTTTATCATTAGGTAGTCTATTAATTTAATTTACCTTGGATTATGAATAGTCATAGTATAATACCTAGTGAGTAGTTGGCTAGAATTTCTATTCGCATGCTTGATGCTTAGGAATCACTTTGTCCTTGATCTCTCTTGGGTTTGATCATTGGAATACTCGAGTGTTCTATTATAACACTATATTTAGAGATAATTGTGTTGATTCATATCCCCGGTGCACGTATACCAAGGCACGATCAATAAACATGAAGAATTGGTATATATCTATCCTAAAAAGCTTTATTCGTGGCTTTAAGCAACTATTTCACCTATTTTTATGTTGCTTTTGCGCATATAAGATTATTTTGAAAATGCCCATTAGCCTTCTAGCTATTAGACAGAAACTTGGGGAGCCGCTGCGAGATTACATCAAACATTTTCACTTCGTGACCATGAACACCAAGGATTTGACATTAGTGGGTCATGGATGACTTTACAGCAAGATTGAGTCAAGAGCATTTAAAATACACCTTCACAGAGAATAAGCCTCAACACCTTACCAATTGTAGGAAAAGCCTACAAATATGCAGAAATAAAGGAAATGAATGAATTTTTCCAACATTGAATTTGATTTTGGATATAATGTCTCATATTATTAAAGATCATATTGCCCCTCTTACAGATGACTTTTTAACAAGGAACAACACATAACACATATTATCTTATGGGTAAACTCGCGAGGACATCACCATTCTTATTCCCCAAATTCACTAAAGAAGGTTTCATCTCTAAATCTTATAAAAAGAGATGTTGCATGTTATAGTCCCTAAATTCCATCATAAGCATATATATTAAGTCAACTTCAAGACTAAACCTCCCTTAAAAGTTCCTAATTGATATCGTGGTTGATCTACTTAAAGGTGTTAGTTTCATAGTAATATGGCACATAAGATTAAATATTGCACCTCACTAAAGGACACTATAGAAGAGGAAGTTAGGTTAAGGTAGCTTAATTAGTTTGTGGCTCGATATCCTCATCATAGGCAAGATTTTGAGCAAGATTCATGCTTGTGTAAGCAAGATAAAGGGAAAAGAAAACAACTAGTGAGAGGGGGTAATATATATGCTAGTATAAACTTATGAGGAATGACTATCTCTAACACCAAGATAAAAGTTTATTTGGGGAGTATCATATAAATAAACTTGACAATGAATAGACCTCATTAGATTGACATATGTTAGGTTTGCTTTACCCAAGAAAATGAAGATGTAGCCTTTAGAAAAGAAAGAAATGATCCAATGGTAGTTACAATGATCATCAATGGATTTAAGGAAAAGAAAATATTGATTGGAAACAAAAGTGTAATTGAAGTCCTACGTTAGCAGGCTTTCACGTAAATGGGCCTTGAAGAAAGTATGTTAAATAAGGTGAACCTGATTTATGGGTTTGTGAACCAACCCATCAAAGTCATAGGATCTATAACTCTACTAATAACCCTAATGTTGGATCTGGTGCCCTAAGTGTAGTATTTTCATTTATGTACACTTTTAAATTTTTTTTGAATAGATTAGTTAATAAAATATTCATGAATGACATTAATACCATTTGTATATATTCCTCATGTGGTTTTTGCATGGAAAGAAAAATAGAAGCAATTGGCTCACTGGTTGTCTAATGTTTAAACTAATACTAAGTGATATTACGTGGTCAGATTGTAATATGAAAAGAAATTTTAATTAGTAGACGAACCTAAGCATATCCTTAGTTTAATAGGAAATGAGCAAATAGATTGAAAGACTAATATGACATTTATCAAGTCCAATTAAGAAGATGCCTTGTGTAACATCCCTAACTCGTATCTGTTGTCAAAATAGGGTTACAAGGTGTTACCGATCAATTCAATCATTAAGCAAACATTTCGTATTCAATAATAAAAAATCATCAAATATCATTTAATCATATTCACATTGTCCCTTATAAAGGTCTACGAGACATTAAACATGTACTAAACCGATGGCATATAAAAATTTTGGAAAGCTTAGAAAAATTTCAAACATTTAGGGGTTACACGCCCGTGTGAATAGGTCGTGTGCCTCACATGACCACGGACACGCTTGTGTCACAGGCCGTGTGAAAACAGGGCATACATACTGACTTGGGTCACACGGCCAACCACATACTTGTGTGTCTAGGCCGTGTAACTCATTGACTTGTTTCTTGATTAACCTTCAGGGGATACACGACCGTGTACTAAGGCCATGTGTCATACACGGTTGAGCCACACGCCTGTGTGCTCAGCCGGGTGGATGAAATTAGGCTAGTTACAAGCCACATTTCTCACCCAAAATGCATCCACCTACAAAAGCACACATGGTACCAAATTCATACACAAAAGGGCAGTCAGCTTAACCATAATTCTTGAATCATTAATGCTATACAATCCAACCATTTCACTTACTCAAATATATACCAAAACATTATGATATCATGTATGACTCATGCAATTATAAATCAACTTATAACACTCTAATTCAGCAACCAAACCAATCCTTAATTTCATACCATATAACTAACCAATTTGACATCTAAAATAGAGCATGTTAATACAAGACCTTTCTTGAGCATTTTTACCTCATCATTCAACTAACCAAAAGCTTAAACATATAATCATATTAAACATACCAAGGCACAAGGCATAGTATATACATCACATATCATATACCACAATCTTAACATAGGCCAACTTAAATGGCCAAATACACACCAACATTTACATCACTTATAAGCCAAATCTCATGGCTATTTTCACAACCAAAATACCACATATAGCTTATACAAGCCATATACCAAATAATTACAGCTTTAAAAGTACCAACTTAGATGTTTGGTAGTGTGATGATGTCCCTGATGATTCCCGGGTTCGAGCTAGCTTTGATTCACTATAAAACATGAAAAGGAAAACAAAGTAAGCTTTATAGCTTAGTAAGTCTGTATGAAAATAACTTATGCAAATAACTTATCATATCAAATAAGTACCACTCAACCATTAAGCATTACAAATGACAATTCACATGTAAATACACAAACATTTCCCATGTTATATACATGATCATATATCAATTTATGAGATTTCTTCCATTCAATAAATTAGGCAATATCTATTATATTCCATAGCATTACTCAATTCTTACTCATAATCACTACTTACCCATATACAGTTCCATCGAATCTCATCCACAATAATAACCAAATAGGTTTCTACGTACCTGTACTTTCTCGTAATTATCTATTATTTATTCACCTCTTTGCCCAATTCGTTAATCCGTTCAGAAATCTTTAGATATTTAAAAAACTCGCACATTTAGTGCCAAATGAATAATAAAAGCTATATCAAACTCACGCACTTAGTGCCACTATACTTTACTGAAGTTATCTCGGTCTCGCACACTTAGTGCCAATTATTTAGCCATAGCTATTTTGACCTCGCACACTTAGTGCTAACATATTATCGAATCATCGCCAAACACATTTATAATCTCACATTCATATTTCAACTAATATCAAAGCATTTAAGCATCATTAAAATGATACGTTTTACATACGAACTTACCTTGGGTGTGGAAATAACAAATTGGCTCGACTATTCAATAATATTGCCTTTCCCCCGATCTAACTCTGGATTCTTTTTTTCTTGATCTAAATATCTTCAAAGTTAACTAATTTAATCAACCATTCATTCAATTTAATCCAAAATGCACATTTAGGCTTATTTGCATATTAGCCCATAAAACTTTCACATTTATAACAATTTAGTCCTTATTTCATAAAAGTACAAAATTCACACAATTTCTTTAAAACCAAGCTTGGCCGAATTATCTATAGGTCCCTAGCAGCCCAAAACTTTCATTTATTTCACATTTCAACCACACAATTTGTACATTTCACAATTTCATCCCTATTTTGCATTTTCATCAAAAATTACTTTACAAAAGATGTAAAACTACCATCAAACTTTCATAATTCATCAAGAATCATCAAAGAACTCATACTATCATCAATGGCAACTTTTAAAATCTTAAACAGTTTTGCAAAATAGTCCTTAGGCTAGCTAGTACTAGATGTAACGATCTCAAAAACAAAAAATATCAAAAACTAAGTCCAAATCATACCTTAATCAAGCTTCTAAAGTGCCGAACCCTAAAATGCCGAACCTTAAAATGCCATAGATGGTTTCTTGTCTTTCTTATTTTCAGCCAAGAAGGTGAAAAATGATAAATTAAAATTGTTTTGTTTAATTAATATAACTTACTTACAAATTTACTAAAATAACCTTTAATAAAACATTATTATTTCACATGTATAATGCCCATAATTGTCCACTTACAAAGCCAATGGTATAATAACAACATAAGGACTTACACATTTTAATTCCATAGCTAATATGCACATTTAACATATAGAATGCAACTTTTGCAATTTACGCGATTAAGTCCTTTTATCAAATTAAGCATTCAATCGATAAAATTAATTCACGAAAATTTCACACATTCATGCTGGCTTGTTGTAAAGACATAAATTAATATTAAAATAATTTTTTGACCTCAGATTTATGGTCTCAAAACCACTGCTCTGATTTTAACTAAAATCGGGTTGTTACACCTTGTATTGGATATCGGAGCGGATGACTTCTAAAAGATAGAGACATAGATGTGACTGACTGGACTGATAGTACATCAGACTGGACTGATAGTACATCAGATTAGACCCAAAAAGAACAGATCCTAAATCCATTTATAGATTTATTCACTTCTGACATTCATAGTGTGACATACCTAAATCCTAAGTGGATAACAAACTATGTATGCGTGACTCGTATACTTTTAATTAAGTAAAAATCTAAGTTCAAATAAATAAGGAATCAAAAGCTAGTGTGTTGGGTATACGAGTTCTACAGTGCAGCATCCCAAACGCTCAACTAATCGATTAGCCAAACGAAAATGTTACAATCATACTAGTTTCTAGTTTAGGACATTAACATGCGAATTAGTGATGGTTCATAATAATAACTTCATTAAATTGTAGTAATCAACCTACGTTGGAATAATTACCATGTTGTTCAAACTTAGTTACAAGAATTCCTAATCCTGAGGCTTAGCCTACAGGTCGCCCCCACTATAGGCCTGACAGATTCCGACTTAGTTCCTCTCCAGCGTATCGTATAGCCCATTATACCTAAAAAACATAACAAGAAGCTAGGTAAGTTCTAATGAACTTAGTGAGTTATTAATATAACACACCTGATCATGATATTATCATATGGTATAACTTCAATAGCCTAGGCTCATGCTTGACATCACTTGCACGGGGGTAGATCACACGTATTCATGGTGCACTCTTGACATCATTGACATTGGCACAACTTGTAAATTGGCACATTTTATACATTGACATGATTCTCCTTTTTCATCGTCCGTGCATTAGTATATCCTGAAGGATGGTTTCGCTTACACATTTGCCTTGATTTCATACAAGACAGCTCGTTAGTAATTTTGGCAGTCAATCATGTGTGGAATATCTTGGCAGATAATACTGTTGCAGACTAACATTCAGCAATTGGTCCCTAAAGACTAATGCATGAAATTTCACACTTGTAGGACCTTTACGTGCGGACTTCGACACGATGAATTATACACATGGATTCAAACTTGGTAGGTTCATACATGCAGATTCATACTTGCAAGTCCCTATTTAGTAGACATGCTCCCACGAACTCACATATGTGGACTCACATGCGCGGATTCATGCATACAAACTCATTCTTAGCGGACTTACATTTGCGAAATCATACCTTGGAGAACTTAAAATTTTGGATTCATACTCATTAGTTAGTCTTTGCGGACTCCTTCTTGAAGAACAATCCTTGTGGACTCTTACTTGAAAGATAGTCCTTGCGATCTCTTTTTTTAAAGATAGTCCATACGAACTCTTACTTGATAGATAGTCCATGCAGACTCTTACTTGAAAGGTAGTCCATGCAAACTCTTACTTGAATATGCCATGGCCATGGGACTTGCATACATATATGAGGCTTTGAGCTTTAGATTCTGCAAATTCTCATTCTTGAGAAAAATCCTCGTAGGGTCATACATACTTGTGCGCATATAACCCCAGACAATCCAACCGAACCTCCACAAAACCAAATAACGTATCTATTCATTCTCTGTGTCCTCTAACCAAACCTTTGCATATAATTCATTTTCATCAAAATAACACATATCAAGCATTCAATAATATAACAAAATCAACAGTACTTTACCCAGAAACAACTTAACAATACAACAAGTTTATGCTTACAACAGGGCATGCATTTGTACACCAACTTAACATGTATCAAAATCACAGTAGGAATCTCACCAAAGCTATAGATATGTAAGGGAACTAGCAGATAGTTTAGAATTCAACAAACACCATAGCATTGAACTCATCAAAATAATTCATCAATTCTATGACTCAAGCTCACAACAACATGCACCTTATCTCGTAACATACATCCGCGATTGTGGTAACTTTCCCATGACAAGGTAACCCTTCCTCGTAAGCATAGGACTTAACCTAAGCATCAAAATATAAAACATGTAAACAAACACTAAGGATTTGAGTCTAGGAACTCACCGGTAAAACACCTCAAGGACGCATCACCTAATAGCTTGACTTTCCCTTTGTTGTTTTGTCCCTCCCTTACTTCTCCAACTAAATAGTAACAACCATTTAAGACCGACCAAGAGACATTTACGAGTAAGACAATCAATTTCTAACAACATGCATAGTAAATTCTCTTCTTAGCATGCTTATTTTTGTTACAATCCACAACCAATATTTAGTTGGATGTCCACGATTCATTTCTTTCTTTCAAAATAAAAAAAAAACACAAAAAAGTATAGGAATTTTACCAGCTTACAAATTTCACCTTTGATTAAGCTACTTTGCTATATATATTTTCCAGCATGTAGTTCGATCCCTTCATTCCTTTGTCTCTTGTTCCAAAACATCTAGAGAGAAAATGACAGTTGAGAAGAAGTTGGGAGAAGGAAGAAGAAAAATAATATGTCTACCTTGTTTCTTTCCCCCTTAAATAACCACTCTCTTTTTTGCTATTCAACCCTTTTCATGCAAGCACTAACCCAAATTAAGATAAAATATTAGAAACAAGCCATTATTTCCCAACAGCCTCTCAGAATAATTAACAATCATCATTAATGCCAATTCATCTCTCAAATTTTATAATTCAGTACACATAGGATGTCTTAGGATCTAATTAAAACATATAAAATAATTCAGGGTCTTCGATCCAATATGGCCAAGTTTTTGATTGAATTATCAAGTGTGACAACTCTCCCACCTTAAAAAGAAATTTCACCCCTAAAATTTCCTTACTTACTAAACAAATGAGGGGTTTGATCTATCAAAGAACTTTTACTACCATTAGTAACTTGTTCCACCCCATGACATATACATTTTAAAGGTCGTGAAATAGTAGAATGGTCATAGTAGAGGATCTAGAATTAAATCCACACTATCTCATATTTAATCTAGCTAACTTGTTTACCTACCTTCCAGCGGTTAATGTGTGTGCTTGGCACAGTTCTTGCATAGGCAATCTTGCGTAATCATGTAGCACACATGGATACAATGTACACATTGGCGTGAACCGCACTTTGGTGTAGTACAAGCATTAGCTCTATTCATACAATGGCATACCCCTTGTATTAGCATAACTCGCGAGGAATTTTACATGCACTTAAGGTTAGCTCACCAGCATATGATTTGCATAAACAACGAGACTGTGAGTATTGAAGTGTAAACCATTTAATAATTTGTGTGAGATATGATAATTATTCTCGCACTCTGACACCTAGTGATGAACTTATACATAGACACGATATGGGCATCTCTACAAATGGTCTTTGTGTGAGACGTTTCCTTGAATAGTCTTTTGATTAGTCATAAGGCATATAGTCTTCGTACATAAATAGTTTTGCAAATAGTCTTGTTATAAGGACTTAGAATATTGCCTTGCAGGATGTTATAGCATATAATCTTGATGGATAAATCTGTGGCTACCATATTGCAAACACATTTTATGGATACTTGGTCTACGAACCTTATTAGGTGGATACTTCCCCCTTTTTTGTTGGTCGTCAAAGGGTTTTAAGCTAATTTGTCTAAGACGTTGACACATGCCATCTGTAGACTGGAGGCCTTGAACGATTACTTGAAATTTTAAAACTTAAAGCTTCCAAATGATGATTTGTTTTATATCTGAATTTGAGAAAGTGAAATCATTGCTTACCCTAGTATCCTTTCCCCCATTTTGCCTTTTTCTTTAGCTGGCTGACTGGCTGCGCGCGTGCCTATTAAAACAATGAATTTATACAACAAAATTTAAAGTCTGGTTTTACTGCAAGCGTACAAGTCAGTTCTGGTTTTACTGCAAGCGTACAAGTCAGTTGTAATATTTGTAAGTGTACAATAGAACACTTAGAGTATTCAAGGATCGAACCCAGATGAATTAGCAATTTAATGATTTCTATTCAAAAGTACATGCAAGAAAAGAGTCTAGCTAGCTACTCGTTAATTTCTATAGTACGAAAAAGTATAAATAGATATTCTTAACACTAATTTCTAAATTAACTATCCTAAGGACTAAATTGTAAAGAAATGAAAATTAAAGGGATTATCTAATAAATAGCTAATAAGGGTTGATTGAATTTGATGTGGTTCACTAAATCTCAGGCTCGAGACATAAATCACTTAAATTACTAAGTGACTCTATTTTATCTTTCGATATTAATTTTACTGACTTAGACGAATTAGGTCCGATTTATCTCTCGATCTCGTCGGTTAATTTGGGACTAAGAACCAGTGCGCGATAGGATTAACTCTCAGTCTTACTTTATCTTGATATTCCCTTAGGGGCATCACTACCTAAGTTCTTAGTTCTATTCAAATTAGTCCAATTTGTTACAATTTAGCCCTTTGTCCAAAAATCAGCTTACCCACATCTCCACCAACCAACCCCCTAGGGTTTAGTTACCCATTACCATATTAAAGCTAACAAAAATGAAAGAAACAACTATGGAAACCATTAACATAAACTTGAACAAAAAGGTGAATGCTTTGATTTTTAACTTGATAAACTTAAATTAAAAACAACTAACACAAAAATAAAGAAACAATAACACTAAACATGAGAGCTTTAATAAATAAAAAGAAAGAAAACTCAAATAGCATTAACTCAAAGATTAAAGCATGATTACAACTAAGTTTAAAGTCTTTGACATGTAAATAAAACTAAGCTACAACAAAAACTAACTTTACTAACAACTATGAAACTAAATAAATCCAGAAAGAAACATAAACTAAAACCCTAAAACTATAGATAAGAAAACTACCCTACTTCTAAGCTTAAAGGTGAAAGAAACCCTACTACTAAAGAGCTTTTGAACATAAAACTATAGCATCCTTTTTGCTCAACCACAAGTGGCTTTAAATTAACTTATTTCTGACCCAAAATGTTGCCTAAAGTGCTCTTAAACACTACCTTTTGATTGGTGCTTCGGGTGGACAAACTCTACCCTTGATGTCATTTTTTTTTGTCTCCATAAGACAAGGATATCGCGATACCCAAGGCAGGATATCATGTAACGCCCCTCACCCGTAACCATCATCGGGCACGGGTACGAGTCATTACCAAACATACACTCGCACGATTATTTGATTTCGACACATAAATTTCACGTAAAATCTAAAACTTTTTCATTCATACGTATAACATCCACATTATGGGCCTATGAGGCCCAAATGATGCATTGGGTATGATCCGGGACCAAATCGGAACATTTCGAACACTTATGATAATTTGACTTAAAACAGGGCACACGCCCGTGTGGGATAGGGACACGCCCCTGTGGGCAGGCCGTGTGGTCGCACACGCCCTTGTCCCTAGCCTATGCGAAATTATTTTTCATTTCAAACCTACAGGGTTTTCACATGTCTGAGCACACGCTTGTGTCTCTGGCCCATGTTCTTCACACGCCTTAACACGCCCATGTCCTCACCCAGTGTGAAAAATTGGGTATTCTGTTTATGATGTCATCGTGAAGTTTTCGTCACATGGCCAAGCCACATGCCCGTGGGCTAAGCCATGTCTATCACACGGTCGTGTCTCCACCCCATGTGTTTACTACAAAACATTTACTTTTCACAATTTCAGGTGCAGGGGACACACGGCCTATCAACACGCCTACGGGCTGGTCGTGTGTCACACACGGTCTAGACACACGCCCCGTGTGTCTATCTGTGTGGACAATTATAGGCGATTTTTCAAGCCAATTGCCACCCGAAAACACAAACCAATATCAACCAATTTTTCCAATTCATATTATAACATCAAAACTCATCAAAACATACATGTTAAGCCATCCACACTCTAATTTTATTTAACATCATCAAGCATGCACATCCATACACATTTCACTCATACTAGGCAAGCTTTCACATTAGTAGATTACAACATTTTTGACAAAATATGACTTGACCATTCATGGCTCATCTCTTATGGCCAAAGTACTAAAACACCATTATCAACAAATGGACCTAAAAGAACTATGACACATAACCAAAACAATAGACCACCTATACATGCTATAGTATTCAAAGTTCATAATCAAATACCCAAAATAATAGTTGATAATGTTGATGGAATCCCGATGATCATCGAACCTCGGACTAGCTTGATGAACCTATATGGAAAGGGAAAAGAGAAGGGGTAAGCTAAAAGCTTAGTAAGTCTATATGCAAAATTAATGAGCATCAAAACTAATACTTCATATAAAAGGAAATAGGCTATCTTATGGTCACATTTATTTTGAGATTATCACTTACTCATACAATCTTACCACATTAATCAATACATACATTAGGCACTTAGCACACATGATATTTCACATAACCTACACATACACATTCTTAAACATACGGTCAAATCTTTTTGCATGCAATCACATTATATCAAATCGATTCGAATAACCCGATGAACCACGTGGAATACTAAAGGATACACGGAATAAGGCACAAGTGCCATACATGATGTAGTCGAAGCTACCACTAATACATAGCCGAAGCTACCACTTATCACATAAGGGCTCAATAATGAGCCATTCTCGGGTCTGCTCACACAAGCTGACGGTGTAGTCGATACTACTCAGTACTGCTTACACAAGCTGACAGGTATCTGCAACAAATGCAGGATTACCAAGCCACTGGTAGTCAAACTAGACCAGCACCCGAAATCACATAAACAATCGATAACAGTCAATGGTTTCCTAGTGAAATGTCACTCGTATCCTAATGATTCTTAAGGTTCAACCGGGACTTTTCTTAACTTAACGGTTTTATTTCATCACATTTTACGATAATTTGATATAAAATTTCAGAATTTCAAAATAATTAATATAATTAAACTTAATGATTAGTAATAACTCATTTTTTACATATAGGACTTACCTCGGTGCAACAATGCAAATCTTTTTGATTTAGTCCGATACCTTGCCTTTTCCACAGTCAAGGTTGATTTTGTGTCGTTCTTGATCTATAACATCAAATTTAACTCATTCAATACATACAGTACTCAATTGGACACAAAATCATCCTATGGTAAATTTTACCATTTACCCCTAACTTTGTTAATTTTTACACTTTAGTCCCTAGGCTCGTAAAATGAAATGTACCTATTTTTCTACATTCCCAAGCCTAGCTGACCATATTTCTCTCTTATAACAGCCCACAATTCACAACATTTCACAACTTATACACATATTTTACAACTTTTGCATTTTAGTCCCTAAATGCATTTTCATGAAAAATCACTTAACAAAAGTTATTTACTGCACATTAAACTTTCATTTTTTACCAATAAACATCAAAATGCTTTCATGACACACATGGGTAAATTTTTTAACATTAACCCTAGCTTAAAATAGTGGCATAGAAAGCTAGTTCAAGGTACGAGGATCTCAAAAATACAAAGAACATGAAAAACGGGGCTAGGAGTCACTTACTTGGAGCTTGAAAAAGAAAGAAACCCTAGCTATGGAGTCTTTGCAATATTTGGCCAAGGGTAGGAGAAGATGGAAACATTTTGGGCCTTATTTTCCTTTTTTATTTCTTTTAATATCTAAATGACCAAAATGCCCTTAATGGCCTTCTTTGCAAAATTTTTCCTTCCATGGGCATTTTTGTCCATGTTGCCATAAAATGGTCTAATTACTAAATAAGGACTCCTAATTTATGAATCCAACTCAATTACACACTAAATGCTTCTAGAACTCACATTTTGAAATTTTTGCAATTTAGTCCTATCACTCAATTGGGCACTTTATTGATAAAATTTATTTACTAAATTTTCACTTATGCATTCAATCACACAATAAACCTTAAAACTTTATCAAAATAAATTTTTCTATTTTTGATTCGTGTTCCTAAAACCACCATTCTGTTTAGGCCCTAATTCAGGTTGTTACAACTCTCCCCTCTTAAGGGATTTTCGTCCCCGAAAATCTTACCAGTAAAGAGATGTGGGTACTGTTTCCTCATGGTGTCCTCCGACTCCCACATAGCCCCTTCCACTCCATGCTTTTGCCATAATACTTTTACCAAGGCTACACTTTTGTTTCTTAATTGCTTCACTTCTCAAGCTAAGATCAGGATTGGTTCTTCATTATATGACATATTTGGCTGAATTTCCACTTCGATCGGTGAGATCACATGTGACGGATCAGAACGATAACGTCGTAACATCGATACATGAAATACGTTGTGAATCTTTTCTAACTCTGTTGGTAGAGCCAATCGATATGCCACTAGTCCAATCCTCTCCATGATTTCACACGGTCCGATAAAGCATGGACTCAATTTGCCTTTCCGACCAAATCTCAAAATCTTTTTTCATGAAGACACCTTCAAAAACACTTTATCGCCCACTTGAAGACACCTTCAAAAACACTTTATCGCCCACTTGAAATTCAATCTCTCTCTCTTTAAATCCGCATAAGACTTTTGCCGGTCTGAAGTAGCTTTTAAACAATTAAGAATTATCTTCACTTTCTCTTCAGTCTCTTTAATTAAGTCAACCCTATGAATTTGCTTTTCACTAAGCTCTGTCCAATACAGTGGAGTCCGACATTTGCGACCATACAATGCCTCATACAGTGCCATTTTGATGCTCGATTGAAAACTATTATTGTAAGCAAATTCAACTAATGGTAGATACTTTTCCCAACTACCTTCAAATTGTAGAACACAGCATCGAAGCATATCTTCGAGGATTTGAATTACTCGTTCGGATTGACCGTCTGTTTATAGGTGGAAGGTGGTACTAAAATTCAGTTTGGCACCCAAGGCTCCTTGTAACTTTTTCCAAAACCTCGATGTAAATCTCGAATCTCTATCCGAAATGATAGAAATCGGTACTCCGTGCAATCTTACAATCTCAGCAATGTACAATTCAGCTAGCTTATCAAGTGAAAAATCCGTACGTACCAAAATGAAATGAGCCAATTTCATCAACCGATCAACAATGACCCAAACTGCATCTTTCTTTTTTGGGGTTAAAGGCAAACCCCTAACAAAGTCCATAGTGATTTGGTCTCATTTCCACTCGGGAACCATTATTGGCTGTAGCAATCCGGAAGGCACTTGATGTTCAGCTCTCACTTGTTGACAAACTAAGCACTTTGACACAAACTCAAAAACATCTCTTTTTATACCGGGCCACCAATACAATCTCTTCAAATCGTTATACATCTTTGCACTACCAGGATGGACAGATAAACAACTATTATGGGCTTCATGTAGAATACTCCAAATTAACTCAGCATTTTTCGGTACACATATCCTGTCTTGAAACATTAAACAATCATTTGAACCAATGTGATAATCTGTCTCACCATTCTTTTGACATTGAGCTCTTTTTGCTTGCAACTCATTATCACTCTTTTGAGCTTCATAAATTTGTTGGAAAAACGATGGCCTAACTCTTAGCTCTGCCAAAATCAAGCCATTATCGGGTAGGGTCAATCTCGTGTTCATAGCTTTCAAGGCAAACATGGATTTTCTACAGAAAGCATCGGTAACTACATTCACCTTTCTTGGATGGTAGTCGATCACTAACTCGTAATCATTCAACAACTCAAGCCATCTTCGTTGCCACAAGTTCAAATCTTTTTGTGTCATCAAGTACTTCAAGCTTTTATGGTCAGTAAAGATACGACACTTCTCACCATACAAATAATGTCGCCAAATCTTCAAGGCAAAGACAATAGCGGCTAACTCCAAGTCATGTGTCGGATAGTTTCTTTCATGCGGCTTCAGTTGTCTCGAAGCATACGCCACCATTTATCTTCTTGCATTAATACACATGCAAGGCCATTTAGAAACGCATCACTGTAAATCACAAATTCCTCACTGGACTCAGGTTGCATTAGCACTTGCACCTCTATCAACACTGCCTTTAACTTCTCAAAACTTTGTTGACACTTCTCCATCCACTCAAACTTAACATCTTTTTGCAGCAACTTGGTCATCAGAGAAGCAATCCTTGAAAATCCTTTTACAAAGCCTTGATAGTAGCCAGCCGAACCCAAAAAACTTCTAACTTCTGATACATTTTTCGGCAGCTTCCAATCCACTATTGCCGAGATCTTACTCGGATCCACTCGAATGCTATCTCTTGAAACAATGTGAACCAAAAATCCAACTTCACTGAGCTAAAACTCGCTTTTACTAAATTTTGCATACAACTGTTTATCTTGCAAAATTTGCAAAACTATCCTTAAATGCTCAGCATGCTCGTTTTCATCACGAGAATAAATTAGAATGTCATCAATGAAGACCACTACAAACTTATCCAAGTACGGTCTAAACATTCGGTTCATTAAATCCATAAACATAGTTAGGGCATTACCAGATCGAAAGGCATTATAAAAAACTCATAGTGTCCATACCTTGTTCTAAAAGAAGTCTTCGACATGTCGAACTCTTTCACCCTTAGTTGGTAGTATCCGGACCTCAAGTCAATCTTTGAAAACACAGTTGCCCCTTTTAATTGATCAAATAAGTCATCAATTCTTGGTAAGAGCTAGTTTTTCTTTATTGTCACCTTGTTGAGTTGTCTATACTCGATACAAAGTCTCATCAATCCATCCTTTTTCTTCACAAACAATACCGGAGCACCCTAGGGAGCAAAACTTAGCCTTGCAAACCCTTTATCTGTCAACTCTTGCAGCTGCACTTTTAACTCTTTTAGCTTAGTTGGAGCATTCTATAAGGAGCTATAGATATCGGGGCAGCCCCTGACAATAAGTCGATAGCAAACTCAATTTCTCTAACAGGAGGTATACCCGACAATTCCTCAGAAAATACATTCGGGAACGTATAAACCACTGGTACCGATTCCACTTTCAATTCAGACTCCTTCATATTCAATACATAAGCCAAATATGCTTCACAACTCGTTCTTAAACACTTCTAAGTAGTCATTGACGAAATCAAAGCAGGTAATTCGCTAAACTCATCTGTTTCAACTCGGAAGATTTCACCATTTTCACACTTTAACTCAATAACCTTCTCTCTACAATTCACTTTAGCATCATGCATTGATAGCCAATCCATACCCAAAATAGCATCAAACTTATCAAATAGCAATAGCATTAGATTGACTAGGAAACAGTGACCTCAGATCACTAAAGGACATTTCTTGTAAATCTTGTCAATTAACACATATTTTCCTAGAGGGCTTGACACCTTAATCACAAACTCGATTGACTCTATAGGCAATTTCATATCATTTGCCTATTTTATGCAAATGTAAGAGTATATGGACTCGGGATCAATCAGTGCAACTATATTAACATAATAAAAAGAGAATGTACTAGTGATCACGTCAGGGGAGGACGCCTTTTCTCGGACACAAATAGTATAGGTTCTTACAAGCGCTCTGGCCTTCGATCTTGTAGTTGAATCTCTAACTATGCCTCTGCTACTAGCTCCCTCTTTCACATTTCTGGTAGTCATCCTTCTAGCGGGATTGCTCGGTTTAGTACTCTGAGTAGTTTTTTCGTTACCATCTCCAGACATCTTTGATGAAGTGGGCTTGGGAGCCACATTTGAAGCAAGCCCCAGCGACCATCCAACACTCAACGAGATGTCTCCTACCACAATGTTAGCATTCAGGGTTACTTGGCTTGACATTGCCAACACTAGCTATAGAAGTAGTTTGAGCCTTAGAACCCATATTTTGCCTCCCACAAGTTCTACCCAGATTTCCAACTGAAACGGTCGAACGGTTTGGCTCATTTCTTGCTTTCTTTGATGACAGTTGGAAGGACTTACTCATCGATCTCTTCTTCACGTCCCTAGCCTCCGATTCAGCTTTCCTCTTTCCCTTTTTATTTCTTTTAACATCCAAATGACCAAAATGCCCTTAATGGCCTTCTTTGCAAAATTTTTCCTTCAATGGGGATTTTTGTCTATGTTACCATACAATGGTCTAATTACTAAATAAGGACTCCTAATTTATGAATCCAACTCAATTACACACTAAATGTTTCTAGAACTCACATTTTGAAATTTTTACAATTTAGTCGTATCACTCAATCGGACACTTTATCGATAAAATTTATTTACTAAATTTTCACTTATACATTCAATCACATAATAAACCTTAAAACTTTATCGAAATAAATTTTTCTATTTCAAATTCGTGGTCCCAAAACCACCATTCTGTTTAGGCCCTAATTCGGGTTGTTACATATCATGATATCGTCGATAGCCTCCAAAGCTGAGTACTTTAGGTGGATATCGTTAAACCCAGGGTTGGGTATCGCGATATCACTATAGATGGCCTCTTTTCTTCTTCAATTCAGGCCTGTTGGAGGTGTTGCAACTTCTATGCTTCGATGTTGTGATACCCTTCTTCTAAGCAATATTTTCACTTATGTTCGAGCCTTTGATGGCTCCTTACAATACTCAATCAACCTTTAGGGTCCCCAATGGCACAATTGGCCAATTTATGTAAAAAAAATAGACAAATTTTTAATTGAAAATATGAAAATGATGAGAAACTATGCTAAAACTCTATTTTGCTTGAGAAAAAGCTCCTTAAGGGCATCGAAAAAGCCTAATTTACCACATCAATTTATGGTAGATCATTTGCCATTCTCATTACCATTTTTGGAACTTATATTAGTCCCAAAGGTAAACCTTTATTCTTCATTTTCTTTGTTTTAATTATCACTACCCAAAATGGTTAAAGTTAGAGTGGGTTTAGGACGTAGGGCAGGGGTCATGATGGTCGAAATCAACAAGACCATAAGGATAATTTGGTTGTAGAGGGTGGCGATAAGATACGAAATCACAAATCTAGCACTCTGGTAAAAACATCTACCTACTGCTGCTTGACAGCCAAAGATGAGATAGTATGACACTTGGTGGTTTGGGGAATCCAGCTGCCAAATTTTGCTTATAATTTTATATCATCTAGAGATAGTGTAACACCCTATACTTGGCTTGGTCGCCAAGCCCGAATATCAGGATGCCACACCACCATCTCATGTCATACTCATAGTAAATTGTCACATTATTAAGAAATCCTCCTCTTTATCAGTGATCTTTTGAATTTTCAGTCTAACATATATTAATTATAATTAGAACATGCCAAAAATACTTTAAATAAACTTATAATAATTAACATGCATTAGGACCAGCTAGTTGAATTTCCAAAACAATCATGTAGGTATCGATACTAGGATAAGAGTATCAATATTTTCTTGGTACGATATCAATACTGTATGAAAAATCGATACCAAATCAGCATTATATTTCTCATCAAAAATAAAAACATAAGAAAATATCAGTAAAATTGAAAAAGTATTGATAAAATTACCCCGAGTATCAATACTCGTGATAGGGTATCTATACCAATTTACTATTCTGACTTTTTGCACATTTCAAAATCACAGAGGTACCGTTCTTACAACACGAATATCGATACCTTTGCTTCAGACCAGAAAAATAAAATATTTTAAACATATAAGTCATTCCCACTTGTACCAATTCATAATGTTATCATATCATCATCAAAACAACTGTAGTAATAGTCTTAGACATCGAAAGTAAGTCCGAGAAATAATGAACGTAATATGAAATGAAACTCATAAACTTAGGAACAAATAATGTATGAAAGCATCTAAAACATCATGGCAAATAGCACTAAAAGTCTACCACATTGCCTTATTCCCAAAACATAAACAAATAACAATAACACCTACGAAATAATAGAAAATGACTTGCTTGGATCACCTCTTGGTACCATACTGCTCACGCTGGTACTTAACTATTCTTTAAGGGTTTAAGAAGGAAGTAGATGAGCTTAACAAGCTCAGTGAATGCTTAGAACAACTACCATGCAAACAATTCATCAAGCATTAACGAAACAACCATATATCACAACCTCAACAATTCCAACTCTAGTGTCATGTTATTCTTACTCGTGCATTATTTACTAGTTCATTTACATGGTAAACATATTCACTTTTAACAATATATCACATTTCACATATAATCACATAACATTTAAGCATATATCATAATACTCATATAGTTACATAACATTTAAGCATATATCACAATACTCAAAAACATGTTTATAGATAAATTGCATAATGGTCACATGTCATATAAACACATCATAATACACACATATTCATAATTTAAGATAATTTGGGACTTGAGCTATGAAACATAAAAGTAAGCTCTATCATCACTCATCAGATACACAGATCTCCAAAACACCACATAGACTCATAGAGTCAAACATGTCCCAAAAGTGAAGCATAAAGCTAACATTCTCCTTATTTCCCCTCACATGTCTCGTTGAATGGAGCTTAGCTCACATTCTCTTATCCCTCCAACATGCCCTAAAGCCTCAATGCTTAATATCACTATACATATAGGTGAGCACTCACAATCTTATGGTATGCCAACTATATCTAATGATTTCAAGATCACAATGCCAAAATATTCAAAATCAAACACATATCACTTATCGATTATCTATGCACTATCACTGCATATTTGCATCTTTAGCAAAACACTGTCACTAACATTTAACATATACATAACATATACACATTTACACTTTGCATCTCATCTCAATTTACATATTCACATAGTTTACAAGATAACATAGGTATGAGAAAGCTTACAATCGTAATTTAGAGTAGGGGTTTAGGCTACTACTAAGTTCCCAAATAACGTATTGAATCATGTCTACAAGCAATTATTCTAAACACTCACCAATTACGTTTTCGTTGAAAAGCCGAAAGCTAAAACTAGTCTTTCCTAACTCGTAGATGGTCCTAGTGGATCCAAAGATTTAACACAATAAATTTGCACAACAATACATTCAAAAATTAGCTAAGAACTTACCAAAAGTAATAAAAAAACATAAGCCTAAGCTATGTTCCCATATAACCAAAACCTTTAACATAACAATCTTTAAATTTGAATATCTCAGTCTATATTCAGTCTTTTCACCTAAAACCAAATCTATTCATCTTACAATTTACCAAAAACTAATTCCCAACCTTTAAACCACACAAAACTACTCAATTCATAGTAGTGACTTTTTTGAAATATTTTATGGCTATTTTTTAAAAATTCATTAAAACTCAAGAATTATTTACGAAACTTAAAAATAAGTTTAGAAACCTTTTAATTACATCAAAAATAATTAAAAAACACTTTGAAACCACGTTTTTACCCAAAATCTCAAAATCTACCAGTAACAATCTAATTTTCGGCTTTTATTTAAAACATGCAATTTAATGGCTAAAAACTATTTTTAAAATACCAAATATCATTTAAACTAATTAGGAATTGAATCGTTACCTTAGTTGATGAAAATTCAAGCTTTTGATAAAAAAAACGAAAAACTCACAAGCTTGATAATGGAGAAAACTATAGTGTTTTTGGGTGTTTTTCTTAACTTTGTGGAGATTTATAACTTAAGAGATGATAAAAATAAAAAGGAATTAGGATTTGGAATTCAAAATCGATCGAGAGAGTTGGGAGAACTATGGACGGTACAAGTATGAGAGGAAATGAAGACTAATGTAACGCCCTAAAATTTATATTTATGTTTAGGTGAAATATTGACACAACTGTGTATCTGGTTCAGTGGTTAAGTGTTCTCAGTGAGTGTAAGAGGTCCAAGTTCAAGCCTTATCTTGGGAAAAGTTTGGCTCTTTAATGAATAAAGCCTCACTCTTGTTCAGTAGGCTTATAATTAAATGTTGGTAGAATTATACCAGAATGGGCCTGCAGGTCTGGTGGATAAGTGGAGTGTTAAGTGTGCCGAAGGTCTTGAGTGTGATTCCCTACTTTGGCTATATTTTTGCACGGTTATGGGGATGAGTTTGAGTGGTGATAGAATTTCGAGAAGTGAGAGAGTGGGTAGAGAGAATTAAGGGATGTGGATACAGGGGTTTGGGGGAAATATCTGATGGAATTTCATTTTGTTTTTTTTTTTTTTGAAAATTCTACCTCTTCTGACGATTTCTCTCCATCTCCTTGCTGAAATTCCCTTTTGTTTTCCTCTTCTCTCTTTTTCTTTGTTTCCCTATCAACCTTTTTTGTTCCTCCTGCAAGGTTAGTTATGTTGAGTGGTAGGTGGTAAGTTTCATTTTCTTAAACTCGTTTATTACTCTAGTTAAGTGATTAAGAGGTGTGTTGTTGCTATTTAGAAGGAGGCTGTGTGGCTGGAAACTATTTTTGTTAATCTTATTCGGACTTGTGTTCGCTTTGTACCGGTAAGCCAAGTTTACGATGTTGGGATTAATCAATTTAGACTCGTTTTTGGTTTCTAAGAGATGAAATATTTCGATTTTAGTTTCTAGAGTGCTCGTGTTTAGGTTTAGGCTTTAATCGAACCAGGTGTGTACCCAAAAATAAAGAAGACAAGAATCGGTGAAAGCCAAAAATCGAATCTATCGATGCCACACGGGCGTGTGGTCGCACGTGTGGTAGGCTGTATGACAATACATGGGCGTGTGATCGATGAGACAGGCCGTACATGCATGACATGGCCGTGTGATAGCTGGATGGGGCCGTGTGTGACACATGGGCTCGATCAACTAGACCATGTGGGCCACACAGGTGTATGGGCCCACATGGGTGAACCACACGAGCAGGTGGAATTTTGGGCCAAGCTGTGTGATCCACATGGCCAAGGCCAATTTGGGCCATGTGGGCCACACAGGCTTGTGGGCCCACAAGGGCAGGCCACATCGGCGTGTGAGCCTATTTTTCTGAAAAGTTTTGTAAGGTTGCACGGGTCGCCCTAGGGACTGTGGACCTACTGTAGGGTCGGTAAGCACTATTTAGACCCTTAAATGAGTATTCTGACTGTCTGATTTCGGTATTAAGCATGAACTGTGATATTTGAACTGATTGTATGATTTGATAAAGTGCATATTAGCATGTCATACTTGTATGTTACATTGCATCAGGGTTGGGTTGATGTTATTTGGAGGAAGTATCTGAAAAGCTATTAAGCCTGTTATCTGACAACTCAGGTGCAATTATTTGATTATGTGCAGTATTTCGGTACAACATGGTGTGCATGGATGGGTGGGTTGATTTTATCCCCACATGGTGTGTAGGGTTGGACGGAGATGATGTGTAGAGGATGGTGGGTAGGATTCCTATATTTTGTTTTGTTCTGCATGTTATATCTGAAATGGGTATATCTGAAATGGGCTAAGGCCCTAATTTGTATCTGAGTGGGCTAAGGTTCATATCGATTCTGTAATGGGCTCAGGCCCGAAATATATGTACGACTAATTTTTGACATGATGCTGTGTGCATGTTTTCTGTAGGGCTTACACACTGAGTTTGCGAAAACTCGCCCTATTCTATCTAATTTGTTCAGGTGTTTACGTAATCCCCAGCACTAGATAAATTGGAGTAGCGGAGGAATCGGCGGTGACCATCACAGTTTCGTACTATTTAAATTCAAATTTTAAGCTATTTATTTCCTTTCTTTTAATTTGGGTTTAATTATGTAATTATTGGAACTTTGGACTGTTCAGTTTAAATTGTGGGTTTTGAACTGTTTTGAAAATTTGATATTGCTGGACACGATTAACTGGGTTTTTGCTAACTACAAAGGTTTTCACAACATAGATGGTTTTCCCTAAAACAAAATGTTTTGCCAAAGCTTCTACTAAAGAAAGAGATGTTTTGGTTAACTTAACAATGAATACATGTTTTCCTGGATTAAATAAAAGCTAATAACTGGAACGATTTTTATTTATTGACGCATTTTCAATTCCCATTCCATGTGACATCACCAGATTCAGCCATAACGTCTAGGCTGGGTTTGGGGTGTTACAACTAACGTGAAAATAAAACTATAAATGGGAGGGTTTTAGGATGGATTTTAAAATCTGGTCTAATTGCCTCTTAAAAATTCACAATCTTGACTCTGTTACAAATCACTCCAATCTTCAAAATTGAAGTTATTTAAAACTCATTTTTAGAAATTGATTTAATTTTCTAAAAACTATAGTAAAAAACATTACCGATAAACCATGTTGCAAAATTCTGAACTTTCTAGGGCTAAAATCCCTAAAATACCTCTAAAACTCCTAGGTCTTATTTTAGGGTGTTACAGATAGAGATGGTCAAGTGACACCGAAGATGGTTTCTTATTGCCTTTCTATCTGTTAAAGGCTAAATTTATCTACCTTTGCATCCATTCTTTTGCATTGTCCTAAATGCATAAGGAATCGCGCCGGGGCAACTCACCAGCCTGTCTTGGTGGATGCTGTTAACTTATTTTATCGAATGATGTAAACGGGAGGAGCTATATATGTTCAACATCTTCCAACATATCTATCAATTAAAGGCCTACAATCAAGGGGACTTAGGTCTGTTCTGCAGTGCTTAAAAAAAAAGCACTTGTGGCTCCAAAAGTACTTTTGGAAGAAAAGCTGTGCTAAACAAGCTGCTTTTGGCTGAAATTTTTGGCTTTTCAAAAGGGCTTTTCAAAAGCACTTCTGAAAAAGAGAAACTAAAATTTTTAGCTTTTTCTCTCCCAAAAGCACTTTTAGTGCTTAATTACTTTTCACCCATTCAATAACATAGTACTTTTCCTTTTTTTTTCTTGGTGCTTAATTACAAATGTGTTAAAATTATTAATTAAAAATAAAAAAATATTTTTAAAATACTAATTGCAAATATTTAATGGTTATATTTAAATATTTAAAATATAGTTTATATATTATAATTAAATTTTACAAATAATTAATATTTATTGCTTAAAATATTCAAAATTTATACTTTATATATTAAAATATTAATAGCAAGTTATAATAATTTTTTTATATTCTTACTAAAATATAATAATATTAACTAATTTAAATATTATTTAAATGCATATTTGTTACTTGATAATAACTGTCTAAAATGAACATTTTATTTTTCAAAAGCACTTTTTGACAACAATGCTAAATACTCAAATTTTAAACCAAAATTTTCAAAAGCACTTATCCGCAACACTTTTTAAAAGCATTGCCAAACTAGCCCTTAATAAGAATGCTGCATTTTAGTGCCCGCAAGGGTTAGGAGCCTATAGTTCGTAATTGGGCTTTGAATCTCAACCTCAACTGCAATAACTACATTCAGGTGAGAAGAAAGCTTTAGGGCAACTTTGACTTCCTAATAAAATGGTCCATCCCTAGCAAAACTACCTATCTCCAATGATAAATTTTTTATTCGGAGATTGCCGTTGAACAATATAATCGAATGAAGGTAGGTTGCACCTTAGTGCTTGAAAGTCTTTTGACTGCTAGAAACATTTTTGTCTATTGCTTGGGCGAGAAAAGTCTCAATGGTTGTAAGGTGGTTGAGATTATGGATGGAGCCGATCCGGTGGAAGTGTTGCTTGTTAAACGTACATGTAGCCATATGAGGCCTGCAGTGATCTAACTTTAGTCTTATTAGGGAAAAAGGGGAGCCTAAAATCTTTTTCTATAATGTCTATAAATTGCATCCCCATCGTTGGACCTCCTTACCTACGAGTGTTCAAAAGGAGTCAATAAGTGCTCGTGTAAACAATGGTGCTGATAATGTTGTTGATAATGCAAGCTCCATCAATTATACCAATTCTTCGAAGACACTAAGGCACTAAATGGATCTAGATTCAGTGATGGACAATTTGTGAGGAAGTGGGGAAGTTGCTACGCCAAGGAAAAGGGCTAGTAGTAGCGGTCGCAAAAGGCCATGGGTGGAGGAAAAATCTCAAAGCACAGAAGATAGTAACGGTGGAAGGTTGATCCTCTGCAGAAGAGGGAAAGAACCAGCCACAACCAGAGGGGAAATCGTTACATCCACTATTCCCGTGGTCTCCGAGTATTCCATTGAATCCTCCAACCCAGCGATTATTGAGTCTCTAAAAGTTCCTGCAGACTCGCCTGCCCTATTTATTATGTCTCCTCCTGCGGGGCCAAGTTTTCGTACCATCCGCACTATCCTATATGCCTCCCATTTCTACTTATTACAACTGATTTCTCCTACTAGTGAGGTAAGCGCCTTTTTCCCTTGGAGTGATCATATTAGTGCAGGGCGATATCCCTTCTCCCCATACGTGATCCAAAAAAGTGGTAGAAAGACTTGCCTCGAGAGTTAAAGGAGTATGCTTACCCTTCTCCCCCCCCCCCCCGGTCCAGTGCTTGAAAGCCCTCAATGAGAGAATTAGTAGGTACCTTCCAAATGATGGTAGTAGAGTGTAAACTCCTTGGTTGGGGCCTCCAAGAAGCTTGCAATGAGAATGAGGTCAAACGAGCTGAATTTTAAAAAGTAATGAATTCAGATGAGGAAACCCTTAACCAACTCTACAAACTATATGAGAGCACTGTTTGCCAAAATAAGGAGCTTATTTAATCTATCTCGGTTTGGGTGGCAAAAAGGAAAATATGGGAGGCCGAGGAAAAGGAATTAGAAGAAAGGGTCCGCTAATTGGAAGCTGAGTAAACATCATAGGAAGGGTAGAAGAAGGCCATAGAGGAATAACACCATACAGAGATGAAGCGGCTACATAAAGTGAGCAACGAGGCCCTAAAAAGCTATAAGGTAGAAACTATAGCCAATATATGGGATAATCTATTTAAGTTAAAGTTGAACATTATGTTGTACGCCAAGTCACTGTATGTATAAACTTACCAACGCTGACTTAGGCTTTGATGTTCTCTGTCCTTCATGCAAGAAGTGGGAAGAGTTCCAAAAAGAATAGAAGGAATCAGGTAGACTTCTCTTCTCTAATGAGCCTAAAGAAACCTGTCCTACTCTCCATAAAGAAAACAACTAAGATAAAGAAGAGGAACCGGAGGATGCCACTACCACCAATGTTGATCCAATCGATAAATCAAATTAAACTTATTTTCCCTTGTACTAATCTTGTTTGAACTAAATTTGAACTATCATACTTTGATTTCTTTTTTATATGATTTGGTTGTTTTCTTTTTATTATCTTGTCTTTGGGGTTTCTTGAATGCTTTACGATTGAACCATTAGAATGCAGATCCTTTCATTTCTCACTTCTCTTGAACTTTCGACCAACATGAATAACTATACAACATAACTTAAGTTTAATAATGGGATGAGTTTAAGCTAGAATAATGTAACATGCATACCAAGGCCCAAAACCTCTCATGTAAGGAGGTGGGATGGCAAAACCCTAATATCATTAACTAGGGTTGCCACCCTCTATATCCTAGATAAACTAGGATATTGTTTTTCTAGTGAAAATAAACTTCTATAAGGGTTCTGCCTTCTCTTCCTCTAAATAGATGGCACCGATAAATCTATTTACACAATTTTGAGAGATTGTTATTATGCCAAAAAATAGAGAATTTATTCTCAACTTATAAACATATTTTTCAAAATAAAAATTTTACTAGTTTCTATTAAATAAGAGAGAATTTTTGTTTTCACCCCCAAAAGAAAACTTTTTCTAGTTCTGAGTTTGGTTCAATTGGTTCGATGCCACACTCGAAGCAGTTCATGGTACAAGAATAGGAAAGAAGATCATTTGGTTGAAAGCCGAAAAAATCAAGGATTCGCTTATCAGAAAATACATGTGCGTATTCGGTTAATATTTATTGTTATAAATATCACAAACCATGTTGATTTTCAAAATTTTAATTTTTTGCTGTGCAAAAAAATCAATTTCAAACTAGATTTTTTTTCCAACAAGTATCTCTAGTTGATGATGCAAAGCAAATTCATTGCCTAAACACACTTCATCATTAGAAATCAAAAAGAAAAGAAGGATATTGTTGGAATATCGGTAAACTCCTAGTTGCAAACAATGATGAAAGGTCTTTTGCATCATCGAACAAACCACATGGATGGCGCCTATCATTAAATTTCTAGCTGATATTGAACTCTAAGATGACCTCAAGGAGTGTGCCAAAATAAGAAACAAAGGAATAAGTTAAAATTTATTCAAAACTAACAATTCCTTTAGACGGCGTACTCTACAAAAAAAGAGGTTATTTCCAACCTTTCCTTAGATACTCATACCTAAGAGTGCTCACGGTCGGGCCAATTCGGGCTTAAGCGTGAAATTAACACTTTTATGCTTGCCAATGCTCGACTTAACTTAAAATATAAGCTTAAAATTTTATCCAAACCCATTAAATGGCTAATCCAAGCGTATTTTAAGCATGCCTATATTATTTTTTAATGTTTTGAAAAATATTTTTATTATTTTTAATTTAATATTTAATGACATCACCTACAATTTCTATAGAAACAACCCATAAACCTACTTTTGACACTTTGACACTAAACTAGACATACCATTTTGTGTTACCATGCCAATTTTCATCTTCTAACATATAATATAATATTCAGAGATCTATAAAACATGTTCAATTACACTAAATCATACATTAACATACTTTGACATATCAAGTAAATTGTTATGCTAGCACGCAATCTTAGAGTCACTATTCAATTACTTAACATGTCAAATTTGCAGCTCATGCATTTATCAATGCAAAAAAGGTTCATTTCATACCAACATGACATTTAAAACTTTTTCAAAAATTTAGCATACCATTTTAACAACAATATCATCAATCCACCAATGAACATACATACCATTCATCATGCATCTTCAACAATCATGTAATGCATATTCAAGCATTAAATCCAATCAAACAATCATTCATAAACCAAATATAAAATCCTTAAAATAGTCCATAAAAATTTCATTACAACTAGCAATTAGTAAAGTCTAAAACCCTCAATTTTGGTCCTACATTGCCTTTCTTATTGAAGTAGAAA